>OZ018378.1:20240849-25240849 GCA_963969555.1 Polydrusus pterygomalis | reverse complement strand
CTACCTATAGGTAATTATTTTTAAACAATAATAATATGGTATTCTATGCGTAAGTAAAGTACCTACCAGAAGTAGATACCTATATCATTATATTAAATAAGAGGTCTTCTAATATTGCACATGCCTATTAAGAAACAGTTGGCGCAGATCAAAATATTAGAGATTATACGGACGCGATTACTCTACTTTTTATTAGAGAATATTTGCAAACCCTTTATTTAGACACAAATTACGCGACAGCAGCTAGGTTCTGAAAGAAAATATTTGGTTCGCTGAATATAGAAAAAAAATAGAATTAACGATAATTTTACTTGCGCGGTACTAATAATAAGTCTAATGAGCTATGAGGTAAATAACACGTTTTTTGAAAGATAAATAGATAATAATTACAGGCCTGCATGCAACTTGTGATGACGTGATTTTTGTTTGTTAAGCTCAGTTTTAATATAGAAAATAACTAATCAAAATACAATTCGTCTCTATCACCCCCAGAATTTTTTTTTGCCAAAAAAAAATATCAAAATTTTTTTATAACGGGCGTTTTAATACCTTTTAAAATGAATGTAGTACTTTAAATTCTAGGTATTAACCAAAAAATGATTTTCTGTGGTGCTACATACCTTCTGACTGGAGACTTTTCATGAACTCTTGAATAATGAGCCTTAAAGCTGTTCTTTTACATAATGGCAATGTTTTTGCTTCTGTTCCGGTCGGCCATTCAGTTCATTTAAAGGAAAACTATGAAAATTTAGACGAATTACTTCTAAGAATAATGAATATGAAAATCACAACTGGGAAGTGTGTGGATATCTAAAAATTTTAGGCTTTCTCTTGTCAGCATGCAGTCTGGATTTACTAAATTTCCATGTTTTCTGTGCGAGTGTCGAGAACAGCATTGGATAAAAAGTGACTGGCCACAAAGAGAGACTTTAACACCTGGAACCAAAAATGTAATTCGCGAAAGTCTTATTGGCCCTCAAAAAGTTTTACTTCCACCACTTCACATACAACTTGGACTTATGAAACCATTTGTTAAGGCATTAAACAAAGAAGGAAATTGTTTTAAATATTTGCGTAAAACATTTCCAGCTCTGTCAGAGGCAAAATTGAAGGAGGGAATCTTTGTAGGGCCGCAGATTAGAAGTTTGATGAAAGATACAGAATTTGAAGATATAATGAAAAACATGCAAGAAATGCTTTTAAAAAAGTTGAACATAAATTTCTAGGGAATTATAAAGACACAAACTATGTTGAGATCGTTGAAAATATGCTGGAAAAATTCAGGATTTTTGGTTGCAATATGAGTATAAAAATTAACTTTTTACATTCCCATTTGGACTAATTTCCGGAAAATCTTGGGGACGTGAGTGAAAAGTAAGGTGAAATATTTCATCAAGATATTAAAGGGATGGACAAAAGATACCGGGGGCGCTGGGACACAAAAATGATCAACGATTACTCTTGGACATTGAGAAGAGATCTTCCTTTAGCTGAATATGACAGAAAACAACCAAAAGAAGCTTTTCTGAAAAAATAAAACGTTTTTTTAAGAAGCGTAAAGAATAAATAACTGCATATTTATAATAGTTTCTATGTGTATATTTTTGTATTTTTTCCTTAATATATTATAAAACTAGCTTATAAATGGAATAAATCGTGTTTTTTTCTATATTTTTGGATTTAACTGGTTTAAAACGTAACCTTACGTAATATAAAAAAAACGAAAAGCAGATTTGAAATAGCGCTACCCAATTACTAGACAACAGTTAAAATTTTCAAATCAACTTCAATCAAGTGTTAAAAAATGCAGGCCTGTGAATCTAAGAAGGCACCAAAGAAATTTATTTTTATTAATAGTGAACGTGTATGGTACCTGCTGCTTTGTTTCGATAGCGAACTTATAACACACACGTAACTTGAAAACGCTTATTTAGGATTCATTACATCCACATCACAATGACGTACAGAATGTCAATGAATTATTGAACAGCATCAAGTATGTTTCATAGATTTTTACGCAAAACCACAGAAAACGTCATGATTCGTGTTTTGTTTACCGCCATTTTATAGAAAAAAAATATGAGTAATTACGTGCTAGTGATCATTTAAATTCAATCTAGTTTTTTTTATGGTAATCATCTGGCATTTGATACGTATATTTGTGCGTTGTTTTTAAATAATTTATCTTGATAACGTAAACATAAACAATAATTATTGTGTCGCTATAATATGGTATAAACAGGGTTATGAAAAAGAAACGGAATAGCCTTTTATATAGAATACCGCCCACTTAATAAAAGATCGCTCGAACCGAACCTGTCAAATTAATTTTTTTGAAATGAAATTTTTTTTTAGAAAATATACATGGTGGATCGTAGATAATAATGCTACTTGTATTAACTTTAATTATTTTAATGAAACATATTGTATATTTTTACATTCTACAATCAACAGGGCACTTGCACAAAATTCAAATACTTTTTAAAATATTCATATACCTTCAAGTTAAATGCTTGCTTTATACCTCTCATTTAAGATTTAAGTTAATTTAAGATTTAATTTATCATTTAAACTAAGCTAAGAAATAATTTTGTTGATTTATACCTCGAAAACGTGCCACTAAATTAAATTAAATGAAGTGCAAAAAAAAGAAGATTTTTCCAGCTGTTGTTACAACAATTTAAAGCAAGTAGTAAAAAACAAATCGTAGTCTTCCATTACAAATCACAAGAATTTAGATCAGTCAAAATAAATAGAGAAAAAGCACTTTATTTGTTGATAAAAATAAAAATTCCACGATAATTTTAGGTTATTGTCACCGATCAAAATATTCATCTTTCTTCCAGGCCAATCACGGACAGTTGTGGAGAACGATTTAACGCGATTTAGCACGATCTGACACGATCTTTTACCTTAAGTTGAAAGTTGGTCAACTCTTAAATTAAATTAAATGATAAATTAGTTTAAATGAGAGGTATAAACGCATGCATAAGAAAATTAACTTTCAACTTTTAAATTCTTAGTTTAGCTTAAATCTTAAATTAAATTAAATGTTAAATGGGAGGTATAAAGCAGCCATAATAAACACTTCAATATTTAATAAGTTAACTGTAGCCACAAAACAATAAAGTTTATCCCAAAGAGCTAACTAGAATACAAAAAACACAACTTTTAAATTAAAACAAATAAAATTTTGCCGCCATTTACAAGACCCGTAAACAAAACGCCAGGCTGGCCAGGCTGTTGGATATTTCACTTTATTAATACTATTAGAGCAAACCCGCACCAAAAATTTTCATCAGTATTTTGTAGAGGTTCTTAGCCATCATGTCACTTAAATTCTCTATTAGATATCAATCGAAAACCGGATAAAAATACAAACTAATACGACACCTACACCTAGTTCGCGCGTAAATTACATACTATATACACGGTGTCCTATATAAGAATGCACAGTACAGGGATCTCGCAAACCACAGGAGATACATAGACGGTTAAATTAGAGAAAAGTTGCGCTTCTCTACACCCTTTAGAGTTACGTTTCGAAATCTAAAAAAATCCGATTACTTCCGAAGATATTTGGGGAAAACCGAATTTTCCCGATTACGTTTTTTATTTTTTTCTGACTCTATTTAAAAGGGTATGACAAAATAAGTTTCACATTCTTATTGCCACTTTTTCTGCTCTATAAGATGGTTTAATTAAATTTTTGATTCGACGTTTCATTTAGTCGCAACCATCATCAACTTTGTTTTTTTAAATAGTCTGAAAATTTTGTGTTTTCTCTAAAAACTTCTAATTTTAATTCTAAATCCTACGACATATCGCTCCTTACATTTATCCGACGTTTTGGATGAAAAAATCATCATCAATATTATTTGATGATTATTACGAAGGAACGAAACGCCGGAACAAAAATCTAATTACGTAATCATGTAGAGGAGAAAAAATTACATAGGAATATGGTTTCTATTTTGACCTATCTTCTTTTGTGAAAACAGAAAAAAATTAATTGCCAAAAGTTCTGTTTTAAATTGCAAGAATTCGTAGATTCTGGCAATTAATTTCTGTTTTCACAAAAGAAGATAGGTCAAAATAAAAACCATATTCCCATGTAATTTTTTCTCCTCTACATGATAAAGTAATTAGATTTTTGATCCGTTCCTTCGTAATAATCATCAAATAATATTGATGATGATTTTTTCGTCCAAAACGTCGAATAAATGTAAGGAGCGATATGACGTGGGATTTAGGATTAAGATTAGAATTTTTTAGATAAAACAAAAAATGTTGCGACTCTTTAAAAAAACAAAGTTGATGATGGTTGCGACTAAACGAAACCTCGGATCAAAAATTTAATTGAACAATCTTGTAGAGCAGAAAAAGTGACAATAGGAATGTGAAATTTATTATGTCATATCTTTTTAAATAGAGTCAGAAAAAAATAAAAACAAAATCGGGAAAATTCGGTTTTTCTTAAATATCTTCGGAAGTAATCGGATTTTTTTAGATTTCGAAACGTGACTTTGAAGGGTTTGATAAAGCGCAACTTTTCTCTAATTTAACCATCTCTGCATCTCCTGTGGTTTACGAGATCCCTGTACTGTGCATTCTTATATGGGACACCGTGTATATTACATGGCTAACCTCAAAAAAGTCACGTGACACATGGATCTTCAAGCAGTGTTGTCGATATTTCCGTTTCACGGCTTCTTTCAAGGTGGTCGTGTGTCAGCATCTGCGACCACAGAAAAGAAATTGGTTTATGTCCGACGGAATTCAACATATTGACATTTAAAAAAACCGTTACCCAATTTTAATAAATCATGCATTAATAAAGGATAATTTAACAAGAAATAAAAATAAAACGACATGGCTATAATATATAAATTTTACTATGTAATAAATATTTTTTTTAAGAATGTACAGATTGTTTTTTCACGATCGGTGTAAGCTTTAGTCATTGCCAAATAAATTTTGTAGTTTGGGGTTAGATCAGATTCTGTCAAACAAAATCAAAATACTATTTTGATATTTAAGTAATTTTTATTTCTAGTCTTCGGTTTTAATTTACTTAAATTACACAAAAAATATATGTTATTTGAAAAACAATCTTTATTGAATCTCTAAAATTGATATCTTAAAAATATTTGTGGTTTCTCTTTTAATTATTGATAATAATATTAGTTTCTACCTAGAAATGAAACTGGCAACAAGAATTTAACAAGTAAAACTAAAATGGATTCGAATAATTTTCGGTTCTCTAAAATACAACGGTAGTCAACTAAACAAATAAAAAAAGTAATTAATTGACGTTTATAGTTTTATTCTTGTCTAGCACGTTATATTATTGCGGAATCTTGGAGACGTTCTTTTATGCTTTTATTCAAACTTGTTACTGTAATAAATAAGGATGCAGAGTTATTAACCACGTTGAGTCCTGATCGTTGATTGATGACGCACGGGAAAAGATCCACTGTGGCGACTTTATATACCAGAATTAAAGTGTGAAGAGAAGTTAAAGATAGATAGGGTACGATTTATGAAAAATGTCTAGAATTGATTGGAGAATGTAAAAATGTAAAAATATACAATGTTTCATTAAAAAAATTAAAGTTGAGCATTTTTATGATTCAGCCTGTATATCTTTTTTCTAAAAAAAAAATTTGACGGGTTCTGACTGGTCCGTTTCTTTATCATAACGCTGTATATAGGTTTCATATTACATATTATGTGGTTTAGTTGGTTTGGCGTGCATGGCATACATGATTATCCTACCTAAAGATATATAAAATATCTATTTATCTAGCCTCCTTGAAATGCCATTTAAGGTATATATATTTTATTAGGAAACGTTAATATCGAATTACCTGTTACTCCGTTAATATTTTCATAATTAATGACACGATAATCAAGTCAATGAACACATTTTTTGCAGGTAAACAATATTAAAATTATTGAATTTATTATTATTATTATTATTTTTTTTTATCTACTGCGTTACTATAATTATTATAGTGAAGGCGATTCATGAAATTAAATTTAAATTATTCAAACGAAATAATAAAATTATCATATCATAATGCACTAAAACTAGTCTTAAACCTGTTTCAAGATAGTGCGAGAAGTTAACGAAATACTATACTAATGCGGAGGAACATGTGATGGAAATTTGGTTGTCTTGATAAATAGAATATAATATTATATTACTAGCGTGTATAGTGATGTGAGAGGAGAATATTCTCGAGAACGGAAATATTCTCGAGAATATTCTCTGTAAGAAAATTCTCCCGAGAATATTCTCTAGAGAAGTTTTTCTACATAATTTACACCGCCTCGATTTACACTGAAAAATTTTGCAATGATTTTTAAAATTTTGAGTTTCCCTAACATTTTCTATAACTCTGGCAACAGTGTTTTACGTCTGCAACAGTGATTCAGGGAAATCCCCTAGAAGCGCGAACGTATACTCGTATGTTTTTAATAGGTAAATGTGATCTTTTTTTATTTGACTGTTTTTTTATTTAGTTTTTAGTTATTCTTGGGAGGTATGTTAATCAAATCAAAAAAGAATAGGTAATTTTTAATTTCTTTTTATTGCTATTTCTAGCGGTTTTCTTACCATTCTCAGAAAATCCTCTAACTTGAGAATATTCTTGAGAATATTCTCCAAAAGATTATTACCGAGAATTTTACATCACTAAGCGTGTACCCAGCATGCGTTGCAACCCGCTGGTATAAATACAAACCCGATATATTAGTACCCGGCATGCCACTTTCTGAAATTGCACCCGTGCGAAGCATGGGCGGGTCGCTAATTATACATAAAAACCTTCCTCTTGAATCACTCTATCTATTAAAAAAAACCGCTTCAAAATCCGTTGCGTAGTTTTAAAGAATTAAGCACATATAGGGATATAGGGACAGACGGGCGACAGCGACTTTGTTTTATACTATGTTAAGATGTTCTGAAAAGTCTTCTCCACACCGGCATAGCAGTGGGGGGAGGGGGGGGGGGGCACTGGGGCGTTTGTCCTTATCCCCCAAGAGCCATTTGGTAAATAAACTTCCTGCTAGTAAATTTTTTTTTCACGTACAATATGTACCTAAACAAAACCCAACCTAAAATGGGAATCAATTCCGCTAAGTAAGTTATTGAGGTAAATGATGTTTTCTCCAGCATAAACAACACGAAAGGTACGGTATATTATTATAGTCAGGGAGCCACCGCAAAAAATATGCAAGAGTTTTCTGAAGGCTAATATTTTCAAGACGGGTTCATCTTTAGTGATTAAAAGCTAGTGTACAGTCAGCAGTTACAGTTCCGGGACATCTGGCGGCAGGACGCGCGCAAAGGTGTAATTTTAATTAGTATCTCCAAACTGTTTTCTGAAGGCTCAAAATTTGTACAAAACGAGCAAATATAATAGAAAACAGGAATCTAATAGTCAGACAGCGGAACATGGGGACACATAGAGTCAGCGCTACTCCATACTTGTCAAAAAAATGTCCTGACCAAAAGTGTTTTCTGAAGGTTCAAATTTTTTAAAATAATAATAACAACTATAAAGTTAAAAAAAAATAGAGTCAGACTCCTCTGCGATGGAACCACTTTAGTCAGCAGTCGATAGAAGTGTGAGTGGGCACTGCGCGCATCAGTATGTCTAGCCTAAATATATGTCAATAACGTTTCATAAAAAAGAAACTCATAATTTTTTGATAATTTTAGTTGTTTAGAACGACAAAATAAATGATAAAATAATATTATAAATATGAAAAATTTCTTCTTGTGATTAAGCTATGATTTTTTTTATTCTCAAATACGTATGAGAGGTTGATTAAAAAAAAATAGTAAAATCAAATTAACTATCATTAGCTCAGGAATAAAGAAAGAGTAATATCGCTACGATTTTACCGTGTTACATATTTATGATTTGGGTAGTTTCAAAAATATACAGGGTGTTCTCAAAGTTGAGTCATTTATTTTACCAGGTTGTAGAACTCGTAAAAATAAGTAATTGTACCAAAAATCATTTATAAAAAAGTTGCAGAATAAAGAAGTTATTAACAATTGAAAAAATGTAAAATTTAAAAACTGTAAGACCTGATTCTTTGATATTCTCGACCATTGCGTTATCAATGTTTTGTTTACTGGCGATACTGGGTATGGCTTATTTTTTTGTAGGATACAAAAATTACTTATCATTCATTCATTTTATAGGTTTTAGTGCGAATTTCGATTTGACCAGTGGTAAATAATTCGCTAAAGTGCGTGATATTTTTTATTTTTGGGCATTTAATGACTTCTTTATTCTGCAACTTTTTTATAAATGATTTTTGGTACAATTACTTATTTTTACGAGTTCTACAACCTGGTAAAATAAATGACTCAACTTTGAGAACACCCTGTATATTTGTGAAACTACCCAAATCATAAATATGTAACACGGTAAAATCGAAATGAATATAATTAAATCTGAAATAAGGACAAAACTGAAATAAATATAATTATTATATATTATTACAGGACTGTTGATCACAAACGGTGAAGTATTATTGATACACGAGAAAGAGTAACTCAAACAATGACATTCAATTGTTAAATAATAGTGGAGTCAATCTACGGAAAAATGAGGTGAGGTCCGTAAAAATTTGATAGAGGTTGGGGACGTGGAAAAAGTTGTTTCTTGTAATAAGAGTAAAGATATTCCAAAATTTCGACAAAAAATATTGATCGGAACCATCCCAAAAATACAAAAAACTGGTTTTTTGGGTTTTTTTTAGGTCATTTTTGAAGTTTAATTTTTTTTTGGACCCCTTAGACTTCTAACTAAGATTTGGGAGTTGAACCCTTTTATTGTCAATGTTCAAGGAAGCTTTAGTTCAAATTTGGAATCTTTGCGATCATTACTTCCTCTAAAAGATATATATATATACGTTTTTCGGACTAAAACTAGAAATTAGGCTATATTGGTTAAATCTTTACCAAATTGGATGAAATTTGGTGTAAGGGTGGGTAATGGTGACCTCAATAAGTGATCCAAAGATGAAGTCAAAATAAGAAATATTTTCGATAAAAATCCAAAATTTTAATTTTTTTTCCAAATTTTGAAACTGACCCCCATCCTGTCAAATAAATCGCAGAGTACTCTACTTAGGCTCAAAGTAAAGGCTATTTTATATAGTTTAACGTGGTATGACTTGTTTTCCAAGATTCGCTCATTTGTTGGCCATTTACGCCATATATACATATATGCGCGCGCTGATTTCCCACTTTTATTGTATTATAATGGTATTTTTTTACTATAATATTGTATTTAGCGTTTTATATATAAATATTATTATGTTATATTATATTATATTATATTATTGTATTATATGTTCATTATATATGTGTTTGCTCAATAATAATATCGAATATACACTAGAGTATAATGCAATCACACGATTTCAATACGATTTTGTACAAATAATAAAAAACTAAGCATGCCATGAACGTCAAGTCCCAGCGCTGGTTACCGTGGCAACAACATGGTATCTTGATTTTATCTGTTCTGACAATTGCCCTTCGGTTATTGAGTTTTAATAACAGTCACCATTAAATGCTTGATATATTATAATATATTATTATTTGAATTATAAGTGGTTAATAATCATGGAAAGTAACATTTGTGTAATATGCTCTGACGAACTGAAACCATTGGATGAAATCATCAATGTTAAAGAAAATAGTTTAAAGAAAATGCGTCATTCCAGTCGGCATCAGAGGTGTGATAACATATATAGATCATTGATCAATATGAAAGAAAAATAATTTCATTCTAAATGCTATAAAATATACATGTCTGCTAACAGCATTGCTGCAGCAGTTAAAAAATTCGAAGGAAAAAAGAAACATAAGATACACAATTTTTTTACCTGTCATTGATTTAAAAATAATTTTTATCTCATAATATTAGTAGGCATCATGAGAAGAAAATTTTTGTCGCGTATTGAATTAGAAAAACCGCAAATGATTTAAAAAAAAAAAAAAAAGTTGTATATAGTATACCTAGTATATAATATACCATAATAACGGAGGTGTGGTAAAAAAAATATTATTTTGTCACGAACGAACCCCAAATAAATAATGTATATGTTTTCTTACATATATAATTATGTAAGAAAAAGCATATACGCTAAATACAATATTATAGTAAAAAAATACCATTATAATACAATAAAAGTGGGAAATCAGCGCGCGCATATATGTATATATGGCGTAAATGGCCAACAAATGAGCGAATCTTGGAAAACAAGTTATACCACGTTAAACTATATAAAATAGCCTTTAATTTAAGCCTAAGTAGAGTACTCTGCGATTTATTTGACAGGATGGGGGTCAGTTTCAAAATTTGGGAAAAAACTCAAAATTTTGGATTTTTATCGAAAATATTTCTTATTTTGACTTTATCTTTGGATCACTTATTGTGGTCACCATGACCCACCTTTACACCAAATTTCATCCAATTTGGTGAAGATTTAACCAATATAGCCTAATTTCAAGTTTTAGTCCGAAAAACGTATATATATATATATATCTTTTAGGGGAAGTAATGATCGCAAAGATTCCAAATTTGAACTAAAGCTTCCTTGAACATTGACAATAAAAGGGTTCAACTCCCAAATCTTAGTTAGAAGTCTAAGGGGTCCAAAGAAAAATTAAACTTCAAAAATGACCTAAAAAAAACCCAAAAAACCAGTTTTTTGGATTTTTGGGATGGTTCCGATCAATATTTTTTGTCGAAATTTTGGAATATCTTTACTCTTATCACAAGAAACAACTTTTTCCACGTCCCCAACCTCTATCAAATTTTTACGAACCTCACCTCATTTTTCCGTAGATTGACTCCACTATAAGTACTTAATTAGAATCGTAGCGATTACTCTTTCTTTATTCCTGAGCTAATGATAGTTAATTTGATTTTACTATTTTTTTTTAATCAACCTCTCATACGTATTTGAGAATAAAAAAACCATAGCTTAATCACTAGAAGAAATTTTTCATATTTATAATATTATTTTATCATTTGTCGTTCTAAACAACTAAAATTATCAAAAAATTATGAATTTCTTTTTTATGAAACGTTATTGACAGATATTAAGGCTAGACATACTGATGCGCGCGCCGCGCAGTGCCCACTTACACTTCTATCGACTGCTGACTGAAGTGGTTCTATCGCAGAGGAGTCTGACTGTATTTTTTTTTTTAACTTTATAGTTGTTATTATTATTTAAAAAAGTTTGAGCCTTCAGAAAACACTTTTGGTCAGGACATTTTTTTGACAAGTATGGAGTATATAGCGCTGACTCTATGTGTTCCCATGTTCCGCTGTCTGACTATTAGATTCCTGTTTTATATTATATTTGCTCCTTTTGTACAAATTTTGAGCCTTCAGAAAACAGTTTGTAGATACTAATTAAAATTACACCTTTGCGCGCGTCCCGCCGCCAGATGTCCCGGAACTGTAACTGCTGACTGTACACTAGCTTTTAATCACTAAAGTTGAACCCGTCTTGAAAATATTAGCCTTCAGAAAACTCTTGCATATTTTTTGCGGTGGCTCCCCGACTAAGTATATGGACTTAATAAAAGAATATTAAATGCAATTCGGTATCAAATTTTATTGCCCTTTAGAAAACGTATAAATGTTTGTATTAATTTTTAGACCTGCACCAATTGTAGTTTTTAAGATACAGCATTTCTCATAAAAATTTCAACCCCCGTTTTTATCCCCTTAGGGGATGATTTTAGAAAAATCCCTTTTTAGTGCATGCCCACGTTATAAGGAGAAGACATCCTCGAAATTTCATGGTTCTAGGATTAGAGGTTTACACTAGACGATGATGCATCGATCAGTCCCTTTGCAATTTTATATAATAGTAGGTATACGTAAAGAATTTTTTTTATGTAGTGTTTTTACATCCTCTTGTAAAATGACAATTAAACTTAAAAATTATGGATTTTGGACTTTAAATGTACGCAATCATTGCCATTATTTGTAATCACCTGAATATGTAACGGTATTTCGTTCGTTGAACCAAAGAAGTCTGATTCGAAATAGATCAACCGTGAAACCACCTATTTTTTGTCTAATTGTCAATTGTTTGTTATAGTTTGTATAATTCCTTTGGGCAGTGGCGGCTGGTGTAGTAGGGCCACAGTGCCATGGTCCTACCTACCTGTACCTACACCAAACTATTTATTCATACTCATAATTATTATTTTTTTATTGATACCCTAGTTCGCCTATTTAAAGTACGCCTCAGCGTGTTTAATCCGACTTTCAAAAACGCGCGTGTTTTAAAGTTACACATCAACAACCCGTGAAACGTGAAGTCTAAATATGTCAACTTTTTAATTATTGATTTGACAGAATTACCTTTAAAGGTGGATTTATAAACTTGACGTTCCGTTTGCGTTCGCCGTTTGTGCTCGCCGTTTTAACTTAAAAGCACAGAGTTCCATAAGATCATTTATATTTGACGTTGACGTTGCCGTTTGCGTCGGTCTTGCCGTTCCCTTCCGTTCAACAACCAATTTTATCTTTTTCCGTTCGTGCCGTTCGTAGAAACGTCGTAGCAGATTTAAAGAGCCAATCAAAATCGTATTTGTCTATCATGTGACTTTAAAATGGCTGCAATCATATGGTAAACAAGTTTGTTTATGTTCTGTGTCTGTCGTTTAAGACCACATAGGTACAAAGGATAATTCCCACTCCGGCAATTAATCTTCAAAATATTCCTTGTTCATTTTGAGAATAACAAAAACACAATATTAATCACACGAAAAGTCAAAAGAAAAGCAGGTTATGTCATTCTTTGAACGTCGCCAACGTCAAGTTTATAAACAGCCGAATTTCGTGTCTACGGGCGTCGACGCAAACGGTGAACGCAAACGGAACGTTCCTACCGCTACCAGAGGGCAGCTGTTTTTATTACGGTTTCCCTGTCGAAATGTTAATTTTAAACTATATTTCTATCATTATTATTGTAGGTTGGATGTTAGGTTAGGTCGGTGTGTTATCCGGGGTTAGGTTGATCGGTTTGTTTTATCCTCTAACGCGTTTCAAATTAAAAATCAGTTTTTTTTAAACATTCGCGACTTTGCGCGCTTTCCTTGGAAAAAAAATGCAGGTGAAAGAATTGGGTCTTCCCTTGCCCGATTTGTTTATAACAAACGATCAAAGTGGGCAGGAATCACAACTTCGAAATTTAATGCTTATTCTGTTTATGTTTTTCTTCTCTAACCTTAACTTTTTCTAATGCCATAAATAGATGAGTAAAATGTGCCCGGTGTCATCCTTCATTATGCTATATTAAAATCTGTTGACAACATCGTTTGTAGGAGAGAGACGGGGAAGAGCTAGGTGGGGTAGGAATTACGGTTAATTTATCTTTGAATGTGACCTTGCTACTACCGTGCGAGCAAAAATTATTTGCATCAAAGAGGGCCGTGCATCTAAGGACGTAATGCTTAGCCATAGGCCGTAGAGCTTAATACCTGTTGGGTGTCAAGAACTACCTGAATTAACAATCAATCAGTTATACCGTCATCTTTGACAGCCGTTACAAGTAATTTCATTCATCGCTAATTTCTCCAATTTCTTGAACAATTCACACAATGGGCTTTACGGAACAGGACAAAACATTCATGGTTGAAGCGTATTTTCGAAACGGGGTTAGAGTAAATGGTGAGTGGCAATACAATCCGGGTTTGTGCATGGACGATTTTCACGAACATTTTCCTAACGTTGCTTTTATTGCTGGGGATTTTTATCATTGCCTGAAAGGAACCGTGGCTGTGTTTAGGGAAGGAGGTTCTATACAACACAAAAAAGGAGCGGGAAGACCATCTGTAAGAACAGAAGAACTTGTTGCAAACGTTCGTGAAATAATGCAAAATACGCCAACAAATCGTATAAGACGCCTGTCCCAAGAAGTGGGAAGACTTTATGGAACTTACAGGACTATTCTTAAGAAGCAGCTAAATGTATTTCCTTATAAAATGAATAAAAGCAATAGTATTGGGTACTTATGTATTGAGTGTCATGTAACAGGTCAATACCATGGCTGATAAGGTACCCCCTAGCTACACCGGCTTGATCTCTATAACGTAATCATTGCATTGTTTTAACCTCTAATAATAAAATTGGCCTGAAAAATCCGCACTAAAATAGCTCCAAATTAGCCTAGTTCTGCTGCAGAAAAAATTCTAAAATAACAATTCGTTAACCTTGGAAAATTAAATTTCAGTTTAGCCGGGGGAACAGCGTGATATTTAATTCACATTTCGTAACACCGCTGTGTTGGAGTTTAGTATTAAGTAACTTAACTGTGGTTGATGACCCTTGATAATGACCTCCTTTTGCCACTACAAGGCTTAGAAAGTATCGAATCTGCACAGCTTAAGATTGGTACAACTTGAAAAATATTTTACCAAAAAATTGAGAGCATAATGAACGACTGTAGGACTGGAAGATGGTCCAATTCGATTTGGAACGAAGAGGTTACGGTACGGAATGCGGATAGGTCGTAATGCATGATATAGTAAATTATACTTATGCTGATTTCCATTCCTTTTAGCCGCTGTTTTACCTGTTTTATTCATAGACATGAAATATATAAGGAGATCAAATTGTTTACCTTTTGTCCAGATCAGAAATCGTTTTTAACACAAATCACTGATGACAAATATCTGCTGATTGCCGTAGATCTACCGCCTGTGTTTGAAAACGAAGGTTATACTAATTATTGTATTAGATGCATTTGTGATGTGTACCTGCTAAGTAAATATAATATACTAAACATCTGTGTATTTTTAAAATTTTCTACTAGTCAAATTATTTAGTTTCCTAATGAAATCAAATTACAATGGTTTAGGGAAATCACAATGTCAACGCTGTACGAACGGTTTTGCTACAAGTAACGAGGAATTTTTGATATTCAATCATTATCTAAAGAACGCTGAGCTACTGAGTTTCGATATGTAGTGCCGGCACATAAAAAATGTTTGCGTGGTCAGGCCACAGTTTACAGAAACAGTGGGTTATCTCAAAAACTTTTTTTTGTGATATCTAATGAGGCCTCTTGCCAACTCTGGTTTAAAGGTCCATCACTACCCGATATCCGCACCCTAATTATCAATTTAATTATACTCCTACAGCTGGTGATGTTTACAATTTCTTTTTTCAGATATACCTGCACTGTAACAAAGGCAAGGAAGAAGTGTCGATGCTCGTCGCAGCCAAGACGTCCGGTGCTACGCCGTTGGTAATTGCCTGTCGAAATGGACACTACGACGTTGCAGAATACTTAATTGAAAGGTGTCATGCTGATATTGAACAACCTGGATCCGGTAGGTTTTTTAAAAGGTTTATTATTTGAATCAAAGCCTTCGGGGATTTAAGGAGGAGTAAGTGAAACAGAATACCGTCTCACTCACTCCTGTTGTAGAATCGAGAGGGCTATGATTTAAATCATTAAACGAGTTCGGGTTTCCATTAGAATTGTCGGATTGCTCCGCGCCCGCTCGTTTACAAAGGACAGCGAGAAATCTGAACGCGCCGTTCGTTTATTATATGGGATGGAGGTACATATTTTTCGTTTGAGAATTTCGACCTATTTTTTTAAAAGGCGGGAAATTTAAAAGTCTATACTTGTTTAAAGTCGGAAAATTCGTCAATCCTATATAACTATTTCTTTTTTTGAGAGAAACACCTCCCCGATTTTGTTGGAATTAATGATCCTTAAAATTGGGAACCGTTTCTTCGGCAAAGTCTAATACTTTCGCCTTCGCCCTTTTCCGACTACAGCTATCATGATCATCATAAAAAAATAGATAATTTGTAAATTGCACAATATTCTGGCAGTTGCAGCAAAATCCATTTTTATTGCACTATTTTTAGTTTTAAACTCATTTACTAATTTTTAATGTTTACAAAATAAAGGTCTAGTCTAAACTAGGGCTCGGAATTTTTAAAATATAAGTATTCGAATAGTCGTTTGGTATGTTATTCGAATAGTCGAATAATTCGAATATAGTCGAATAATTCGAATATAGTCGAATAATTTGAATAGTCGAATAATTCGAATAATTTGAATAGTCGAATAGTCGAATTATTCGAAGAGCCGAATAATTCCAATAGTCGAATAATTCGAATTTATTTAAATATCGAAATACAGTCGTTAAATCACGGTAGAAGTGGTTTAACTGCTTGCTGACTATATAATTTTATTTTTGTTTTTCTTTTTTACGTTAAAATTTACAGTTTCACAGAAAACACGAATAGTCGAACATATAAATATCCGAACAAAGTCAAATAGTTAAATATTCGAATGGTCGAATATATACTTGAATAGTCGAATATTTAAATAGTCGAATATTCGAATAGTCGTCTATTTCAATATCGAAATACAGTCGTTTAATCCACGGTAGAAGTGGTTTAACTGCTTGCTGACTATATAATTTTATTTTTGTTTTTCTTTTTTACGTTAAAATTTACAGTTTCACAGAAAACACGAATAGTCGAACATATAAATATCCGAACAAAGTCAAATAGTTAAATATTCGAATGGTCGAATATTCAAATAGTCGAATAGATACTTGAATAGTCGAATATTTGAATAGTCGAATATTTGATTAGTTGAATATTTAAATAGTCGAATATTCGAATAGTCAAATATTCGAATTTCGAATAGTCGAATATTTGAATAGTCGAATTTTTTAACTAACAAAAAATTCGCATTTAGAATAGTCGAATATTCGAATACAATTCCAAGCCCTAGTCTAAACCATCAAGAAATATCAATGCGTCTGAATTTTCCGTAGTCTCATGATCTAAAAATGTGCTTGCCCTGGTCTCATCTGCGAGGTAAAAACCGAACTCGACAATTGTTACTATATCTTGACTGGTAATGGCCCTTATATCAACTTGGACGGTTGGCCAGTTCACCGTATGGCCTGACGTTTGTATTTTCTTCCAATAATTACAAAATACATAAACGACATTTTCACCCGTAGGTATTCACTAAAGAGTTTTAAATTAAGTTCATCAACATTTTTAAGTCTTCTGGTCTCCCAGTTGTGTTTTCACCGTGTCATTGTTTCAGTGAGCCATATAACGTTTCCGCGTTAATTTGATTTTCTGCAATTAAATCATTTTACCAATAAATACTTTTACCGGGATGTTGTTACCAAAATAGTTTTAGGTCTACTGAAAGAAATAGTAGGTACCGTAAAACGGGGCTACTTCGGCCAGATTTTACAGTTTTTTGCATTTTTTGAGGGTAAAAACTTTCGCGATGCAATTAATGTTTTTTATGTGGGATACTACATCCTTGCTAGAGTACTTCCTAAAAGAAAAAGTTTGTTTTTTTTGTTCTAACATATATATTTTTTTGGTTGAAAAGTGTCCGTATTTCCCCTACAAGGTGGGGCAACTTCGGACACCTTTAAACCGAAAAATATTGAAGTAAACATGGCTTAATAATTACTTCGGACACTAATTTAAATTTTAAAAATATATAAGGTGGGTAGTTACTAAAAAAAGTTGGCATATAAAAGCTAGAAATATTAAAAAAAAGCTTTCATATTTACCATATCACGTAATATGATATTTATTTTATAAAAATACAAAATATTTTCTTACAAAAATAATAACAAACATGTTAACAATAAAAAAACAAACTCTTAAAACAAATGAAAACAAGCAACCTATTATTCTAGATGAATATCTGGCATATTGTGAAACATAAATCGTTCTCTTCTTACCAACTTGCTTCTTCATCACAGCTTAGTACTGGTGGACGACCAGGATTTTTTTCATGGTTTCCTTGAATCTTATCACTTATAGTGGACTTGGGAATCCCATAAAATGTCGATGCTCCTCTGACATTGCTTTTCGTCGAACCGCTCCTACAGCCATTGCTATAGGGGCGACTCCCCAACTGCCTTCTGTATATGCGAACCATGTCCGAAGTTGCCCCTCAAATTTGAGTTTTTTTGCTTACAGCTCTCTAAAAAAA
This sequence comes from Polydrusus pterygomalis, assembly GCA_963969555.1. Lineage (NCBI taxonomy): Eukaryota > Metazoa > Arthropoda > Insecta > Coleoptera > Curculionidae > Polydrusus > Polydrusus pterygomalis. Next base: position 25,222,783 of record OZ018378.1, on the reverse strand, counting down.
AAATACAAAGCAACTATAAATTTTAAATTTTTTCAAAATGTTAACAACATATAGGGCTACTAAAAAGTCAAATAAAGTTATCCCCTATCATAACTAGTTTCGGCTGTGCGCCAGTTACTTTTACCACTTTTGAAAAAGTTCAAAAATGGCTTCATAATAAAATAACAGGTGGAGACGAGACCTCTAAACACTGCTAACTGTCGGAACGTACAAAGGCAACTGTTTAAGAGTTTAAGACACGTTTCTGAAGAGAAACAGCCCGCTTGCATTATCTGTTTCCCCACCACTTATTATTTTAATCCTAATGTCGCGATGTCCGAAGTTACCCGCACTATCCGAAGTAGCCCCGTTTTACGGTACCTATCAAAGTCTATCTGGTAAATTACAAATCGAGTCCTTTCCTGAGGACGCTCTGGTCTGCTACTCTGATGCATCACGTATGTCTGAAATTCAGTCCTCGGGAGCTGGACTGAGATCCGTTGGGCACAAGGCATTCAGGCAGAGGTCTACGCCATTCTGACCACTGCAAGTCTAGATCATAGACAATTTACCTTTAGATACCTACAGCTTATCTCCTGCGCAAACAAAAGTTACGTTTTATGGGTGAAAAAATACGTCCGAGCGCATGACTCGTCGGTCAGCTGTCTTCATTCGGGGAACCTTCGTGCATGCGCACAAACCTCGTGTTATCGGCCGTCCTACTTTATCGACAATAATCGACGCGCTCAAAAATATTCTCCAGAACCGGCTCGGCCGCCATTTTTGTTGTTGTGTTTTAAGGTTTCTCTTCTCTGCGGATTCCTTGTAGTTTTCTAAAGTTTTCAGCTATCGGATCGGCTATCGTGGATTGTGGGACTGGTGTTTAATATTTATGGATTTCTGGTTTTTGTGTAGTTTAGTTAGTTAATTGTGTTTGTGCTTTTAGTGACTCGGATTGTAATATAAACAATGACTAGTACTAGTTGCAGCCGTTGTATAATTGTATTATGCCCAAATAGGGGTAAAATAAACCCTCTATGGTGGCATGAGCAAGAATTTAAATTTTACAGCCCGGACCTGTCTATTTTCCCATTCGTCAAACGATAATGTTGCAGTGCGCATGTCTAATAGTTCCCAGTTTTGTTTACATGCGCGAGGCCATAAAACTGCCACATTCGTGATTATTGTTTGTTTATCTAAAGGTAAATTGTCTATGGTCTAGATGAGGTCAGAGAGTGCGAAGAGCGGGTAATATAAATATAATGTGTTAAAAAATATGAATATGGTAGCTTTAAAAATGTTGCGGGTATTCCAACAGCAGAAAAATCTACCATAATTTAGGTGGGTCTGGCAACACTAAACAGCCAAGTTTTATTAACGAATTCGTGGTCATATATCTTGGAATTTATTTGAAAACTTAGCCTGGTAGCCATAGGCACTTAGAATCACTGAATTTGAACTAGGGAAACAATTGGTGGGCAACAATATTCATTGTTATCCGGTAAAATATACAGTAAGAAATAAAGTATCACGTCGTCAATGCATGGGCAATATATTTACACAATTTATTATTAAACATTTATTTTTAGTTGATGTATTCATTTCGTTATATTTTTATTTCAGTCATGTTTGACGGGGAGACGATAGAAGGAGCCCCGCCATTATGGTGTGCAGCGGCTGCAGGGCACCTAAGTATAGTCAAACTTTTAATAAGTCACGGCGCCAAGGTGAATACAACAACAAGAACGAATTCGACACCATTGAGAGCGGCTTGTTTCGATGGTCATTTGATTATAGTCAAATATTTAGTTCAGCATGGGGCTGATGTCGAGGTAAGAATAGTAGTTCGTAAACAAGAGTGGATATAGTGTCCATACAGCAGCGCACCGACAATCTTCCCGCGGGAGGGGTTCACTCGAAAAACGCGAATTCTCCCTCCTTCTGCGAATATCCTGCTTCTTGGCATTTACACGGCCTAGAGCTAAGGGTTTCCAATTTTCGGGATCGGGATCCCGTTTTGAGATCCCGGGATTAAAAATCGAACCCAGGATCAACCCTAATAATTAATAATATGTAGTATTAAAAAATCTAAGACTAGCAAGTAGCAACAGAAATAATAAAAATGCAGACATGACAAAAAACTTTTTATTAAAAAACTCAAAAATATAAACCATTTTTATAGATTACGTTTTGTAAATTAATAAATTAAGTTATGCGTACGTACGTAAAACAAAGGAAATAACTTTTTATTAAACAAAAGAAAAAAATTGTTAAACATTTACGATTTGATTAATAAAAATAAAATATGCTCTTAAAAACACCAACGTGTTTAAAGTTGAGTAACTTAAGGGCGATCTAAGTTTGGTCGCAAATGTAACTGCTGAAGAAAAGGCTCTTTTAGCTTTCACGCTTCTAGGTGGTACTGTCAATAAATATTCGTAACACTTTTGCAAATATAAACCTCTTAATCCTCCATTTTCAAAAAGGTACATGTACATTTCTTTTTTAATTACGTTAAGACTTTTAAGATGAACTTTTGGATTTTCCGATATTTGCCGCCAATTAGGTTTAGTTCTAGTGGTTTTTCGGGTTTGCTATACTTCAATCCCGGGATTTTCGAGATCCGGGATCCCGGGCTGGAAACCCTACCTAGAGCCTCGCTTTTGACCATTTCGTGAGATGTCTAGATTTACTTACTTTATGCCTATAGCAAACAATTTCGCACTTTTCTGTCAAAGATTTTAACATTTTTTTTTCCTTTTAGGTAGCCAATAAACATGGACATACTTGTTTGATGATAGCGTGTTATAAAGGACATATCAAAATAGCTAGGTATTTGTTAACTCTCAAGGCCAGTGTAAATAGGAAAAGCGTTAAAGGAAATACAGCTTTACACGACTGTGCGGAAAGTGGTAGTTTAGAAATTTTAAAATTACTTATAGATCATGGGGCGACAATGGATGTAGATTCTTATGGTAAGATACCACTTATTAGTATTTAACTAATAGCGTTTTCGGTTTGCCGATCTTGGGCGCTCTGAGAGTTATCTCCCCGAGATTTGCGTGTTCGATTGTCAAATAAAAAGAGTGATCACGCGAAATAACACGTGCGATTTAGACATTTGGCTGATCTGTTAGCGAGTGATCTTCATCGATCTAAAATATGTTAGGAAGGAGCAGCGCATGCGTAGTAACACACCAAATATTACGTTCTGTTTACACTCTGTGCGAGAGCAAACCGTTCTCGGGCAGATTTATGACGTCACAGGGCGCTCTCTGAGTGGTAAACCGAAAACGCTATTAGTCAATTTTAACTTATATAAATAGGGAGTCCCCAAATGTAATCTTTAATATGACATCTGATTGATGGAAGAAAATTGTGTTTTATTGTACACAACACCCTACACATTGACTTTGTGTGACCTAGAGGTATTCTAGGCTACGACGTTATTTATTAATTTATGCTGCTTGTCTAACTTATTTTTAATGTCTGTCAGGTCAGTCAACTTTAATAATCTTTTTTCAACATTTGTTATGCTTTTATCTACGTTTGATCACATACCGCGGTTTAGGTTCTGCAAATCCTTCTGTCTGGGTGTCTGTAGTCTAACCCTCGTTTTTTATACTTACATCAGTGTCGGTGTTTGAAATAACATATCAACAAATTTTGGCATTTGGTCAGATGTTTACATTTGTACGTAGTACACGTTGGTGGCTTCAACCACCTGATGGGTTCTTATAATGCATACCTTTTCTTTGGTGAATGCGGACAGGGTCGCCGCTACCATGTGTGCAAAGTATGCAACGCACACGGGCGGCCAGAAATTGGGGTTGCCAAAGCAGACCTACTGATGAAACTTTACTACTTTTCCTAAACAATGAAAAAAATTAATTTAAATTAAATGACGATTCTGTAAACTCTAATGTTTCTAACAATAATTATTTTATAACCTACATACTTACCGCTGAAATGCATTTTATTTATCGTTCATTATTTCATCCTAATCCAAACAGAAATATTATATTATTATTTAGTCATATTTTATTTTAATGTACCTTTTGTATTTTAGTTTGGCATACTTTTTTCGTGTCTTCATGAAATTTACCATTCTTTTGGGGGTATAAACTAGGGCTGCACCGAGCCCTGTTTTTTAACTTGACCAAGTACCGAGTACTCGGCTGATGGTATTGACCGAGTACCTAGTAGGTACTCGGCTGCCTAGTAATGATATTTTCAAAAGGGCAACATCTCGGAAACTATTAAGTATGTACTAAAAATAATTATAATTTTATGTAGAATCTGAAAATTTAAAACACAAGGTGTTCTATTTAAAAAATGTAAATTTTTTACCGTTCCGGTTTTTTGGAGCACCCTGTATGGTAGACGGAATTAATTTTAAAAAAAGCATCTCTTAACCCTTAATAAGATTTGTCAAAAGTTTTCCGCTATTCTTAATGGTACAGAAGGATTTCTTACTGTTTTTGACATGCCGAAAAGGATTGCTTCTAATATTCTACTATACTCGGCCGAGTAATGAATATAAGACCGAGCACCGAGTACTCATTACTCGGTGAACATTCTGGCCGAGCACCGAACTACTCGGTGCAGCCGTAGTATAAACCGCCCCCAACTTTTTTTTCAAATGTAATGGTATAGGTAGTTGGAAAGGGCATAAAAAAAGGTAATACTATTTACTTTTGCATTTCGGTAATCTAGAAATCCTGAAAAAAAAACTGACAATTTTAACAATAGTTGATACTACAATTTGGGGTTTGCCAGCGCAGACTGTTTAAAAGAAAGGAAACATGTTATCGATAAGGTTATTGTTTATTTCCTTGATGCCGCATTCCAATGGTCACTTTATTTTTGGTTTAGAAGAAGTGAATACTTATCTGTTGTAGTATTTTGTGCTATTTAAACCGTTACTTTATAGTAAGAAGTATTTTTGCTATACTATACCGAAAATAAAGTGACCATGCATTGGAATGCAACATCAAGTAAGCAAACAAACAATTTTATCAATTACATATTTCCTTTTTTTAAAGAGTCTGCTTTGGCTAAACCCAAATTGTGGTATCAATTATTGCTAAAATGGCCAGTTTTTATTTTCTGGCTTTCTGGATTATCGAAATGCAAAAGTAAATAGAGGGTCGTATCTATTCCATTTTTTATGCCCTTTTCAACGAACTCACAATACATACCTTTACACTTGAAAAAAAAGTTGGTGGCGGTTTCTATCCCCAAAGAAGGGGTAAATTTCATGAAGACACGAAAACTAAAAATAAACGCAGCCGTAGTTCTGGATCTTTTCAGCAAATAAAGAGGCTTTCCATTACTTTTATTTATGGCAATTAAAAATTCCAGCTGGAATGGGGGGTGGGAAGGGGGGGGGATATTAACTTGCGCGCGGGCGGCCAACACTGCGGATATAAATCCTACTTTGTTAACATATAAATGTTATACATCTAAGGACCAAACCAAAGATCTTTATGTATAATTCTTGAGCTTAAATTAGTGTTCTTAGAACTTACATTATTGATATTTGAACAAACCCGTTTTCTTTTAGGAATGACGCCGTTGTTAGCTGCTGCAGTGACAGGCCATAATCATATAGTAGAATATTTAATAAAACTTCCTCATCTAGTTTCTCGACGAGAACGCGTGGACGCTTTAGAACTGTTAGGAGCGACGTGCGTAGATAAGAAACGGGATATGATTGGAGCTTTAGAATTATGGAAACGCGCGATGCATGAAAGGTAAAAAAAATAAAGTAGCAAACATTTTGCTTAGAGTTTACACCTTATGTTGTTGCATCAATTCAACAGCATAAGGAGATTATAGTTTTGAGATATCCAGAGGCCATTGCAGATCCCGTGATCGCAAGGCATATCTGCCATTGTAGTCTGGCTAATTTTGCTTGGGCCAATTGCTGTTGGCCCTTATTTCACCAGGCTACAGACCGTACGTTATCATCGGTCTTATGACCGTTACATACAGCCGGCGTAATTGCGTTGGTGCAAATCCTGCGACATGTCCAATCGTCCATGGAGAAAGATTGGCCTGGGCGGATGATCTCCATCTGGGAGTTTCAACTGAGCGTTTTAATTAAGGTGGGAGTATCAACATGCTTACCAACCTATAACCTATTTCGCGTAGATTTATTTATGTTTTCTAGCTTTTACACAAAATTTAAATAAAATCAGTATCGACTTGATATTCTATAGGTAATAATTGACATATTTAATAAATATCAAGGAACTTCATAACTTATTTTAGGAGAATTGTATAGCGAAAAATATCGGGAAAGATTTTTTTTAACATTATTATGTCATTGTCACTCATTGTTCTTTCACTATACAATTCTCCCAAAATTAGCAATAAAATAAATTGATATTTTTGTAATATATGAGATATTACCTAAGTAATGTGCCGACGATACTGATTTTATTTAAATGTTAGTGAAAATAATAAACTTGAAAAAACAAAGCGAAATAGGTTATAGGTTGGCAATAAATTGAACGACGTTGAGAATTCAACCTTAAGTAAAAGTTTAATGTTGGAACTTTGTTTTAGGTATCACGGAGATGGTGCACCCATGCCCAAATTAAAAACCCAGAAGGTAGCTGCTTACGACTATGTAGTGGAAATTTCTGATCCTCAAGCTTTAGACGATCTCATGGCAGATCCAGACGAAATGCGAATGCAAGCATTGGTCATTCGCGAACGGATTCTCGGACCTGCCCATCCTGACACCAGTTACTATATTAGATACAGAGGCGCTGTTTATGCAGACGCTGGTAAATTTAATAGGTGAGTAATTACTAATTGGTTATTTGCAGTAAGAGTGAATGAGGCGACACAATTCTATATAAATTAATGAATGAACCTTTTCTTTTTAGATGCATTGAGCTGTGGAACTATGCTCTTGATATGCAACAAACAATGTTAGAACGTCTCAATCCGATGACCCAAAGCAGCCTTTTCAGTTTCACGGAATTGTTTTCTTTCATGATGGGGGAAGAAGGAAAACATACGAGTAGAGGACGCTTGGTACCGCCAGTAGAAGTATTAGAGATTCTTAGGGTTTTTAAAAAGGCTGTTAAAGAAGTGGACCTCGGTAACCGAATGTTGGACAAGATGCCTAATCAAGAGAGAGATATGACTTATTTAACTAGGGTACGTGCAATATTTACACATTGATTTTTTTTTGTTATAGCTGTACCCGTTCTTAATCCAGATTATCCTTTAATCCCGATTTAAATGATTTTTGGTATGTTGTACTACAGTGAAAATGAATTTAAATCAGACCACAGTCCTACAACCTTATATGTATACCCTGTTAGTAGTTTCAGTGAATAAAGAGGTGAGCCCTTGGTAAATATCAAAGACCTTTTATAGATAGACCAGACTGTTTGCATTTTAAATTAATTGAAAAATCCAGTGTTCACAATTTGTCTGGTCCACTATATACGCATGCATCAAAAGAATAGCTGTTGCCAAACTTACTGTTAAGTCAGATATTATTATATTTGTGAAATTAATAAAATACATGATTTACAAGTATAATTGCAAATAAGCTACAAGAGTTAATATAGGTTACTACAGGTAGAACAAGTTTTTGTTTTGTTGACAAATAAATTAAGTATGCGGTTTTTAGTAATAGGTCTTTGGATTTAGCACCTACTTAATGTAGTTCCATGAAGACAAAATCTATTATTACAGCGGTAAAATATATTTCTCGCCATGAATTAACAACATCAACAGGCTCTCTTTATTTTACACGTACGAATGTTTGATGCAAACAAACAGGCTATTTATGAACGAATGGGGCGGTCTATTCTATACAAGGTCCTTGGTAAATAGGCTTAATTCAAATAGTAAACTCTCAAAATGCGTCGATATTGAATACAAGAGGAAACTGAATATTATATTGAAATTTAATTTTTCAATATTCAATCGTTTTTATTTTAATTTAATATATAATTTTAATAATGAATTAAATCTATTTAGGTTACGGTTATTACCCTTCACCTAGCCTGTTTATTGACGAGAATGTTAGGCCATAAATCGATAACTGAAGAAATTAAAGATGAGATTCATCGGGCCATTTACAACCTAAATAAATTGGGACTGAGAACGAGACTGGGAAGGACGTTACTGCATTTGGCGTGTTGCAGAGATGTAGCACTTTTAGTTAGGTAAGAATCTACCAACCAATAATAATCTTCGGCAGGGTGAAACATCGGCGTCTACGATGTAAATAAAAACAAATACAATTAATTCTTCTATCGGTTTGTTTTGTAATAAGTCGTCAGTTTAACAGGTGAGCCCCTCTAAGAGTGCTCTCCCCGAGATTCGCGTGTTCGATTTGCAAAATATAGTGATCTCCCTCGGAGTAAGTAGACGTTCGATTTAGACATTTGTCACGTTTTATTAAAAACCAACATACTGTAGAGTACTGTAGACTTAGAATATGCGGAAGCAATGGAATTTTTTACAATGAGGTTTGACAACTGTCTTATTTTATGCTAACAATTCTCTTCTATTTTCCAGATACCCAGTTTGTGGATTTCCCTCATGCCATCTTATTAAAGTCCTTTTAACAGTTGGCGCTGATCCGACAGCGCAAGACGATGAAGGCAACACACCACTTCATCTAGCAGCGATGGCGAACCCTTGCCCTTCAAGGGTAGCCAGATGCCTATTGGACGGTGGCGCACATTTAGATCAAGTAAACAATAACGGCGAAACGTTCCTAACCTTATTAAAATGCCAACGGGCTCATGAACTCGTAGATGTGATGGAAAATTCTAGTCTAAAATGTGCCGCTGCTAAAGTTATTAAACAGTTTAAGATTCCTTATAAAAGAGTCGTACCACAAGCGCTAGAAGCTTTCATTGAAGTCCACTGAAGTTGTGTACTTTTATTTTTTTTTGTGATGTTTCCCTCCACAGTTACTTTTACGGTTTCGTTTTCGGTTGGACTGCTGGATAACAAAACATGGCCGAGAGAATATGGCGACCGTGCCACAGACATTATAAGTGCTTTGTTTTAGAAAGCCGATTGAATGATCCCAAAAATACTAAATGTAGTTCAATGTATATGTTGGAAAAATTGGTGTTAGATAGACGAAGTGTTCTGCTAGAGCGTCAGTCATTTATTTTTTAAATATATGTTTTATTTTTTTTACACAACATTTACCTGTTTTTAAAAAACTTTAAACACTCTTGGTTTTCAATCCTTGCAAAGGCTGCATTTTGTGTAAGTTATAGATACTAGCTTCGTTCGGGTTTAGAACAGAGCTAATATTTGACCAGTGAGTCATGTTTCAGATGTGCGGAAGCGCAGTCAATGCATAAAATTACTTTTTTTTTCATCAACTTCATAAGTAAATTTTTGTCTCCAACTTTATTGACCACTGACTGTCCCACAGGTCATTTAGTTTAATTTTGGCAGAAGCAATTTCCATAATGAACTCTTACCTCTGCGGTGCACTGCTTCTTTGCCTGTTGCTAATGGGTCAGCATGACAGCATCAGACCTGAGAGGCGAAGCCCCGCATATGTAGGTATAGCAGAAGCGATGCGCGGGGATGAAAAATTAAGCTGTTACAGCCTTTCTTTAGCCAGAATTACAGAAAATGACATGTAGTAACACATGTATCCGCAAGTAATTTTTTTCTATATATTATTTAGAAGAAAGTTTTACGATTTGTATGAATAATAGGCGGAGAGCTAGTAATACCCGTTTCATGAAGTGTTTGATGCACTTCAAAATTTTGTGTCATAGTATCTACTGGATAGATGAGCAGGTAAGCAAGTGTTGGCCTGCTCTACCTGGGGACACCAGGTACTGCGCATAGGAGAAAGGTGTCCAAAAATTTTGCCCAAAAAAAGTGTTTGTTTCAGAGGCCAACAAACAGAAATCAAAATTTTAAATGACACAAAACATAAAAATTAATAAGGCAGACACGTTTGAGGGGGTTAACATTTAATAAAAACACCCCCAAGTTGTTTTTTTAAAAATACAAAATGAAGTGTTTGATTCACGCTGACATTTTAACAGTGTCTTAAAAACATATAATAAAAATCAATTACAAAAAGGCAGACACTTTTGAGGGGGTTAACATTTAATAAAAACACCCCCAAGTTGTTTTTTCTTAAATACAAAATGAAGTGTTTGATTCACGCTGACATTTTAACAGTGTCTTAATTACATATAATAAAAAATAATTACAAAAAGGGGCAAACACTTCATTTTGTATTTTTAAAAAAACAACTTGGGGGTGTTTTTATTAAAAGTCAACCCCCTCAAAAGTGTCTGCCTTTTTGTAATTCTTTTTTATTATATGTAATTAAGACACTGTTAAAATGTCAGCGTGAATCAAACACTTCATTTTGTATTTTTAAAAAAACAACTTGGGGGTGTTTTTATTAAATGTTAACCCCCTCAAAAGTGTCTGCCTTTTTGTAATTATTTTTTATTATATGTAATTAAGACACTGTTAAAATGTCAGCGTGAATCAAACACTTCATTTTGTATTTAAAAAAAACAACTTGGTGTTTTTATTAAATGTTAACCCCCTCAAAAGTGTCTGCCTTATTCCTTTTTGTGTTTTGTGTCATTTTAAATTTTAACTTCTGTTTGTTGGCCTCTGAAACAAACACTTTTTTTGGGCAAAATTTTTGGATACCTTTCTCCTATGCGCAGTACCTGGTGTCCCCAGGTAGAGCAGGCCAACACTTGCTTACCTGCTCATCTATCCAGTAGATACTATGACACAAAATTTTGAAGTGCATCAAACACTTCATGAAACGGGTGTTACTAGCTCTTGGACTATAATGTGCATTCTTTGCAGCGTGCCCGTCTGAAACAAGGCTGAAACATTCATAATCACCATATTATTAGAAATCAAAGGTTTTTCACTGAACCACATTAAAGATTAATAAATTATACTTAAGCTTAAATGAAATAAAGTTACCAAATTATGCTTACAGTACTCGCAATCGCTTGTCAGTGACTGATCTCAAGGCGTGTCCGAGTGAATGTCAAGGAATATCCATTTTTGCGACCGGTGATTTGTATACATACCAATGCTCCATGATTATATCGCTACTTTATATGGTCCAATAAACGAAGCGCTTAAAAAGGAATTTTAGTTAGAAGGAGGATATTATACTTTATCATGTGAAAGAACACTTCAATATTATTTTGTGTCCAGCCCTTGCACCAGAGTTAAAAAACCTTCCAAAGTAGGGTTGAAAATATATTTTTGGGCTATATCTCTTAAACGAAAAATAATATGGGAAAAAGTGTTTTACAAAAAATGTTGCCGTCTAGTCTGGACCGGCCGATGCTCAGTTTTGCCAAGTTGAAAATTTAGTGACTACGTTAAGTTTAGAAAACGCCGATCGACCCTTAAAATTCACGATTCTATGGCCATAACTATAAGAAATATTGTAAAAATGATTATAAACTTTTTTCTTCAGGTTTAAATCTACTTCAACTTTTGGCGGAAAGTTTTTTAGGGTTTTTTTGTTTTGAAGCTACGGGTCAAAATAGTAATTTACGTTACAAGGCCGGAAAACACTAATTTTCGGTTGCGTGACGTACAATATTTTTTTTAAAACCGACACTTCGATATACTTACATTAAATTATTTTTAAATGCGTCGTATGACTTCTCGTAAGGGGCTTTTGATTTTACTGGCAATATATCGTAAGTCGCTTTCCTTGCTGCTTTCAAAATTTCTTTTGAAATCTCATTTTCCGTGTCGGATAATTCAAAATCTGAATTCATATTGTTAAATTTGCGAACTCACGAAACAAGTTTGACATAAACAACAAATTAAAAATCAACGAACTGTCACTCGACAATACATCGAAAGGTTGTTGTCATAGTAACGAAATCAGGTAGCTTGTATTATCAAAGAACGATTAAAAAAAACAGGGACCGAAATAGTATATTACGTTACAAGACCGGAAAGTACTATTTTACAGGACGAAGCAGGCAATTTCCAGGGCGAGCCGCCAGGCGAGTCCTGGGAGCCTGCGAGTCCTGTTAACGTACTTTTCGGTTGAGTGACGTACAATATTTTTTTTACAATCGACACAAGACACCAGTGGCGTGCGAGAAAACGTTAATAATAGCTTACTATATGGGTATAGTTTTAGCAGAAAACTCTAATAGTTGGGAAAATTATGTTTAATAATAAATACAATTTGGTACAAATGTTCTTAATTCTATTTTATCTATTAATATCTATTTGTTAATTGTTATATTGAAAGTACAATTTTGTGGTGTATTAAATTGTAGACATGACGGGAAATTTTTTGATTCATCTTTATAGGATGTTTGTGAAGTTATATCCACTTTTGATCCTCCGGCTTCCTGAATTCTACTGGCTATATCAATCTTATTTTGTAGAGACTGTTCAATGTAGCCTTCGGCAACTTGGGATGATTTCCAGCCGCCATGTCGTTTTAAATTAAGGATATCGCCTCCACCTTCAACTAACAGTGTCGCCGAACTACGTCGAAAACAGTGCCCTGTAAATTGCTCTGGGTTTGGTAATCCCAAATAGGATGCTATTTTTGATGGCGCTTTTCCTACTGAATGCAAACCTACTGGTTGAATAGTGCATTTTCCTTTATTATAGAAAAGAAATAGCCTGCGATGTGGAACACTAGGCGGACGTAAAGAAATATATTTTCTATATATATTTAGGTTTCGTTCCCCAACAACTATAAATGACCTGGGTTGGTATGTTTTTGTATTTGGAATTTTTACCGCCAACATCGATTCGTTATCTTTAACATCGTCAATTGTCATATTGGTCAATTCTTCACGGCGACACGCTCCAGCCGAACCCATTATTAGTAAAAGCTAAAAAAAATAAGAAATAGTTTAAATATATTTTTTTTTAACACAATATAAGAAAAGAAGAACTTTAAGAAAACTCGTATTATGTATTTAAGTACTTACTTTGATTAAAAGATAATCATTATCAGGGGCTTCCAGCAAAAATTTGTCAATGTCTTCTCTGGTAAGTACGTTCGATTTTTGGGGAATGTATCCAACAGATTTTCTCTTTATGAATGCTATCAGTTTATAATATTTGCTTATATCAATGTTTTCTTTTAAATTTAACATAGATTTGATCATTGAGTACAAGCTCCACAGTGTAGATGATTTTAATTTTTCGGATTTTTCAGCAAAATAAGCTAACAAAACATCCTCAGAAACATTTCTGACATTTTTTTCTCTACACCAATTTTTAAAGACGCTAAACGTTTTTTCATACCGCACTCTGGACTTATGCGGCAACAAATCGTCTGTAGCTCTAGCAGCTGCCTCTGTTATTTCAACTGGAACGTCATTTTCTTCCCAATCCAAATTAAGTTCCATATCTAAAGTCTTCCACACAATTTTATAAAGCCACAAAAGTTTATTTATCAAAGTCAATATCGTACCTGACAGTTCGTTACTATGGAAGCAAGAAAACATAAACATGTCAAAGCCTACTTATAAATGAGTTTGGTTAATTTTTTTAAATTGGGAGCGGAACGCAACAAAAATTGACCGGTAAAGTACTTTACCGGTCAATTTTTCATTACTTTCCGGTCTAGACCAGCAAAGTGATATTTTCCGATCAAAAAATTGTCTAGAAAGTGCTTGCTTTCCGGTCGATTGAAAAAAAAAATCTTTTCCGGTCTCTAACGTCACTTTTCCGGTCTTGCGATCGGAAAAAGGTTATTTTCTAGACGAAAAATTGTCCAGAAAGTGTATATTTTCTGGTCGGTTTAAAAAAAAACAGCTTCACGTGATTTTCCATCTCTTCTGCAAAGGTTAAATACAAAATAAGAACGAATTATCTTTTCAAACAATAAAATGTACCTTCCGCCAAAAAAACAGCTTGCTAACAAAAATTCCTTTTTAACCGCTTCGTTAATAATTGGAATTGACGAAAAAATGTTTTAAACGCCATGGATTTCCCAATTATTACTTGTAGTAAAATATTGACCAAGGGATGGGTCAGTCAAAATCTTTTGTGGTCAATTGACCAAGCCCCGGTCAAATTCCTCAGTTTTGTCAAAAGAAATAAAGCCATGAGTAATTATTACATAGAAACGTGTTTTTATTAAAAAACAGTTAACAAAAAATAAAGAAACCATTCTGAGGTACAAAAAACACAGAAATATTATGTATAATATTAATCTAACAATACTAAATTACTAATGAAGTAATAAGTGAGTGACTGATTGATGATAAAATGAGAGACTTCTGGCACTGCTGCCAGTACTGGCCTTGGTTGATAGCTTAGATAAATGTACATCATCTTTTTCACTGAACTCACCCCCGGCATTGCCTTTATGTTCTTCAGAATCTGAACCACTCGTTTCATCCTCACTACTGAAATTTAGCGCTAGTTCCTCCGAATTTCCATTTTTTTTATTTCCGCTGCCACTTAACAGCTTTAAGTTGTACTTTATATAAACAAGCTTTCGTAAGCGAGTGGTTTTCAATCGGTCGCGAAGCTTACTATGGATAATGCCCCATGAGGACCAATTTCTCTCACAAAAGGCTGCAAACGTTTTTGACCGAATTTGACCCGGTCAAAATCTTGGTCAATTGACCAGGCACAACCCTAGGAATAAAGCACCTGACGCGCACTAACTTTAAGAATCCGAAATCAGTACGCGTTAGGGGCATAGACAATTTACCTTTAGATAAGCAAACAATAATCACGAAAGTGGCAGTTTTATGGCCTCGCGCATGTAAACAAAGCTAGACACTATTAGACATGCGCACTGCGACATTATCGTTTGACGAATGGGAAAATAGACAGGTCCGGGCTTTAAAATTTAAATTCTTGCCAAAAAATTGAAATTTCTTCTCAATTTTTGATCAAGTTGGGAAAAAAAGGTAGCGATTTCTGGCATTTTTAGTGCAAACATCATCAGATTTTGAGGATAGAAAATTGTTTTTAAGGGTTAGTTTCTAAAATTTGTTTAAAAATGATTCGTCGTAGTGTTCGAAAAGGAAGAGAACAAGAGCAAGTGAATTAAACTAGTCTTATAAAATCGAATATAAAAACAGACAAAACCAGCAAAGTAATAATCTACGTGTTATCGCGTACATAACCTCAAGTCAAATATTAGTTAGTATATAACTTGTATTGATTTTTACAACTTGGCAAAAACTTGGGTACGTGTAAAACATTTTCAAGCAAAATTTCGTGTTCAAGAATTTGAAAAGTTTTTGCCCGAGAACTTGCCCCGTGAAATACTGGCTTTATTAAAACCTTAATGCCGGGATGTACAGAGTACAGATTTTAACCAAAAAATTAACCAACCAGCAACTTTTACAAAATTAATTTTCTCACAATCAGACACAATTCACTAAACTACCCAAAAACTAGAAATCCATAAATATTAAACACCTAGAATCCACGATAGCTAAGAAAACTACAAGAAATCCACAGAGAAACCTTTAACCTTTAAACTCAACAACAAAAATGGCGGCCGAGCCGGTTCTGTAGAGTATCTTGAGCATGTCGATAAAGTAGGACAGAAGGTGTCCAGCTGACCGGCGAGTCATGCGCTCGGACGTATTTTTTCACCCATAAAACGTAACTTTTGTTTGCGCAGGAGATAAGCTGTACGTATCTAAAGGTAAATTGTCTATGGTTAGGGGTTTTATTTATGAGGTCTATATCCCGTTTCAAGAATTTTAAAGCTAAACTCTTCATGCGTCGTAAAAATATAGCTTTCTGTACACTCATTACATGGGAGTTTATTATTAATACTATTTATTTTCGTGTTAGCAGTTTCTCCTCTTGACTGTCGATAATTAAAATTAAAAAAACCATGGCGTTGCCACAATTTTTTCAATCCCCGATAGTGTAGTGTAAATTGCTAAAAAATAGTCGCCTAAAATAATTGCAATATAAATACAAATCAGGTCTTAAAAAGGGAAATTCTTCATTCGTTATGAGTATATTGTTGTTTTCAAACCGCGTCATTATTTGACATGGATTTTACAGTTATACTTTGCTTGCGAGCGTTTTTAACGAACTAAAATGTGATAAATATTTTTAAGGACAATTAAAAACCCAAAATAATTATATTTTTTGTCTTTTACATTACGTCTATGAAGTTTGTCTATAAAATCTTAACTTTATTGAAATACGTACAAAGATAAAATACTTATTAGTGTTACTATGGGAACTATGTCCTATTTAGCGTAAGAACAGTATCTCATTTAGGAAAATACCTTTAAGCAATGTTAGTCCTATTTAGTAATAATTTTTAGTAAATTATTAACACCCAACCGTACTGAATATTTTAATTTGAGTTTTTATAATAATTATTGTAACAAAGGGGTTTCTGTAACTAAAATGAACCATCACTTGGGAGGCATCAGTTAGCATATTAAAGCAAATATCGTCGGAATGAATTTGAAAAGTAGCCATTCATTTGCACCATGGCCGCCTACGACGTACGTGGACACAATGTTCACGCCATTGGATGAGGTTAGGGTGACGAGGCGCCCGGGATTGACAATACGTCGATTACTTGTTAGTTTGACAAGCGAGCCCCGGTTATCGCCCAATCGCAGATACCATCCGTCGTCCTCGTCTACTCTTTAACATTCTAAAGGGCGTTGGTTCGCAGAATAGCAACCTTTTTATCATTACTCATTTTTAACAAACTCCATTTAAGCTATTGCGCTCGGGTTTATTTTTGGCCAAAGTGATTATTTCAGTTACAGAATACTTGTGATTTATTAAGTACTATTTATAAAAGAGTGTGATTTTCTGAGTGTTAAATATTCATTATAGTAATAGTTCTACATTTTGTTATATATTAAAATAAATTGAAACAAAAATAAACTCGTTTCTTTATTTATTTATTGAAGACAAGAATCCACAAACACAGTACCTATGCTAAACCAGAATGCTTTAATTCTATCCGTTACAAACGACCTGTGAATTATAAAACCTTTGCTTTAAAGGCGGTGTAAATTGCATTACATTAAAAACAACAAACACTACTCTGTAGATAATTTATTTCTGTATGAAATTGTCTGTATTTTATTAAAAGTTATATTAAATATATCTACATCCATGATAGAGATGGTAAAAATATACTTTACCGAATTAGTGACCTTTAATAAATCTGAAGGTATCAGACTTTTTACCTACGTTTTATTATGTGTCCTACTGCA
Source organism: Polydrusus pterygomalis (assembly GCA_963969555.1). Classification (NCBI taxonomy): domain Eukaryota; kingdom Metazoa; phylum Arthropoda; class Insecta; order Coleoptera; family Curculionidae; genus Polydrusus; species Polydrusus pterygomalis. Next base: position 25,205,576 of record OZ018378.1, on the reverse strand, counting down.
CATAATAGATCTATAGGTATTTTGCAATCGGGTTTCTCCGCTTATAGACCAGGGTCGATAATTTTTGAAACCAAAAAAATAATAGTAGGGTGAAACCCATTGGAAAAGGAAGAGAATATAACAAAAAATGAAAGGAAAAATAATTTACGGGCGATCCGAGGTCGGGAAGTGGGTGAGTTTTTAAGGGTAGAAAACGATTTATCTCGATTTTCGGCAAAACTACAAGTCCTATGGAAAAACGTTAAATGGCAAAGTTGTAGGTAATAAAAAGATCTAAAACTTTTTATTTACACTTTTTTCACATAACCTCAAAATTTATGTGAAAAATTCAAATAACCAAGTTTTTGGTTTTTTATTTTTATCATTTACAAAAAAAAAAATTTTTCACGAAATTTGGTGAAACTTACCTTTTTATGTTACAAACACACTGTCATTTTTTTAATTTAAAATATTTATTTTTCACCTTATTTTGACTTAATATCGAAAAAGCACCCTAATTTTCAATCGAAAATTCTCACGTCAAAATATCTGCTTTTTTAAAAAAGTCGGTGGGCTTTTTGTTCGTTGAAATATCTACTTTCTGATGGTGTAACAAAAATATACATTACTATGGTAAATATTCTCAAAAAATGCAAAGAAACGAAAAAACTCTAATCCGATTTTTTTTTTAATCATTATGTACAATTTTGAGCTATTTATTAAAATGTATACTTTAATTACTCGAAAAACGTAAGATTCCATGTTACATTGATAAACAAAAAAATTACAAATCGATAAAACATAAAGATCGCAAAAAACATGCGAAAATAGTTGTTCTAAATATAATTAAAGGTAGGATATAAAGGGGATTTCATTACATTTACCATAGTAATGTATATTTTTGTTTACGCCATCAGAAAATAGAGATTTCAACGAACAAAAAGCTCACCGACTTTTTTAAAAAAGCAGAACATTTTGACGTGAGAATTTTCGATTGAAAATTAGGGTGCTTTTTCAATATTAAGTCAAAATAAGGTAAAAAAAATAAATATTTTAAATCAAAAAAATTACAGTGTGTTTGGGACATAAAAAGGTAAGTTTTAACCAAATTTTGTGAAAAAAAAAAAATTATTTTGTGAAAGATAAAAAATCAAAAACTTGGTTATTTGAATTTTTCACATAAATTTCGAGGTTATGTCAAAAAAGTGTAAATACAAAAGTTGTAGATCTTTTTATTACCTACAACTTTGCCATTTAACGTTTTTCCATAGGACTTGTAGTTTTGCCGGAAATCGAGATAAATCGTTTTCTACCATTAAACTCACCCCTTTCCACTTCCCGACCTCGGATCGCCCGGAAATTGTTTCCTTTCATTTTTGTTATATTATCTTCCTTGTCCAATGGGTTTCATCCTACTATTATTTTTTTTTTCACTTTTTACCATTTTCAAAGGCTTCTGGTCTATTAAACGATTTTACTCTTGTAATGTTACTGTGCATAGAAATGTAAAGGAATGTCATCTGAACTGTTAATGTATAAAACGTTCGACAATTTCATACTACTCTACAATTAAATTAAAAAACAAATGAAAACTGCATACATTCATCATAGAAACTAAATTATCTTAACCTAATAGTATGTCCTTGCTTCAATGTACCGACCATCTATTCGAGCCTTGTCCAAGTTTTTAATTGCTCGTTCGGCTTGCCATTCGTTACCATAGACGACAAGATAACTTCCGGTACCTTTTTCTTCCCAGTAGGAAACTTCACCAAACTCATTTAGTTTTTCTTGCAGTAGCTTGAATGGTGCGGAAGGTGGTAGCTGGAACAACATAAAGTAGGTAAAAGAACTTGGGAACAACAAAATCATAGGTGTCCGAGGATATGATAAAAATTACGGTATAGGGAGAATTTAAAAAAAAAATAGAGGTTTTAGTCAATTTCGACCAGTTTTACAGTGAGAGCTTCATCGCTAAAACTATTTGACAGGGAGTTTGGCAAAGATAGAGTATAATAACATAAACGTGTTAAAACTTTGGCCAATTATTATATATTCTTGATAGACGCCAAGAAAATGTATTCCTTTGAGGTTATATTTATAAAGTGTTGTCACATGATCAGGTGAAATTATTAATAATCTGAAAATGTGAATCTCTAAATTACACCATATAAAAGTTTTACTTACATTGGAAATTAAAACTTTCCTGGAAAACGTTTTGTTCTCTGTCGATGAGGGCTTCAACATGTTGTTCCTGATATCCATCTGGCTATATTGGCTGTTACCCCTACAAGAAACCAAGTCAACAAGAGCTTATCACAAAATTGCATATCGAAAGAAATCAAAGAATTCAAACCAATATTTGGATTAGGAGCTTCTTAGATTGATTCATTCAAATAATGTTTTCTTAAACGTTTATTAATTTATAATTACTAGAAACAGTTTATTTAACATTTTGAATAAGTTTTTGGTTTAGTATTATTTTAAATTAAGCAGTGAATAAATATTTTTAAAATAAAAATTATTACAAAAATATCAGAAAACCTTTTTTATGTAGACAAATACGATTGCGACAAATTGAGTAAATATCGAGAAGAATGAAGTAACACAGAAAGAATACCCAAACCCCAGGATAGATTTTATTTAGCACTACCAGAAAAACTAAAATAGGAACAGCTAATAACCATGACTTGAAAAAAACATGATTAGTCCCTAGATGATCCGTAAAAATAGCAAACAATAGAATGGAATACCCATCTCCATAAGACAAGATACACATAATATTACCTACCAAGCTAATATATTTTGAAAAAAAATCTTGATATTTATTTAGAAAGTGGTGGGAAGTACAAGGACTGCAATCCTAAACCATGCGAACTAACTCACTGTAGAAATTTTCACTACTGACACAAGGTAAAAAATGTAAACCAGAAGCAACATTCAGCAGATTTAGAACCCAATTTAATTTTCAACAATCATTTGAAAGAAGAAAGCATGAACGGGAAGCAGTGAACGGTTGCTTAAATTCGTTCTTAAATACGAAACCAAAAAAACGGAATATGTGACTACAAAATCAGAAATGCACACTTAAGGAAATCAATCAAAACACGTAACGTAAACCATTGCCATTGAAATATGACTTCAAACTATTAAAATTAAAAAAATTTCAAAGCGCCTTGTATCCAATAAAAAAAAAACTTTCAGATAATAATGAAGCGTCCTGTCCACAAAAAATCAGACATAATAGGAAACAACCTCGACTTTTAAGTTACCAACAATCTTATAATAAAGAACTTGTATAACGAATGTTAATTAGTGCCAATGAGATCAATTTTATGGTAACGTGGGTGACTACCGTTAAAAACAAGAAAGTAGCGCATTATAAGAGTAATTATTTTATATTTTAATTTGTCCCAGACTGTCTTGGGGTATTCTATCAAGGGCACGGTCAGTCCATCTGGCAAACTGTTCGTGTTATGACAAAAATAGTAATTACTTTATTCGACGCAGAAAATTAGATTTTCCACCCGATTAACTAAATACTTTCACTCCGATATTTGATGCAACTTTTAGTATGAAAAACTTTGACTTCTTAATGACATGTAACTTCTCAAAATAGTTTTATTTGGTAATATGCAGTCTACATTACATCGGCGATATATCATTGACCTGGTGAACGGCTTGTGGCTTGAAAGTTAGAAACGCACAAGCCGTTAACCGGGACAACAGGTCGGCGGCATAATGTGAACGCAGTTTGACGCTACGTGCGCAACAAACGATACGAAGCACCACGTCTCTTTACTACGCCATTCTTCCGGTGCGTTGTTTTAAAACTCACCTTGCGCTACTTGAGTAGTTGGTGGGATAAGTCACCGGCGCATTAGGATTGTAACTATCACTTGCGGATCGGCCAAAAGCATTTTGATTGGTGTTGTTCGATGCCGAAGGTGGAGCCATGTTTAATCCAGGTCCAGGTCCACCGCTAAGATTAGCAGACCCTACGATGTTTGGTAATAATAGTGAAACAAAATGTATTGAAATTATTTCAGAAAGTCCAATAATAAAAGGCTTTTATATACACAATTTTAAATTTATTTATACAGAAAAATGTACAATAAACATTACACAAAAAGAACATACTTTTTTGGTATCAAGGAAAATAAAATATGAAAAGGAACAATGTATTTTTTTAAAATCATTGTTATTGTAACCTGAGATTGGTATTTCAAAAACGGCTAAATTAATTTGAAAGTAGTGTCAGCATTTTTGTTTATAAAATAAAAATTCAATGTAAAATATTTTGAAAAATTCCCAGTTATCTTAATTTCCCAGCGGTTTCCTGCATTTTTTCCAGTTCGCCGTTCATTAATACCCCGTGTCAAAATCCACATCACAACTACTAAAATTAAATTAACAAAAAAATACTTTGGAACTTTACATACATTACATTACATTCCCCTTTGCATTTTATTGATTTCTTAAACGAAATGAGTGGCATTTTTTCCCCTAATAAGTAATTTTTGGTAAAGCGATGAGCAGTGAAAAATAGAAAATTTAGACTTATTTGCCTTTTAAAATTCAAGAACTGTGCAACAATATTTATTTACTAATTTTGTATATAGAGGCGGAGAAAACATCATACCTACTATTTTATTTTTAACACATATTTTTTCATGAAATCATTGCATTGGATGGATGGTATAAATTACAATAAAAATAACACCATAGGGTTATGTGACAAGGACATTTTATTGCATAAATGTCAATGGTACATTCTTAAACAAAAGTATTATTTACCACACTTTATAAAATTATAGGTTTATACCTAATTAAATTAAATAACCTAATTTTTTATTGTAAATAATTTAACAGTTCTTTGTCAATGAAACTCTCGAATGTATGAACAGTCCTCATGAGTAGAACTAAGTCAAACTTCAAGACTTCCTGGTAAAATTATTTTTCATTAACTAGTTGCAAAAATAGTAAAACTAATGAGTTACATGTTATGTATGGCATATAAAAATAAGAGCACTGTCAAAACACAACTATCTTACCGAAAATTCTAAATTTATGGTAGATCAAGTTTTAAACCATTTAGTGAACTTATTAATGAAACTTATTTATTGAAAATAAAAAACAGTTTACATCAATTACATAATAAGCTTTAATCTGTTCAGATTACGGAATATTGTGAAGTATTATTTCTTTACTCTAAAAATCTTGTCAAAAACAGCTCTAGGCCCAAATGGATCTTTGCCTTTGCTTACCTGCATTTTGCAATGCGGAAAGTTGTTGACTCTGCGAAGCCAAGAAACCAGGATTTGATGCCATCAGAGACTGAAGATCCGCGGCCCCCGTCAAGCCATTCTGTAGAAGGTTCGATGTGAGACCAGATAAAGCACCGGCCCCCAAAACTGATGAATTTAACCCACCCAAAGCAGATACGTTTCCAAATCCTGTGAGTGCATTAGCAACCTAGAAAACATAATTAACCATTATAATACATAAATAGATTAAGTTTCCAAAATTAATTTTGATATATCAATGCTTTATGTTACAAACAAGACCACAGGAGGACAGAAAAATTATCTTTATTTGGGCAATAGTGTTAAAATCTTTTACCTACTGAGTTAAAGACTCAAAAAAGGCCTTTAATGGCAAAGCTAAATTGAAATATTTCATTACTTCTATAAACAATACACTATTCATAGTATAATGCCAGTAAAAAAATATTGCTCTTGCTGTTAACACATTTAGGTATTTTATTTAGCAAAATTTTATTTGTGTTTTATATAAGTTGCATAATTAATAAAGTATTATTTGTGTTTGCACTGTATTATATTATTTTGTAGCTAAATGATATGATTTTTCCTATTCCTATTTTAAGTAACTGCACTTTATTTCTTGTAGACTACTACATTATCCGTTTTTTAAATTAGTACCAGACCAGGTTTTAAATAAGTTTATTTATCTTAGAACCAAACTGTTCTATACAGGTAATTTCTTTTATTTTGAGCCATAATGAACTCATATCACCTCAATACATCTTTTGTATTTTTTGCAAATTGATAAACTTTACCTGCAGAGCATTGGCATTGGGTACAGCCCCCAAAATTCCTGCACCTGCAGATGATTGAGAGTTGCTGTTTGGTAAGTTATGAGCCACATTCTTAAGAGGTTCTCCGTTTTGTCCTAGCCCCATTCCAATACCCTTTAAGCCCTCAGGTAATTTAACACCATCACTAACTCTGTCCATTCGTACCGTCATTTGTCTATCATTTAAGACCTAAAACAAAATTTTTTAGTCGCAAATTATAAGTAAAAATGCAAATAAATAAATAAATGTAGATAATATACCTGGTTATGAAGCATAGATATAGCCTGTACAGCTTCTACAGGGTGATCATATTCAACAACTGCAAAACCTCGACTTCGGCCATCTTTATCCAAAGACATGTCAACCCTCACAACTCTTCCGGCCAGTCTAAATACATCTTTAATTTTCTTTTTGTCGACATTGTATTCAAGCTAAAAAACAATTTTTAATAACTAACCAAGTTCTGATAACATGAACAGACTCTGCTTTTTAGCTACATAAAGTATAACAATTATATTCATATTTAATATTATAAAAGCAGAGACTGGTATCATGAAAACTCTTTTGATAGTTGGTAAAATCAGTTGTTACCATAATTACTGTACGATTTCCTTCCAACATCCTGAGGTAATGGTTTGGTAATCATACAAGTTGCTTAGTGTTGGGAACACAAAATTTAAAGTAGGAATATCTATGGTCACACAATTGCTTTTACTGATTCAGAGCCTCAATAAAGAAGTTACATAAATTTTTATTTTTGAATTAAATTTTCACAAATTTACTGGCCTACTCCTAACTGCAGACTCAGTTATGAAAAAGAATTTTTACTACAAATGAGGGAAATAATTTTGTGTTAATTAACCCTCAAATACCGACACAATCACAATGATCAAATAACGAAATATCTCAATTTAAGCAAACTCCAATACTAAGGCTCAATTGAAACAATTTAAAATTAGTAAGATGCAGAATAAAGGACAAACTGATGTAGTAATGACATGACCTCCTTAAACAATTGTAAAATATCTTCAAAAGATATTAATTGTACCTGTGTCCCCAGGTAAACTAAGAGAAGATAAGTGAATATGCTCAGTCATTAACACCTAAAAATAAGACTGGGAAAAGCAAAAAAACTCCCAGTAACTTACTTGCCTTGAACTAAGCCTCTTCTTTTTTTATTCCTACTAGCTGCATCAACAAAGTCAGAAGAAAATTTGTAGTGATAATAAAAATTGTGAAAAATGTATTATACCAAAAGAAGGTACTTAGGTAAACTCAATACATTTTTTTTTAAAGGTCAAGTAGTGCCAGTTTCTGAAGTAGAAGCACAACACAAAAACACGCCATTCCCTTTTTATTTATTGCTTCTCCAAGAATATCATCATTCCATAATATATTATAAAATACATGTGTGGTGCTCATAATGATAATCATTATCAATTGTTACAAAAAAAGTATCCACACTCTCAAGCCATGAGCAACCAAAATTGTAATCAAATCATGCTAAAAGTAGGTAGGTATACTTATAGCAGTTGTATAAAACTTAAGGACACATTTACCATTCCCAAACAAAAATAAAAACCTTGAATTATTGTTTTAACAATTTCAGATCTGACAAGCTGATTTTGATAACACTTGTACATCAAATTTTCATGTAACTTAATTCTGCAACTTACAATAAATACAAAGAATAATTTGACAATTCTTAGTGCTATCTGGTGGGCCCCTTATAACAAAAAATCTTGGAATTATTACAACAAATCTAAAGATGTTAAGTAGATATAAAAATCGCAGAGAAGGCCTTGCAGAAGTTTCTCTTACTCATAAGTATGTATTTCTTTTATCTGTACCTAAAAGTAATTATTATGGGCCAAAAAGATGTCAACACCAAGCCTTTGAGTCGGAAAATGAACATCTAGATTATTCTTTACACTTAAAAAAAAGAATTAGCAAAAATCCCAGTAACAAAAAAAAATATATTCTGACCAATGGACTTAGAATTAAAGAGTTCCTTGATACTAAATCATCAATAACAGTCAAAATGGTATTTCCAAGTGGTTCAGCAATTAATCAAAAATAAATGCCAGACTTATTTTCCTTGATCAAATTTTATCATCATTGTATAAGTTATTTTTCAACTCAAACCATAATATTCTTAGCATTAGAAAAAATTACTGCCATATTTTTGACACGTTGTTTCAACTATTCTTTTTGGCTGTATTCCTTAGAAACTTGTTTATACATCTGTCTTGACATCAAAGTAAATAACTATAATCATTTTAAACATGATGCAACCTCAATTTTTACATCACTTACCATATCAACAAGGTTCAAATTTCGCTCAATTTTTAGGTAGTTACAAAGAAACCCCAAAAAAAATTTGTATTTACAATGACTCTGTCTAGTCACCAAGTCCTAATCAGCTCTGAGAAAGGAATTTACAAAGTATTCAACTGAAAACATACTGAACATCTTTTTGCCATATTCCCACTAATTAAGTAATTTCTTTAAAATAACAACTGGCCGATTGGCAAACTTTAGTCAACAGAAACCTTGCAAAAATGGTGATCACATTTAGTTTATAAGTCAAAATAGTCCAGAATAGTAATAGACCCAAGGCATCATTTTATATAAAACAGCTGTAAAAATCGAGATTTAATCTAGTGGTGTCTAAAACTGAAAACCACAAATAAATACTTAATAAGGATCCAGATAAAGGCCAACCAACAACACTAATACTTCTCAAATCAACAAGTAATAAAGAAATACTTACATTGGCTACAAAAACCCTGTTAGAAAGAGGGGCATCAATATGGAGCGACTCAAGAAAATGAGGACTTAGTCCATAGGTATTTCCCCACTTGACATCATCCTGACGTAAATTGGGATTATTGCCATTACGACGGTCTCTATCATCCCTATACCGGGGACCATCATCATGACGCTGCCTTCGGCCACCTCCGCCGCCACCACCACCTCCTCCTCCTCCTCCAGTGACACTACCATGCTTATCCCTCATATTGCCACTATCTTCCTTAACGACTAGTTTACGGCTTTTAACCTCATATCTCTGCATAACCTCAAGACATTTTTTAACCGAAGATGAGTCAGAAAATTCAACAATACCGCAACCCTTGGGCTTATCATTTTCATCGACAAACATCTCTACAAATGCAACATCGCCAACTTGTTCACGGAAAAGATCTTTCATATCCTGCCAACGGTATTCATAGGGAATATTAGATACATACACTCTATTTACTGACGATTTCGAACCCCCTCTGTCCCGGCCTCTATCGGGGCTGCGATCTCTGCTATTCTCCGAAAAACGTGAAGACCTGTCACGGCGGGCCCGGTCTCGGGATCTGTCTCTTTCTTCGCTCATTCTACTGAAAAAATACCAAAAAACATGCTATTTTACAAACCAGGAGATATAAACGTATCAAACACTTACGTATCTTAGTATAAAAACACTATTTTTACTACTTTTGTACCGTAAATCTGAATTGAAACACACTATTTAGAAAACACGCCTACCAAAAAGTACCGATCCAAACAAAATGGACGCCACTTAGTAATTTTTGGTTTTGCTTGGCTTTCCTGTGACGTCACTTTGTAAGGTCGATTGGTCGATTTTTTCATCTAGCGCTAGCATACTAGCATCGTCACAGGTAGACAACTGCTCGCGGCAACTCTTTTTTTTTCTGTGGTTGGTGTGTGGTTTCTGCAGTGTGACACAGAGGAATGATAGGTCAAACAAAGGTTATCGCTATTAGGTATTTTCCTTTTGCACCTTTTAAACAGTAAAGCAAAGTAGCTGGGCGTTAAGGGAGAGGAAAATCTTTTTCTTTAAAAAAACTTAAGGCGGGTGACACACTGGAGAAACAAGTTTCATGAAACAAAGTGACGTCAAACTTTTTTTTATGTCAGTGTAAAATTTGTATGCGAAACAATTTCGGATCGCCTGTTTCACAAAGACGGAACACACTGGTGTTTGTGAAACAGGCGACCCGAAATTGTTTCGCATACAAATTTCACATTGACATAAAAAAAAGTTTGACGTCACTTTGTTTCATGAAACAAGTTTCATGAAACTTGTTTCTCCAGTGTGTCACCCGCCTAAGGCCCGGTTGTATAGGTTGCGGTTAATCGTCATTTCGTTTTTATAGGTTGTGATAATCAACAGTTCCTTTGATTAACCAGAAAAAATTATGAAATGCGAAATTATAGGTTATGATTAGGTCCAAACCAGCACTTTAACCAAGAATTAACTTAACCGCCCAAAGAGCACCGGTTAACATCCACCGGTCATGATTAAAATGTTAAAAAATAGCATTAATAATAGTACAATATAACCTTAAAATAATTTTCCCTTTAAAATGATTATTATTGTATGATGACGATGAAGACATTAAATATTGTGGAAGCCGAGACCAAATCATCTAGAAATCTGGAACGATCAGGAGTTTGTAGATCGATTTAGGCTTTTAAAAAGCATATTTTTACTTTAATAGTATAATTGAAACTTATTGTGCATTATAATCAAAAAGTATTTACACAGATTTATTTACGGTTTATTATGTGACTTATTTTTGCTGTTTTAGTTTTCAATTTTTTTTTTTTTTCAATTTCAAAGAGTCTTTATTGTTTCTATTATTTTAACATGTTATTAATTCTACTTAATACAATATATATATAATATACATGTATATATATTATACTCTCCGGGTTTTAGGTCAGTTTAGAAAAACTAATCTTTGCCCAGGCAACGCCCGTGGGGATGTTGTTGTCCCTTGGTAGTTTTTAATAACGCTTAGCTCTGCTTTATTTGGCAGGTTCCGTAACCCTCTACCGCCATGAAAGAGTTCAGTTTATTCGTTAAAGAATTTGAAAATAATTTTGTCATGTTTTTATTGGGAAATTTTATGGCTGTGTGTTCACTGGAAAACGTTTTGAAAAACCAGCTTAATCCTTGTCAGGTACATAGTAGCATTTTTGTCTATTGACTAGGAAATATTTGAAAGCGTGTCCCTTTTATTTGGGACGGAGTTTAATAATCTGCTGCTGTTTTAGTTTGGAAATAAATACATTACTTTATAATTAAAACAATACGTCAATAATTATTTGTTTACGATCAGCGCCTTCTAAAAATCAAAAAATAGGTTAGAAAATCTCTTACTTGAAGATAGGCGCAAAATGAGGTCGAAGGTCGAAGAAGTTTTCGGTTGATTTAATTGCATAACCTGCATGTATAAAACTGAGAATCAAGAATAATCCTAACATTAAAATTGTGATTAATCTCTAGTTTAATGTTCTGATTAATCGACACCTATACAACTGGGCCTAAGAGCCAAGAATATTTGTTAATTAAAAATAATAAAATAAACGCTATTATTAAATTTTCCTATTAGTTCAGATTTCTCTGTGAAAAAATAAAATTATTTATTTTGAAAATAACTCGAAAACGAATAAAGATCAAAACGCGATTTTCACCAAAATGTTTGTATTTTTATGCTTTTCAAAATTATTATACGTGTCATTAATTTTTTTAAAGAAACTTAAGAAAAACTGAAACTTTCATACATATAGCGCATTCTGTAAAACAAAATACGAATTAGCGACGATCAACAAAATACTTTTAAATTAATAAGGAAATTCTCTTTCACACCAGCTTAAATTTATTAAAATTGCATAAAAGATGTGATAGATACAGTACTTTAAGCAATAACTTATTTACTAGCTTTTCCCTTTCTTATTATTGGAAACATATGACCCTTTCGTTAAGACTCAATAATTTTTTTAAAGCGACCCTAGTTTTTAATGACTTTTTAAAGTGCATAGTAAAGTTATATATTATACTAGCGTGTACCCGGCATGCGTTGCAACCCGCTGGTATAAATACAAACCCGATATATTAGTACCCGGCATGCCACTTTCTGAAATTGCACCCGTGCGAAGCCGGGGCGTTTCGCTAGTTATACATAAAAACCTTAATTTCTTCCGAATTAGAAATGTTCAAAGCGAGTTTTACGTGCGTTTAGGATATTGCCAAATAGTGAAAGGATAACATTTTGAGCATTTATGGACGAAAAAGTATTAAAGATAGATTTTTTTTTTTTGATTTTTCAACTAAATTAATTTTTGTTTGTTTAATATTTTATAAAATGACCATCAGGAATAAAAATTTGGTAGGTAAGGTATCTACCTATATAAATACTTATGTATAACTTAATATGCACTTTAAAAATAATCAATTAAAAACCAAGGTTGCCATCTAAAAAAATTATCGATATAGTTGTATTTCAAATTTGTAATTTTTAATAAATCAATATATTGTTTTTATAAAAAAGACCACAACTGAAAATGTTAATACAATAAACTCACAATTACAATTCAATGCTCACACAGTATCATTGTGACTATTCCGAGATTTAGCTATGGCCCTGATAGGACGTAAAATAGGTTCAAAAATGAAAATCAAACAGCAATTAGCAAATTACAATATATTTTTATTAAAGTAATATAGTAATGTGATTTTCATGAAAATGTAAGAGAGGTGATCATATCTTAAATGAGACAGAACTGTATGTTATTGTGCAGATTCTTACTTTAAGTTATGTGACTAGAACAATAATAATATATTACTTTGGTCTTAAAACAAAATCTGTCATGATCAGTACAAAAACTATTGACTAAAATAAGGGTTAGTAGGTATCAATAATATACAAAAGAGCACTTTTAAAATGCGTTTTAAATAAACTACAAAAGCTATAGGACCAAGAATTATGACATGCGTTTTTTAAAAAATTACATACAGGTATAGGTACAGGTCGTCCAACCAGGATTGAACAGTGGCCTATTTTTGAGTTTCTCTGTATTTTTAGTAAAACCAATAGGTATAGCCATTTTGTTTATGTTTTACCTTAGAATCTATAATTGTCATTTAAAAAGCAACTGGGCCTAAACAAAGAAACTGTGGCGTAAAGGTGCGTCAAATGTGTAATGACGATGCACTAAAATAAAGCCACGAAAGTGTCTAAAAATAAATTTTCAATATGTCTAAAATGCCTTGAAATACAAAATAAATAAAATAATATATTCAATAATAATAATATGTCAAATAAGTGATAAAGTACATAACATAGTTTTTATAAACTGCAGTTAAATATGTAGTATATGGCCGGCCGTACACAACCGGAATGTCTATCTGAATTCAGAAACGGAATTAAGAATCTGAATTCAGGAACGTACGGAATTGTATATATTTTTATTATACAGCACACACATTCTGATTTTTTCAGATTATGAACTTTTTAAATTTTCATTGGGCCGGAATTCAGATTCTGGATTCCGTTTCTAAATTCAGATAAACATTCCGGCTGTGTACGGCCAGCCTAAGTATTTATTATCAGTTATATTTAATATTATTATTATTATTATTAATTATTATTTAAGTTCATTTGTTTTTCAAAACTTACCTTTGTGACGTTATTTTATTGCATCGGCACTATGGGGTTTATCTTTTCCAAGGCACTCTAGACCTACTGAACTCAAATGAGTTTTTTTTTTATTTCGATCGCTCATAAGTATCTTAAAAACGGTTTAAGCTAATATAAGGCCGGCCGTACACAACCGGAATGTCTATCTGAATTCAGAAACGGAATTAAGGATCTGAATTCAGGAACGTACGGAATTGTATATATTTTTATTATACAGCGCACACATTCTCATTTTTTCAGATTATGAATTTTTTAAATTTTCATTGGGCCGGAATTCATATTCTGGATTCCGTTTCTGAATTCAGATAAACATTCCGACTGTGTACGGCCAGCCTTATAGACAAACTAATGATTTGTGAAATCCAGAAAGAAATACCTTTAATAGAAAAAAAAAGTACACAGGGTGTTCCATGTGCCATTGAAAACAACAACAACTTTACGCCAGAGTTTCTTTGTTTTAAGCTAAATCGCTTTTTAGAAGGCCATTTTATAGATTCTACGGTAAAACATAAACAAGATGGATATATTGGTTTTAATAAAAATACAGACATGTACAGGGTTATTTTTTATATTTGCGTACCCACCTACAGGGCTTAATATAAGTGACAGAAAAAAACTTTTAATACAAAAGTTGCATAATGTTTCCCGTCATATCTTTTAGACTTATTAAAAAAAACATCTGCACATCGGAAAGTTAAAAAACAAATGAAAGTATTATTTTTTTTAATGGATCACCCTATATATTTTTTACCAGGGCAAAAGATCTCTTTCTCCTGATATCAAAAATATATAACATGTCATCATTTAATCCAGTCGTTTGTGAAATATTTGAGTTTTTGATTAATTGAATTGACTATAATCTAGTCGGCGTTCCGCATACTTCAACGTGTATATCCCATTTTCCTTACTGAATCTTTCAATTTAAAGTAAAGTGACAAATATGTCACGTTGAAGTATGCGGAACGCCGACTAGATTATACAATTCAATTAATCAAAAACTCAAATATTTCACAAACGACTGGATTAAATTATGACATGTTATATATTTTTGAAATTAAGAGAAAGAAATCTTTCGCCCTGGTAAAAAATATATAGGGTGTTCCATTTAAAAAAAGAATACTTTCATTTGTTTTTTAACTTTCCGATGTGCAGATGTTTTTTTTAATAAGTCTAAAAGATATGACGGGAAACATTATGCAACTTTTGTATTAAAAGTTTTTTTCTGTCACTTATATTAAGCCCTGTAGGTGGGTACGCAAATATAAAAAATAACCCTGTACATAACTAGTCAAATCAATTTGCAACATAGAACTTTTTTGTAAAATTTTCTATAGGCCTGTAAAAATGTAGGTACCACCTATAACAGTATAGTTTTAAGAGGTTAAGATTATTGTAACTAATTATTGTTTAAAAACAATTAGGGATCCAAGAAACGACGTGACTTTTAATGGCCGCTGTGGGCAAACCAAATCCGCAATGTCATTTTTATAATCACGTGTACCAATTACAAAGTAGTATTTGCCATGAGCCGCCATTTTTGATTTTGACACATGATTGGATTGCTTAATAAGGGATAATATTTCTATAATTTGAGGTTGTTATAATCATCAATTATTATTCAAATAATGGCCCTTAAATATTTATACAATATATTATATCTACTCTAATAAAGAAACTCACTATATCTGATTAAACAGTACTAATAGGTATAATAAAAAATCAAAAACCTTTGAATGGCACTAAAGTCATATAAATGCAATAGGTAGATATAGGTAAGTATGCAAGTTAATTGACACAAACCATTATTTTATTTAAACAATGTAGTTTTGTAAAATAGAAAGGCAAGTTTCTTACTAAAAGCAAAGCCACTATATAAATAATTTATTTAGTGTCAATAATATTTTAGCTGCTAATAAAGTCCAGGTTTACAGACCCGTACTTTGGAGCCCCCATTATCTATTATACAGTTATTTATTTCCAAGGTAGACCGACGTAAATATTAAACCGACGCGATCAGGTCGAGCCTTCGCCAGCTTCGATACCTCTGATCTTGGAAATAAATAAACTACAGTGTCACCAGTAAAGTCCGCTTCATATGGGATTTTTTTTTTTTTATTGCTAGCTTTATTAAAAATTTGACTTTGGCATCAAGTTCTGCTTCGATCGAGATAATAATAATAATAGTCTTTATTAAGAATATAAATTATAAATTACAATTCTTAAAGGGAGAAGTCTAGCTGATAAATATCAGCTATATACTCAACATAAAAGTTAGAAGAGAGAATTAGAAGATGAAAATTAAGCAAAAAAATAGTACCGTAAAATGGGGTGAATAGCAACACTTTTAAGCATTAATACATCTATACCGCAATTAGTATTATGCGTAATATGCCAATAATAGATCTCGGTGTCCTCTGTAAGGATTCCTATATGTATTTTTTTTTCTTTAAAAATAACTGTAAAAAGAATATATATATGCCCGTTTAATTTCACATCAGATGGCTTTCACATTGTCTACGAGGTGAAAAGCAACACATTTTATGTTTTTAAAAACGTTTTAGGCTACAAATTAACTATTGCTCAACCGTTTCCGAAAAAAAAAATCGCAATTGTGAAAATGTCGAAACTGACGACAACGACGACAACATACATACATATTTTAAATGTAGCAGCTTATATAGGCGAAAATTTTCAAGAGGCGATCAGGGGTCGAAATTGGACATGTGCAGTATATAACATATCGCAGAATTTCTGCGATATGTTAACTAACAGCTCGCCACCTGTCGCGTTTCCACGTGTTGCGATTCACCCCACTTTTTACTAATTTCTGACCAATCATATTTAAAAATTCATAGAATCGTTACGTTTAAGTTGCGATGTTGCCAAATGTAAAAATTATTAGTAGGATGGTACTAAGGACTTGTGTTATCGCGCTTTACCTTAAATTTAAATGTTAAGTAGGATTATCAGATAAAGTTTTTTCAGGAACAAAAACTTTTAAAAAAGTAAGTATACCTTTTAAATATTATAACCTCAAAGCCCTTTTTTCTCAGAAATTTCGTTTTTGTCCTTTACGTATTAGGGAAAGGTCCCAGGAACTTACTAAAAAAGTTTTAAATTTCTGAAAAGTAAACAGATTGGTAAAAAAAATAAAACATTCTTTTCCTGAAAATCGTTGCGTTTGGTACAGCAGTTGCGATTCACCCCATTCTACGGTAGTCACGTGATTCGCATTATCTGTCAAATTTTAATTTTTTCCAAAAAAAAATTCAAAAGTAGGGTTATTTCTAAAAATATAGAAAAAAGTTATTAAAAAAAGTTTTTTTAAATGTATTTTCTAGCTCACATGCAAAATTTCAGCTGCATAAAATAATTTTGATTTTTTACCCATATGTTGTAAATTGCACCACTTTTGCAAAATAAGCAACCGCAGTAACTGTTGCATGATCGTGTAATATTAATGTACTCGTGTGGTAATTATTGTATTGTCGTTTAGTAAAGGAGCATACTTGTTTAGTAATCACAGCATGATTGTTTAGTAATCACAGCATAATTGTTTATTTATCGCAGCATGATTGTTTAGTAATCACTGCTTCTTTGTTTAGCAAGTTATACAGGGCTTTCCATTTAATATGTGCTGTTCAAACAAAAGTTTTATATACTGTAAGTTTTTTTAAACGCGGGCCATAAGGATTTACATAATTAATTTTGCACCCCCTGTTAACTTGTATTGTAATAAAAAGTTTTAAAAAAAGTTGGTGTGCATGTTATAAACCGAGGACATTTTATACTTAACGTTAACATGTTTTTAGCGACAAACTTCAATGAAATTATTCAGTGCTTTATTCTAATAAATTGTATTTATTACAAAAAATACATATATTTTTTAAAACTGATTAAAGTTTATAGCTAAAAAAAGTTACTGTTAAATTATGCCCCATCTAATTTTTTTTTCAAATTTTTTATTAGAACAAAAGTTAACAGGAGGTACAAAATTAGTCATGTATATACAGGGTGATTCAAAAGTAAGCGGCATCCTTTAGGGGACGTACTTCGTGCATAAAAATAAGGCAAAAAGTTTCTATTAACATGGGTCCGAAAATGCTTCCTAAGGGAGCTACGCCCCTTTGAATAGGACAACTGTTGTGTATGTAATTGTAAAGGGTTATAAAGTACTAGAGAAAAAATCGTCTTTAAGGTGTCCTATTCAAAGGGGCGTAGCTCCCTTAGGAAGCATTTTCGGACCCATGTTAATAAAAACTTTGCCTTATTTTTATGCACGGATTACGCAACCTACAAAACTTCTCAGTTTTGACAATGCTTTATTTCAGATACATTTTCATTAAAGTAGCGCCATATTAAATGTGTTCCCATATGATGTGGACTTTACTGGTGACAATGTATATTTTGAAACCTAACATTCACGGGGTCAAACAAGAGCTTCATGTATCAATTAATAGCCACAAGGGGAAGATTAACTAACCATATCTCTCAAATATTTACAATGTTTATAATAAAATAAGATTGTTCCAAGTCAAAATATCTAGAATAAAAATTTATACACTATACACAATCTGACAACTATTCATAATAAATATTTACAAATGTTTACTGAGATATTGGATGCAGATCATAAATTTTAAAAAATAAATGTAACCCTCATTTTACATGCACTGGTCAATAAAACGTACTAACTAAGTATTGTTGAATTCTAATTCTAACAAAATATATTAGAACAAATAGTTTCGTTTCTGCAGCTCAACATTTACAACATCAAATTTGGAGGTATCAAAAGTCACTAAGAAACATATTATAAACATTGATCTAAATATCTACTTCAGTCTGTCGAGAGCTGCATTGTTGTAGTTTTTCCTCGAAAGGTTTTAAAAAAATGTAGTAAAAAGCTGTACAAATTCTAAGTAAAATATCCAAGGTTTAAAAAAGTCCGTAAGAAATATCAATAAATGTATTAAACTTGAGATGTTAATAAATTAAACTGTTGTGTATAAAACTAACATTCTGAGTTATACATATAAAAAAGAAATTATCACTTACCTATACAGGGTGTTCCTTAATGACGTGCTAATATTTTAGGGTGTGATTCCTCAAGTCATTTATGAAGAAAAGGTTATATAAACATATGTCCTAAACGGCTTACATTTTTTGCTACAGGGTGTTGCATTTTTTCTTTTTTAATGCGTATTTTGTAATATCTCCGAATTAATTCAATAAATTTGTGCTCATAAAGGCCCTTCGCAGGAAAGTTTTGGGGTAGTTTTGTTTTTCTCCATTCTTCATGTTTTTTGAGATGCTGAACCCGAATCTGAGGTTTGCTAACAAAATTTCGTGACGCAACATTGAAAAAATGCAAAAAAAGGTAAAAAAAGGGTAATTTTGGAAGTCTTTTGTTATAACTCGAAAATCATCAATTTTTCGGTAAAAATACTTCTTATCAAAATGAAAGTACATAAAATTTTCTTTAAATTTCATTCTTTTTTAATTTTCTCTAAGACAAACCGTTCGGGCTCAATCGCTAGTTGAAAAGTGGCGTGTTTTATTTGCCTCTCCAAAAACCCACCTTGCAATCATGAACAGCTCTATTCAGATAAAAGACAGGGCTGTAGTCATCAATCCTATCACACTTTTTCAACGAATGACCATCGTGAAACATACATATGAAGAACTATGAGAATTTTTATGTTTCGAACTAAGCCTGTCTTTGAGCCACAATAGATCGCATGGTCGCAGTGGAGGGTTAGCTGTAACTAGAAGTCTTTGGCTGTAACCCAGTCACTTTTAACCTAACCTAAGCCTGTCCTTGATGAGCATGGAATGAGGAAAGAAACCAAATCGGGTTTGTACAAGGCTTTTGTACCGACTGAACAGGCGAACTTGAACGATACAAAATTTGTCATCGACGGAGGGTTTTTATTACACCGGGTCAAATGGCACCAAGGCCAGACATATGCAGAATTCTGCAGCAGTTATGTTTTCTATGTAAAGTCAAATTACAAATGGAATGCCGTGACCATTTTCGATGGTTACCCCGACGAAGCTCGTGAAAGCACCAAGCGAATAGAGCGATTGAGAAGGGCACAAAGAAAACATTCTGTGGCAATATCATTTACTGAATCGATGGTTTCCACTGTCTTGCAGGAGAGTTTTCTTGCAAATTCCACAAACAAGAGCCGGTTGATTTTTATCCTTATGAAGAAGTTAAATGAAGCAAACATTAAGTCACAGCAAGCAGTGGAGGATGCTGATATCCTAATAATCACAACAGCAACAGCACTTAAGTTAGCTCCTTCAAAAAAACACGTGACAGTAGTGGGGGAAGATATCGACCTTTTTGTGATTTTGATTGGCCTGTGTAGTCCTGATATAAAAAATGTCTCTTTCATGAAACCAGGAAGAGGAAAGGTGTCTCAAGCCATCTACGATCCTTACCTATCAGACAAACCCCTGTCAGATCATATATTGTTCCTGCACGTAATGAGTGGTTGTGACACTACTTCCGCTCTATTTAATCAAGGGAAATTAAAATTTCTCAAAGTCCTGCAAAAGAACACTGACTTGGTACCAGGTATTGAGGCTTTCAAAGACCCTCGAGCTCAACAGGACGAGATTGCCCAAGCAGGCAACATGTTTCTCATGGCTTTGTATGGGAAAAGCCGAGAGACTAGTTTAAACGATTTGAAATACAGACACTACATAATATCATCATCTTTCAAAAGCAAACCCAATATTGCCGCGCTACCTCCCACTGAAGCTGGTGCACGAGAACATTCACTGAGAGTTTACTTTCAGGTGCAGCAATAGTTATTTGGCAAAATCAATGAACAACCAAGAGACCCGAACCAGTGGGGGTGGAAAAAAACAAAGAGTGGTCTTGTGCCTGTTACAACCACGTCCAAACCAGCTCTGGACTCAATATTTCAACGCATTTCTTGTAAATGCAAGAAAGGCTGCCAGCGAAATTGTGGATGCAGGAAAACCGGCCTTTATTGCTCTCCAATATGCACAACATGCAACGGGTTGTGTGAAAACGTCGAGCCCCCGGACGACAGCGTTGAGATAGAAGAAGAAAGGGCCCAAGAAGGAGACCAAGAACTGTCTGAAGAAAAACACTTTGTCGATGTGGAAGGTATGTCTAATCGCAAAATCACAAGTTAATGTTTTTTCACGATTTCTCTTATTTTTCAGCTCAATCTCCGATGCTGTTTATGGAAGAACCCGATCCTTTGGCAGGACCTTCAGCCATCGAGGAGCCTCAGCCAGAACATTCCGCCATCGAAGAGCCTTAACCAGGACATTCTAAGAGAAAACGGATCAAATAATATGATAATATAATAAAGTGATGAAGATAATGTTATTTGTTGATAAATTAGAGTATTGTTTGGAGATAGATAAAACACGCCACTTTTCAACTAGCGATTGAGCCCGAACGGTTTGTCTGAGAGAAAATTAAAAAAGAATGAAATTTGAAGAAACTTTTATGTACTTTCATTTTGACTAGAAGTTTTTTTACCGAAAAATTGATGATTTTCGAGTTATAATCAAAATACTTCCAAAATTACCTTTTTTTCAATGTTGCGTCACGAAATTTTGTGTGCAAACCTCAGATTCGGATTCAGCATCCCAAAAAACATAAAGAATGGAGAAAATAAAAACTTCCCCAAAACTTTCTTACGAGAAATACTATATTACTGCACTAAATGTACTTTAGATAATATTTTCAATTTTGGCATGTGCTATTGGTGGGACAAAAAAAAACTTTTATAATTAAAAGATGCGATTTTATGTCCTCTTAGCACATGCCAAAATTTAAAATATTATCTAAAGTACTTTCGGAGATACTACAAAAAAAGCATTAAAAAAGAAAAAATTCAACACCCTGCCCCTGTAGCAAAAAATTTAAGCCGTTTACGACATATTATGCTTATATGAACTTTTCTTCATAAAATGACTTAAGGAATCACACCCTAAAATATTAGGGAACATTAAGGAACACCCTGTATAATATGTTCTAAGTTTACATTTAAAAAATTGATTGAATCAAAGAGAGGAGAGTGTACAAATAAAATAAAAGTAATTTCTAAATCAATAACGAATTGTATAATAGTTATTTAACAAATTCTTGTAGCTACAAAACGTACTACCAGTATTTACTAAAAAAAAGCAGTAATCACATATTATTATGTTATACAATAACTACTACGTCAATTCCAGTGTGAAAAAAACAACATAAATCAACTTGCATTTTAACTATCAAAAAATTGTAAGTCTTTTGTTATAGTTATTATTAGGGAGAGCTTTTCTATTGCCCCCTGTAATGTTACATAATATACACTCGACTCTTTTTCATTTCATTTTTTCATTTTACTTATTTACTGTGAAAACGTGGTAAGCTATAAGAGATAAAAAAAATTAATATCAGTTGCTACCATAGACATATAAAGGGTTTTCCAATAAGAACGATATGATTTTGAAACGATATGGTAACCATGGTAATAAAGTTATACCTGTCACCAGTTGTCAGTTATTGTCAGTAAACTATAACAATTTATTATGGCTAAATACGCGCTTCAAGAACGTTTGGTTATTATCCAAAAATTTTACGAAAATAGACGATCTTTTGTGAACACTTATCGCGCACTTCGCGAAAACTTTGGTGTAAATAATCGTCCTCCTTTGCTTGCCATTCGTCGCATCGTTGAGAAATTTGAAAATAATTTTACTCTTCACGATGTAAAAACACCAAGAAGACATCGAAACGCAAGAACTGTTGAGAATATTGCTGCTGTAAGAGGTAGTGTTGCAGTGGATCCAAATTTATCAATTCCTCGTCGTGCTCAAGAGTTAAGGATTAAAAAAACGACAACTTGGCGTATTTTGAAAGAAGACTTGAATTTACACCCGTATAAGATTGTTTTGACCCAAGAACTTAAGCCACTGGACGATCGTCGGCGCAGAGAATTTTCTGCTTGGAGTTAAGAACAACTTGAAAGGGATCCTAATTTTGCCAAAAAAATTATCTTTTTAGATTAAGCTCATTTTTGGTTAAGTGGATACGTTAACAAGCAAAATTGCCGTTTTTGGTGTAAAAACAATCCACAACAGATTCATGAGAAGCCTTTGTATCCGCTAAAGGTAACTGTATGGTGTGGTTTATGGTATGGTGGCATCATCGGACCATTTTTTTTCCAAAATGAGGCAGGAGATGCAGTTACAGTGAATGGTGAACGATATCGACAGATGTTAAGAAATTTTTTGTGGCCAAATTTAGATGCACTTGATTTGGAGGATATGTGGTTCCAGCAAGACGGTGCCACATGTCACACTGCTCATGAAACTATCGATATACTGCAAGAAAAGTTTTACGAAAGGATAATTTCAGGGAATGCTACTGTTCAGTGGCCTCCAAGAAGCTGTGATTTAACTCCTTTAGATTAATTCTTGTGGGGCTATTTGAAATCTAAGGTTTATGAAAACAGACCACAAACACTTGATGCATTAAGGTTGAACATTGAACCCTGCATTCGTCAGATCACGCCAGATTTATTGCATAGTCATCGAAAATTGGGTTCGTCGAATTCGCTCGAGTACACGAAGTCGCGGAGGACATTTAAACGATGTGTTATTCAAAACATAAATGTTATCGACTATACTTTAAGATAATATAAAACGTTTTGTTGTATCTGAAATTATTTTAATTTTATTTCATTTTGAAATCATATCGTTCTTATTGGAAACCCCTTTACTTTTAGATCACCAAAGTGGCAAGTTTCTGGCCTTGCGCATGTAAATAAAATCCAGTATAAACGGCATGCGCATTGCCAAATGATCATTTAACGAATGAAAAGGTTCCGACTTCAAAATTTGAAAGCTTAAGGCAGAGACGTTGAACAATACTTAAAAATGTAAATATTAAACATCCACAAGAGCAAATAATACAAGCAACGGAGCTGAGCCGATTCTGAAGTATATTCATATAGCGTCGCTAAAGAAGTAACAGCTGATAACAAGAGGGTTGTGCGCATGTCCAACGAACGTTACTAGACGTCGAGAAATATGACCGGTGAGCCGTGCGTACAAACGCATTTTCTCACCCATAAAACTTAATTTTTGTTCGCGCATGAAATAAGCTGTACGGAGTACGGATATAAAGGTATGTCTATGGTTGCTACAGGCTACAGCAACTATAAATTATAAACAGATGCTTGGAATACTTTTTAAAATCAGACCTAGGAACTAGATCTTGAAGAGCAAACTATCACAGCAAGTTGCATAAAACATATAGTGTTTTCTATTATCTTGCCCTCAGATCGCTCCGAGAGCGATCTATGACGTCACCGATCTGCCCCAGAGCACTCTGAATTCGGCCAAGAGTGACCGCCCCGAGATCAAAATGGAACACGCGCCAAGTTACATTTTCAACATAACCTCAATGTTGTGTTTTACGCACAAAATATAATTTTCAGAAGAATCTGAAGAGCTCAGAAATACTTGTAGCAGCCGACGTTTTCTATTTCTAATCATTCTTACCCGAACAAAGTACAAACCACAAAAGTACAAACAGTAAACAGTAGGGTTATGTTGCCTTTCTTGTTTACCTCTCGCTTGCTCCGAGAAATTTCACAGATCAACTGAGAGCGCTCGCGGAGCACCCCGTTTCAGATAATAGAACAGGTACTCCATGAGCGAGCAGTAAATGGAACACGCAAATCTCTGGCAGGGCAATTTCAGATTGCTCTGAGAGCAATAATAGAAAACACTAATAGTAAAATACAGTGAGTGATATAAAAATTAGGAATTATCATTGAGTAAACGTTTCAATTTACAATTACCAACTTCAATAAAGTACTTTTTCTTATGCTTTCTTGCAAGTTACTGTAAGTATTCTTTAGTTAGTACAAAATACAACCAAAATAATTATTGCGGGACGGAGTCTTTTTGATATAAAAATATGGTATTTATTAAATTTAAAATTCGGAATTAACCGAAAATTTTAGGCAAATCCTCAGACTGAGTCTGGTCTGAAGGCAAATCTCATTAAAGTTAAAGAATAATCACGATTATACAGTACCTTTCCTGTCTCTTTTATTTGGTGTCATAAATCTAAATTTAATTAAGAGGGCATCATAAACAAAAAATATCTTTCGTAGAACAAAAATTCAGATTTCAGGTGCTTCAGAAGTTGACTTAATATTTAAGTGAGGCAGTCAGCCGTTACCGCACACTCGATAATTTAGAATAAGTGACGTTAGCATAGCTGATAGAGTAAGTCAAACATATTTAACATACAAACATTATTATTTATCAATATTGTCACGAATAAAAAATTCTATCAAAATCAATCTAAAAGATAATTGTAGATGATTTTTATTTATTTAACCAATCATAGTCAGTTAAAATTAGCTAGCTACCATCTTTCAGTTGACATAATTGGTTTTTTACTATGGTACCTACAACTAAATTTTAAAACATTTGTTTAATTTTATGTCTTAACTTTATACTCAACTCAACTTAACTTAAACCTTTATTGACATAATAATTTACAGTTTAGGGGGTTTGAATAGGAATATTGCTGTAATTTTAAAAACATTATTCTGTTATAGGCATTTACCTATCTTCAATAGAATCTCAAGTGCCTATTAAATGTTTGCCTTAAATTACCTTTATTTTTTAGAAGCTTGGTTGTAATTTGCACGACCATCCAAAAATGAAACAAATCTTAAAAAGTGATGAATGAAGCAAATCTAAAATAAATTCGTTGTAAAAATTAATATTAAAATCTTCAAATAATGTTATGTTCAAGCGCAATACAAAGTTATAAAATAGTTAAGTAATGGGGTATTTCTCTTATGTCAATATTCACAGGTATCTTTCAATAAGTAGTAATATAAAATATACCTTTATTTTATACAAAAATACAGTCTGCTGGAAATTGTCAGCCTATTATTATCTATTCTCTTGCTTTGGACAGTTCCTAAACATAACAATCATATCATAACCATGTTTCCTTAAGAGCATTGACAAACTTTATCAAAACTTCATTGTTTTAGCGATTAGTACATTTTCTACTTTTTCTCAATAAAATTAGGCTTTGCTTCTCATCACGAGGATGACAAACACCATGTGACCAGGCAACTGATATTAAAATCACCAAAATCAAACTGTAAAGAATGACCTTGCCTGCCATACTTTTATTTATTATTTGGGTAAATACTTAGTAAATAAGTAGATGATATCACAAAATTCTGTTATATTATTTAATGTAATTTTCGTTTGAAACTAGCCAAGTACTAAATAAATGTCCAATATTATTATCATATAACATAATAATAAATAATGATTTGGTAACATACTTATAGCTATAATTTTTCAGCAATTTTATTTTACTAAAGGCAGTGGGATTTTCTGCAGTTAATTTAAAGCAGTTGATTATGTTACATTAAATAAAATAAAAATTACCAACTTGTAGACTACACAAAACGACCAAAACAATAAAAAAATTTAAAATCAGAGGCAATGCTCTTAGTAATTTAAAATAGGTACCTAGAACATGTTTTTTTTCCAACCAACAGTAAACAAGAGAAACACCCACTACAAAAAACTATAAATAATAAAACTTCACATGAAAACAATAAATATAAAATTTTAAAATTCTAAAATTACATGAGAATGCACTTGCGTTGACGTCTCTTTTGAGGTTCAGGTCGGAGGACAGCACGTACTGCCTCATCAAAGACCTGCTTCAGTCCACGTTGTGTCAATGCTGAACACTCCATATATTTAACAGCCCTTATTTTATTGGCTAGTTTTTGTCCTTGCTCTCGTTTTATAGGACTCAGGCCTTGGTCAGCCAAATTATTTAGTGTTTCCCTATCATCTCTTAAGTCTATTTTTGTACCTATATGACAAAAGATAGATGTTTAGCAGTCTAAGTAAGTACAGGAAACCTCTGTAAATATTTTCTTGTAATAACAGAGTACAATATTATATACAGTCAACATTTTAAGTTTTTGTAGAGCTAGCCAGCTAGCCTTGAGGTTAGCTCAATGGGAATGAGGTACCTACCTATAGTCTAGTTTTTCTCATGTGTCAGGTACCTTGGTAAAGTCTATAATTAACATAATTTAAGGCATTATTACTTACCCACTAATATCATTGGTGCATCAGGACAATGATGCTTAATCTCAGGATACCATTTTGATGTAACATTTTCAAACGATGATGGTGAGGCTACACTAAAACATATTAGGAAAACATCCGTCTGTGGATATGACAATGGCCTTAGTCTGTCATAATCTTCTTGCCCAGCTGTATCCCATAAACCTAAACTAACTGATATTCCATCAACTACCATGGGAGCTGAATAATTATCAAATCTGAAAACCAATAATAAACCTAAATTATACATTATCATACACCTGTAACCATAATGTTTTTATAATTGTCTTAAATGATCACACCTACTTAAACCCTTCAGAATGATCTTACGGCAAAATCATTTTGTACCAGAACATTTGTCTTTCCTTAAATATGTAAGTACTATAATAGAAATAAGAATTTTATATGCGTAGCTTGCTTTAAATCTTACTTTAGAACTTTGATGTCAAGATGTCGAATAATTATTTTGATGAGATTAAGATCATTAAGATATTAAATCCCTTAATTTTATAAACTAAAATAGGATTAATACTTACACTGTAGGAACGTATTCACCAGGGAAGCTGTCTGTTGTGTATGAAATTAACATGCAGGTTTTTCCCACTGTTCCATCCCCAACAACTACACATTTGATGGGACGTCCCGAAGACATGTTAAATCGGTATTTAAATTAATATGACAAATAGGTAAAAACAAACTTTACAAAAATATAACTCTTATTTTGGTAATGGGTTGGGCCCTTTTAGAAACCAGAGTTATGCGTTTGAAATATTTTGTACTAACGTTTCTAAGCGGTTTTAAACTGTACGTTGAAAGTATTTTAGAAATTTCTGCCAAGACTAATATTTTTAAGTTTATAAAATAAAAATTAGATATACAACGGCATACCCACAGAAATTACCAATCATTCCAAGAAAATGCCAAAAATTTTCAATTAGAATTTGAATGTCAAAGTCAAAATTGTCAATTGACAGCTGACATGGCCATCTACGATGTAAAGTAAAAACAAAGACCGATTGTCAGGCCTTGGAAAAAGGTATTAGATCAGTCAAAATGCCATTTTACCACGGCCAGATACCTGTCCATGTCTACTCTTAAACATCTGGTGTAAGTATTCGTTGTTAAACATCCTAGGCCGTGCCATAACATTTAGGTATAAAATTCTGTGGTTTGGTGGTTTCGGTTTCTATTCTCTATATTGTCAAGTCAGTCAAATTACGTCCTAATATATACCGACTGAAGTCGAAGTAGTAATACTGCGCGGTCAGTTAATTCAAAATCAGATATATTACGGTTAACAAATTTACAATATTTCACCGACGTCACAAAGTAAGAAAAAAAAACAATCTTAGAGCTATGTTTTTCAAAAAATAACACACTAAAATACAATCAGAGGTGGGTAACTATTTGAAATGAAATTATTTCAAATGGCTATGCAAAATAGAAAATGGCAATTCTATTTTCTATCTTAAATACTTTCGAAAAAAGTATTTTCTATTTTATATTTGAAATAGAATAAATGAACAATTTTCTATTTAAAATAGTTATAGGTAATAGATGCTCTGACGAACGAGATTCGCCGTCTCTAACGATTGTCAGCTGCCAAATGATTGACATTCGACAATTGAATTGTCGTGGTTATGATGACGTTGTGAGAAATTACCAAATTGCGAGGGAAAAATTGTGAAATCCGTAAAAAGGCAAGAAACAACTGAAATTAAATTTTAAAAAATCGTCCGCCCAAGCCAATTATTGATAATTAAAGCTAACAATGTTTTTAGAAACATAGAACCTTCGGTGTTACATAATATGTAAAGTACATTAATAAAGAGAAAGCATTTTCCATAGAAACTCATTTAAAATACCTATTTTTCATTTAATATTTTAAATGAAAATTTAAAAACCATTTTCTATTTTTTATCTTTAAATGGCTTTTGAGGCATCTATTTTGTATTTTCATTTTAAATACATTTTTAAAACCATTTTAACCACTTCTGGATACAATACAATATAGTAGGTACATTACAACATAATATTAAAATTCATGCTTAGAAAAAAGTATTAAAATACATTTAAAATTCACATTACACTGTACCAGCAGAGAAGCATTTTGTTCAAACTATGTTAAAATCCAAAAACTCTTGACTCTTGAGCACTAGGTATAGAAAGCGTTCTGCAATAATAGTTTTCTAATTGCGTTCTTAAAAGGTATTTCAGGCAATTCTTTTATATGCATGGGGGAAGGCAGTTGTAATATTTAGGACCGTAAGTTGGAAGACATTCTAGTTCGTTCCAGACGATGATAGTCTATTCTTATTTGGTTTTCCTGTCTAGTTGTACAGCGTAACGGCAAGGAATAGTCATGATGTTTAGTTGTTTAAAACCTCTCTGGCGTCCTGCCTGTAGTCGAGTCCGGCAACGATCCTTCTTTCCTTTGTAATTTAAATATACGTGCCAAATGTGTAGAGTGACCCCAAACCAAGATAGCCTAGCCTAGCAAGCTAACGACTGAAACACACCGTGAAAAGTCTGGAGAAGACATGAGTGTGGGAGTATCCTCTTAAGATTTTTCAGTAAGAATATATTTTTTGCAAGACGTTCTGCTACATGTTCAACATTGTCATGTCTATCAAACTTTAAAAGAGGGTCCAAGTACACTCCCAGAAATCTGACCTCTCCAGCATTTTCACCCTCGATGTCCCCGAGTCCAAATTTAATATTTTTCGTTTTACTATCATTAAGAGCCAACCTATTGGTCCTAAACCACACCTCAATCTCCTCATACAGGCATCCCACAGCGATCTTAACTTACCGGGGCTGTGGGCGTCCATTCGTTCATCCAGTCTCTCCATACTTATATCAGCATCCACTACAGAGGTATCGTCCGCGAACAGTATCAATTTCAAGTTGGGTACGGCGTGATTTATGTCATTAATATAAATGAGGAAAAGCAGCGGACCCAATACCGAGCCCTGAGGTACCCCGTACGATAGATGGCCTTGACGCTATCTCTCCCTTTTCTTTTCTGTGATTTGACATTTCTTGACCTATGACGTAGTGCAAACACTGCAAACCTAACCTTATTTTTTTGCTAGGGAAAGGGGTAAGGGAAAGGGTAAAGTAAAAAAAAATCGAATTTCGCGTAACGTGATGCAATTATTCTAGGAATCAGAATCAAAAATCAAATTCAAACAGTGGGATTAAGAACTGTACGTGAGTACGATAATATCACTGATTTCTTGCTTTTTATTCTTCGCAAGTATCAATAACTCTTCGATTTAGTAATAATACTGGTGCCGGTACAATTTTTTAAAAAGCAGCGTTTAACCCAGAGTTGCGAAAATGCAGTTTAAGAAGGTATCTCATGTAATTTTCGACATGGATGGACTTATCTTAGGTAAAAGGTTTATATAAATACTAAATGTACAATATGTCTACCACTACCAGTCTACCCAGGCAAACTTTTCTGTGATTGAAAATTCGATGGACAGATTTTTTACTACTTGAAAACACTGACCATAGGTACCTATTTAATAAAATCTTGCAGAAACTACATTTTCAAATTAGGTACTTACCTAATTGAATATCGGTTGATAAAGTAAAAATATTATAAGAAAAAACACCAAAGTATCTAGGTAGATTCTTATAAAATACACAAAATTTTACATTTTTGACTTGAATAAGTAAGTAATTATGATTTTTATTAGAGTCTGAATCAGCATACGAAAGAATTTTAAATGGCATTGCAAATCAGTATGGTAAGGAGTACACTCATGAAGTCAAGCTTAAAATCCTTGGAACTCCGGAGCTGGATACAGCCAGGATATTTCTTAACGAACTTGATATCCCTTTGTCAATTGAAAAATTTATGGAAGTGTATCATAAAAGAATAGCCGAAGAATTACAAAATCCTGCTGTTATGCCAGGTGAGTTTTAAGTAAACTACCAATCCTTTTGATTTTTAGATAGGTGTTGGTTGCAAGGAAAAAATGTGGATTTGTAATTTGTGCACATCAAAACTGTATTTGATATAATTTTTAATGCAAATATTAGCCATCTACTTTATGCCACAATTATTTTGATTAGGTAATAAGCCAATCTAAAGAGAAATCCACAATCTAATAAATTACATATACAGGGTGTTACAAATTCATTGGAATCTCGGAAACCATAAAAGTTAGAGAAACATTGAAATGGAGGCAAAGTTGTGCAATTCGGTGCTGATTATAATTCCGCTTTAAAAAGTTTTCAAATTCCAAATACTTCCGATTTTATTCGAAGAAAACCGAAATTTTGCAAAATCGTTTTTATTTTTTCCTGAGCTCATTTGACCAGCTATTTAAAAATAAATGACACTTTGTCATTGCCACTTTTTATCCTTTACAAAATGACGTTACTAAACTAAAGATCCACCGTTTCGTCTCCGAGCTGCCATCACCAACTTTACTTTTTTAAATACGCACCTAGATTTTTTTAAACCGATTTTTAAACCTTCCTACCCTCAGAATATAATGGCGATATTACTTTCTCATAATAATGAATTGTCCTTGCTTATTTTTTAAATTCATATTTTTTACATTTCTTGTCAGTCCGGTCCTGGCAACGAATCACAATATTAATTAAAAACTTTATTTTATTTAAAACCTTTACAAATAAGTTTCATGAAAAAGTTTGTCTAAAGTTCATGTTAGGTATTTAATACAAAAAGAATTTTGACTATTATTTGAACATTTAGAAAATTAGGATTTATAATTAAATATGTATTAGTAAATTTAGAATTATTAGAAAATTCCTATAAAAGAAATTATATTAGTACTTAGATGTATGATTTAACCGTTTCTCTAACTCCTATGGTTTCCGAGATTCCAATGCTGGTCTGGTATGTCGAATTTGTAACACCATGTATACCAAATTTTTTTTATGAAAATATAATTTTTCCTTTCCAAGGAGCTGAAAAACTTATCAAGCATCTAGCCAAGTATAATATCCCAATAGCTGTTGCCACATCTTCATCAAAACCTTCCTTTGACATAAAAACAAAGAATCACCAGGCTCTTTTTAAGTTATTCAGTCATGTAGTCTGTGGAAGTACTGATCCAGAAGTGAAACATGGCAAGCCTGCACCTGATATTTTCTTGGTGTGTTGTTCTAGGTTCCCGGATAGCCCTGATTCCTCACAGGTTAGTTATTGTTGAGAATATTGAAAATTTGGTGGTTTATTTGTATTTTTTTCAGTTTTAACGAAAAATGCATGTCATCATGATAATCAAATTATGTTTTATTTATTTAAATGTGATATGTAAGAGGTGTAGTGTTTAGTTAAATAGTAAAGTATGTAGGTACATTTCCACACAATATGCTTGTTTAGTCAATGTAGGTAGCTATTATTAATAAATATGTTGTCAGAATATAATGTATAATAATAATAATAATAATAATAATAATATTTATTACACAATGGTTACAGCTTTTATAATGAATTATAGTATTTCTTGTAGATGTGTTAAATGTATCCCTAATGTAAAGCGTGCACCTAGGTAACTTAATACCTGTATGTGCAGGGTAGTGTGTGAGGTTTTAGGTAATTATATAAAAATTTATCTTTGATACAATAATAATAATACTTAATAAACAGTATTAAGAGAAAGTCCATATATAAATAATCCAATAAATTAAATGAACTAAATAAAAATGTTCTTATATGTCTGTAGATTTACATAGAGGTGTTCCCTGCATGCTACACTGAATTTCTTTGGATTACTTAAAAGTCTTATTTGCGGTGGTAATAAGTTGTACATTTTTGGTGCCAGATAGGAAATCGATCTCAATTTTTTTGTGGTGGAAGCATTAGGTGTTTCTAGGTTTTTTTTAACATTAATCCTAGTTTGGTGCGTATGGCTTATAAAGTTTTTGAATTTATTAGATTTGTGAACATAAATGCAAACAGATAAACAATACAGTGAACGAACATCAAATATCTCTTTTGAGTAGAGCAAAGCAGTAGGATAGCGCTTATTCTTTCTGAAAATTATTTTTAAAATATACTTTTGTGCAATGTTTAAACAGGCTAATGTATTTTGATAGAGTCCACCCCAAACAACCACGCCGTATCTAAGCAAAGACTCCACTATTCCCTTATATACCAGGATCAGAAGTTGCTTGTTTAAAATTTCTCGGATTGTATAAAATTTAAATACCAACTTTCTGATATTCTTCGTTAACCTAAGTACATGTTGATCCCATTTCAGGTTTTTGTCAATTATAA
Source organism: Polydrusus pterygomalis (assembly GCA_963969555.1). Lineage (NCBI taxonomy): Eukaryota > Metazoa > Arthropoda > Insecta > Coleoptera > Curculionidae > Polydrusus > Polydrusus pterygomalis. The sequence continues at coordinate 25,172,563 of OZ018378.1, read as the reverse complement.
TTCCCAGGTATTTTGTATGATCAACTTGAGGTAAATTGCTATCGAGGCTATCTATGTATAAATTGTTGTAATCTGGACGGTTTGCAGATGTGAGTGAAAAGGCGATGTAATTGGTTTTTGCAACATTCAGAGATAATTTAAATGAGTCTAACCAGTGTTTTATTCTATTTATGCCCTCAACTGCATGGTCTCTGACGGATTCCCACGTATCTCCAGAAAAGACAACAACCGTGTCATCAGCATATGATATTACTGACCCATTCTGTGTCGATATCTTAGTGAGTGAATTGATGTAAGTTATAAAAAGAATTGGCCCCAAAACTGTACCCTGTGGAATGCCAATTTTAATCTTGCGTGGGTCGCTGACTGTATATCCCACTTTAACTGACTGTGTTCTGTCATTCAAATAGTCACCGAAAACATCCAGAACAGGACCTCTTACTCCACAGGATTCCAGCACCTGAAGCAGCAAATCATGGGGAACCGTATCGAAAGCTTTGGCTAGGTCCAGGAAGACTGCCAGGCACTTTTTGCCACTGTCAAGATTGTTTGTAACCTGTTCACACAGTTCACAAACTGCATCCGCTGTACTCAACCCGCTCTTAAATCCAAACTGACGTTCCGATAAAATTTTATTTTGGTTCAAAAATTCCACTAGTCGATCTTTTAGACATTTTTCGAAAATCTTAGAAAAGGTATTAATAATGCTAATGGGGCGGTAGTTGCCAATATTAGTATTGTCACCAGACTTATGAATGGGTTTGACAATTGCTACTTTGAGAGATTTAGGTATTTTAGATGTTTGAAAAATTAAATTGATAATGTGAGCTAGTGGAGTGGCAATGTACATGTGAAGGTGTTTGACCATTATGGAAGTTATACCAGTAGGGTTGAGTAAGCGTTCCTACTCCGCCATGGATCTGGATCGCAGACATCCCCCCACCACCACACCCACTCCTACCCCCCACTCCTACCCCCACTCCTACCCCCACTCCTACCCCCACTCCCCCCCCCCACTCCTCCCCCCACTCCTCCCCCCACTCCTCTCCATACTTCACCATTCACCGAATCCCCCCCACATATATAATCCCATAAACAAGCACAACAGTTAGTTATCTCTGCTTTGCTATTGTAAAAAGCAGTCGTTGTTCAGTTTAGAAAAGTTAATAGTTATTTGTGAACAGTATTGTTAAGATCAGTTTAGTTACACAAGATGTATCAGTGCAGCGATTGCAATAAAACATTCAGCCATCAATCAAACGTGAATAGACATAAAAGGGAATCATGTCCTAATAGATCATCCCATATTAAAAGGAAGAACAACACACAATTATGTGAGATACCAACAAAGAAACTAAAAATAGAGGAACCGCAAAAATCAGAATATCAACCGCCAATTCCTAAACTTATTCTATCACGATGTAAGGAATGCAATACTTGGTATGTGAAAAATAAACTAAATGCACATTTGCGCTCAAACCATCATAAAAGCAGTTTAAAAAGTGACAATAATGTGAAAATTTTAACTTCAGCGTTTAAAAACAGAATTATATCATACATGTTACTTCCATCTCAAAAGTATGTAGACATTGAAGAATTTTTTGAAACAGTGAAACAAAAGTTTGTGAGTTTAATTACAGAACAGTTAGTTAAACATAAGTGTATTAAGATTAATGTAGAATTATTTGGTAGGTATATTTTACAATCAAAAGAAACAATAGAAACCAAATCATTTAATACAAAAAATAAGATAATAACATCTACGATTGATTTAAGTGGAATTTATAAGGATTTCTTATCTGAAATTAAAGAGAAAGTTTCAATATTCGCAGAAAATGGGTCAGGTTGGGCTTTAGAAAAAATACTGCATTTAGAAATTAACATAAATAAATTTAATCCAATCGGAGCATCTTCATATATTTCTTTACCAAACCAAATTGCATTAAAGAAAGCAGTTGTCAATGTAAGAAATAATGATCCATATTGTTTTGCGTGGAGTGTAATAAGTGCGTTGTACCCAGCTAAAAATCATGGTGAAAGAACGAGTTCATATCCCAATTTCTTCAATGCATTAAATTTACAAGGAATTGAATTCCCTATGAAGCTAAAAGATATATCAAAGTTCGAGATCCTAAATCATATATCTGTAAATGTTTACGGTTTAGAGTGTGTTTATGAAGACAGTAAACAAAAATATGAAGTTGTTGGCCCCATGCATTACACTAATAAAAAACTACCATTACATGTTAATTTATTGTTAATAAGCGAAGATGAAAACAATCATTACTGTTGGATTAAAGATATGTCAAAATTACTATCATCTCAAATCAATAAAAATTCTCATAAAAAATATTTTTGTGATGGTTGCTTAAATTATTTTACTTCCATACAAAAACTCGAAATTCATCAAAAAAATGATTGTAATCATTTGTATACAAGAGTTCCAACCAATGATATCAAAATTAATAAATACGGACAACATATACCAGAAAATATACTACAGTTTCAAAATTTTCAAAGACAGCTTAAAGTTCCTTTTGTAATATATGCAGATTTCGAATGTTTCTTAAAACCTTTACAATTTGAACAACCAGAAAATGATTTGGTTTCCTATACACGTAACACTTTTAAACATGAACCATATGCATTCTCTTATTTCATTAAATGTTCATATGATGACTCTCTATCAGTATTAGATTCTTATTTTGGTTTAGATGCTGCAGAGGAGTTTTGTAAACGAATTGAAGATCATGTACATAGAATTTACAATAACTGTCTTAAACCTATAGTAAAAATGCTTCCTCTATCAAATGAACAGAAATCAACTTATAAATCAACCAATATTTGTCATATATGTAACGAACAAGTTGAAGAAAACGAAAAAGTAAGAGATCATGATCATTTAACTGGTGAATTTCGAGGTGCAGCACATAGCATATGCAACTTAAATTTCAAAATTCCATATTTTATCCCCATATTTTTTCATAATTTAACGGGTTACGATAGTCACCTGTTTATTAAGCAGTTGTGTTGCGAAGAAGATGACATTGATGTCTTAGCACAAACCAAAGAGAAATACATTTCATTTTCAAAATCAATTCTGGTTGATAAATATAAAGACAAAGACAATAAAGAAAAAAATGTATTTGTTAAAATGAGATTTTTGGATTCATTTAGATTTGTTGCATCCTCATTAGAAACGTTTGGTGAAAGTTTAGAAACAGATCAATGTATACAAATTCAAAAACATTTTCAAGATTCCAACCATTTCAATGAAATTCGAAAAAAGGGAGTGTACCCATATTCTTATGTTGATTCATTTGAAAAATTGTATGAGAATCAACTTCCAAGTATTGATGATTTTTATGATAAACTACGCGATGAATCTATAGATCCATTAGATTACAATAGAGCGACTCATATTTGGAACTTATTTGATTGTCAAACCTTAATGGATTATACAAAAATTTATTTACTATCTGACGTTCTCATATTAACAGATTTTTTTGAAGCATTTCGAAATGTATCTATAAATAATTTTAAGTTGGATCCTGCACAATATTATACATTACCTGGTTTAAGTTGGGATGCTATGTTAAAAATGACTAACGTCAAATTGGAATTATTAACTGATATTGATATGTTACATTTTTTTAAGAATAGTATAAGAGGTGGAATTTGTCATTGCAGTGTTCGAAAAGCTGAAGCCAATAACCAATGTCTTAAAAATTATGATCCTGATAAACCAACTTCATTTATTATGTATTTAGATGCAACTAACTTGTATGGACATAGTATGAGTCAATATCTCCCAATAAGTGATTTTTCTTGGATGTCAATGGAAGGAATAGAAACTTTTGATGTGATGACAATTGATGATGATGGTGAATATGGATATGTTTTAGAAGTAGATATAAAATATCCTCAAGATTTACATGAAAAACATAATGAACTACCATTTTTATCAGAAAATATTTGTCCACCAGATTCAAAACAAAAGAAATTAATTTGTGATTTAAACAATAAAGAAAAATATGTAATTCATTATCGAAATCTTAAACAAGCTATTCGAAATGGATTGAATGTAACTAAAATTCACAGAGTAATTAAATTTAAACAGTCAGCATTTCTGAAACCTTACATTGATTTAAATACTGAAATGAGAAATAAATCCAAAAACAAGTTAGAAAAAGATTGTTACAAATTATATAATAATGCTATTTATGGTAAATCTTTGGAAAATATTGATAAGCGAGTTGATATAAGATTAATCACACATTGGGAAAATATTAGACAAAAGCAAGGAGCGCAAACACTGATAGCTAAACCAAATTTTAAAAATCGATTAGTATTTAACGAAAATTTTGTTGCAATACAAATGGAAAGAGTTAAGGTGAATTACAACAAACCAGTTTATATTGGATTCTCAGTCTTGGAATTATCAAAAACAGTAATTTATAATTTTTATTATGATTACATCAAAAGTAAATATGGCGACAAAGCAATATTATTGTACACTGATACCGATAGTTTGATTCTCCAAATAGAGACGCCAAACTTTTATGAAGATATTCAGAATAATTTAAATAAATTTGATACTTCCAATTATAATGAAAGTAATATGCATAACATAACTAAGAATAAATCTGTATTAGGACGTATGAAAGATGAGTTTGCAGGTCAACCAATTTTAAGTTTCTATGGTACAGGTGCAAAAGCTTACTGCGTCAATTTAGAAAATAAATCGGAAAAAAAAGCAAAAGGTGTGAAAAAATATGTTATACAAAATTTAATTACTAAACAAGATTATAAAGATGTAGTTGAAAATTCAGAAACCAAGTTTAGAAAAATGAATGTATTTCGTTCAATCCTACATGATATGTTTACTCAACTAAAAAATAAGGTTGCTTTGTCCCCAAAAGATGATAAACGATATATAATTCAAGACTCTTTTAGAACCCTAGCTTGGGGGCACAAACACATTGACATTTTAGAAGATAAATCCAGAACTGATGATCCTGATGTTAATAATGTTATCGATATTTTACGAAATCTAGTTCACGATGAATATAAAACCTAAGAACTTAACAAAATTATTTTATTTTTAAAATGATGGTCCTACCTGTAGGTGTTCTTTTCCTATCAGCGTTTATTAACAATACTTTATTCATACAAGTTAATCCCAATGTTCAAGATACATTTATTTGTTTATCGATTAATAATGCAAATAATGATAGTTGGCCATCAACATGGAAAAGGATGGATATAAGTAATGGATTGTTTACTTATAAAATAAATGATCATGTAATAAATAACTCATCCACTGTAGAGTATAAGTTAAGGATATATTATTCCAATAGATCGCATGCACTAACAGAGAAATGGAATCAATTGTATAACAAATTACATATGGAAAAATGTAATATACGCACATGTATAATATTTGTAATAATATTTTTTATATTGTTTATGTGTTTGTTGGGATATGTATTATTTAAAGCATATTTGTATTATAAATAAAAAAATGTAAAACATATTTTGTAACTATTTTATTTATTCATAACAATTTTTATAACGATATAACAATTTCACATTAGCTAAGGCGCAGTGCCATGGATTCATATTTTTATGAAAATAACACTCTGGAATCGTCTTGAATTTACTTAGTTTGGGTTCTCGACCAATAGGGATGTTATAAATATATTCTTCATCTAAAAACTTTTTGAGAAAGTTTGACTTTTCATTCCCCTTTACATAAATTTTTGGTGAGTGGTAGTATGATAAGGTATGTTTTAAAATACTATCAAGTTCATTAAGTTCAATATTTCCACAATCCCAATCCAATCCATGATATTCTTCACTCCAATTAACTACTTTTAAATCATCATCAGATAACATGTTTCTTTTAAATGGGGATTTAAACAAATAATTTGAACAACGAATCCCATCATAAATGCACACCTCCTTTGGAATGTAACCAAAACTGCAATTATATCCTTGAATGTCAAGGAAAACATTGGTCTCATTCATGGTTACTATCTGATGTTACTAATGCTCCTCTATCATTTATATCCCCCCACATTACAGCTTCCCCCTCTACATTTTTATTGCTTATTTAAGCAGACAGTTCAAGTTGCATCAACATTAATTTCACAAACGTTGTCTACACATAACCTACAAAAATGGCAAACTTTTACATTGATACCATGTCCTACAATCCTCAACAATCCAAGAACGAAGAATTTAGTCAGAAACGTAATGGTGCTCTCATCAATGAAAGCATGTACTACCTCAACAAATCCAAATCCAAATGGGTTAGTGTTGGATTTTCGTTAGAGAGAAAATATGAACCGGTTATTAAACTCGGCGGAGTCAAGTATAACCAAACTGTTATCCTTAATGAAGATCAATGGATATCACTTCTAAGTAATGAAGGATATATGCAAAGCTTCATGTGCTCTAACACTTTTGGATGGCAACCCTTGCAGACAAAAGGATATGAAATTCACTTTGTTCACCATTACAAGTCAAGAATAATCAAGATTGTACAAGACGGTGGAAACGAAATCTTCCTTGCTGGTGACACCATAAACGAATTAGTTAAATTATCAAATCTGATTAAATATCGTTTGGATATTTTAAAATCACAAGAATTTTCGAAATATTATAATATTCTAGTTAGTGGAGTTTCCATGAAAAATGGTGATTTACTAAAAAATGTACATGATGTTATTTTACCTATATTAAACAGCGCAAATGTTTGTTGCGTGTTGGAATTGTTAAACTTTTTCTCTGATTGTGTTGTAGAGGATGTTGAATTATTTGCTTGTAACGAATTTGTAAAGAATTGTATTGAAAAATAAAAAAAAAATGTTTGGAAGTAATTTGTAATTTATAAATAAAAAAACATAAATATATTTATTTGTTTTATTCAATCATTATTGTATCATTATATAATTTAAAAACGTTGGATAATGCGCAGATGCAGGATGATTTGGAATGGTAAAAACATGATGATTCTTCTGCAGTTAAAGGAGGGTAATCGTCAAGTTCAATCACTGTGCATAGGGAGTATTTTTTTATGTATAAAGACTTCTCACTTCCTTTCACATACACACGATCCACATTTTCTGTTAGGTTTTTGATAATTTCAGAAAATTTGTGAATGGGTGTATATCCTTCACACCATGGAAGACAATGATGATTTTTCATTAACCAAACAGCTTGTTGTTGCAAGTTTGGTGGTAAATATTTCATGTTAAATGGGGGTTTAAAAACGTAGTGACATATTTTTTTTCCATCATAAGCAGCTAATTCCTTTGGAACAAATTTGTTGTTTTCAATTTTGAAACCTTGAACGTCGAGAATGAGAAAATTCATAATTTCAGATGTGAAAATTGTTTAATCAGCGATTTCTGATCAGAGTATTCTTGAATTTTTTGTTTCAGTAGCTTCAATTCTTTTAAAAAGTATGATAATCGTTGTTCTAGCGTCTCAATCATAATGATGGAAACAAACCGCAAACCTATGATTTTATAAAGTGTCTTAGAGTTGTCTGACGTTTTTGGTTAAAGGATTATATGTAAATATTTTGTCATGCATAATAAGACAATAAGCTGATACTTTGTTAGTTAGATCCTCTTGTAATTCAAATTCAATTCTCATAACAACAGGTCCTGTTTCAATGGATTCTTTTTGATGGGAGCAATCGATATATGTTATGGGGGCATTTTCTTTAAATTCCTTTGGAGAAAAAATTGGTTCCGGCGTTAACCCATAATAGGATTTTTGGAAACTTGCAAACATTTCATATAATGTCGCAAATTTATTTTTTTCAAAGTCTAAATAGAGATCATTGTAGGGATATCTTTCAGAATTTAAAAATACTTTGATGTTTCGCAATTTAATATCAGAGAATTGTGACATATCAGATATTGCCTTATCTCTATAATCTGTCTGAAAGCAAATCCCTATATGTCTTGGGGTATTGATCTTTGTAGAGGTTTTGACAGGCCAATTATGACGACCTGTTTTAAGTAGCTCCGGATATTCTATTAACTCCCAACTTCTAAATGCAATTGTTATGTTACTATTTCTATCAATTATTTTAGTTAATGCTAGTTCTTGAGGAATCGCTACTGATATATGCGGTATATTCCAAGTCAACTTAGTAAGTTGAATTTTCGGATTTTGATCTACAGTATTAAGTGTAGCATTTTTGTCAGAATTATCTCTCACTAAAATAAGTTCTTGTTTACCATTTAAAATTATTTTTTTATAATCTTCGAAAAATCCCATTAAAAATTTAAGAGGGATGCAAACATTAAAGAAACCAGTGGTAGCATCAACCACTTGTGAGTTTCCCATAGGGAACCAACCAGCGTTTTTTAGTTTATTACATTGATTTTGATTATATGATAAATAACCTTTTATTGTTGAAGTTATCCCCACATCCCTCACTGAATCAATTGTAACACCATTTAAAGTATATCGCATCTCTTTAAAAAGAAACGCTATTCCGTTATTAATTAATTTCATTGTTTCAGAAACAGTATTATCATCTTTTGTTAGTTTTCCCTCTATATAAAGGAAGCTTTCGGATGGAAGTGTATATTTTTCAACTTCATGTATAGGTATTGTAATTTCATCATTGTTTCCTAATTTTGTTGGTAAATATGGTTCATAGGCATGAAACTCTGAATGTACGATAGAGTTATCTATAAACAGATCTTGTGTTATGTTAAGAATATCCATTATACTAAAACTTTAAGACCTAATGATTTTAAAAATGTTTTATTTTTAGATGTTATCCTATGAAAGATTTTCTCGCTACTAATCTTAGGTTTATGATGTATATTCTTCTTATAGTTTTTAATTATTTTTGTTGGTAAACTAGTGATATTTTGATTATAAAGTATAACCATTATACCTCTTTAATATGCAATCTTATTGTTACGATCTCGTTTCGAAAATCAACAATGTTAAGGTCTTGATCTATTATTTTTATTGTTATTTTGTCTATTACTTTTACTGTGACGGGAAAATAAATTATATTCTGAGGACTTTCTATTATTTTGAATCCTGGACTAACATTAGGGAAAAACTGGTGAATGATGTGTACAGGCTTTCCGTTCAGATAGGAACCCTCAGCGATACTGCAATCTATACATAAAGAATTAACTTTTATAATCTCTGCAGGGTTTTCTGATGTTTTTGGAGATCCATCACCCTTTAAAATTCCATTATTAAAACCCAAAATTTTTCCAATTGCACCATCTTTAAAAATAATATCGACGGATGAATTAATGACTGATTTTAACGTGTTGTTGTTAGCATATAAATAAAACGAAATATTTTGTTTTTTAAACTCGTTTTGTAGATATTTGTTAATGTCTTCCATTTCATAACTACCTGTCGGAATCGTTAGGAATTCATTATTTTTTCCAAAATACACCTTGTTATTACTTTCATCAATATTTGGTATTGCATTAAAAGTTTCAAAATTAGTTAGACCGATAACATAAGATAAGTCGGGATTTAAGTAAATAGGCGGATGAAAATTTGCTTGAAGAATGGCGGAACTGTCAGAAAGAGCTATAGTAAACGACATGATGGTTGCAATAAGAATACAAATTAATTGCGCTTACACATTGTTATAAATAAATTGTAAAGATAATTGTCCGCATACGTAGGTATCGAAAGATTGGTATTCATCATAATTGTATTTAATATTATTTTCACTACCATCGCTAAGAAAATAAGTTATAACTTCTGTTGGTGGTCTTAAATTACCAAAACTATCAAAGTAGACTATGTTTCTATTGTTCTTAATATATGCTGTCCAATGAGTACCATCACCCATTGCATTATCTAAATTAATAATACCTGTTTCATGTTTTTTAATTTTCTTAGGTAATTTATTTCTCATAAAGACACCTCTAAAATTTGGCAACTTTAGTATTTTAGCATATTTTAATAAATCTACATTAGTCAAGGGTCTGCGAGGTAGCAATTTTAACAGTTTTTTGAATATGGTTTCAAATATAATCCACAACCCTTTTTATAAGGATGAATATATAGACCTTTTCCGATCGATATTTTCTCCATAGCTATGTTGTGTCTTTTTTGTTCATCTAATTTGTTTTGCGCGTTTTTAGCAGCATTTACAGCTGAAGCAATACCAGCAGCACCACCACTTAGGGCTCCTAAAGCAGATAGACCTGCAAAGATTGGTATTAATGGTAAAATTCCACCAGTTTTAGGAATTGGAATAATTCTTTGTTTTGGAACTTGTATTTTTGATTTTGTATTTTTAATTGCTGATAATGCAGCGGATGCGATGTTTTTAATGTTACTAAATTTTTTTCCAACTATTCCTTTACGAGCTTTCTTGACAACAGTGTTAAAAGATATTTGACCTCCTTTTTTCCTCATTCCCATACCAAGCTTTCTTTTTGCTTTCATTATTCCAGCAACAACCAAAGATGAAATTTTTTCACCAAAGTTTGCGTCTGAAGCTTTAAATCTATTAAATGCTTTTTTAGCTAATACTTTATCAGCCTCGTGTCTATTTTCAATATCTGTATGTTTCGAATATGTGATATCGTGTTCCTTACACGCTTCGTCTAATTGATTTATTCCTTTATCTCCTCGTGCAAGTCTTTTGTTTAATTTCGTACCTGGACCACAAAAATTATATGAAGGGATATGGAGTTCTATGGGTAATTTATTAATTAATGAATTTATTAATCCACTTCCTTTCCTCTTACGCTTCTTAGAGTGAATGTTAGTATTGCTATTGTGTTTAATCATTATATATAAATGATTGAAATATATAAATGTTCTTACTTAAATAGAGATATTCAAACAATGAAGATTATAAAACAAGATTTTTCTTTACCAATAAAAAATTTTGATTTAAAGCAAGATATTTATCGGAAACATGGCCGATTATTTGGAGGAAATTGCAAACGCTGCTTAGTTGTAGGTCCTAGCGGATGTGGAAAAACAAATCTAGTTATTTCCCTTATCACACATGTTAATGGATTACGATTTGAAAACATATATGTATATTCGAAATCCTTAAATCAATCAAAATATGAATATTTAAGAACATTATTTAAACCACTAAAATGTGTTGGTTATTTTGAATCTTCTAATGCTGATGATATTGTTTCACCAAATGAAATAAAACCGAATTCAATCATTATTTTTGATGATATTGTTTGTAGCAGTCAAGCACTGATGAGAGATTATTTTTGTTTTGGTCGACATAAAAATACCGATTGTTTTTATTTATGTCAAACATACTCATCCATACCTAAACAACTTATCAGAGATAATGCCAACCTTTTGATAATTTTTCAACAAGACGCCACCAACTTAAAACATATTTATGATAATCACGTAAATAGTGACATGAACATACAAACATTTAAGGATCTCTGTTCAATGTGTTGGCAAAATAAATATGATTTTGTTGTTATCGATAAAGATAGTTCCATGAATGAGGGACGATATAGAAAGGGATTTGATAATTTTATATCAATTTAACTAGTTAGTTATAGAATTAAAAAAAAATATATAATAAATGTTTTATGTAACTTTTATTTTTTAAATAAATACAATTTAAATTAATTCACTTTTTAATATCCATGAATTGTGTGTTTTATCCATACCCAACCATTTTATATAAACCTTATTTCCTTGTTTCCTCAACACCCTTTCAACCAGATATACGTTTGGATGTTTAACTTTTTGCAACTCTTCTGTATAAAATACTCCTTGAATGGATTCATCGTTTTCATCTTTAAGCAAATATGTTTTTGGATTGGTTAGATTAATATCTCTAATTTCAAAAATTTCATTTGACCAATTAGGTGTATACCCTTTTTGAAAAGCTTCCCTATATTTACTGATTCTAACATGGTCTCCCTTCTTAAACTTTGAATTTTTAGGATCGACAGTTTTTATTTTATTATAAGTTGATTTTAAAATTTTCTTTTCATTTTTTTCATTGATATCAATGGGTTTTAATCCAGTTGTTCTATGTTTTGTGGTATTATATTTAACAACGATATCATTTAAAATATTCAACCATTTATAATTTCCTTGTAAACTAAATTGTTTCCACATTAATGTTTTTAAAGTCCTATTGACTCTTTCAACAATGCTAGCTTTTAAATTAGAGAATGTATTGTAATGATTAATTTTATATTTTTGCATTAATTTGTTAAAGTTGGAATTATAAAACTCATTTCCTTGATCTGTCTGCATGTTTTTGGGGGGAGTTTTAGCAAGTTTTAAAATATTTTCCATTGCTAAAGTTACATTTTCTGCGGTTTTTCTTTTAACAGGTTGAATCCAAACATATTTAGAAAATGCGTTTATTACAACCAATATGTAACGGTATCCTTTATTAAGCTTTGCGTAAGGAAGCATTTCAACTAAATCAGCTTGCCATAGGTCATTTAAACTTTTAATTATAACATGATGCCGTCTAAAATTTTTTCTAGCTGGCCTATGAAGCTCATTTACTACAGTTTCTTTAATATTTGCACTCATGATTAGTTTTAGATACTAACATTTTTAACTTAAGTGTCAGCCTTAAATATTATAATTTTTGATATGGATAAGATTTTTCTTCACTGGAGTTGGATTCGCTTTAATGCATATTTTAGATCTTCTACAACGTATCCTATTTAAGAACAGCAATTTTCTCTTTGAATTCAGTTTCTAAGTCATCAATCCGTCGCTCAATCATATTAAACGGCATGCGAATATCACTCACAGTCACACATTTTTCATTAATTGCAGAATTCATTTTTGTCCATAATCTATCTTCAATATTTTTTAAGTCGTATTTATTGTTGTCCTTTTGAATTTCATTTACTTTTTCAGTGGAAGACCTTATCATGTTTAGTAATTTTTCTTCCAATTTTTTAGAATGCAATTTAGCTATATTTAGGTTATTGCTAATTTCTTTCATTTCTATTGAAACATTGGTGAATTTTTCATCTAAAGCATCAAATTCAGTTTTATGAACTAATAATTGTAACAGAGATGGCTCAATTTCAAGTGTTCTTTTATCCATGCGAATGTGATCTTCTTGAAATGTTTTTATTGTTGAACTAAGCTTCTTATTAATACTCTCAATTTTTATTGCTAACTCTTTTTCTAAATCTTTATGAGATGATTCATGTTGCTTAGTTATCATATTTTTTAACACATCATGTGGAAATATTCCTTGCTTCAATGGTTGAATATCATTTATTATTTGGTGAACATTGATTGTTTGCTCTTTAATAGCATCCTCTAAATTCATTATTTTATTAACATTTTCGTCTGCATATAACTTCGCCTTTTTCACAACACTTTTTATTAATTCATCGTTTTCACTTACTCTCTTATTTAAACTTTTAAAATTTCTCTCACTCTCCGTTTTTGATTCAAGTGTGTTTTGAAAATTTTGAATAATTTTGTTTTCTATGTATTTCACATCTTTAGTAAAGTTATCAGTAATTGTTTTCTCAGCAGTTTCAATCACCTTTTTTCCCAATACAGCAGCAGAATAATTAGACAAGTATCGTTTTGAACTATGACTTCCAAATTTGTCGATTGACATTGTTCTAATGATACAAAATTATAATAGTTTGTTATTTTATAAGATAATGTGAGCTTCTCTTAATTCTTCCAAAATTGATACTATTTCATTTTGATGCCCAGTATGTCCAGCCATTTGTGATGCTGTCAGCAGTCTTAATCTATCAATTATCTCATTTAAATTATCATAATAAACATAATCTAGCTTTTTTTTTGATAAATTTAACATCGCTCCCTTCCCAATCACGCTTTTTGTGGATTGTGATCTCGTAGAACGTGGTCTTTGTTGTGGTTTTGGTAACCCTCTGGATGTACTTGGTAGCATCAAACGATAATCTACTTCCGATGATACACTCCCCGTTTTTAATATACCCTTTTTTAATAAATATGGTTTAATTATTGTTACATATTTAGTGTCGGTTGATCCTTGGATTTGATTATTAGAATCAAAATTTCGTCTGTATGCATTCGTTCTTTTTAAAATATCCATATAATTTTCCATATCTTTTGTGGAATAACCAACAGGTTGTTTCTTAAATATTAGTTCATATAAACCAGGTGTTCCCTCATATCTAACACCCTCAACCTTAATATCTTTTCCTATAAAGTCTACTTCAGACTTTGCGATTTTATATTTTTCGGAATTAATATCATGATTAAGACCATATTTGTTATCAAATTCACCCTTTGTATCCTTTATTAATTTATCAACAAATGGTCTTATCAACGGATCATAAGCATTCAAATATTCCTGATATGCTGGTGTTTTTGTTATTTCCAAGACACTTTGTTGTATCTCTTCTAAAGTAGGTTCGATTGTTGATTCTTGACTCGAATTTGTTATATCCATGTCGTCCCAAAATACTTCATCATTTTCTAAAAATGATGGCATGTTAGGTGGTAAATATTTATCATATGCGTTTGATTTTCTTGCAATGCGTTCTGGAGGAGTAGGAAGTTGAAATTGTTGTATAGGAGTTGAGAACATTTGCGGTGAATAATTTTCTCTTTTAATAAACGGATCTGTTTTAATGTTTCTAATTAACTCTTGCAAAGGTTGAGTAATTGGTTTAAACTCTTTTTCCATACGAATTTCTTTATCAGATAAATCCGATTTTAATGCATTGTATTTTTGCCTAACAGATTTTCTTGTTTTTATTAGCTCTCTTGCTGATTTTTCATCCATCTTTAAGCGAGTAATGTTATGTACTAGAGAATTAAGCTCTAATCCAAAAGTTATATAGTTTAATATTTTGTTTCTGGCGATTTTTTAGGAGTTCCAAAAATTTTACTTTCAATGTTCACCATGATTAAACCTAAGACATACTAAAACCAGTTTTTAAACTTGATTCACCTATTCCTTTAACTTTCTTTGTCTAAACTCTAAATATATGCTGATCGACTTAGAGTTTTTTCGAAACGTCTTATTACGTCGCTCCGAACCCATATCACATGTTAGATTCCAATTTTGACATTTGACAGATGATCTTGACTAATCTAAATTGACAGATGATAGACGTCATCTTTTCTTAATCGTAATATGATGTTATTCTAAACATGTGATGTATATTAAATACTAATAAAAAAATGGTGTTGAATGCCCCTTCTACCTCTACTACCTACTAAATGTGACAAAGAGATCTTAAAAATTAAGAAAAATTGTTTTTCTTTTAAAAGTCGGAAACGTTAAAAGTCGGAAACGTTAAAAACAATAATTGTTTTTTATTAAACACTTTCGCCAAAAAATTAAAATAATATTCCTAACTTCTATTCCAACCGTTTCGGAAATAAAAAATTCGCAAACATCTGTAGTGACACACCCTGTATATCGATCCCTAATATATAGAATTATTTTTAAGACAACAAAAGGCTTTTAGTTACCCATTAATCGGTCATTTGCTTTTTCGCTCGTTCTTAAATAGTGGTTTGCTAGAGCAAGCTTATATGAGAATACCAGTTTGCAAAAGACGAAATGACTAAAAACAGTTTTATATCGTTTCCTAATGAAACAGATCGGTTCCGTGTTATATATTATTATTATTAATCTATTAGTTTTCTAGTGCTTTGAAATGTTTTCATGCAGTTAATTTATATTAAAGTTGTGAGAAAAATTGGAACTTTTAGTGGTTAAATAAAAACATTATTAAATGATGATTGTGATTAAATCATCGAGTAATACTAGGTGTTCAGAAATAATTTTTTGTTGTTTATGCTTATGGGTTTTTTAAGAGGTGAGTGAAAACCTATTTCTATATTATTCCTAGTCTATCTAAAAATAAATCAAAAAATATTTTTTAAAGGTTTTTTATTTGTTTTTATTCATTCATTCATTCGTTTTATACAGTTCACTCTACAGAAAACTATTACAATTCATAAATGATTTACAATTATTGTTAAAATGTATTGTTTACCTATATTATCACAAAAAATTAGTGAATTGATTTAGGTAAAAAATAAGTTAATACATGGATAAAAATAGGTATAGTAAATACTGCTCACATCTATTTAAATGTTCCAATAAATTATTACATTTACAGAACACTATTATAATTCATAAATAAAATGATTTACAATTATTGTTAAAACGTGTTTTTTTACCTATATTATCACAAAAATTTATGTAAAAATAAGTTAATACATTGATAAAATAGGTAAATTAGATATAACTAAACCCTTATTATTAAAATTAATAGTTACTTTATATTATTAAAATGAACAAAAAAACAATTATATTATACTAATTTATAAGCAATATTAAACGATCACTTTCTATTATTGAAGTTTGTAGGTCTAGTAAATACTGCTCTCGTCTGTTTAAATGTTCTAATAAATTATTAATGTTTTCAATTGCACTATTATGCACTAAAAGTTTTTTTTGACACTTAACACGCGTTTGTTTTATTTCTTCAATAGCTATGGATGTGTCAAGGGCCAAGTTTAGGTGTTTTTCATTGACTTCCTCCATTTCAATGTTGTTTTCATCGATGTCGGGAATGTTTTCATCGCAATCAATCACTTCTGGATCGTTGATAATAAGCACTTCTGGATCGTTGATAATAAGCACTTCTTCTTCTTCTCCTTGTTCTGGAGTCAAATATATTGGTTGATTCACAACTTCCTCTTCTGCATCCGAAACGTCGTCGAATATTGGATTGTTATTATTAATAAGGTGGTGGACAGCTTCGTCAACTTCAATTTGGTTGTAATTTTCTTCCAAGAAGTTGGTATTAAAGGTTGGGGGAGCAATTTCCCCCCTAGCTTGAACAACTATAACGTCTTGAATTATATTGACACGTTTTTCCGCTAACTGTGACATTTTAGATATACTTGGTTTAGAATACATTATAGCTTTCTGTAGAATTTAGAGTATAAAACAAATGAATGAATGATTTCAATAGCAAATTGTTCCTATTATATACGTTTTGTTAAAGAAAAGAAGTTTCCCCCAGTCTCAAAGTTTGAATTTGAAATATAACATATTGATAGGTCCGTATTAAGGGGGATTCTACAATATAATACTATATCTTCAAAATTAAAGGTTTCCGAGTTGATAAGAAAGTCTTATGTTAAAGCTGAAAACATTTTAAATTAAAAGAGTTTTCCTGTTTAAATTTTATTATATTTATTGAAATAAGTTAAATAATATTTTTATTAAAAGTATCTATTTTATTCAATATACAACATCGCGTTATATCTACTAAATTCGAAATGTAAACGTTGTAAGACATCAGTTATGAAACAATTTTATAAAGACAAAGTCCAACCCTGTAAAAATAAAAAAAAACATTTCTTCTATCGATTAACTTCCTGCTCATGAAAGTACATCAAGCTTCCCTATAACTGTGTAAATAAAATGTATAGGTACCTACTTGGAAATAAGTGGCTTCCTTATTTGATACATTAACCAGCTGCCTGTAAGTAACGAGTTGTTTATTATTTCCCAGAGCTTAAGTTTTTACATTTTGCGATTCTTCAAGATGGAATCCCATCGTATGCCTACTGTTTCAATCCTTTTTTTGCTTTTTTAAGAATTATGTTGCAGATGGTACATCAGGAAGTGTTTTACCTAGGAATATAATTTCCTGGTTTGATACCAGATGTTTATAAAAACATCTACCTTAACAAACAAATACTACATAATTAGGATAGGTGTAACTAAAATAACAAATTTTCATAAAATTAGTTTATTATATTTTTTTATTACTTATAAAAATTATATCTATTACAAATTCAATATGTAAATGTACATCTTCGGCATTTAGATTGACTACATACGGGGCCGTCGAATTGAGTTCCCCCAAAATTGTTGTAATGGAAATAACAGGGGAGAGATGATTGTAACTGAACATTTGATTTGTAGGCAATCGGAAGGCGTCCCCAGATTTCTAGTAAAATATATGGTGGTGTGTGTTTTAAATAGTATTCCACAGGAATCAACTTTAATTCTTCGTCGGACAAATCCATAATTTCCCTCTCTCCCTCTATCAATTTTAACATAAGATTGGATGAAGGGCAACTCATTTTAAAGTTCACTTTAACAGTATTTAATTCCGCTTCTAATTTTTGAAATCTTTTTCTTTCGTTTTCTTTAAATTTTCTTTTTTCTGTTTTAGATAAATTTGGTGGTGTTTTTCTTAATATCAAATTATTTTGTATGTATTCCTCTGGATTATACGATTCGTGATTTTCAATGTCCCATGAATGATCAACTGAGTTCATTTTAAGATGTCTTTGTTTAATATTTAAAAAATATATACATTTAACAAAAAAGGGATGAGTGGGGATAAGAGAGGGGGGATTTTCGGTTCGCTGGTGTGGTGGGGGGATTCGGAGTGGTGGTAGGAGAGGGGAGAGGAGTGGGGGTAGGATTGGGTGTGGGGGGAATGGTATACTGGTAGGAATGGGTGTGGTGGTGGGGGGATGTCTGCGATCCAGATCCATGGCGGAGTAGGAACGCTTACTCAACCCTACTTATACCGTCAGCACCAGGAGCGGAAGAGTTTTTTAGTGAGGCTATTTGTTTTATGATTTCGTTTTTGTTTGTTGGTCTCAGGTACATCGAGTACGGAGCCGTTGAATTTATTTGTTGAGGGTTAGGTGGCGATTTTATTTCTTTGTACATGTTGTACCCAATATTGACGAAGAACTCGTTACAAAAATTAGCCATATCCAAGTTGTTATTAAATTTGATATTATTGTGGGTTATGTTAAGGTTTATGTCGCGATTCACAGTATCGACATCGGATGCTTCGTTGATGACTTTGTAAATTTTTTTGAGATCCGTACCACTATTCAGGATTTTAGTCTTGTAATAATCATGTTTACATTTTTGAATTAGGTTGTGTAAATTGTTACGATACTCAGTAAAAGCTGATTTGTTTTCTAAAGTTCTGTGATTTAAAAGATTTTTTTTCATTTTGTCCTTTTTTTTTATGCTCGTAATTATCCCATTTGTAATCCAGGGTTTAATTTTTTTGAATTTTTTTTCAAGGAATGTTTTTTGAGATTTAGCCTGATTTAGGGCATCGGAAATTATATTGCTTAAACTTTCCATTGCATAATTCGGATCTTGACTATTAAAGATATCATCAAAGTTTTGATTTTCCATTAGTGTTTTTAATAATGTATAATCTATTTTTGTGACAGAGTGTAAACTCGTCACATCCCTATTTTCACGTATTTTGTCAACACTATTTATATTAAACATGGTAGGATAATGATCTGTGATGGCAGAATGAATGATAAACGATGAGTATTTGATTTTGCTCCTTACGTTCTTTCTCAAAAATATGTGATCTAAGACAGTGGATGAACCAATAGTAACCCTCGTAGGAGAGTTAATGGTAGATACAAAGCCAAAATGGTTTAGAATTGATGTATAAGTTATAATTTCATTATTGTTTTCATCAAGCAAATTGAGATTTATGTCTCCCAAAAGGACATCAATCTGACTTTCAAATGGTTTAGAGAAATATGTTTCAATGTCAGAGAGAAAATTAGGCGTGCTTGTGGAGGGTGGTCTATAGATACAAGAGACTCTAGCAGTGAGATCACTGACCTTTAATTCAATATTAGTTAGAGTGACCCTGGATAAATTAAGTTTGGTGTGCGTTACTATATGTTGTAAATTAGATCTTACGTATACTACAGTGCCATCATTTTTATTAAAATCAGCCATATTGTAATACATAGTATAACCATCAATGAAGAAATTATCACCACCTTCAAGTTGCCAAGACTCTGTAAGAACAATAATATCACAATATTTAAGGTTATATGTTTCTAGAAAGCTAATTAATTCATTAAAGTTTTTTTTTATACTGCGAACATTTAGGTGTAGTGTAGTAAGAAGTTTATTACTTAATTCTATTCGATTGCTTAACATATCAGTGTTCATAATAGTTTCCTCCCCAATATCATTAACCAAATTGTCTAAGTTTTGGAGTAGAATCTCTTCTTGGACTTCAGCCATTACAAGCACCATAATCAATCTTACCTCTCAAGACAGTTATCAGGTACTGGTAGGAGGGGCAGTCAGAGTCCCTGGCTCCATGGTCGGTCTTGTAGTTTAGCTTAAATTTTTTATTAGCCAACATACAGTTCTTACACTGTTTTTGAGAATTAGTGTCACACTCGCGATAATCATGTTGACCTGAGCACTGTTCACAGGAAGGTTGGTTAGGGCAAGTGTCAGATTTATGAAAGGGTTCTTGACACTTAAAACATCGAGTAACACCAATATCTTCGTAAATTGAATACCTTTCCCAACCAATAAACACTTTTCCAATAGACATAAATCTATGAAATAACGAAGGGGAGCACTCTCCAAAAATTGTGAAACGGTCCTTTATCTTTTTCACAAAAGTGATATTGAGTTCATCGTTCTTGTTAATGAAATGATTTTGTTCTCTAATGGACGTTTCCAAGTCCTCTTTGCACATTTTACCATCATATCCTATTATTTTGATTCTGGGTTTTCTTAGTTTTGGTATTTCTATTTCGTAGCCATTTAATTTCTTTTCTGCTTCTTTTTTTAATGTATCAAGATCTTGTTTGTTTTGACATTTAACAATTAAATGCCCACTTGCAGTGTTACGAGTGCCCCTGATAGCAATTTTTAGATCGGAAGGTATGATGTTTTGTTTCAAGTCAGTTTTTATTTTTTCTATATTTTGGTTATGTTTGGGCTTAATTATCAAACTAGGTAAGTTATAATTAGTTAGTTTGCTCTGACTTTGTATGACGGAACTGTTCACGGCATCCCTGTATGACATACCTGCAGGGCTTGAGTTATGCAGTGTATTTTCCATATCATCTATTTTCTTTTTTAATAAGGAGATAATCTCGTCTTTACCCAAGATTATCTTTGTTTTGTCCTCGATGGTATTTTTTAGTAGGGTACAGGTTTCGAAAGACAGACATTTCTTGCAATGAAATATCATAACTCTTGTATTGAGTTGTAAAACTTTAACTTCAGAGGAGGTTAAGCCTGCACATGTCTTGCACATCCCCAATCGGCATCCATCGCACTTAAATACGTCCCTATTTTTGTCCTTGCAAACATCACATTCCATGGTTTTCGGAAAGGTGAGATGATTGCTAACAAGCGGCAACACCGCAGCACTTAGCACATTGTTTGGGCGATGTTTACAATCATTTTTCACTCAATTATAGTCTTTCACTGTATTATTTTAACGGTTTTTACAGCTCTTCCAAACAAATATCAGATTTGTATAAGTACACATTTTTCTTATCAATGCTCCATAGGGATTATAGAAATTAATTTTACTATGTGTTAATGGTTTTCCGGCTTGGAATACCCTATTAAAAGCAAACACTAGTGTAGGGCTGCTCTACCCTAGTGACGCGTTCATCATTTCGTTTTTTGATCAATATTTCGTTACTTCGTTTTATCCAAAAATCGGCCAAATACCTCTCTTAGAAGAAGAGAGAACAATTACCTATAGTTTTGCGTTAAAAAACTTGCTTTTATAAATTACTTAATAAATGCAGAAAAAGAAATAAGTATGCCCAAATTTGACAAAATTTCGTTTTATGTCTTTAATTTATATCAACATTTACAAGTTCTTTAAAAGTACATAGTAAGATCAGATTTTCTTAAATAAAAAAAATATGTTGTTTATTTTAACCATAGATTTCTCATCATCTATGAGAAGTCTGTAATTTTAACCGCAATAAATAATTCGGCTTGATAGTTTTCTTGATATTATATAGGTATATCAGATGATACTACAATTTTTTATAGGGATACAAATTGGGACAATTTAAATAATAACATTAAAAAAGATTTTAAAATTATAAAAAATTGGTTTGATAACAATTAATTTTAATAAAACAAATTATATTCCTTTTACTTTAAACCTAAATAACCTACCACGAAATATGAATAGTATTCAAATAAATGAAGACATTCAAATTTTTAAAGTTAATAAAATAAAATAGTTAGGAATTATTTTTGACATTAAATTATATTGGAATTTTCACTTAGAATACTTAATTAAAAATTAAGAAGTTTACTACCGATTTTTGAAAACATTAAAAAATTTTTAAATGTAAGACATGGAAATATTATATTACGCGTTAGTTAAAACTTATTTAAATTACGGAATTTTAGGTTGGGGAGGAATAAATAGAACTTTAGTAAAAAAATAATAAATATTACAAAAAAGGTTTCTAAAAATTATATTCAATAAAGATTATCTTTATCCTTCAAAATAATTACCTATATTCAGAAACAAAAAAGGTGAACATAATACAACTTTACATTTATAACATCTTAATATATACATATTTAAAAATAAAAACCTTATACAATTTAAAAACCATAATCATAATACACGTCATAAAAATGAAATAACCATAAAACCTAAAATAAATAAGTCCCTTCTTCTTCTTTGAGTGCCTATCCGTTCCGGATGTTGGCCATCAACCCACCAATTATCATCTTGTTGACCGCAGCTCGAAAAAGACCCAGTCAAACCATGTTCTTAGGTTTTTTAGCCAAGAAATTCTTCTTCGGCCTGATCCGCGTTGTCCAAGGATTTTTCCTTGTAATATCTGTTGAAGTAACTGGAATCTGTTCGGGTTTCTCATAATATGTACTAAATGTTCGAGCTTTCTGGACTTTACCGTGATAAGTACTTCATTTTCCTTGTTCATCCTCCTCATCATCTCCTCGTTGGTAACGTGATCGGTCCATGATATACGTGGCAATCTACAGTAAAGCCACATTTCAAAAGACCAAATAAGTCCCTAGGACAAAAAAAATTCAAATATTTATGTTTTTATTTAAACGATTATTTACCAACAAAAATTTAAAAAATGATTTCATTAAAAACAGACAATTTGAAAAGATTTTTATATATTTCTTCAAAAAAATCTATGTATTGTATACAATAAATTAACATTTTTACTTTAAAACTTGATTTTTAATGCATATTTATGATTTATGATTTTACATACTAAAACAAAAAATAAGATTTGCCCCTATAACAAGCTCAGCTTCAGGGGATTAAAGAATAAGTTTATAGAAGACAACATAGACATATTTATTATATTGTTAAATTTAAAATAAACTTATTATTATTATTATTATTATTGACATTATTTGTTAGTTTGTTTACAAGAAAAAATTATAAGGGCAGTGCCAGTGAATATAATTTACATCAACAAAACATTTAATACATTTACATTGTATGTGTGTGTAAGTATCAGTGAACATAGTGAATATTGTATATGTATGTACTTTTCTTTAATGTCTCAAGATACTCTGGTTATTATTAAATTGCCTGTTACACTCTTTCCATTTAAATTTCTTTTCATGTACTTACATAATATAGAAGTGAATGTTTCTGCTTCTCATGTCTTCGAAGGAATTTAAAATGCTTGTAATTTGTAGAACGAATATTACAAGAAAACAATAATATAACGTTTATAAAACAACTAACAAGTAAGGTTAGGTTCATAACTGATATCTTGTTAATGCTTTTTATATAACGCTGTCTGATTGGTTGGTTCCAAAGTCAACGGCCGAAATGTAGCGCTTGTTGTATAGCCTAGGCACAGAATACATAGTTGCGTAGCTATACAGGGTGTCCGGAAAATACGTGTACAACGTTTGACTCCTGACGTCAAAATAGGTCGATCT
Source organism: Polydrusus pterygomalis (assembly GCA_963969555.1). Classification (NCBI taxonomy): domain Eukaryota; kingdom Metazoa; phylum Arthropoda; class Insecta; order Coleoptera; family Curculionidae; genus Polydrusus; species Polydrusus pterygomalis. The sequence continues at coordinate 25,148,793 of OZ018378.1, read as the reverse complement.
AAGCCAACTTAGTTATATCCAAACTTGTCTCGTTTAGCCGGTAGAGGGCGTCAAAAATTTGTAAAAATATTGGTTTTTCCTAAATTACGTGAAAACCTGCTAATCGATTTTAATGATTTTTTGTATGTAGACTAATAGGTAAAATGACGTTTTCTAGTAGTATAGTCACCGGCTGTAAATAAGTGGAAGTGTTATAAAAGTGATATAATACGTCAACATTTCTCCTCATTTTTTATATGAACGGCGTTATGACAACCCAGATATGTTTGTAGAGGGATGTATTTGGAAGCTATTTTACCTCTTTAATATTTTTCGTTCAATGAGCTGTTTTGCCAGAAGAAAATATTTACAATATTTAGTATTATTAGTAATAATATTAAAATCAAATTACCTGTAACAATAATTTTTTAAGTGACCTTGCAATGTTGCTATGGCATTTAATAATTTGACAATTATTGACAAATTGTAACCAGTCTATGAAATTTACTCAAGTATACGATCAACATTCTTGAATTGAAGTTCATTTTACCATTAAAAATGGAAAATTATACGAACTCTGAGAAGGTTGACATGCTGCTGGTATACGGGTTTTGTCAAGGAAATGGGCGTCAGAGTGTAGGGTTTACATGGAGAGGTTTCCTAACCGTCGAATACCAAACCACCAAACATTTGCCAATATCGAGCGTCATCTTCGGGAAACGGGCAGCTTTGAGAAAAACTTTGAAGGCAGGGGTCGTATGCGAACAACTCGAACTGTGGAAACAGAAGAGATGATTCTGGAAAGAGTTGAAGAAGAACCAAGTACCAGAACCCGTCGCTTAGAACGTGAGTTACATGTTCCTAAAACGATTGTCAATGAGGTTTTAAAAGAACAGTTGTTACATCCTTATTACGTGCAAAAAGTCCAGGAACTTTTACCGACTGATCCCCCCATGCGGCTTACATTTTGTCAAATTATTAGAAACAAAAGAATCCGTGATCCAAATTTTTGTAGAACAATTATGTTTACTGACGAGGCGTGCTTTACAAGATCTGGAGTAACCAATCTGCACAACGAACATATTTATTCCGATGAAAATCCACATGCTATTAAAGTTGCACATCATCAGCATCAATTTAAATTAAATATTTGGGCAGGTATTATTGATAGCTACCTTATTGGTCCCATTGTTATTCCAGACAGGTTAGATGGAAATATTTATTTAAATTTTTTGCAAGACACATTACCAATTCTTCTGGACAATTTGCCCCTTTTACTTCGGAGGGAAATGTGGTATATTATGCATGATAGTGCCCCGCCCCATTTTTCCGTTGCCGTTCGGCAATACTTACATCATCAATATCCCAACCGATGGATTGGAAGGGGCAATGATGCACCAGTAAAATGGCCACCATGTTCTCCTAAGTTAAATATGTGTAACTTCTTTTTGTGGGGCGCTATTAAAACAGAAGTTTACAAGACTCTGGTAAACACACGCGATGATTTATTGCAGCGGATTTTAAATGCAGGCAACCATTTTAATAACCCCGAGACATTAGATAGGATCCAATATCATTTTTTAAGGAGTGTTAATAAGTGTATTCAGCAAGATGGCGGTCATTTTACACATTTGCTTAAGTAATGTTTTTGTTTTACTTAGTTTCTTACAATACATACTTTCAACTTTGTTGTACTTTGTTTTATTTTTATTGTTAATAACTGATGTATGCAGGTAATTGTAAATATTTTCTTCTGGCAAAACAGCTCATTCAACGAAAAATATTAAAAAGGTAAAATAGCTGCCAAATACATCCAGTCACTCTACAAAAATATCTGGGTTGTCATAACGCCGTTCATATAAAAAATTAGGAGAAATGTTGATTATATCACTTTTATAACACTTCCACTTATTTACAGCCGGTGACTATACTACTAGAAAACGTCATTTTATAGTATTAGTCTACATACTAAAAATCATTAAAATCGATTAGCAGGTTTCACGTAATTTAGGAAAAACCAATATTTTTACAAATTTTTGACGCCGTCTACCGGCTAAACGCATAGACAATTTACCTTTTGTCTATGGCTAAACGAGACAGTTTTGGATATAACTAAGTCGGCTTAGATCGACCTATTTTGACGTCAGGAGTGTGTCGTCAAACTTTGTCACGTATTTTCCGGACACCCTGTATATTTCTGTGGTCGTGTGAACATTTATTGTGAATCTAAGCATTTCAGAGCGTCTGACGGTACTTCAGAGATGTGTGGAATGAATCTCAGGGAATGATTTTAAAGCAGTATATACTGCGGTTCCATTAAAATATATAACGCATCTATTTAAGGTAATTGTACTTGAAGATGCTCCAAATGGTGTTAAGGGAGCACTGGCAGCCGGAATGCAAGCGGTTCTGGTTCCTGCAAAAGACGTTGACGAGAATCTAAGAGAAGCCACTTTAGTTCTAAATTCACTAGAAGAATTTAAACCAGAATGGTTTGGTTTGCCTTCATATGAAGTTTAAAAAATACCACGCTTCTATGGTTAACAACAATGCAGCGTGTCGATGTTTTAGCAAATGCTTTGGTACTTATTTATTTGAGGCTATTTATTTTAATTCTAAATTTATTCAGTATGGGTTTAAAAATAATTATAAATGTTAGTTGGCTCTTTGTCTCTGATTTAGCGGATCCATTGCCTCAGGAAGAGAAACAATATCAAACTGGATAGAAGTTGATGTTCTTTGTTAGGCAATAGATTTTATTTATAAATATTTGATATTTATGACTTAATGGGTTACCTGCACAAAATTAACTTATATGGTGTTTTTTAAAAGGCAAGCGGATTAAAATTATGTATAAGGATCTTCTTTGCGATATCATAGAGGTATTTATTAGGTCTATGCATAGACATTTACCTTGGTCTGTGGCGATATGTACCTATGCGTTTTTATTATTACTTCTGGATATTTTTTTTCAATCAATGTATTTTTGTGCAGATGACCACTTAAGTACATTTTTAATTTTATTTATTTATAATATTTGGCTATGGCAAATGGCTACACGGATTTGCACATTAGTAATGATACACCTTATTTACAGTTGTGAATCTGAGAAAGTATATTAGATTATTTATACATTATGGAGGACTACCCTCTAGTTCTCCATAGTATACATACATAAATACAAAAATGCTAAAGATGGCTACATACGATCCGGCAGGTCTGTCGCTCGAGATTGATCAGTCCTGTAGGTTAGTAGTAGGCTAATCAAAACACAATTTCTTTTAAAAAATTTACTGTTAAAATTTTAATACAATTTAGTAGTAGAACAAAGGTTGTAACACAGATTGCTGTTTTTTGAGCAGAAATAAAAGAGCTAAACGTTAAAAAATCTAGTCTGAAAAACTTTACCTATAAAAATACTGTTATGTACTTGAAATGTTCCTTATTTATTTTTACATAGGTTTTAGTTAGCATTTAAGATAAATACGTAGCACTGTCTCTAAAAAAGGCATTTCTATTGTTTGATTTTCTTGATAGACTTCGATACTCTTAAAGGATATTATTTGATTACCTTTAATTTTCCAAAAATAATTAACTTCATTTAATAGTTCTTTTTTCTTTTCCTTGGTTTTGGCAGGTCTCCCATTAATATACAAAAAAGTAGTTTAATAGTTATATGGTGTGCCTTTGGGTTGTGGTATGGAATTTTAAAAAATCTGGTAAGGCTGTTAACTTTAGTAACGGGCTGAGGTGTTTTTTGAGAAGTTGGTGTTTAAGTGACTGGAATTACGTAAGCCGGTGTTGCTACAGCAGCAAACAGTTAACTATACAGGGTGATTCAAAAGTACTTTGACAAACTTCGAGATATGGTTGTCGATGTTATTTTGAGAGGAAAATTTTAATAAACTTACTTTTCAACGGTTTCATTTCGGAAATACAGGGCGTCCAAAATAAAAAAAAAAAGTAATTTTTAAATAATAAACGAGTAGAGATTTTTGGGTTAAATTAGGTGAAATTCATTCTTAGAGACAACCAGAGGCAAAATATGAGAATAATTTTATACCGACGTCACTGCTTGTCTCCAAGAATAAATTTTACTTACAAATGAGTCATATTAAGTGTTTATTTAATTCACCAAATATAACCTAAAAATCTGTATTATTTTATTAATCACTAGCTATACTCTGCGCGCGTTGCTACGCTACCCGGTACTCGGCATGCGTTGCGCCACTTTTTTATGCCGAAACCTTCCTCGGCCTGCACACAACAACTCACCAACTTTTCATCGTAATCGGATAAATGGTATAGGAGCGCATACGGGACATACAGACAGACAGACATTCATTTTTATATATAAAAACCTTCCTCTTGAATCACTCTATCTATTAAAAAAACCGCTTCAAAATCCGTTGCGTAGTTTTAAAGATTTAAGCATAGTTAGCGACAGACACCGACAGCGACTTTGTTTTATACTATGTTAAGATTTAAAAATTACTTTTCCTTTAAATTTTGAACGCCCTGTAGTTCCTAAACGAAGCTGTTAAAGACAATGATCTGCTACCTAGATCTTTGGTTAAAGAACATACTTTACTAAAACTTTTCCTTTTTTAAAATAACACTGCAACCATATCACGAAGTTTGTCAAAGTACTTTTGAATCACCTTGTATATAGATATCACAAAATTGGCCTGTAAAATTGTCTATTAGAAATTATTTGTAATCAATCTTTGTTGAATTTTATTTTGACAAGTGTATATGTTCGTTTGCATGTTAGGCGGCTCTTACACTGAAGCTACTGGCTACACACGATTCAATTATAGTTAGTTGCCTTAGTGGTTAGAGCTTATTTGTAAGGCGTTTAAGGAACGGCAGTATACTTTTAATTTCTAACAAAAAATTAAATTCAAATGTTAACAACAATAAAGGCAATCATAAAAAGAACAATTTACTTTTAGTCTAATATCTTGTTTATAACCTCAGACCAAGTGCTCGGTCTGAGTTTATAACACTGTAGCAGCATTGGACGCGTCCGGCGTAGATCTCACCAACAATAATTGTCTTATGGAAACAACCCATATCAATTAGTTGTTATTTTAGATTATTTTGTTGTTGCTTGTTAATGTTGTATCTAGTTAAATTAAATAATAAAATGGTGCATTCAAATCAATTGTTCCTTATTAAATAAACTACATAAAGTTAATCTCACAAATTAATCCTGATAATGTAAGGCTAAGAAGATACATTGACTGGGACTAGTGACGCCTTCGCCATTTAGTTTTTGATCAATATTTCGTTACTTCGTCGTTTTATCCAAAAATCGGCCGAATACTTCTCTTAGGAGTACAATTATACCTATCGTTTTGCGTTATAAATTAATAAAAGCAGAAAAAGAAATATGCGCAAATTTGACAACATTTCAGTTTATGGTTTTATTAATTTATCAATTAAATTTTAAGTAAATGATAATGGCGAATGCGCATAGGCGCCGATTTCGTGGGGGCTCTGGGTTATTTGAGATTTGATAATTTAATTTTTTTCTATAAAATTTATCTGCAGTTGCCGTTTCCTTTTTTAATTTAGTAGGTTATCATATTTGGGAAAAAATTATTTTGTCTTTGAAAATTAAATTTTGCTAGATCTGGCAACCCTGGTCTGCCACTTAGCTGAGAGCACGTAGAGAATTTGGAAAGTCCCTGGTCTCAAGGTTGCCAGGTCTGGTGAAATTTCACTAGATTTAATGATTTCGAAACCAATCCAAAGTGATTTAGTGAAAACTTTCGTTAAATACCCCAGTTTTAGTGATTTTTCGGATTTTGTAGCAAATAAGATAAAGTCGTCTAAAATACAATACAAAAATGCAATATTTTAAAAATATTTTTTTCACGTTGGCAGCCGTGATGTCAGATCTGCGCATCAAGCTTTACGGTTATTTTACCCAAAAAAGGGCGTGGCTCCCAAAGAATTTTCGCCTGCGGTGCAAAAGAGCGCCTTCGACGCAGGAAGAATTGCGCCTTTGGCGCAAATCCTTTTGTCCGGTTTTTTTTTCAACATATCTGGCAACCCTAGTTGAGATCCGGGCTCCAAGCCCCCAGAGCAATTCCGAAGTTCCGGCGCCCCTGCGAATGCCTCACTAGTGTTTGGTCTTGATCTGGTGACAAAACAATATAGATACTCCATAACGCCAATGAAGGGTCACGAGACAACTGGCGGCAATCTTTAACTAATTTCAAAACAAAAATTAGACATTGTACAACTAAGATAGTTCGTCACAAACTAACATCTTTAAAACTTTGGGCAGCTCAGCCACTGTAAATCTATAGAATCTAGTTGCGCCTTTGTGTATTTCATAGTCAGCTGTAGGCGAAATGCGCCGCAGGCGAAATTTTTTTAAGACCACGCCCAAATTTGGTCAATAATTATTATAGTAAATATTTTAAAAATTTATGATTACCTTCTTATTCTATTGAAAATGAAATAAGATAAAAAATAGAAATGCTAATTTATTTTTCATTAGTGGGTACATTGTTTAAAAGTACAGTTCATTCATCTGTTTTTATTTGCAGCAAACTTATCAATAACAATAAAGTCCCTAGATTTACACTTTGTGGTATGTATCAAGTTAATTTCGAGAGTTTAGGTCTTCCCTTAATTTTAATTTCAATTTTTTGCTCAATACTTAATGAGCTAAAATTGTTTCTCAAACATTCATAGTCGTTTTGGCATTAAAACTGTTTATTTTTATTAAAATAAGTCTTACTACTCCAAAATAATAACAAAAATATAAAGGAAAACTCGAAATAATAAATTCATAAATTCAATCAAACCATATTAAACCTCAATAAGTCAACTTTTGTCAATAAGTCAACTTCCAGGGGGAGAGGGGGGGGGGGGGCAAATGCCCCACCTGGCCCCCCTCAAACGAGGCCCGTGAGGTAAATCTAAGAAAATTGACTTTTTAAAATACTTATCCACTTTCATAATTTTTATTTTATTGGGGGTTTTGGGGGGGGGGGGCCAAGGCCCCCTTGGCCCCCCCACCCCTGGGTGCGCCACTGTTAACAAGAAATCGTTATTGTCGCCCTAAAGTAGGATGTTGTTTTTTAATTGATAAATGGAAGGCGAGTACCACAAAAAAATAATTTATTCGTTTTTCTTCTTAAAGCTTCTTTAGCATTCAAAGTAATAAATAAATAGCAGCAATCTTTAAAAATGAATTACAAACTTATTTTTGTCATTATATACGTTGGAAGGGAACGTAAACAGGTCTATTGATTATTGATTTATTTAGGTTAGCAACGTATACAACATAACAACACGCACAACCTTAGAATTTTCTGAAAAATTACCTCTATTTTCTACCTGAGCTCTGACGAACGCCCTTTTGACAATTGTGACGGAGCTTGAAGGAAGCAATTGACAAAAAATGGCCGAGAGACTCCTTCCATCAACGAATACTTTAGTTAAATATGATAATCCTATTTTAGTAACTAAACATGAAGCGCCCGCTGCTAAAATTGAGGTGAGTAGGTATGAGTCAAAATATGCTTTAGTGTCGGAAAGAAACATTTTTATGGACAAAGCTTTTAGAAATTTTAATTAACAGTAAAATAATCAAAATTGTTTTAGGCTTTTTTAAGGTCTTTGTGGGATGGACTTGCACACAAATTTTATTATTTTCTAATAAACCAATTAAGAGTTATTTAGAAAACCTAAACTAGAATCAAAAATACAAACAGTTTTGACAAATTATCTTTAAAATATCATGGTATAATAAGCTTTTTTTCAATAATAAAAGTACTTATAACCAGTTTCTTTCAACATTTTAAAATTGTTTTTTTTTTTAATATAAACGGGAAGATAATTAAAAAAGAACTCTTTAAATTACAGATCTCTTTAAAATACTTAAGGTAACATTCTCAACGTCATTTAATCTATTACCAACCTATAACCTATTTCGCGTTCCTTTTTTAAGTTTATTATTTTATTGACTAACATTTAAATAAAATCAGTATCATCGGCAGATTACTTAGGTAATATCTGATATATTACAAAAAAATCAATTTATTTCATTGCTAATTTTGGGAGAATTGTATAGTGAAAGAACAATAAGTGACAATGACATAATAATGTTAAAAAAAATCTTACCCGATATTTTTCGCTATACAATTCTCCTAAAATAAGTTATGAAATTCCTTGATATTTATTAAATATTGTCAATTATTACCTATAAAATATCAAGTCGATACTGATTTTATTTAAATTTTGTGTGGAAGCTAGAAAACATAAATAAATCTACGCAAAATAGGTTATAGGTTGGCAAGCATGTTGATACTCCTACCTTAAAGAAGGAATGTGTAAAGTCTTGTCTTGTATTATAAGTATATAAACTACTACTACATTTTTTATCAAGTTAGTGGTAAAATTTTTTGTTAGATAATCCAGTTTGCAAAAATCTCTAGATATTGTTTTAAATATAAGGTGTAGTGGGGTAAGTGGGTACTACAAATATTAAAGATCGACTTTGAAACCATATATCTTTACGAAAAATCGAGATACGGAGGTGCGCTTTAGACAGGAATTAGTTAGTTATATGTTTACAATATATCCTAATATTGTTTACTATTTACGAAAAAAACATTAAAGAAAAAAAAATTTCGTTAAAATGTACCCATAGTACTCACTTGCCCCAGTACTGGGGCAAGTGGGTTTTTTGATTTGCAAATCATGTTTGAGCAGCGTTATATTAAACTGGGGCAAGTGGGTCGACCTATACGTCGTCACCCACAAGAAAAAAAATAATAAAAAGTCTTAAAATACAGAAGTTACGAACTTCGTAAGGTACAAGGAATTTAAAAAGAAAATTACACAACAAACCTGAAAAAAGTGTTATTTATTTTATTGTTAAACATAAGAATAATTTAAAGTTGAGTCTTAAACAATTTTAAATTTTATTCCGTAACTTGAAATAATCGATAAAGATTGGACACATTTTAAATAAAGCAGTGTAACCTGAAGAAATAAATATCTATGCATTTTTAACAATATATTGGTGCCAATACAGCTGGGAAAACTATTTTATTTTAATTTTGGATTTTTTTCGTAATTAAATTCAAAAATATTTCCAAAAAACCCACTTGCCGCAGATCCCCACTGCACCTCACATCATGTCTGAATTGTTCCATTGTTTTAATAATTATATTCTATCACTTGTTTTATATATGTACGTATTTTCAAGGAAGCCGAATCGTCAAAAAAAGGCCAACTCACAGCAGAACAAAAACGGGAAACGGAAGAAATACTGAATACTATTTTGCCGCCGAAAGAGTGGGAGGAAGATGAACAGTTGTGGAGACAGCAAGTGTCGACAACGCCAGCTACAAGATTGGACGTTGTTAATTTACAAGAACAGCTTGATATGAGGTTGCAGCAAAGACAGGTAGACATTTTGTTTTAGTTTGTGAAACACAGTGGGGAAGCAGGGGATGTTACTAGAATTCGGAAACAACTGTCAATGTTACGATTAAGATATACTTTCGTAGTCCTTTGTGATAAAATTACTCACTATAGTCAGTATTTGGCGGGAATAAAGTTTCTACTTTATATTTAACATAATGTGTAATACGCCTTAGGCTAGAGAAACAGGGATTTGTCCCGTAAGAAGAGAGCTGTACACCCAGTGTTTTGACGAAATTATACGCCAAGTTACAATAAACTGTGCTGAAAGAGGTCTCCTACTTTTGAGAGTAAGGGACGAAATGAGAATGACGATAGAAGCTTATCAAGCATTATACTGCAGTAGCGTCGCTTTTGGTATGAGGAAGGCACTCCAAGCTGAACAGGGTAAGACTTACTGGACTTCTATCTACATGCCAGTCTGACCCTCAATTGGTTGCGCAAGTTATAGTAGTACCGCTTGTTTTTTTTATTCAATGAGTCCTATGAATTTTTTGTCATGAGAAGTGACACTTTATATTAGGGGTGGGCAATCCGGATCTTTTTTGGGATTTGAATCACCGGATCCGTGTATAATCTAAAAACAATTACTATTAAGATTATTTAACACACAGGATAGTTATTGAGCCTAATGAATAAAAATGTAGCAATTGCTTTTTCTTATAAAATCGAAGTAATTTCTTGAAAGCCAATGAGTAAAAACTAAAGTAATTGCTTTTGCGTCCAGCAATTGCTTAAAAGTGCAGGAAAAAAGTAAAGTAAAGTTCGTGTAACTTGTGGTGCTCAAGTCTGGTGCTAGAGTTTTTAGGTCGCGCAAGCGCCTCTAGCGTGACTTAACGACCAGAGATGGCCGGGACCGACAGCTTTACGTCTCCTCCGAAAGACGATCTTACACCAACCAACTAAAATTCGGTCATACTTTTTTTTATTATGCGTATGCCCACTCCGGGAATCGAACCCGGATCGCCACGGCCGAAGCGGTATCTCTACCACTGAGCTACGACCGGGCCAAAAGTGCAGGAATTGCTAATAGTCAATGCTTTTTCTTAAAAAAATAGAAGCGATTGCTATCGTTTTGCTTAAAATGTGATGATTAAATTAAGGAATTGCTTTTTTTAGTGTAGCATTTGCTTTCAACTTTTTAAGGTAGGTCGACCCCTGCATCATTTGCTTGGTAGCAGTCAACTTTAGTTCTCCGCGGCATACCCGTACGTTGCTATTAATTTGTGTCTTCAAATATAAAATTGCAGATTGGTATTTTCGAATCAAACGTTATTAGGTACCGTGCGAGGAAAAATTATTTGCATCAAAGAGGGCTTGGATTAAATAACGTAGGGCTTGGTTTACTGGTTTAGATCACAATGATATGGGGACGATATATCTAACCAAATCTAGGTTAAAATTTTGTCAAATTCATATTATGACATGTTATGATATGCCAAACTAATGAGTAATAACATAAGTAGACATACAAATTTATTTTTGCTGTTTATAAAATTAACAAAGTAAGAATATACAGAAAGAAAAAGAAAAATAATTACATAAATTGCTGAAATTGGCCACCGCCATGCTCCAAGCGTCTCTTCATATTTTCGAAAGTGTTGACCAGCATCTCTGGAGAAATCTTACCACATTCTTGGATAATCCTTTCTTGTAATTGTTCTGAATTTGCAACAAGTTCTTCAGTTCTTACAGATGGTCTTCCTGCTCCTTTTTTGTGTTGTATAGAACCTGTTTCCCTAAACACAGCCACGGTTCTCAGGCCATGATAAAAAATCCCCAGCAATAAAAGCAACGTTAGGAAAATGTTCGTGAAAATCGTCCATTCACAAACCCAGATTGTATTGCCACTCACCATTTACTCTAACCCTGTTTCGAAAATACGCTTCAACCATGAATGTTTTGTGCTGTTCCGTAAAGCCCATTGTGTGAATTGTTCAAGAAATTGGAAAAATTAGCGATGAATCAAATTACTTGTAACGACTGTCAAAGATGACGGAATAACTGATTGATTGTTAAAATCAGGTAGTTACTGACACCCAACAGGTATTGAGCTCTACGGCTAAGCATTACGTCCTTAGATGCAAGGCCTTCTTTGATGTAAATAATTTTTGCTCGCACGATATATTATAACGACCAATCCTTTACTTTTTTAAAAAAATACTTGTTGCTTTTAGGTAAGTCCGACCTGTACCAAGAAGTAGACCTTCTTAAAAATGAAAAACTAGATCTAGAACATCAAATAACTGAACTAAAACAACGGGCCGAACAGGCTGACAGACGAGCTGCTGAAACGCGTCTAGCAGAAGAAAGGAAACATACAGAAGAAATTGCATTTTTAAAGAAAACTAATCAACAATTAAAGGTAAAATTTAGATTTTTCTTGGCCCTTCAGTAAAATTAAAATAATTAATATTATGTACATACAAGTAATGTATTTGTGAGAGCACCTCGGGAGGAGGAGGTTCCCCCACTCCAAAAAAACCTGTGAGAGCACCTCGGAGGAGGAATGCGCTCGCACATTGTCACATGTAATCTAGGTTAATAACCTTTCAGAAACAAATATAATGGTTCACTATTTTTAAGGTAAGTTTATATTTTGTTGATTTTGTCGTAGACTTTTTCTTTCTTTCTTTTGTTTTACACAATTTTTTTTATTATAAATGGTGCGTGCTCTGAGGTCATCACTCCTGGCAGTGTGATCGCAAACGCTTTATGAAGAATGGGGCGGGGCGTATTTGTGAAAGGTTATTAACCTAGATTTTTACATGTGGCAAGGTGCGCGCGCATTCCTCCTCCGAGGTGCTCTCACAGGGTTTTTTGGAGTGGGGGAACCTCCTCCTCCCGAGGTGCTCTCACAAATACATTACTCGTAAAAATATGTAGATTAAGGAAACATTGCGCAATGACATAATTATTAAGCTTGACGGTACTCGTAATGCAAGCAGATCTGAAAAGCAATAGTGGCTTCACTTTTTAATAGTCTGGTTACATATAAGTGGTATCGACGTCGTTGTGTCATAAAGGTCTTTTGAGACCTATAGTATTATCAGCTAAGGATGTAATGACCGCCGTTGTCATATTATGTCATTTATGTTAACATTATGTTTACACAACTTGAACCCTGGTTAGGGCCGACCAGGGTTTGACTTCACAGTTTTTCTTATTATTTTTATAAATTTCAGCACTTAGAACCAACGACCATCAAGCAAAGATCATTTATAAACCTACTTTTGCGCCGAGCCGATGTCTTCCTGCTTTTAGAGGACATACTACCATATGACATGGCTACGAACACTTTTAAAACGAAAATCCTGTCGCTTATAGCTTATATTCTTATTGGCCGATATCGGACGTTAATTTGAAATATCTGTAGTATTTCGCTTTGCAAGCAGTGTGCATCAGTTTATATTCAGTCTATTTTAGATATAACTATATACAGTGTGTCCAAAAAAGTATGCAACATATAGGAAGTTTTTTTAGCACCCATTTCTCAGAAAATTTTATTCCTTATAAAAGTTGGTGCATTCCTTAAAACTATAAATGCATATTTCATATTTCACCTGCGGCTAGTAGTAGGGGAGCAAATGCCATTTTTTCGAAATTGCCTTAATTATTAGAAATACAGCAAAATTTTATATGGAAATGTTTTTGCAAATTAAAAACAAATACGAAATTTGAGTTAAGTGTGTCGATTTTTAATTTTTTTTATATGCATTTCTTTAAAATAGAACTTCAGCGTACTGGGTGAAAATGACAAATAAATGATTAATTATTTCCAGTAATATGAATAGAGTTGGATTCTATCATAATTTTGTTTAGAACATAAGTTGGCTAAAATGTGTTTAAGTAGGCGTGCAACACGCTAATATCTGAACCAACTCGTAACATTGAAAGGTTTTAAAAAGTTTGCAACTACTTAATCCATTTTTATTATAAACCCACGTTTAAGTTATTTAATAAATATATTAAAATTGCGTAAACAAAAAATCGACCAGAGGTGTACAGTTTAGGGGAAAATTGAGATTAACCAAAAAAAATTAAAAATTGTGACACCTAACTCAAATTTCGTATCTGGACTAACTTACTAATTTGCAAGAACATTTCCATATAACATTTTGCTTTATTTCTAATAATTAAGGTACTTTACTCTTAAGGCAGTTTCGAAAAAATGACATTTACTCCCTTACTATTCGCCGCAGGTGAAATATGACATATGCATTTATAATTTTAAGGCATTTGACACACTGTATATATTTAGGCTATTAAATTGGTCGATTCCAATAGTGTTATTTTTTACAGACACAGCTTGAAGGAATTATAGCCCCCAAAAAATAATAGAAGAGCTTGAGATGAAGCAGGAAAAAAACTGCATGCAGATATCTTGTATAAGTATATTAAAAGTCTTTTCCAAAGCACTTGGTTTACATTTAATTTTTACATAATATAAAGTATATAAAATATTAACAAGTACTTTTATTATTAAAATTACAATTCCTTATGATATATCTCAGTTTAGCGATAATACTAAGAAATTAAATGTTACCATATTACTAAAGTTTAAGGATAAAAACATCTTAAATAAATGCATGTTTTTTTGCGTATTCACTACGAAAAACTAATTACAGGCCCTAAAGAGTACATTGGAATTCCCATGAAGAAACTATATAAAAATTTATGTCGACCATGTAACTGCACCCCTAAGTTTGACTGCGGCACTAAATTTAACACCTGTGTTTGTCCTATTTATAGTATCGCTTTCTAATTAAAGTGTATCAAATTAGTTCCGACCCAGCAAGAAAATAGTTCCTTAACTGGAATTTCCAGCCTGCCAATTAAATTTTGAACTTAGCAATCGACTGTAGCAATCAGTGGCGGCTCGTGACATTTTATTAGGGCCAAAATTATTTACTGGAAACCACGCCCAAATATTGATAAATTTAGTCATTATTTTATAATAAATATACTAGTAAGTCGTTGGTTCAACGAAAGGTCATCACCGCAAAAACGAATTATAATTTGATTTAAGACATTATGTTTTTATGAACGTTTTCGTTTTGCTTGATTATTTTGGGACGGTATGCTGGTGTAAAGAATTTAACAGAGTTTATAACTAATAATTTTACCAAGCTTACAGAAATTAAACATGTTGTGTGATATGTACCTGTGATTTTTCATGTTTTCATTTTTTCCCAGATATTACACCAAACTATTTTTCTATTTTTAAATCTGGTAACGGCTGCCCTAACACCTTAATTGTAGAACATGGATGGTCCATTGAAAAAGCAGTCATGTTCATTACTTTTAAATTATAAAAAGGTTGAAAGCAAAATACTTTGTTTACGCACTCGCGACGAACGAACCAACAACTAAACAGCGTCACCGGGCGCGTGCAGCAACTGACTGAAATATTTCTATTGGTTGGGGGGTCATGGCCTAAATTTAACCCAGTTATAGCTGCTCTCTAGAAGGGTCATTGTTAAGATAGTTTTTTAAAAAGGTGGTTGGTAAAGAAAAGTCCTTTCTACCTTCCTATATATTTATAAAATTATAATTGCCTACGCGTTTCGGCTTCTTTTTAAAAAACTAGCCTAAATTTAAGGCCGCTGTGTCTGATTTTTATTGTGATTGGACGTTAACGGCATATATACTTATAATAAGAATATTATAAATTGTAGGTGCATGGTAGGAAAAATTATTTGAGCGACTGGAAATGACCAATCGGCAACAAATTTCTTGCTGGGTTGGAACAAAGATCAGGTATAGGAGGTTTCAAGTTTTATATTAAACAAAACCCCGATTTATATATGAAATATAAGCCGATCCATACCTATACATTTTCACCCTGCATCAAAATTGCATTCAATTTGGGATTTACATTTATGCATTTCAGCGTGAGTGAAAGTTGCATCGTTTATCACGTTTGAAAAAGAACCAGTTCTAATTTGCACAAAAAAAAAAAACGAAATTTCTATTGTTGGAATTGAATTATAAATATAACTTTTCTGCTGCTTTCTGGGTTTGGGGACGACTTATCTGGAGCAAAGGCTCCGTCATTGTATTTATAGAACTGTATCAAAATCAACTGATTTTGTATTCTTGTCAAATGGCTGCAATATTAACTAACACAAAAAATGACAAACAACCAAATTTCAAATTAAAAAAATCATTAATGTGTACATATCAGGACTTTGATGCATATGCGTTAAAAAATCATAAAATCAGCTGTTGCAACCATGATTCAAAAATGAAGGGTGAAAATGCATAGGTGGGGATTGGCCTTATGGGTGCTTTACTTACTTGCTAGGTCGAACCAAGCATTGTTATTTATTATTATCAGTTAAAAAACCACTAATAGTTCTGATTTAACAATGCTACTATGTACTTCTACCATCCAAACGAAAAAATTGTTAAGTGCATTCTAATTTGGATTATATTTAACAACTTTTTCGTTTAAGCCTTTGTTTCCGTCATCACCATCTTAGGTGGTGTTTTTTTTTTTCACGTCTTAAGTCCTCCGCGGTTCATTTATAATCTCACTTGGACGTGAAAGTGAATACGCAGTCATCGAGGCTACGAGTGATAAAGTCTTAAACCTAATTTTAAAATTTGGTACTTGAAAAATTTACTATCCACTTCTTGTGCCAATATTTTTTTGTAAAGAAATCCTTGAGACTCTAAATTGCACTAATTTTTTTTATACAGATGTGACAAGCGATATTTTCGGGGTACATTTTTATGCAAAAAGTATGAAAGAATCTCACAATCAACGCCAACGTCGATGCGTTCCCTTGTCTTTGTTAAACATAATGATCGTTACTCTTATTTTACTTCTACACATGTACTAAATGCCCACCCCCTAAGTAGCGTCTGCTAGATCTGTGTGTAACAAATACTACCTCGCCAAAAAATAATACTTATAAATACTAACAATAGTAATTATTTTAAATAAATTTATACTTTTCGACTTAAGGTCTTAAAATTCATGTTATTTACGGGAATCTTGCAAGCGGACTATGCTAAAAATCCTTAAAATTATATAAAATTTGCGTTAAACAAGAATAAAATACTTTTTACATAGAATACAACAAATAAATTAAAAACCTTAAAGTATGCATAAAATTTATAAAATACAACCCATGCACCCCAGAATTTAACTAGTTATATTCATCTTTCAACGGAGCCAAGGCTTTTATATTTTGGTACAGTGAGATCTACTTTTAATACCAAATAATCCAAAGCCCTTTAACTTGCAAACATGCAAACTTCTAAAGAGTTACTTTTTATACGTCTAATTGTTTATTTTGTAATTTTAATAATTTGCACAAACAGCGTTTCAATAAGAAAATATATTCTTAACGAAAGGGTAAATAATGAAAGATCAATAATCTTACTTTTCTCTACTCTGTCCCTGTTTTCATTTTTCAGTTCAGGTTTGAGGCAACTTCTTATCAATGACACAAGACAATTTTTTATAACCAAAAAGTTTGAGGTATACCTGCAAACTAAAGGTGATCAAAAATAGGCCGGGAGCCAACGACCATTTGGAGTTGGTGATCCAAGTAAAGATGATATTATTTGCTCCTATGCTTTATTTAGTATAGCAAGTAGATGAAGTGACCATCAGCTAGCATAGTAGCGGTTAGTGTAGCTGCCACCCTCACATAAATAATATTCTAAACATGTTAATGATGTTGTAGACTACGTAGACTAACAAGAAATTTATTCAGCTGACTTTATTGCAGGGGATTATGCCTCAGCTACTCACGTAAACAAATATGCGCTGAGTAAACTGATACCAGCAAAGCTAAAATTTGGTAATGTGGTTGTTAACTACAGCGGTTACATGAAAAAAATAGTCCGCCGAGTGTTTTGAGGTGGATAACAGCGGTATGCACCACCCGTTTTTAATCCAGACGATCCTTTAATCCCGCTCTAAATACATTTTTTTTAGGTATGTTGTACCACTAGTCTATAAACTAGATTAAAGTTGATCCTTCAACAATACGAGAACGTAATTATTGCTGGTGTCAGTTAACTTAGAGCATGTTTGTTAATGTGAGTAGCTGAGGCAAAATCCCCCATAATAAAGCCAGGTAATTACGTTTTTTTCTTTGGGATCTCTACAAAATCATAATAAGCATGTCAGCAAAGTCTCAGCTACACTCGCTGTAAGTGCACCAGCTGAAAGTTACTTTGCTTAGTGATACCAAATAAAGCATAGGAAAAATATCAGCTATGCCTTGGTCATGGAAAACGGTCGTTGGCGCCCGGACTATCGCCAGTAAAAATTGTTTTTCTATTTTGGTTTTACAAATCTACTTTACGTTTAGGCCAGCACAAATAAACGACCCCTTTATTTCTGCCGGGACATTAATCAATACTAGCCTGGTAAAATAGAGAACCCATCAACTCAAACTAAAAATATCATAAGTAGAAATTAAATAATCTAAAACATAAACCTTACATCAATTACGATTCTAGTGTTTTCCCTTTTTCGACCTTTTACGACGTTTCTTTTTATTATTTAAACCGCTATCGCTTATCGTTATCAAGGGTTTCTCTTCAGTGGTGGGAGTAGGCGGTTCAGAAGCTGTCGTTTCCGTGTCGTATTCTTCGGTTTCTTCTTTTGGCGCGTCTGCTGCGTTTACATTAACAGATTCCGATTCTTGGGGTTTCGTCAATTCTAGGGATAATATTTTTTCCTCTAATGTTTCAACCTATATCAACAAAAAAGGTGATTAAAAATAAATCGAGAGCCTGAGATAATTTTATTACACCACAGAGAATCTCATTTCGACGGACACTAGTGGGTCATAAAAATTGAACGCCTAAACGGGTGGTTTCTTCAAAGAATGTTGTAATAATACGGCAGAGTATTTTTCACATACCGTGCGAGCAAAAATTATTTGCATCAAAGAGGGCCTTTCATCTAAGGACGTAATGCTTAGCCGTAGAGCTTAATACCTGTTGGGTGTCAGTAACTACCTGAATTAACAATCAATCAGTTATTCCGTTGTCTTTGACAGTCGTTACAAGTAATTTGATTTATCGCTAATTTTTCCAATTTCTTGAACAATTCACACAATGAGCTTTATGGAACCGCACAAAACATTCGTGGTTGAAGCGTATTTTCGAAACGGGGTTAGAATAAATTGTCAGTGGCAATACAATCCGGGTTTGTGCATGGACGATTTTCACGATTATTTTCCTAACGTTGCTTTTATTGCTGGGGATTTTTATCATTGCCTAAAAAGAACAGGTTCTATACAACACAAAAAAGGAGCAGGAAGACCATCTGTAAGAACAGAAGAACTTGTTGCAAACGTTCGTAAAATAATGCAAAATAAGCCAACAAATTGTATAAGACGCCTGTCCCAAGAAGTAGGAAGATCTTATGGAACATGCAGGACTATTCTTTAGAAGCAGCTTTCTGTATATTCTTACTTAGTTACTTTTGTAAACAACAAAAATAAATTTGTATTTGTCTACTTATTTTATTTATCATTAGTTTGGCATATCATGTCATAATATGAATTTGACAAAATTTTAACCTAGATTTGGTTAGATATATCGTCCCCATATCATTGTGATCTAAACCAAACCCTTCGTTTTTTAATCCAATCCCTCTTTGATGCAAATAATTTTTGCTCGCACGGTAATTTCCGCGATATTTTTGGTAAGGAAACGGACATCCAACATCGGAACTGCTTATTATGCAGGGTGTTAATCAATGGCCCGTAGATGTTTAAGGGAGTGAGTGCTGCTCAAGATAGGAAAATATACTAATAAACATGCGGTCAAAAGGGCTTTATTTTTTATATACAGAGTGTCAAAATTAAAATTTTTGGTATTCCAAAAAAGTACTGGACAGTGGAATTATCGGTAGATAAAAAAAAATAATACCCTGTATACTGCATCCGACAATTTTGACATTTTTTGGTAGATACTCCAAGAACTAATAAGTGTACGAAATTGGAATTATTTCGAAAAATATGCAAGAAACACAAAAGAAACGAAAAAGAAATTAAAACTCCATGTATATCAACAATGAAGCCTTTTTGACCGCACGTTTATAAGAATTATTTTAGATCTTAAGGAGCACTATCACTTTCTTAAATATCTACATTAACACCCAGTATTGTATTGTTAATTTTTGAAACAATACTCCTTTTTGAAGGATTAAATTATGTTTGTCCAACGATTTTCGAGATAATTCGCATTGAAGTTTTCACAAAGTCGGCGGCTGTCGCATAAACTTTTAGTCCGCGCCAACTTGATACAGTTCTCAGGTCAGGAGACTCCCATGAACGATTTAACAGAAAAAAATTGACGAACAATGCCAAAAACTGCAATTTTATTATAGGCAGGAATCTATTAAAAGCACACAGCTTGAAAGTATCCGTTAAATGAGACTTAACTGTATGTCATTCATCATTTCAGTTGACATATTATCGCTGGCTTTTATTTACGTGTCAAATTTTAAAAAGGTGTATTTAAAAAAAAGAAAGATAATTATGTATACGTGGCTATAAACTATAAAACAAAATAATATTCTTAATAATAAATTAAGGCATAATAGGCCAAGCATGCTCACTATTTAAAAAAATCAGGCAAAAGCTAAGTAAACAGCAAGTTACAGTACCCACCATATTTTTTGAGTTAAAACGCTTAAGTTAATACAGTTGGGGTTCACAATGTATTTAGAGTGTTTTGTTTCACTGTAAATTTCTCTCGAATAAAATATCGTATCCTCCATTGTGAATCGACTAAATTGCTGACAAAATATGAAAACATTAAAAGAATAAAGTGGAATAAATATCAAGACATGCAACAAGCCGAGTGTGAACATAAATTTACAATGCTGCAGGAAACAAAAGTGCAATTGCAACGCTGAAACCTAAAAGTCATTTTGCCATATGGGTTTATATTTCCTATAACTTTAGACATAAACTAAGTAAACCTAAACATCCGATCTAAAAAGCGAGGCTCGAGGCCTTATGTAAATGTTTACATTGGATGCATGGTCTGTCTTGGTTCTGTTTCTCTATGTTATAGAATTCATATTCTTGTTTCGGAACCTCAGAATTTCTGGTTTAAAACGACAGACCTGTAATATATAAGGAGACCCATTGTTTACATTTTGTCCCGATCAGAAATCGTTTTAAAAGAAATTATTAATGACAAATTTTGGCTGATTGCATCAGACCTACCGTCTGTGTTTAAAAAAGAATGGTATATTAATTATATTATATGCATTTGACATGTGCACCTGTTAAGTCAACATATTATACTACATATATGTGAGCGTTTTTTCAACTTTAATACTCGTACAATTATTTATTTCCAAATTACATCAAATTATGTTTCAGGGATCAATGTGGCAACGTTGTACGGGCGTTTTACTCATATTTTACTACGAGTGACGCCGAATTTTTCGTGTTCATGCATTTTCGGACGGTGCAGTGTTGTTAAGCTGGCTGGTGGTTGTTACATAATGTGGTTTTCGATTAATTTTTCATCTTTTTGTGAAAATAAAACTATTGAGTGATATTTATAGGCTAAAATAGATTCGGCCCTAACGTACTTCTAATGTGCTCAAAACGGGATTTTTGGCGCGTAATATCCGTTTTTGTGTAATGTACACTTCTCTCACCTTTATTATGTTATCGAGAACGATATAATTTATCTTCTGTATTGACGAACCCATGCATACCACAGATCGGTGATAACCGCGCAACACAGTTTTGTCAAAATCAGATGCATATTAAAAGAATGAACAACAATATTGTGTGCTTAAAACCTCGAATGCAACAAAATTGTATCTTAGTAACCTGCTGTTTACTCAACCACAAACCAAAAAAGAAACTACTCCATTCTATGTGCCCCCCATTAAACTAACCAGTGTAAGTGCAAGAGAGAGAGAGAGCGTCATGCAGCGCGCCCGTACTGCGCTATACCTCTCGCTCGATCAGCTTCTCCACTACTTCAACCGTCCGCACCCTTTTTTCTCCACTCGTCTCGTCGATGTACTCTTCCGTCTTCCTCGTTATCGTTTCGCCCAGTACCTTCTCGCTCTCTCGGACGGTGCGAGCGCCACCTAGTTTCTCACGAACAGCTAGTCGGGGAAAGTCGGCCGAGGACGGTCGTAGGGGCTCGGACGTGGCATTGTCCGGTGATGGTGGTGGGGATGGCGGCTGCATGCTGTTAGTTTTGGTGTCAGTTTGGACGCCGGCAAGCTGCGTCCAGAATTTGTTAGTTACGAATGCTAGTCGGTCATGCTTATATGACTATGTTTTTAATTTAAACTCATCAATAGCCAGATATTAGTTCATAACCATTATGTAGTTTGAATGACTAGAATTACTCATAAACCTTAACCTTAAATTTAAGAAGCATTACTGAATTTTAATACTAGTTAGAATAACATAGTTTTATTAAAGACAGGTTTGTTGTATAACATTAATCCTTTATTCCAGTATCCCACCGGCCTATGGCATAGCTCAAAGATATGTTAAATAAATATCATCAGAATCACCAAATGAATGTTAAGTAAATTTAAAATGGAAAAAGAAATGAATAAGTGTTATGATTTGTATAATTAATTTCCTATCATATTAGGCGCATATGGGTTTTAATTAAATTACCTTTATAATACTTAAAACAAATAAAAAATAAAATTTAATTAAAGGTAGGGTTTTTAAAATACTTCAGTTATCCACGTTTTTAATAGCTCTCAATAATAAGTACAAGAGCTTAATTTTTAAACAATGCCGTGTACGTTTGTAACTTAAAATAAATTCAGAAAATCCAGTAGTTTAGTTTTTTTTTCTGGAAAAATGCTTGGAAACGGGTATTAACAATTTAAGGTGGGAGTATCAACATGCTTGCCAACCTATAACCTATTTCGCGTAGATTTATTTATGTTTTCTAGCTTTTATACAAAATTTAAAGAAAATCAGTATCGACTTGATATTCTATAGGTAATAACTAACATGTTAAATAAATATCAAGGAATTTCATAACTTATTTTAGGAGAATTGTATAGCGAAAAATATCGGGTAAGATTTTTTTTAACATTATTATGTCATTGTCACTCATTTTTCTTTCACTATACAATTCTCCCAAAATTAGCAATGAAATAAATTGATATTTTTGTAATATATCAGATACTACCTAAATAATGTACCGACGATATTGATTTTCTTTAAATGTTAGTTATTAAAATAATAAACTCAAAAAATCAACGCGAAATAGGTTATAGGTTGGCAATAGATTGAATGACGTTGAGAATTCAACCTTAAGTTGTGGTATTTTTTTATATATAAAAAAAACGGTGTGTCCCAAATTAGAGACAGGTATGCAGATATCGACACTTTTTTTTAAATGGCAACCTTAGTTCTCAATTAACTATTTTTAAAGTGCATATTAAGTTCTTGATAAGTACCAAATTTTAAATTTTTATTCCTTGTATGTTAAAGAGTTGAAAGCGTGAATAAGACGAGATAGGCTTGAGTGAAGAAAAGCTCAGAAAAAGGCTAGAAAAAAAATTTCTGTATAATAAATAGAATTATTCCCCAGGTGAAGGTTAATTTCTCCTGAAGTAAATAGAAATGTTTTTTATTATTCAATTAAATTAATTTTTATTTAATATCTTATAAATGGCGGCAGAAAACTGTCTAACTTAAGGTTTGCCGATGATACCACCTTGATAGCTGCCTCCCAGAGAGAAATCCTGGAACTCCTGAAGAGACTTAAACATGTCAGTGCTCTTTACGGACTAAATAGAAATTATATTAAAACCAAAATTATGATCATTGATAGAGAAAATAAGAACTACCCTGAAACTCGGAGTATTGGACATTGTGAAGTTGTCAACAGTTTTGTCTATCTTGGAGCCCTAATAGAAAATACCGGGGGATGTGATGGCGAAATAAGACGGCGTATTCAGCTTGCTAGGACAGCAATGACAAAATTAAATAAAGTATGGAGGGATCGGAATATCACAAAACAAACTAAAATCAATCTAGTAAGTACCTTGGTCTTTTCGGTCTTTCTATATGCTTCAGAATCTTGGACTGTCAAAGAACTAGATCGTCGTCGGATTGACGCATTTGAGATGTGGGCGTGGCGACGAATGTTGAGAGTGTCCTGGACCGCACATAGAACAAATGCTTCGGTTATACAAAAAATACGTCCGTCAAAACGTTTGTCCAGTATCGTGTACTCCCGAATTCTTACATTTTTCGGACACATCAATCGGAGTGAGCATATGGAGAGGCTTATTGTACAGGGAAAATCTGAAGGAAACAGAAGGCGTGGCCGATCACCAAATAGATCCAAAAAAATTATTAGATGCTACTCTCCCGCAAGCGGCTCACATGTCATCTGGTCGAGATAAATGGCGAGATGCAGTCAAGAGAGCCATACAAAACATTGAACCTCGTTAATATGGGTCACAAAACATCTGTAAAGATGTTATGATTAGGAAGAAGAAAAGAAAATGGCATTATGGTATTTGGTACATAAAAATGAAGGGGGCAAGTTTCCAACATAAACCCCTATACCCATTTCCCACCCGCTAGGGGTAAAATTTTCCAAAACATCAAAACACGTACTTGCTTATTTTAACGGAGTAAGCATAGTACCAATTTTCAGCAATATAACTTTAAATAAAAGAAAATTATATGTAGGTACCCCTCAAAATAGACTATACCCCATTTTTCAACCACTAAGTTAATTTTGAAAAAATAACGACCTTACCCCCCTCCATTTCTACCCCGCGAACGGAAATTATAATATGGCAACGCAGCATTAAACGCGAAACATGCGCAGGGGCATCGCTTGCCGCTTGATCGGCTCTTCTACAATATTTGGGCGGCGATACTCTTGTATGTTGTCAGGGTTGTTCATAGCGTTTGTCATTGGTAAGGTTAGTGCTATGTTTTACTAATAAATAACGCCATAACTTTTCATAAGTTGCACGTTGACTTGGATGTTTCAATTGCAAATAAACGATGTATTTATGCAAGCTATTATGATGATAATAAACCGTTAAAACCGCCGTACAACTTTAAAATATGGTGGATGCGATGGTAAAATAACTAAACCCAGTCCTGTCTCTGACAACATCTTAACGTAAAATAGATCAGAAGTGGAACCACAGACAATCGTAATCGACAATTTCCCCTTACGTCTTTCCCCGTCTCGCCTTGGCTCAAGGTCAATCTACATAAATAGCCACCACAGACAATCGCTTTATCCAACTTAACGATTTTATCGCATCGAAAGAAGTCGACTGACAAGTGGACGCCGCTAAAGCTTGTCGACGAACAACCTAACCTCAGAAATCGTGTTTGTTTACTTTGTTTTGAGTTTTAAATGGTTTTTCGCATTTGGGTGGTTTAATAATAATATATTATTATAATTATAATACTAATATTATTATATATCTTTATTCTCAACCAACTTAAAAAGTTTATTACAGAGAATATAACACCAAATATATAATAATATAAAATCACAAATAATCATGTTTACTGTTAATAACTCCAACAAAATTATTTAAAAAATATATATATAATAACCATTTACGAAATAATAATAATAATAATAATAATAATAATAATACGTTAAAGTTAGTTTAGTTTTAAAATTTTTTGGTATTTTTAGTTTTTGTTTAAAAATCCATAATTTCGATATTTCTTAAATTTTTTTCGGTAAACTGTTGCAAATTGTTATTCCTTTATATAATGCTGATCATTGGCTAAAAGTACTCTTTACCATAGGTGTATGAATATCATTGTTTTTGTCTCGTGATGTAAATAATGTTGGTCGAAGGAAATATTATATTCGATTGTTTTTCTTTAATAATAATAGAGTGTATTAGAATACATAGTTTTAATTTATAAAGCTTTCTAAAATTAAATATCCGTTTAGTTCATACAAATTTATAGGTTTTTCGGAAAAAGCGAAAAACACAGTAAATATGTACCTACATGAAGTTTTCTGTTTTTAGACAATGGAGTCTGCAGTAAAAAGAATGAGAGTAAATTCCAGGCATTGGGATTTACTCCTAGATATCTTAGAGGTGCATCCTGAAATGATTACAGGCAAATTTGTGTGCCAAAATGCTAAACAAAAATCTCTGGAGTTGTGGAAGGATGCAGCCACAAAATAAAATGCGTTGGGCCTAGGGGAAAAAACCCTGATAAATGAAAGCTTGCTGTGCAAAACTGAAAATATAAAACAAAAATGAAGGTGGCGGAAATAAAAACATTTTATTAGATAATATACAAGAAAAATGATTAAAAACTTAAAATTTAGAGACTACAATAAACAGTAAACAAACACAAATACCAAAACAATTTAAAAATATAACCTATATTCTTCTTCTTTTTATTGTTAATTACTGGCTTTTAATCATAAACGGAGAATTATAGGAAATGTTTTTAAAATGGATAATAAGTCTTTATCGACAAAGCGGAACCGCCCGAACAGAAGACGATTTCGATAAATAGATTAACCGTGGTACGAAATCTCGATCGCTTCGACAAGAAGGCGATCGACTTCTCCTTGTCGATCGATATAAAAGCGATTGTTCGTGGTTCGCCTTCAGACCTCAACAGGGTGCCATAAGTGACAGGTGACTTAGCCATGTTCTTAGATACATTTAACTATAGCCGCTTGTTTACGCTCCCAATGGACGACCAGCCTTATGTATAACTTAATATGCACCTATAAAAATAATAGTCAATTGAAAACTAAAAAAATGATCGATATCGTCATATCTCTAATTTGGGAAAGGCTGTATCAATAATTTTTTTTTATAAAAAAATACCACAACTTAAAATGTACCCGCGTACAAGCATTAAAAAAAATATACTAGATGTACTGAATTTATTCCGTATATTATTACAAACTTATTCCTGCTATTTTAAAGTCGATTAAGGTGTAAACTAAAGTCTGTGAGCAGTAGTAAATAGTAATAATAGTAAATATAAGATAGTGGAGCCTAAAAACTTATGGTAAAACTGGTAGTTCCATCTATGTACATTTAATGTTCTTTGTTTTAAAAAGTATTACAAAAGGGCGGGTTAAATTACCTAATTAAGTATAATTAAAAACTTATTATTTGTTAAATTATTAATTTTTTATCCGCTATTTTCTGCCCACCATTTCTTTCCGGCAGTTGTTCGACTGACAAACAGCCCCTATAGAAAATACAACTATTTATTGAAAAATTTATAAATGAAAATTTTAATACAAATAACATAGAGTAAGAGCATTAAGACAAAGAAAAATGCAACATGGTGACCATAACCAAAATGTTTGACGATTTAAAAAATATAGGTATCTTGAGCATGGAAGTTAGTAACGAGATGCCACGAGTCATTGTTTTTTAAGGTTTTTGGAAACCTGAAATTATCATAAAGGAAAGGTTTAATGTTAAAAAATCTAGTAGCTTTATGGCAAAAAATTTTTTTTATAAATATTATATAGTTAAGTATAGTTCATAAATCATTCACTGCAAAATTTGATTAACCAAAAAGCGTCTACATTTCTAAACTTATTGTTCAATATAACTAATAATTTATATGTTAATTTTATTTATTGCATTCTTACCTCGGTTTTGCCATCGGCAACTTCAGCTACCGAGCTATGGGCGGGGATTTCCCCGGCACCTACCATGTCAGTCATAGATTTTATCACCATTTGGGCTTGTACTGCATCTTGTTCTAACGACTAAAATAAAAAATACAATAATTCTTTTTAGTATTGATAGGAAAAGTTACATACTGGCGGTCAGTATCGGCTCTAGCATAAGGTATCTTAGTCTTTATGAAGTTATTTTTATTACTATTAATATATCTTTATTCTCAACCAACTTAAAAAGTTCTTTATAGAGAATATAACATTAAATATACAATATATAAAATATAAAATCACAAATAATAAAAATTATGTTTTGTAACTATTAATCGAAATTATTTAAAATATATATAATACGTTAAAGTTAATTATACAAAATAGTTATAAACTGACATTTAATTTTTTTTTAAATATTTTTTTAGTGCTTTTTTAAAAGTTCATAATTTTGATATTTCTTTTATTTTTTTTTTGGCAAACTGTATCATCAGCAAAAAATTTTATTTTACCTTTTAAATTTAATTTTGCTATAAAATTAATGTAGATTAAAAAAAAGTAGGTCATAAGGTTGATCCTTGCGGAACACCACAAGTTATGTTTTTTGTAAAGTTTTAACATTTTCCATTTGAACAAACTGTTTAAGTAATTTTTTAACAATAAATAAATATTTCCCCGAATTCCAATTTTGTATAGGCATTTAAGTAAAATGTTGTGATTGACTGTATACAATGTTTTACATAAATCTAGGGACAGTAAGCAGCATTTTGGTTGCTATCAACGTTGAACGTGTTGAATATCTTTAATAATATCTGCAGCTGCAACTTTTGTATCCCGAAATTTACGAGAAAACCATATTGAAATGGAGTTTCTTTTTCTAAAAATTTACTATTCTATTATTTAGAATGTTTTCAAAACTCTTTGAAAATGTAGGTAAAACACATATTGGGCGATAGTTACTACTATAATATTTTTCTGCATTTTTAAAAACTGGTGATACTTTTGCTATTTTTAATTTATTTGGAAATAACCCGGTTTTAAAAGAAACTTTGATTAGATGATGTGATATAGAAATTATATTATATTTCAGAATTTTAATACAAATATGATCAAATCCAGTTGCTTTCTTCGAATTAAGCCCATCAATTATTTTGCCTGTTTCTTCAAAATGTGATACCTTCTTTATTTAAAAACATAAAACTTGAATTTATTTTTACATCTGGATAATTTTAACTTAGCCGTTGGTTTTTACCATTCTATTTAAAAGTAACTAAGAAGAACTCGGTAAAAGTATCCCGAGAAATAATAAACTTACTTTAAGTCTAGCTGCTCGCCACGCTGCTCTCTTTTCCGCTCGCAGCGCCCTCTCCTCGGCTGGTGACAAGCCGGCATCGTCCTCGTCAGTCAGCAGACCCTCTTCGCGCAGACGATCGCGTAACCTGCGTTCCGCTTTTGCTGTGCGCACTACACCGATAGTGCTCGAAGGCCTACTGTGAAAATGAAATTGTTTTATTCACAATGATTAAATAATATAAGTATATAATGTTTGTAAAGTATTTTTCACCCTAAATGGTATCGACTTATTGACTGCAATAAAACTACCGGTTTAATCCCATCGCAACAAGCAAATACACTACAGGGTAGGACTTTAGATATTTAATTCGTTATTAATAATATATTATTTAATGACATGAAATACACAAGAAAGATGTTATCGCAAGCACAAGATAGTTAAATATTACCTGCTATAATTACAAATTATAATCCGACCCTGACTGACAGTTTATTTGCATTTTTATGGCCGAGCTCTTGCAAAACGTCCCAAGTAGTTAAACGGAGTCAACCATTTATTGTGAAAAATACTTTAACAGAAACGTGTCTATTATATAGAAGTAAGTTCGAAAAAAGCGTTCGCTATATTACACATTAATATTGGGGTCATCCACCACACCTGTTAAAACCATAAGGTTAAACTTGGTAAATCAAGACCATTATTATCTGGAAATAAAGTGGCACGAGCTGGTATCAGATCATTTCGAAGGAAATTTAGATATCGCTCTCCAGTGATCAAAGAAAAATGGTTCAATAACCCCATTTTCAACAATGTCCACCCAGATATTACCCTTTTCATTATACTGGATGTGATTTTTAATGAACAAGTAAGGATTTTCCCGTTCCCAGTGTGTCTGTACTTTTGCCTATTAACCTGACCATTTAAAGAAAACATAGCTTTATCTGAAAAACCAATTCTTTGGACAATCAACAACCTGTTAGCTAAATCATTATTTCAAAAAATTGCTCTCGCCTATCAGGATCATCGTCCAATAGCTCTTGTACAATTACTGGATTCTAGGGAGAAAACCCACTTTTTTTTTTAATTTAGAAGCGGTGGTTTGGTAAGCATCGTAGTCACACCCAAGCTGTGTGCTTGAGGTTTGAGAATCTTCCTGCAGTGATAATAATTTGTTTATTTTTCCGCTCAAGCATACCAGGATAACAACTTTTAACACTAGCTTTACCAGTACAGGAAGTTCTTCACTTAATTGCGCCCCCTAGACACTGTTGATTGGCTAAACGGCGGGCGTTTTGGGTATTTTTTATTGAACATATCACGAACTTCCCTATGACTTCTACTTTTATCCCCACAACCCATTTCTATGAGTTTATCTTCAGCGAGGCGCATTTTGAATGCAGTATCAGCAGAGCAAAATTCAAATTTGATTAAAGTTCACGGACATTTTTTGAGGTCTCAAACTTAAACAGCAAATTGTCATTGTCATTGAGCCTAATGAATAAAAATGTAGCTTATAAAATCGAATTAATTTCTTGAAAGCCAATGAATAAAAACTAAAGTAATTGCTTTTGCGTCCAGCAATTGCTTAAAAGTGCAGGAATTGCTTCTAGTCAATGCTTATTCTTAAAAAAATACAAGCAATTGCTATCGTTTGCTTAAAATGTGATGAATAAATTAAGGAATTGCTTTTTTTTAGTGTACCAATCGCTTTAAACTTTTTAAGGTAGGTCGACCCCTGCATCATTTGCTTGGTAGCAGTCAACTTTATTTCTCCGCGGCATATACGTGCGTTGCTCTTAATTTGTGTCTTTAATTATGCCTGAATATATGAACGTCCGTAAAAGAAAAATCTACAATGTACGTAAAAATTACAGATATGATGATTTCAGAAAGTTATATCGATTTGACTGCAAAAATGTTGAGTGGTTGGCAAATTATTTTTTGTCTGATACTGGTAAAAGGTGAGGGGTGCACTGTGGCCTTTAAATAAGATTAAAGTCTTTCTGCGGAAATTGTCGGATCCGGGCTTTCAAAATTCTGTAGGTGAAGGACTCGGTGTTCACCAAACTACTGTCTGTAAGACATACATTTCTGTAACGGATGCAGTTTTGGAGAAGGCCAATATTTTTATTAAATTTCTTACAAGTGCTGAAGCTGTTGCGGAAGCTAAACGGTTGTGGTAAGAGAGCTTTATTTATGTTCCTTCAAATTGTAAACGAATATCAATTGCTTGTCTTTAATTTCTTCATCACTACTATCACTTTCCTCATTTTCACTGAAATCTGCCATATCACAAATATAAGTTTCCTATTTTCCACAAAAACGTAATAGATTACTATTGTACTAAATAAATAGACCAACGTTGTTGTATTTACGTCAACTCTTTTGCAAATTAGACACCAAACTAAACATGAAATCTATAATACGTCTGACTTGTGTTGAATAAGCATTTGCTACACAGAGGTGTAAGAAAAACAGCAATCGCTTCAAAATTTTATTCATATCCAGATCTAGCAATTGCTTGACTAGCGATTGCTTTTACTAAAAAGTAATTGCTTCAAGAAATTGCTTAATTTTTATTCATTAGGCTCAATGCCTTAAAGATTGTGACATGAACGTTGCTCGAGAAATATAATTAATAATGCATACCAGCCGTTGAAGATAGGTATCGGGCATGATTTATGAAAAGGGTCTAGAAATAATTGTAGAATGTAAAAATATACTTAAAAAAATATATTTCATTAAAACGTTGATACACGTAAGCATATTATGTATATCTTTTTTCTAAAAAAATGCATGTCAAAAAAATTAATTTGACTGGTCCGAGCGATTCTTGATTAAGGCTGATCCGTGTCTTTATAATGACGCTGTATACTATAATTTCAGAGCCACCAGCCCTCTTAACAAAAATTTAGGGTTGGTATAATTGCTTTACCTAGGTCGATTGAACAAGCCTATCATATCAAACTTTTTTAATGTTTAAGGAATTAGTATTACCTTGTGGGTTGAGATTCTATCGATTCGTTGTCGGAATGGCTAAGGGCATGCAGCGAGCCTATATCCGAGTAGTTGGAAATTTTTCTGTCCTCTTCAGCCTTTAGTTTTTCTAATTCGTCAGCATTTAAATAACTAAACACTTTTTCTGGAATTAAAAATAAGTAATCAAAAGGGGTAAAATTACTCTAATCTTGTTCGCAGTTCGGATTAGTGGCCAAAACGAAGCTAGATGTGTGCAAGACATACATATCGGTCTCTTTAACACGGGAAGATCTTAAGTGCAGACGTTTACTGGGTTCTTCACGAGTTTATAAATGAAACTACATGGAAATAGCAGTAAATTGTTAGGCTAGATTAATAAGCTGTTGCCAAAGACTCTTCCTCTATTGGTTTTATTTTTTAAAGATTACCATCGCTTTTAGTTGCGATATGCATTTATACCATTATTTACTCATTACATTATATTTGGTATCATTGGGTAGCAAAAGGTTCAAACGTTGTTTGTCTCGCAACATCTTGTTAATTTAGGCCTTTCTTTGGCAGAATATAATTTGTAAAGTTGTCTTTATCTGACCGGCAATGACAACACATTAACCCCAAGGGCCTTAATGTTTTAACAAAAACTACTACCAAGCTTAACAGTTACCTTTTTTGGACGGCTTTTGACTTTCCTCCATGGCATTTTCAAAGAACTTCTTTCTATCGCTCACGGACTGTTTAGTACTTTGGCCGCTAGGACTCTGCGGGGGCTGTTAATAGCAGAATAACACAATTAGTATCAATTAGTAACTATACATACTGAAATTAAACTCATTACCTTTCCAAAAGTCTGGTATTTCGTTGCCGTGGTGCTACTATGCCTATTACCAAAAATCATCGAAACAGGACGCGCCGAATAAGACTCATCCACACTCTTTCTCACAGATTCGTAATATTCAGGGCTGCAATTGAGCAAGGTCTCTTCACTATGAAAGCTACGTAACTGTGGCTTGCTAGGTACTGGAGGAGGGGGAGTTTTCGGTTTCATTATTAATGACTTTCGTTTAGGTATCACTGTTTCCAAAGGTGGGGGAGGGGCTTTGGGTAATGGAGGAGGACTTGACCTAGTTGGCAGTTTCAACGCGGGCGGTTTCATAGACTCAATGGGCTCAATATCAAAATCTATAGGTGGCGGAGGTGGTACTTTTATTATATCCTTATCAGTCAACAAATGAGTAACGTCAGGGGGAGGTGGAGAAACAGGGCTAGTAAATGTATCGATAGGTGGTAGTGGCGAAGACATAGGGCTATTAAATGAATTAACAACGGGCAGGGAATAAGGGTTATCTGGTTCACGAAAAGAAGGAGATAAGGGACTATTAAATGAATTAATTGGTGGCATTGCATATTGGTTTTCTGGGGACATTGGAGAAAAAGGGTTGACGGGAGGCAATCCGTAATGAACGTACGTTGGTTGCATCGGTTGGAATGCCTGATAATTATTCGGGGTTGGAAACTGGTTAAAAACGTTAATTGTAGGTTGTGGTGGCTGTGGTATTGCCATGGCCTGGAACGAATACCTATTGGCCGATGACATATTAGTCCTTCGGGTGTTCTGACTAGAAAATGCTGCGTTACCTTGAGGTACAGCTTCGGCTAGACTTAGGTTCGAGTATCTGAATACATTGTCTGTGTTGCGTATAATGGAATTGTTATAAGTTTCATAATCAACCGTGTTAGGCGAAGAAGGAATTTGTTGGGATAAGGAGTAGTCTGGCGGAGGAGGAATAAATTCTTCAGAAAAATTATCTGTGCCATGTCCCAATAAATCATCAGCATTCTGGGTTGCTTTTGAAGAATCCACGACACGATTGTGCTTATGTTCTAACGGTTCTTTAATTGATTGACTGCTACGATTCTTGTAGGGAACATAGGACTTGGATATATCCTCGTGAGCTCGAGAAAGTTGTAAAAATAAATCATCGTCAGATAATAACGAACCGACGCTATGCGATCTATTGTAAGAAGCTCTCTCGGAATGATACAATTTAGAGATGTCAGAGGTATTATCGTTAGGTAGAGTATCCAGCGCCTCTGTAGAAAACGACCTTATTTTATTAACGATTTTATTTTGTAGTGTTCCAGTTTCAACTTCCAAGTTTGGCTTGGCTTGTTTAGGAAGGGTGGCAGCGTGATCCTGCTTGAAAACATACTTCCATTAGTAATATAAAAGATAATGTTAAATGCCCTCGACCGCAGCAACGAGACAACAAAACAAAAATGGACAAAAACAACGAAGCTCTTTTATACCAAAAATATATTTGCCATCGAGAATCACATGGAATATTGGTTAGTTGTCGACGAGACATTATTACCTTGTCAAACATGTTACATAAAATAAATACTTAGGGTAATGTACAGCTTCAACATCAAATATAAAAATTCTGTATAATCTACTGGACTGATCCTAAAATAACGGTTATTATACATTGGTTTTGTAAAACAAGTTTCCTAAAATTTGGATCTACATTAATAAAATTAGCTAATAAAGGAATTGAAAAATATTTTTATTATTAAAGTATTGCCTGTTTTGTTCAGCCCATGTACTTATCAAACAAAGGATAACCTACAGAAGGTCTGTATTTTTAATGTGAAAAAAATGAATGAGACTCACTTTAACGCTATAGTTTACCCTCAACACACACGTTTGAAAGGAAAAGAAATACAAAAATTACTTTTATGCAATATTTTTGTCTGTAAGGATAAAAAAGTCGTTTCGGTCTACATTGTCACTTTAATATATTTCCACCAATTGAATATTATGATACATAAAAGTTACAGTACAATTTTATATAAAATTTTGAAATACGAAGTGAAATTTGTTTCCCGAAATTTTAGTAATGATCCTAAGTTACTCATTTGATAATAGCCTTAAAGTGAGTTTTAATGTTTTTAACAAAAAACAACACGGCACTTCAAAAACAGAATTGCATCACCTACCAGCTGTCAAAAAAACTATACAAGTTAGTAATATTTATAAATTTAACTCAACGAATAATCAATCAATCAATCAAGCAAAGGTAGACATCGCTTCTTCTTTATCACAACAAGCCGAAAAGGCTTAAAATGGTAACGTCCAACAGGTTTTCAAAGAGTTTATGAATTAAATCACGTGGAAATATCAACAAAGGTTTATGTCAGAATAGTAATGTATTATTATTAATGATGCATTTCAGTATGCTTGGACTTCTTTACCCTTAAATGTTCATAATTTTTACCAATATAAAGAGGATTACACCTTTTTGTAAAGCTCCATTAAAGTTTTTTAACACCAGCCATTTTCTGTTTGGCTTATAATCACAGCAATTTTCCTATATTTTATTCATTTTGAATATATCCTGATGATGAGCGTTTTTTGTTTGTTTTTTTATTTATGAGTTATTATAATTGTCCCTATACTATCGACTCCACTTTAAGCATGGATTATTTCGTGAAAAACAAAAAAGACAGTGCCAGCGGTGTTGTCTGAGACAATTGAAGTGGGATGCATTTTTGGTTTTGAAGGGCTAGGTTACCAGCGATACAATGGAATTACCCCAGACGAATCTTGTACACTTACTATTGCTTTACAACCAGGCCAACATAAATATTATGTAAAAATTGCAAGTTATACTTTAAAAAAGGCACAAGATCATGTAATTATATAAACGTAAAATATTTCCAATGTAGAAAAAATAGTTAAACATTTAATACTATATACCATTTAAATACCAAAAGAGGTAAGGTTGAATTAATAAAAAGGACGCACAAGAAGTAAAACAAACAATAAACAATATATTACCTATTTTTTACATTGGAATAACTTTACATACAAATAACTTTATAACATTAATAGAAATATTGATATATGTATATCCTTTATTACCTTATGCATTATATTATAAAATATACCTTATTAGCTATTTTTTGAAGAACATTTTCAACGACAGACAGGGATAGAACGTATACTTTAAATCATACTTTAAAAGGGTCCTTATTTGACTTTGAAATCACTTGGTACGTATTATAAAAATTTTAAAAATCTTGTTCTTTATCAACTTTTATTGTATGCATTATAAATAGCAACAAAACTACTGAACATTGTTAGATTAATTACCTACCCTGTATATAAAATGGTTTGTTCAGGTTTGCGTCATGTTACTGTCCTTGTAAAAAGCGAATTTTGTTTTAAAGTATGATTTTAAGTTAATCCAAGTTTAACTAATAAAAGAAATGCAAGTGATTGGAATTATTATTTGCTCAATCTTGGTACACAAAACAGAATTGCTATTTTCACCAAGAACGTCACAAGGTTATTAAAAAGGCCTGAAGACAAATTTATTTATTACTAGTAACCAATACATATGATGACGCGCCTATATTCTAAATACCTCTCTTACATTGCGACGTCACGTATGAGCATCCAGTTCGCTTAAATATATTGGGATTTCAAGCAGTAAGATTTTATTGTTTGAAAGTTGGAGCACGAAAAAACCTAAAAATACTACCATACTTAAATAATGCATTGTTTAGTATTGGTAGGTCTCACTTTATGGCATATCGACGCACAGACGAAGGAATGTATTAAGTGAACAAAAATATCCCAGCATAATCTACCCTAAGATCATTTTATTGTGCCGTCGAGTGGAGAGTGAGTTTTCTCGTGTGTCATACGAGTTGCTATAGACCGAGACACAATTCAAAAATAAGGATTGGGCGATAAGCAACAGAACTAAGATTTGATACGTAGAAACAAATCAATAGCGACACAACTAAGTTTTAAGTAACAATAAACAATATTTAAGATATCGAAATGTTGGATTTTCCGTTGAAACTTTCTTATGACTGGCCAATAAAAAGCTGTATAGAATATGCCCCGCCCTCAATAAATATTTTGACGTTTGTATCTGTTTCATTTTCAGGTTAAAGAGGTATTTTTAATTTTATATTTGTTTTTTTTTATTTGCATATATTATGTGTTTGTGATAAAACCGATGAGCTTACAAAAATAGTAATATTTTTTGAGAATCGTAAAAAACACCAAAATATCCTGTTCTGTTGACAAAACGAACCGTTAATAGTATATTAAAGTACACGTTTCATAAGAAGCGGTTTTAGCGTACGCGTCTATTTTAAAAAACGAGCCACAAAGCGGCGAGTTTTTTTTTTATTGACACGTGCGCTAAAACGCCTTATGAAACATGTGCTTTATACATTTTTTTCTATTTCACCTTTTATAATCAAGAAAAATACATTTTAAAAAGAAAATAAATCCTTCAAATTTTGTAAATTTTTATGCTAAATTTTATGTTGGTAATACTATTTTTTATCATAGTAGCCTCTGGACAACAAAAATTATTTTGCAAACTGTCATTTTTTGATTTATTGACCCATTTTCACCACGATATTCTAAAGTTATTTTAGCGATATGAGATTTGAAATTGTACGGAATACGTTGTGTGATCTTTGTACAGGGTGTCCAGTTTTCGACACTTTTGACGGGTATCTCAGTTATTAGTACAGATAGAATGATGCGGTTTTCGCAAACCTGTATCACCTTTTTTGTGAAACAAACGATGCCCTTAACGGATTTATCATGGCCATCTTGGTTTTTGAGATACAGGGCGAAATTGAAAACGGTGCATTTTCAGACACCCCTTGTATTTTAGTTATCTTATACCTTATCGAAAATATAAGAACGGAGTGTTATACAGTTTTTTACGTAGAATCCAGTGGCGTAGTTAGTATTTTTCCAGGCGTCTCCATTTTTGAGAAATATACCAAAGTTATGTTTTTTTAAATGGAACGCCCTGTATATTTTTTCATATTTGCATTCTGCTTACTGAGAGCTTTCCAAAAATATATAATAGTTAGCACTTTGTTTTAACAGGAAGGTTAAAATTCATATTTTTAAAAAAGTTGGCAGGCCTTGGGTTTTGTTTCACTAGAACATGTAAATTGTTGATTAAAATGCATCCTTTTTATTTATAAATATTGTTGAAAATGGATGCCATTTCTAAGAAAATATAAATACCATCCATACATTTTCTAGAAAATTATTTTCAACAAAAATGGATAGGCACAAATGGAGCTGTAAGATGGCCACCGCGATCGCCCGATCTATCGGTGTTGGACTTCTTTCTTTGGGGTTTTTTGCAGAGCAAGATATACAATACCAGGCACAGAACTGTAGAGGAACTTTGACAGGCTACCCATTTAGCATTTCAATTTCTACAAAACCACAGGCCTATAATAATTTTAAACGCCTTGAGACTTATTACCGAAATGTGTCAGCGTTGTATTAGGGAGAATGGCAACCATTTTCAACAATATTTATAAATAAAAAGTATGCATTTTAATCCACAATTTAATTGTTCTAGTGAAACAAAATCCAAGGCCTGCTCCCAATTTTTTTAAAAATATTAATTTTAACCTTCCTGTTAAAACGAAGTGCCAACTATTATATATTTTTGGAAAGCTCTCAGTAAGCAGAATGAAAATATGAAAAAATATACAGGGCGTTCCATTTAAAAAAACATAACTTTGGTATATTTCTCAAAAATGGGAACACCTGGAAAAATACTAACTACGCCACTCGATTCTACGTATAAAACTGTATAACACCCCGTTCTTATATTTTCAATAAGGTATAAGATAATTAAAATACAAGGGGTGTCTGAAAATGCACCGTTTTCAATTTCGCCCTGTATCTCAAAAACCAAGATGGCCATGATAAATCCGTTAAGGGCATCGTTTGTTTCACAAAAAAGTGACACAGGTTTGCGAAAACCGCATCATTCTATCTGTACTAATAACTGAGATACCCGTCAAAAGTGTCGAAAACTGGACACCCTGTACATTCGGTACATATACAGAGCGTTCGGAAATTCGGGAGATTTTGCTACTTTTTTTCGAATTTCAAAAGACGTGATTTTACGTCACGGCATTGCAATTAAGTATAGGGAAGATGGAAAATTCAAATAAAGTTGAAGTTAAAATCCACATTGGAATGTTAGTAGATTGAATTTTGGATAGGATTTGGCAGAAAATGATAGCTTGAAGCATCTACAAAAGATTGATTTATAGATTTATGCAACCAACATACATGACTGTTATCCACACAGAATAAAAAAGTAAGTTATCAAGTTATTTTTCCTCTGCGAAAAATGAGTTTTCTAGTAAATCACCCAGTCAATGAAATAAAACATTTAAATGTTACCAACATCAAATAAAGAAAAAACGCGTATCGAAATAGCTTCATTACGATACGCAAATACGTATCGTACTGAGCTTATTATGAACGTGAAATAGAAAAAAGAAGATTAGGATATCGATTTATTGACAGTTAGCAATTCAACAATTTTATTGGTTGATTTTTCTTAAATGTGATCATTAAGTTATATTTTTTATTTCTTATTACCTATTTCTTATTTTTTCTTATTTTTTAATTGTGTCTCGGCCTTATCAGTATAAGATGCCTAAAGTAATTAGAAAATTGAAGTAAGATGAGACGGACACGCTCAAGAGCGCCTTGGCCCGTTTAGAAATAGTACATTTAAGTAAAGTATTTTTCACAATAAATGGTTAACTCCGTTTAACTACCTGGGACATTTTGCAAGCGCTCGGCCATAAAAATGCAAATAAACTGTCGGTCAGGGTCGGATTATAATTTGTAATTATAGCAGTTAAACTATCTTGTGATAACATCTTTCAGTCTTTGTGTTATTAATAACGAATTAAATATCTAAAGTCCTACCCTGTAGTGTATGTGCTTGTTGATTGTGTATAACAATGAGATTAAACCGGTAGTTTTATTGCAGTCAATAAGTCGATACCATTAAGGGTGAAAAATACTTTACACGGGACGAGTGATCTAACTGCTTTATAAAACATGTACTTTAAACTATTTTTTCTATTCTTTTTTTAATAAAGAAATACATATATGGAATGTGGATTGTGCTAATGTTGAGTCTTGATCGATCTCTTTCTAACTCGCGTATTCATTTCTTTACATTAAAAGCTCATCAGGCTGACCAGTACTGTATAACTACCCGAACTAAAAATAAAGAACAACGGTCACAGAACGAATAAAAGTAAATTTGCGCGTTTCATACAATGGCCCGGCAATGTATAAGGTTCATAGACAATTTACCTTTAGATACCTACAGCTTATCTCCTGCGCAAACAAAAGTTACGTTTTATGGGTGAAAAAATACGTCCGAGCGCATGACTCGTCGGTCAGCTGTCTTCATTCGGGGAACCTTCGTGCATGCGCACAAACCTCGTGTTATCGGCCGTCCTACTTTATCGACAATAATCGACGCGCTCAAGAATACTCTCCAGAACCGGCTCGGCCGCCATTTTTGTTGTTGTGTTTTAAGGTTTCTCTTCTCTGCGGATTCCTTGTAGTTTTCTAAAGTTTTCAGCTATCGGATCGGCTATCGTGGATTGTGGGACTGGTGTTTAATATTTATGGATTTCTGGTTTTTGTGTAGTTTAGTTAGTGAATTGTGTTTGTGTTTTTAGTGACTCGGATTGTAATATAAACAATGACTAGTACTAGTTGCAGCCGTTGTATAATTGTATTATGCCCAAATAGGGGAAAAATAAATAATATGGTGGCATATGAGCAAGAATTTAAATTTTACAGCCCGGACCTGTCTATTTTCCCATTCGTCAAACGATAATGTTGCAGTGCGCATGTCTAATAGTTCCCAGTTTTGTTTACATGCGCGAGGCCATAAAACTGCCACATTCGTGATTATTGTTTGTTTATCTAAAGGTAAATTGTCTATGATAAGGTTAGAACAGTCCCCCGTGTGACGAAATGCGCAGTGATGTTCAAATTAATATTATACACTTAATATAGTCCTAATTGTTTTCAATCGTCTCGGTGTCGCCGTGCCAAACGAAATAACCGATCGACGATAGTTATTATAATATATTTAACTAAGAAAAACTCTTTGTTCCAGCCTTTTATTGCCTTGTTAACGTCCCTATAATGAATACTGTGGCTAAAGCGAATAGAAGCATTTAAAAACACGGCGCGTGAATAACTACAATAATTTCGGAACGGAGCAAACTCAACTGAAAATACTTCTACATAATATATGCGTCATTATGCATAGGTACGTAATAAAGGGATTCGGTTTTGCGAGTTTCAAATAATAACTGTTTGTATTCTCTTTAGCTAACATAATATACACTTAAATAATAAACCTTTTATTGCCGTAGGTTGCTTGTTCACAATTGGGTAATTTAAATTTATAAATTCCATTTGGTATATTATCGGGGACTAGCCTACAATTTTTACAATTACACTTTTTACTAAAAATAATCCTTAACCTAAAAACACATTTAACCGTAAAAACTAAAATATTGTGTTTTATAAATGTATAAATTAAGTACTTTTGTAGGAAACAAACGTGGCAGTTCGAACATCTATCTGATCTCCGTTCTAACATAAGGGTAAATGCTCATATACAGTGACAGGCGGAAAATGTACACCATTTGAAATTTTTTCAACTTTACACTCGATAAAATTATTTCACTGTAAAAAAATGTCGTATGATTCTAGGTACATCTTTCCAATCCCCGTCTTTCATCCTACCATACCTACAGTAAAATTTTAAGGGTATTGAAAGCGCTAGTTCAAGAATAGTTTGCTGCAGGCTAGAAATTTACAGCCAAAGCAGTCAAGCTATAGCATTAATGACTCCGCGCAGCAGTCACGCATAGTAAATTACTGGCCCGATCAATCGATCTTATAAAAAATAAAAGCTGGAGACTGGGCCATCTTAGCCACACTATTTTAAGTCGTAGACATTTATTTTATACATCATAATTTTGATATTAATATTATTATTATTAAGTTAGGTTAATCCTTAGCGAAGCCTCAGATGCCTCTGCGAGTCACAATTCCGTTCGGTAAGTGACGTATTAAAGGAAGAATGCAACAGCTGATAGATCAGCTGATACCTTGTTAAGATGACAAATAAGGTTAAAGGTGGATTGTTCACGTTCTAGTTAAACAATAGGCACTATAGTTTTTTCGGATCTAGTTCGCAAGTCAGTTTGAAGTTGCCACAAACAAAAATGTTTTATTGCGTCCAACACGTTCGCGGTAAATGCCACGATCATGTGAGTGCTCTTACTCCTGAGGACTGTGATTAGCACACATATCGCCATTATATGTATCTCACTAGAAAGTAGATGTTTCCAATTTTCAAAAATAGCCAACAAAGCACGAAATGCTAAAATCTCATTAAAATCATTACGACAAAAAACGCAATTTTAACCTTACTTTTCCACATAATAATTAATTATCTCAATCTGTCGCTAATTTTTTAATTGGCGTTGTCAACTTTCAACAAATTGTCACAGGTAAGAAAATTGCTCACCACTTAAAATTAAAATTCCAATATAAATCGAATATATTATATAATATTTGGTTTTCGTGGACAAAATAGGATATTAAGGTATCAATAATATAATCGATTATGTACAAATTTTAAGTTCAAAACGTTAAAATAATTTTAACTGAAGACGAAATACACCAATTTTGCCTAATTCCGAAACCTCATTTAATTTCAATAGAGCAAAATAAAAACAAAGTCGTCTATTCAAATTCTAGTTAACTTCAAGACTCGGGAAACAAGTTTTGACTAGCTGGTATTCCCCAACGAATGGTTTAAACATGGCGGATGTTCGCCAGATGAGATTTATCAGATTTTATAGGAGCTTATCGTCGTCTTCCGTGTTTATGGAAATTAAAATCTCCATTTGCAAATAATCAAACCAATCTACCGGGTCCAGTGAAAAGAGAAAAATCGGCTTTGTTAGGCATTTGAGTGGGATGAAGACAACTCCAATACCCCTGACGGGCCAAGTGCACAATTCGTATTTACCCTGTATAACATAAGGACATTTTTACAATAAATTAAATTAAATTTAAAGATAACCATTTTTCGTACACCTTTTCAGCCTGTATAAACAAAAGAATTTTATCAGAAAGAAAACGGAAATAAAATATTACTGATTTCGGCATACAAAACTACCATCACTAAATACGATATAATTTGTACAATGTCTATTAGGTACTGATATGAACCCCTGTGCAATCAAGGCTATAATAACCAATGAGGATCAAGCATATAGAGATATTATTTTGTTCATATAAGAGCGAGCCAACATGCATAGGCTCAAATACAAAACCTAGTTTGTTGGCTTTCAATACATGTGGTAAAGTAGTAAATTTTCTGTGCCCCTCCATCATTGGCTTTTAACTTATCAAGAAAATACTTAACTCTCCATCTAATATAATAGTGTGAGTTTATAATTTGGAATAAAATTAGTACATCCAGTACACTTTTTTTTTTTAGAAAAATGCTTCCGAAAATACTTTTTATTGGTATAGTTTGATAATTTATACAACGTCTGGTGTTATGATCATGTAATGTCTTATTCTCCTGAAGTGTTATGTTCCATATCATATCATGTTCATGATAGAATTTATTTTATTTTTAGTTATAAACATAAAAGAAGATTTTGTTTTTTTAACGTAAGTTTATTTGATTAAAGCCAGGAAACATTTTTAAATCATTATTAATATCAAAATACATTTCTGCGAAAGCTTCAGCAAAATAAATAATTTTTGTATCATCTGCAAATAGCTTTATATTGCCCCTTAAGTTCAATTTGGAAACGTAATTAATGTAAATTAAGAATAAATATTGATCCTTGCGGAACTCCACAATTTATTCCAAGTAACAAACTCACACTGAAGTGTTTACTTTATGATATTATTAGACGTATGCTTAAAGTTACGGATAAGTTAGAGCCAACGAAACGATCAATCTATCTTGCTTAATCCTCGTTGAAAATAACTTACATTATTATATTTATAACGCAACATTACTTAAGGACGATGGGAACTAGAAAAAATATCGTCTAGCCATGATATATGTAAACATCTGACTGTGAGTTGCCTAGCAACGAAGGAATTGCTGTAACAAAACACTTCAGTATTAAACGTTACTAGTAGTAAGTAGTGTTTTGTTATATAAACAATCGCAATTATATAAATTGTCTCCCATAGTATTTGGTTTCATTAACAAGAAGAAAGTTTTTCTATGTCCCATCGTAATTTTATTACTTAATATACGTAGAGTCTCGGAACGTAGACGTTACTGCATGCGTGTCCGTCTACGATGTACGCGGAAACAAAAATCTAGTTAGCCGTGTACTGTAGGAAAAAAATACATGGAACCTAGTTTGTGCAAAATTATATGCTCTCTAATTTTCGTCTTTAAAAATTTTTCGTAGGGTTCACATTATTTAAGAAAATTAGGAAAAACCTAAAAAGTAATTTAAAAACTCATTTGACGCAAAAAAGTTCTGTAGTAAGGTCTTATATATATGCTCAGACTAGACATGTTTTTTAAATCGTGTTTTTGCCTCTAATGCCATTTTTCTCTACATGTTTCTGTTTCTACGTATATTAAAGTAACCAAAATCAAAATGCATTTATCTGATATGCCCTTTTTATACACATAAATAATAGTAAACAACTAAAGCAAACAAAAAACTATAAAGTTTCTGCGCAGTACCGCGCAGCCTATAGA
This sequence comes from Polydrusus pterygomalis, assembly GCA_963969555.1. Taxonomy (NCBI): domain Eukaryota; kingdom Metazoa; phylum Arthropoda; class Insecta; order Coleoptera; family Curculionidae; genus Polydrusus; species Polydrusus pterygomalis. The sequence continues at coordinate 25,104,783 of OZ018378.1, read as the reverse complement.
CGCCCGATTTCACTAAATTTAAATTTTGTTGCTTTCCTGATAAAAAAACGCGAAATCTAATACTGACGACATCGCAAATCGACGAATTGTCGGTCACCGATGACGTTCAGCGTTTTCTGTATTTTAGCTAGAGCTGAAGGTCGACCCGCCGGCATCTACCTGAATAACATCTTCTAGTCTCGTGTTTTTGTCTATTATATACAGGGTTAGTTGAAATAACCGGAACGGCTAATTCTCTTCAAAACTACAAAGGCTAAATCAATGAATTTTGGTAGAGGTGGATAAATTAAAAAATTGAATTGACAATTGCGACGTTGCCAGATTTTTTGGTTTTTTCTGTAACTCAAGGAATGTTTTTTTTTCAAATGTAACATTACTCTTTTTTTTATTGAATTCGATTCCTCCCATTAACATTATCATTTCCTGATAGTATCAAATCTTTCTCAAATAGTTCTATGGGAAAAAAAGTTAATTAGTTACAACTCAATAAACAATAAAAAAAAATGCAATCTATTTCCATTTAAAAACGTTTCAAATAATGTAGAAAGGAAGGAAGGTAGACGTAATGTACAGTCCCCAGTACAAGGACCCTTAATTTTAATGACACATACAAATGTCAAACTGCGTGAGTGCCTTTTTTGGGACGAGTCCGACAAACTTTCTTATTCGAAAACTTTCGGCGCTGCTGCGTTTTCGAATGCCCGATTCCCAGAAGTGTCGATATGACGTCATTATGACTCCCCGTACATACAAGCTTTATTTTTTTAAAATTGTTTAATAAAATTAATTTAAAAATTGTGATCAACTTGTCCTACAAAAATTATGCTGCGTGTGGAGTGTCCACCACCCCCAAAATGTCGATATGACGTCACTATTACTCCACGTATATACAAGTTTGATTTTTTTACAATTGTTTAATAAAATTGAGTTAAAAATTGTGGTCAACTTGTCTGACAAAAATCATGCTGCGTATAGAGTGTCCACCACGCCGAAAATGTCAATATGACGTCATTATGTCTCTCCGTACATACAACTTTGCATTTAATATTTTTCGATTTAAGATAAAATTAAATAAAAAAGATTGTAAAAAAATATGTGATTGTGAAAAATATTAAATGCAAAGTTGTATGTACGGAGAGACATAATGACGTCATATTGACATTTTCGGCGTGGTGGACACTCCATACGCAGCATGATTTTTGTCGGACAAGTTGTCCACAGTTTTTAACTCAATTTTATTAAACAATTGTCAAAAAATCAAACTTGTATATACGTGGAGTCATAGTGACGTCATATCGACATTTTGGGGGTGGTGGACACTCCACACGCAGCATGATTTTTGTAGGACAAGTTAATCACAATTTTTAAATTAATTTTATTAAACATTTTTAAAAAAATCAAGCTTGTATGTACGGGGAGTCATAATGACGTCATATCGACACTTCTGGGAATCGGGCATTCGAAAACGCAGCAGCGCCGAAAGTTCTCGCATAAGAAAGTTTGTCGGACTCGTCGCAAAGAAGGCACTCACGCAGTTTGACATTTGTAGTGTACTATAATATTATGTAAGTAATTTTTACTAGCTATGTTATTGTTAGTAGTTGTTTGCTGTTATTATCGTTATCGATACTATTAGGTACATTATGTCTACCAACCTACCTTTTCACATTATTTAAAACGTTTTTAAATTGAAATTGATTGAATTTTTTTTTTATTTTAGAGTTAGAGTTGTAACTAATTAACTTTTTTTCCTATAGAACTATTTGAGATAAAAATTTGATACTATTAGGAAATGATAATGTTGATGGGAGGAATCGTATTCAATAAAAAAAAGAGTAGTGTTACATTTGAAAAAAAAAACATTTCTTGAGTTACAGAAAAAAATAAAAATCTGGCAATGTCGCAATTGTCAATTTTCAATTCAATTTTTTTAGCCTTGGTAGTTTTGAAGAAAATTAGCCGTTCCGGTTATTTCAACTAACCCTGTATATCAGCCGCTCGACTGCCTTAGCATCAATAAATGTTGGCTCAATACTGGAATGTCGCTCTACTATTTAACAGCGCATCTAAGCGATATGTGTGTAGAATATACAAAAAGGACAGATCATATTCAATCAATCAAATAAATAACGCATCGGTTTTACGAGTTTAAAAGGTAATCATTCGCTAGAAAAACGATTTCATTAATTAAAGGAATTCTTACTATTAAAAATAAGTTTGTAATGTGCCGTAAAAATTTGGCGTATTAAAATGACCATAATTCCATTATAAAAATTTATTATTTATTTGCTCTCCCCTAAGATAAATTTCTGGATGCGCCAGTGCATACACACTTGTTATTATTTAATAATTTAAACTGCGACAAGTAAGAATCCACTTCTTCGTTCGAAACGCGATACAATCGTTTTTCTTTCGTATGATTCTAAGAAATAAATTATTAACTTTTACAGTACAAAAACGCTGCAATAACAATATCAAAACTTCTGAAAAAATGTTATGATTTCAATTTTTTACCTGTTCATATAAATTAATCACTTTATTTTGTTATATCAAAGATACATCTTACAGGGATACACATTTTTACATAATTATACTTTATATTATAAAAAAAATTACTGTTTACAGCTTTCTTGTTTGATCTGTAACAATATTACGTCAATCAATATTGTATCGTAAGATTTTTTAAGACATGCGCATGCTGTCAAACATTTATAGTAAACGGTGGAATCATGCTGTAGGCCATTCCAATAATTGGCAAATAAATAAAAATAACTCGGTACAAGCCATTTACGTAGTTTTTAACAGCTCAAAATTAGTGCAATTTTCAACTATTTAACATACTGTAATAATTTTAAGTACCTATCATAGTTTCAAGTAGGAAATTTAGATTATTTCGCAAAACCAGTCTACATTAAATAGATATATACAAAAAAAGATATATTTGATGTTAAAGGTAAGCAGTTTGGGGCAGTTATTTTTGCAAAACAAAACACAACAACGTATAGGCATAGGTAACATCGACAACTTTAGGTAGGAGGATACAAGACAACCAATCAGGTAACAGCAACACAAAACAAAATCTTAAGCGAAAGCTCAAACGGGCCACTAACCGTGTAAATCTTATCGGGCAATCATTTTGGTAAGATTACGAACCTTCAAATGTAAACAAACTCAAAAACAGAAGCACATTTATTTCCATCAACTCTCATGCCGAAACATCATCAATAAATATACCAAGATTGCAAAAAATTCGGATTTTTTCATTTTGAATAAAATTTTTTTGGATCTGACCGATTCCATGAAGATATGATACTCAGATAGAGTCACGTCACGTGGTGAGTAAGTAGGTCTGAGAACTAATGGGCAATTCCGTTGTGTTTCGATGGTTACGAATAGAAATTTCACTTACCACATGACGTTACAGTCTCTGAATATAATATTTTTAGTTCTTTGTATTATGTACTTTCCCCACATAAATGCCAATCTGCATTTTTTGCAATATATCTGATTTCAATATTAATATAGCCAGAACCTATAGGACTAGTAATACTAACAAAGTAATATCATAATTATTATTAGCAACGTATTTATTACTATTTTTTTTTTACTCCCAACCAAGTTTATTACAGGGATATATAAGTATATAAAAATAACTAACAATTATTACTCTAACTTAGTAGGAATAATATATAAAGAAAAGACAGTTAAAAAAATATTCGTTTTGTATAAACGTTTGATTTACTCATTAAGAAAGAAATTTATATCAGGAAATATTTTTTTAAATGAAATTTAAACGGGGGTAGTTTTTTTAACGTTTTAATATTTTCGGGTAAAATATTATATAATATGAATCCATTATACAGGGTAAGCCAAACTCGATGGCCCCTTAGAAGTATCTAGACAATGAAACAAGTTAGGAATTTAAAATTTAGGATTTGTCCATAGGAGGTCATGATCTCCAATTTGAAAATAGTTTTAACATTGCGGCGTTGCCAGATCTACTCTTACTACATACCAACTTTGTTATTTCAAATATAATGCCCTGTATATTTTCACATTTTTGGATACCGCTGGACATTCTAAAACTTTTCTGTATAACCGATAGTATACCTATCTGGAGCCGTTTGACAAATAAAAATTATTTATTAAGAAATTTAGCAACACGCATCCCTCAATAAAAAAATAAGATTTTTCGCAACGGATAAAGACAACCGACTGAGATTTTGGCTGTTGTTCCTTAATAGGTTGTTTTGTCATAATATGTCAGGCAAATTAAATTATCTCATACAGGGTGTCTACAACATCATATTCATTTCGTGCAACATAAAAATTGTAGTTATGCAGTAATTTTAAATGGAACACCCTATATTTTAGAGTGGTAACTAAAAGATCCATTAATTCTCTATCTAAAAGTATTATGTGATATCATACCTAATTTTAGCCGTTTTGGACTTATAAGCAAAAAAACAAAATGTAATTAATGTAAATATAATTTCTTATTAGCAGAAGAAGTAGGCTATGACTTCAATCAAAAACGTTTGTCAAAATTTTAAAATAAAACACAAAAAATAAGGATGAACAAAATTAATAAAACAATAACTAAATTGTTTAAAACGTCCTCCGTTAACTTTTAAACAATTGAGGATTTCCGTCATAACATGGTATGTTGTTGCTGCTTGGATCTCACATGCCTTCAAAGACAGAAATGCCTCCCGTAGACGATTTTGAAGCCCCTCTTTGGTGTGAACTGGCGTATTGTAAACAAGTTGTTTAATCCTACCCCAAAGATAAAAATCAAATGGGGTAAGGTCTGGTGACCTCGGCGGCCAATTCCATGGACCCAGTCGACGAATCCAGCGATCTTCAAACATCTGAGTAAGTTCATTGGTAACTTCATTGGTGCAGTGAGCTGGTGCGCCATCCAACTGATACCAACAATGTCGAAGCGTTTCAAGACTTAAATCCTCGAGGAAATCTAATACTATGGTGCGTAATATTTCCAAATATTTTTGAGAATTTAAATTTTCATCGTAAAAGCAAAATTTAATTTTGTCATTCATCATTATACAGAATACATTAAAGCCAAATTTATATTGAAACCCCGCCTCTCTAATAAAGTGCGGATTTTCTGCGGCCCAGTAATGTGAATTTCTCCTATTAAATACGCCTTCCCTGGTAAATTTGCTTTCATCGGTCCAAATAATTTTGTTTAAATAATTGGGATCTTCTTGTGTGCGAACTAATACCATTTCACAGAATTCAACACGTTGTGGGGGATCATTAGGCTCAATGGCTTGAAGAGTCACAAATTTATAATTATGCATTCCATGTGCATGCAGAATCCTTTCTATCGATTTATAAGATATTCCTAAGTCTTTTTCGGCAGAATAAATTGATGCATGAGAAAATGCAACAAAATATGCAAGAACATTTATTTCATTGTCTTCGTTACCTGTTACAGGTTTAATTTGGGTTCTTTCCTGCTTTATTTGACCATTGTTCTTAAAGTTATTTTCTATCCTATTGAATTTCTTTTTGTTCATTGGGACTAAGTGTGGATAGTGTTCGTTAAATGTTCTGCATGTTCTATTAATAATTCTGTTGCACTCGCCATGAATGTAGAACAGTTTTAAAATTTCCTCGTTTGTATAAGAATTCACCATATTCAGATAATAGATTACGAACCTAAGTACAGCGTTTACTTGCCAAATAGACAGTGACATTTTGACAAACGTTTTTGATTGAAGTCATAGCCTACTTCTTCTGCTAATAAGAAATTATATTTACATTATTTTGTTTTTTTGCTTATAAGTCCAAAACGGCTAAAATTAGGTATGACATCACATAATACTTTTAGATAGAGAATTAATGGATTTTTTAGTTACCACTCTAAAATATAGGGTGTTCCATTTAAAATTACTGCATAACTACAATTTTTATGTTGCACGAAATGAATATGATGTTGTAGACACCCTGTATGAGATAATTTAATTTGCCTGACATATTATGACAAAACAACCTATTAAGGAACAACAGCCATAATCTCAGTCGGTTGTCTTTGTCCGTTGCGAAAAATCTTATTTTTTTATTGAGGGATGCGTGTTGCTAAATTTCTTAATAAATAATTTTTATTTGTCAAACGGCTCCAGATAGGTATACTATCGGTTATACAGAAAAGTTTTAGAATGTCCAGCGGTATCCAAAAATGTGAAAATATACAGGGCATTACATTTGAAATAACAAAGTTGGTATGTAGTAAGAGTAGATCTGGCAACGCCGCAATGTTAAAACTATTTTCAAATTGGAGATCATGACCTCCTATGGACAAATCCTAAATTTCAAATTCCTAACTTGTTTCATTGTCTAGATACTTCTAAGGGGCCATCGAGTTTGGCGTACCCTGTATAACAATGACCGTTTTCCACGGTTGCTGTTTATTTTAATAGTTTGTTAAAAATTTGTCAAGTATCATGTCTGTGAAGATCATAAACTTTTGTAAACGTTATGTTAGAAATTTTTTGTTTTAAAAGTAAAGCATGAATAAATATGCAAATTTTTAAATTATATAAATTATTTATATCTAGGTTATTCGGTTTATATAAATTTGTTCTTGGTTCTAAGTGCGGAAGTCTATGAATACATTGAATAATTTTATTTTGTAGTTTCTTTAAAGGTTTTAGTACTATCGAATTGGCTGAAACCCAAATAGAAATAAGATACTGACTTTTTAAAAAATGTACTAACGCATGATAAATATTTTTTAAATAATTTAAAGATATACGATGACGAATTTTAAAGAATATCCCAATTAACGGAGAAATGTGAGTTCGAATATGTTCTACGTGTTTTCTCCAGCTTAAATTTTGATCAATATATTAACCTAAAAATTTTATGTTATCTTTGTAAGTAATATTTTCTCCATTAAATATTATTGGTTGCTTCTCCATATCTAGTCTTTGTTAAATGAAGATTTATTAAAATTTAACGTTAATTTATAGGATTTTAACAAGTCAAATATAATTTTTGAATCTGTTTTGATATTTTTAGCATAATAAATAATAATTGTTGTGTCGTCGGCAAAAAGTTTAATTTGTCCATATAATTTTAATTGTAAAATAGAATTGATATAAATAAGAAATAATGTGGGTCCTAGAATGAAACCTTGTGGCACTCCACGTGTTATTGTTTGATAGGAACTAATATTACTTCCTATTTTAACGTAATGATATGTCTGTCGTCTGACCTGTCCTGTAGGTTCTGCTATAGACACCATCAAAATAAAAGTAACACGTAGGTATTCTCTCGTCAGTAATGGAACAAATAACCAGTGAGATAAACCAAAGATGGAAAGTGTAACTTTTATTTTAAAAGCGTAAAGGTAAATCACATAAAAAAAATATGGTAAAAGTTCTACTTACTGTAGCTGGTTGCGCGGCTAATGTATGTTTACTCATTACTATAGTGGTCGTCTTTAGTTCCGAGTTTGGTCCGCCTGGAGATTTTGGGGCCGTCGCATTCTCTTGGGGACCTTTCGCAAGCGTCTCGACTGCATGCACTACATCTAAAACCTGAAAATAATACGATAATGTGAATGTGGAAAAAATAAAGTTTTTTTGTAAATTTTCAAGACGTACTTGACTTCTCGAAACTAATATTATGACAAAAATTACTTCCTATCCAAGCAGGGCTGAACCCCAAAAAATGTCAGTCTTTTTCACCTATTCATACGTCAATCACACTGTATACAGTGTCACCAGTAAAGTCCGCATCATATGGGATTTTTTTTTATTAATAGCTTTATTCAAAATTTGACTTTGGCATCAAGTTCTGCTTCGATCGAGATAAAAATTAAGCAAAAAAATAGTAGTCACGTGATTCGCATTATCTGTCAAATTTTAATTTTTTCCAAAAAATAATTCAAAAGCGGGGTTATTTCTGAAAATATCGAAAAAAGTTATTAGAAAAAGTTTTTTTAAATGCAGTTTCTAGCCCACATGCAAAATTTCAGCTGCATCAGATAATTTTGATTTTTTACCTATATTTTGTAAATTGCACCACTTTTGCAAAATAAGACTCAACGCAACCTACATAAAACTTCTTAGTTTTGACAATGCTTTATTTCAGATACATTTTCTTTAAAGTCGCGCCATATTAAATGTGTGTTTTTCTACAAAATCAAAATTGGGCTATTAAAATTTGGTCGCATGATGTGATGCAAACTTTATTTGTTTTGGACCCTGTATAAGGTAACTTCATAAAATAAGTATTTTTGAAAACGTAGTTTGTGCCTGAATGTAAAAAAATAAAGTAAAAATTAAATCGTTGAAAATAGATAAACTTTACGTTACTGTGTTCTTTTTTGTCTTAATATTAAGGTGTACTACTTTCAGACACAAACTACATTTTCAAAAATAACTTATTTTATGAAGTTACCTTATACAGGGTCCAAAACAAATAAACTTTGCATCAGATGCGACCAAATTTTAATATCCCACTTTTGATTTTGTAGAAAAACACACATTTAATATGGCGCTGCTTTAAAGAAAATGTATCTGAAATAAAGCATTGTCAAAACTAAGAAGTTTTATGTAGGTTGCGTCGAGTCTTTTTTTGCAAAAGTGGTGCAATTTACAAAATATAGGTAAAAAATCAAAATTATCTTATGCAGCTGAAATTTTGCATGTGGGCTAGAAACTGCATTTAAAAAAACTTTTTCTAATAACTTTTTTCGATATTTTCAGAAATAACCACACTTTTGAATTATTTTTTGAAAAAAATTAAAATTTGACAGATAATGCGAATCACGTGACTACTATTTTTTTGCTTAATTTTCATCTCGATCGAAGCAGAACTTAATGCCAAAGTCAAATTTCGAATAAAGCTATTAATAAAAAAAAATCCCATATGATACGGACTTTACTGGTGACACTGTATATTATCATAACTTACCTTTTCAGCAGGTGTTGGTGGCTTGGCCTCCACCAGTGAAAGATCATCTTCAGATTGAAAGACGGGCTGAAGTCGTTTTTCCGCTTCTTCCTTTTCAAACTGTAACAGTTCAGATTTCATTTTTAGCTCCTAAAAGTTTCGAAGAATATTATATACAAATTTTATGGGGTTTTTCACAATTTTCAAATTTGATCAATCACTTGACTTGACACGTCGGTTTGTTTATTAATAAATTGTCAGTTTGACAGGCGAGCTCCGCAACCTTACCGATCGCGATACGTCAAAACGCTCTCGACGGATATCTGTCTTTGTCTACTTTTAAACATCCTAAAGGGCCATGGGTCGTAGCATTTTTTTTAGCGAGGACTATTATGAATTCGTAATGATTGATTTCGATCGAATGATAAATTTTTTAATTATTAAAATTTGTAAATATAATTTACAAAGTACCCTGTAAAGTATGTACAAAAGTATATACAGTGAGGACCTAAAGCCCGTCCCCCCCCTCCTCTAACTTCTAAACCGTTCGGTATATTTTAATGAAATTTTGAACGATAATATTTGAGCAAGTCTTGCACTTTTTGACATACCAATGACAGCTTTAAATGTCAAGATGACAGCTGGGTCCGCTTTTGGTATATTTTTTTAAATGGAACACCCTGTATATTTTTACATTTTTAAATTCCACATAAAATTATAATTATTTTTTATTAAATGCATTATTAGTCTATACTTCATAGTTTCCGAGATATTGACTCTCGAAAAGTGACATTTTTGAACTTTGACAGCTTATAACCTTCTAACAGTACGTCTTAGAGCAAAACGGCTTACATGTCCCTATCTTCAATTTTTATTATTTTCCCAAAAAAAGCAACTTCCGGTTAAACCGGATGTAACTCGAAAGCAGGAAATATAGTTGTTTTTTTTCAAAAAAGTTTTTTTTTCAGAATCATTGTTTTTGCTTTATAGAAGAGTTAACTTTTTTTTAATGTAATAATTTTATAAAATATAATAAAGTAATCTCTATTCTATTCTCTATTTATTAATAAAGGTACATATTTATTTTATTACCTATTTAAAATGCTGGAATATTTAACCTTAACAGTAGCTGTCGCTGTCGTATTTTCAAGAATTTTGGTCCAACCGGGCACATCGCACAACCAATAAATGTTTATTTATTTTTTTCATAAAAAACAAAAAAAATATTTCTTTTTTAATTAATATGAATTTGAAAAAAAACGTTTTTTTACATCACTAGAATTTAAAACTGTCTTAAATTGACAGTTCTAGGTTTAAAATGAGAAATATCAGAATAAAATATGTCAACTAATTCTTAACATTGCAAATATTTTTTTGGTTTTTTTGTAAAATCATAAAGAAAAACGATTTTTGACGCGTAGTATTTCTTTTAATAGAACTAAAACTATTTATGCCCGGTATCTTTATTATTGGTTAAAACTCGGTTAAATTGTATTCCTTTGTTAAACGAAATTTATGGTATTTTCATTCCTGATTAAATATAACCGTCAGGTAAATGTTTGTTAATTCTTTGTTAACTAACAGGTAATAAATCGGGCAGATATATAGTTAACATGAGAATAAGTATGTTTTCTAACCTATAAAAGTAGAAATATTCATTTATTGAATGTGATGTTTTGGAAAATTTTCGAAAAGTTTAAAATTCTTGTCTTTTGGTAGGTAGTGGATCATGTGAATTAAGGCAATAAACATAAAATTACGGTTTTTTTTTCGTCGTGGGCCACTCATGTTTCTAAAAAATAAAACTACAACAATATTACAGCAGTCATATTAAATTGAATATAAATATTTGTTATTGGCATAACAAACTGATTTTCTGTACTTACATCAATCAAAAAAACACGACCCACAGTTGATTTTATCCAAAAACCACTTTTACCATGAATTTTTGGTGCTGTTCCGTAAAGCCCATTGTAGAATTGTTCAAGAAATTGGAAAAATTAACGATGAATCAAATTACTTGTAACGACTCGACTGTCAAAGATGACGGAATAACTGATTGATTGTTAATTCAGGTAGTTACTGACACCCAACAGGTATTAAGCTCTAGGGCTAAGCATTACGTCCTTAGATGCAAGGCCCTCTTTAATGCAAATAATTTTTGCTCGCACGGTACTACATGTCTGTGGTGGGTACGTTTTCAAGTATAAAAATAACTCCTTACCTGTTGAATTTCCTCATCCGGTACGTCCAAACTACTAACACTCTGCGACCTACTGCTGACAGATCCACCTCTCGTCAACCGTCCTTCCTGAATAGCTCTATCGACCTCCGCCCTATCGTAACCTTTACATACGATAAGCCGAATGACGTTTCCACAAGCTCGTAACGCGTTAACTGCTTCTGCATGAGTAGCTCCTAATAGGGACTTTCCGTTGACTTCTATCAAGCGCATACCTGACAATAAATAAACTTATATTAATATAAAACTTTAAAATGTTATACGGATAAACGGGTTATCGTTTCAGGGTTTAAATGTTCAGCTAGTTGTACTTTGAGGATGTCAAATGTAGGCGTTGATGGAATTTGACGGATGTCGACAATTTTGTGACAAGCGCGTAATTTTAAGATGATTCTCGTAAAAGAAAAATGTTTTTCCGTGAAAACTCAATGGAAATCGATGAAATTAGTAAAGCTTCATGCACTCCGCCGGAAATTGCGCAAGCTGCAAAATCAGTAGCTCTTAATTTACTGTCGGAGAAGTCGCGAAGCAAGTATGAAAAACAGTGTGAAGTTTTTAGTAAATGGTGCGAATCAGTAAAAGTGTAGCGCAAAGTGATGCTCACGTTTTTAAAATCTGAACTGTTATATTTGAGGTTATCAACAATTATTAATGTTTACTAAACATTTCTTTAAAAAAACGGGTTGTAGAAAAAATCCTGTTTGTAATTAGAGCGCAAGGTGTCATTGCCGCTCTCGCGAGATAGCCGCGCGTCAAACTTCCCGCTCAAAGCGACAATATATCACTTTGCGCTCTTAATACACAAATACCTATTACATACATCGGCTTTCTTTAATTCTAGGAACCATTACGCTTTTTAATGATAAATATAAAAGATAAGGTGGGCTAACGCCTCGTGCTAAATACCTATATCCTCGTTTGACAAGTACCACTTTCAACACTAGTTACGTAATATACTATATTAAAACGATAGATGTCAACTAATATAAAACACAGTGCACGAATTAAAATCGAACGATCGTTTATAGAGTGAGAGAACATTGTTTCAAGAATAACGTTTGAGAAAATCGTCCAACTTATTAGTGTACTTTTTTTTAAATTAGGAGGTTCAAGTATCGACCTCCCCCCCCCTCCTCCTCTCTCCTCCACCTCCTCGGTCCCCAGAATGCGACTTACCAGCCTTAAGTCTGCCATCTCGGCGTGCGGCACCAACAGTATTAATCTTCGAAATAAAAACGCCTTCGTCAGACCGGTCCAAGGGGTTGCCCCGTTGACCTTGAAGTCCACCTTTGATGTGCATGCCCAGCTTTTCGTGTTCGCTTTTTTCTATCACTAATTCCTAAAAAAGTATTACTGATGTTATAAAATGGCAAAAATATATATTATTTTGAGCCACGTTTATATCAACGGCTAACTCCATGAATATTATAATATACAGGTATGGAAATGCGTTATCCGCCCATATCGTAATACCAAGTTAGAAGAGTAACAATATTATATATTTAAAAGCAAACAAAAATAGGTAGAACCAAGGAGAGGATGTAGCGAGTAGCGACATCTAACATCTAAAATAGGTAGATTGTTTTTCCCACTCCATAGTATATCGCATCATCCCGGTCATCGTTCTCCTCGTATCACTCCTCCCTCTTCGATTTAAGTAATGTAGTAGTAGTAGTAGTAACAATATATTTAGGAGGTTTATATTATGGTTAAATGATCGATGTATATGTTTTTGTTGTTTAAAATAAAGCAATGTGCTACAATTTAACAAGTTTTATAAAATATTAAAACAAATTTAACAATATCATCTTTGAAGTATTAAAAAAGTTTTATCAATCACTATTCTGTTTTTCAAATAGATAATTTTGTAATGATTTTTTATAATTTTTCAAAGAGCTCTGAGATTTAATTGAAATATCCAAGTTGTCATATTCACTTAATACTTTTAAGAAAACCGATTTATAAGTCAAATGTTTTTAAAACCCTACCAAAAATATTTGGTTTGCCATATTTAATATTTTTATTCTTCTAAGTAATAGGGCGAACAAAGCATTGAAATACCCCATAAAATAAACGATATTTACATAATATTATGTCATAGAAAAGTCGTCGATATAAACGGAGTAACTAACGCTTAGCAATAACAGCATTGGATACAGGACAAACATAAGCAAATTAACGAATAAGTCTGTAAAGTAATCAAAATTATATCCAGTGGCGGCTCGTTAATAAAGGGCTCTGGGGCGCCGCCCTCCCTGCAATTATTTCAAACAGAATCCAAAAATACTTTACTTAAAAAACCAATAAAGCAATCTATGTATGCAATCCATTAAAATAGTTCAAACCAAACATAGCCCTATTCCAGCGGGTAGGTTATACTAAGCGCGGGCATAATAAAATTCAAACCAAACATAGCCCTATTCCAACGGGCAGGTTATACTCATAGACAAGCGAGTTGCGCGCTCTCAATGTTTTTTACTCTAAGCGCGGGCGGGCGACCGATTATCCGTCCCGATTCAACGCGGCTTCTCGATGAGTTGTCATGACGACAGAGGCGTGACGTCACCTACACATCGCACAACGAGTGGCCACGATGAGCTCCAATTTTTCGCGCCCAACAACAGCTGTTCGCGATGCCACGGTAGAATAATCAATATATTATGTACTCTGGCGAGGCGACCTGTCGATGCCGCTAGGCGCTAACGTTTTGTTTATTTGTTTTGATTTGATTTATTAGTTACGTTGTTGTTGTTGGAAAATGTCGTGTAATATGAAGGTCAGTGATTTACAGAAGCTTGTGTTTAGTTCTCTGAGCTTAAGTGAAAAAATTGATTTAAAAAATGCAGGGCGGCCACTAGAAATTGAACATAGTACAAGTGCAATCAAAATGTAAAAGTAAGGCACAGTTTACGCGTAAGTTTGACAAAGAAATATATAATAAAAAATCCTGGATATGGGGTTGTGAGGACAAATATTCTTTTTTTTTTTGTTTCGTGTGTCTTTTTTTTGACGGGGATGATAATTGGACTATAAATTCAAACATCTTTCAGAGAAAATAAAAAAAAATTAAAATAGTGCAAAACATCGTCATAATGTGGTAAGTTTTGAGATGTTAGGACAAACTAAACTAAAGCCAGCGCCCCCCTGACTTGCTAGTCACGAGCCGCCACTGATTATATCTATTTGGAAGTAAATCTTTTGACTCGATGTTTATTAATAGTCAAAGTCAATGTGTAACAAAGTTTGTTTTAATACATTCTTTGTTTGTTACGAACGGACGGGACTTAAAATGCATAGCATATTTTTTTGTTAGGGCTGGTTATAAAAAATATAACGCAAAAATAAAATAAATTATAACTCAAAGAAGAAATTTTGGAAGAGCAGCATAAAGCAGCAACGGGGGAAAACCAAATATTTTTTTAAAATCAATCCATAATCAATCTATACCTACTACTGTTCCTCTTACGTATAATAATAAAGAAATCTAATAAAATACTTAACAAATACCACACAAAAAAAAAGACAAAGGACTACAATAAATGCAAAAATAATAAAAAATAGATTAAACTTGTTAATTTTTATTAACGGCTACAACAGCAACACTCACAAACTGGGACAACCTTACTAACACTTACCATCGTGTCTAGGTAAGTAACCATTAATTGCTTGCAACAAAAACAACTGATGTAAAACATCGACTATACATAAAGTGACGTACATATAAATTACAAAAACATTTTGGTAAGACCATTTGAAATATACATCTAACTAATATAATGAAATAACATTATTAAATATGTTACAATAATAAACTTGGTTAAATTTACGTTTGATATGATTTCACGACACATACTGCGTACTTAATGTTTTTAAGAAAAACATTAAGGATGGACTATAATGTGGTAAAAAAAGATGTAACTTTGTTACGTTAAAAGGAGGATATACTTCAAAGGTTTTCATGTGATGGCTCTCATCAACTAGGATACTTGGGGATGGTTTATGTGTGTAGTTAAAGCCAGTTCTGTCGAGTATTTACATCAACAAGGAAATTTCCTACTGCGCAAACTCGACGGGCCCTGATCCTACTTAACTTCTCTCTTATCATGGACACCCTAACTTATTATTTCTGTTTTGGCACTGCATATTTTCTTCCCAATAAAAGACGTTTATTATTACTATTATACGTGGGAAGAGTACGCAATACGCTCCTTCCACCTAGAATATTCTCGCCAAAACTTGCCTCGAGCAGCGACTTTGCATACCCCCATTGGTCCAGCTTACATTTGACGTTAATTTTTTTAGGTTTCGATCTCTATCATCTTTATTGACGAAACAAAGTTTATCATCTGTTTTTACCAAAATATGGTCCCCAGATTAGTTAAAAAAAACAAGAAACATTAAATTCTAAAAAAGTAACTCATATTTTCATGAAACACATCCCAAAATTCCCTCTCCCCTACCTGATATCCGTCGGGCAGGGGATCGTGCCGAACTGTCAACGTTATACTGTCGCCCGGCCTGAGTAGAGCCATGACCGACTCCTGGTGCGTGCACTTGGTAATGTCGTCGCCGTTAACCTTAAGGATCCTGTCTCCTACTCGTAGCTTGCCACAGCTGGCGGCGGTTCCCCCAGGTACCATCTAAAATAAATGGAGAGTGGTAGAAATACAATACGACATCGAAGAAAGACAGAGAAGACTGATTAGAATATTGTAATATGGATTTCTATAGCAGCCTTAGCCAATGTTCATGAATCGAGTTACCAGCCGTATATAAAAAAAATACTTACATGTGATATAAAAATGCCAGGTTCTTTGCCACCAAATGGAATACTGGAATGGTCGACGCCTCCAATGATACTGAAGCCCAAAGAGCCTTCTTCTTTGGAAAGAGTAACATCCTAAAAATATTTATGATTGATTAAATCATAATTTATAATTTGTAATGCTCTGGCAATAAAAGCTGAAAAAAAATTGGTAGAAATATAATAATTTTAACTAAATTCTTACCAAAAATATATCACAATCATATAATAAAAGTGAATTAAAACCATATTTTTTAAAACTTTCAATCCTAAGCGGTCTGCTTGAATTCTAAAAGTTGATTTGAATGAACTATGCAATTATAATTATAATAATCAAATCTAGAGCAGATCTCAGACAATCAGTAATATTATTATTAGTAATTATTATTTTAAAGAGAAAAACTGTACCAAATTTGGAATCTGATATGATGCAACATTTAATTTTTTATAGACCGTTCTTGTTACATTGACTTGAAAGTTTACAAAATTTATGCATAGAAACCTTTGGGTCCAGAAAGGCCAAGTTAATTCGCGAAACATTTGTTCTACAAGGCCTGCCCAATTGTTTCCACGCAATAGTGTTAAGAGGCGATTGATATAACCAGCATTGGGGGGCTATATTGCTATTAATGTTCTGTTACACTGACAGCAAAATAATTGCCATGAAAACAGTTCTTGCAACAACGGTTTGAGGTGTTGGGCTCGCTGCACATTTGCCGGAACCGGGTATCCGGCATATATACCTATATATTTTTTATAGATACAGTCACCGGCAGAATTCTGGCTTCATATGGAAAACTTTTTTAATGACTTCTCAAAAAAAAATTATTCTGGATAAAAGTTTGTCATCCTCTTAAACTAAAACAGCGCCTTATTAAAATAGAAAAAACCGTAGAGCATATAAAACAAATATTCTTAAAGAAAACATTAAAAAGACCTTTTTTTTTTAAATAATTTGATATCTTCAATTTGGTCTCTATAAAGGCTAAAAAAAAAAGTATTTTTTTCGTTTTTTGAATAGAAGGGAGTGACTTAAAAAAAAAACTGAATCTCCCTCGTATACCCACAGTTTTTTCTGGTTTATTAAGCGCTTTTTTAGTTTAAGAGGATGCACAAACCTTTCCGGATTCGGGTAGCCGGTCTCGGCAAGTATGCAGGGCTGTAAGGTTAACAGAAGATTGATAGGAGGAGTACTAGATATTTTAAGCTATTCTATAGCTTGGAGCATGACGGTGGCCAACTTCAGCAATTTATGTAATAATTTTTCTTTTTCTTTCTGTATATTCTTACTTTGTTAATTTTGTAAACAACAAAAATAAATTTGTATTTGTCTACTTATTTTATTACTCATTAGTTTGGCATATCATGTCATAATATGAATTTGAAAAAATTTTAACCTAGATTTAGTTAGATACAGTGTCCGCAAGAAAGTCCGCATCAAATGGGATTTTTTTTATTATAAGGTATAGGTAAAAATTGAAAAAGCAGTTAGTTTTTGCTTACCTAAAAACCAAAAATGACGTATACTAAAGCAGCTGCACGACTTGCTTTACCTGTCAAATTTGACATTAAAAAAAAAATTGGTTCAAAAATGCCCTTATTTATCAAAATATCGAAAAACTTTATTCGAGAAAGTTGTTTATTTAGGCATTTTTAGCATCTGTACAAAATTTTGACAGTATAATACAATTTTTATTTTTGCCAGGTTCTTGAAAGTTTTGATCAACCCTCGTAGATTAACTTTTATAAATCGATGTAAAACCATTTGCCTTTACTTCATTTGTAATCTTAATGCAATTTTGGGTAAAATTTTTGTTTCCAGTTATTTATTTTGCTTCAAAAACTGAAATTGTTATTGATCAGTATGTAATGTTTGATGCAAAATTTATCTGATTACATCAGTTTTGCCAAAACCGACGTTTTTCATTTTTCTTAAGTTAGTAAACAGATGTACAAAAAGAAAATATTAGGAAGCATTCGTTAAAATTTTACTTAATTAATATTGGATCAAAAAATAAATATTAATCACTCGAAACATTTTATTCAACAAAAATATAGTTTACAAGTAGGCGATGCATTCGTTGCTAAGGAACATTACATTTATTTGTTGTTTATTTAATTTCTGAAGCAAAAGTCTGAAATAAGACCTAATTGATTAGACCGCATTGTAATCAACAATATAACTTTTAAATAATGTTATAAAATGTTTCGAGCGATTAATATTTATTCTTTTTGATCCAATATTAATTAAGTAAAATTTCAACGAATGCTTCCTAATATTTTCTTTTTGTACATCTGTTACTAACTTAAGAAAAATGAAAAACGTCGGTTTTGGCAAAACTGATGTAATTAGATAAACTTTGCATCAAACATTACATACTGATCAATAACAATTTCAGTTTTTGAAGCAAAATAAATAATTGAAAACAAAAATTTTACACAAAATTGCATTAAGATTACAAATGAAGTAAAGGCAAATGGTTTTACATCGATGTATAAAAGTTAATCTACGAGGATTGATCAAAATTTTCAAGAACCTGGCAAAAATAAAAATTGTATTAGACTGTCAAAATTTTGTACAAAGGCTAAAAATGCATAAATAAACAACTTTCTCGAATAAAGTTTTTCGAAATTTTGATAAATAAGGGCATTTTTGAACCTATTTTATTAAAAATGTCAAATTTGACAGGTAACGCAAGTCGTGCAGCTGCTTCAGTATACGTCATTTTTGGTTTTTAGGTAAGCAAAAACTAACTGCTTTTTCAATTTTTAACTATACCTAATAATAAAAAAAAATCCCATTTGAAGCGGACTTTCTTGCGGACACTGTATATCGTCCCCATATTATTGTGATCTAAACCAAGCCCCACGTTTTTTAATCCAATCCCTCTTTGATGCAAATAACTTTTAATTATTAGTTACTAAGAATCGCTCATCGTCGACATCTTTTGTCGTAAATTTTTTTAAAAAATGCCACGTAGGCAACGTGACAAGTAAAAGTTAATTCATTATTTAAGGTGGGAGTACAACATGCCACAAGCGTCTACATTCAGGCCGTGGACTTTGGAATCAACCAATCAGACATGGTTATATAAAAATATATCAGTTGCGAACTTAACCTTACTTGTTAGATGTCGTTTTAAAAACATTATTATTAGTTATTTACATTACTAGATGCGAAAGTTAATTTTTTGGTGTGAGGAGGTTTTTGAATTGCCGAGGTGATTTAATACCTCCGACCACCAAAAAAGTCTTTGGCATCGTGTAATGTATTAAATTGTTTCTACTACTGTTCTCTGATCAATATATTATTAAGTAATAAACTTTGATTTTATTCAAATTAAAATGATAAAATAAGTTTTTTTTTCCTCCTATAAAATAATCCATGACAATTAGTTTTTTGAGTATTGTTGACAACTAGTTATTTGAGTACGGGCAGAGTCTGTCAGTTCGATTTTTTTGTCCTGGCACCGAAAGTAATACTTAACATAGCTAGCAACGCTACTTTACATAGCTAGCAACGTATAATATTCAGGTAAATCGAATGTTTATTTTCGTAATTTGTGGTGTTGCTAGGGCCCGGAAGTTGACTTATCTATACAGTAGTAGAAAAAGTAATAAACGCAAGGTTTGAACAACTTTCGTAATCTCGTGCCAATGTCCGCAGCCGATATATAGACGCTTGGCAACATGCTTGCCAACCTATAACCTATTTCGCGTAGACTTACTTTTTTTCTAGCTTTTACACAATCGAAATAATAAATAAATATTAAGGAAGGAGACACTTGTATAGCAAAATATATCGGGTGAGATTTTTTAAAACATTATTACGTCATTGTTCGGGTTTGTTCTAGGTTGTTTTATACCATTCTTAAAAAATTAACAATGAAATAAATTGATATTTTTGTAATATTAGTACATTATATGCAAAACTCGGTTTTTGCAGGATAAGTTGTTTTAAGACAAACGTGAAAAATCGCTGATAAGTTTATTTAAAAAAAAAATTGCAAAAATTCTATAAAAGTACGTTATTGCTTATTTTAATCCAAAAAGGTAAAAAAAAATCCTTTAGAATTAACTAATTTAGTAAATAATTCAAATCAAATTATACAAAAACAAAGTTTTGCATCTTTCTCGTTCAAAGAACAAGTTTTGCAACTAAGAAAAGCAAAATACTAGCGGAATAATGAAAATAATTGCTTCATTATTTACAATGTTTAATAAAAGCACGTTAACAAAGTTTAACTTCCTAAACTCTAAAAAATGACGTTTTGGGCGTTGTGTCCTCTAAATCCTCAGTATCACTTAGATGGCTACTCGGCTCGCCTGGAGAATCGACAATTTTGTAGAACTCTAGTTCTGGAATTTCTCTCCAGTGCTTCTGCAAAAGACTAGGAATTGATGATTTGTCTCCCCTCAAAGAGTTTCCCGTTATAACTTTTTTAGGGTTTAGTCCTGAAAGTTGTTTGTTACCCTCTTTTTACTATACCATCAGAACAAAAACCTGACCTATAAGGCAGCAGGTATAATCAACAGGCGATTGTCACGTGATGACTGATGACTATAATATATAATGATTGGTCAATGGCAAATACCGAGTTTTGCATCTGACAGGTCTAAACAAAAACTGAGTTTTGCATCTACGTTATGCTTTTGAATGTATTTTATTCTATAAAAGATCGACTTTTGCATTTAGTTTTCTTGAGTATGCATAGACAATACATTAATGTATACGACATACTAAAAAATGTAATTTTTTACAAATTGTCAAAAACAGAGTTTGCATATAATGTACTCATATGTCAGATGACATAATGGGCAGATAATATAAATTGCATTTAAATGTTAGTTAATGAAGTAGTATACTAAAAAAAAAAATTCGAAATAGATTATAGTCTGGCATAGATTGAATAACGTTTAAAATTCCGTCTTAATCATTGATGTCGTACTCAGTTATGATGTAATGGCTGATCGGGTAATAATTACATTAAAATGTATTATTAAGCTAACAAAAAAGTCAAATATAACCAAAAGGCTCAAAACCATTGTTGCATATAGGTACTGGAAAATAAATCAATTCAATAGCAATTATTATAATTATATGGATATACCCAAAACTAGTTTAAAAAAAGTAAAATTGGGGGATTTATGAACGATAAAAACCAATAGGTTTATAATTAAACAATGAAAATAATACACACAAACACGTGCGTCGAAAACAATAGTTAATTTGACATAGCGACAGGCATTACCTGCAAATTAGTATTTCATCATTTTATGTTGTAGCGATACTTTTTGTTCAGAGCATCAAAAAAGTCGTCCGATTGACCTGACCTGTACACGTCACAGTTTGTGCAAAATTTCACTTATTTAGAAATTATTAGTTTGAGGCTGGAACATGTGACTTGATGGATTGACATCCAAGAGTTATCGGCTATTCTTAATTGATCACGTAAAATACCAGGACAGGACAACAAAAACCCCCAATTTTACATTTTAAAATTATAACTTAATTATTGCCTAAAAATTATATCTAAATCTAGAGATGTTTATAGCGGTTGGCAGCTTATGACTTACTAGAGAAAAGTGGTGTGAGAGGAGTTGAAGCTGACATAGGAAAACGGGTAAGGGAGCACTATATGGAAAATATTACCTGTTTTCTTGTGGCACCTAAATATGACTGACCCATATCCTTGATTAGTAAGTGGCATGCGAGTCCCAAAATTAAAACAAACGAGCAAAACAATAAAGGAAGAAGTACCCAAAGTAAAACTAATAAGGCGGCGGAATTTCTTACCACACGATTATTTTAACAGTTGGTTGTACTTTATTTTTAAAATTTTCAAATATTCGTTGATCATCGCAATCAATGTTGAGTTTTAAAGGTTCCGTCATATACAGGGTGGCGCATCGCCTGAAAGGCCATGGGAAATCCCATGTAAATTTTGCTAACCTCAAATATTGGCTCTCCCTAGAGCTCTCCTATTCATTTTACATCAAAATTGTAGTAGAATTTTTTAAAGGTCTTTGTAGAGTGCTAAAACATACTCCCTTCATTTAATTTTAATAACTAAAAAAAAATAATAATGAACATATAAGTGCACTATAATATAATAATATAACCTATAAATAATAAAAAAAATGTTAAAACATAACATAAAACGATTCTTATAGTAGGAAAAAAAGTTATTTAAACTTGTTTTTTAAAAAAAATTCTTAAAAAAATAAGTTGATCTAGAGTGTCATCACTCAACCTAGACTTTATTTTAGTACGGGATCCCGGGATTAAATTCCCTATATATATCAAGTTCTGCTTCGATCGAGATGAAAATTAAACAAAAAAAAATAGTAGTCACGTAATTCGCATTATCTGTCAAATTTTATTTTTTTCCAAAAAATAATTCAATAGTGGGGTTATTTCTGAAAGTATCGAAAAAAGTTATTAGAAATTTTTTTTTAAAAGCAGTTTCTAGCCCACATGCCAAATTTTAGCTGCATAAGATAATTTTGATTTTTTACCCATATTTTGTAAATTGCACCACTTTTGCAAAATAAGACTCAACGCAACCTACATAAAACTTCTTAGTTTTGACAGTGCCTTATTTCAGGTACATTTTCTTTAAAGTAAAGCCATATTAAATGTGCGTTTTTCTACAAAATCAAATTTGGGCTATTAGAATTTGGTCGCATGTGATGCAAAGTTTATTTGTTTTTGACCCCATTTTTGACAATGTAGCTTGTGTTTGAAATTAGTACACCTTAATATTAAGACAAAAAAGAACACAGTGTCATCAGTAAAGTGTTCATTAAATTGAAAATAAATTTTAGTGGTGGGTAAAAAATCAAAATTATCTTATGCAGCTGAAATTTTGCATGTGGGCTAAAAACTGCATTAAAAAAAACTTTTTCTAATAACTTTTTTCGATATTTTTAAAAATAACCCCACTTTTGAATTATTTTTTGGAAAAAAATTTAAATTTGACAGATAATGCGAATCACGTGACTACTATTTTTTTGCTTAATTTTCATCTCGATCGAAGCAGAACTTGATGCCATGGTGCACTACAACACTCACAAAAATGATGTCAAGGCAAAAAGTTGAAGTAGGAACTTAACCTCATTTAATTCAAAACATTTTAACAAATTAAAATAACAGTACCCCTAAATGAAGCAGATATATCGACGTTATTGCGGAGAGACCATTTGTATTCTATTAACCATGGCCGTCTACAATTTTTGTTTATTAATCAATTGTCAGTTCGACAGCCCCTCAGCCTCTCCGATACCGGGATCCGCCATTTTGCCCTGGCAGAATATTTGTCTTGTCTACTCTTAAACATCCCAGAGGGCCATGGTCTTGACAAACGATGACAAAATAAAAGTAGCAACACCTGTTGAGTAGCATACTACTTAAGGCAACAATAGGTTTTAACCATTGAAGTTCTCTATTTAAAAATACCTACTTTAGGAATAAACAACTCAATATAATTGCGAATCAACCTTTAAATAAAGCACAATCCAAAGTGTTGGTAAAAACCGCAGTGGTAAGAGGGTAACTTACCCTGGACCTGTCTTAATATGCAATACAGCGTAGGATGCAAATGATGCAATACTAGAGGGATAGGTTAAGTAAGTAGGTACAAACTAGCAAATTCGATACTTTTTATGTAAGTATTTGGGGCCCCTTGTAAAGTTCTAGCTTAGCTTAGTTATTTTGAGTGTTGTGTCTAGCTTTGTTTTATGTAATTTATTATGGTTCCTTTTTTTTGCTAAAATTTGAATAAAAGGTACCCTAACAAAAGGACATTCTCAAACAAATATATACAGTATGTCCAGTAAAGTCCGCATGGGATTTTTTTTAATTAATAGCTCTATTCGAAATTTGACTTTGGCTTCCAGTTCTGCTTCGATCGAGATGAAAATTAAGCAAAAAAATAGTAGTCGCGTCATTCGTATTATCTGTGAAATTTTAATTTTTTCCAAAAAATAATTCAAAAGAGGTTTTATTTCTGAAAATATCGAAAAAGTTATTATATTAGAAAATGTTGCACATGCAAAATTTCAGCTGAATAAGATAATTTTGATTTTTTACCCACCACTAAAATTTATTTTCCACTTAATGAACACTTTACTGATGACACTGTGTTCTTTTTGTCCTAATATTAAGGTGTATTACTTTCAGACACAAACTACGTTTTCAAAAATACAGGGTCAAAAACAAAAAAATTTGCATCACATGCGACCAAATTTTAATAGCCCAATTTTGATTTTGTAAAAAAACACACAGTTAATATGACGCTACTTTAAAGAAAATGTATCTGAAATAAAGCCTTGTCAAAACTGAAAAGTTTTATGTAGGTTGCGTTGAATCTTATTTTGCAAAAGTCGTGCAATTTACAAAATAGGGGTAAAAAAATCAAAATTATCTTATTCAGCTGAAATTTTGCATGTGGGCTAAAAACTGCATTAAAAAAAACTTTTTCTAATAACTTTTTTCCATATTTTCAGAAATAACCCCACTTTTGAATTATTTTTTGGAAAAAATTAAAATTTGACAGATAATGCGAATCACGTGACTACTATTTTTTTGCTTAATTTTCATCTCGATCGAAGCAGAACTTGATGCCAAAGTCAAATTTCGAATAAAACTATTAATAAAAAACAAATCCCATATGATGCGGACTTTACTGGTCACACTGTAGTAAACGTAAAAATTATTACCGGTCTTGTGATCTTGAGTTTTTTTTTGCTAAATATGATATTATTGGCATTTAGTATTATTTTAAAGAATAACCTACTCGTCGGTTAATACGTTACGCCACTGGATTGACTGGATGCATACATTAAGTCGCGTACTAAAAAATAGTTTACCAGGGAGGCCAATAACATATTGCGGATATATTTTTATTTTGAGTGTTCCACTTTTAAAGCGCCATTGAATACGTAACGATTTTCTTAAAGGATTATGTCAATTTCTCGGGCAAGAGCAATATTTCTCACTAATATATAAAACGACAATAACGGTGTAACCCGAAACTATCGGAAACATTTTACCTCTTTTAAACCAGCACAATCCCTCACTTTGAAATCATTAATTCGTTTTTCTTGTATCGATTTTAAAATAACACTGGCAGTTCCTGTTTTAAAAGAGAATACATTTTTGTATTCCAGGCTGTAGGTGCCTGGATCCGCAAACACAAGTTCATCCAGAATGTCATTATCACCATCCATTTTTATTTACGTTTAAAATTGATTCTATATTTTCATTCTAGTAAATACTGTTAAATCTAAAAACTATTTTACACACACAAAAAGTAAAATATTGTGGCATTGCTAGCTATGCACAGAACCGACTAAGGCTATCAGTTTTGTTTGTCCTTTAATAATCATAAAAAATGTTTATAAATATAAATTATTTCCTATAAAAAATATTTTTTTATTTGTCTGGCTTACCGATGTATATGTATCTCTTTCTCGGTACCACTATTTTTATTGGGATCAATCGTTTTTCATTGGTAAAATCAGCTCGCGCTGATTATAAACTTGTCCCTTTTGTTTTATAACTTTGTAAATTTAGAAGGACAAACATTTAAATAATATACCCACAATTCACGAATGATATTTAAATAAATTTTTAGTAATACGCCAATCCGTTATCCGAAATTTCTATGCGATCAACCGTTTTGTACCAATCGTAATGTAACCTAAAATGGTAGATTTTCTTGGTATGGTAGCAAATGATTTCCAAGGATCTGAACATACATTGGGGCATCAATTATTCCATATATTCAGTGGCGGATTCAGAAAAAATCGACAGGGGGGGCACCAATGGCGATTCTTGACTTGTTAACTTGGGGTGTACTAAAAGCCCGCCGTAGGCGTAATGCGCCGCAGGCGAAAAATTTTTAAGACCACGCCCAAATTTGGTAAATAATTTTTAGTAAATATTTTAAAAATTTATGTTTAGGTACCTACCTACTTATTTTATTGAAAATGAAATAAGATAAAAAAAAGGCCATTTTATTTTTCATTAGTGGGGGGGGGGGCACACATTGAATATAAGTTTACAGAGAGTTTCATTTTTAAAGGGTTTATTTATTAAATTATTATAAACCTAGAATAAACAGTTTAAATAAACTCTAATTGTAGTCTTCCGAGGATGCTTCTTTATAAATATATTTAAAACCTCTTCAGGATTTACTCCAATGCCTCTGTTAATATTCAGCATACTTAGGCCATTTAACCTCTCCTGACGTACAGTGGACCTCAAAAATGACTTTATTCTTTTTAAAGCGCTAAAAGACCTTTCAGCAGTTGCAGTTGTGATTGGTAAAACACAAAGAATTCTTAAGAGGCACTGTATGTTAGGAAACATAGAAGAAAATTTGAAAGCTTCCATTGGATTATCAATTTTTTGCGGTTTGCTTATCGAAAAAATATATTTGTTTGTTACAGTACAATGTTTTGTCACTGTGTTTGGAATTTTGGGTGTTGCGCTTAGGTTGGTTCGTGCGAAATGATTATGACAGGGGGGGCACGTGCCCCCGTGCCCCCCCTCTATATCCGCCACTGCATATATTTCTACAGGTAGACCTGTACCAGACTGACGAAATGGACCCTACGCCATTAGTTGTCGCTAAAGTATTATCGACGAAAGTAAATTCAATCTCTTCGATTATATAATGACAGTAGTGTCAGGTCAGAAGGCATGCTGCTCAGAGGTACAGCTCAAAATGTTAGTTGAACACTATGGCGGCAACACAATGGTAGGGTGTAGTTCTTCGGTCTGGTACAGCTGCTTGGAAATCATTTACTACAATACTTAATTGATTCAGTCGATACTAGGTGGAAATCCATAATTATAGTATTATGGGATACAGTAATTGGCAATTTTCTTAACATACTTGATATAAATGTGTGTTACAAAACTATACTTCATACGAAGTCATTTGAGACAACGTAAATATTGTGGGTACGATCAATTTACTGCATCTCACACCGAAACTACAACACACATATAACAAAATTTGTACTGATCGCTCCCTATACAGATGTTCGAAGACAGTCCACGTAGACTTGACAAGTCTGTCATCAATTTTTTTTTTTAGTTTTTTTTGTCTGTCTCAACAAAGATCGTATACACTTTAATAACTCTTTAAGTAAAATTATCAAAAACAATAAAACTAAAAGCGATAAAAACAAAAAGTCAGGCGTCTATAAATTAAAATGCAAAGATTGTCCTAAAATCCTAAAACATACATTGGCCAAACGGGTAGACATTATGACAAAAGAATACAGGAACATTATAACAGTTTTCTAAAAAATAAAATAGACTCAAACTATGCTAACCATTTACTTGATTATCAACATAATTTCGATCCTTCCTTTAAAATCTTACATACAGAAAACAAAGGCTTAAAACTAAATTTGTTAGAATCTATGGAAATAAATAAACTTAAAAATACGGACCTGTTACTTAATGATCTATTAGATTTAAATAGTTCACATTTGTTAAATTTATTCTGTTGACCATATACCTACCTATTTAGGATTTTGTAAAATACCCATATTGTACCTAATTTAATTTAATTTTTAAACCCTCTGTTGGATTTTCCCGCTATTGTAACCCTTCCACTGTTTTATTTACATCTTCAATAATTAAATTTTATTGCACCCCAATTTTTATTTTTCCCCTTTATTAAATCATTGTCATCTGACGAAGCTATAGTGTTAGCGAAACATGTTATTTTTCTAGTAAATATAGTGGAAATTTACAAGTTCAACTTTGTTTTACTGTATCCCATAATACTATTACTACCATACTACTTTTTCAATAAGACGGCGATCCCAAACACACATCATGATTGGTACAAAACTAGTTGGCAGCTTAATCAATTGGGTATTACAACCTGATAGGGATAGAGCTCTTTCTAAATAGATACTGAATATTAGAAACCGAGGCAAACTATGGACTAGTTTAAAAGAAGAATGGCAAAACATTTAATCCGATTATTGTGCCAAACCTATCGACTCTATAAGCATTAGATATCAAGCCGATTATAGCTGCAAAAGAGTATCAGACTTTTTAAAAACCGGTTAAAAATGATTGTGAAGTAAGTAGGTTTTATTTCCTCTCATGAATATTTTTAAGCATAGGTGAGATCCTGATCAAACAGCAAGCCCATAAATATATCAGTGTAAACACTTACTAGCACCATGGAAACTCTCCTTCCCCTACTCCTCGATTTATTTATAAACACTATTTCTTCCTCCTCACTTATACTCCTCATTTGCGCGTCATACTTTCTATTCAGTCTTTGATAATAATCATCTTTAGACGTCAAGGAAGTTACAAAGCCAAAACCGAACATTTTAAATAAATTATGTCTATAATTTGTTAATGTTACACACATGCAACGTCGACACGACAACGTCTCGAAACCGATGTGATGTTTTTTTTTTAACAATTCCGTTTAACTCTCAAAAGTAAATATGTTTTCGTCATGTGAAAACTAATTAAAAAGTGAGCGATTTATCTAAATCGACGTGGGTTCACAATAGGGATTTTGTAGTAATGTTAAAAATTTTAATAAACGTAAATATTACGAGCTACAATTACTAACGGAAAATTTCCTTTTTTATTGCGTAATTTTATATACACGATGAGATTTTATTATTTAAATGTGGTAGTCCTGGGTGCTTGATGGTGCCTTGGGAAATTGGTGGTAGATCGGGGTGTGTTTCGTGAAATAAAACTGCTACGTGTGTTTGTTGTTCTAACGAGCTCAAAATATATGGCTTTATACAGTGTGACCAGTAAAGTCCGCATCATATGGGATTTTTTTTATTAATAGCTTTATTCGAAATTTGACTTTGGCATCAAGTTCTGCCTCGATCGAGATGAAAATTAAGCAAACAAATAGTAGTCACGTGATTCGCATTATCTGTCAAATTTTGATTTTTTACCCATATTTTGTAAATTGCACCACTTTAGCAAAATAAGACTCAACGCAATCTACATAAAACTTCTTAGTTTTGACAAGGCTTTATTTCAGATACATTTTCTTTAAAGTAGCGCCATTTTAAATGTGTGTTTCTCTACAAAATCAAAATTGGGCTATTAAAATTTGGTCGCATGTGATGCAAAGTTTATTTGTTTTTGACCCTGTATAAGGTAACTTCATAAAGTAAGTATTTTTGAAAATGTAGTTTGTGTCTGAAAGTAATACACCCTCATATTAAGACCAAAAAGAACACAGTGTCATCAGTAAAGTGTTCGTTAAGTGGAAAATAAATTTTAATGGTGGGTAAAAAATCAAAATTATCTTATGCAGCTAAAATTTTGCATGTGGGCTAGAAACTGTATTTAAAAAAACTTTTTCCAATAAATTTTTTCAATATTTTCAGAAATAACCCCACTGCTGAATTATTTTTTGGAAAAAATTAAAATTTGACAGATAATTCGAATCACGTCACTACTATTTTTTTAGTGTTTGTTTGAAGGTTGTAGACAATGATGTATCTTGAGTAATAGATGTGTTTTGGACTTCCATTGCCTTAAGTTTTTCATATCACAACGTTTCAACTGGTAAGTATCTCCAGTCGTCTTCAGGTACTATTTTTTTGCTTAATTTTCATCTCGATTGAGGCAGAACTTGATGCCAAAGTCAAATTGCGAATAAAGCTATTAATAAAAAAAATCCCATATGATGCGGACTTTACTGGTCACGCTGTAGAAGCTATGGAAGCCTGACGCACTATTACAGGACCCTGTATAGTTTCAGAACCGTATTTTTTAATTTCGCCAATTTTAGATTTACATTCTTCTAAATAACCTCTTAATTACTAAATAAATCACGTCAAAATTTCGAAAGTCAGTTCCCCAAATTGTTCCCTTTAAAAAATCAAAATCAATTATCAGTCAAAAACAAACATGGCAGGGGCAATGTTTGACCACCTAAAATTTGGTATGAGATTTTTTATGCTGCGCTAGCCTAAGCACCAGTATACTCTACCCATTATACCACCAGGTCTGGGTCTGGGTAGTACCGTGCGAGCAAAATTTATTTGCATCAAAGAGGGCCTTGCATCTAAGGACGTAATGCTTAGCCGTAGAGCTTAATACCTGTTGGGTGTCAGTAACTACCTGAATTAACAATCGATCAGTTATTCCGTCATCTTTGACAGTCGTTACAAGTAATTTGATTCATCGCTAATTTTTCCAATTTCTTGAACAATTCACACATTGAGCTTTACGGAACAGCACAAAACATTCATGGTTGAAGCGTATTTTCGAAACGGGTTAGAGTAAATTGTGAGTGGCAATACAATCCGGGTTTGTGCATGGACGATTTTCACGAATATTTTCCTAACGTTGCTTTTATTGCTGGGGATTTTTATCATTGCCTAAGAGAACCGAGCCGTGGCTGTGTTTAGGAAAACAGGTTCTATACAACACAAAAAAGGAGCAGGAAGACCATCTGTAAGAACAGAAGAACTTGTTGCAAACGTTCGTGAAATAATGCAAAATACGCCAACAAATTGTATAAGACGCCCGTCCCAAGAAGTGGGAAGATCTTATGGAAAATGCAGGACTATTCTTAAGAAGCAGCTAAATTTATTTAATTATAAAGTGTAAGTATGTAATTATTTTTCTTTTTCTTTCTGTATATTCTTATTCTTATCTTATATTCTTGTTAATTTTGTAAACAACAAAAATAAATTTGTATTTGTCTACTTATTTTATTACTCATTAGTTTGGCATATCATGTCATAATATGAATTTGACAAAATTTTAACCTAGATTTGGTTATACCCCAAAACCAAAAATATAGGCAGTGACGTAGCTGTCATAACCATGGAAACGGGTAATTTTAACCTAGATTTGGTTAGATATATCGTCCCCATATCATTGTGATCTAAACCAAGCCCTACGTTTTTTAATCCAAGCCCTCTTTGATGCAAATAATTTTTGCTCGCACGGTACTTGTATACTTTTGGTACATGATTAACAACTACAAATGTCTGAACTAACTATTCGGTTAATCTCACGAAATTCCGCTATAATCAGTGGGCGACCGAGTACTTTATTTTTAAATAAGTAAGTAGCACATTTTATCATTAGTAAGGTATTAAGTACTGTAGGTATTATAACCATAAACGCGAGAAAAATATGTGGTTATAAACTGACGAAAATTATTTGTAAAACCTTAACCTTAGTTACTGATAACAGGATGTTTTTCCATTCATATAATATTACCTTGATATCAAATATGTAACCGAGTTGTATTTAGAACAAGCCACGTCATAATATTCCGCTTTATTCTCATTCAGAATATTATTTATTAAAAAGTTATTAATGTTTTTAAATTAGATACGAGGTCCCATCATATTTTAAAGTAAAATATTGGTCCAAATAGTTCCGGTGGAGTCGTAAATCGTAAATTGAAGACGATCCCAGAAGTGAATTGCCTTTTGACGCAACCAATCTTGATGTTTGCAAATCCGGAGAAATCAAAATCAATAATTTGAAATTCTGCCTATTTTCTACCTCCACTTGTTCGCTGGGAAGTGTATTTCGCACTAGAGCCATTTTTAAAAATAACGCGCATAACTGCAGTTTTATTTAGATTAGATTATAATATTTGAAAATTTCTCCCATAACTATGTACTAACTATATAAACGCAAATAAATAGTTTTCTTTTTCTTGTGGAACTGGGACCCCGAACGAGATTGCCCTAACCGGCTAAACCCGTTACAAATCAAATTAAAACTGATTGCCAAGTTAAATTTTCATTACTATAAAACAAAAATGTGCATAAATATGCATTTATAGTATACATTTATCTACGCACTCTTTCAACAAGTTATTAAACTTGATGCTTAAGATTTATATCAGTTACAGTTATAATATAATATTTGTAGATATGGCCAGGGTCGGACTGGTCTAGAAAGCGCCGGCTAGATTGCTATAGTGAAAGAGAACAGTTCAAAGTCTGCCTGGTAGCAATTATGTTATCAGCCCAGGAGAAATTATTATGTACGCACAATATTATATTATGTACCGATCATATAATGTAGACCATAATAACATATATACAGTGTGACCAGTAAGGTCCGCTTCATATGGTTTTTGAAATGAAAACTTCTTTAGGCGCGTTTAGCACTTTTTGTGGGCACTGAATTAAACTGAGCCGTCACGCGTCGCCGTCACGCGTCATGTCGGCTGTGTAACGCTCGAATTCGACTCCCATATTCAATCCGAACTGACTCTGACCTTCCGGTCTGTTTATTCGTAAACGTTGCCGCTGCCGCATCAGTCGACGTGGAAACAGTGTGCGACACTTGTTGCGTCTCAGGTATGTTCTGGCATTTTTTAAATTATATATTTACGTAGGGTGAAGTAAGGTAATTAGTCTTACCGTAATTGCTTATTCCATGGACCTAATTTATTATGATTTCTGACTTCTGTTGAAGATGTAAAAACTCAAGGGTTGTTCAATTTTAGGAAATATCTTTTTTCGTATGCAGTAAAATTATCCCGTATTCCAAGTTTATGTTATTTTTGAAGTGAAAACTTCTTTAGGTGCGTTTAGCACTTTTTTGTGGGCACTGAATTAACCTTGTTGAAGTTTTCACTTCTGCCGTGTGGTCTATAGCACACACAATTTTTGAAGTGAAAACTTCTTTAGGCGCGTTTAGCACTTTTTGTGGGCACTGAATTAAACTGAGCCGTCACGCGTCAGACTCGGGTGTGCTACGCTCGAATTCAACTGCTATATTCAATCCGAACTGACCCTGACCCGAATGAACGTTATATGAAAGAGCATGCCGCCATCGGTCGCATTCAGTATCGACGTGGAAACAGTCAGTGTGCGTTGTCTAGACACTCGTCTGCGTCTTAGGTATGTTCTGGCATTTTTTAAATTATATATTTACGTAGGGTGAAGTAAGGTTTACCGTAATTGCTTATTCCGTGGACCTAATTTATTATGATTTCTGACTTCTGTTGAAGATGTATAAATTCAAGGGTTGTTCAATTTTAGGAAATATCTTTTTTCGTATGCAGTAAAATTATCCCGTATTCCAAGTTTATGTTATTTTTGAAGTGAAAACTTCTTTAGGCGCGTTTAGCACTTTTTTGTGGGAAGTGAATTAACCTTGTTAAAGTTTTCACTTCTGTCGTGTGGTCTTAAGCACACACAATGTTTTTTAATTAATAGCTTTATTCGAAATTTCACTTTGGCATCAAGTTCTGCTTCGATCGAGATGAAAATTAAGCAAAAAAAAGAGTAGTCACGTGATTCGCATTATCTGTTAAATTTTAATTTTTTCAGAAAACAATTCAAAAGTGGGGTTATTTCTGAAAGTATCGAAAAAAGTTATTAGAAAAAGTTTTTTCAAATGCAGTTTCTAGCCCACATGCATAAAATAATTTTGATTTTTACCCATATTTTGTAAATTGCACCACTTTTGCAAAATAGGACTCAACGCAACCTACATAAAACTTCTTAGTTTTGACAATGCTTTATTTCAGATACATTTTCTTTAAAGTAGCGCCATATTAAATGTGTGTTTTTCTACAAAATTAAAATTGGACTATTAAAATTTGGTCGCATGTGATGCAAAGTTTATTTGTTTTTGACCCTGGTAACTTCATAAAATAATAATTTTTGAAAACGTAGTTTGTGTCTGAAAGTAATACACCTTAATATTACGATAAAAAAGAACACAGTGTCATCAGTAAAGTAAGTGTTCATTACTTACAACTTGATGCCAAAGTCAAATCTTGAATAAAGCTATTAATAAAAAATCCCATATGATGCGGACTTTCCTGGTCACACTGTAGATTATATAACCGAGTGTATTATGGTTCATTATACGCGAGTCAAATATTATGCTTTATCTACAACCATCCATCGTATTTTATTTTCAATATTTTCAAAATTTATTATTACTACTTATTAAACACACAAAGCGAAAATGTAACCTAGGTATATTGACATTTCTTTCTTCCATAGTAACGGCAATGTGGCGCGGCGTGAATGACATTAGATAGCCCGGGCGTATGCGAGTGATTTTGGTCTGCTTTTTCGCCGTAACTTATTTTCAGTTATAATGAGATTGATTTTATGTTATAATGCAGCTGGAACAGCAGTGGCAAGTTGGACTATGGCTGTATAATACATCTTCATGGTAAGTTTATAAATCACAATCTGCTATGGCGATTTTAGTTATTAAAGTACAATTGTGGTTTGTTCGTAGCATAATGCTGTTGCTATCACTAGTATTATGAGCCTATTATTAAATGGTTGTAGATAAATACTTTAATTATTAGAATTTGACAGATATACTTCGATTTTAGTAGCTCGTGTCATAACCCAACAAAATATTGAGAAAGTTTTATACCTTAATAAGCTTGAAATTTGCTTTTTTACAAAACTCAATTCGTTTCCTGTATCTTTCACATGCAATTTTGAAAAAAAACTAACGTAGATTCGAATCGATACAAAAAATTGTTTTAGTCAATCAAAAAACGGAATTTTAAGGGGCCCGTCGACTTCGTGAGCCCAATCCTGTATCTGCCAAAAATATGCGTAAAAATAGGACCTGTTCTAGCCTGGCATTGCACTTTACAAACATTTATTTCACTCAACAGTTATGCAATAAAAATTATTAACATGCACTTTCTACCTATTTATAGATCAGGTGAGGCCTTAACTTTTAAATGCCATGCGATGCATTCACTCCTTAAGTAGATTTCAGATCTTGCTGATAGATAATTTGACGCTTCTTTTTATGTAACACAATTCAAGATAATTTATTTGTTTATAGCGTCCACATAAAACCATAATTTTTTTTCTGGAATTTTTCTCGAATCTAAAAAGCCTTAAAAAAGCATATGTGTCATTGTGTGAAAAGTTCTTAGGTCTCTAACACAACAGTTCCATTCATAGAGAATAGAAAATCTAAATTTCGAGTGGTCTTTTAATCTTTAACGGGTTCGAAAATATTGAGTCCCTTTGGGGGTTTGTAGGTAGTGGAGGACAAAATGCTTATGATTAAGAACTTGCAATGTTGTTTTAGTTCAATGTATCTAATCCTTAATTATACCCATGTCTCTCTGTCTCTCAAAATACCCTGTACAGAGAAATTAATTCAATTTATAAAAAATTTCAGGTAATGGCCTATGTCCTAAAACGGTAGAGTCTTCTCCCCCATAGTCTAAGATCCCACCCGAAAAATCCACCATTGAAAGGTAGGGGTACGGATACGGTTCGAAAAATAGAAATTGGACTCGTACAGTGGAGTTTTGGGAAATGTGCCGCATGAAAAATACACATTATGCGAAGGTAATGCGTTAGGGTTGACGCCTCCCAGTGTGCTTCATGACAGGGCATACTTCCGTGAACCAGTAGCTCACTGGTGATTATCTTCATGTCCGAAAATCACTATATATGTCAACTAGTTTTGTATCTTTCTCGAAAATTGGCAAAGTTAAAAATTAATAATATTGACTCTCTCGTAGGGCACGCGTTCAATTTCTATTTTATTAACAGTGTATCCTCCAACCTTCTACATGGTGAATTTTTCAGGTCGGACTCTCCTACTACCTACTTATTTAAAATGGTTATTTATTTTATTTGACTTGGTTGCCGAGATAGGCTAATCAAGAAGTAACTAACCAGAAAACTTGGACTGTGCCATAAATGACATTCTTACAGTCAAATTGGCCCGGTTAGCTTAATTCTTGATCCACTAACCGGACCACTCTGATTATCAGAAAATTATTTCTGCCACGATGAAAATTGGCTGGTTAATTACTTATTCCTTCCTGACTTAGTGTTTGGACAAATTATAATTTATTTTCGGTAAAAGCGCCTTACTTTTGTTTTCAAACACCATATTTTCTAGGGCAACCCTACTGCATCAGAACTTTTAATAGTGGAGAAAGAAAGTCTGCTTGATGATGTAATTTGGTTAAACTACGCTTGAATAAGATGTATTAGATACATAATATTATACTATAATTCATGTTCAGTTCGTGGTGGGACATCACGGACGAAAAACGAAACGATTAAAACAAATTTACAATATGGGTCAATTTTTTTTTCACGATGTCCATCCTAAACCGAACACGCGCTATAGAAACAATATATGTAATTTTTTTAAATTTAAAAGTGTATGAGAGACTATGGCGACAAACAAAAATTATACCTTGTTAAAATTAAAAACACCTTACCTATGTTTCATGATTATTCAGAAATAGTAAAGGATTGTTAACTAAAATTTGTTATCAATGTTACCATGCAAAGTAGTAAGTTATTCCATGCAACAAAAGATGGTTTGGAGGCAATCGCAAGGTCATAGATAAAACAAAGATCTTCTGTGTCGTCTTTACTTTAACTACGACCTTAACATAAACTTTATCAAAGTGTGCCTATGAATCCAAATGAGTTAAAGAAGAAATAATCAGCCTCAAATTAAAAAGCCACCAAATGTTACCTTACCGTGCAGGTATCTACTACCAACCAACTACAAAAGTAAATAAATTTGGATAAGGGTCAGAGGGGGAGAGCATGCACCCCTCCCCCTGCGTACCTCAATGATTAGTGGCGCCATCAACATATTGTCCGTGATGCGCGTCACCACCGTCTCCGTGAACGTGCTTTTGGTGATTGTCTCAGTCACTCTTCCCGGTCCGGTCGGCGAGGGGGGAAGTTCGATCGGATCCGGTTTCCGTATCGTTACCGTGGTAACGGACGCGGCGTTGCCAGTGGCCGATTCGGACGTGGGGGGGGAAGGGTTTTTGGATAGGAAATGGGCGGGGATCATGGCTTGAAATTCCTCGCTGGTGATAGGCCTTGGCAGTACCTGTTCGTCACTATCGAGCGATGACGTCGGCGTTGCCTTCTTGTGATTATTATTCGTCATCGTGGGGGACGATTGTGGTTGCTTCGGCGCGGCACTCGACGGATTCGGGTTTTCTGAACTACTTTGGCTGGTTAGACGGCGGGGCGCGGGCTTCGGAACCTCGGGGTTGGTGGGTGTAGTGGTGGACTGCTTGGCGGCGGTATAGTGATGGTCGATTCCGTTTGTTTTCGGAAGTTCGGTGGGATTGTTCTTCGTGGTGACCGGTGAAGGTGTGCTGACCGGGGTCGGTTTAATTGGTTCAGGAGATTCGCTCTGGAACAGATAGTAAAGATTTTAAACTGATATAGTTAGAGAGTATGCAATTAAATATATGACATGACATTATACTGTTAGTTATTCTAACAACATTAACCTGTTACAAGCAATACGTATTTTGGAATTAACCTTTTTTGACTCTAAAGTGTAAAAGGTATCACCCCGTACATCTAAGAACTTGAGAGTAAAAAATATAATAAAATTATAAAAGGAAATGCTGAAGATTCATCATTATATTCACTGTAATGAAACCGGAAATATGGGCGTGGATACAAAGAACGCTAAATACAAAGAGTTATGACGAATTGACGACTACAAAAAGGATATTCTAAAGTAGCTTTTATTACAGAAGCATTAGTTAAACTTATCGATGTTAATGAGGCAATTTTAAACACATATTTTATATAAAAGAAACACCTGCCGCTATTAATTTTATAGCCAAAAAGAGCAATTGAGTATCGGATGTCCATTTCCTCTCTATTAATACGATTATCCTGTCAATGAGGAACAAAACCTTGGTAAATTTATTAATCTATGTTCAATTTTAATCTGCATCCTATTATATTCCTTTTCTCTTCTATTGCGGTTCATTGGCGATAACAGTATTTTACTATCTACAAGGGCCACTAGAAAACTTTCCCTCCTGAGATTATGTTGTATCTTGTGTTTCGCTGCTATAAATAATACTTTTTGGGACCTATCGTATAAACGACAACAATAATTAATATTACGAAAATAAAAATACCCTATTAGCGGATCTATGATGATAATGATGAATCATTCCGCGACGATATCTGATTTATCTAATTCTTTTATTAGATTTTATAGAGCAGATAAATCCAATTTAAAACGATTCAAATTGGTTTTCATTATCATGGTTAAGGTCTATCGAGTTAAGCGAGTCAATTAGCAAATCGGTGGACGACCATTAAAAAGCATTTATTTATTTATTTTTTTAAGTTCAATGTCTTTTATATTTAATGCGCTCATTGATTGACCAATGCGGTATTTTAACGAATTACTAGGTGTAAAGCGATTTGTTTTTACAGGTTTGGAATTGCATAGTAATAATAGTTTATTATCTGTCTAACAGTTAGACTGGATGCAGGCAGGGAAGCCTAGCTGGGCAGTAACTAACTACCACCTGATTAAGCTAGACTAACTAGCTACTTTTTTGCTAGCTAATACAGGGTGCTACGAATTCGTGTGCGTACAGGGTCATTGGTTATATTTTGACCGCCCCCTTAACTTTTTTAATATTAATCGAGATATTAATGATAGAAATTTAATTTTGTTACCTTAATTACTTACTTAGTAACTTATATGTGTAGATAGGTACTTAACCTTACCTTTCGTAACTGTTTGGTTTGTTCTTTAATAATATTTTTAAAATTTTTTTTTGTGGTCGAATATTTCTTTTTTGAGCGCTTAATA
Organism: Polydrusus pterygomalis; assembly: GCA_963969555.1. Lineage (NCBI taxonomy): Eukaryota > Metazoa > Arthropoda > Insecta > Coleoptera > Curculionidae > Polydrusus > Polydrusus pterygomalis. Next base: position 25,066,185 of record OZ018378.1, on the reverse strand, counting down.
TTACTGATATTATTGTAGACTGTAACAACAAAATCAATTTATCTTCACCTGTTCTCTCTCATTCCCACCAACGAGTATAAATGGGGGAGAAAGACCGACTTCTTTGAACGTAGTCACGAAAAGTAAAAAAATTGTTCCCAACAACACCAGCTTGATAAACAAACCATTACAATGTAAACCAATGTAACTTTCTAATCGAGAAGAAAGAGTATTCATCATTCAGCAAATAGGAACAATCAATGAAAGTTGAAAACGACATAAAAATCCCGTGATCTGATATAATAATAAAAATTTATAGCTATCAATTTTCTTCAGGAATATTTGATATTCATATAATCGTTTTACCACAATCAATGGGTTTGTATACAATATTTTCAATGTATTAGGTTCTACAATGGCATTGAGTTTCAGCCTTGAAATTAGGTCGCACTCTTACCCTACTTTGTAACTATCATTTTACAGAAAACACGCTATCAAGCAGTATTGAACAAAAAAAATTGCAAAATATTTTGTGTTACTTTCCTCGCAGAATTCGATTTATAAAAAAGGGGCATAACCTTTACAATCTAGTTGTATTATACAACATATTGTCTAATGGTCAAACTCCGCAAACGACAGGAAATGTTCTATATTGTAGGTTATGTATGTATTTCTTACCTTTTTACTAATATCGCTCTCTACAGATCTCCTGTAACTGAAAGGACGGTTTGCCATATAACTATTTGCACTATACAACCCTGTATAGGGCTTGGGTAGTCCGAACAACCTTGGACTCTGTTGGGCACCGGGAGATGGCGAGGCGCCAGGCGGTACTGGTTCATCCAACGAAACCTACAAACAAAGGGAAGTGTAAATATCAGACCGTCCTTTTCCTTCCATTACATTGCGCCATAGCCACATTTACATATTTGTTAAAAAAACCTTTCAAAATCGCCCAAACATTATGTTAATTTATCAATTCCGATTTCCGATAGTTCTAGCCAATGCTTTATTAAACAAGTAACTCGTAATAATTTTCTTATCCTTATAATAAATTTGTTCATCAATACTTCTTCAACTAATTTACAAAACGTCAATTAGAGAATTTAAAAAATTATTTCTATTATAAGGGTATCCGGCACTCTGGCAGCATGTATTTCATAAAACGAGAATTGTTTATTATTCGAATTATTGAGTGGCTGTTTTGGATAATTTTTGTGAATGCAAAATAACTTTAAGTTACTGATGATGGAACTAGCCGATAATACTGTGGCTAGACCAATGGGATCAGTCAAAGAGGCGATCGGAGAGCTAAAGAACTTGCGCAAAGCAGATTGACAGAGCTGACAACCTGTAGCATCTCCACTCCAGGTAATTGTGGCCCCTACTTGACGGCAGGAAAACCGCAGCGCTATTACAGCACAATCGGAAGGACCTATGAAACATCACTGCCGTAGTCACCGGATATTACCTGTTTGGTAGACACGCTGAACGTATGCAAATACCAACTAACGACTTCTGTAGAAGTTGCAGAGATGAAGAAGAGAAGGAGAGTATTCAGCATTTCTTGTGTGAATGCCCCGGCCTCGCGAGAAGAAGGTTCAACGCCCTGGGCGAACCATTCTTTAATGATCTGGAGGAAGTGAGCAGCCTGCAACTGTGTCGACTCGCTAAGTTTATTAACAGCAGTGGCTGGTTTGAATGAGCTATCAAGATTCTTCTACGATCTACGTCGCATTAACCATCAGGAAGCTGATGCGGATAGGTTCCGCGGAACATGTGTTGTACCACAGCGGTCCTTATAGGACTACGTGTGACTGTTTGGACAATGCCAGAGGTCCGCCACTCTAACCTAACCTACTGATGGATTTTCGGTTTAAAGCGGTGAAAATTTGCCAAAATATTATTGATTTATGTTTTGGGGGAACAAAATACATACCTCAGAAAGTAATATTTAAATTTTAGGTACGTATATCTGAAGGCGATATCTAAAAACCGAAACGCCCGTTTATAATTTAGAAACTATCTTTAAATGCGTCATAAAAAAGGGTCTGTAGAAAGTTCTTTCCATTTTTCAATAAGTTTATAAATAACGTCACAAAAAAAAACGGAAAATGAAGTGTTCGGTTTTTTCAGATACCATCGAAATTAGTCGGAATTTTCTTGATTTATCACCAGCAATAACTTAAGCTCCAAATTATCCAACTTTTGCCCCAATTTAACTGTATAGTTTCCGAGATCACAATGGTAAGCCTGAGCATTAAAGTCTATTGGTTCTAAAACTTACCTCACGCTCAACAACTAGTCGCACAAAGCGCTCGAGCCCAGTCAGAAGATTGACAGCTTGTTGATGTGACGCGCCAGTGAGATCGACGCCGTTGATCGAGATGACGCGATCGCCTAGAACGAGCTTGGCGTCCCGATCTGCCACACCGCCCTCAGTGATCCGAGATACATAAATGGCGTCAGAATCAGCCTGAAAGAAAAAAAAAACAACTTTAAAACCTATAAAATCGCAGATTATGTCTTATAATATGTTAGAGAGTCTTCTGAAAGCAAGAGGGTGTAATGAAACATAATTATGTTTTTTGTTATATTTAGTTTTAATATAATTTTTAAAATTTAAGTATTTTGACTGCTCTACTAATGATGACTTTTGGTATTTTATTATACACCTGAATGCTTTGGAGGTTCATGTTTGTTCTTAAGTTGTACTTATAAAAGTACAAATTTTTGCTCAACACTACATTTGATTTTAGCGAGGGGTGTCTCACTAGTCAAAATTTGTACACCTACTGCCAAATTTGGCAGGACTTGTCTTTTTACCCTTGTCCTGCCAGGGTCCTGCTTGTCCTGCTACGGTCCTGTTACTGTCCTACCACGGATACACAACTTCTAAATATTTATCTTCTTTCTTAACAACAAAATAAACTCGGAAATAAACAATATATTTTATCAATAACGTGCATGAACATAATAAATGAGACTGCAAACTCGACTAGTCGACTGTTGTGATTCACCGATGTTTACAACAGAACTCAAACAGGAATATTATGCGGCGACGCGCGCCGAGAACTTTAAAAACTGCGACGTCTGTTACACGCACTTCCATTTCACTTTCAATTAATAAACAAAAGCAAACAAACATATTTTTTGCTTCCCGCTATTTATCCCTACTCCTAAAATTATTGGAGAAATCTGATTGGATCTGAAAGGTACTGCCTGTCCTGCTTCGATCCTGCCGCAGTCCTGCCACGGTCCTGCCAGGTTCTGCCGCAGTCCTGCTAGGTCCTTCTACAGTCCTGCCAGGTCCGTCTACAGTCCTGCCAGGTCCTGCCACAGTCCTGTCAGCCCTCCCACGGTCCTGCCACAGTCCTGTCAATCCTGCCACGGTCCTGCTAAGTCCTGCCTTAACATTTGTACACCTACTGCCACAGTGAGACACCCCTCGGATTTTAGTAATTTATTTTCTAAACAGTATATTAGTTTTGTTTGTTCTAGTTCCTTTAATTGTCTGATATTTAGGAACGGATAACGTTTATAAATATAGCTAGTTGTCGTTTAGTAGTTTAAAGAAAAAACAGTTTTTATAGTCTTATTTTGATACCTCTGCAGCTTGTCTAAATATTCGCCTGTGTTTCCCCAACAAAATTAATCAAGCAATCCAAAAATATCATACCATACATCCATTTCAAAAAAAGGATCTTTGATATCTATACCCCTATTGCCCCTGTATAATTCAAAATAATTTTAATTTGTAGACCTTATGCTTCCCTATAACTCTGCTTTTGAAAAATATTTAAAAGTTGAGTAATTTAGAAGCAATGGAATTCTGCGTTGAGTGAGCCACCCCGTATTATATTACTATAATATATTAAAATTACACTAAAAGTGGCTTAGATAAATAGACGCAAATAAACCAATTGAATATTAAAACGCAGTACAAGTTTGGGCGAAAAATTTAGCTTGGCTTTTTTGCGGACCAATCAGATTTGAATATTTATTTCGTAAAAAAAACCTTTAATCCATTGCATTTCCACAACTCAAGGAAACAACTGTAAGAAATATCAACCTTTTTAATCATAAAGGGTCAAACAATCAATATTCCGGCCGTTTTTGCATCCAAAGGTCAAATAAAACCATACGGAAAGCAAGCATAAGGATAAGGATTTATCACAGGACCTACAATTTAACCTTTATTTAAAAAGCAACCTTTTTTCTTAAACCGGGCGTTAACTTCTTAATCGCACAGAAAAATAGCAGTAGCACAATGACGCTGATTTATAGTCATTCTAATTTAATAAATACCATAAGTTCTTACTTTCAATTATATTTATGGACAATCCACCAACAAATACGTCACAGTAATTTTTAGCCGTTCCATTGCACCTTTAAGAACAAATCTTTACAAGATTAGGTTGAAAGAATTATTTTTCGTCTACTGCACTGATCAGAAATCAATATAAGACACTGCGCGCCGCGCCCGTTGCAATACTCATGGCACAGTGGAGGGTCATCTGGCGCGGTAAAGAAGCTCTCTGTCAATTCAGTGGCGCGCGGTGAGATATGGAGGTGGGGAAGAGCTCCAGAATAATTGTGGATATAATAATACTAATAAGTTTATTTAAAATTTAATAATATAATATAAACTTATTCTTCAATCCCCTGAAGCTGAGCTTGTTAGGGGCAAATCTTATTTTTTTGTTTTAGTATGTAAAATCATAAATATGCATTAAAAATCAAGTTTTAAAGTAAAAATGTTAATTTATAGTATAAACGCAGTTTTTTTTTGAAGAAATATATTACCTATAATAAAATTACACTGGCCGACAAGATTTTATTAACACAGGTCAGCTCTTTATTTTTAAAATGGAAATACCCTTCTAATAATAGAAAAAATATTCGGAAAGCCCCAATACATACCATTTTTCAATAGCTTAATAAGACCATTTTACATTAGCAGGTAATCAATTTAATTAGGGGACAGTTAAAATGGATGCATTTTATAACAGAAAAATTACCTGAACTGTAGAAATTTTAGTAGGACTTCAGGAAGGATTTACAAAATATTGCTGTTTTCTTTATTTGTCGTGCAGTAGATCAGCATTATGTAATAAAAGGTTGGCCACAAAGAAGTGAATTTCAGCCGGGATCTCAAAATGTTAAGTTTGCACCTCTAGTAGACCTCAAAAAAGTCCTTCTGCCTCCTCTTCACATTAAACTTGGGCTGATGAAAAACTTTGTGAAAGCTATGAATAAAGACGGTGATGGATTCAAATACCTAAGACAAGTATTTCCCCAGTTAAGTGATGCCAAATTAAAGGAAGGCATTTTTATTGGGCCACAAATCAGAAAATTGCTGGACGATGTCAACCTTACAGAGAAGCTTACCAGGCAGGAACTCAGAGTATGGAACTCATTTGTTAGTATAGTAAGGGGATTTTTGGGCAACAATATGGATGCAAACTATCAACAGTTAGTTGATGAACTTTTAGATTCCTACAAATCGCTTGGTGCCCGAATGTCATTAAAAATTCACTTCCTCCATTCCCATCTGTCATTTTTTCCTGAAAATTTGGGAGCTGTCAGTGACAAGCAGGGTGAAAGGTTCCACCAGGATATCAGGACAATGGAAATTCGCTATCAAGGACGATGGGATCCAGCCATGATGGGTGATTACTGTTGGTTTTTGAAAAGAGAAGATATGACCCCTCATAAAAGAAAAAAATAAAATTTAATTAGTGTGTTCAGTTAATATTTGTAATGTTTGTATTTTTCTTAGATGTAAGGTATGTTTAGTAGGTGTAAAAATTTAAATATAGTCGATATACAAAGTTAGAAAATTCTTAAATTATTTTTTCAATAGATATTAAATATTGTAACATTGAATGTGGTACTATAAATGTAACAAGAAAACGTTACGCGTTACAAATTTTTTTTTCTCATTTTCGTATTTGGATAGGTCCATTCTACCACAAGATGCTATTTAGCTTTGTGTTACAACAAAAAAAAAATTTTTGTCGGCCAGTGAATTATTAATTTATAATTTTTAAGTAAAAAATATTACTTATATAAATTATTCAGAACAATATTAATTAATTAAAGCATTTCTAAAAATATTTTCAAATTGTATGTTTTTAGTGTCCATGTTTTTACATCGACTTAAATTTTTTTTAATGAAATCAATTTTTTAATATTTGTTGGCAAATTTTTTTTGTCCTATGGACTTATTTATTTTAGGTTTTATGGTTATTTCATTTTTATGACATGTATTATGATTATGGTTTTTAAATTGTATAAGGTTTTTATTTTTAAATATATATATTAAGATGTTATAAATGTAAAGTTGTCTTATGTTCAACTTTTTTGTTTCTGAATATAATTCTTTTGAAGGATAAGATAATCTTTATTGCATATAATTTTTAGAAACCTTTTTTGTACTATTTCTAATTTTTTTAACAAAAGTTCTATTTATTCCTCCCCAACCTAAAATTCCGTAATTTAAATGAGTTTTAACTAACGCGTAAGTAATATAATATTTCCATGTCTTACATTGAAATTTTTTTTAATGTTTTTAAAAATCGGTAGTAAGTAAACTTCTTAAATTTTTAATTAAGTATTCTAAGTGAAAATTCCAATTTAATTTACTGTCAAAAATAATTCCTAAATATTTTATTTTATTAACTTAAAAATTTGAATACTTATTCATATTTCGTAGTAGGGTATTTAGGTTTAAAATAAAAGGAATATAATTTGTTTTATTAAAATTAATTGTTAACAAATTGTTATTAAACCAATTTTTTATAATGTTAAAATTTTTTAAATTTTATTATTTAAGCTGTCCCAATTTGTATGGGTATAAAAAATTGTAGTATCATCTGCAAAACTATAAATTTGTCCATCGCAATTTATACTAAATAAATCGTTAATATAAATATTAAAAAATAATGGTCCTAAAAGTGTTCCTTGAGGAACAACATACTCAAATACTTTTGGATAGTTTTTTCTTTAGCTATTTGAACATAAGTTGGTCTATTTTTCAGATAATTTTTAATTAATTCTAATAATTGCTTTAATTTGGCCTTGTGTTTGGTTAATCGACTAGAGGATTTTACATATTTTTGGACTTAAGCATTTCATCATCGATTTAATTTAAATAAATTCATGCGACAGCAAGATAGACATATCATTCCTTTATCACAACAAACCGACAAGACGTCCTATGCAAAGATCCATTAGTTTATCTTTATTGTCGTTGGTTGGTTTAGAATTTAGTTTTAAAAAAAATACATGCTAAACAAAAGTTCAACAGCGATCAAAATCAAAAACTACGAGGAGCACCAGAAAGCTTTTCCCTTAACAATATAAATAAATTTAAAAAAATGCTTACCTTAAATGGCTGGCTACCCTTTCCCCCTGCTATACTGAATCCCAAGCCCCTGGAGTCCCGAATGAGCGTTGTATGAACGAGAACTTTCTTCGTTTCGATAGAATTATTGATGGGCGGGAGAGGAGGAGGCGGTGTTACGTGATAAGTTTCTGGCTTGGTCCCTGTGATATCTGGCTTGTTGCGGACCAATCTGGTTACTTCCCTGGTTACCTGAAAGAAAATTAGGCGAATTACAGTATATTATAAATTATTTAACGAGCGTATAATGTAGTCCACAATAAGCTAGGATAATTGTTATATATTTATAATAATCCGAGTATAATATGCTTCATTAAATGCGACTCAAATACTATGCTTTATCTACAACCATCCATCGCATCTCATTTTCACTATTGTCAAAATCCATTATTACTTAATAAACACACAAAGCGAAATTTTAGCATTTAAATCACGATACCTATTTATTTTGACATTTCTCATTTTCATAGTAACGGCAATGCGGCGCGACGTGAATTTGATAGTCCGGGAGTATGCGAGCGATTTTAGTCTGATTTTTCGCCGTAGCTTATTGGGTTATAATGCAGCTGGAACAGCAGTGGTAAGTTGAGCTACGGCTGTATAATATGTTCATGGTAATTTTATAAATAACAATCCGCTATGGCGATTTTGGTTCCCAATTTTTGTACGAACACTAAAAAAATAATTTAAACATACTATATGATCATTGACCATAAACATATAACAAACATAATTTTTATAATAAATTAGTAAATTATATAACTTGCCAATAAATCGTAATAAAGATAGACTACTTCAACTGGATGTAATCTAATCAAAAAATTAAGTAAAGCTTTTTTTTTTAATAATGATCTCTTAATCCTATTTATAATTATAATCGGAATATTGATGAGGATTTAATTAAGATAACTACCTAGTCACAAAAAACGCATAATCCACAATCAAATTTAGAAATTGTATAGTCTGTAGTAAAAATTAGTTTATAAATCAAGCAGCAGTGGTAGGTTGGACTACGGCATACATCTTCATGGTAATTTTATAAATCACAATCTGCTATGACGATTTTAGTTATTAAAGTATAGAAGTTATAATTGTCCTAGGTGTATTATGCATATCATAAAGCTCATACTATCACAAGTATTATGCTCCCATTATTAACTGGTTGTAGATAAAGTTCCTCAGTAAATATATATGTCAGAAGTTGAACATGCATGTCCTGTCCCCTAGGGGCGACTGGTAACTATAAAGAGTGTGAAATAGGAATGAATGATGACTTCGATTAAAGGGGATAAAGTCCATTGATATTTTTAATAAAATAATTTTGGACTTGCTGCTAAAGCACCTTAAAAATAATCATAAAAAAGCACTTAACCTATAACCGCTGTCGATACTTACCTCCAACACCAAGGTCTGTCCCGACGCCTTCAACACCTCCACCGCCTCGTAATGCGACACGTCCTTAACATCAAACCCGTTTACTTTCAGCACCTTGTCCGCCACCTTCAATCCTGCGAGATCCGCCGGACCTCCCTCTGTCACCCTGGAGATAAAGATGCCTTCGTCGTCACCCTTGAAGGGAGTCGAACCTTTCCCTCCAGCGATAGACAGACCGAGACCGGCGTTGGACCGTTCGATACGAATTTCATATTTTTCTTCGCGTAATTCGACGGCAGGATCGCTGTTTGTAGAATCACCAGCTGAAACAAAGAAGTTTATTTTTAGTTTATATATAGTTGCGTGCGGTGTGCAGGAAAATGCTTTAAAAAATAATAGTGTAGGGAAACCGAAGCTTCTATCGCTTTCCATGTGCCACACGCCCTTGATGGACATCGTGATAGAGCGACAAAATAACTTTGTGATTACAGATAGGAGGCACATCCTGAAATTATCGGGATCCAAGTCAAGTTGCTATAATGCTTGCTATTAAAACTTTACCTCTTTGAGAGATGTACTGACTTGAAAGGAAGTTTTATACCCTTTGATATAGTACCTACAACTGGAACAAATACGACTAGCAAATTCCTATCTAAACTTTTTATTTTCGTTGCAGAAATTTCGAGACACACATCTGACAAGCGTTGTTGAACACTAAAATAAATTTTAACACTACATTCGAAACAGTTGACAGGGCTAGATTATTGAGTGAATTGTATCAGTATGGTATTCGCGGAAACGTTTATAAATGGTTTAAACATTATTTAAGTAACAGGTCACAAAAAACAAAAATATCAAAAACATATTCAAATAAAAAACTAAATAATATACGAGTTCTTCGAGGAAGTATACTAGGTCCAATATTATTTATTTTACACATCAACGATATGCCTTTAGTTTTAAAAATGTGTAAGTTACAAATGTTTGCTGATGATACCTTAATTTACATTAATGTTTTAAATATTTTTGATGGTCTAAATACTCTAAATTCTGAGATAAATATATTATTAAATTGGCTAAAAGTAAATAAATTAAAATTAAATAAGTATTTCAAAAACTAAATGTATGGTTATGGCCTATGGGTGATAATTTAAATTGTCAAAATATAAATGTTGTAATTTGATGGTGAAAAATTGGAATTAGTAAACAGTTTTGTTTTAAATATTTAGGGATACTTAATCATTGATTCAAAATTAAATTTTTTAAATTATTTTGAAAGTATCATATCGAAGATTGCCGGAAAAGTAGGTTATTTAAAAATAATCAGTTCTAATTTGAGTCTGATTTCTAAAAAAACTGTTTATAATACTATTATATTACCACACTTTCTTTATTGTTCTTCCATTTAATATTGTGCTAGTGAGGAAATATTTGATAAATTACAAATTTTACAAAATAAGGCAATGCGGATTATCTTAAATTGTGACAAATATACTACTATATATAATTAATTTTATGTTGAAAAATTTAGATTGATTGAATGTCAGAAATTTAATTTTTTATTTAGTAGTTACATACAGTGTCCGCAAGAAAGTCCGCATCAAATGGGATTTTTTTTTTAATTATTAGGTATAGGTAAAAATTGAAAAAGCAGTTAGTTTTTGCTTACCTAAAAACCAAAAATGACGTATTCTGAAGCGGCTGCACGAGTTGCGTTACCTGTCAAATTTGACATTTTTAATAAAATAGGTTCAAAAATGCCCTTATTTGTGAAAATATCGAAAAACTTTATTCGAGAAAGTTGTTTATTTAGGCATTTTTAGTCTCTGTACGAAATTTTGACAGTCTAATACAATTTTTATTTTTTGCCAGGTTCTTGAAAATTTTGATCAATCCTCGTAGATTAACTTTTATACATCGATGTAAAACCATTTGCCTTTACTTCATTTGTAATCTTAATGCAATTTTATGTAAAATTTTTGTTTCCAATTATTTATTTTGCTTCAAAAACTGAAATTGTTATTGATCAGTATGTAATGTTTGATGCAAAGTTTATCTAATTACATCAGTTTTGCCAAAACCGACGTTTCTCATTTTTCTTAAGTTAGTAAACAGATGTACAAAAAGAAAATATTAGGAAGCTTTCGTTGAAATTTTACTTAATTAATATTGGATCAAAAAGAATAAATATTAATCGCTCGAAACATTTTATTCAACAAAAATGTAGTTTAATATAATTAATTTAATCAATATTAATTAAGTAAAATTTCAACGAAAGCTTCCTAATATTTTCTTTTTGTACATCTGTTTACTAACTTAAGAAAAATGAGAAACGTCGGTTTTGGCAAAACCGATGTAATTAGATAAACTTTGCATCAAACATTACATACTGATCAATAACAATTTCAGTTTTTGAAGCAAAATAAATAATTGGAAACAAAAATTTTACATAAAATTGCATTAAGATTACAAATGAAGTAAAGGCAAATGGTTTTACATCAATGTATAAAAGTTAATCTACGAGGGTTGATCAAAATTTTCAAGAATCTGGCAAAAATTAAAAATTCTATTAGAATATCAAAATTTCGTCCAGAGGCTGAAAATGCCTAAATAAACAACTTTCTCGAATAAAGTTTTTCGATATTTTGATAAATAAGGGCATTTTTGAACCTATTTTATTAAAAATGTCAAATTTGACAGGTAACGCAAGTCGTGCAGCTGCTTCAGTATACGTCATTTTTGGTTTTTAGGTAAGCAAAAACTAACTGCTTTTTCAATTTTTACCTATACCTAATAATAAAAAAAATCCCATTTGATGCGAACTTTCTTGCGGACACTGTATGTATCATTATACATAAAATTAAAAATAATTTATTGCCTGATTGTTAAAATGTTTGTTCTTTTAATTATGACCATTATAAAACAAGAACTAATCAAAATTTTTATGTGGATAGAGTGTCTAAAACATTACCTTATAAATCCATTTTTTTTTATAAAGGTTTGATAGGCTATAATATTATGGAAAATTCCATTAAATCTGTTTAAAAAAACTTTAAAATTACATTTAATTAAAAAACAAAATGATACGTAAGATTTGATACAATTTACAAAATGTTTAACTTTTCTGTCTGTTTTTGTTAAAAGAAGGTTGCGTTTCAAAATTTAAAAATAAATCTATAAAAATGTCTTAAAAATATTTAATTGTAGCTTTTTGCTAAATAAAACATGTTACTACAACAACTACTATTTGGTTTCTCATTATTTGATGAACTTAGCTACCGGATGAAATATATTCGTGTTCACGACAACAATTTACTATTTGTTTTTGTAAGAAATAAGACAGAAAATGGGAGAATATTACGTTTACCGTTGATGCGATTTTGATAGCAGTCACTGACACTGCAGAAGGACGAACAAGAGAAATTTTTTTAAATAAATATGACGCCATACTTTACTGTTGAACCTAGTTTATACAAAATATGCAAAATCATTGCAATTATTACACGGTTCTATCTAAAATTAAAACGGTGGTCTTTTTGCTACATTTCATGACATAGTTGAGAAAAATGAGTCCATTAAACTATAGATTAAATAAGTTTAAGAAATGTTTATAAAAGTTTGGTAAACAGTTATTATTTCGCGGGGTCTTAGCGAAATATTTATTATTTTAATAGACGAGACGATATTAGATAATTAAAATCTGAATGATAAATGAAAATATCATTTACGTTTAATCTCATCTCTATGCCAGTGCTCTGACTGCTGGCGAAAAAGGTTCGATGTGTTGTTAGGTGTAATTTAACACATATTCAACAATCAGGGCAAACAATTAAGAATTATGGAAATTATCAGCATTATCTTTATCTACTATTGATCTATTATTCATTCTGTCAACGTAATTGCGGGTATCTCTAAAACAGTGGTTCTTAACCTTTTAGTGATAAGGGACCATTTGACAAAATTTTTGTCTTGCCATGGACCCCAAACTGTCTGGCGGTAATACAAATCATTCCACATGACATAGAAATGTCATGTGTTTCTATAAATAAAACACGTATAAAATTATTCGAAACTAAGAGTTTTATATTTGACAACATTTTTTAATAACATGTATTATTTTAGTGCGATTTTTGGGACTGAATACTGTTTACCAACTGCGGAATCCTTGGTTCAGTGCTACTTAAAGCCAAGAGCATGTCGGCACTGGCATCCAAACGATTTCGATGTTTACTTTTAATTATCAAAAGCGCCGAGAATCCCTGCTCACATAAGTATGTGGTTGAAAATAAAGTTAGGTAACGTAAAGCAATTTCTCGAATTTTAGGGAAATAAATTGCTTCTTGGGCCCAAAAATCTTCAAGTTTAATTCCTGCCTCGAATGTATCTTTGCAGTTACTTTCGTTTTGCATTTCAATTATTTCTTCTTGAATTGCATCAGGCACCTCAGAAATATTGACAATGAAAGGATTGCGGATCAGTTTTCGAATACCTTTGTCCTCGCAGTCAGGAAAATAGCCATTAAATTATTTTTTAAAGTTTTACAAATGGAGTGTAATATGCTTTTTCATTTCTCCTTTGATCTCAGCACACTTTTCATTAATAATTGGATTCAGCGTATCAAAGGCTGAAAAGTTCTCTCTTTCGACTTTGCTGATCCATAGGTCGATTTTAGCGATAAACGCACCGATTTTATCTTCAAATGCAAATATATTTCTCGTGCATTCCAACTTCATATTTCCTGACACGGCAGCTGAAGGTTCAATTTATTTAGTTGTGCAAAAAAATCCACCAAATAAGCGAAATGTATTTGAAATTTGAACTGACAGAACTGATCCAGCAACTCTTTGTTCTTCTTATTAGTTAAGAATAATTTTACTTCCTCTCTCAGTTCATACAACCTTGACAGCATGTTTCCTTTGGAAAGCCAACGCACTTCGGTGTGAAAAAGCAGCGTTTTGTGTTAAGAGTTCATATTAGAGCATAATTTTTTGTAGAGACGAGTATACAGTGCACTCCTTTTTATAAAGTTGACTACTTTTATAGCTATTTTCAACGTAACAGCAAATTATTAATTATATAAAATTAATAATTTTAGAATGACTTCGCGGACCACTTCAGATACATTCAGGAACCACCGATTAAAAACCACTGCTCTAAAAGGTCTGTACAAAACACCAGCGCCAATTCCTGACGCAAAAATATTTCCCTTAGTCCAAAAGTTGGATAGTTTTTAAAACACAAGGTGTCAAAGTCATTATTTTTTTAAACTTTTTTGTAAATATTTTTCTAGCATTATCTGTACGAAATCTGGTACCTCGGGGATTTTTTAGGATGAGAAATAAAGATTTGATCACAGTTTCGATGTACAGGGTGTCCCAAATTCGATGCTTACCAATTGGATGGGATATATAAACGATGTAAACCAGTGGCGGCTGGTTAATCAAGGGCTCTGGGGCGCCGCCCTCCCTGCAATTATTTCAAACAGAATCCAAAAATACTTTACTTAAAAAACCAATAACGCAATGAACAAACCCGAACAAACCCGCGCCCACTGTTCGCGAATCGCGATGCGACTTGTCGTCTGTCGATGCCGCTGACTCGCTGACGTTTTGTTTATTTGTTTTGAGTTATTTATTAGTTGTTATAAAGTTGGAAAATTTCGTCTAATATGAAGGTCAGTGATTTACAGAAGGTTGTGTTTAGTTCTCTGAGCTTAAGTGAAAAACTTGATTTAAAAATGCAGGGCGGCCACTACCAATATTGAACATTGTACAAGTGCAATCAAAATGTAAAAGTAAGGCACAGTTTACGCGTGTTTGGCAAAGAAATATATAATAAAAACTTCTGGATATGTGGTTGTGAGGACAAAAATTCTTTTTTTTGTTTCGTGTGTCTTCTTTTTGGCGGGGATGATAATTGGACTAAAAATGGGGTGCAGGACCTAAAACATCTTTCAGAGAAAATAAAAAACATGAAAATAGTGCAAAACATCGTTATAATGTGGTAAGTTTTGAGATGTTAGGACAAACTAATATTTTAACTTGTTTAAGTAGTGCTTATGCTGATGAAATTAAAATTCACAACGAGAAAGTTAGAAAAAACAGACACGTACTTTCGAAAATAATAGACATTTTTATTTTTTTTTAATTTAAAGCCAGCGCCCCCCTGACTCACTAGTCACGAGCCGCCACTGATGTAAACTATAAAATATACAGCAAAGCTTAGATTGGGGCAAAGTTGGATAATATGGAGCTTAAGTTAATGCAAGTTAGAAATTAAAAAACTCCCGACTATTTCCGGATACTGAAAAAAAAAACGAAAACCTCTTTTCCGTTTTTGTGACGTTATTTACAAATTTATTGAATGAAGAGAAAGCACTTTCTAGAGATTCATTAACACGACGCATTTAAACATAGTTTCTAATTTAAAAAACGACGTTTCGGTTTTCAGATATCATCATCCGATCAAAATTTTTAAATACGGACATGATAATTATTAATTATGTTTAAAAATACTACTAAAAACAGAAAATTCCATTCATAAATTAGAAACTATTTTACTACCTACTACAGTAGACTCCCGATTATCCGAAACTCGATTATGCGAACCCGCATTATCCGAAACGACCCATGAACCGGATTATCCGAAATGATTCTTGCTATGCCTCCGCATTATTCGAAATTTCCAATAAATATTTTGTTGGTTTTGTTGTTGCAGCCAAAAATCGGCAGACTTTAAAATTAAAACAAGTACCAATTACCTCTTTCTTGAATTTATGAATATGAATACAAACTAATTTACATACATAAGTATTAGAATTTATTATGTATGTAAATACATCTATAAAAGTACATAGATAATAGATATAGTTACTTTTCCTATAGTTAATGATTTTCCTCAATCTCCGCATTATCCGAAATTTCGATAAGCCGAAATCGGTCCGGTCCACATTATTTCGGATAATCGGGAGTCTACTGTATTATAAATAACTAGCCCGCCTCAGGGTAACCATTAAACTTGGATCCCTGTGTATTCCAATTTAAAAAATAGCCATATATGCCACAATAATTTCTTTTAATTATTTTCGCGGACACTATATCATCTTCTAAACATTTTTATGGCTCAAAACTTAAACGGATTGCGCGCATTCTAGTGGTTTTCTGGTCTGCAAAATGGCAGACGTTTTCGGTGAAAACGCAAATAGCGTTCCCTATACTGGGTTGTGATGCACTTCGTGGTTTATTTAGTTGTCTGATTATTACCAGTGTGAATGCCTTTTATATTGGAGTTAATTCCGCTAGGATGGCGCTACGGTGTATTGATGGCCGCTTTGATTTTGCAAAGAGGCTTTTAGCACATTTTACCGTCGTTCTTGGAATTGCTTGGGTTATGGCTGCCCGTAGAGTCCTATCAAGGACGAAACGGCCGTCGTGGTCTACCCGTCCAAGGGTATCCATTAAACTTGGATCACTGTGTGTGTATTCCAATATAAAAAATAGTAACACACTTGTACGATATGCCACAATATTTTCTTTTAATTATAAATAGGTAACGTCACAAAAAAACAAAAACAGAAAATGAGTTTTTCTGTTTTTTCCGATCTTAGGGACTTAAGCTCCCAATTATTCGACTTTGCCTCAAGTTAAAATTTGCTGTATCTTTTATAGTTTCCGAGATCCCAATGGTGAGCATCAAATTTGGGACACCCTGTACAGTCCGCCTACATCTAAAGCATCATAACTGGTAAAAAGTACCGTCAAACATTTATTATCCATTTCAATTTGGTTAAACGATTTAAATTATAGCTCCAGGTATAATCACGAGAAACTTTATTAATTCTGTGCATGCAATACTCCTACAATGAAACTTAAATGCATCTAAGCTGGCACATTTCTTTAATGCCATTTTAATGTTTTCGCAAATGATACAGAGAGAATGCCTAATGAGAATCTGTCTAAAGTTGTAAATAATTGCACATAGCGGGAACCTGTGGTATACTGTTTATCTTTATTTCACTATAGCATGTTTATTTCCCAGAGAGACTGAATATAAACACATGCATGCAGTTTGCAAAGAGAAATACCGCCGATATGGCATATACTACTTATGTGTGTGTTTTTTTAAAATTTTCTACTAGTCAATTTATTTAGAGTTTTCTAATGATATCAAATTATAATGCTTTATGGAAACGCTGTACGGACGTTTTTACTACGAGTGATGCAGAATCTTTTATATTCAGTCATTATCTAAGGTTACAGTGTTGGTAAGCTGTGTTTGTGATCAAATGCGTTTTTCGATTAATTTTTAGTATTTAAGCCATCTCCTAACTTATCTGAAACTTTGGAAGTATATCTGATTTTCATCAAATGTTTTTTTTATGAATGGAATGTTTTGTCTCCTTATATTACAAGTTTGTGGGCTCGACCTGATCGCTCAACTACGACCCGTAGAGTTAACGTTTACATCGGTCTACCTTGGAAATAAATGGACTGTAGAAGAATGCAAAGGTCGAGTAATTATTTATATTTTTATTTTTAAAACCAGTGGTGCAAAACTGATTTTTTTCTGAAGTTCTTACCAAATGGGAAACTTTATAATTATTAACAATACGAAAAAAAGAGCCTCTTCCTAAAAAGTCCTGCTTGGTGAGAAAATAAATTTGAACAAGAACAGGGGGGGGATACAGAGTGTTTCATTAAGGGTGGCCACCGGCCATATCTCGGAAACTACCAAGCATAGAAACTTGGGGGAAAAAAATTATTATTAAAGCGGTCATGAGAAAATTCTGGAAATTATTTTTAAGTTCCTCATTTGGCCGCAAGGGGGCACAATTGAAAATAATTTTTTTTAATTCTAAATTTCTCCGAAAATCCCCATATTAAGGTATAACTCTGATTACATTATTAGAAAGCTTAGACAATTCTGCATCATTTTGGTTTAAGGCTCATTGACGTACCGACCTTGCTAAGAGTGGGGAAAGATATTTTGAAAGTGTAAACATTAAAATCGCTGTAACTTCTAAACGCCTTATGCGATTTTACTAAATTTAAGATTGTTTGGAAGAGAAAGGTAAGCAAAAAAGTTAAACTTTTACAGTTCATTACATGGAAAATGACAATATAATATAAAAAAAAAAACAATAAAAAATGGAAGTTACATTAATAAAATCAATTTAAAAAAAAACAGTATAAATAATTTAGTTAAGTAATCTCCTTAATTGTTTTTTAAAAGTTGCTAATTTTTTAATTTTTCTGATATTTTTTGGAGGATTGTTATATTTTATTAATCCATCATATAAAAGCTATTTTTTTCCGAAATTACTTTTTACTGGTATAATTTGATAATTTATACAATGTCTGGTGTTATTGTCATGTAATGTCTTATTCTCCTGAAGTGTTATGTTTGATTTTTTACATACAGAAGCTGAGTATTGTATTTTTGAATATATTAATGAAAAATATATATTTTTTAAGTATTTCAAAGAAATGCAATATCTAGCTCTTTACAAAATAGATACCAAAGAAGATATCGACTTTATAATATACTGGATATGTCCTTTCAAATTTAAATATTCGTCTAAAACTAATCCTAAAAATTTTGTCGTTTTTGAATATTGAATATTTTCATTATTAAATGATAAGGGGTTAATATATGATAGAATTTATTTTTAGTTATAAACATAAAAGAAGATTTGGTAAAATTAAACGTAAGTTTATTTGATTGAAGCCAAGAAAGAAATATTTTTAAATCATTAATAAATAAATACTTGTTGTATCATCTGCAAATAGCCTTATATTACCTTTTAAGTTCAATTTGGAAACGGAATTAATGTAAACTAAGAATAACAATGGACCTAATATTGATCCTTGTGGGAGTCCACGTATTAGCATATTCTTTTTCCGAACTTTTTTCCCCCAATTTGAACAAATTGTTTAAGATAGCTTAAATAACTTTCAAGTAGTTTGTGTGTATTACGTAAATTTATCCCTCTAATAAACTTATAAAGTTGGTTGGAAATAATTTAAACAAAAAGACGTCCTTTTTTATCGATATGTAGCAAACGTAGTCCTTTAATCTAGGTGAATCATAGATAAAAATCCATTATAGGAACGATTACACATTTTTAGTAGATATAATTTATACCTTTGGGTGTTCACGAATAATAAATTTGTTCAGGAAAACCGCCTACATTGAAATTGAACCTCTCATTTCTTTAATGTCTTTATAATGAAGTTATGCATGTCGAATGTGGATTTCTTTTACGAGGGTGGTTGACCCGTGAACCATATGGGACCATTATTACAGATTTTTCACTAGTACCGTGCGAGCAAAAAATATTTGCATCAAAGAGGGCCTTGCATCTAAGGACGTAATGCTTAGCCGTAGAGCTTAATACCTATTGGGTGTCAGTAACTACCTGAATTAACAATCAATCAGTTATTCCGTCATCTTTGACAGTCGTTACAAGTAATTTGATTCATCCCTAATTTTTCCAATTTCTTGAACAATTCACACAATGGGCTTTACGGAACAGCACAAAACATTCATGGTTGAAGCGTATTTTCGAAACGGGGTTAGAGTAAATGGTGAGTGGCAATACAATCCGGGTTTGTGCATGGACGATTTTCACGAACATTTTCCTAACGTTGCTTTTATTGCTGGGGATTTTTATCATTGTCTGAAAAGAACCGTGGCTGTGTTTAGGGAAACAGGTTCTATACAACACAAAAAAGGAGCAGAAAGACCATCTGTAAGAACAGAAGAACTTGTTGCAAACGTTCGTGAAATAATGCAAAATACGCCAACAAATTGTATAAGACGCCTGTCCCAAGAAGTGGGAAGATCTTATGGAACATGCAGGACTATTCTTAAGAAGGAAAAAGAAAGGATTATCCAAGAATGTGGTAACATTTCTCCAAAGATGCTGGTCAACACTTTCGAAAATATGAAGAGACGTGTGAATTTATGCTTGGAGCATGGCGGTGGCCAATTTCAGCAATTTATGTAAGTAATTATTTTTCTTTCTGTATATTCTTACTTTGTTAATTTTGCAAACAACAAAAATAAATTTGTATTTGTCTACTTATATTACTCATTAGTTTGGCATATCATGGCATAATATGAATTTGACAAAATTTTAACCTAGATTTGGTTAGATATATCGTCCCCATATCATTGTGATCTAAACCAAGCCCTACGTTTTTTAATCCAAGACCTCTTTGATGCAAATAATTTTTGCTCGCACGGTATAAAAGCAACGGCTTAAGGCCGGATTGGAAAGCCCGCAAATCTGATACTCGACGAGCAGACGTTTTTATAAAGAATGACTTTTTCTTTTATACCTAAGTACTAATAAAAAAAAGTTTTTCCTCTTCCAAACTCTATCCGTGTGGATAGTTTATTTTTTAACTAAGATTTGAGGAAATAAGGAGTAAAGCAGATGTTTTATCTGTACTTCAGGGAACTTTTAATTACATAATATATAGTCAACGTCGTCTGCTTTCTACGCTTCTCGCTATGCTAAATTTCTTCAACTAGTATACCTAGTATTGACGATAAATCGAAATTTTATAACATATTATTTATTATATCATAGCTATTATTTATCGATTCAAGTGATCGAGTCGGCTAATGGATGGACATGTTTCTTTACAAAGAGCCTGGTCATTATTGTTCCTTACATCTCTACCCATAAAAGATGAAGGCAACATTTTTAGCGTCAATAAGATTTTTGCTCTTAATTAATGGTTACTGAATTTCTTCATCAAACCATCTACAGGATGTGGTTTAACTAAGTTACCATTTATATTCTCCAACTATTATATACAGTGTGAGTTTGTAAGTTGGAATAAATTTCTTAAATCCAGTAGTTATTTCTTTGAAAAATGCTTGGACACGGGTATAAACATTTAAAGTTGTGGTATTTTTTATAGAAAAATATTTATACAATGTGTTCCAAATTACAGATATGACGATATCGGTATTATTTTTAAATGGCAATTTTAGTTTTTATTGACTATTTTTAAAGTACATATTAAGTTATACATAAGTACCAAATTTCAAAATTTTATTCCTTCTACGAAACCGGTAAATGTTGAGAAGTTGATAGCACGAATAAGTCATGAACATGAGTGTAGGTTAATTTCTCCCGAAGTAATTAGAAATGTCCGAAACGAGTATTCCTAAAATTCGGCGTCCCGCGTAGTAAAATGTGAGTAAAATGGAGTAAAACGCCCGTATAACGTTGCCGCATTGATCTTCCTAAAACATTATAATTTGATGTTATTTTGGAAATAAAAAATTAATACGAGTAGTAAATTAAAAAAAAAACGCACACATATTTAGTATAATATTTTTACTTACAGGTAGGGAAGAGTGTTGTACCTTGGGACATTTTTCTATTTTAATTATTTTTCTTTGACATTTTTCAATAAAAATAATTATTATCACGGCAATTATACTCAGAGTCATTTCGACTATTAGGAACAAAATTTGCAGAACGTTTATGTTGTATTATCATATTGAAAACTAAAAAAATATTGTTAATTGCAAACTGTCCCAAGGTATAACCGGGTCCTGTACCTTGGGACAACCATAATTGTACGTCGAGATTAAAAATAAATAAATAAGAAGACACTTAAAATGTGCATAACATATTTATTAGTACATATTAAAAGACATTAAGTCTACTGGACCGGAGAATTGTTCCATTAGACGTTCTGATCCTTCAACCACTGGCACTGTTGGTTTTGGTAATTTTCTTAGAATGTATGATTCGTTTATTTCGTATAATTCTTCATTCTTCACAAATTTGCAACTATTCATTATTTTTTTTTAGATAAACCACCTCAAAACACGTTTTTTCCAATTTTGTCTTAATTTCCACAATGTAATGACGTACAGACTTTTTCCCCTTTAGTTCTGTTAAAACAAAGTCTGTAAATATTTTTTTACAGCATTTGTATATTTGAATATTCGAAGTTTAGTTTGCCGGAATCGCGGTGTAACTTGAAGTGGCGTGCTAAAGTTGATTTGCTTATTTTATGTAGGGCTGCTGCCTGCCTGCCTGCATCCCTAAAACTATATTTTACACTTTTTGCTCTAGGACAACAGATGGCGCATGTAGCCATTTTGTCCCAAGGTACATGCGACCCAACGTACAACACTCTCCCCTACATATGAGAAATGCATCTAATAAAATTAATATAACCTTCGTTTTTAAACACAGGCGGTAGATCTAGGGCAAACAGCCAAAATTTGTCATAATTGATTTCCATTAAAAAGATTTCTGATCGGGACAAAATGCAAACAATGGGGTCTCCTTATATATTACAGGTCTGTGCATGTAACCGTGTACATCCCAAGTAGCATTTTTAGACACATTTTGGTAAATGTAACGAAACCTATGTTTCTGTTTCCAACACAAAAAGGAAACTGATGGCTACAAATTTGGAAACATTTTCGAAACGTACACATTGTAAATGGCGCTATTGCACGTCTTTCCGAGTGGTTGGTACTTTCGCTGTTTCAACTAGTGATGGGATCACTCGAGTGAAAAACAACCGATCACTCGGTTTTTTCAATCACTTGAATTATTCGATTATCTTCGGAAATAACTCGAGTGATAAAATGAGTGACGAACATATGGTTTTTATTTTTCAACGCGTCTCCAAAGTATGCAATATCGTGACATCTTAAGGTCAAGTAGTCAAGTGGTTAGTTAAATTAAATTGTAAGTTGTAAGATCTGGGAACCATGCCAAAAAAACCACAAATATCTCCGCCACATTTAATAATCCGCAAAAAATCAATCGATTAACAACACCGAGTGAGTTATTCCCAATACAAATGCTGTATATCAACATGAACGATGAACCATTGATATTAGAATTTGAGTGAAAAGAAATCGATTAATCATTCGGTTTTTTAAATCACTCGAATTCTCAGTAGTCGATTATTAAAATAAGTCGATTTTTCCCAACACTAGTTTCAACGCATAATCGAAATGTCGAAAATGTTTTTAAAATTTCACTTATTTCTTTTTTAAATCGAATTGGCTAGTAAGATGGAAATAATGTAACAACTTTACGGCTTTTCAAAAGATGCAGAAATTTAATTAAAACCAATTTTAACAAGATAAAAGTTCATTTGTCAAAATGGCGCCCAGAACGCGAGTTATTATTCTAGCTCAAAATGGAGTCGAGACACAATTTCTAGTATTAAGTTTCCATAATGTTTCGAATATTATGTACCTATAATTAACAGATACAATATGGAAACAGAAACACTGTTTCGATAATGTATCGAATATAATGCGAAACAAACATAGCTAAATTAAAATGGACTTAAGTACACGGTGCCGGCACTTTATAAACTCCATTTCTTTTGTTATAACCTGTCATGTCAAGTCAAATATTTTACATACACATGTACATATGTATCGAAAATATTTCGAAACGTTTCTCAGCAAGGAGGGAGAATAATAAATTTGTGACTAAAAATGCTACTTGGGATGTGCTGGAAATACTCTATTTCCTCAGAAAGACAATTCCTCTATGTAAAAAGAGTCAATTTTCCTTTCAAAAACACAAATGTGTCTAATTTATTTGAACAGCTGATGAATCAAACTTGTCCTAATTAGCGGTAAGTTTGACATATTGTTATATACAATTATTCAATTAATTACAGGTGCAGGCTCAGTTAAATTAAAATAAATTAACCGAGTTGACGTTGCTTTTTGTGTATCACCTCACCATCCACATGTACATATTGTGTATGCCTGACCTTGAATGGTCAATAAAATATGCAATATTTAATATTATTATTATTTATTATAACGTGATATATTATTTTTGCAACTTATTGTTTTCTTGCAACTGGGATGCAAAAAAATTGGCAATATAGCTGACTACACATTATTATTTTGTTGGTGTGGTATATTTTTATTTAATTTACTGCTAAAACTCATGTTAAATTCGGGTAAAAAATTACAACAGGATTTATCAGGAACAACCAAAGTGGTTTCATACTGTTTCCTGTTATTGTAAATTGTAACCAACATATTATAACCAACCACAATAAATTTTTTCCTAATTTTTTATATTGTTATTTATTAATTTACGATATAGACAGCATAACCCTGAGAAAACAAAAAAAACTGATGCATACAAGTTATAACGCATGGTGTAATATATACAGGGTGTTACAAATTTGTGTGCGTACATGGGTATCTAGAAAACGTGAACAGAGATACGAAAATCCTTAAAGTTTTGGTTTTAAATTTTTATGATTTAATTTTTCACTTAAATTAACACTTTCTCATAGCCGATTTTGTTCTGCAACATGGCGTTATTAGTTTGGAAATTTGACGTTTCGTTCTTCAGTTGCCACCGTCAAGTCACATTCTTTGAATACGCACCTGGAATTTTAAATATGTTTAGGGACTTTTTTTAATTATTTTTAGGATTAAATATTAAAATTATGTTTTTTTTTATAAAAAAAATTGTTACCAGTTACTAGTAGTACAAGTTTAAAATATGGTGAATGCGATGGTAAAAGAACTTAGCTCAGTCATGTCTCTGTAGCTAACATTTTAACGTAAAACAGACCTGACTTCAACAGGGTGCCATAGTCACAATAATGCGGCATGTTCCTATGGAAATTTTATTATATAAAAGTGTTTTTGTTTGCTCCTCAAGTAAAAAATTAAATACCAAAACTAAATTATGCATGCACACGAGTAACACCTTTTGTAAGTATAATCCACAAAAATAATAGTGTAGCATTACTTAGATATACCCCAAAGCATTAGTAAACTGTCCTAAATACCATTGCTGCAGGAACAATATTTATTGTTTACCAATTTTTATTATTTTACTACAATGCCAATGGAGTAGACAATAAAGATAAGAAACAATGCATCAAAAACTTACCCGAGCTATACTTTAATATTTTATTTTTCGCCTGAGGTTTGGGTGTCTTCGGTTTTGCCAAAGCTTGTTTCGCCAACGTCGGTTTAGAATTCGCCACCACCGCCGAGGGTTCCTTTTTATGCAGCAACAACGTTGCCGATCTTTTATAGTGTTTCGGAAGGGTATCGGCCTTAATAATTAATTTTCCCCCACGAGTCTCGACGCGAATCCGCGGCAACGTGGACGCACTCATTTTCCCGGTAAAAGAAAAAAAAAACGCGACGCGCACCGAAACAAAAGACACGGACAAACTAAAGAAAATTAAAGTAAAAGCTACAATTAGGGAGGCATTATCTCGAGATAACACATTACTCCCATGAATAGCATTCTTATCGCGTGTTCTAATAATTCCGAGATCGCGCAATAACAACTACCAAAACAATGAATAATTTCGATAAAATTTATATGTTGCGCGACGTAATCTGACTAAATTAATCGCGGAGTTGCGTTCACCTGGGCTGGTAATGTGCGGCGGACTGAGCACTGACTGAGTAGACCTGGCGAAGGCCGCGAACAACCGAGGCGAGGAATCGAAGAAAGAAATGAAGCAAAGAAGATTTTGGTAGCACTATCGCTAAATGGAAGGGAGAAGAAAAATTGCAATTTTTAGGAGTTTCAGCGAATTGGAGCGGAGTGATACAGTTATTTTATAGTGGGTGGACAAGCACGGATATTTTTAGCGACCGTGTTGTCGCGTCGCCTTGCTAGCTTGACCAAGATTTGACTTATAATTATATACAGAGATGTCCACCAATCGTAAATCAATAGACATTTGCATATTATGTAGAACCTGAAATTTAATCAACCATTGCATTTTTTGCATACTTGCTGACAGATCCGTTTAGAGCCTGTAGTAAGTATTCTATATGTCTCTATTAAATCTTCTCCCTGTTCTCTCTCTTTCAAAGTGTAGTAAGCCTGAAATAAACCAATAATTGTTCATTGAGATTTTCCTCGTTCTTCATTGCGCTCGTTCCAGCAATTCCAGCTTAATGTCATACGACCATACTCTGAACTCTTTGTTGATATGGGATTTATAATGTTCTTCGATTATATTGGCGTTATTACAATGTTTGCTTCCCATTTAAGATTGGTAGAGGTTCATGGTATTTTTGTTCTTCTACAGTCGCCTTGATTTTATGTTGGTTTATAAAGAAATTGTGATTGCTTTTTGTCCTTTATACAGTACGGGTGCCCTGCCACTCATTGAGTTTTAACTGCCATGTGTTCTAACATATTAAGATCAGTCAGTCTTGAAGCAAATATTTTTCACTTGCAAAGCATAGGGCTGGTGATATTATCTTTTCACTCTTCTCTTCTTACCAGATCAAAATGTAAACCAAGCACAACGGTCCTAGAACTGATCACTGATCCCTGTGGGGCACCATTTTTAACCTCACATGATTCTGAGAGTTGCAGTTCGATCTTAACATTGAAGGTTAACAGTTTTACTCTTATCCAATAGTATGTTAAGTTTGTTTTGTAGGTACTATTTGAAAAAATAAACTATTTTTCAAGTAATTTACGCCAGACAAATGCTCCATGCGTCCGTTTTAATATTATTTAACGTTTATAATCTTTGTAGGTTACTCGGCCAGTCCCTGTCGCTTGCCATAAGCTTTGTAAACTAATATTCTATTGTAACGCGTCTAATATTGATTTTTTTACGTTTTGCGACGCATTTAACCTTTTTTAGAGACCAAACTACGTAACCACCGTTGTGTCTCCAAGGGAAAACATTTTACAAGTTTAAGGAAAACTAAAACCAGAGGCAAAACCATAGTTTTTTCGATAAATATAAGCGGAAAGTTATGTTTATGACATCGTGCAGTAAAATAAATATAAAACATAGGAGGTATTGACTAGACTTCCGTGTAATGGCCTCATGGATCTTAAAATTATAGAGTGATTCCTCTAGGAAACACTGGTAACGATATGCTAATTTATGACTTATAATCTGCTGTCAAGTAGTGTAAAAACAAACAATTAGGCAATCAAATGTGTCAAAAAAGGCGGTTGTGGGTAAAGAGTGCTTTGTAATTGGTGCATGTGACTATAAAAATGGCATTGCTAGTGGTGCAAAGTTCTTTGCCAACGGCCGCCATTAAGTCGCTCGGTTTGGCTATTATTTGAATTTTGTTGGTTATAAATTCTGCATAGTCCGGATACAACCACAGCAGAGCTAAAATTGGAAAGGCCATATCCAGTATATTATAAACTCTATATCTTCTTTGGTATCTGTTTTGTACAGAGCTAGATATTACATTCCTTTGAAATACTTAAAAAATATATATTTTTCATTAATATATTCAAAATTACAATACTTAGCTTCTGTATGGGGATCTGCTTGTTTATCAAACTTAAATCCATTACAAAAATTGCAAAATAAAGTTATTAAATGCATTCACAAATTACGACATTTAGAACCAACTGTTAATCTATACAGACCGAAGGGGTATTTCCACTTTCAAAACATTTATAAATTAAAAATCTGTATTCTAATGCACTCTATTATTTTCAAAGAAAAAAAAAAGTCAAACAACACTTCAGGAGAATAAGACATTACATGATCATAACACCAGACATTGTATACATTATCAAACTATACCAGTAAAAACAAATTTCGGAAAAAAATCGCGACGGAATAATAAAATATAACAATCTTCCAAAAAATATCAGAAAAATTAAAAAATTGGCAACTTACAAAAAACAATTAAAAGAGATATTTACTAAATTAAATTATTTATACTATTTTTTTCAAATTGATTTTATTAATGAGTTAAATTGGATTAACTTAGATTTTTTATTGGTTATTATTTTGTATATCATATTGTTAAAGTTAAAAGTGTAGACTTCTCAAGGCCCCATCTCTCAAGAGGGTGCGCGCGGAGCTAGCCTGCGCATTGACAATATTGACATCAATATTGGGATTCTTGGGTTATGTATTCTGGAGTTGTTGACAATAATTGGTTATTGATTGATTGAAGTACGACTTTTTGTTTTAACATTAATAATAAACATTGCTTTGAAGCAAAAATAATTTTACAAGAAAGGTGTTCGGCTTTTACCATTCTGCACCTTCGAATCTGTATGTGACATTAATCTGCACTTGATCTACTCCAACTCCGTCCCGTCAAGCCGAACTCCCCCAAATGATCGTCTATATTACGCAAAGCTAATTACAATTAGCAGTTCCATCGTGCTGAATTAAAAGGAATATTTTTAAATAATTTCAAAAAAAGAAGAACTTGTCAATTTGGTCAGAAAATAATTAATTTGCGTAATGGATAAAATGGCATCCTGGTATTGTTCCTTATGGGAACCCTTACACTATTAATATTGCCGATTTACTTAAACGTACAGTAGTAACATTGCCATTGTTTTATCAGTATACACAGTTATTATGACGCGATGTTAATAGTGTAAAGACTATAAGTAAAATGGGCTCCCACCATAAAAAGAAGAAGGTCGTATAAATAGCACACTTAAGTATCGCACCGTACTTGGAGTTTTTTGTTTTTATAGGTTGCAATACGCTAATTTGAGTTGGCAGCATCATTCCAACTGAATGTAACTTCGTAGCGATCGACGTGCGCCTTCGTTAAAAATACAAGGTTATGTTATTTGGGTTTATTAAACGGTAAAAAATTACTAATGCTATCTGGACATCAATTGGCAGCACAAGAATAGAAACAATTGTTTAATTTCTTTGTGCTATATATAATAATAATAATAATGTTTATTTAAAATTTAATAATATAATAAATATGTTTATGTTGTCTTCTATAAACTTATTCTTCAATTCCCTGAAGCTGAGCTTGTTAGGGGCAAATATTATTTTTTGTTTTAATATGTAATTAACATTTTTGTTGGTAAATAATCGTTTAAATAAATACATAAATATTTGAAATTTTTTTGTCCTAAGAACTTATTTATTTTAGGTTTTATGGTTATTTCATTTTTATGACGTGTATTATGATTATGGTTTTTAAATTGTATAAGGTTTTTATTTTTAAATATACAATTTATATTATGATGTTATAAATGTAAAGTTGTCTTAAGTTCAACTTTTTTGTTTCTGAATATAATTCTTCTGAAGAATAAATATCATCTTTATTGAATATAATTTTTAGAAACCTTTTTTGTAATATTTCTAATTTTTTAACTAAAGTTCTATTTATTCCTCCCCAACCTAGAATTCCGTAATTTAAATCAGGTTTATCAAACGCGTAATATAATATTTCCATATGCCTTACATTTAAAATTTTTTTAATGTTTTTAAAAAGCGGTAGTAAACTTCTTAATTTTTTAATTAAGTATTCTAAGTGAAAATTCCAATTAAATTTACTATCAAATATAATTCCTAGATATTTTATTTTATTAACTTTAAAAATTTAAATGTCTTCATTTGAATACTATTCATATTTTGTGGTAGGTAATTTAGGTTTAAAGTAAAAGGAATATAATTTGTTTTATTAAAATTAATTGTTAACAAATTGTTATCAAATCAATTTTTTATAATTTTAAAATCTTTTTTTATTTTATTAATTAAGTTTTCCCAATTTGTATCGGTATAAAAACATGTAGTATCATCTGCAAAACTATGAATTTGTCCATAGCAATTTATACTAAATAAGTCGTTAATATAAATATTTAAAAATAATGGCCCTAAAATTGTTCCTTGAGGAACACTATACTTAAATACTTTTGATAGCTTTTTTCTTTATCTATTTAAACATAAGTTGATCTATTTTTCAGATAATTTTTAATAAATTCTAATTGCTTTCCTCTGAATTCAATATTTTCAAACTTTTTTAACAGTAAATTATGGCTAACTGTATCAAAGGCTTTTGTTAAATCTAGAAAAATACTAATACAAGGTTTTTTATTATCTAGTGCATCATATATTTGTTGTGTTAGATAGCAGATAGCGTTTTGTGTTGATTTATTTTTTTGAAACCCCAACTGTTTATTAGAAATAAAATATATTTTTTCCAAATAATTTTCAATTCTTAATTTTAAAATTTTTTCGAATAATTTTGCTATCGAAAATATTAATGTTATTGGTCTATAATTACCTACGAGTTTTACTAGAATTTCCATTTTTAAAAATAGGTTTTATTATACCATTTTGAAAGCTTCTGGTTATATACTGGTTTTAAAAATATTATTTATAAGAAATGTTAGTGGTCTAGAATATATTATTATATTAATGGCCCTATTGATATTGCTTACATGTGCCCGCGCTTTTCTCACTACTAAAACAATCATGCACTAGACACAGTGGCAATATTAGCAATAGGTATCTATTGTTTTTAAAGTCACAAAACAGCACAAAAATGACAACAAATTTGAAACAGGCGCACAGGTTAACAAAAGACAATTGACATATTTTGGCGTTAATATATTTTTTCTACAACCGAGCGCAAAGTACAAGCTTCCAAGAGAAAGCGCAAAGTTGCACTTTTTCTAGGAGCGAACGCTCGCTTAGTTACATGAAAACCATAAAGAAACGTCTAGTAAGTATATCTGCGACTTTTGACACAAAAGTAGGCGTTGACGGTATTTGACAGATGTCGATAATTTTGTGACAAACGGTAAATTTAAGATCGTTCTCGTAAAATTTAATTAATAAATATATATTAATTTTTAACAAACATTTCTATAAAAACACCGGTTGTAGAAAAAATCCTGTATGTAATTCGAGCTCAAAGTGACGTTAATAATTATTTCAGCAACAATAAGGCCTTGCCTAGATATATTAAAACGCAGGGTCTTATGGGAAATAGGTAATCTATTTATATTATGTACTTTTTGCTCTGTGATCCTCGCTAATCAATTTTACTTACCCTGACTGCTGGCACAACTTCGATCACCTACAGACTCAGGATTGGTCGAGAGGCTGACCCGGTCAGATTCACTATTTTCCTCTTTTCGTTTTAAAGCCTAAAAAGAAATAATAGGTGTTAAAATGTGCACAAAACATATTATCACAATAATATTGCTATTGTTCATACCTTAATCGTAGTCTATAACATTTTATGAGGTATTTTATTTAGTTGCAGGTGGTAAGACAATCTAGAATTATCAAAAGAATTACTTTGTCGGACTGTCTTTATTTTGTTACCTTACACAATGTTTCTGTTAGTTAGTATCTCTAACCGTTTTTAAGTCTAAACTAAATTATAATTTTAGGGCTACTACTAGACATTTCATAAAAAACCTTATGATAAGGAGATTTCTGAAAATATTAACCAAAAACTGTAATATCAAAACCCTGCCTGCAAATGTGGAAATACGCTTAGAAGCTTTCTTATAAAAGTAAAACCCCGCAGGAATGAAAACACAAAAAAATGCATCATCTATCGAAATACGAAACCCTTGCGAGTGTGGAGAATCGTAAATTGGAGAAACAAAAAAATCTCTTCCCGTACGAGTTAAAGAACATCTGACACATACCCAAAAAGGTGAAACTTCCAGATCAGGTATAGCGGAACAGATTTGGACCAACCAATATCACATGCGGTGGTCAGAACCCAAGGTTTTGGACTAGGAACATCCCTGGCTAAAACGCAACTTCAAAGCAGGTTTTATGAACCAAAACACTCATATATTTAGTAAACCAAGTATTGATATCCCCAAAATATGGAAGTCTGTCCTTGTCGAAAACAACAAACAGCTCAAACTTTACAATCCAGTAGGTAAGCACGTAGGCGTAGTCATGAAGCTTCATGCTGCACATGGATAGTATACACAGTTAGGACAGCTCTCCTAGAATTATAATTAAGTTTACACTTGAAAACAGTTAGGTATACTAACTAAACGAAACGTCGTGTTAAGTAACAAAATAAAGACAAAGTACTTCTATTGATTTTATTTACTCTAATGATAACTAAAAACAAAATGATCATGATAACAAGAATGTCGTTTTTCTTCGTATAAGCCCAAGTATTGGACATGTTCTGTATAGAACAGTATATATTATGCACTGTATCATAAGTGTAAAATATATTCACCCATTTAAATGCCATACGAAACTATACGAGTACCAAATTAGAATGACCATTAAAGGTTACCATATGATTTTGGAATGTTCACGTATTTATATGGCGCTTTGTAAGTATATTTATGGTCAGTTTATGCAGTTCTAAATCTTTTGGTTGAATGTTACACGACATTATGTTAAATTAGATTTATGATTAGAAACTATAGATAGTATCTACGATTCTACGTCTAGCAGGTATGTGGAATTGTTACATGTTAAGCGATTTCCGAAATATAATCGAAACTAATTAAATTATAGCGGTGTTCCAACCCAGTCAAAGATTCGTTACAAATCTGTAATGGGCTTTTAGGGGAAGAAATTTTTTTTTTGTATGGTTTTAGTTTAAAATTTTGAAATATAGCAATCGATTGTTGCTGTTGGTAGTGCAGTTGGTAGAAATGACCGATGGAGGAACGAAACTTTTGCTGGGTTGGAACAAAGCTATATAAATAAAGGTTTCTAAAATAGAAATGCAAAAGGTAGAGGTACTTGAACCACGTAATTAACAAATTCTTATTATACCCAATTTAACTTATGTTTAATTTCTTTTTGCTCTGTTTTTACTTTCTAAAACATTGTCGTCTAATAGATGATGCAGAAAATAACGACGTACAACACTATTGTATCGTGCCAAAACCAAACCAACCGGTAAATAACCACCTATTACTTGGTAATTTACATTCTTCTACAAGTCAACAAAAAGTGCAATATGATTACAGGTCCTCTGACCAATAAAATACCTGATTTAAACCTAAAATATACATACAATGATTATTATTCCGTTATTTATAAGTGGTTTTTTATTATTGTGACAAAATGTAACATAATTTAACTGTATCTTTAACTGAAACGGAACAGGGGCCTAAATTCGGATGACCGAATAATCAGCTGAACTAAATTTCATCGTCGCATGTAAATAAACTCATTTTCTGCCCTCCGTTTTTACTGAATTTCTACGTATTGGTGACAGACAATTTACATTAGTTTAAATACCGTGCGAGCAATAATTATTTGCATCAAAGAGGGCCTTGCATCTAAGGACATAATGCTTAGCCGTAGAGCTTAATACCTGTTGGGTGTCAATAACTCAATTATTCCGTATCTTTGACAGTCGTTACAAGTAATTTGATTCATCGCTAATTTTTCCAATTTCTTGAACAATTCACACAATGGGCTTTACGGAACAGCACAAAACATTTATGGTTGAAGCGTATTTTCGAAACGGGGTTAGAGTAAATGGTGAGTGGCAATACAATCGAACGAACATTTTCCTAACGTTGCTTTTATTGCTGGGGATTTTTTATCATTGCCTGAAAAGAACCGTGGCTGTGTTTAGGGAAACAGGTTCTATACAACACAAAAAAGGAGCAGAGGAAAACCATCTGTAAGAACAGAAGAACTTGTTGCAAACGTTCGTGAAATAATGCAAAATACGCCAACAAGTTGTATAAGACGCTTGTCCCAAGAAGTCGGAAGATCTTATGGAACATGCAGGACTATACTTAAGAAGCAGCTAAATTTATTTCCTTATAAAGTGAAGGTATTTCAAAAAGTACAAGCCGCAGATTTTAAAAGACGCAGGAATTACTCTCAATGGTTTACCCAAAATTTATTTTCAACAGGACGGTGCAACCGCCCATATACAGCCGCCGAAACTAATAACTACTTACGCAATTTTTTCGACGACAGATCGATCAGTTTTCGATCAGACATTGAATTCCCACCTAGATCATCTTGTTTAGCGGTTATGGATTACTTCGTTTTTCCTCATTTAAAGAACACTATTTTTAAAACACCAGTTGCAAATTTAGAACAATTACAAGAAAAGATTATCCAAGAATGTGGTAACATTTCTCCAGAGATGCTGGTCAACACTTTCGAAATAATGAAGAGACGTGTGAATTTATGCTTGGAGCCATGGCGGTGGCCAATTTCAGCAATTTATGTAATTATTATTCTTTTTCTTTCTGTATATTCTTACTTTGTTAATTTTGGAAACAACAAAAACAAATTTGTATTTGTCTACTTATTTTATTACTCATTAGTTTGGCATATCATGTCATAATATGAATTTGACACAATTTTAACCTAGATTTGGTTAGATATATCGTCCCCATATCATTGTGATCTAAACAAAGCCCTACGTTTTTTAATCCAAGCCCTCTTTGATGCAAATCATTTTTGCTCGCACGGTATATTGAACGTTGCATTGCGTGGATAAAACGCTTACACAATAAAAAATAACCATTATATTACATACAGAGTAGGAAAATAAACTATTTTATAATATGTTAAAAATTTCCTCCATCAACTGTTCTGCAGTAGATCAATCGATCTAAAAATTGGTGTTGTATATTTAGTTCTAGTTGTGGAGAAATTTCTCGTATTATTCGTCGAATGGACTCCTTAAGTCTATCAGTCGAGACTAAATTTTTACGTAGCCCTATAAAAAATCCAGTGGGTTAAGATCGGGCGATCTGGGTATACACTCTACTGGCCTCCGCCCCCTAACCGCCGGAAAAATTGCAGTACCCCCACAGGAGCAGTATATTGCGGAGGAGCACCATCTTGTTGAAACCAATTTAAACTTGATATAAATCAGGATCATTATATCATCTAGAAATAAAGTGGCAAGATATCTTTCTCCACTAAGACTCTCATCAAAGAAAGATGATCCGATTGCCCTATTTTCAACAATGTCCGCCCAGACATTAACTTTTTCATTATACTGGGTGTGACTTCCTATGAACCAGTGAGGATTTTCCTGATCCCAGTATATATAGTTTTGTCTATTTACCTGACCATTTAAAGAAAACGTAGCTTCATCTGAGAAACAAATTTTTTGGACAATGTGTTGTGCGTGAATATCTGTTAGCTCAATCGTAATTTCACAAAATGGCTCTCGCCTATCAGGATTATCATCCAATAACTCTTGTACAATTTCTGGATTGTAGGAATAAAACTTCTCTATTTAAAAAAATTTAGATACGGTAGTTTGGCGAGTATCGTATTTACGTCCAAGATGTGTGCTTGAATTATGAGAATCTTCCTGTAGTGATATGTTTATTTTTTCTCCTCAGGTATACCAGTACGGCCACTTTTAATACTATCGTTAACAGTACGGGAAATTATCCACATAATTGCTACCCTAGACACTGTCTATTGGCTAATAGGCAGGCGATTTGGGTATTTTTCATTGAACATTATACGGTTTTCCCTACTACTACTACTTCTACTTTTATCTTTATACCCCAACATAATCAAAATTTCTATGTGTTCATTTTCAACGAGGCGCGTTTTGGATGTCATATCAACAATCAAAATTCAAATTTGATTAACATTCACTGTTTTTTTTTTAAGTCTCGAGCTTTAATAACAAATTGGCATTGTCAATGCTTAAAGATTGCGATTTGAGTGACGA
Source organism: Polydrusus pterygomalis (assembly GCA_963969555.1). Lineage (NCBI taxonomy): Eukaryota > Metazoa > Arthropoda > Insecta > Coleoptera > Curculionidae > Polydrusus > Polydrusus pterygomalis. Next base: position 25,030,988 of record OZ018378.1, on the reverse strand, counting down.
GAAACTAACACAGCAAAGTTGCATACCAGCAAACAAGCAGTAAAATACCTTTGAACTAGGGCATTCAACACCCCTAAAACCAATTTTACAGAATGGAAATAACATTAATAAATTGTAGAAAAATTAATCCCAGATCGTAACTGCGTAAACATCTCAGTCACTTTATAGAAGTTCATAAACAGCCTCAAGCTGATGCCAACAGGAACTTAAGTAAGTAAGAGGTAAACTGCGATCTTATCAGGAAGTATCAACCGTTTAATCTTATTATCTTTTTAAAACATTGTTGTGCTCGGATGCAACTTAAAATTCGTGAGTAGGTCATGATAACAAAGTCAAATTCCATGATGTATTTGGGCAAGTAATAGGTAGATATGAGTAACTTTCTCATATAATAAAGGTTTAGTTAGTTTAGTTTAGACCATCACGGTCTGTTTGTTTGGTACAATTATATCAACTTTACGACATTGACCCTTATAAAATGATCTTTCCTGCACGGAAATCTTAACAGATGTAGACAAATTAACTGCTATTATTAGAGAAACGTGACAACGTTGCAAAGTTCTAACCCCTGATCATTTGCTATACTCAGGTTCCAAAATTTTTGTAAGCGACTCATCCAGTACCGATTGGGCGACACAATAAAATGTATTCTTGTTTTCGCACCTTACATCAATTATTATTGTATTTAATAAACTGTGCCGCTCTATTGTATCGTGGGTGGATCATAGATATTTACCTTTAGATAAACAAACAACAATTACGAATGTGGCAGTTTTATGGCCTCGCGCATGTAAACAAAACTGGGAACTATAAGACATGCGCACTGCAACATTATCGTTTAACGAATGGGAAAATAGACAGGTCCGGGCTTTAAAATTTAAATTCTTGCTCATATGCCACCATAGAGGGTTTATTTTACCCCTATTTGGGCATAATACAATTATACAACGGCTGCACTAGTCATTGTTTATATTACAATTCGAGTCACTAAAAGCACAAACACAATTCACTAACTAAACTACACAAAAACCAGAAATCCATAAATATTAAACACCAGTCCCACAATCCACGATAGCCAATTCGATAGCTGAAAACTTTAGAAAACTACAAGGAATCCGCAGAGAAACCTTAAAACACAACAACAAAAATGGCAGCCGAGCAAGTTCTGGAGAGTATTCTTGAGCGCGTCGATTATTGTCGATAAAGTAGGACGGCCGATAACACGAGGTTTGTGCGCATGCACGAAGGTTCCCCGAATGAAGACAGCTGACCAACGAGTCATGCGCTCGGACGTATATTTTCACCCATAAAACGTAACTTTTGTTTGCGCAGGAGATAAGCTGTAGGTATCTAAAGGTAAATTGTCTATGGGGTGGACTGAAAGTGCGGTGTTGTCATACATTAGGAGCGCAAAACATTAATCAGCTGATCACATTTAAATATGATCAAGGTCATTCTAACCTTACAAGAATGTACTAAGATTCCTAGTGCGTATAAAATAAATGTAGAAATACAGCTTTGGGCACAAACCAGTCCTAAAAACTTAAACGTCTCAACTAAATGTTTGCACTGTTTCGATTCTTTCATTTATTATAGATTTTTGCGTGCGTTCTTAAGCATAAATGACATTTTTTTAAGTCTACGATCTCCTGTTGCTGTATTGGCACCTTAGTTATGAGACATCTTGTATATAACGATAACCTAATGGTTTAACTAGGCACTTCATTGATTTAAGAATATTGTATAATTTGTATTCACTATGAAACCTAAATAATAAACACCAAGAAAATCTGTCTCTGAACTATATAAAATCCAAAAGTAAAATGTTTACAACACAAACTACACAAAAAACAGACACAGAAACACTTAAAAAACACCAAACACGAAAGAAAATAATATGACGCAACCTGACGTGTGAGCTTGCTACGGCCCACTGCTGATCTGGGAACTTTAACGACGAAACCTGATCAGCTGTTAATGTCAAATGTCGTTGTCTTCTGTCGAAACGTTTTGTTTTAAGAAAAAGTTTACTCTAGTATAAGTTATTGCTTTTTTTCAAATACTAGGTAATGCTGAAAATAGTTGTGTGGAACAAAAATCAAAATTTTAAGGGATTTAAAATTGTTTGTCTTGTATGCGTTCCTATAGCATTCATCAGATTGCGATGAAACTTTGGTGAGTTGTTGTGCGCACGACCGCGAATTGAACTGAATTTGTGCAAATATTTACAATTTTTAACATAGAACTACATATTATGTACTTATTTATTACAGTAGGTAACAAAAATACGAAATAAGCCTCGAGTGCAGGTTTGATATGTATGTGTATCGTATTTCCGGCAAATAACCGTATTAACCATTTTTCTAACATTACAAAAATAAATTATACCTTCTGCTGCAAATGGTAATTTTACCACTTATCGTCTTCGAAGAGCTACAAATTCTCTAAGGACAGATTACGCCTTTCTACAATAAAACTATATTTAATATCATTTCCAACAACTTTGCGTCAATTAATAACAATAATAAAGAAAGAAAAAAAAATCAAAATTTATAATCAATAATTATAGTACTTACTGCTAAGTAAGCGGGGTAATGCATAAAGCTACTTATAGTAATTAATAATCATAATATTGATATTAATTGGAATACACAAGAGTAAACATCATTAGCCTTATTATTTGTAGGCTGTCTTTTCGGAACAAAAAAATTAGAGCAAATTAGAAGTTAGTACTTGATTTACCATTATTTGTAGGGTTGTGGAAATAGTTTTGTTAGTATTTGTAAAAACGGCAACAAATAATCACAATAATAATATGGACATAACTGTTAAGGGGATTCAACGCCAGTAATTTTTTACTTTCAATTTTTCTTCGTGAATATGCAAAATATCAAAAAATGCTTACATATAAAAGCTACAGATAATTCCTATATCTAGGTCAGTACGCAGCCAAAAATTATAGGTAATATCAAATTTTTGAAATTTTATTTTTGGAAATAACACAAATTTAAACGCAAGTACATAAAACGAAATTAAATAGTTTAGGCATTTACGAAAATCTTGTCTTTAGGGACTAGGGAGTGAAAAAAGAGGTATACTCATGAGAACAAAAAAGTTCGAAAACGGTCTGCAGGTGGTGACATCCTATTGAGATGATTGACTTTTTTTTTCTTCTTAGTAATACTTTGCAATCTGAATCTATATTTTAATATCTAACTGTGTTAGATCAAATACAACCTTATTGTATACGTATTTTTCAGGTGGTTAGAAAAATATTTTTTCGCATAATATTTATGTTACTACTACCTGACAAGTAGACTGTCCATATATATTATAGGTATATGATAAAAGTTTATATTGGAAATTATATTTTTTGAAGGACTTTCTTGACGTATTTTAATATTTCAATAAATTCTACCACTAAGGTCTTCATAAACGCAAAGTTCATGGAAAAGGTTATGTGAGCATTATTACTGGTCTATAATAAAACAGATACATCTTGAATAATGATGATGAATCTATATTAATCGTATTATTTTCATGAACAAAGGTTGGAGATAAATGACATCTTTATTGAAAAAGAAAAAAAAATATTAGAAAGCATCAAATACACTTATTTAAAAAAATAAAATGAGTACCTATTAAAGGTTCTATTAGATGGATAGATAAAGTCTTTATTTTTAACTCGGCGAGGAGCAGCATTGCTGTTTATTTAACCGAGCATACACAATACAATATTATAAATAATTTACAATTACTGATAGGTACATATTTTAAGAGTATTAGCAGCAGTACTTTGCTATATTATATTAAGTTACGAATTAACCAAAGATCTCTTACCCCAAATGTATTAAACTTAGACGATATAATTGTAGGAATTTTTACTGATTTTTGATACAAATTTAATACTTTTATACTTGTTGGAGCGTTAGGTTTTAATAATGTTTATTAAACAAGTAGGCTTTAAACTTTCTTTTAAAAGATATATAGGTAATGTTAGACAACATGTTTCGAACCATAGAATTAAATAATTTGGAAATCACATAAGAAAAACAACGTTCATATAGAGCTTTTCGGTGACGCGGTATATTCAGTTGGTCATTGTAGCGAGTTTCGCGGTTCTGAGTTGCTGAGCGAAATATCAACTTCTCCCGGAGATATCGAGGAGTCCCGGTCTCAAACAATTTGTGTAAAAAACAAGCCAAAGCAGTTTTATTTTATCTGCTCTATTCAGCCATTTTAAGTCACGTAATTTGTGGTTGGTCTCTCAATTTAAGGTTATAAATAGAGACCGACCGAAGATTCGGTTTCGGCTACTTTCGGCCAAAAATCTAGTTTCGGTGACAGTTTCGTCCAAAAATCGGCGGAAACTTCGGGTGCGCCGAAACTCAATGTTCGTGAATTCTCGCGCACCGTTCGGCTAACTTTGGGTGAGTTCGTAGTCATTACTTTATATCTAAGTGTTAATTTTTGACAAAGTTTACTTACAAGAGTAAGTCTTTAACATGTTCATTACTTTTGTTCATATTAAATTGTTAATATAACATGAATAAATAGATATCTTTGTTACATATTTCAATTATTTTTTTAAATTTCATTTAACACGAGTTCATAAGATTTCAGTAAACAATATAATTTTTCACATTAAAGTATAAGTGGATATTAAGGTCTTTAAAACACGCGCGATTTTGCAAGCACGATGGCGCAGCCGGAGTGCTTGAAATAGAGCAAGTGTTTTAAAGACCAGTTATCCACGAATACTTTACATTATTTTTTTTTATTGGTACACAAAAAATAAAAATAATAACTTCAATTCAATTCAAAAACCTCCTCACGCCAAAAAATTAACTTTCGCATCTAGTAATGTAAATAACTATTATTTGATGTTAAAAGGTAATTCTGTCAAATCAATAATTAAAAAGTTGACATATTTAGACTTTACGTTTCACGGGTTGTTGATGTTGCCATGGTAACTTTAAAACACGCGCGTTTTTGAAAGTGGGATTTAAACACGCTGAGGCGTACTTTAAATAGGCGAAATAGGGTATCAATAAAAAAAATAAGTTTCGGTTTCGGCCGAAACTGAGACCATGGTCAAAGATTCGGTTTCGGCTGAAAATCTTGTTTCGGTCGGACACTAGTTATAAATAAAACGAATACAAGAATTTTGAACTCTCTGCAATCTGCGTTTTGACTGAAAATCAAGGCAAACGATATCTGCATAGTTGCAATGCGATAGAACAAGAGACTCGCATAATTGCCGCTTGAGAGACGGATTCAAAATTTCCTTACTATTGTATTGGATAGAGTATGTTACCCATTTAGTTAGGCCCGAAAAAAGTATTCCCCAATTATTACTCCTTAAAAATCAGTAATAACCTGGTAAAAATTCTTTAAAGTTTTGCGCGTGTCAAAAGCATTTCAAACGATCTCTAAAGCGCGCGAAGCCCGATGACGTCAGGGGGTATGACTTTTGGTCATCCGTCATCCTGACAGGTGCCGAGCGACCCAATTTGCATTTGGATGGCCGTGTGTTATTGTATTGTTGTTTTAAGGTCGTGTCGCTTGACGCGTGGATGTAAAATCTGACAAATCATCAAATTTATTGAAAACCTATAACCTATTTCGTGGATGTCACACACAAATCTGACAAATGATAACCCTTGACGACACGACTACCAGCAGCGCGTTTTTACCCGCTTGGAATTATTTGAATTTTGGGGCATTTTAAAATCTTTCTAGCGGTCTTTTGGGACGAAATATGTTGTTTTCTTGCTGCCATATGTTTTATGACAATATACTTATGATTTATAGAATTTTTTCGCCATTTAAAATGTTTGTCAAGTTCCCTATTGTGCCAGCGAAGCCGCGGGTATTCGTTAGTTTAATAATATAAATTGATTAAAACGAATATAGGTCACAAAAGTAAAAAAATATCATAAACTTCTTCAATGTTGTGTTAATCTAAGCATCTTCAAATAAGTGAATAACGTTTTAAGAACAAAAAACTGTTAACATGTAGCAATATCAAAATTATTCGACGACGAAGACCGATGACAGATGAAAAAAACTTAATCTATATTGTTATGTTCCTGCGGTTTGTTGATATTGAAAAAAAAATTTACATTTATATTACATATACAGTGTGTCCCACAACTAAGGGGCCATAAAATAACTAGTAAACTTGAAAATAGGTCATTTATGCTAAATTTCTTATGATAAACTATCCACGATTAAAAAGACAGGATAATTTAAGTAAAAATTTATTTTAGAAAATTGCCGATGATTTAATAATAATAATAAGTTTATTTAAAATTTAATAATATAATAAATATGTTCATGTTGTCTCCTATAAACTTATTCTTCAATCCCCTGAAGCTGAGCTTGTTAGGGGCCAATCTTATTTTTTGTTTTAGGTAAAATCATAAATCATAAATATGCATTAAAAATTAAGTTTTAAAGTAAAAATGTTAATTTACTGTATAAACGCAGTTTTTTTGAAGAAATATATTACCTATAATAAAATGATTAATTTATAATTTTTAAGTAAAAAATATTACTTAGGTACCTATATAAATTATTCAGAACAATATTAATTAATCAAAGCATTTCTAAAAATATTTTCAAATTGTCTGTTTTTAATATCCATGTTTTTATTTCAACTTTCAATTTTTTTAAAGAAATCAATTTTTTAATTTTTGTTGGTAAATAAAATCGTTTAAATAAAAACATAAATATTTGAAATTTTCTTGTCCTATGGACTTATTTATTTGAGGTTTTATGGTTATTTTATTTTTATGACGTGTATTATGATTATGGTATTTAAATTGTATAAGGTTTTTATTTTTAAATATATACATTAAGATGTTATAAATGTAAAGTTGTCTTATGTTCAACTTTTTTGTTTCTGAATATAATTATTTTGAAGGATAAAGATAATCTTTATTGAATATAATTTTTACCTTTTTTGTAATATTTCTAATTTTTTAACTAAAGTTCTATTTATTCCTCCCCAACCTAAAATTCCGTAATTTAAATGAGTTTTAACTAACGCGTAATATAATATTTCCATATGTCTTACTATTTTAAAATTTTTTTAATGTTTTTAAAAATCGGTAGTAAACTTCTTAATTTTTTAATTAAGTATTCTATTCTAAGTGAAAATTCCAATTTAATTTACTGACAAAAATAATTCCGAAATATTTGATTTTATTAACTTTAAAAATTTGAATGTCTTCATTTATTTGAATACTATTCATATTTCGTGGTAGGTTATTTAGGTTTAAAGCAAAAGGAATATAATTTGTTTTATTAAAATTAATTGTTAACAAATTGTTATCAAACCAATTTTTTATAATTTTAAAACCTTTTTTAATTTTATTATTTAAGTTGTCCCAATTTGTATCGATATAAAAAATTGTAGTATCATTTGCAAAACTATGAATTTGTCCATCGCAATTTATACTAAATAAGTCGTTAATATAAGTATTAAAAAATAATGGTCCGAAAATTGTTCCTTGAGGAAAAATGGTTAAGGGAATATGAACCAAACTTGGGTGTATTTTATATTTTTGAGGGCAAGAAAGACGAATTTATAATTACTTTTAATACACCTCCTAGAGGACGCTAGTTACACAATATAAGTTGGCTAAAATATATCTTTTGTCTTTCACATTTCTGACCCCCTTCACTTCAACTTATAAATAGGACACCCTGTAAAAGAATTCGCCTAAAACAATTACCCGCTGTGTGCTGTTCATCTACGTACCAGTGTTCCAATTAAAATATTCATATCTCCTCTGCAAGATAATAGTCGCAGGATGTCAAAGAACAGTGGCTGAAAGCTTTCGGACTGACCAGTCTTTTTTTAAACGATTTCATAGTCAAATAAAAAATAGTTATTTTAATTAAAAACATATCGATTTTTCACAATAATTCAGATGTCGACAAAAACACTGAGAAGAATGACAAGCTGCAATTGTTCTCCGTTTTCTCTATAAATCTAAAAAATTTATAGCAATTGAAAATGAAAATACATTAACAAAAAAATAATATTAGACGTATCAATGTTGGAACGATATTAACCTCTCTAAAAATAAATCATTTTGTCTCCTGGTCCACCTTTAGAAGATTAATCGAGGTGGTCAATAAAATAAAGAATAATGACCTAGTAGAGAACGGACATGTTGGTAAATAAAAGCACGCATACATAACAAAGCGAGAGGAAGATGCATGAAGCAACGTTTAAATATACACTCTTACGTCATTCTCGAGTATGTTGCCAAACATTTCTAGAGGAAGATAAAACTGGTTATCGAAGAATTAAAATTGTAAAAAGAACGTGCCACTTATAATTATTAGGAGATTGATTGTTTGATTAAACCTGGTCGATTAATTAGTTCGGCATGTAACAGTTTAGTAAATTGCGTATGGACTTTAAAGAGCCAATGAAGTTTTAAACAAGTTACCTTCAGCTTCAATTAACAATTAACTTTAAATTATCTTTATAATGCGAGTAAACTAAAGAAACAATGATACTTCTAAAAAACTTTAAAAAATGTGAGCATGCAAATATGAGGCGTGTGCGATTCGCTGGTTTAGATCGATCTGGATCGATCTACAGATCGATTTACCACTTCTACCAGAGCCGTATTTGATTGGGAAAGTGATTTGGATCGATCTGATCTTAAAAATCGGTTCAGTGATCCAAGGTAAATCATCGATTTTTATGAAGTTGTTCGTGTGGGTTTCGATTTTGACTTAACCTCATTTCATATTCAAAAATTAGTCGAGAGTAGCGCAGTAGTATTTTATAATGCGGGTGACTAAAGTATAACATATTTTATGTCAACTCTTCTCATTCACGTACAGGAAATATTATTTACCTAAATGGGTTCAAAAAGACGTAATTCCATTTCTACTTCTACATCACCGTTCATTTTCTTGAAAAAATACATAATCAAAGGATAGTAATAAAAACCCAACGAAAATCCAAAAACAGGGACAGAATGGAACTATAACCTCCAAAACCATAAAGTAAAAAAAACAAACAACTGATCTGATATTGGTGATTTTGCAAGTTCCCAGGTTCACTTGGGATCATTTTGACGGTACTGGGGGAACAGTGATAATTTGCCAATCGAACACAGCGGATGCGGATCGATCTAAACCAGCGAATCCAACTCGCATCTGATTCTAGCTGGTCTTGTGTTTGATTGGCAAATGATCACTATTCCTCCACTGCCGTCGTAGTGTAATCATCTTTGTCTGTGATTTTTTAGATCGCATATTAAACAGTTTAACGTAAGCCACGTGGTGGTCATTCTTCCAGATTATAAGCCTTAATATAAGCTACAAGAACAGTAATTATGAATGAAATGATTATTTTTATGGGATTTATAAGATACAAGTCGTCTACATATTAAATTATAACAGCAGTGGACCCGAAACGGACTGTGGTACAACACGCTATATAACTCGATAGCCGGAACAATGATAATTAATTAGATCATGGTTTTAAATTATGTATTCGGTTAGTACTAACCATAGGTCGATGTTTGCTTAAAGGTTATTATTTTGTTTATGACCCGAAGAGCAGGGCCGTTGTTGCTAGCTGATTACTAAAACAGTTTTACTTTTAAGGATAGTCATTCTATTGCACAGGAATTTTTTAAAATTAGGAAAGCCCACAGTTGACCATTCAATCTTCTAATTCTAATTTTAATTTTATGACATGTTTATAATTACCATAATATGATATATACCTTTGTAATGTCACGTAGAATTTAGTATCTTCTTGTACTCCTTTAATAATGGCCCGCAAGGGCCGAAACACGTGTCAGGAAACTGAATAAATTTGTGAAACCTAACAAGTAGTTATTATTTTTACGTCCTGTGCAATGGAACAATAGTTTCACCAAGCATGTAGCTCACCACAAATTAATTAGATAGTTATTCTGTTTTGGGGTGTTATTTGCCTCTTTAGGGATGGTCGGGGGGAGGTAGATTAGTTGCTATCAATAAGGCATTTTTTGAACATCCTTTATGTACTAATTCTTTCGCCCTCACGAAAAATTCTGGCTACGGCCCTGACGAGGGGAAATTGAAAAATTAAACGATTTAGTCCCGTTTTAATTAAATTAGCACTGACTGACAGAAAATATACAACAACACAAAACTAATAAGCTTTATTTCAATTAGCAATTCCAACCATTAATAAAAAAAAATAATTTCATTACAGATGTATTATTAACTACTATCACCGGAAGGTTTTTATAATGAATCTATTATTAGTTTATAAAAACGTTAAGAACCATTGTTGGAGGATATCGTGGGCTTAATAAATTCCAAGTGATCTGTGTTTTAGAAATCGAAATCTGATTAGGGTTTAGTGATTTAAAATCACTTTGCATTAAAATTGTTGATCTGAGTCTGAGATAGGCATCTAGAAATAATAGTAATTTTGATGTAATAGTATGTGGTGGCATCAATATAAAAAAATGTTATGATATAAAACGTTCAAAAGCTTACTCTGTGAAATGCCCACAGGCCTATAAAAGGAAAGTAGAATACTCATTTCCCATAAGATCACTGTTATTAAAATAGAATCGCTGGAAAGGCTGTCTTGTAGGGGACTTAATTTTTTTTTCCAGAAAAGTTGGCAACCATTAAAAATTGTTAAAACTATCTTAACAATAACCCTGCTATAACTTCGTCAATTGTCATTGATACCTACAACTCTAAGGTTCTATCGTGCGAGCAAAAATTATTTGCATCAAAGAGGGCTTGGATTAAAAATCGTAGGGCTTGGTTTAGATCACAATGGTATGGGGACGATATATCTAACCAAATCTAGGTTAAAATTTTGTCAAATTCATATTATGATATGATATGCCAAACTAATGAGTAATAAAATAAATAGAAAAATACAAATTTATTTTTGTTAATTACGACTGTAAAAGATGACGGAATACCTGATTGATTGTTAATTCAGGTAGTTACTGACACCCAACAAGTATTAAGCTGTACGGCTAAGCATTACGTCCTTAGATGCAAGGCCCTCTTTGATGCAAATAATTTTTGCTCGCACGGTATTAAAAGATACTGATAAGGGACTTGAAGGTAAACAAAAAAATTGTTCTTATATATTATGAACGGTTTCTCGAATATGTTTGTTGGCGTGATTCACTTTATCGTCAATATTTGCTTTAAGAAATTCTAATCTTAAAATATTGCTGCATACTTGGTTAAATCCTTAGATTCCTAGTCAAAGGTTAAATCAATAATAATGTGGTGTATTTTTCATGCTTCTTTTAGAGTGACAGTCTCATGTCTGGCAGAAATTGTGGAAGCAGAACAAACCTACATACACTAAAAATGTAATAAGACATCCAATCATATAAACTACATTATGTCTATAGTTACGAGCTCTATTAAGAGTATACGGCCAACTTGGTATGAGAAAAAAATACGAAATTAGACCGAAAACATGTTTTCAACAACCGAGATTAGAAAATGTTAATCGAATTTGACTGGCACTGTATATTATTATTAAAAATCGTTATTTCTATCAACATCATAAAGAAACCACCAACGTGTCATGAACGCAATTAGTTTGACAGAAAGTAAAATAAAATTTAAAGTGTATGTCGAGCACGAAATGATCTAAACCCAAGTCACGACGCGTTCTAGAAAGTAAATATAAATCTACGGGTAGTGCACGAGACATATAATCCTATCTAACAATGAAATATCATTCCTGCAAAGGTTAATTGATTCGGAATTGATGTATTGTATGTATTCACGGACGTACTAGCTGCTGTACCAACGACACGGGTCAATCAGTCAGCCATACAGTATTACAAAATCTTAAATGCAAGTAAAAAACTCGGCCGACCTTTTCCAGACAACTTTCTTTTAAGGTTATTGAATGTGTAAGTCTTATAGTACCGTGCGAGCAAAAATTTGCATCAAAGAGCGCCTTGCATCTAAGGACGTAATGCATAGCCGTAGAGCTTAATACCTGTTGGGTGTCAGTAACTACCTGATTTTAACAATCAATCAGTTATTCCGTCATCTTTGACAGTCGTTACAAGTAATTTGATTCATCACTAATTTTTCCAATTTCTTGAACAATTCACACAATGGGCTTTACGGAACAGCACAAAACATTCATGGTTGAAGCGTATTTTCGAAACGGGGTTAGAGTAAATGGTGAGTGGCAATACAATCCGGGTTTGTGCATGGACGATTTTCACGAACATTTTCCTAACGTTGCTTTTATTGCTGGGGATTTTTATCATTGCCTAAAAGAACCGAGCCATGGCTGTGTTTAGGAAAACAGGTTCTATACAACACAAAAAAGGAGCAGGAAGACCATCTGTAATAAAATAATGCAAAATACGCCAACAAATTGTATAAGACGCCTGACCCAAGAGGTGGGAAGATCTTATGGAACATGCAGGACTATTCTTAAGAAGCAGCTAAATTTATTTCCTTATAAAGTGCAAGTATTCCAAGAAATACAAGCCGCAGATTTTGAAAGACGCAGGAATTACTCTCAATGGTTTACCCAAAATTTATTGGAAATAAATGATTTATTAGACCTGACATTTTTTTCGGATGAAGCCTGGTTCCACCTCTCCGGTTATGTGAATTCTCAGAATGAGCATGTGGAGTAGTAAAAATCCCCATTTTTTGTAGAGTCTACATTACACCCTATTTTTTAATCCAAGCCCTCTTTGATGCAAATAATTTTATGCTCGCGCGGTATATTATTTAACGAACATATTATTGTAATGTAGGCCATAATAATCGAGGATTTTTGCTTTATTTTGATAATTTATTATTTTAACATCGGCTGATGCTTTATTTGAGTTTAACGAATGCTATTCAAAAGAACGCGGGTAATTTTCCCGAAATCAATACCGGTACGAAAATGGCAGACCATCTTTAAAATCGAAAATACGATTATAAATGAGATATTATGTTAACTTATTTTTTGGTCAAACTAAAATGTAGAGATCCCAAATAACCCAATTCGTCCAACCTTTCGTTCAAAAGGTTAATATAACTTTAGAAACTGAAGTCCCTGTACAGATGCAATGTTCATTGGGTTTTTTATCATCTCGAAGAGAAGTGCGATCTAAATTAAATATTCCCGAAAGTAAAGACATTTGGAATTGGCACTAAGGCTTATGGGAAATTTATATTTAGCAATATAATGGAGTTCTGAGAACGGAGATTGTAAAACCTTATTAAATCAAATTATAGTTAAATTAGCAATATCCAGCAAAGTTTTTAAAAAGAGAATTAACTTTGTAGAGCGTTACCATCCTTCCATCCTAACTGGGACAGTTATACACGTAGTTCATTTTGTAGCAGTCTTAAATGACTGACATTAAGGTCTAAAAATCTTTATCATATCATTGTAATTTAAAGTGATGCCAATTCAAAAATGATACAATGACTGTGGATACGAATATATCGTAAATATTCCAGCAGGCCCGACCGATGAGATACGAATGAGTCTTCTTACGATTTAAAATAATATACAGTAGAGTAAAAACAAAAAAATTGAGCGTGTTGGCGGCATAAGGAAGAAAAATATTTTCCAAAATCTGAAGATATATTACTGTTTAGTGTTCCACCAATATTCCAGCATATACCTGCACCGTAAACACTTTTATCCATGCCCACACATTAACGGAGAAACGTCCACTTTTTAAATATACTTCTCATCATACCGGGAATCATTTGGTGGTCTATATACTCGAATTCTTCCATTATGTGTAGACTGAAAAAAATTCTCATCGGAAAAGATAACATTTTGCCAAAAAAAGTCATTTTCTGGCAAATATTGCATAGCAAACCCAATTATTTGTTCCTTATCACTATTTTTTAAAAACAGTTTGGATGCAGCTGCTCGATTTCCTAATTCGGAACATTGTCTTACTCGGCGTACCGCAGTTCTAGATGAAGCGGGGAATCCTGTTATCTGCATAGCGGATACTGCAGTTTCAAATGGATTTTGCCTTAAATACTCCACCAAATTTCGGTCTTCTTCATTTGATGATTTTCTATTATTTAAACCAGACCCAACAGACCTTTCAAGTGTTTAATGATAGCGCCATTTTTTTACAATTCCTTGAACAGTACTTCTAGGTACTCTAAAATGATCAGTTATTTTTCCATAAGACCACCCTATTTCTACTAAACATATTATTCTTGCCTTTTCAATAATACTTAAATGAGGCATTTTTAAATCAAATAAGATAATGACAAATCTTTGACAGAACTGTACTTTAAATTGACATAACTTTTTTTTGATTCACCCTGTATATACATGAAATTACCTTTAAAAAAAGCACAACAAAAATTAAAAAATTAACGGGTTGTGTTTTCAATGAATTTGGCATATCGTCATTACGGCTACTTTATTGCAAAAAAAGCGAAAACAATAAATTTTTAACTTTGTTTTGCTATGAAGATTGAAACTCAAATCTGGAACCGATCGATGCGATCACATACAACCTTACGACATACACGTAGTCATTGCATTGCATTCTCCAAGTCCAATTTCATGGTTTATTATTTCCGAGATCGGGTCGGATAATCGTTTTCTGTAATAAAGCAATATCGACAACAATATATGTGGAATCTGCAATTTCTTGGATATCAATTAAAGCCACGACATCAAACATTTTTTTCTTGAAGAGACATAATGTAGGTACCATGTTCCATTAAGAGATTAGAATCCATCTAGCCTATTTACGAGAGTTCTAGTTACGGAAAAAAAAGAAACAAAATTTATGAACAGTTAGGTAAAATCGATGCCTGACGATCTAATAATGGCAAAGGCAGAATGCAATATTGAAGATTCGTTGAAAGATAAGATAGATGTTGTGTTGAGAAATGTATATTATAATATATAATACAATAGATGTATATAACTGTGCTCCTTTCTAACAAGGGCTCGTTTTACGAGGATAATTAGAAAAATATCTACATAGCAAAAACTGTGCGTGGCAAATTTTTCCTATTGGTGTATTTATTTTTAATTCGTGAATCATTTAACTGCTAGTACAACAGACGCATTTGCCATTTTGTATTTTGACCAATAAGTCGTTACTTATCAACCGGCATTTTTTAAACTTATAACTGTGGGTTTGGGGAGTCATGTTTCAAAAGATTGTGCTTCCCCCTTTACTGACACGTCGTAGACACAGACTCGTGTGTCGGCTTTACGTAAAAAGTAAGCACAACTTACACTAAAACAATAACAACTAAGCAAACTGCTTGATTGACACTTTGCCGCGAAAAAATTGCGGCAACTATTTAGCCGAAGTTGCTGATCTTACCCGATCGTCGTGGTGGAGACCGCAAACATTTTCGCGGCACGTGGACTATCGTCAGTTACCACAAAGCACGTAGGACAATTGGTAGGAAACCCGGGGGGCAGTAGTGCCAATTCTCCCGATTTATCGATATATCTACCGATTTTTTTTATTATCTCCCAACGAACTGAATATAGTAAATTTTCATAAAAGTCGCCACTGCACTAGTGGCTATATGATTCCTGAAACGTGGCATTTCCTCACAAATGAACAGAAAAAAAAATACAGGAGCCGTACAGATACTCTTGACCACACAATTGAATATGTCAAGTCTTAACGTACTCTAAATGAATGTTTCATCTTATAATTTCTGTTTAATACATTTTTAACGCTAAATATTGTTATAGTTTGGGAACATCACACTGGCAAATAACAAAAATTACAAGTCATAGAAACTGATCTAAAACTGTTACTGTTCTCATTACAAGCATTTAATAATAAATTTTCTCATGAACTTATGAGACTTATTATTTCTGGTTTAATTACCTAATTAATATTTTTCGTTTTCTGTGTAAAGGTCAACAACCCTATTTATAATTTTATTATAAAGAACAAATTTTAAAAAAATCAACGGTCTATTTTATAAAAAGAAGTCACTAACGGCACTTCATTCGTGAAATCTAAAAGTAAAACAATTACATTCCTTTCAAAAATAATTGATTAGGAGCATCGAATATGCTACCTAAATGTGACCATCACGATTTCGTCGATAATTTCTGTAATATCGTATAAAATTTAAATAAGTATCCACCGTTATTGTGGTACTTTTGATATTGCAAATAACATAATAATCAGCCGTACTGTCTTGTTTTACAGTTTTACTAAATCTAATTGTTAAATTGTTTATGTACCGTGCGAGCAAAAATTATTTGCATCAAAGAGGGCTTGGATTAAAAAACTTAGGGCTTGGTTTAGATCACAATAATATGGGGACGATATATCTAACCAAATCTAGGTTAAAATTTTGTCAAATTCATATTATGACATGATATGCCAAACTAATGAGTAATAAAATAAGTAGACAAATACAAATTTATTTTTGTTGTTTACAAAATTAACAAAGTAAGAACATACAGAAAGAAAAAGAAAAATAATTACATAAATTGCTGAAATTGCCCACCGCCATGCTCCACGCATAAACTCACACGTCTCTTCATATTTTCGAAAGTGTTGACCAGCATCTCTGGAGAAATGTTACCACATTCTTGGATAATCCTTTCTTGTAATTGTTCTAAATTTGCAACTGGTGTTTTAAAAATAGTGTTCTTTAAATGAGGAAAAACAAAGTAATCCATAACCGTTAAACAAGGTGATCTAGGTGGGAATTCAATGTCTGATCGAAAACTGATCAATCTGTCGTCGAAAAAATTGCTAAAGTAGTTAATAGTTTCGGCGGCTGTATGGGCGGTTGCACCGTCCTGTTAAAAATATCCAAAACGTAGTTCGTCGTCAAGTAATTGCTCCACAAATGGATTCAAAATATTGTCTCTATACCGCTGTGCTGTAACTGTGTCATGTAAAAAAACAATATAAATTTTGGGTAAACCAATGAGAATAATTCCTGCGTCTTTCAAAATCTGCGGCTTGTATTTCTTGGAATACTCTACGGCTAAGCATTACGTCCTTAGATGCAAGGCCCTTTTTGATGCAAATAATTTTTGCTCGCACGGTATAGGATTCCAGTGTAAGAGGAAAAAACTTTGACAATTAAAAGAGAGAGAATTCTTAATTTGCCTTAAGATATAGAAATATGACAACTGTTTATACTAATTTCGGGTTATAGTAATTTCGGATTTTCTCCGAACAAATGAGAGAAAACTAACCGTTTTCAGTACCTTCTATTAACCAGGAATTTATAATTTGCAATCGAACAGTAAACCGAACAGCAAATTGTAACATTTAATTACTTTCAAAAACATTCCATTCCAGTTAGAATTGATTAAAAATGATTGCATCGCATCATGATATCAAAATAATGGGCTAGATCATTCGCGGTGGCCATTCTTCGTTTGTATAAGTGAATAATGACACAGATGCATTGTAAAATATCAGTCATCCGACAACTAAGCAAGAAATGATTATTGAGTGTTGTACGCCCACATAATTAGCTAGAAGAGAAATGAAATAAGACGGTAAACCAAAATCAATTATTATTAGAGCGAAAGGATAACAGAACGGTGCAGTGGCGGACTTTGGGTATTTTGGGGCCCTAGGCGGTATATCATTAAGGTCCTTCCTGGAACATCACGAAATTTAGCTTGGAACACTGTGACATTAGTGCAATCAGTGATCATGCTTACGGCTTAAAATAGCTCTAGGAGCTCAAGGAATCTAACATGGTTTCCATTATGGGTAAGTTTCGACCAATTGTGTCCCCAATTTTGAGTTTATTTTGTATTTATAAAAGAAATTACAAAAATGAAGTACAGTGTAGATAATAGGGAACTTTCCAATTTTTTTTTCAATAATATAATTTAGTTAGGCCTGAAAAAAGTATTCCCCAATTATTACTCCTTAAAAATCAAAAATAACTTGGTAAAAATTCTTTAAAGTTTCGCGCGTGTCGAAAGCATTTTAAACGATCTCTAAAGCGCGCTAAGCCCGATGACGCCAGAGGGTATGACTTGCCGAGCGACCCAATTTGCATTTGGATTGCCGTGTGTTATTGTTATTGTATTGTTGTTTTAAGGTCGTGTCACTTGACGCGTGGATGTCAAATCTGACAAATCATCAAATTTATTGAAAACCTATAACCTATTTCGTGGATGTCACACACAAATCTGACAAATGATACCGCTTGACGTCACGACTACAAGCAGCGCGTTTTTACCCGCTTGGAATAATTTGAATTTTGGGGCATTTTTAAATCTTTCTAGCGGTCTTTTGGGACGAAATATGTTGTTTTTTTGCTGCCATATGTTTTATGACAATATGTACTTATGATTTATAGAATTTTTTCCCCATTTAAATTTTTTTTCAAGTTCCCTATTGGCTTCATTTTGACTGCCCCCTTAACTTTTTTATTATTAAATATAGAAATTTAATTTTGTTAACAGGTTGTAGGTGCTTAAATATATTAACGAAAATAAAGACCGCTGATTTTTTTTTAATGTTTATAGCCCATGGGTATTCTCGGGTGAAAATGAGGTCTCTTTTTTTTGTTTAAAATCACAATAAAATGTAAAAATACATATTTTGATTCAAAAAAATTACAGCGTATTTGGGACCAAAAAAGTAAGATTTTTACCTACATATTTTTTTTTTGTGAGATAAAAATCAAAAACGAAAAATCCTGTTTTTTAGATTTTTCTAGAAAAATTGAAGGTTATGTGAAAATATTGCCAAAATATATACCAGTTTGAGCGGCTTTGCCGCCTATGCTGGTGGATCTATAATAATAATAAAAAAAATATTGTTCTTGCGTACAAAAGTTATATAGACCTTTTTATTACCTACAACCTGCAGCGTGTCCAGAGAAGTTCTAGACATATGGGAATTTTCTTTATTGTAGATTTTCCGAAAAAAAGTTATTCTTTATAAAAAGTTCTACTTGTTGCGCAAATAATATTGACATATCAAAACTTAATATATCATGTACAGGCGGCAAACAAATATAGAAACACAGAATTATTACACAACAAATTATTAAATTATACAGTGACCGGCAGAAAGTGCGCAGCATATGGGAATGTTTTTTATCTTTAAGTTTAAAAAAATTATTTTATTTTAGATAGGTTCTGCATGTTCTCAAACCAAAATAGCACCCATTAAATCCGGTAAAAGTCTTATGGTATACGAGGTAGGATCAAAAATTTGAAATTCCGCTAAGAGTAAAGTACCTCCATCTTTCATTTTAGAATTTTTTTTTACTAAGAATTATTGTTTTAATTTTAAAGTTATACCCAAATTCCAAATTTCGCTTATTTTGAACAAAAAAATTGGTTTAATAGTGTTTTCTGAATAACCCTGTATAAAAAATAAATGGCAACCGAACAGTCCGAAAATAAGATTTTCTGCAGACTTTGTTAGAGATAACCGTCGATCATAAGTCCGATTAGTTTGTTTTCGTAATATTATGTGTTTTTTTTTTATTGATACCCTATTTTGCTTATTTAAAGTACGCCTCAGCGTGTTTAAATCCCACTTTCAAAAACGCGCGTGTTTTAAAGTTACCATGGCAATATCAACAACCCGTGAAACGTTAAGTCTAAATATGTCAACTTTTGAATTATTGATTTGACAGAATAACCTTTTAACGTCAAATAAAATATTTTTTAAGCAATAGACAACCAATGTCAACGGGGACAACAATGAATATTATGTGACAGATTGGAAGTTATTTTTTGTTCTCCTCATTTTCATGACAACGACAGGTATATCACATCACGAATTCGACCATTTCACTTACTTACTAAGTTATTATTTCCATTTTTTGTAATATAAATACCAATAAGTATACCAATAAAAAAAAATAATGTAAAGTATTCGTGGATAACTGATCTTTAAAACACTTGCTCTATTTCAAGCACGACGGCGCAGCCGGCAAAATCTCGCGTGTTTTAAAGACTTTAATATCCACTTATACTTTAATATACTATTAAAATAAAAACATAAAAATATTAAATATTTTTGCTGCACACCGTATTTTATTTTCTGAGGGAACAAGTTAATTTCATCTAACTGATATTTTTTAATTTACATTGACTTAAAGCGTATCCTAAATAGTATTTTATACATTGAAATACGCATAGAAAGTCTCCTTTTGATTTTCAAAGAAAAAAATTTAAATTTAAAATACATTTTGAAGGGATTTTATTCGTCACGCAAAATAAGGAAACTTTCTATGCATACTTCAATGTATAAAAAACTATTTAGGAGATACTTTAAGTCAATGTAAATTAAAAAATATCAGTTAGATGAAATTAACTTGTTCCCTCAGAAAATAAAATACGGTGTGCAGCAAAAATATTTAATTTTTTTATGTTTTTATTTTAAAAGCCATAATATTGAGAAAACACAGTAATCGGACTTATGATCGACGGTAATCTCTAACAAAGTCTGCAGAAAATCTTATTTTGGTACTGTTCGGTTGCCATTTATTTTTTATACAGGGTTATTCAGAAAATACGATTAAATCCATTTTTTTGTCCAAAATAAGCGAAATTTGAAATTTGGGTATAACTTTGAAATTAAAACAATAATTCTTAGTAAAAAAAATTTCTAAAATGAAAGATAGAGGTACTTTACTCTTAGCGGAATTTCAAATTTTTGATCCTACTTCGTATACCATAAGACTTTTACCGGATTTAATGGGTGTTATTTTGGGTTGAGAACATGCAGAACCTATCTAAAATTAATTTTCTAAACTTAAAGATAAAAAAACTTTCCCATATGCTGCGCACTTCCTGCCGGTCACTGTATATAGGGAATTTTACTAAGGACTACAAAACGCGGTCAGATACAATTTTTCGTTGAAATATGTTAATTTACAGGGTACCATCTAAAAATCTCTTGTTAATAAGTCGAAAAATATTAAATGATTTTTGACTAACATGTCAATATTCCTTACAATAGTATTGCACATAGTTGTTGCGAAATTGTTGCAGGTAAAAATTAAAGAAATCGAATAAAAAAATATTTTGCAAAGGCTTTTTGATGGTGTCCTGTAAATTAAAATATTTCAACGAAAAATTGTATCTGACCGCGTTTTGTAGTCCTTAGTAAAATTTTATTATAACAATTTGCTCTAAAATAAAAATTGAGGGTACTTCCCTCTTAACGTAATTCTGTGTTTCTATATTTTTTTGCCGCCCTGTACATGATATATTAAGATTTGATATGTCAATAATATTTGCGCATCAAGCAGAACTTTTTATAAAGAATAACTTTTTTTCGTAAAATCAACAATAAAGCAAATTCCCATATGTCTAGAACTTCTCTGGACACGCTGTATATTTAACTTTTTTCGACAGAAGGACTAGTTTCGCTGAAAATCGTGAAAACCCATTTTCCACCCCTAAAAGTTCAACCCATTTCACCCTCGTAACTAGGATCGACTCTAATTTATTTTCCCCTTTAGTTGCGCTATATTTCTTGCTGTGGCCGTGACTTATAGGGACGGACTCCCTTAGTCCGCCACTGGAACTGTGGCATTATTTTATTCTCTTTAGAAACGACCTTATTTTCTATTGTTTTTAAACTTCTTAATTCGGTTTAAATTGATATTGTGCTCATTTGAATTATTTATTAAATGAAAATAATTCCATTACTTTAACCCGCAAACAAACTATTAACTCGCTTTTCTTGTGTGCATCAAAAAGTTGGAATGAAGATTAAGCTTTAAGTATTTTTCTGTAAGCAGTGTTTTAACGATAACGTTACTGAAGTTATAATTTAACACAGGACCCGTCAAAATTTTCTGAAATGCATTTTTTAGAACAAAATAGGCAAACGAAAAAGTATGAAAATAAACTAAGATGTTGACGACGTCCTTCACCAAGTGTTATGCAGTAGATCAATCGGTTTAAAAATTCCTGTTGTACATTTTGTACTACTTGTGGAGAAATTTCTCGTATTACTCGTCGAATAGACCCCTTAAGCGTTTTTTAAGGTGTCGCACTGGCTCGTTTACGTATAATATAACCAAAATAAATTATTGTTTTTTTTTACTTTACTCCCAACCAACTTTACAAGTTTATTACAGGGATAAATAAGTATATAAAAATTACTGACAATTATTACTCTAACTTAGTAGGTAGTTAAAAAAACTATTCATTTTGTATAAATTATATTCGGAAATATTTTTTTTCAATGAAATTTAAATAAGGGTAGTTTTTTAATATTTTCGGGTAAAATATTATATAATATTAATCCATTAAATAACAATGACCGTTTGCCAAAGTTGCTGAGTATTTGAATAGTTTGTAAAAAATTAGTTTGTCTAGTATCATTGTCTGAGAAGATCATGAACTTTTGTAAACGTTATGTTAGAATTTTTTGTTTTAAAAGTAAAAAATGAATAAATATGCAAATTTTTAAATTATATAAATTATTTATATCTAGGTTCTGTTTCGCCACGAAAAGGAAATTTACTTGTTTTAGTAGCGTTTTGCCATGATAATTAGATACCATAACACGTCAGTACAGATTCGCCACTCGTCCTTTCGTCTATTATGGCAGTGAGGCTACCTGGGTCAATCCCATTGTGTACACACGTTGTGGGCATAATACCCATGTCAATATTATTATTTAAGAATTGAAGAATTCAACGATTATTTTGTAAACCAATGGTTAGCAAATGACATTATCGGTGATATGTGGTCGTGTTGTAATGAAAGGCATCGTACCACCAATGCTTGGGAAGGTTGGCATAATCGTCTCAATCGTGCTGTTGGGAAATATAGTCCCAACATCTGTGAACTAGTGTATATAGGTACCATTTAAATAACGATAGTCAGTATTATGCATTCATTATTGATCAAGTAAATTTTAATATAACTACAAAAAAGAGAGCCAAACACAATAATAATATTGATTTTATAATTAAAGGCACTGTAGATAAACTTGTAAATAATGAAATTGATATTTCTGAGTGCATAAATAAGCTTAAATATGCTGTCAAATTAAATTAGATTTATTATTTGTACAAATGTAAAATTTAAATAAAAGAACATGTGAAACTTTTTTTTTTTTTTACTGCTGTTATTATAGACTAGGTTGTCTTGGGGTATCGGTCCTGATGTGGGCTTCTTAAATAAAAATCCTTTTTTAACTTAGCCAAGCTTTCGATAATGTTTATTATCTTCTTCAAATTAAAAATTATGAGAACCAATACATGGTATACAAAAATAAATATTTTAATACTTAACTTACGTATATTTCTAAGATAGTTTTGCAAGAAAAGGTATCAAATCTAGGCAGGTAAGAAAAAAGTATGCATGGCAAAACAGCACTCGTTAGAAAATATGGAAATTATGCGTGGCGAAACAGCACTTTTATTGCCGTGGCAAAACGGCACGTGGCAAATGTGGAATATTCCATATAAATTTGTTGTTGGTTCTAAGTGCGGAAGTCTATGAATACATTTAATAATTTTATTTTGTAGTTTCTTAAAAGGTTTTAGTACTATCGAATTGGCTGAACCCCAAATAGAAATAAGATACTGAATTTTTGAATGTACTAACACATGATAAATATTTTTTAAATAATTTAAAGATATACAATGACGAATTTTAAAGAATATCCCAAATAACGGAGAAATGTAACTTCGAATATATGCTCTACGTGTTTTCTTCAGCTTAAATTTTGATCAATATATAAACCTAAAAAGTTTCGGTGATCTTTGTAGTTAATATTTTCCCCATTAAATATTATTGGTTGCTTCTCGATATCTATTCTTTGCTTGTCAATGTACATAAATGAAGATTTATTAAAATTTAAAATTAATTTATAAGATTCTAACCAGTCAAATATAATTTTTAAATCTTTTTTGATATTTAATTGGATGCCCGTAATATTTTTAGCATAAAAAATAATTGTTGTGTCGTCGGCAAAAGTTTAATTTGTCCAAATAATTTTAATTTTGAAATAGAATTAATAGAAATAAGAAACAATGTGGGTCCTAGAATGGAACCTTGTGGTACTCCATATGAACTAATATTACTTCCTATTTTAACGCATTATTTTCTATTGTTTAAACCACAATAGGCTGTTACTAAACAGTTTTATTTTTTATCATTTTTCGTTTTAGTGCAGCTTGCCTATGTCATCGGCCGAGGGCTTTTCAAGATGGCATATAGGTTGAATAAGTTATATGCTTACCCGTTTAGCTGAACGTCTTCCCTGTTAATTTTAATGATAGCCTTAATTATTCTGTTCTAAACATGCAACACCAAACACCAAAATTAAACCAAAAGCTGCAACCTAACAATTTTTGTTTTATTTAGTTAGATACAATAAAAATGAGTCTTTTAGCGTTATATATAAATTGTTAAATTACAATAATATGTAATTTTTGACACGTTGCATATTTAAAAAACGTGAACACACAGATTAATGCTGATAAAGTAATTTGTCGTCATTTTTCTTAAATTAGAAAGTTATTTCCCTGTTGAAAGTTCAATACAAGAGTCAGATTTAAGGTCACTTAATTTAAGCTGATTGATGTTCTTATCCTGTTCTAAGATTGCCTTTAATCCTACACACCGTGCTTATCAAAACAAACATAATTATCTTTTGATGAAAATCTTATTATACCCATTATAATAGCAGTGCATCATTAAATGCTGTTAAGGGCACCGGTCAAATATTTATGTGTATTTATGTTTATGCTTGTTGTGGCTGTTAGGACTAATATTTTTTTAAACTTTTATATAAAATAGGATGATTAGGATTAATATTACGGATATTCTTACCCTTTCGTCGCATTTTTAAATACAGTAATGTCCGCCCGTCACCGGCGGTTCTGGAAGAAAAGGCAGGGGGGGGGTAAATATCGAAAGCGCAGAAGAAGGCGTAAAAAAATGGCGCCGCAGGCGAAACTTTTTTGGGTGCAACGCCCTTTTTTCATTGATAGTGCTTGCTTTTCAAATAGATAGCGCCGCATGCAAAAATTTTTTTGCGTGTCACCCAAAAAAATTTTACACAACAGCCGTCGATGCTCTGAAAGTGCTGCTCTTGTGTATATTCTTATTGTAGCTCTGGTGTCTGGGGGGGGGGGGCGGGTAATTACCCCCTCTACCCCCCCCCCCCCCCGTAGAACCGCGGTGCCGCCTGTAACGAACCCGCTTATTGCGAACTTTCGTTTATAAAGAACCAAATCTATAAGTACGAACTTCAGTATCACTAGACGTGTGTTAGTTTTTTCGCAAATAACGAAACCTTTTGTAACGAACTTTCTGTTAAAATGAACCTTAAATTTTGATATGATCGTACGATTTTTCATTTATAACGAACCTAAAATGGTATTTTACCGCTCGCTTAACCAGGGGGATTCACCGAATTCTTTCGATGGGCCTGTGGGCGGCCGCCGAATAAACTTCATTCATATGGCATGGCAGAGGGTATCAATAGTATCAAAACAAACAATTTTTAATTGTTTTCAATACGGTGACCTGCCATTAGCCGAATGGCTGAAAAAAGATGGACAGGAGTGTATCTACTTATTACAAAACATTTTTGAAGTGAAAACTTCTTTAGTTTAGCACTTTTTGTGGTCACTGAATTAAACTGAGCCGTCACGCGTCAGGCGTCAGACTCGGGTGTGCTACGCTCGAATTCAACTGCTATATTCAATCCGAACGGACCCTGACCCGAATGAACGTTATATGAAAGAGCATGCCGCCATCGGTCGCATTCAGTATCGACGTATCGACGTGGAAACAGTCAGTGTGCGTTGTCTAGACACTCGTCTGCGTCTCAGGTATGTTCTGGCATTTTTTAAATTATTAAATTATATATTTACGTAGGGTGAAGTAAGGTTTACCGTAATTGCTTATTCCGTGGACCTAATTTCTTATGATTTCTGACTTCTCTTGAAGATGTAAAAATTCAAGGGTTGTTCAATTTTAGGAAATATCTTTTTTCGTATGCAGTAAAATTATCCCGTATTTCAAGTTTATGTTATTTTTGAAGTGAAAACTTCTTTAGGCGCGTTTAGCACTTTTTTGTGGGCACTGAATTAACCTTGTTGAAGTTTTCACTTCTGTCGTATGGTCTTAAGCACACACAATTTTTTTTATGTACCTTTACATGTACTACATACAATATATGTACATATGTATGTATGTAAGGACCGATACCCCAAGATTTAATTTTTTGTTGTTTAACTAGTCGGTCAAGACTACCCTTCTCGCTTAATATGTATTAATACAGGGTGTTCCTAAATATCATGTAAATACGAAAAGGGGTAATTCTTTGGCTTATTTAATGACTAAAAATTCATATAAACATAGGTCCGCAAACGCTTCGTTGCTGATCTACAGGGTGTTGAAATTTCAAGATTTTTTTAGGTTTTTCTTTATAGCTCTTGTAGTTTTTGAGATATTTAGCTCTAATTAAGAATCTACAGGGAGATATTTTTTAGGGGTCATGCCCCCTTTTCTCCCCATGAACTTTTTTTCGGTGCGCCGCTGGTGGATTCTAAAATACAAAATGCATTTTTTGTTTTGTTCTAAAGCATTTTAATCTCTTGTAATTTTTTCGTATTTACCACCGTTATCGAGAAAAAAAAAGAAAAGGTTTTCTATGTTTCGCTAGATGAAATTAAATTTTTTTAAATAGCCTAATAAGCTCTGGCTTGATTTAGATAACCTTTTGTTTGTATTTATTTTGACATTTTAAAAATATCAAATAATAACAATAACAAGGAAACTACGTTATAAAAATTGTTGAAAGTGACCTCCGCCTACTCTTATGCATGCGCCCGCTCTTCTTTTCATTGATGCCCGTACCTACTTCTTCAAATACCCCCGGACTATTTCTTATGGTTTCAAATCCATCTAATATTCGAATTCGTAAATCATCAACGGTATTCTCTGGTGTTAAATACACTAGAGTTTTGATGTGCCCCCATAGAAAAAAATCCAGACTATTTCGGCCAGGGAACCTAGGGGGCCATGCCTGAGGCCCACCCCGACCTATCCACTTGTTCTCATACACTTCATTTAAATACTCCCGAGCCAAAATTGCAAATTGTGCTGGGGCGCAATTGTTTTAATTTAATTTACAAATACTTGTGGACAAAAATTAACATTTTAAATGAGAACCGTCAAAATTAATAAAAATAAGAGAAGAGATTACCCAAATAAAGCCAAGGCATACTAGACCAATTTATTCAAAAAATTTTAATTTCATCTAGCGAACCACAGAAACCTTTTATTAATTTTTTTTCTCGATAACGGTGGTAAATACAAAAAAATTACAAGAGATTAAAATGCTTTAGAACAAAACAAAAAATTCATTTTGTATTTTAGAATCCACCAGCGGCGCACCGAAAAAAAGTTCATGGGGAGAAAAGGGGGCATGCCCCTGAAAAAATATTTCCCTGTAGATTCTTAAAACCATTTGGTATGCCCAATAATGTAAGTCCCACAGCGTAACCTATATTCCAACTTAGAGCTAAATATCTCAAAAACTACAAGAGCTATAAAGAAAAAACTAAAAAAATCTTGAAATTTCAACACCCTGTAGATCGGCAACGAAGCGTTTGCGGACCTATGTTTATATGGATTTTTAGTCATTAAATAAGCCAAAAAATTACCCCTTTTCGTATTTACATGATATTTAGGAACACCCTGTATGTATATTAATATAAATACCACATTTTTGATATGTATCAGCATTAATCGTTTATTGCGAACTTCGCTTATAACGAACCGTTTTCGTCGGTCCCATGAGGTTCGTTATAACCGGACATTACTGTATTAAGAATTAAATGATGCAAAGCCTAGGGAAAATACTTCTACTTCTCGCTAAAAACACATTTGTAGGGCGCCTACACCGCGTCGTCGTCGCGTCGTCAAGAAAGCGTATAAGAATAGAAGCGTAAACGGTTATTAAAATAGCCAATTTCTAAATAAAAATGGAATTATGGCGATTATAACCATTTACATTATTTCAAATTTTAAAAGCACATTGCGAACATTTTAAAAAAGTCGGCTCTTTGTTAATAATTCGTAAAAATATACATAAACTAATTATTTCTTGAAGCTGGGCGAAGTTGGGTTAAATTTTTATTTTTTTTTGTCATCAAATTAAATAATATATTATATTGTTATCAATATTTGCTCGATTTGCTATATAAAAAAAACGATGTATCAGCTTTAAATGCAGAATAAAAAGCTATATAATTCACACCAGATTGAGGGAGAGGGTACCTGTAAGAGATATTGCCGCGGAATTGAGAGTAAGCAAGAATCCAGTAATATAATCTAATAAAAATTGAAGAATACGGGGAAATTAAGAGAAAACCAGGTTTAGGTAGGAGGAAGATCTCCACGTAGGATGAAGTTAACTTTCTAAGAGAACATCCTTTCAAGACAAACCAATTTCTTTCAAAAATCATTTTGACTGATGAAAACAAACAGAGAAGAGTAGAATTTTGTAGGGAATATCTCCATCAGAATAATTTATGGGAAACAGTGATACTTTCTGACGAAAAGGCATTCCAATCTTGCGTCAAAGGCAAAATTCGTGTATACAGTGTGGTTTTTTAAGTGTGCAACATATGGGATTTTTTTTTATTAACGATTTCACAGAAAATTTTATTCTTGATAAAAGTTGGTGCATGTTCTATAATCATATTTGGTGCACTTGGAATGGTTGCAAGTCAAACGGCGGACAGGGTAGGCCAAGAAATATAAAACTTTTACAAGAATAAAAAATTTTAATAAACACTTAAAATAAAAATTTTGCACTTTAATTGATGTTTTTTTAATTAGCATATTATCATTACTAATGCTTTATCTTGTTAAAACTAATTTTTAGGATATTTTAAAGTTGTGTTTAATATCGTTGCAACAAACATGAAGTTTGTGATTCCTAAATAAATTAAAAATTCAAGTAACTTTCACAAATATGCTTGAACTTGAACAAAAATATGCGAAATTGATTTGATTTTGATTAATTTATAAAGGTCTTTATGAATATTAAAAAAAAAATTTTTTGGGAATTTATTAATGTTTTTTAAAAAAATATATTTTTTTATTTTAGGAGGTCACGTTTTTGAATCTATGCATAACTTTTAATTCTAAACAACTTTTTTTAATAACATTTTGCTGAATTTTTTGAAATAGGGGTACTTTATTCTTGTACAAGTTTTATATTTTTTGGCCTACCCTGTACACCATTGCATTGCAACCATTCCAAGTGCACCTAATATGATTATCGAACATGCACCAACTTTTATCAAGAATAAAATTTTCTGAGAAATCGTTATTAAAAAAAATTCCCATATGTTGCACACTTAAAAAACCACACTGTATAGACCCAGAAACATGCGGTATGACGAGGGATATACCATAGACAATTTACCTTTAGATAAACAAACAATAATCACGAATGTGGCAGTTTTATGGCCTCGCGCATGTAAACAAAACTGGGAACTATTAGACATGCGCACTGCAACATTATCGTTTGACGAATGGGAAAATAGACAGGTCCGGGCTTTAAAATTTAAATTTTTGGTCATATGCCACCATAGAGGGTTTATTTTACCCCTATTTGGGCATAATGCAATTATACAACGGCTGCAACTAGTACTAGTCATTGTTTATATTACAATCCGAGTCACTAAAAGCACAAACACAATTCACTAACTAAACTCAAAAACCAGAAATCCATAAATATTAAACACCAGTCCCACAATCCACGATAGCCGATCCGATAGCTGAAAACTTTAGAAAACTACAAGAGATCCGCAGAGAAGAGAAACTTTAAAACACAACAACAAAAATGGCGGCCGAGCCGGTTTTGGAGAGTATTCTTGAGCGCGTCGATTATTGTCGATAAAGTAGGACGGCCGATAACACGAGGTTTGTGCGCATGCACGAAGGTTCCCCGAATGAAGACAGCTGACCGACGAGTCATGCGCTCGTACGTATTTTTTCACCCATAAAACGTAACTTTTGTTTGCGCAGGAGATAAGCTGTAGGTATCTAAAGGTAAATTGTCTATGGGATATACCCATACAACTAAATAAAGTGGATGTTCTTAGATTAATATTTGAGACTGGGACTGTTCAGGGAAAAAATCAGACAGCTGTTTATCGAGATATTCTTCTTCGAGTCATTATTCCATCGGTTGGACTGGTATATGGAGAGGATTATATCTTCCAGCAGGATAATGCACCAACCCAAACGACAAAAATTGTGACCTTAATCCTATTAAGAACGTTCGGGGAGAAATAACAAAATATAGGCTTAATTCTAGACCGAGAAGCCCAGAACTCAGACAGAAGGTACTTGAAGCATGGTATGAAATTTAATTTAACTTGTTTCTAGTTTCATTTTTGGATTATTGCTTAGATTCAACGAACTCATGGTGGTGATTTAGTGCCGAAGCAAAGATATTTACCAACATTTTTTTGAAAATTTTGGAGAAAGAGCAATTATTTAAGTTTTAGTTATTTTTTGCGACAACATCGGACAACTAGATCAGTCACAATTCCTGTTCAAAATTTTTTTCTGAATTTATATCTTTTTAAACGTAAGAATTTTCTTAAATCCGTCAAATGGCAATAAAGTAATTAAATTAGTAATCAACACTATTTTGCTAACTTTTGGTTAAAATAGCTACCACACCACAAACAAAAATTAAGTATTTTCAGCCTTAAATCAAACGCTGACATTTATAAATCGACAAAACTGAATTTAAAAAAAGTACTATTTGTTCATTAGTGCTATTAATTGTAGATTAATAACGAATTTGAGTAAAATCAATGGACCTTTTCACTATAATCAAATTCATCATAAACATCCTGAATTAGAACCTACTAATAAATAATGTACAAATCTTCCTAGAGGGTCACGAAACTTTCCTAGAGACCATTAAAAAGACGCCTTCAAAACTACAAAGGCTAAATCAATGAATTTTGGTACAGGTGAATAACTTAAAAAATTGAATAGAAAATTGACAATTGCGACGTTGCCAGATTTTTAGTTTTTTCTGTAACTCAAGGAATGTTTTTTTTTTCAAATGTAACAGTCCCGTTTTTTTATTGAATTCGATTCCTCCCATCAACATTATCATTTCCTGATAGTATCAAATTTTTATCTCAAATAGTTCTATGGGGAAAAAGTTAATTAGTTACAGCTCTAACTCTAAAAAAATCCATTCTATTTCCATTTAAAAACGTTTCCAATAATGTGAAAAGGAAGGTTGGTAGACATAATGTACCTAATAGTATCGATAACGATAATAACAACAAACCACTACTAACAATAACATAGCTAGTAAAAATTACTTACATATTATCGGTTTCATAATCAAATTAATGTAGTGTACTATAATATGTAAGTAATTTTTACCAGCTATGTTATTGTTAGTAGTTGTTTGTTGTTATTATCGTTATCAATACTATTAGGTTTTTCAAATTATTTGAAACGTTTTCAAATGGAAATAGATTGGATTTTTTTAGAGTTAGAGTTGTAACTAATTAACTTTTTTCCCATAGATCTACTTGAGATAAAAATTTGATACTATCAGGAAATGGTAATGTTGATGGGAGGAATCGAATTCAATAAGTAAAAAAAAAAATAATTACATTTGAAAAAAAAAACATTCCTTGAGTTACAGAAAAAAATAAAAATCTGGCAACGTCGCAATTGTCAAGTTTCAATTCCATTTTTTTATTTATCCACCTGTACCAAAATTCATTGATTTGGCCTTGATAGTTTTGAAGAAAATTAGCCGTTCCGGTTATTTCAACTAACCCTGTATACAGTGTCCGCAAGAAAGTCCGCATCAAATGGGATTTTTTTTTATTATTAGGTATAGGTAAAAATTGAAAAAGCAGTTAGTTTTTGCTTACCTAAAAACCAAAAATGACGTATACTGAAGCAGCTGCACGACTTGCGTTACCTGTCAAATTTGACATTTTTAATAAAATAGGTTCAAAAATGCCATTATTTATCAAAATATCGAAAAACTTTATTCGAGAAAGTTGTTTATTTGGACATTTTTAGCGTCTGTGCGAAATTTTGACAGTCTAATACAATTTTTATTTTTTGTCAGATTCTTGAAAATTTTGATCAACCCTCGTAGATTAACTTTTATACATCGATGTAAAACCATTTGCCTTTACTTCATTTGTAATCTTAATGCAATTTTGTGTAAAATTTTTGTTTCCAATTATTTATTTTGCTTCAAACACTGAAATTGTTATTGATCAGTATGTAATGTTTGATGCAAAGTGTATCTAATTACATCAGTTTTACCAAAACCGACGTTTCTCATTTTTCTTAAGTTAGTAAACAGATGTACAAAAAGAAACTATTAGGAAGCTTTCGTTGGAATTTTACTTAATTAATATTGGATCAAAAAGAATAAATATTAATCGCTCGAAACATTTTATTCAACAAAAATATAGTTTAGTATAATTAATTTAATTTAATATTAATTAAGTAAAATTCCAACGAAAGCTTCCTAATAGTTTCTTTTTGTACATCTGTTTACTAACTTAAGAAAAATGAGAAACGTCGGTTTTGGTAAAACTGATGTAATTAGATACACTTTGCATCAAACATTACATACTGATCAATAACAATTTCAGTGTTTGAAGCAAAATAAATAATTGGAAACAAAAATTTTACACAAAATTGCATTAAGATTACAAATAAAGTAAAGGCAAATGGTTTTACATCGATGTATAAAAGTTAATCTACGAGGGTTGATCAAAATTTTCAAGAATCTGACAAAAAATAAAAATTGTATTAGACTGTCAAAATTTCGTACAGACGCTAAAAATGTCCAAATAAACAACTTTCTCGAATAAAGTTTTTCGATATTTTGATAAATAATGGCATTTTTGAACGTATTTTATTAAAAATGTCAAATTTGACAGGTAACGCAAATCGTGCAGCTGCTTCAGTATACGTCATTTTTGGTTTTTAGGTAATCAAAAACTAACTGCTTTTTCAATTTTTACCTATACCTAATAATAAAAAAAAATCCCATTTGATGCGAACTTTCTTGCGGACACTATATTATTCTCGATGCTGTGGAATAAAAATCAAAATATAGTGAAAAAGCCCATTATTGTTAACCAAAAATAAAAGCTAGTGGGTGCAATAAACGACAAACGTCAATGTTTAATCTAACGCTGAAAACGCTATATACGCCAAAAGTGTTAGATAAAGACCTGTGCAATGATGTTGGCCACCTTGTCTCTGTCCATTTGCGACGTCACCCTCTTATTTTTGAGGTGATGCGGCGTGTCGCGCCGGTGCAACCTGGTGTGCTTCCCGTCGTCCCTGAAGAACGCGTTCGGGTCCTCGGAACGAACAAAGCCGACTCGTCGTTCGAAGTACTCCTAAGAGATAACCAAGACACCAAAGCGTTAGTTAGTGGAAGTGCAAAGAAAAAGTGAGTGGTGAATACATTGACACTGTGCAAAAAAAATACGAACCCCCATAACCTATATTCTATTCAAAACCTAGAGTCGGTAAAACAAACAATCTTTAACGCGTGATACGGAAACCCTGCATCGGGATTGGTCAATTTCGTGGCTTCGTTACAGTGTTGGCTCTTATATTGCCTTGTTTTACCTATTACATTCTCTAACTACTAATTTCGAATAGAATATAAATAAAATGCACTTTTTTGTTGGTACCTATTAGTGGTGAAAAATACAAAAACTATAATGAAAAAAAACTTTTTTTTATAATATTTTAAAAATATTTTCTCTTAAGGGTATTGGATCTTCTATTTCGAATATATTTTACTGTATTTTAGAAGAGAGCAGTCTATCACTGTGACTATAAGACTATGGGTTGAAGACCAATCCAATACCCTTAAGAGTGATCTATCATCTACCTACATGCATAGATATTTAGTTTTTTGATGATATTTCCGTTCTAAGAAAAACATTAAAATATAAAAAATGTGCAAGATATGCAAAGACTTGTCTAACATGAAATTTCCAAAGTATTAGTGACAATGAAGACCGAGCAAGCTTGCTTAACCGGTTTTTGTTTTTCCCGAAATAGCCTACGTCCTTGTCTTAAGAGCAAACACTTCGCCATTTCATTTTCTTATCAATATTTCTTTTTCTGCTTATATTAATTTATATTCAGCATTTTTAATGTAAAACTGTAGATAATAAATTGTACTTTTGAATAAAATGAAGAAGTAACGAAATATTGATCAAAAACTAAATGGCGGATGCGTCACTAGTATCTGCTATAAAGTTTCCATCGCCCATTCTTTTTGAAATTCGATCGCAAGCGACCAGATCGATTGTCAATTTGGTTGCTGGATAATCGCCTAGTGAATGGGCCCCTTAATGCTTAAAAAATGTGTACCGAGTCGGGCAGAATGAACGTCTTTAATTTAAACATTATGTGCATATCTCTCAAGAAGTCCCCAAAGGAAAATTGCTGATAATTATTTCCCTATTTCTATTTTCACCTATAAATAGGACTTGACGGCTATGTTTAAGTACCAGCTAATGGTATGCAATGTCTTTCACTCGAGGACATCTTACTATGATTGTAAATGCAAATAACAGGTTGTCGACTTAAATACATACTATTTGAGAGGTGAATTATTTGTAGGTATTTATTAAGCACGCAAGCGTCTCATTACCATTAGTTAAGGTTTAAACGAACAGTTTAACTGATTTCATAATTATCCATTTATTGCATTTTTGTTGTAACCTAACCTCTCTCACACCCGATTCTACGTAGGTCACTAAAACGTAAAATAGCGGAATCTATATTAACAAATAACCCCTAATCGGGGTAAATATGTATTGCTAGTCTCACTCACCACGTCTAAATTAATGAGTGTTTCAAGAATATTAAATTTTGGGGCGTAGATTACAAATATGAATTGGCGGAAACGCTTAGTTTTTGAGATATTCCCTCTTAAAGTCCCTGCTCGTAGAGGTTAGGTATCTAATGCAAAATTCGCATCTACATAGGTGTAAGGATTCAGAAAAAAATACTAAAACTGATCATGTTTCAAACAATTTGAAAGTTTTTCCAAATTCTTTTTATTTTGGGATTAATTTAACATAAATATTTTAATTCATAAATCAATAAAATGTCAATTTATCTGATTCTGAACTCCTAAGACGTTTATTATTATCATTGTGCAACGTGAAAAATAGCGATTAATTGCAATAACCTCCACGAAAAACACCAGTTTAATAATATCTCAAAAACTTATTTTTGGATCCGTAATGTATATCAGTATTTTGTATATTATATTGAATGCAATATTTTGAATTTTTGTGTACCAAGCTTGAGCCAAACAAAACCTACAACCAATTATATCCACCTGACTCCAAGTTTTAATAACTATAATTATGTATGGCTAATTCATAGTCTACAATAACAGTTTTTCAATCAAATAGTACATTATATTCTTTACGTTTAGATATAATCATGGTAAACAATGTTTCATATGTAATCCGACATTAATGTTGATTAATAAACGCCAATTGTAAAAAAATGTTTGAAAAACATTGGACAAAAGTTAAATGTACCATCCATACAAACTGTGGCCAATGAAGATATAAAATGAAGATTTCTATAGCATGAAAATATTATTATTCTTTGTTATTAACTAAGAAAAAGGTTTTTCTTGGTTCGTCTTTGAAGCAAGTTTCTTTAAAGATGCAAAAATTTGGCTTAACTCTTTTGGTAAAGGTGACAAATAGCCATTCCTCGAAATCTATAATCAAAAGAGTTTGGCCCAACTATATTATCAATTTCGAACTACCTGTCCTCTTGGCCCAATTATACGACATCGGTAAGCTTATAACAGATGC
Organism: Polydrusus pterygomalis; assembly: GCA_963969555.1. NCBI lineage: Eukaryota > Metazoa > Arthropoda > Insecta > Coleoptera > Curculionidae > Polydrusus > Polydrusus pterygomalis. Next base: position 24,995,102 of record OZ018378.1, on the reverse strand, counting down.
TTACCCTTCTCTGTAATAAGACCCAGGCACTTAACTACTTATGATCAGTTTTGATATCTATCCGGTAAAACAAATTTGAAATGTGACACGGTTTTAGCAGGATAAAAAAATATTGGTGAAATAACTTTCAAAAAAATTTGCTACAAATTAAATTAAAAATGTTATCGGTGATGAGATTAGTGTCCTCGCCGAAAAACACAATATCGCTGGTATAAAGTGTTTGAAAGAGCACACTTCAGTTTGAAAGACGCGTTAAGGTTGAGTCACCCGGATGAACTCGAATTTGTGATAAAATATAATCACAAATAAGTTTTAACATATGCAACAGGAATATTATATGTACGGTTACCTGCGTTTCCCACTTTCGCACGTCCTCAGACCAATAAGATGTGTGACCCTGTATATCCGAAGATAGATATGAAACCTCATAAATAAGCTCATCCTTTTAAATGACGTAATTATTTAAGCGGGAATACACTCGCCGCTAATGATTGCAACGTCGACAATCTCGATAATAAATTGCCACAATTTTTTCGAAAAATGATTGTAAATACTCGCTCGCGGCCAAATAATTACATCGTTTCTAACAGTATAACGACGATTTTTTACGGTTGTTATTATTATTATTCTGTATCTTATGCTGCACTTCCAGATTGGCAGATAAGCTGTTGAAACAAAGGAAAGACGATATAAAACAAAAGATGGATTGCGTTTCCTAGACGCCTACACCACTGCCTTAGTTACACTGGCCGACAGAATAATACATATTTTTTTACGAGCAAATTAATATCGTGTTTTTACTACAGAATATCAAAGTATGACTCCTCTTCTCCGTGTCTAGCAGTACTCTACTGGCGTAGAGGAATTCCATGTTACTTTGGTGTAAGAGACCGGAAACGTATTTGAAAAGATATTTTGCTACTACATATATAGCTCCACACCTCAGGCTAATTCAGCAAGTTATGGCTTATAGCTATATAACGTACTATAATACTTTAATGATTGATTTGTATTAACTGTACACTTACAGTACAATTTTTAACATACAAGCAAAAACTTTGTTGGCTAGTGTTATTTATTGGCATAGCCCGTTGAGTCGTGAACTACTTCCTGTTGAAAGCAGGTATTTTGCAGGTTGTGCCTCAGTTACCGATAGTTGCAAAATAATAGGAATTTGAAGGGTAGCAGATAACAGCGGAAAATAAACAAATGTGGAATATGAAAGATTGGTTCCTCAATATTCTATAACGGTGCTAGGTTAAAATAATAATACCACCAATACCAATACCACTTATTGCCATGTTGGCTATTCGTAATATAAAAATGTTTAATTTTATATACAGGGAAGCTAAAAATTAATAGGTGTCGGATTGGAAACCGGTACGTGTGTAAATATATTACGAACGATACAAATTGCAGCCTCTAAAGGAGGAAAACAAAATCGTAGGTCAAATGAAGAATAAAAATGATGACGAAGTAATTTTTCAATTCCATATTTAGCAGGTTTATGTTTACCCGGTAACATTTAAAGCTCTTATTATTTAATTTATATATATGTATATATATAAGAATATGTGGCAAACTATTTAGAAGATGTACATGCAAGCCCCAAAAGGCCGCTACACAAGGTTTCTTGATCGAAAAAATTACAAAGTACGACAACGACGTGCAAATTCACATACAGCTTATACAGGAAGAAACACAGATTTATTCACCATCACCATCCTACAATCATTGGATTACTTACGTCATCAATATCTTCTTCCTGACTAGCGTCCATGTCACTGTTTTCTTCGTGACCATTGCCCACAACGACAGGGGCAGGTTCTTCCAATACTTTTGTTTCTGAAATCACCTCAGGCGGAGGAGGCGGAGGGGGAGTAATCACTTTAGCAGGTGGCGGAGTTTGATTAACAAACTGCGGGATATGCACATTGATAGCTTCGGTGGGGAGAACTTTTTCTTTTTCTGAAAAATTAATCAGGATAATCCTGGCTTGCAGACGTTTGTTCACTTACTAAGATACTTATGGAAAGTGTTTTTACTAAAATTGTTTTAAAATAGCAATAGGTACTCGAGATAGCAGATTAAAATATGCACGTCATTTTCTTGATGCATGGCCACGGAAACGCTTAGACAGACTAATAATTTTTTCTGAATGGTCACCTATACCAAAGCATCAATGCTGCTACCCTTACATGGGCGGGATTTTTGAGCTCTAGTAGGATAGGCACGAGCGCTGACAACGTGGCTGACTATTTGTAGCTAGGTTTAACTGCGAAGTTGCATTATTTTGAGAAATTGTTGTACAATAGGCCTAAGTTATAGTCTAGTTTAAAAAACTATAGGTATCTTTGTCTCGTTTATTTAACATTGTGGAACCTACTTCGGCCATAATTTAAGAAAACACTATTTTATTACCTACCAGTTGGGGTTGGTGTTGCATTGGCAAGTCCATCGTGTTGCTGAGCATCAGACTCTTCGAGTGAACTGTGCGCGTGGCTACCTCCTTTACCAAACAGTTTGTGAGCTTTAGCTTTTAGTTCTCGTGGATGCGGTGTATTTTGTCTTACAAACGGTGTCTAGAACATTAAAAAACACGAATAAATAAATGAGTTCCAACAAAACTTTTAATTTGTAAGTAAATAAATGTTTTACCTACCGTTCGTTTAAGCTTCCAGAATGAATTAGCGTATAAAAAAGGAAAAAAAGCAATTTTAGAAATAAATATAGTATACAGTACTGGCAAGCCTAAAGAACCCCGCACTTCTCTTATGGAAAATGGCCCTCGGTTAAATTTTCTAAATTTTTAATATGTTTTAGAGACTGTCATTCTAATCAAAAGTGTTCATGGCCACAATATCTGCCGACCAGTTTTTGAGATACAGGGTGTCCAAATTGCAAAATATGAATTCTCAATACTTTATATTTTCGTAGTTTATAATATTAAATCGTTTTGTTTTTCTAAATTTTTGATGGCCCTGTCGTAGATAGGATAGAATACTATAAAAATAGTTAAAATTTTTTTATTATATACCGGGTGAGTGACGAAAATTCCTTAATATTTTTTGTTAAATCATTTTATTTTCGGCATTAAATTAAATGTTAACAAAGTAATACTGTAGATGACATTAGCTTAAAGCAAGCTATCAGAATTTATATTATTTATATTTATACAGGGTAACTCAAAGAAGTTAATATTTTTTTTATTAGTTTTGAAAGAAATTTTGTAGATATTTATTTATGTACTACTTGTCACTTATCGTATGCTTCCAAATATATATAATTATCAAGGTTATACAGGGTGTTTCCGATGATAAGCGATAGAAAAATAATATAAAAATGCATGTATTTATAAATCACCCGGTATATTAAGAATGGATCGGTTAAATTTCGTTACTTTTTATTATTTTTGGCTTGAAGTGTCTTACTTACATGTTTGCTATTGATTTCCCTTTTCCTATGACCAGTTCTGGAGATATACAGCGTCGAACAGACTCAAAACTCAAAAAATAGGCAAATAAAATAACAATTTTTTTTTTAATTTCAATAAAAATTTGTTGTTAGTTCATTTTATGGTAAAAAATAAATATTTTTAATGCTATACAGGGTGTTTCGAAAAATTAGGGGCCTACCTTTTATTTTTGGATAAAATAATTTGGATATAATAAATTGTTCATAGTTTTTATATATATTTCTTATTTGCAATACAGTGTTAAAATACCCTAATTATTCGAAACACCCTGTATAGCATTAAATATATTTATTTTTAACCATAAAATGAACTTACATAACAAAATTTATTGAAATTAATCAAAAATTGTTATTTTATTTGCTTATTTTTTGAGTTTTGAGTCTGTTCGACGCTGTATATCTCCAGAACTAGTCATAGGAAGAGGGAAATCAATGGCAAACGTGTAAGTAACACACTTCAAGCAAAAAATAATAAAAAATAACGAAATTTAACCGATCCATTTTTAATATACCGGGTGATTTATAAATACATGCATTTTTATATTATTTTCCTATCGCTTATCATCGGAAACACCCTGTATAACCTTGCTAATTATATATATTTGGAAGCATACGATAAGCGACAAGTAGTACATAAAGAAATATCTACAAAATTTCTTTCAAAACTAATAAAAAAAATATTAACTTTTTTGAGTTACCCTGTATAAATATAAATAATATAAATTATGATAGCTTGCTCCAAGCTAATGTCATCTACAGTATTACTTTGTTAACATTTAATTTAATGCCGAAAATACAATGATTTAACAAAAAATATTAAATAATTTTCGTCACTCACCCGGTATATAATAAAAAAATTTAAATTATTTTTATAGTATTCTATCCTATCTACGACAGGGCCATCAAAAATTTAGAAAAACAAAACGAATTAATATTATAAACTACGAAAATATAAAGTATTGAGAATTCATATTTTGCAACTTGGACACCCTGTATCTCAAAAACTGGTCGGCAGATATTGTTGTCGCCATGAACATTTTTGATCAGAATGGCATTCTCTACAACATACTAAAAATTTAGAAAATTTAACCGATGGCCATTTTCCATAAGAGAAGTGCGGGGTTCTTTAAGGTGGGAGTATCAACATGCTTGCCAACCTATAACCTATTTCGCGTAGATTTATTTATGTTTTCTAGCTTTTTCACAAAATTTAAAGAAAATCAGTATCGACTTGATATTCTATAGGTAATAATTGACATATTTAATAAATATTAAGGAATTTCATAACTTATTGTATAGCGAAAAATATCGGGTAAGATTTTTTTTAACATTATTATGTCATTGTCACTCATTGTTCTTTTACTATACAATTCTCCCAAAATTAGCAATGAAATAAATTGATATTTTTGTAATATATCAGATACTACCTAAATAATGTACCGATGATATTGATGTTCTTTAAATGTTAATTATTAAAATAATAAACTCAAAAAATCAACGCGAAATAGGTTATAGGTTGGCAATAGATTGAATGACGCTGAGAATTCAACCTTAATACAAAATGGGCTTGGCGCAAGTAAAAAAGAGATCAATCAATATTCAACGTTGCCAAGTAGTGCCAACTTCTGTTCGAGCACGATTTACATTCAGCTATCGCTACATTCCTCCTCCTACTATGGACACATACGTTCGAACTGAATTTTTTAGGTAAGCGTACGGTGAAATATCTGCTGTGTTTTGAAATGGTTTATTTGCAAAAAAAAAATTATTTTGTGGTATGCGAAGCCTGGGAGTCCAGAGGAAGTAACTGTTCCAACACCCAAAACTATCTTAAATATTTTTGATAGATTTAAAAAGTAACAACTTAAAATTATTGTTCGAAATATTACTAAATATTGTCTGAATTTCTGTCGAGCTGATTTCGCTATACTCTGTTTCTTAAAGCCTGACAGCACAGCTGAGGGTCATGAGTCGTAAAACCTCAATAAACCATAAGCGTAAAAATAACAGGTACCTGAGTAATTAAATTATTTATTATTGCATAGATATACAGGTAGGTGGCTTATGTCATAGAATATTTACAACTTCAAGTAAGGTATTTTAGTTTTATTTTTAACGTGTTATCGAAAGCTTGTGTGTATGTATAATTCAAAAATGGCGAATAATTATTCCCCAGTGCTTTGTAAAGGTGTGATTGACCTAAATTGGCTGTCTAAGAAAAATATACCCCTTGAAAATGGCATGTTAAAAAGAGCTTTTAAAAATAGTGCAAGAACGTAAGTCACGTTTTAAAAAATGCGTAATCGACGAAATGGCTAAAAAACGTGGTCATTTTACTTAAGACTGCCGCCCTACCACTGTGAATTAAATCCAATTGAGTTAAAATGGGCACACATGAAAGGCTATGTAGCAAGGAATAACACTACATTTAAAATAAAAGATTTACGTGAGTTATTGAAGTATTCATTAACCATTATAACGAAAGAAAATTGGAAAGAGGCTATATAAAACATGTAATAAAAGAGGAAAAAAAATTGTTTCTCTAGGCAGGTACATACCTCGAGTGAAATTATAAAGGCCTTTTTACAGTCGGCAATACTATTTGCAAGTTGCAATTGTCTTGCTTATAAGCATGCGCAGTAGAGAACCAGCTGATCGGATTTGGCAATTCTCTTGCTATTGCGAAAAATCGGTCGTGATCGATTTTTGTTGCAAGTGCGTTTGCAATTCTGGTGGATTTATATGCATTTTCATTGTGACCAACAAAAATGAAAGTTCCTAGAGAGGACGCGCTCAAGCTGAGTTTAACTTTTGTCAGAGTTTGGGTTGTTTCTCTTTTGTTGTGAGTTCACTGTTTCTTTGCGCTTATTCGGTTTGTTTTTGTTATTGTTATTCAGTTGTTTTCGCATTGACAGATTAACAACAGAGGCATTTATTTTGGTAATGTTGGCGATCCTTTTCAATGAAAATAGAATTGCCAGCTGTAAAACATCCTGCAAGACAAATTTCAGGCAATGTCTTGCGCCTGCAATGCATTGCAGCAATTGAGTTGCAAATAGTATTGCCGACTGTAAAAAGGCCTTAATAGAAATTTTTTGACGTTGACGTTTAAGTGACAATATTTTATGACATTGGTGTTTTTCTTACTTATTTACCACTTAGGCCTCTTTCACACTATCAGGTTCGCCGGTCAGGTTTTAAAGCGGACAGAATCCTGAAGTAAAAATAAAAATATCAGGACCCGATCAGGTTTTCATCAGGTCCGGTATTGTCCTTATTAATAAACTTTAGTCCACGTTTCGATTATGAATCGTAATGCTGTTATAGCTTTGTGGTATTTGTATAGAAGGCGTAAAAAGCAAAGAAATAGTAAAAGGGGACTTTGGGTACACCCTCTACTTCAAACACGTGACAAGATTGGTGCTTTTCAAATTTTGTATGAGGAATTAAGAGACGAATTTTTTTTTTTAATTACTTTAGAATGTCTCTTTCGTCTTTTGAAGAACTACATACTGAATTACAGCCAGTTTTACAGCGTCAAAATACAAAAATGAGGAATTGCATCAGTTCAAAAGAAATGCTTAGCCTAACTATCAGGTGTTCGCACCTTCCCCGCCAGAGTTAAAACAAATAATAAACTACCATAGACTAAACCTGAAGATCATAACTGGACAGGTGAGAACGCGCACATAAGCTGCTATGGGAACCGGATGCTCCAGTCGACCCATCCGGCTGCAACCGGTCGCCGAACCTGAACCTGATAGTGTGAAGAGCTATATTTAAACGAATGGTCCATTACTTGTCCGGATTGCTTCAGGTTTGAAACCGGACCGACTAAACCTGATAATGTGAAAGAGGCTTTAAAGTACAAGAAATGAAAAATTATTGACTGCTCTACAACGGAACTATTGCTTATTATTTGATATAACTAATGTCGATAAATCTCTATTTTATTTAATGAAATCTATATAGGGCATTGTGTCTCATAACTAAGGGCCCATACAGCAACAGGAGACAATAGACTTGAAAATAGGTCATTTATGCTTAATTTCTTGTGATAAAATATCCACGGTTAAATAGATACAGTGTGATCCAATTAAAATTTTACTGTAGAAAATTGGCGATTATTTGAAAATGGTTAAGCAGATATGAATAAAATGTGGCATATTTATGTTTTTAACGGCAAGAGTTCATAATTAGTTTTAAGAGGACGCTACTACACACCATGAGTTTGGTAAATTTTCGCATAATATATTTTTTGTCTTAAATTTCTTTTATACCGTGCGAGCAAAAATTATTTGCATCAAAGAGGGCCTTGCATCTAAGGACGTAATGCTTAGCTGTACAGCTTAATACCTGTTGGGTGTTAGTAAATACCTGAATTAACAATCAATCAGTTATTCCGTCATCTTCGACAGTCGTTAGAAGTAATTTGATTCATCGCTAATTTCTCCAATTTCTTGAACAATTCACACAATGGGCTTTACGGAACAGCACAAAACATTCATGGTTGAAGCGTATTTTCGAAACAGGGTTAGAGTAAATTGTGAGTGGCAATACAATCCGGGTTTGTGCATGGACGATTTTCACGAACATTTTCCTAACGTCGCTTTTATTGCTGGGGATTTTTATCATTGCCTGAAAAGAACCGTGGCAGTGTTTAGGGAAACAGGTTCTATACAACACAAAAAATACCATCTGTAAGAACAGAACAACTTGTTGCAAACGTTCGTAAATAAATAATGCAAAATACGCCAACAAATTGTATAAGACGCCTGTCCCAAGAAGTGGGAAGATCTTATGGAACATGCAGGACTATTCCTAAGAAGCAGCTAAATTTATTTTCTTATAAATTGCAAGTATTCCAAGAAGTACAAGCTGCAGATTTTGAAACATTTCTCCAAGATGCTGGTCAACACTTTCGAAAATATGAAGATACGTGTGAATTTATGCTTGGAGCATGGCGGTGGCCAATTTCTGCAATTTATGTTATTCTTTTTCTTTTTCTTTCTGTATATTCTTACTTTGTTCATTTTGTAAACAACAAAAATAAATTTGCATTTGTCTACCGTCAGCCGCAGATTTTGAAAGACGCAGGAATAATTACTCTCAATGGTTTACCCAAAATTTATTGGAAATAAATGATTTATTAGACCTGACATTTTTTCGGATGAAGCCTGGTTCCACCTCTCCAGTTATGTGAATTCTCAGAATACACGCATGTGGAGTAGTAAAAATCCCCATTTTTTTGTAGACTCCACATTGCACCCTCAAAAAATTGGTGTCTGGTTAGCTGTTTCCCGAAGAAGAATTGTTGGTCCTATTTTTCTCATGACACAGTTACAGCACAGCGGTATAGAGACAATATTCTAAATCCATTTGTGGAGCAATTACTTGACGACGAACTACGTTTTGGATATTTTCAACAGGACGGTGCAACCGCCCATACAGCCGCCGAAACTATTAACTACTTGCGCAATTTTTTCGACGACAGATTAATCAGTTTTCGATCAGACATTAAATTCCCACCTAGATCACCTTGTTTAACGGTTATGGATTACTTGGTTTTTCCTCGTTTAAAGGACACTATTTTTAAAACACCAGTTGTAAATTTAAAACAATTACAAGAAAGGATTATCCAAGAATGTGGTAACATTTCTCTAGACATGCTGGTCAACACTTTTGAAAATATGAAGAGACGGGTGAATTTATGCTTGGCGGTGGCCAATTTCAGCAATTTATGTAATTATTTTTCTTTCTGTATAATCTTACTTTGTTAATTTTGTAACCAACAAAAATAAATTTCTATTTGTCTACATATTTTATTACTCATTAGTTTGGCATATCATGTCATAATATGAATTTGACAAAATTTTAACCTATATTTGGTTAGATAATAATATCGTCCCCATATCATTGTGAACTAAACCAAGCTCTACGTTTTTTAATCCAAGCCTTCTTTGATGCAAATAATTTTTGCTTGCACGGTATGTAAAAAGTTGTACTTTATTAATCTCCATATTTCAAGAAAATTTTTTAAATTCAGATATCTCAAAAACAGCTGCTCAAATCAACTCTATCAACGTATACCTTTTTCAGGTAAAAGGCGTTGGAGCATAAGAATGTTTATTTAAAAGTTCAATACAGAGTGGCTCAAAAAAGTTATTTCGTTTTAAATGTGTGCAAGGAACGGCAGGTGGCGCTATCTAAATTTTAAAATAAAAAATGAGAGCAAATTTAAACGTGTACGGGGATCGTATCGTAATGGTTTATTAGCATAATGGCTTGCAAAAATACAGCGTTAATCTTATTTATAGTTAAAACATCGAACTTAACGTACGATAGAAAAGAGTTATGACGTTATTCTTTTCGCGTTTAATGCTGCGTTGCCATATTATAATTTACGTTCGCGGCGTACTACAAAGCCGTCAAAATACCATGTTTGTTTAAATACAAACAACTGGATTAGTTTTCAGTGAGCGCAAGGTTTGGCAACCTATTCTACCGTAATTAAAATAGATAAACTAATAATAAATTTATGATAACAAATGATAAATAAAATGTTTGTTATTGAAAATAGGAGATAAAGTTAACCTAAATTGATTTATTCTACCCGTTTCACTTAAATAATAAACTCCAAGAAAATTTAGTCTCTGAAACCTAACGCGTGAACTTGCAACGACCCACTACTGAACTGGGAACTTTTAGTAGGAAACCTGCAGTATCAGCTGTTTATGTCACATGTGGATGTCAACTGTCGAAACGCTTTGTTTTTAGAAAATGTTGACTCTAAATGTCAATGACACGGAGGATTTTTCTGAGATAATTATCAAATATTCGATGGCTTTTCCATTTAAATAATTTAGACCAGTAATATTTATTTTAGGAACACAAAAGATAATTTGAAGAAATAGTCCATGCTCAAAGTGGAGTTGATAGTATAGGGACGAGAAGAAAAGCACAATATCTTTCTCGACAAATTTATTAAAATAATAAAGATTATCTCAACATGTGTCGAGCGTAGAAACGCCCATCATCAGTAGATAGCGAAAAATAAATAAAATATTAATATGTTGCTGTTGTTGTTAGCAAAAGAAAAACCGATAAAATGGTCGGTGTATGCAACTTTAATGGAAATGAAAGAAAAAGGTGTAATGCTCTTTATAATGTTTAAAAATATGAACATTTAAGGAGAAAAATTCCAAGCATACTAAAATATTTTTCATCAAGCAAACTTGAAATCATTAATAATGGCCGGTTGAATGAAGATAAGGAAATATTTGCTTCAAAAGAAGATGATTTTATGTAGGGAAGGTTATGAAAATTATATTTTACAATATAAAAAAAATTGTTTTCCCATAAAAAAATCAATACTCAAAATGGTACCATAATTTTTATAACTTTTGCTACATAAAATCTTCTTTGGAAGAACATATTTTTTTATGTTCATTTAGACGGCCTTGGTTCTTGTCCTTATTATCCAAATTTTCTTGCTGAAAAATATTTCAGTACGTTTATATTTTTAACCATTTTTAAATATACCTTTTTCTAAAGTTCCATTAAAGTTGCATACCGCCAACCATTTTCTAACAACAACACCAACATATTTATATTTTATTTATTTTTTGTCATCTCCCGATCTACGCTCGAAACATGTAGAGATAATATTAATTATTCTAATAAACTTATGGAAAAGGACTTTGTGCTTTTCTTTTCGTTCCTATAAAAGATAATATTTATTAAATAAGTGTGGATAGATTGCATGAAAATTATTAAATTTTGCATTGGATTTTCTATGTTCCAACGAATTAACTAAAGAGGACACCCTGTACATTCTGCCTTTTATACGCTTTAACATAGTAAACCATTTTTATAAAATCCGTGTAACTTTCACCTTGGTTAATAAATCTAGATTAATACCTTAACCAAAGCATTTTTTGTTGGAAATAATAACCACCACCGAAGTGCCCTCTATTTACAGGAAAGTGGAATGATCAACAATAAATACTTGCTCTTTTTTTAACACTTACTAAATTTTCAGGCAATTATTACTTAACATCATGCATCGACGTTCAATATATTATACGTAACAGAATATCTCAAAAAAGCAAGTACCACATTTTCAAGACACCATATAAAAAAAACAGCCATGCAAATAAATAATTTATTAAAAAATATACAAAAATGTTAGATCAATACTACATATAAGTTTATATAGCTTAAACAAATATTCGAAGGGAAGTAAAGTACTTTTTAAATAGTAATACTAAGTATATGATTGCAATAAAAATGTTACTGATTCATTTAGTACTACGATAAGTTGTTAGTAAACAAATACATGAACTGTTTTGTGATGAACTAAATAATAAAATAAATTGTTACAATATAAAATAACAATGACCACAACCATATATGAACATGCATGTAAATCAATAAAATATATTTACATTATACATTTCCAACAAAAAATGTTAGGTTAGGTACAGTTTCATACTAATAGTGCTAGCGGTTACTACCAAAGTTTACTTACGTCATTGAGTACCAAAAATCCCATTTCTAGTGTACCAGCAGACATAAGCCGAGTTCTATTTAGTTACTTTTAAATAGCATAGGAAAGCCAACGGCTGAGTTGAGCGTTCCTTTTAAAAATTTAACTCAGTTCAGCAAAGATTTTTTCCTTCCCCTTTGCTGCGGTTATGTATGTATCTCTTTATTTGTCGTACAACTATACGAAGTTGTTCGCGAAGCGTTCCTTTAACAACTTAGCTAAGCAAATATTTGTACTTTGCTATGGTGTTTGAAGTTTGAAAGAACCACAAGGAAAGTGCCTATTTATGTGAAAAATGACATTCAGGTCAGGACAGACCATAGGGCAAATCGGGCCGTCCTATTTTTGTCCGATCGGATCGTTAGAGTCGACCGACAAGTGGGAGGAAGCAAGTTTAAATATATTACGATAACTGTTAAGTTACCGAACATATTTGACGAGAAATACATAAATCCCCAAAAATTCAAATCTACCGACTTTTTTCGGAATCTACTGATACATTTCAACTGAGGCTTCCAACATTAGTTTCGAAGATCTGGCAGCGTTGGTTCAGACAGAACAGAACAAGAAGATACGAATTCGCCATCACCAGAAACAAACATATTATGTAGTTTGAAGAAGTAGTCCATGCTAAAAGTGGAGTTAAATCGTCATGATTCTTAAGTCCATAAAAGCTCCATTAAGGTTCTAATTTTCTCTTTTGCTAACACCATCAGCATAAAATAAATTTTCTGTCTCCTGATGATGAACCTTTCTAGGTTCGAAACATGTAGAGACCTTTGAATAATTTTTTATTCTATTAAATTTTGTGGAGGAAGACTTTTAGTTTTTACTTTCTTTTCCAAACATATTTAGACTGAACCTGGAAATCCCGGACCTAGTCGAACTTCTCACCAAAGACCGGATCGGAATTGAACTTTTTATATAAGTCCCGAGATTCGCAAATGAATGAGTAAATTTGAATGTTTAGGGTTTCCGAAATATGCCAAAAAAGAGCATGATGAATGATTGAAATACAATCTCTCAGTAAATCCACTACAATTTTAAAAAGTTATTACTAAAAAGTTTTATTTACACGAACAAGTTTCCTATCGTTCTCTATTCTAGAAAATTTAAAACAGGAAGGACCTAAAGCTTAACATGGGTTCCAAACTAGCTGACTAATGTCGAACAGCAAAGTTATTCTTCTAAAACTGATTTTAGACGGTCGTGGAGGAATTTCGCTTCAATCCTTACTATGCTTAACAAAACTACACCTTCTTTGAGTATCCGGAACAGGAATTAAACTTTGTAGTCAATTTGAGATCTATACGTCATGATGATTGGAATTAAACTCTTAACAATGCCGCTATCCAAAAAAGTAACCTGTCAAACGTGAGTCAGTTTTACCATCACAGTTTGACACTAGAAATTGAAACTCTTCCTGTACTCGATGACGTAACCGGCAGCTACCGCTCGATGTCATTAAAAGACATAAATTACATGGACTTTTAATTATAAAATCTAAGAAATAATACATGTAATTTGTGTTTTTTAAAGTTGCATTTGCCTCATTTAGCTACCTACGTTTAAAAGTTGGAAAACTTGAAATCTGAGATCATTTTAAATATATCTAATATAATATATATGTATATAACTATATTTGTAATATATTGTAAAAGGTAAAATACTGGTAAAACGATGCATTAAAAGTTATTTGAAGGCCTGAAGTGCTTTTAAAATAAGCTCAGTCTTATAATTTTTTGTTTTTGATATAGATAAATCCACACTAAACTTTGGTTCTTAATTTGTTGATGCTAAATTTGTTAGTACGTCAAGCGATGAAATAAAAAATACTTTAGTACTTAAAAAATACTATGTTTTAAAATTTAACAATATTTTTGCAAGGCTTAATAGTGTATAATATAATATTTTTTTCTAATTTTTATTTTTAACTTTAAGAGAATATAACTTCTGGCCTGCAGAAGTATAAAAAAACCCTATTATGGGCACGTATGAATATGTATTTGATTTAGGCATGTTGTGGGACTAAATGCTTTCAAAAATTGTATACAGAGTGTCCGGTAACTATGGGGCAAACTCTCGGGAGCGTGTAGGGAACGTTAAAATAACTGTAGCGTTTCGTATAATTTTTTTTCTATGGTGCCCTTGACTTATTGGCCAATTTTGTAAAGGGGATGGGTACCTGAAAAAAGGAGCTACCCACTAACATTTAATTTCTCACAGAACACAAGTTAACATTGTTGAGGTGTCATAGCATTGAATTAATAATATTATCACTGGATACTATACACCTTTTACTTCAAAAAAGGTACCCTTCAATTGTTTGTCAAAAAATGAACGGGTTTTAAAATAAATTAGTCTTTTTATAACCTATTTGCAACAGTTATTACAATAAAAAAATCGGTAGGTACTATGGCGACAAGCATATTTTTACTATCACTTACTAACGAACGCATTAACCAACATTAGCAATAAAACAAGAAGTAGTAAAATGATTTTTACAATTAAATCTTTACGATGTTGTTTCCGTTTAAATACGTATTTAATACAGTTACCTACTAAAAAAATTAATTTATTTGGAAAACCCTTAATTTTCTGAGAAAAAATTGAAAGGTAACGTTTTTAAAGTAAAGTTTTTGTAATATCCAAAAATAATTTTTATAATTCAATACCATGAAACCTGTAATTTTTTTTTAAATGTGTAGGTATTGGGGCAGGTCCGCTTCTGGCTCTCCTGAGATATTAAATTTTACTGGGTAGCTCCTTTTTTTAGGTACCTATCCCCTGTATAAAATACAAAAATTGTATGAAAATATACGAGGTGGTTTACAAATTAATACGACAAAGGAAAGTCGCTTGGTCCCTCTTTGGGGCCCCATAAATCTGTCAAGGGGCACTATAGAAAAATAATTAAAAGTGAACACGAATAGAAGTATTTTATCGTTTCCTACACACTCCTGAGAGGTTACCCGATAGTTATCGGACTCCCTGTAGAGTGTAGGTATTTTGAACACAAAATATGTTTCATCTCACACCATTTATAATTATTAGGAAAACGTATTAAATAGTTGGAAAATTACGATGAAATTTGATTAATTCCAACATTAAATTAGCAATGTTTAAAATTACGCTAGAGGCATTATTAAACTATGCAAAAATAAAAATGGTTAAACAACAATAATAATAATAATTTTGAGATTAATTGAGGTTGGAAATGTTTGCTGAAAATGGAAAACTCGTGGAAGCGAAGTATAGTAAGTAGTAACGTTCAATACTACAAGTAATAAAAAAAATTGTATTCGAATAAATAATTCCTGTTCCAGTAAAATAAGTCACGGTAGCTCAGCTATTGAGTTCACAACGTGGCAGAAAGGAGGTTAATCAGATTTGGTAACCCAAACCATGTGCTAGTCAAAATTTGGGAAAAAAGGAAACCAACTATTAAAAAAAATGTCTAAAGAGTCCACATTAATTGACGTAAACGATTCGAAGGAAAAAACATAGACGTCAATAAAGTAAAAAAACAACGCTTTTCAGAACACAACTAACTAGGAGCATAAATATATAAGGTGGTTGAATTTTAGAATAAAACGCTATTAATACCGGCACACGTTCCTAGCTACGTGATTTTTGCCCAAAAAGGCAGATATTTTGAGCATCTTCGAGACCTCACTCCCCCTCCCACCGTCTTCGAGGCCGCTAAACCCGAATATGGGATCCAAATTTGCTTCCACCCCCTTAAACGGCCAAAAACCATCCCTCTCTCGGTTTTCGCGAACCCGTCACGCGACAGCAGTGTTTTTTGATAGAAATTGTGACTGATTTGGCACAGAAAAATGATAACAGGGACTTGACCGTGACTACCCGGGGTGTGGAAAAATAATTTAATAATTTCTCCTATATTTCAATTTTAACGTTTATCGGCAGCAATCAATATGATGATCAAAATTCAATATTCTACGGTACGAGAACCCTGTTTCATTTTAAAAAGCTCACGAGCTCATTGCCACGAGTGGAAACAAAAAGTAGCTGGGCATCCGTGGTAACCAAGGGAGAACGGTATCTTTCTGCGCATACAAAGATCAAGGTAGCAAGTAGAGAATCGTGAACAACCACTGCCGAGAACGAGAACACGCAAAAGGGGTGGTTTTTGATCGTTTAAGGAGGTAGGAAGGGCCAAAGTCATCTGGGGATAAACGTTTACAGTTGAAATATAGAAGAAATCATTTTTCCACCCCCGGGGAGGGTAGAATCGACCCACAACGGATTCAAGATCGTACCATAACTCTTCTTCTTTTGCCAAATCAATCACAATTTCCATAAAATAAAATCTGCAGCGCGTTAGTAGTAGTAGTAGTAGTAAAAAGATTTATTTAGCACGTGGCTACATGATACATTTTAACAAGTTTATACCCTTTTTTTATTTATTTTTTGAATTAAATGACCTTTTGAAACTTTATTTGTCCTGTTGAGTTAATAAGAAAGATTTTAAACTTTTTTAAAAAGATTTTAAACTTTTTTAAAAAGATTTTAAACTTTTTTGATTTTTAATTGACTTGTTTAATTTATTAAATTCAATAAGACCCTTATGAAAAACTGATTTATATGCAATATTTTTTGAAAAATTATTAAGAAAAAAATTATTGTTATTTCGTGTTAAATAATTATGTTGATCACTATTTAGAACAGTCAATTGCTTTAAATGTGGCGGTAACAAATCATTTTGAATTTTAAAAATAAATATTAGAACCAAAAACAATACTAAATTTTTTACATTTAACCATTCTAATTTTTTTAACATCACATTAATTTTTGTATATCTATCCATATTAAGTAAAATTCGCATTGCTTTATTTTGTAAAATTTGTAATCTATTTATTACACCTTCATCCGCCATAAACAAAATTGTAGAACAATAAAGAAAATGTGGTAAAATTAAAGTATTGTATACAATTTTTTTCGAATAAAATTTTAAATTTAAACTTATTCTTTTAAAATAACTAATTTTTCCCGCAATTTTGTAAATTAAATTTTCGAATTGGTTATTAAATTTTAATTTTGAATCAATCAATATACCTAAATATTTAAAAGAATTGACTATTTCTAGTTTATCACCATCAATTAAAATATTTATATTTGTATAATTATTTAAATTTACACCCATAACCATACATTTTGTTTTAGAAACATTTAATTTTAATTTGTTAACTTTTAACCAGTTTGACAATAGAATCAGTTCTGAATTTAAAATTTCCAAAATTTCTAAAAGATTTTTACCGCTTATATAGATAAGAGTATCATCAGCAAACATTTGTATTTTAAGAAATTTTAGGACTGGCATGTCATTCGTTCGTATGCAAAAAGCGTGAAAGGGGTCGTTTTTCGCATTTCGAGGGGGGTGGAAGCAGAGTTTAACATCACATTCGGATTAAGCGACCCCAAAAGGTGAGGTGGGTCTTGAAGGTGCCCGAAATATTTGCTTACTTTTTCGACTCCACTATAAATCTACGGTCAATATAAGACGACGAGTTATCATGCAATTTAAAAATGGGATTATCAAAACCAATCTCCATTTACAAATTTAGTTTTTTTAAATATCGAAAAAAGCTCCGGCAGATCTAAGACACCAGTTATTTGATAACAAGTTATCTTAGAGCAGTAACCAACAAACACTATTGGGTTTGTTAAAGCGTCACCATTGCCACCGATAAAATTAGCCAACGATTTCCAGCCTCAATTTAGTTAACCTTAAACCTCGCTGATATAAACGTCATCAATGTCTTTTAACGTATTCAAGCTATAATAACTGTTAGTTCTGCTAAGCGGCCTTGCCCTGCGACCAGAGCAGCACCACCTTTCAAATGTCTCCTTGACCCTGTCGTACATTGTCAAGAACCACTCTAAAGGTGTGACGTAATATACTGACGAAGTTGAAGTAGACGTATAAACGCTAACCTAAAAATTAATTTTCTTATAAGGGTGGGTTAAGTCGCCAAGAAATGTTGGATTTTGGCATCAGGTAATGTTTTATTTTTGTTAGTGATTTAGAAAATAGCATAATAGAACACACTAAGTACATGGAAAATATAATAAACATCTATCGCTACTACATAACAGATTAATTATTGGTACAAATAATTTAATGTTTTGAAAGCTCTGTTCGAACCACGATGACATGCAAACCTTCGTTGAAGGCTTCTTTAACAATATGACAATTGAAGTCATTTTGCAATGATTTTTAATTACATGCATTTTTCAAAACCTAAAGCGGCTTTAAAATACTTTTGAGTACCTTTGGAGACAGTCTTTCAAGGGCTACTTTGAGAGGATATTAGAAAGGCCTAATTACTATTTTAAAAACTTTAAATCGCATAAATCTGGATTCTCTTGAGCACTTAAAGCTATAGAAGAACATAAACAGAATGGATATTTTAAAATTTCAAAGGTTTAAAGCCTTGTGCAGGTCTAAAAGGAATTATTCAACAATTGAAGGGTTTTAATCAATATTTTACGAGCCTACAGAGGCATCAGCAAAAGCTTTAAACTAAAGGATATCCACTGTAAATCCCAATGAACGCCATGAATGATGTAATTTCCAAAAATTACTGGTACTAATGCAAATAATTTTTGTTAACGCGATTTTTGCAAAAATTTTAATATGGCGCGATGTTTTGTGATTTAAATAAAGGAATGAATGATCCAAAGAAAACTTTGAAACAAATTGGCAACAATCTTCGTGCATTGGCTTTAACGATGAATTAATTACATTATGTAGAAGACCACTTCAATAGCTTTGTGGGGGGTTGTTAATGTATCTCTCATATAGTAACCTCTGTTCTAAATGTAACACCACTCACCTCTTTGTTGTCCTGGTCGTGCGCATCCGTGAACTTCACACTGTGCGTCCTGCTGGCCTCGTGCTCCTGCCAGTCGTCCGATATATTGTCCTCCCTGGTGTTAGCTGTGATTCGAGATAAAGTACCGTTACTAAGACCAGTGTTGACGTCACAACGGTACAAGCGGCCATCAGAAGCTGTGCGTGGCAGGAAAGAAGGCAACAACGGCAACGAGGGTGCGCACATAGAAAGAAAGTGACAGGGTGCACAACAACGACACAAAAGCACAGGAAAATATAGAATGGTGGTGTATTTAATAGAAATCATCGTTTTCTTTGAAATAAAAGAAAAAGGGGGTGATTTAAATACTACTTAGATTTAAGAAGTGAAGCAATGAAAAGAAAGTAGGTATATAATTACAATACGATCACTACAAAGTAACGTGACAATTCAAAAATAGTGCTCTGCAATATATGATTTCCATTAAATACCCATCTTCGTAACTTGCTAGAAATACCAACAAAGCCCGTATTATTATTATGGAGAACTTGTTTACGATACTCAAAGAGGCGTATATTTCAATTGTAACAAGAAAGCATCACCTTTCGGATTTTTAACATAATTTCCCTTTAAAAACGACTTAGTTCCATTAAAAAAAAATAATTCCTCTTGGCGTTCAAAACAGACATCAACATACTTTTTCGATTATTGTCTGCAAATTGTTGTGAAACATGAAGACATTTGTGTAGCGCAAATCATGAGCCTAATGAATAAAAATGTAGCAAGTGCAGGAATTGCTTCTAGTCAATGCTTTTTCTTAAAAAATAGAAGCAATCGCTATCGTCTGCTTAAAATGTGATGAATAAGTTAAGGAATTGCTTTTTCTAGTGTAGCAATTGCTTTCAACTTTTTAAGGTAGGTCGACCCCTGCATCATTTGCTTGGTAGCAGTCAAATTTAGTTCTCCGCGGCATACACGTGCGTTGCTCTTAATTTGTGTCTTCAATTATGGCTGAATATATAAACGTTCGTAAAAGATCTACAGTGTACGTAAAAATTGCAAATATGATGATTTCAGAAAGTTATATCGATTTGACTGCGAAAATGTTGAGTGGTTGGCAAATTATTTTTTGACTGATACTGGTAAAAGGCGAGAGATGCACTGTCGCCTTTAAATAAGATTAAAGTATTTCTGCGGAAATTGTCGGATCCGGGCTATCACTACTGTCACTTTCCTCATTTTCACTAAAATCTGCCATATCACAAATATAAGTTTTCTATTTTCCACAAAAACGTAACAGATTACTATCGTACTAAATAAGTAGACCAACGTTGTTGTATTTACGTCAACTATTTTGCAAATTAGGCACCAAACTGAACATAAAATCTATAATCTGAACAAGTGGATAAGACACGTCTGAACTTGTGTTGAATAAGCATTTGCTACAGAGGTGTAAGAAAAATAGCAATTGTTTAAAATTTTATTCATATCCAGATCTAGCACTTGCTTTTACTTGTAGCATTTGCTAGTCAACAATTGCTTTTACTAAAAAATAATTGCTTCAAGTAATTGCTTAATTTTTATTCATTAGGCTCCATGACTTTTTGGACATTGCAGGCAATAACCAATTAAAATAATGTTAATGACAACAGGAATCATTTTGTTCTGATAAGACGTTACAAGAGACCATGTGGAACAAAAAAAAAATAATTAATAAAAAAATCGCGTCTAATCATAATGACTTCCCAGACTTTATGTTAACTTTTATTGGATACCCCAAAATAAGGCCTATGCAAATTTTTGTGACGCGTTTGAGTCTCCACAAGTAAAGGTGCAGGAAATCAGAAAATCGTATTCTTAATATAGTACCAAAATACTAATAACCGGAAAAAGTGTAACAGTATAATCACTTCTGTCGTCACAAACAAAAACTACTAGAAAAAAAATCAAACTGTGACACAAAAAGCAGATCAAAATATTCTACTAGCAAGCACAAATAAAGCGAGGCGGTGCAGGTAATCCCAAAAATACAATATAAAACATAAGGATGTACTGTAGCAGCAATTAACATCAAATCCGTTTTAACATGGCGCCCAGATAGAGTTAAAAATTGTTTGTCACCTTTACACTATTTTCTTTTATCTTTATTTATCAACATTATTGGTTATAAATATTATGTAGCAGATAGGTACACCCATTTGGATCAAATAGTTTTTTAAATATCATTATCTTTATAAAAGCAAGAGAATATGAGCTCAAATGCAAAGTTTCAATCCTACAGGCTAACCTGTGACATATTGACCAGCTTGGGTTCTCCCTTAACTATCCTTAAGTGACCTAGTAAGATTTGCAGGTGCCATAGATGGGATTGTCAGTAATGATGTCTAATTGGCATTTTTTACATACTACCTATTAAATAACGACGAAATGTGTACCAAATTTGGAATAGCAGTTTTCGAGTAGTTCTGGGGATAAAGGCGGATATTCGCCTATAGTTTGCTGTTATATAAGGAACTTTATGTACATTGTAAAGTTCGACACGATTTTTAATATTTCCTGTAAGTTCTTTGGAAATTAATTTTAAAGTTTTTTTTGTTGATTTATTTTTTAACCCAAGCTGTTGTACCATTCACTTTGTGTCACAATCTACAATGTGATGCAAGTCAGAATGCCATATACAGGGTTAGAAAAAATTACCAGAACGGTCGATTATTTCAAAATATACAGGGGTTATCAAAAAACGTCTTATATAAAAAATGTAGGGCTGTTAAAAATCTACATATCGGTGATAAATTGAAATATACAGGGTCGCCCACAAAGTTGTGGAGAATGATAGTTATATTTTTTTAAATGGAACACCCTGCATTTTTACTTATTTTGATTGTTGACTCAATTTTAAACATTTTTTATTAACCATGTGATATACCTAAATTCATTACTTTCCTACATAAATTGATCAGCTACAAAACACAAAATAAATTTCAAGAAACAATTTATTAAGTTAACTTTAAACAAAAACGTATAACAAATCATGGCAAAACGGCTCTATTTTTTAATAAGTGTTGAAAATGACCCCCATTTACTAACTGACAATGATACAAATTATCGCAAAAATGTCTTTGGGTGTTTAAAACCATTTCCCTTGTTATTCTCGCACTATCATGGACAATTTTCATTCTTAATTCTTCTAAATTATTGGATTTATTTTGTGAAACTATGTTTTTCAGGTGACCCCAATAAAAAAAATCCATCGATTTGGGAACGTGACATCCAAAAATTCTCTAACTTCGCGAGTAAAATGCGGAGGAGTTCCATCTTGCTGATACCAGGTTAAGTTAATATCAGCATTTAAATTGTTTATAGCTGGAACTATTTCTTGCCGAAGAAGCCGGAGATATCGATCACCGTTTAAATTTCCCTCGATAAAAAAGGGTCCAATTACATGTCCCGCAAACAATCCAGCCCAGACATTAACTTTTCTTGTGAACTGTGTATGCAGCTCTTCATACCAGTTAGGGTTATTTCGCGCCCAGTAACGGTAATTTTGCGTATTCACCATTCCGTATAGTGTAAAAGTCGCTTCATCCGAAAACACAATATTGTTTGAAAAATTCGGGTTTTCTTCCATATTTCTAGTCATTATTTCGCAAAATTCTAGCCTTCGATCACAGTCAACGTCAAAAAGTTCTTGTACAACATTAATTTTGTATGGATGCATTTTCTCAGTATGAAGAACGATTCGTACAGATTTTTGATCAATTTCATGATCCAAAGCAAGCTGATTGGTGGATTGTTTATTCTATCGCAAGCAGAATGTCCAGCTTTTTTTCCTCGGAGGTAGCAGTCCTAGGTCTTCCAGATCTTGGGCGGTTTTTTACAGTACCAGTCATTCTGTAACGCTCAATAGTTCGAAAAACTGCATTTTTTTAATGTGCCTGTCTGGATGCAAATTATTGTAAATATTACATACCTCCTGATATGATCTCTGTTTATCGCCAAACCCCCTTAAAATTAAAATATCAATTCTCTCTGTTTCAGTAAGTAAAAATGCCATGCTATTTTCTTTCTTGTCTATTTCTGTCAGAATTTGAGTTTCAGATATTAAACTATTAATTATTTATTAGTAACCATGGTCGTGCCTTATTTGTTGTTTACTATGTTCGAAAATCGCATCGTTATACGTTATTATTTGAAACGCCGATTTCTAGGAAAGTAATGAATTTAGGTATAACACATGGTTAATAAAAAATGTTTAAAATTAAGTCGACAATTAAAATAAGTAAAAATATACAGGGTGTTCCATTTAAAAAAAAATAACTATCATTCTCCACAACTTTGTGGGCGACCCTGTATATTTCAATTTATCACCGATATGTAGATTTTTAACAGCCCTACATTTTTTATATAAGACGTTTTTTGATAACCCCTGTATATTTTTAAATAATCGACCGTTCTGGTAATTTTTCCTAACCCTGTATAAAGTACGCTTTTATGGTTGACATCTCAAGATACGTAATTAAGTTACTTGCTGATACAGTACTTATAAACAACTAAAAGACCCAATTTATTAAGAAAGTAAGTTAGGAAGGAGTGTTGATAAAAAAAATTAAGCATTGAAAGTATTAAAAATTAAAAAAAAAAGGATAACATGAGAGTGTTAAATATAAATTTTTTTTGTCATATTATTATTTCATAGCCTTTTCTCATTTACCAGCTTCCTTCTTTGTTCACACTGATTAATAATAATTGACAAAATGTCAATCTATCAATTATTATCCACAGTGTTTTGTATTAAAGAAAAAACATTTTTCATAAAGCTATAAAATTTTGGACATTTACTGACCCTAACAATACTTTTCCCTTTAAAGCTACTCACTTATGGTAGGTTGATATTCCTGCTGTGGTAAAAGAAAACACGTAAGCACCGTTTTCCCTGTATCTGGATCGGTATCAGTCTGGAACGTTAATAGCGGTTGTGCCTGGTTATCGCTTAACCAAACGGCCTAAAAGTTAAAAGAAAACACATATTAAAACTAATATTGTATGATGAGAACCTCCTCATTTGAATTCGGTTAAAATAGGCACATAATAATATCATAAAACTTATACCAACAAATCTCCTTGATTTTGAATCATTATTCCTAAATATTTAAAACTGTTTAGTAATTCCAATTTTTCATCATCTGTATTTTAACAATTAAAATTTTTACCAATAACCACACATTTGTTTTTTGCAATATTTCAAGCATTAATATAAATCAAGGTGACATCATCAAACGTTTGTAATTTACACATTTTTAAAAGTGAGAGCATATTTTTAATGTATAAAACAAATAATATTGGACCTAGTATACTTTCTTGAGGAACTTCTATATTATTAGAAAAAAGAAAAGCACAAAGTCTTTCTCCACAATTTTTTATTAGAATAACTATTATTAATTAAATAGTCAAAAACCGACAATCAAGACTTCAGCATACTGGAAAGTCAGGGGTTAGTGTAAAGGCCCTGTCTTGGGCTATATGGCTCAATCCCACTACTATTTTCTCTATTGCTAACAACATCAGCATTGTACCATTCACTTTGTTTTCCTGATGATGAGTGTTTCTACACTTGAAACATGTCGAAGTTAATTATTATGAATTATTCTAGATTCTAGGCTCGCCTAGTTATTCTAATAAAAAATTGTGGAGAAAGACTTTATGCTTTTCTTTTTTCTAATCAATTAACTCCACTTTGAGTAAGAACTACTTCTTCCTATATTATTATTTTTTTATTTGATTTCGTTTTTGTGACCTCTTACTTAGATAATTGTGACACCATTTATAAACTTTTTAGAGAATACCATACTGATACTATTCACCCAATATTCTAGCCAGTCAATTACACATTGAATGGCTGTCTATGTAGACTATAGAGTACCCTTTTCGAAAATCAGCTTAAGAGGAAACTTTTGTTGACATCAAGGAATTCCAATAACTGTTCTTATACGACTTTTTCTATTGATTTCTCAACATTCTTTCTCAAACTTTTATTGGCCTCATCTTATCGTTAAGTGTATTTTACTTTTGGCACTGGTGTAATGTAAGAACATTTTAACTTATCAGGCATATTTCCATATTTTATACAAGAAGTTATAACGTTGGACAGTATTCTAAAAGTCAACTAATGAACCTATCCCTCATGAAAAGTATATTTAGTTAAACTAATTGAATGGACAAAAATTTCCTAAAGGTCCCCTATTTTAAAGCCACAGTAGGAAACGTACTTTCGATTGATTTATACTGGCCTGTATCTAATATGCTAATTTTAAGGCCCTTTTGCAATTATAAATGTCTTTTAGTTGTAATATTAAGAATTAATTAAGATTTCAACTTCCAAACACAAAATCAGTACGACCGATGGAGGTATTTTAATTGACTAATAAAAAATGCTATACCCCAAACCCAAAAATATTGGCAGTGACGTAGCCATGGAAACGGCCAAAATACTGTATTGTCATTGGTGGTTTGCATTGGTTTCCATGGTTATGATAGCTACGTCACTGCCAATATTTTTGGGTTTTGAGTATAATAGTATACAGGGTGTTAGTGAATAAGTGAGACAAACTTCAGGGGGTGCTTCTTTAAGTGATGTTAAAAAGAAAAGTTCATATAAACATGGGTCCGAAAATGCATAGTTTTTACGATACAGGGTGTCAAACTTTAAAAAAAAATCGGATGTTCGTAAATATCTCGATACTCTTGTATTCAATTTTGTTGAAATTTGGTAATTCTATTTGTAATAACAAGTCGATAATTTAGCCTCAATTAGATTAACATTTTTAAGTCCAGTGGCGTCCCGGAAGACAGTCCAACTAATATTTTTGACAAAAAAATGCGCGCCACTGGCTTTTTTAAAAATTATGTATTTTTTTCGAATTAAACAACTACAAATACAAATATTTTATTTCTTGAGTTTTTTTCATATCTTGCTTTGTTTTTGAGAAAAAAAAAAATAAAAACCACTTTATTGTATGTCCCCGGGACAATAAGAGTAAAAATTTAAACCACTTACTATGCTAATAACCAATTAAAATTACACAAAAGTTTTCTTTTGAATTTTTCGCATAGATTTTAAAATATTAAAATTCAAAAGAGGACTTTCGTGTAATTAATTGCTTAATAGCATAGTAAGTAGTTTACATTTTTTACTCTTATTGTCCCGGGGACATGCAATAAAGTGGTTTCTATTTTTTTTCTCAAAAACAAAGCAAGATATGAAAAAACTCAAAAAATAACATATTTGTATTTGTAGTTGCTTAATTCGAAAAAAATACATACTTTTTAAAAAAGCCAGTGGCGCGCAGTTTTGTTGTCAAAAATATTAGTTGGACTGTCTTCCGGGATGCCACTGGACTTAAAAATTTTAATCTAATTGAGGCTAAATTATCCTCTTGTTATTATAAATAAAATTACCAAATTTCAACAAAATCGAATAAAAGAATATCGAGATATTTACGAACATCCGATTTTTTTTTAAAAGTTTGACACCCTGTATCGTAAAAACTATGCAGTTTCGGACCCATGTTTATATGAACTATTTTTCTTAAAATCAGTTAAAGAAGCACCCCCTGAAGTTTGTCGCACTTATTCACTAACACCCTGTATACTGCTTTGCTTAAAACTTACCTTAAGGCTAAGCTGAAGTAATGTATAAGGCAAATATGGCAGCCTATTGCCTGATACATCCAACACATGTAATCTCTTACAGTCACCCAGAGAATCGGGCAACATCGTCAGTCTATTGTCTCGCAAACTTAATACACCTAATTCACATAAATTACCTAAAAAAAAAATCAATATTATAGTGTATATCATAACAAGTGATAAAAGCAGTACCTCCCAAACGAGGAGGTATGCGGAAATTCTCCGAGTTTGAGAAAATCACTTTCACACGAATAATGAACACAATTTTTCCTATGGCCAAAAAAAATTATCAACAATAGTTAAACTAGAGTTGAAAAAGTTATTTCAACACTAGAGTTAAAAAATGGTAAACAAATTTCAAGGCGGATTCCAACAGAAGTGTCTATATTTAACTATATTAAAAGGAAAACAATGCCTATTTTACACATTTTAACTTGCCTAGTTCCGGTAATAGATTTTTTATTAGGTTTATGCCTAGTTTAAAAAAAAAGATTAACTTTTTCTCCTATTTGCTTACGTGCATCCTACTATCTATAGTTAAATCAAAACAATTTCCGTTGCACGTCACCTTTGAGTATCAGCAGTGTTGCCAGTTTGTAATCAAAATATACCCCAGTAAGGAAATGCTTTGGCATTTTTCAAGAAAGGTAAACAACGTAATCAACAGAAATGTGTATGTATCCCTTTGTTGTTCTTAAAAGAACAGTTTTAAATCCTATTTATAAAAGGATTTGCAGTTTTAGTTAAAAACGACTTAAATAAACTCACGAAAACACGAAATGAAAACAATAAACGTCAATCAAAATTCGCGAAGAAATAAACTGGCATCACCGATGCGTTGACACTTCTGTTGCTAACTGTTAGCCCAAAAAATTCAAATGATATTAATTTTTAAAAGGTTAAATTGAAAAAACATTTCCTTTAAGCGGCTTAGTATCAAAGAAGAATACATTAAGTTTCATTTACATTCAATATCGCATGAAATTTATATATTTTTTGCCCAAATTTAATTTTCTTATGTTTCCTGACCGATTTTCAATTATTAGCTGCAACGGAAATTGTTTTGATTTAACTATATGTATTGTACACTGAATAAATTTCATTTCTGATTTTTTAGCTCCTTGCATTCTTTCAATAAAAACAGAGTTCCTTTAAGCTTCTTTTAAACATCAAAGCAAAAGCCAACGGCTAAGTTGAGGGTTCCTTTTAAAAATTTAACTTAGCATAGCAAAGGTTTTTCCTTCCCCCTTGGCGCGGTAAAGTATGCCCCTCCCTATTTCTCATACGAACTATACGAAGTTTTGTTCGCGAAGCGTTCCTTGAACAACTTAGCTAAGCAAAGATTTTTTTCTCCTCCCTGGCCGCGGTTAAGTATGTCACTTCCTATTTCCCATACGAACCATACGAAGTTTAGTTAGAGAAGCGTTCCTTTAACAACTAAGCTTACCAAAGATTGTTACTTTGTTTTGCTGTTTAAAAGAAACAAATGGAAAGCACCTATTACCCAAATATAGGTACATAATATGTACAAAATAGCAGAGTTCCTTTAGAAATAGCAAAGCAAAGCAAACGGCTAAGTTCAGCGTTCCTTTAAAAAATGTAACTTAGCACAGCAAAGATTTTTTTCTCACATCTTGCCGCGGTTAAGTATGCCCCTCTCTATTTCCCAAGCGAACTATACGAAGTTGTTCGCGAAGCGTTCCTTTAACAACTTAGCTAAGCAAATACTTTTCCTTTGCTTTGTTGTTTAAAAGAAGTAAATGGTAAGTACCTAAGACACTCATCTCCTATAAGAAGTCCTAACCTCAATAATTGTAGATGGATAGAGATGAAGTTAAATATCGATAGCTTGTTTATTATGAAAGTCCTATATTCGATATGTTTTGAATAATGCTCATATAATTATTAAAATAAATTTAGTAACATAAAGAACATTTACTTGTCCGGTATCCTTAAACATTGTGTAGATATTCTATCTATAATTGTAAAAATCGAACTTAAATTATAAACCTAGCTAAATACTTTTTTTCTGTGGCTTAACTGAGTTGACGTATTTAGTGGGAGAGAGTCCGCATCTCCCTCGTCTATGTTTAGTGTAATGGTTCCTAAAATTATACAGTAATGCCCTAGTGTACCTTACCCCACCCAGCACCCTAATTCGCTCCAAGGGTCCCGTTAGTTTTTTTTTAATAGTTTTGCTGTCAAATTCGTCACCCATCAGCTGTTTTTCATTTCAACACACGTATTGAAAAGAAATATTTTAACACGTGTGTGATATAAAGCACTTTCTAGCCCAGTTAACCGTGCTTTTTTTCAACAAATGCAATTCCATTTAATTTTATTCATAAAAATATGAAGAGATAAGGTTACGCTACTAAAGTATTATACACTTACTTACCTATATCTTCAGGTATACTTGTCAAACTATTTCTATCTACATTTAAGTTAGTTAACTTAACCAATTTGCCTAACTCGATAGGCAACTCACTAAGAAAATTTTCAGTTAGGATTAGCTCTTGTAAATTATGACAGTGGCCTATGTTTGAGTTTAATGAAGTAAGTCTATTTTGGTCAACCTGGAATACAAATGAAAATATCAATTAAGGCATAAGTAAAAGTGTTCCTCTTAGTGGGATAAACACCAATAGAACATTGGAATGTTACAGACAAACAATAGCAAAAATGTTTCCCAGATCAAAATAACAA
This sequence comes from Polydrusus pterygomalis, assembly GCA_963969555.1. Lineage (NCBI taxonomy): Eukaryota > Metazoa > Arthropoda > Insecta > Coleoptera > Curculionidae > Polydrusus > Polydrusus pterygomalis. The sequence goes on along the minus strand of OZ018378.1, from coordinate 24,965,849 downwards.
AATCTTATTTATTTTATTATACTTATTAGAATATGTCTTGCAAAAGTGTAAGTTGGCTCCGATTTTATAGATCTATGCTAATTATGATAATTACCTACCTGCCCTTAATCTATGAGAAAATTCGACCAGTAAATGATAAATACCTGGATTTATTACAATTTTTTAAATTTTTATTATTTTTAATAATTCAGATTTTTTTGTTAGCCAAGAGCCTAAGGCCTCTTTCACACTATCAGGTTCGCCGGTCAGGTTTTAAACCGGACAGAATCCTGAAGTAAAAATAAAAATATCCGGAACCGATCAGGTTTTCATCAGGTCCGGTATTGTCCTTATTAATAAACACGTTTCGATGATGGATCGTAATGCTGTTATAGCTTTGTGGTATTTGTATAGAAAGCGTAAAAAGCAAAGAAATGGTAAAAGGGGACTTTGGGCACACCCTCTACTTCAAACACGTGACGAGATTGGTGCGTTTTAAATTTTGTATGAGGAATTAAGAAGTGACGAAATTTTTTTTAAATTACTTTAGAATGTCTGTTTCGTCTTTTGAAGCAGTGCATACTAAAGTACAGTCAGTTTTACAGCGTCAAAATACAAAAATGAGGTATTGCATCAGTCCAAAAGAAATGATTAGCTTAACTATCAGGTAAGTGTTCGCACCTTCCTCGCCAGAGTTAAAACAGATAATAAACTACCACAGACTAAACCTGAAGACCATAACCGGACAAGTGTGAACGCGCACATAGGCTGCAATACCCACCCCACCATCACTTCGTCCGGCGTCAAGGAACCGGATGCTCCAGTCGACCCACCCGGTTGCAACCGGTCGCCGAACCTGAACCTGATAGTGCGAAGAGCTATATTTAAACGAATGGTCCATTACTTGTCCGGTTTGCTTCGGTTTGAAACCGGACCGGGTAAACCTGATAGTGTGAAAGAGGCCTTAATCTTTAATAGGCATTGTTTAGTTACTTGGGTGTAGTTAAATAAAAAAAAAAATAGGTTTTGTTCAGGAAAGAAAAAAAGTAGAAATTTGTTGAATAAATGTGAAAAGTAACGCTTTGAGCAACAAGAAAATAAAATACACAAAATAGTGGTGATAGTGATTGGATGTAATATGATAATTTCTTTAGCTAAAACTAAATGTAATGACCTGTATATTATTTATTTTACCTTTAGAATGGTGAGCTTCTCCAATTTACCAATTCCATCAGGTAAAGTTTCTAAAACGTTTTGAGACAGGTGGAGATCCGTCAGGCTCTCGAGACCTGCTATGTCCTCGGGTAAATATTCTAACCTATTTTCGCTCAAATCCAGACAACTGAGATTGCTAAGTTGGCCAATTTCAGATGGCAAAGACTGAAGTTGGTTGTGATCCAACCAGAGTTCTTGGAGGGCGGGAAGTTTGCCTATGTGTGGTGGCTAAAAAATAATTTTTTTTAATTCTGTTTTATAGGAAATCTATTTCGATATCGTTTTTAGTATCGTAATACAGCTTATTATCAACCAAGTTTTTTGGTTTTTAAAAGTTGGTACCCATTTTTGGACTACAATTACCTACAGTTTTACGTTTAATAAGGTTGGATTTATAAAATAATAAAAACAGAAAAAGAAATTTGGGCCAATTAATTTTTTTAAACTGTAGGTAATTTCTATCCAAAAACGGGTACTTGCCCGCTTTTTGGACAAAGCTAACACAAACTAAATATTGAAATAGCGAATGCGTCACTAGTGTCTGCTGTTTCATTAATAGTCTGTCCAAGCGGAAGCAGCTCTTTAGCTTTATCATTTGACACTGTAGACTTGTAGATTCTAATGTCCTGAATAAAAGGAAAAGGGTCCATGGCCGTAATCCAATCTTATGACTAGTTTTTGAGTTATGGACGTTTTAAGTTGGCAATTTCTTACGTTGAGAGAGATTTTCTGGAGTTTTAACTTTTGTCTTAAGAACTATTAACATTTTTTTTTCTTCTTTATTGGTGGAAAATTAGACCTTAGGCCATCTTTCACTTATAAAGAAATAAAATATGTACAGGATGTCAAAAATTTATAGGCGGATAAAATAGTTATAGTTATAGATAATATTTAAAAATCATAAAAATCCAAAAAAAAATTAGCAATTTTTTGTATTTTGAAAACAAACGGCTCGATTTTGTTCATATTTCAATATCTTATAGTACCAAGCTATAGAAGAAAAAAAGTAGGTATAGAAAAATTAGGGTCCTTTAAAAAACCTCTACTTCTCTAGCCTCTTTTTGTCTACTAAAACTAGGCTCGCATATGTCAAATTTCTTGACAACCAAAGACTAAAAATGATCAATGATGCTCTCATAACATGACATGTGAAGAATATTGTTATTTTTAATTCTGTACCAGTACATTTATTTCTTTGTTACTAAAGGGGCCCACTCACACACCGGAAATCCTCAGAGGAAAAACTGCACAGGCCTGGCCTTAAGGATTACCGAAGCGTGTATATTCAGGCCAATATCAGTAAAATCCTCAAGGAAAATCTGTGCGCTTTTTCCTCTGAGGATTTCCGGAGTGTGAGTGGGCACCTTTAGAGGCCTCGCTTTAACGTAGCAGTTTCTCAGTGTTAATAATTATAACATAACAACATTAATAAACTGAAACTTACCAGCTCGTCAATTTCATTATCTCCCAAATCCAGCCGTTCCAAATTCACCAACAAACTAAACGAGCCAGGCAATTCCTTGAGCAGATTCTCCCTAAGTTCTAGCGAGGTCAGCGACGTCAGCTGACCAAAATCAGCCGGTAAGCTGGTCAGCGACATGTCATTGAGCCCCAGCGTCGTCAGCGACCGCAGTTGCGCGAACGCCGGCGGCAGACGGGCGATGGGGTTCGAACTGAAGTCAGCTACGCGCAAGGAGTGTAGCTGACCTATGCTTTCCGGGATGTCTGGAATGTCTGTAACAAAATTAACAAAATGTAAGAATACATTTTTTTCGTAGTCCCTGCTTGGTAAAGATTCCTCCCACTGATTTGGGGGAGGTAATTAAGTTTAACTTCCCTAGAGAGGTTACCTTCTTAGGGAAGCAAGTACCGCGCGAGCAAAAATTATTTCCATCAAAGAGGGCTTGGATTAAAAAAGTGGGGCTTGGTTTAGATCACAATGATATGGGGACGATATATCTAACCAAATGTAGGTTAAAATTTTGTCAAATTCATATTATGACATGATATGCCAAACTGATGAGTAATAAAATAAGTAGAGAAATACAAATTTGTTTTTGTTTACAAAATTAACAAAGTAAGAATACCTATACAGAAAGAAAAAGAAAAATAATTAGATAAATTGCTGAAATTGGCCACCGCCATGCTCCAAGCATAAATTCACACGCCTCTTTATATTTTTAAAAGTGTTGACCATGTTGTATTTCTTGTTGCAACAAGTTCTTCTGTTCTTTCAGATGGTCTTCCTGCTCATTTTTTGTGTTGTATAGAACCTGATTTCCTAAACACAGCCACGGTTCTTTTCAGGCAATGATAAAAATCCCCAGCAATTAAAGGAACGTTAGGAAAATGTTCGTGAAAATCGTCCATGCACAAACCCGGATTGTATTGCCACTCACAAATTTACTCCAACCCCGTTTCGAAAATACGCTTCAACCATGAATGTTTTGTGCTGTTCCGTAAAGCCCAGTGTGTAAATTGTTCAAGAAATTGGAAAAATTAGCGATGAATCAAATTACTTGTAACGACTGTCAAAGATGACGTAATAACTGATTGATTGTTAATTCAGGTAGTTACTGACACCCAACAGGTATTAAGCTCTACGGCTAAGCATTACGTCCTTAGATGCAAGGTCCTCTTTGATGCAAATAATGTTTGCTAGCACGGTAAATAGACTAAAGTGAGAAGATTAAAAATATACTGCAATTATTATTTAAAACATACAAATTTTGAAATTTTTTCTAGGGATTATCGTATAGTTCTTTCCACCTATTGGGCAGCCTCTGCGGCTGCATTGACATCCATTTTACCGTTTTTCTGACGAAACTATGACATTGATCAAATGTTTAAACAAATAAATTAATTCGATAGCAATCCGTTATCATACGTACGGAGTATCTAACTAAACTAACTAAAAAGAAATTAATTTTGTCGCTCGGGCGCAAACCTCGTCCTCAGTTGGTATGTGCTAGCTACCGCCCTCCTTAATTGAAAAGGAAGGTCAAAACAAATACATTTAATTTTGTGTTTATGTATGGGATCTGTACACAGAACTAAAAAAAGTAGAGTACATGTTCCCATAAGACCCTGTGTTTTCAACCCTTATCTCCAAGCATCAGTAAAAACGACAGCATTTAAATGATGACGTAATTAATATCGATCCTGTCTTAACAAAAATGTATCTCTATAAAACACCAAAAATAAAATAAAATCTAAATAACGTCATAACCCGTTCCCACTTCCAAACTTGTGTACTCGATGTATACACATTATTCTTGTTCCATTAGGCAATATTTATTTCTCAAAATTCAAACTGCCTTCAAAAAAGTAACATTTAATTTAGTTTATAATGGTTCACAGCATGTTTTGGTTTTAAAGTAAATACAGATTGTGATATGTGCTAAGTGATGGCTTAGACATCTTGAAAAAAACAGTATACATACAGGGTGATTGACGGTGGATGGTACTTGATACGTATATGACGGACCAACTAACGAATCGTTATGAATATTTGGTCATTTACATAAAGGGGCATGCTCTATTTATCTGAATTATTTTTGATGATACAGTGTGGCCATTTCTACCAAAAATTAGTAGCAACTTCGATATTTTAAATAGAACACCATGTATTTTATTTTATTTTCGCAACCCCTATTAATTTAACTACATTATCCTTTACGTACCTCTTACTGTTTCTAAAATAATAATAAATTTCAACGTAAACGTAAAAAAATGTTTTTTTATTTTTAACTCTGAAATTTGATGAGCAGTTAAATAATACCAGTGGGCCTTCAACTAGTGTTGGGATCACTCGAGTGAAAAATAACCTATAAATCGGTTTTTTAATAACCGGTTATTTATCAATCGTTTTTTTTACCGCACCTGTTGTGTCGCTGTGTACTTAACAATTAGATTAAAACACCGGATAACGACCGGTTTTTCATTCAAATACTAGAATACTAATAAAATTGGCGGTTCATCATGAATACGTCACTCGACAAAAAACGGTTTTTTTAATAATTACGGAACTGGCGACCTTTTTTTTTAAGAAGTCAATAAGTTTTCGGCAGCGTTCTTCTTCCAGAATCTCCGGAGAAAGTCATTTAGTCATTAATAATGATTTAGAATATTTGGATGAACCACCGCCCATATTAGAATTCGAGTGAAAAATAACGGGTTGTAATACGGTTTTTAAAATCACTTGAATTCTCGGTAGTCGGTTATTAAAATAAGTCGGTTATTCCCATCACTACTTTCAACCCTATGCACAAATCTTAGTTGCGGTATACAGGGTGGTTTAAAAATACAGTTACTTTGGTTATTTAAAACGGTGACCATAAGTATATTTTTTTAAATGTACCACCATGTACACCTAGTTTCACGACCAACTTCCAGGTGAATTAAAATCGCTGCAATTTCTAGCCGCAACAGCTTATATATTTTTACGTCCGGACACTTCGTCTTTTAGCCTCATTACCGTGCATAAGACAAAGAAAGAAACGCCTTTTATTACTATCGAACAAGTAAGTTCGATTTAATGCTTTGCAATGACTTAAAAATAGACTCGAAGATACGAGAATACGGGTAGAAAGAGGAAGGGGAGGGGGGGGGGGGGGGCTGAACTGTTAGAGTATGGAATTAATTAAAATTTATTTATTTATTTTGATTGGAGGAGTGATGGGTTACGTCCCGCGAAAAATTGTTTTTTTATTGCTTGTCCTTTTAGTAATATACAGGGGGTGGCGCACTATTGCATGGGCGTCCGAACAAACTTTTTCATGGAGGGGCCAACAGATAATCGACTAAATTGCGATTAAAAATATTTAAACCAATTAAAATAATATCCAGAAAATCGATTGGTAAAATTTGCTAGGTGCTATCAATGTCAAATTGTAAGGATAAGCGTTATTGATAAAAATATAGACGCATGAGGTGATGACTGGGAGTTTTTGAGAGAAGTAAATTTTACTGTCAAAAATTTAGCGCGTAAGTGATGTTGATAAAACAAACTATATGGAAGAATAGACTGTGCCCAGGTGATTTTGGGAAACATGCGCAAAAAATACAACGTAAGAGTTTAACAGGTGCTGTGGTCAAATTTTAATGAAAAGCGATATTGATACAATAAACTATGGAATCAAATACGGTGAATGAGTTACTTTAGAATATTAGCAAAAGCTTCTGTTAACAAAATTTAACAGGTGCTGTCAATGTCAATAGACTGTGACCGGAAAAGTTAGAAGAAAGAAATACGAAATTTTTTTGCAGCTCAATATCAAATTTTGATAATATTTTATTTCGATTTATTATGTCAACAAACATCTCATACCGAGCGGGGTGCAGAGTCTATTATCTCACATACAGTTCTTGCATAAGGTCCACCCCCACCCCCCCCCCCCCCCCCTTTGATAATTTGGGAATGGTTTCAGATATATTTAAAGTCGGTATGCGTAAATGATAGGTAAAAAATTTACTTTTGAGGAAAAGTTTGTTGTTTTTTTATTCAAAATGGCGGACATTCGCCATCTTGGAAAACGTTTTTAAATGGGAAGGGGATCGAGTAATACTTCAGTTAAAGGTCTTTTATGCCTGATATAGGTAGATAACCTTGTAATTTTTAATGTTCTAAAATGTGCCGTTTCAAAATGACGATTCCGAAAAATATGAGAAAACAACCATCTTTTTGGAAGATCTCATCATCTTGAAAAACAAATCAATAATTTTATAAGTGTAAATTATAAGTAAGCTACTTAAATTTTTTGAAATATTGTTGCTTTGGGAGCGAAGGAAAAATAAGTCTTCTCCACAATTTTATTTTTGTTTTTCTTTCATTCCCATATTTGCAACTCCATTTTAAGCATGGAGTGTTACTGCCAATTAATGTTGTTTTGTTATTCAACATGGCGGAGATCGCCGAATATATTTATGTTTCCTTGCATAATTTCCGATTCGCCATGTTAAAGCGGAACATTTTGGAACACAATAAAAATTGTAAGGTTAAATTGGACGTGAAATACCTTTAAAATGAAGTATCACCCGACCTCCTTTTCCAGTTAAAAATATGTTCCATGTTTCCGCCACCTTGAATAACAAAACAATTCTCCTTAAAAGTAAGTATTTTGCCTATTATTTACGCCTACCGAATTTAAACAATATATCTCAAGCCGTTTATACAAGGAGAGGGGGGGAGATGGCTTTGTGCAATCACCGTTTAATTAAAAAAAAAAAACGTTTATTAAACAGATATATGCAGAAATTGGCACGAAAATACAAATCTACCGCTACACAGAAAATTAGTTGTCACAAAAAAACTGTCGAAATGGTCTTTGTGCTTCAAAGGCCATTTCGATAGTTTTGCAGATGCACTCTGCACCCCATAGGTATTATAATACTTAAAATGCTGTTATCTGTAAAATATTCCTATTTTTTCAATAGTATTAAAACTTCTAAAAAAAAAATTAAAATTTGCTACACACATGGAAAAGTCTATTCGCGCAGCTACAAAATTTGCCAGGGTGGAAAAATCACAAGTTCGAAAAACAAGGTCTTAACCAAGGCCAGCATAAAAATAGCACGGCAGACGATCGCGCAAGAACGTCTAGGCAAGACGAGACAATTTGCTGGCCAGCGCAAACATCGGAGCAGTGTTGCCAGACTGGCCAACGAATTATTCTGCCGAGTATGTCAAAAAATCTGCTGAATTCTTCACCACAGTCGTAGTATCAGAAATTTTTGTATTTATCTGTTGCCCCTACTTCGACCTCCAATAGGTATATATCAACATTTATGTAAAAAAACACTCTTTTTAACATTATTTTTGGTTTGTTATTTTTTTTTATATTTTCATTGAATATTATATTTTTTAAATCTATTTGGTAAATACATAGTAATTCCTTATTTATTAAAAATTCTTTAAAAGTCTGCAAATTACGAAATTATTTTGCAACTTTGCAAAAAATACGATTTCAAAAATTTTGCTAAATGCAGAAAAGACTGCTGTTCTGGCAATACTGAATCGGGGTAAATTAATATATTAAAAGTGTTGCCAGGTCAAAAATAAGGAAAGCAGTCTGACATAAAAAAGCGATAGATTTAAAAATATTACGCTAAATATATTATATTGAAAACAATTAATAAATTATTTTATTAGTTAAAAAAGTATACATATTTTCAAACAATGGCCAATAATCTTCACTTTAAACGGATGATAATTAGACATATTATTCTATAATATTACAGCACAGCTACCAGAAATATTGAAAAGAAGAGTACGCGTCCAAAATGTCAAACCTAATCACAGAATGGAGAAGAGAGAGAGAGAAGATTAGCATGCTTATTTTAAAAGCGTAAACTAAATCGAGTGTAATGTTAAGCGGAAGAAATGGTTAGCATAGCGATAAAACGGTAGTTCATCCATCAAAATAGTGGATCAACCGCAAAAACGATATACCTGGCAACATTGCACATTATCAATATTAAAAACATCATTGAGTCGCTGCCAGTGTTGCCAAAACTCACGATTAATCGTGAGATTACACGGTTTTGGGAATTATCTCACGATTTCATGAATCACGTCGCGTTTCTCACGATTTTTTATCGTATGTCAAACATAAGTAACTAAAAATAATTCATAACAAACGTCACAAATTTATTGCATTTACATAAAAATCCTCGTATGATTTTCTACGTTACTACTTTCGCTACTATTACTGCCGCTACTGGAGTCATATTTGCATAAAAAAGATGATTCCAGCAATTCGGATTTTGATTAACTACCTACTACATTTTTTAATACTACATAATAACGCAAGTTTTTTTTTTACTTTTTAAGTTTTTAGAAATGTGTTTGGTTTTTAAATACAGAAAGTAATTATATATTTGTTGTTTATAAGCTTTCATTCTTTTCTTTAAACTACCTAGGTAGTTTGACCCCTTTTAAAGAATTTTTTTAAATATTACGAATCTCAGGATTTTAAGTATCCGAGTCTTACGATTTATCTTAGAACATTTTGGCAACACTGCTCGCTGCATTCCGTTCTGATCTTCCAAGAATTAATATTCGGTATTCGGTTACACTTGGCAGTATATAGTGCGTTTTATATGATCAATCCACCATATTTTCAATATTTCACCTGGAAGTTGGTCGTGAAACTAGGCAGTGTGACCACTGAAGTCCGCATCATATGTGATTTTTTTTTATTAGTAGCTTTATTCGAAATTTGACTTTGGCATCAAGTTCTGCTTCGATCGAGATCAAAATTAAGCAAAAAAATAGTAGTCACGTGATTCGCATTATCTGTCAAATTTTAATTTTTTCCAAAAAATAATTGAAAAGTTATTTCTGAAAATATCGAAAAAAGTTATTATAAAAAGTTTTTTTAAATGTAGTTTCTAGCACACGTGAAAAATTTCAGCTGCATAAGATAATTTTGTTTTTTTACCTATATTTTGTAAATTGCACCACTTTTGGAAAATAAGACTCAACGCAACCTACCTACATAAAACTTTTTGGTTTTGACAATGCTTTATTTCAGATACATTTTCTTTAAAGTAGCGCCATATTATATGTATGTTTTTCTAAAAAATCTAAATTGGGCTATTAAAATTTGGTCGCATTGATGCAAAGTTTATTTGTTTTTGACCCTGTACAAGGTAACTTTATAAAATAAGTATTTTTGAAAACCTAGTTTGTGTCAGAAAGTAATACACTTTAATATTAAGACAAAAAAGAACACAGTGTCATCAGTAAAGTGTTTATTAAGTGGAAAATAATTTTTAGTTAAACTTAACGTAAAGTTTATCTATTTTCAACGATTTAATTTAAAACAGCTTTATTAAAATTTGTTATTATCTAAGCTATGTCATAAAAAAAGTAAAAATAGTATTTTATTATTTAACTGCAGTTTCCAAAAAATTAATTACAATGAAGCACCAAAAACACGTTTACAACGACAAAATAATAATATGGGTAAAAAATCAGCAAAAATATCAGCTGAAATTTTTGCATGTGGGCTGGAAACTGCATTTAAAAAAACTTTTTCTAATAACTTTTTTCGATATTTTCAGAAATAACCTTACTTTTGAATTATTTTTTGGAAAAAATTTAATTTTACAGATAATGCGAATCACGTGACTACTATTTTTTTGCTTAATTTTGATCTCGATCGAAGCAGAACTTGATGCCAAAGTCATATTTCGAATAAAGCTATTATTAAAAAAAATGCCATATGATGCGGACTTTACTGGTCACATTGTATATTATCGCTGATTTCAAAAGCTACTTAAATTGGCTCTTTATTTTTGTATATCATATATCTATACTTAACTAGTTAAGTTTCTGACTTATAAGCGATTATTTGTAAAATTTTCTGGACAATTTAATTTCCATTCGGTATTTAGTAAGAATGCCATTATGTCTGGCATAAAAAAATTATATCACTGTCGTTATTGTTGTGGTATTTTGTCAATTATTCTGAATACCGTAAATTCCTTGGCGCTTTTAAAGTAGAACCAAGCGCAGTAAAAGGTTTCTAGATTCGTACAAATTTTCTGACAAGCCAGCATTTCCTAGAGATGTTATTTTAATAACACATCAGGTGTTATGGGGAATAAGCCTTCTAATTTTTTTATATGCCAGTGCTTTACTCTTAAAATTACAAACAATAGTCAGGACTAGGGCTGGGCAATATTGAAATTCCAATATCGATATAAGTATCGATATTTAATTTTTTAAATAATATATATTATCGCTAAAACATAAAAATATTATAATATAAATACAGTGTCACTCACCAGTAAAGTCCGCATCATATGGGATTTTTCTTATTTATAGCTTTATTCGAAATTTGACTTTGGCATCAAGTTCTGCTTCGATCGAGATGAAAATTAAGCAAAAAATAGTTGTCACGTGATTCGCATTATCTGTCAAATTATAAATTTTTCCAAAAAATAATTCGAAAGTGGGGTTATTTCTGAAAAAATCGAAAAAAGTTATTAGAAAAAGTTTTTCTAAATGCAGTTTCTAGCCCACATGCAAAATTTCAGCTGCATAAAATAATTTAGATTTTTTACCTATATTTTATGAATTGCACCACTTTTGCAAAATAAGACTCAACGCAACCTACTTCTCAGTTTTGACAAGGCTTTATTTCAGATACATTTTCTTTAAAGTAGCGCCATATTAAATGTGTGTTTTTCTACAAAAACGTTATTATGGCATAGCTTATAATAATAAATTATAATATCGGGGTTTTAAATTAAATCGTTGAAAATAGATAAACTTTACGTTGTTAAACTAAAATGTATTTTCCACTTAAAAACACTTTACTCAAGAAACTGTGTTCTTTTTTGTCTTAATAAAAAGGTGTATTACTTTCAGACACACACTACGTTTTCAAAAATACTTATTTTATGAAGTTACAGGGTCAAAAACAAACAAACTTTGCATCACATGCGACCAAGTTTTAATAGCCCAATTTTGGTTTTGTAGAAAAACACACATTTAATATGGGCGCTACTTTAAAGAAAATGTATCTGAAATAAAGCCTTGTCAAAACTGAGAAGTTTTATGTAGGTTGCGTTGAGTCTTATTTTGCAAAAGTGGTGCAATTTACAAAATATAGGTAAAAAATCAAAATTATCTTATGCAGCTGAAATTTTGCATGTGGGCTAGAAACTGCATTTAAAAAACTTTTTCTAATAACTTTTTTTTCGATATCAAAAATAACCCCTGTTTTGAATTATTTTTTGGAAAAAACTTGATGCCAAAGTCAATTTTGGATAAAGGTATTAATAACAAAGATCCCATATGATGCGGACTTTACTGGTGACACTGTATATCAATATTTTCTTATGTGCCCTGTAAAACTCCGTACCTTCATTTCAAGGGGAGACTCTAATTATGAAAACATGAAGAAAAAAGATTGAATTAAATATTGGTCCTTAAATGTGTTATAAGGATGATATTGAAATTCCAATCGAATATCATTATAGTCGATATATCGATAATATCAATAATATCGATAATATCGAATTTTTGCCCAGCCCTAGTCAGGACTAGGGCTGGGCCATATTGAAATTCCAATATCGAATACCGATATTAAAAAAAATATCGATATAGTAAATATATATCGATGATATCGATATATCGAATTTTTGCCCAGCCCTAGTCAGGACTGTCCGTTTTGCTTGTGTTGGGTTTGTCAGGAAACATCGCAGAGAACATTTCGGATACTCTTCGAGAACTATTTTCAATGTAGTTGTAGTATCACATAATCATTATTTTTTTTTGAATACTATAAAACATGTTAAAACAAATAAAAGATAAAACGTCTAGTAACATTTGCCATTATCATAATTATTACTGGTGGTTTCAGTGAGGCACGTATCACAGGCGTGTTTAATTTTTAAGAATTTTTCCAAATAACTTTTATTTGGCTCATTAGAAAATAATAAAATTTGGTGTGCAAGTCCCCCATACAAGGACCTCCAAAAAAGTCCAATACAATTTTGATGTAAAAATAATAGGGGAGCCAATATTTGTGGGTGGCAAAATTTACATGGGATTTCCCATGGCTAGTCTAGCGGTGCACCCACCCGGTATCATCATCATCATCAGCATCAATCAGCCCTTTGCATCCACTGCTGGATATAGGCCTCCTCCATTTCTGCCCACTGTCCTCTATTTTGAGCGCTCTGCACCCAGTTTGTGGTTATTCTTTTAATATCGTCCGTCCATCGCGTGGGAGGTCTTCCCCTGTTTCTCTTGTCAGCCCTTGGTCTCCACTCGAGCAGCCTTTTTGTCCATCGTTCATCTGTCATGCGGGCCACATGTCCAGCCCAGCTCCACTTGAGCTTTGCCACCTGGTAGATAACATCCGTGACTCCTGTTCTCGCCCGTAAGTCCTCATGTCTAACGTGGTCACGAAGTTACACACCGAGCATCGATCTTTCCATCTTGCGTTGTGTTATTCTAAGCTTCTTAGCAGATGTGACTGTCTGGTAGAATGCACTGATTAAAAACCTTTTGCTTCAGACAAATTGGGAAATTACTCCTAAACACGTCCTCAAGTTTGCCATACGCAGCCCAAGAGAGCGTAATTCTTCTTTTTAATTCGCATGTTTGATGTCTCTCGAGATTCTCACTTCATGACCAAGATACTTATCCACCATTTCTACCTCACAGTCCCCAATAGTAATATTTCCGCTAGGGACCAGGTTCGTCATAAATTTTGTTTTTGATATATTAATTCTTAGCCCTACCTGAGCACACACTTCCTGAAGATCTTCCAGCATTTTCCTGACATCGTGTAGGTTGTCAGACAACAAAGCTATATCATCCGCGAAGCGCAGATCTGTTAGGTTTAAGCAATCTATATTCAGACCCTTTCCGCTCCATTCAAGCATTCCGAAGGCGTATTGCAGAACGGTGATAAACAGTTTGGGTGACATAGTATCACCCTGTCGTACTCCTCTACCGATTTTTATGGGGTTGGTGTTTTCGTGCAGTTTAACCATCATGGTAGCATTATATATGTTATATATTACCCACCCGGTATACAATGAGGAAAATCAGTTAACACGAGTTTTTTCTGAAATTTATAAGGCTTACCACAAAAAGAAAACCAATGCTAAAAACATCAGCATTTTAATTTTCACTTTGTTTCCTGATGATGAGTGTTTCTACACTCGAAACATGTCGATGTGATACTAGGTTCGCCTAGTTTTTCGATTAATAAAGATTGTGGAGAAAGACTTCGTGCTTTTCTTTTTCTGTATTATTTATTTTAATTATCACAAAAAATAAACTAAAAATAAACCCTCTCTTTATAACTAAAATATACTTCAAAAAAATTACCTTGTCGGACTTCCATTGTCTTTATTTTGTTACTTAACACAACGTTTCGGTTAGTTAGTATCTCTAACCGTTTTCAAGTGTAAACTAAATTATAATTCTAAGGCTACTGTCTTAAATACTATCCATGTGCAGTGAAGCTTGATGACTCCGCCTACGTGCTTATTGGAGTGTGAAGTTTGAGCTGTTGGTTTTGGACAAGAAGTGGCTTCCAGATATTGGGGATATCTATACTTGGTTTACTGAATATATGTGTATTTTGATTCATAAAAGCTGCTTCCTTGAATTTTCGTTTTTTCCATTGCTGTTCCGTGTCCAAAACCCTGGCTTCTGACCACTGTATATTATGTTGGTTAGTCCATACATGTTCCGCTATACCTGATCTCGAAGTTTCACCTCTTTGAGTATGTTTCAGATGTTCTTTAACTCGTACGGGAAGAGGTCTTTTTGTTTCTCCAATGTACGATTCGCCACACTCGCAAGGGATTTGATAGATACAATTTTTTGTGTTTTCATTACTGGGGGGTTTTACTTTTGTAAGAAGGCTTCTGAGCTTATTTCCGGATTTAAAGGCTGTTTTGATATTATAGTTTTTGGTTATTCTTCTAATCTTTTCAGAAATCCCCTTGACATAAGGTATTGTAAGAAATGTTTGCTCCTCTCTAGCTTCTGTATTAGTTTTTACTTCGCGATTTTTAAATTTTGAGATGGTATTAGTTACAAACGTTTCAGGGTAACCATTTTCTTTTAAATCTCTTTTGATGTTTGTAATTTCAATATTTAGGTCTTCCGGATTGTTGCAAATGTTAGATGCTCTGTGATAAAGTGTTTGAATTATGCCCTGTTTTATGGAGTTTGAATGAAAAATATACTTCTTGGGAACTAAATAGTCCCTTTTTAAAAAAATGGAAAAATCGTTGAGGTAACTTTCAGCGAGCGCTATATAGTCTATCCCTTACTACAACGGAACAGAGAGGGACGAACTAACTTAAAACAATGATCTATCTGTTGCTTCGCGTGGTTTAAGTTGAACGGAGTAATTCAAAACATATCATTGCCGTTGTTGGCGGGCGATTGATGTCTGATGGTATGGTGTACTTTAAGTGCAAATGCGAGGTGCATGACTGCAAACGAAACTTTGTGTCCCGGTTTATTTGTGTTTATTTTCCCCTAACCATAAACTTGATCCTCTGTTGTTATTGCCATACTTTAAAATAAATAAAAACTAATCTTATTTGGTTTTACGTGGTTGTAAAAATAAATGTTTTCATATAAAAAAAGAATGGTTGTTAATGTTTGCGTTTTATTAAGCCTTATCCCAACTGATATGCTTCTTCTAGGTAAGAACTTCTACGCTATTATATTTTTATTATGATTTCCTTACTTTATTTTCTCAAAATAAACATAACTGGTAACAGTCTGGGGCCAAAAGCTATAGATCAAAAACTATTATATAGAAAAGAGGGCCATCAACTGGCCATATTAATTTTTTCTATTATTTTTTAAAACTAGGTACCTATACCTTGGTAACTGGCTAAAAAAGTCATTGTCTCTATAGAGATTTAATTTGGCTAAAGAAAAGTAAAGAAATCTAATAAATAAATAAAATTAAATGGCGAATGGGTCACTGAGGGCCAATCCAAAAAAGAGAGCTCAGAAAAAGGTACTTTAGTAGTAGCTAAGTAGACTACCAATGATAAAAATAACTTCTTTATAGCTGGCAGACAATTTTTACGATTAAAAAGCAATACTTTTTTAACTACCGTGCGAGCAAAAACTATTTGCATCAAAGAGGGCCTTGCATCTAAGGACGTAATGCTTAGCCGTAGAGCTTAATACCAGTTGGGTGTCAGTAACTACCTGAATTAACAATCAATCAGTTATTCCGTCATCTTTGACAGTCGTTACTAGTAATTTGATTCATCGCTAATTTTTCTAATTTCTTGAACAATTCCCACAATGGGCTTTACGGAATAGCACAAAACATTCATGGTTGAAGCGTATTTTTAAAACGGGGTTAGAGTAAATGGTGAGTGGCAATACATCCGGGTTTGTGCATGGACGATTTTCATGAACATTTTCCTAACGTTGCTTTTATTGCTAGGAATTTTTATTATTGCCTGAAAAGAACCGTGGCTGTGTTTAGGGAAACAGGTTCTATACAACACAAAAAAGGAGCAGTAAGATCATCTGTAAGAACAGAAGAACTTGTTGCAAACGTTCGTGAAATAATGCAAAATACGCCAACAAATTGTATAAGACGCCTGTCCCAAGAAGTGGGAAGATCTTATGGAACATGCAGGACTATTCTTAAGAAGCAGCTAAATTTATTTTCTTATCAAGTAAAAGTATTCCAAGAAATACAAGCCGCAGATTTTGAAAGACGCAGGAATTACTCTCAATCAATGGTTTACCCAAAATTTATTGGAAAGAAATGATTTATTAGACCTGACATTTTTTTCGGATGAAGCCAGGTTCCACCTCTCCGGTTATGTGAATTCTTAGAATACGTGTAATTATGTTTCTTTTTCATTCTGTATATTCTTACTTTGTTAATTTTGTAAGCAACAAAAATAAATTTGTATTTGTCTACTTATTTTATTACTCATTAGTTTGGCATATCATGTCATAATATGAATTTGACAAAATTTTAACCTAGATTTGGTTAGATATACCGTCCCCATATCATTGTGATCTAAACCAAGCCCTACGTTTTTTAATCCAAGCCCTCTTTGATGCTAATAATTATTGCTCGCACGGTATATGCGGTCGTGTTGCAGTGACAACAAACATCGAACCGAATAAAACGCAGTTACTATCGAATTTGTTTTATGTACGGACAAGCCGTAAAACGGAAGGAAAGTAAAGGATATACCATGTAATCCGCTTGACCATATCTGATTAGGAAGGACCAAGAAATGAGAATTTAGGTTTAGCTCGTAAATACCTTTTAGGGTTTCGGGTACCCTACTTTACCGTTTTAAAAAGATACTCGTGTTTTATGGATGAATTTAAATAAACTTCTGCGATAATACGTGATCGATGAGAGAGTTCAGGGAAGGTAGTTTAAGTAGGTTATTCAAGAATATGTATATTTTCCCGCAGAGAAAGTGATGACATAAACAGATTTGAATAATTCAAACATAGCTTTAAACGATCTCGCAAGAACAAAAATGTACTAAAAATAATGAACTACTTGTACAAGTTCGGCATGACAAAATCAATTTTCGTATATTTTTTCCACATATTATGTAACCAGTACAATGCCAATGGTATGCAACCAGGCTATTGAAAAGTGAGGCCACTATGCGGTTCGCTATCGGGATAGTGTGAAAGCGCAATAGTATAAACAACAAATGGTGTAATCAGCTGTTGCTTCGATGCGAACAGAACCGGTCACTCGTTCATTTCATTTTATGTCTTGTAGTGTTTGTGTGATTTTTAAGTGTTGTCTAGTTTAAAATAGAGAAACTATTAAAAATTAAAAGAAAATATTGTGGCATATCGGACAAGTTTAATGGATACCCTGGGGCGGGTAGACCACGACGGCCGTTTCGTCCTTGTTAGGACTCTACGGGCAGCCATAACCCAAGCAATTCCAAGAACGACGGAAAAATGTACTAAAAGCCTCCTTGCAAAATCAGCGGAATTAACTCCAATATAAAAGGCAGTTACACTGGTAAAAAACGAAAGGTAGACAACTAATAACCACGAAGTGCATCACAATCTAGTATAGGGAACGCTATTCGCGTTTTCACCGAAAACGTCTGCCATTTTGTAGACCAGAAAACAGATCAACGCTGGAACCCACCAGAATGCGCGCAATCCGTTTGAGTTTTAAGCTATAAAAATGTTTAGAAGATGATAGAGACATTATAATAGCGCCTTTTAATTCGTAATTCTGGTACCTAAACTACCTTTGCTATCCTATGTATTAAACTAGAGTTTCAAAAATTAAGCACCAAAAAATAGTTTAAAACATTTTAAGCCGACCCTGTTCAATGTTAACATGATCCACGAAGTGATGTGAACTGCGCAAACTCTGTATCCCGCTTTATTTCTCCATAGGGGTCACAATCTTGTAACATGCCATTGACAATATACGGGGTATATATAGGGTGATTTACGTTTACGGTCGATGATACGTTAGACGTATATATGACGAAGCAGCTACCGCATCGATCTGAAAGTTGGTCAAATACATAAACGGACATGCTCTATTTATCTAAAATATTTTTGCCGATACAGCGTTGTCGCTTCTACCAAAAATTAGTAGCAACTTCGATGTTTTAAATGAAACTCCTTGTATTTTATTTTATTTTTGAAACCCCTATTACTTTCTTAACGACTTTCTTTAACATTATCCTATACATATCTCTTACCATTTATTAGTGTCCGACGGTCCGACCGAAACAAGATTTTCAGCCGAAACCGAATCTTCGACCTTGGTCTCAGTTCGGCCAAAACCGAAACATATTTATACATGTTAAAAATTTTATTGTATACTGAAATCTAATGTATTTTTTACACATATACGGACAGTGAAGTGTTAAATGAAATAAAACACAATATTAGAAATACGTAACAAAGATATCTATCTATTTATTTATGATTTATTCACAATTTAATATGAACAAAAATAATGAACTGCCTACGAACTCACCCAAAGTTAGCTGAACGGTGCGCGACAATTCACGAACACTGAGTTTCGGCGCACCCGAAGTTTCCGCCGATTTTTGGACGAAACCGAAACTAGATTTAAATAATAATAATTAAATTCCATTTGTTTGACGGAAAACTTTTAACTAAAAAAAAGTTGATATTTTTTAACTCTGAAATTTGGATCCCGAAAGATGTTTATCCCCGAAAATCCCGGGATTGAAGTATAGCAATCCCGAAAATTCCGATTCTTTTTAAACGATCAAATTTCAATCTGCTCTCGATTAACATGTATTCATTTGTTCTTTCTTAGCGTTTTATTTCGTTTTACCGAAGTTATTTATGGATCTATTGTTAATTATTATATTATTATAAGATGATACAAACGGTGATTCACTTTCGCCCAACTTTCAACCAGCGCTTACAAATCGTATAAATGAACGTCGAACTATAATGTCTGAGGTTATCTCAATCTCATACCTTCAAAATCCTAGCACCAATCATGAAAGCAATTTATTTAGACACACAAATTCTAAAGCCACAGCTCAATTTGTCAAAAATATATCAGAACATTTAAAAAAATATATTACTTCAGATTTGGAATCGGACGATGAAGACAATATGCCACTATCTGAAATAAGAAAAAAGCCGACTGGGATTTTAACTTTAAAGCAAAAACTTCAAGAACCATTGGCTCTGTTACCACTAGAACTAAACCTAATTGGCGGCAAATATCGGAAAATCCAAAAGTTCCCCTTAAAAGTCTTAACGTAATTAAAAAAGAAATGTCCCTTTTTGAAAATGGAGGATTAAGAGGTTTACATTTGCAAAAGTGTTAGGAATATTTACTGACAGTACCACCTACAAGTGTGAAAGCTGAAAGAGCCTTTTTTTCAGCAGTGACATTAAATTTGCGACCAGACTTAGATCGCGCTTTTTAAGTGACTCAACTTTAGACACGTTGGTATTTTTAAGAGCATATTTTATTTTTACTAAGCAGATCGTAAATGTTTAACAATTTTTTTGTTTGCGCTTAAGAAGTTCTTTTCTTTGTTTTACGTACGTTCGCATAACTTAATTTTTTCATTTACAAAACGTAAATCTATAAAAATGGTTTTTATTTCTGAGTTTTTTAATAAAAAGTTTTGTGGCATACCTAAGCATGCATTTTTATTATTTCTGTTGCTACTTGCTGGTCTTAGATTTTTAATATTATAAATTATTAGGGTTGATCCCGGGATCTTAAAACGGGATCCCGATCCCGAAAATTGGAAACCCTACATGGGACTACGCCTAAATCTAAGTTGCGATATACAGGGTGGTTTAAAATACAGTTAATTTGGTTACTTAAAAAGGTGACCGACTACAAGTATATTTTTTAAAATAAAACACCCTGTATATTTTCACCGATTTGAATAGCTACTTAAATCAATAATAAAAAAGTTTTCCATATGGAGCCAGAATTCTGCAAGTCACTGTATATTATATATAGAAAAATAAAGAGCGAAATTAAGTAGTTTTTCAAATCAGTGATAATACAGAGAGTTACATCTAAAAAAATATGTAGGTACTCTTTTAAATGTACAGGAATAAATATTTGAAATTTGGTACTTAGGTATGTATAACTTAAGGTTGAATTCTCAACGTCATTCAATCTATTGCCAACCTATAACCTATTTCGCGTTGATTTTTTGAGTTTATTATTTTAATAACTAACATTTAAAGAAAATCAACATCGTCGGTACATTATTTAGGCAGTATCTGATACATTACAAAAATATCAATTTATTTCATTGTTCATTTTGGGAGAATTGTATAGTGAAAGAACAATGAGTGACAATGACATAATAATATAAAAAAAAATCTTACCCGATATTTTTCGCTATACAATTCTACTAAAATAAGTTATGAAATTCCTTGATATTTATTAAATATGTCATTTATTACCTATAGAATATCAAGTCGATACTGATTTTCTTTAAATTTTGTATAGAAGCTAGAAAACATAAATAAATCTACGCGAAATAGGTTATAGGTTGGCAAGCATGTTGATACTCCCACCTTAATATGCACTTTAAAAATAGTCAATAAAAAACTACTTAGGGTTGCCATTTAAAAAAATTATAGATATCGTCATATTTCTAATTTGGAACACACAATATATTTTATAAAAAAAAAACACAACTTAAAACGTTAATACCAGTGCCAAACCATTAAAAAAAAAATTTACTGGATTTAAGTACTGAATTTTGTCCCAGTTACAAACTCACACTGTATATTAGCGCGGAAAGTGCCGACTTTTTTCGAGATAATACTAGTAATATTTAATGGATTAATATTATATAATAATTTACCTGGACAAATAAAAACAAAAAAAAACCTTTCATTATTTAAATTTCATTTAAAAAAATATTTCCTAAGATAATTTTTATCTTTGAATTTATACGTTTTACATTCAAAATATACTTTACCATTTTTAACTGTTTTTTTTTTAATTATTACTATTATTATAGAATAATATTGTTTTAAAATGTTATTTAAGTTAGGTAGTTACATTGTATCCCTGTAATAAACTTGTATAGTTGGTTGGGAATATATATATACAGTGTGTGTATAAAGTCTGGAAATGGCTTAATAACACCACAATTTATTGGCCGATTTAAACCAAATTTGGTACAGTTGTGTAAGAGGATCTAACGCACCGAATGACGATATTGGCGTTGTTGCCAGCTTTTTAGTTTGTCTGGAATTCGAACGAATTTTATATTTTTTAATATAACACCCAGTATATTTTTACATTTTTAAATTCCGCATAAAATTATTATTATTTTTTATTAAATGCATTATTAGTCTATACTTCATAGTTTCCGAGATATTGACTCTCGAAAAGTGACATTTTTGAACTTTGACAGCTTATAACTTTCTAACAGTACGTCTTAGAGCAAAACGGCTGACATGTCCCTATCTTCAATTTTTATTATCTTCCCAAAAAAATCAACTTCCGGTTAAACCGGATGTAACTCGAAAGCAGGAAATATAGTTGTTCCGGTTTAACTGGAAGTTAATGTTTTTGGGAAGATAATAAAAATTGAAGATAGGGACATGTAAGCCGTTTTGCTCTAAGACGTACTGTTAGAAAGTAAGAAGCTGTCAAAGTTCAAAAATGTCACTTTTCGAGAGTCAATATCTCGGAAACTATGAAGTATAGACTAATAATGCATTTAATAAAAAATAATTATAATTTTATGTGGAATTTAAAAATGTAAAAATATACTGGGTGTTATATTTAAAAATATAAAATTCGTTCGAATTCCAGACAAACTAAAAAGCTGGCAACAACGCCAATATCGTCATTCGGTGCGTTAGATCCTCTTACACAACTGTACCAAATTTGGTTTAAATCGGCCGGTAAATTGTGATGTTATTAAGCCGTTTCCAGACTTTATACACACACTGTATATACAAATAAATACCTAAACAGAAGTATTTATAAGCCATTTTTTAAACCGTTTATTATCCAGTTTAACAATATCTATAGGTACTGTAACAAAATCTAAGGCCCTGGTACCAGTAAACACATTACTGTTTAGGGGTCAGTTATAAATAAAAATTAAAAAAAAAAGCGATACAATAAAAAATTAATCTTGGGCAGACCAAAAATCTCACCTATCATAACTACCTACCACCACCATTTATTTCATATTGTCCCAAATATTCGTCGTTAAATCCGAATTGGTATTTTAGTCACTCATTCATCGTATCGTCGACGTCTTTCTATATTAGGACTCCTATTCAAAAAGGGACTCACGGTTCACTTAATCGGAATGGCCATTTCCATGTGTAGTTTATTGTGGCCACTGATGCATACCGAATTGAGCATTGAACAGGTGGAGTTCGATAACGGCTCGGAATTTAGATCGGCATTTACCATATTGAGTACGTATATACACAGAAAAACAATACCGCACATTCAAAGCGTATTTTATTTAAAAATTTAAAATCATCCACGTTGAAGTGCTTACCTATTAATTCCATAAATTCAAATTCTAGTAATATTATCTCAAATTATGAAATAAATGTTATAGAGTGCGAGCAAAAATTATTTGTATCAAAGAGGGCCTTGCATCTAAGGACGTAATGCTCAGCCGTAGAGCTTAATACCTGTTGGGTGTCAGTAACTACCTAAATTAACAATCGAATCAGTTATTCCGTCATCTTTGACAGTCGTTACAAGTAATTTGATTCTTCGTAATTTTTCCAATTTCTTGAAAAATTCACACAATGGGCTTTACGGAACAGCACAAAACATCCATGGTTGAAGCGTATTTTCGAAACGGGGTTAGAGTAAATTGTGAGTGGCAATACAATCCGGGTTTGTGCATGGACGATTTTCGCGATATTTTCCTAACGTTGCTTTTATTGCTGGGGATTTTTATCATTGCCTAAAAAGAACCTTGGATGAGTTTAGGGAAACAGGTTCTATACAACACAAAAAAGGAGCAAGAAGACCATCTGTAAGAACAGAAGAACTTGTTGCAAACGTTCGTGAAATAATGCAAAATACGCCAACAAATTGTATAAGACGCCTGTCCCAAGAAGTGGGAAGATCTTATGGAACATGCAGGACTATTCTTAAGAAGCAGCTAAATTTATTTCCTTATAAAGTGCAAGTATTCCAAGAAATGCAAGCCGCAGATTTTAAAAGACGCAGGAATTACTCTCAATGGTTTACCCAAAATGTATTGGAAAGAAATGATTTATTAGACCTGACATTTTTTCGGATGAAGCCTGGTTCCACCTCTCCGGTTATGTGAATTCTTAGAATACATGTAATTATGTTTCTTTTTCTTTCTGTATATTCTTACTTTGTTAATTTTGTAAACAACAAAAATAAATTTGTATTTGTCTACTTATTTTATTACTTATTAGTTTGGCATATCATGTCATAATATGAATTTGACAAAATTTTAACCTAGATTTGGTTAGATATATCGTCCCCATATCATTGTGATCTAAACCAAGCCCTACGTTTTTTAATCCAAGCCCTCTCTGATGCTAATAATTTTTGCTCGCACGGTATAATGAATTTAATGACGATAACTGTTATTTCACCACTTCCATCCCTTCCATTTGGAACCTAAATGATAAATACTTCACAATGGGGTTGATGCAAGTACTTTTTATGAGCTCATTAGCAGGGCCGTCGAGAGCCAGGTCAGGCCCGGGGGCTGTGCGGCATCCCGGGCCCACTCCTATGCTGTCAGATTTAAAATATTAAAAAGCGAGAGGTAGGGTCCTAGCCAGTGGCGGTTTGTGACTTATTAACTCGGGGGGTGTACTAAAAGCCCGTGAAATGCGCCGCAGGCGAAATTTTTTTAAAACCCCGCCCAAATTTGGTCAATAATTTTTAATAAATATTTTAAAAATTTATGATTACCTACTTATTTTATTGAAAATGTAATATGATAAAAAAAATAAAAAAGGCCAATTTATTTTTCATTAGTGGGTAGGTACATTGTTTAAAAGTAAAGTTAATTCTTCTGATTTGCATCAAACTTATCAATAACAATAAAGTCCCTAGATTTACACTTTGTGGTCTGTGTCAAGTTAATTTCGAGTTTAGGTCTCCTCAATTTTAATTTCAATTTTTTGCTCAATACTTAATGAGCTAAAATTGTTTCTCAAATATTCCACATTCATAGTCGTTTTGGCATTAAAACTGTTCATTTTTATTTAAATAAGTCTTTACTACTCCAAAATAATAACAAAAATATAATTTTTAAATAAGAAACCCATTGTTGGGCAATTCTAGAATGTACAAAATTTTCGGGTAGGTTCTCCAAAAAAGATGAAAGTTTTATAAATTCTTCGAATAATAAATCGATGTTAATACAAAATATTGGGCCGGACGGGCGAGGACAAAATGTATCGATATTTGATACTTAGAACATTAATTATTCGCCAACTCGCCTAACAATTTACATACCTATGTAATGTGTACAAAGTAATTTTTTGTCAACAGAGATTTTATATATTTTTTTATAATTTATCATATTTTTCTAACTACACAGCCCGAGCACGGGCCCTTAAAAGAGACGTGGGCCCGGGAAATTTGCTCCCCCAACCCCCCTCTTGTCAGCCCTGCCCATTAGCCATTTACTGTAATGAGGCTAGTGCTTCGGGGAAGGGTGAGGTGGTCAACAACATACCTCATTTATATTCCCCCGCGTTTTTGTAGCTTCACCTGTATGTTTGTTTGTTTGTTTGTTTGTTTGTTTGTTTGTCCGTAACCGACTTCTTTGAACCCGATTTTGGCTCACTTTGAACGGTCAGATTTAATTTAAATTTTGTAGACTTATCAAGAACCGCTGACAATACAATAATCTACACGCAAAAAATTCTCCTGTTAAATTTTGACAGCTGTCAGGTATAAAACGAAGAAGCGATTTTGACGAAACAAATTATGGGGTCGTATAGTATTCGATGCGGAGAGAGGAAAAATAAGCAAAAAATTCTCCTGTCAAAATTTGACAGCTGTCAATATGTCAAATCGTTTAGAAAAATGGTATTAATGAAAAAACTATAAGGTCGTATGTATATTTACGGTGGAAAGTTGAAAAAATACGCAAAAAATTCTCTTGTCAAAATTTGACACCTGTCAATATGTCAGAATTATTACAATAACCGACAGTATTGAAACAAACGTGGGGTCGTATAGATATTGTCGCTCAGAATAGAGAAAAATTAAAAAAAAATTCTACCTGTCAAAATTTTATTTTGACAGGTTAAATTTTTTTTTTAATTTTGGAAATTTTTGTCGTTTGTTCTGGTTTGTATGTAAGTATGTTTGTTTGTAACCGACTTTGAACCCGATTTTGACCCACTTTAAACGGTCAGATTTAATTTAAATTTTGTAGACTTATCAAGAACCGCTGACAATACAATAATCTACTAATATAGCTCAATCTACTCAAAACTTTTTTTTCTTAACAATAACTCAAACTAAAAATAAATATAGTTTAAAAAAACTAAAAAATACGCTTTAATAATTAACAAAACTAAAAAGCGGAAAATAAATATAGTTTAAAATAATTCTTGAAATTCTTCATATAGGCAGAAAATAATAACACAGGCCTGCATGACATTTGTGATGACGTGATTTTTGTTTGTTGAGCTTAGTTTTTATATAGAAATAACTAATTAAAATACAATTGGTCTCTATCACCCACAGATTTTTTTTTGCAAAAAAAAGAAAAATATAACAAAAAACTTATAATAGGCGTTTTAATACATTTTAAAATGAATGTAGTACTTCAAATTCTAAATGATTTTCTGCGGTGCTACACACCTTCCGACTGGAGACTTTTTATCAACTTCAAAAAGGAGCTTTAAAGCTGTTCTTTTACATAATGACAATGTTTTTGCTTCTGTTTCGGTCGGCCATGCAGTTAAGTTAAAGGAAAACTATGAAAATTTAGAGGAATTACTTTTAAGAATACAATATGAAAATCACAACTGGGAAGTGTGTGAAGATCTAAACATTTTAAGTCTTCTCTTAGGTCAACAGTCTGGATTTACTAAATTTTCATGTTTCCTGTGCGAGTGGTCTAGCTAGCGAGAACAGCATTGGATAAAAAGAGACTGGTCACAAAGAGAGACTTTAACACCTGGAAACAAAAATGTAATTCGCGAAAGTCTTATTGACCCTCAAAAAGTTTTACTTCCACCACATTACATAAAACTTGGACGTATGAAACAATTTGTTAAGGCATTAAACAAAGAAGGATATTGTTTTAAATATTTGTGTAAAACATTTCCGGCTCTGTCAGAGGCAAAATTAAAGGAGGGAATCTTTGTAGGGCCGCAGATTAGCAGCTTGATGAAAGATACAGAATTTAAAAAGGTAATGGAAAATAAGGAAAAACATGCATGGAATGCTTTTAAAGAAGTTGAACATAAATTACTACTATGTTGAGATCGTTGAAAATATGCTGGAAAATTTCAGGGATTTCAGAATATGAGTATAAAAATTCACTTTTTACATTCCCATTTGGACTAATTCCCGGAAAATCTTGGGGACGTGGGTGAAGAGCAAGGTGAAAGATTTCATCAATATATTAAAGAGATGGAAAAAAGATACCAGGGGCGCTGGGACACAAAAAAGATGGCCGATTTCTGTTGGAACAGAAAAACAACCAAAAGAAGCTTTTCTGAAAAAAGAAAACATTTTTTGAAGAAGAGTAACGAATAAAAAACCATTTATAATAGTTTATATGTGTATATTTTGTATATTTTTGTATTTTTTTCCTTAATATATTAAAAAACTAGCTTATAAATGAAATAAATCGTGTTTTTTCTATATTTTTGGATTTTACCGGTTTGAAAAATAACCTTACGTGACATAAAAAAACTGAAAGCAGATTTGAAATCAGCGCTACCCAATTACTAGAAAACAGTTAAAATTTTTAAATCAACTTTCAAAGTGTTAAAAAACGCAGGCCTGTGTAATGAACGATCAACATTAGTATTATAGCGAGTATTATAGTGAAAAAAAAAAGCGTGGGGCGCTTTCTGCTATATTTTTCGTATATGGAGCACCCCACGCTTTTTTCACAATAATACTAATGTTTATCGTTCATTATTATTTTCTGCCTATTATTAAGAATTTCAAGAATTATTTTAAACTATATTTATTTTCCGCTTTTTAGTTTGATTAATTATTAAAGCGTGTTTTTTTTTTTTAAACTATATTTATTTGATATCTTCTTTATTGTAGAAAATATAGTACTTTTGAGAATAGAGAAGTAGTGACTAGTGAGTGAAACAGAGTGTAGGCCTGGCCATAAAAAAAAACCGTTAAAATTTGACAGTTACCCTGTAGATGACGTAGCCTGCTACTACTCGGGAAGTCAAGAAACAAACCAACTGTGTAGGTATTCACAATGCTTGTAATATTTTACCATATATTTGCTGCTAAATATGATTTAAGAGGTGTTTTTTAACAGTTGGTACATTTTTTGATCAACCATAAGATCTCCGAACTCATTCACACAGACTTACTCTACCGTAAAATAACAAGAAATTACGCGGTTTAATTAACACTTTTTTGTTTCTCATTGGATTGTCTTTACAAGGAAAGACAACTCGAGTGGAAGAACAAAGCGTATAGATAGACGATATCGATTCATTTTCGCTCTGACTGAATATTGGAACCAAACAAAATGTCACGGAATTTGTTTCTAACGTTTCACGAGCAGAATCTCTCAATCCTAAATTAGATAAATCTGTTGTTTGCATTGACCTTTACGTTTATTCCATAAAAAGAGACAGGCCCACACGCGTAACCTGGACATTAGGCTGGGCCAAACAAGGCGAAAAAAAACGTAACTAAGTAAGTTGATTTTTTTTCAAAATTAAAAAAAAAGTAGCCACGCCCAAATGGGGGCTAAAGATAAAAAAAAATTCAATGTGACATTTTGGATCTGGCAGAGCAAGAAACTAATAGATGTCAAGCCACTTAGGACACAATTATTGTTTAGCCGCGCCCCAGGGCTAATAAAGTTCAGATATGGAGCTCTTTGATTAAAAAAATTATGATATATTGAGCCTAATGAATAAAAATTAAGCAATTACTTGGAGCAATTACTTTTTAGTAAAAGCAATCGCTTGACTAGCAAATGCTATAAGTAAAAGCAATCGCTAGATCTGGATATGAATAAAATTTTGAAGCAATTGCTGCTTTTCTTACACCTCTGTAGCAAATGCTTATTCAACACAAGACGTGTCTTATCCACTTGTTCAGATTATAGATTTCATGTTCAGTTTGGTGCCTAATTTGCAAAAGAGTTGACGTAAATACAACAACGTTGGTCTATTTATTTAGTACAATAGTAATTTGTTACGTTTTTGTGGAATTTGTAATAATAACGGTTTTTTCGATTTTATCCCGGAAATTCAAATCATACGGTATAACTATGACATCATAATCGAAAAGTAGATGAAATTTGCAAGAAAAGATGTGAAGACCGCAGTTCGATATCTTTGTTCGTTTCAGAGTTATTGCCAAAACAATAATTTTTAATACCAATTGCGCCCTCTAGCAATTTTATTAGAAACTATCTTATACCATTAGATACGACAATTGAAGGTTCTTCCAAACAAGCTTAAATTTAGTAAAATCGGATAAGTCGTTTAGAAGTTACAGCGATTTTAATGTTTACACTTTCAATAGCTTCTCCCACTCTTATCAAGTGAAACTGTAAACATTAAAATCGCTGTAACTTCTAAACGACTTAACCGATTTTACTAAATTTACTCTTGTTTGGAAGAGAAAGGTAAGTACCTTCAATTGTCGTATCCAATGGTACAAGAAAATTTCTAATAAAATTGCTAGAGGGCGCAATTTGTATTAAAAATTATTGTTTTGGCAATAACTCTGAAACGAACAAAGATATCGAACTGCAGTCTTCACATCTTTTCTTGCAAATTTCATCTACTTTTCGATTATGATGTCATAGTTATACCGTATGATTTGAATTTCCGGGATAAAATCGAAAAAACTGTTATTATTACAAATTGCGCCCTCTAGCAATTTTATTAAATACTATCGTATACTGTTGGATACGGCGATTAAAGGTACTTACTTTTCCCTTTCAAACAAGCTTAAATTTAGTAAAATCGGATAAGTCGTTTACAAGTTACAGCGATTTTAATTTTTGCACATTCAATAGCTTCCCCCACTCTTATCAAGGCCGGTACGCCAATGAGCCTTAAACCAAAATGATGCAGAATTGTATAAGCTTTTCGATGATGTAATTAGAAATATACCTTAATATGGGAAATTTCGGAGAAATTTGGAATTTAAAAATAATTTTCAGAATTTTCTCATGACCGCTTTAATCATAATTTTTTTTCTCCAAGTTTCTATGCCTAGTAGTTTCCGAGATATGGCCGGTCGCCACCCTTAATGAATCACCCTATAGTTACCTATCAGTTTTTTGCTATGCCATATCCAAAATGTCACATATAAAATTCTGGGGCGCGACTAGATTTTTTTTTAAATTTTGGAAAAAAACCAGCTTAAATTATTTTTTACTACTTATACCAACTAAGATTTCCCAAAATCATCTTTTCGGTCCGGTCTACTGGACATACCTACCTTATAGTCAATACGAATTGAGCCCTACAAATAGAATTAAAAAGGGCAAGTCCAAC
The DNA here is from genome assembly GCA_963969555.1 of Polydrusus pterygomalis. NCBI lineage: Eukaryota > Metazoa > Arthropoda > Insecta > Coleoptera > Curculionidae > Polydrusus > Polydrusus pterygomalis. The sequence continues at coordinate 24,935,929 of OZ018378.1, read as the reverse complement.
GGGAATCTAACGTATCAATTTAGTTTAATACACGTTTCCAAGCCTGATTATATTTTTCTTCTCCGATTTTAATTATTATCAATTAACTTCGTACGCGGAGATATCTTAGTGTAAAAAAGATCTATAAATAGGATTTTCTCACGAGCTGTACATCTGAGAATTATTAGCGCGCTCGCTCAATTCTTCGCTGCTGTGGGAATTCTTAAAGTTCCTGTTATTAAAATGAAAAAAAAAATCTTCCGATTCGTCAAGAGTCTGTCTTCGTTTCTGCAATACCTTTCAAACTATAGGACACTACATGCAGACTTTTTTTTATACAGTGTCACCAGTAAAGTCCGCATCATATGGGATTTTTTTTATTAATAGCTTTATTCAAAATTTGACTTTGGCATCAAGTTCTGCTTCGATCGAGATGAAAATTAAGCAAAAAAATAGTAGTCACGTGATTCGCATTATGTTTCTGTCAAATTTTAATTTTTTCCAAAAAATAATTCAAAAGTGGGGTGGGGTTATCTCTGAAAATATGGGAAAAAGTTATTAGAAAAAGTTTTTTTAAATGCAGTTTCTAGCCCACATCCAAGATTTCAGCTGCATGTGATGCAAAGTTAATTTGTTTTTGACACTGTATCTATAAGGTAACTTCATAAAATAAGTATTTTTGAAAACGTAGTTTGTGTCTGAAAGGAATACACGTTAACGTTATTATGACATAGCTTAATAATAAATTATAATATAGGGGTCTTAAATTAAAACGTTGAAAATAGATAAACTTTATGTTGTCCACTTAAAAAATACTTTACTGAAGACACTGTGTTCTTTTTTGTCTTAATATTAAGGTGTATTACTTTCAGACACAAACTACGTTTTCAAAAATACTTATTTTATAAAGTTAGCTTATACAGGGTCAAAAACAAATAAACTTTGCATCACATGCGACCAAATTTTAATAGCCCAATTTTGATTTTGTAGAAAAACACACATTTAATATGGCGCTACTTTAAAGAAAATGTATCTGACATAAAGCATTGCAAAACTAAGAAGTTTTATGTAGGTTGCGTTGAGTCTTATTTTGCAAAAGCGGTGCAATTTACAAAATATAGGTAAAAAATAAAAATTATCTTATGCAGCTGAAAATTTGCATGTGGGCTAGAAACTGCATTAAAAAAAACTTTTTTTTCGATATTTTCAGAAATAACCCCACTTTTGAATTATTTTTTGGAAAAAATTAAAATTTGACAGATAATGCGAATCACGTGACTACTATTTTTTGCTTAATTTTCATCTCGATCAAAGCAGAACTTGATGCCAAAGTCAAATTTCGAATAAAGTTATTAATAAAAAAAAATCCCATATGATGCGGACTTTACTGGTGACACTGTAGACGGGTTGTCTATTATAAAGAGGAAAATCCTAATCAAATTCAAATTCCTTTAATTTAAAACGTAAACCAGAGAAAATATAAAAGTAGAAACGTGTTTCATTATAGAACAGACAAACAAATGAAGTTAAATGAATTTAAAACACGTTAAAGCAAATCTAATTAAAAGTAAAATATCCAGGAAGACAAGGGAATATCAAGCGAAACACGGTGATCGGGAAATTCCTGGATTCTGGTTAGAATAAAACATATGTATGATTATATTACAAAACTTTTTATTACAGTAACAAAAAGTTTGGAGCATAGAATACCTAATTAGTATATAAAAAAATTGCTTTATGTATGTTATACAGTGTGACCAGTAAAGTCCGCATCATATGGGATTTTTTTTATTAATAACTTTATTCGAAATTTGACTTTGGCATCAAGTTCTGTTTCGATCGGGATGAAAATTAAGCAAAAAAATAGTAGTTACGTGATTCGTATTATCGGTCAAATTTTAATTTTTTCCAAAAAATAATTCAAAAGTGACTACTGTTTTTTTGCTTAATTTTCATCTCGATCGAAGCAGAACTTGATGCCAAAGTCAAATTTCGAATAAAGCTATTTATAAAAAAAAATACCATATGATGCGGACTTTACTGGTTACACTGTATATGTAATTATTACTTAAATAGGATAAGATTGTTGCCTACGCTCCCAGCATACAAGAATAAGATGTAGTGTTTTCTTTATTTCGTGTACCTTTTGATAATTTGCTGCGGCGTCAGTTTCGTTGTAACAGATCTTCCCCTAACAAAATTTAAGCTTATAATATCAAAAGTGTCGGAGTATATTTGCATAAGGCTTTCTTTCGCATTTCAACGTGGTGCAGTCAAAGACGATAGACATCTCATACTCCCTCTATCATAACAATATGCATGACTGTTAGCAGCATGGATTTCTGCGTGGTAAATCAATTGTTACTAGTCTGGTATGTACTAGTCAATATATCTCTGAGAGGCTTGATAGGCACAGTAAGATTGACAATATATATCTTTACTTTTCCAAAGCATTCGACAAACTTGTTCACAGTATTTTGATAGAAAAAAATTCACTTTTCGACAGAAGACAACGGCATTTGACATTAACAGCTGATCTGAGTATCGTCCGAAAATAGGATCAACTTAAGAAATGACGTGGACCCAGGGCTTAGCCCTGTGGAACTCCATTACATTTTCTTAATGGGAACTTTGCACTATAGCAATGCTTTTTTGGCAATTTCGAGATTCTACTGCGGATGCAGAAGAGCTAGGACGTATATGTCCAGTGTATACGTTTCATACAACACACAATCCATTAATTTAGTAAAAACAAGCATGTCTAACATCCTCTATGCCGACAATGGCCTGTCCTTGTCGGTAAACAGGCCACAATTTAGATATTTTATTAATTAGTTTCGTACAAGGGTCGGTATATTGAATGTCCCATCTTATAAATAATGGCAAACCCCTTAAGTAAACCGATTCAAGCTTAAGTGAACGTTACATAACAATAGGTACGGCTTTAATTAAAAAAAAGGGTAATATTCCTTGTTTGAGTTAATTAAATCTAAAATGTTTGGCATGTGTACATAATATTCCGAAAACCGATACCTGACGCAAAACAACTGTAGTTAATTTCATTTAACTAATGTACGGTATCGGATTCATTATGCTTGGATGACTTAATCATTTACAATGGTAATTAAATATTGACATTTGAAATTGAGTATAATAAACATAAACCACTTTTGATATGGTGTTTATAGGTTTTTGGTAGGGCGATATAAATAACGTCAAAACATGGAAATGTCGATAAATCATAGGTTGAAACAATAAGTTTTTAGGAAATTGAAGAATCATAAGTAGAGTCCGGTCCGGATATCAGGTAGTGAAAGAACCGTAAACTAGAGTCGGCGTGAGGACTCATTGGAAACTATTATTTATTATTAGGGCCTCAAGTTTTACAGGTAATTAGTACTTAGAATATATCTCAAAGTAATATCGTCTTGCCTTTTGGATATAAATTAACAAAATGTAAATTTTTAGCCATAATTTATTTTTTACAACAGGCTAACCGGTATTTTAGGAGAAGAAATCAGTGGGGGACGAGGGGTAAACAACGGAGGAATTTTGGTGTACAAACCTTGGGAATTAGTGGCATAACTAAAGGAATTAGTAGGCACTACAGGAATTAATCGAGGCATTGGAGGAATTTGTAAAGGCATTAGAGGAATTAGTCAAGGTATTAGAGGAATTAGTGGAGGCATTGGAGGAATTAGTCGAGGCATTAGAGAAATTAACCACGGTGTTGGAGGTATTACTTTAAAAATAAAACTTTATTTTGGCATTAAATATACTTTATCGTATTGAACAACGCGGCTTTGCTGGCTGCTTTGCTTGGCGAACAAAATAGAGTAGGTACGCGATACTGCAGTGATGTTTACCAGAAAACTACGTTATTATGAAGACAACATATTTTATGTGCAGTGGCAGCCGCATAACCATAAGACAATAAAATGGCTTTTTTTTAAATTATATTTTTATAAATTTATGAATTTACTTATTTATAGTTTATAGTACATATTTACATTTATTTGTGTATTTAATTAGACACGCGGTTATTGGCCTTTATTCAAATATTAGGTAAGTTGTCAAATAAACCTCCCTTTTTACATTTACAGACTTTAAAACACATTTTATTATTTATTTACAGTGAAATTTACCATTGGCATTAGAGAAATTAGTGGGCATTTAAAGAAATTAGGGGTATTAGTTAATTAAAATAGGGAATTGGAGGCATTAGTAGGCATTAGTGTACAAGAATTTTGATCGCGGTTTACCCCTCAACGACGAATTAAAATTTTTTGAACTCTAATTTTAATTTACACAGTCTTAGAAATATATCCTATATACAGTGTGGCCATTAAAGTCCGCATCATATGGGATTTTTTTTTATTAATAGCTTTATTCGAAATTTGACTTTGGCATCAAGTTCTGCTTTGATCGAGATGAAAATTAAGCAAAAAATAGTAGTCATAGTCTGTCAAATTTTAATTTTTTTCAAAAGAAGGGTTATTTCTGAAAATATCGAAAAAAGTTATTAGAAAAAGTTTTTTTTATTGCAGTTTCTAGCCCACATGCCAAATTTCAGCTGCATAAGAAAATTTTGATTTTTTACTTACCATTAAAATTTATTTTCCACTTAATGAACACTTTACTGATGACACTGTGTTCTTTTTGTCTTAATATTAAGGTGTATTACTTCCAGACACAAACTACGTTTTCAAAAATACTTATTTTATGGAGTTACCTTATACAGGGTCAAAAACAAATAAACTTTGCATCACATGCGACCAAATTTTAATAGCTCAATTTTGATTTTGTAGAAAAACACACATTTAATATGGCGCTACTTTAAAGAAAATGTGTCTGAAATAAAGCATTGTCAAAACTAAGAAGTTTTATGTAGGTTGCGTTGAGTCTTATTCTGCAAAAGTGGTGCAATTTACAAAATATGGGTAAAAAATCAAAATTATCTTATGCAGCTAAAATTTGGCATGTGGGATAGAAACTGCATTTAAAAAAACTTTTTCTAATAACTTTTTTCGATACTTTCAGGAATAACCCCACTTTTGAATTATATTTTGGAAAAAATTAAAATTTGACAGATGCCAAAGTCAAATTTCGAATAAAGTTATTAATAAAAAAAATCTCATATGATGCGGACTTTACTGGTCACACTGTATATTATTGCAAGCAAAACTTTGCGTTAGACAAAGATAAACTAATTACCAAATATGCGGATTGTATTTGCAAAAAACAGTTGTGTTTCCCCTTAGATCATCAGGTATGCTGATGCCGAATCGCCCGTATGCCGTTAACCCTTTATGTAGTTCGCGTTTATGTTTGTATTTTTGACTTGTAATAAAGGACAATGAGACTGTTTGAAGGTTGGAGACAATGATGTTTCTTGAATGATGAAAGAGTTTTGGACTTCCATTTTCTTTATTTGTTTTAAATCACAACGTTTCAACTCGTAAGTATTTCCAGTCGTCTTCAGGTGAATACTAAGTAAAGTAAGTACAGGACTATTTATACTAGCTAGGTGCACTGAAGCATAACTGAGGTGGGTTCAGTCATGCAAGATTACATCTATCTAACAAAGGTTTCCAGATAGTTCTTATGTCTAATGATGGTTTCCTAAAGCAGCCTGGGGTCTAGTGAATAGCAGCAGCTTCCTTAAACTTTCTCTTTCTCCAGTATGGTTCCTTATGTAGGATTTCAGCTTCGGACCACATGTGACCATGTTTCCAGGCATGGTCAGCTGCACCTGACTTTTCGGTATCTTCTTTTAACGTATTATTTTTGTGTTCTTTAACCCTTGTCTCGAGTGGTCTTAATGTCTCACCTATATAAGATTGGCCCGCACTCGCAGGGGATCTGGTAGACGCAGTTTTCCTATCTTTTTGACTTGTAGGCTTTGTCTTCGTCAGGTGGCTTCTTAGGGTGTCCCTCGAGTTGAATACGGTTTTGATGTTATATCGTTGTCCTAGTCTTCTTATTTTCTCAGATACTCCTTTGACATACGGCATATTGAGTGTTGGCACAGAATATATAGCTATCTCTGTTTGCTTCTTGCGCGTTGGGTCGATTCTTACGATTTTCCAATATTGTGTAAACTAATCTTGTGGGGTAGCCATTTTTGTTGAAAATGAATTTCAACGAGTTCAACAGTCCACGAAATATTACATTTTTGTTTTTTCTTGGCTAAACTATGCACTAAACTGCATTTTGCTGTTAATGCCATCAAAATTTGTCCCAACTGTAAAAAAACTGACGTGCCGCGCGTGATAGTTGTAGAAAATTATAGTTAGATAAATTTATAATGAACATAATTGGCTACGCAAAAAAAATCGTTCATTTTATTCTTGGCTCGACGGACAGTGAATCCAGAATAAATCAAACACAAATTCCGAAACAAAAAATTGATCGCCTCCACATAATATACCGACGGTTCATTCAAACTTCAAAGTCGGCGGCGTTTAGCAAGTTTATTTAGAATCCAGTCCAAATAGGTGCATGAGATTTATGTTTGTGGGCATAAATTACAAAAAGCAACGAACCGGCTACTGCCGTTGTAGTCTGTTCGTGTGTTTCCATTTAAAATGTACCTACCCTGTGTCTCGCTCGGTTTAACAAGCTTTAGGCAATTGTCAAAGGAAAGTACTACATGCTATATTTAGAAAATAAAATACATACAGGGTGGTCTAAAAAAGCGGAGCAACAAAAAAATATATATTTTTTAAATGGAACACCCTATACCGGGTGTTTCTCAAAAGACGTTCACCCCTATAACTTTTTTATATTTATATAAGTGCCTACAGTATGACCAGTAAAGTCCGCATCATATGGAATTTTTTTTTATTCATAACTTTATTCGAAATTTGACTTTGGCATCAAGTTCTGCTTCGATCGAGATGAAAATTAAGCAAAAAAATAGTAGTCACGTGATTCGCATTATCTGTCAAATTTTAATTTTTTCCAAAAAATAATTCAAAAGTGGGGTGATTTCTGAAAATATCGAAAAAGTTTTTTTAAATGAAGTTTCTAGCCCACATGCAAAAATTTCAGCTGCAAAAGATAATTTTGATTTTTTACTTATATTTTGTAAACTGCACCACTTTTGCAAAATAAGACTCAACGCAATCTACATAAAACTTCTCAGTTTTGACAAGGCTTTATTTCTGATACATTTTCTTTAAAGTAGCGCCGCGCCATATTAAATGTGTGTTTTTCTACAAAATCAAAATTGGGCTATTAAAATTTGGTCGCATGTGATGCAAAGTTTATTTGTTTTGGACCCTGTATAAGGTAACTTCATAAAATAAGTATTTTTAAAAACGTAGTTTGTGTCTGAAAGTAATACACCTTAATATTAAGACAAAAAAGAACACAGTGTCATCAGTAAAGTGTTCATTAAGTGGAAAATAAATTTTAGTTTAACTTAACGTAACGTTTATCTATTTCCAACGATTTAATTTAAAACCCCTTTACTTTATTTTTTATTCTTTTACTTTCAGGTACAAACTACGTTTTCAAAAATACTTATTTTATGAAGTTACCTTATACAGGGTCCAAAACAAATAAACTTTGCATCACATGCGACCAAATTTTAATAGCCCAATTTTGATTTTGTAGAAAAAACACACATTTAATATGGCGCTTCTTTAAAGAAAATGTAACTGAAATAAAGCATTGTTAAAACTGAGAAGTTTTATGTAGGTTGCGTTGAGTCTTATTTTGGAAAAGTGGTGCAATTTACAAAATATAGGTAAAAAATCAAAATTATCTTATGCAGCTGAAATTTTTGCATGTGGGCTAGAAACTGCATTTAAAAAAACTTTTTCTAATAACTTTTTTCGACATTTTCAGAAATAACCCCACTTTTGAATTATTTTTTGGAAAAAATAAAAATTTGACAGATAATGCGAATCACGCGACTACTATTTTTTTTGCTTAATTTTCATCTTGATCGAAGCAAAACTTGCTGCTAAGTCAAATTTTGAATAAAGCTATTAATAAAAAAAAATCCCATATGATGCGGACTTTACTGGTGACACTGTATATTACGATTTAAATACCTTTTAAATGCTTAAGATTCTTTCTATACTACTTAATTTAGTGCTAAAATTACTATTTTTTTAATATCACGTTTTCTTAGATTATCCGCCGTCGCCGGTCGACCAGACAGCAATTCAAGGCTGGTCTGAGTTATAATAAGCGACATACGTTATCGTATTTCTTTTGCTTTTGTTTTTATAGACAAACAAGGATAAGACATTGTTTGCTGCTGTAAAGTTTGGTGATTTTTCAACAGTTGATTAGTTGGGTGTTGTGGTAAGAACTTAATTTTACTGTGATTTATTGTCAATCAGTTTTGAAAAGTGAGGGTATTTAGCCAATGTGGATTGAACTACTGGGATAGAAAAGCAACAGTGCTATTTTCCTCTATTGTTTAGTCCCATTTTGTAAGAAAATTATAAACGCATGAATATTATACTTAAGTTGTATAGTATGCCACGCTGTTTTATTTTTCCTCGTTCGTACGTTTATAGGTATAAATATGCCCTCGCAATTATAACAAATACGTCTCTGGAATGTCATGAACATTCCGCGCTCTACTGATAAGTTTATCATTATTATTATTATTTGCATATCAAAATTTTAAATTGCAAATTACCTTTTTTAAATTACAGTGGACACTTTACATGGAAAAGGTGGAGTATCATTGTATCATACCCGATGGTCCTTTGGGCATATAAGTTATAAAAAGGCTCAAGGACATGATAATAAAGCCTTGAAATAAAAATGTATATTGTCACCAGAGCGAATAATTGATTCCAAGAGTTGATGATAATTTTATCCCTATCAAGATTGCATGCGAATTACCGCAATCATTTTTAATTTATGTCAAACGTATTTTCCAATTAGCTAATTAAAATTACCGTTTTTATATTAAGCTAGTGTCAACAGGACATACTAGGTGTGTTTCTGATTATTGTGTCACATTTTTTTTCTCTGAAAATTCTAGCCTTTTAAAAAAGGATTTAAATTTAATGACGATTTATGTACTTCCTATCCTTAAACTTCTAAGAGTTTTGGACTGGCATTGTCTTTATTTGTTTTAAATCACAACGTTTTAACTGGTATGCAATTCCAGTCGTCTTCAGATGAATACTAAAAAAAGCAACGTAACGTCAGCTCTATTTATACTAGCTAGGTGCCCTGGAGGGAGCATAACTGAGATGGGTGCAGCAGTGCGCGGAATTGTTCTAAAATTACATCTATTCAACAAAGGTTTCCAGATATTTCTTATATCTATAAGGACGGCTTATTAAAGCAATCTGGGTTCTGGTTTATAGTAGCAGCTTCCTTGAACTTCCTCCAGTGTGGTTCTGTTTGCAGCTTCTGATCACATGACCACATAGTCATGTGTCCAGGATTGGTCAACTGCACCTGACTTTTCGGTATCTCCTTTTAGCGCTTTGTTTCTGTACTTTTTAATCCTTAGTGATCTTAGTGTCTCACTAATATAAGATTGATGTAGTTAGTTACATGTTAACTACACTTAACAATGCGTTATTATTACCTGCTTAACAAACTGTATTTAAATTAAAATAAATTAATTTCAAATGTAAAAAAAAGTTTCTAAAAGCACCGCTAAGAGTGCATTTGCAGGTATAAGGAGAGATTACCAGGCGAACATGGATTAAAGCCACAATATTTTACGCAGAGCCTTTCGAAGCCATTAAAGAACTAATTTTGGATTTAGATGACGATTCGCAGTGTGTTGTGCAAAGTAAAGAGTTGTAAAAAAGTGCAAGTGTAGCTAAAAGTCTTGTTTTTATTAAGGTTAATTTCAGTTTTATACCGGACATAATAACCACGTTGGAGAGTAGAAATTTAAGTTTAAGAGACTCAATTAGTATGGTTGAAACTTTTTCCGCTAAATGTAACAACATTTCCGGTAAAGTGGGAGGTCAAGTAATTGGATATAAATACTTAACTGCGGTAAAAAAAAACATTTATGAGGGTAAACCATCCAACGAAGTTGAATTTTGACCTTATATTTTGCTACCTAAGTTGCTGTATTGTGCGATTACATCAGTAGATGTTGAAAGAAGCTTCTCTTTGTATAAACATATTTTTAATAATAGAAGACGACCTTTTTAGTTGCAAATTTTGAAAAATATTTAGTAATAAATGCGTTTTATACAATTTTCGGTTAAAAAATTGATTTTTCTTTCTTTTTTTCTTGCATTTTTTAAAAATTAACATATTTTTTAGAACCCAATGTGTTTCTTTACCTCATTTAACTATAATAAATTAAGAAATATTGCCTACCAGTATGCATATTTGGTAAAAAAAAATGTAAATACCTGCATAATTTAAAGGCTCATATTTTGGCTGGATTTAAGTGCATATAATCCGCCATTTAGTAATCACTCTATCCACAAGGGTTCTTATGTTCTTACTATGCTATGCCATATTATGTGTTTGATGTATAACCGAGATATTGGCCTGTATGTGTAGGTTTCCCTGTATACTAAAGTTTGGATGGTGTTGCCATTTTTCTTTACGCTGACATCTAAGAAAGGTAATTGGTTGTTTTCTTCTTTCTCCATGGTAAATTTGCTGTCGATGTGAAGCGTACAGGTAGACTCCGAACCTCGTTCCCGGGTTCCAACCCAAGTTTGCATCCTCCAAATCCTGTACCCAGCGTTAAGTTAGTATAAACAAATAAACTAGTTCACAAAAGAGATCCCCAAAACTATTTCTGTAAAGACATTTCAACAAATCATCAATCAACTGTTTTTTGAACCAATTACTTTTCAATAAATATCCCATATTTAAACTGTTAGCTTTGCTACCTGCATCATAGTTTCTCCTATAATTTGTATGACCTCATAGGATTGTTTCAGTTAGGTACCCACCAATTTTCTCCTCATTCCGTCAACTTTAATAATTGAACTAACACGACTCGAGGTTACGCAGCTCCTGGTTTATCGATACATGCAGAACGAACGACCTTCAGTAAATAATAATTACTCCTCGAGTAAACAATTTTTAGGAATGTGCTTGCTGTCGTTAAATGTTTTAAAGTTTTTTCGAATCGATATAAAGTGGAAATACCAGTTATATTAATAGCATAATGCAAGTCAAGTGTAGATGATATAGAAATTGTTGAATTTTATTAGTTACAATGCAGGGCAACGGTTAATGATAACATATAAAACAATATATATAAACCCACTCATAAATTGTATCGGAAAACGTCATCAAACCTAAAGCACTAAAGAGGTAAACTGTTACATGTAAATCGAAAGTGCTACAAGTTCGTAATGTGAGCTAGTCTATAGGTCATCGACCTGAAGAAAGAATTCTGATCTTAGCCTTTCGATTACATAGATTTGCAATTCAGTGGCAAAATTATAAAAGCAATATTTTAAGAAGCATTTTCTCGAATGGACTATTGAGACCACCTCTGATTTTAGGTTCATGTTGGAGTATTTCGTCTTGTGGTGGCTAGAAATGGTGTTAGTTGTCGAAGGGAAACTCCACAACCTTCCTCTAAGGTGGTTGCTTAAAGGGAAAGGAAGTCAGATTAAAAGTTCAATCTTCTTGCACTGCAGCTTTATAATATGGTCTTCAGTTTGATTAGAAATACTTTATGGCCCCTTTAATCGGGTCAAATACACTTATTCCAAGTTTTTTATAGGGTAGGCTGTCACCAAGTTGGAGTCCTCCACAGCATTTCAGTATTTTACGAGTGAATGCTTCATACTTGTGTGCGGGGTAATTTATTCCTCTTCAAAAAAATGTAGAAGACCTTGCTTTATAAGAGAGTGCGTTAGAAACAGCATACCAGCTGTTACTTTAACAGGTCCTGTTTTATATATTTATTGCCACTTTAAGTCACCTGTCCTCATATTCCAAAGACAAGGTTCGCATTTTCCAAAATTTTCAGAAGCTCTAGGTTTTAGCAAGTTAATCTATTTCGTGGCCCGCCATCCTCAACTTATCAAGAATGTTTTGGTTATCTCGCTTCGTTTAAAATTATATTGAACCAAATATTATGCTTGTTTATGGATTTCCGCTGAAAGTATATAGGTAGTTCCAAGGCGAAAGGCAAAGAGTCCCTGTTTAGATATGAGTTTGTGTGGAGTATAAGTTTTTCCATTTCGCACGAGGTACGGATCTGAGAAGGAGACGCACCAGTAAGTTCCACGTGTATATTATCCTAAGGCGTGACATCTAATATCCTTCATTACCAATCTAATTTCTATTGTTTCTGTTTGGTGCCAATTTGCTATATTTTTCTCTCAACCTGATATTAACAGCAGCTAATGCTGAACCATTGTATGAATGTTGCCAACCACAATACATCAAAATGTTATCTTATCTAACTGAGGCAATAAAAATATAATTAAGAAACATTTTTCTTCTCTAATCGGTATGCATACCCATTGCAAACATATTAGAAAAAAAATGTGGAAATTATCTTGTTGTTTATACCCATATTATGTGCAACACGTTTTGGAACTTTCTTTAATTGGAACAGGTTCATCGACAATGAAACAGAATAATGGCAAATGGTAGGAGACCATGGAATCATTCCTTGCAACTATTTTTAGGGCCTGTGTCCCAAATTAGAGATATGACGATAGCGATAATTTTTTTTAATGGCAACTCTAGTTTTTAATAGACTATTTTTAAAGTGCACATTTAGTTTTTTCGTCAATAAATGCTCAAAATGTTGTCCATTCATTATTAATTGGCGATATGCTAAACGTAAGTAAATCCCCTTTTTGAACATTTCTAATTACTTCCGGATAAATTAACCACATACATCTTATTCGCGCTTTCAACTTCTCAACATTTGCCGGTTTCGTCTTAAAAACTTTGCTTTTTAAGTATTCCCATAAAAAGTAGTCCAAAGGAGCGAGGTCTGGAGTTCTGGGTGGCCATTCAAAGATATTTACGGACAGGTCTCGCAAAAGGGGGAACATCAAATTCGACAGGATCAGAAAACAGAATAGCCAATTTCGGAACTAGTTTTTCTTCCAATAATGAGGACGCAATGTATCAATGTTTTTTTTATAAAAAAAAAACAGCACAACTTAAAAAGTTAATACCCGTGTCCAAGCCTTTTTCCAAAAAAAAAATTGTACCTACTGGATTTACTGAATTTATTCCAAGATACCAACTCACACTGTATAATATGGAACCGTTCTAGATTATAACTAGTGATGCCGCCGAGACGAGAAATTCTCGTGTCTCGTCTCGTCTCGACGAGACGAGAGTGAAATTTTTTTCTCGAGAGAAGTCACGAGACGAGACGAGAGAAGACCGTTTCTCGTCGAGAAATTTCTCGTTTTTTCTCGAATTTTCTCGTTTGCTAGAACACTGCATTTTAGGTATCTCCTAATATATAGACAGAAAAATATTGTGTTTAACGTTCTTACTCTATCGTATTGTGAAGGCATTTACCTTAAAACAGATATTCAAGAGAACAGAATCAAATTGTCTAGCCTCTTTCTTCTGTCTACGGTTAGTAGTTGACATTTTTAAATAATTAACCGATTTCGAATTCGATTGAAAACACAATATCGAAAAGGACCCCAGTCAAATTTCATTCACAAGGCGAAAGGCGATAGATTTTGACTAAATTTAACAATTTTGTATCAAAAATTCGAAATTCGCCAAAAACTTCTCACACAAAAATCATTAATAAAAGTGTAAATTTCATTTCATATCTCTCTTACCAGTTTTAATATTTGACATTACTTTCATAACACCCTGTATATCAACCGAAACTTTATTAGGAAATCACAGATAAAGACAACGGAGGGCCATGAAACTAGTGTTATTGAAACAATAGCATTAAGTTAATAGTCTCAATTATGACATTAGTAAATAAATTAAAAATAAAAAGTCTAATATAATAGGTAAAGTGACATTCAGTACGAATGATTCAAGTGTATATGCCTTATTTTGCCTCATTTTATTACACAGGTCTCAGACATAAATTTGGCTAATGAAAATAATTATTAAGTGCGGTAAATGATACTTTTCCGCACGAGGTGGCAGTTGCACGAACGGCTCGAAGCAAGTCCGGGCATGTCACTAAGTGAGTGTGGAAACGAAACTTTTCGCACATGTTACTTACAATATTTTTCCTAATTGCGTAAAATTAAGCTTGTTCGTAATAAATTTTTGTATTTTTTGGGTAAAAGGAGCAAAAAATAAAGTGAATTTTTAAATTTTGATATGTCAAATAGAGCATTTTCGAAAATACTTCTTTAAGTTCTTTCTCTTGCACTTTCTATTAATGTAATAAAAAAATTAAGGGTTTTCCCCGGATGACATTCTGGGCTGATCACTTTATTTAGTCGAATATTTTTCAAACTATTGCAGTTAATTATGCCCCGAATTATGCCAAAAAATATATAATAAAAGAAGGGTAGTTCCATTATGAATCAATTATTATTATTATAAATCGTTCTCTATTCTGCATCTTTTACCACCCCGTATATTTTGGACTGAAAATACCTCGGTGCCAAGCCTATTACATTACGTGAATTATGTCTTATGGCCGCTTGCAATATTTTGCTGATCTAAGAAAAATAGTTTCTAAGTCACATGACTAACAAACCGACTTATATTAAACCCTTCTGCGAGACGACCAGATACTTTTAAATGTTTACCCCCTTTAAGAATAGTATAAAAAAATATTTTTTATGATTCCCTACTCACGAGAAAAAACGAGACGAGACGAGACAATGGCACTCTCGAGCGAGAAAAACGCGTTTCTCGCCGAGACGAGATAAAAAAAAATTCTCGTCTCGCGGCATCACTAATTATAACAGATATTAAAACAATTAGTGAAACTAAGGTATCATTAGTGATTGCATTGGCGTTAACATTTACGATTGAATTAAACAATTTTTTTATAGCAGAAAAAGTCATCCAATCAGCACTGTAGGTATAAGATTGCGCCAAGCGGTGTACGATCTAAGCAACCCTAAAATTAACCTTTGATTTCCTTCTGGGCCTATGGAATATTAGCACATGTTTTATCGCTAAAAAACTAAGGGAACATCAATCCTCAAGAAAATAATATTTAAAAAATTTAGTATCTTTTGATTGGCGGCACAGATGGGGAAAATATAAAGTGCGATTTTAGAGAAAGGTATATAATAAAAATACAAAAATAATAAAAAAAATAATAAAATAACAAAAATGTATACCATATCTCCATTTTCTGACCCTTCAGAACAGCTTACAAAACTTCGTATTGAATTATTTTTCGAAAAATTTGCCGAATAAAAAGTCCCTAGTGAATCAGTGCACACTGTATACGCGTATAATATGGAACTGTTCTAGAAAATATATTAAAACAATTAGTGAAACTAAGGTATCATTAGGGATTCCATTGTATTTTATTTACGATTGAATTCAACATTTTTATAGCAGAAAAAGTCATCCATCACTGTATATAGATATAACATTTCGCCAAGCGGTGTACGAACTAAGCAACCCTAAAATTAACCTTTGATTCCCTTCTGGGCCTATGTAATATTGAGCCTAATGAACAAAAATGTAGCAGTTGCTTTTTCTTATAAAATCGAAGTAATTTCTTGAAAGCCCATGAATAAAAATTAAAATAATTGCTTTTGCGTCCAGCAATTGCTTAAAAGCAGGAATTGCTTCTAGTCAATGCTTTTTCTTAAAAAATAGAAGCAATTGCTATTGTTTGCTTAAAATGTGATGAATATATTAAGGATTTGCTTTTTCTAGTGTAGCAATTTTATTGCTTTCAACTTTTTAAGGTAGGTCGAACCCTGCCTCATTTGCTTGGTAGTAGTCAACTTTAGTTCTCCGCGGCATACACGTGCGTTGCTCCTAATTTGTGTTTTCAATTATGGCTGAATATATGAACGTCCGTAAAAGAAAAATCTACAGTGTACGTAAAAATTGCAGATATGATGTTTTCAGAAAGTTATATCGATGTGACTGCGAAAATGTTGAGTGGTTGGCAAATTCTTTTTTGACTGATACTGGTAAAAGGCGAGGGGGTGCACTGTCGCCTTTAAATAAGATTAAAGTCTTTCTGCGGAAATTGTCGGATCCGGACTTTCAAAATTCTGTAGGTGAAGAACTCGGTGTTCACCAAACTACTGTTTGTAAGACATACACTTCTGTAAAGTATGCAGATTTTAAGAAGGCCAATATTTTTATTAAATTTCCTACAAGTGCTGAAGCTGTTGTGGAAGCTAAACGGTTGTGGTCAGAGATTTATTTATGTTCCTTCAATTTGTGAATAAATATCAATTGATTGTCTTTAATTTCTTCATCGCTAGTAGGTATCACTTTCCTCATTTTCACTGAAATCTGCCATAACACAAATATGTTTCCTATTTTCCACAAAAACGTAACAGATTACTATTGTACCTACTAAATAAATAGACCAACGTTATTGTATTTACGTCAACTCTTTTTGCAAATTAGGAACCAAACTGATCATGAAATCTATAATCTGAACAAGTGGATAAGCCACGTCTGAACTTGTGTTGAATAAGCATTTGCTACAGAGGTGTAAGAAAAACAGCAATTGCTTCAAAATTTTATTCATATCCAGATCTAGCAATTGCTTTTGCTTATAGCATTTGCTAGTCAAGCAATTGCTTTTACTAAAAAGTAATTGCTTAATTTTTATTCATTAGGCTCATTCAGCATTAATGCCCAAGGAATTCTAGGATCATTTTGAAATTGTTAGGAGTGCAAAATAATGGATAGGTATAGTATATTCCTAATTTTATGAGCACACTGGGTGAGATCAGGGTTGATATAGTTGAATTCACATAAACTTTTAATGCCGTAACATTTCAGTTTTGTCATACTTGTCAAATACTGCAGCAACTCATAAAATATAAATTTCTAATGGCTAAATTTAATTAGTATAATTGTACTGCACATAAAGTATGTCTATCTTGTATTATTTCATACAAATAAAAAGAGATAGAAATAAAAAGAGTTGGCCGAACAATTCCAGAAAAGAAAAAGAAAAAACACTGACCAATCTCAGCTGTATAAGAAATTTAGTAAGTTGGTGAAATCTAAAGTAACTAGACAATGACAAGTCTTGACATTTGGCATTAAAACTTTATGTGAATTTAACTATAAAAAAATATGGTCCTTCATAAGTTGTTAATCCAGTGAGTTTGGAGTTTTGACTTGGGCCTGAAAATACCATAAAACAATTTGTGGTAGTGCGAAAGGTAGAAATTAAAGGAGAATGTTTTTTTTTCATTTCGACCATATTATTAGCTTCAGCAATATGAATGGCATTTTGTTTTATATAAGTAGGAAAAAAGTATAGTCATCAAAAAAATAACACTAAGAAAATCTAAAGTTGGCTACTGTACTATTTAATCCTAACCTTAACATCAACCTTAACAACCGTTACTACTGGGTAACGAAATTTTCTTTATTTTTAGAAGGGAGTATTCATGCCTGCATTACACATGTTGTGTTATTTTTACTACTACTTACATAATTTACATCTAATTTACATTACAATTCAAATTGCCGATTACATTTAATTATACACCGAGATATATTTATTCTGTGAGTTTTTTTTTGCAAAGCTTACTAAAATAATAATATAATAACGAAAATATTGTTTTAACTGACGCTTTAAAAACGAAATGAAAATTTCGTGTATTATATTATTACAAACAGTAAAATAAAATTGTTTGGTTTACATTATTTTTGATAAGTGCCTATTATATTATTAGGCGTGTACTCATGACCGAGAAATAAAGATGGCAATTATTATGACATTCAAAAAGACATAGTTGTTACCTGGTAACTCGGTAGGTAATGTAGTATAAATTCAAAAATATTTTTAGTTACGTAAACATACCGCACCCAGTGTTTGACAGAGCGGCACTGAACTTGACACACCTGTTATTGTCCTAAGGGCCAATTTATAGATATGAATTTACCTTAGAGTTAAACCTAAGTATCGTGGCGGCTCGTTAATGAAGGGCTCTGGGGCGCCGCCCTTCCTGCAATTATTCCAAACAGAATCCAAGAATACTTTACTTAAAAAACCAAGAACGCAATGTATGTAAGCAATCAATTAAAATAATTCAAACCAAACGTAGCCCTATTCCAACGGGCAGGCTATACTCATAGACAAGCGAGTTGCGCGCTCTCAAGGTTGTACTAAGCGCAGGCGACCAATTATTCGTCCCGATTCAACGCGAGTTGCCATGACTACAGAGGCGTGACGTCACCTACACATCGCACAACGAGCTGCCACGGATGAGCTCCAATTTTCCGCGCCCAATAGCTGTTCGCGAATCGCGATGCCACGGTAGAATAATCGATATATTATGTACTCTGACGATGCGACTTGTCGATGCCGCTGCTAATGATTTGTTTATTTGTTTTGATTTGATTTATTAGTTACGTTATAAAGTTGGAAAATTTCGTCTAATATGAAGGTCAGTGATTTACAGAAGCTTGTGTTTAGTTCTCTGAGCTTAAGTGAAAAACTTGATTTAAAAAATGCAGAGCGGCCACTACCAATATTGAACATAGTACAAGTGCAATCAAAATTTATAAGTAAGGCACAGTTTACGCGTAAGTTTGCCAAAGAAATATATAATAAAAAATTCTGAATATGCGGTTGTGAGGACAAAAAATTTTTTTTTTGTTTCGTGTGATCGTGTGTCTTCTTTTTGACGGGGATGATAATTGGACTATAAATGGGGTGCAGGACTTTAAAAATCTTTCAGAGAAAATAAAAAAAACATGAAAATAGTGCAAAACATCGTCATAATGTGGTAAGTTTTCAGATGTTAGGACAAACTTTAACTTCTTTAAGTAGTGCTGCTTATGCTGATGAAATTAAAATTCACAACGAGAAAGTTAAAAAAAAACAGACACGTACTTTCGAAAATAATAGACATTTAAAAATTTTTTTATTTAAAGCCAGCGCCCCCCCTGACTCGCTAGTCTCGAGCCGCCACTGAGTTTAATCCTAGAGTTATTCCGTGAGTTAACTAACCCAAGGTAAAATGTTTCGCCAGTTTCATACCGAATCCACGAGTTGAGGGTTTATCCTAAAATAGAGACTAACCTCTGCCTATACAATGTATTTTTATACTTATCCCCAGATTAACTCTCATTTTTGAGTTAACCCAAACCCATACAATTGGCCCTAAGCTGTAGCCTGTCAAAGTGTAAAAAATGTAATTTTTCAAATGTTTTCTTGTTCGGATCGGTTTTTAATTTTCAAGTTATAATAAAATTTTCTACGGTTTCAGTTTTAAAATTTAAACTATTAGGTAACTGACAAAATAATTAAACAAAAGACGCTCTTTAATAAAAACTTACGAAACGAGCAATGAGTGGACCTACCTGCTCTTGATAAGAAGGACAACATTTCTATGCAAAATAATGGTAAACCAAGTGATATTATTAAATATGTCACCCTGTAGGTCAGGTTTACAACAATGAAGTTTTATTAATATAAATTAAAGGTAGCCAAAGCCAAGACGATATACTTTGAGATGTAGGTACCGGATGTACCGGGTGTTCCACCTAAGGAGGTAATCGGCTATATCTCAGAAAGTAATAACACTAGGACTTTGGGAAAAAATATTTATCAATAAAAGCGGCTAAGAGAAATTGCTGGAAATTATTTTCAAGTTCGAAAAATGACCGCTAGTGGGCGTAAGAGAACTTTCAAAATAGAAACGCTTATTTTCTCTTGATTTTTCTTAATAAAAATATGTTAAAAATATAAGCATTGTTTTTTTCATAAAATTATGCAACTTTATGTTAGGAACAGTTTTTTTCTATTTTCAATAATAAAGTGGTGGGAGAAGGTCAAATCTTTTTTCTTTCAAACGCTGATATCTCTGCTTCGGATAAACCGATTTTATTCAACTTGGTCTTGGAAAAAAGCCCTTCCTTTTTTCTACGCGTAGATCTATTAACTATACCATATTGATGTTGCTGGTGGCCACTAGATGGCGTTTTTCCGTAATTCCTCAATGAATAAGGATTTTCTCAAAAAAATCAAATGTTATGATATGACTTTTTCATCATATTTTATTTTAGGCTTATAAAGGCTATTAAATAGTGGAATAAAAAATCCAGGTCCGTATTTAAAATAAAAAAGTTGATGATGGTTGCTCGAATCCGAAACGTCGGATTAAAAACTAACCCCATCAGCTTGTAGAGGAGGAAAAGTTACTATGAAGAACTGAAAACCGCAACGTGATATCTTTTGTTAAACTAGAGAAATAAATGAATAGAATAAATTAATGAATGTTTGAAAAAATGGCCTATTTTTCCATATTAATTATTATTATCCCTAATTTTTCTAGTTTAACAAAAGATATCACGTTGTGGTTTTCAGTTCCTTATAGTAACTAACTAACTGATGGGGTTAGTTTTTTAATCCGACGTTTCGGATTCGAGCGACCATCATCAACTTTTTTATTTTAAATACGGACCTGGATTTTTTATTTCACTATTTAATAGCCTTTATAAGCCTAAAATAAAATATAATGAAAAAGTCATATCATAACATTTGATTTTTTTGAGAAAATCCTTATTCATTGAGGAATTACGGAAAAACGCCATCTAGTGGCCACCATCAGAATCAATATGGTATAGTTAATAGATCTACGTGTAGAGGAAAAGAAGGGCTTTTTTTCAAGACCAAGTTGAATAAAATCGGTTTATCCAAAGCAGAGATATCAGCGTTTGAAAGAAAAAAGGTTTGACCTTCTCCCACCACTTTATTATTGAAAATAGAAAAAAACGATTTGTAACATAAAGTTGCATAATTTTATGAAGCATACAATGCTTATATTTTTAACATATTTTTATTAAGAAAAATCAAGAGAAAATCGGCATTTCTATTTTGCAAGTTCTCTTACGCCCCCTAGCTGTCATTTTTCGAACTTGAAAATAATTTCCAGCAATTTCTCTTGGCCGCTTTTATCGAAATATATTTTTTCCCAAAGTCCTAGTGTTATTACTTTCTGAGATATAGCCGATTAACTCCTTAGATGGAACAACCGGTACAACTAAAAAGGGACGCCAGCTGTAACTAGGGAACCGTTTACCGTACTGCTTTGCAGAAAAAAAAATTATTACAAAAGTGACTAAGAGAAATTGCTGGAAATTAATTTAAATTTTCTAGGTTGGCCGCTAGGGGGTATCACTATAGTGGCCAAACATAAAGCGGGATTTTCTCAAAAATCCTCATAGGTTCTAATTCAGGATATTAATGCTGAATAAAATGATAAAATTCCATTATAGTGAAAAAGCCCATTAAATAGTTATTGCGAGATCTCAAGAAGTTTAGGTATAAACTTTAAAAACTCAAATAGTATATCAGAGAGCTGCAGCATTATGTCACTGTAAGAGCACAAAAGGACCGCTTACAAAACTATGTCACGAAAGCAATAGGAAGCTAATTCTTAATTCAAGCAATAAGGACAAAAATAGGTACCTTAAACCGGTTACAAACAAATTACCTAATAATTAGCACGTCTTTACACAATTAGGCTTGTTAAATTTATATGTGAAACTAACAAATGGGTCTAGGTTTATTAAAAGTTACAGGGCTTTCTAATAATAATGAATAGTATAATTAATTATTTATCCAAACTCAGTTTGAGGACATTCCAATCATTCCATACGGCGGTAAACAGTCTCGAAGAGACCGACCTTACAACCAGGGTTGTCAGATCTTTCTTCTTCAATTCTTTAAGGTTTTTTATTAAAGATGTTTCATTTATATCAGTATTCAATTGTTAGTCAGTAACTTTCTTTGAAAGCTAGTTTGCAAATATAAAAACAACTAATTAACAAACCCTTGTTACTCGTATATACTTACATTGTGCTTACAAATCCGAAAATTTTGAAGAATTGGCAACAGCAAGGAATACAAGCGCCAGTTAAAGCGGCTGGGATAAGCTGAAGCGGTCTCCGACCCGTTCAACGATCGATTCTGTCAGACAGAGATAGGCCAGTGACCGCCGATGGCGTGGAAGAGACAAAGATAAAATATACGTGATTTGGAGCTTATGGACGGGCCGGGGAATGGTCCCAGAATGGAGTTCTGGTAAAAAAATTAAAGCATTTTCTGAGCAGTGTCGTGCCGTGTCCGGTTTATTTTTCGCACCTGTGTATCAAGCATTGATCTTAACAGAAAATAAAATACCAGAACTTGTTTAGTCCTCAATCATTATAAATGTAATATACTTACTTAATGCAATGATAATTGCGGATAATTGCTTTTATGATATATACTTAATTATGTGCTCAGCTTTGTTATTTTTTATTCAAGATCAAACGGTTGTTCGCATTGCATTATCGTATACAGAGGTTAATACCTAGTTTGATTTCCACCAAACATTTTTACTTATTTTTATAAATGTGTTAGAGTTGCTGGTATGCTTTCACCGGCGGTGCTGGAAGAAAAGTCAGGGGGGGGGGTAAATGTCGAAAGCGCAGAAGACGCAAGCAGGCGAAAAATTTTTGGGTGCCATGCCCTTTTTTCATTGATAGTGCTTGCTTTTCAAATAGATATGCATGCAAAAATTTTTTTGCGCGTCACCCAAAAAAATTTTACACAACAGCCGTCGATGCTCTGAAAGTGCTGCTCTTGTGTATATTCTTATTGTAGCTCTAGTGTCTGGGGGGGGGGGGGTAATTACCCCCTCTACCCCCCCCCCCCCCCCCGTAGAACCGCCGGTGTATGCTTTAAAAGTGTCCCGTTCCCGCATCGACACCCGATGGAGCTACGCGCTACATCATTTTGACTGTGTCCCCGCTACTGGTTCAAACTTTGCGTTTCATTTTCTTCCTCGGATCCTAGCCTCACTGATAAACCATAATATTATATCGAAACGCGTCTGGGGGATAGATCTGACTGAATGAAACAAGATAGGTACTTAGGTGTTTTTGCCTTCAGACGCGGTTTTCATTGTACGAATTTCCTAAAATATATGATTTTTACATTGATTACTAAAAACTTTGAGCTTAGGGGAAGCATGCCTCCGTGTGTATTTTGTCAACCAGCGATCAAGTGCAGGGTAAAATTTTAGGATAAGGTTCGGCGGAACATTTGTGGTACCACAACGGTCCTTATAAGACTACATGTGACTGTTTGGACAATGCCAGAGGTCTGCCACTCTAACTTTTAGGACGCATCGATAAGAACGAAGCAGGGCAGGACTCTGACCGAGACGTTATGATTATGAAAAAAATAATCATAAAGACTTGTAGGTAGTAAAATTGATTGATTGATAAGATACATTTCGAACTATTATTTGTGGAGTTTATATAAAAAAAAAATGTTTTAAAGCTGTATAATTTGTATTAAATATTTATAAAATATTCTCTTTTTTTTTCTATTAGGGAAGCCACTGCCTCCCCTGACGAGCCGCCACTAGAAAATATTTTTTAAATTTGTGCCAAATTTAGCGGAGTCCCAAAAATATCGGAGAACATTACCCACTTGTCCCCCTTTTAGTGTGAAGTATTGACGACCGACGGTCAAAATACGGAACTTCCTGAGAAACCATTGAAAGCGGTGGGTAATGACAATTTTTAAAAACATTTTATGGGTTCTAGGGCTTTTATAGATAATTATATGCAGATTTTACATTTTTTATCTTGGGAACCAACGAAATAAATCAGTCGAGCCTGAGGGTCCGCGTGAAATTTTAAAAACATTTAAATGCGTTAAATTAGGTGTCCAGTAAACTGGACGCGGTCCCCATGGAAAGAACAACATGTCCAGTATACTGGACGTTGGTCGTCAATGTGTTAAAGACGCATCTTTTGTTTAAGTAATCCAAAAATAACTTTTACCAACCGAGAAGTTGCATCCGTTCGTTCAACCTTACTTATAGTTTTCATCGTTCGTTGGCGTTAGGTACACCTGAGCACCGTCGTGACCCGAGGCAAGGTCTCTTAAAAAGCCTTGAATTCGCGATAATTTAACTTTGTCGTCATTCTTGTTCAGCTTGGGTAGAGAAGTTGGTAGAAACATTTCTTGCAAAAGTATTTCGTCAATTTTTTGGAACCTAATTTTTTCTCAAATATGCGAAATTATTATTTCACCACGTGAAAACGATTAAACTGAAACGAATAAAGCTAATTGCTATCTTTGTTTTGATAAATTAAATAGACAAGAACAGCTTAAAGATACAAAACAACCCGCTCGATATTCAGGTAGACGTTGCGTTCGACTTTCAGCTGAATCACAGGGACCCATAGGTCGAGGCAGATGTAACGTCAGTGAGTTTGTTCCAGTGATGTTATTAAAGAGCGCATCTTGTTTATTTATTTTCTCAGTAAATAATTCAAAATTTTAAAAACTGAAACCGTAGAAAATTAAATTTTTTCTTTATGCGATAGGATAAAAACCAAAATTTAGTGAATAAGTCCATTATGGAGTATTATTTTGTCTTTGTCATTAGAAAACTTTTATCCTTTTAACTGTGAGCTGATCTTTAATAATGAAACAAACGAAGTGGATGGTGATCATGATGGAAGTACCATACATTTTGTCTTCCTCAGTTACAATATTAATAATAGGGTTAGCTAAAAACGACCAAGTCACTTTTTTTTAATAACGCTGTAAATTATTATATTATATGTTTTATATCGCACAACATATCTAAACTTAACTGTTTTTGAGATATGAAATGGTCTATGATCTCACGATCCTTAAGTGTTAATGACTCCATTATCACTCTACAAGTTTTAGTACCAGAGATTGTTCTTGTTATACATTGAAAATTAAAATGGAACTCAAACGAGAAGACCAAAGAACCAAAAAACGTAGAATTTTAAAAAGTAAAACCAAAATTACACTTTCAGTTGTGTTGACGAAAATATTTAGTACCTTTAAAATACCTATCTATTTATACTGTAGGTCCATCAACGTATATTACGTCATTCCCTCGAAATAACTTTCGACTGGTTTTCATTCAATAACTTCATGAAAGCGCTTTTGTTTTATTTCATTTATAATACTGATTCTAAGAAGACATTTAATCTTGTTCATTTAGACACCCCACACATAGGGAATTTCATTATTCCAAAATGGTTATGTTTTACTTACTTACATAATAATATTCTGAGGTGGTATTTGAAACGTTCAACACAGTGAGAGATATTAAATCTATTTTTGAAACTTTGTTTCTGATGAATTGATAAAGTTCCGGTCGGCCCATTCCTGCTGTCTTTATCTGATGTTACAGGAACCAAGTTTTTGGTTTAATTTATTATTCTTTTTCCGTATAAAAAAATTATATTTTTATAATTAGGTACAGCATTTTAGTACACTAAACGTAACCATACTCACATATAGGTACATAAGAATAGTAGTTTGTACTTTTGATATGGTTTAGAAGACAAAGACTTAAATTTCCCACACCACGTCATATTTTTTTCTTCCGGAAAAGGGTGAAGGGTGCAGCCTGTAGATTGATTGCTTTAGTTTAGGGATGAATATGCTAAATTATTAAATAAGTGTTGTCATATAAATATTATTATAGCCGACATTTGGCCATTATTTTTAAGGGTAGCCCGAGGGGCAAACCACCCCCCATTATATGTGTAGCAAAATTCCCCTATTGTCATAAATAGCCCTTAAATACCCATAAATACCCCTTAAATGACCATAAATACCTTAATTTCCCATTAAATTTCCTACATTGTACACCAAAATTCCTATTTGCC
The DNA here is from genome assembly GCA_963969555.1 of Polydrusus pterygomalis. NCBI lineage: Eukaryota > Metazoa > Arthropoda > Insecta > Coleoptera > Curculionidae > Polydrusus > Polydrusus pterygomalis. The sequence goes on along the minus strand of OZ018378.1, from coordinate 24,910,177 downwards.
TCCGATAGGTATAGAGCTTTGGAAACAAAAAAGTACAAACGCCGGTGCAAACCGGGGGAATAGTTGGACACTGAGGAACTGAAACGAGCAAAAAAGTGATCTTAGAAAATATTGAAAAAATTAAGGCGTATTCCTTCTAGGGAGGAGATTTCGGGAAAAATAAGCAAAAAATTCCAGCTGTCAATGTAAAATTTTTTTTTAATAATTTTTTCCGAGAAACGCCATATTTCCTATCAGCGTCTTCTCGGAAAGATAAATGAGAAAAAAAAGTTTCGTGAAAATCGTATGTACCTTTCGAGCGATCTCTTTCGCAATACGATCTGTCAAAATTTTCTTGTCGCTCTAGCTTCGGTATAGTTTATCCGATTTTGACGAAATTTGGTATGGTGGCTACGGTAGTGGTATATTACTACAAAACGTATATCTCAGATCTGTCAAAATCTTATTGACAAGCGGTATATAGAAAACCTAACAAAATGTCAAATTTTGAAATTTTCGATATCTGTCAAAAAAAATAGCAGGTCGTATATATAGTGACCCAAGGAATTCGGGAAAAATACGCAAAAAATTCTCCTGTCAATGTCAATTTAACAATTTACTATTTGGATGAACCAAAGTGGGGGGTCGTATAGATATTTAGGTGGAGATTCTGGAAAAAATACGCAAAAAATTATCTGTCAAAATTTTACAGCTGTCAATGTCAAAAAATTACAAGAAAGGCGAAATTGAGAAAACTAGCTGTTGGGGGGTATGGATACTATAGGTTCCTATAAAAAAGATGTAGGTTAGTTATTTACATCACATTCTAATTTGCAGTAATTTAATGAACACAAGCATTTTTGTAGGTACCTACTTACTTTTTAAAAAATATTATCACTTTTAGATTACTTATAATTCACCTCGTAATTCACACTATCGCCGTTTAAGAAGAGCCGAGATCGTATCTCTATGATAATGAAAGTTGTAATGAGTGCACAAAACATCCCCATTAGAACATAAAGTGAAATGACGACAGCCGAGCCGATAGAGGCATACGCTAGATGCGATCTGACGCTAGATGGCGATAATATACACTACCAGGTTTCTGCCTGATGCTAGATGGCGCCACACGTAAATGGATTAATCTGAATTCTATCGGCTATCCCTCGGGCTATCCTATCGTATGTTCTATACGTTCTTGAAAATTCGCAGGCGCGACACCATTTGGCGCATGCGTAGAACTCGTTATATAATATTAAATTCCTCTTAAATGGCCATAAATACCCCTTAAATACCCATAAATACCCCTTAAATGACCATAAATATCTTAATTTCCCATTGAATTTCCTACATTGTACACCAAAATTTCTAGGTGAAATCCCCCTCGGGGTAGCCCAACACAAATTAATTACATATATAATTTTTATAGTTGGCCTATTTATACTATAACACAAAATATAGTATATTTTGAAATGGAAAGGGTAATCGAAAGATATGCTACGTGAGAAACAGAGTTTAAGAATAATTCTTGCAATATTTTTAATTGAAGTAAATCGTGTACGTGCGGTTCGGAGATATTCGGTCTGACAGGAGGGCAAAATTTGGGTTTATTTTACGTGTAGTGATAAACTCGTAAGTAGCATTATATAAGATAAACGCAAGAAGACACGATGATATTCATTTGTATTTTAATAATTTCAAACTAATAATTTAAATTTGTTACCGACTTATTATAATAAATTTAAAAATAACTTGTTGGTTTCGTTTCTTTATTAAGAAATGACATATTAAGTAATGCATAGGTCTGTAGTATTGCGTACCCGATCTGGTATTAAATTAATGTAAAAACCTCGGTAAAAACGTATCTGGAAATACTAAATTCAGATTAAAAGATATCAAAAAGTTATTGCATAAATAACTGGAAAAATGATTAAATGTTAGTTTTACTTTATACCTGTATAATCTTATCTATCAAGGTATTTCTAGGATTACGAAGTAACTTATCACCTTTATGGCTTTACCAATACATATTATACCAATTATTAAAGCTTATATAGTATTATCTATGTGTTCCGGTTTACTCATTATTAAATACCTAATACAACCTATATTCTCTAATTCTATATATGTATATAAATGACAATATTTCATAAAAGTTACCAACACATTACTTATTTGCATATTTATAAGGATTGTTTCAAAATATTTTTAAATGTCCATGCTTATAACGGGTTATTTCTTAATCAGTCCTGAAGGTGAAATAAAATGTATTTTTCTTTTTCAGCCGCACATTTAGGTATTAATTATTAAAAATAGTTGCAGGCAAAACGATGGAAACTATTTTATTAACAAAAATAAATTACTGTAAAAACTTATATACCTACATACTTAAATGTAATAATTATAGGGTGCATGTAATATAAACCTAATTGTTGCTCTCCACTGTTACCGAATTTCTCCGAAATCACGTATACTTCAAATTAAAAATTTAGAAGGACCCGAGGAAGGACCTATCCTTATACTCTGTTTCTCGCTCGGTATCTCATGTAAGTATAGTGTTTCTTAGGTCAATTTAATGACATAAAACAGTATGAAACTCCTAACCATAGGCGTCCCAAACAAATAATTAAAATGCGTATACACACTTATAAGTTTGTTTAACATTAGGTGTTTGTACATACTACACTTTATAAACCCACTGTATATATATAATATTATATTAAAATAATAAATATAAGGTAAATCAAAGATTCTATACACAAAACTAAAACCAGAAAAATAAACCTGATACGGCACGACACTGCTCAGAAAATGCTTTAATTTTTTTACCAGAACTCCATTCTGGGACCATTCCCCGGCCCGTCCATAAGTTCCAAATCACGTATATTTTATCTTCGTCTCTTCCACGCCATCGGCGTAGGCATAGGAATAGAAAATACAATTATTTTGTTCTAATTTAATGCTAAGAAATTATTAAGGTGAACAAAAATAACAACAAATGTAAAGACTTTTCCAATACACAATAAAAACATCGATACACCACCGAATACTTATTAGACAATCTAAATAATTTCATTGTTTTCAAAGCCACCTTAGTAACTTCTTAGCATTAAATTAGAACAAAATAATTGTATTTTCTTTTAGCATAATTTTGATTGTATTTATCGCACATGTTATTACCAGGTATGAATAAATTCCTTATTAATAGTACTAAGAAATGGTACCACGGTACCAATATGGTTCCATTTGGAAAAAATGAGTTTTACCCCAAAAACGATTACGATGAATTTTATTTGCTTATAAAAAACGCAATTTAGTATATTTGACGGGACTTCGATTTTTCTAGCATTATAGACGGATCAATTGGAATAAATCGGAACCGTCATGGCACACTTAAAATGAAAAATTAAATAATAAATATTTCTTACGCTTGAAATGTCACTTTTGTGATATCATTGGATTCAGAAAATTATGCAGAATTCAAAAATGTAATAATACACAGGGTGTTCCATTTAAAAATCGAAAGTTGGTGTCACTTCCGGTGAAACCGGAAGTGAAAAAATAATCATTTGTAGGCCAAAAAGTGCCGCTTATTATGTATATGGGATATCCCAAATTTCAATCAATTACCTTTAAAACTGACGGACATACGGGGGTGTACCATGATCCTGTTACACCCGGTATATCCACACATAAAATTCTCACAAAAGTAACAATACTAAAAGGGTTCCCAATATGGTGTTTTAATTAGATGCACAAAGCTTACACCTCGCAAAAAATGTATTACTTTTTTCCTTGTATAATACATACATAAATACCCATTTTGCTTTTTATAAATAAATACTAAAAGAAATAAATGTTGTTTTCTTCTTTTCCTTTAGTTTCATAATGTTTTCATATTCTTACTTTGGTAGGTGGTTGGTAGTTTTATAATGTTTTCATATTCTTATTTTGGTAGGTGGTTGGTAGTATTATGTTTTCATATTCTTATTTTGGTAGGTGGTACGGGTCCGTCAATATTTATTATAAATAATAAAATTAGTATGTATGCTAAGTATATCTTTACAAAATATTAAGACTTCCTTACAAAATTTAACAGCAGATGGCGAAAGCGAAGGTAAAATAACGTAGTCCGGTTTTATTTATGATGTTTAAAGCAAACTTTATTTTTTTGGAATATTTTGGTGCATTTTCAGTGTTTCCAGAATGTGTTTCGCCATTATTTTGTGTTAATGAGATATTTTGATAGTTCCTACATTGTTGGCAGTGCCGGAAAAAGGTATTCTTTTCGCAAGTAGGTAGTATCCATCTACACTGCACCGCAAAATTAACCGGATGGAAAAAAATTCGCTTCAATTCAATCTTAAATAACTTTTAAGTGTTTTGATTAAATTCGATAATTTTTTGACACGTTGCAGATGCAGTCGTCTTTATCATGTTCTGATATCGCTTTTACGAACAGTGAAAATGGATATGTTCACATACAGGGTAGCCAAAAAAATTGCATTTTACGCTTAATTTCTAAACACCCTGTGGAAAAATTGAAGAACTGATTGATGTTTTTTTGTACGGCATTTTTAAGTCCCATCTTTTCTGAACAACTTGTTTTTTGATTCATCTCAATATCTAAATTATTAAAGGAAAAACACAGGTTTAAAGGAAATAATGCAATAATCCTTTATTAGCAACAATAAATTTAAAAATTAACATGGGCAATAGTGGTAAGATTAAAATCGAGTATTTCCTCCACGAGCCTGAATAACAGCTCTCATCCTTTCAGGCATAGATTGAATTAAAATAGCAACTGCGTCTTGGGGTATCTGCTGCCACTCGTTTGTCAGTGCCTGTGCTAGCGCCTCCAAAGTTTGAAATTCGCCGTAGTTTTGCCTAACTCTCCTTCCCAGTGTATCCCACATGTGCTCAATAGGGTTCAGATCCGGACTTCTTGAGGGCCAGTCCAATACCTGAACGCCAACATCGTTCAAATACTGCCTCGTTATTTGTGCTCTGTGTGGTGGAGCATTATCTTGCATTAATTTAAAATGTTCTCCTATAAAATGCGAATATGGTATCATATGTTCTTCTAAGCACTGTCTGATGTATTTATCAGCGTTAATACCCCCCTGAAGTGTAATGAGGTCTGTACGGGCCTCCAAAGATATGCCGCCCCATACCATCACTCCTCCGCCACCAAATTGCACTCTAGGAGAGAAACAACATTGAGAGTATCGTTCTCCAGGCCTCCTCCACACTCTTTGACGTCCGTCAGGTGAATATCGCGTAAAACGAGACTCGTCTGTAAATAGAACGTTTTGCCAGTTGTTCATGTTCCAATCTGCATGAGCTCGAGCAAATTCAAGGCGCTGCCTTCGATGACCTGCGTCTAATAGAGGTCCTGTGGCAGGTACATGAGATGTTAGATTCTGTTGTCTTAACCTTCTGTACAGTGTCAGATGACACCAAGGTACCATGAACATCTGCCAATCTTACAGCTAAAACCGGAGCAGAGGCTGTTCGCTCCCGAAGAGCCTGAAGACGAAGAAATCGATCTTCAACTGCATTTGTGACTCTTGGTCTTCCCTGCCCGGGTCTTCTCGAGTAAGAACCAGTTTGTCTAAATCTTTGGATCGCATCGGATATGGTACTGCGTGGATGGCCAAGCCTTTCTGCGATATACAGAATCGGACGACCATCATCTTGTAAAGCGACGGCTTGTGCCACTTCTTCTGGTCTCATATTTAATTTAAATTAATACACTTTTACGTTACCGTTTACGGAACAGCTTCAAAACATAAAACAACCAACAAATTACATTAAAAAAAAAACAACAATTTACTTAAGAAACGCTTGAAGTACAGCAATTAATAAATCTGTACATTTGTTGACAAAAATCTTCCTGACAAGCCATGGTACCATGGAAACGAGATTCAGAAAGACAAAAAAAGACAAAGCCAACTACAAATTTTTAAATTTATTGTTGCTAATAAAGGATTATTGCATTATTTCCTTTAAACCTGTGTTTTTCCTTTAATAATTTAGATATCGAGATGAATCAAAAAACAAGTTGTTCAGAAAAGATGGGACTTAAAAATGCCGTACAAAAAAACATCAATCAGTTCTTCAATTTTTCCACAGGGTGTTTAGAAGTTAAGCGTAAAATGCAATTTTTTTGTCTACCCTGTATGTGAACATATCCATTTTCACTGTTCATAAAAGCGATATCAGAACATGATAAAGACGACTGCATCTGCAACGTGTCAAAAAATTATCGAATTTAATCAAAACACTTAAAAGTTATTTAAGATTGAATTGAAGCGAATTTTTTTCCATCCGGTTAATTTTGCGGTGCAGTGTAATAACCTAATAGCCCTAAACATTTTATATTTTACATCACTCAACATTTGGACAGAAAAAGAAAGATAACTTTTATAAAACCGAAATTTATTGGCCAAAATTGGCTATTCTGAGGTCAATATCCCCAAAAATAACATGCGACATAAAATTTGTTTTGCTGTCACATTTTATCGCTTCTTTGATTTTTTTAAATCCTTAAAAAGAGACCACCTCAAAACTTACATTAAGTACTTAACAAGCAAAAGGAACAATCAAAATTAAGAAAAAATTATTTTTGAAGCCCGCTAAAAATAAAAATGTTTTACTTTCTAGTGGACTTGGGTCACCGTGTATATAGAAAGCAAGAAGTTGATGTCCCCTTGAGCAAAGAATACCAAACCAAAAGCCTACTTCATCATACCAATATCTACACATACATGGGTGGGTGTGACCTATCACATTCTCTGACACTGAGTAGTGTATATGGAATTGCGTCATTACTTTTTGATTTATATTCTTAATGTCATATTGTTTATCATTGTTTACAAAGCCTTTTATTTTATATAAATAGTAAGGTGGATAATATTGGCACATATATTTTATTAAATAGGTTATGGAGCATGGAGTGTATTAAAAATACAGAAAACAACAAATTAATAATTATTTAACCTGTGTTAAAATATATAGGTAGCTAATGATAATAGTAAAAATAAATAGATGATAAGAGATAAAACTAAGTGATACCTACCTGTTTGGAATGCGATAATTAAAAGTTTATTTTTAAAGGAAACATTTAAAATAAACAACTAGAACAATAAACCAAGGTGAGATACCTAATTATTGACTACCTGGTACCTCCTTATACTGTATATTTTTTAACAAATCTACACAAACCTGGTGACATATTTTTACAAAAAATTATAATTCTGGACAACAACTAATATCGGAGGAGGTATTTTTGCATTGATCAATAGTAATATTAGGCCAAATATGTTTAGGTACCTACCTACTTACCTAATTTAATATATCATATTATTTTGAAGTAAAATCATTACTTACAAGTAGGTATGTGAATATGGCAATCAGTTTTTTCAGCAGTGATGAAATAATATTATTTACCTTGAATTAACTGCAATAAAATTATATTAAACTAGATAAGATTAATACCCGGATCATGACTGTGCGCACAGACAAGGAAAACAATAGAATTGCAGTCTGGAGAGAGCCAATGCTAATTGACATATTCCAAGTAATAAAGAATACGGACACTTGTCCAGGTACAATTTGATTAAAAGTATAACCACTATGCCTTAACTTTGGTATGCAAATGTACCCATTACCCAATTCTTACTACCACCTACCACCACAGAAAATTCAGTGGTGGGTTGGATTTTCTATGCTATTGGAGCTACTACCGTTACTACTTTACTGACTATAAATGTATTAAAAGTTTTAAAAAAGTAGGTTGTTTGTAGTGAAACATGTAGGTATATACCAAGCCGCAATGGGCATACCAAAGGACCAATAAATTATGTTCCTTGTTATTTCTAAACCGATTATTCATGGTACCTATTCTAGATTTTTCTTCTTTGTTCAGCTAATTTTACAGCTGATCTGAAATTATTTCAGAATTCCAGGCAAGATTAAAAAAATGAGTGAAGAAGTTTATTATACATAATTCTATTACTTATAGAAAGTAGCCTAAAAGATAATTGAAACAGAAGAACATTGTTTATAAATCTGAAGTGTGTTTTCAATAAAGGTTATTGTTTGAATATGTATTTTTATTTTTTAAATATTTTTGTTTGCTTTTAATCTTGAATTTATTATTAAAATCTCCTTGTTTCAGAAATATATATCCTGACAATACTTGTAGGAGCTTGAGGCAGATATTTTAAACCTCCTAATTAAAAAAATACTCAATGATAAAAAGTTTTAGGTAGGTAGGAGGGTAGGTACTTAGCCCAAAAAAATGTAATTATTTAAAGAACTCAACATATATAATCTATAACATCTATAATAGGACGTTTCAAGTAACAACCCCCAGGCTTAGGCATTATGCAAAATATATAATGATGACTAAAGGTCTGCCAAAAACAATTCTATCGGAATGGCTGTTATATTTGACAAAAAGCAACCTGAATTACCCACCTACAATACAATACATTCCTTCTACATAACATGTTAACTGCCAAGCATGATATTCCTACTAATATATCTCAGTTTATAAATGTAACTAGTACGTTGCCAGCGAGGCTGCTAGGTATTAATATTATTTTTTAATACTAAGATACTAGATACTTTTTATTATTACTAGTAGGTACATGGTACACTGATTTATAACACAATTGTATTCAATACCTATCTAATACTGAATTATGTAGTCTCTTAAATGTATTTGTGTTTATTATCCCTATTGTATACTCTAGAATCTAGAATGTCAATTACGATAATAATTAAGTATAGTCTTAAGTATAGTAATTTATAAAAGCAGATTAAGTACTATAGCTATTAGCTACTAGTGATACTTAGACCAAAGCTTACGTAGGATATTTAAATGCAACAATGCAATGTTTCAAAATGAATAGTTCTGTTTTGAAACCCCTTCTTCAATTCTTAAACACACATACCCTACTATAATGGATAACATTTTTGTACTTACCATTTCTAGAGACATCTAACTCAACTAAATGTTCAAAATTTTGAATATCAGGAGGTAGTCTATGTATTTCATTATCACTTAATCCCAGCTTCCTTAATCTCTGGAGCCGAAAGAAATTCTGCAAAACATTGGAAATTTAATTTATGTACAATGCAATAGAAGAATATGGTAACTACCTTTGGAAGATCTCTGATATGATTAGCGTCTAGTAGGAGCTCTTCTAAACTCCTTGAATACCGTAAAATATCCTCGGGAACATTAGGAAGAGAGCAATGCCTCTTATCAACATATTCAACTTGCCTATTACAGCCCTTAAATATTGGAATACAGCGAAACATTGCGGCTAACTCTTATTCAAGTACATATTTAAAAGTAAAACAATAAAATATATTCACTAAATAGGTCACTTTATTAAAAATATTCAACAAAACACGAAAAACTTTGCTTTATTCCGTACAGTCACCAATCTAGCACCACTCGGACACCACCACTCCGGCACTCCCGCTAAACTGTAAAAGCAAATTCCCTAGAGAAAATCTTGTCAAATGCCAGGTACGCCAACACAACAATTAGAAAAAGGTACGTCATCAAAAATGGTCACCAACAGATGGAGCAGTATTAGCTGAATTCCCTTCAATGTTTAATGTCGGGCTTACACACAGAGGAACGGTGGGGCGACTACAGAGAGGACACTTTCTGACCAATCAAGAACATGCTCGATATTATGAAAATCACACCATAAACTTCCTGACCAGAAAGTATTTATTTATAGCTTGGCGCCTTTTTAATAACACTTTTTGAAGTTATCCTGAGATTTTAGAAGTTTTTATTTGTCTGTTTCTTTAAGTTAAGCTTACCATTAAGTGATTCTAATAGTAAGCTGGCTTATTTACTTACGGTGCATATCACCCTAAGGACGGGTGTTGCATATCACTGTAAAAGCATCCCCTTCTATTATTTATTTTAATCCTCTAGGAGGATGTAGGCTAATTGTTGCTTAAGTGCTGTTGTAGCTACTTCATTCCTTCCAGATCCTATAGTCCGAGCATCCTGAATCGTATGACCGTGTTAAGCAGGAGCAGGGCTATGCTATGTTTGAAAATAATATACAGTAAGTAGTGATACAGAAAACTATAAATTTACCTTCCCATAGAAAAAAGTTTGTCTTGTTAACAGATGCGCTACCATGATAGCATACTTATAGTACCTGTTTAGTTGTGACAGTAATATACTAGTGTAATAGTTTTAACAAAACCAGTGTTGGACAGGAAATAAGCCTAGCTACATTTAGCCGTTGGCTTTGCTATTGAAAAGTAACTGAAAGGAACTTAGTTAACGCTTCAAGTGTCAAATAACTGTCAAACTGTCGAGTCGAAAATATTCTGACGTTTGTTTTGGTTTGTTGGGCGGAGACAAATTTTCCTGAAAAGTTATTTTCCAACAAAAATAGTGATTAAGTATGAAAATTTGTTACTATTCTCTGAATGATTTTAATGGATAAAAACTTATAGCTTGTTTATCCAATTTTCTGCCCGGTTTTGCTTGTATTGTAAGTGAAAATATGCATTTAAGGCGAACGTTTATTGCCAAGACAATTTAAATTTTTACTTTGTACACATAATACAAAGAAAATAGGAAATGCGAAATTGACTCTGAAATTTGGTATCAAACAAGAAACGAAATGAGTCAAGCTAGTACCTATTTGTCAGACCAAGACAGTATGTTAGAAACAGACACTACATTAGAGCATGGAAAGCAAAAGAAATTTAGCTCCGGCTCTATTAGCGGCGACATGTCCAGACCGAAAGTTGTCACAGTGAAGCATCCCGAATCAAATAAATTAAAGCCTACAGCAAAGAAAAATAAACACCCCATTCAGGCTGATTTAGATGTATCGAAGGAGTTTATAAGGTGCAAAGAAGAATGCCTTAAAAGATTAGACCTGAGTAAGTCAAATATAACTCAACTGCCACAAACTATTCGAGACTTACACCACTTGTCAGAACTTTATTTATATGGTAACAAATTGGTGCAGTTGCCAGTTGAAATTGGTTGTCTGACCAGTTTACAAATGTTAGCATTAAGTGAAAACTCCCTTACAAGTTTACCTGATTCTTTGGAAAACCTCAAAAATTTAAAAGTGCTTGATTTAAGGCATAATAAGTTGAATGATATACCTGATGTTGTGTATAAACTGACATCGTTGACAACATTGTATCTCAGATTTAATAGGATAAAGTATGTTGGTGAGGAAATTAGTAGTTTGACAGCATTGACAATGCTTAGTTTAAGAGAAAATAAAATTAAGGAACTACCTGCTGGCGTAGGTTGCTTAGTTAACTTGTTAACTTTTGATGTATCCCATAATCAGCTTGAGCACCTTCCCGAAAAAATTGGTAATTGTGTTAATCTTTCCACATTAGACTTACAACACAATGAGTTGCTTGATATTCCAGAATCTATTGGTAATCTTCAGCAACTAAACAGACTAGGTCTAAGGTATAATAGACTTGCTCATATACCTGCAAGTCTTAGCCAGTGTCATGAGATGGATGATTTTAATTTAGAAGGCAACGCTATATCACAGCTTCCAGATGGACTGTTGTCTAGCTTAAGTAAACTAAGGAGTATTACAATTTCAAGAAATAACTTTTCTGCATTTCCTTCTGGTGGGCCCTCACAATTTACAGATGTAGATTCTGTGAACTTGGAACATAATCAGATTGATAAAATCCCTTATGGGATATTCTCAAGGGCAAAGCATTTAACGAAACTAAATATGAAAGAAAATCAGTTGACATCACTCCCACTGGACGTAGGAACATGGGTTAATATGGTCGAATTAAATTTGGGTACAAATCAACTAACAAAACTAGCAGATGATATTCAGTGTCTTCAAGCTTTGGAGGTTTTGGTTCTTTCAAACAATCTTCTGAAAAGAATTCCTCCAAGTATTGGAAATTTGAGAAAGCTGAGAGTATTGGATTTAGAAGAAAATCGACTTGAGCAACTTCCCAATGAAATTGGTTATCTGAGAGAACTTCAAAGACTTATTGTTCAATCTAACCAACTCTCTCAGTTACCACGTGCAATTGGTCATCTCACCAACCTAATATTTTTAAGTGTTGGTGAAAATAATCTAGGCTATCTTCCAGAAGAAATAGGCACTTTGGAGAACTTAGAGTCCCTGTATGTCAATGACAATCCTACTCTGCACAATCTTCCCTTTGAACTTGCCCTGTGCTCCAATCTTCAAATTATGAGCATTGAGAATTGTCCACTCTCTCAAATTCCTGCTGAAATTGTTGCTGGCGGACCATCACTAGTGATACAGTATTTGAAAATGCAGGGTCCCTACCGTGCTATGTGATCTACGTAAGTGACTAATTGTGTATGTGATATGGTATAAAATTTGTTTTAACTTTAGTATTTAAATGTAAATGCAAATATAGGTTAATTTAGCAGGAATCCCACAAACATTTTAAGAGTTAAGCTAATTTACCTACTTTTTACAATGAATATGGATCAATGTTGTCTTAAGGCATGGCTTGTATATTGAAGTTAAAAATTAATGATTTCAAAAAAATGCCCATTGAAATTATTGAATAGTAAAATCCTGATTAAAGCAACCTAAAATTTAAAATTCATATATTGGTGTTGGAAAAGGCAATACCATAATTTTATTGTTAACTTCCTGAAGTCCGAATGTTATGCTCTATTAGATTCTGTCTTGATTTCTTGATCATTGTCTTTAGAGCAACAAACTTTAAAAGTGGTGGAACTTTAATTATGTGGATATTTTATTACTTTCTTTTAAATTCTTATTTAAGACTATATTTTAACAATTAATGTTAGAAACAAAGTAGGTAAGAAGGTAACGGAGGTCTCCAAAGCTATTAATGGAAACGTTCATGTTGTGGAGCCAATACGCACAAAAAAAATGTTATTGTATTTGTAAGTGCTACAATATATACAACATATAAAAGTTACTTTTTGATTTGACAATAAGGAATCTATTTCTGTAGACCTAGGTAGATTATTTTTTGTGATATACTTACTATTAGTTTATAACACCCCATCTAAATGCTCTCTTCTCTACTCTATTTATTTTATACTTTATAATAAATAACATACAGACCTAAATATTATATACCTACCTAGAAATGTTTAACAGTGACCGTTTGTCAGTTTAAGTAAGTAGGTGTAAGTACTTATATTTTTCCAAAACATTTTTTATTAAGGCTGATTAACTGTTGACAGGTACTTATTGGTAGGGTAGGTCAGTGGCGTAGCTAAAAATGTCAGCGCCGGGGGACACACCTATCAGCTGACTCCTAAAGGAAACCGTTATATGGGAAGCGCTGCATACGAAATTGTTTTTGGGTTGCCAAGCTCTAATTTGCCATATTTTGTCATTCTTACAAGTAAAACAAATCAACAGACTCCCTAAGTTTTTCTAGGGTTTTTAATTGATTCAAATTGATTGATTATCGTTTATCAAAATTAATTTTTTTAAGAAATTTATTTTCGATGCTTTTTATTGCTAGGGTATTTTAGCCTTGCCTGGTACTTTTTAAAAAGTTTTTGATATGCTTGTGCTTGGAAAACGACCTTTCGACATGCAAATTTGATATTGATTAACTTTGATCCATGTTTTGACTGTTGTAAATGACAGGAAGGTATATAATTGTTGACATAATATTCATGTCATGTTAAATTAATCACGTATCAAATGAGTTAAACAGGATCGAAAGTACCAGAGAAATCACTTAAACCTCGTTAATAAGTTTAGGCGGTTTATTGTTTTTTAATATGAATTTAATGCTTTTAAGTTTAGGTATATTTAAAGAAAATTCATAGTAAAGTATTTTTCACAATAAATGGTTGACTCCGTTTAACTACCTGGGACGTTTTGCAAGAGCTCGGCCATAAAAATGCAAATAAACTGTCGGTCCGGGGCGGATTATAATTTGTAATTATGGCAGGTAATATTTAACTAAGTATCTATGTATTACTTATTTAGGATATTTCATGCCATTAAATAATATATTATTAATAACAAATTAAATATCTAAAGTCCTACCCTGTAGTGTATTTGCTTGTTGCAATGGGATTAAACCGGTAGTTTTATTGCAGTCAATAAGTCGATCCCATTTAGGGTGAAAAATACTTTACAAAGGCGCCTATTTGCCCTTGGCGTCGTGGGGTTTGGCTACGCCACTGGGGTAGGTATGTATTAAGGTATGTGTGCTTCCTATTTTATTCTCATATTTCTCTTTTAGAACTGACCACTCTATTCACCTTTAATGTTAAAATTTTATTATTATCAAAACTAAAATAAAAATAATAATAGTCATACCCACAGACATGTAATATAAGGAGACAAAACATTCCATTCATCAAGAACCATTTGTTTACAATCAGACATACTTTCAAAGTTGCAGATAAGTTAGAAGGAGATGGCTTGAAAAAATGGCAACCCTGTAAGCTGTATAAACTCTCCGTAATCCTTGCAGTGCATTGGCATGTGTTTTTAGGATAAAATTTGCAACATTTACTTAACAGTACTATCTACACCATTCCTTTTAAGCTAAAAAAAACATAACCTGTTAAACCTCACTTACTACCGAAATATTAATTCATGGTTAGAATAATCGGGTCTCTTACACACCACGCACTGGCGAACCATCGTAAATAATAATAAATAGCAGAAAATACTAAAATTTAATCGAAAAACGCAATTGATCACAAACACAGCTCACCAACACTGTATCGTTAGATAATGAATGAATATCAAAAATTCTGCGTCACTCGTAGTAACAACGTTCGTACAGTGTTGCCGTTGTGATTTCCTTAAAACACTATAATTTGATATCATTAGGAAACTAGAAATAATTTGACTAGTCGAAAGTTTAAAAGACACACATAGTTAGTATTTTTTTTTTGCATCTAATATAATTAAGATAACTTTGGTTTTCAAACATAGGCGGTAGATCTAGGGCAATCAGCAGAAATTTGTCATTGATTTCTGTTAAAAGCGATTTCTGACCGGGGCAAAGTGTAAACAATTTTGTCTCCTTATAAATTAGATGTCTGTGGTCATACCTCGGGTCATACCTACATAATAATTAGTGGAGATATAAAACTTTTAATTTACAAAAAAATTGTATGCACTTTGCTAAACATTTTTTAGTTTTACCTTTGTTATTTAAAATCATTAACTGGACTGGTCCAAACGTAAAGCAGAGTAAGACCGATTTTTGGACTAGTTCTACGTATGTTTCCTCAGAAATTAAGTTAAAGGGGTCCAGAATAGGTATGACTCCACCAAAAAATGTCACGGCGAACTTGTCCCTGAAGGTCAAACGTAAGAGGTAAACGCTAGTGACGCATTCGCCTTTTCTTTGCCTTATCAATATTTCGTTTTCTTCAAAAAACGGCCAACAACCGTATTTAGGAAGCAATTACCTACAGTTTTAAGTTCAAAAAAACTTAATTGATAAATTAACACTAGCAAAAAACAAAATTTGATCAAAATTGTCGAGATTTATTTTATTAATTTACTAGCGGCTACTCCATAGGCTTAGTTAGGGGGGTACTTGGGGGTGCTAAGCACCCCCGAAATCTAAATTAGCACCCCCCAAAAAAATTTACAATATATAGGCTAATTTTAGAACTAACCTATTTTTATAATGTAGGTAGGTACATTATATGTAATGAATTTTTCATATTATTAATATTTCAAGCATTCGAATTCTGGTACAAATTCAAGTATATTTAGGTAGTTGCGGATTCTGTTCAAAATTTCTCTCCGTGTACCGTGTAGTTCACGCCCAGTTTACTTGTCAGAGCAGGCCTATGATCATAAAAATCTTGTAAAATACGAGAGCGGCATAATAGCTTGTGTATTTCATGTTCTGCAATTCTGCATTAATTTGATAATTTAAATTTAACCAGTCGTAGTCGTTCAAATTCGCGGAAATTTTTAGCCGGTATTTTGACTATTTTTTTTTGTTTATTAAGGTTTAATATGGTTTTATTGAATTCAGTTAAAGTTTAAAGTTAAATAAACACGAAAAAACAATGAGTGCTTCGTCGGATATAAAATCACCGTGGAATTTTTGAAAAAATCTTTTAGCAAGTTACCGTTGGAGGAGAAAGTGATTGTCAAGAACATTGAAAGACCTAAACCTGCTATTAACATCACATTAAAATATTTACTAAAAATTATTGACCAAACTTGGGCGTGGTCTTCGAAATTTTTTCGCCTACGGCGCATTTCGCCTGCGGCGGACTTTTTGTACACCTCCACGTTAACATGTCACGAGCGGCCACTGGACTTCAGCACCCCCAGTGTTGACCCTCTAACTACGCCTATGGGCTACTCTCGCGCAAATCGAAACAAAGCAGCGGTTTAGATACATTCTACCCAATCAGGGGCTGCTAACTTATTATATCCCAATTTTTAGACCTTCACCAGTTTTAGTTTCCCAGATACATAAATCCCTATAAAAGTCTGTTTTTACCCCGAAAAACCCCTTCATAGTGGATGACTACGTTATGAGGAGAAGACATCCTTGATCATGATTCATTATAGGATTAGGGGCTGCTCGGCATTTATGCCAGTCCGTCACTGTGGCGAATGCGTCACTAGTGTTTGCTTTTAAAAGGCGGAAGTATATTAAAATGCTTGCCCACCAGTTTAAT
Organism: Polydrusus pterygomalis; assembly: GCA_963969555.1. Lineage (NCBI taxonomy): Eukaryota > Metazoa > Arthropoda > Insecta > Coleoptera > Curculionidae > Polydrusus > Polydrusus pterygomalis. Next base: position 24,893,496 of record OZ018378.1, on the reverse strand, counting down.
TATTTTTTCTAGCTTTTACACAAAATTTAAATAAAAATTATATCCACTTCATATTCTATAGGTAATAGTTGACATATTAAATAAATATCAAAAAATTTCGTAAATTATTTTAGGAGAATTATTGTATAGCAAAAAATATCGGGTAATTTTTAAAAAAAATATTATGTCATTGTTCTTTCACTATACAGTTCTCCCCAAATTAGCAATGAAATAAATTGATATTTTTCTAATATATCAGATATTACCTAAATAATGTGCCGACGATATTGATTTTATTTAAATGTTAGTTAACCAAATAATAAAGTAAAAATAAAAACAAAGCGAAATAGGTTATAGGTTGACAATAGATTGAACGACGTTAAGAATTCCACCTTAAACACATGACTCAATGAATTCGTATACAAACGCATAATTACGATCCACTTGATCCGAGCGGATGTACGGTCTTTTCAATCAAACCTGAATTTATCGTGTGTTAGTCGTTCCGATTCCAAAACTTTTTCTAATCTCCAGTTCAATCTTTAAAAAATAAGAGAAAATCACATGAAAATAGAGAGATAGCAAAAACAAAAGAAGAGCGAGCGATTCTAACCAAATCTTTTTGGATTTGTTTTAATATTTGATGAAAAATAAAAATGGAAAATTTAAAAAGAAAAGTGCACTTTTTACAACATTATCTTCCCTAATAATAATGCAGTAATTAAAGAACAAAATATCTATTTAGCTGTAAATAACTTCTATGTTATGTTCTATTTACACACCCAGCTGAGAACTGTCATTTGTGTTTGAAGCATAGGCGTAGTTAGGGGGGTACTTAAAATCTAAATTAGCACCCCCAAAAAAAATTTACAATATATAGGCTAATTTTAGAACTAACCTATTTTTATAATATACATTATATGTAATGAATTTTTCATATTAATATTTCAAGCATTCGAATTCTGGTACAAATTCAAGTATATTTAGGTAGTTGCGGATTCTGATCAAAATTTCTCTCCGTGTACCGTGTAGTTCACGCCCAGTTTACTTGTCAGAGCGGGTCTATGATCATTAAAATTTGTAAAAAAAATACGAGAGCGGCATTATAGCTTGTGTATGTCATGTTCTGCAATTCTGTATTAATTTGATAATTTAATTTTAACCAGTCGTAGTCGTTCAAATTCGCGGAAATTTTTAGCCGGTATTTTGACTATTTTTTTTTGTTTATTAAGGTTTAATATGGTTTTTTTGAATTCAGTTAAAGTTTAAAGTTAAATAAACACGAAAAAACAATGAGTGCGTCGTCGGATATAAAATATACCGTGGAATTTTTGAAAAAATCTTTTAGCAAGTTACCGTTGGAGGAGACAGTGATTGTCAAGAACATTGAAAGACCTAAACCTGCTATTAACATCACATTAAAATATTTACTAAAAATTATTGACCAAATTTGGGCGTGGTCTTAAAATTTTTTTCGTCTGCGGCGCATTTCGCCTGCGGCGGGCTTTTTGTGCACCCCCACGTTAACATGTCACGGGCCGCCACTGGACTTCAGCACCCCCAGTGTTGACGGTCTAACTACGCCTATGGTTTCAAGTCGATTCGATTTCAATTCGTGTACCTACCTATTTTCTGGTACTTTTACATCCACTTCATTCAATTCAATCCCAACAAATTAAGGATTGACTTGATAGTTCGATCCACTTGAAAATTTGGTTATTCGGAGTACCTAACGCGATTTCCAAGTGGATGTAACTGCGCATCCGCTCGGTTTGATCGGATGTAAATACCCCTTGTATACGTAGTCATTGTTATAAATAAAATATAATTATTTAGCTATAGGTATCTTTTGCTTTTATAAATGTTTTCCTATCCTACAAAAATATCCCCAACTGGTTTTTAAGGCAAAATTTGTTTGAAAAACTATTGTTGAAACGTTTTTTTATTGTGATCTATGTGTGTTATTCTTAGGATACAGAATAGGTATATATGTAAATTATTATACTAGGTATGATGCAGGTGAATCGAACATAAAAGCGCCATTATAAATATAATATGTTAGTTGTTAAAAATTATAATAAAAATATTTTGGTTGTAAATTACATGACAAAATTTTATTATTTGTTGAAAATTATGCGCTAGCTTTGGTCGATATGCTAACTTTCTTGGTTACTCAAGGATTGGTATTAGTGCTGATTAATTATTATTGTTTTGGCCATAGCCTTCTCGATTTATTGTAAGTGAGATAACATAATCATATACTAGCGTCTTCGCAAACTAGCGGATATAGAGGGCTGGCTAGGAGCTTTCCCAACTTGTCAGTCGATTTCGGGTGTTTTCGGTCGAATCTAATTATTAAAACATAATAGTCACACTCCGGAAGGTTGTAACATCACTAGTCTAAACCGTTCTCAAAAATATACGATATTTTCCAATCTCCTCTCCTCTTCAAAAAATCCTCCGCATTAGGAAATATTTCCATATTCACTATTTTTCGTCTGCGAAAATCAAGGTAATTCGTTTAGTTTATTCTATTTAATCATCTTTTTCGCCTCAATTTATTGGGAAATAATACAATGATTTTATGTGCGGTTTCTAATACATTTATTTTTAAGTTTCCCGGGCTTTATTGCATACGTTGATTGGACAATTGTGTTGATTGGGCTATTGAAAAGTCCACAGCTAGACTCTAGACCAGTGATTCCCAAAGTGGTCCAGGTGGACCCCCAGGGGTCCACGGGAGACTCGACGGGGGTCTACGTTGGAGTGACAAAAAAATGAGGGTTCACAATTCGTAATCGGGGTCCACGAAAATGTATCTGGTTTCGATAGCGAAGAACTAAAATTTTTTGTTTTTATAGAAGTTACGTTAGTACGTTGTTAATGTTTATTTTTAATTATATTACGACTGTTATCATATTACAATGTAATGTAAACCCTACAATGTAATATGATAACAATAATAATTAATAGTGTAATAATAACATATTTGAATAAATACAACACAAGAAAATATACTATTTTTATTTTTACCACTCCGGGAGTTTTCTAAATAAAATAAGTGAGAATTGATTGGTTTCTTGTGCTATGAGTAGATGCCAACATAGTGAAGTTAGATGTAATCACTTTTTTGATTGACCAACTTTACTTTTTTGACATCCACTTACAGCACAAGCACAATCAATTAATTAATTAACCAATCAATTCTCACTTTTTTTTTTAAAACTAAATTCGTGATTGAAACTCGGCCGCAACGCAAATTTCTATAGTTGGATCTAATCTTCACATTTTTTGTCGAGTTTTGGGAATATGGTAAATGTAGCTATCAGTCTACTAGTCCACCGGAACCAGCAAAAATTTTAAAGTGGTCTATGAGAAAAAAAAGTTTGGAAACCTCTGCTCTAGACACTTGTTATTTTACCTTCCGTTATGCGTAGCCAGCTGTCTGTATTCGCTAGTAAATTACAGAATTATTTCAGTACTGTTTATGTAACCTACAAAGACTTGTCCGTATGGTCCCACATTTTTCCGATAAATTATTAACTTAGAAACAAAACTTATTAATTTTTGTTTGAAGTTGGTACCTATGTTTATTTTTAGGTGTCCATTTGACCTTTTCCTAGCTTCGCGTTATGCTAACTACATTGTTTTAATATAAAGGTACAACTTTTTAGTTGTTCGATAATTAAAAACGATACCGTAAAACGGGGTGGATAGGATCAGCGGGGTGAATAGGATTGAAGTTACCTTCAAATTTCAAAAATCTGTAATAATTTTAATTTTAAAGGGTAGGTCTTTTCTATGTAGGGGAAGGTGGGGCACAGTGTTACACAAAAAAACATTTTGATTCATAATTTTTTTATTTGTCAAATTAAAATAACAATTTAATTTTGCTTAGGTTTGGTGATGTTTGGCAACTGATTTTCGGAGCGTCTGTTGCCCTAAATATATAGGCTTTTTATAAAAAAATAATTATCTCTACACGTGTCGAATGTAACACTGTACCCCACTAGCGGGGTACTCTGTTACACAAGGGGGAAATGTTAACGTTTCAAATAAATTTAGATTACCTTTACTAATATAGTGCTCTTTTTATTCAAAACATTTACAAATACAAAAAAATAACAGGTAAAAAAATAAACATCAGTCTAAACAATAAAAAACAAGTCAAAACTCAGACAGAATCTCAAAACGTAATGATTTAAAAAATAAAAACTCAAATATTTCAATTTAGAATATTTAAATTAGTATCAAATACCAAAGAAGTGTACACATTAAACACTATTTTAATTCATTATAGTATATGTGCAAATCAACAGAAAAAATTACCATTTCTGATCTTTTATTATTGTTTTACATGTAACACTGTTCCCCCAGTATAGTCTGTAACTCTGTGCCCCAATCGTATTTTTACCAAAAATATGCTAGTTTTTAGGAAACAAAATTTTTTTAGGTTATGTTTTACATGGCATGATTATCTACAAACATTTTCTTTAAACATGATACCATAAAGTTTACGATATATTATTGTCAAGAAACACAAGACAATTGTAAAAATGTATTAAAAAATTTACTTTCTGACTAAAAAAATATAAAAAACTTACTTGGGTGGTATAAACAATTCACATTTCACCACGCGTTCGGATAATTGAAGGTAATAGTCTTAACTGGAAGTGGCAATTATTCCAGCGCCGTGTTTCTTCGCGTAAGTTTATAATTCCGAATATAACACTGTACCCCGTGTAACACTGTGCCCCTCCTTCCCCTATAGATTTTAAGTAACGGTTGTTAAAAGTAATTTTTATGACATTAAACTTTAAAAAAAACTTGGCCACATCGCAGGCTGAATACCATAACCTAAAACGTCAAATTTAGCGGGTAAACTGTTGTCATTTTATCTTTGCTTTTGTCTTACAAACTTCATATCTCTACAACTATGCAGCACTTATAAAATTTAGGTAATATTATTTTTAGTACTCTTTTATATTACTTAAGATAAATTTGTGTGCAAACTTCTATACACCCCGCGGTTGTTTTAAATGCGATACAGTCAATAAATCAATCAATGATCCTATTGACACCGCCTGCGGGGTGAATAGGAGTTTTGCATAAAAAAAAATATATATTCAACAGGGTACACCCTGTATAAAAACTTATTCCGCCATTTAAAAGTAAGTAGTAAAACTAATGTTTTAAGCTATTGAGAAATGTATTCAGGCAGATAGTTTTCAAGTTACAAGCTTTCAAAGTTGAAAATTGATCCTATTCACCCCGTTTTACGGTAATGCGGGTTGGTTTGGGGTATGTTAATTACTTTGTTTTTCGACAAATATTTGAACTGTCCGAACTATGGAGGACTTGAGGTAGGAGGCCGATCGCAATGCATTGGATTCGGTCCCAAATTAGCATCGGTAATTCAGCTTTACGAGTCGCTGTAAGATGGCGCGCGTGTTCGAAGTGGGCTATCAAATAATGGTTTATTATGGACGCAATAATAATTTTTATTTAAATTAGTTCTTTAAGGAACAAATAAGGACTTTTATATAAATTTACACTTACTTTGTTATACTTATTAGTAAACTCGGCCTGTATAAAGTTCCAACGATGCTTGGTTTTTAAAATACAGGGTATTAAACATTCTAGCTATACCTTTGGAGTTAGAAAGAGACTTATTTGGCTGCGTTTTCTCTCTGAAAAAGATCCTGTCTTACACCCCGACACAAAGCAAACTCTACTTTTATAAATTGTACCATTATTTATTATAAATATGGAAATTAATTACAATACAACGTTATTTGTCTTGTCTTGCCTTCAAACATTATTTGTTATTTTGAAAAATAAAAAGTCAATTGTTAACAGTAAAAGCACAGAAAAATAAAGGGTTTAAGTAAAAGTTAAAAACTATGGAGGATCTAGTTTTCCATATTAAAAACGAAGAAGAAGAAGACAACATCAGCCCACTTCGGACGCGAGAGCCATCTATCGGCCAATAGCGAACTAACCAAAAAACCGGGACAGAATTTGAAAATGCTGCCATTGTCGATCGGCCTCCTACCCTATAGTTCTCCATAGTCCGAACTACTTTCTTTTTAAAGTCATAGGTTTTTTGTTCGCAATATGTATTGTTTTAATTCTTTCTTGTTCTGCAACAATGTGGTATTTTAAAGTTAATTTTTAGCTGTTGTTAAATAATAAGAAGAAAACTATCAGAGTATGCAACGATTTAAAAACGAAAAATATCTAAAACTCATTGGGTTATGTAGAAAGATGTAAACTTGTCTGTTATACTGTTATAAGTAGTTTTAGGAAAAGGTACTTATTCTAGAAAAAAGCACCTACCTGTAGGTACTCTTTTTAAAGAAACTTTAAAAGAGACTTCTCGATCATATGTGATATAAAATTTATGTTGGTAGTTTTAGTTACTTTAGTATTTTTTTAATTTTAAATAGCTTTAAAAAGCTTATGGTCAGATCACCAGTGTTAATACTTTACCCTTTTATTTCTTAGAAAGCCGAGTTCCTTTTAGCTACTTTTAAATAGCATAGCAAAGCCGACGGCTAAGTTAAGCGTTCCTTTTAAAAAAATATCTTAGCTCAGCCAAAAACTTTTCTTCCCTCTTGCCGCGGTCAAGTATGTTCCTCTTTATTTCTTAAAGTCTGTTTCCTATTGCCTGACAGCTAAGAACCCCCTTTAAAAATGGAAAACACACATTTTAGCATATTGGGTGAACATACTATTTTTCGCCTGAAACTATACCGGGTGTCCACGGAAGGTGGCTCGCCCTCTAACTTTTTTGTTTTTCAAGATAATGAAATAAAATTTGGGGGATTTGTATACGACATAAAACTGCATTTTTTGACAGGTGACTCAACATTATGGAACTTCCGGTTTAACCGGAAGTGACATAAACTTTCAATTTTTAAATGGGACACCTGGTATATTTTTACTTTTTTTTTACTCCATATGACATTCTAAATACAACGATCTGTCACTTTTTGTCACCAAGAAAATATTTTTTTTCGCAAATTTAACAATATGAATTCAGATTTTGAATTATTCGACACGGAAAATGAGAGATTTCAGAAGAAATTTTGGAAGCAGTAAGGAAAGCGACTTACGATATATTGCCAGTAAAATCAAAAGCCCGTTACGAGAAGCCATACGACGCATTTAAAAATAATATAAAATAATTTAATGTAAGTATATACAGTGTCACCAGTAAAGTCCGCATCATATGGGATTTTTTTTTATTAATATATTTATTCGAAATTTGACTTTGGCATCAAGTTCTGCTTCGATCGAGATGAAAATTAAGCAAAAAAATAGTAGTCACGTGATCCGCATTATCTGTCAAATTTTAATTTTTTCAAAAAATAATTTAAAAGTGGGGTTATTTCTGAAAATATCGAAAAAAGTTATTAGAAAAAGTTTTTTTAAATGCAGTTTCTAGCCCACATGCAAAATTTCAGCTGCATAAGATAATTTTGATTTTTTACCTATATTTTGTAAATTGCACCACTTTTGCAAAATAAGACTCAACGCAACCTACATAAAACTTCTTAGTTTTGACAATGTTTTATTTCAGATACATTTTCTTTAAAGTTGCGCCATATTAAATGTGTGTTATTCTACAAAATCAAAATTGGACTATTAAAATTTGGTCGCATGTGATGCAAAGTTCATTTGTTTTTGACCCTGTATAAGGTAACTTCATAAAATAAGTATTTTTGAAAACGTAGTTTGTGTCTGAAAGTAATACACCTTAATATTAACACAAAAAAGAACACAGTGTCTTCAGTAAAGTGTTTTTTAAGTGGAAAATTAATTTTAGCTTTTCAACGATTTAATTAAAAACCCTTATATTATAATTTATTATTAAGCTATGTCATAATAACGTTAACGTGTATTACTTTCAGACACAAACTTCGTTTTCAACAATACTTATTTTATGAAGTTACCTTATACAGGGTCAACAACAAATAAACTTTGCATCACATGCGACCAAATTTTAATAGCACAATTTTGATTTTGTAGAAAAACCCACATTTAGTATGGCGCTACTTTAAAGAAAATGTATCTGAAATAAAGCCTTATCAAAACTGAGAAGTTTTATGTAGGTTGCGTTGAGTCTTATTTTGCAAAAGTGGTGTAATTTACAAAATATAGGTAAAAAATCAAAATTATCTTATGCAGCTGAAATTTTGCATATGGGCCAGAAACTCCATTTAAAAAAACTTTTTCTTTTTTTTATATTTTTAGCTTACTTTTCATCTCGATCGAAGCAGAACTTGATGCCATAGTCAAATTTTGAATAAAGCTATTAATAAAAAAAAATCCCATATGATGCGGACTTTACTGGTGACACTGTATGTCGAAGTGTCGGTCTTAAAAAAAATATTGTACGTCTCGCAACCCAGGTCTCTCCAAGCTTCCAGGACTCGCCTACGGCTCGCCCTGGAAATGCTCGTCTCGACCTGAAAAACACTACTTTCCGGTCTTGTAACGTAAATTACTATTTTAACATGCCATCTTCAAAGGGTATACTTTTCTTAGACAGCTGCAGCAGTAGTTTGGTGCACAAGTGCATCCTGTACATTTAAAACTATTGTCTTTACTTTTAGGTCAAGCACGCATTTACAAAACACTGGGGAATAATTATTCGTCGTGTTTGAATTATTTTTATAATATACGCACAAGCTCTCGATAACACGTTAAAAAATAAAATTAAACTACCTCACTTGAAGTTGGAAATATTCTATGACATAAGCCGGCCACCTACCTGTATACTCTATGCAATAATATATAATTTAATTACTTAAGATCAGGTACCTGTTATTGTTACGCTTATGGTTTATTGAGGTTTTACGACTCATGACCCTCGGCTGTGCTGTCAGGCTTTAGGAAACAGAGGATATACGATTATACGAAGTTTTTCGCGAAGCGTACCTTTAACAAGAAAAGGTTTTACTTTGCTGTTTAAAATAAGCAAAAGGAAAGTACCTGTTGTCCCGTTAGTTTAAAGGTAGGTAGATAATTACACACATTGTAAAATTATTTTTTTGAGCTATTAAAACATTTGAAATATAATAGGTGGGTAGCTACCCATTGTAAATCATCTACCTAGCCGGAAAATTACGTTATCCATTGTAGAACACTTTGCAATGCGATTTATCTTGTAGTTTCCACATTGTTGTCTAAAGACAACGATGGTAAAGCAAATATAGAGCAAGCATCTCATTCATAAACCCAATTTGGAGCCGATATCGCACTCTTTATAGAGTAGGTACATTCCATCATATGATATGGCTATAAACTCTTACTTGTAAAATGAAATCAATCAAATAAAACCCAATATTTGCGAATTTTTGGAGTAGTCGGCAACAGCGTATTATTCTAGAGTAGTTCACGTGCTTGCATTTGACGTCTTGTCGGCTTGTTATGGTAAAGATAATAAAATGTCTATCTTGCTTTGTCATCGTTGTCTAAAGCCATTTACGTCATCAAACGTTAAAGAGCGCGAATGCGAATGCGCTTGTTAACGGACGGTGTCGGTATAAGATACGCTCTATGCTTGTCGTCTTTGACCAGTTAAATCCACATTGTATACCGTGCGAGCAAAAATTATTTGCATCAAAGAGGGCTTGGATTAAAAAACGTAGGGCTTGGTTCAGATCACAATGATATGGGGACGATATATCTAACCAAATCTAGGTTAAAATTTTGTCAAATTCATATTATGACGATATGTCAAAAATGAGTAATAAAATAGGTAAACAAGCACAAATTTATTTTTGTTGTTTACAAAATTAACAAAGTAAGAATATACAGAAAGAAAAAGAAAAATAATTACATACATTGCTGGAATTGGCAACCGCCATGCTCCAAGCATAAATTGACACGTCTCTTCATATTTTCGAAAGTGTTGACCAACATCTATGGAGAAATGTTACCAAGTTCTTGGATAATCCTTTCTTGTAATTGTTTTAAATTTGCAACTGGTGTTTTAAAAATAGTGTTCTTTAAGTGAGGAAAAACGAAGTAATCCATAGCCGTTAAACAAGGTGATCTAGGTGGGAATTCAATGTCTGATCGAAAACTGATCAATCTGTCGTCGAAAAAATTGCGTAAGTAGTTAATAGTTTCGGCGGCTGTATGGGCGGTTGCACCGTCCTGTTGAAAATATCCAAAACGTAGTTCGTCGTCAAGTAATTGTTCCACAAATGGATTCAAAATATTGTCTCTATACCGCTGTGCTGTAACTGTGTCATGGAAAAAATAGGACTAACAATGCTTCTTCGGGAAACAGCTAACCAGACACCAATTTTTTGGGGATGCAATGTGGACTCTACAAAAAAATGGCGATTTCCACTACTCCACATGCGTGTATTCTGAGAATTTACATAACCGGAGAGGTGGAGATGGTTCATCCGAAAAAAATGTCAGGTCTTATAGATCATTTCTTTCCAATAAATTTTGGGTAAACCATTGAGAGTAATACCTGCGTCTTTCAAAATCTGCGGCTTGTATTGCTTGTATTTCTTGGAATACTTGCACTTTATAAGAAAATAAATTTAGCTGCTTCTTAAGAATAGTCCTGCATGTTCCATAAGATCTTCCCACTTCTTGGGACGGGCGTCTTATACAATTTGTTGGCGTAATTTGCATTATTTCACGAACGTTTGCAACAAGTTCTTCTGTTCTTACAGATTGTCTTCCTGCTCCTTTTTTGTGTTGTATAGAACCTGTTTTCCTAAACACAGCCACGGTTTTTTTCAGGCAATGATAAAAATTCCCAGCAATAAAAGCAACGTTAGGAAAATGTTCGTGAAAATCGTCCATGCACAAACCCGGATTGTATTGCTACTCACCATTTACTCCAACCCCGTTTCGAAAATACGCTTCAACCAAGAATGTTTTGTGCTGTTCCGTAAAGCCCATTGTGTGAATTGTTCAAGAAATTGAAAAAATTAGCGATGAATCAAATTACTTGTAACGACTGTCAAAGATGACGGAATAACTGATTGATTGTTAATTTAGCTAGTTACTGACACCCAACAGGTATTAAGCTCTACGGCTAAGCATTACGTCCTCAGATGCAAGGCCCTCTTTGATGCAAATAATTTTTGCTCGCACGGTACATGTTTTGCCTACAGTTTCCGAGCAATATTAGGTAGACGCTTTAAATAACAAATGCTTTGTTTTTTCCCAAAAAATTAAAAAACAAAACGGAAAATTTCAATTTTTCTGAATGTATTCAATATGATTTACAATTACCATTCACCAAATCATTAAACCCCGAAATACGCAACTTTGCTACAATTTAACCATATTCATATCTCTCTCATATCTTTTACCGTTTTCGAGATTCCCAACTTTTTCTAAAAACAACGCGTTTCGACAGTTGACACACACATGTGACATTAACAGCTGATACTGGTTTCTTCCTAAAAGTTCCCGGTTTAGTAGTAGGCCGTAGCAAGCTCACGCGTCAGGTTTCAGAGACTAAATTTTCTTGGAGTTTATTATTAAGGTGGAACGGTGAGTAGAATAAAAAAAGTTTAGGTTAATTAACTCGCCTATTTCCAATAATAAATATTTCATTTATTATCATTTGCTATTATAAATTTAATATTATTACAGAAAAAGAAAAGCACGAAGTCTTTCTCCACAATATTTATTATACGAATAACTAGGCGAACCTAGAATCACATCGACATGTTTCGAGTGTAGAAACACTCATCATCAGGAAAACAAAGTGAAAAGTAAAATTCTGATGTTTTTAGCAAAAGAGAAAATAATGGTGAGATTCAGCCGCAATGGAGCTTTTAGTGGTGTACAAGAGGTGTAAAATTGAATAATCAGAAGGTCGACAATCAAGACTCCAGCATACTGAAGAGTCGAGGGTTAAGTGCAGAAGCACACTGTGCCGTGCAGAAAATTAGGGTAGTAAGAGAAAAAATTAGGGAGTTTTGAAAAACTTATCTGTAAAAATCATTATTAAAGTACTAAAACATCTTGAGTTTTATTAAGCCTAGTCAGAAACATGTAAGAGTATTGGAGTGAGATGTAAAAAAAAAAGAAAAAAGTTTTTTTGGGGTCAAACCATCTGTAAAAAATAGAAAGGGGAATGTATAGTAAATGAAATTTAAGAAACGTGGTAGATTAGCTTACCTTTTGGTTAAAAGTAAAAAGCCTGGTACCCCAACAGTTTTTTACTTTTAACTAAAGGGTAAGCTAATCTACCACATTTCTTAAATTTCATTTACTACAGTCCCCTTTCTATTTTTTACAGATGCGTTGACCCCAAAAAAACAACTTTTTTCTTTTTCTTTAGATCTCACTCCAATACTCTCACATGTTTCTGACTAGACTTAATAAAACTCAAGATGTTTCAGTACTTTAATAATGATTTTTACAGATAAGTTTTTCAAAACTCCCTAATTTTTTCTCTTACTACACTAATTTTCTGCACGGCACAGTGTGCTTCTGCACTTAACCCTCGACTCTTCAGTATGCTGGAGTCTTGATTGTCGACCTTCTGACTATTCAATTTTACACCTCTTGTACACCACTAAAAGCTCCATTACGGCTCAATCTCACCATTATTTTCTCTTTTGCTAAAAACATCAGCATTTTACTTTTCACTTTGTTTTCCTGATGACGAGTGTTTCTACACTTGAAACATGTCGATGTGATTCTAGGTTCGCCTAGTTATTCGTATAATAAATATTTTGGAGAAAGACTTCGTGCTTTTCTTTTTCTGTATCATTTAACTCCACTTTGAGCTTTGAGTATGGACTACTTCTTCAAAATTAATATTATTAGTTTATCCATTTGAATTACGGTACAATAGGTTGCCAAACCTTGTGCTCACTAGGAACTGATCCATCTCTTTGTAGGTATTTAAAAACACATGGCATTTTGGCGACTTTGTTCTACGCCGCGAACGTAAATTATAACATGCAAACGTAGTTTGAGTGCGAGACATTCGCATGCGCACCGCTTTTTTTTTTTTTTTTTTTTATTTATTTATTTTACGTCGGCCTTTTTCCGCAACGAGGCCAATCACCGACGCCAGGGAATTTGTCACACACTATCTGGTAATTTTGCCGAATCCCTCTTTGTCGAGGGTAGGGTTCTTTAACGTGCCAACATCCATGACACGGGGCCCACAGTTTAACGTCTCTTCCGAAAGACGGCGCCACCTCCTAAACCAAATTCCAAATTTAACATCGACGTTGCCGGCACCGGGAATGGAACTCGGGCCTACGATCTGTAAGGCTGTAGCGCTAACCACTAGACCACAACGTCGATGTGCGCACCGCTTGATTGGGCGGCGAAATTCTTGTGTTGTTTATAGCGTTTTCCATTTGTAAGCTTAGTGCATGTCAAATGTATTTCTATGTTTTACCAATGAATAACGTCATTTTAATCTATCGCTCTTTGAGTTCGATGTTTAAATTGAAAATAAAATTAACGATATTTTCGCAGGCCATTATGCTAATAAATAGTTAAGTACAAGTTTAAAATATCGTGGTTGCGATGGTAAAAGAACTAAGCCCATTCTGTCTCTGTCGCCAACATATTAACGTAAAATAGACCAGACTTCAACAGGTTGTCTTTATTATAACAGAAATTCTTCTTTTTATAACAAAAATGATCTACGTCCCAATATCTAACCAAAATCACTCCCAGACTCCCGGACTATCTAATGTCATTCGCGTCGCGCCACATTGCCGTTACTATGGAAGTGAGAAATGTCAATATACCTAGATATCTTGATTTAAATGTTACATTTTTGCTTTGCGTGTTTAATAAGTCATAATAGATTTTGAAAATAGTGAAAATGAAATACGATGATATGATTAGTATTTGACTCGCCTATAATGAACCATAATACACTCGGATGCGACTCGTTTTCTAGTCACCCTTGTTTATTAGTGTCCACATTATACGCTTGTTAAAAAATATACTATAATTGGTTGATGAAGTCATTATAGAGAGTGTCGCCAAAGTGAAATAGTCCGAAGAACGATATGAAAGATGTTCTTGGCCAAAACTTGATTTTTCTACAACGTATCGGTATTCGAAATTATACAACGTATAGGTATTTATTTTAGTTTAGCTTTGTATATTTTCTATTTGAAAACTTTTTTGGTAACAGATGAATGTTTGCAGTGGCGGCTCGTGACATGAATGTCTGGGGTTTCACAAATACGGGAAACGCGGCAGGGGGTACGGGGGGCGGTAGCCCCTCGTATAACAGCGCCGCAGGCGATTTTTTTTTGGAAGTTCAAGGTCATGTTGTTTTATAAAGCAGTCTTTACACACCTATGAAGTTCTTCGTGAATTTATTCATGAATTTATTCGTGAATTTCTCCGTGAAGTCGGTAGCATTTAGTACACTGTGCATCAGCTGATTATTTTGCATGTTAAATTTTCGTGAATAATTTTACGAAGAAATTCACGAATTTATTTGACGTCCAAGTTGACCATTTACATTATCAAAGTTAGCCCTAAAGTGACTTCATGAATAAATTCACGAAGAACTTCACAGATGTAAAGATCGCTTAATATGAACTTAAATGAGCCTAATTAGGTACCTACCTATAATATAGGTAGGTACTGACATGTATGTGTAATTTTTTTATTAAACATCAAAATATTGTGCATTTGTGTCCTGGCCGATATTTTTAACAACCCTTCCTTAACAAGATTCCAATAAAATAAATAAATAGCTTACCAATACGATTAACACCACTTTAAACCCAACACGGTTCTGCCTTTTCGCCGGCAAATAACAAAGACGGGAAACAAAATAGACTATTCTGCTTTTCACATCCGCACAGCCACTCATGTTTTTCATACAATGCACTCCTAAAGTCTTAAAAACTCTTTTAATGTCCCGTTTTTGACCTTTATTTAGTTGCGTTATTTGGAGGTTAGGCACTGGTTTTCCCGCATTCTTTACAATAATCTTATCATCGAAACTTAACCCTGAGAATGACTTTTTTAAAAACTCACTGTATTTTTGCAATTATTTAAATATTGCATCGAGACCGTCGCCGTCAATTTTATATTATTTATTATTTTTTAAAGAAGCCGTAAAATAAAACCGCGGACATACTATTACATAAATCACTAAAAGGCTCAGCCAGCTGGCGCAGCACAACAGCAGAGTAAAAATCGAATTAGAAAACATAATTCAGAACAAACGAGCACTCTCGCTTAAAGTTGACTAATCATAACGTGCCTAAACCTCATGATCACCAGAAATTTGTGCCATAAAGATAGAATGAGATCGAAAATAAAACTAGCTATAAAACAAAGATAGAGCTATCGTGCTCCTCGACTCGTGAAAAGATTGCGGCCGTCCTGAACATTAAAAACTTCTGGCACCGGCGGCACAATGATACAAAGAAAGAATTTATTGTATCATGCGGCGGCACCGTATTCTGCCGGTCGTTATGCCGTTCAAGCGCATGAGTCACCGCGGTTTAAGCGAAATTTTTTGTTTGACGCAACATCTAACAATAGGGAAAGTAAAGATATCGCAATTTAACGTTACGTAAAAGATAGGGTGATGATAATTCACAAAACGGTAACTAGTACCTATAGATTTTTTTTATTTTGAATTTTAACAATTTAAATTTTAACTAGGGGGGCACGTGCTCATGTGCTCTTATGCACAAGCCGCCACTGAATGTTTGTATAACGTATATTATTAGAATATCTATTTCTGTCGTAAGAGTTTTACATACTAACAGAATTGTTTGCTAAAAAGTTGCTATATATGAATAAAATGTATTTTAATGAACATTTTTTTTACTTTCTTCCGCTTAATACCATAGACAATTTACCTTTAGATACCTACCTACAGCTTATCTCCTGCGCAAACAAAAGTTACGTTTTATGGGTGAAAAAATACGTCCGGGCGCATGACTCGTCGGTCAGCTGTCTTCATTCGGGGAACCTTCGTGCATGCGCACAAACCTCGTGTTATCGGCCGTCCTACTTTATCGACAATAATCGACGCGCTCAAGAATACTCTCCAGAACCGGCTCGGCCGCCATTTTTGTTGTTGTGTTTTAAGGTTTCTCTTCTCTGCGGATTCCGTAGTTTTCTAAAGTTTTCAGCTATCGAATCGGCTATCGTGGATTGTAGGACTGGTGTTTAATATTTATGGATTTCTGGTTTTTGTGTAGTTTAGTTAGTGAATTGTGTTTGTGCTTTTAGTGACTCGGATTGTAATATAAACAATGACTAGTACTAGTTGCAGCCGTTGTATTATGTCCAAATAGGGGTAAAATAAACCCTCTATGGTGGCATATGAGCAAGAATTTAAATTTTAAAGCCCGGACCTGTCTATTTTCCCATTCGTCAAACGATAATTTTGCAGTGCGCATGTCTAATAGTTCCCAGTTTTGTTTACATGCGCGAGGCCATAAAACTGCCACATTCGTGATTATTGTTTGTTTATCTAAAGGTAAATTGTCTATGCTTAATACCTACCTACACCAAAAATTATTATTTTTTATAAAATAATGGAAAAGAAAATCGAAACGTTTTTCTTATCTCGTATTCACCATTTTGATATTCAAAGCAATATCAGCTAGAGTCGATTCACTCAGTAAACCTGCAAGATGGCCGACATGTCATATGACAAAAGTCATATTCCAGCTAATAAATTTATGCATTTTCAATGACTTTTGTCATATGACATGTCGGCCATCTTGCAGGTTTACTGAGTGAATTGACTTTACGTATATTCTGTGACAATAGGTATACCTACCGGGTGTTTCTCAAAAGACGTTCACCCCTATAACTTTTAAAATGAAATTTTGCGATTATGTATAAGAGATGAGTCTGCATTTATTGTCATAATTTTCAATTTTTTATCACTTCAAGGTCACACCGGTTTGACCGGAAGTGACCTTGACTTTGGTATTTTAAATGGGACATCTTGTAAATTTTTACTTATTGGGATTCAGCATAAGATTCTGAGTAAAATGACACCTCACTTGTCATTTTTTAACGTGTTATAACATTTTTTATTTTCAATTTAGACTGCTACAAATTAATTAAATCTGTTAATTTATAGTTAAGTGGTATATGAAAATTAAAATTATGTAATAATAATTGACTTTCTAAGTTTCACAAGCGTTTAAAAAATGAAATTTTGTTTTTTTGACGTTTACTGTCGTTTACCTCATTTTTCCAAATGGAACGATGGTAGTTCACTAGGATATTTAAAATGAGCATTTTTGATACAATTTGATACCATGCATACTCTCCTATGCTATATTAAAATTGACACGAAAAAATGTGCCTTACGTCCCAATCGCAAATTTAGAAGCGTTAAGGCCGGGACACACCTATCATGCACCCTTCCGATCCGACTCCGATCATACAGTCGGACGAGTGCCTGGACCTCTATTCTCCAATTTAAGAAAAGTGAATGGTCTCGCGCGAGAGAGCATTCACTTCTCTTAAATTGGAGAATAGAGGTCCAGGCACTCGTCCGACTGTATGATCGGAGTCGGATCGGAAGGGTGCATGATAGGTGTGTCCCGGTCTTATAATGCATTATTGCTGCCCTGTATTTTCTAAAGAAATATAAAGACTACTTTGAAAAACTGGAATGGTTTTGAAAACCAATATATGGTTTTAAATTAAAATTGTAATGCCATTCGTTTATTAAACTTACATTGTAAATCAGATAAAATGGTTAGTTTCACTAGAAATGAACAAATTGATATGCTCCTAATTTTTGGAGTGACCAGAAAAATTCTTCTGAAGCCGCAAGATTGTATTGTATTGTATTGTATTGTATTGTATTGTATTGTATTGTATTGTATTGTATTGTATTGTATTGTATTGTATTGTATTGTATTGTATTGTATTGTATTGTATTGTATTGTATTGTATTGTATTGTATTGTATTGTATTGTATTGTATTGTATTGTATTGTATTGTATTGTATTGTATTGTATTGTATTGTATTGTATTGTATTGTATTGTATTGTATTGTATTGTATTGTATTGTATTGTATTGTATTGTATTGTATTGTATTGTATTGTATTGTATTGTATTGTATTGTATTGTATTGTATTGTATTGTATGTTTTATAAACTAATGACATTGCAACTTTAAATTAAAGCCTTAATGCTTTTCAAACCCATTCCATTGTTTTTCAAAGTCGCCTTTATATTTCTTTAGAAAAGAGAGGGCGGCCTGGGCGGCAATAATGAATAGGTAGGTAACGCTTTTAAATTTGCGATTGGGATTTAAGGCAAATTTTTCAGTGTCAATTTTAAAATAGCATAGGAGTGTATGGTATTAAATTGTTGAAAAAAAATGCTCGTTTTAAATATCCTAGTGAACCACCATCGTCCCATTTGGAAAAATGTAGTAAACGTCAAGAAAAGAAAATTTCATTTTTTAACCGTTTGAAACTTCAAAGTCAATTATTATGACATAATTTTAATTTTCATATACCTACTACCTACTTAACTATAAATTAACAGATTTGATTAATTTGTAGCACTCTAGATTGAAAATAAAAAATAAACATAAAAATCTTATAACACGTCAAAAAATGACAAGTGAGGTGTCATTTCACTCATAATGTTATGCTGATCCCAAATAAGTAAAAATATACAAGATGTCCCATTTAAAATATTAAAGTCAAGGTCACTTTCGGTCAAACCGGAAGTGCTAACAAATTAAAAATTATGTAAATAAATGCAGACTTATCTCTTATGCATAATCTCAAAATTTCATTTTAATATCTATAAATATAAAAAAGTTATAGGGGTGAACGTCTTTTAAGAAACACCCGGTATATGCAATTGTTCGCGAGGCGTTCCTTTAACAACTTAGCTAAGCAAAGATTTTTACTTTGCTATGCTGTTTGAAAGAAGCAAATGGAAAGTACCTTTTACACGTATGTGGAACCTATACATTTTACTTCTATTATTTCTGTTTATTGTTTATGAGTTGGTAGGGGAAGATTGAGACCCTTCGTACACGGGGCACTTTCGTACAGTAGCTATTAAAGACCAACCAAACGAAGAACGCGCCTGTCTTTGCATGTGGACGCAGCCTTAGTGGCCGCGGTGTAGTTGGCCGGTCGTGGCGCCAGTAGCGCCACTGCAAGTGAAATGACAGGTAGAAACGAATTTTCGCGCTCGGTGAGTAATTATTTTATCGAAGTTTAAGAGCGTATTGTCACTAGTTTTATTACGTTGCTGGCCAGATTTTTACGTTTATGACAAGTAAGTATCCCTTAGATAGTGTTTAAATTAGAAATATTTCTTAGTTTATACTTTACTAAACAAGAGGTTATTTTTTACCTTTGTATTTACCATGGGGCACATTCGGACAGCAATAGAAGGGGTACATTCGTACGCTTACGAATGTACGCAGTACGCAGTAATTTCTATATAACTTCGATATTTTACTGTTTAAATTTTATGTTATATGTTTGTTATGTTTATGTTTTAATTATTGTTAGTTTGCGCCAAAGACATTGCAAAAGTAAAATTGATCTGTTTTACTGATTGGCTTTATGACAAGTCGCGTTAAGTAAGAACAGCGTTAATGTTATATAAATATTGTTATTTTTTCTAAGAAAATATTGTCTTTTGTTAAAGGACGAAAGGGAGATTTTAGTTTGCGTTACTTCTAAGATTTGTTTTTTTTATGATTAAATAAAGTTTGTCTAACGTAACGACTGCTGTATGAAAGTGCCCCATTCGTGGGGCAGATTCGTACAAATTCCAGATCAAAGGAAAATCACTTTCACTTACTAACCCTCTTAAATAACCATTTAAAACTTTTTTATCTTAAACTCAAATATGTGTGCTATTGCTAGATGACTTGCTTTGAATCCTTAATCAAATGGGTAAAAAGAAAATGTGAAAACGGTACGAAGGGTCCCAATCTTCCCCTACATTTGGCTAATTTTAGCATTGAAAAATATCTATATTGTACCCTTTAACCTTTCTGGTCCAGATTTACTTAATGTTTACAATATAATGTTATATTGCGATTCAAAATAAAATTTTGCTTTGTTTAGAATCGGATACGTCACAAAGAGCTAGACCCCTTGACTCCCGCGAATGTTTAATTCATTGTGTTTAAAATTAACGCACGCAGTTTTATGGCGGGGAACAAACCCGAAACAGTTTGTTGTCATAATTTTATCGGCAATAACATGATTAGAAATTAGAAGTTTAATATTTTCCTTAAAACAATATTTGGCCGTTGGTATCTCCAGTACCTTCAGTGTTTTATTGTGCGTGTGTGTATCGAAATAAGAAATAATTAAAACGTCAAAATGAATGGTTTATTGTTATCAGTAAGTTATTTAAAATATACCTACCTATACTAACAGACCCACGATATTTTAGGTGATATTTATAACATAAATTAATAATAATATACATAAAGGTATTATACTACTGCGTATACCATACATACACTGTGCATAGGGGCTAACGCAACGTAGGAAGTAGTAGCATGCAAAATTTAAGGTGGTCAAATTATTGGCTCGCTTCTTTATATACAAGGTGTTTCATTAAGGGTGGCCACCAAGGGCGTCCATAGGGGGGCAAAACGGGCACTTGCCCCCCCCCCCCCCCCAGGCGCCCGCATTACTATTTTATTTTCTAATTCAGTAAAAATATTGAATAGTACAGTGGTTAATTAGTAGATAAAAAATAATTTTTAAGGTTTTGCCCCCCCCCCCCCACCCTGAAAAACGGTCTAAGGACGCCCTTGGTGGCCACCGGCCATATCTCGGAAAATACTAAGTATATAAACTTGGGGGAAAAAATTGTGACTAAAGTGGCTATGAGAAAATTTTGGAAATTATTTTAAGTTCCGCATTTCGCCGCAACGGAGCTCAATTGAAAATTAATTTTTAAAATTCTAAATTTCTCGAAAAATTTCCATATTAAGGTATATTTCTAGTTACATCATTAGAAAGCTTAGATAATTCTGCATCATTTTGGTTTAATGCTCATTAGCGTACCGACCTTGATAAGAATAGGGGAAGCTATTGAAAGTGTACCTAATCATTTAAATCGCTGTATAACTTCTAAACGACATCCGATTTTACTGAATTTAAGTTTGTTTGGAAGAGAAAGGTAAGTACTTTTATATATCGTATCCAACGGTACATGATAATTTCTAATAAAATTGCTAGAGGCTAGAGGGCGCAATTTGTAATAATAACAGTTTCTTTATTTTATCCCGAAAATTTAAATTATACGGTATAACTATGATATCATAATCGGAAAGTAGATTAAATTTGGAAGAAAAAATGTGAAGAGCGATGTTCGAAATCTCTGTTCGTTTCAGAGTTTTTGCCAAAATAATAATTTTAAACACTTTAATCGAAGAAATTATTGTTATTATAGTTCCATAGGTATGTAAGTTGGATTAGTAATAATAAGTTTTCATTTGTCATTTTCCATGCATCCCTTTTATTTAGGCTTAGGACTAGTCCAAATTACACTGCGCGGCATATTATTTAACGCATAACGAAAAAATATGTTATATATTTTCCAAATTTGTGGTTCGTTTTTAATGATTTTATTTTAATTGTAGGTTTTTTTCCTAAGCATAACACTGCCTTTGTTGTTTTACTTAAAAAAGTAACTTTGGTGTTATACCGGGTGTTATGAAACTGTTATGTTTTTTTTACGGAAATTCCAGAAGTAAAATCTAACACATTTAAACTCGGGGATCTAGGTGGCCATGGAAATAAACTACCCCTTCCAATACAGCGATTCGGGTATCTAACATGTAAAAAATCACGGATAGTTTGCGAAAAGTGTGCTGAACTGAAATAGGTAGTACACTTCCCGTTTGTCTTAAACGTATTATTGCCAGTCATCGAAATACTCTTCTAGCATGGTGCCTTCATTATATATGGCAGCATATTCTCGTTCTGCAATTCCGAAAACATTCAAAATATACGACAAGCCTATCGTAAGCCTCGGCATTGGTATAAGCCATTTTTGAGGGATATAGTATAACTATTGATTAAGTAAGAAGTAATTCAAAAAGAGTCGAGAAACTTTTGTCAACACCTCAAAATTAAATCTGCCTATATTTTGTTTCTTATTTTTATTAAGATTTATTTTTTAAAACATCATATTAGAATTATACCTAAATTAGAAATTTTCCATGATCAGGTCATTAATTCGAAAGTCGTTTTTTGGGCCATTGTAAATTGGAATAATAAGTAACAAAAATACATAAAGTTTAAAAATATTCTTTTGTCGTAGCCACGATGCTACAAAAACAATAATTTCTTTGATAAAAGTATTAAAAATTATTGTTTTGGCAATAACTCTGAAACGAACAAAGATATCGAACATATGCGGTCTTTACATTTTTTCTTGCAAATTTAATCTACTTTCTGATTATGATGTCATAGTTATACCGTTTGGTTTGAATTTTCGGAATAAAATCAAAAAAACTTATTATTACAAATTGCGCCCTCTCGCAATTTTATTAGAAACTATCGTGTACCGGTGGATACGGTTTGAATTGGAAGTCTACCTTAAATTTTGCATGGGATCCCCTGTCCTGTGGCCTCTATTGGTGCCCACTTATTTTCTTATTAATTTTTAGGTAGTATTGCTGTTGTGCAATTCAATTTTGGGTTTTCGAGTTTCTTCAAATCCACCTCCACATAAAGATGTAGCCCTTATGGCCCGTTATATCATGCATAATTGCAGTAAGTACAACGCAATATGTAAATTGTACCAATATACAACAATTAATAAAGAACGCGTCTGTCAGTGCTATTAGGTGAGCTCACTAGCAATAGATAGTAAAATTTATTCTAAATCAATTAGTGGCAACCCAACAGGCCATCAGTATTGATTTTTTGGCATAACTTGAATCATTCCTCCCAGCTGAATCTGAATGCTACTAATAACTCAAAATATTCCCTCAAAAACGCAAAAAAACACTTTCTTTCCATGCTTCTTTACGTTATAAGTATGTTCGGAGAGGTGGAAACTAGCTCCAACCAAGGGTTTTGTTCGTATTTTTCTCCATTTTTATGAACAAAAAAATGTAAAAGAAAATCTCACTTTCATCTCATATGTATAGCATAGTATTAACGTGGGTATAGGTATAAAAATCTATTGTATAAACAAATGAATAAAAAAATAAAGGAAGTAGAAAGGGTAGGTAGAATTAGGTATAAAACGCCAACTTAAAAGTACGACTGAAGTAGGCCATATTAAAGAACCTAATATGACTCATTGTTCTTCAGACAGATCCCACTTTAATATCTTGTTTTTGCTATTTTTGAAGAGGAATTACGTTTTATCAGTGAATTCATGTTTCTCTAAACTGTATTAACTTCTCGATAAAATAAAATAAACACATCCTCACGTGTCATTCTTTATTCAATGGTCATAGGCGTTTCTTCTTTTCTTGTAAAAATCTAAAAACATTAATAATAACCGAGTTCCTTTTTAGCTACTTTTAAACAGCAAAGCAAAGCTCAGTAAATATTCTTTCCTCCCACCTTGCCACGGTTAAGTATGCCCCTCTATATTTCTTATACAGTGAGGACCTAAAGTCCGCCCCCCCCCCCCTCTAACTTCTTAACCGTTCGGTATATTTTAATGAAATTTTGAACGATAATATTTGAGCAAGTCTTGCACTTTTTAACATACTAATGACAGCTTTAAATGTCAAGATGACAGCTGGGTCCGCTTTTGGAATATTTTTTTAAATGGAACACCCTGTATATTTTTACATTTTTAAATTCCACATAAAATTATAATTATATTTTATTAAATGCATTATTAGTCTATACTTCATAGTTTCCGAGATACTGACTCTCGAAAAGTGACATTTTTGAACTTTGACAGCTTATAACCTTCTAATAGTACGTCTTAGAGTAAAACGGCTTACATGTCCCTATCTTCAATTTTTATTATCTTCCCAAAAAAATCAACTTCCGGTTAAACCGGATGTAACTCGAAAGCAGGAAATATAGTTGTTCCGGTTTAACTGGAAGTTGATTTTTTTGGGAAGATAATAAAAATTGAAGATAGGGACATGTAAGCCGTTTTGCTCTAAGACGTACTGTTAGAAGGTTATAAGCTGTCAAAGTTCAAAAATGTCACTTTTCGAGAGTCAATATCTCGGAAACTATGAAGTATAGACTAATAATGCATTTAATAAAAAATAATTGTAATTTTATGTGGAATTTAAAAATGTAAAAATATACAGGGTGTTCCGTTTAAAAAAATATTCCAAAAGCGGACCCAGCTGTCATCTTGACATTTAAAGCTGTCATTGGTATGTCAAAAAGTGCAAGACTTGCTCATATATTATCGTTCAAAATTTCATTAAAATATACCGAACGGTTTAGAAGTTAGAGGGGGGGGGGGGGGGACGGACTTTAGGTCCTCACTGTATAGGTACGATTATACTAAGTTGTTTGCGAAGCGTTCCTTTAACAACTTAACTATCAACGTATTAATATTTACTGGGCTTATGGTGTTTAAAAGAAACAGAAGGAAAGGGTAAGATCTATTGAAGAAAATTGTAGATATATTATATTTTTAGACTGGGTTTCTATCGCTACCATATCCACACAAACATCCATAAACGGATACCCTTTTGTTAGTTTAAAATCGCTTAGCGATGGGCCTAAAGCCAATTCAACGGGAATTCCATTTCTTTATATGACCAAGATGGACGTATCTGGAAAAGATATAGAAGTAAGTACAATTGACTTATTATCTGTTAATTATAACAAGTAAAACAGATTGTTTTTATAAATTTACCTAATTTACTTTTTTCAAAACGTTTGTACGTATAGCGCACTCTACTAACTCGAACATCAGCTAAAGCGTTTTTAGCAGTGCTATTATTGATTAGGGCTGTTGAAATCGTCGCGAAAATACAGATTTAAAAACAATGGGTTATATAGTTTTGGGGAGTTTGAGCTAGTTGGAAGGACAAATAAAATGGCGCCGAAAGCGAAAAACTTTCGCGGCATCACAATTATCATTTTGTCAAACAATTAAAACCGAAAAAAAACTATACTTGCCTATGTTTTCTATATGTTGCGCACCAGCGAGCCTGCAGCTCAGCTACCATTCTAAACAAACTCTAACTTTGGAACGTGATGGTTCGACATCCCTCCGTAGTTACTACAATTTTTTGTGCTGCAAAAGATATCGGCAAGCGGCAATAGAAACAATGCTGGAGATTTAAATGCAAATCGGGAGTTTCATGACTTACTTTAAAAGGCGGGAGGGTTTATGAGAAATCGGGAGGCTCCCGCCTAAATTGGGATCTCTGGCATCAGCCCTATAATCAATACGTTTTCGATTACGAGAATGAAGAGGCAGATCCCTGTTATTTATTATCCTGTAAAACTTCTCCCTTGCAAAAAGTTCATTTCGATAGACACAGATGGGGTGACTGATATTGCGAATCGCATTAATGTATAACTATGGAGAACTATAGGGTAGGAGGCCGATCGACAATGGCAGCATTTTCAAATTCTGTCCCGGTTTTTTGGTTAGTTCGCTATTGGCCGATAGATGGCTCTCGCGTCCGAAGTTCTTCGTTTTTAATATGGAAAACTAGATCCTCCATAGTTTTTAACTTTTACTTAAACCCTTTATTTTTCTGTGCTTTTACTTTTGACAATTGACATTTTATTTTTCGAAATAACAAATAATGTTTGAAGGCAAGACGAGACATATAACGTTGTATTGTAATTAATTTCCATATTTTTATAATAAATAATGGTACAATTTATAAAAGTAGAGTTTGCTTTGTGTCGGGGTGTAAGACAGGATCTTTTTCAGAGATAAAACGCAGCTAAATAAGTCTCTTTCTAGCTCCAAAGGTATAGCTAGAATGTTTAATACCCTGTATTTTAAAAACCAAGCATCGTTGTAACTTTATACAGGCCGAGTTTACTAATAAGTATAACAAGGTAAGTGTAAATTCATATAAAAGTCCTTATTTGTTCCTTAAAGAACTAATTTAAATAAAAATAGTTATTGCGTCGATAAGAAACCATTATTTGATAGCCCACTTCGAACACGCGCGCCATCTTACAGCGACTCGTAAAGCTGAATTACCGATGCTAATTTGGGACCGAATCCAATGCATTGCGATCGGCCTCCTATGTATAACTAAATAACCGAGCGTGGTTCACAGGCCAATAAAAAAAATATAATGCTTAAGGTGGGAGTATCAACATGCTTGCCAACCTATAGGTAACCTATTTCGCGTAGATTTATTTATTTTTTCTAACTTTTACACAAAAATTTAAATAAAATCAATATCGTCTTCATATTCTATTCTATAGGTAATAATAAACAAATAAATATCAAG
The DNA here is from genome assembly GCA_963969555.1 of Polydrusus pterygomalis. Taxonomy (NCBI): domain Eukaryota; kingdom Metazoa; phylum Arthropoda; class Insecta; order Coleoptera; family Curculionidae; genus Polydrusus; species Polydrusus pterygomalis. Next base: position 24,867,116 of record OZ018378.1, on the reverse strand, counting down.
GAATTTCATAAGTTATTTAAGGAGAATTGTATATCGAAAAATTTCGGTTAAGATTTTTTTTAACATTATTATGTCATTGTTTTTTCACTATACAATTCTCCCAAAATAAGCAATGAAATAAATTGATATTTTTGTAATACCTATATCAGATATTACTTAAATAATGTGCAGACGATATTGATTTTATTTAAATCAAAGTATCATTTTACACAGTAGCAAATTTGACGATAAATTTAAGCAAACATTTGTTTACCACTAAATTTTAACGTGTAATACGCGCTTTACCAATTTTATTAGAAAAATATTATAATATTTTCTGAAAATATAGAAACATTTCTATATTTTATCAAAAAAATTAATAAAAGTATAGCAAAAATATGCGCAGTAATTTAAAATAACACTTGTCAAAATCTTTTAAGAAAAGCCGAAAAAGAAAGGTTTCGTTTGATTAAAATTGGCATTCGGAGGTTATAATATTTGCTATTTCCGTGTTTTTATAATTTGACATTGACATTTAATAATTGCGTCACTGGTCTTTAGTGCCCATGATTTCTTGCAAAAATTGCATCCAAATTTGTTACTGTCAAGGGCGTCCATAGAGAGGGGGGGGGGGCAAAACGGACACTTGCCCCCCCTAGGCGCCCACATTACTATTTTATTTCATAATTCAGTATAAATATTGAATAGTACAGTGGTTAGTTAGTAGACCAACAAATCACTAAACTGAACAATTACATAATAAAAACATATCAATAAATTAATACATTAGGCATAAGTTAAATAAATAGTCTTATACAGTGACACCAGTAAAGTCCGCATCATATGGAATTTTTTTTATTAATATCTTTATTCAAAATTTGACTTTGGCATAAAGTTCTGCATCGATCGAGATGAAAATAAGGCAAATAAATAGTAGTCACGTGATTCGCATTACGTGTCAAATTTAAATTTTTTTTCAAAAAATAATTCAAAAGTGGGGTTATTTCTGAAAATATCGAAAAAAGTTATAATTTTTTTTAAATGCAGTTTCTAGCCCACATGCAAAATTTCAGCTGGATAAGATAATTTTGATTTTTAATGTTTAAGTTTATTTGTTTTTGACCCTGTATAAGGTAACTTCATAAAAACGTATTTTTGAAAACGTAGTTTGTGACTGAAAGTAAAAAAATAAAAAATAAAATAAAGAGATTTTAAATTAAATCGTTGAAAATAGATAAACTTTCCGTTGGGTTAAGCAAAAATTTATTTTCCACTTAATGAACACTTTACTGATGACACTGTGTTCTTTTTTGTTTTAATATTAAGGCGTATTACTTTCAGACACAAACTATGTTTTCTAAAATACTTATTTTATGAAGTTACCTTATACAGGGTCAATAACAAATAAACTTTGCATCACATGCGACCAAATTTTAATAGCCCATTTTGATTTTGTAGAAAAACACACATTTAATATGACGCTAGTTTAAAGAAAATGTATCTGAAATAAAGCATTGTCAAAACTAAGAAATTTTATGTAGGTTACGTTGAGTGTTATTTTGCAAAAGTGGTGCAATTTACAAAATATGGGTAAAAAATCAAAATTATCTTATCCAGCTGAAATTTTGCATGTGGGCTAGAAACTGCATTTAAAAAAACTTTTTCCTATAACTTTTTTTTGATATTTTCAAAAATAACCCCACTTTTGAATTATTTTTTGAAAAAAATTAAAATTTGACAGATAATGCAAATCACGTTACTACTATTTTTTTGCTTAATTTTCATCTCGATCGAAGCAGAACTTGATGCCAAAGTCAAATTTCGAATAAAGCTATTAATAAAAAAAAATCCCATATGATGCGGACTTTACTGGTGACACTGTATATAAAAAAGTATTGTTTAAGTTTTGCCTCCCCCTGAAAAACGCTCTATGGACGCCCTTGGTTACTGTGTCATACACATCAAAATTCCATGTAATTTTGTACATATTTTTGTTATAAATTTTTACTCGTAAAATTTATCATAAATTTTAGCACAAAATTTGTGTTAAAATTACGTCTGTGTAAAACGGCACTTAGTCAATAAAATAATAAACTAAGAAAAACAAGGCGAAATAGGTTATAGGTTGGCAATAAATTGAATGACGTTGATAATTCCACCTTAATAGGCTGTATATTTTTCTAATCGTTGCTGCAAAAAATTTATTATTTATTTATTAGGTTATATTTCTGTTATCTGTCAGTTATCCTTACAGAAAAAAAGGATTTCTTAATCGTTTATGGTTTGGGAACATGTTCGCAGAGCACGTAATTTCCAACCAGATCGCAACCAGTTAAAAACCACCCTTGCACAGAAAAAAATTAAAAATCGCTTGACAATGTGTTTGTACGAACGAAGCTAATAATATTTAAATTCTATTTTTTCAGACTAACAATAAAATAACAATAATGGCGACCTTGGCTGAACTAGAATATTGCGAGCAAAAAGAATTTGACCCTCAAGATCCACGCTGTGCTAAGGTCATTATTACTGGAAGACTAAAAAAGGTAAATTTAATATCAAAATTGAAAAAAAAAATTACATTGGCGCATAATATGATAAACTCTCTAAACAATTTCAACTTCTTCAGACGAGGATGACGAAAAACATAATTTCTAAATATACAGAAACAGAATAACAAAATACCGATGTATCGAATAAAATAAGATGATTTTTTAATTCCTACAATGTTATCTAATTATTACAAAAAAAATCCTCTTTTTATAATTAAAATATATTTTTAGGAACTAAATAGTTCCTTTTTGAAAATATGGGAAATCGTTTAGGTAACTTTCAGCGAGCGCTATAGGTATAGTCTATCCCTTACTACAACGGAGCAGAGAGGGAGGAACTAACTTAAAACAATGATCTGCCGTTTCCCCGCGTGGATTAAGTTGAACGGAGTAAGTCAAAACATATCATTTGATTGCCGTTGTTGGTAGATGATTGATGTCTAATGGTATGGTGTACTTTTAGTGCAAGTGCGAGATGACGGCAAACCTAATTTTGTGTTCCGTGATAAAAGCGTTGTTTAGATGTGTCCTTATCTTTAAGGTTTATTTTCCCGTTAACCATAAACTTGATCCTCTGTTGTTATTAACATACTTTATAATAAATAAAAACTAATCTTATTTGATTTTACGTGCTTGTAAAAATAAATGTTTTCATATAAAAAACATTTTCGTTAATTTTTGTGTTTTATTCAGCGTTATCTCAACTGAAATGTTTCTTTAAGGTTGAATTCTCAACGTCATTCAATCTATTGCCAACCTATAACCTATTTCGCGTTGATTTTTTGAGTTTATTATTATAATAACTAACATTCAATGAAAATCAATATCGTCGGTACATTATTTAGGTAGTATCTGATATATTACAAGAATATCAATTTATTTCATTGCTAATTTTGAAAGAATTGTATAGTGAAAGAACAATGAGTGACAATGACATAATAATGTTAAAAAAAATCTTACCCGATATTTTTCGCTATACAATTCTTCTAAAATAAGTTATGAAACTCCTTGACATTTATTAAATATGTCAATTATTACCTACAGAATATCAAGTCGATACTGATTTTCTTTAAATTTTGTATAAAAGCTAGAAAACAAATAAATCTACGAGAAATAGGTTATAGGTTGGCAAGCATGTTGATACTCCCACCTTAAGTAAAAATTTCTAGGCCATTTTATTTTTATTATGATTTCCTTACTTTATTAATAGTCTGAGGCAAAATGCCTCTAGATTAAAAAGTTTTATATATAAAATAAGGCCATCAACTGGCCATATTAATTTTTTCTTTTATTCTTTAAAACTAGGTATCGGGCGAACAAAACGTCACTGTCACTACAACAGAGACCTAACTTGGCTTTAGGATTAAAAAGCAATACTTTTTTAACTAGATGACTTCAATTAATCACAGAATCATATTTTTTTTTTAAATAAAAGATATTTTTTACCACTGCATCATATATTTTTTAGGACAATAGAGTTGTCTTTAAGCAGCAAAAAAATAATATTTAAAAAACAACCGTATTGAGGTTAAAAAGTAATTTCAAAAACATAAACCTAGTAGCTACAACAGAGTTGTTTTTTCGGCGCCTATTTAATGCAGATTTTTTGCTACTTCTATTGGATTTCTAGCTAGTTTTCTCTCAGTGTATGCATTAAACATGGTGGCATGGTGTTAATAACACAGGTCTTATGCATGGGGAAATGGTATTCTACTTTCTTTTGTAGGTATGTACCTACCTATGTTTCTGAGAATTTTGTATTTGTCTTCACCTACATATCGTAGACATATCTGATTTAAGAAATTTACATTTAACGTCTCTCATAAGAATGTTTTAAAATATTTTAGGTGGATAAATCATCGCCTTATTACGATTTTGGCAAAGAATCGCTGTTTGAAAGGCATCCCGCAATGAAAGATTGGCCTCTTGGTAAGTATTAGCTAATTTTTGGTGTCTTTACTTCTTGTTTTTAAATTATAACATAAGTATCTACCTCTATAACTAAACTGCTTACATCTAATAATAATAATAATAATAATAATAATAATAATAATAATAATAATAATATAATAATAATAAGTTTATTTAAAATTTAATTATATAATAAAAATGTCAGTGGCGCAACCAGGGGGGGGGGCTGCCGGGCTGCAGCCCCCCCCCCCCCCCCCCCCCGAGCTTAGAAACTTCGCCTATTCGTTTAATTGCAAACCAATTTTTCATGTCACGCGAACTATTTTCGCATGTTTTTTGCGATCTCAATGTTTTATGGATTTGTAATTTTTTTGTTTATCAATGTAACATGGAATCTTACGTTTTTTGAGTAATTAAAGCATAAATTTTAATAAATAGCTCAAAATTGTACATAATGATTTAAAAAAAAAATTTCGGATTCGAGTTTTTTCCGTTTCTTTGCATTTTTTGAGAACATTTACCATAGTAATGTATATATTTTTTTACACCATCAGCCCACCGACTTTTTTAAAACAGCAGATATTTTGACGTGCGAATTTTCGATTGAAAATAAGGGTGCTTTTTCGATATAGTGTCAAAATAAGGTGAAAAAATAAATATTTTAAATCAAAATAATTACAGTGTGTTTGGGACATAAAAAGGTAAGTTATTACCAAATTTCGTGAAAACATAATTTTTTTTGTAAAAGATAAAAATAAAAAAACAAAAACTTGGTTATTTGAATTTTTCACATAAATTTTGAGGCAATGTGAAAAAAGTGTTAATACAAAAGTTGTAGATCTTTTTATTACCTACAACTTTGCCATTTAACGTTTTTCCATAGGACTTGTAGTTTTCCCGGAAATCGAGATAAATCGTTTTCTAGCCTTAAAACCTCACCCCCTTCCACTTCCCGACCTCGGATTACCCTTAAATTATTTTTTCTTTCATTTTTGTTATATTTCCTTTCTTTTCCAATGGGTTTCATCCTACTATTATTTTTTTTGTTTCAAAAATTATCGACCCTGGTCTACCTATTGATATTACCGTGGAAGAAATTCTGGACGAAATGGCAAAAACAAAACGAAGAATTTTACTTTAATATTAGTATTATTAGTGATTACTTACAACTTGTTGTATAAGGTTTTTGTTTTGTTTTAGTATAAGTATGCTTAATATATGCGTTACTTATTTTAAATACATTTTTACTAATTAAAATAAAATATCTAAATTTTTTTTTCATAAATATTTCGTTAAGGCTAGCGGCGTATTATTGCAGAAGTTTTAGGGGGCTGTCGCTCTCATCAATCCTACGTATTTTACCCAAAAAAGGGCGTGGCACCCAAAAAAATTTTCGCCTGCGGCGCAAAAGAGCGCCTTCGGCGCAAGAAGTTAAACCCCCCCCCCCCCCGAACAAATTTTCTGATTGCGCCACTGAAATATGTTTATGTTGTCTTCTATACTCTATCTTCAATACCCTGAAGCTGAGCTTGCTAGGGGCAAATCTTATTTTTTGTTTTAGTATGTAAAATCATAAAGCATTAAAAATCAACACTGTTGGATTTTCCCGGAATTGTAACCCTTCCACTGTTTTATTTACATATTCAATAATTTTATTGCACCCCTTTGTATTTTCAACCTTTATTAAATCATTGTCATCTGCAGTGTTAGTGAAACATGTAATTTTCTTGTTAGTATAGTGGATATTTAAATTAAGTTCAACTTTAGTGTATCCCATAATACTATAATTATGGATTTCCACCAACTATCGGCTGAATCAATTAATTTGTTTAGAGTTTTAGAGGAATAAGTACCTACCTATGAAAATTGCAAGTAAATTTATTTTCTTAAACCGGAGATATCGAAAATTTAATATAAAAATGAGCTCCATAAGAACAAATTGAAGTTCCAAAAAGGTTTTTCTAGCAAAAAGTTATACCATTGTGTTTTCAACAAATCCATAATTATAACAACAGTTCTATACATATTTTATACACAAACATAATCTATGAATATATACTATAATGAACACGGTCGCCACTACTGAAAAAGCATTATAGAAATGATTTGAAGAAATAGTCCATGCTTAAAGTGGAGTTGAAAGTATGAATAGGAAAGGAAAAACTAAAAGTCTTCCTTCACAAAATTTAATAGAATAAAATTTTTTTTTTCAAAGGTCTCTACATGTTTCGAACGTAGAAACTTCATCATCAGGAGACAGAAAAATATATTACCGATGGTTTTAGCAGAAGACAAAAGGATAAGTGGTATAAAACCTTTATGGCATCAAAAATTGGATTGTCGAAATGACATAATGTGAGGAAAAATGGAAATGAAAATCAGTTAAAACATACTGAGTGTGTGAAAAAATCAGTTGAAAGGTCTAAAACAATCAAAAAGACCGGGGAAGCAGAAAAAACACTTCTACAAAGAAGATGTTGAAAGTTCTTTTTTTTATAAAAATAAGTATGTCTTTAAGACATGGTAAAATATAGAATTTTTTCTTAAGTTAGTATAGAAATTAGGTACTAGCACCATGCATTTAAAATCTGTTATCTGTAATACATAAAAATTTTTTTTTCATTTTACAATGTCTTAAAGGCTTATTTTTATTTAAAAACCCTTTTAACATCTTCTTTTTTGAAGTGTTTTTCTGCTTCCCCGGTTGTTTTATACCCTTTCAACTAATTTTTTCACATACTCAGTATGTTTTAACTTATTTTCATTTCTATTTTTCTTCACATTGTCATTTCGACAATCCAATTTTTGATGCCATAAAAGCTTCATTAAGGTTTTATACCACTTATCATTGGGCGCATTCATCTGACGAAGCCGTGGAACGTTCCTACATTCGAAACATGTAAAGACCTTCTAACGAAATTTTTCTATTCTATTAAATTTTATGGAGGATGACTTTTAATGGTTTCTTTCCTATTCATTATAGAAATAGATAGGTACCCTATATTATGTAATATTGAAATTTTATTTTAGATCACAATTTCTACGTTGCAAAGGTTGAAATTGAACAAATATGCGTATTGGATTTCTTCGGTGGAATAAAGCACGTAACGCCAGAGGATTATTTCAACGCCAACGTAACGAATTTCATCAATTTGGACTCATATTTCCAAATGGTATCGGTGGTTGCAATTAAGGGGAACATGTGATGACAATCGACAGTAGATTATGTGTCACGCGGGAACATTATATTCTTGTGTAAAATGCCTGATGGATCAACAAGTTGAGCATTGTGAAACCTTATTTTCCAGAACATTGTAAACCATTTTGCATTGTAAACATATTATTTTATACCCTTTTAAATTTTATAGACAATTTTCCTTTATCCCTACTTGTCTATGGCGTTTTTTGTTAATAATAGAAGTTTGTATTTAGTAGTTTAATTTTTTTTTAAACCTACCTATCGACAGTCGTTACTATAGTCCCATGGGTTTCACGGAACTAGGACCAACTATGGAGAACTAGAGGGTAGGAGGCCGATCGCAATGCATTGGATTCGGTCCCAAATTAGCATCGGTCATTCAGCTTTACGAGTCGCCGTAAGATGGCGCTCGTGTTCGAAGTGGGGTATCAAATAAATGGTTTCTTATGGACGCGATAATTATTTTTATTTTAATTAGTTCTTTAAGGAACAAATAATGACTCTTATATGAATTTACACTTACTTTGTTATACTTATTAGTAAACTCGGCCTGTATAAAGTTCCAACGATGCTTGGTTTTTAAAATAGGTACAGGATATTAAACATTCTCTACATGCAGAGGTTTTTTTTAAAGTGAGCAACTAAAAAACTATTGGAGCTAGAAAGAGACTTATTTGGTTGCGTTTCCTCTCTGAAGAAGATCCTGCCGACATAAAGCAAACTCTACTTTTATAAATTTTACCATTATTCTATTATTCATTACAAATAATATGGAAATTAATTACAACACAACGTTATTTGTCTTGTCTTTTCTTCAAACCTTCAAACGTTATTTGTTATTTCGAAAAATAAAATGTTAATTATCAAAAGTAAAAGTCCAAAACGAAGAAGAAGAGGACGACACAAGCCCACCTGCGAAGCGAGAGCGCGCATCTATCGGCCAACTAGCGAACTAACCAAAAAACCGGGACAGAAATTGAAAATGCTGCCATTGTCGATCGGCCTCCTACCCTCTAGTTTTCCTTAGGCCCAACCCAGTAAACACACGTAGGGTTAATTTTTTCTTAAAACAAAGCGTTTTGACAGAAGACAACGACATTTGACATTAACAGCTGATCTGGTTTCGTCGTAAAAGTTCCCAGTTCAGTAGTGGGCGGTAGTAAGTTCACGCGTCAGGTTGCGTCATATTATTTTCTTCCGATTTTGGTGTTTTTTAAGTGTTTCTGTGGCTGTTTTTTGTGTATTGTGTGTTTTAAACATTTGACTTTTGGAGTTTATATATTTAAGAGATAGCCTATAGCTACAAGCAATAGGTAGTAAATAAAGGTGTCCTTTATTTTTATCTGCTTCTTTGCTAATATTTTTGCTAATATTCAGTTCATCTGTTATTATTATTCTTACATCTTATTTGTACTGTTATTTATATATTTTTTTCACTCTTAAAAAAATGTAACATCACTTAGTTCCAATTTTATCTAAACCCTAGTTTAGATAACATTTTGCAGCCACCACAGAAAAAAAAATGGTTTATTATACAGGAAATAAGTAAGATTTTAGCGCTTGGTCTTTTCCATATATAATAAATACCTAGGTAACAATTTTTGTTTTTTTATAAATAAACACTAAGAGAAAAAATGTTATTTTGTTTTTTTCCTGGTCTGTCAATATATTATTTTATAGATAATAAAATTCGTACTCTACGTACATCTTTAAAAAATATTTTAAAAATATGACAAAATTTAAAAGATAACGAAAAGCTTAATCCGGTCCTGTCTCTGTAGCCAACCGTTTAACGTAAAATTGACCAGACCTCAGCAGGGTGGCATAAATGACAAGTGATGCGGCGAGTGCTTAGATAAATTTGACTGTAGGTTAAAAATACGTTTAAAAATGCGAAACACCAAATGATTACAGCGTATTTTCATTACGTACATTCAACGTTACACGTTTCAAGTAACGTTTTTTTTACGTTTAGATATAATTATTTTATTTAGGTTTTCTAATAGGGTACCATAAAGCTACAAATCAGCGTTACAAATAATAATAATTAAAAAATAAACGTTAAAATAGAATTAAATTTACAGGTTTATTTTTCGTTATAGTATTAGATATAAATAACGTTTAAATAAGGTTTACAAATAAACTAATAAAAATGTCATAATTATTCTTCGGATGACACCTTCAACTCCTGAACCTTTTAAGCAACCAACCTATGTACCTAAAAACAATTTAATAATAAGTACAAAATTGAAATTATATTAAAAAGGTTTTCGCCATTTTCTCGAATATAAAAAGTAGTGTGATAAAGTAAAATTTTAATATCAATTAGGTTCTGATGATCCCTTGAAAAACCGGATTAAACAAAAAAAAAACACAGTTACATTATTTCGTCACACAACCGAACAGAGCGGTCACAGTAATATAAAATATTTTAAAATAACATTAGTACCTACGTACATTTACATTTAACATTTACTTCTCATTGACCAACCCGGAGCAAGAACTAACATGTTATAACTTCGAATCCTATAAACATAATACTATATAAATAAATACTCCACACAAGGAAACACAAATGTTACACGTGATCTTGATCCACCAATACAATTTCTCGGTTTAAGCTTGTTGAGTTAAAATTTAAAAAACGCGTAAATAACGTTAATTTGATCGTATTATTCGTTTTACTGTAAGGATACTTAGTGGAAACTATCGGAGTTCCCGGTGTAAAAATTATACAATATTAACGTTTTATGGTAATTAATGTAACGTATCTGCAAAACCATTTAAAATATTTTAAAAAGAAGAAGAAATGTTGCTGTAATACGTATTTATGGGTCTGCAAAACCTTATCGCAACGTTTTATTCTATTTTATATTTCATGTCGTTAAAGTAAACATTTTTTCAACGTTAATTTAAACACAGTCAATATATCGTTGCAATACTTTCTAAATATATTATTTAGTGTAAAAATTACATATTTTTCATGTTATCAATAAAGTGTATTTTTAAAACAAAAAATTAAAGGTAACATATCTAACGTACACCGTTTATCAACCACTGGCACGTTGTTATTACGTTGAAAAAACGTATGTGTGTTTACTGGGAACGACCTCAAGGGACCCGTAGGCCAACACAAATTTGCATAGTCAGACCAAAATTCCCATTTCCCAATAATATTTAATGATATAATAATGCTATGATAATATAATAATGGAATGGTGGTTTAGGCAAATAAAATATATATCCAGACCAAAAGGCAATACAAATACCTATCTAAAATAAATCGAGCGATTTTTAATTAAAATTTCTAACATTTGACATGGTTTTATGGATCTGTTTATACCATATTTTTGATATTTTAATAATTATTTATTTTTAACACATAATAATATTATATTATAATAAGTCTTTTAAATAATAGTTAATGCGAGCGGGGTTTTATAATGGGATATTTAGGGTATGATATTGAATACATCCTTCAAAATAGAACTAAAAAATAAAAATGAATAAAAAACTACGCAATAGAAAATTTCCTGACCTTAATCCTACAACCAGAGCAGGGAAGCGAAATCGGTAATAGAACGAAAAGAACAGGTCATATAAGTATCTGTATTTGTCTTTCTCGTTAAAAAATGCATTTGATTGTCAGTGACAATAATTTTATTACTGCTTACCCCTTTCTCTCCCCATAATTTTTTGGGTGTAAAGGGGCAAAAGGCCCGCAAGGATAGCTACTGGCGTTAACTTGGAATTTGTCTTGGAGGCCCAAATTTTGCTCAATTTGAGTTTTAATGAATTATTACTTTATCACCCCTCTCTATAATAAATGAAAAATGATAATTCTTATTTTCACTAGTATTAGGTTCAGGTTTATAAACTTTTGAATTCGTTATATTCGTTAGGGTTAAACCAGTGGCGGCTCGTGCCATTTTAGTGAAGTAGGGCCAGGTAAACCCTTAGCGCCGCAGGCAAAAGATTTTTGGGTGCCACGCCCTTTTTTGTTAATAGTTCTTGCTTTTAAAGTAGGAAAAATAAGCAAAAAGGCACCTAATTTAATTTATGAATTTACAATCATATCTTGAATATACCTAAACACGATAACAAGTTGAAACACACAAGCAATGTCAGTGGTTTCATCTGCGATAAACGGAGAGTCCTTTATTTCTTTTATGACTTCATCATGATACACATCTAACATACAGTCCAGAAGTTCATTTTGTAGGGGTTTTGATGTTCCTTTAAATACTTTCGATTTTTCAATATGATCTTTAAGAGTTTTGTCTAATTCTGAGCTGAAATTTATTAATTCACGAAATATGCCCCTATTTTCCGACGTCTCTTTTTCGTCATGACGTCTCAAAGCCAACTCAAATGCACCACAAAACCGAACGCAGTTTATAATTTGGTTTAATATGTATCTGTTTTTATCAATTTGTTCGTTTTTCTTCATTATTTCATTGTGATATGCAGAATTTAATTGAGTTTTAATGTTAATTTTACAAGCATACTGAAATTAAATAATGATATATTGTTTAAATGTACCTTCGATTTTTCATGTGTCTTCATTTTGTCCCAGAAATGGACCAAATCATCTGTACCTTTTTGGGACCAAGTTTGCTTCCCACCAAATAAAACACACATAAAACAAAATAGTCTATTAGATTCATCACAACCGCACACCCAAGTATTTTTTCCATAAAGTTTCCTTTAAAAATCTAATAGTATTCATTACTTATGTATTTCTAAAATAAAAAGTTCGTTAATCCTACATTAAATCAGCCGCCGGCCGAACGAAAACAAATCGAGACGCGACGCGAACATCAGCTGTTTGAAACGTCTAACATCAAACGGTCAAACGAAGAGAGCCTGGCTACCCGTCGAGATTTTTGCCTGCTTGCATTCAAGGTCATTTCCAACGTTTTTTTATTGAGGTGATGGCGTTTCGTCACCTCCCGTGTGCCTCGTCGCGCTTGGCGCGGAAGCTACGTTACCGTTTTACGCATAATCGCTTCCTTTTAGATGGAAATTTGCACCCGACTGTGTTCCATTTTTAAATTATTTTGCTAATTGCTTTAAAAACGAGAATATTAATTTTAATAGGTTTTGATAATTTGTAAAGGGCAGGACGCTAGACAGGAGGGCAGGTAGTGCCATGTCACTGTGGCTCTACCCCACGAGCCGCCACTGGGTTAAACCCACATTATGTGTTAAGTAGGTACCTACTATTAAAACAGCAAACAATTCGAATTTATTTTATAGTCTTAGGTAGACTGGTATAACATAGGTAGTTATTAAGTTATTATACGTAATATTCCAGCAAACATGATGCAAAATCAAAATTTTAAAACACCACCTATAATGTTGCGTACCATATGCCTCATAGAGTCCAAAAGACTGAAAACAGTAAACTACATGAACACTCAACAAGTCTGCACAAACATTATGTCACCAAGTACTATATAAGGTATTATACAAAACGGCCAGATCGTCGAGAGTATTTTTTTTGCAAAATCGTTTATAATTTCGTCGATATTTAATGTTTTAACAAACTCGTGTTCGATACTGATTGAGGATAAATCCGAAAGGCGTTGTTGTCCCATGGTGTTACGTAAATGGGGTTTTACTATTTTAAGTTTGAAAAAAGATCGTTCCGCTGATGCCACACTAACTCTAACTGGTAAAGTTAGAAATAACATCACTGCACTAGATACATCTGGAAAATTTGAAGAAACACAATGAATTTTTATTAATAAATGATCCGCAAGTTCATACACAGTTTTTAATTTTGAAATACTATCTCCAAGTCCCTTTCTGATGCTTAAAATGTGACCAGGAAAGTCAATGGGCAAGTCTTTATGGTATATCGTTTGTAAATTCCGCGCTTTCACGTATAATCCTTCTTCACTTAACCCTTGAATGCCTAAGCGGGGTCCTTGCGGGACCCCAGTACAGTATTTTCCTTAGTATTTCTGGAATAAAAAAAAATCTGGCAACTGCGCCTTTAGGAATGTGCTTGAAAATAGTGTTAGCACGTGTTAGTCTGGTTTGAGCCGCCGACGCCGCGACAGTGCCAGGTTATAACGCTATTAGGTAGGTGGGGTCCCTCAGAGATAATAGTATAATACCTACATATTAGTATTTGTTTTGCTTTTGTTAATATTCTTCAGAAGGTGTTGTAAGTTAATTTTTAAATATTTAATAAATATTTTGAACACTATAACCTTAAGCTTGTGTTTGATAATTAAAATACACTTTAATGCATATCCATATGTTTATTTACTATGGGGTCCCTTGGGGACCCCGGTTGGGCATTTACGTTGCTTTTAGTAGGCTGGGCGCTCAAGGGTTAACGAAGTTAAATTCTCAAGGTATAAAAAATTTAATTAATTATGAAATTAAATAACTATGAAAAGCAAAGCTGGCAGCAAGTTTTGAGGGGGCCGTCGATTACAAAAGCACACAAGAAGAAATAATATTATTTATGACACAAGCGCCGAATGCAAACGAGGTGTGATAGAAGATGTGATGGCGTAGAAAATTGCATTGTGTCAAGTCATTCGGTCAATCGTGAGGGCTTGATTTCAAGAATTTCTCGAAATATGTAGACGCTGTATTGTAGCATTAAGATAACGAATAGAAACCAACTCATTTATTTCCGTGCACGTTCATTTATTTTCGTCAAAACAATTTTCATGGTCGTTTTTTCAAAGGCAACTTCAAGAAGGAAATGATAAAAGTTTTCAATATTGAAAATTTCAACGGAAAGTGCATTAAGTATGCGAGACACGAACTTTTGGTTTAGCGTGGAATTTTCATAATATAAATTCTGAGTCTTGCACTACGTTGTTTCCTAATCATATTTTAAATTTCATTGAAAGGACCTATAAAGACACACAACGCGAATATAGAGTTTTATATAAATCTAATGATAAACGCATGATAAAATGGCAATGACATTTATTAAGGGTACATCACCGCATGTAAAATAAACACTATTTTGCCTTGCGCTGTTACCGAATTTCTCCGAAACCGCATCTATGATTTAGGGGAGACCAGGGCTAGTTGGCGCACGGGTTGGTTGGCGCAATGCAATTTTGACTACTTTATAATAAACATCGGAAACACTGTATGGTCCTCGGAGACTCGTTGTAGGCAACCAACATTACATACGATAACTCTCGCCTAGATCTCTTAAAGTATGGTTGCAGCTTCACGGACTTGATTTTTTGACTATTTATGTAACTTTTCTGTGTTTACTTACTTACTTCATAGGTAAGTACTACTACATACACAATAAATATAGAAAATTAAACTGTAGACATGGTAAATTAATATTAGTTATTTGCATTTACAAAATATTTTGAGGTTGTGTATTTTGAGAGGCAAATAACTTTACACGTGGGTTTGGGGCAGGTTGGCTCAAAACAAACGGGGTAGGTTGGCGCAGCGCCTACTTGCCCCGTTGTTGCCGGATTGTAAAAAATTTTAATTTGTTTTAGTTTTATGATGAGAAACTATAAAAGAAAAACGAAGCGGGGAAACTATTCCAATGAGATATTGATAAGAGCAGCCAGAGAGGTAATTTAAACATTAGAATAATAACTTTGAACAACAATGAGTTAAATATATATTATTTATAGGTTTTAATTAATGGACGAACCAGGAGAAGCGTTGCAAACGATTTTCAGATACATTCGAGAACGCTCATTCGATTTTGCTCAAAAACTAGTGCAGCTGAACTGCAAAACAATGATGGCCTACAGGTAAAAATTGGTTATGCCCAAAGTAGAAAAGTATTTTCAGTAAAGCAAGAAAAAATATTAGAAGATTATATCAAGAAATCGTCAGATATGTAAACTTTTATATATATCTACGTATGTCTTACAAACTTTTGCTTTGGTTTGTGATATAACTTTAAGTTGTTTTTTTATGATGTTGTGAGTATTATTTTTAATAAATCGTTATTTCAGTTAAAAACCTTATTTTCATATTAAACACTGGTTGTGCGCCAATTTACCCCATATGATGCGCCAACCAACCCCACCCACGGGGTAACTTGGCGCAACTGACATACCAAAATATATATTTTTTTAAAACGAACTGTTTTAACAAACCC
Organism: Polydrusus pterygomalis; assembly: GCA_963969555.1. Lineage (NCBI taxonomy): Eukaryota > Metazoa > Arthropoda > Insecta > Coleoptera > Curculionidae > Polydrusus > Polydrusus pterygomalis. Next base: position 24,851,359 of record OZ018378.1, on the reverse strand, counting down.
TTTAATTAAGATAATAAGGTTGTAGATAAGGCTTTAAACTATAATAACACGCCAACAAATACTTTTTAAACGGATCTGAAAGGTGATAAAAAGTTTGAACGTTAAAAGTGCGCCAACTAGCCCCGGTCTCCCCTACTTTAACATATCTACATAACAATTACAATTTAAGAATATTACAAGACCTATCTTTAAGCTCTGTTTCTCATGAAGCAGATTTTTCGATTACCCTTTCGTTATCAAAATATACCATAATTTGTAATGTGCAGTGGCGTATTTAGGGGGGGGGGGGTCCGAGGGGTCTGGACCCCCCCCGTGGGCTCAACATTAAAAAAAACTAAGAACAGATCAGATGCCTTGTTGCATTTAATGTAGACAGGGTGAACTGAACCTCGCCCGATAACAAAATGTAATAATTTTCTATTTTACAATTTTTGAATAAAGACCTTTATTATTATTATTATTATTATTAAATAAAATTATTAAATAATTGAAATGATGTTCACTTAGTTTTGTAATTTTTTTGCAAACTAGAACTATTAGCAACACTTTGTTTTTACAAATAATGAAGTAACTGTGTCACAGATAACAAAACAACATGGCCAAACTTGCCAAAAAAAAATGGCAAAAATAACTTGAAAACCAATCATTTTCGGAATCGGTCATATTATGTAGAAATATATATTTTTAAACATAAATATTTAAAAAAATATATATTCCCATTATTGCGTTTATATTTAAAAATTTCTTAATTTCTTCCTTTTTTGGGTTCAGCTATCAAAACATAGAAATTATAAATTTTGATAGTTCAAAATAGGGCGTGGCACTGAAAAAATTTTCGCCTGCGGCGCTTTTTTAAAGAAAAAAAAAAGAAAGAAAGAAAGAAAGAAAGAATGATAAAACGAAAGGTATAGACCACCCCCGTGGCAATATTCTAAATACGCCACTGGTAATGTGTAAATATAAGTAGGCCAACTTTAAAAATTAATCTCTCTCAAAGGAAGGCCTAAATTAAAAATCTGTTACAAGTGCTGCTTTTTATTTGCATCTTGGATCAGGTCAATTTGACCCAGATCACTAAAATTCAGTGGCGGCTCGTTAATGAAGGGCTCTGGGGCGCCGCCCTCCCTGCAATTATTTCAAATAGAATCCAAGAATACTTTAACTTACAAAACCAAGAACGCAATGTATGTAAGCAATCAATTAAAATAACTCAAACCAAACGTAGTCCTATTCCAACGGGCAAGCTATACTCATAGACGAGCGAGTTGCGCGCTCTCAAGGTTGTACTAAGCGCGGGCGACCGATTATTCGTCCCGATTCAACGCGAGTTGCCATGACTACAGAGGCGTGACGTCACCTACACATCGCACAACGAGCTGCCGCGGATGAGCTCCAATTTTCCGCGCCCAACAGCTGTTCGCGAATCGCGATGCCACGGTAGAATAATCGATATATTATGTACTCTGACGATGCGACGTGTCGATGCCGCTAATCGCTAATGATTTGTTTATTTGTTTTGATTTGATTTATTAGTTACGTTATAAAGTTGAAAAATTTCGTCTAATATGAAGGTCATTGATTTACAGAAGCTTGTGTTTAGTTCTCTGAGCTTAAGTGAAAAACTTGATTTAAAAAATGCAGAGCGTCCACTACCAATATTGAACATAGTACAAGTGCAATCAAAATGTAAATGTAAGGCACAGTTTACGTGTAAGTTTGACAAAGAAATATATAATAAAAAATTGTGGCTGTGCGGTTGTGAGGACAAAAATTCTTTTTTTTTTGTTTCGTGTGATCGTGTGTCTTGTTTTTGACGGGGATGATAATTGGACTATAAATGGGGTGCAGGACTTCAAAAATCTTTCTTTATATGAAACTCCTAACCATAGGCGTCCCAAACAAATAATTAAAATGCGTATACACACTTATAAGTTTGTTTTACATTAGGTGTTTGTACATACTACACTTTATAAACCCACTGTATATATAATAATATTATATTAAAATAATAAATATAAGGTAACTTAAAAATTCTATACACAAAACTAAAATCTGAAAAATAAACCTGATACGGCACGACACTGCTCAGAAAATCCTTTAATTTTTTTACCAGAACTCCATTCTTCGACCATTGTCCAGCCCGTCCACAAATTCCAAATTACGTATAATTTATCTTCGTCTCTTCCACGCCATCGGCGGTCACTGGCCTATCTCTGTCTGACAGAATCGATCGTTGAACGGGTCAGAGACCGCTTCAGTTTATCCCAGCCGCTTTAACTGGCGCTTGTATCCCTTGCTGTTGCCAATTCTTCAAAATTTTCGGATTTGTAAGCACAATGTTAGTATATACGAGAAACAAGGGTTTGTTAATTAGTTGTTTTTAATCACTGAAAACACTTTTTGTCTTGATTTCAGTTATATTGTTTTTTAAGGACTAAAGAATGTATTATTATAACAATGAATGGCTTGTTATTTTTTTCTGTCACACTCAAAACAGCTGTTCGCGAATCGCGATGCCACGGTAGAATAATCGATATATTGTGTACTCTGACGATGCGACGTGTCGATGCCGCTAATCGCTAATGATTTGTTTATTTGTTTTGATTTGATTTATTAGTTACGTTATAAAGTTGAAAAATTTCGTCTAATATGAAGGTCATTGATTTACAGAAGCTTGTGTTTAGTTCTCTGAGCTTAAGTGAAAAACTTGATTTAAAAAATGCAGAGCGTCCACTACCAATATTGAACATAGTACAAGTGCAATCAAAATGTAAATGTAAGGCACAGTTTACGTGTAAGTTTGACAAAGAAATATATAATAAAAAATTCTGGCTGTGCGGTTGTGAGGACAAAAATTCTTTTTTTTTTGTTTCGTGTGATCGTGTCTTCTTTTTGACGGGGATGATAATTGGACTATAAATGGGGTGCAGGACTTCAAAAATCTTTCGGAGAAAATAAAAAAAACATGAAAATAGTGCAAAACATCGTCATAATGTGGTAAGTTTTCAGATGTTAGGACAAACTTTAACTTCTTTAAGTAGTGCTGCTTATGCTGATGAAATTAAAATTCACAACGAGAAAGTTAAAAAAAAAACACACGTACTTTCGAAAAGAATAGACATTTAAAATTTTTTTTAATTTAAAGCCAGCGCCCCCCTCCCTGACTCGCTAGTCACGAGCCGCCACTGCTAAAATTTGATAATTAGGATGTTTTATTTACAAACTGATTTGATTTATAAGTTACCCGGTCACTTCCCTTGCCAAAGAGTAATGCACTATTTATAATTAATGCATTACTCCTTTGCCTTTGCCCGTAACTGCAGTCTTCACCACCCGCAAATTTTGATCACTTAAAGAGAACTGGTCAGAAACAAAGGTGGGAGTTGTTTTTGACAGATACTTGGCGTAGCCTAACCTCAAACCACAGATAAAAATATAAAATATTTGTCCGTAATCCAAAATTTAAAGTCAGAGGATTCGGAGGAGGAATTAGCTATAATAGTAAGTACATCAAAGTGTTTATTTCTTCTAAAATATAATCAAATCGAGAATAACCATAACCTCAACAAAATTTACGTGACAAATGACACTGACGTAGTCCGAACCAGAATAAAAGCCACTTCATTTAAAAGTGAACTAATCAAGAATGCAAATAAATAGCAGCAAAATGCAAACAACGTTTGAACCTTTAGCTACCCACTTAAGGGGCATACAGACACACGTACATGTATTAGTACATGTGCGCGCGTTGATGTAAGCGCGTTGATGTTCGCCAGTGTGTAGACAAAATACCGACAACAAAACCGACACACATGTTTCCTGTTCCCGCTTGAATTTATGTACGCACGTACATAAACGCGCGCACATGTATGAAGGTGTGGAGACGAAAGTTTGTTTGTTTCAAGGATTTTGTCAGTGTCTTGTTAGTTTTGTTGTTTTAGTTTGATTTGAACATTGCGGATTTATGAAGTTTTTCTTATAACACACACGCCAAAAAGTTTAGTTCATCGTCACTCGACATACTGACACCGCAACGCCTAGAAGACTGCATACAAGCACCATACAAGTACCTGTGTCTGTAGAGAAATGTGATCCACACACATCAACACGCGTACATCAACGCGCAAATTATACTAATTATAATAAATTATAATCCGACCCTGACCGATAGTTTTTTGCATTTTTATGGCCGAGCTCTTGCAAAACGTCCCAGGTAGTTAAACGGAGTCAACCATGTATTGTAAAAAATACTTTACAATGCGATTCCATAACATGAAAGATAATTACAATTCAACAATGCTAACGAGTTTAAATTGGAGAAGTGTCTGCTTCTAGTCCAATACCTCTGCGCAATTCTCATAATTGCTATGATCTAGGCCAGCTAATAGACTCAAGCATGTATTATCACAGCAGCGCCCAGAGAGAAGCTGATGTTGCACATAACTTTAATAATTAGCGAACATTCCACGTAACCACACAAAGCTCGTTAACTTGTCGATCTGTTAAGCAATGGCTGGCGGACAATTACAATAAGCAACCATGCTGGCGGCCAACGCTGTTTAGATAAAGGCCAGATGCGGTCGTAAGATCTATATCCGCCTCGTGCGGGGCGCAATCCTTTATCAGCGGTCGTCTGACCGCGTTTGCATGTTGCGGATTCCGGATCCGGCCCAGCTTTATGCTTGCTAATGAACTAAATGGCGGGGTGGGCCCGTTATCGCGCCTTCCAAACGGATGATGCAACTTTTAATGACCGTAATGTGGTTGACCTGCTCGGAGTGCTCGGAAACTAAATTGTTAAATCAATTGAGGAAAGGTTTGAAAATTTCCTGTCTTTAAAGTCTCGGAACATTTAGTTTTGTCAAGTTAAGGACGGTGCAGTGGCGTAACCAGGGGAGAATAGAGGGGTTGAACCCCCTCCAACAGTTAATAACATTTTGTAGTTGTTGCTTAGCTCGTTTGGGCAAAAACAAGAAGCAAATAGTAATCTGTATTTGTCGTGGGTCAGATAGGTACCCACTTAAATTTAAATATTGAATATTTTATTTCCTGCAATAAAAACTTAATCCATTGAATTTTCGATGAAATACGGAGAGCTGTATCTGTAAAACTTTGTTTAAATAAAAAGAGTCAAGAAATTCAAAGAGTGACCAAATAAAAGGCGTTTCCATTCTCGCGCACAAAAAGCTCGAAGCAGTCAGTCAACCAATGAAACAACGTTATTATCATAGGGTCAATATCTTGCATTTATGCTTAAATTTGTCCTCGGTTCTAATTCTAAGAATCTCAGGCTATAACGGAAGCAAGAAAAATACAAAACGAAGAAAAAATACTCGAATATTGTTTTTATAACCGCGTTTAATTACAAAAATCCATTTAACCTTGTTATTTTAAGTTTTAGACAAAAGTATGTAGGCAGTACAGAAAGTTTCCCCTAATTTATGATTGATTATTGAAATTTGAATATAAAATGTACGCAGTAATCTTAGTAAACCGAAGGTGCCAGGCGTATAAGAGAAACATTCGCAGGGATGGTGAAAGAGAAACTGTACGTAATACAGGAAACATAATATGGTATAATTTTATATCCCGCAGGGATGTTGTTAACAGCAATATATGTAGTAATTAAAAATGTATTTTATTAAGGATATCCCGCAGGGAAAGAACAAAGGAACTATTTGGAGTACCGTAAAATAGGGGGAAACTATGGCCGAAAAGTGTGCATGTTGTATTTTATAAATTGATGTATTTTTCCAATAACCAATAACCGTATAACCTTTGTATGAATTAATGGAAATGTATCGTTAAAAATTCTGTATTAACTATTTTAAAGCAAGTGAAATATATACAGTGAGGACCTAAAGTCCGTCCCCCCCTCTAACTTCTAAACCGTTCGGTATATTTTAATGAAATTTTGAACGATAATATTTGAGCAAGTCTTGCACTTTTTGACATACCAATGACAGCTTTAAATGTCAAGATGACAGCTGGGTCCGCTTTTGGAATATTTTTTTAAATGGAAAGGGGGTTCCAATGGTACCTCATTTTGAAGGTCTTTTAACGCTTAAAACATTCTCCAATTTAAAAAACATTTCGTTCAGTATTTTCTAAACAGGAATCAATAATATCGATTTCTACATTATGACTACCACTGTTTATAACACACTTCTTTTACCTATTGATTGTTGCTGTCATACTGTTTTTAAATGTCTGATTGACAGAAAATATTTTTACCTCGAAATTGTCTTAAATGGCTCGTTCTTTAGAAGATAAATTTGAAGCGATTATTATTTTTGGCGAAGCTAACCGAAATTACCATGCTGCTGTTTGTATGTTCAATGAACGATATCCGGAACGCCAAATATGCAGAAAATTTTTGCAAAAACGAATCTTAAAATTTCAAGAAACTGGTTCGGTTAAAGACGCACCAAGGTCTGGAAGGCCAAAAATCGTGGAAGATGTGAAGGTCCAAGTTTTAGCTGAAATGGTTGTTACTCCCCAACCGCCAACGAAACACGTGGCTGAGGCATGTAATGTTTCTCGTAGTTCTGTCAAAAGAATTTTGAAAAGCCATAAATTTCACCCATATAAAATGAAAATTATACACGAACTAACAGAAGATGATCCAGATAGACGACTAGAATTTTGCGAAATTATGTCAGAAAGAATCGTAAGGAATAACAACTATTCGCGGAACATCTGTTTTAGCGACGAAAGTATTTTTTTCTTACATGGACGAGTTAATACCCAAAACTGTAGGTACTGGAGTGATGAAAACCCTCATGTTTTTTGGGAGGGACACACACAGTTTCCCCAGAAAATAAATGTTTGGGCAGGCATTTTGGGTAATCACATTATAGGTCCCATTTTTCTGGAATATAATCTTAATGGCCCCAGGTACCTGGATATGTTGCAACATACAATTACTCCACTAATTAATGATGTTGTTGCCCAAAACCCACATGAGTTTCAAGAGGTTGTATTTCAACAAGATAGTGCCCCGCCACACTATTTTAGGCAAGTCAGAAATTACCTAGACGAATCTTATGAAAATAGGTGGATTGGTCGTCGAGGTACGACAGAATGGCCAGCTAGATTGCCTGACCTAACGCCTCTAGATTTTTTTCTTTGGGGATACGTTAAAACTGAGGTTTATAAAACGGCTCCAGGCTCATTAGAAGGACTTAGGCAACGAATTACAGATGTTTGTTCAAGGATAACGCCACAGGTGCTTCACAATGTCCGAGAGGAATTTACTAATAGAACATTTATTTGCCAAAAGGTCCATGGCGGTCATTTTCAACAATTGTTGGTAACCACTGTTTTGTAGATGTGTCCCTTTATCTTCTGTTTAAAATACTTATAATTAATAAATTTAATTTCATACTGAACCAAATGTTTTTTAAATTGGATAATGTTTTAAGCATTAAAAGACCTTCAAAATGAGGTACCATTGGAACCCCCTTTCCATTTAAAAAAATATTCCAAAAGCGGACCCAGCTGTCATCTTGACATTTAAAGCTGTCATTGGTATGTCAAAAAGTACAAGACTTGCTCAAGTATTATCGTTCAAAATTTCATTAAAATATACCGAACGGTTTAGAAGTTAGAGGGGGGGGGGGCGGACTTTAGGTCCTCACTGTATATGATATAAATACCTTTATAATGTCACGTAGAATTTAGTATCTTCTTGTACTCCTTTAACAATGACCCGCAAGGGCCGAATCACGTGTCAGGAAACTGATTAAATTTGTGAAAAATAGCAAGTACTGTCAAGTAGTTATTATTTTTTTTCCTGTGGAATGAAAAAAGGTAAGATAAAACTGAAATTACTTCCATTGACGTATACAATGACTTGTTGACAAATTATAGTGTTTTGACAATGGTATAGGTACACTGCAAATCATAATCGATTTGTCCTTTTAAAACGAGAACTGTTTGATAAACGACCTTTTAAAATAATTAAAATCGATAAAGTAAAAAGAACAGAAATTTGCCGCAAAATAGGAAACTCAGTTCACGTTTGACAAAGCCAACAAACAAGCAAACTTAAGCGAAAGAATATTGGTCTCGTCCTCTGGGAAATCTTGCTTATTTGTCTTTAGAAGTTAGTCTTATTTTTAGCAGTTTGCAGTTTGTCACGCAGTAATCGCTCTCTTAGTTACAAAGCTATAAAGAACAAAGAAATAATGGCAAAATATCTTGGATATTGCTTTTCCTTAAAGCGTTAAATCGTTTTAAGAAAATGAGCTAAGGAAAAGGGCGAAATGTGGAATTAATAAAATGATGTTAAATTGGCAATCGTAAATTGTCAATTTAAATTATTTTTGCTCGGATAAATAAATAATAGAAGGTTTAAGCTTTCTGTTGTCGAATTTGCAGATTGCTTATAATCATTAAGGAGTACACGCATTGAATCGACTCGGACCGGTCGCCTCGGAAAAGAGCAGTCGGAAAAGAGCAGTCGGAAAAGAGCAGTAGGAAAAGAGCAGTCGGAATATCAACGCGCATTGAATCGACTCGGACCGGTCGACTCGGAAAAGAGCTGTCGGAATGACAACGTCAGCCGCGAATTGAATTCGCTTTGCCGGCAGTATCGTCCACTAGTAGTCGAGTATAGAGGAGCAGGAGAAGATAAAAATGACATAATTTCATTAAGATAATGTATAAAGCATTAGGTAAAAATAATTTAATTATATAAAATTATTTTTAAAATTCCATTACCTTTTATGTTATATTTCGTGAGATTTTTAAAAAGCAATGTTATATTCAATAAACATTTAGGCGTTTTTATTATTATCCCTTAAAATTTTTTTTTAAATAACATTAATCTTTATGTAATATTTCGTTATCTTAACTATGAAAAATACTAGGGTTTGTAGTGACATTAAGTAGTAGATGTAAAAATAATTAAAGGAAATATTTTTACCGTGTGTTAGCATAAAAAAATCCTTTAATATTTATAATTTTCATAAAAATAAATTAAATTTTTTTTTAAACTTTAAATTTAAATTGTATGTCTTAATTTTCCATAACTTTCCTAAACTTTACTTATATAAAGTTGTTTATTCATCACTGTTAAAAATATCTCGTTTTATTGTAAAATTAAAATAAAATTTAATATTACAAAAACATTAATGTATCCATATCTACCACATGAAAGTATGTGTAAAATTTATATTTTTATATTTTTTAAGGAACTATCATGTAAAATTCAACCCACTTTTTACAGTATGCAATAAAAAAGTTACACTCCAGTTTGTTTTACTAAAACTAAGGCTCGAGAATTTCGATATCAAGGTAAATTAATATGTTGACAATTAAACTTTTTTTAAAAGGTCACGGCGGCATCGATCAAATAGCACAATTATAACGTTTCTATTTATTGGTGTTTTTCCGCTACACTGAATTTCATACAAAAGTCGTAGTTTGCCGTCAGAGCATTCGGCAGTTTTTGCCCCTGCAAGCAATTCCGGGTCGAGTCGACCGATCCGAGTCGATTCAATGCGTGTACTCCTTTATACTATTAAAAACTCAATTTATCCGGATAGCTGGAAAATGGCGCTAGTGGTGCCACTGCCAAAAAATAATGATCCACGTCGCCTGATTAGTATACTGCCATGTCTGTCAAAAATTCTTGAAAAAATAATTACCAAACAGCTTACAGAACACGTCGAAATAAGCCCCATCTTGCCTGTAACTCAATCCGGTTTTAGAAAAAAATCATGGTTGTGCAACTGCTTTAGCAAACGTGACCGATGATATATTTAGGGCTGCTGACTCGGGAGAAGTAACTGTTTTAGCACTTCTGGACTTCTCGAAAGCGTTCGACACCTTTGACCACCGACTATTATTAGGGGTTCTTCATTATATTGGCCTTAGTAACCATGCTATTAAGCTTTTTAAAAGCTTTTTGGAAAGTCGACGACAGTGCGTTATACTTGATGCGGAGAGGTCTAACGAGCTAGCTATAACTACTGGAGTCCCCCAGTGATCGATTATTAGCCCTCTATTGTATGTTATATACACGTTATGCCTGCCAGAGGCTATACAAAAATGTAAAAAACATTTCTATGCAGACGACACCCAGTTGCATTTATCGTTTAAAAGGGAAGACGTTGCGGAGGGCTGTCAGGATATCACTAGGGATCTTAAAAATCTTCAAACAGTTTCTTTAGAACATTCCCAAAAAAATGCTGTGTAATGGTCTTTGGTAAAAAAAATTACGTCGATAAGATTAAGAACTCAATTGATATAAAAATAGACGATATAGCCTTACCGCTCAGAGAAAACGTAAAAAACTTAGGATTAGTTTTTGATACCCTCTTGCGTTTTGAACAACACGTTACCCAATGTGTTCAACGGGCATACGTTAGATTAAAACTCCTTTATAGTAATCGCCATGAACTGTCAACAAAACTCAAAATTTTGCTTTGTGACTCACTTGTGCTTTCTATATTCAGCCATGGAGACGTAGTTTACGGAATCTGCTTAACATCCAATCAAAAACAAAGAATTTAAAAACTCTCTCTTCGTAAAAATATTAGGATTTAATCGTATTTACCTATATCTGAAAGTTGATATTAACTGAGATACAGGGTGTTAAAGTTAAAACTTCATTTTTGTATTTCTCTGATAACTTTGAGAAAAACCAACATTTTTTCACAAAATTTTGCACTTGGGTTTTTTTTAGGATGAGAAATTGATTTTTTTGTGAAATTTTAATGTGCAAAGTAGAGGGCGCTGTCTGCGGTTTTTTCGCATATTTATTAGGTCATTACTTTTTTCTGCCTCGGTGTATTTAAGTTTTTAATGAAAATAATAATTTTTCGATATTTATTACATAAAAAAGATGTACTAAGTTTAGGTCGCCCATAGTTGCCGTTTCGGAGATATTTGCATTTAAATTATTCAGCGCGCTAGCTCAGGCAAGCAAATAATGTTTTGTTACTTCTTACCAATTAACTTTTACATGATAAATAATGTTCTAGTGCTGGTAATTGGGAATAATACATACAAAAATTGGATTGTTCTTTAACTTACTTTATTTAAAATAACTTGAAAAATCAAAAACTAATATTTCATTATTTGCTTGCCTGAGCTAGCGCGCTGAATAATTTAAATGCAAATATCTCCGAAACGGCAACTCTGGGCGACCTAAACTTAGTATATCTTTTTTATGTAATAAATATCGAAAATTTATTATTTTCATTAAAAACTTACATACACCTAGGCAGAAAAAAGTAATGACCTAATAAATATGCGAAAAAACCGCAGACAGCGCCCTCTACTTTGCACATTAAAATTTCACAAAAAAATCAATTTCTCATCCTAAAAAAAACCCAAATGCAAAATTTTGTGAAAAAATGTTGGTTTTTCTCAAAGTTATCAGAGAAAAACAAAAATGAAGTTTTAACTTTAACACCCTGTATCTCAGTTAATATCAACTTTCAGATATAGGTAAGTACGATTAAATCCTAATATTTTTACGTAGGGAGTCTGTGGTTTTTCTATGTACCATTAATTAGCGGACACCCTGTATAAGTATGGAATTCGGCGACGAGATAGAATATCTCATAAGTTAACAGATGCAAAATGGCTGAATATGGAGAACAGAAGAAAGTTACATGAGGCCTGTTTCTATCATAAATTTTTATCCTACCAAAGTCCCCTATATCTATATACCAAAGTGGCTTTTAGATCCCAAATACATGACGTAAATATTCGATCTCGGGGTACGATAACCTCACCCCTACATAAATCCTCTATGTTTGAATGGTGTTTTACTTTTAACTCTGCTAAGTTGTACAACTCACTTCCCGACTTCTTTAAGACTCTCACTCCAAACAAATTTGGACAAAATACATTTAAATATCTCTTCGCCAAGAAGAGCAAGCTGCAAGATAAAAAGGCACAAAACATTTTTTTCTCTTCTTTAAATGTTTAGATATTGCGCGCGTACCTACTCTTAAGGTTTTTTTATCATTATTATATTTGTTGATTTTGAGGTTAAGTCGATCAGGGTGGACAACATAAGTGTTATGCACATCTGGACTTCGCCTTTTCCGATATTAAGCTGTACCTACCGTTATTGGCTATAGTTCTGAATTGTAATGTTATTTTTACTGCTTGAATCAGAAATAAAGACATTATTATTATTATTATTAATATTATTATTATTATTATTATTATTATTATTATTATTATTATTATTATTATTATTATTATTATTATTATTATTATTAACTTTAAAAGCAATAAGCAGTTCGCAAATATAATCAGATTAAAATATATTCTAACAAAATCAAGGGAGAGTCCTAGGTAACACAGATTGCTTAAAACGATTTTTAATGTTCTGCTATAGGAACCAGATGCGATATCCCAATGTGGACTTTTTAGCACAACTTACAATAGCGTTTCCTCGAAAATTCTCTTTGGTATTGCGTCAACGTCTTCATGGAATGCTAATGAGAACATGCTTGTTCTGCGATAGTATAAAGTTATCTTAAAAATACATGATGGTTTGAATCACGATGAAACTGATCACAGTATAAGATTACCTATTGTTACTTTCCCTTTTATAGCTACAAAGTGAACTTTGGGCGATAGCCTACCCAGATGTTCTATGCGACAATTTAATTCCTCATAAAATTGCCTAAAATCATCTTTGAGATAATTTATGGTAACTTTCCCATTCTTTGCCCCTAAGGGATCTAGTAAAAATATCCTACCAGGATTTCTTGGCAACAACAATTTGGTTTCTTAGGAAATAGCTAAAAGTCCTCTTTGAGATAACTTGCAATGATAAAAATGTGAAATGTTTGGGGAAGAATGAGCGGCGGTTGTAGGAGTTAGTTCGTGACAGGCACAGTCGAAAGCTTTTGTTAGATCGTACAAAGTTATTGACGTGAGCTCTCCAGACTCCAAGCCCTTAACTATGAACGACTTCCAATTTTGATCTTTTGCTTCTAAACCCATACTGAGAAGAGTGAAATAAATTATTAGTCTCAAAATTGTTATAAATACTTTTTTTAGCAGAGATTCATAAACTTTGGAAACTATTACTGTTATAGCTATAGGTCGGTAATTTTCCACCAATCCCGGGTCTCCATTTTTTAATAATAGTGTAATTTTAGTTATTTTGAAGACTTCTGGAAAAATATCGCTCAAAAAACTTTCATTTATTAAAGTGGTCAAAGGTTCAACTAGGATGTCTAGAAGTACCATACTACCGTGCGAGAAAAAATTATTTGCATCAAGGAGGGCTTGGAATAAAAAACGTAGGGCTTGGTTTAGATCACAATGATATGGGGACGATGATATATCTAACCAAAATCTAGGTTAAAATTCTGACTTGATATGTCACACTAATGAGTAGGTAATAAAATAAGTAGACAAATACAAATTTATTTTTGTTGTTTAAAAAATTAACACAGTAGGAATATACAAAAAGAAAAATACTTTTCACTACTCTACATGACTGTATTCTGAGAATTCACATAACCGGCGAGGTGGAACCAGACTTAATCCGAAAAAAATGTCAGGTCTAATAAATCATTTCTTTCCAATAAATTATTGGTAAACCATTAAGATAATTCCTGCGTCTTTCAAAATCTGCGGCTGTATTTCTTGGAATGCTTGCACTTTATAAGGAAATAAATTTAGCTGCTTCTTAAGAATAATCCTGCATGTTCCATAAGATCTTCCCACTTCTTGGGACAGGCATCTTATACAATTTGTTGGCGTATTTGCAACAAGTTCTTCTGTTCGTACAGATGGTCTTTCTGCTCCTTTTTTCTGTTGTATTGAACCTGTTTCCCTAAATACAGCCACGGTTCTTTTCAGCCAATGATAAAAATCCCCAGCAATAAAAGCAACGTTAGGAAAACGTTCGTGAAAATCGTCCATGCACAAACCCGGATTGTATTGCCACTCACCATTTACTCTAACCCCGTTTCACAAATATGCTTCAACCATGAATGTTTTGTGCTTTTCCGTAAAGCCCATTGTGTGAATTGTTCAAGAAATTGGAACAATTAGCGATGAATCAAATTACTTGTAACGACTGTCAAAGATAACGGAATAACTGATTGATTGTTAATTCACGCACTGACACCCAACAGGTATTAAGCTCTACGGCTAAGCATTACGTCCCTAGATGCAAAGCCTTCTTTGATGCAAATAATTTTTGCTCGCACGGTATTAACAAGAATCTTTAAACCGCATCAAAATCCGTGATGTCGTTTCCGAACTACAGACCTGTAATGAAAGTGTTAAAAAAACAATTTGTCGACCTTTGTTATGAGCAGTTTATTTGCCTTTTTAGCTGTAAAAATATTTGTGAAATTTTCCAAAATAAATAAGCGAAGTATCAACCTAATTTCTTAAAATACACCTCTTTAGTTATGTCAAAGTTCAAAAGTGAATTCTCCGAGTTTACATTTTAACTTGCTTTGTAAACTTTTAAATAAACACAAATTGCCTGTCGCAGTCTTTTCCTTCCTCCGGTAAACTAAAAGCAATATAAAGTAAATAAAATAGTATATTAAAGTACACGTTTCATAAGAAGCGGTTTTAGCGCACGCGTCTATTTTAAAAAACGAGCCACAAACTGGCGAGTTTTTTTTATTGATACGTGCGCTAAAACACCTTATGAAACATGAGCTTTATACATTTTTTTCTATTTCACCTTTTATAATCAAGAAAAATACATTTTAAAAAGAAAATAAATCCTTCAAATTTTGTAAATTTTTATGTCTAAATTTTATGATGGTAATACTATTTTTTATTATAGTAGCCTCTGGACAACAAAAATTATTTTGCAAACTGTAATTTTTTGATTTATTGACCCATTTTCACCATGAGATTCTAAAGTTATTTTAGCAATATGAGATTTGAAATTGGACGGAATACGTTGTGTGATCCTTGTACATTCGGTACATATACAGAGCGTTCGGAAATTCGGGAGATTTTGCTACTTTTTTTCGAATTTCAAAAGACGTGATTTTACGTCACGGCATTGCAATTTAGTATAGGGAAGATGGAAAATTCAAATAAAGTTGAAGTTAAAATCGACATTGGAAGGTTAGTAGATCGAATTTTGGATAGGATTTGGCAGAAAATAATAGCTTGAAGCATCTACAAAAGATTGATTTATAGATTTATGCAACCAACATACATAAATGTTATCCACACAGAATAAAAAAGTAAGTTATCAAGCTATTTTTCCTCTGCGAAAAATGGGTTTTCTCGTAAATCACAAAGGCCGCGCAAGTCAATGAAATAAAACATTTAAATGTTACCAACATCAAATAAAGAAAAAACGCGTATCGAAATAGCTTCATTATTATGAACGTGAAATAGAAAAAACAAATTGTCGAACTTTGTGATAAGCAGTTTATTTGCCTCTTTAGCTGTAAAAATATTTGTGAAATTTTCCAAAATAAATAAGCGAAGTACATAGGCGTAGTTAGACGGTCAACACTGAGGGTGCTGAAGTCCAGTGGCGGCTCGTGACATGTTAACGTGGGGGGGGGGGGCACAAAAAGCCCGCCGCCGGCGAAATGAGCAATTTTTTTTAAGACCACGCCCAAATTTGGTCAATAATTTTTAGTAAATATTTTAATGTGATGTTAATAGCAGGTTTAGGTCTTTCAATGTTCTTAACAATCACTTTCTCCCCCAACGGTAACTTGCTAAAAGATTTTTTCAAAAATTCCACGGTGTATTTTATATCCGACGACGCACTCATTGTTTTTTCGTGTTTATTTAACTTTGAACTATAACTGAATTCAATAAAACCATATTAAACCTTAATAAACAAAAAAATAGTCAAAATACCGGCTAAAAATTTCCGCGAATTTTAACGACTACGACTGGTTCAATTTAAATTATCAAATTAATGCAGAATTGCAAAACATGACATACACAAGCTATTATGCCGCTCTCGTATTTTACGAGATTTTTATAATCATAGACCCGCTCTGACAAGTAAACTGGGCGTGAACTACACGGCACACGGAGATAAAGTTACCTAAATATACTTGAATTTGTACCAGAATTCGAATGCTTGAAATATTAATATGAAAAATTCATTACATATAATGTATATTATAAAAATAGGTTAGTTCTAAAATTAGCCTATACTTATATTGTATTTTTTTTTTGGGGGTGCTAATTTAGATTTTGGGGGTGCTTAATACCCCAAGTACCCCCCTAACTACGCCTATGGCGAAGTATCAACCTAATTTCTTAAAATACACCTCTTTAGTCATGTCAAAGTTCAAAAGCGAATTCTCCGAGTTTACATTTTAACTTGCTTTGTAAACTTTTAAATAAACACAAATTGCCTGTCGCAGTCTTTTCCTTCCTCCGGTAAACTAAAAGCAATATAAAGTAAGTAAAAATATTATTTTGCTTCTGTCTGTTTTCGCTGGAACAGATTCAGATATGTTAAATCAATTTTTCAGTTGCGCCTGAATTGACGCGCTCTCTTTCACGCTTAATTTAGGCGCAAGGCGTCACTTTTTATGCCTCAGCGCCGTGTAAATTTAATAGACACTTTCAGATTTTCCCCTGGGTTTTAGCCTAAACAAGGGTGCCAACGTTTGAAGTGTTGACAGTTTTTAAAAAAGGTAAACAGCTACAAAGGAGCTACTTATAAGATTATAATTTTCTTTAACGTAAACCGGTTTTACTAGTTTAACTGTTAAACCAAATGTTGAAGCTTTAACGACCAAAAAATTAGAGAATGTGCAAGTGCCCTTTCACCGGGTTGCAACATCAATCAGGTGTAACCTGTTAAATTGTAAAAAACATAATTTTTGAAATATTCTAGTTTTAGCAATGCTATTGCGGATTTGTCATGCAGTATTCACTGTTGAATTTAGGACATGTATCGTGCATGAGAACATGGAAACTAATAAAATTAAGATATTTAACGATAATAGACAACCTTTTGGTAATGATCATGAAATAAGTAACTAAATTAACAATTACTTTATCAATATTGAAATTGAACTGAATATTTCCCTCATATGTTAAAGTTCCCATAAGAGAAATGCAATTTTCGCAAAATTACAGCGAAAACAGCACTGCCAGAAATCGAAAATTGCATCGCAAGTTTACATTGTTGACGAAACGTCAAAACGGGATTTTTTTGTTAACAAACGTCAAAAAATGTAATTTTCTGACAATTAACGTCATCTTATTGAGTGACAGCAGACAAAAAAGTCAATGTCCACGAATGTTTTCCTTTCATTTTGTCAAGAATTGTTAATAACTATCTCTTTGCATTCTGTTAAATAAAATATTTTAATTTACTTCATTCGAGTTCTTAATTAATTTGGGAAATATTCAAATAAATTACACTCGTGCATAAAAATAACCAGATAATTTTTTTATTCAATGTGTTTTTTTACAAATTGCAATAGTTTGTTTTCATATTTTACGAAAATGCCCTCCTCCTGCGGAGTCGGGCTTTTTCGCGAGAATATGAAAACAAACTCTTGCAATTATAAAAAAACACATTTCATTAAAAAATTATCGGTAATTTTGATGCACTTGTGCACTTACCCCCGAAAAGAAAATTCCTACGGCCAGTAAAATTCACTTTCACAATCCATGTACAGTTGACGACAAATAATTTCGTACACTAAACTATAACACTGTAAATGCCTTTTTTACCTTTATTACCTCTGTAACGCGTTAATTGTTATCATGATATCTGTCAAAGTATTGTCATTATCTTATTTGATTCAAAAATGCCTCATTTAAGTATTATTGAAAAAGCAAGAATAATATGTTTAGTAGAAATAGGGTGGTCTTATGGAAAAATAGCTAATTATTTTAGAGTACCTAGAAGTACTGTTCAAGGAATTGTAAAAAAAATGGCATCATGCAAACACTTGAAAGGTCTGTTGAGTCTGATTTAAATAAGAGATAATCATCAAATGAAGAAGACCAAAATTTGATAGACTATTTAAGGCAAAATCCATTTGAAACTGCAGTATCCGCTACATAACAGGATTCCCTGCTTCATCTAGAACTGCGCAACGCCGAGTAAGACAATGTTCCGAATTAATAAATCGAGCAGCTGCATTTAAACCGTTTTTAAAAAATAGTGATAAGGAACAAAGAATTGGGTTTGCTATATATGCAATATTTACCAGAAAATGATTTTTTTTCCCAAAATGTTATCTTTTGCGATGAGAAAACTTTTCAGTCTACATATAATGGAAGGATTCGAGTATATGTACCACCAAATTCCCGATATGGTGAGAAATATACTCAAAATAAGCAAACCAGTGGACGTTTCTCCGTTAATATGTGAGCATGCATAAGTGTTTACGGTGTAAGGTGTATGCTGGAATATTGCTGGAAGACTAAACAGTAAAATATATCTTCAGATTTTGGGAAATGTTTTTCTTCCTTCGGCCGCGATAGTTTTTGAAGGAAATAACTTTATATTTCAGCAAGATAACTGCCCTGTGCATACTGCAAGAAATATAGAAAACTGGTTTAGACAAAACAACGTAACATGTATGCCTTAGTGCTCAAGAAGTCCTGATTTAAATCCAATTGAAAATGTTTGGGATTAATGGTAAAAAAAATGTACAAAATAAATTTTAAACCACGGAATAAAATAGAGGTATTTGATAAAATAGAAGAAATTTGAGAAGGGCTAACTCCGAATTACACCAGAAGTATTATATTGTCAATGCCAAGAAGATTAAGATTAATGTTAGAATCCAATGGCGCAGCAATTAAATATTAGTATTTTGTTTGTTGTTTGTTAATAAATTTACCCTTTTTGGCTTTATACTTTTGTAGTTTCCTGGTATTATTTTATAATTTTCTTATTTCGCGGCTGTAATTTAAACACAAAAATATTTAGAAATAACCATTATTACTTATTGTAAAAAATCGTACATACAATAATTTACAGCTATGTATATAGCTGGTGTTCTATCCAGGTATAAGCAGCAAGGTGAGAAACCCGTGCCATACAACCAACTTTTAACTGTGTTGTCACGCTACTGCGTGAGAGGAAATGTACTAAATTTAATAAAAAATTATCTACAAGAAAGGCCACAAATGGTTAATACATTGAGTGAGTAGTGATCAGGATTGGTGTTCCTCAGGGAACCGTTTTAGGCCCGATCTTCTTCATCACATATCGTAATGCTCTTTTAGCAGAAAATATAGGATGTACAGTTATACATTATGCTGATGACACGGCTTTAATATTTACTGGTAAAGATTGGGAAGAAGTCAAAAATAAGGCAATAGAAGGTTTTCAATTTGTTGTAAACCATCATTAAATTTAAGTAAAACAAATTACCTAGTTTTTTCATTAACAAGGGCTGACAAGCCAAACTTTACAGAATAGAATTGCTGGGGTAACTCACAGAAAATATATTGGTGTGCTGGTTGACCAGTTTCTAAAGTGGGACCCACATATTGACTATGTTTCTAATAAAATACGTAGGCTCATACACAAATTCTATAGGTATCTTAAGAGAATTCCTAAACGAAAAAACATTGGTGATGGTTTATAAAGCTTTTATGGAGTCGCTGATACGATATGGTATAATTGTATAGGATGGTGCTTAAAGTAGAGTTAAATATAACACAAAAATATATTCTTAAAATTATATTTCAAGAAAATAAAATATTTCCAACAAATTTATTATTTTCGGAGGATACTGTAAGTATTAGAACTTCGCAATGTCGTTTGTCTCGTTCATGTCCTGATGTTTCTGTAATTCGTGAGGTCTAAATTTATCCAAAACGCTTCAACGGAAATTGCTAATGGTGCTACGAAAAGATCTTCCTCGGCTTCTTCAGTCTACAGTATTTAAAGATGCTGCAGTTGTAGATTTAGTAGTTAGGAATAGTATTTCTGTTGTAGTTTTGCCGGCTAATTCTTCGTTAATTTTATACATATCAGGTATTATGGTAATTATATATGTAACTTTGTATATCGATGTAAGTTCAAACTAAACTATGTAGATCACACTATTGAAACAAGAACTAAATCTAATAAAAAAATTAAATTATCTAAAAATTTAACAACTGTAAATAAAAAGTTTATAGATTACTTAGCATCAAAATCATTTAGTTGACTCCCGAATAATTTAAAATCAATAAAAAATATAAAAACTTTTAGTAAAAAGTGTAATCATATCTACTAATTAC
Organism: Polydrusus pterygomalis; assembly: GCA_963969555.1. Taxonomy (NCBI): domain Eukaryota; kingdom Metazoa; phylum Arthropoda; class Insecta; order Coleoptera; family Curculionidae; genus Polydrusus; species Polydrusus pterygomalis. The sequence continues at coordinate 24,831,160 of OZ018378.1, read as the reverse complement.
AAAAATACAGAAAAGTTTTCAACATTGCTTAATTAAATAAATAAATTTTACAAGAATATAAGCGTGTAAAGTAATGTGTGTCACATGAAAGTATACAGGGTGTCCCGAAATTAGCTGACAATATTATAAGGGGATAAAGTACATTCAAAAATAAGACTAAAATCCTTTATTAACATACATTCAAAAACGCTTCGTTAAGGGGCTAGAGCCCCCCGAATTGGAGCTATGACTAGCAGTTTTTTTACAATGTCTCAGAAACCGATTAGGGTATCAAAACAAAATTTGATACATGTTTTGCCCATAGCTAGACGCAATAAACGGTTTAATTAGCTTAACTGTATTTTCGCCAGTGGCGTCCCACTGGGTAGGTAGTTGGGAGAATATTGCCCTAAGTTTTTTATTTGTAGGATTTTTTAACTTTAGGTGAAATTTTTAGAAGCCTTGAAGTCTTTTGTTGAAAAAAAGGTACTCTTGTTTCATTGCGGTAGGATTCACCATTTTCCAGTAAAATCGATTTTAAAATTTTCGGTTTTTTGAAATCCGGTGAAAAGGCTAAGGTTTTTTTTGCATATCTCAGCAAACACTTAATATTAAAACATGGAATTTATTAGAAGTTCTACTAGCGACAAATAATAATAATACATAATCAACAGGGGGATTTATTAGATAATGTGCCACTGGATTTACGTTTAGGGCACTTCTTTCTTCATGATGGGGCACCAGCTCACTACGGACGTCAAGTGAGGAATTGGCTTGAAGAAAATTACCAGGTGGATTGGTAGCCATAGCCTGGCCACCAAGATCACTTGATTTAAATCCCCTTGATTATTATTTTTGGGGACACATGACTGGTACTTGCTTAAGAATTAGTTTTCCGTGTGGTTCACAATCAAATTTGATTTGCAATTTGTTATTATTTTTTGTTTTATTTTAAAACTCTTAAAATCTTCATGAAAATAATTATTTAAAAAACAAAGGAATCTAAAAATATGTTTAATTTAAAAACGTTACATTCTGTCAAATTACAATACGTTTTATTAACAAAAAATTTAAAATTAAAAAAAAAATACATTAATAAAAAAAAAATATAAGTAATATTTACTTAAGGCTCCACCCCGTGCGACGTCACTGGAAAAATATTTTAAAGTAACATCCTTTAATACATATGCCTTGTCACTAGTAGAAGTTCTAATAAATTTCATATTTTAATATTAAGTGTTTGCTGAGATATGTAAAAAAAACCTTAGCCTCTTCACCGGATTTCAAAAAACCGAAAATTTTAAAATCGATTTTACTGGAAAATGATGTATCCTACCGCAATGAAACAAGAGTACATTTTTTCAACAACAGACTTCAAGGCTTCTAAAAATTGCACCTAAAGTTAGAAAATCCTAAAAATAAAAAACTTAGGGCTATATTCTCCCAACTACCTACCCAGTGGGACGCCACTGGAAGAAATAAAGTTGCTACCCTTCATCCACCTAAATGATTTTCTCCCACATTAAAAACATATTTCCTTTCACTTTTTAGTTTTTAAATTACCTATACTTATTGTTTATTCTAGGTAATTGGTTAGTAGTATTATACAGTGATGGGCTAAAATATGGAACAAATTCATTTAAAAATCAGGTATTTATTTAAAAAAAAAAACGCTCGGACACGTCGATTATAATTCTTTCTTCCGGATTTTCTGCCTCAAAAAAAAATTATACCGGGTGTGTCAAAAAGTAGATGTAGCAAAACTTTTTTGTTTTTTAAAAAGAACCCCCTATTTTTACTTATTACCCTAATTCTACGTCAAATTCTGCGCATAATTCATGTAGCATACTCTATCCTTATCTCTAACGGTTTTAGAGAAAAATTACATCATAAAAAAAAATTCTTTAAAAAAAGGTTAAAAAATTAGTTTATTAAGTGTTGAAAATGCAAACCATTAACTTCTTGACAATATGCTAATCTACTTAAAAACCCTTCTAAAACATTATTTACAGTATTTTCATTAATTTGCCTAATTTCATATCTAATTTTAAATTTTAACTTTTCCAAATTTTGTGGTTTATCCTTATACACTTTTGATTTCAAATAACCCCAAAGAAAGAAATCCATGGGTGTAAGATCAAGAGATCTTGCAGGCCATTCTATGGGTCCTCTTCTACCTATCCAGCGTTCGGGAAATACAGTATTCAAATACTCTCGTACTTGTCGAGCAAAATGAGGCGGAGCACCATCCTCAGGGCCGTTTCTGAGTGGTGTGCTGGGAGTGCCCCCGCACAAGGGCGGCCAAAGTTATAGGGCGGCGAAAGCCGCCTGCAGTTTCACAGAAAAAAAATGTTAGACGTAAAAAAAAATTCTAGGAGTTTTCATAAATATGAAGGGTCAAATAAGAATGGTAAATTCAGTTTTCAAAAAAAAATTATGCAGTAGCTGTCAAGAATGAGGCAGCCGCCCTTTGTGTTAATTAGAGATTTCTTTTTAGATAGATAAGTATCGGAAAAATAAAAAGAATTCTCAACGGTGGTGGCCGCCCTGCAACCCACGTCAATTACATTTTGTCTTAGGTTTACTCAAAAAATTAAAACTAATTGATATTATTTGAATAATTATGTAGGTATAGTTGAATTCACATAAACTTTTAATGCCGTGACATTTCAGTTCTGTCATACTTGTCAAATACTGCAGCAACTCATAAAATATAAATTTCTAATGGCTAAATTTAACTAGTATAATTGTACTGCACACAAAGTATCTTGTATTATTTCATACGTTTAAAAAGAGATAGAAATAAAAAGAGTTGGCCGAGCAATTCCAGAAAAGAAAAATTAAAAACACTGACCAATCTCAGCTGTATAAGAAATTTAGTAAGTTGGTGAAATCTAAAGTAACTAGACAATGACAAGTCTTGATATTTGGCATTAAAACTTTATGTGCATTTAACTATAGGTCTTATTAATTTGGTAGTAGGGTAGGTGGGGGCACAAATACTCACAGGGCAAAGGAACGCACCCTATTTAAATTTGCCGCCGATGTCCGGTTTCAAATGCTGTTACAAATAACTTTTCCGACGCCGAAAAAAAGTACCCAGACATTTTGATTACGAATTAAAAGATGACCCCATCGTCGAGGCCAAACAGAGTTTCAATGTGAATTTTTATTTTTCGATTTTGGATATTTTTTTTTTTGCCAGGGGAAACCCTTTATGGGCACCGGTTACTTGTTCTTTGGATATTGCGATAGAATCAATTAAGGAGAGATTCGTTTCACTTAATAAGTGTAATGAAACTTTTGGGTTTTTGTCGAACTTCTATGAAGCTAATGCCATAAATGACGAGAAATTGTTAGAATCCTGCAAAGATCTCGATATAGCGCTTCAATAGCAAGGAAGTCCCACAAACAAAGATATTGATCGCTCAGAGCTCGACCAGAAAATTTTGTCGTTCCGAGAAATTTTTCCAATAAAACGTACAAAATAATAATTGTAGATACGCTAAAATTCATAGCTGAAAAAGATTTCATCTCATCATTTCCAAATCTTTGTGTTGCGCTGAGAATTTTTATTACTCTGCCGGTTACTGTTGCATCTATCGAACGTATAGTTTTTCAAAGTTAAAATTAATTAAAAATTACTTGCGAAGAAAGGATTAGTGGCTTGGCCCTTATCGCCATTGAAAGCCAAATTGCTGAGTCCCTCTGTAGGTAAGTATGAATAAAAGAAAAATATTAAAAATAGACACCTATTAAAGATTTATTTTTCTGACAATTGCTTTGCGCCATAATTTCAGGTAGGTAATTGTAAAATAGTAACTGATTTGATTTAAAGGGCAGCCAGTTCATATGTCGCACAAGGGCGGCCAACAGGCCAGAAACGGCCCTGACCATCCTGCTGAAACCAAATAGACGCTTTTAGTAGATAAGGCTGATTCGGATTTGGAAAATCCGCTGCTAGTGTGGGAATTAATTCATTTTGAAGAAATTGTAAATACCGGTCTCCTGTAAGATTTCCATCGAAGAAAATAGGTCCAATAATTCTATCATTTAATATCCCTGCCCAAACATTTACTTTTTGTGGGTATTGCGTGTGCTGTTCTCTCATCCAACGGGGATTATTTGTACTCCAATACCGAAAATTTTGTCTGTTTACCGAACCATTCAAACAAAACGTGGCTTCATCGCTAAAAAGTATGTTGCGATAGAAAAATAGATTTAAGTTGCAAATTTCCATCATAGTTTCACAAAACTGTAGTCGGCGGTCGGGATCATCTATGTTTAGCTCGTGCAGCAACCTAATTTTGTACGGATGGTACTTTTCTTGTTTCAATACCCGCAACACAGATCGTCGGCTAACATCATTATTAAGGGCTACTTCAGTGGATGCACTATGAGGATTATCTTCAACCTCTAACAAAATGTTCAATTGTGAGTTTTCACTAATTTTTGGACGACCTGGCCGTAGACGATCCTTTACATTCCCTGTTTCCCTGAATTTCTTCTCAATTTTACTTACTGTGGATCTTGTAATCGGCCGTTCTGGATACTTAGCGTTAAACAAGTTACAAACTTCTTCTTGACTTCTTGTTTTGTCTCCACATCCAATTAAAATTAAAATTTCGATTCTCTGTGTTTTATTTAAATACACCATGATCACCGTTTTTTCAAAATTATACCTTAACTAATTTTTGATTGACACATGACTTGCTATCGTAGTAACAATTCATTTAAATTTACCTGTTTACCTTTAAGTAGGTACATGTACCTTTTTTTAAAGAATTTTTTTTTATGATGTAAAAAATGTATGAAAAAATGTAAAATATTATTTAAAAAACAAAAAATTTTGCTACATCTACTTTTTGACACACCCGGTATAATTTCTTTTTGAGGCAAAAAATCCGGAAAAAAGAATTATAATCGACGTGTCCGAGCCCTGATTTTTAAATGAATTTGTTCCATATTTTCGCCCATCACTGTATATACCTAACCTTAATTAAGCTTTTCCTCTATGAACAATTTTTCTTTTACTTAATTTTAAATTTTACCGCCATACTACCTGTCAGTAGATCAGGTAGATCTGTCAATCAACTTATCTCTCTTTCACTTTTGCCCCAGCACGTGGACGTGAATAACCTTTTGACTTTTTCTTTTAAAAATGTGCAACTTTTTAAATGTTTTTCTTGGTTTTAAATTAACCTCTCGCGGGGTTACTGAGGTTTAATCCTCAGTACCCCAAAAACTCTTTTTAGAACGTAATCTTGTAAGTACTTATATATTTCTAAAGTACTTCGAAAACTTTTGTACTACTTCACTCTTTGATTTTAATTTCAATTTCTATTTTTTACAGATTGTGATTCCTTCAATTTTATACTCCTAATGTCATATCCTTAGAAAGTTTTTAAATAATCTTCGACACCTTCTTAGAAAGGGTATTTTCTTCTTCCCCAGTTTATTTGTTTGGCTTAGACCCCCATTAATAACTTTTTCACATACTCAGTATGGTTTAACCTCTATCATTTCTCTTCATATCATGTCTCTTCTAGACTTACATTTTTTAAGTCCATAAGTTCCATTAAGGTTCTAATTTTCTCTTTTGCTAACACCATCAGCATAAAATAAATTTTTCGGTCTCCTGATGATGAACGTTTGAAACATGTAGAGTCCCTTGAATAACTTTTTTATTCTATTAAATTTTGTGAAGCAAGACTTTTAGTTTTTTCTTTCTTTCCCATACTTTAACTCCACTTTAAGCATGGACTACTTCTTCAAATTAAATAAATAATATTTGTTTATGCACTGGGCTTTTTACCGTAAGTTCTTAAAGAAAGTTACTGAAAGGTGTGAAGCTAAAAGATATAATATATTTTTAAATCGCTTTCTAAAACATTAATTATAAACTTCAATTAATTTCGCTAATCTCCGACGACTACAAGAATAATGACTTATTCTTCGATGGTACAGCATAAAAACCAGACAGATCTTTTTTCGGTTTTCCTGAACACAACCACTCTAATGTATATATTTTATATTACCTCAGCTCCTGTATTTCATTTTCTTTTTATCAGAACTCGAAAAAGCCAGTCAGTTAATTGGAGTTCTCAAAAAATATCTCCAAATCAGATATTATATGGGTGTTTTTTTGTCTTACTTAGAGTCAATCGCGTTTCGTAGTTTTTTGTACCGGAATAAGATTAATGAACCGTTCTCGTAGCTTCCTTTTTATTATCTTTTATTTTCTGTTTCTCTTTAATATTTGTTTAAGGGAGTAAAACGTATCAAAGACAATCAAAAGTTAAATAAAGGTAGAATAGATGGATGGATTGAAGATTTACGTTATTTCATGAAGCGAAAAAAATATGTTGTTGTAGGTACATACATGTCAAGAACAGTAATAAAATAATAATACACTGAGAAAAAGGATCTAATACAACAGGTTTGCTAATGCATAATTACTTTGTTTTGATGGCTTATTTTTATTAACCCATATTAAATTAATTGCTAGTGTATCAAACCCGCTTTAGTGTTATGTCAATTTCAGATTTCCTAGAACAGTGTTTTTATTGGTAGTAATCAGTTCCATTAGCAGCACAGTCTTGTTGAATAATGAACTGCTTTTAATGCAGCAGTTTTGTTAAGAAATAAATTGTATCTTTTTAATGCAAAGCCTTTTTTTCCCAGTAAAGTGCTTTCTCTACAATTAAGAAACTCTACAATTAAGATCAGCGTCCCCAAAAACGAATTGTATCCGTTAGAAACTATAAACCACAAGACGTTGGTGGGGGTTCGTAGCGATCGGCAATCGCCGCGTGCCATAGTATACGTTTTATATGAATGAATGAATGAATACATGAATGAATGAATGAATAAATAAATAAATAAATAAATAAATAAATAAATAAATAAATAAATAAATAAATAAATAAATAAATAAATAAATACATAAATAAATAAATAAATAAATAAATAAATAAATAAATAAATAAATAAATAAATAAATAAATAAATAAATAAATAAATAAATAAATAAATAAATAAATAAATAAATAAATAAATAAATAAATAAATAAATAAATAAATAAATAAATAAATAAATAAATAAATAAATAAATAAATAAATAAATAAATAAATAAATAAATAAATAAATAAATAAATAAATAAATAAATAAATAAATAAATAAATAAATAAATAAATAAATAAATAAATAAATAAATAAATAAATAAATAAATAAATAAATAAATAAATAAATAAATAAATAAATAAATAAATAAATAAATAAATAAATAAATAAATAAATAAATAAATAAATAAATAAATAAATAAATAAATAAATAAATAAATAAATAAATAAATAAATAAATAAATAAATAAATAAATAAATAAATAAATAAATAAATAAATAAATAAATAAATAAATAAATAAATAAATAAATAAATAAATAAATAAATAAATAAATAAATAAATAAATAAATAAATAAATAAATAAATAAATAAATAAATAAATAAATAAATAAATAAATAAATAAATAAATAAATAAATAAATAAATAAATAAATAAATAAATAAATAAATAAATAAATAAATAAATAAATAAATAAATAAATAAATAAATAAATAAATAAATAAATAAATAAATAAATAAATAAATAAATAAATAAATAAATAAATAAATAAATAAATAAATAAATAAATAAATAAATAAATAAATAAATAAATAAATAAATAAATAAATAAATAAATAAATAAATAAATAAATAAATAAATAAATAAATAAATAAATAAATAAATAAATAAATAAATAAATAAATAAATAAATAAATAAATAAATAAATAAATAAATAAATAAATAAATAAATAAATAAATAAATAAATAAATAAATAAATAAATAAATAAATAAATAAATAAATAAATAAATATAGATGGGCAATCGCGGCAATGGAGTACAAAAAACCTTTGGGGAGCTGAATTTCTAAAAGGAACGCTAAACGTAGCGGTTAGATTTGCTATTTAAAAGCAACTAAAAGGAACTCCGTTACTATTGATTGTGTTTAATATTTCGGACTTCTGGTTTTTGTGTACTTGTGTATTGTGTATTTTGTGCTATAAACAATGACTGGTACCGAAAACTTTTTAAAATTCTTGATCAAGAAATTGTGCTTGAAAATGTTGTTTTACACATACCCAAGTTTTTTCCAAATTGTTAAATGTTACTGACTAATATTTGCTTGAGTTGAGGTTAGGTTCGCGATAGCATCAAAGCTTGCTGTTTTGTTTCTTTCTTATGTTCCATTGGATAAGGTAAGGTCAATTGACTTGTTCTTTTGCTTTTCAAACTAAAAACACAACGGCGAATTATTTTTAAACGAATTTTAGAAACAAAAAATATTAAAAACAATTTTCTAACCTCATTTGATTGACCCCCTTTTTCCGGACACCCTGTATAATAGGAAGGAGTTATAGTTTAGGTATATTTAAATGCGTTATTGTAATTGTTTGAAATAGTCTGAAAATTAAGACCCTTTTAGTAAAAACTCAATTGAAACGTGTTTATTATAATTATCCACTATCCAGCAGTATAAGAGGCCAAAAATGTACACTTGTTTCTCTAGATCTTTGCAAAGCTTTTGATACAGTAAATTTTTCTATTCTTTCAAAAAAACTTGATATGATGTTTTCGGGTGTAGTTTTTGACTTGTTTAGAAACTATTTGAATCAGCGGAAACAAAAAGTTCGTATCAAAAATAAATATAGCAAATTTCCTAATATAATATTAATAATTGTGGTGTTCCGCAAGGTTCGATTTTGGCCCCTTTATTTTTATTGTTTATATTAATTCTATATTTAAATTAAAATTGAAAGGGAAAATTAGATTGTTTGCTGATGATACAACTATTTTATACATTGCTGATTCATATGAAATTATACAAAATTTTATAAATCATGATATGAAAATCATTAAATTATGGATGTGTAGTCATAAATTAACATTAAATTTGGAAAAATCCTCTTTTTTATGTATAGGAAAGAAACCCAATTTTTTATACAGAAATGATTTACAATTAAAAGTCGGGCATTTAGAACAATTAAATAAAATAAAATTTTAGGGGTTGATAATAGATGAAGCTATTAATTAAAGTGAACACATTGAATATATTAAACAGAAAATAGTTGCACTCAGTTTTTTGACTCCAAATTATATGTTACGTCCTATTTATTTGGCTATCATTTACTCTCATTTTCAATATTTAACTTTAATATGGGGATCAAGTTTTCAAAATTTGCTTAACCCTTCAAGTACAAGTTTTACAAAATAAAGCAATTACAAATATGTATTGCTTGAATAGGCAATATTCAACTAAACTAAACATTTTCATATTATGTCAATTAAGGATATTCACTTAATGCAAAATATTGTTTTTGTTCACCAAATTATATCAAAAATAAACATTCAAATATAAAGTTCGATTACAGATGTGACGTAGGTACATGATCATTTAACTAGAACTGTTTTCAATATTGATTTACCTTTAATACACACTAGGGCAGGTCAGAACTCCATTTATTATCAAGGTATGAAATTTTACAACGCAATAAACACAGAATTAAACTTTTTAAATATAAAACGCTTTAAAATGATAACTAAGAAAATACTTAAAAAATGGGAAGCTACATTTTAAACTAAGAAATATTTAAACGCGCACTTACTTATTTTATGATTAATTATTTTTTTCAAAATTATTTAAAAATGATATCTAAACGATATTATTAGTTATTATATAGATATTATTATTTCATTAAAAGAAATAATAATTGAATAATTTTATACATATTTAAATATTTTTTTTTTATTAAATATTAACATTTTAAGTATTATTTTGACTTACCTTGTATTTTAATTAGTTATATTTAACAACTACATTTTTAGATGTTGTTATTAGTAGAGAATCCCTCATGAAGAGATGTTTTTGGGATTTTATTTGGAATAAATAAAATAAATAAATATCCGAATAATATTTTTTATAATATGATGTTTTTTCCTTTCCTGACATTCTTAAAAATGTTACATGTTCCTTTTTAGCAGTTAAACATTTAATTACAAACAACCCACAAGGCGATGTCATGCACAAAGATAAACGCATTTTGGACTGCTCGGTATCATATATTCTTCCCTGTACTACAGTACACATTTACTAACCATTTTATAACACAAAACAAAGCCACAATTAAATATTAATAATTTTTAAATCGCCAGGGGAATGACAAAAATACCTACATATGAAATATACCCTCATAAAATCCATGTGTCTATTTGCAAATCCGCTTTTTATTATTTAACGGAAGCTTCCGAATGAAAATGATTGTTTATTTTAAAATTATGATCGGCTATTTTTAGTTTGACCAATGAAATTATATTGGTTTTATTAAAATTATGTAAAAATTACTACTTTTAATAACTACTACCTACTTTTTAGTGTCATACTAGTAGTTAGTTTAGTGCTATAGTTTTAATAAACGATCGATAAGGTGGACGAGGTTTTAAAAAAAAAGATTTGTTTTTGTGTTTAAAGTATACGATTCGAAGAACAAGTTGTATCACGACAGAGTGTGGGACAAGAATCTTATGAACTCCTTATTTCATTTTGTTTACGTTCTCGTCCTGATACGTAAACCCAACAAACATTTAAAGCCTTAGCAACCTCTAATTTGGAGAAAATGACCTATTTAAGTAAAAAATAAACTATTTTTCCATTTTCCAAATCGGCTTTTTGGACGAAACAGCCAAAAAAATATAAATGTTTGGTCAAATGAAAGTGATTCGAACTTATTATTACGTCTTCAAAGTAGGAAAATATAAGAGGCCCAAGAGATGGTCCAGAATAGTAGATATTTACCTTGTGTAAGGAATGTCCGTAATAAACGAAAAATGAGGTTATTTTTTACCTTAAATTGGGCCTTAAAACCCAAAAATCTTTTAGGCCAATAAATGAAACGAAACAAAATGAAGTAAATTATTCTTCAGTCTTTAACATATCTTCATGGTCACACACAATGTGAACATTTTCTGAGGTATGCTCTATATTGCTCTTACATTTTGTACTTAAAGCCCAGAAGGCTTTAATTAAAGTATAAAATAGGTTATAGTGATGACTGAAATAGTTTCCAGTTCTCTTCTTTTGAAAATCATGACCTTTAGGAAAATAGGAAACATATTTTACGAATGCCATCTTTTTTAAACACGGTGAATTATCTTAAATTAATTTTGTTAAATTACCTGCTTGTAAGACTAAAACAAAAACAAATATATTGCAAAAACTAGCACATAAACCAGCTAACTCTTTCGTCCAAGCACAATATACCGGCTACATTTTTAATTTTTTGTATTTTCAATTTTAATTTACATTGTTTTTTTTTTAATTAACTGTTTTTTTCCTGGGACCGCGGTTAGTTTGTCTTGTCAAGGTATAATTGAAATCTATACAAAAAATTTTTACGCGCACCTAATTTTTCACCTCACATCGGTGAAATAGTGATTTTATAAGTATTTATATACTACCACTCCATTTTAAAAATCAATAGCGTCTGACATTACATGTTCTGATTTAAGAAGACTTCTCTGCCTCCTGCGCTTTGATAAAAATAAAAACAACATAATATATTTTTTTAAAATTGTGGTTATGGTTTTCTATAATCTTCATAGCCCATAACAGATTCAACATAGGCACACAAAGGTTAAATACAGCTTAAAAATACCTCTTTACCACCATGATGAAGACTACTTGGCCTTGTATCTAAAGTCCAATTCTCCTAATGACATACGTTCTTTTACGAGTTTTTCTATTTCGCGTTCATAATAAGCTCAGTACGATACGCATTTGCGTATCGTAATGAAGCTATTTCGATACGCGTTTTTTCTTTATTTGATGTTGGTAACATTTAAATGTATTATTTCATTGACTTGCGCGGCCTTTGTGATTTACGAGAAAACCCATTTTTCGCAGAGGAAAAATAGTTTGATAACTTACTTTTTTATTCTGTGTGGATAACAGTCTAACAGTCATGTATGTTGGTTGCATAAATCTATAAATCAATCTTTTGTTGATGCTTCAAGCTATCATTTTCTGCCAAATCCTATCCAAAATTCAATCTACTAACTTTCCAATGTCGATTTTAACTTCAACTTTATTTGAATTTTCCATCTTCCCTATACTAAATTGCAATGCCGTGACGTAAAATCACGTCTTTTGAAATTCGAAAGAAAGTAGCAAAATCTCCCGAATTTCCGAACGCTCTGTATATGCACCGAATGTACAAGGATCACACAACGTATTCCGTCCAATTTCAAATCTTATATCGCTAAAATAACTCTAGAATCTCGTGGTGAAAATGGGCCAATAAATTAAAAAACGACAGTTTGCAAAATAATTTTTGTTGTCCAGAGGTATACTATAATTTCTTTCAGGTTTAAATTAGGTGTAGTTTTGAAGAGGTATGTCCTAAAAAACCTAACTGTATTTGCGATGGTTGCAATCTCTGATAAATACGAGTTAAAAAATCGATGAGAATAATTGGATTGTTAAAAGGTCCTATTATCTGCACCATTATCAAATATTTATTTAGCATTGTATCACACAAAATGAAGCCATATCCAAATATGAGTCAGGTATTATTGAATGGCCAGGGAATATATATTCCATAAAACGAGCTACCTATTTCGCAATCCGATTTTGTTATTTAATAGGAGCCAGATAATAAAAATTCTCATTAATTTTACGATTTTGCCATTAAATTCGATCGGCTATTTTTGTACATTTACTACAAAATCGAGTTGGTGTTTAAATTGCAACTTTTTGTGCCAGCGCACTTAAAACAAGAGCTTTAAAATCATAGTTAGTTACCTAAACCTACATAATACTAATTAATTATGTTAATGTTAAAATTATAATTTAATTTTTATTTTGCGAGAAGGAAACAAACACAGAATAATAATAAAGCACTTTTACAGCATTTCTTAACATCATACACTATTTTTTACAAACATTATTAAACTGTGCACGAAGCTAGGTGAATAATAAATTTGCTAAAAATAACTAAATTTATATATAAATAAATATTATAAATAAATTTTAACACATTAAAAAATAATTATTTCGTATACATGCAGGTATAAAAAGTAATAGAGGTATTTTCACAATAACCTAACATTTCTTTTATTATTCCTGTAACCAGATTCTCATTTTCTAATTTTCATTTGCTACCGCTAAAAGGAAGACCTTTAGAGGACTATATGCAGTTATACCGAAAGTTGTCTCAAGCTTATTTTAAATGAAGCACCCAGTATACTGTTTTTTTTGTTCCTTTTCTTCATTTCCAATAACTTTTATTAAAAGTTTTAGTATTCTATTACTACTACTTTATCCGTTTGTGGGAAAAAAATAATCAATCCGTTTAAGAAAAGCCATAAAAAAGTTTAGAAGATAGTGTCCGCGCATATAATTAAAAAGTTAATATTCTGGCATACCGGACAAGTGTGTAACTGTTTTTATATTGGAATACACAGAGATCCAAGCACAATGGATACCATGGGACAAGTTCGGCGGGTAGGCCACGACGGCCGTTTCGTCCTTGTTAGGACTCTACGGTCAGCCGATACACGATTCTATAGTGGGTGCCAGCGTTGATCTGTTTCTAATCTGTTAAACGGCAGATGTTCCGGTAAAAACGCAAACAGCGTTCCCTATACTGGATTGTGATGCACTTCGTGGTTTATTTTGTTGTCTACCTTTCGATTATTACCAGTGTGACTGGCTTTTATATTTGAGTTAATTTCGCAGGAATGGCGCTACGGTATATTGACGGCCGCTTTGATTTGGCAAAAGGCTTTTAATGCATCTTACCGCTGTATCGGGATTGCTTGGGTTATGGCTGCCCGTAGAGCCCTAACAAGGACGAAACGGCCGGTGGTCTACCCGCCCTAGGGTATCCATTGTGCTTGGATCACTGTGTACTCCAATATAAAAAAAACAGTTACATATTTGTCCGATATGCCACAATATTCACTTTTTAATTAATAATTATGTTCCTTGGTAAATTTAAATATACATTAGTTCCATCGGGTTTTATCACCCACGGCGTGCAAAATAATAAAACTACTTGTTCATTTTAAATGCATTTAATAAACATGTGTCCACGTTAAATTTAACCGATTTATTTTGCTTAATTTAAATGAAATAAACATTTTATGCCTCGGTTCACACTGAGAGTAAATTTTTTATTGTACACAAACTCTATCGGTTTTTATTAATTACAACGAACCTATTAATATGCGGTTGCCGTTAAATTTAAATATAAATAAACATAGAGTATTCATGACGGTTATTTAATTTTTTTATTTGCTATAAATATGCATGAATGCGATAATGAAAATCAGCCATTTTTCCATTTATTAAATTGCCAATGGTTATATGTATTTTACTGATTAAATGATGGGGGCTCAAGCATCCCTACATTTACCCCCGTCCAACCAATGACCATCAAGAAAAGATAGACAAATCATTTCATTCGTGAATAATAATAATAAGAATAATACATTTATTGTTTACTCAAATGTAAATTACATAAATTGTTAATTATTTTGTTAAGGAAGAGAGTAAAACAATAGGACTTAGTTAGGCAGACATCCAGTCCAAGGATCTGAATACTGTTCAAGCCTTAAATTAATGTAACACTTATAATATTTTGGTGCTGTAATATATCTAATGATGGTAAAAAAAGTTAAAGATATTACTGATTTTATCGGAGGAAAAGGAGAGAAGGAGGTAGGGGAACAGGTAAATGTAACTCATAATCCACAATTTTTCGTCCAGAAAATAACGTTTTGTCGATCAAGACCGGAAAATAGACGTGAGTGACCGGCAAAAGATTTTTCCGGTCCCTGTTTTTTCATTTTTCCAATCGCTCTTTGATAGTACAATCTACTTTGATTTCGTTACTATGATAACAACATTTCGATGTATTGTCGAGTGACAGTTCGTTGATTTTTAATTTGTTGTTTATGTCAAACTTGTTTCGCGAGTGCGCAAATTTAAAAATATAAATTCAGATTTAGAATTATCCGACACGGAAAATGAGATTCCAGAAGAAATTTTGGAAGCACCAAGAAAAACGACTTACGACTATATTGCCAGTAAAATCAAAAGCCCGTTACGAGAACTCATACGACGCATTTAAATATTGGTGTCGAGAAAAAAAGTGAAAAATGTAAAAGAAGAAGTCCTTTTGGCATATTTTGCTGAATATTCCAAAAAACTGGCTTCTTCAACATTATGGAGCTTTATTCTTTTATCTGGTTTTAGTATTGTTCATCACTTTGTTATATAAAATAAAATAAAATAAAGAATTAAATGTATATCGAAGAGACGGTCTAAAAAAAATATTGTACGTCACGCAACCGAAAATTAGTGTTTTGCAGGTCTCTCCAAGGTTCCAGGACTCGCCTACGGCTCGCACTACTTTCCGACCTTGTAACGTAAATTACTATTTTTCGTACAAGTAAAGTGATGTTTGATGCGTTATAATCTTGAAGCTAAAAAGTGACATATGCAATCTTTACCTGTTAAACATGTTAAGCCATTTAGATGCAACAAGAAACGGTGTTATATGGTTTCTTCTTCTTATGCCATGTATAAATCTGAGACATGAGTTTTGAACTTTCTGAATCCGGTATCGATCCGTCGCGTCAAGACAAAGATAATTTACGGCAATGCAGTGGTTAAATTGAGACAGAACGACAGACCCGACATCTCATTGCACCGGGGTTCGTTAATCGAAGTCAATTTGACAACACATTGACATAGGTACCTATCAATTTGTTCATTGATAAACTGTTTGACAAGCAGGCCCCCGGACGTCCTTCATCCCATTCCCGGGATTTCGTTAAAACGCCATTTTGCCGTGGCCGAATATCTCTCTTTGTCTACTCTTAAATATTAGTACCATGGGTAATATTATAAAGTAAATCTGTTTCGGTTGAGATGGGAAGATAAGCTTTAACTCCCGTTCGTAATCTTTACACTTCTGTAAATTAAATTTATCAGAATACACGCAAGTGCAAAAATAGATCAGTTACCGGCGCGTCAGACTGCTAAAAACACGTGTCTGTCTTTTTTGGATAAAAAATCTGTGTAATATGTATTAAATATAGAGTAAATTTTAGTTTAATGTTGTTTTAACTGGATAATTAATAAATCGAGATGTTCCCGTGTGTTTTTTCCCATAAACCATTGTGGAAATTTAAGTTTTTAGGGGAAGTACACATTTGTTGCTACTATGTTACTGCATATCATATTACTCTTACAATAACAAGTTTTATGTGCCTATTAATAACTAGTTGTAGATAAAGCACTTTATATTTAAAACTTGTATGCACACAAAAGATAAAAGTATCTCTATAAGCCCTATAAAATTGAAACCTAGAAAATAATAAAGATCCATTGGTATTCGGTCCAAGATATTCAAATGATTAAAATACGGGGACAATCGGTCTAAGCTCAGAAAAATAAACAACCTCGAGCTGCAGGTCGTCTGAAATTGATAGAGCTTGCTTGTTATTATTCGACGCCTGCCTGCGGAGTGTTGATATTAGAAAACCCCGGCTCTCATTCCTTACCCGGTCCTATCGTTGTTTACACGGTGTGTCAGCAAAATTGTGAGAGTTAATAGAAAATGTGAAGACTGTACTCTGGAAAAATATTAATAAAATTTAAATAATTTAATATTTCCAAGACTTTTATTATAGCGATATTTTTGTCTACAGGGTTGTATAATTATGGCTCGGACCCGTCAAATTAATTTTCTTGACGTGTGTTTTTTCTGGAAAAAAGATATTATACAAGGTGGATCTTAAAAATGCTACGTGTATCAACTTTAATTTTTTAACGAAACATATTATATATTTTTATATTTTTACATTCCACAATCCATTTTGGACATCTTTCATAAATTATGCTCTTACCTATCTTCAATCGTTTGCCAAATATTAACTTTTAAAACAAAATAGACAAAGTATGAAAATAGGCTATTTTTAAAGATGTTGAAAATGTTCTCCACCAACTGATTTGCAGTAGATCAAGCGGTCTAAAAGCTCCTGTTGCACATTTTATACTACTTGTGGAGTAATTTCTTGTATTATTCTTAAGTGTATCTATCGAGATGGATTTAGATTTATAAACTATATATTTGATAAAGCCCTCCTAAAAGAAGTACAGTGGGTTAAGATTGGGCGATCTGGATGGCCACTCTATTGATCCCCATTACCGTCCAGGAAGAATTGTATTTAGATAGTCCCTTGCACGATCAGCATAATACGGGGGAGCACCATACTGTTGAAAGTTAAATATCTTTCTTCAGTGAGAAGCTTTCATCAAAGAAAAATGGTCCGATTACCCTATTTTTAACAATGCCTGCCCAGACATAAACCTTTTTAAGAACTATAAAAAAATACTTTCTGAATAAATCTTCACTAAATTGACGAAGTATTTTTTTATAGTTCTTATAATGAATCTTCATCAAGTAACGGCTACCTCTATACAATTTATAAACCTTTTTCTTATTATACCGGGTGTAATTTTATATAAACCAGTGAGGATTTTCCTATGCCCTGTATCTGCAGTTATTTCTATTAACCTGGTTATTTAAAGAAAACGTTGCTTCATCTGAAAAACAACTTCTTTGGATAATTCGTGCATGATTATCTGTTAGCTCAATAATTATTTTACAAAATTGCTCTGGTCTACAGTATCATCGTTCAATAACTAGTTTGTAGGGATGAAACTTTTTCCAAAAAAAATTAAACCCGGTGGTTTGGTGAGTATCGTTGTCACATCCAGATTGTGTGCTTGAGCTATGAGAATCGTCCCGTAGTCATAATAGCATGTTTATTTTTTTCTCTTCAGGTATTCCAGGATGACCACTTTTAATACCGGGAAGGTCTCCACTTAGTTATTACCCTAGACACTGTCGATTTCCTAATACGCGGGCGATTTGGGTTTTTTTCATTGAATATAATATAACTGGTTTTCCTATGACTTCTACTTACACAACCTAACATAATCAAAATTTCTATGCGTTCAGCTTCAGCGATGAGCTTTTTGAGCAAAGGAAAAATTAAAATTGATTAACAATCACTGAAATCTTTTTACAGTCTCCAACTTAAATAGCAAATTGTCACTGTCAATGCCTTAACGATTGTGACTTATTAAATTTTTTTGTGAAAGCTAGAAAAAAAATCTCGCTTTCTATAATCTTCGGTTATATATCGCAAATAAAATTAAAACTAAAATACCTCCTTGTAATATCAACTTTCTAGACCATCCTGTAAAATATATCTATTCGTTTTTGTTCCATTATGCGAACGCAGGACCTTCTTAGGGACTCCTTTACCGAAAAAAGTCTAATAAAATCGAGCATACCTTTTTTAATCAAAGATACTTTTGTGGGAAATTTGTTCATAAGATTTGCGACGTAAAAGCAATTTAGGACCACCAAGATTATAGGAAACATTTTATGTTCTTTTTATCTTAAAAGGGTGCAATAAAATACTAATTTAAATATAGGTTTATTCGTTTTACAGGATTTATTATCTTTAATGAAATACCGACAGTAGTCGACAGGAACGCTCTAGAGATTGCATCAAGCGTTTATAATTAATAATCATGTCCTTTTCTTTTATAATATAATTTGATACCAACAAAGACGACGTAAGACGTGCTATATATAAGAAAATAATATAGAAACATATTATTATACCAACGTGATACTGCCAGTATTAGTTGAGCGACTTGCAGGATGCAGGTATATAAGTAAGTACAAATTTCAATATGATTACCTTAATCCTCTTTTTTGTTATACAACTTATATTCTCCTACAGAATCTATTAAAATATAACTCGCATTTCCCTATATTTACTCAAACTGTGTTGTTATATGACACACACCGGATTATATTCTTCAAAACATATTATGATACGACACGCATTTCTTTCTTCCATTCAAACCTTATCATGGTATGATACACACTTTTAATTTTTTTAATTTAGTTGCTGGCCATGGGAAGTCCAATGTAAAAACGTACAATAGTATGATAATATAGTATATACAATGGTAAATATTTTAAAATTAATTTCCATACAGTTATTATTTTCAAATCGGTTATGCACACATCTAAGAGCAGGGGGGCGGCTCCCTTTTCTCCCTAAATCCGCCACTACAGTTACATGTTATCAATTAGGTTTTTTAATATTTTACAAGCATTTTTTCAACATTTTTTTTTTACTACAGTTTCTTTTTCTTTTAGTTTATTACCACAATAATAATCGCAATCAGAAAGAAAAGGAAACAATTATAGTGTGAGTTGGTAAAATAAAAATAGTGGCGGTGTCGGCTGGTGAAATGTATGTCGCACTGAAGCCAATACAAAAACAGAATGAAATAAAGGAGAAAATGGAAGAGAAAAGAGTTTTTGTGGCGGCTTAATGTAACGGCAGCAGTTAGGGACTAGAATGGACAATAAAACAGCCTTTAGAGGTTTTTGATATGATCTCGAAAATTATTATTAATGGTGTAACGGGGCGCCGCGTAATAAAACATCTATTTGTCATATTATAGGTTATATATCTTGGAATAGAGATATATTTTTTGCCTAAACCAAGTTATTTTAGAGTTTTTATTGATTATTTATTATCCTGCTTCTAGGTTTTAAGAATAAGAAGCCTTAACACAATAAACATTCTTTATGGGCCTGTGCCTGCGGGCCAAAAATATCAAATCAAAAAAAAAAAAAAAAAGAGAAAAAATGTTGCCAAGTAATTAAATGTAACATAAACACATAAAATTAAGTTTATTTCTGGATATTCCAAAAAGAAACATAGATAACCAACATTCCTCTTAAATTTCGAAGCTGTGATTTCTGCTCACTTTAAGTGTTTGTTATAAACAAATCGGGCACGAGACGACCAAATTCTTTCACCTTAATTTTTTTTTCATGGAAAGCTCAGAAGGCCACGAATGTTTTATAAAACTGATTTTGTTCATTCAACACACCGACCTTAACCTTACGTCCAACCTGCAACAATAACTAAATTATGATAGGAATATATTTTAAAGTTAATATTTCGATAAGGAAAAACAGCTGCCATATCTGGTAGCGGCAGCAAAGACGATGGACTAACCCAATTGGTACCAGTCGGTTAGACAAAATAAAACACGTGAAAATCCGCCAATCGCGGCGTGATTTGGAATCTGGCCAAGGCGCAAAATCTCTATGACTCAGTAAGAGAGGGAGATATATTTTATCTCTCTCTGTGTTTTATGCGACAGTATGGCCAGATCTAGACATATGGATTTTTTTTTGGTACGGCGAGGCGTCAGGGAGTTTTTGCGGTGCTAGAAATTTTTGCACCGTTAACCGTTAGGCATCGACGTCTTAAATTTTAAATTATTTACAAAAAGAATTAGGTGTCGGGAGAAAAAATAATTATTATGAGTACGAATTGGTATACCCCCTCGGACGTTGGCATCAGCGATATTTGAACCCTATCCACAGCTCGACGAAACAATGTGGTGGTACTCACTCCGTACCATTGTCTTAAATTTCTCAGCAAGGATACCCTTCTTCTATCCGGGCCTCTCCGTCCTTTGATCTACTATGATAAGTTTCAGAAGTCTATACCCAAGTCTATACTGCAAATATTTTTTTTTCCAAATGTTGCGAAGTTTTGGCCGTCACTGTATAATAATTTTCTAATTTAATATTATTATTTCTTTCAGGAGTAGATATGCCAGAAACTCTTAAATAATAAAAAGTGGTGTTTTATCTTCATAAACCTATTTTCTTTATCCATTGGTTTGGGAAAAATGTCCTAGTAACTACATAATTTATACTTGGTAGCAGCACTTGTAAAAATGCTTTTTACTAAGCATAAAATTATGCCCCAAAAAGAAGGTCCTTATCCTCTTCTTTAAGTCACTTTATCGTTCCAGCCAAGTGTGTAGATGAATAAAGATAAAATAATCAGCCCAACCTCAAAAGCTTCAGCTTTAAGACCTGGGAAAGAATAAAAATGGTAAAAAATTCGAGTACAAAATAAAAGCGATGCACAGTGCGACGATCTGTTAACAAAAAGGCAAAAAGTAATTTTATATAATATATTTATTTATAGGTTAAGTTTAGGCTTGTCATATTTTATTCCTAAAAATATCGTACCATGGACGGCCATATCTCAGGAACCTTTTGTCACGAAGTTTTAAAATAAAAAAAATTATCACAAAATCGACCAAGAGAAATTGATCGAAATGATTGACAAGGTCCAAAATTTACCGCTAGAGGGCGTTCAGCCTATAACTGAGAAGATTATCGGTGTTTTATCGATATTGTGCCAAATAAAGTTATATCAAAAATTTACTGTTTTATTCGTTGATTTAACGTTAGGAATTCAGCTTAGGCAGTCAATCTACTTTGCTGCCGAGTTGAACATATAATTTTTTCTCCGGTTGTTTATAAGGATATACAGTGACCGGCAGAAAGTGCGCTGCATATGGGAAAGTTTTGTATCTTTAAGTTTAGAAAATTAATTTTATTTTAGATAGGTTCTGCATGTTCTCAAACCAAAATAACACCCATTAAATCCGGTAAAAGTCTTATGGTATACGAGGTAGGATCAAAAATTTGAAATTTCGCTAAGAGTAAAGTACCTCCATCTTTCATTTTAGAATATTTTTTACTAAGAATTATTGTTTTAATTTTAGAGTTATACCCAAATTCCAAATTTCACTTATTTTGGACAAAAAAATGGATTTAATCGTGTTTTCTGAATAACCCTGTATAAAAAATAAATGGCAACCGAACAGTAAGAAAATAAGATTTTCTGCAGACTTTGTTAGAGATTACCGTAGATCATAAGTCCGATTAGTTTGTTTTCATAATATTATGGCTTTTTAAAATAAGAACAAAAATATTGAATATTTTTGCTGCACACCGTATTTTATTTTCTGAGGGAACAAGTTAATTTCATCTAACTGATATTTTTTGATTTACATTGACTTAAAGCACCTCCCAAATAGTTTTTTATACATTGAAGTATGCATATAAAGTTTCCTTATTTTGCGTGACGAATAAAATCCGTTCAAAATATATTTTTAATTTAAATTTTTTTCTTTATAAATCAAAAGGAACCTTTTTATGCATACTTCAATGTATAAAAAACTATTAAGGAGATGCTTTAGGTCAATGTAAATCAAAAAATATCAGTTAGATGAAATTAAATTGTTCCCTCAGAAAATAAAATACGGTGTGTAGCAAAAATATTTAAAATTTTTTGTTTTTTTTTTTAAAAAGCCATAATATTATGAAAACAAACTAATCGGACTTATGATCGACGGTAATCTCTAACAAAGTCTGCAGAAAATCTTATTTTCGTACTGTTCGGTTGCCATTTATTTTTTATACAGGGTTATTCAGAAAACACGATTAAATCAATTTTTTGTCCAAAATAAGCGAAATTTGGAATTTGTGTATAATTTTAAAATTAAAACAATAATTCTTAGTAAAAAAATATTCTAAAATAAAAGATGGAGGTACTTTACTCTTAGTGGAATTTTAAATTTTTGATCCTACCTCGTATACCATAAGACTTTTACCGGATTTAATGGGTGTTATTTTGGTTTGAGAACATGCAGAACCTATCTAAAATAAAATTAATTTTGTAAACTTAAAGATAAAAAACTTTCCCATATGCTGCGCACTTTTTGCCGGTCACTGTATGTATATTGTATTTGCAAATTATTACAATTTCCACAATATTTTTATTTTTCCTGTAGTGATAAATTAAAACAAAATTTGATAGAAATTGTAATTGTTGGAACGGTTGGTTGTATGGAAATGTATATGTTCCTAATAATAATTATAGTTTAACAACTTATGAAATCTCTGCCAGTTTCGTGGAAAAATATCGGTATATTTATATTATGGACAGAGATAGCGACTTAGAAGTACTTACTCCTCCAGAAATAAGGGAGGTGATAAAAATTATTGGGTTAAATTTGTTGCCGGAGAAGTCTCGGATGAAATATAAAGGAAATTATAAACGATTTATCGATTATTGCATGGAGAAAAATGCGAAGACTTTTTCGAAGAATGTATTACTTGCCTATTTTGCTGGATTATCTAAAACAGGGGTCTTCAACCTTTTTTCATAGAAGGGCCATATTTAGGGTACCCATCGATTGCCGGGCCAGAACAAATAGAAAGTGAGAAATTTAATATAGCTGAAATATAGTTAAATCAAGACAATATTTTATACAAACACATTTTCATATTTAATGAGACTTGTGACATTGTTTGTTTTTTACAAGTTTATCAATATCTGATCTTATTTTGGATGTAGCGATACAAAGGCTAATTTCGAGAGGAGAGTCCGTTATTCTGGTCCTATTTTTTGATTTCACATGTTTCATTCGAGAAATTAATTGTTCTCATACATAGGTATTCCCAAATAGTGACATCATCTTCAAAGCATGAAGTCAAATGTTCGGAAACTTAATTGTATCAATGTATTTGGAATCAAAATCAAAGAGTCCAAAATTGTATTTTTCTTTTAGTTCAGTATTGTACTGCAAATCTATTAATTCCATATGAAGATTTCCCGGAACATCTTCAACGGACACAGTAAAAGGCGTAGCAAATAAGTGTATTGATTTTTCATTTTCTTTGAAGGCCTTAAATCTCGAAGTAAAATCTTTCTGTAGATCAGTTATTGTGGAAATATATTTATTCGGATCACCCCACTTACAAGTTGACAAGTTCGGAAAGTGTGTTAAATCGTTTTTTTGAAGCTGCATTTCCCACAATTTAAGTTAAGCTTCAAAGGATTTTATGCTGTCATATAAGTTGTTCATGAAATTCTCCTCACCTTGTAACCGTGCATTCGGGTCATTCAGATGCAAAGTAAGATCAACCAAAAAACCAAAATCACTGAGTCATTCTGGATCATCAAAGATCATCAGACATGATCTCTCTTGCTAGCCAAAAACGTTTTAATTGGTTCTTTAAGATTAAACACCCGCTTCAACATATTATTTCCTCTACTAAGCCAACAATCATCTGAGAAGTAAACTACATCACCATACTGCGAATCAATATCGGACAAACATTTTTGGAATTCTCTGTGGTTGAGCCCCCGAGACCTGATAAAATTTACCATCTTTATAATTTTTTTCATGATGTTAGATACATTAATATTTAGACCAGACTAAAGTCAAATAATTTCTATAATATCTTTTCAATTTTCGTCTAAAAGAGATTTCTAAAGTAGACAATATTTTAAGTTTTAGGTAATATATTTTATGTATTGGAACTTGTGTTTTATTTGTATGCGGGCCACAAAAAAGTTAATGGCGGGCCGCCGGTTGAAGACCCCTGGTATAGAGGATAAAAATTATAATTAAACGAGGGGTATTCAGACTTCAGCGTATTATTTTTAAAACTTGGCACAATATTATAAAGACATCAACATGCTTTTTACTGGATATAAAATTTTCCAGGAAAAAGTGACTCTTATCCCCTTTTCTTTATGCCACTTCGCGTCCCGGCCGAGTGTGCAGATGAATAAAGATAAAATAATCATCTCTGCTCGCAACAGCTTTCATTAAAACGTCTACAAATATACTCTCAAAATATTTATTTAAGGTTCTAACATTTTAGGTAATATAAGAAATTTGTGAAAAAATGGAAGTCTACATTTTAGTAGGCATGGTAATTATTTTTATATTAATAGTTTTATTCAGAATTTCCCCAATTAATTAAATGACAAATGTATGCAAGTACTAAAATTAATTTCTTTATGGGTACTACTAGCGGGTACCCACGGAAACAAGGCGGCGGGTAACGTATTATACTATCTAATAGAACCTTTAATAGGTACCTATATAACTTTTTAGATAAATTTCTTTGGTTGGTTTGGTTTCTTTCTTACATTGTTTCTTTCTCTTTCAATAAAAATGTCATTTATTTCCTAGCTTTATTCGTAAAAATAATGCCACCATTACTATTAAAAATATATAAAATAACGTTCAAAGAACCTGTCCATGGGCTTGTCGAAAGGTAGACAACTGGTGGTTTATTTAGTTGTCTGCCTTTGGATTATTGCCATTATTATATTATGACACCTTGATTTACATTAATGTTTTAAATTTTTTTGATGGTCTAAAAACCCTAAATTCTGGATAAATATATTGTTAAATTGGCTAAAAGTAAATAAACTAAAATTAAATATTTCAAAAACTGGTTATGGGTAATAACTTAAATTGTCAAAAATATTATAATTGATGGTGAATAATTGGAATTAGTAAACAGTTTTAAATATTTAGGGATAATCATTGATTCAAAATTTAATTTTTTAACTTATTTTGAAAGTATCATATCGAAGATTGCCGGAAAAGTAGGATATTTTTAAAAAATCAGTATTAATTTAAGTTTGCTTTCTAAAAAAACTGTATTTAATACTATTATATTACCAAATTTTCTTTATTTTTTTTTCATTTTATATTGTGCTAGTGAGGAAATATTTAATAAATTACAAAATTTACATAATAAGGCAATGCGGATTATTTTAAATTGTGACAAGTATACAAAAATAAAATTTATGTTAAAAAATTTAGATTGGTTGAATGTCAGATATTTTTTATTTATACATAAAATTAAAATTAATTTATTGCCTGAATTAAAATTTTTTGGTTTTTTTAAGTATGACCATCCTAATTATTATAAAACAAGAACTAATTAAAATTTTTATGTGGATAGAGTGTCTAGAATTCTAGAACATTAGCTTATAAATTTATTTTTCATAAAGGTTTGATAGAATATAATAATTTGGAAAATTCTATTAAATCTCAAACATCATTAAAACTATTTAAAAAAACTTTAAAATTACATTTAATTAAAAAACAAAATGATACATAATAGTTGATACAATTTGCAAAATGTTTCACTTTTCTGTCTGTTCTTGTTAAACGAATGTTGCGTTTTAAAATTTAAAAATAAATCTATTAATATGTTTTTAAGAAAATGTATTAAAAATATTTAATTGTAGCTTTTTGCTAAATTAAACATGTTACCACTACTACTACCAGTGTGACTGCCTTTTGTATTGAAGTTAATTCCGCTGCGATGGCGCCACGGTGTATTGATGGCCGCTTTACTTTTGTAAAAGGCTTTTAATACATCTTACCGCTGTTGTTGGGATTGCTTGGGTTATGGCTGCCCGTAGAGTCCTTACAAGGAAGAAACGGCCGTCGTGGTCTACCCGCCCCCAGGTTACCCATTGTGCTTGGATCCCTGTGTATTCCAATATGAAAAACAGTTACACACTTGTCCGATTTGCCACAATTCACCTTTTAACTATTTTTGCGGACACTATATTATCTTCTAAACATTTTTATGGCTTTTCTTAAACGTATTGCGCGCATTCTAGTGGGTGCCAGCGTTGATCTGTTTCTAGTCTGCAAAACGGCAGATGTTCCGGTGAAAACCCAAATGGCGTTCCCTACACTCGATTGTGATGCACTTCGTGGTTTATTTAGTTGTCTACCTTTCGATTTTTACCCGTGTGACTGCCTTTTATATTGGAGTTAATTCCGCTGGGATGGCGCTATGGTGTATTGGTGGCCGATTTGCTTTTGCAAAAAGACTCTTAATATATGGAACCGCTGTTGTCGGAATTGCTTGGGTTATGGCTGCCCGTAGAGTCCTAACAAGGAAGAAACGGCCGTCGTAGTCTACCCGCCCCCAGGTTATCCATTGTGCTTGGATCACTGTGTATTCCAATATGAAAAACAGTTACACACTTGTGCGATATGCCACAATTCACCTTTTAACTATTTTCGCGGACGCTAATATAATCTTCTAAACATTTTTATGGCTTTTCCTAAACGGATTGCGCGCATTCTAGTGGGTGCCAGCGTTGATCTGTTTCTAGTCTGCAAAACGGCAGATGTTCCGGTGAAAACCCAAATGGCATTCCCTACAGTGGATTGTGATGCACTTCGTGGTTTATTTAGTTACCTACCTTTCGAATTTTACCCGTGTGGCTGCCTTTTATATTGGAGTTAATTCCGCTGGGATGGCGCTACGGGTGTATTGGTGGCCGCTTTGGTTTTGCAAAGAAGCTTTTAATACATGTTACCACCGTTGTCTGCCCGTAGAGTCCTAACAAGGACGAAACGGCCGTCGTGGTCTACCCGCCCCAGGGCGTCCATTGTGCTTGAATCCCTGTGTATTCCAATTAAAAAAACAGTTACACACTTGTCCGAAATGCCACAATTATTCGCTTTTAATAATTCGTTTATTTTCACAACAACGATGAAAATAATCTGATGCAGTTTCCATGAATTTGACATAATTTTCAGAAACTTTTATGCACTCGTGGTACTATACCTGAAATTTTTTACTGTTTCTGACCAAAAAAGTATAATTTTATATCGATTGCGATTCGTAGGAAAAAAAAATTTCTGTTAACTATTACCCTGCGAAAGAGACATGTTATTAAACCAAAATCCCAGTAAATATATTTATCATCCCGGATGTTCCAGTGACAGCTTTCGTTGTTTCTGCACTCAAGTATGTGATTAATTAACTTCACCAAATTAATGGTTGCCTTTTACAGACACCAACAGAAAATGCGACTGTAAAATAGGCCCAAGTTTCAGCGGTCCATTGTATGTAGCAGAAGCGGGAAAATTTATTTTCGGCTATATTTGTTTCTATGGAGTGTTATGTTTTATTGTAGTAAACATAGCAGTTAGAACTTTAATGCAACGTTTACACTGTATTAAAAATAATTGTTTTTCCATTCGCTGGTATACCTTATTTAATAAAAATAACCAGCTCCAGAAGCAGCGGCACAGCTAGGGGACAGCGCGTTCTGTATGACTGCTTCATACAAAAACTGTAACAATACAATAATCGATCATTTAATGGCAATTACAATAAAAAAAATTTAAATTTGTGAGCGAGAGCTTAAAAAGTTAATTTGTAAAACTATTCTTACCTGGTTCTAGCTATGAAATTATTTTTTCCTACGACCACCTATGAAAATGAGAAATAAAGCACGCCTAACTTGGCTAGAAAGTTCTTTATAGCACCCGCGTGTTAAAATATTTTCTTTCAATACGTGTGTTGAAATATAAAACAGCTGATGGCCGATGAATTTGACAGCAAAACTATTTAAAAAAATAATAAACTTACGGGACCCGTGGAGCGAATTGGGGTGCTGGGTGGGGTAAAGTACACTAGGGCATTATTGCAATTATAAAAGATCCCTTTTTTTCGTTATTTTTGGGAACCTAAAAGTATCTGTGATAAAAATAATAATATATCAAAAAGGGAAAATATGTCATAAAATTATAAATCGGTATTTCCTAGGGTATTCTATTTCATCTCTAGAGGCTACTCCTTTTCTTTTCTGTGGTTCAACTCAGTTGACATGTTGGGTGGGTTGCCTGACATATTTTCCGTTTTTAATATATTATTATTTTTATCATAAATACTCTTAGGTTCCCAAAAATAACGAAAAAAAAAAGGATTTATTTATTTGCAATAATGCCCTAATGTACTTTACCCCACCCAGCATCCCAATTCGCTCCACGGGTCCCGTAAGTTTGTTATTTTTTTAAATAGTTTTCCTGTCAAATTCGTCGGCTATCGGCTGTTTTATATTTCAACACACGTATTGAAAGAAAATATTTCAACACGCGTGTGCTATAAAGAACTTTCTAGCCAAGTTAGCCGTGCTTTATTTTTCATTTTCATAGGTAGTCGTAGGAAAAATATAATACAAAGTTCATGTTATTGTTAAAGCCGCCTACATAGATACCCAAAATCGTCCCGAAAGTAACAAGAATCGTCCTGAAAGTAAAGAAATCGTTTCGAAAGTGAAAAACATTTAATAAATCATACCGAACCTTTTATTTTCGAGACAGCTGCAGAAAAAACTAATTAAACATTTTTCACGTTTCTAAAATAATACAAACACGGCTGAACAATGTTGCGATACTATGAATAAAAATTAAAAAGCAAAAAATTTCGATGAATATTGAAACCAAATTGTAAAAAAAAGTTTTGTGACAAAATAGAAAAGCAAAAGTAATCGAATAATAATGCTATTTATTTGTGCCATAATATAAATTATTATTATTATCTTTTTCTTTGTAAATAATGTCTGTGCACTTTTACTGCTCGGGTTTTAGTCCCGTATAAAGCAGCCGGTTTTCGTGTATGGGTGCAAACGAATGTATTTTAAATGGAAAATCGTTTGAGCTTTTCAGATATTTAAAAAGTCATTTACTAAATTAATTAATAAATTAACAAATTCTATTTTATTAAAAAAACGAAAAATAACTATTGGTGACAGTAAAATACCAGTTGGCACAAAAAAATATTTCGATTAACAATTTAGTCAATCCGACCCGAAAAAAATGTTTTTTAAAATAGCTTTTAAAAGTAGAATAGTTTTTTTTTATATCAGATTGTATGTTTTTATACATTATTAAACTATTATATTTAAAAGAAGTTTTATATTTTTCTGTGTGACGTACTGTTAATACTAACTTAAATTGTTTTATCTAAATACAGTTTGACCGGTAAAGTCCGCATCATATGGGATTTTTTTTTGTTAATAGCTTTATTAGAAAGTTGACTTTAGCATCAAGTTCTGCTTCGATCGAGATGAAAATGAAGCAAAAAAAATAGTAGTCACGTGATTCGCATTATCTGTCAAATTTTATTTTTTTCCAAAAAATAATTCAAAAGTGGGGTTATTTTTGAAAATATGTTTAAGAACAAGTTTTTTTAAATGCAGTTTCTAGCCCACATGCAAAATTTGAGCTGCCTAAGATAATTTTCATTTTTTACCAACTACTAAAATGTATTTTCCACTTAATAAACACTTTACTGATGACACTGTGTTTTTTTGTCTTAATATTAAGGTGTATTACTTTCAGACACAAACTACGTTTTCAAAAATACTTATTTTATGAAGTTACCTTATACAGGGTCAAAAACAAATAAACTTTGCATCACATGCGACCAAATTTTAATAGCACAATTTTGATTTTGTAGAAAAACACACATTTAATATGGCGCTACTTAAAAAAAAATGTATCTGCAATAAATCATTGTTAAAACTAAGAAGTTTTATGTAGGTTGCGTTGAGTCATATTTTGCAAAAGTGGTGCAATTTACAAAATATGGGTAAAAAATTAAAATTATCTTATGCAGCTAACATTTTGCATGTGGCCTAGAATCTGCATTTAAAGAAACTTTTTCCAATAACTTTTTTCGATACTTTCAGAAATAACCCCACTTTTAAATTATTTTTTGGAAAAAATTAAAATTTGACAGATAATGCGAATCACGTGACTACTATTTTTTTGCTTAATTTTTATCTCGATCGAAGCAGAACTTGATGCCAAAGTCAAATTTCGAAAAAGTTGTTAATAAAGACTACTGTAGTAGCCCCAATCCATAAAGCCGGAGATAAAACTGATATAAACAATTTCAGACCGATTAGCGTAATTAATACCTTTGCTAAGATTTTTGAAAAATGTCTTAAAGAAAGACTAATTAAATTTTTGGAAAGTAACAATATTTTGTCAAAAAATCAGTTCGGTTTCACCAATGGTTTAGGTACCGCAGATGCCATGTATGAGCTCAATAAACAAATCACTGATCATCTCAATGTGGGAAATAAGTGTCTATCTGTCTTTCTGGATTTAGCGAAGGCCTTTGACACTGTTCCCCATGATGGGCTTCTTGAGGTGTTGAGCTCTTATGGGGTGCGGGGCACAGCGTTGGAGGTCTTCAGAAGCTATCTTCACGAGAGAACTCAGGTGTTGAGGATTGGGGACATTACTAGTGAGCCTCTGGTGGTTAAAATAGGTGTCCCACAAGGCACTGTGTTAGGCCCTATTTTATTTATAACATATATAAATTCTTTAACTGATATTAATGTGCCAAATGGTTCTGTGGTTTCCTATGCTGACGACACTGCGGTGTTGTTCTATGGTGACACCTGGTCTGATGTTAAACGAGCGACAAGATTGGGCATGGGTAAAATAAAAAATTGGCTTGATACTTATAAGTTAACCCTAAATATAAGTAAAACCAAATATATTGCGTTTTCCCTTACTTCGGCCAATCGACCCAATTTTGATAAAATTGAAATAGATAACCTTGATGATTGTATTAGTGAGGTAACACATATAAAATATTTGGGTGTCATCATTGACAAAAACCTTAAATGGGAGCAACACGTATCTAAGCTTACCAGTAGCGTTAGAAAATTAGTGCATAAGTTTTATATTCTGAGAGATATATTGACTAAAGGGCTCCTTGTTAACGTTTATAAAGCTCTAGTAGAGTCACTGTTACGGTATGGTCTTGTCGTATGGGGTGGCTTGTATAAAAATACCTTAAAACAATTGAATGTGGTTCAAAACTATATACTGAAAGTAATCTTTAGAAAGAATAAACTATTCTCTACTCAACTTCTATTCTCTGAAGAAATTCTAAATATTCGCTCTCTATATGTATTGGATATGTGCACATTTATTTATAAAAAACCTAAAGTAAGGAATTATGTAAACCACCTTTATGCAACTAGAAATAGAGCCAATAAACATCTGATAATTCCAAACAGTAACAAAAATCTAAATTTAAGAAGCACAAACTACCTTGCTCCAAAGGTTTTTAATATCATACCAACTGAGATAAAAAATATTACTAATGTAAAGTTATATAAACTTAAATGTAGAACATATATTTTCTCTAACTGGTCAAAATTTCAGAATCTCTTTTAAACAATGAGTACCTTAGTTATTAGAATGTAATGTGTGATAATTTAATGTCCTTTTATGGATTGTTTTTTTTTTTGGGACTTTGTTTCTTTTGTTTTGTTTTTTCTTTACTTTTTAAGGGTATTTTTCTCTGTGATATCACTTTGCAACTGGCAGCCTAGATTGATATTTTTATATAAAAAATTCTTATATACATTTACTTTTATCTGTACATACAGATGCATCACAGCATCTAGGTACAAACCTAACTTAAAGTGATTATAAGATAATGCATGCACGTTTCAATCTTATTGATGTAATGGAGATTGTTTATTCAATTTGTTTAATAAATTATTATTATTGTTTAATAAATTATTATTATTATTATTATTATTATTAAAAAAAAAGTCCCATATGATGCGGACTTTACTGGTCACATTGTATAACCTGGTTTTTAGTAGAAATTATTTTATGAATAAAACAAGATAAGACAATGGCCATAAGCTTTTTACACTATCACCAATTTTTGAAAGCTAGTAATCGTTATGGACTGCAAATTTTTCGTATTTACATATTGATTTATTTTTATTTCTTAAATTACTTTATATACAAATATTTCCTTAATTAAATTTAAATGTAAAACATTTCAACTTGGCGATTGTTCAATGGCCTTAACGTGTCCATGTCCCTGATATGCCATATGCCAAACACGACCGCAAACATTTAATAACATGGGTCCATTAATTATTATTTGTATAACGTCACCAGCCTTAATTCATAATGGATTATTAAATGACGTAAAGCAACTTTTTTGTGGTTTGCTTAATCCAGTTTGCGACCGAATATTTTCGTAAAATTAGCTTTTTGAAAACAAAAACTTCCTGATTTTAGAATTCTAAAAATACAATACCATTTAATTTTAAATTAGTATGATTATTTTAACTTTTTATACTAAACCTTAACGTGGTTTTAATCAGCTCAGGCATTTCGGAGTTCATAATGGCATGTGAAGTAGTAAACACCATTGTTGTTCACTACTATCACCCAGTTCTTATGTCGCCATAAAGTTAAATAATTATAATATGATGATGTTGCTGCCTCCGAGGGCAACAATCTCACAAAGCCGATTGCTTTTGGCCCGTTGTAAGTTGCCCGAGGGTATAGACATCAACTAATGCCCGTGGTACATACAATATTTTATGTCCTACTTCGGATAATTTTAAGTTAAATTAAAAAAAAATTCAAAATCACAAAAGGTTTTTACCTATAAAATTGTTAAATAAACGAAGGTAATACAAAACTGAAATCCATATAAAATAATGGATTTTTCCTTGATTCCGGATAAAATTGCTGTGAATGCTGCCAAAGCTTTGGATAATCTTGTCCCAAAGAAGTCTAAAGACGCCTATGATAAGGAATATCAAAGGTTTGGGGATTGGATAAAAAATAATGATGTAAAAATTATCAACGAGACGGTGCTACATGGATATTTCCAGGAATTGGTATGTTAAAATTGCTATTGTAAATTATATTAAAATATTAATTATGTATATCGATTATAGCCTGGAACATTCACTCCTAATTCCCTACGGACGAAATATTCAATGTTAGAGAAGACACTAATAGTTAATAAA
Organism: Polydrusus pterygomalis; assembly: GCA_963969555.1. Lineage (NCBI taxonomy): Eukaryota > Metazoa > Arthropoda > Insecta > Coleoptera > Curculionidae > Polydrusus > Polydrusus pterygomalis. The sequence goes on along the minus strand of OZ018378.1, from coordinate 24,797,659 downwards.
AATATAGACATTGCAAAATATTGCAAGTTAAGCCAGTATCTAAAGCAAGCATCCAAAGGATATGAAGCGAAGAAATAGAAAATTTTGACTCGAGAAGATGTGCTGAAATTCATCCGTGAAGCTCCTAATAAAACTTTTTTGATTTACAAAGTGGTTCTGTTATTTGGTGTATTTGGTGGGTGCCGCCGCCAAGAGCTAGTTAATATGTTGGTTAAACATATAGAGGATCCGTGGTAATAGTTAATATTTCCGATACAAAGATCGATAAAAAGCGTGTCTTCACAATTAGATGGGTTATTCAAAGCTACTGAGAACTTATTGGTCTTTACGCCCGACGAACTGCAACATCAATAGATTTTTGTGTTACCGTAACGGTCGTTGTTTTTAACAGTCAGTTGGGAAGAACACCATAGGCAAGATTCCTTCCATTATTGCAAAATACCTGGGTCTAAGCGATGCGGACTGGTCATTGTTTGCGCAGAACCTCTTTAACTTTGTAGGGGAACGCGGGGGCAAACATGACCACATTGAAAATACATGGCGGTTGGAAAAGTTCAGCTGTGGTTGAGGGATATTTGGAAGACAGTATGTCTTCTAAAAACAAAATTTCGAAATTGATAGCTGGGATACCATCAACGAGACCACCAACATCAAAAAACGTTCAATCATCGTTAATTTCTGTTAGTAAAAATACCGAAATAATAGAAGACATTGACTTATCAAAAGCCGGTGAACTCGTTTTTACTGGGTCTTTTCATAACTGTTTATTTAATATAAATGATAAATAAGTTTTTTCGTTAATAAAAATTGTTATATTGATTTTTCCTATTTATTTCTCCTAATGCCCTAGGGTATTATATCATTTAATGTGTAAGGTTACTATGGTACTGTGCGAGCAAAAATTATTTGCATCAAAGAGGGCTTGGATTAAAAAACGTAGAGCTAGTTTAGATCACAATGATATGGGGACGATATATCTAACCAAATCTAGTTTAAAATTTTGTCAAATTCATATTATGACATGATATGCCAAACTAGGTAATGAGTAATAAAATAAGTAGACAAATACAAATTTATTTTTGTTGTTTACAAAATTAACAAAGTAAGAATATACAGATAGAAAAAGAAAAATAATTACATGTATTCTCAGAATTCACATAACCGGAGAGGTGGAACCAGGCTTCATCCGAACAAAATGTCAGGTATAATAAATCATTTCTTTCCAATAAATTTTGGGTAAACCATTGAGAGTAATTCCTGCGTCTTTCAAAATCTGCGGCTTGTATTTCTTGGAATACTTGCACTTTATAAAAACATAAATTTAGCTGCTTCTTAATAATAGCCCTGCATGTTCCATAAGATCTTCTCACTTCTTGGGACAGGCGTCTTATAAAATTTCTTGGCGTATTTCGCATTATTTTACGAACATTTGCAACAAGTTATTCTGTTCTTACAGATAGTCTTTCTGCTTCTTTTTTGTGTTGAATATAACCTGTTTCCCTAAACACAGCCACGGTTCTTTTCAGGCAATGATAAAAATCCCCAGCAATAAAAGCAACGTTAGGAAAATGTTCGTGAAAATCGTCTATGCATAAACCCGGATTGTATTGCCACTCACCATTTACTCTAATCCCATTTCGAAATTACGCTTCAACCATGAATGTTTTGTGCTGTTCCGTAAAGCCCATTGTGTGAATTGTTCAAGAAATTGAAAAAATTAACGATGAATCAAATTACTTTTAACGACTATTAAAGATGACGGAATAACTGGTTGATTGTTAATTCAGGTAGTTACTGACACCCAACAGGTATTAAGCTCTACGGCTAAGCATTACGTCCTTAGATGCAAGGCCCTCTTTGATGCAAATAATATTTACTCGCACGGTATTATGAAACAATAATATTCAAGTAGGACATAAATATTTTTGAACTAGCGCATTCAATCCTCTCAACATACCATGCATATTTTCCTGGAAACACGTCAAACACTATCCGTCCTTTAAATTAGCAATTACTTAGGAAAACGACGGAAGAGCCGATCCGTCAATTTTATTGCCGAACGTTCGAAAACATTCTTTCTCGACATATTTGAAATATTGCAGGCAGGCAACTTGCAAAACCGCAATATCAATTTCTGTTCACAACAGAAAACGGCGAGACCGACACCTGTACCCGTGAGAAAATTGGATTCCGCAATCGCCTGTCTATTTTATTAAGGGAGCGCGTCGTCGTAGTCGTCGGTCTGTCCCTCATCAGGCCCCAGACAGCGTCACGGTCGTCCATCACCGCCGACACCCCTTGGCAAAAATTCATCAACGTAGTTTCATTAATTATTATTTGTGGGGTTGTCGAGGGTCCAAATCCGTAGAGGAATTTAGAATGATGCGACAAGATTTTTCTTCTCGCCTTGCGTAATCTGTTTTTTGTCATGAAATTCCGTCTTTTCTCTCATTTTGGTTTAATTACCTTTTTACATTTAAAAATCCTAACGTTGCACAATTAAATTATTTAAATCGGTCTTTAAATTACCAATGTCGCCGCATTGGCATAACTAGGGAGGGGTCGTGCATTCTCCTACAGTATGTAACAAAAATTCACTATCACAAAGTATTATTTATTTAGACTAGAAACACTTTAAGAATAACACCGCTACGTCACCGTTCGACAAATGCAGTGGTTCTCGGTTTCCGCCTATTTGAATTCAGTGGCGTAGTGTGTTACATCGGAACGGAAAAAATTAGTAAAATAGAAAAGCAGTTTCGCCATTATTTGAACATGTAAAGCTGATAAAAAAGTAGCTGCCAATGCAATAAGTGATGATACCAAATTAGATATTATGCTTGAGTTTGACGAAAACCCACATACTTCTAGTCGAAAAACTGCGCCAATGTTCAATGTTAGCCATTCATCGATTATTCGAACATTACAAGAAAATGAAATGTATCCTCATAAAATAATACCTGCTCATGAGCTCATGGAAGCCGATTTTGATAGGAGAACGTATTTTTGTGAAGAAATGATGGCAATGTTAGATAACAATGTGATCCAATTAGAACATGTTTTGTTTTCTGATGATTGCACCTTTACACTTCAAGGTCATGCTAATCGTCAGAATTGCCGCTATTGGTTTAGGGAAAATCCTCACTGGATAAGAGAAGATCATACGCAATATCCTGAAAAGGTTAATGTTAGTGCAGGAATAGTTGGAGATCATTTTTTTATCAATGGCAATTTAAATGGCGATAATTATTTAGCACTGCTCCAAAATAATGTCTTGTCAACTTTGACAAGCTTATATCCTGATCCAGCCAACCCACAACTTCCAGCGAATATGATATGGTTTCAGCAAGATGGAGCACTGCCCCATTACCAAATCAATGTCCGGCAGTACCTCAACCGAGTATTTCCAAATTGGTGGATAGGGAGGTGTGGATCGATGGAATGGCCAGCACGATCCCCTGATCTGACGCCATTAGACTTCTTCTTATGGGGTTATGTCAAAAATATTGCATACAAAACTAAACCCCTCGACTTAGTTGACTTAAGAAGACGAATAACGCTTGCGATTAGATCGGTCACGCCTGAGATGTTTAGTAACATTAGAAGAAATTTCTATTTCAGATTAGGATGTTGCCAAGACGTTCGCGCGAGCATTTCCAACATCTCCTACAGTATTTTTTTTTTGTTTTCTACATTATCAAGAAATAAACAGTATTACTTATTAGTTTTTGAGTGTGTTGTTAATGTTTACAATGCATCTGAAAACACTTAATATTTCCGAAACAGTTGATGATCGGTATAGGATATTGTACATAAAATATATCTAGAATTTTTTAAAGAATCCAAAAATTGAATAATATACAGGGTGTTGTATTCAAAATAAGAAAGTTGGTATTGACCACTGTTACATGACACCCTGTATATAAGGTTTTTATTGAAAAAAAAAGCGCAACTAGAAATACCAATCGACGTGTTCGAGTGTTTTTTCGAATGTATGGTAGTCAAGAATGCATGCTTAGTGAGGGCTGCGTTTGGCTGCCATTAGGCTGATGGTTTGCTGCGGGGTTCTTCTAACAGATAATTAAATTAAGGCAACGTTGCGTATTTTTGACGATTTTGTGCGTTTAGCCAACAACTCCTATAAATAAGGAGTTGTTGGTTTAGCTCGTCGCCAGCGCACGTCTATCTATCATTTGCGCAAAACATTCTGATTACTTAACTAAAAGTTGCCAAATTAAAATACATAGAGAATACTTTTATCTCGGTAAAATCACTGTGAATACATTTACATTTTCTAGTCTCCAGCCCCCCTTTTAGACAGTATTTCTAGTTACGCCAATATCCAACCGGCTATAGTTGTTTTAGTGAATTGACTTTAGGTCGCTGTGCATTTCCGTTCATTTATAAACAAAAATGCACTTTTTTCCAAGTTTAAGTTGCTTTTTAGGAAACTGTCAGTTGCGGCAAAAGAAAATGACTATAAAACTGGGAACCAAGAAAATTTCAGCTTTTTAATGGAATAAATTAGAATATTTTAAATGTTATTTTGAGTTCAAAACTGTTATTTATTCTTCAGGCTGCTTTTTTTATGCCCATTTTTTAAAACAATATTTTCTTTCTTTTGAGAAGGCAACTACTATCGGTATGAACAATTTGTAAAATATAATATAGAGCGTCCCAAAATAAAAAAAAAAACCAATCCATGATACGGTCTTTTCAGCAACTGGTAATCTAGGATCAGTTGGATACTATCAGCTGATCTAGTTTTGGTAGTTGACCTGAAAAGTTAGGTTAACTTTCCTGCGAACCCGAAAATTTTGACATAATACATTAATACATAACCTAAGTTTGTGATTTAGTTTTTTTCCTTGGCTCTTTTTGGATAATTCTTTATATTATGATTCATAAGGATTTCCTATAAACAGGATAAGAATTTTTTGTTTTTACCATCCATTCTGCTGTAACCATATTCACGAAGGTCTGCTTCTGCATGGTGAGGAAATAAGGGAGTCAAAGCTGGAATAAGTTCCCTTTGCAAAAAATACATATATGTGTATGACGCACGGTCGCCAATTATGCTTGCCCAAACATTAAGTTTTTCTGGAAGCTGGGTGTGTGTTTCTCGCATCCAGTGAGGATTTTCTTCGGACCAGTTTATTGACTTCATCTGTAAAAATGGAACTGGAGTAATAATATTTTTTTGATGAGCACATAAAACCTTTAATTGCCTATCTTTATCCATTATTCTAGGCTGCCTTTTTCTTGATACGTCATTGACGTGGCCTATTTCACGATAACGCCTTTCAATTTTTACTGATGGTACCTTAGGAAATTAGTGGTAGATCGGGGTGTGTCCCGAAAAATAAAGCTTCTACTTCTGCTTGAGTACGCGATCTGTCGCCAAAGCCAATCATCATTAAAATTTGATTTGATTTTGTATGATTCAGTTAAATTACTGTTAAATAACCCATTTTAGTATAGCAAAAATACTTCTTACTATAAAGTAACGGGTTAAACAGCACAAGATACTACAACAGATAAGTATTCACGTCTTCTAAATCGAAAATAAAGTTACCCTTGAAATGCGGCATGAAGTGAACAAACAATCTTGTCAATAACACGTTTCCTTTTTTTTAACAGTTTGCGCTGGCAAACCCAAAATTGTAGTATCAACTGTTGCTAAAATGGCCAGATTTTTTAGGTTTCTAGATTATTGAAACCCAAAAGTAAATAGTGGGTTTTATTCCCTTTCTTATGCCCTTTCCAACGACCAATACATACCTTTACATTTGAAAAACGTATGCCAAAATAAAAATAAATGCAGCCGTAGTTCAGTATTTTTCAGCAACTAAATACTGAATTTATTTCAGTTAAAAATCCACCCTGTAAAATGTTAGTGCTAAATAGGTATATACAGGGTTGGGCAAATGTTCCGGAACGGCTTAATTACAGGCGAACGAAAAGTAATATCGGATCCGGGTTTTGGGCAATCTACAGGACTAAAATTTTACTATTTGACTATTATACCATATGTCAGTAATGTCACCAACGTCAAGCCGTTTTGCTCTAAGACGTACTTACTGTTAGAAAGTTATAAGCTGTCAAATTTCAAAAATGTCACTATTCGAGAGTCAATATCTCGGAAACTATGAAGTATAGACTAATAGTGCATTTAATAAAAAATAATTATAATTTTATGTGGAATTTAAAAATGTAAAAATATACAGGGTATTCCATTAAAAAAAAAAATAACGTCAACACTTGACAGTTGGCGGCATTACTGATATATGGTATAATAGTCAAATAGTAAAATTTTAGTCCTGCAGATTGCCCAAAACCCGGATCCGATATCACTTTTCGTTCTCCTGTAATTAAGCCGTTCCGGAACATTTGCCCAACCCTGTATAATAATACATTTAGTTAAGCATAGTAAAAAGGCCAAGTTCTTTCCTATGGCTGTAAACTAAAGCTTTTAACCTGTTTTAGTTTTTTCTATATTAATATATTTCGTTTTGAAAGTTAGGTAAACAAATTTAAAAGTTATCATAACGTTATTACCAGGCATGCTTCGCTTTATAAAGGCGGATGCACTTTTGTGTGCCCAAATTGAGTTGTTTGACAAACAAAAGTTTTTCTGGCGTGCCTGCCATTTAGAAAATTTTTACTTCATAAAAGAAATACAAATTGAGTTTGTTTACCTTAACCCTCTTTGTTTTTGTTGTGTTTTCCAAGTTTTTAAAAGGAAATCAACAAAGGTAGAAGAATACTAAGTTCCTCTTATGAGAAGAACTTTTCTGGCTTTCCTTTCTAAGCAGCCTAAATTGAAAAAAAAAATGGTTTTTAAGTGGCTTTTTTAACAAAATTCTGTTTTCAATGTTTATTTTAATCGGATTCGATAAATCTAGTCATTTGCAAAAAAATCCAGGATTTTAGTAGCAAAAAGTCAAAACCTTGAAACATTTAATTTTTTATGTTATATGTAGGTATGTACATATTTTAGTACCTATGAGAAAAAAAAAATAAATCTCACCTAGCGGCCAAATATATGTATGAAAACCTGCCTTTTGCATTGAAGTACACAGGGAAGTCAAAACAATAGACTCCTTGGGACCTGGTAGGCAATGAAGCAACTCCACGGCAGTGTTGCCAATGACATTAGGTGAAAAGGTCCGCCCAGTGGCACGAAAAAGTCCGATTTAGTCCGCGTCGAAATGAAAATGCTTCGTCTGGCGCATTCGCCATAAGTAATATTTATTTTTTACTGTTGGAAGTATATTATATAATGAAAAAAACTGATTACTCTATAAACATTTACTTTTTAATAACAAAAAAAAAACAATAATAAAAAAGTTAATGTAATAAGTAATAAGACAACCCAACACTTATATAACATAAGTTACCTGCCGATTTTATTTCCAAATTTGTGCATTTAGCATATTTTCGTCAGGTATCAAAAAGTCCGAAAAGTCCGAAATAGTTTTAAAGTCCGACAAAAGTCCATAGCCTTAGAAAAAGTCCGAAAATCGGACTAAAGTCCGCCGATTGGCAACACTGCTCCACGGAGAATACAAGAGCGCATTTAAACCTTGCTTCAAAAAATGGAAAGTAGTAGATACGCCGCAGCGCCATCAAGTGGAAATCAACTCCAATGCAAACGGCGCCAACACAGTAAATTAATTGCCAATACAAAAATTGTTTGTTTTGTTGTTGAAAAACTTGAGAAAAATTAATTATTAGTTTGTCATTCTTAAAACCTTATTTTAAACACCCTGTAGATAAATTCAATTTAATTAATAGTATCACTTGACCCCTTGCCATTGATCCACACAATATCGTAATAAAAACCATGCTTTAGATTGTTTATTTCATTTTTTTCAGGGCTGCAAAACTTTCATAATTTTTAATTTATTACTTTTAAGGGGGCCATAGACGCAACGGTTTACCTGACAGGTATACCTGTTCAAGTCGCCTGTACCTACAGGCAAACAGGACCGTGTATGTGCCAATACCGGCAGGTGTCCCCACCTGGGCAGGCGACCTGACAACAATGGAAAAGTGATATATTTTACCTGTGGGAATGTGTTACCTTTAGGCAAACCTGCGCGTGTGTGATGCAGGCTTCAGTTGAACAGTTCAGCGCGAAGGGTAGAGAGGTCCCTTTTCGCGTGGCGTAGTTTCAAAAAATGGCGTCTCGGAAGCGCAACGGCATTATGAAAGACTTTATTGATTTATATAAATCCGAGCCTTGTCTTTGGCTTGTAAAATCCAAAGACTACCGCGACAGAAATAAAAGAACAGCCGCATATGCTAAACTAGTTGAAAAACTAAAAGAGATAGAACCAAACGCTACGAAGGATGACGTATTAAAAAAAATAGTTTGCGTAGCAACGTAAGAAAAGAAAAGAAGAAGTATAATGCATGTGCTGTTATAGCTCTTCTCATGACAGTGTCTTGTTTCTGAATGTAAGGAGTAACCATTGATAATAGTTTCTGATAAGTTGCTTCATCCATTCTTAAATAATTACGGTAATCTTCAGGCTCCACACTTAATTCCTTTATCAAATTGACGTGACTATATTGGTTTTTTTTTTAACAGCCATTCTTTACACCACTTTTGTCGGGGTTTCCTGTCTTTCTTTCGGAGGACGATTAGAAGACCTACTATTGCTACACGGCATCATCGTCGTCGCGCTGTACCGATCTCATGGTAATAACTGAGAGACTATCACAGGTTTGCCGCAACGTGTATGCCCAAACCAAACTTCGGTAAACCTGTCATGTTTACCTGAAAAGTTATACCTGTCAGGTAAACCGTTGCGTCTATGGCCCCCTTTAAACTACTAAATCAAATTCATTAAGATTATAAACGTAAAGAACACTAATACAAACCTAAAAATATAAAAAATACAGGGGGCAAGTTTATGCCACCACACTTTTTTGGGTCACCCTGTATATGCGAACTTATAAAATACATCCCGTGTTATCGTATAAGTCAGCATATTATGAATAAAACCCTACCTTAACTCGTATAGCTGACGCACTACTGCAGGTATATTACAGTATTATTTATATACTTTCTAGCAGGTAACTATACTGAAATAAATAAAAAGAAACAAAATTAAATTAATATACAGGATCGGACTTAGTTCTTTTACTTTCGCCTTCGTCATCTTTTAACTTTTTAACGAGTCTTTCAATTTTATTAGTATAAATAGCATTATGACTTGCAAAGATACAGCGTTATATTTGCGGTCTTAAAAAGTAAAAGATGCACTATTTTCAGTCGTCATGGACAAGAAAACGTATTGTGCACACTGCACTGTACAGTTGTTCGAAATAATCGTAAAAAGTTGTGCAATTTGCATAAAGATGAAAATATTATGTTCCTGGTTTATTTGTTTTGCACACCACGGGAAAAATTTATGTATAGTAAAATGTACAATCATAAAAGTTTTATTTGTAGAGAAAATTACAAATTTGCCAGCTCACATTTTTTAGAAGCAAAAAAAAACGTAATTGCATGATTGGCCGCTTAATTGGCGTACAGGATTTTTTAGTAGTAGTCTCCACTGTTAAGAGCTCCCCATCGAGCCGTCAAAACTGCGTTTTTATTGTAAAAACACGTATCCGCGTTACAATCAACTGAGGAGTTACTGTACCAGATTAATTAGTTTGGAAACAAAAATTGAAAACCCAAATGATTTCTGCAAAATGCCCGAGTCTTAGTTTTAAAAAAAAAAATTTCAAAAAAATTATAAAGATGAAAATTTGGCAATAAAATCGTACTATTTAAAATTTCTTTATATGGTCATTTTGGCCGAACAAAACAAGCGCATTTTGCCCACATCCCTTACTTTTAAATTATCTTTAGTTCTTGTTTTAATTCAAAATGGTTCTCTAGTTATTAAATGGAATAGAAACCCGTGCAAACCAAAAATTCAAAAATATTAGCGCCCATTTGTTAGCGACAACTAGAGAGTATTGTTTTGCCGTGTGGACAGGACCCATTTACTTGTACTCTAGCGTTTTTAATACTGAATTGAAAATATAATTTTAATTGGATATGGATTGAACAATAATTAGGTAATAGATATGAATTATAAAAGCTAGAAACGTAAATAAAAAAAACATTATTTTTTCATTCCCAACTTTATCATAATATATAGTTTTTATATATTATTATATATTGTTTATTGCTGTTTTTTATACAAAATATAAAAACAAATTGTACGATAGAAGGGCCATGACCGTAGACTTAGTTTAGAATAGACTAAGCCATTGTTTCATAAATAGCCTGTTTGTTTGCATCAAACATTCGTACGCGTGAAACAAAGACAGAAGAGAGAGATAGCGTTACATTTTCGGTTCCATGCGGGATTGTAACGGCTCAAGGATTCGGAACGATTAGTCAACAGCAGCGGCGTGGGGAGTGGCAAGAATTTGTAATACAAGAAATAAGTAATAATTAAAAAAGTTTTAATTAAAGTATTAATATATTTTTGCTTAAGGGAAGATTAAAAGAAGCCTTTGGCTGTGAATGTATAGTGTTATTATTAATGAATGAAGTTTTAGGCGAGAGACAATAATTTTTTTTTTATATTTAATTATGTATAACCACGTACACATACTCTGGTATGCTGCATTGCAGTAATAGGTAAAGTACTTTAAAAGTTAAAATATTATTTGTTAACATGCCAGGATATAAATAAAAGTATATTTTTTTTTGCTTCCTGCTTTTATGCGGGAGCCCTAGGTAGGTATACGTTATTTTACACTTGAATATAATAGAAAATGAGTGAAATATATTCATAAGGTCCAAATTATTAATGTCCTACCTGAACACACTTAACTATACCTGACTATCAGACACTGACGCACCATTTTGTTAAGTATTAATAACAATAAGATAAAAAATCCTTTACAAAAAACACAAAATAAAACACAAAACTTCACAAATACGTACAAATACGAGTATTCCAACGACTAACCACGACATCGCAAAAACAAATACTACGATTACTCACAGAAACAGAAGGGTTTGTTCGATTTTTACACTTGTTTTTGTTGCTACCCGTGAATGGCCGACGCGTAAAAAGGGAAAGGGAAGTTGCCCCTATTATTCTAGATTTTGTTACCATGGAACCGAAATAAGTAGCATGTATTAAATAATACAAAGAGCTGAAATAATCATATTTATTTTATTTAAACCAACACAATTGTTCTACCTATAGTATCTTATTAACGTTTGTAGTTTATATGAATTATACTAAACTTTTAAAACGGGTATTTTATTCATTTTATGAGTCTAATATGTGACTAAGCAGCATATTTGACAACAGCGCTTCTTTTGATTCATAAGTTAAGTATAGTGGACCATACAGCTAACCAGACAAATTGTGTACGCTGGATTCTTGATTTCTTTAAAACGTAAATAATGTAGTCTATTTTATTTTTGTAGCGGCTTCTGCCTAATACGGGGTCGACGCTGCTGCCGCAGTGACAAGATACACATAGCGGTTTTGGTGTGGTTTATGTCGAGGCATTGGGAAAACAAATCTAAATCCATTTTTACTGCAATTCGTTCAGAAAATAAAATAATTTGATTCGTGTGATTTTTTTTAAACCATAGCTTTGTACTACTATTAGGTATTTGAGTGTCACTGTGTAATGACTGAAAAGGTGACCAAAATAAAAACAGTGCATAAAAGGAGTCCTGCATTTCTTAAAACTGGTTTAAAATAAAAATTACTTGTTTCTATTACAATGTCAAATTATACGTTTCATTATTATGTATTTATTTATTATTTACCAACAAAAATTAAAAAATTGATTTAATTAAAAAAATTTAAAGTCGAAATAAAAACATGGATATTAAAAACAGACAATTTGAAAATATTTTTAGAAATGCTTTAATTATTTAATTAATATTGTTCTGAATAATTTATATGAGTAATATTTTTTACTTAAAAATTATAAATTAATAATTTTATTATAGGTAATATATTTCTTCAAAAAAGCTGCGTTTATACTATAAATTAACATTTTTACTTTAAAAAAATTGATTTTTAATGCATATTTATGATTTATGATTTTACATACTAAAACAAAAAATAAGATTTGCCCCTAACAAGCTCAGCTTCAGGGGATTGAAGAATAAGTTTATTGAAGACAACATAAACATATTTATTATATTATTAAATTTTTGAATAAACTTATTATTATTATTATTATTATTATTATGTATGCCCACGTATCCCAACGTAGTGAAGTCGCCTTCTATCCTATGTCGAACTTTTAGAGAGAGAAGGAATTTTCCGCGCTAGCTTTTGGTTGGCAGAAAAAGCTTATTTTGGAAAATATTGGAAAAACATTTAAGCTAACATTTTTCTAAAAAATTTTTTTTTAAAAATCGCTTTTCTAGAACCTTGATGTAAAATTGAATTCTATTAATCACTTACTTTAAAGAATTTTTCTCTAAATTAAATAGTTTTTTTCTGAAAATTGATCTTTTTTTTTAAGTTTCGTCGGCATTTTCCAGCTTTTTTTAAATCGAATTCTCTGAATTAGTCATATTGTGGTTTGAAACATATTTTTGTGGAAATACTTAACCTATAGTTAGTTTTTGAAAATATTCACACACACATCTAATACATATAGAGTACCTAGAATACGTACTTCAAAGGCTAAATATGTACATTTTACAAGAACGTATTTTCTTTGTTAGTTTCTGCAAAATCAGTCAAATAAAAAAACTGAAAGGTTGCTATTTGCTTTCTTAAAATTTCCTTTAGAAAAATTCGCCAAGCAAATAAAGCAAAAACTTTTTATACTCATTTTTATGTAAAAAGCACAACTTTTTACAATCATCCTGGAACAACTTACAGTTTCTTTCTTTCATTTTCCTTGGAGATTTTTCTCCGACGAAGTCAGTAAGCAAGGTTAATGATGCCATAAAATGCTTCTCTTGACTAGCTTCCTCTTTTTTGCCAGCATACGGATGCACTTTTTCCTTAGTTTCCGAAAACGTTACCGTAATATTTTTACCCTAAAATGTCATTAAGCAACAAGTAAAGTAAATTTAATTTGTGTTTTGCCCCAAATTTTTACTTTTGAGTTTATTTTAGGAAATTGTTTCAAAAGGTTCATTTAGTGATTTTTTACTGCAAATCCACGTATTTCAAAAGGCCATATTTTAAATATATTTTTTTTCACTACTAATCTAATATTTTTGATCACAGTATAAAATACTTACCACATCATTATTTCCGAAGAATGTTACTTTCCTTTATCATCCAATGTAGCTACCCTGCTACTTGCTGTGGCCTGAGCAGGGGGCTCTTGGCTGAAATTTTAAAATACCACTAGTGGTGTAATTCCCTGGGCGGATCTTCACCTGATCACCCCATAATAGAGTAAATAAAGCGCCGCAGGTGAACATTTTTTAAGTGGTACGCCCAAACTAATCCATTTGCAATGCTTTTGACGCCAAAAGCACGGACTCTAAAAAGTAACAGAGTAAAATATATGGTGCAGATTAAAAAAACGTTGCCAGACGTTTGTGAAAATAGCTTACGATTTAGGACAAGTAACGTATTCCAGTGTTTGTACCGGGTGTCCCACTAAGAATGGACACCGGCCATAACTCGCTAACCGTTAATCATATAACTTAAGGGAAAAATTTTTATTAGCTAAATGCACTAAGAGAAATCGCTGGAAAATATTTTGAAGTTTCTAAATCCACCGCTAGAGGGCGTAAATCCAAAATTTTCCATTTTTTGAAGGATACACCCTGTATATTTTCAAATTTTCAAATTTCACATAAAATTATAATTATTTTTTGTTAAATGCATTATTCCATAGTCTATACTAGATAGTTTCCGAGATATTGACTCTCGAAAAGTGACATTTTTGAACTTTGATAGCTTCTAACTTTCTAACAGTACGTCTTAGAGTAAAACGGCTTACGTATCCCTATCTTCAATTTTTATTATCTTCCTAAAAAAATCAACTTCCGGTTAAACCGGATGTAACTCAAAAGCAGGAAATATAGATGTTCCGGTTTAGCTGGAAGGTGATTTTTTGGGAAGATAATAAAAATTGAAGATAGGGACATGTAAGCCGTTTTGCTCTAAAACGTACTGTTAGAAAGTTAGAAGCTTTCAAAGTTAAAAAATGTCACTTTTCGAGAGTCAATATCTCGGAAACTATCAAGTATAGACTAATAATGCATTTAACAAAAAATAATTATAATTTTATGTGGAATTTGAAACTTTAAAAATATACAGGGTGTACCCTACAAAAAATGGAAAATTTTGAATTTACGCCTCTAGCGGAGCCAATAAATTTTTTCCCCTCAAGTTATATGATTAACGGTTAGCGAGTTATGGCCGATGGCCATTCTTAGTGGGACACCCGGTACTTCGATAGGTTTATGTTCCCGATATGTTAATATTTACAACAAAACAAACAATAAGTTTAAAAAAATAATTACCCGCAGTGTTTATATAATACCTCGAAAATAGCATTCCAGCGGTTACTCGAAACTGTAGGTATTTGGCCGATTTTTGGATAAAATCAAAAACTGACGTCAAATTCATCAATTTAAAATTTATCAGTACCTTTTTCAAAAATGATCCTAAACTATGATTTAACTATAGTTTCTTTTGTTTTATGTTACATATTATTTTACTTTTTTCTTGTCCATTTTGCCGACTTAAATACCAAGAATGCTGGTGTAATAATTTTATTTGTTTGTAATATTTCTATTAGGAACAGTTATATACTAATATATTTTATAGGAAAAAAGAAAATCTTGAGCTTTTTGGACCAGCTTTTTACTAATAATATAATTTAATTTTCTTGCCAACGTTTTGGTAGTTTGGTTTCTACCTTCTTCAGGGCTACAAAAAATAAATGGACAACTTGTAAATTTAATTGTCTTTTGAAAATTGGCTTAAAACAAATAAAAATAAAATACAGAAGTTCAATACACATTTAAGCATTGTATACCTCGTTTACTTTGCTAAGGATTGCAAAATTTAAACAAAAACACATAATAAAATATATTCTGTTGAATAAAAATGAATGAAAAATATGTCCAATCGTCATGCTAGAATGACAAAGTTCTAACTACATTTTTTCTCAATATTTAGATTTTGGCAGCACAAGGTTCTAAGTACATTAAGGTTGAATTCTCAACGTCATTCAATCTATTGCCAACCTATAACCTATTTCGCGTTGATTTTTTGAGTTTATTATTTTAATAACTAACATTTAAAGAAAATCAATATCGTCGGTACATTATTTAGGTAGTATCTGATATATTACAAAAATATCAATTTATTTCATTGCTAATTTTGGGAGAATTGTATAGTGAAAGAACAATGAGTGACAATGACATAATAATGTTAAAAAAAATCTTACCCGATATTTTTCGCTACACAATTCTCCTAAAATATGTTATGAAATATCCTGATATTTATTAAATCTGTCAATTATTACCTATATAATATCAAGCCGATACTGATTTTCTTTAAATTTTGTATAAAAGCTAGAAAACATAAATAAATCTACGCGAAATAGGTTATAGGTTGGCAGGCATGTTGATACTCCCACCTTAAATTAACAGTTTACGGGTTTTAAGCGCCATCTATTAACTGGTAACTGAAATAAGTAAAGTACAGAGTTCTAACTACAGCATATTAAAAATCTTATTTGGGAAGACAAGCTCTTATCTACTAGATTTGTCATAGGATTGGAAGACATGGTTCTATCTACAATGTAGATAGAACCATGTCTTTATGGTCATGTAGATTCTACATGTTTTCCCTTCGAATTTTAACTGAGTAACATCGACTAGGATATGAAAACCATGTTATTGCAAAAAATTTGATGCGAACTGAAAGAAACTCTGACCGAGATCAAAAAGTACCCGTTTTAAGCTTTGACTTAGAAAATGTAGTCACTTGTCCACGATCTGAAATTGGAGACTTTTTTTAATCTGCATAAACTAAATTTGTATAACCTAACTGGTTATTACTCCCCGACGAAAACCATATATTTTGCAATTTGGACTGAAACACAGAAGGGCCGTGATGGAAACTGTATTGCTAGTGCATTTCGTAAGATTTTGCATCGCGTTCTACAGGATAATGAGATAATAGACGGTATAACATGGTCGGACTCATGCGTCCCTCAAAATCGCAACTTTTTTATTTCGTATGCCATTTTGGACACATTAAGAGACCATCCAGATTTAAACTCTGTGACAATGAAATATTCAATTCCTGGGCATGGTGCGAACCAGGAAGTTGACAGTGTTCACAGTGCAATAGAGAGGTTTATGGCAAAAACCGAATTTTTCTCGCCAATAGGTTTAGTAAAATTTTTTTTTATATTTTCAAACACTAGTTAAACAAATAAATGTATTATTACTTACTTTCATTGTCTTTTGTAGTCTTGTCTTGTCTTGTCTAGTGGTATGTGGTAGTTAGAACCTTGTCCCTGAAACCAAATGATTTGTTTTCGGTAACAAAGTTCTATCTACAATTCCAGTATATTTTTCTCTGATGTTGGACATATTCTATTATTATAAAAATTACAAATTTAAAAAGCAACCTAACATAAATTTGTTGCAAAAAATTTCAAAGCAATATCTTCTTTCGCTTTTAATTTCTGTAGTTTTAAAATTTCGAATCGTTTTTTCTCGAAATGGCGTCTGTGCCACATACACCTTTGTCATTATAGCATGACGCAATGTAACCTGATGAATTATAAAAAAAATTGTTTATAATTGTTTTATTGTATAGGTATAACATCAACCAAAAACCTTTTATCCCCGGGAAAAAACTTACCTCAATTAAAACATTAGTAGAGTCGTGAACAGTAATCCTGAAAAATCTTTGTATCAGGGTAGTCAGCGAAACAGTTACAAAGGCACATCACCAAAAACTAGTTTTAGTTTAGACTACCCTGATACAAAGTTTTTCAGGATTACTGTTCACGACTCTACTAATGTTTTAATTGAGGTAAGTTTTTTCTCGGGGATAAAAGGTTTTTGGTTGATGTTATACCTATACAATAAAACAATTATAAACAATTTTTTTATAATTCATCAGGTTACATTGGACATATTTTTCATTGATTTTTATTCAACAGAATATATTTTATTATGTGTTTTTTTAAATTTTGTAATCCTTTTGCAAAGTAAATGAGGTATTCAATGCTTAAGTGTGTATTGAACCTACTGTATTTTATTTTTATTTGTTTTAAGCCATTTTTCAAAAGACAATTAAATTTACAAGTTGTCCATTTCTTTTTTGTGGTAAGTAAATAAATATTGTTTGTCAAATAATAAATTAAGTTTAAATATAATAATAAGTCCTATATTTTTAGCCCAAACAATAACTTATAATTATTATCTGGCATTATTGCTAATATATATTTTCGCCAAATTCAATTAACAGCTGCCAAAAACGGAGCTTCCTTGGCATTTGACAAGGATTAATAATTAATATTTAATAAAGTGTATTTGCATAAAATCCAATTTTTTTTCCAAATTTCCATAAACATTTATCGTCAAACCCGAAAAACATTTAAAACTGCAAGTGGGTCATGAAATCCATAAAATCCCTGTAAGACTAAAAAACTTTTAATTAAAAAAATATTTTTCTTGTCCGATCAATTAAAACATCAGAAAAGTTTTGCGCAAAAACATGGCCGCAATAAAACCGGGCTCTGCGCTTGCCGAGAATTAATTACCCAGGAAAATTTTTAATTTCGAGCAGAGGAGCAATTAAACAAACCTTATTTATGTTCAACTAGTTGAACAAAGATTTTCTAAGCTTTAAATTTTTTATTTATTTTCCTTTCAGGCGACGGAAACTTTTTGTTGAAATATAACTCATTTTAGGGGGAAAAGTGCATCCTTTTTTAAATTACAGCTCGTAAGCCCAAGCATTACGCCACACGATAAAAATTGCATATTAATTTTGTTTAACTGTTTAACAAAATATATGTTGATTGTCAATAAAATAATTATTTTAGATTGTAATTTATTTTATCGACAACCGACACGATAATTGCGTATTAAATATTTCATTTTAGCTTATTTGAGTTCCGTAATTAGAGTCATTATATCATAAGTAATGTAATGAATTTATTACATAACTCATGTTTTAATAAAAGCTGGAGGTTTTAAAAACATGTATTTGTCATAGTTACAACTCCTACAAGCTATATTCATTAAAAATCCCAAAGACTGTAACAACTGTACCTGTTTGCTAAGTCTTAAACATAAGCAAGAAAGAATATATGCAACTTGCGTACGTGCAACTTGCGTACAAGGATTATTTCTTCCAACTTGCGTACACGGGTAGGTAGGTCCCGCGAACCAGGTAAAACTGCAAGAGTACATTATTCCAACTTGCGTACATACACAAATATTAGAAGCTTATAAACAAACTAAGGACATAAAAAAATGCTCTGATAACAACGAACAAACCGGTTGCCAATACACCTTTTAGAACCGATTCGAGAGGGCGTATTATTACGGTCCATGTAAAACCCTGTGTATGTGAAGACATAAAAAAATGCTCTGATAACAACGAGCAAACCGGTTGCCAATACACCTTTTAGAACCGATTGGAGAGGGCGTATTATTACGGTCCGTTTAAAACTCTGTGTATGTGAAGACATAAAAAAATGCTCTGATAACAACGAACAAACCGGTTGCCAATACACCTTTTAAAACAGATTGGAAAGGGCGTATTATTACGGTCCGTTTAAAACCCTGTGTATGCACGCAAGTTGGAATAATGTACTCTTGCAGTTTTACCTGGTTCGCGGGACCTACCTACCCATGTACGCAAGTTGGAAGAAATAATCCTTGTACGCAAATTGGGAGGATACCGCAAGAAATACCGTGCGAGCAAAAATTAAAATTTGCATCAAAGAGGGCCTGGACGTAACGCTTGTAGAGCTTTATACCTGTTGGGTGTCAGTAACTACCTGAATTAACAATCAATCAGTTATTCCGTCATCTTTCACAGTCGTTACAAGTAATTTGATTCATCGCTAATTTTTCCAATTTCTAGAACAATTCACACAATGTTTAAGGATATTAAGGGACAAGTGAATGTGCTTTATGTAAGTAAATTTATTTGAGCAATATTCAAAACAAATCGAATATAGATAGAACTTTTATAATTAATAAGCAATCGATACTCCATCTCCATATTTCTATAATGTTGAGGTGTTGTTTTAGTTTTGTGTTATGTTGTTTTTGTATGCAAATTTAGGTATATTATTGTTTTATTGAAAGAATGCAAGCAGCTAAAAAATCAGAAATGAAATTTATTTACAGTCCATAGATAGTAGGTATGATGTGCGTAAGCAAATAGTAGAAAAAGTTATTATTTTTATTTAAATCTAGGTAAGTTAAAATGTGTAAGTGGTCATTGTTTTTAATTTTTTCAACTTTAGGGTTGAAATACATTTTTTAACTTTAGTGTTGAAGAAATTTATTTATCACAATGGTGATACCAATAAACTATTAAAAACAAATCAAAATCTTTTTGATTATTTTGTATGGTCGTAGGAAAAATTGTGTACCTACATTACTCGTGTGAAAGTCCGGAGAATTTCCGCACTCGGCTAACGCCTCGAGTACCACTTTCAACACTTGTTTTGTAAAATACTATTACCGCCCTTATCAGCTTGCCCGCCGTACGATAAAGGACCACTTTCTACATTTGTTGGGTAAATAACCATTATATATATCACCGATCTTCTTGCATAATAAAATGTATCTTTAATTTTGCCTATTTCGCAGGCAAGCTGATTGTCAATGTCTTTTACAAAGTGGGGTCTACCAAATGCAATGCAATAACTACATTGGACAAACAGGTAAAAACTTTGACATCAGGCTTAAAGAACACAAAACAACTATTATAAAAAAATAAAACAGTGTTAGCCGATCACTGCATAAAAGATAATCACTCAATTTCTAACAACATAAAACCCATATACATATACAATAAAACCAGAAAACTAAACCATTAGAAACGATAGCTATTAAAAAAACCATAAAAAACAAATGTAATGTTGTTACTAATCAAACCGAAATACCTAGCTTCAGGCGCTTCCCTAATTCTTAATAGCACACTAGTTTAGGACAAAATATGCATGTGTACTTTAAAAATAGAAATACCCACAATTGACCATTCAATCATTCCAATCCTAATTTTGGTTATATGACAATTACCGTAGTGAGATGCGAGATATACAGTGTCCGCAAGAAAGTCCGCATCAAATGGGATTTTTTTAAATTATTAGGTATAGGTAAAAATTGAAAAACCAGTTAGTTTTTGCTTACCTAAAAACCAAAAATTACGTATACTGAAGCAGCTGCACGACTTGCGTTACCTGTCAAATTTGACATTTTTAATAAAATAGGTTCAAAAATGCCCTTATTTATAAAAATATCGAAAAACTTTGTTCGAGAAAGTTGTTTATTTAGGCATTTTTAGCCTCTGTACGAAATTTTGACAGTCTAATACAATTTTTATTTTTTGTCAGATTCTTGAAAATTTTGATCAACCCTCGTAGATTAACTTTTATACATCGATGTAAAACCATTTGCCTTTACTTCATTTGTAATCTTAATGCAATTTTGTATAAAATTTTTGTTTCCTATTATTTATTTTGCTTCAAAAACTGAAATTGTTATTGATCAGTATGTAATGTTTGATGCAAAGTTTATCTAATTACATCAGTTTTGTCAAAACCGACGTTTCTCATTTTTCTTAAGTTAGTAAACAGATGTACAAAAAAAATATTAGGAAGCTTTCGTCGAAATTTTACTTATTTATTATTATTAAATTAAATTAATTATATTAAACTATATTTTTGTTGAATAAAATGTTTCGAGCGATTAATATTTATTCTTTTTGATCCAATATTAATTAAGTAAAATTTCAACGAAAGCTTTCTAATATTTTCTTTTTGTACATCTGTTTACTAACTTTAAAAAAATGAGAAACGTCGGTTTTGGTTTTGACAAAACTGATGTAATTCGATAAACTTTGCATCAAACATTACAAGCTGATCAATAACAATTATTTCAGTTTTTGAAGCAAAATAAATAATTGTAAACAAAAATTTTACACAAAATTGCATTAAGATTAAAAATGAAGTAAAGGCAAATGGTTTTACATCGATGTATAAAAGTTAATCTACGAGGGTTGATCAAAATTTTCAAGAATCTGGCAAAAAATAAAAATTGTATTAGACTGTCAAAATTTTGTACAGAGGCTAAAAATGCCTAAATAAACAACTTTTTTGAATAAAGTTTTTCGATATTTTAATATATAATGGCATTTTTGAACCTATTTTATTAAAAATGTCAAATTTGACAGGTAACGCAAGTCGTGCAGCTGCTTCAGTATACGTCATTTTTGGTTTTTAGGTAAGTAAAAACTAACTGCTTTTTCAATTTTTACCTATATAATAAAAAAAAATCCCATTTGATGCGGACTTTCTTGCGGACACTGTAAATACCTTTGTAATGCCACGCAGAATTTAGTATCTGCTTTTACTCCTTTGAAAATGACCCGCAAGGGCCGAAACACGTGTCTGAAAACTGATTAAATAATAACAAGTAGTTATTTTTACTTCCTGTGTAATGGAATAGCAATTTCTCCAAGCATGGAACCCAACACAAGTTAGTTGTAAATAAAAATCTTCCCAGAGTGGCACAAACCGTTCCTAGGAACAATTAAAACTGCCGCGAACAAACCTGAGTCCTTCCAGACCTACTTTCTTCTCGAAACTAACAGTTTTGCTTTTAAGATGCAAACTAGGTAATCTCGTATATTCCATATAGCTAATTATAATTATTATATCCTTAGACTACAACTCTTGCTTAATCCTGTTTTCATCATGTACCTTGCTTAGCTAAGCCTGGATTATTGATTTATGTATGCGGCTTATCTGCTCTAATGCAGACTTGTAAATCCTTTAAAGGCAATAAATAATAATGTCTTGTAAATACACTAATATTCCAGAGGTGCTGCAATTTGTAGACATGCATAATAAAAAAATTCAATTGATAAGATGCCAAGTATTTTTTTTTTGTTAGTCCATTATGTATGTTTTTTTAAGACTGACCAGAAAATATACACTTTCTGGACAATTTTTCGTCCAGAAAATAACGGTTTGTCGATCAAGACCGGAAAATGGACGTGAGGGACCGGCAAAAGATTTTTCCGGTCCCTGTTTTTCATTTTTCCCATCGCTCTTTGATAATACAATCTAAATTGATTACGTTACTATGATAACAACATTTCGATGTATTGTCGCAGGCCCGGTTCTAGACCTCCTGGCGCCCCCGGGCAAGGGTATTATTTAGCGCCCTCGAATTTTTTAGTATTGAAAATACTATTAGGATCGTGTTTACGCAAACTTTGCATTGCATGTCGATGTCGCTCATGTCGATGTCGCTCATGTCGATGTCGCTCTGCCGTCTGTCGCGGCCAACAGCGCAATATCTAGATCGGTCTTGTAACATAATACTCTGATAATACTTGGTAGAAATATAAATATGAATCAGCGTAAAGTCGGCAAGTAAATAATGAATAATGTTTAGTTTAGTTTGTGTTTTAAAGATCGCCATAGTAACTTTGTTAAAAAGTGTTTTATTGAGATAAGTTGTAACTAAGGTAAGTTCACGTTATTTAAATCGGAATATTATATCGAAAAAAAAAGCGGGAGGCAAAAAGTTGGAGCACAATAATTGCATATTACAGGGTCCGCCCAAATTTGGTTAACAAATGGGATAATTTTTTTATTATTGATTTCTCAGAAAATGTTATTGTACCGGGTGATTGGTTATATTTTGCACCCCTACCTATCTCATGAAAATCTTCATGGTCTATTTTGAACGCTTGGGTAAATAAGTATAATTTAAAAACATAGCATAAGTAGGCTTAGACAATATGACCGATTGAATATAAGGCAATTGTTCACCTTGGTTGGTCTGCTATGTGAATATTATAGTTTATAAACAAATTAATATTCATTATTCATAGAAATAAAACCATACATTTAATATAATATGTTTTAGTTAATATACAGGGTGTCCCAAACGTAATGGGACACAGAGCAACAGCAGGCTCCTTAAGGCGAAATAATGCGATTTATTTAAACTTGCATTATCCCAAAATTGATAACAACCAAGATAAAGGGTGTCAAACTTTTATTTTTGTTTTCGTTTTTTTGGGATTATTTAGAGTTCACCTTGGTTGGTCTGCTATGTGAATATTATTGTTTATAAACAAATTTATATTAATTATTCTTAGAAATAAAACCATACATTTAATATAATATGTTTTAGTGAATATACAGGGTGTCCCAAACGTAATGGGACACAGAGCAACAGCAGGCTCCATAAGGCGAAATAACGCGATTTATTTAAACTTGCATTATCCCAAAATTGATAACAACCAAGATAAAGGGTGTCAAACTTTTATTTTTGTTTTCGTTTTTTTGGGATTATTTATAATATGTTTTAATTAATATACAGGGTGTCCCAAACGTAATGGGACATAGAGCAACAGTAGGCTTCTTAAGGCGAAATAATGCGGTTTATTTAAACTTGTATTATCCCAAAATTGATAACAACCAAGATACAGGGTGTCAAAGTTTTATTTTTGTTTTCGTTTTCTTGGGATTATTTCCTAACGAAATGACATAGGTAGCTAATTACATGACATAGGTCATTAAAATTTTAAAGCTGTGTCAGGTATTTTTAATACATAGGATGCTTGCGTAAGGTGCAAGATCTGTGAATTTTATTTCATATTTTTTTCCTGAATATATAATATACATACAATCAAAAATATTTAATTTTTTTGACGTGATATTTTAAGAAGGAGAGGCTCTCTGTGCACTCTGCAGTGACTAATTTGCAAATAATTTGCTCCCTTCAATGTTTTAATTTAGAAAAAAACAAGTCGACACGAGTCTATCCAACTGAGCCTGCTGTTTCTTTTTTAGTCGCCGCGCCGTGCTCACCGCGTCGCGGAGGCGGGCTATAAATATCGAGGTTTAAAGATCATCGATGTTCCATTTTCGAGATGTTTTTTTGGCCCCTATTAAATGGGTTAAAGGCACCCGCTTTGTTTCAGAATTTATAAAAAATGCTTGGACGCCCTTATCTTTTAAATAGTATATTATACATCGAAGGTTATACAGACGCTTATTTGTTTTACCTTTGGCAATATTTTGCGCCCCTTGCACTTTGCGCCCCCGGCGTCTGCCCGGGTTGCCCGAGCGCTGGAACCGGGCCTGATTGTCGAGTGACAGTTCGTTGATTTTTAATTTGTTGTTTATGTCAAACTTGTTTCGCGAGTGCGCAAATTTAAAAATATGAATTCAGATTTTGAATTATCCGACACGAAAAATGAGATTCCAGACGAAATTCTGGAAGCAGCAAGGAAAGCGACTTACGATATATTGCCAGTAAAATCAAGTCATACGACGCATTTAAAAATTGGTGTCGAGAAAAAAAAAGTGAAAAATGTAAAAGAAGTCCTTTTGGCATATTTTGCTGAAAAGTCCCAAAAACTGGCTTTTTCAGCATTATGGAGCTTTATTTTTTTATCTGGTTTTAGTATTGTTAATCACTTTGTTATAAGAAGAATATAAGAAAAAATTATCGAAGTGTCGGTCTTAATAGTTATTTATGTATCAAGGGTACTAAGTAGATGATTATGCCCTAAGGGCGACAGTCTTACAAAGCCGAGGGCCTCTGGCCTGAGGGCGACAGTCTAACAAAGCTGAGGGCCTCTGGCCATTTCGTCGATTACCCATTTTTTAAAACGTGACTTATTTTTTTGCACTATTTTTAAAAGCTCCTTTTTTAACAAGCCATCTTTAAAGGATATAATACCTTACTTGAAGTTGGAAATATTCAATGACATAAGCCACCTACCTTTATACCTATGCAATAATAGATAATAAAATTTAATTACTTACGATCAGGTACCTACTTGTTATTATAACGCTTATGGTTTATTGAGGTTTTACGACTCATGACCCTCAGCTTTGCTGTTAGGCTTTAAGAAACAGAGTATATTATTTGGTCTTGCTCTGTGCGGTAGGGTTAAAATCAAAATGTACTGTCACACATTGTGACATTAAACGAAATAATCCGAAAGTGCAGAAAACTATAACGATTATTGTTGGCTGAGGTGGTAGGTCGATCAACAGGTGTAGCTACTGCTAAAATGCGTTGTTTTTATTTTATCTTTGCATGCTTCATTTACGTCTTTAAGATCAATGTCTTTAACTAAATTTTCTACGTCATTAGATCTCTATTTATATTACGGTTCAACCACAATAGAAGCTAATACAGTGATTGTAGCAATCTATTTTTCTCAGCTACAAGAAAAAAATAAAAAAAGCCCGGCTTTAAAAAAATTTAATACCAGCTCAAAAACAGTCAACAACTTCACTTTTTCACCTTAATGTAGCAATTTTGTTTGAAACTGGCTCTAAACGATATAAAAATGATATAAATCTTTATAGACAATATATTCTTATACGCTCTGGAAATATTATTAAAAATAAAATCGTAAAACGTTTTTTAAATAAAAAAAAAAACTCAACAAGTTCTAACGCGAAGTGCCTATAATAACTTTTTATGTTTCTTTATTTATTTTTTATCGCTTTATTTTTATTATTTAAACATAAAACGAATGTACAGAGTTTTGGAGGGTGAATTTTAACACACAGCTTTACGTCGTATAAATTTTGAAATATTTCTTGCTTGACTTAATGTTGTTGTACAGGTGTGTGGAAATAATGAAGCTACCTGGTTGGTTAATACCAGTTATAACATTTCTTTATGCGGCGCTTATGAGACGAATCAAGTTTACGAAAGCCTTTTGGGAAGGTATAAAAATAAAGTAAATTTTAAAAGCGTAATAAAATTCTTATCCGATGAATTTACACATTCTTTTGCTCCTTAGTCTCTGCCGTTTTCTTTTTCGAAATTATCATAAAGATATTCCTCTGAAGAAACTTTCAGCGAGTCGGATGAGTTACTGAGAAGCGTTTCTCTTTTATAGAGCTTTTATTTTTCCGCCAAACTTACATTATCAAAAGTTTCACAAGAGATTTACAGGATGATTTAAAGCAAATTAACTGAAATCATTGTTTTAGGAAAATTTGGAACGGTAGGTATATTCGGTTTTTTGTTCCGTCAAAGAATATTGAGTTCGGTTTAAAAATTGAAGATGTGTAATTGTTCAATTACCAACACTTAAATTTTGATTCTAGAAATTTTATATAAAATCAGGTTCTATGTTATACAGGTACGGAAATGCGTTGCCCGCCTATACCTACTCTAGAAATAAGGCTAGAAATGTAAAAATATTAAATATCACAAAGCAAACAAGAATAGGTTGATTATGTTTTCCTTACTCCGTCATATCCGATCATTTAACTCATCGTTCTCGTTAGATTCAATTATTATTAATAAAAATTCATTCATTTCGTACGTTATTTAGCTTTTATTTCTCTTTGCGAGCAAAAAAATGTACGGATAAACAAACCAAAAATAAAAACAGCCCTTGAGCATGTAATTTTTATGCCACCTGGGTCCAACATAGTATATCTCATTTTGGCAGCGTAAATACCACTAAAATTTAAAATTCTGTCAAATCTCAAAGCGGGAGGCATCACACCAGGAGAACGATGAGTTGGATGATGCGATACGATGGAGTGGGGGAACCGTACACTGAGGAAAATAATCTAATACAACAGGTTTGCTAACACATAGTTTGTATTAATAGCTGATTTTGTATTAACCCATATTAAATAAACTGTTAGTGTATCAAACCAGCTTTATTTATTTATTTACAGTGGCGGCTTGTGACTAGTGAGTCAGGGGGGCGCTGGCTTTAAATAAAAAAAAATTAAATGTCTGTTATTTTCAAAAGTACGTGTCTGTTTTTTCTAACTTTCTCGTTGTGAATTTTAATATCATCAGCATAAGCACTACTTAAACAAGTTAAAATATTAGTCCTAACATCTCAAAACTTACCACATTATGACGATGTTTTGCACTATATTCATGTTTTTTTATTTTCTCTGAAAGATGTTTTAAGTCCTGCACCCCATTTATAGTTCAATTATCATCCCCGTCAAAAAGAAGACACACGAAACAAAAAAAAAAGAATTTTTGTCCTCACAACTGCATACCTATTCAGGATTTTTTATTATATATTTCTTTGTCAAACTTACGCGTAAACTGTGCCTTACTTTTATATTTTGATTGCACTTGTACTATGTTCAATTTCTAGTGACCGCCCTGCATTTTTTAAATCAAGTTTTTCATTTAAGCTCAGAGAACTAAACACAAGCTTCTGTAAATCACTGACCTTTATATTACACGACATTTTTCAACGGATAATCGGTCGCCCCCGCCCGGCCGCGCTTAGTATAACATTGAGAGCGCGGAACTCGCTTGTCTATGAGTATAACCTGCCCGTTGGAATAGGGCTATGTTTGGTTTATGCCCGCGCTTAGTATAACCTACCCGCTGAAATAGGGCAATGTTTGGTTTGAATTATTTTAATGGATTGCTTACATAGATTGCTTTATTGTTTTTTTAAGTAAAGTGTTTTTGGATTCTGTTTAAAATAATTGCAGGGAGGGCGGCGCACCAGAGCCCTTCATTAACGAGCCGCCACTGTTTAGTTATTTATTAACGAGCTTAGCCCATTTTTTAAAATTACGTTAATTGGCAAATAATGCATATTTTAACAAAGGTAAATAAAATAAAATTAACAAACTCAAAATTAACAATAGTATTAACACCAATAACAAAATATCACAGTGTACAAAAAGATAAGCGTAAAAACAAACTAAAGAAAAACCAGCAGGAAGCACCTTAATATCAGGTAACCAGACGCAGGTTCATATAAAAACTTGATGCAGATGAAAAAAAGTCCAAATCGTTAGAATAATAGTTAGCCAACCTGATAGACCTCTGCAGAAAAGAGTTTGAAGCATAATTTGTGCGATTAAATGGCTGATAGAAAGTAAAATTAGAACGTGTGGTTCTGGGTGGAACAAAAAGTGGAATCTTCACCAACAGATCCGGACAATGGCAAACATGGTTTAAGATATTGTATAATAATTTCAAATCATGCCTCTTGCGGCAAACCTCAAGTGAAACCAGCCCCAAAACAGACTCAAGTTTAGGATAAGACATTGCATAACCATCTGGGACTCTAAATGCTTTATATCTAAGAAACTTTTGCTGGACAGTTTCCAAACTATTTACAGGTGTTGCATAAAATGGACTCCATACTGAGGATGCATACTCCAGATTGGGTCTCACCAAAGAACAGTACAGAAACTTTAAGGATTTTGGACTCATAAAATCTCTCGAAGATCTCTTTATGAACCCTAACATTTTTAGTGCCTTCCTCTTAATATTTGTAATATGTGGCACGAAACCAAGAGAGCGATCCAATACTATCCACAAATCAACCACACTATCCACAAGTTTCAAGCATCCTGCCCAATAACATAATGGTATGTAGGTGGAGTGCGAGACTTAGATAACAGCATCAAGTGGCATTTTGAAGCATTAAGTTCCATTCCATTCAATTTACACCAGTTCATGAGGTTGATCAAATCCAATTGCAATAATTATATAACAATAATAAGCTTTAGTGTTATATCAATTCCAGATTTGTTAGAATAGTGTTTTTATTGGTGGTCACCAATAATTTTCTCAATGCGACGCATTTTGTTCCCAGTAAAGCTCTTTTCCTACAATTAAGAAAGCAGAACGGCGTCCCCAAAAACAAATTGTATGCGTTAGAACCTAAAATCCACAAGACGTTGGTGGGGGTTCGTAGCATTCGGCTATCGCCGCGCGCCCTAGTATTAGTTTTTTCCTACGACCACCTACGAAAATGACAATAACAGCACGGTTAACTTGGCTAGAAAGTGCTAAATATCACACGCGTGTTGAAAAAAAATATTTCAACACGGGTGTGGAAATACAAAGCACACTATATTTAATTTAAACAGGTGTCAATTTGATAACAAAACTATTTATTAAAAATAACAAACTTACGGGACACGTAGAGTGAATTGGGGTAAAGTACACTAGGGCATTACCTACTGCAAATTAAAAAAAAACCTTTTTTTTGTTATTTTTGGGAACCTAAGAGTATTTATGATAAAAATAATATTATTAAAAAGGGAAAATAATAATATGTCAGGCAACCCACCAACTGTCATGTTTACATGTCAACTGAGTTGAACCACAGAAAAAAAAGGGGCAGAAATAGAATACCCTAGGAAATACCGATTTATAATTTTGCCATTATCTCGGATAAAACTATCCATACAATGTTTAAGGATATGGGACAAGTGAATACGCTTAATGTAAGTAAATTCATTTTAGCTAGGTATATTTAAAACAAATCGAATAAGATATAACTTTTATAATTAACAAGCTATTGATATTTAACTCCTCTCTATCTTTATATTATATAATGTTGAGCTTGAGCAAATGTTGAGGTTATGTTGTAGTTTTGTGTTATGTTGTTTTCGTAGGTACCTATATTATTGTTTTATTAAAAGAACGCAAGCAGCTAAAAGTTCAGAAACGAAATTTATTTACTGTACATAGATAGTAGGTATGATGTGCGTAAGCAAATAGGAGAAAAAGTTATTATTTTTATTTAAATCTAGGTACCTAAGTGAAAATGTGTAGTGGGCATTGTTTTTATTTTTTTTAACTCTAGTGTTGAAAAAATTTGATTAACACAATGGTGATACCTACAAACTATTAAAAACAAATCAAACTCTTTTTGATTATATTGTATGGTCGCAGGAAAAATTGTGTACATTACTCGTGTGAAAGTGATTTTCTCACACTCGGAGAATTTCCGCACTCGGCTGACGCCTCGTGCTAAATACTTAAATACTTCCTCGTTTCGACAGTACCACTTTCAACACTTGTTATGTACTATACTATAACGTATTTGTTGAGCAGGTCACATCGTTGTTCGGAGTCTTCTAGCTGTCCTGTCTAAATTTAAATTGTATTGATCGGAACAATACCTGCTTCAATTAATTTATTTTTACGTAGTATTTAAGTTTTTTTAAACTATACACGTCAGATAAAGCAATAGAAGATTCTTATTTCGCATAACCCATCATTAGTATTGGACTTTATAATAGAAGTACTGTACTGATTTCTAGTGATAAGAGCAGTTAAGGGCAGCCATTTTGTGATTATGGGGGTGGTTTGAGTTAGAAAGAATCATGTGATCAGTTTATGTATCTTTTCTGTATATTTTAAAATGTAATTTTCTGTTTCATTTCTGAATATTTAGGTCCAAGAAGTTGATACAATTATTTAGCTATACATCTGCCAAACTACTTAATAAAATTTATTCTGACGTCTTAAATTCGTCTCAGCTCTCCTTTAAAACTATCTTTAAAAATAATTTGCTTCAAAAATACTGATTAGTTTTCCCGGCTATTTTTTCTTGCTGTAACTTAATTATTTAACTGTTTTTCCTCTGTGAAATTAAATAGCCTGGGTTTTGGCTACTTTTGAGATAGATCACTATGGATTTTTGGTTTTGGTTTTTGTTGAATAACGTTGTATACGCCATAAATAATATACCGACGCGATATGGACAACGCAGCACATTTTTTTGATGATTTCCCAGTGTTATTTCGATCAGTATAATTCGTTATTTCAGGGAATATATACGCCATCATTGTTGTAAGTTTCGCGCGCTTTTGACTTGCTTACACGTGTTTGATGCGTAATTTGTTGTTTTCAGCAAAAATGGAGTATCTTAAGAAACAGCTAAATAGAGGCAAAAAGCGAAAGGTGCATATTGACAAATGGAAGCAGAATGTTAGGAAACGTAGTAGAGACAGTGGGGACCCTTATATTTCGTCTAGAAATGTCCCTAAAAACGCTTTACAGCGCCCAGATGAGGTAAGTTAATATAAATCATGTATTGTTTAAGATTTTGCAACACATTTTTTATTTTTAGAGGCGTATATGCAAGTGTTCTCAGTCGCCTAATGGGTGCTCTGCCGAATTATTGGTGGGTAAACACCAAACATTATTTCAGAAGTTCAGATACCTTAGTTATGATGGACAATCACAATATCTACTACATGTAATACATTTCATTTTCTGTTTATTTCTTTAAAAAAAAATACTTTTTTATTTTCACTTGTACTTTATTTTTAATATACAGCAACGTTGTAACCGCCCTTGTTCCATAAAACAATGCTGTAACCGACGTGGATATACAACGTTGTTTTATTAAAATGAGGAAAATATGCTCATATTCATAATATTCTGTATGTGATCAAATCTGCAATACCTATTATATAATTAGTTTATTTTGGGTAGTCATATTAGTCATATAATAACTTTACCTGATAAAGCAATAGATCATATTTCGTTTTTTTTCAATTTTCCAACAAAATAATATTTGGCGTTTACAACATTGTTCCAGCCTAGGGTTCAATTTTAAGAGTATCTGGATTCTCGCAAAATTCTTTTATTTTTATCAGATTTAAGTACTTTTGTTCGTTGATGGGAAGCAAATTTATAATTACAAAAACAAATATCAACTCATGCCTGTTTTTTACAACGTTTAGTAAATACTTACTGTTATCTGTTCCGATGTAAATCAACAATGGTCAATTTTTATGAACGATTTTGTAAATTTATTTAATGAATGTTTTCAGAAAAAATTAGTTAATAAAAAAAACAAGAAAAGCCGTTTATATAAAAATGACAATAATATTAGGGAAATAAAAATTAAATTGGATATTCTTCTACAGCTGAAAGATTTAAGTACTGATTATAAGAAAGTGTATATAGCCGTTAAGAAAGAGTATGACTGTATGTTAATTAAAAGTAGGTCGGAAAATTACGCAAATAGGATAAGAACCTCGGATAACAAAAATAAATGCATGTTGTCTATCTATAACGAAATCATAGGAAATTCTGAAAAAGAGGACACAATGGTTTCTGGAAATGCAGAGGATAATGCAAACGACTATAATAAATTTTTACTAAACATTGTTCCAAATCTTATAAACAAGTTACCTTCCATAGAATGGAACTGCAATATTCAAAAAAATCAAAACTCTTTAAAGATAAAATTTGTAACACCAAAGGAAATATTAAGGTTAAGTCAAAAAATAAAAAGTAAGCACAGTAGCGGAGATGACGAAGTTCCTACTAGTCTAATAAAAATAAGTATTCCAGCCATCATTGATGTCCTTTGTTACATAATTAATAATTCAGTACGGAAGGGCATTTTCCCTGACCAATTAAAATTAGCTGTGATTAAACCATTATTCAAGAATAAAGGAGATGCAGAAAAGCTGGACAATTATAGGCCCATTAGCCTGCTTTCGGGCTTCTCAAAGTTATTTGAACTAGTAATGTGTGATCAATATATATTATATTAGATTTAATTAAACCTATTAAGTAAAAATATTATACTAAATATATACTAACTAAATATATATACTTACGAATTAAAAAAAAAAAAAAAAAAAAAATTAATTGAGTTCATGAAAAAGGAAGAACTTCTTTCAGATAATCAGCACGGATATCTCAAAGAAAAATCTATTCAGACAGCTGTCTTTCAATTCACTAAGGCAATTCTGAGAAATCTGGAAAAGGGCGACATGGCAATGGGAATATTCCTGGACTTGTCAAAGGCATATGACTGTTTGGATAGAGATTTACTTATAAAAAAACTTAACTTATACGGGATAAGGGGAAATGCTCTCAAGTAGTTTGAGTCGTATTTGAGTCACAGGACTCAAAGAGTGATCATTGTAAAGGACGGCAACAACTCGAAATCCGAAATATTGCAAAATACAGTGGGCATTCCACAGGGAAGTATACTGGGACCAATTTAATTTATAATTTTTGTGAATGATTTGAATCTTGAGATAAACAATCCTCATTGCAGTATAACGACATACGCTGATGATACTGATTTATTGGCGGGAGGCGAACAAATTGATGACATAGTAAGTAACTCTTCCGATATCTTTCTTAAATGTAAAACATGGTTTGATAAACATAAATTACTATTAAATAAAAGAAAAAACGAGTATAGTGTTGTTCAAAACAAAGCTCTGTAGGAAAGAAGTGCCAGAAGTGGTGACAATAAATGACAACAAACAGAAAAGTACAAAATTTCTTGGTATTCATGTTGATGAGTTCCTGGATTGGTCACAACATATTGATTATCTCAGTGGCAAGCTAAATCAAATGTGCTATTGCCTCCGTATAGTTTCAAAATATTTGAATGAAATTGCTAGAAGAACACTGTATTTTGCAAATTTTGAATCAGCAACGAGGTTTGGAATTGTTTTTTGGGGAGGAAACTCTAATATTCAAAAAATTTTTGTAATACAGAAGCGTGTTTTGAGAATACTATATAATATGCAATTTTTAGAAACATGTAAGGGTGTTCTTAAGTCTAAAGGAATATTAACAATTTTTGGTATATACATTTATGAAACTATTCTATTTTTTTATAAGAATAAAAATAAGTTTTATGTACATAATCAGCATAATTATGACACTAGGACTAATGATCTAAATTATCCTGTTCATCGTTTAACATTATCAGAAAAGAGTCCATAACTACATGGGGATAGGTTTTACAATAAGCTAACCATAGAGATTAAAAACATAAATACTGAAAAAGTATTTAAAAGGCAGTTAAAAACCTTACTTGTGAACCTGGAACCATATAGTACAAACGACTTTTTAGAAATGTGATTTTTGTAGTGTTTTTTTTTTGTTGACGTCATTTCATTTTATATGCTTTGTACACTGTATAAACCTATGTAATTTGAAATAAAGATGATTTCTATTCTATTCTATTCTATTTTATTCTATTTTTTCGCAGGAAGTTCAAACTCGTTGTCTGCCAGTTTATTATTACAAAAAAATTAACCCAATATTAATCGAGACGAAATGAACTCTATTAAATTGTGCAGTTTTATTAAAAAAAAAGAGTCAAATAGCTTCTTGCATACGGCCGTTACGGCGAGGTGAGTTTCAAAAACTATTGGCAATTTTTTTTTAAATATTGCTGTTTTTCTTACATTATTTACAATATTTTTGCAGTAAATCATTAACCAAAAGAAAAAGAATTGAATGAGGAATAAAACAAAAAAAAAACTTGTTTCTATTTTAACACGCTTTTATTAGCTTCACCTGTATATTTGTTTGTATGCATGTTTGTTTGTAACCGACTTTCTTAAACCCGATTTAACCCACTTTAAACGGTCAGATTTAATTTAAATTTTGTAGACTTGTCAAGAACCGCTGACAATACAATAATTTGATAAGTTTATCTCATTATCCTGATCAGGATCGCCGGAATTAAATAATTTACTTACGTATCCTCTGTATGGGAGTGAGAGAGATAGAGCTCACCGTATGCGTATGCGTAATATCTACCTACTTTCCGGCTCGAGCACTCGGCTTAAACCCTTTTTACAGTCGGCAATACTATTTGCAACTCAATTGCTGCAATGCATTGCAGGCGCAAGACATTGCCTGAAATTTGTCTTGCAGGATGTTTTACAGCTGGCAATTCTATTTTTATTGAAAAGGATCGCCAACATTACAAAAATAGATGCCTCTGTTGTTAATCTGTCAATGCGAAAACAAAATAACATACATAACCTTTGTTTTTTCACCATTATATTTGTTTTTGTTGTGAATCTTTGAAATCTACTAAAATGTCTAAAAAATCTACAAAAGTTAAACTCATCTCGAGCGCGTCCTCTCTAGGAACTTTCGTTTTTGTTGGTCACAATAAAAATTACTATAAATCCACCAGACTTGCAAACGTACTTGCAATAAAAATCGAGCACGACCGATTTTTCGCAATAGCAAGAGAATTGCCAAAATATGCCAAATCCGATCAGCTGGTTCTCTACTGCGCATACTTATAAGCAAGACAATTTCAACTTGCAAATATTATTGCCGACTGTAAAGCCTGCTTGACATGGAGCAAGACAACCTGCAAGGCAATGCAAGACGCAATTTGTCTTGACCACAGGCATGCGCAGTTGAAGCCCAGCTGATCGATTTTTGCAAGATATTGCCATCGCAACTTTATCGGTTTGGCGCCATT
Organism: Polydrusus pterygomalis; assembly: GCA_963969555.1. NCBI lineage: Eukaryota > Metazoa > Arthropoda > Insecta > Coleoptera > Curculionidae > Polydrusus > Polydrusus pterygomalis. Next base: position 24,762,413 of record OZ018378.1, on the reverse strand, counting down.
TCTATTGCCTGCAAGTTGCAATTGTAGGGAAAAATCTAGTTACTTTTGGTTTACCAACCAACCAAATGTCAGTCAGATCAGCTGATTGTTTTGTTGTTTTATTTGTTCTGCTGGAAATGAAGTTTATTATAAACGTTTTTTTTGTATTTTGCTTGCTGTGATAAAAATGGATAAAGTACCCTGCAGAAAGTAAATATACATTTTTTGGGGGGATTGGTAGCAGTGTTGTAATGGCAAGAGACTTGCATAATGTCAAACAACATAAATCGGCAATATTTTGACCTCGCAAGAAATTGCTGCAATTTCTTGCAGGTTGTCTTGCTCCATGTCAAGCAGGCTTAAAAAGGGTTTTAATAGTGTTGGTACATTATTTCGCTATTAGTTGGTCCGTTGGCCGAGAGGGTTTGTTCGGGTTTGTGGATCCAATGCTTTGAATCTAGCCATTTAAAAAAAAATTATTCACTGCTTTAAATCTAGTCATTTCAAAAAGTCAATGTTAAATTAGTGACCGTATTCCATCTCTATCCGGACCTCTTTGTACGGCCGTTACGGCGAGGTAAGTTTCAAAAACTATTGGCAATTTTTTAATTTTTTTTTTAAATATTGCTGTTTTTCTTACATTATTTACAATATTTTTGCAGTAAATCATTAACCAAAAGAAAGAGAATTGAATGAGAAATAAAACTAGGAAAAAAACTTGTTTCTGTCTTTTTTGTAACAACAGTTATGTGGGTTTAAAGTTAAAATTTTTGTTTTGCTTTATTTCTCAGTTTTTTGCCTATATAGTTGATTTCGACAAATGAAGGTCGTCAATTTCAATTTCATATGGAAAAAACACGCTTTATCATACGGTGAAGGTCCCATTTGGTTACACCTCGTTTTTTTTTGTTTATCGTAGACGGACTATAAAGGTTTTCGCGAATTTGAATCAAACAGCGATTTATATTTCGTGGTTAACGACGTGGAAGCAGCAAAGGAATCGTGGTAAATGAGATTGCACCCAATGAATGTGTCATTTATATTAAATAGATTTTTGTCGTTTTGTCTTTTGATTAATTTAAAACGTGGTTGGTACGATTACGGGAAACGCGTTTATTTAAATTTGTTAAATACACTTAATTTAAACCAAGAAGCACTTGAGCAACTGTAAAAAAAAGGATCGCTGAGTTTTGTAACTTTTTGTATGGAATGTACGAATAAAGGCAAGAATTACGTTGTAACAGAAATTTATAGCACCCCGTATATATTATTACAAGATTTTTAGATTGTTGTGAAGAAAAATCCTAACTACGAGAATCGTTTTAGAAGGATGCGTCTACCGTGCGAGCAAAAATTATTTGCAATAAAGATGACCTTGCATTTAAGGACGTAATGCTTAGCCGTAGAGCTTAATACCTGTTGGGTGTCAGTAACTACCTGAATTAACAATCAATCAGTTATTCCGTCATCTTTGACAGTCGTTACAAGTAATTTGATTCATCGCTAATTTTTCCAATTTCTTAAACAATTCACACAATGGACTTTACGGAACAGCACAAAACATTCACAGTTGAAGAGTATTTTCGAAATGGGGTTAGTTTAGTTGTATTTAGAGTAAATGGTGAGTGGCAATACGATCCGGGTTTGTGCATGGACGATTTTCACAAATATTTTCCTGACGTTGCTTTTATTGCTGGGGATTTTCATCATTGCCTGAAAATAACCGTGGCTGTGTTTAGGAAAACAGGTTCTATACAACACAAAAAAGGAGCAGGAAGACCATCTGTAAGAACGGAAGAACTTGTTGCAAACGTTCGTGAAATAATGCAAAATACGCCAACAAATTGTATAAGACGCTTGTCCCAAGAAGTGGGAAGATCTTATGGAACATGCAGGACTATTCTTAAGAAGCAGCTAAATTTATTTCCTTATAAAGTGCAAGTATTCCAAGAAATACAAGCCGCAGATTTTGAAAGACGCAGGAATTACTCTCAATGGTTTACCCAAAATTTATTGGAAAAAAATTATTTATTAGACCTGACATTTTTTTCGGATGAAGCCTGGTTCCACCTCTCCGGTTATGTGGATTCTCAAAATACACGCATATGGAGTAGTGAAAATCCTAATTTTTTTGTAGAGTCCACATTGCACCCGCCTATTTTTTCCATGACACAGTTACAGCACAGCGGAGACAATATTTTGAATCCATTTGTGGAGCAATTACTTGACGACGAACTACGTTTTGGATATTTTGAACAGGACGGTGCAACCGCCCATACAGCCGCCGAAACTGTTAACTATTTACGCAATTTTTTCGACGACAGATTGATCAGTTTTCGATTATATATTGAATTCCCACCTAGATCACCTTGTTTAACGGTTATGGATTACTTCGTTTTTCCTCATTTAAATAACACTATTTTTAAAAGACCAGTTGCAAATTTAGAACAATTACAAGAAAGGATTACCCAAGAATGTGGTAACATTTCTCCAGAGATGCTGGTCAACCCTTTCGAAAACATGAAGAGCCGTGTGAATTTATGCTTGGAGCATGGCGGTGGTCAATTTCAGCAATTTAGATAATTTTTTTTTCTGTATATTCTTACTTTGTTAATTTTGTAAACAACAATAATAAATTTGTATTTGTCTACTTATTTTATTACTCATTAGTTTGGCAAATCATGTCATAATATGAATTTGATAAAATTTTAACCTGGATTTGGTTAGATATAATATCGTCCCCATATCATTGTGATCTAAACCAAGCCCTACGTTTTTTAATCCAAGCCCTCTTTGATACAAATAATTTTTGCTTGCACTGTATAATACTCATACAGTAACGGTAAAAATATAAACCCGTATGTAATTTTTTTTTATGAAGTCATGTTGCGAGAACGAGAAATTACGATACTCTTGCCAGACGAGATGCGAAAACATCTCGTGAGATTTATCGAGGCAAGATTTGGAAAAATCTCGATTTGCGAGACGAGACGAGCGTTTTTTAAAAACGGCGAGATTTCTCGTCTTAGGAAACACTAATTTCTATTTTTTCAGTAATAAGAATAAATTCTGTTATTTCCAATTTCCCAATTGAACTTTAGTTTTCCTAACGTTTACTAATTTATAACAAGATTGGGGGAGTTAAGACCCCTCTCAACCCCTCCTATAGCTCCGTCCCTGCATCCCTCGTTCGCTTCTTTATAGCAACTATACATTTACTTCAATAAAGATTTTTCAATTTTAAACGTTCATTCAGGTGCGGCGGAACATTTTATTAGAAATTGTTAAGGCCTAAAACGGAAGTTATAATGGTTTTAGCGGATTTCGGTTCGAGCATAAAAGATTTATATTTGTGGTTAACGAGGTGAAACTGCAGAGGAATTGTAGAACACGCGATTGCACCCAATGAAAACGACGATTCTATTGAAAAAGTTTTGCGGTAAATGTCAAGTAAAACTTCGTTTACTATTCAAAGCTAACAATAGAAATTGTTCACGAAATTTACATGTCTAACTATGGGATTTAACAAGAAAAAGTTTTTGAATTCAATAAAGGAAATTTAGTGAGTAAATTAGTTGGAATATCCGTCTCTACCTGAAAAAGGTTCAATCGTAGAAAATGTCGTAACGTTAAGACAACGAAAACGTAATTATATTTTATATGGACGGCGTATTTATGCATGCGTATTGCGTATTAGGTCTAATATAAGCTTCGCTCGTACAAGCAATTGAAGGGTACACGGGAAAAAAGATGAATGTCCAAAAAATCGAATTTAAGGTTAAGGTTGGAATGTGTAGCTTAATAACGGTAGAATTTAGTTTACTATGTAAACCGAGCAAAAACGATGAGACATGGATACTACATCAAGATTAAATATCGCAGTACAGGGGAAAAAGATGAATGTCCATATTATCGGGAGGGGGGAAAGGGCTCAGCCAGCTCAACTCTTCCTCCCAACCCCAGTGTGTGATCCACTATTGGTTGGCCTCTTTTATCATCCAACTATTTTTTATTTTCCTTTTCCAAGAAGTTCCGCTTATTGCCGACTTTTGCACAATAGTTATGTGACATTAATCGTTTTTCCATTAATTATGTAGGTTCTACCCCTAAAACAAATATTGCACGTCTATGACATGAACCTACAGATATGCAGCTATAAATAATTAAAAGGAGACCTTATGCTACATTGGCCAAAAAAAAAAGAATTTGAAATATTTTCATATAAATAGTCTCTAAACACTAAAATTCGATTTTCTCAATGACTATGTTTTATGACATTCATCTTTTTTCCCCTGTACCCTTCAATTGTCAACTGATTTTCAATTTTTTTCTGCACATGCGTGGTTTTTAAATGGTTGCGAACTGGTTGTAAATTTTTTGCTTTGCGTTTACGTTTCAATCTGGCTTCTAGCTGCGAACGCCCGATTTTCTGCCAGCGGTTTGGAATTTGTCGTGTGCGAACGCTTTTAAACACGTGCGCTTGCGTCGTAGATTTGCTGACTGTTTCTGACCGCTGTACGAACAAAGCTTTTATACAGGGTGTTCCTTAATGGCGTGCTAATATTTTAGGGTGTCATTCCTCAAGTCATGTTATGAAGAAAAATTTATATATATAAACATACAGGGTGGCCCATTAGTGCGAGGAAGTCCAATATATCAGTTGTCAACAGAAATACCAACAAATATTAGACATAAAAGCTATATGATCCGTAGAGACGCATATTTTAAAAATATTTTGAGATATACAGGGTGACCCAAAAAAGCAGAGCGGCAAAAAGGTAAGTTATTTTAAATGGCAACCCCCATTTTTTTTAGGGAATTAAATTCAGCATGAAATTTAGCATATATTGGAGTATCCTAATTTGGTGTACGTTGCGGCGTTGCCACGCATAATTTACTAAAAAATCCAAGAAAAACCACCTAAACAAAACTCCTTTAAAAAAAATGAACCGATTTGATTTTGTAATACATGGTTACGGTTTTCGATACCTGACGGACGGTAGATTGATCTTATTAAGGAAATCTGACCATAATTTATACAGGGTATTTTTTACAGATGTGCCAATATTGCTATATTTAAAGTATCAAAACTTTATTTTTTAAAATGGGACACTCTGTTTAAAAATGGGTCATGTTGTTAAGTATTTTATGCCCTATAAATTTGCAATTAAAACTCATGTCCTAAAATCTACCGTTCTGTCACAATTTGGAATTTTATTTGAAAATACAAAAATAGCATACTTTTTTTTCATGGTAGGCCATGATTCAAACAAAAGTGGATATTAAAAAGTCAAAATAATGCTTTAAAAATACCGTGGTTAATATTGAGTTTCTAATTTGTTATATTGACGCGTTATTAAGAAATCATAATGATTTTTTTAAAAGTTTTTTTAAGTTTATTAGCCACTAGGCTTTATTATGAGCTTTAAAATTAGGAAATGACAATGTATAGAATTGATCCGACGACTAAGGAAGATCTGAAACAACGTATAACGGAAGTTTTTATAAACATTGACAACAATATGCTAAACGAAGTCAGTCGATCTTCTGAAGAACATATAGAAGCATGTTTAAATAACAATGGCGGACATTTCGAACATTTATTATAGTATTTCTTTCAAATATTTACAGACACATACGTGTGTGTGTATATTAATTTGTTATTGTGTTCCTAACATTTTCTTTCTTTTTTTTTTGTCCTTTGTTATGTTATGTTGTTATAATGTGAATAAATGATTTAAAGTGGTATGTATATTGTCATTTCCTACTTTTAAAGCTCATAATAAGGCCTAGTGGCTAATAAACTTAAAAATTATTTTAAAAATTCATTATAATTTCTTGATAACGCGTCAATATTACAAATTAGAAACTTAATATTAACCAAGGTATTTTTAAAGCATTATTTTGACATGTGGTAATATCCACTTTTGTTTGAATCATGGCCTACCAAGAAAAAAAAATATGCTATTTTTGCATTTTCAAATAAAATTCCAAATTGTGACAGAACAGTAGAGTTTAGGACATGAGTTATAATTGCAAATTTATAGGGCATAAAATACTTAACAACATGACCCATTATTATTTAGAGTGTCCCATTTAAAAAAAATTAAGATTTGATACTTTAAATATAGCAATATTGGCACATCTGTAAAAAATACCCTGTATAAATTATGGTCAGATTTCCTTAATAAGATCAATCTACCGTCCCTCAGGTATCCAATATCGTAACCATGTGTTAGACAATCAAATCGATTAATTTTTTTTAAAGGAGTTTTTATTAGGTGGTTTTTCTTGGATTTTTTAGTAAATTATATATAACGTGGCAACGCCGCAGCGTACACCAAATTAGGATACTCTAATATATGCTAAATTTCATGCTGAATTTAATTCCCTAAAAAAAATGGAGGTTGCCATTTAAAAAAACTTACCTTTTTGCCGCTCTGCTTTTTTGGGTCACCCTGTATATCTCAAAATATTTTTAAAATATGCGTCTCTACGGATCATACAGCTTTTATGTCTAATATTTGTTGCTATTTCTGTTGAAAACTGATATATTGGACTTCCTCGCACTAATGGGCCACCCTGTATGTCCTAAACGGCTTAAATTTTTTGCTAAAGAGTGTTAAATTTTTTTCTTTTTTAATGCGTTTTTGTAATATCTCCGAAAGTACTTTAGATAATGGTTTTATGTCCTATTAGCACATGCCAAATTTTCACTAATATTTTGTAGAGGTTCTTAGCAATCATGTCACTTAAATTTTCTATTAGATATCAATCGAAAACCGGATAAAAATACAAATTAATACGAAAAACCCGCAAGGTTAAATCCTACTTTGCGTGTAAATTACATACCAAAGCATGGCTAACCTCAAAAAGTCACGTGACACATGGATCTTCCAGCAGTTTTGTCGATGTTTCTATTTCACGGCTTCTTTAAAGATGGTTGTGGTCTATTACATGCAGCGCCTTGACAACAGGTCTCAAATTTACGTGTGGTGTCGCGGTGTTGCCGCATATCATATTTCGTTTAAATTTTTAGGAATTTAGGCATTTTTAACACACATTAAAATATTAAGTTCTCATTCGAGCTGAAATTGATAATAATATGTACGCTGATTACTTTGGGTAACTGGGCCAATTCTCATAATTCTTTTACCGTTTACAGGAAACTTTTTTTTGTCAAAATAGTTATTTATACAATGTGAGAGACAGAAAAAGTTACGAAAATAAAAATTCCATAATAATTATTTATTTATTTTTTGAGCTGCTATATACCGCATAATATGCATACCACTATTGACGATCCATCTGCCTCTCTTTCTTTCACCGGAAAACGAAATAATCGTATACTATCTGGGAAAGAGCGAGACGAGTTTCCACATTGAAAATAAATATACCTAGAAATACACTTGTTACCAGCCATAATTAACTCTTACTATTTAAAACTCCTAATGAGTCAATAACATTCCCAGGCCAGCTATGTATTTGCTGCTAGAACGAATAAATTAATGAGTACAAAACAAAGCAATATGATGACCACAGATTCCTAATTTAATTATGTAACTCTGTAATATAAATTACATAATAACAATATCACACTAATATACAATATTTACATTATTGCATGTAATTCTAATCAATAAACGTCACAAAATGAACCTTATTATAAACAAATAATAATTGTTAAACCAAAAATGAAGTCGCATTATTTGATGTTAAAATAGCCACTGATAATAATTATTACATAATTAATTTTCGGTTTGGCTAGAAAACAACTAAAATGGTTAAATTATGGTGAAGCATGCATTAAAATAAAACACAAAAACTATAACATGTAGTATGGACTACGCATATACCTACAGTGGCGTCTCTAAGGAGGGGGATTCTCCCCAATAAACAATGGAGTTGGCAAGTTGGCTATTACACATAACGAGTTATATGCACTTGTGTATGATTTAAATTTGAAAAAAATTTAATTTTCCGAGATTTTTGTTAAAATTTAAACTTCGTAAAATAAAAAAAAAATCGTCTTGAAATAAATAAGAAATAATTTATTCGTTCTAGCAGTAAATACGTGACAGGTCTGGGAATTTCATTGACTCATTAGGAGTATAAACCAGTGGTAGTTAAAGTTAGATTATTTTAAACTGACAACACTGTACACAAATAAAAAAAATTTAAACTTTTATGAAGAAAAAGATTCAGCAAGCACCCTAGCATAAAACGACATTTTACAATATTGCATTGTAAATATACCTTAGCATATAATTTTATTTTTAAATTTAGTCTTTATGAAACTTTCTCTCGACATCATTCTGAAAAATGGCGTATCTTGTATGAAAATAAAACTTCTTCCATATTATTCCCTTAGGCATTCCCGTCTAGAAAATTCTCAGAATTTTTGATTAGGGTTTAATAACCTCGGGCAATGTTCTTAATTTAGGAAAAAGTAGAGACATTTTTGTTTGGCGTACTTAGTTATTGTGCAAAGCTGTATAACTTTTTTAAAAGCTTTTGTTCTGCATATTATAAAGTGATGGTAATATTTAATAAGTACAGTTTCTATTAATAAGCATCGTTAATATAATGAATTTTACACTGAAGTGATGGCTATATTTCGAATCTACATTCAGAGGAAACTCTATTAGCCATAGCTAGGAATCCATTAGTAGTAACAAAAAATCTGCATTAAATAGGCGCCAAAAAAACAACTCTGTTGTAGCTACTACATGCAGTGGTAAAAAATATCTTTTATTTATAAAAAAATATGATTTTGTGATTAATTGGGGTCATGTAGTTAAAAAAGTATAGCTTTTTAATCCTAAACATTGTCTGCCAGCTATAAAAAAATATGAAGAAATAGTCCATACTTAAAGTGGAGTTGAAAGTATGAAAAGGAAAGAAAAACACAAAGTCTTCCTCCACAAAATTTAATAGAATAAAATTCTAGTTAGAAAGGTCTCTACATGTTTCGAACGTAGAAACGTTCATCATCAGGAGACAGAAATCTATTTTATGCTGATGTTGTTAGCAAAAGAGAAAATTCATTCATTAATCTTCAGTACCCCAAAAACTTTACGTTTTCCTAACAACATTATTGTGCTACTGCACTTCCATCCTCATAATGTGTTACTTATGCTGGATATAAATTTTAAGAATTAAAACTAAATAGATTCCAACACCTTTTAAGAAAGTTTCTTTTTTCCCGGGTTTTTTTTCTTTTCTCTTCTTCTCCATTTAGTTTGGTTGGTTTAAGCCTACTGTAACAACATTTTTGAATGCTCAGTATTCAACCATTGTCAATTTTTTCAAGCCATGTTTCTTCTACGTTTAAAATGTTTTTCTATAAAAATTTTACGTTCATAAAAGCTCCATTAAGGTTCTAATTTTCTCTTTTGCTAACAACATCAGCATAAAATAGATTTCTGTCTCCTGATGATGAACGTTTCTACGTTCGAAACATGTAGAGACCTTTCTAACTAGAATTTTATTCTATTAAATTTTGTGGAGGAAGACTTTGTGTTTTTCTTTCCTTTTCATATAAAAAAATAGTTTTATCATTGGTAGTCTACCTAGCTACTACTAAATTACCTTTTTCTGAGCTCCTTTTTTTAGGATTGGCCCTAAGTGACGTATTCGCCATTTTATTTCATCTTTTATTAAATTTCTTTACGTACCTCGTTTAAAAGAATAAAAGGAAAATTTTATATGGCCAGTTGATGGCCTTATTTTATATGTAATACTTTTTAATTATTATTAATTTTTAGGTATTTTACCGCAGTGATGTTTATTTTGAGAAAATAAAGTAAGGAAATCATAACAAAAAAATAAAATGGCGGAGCAGTTCTTACCTAAAGTAACATATCAGTTGGGACAAGATATAATACAACAGAAATTAACGACAATGTTTTTTATATGAAAACATTTATTTTTACAATCGCGTAAAACCAAATAAGATTATTTTTTACTTATTATAAAGTATGTCAATAACAACAGTGAATTAAGTTTATGGTTTAGGGGAAAATAAACACTAATATACCTTGAATATAAGGACACATCTATACAACACATATCACCGAACACAAAATTAGGTTTGCAGTCATGCACCACGCACTTGCACTAAAAGTATACCATACCATCAGACATCAATCACCCACCAACAACGGCAATGATATGTTTTGAATTATTACTCCGTTCAACTAAAACCACGCGAAGCAACGACAGATCATTGTTTTAAGTAAGTTCGTCCCTCTCTGTTCCGTTGGAGTAAGGGATAGACTATATAGCGCTCGTTAAAAGTTACCTAAACGATTTTTCCATATTTTAAAAAAGGCACTATTTAATTCCTAAAAAGTATATTTTAATTATAAAAAGAAGGTTTATTTTTTGTAATAATTAGATAACTTTGTAGGAACATAGGCATCTCCTTCTATTTCATGCCCGTTGATTTTGGGCCAGTCTGATACAGTTTTTAATCGCCTTCTTCTTGATATATTCGGCCCATCTCGTTTTGGATCTGCCGACGTTTCTTTTAGTTTGCTTGGTATCCATCTTACAACCCTAGATGTCCGTCTGTCCATATCTTATCTTGCGACGTGTCCCGCCTATTGCCGTTTCAGTCTTGCGATCCTCTCTATAACGTCTGTGATTTTTGTATTATCTCTGTGTCAGTTATTTTGTCTCACAAGTGACACCAACAGGCTGAACGCTAACAACAAACACAACCAATACTTCTAACAGCTTACTACTGCTTCAGATCAGCACTGCAGGTGCTCTCCCTGAAATGGTGGGGTCCTCATAGCCGTGAAGCATGGGTACGTGTTCTCTCTTCTGAAGCACAAACACATACACTGCACCAAAAACCTTACACCTACACAAACACCTTCACAGTAAGCTGAAATTAAAAAAAAACAAGCACTATGACAAAACCGAAACCTAGGTACACCGGTACCTCCTAGGCCTAGGTGAAGTACGAAGCAAAGCATGCACTAGGCGTGCAGAGCGGAAATACCTCAGACCATAGTGATTGGTCTGGGAAATAATACTAAGCGACTGGTTAGGAGGTGTATAGTGTATACGCCTATGGCGCGGAAATCGCAGGAACACGGGAAGTTTAGTCGGTAGGCACTGTAGGCAGCTCCATCAGGGTTGAATCCGACACTACTCTGCCTCACAGGGTGCTAGTATTTAGAAAATTCTCATTGAGAAAAAAAGCGTCTCTTGTTTGATGATAATTAAGGGGCATGACCCCTGAAGAAATATCTTCCTGTAAATTCTCACAACAATTTGGCATTTCCAATGATGTAAGTTCTACAGTGTGACCTATATTCCAAATTTGAGCTAAATATCCCAAACACGGCAGGAGCTATAAAAAACACTAAAAAAGTCTTGAAATTTTTATATCTATCTATATTTATATGCATTTTTAGTCATAGAATAGGCCAAAGATTTATCCCCATCCATAATATGTACATGATATTTAGGAACACCCGATATATGGCAGGACCCGGTATTCTTAAAATATTGGTTGGCTTCCGGTACGAAAAGATTCTTCTTACAAACAAACTTTTCGCATCCCTGTTTTGTTTAAAAACTTTATTTAATATAGAAGGAACAGTTCTGTACTAACTTATTTTTATGCAAAAGAGTCCACATGTTATTGTTATTTTCCCAAGGCAAGGCAAGGCAAGGCAAGAGGAAAAAGTTTTTTGATACTTTCCTTCAAAGAGGATATTTTATATTTAAAGGAAATATTTTTTCAACAATATCTATATGTACAACTTTTACAATTCTCAATAAAGCAGAAGAAACGATATTTTTTTTAACTAGATATTATTATGTTTTTACTTAAAAGCACCTCTAGCGGAATGAAAATCGGTATGGGTTTTGCTGGCCAAACGAAAAGATAAACTAAAAATTGTTATTTAGAAAATAAATTCTACTTTCAATTCCTGACTTGGGAAAGTCTATGGCGGTTGAAAATGTCTTCAAAATTTTTTTGAGAAAAAATAATCATTTTAGCAATTTCGTAATATCTTTAACAATTCTTTATTGATTAATACCAAAATAACTTTCCGGGGTCGAGAATACTGTACCAAATAATTTTTTTAACAGCATTCTTAAATATCGGCCTTACTTTTTCTCAAAAACGAACGCCGAATAAGGTGAGTTTAATTTTGCTACAATTTTTAATATTTGATCAGTTTTGAGACCTCTTGGCAACAGCGTAGAGCACGTGGAAAGGCACAGGGAGTTTTCGCAAAAATATATTTTTGCAAGTCATCTTAACATAGTATAAAACAAAGTCGCTGTCGCTGTCTGTCCGTCCCTACCAGCTATATATGCTTAAATCTTTAAAACTACGCAACGGATTTTGAAGCGGATTTTTTTAATAGATAGAGTGATTCAAGGGGAAGGTTTTTATGTATAACTAGCGACCCGCCCCGGCTTCCCACGAGTGCAATTTCAGAAAGTGGCATGCCGGGTACTAATATATCGGGTTTGTTCGGGTTTGTATTTATACCAGCGGGTTGCAACGTATGCCGGATACACGCTAGATATGCTAATAAACCAATTAAACACCCGTACAAGTTTAAAATATATCAGTTGGTCCGTTGGCCGAGCGGGTTTGTTCGGGTTTGTGGATCCAATGTTTTGAATCTAGTCATTTAAAAAAAAATGGATCCACTGCTTTAAATCTAGCCATTTCAAAAAGTCATTGTTAAATTAGTGACAGTATTCCATCTCTACTCCGGACCTCTCTATAACTATCTCTACTCAAAAAAACATTTTTTTCTTAACAATAACTCAAACTAAAAAATTAAAAATAAATATATTTTAAAAAAACTAAAAAACACGCTTTAATAATTAATCAAACTAAAGAGCGAAAAATAAATATAGTTTAAATTAATTCTTGAAATTCTTAACATAAGCAGAAAATAATAATAAACGATAAACATTAGTATTATTGTGAAAAAAGCGTGGGGCGCTTTGTGCTATATTTGTCGTATATCAAGCACCTTACTCTTTTTTCACAATAAAACTAATGTTTATCGTTCATTATTATTTTCTGCCTATATTAAGAATTATAATAATAACAATAAATACGTAGTTTGTGTCAGGCACAAATTACGTTTTTAAAAATACTTATTTTATGAAGTTACCTTTTACAGGGTCAAAAACAAATAAACTTTGCATCACATGCGAGCAAATTATAATAGCCCAATTTTGATTTTGTAGAAAAACACACATTTAATATGGCGCTACTTTAAAGAAAATGTAAGCCTTGTCAAAAATAAGAAGTTTTATGTAGGTTGCGTTGAGTCTTATCAAAAGTGGTGCAATTTACAAAATATAGGTAAAAAATAAATGCAGCTGAAATTTTGCATGTGTGCTAGAAACTGCATTTAAAAAAACTTTTTTTAATAACTTTTTTCGATATTTTCAGAAATAACCCCACTTTTGAATTATTTTTTGGAAAAAATTAAAATTTGACAGATAATGCGAATCACGTGACTACTATTTATTTGCTTAATTTTCATCTCGATCGAAGCAGAACTTGATGCCAAAGTCAAATTTTGAATAAAGCTATTAATAAAAAAAATCGCATAAGATACGGACTTTACTGGTGACACTGTATTAGGTATAGTAAACAAAATAGGATACCTATTTATACAAAAAAAAATTGGAAGCGAATAGGTGGAACACTTCACGCGAGTATTACTCGCAATGTAAAGTGAGGGGTCAGAACTTTATAAATCGATAGAAAATCGGGATGCGAAACAGCTTTCAACATAAATTTAACGCCAGAAGAGTTCCTATAATGCCCGAAAGAAAACCAATTTGGTTTAAAATAAACGTTTACATTGCGATCTCGGATTCAGTCTTTTGTTAGGATATAACTGCTTTTAGGTAAATCTGCTAAATTCCAATTTCCTTTCAGGTTTTTGTGCAGCATTAAAAACAGAGTTTCCTACCTGGTTCTAGAAACAACATTTTTCGATGAATTATATGAAAAATCCATTTAAGTTGGCTATTTCCTCCCCTGAAACCGAGTGCATAGGCGCACCCAATTAGGGGGCGAGGATCACTCCTCCTCCCAAATTTAATAAGTGTGACATGAATAACAATCAAACAATTAAAAAAATTTACTCACCTATCAAAATTAATATTACCGTTGGGTATACAAAATCTGTTTAGTGCAGTATTATATTATTTATTGTGCACTCGGCATCTTGACGTTTTATTTAATGTGCCCAGAAAGTTTCTTTGTAGTGACTTATACCACAGAATATATAGCTACGCTATTCTGTGTCAAGATCCTTATTAAATCAAATAAAATTGATGAAATTACATCGGCGGGCTAATCAGAGCCCCAGTCATCATAATTGATCACGCGATATTCACTAGAGCTATTGTTGCTGTAGCTAGTGTTTACCATCTTGAATAAAATAATGTCTTACTCCTATGTTTGTGGTAACTCGCCTTTGGCCTTATGCTCGTGAGAAAGATTTATTTATGCTCTACCGTGCGAGCAAAAAATATTTGCATCAAAGAGGGCCTTGCATCTAAGGAGGTAATGCTTAGCCGTATACCTTAATACCTGTTGGGTGTCAGTAACTACATGAATTAACAATTAATCAGTTATTCCGTCATCATTGACAGTCGTTACAAGTCATTTGATTAATCGCTAATTTTTCCAATACCAAGTAAATGGTGAGTGTCAATACAATCCGGGTTTGTGCATGGACGATTTTCCCGAACATTTTCCTAACGTTGCTTTTATTGCGGGGGATTTTTATCATTGCCTGAAAAGAACCGTGGCTGTGTTTAAGGAAACAGGTTCTATACAACACAAAAAAGGAGCAGGAAGACCATCTGTAAGAACAGAAGAACTTGTTGCAAACATTCGTGAAATAATGCAAAATACGCCAACAAATTGTATAAGACGCTTGTCCCAAGAAGTGGGAAGATCGTATGGAACATGCAGGACTATTCTTAAGAAGCAGCTAAATTTATTTCCTTATAAAGTGCAAGTATTCCAAGAAATACAGGCCGCAGATTTTGAAAGACGCAGGAATTACTCTCAATGGTTTACCCAAAATTTATTGGAAAGAAATAATTTATTAGACCTGACATTTTTTTCGGATGAAGCCTGGTTCCACCTCTCCGGTTATGTGAATCCTTAGAATAAACGCATGTGGAGTAGTGAAAATCCTCATTTTTTTGTAAAGAGTCCACATTGCACCCTCAAAAAAATGGTGTCTGGTTAGCTGTTTCCCGAAGAAGAATTGTTGGTCATATTTTTTCTCATGACACAGTTACAGCACAGCGGTATAGAGACAATATTTTGAATCCAATTTTGGAGCAATTACTTGACGACGAACTACGTTTTTGATATTTTGAACAGGACGGTGCAACCGCCCATGTCAGCCGCCGAAACTGTTAACTACTTACGCAATTTTTTCGACGACAGATTGATCAGTTTTCGATCAGACATTGAATTCCCACCTAGATCACCTTGTTTAACGGTTATGGATTACTTTGTCATCATTTAAAGAACACTATTTAAAACACCAGTTGCAAATTTAGAACAATTACAAGAAAGGGTAATCCAAGAATGTGCTAACATTTCTCCAGAGATGTTGGTCAACACTTTCGAAAATATGAAGAGACGTGTGAATTTATGCTTGGAGCCGATTGGTGGCCAATTTCAGCAATTTATGTAATTATTTTTCTTTTTCTTTCTGTATATTCTTACTTTGTCAATTTTGTAAACGACAAAAATACATTTGTATTTGTCTACTTATTTTATTACTCATTAGTTTGGCATATCATGTCATAATATGAATTTGACAAAATTTTAACCTAGATTTGGTTAGATATATCGTCCCCATATCATTGTGATCTAAACCAAGCCCCACGTATTTTAATCCAAGCTCTCTTTGATGCAAATAATTTTTGCTCGCACGGTATAATAACTGGCCTGAATATTAAGTATTAAGAATAATTGTTATTTAATAAATGTTTCTATAAAATACCTAAACTGTTATTTTTTATGCGTCTCTCAACGAAACAAAAGGGCCTGTTTTAATAGCTAAATGAAATTTTGCATATTCGACCAAAAATAACTAAGCATTTTCAATACCGTTATTTATGTAGTTTAAATATTTTTCTGTTAAAATTTCAACTCGCTTATTGTGAAACATTGAAATATTGTTTAAAAATACTAAAAAATTATTTGAAAGGAAACTAATTGGAAAAAAAGCTATTGTAACCTCGTGACATGTCACACATTATTTTTCCATGCAAATATTTTGTGTGATTTCATGGGCGCATAAAATGATTTCAACAATGATTTGTTGCTTTTTGGCACATAAACAAACTAACATTTGCGAGGAATTTAATTCGATTTAATTAGGAAATTTGCAAATTGGGCTCTAATTAAATTTTGATATGATTTATTTTATGTACCTAAATATTTGGTTGTTGAAAATCTTCAATTTTCTACACTTTTGGATCCCACGATCATTTTTAAGTTTCCGCAAAATGTTTACAATGATTATGGCAAGGCCGTATCCAGCATACTTTATTTTGTTACTTAACACAACGTTTCGGTTGGTTAATATCTCTAACCGTTTTCAAGTGTAAACTAAATTATAATTCTAAGGCTACTGTCTTAAATACTATCCATGTGCAATGAAGCTTGATGACTCCGCCTACGTGCTTATTGGAGTGTGAAGTTTGAGGATCGGAGGACCTTAATATTGAAATTTCAAACATAAAAAAACATTTAAAACAGAATGGTTACCCTGAGACCTTTGTAACTCATACCATCTCAAAACCTAAAAAGCGTAAAGTAAAAACTAATACAGAAACGAAAGAGGAGCAAGCATTTCTCACAATACCTTATGTCAAAGCGGAGTCATCATTGCACATGGATAGTATTTAAGACAGTAGCCTTAGAATTATTATAATTTAGTTTACACTTGAAAACGGTTAGAGATACTAACTAACCGAAACGCTGTGTTAAGTAACAAAATAAAGACAATGGAAGTCCGACAAAGTAGTTTTTTGGATATTACTTCATTATCTACCACCTTTAAACAAACATATTTATTTGATAATGTGTCTTAATAAAACAATGCACCTATTTGGATTAATTAAATGTTGAAAGAGATATTTTCTGCTCCACTTTTCTCGCTATAACATAATTATGCACTAAACACAGTGGCATTTTTACTAGCTATTGTTTTGAAAGTTCATATACAGTGTCACCATTAAAGTCCGCACCATATGGAACTTTTTTTTTATTAATGAGGTTAGTTAAAATTAAATATCAGCAAACGTTTTTGCTTCAAATTAGACTAAAAATTATATATTCATAAGTTATATCACAAGACACGCGAGACAAAAATTCTTTAAAAATATCCCGACAGCGAAGCTGGAGGGATATTTTTTTTAAAAGAATTTTTGTCGAGGGCAATTTTTATAGAAATTTTGCGGAAAAATGTCAAAAAATATTCTAAATAAAATATTTACCTCGAGTGGTATATGTTGAGATTATATACCAAAAAAAAAGAAAAAATACAACGAAATGCAAGATTTTCAAAATGATTTATGTAGCTACTAGAAAAACGGACAAAACGAAACAAAACCTAAACAATTGACAAAGTAATAAAACTAACAAAAAATTTGTTATAAGTATTATTGTTAAACACACAGTTATTATAATAAACAGTTGTGGCTTGCTGGTGTTGCTGGAAATAACCCCTTCCTTGTAGTCAGAACCATCTTTTTTCTTCATATTAAAACTCCAGTCTTCCAATATAGCGGCAAGCTGTATTATAGTTGTATTTTTGGTCAATATATACTGCCGTGTTTCGCAGAATTTCTCGAATTGGGTCCATATATACTTTTTTGTTTTTGTTGTATTTTCTGGGATAGTCTTTTCAGCGTTTTTTCTTAGATTTTCGACTGAAACATTACCGAATCGGCAAGATTCCATTTAAAAAAAAATGTGACATGAATCTGACAACATTAAAAACTTAATTTGTTGAAAGGGATTTTTGTTATTATAGAAACGGTCTATAGCAACCATCAAATATTTTAAACTTGTTATGATGTTGTTATGCATTGGCATTATTGTGGCAGGTGGCCCGGGGTATATCCACTTATGCGGGGTATATTCAGTATAATATGCATCTGATTGGTCGCAAAACAGCGTTTAATTGGTCAGAATCGGATTGAGGTATATAATCATTAATATTCAATTGTCACCATCTATCATTCGGTATCTGTCAAAAATTACATTTTTGTCAAAAAATGCTGAAAAATGGCATTGTTTTACCGAATTTTGAAAAATGTTATTAGAAAAAGTTGTTTCTAGTACAATTTTAGGCCTAAATACAAATTCAGGTGTCTAGCGCAAAGTTGAATTTTTTGCCATTTTTTCAAAGTAACTTTTTTTTTATAGAATGTAAGTTGGCTTGTTTATACCATACTTAATATTTTATTTAGTTTGTATGCTTATTTTTTCACTAGAATACCATTTTTTTCAAAATATAAAATTAGAGGCAAAAAAAATTTAATTATTTTTTAAATTTAAAAATTTTAACAAGTTAATAAAAATCAGCTTGATTGGCTCGCCGGATCGCTGTGGTTCGGCAAGATTCGTGTTTGGTGTTAATTTCATTTGAAATGGTTGCAACTTTTTCTAGGGAAAAAAATTAATCTCCCGACCAGAGGAGGTGCCATTTTAATAACACAAGTCTTTTCATTACACTTTTTTAAAATTCCTGCCACTGCAACTGTGCGGCTTTAGCAATATTTTATTTCAGCGAATTGACGTTTCTGAATAACTGATATTAATGTTATTGTTATGACAAAATTTTATTATTAGTACTTTGGCTAAAAAAGCAGAGTCAATTTTAAACTGTCATTTTTGTGTTATTTCGTATAAAAAATACATATATTTTATGGGGGCGTATATAAGAACATCCTCTCCAAGTTATCCCAAATTTTCATGGGTAAAATGTTGGGATAGAGGATTTTATCTGAAATCATTCTGGCGCAAAAAGGGAAAATAAGACAGTATAATATCAATGAAACTGTAAACACGTAACATGTTAAGGGCGGAAAACCCGAACGCCCTAAAAGACCCTTTTATATAAAAAAGTAAGCACATTAGTGCCTCATATGTCTTCTCATTTTATTCAGGTCCTTTAAAGGGCTTAAGCCCTGTCCTGTTATCAATAAATTAGGCTTTCCAGTGGAACTCAGAAAAACAAAAGCCACTTTTAAACGTCGGATTGGTATAGGGTGGGTATTTCATTATAATTTTGTTTAGGTAATTAATGTGTGCAAGGCTTTGAAAAAATAAATTGGTCCAAAATAAAAAATTGTAAAGTAAAGGGCATATTTTGTTTATTTATATTCTTAGAAGAATTATAAATATTATAATATATCTATGTACATTAACGTTTCAAAAGTTATGCCTTCCAATATAGATTAATATCGATGAATCCTAAAAGTTTATTGGGCTCACTAGAAAAATTTACGCTAGTCAACAAACAAAAAAAGTAGTCCATTATATCAAAGTGGAGCTGTAGAGATATAGGGAAAAAAACCCACAGTCGCCTCCACAAATACTTATATTAAAAGAGTTAGATTAATATGGTGTACATGTTTCGGTACTAGGGAGTACCATCATCAGCACCGAAGGGCCCAAGTGCCACTAATACTTCTTCTTCTTCTTGTGCCTTGTGCTTAGCCGCACGTTGGCGATTGTCTGTACTCTTCATACAATGTGCAGAGTGCCGTTATCGGCTCTTCGAAATATGGTAGCTGCGTCGCTGATGTTACACCAGTCCCGTATGTTTCTTAGCCAGGAATGTTGCTTTCTTCCTGGGCCTCGACGTCCCTCTATTTTCCCTTGTAGAATTAGTTTAGGAAGGTAATATTTGCCTCCTCTAAGGATGTGGCCGAGGTAGGAAACTTTTCTTTCTTTAACGATGTTAAGTATTTCTCGTTCGCAGGCTGCCGTTCTCAAAATTTCCTCATTCGTGACATGTGCATTCCATGGCACGCGTAAGAGTCTCCGGAGAGTCCACATTTCAAACGCCTCGATGCGGTTAAGGGTTCTAGCTTTGAGAGACCACGTTTCTGAGCCGAACAGTAAAATGGGCCATATGTAGCACTTAACTACCCGTAGTCTAAGTGTTAATGAGAGACTGCGAGCTAATAGGCAGTTTTTAAGTTTAAAAAATGCTGTTTTTGCATAGTTCGTTCTAAGTTTAACTTCTTCATCGCAGTCCCATTTTCATTGATCATGGCACCGAGATATTTAAGTCGTGATACTCGCTCTATAGTTTTTTCATCAACCGTCAATGTGGTGTTGATTACAGGCTGTCCGATCTATTACCATAAGTTTGGTCTTAGTAGCGTTGATTTTAAGACCATACCGTTTACCCATGGCCTCTATCCTATTCATCATTTGCTGGAGATCCTCTAAAGTTGGGGCTAGAATTACCGTATCATCTGCATATCGTATATTGTTAATTGGAATTCCGTTGATCTTAATTCCGCTACTTTTTCCTTCCAGGGCCATTTGAAAGATCTTTTCGACGTAAATATTAAAAACTATTGGTGACAGTATACAGCCCTGGCGGACTCCTTTACATACATTGGAGGTATCTGTGTACTAATACAAGCAATGTAAAAGATTTTAAAAAAATCAAAAACTAAAAACATGAATAAGACGAGGACATTTTGAGTGGTTGGACGAAAACAGATTAAAAAGTGGTAGTAAAACTGAAGGACCGCGGTCGAAGGCCAATTGGGTAACCAATAAACAACATGTTAATAATAATAAAATTCGAAAGGAATTAATTTAGAGGGTAGTGGAAGTAGAGGCCTGCTTCTTTTTTGTGTTGTATAGAACCTGTTTCCCTGAACACAGCCACCGTTCTTTTCAGGCAATGATAAAAATTCCCAGCAATAAAAGCAACGTTAGGAAAATGTTCGTGAACATCGTCCATGCACAAACCCGGATTGTATTGCCACTCACCATTTACTCTAACCTCGTTTCTAAAATAAGCTTTAACCATGAATGTTTTATGTTGATCCGTAAAGCCCATTGTGTCAATTGTTCAAGAAATTGAAAAAATTAGCAATGAATCAAATTACTTGTAACGACTGTCAAAGATGACGGAATAAGTGATTGATTGTTAATTCAGGTAGTTACTGACACCTAACAGGTATTAAGCTCTACGGCTAAGCATTACCTACGTCCTTAGATGCAAGGCCCTCTTTGATGCAAATAATTTTTGCTCGCACGGTATAATACTTATAAATAAGAAAGAAAGAAAAAACTAAAAGTCTTCCTCCACAAAATTTGCGGGAGGAAACGAAAAATAAACGAAATTTTGAATAAAAAAAAATTAAACTGCGAATGCTTTACTAGTGTTTGCTTGTCACATTTTTACTTATTTATATAAGTTGTTATAGGAGATGTTATGCTTTTTAGAAGCATATAACATCAACACTAGATGGCGCTTAGCGTTATACATCCAACTTTGAGTTTACTTTCTTTCGTCGGCGGTCGGATCTCGGATCTTTGCCTTTTTAAAGAGCCATAATTTGGCAAAATGCAAGGAAAAAGCTCTTTCTCTAGTTTACACTTAGTTAGCAATACTAACTAACTGAAACGTTGTGTTAAGTAACAAAATAAAAACCGTGGAAGCCCAACAAAGTAATTATTTTGGAAAAACTTCTTGTTCATATTATTTTATTATTACATTGTACACGAATATATTGTGGATTTAGCCTTCAGCTTTAAATTTTTTGTATTGCCGTTTTATAGCCAATGCCCCGAAATAAAACGAAAAAAAAAATATATGGGACTATATAATGTGACTATTTTTCACCTAAAGAGCCGTTGAGGGCGTCTATATTTTAGGTCATTTGAAAGGCTACGTGTTTACAGTTCTGTCAACGTTTTAGTAGGTTATTTTTATTTATTTTTCTGTTTGTCGTAACTTCAGATTAACAAGAACGATAGAGGGATTTGTTTACATTACTATTTGAATTTTGATAGGACATACCTAGATAGTAGAAGTAGTAACATGTTTTAAATATATTATTTTTTAATATATTTGTTTAACAAATTTTTACAGATTTATTTATAAATATTAAAATGCAACCATCTTTTAACAAAAACAGACAGAAAAGTTAAACATTTTGCAAATTATCTTAAATATTACGTATCATTTTGTTTTTTAATTAAATGTAATTTTAAAGTTTGTTTAAATAGTTTTAATGAAATTTGAGATTTAATAGAATTTTCGCGATAGTCTCCCGTCGCTATAAGCAACGCAAACAAAAAGAAGCCTTGTAATTGGTTGAAAATAAATTTATTAAATTTTCCAAATTATTACTTTTGATAGAATAAACCTTCATGAAAAATATACCTATGGGTTAATGTTTTAGACACTCTATCCACGTAAAAATTTTTATTAGTTCTTGTTTTTTAATTATGATGGTCATAATTAAAAGAACAAATTTTTTTTAAACAACCAGGCCATAAATTATTTTTAATTTTATGTATAAAGATATATACTAAATAAAAAATTAAATTTCTGACATTCAACCAATCTAAATTTTTTAACAAAAAAATAATTTTTGTATATTTGTCACAATTTAAAATAATCCGCATTGCCTTATTTTGTAAAATTTGTGATTTATTAAATATTTCCTTACTAGCACAATATAAAATAGAAGAAAATGTGGTAATAAAATAGTATTAAATACAGCAGTTTTTTTAGAAAACAAACTAAAATTAGAACTGATTCTTTTAAAATAACCTACTTTTCCGGCAATCTTCGATATGATACTTTCAAAATAATTTAAAAAAATTTAATTTTGAATCAATGATTATCCCTAAATATTTAAAACTGTTTACTAATTCCAATTTTTCCCCATCAATTACAACATTTATATTTTGACAATTTAAATTATTACCCATAACCATACATTTAGTTTTTAAAATATTTAATTTTAATTTATTTACTTTTAGCCAATTTAATAATATATTTATCTCAGAATGTAGAGTATTTAGACCATCAAAAATATTGAAGACATTAATGTAAATTAAGGTGTCATGAGCAAACATTTGTAACTTACACATTTTTAAAACTAAGGCCATATCGTTAATGAAGGTATAAAATAAATAATATTGGACCTAGTCTACTTCCTTGAGGAACTCCTATATTATTTGTTTTTTTATTTGAATATGTTTTTGATATCTTTGTTTTTTGTGACCTGCAACTTAAATAATTTTTAAACCATTTATAAACGTTTCTGCGAATACCATATTATTGATACAATTTACTCAATAATCTGGCCCTGTCAATTGTTTCGAATGCCCGCTTAAAATCAAAAAATACAGCTATAACATTTTCCTCCTGATCAATGGTTCTCTTCCATCAAACATTGGATGGCTGTCTCTGTAGAATACCCTTTTTGAAAACCAGCTTGAAAGAAAACTAAAATTCGAATAAGTATAGCGGAAATGAGGGCAGGCAATGAAATGACACAATTGTATTTATCCCAACGTTTCGTTTTATATAAAAACTTTTTCAAGGGTCAATGAAAAGGTCTTTAAGCCTGTATATTCATACTGTGGAATATGATCACACATTTTCTCGAAAACACATTGGATAATATGTATATATCCGAACTATCAGTAGGACTACCTACGTAACAGTTTACGTGTTACTATCAAAGTAGTACTGACAAGATAGTTCTTTCCTATTTATACTTTCAACTCCACTTTAAGCATGGACTACTTCTTCAAATTAAAAAATTAAAAACTACATTGTTCTAACACCATTTTGGAGTTGACAGACCTTCCCTTAATAATTGATTGGAACTATTGGCAATATGTTTGTGTATCTGTATTATACCAGCAAAATAAATAAGCAAATACAGTATAGTATACACATTTACTAATATAACGTATTTGGCAAATCAGGAATATTTTTATATCGTTATCGAAAATCTAGCAACTATTAATATAACTAGCTACATAATATGATAGTATCTAATAGATATAATGCATTGGGTTCAGTGGATTCAACGCTTGTGTATTTGTTAAATAAACTGTTATTTATTTTATGTTTCATAAACCGCAAATTATGGTTTATTTGTAATTGGACCTAAAAGTCAACAGTCAACAACAAATAATTACTTTAATATGGAATAAAAGCATTTTAAAGTAAAAAAATATCAATCAATAAAACAAACAGAATAACTTATTCGAGCTCAATAAATACCGTCAAGTTGGGTGATAGAAGTTTGTAATCGCCTTATGAATGGGCAGTTCCTGAGCAACCAAATTGCCAGGAAATTTTAAAAGTAATTTAATTAGACGACTTAGTTGTTTAATAATCATACACCCTTTTATGATATTTACTATTTACTTTCCTAACAACTTCGAGCCCAAGTAAGCATGCTTCCATGAGTATTTCGTCAACCGACGATAAAGTGTCCAGTCTGACGTCAAGAAAAATTTACAGTGTATGTAAAAATTGCAGATATGATGATTTCAGAAAGTTATATCGATTTGACTGCGAAAATGGTGAGTGGTTTGCAAATTATTTTTTGACTTATACTGGAAAAAGGCGAGGGGGTGCACTATCGCCTTTAAATAAGATTAAAGTCTTTCCGCGAAAATTGTCGGATCCGGGCTTTCAAAATTCTGTAGGTGAAGAACTCGTTGTTCACCAAACTACTGTCTGTAAGACATACACTTCTGTAATGGATGCAGTTTTGGAGAAGGCGAATATTTTTATTAAATTTCCTACAAGCGCTGAAGCTGTTGTGGAAGCTTAACGGTTGTGGTTAGAAAGATTTATTTATGTTCCTTTAATTTGTGAACGAATATCAATCGCTTGTCTTTAATTTCTTCACTTCATCACTATCACTTTCCTCATTTTCACTGAAATCTGCTATGTCACAAGTATGTTTCCTGTTTTCCACAAAAACGAAACAGATTACGATTGTACTAAATAAATAGACCAACGTTGTTGTATTTACGTCAACGCTTTTGCAAATTAGGCACCAAATTGAACATGAAATCTATAATCTGAACAAGTGGATAAGCCACGTCTGAACTTGTGTTGAATAAGCATTTGCTACAGAGGTGTAAGAAAAACAGCAATCGCTTCAAAATTTTATTCATATCCAGATCTAGCGATTGCTTTTACTTACAGCATTTGCTAGTCAAGCGATTGCTTTTACTAAAAAGTAATTGCTTCAAGTAATTGCTTAATTTTTATTCATTAGGCTCAATAATGGAACAGATAATGATGCCGCGCAGCTGGCAGGAACGTGAAGAAATTGAATATTAGAGCCTTACAGATATAGTTAATATTTATTTAGGAACTATTATAGAGTTTATATTAAATAGTATGTTTTAAAGCTGTATTAATTGTATTATTATATATTTATAAAATAAGGTACCTACTCATATTTCTATTGTAACAGCGGGGAGGCGCTGCCTCCCCTGACGAGCCGCCACTGAATTTAAAGTACTCGCGATGAACCTTTGGCTATAATGTATTCTGTATCTTTTCGCGTATCGTCACAAATCACCCACTGTAATTCACCAAACATGACAGTAAAGGTAAAGGAGATTTCGTTTTGACGACCATTTAACTTTTTTTTCAGAATGCAAACGAAAAAGTTATAGACCCATTGCTTAGACCAGTACAGAATTTTTCTTCTGTTCCTCGTACGTAACATAAATACGATATAATAATATGTCGTCAAAAGAAAAAAGGCACCTCCGATCAGCAATTTTTTAACGTCCCGGTTAAACAGAGAAATTGGTAAATCTTTTATTATACTAGGTAAATTATTAAAGAAACGCATAGCCAGACAACCTGGGCCGTCTTGACACCTTTTTAATCTATATGGTTTCTGGGTACCAGCTTGCACTTTGTTCGAGTATCGTGGCAGTGAATGTCTTGGTGTAGTGTGTACATACTTAAGTTTTTTCTGATGTGAACCAAGTTTTCAAAAGTATATAATAATGGAAAAGTAAGTATCCTATTTTAAATAAATGCGTTTCTGCAATGGGCTCTATAAGATATAGTCCTGAAATTAGTCTTATTGCTTTCCGTTGAAGTCTAAATACCTGATCACCTCCGGTTGCATGCCCCCAAACCAAAATTGCATATAACATAATAATATGGCTGTGACTTAATGAAAAATAAGCCTGCTTTGGAACGTCTACTGTCACATAGTGTGATAAATTTCTTAAGACACATATATTGGAATTAAGTTTCCCGATTAAAAAATCAATATGAGAATTCCATCTCAATCTTGGATCGATATACACTCCCAAACATCTTACTATTACCACCTCACTTACAAACATAAAAAAATGATAAATTTGTCAATCTGGCTAAAGACCAACCAGCAGCTTATATTTATCAAATCTAAACAACACATTACGTTCTAAAATACATTGTATGGGATCAAATTTTTAAAGAAGTTTCTTTAATTAATGCCAATTTAAAAATATATTTCTTATTAATAAAGGGCGGAATATATGCAAAATGCATAAAATATGCATTTTTTGCAAATTTTGTCAATTTTATAATAAAACGCATATTTTTCATAAATTCTTATTTTAAGAGCATATTTTTATGTTTTCGGCTTTATCAAAAAATTTAAAACGTTAAAGGTTTAATGTCCAGTTCGGTACTTATTTCAGGGATTTTCCAATCTGAAGATTATAATAATTTTATTTACATTTTCGTAATACAAACGGTATTTATTGGGGTTTTCCGGGGTTTACAGGTATATTGTTAGGGGTTGTTTATTGTGACTTAATAATGCGTTATTATTACTTGCTTAACAAACTATATTTATATCGATTTGTAATACTTCTGTTTAGATTTCAGTATTTTAAATGTGTAGTTAAAGATCTTGATCTTGTTCTTATTAAGGTTAATTTCAGTTTTATACCGGACATAATATCCTCGTTGAAGAGTAGAAATTTAAGTTTAAGAGATTCAATTATTGATAAAACTTTTTCCGCTAAATGGTAGGAGGCCAAGTAAGGAACAAATTGGATGTAACTGTAAAAAAGAATGAAGGATTTAAATACTTAACTGCAGTAAAAAGCATTTATGAGGGCAAATCATCCAATGAAGTTGTATCTTGGCCTTATATTTTGCTACCTAAGTTGAAGTATTATCCGATTACATCAGTAGGTGTTGAAAGAAACTTCTCTTTGTATAAACATAATTTTTACTAATAGAAGACAATTCTTTTTAGTTGAAAATTTTGAAAAATATTTAGTAATAAATGCCTTTAATACAATTTAAGGTTAAAAAATTGTTTACTTTTATTTTTCCAATGGGTTTCTTTACCTCATTTTACTATAATAAATTAAGAAATATTGCATACCAGTATGCATATTTGGTAAAAAAAGGCAAATAACTGCATATTTTAATAGCAAACAAGGCATATATATGCGTATATCTTGGCTGAATTTAAGTGCATATAATCCGCCCTTTACTTATTAGACTTACAACTACAATATATTATGCACTTCATTTGCTTTGTGAAAAAAATGCGTAAAGTTTCGATAAAGCTTTCGTATCCCAAACGGGAAATGACACTGTTGTTACTTTTCGATACATGCAAATCTTCTCTGGGCATATCTGCATTTTGACATAAAATCGTTTAAACTATTGATCAGACTCTCTGGTACAAACTGTAGTTTTGCCTTAGGCTTTAACAGATTGCATGTGAGCCAGATATACGTTGTAATAGAACGCAAAAATCTATGTTTTTATTTTAAGTTATTTTTATTTAAAGTGCGTTCTCAGGCAAAACAATATGTTTCCTATTTTAAAATTTAAAGAAGGGCTCTAAAAGCTTTTATTCCAAGAATAAATATAATAATAATACCCAAATGTAGCTAACTATTTTAAACAAATACGAACGGGTTTTCTTAAACAAATAAATTGCCCAAGTTATCCTAAAGATTTGTTAAGTCATAAAGTTTATTTTTCTATAATACCCTAAAAGCTGGTTGTTAGCAAAAACTCAAATAAATAATAGAATCTATAGAAGAGCACGTTTTGTCAAAGATAATGTAAACTTTATAAGAATCTATACTAACCCCAGATGGGAATAATAAATAAAGGGACTTTCGTGGGTGGTCCATTATAATGAGCTAATGAACCATATTATTGAGAAAAAAATGGAAAATATAGGAAGAACCTGGAATTTGTATTTTGACCATTCTATGTATGTAAAAGTCGGATCAGATTTATTCTTTTATTTTCCCTGGAACAGCTTAAAAGGGTTTTTTTTAAGTAAATCTGATTGCTGTACTTTAAATTTAAGGTTATTTAGGAATGTTATTTGTAAGACCGTTTTTTACGGTTATTTTATAAGTATGGAATGTATTGTTTATCTATAGATATGATTTTTAAGTTGAAATGTCCATAAAGAGAGGAAAAGTTTTAATTAAATATCGAGAGGGTATAACTAGAGTCACCTAGCGGTAATGTCTACAATCATATATTGGGACGACCCTGTTTTATGATCTAAGGCAGAGTCTTAGAGAGAAATGACTTCTGATTGGTTGGATAGAATAAACTGTTTATATCCTAAGACGTGGTACCGAGGGGTAATATCGATTTTAGTACGTTCTATAGGGTGGAATATCTAAATATTTGAATTAGCATAATTTAAGGGGTGTATTTAGAAGTTAGATGCTTAATCAGGGAATTTCACAATTCAGTTCCTAAGTTTCTATTGTCGTGTTCGGTTTACTAAGTTCCGAAGTTTCTGTTATCGGGTTCGGTTTGACCATGTACCAAAGATGCTATATTCGGGTGTATAGCCAAGCGGGTTTTAAGGAAATGTAATTAGGTGGGTTTTTAAGAGTACATAGTTTCGGACTCATTTCTCTCTTTGATATACCTCTTGTGTAGTGAATCCTTTGTTTCTTAAAAGTGTAAAGTTAAATTGTGGGTTTTAAGTATAATTGTTGTTTTACCTATAAGTTTCAGGGTTTTAGTGTTTAGACTTTTCAGTTTTCGGGGATTATCATAAATTAATCTTTGGGTGATTAAATTACAGGGCTGTATTGAATTAAAAATAGTAATTTTATCTGTTTTAAATAGTAAATGGGTAATTTTTGGATTCGTAGAGTAAACGCATTTAAATAGAACAATCTCTCTTTATTAGTTAGCATAATACATATTTTGTATTAGTTATACAGTCTTTCTTTTTCTTGTTCAGTAACTTTTCTTTCTACCTTTTTTTATAATTGTTGTTAATAGATTTATAAGTTGTTGTTTAAACTGGGTGTTGTTTTATTGAAACAATCAATATAAAGGGTTTCATTAACAAAGGTTGAACGGTTCGCTCTCGCGCCCTAAAGACGCGTCGCTGCGACGTTATTGTTAACATCATCACCTGGATATTGCTGTTTGGTCGACATTGGTAAGTCGTTTGGTATTAACAGTAGATACAACTAACAGAACGAGACGACGTTGACGTTATCATGAAGAACTGCATCCTCTCCAAGAGTGCTCTTGCTATATATTTGTCTTAGTTATTTATACTAGTAATTCTACCCTTATGTGAGAGGACCAGGTCTGGTATTCTCGGTCAGAACCGCTACCATTGATAACGAATAATGTTTATTATAGTCCGAACGCTACCACATAATTAACTAGTAATTAGTGATATACCAGATCAATCCTGTCACATAAAATTGGTGGCAGCTTAGTGAATGTCTTTTTGCTAGCTTACAATCTTTGATAAAAAAATTGTTGGTCAACTAGGGAATTTCTTTTGCTGAATTAAAATGTTTTTTTTTCACATAAAAAGTGACCACTACTTTTCTCTTTTGCTTGATGTCAGCGTATCGATTTTCTTTTTGAAAAATTTCAATGTTTTTTCATAAAAAAAATAGTTAATACCTGTACGCTGTGTATTCTTTTTGGATAGTTTTTTTTTGTTGATAAAAGGATAATGTAACAATGTTTTTGTTGTCAGTGATAATATGATTGTAATTGATGTAAGCTGAGCAACAAAGATAGTGAACCTTACGCCAGCTAGAATGGTTTTAATAGCCCCAAATAACGATGATCATAAAATGCGTATAATATAATTCTTTGTCAAAAACCAGAGAACCCATTCTCTGTTCATTCAGTTTTTCTTGTTTTCTTTGTTTGACGGAATATTTGTCGGATAGTAGGTAAATAAAGTTAATTTTACCTGGAAAAGTAATTGCTTTTGAGTCAAAAAGCATAGTATTGTTTTAAATATCGAGTTGATTGTGGTAATTGGAACATATTAGCTAAAAATGGACCTACATATTGGAATATTAATGAATTTTGAAAGAAATTTATTTGTTTTGTGGTATGTATTAATCTTTGATCTGTTTGTTTAAATAATTGTATTTAATTGATTAAAAAGTCACAATAAAATCGTGTACACCGTGAATTTTAGCGTATTTCATCGTCAATATGTTCTAATTTTAATCAATCTGTCATGTATCGAGTATGTAACACATGTAAAATGTAACTTTTTCTTACATTTATTTTATTCACTGGAATAAAATATATCTGTAACAGTAAATTGCTTTTCTTGGGATTATTTTGTTTTTTGGTTGTCGCAGAAATGGTATGTTACCGCAATAATAGTAAATTAACGGAAATTACTGATCATTAGGTAAAAGTAAAGCGCGTATTTTTTTTTAAAGGTATATAGTTTAAAATGAACAGTCTATGAAAAGTTAAAGATTAATTTTCTCAATAATTAAAGTGTTCTTAATCTCGATTTTAGCGGGTTAATGTGAGATGTAGAGATAGGGATTTTCAGGAAATAGTAAGGGCACAGCAGCAAGAATCCAACAGGAAGAAGGATTGCATGTTTACTAAATTGGGTCATAATGTGTTGTGTTAAAGTATTAGTTGTTTATTCAATATGTGGTTTTAGAGCATAACCGATTTAAGGATTAAAAGTAAAATGTAAAAAAATACGTTTGACGTGTAAGATAAGAGATTCAACGAGTATAAGTTTTTTCGGTTGGTTTAGTAAGTCAAAACACAACATATTGTTGACTGTTTGTGGAGTAGTTGAATACTAATAGAACTTTGGTGCTCCTTTGACATGTATGGTGCAAATATATGTCATCGTATTTTTGTTTAAATGAGGTGTAGAAATCATTTATTGTTTAGATAATGAAATTCAACCCTTTTGAGATTCTTGTAAATATAAGAAAACATATTTAGTGCGTAAAGCTCTATAACAGCTCTTATTGAGGTTGATATTATTCAGAACAGCTGCGTTTATTTATTTCATTCTGTGCTATATTATAATTAATATAATAATGTTAGCGGTGTTTTTTTCTAGTAACCGGCCATGTTATTATAAATATTGAAACTTTGTTGTATACATATATTTTTGTTTAATTGACAAACTAATCTGTTTCTATTTCAGCGTAATATTTTGTTACCTGGAAGGTAAAAAAATGGTTATAAACTGGTAAACGAACCATTTTTGTGTTAATGAACTATAAAAGTACTTTTAGCAGTGTAAAGTTGTGGCGTTCCATTATGATTTTTGATAATAATTTATTGATTTTATTTCAGTTTCTTGGATAATGACCAGTACTCTGGTGGTACGACTGTCCATGGTTTAAATTGCGATATTACAATTTACATACAGTAATAAATTCTTTTTTCACAGGTCCGATTGTAATCAGTTCTGATCTGATATTGATGACGGAATAGCAGCGAATTTTCAATATTATGAATGCAGTGCAGCGTATTTTATTTAGGTACATTTTTCTTTTCAGGTATTTTTTTTTCTCTTTCAGGACGTACATTGAACATATTAATAAGGTTATTGTTATTGTTTTTGTTTGTTGTTTAATTGGAATTTGGTTTTGTTGATATAATTATTGAATTTCGTTTTTTTTGAAAAGGGTATAAAAACTTTGTGGTACAAAGGTAAGAGGCATGGAAATATTTATTTACATTATACTGTAGTTGCATTAAAAGTAGATTTTTGAGAATCAGTACTCTATACCCTCATTTAAATAAAATGAATTTGCACAAGGTATTTTATTATGCGAACGTAGTAAGTAGCCCATCAAGGTGTTTATGACAAAAGGGTACCTACCCTATCTTTATTGTTTGGGGTTACGGATATAACCGACTGATGATATTGTATAGTTAATAATTTCTTTTAAACTGGCGCGTCACAAAATATGATAGTCTGGGGTCTGGTGCTACATTTGCATAGTAATAGTTTTACGATCGATCGGTATTTTGAAAGGTGTTTGCGATTAAAAAAAGGTTTATTATTTAACGCGTACGAGAATCACCTTTCCGGTAAAATGCTATTTTTTCTTTAACAATGAATTAACATCCGGTTTAAGTCATATGATTTTTTTTTATTATTATTGTTTTTTTTAAAGGTGGTTTGTTACCTTTCGTCTACGTATTGTTATTTTAAGGAATATTCGGTAAAGGTTGCTTTGTGGAATTTTGTAAAATGAGTGAATTTAGTGGTGTTATTGGTAATGTGCTGTCTTACGTCAAAAATTGGCGGATAGTTGAGTATGCCCGGAGAAAAGAAGATATATCCAGAAAACACAGATCCATTTACGAATACTTAGTTGATGAATATTT
The DNA here is from genome assembly GCA_963969555.1 of Polydrusus pterygomalis. Taxonomy (NCBI): domain Eukaryota; kingdom Metazoa; phylum Arthropoda; class Insecta; order Coleoptera; family Curculionidae; genus Polydrusus; species Polydrusus pterygomalis. The sequence continues at coordinate 24,729,699 of OZ018378.1, read as the reverse complement.
TTGATAGTTGTGGTGTTGACAATGAAACGACTGACTCCCATTTAGAAATATTACAAAAACATATCAGTGAGTCATGCATAAAGATGGAAGATCAAATGAGCTTTATGGATCAATTTAAGTCTATAGAAGACTAGAAGAATCTAAAAAATGGTGCTGTGTGGATATAACTTGATATTGCAAATGGTTATCCAGAACGACTCTACCTCGTTGAAAATCACATCAACGATGCGATGGAACTAGCGTATAGCATAGATAGGCGAGTGTTATCTGTATGCTTCAGAAGTGCAGGCGAGACACTTCAAGGGATCGACGAGAAGAATGAAATTGAATTTACTGGTATATGGCCAGGGAGCACGGAGCGTGTACAAGGGATACATAGCTCAGGAGAGTGCAGGGCGCATAGGAGCGTGTAAGAGAGATACATAGCTCAAGTTGTGCCGGGGAGATGGTACCTAACCTTGAATATGAAGCATACATGTCTAGTTCTGTTGGTTCACCAATAAATAGTAATAAAAATCTTGCTGTAAATCTTAAGGATGGAGTCCCGATGATGCACAGAAGATTTTTCCAGATGAATAATAGACCAGAAGAAAAGGACAACAACCTGATTAACAATAGTATTAAACTTCAACAGTCGAACCCTAAGGACTGATCACCCCTAGTAACAAGACTGCATGAAGACTTAAAAGTACCGGTTTTTCACGGCTGCAATTTCTTAGTTTCGTAGACGTACATACTATGATTTGCGAGTCAACAATTCACACATGTGTCGGCATTTGTATGGCGACTGAATTAGTAAACATTGAAAACCACAAACAAACAAAATAGAAAATTGTTGTCCGATTTCTATATACTGCCTCACCTCAGACCATAAATAACCCCCCACCCCTCTTAAAATTGGTGATGTAGATAGTTTGGATAGGACAGATTCTCTCCACAGTTCTGTGTTGGAAAAGTAAATGATGTTGGGCTCCGCGGTGAGCATAGAATAAATTTAAAGCCAATTGCAAGATCCCGGAAGAAGATAGTAGCAGGAGGAGCCTAAGAAGTAGTAGCAGGAGGAGGCGTAGCGAGTATAACAGAGTAGTAGCAGGAGAAGTAATAGTGTGTATAGTGAGGAGATAGTAGCAGGAGAAGTAATAGCGTGCATAATAAGAAGTTGTAGCAGGAGAGTAGTAGCCGAAGGAGTTGTAGCGAGCCTAAAAAGATAGTAGCAGGAGGAGATGTTGCGTTCATAACAAGGAGACAATAGCAGGGAAGCTGTAAAGTATCATATCAGAAAGGTATAATTTCAGGAAAGTATCATACTAGGAAAGTATCGTAACAGGAAAGTATCAAGAAGCTTTATAGCGAGCATAGCAGGAAAAATCAGTATGTTCTGTAGTAAGTATATTAGGAGGCTCTTCAGTGAACGTAGCAGGAAAACATCAGGAGACTCGGTAGTGAACATAGCAGAAATTTAGGATTCCGTAAGAATACCAAGAGTTTTTGTAGTTTTGGGAAGTTACCGAGATATCTTTTTTTTCAAGAAGAAATAGGCCTATGGGTAGAAATGTAAAAGTTGTTACGGATTTTCAGAGCATGCGCCGAACACGAAAGCACCTTGTCGAATTCTTTATCAAATTCCTTGTCGAATATTTTACTAAATTCCTTGTGTTCTACAAGAAGAACTGTAGATAGGAATAGAAAAAATGTTAAAGAAAAGAAGAATATAGAAAATGGTAAATCTGGCTTGGGTAAGACAAAAATGGTAAGGCATTTTTAGGTAACAGTTTGAAAATCGTGAGTATAGAGTAAGAAATACTTAGGTAAGATAAAATGGAAGAAGTTTTAAAGGAACGATTAGAAAATCGTAAACTAGTTTGGAAAAAGGGTAAGTGAAAGATTGAAGAAGTTTATTGAAATTAATAGTTGATCGTGTTTCAAGGGGAAATTGTTTTATAACTTTAATTAATTTTTTTTAGAGAAAGCCCAGCCAGAGAAGGTAATATAGAAGATGAAGTACAGCCTATTGACTTCTCGTACAGTCAATGTACCTACATATTATAAGGTTTTATTACTTAAGTGTGTGGCATAGTATAAGTCTAGTTTGTAAGAGAAGTTAAATAAAAATAGTTTTTTTTTATTACTGTTTTTTTTTATGTTGTACTGTGTATATAACCCGTTGTGAGCAAAAGTAATGTCTTGATGTTTTAGAAGGAAAGTAACTATGATGCCATGAATCTTTTTATTAGAATCCTTAGCCCATATGTTTTAACCAGAAGTAATAGCGTATGATTGTGCGGACAAGACCAGAGAGCTAAAAAAAAAGGTGTCCCTATTGTCCGAGAAACCTTGCCAGGACCCGTGAAGCTATATGGAGATCATACCAAAGACTAGAAGTAGACCAGAAGAGAGAGTACGTACCGGAACATGAGTTTACTTGCCAAGTAAATGATGAACAAGTAATTAGACATTGGACAGCCATCGTAGTACAGTACCAGGAGGTTATGTCCATCATGAAGAGATGCCAACTGAGAGAAAAGATTCCTAAAAATAGATTAGCGTTAGACAAACAATCGCCAGATGTCGTACGAAATCTTGTAAAGCAGACTTCAGGTTACGTGAGTGGAGTATTGGGAGAAGTACTCTACACTGTAAAGTGCTATACAAAACCAAAATCTGTTCCTACCGCTATCACACATATATTGGTGGAACGTGGAACAGAAGTGGAATGACAACCACTAGTCCCAGCTAACTATTGGATGGAAGTTAGCCAGGAGTGGAGAGGGATCACTGATGTCTTTGAATTAGACGCCAATGAGGAGGAAGACAGAATTTCAATGCGCGGACTTTCCATTTCCCCAATAAGTTCCAATGGAATATATACGCAGAAAGACATATATAGAGTTCAACAGACACTGTTATACCCGGCACTAGGAAGCAGTAACTATCCAGGTTACCAGGAGGATAGTGGGCATTGACAACGCCGACTCCTAGTTTATGCCCAATTTATTCTCGCAGCACGAATTTCCAGCATGGCACACTCTGCAGCGGAGGAGGTATGAGGCTTTTGTTCAAGATGAAAATCCATTTTCCATTTGTGACGTTCTCGATGGATAAGCTTGCATAGTTAGTTATTGGTTGAGCTGTTAATAACTACTATATAGTTAAGGAAGCAAGCTGATGAAACAACCTAGCCCATACCAAACTGTATCAGACGAATTGGCAACTCACTAGAGGTGAGATAATCCCATCAAATGAAGATGTAGAGCTGAATCGAGCAATGGTGGAACCCATTGTACCATTGGGAATGAGATACCCAAAACATCCCAGACCAGGAAGCGACATGTAAGGCAGCCAATTGTCGTGGCAAGACAGAAGAGAAGCTAATTATAGACTTAGTGTAACGAATTTGGACAGAATCGGAACTAATAAATCGCGGAAAAACAGGAGTGTGTGCTAAAAATTTGTGGGTTCGTGTCGGTAAGTGTGAGAATCGCCCCGTTAAGACTGCATTTAGCAGAATGGTTATCAGTGCTTTGTTGATATTAATTTTGATTTAGTTTTTTTTTTTAAAGTGGTAGATATTGTGTTGAGTTTCGAATGTACAAGATGCAAACCAGTGGCGTAGATATTATTTTCCTATTTTTTTTTAGTCAATATATGATTCATTCTAAGGTGGGGGCAATGTAATAGAACGCAAAAATCTATGTTTTTATTTTAAGTTATTTTTATTTAAAGTGCGTTCTCAGGCAAAACAATATGTTTCCTATTTTAAAATTTAAAGAAGGGCTCTAAAAGCTTTTATTCCAAGAATAAATATAATAATAATACCCAAATGTAGCTAACTATTTTAAACAAATACGAACGGGTTTTCTTAAACAAATAAATTGCCCAAGTTATCCTAAAGATTTGTTAAGTCATAAAGTTTATTTTTCTATAATACCCTAAAAGCTGGTTGTTAGCAAAAACTCAAATAAATAATAGAATCTATAGAAGAGCACGTTTTGTCAAAGATAATGTAAACTTTATAAGAATCTATACTAACCCCAGATGGGAATAATAAATAAAGGGACTTTCGTGGGTGGTCCATTATAATGAGCTAATGAACCATATTATTGAGAAAAAAATGGAAAATATAGGAAGAACCTGGAATTTGTATTTTGACCATTCTATGTATGTAAAAGTCGGATCAGATTTATTCTTTTATTTTCCCTGGAACAGCTTAAAAGGGTTTTTTTTAAGTAAATCTGATTGCTGTACTTTAAATTTAAGGTTATTTAGGAATGTTATTTGTAAGACCGTTTTTTACGGTTATTTTATAAGTATGGAATGTATTGTTTATCTATAGATATGATTTTTAAGTTGAAATGTCCATAAAGAGAGGAAAAGTTTTAATTAAATATCGAGAGGGTATAACTAGAGTCACCTAGCGGTAATGTCTACAATCATATATTGGGACGACCCTGTTTTATGATCTAAGGCAGAGTCTTAGAGAGAAATGACTTCTGATTGGTTGGATAGAATAAACTGTTTATATCCTAAGACGTGGTACCGAGGGGTAATATCGATTTTAGTACGTTCTATAGGGTGGAATATCTAAATATTTGAATTAGCATAATTTAAGGGGTGTATTTAGAAGTTAGATGCTTAATCAGGGAATTTCACAATTCAGTTCCTAAGTTTCTATTGTCGTGTTCGGTTTACTAAGTTCCGAAGTTTCTGTTATCGGGTTCGGTTTGACCATGTACCAAAGATGCTATATTCGGGTGTATAGCCAAGCGGGTTTTAAGGAAATGTAATTAGGTGGGTTTTTAAGAGTACATAGTTTCGGACTCATTTCTCTCTTTGATATACCTCTTGTGTAGTGAATCCTTTGTTTCTTAAAAGTGTAAAGTTAAATTGTGGGTTTTAAGTATAATTGTTGTTTTACCTATAAGTTTCAGGGTTTTAGTGTTTAGACTTTTCAGTTTTCGGGGATTATCATAAATTAATCTTTGGGTGATTAAATTACAGGGCTGTATTGAATTAAAAATAGTAATTTTATCTGTTTTAAATAGTAAATGGGTAATTTTTGGATTCGTAGAGTAAACGCATTTAAATAGAACAATCTCTCTTTATTAGTTAGCATAATACATATTTTGTATTAGTTATACAGTCTTTCTTTTTCTTGTTCAGTAACTTTTCTTTCTACCTTTTTTTATAATTGTTGTTAATAGATTTATAAGTTGTTGTTTAAACTGGGTGTTGTTTTATTGAAACAATCAATATAAAGGGTTTCATTAACAAAGGTTGAACGGTTCGCTCTCGCGCCCTAAAGACGCGTCGCTGCGACGTTATTGTTAACATCATCACCTGGATATTGCTGTTTGGTCGACATTGGTAAGTCGTTTGGTATTAACAGTAGATACAACTAACAGAACGAGACGACGTTGACGTTATCATGAAGAACTGCATCCTCTCCAAGAGTGCTCTTGCTATATATTTGTCTTAGTTATTTATACTAGTAATTCTACCCTTATGTGAGAGGACCAGGTCTGGTATTCTCGGTCAGAACCGCTACCATTGATAACGAATAATGTTTATTATAGTCCGAACGCTACCACATAATTAACTAGTAATTAGTGATATACCAGATCAATCCTGTCACAACGTGATGTACAGAATATTCATTTAATATTTTTTGCCATATTTGCGTGTTACATATTAATGGTATTAAAATCTTGTTAGTTTAAACTTTTTCACGTGTACGTAGCCCGTGATTTTTCTGTTATTTTTTGTAGCAATAATATTATCTAAATTGAAACATGAACAATATACACAATAATAGAAACAACAGTGGCGGTTCTTAAGAGGGCAATCGAACTTCTACACTGTTAGAAATCCTGGACGCGAGAATCAAAAAAATTTATAATCAATTAAAATAAATCAAATTTAATTTAAAATGTATAGTTATTTTAACTCTTTTGTGTTTAGTAAAAATCAGATTTTAAGAACTAACTTTTCTGGAAGTCGTTTTAACATAACAGCTAACTAAAATTAACATGCAATTCTTTTACGGTTTAAATGAACCAAATACTAGTAACTTTGATAAAGTTTATAATCATTATCAATATCTTTTTTAGTTAAATTTTTAAAATAAGTTAATACTAACATAAAAAATGTGTCAAATTAACTAATTATTGTAATTTTTACTGCACAATAAAATCAGATTAATGTCAAAATAGTAATAACATATTTTATGAGTTACTGATTGACTGAAGCGGTTTTAGTTAAATTGACAAAAAAACGGGATTGGACTTTCTGGGACATAAAAAAAAAGTTAAATTTGATTCTTTTCTTTAAACAGTGTATAGGCACTATTTAGGTATGAAATGAACATTAACGAATTAAGGGTAAAGCAAACTTTGTCATACTTTAAAAAAACTGAAGTAAAATTGGGAACAGAATTAAATAGGATACACAAAACTATTTTCATTTTATTTCTATTATCATCACCATGAATATACTTTATTATCTAGAGAAAAATTGTTTATAATAAAAAATTCAAGTGTGCATACATCTCGCCTTCGAAATTTAATAGAAATATACAGGGTGTTTGGAGCGATAAAGGGGAAAAATAAGAGAAATAAACCCGTAGTTTGATTCTCAACCATTTCTGAAATAATCGGTTCTGGTTTTTTTATATTGAAATAATGAAGGAGGCTTTAGTTTTAAACCTCCGATACATTTTGATTGATAGTTTTTCGCAGGCCTTTTCTTTGACCTCTCGAAGGCTTTTGACACGATTGATCATGAGATACTACAAAAAAAATTAAACAAATATGGCATAAGAGGGAACTGTTTAGATCTGATCTGATCTACAAGGAAGGAAACAACTAGTATGTATTTCCGCTGAAGAAAGCGCCCGTTTTGCCCGAAATGCAAAACGGAAAGAGTTGCAGGCGGTACCTAATCCACGAAAGAAGAGTTCCACAGCTTTGACGAGACAGGAAATAGAAAAAATGACCTTTAGTTTGGATGAAAATACCCCAGATGGGCTTCAACAGAAATTTTTCCATAAAGCTGCATCCGAACTAGCATGGAGGAGAAATGAAGCGGTTTTTTTTTATTGGAATATTTTAAGGAGGAAAAATATATTAACGGGTCTAGTACCGGTCGTCTGGAATACAACCCAATATTTCCTAGAACGGCGCAAGGAGGAGCAAGTCGAGCATGCGAAAGTAAGTTGCTTGTAAAAAATCTTGTGAATCAGGTTTTATGTCCAATACGATTATATTTTAAGCTAATGTCCAAAAGAGGCGAAAACATTAAAACTACTCGATTATTTTTGACGGTCAATCAAAAATGGAAACAAAATGATAATTCCCCATGGTTTAAGAATTATCCAGCAGGTATTAACATTATAAGAAACTGGACAAAAATAATGGGAGCAATCAACATCGGCCTAGATACTATAAAAATAAAAAAAGCACGAATCACTCTAATAGTAAGTACTCCTATAGCAGTTCAGGCGCTAATCACCAGGAAGTCATCAAAATAACGGGCCATAATTCTATAAATTCTGTTACTCCCTATCTCCAGCTCAGGAAGTTTACCAGTCTGCAACTTCACTCATAACACAAGGTGTCCCACAGGGCTCCATACTGGGACGGTGCTGTTTCTGCTGTACGTGAATGGCCTTTGCGAGGGGCTTCTTTGAGGTCTGATTTGCCAGTACGCCGACGATACTTAACTCTACAAAAACTGGTTTACTTACTTTCAGCAGAGCGTATCGACTTGCACCAAGATTTTCATACTCACAATGCCCCACACATTTAATCACAGGGAGAATGTTTCCAGGCGTGAAAATTGCTTCTGAAAGAGTGCAGGGTCTAGATGTGGAAAATGAAGAAATTGTTCTGGATATTTCCGCAGAGAACTCAGGCATAAGTACGAGACGGGTTGCAAATGAACTCCATATACCATCACATCTAGTCGTATGAGAGTCACTTAGAAAAAACGGTTAAAAACCATTTCACGTTCAACCCGTTCAACATTTTCTAGATGGTGATCCTGCCTCAAGGGTACAATTTTTTGAATGGATCCATTAAAATCGAAGTCTGCACAAATACATTTTATTTAGCGATGAAGCTCAGTTCACTAGTGATGAAATTAATGATTGCCACATTAAACATCGGTGATCAGATGAAAACAATGCTACATTTGAACGAAACTGTCAACATCGATTCAGTATTAATGTCTGGCGTGGAATGCTCAACGACCAGTTGTCTGGTCCATTTGAAATGGATGGGTGTCTGACTGGAGAAGGATATTTACGGTTTTTGGAAGACCATTGGATACATATTTTGGATGATGTTTCGTTAAATGTTCGACAACGAATGTACATCCAACATGATGGAGCCCCACCTTATTTAAGTCTCCGTGTGCGAAATTTCTTGAATTATTATCGTTTTCCTAATCGCTGTATTGGCAATTGGCAGAGGTGGTCTGCAAGTTTGGCCACCGAGGTCACTAAACATAAACCCGCTTGATTATTGCCTTTGGGGATGGATCAAATCGCTAGTATATAAAACACGAGTGGAAACGACAGAAGCACTTCGCGATCGAATTTTCAATGTTACAGCTTTTATAAAACATAATCCCCACTCAATCCAACGTGCTACCCGAGCAAATAACAAACGTGCCGGAAATGTATTAAAGTTGTTGGATGGGTTTTTGAAAATATCCGTACGCCATTTGTAATGACTTAAAAAAATTAAATATAGGAATAAAGTATTGTTTTGTCGCTTTTATTTTCACCATCAATATCTGCCCATTAAGCGAGCATTATTAATATGTGAATAAAGCTTTTTCTTTCGGTATATAGGATGGATGGGAAATACTTTTCCAACGGTATCTCGTAGTTAGTTTGTACTGCAGTACCTGCAGTTATCGCTATTAAAATAAAAATTAACTTACAAAAACTTTAGAAACAATTATTTCAGAAATGGTTGAGAATCGAACTAAAACATATGGGTTTATTTCTCTTATTTTGACCCTCTGAACTTCCCAAAATATTGCCCTTTCCTCCTCAAACACCCTGTATATATTCAATCTATGTTTTTTCCCTTTGGAATATCGAGAAATACACTTTATTTTATGTGTTGTGATTTAAGACAATGTTCTTATTATTCTACATTTAATTATTCGGTAAGTTTTGTTTTTACAGATTTTTATTTTAATTATATTTTGGTCCTACCTGTTTCAATTATTACCAGCCTTCACTTAACCTATCTAAAATTAATCCGTAAACTAAAGTGTTTTCGGCCGCAAAAACTTGTCCATATAAAATACTAGGATTAGAATTAATTTATACTATTAGATTTATATTTTTTTGTACAAAATATCATAACAAATAAAAACAGTTGCAACTCTAATTTTTCATTAATTATTGTTTATTTCATTATTCCCTAATTCACTAATTGCAATTTTATCACAAATTGTCATAAAGTAGGTATCAGAAAGATCCAAAAATGTTTTGATTAATTTAAAAACTACCAAGGGATTTTTGGTACATGTTTCTAATAAACCAAATTCGCCCCAAACGGCTCTGCTATAAAAACCCCTCGATTTAATCGAAATGACATTTGGAAGTATGCATATTTTTCATATATGCGGACATGTTGATGCGAAATCATTTAAATTATTGATTGGCTTGTCATGTTCACCTCAGGGATTTTATTAGTGCTTGTTAATAAAAAACGTTGGGCAATTTTTATTTAAATCTCACTAAAGTTAATGAAGAAATAGAAAATTGTTTTAAAAGCAATATTACCGATTAAAGTTATATTTTTTTGAAAAATTGCTTGGACACGGGTAACATTTTAAGTTGTGGTCTTTTCAACTCGTAAACAAAAGCCTGGTATTTTATATATTTTTTTAAAATGTTTAAATTTGTAGTTAATTTTATTAAATTAAAATTATAGTCTTGTGGTACTGAGTTTTAACTCTCAGTTCCCCAAACTACCATTTTTAAAAGGATCTTTTTTTAAAACCGACCAGAAAATTTACACTTTCTGGACAATTTTTCATCTAGAAAATAACGTTTTTCCGATCGCAAGACTGTGTGAGTGACATTAGAGACCGGAAAAATCTTTTCCGGACTCTAATGTCACTTTTCCGGTCTCTAATGTCACTGTCACCCTGTTTTTTGTTTTTCCAATCGCTCTTTGATAATACAAGATACCTTGATTTCGTTATTATGACAACAACATTTCGATGTATTGTCGAGTGACAGTTCGTTGATTTTTAATTTTCTTCTTTATGTCAAACTTGTTTCGCGTAGATTATAAAATATATCGAAGTGTCGGTCTTAAAAAATATATTGTACGTCACGCAACCGAAAATTAGTATTTTCCAGGTCTCTCCAAGCTTCCAGGACTCGCCTATGGCTCGCCCTGGAAATGCTTGTCTCGACCTGAAAAACACAACTTTCCGGTCTTGTAACGTAAATTACTATTCCGGTCTCTAACGTCACTTTTCCGGTCTTGCGATCGGAACAAGGTTATTTTCTAGACGAAAAATTGTCCAGAAAGTGTATATTTTCTGGTTGGTTTTAAAAAAATTACTATTTCGCGACGACATTGGAAAAGTTCAACAAACAAGACCCATTTCCAACGCCCTACATTCAGCAAACTATAGGATAATAACCCTAAAATGGCGCCTAACTGCGACCCATTAATATTTTAAACGCAGCAGCTATAGCGAATTTATAGTATGATAAATCTAAGTTGGCAATAGTTTAATAAAGCTAGCTTCTAATTTATTGGTTCCATGGTATTTATGTAATAATCATATCGTAGAAGTAAATCGACGGTTGTTTGCAGGTTTTCTATCGAAGCGGTCGCTGTGCAGGCGGATCTGGGTCAAAATCTAGGGGGGGGGGGGGGGAAAGGGTAATTGAATCTCAAAGATATATAAAATTAAAATAATTTCGGATACAACAAAATGTTTTACATTATCTTAAAGTATAGTCGATAACATTTATGTTTTGAATAACACATCGTTTAAATGTCCTCCGCGACTTCGTGTGCACGAGCGAATTCGACGAACCCAATTTTCGATGACTTTATGCAATAAATCGGGCGTGATCTGACGAATGCAGGGTTCAATGTTCAACCTTAATGCATCAAGTGTTTGTGGTCTGTTTTCATAAACCTTAGATTTCAAATAGCCCCACAAGAAGTAATCTAAAGGATAAATCACAGCTTCTTGGAGGCCACTGAACAGTAGCATTCCATGAAATTATCCTTTTGACAAACTTTTCTTGCAGTATATCGATAGTTTCATGAGCAGTGTGACATGTGGCACCGTCTTGCTGGAACCACATATCTTCCAAATCAAGTGCATCTAAATTTAGCCACAAAAAATTTCTTAACATCTGTCGATATCGTCACAAGAATAAATAACAATTATTTATTCTTGTGATATCGTTCACCGGTCACTGTAACTGCATCTCCTGCCTCATTTTGGGAAAAAATGGTCCGATGATGCCACCATACCATAAACAACACCATACAGTTACCTTTAGCGGATACAAAGGCTTCTCATGAATCTGTTGTGGATTGTTTTCACACCAAAAACGGCAATTTTGCTTGTTAACGTATCCACTTAACAAAAATGAGCTTCATCTGAAAAGATAATTTTTTTGGCAAAATTAGAATTCCTTTCAAGTTGTTCTAAACTCCAAGCAGAAAATTCTCTACGCCGACGATGGTCCAGTGGCTTAAGTTCTTATGTCAAAACAATCTTATACGGGTGTAAATTCAAGTCTTCTTTCAAAATATGCCAAGTTCTCGTTTTTTTTAATCCTCTCTTGAGCACGACGAGGAATTGATAAATTTGGATCCACTGCAACACTAGCTCTTACAGCAGCAATATTCTCAACAGTTCTTGCGTTTCGATGTCTTCTTGGTGTTTTTACATCGTTAAGAGTAAAATTATTTTCAAATTTCTCAACGAAGCGACGAATGACAAGCAAAGGAGGACGATTATTTACACCAAAGTTTTCGCGAAGTGCGCGATAAGTGTTCACAAAAGATCGTCTATTTTCGTAAAATTTTTGGATAATAACCAAACGTTCTGGATTTAGCCACAATAAATTGTTATAGTTTACTGACAATAACTGACAACTGGTGACAGGTATAACTTTATTACCATGGTTACCATATCGTTTCAAAATCATATCGTTCTTATTGGAAAACCCTTTAGTTAATCCATATCTTTTAAGTACCTATAATTTTAGTGTCAGATTGTCTAATAAAAATTATTGAAAAATAAACAAACCATTACATTAACGAAACATTATTTTATTATATTAGGTACTATAGGTACCAACCTACAACCTACAATAAAATTTACAGGAACTTATAAAGAGAATAAAAGAAACATAATATTAATCAAATACTTAGTAAAAACACATTTATAAAATTAAATCTATTAAATGATTTTTGAGGTCAGCAAGCCGATCAATGACACTTTCAACATCGATGACAATATCGCGGTTAATGTGCATCAAAGCCAAACCAGACAGTCTTTCTTGAGCCATATTGCGCTTCTGGTCCAAGATTTCAATCGCTTAAGAGCAAAAAATGACCTTTCGCAAGATGCAACACTTGCTGGAAGAGTAAGTAACAGAATAAATAATTTAAGCACAAGATGAAAAAACTCTTTACTTTCCTCACATTTCCTAAACAAAAATTCGATGGGAGAATCTTGATTTATGATTTTATCTCTGCATTTGATAATCTCCACAGGTCAGTTTCTGCTCTTAAACGTTGAAACAATTTATGGATCCACAAATGGCTCAAGAAGAGAGCACAAATTACGACTCGTCGTCGTTGGGTCTTACAGTATGTAGATTTTCCAGAATTTTGAGGTCAAAAGTTGAAAAAAAAATCCTCATCAAATCTAAACTGTGTCTCTTCTATGATATAATCTATAATCGGTATATATGTCGAAATTTTGTAATAATCTTCAGAATTGTCAGCAGGTACGCAGGGATTTTATTATAAACTATTTATAAGTATAAGAGGGCACTCAAGTTTGGTTAGGTTTAGGATCCAGGGGGGTTCTTACCCCCCCCCCCCCCCCCGAAATCCGCGCTTGTCGCTGTGTCATACAGATGTTGACAATACTCGTAGAATAGTATAAAGAGTGTCCTGGATATGACCTATTGTTACCTTGTATCTATAGATGCATGTGATTGTCAGTTCATTATAAAGTCCGTTCAATGACCGCTGACCGTTACGTCATATTCTCCATATTTACGGTACGTCGTAAGTTGATTCAGTCAGTTTGACTTAAAGATGGTAAAGGTTATGATTTTTCTTAGGCTTGATCTACATAAAGACGGATGCATGTGAACAAGTAAAATACAAGCGCGTTTTTTCAAATTTTTAATTTTTATTTTTATACTGTATGAAGTCAGAAATAAGTAATTTATTTAAGGTAAAAGGTATCTTGGGATGAAACATCTTGTTTTTGAAAATCAGTATGATATTTTTAATTATTGTAAATTTACTGAAAAATTAATAAAACTCATTTATAAAATTTAAAATTGAATCATATATTTTTCTATCTAGTGCATCAGTCCATAAATTTTATTTCAAATATTTTCATCTTATTAACAAAATCATAAAGAAGAAAATGTAATAAAAAATGACAACACAAGAATACAGTTTATTAATAATTAAAATAATCCGTAAGGAGCATCATCGTCAGATTCGTTCAGTTAATAATAAGAAGAGTATCTGAAGCATCGATGAATCTTTCACTTTCCCAAACATTATTTATAATTACATAAAACATAAAACTGTATGGTACATAATTTTTCCACTGTTAAATTTTCTATGGCTTAATTTCACAGACCCAAAACTACGTCATTTGTTACAGGATGCACAGAACTTATTTTTACATCATAATTGCGCTTACCTTCCGACCAAACCATTTTAATAGGATGGAAGTGGCAATGATATGGAGGAAGTCTTAAAACTCGATGTCCCTGTTGCAATGCTAGTTCGTCCAACCTATTAGAATAAAATTAAAATAATTAATAAACAAAAGAAACAGCGCTTTCCAGATTACTTGTAACGTTTGGGTTTGTTCCTCGAGATCTGATCCTTCATTGCAAATGGTAAAACCGGAATTTGTATTTGTTCTAATCATGCAATAAGTAAACTTTTTGACCAACTGGTATTTGAAATTTTTCAATTAGCCCAGAATGATAGGTGGCGTTATCCATAATAATAAGCGACGGTTCTTCCAAGTACTGGTATAACTGGAAGTCGTATATTGTCGCTATTATTTCACTTAAAGCAAGCGTCTTCAAAAGCCGCATTATCCAAATTTCAGGAATTCAAATTGCATTACTTGCCAAAATATTCTATGGACGCTCGCCGTGAGACTTCCTGTATATAGCTACCGAACAAATAAGACATGTAAGACATATGCAGGGTGCACAAATAACCTAAATATTTATCTGTGGTTCGGTGGTTTAGATTGACTGTAGTACCTTCTTCAACTATTTATATTTTGTCTGAGGTTGAACGTAACCTAACTGGGTACTTCAGGGTTGTGGCGATAGCGAAACCTAGCCTTTTATTCTTGCTTCAATATTTTAAAGAATAAAAGTTTTGCTTTAAAATCAACTGTGAACCGAAACACATTTTTTAAATAAGAGATTTAGGTACATCGTATTTTGCCGAGCTCCAAGATAAACGGCGAACTAAAGTTTTGTGCATTTTTACTGAAACTTTTCATCGTAATATGCGACTTGTCTCAAGCAGATATTGGTCGTTATGACCGTAAACCAAAAGTTTCTTACTAAATAAATTATTTTTACCTAGACTTCGCAAGCTACAAATTCTTAATCTTACATACTGAAAAGTTGCCTTTTAAATCTTATATTTTACTAACTAAGGGGGAAAGTATCTGCAATTATTATAATGGTGTAATAATTGATAAAAAAAATGCGGTATAATATCGCCCTATCGAACATTGCCCTTCATTAAAAATAAGCAGTTTATTCCTAACAAAATTATCTAGAAAATGCCAACTCTAAAAAAAAATACTTAAATAACTTCATGTTTACACCAGATTGATTAAAAAAAGAAGCACTGTCTACTGATTAAATAGAATTATTCAAAATTGAATAATGTAAGAATTATTAGGTACTAATTATATTTTAATTAATTTATATTAAATACTTATTTTAATGAATAATGATTAAAATTGGCTTCGATGTATAATAATTCAATTATTTTTGTTTAATCTTAAATCATTTTTGATTAAATTTAAGAAGTTTATGGACATTATTCAGGGATAATTTAAGACGCCCCTAAATGGTTTCTTAATACATATTCAAGATGACGATCCGGAAGCTTTTCTGTACAGTACTGTAAAACTCGCCTTTAGTATTTTTGTAACTACTCACTTTGTTTATGTCACACACAAAGACAAAATGAACCGGCACCGTGCAAACTACACGTAACGGTCAAAGCCTACAATTGGCTGCAACCTGCAGACCTGCCACAGGAAAATCATGGGGTAGTACTCCCGACTGATTAAATCAATAAGTGTTCCGCACGCATCAACAGCTTCCAAGACATTTTAAAATTCCTCAAATCAAACATGATTTAGAGGGTTGGCATATACAGGGTGTCTGGAAAATACGTGTACAACGTTTGACCACAGACTCCTGACGTCAAAATAGGTCGATCTAAGCCGACTTAGTTATATCCAAAATTGTCTCGTTTAGCCGGTAGAGGGCGTCAAAAATTTGTAAAAATATTGGATTTTCCTAAATTACGTGAAAACCTGCTAATAGATTTTAATGATTTTTAGTATGTAGACTAACACTATAAAATGACGTTTTCTAGTAGTATAGTCACCGGCTGTAAATAAGTGGAAGTGTTATAAAAGTGATATAATAAGTCAACATTTCTCCTCATTTTTTATATGAACGGCGTTATGACAACCCAGATATTTTTGTAGAGTGACTGGATGTATTTGGAAGCTATTTTACCTCTTTAATATTTTTCGTTGAATGAGCTGTTTTGCCAGAAGAAAATATTTACAATTACCTGCATACATCAATTATTAACAATAAAAATAAAACAAAGTACAACAAAGTTGAAAGTATGTATTGTAAGAAACTAAGTAACAAAAACATTACTTAAGCAAATGTGAAAAATGACCGCCATGGGGGGGATCAGTCGGTATAAGTTCCTGGACTTTTAGCACGTGATAAGGATGTAACAACTGTTCTTTTAAAACCTCATTGACAATCGTTTTAGGAACATCACGTTCTAAGCGACGGGTACTGGTACTTGGTTCTTCTTCAACTCTTTCCAGAATCATCTCTTCTGTTTCCACAGTTCGAGTTGTTCGCATACGACCCCTGCCTTCAAAGTTTTTCTGAAAGCTGCCCGTTTCCCGAAGATGGCGCTCGATATTATCAAATGTTTGGTGGTTTGGTATTCGACGGTTAGGAAACCTCTCCATGTAAACCCTAACACTCTGACGCCCATTTCCTTGACAAAACCCGTATACCAGGAGCATGTCAACCTTCTCAGAGTTCGTATAATTTTCAATTTTTAATGGTAAAATGAACTTGTAATTCAAGAATGTTGATTTGAGTAAATTTCATAGACTGGTGACAATTTGTCAATACAAATTATTAAATGCCATAGCAACAAGGTCACTTAAAAAATTATTGATACAAGTAATTTGATTTTAATATTATTACTAATAATACTAAATATTGTAAATATTTTCTTCTGGCAAAACAGCTCATTCAACGAAAAATATTAAAGAGGTAAAATAGCTTTCAAATACATCCAGTCACTCTACAAAAATATCTGGGTTGTCATAACGCCGTTCACATAAAAAATGAGGAGAAATGTTGACGTATTATATCACTTTTATAACACTTCCATTTATTTACAGCCGGTGACTATACAACTAGAAAACGTCATTTTATGGTATTAGTCTACATACTAAAAATCATTAAAATCGATTAGCAGGTTTTCACGTAATTTAGGAAAAACCAATATTTTTACAAATTTTTGACGCCCTCTACCGGCTAAACTAGACAATTTTGGATATAACGAAGTCGGCTTAGATCGACCTATTTTGACGTCAGGAGTCTGTCGTCAAACGTTGTACACGTATTTTCCGGACACCGTGTATAGCTGTAAAAAGTGACAAATTTCTTTACAAAAAGTTGGTTTTAAATAAACTTGTTTATTTGATGGGATTAAAAAGCCATCCTCAATTTTTTGGCAAAAAACAAATCGTTATCAGCGATGACTGAATTGTTCCTAAGCACAACAATAGCATCCAGCAAGCGCCTAAATGTCTAATAGTATATTATAGTACATATTTTATAATGCATAACTTTTTTTATATATTGTTGATACAATAACCTATCAATGTTTTAAAGCACATTATAAAAATCTGTGTTATTGATAGCATATGACATTATACTACAAAAACCGCATACCTACCAATGAAGGTAATAGTACTCTTAAAATTTACTTGTGTTGAATATTTAGTAGTTTTACGAGAGAATAAAGCGATTTTTTATATGTCCATTAACAATTATTCATATTTGTTGACAACAACTACTAATAAAATAGCTTCCAATCTTCTACACAATATCAAATTGCTATGATGTAATATTTATTAATTCATAAATTTGTTATGTCGGTTGTGTTTGAAATAATAATGTGATGCACTAAAACACCACTTTAGCGTAATTGTTCTACAGGTTTGCTGATGCATTTGAAACAAGATACAATTATTTTAGTTGGGTTTATGTTTAACTCTATTATTATTATTTTATGTAGAGTACTAAGTTATGGCAGAATGTTCTTAATATGGATAAAACGAAAAGAAGCATTGAAACGTTTTTATGTGTATTAAGAGGGTATCATCGCATGTAGAATAGACCCAATTTTTGCCCTCCGCTGTCAATGAATTTCTCCGAAACTGCAGCTACGATTTACTTCAAATTAAAAATATACTTAAACTATGTCTCTCATGTACATCGAAGGTCAACGACAGTAGAGGGAGACAGGAGAGGAGTCACCATCATTTTCTGCAGTCCCCCGGGTGTTAAGCTGTTTTTGAGACTTTTTGCTGTTTTTGAACCGTTTTTAGCAGTTTAGCTCGGAATTTTTAAAATATAAGTATTCGAATAGTCGTTTGGTATGTTATTCGAATAGTCGAATGTAGTCGAATAATTCGAATAGTCGAATGTAGTCGAATAATTCGAATAGTCGAATAGTCAAATATTCGAATTCCGAATAGTCGAATATTTGAATAGGTAGTCGTCCATTTAAATAACGAAATACAGTCGTTTAATCACGGTAGAAGTGGTTTAACTGCTTAAACATAATAAAGGAGCATTTTTAAGTAGGTATTAGTCATTTTTAATATTTAAATGATCGAATAATAATATCCAATAATGTGCATTTTGTCGAATAAAGTAAGATGACAAATAAATAATTCTGTTAAATTATTCAAATAGTCAAATATTCGAATTTCGAATAGTCGAATATTTAAATAGTCGATTATTTAAATAGTCGAATATTCGAATAGTCAAATATTCGAATTTCGAATAGTCGAATATTTGAATAGTCGAATTTTTTAACTAACAAAAAATTCGATTAAGAATAGTCGAATAATCGAATATTTGAATTATTCGAATACAATTCCGAGCCCTAGTTTATAGCTGTTCTAGAACGGCTATTAACGGCAATTTGCTTATTACAACTGTCTTACTGAACGGCTATAAAAGGCTAATAAACGGCCAATAAACGGCTAATAAACGGCTAATAAACGGCTAATAAACGGCTAATAAACGGCTAATAAACGGCTAATAAGCGGCTAATAAACGGCCATAAATGACTTATGAACGGCTATATTAGCCGTTCTAGAACGACTATAAACGGCTAAAAACGGTTCAAAATAACAAAAAGGCTCAGAAACCGCTTAATACCCGGGGAGTTGCAGAAATTGATGGTGAACCCCTCTTCTCCCTCTACTGTCGTTGACCTACGATGTGTAGCCTCGCGAATTCCCAGTAGGGTAGCGGTTGGAACTCATGCACTGCTGCGGCATGCCGTGGAGACCTCCTACCAAAGGCCTCACTGATGAAAAAGTGACCAAGCCTGTATATTATGTTGGTTGGTCCATACATGTTCCGCTATACCTTATCGCGAAGTTTCACCTCTTTGAATATGTTTCAGATGTTCTTTAACTCGTACAGGAAGAGGTCTTTTTGTTTCTCCAAAGTACGATTCGCTACACTCGCAAGGAATTTGATAGATACAATTTTTTGTGTTTTCATTACGGGGGGTTTTACTTTTGTAAGAAAGCTTTTAAGCGTATTTCTGGATTTTAAGGCTGTATTGATATTGTCAACTAAAACTCACAGTGGTCCGGTATATTTAGGATACTCGACCACTGTGCGTTGTTGAGATTGCAACCCACTGTGCGCTATTCAGGGTCAAGTGCATTGCAATCTCAGCACTTATTTGTGTATATAAACTGGGCCAACTCAAGCAACAGCATCGAAGCCTGCCGCTCGATCAAACCATCAATACGTGACTATCCTTGACCATCGTCAAGTGCCGCACTTAGTCTTCAGTTCTACAATAGGTGACTAGCCTTGACCATCGTCAAGTGACGCGCCTAATAACACGATAGCCCATTTCCCGAACAAGTTACAGACATGCTGGTTTCCCTACTAGGGTAATAATCAAGAAAAGACAATAGACGACCATTTTTTAGAATCCAGACTTTCCTTTCTCTACCACTACGACCCCTATGAAGAGAAACTTCGTGAAAATATTATAGTTTTTGGTTATCCTTCTAATCTTTTTGGAAAACCCCTTGACATAAGGTATTGTAAGAAATGCTTGCTCCTCTCTCCTGTAATAGTTTTTACTTCGCGATTTTTAAGTTTTGGGATGGTATAAGTTAGGTTTAAGGGTAACCATCCTGTTTTAAATCTTTTTTGATGTTTGAAATTTCAACATTAAGGTCTTCCGGATTGTTGCAAACATCAGATGCTATGTGATAAAGAGTTTGAATTATGCCCTGTTTTATGGAGTTTGAATGATTCGATCCGTGATTAAGGTATTGCCCCGTGTGAGTGGGTTTCCTGTACACTGAAGTTTTTATATTTTTAGCACTTCGTTTGACGAGAACATCGAAAAAATGTAGAGTGGAATGTTTTTGTGTTTCCATGGTAAATTTAATGGATTGTTTTATACTATTAATATGTTCCAAAAACCTTATTATTGTTATTCCAAAGTCAGTGTAATGGCATTCCATACGGCGGTAAACAGTCTCACAGAGACAGAACTTTACCGCCGTATGGAATGATTGGAATGTCATCACACTGACATTGGATAAATTATACCACTTAACACTCCAATAAGCACGTGGGCGGAGTCATCAAGCTTCATTGCACATGGATAGTATTTAAGACAGTAGCCTTAGAATTAAAATTTAGTTTACACTTGAAAACGGTTAGAGATACTAACTAACCAAAACGTTGTGTTAAGTAACAAAATAAAGACAATGAAATTCCGACAAGGTAATATTTTGGACCCTGTATATTAGTTTAAAAATGATTTTTTTTTCTCTGCTTCCGTTATAAGAGTGTCAGTTATAAAGAGTTGCAAATATTGATGGAGAGGTATTGATAAACAGAAGTTTAACCGATAGTCTAATTGAATTGATAGACGTAAAGTCACTTCATTGGAAAATAAATTTTAATTAAATAAAATTTAATTATCTAAAGTATTTTTTAATAATCCCTTTGACTATTTGCAACAGTAAATACATAGATATTAAAGCTGCATGTGGCTGATCTGGAGTAGTAATAATTTCGGTGCATAAATTAGCATACACGTTATTAAACTATTACTAACTAAGATTTATTATGGAATAAATTTTGTATGACGGCTGCGTTTGAAATATGAATGTGTGCTAAAACACCACTTTACCATAATTGCTCCGCAGTTTGTTGCAAGTCCAAATAACTTTGGTAATGTTAATCTGTTTTGAATTTGCTACAGTTTGTTTCAATGTCGCGTATTCTATGTTTATACCATTATTTAAATGTAGGCTATTGGTGGAGAGAATGCCGTAGAAAAACTAGACTCGCTTCTGAAAGAATGAAACCTTATACAACATCATGAAACGAAGAAAACAATATATGGCATTGCGAATGTGGTGGAGTCTACGACAGCGAGAACCATGCAATTTTGAGAATGTCTTCTCCTTATAACGTTTGCATTCACTAAAAAGGGATTTTTCGAAAAACAACCCTTAAGGGGCTTAAAACGGGGGTTGAAAATTTTATAAGAATTTCTGTATCTCAAAAACTACAGCTGATCGAGGTTTAAAAATTGGTACATTTTAATAAAATAATAATATGGGTAATTCGTCGTTTTTCCAAAATCCACTCAGGGGTAGAAAAAAGGGGTGTAGTCTCTTTTGAGGGGGTACAAATAACTTTCTATAATTGTAAGCTATATTGCTGAAAATGATACTATGGTTTCTATGTTAAAATAAGCTATTACAAGTTTTGATGTTTTGGGAACTATTGCCTTTATTTGCTGGTAATAAAATCGAAATGTAGACACGTTAAATAAAACCACGAAGTAGGGAACGCATACGCATTTCACAAATACAGTCTGCATTTTTGTCAAAAGCCATTTAAATAATAGGAGATAATTATTGTTTCTAAGTCACGCCCAGGTATTTTATTTATTATATTGAGAGAAATGAAATTCTTTTTATACCAGTTTTTATTACTAATGTAATCTAATTTTTGCCAAAGTTTCGGTAGTTTGGTTTCTACAGTAATAAAAAGCTGGTCCAAAAAGCTCAAGAATTTCTTTTCTCCCAAATAATTATTGTTGTTATTATTGTGGAGTTGCTTCGGGTTATTGCTGCCCGTAGAGTCCTAACAAGGACGAAACGGCCGTCGTGGTCTACTCGCCCCAGGGTATCCATTGTGCTTGGATCCCTGTGTATTTCAATATAAAAAACAGTTACACACTACTTGTGCGATATGCCAATACTTTTTTGCATTTAATTGTTTTCGCCGACACAATAATTATCTCCAATAAAAATAAATTCAAATATATATTATTGTATGAAGATGCTTAAGTTTTTAGTGGAACATTATTAATTTTCCATATATTATGATCTATTTTATAGATCCAAGTAAATCCAATTTTATTTGCATTTTGCTCGCATTGCATAATGTACCAGCGAATTCTCAGGAGTATTGTGAACTGCAACACAATAATTTTATTGCGTATATGAATGGCATGCATATTATTTCATTTTATATACTCAAAATAAGTTTGTAGGTATATAGCCTAGCGCTAGTATTAGTATAATATTAAAATTGTATTATCCAATATTTCGTTATGCTAATTAACTACAATAATTTTGAAATTCCATGTATGTACGAGTATTTTGATTGCAATTTTTCACCTACATATTTTAATGTGTTGTCTAATAATATCTAAATTGTAATTATTTGTTACTGGTATTTCATCACCTTGAAAATTGTGATTGTAACTGTACGTGCGATTTAGTTTTAGTGTCAATTATACAGACTTTATTGTTTTATTGATTTTAATATTTTATAATAATTGCATATTTTGACTTGTGTAAATACTGAACTGTATCTAAGCCACAATAAATAATAAATAAATAAATAAATAACTTAAAAATTATAGGTATTAGCTATACCTACATTGGTTGTTAAAAATTATTGTTGAACAGAATTCCCTCTATAGAAAAAATAATACAATAAATTGCTGATCGATGCAAAATTGCTTTTTAAAATCCACATGCAAAAATATGATTCCCTGATGGTTTCCGATAACAAAATCGTATGAATGATTCGTTCCCCTTACGAAAATAAAATAATATAAATATTATGCTTCCAAACGGTCATTTTACCACAGAATATACAGGGTGTCCTAAAAGGTATGGTCAATAATTTTGGATTGATTAGATTGGTTAAAAATAAAGTTAGAATTTTATAAAACATTGTGTCCTATGTCGATTTACTACTAGGCTACAGCCCCCCTAAAGAGGATACTCTGAAGATGTTTTTTCGAAACCTTTGTAGATACAAATTTAAAATTTAGATATTTTGGTCAACTTTCTACGCTGATTAGAATTGTGGTCTTTAAAATGTCGATATTTAAGAAATGTGGCCAGAAATAAGGGATAGTGGGGTAAAAATAGACATACCTAACTTCTTTTTTGCTAACTTCGTTTTTCGCTAATATTTATCATTTTTTATGTCAAATTAGAAAAACTTTCCATACGTATTTTACGAAAAAAACGTATGAAAGCTTGTATTTCTGTGATCATGATGACACTGATGACATGATACATACAGCGGACTGGGCTGCCAAGTCGGCACATACAGTGTCACCAGTAAAGTCCGCATCATATGGGATTTTTTTTTATTAATAGCTTTATTCGAAATTTGACTTTGGCATCAAGCTCTGCTTCGATCGAGATGAAAATTAAGCAAAAAAATAGTAGTCACGTGATTCGCATTATCTGTCAAATTTTAATTTTTTTTTAAAAATAATTCAAAAGTGGGGTTATTTCTTAAAATATCAAAAAAAGTTATTAGAAAAAGTTTTTTTAAATGCAGTTTCTAGCCCACATGCAAAATTTCAGCCGCATAAGATAATTTTCATTTTTTACCTATATTTTGTAAATTGAACCACTTTTGCAAAATAAGACTCAACGCAACCTACATAAAACTTCTTAGTTTTGACAATGCTTTATTTCAGATACATTTTCTTTAAAGTAGCGCCATATTAAATGTGTGTTTTTCTACAAAATCAAAATTGGGCTATTAAAATTGGGTCGCATGTGATGCAAAGTTCATTTATTTTTGACCCTGAATAAGGTAACTCCATAAAATAAGTATTTTTAAAAAGGTTGTTTGTGTCTGAAAGTAATACACCTTAATGTTAAGACAAAAAGAAAACAGTGCTTTCAGTAAAATGTTTTTTAAGTGGAAAATAAATTTTAGTTTAACTTAACGTAAAGTTTATCTATTTTCAACGATTTAATTTAAAACTCCTTTACTTTATTTTTTATTTTTATTTTTTTACTTTGAGGCACAAACTACGTTTTCAAAAATACTTATTTTATAAAGTTACCGTATACAGGGTCAAAAACAAATAAACTTTGCATCACATGCGACCAAATTTTAATAGCCAATTTTGATTTTGTAGATTTACACACATTTAATATGGCGCTACTTTAAAGAAAATGTATCTAAAATAAAGCATTGTCAAAACTAAGAAGTTTTATGTAGGTTGCGTTGAGTCTTATTTTGCAAAAGTGGTTCAATTTACAAAATATAGGTAAAAAATGAAAATTATCTTATGCGGCTGAAATTTTGCATGTGGGCTAAAAACTGCATTTAAAAAAACTTTTTCCAATAACTTTTTTCGATATTTTAAGAAATAACCCCACTTTTGAATTATTTTTTTGAAAAAATTTAAATTTGACAGATAATGCGTATCACGTGACTACTATTTTTTTGCTTAATTTTCATCTCGATCGAAGCAGAACTTGAAGTCAAATTTTGAATAAAGCTATTAATAAAAAAAATCCCATATGATGCGGACTTTACTGGTGACACTGTATATAGGTGTTTTTAAATCATGCAAAACCCACACAGCTGGGCATCGCCCCCGCGCTGCATCTAGTACATCCGCGGCTAGATGTTTTCTTGCTTTAGGTCCGGTATTTTCACGAGCTGTTAAATCGAGAAATATGTAACAGTCGATTATTAATTAACAACGCGATAACAGCAGAATAAGGAAAATGGGTATTTTGACTGCTTTTTAACAGACTGTTAAAAAACGTTAGATTGAATCGGAAGTACATATGACAACGTTGCACAACACGACCTAAGCCTACTCCGTGTCGAAGAGTAGTCACAGGATCGGACCAGTATTTTCTCTGTGTAGGTATAAACAGCTGTCCGCGAACCAACCTAACCTCAAATTTTTATTCGTTTTTAAATTATTGGATGGTTCTTGATTTGGTAAAAATAGATAAAACCAACTGTGGGTCATGTTTTTTTGATTGATGTAAATACAGATAAACTCTTTATTTTTCTGTGAGTACAGAAAATCAATTTGTTATGCCAATAAATACCCAATTTAATATGATGTTTTAATATTGTTGTAAGTACCTAGTTTTATTTTTTACAAACATGGCCCACAGCTTAAAAAATGCCGTAATTTTATGTTTATCGCGTACTCACATGATGTACTACCTACCAAAAGACAAGAATTTTAAACTTTTCGACAATTTTCCAAAGCATCATATTAAACAATAAATATTTCTACTTTTATAGGTTAGAAAACATACTTATTCTCCTGTTAACTATATATCCGCCCGATTTATTACCGGTTAGTTAACAAAGAACTAACAAACATTTACCCGATGGTTAAATGTAATCAGTAGTGAAAATACCATCAATTTCGCTTAACAAAGGAATAAAAGTTAACCGGCTTTTAACCGATGATGAAGATACCGGGCCTTAGAGCGGTTCTAGAATAATATTTTACCTGGAATTATATGGGACTGGTCAGATACGGCGGCAGACCTCAGAACGAAGCGGCTCCGCCGTCTTTAAGAAAGTAATTTTAAGGTTAAGTGATGTAAAACCGGTTGTTGTAAATTAGGAATATAAAATGCTATTTATTAATAATGGTATATCGGCTTTCTTGAAACGTCACGTATGCCCAAAACACTATCCTTTTCAAAATTCTCAAAAGTTCATCACATAAAAAAACTACAAGTGTTGTGAGTATAATAAACAATTTAACAATAAACAGTGTCTTTCAAGGCATGAAAGAAAACAACATAATAGTACATACGTTAGGAATAATCAGTTTTGCAAGTCTACATAGGTACTACCCAAACAACCAATGTACATTTTATGTACGTCTGATGTACGTATTTTGTGGACGTAAAGTACGTCTTATGTACATACATAACACGTATTATGTACGTACTTTTTCCACTAAAATGTACGTTCGTTGTACGTACATATTGTACGTCTTATGTATGTTTGTAATAATACATAAAATGTACAAACATTTTCCGCTTTATTAAAAAATTTTGAACGAGTTTTCATTGATTCAATATAAATATTATTAAATCACAAATCAAATCAACAAAAAGACGCACAAAAGTATCTATTTTATGGAATAAAGGCACGCTTTTATATTAACCAAGATTTGGAAAATAAATAAGATGAAAGCACTTTATCGTAAATAATTTTTTCTACGTTTATTTATAGATAAAAACTGCATTGACAACCATAACAAAAAATAATTGTTTAGAATAAACTAAGTAATGTCCTTAGGTTACGTCTCACAGGTCTCACTCATCAGGAATTGTCTTAATTCATAAAATATATCACAAATACTGTATAAAACACAAAGACTATAGGATGCAACGAGATACGTACTAAAAACATCCATAAACTATCAGGTGATTCTTACAGCATTCTCTGCATGGTAGGCTGGAATAATAACTGAAAAACTACATACATCGGCGAAGTTTTCTAGAATATAAACTAATAGAATTGTATTAAATATTAAAATGATAATAAAAAATGAATTTGATTTCCTGAGAAAAAAACGTGGACAAGAAAAGCTGACAGTTTTGACATGGCGGGCTGGCTGGCTTGTTCCAATTAGCACCTGGCGCAGTTTGGAAAGCGTTGTAGTAGGTCGAAATATAACTGTCCTTCTCTTATACGTCAAAAAATATGCGACAGAACCCGGTTATTCGGCCAGCTGGAGAATCATCAAGCGACAACGACAACAGCGCCAATGTTAGTTTTTGTGAATTAAAAGGATGTACGTACCATTGCGATAAAAAAAAAAGTAGTACAAGAATTAGTAGTCCCAGATAGAACTCTTGGTGTATAAAGGATATCGAGAAGTGGATATCGTCGTCACTATGAAAACAATATAATTATGCCACCTAACTTTTTAGGCGTTACCATGAAGATTTCTGGTGACAGTATTGTAATAAAGGTGACACTGACATGACACTGACACAAGAATTCTGGTGACACGGAGTTAAAGTCGATTCACCCAGTAAACCTGCAAGATGGCCGACATGTCATATAACAAAAGTCATATTCCAGCTAAATAAAACGAATTTTTGCATTTTCAATGACTTTTGCCATATGACATGTCGGCCATCTTGCAGGTTTACTGGCTGAATAGACTTTATCAGTTTGAAAGAAAATATTTTATAATATACCAGCAGATTAAATTATATTTTGTTGTATTACTTTTTTTTTTATCGCAATGGTACATAAGACATATAAAAGGTATAGTAAAGTACGTACATAAGATAAACTACAATGTACGTACATAAGACGTACAATATAGGGCTCTGGACGTTACGACCTAATATGGACCTAAAATATACGTATTATGTACGTACTGTGCTGTTTGGGTGTAAATATCAACATTACAGAATAAATGCAATAAGATTCCTCAATAAAAAAAAAACTGTAAAAGTAGTAAGTACATTATTAACGTAGGTAAGTAGTAGGTCTAGTCAAACATAATAGTCACACTCGGGAAGGTTGTAAGTTGTAACATCACTAGTCTAAATCGTTCTCAAAAATATACAATTTTTTCCAATCTAAACTATCCTCTTCAAGAAAACCTCCGCATTAGGAAATATTTCCACATTCACTACTTCTCGTCTGCCAAAATGAAGGTAATTCGTTTAGTTTACTATTTTATTTTATCAATTTTTTCGCCTCAATTTAATAGGAAATAATACAATGATTTATGTGCGCATTCTAACACATTTATTTTTAAATTTCCCGCGCTTTATTGCAAACGTTTATTGGGCGGTCAAAAAGTCCATAGCTAGACTCTAGACGCTTGTGATCTATCGCCTGTATTTGCAAACGAACGTTATTATATTAATTTTATTAGATGTATTTGTGATGTCATTGTGTACCTATTAAGTAAAAATAATATACTAAATGTTATGTAATTACGAATTAAGCGACAAATATTTAAAAACGAGTTAACGGTGCCATCTTTTAGTAATCATTAAAACCTATGTAACAAAAACTTTTTTTACTTAAATTTCCTATTTTTCCCTTTTTACAGGCACCTGTATTAAGTGACATTTTCATATTTGTCAAAGTTAATACTATAACTAACGTTTTGTAATAACGAATTATTCGCCAAAATGATATAAGAAAATATAATTTTATTATATTTATTTCTGTAATATGAAATTAAGCGCCAATTGGCTGAACTTAATCCGCGATCATTTTTGTACTAAACCAGTGCAGTTTTATTTTTTTTTAGTTTTGTTATAAAGAATTAAGCGTCATATAATATGTCGGTCAAATCTTTATGAAGATTTAAAACTATACTTAACTTTAATAGTTATATCGAATTAAGCGACCATTTGGTATATTATAGTATTCATAAATTAGGGAATATTTTAACCCTGGATTAATAGTTCGGCGGTAAGTGAGGTTATTCAGTTTATTTTTTTTTAGCCTAAGTAAATGTTGCAAAATATATGGATTGTTTTAGCCCTTCTCAAAATTACCCAGAATTTAAATTTTTAATAATTATTCCTTGTTCAAAAATGTCATAAAAATATAAGTTTAAAATTCGCCAATAACGTTGATCCCAGGCTCAATTTCGAACCAATAAATTTTTATTTGTCCCTTATATATCCATCATGTATGGCATATCATTATTGAAATTATCGATCGGGTTGTTATCGTGCAAACTGGTTTTTACTCTCCCAATTCCATCACTGCACGTCAACGCAGATATACGTCATTTCTCGCCTAAAAATTGGAAGCTAATAAGTGCGACAATTTGGAATTTGAAGCTTGACTTTAGCATTTGCTTTATTCTATACAAATCATGAAATTTACAGTACAATGACATAAACGAAGCGTTTGAAAAGGAATTGTAGTTAGAAAGCTGTGTTATACTTTCTTGGTGGAAGGTACATTTTAGGGTTTGAAAATACACTTCGTTATTAGCTTGGATTCAACCCTAGCAAAAGGGATCGAAAATGACTTTGAAAATGTTTTGTTAACCCGTTGCTTCAATACAAAATCCTTTGAAAAAAGTATCATTGAAAAGTTGTAGATAATTTAAATCTGATTAAAAAACTTTTATTTTTATGATATCTCTAATACACTGGGGAAAATGATCTAATACAACAGGTTTGCTATAACATAATATATTGATTGCTTATTTTTTATAATTATTATTTAATATATTATTAAATAAATTGCTAGTGTATCAAACCTGCGTTAGTATTATATCAATTCCAGAATTGCTAGAACAGTGTTTTTATTGGTAGTAATCAATTCCATTCATTAGCAGCAGAGTCTTGTTGAATAATGAACTAATACAGCAATTTTATTAAGAAATTGTATCTTCTCAATACGACGCATTTTGTTCCCAGTTAAGCGCTTTCTCTACAATTAAGACAGCAGAACATCGTCCCCAAAAACGAATTGTATCCGTTAAAACCTACAATCCACAAGACGTTGGTGGTGGTTCATAGCGATTGGCAATCGCCGCGCGCCGTATTATTAGTTTTAGGGTATTTGTTGCGCCGGTCACATCGTTATTCGATTTTTACTTTGTATTTAAGGTTTTTTTTTTTAACTTTGTAAGTCATATAAAGCAATAGAAGATTCTTATTTCGCACAATCTTTTATTAGTATTGGACTTTATAATCTACGGACGAATTTTTCCATCTAAGTAAACCATGTTAAACGACAAGAACAATATCACACTAAAATCTATATTTAAATTTTTGATTTTTAGTGGTAAGTATATGCTTTATTGACCGTAGCAAGCAAATATTATTATGATTAATGTCAAGTTTTATAACTGCTAGTCGGAACTAATACAGTATATGAAACCAGATTATACCCCCCAAAAGAATTTGATAATTACTGTGAGTATTCAGAGCAATAATGGCTATAAACCATTCTATGGTAGTATTAATTCCTATTTCCTATAGCCTAAATTATCGTGATAATAATGAGCCTAATGAATAAAAATTACGCAATTACTTGAAGCAATAACTTTTTAGTAAAAGCAATTGCTTGACTAGCAATTAATGTTATAAGTAAAAGCAATTGCTAGATCTGGATATGAATAAAATTTTGAAGAAATTGCTGTTTTCAACACAACACAAGTTCAGACGTGGCTTATCCACTTGTTCAGATTATAGATTTCATGTTCAGTTTGGTGCCTAATTAGCAAAAGAGTTGACGTAAATACAACAACGTTGGTTTATTTATTTAGTACAATAGTAATCTGTTATACCTTTTTGTGGAAAATAGGAAAGTGATAGTAGTGATGAAGAAATTAAGGACAAGCAATTCATATTCGTTCACAAATTGAAGGAACAAAAATAAATCTCTCCGTTTAGCTTCAACAACAGCTTCAGCCTTGTAGGAAATTTAATAAAAATATTGGCCTTCTTCAAAACTGCATCCATTACAGAAGTGTATGTCTTACAGACAGTAGTTTGGTGAAGACAGAGTTCTTCACGTACAGAATTTTGAAAGCCCGGATCCGACACTCAACATTTTCGCAGTCAAATCGATATAACTTTCTGAAATCATCATATCTGCAGTTTTTACGTACACTGTAGATTTTTCTTTTACGGACGATCATATATTCAGCCAGAATTGAAGACACAAATTAAGAGCAACGCACGTGTATGCCGCGGAGAACTAAAGTTGACTGCTACGAAGCAAATGATGCAAGGGTCGACCTGCCTTAAAAAGTTGAAAGCAATCGCTACACTAGAAAAAGCAATTCCTTAATTTATTCATCACATTTTAAGCAAACGATAGCAATTGCTTCTATTTTTTTATGAAAAAGCATTGACTAGAAGCAATTCCTGCACTTTTAAGCAATCGCTGGACGCAAAAGCAATTACTTTAGTTTTTATTCATTGGCTTTCAAGAAATTACTTCGATTTTATAGGAAAAAGCAATCGCTACATTTTTATTTATTATACTCATTATCACTACACAATGGTCTAGCAATTTTCGTTGTCTTACAAAAGAAAAGTGCGTTGCTGTCACACATAGTATTAACCCTTTCCGGACGGCTGACGCAGCCGAAGCATATGCGACACCGAGGAAAAGTGCCACACGGACGGCTGTCGCACATGATCGACAGCATGGAAATTGTCTCCTGGACGACTGTCGGTTCGGATGCGACGCATATAATTTTTAGACTTGGTATACAGACTGATGTCGCAGCTTTTGCGTTCACTGCATACAAACCACTCAGGCGGCTGACGCATATGGTCGACACTGTCGATCATCTGCGACATCCGGCAACCCTGCAAATACAGTTACGTGTCGAGCGTCGGTTTGTGTTTTCGCGCAGTATGTATTAACACCAGCGGCACCAACTACCAAAACCAGAGGAAAGGAAATAATGTTTTTTTTCATAAATAAAATACATTTTTACAATAAAAAACATGCTTCTAATGTTTAACTATGAGGAAACGCAACTTCGGAGCAGTGTCGCACATAGTCGACAGCCGTCTGTGCGGCACGGTTAAAACGTCCGTCCGTACAGCACAAATCCTCGGGTAAGGCCGCCGTCCGGAAAGGGTTAAACAGTTGTATAAACATTATGTGAATTCTTATAAGGAATAGAAGATTTTTTTCTCGGTGTAGTTATAGCCATAGAATTATATGAATTTTGATTGACGACTTTAAAACTTCAAGTATCTAATAAGTTTTTAACTTGGCAACATCGCTATCGGCAGTTTGATTTGACAAATTGATATTCTTGGCGATAAGGCATTGGAGTTTGGACCAGAGGGTCGCTTATTCGAATTTTGACAGTGGCAAACTTTTTAAAACATTTTGTTAAAAGACGTGAAGTTGGAAGTTGGCACTGAAAGGTGAATTGGACGGGTTTGGTTATTTAAATTTTTGTAAATACTTTTTAATAGTTAGTTAATAGCACGTTAGTTCGCCAGAAGTTTGGCAACGCGGCATATAAATTGTGACTTAGCTGCCGCCAAGCTCTTGTTTAATATATGGGTAAGCTCTTTTTCCAAATCACACAATAACTTTTAACGTAGCTTTTACAAAACAAACTAGCCTTTCCCTTTTTTTATGATTTAAAGGACAAAATACACAAATTTGAAATTCAAAACAATTTTATTTCATTACCATGTTGGATGCAGCCTAATCGTATTGTGGATAAAAATAAAATTTAAATTTTAAACCGATTAATCACTATTCAAATGGACTTTTATTTTTGGATTTGGGGCTTTATAGAGAAAATAAATTTTATTTAAAATTATTTTATGGACTAACACAAAAAATTTATTTAAAGATAAAACGGATTCATGCTGGGTTATCGTGCACAAAACTTTGTATAATATGCAGCAAATTTGCTTTTTTTCGTTTGTTGCTATCTTACTAAAGCTATGGGATTTTTCCCACACCACGCGCGTGGAAGTGTAGGTACTAAACTTTTCAATGCGCATTCTAAGGTGTGAAACTGTGGTCGTAGAAATATGGGGTTGTACCACCATACACCTATACACGATATGACGACTAGCCAGTCGAAATTTGATCACGGCTGCGCATTACGTAACACTAGGAAGACGGTTCTAAGCTCAAAGCGAATAACCCATTTCATTTTACATATTCGTTCGAAATGTTTATATAACTTTTTCTAATTTGGTATCATAACAAGTCTATTACGATACGCATTTGCGTATCGTAATGAAGCTATTTCCATACGCGTTTTTTCTTTATTTGATGTTGGTAACATTTAAATGTTTTCGCAGAGGAAAAATAGCTTGATAACCTACTTTTTTATTCTGTGTGGATAACAGTCATCTATGTTGGTTGCATAAATATATAAATCAATCTTTTGTAGATGCTTCAAGCTATCATTTTCTGCCAAATCCTATCCAAAATTCAATCTACTAACCTTCCAATGTCGATTTTAACTTCAAATTTATTTGAATTTTCCATCTTTCATATAATAAATTGCAATGCTGTGACGTAAAATCACGTCTTTTGAAATTCAAAAAAAAGTAGCAAAATGGCCCGAATTTCCGAACGCTCTGTTTATGTACCGAATGTACAAGGATCACACAACGTATTCCGTCCAATTTCCAATCTCATATCGGTAAAATAACTTTAGAATCTCGTGGTGAAAATGGGTCAATAAATCAAAAAATGACGGTTCGCAAAATAATTTTTGTTGTCCAGAGGCTACTATGATAAAAAATAGTATAACCAACAAAAAATTTAGACACAAAAATTTACAAAATTTGAAGGATTTATTTTCTTTTTAAATATGTGTTTTTATTGACAAAACTACAAATTAGAAAAATACTATAACGTACGTGTTATATAAAGCAGTTTTAAGCACTTGTCCCGTTATAAAACTCGCCGCAAGCGGCTCGTTTTTTAGCATGGACGCGTGCTATAAAATGATGCTTTATAAAACGTGTACGTTAATATACTATTATTAACTTTTTTTGTTGTAAAGCGCAAATTTTAATGGAGATATCGGATTATAAAGAATTTATAGTTAACATGTGGTTTTATGAGTACTTATAATTGCACTTGTATTATTCATGGCATAATTCTCTTACTTTCATAAGTATTATGCGCCTATTAAATGGTTCTAGGTAATAATATAATAATATTTAACGAACGTATAATGTAGGCCATAATAAGCGATGATATAATATAATTATCCCACTGTATTAGGGTTCATTGTCGGCTAGTCAAATATTATGCTTTAACTACAACCATCCATCGTATTTCATTCTCACTATTTCACCACTTTTAAATGTCTCCGACATAGTAAAATGAAACTTAAGATTTTTCACTAGTTTTAATTAAATTATTTTTACAAAGTCTGTTAAAACTATCTACTTTTCCTTTTACTCTCTTCATTTTTCTGCCCAAGTGCCTTTGCACTAGCCCTTAACTTTCCAGTATGCTGAAGTCTTATCGGTCTTCTGACTGACACCTCGTGTACAGCATTGAAAGCTCCATTACGGCTCAATCCCACTTATTATTTTCTCTATCGCTAACAACATCAGCATTGTAATATTTACTTTGTTTTCCTGATGGTGAGTGTTTCTACACTCGAAACATGTTGAATTATTATGAATTACTCTAGGTTCGCCTAGTTTTCTAATAAACTTGTGGAGAAATACTTTGTGCTTTTCTTTTTTCTATACATTTAACTCCACTTTGAGTATGGACTACTTCTTCAAAATTGTTTTTTAATTTGTTTTTCTCAAAAGGTGTAACTCTTAATGTTGAAGCAATGTAGCAAATTTGAAATTACTATCTTATTAAATACTTGAATTATTCAAAAAAAGCAGTTTTTAATTTTAAATTTTGACGTCCTGTATATCGAACATGAGTGTCAAAAATGAAAAATGGCATCATAAAAGTAATCTTATTTTTGCTCAAGGAATATATGGTAAATGGATTGACCTCCTTTTTCCGGACACCCTGTATATACGACCTATTGATGTAACAACGACGATATTATGTAATCATTTATAAACCATTTAAGATTAAAACACTTATTTCGATTAAACTAATTCCTACCTAAATTCTGAACCTAGCAGGATTCCAGCAATGGTTTTAACATTCTGCTTGTTCCTGCACCGAGTCAATTAGTCGTTTCTTAAATGTGTGAAGCGAGTTTGCGTTTTCCACCAGTTGCAAACTGGGAAAGATGAAAAGTATAAATTGTTTGCTTTTTCCGCTCAGTTTTAGACATTTAAAACCACGTACGCTTTTCAAATATTTACACTGGAATTCATGCTTGCTTAAGCTTCGTTAATTAATCTCGTTAGTCACTTCAAGGCTGTTGAAGTGGGTGTTATAGATTTACTAAAGACACTCTTTAAACTTTATTAGTTGGGTTTTCAATATGGTCTAAGAATAGTATATACTAAGTGTTTACCAAAAATATAAATAATAATTAATATAGAAAAAGAAAAGTCTTTCTCCACAATTTTTATTCGAATAACTAGGCGAACCTAGAATGATTCATAATAAATTGAATCGACATTTTTCGTCATCAGGAAAACGAAGTAAATGGTACAATACTGATGTGCAGTAGAGAAAACAACAAGTGGGACTAAGCCGTAATGGCGCTTTCAATGGTACATACGAGGAGTGCAAAAATTTGAATAGTCAAGAGATAGAAAATATTTTAGCATACTGAAAAGTCAAGGACCAGTGCAAAGCCACTGTCTTGGGTGGGAAATGAAGAGAAAAAAGAAAAATTAGGGAGTTTTTTTTTTATGATCGAGCACAAGCACTAAAGGAAAAATCCTTTAAGGCGCTCTGGGAGCGGTGTGCGAAGAAAGCGATTCACGTTTTTCTTGAATCGTTGGAGGTTATATTCGTTTGGAAACACGGTCTCAGAAAGGCCGTTCCACAAAGATGACGTCCTCCAAATGAAAGAGTTCTGAAACAATGATGTTCGGGGTGTACTAAGTTGAACCACATAGGGATGCGGCAGTGGTTCGTCGTTTGTTTCTGCTATGCATTACTCTAGGTGGAATCGAGCGGGCAATATCTGTCGAACACTTGCCATGGAAATATCTGTAGAAGAGAGTCAAATCACCAACCTGTCTTCGATGTTCTAAGCTGTCGAGGTTCTTAGTCAGCTCGTGGTCCGCGATTAGACGAATGGCTCTCCTTTGGATGGAATCCAACAACCGAAGGGTATGCTTCGGTGCAGAACTCCAGATATGAGAGCAGTATTCCAGTGATGGTCGAATCTGGGCTTTATAGAGTGTCAAAGTTGTTGAGGTGTATACAACTTTTTGGTACGGAAAAGTATACCGAGCTTCTGAGAAGCTGCCCTGGCGATTGCCACAACGTGATTATGCCAAGACATATTTCCTCCCAGGTTGACACCCAGCAAATTAATAGACGAAGTCAGTGGACTTGCGTGTCCTGCCATAACGATATCGGGTTCTGCAATGTTAACCTTCTTAGAGAAAACTGCTGCCTGGGTTTTTTGAGCGTTAAATTCGACTTGGTTACTGTCACCCCAAGACAAAATTTCTTCCAGGTCTTTATTGAGGCGTGATACCTCATGTTGTCTGCGAAGATGTGCATCAGCAGACGATGTTTGAGATTTCAAAGTAAAAGATGAGACAAGTGTGCTGTCGTCAGCAAAGCTATATATTGGATTTTCTGTTTTCGCTAGAAGGTCGTTAATGTACAGTAAGAAGAGAGTGGGAGTATGGACCATTGAGGAACGTCAATCGCCACTTGCAGAGAACGGTCCTTGAGGAAGCTAGACAACCATGAACAAAATCGACCGGGCATACCATAAGAACGCAGTTTACTTAGGAGCCCCTCGTGCCAGACACGGTCAAAGGCTTTAGAGATGTCCAGTGCAATAGCCCGGGACTCCCCATGATGTTCGATTGCGTTGCTCCAAAGATAAGTGACATAGGCTAGTAGGTCTCCTGTTGATCTGGACTTACGAAAACCATACTGATGGTCGCTGATAATTTTAAGGCCTTCTAGGTATTTTAGAAGTTGTTGGTTAATAGCTTTCTCCATCAGGGAGTTTCAAAAAGACTTTGTAAAAATAATTTTTAAGTGTAAGTAAGTAATGAAAAATTTTTAGTTTAATTTAACTATGTCAGAGACATGTTAAAGTGGTATGGTAAAAATTATTGTCTTCTATTAGTAAAAATATGTTTATACAAAGATAAGTTCAACATAAACTGATGTAATCGGACAATATTGCAACTTAGGTAGCAAAATATAACGCCAAGATACAACTTCGAAGACGTTTTCTCCACCTGATACATTCTGAACATAAATTTGAAATTACTAGTGTCACACTGAAAATACAGAAATCTTTCGACAACCTAAAACAGAACTATGTATTACAAATCGATATAAATACAGTTTGTTAAGCAGCTAATAATAACGCAATATTAAATAACAATAAACAACCCCTAGTGTGTATAAGCAAAATGTAAATATAATTATTATAATCTTCAGATTGGAAAATCCCTGAAATAAGTACCGAACTGGACATTAAACCTTTAACGTTTTAAATTTTTTGATAAAGCTGAAAACATAAAAATATGCTCTTAAAATAATAATTTATGAAAAATATGCTATAAAATATATATAAAAAAATATATTATAAAATTGACAAAATATGCATTTTGCCCTTTAATTATTACATTTAAAATATAGATAATATTTATAAAACAATATAAACTATTACCGTGCGAGCAAAAATTATTTGCATCAAAGAGGGCTTGGATTAAAAAACGTAGGGCTTGGTTTAGATCACAATGATAAGGGGACGATATATCTAACCAAATCTAGGTTAAAATTTTGTCAAATTAATATTATGACATAATATGCCAAACTAATGAGTAATAAAATAAGTAGACAAAAACAAATTTATTTTTGTCGTTTACAAAATTAACAAAGTAAGAATATACAAAAAGAGAAAGAAAAATAATTACATAAATTGCTGAAATTGGCCACCGCCATGCTCCAAGCATGCAAGGAAAATGTTCCTAAAAATCGGCCATGCACAAACCCGGATTGTATTGCCACTCACAATTTACTCTAACCCCGTTTCGAAAATACGCTTCTACCATGAATGTTTTGTGCTGTTCCGTAAGTCCATCGTGTGAATTGTTTAAGAAATTGGAAAAATTAGCGATGAATCAAATTACTTGTAACGACTGTCAAAGATGACGGAATAACTGATTGATTTTTAATTCACGTAGTTACTGAAACCCAACAGGTATTAAGCTATACGGCTAAGCATTACGTCCTTAGATGCAAGGCTCTCTTTGATGCAACTAATTTTTGCTCGCACGGTATTATTACTATTTATTATTATCACCATGGTTTGGCAATAATAAGCGGTAGAACCGATGATACTATTGCATCAATTATTTTAGAAGATATCACATGTATAGTTTTTGTGTCACGTGACTTGGACTCCATCTTGTGAGGAAAATTAAAATTTTTACTATAGATATTGATACTTGAACCAGCATTTTTCCATTTATATAAAGCCTTGTCAATTATCCTTTACTGACAGAGAACAAATTAGGTTACGTTATCGCCGAGACCGATCTAAACGAGACTTTCCTAATTACGACCAGTTTGATTTGGGAATACTTATCAACCACCATTGGCCATTAACCATTTGATTAGATCGATTGGTCAACCTTGTTCGGACGAAAATCTACTTATAATTAGCAGACTTTGTTATAAGGGAGTTCGATTGCCTCTCGTCATTTACTAGTTTCTAGCTATTTTATCAAAGAGACGGAGTATTTGGTTAATTGAAAACGAATGGCAAAAGTTTTATAGACACGCAAAAATCAATCTTTGTTCGGGAAATGCGGAAACTTTTCTAATAAAATTACTTTAAAACAGCAACTTTTTTTTACTTACGGGATTAATTTTATTTTATGCCATTTTTTTTTACATGTCCATTGTTTCTTGGAAATATTTATGACCAATATGGACCTCTCGAATGACGTAAGTATATAAGACATACTAATGACCTCTATAAATATGTCACAAGTCAAATGACGTCAACTCAGTAGGTTGCCGTGAAATGGCGTTACCGTGTATTGATAGCCGCTGGAGTTCTGCAAGGTGAATTGTAATGCATCGTGTTTCTGTGGAGTTGCTTTGGGTTATGGCCGCCTGTAGAGTCTTAATAAGAACGAAACGGCTGTCGTGGTCTACCCGCTCCAGGTTATCCATTAAACTTGGATCCCTGTGTATTCCAATAACAAAGACAGTTGCACCCTTGTCCGATATGCCACTACTTTGTTGCTTTTAGTTAATTTTTATTTAAAATCAAAATGATGTAGAAGTAAAAAACAAAGTTTTAGGTATGTACATACGGTAACAATATCATCGGGAAATACCATACATTTTATTACCATGTCATCTAAATCATATATATAAACTCTATATTATATACCGTGCGCGCCAAAATTATTTGCATCAAAGAGGGCCTTGCATCTAAGGACGTAATGCTTAGCCGTATAGAGCTTAATACCTGTTGGGTATCAGTAACTACCTAAAGTAACAATCAATCAGGTATTCCGTCATCTTTGACAGTCGTTACAAGTCATTTGATTCATCGCTAATTTTTCCAATTTATTGAACAATTCACACAATTTGCTTTACGAAACTACACAAAACAT
The DNA here is from genome assembly GCA_963969555.1 of Polydrusus pterygomalis. Lineage (NCBI taxonomy): Eukaryota > Metazoa > Arthropoda > Insecta > Coleoptera > Curculionidae > Polydrusus > Polydrusus pterygomalis. The sequence goes on along the minus strand of OZ018378.1, from coordinate 24,690,300 downwards.
TCATGGTTGAAGCGTATTTTCGAAACGGGGTTGGAGTAAATGGTGAGTGGCAATACAATCCGGGTTTGTGCATGGACGATTTTCACGAACATTTTCCTAACGTTGCTTGCCATTGCCTGAAAAGAACCCTAGCTGTGTTTAGGGAAACAGTTTCTATAAAACACAAAAAAGGAGCAGGAAGACCATCTGTAAGAACAGAAGAACTTGTTGCAAACGTTCGTGAAATAATGCAAAATACGCCAACAAATTGTATAAGACGCCTGTCCCAAGAAGTGGGAAGATCTTATGGAACATGCAGGATTATTCTTAAGAAGCAGCTAAATTTATTTCCTTATAAACTGCAAGTATTCCAAGAAATACAAGCCGCAGATTTTGAAAGACGCAGGAATTACTCTCAATGGTTTACCAAAAATTTATCGGAAATAAATGATTTATTATACCTGACTTTTTTTCGGATGAAGCCTGGTTCCACCTCTCCGATTGTGTGAATTCTCAGAATACACGCATGTGAAGTAGTGAAAATCCCCATTTTTTTGTAGAGTCCACATGGCACCCTCAAAAAATTGGTGTCTGGTTAGCTGTTTCCCGAAGAAGAATTGTTGGTACTATTTTTTTCCATGACACAGTTACAGCACAGCGGTATATAGAGACAATATTTTGAATCCATTTGTGGAACAATTACTTGTGACGACGAACTACGTTTTGGATATTTTCAACAGGACGGTGCAACCGCCCATACAGCCGCCAAAACTATTAACTACTACGCAATTTTTTCGACGACAGATTGATCAGTTTTCGATCAGACATTGAATTCCCACCTAGAACACCTTGTTTAGCGGTTATGGATTACTTCGTTTTTCTTCATTTAAAGAACACTATTTTTAAAACACCAGTTGCAAATTTAGAACAATTACAAGAAACGATTATCCAAGAATGTGGTAACATTTCTCCAGAGATGCTGGTCAACACTTTCGAAAATATGAAGAGACGTGTGAATTTATGCTTGGAGCATGGCGGTGGCCAATTTCAGCAATGTATGTAATTATTTTTCTTTTTCTTTCTGTATATTCTTACTTTGTTAATTTTGTAAAAAAAAATAATTTGTATTTGTCTACTTATTCTATTACTCATTAGTTTGGCATATCATGTCATAATATGAATCTGACAAAATTTTAACCTAGATTTGGTTAGATATATCGTCCCCATATCATTGTGATCTAAACCAAGCCCTACGTTTTTTAATCCAAGCCCTCTTTGATGCAAATAATTTTTGCTCGCACGCACCAATACATTTTTTCCATATGTGTCCAACTTTATGCTCGTTACTGTATATTTTGTGTCACTGGCATTAATTCTACCTCGTATGATAAGGTTTTAAATTTCGTCTAGCGTCGTAAACAGCGCCATCTGTCGCCGTAACCGTCCCTCCCCAGTCTGTTTGGTTGATCCCTTGCTCCAGACTGCTCCTTCCTGTTACTTTTAGAATCCGACGGATTATTGGATCTAGCGAACACAGCGAGATTCGGACGGATTTCGGGCTCAGTTTGGTTTCCAAAGTAAAGTTTTGTTTTATTACGTGCCATTCTAATAGTTTTATGCCGTTGTGTTCCTAAATAACTTTAAATCTTAGCATAGGTGGCTTAGTTTGTTTTGAATAATTTATTAGTCTACACTACTTAATTACTTTCTAGCTTAATATTTATTCATATTTGTACAGGGCGTTCGTTGTAACCTACCATACATTTTTTGGAAAATAATGGACACATAAGTAATTGATAAAAATAAAACATAATTGGAAAAAGTAACTAATATTGACTTTCATCGGGCGGCAATAGTAGGCAAAAGGAAAAGTATTTCAAATATATTTATTACGTTTAGACCAAGGACCGTGCGAACAAAAATTATTTGCATCAAAGAGGGCTTGTATTAAAAAACGTAGGGCTTGGTTTAGATCACAATGATATGAAGAGTGGGGACGATATATCTTACCAAATCTAGGTTAAGATTTTGTCAAATTCATATTATGATATGATATGCCAAACTAATGAGTAAGAAAATAAGTAGACAAATACAAATTTATTTTTGTTGTTTACCAAATTACTTGGAATACTTGCACTTTATTAGGAAATAAATTTAGCTGCTTCTTAAGAATAGTCCTGCATGTTCCATAAGATCTTCCCACTTCTTGGGACAGGCGTCTTTTACAATTTGTTGGCGTATTTTGCATTATTTCACGAACGTTTGCAACAAGTTCTTCTGTTCTTACAGATTATCTTCCTGCTCCTTTTTTGTGTTGTATAGAACCTGTTTCCCAGCCACGGTTCTTTTCAGGCAATGATAAAAATCCCCAGCAATAAAAGCAACGTTAAGAAAATGTTCGTAAAAATCGTCCATACACAAACCCGGATTGTATTGCCACTCACCATTTACTCTAACCCTGTTTCGAAAATACGCTTCAACCATGAATGTTTTGTGCTGTTCCGTAAAGCCCATTATGTGAATTGTTCAAGAAATTGGAAAATCTAGCGATGAATCAAATCGAAATGGCAGAAACAAATACTGCGATTACTTTCAGAAAAAAAAGGATTTGTTCGATTACTACACTTGTTTTTGTTGCTACCTGTGAATGGCCGACGTGTTAAAAAGAAAAGCGAGGTTGCCGCTTTCATTCCAGATTTTGTCATCATGGAACTAAAATAAGTAGGTACTAAATACAAAGGCCGGAAAGATATTTATTTTATTTAAACCAACAAAACAAAACCTTTTTCTACCTATAGTATCTTATTAACGTTTGTAATTTATCTAAATTATTCTTGTAAAACGTGTATTTTATTAATTTTATGAATCTAATATGTGACTTAACAGTAAGTTTGATAACAGTGCTTCTTTTGATGGACGTGTTAAGTATAGTGGACCATATGTGGACCACAGAGCTAACCAGACAAATTTTGAACGCTGCAATCTTTGATTTCTTTAAAACGTAAACAATGTATTCTATTCTATAAGAAGTCTATGGTTAAAGACGAATTAAATACCCATAAAAATTATTTATAATTTTAGTCAACTTTTCGGCGCGTCCGGTTTTTTTGTCCGCTAAATAAATAGTCCATTTTACAAAAGTTTTAATGGTTTAACTTTCTGCAGAGAACGACATCATATCAATAATTTCCTGTTTTACGCCCTTGAATAACAAATACTTTTAAAGTTTTAATTTGTTAGTTTCGAAAGAGAATTAAGCGGCACCCTTGGCTGCATAGCGACGACAATAAAATCGTAGAAAATTAGGTTCTCTAACTTAGTGTAATTCGAAATTTAAATAAAATTACCATTTTGATTCTATATTTGCATATTCTTTAAAGACGCCTATAGATTATGAGGAATATACAAAATTCATTAATATTTATTAAGAAATTATAAGCTTGTTAGTCAGAGGATTTTTATTGTTTTTCTTTAAGGGGATGGTGACCAATTCTTTTAAAGCGATTGAAGTGCTAATTTTAAATATTAATCTTAAGAAAGCCTGGAATTGTAAAACGTAGTACATAGGTCGCGTATCAGAATAGTAGGCGACTGACGCCTGTTTGCACCACTACTACTTAAAACTGTACCTTAGATAAGGGAAACCTTGGGATAAGAGTAACCCTTATTTCCAAAAGCTTTGCACAAGTGTCACTTATCAAATTTTTAGCAAAGATTTAAAATAACTTGTCAACATTGTATTTTACCTGGATTATTTCACCGGCTATAACCTAAGACAGCGTAGGTATATGTTTATGTCAAAGTCAAAGGGTTTATGTTTGGTCTTTACATTTCGTTGGTTGTACGGTTATGCTAACAAATGTATATTTTTTATTTGATTTGTGGAGAACATAAGAGGGCATGAGTTACGTTAAGGACGATAGTCTGAAAAAACGGGCACCCAACTTTTCTATTACGGAAAAAACGCTGCTATTAAATGTTATTAGCAACTTTAAAAACATTATTGAAAATAAGCAAACAAATGCAACAATATGGCGTGAAAAGGACCTGGCATGGACAAAAGTTACGGCTTCTTTTAATTCCCAAAACCAGAAAGGGCACCATAGGACCAAAGAAGCTCTAAAGAAGTATTATGAAAATATTAAAAAGACTATTAGAAAAGAAGTAGCCGAAGAAAAAAGAAATAAATAAAACCGGAGACCAACACAGCAGGTGAAGCCAGATTTAAATAAAGAGTATTCTGAAACTGCAAAAGTGAAAAGGCAATGCTTTGAAGAGGAACTCTAATATTCAAGCACGCAGAGAACACGAGCGAGCCTTGTTTGAATTAAAAAAGGAAAACTTGTTATTAGATATTGAATTAAAGAAACAACAATTATTAAAGAAATTTCATAATCAGTAATTACTTGTTTTATTGTCACATAAGGCAATTTTCATACAGAAATAGCATAATTGATGATAATACTTTAAACCTTGCACTAAAAAATGTTAACAGTATTGAAACACAAAACAAGAAGTTATATTTACACAGAAGTATTTCAGCGTTTAGGTACGCAGTACGTACAATTTTATTCTCCAATGTATCTAAAATAAGTATCAATTAAAGTTCTTCTGACTTGGTTTGCCAATGGCAAAACCTCCTCATTTAAAGGAGGAATGTTTGGTACTTCATCTTCTTCCATTATCTGTACAAAATGCTCCATGTCTTCTGGATCTGGTGGTTCTCTCTCATTATTAGTTCTACATATATTATAAAGTATGGCGGTGGCTATTATTAACGTTAAAATTGTATCTATTTTTAATCGGCAACCATATGCTAGGACAGGAAACCTACGTTTAAATAAAATAAGTTGATTTGTGTATTTGTAATTTTGTGAAATGTCAAATTGTCTGATTTTGTTTGAGGTTAATCTGTTAAGTATCACTTAAGCTCCAGAATATCCTGGGCTTAAAAATATTTTAACTTAAGTGTCACTAAACGATTAAGTACAACTTGTACAAACCAATTCTTACACTTAAGTGATACTTATAGTTAAGGTCAACCTTAGTGGAAGTAATGCAAAAGGGCGTGAGTTGTGTAGCTTAAATGGTTATTTTGAAGAAATAGTCCATACTTAAAGTGGAGTTGAAAGTATTAAAAGAAAAGAAAAACACAAAGTCTTCCACCACAAAATTTAAAAGAATAAAATTCTTAGTTCAAGGGTATCTACATGTTTCGAACGTAGAAACGTTCATCCTCAGGAGACAGAAAATTTTTTATTTTATGCTGATGGTGTTAGCAAAAGAGAAAATTGAAAATTAGAACCTTAATGGAGCTTTTATGGACTTAAAAATTGAAGTGTAGAAGAAACATGATATGAAGAAAATTGATAATGGTTAAACCATACTGAGTATTTGAAAACGTTATTAAAGGGGGTGCAAACCAGCCAAATAAAATGGGGAAGAAGAAAACCTTTCTAAAAAGGTGTCGAAGATTATTTAAATTTTTTTTTTTAAAACTTATCGAACGTAATTCGCACATCTAATGGAAAAAATACCTGACTGCAAAATTGGTTGTATTGAGAAAACGAGCTTTTAAAAATTTAATTTGAACTATTTTAATTTTTAGGGTACAAAGTTTGGTTTAAAAACAAAATATAAACATCAGCGACAAGGTTTGTTCATTAAATATTAATAATGATCAAATTACTGAGTTTTTTTTTTTAATGCTTTAGTAAATAACAAAAATATACAGGGTTGAGCAAATGTTCCGGAACGGCTTAATTATAGGCGAACGAAAAGTGATATCGGATCCGGGTTTTGGGCAATCTATAGGACTAAAATTTTACTATTTGACTATTATACCATATGTCAGTAATGTCACCAACTGTGAAGTGTTGACGTTATTTTTTTTTAATGGAACACCCTGTATATTTTTACATCTTTAAATTCCACATAAAATTATAATTATTTTTTATTAAATGCACTATTAATCTATACTTCATAGTTTCCGAGATATTGACTCTCGAAAAGTGACAGTTTTTGAACTTTGACAGCTTATAACTTTCTAACAGTACGTCTTAGAGCAAAACGGCTTACATGTCCCTATCTTTAATTTTTATATATAATTATTATAAAATTTTAGTCCTATAGATTGCCCAAAACCCGGATCCGATATCACTTGTAATCACCTGTAATTAAGCCGTTCCGGAACATTTGCCCAACCCTGTATAATTGTGACACTTTTCTTCTTAAAAAATGTTTCTTATTAACACTAAAATAATAAAATAAAACGACATTATTATATTTTTTTGTATTAAAAATAAACAATATAAGGTTTAAACGAAAGTAACCATAAACACGAGGAACTTTAAACTATAAAAGTAATTGTAACTTTATAAAATAAAAACTATAATATACTTGATAAAAATATTGCCAAATTTAGAGGAAAAACGTCTTAACTGGTACTTACGTCATTTTTCTGTTGAAAATGCAATCAAAATATAAACTTAACTAGCACCACTTTGCACTTGTGTCGTTTTTCTTATAAATTGCGTGCACCTGCGTCGCCGAACTGATAGTTGGGTCACTGTTCCAATTAAAAGTAGCGCGAAAGAACTTAAAAATGGAATTTTTTGCAGTTTGGTATTTTTTCCATCAGATTTGCGATATGTCTTTAAGACATTATGAGGGTAATTGTAGTATCACAATCTGTAAAAAATATAGAAATCGAAATTATAATCAAAGAGTGAAAGAGTACAGAAGTTTTTAAAATAATTTAGAGAACATTTTTTTGTAATTTTTTAAATAAAAAAGTAGTACGTACAATGTTATTACGTAAAAAGCATTTTTGGGGTACTGAGGATTAAACCTCAGTAACCCCGCGAGAGGTTAAATGGTTATGATTTATGTTTTTATTTTCTACTGAGAGTGATTCTTTATTATTTACTGTGTCCTTGGGGTGCGCTATCTAATCACTGAAACACTAAGGATTTTTTAAGAGATTGATTTGATGAACAGCAATATATCAAGCAATGAAAGAACGAAAGAATGAAAGATTACAATGAATAAGAACTTAATAGTTTAAAACGGTGAATTTAAATAGTTCTCTAATAAGAAGGGAGATTGTCCCTTTTTACTCACTTTAGGAAAGTGTTATTCCAGTAAGTATAAAGAAACAATTTTCAATTAATAGACAACTCTGACCAAAATAAAAATTATACAATTTTACACAATAAACGATTAAATAAATTACCCAAAGAACACCTACGCAATTGGAGCAAAATAGATTGGTTCTGGTGCAGTACTCTTCATAACTTCAAAATTGTTCTTGACTTTAAACTGAGTATACAAACGGGCAGAGGATACCCTTACAATGGAACAATTGTTACAAGTCTCTGGGTAAGTGATCCTTCGAGTTTTTATACAGTTTTGCAACCCTTACCAACTGAAAGAAGAGGTTCCGTTTTGCTATGTCAGCAATAGTTTTATACGTTAATAAAAGAGGGCATTTCCCTGGATGTACTATTAGAAGGGGAACCCTTTATACCAACCAATTACAAACAATTATTTTTTATCAATATTCGTCTACTGACTTCTCCTACGAAACTAGAAATGTCCTTATCCTTGTTCTATACACTATCTTTCTACTACACCTCTTCTTAACAAGCTCAACATCCCCTAAGAGTCTTAGCACCACTCACCACATCGAAGTACGAGATGAGTAATCCATCCTTAAGGATACCAATCCATATCCGACAATATTTTCAAACGTAGGTAACTTCTTGTTTATATTTATAGATCAAACAACAACAGCCAAAACACTTAAATACACCAGTGTCTAGGTAAGGTTTTTTTTTACATTATTCTTCATATTTCATGTAAATAATTATTTATGGGAAACATTTCTGCCGTTAGGTTTTAGGACTTAGGAAAATATTCCAAAAATTATATCTTACTTATTTAACCTTTCAGTAGTCGCGCTTAATTTTATAACGTCAGTAGTCGCTGCGGACTACCAGTTCGCATTTAAAAATCGTCACCATTTTGATATTTAGGTGGCAGTAAAAAAGTATTTAAACACAAACTGGATATAAATGACTATATTACATAATTGTAGCCACCCTTGCTCTTTCTCATATGCAGCCATTCTGAAAATATATTTTAAAATAGATATACCCATACCAATTCCTTTGAACTATTTAGAGCTACTGACATATTAAGAATGTTTTATTCTTTTAAGGCACCTTGTATAGCAGTATTAATAACAATAAAAAAATATCGAAAATAACATACCTTAGCAAAGCACACCGAAAAAACAATAATAATTTTGGTTACGTCAGTAGTCGCTGCGGATTCTCAGTCCGCAATCCGCAATTTTTTATCAAAGAACAAAAAAACTATCCACTTACTCACTCAAGCATACCCTAACTGATGCTGTTGCCAAAAGGTACTGTGAGTCATGACACTTGGGGAGGGGTAGAATTAAAACTATCGCCGAATAAAAACCGGTGCGGAGCGAGAGTCCGCGCGCGACCACTGAAAGGTTAAAGATAAAAAATACGTATTTTCTCCAGCAATGCTAGTGACCCTATACGTAACCTTAGAAATCAAAAATTGCTCGGACCCGTCAAATTAATTTCTCGAAATGCATTTTTTTTAGAAAAAAAAAGTTATGCAGATTAATTAATTCATCTAATACTTGGTGGAAATCCATAATTATAGTATTATGGGATACAGTAAAACAAAATTGAACTTGTAACTTTCCACTATACAGGGTGATTCATTAAGGGTGGCGACCGGCCATATCTCGGAAACTACTAGGCATAGAAACTTGGAGAAAAAAAAATTATTATTAAAGCGGTCATGAGAAAATTCTAGAAATTACTTTTAAGTTCCTCATTTCGCCGCAAGGGGGCACAATTAAAATTTTTTTTTTAATTCTAAATTTCTCCGAAATTTCCCATATTAAGGTATAGCTCTGATTACATCATCGAAGAGCTTAGATAATTCTGCATCATTTTGGTTTGAGACTCATTGGCGTACCGACCTTGATAAGAGTGGGGGAAGCTATTAAATGTGTAAACATTAAAATCGCTGTAACTTCTAAACGACTTATCCGATTTTACTAAATTTAGGCTTGTTTGGAAGGGAAAGGTAAGTATCTTTAATTGTCGTATCCAATGGTACAAAATAATTTCTAATCAAATTGCTAGAGGGCGCAATTTGTATTAAAAATTATTGTTTTGGCAATAACTCTGAAACGAACAAAGATATCGAACTGCGGTCTTCACATCTTTTCTTGCAAATTTCATCTACTTTTCGATTATGATGTCATAGTTATACCGTATGATTTGAATTTCCGGGATAAAATCGAAAAAACTGTTATTATTACAAATTGCGCCCTCTAGCAATTTTATTAAACACTATCGTGTACTATTGGATACGGCGATTAAAGATACTTACCTTTCCCTTCCAAACAAGCTTAAATTTAGTAAAATCGGATAAGTCGTTTACAAGTTACAGCGATTTTAATGTTTGCACATTCAATAGCTTCCCCCACTCTTATCAAGGCCGGTACGCCAATGAGCCTTGAACCAAAATGATGCAGAATTGTCTAAGCTTTTCGATGATGTAATCAGAGTTATACCTTAATATGGAAAATTTCGGAGAAATTTAGAATTTAAAAAAAAAATTTAATTGTGCCCCCTTGCGGCGAAATGAGGAACTTAAAAGTAATTTCCAGAATTTTCTCATGACCGCTTTAATCATAATTTTTTTTTCTCCAAGTTTCTATGCCTAGTAGTTTCCGAGATATGGCCGGTCGCCACCCTTAATGAATCACCCTGTATATTAACAAGAAAATGACTTGTTTCGCTAACACTGTAGATTGGTCAGATGACAATGATTTAATAAAAGTTTAAAATAAAAAATAAAAAGGGGTGCAATAAAATAAAATTATTGAATATGTAAATAAAACAGTGGAAGGGTTACAATAGCGAAAAATCAAAAAAAAAAAAAGTTTAATACATTAAATTAGGTACAATAGATATGGGTAATTTACAAAATATTAAGTATATGGTCAACAGAATAAATTAAACAAAGGTGAATTATTTAAATCTAATAAGTGATCATTAAGAAACAGGTCCGTATTTTTAAGTTTATTTATTTCCGTAGATTCTAATAAATGTGGAGCTTATTTTCAAAACGCAATTTATGATAAAAAAATTTTTTTGAGTTATTGCCTATTTTCTGCAGAAAACTAAATATGCGTATTTATTTTATGCAAGTGTTATTATTGAGTTTTTTGTTAGCTTTTAGAACAAATAAATTGATAAAATTTGTTAAAAAATATTTTAATAATATTGAAAAACATAAAAAGAAAAAAAGATTGAGACACTTTGAAAATAAAAATGGGTTTTAGAGCATTTTGAAAATAAATGTAGGTATATATTTCGTTTTGAAATAAAAAAACAAAATTAACATTTTTTTAAAAATATTTTCTCCATACATTGACAATTATTTTCTTCTTCTTCTGAATCTTCGTTTCCTGCTGAAATACTGTCGTTTACACTAGCGGAAGTTTCTTTTTCTAACAAGTTTTTGTAAAAAATAAATTTTTGATCGCTTTTCCATTCTTCGTCATACAGTTTTAATAAGGTGTCGATATTTTGCCACGCTCTATATATAGGGTAAGAGATGGAAGTAAGGAACACTCGGCAGCTGCAGTCGGGAGTGGTCGTGCGGTTTTTATTAAAATGAGCACAATTATAAGGGCGCCAGTAACCTTTTTGTTACGCCTTTTGTTCCTCAGAGAGTATTTAATATTCGGCTACAAAATATCAAAACTTACCACAAGAGCTTCAGCAAAATGGAATCATTATTTTATTTAGATGTGAGTAGTGCAAGAAAAAAATAAGAAAATAATCCACATAAAATGCCACGGTTTATTAAAAAAATAATATAATATTTTATTAAAAATTTTAAATATCTATTTAATTTTTACCTGTATCGTACGCAATAAAAAAAGACTCATTACCGCTTGTAATCACAATGGGTTTACAATGGGTTTGCATGTGTAACTAAATATCACTGGTCTTTTAAATATGTTTAACTAGATACGTCCGGGCACATATGTTAGGCACTAATCTTAATGCAAAGAAAATTATCAAAGTGAAAGGTAAGAAAAGCAAAAAAATATAAAGATGACGTCAAAATTAGTCACCGTTACTAATATAATTAGTCCAAGAACAAATAAATTTAAACTTTAAACGTATTACTTGTTAGGTTATCCTGTGGGGTAAACCTGTTATCCCAAATTATTGTCCAAATATTAGTCCTTAAAACTGCAGGGCTTTTAACCGTGATCCAGTCGAACTATGACGTCACTGAGGCGTCCGTGGAAACCTGCCCTCAGGGACTTGCCCTATAAAGAAATTAAATTTCTCAGAATAGGCTTAATTTTGTAGTTAAAAAGAAAATGTTAGTTTTATCGGCATTTCAATTTTAATATACCGAGTGTTTAATTTTAATTCATTTATTTAGGAAACTTTAATATATTACCCTGCTCTACGGCAATGGAAAATCATTGAGCTCTTGACAAAACGATACTAGACAGATTTAAGCTATTTTGAAAGTAGAGTTATAGGAAATCTTATGAGCATGACAAAAAAATAATTCACTTTCATAAATGTGAAAAAAAAATACTAAATTAGGTTGTCTGTAAATAAATTAATGGGACTGATCAGTTTTCTCTCTAGCTTACTGTATAAAATGGGCTTAAGTAAAGAACTACTTACACTTATGTGGTGGAATGTGGCATATTATGATGTACAATGGCCAGGTAACTTCAATAAACCTTTAGCCGTTTCTTTGAGGGTTTGACTAGGACAATTCCCAATAAAATCTGGAATAGAGGAACATCCTCCATTAATTGGTTTCATAAATTACTCACAAAAGAACGGGAATACTATTAATTGAACAATTCTGTTACAAAATGAAAGAAATGATTGGATAAAACTTACTTTTCTATTAGCTCGACTAAGCTTCGGTACGTTCCATTACCAATCCAACTTCAAAGTTGCTGCTTGACCCTGTGTATCAACCAAATACGGCACAACCAAAACAGGCGACAATTATTTTTAACCCCGAAGGCAAATTACATCCCCTAACGGTTAGGGAAAGTCTATATGACTACAAAACTTGCCACGAGTTGGAAACGACCGACTTCTTCAAGGGATCACAAGAAAAAGGGAGCGAAAACCCCGCACACCTGTCAATTTTTCCTTTGACAGCCGAATGGCGTAGGCGTAGGAAGACACATTTTCTACTCGTAAAAGAATCCAACACTAAACCTATTTCACCATTTTAACGAAACTACAACCCGCAAAATCCCAAATTTCACATTCAACGAAAAATTATTTTGACCTTAAAACATGAAATTAACAACAAATCTTTAACTAGACCGGGAACTACTTTTCGTTTCGAAACCAAAAACCTGAGACGCAGGACTCTTATCAGGTGGTACCTGCATACCGACCAAAGGATCTCGGTTCTCGGATTCAGTCGTCTACCCATCTTCCGGCGGAACGCCGTCCTAGAGTGCAACGGAAGCCGGTACCGCGTAAATCGTATTTTTAAAACTGCGCTCAGATGCAGCCTATATGAACTGGCTAATTTCCCATGCTAATTTTAAATATTGTCATTCAATCAAATATTCTATTAATTAATGGCAAACTCCCTGATAATACACAAAATATTTACATAATTAATAGACAGAACAACTTATAAAGGCACTATGAATTTGAACCGTTACAATTTTTTAATTTCAGTTCCTTGATTTTATTTACCAAAGGCAACTCATGAAGTTCTACGTTGCTGATCTGAACTCCCTTCTTTAAAATTGTTGTAACGTTTTTGGATGGGTCGTTGTTCCGGTAATTTTCCTCCATTTTAACAGTAATGACTTTATTTTTAGTCTTAGCAATTTTTTCTTTTTTGATAAAAAATCTTTTCATCTGACTAATTCCTGTAAGTTTTTTTCAATTATCATCACTCATTTTCTTAACATCGTGAAGATCCCATTCGATTCCAAGCGATGGGATAATTCGAATTAAAAATAATCGATATTCCGATTATCAATATCCTCGGTACATTCGCCGATTACGATTATCATCCGGTTATGAAAATCCTCGAAGAGCCAGTTTCCGATTATTGAAATATACCGATTATGCCCACCGCTAACCACAAGCACATTAGGCATGGAAAAGGCCAGGAAAAATGTAGAAATTACGACTTGAAAAAAAAAATTTTTGTAGATATTGCATTTTGAAAAAAAATTATTAATTAAAAGAACTATCCATGTTAAGCGGCAAAAATAGCAGTTTGATTATAACTTAATATTGAAATCGAACGAGTCCAGCATTTAAATCCGTATGCCATCCAAACATAAAAAAAAATTAGTTTTATGCCTTTGTTTTTGATATGTATGATTTTAAAGAAATTGTTAGCATAGTTTGAGTCGGTTGAAAAACAGTGGTAGAAAACTGTTATAATGTTGCTGTATTCTTTCGTTAAAATGTCTTTCCATTTGGCCAATGTATGTTTTAGGACAATATTTGCATTTTAATTTATACACGCTGGATTTTTTTTTATGCTTTTAGTTTCATTGCTTTTGATAAATTTATCTAAAGTGGTATTTTTTGCATTAAAGTGGTATTTGTTTCGGTCAATTTGGTAGAGTTTTTAGTTTAGGTATTTTATTAATTAAATATAATTTCTAGGATATCAGATATGTAATTAATCATCAACTGTAATGCACTTTCCTATTCAAACTAAACTTTCCAGACCATACTTAAACAGACTGTAACAAACTTTGTTAAAATTAGTTTTAACCAACCGCCTTGTTGTATCAAGTGTTGCAAACTTGTCTCTAATATCGGGTTTGTGGGACTGATACAAATCTAAGGCCAATTAAATCTAAAAATGTTTAACGTGGGTTTTGTAAAAATGTTACTATAGCAAAAATTCTAAATTCTCTCGCAAGTTGAATTCCAGGTCATGTGACACTCTTTCAATTCTGATCTATTGAATTCCATTCCATACTGTATATCCAGGTTTCATCCAGAAAAACAGGTGTTAAGGGAAATTGAGAGTTGCCGTTATTATTAAATTCGCTTAAAAATTCTACTCGTTTTTTGGCTATATGGGGTTGCTCTATTAAAAAAACGCTTGTTTGATACAGTACATTTACGCCATTTAAACTAAAATTTTTTTAAAAGGTCCGCTAATGAACCAGTGGATATTTCAACACCATCTATGGTTTTAGGTTTAGTTGTATTGAGCGAATGGTAACATGTTCATCTGCTCTGTGCATCCCATAACTACGCTCTCTTATGGTATATTTATCAATTTCGTTAAGTTGTCGACCACGGTATGACAAAATAGCTACGTTATTACGATTCTTAAAATCTTTATCCTTCTCTATCCCCTTTGCCTTCGTTGGATTATTGAACACGAAACCACCAAAGCATTAGAAACTCATTAAAATAGATAGGTACATACATTGCAATATATTTTTCATGTCACTGCTATCAAGGTTATGGTTAGGTAGATATTTTTTCTAAATGCGCTGCTATTAGTTGACATTATCCAAGTATTAAATCGATAGTTTCTTATTCCGTACCACTTTTTGTGCATGTAGTAAAATCCCATCTGTCTGGTACCTAATAGAAAAGGATTAAATGTACATCTAGCGGAGAAAAAGTAGGCATATACTTTCTTTGTGCTTGTATACCTACTTAATGCATTGACACAATACATCAATGTTTCGTAAGCATAACACAAAAGGGGAATCAAGCAAAGGAATCGACCGCGAGTCATTTCGATGTTTCCTGCAAATAGCACATCGAAAGTCGGCGTTACACTCCGTTACCCCAATTAAACGCGGAGGGTGAATTGCTCAAATGGGGCTTATAATTCTCCGATATATTGCCAAAGGGATGCATTTAACTTTCGATTGCGGGAAAACGAATGGCAAGAGGTTTTTCTATAGCGAGATTTTTAAATCGGGCTACTTTTTTTGTAAATAGATTTGATTCGACGTGCGAAAATTTGGATTTGTTTTATTTTTAAATACGAGATGCGATAAAAAAGTTTGTGTAAGTGTTACAATGACCTCAATTTTTTAAGGTTTAATTTTTTTTAGTTTCTTAACCTTTTTTTTAAATTTAAAAATACAGTAGCCGTTAGAATTCTCGCTGCAAAGCAATGAAGATTGGGAAAAATATAAAAAAAAACTTAGAAATAATTGTGTATCAGTTTTAAGAAGAGCAAAGACCTTATATTATGATAAACAAATAGATAATAACAAGGGAGATGGTAAAAAAATTTGGAGACCCTTAAAAAATTTAGTTAAACCTACAGTTAGAAATAACATTAAAGAAATAATTTTTGAAGATAAGAAAGAAACGGAACCATTTCTTATTGCTGAAAAACTAAATTCTTATTATATTCATAGCATTGAAAAAATTATTCAGTAAATAAATTCAGGAAATGAAGAACTAAGCCAAATAGTTAATAGAAGTAATAATTTTTTTGAAAAATTCGATAAAATATCATTAAATAAACTAAAACTAGTAATTCCAAAATTAAATTCAAATAACAACTATGGAGAAATATTCAATAAAAAGGTGCTAAAAGAAACATTTGGCAGCAATGGTTACCCATTATTATATTTAAAAAATTCTTGTATAAAATATAGAAATATGCCTGATGAATTAAAATGTTCTTACATTACACCAGTGCCAAAAGTAAAAAACACTAAAAATGGGATGAGATGAGGCAGCCATTCAATGTGTAATTGAGACATGGAAGAGAAACAATGATAAAGGGGAAAATGTTATAGCTGTATTTTTGGATTTTAAGCGGGCATTCGAAACAATTGACATGGCTGGATTATTGAGTATATGGTATTCGGAAACGTTTATAAATGGTTTAAAAATTAGTTAAGTAACAGATCACAAAAAAAAGATCAAAAACATATTCAAATAAAAAAATAAATAATATAGGAGTTCCTCAAGGAAGTATACTAGGTCCAATATTATTTATTTTAAACATCAACGATATGCCTTTAGTTTTAAAAATCTATAAGTTACAAATGTTTGCTCATGACACCTTCATTTACATTAATGTTTTAAATATTTTTGAAGGTCTAAATACTCTAAATTCTGAGATAAATATATTATTAAATTGGCTAAAATTAAATAAATTGAAATTAAATATTTCAAAAACTAAATGTAAGGTTATGGGTAATAATTTAAATTGTCAAAATATAAATGTTGTAATTGATGGTGAAAAATTGGAATTAGTAAACAGTTTTAAATATTTAGGGATAATTGTTGATTCAAAATTAAAATTTTTTAATTATTTTGAAAGTATCATATTAAAGATTGCTGGAAAAGTAGGTTATTTTAAAAGAATCAGTTCTAATTTAGGTTTGTTTTCTAAAAAAACTGTATTTAATACTATTATATTACCACATTTTCTTTATTGTTTTTCCATTTTATATTGTGCTTGTGAGGAAATATTTGACAAATTACAAATTTTACATAATAAGGCAATATGGATTACTTATTTGAAATTGTGACAAAAATATTATACAAAAATAAATTTTATGTTAAAAAATTTAGATTGGTTGACTGTCAGAAATTTAATTTTTTATTTAGTATGTATCTTTATACATAAAATTAAAAATAATTTATTACCTCATTGTTTAAAATTTGTTGTTCTTTTAATCATGACCATCATAATTATAAAACAAGAACTAATCAATTTTTTTTTGTGGATAGAGTGTCTAAAACATTAGCTTATAAGTAATTTTTTATGAAGGTTTGATAGAATATAATAATTTGGAAAATTCTATTAAATCTCAAATATCATTAAAACTATTTAAAAAAACTTTAAAATTACATTTATTTAAAAAACAAAATGATACGTAATATTTGATACAATTTGCAAAATGTTTAACTTTTCGAAAAAACACATTTATAAATGAAATTATTTGCCCATCTTTGCTTAATCGTCGTCGTTATTCGGACCGGTCGCTCATAAAATACTACTTATTAAACAGTAGCGTTGAACAGATAAATTTCCAAAGACAAATGGTGAAATTTCTGAATTATTATAGCAAAGCGACTTTTAAAAATGCTTATCTACATCGTGATTTTATATACAGTGTGTCCACGAATGGACCTAACTATACTTGTAAAAAACATTATTTTCAATTTCTCGGAAAAAAGTAATTCTTCATCATTTTTTTTGCTTATTAAATAAATATAATTGACGTAAGAAAATTCTCATTTTTTTATACAGGGTGCATACAAAATGTGAAAATGTAGATTTGCAAAATTAAAACTTTTTGATCCATCTTTTTGAATGATCAGAATAAAAGAGATTGGAAAGGTAATTCGAGAAGCCGAATAAAGTTTTAAGATATGACCTGTGGTAACTACGATATTTTATATTAAAACTATAACCTGTAGGAAAATATCAATAATTTATTTAACTTTAATATAAAATATCGTAGTTACCACAGGTCATATCTAAAAACTTTATTCGGCTTTTTGAATTCTCTTTCCAACCTCATTTATTCTGATCATTCAAAAGAGTTGGATCAAAAATTTTTAATTTTACAAATCTACATTTTCACATTTTGTATGCACCCTGTATAAGTAAGTAAGAGTATCAGCAGTGTTGCCAGTTTGTAATCAAAACACCCCAGTAAGGGAATTGCAAAGTATTTTTTTTAAATAAAAGCAAGCTAAATTTACCTAAACAAACGTTGTTTTTACGTTCTTCATCAAAATAGCTTATTAGAGAAGCTATTAGCTCTTTGCACCGGCTATTTAAATGCTTCGGCATTTTTGCAATAAAGGTAAACAACGTAATCAACAGAAATGTATATGTATCCCTTTGCTGTTCTTAAAAGAACAGTTTTTAATCCTATTTATAAAAGGATTTATAGTTTTAGTTAAAAACGACTTAAATAAACTCACGAAAACACGAAATGAAAACAATAAACGTCAATCAAAATTCGCCAAGAAATAAACTGGCATCACCGATGCGATGACACTTCTGTTGCCAACTGTTAGCCCACAAAAGTCAAATGATATTAATTTTTAAAAGGTTAAATTTAGAAAACATTTCCTTTAAGCGGCTTAGTATCAAAGAAGAATACATTAAGTTTCTTTTACATTCAATATCGCATGAAATTTATATATGTTTTGCCAAAATTTAATTTTCTTATGTTTCCTGACCGATTTTCAATTATCAGCTGATTGATGACGTGCAACGGACATTGTTTTGATTTTACTATAGTAAGTAATTTCCATGTCACCTGTATTTTTCAAATATTCAATTTAACTCCGAAGTAAATAAGCTTGCATATAACTTTTTATTTCCTACTGGCAACATTGCGGCATTTGTATGGCACACGTATTACGTAAAGAAATCAAGACAAATTATCCAAAATCTGTTCCAGACATTCTATCTGCCTGATAAATCGTTTGTATTCGTATTTTTGGGCAAAATGTTTACTATTCAACGGACAGAGGGCCGCTTTTGTGTTAGCGACTTTCGTTTTCTCATGCTGCTATCTCGGTGTATATCCATTATATTTATTTTATCTTTCCCATTTGGTTTTTGCTTAATGGTTTTGTTTTTGTTTGGTCTGCTTTTTGTAGATACTATACTGTTGGTTTTGTTACAAAGTATCTAATAATCAAAGAATAAAATGGTTTCTGATATTAAACTAATCGGAGTATGATGAGTTACCTGTTGTGATCAGGAAAAGACGCTAGAATAGTTATTTACGATATATGTGTTGTAAAGATTCATATTACAACACGAGATATTAAAGTTGTCAAACGGGGCCTCAGCCGAGTTTAATAAAACATCGAGTGTAGTAATATGAATTTACAACAAGAATATTGTACAAAATTTTATCTACTTTCATCTATGAATACAAATATTTGGCAAAAGGCATTTTTAAAAATTAAAATGCACCTGCTATTAAGTGTATTAATCAAGTTTTTTATGTTACCTTTCGCATGGTTACTGTTTTGCATGGTTACTGTCGAAACTTTGTCAAACAAATTCAAAAATATTAAAAGCGTTTTTCAAAATGAGCGATTCTGATGGAAGTTTACCCTCTGATATAGAAGCAGCGGCAAACGAAGCGATCTCAAGTTTAGTTTCAACAAAATCCAAGGCGCGGTATGAGTTGGAGCACCAGAAGTTTGAAGATTGGTGCAAAGCTAACAAAATAAAGGAGGTGTCTGAGAAAATCTTTTTGGGTTATTTTTCCGGAAAGCAACGCTCCCAGAAACCATCTACACTATGAACTCACTACTCAATGTTGAGAACTATGATTTCAGTCAAGAAAAATCAAGATATAAGCAGATTTTTTCAACTAATCGCATTTTTGAAAAGAAATTCAGAGGGTTACAAGGCCAAAAAAGTCCATAGTTTTTACAAAGAAAGACGTATGTAAGTTTCTTAGTACTGCAGATGATGAAACATATTTACTTATGAAGGTTGTTATGATAATCGGCATTTTTGGGGCTTGTCGGCGCGAAGAACTAGCTAAGTTAATGTTGGATCATATTGAACACAATGTCTTGTATATAAAAATTGTGATTCCATTCTCGAAAACCAAAATTATGCGAGAATTTGTTTTAACAGAAGGAAATGTGACAGGTGTCAACTGTTTAAGTATTTTTGGAAAGTATGCTAAACTTCGTCCTCTTAATGCAACTCACAGGCGGTTTTTTGTATTTTATAGAAAAGGAAAATGCACCTCCCAGCCTGTCGGAATTAATACTTTTGGAAGTATACCAAAAAAGAATGCAACAAAACTTGGATTGAATAATCCCGAAGGATACAGTGGACATTGTTTTAGGAGTTCCTCAGCCACCATTCTAGTTGATGGTGGTGCAGATATGCAGATGTTAAAGCGTCATGGGGGCTGGAAATCCTCTTCTACGGCAGAAGGCTACGTTGAGAATTCTTTAGAAAATAAGAAACAAATAGCAAAGAAGATCATGGGGTCAGACACGGATTTAATGATTGGAAATTCGAACTTAAAGGGCTCCATCACATCCACTTCTGGTTTACAAATTTCTAACTGTAAAAAGTGTATTATTAATGTTTATAGCAAACCTTAAGTGTTATAATTTAATAATAATTAATTTTAATTAATAATTGGTAATTAATTTTATAATTGTTAATAATAAATCATTCTTCTAAAAAGTGTGGTTTTATTTAACAGCAAAATGTTAATAAAACCGTTTTTTTTTTCATTACAGCACTTGTGCTGTAATAGATGCCCTTACAAAACGATTTACAGAACTGTAAAATTCATATTACTAAATGAAAGTAGATAAAAATTATTACCGCCGTAGTCATCAGACCTTTTCGGTAGACACGACAATCAGATTGTAATACCAGCTAATGCGGAAGTTGCCACGATAAGAAAGTTTTAAGCATTGCTTGTGTGAATGTCCTGGCCTTGCAAGAAGATTATTTTATGCCTTAGGCTTTTGGCGAACCATTCTTTTACGTTATTTCTCAATCCTAAGAATATATCAATACTTTTGTTCCTAGAAAAAATGGCAATGGGTCATTTTTGCAATATTAAGAATAAAAATAAGTTTCTTGTCCTACTTACCATAACGGCATCCCCAATTTGCTAGCTTTGGTATTTACAGAGCGAGAATAGTTTAATCAACTATGTAATAAAAAAATTTTTTTGATATGTAATCCTTATCCTTTTCTGGAGCAGTGAAGAACTTCCAGGAAGAAACGCTGGAGAGATAGGCAGTAATCGCCTATATCAAGATGACTAACCTATGAAGAAATAAACTCATCTTAGATAATGCCATAAAGCAAAAAGTCATTGTTTGTAAATATCTCAAGAAGAAGAAGAGGAAGAAGAAGAAGAAGAACAGGAAGAAGAAAAAGACAAATTGACAATTTAATTTAAAGAATAAATTAAGGTATTTATGACTCTAGGCTTTTCAGTTTCAGGGGAAGCAAGTGCCATCACTTTCTCAAAGCGATCTTACCAAGCATATCATAAATTTATTAAATGATTGCTACTCTTAAAATTACTTTGCCTTATTAAAAGCAATACAATATTTCTAGCTTAGCGCTGACTCGAACGTACAGTCGAGCAATCTTTTGTGAAAGCTGGTGTGTAGAAAAATGTTCATCAAATCGCAATAATGTTTAATGTCTCGAAAAATAACTTAATTCTGGCTGTGGAAAGCTCGTCTCTCGGGAATTAAATTGGGTGTAAACATGAAATATGCTTTAAGCAATAAAGGCAAATACAAACTCTTGGCAATTGCCAATAGCTCTAGGCTGAATATGAAAATTGTCATTTAAAGGGCCAAATTGGTAGTTTACAATACTTTTAAAGATAATTAGTAATAGTTACCATATTTGTGTAAATTTTTATTTCTAATAAGCTGAGCTTAACTCTGGTTATAAGACAAATTGTATTAGAAACTGTATATCCTGTACAGAACATAAATGATTTTACGATATATTAGAAAAAGATTACTTAGTAGTAGTAGTATAGCTAGCGGGATCCTTAATATGCCCACTAAGGCTTCTAATGACATGTTTCTAACGACCTAAAAATTTATAACATTTTTTGTTTCGCCCTTATATCGAGAAGTATTTAATGGAAGAAGAAAAATTAAACCAGGGGTCAACAACGCAATAGCCGACTACCCGTTGCTTCTTTCGAGCGTCCCGAAAAATACAGTTTGCGAGTGGAATAAAAATAAAACAATCGATTTTTAAATCTTTTCTATTGTTAAACGCACCTCGGCAAATGATAGTGTGTCGGACTGAGGTACAATACTTATAACAGCGGTATCAAAGAGAGGGAAGGAGAGTATGCGTGTATGCTCGCGACAATGCGGTCTTAATGAAATGAAATGATCCGTCTATTCTAATATTATCGGTTTTAACAACGGGGCGCACGTTTTCAAATTCTCAATAGTGGAGGTTGTCGTAGTGGTAGCGGTAAAGCGGTTGCGTGCGGCAGCGGCCTGGTCAGCGAAAAAGTTGTTGCAGAAAACTTGACTACAAAAGTATTTTTTTTGTAACAAATTTTTTTGCAAAATGCCATCCATTACCTTTTTGCTTTATCCATTTACAATAGAGGTATAATCTAATTTAACTTAACCTAGTAAAAACGTAATTAAAATCGGTAACGCTCATCAATTAAATGGATGCTTTACCGAATTGAAAATCTTTAAAGATTTCGGTAGCTACTGATGGAAATTAGGGAAAATCTAATAAAAGCTCCTCCAAGTTTTTCCAATGTTAATCGCCATCCTTCCGCCATCCGCCGTTCACAGCTAATAACAGACCCCACCCATCTTTTAAAGTCAATTAGAAGGTTTATCCCTTTGTATTTAAATTCTCTGTTTTTCATCCTTGGCCCGGTTAAACTTGTAGTAGGGGAGTTGAAGTAATGTTACGTAATAATAGATAAAGTTAGAGGGGTTAGAAGCTAAACGTCCCAGTAAAAAACATTAATAGGTACTTATTATGTTAGTAATTGTAATTTTATTTCGTGAGAAGGGAAATTGGATAACGAGCGTAGCGAGTCTAGTTTAATTCTATTATTTTGATGAGAGACCAAATAGATAATTTCTAGTTGCAGAATGACCAGAACACAAAATAACTAAAAAAAATCAATTATTATGGTGTTTTCCAGGCTTTTTAAAGAATATGAAAATTCTAGCAGTCTCGTCTTAACTTTAAAATAGTAAAATGCCGTTTTTAAGGTGTTTACCTACAGACTAAATTCTATTGTTCATTTTATACTTCCCACTACGCACCTAATTTAATTCAAGAAATTGCCTTCCCATCTATATTATTGTAGTTCGATTAAGTCTCTTAGGCTTGCAGAAAAATATTTTAGGTGATTACATAACAGCCGAATTTCCAGCTTTCTTGAATAATTATGGATTATCTATCTTAGAACTAATTTGTTTTGCCAGCAAATGTTGCTTGTGAAATTTTTTAATATTTAAGAAAATTTATTTAATTATTGCATTGAGTTGTTCAAACTTAAAAAGTTTGAACAAAAATATTTAAGTTAATATATTTTCTCAAAAACATTGTTCTTATGCTTTCTCTCGAGACGGTTTTGGCAGTTTCTTATTTCAGGTCCTTCTCTTCTTTTATTTGCGTTTTTAAACTGTGGGTTAGGTGATGAGCTTTGTCAATAGTGATATTTCTTGGCATTCTTTGATTTATGATTGGAATTATTTTAATTCTTTTGAGAAGCGACTGTTTTTAACTCAGAAATTAAAATGTTGACTTCTATGGGAGAGGTATAATTACTTTTTAACAAATTATTTTAAATAATGTATTTTTAGCCTTATACCGGCTGTCCCAAATCAAGTAGAAATTTATTTTGAGTTCTATTAAAGAAAGCAAATTCAAATAATTTCAAATATCTACTTTTGCATTTCGGTAATCTAGGAAGCCTGAAAAAACTAACCATTTAAAAAAAAAGAGGAAACATGTTATTGATAAGGTTGTTTGTTTTCTTGATGCCGCATGCCAGTGGTCACTTTACTTTCGGTTTAGACGAAGTGAATACTACAATTGGTTGTTGTATTTTGTGCCAATTAAACCGTTACTTTATGGTAAGAAGTATTTTTGCTATACTAAAATAGTTTATTTAACTGAATCACACAAAATCGAAATTTTAATCATGATTGGCTTTGGCGACAGATCGCATCCTCACGCAGAAGTAGCAACTTTATTTTAAGAAACACACCCCGATATAACACCAATTTAACTTACTTACTTACCATATTTAAGGACAAACTTATATAAATTTTCCCCAGTAAATAGGATGTGTACCTGTTACAATGAGAACGTTGAAGCGTACGATATCTTTAATTGTAGCTTGAGCGCTGTCAAAAGACACTTTTATCAGTAGTGGATAGGTTATTGAATGTATGTATGTACGTAGGTCTCTATATATGTTCTATTATTAATTAGTTTCTAGATTATCTTAGTATGTATTGTTAAAGGATTCATTCATATTATATTGTAAGCAATTTTCAGCCTTCTATCTGTTTTGTAACTGGAAAACTGTAAAACAGTCTATGAAAATAAATAAAATTTCCCAAGGTATCATCAGCAAAATTGAAAGACGTTATCGTGAAGTGGACCAAGTCAGAGACATACCAAGAATAAGGCAGCCAGGAGTAATGGATGAAAAGACGCATTTAAACGTTTTACTTGCTCTTCAAAAAAATCCTATTACTCCAGTTCCGCAACTTGCAAGAGGAAATAACGTAAGCCATACATCTATCTGCATTCAAGTTAGTGAAATCATGTCAAATGCGTCCTTGCAAATTTTAATGATATAAGAGTTACTGGAAGATAATCCGGACGGCCGTCTTCAGTTTTGTGAAGTGATGATATTGATGCACTTGATCAACATTTAGTAGGTTTGGACTGGATCCTTTTTACACATGAGTGTACGCTTGTATTAAATGGTAAAGTGAATAAACAGAACTGTCGATATTGCTACGCAGAAAATCCTCATTGGATGCGATAAAGATAAATACACACCCAGCTTCCGCAAAGTCTTAATGTTCGGACAGGCATAATTGGCGACTGCGTCATTGAGCCAATATTCCCTTGAAGGTAACTTAAATGGCCATAATACTTGGATTTTTGCAAGGAGAACTTATTCCAGCTTAGACTGCTTTATTTTCTCATCATGCAGAAGCAGATTGAATATGATTAAAGAAGGATGGTGCCCCCACCTCATTACGCTATGAATGTTTGACAATATTTAAGTGAAGTTTTTACAAACCGTTGGACAGGAAGATGGTGTACCACGATCGCTGGACTTTAATTCTCTAGATTATTGCCTTTGGGGTCACCTAAAAACCAAAGTTTACGTAATAAAACCAGAAAATTTAGGGGAACTTAAGCAACGACTTATACACAAAATTCACCATATAACCCCGGGTATGATACATAATGAATTTTACTTTAGATTAGAGATTAGTGATGGGCAACATTTCCAACAATTTTTACAATAAAACAAATTGCGTTTGCATTACCGAATTGCAAAAGTAAATAGTGGGTCGTATTCCCTTTTCACAAGACATACCTTTAAATCTGAAAAAAAAAATTGGGGGCGGTTTCTACCTCCAAAAGGGGGGTAAAGTTCACGAAGACCCAAAAAAAGTATGCCAAACTAAAAATAAACGCAGTCGTAGTTCTGTGTTTTTTCAACAAATAAAGAGGGATCCTAATATTGAATTTATTCTAGTTAAAAATGACAGCGTGATAAAAATAGATTAAAATCACTTTCACAACTTTATAAACCAACAAAAAATAAAATAATGAATAATCCGTGTTCGAGACACACTTCAGCAAACTTGATATTCTATAAATTATATTCTCAGCCTTAACACTATGCACGTATGAATTTTTGATGGATTGGCAAAATGTTTTAAAGAACAAAACAAGATTAATGGAAAGAAATTGATTGATTGACCCTCTTTTGTTCTTATCTCAGTTATTCAGGGCTAAAGTGGCTTTAAAAGTTTTATTTTTAAAGACCGGTTTTGTGATAAACTCATTTTTGACAGCTCTAGTTTAATTATTTAAAAAAATAATGTCGGTCCACAAGAAGTTGCAAAAAGGTTTAAAAATTTCTTTACAAGAATTGGTTTAAAGCAAATAGCGATAGAATGTCATCATAAGAATGTGCACGCAGCTCATTTAAATACACGACAGATAACCTGTATGATTTGTGTCATCACATCAAAACACAATACGATAGAACAATATGTTGCCGCCTAAAATCTATGTTGGATGATTGAAAAAATTAAGATTGATGCAAAAACGATTTTACGTCCCGAGTTATCCCAAACCAAATTTTGTTACTTCCTATTTTCGCCTTTTACAAAAAGAAGCCATATTGTGCGGAGTAAACTCTAAACCCAAAAATATAAATACAAACGATTTATTAGATAGATAGGATGTCTGGAACAGATACCGAATAATTTGTCTTGATTTGTTTACAGAATATGTGTGTCCTACAAATCCAGCAACGTTGCCAAGGAAGAATGAAACGTATGCTCCATATAGATATGAGCAAATTTTATTGGTACAATAGTTATATATTATATCTTACTAATAATTTAAAGTATAAAGTTATGGATGTTTACCTCTTCTATTCTCAATTTGTTTGTACTTCAAATAAACTTTCTTTAAATCAGGAAAGTCAAAATCAACGAATCTTGAGATATAGAGCATCGCCACTTCCAAATATGCCCGTATGGGTTTATACCGTGCGAGAAAAAATTGTTTGCATCAAAGAGGGCTTATAATAAAAAACGTAGGGCTTGGTGTAGATCACAATGATATGGGGACGATATATCTAACCAAATCTAGGTTAAAATTTTGTCAAATTCATATTATGACATGATATGCCAAACTAATGACTAATAAAATAAGTAGACAAATACAAATTTATTTTTGTTGTTCACAAAATTAACAAAGTAAGAATATACAAAAAGAAAAAGAAAAAGAATTACGAAATAAATGATTAAGAATAGTCCTGCATGTTCCATAAGATCTTCCCACTTCTTGGGACAGACGTCTTATATAATTTGTTGGCATATTTTGCATTATTTCACGAACGTTTGCAAGAAGTTCTTCTGTTCTTACAGATGGTCTTCCTGCTTCTTTTTTGTGTTGTATAGAACCTGTTTCCCTAAACACTGCCACGGTTCCTTTCAGGCAATGATAAAAATCCCCAGCAATAAAAGCAAAATGTTCGTAAAAATCGCCCATGCACAAACCCGGATTGTATTGCCACTCACCATTTACTCTAACCCCGTTTCGATAATACACTTCAACCATGATTGTTTTGCGCTGTTCCGTAAATCCCATTGTGTGAGTTGTTTAAGAACTTAAAAAAATAGCGATGAATCAAATTACTTGTAACAAATGTCAAAGATAACGGAATAACTGATTGATTGTTAATTCAGGTAGTTACTGACACCCAACAGGTATTAAGCTCTAAGGCTAAGCATTACGCCCTTAGATGCAAGGCCCTCTTATATCTAATGTTTTTGTATATTTCTAATTACTTCGGGAGGAATGCACTTATACTTGCGTCTTGACGATGACATTGTCAATAGCAGGGAATACAAATTTAAAATTAACTTAATATGTATCTTAATATGTACTTTAAAAATAGTTATTAAAAAAGTAGTGTTGCCATTTAAAAAAATTATTGATATCTTCATATCTCTATATCTCTAATTTAAGATTTTTTCCAAATCTCGCCTTGCCAAGAGCTCGCAACATGTTTTCTCGTCTCGTTTAGTCTCGAGAGAGTCTCGCGAATTCTCGTTTATGACGTCATACCATTTTTTCTTATTACCATGTGAGTATTATAAACGAATCGTATTAGAAACGATTTTCAAAAGTGTTTCTGAAGTTAAAATCTGCTGCTAACACTTAACTCGCACATGACCAAAATAATAGTACTTGTATAACCTAACAAATACGCATGCCATACTGGAACCGAATTTAAACAAAAACGAGCGACCTCGGTGTCGTTCTCGGTTCGCGTCGTTGCCTTTAGATTTGAATTATGTTTTTAGGGTTGCAATTTTGCATATGCATACAAAAATAGAATTCTAGAATATTTAAAGTAAGATAAACCCTTCTTGAGTATTCAAGACACAACACGGCAACGATGGTTGCCTGCACGTGGCAGAACAGAATGTACACAAGTGCAAAAATTGGTCAGTTACCGGCGCCAGACTTCTAAACACACTTGTTTGTTTTGTTTATCTGTCTTTTTTTGATAAAAATGTGTGTAATAATATGTTTTAACTATAGTGTAAATTATAGTTCAATGGTTGCCTTTTTTTCCTTAAACCATTGTGAAAATTTAAGTTTGTAATGCTCGTTGCTGGCCAATGTCGGTAATAAAGATAGCTTTATTATCTAGTGACACTAACGGGATACTTTTTTAAGTTTATCGCAAATCTTAGTTAAAATCTTAAGATTTTGGGAGATTTCTCGTTCTCGCATATTTTTGTCTCGTCTTGCGAGATTCTCGCAGAAAAAACTCATCACATCACACAAACACATCATTTCACAGGAGACCGGACCACTCTCGCCTTGTTCGCGAGAACGAGACGAGACGAGAAAAAGCGAAACGGGAGTGAACAAACACGAATTGGCTTTACTGATTTTATTCCAAGTTAAAAACACACACTGTATAAAAATATAATATTACTATAGATAGGTTATCTGAGGAGAATTTTTGTGTATTATGTCAACTGTTTTCAGATAAAATATTTTAATTGAATACGCCATACTGCGGGCAGCATAAGATTTTCTTTTATTAAAGTCATTTTTCTAAATAAATGTATTTATAATTTTAATTTTAAGAAAATTTGAAACCCTTTTATTCGCAATTCGACTAGTTCAGCAAGTGTCTAATAAAATTCTAAACCTTTTTCTCTAATATTTCTGATGCAAACACGGCAATGTCGTTAACATCTTATGCAAAAAGCTCCTTTGCAGGACAAATCAGAGAAAATTTTATTAAAGTGCTTAATTTGATTTTGTAACTGCATTCAGAAACTTTAATTAAGCTTTTATTATATATCGAGTCGCAGACAAAGTGGTAAAATTACATAAAAACTTTTCTCGAGAAGCGGATTAAATTTTGTTGAGTTTCGTCGAGCGCACGTGAAAACAGGTCCAGTTGGCAAATTTTCTAAATTGAAAAAAGTTTGTTTTATGCAGTTTTAATTATTCCTGATTATTCTAGCGAAATTCAATTTTGTGCACTACGCGCCTTTTGATGCCAAAGAAAGAAAGATCAAGGCACTAAAAGGTAAATAGAGATAGTTTCTATTTATTTTCAATCAAATGTTGTCTAGTAGTAAAATGCACATTGTCGCTCTGTCTGTTTTTCTTCGAAAGTCCGATCGCATATCGAATTCTATTCTTGAGCGTAAATCGCTTAACATGAACAGCAGAAGAGACCTTCAGTTTGTTGTTTTTCCTACGACCACCTATGAAAATAAGAAATAAAGCACGCCGAACTTGGCTAGAAAGTCCTTTATATCACACGCGTGTTGAAATATTTTCTTTCAATACGTGTTTTGAAATTTAAAACAGCTGATGGCCGACGAATTTGACAGCAAAACTATTTAAAAAAATAACAAACTTACGGGACCCGTGGAGCGAATTGGGATGCTGGGTGGGGTAAAGTACACTGCAGCATTACTGCAATTAAATCACTTATTTGAGAAACCCGACAAATCCCATAAACATAGTTTTGAGAAAACTAGCTATTTTCAGTTTCAATTCTTTTAAAGTTCAGCTATTAAATGTATCTTAAGATGAAGTAATAAAACATATTTTTACAAAATTGTGAAAAAATTTAATGATAAAGTTATCAAAAAGGTGAAATAAAAAAATGGACATATCGGCTTTCTCAAAAAAACATTTTTTATTTATTTAAAAAAAATACAAACTAGTAAAACGCATAATGAAAAAACAATATTACAGTTCTTCTGGCTCCAATTCACCATCTACAGTTGGCCATAAGAAAACTCATTCATAAAAACTTTATTGAGAAAGCCGACAAATCCCGGACATATCGGGTTTTAAAAGTAAACACAATAAAAAATGTCGGTTATCGCCGGTAAACGTGCATGGATTAGTAGGGTTTATAAAGCAAATACCGCGCCTGGTTATATGAAACCGCTTTTTCGCAAAATGTCATAAACGT
Organism: Polydrusus pterygomalis; assembly: GCA_963969555.1. Classification (NCBI taxonomy): domain Eukaryota; kingdom Metazoa; phylum Arthropoda; class Insecta; order Coleoptera; family Curculionidae; genus Polydrusus; species Polydrusus pterygomalis. The sequence continues at coordinate 24,660,455 of OZ018378.1, read as the reverse complement.
CATATGGTGGATTTATCGGGTTTCTCAAATAAGAGATTCAATTATAAAAAATCCTATTTTTTTTTTCGTTATTTTTGGGAACCTAAGAGTATTTATGATAAAAATAATAATATATTAAAAAGGGGAAATATGTCAGGTAACCCATCAAACCTGTCAACAACGTCAACTGAGTTGAATCGCAGAAAAAAAAGGGTAGCTATTGAGCAGAAATAGAATACCCTAGAAAATACCGATTTATAATTTTACAATTATCTCCGATAAAAATATCCATACAATGTTTAAGGATATGGTACAAGTGAATATGCTTTAAGAAAGTAAATTTATTTTAGCAATATTTAAAACAAATCGAATATAGATAGAACTTTTATAATTAACAAGCTATCGATATTTAACTCCATCTCTATCTTTCTATAATGTTGAGTATTGTTGAGGTTATGTTTTAGTTTTGTATTTTGTTGTTTTTGTATGTATATTAAAAGTTAGGTATATTATTGTTTTATTGAAAAAATGCAAGCAGCTTACAAATGAGAAACGGAATTTATTCACTGTACATAGATAGTAGGTATGATGTGCGTAAGCAAATAGAAGAAAAAGTTATTCTTTTTATTTAAATCTAGGTAAGTTAAAATGTGTAAGTGGACAGTGTTGAAAAAATTTATGTAACACAATGGTGATACCTACCTAAAAACTATTAAAAACAAATCAAACTCTTTTTGATTATTTTGCATAGTCGTAGGAAAATTTGTGTACATTACTCGTGTGAAAGTGATTTTCTCACACTCGGAGAATTTCCGCACTCAGCTAACGCCTCGTGCTAAATACCTCCTCGTTTGGAAAGTACCACTTTTAACACTTTTATGTAATATACTATTTGTTCACAAGGTATGCTAACGGCATCTTTCATCCATACACAGTAAAAAATTCAATTGATTAACAGCAAGAAATGTCTGATTTAATTTATTTGATTTAAATTTTAATCAATTTCTAAACCAGTCGTATGATTTGTACTGTTGTTTTCACAAAATAATCATATTGGATTTTTCAAATCAATAATGATCAATAATTGTATAAATTTTGCGAACCTTGTTTTTGCGCCTATCTGTCTAATGTTGCTTTGGTAGCTTGTTTTGATATTCCAAAGGCGGTTTCAGGGCTCCTGAAATTTTAAGCACATCCGGGTCTCGCCAGTTTATCTGCTTATTCATTGCCTTTTATCCCTGAGTGACCAGGAACCCACAGGAGTCCAATCCTATTATTTCTGGCTGCCAGGTCTTGTTGGTCGTTACGGCACTTCGTTGTGATCTTTGATGTAAATCGGTAGGAGTTCAGAGCCTTAAGGGCAACTTGGCTGTCTAATAGGATATGTATCTTTTGGATTTGGTAGCACTTTCAAGATTCTTTTATGGCATGCTTGTATTCGCATGAATTTCTGTTTGGTATACTGTGGCGTAGTTTTCCAGGGAGGTACTGATTTTTGTTTTGGGTCTTTCCCTAAATATACCTGCGCCTCAGTGGCGAATTTACAAATTTGCCGCTAGTAGGCTATTTAATTTTTGCCGCCCCTATAACAGTGACGGCTCGTGAGTTGTGAAACAGGTGAAGTGGTCGGGAAAGAAAAAGCCCGCTGCAGGCGAAAATTTTTAAAGACCACGCCCAAATTTGGTCAATAATTTTTAGTAAATATTTTAAAAATTTATGATTACCTACTTATTTTATTGAAAATGAAATTTCTTTCTGCAAAGCCAGTAAAGTTCCAACTACCTTTTTTATCCCCATTAACAGACACGGCCAACAATAAAGTTTATTTAAAAAAAAATACTACCCGTCGACCATGAATAAAGATTGTACCATTTATTTCTGTAAGACAAAAAAAAAATTTTGGGCCAAATTTGCCGCCCCCTAAAACCTGCCGCCCTAGGCTCCAGCCTACTCAGCCTAATGGTAAATCCAACACTGCTGCGCCTACTCCGTTGGTCGTTTTTGATCCATCATTGTACTAAGCTAGGCCCAGGGTTGGATGGGACGTCTAAGCAACCGGGCAAATGATCGGTGGGCCGGTACAATTTAGGGCCGATCGGGCCGATCGGGCCGCAGGCAGGCTGTGCAGCGTTTTTTTTGGCTGTGGTAGTTTGCATAGACTTTACCGAGTATTTTATTTTATGACACTTCATAAAATCAAGTTAGCGTGTGTATGTGTATGTGTTGTAGTTTTTTTTATTATTAAATTTAAAATATAAAAAATAAAAAATGGATATGTCTACAGAAAAAATAAAAGTAAGAGAGCAAAGGGCGGTGCCGAAAAAGAGGCAACATTTGAACTTGAAAGACGAGACTTGCAACAAATTGAGATAGAAGAGGATTTTCCTAAAATTCGTTACAGAACAAAAAAGAAGTTCTTTGGCGAGAAAGCCATTAATGAACAACCTCAAACACAAAAAAACAAGTTTCGAGTTGAAACGTATAATGTTCTTCTTGATGTCGCATTTGAGTCTATGGTGTTAAGATTTTCAAAAAATGGAGACTTATGCAGAGATTTTGCTATATATTGGACCCTAAATATTTTAATGACTTTAAAATTAATGGATTTTCCGAAAATGCAACCCCCCTCTGCATTGAGACATACTAGTGTCTCATCTACCACCAAATTCCATAGGAGAGGTGACAATACCCCTCCTTGAGGACAACCCTGTGTTACATCGGAGATTTCTAATTCCTTGTGTAAGGTGTAGTGTAATTAAAAAAGAGGGTGAGAAGAGGGTAAATTTACCAAATTTAAGTTTAGCATACTTTCATTCCTCGTATCCTCGTCCAGAATTAAGTAGAACAGTAATTAATCATGGATCAGGGTAAACCGCATCGTAGTTTTGTCAATATTTTGGATGAAAAACGTCAGTGGTAAACAGTTGTTGTGTAAATGGTTATTTTCGACTATTCACGTATTCTCTTCTTGGGAATTCCAATGCACGAAACTTTGTATATTATATTTTTCTGTTGTAAAAAATAAACTCATTGTAAACGGACAATTTTGGCTTTAAGCCATATTAAACCCTTTGGAAACAACTTCGAGCTTTTTAATTTCTTTCCGTCGATAAGAAACGATAATTTATCTGCTGAAATTGATCCAGCTTTACAAGCTAACTTACTTAAGTGCCATGGCGATTTATTTTTCGAATTTTAACAATATACTTTCGCAATTTTAAAATATCTATGGCGCTTGCTAAAACGCTCGTAAATTATCCTAAAAATTAAAGTTTTCAGGGCATTGTTCCTGTTTTCTTTTTTTAAATTTGTGTGTATATTTATTTCTATACTTATAAGAGAATAAATGCTGAAAGCGTTTGATATAGCCAACGTCGTTGCGTAGATTAGTTATTCTACATTATGTTTAAGTAAACAAATATTTATATTTAAAATTGATGGTCAAGTCAGTGGTGGTGGGGATGAAGTTTTTTACTTAGGAGGGCACAAAAAAAACGCGAACCACTGACTGAATGACTGATGACTGATTCATTAACGCCCAGTCTCAACCCCTGTGTTCTCCTAATAATGTAGACATTCACTAAAAAAATATTTTTCGAACATCAATCCCTAAAACGGTAAAAGCGGGGCTTAACATTTTTATAAGAATTTCTGTATTTCAAACTTTTCAAACTAACCTTACATTTTTCTACGATCGTTCAAAAAATGTCATTTTGTGTATGAATTTCTAATGACAAAAGTAGGTCTTTATTGCATACTATGCAATAAAGTACTTTTTCCCTAGTGCAATAAAGTAAATTACCTAGAAAACAAACAATTTGTTTATAGTATGTGTATTGTGTGTTGCACACCGTCGATACCTACCCTATCGAAATAGAATTCACGATGACAGGGCGCCATAATTTTATTATGTTGAAGTCAAAGGTATATCTATGATCCATTGTCAAATTTGAATTACAACTTTTGCACACAAAGGAGAGGTAATACAGAGGGATTTTTAACTTTTTAGTTAAATAAAAAAACGATCGTAGAAAAAATAGTGTATGTAACATGTGCAAAAAGTGTGTTTATTGCACATGCCATAACTTCTATACCGTGTGCAATAAACATACACTTTTTGCACTAGTTGCATAAATAACTATTTTTGAACGATCGTAGAAAAATGTCATTTTCATTTACCACCAGTACAGTTCAAGCTTCAAGACAAAAATATTATTCGCCTCGCTCAGAAACAAAATAAGATGTTCGGTTGTGCATGCAGTAAAATACACTCAAAAAAGCATTTCGTGGAATTTAAAGTGTATAAAAATGTTTATCAAATGGCAATAAAATCAAATGTAGTGGAAAATAATTTAATTTGTCCTGTAAACTGCGCGTCTCCCGGAAATTCGGAAATTAAATTGCGTGTAAATTAAAAATGTGTTTTTCGTCTTGAAACCAAATAAAAAATTATTTGCGTCAGTGCCAATTACTTACCAGCACTGAGAACTGCTTAGGGTAGATTAAAAAAAATGCTTAAAATAAAACAATAATATTTTTTTAAGGCGTTTGGTATGGAAGGGATTGCGTAGAGATTTTTTCCAAATCCTGCAGAGCAGAACGTGCGCCGGAAGCGAAAATTTTTCGAGCTATTTTTGTACATTAAATTAGATATTTAATGTTTTTTTTATTTCTTTTTTTGAGGTTCTGGAGATACTACCCTCTCCAACTCATTAACTGGGCAGTGTTTTGCAGTTTTTTATTGAAACAAATTTATTATTTTTGTAATGCTTAGCCGTAGAGCTTAATACCTGTCGGGTGTCAGTAACTACCTGAATTACCAATCAATCAGTTATTCCGTCATCTTTGACAGTCGTTACAAGTAATTTGGTTCATCGCTAATTTTTCCCATTTCTTGAACAATTCACACAATGGGCTTTACGGAACAGAACAAAACATTTATGGTTGAAGCGTATTTTCGAGACGGGGTTAGAGTAAATGGTGAGTGGCAATACAATCCGGTTTTGTGCATTGACGATTTTTACGAACATTTTCCTAACGTTGCTTTTATTGCTGGGGATTTATCATTGCCTGAAAATAAACGTGGCTGTGTTTAGGGAAATAGGTTCTATACAACACAAAAAAGGAGCAGAAAGACCATCTGTAAGAACAGAAGAACTTGTTGCAAACGTTCGTGAAATAATGCAAAATACGCCAACAAATTGTATAAGACGCCTGTTCCAAGAAGTGGGAAGATCTTATGGAATACGCAGGACTATTCTTAAGAAGCAGCTAAATTTATTTCCATATAAAGTGCAAGTATTCCAAGAAATACAAGCCGCAGATTTTGAAATACGCAGGAATTACTCTCAATGGTTTACCCAAAATTTATTGCTTTATGAAATTTTTTTATGCTTGGAGCATGGCGGTGGCCAATTTCAACAATTTAGGTAATTCTTTTTCTTTTTCTTTCTGTATATTCTTACTTTGTTAATTTTGTAAAAGACAAAAATAAATTTGTATTTGTCTACTTATTTTATTACTCATTAGTTTGGCATATCATGTCATAATATGAATTTGACAAAATTTTAACCTAGATTTGGTTAGATATATCATCCCCATATTATTGTGATCTAAACCAAGCCCTGCGTTTTTTTAATCCAAGACCTTTTTGATGCAAATAATTTTTGCTCGCACGGTATTTAATACGAGAAAATGTTTTGAAGGGAAGGTGCCTATTCTGATCTTTCGGGTTCGTCCGGAGTTCTGAGTATTTTGACATGGTATAATAGATTAACGGAGTGGATAAGGCATGCGCCTTCTTAAATCTGTCCCTGCACGCGTGTGTCGAAAATTTAGTCAGATCTAACTAAACTATGCCATTATATCCTACTTTTTCCTACCTATACTTGAGGAATAAAAAGTTCCTAGAAGATAACAAAATTCCCTTTGTGTTCTTTTTTACTGTTTTTATTATTTAACTAATTCGTTTGTGGAAAAAGTCCCAAAACACTTAACTTTCCAACATTTTTATTAAGAAACATTAAGTTTGCTTAAAAGGTAACCGCCTCTTTATCTCGCGTGTCTGAAAATATGAAAGCAGAGAGCAGAAAAATGGTCTTAAGAAAGCTGACATTAAGGTAATTTCGAGGTGTTAAGAATAACTACTTTATTCTTTTATGTGCCCCTTGAGTTAGAGGTGTTTTATTACGTAGATACGTACTTGGGATTACTTTCTCAGCCGACATTAAAGAAAAAAATATGCGCATATTAACGAAGAAGGTATTGTATAACAGGTAATAAAGCAAATTAACAATTCTACAAAATAATGTGATTACTCCTGCAATCTAGACATTTTACAGCTATCAAAAAACCAACAACTTAAGGCCCACAACAAGAAACTCTCAAAGAAAAGATGCGCCAAGCTTCTGCGCAGGAACTTTATCTCGAACCGTGTTGTATACAACTGAAACCGACTCAGTAAAGAGACAGTCAATGCAACCTCTATTAATCAATTTAAGAACAGACAGAGGCGTAATCCAATGGAACAATTCATTCGTCCATTACACGCGGTAATATTATTTAAGATGAACATTTATCTATGTTCGCCTTGTTATTCTAATAAAAAAAATTGTAGAGAAAGACTTTGTGCTTTGCTTTTTTCTATACATTTAACTCCACTTTGAGTATGGACTACTTCTTCAAAATTTAAAAAGTTTGTCAATGACGAGATTTGAACCAGCGACTCTTTTGTTTATACTTAAAAACCTTACTATAATATATTATAATAAAGGAGATAAAACATTTCATTCATAAAATACCATTTGTCTAAATTCTTACAAAATTTCACAATTTCAGATAAGTTAAAAGGAGCTGGCTTTAAAAAATGGCAACTCTGTAAGCATGTTGTTTTTTTAGGATGATAAAAAATAAGGTTATTTTAATTAATATTTTTATTTAAAATACTAATAATAATAATAATAATAAGAAAAATGCTTGAAGGTAGAGATAAACTAGATGAGAACAAAACATATAAATACTTAGGCATTTCACAAAACCAACAAATAACTCACACGAGCGTAAAAAGGGAGTTTAAAAATAAATGTAAAAGCAGAGTTATAAAGCTTTTTAATCCGAATATTCTGAATACTGGTAACCCCATTACTGCCCAATACCTAGGCAATAATAGTTACCTACTCATTTGTAATTCTTATAGTAGTCAGGCACCGATTTACCAGAATACCAGTTTACCAAATTTAATATAGAAAATTAATTTTGAATTCAGTAATAAAAAGAAAATTAATTGTTTAGCGTTGAACGCATAAATTAAAATCAAGTGCAGTTAAAGAATTAATGCCTGGAATGGAGAGATAATTATTTTCATATTTTTATTATTTGTAAAATTATAAAATATTAAATTCAGTCATAAAAATAAAATAAATTGTAAAACTGATTTTAATGGTCAATTAAAAAATTTTAAACTGGGTCTATAGCAAATAAACGTATTGCCTGCGTCTGACTTGTATTTAAAACTTTTAATTAATTAACACATGATTATGTCTAAAAATAATTATTAATAACATAAGCTAGTTATTAGTTTTAATGATGTTTAGTTACAAGACAAATTTGCAAGTTATTAATTAATTCATAGATTTGTAGATATAATAACTTTCATATAAACAAATTAAAATTGGACTGTGATAGCTCTGCGAGTTTTCGAAGTTACCGAATTAAAGAATAATAGATAGACGGGGCGAAAACATATATGTCGGTGCAAGGGCGTAAGAAAAAGATGTAGTATACAGTATCTATACTCCATATGACATTCTATCTGAGGTGCAGAACATATTTCACATGTTCACGCTTTTTTGGCTAAAATGGTTAGATGCGGAATAGGAATTGAATCTTTGTCGTGTACATGTACATATAATATGGCCATTTATATATCCATCTCATTAATGCAACGATTGTCCATCTTAACGAGGTATTTTCTGAATTAGGGATTATGCTATTGAAGTTAAATAGTCTAATGTGAACATTCGATTATGTGTTTCAATAAAAGTTAAACGAATTCCTACTTTGGTTAATCGACGTGACTCGTGTGTTTTTTCCTAGTGGTTTAGAACCTTGAATAGACAACTTGCTATGAATAGCCCAAATTTATAATGAACTGAAATTGAGGACAAAAGAACTGCTAGTTTTCTAGTGATTTAGAACCTCAAATAGGGAAGTTGCTATGAATAGCCCAAATTTATAGTGAATTGAAATTCAGGACAAATGAACTGCTAGTTTCGTAGTGGTTTAAAGCCTTGCATAGGCAATTTGCTATGAATGGCCCAAATTTATGGTGAATTGAAATTCAGGACAAACGAACTACTAGTTTCCTAGTGGTTTAGAGCCTTGAATAGGCAATTTGCTATGAGAAACCCAAATTTATAGTGAATTGAAATTCAGGACAAGTGAACTGCTAGTTTCCTATAGTTGTCTATATGTTCTATTATGTTGTCTCTGTATAAAAGGTAACATTTTCTGTAAAAGTACTTCAAATTTCTCTTCACTTATTCTTATTAAGTTCTTTAGATGTTCGCATGCAATACAAATACCGGCGCGGGTAATTTTCTTTCTTGCAGCCATTTTTAGAACTGCTACTTCCTACACTGAATATTCAATGTTCTTGAATAAAATGTGGACAAATTTTACCGCAATTCTAGATTCAATGACCAGTGATCAATAAAGTCAACTAGTGTGTGTTAAATACCACCAGCAATGTCACTTTTATGGTTACATGTACCATCCTGCTGAAAAAAAATAACTCCCAAAAGATATCGCTCTGATGTTTCTTATTGGCTAATTCCCTTTTTCTATTTTCTTGATATAAGGGCCGGGAAGTTAAGTGTTTAATGTTTTTCCCCGGGAACGGATTACTCCGTCCGGCTACCGGATATGGAGAAAATAAAACTTAGTAAACAGACACTAAGGAGAGTCAATTAACTTTTTATGCCTACAGGGGGTAAACCGAGGCAGCAGCCAGCCGCTCTGGCCAATCTTAAAATTTATCTCTAAGCCTTCATTTTGAATTTAATTCATAAAATTTACGAGTTATTTTTTTTTATGTTATATTTTAGTCTAAGGTGGGGTGGTTGGGGCGTTGAACGACGTCCAGGATGTATATTAAGATTGCTTACCTCGATGTAACGCGTACACGTCGTGGAAACGTGATAAATAATGACTAATTGCTCGCCTTATATATCCAGACAAAGCTTACTACCGTTCAGCACCGGGCGCGTATTCAGCCATGATATAGAGTTAACTTTCTCTAAAAACAAAGCGGTTCGACAGTTGACACCCACATGCGCCATTTACAGTTGATACAGGTTTCTTCCTAAAAGATCCCAGTTAAATAGTATGACATAGCCAAGCTCACGAGTCAAGGTTTCAAACACTAAATTTTTTTGGTGTTTATTATTTAAATTTAACGGCGAGTAGAATAATACCAGTTTACCACATGGCATTTTGGCGGCTTTGTAGTACACCGCGAACGTAAATTATGATATGACAACGCAGCATTGAACGCGAAACATTTGCAGGCGCACAGCTTGATTAGCTCGTAGCTACACTATTTAAGGTGCGAAACTCTTGTATATTGCCAGGGTTGTTCCATTGGTAAGTTTAGTGCATGTCAGATGTCTATGTTTTACGAATGAATAACGCCATAACTTTTAATCTATCGCACCATGAGTTCGATGTTTCAATTGCAAATAAAAGTAATGCTATATTTTTGCAATTCATTATGCTAATAAACCATTAAGACCCCTGTACAAGTTTCAAATAGGGTGAATACGATGGTAAAAGAACCTAACTCAGTCCTGTCTCTGTCGCCAACATCTTAACGTAAAATAGACCAGACTTCAACAGGATGCCATAAATGACAGAATATTTAGAGACGATGCGGCGTGTTCTTAGAGAAATTTGATTATCTTACCTTATGTACACGCGCATGTTCCCATGGCCTTGTGCACCGCGTTGCAAGCTGCTCTGCTTTGTATACCACGCTGTACCAACAAGTGTCAGTTGCATTTAGTAGCCCCACAAAAAAAGTCCAGTGGGTTGATATCAGGCGATCTGGGTGTCCACTCTATTGACCCCTGTCTATTTAGCGCCCAGGAAAAATTATATTTATATAATTACTCCCTTATCTGATTGAAACGGTAAGGTTAAACTTAAATCTGGATCATTATCGTCTGAAAATAGAGTGGCAAGAACTGGAACCTGATAATTTCAAAGGAAATTTAGATACCTTTCTCCAGTCAGGCTCTCAACCCCTCGGGGACTTCTTAAAATATCTCTGAATATTGTCCATTGTGTCCACAATGTCCAATTAAATTATTTCAAATCGAAGCCAATTTTATCATAATTGATTAAAATATTTAATATAAATTGACTAAAATATAATCAGTAATAATTCTTACATTAATCAGTTTTAAATAAGACTGCTTAATCATGGACTGTTTGCTATAATCGGTAGGCAGCGTTAATTTTTTTCATCAATCTGGTGTGGACCTGTGGACCTTAGTACTGGGTTCATGTTGATTTAAAATTTAATCATTTTGCTCTCGTTATACGTTTCTATTCACAATCATAAATTACAAAAAATTAACCTGTTCATGTTTGACTAACTTTGTTAAGTTATTCACTTAGCTCTTATTCCCATTCTCTCAGTATAAGCGCCGGAAAGTTAAGTGTTTAATGTTTTTTCCCAGACCGGATAACTCCCTCCGGATGAAGAGAGAAATAAAACTTTGTTACCTTAGTAAACAGTTTACATTACACTGAAACGAAACACTTAGCTTTTCATAAGGGATGCACGCTGAATCCAAAAAAAATATACCAAAAATTACATCGTCAAATTCTATTGACGGCCTCTTTTGTAGAAATATTAACTTTTTTGACGATAGTTTTCATAGACGTTTTTCTTGGGAACTAAATTTCTATAACCCTTAACATTTTAAAATATACAGGATTATGAAAAATAAACAGATCAACCTTTTATACACTAAGAAAAATGATCTAATATAACTGGTTTGCTAGGACATAGTTTGTATTGATAGCTTAATTTTGTACGCTAGTTTATCAAACCCGCTTTAGTGCTATATCAATTTCAGATTTGCTAGAACATAGTTTTTATTGGTAGTAATCAGTTCCATTAGCAGCACAGTCTTGTTGAATTAGTTGAATATTGAACTACTTTTAATAAAGCAATTTTGTTAAGAAATAAATTGTGCGGCTCATTTTGTTCCCAGTAAAGCGCTTACTCTACAATTAAGAAAGCAGAACAGCGTCCCCAAAAACCAATTGCATCCGTTAGAACCTATGATTCACAAGACGTTGGTGGGGGTTCGTAGCGATCGGCAATCGCCGTATTATTCGTTTCAAAGTATTTGTTGCGAAGGCACATCGTTGTTCGGGGTCTTCTAGCTGTCCCACAAAAAAGGAGCAGGAAGACCATCTGTAAGAACAGAAGAACTTATTGCAAACGTTCGAAAAATAATGCAAAATACGCAAACAAATTGTATAAGACGCCTGTCCCAAGAAGTGGGAAGATCTTATGGAACATGCAGGACTATTCTTAAGAAGCAGCTAAATTAATTTCCTTATAAAGTGCAAGTATTCCAAGAAATACAAGCCGCAGATTTTGAAAGACGCAGGAATTACTCTCAATGTTTACCCAAAATTTATTGGAAAGAAATGATTTATTAGACCTGACTTTTTTTCGGATGAAGCCTGGTTCCACCTCTCCGGTTATGTAAATTCTCAGAATACACGCATGTGGAGTAGTGAAAATCCCCATTTTTTTGTAGAGTCCACATTGCACCTTCAAAAAATTGGTGTCTGGTTAGCTGTTTCCGAAAGACGAATTGTTGGTCCTACTTTTTTCCATGACACAGTTACAGCACAGCGGTATAGACACAATATTTTGAATCTATTTGTGAAGCAATTACTTGACGACGAACTATACGTTTTGGATATTTTCATCAGGACGGTGTAACCGCCCATAAAGCCGCCGAAACTATTAACTACTTACGCAATTTTTTCGACGCCAGATTGATCAATTTTCGATCAAACATTGAATTCTCACCTAGATCACCTTGTTTAACGGTTATGGATTACTTCGTTTATCCTCATTTAAAGAACACTATTTTTAAAATACCAGTTTACAAATTTAGAACAATTAAAAGAAATGATTTCCAGAGATGCTGGTCAACACTTTCGAAAATATGAAGAGACGTGTGAATTTATGCTTGGAGCATGGCGGTGGTCAATTTCAGCAATTTATGTAATTATTTTTCTTTTTCTTTCTGTATATTCGTACTTTGTTAATTTTGTAAACAACAAAAATAAATTTGTATTTGTCTACTTATTTTATTACTCATTAGTTTGGCATATCATGTCATAATATGAATTTGACAAAATTTTAACCTAGATTTGGTTAGATATATCGTCCCCATATCACTGTGATCTAAACCACCAAACATTAACAAGACAAGAAGGACCACTCTAAGCTCCTCCCCTCCTATCTCGCTCGAATATCGGATGCTACTGTGTCTAGAGCACCGTAAGTCCCCGACGCGCGATATGCATAAACAGGTTGTCCGTCGTAGGGATATGTAAAGAAATATACCAGTTGTCTTTATGTGCCGGCTTGAGCGAATTTTCTTTTAGAAATAAAATTAGTTGTCATGAGAACGTTGGAGCGACCCTTAAGAAATTATATGAAAATTTACTATTTACACATCCTTGTAAAGAGTTTCCTCATAAATATTTTTTAAACCTATATATTAGGCTGCGGATTTATTTTACAATTAAATTTGCTAACCGGGATATAAAAAATAGATATTCTTTGAAACATTCAATAAAACCTAACATAAAATTAAATATCTTAAAACATCTTCAAAAAGCGCCAGGTATATTTTATTTCACAACATTTAAATATATTATTTTTAATTTAGTTGTTAACGGGCTACTACATATAAAAGGCATCGAACAGCTTTCAGAATTCAGAGATTTTTACTCATTTAGTTAAACGCCTTTAGTTTTAGATGGTTTGTGTATCGATTTTCACAATTTTCGAATCGCGACAATTCTTTTTCCCAGAGTACCTATAACTACTCCTACCCGTATTTTACTGTTAGGTAAGAAGGTATTCTTTGATGCAGTCAGATTTGAAATAACCTGTAATAACCTGTATACATTTTATATTTTATGTAATAATTCGGTAATTAGAATACCTATTTAAGTTGGCGTTTGCAAATATTTTATTGTTAATTTTTATATCTACTAATCTCATCTGTAGCTTTTACTGCATTATTACTTTTTGATGAAACTTTCCTTTTTTCCTTAATTTTTGCTACCAGTACTTTTTATAATTATGTTAAGATCTACCAATTAAATATCCTGACGATATCCCCCTTTTCCTTTTAATTCACACTAAGCGGAATAGGTCACAATAACAATTATTACTAGATGTTTTTAAATCGCCCTGGTAAGTGAACGTTTATTCGTTTTAATCGCTAGCGGCTTGCATCAACCTTGTATAAGCACGAACACGTGCACCGCTTCAGGAATTTGTCGAAATCGTCGGCGCGCTTGTGTAAGCTGGACATCAAAGTTCCGACGGAGAGGGCCCCTTCTTGTCTTGTTAATGTTCGGTGTCTAAACCAAGCCCTACGTTTTCTAATCCAAGCCCTCTTTGATGCAAATAATTTTTGCTCGCACGGTATCTACGCTATATCTTTAAAAATATTATTATTATTTATAAGTATAAAACAGCCATAAAGATTGAGAGTTGAATTCGAAAATGATTGAATATAGGTAGACGTCTGTGGAGGTGTCCTTTACGCCACTGATCTATTTCTCGAACTTTCATAAAATATATAATAAACAAATAACTCAATCAAATATTCGAGACGTCGAAAATCTAAATCGAATCCTTCAGCTTTTACAATAAATAAGACATAGAAATTTATACCGTCTACAGCATTCTCTCGAGTATATTTATCTTTGTTTATCCTCGGCTCTCCTTGATAAATCCTGAGACCATTGGCGTTGAAAAATCTGTTCCTTTATTTACGCCGGGCATTCTTTGTTAGAGTCGTTAATGTTCTTTATTGCGCTACATTAACGGTAATTTCTTGTGGGCGTTGTTTTTAGAGTATTTATAAGGCTACTTTTAAAATAGCTTTCATTATTTTTCTAGGCTTAAGTATGGTATGACGCGAGGCGACCACATAATATATGTCACCATTATATTGCTAATGGTATGTTACAAGATTCTGACCAGGTGGACGACTAAAGCGGGATACAGCGTTTGCGCAGTTCACATCATTTTGTGGATCATGTAAACATTAAACAGGGCTAGCTTAAAATTTTTTGGTGCTAAATTTTTGAAACACCCGTTTCTTGCATGGGATATTTATTTATTTCTTTAGTAATGTAAGATAAAATAAACCTGGAGTCTGGTTTTGTACTTAAGTTTTTACATATTCCACGTATAAACTTAGTGTTGTAGTACTTACATCTATATCACTTGCCAACCTATTAAATATACTATAACTACCTAACTAATTCTTACCTTTTTAAACTAACCTAAAGTGAAACGTGTAGTTAGTTTCTTTCTTGAAAGGGTGAAACCGGTATGGCAATCCTCTATTTGGGCTTTCAATCACTGATCTGTTGGGACTTCCTATGTTTTCTTTATCGTTGGAGGAAAACTTGTACTTTTTTAATTTTTGCAATCTTATTTTTAAATCCGTGACGTATCCAGGTGGGGGGGCGCCCCCCTGAGGCTAGAAATTATCAAAACAATACCAAAATTCCCCCCCAAACCCATTGAAAAAAATCCTGGATTCGGGCCTGGCTGAGGATGGTAGGAAAAAAAATGTTTGCAAAATCTAATTTAAGGTGAGATTAACGACGCCATTTACTATCGTCAATTCGATTTGAACTGTTGATGATTCGCATGCGCACTGCAGTGCTGTGTTTATCAGAGTACGGTTAAAAAAAAATAATGGTAAGCACTCCGACTTCTTCAATCTATCAAAAATATTTTAGATAGTTTTGGTTGTCGGGACCATTTCAAAACACCGTACGCTAACCTGAAAAATTCAGTCTGATCGTATTTGCTGCTATGGAGGGGAATGAAGGGAGAGCGGAATGCCCTCAAACCGCGAACCGAAGTTTACACTTTGAGCCTCTATCGTTCTCTAAAGGGCGCCCCTTTAGGTCAGACCAGTAGTATATTTATAGACCCACACGAAAGCACGATTTTTTTACACTTTACCATAATAATATACCTAATGGTGTATGACCTCTATGATCTTACTTACTTTTTCAGTGGCTGAAAAGTAAGTTGGAGTATTAATTATAATTAATATGCCAGCTCGGGTCTCCGGTATGGCTTCCTTAACTTAAACAGCCCTGTTGCCCTGTTTAATTTTCCTTGAAACTGACAATATTTAGCTAGTTAACTGTAATCTTCTTAGACTCAGGCTCGGTTCAGAATTAACCGCTTGTATCTCGCATCAAATGTCTAATTGGGCAAGTTTTTGAATTCACCAAAAAAAAACATTAATTTGCTTAAACTCTATTTTACCTAACCTTCTATAGATTTTGTTATTTTACTTATTAAGGTCTAATCATGATAATACGTCCGGACGTTGCAACTTTGATTGTGAGTAAATAATGTTTGCCAATGTCATTTATGTCACAGTTGCCTCTGGTTCATTCCTAATGCGGAGACCGGAGGGTGACGAGCGGATGTAAAAAAGGATAGCCACTACACACGAATAGTTCAGATTCCATGCTAAAGTGTAGATTCCGTCTGGATGATTTTATACAGGCAATAGGGTGTACATTAGGCCTCTTAAGGTACCTATTCACGTTCAGTCGGCCGTCAGTCCGTGGACTGCCCGTCCTGGCCGGCCGGCCGTTATCGAAAGTCAAACTACACGTACAGTTTTATTCACCGATTACGGCTGGAGGATTTCTGCCGGATTTGATGGCGGCCTTCAGTTTTTGTTATTTCACTATACACGCGCAGTTATTTCGACAGGTCAAACATGTCGCAAGAACACTGCGCAGCGGCAATTGTTATTGTTATTTCACACGAACAAAGAAAAAGAAAAAGAAAAACAATTTGTGGAACAATTGGATGAAAGACTGGCTAAAAAGACGTTGCACTTTCTCCCACATGAAGCTTGTACGAGAATTGAGGCAATTGAGTGCAAGTGATTTAAAAAACTTTATTAGGATGAATAATCATTGCTTCGAGTATTTATTAAAACCGTATATCACAAGAAAGGACACCGTAATGCCTTTTACAGTTCTTTTCTAAACGCACTTTTCATATTATTTAACTTATGTTTCACCGAGTCCAAAGTAGCTTCGACATCTACTGTTTTATATAGTAAAAATAATTCTTCATATTATGCTTTAATTCGCAAAGCCCTATTAGCATATGAAGAGTCTTTTATTTTCCATAAATATTTATGTTTGCGGTACAACTCAATTAAATTCTTGATGAAGTTAGGTTGGTTTGCCATTTTGTTCGGCGTTACTGAATAAAAACTATAAAATTTTAGAAAGGGGAGAAATAAGACACTTGAAGTCTTCCTCTACTGGTATATTAAAATAAAATTTTAATGAATGGTAAATTATCTACATGTTTCGAAT
The DNA here is from genome assembly GCA_963969555.1 of Polydrusus pterygomalis. Classification (NCBI taxonomy): domain Eukaryota; kingdom Metazoa; phylum Arthropoda; class Insecta; order Coleoptera; family Curculionidae; genus Polydrusus; species Polydrusus pterygomalis. The sequence continues at coordinate 24,643,769 of OZ018378.1, read as the reverse complement.
GTATCATCATCAGGAGAATGGAATAAGGAATATAGGAAATACAATAGGTGCAAACACTCCAAACGGAGCTACAAGATAATGAAAAGGTAGAGTTAGGTATTTGGAGAAACTTCAAACATAATGATAGACCTAACGAGAGGCTATTCGTAAAGTAAAAGCAGAAACCAAGCTGATTTTTGTGAAGGGGGAACAGAAAGAATAGAGTAAAGTGAAGGCTCGATTTAATTGACTAATTAAAGGGACTAATAATTTTGTCTGACTTCACATATTAGTGAAATAGCACCGTTAGTGTAAGGAGAGAAAATTGTATATAAAATTTGAAAAGCAGTAGATGTTATAAAAAATGTTTGTGTCATCTAGACATCCTTTGTTTAAGATTAGAAGTAATAATAGTTTAAAATCTTGGCTCTCGACATTACTTAATTAGAAATTAAAGTTTAAAAAGTTTTAAAAGTGAACTGGAGCTGACAGTTCTGAAAAGACAAGGTAAAATGGATGTCTACATGACATGACATGACATGACATGGCCTGCAGTCCAATGCCGGCCGGTAAACTACTACACACGTTAAGTTTTAACAGACGACAGGCCGCCGGCAGAACGCGACTCGTCATTTAACTGCGTGTGTGTAGTGAGTACCGGCAGCCCGGCCATTATCTCTCCGGCAAAATACAGCCGGCCGACTGAACGTGAATGGGTGCCTTTAGGTCTTAGTATTCTGGCTCTTCCGCAAATCATTGCTTACAAAGAAAAAGTTTCCTGGTTAGTTACTTATTAGTAGAAAACTTCGTATACAAACCAATATAAGCGTATCAACAATTGGTACGATAAATAAAATTCAAATCCAGACAGGACAGCTAGAAGACTTTGAACAAAGATGTGACCTGCGCAACAAATACGTTAAAACTAATAGTACGGCGCGCGGCTATTGCCGATCGCTACAAACCTCCATCAACGTCTTGTGGATTCTAACGGATACAATTCGTTTTTGGGGACGCCGTTTTGCTTTCTTAATTGTAGAGAAAGCGCGTTACTGAGTACAAAATGCGTCGCATTGAGAAGATTTATTTCTTAACAAAATTGCTATACTAAAAGTAGTTCATTATTCAACAAGACTGTGCTGCTAATGGAACTGATTACTACCAATAAAAACACTGTTCTAGCAAATCTGAAATTGATATTCCTAACACTAAAGCGGGTTTGATACACTAGCAATTTATTTAATATGGGTTAATAAAAAATAAGCTATCGATACAAACTATGTCTTAGCAAACCTGTTGTATTAGATCAATTTCCTCGGTGAACGATTAATCAACCATATGCGCACCTAAACTTAATGATTTTAAAAGCTTGTCCATAATTGGGAACAAAATATACTTTTAAACGTAAATAGAGCAATATCATTTTAAGAACATCGCATAGTTATGTAAAAGGATTATTAAACTATTCTCACCCCTACGGATATAAGATGATATTTTACACTCCATTACAAAAACAAATAGGGTGAAAGTGGGAAATGGAAACCGATTTGTTAACTTTCGTGGCACTAACAAGCAGTATGCACTACCAGCCCTTAATCTAGATTGTCTTTTAATCCCGCTTTAAATAATTATTTGGTATATTGTACCACCATCAAAATAAATTTAAACCAGATTAAAGTTAATCCTATAATCTTGCATACCGCTGTACATCAATTACGGTCAGACATGGTACCTACTGTCTACATGTCTCCTACTTGTGCAATTAAACCACTCGGCTAACGCCTCGTGGTTTAACGTTTCATTATAGTGTTTATCGAACTAGTATCATTAATAACTATCTACTAACTGTTCTCTCTCCCGGCCATATTATCTTAATAAATATCAACAAATATAATAATAAATGCCGAAACCCAAAACAAAACAATATTAATACTCAGCAGATGATGTCATCGATTCTGTGCTGCTCGGATGTTTGTTTAGACTTCACCGCCGTGTTATTTATATGCATGTCGCATGTCGCGTTCATTTTTCATGAAATAGACCCGTAGTACCCAGTAGTAGTTTCAATACTAAAAACAGCTTTTTGAAACCACTAAAATTGCCACACAGAAAATGTCTGTCTTTCTTTTTCGTATGCCAAAAGCACAAAAATAACTATGTGCACACATTCACATGGTCAACTTAGGCAAATACTTAATATTTATATAAAATCTATAATAATCGTATACTTTATATCTAATAGTAAACCCATTTTTAGAATAATTTTTAAAAACCTAATAACATTTTAAATTATTTCAGTGTTATTTATAGTCCATGTATTAAGCTCCTTTTTTATGTGTTGAATTTTTTTTCTTTTAAAATGCTCTGGTATCAAGTTCAAAATGTTAGGAGCGACATAAGAAAAGAATCGTTGTGCAACATTAAAGTGTACAATAGGAACAGTTAAGTTACGATTTATAATCGCTCTCGTCAAGATGTCATGACCAATGTAATTGTGAAAAATATTTCTAGTACGAGAAAATGTAAGCACATTTTTTTATATATAGTTAAATAATTGAGAAGACACCGTTGAAATAAAAGTTCAGAGGAAATACATCTGGACTTAATAAACAAAACTATTTTTAAAATATATTTTTGGGCAATAGTAATATTGCTTAAGATATGTTTATGAGCAGAGCCCCAACATATTATTCCATAATTAAGACAAGATTCAGCCAAGGATTTGTAGATATTAATTATAGCTACTCTGTTTAGAATGTTCGTAATTCGTAGAATTTATAATCGAGCTTCTTTAATTTATTTTTTACATATCCTGTATGAGCAGACCATTCTAAAAACTTGTCAAAATAAACACCCAAATATTTTGTACATTCCACAGATCTAATTAAACCACTACAGAGAAGTCGCAAACATTTGAGTGAACTACAATTTCATTTTTAGGTAGGCGACCCAATCTTATTCATGGAAAAACACATAAAATTTGTTTTGTTTACATGAGTAGTTAAAAGATTATAGTCCATCCAAACCTTTACATGAGTAGCAGCCCTCTCTGCTACCTGTTGACCCCTTGATCAGAAGAACTGTATCGTCAGCAAAGCAAACAGTTCTTACATTAGGCATTGCATTTGCTAGACTGTTAATATATAATATAGAGAATATAATCGGGCCAAGCACTGTACCTTGCGGAACACCCGACTCAACCCCTTTAGTAAAGCTACATACTACATACTGTATTCAGTTTAACTTTTTGTGTTCTATTAATTAAATAGCTAAAGAACTTTACCCCTAATTCCAATTAATTTCAATTTGTGCAGTAAAATGCGATGATCAACCGTATCAAAAGCCTTAGATAGGTCCAGGAAAATGGCCAGAGGTTTATAGTTATTATTAAAATAATTTATAATATAATTAGTGACTTCATATAAAGCAGAATCAGAACCCATTCCGTCTCTAAATCCGAAGTGCGAATCACACATTAGCTTACTTGAATTAACGGGCAAACAGAATAACATTAATGTGCACTCAATTTCGTTCGGCGAGGAGGAGGTTTTAAAAAAGCTATCCAATTTGGATGAAAACAAGGGCGCAGGTAGTGACGGTATTCCATCTTATTTTGTAAAAAAATGCGCACAAAGTCTATGTACACCACTTACTTACATTTTTAATTTGTCAGTTAAATTGGGTATTTACCCCAACCTCTGGAAAACTGCCTACCTACTACCAATTTATAAAAACTCTGGCGATAGGTCTTCGGTTACCAACCATAGAGGTATTAGTAAACTCTGTATATTTAGTAAAGTATTAGAAAGTATGCTATATGATCAGTTGTTTTATACCTTTAAAAATATCATCATACCGGAGCATCACGGTTTTTTTTCGGGGCGCTCTATTGACACTAATCTCTTAATTTATCAACAATATCTATCAGGTCGACTCTCTGTACACCGATTTTAGTAAGGCATTTGACAAAGTCAATTATAATATTTTTATTGCAAAGCTTGCCGACCTCGGTGTACAGGGTGAACTCTTTCGTTGGTTTTCATCCTATCTTTTTGGCAAAACTCAGAGGATTACTATTTGTAACTTTTTATCCAGACCTATACTGGTCACTTCGGGGGTATCTCAAGGTTCCCGTCTGGGACCCCTGCCTTTCTCATTATATATTAACGATATTTATAAATGTTTCATCTATTCGTATTTTCTTCTCTACGCCGACGATCTAAAAATATATTATGTAGTTTGCTCTGTGGAGGACTGTAAGCGCTTGCAAGAGGACCTTAACAGGGTCGCTATGTTTTGTAAAAAAATAAACTTTTCTTAAACTATAAAAAATGTTTCAATATATCCTTTACTAAAAATATTAGTGTTATTATGTTTGACTATTACTTAAATGGTGAACAGTTGAATCGAGTGGCGCATATCAATGATCTTGGTGTATTTTTTGACTGTAAGCTTACATTTAACCCGCACATAGACTATGTTGCTAATAAGTGCTCTCGAATGTTAGGATTTGTAGCTAGAGTATGTAAATATTTTAGATCTGAGAAGGCAATAAAATCAATTTATTTTGCATATGTTTATAGTAGATTAAATTTCGCTAGTGTTGTATGGAATCCTTATTATAAAAAAAATAAAGTTAGACTTGAACTTTTGCAAGGTAAATTTTTAAGTTGGAGAGTTAATGGGGTTTGTACCTAGTATTTCTGTTGTAAGACAACAATTTGGATTTGCAACTCTGGAAACCCGAAGAATACAATCAGATTTAGTATTTGTTTATAAATTGATGAATAATCTTTACAACGCGCCTCATCTCCTCCAACAGTTTTCTCTGCATGTACCTTCTAGAACCACTAGACAGCAGTTTTATTTTTATTCAACCCAAACAAATACTAATCTAGGCGTAAACGCCCCCATATTTAGACTAAGTTTTTTCTATAATATGTATTGTCAAAACATTGATCTGTTCTCTACTTTATTACTACTGTTCAAGAAATACCTTAAGCGTACTTTAGTATAATTTAAAACTTTAGGTTATAATTTATTAAGATCTTGTGCAATTGAATAATTATAGATAAATAGTTTTATGAAGAACTCTAGTAAACAGTGGATACTGTTTTTGGGTAGTTCTACCTGTTTGTATCCTTAATTTCTAAATAAATAAATAAATAAATAAATAAGAAAGCTACACAATCTCTTTTTTATGCATTTCTCAATAAGTTGACGAATGGGATTTGTAAGGGCAATAGGTCTATAGTTATTAATATCAGTTATACCCGTTTCAAAAATTATATTTACAATATAAACCAGGGGCTTAACTATATATTTTTTATAGTTGTATTAGACATACCAAAATCATCAAAAGATGAAGAATGTTTTAAAGAGTTAATCGATCCAACAATTTCTTCATCGATAATAGGATTTCGTCAATCGTGGCCAGCACAAAAATGATCCCTACGCTTTAACCGAGGGATCGCCTTGGCAGGCGTTGGTCACGTCGCCGACACTTATTGATTTATTGTCCTTATTGTGGGCATCTAAACATAGTATTTATTCTCGCATACCCATATAAATTGCCACCGTAAGTTAGAGTTTGCCATTACGGTCTTCACACTGATAACTCCACTAGCTAATCAAAGAGCTCGTTTTAGTTTGATTGTTTATCTTAATCTACAGAATGATGCATGTTCTTACAATATATTTAGCAATCTTTTACTATCACTTGGTGTAGTTGGTAAATTATTGCTGCCATACATTTTAAGATAACTAAAAATATTTAATAAAAGTCATATTTTACGATCAACAAAATATCAGATTGTATATTTTTAATTATTTCGCGCAAATGATAGATCTAATTTTGGGGAAGCAGCTAAAACAGCTCCTTCAATACCACTCTCATTTCTTCCACGTATAATTCTGAAATACCCATCTTCTCCCCACTCATTGCCCCAAGAATTGGCAACTATCCAATATTTTATTCCATCTTCGACACCCCAACCGACAAACTTGAGACAATGCGATCCAACAATAACCTCAGTTGTTTTTTGATAGATTCCTGTAAAAAATATTATTAAATGAGTTGTTGATGTAATTTACTTTCGGATTGATTCTAACTACGTCAATGTCACATAAATTCTACATTTATCTTATCTTTACCTGACTTGTAGCTAGGGAAGTCTTGAGGCACCAAAAAAGACGTCGATACAGGACCATTTTTTATCATTTCTAACTGAATTTGCACTGCGTCTTTGAAAAAGTAAATGTCTGTTTGACCATACGTAAGTTCGTCGTTATAATCTAAACTAGGATCAGTACATGTTTTTTCACAAGCTGGAACTGTAGCTGTTGTTGAGGGGCAACTGGATCCACACTCTGGTAAGAAATACGGCTTGCAACCCTATATTAAAAGCAATTTGTTTAAATAACTGTTACTGTTAATAATCTACTAATTATTGAAATAATACCATACTTATTTATTTATTGCCATATAAATTTACAAAGTAAACAATGACATTGTCACAAAAAAAAAGTTTTTAAGTTTTAAAGTATCATGTCATAAAAATGACGAACGTCATAAAAGTTGTTTTCAAGAAGGTAGCACTTCACCCTGTTCTTGAATTTTTTTACTTTAGAGATGCTTCTGATAGTCTCTGGAAGTGCATTATAGAGGGAGCTACAGACGCAAAATGGACTCTTACGATATGATGATGTTTTGTAGCCGGATACATAAATTTTATTTGAATTTCTAGTGTTACGGTCGTGAATTACTGAGTTACAAGGAAATTTTGAATTGTGTTTTTTTACAAACATGACTGCACTAAGAATTAAAATACTAGGTGCGTAAGAATTATTTTATAGCGCCGAAAAGTAACGAGTAAATTTTCCGAATTATCCTTTTCTGCAAAACAAATAATCTTTGTAGTTCTGTTGATTGAGCCCAGTAAATCACTAGATAGCTTAGGTGACTGTAGGCTAAGGCATAGTAAATATTTAGTAAATGTTTGCAATCCATAATACTTTTTAAGTTAACTATTGCAAAGTATGCCGAGTTAAGTTTACTGGCAACAAAATCAACATGAGCTGTCCACTTTAATTGGGAGTCTACATAAAGGCCAAGAAATTTGCATTGCTCAACTCTCTGAGTAGTATTGTCATTTAGCTTTAGATGTAGATCAGGAGCCCAGCGCTTTTTATAGAAAACCATATAGTGAGTTTTATTTATGTTGATAATTACTCGATTTTTTTTGCACCACAAAGAAAATTCAAGTAAAATATGATTAGCTATTTTAGCCAGTATATCTAATGTGCAAGCAGATATAATCACAGTTGTATCATCCGCGTATAGAATTAGTTTGGCAGGAAAACCTTTAGATATAAGAAAATGTTTAAAGTCATTTATAAAAAGTGCAAAAAGCAATGGAGACATTTACACCTCCTTGGGGCACACCATATTTATATTTGACAGCAAATTGATCAGAACACGAATTCTGAACCTTAATCCTTATATGGCGATTAGAACGGAAAGATTGTAACCATCGAGCAATGTTGCCACGAATGCCTAAAGCATTTAGTTTTTTTTAATAAAAAGATACCATCTACACAATCAAAAGTTTGAGTTAGATCTAAGAATAGGACTAATGTGTAATGATTTGAATCTATACTTTTGTGCACGTATTCCAGCAAGTCAAATGCAGCGGTACATGTAGAGTAATTTTTTCGAAAACCATGTTGTGAAGTACTTATCAACTTCTCTCTAGTCATGCTCAATACGTTGCGTAATGATTTTCTTAAAAAGTTTTGAAAAAGAAGTTAGGCCAGTTATAGCACGATAGTTAGATAGTAACAAGATTAATATTTATGCAATGTGCAGGTAGATTGAGTTGTGGAACTTTTAACACCTGGACCCATAAGATTAACATGGGGCTTTATACCTTGCAAAAGTATGCCCAGGCACCGGGGCTTGTAGTTTTTGAGCGATTTTTTTTGCTGTTGTTGGGCTCTTTTTAAACTGTTTTTGCTGTTTTTTGCTGAATTTGAACCGTTTTTGTATAATGGGTAGCCTGGGGCGGGTAGACTACGACGGCTGTTTTGTCCTTATTAGGACTCTGCTGGGATGGCGTTACGGTATATTAACGGCCGCTGGACTTTTGTAAGGTTGCTTATACTACATCGTGTCGTTTTCTGTGGAGTTGCTTTGAGCATTGAATATCTAGCTATAAGAAGGCCATATAAGCATATTTCCTAAATCTGCTACATTAAATTCATAGATGGCACAATGGGTTCACCAACAATAAAGCGTGTTGATGCAGCCACTAACGACAAGCCTTTTCACTGCTAAATTAAAACATTGTTGCCGCGTCTGTTTGACTTGCTGCATAAGTTATAAAAATATTATAGCTTATCGTAAAATTTGATTATACATAAGTATTTACACCTATCCTAGATTTAAGTAGCTTACATTTATTTTCCTACCTATAGTATAGTCTAGACCTAGAAATGTCCCTATTTTTAATTGCTTAGTAGCATATTTTCAACCTTTTGACGTTCCAACGTTAATTACATGAAAACATATTGACTGCCATGTTTTCTATTTCTAACAGAGTTAAATGACGACTCTCACTGTTCAATACATACCTAGGCTACAATCGTATATGAAGGGTAAAGTATGAATGATGTTTAATGACAATTAAACACACAAATTTTTCGACGAAATAAAACCTATTTTAGTTATACTTACCACCTTTAATAACATAAATAATACCTACTATATACTTATTTTATTTACTAAATAACAAGTTTCAACGTTAACACAACACAATATTTTGTCTTTTGGATAAATATTTCCCATTACGAAAGACACTTTTCATTAGTGAATTAATTTATCTCATATTTATTTATAGTTAATTTTCGCATCCGTTTGTAAAAAATACATATTATTATCAAAAACATACATTCGGCTGGAATTGAGAACCTCCTATTTTATTTTCTGTTAAAAATGCTTAAAACCTTAAAAATGCCAATAAAATACGATGTGCGGCAACACCACGACATCACATCAGTGAATTTGAGACATCTGCTGCCGAGGCGCTGCATTTATAAAGATTTATGATCAACTCCACAATAGCGGCCAAACCATCTCCAATACAATCTAAAACAGGGTTGTCAACTTTTCTCGAACATCCGCTATTCTTATAATTTGATATTCAATGCTTCGAGTTATGACTGCCCGAAGAGTCTGTGTGGTCTCCCCGTCTCAGGGCATCCATTATGCTTGGATCCTTGTGTATCCCAATACAAAAGTTAGTTGCACACTTGTCCGATATTTGCCACTACCTTGTTGCTTTTAATTATTATATTATTTTGATCTTTTTCGTTTCTTACCTCCTCAGTCTTATTATAGTGACCACCTGTAGCGATGCCCGTATTACCCCACATTTCGTACACGGCGTACGAATCGCCGCTAATGCAATTTCCACAGTTAGGGCAGCAAGTAAGTGCATCCTGGGCGGACACTTGTACGTTTTTCGTTTGTTTAGACTGTATGCAGATTCTATCGGACATTGCTTCTACAGCACAGAATGCCTACAAAAGGGAAAAATTCTATAATTATCTGTTAACAGTGGCGACTACAGAAGAAGGGGGGCGCCCCGAGCATCTAACAATTAGTAGTAGGTAGTAGTAGTAGTAACATGTTTTATTTAGCAAAAAGCTAAAATTAAATATTTTTTAATACATTTTTTTAAACACATTTTTTTTATAGATTTATTTTTAAATTTTAAAACGCAACCTTCTTTTAACAAAAACGGACAGAAAAAAAGTTAAACATTTTGTAAATTGTATCACATATTACGTATCATTTTGTTTTTTAATTAAATGTAATTTTTAAGTTTTTTAAACAGTTTTAATGATTTTTGACATTTAATAGAATTTTCCAAATTATTATATTCTATCAAACCTTTATAAAAAATAGATTTATAAGCTAGTGCGAAGATCTTATGGAGCATGCAGGGCTATTCTTAAGAAGCAGCTAAATTTATTTCTTTATAAAGTAAAGTGCAAGTATTCCAAGAAATACAAGCCGCAGATTTTGAAAGACGCAGAAATTACTCTCAATGGTTTACCCAAAATTTGTTGGAAAGAAATAATTTATTAGACCTGACATTTTTGTCGGATGAAGCCTGGATTATCCAAGAATGTGGTAACCTTTCTCCAGAGATGCTGGTCAACACTTTCGAAAATATGAAGAGACGTTTGAATTTATGCTTGGAGGATACGGTGGCCAATTTCAGCAATTTATGTAATTATTTTTCTTCTTCTTTCTGTATTTTCTTACTTTGTTAATTTTGTAAACAACAAAAATAAATTTGTATTTGCCTACTTATTTTATTACTCATTAGTTTGGCATATCATGTCATAATATGAATTTGACAAAATTTTAACCAGATTTGGTTAGATATATTATCCCCATATCATTGTGATCTAAACCAAGCCGTTTTTTGATGCAAATAATTTTTGATCGCACGGTAGTGTGCTATTTATATATTATAGCCTATTAAGTAATCTACTTTTTATAGGCCTGTGAGGTGGACACACATGATACTACTACATACCAACGTATTTGCTTATTCGCTGCTATAAAGAGGGAATACAGTGAGAGGAACCTTGAGTCTTGTTCGATCTCTTTTTAACTTTTCCCAAGTAAATTTTGTATCACTTTCTTTACATTAAAAGCCCACGTTCCGGCTTGCCAATACTGTATAAGTTATTAACTACAGGTGCACTTACCCAACAAGATCCACAATTAGCTTGATCATAAATAGCTTTAATTGAACTACATTCGGGATAGGCTTGACGAAAATCGAAAAATTCTGGTAGAGCTCGAACTTTATGTACATGTGTTTTTGCTTTTTTCATATTTCGAGCGCTAATATGGGAACCGGAAGCCATCTTTTTAACTTTGTCCCAGTCATCTACGTCGAAATTTCTTCCAGCTTTCCATGTTGATTGTTTTCTATTTATTTCGGCTATGTACTCGTCGGAGAGAGGGTGCAGCTTGCAAAGAGCAGCAGATATTAGAAAAGTGCAAATGGCTAAAAATAGGTATATTAACTTCATTTTAGATTAAAACTAAATATTATAACTCAAAATATGTTTATATAAGTATAGATATATTTAATCTAAAGTGCAAATATTTTTTTATAAGTTAGACCATATCTTTTTAAGTATTCTTTGTTTTTATATCAGCAGGATATCAAACGACTACGACTACTACAATTTCAATTAATTTGCAGTAAAAAGAAGATTAAAAGTTTATCACGAGATATAGTGATATGATAGTGATAAAACAAAACCACTTCTCTCCGGCGACATCCAATAAAAATATGTTAAAAGACGCAAACTGTATTTCTCATATTTTAACAATTTTTTAAAAGGCTTTTAAAGGGCTTGTTGATTTATGACTTGGGGGGATGGGCTTAAGTAAATAGCCCTTCTTTCACACCTGACCACTGCCTTGGTATGCGCATTTGGTCTAGGTATATTGAGTTTTTACCTATAACAAAATTTTCTTGATACGTTAAAAATCAAGATATTTTCTTAAATTACTATAAAACCCACAAAACCAAGCCTCCTCGCTATGCACTTTACGTAATTCCGCGAGCACTTTCTGGTGATGAAATAAAAAAAATTATACGTTCATTTTAAACTGGAAATTTTTTTTTGTACTTGCCACAAGTTATTCTCAAACTGAGGTTTAGTTCTTAGGACCCCAAAAATTATTTTTGCTACAACAATTTTATGTGACAATACAATGATTATACCCTTATAATGTCTTATATGTTCCATAACTTCTTTTAAAGGTTTTAAATAAGCTTCGACACCTTAGAAAGGTTTTCTTCTTCACCAATTTATTTGGTTGGTTTACAGTTTACACCCTTTCATAATGTCTTAAACACTCTCTGGTTTCACCATTATCAAATCATTTATTTCATGTTTCTTCTACACTTCAGTTTTAAATCCATAAAAGCTCCATTAAGGTTCTAAATTTTAATTTCTCTTTTGCTAACACCATCAGCATAAATTTAAAAAACTTTCTGTCTCCTGAAGATGAACGTTTCTGCGTTCGAAACATGTAGAGACCCCTAAACTTGGAATCCTTTCCATTAAATTTTGTGGAGGAAGACTTTGTGTTTTTCTTTCCTGTTCATATTCTCAAAAAATTGGGCAAGAACTTGGCCCATGGAATATGGGGTTTAGGAAGAGTATGTTGTCGTATGTTTTGAGCGAGAGATGTAGTTTGAAATTGCAGAGGGTCAACGGTAACTGTTAGAGGACACGCTCGTAGCATTTCAAAAGAAAATTCCAATTCTCTACTATCTATTAGGAAGCTAATATGTTCAGCTTTATAAAAATAAACCAGCATATAAAGTAAGTACACATATAAAGTTCTTTAATGTAGAGCTTACAACTTTGCAGCGAACTTCTTAGCTTTACAACATATTATATCTGCGTTTGCCTGTAAATAAGAAACTTTTAGTACTTTTCCATGTGTATCGATAGAAAGTCGTATAAAAGAGTTTAAGAACATAATACCTATTTTGGCGAAACTTTTTCAGTTTCTAAATAATTGTACGTAGATAACAAATAAAATGACAATAAATTGCATCCGGTGGGGTTGGAATGTTGAAAAGTAGTGGCGAAGTCAAGGGGGGGGGGGGGGGGAAGGAGGGGCGGCTACCACCCACCATCAGCCACTAGCCCATGTAATCAGCACTTTATTCTAAATTTAAAATGAAATACTTTATGAACGCTAATAGGTTGTACATAATAATAAATAAAATATAAGTAGGTAGGCATAAAAGCATAATATAAATAAAAATTAACTTAGCAAAACTTTAAGTAAATACGGTATTAATTTTTTAAACGGCAAAAGAGACAAAAATAATGTTTTGTTTAAAAATTCTGCTACAACGAAGCCGAAATGATTTCGCAGTCGTTTTTAAGAACCTATAATTTATTAACTGTGTCCGCGAAAACAATTAAAAGCAATAAAATATTGGCATATCGGACAAGTGTGTAACTTTGTATTGGAATACATAGGGATCCAAACATAATGGATGCCATAGGCGGGTAGACCACGACGGCCGTTTCGTCCTTATTAGGACTTTACGGGTAGCCATGACCCAAAGCAACCCCAGAGAAAACGGCACGATGCATTAAAAGCTACCTTGCAAAATTACAGCGGCCATCAATACACAACTTAGCTGTAATATTGTATACTGGTATATACATTCGTGTCTGCTTACAAAAAGAGAAGTAAATTAAATTGGGACGGTTTTCAATTTGAGTTTAACAGGTTTTATTTAAAATTTTGTGTTCCTAGCTTGTAAATTAAGCAAACATATTAATAAACAAATTTCTCACTACCGCTGCCGCTGGTTCAGCCGCTAATACTAAAGCTAATGTATATATAATTTTAGCTTTTTAACAAGAGTGAATATAGCGCTACTAGGCTTACAACTTTGAAGTAAGCACCTCAACTTTACAACATGTTATATACCTGCTTTACTGTAAGAAAGTTTTATTACTTGTGCCGAGATAACAGTACATAGGGTATCCTAGAAACATGGCAAAGTTGGATTAAATCACCGAAAAGTATACACAATGACATTTTTGGATTATATTAAACTTATATTTAAATGGATTAATTTTATAACTAAAAATTGTTTAGTTCACCAGTCGAGCACTCTACACTGAGACAATTCCTACTATTATATTTCTGCATACACATAACTTTAACACCGGTAATATGATTTCTAATAATCCATATCATTGGAACCAAATAACTGCTAAAAAATTGATCTTATAGAGCGGTATTCAGATCATCTTGTTGCGACTATTAAAAATCAAATTGGCTTCATTTGTTGTTCTGATAGCGACAATAATATTTTTGGTGAATTCACAATAGGCACGTTCCTATTAAGAAATCTTAGTAACCACTAATTTAGGTCGAATATTGCATATTACCAAAAATAGTAAAAAGAAAATATATAATGCTTATAAGACCAGAAATAACCTCCATTAGGATATCGCATTGCCAAACGACCATTTAGGTTTTGGTGCATCTTGCAATATTGTCTTGCATCTCTTTCTCCACCCTTTACCTCTCATTTTTGTTTTCGGTATTCGGATAAGCAATGAAATAATTGCTCATGTTATTAGTGTTGTATTTGTGTAATTTATAGTGATTTCTGGTTTTATATTACCAGTTATTTTACAAAATATCCCATTTGAAGGTAAGTACGTGTTTTTATTTTCTCTTAATAATTGATATACAACCTAATTCGTTGTCAACAGACAGTTTACACGGCTCGGTCGGCGTGGTCTGTTATCTGAGATTTCAAGATGTCCGGCAATTGGCAATGTTAAAGGATCGCCAAACAAATAATTATAATTTTTAATAACTTTTTATTTAATAACATATTTTGAACCGATTGTATTAATGTGACTTTTTATAAGAAAGAGCAGCAAAAAAAAAATAACTTGTTTGTTTATATTGCAGTTTTTCTTTTCAAATGCGTTGATACTTTTTGTTACCTGTCTTTTAATTGGTCAGGACTAGCGCTCGCGTATGCTTGGAACAAGCATAAAATAAATTCGACATTTAACAGTCTATCTTTTAAATTTATAATTTTAACGTTTTATTTAGCTGTTTTTAAAAATTTTTAAAGTTCAACACATGACTTGTTAATAAGATTTTTCTGACATTTCAAAAGTATATTCTTTTCAGTCATTCGACGAACTGGAAAGAAAAGGGAAGCCAGGAAAGTACGGCTGCATCAATATGGTCTAACGACGATGCAACCATTTGCATTATTTTGGAATATGAACAAACGGGACAATGTTTTTTTTTATTGTTATTGACAACTACTGTACATATAAAGTTGACTGCATTAAGATGATCCAAATCCATGCTTTTGATCTATAATACCCCTTGGAAAGTGAGCATATTGGGATTTTTGTAGAGAAGTTGCTGTTTGAAATGAAAAGCTCCAAAAAATCTTCAGCAGCGGTATTTTTAATATTAAATTTCACATGGAAAAACAATAGGTAAAGTGAATTTATGTTATTTTCATTTCATGTCATTTAATTTCTTAGTTTAATTAAAGCTGGAAACAGAATGGCGAAGGCCCACTAGCTCTAACTGAATTTTGTGGTCAATGTTTTATTAATATAGTTTAAGTACACATTTATTAAAGTTTAAAAACAAAGATAGGTGTTTTTTTTAAATAAAATTGATAGCTAAGTATTTGAAATTTATTGTAATGGTTTGGATGAACCTAAATCTGTTTTTTTTTTAATTTTTACTATTAAAAAGGAATTATTCCTATAAAGCATTCTTATTTTCAAAGAGTTTATTAAAATTAAACTTACCATTACCATATATTTTTACAAAACAATGATTATATATTCTATAATATACAAAAAACTTATACGTTTATGTTGTATATATTTTTAAACATGTATTTTAGGTTTTCCTGTCCATTTTTTTCGTAATAAAACTTCTTGTTTTTTTTGCAAATTTGTGGTTATATAACTAAAAGTGAGAACACCTTTCAAAAAATTATTTATTAGATTTTCTTAAAACTGAAAAAAATATAATGATAGTAAAAACGTGCATATTAGTTATTGGTATTCCTGACTTTAATATTAGAAAACCTAATTGCTCTGATAAGGTAATGGTATACCAGTTATTAGGTTACTATATAACAGTTATTAGAAAATATTGCAGTATTTCTATTCGAAAATATAATAGTGGCTATATTATGGTTTCTATTAGACCCATCTAATTACTACAATTCAATACTGAGATTGGAGCCTATTGTATGCAGAAAATTTAATAAACAGTATCAATTTTCAAGTAGTGGCTATAAGAAAATTTTCTCTGTGTACCAATTACCAGACACTGAAATAATTGTCTCACCAATTTAGGCCATGAACAGAATATAAAAATAAAATAACTTTATTTAATGATTTCCTTGTATCACTTTTTAATATTCATGCTCCATTTCAGGATTCAAAAATTACCAAGCACAGGGCACCTTGGCTTACCTACTCCAAATCTCAAAATTTGTATGAAGCAAAGAGATCGTGTTTTATAGGAATTTAAAAGAACTAGAGCATTGAACGACTGGGAAAACTATAAACGTTTAAGAAATTTTACTCTCTCTGAAATTAAAAGAGAAAAAAGAAAAACTATAATTACTTGTTATGTTAGACAAATTTAATCAGTTTCCTGACACGTGTTTTGGCCATTGTCAAAGAAGTACAAGAACATAAGCCAAAAAATCGCCAAAAACCTTAAAAACCTTATTATCATTCCTATATAACTCAATAAAAACCAACTTACACAAACGCATATCCAATGCTAAAATAGAAACTAAAAACAAACGTTTACAAAGTGGGGTCTACCAAATAGAATGCAACAACTGCGAGGCTATCTACATTGGACAAACAGGTAGAAATTTTGACACCAGGCTTAAAGAACACAAAACATCTATTTTAAAAAAACAAAATAAAACAGGTTTAGCTGATCACTGCATATTACACAATCACTCAATCTCTAACAACCTAAAACCCATATACATACACAATAAAAGCAGAAAACTAAATTTACTAGAAACAATAGCTATCCAAAAAGCCATAAAAAACAAATGTAATGTTGTTAATAATCAAACCGAAATACTGTCACGAATTTCTCTTCGTGTGTCGGGAGGTAGTCAGAGGAATGAAAGTCTTGATTTACAAAAGGCGTCTATTTGGAATTCTTCTTATTATTTCCCCTAGTAGGTAAACCAGCATGTCTTCTTTAATTGGGCGTAGGTCGGTTAGGGCGAGGAGCAGAGACGTCACTTGGCACGTGGCCAAGCCCAAGGCTTGGCCACTTGGTAGTAGATGTAAGTTGATCGGGCAATGATCACCGATGCCGTAGCTTGAGCTGGCCCAGTTTATATACCGAAATAAGTGTTGAGGTTGCAATGCACTTGACCCCGATTGGTGTACAGTGGGTCGCAACCTCAACAACGCACAGTGGTCGAGTATCCAAAATATACCGGATCACTGTGAGTTTTAGTTGACAATACCTTCAGGCGCTTCCCTAGTTCTTAATAGCACACTTATTTAGGACTAATTATGTATCTGTACCTTTAATAAATTTGGAAAACCCACAGTTGACCATTCAATCTTCTAATTTTAATTTTATGACACGTGTTTATAATTACCATAATATGATATAAATAAATACCTTTGTAATGTCACGTAGAATTTAGTATCTTCTTGTACTCCTTTGACAATGGCCCGCAAGAGCCGAAACACGTGTCAGGAAACTGATAAAATTTGTGAAACATAACAAGTAGTTATTATTTCTTTGCAATGTATTTATCCAATGATTGTTTTTTATTCTAAATGTTTTTACCATAGCACTGATTTTTTGTTTGGATGTAGTGATTTAGTTTTGTCTTTTTTGATATATTTTGGTGTATTTGGGTGTGGTAACGCTTAGTGTTGACTATATTTATATCTTTATTTAAAATTTTTGGGCTGATCGGGGTTCAGTAGAGTAGCCTCTTTGGCTAGACTGCGCCTTGCATCTGTTTTACAAATTTTCTATGTACTATTTTGTACCGTGCGAGCAAACATTATTTGCATCAAAAAGAGCTTGGATTAAAAAACGTAGGGCTTGGTTTAGATCACAATGGTATGGGGATGATATATCTAACCAAATCTAGGTTAAAATTTTGTCAAATTCATATTATGACATGATAATAATATGCCAAACTAATGAGTAATAAAATAAGTAGACAAATACAATTTTATTTTTGTTGTTTACAAAATTAACAAAGTAAGAATATAGAGAAAGAAAAAGAAAAATAATTATATAAATTGCTAAAATTGGCCACCGCATTCTCCAAGCATGTATTCTGAGAATTCACATACCCGGAGAGGTGGAACCAGGCTTCATCCGAAAAAAATGTCAGGTCTAATAAATCATTTATTTCCAATAAATTTAGAATAAACCATTGAGAGTAATTTCTGCGTCTTTCAAAATCTGCGGCTTGTATTTCTTGGAATACTTGCACTTTATAAGGAAATAAATTTAGCTGCTTCTTAAGAATAGTCCTGCATGTTCCATAAGATCTTCCCACTTCTTGGGACAGGCGTCTTATACAATTTGTTAGCGTATTTAGCATTATTTCACGAACGTTTGCAACAAGTTCTTCTGTTCTTACAGATGGTCTTCCTGTTCTTTTTTTGTGTTGTATAGAACCTGTTTCCCTAAACATAGCCACGGTTCTTTTCAGGCAATGATAAAAATCCCCACCAATAAAAGCAACTTTAGGAAAATGTTCGTGAAAATCGCCCATGCACAAATCCGGATTGTATTGCCACTCACCATTTACTCTAACCCTGTTTCGAAAATACGCTTCAACCATGAATGTTTTGTGCTGTTCCGTAAAGCCCATTGTGTGAATTGTTCAAGAAGTTGGAAAAATTAGCAATGAATCAAAATTACTTCTAACGACTGTCAAAGATGATGGAATAACTGATTGATTGTTAATTCAGGTAGTTAACTACTGTCACCCGACAGGTACTAAGCTCTACGGCTAAGCATTACGTCTTTAGATGCAAGGCCCTCTTTAATGCAAATAATTTTTGCTCGCACCGTAAATTAACTATTGCTTGTTTTAATAAAAGGCATTTATTATTGGTATTATTATTATTATATAAGAATTAAACAGTGCCCTGTGTACTAAAAATAATATTATGCTGTTTGTCGGATTAACGGTTTTTTTAAATAAAAAGTTGCTAATTAATTATCTGTTAACGTTATTTCTATTTCAAAAAAACACCATTTTAAAATTTTGTACATAATTGAGAAAATATTTTCAAATTATTATTTTGGTTAAATAAACAATACTAAATCCACAGGTTTAACAGTTTGCAGTAATGAGAAACCTTTAAAAAGAGTCGTATTAAAGCGCATAATAGCCACGAACATTGTATAAGCTTTTATACGGTTTGTTTGCTTTGCACTTTGAACAGAGTAGGTACGTAATATGATAATTAAAGCCGGCATGGCATGCATGTACAAAATACATCTCGCATATAATCGGAAAATTATCTGTATTGTGTTGTTTAATGACGATGTAATAAAAATAGTTTTAATGCTTGGGCTTCTTTCAGTTTTTAATCAACCGGTTTCATCTTTTGTTGTTTTTAAAACGTTTTCTTCCTTTTAATCTTATATTAATCCTAACCAAATTAAATTAAAAAGAAAACAAAGTGAATTTATCTCTACAAAGCAGCACAGATAATAATAATTTAATTAAAAGTAACACGAAATGGCGAATGCATCACTAGTGTTTACTCTTAGCCAACCAGGTAATTTGCACTGTGACATATAAAGATGACAGCAGAAATGATTATCTGATTTTCAGAACAAATCGGCTTTTTAAAAATCATTAAAGGGCAAAATATTTTTGGACTAGTCCAAGGAATAATCCCTTCAACTTTTGCCATTGTTTAATAGACACCCTGTATATCTCATGTTATAAAAATGCCATTTAGTTGAAGTAAAACTTGCCCTGAACAAAAGAAGAATCACTGCAGATAACGTCTTATCAAGGGACATGTGTGACACCGATCCCGATGAATTAAAATTTTCTGCGGCAATAATATTCTTCGAAGTAGCATCACGAAAAAGTGGTTCTGAACTCACATAAAACTAAAGTTTCTATCTTGCTAACAATAACTAGATTTAAATTAATGAGGCTGTGTATTGGCTTATTCTCTTTACTGCTTACTGCTACTGTTGGGGAACTATCCCCATACCGGGTAATATTTCTTTTTTCTAGCATTTTAATCCCTATAATAATAATATTAATTTTGGTGCGCCTACGGTCTACCGCCCCCTTCTTACTTCATAGGCCTCTGTCTTGTTACCAGTCGAGTCGTTTTTCCTAGAAAACTAATCCCAGACAAAGTGTAGTACTTACATTCGGACCTTTGATGTCGCCTTGCTGTTGACTGTATATCACACAACCGGTGAGGCCGTCCCTTGTTTTGTGTTTTATTAAAAATAAATATCCTCATGTAATAATACAGTAATGTGAAGTGAAGTAGCGAATCCAGGCTGATCAAGGTACCAGCTGATCATGGTATTTACTCAACAAAATCCAGTAAAGGTATAAAGTCTCCATAGTAACACCAGAAACAAATCCGCTGCAAAACATTTGTTGACAATTTTTATATGCATCGTAATGCAAAATTACTGATGACATAAACTGTTATTTGAAATTCGACATTAACTTCAATTTTTGAAACCCTTTTGTCTCGTCCGCTTGATAACTTTCAACAACCTTTACCTATATTTACCAAGAAAGTTGAGTATACGAGACAATTTGCTAGCAGCTGAACTACAACCGTACCACTGTACCATTTTTTACCGTACCCTTGTTGTTTTCCATTTTATTTAGCTTGATTTTATACCGATTAAATCTCCCTAAGTAAATTCAATCTTTAAACCCTTGTTTTATTTATCTTGAACCACTCTAGTGGAAATACAGACCATACAGTTTTTCAACAGCTACTAAACTATATTAGGTAGGTATTTTGTAATAATAGCTCAAAGATATTTAGCAATAATTGACATTACTAGACTGTCAGATCCTTTTAAGAAAAAAACGAAAACTGAAGAGACTGAACAGGCAATATTTTTGTAACGTATAAAACCTCTTCCAGTCGTGTATATTTAAACGAATTGATATATATTCTGAAAGGAAAACACCGCTATTGCAAATCTACTTTGGCGCTCCGTACGCGAAAACAAACTAATACATTTTTAACAAT
Source organism: Polydrusus pterygomalis (assembly GCA_963969555.1). Lineage (NCBI taxonomy): Eukaryota > Metazoa > Arthropoda > Insecta > Coleoptera > Curculionidae > Polydrusus > Polydrusus pterygomalis. The sequence continues at coordinate 24,622,886 of OZ018378.1, read as the reverse complement.
TCCATCTCTAAACCTGTTACCTAATCCATTATTCTTTTAAAAAGATGTAGAACGAAATTGAAACGACATTCAAATTCGGCTCTCTATAACATCTCGACGGAATTAAATTTTTCTTGTTTGAATATGTTGCCAACTCTAAAGAGTCGTATCGGCTTATTTGTATTTTAACAAGGACGTTTGCTAGTGCCAATTGCAAACTGAATTTAGTATTATATAAAGCTAAATGTAACAAAAAAAACTGTGCTTGTACGGAAAAGAAAATCGAATTTCAGATGAGGTGGGGAGATATCATACAGCATATCTAGGTAATGGTACCAATATGTAAGGAAACCGTCTCGAGTTATATTAGATGTATTTGTCATGTGTACCTATTAAGTAAAAATATTATACTAAATGTTTAGAAGATGATAAAGTGTCCGCGAAAATAATTAAAATAAAATATTGAGGCATATCGGACAAGTGTGTAACTATTTTTTATATTGGAATAAACAGGGATCCAAGTTTAATGGATACCCTGGGGCGGGTAGACCACGATGGCCGTTTCGTCCGTGTTAGGACTCTACGGGCAGCCATAACCCAAGTAATTCCAAGAACGACGGAAAAATGTACTAAAAGCATCTTTGCAAAAAGTTACACACTTCTTGTCCGATATGCCACAATATTTTCTTTTAATTATTTTCGCGGACACTATAATATCATCTTCTAAACATGTTTATGGCTCAAAACTTAATCGGATTTCGCGCATTCTAGTGGGTGACAGCGTTGATCTGTTTTCTGGTCTGCAAAATGGCAGATGTATTCGGTGAAAACACAAATGGCATTCCCTATACTCGATTGTGATGCACTTCGTGGTTTATTTAGTTGTCTACCTTTCGATATTACCAGCGTGACTGCCTTTTATATTGGAGTTAATTCCGCTGGGATGTCGCTACGGTGTATTGATGGTCGCTTTGATTTTGCAAAGAGGCTTTTAGTACATTTTTCCGTCGTTCTTGGAATTGCTTGGGTTATGGCTGCCCGTAGAGTCCTAATAAGGAGGAAACGGCCGTCGTGGTCTACCCGCCCCAGGGTATCCATTAAACTTGGATTACTGTGAATTCCAATATAAAATATAGTTATTGTCGAATTTGTCATTTAGATGAAGCTACATATTCTTTAAATGGCTAAGTTAATAAATAAAACGACATATACTGAAAAAGAAAAATCCCCACTGATTCATAGAAAATCCCACCCACTATAATGAAGAAGTTAATGTCTGGGCGGGCATTTTTGAAAGATATTTAAATTTCCTGTGAAATAATCTGGTTCCGGCTCTTGTCACTCTATTTCGAAATGTTAATGATCCAGATTCATCAAGTTTCCCTTTTGGTTTCCAGAACTGTGCTTCCCCGCATAATGCTGCTCATGTAAAGTAGTAATTAAATACGATTTTCCCGGGGCAGTGTGGTCAATAAAGTGGCCACCCAGATCCCCCGATCTTAGCCCACTGGACATTTTTTTAAAATTTGGTATGTTTTATTAAAAAAACTAACGTTGATACACATAGCATTTTTATAATCCACCCTTTATCTATCCCTTTTATCTAAAAAAGAAATTCAAAAAAATTAATTGGACGGGTTTAAGCGGTTTTTGATTAAGTGGGTGATATTCCTTATAAAAGCTAATCTCCGTTTCTTTATTATAACGCTATATGTATTTACTTGTAGACTCTAAAGGTACCTACTCAAATTTACAATCTTTGTTACGCTCAGGTAAAGTAACGAGAGCGACAATATAACCATAATTTATTTTCTTTTGTGTCCGATTTTCTTCCGTATCGTCTCTCCACTGCCTTCATTATGATTCAAAACCGCAGTATAACACTCAACTACACAGTTTTGTTGACAGCCAAACATACGCGTAGGTATTAGAACTCCTCTGTGGTTCCGTACATAAGGCGCATATAGTCCCTACAGTCGAGCCGTGTACCGTAAACCCTTTTCTGCCGGCTTGCTGACAACTGACAACCTTCATCAGCACGAGCTTTGTGCTGTTTCGGCCATTTATCACTTGTGTCTGCATCACGATGGTCACAATTTTGTGCGTTATTGCCATATTATAACGAAAAAACATTTTTAAGGGCACATTTCTTAAGGTCGATCATGTATAAAAGATCTATAAATAACTTGAATGCAGGGGTAACTTCCGGAACCTTGCAATTATTAAAAAAAAATAATTATTATTATCTAATTTTGGAAGGGCTCAGGGAGGCATTGACGGATAGTATGCCTTTTTTTTTTAACTAAATGCACAGAAACTTAAAAAAAAAACAGTTTTTAGAAACCACTAAGACTTCTACAATTTACCTTAAAATCCTTGAAGGTAAACACGTCGATTTTCAGAACTGAAGTAAAAACAACAATTTTTACCGGTAACACGATATTTTCTAGTCTATCTAGATGTCGTCTCTCCCAAGAATTCTAGAGAATATGTGTTTATTTGACCAGGAAAGGTTCCGTAATTGCACAAAACACTAAAGTAAACGAAACTATGACCGGCTGACTAACAGCTGCCTTGTTTTACCAGCTCCAGAATATGTCTGATTTTCTTCTTCGTATGCCAAATGCAAAAAAATAACTACTCTGCACTGCAGTGCGCATGCGAATCGTCAATAGTTAGGCTAATCGAATTGACGATAGAAAATGGCGTCGTTAATCCCACCTTAAACATGAATGACAGAAGAGTTTTGGACCTAATTTTTTTTTAATTACAACGTTTTAACTGGTATGTATATCCAGTCGTCTTCAGGTGAAACAAGAAACTAACTACATCAAGACCGACCTCAACAATAATGGCAACCCCATGAAATTGGTTGACAAAATTTGGAAAATTACAATAGTCGGCCAGAAGCGCAAAAAACAGAAAAAGAGACACAACCAACATTCCTGTTAAAGGAATATCTTAGAGACTAGGACAGCGATATAACATCAATACAATTTTCAGCTCGAGAGTCACTCTAACAAGCCACTTGACAAAGACAAAACCAACCAGCCAGAAAAACAGGAAAAACTGTGTTTATTGGATACCCTGCGAGTGCGGCCGATCGTATATTGGTGAGATACTAAGACCACTCGAAACAAGGATTAAAGAGCAAAGAAACAAAACAGTATGCTAAATGAAGAGACCGAAAAGTAAGGTCCAGCTGACTATACCTGAACACATAGCCAACATATTATGTGATTAGAAGCTGAAATTCGGCATAAAGAACCACAATAAAGGAAGAAAAAGTTCAAGGAAGCTGCTGCTATACACCAGAACTCATCAGGTTGTTTTAGTAAGCCATCATTGCATTTAACAAACATCTGGATACCTTTGTTAAATAGATGGAATCTTAGAATAACACCGCGCACGAATTAAACACATGACTGCACCCATCTTAGTTATGCTGCAGTGCACCTGACTAGTATAAAGAGAGCTATAGTTACTTTGCTTATTTAGTAGTATTCACCTGAACACGAAGGAGTAAAATACAATAACAAAGACAATGAGCCTAATGAATAAAAATGTAGCGATTGCTTTTTCTTATAAAATCGAAGTAATTTCTTGAAAGCCAATGAATAAAAACTAAAGTAATCGCTTTCGGGTCCAGCGATCGCTTAAAAGTGCCGGAATTGCTTCTAGTAAATGATTTTTCTTAAAAAATAGAAGCAATTGCTATCGTTTGCTTAAAATGTGATGAATACATTAAGGAATTGCTTTCTCTAGTGTAGCAATCGCTTTCAACTTTTTAAGGTAGGTCGAACCCTGCATCATTTTCTTGGTAGCAGTCAACTTTAGTTCTCCGCGGCATACACGTGCGTTGCTCTTAATTTGTGTCTTCAATTATGGCGAAATGTTGAGTCGTTGGCAAATTATTTTTTGACTGATACTGGTAAGAGGCGAGGGGTTGCACTGTCGCCTTTAAATAAGATTAAAGTCTTTGTGCGGAAATTGTTGGATCCGGGCTTGAAGAACTCGGTGTTCACCAAACTACTGTCTGTAAATCATACACTTCTGTAATAGATGCAGTTTTGGAGAAGGCCAATATTTTTATTAAATGTTAAGTGCTGAGGCTGTTGTGGAAAACGGTTGTGGTCAGAGAGATTTATTTATGTTCCTTTAATTTGTGAACGAATATCAATTGCTTGTCTTTAATTTCTTCATCACTACTATCACTTTCCTCATTTTCACTGAATGATTGAGTGGATCTAATGTAGTATATTAACTGAAGACTACTAAACAGAATGGAAGTTGATGTGTGACGAAATCATCAAGCAGGGATAAAGGAGGTTACCTACAGAATCGACTCGGCTCGTTTGGTCCAAAGTATGTCCCCACCCGAATAAAGGTGATACCCAGACGATGTTCAGAACGATTGGGTCTATTGTAGTGAGAGAATTAGTGTCAGGCGAAATAGCTATGAAGAGGAGGGGGTTGGGGTAAAGAAGGACAAAGATACAATTATGTCGAACGATGATATGAATTTGCCGTTGTAAGTTGTAAAAGAATTACGTTCATCTATACCATAGAAAAATTATGTGTTGGCGCTTGTTGCAGCACAGAAGAGTGATGGTTTGGCGACAGAATTTTACGAGTGACGTTTTGATCTCGATCTTTGTCTCAAGGAATCGATCGAATTTGGTATTACGTATCCTTAGTGACTTTGATGATTGGCGTAAGAAGAACAATCAAATATTGAATCTACAGAAAATTGTATACATAAATTTCAGGTGTAGCACGAGATCATCAATCACTGTAGTGGACACCATGCGTGCTGTGGAAGGTTGTAAATTCCTGGGTCTGCATATAGACCAATTTCTTACATGGGAATCTCATGTAGATCATGTCGCGAAAAAGTGCGGTACTGCTTATTTTGCCATATTTCAGCTTAAACAATTACTAGATAGAAACGCACTGATAAATGTGTACTATTCGCTAGTCTATTGTCATTATAATTATAATATCACTCTTTGGGGCAACTCAGTTGAGTCCAACAGAGTATTCTTAGCCCAAAAACGAATAAATTGCCTGAGCTATGGTCTTAGGGTCACTGATAGTTGTAGACGAGTTTTCATTGAGAATGGGATCATGACATTCCCCTGTATTTATATTTCTAGACTGTCGATGTATGTAAAAATGAACGAAAAAAAATTTGTATCAAACTCTTATTAACATATCGCTTTCCGCGGTATGTTATTTTCATGATTATCCAACCAGAAATGACAGTAAATTGTCAATAGTCAAACATAACCTTACAAAACTCGAACGGTCACCTGATTATGCAGCCTACAATTGTATACAATACATTACCAAACCAAATAACTAAGACTACTAAATGTAAATATATTTAAACGAAAAATAAAGCAATTTCTGATTGGTAAAGGTTACTACTCAGTCTCAGAATATTTAAATGATACTACTTATTATGCTCTAGAGTACATGAAACCAAACAGTAATAATTATACATGATCTGTACATACATCCATCTTTGATGGCTGCTTCGGCTAGTACGAAATATAGATTTTGATTTTGATTTTGATTTTGATTTTGATTTTGATTTTGATTTTGATTTTGATTTTGATTTTGATTTTGATTTTGATTTTGATTTTGATTTTGATTTTGATTTTGATTTTGATTTTGATTTTGATTTTGATTTTGATTTTGATTTTGATTTTGATTTTGATTTTGATTTTGATTTTGATTTTGATTTTGATTTTGATTTTGATTTTGATTTTGATTTTGATTTTGATTTTGATTTTGATTTTGATTTTGATTTTGATTTTGATTTTGATTTTGATTTTGATTTTGATTTTGATTTTGATTTTGATTTTGATTTTGATTTTGATTTTGATTTTGATTTTGATTTTGATTTTGATTTTGATTTTGATTTTGATTTTGATTTTGATTTTGATTTTGATTTTGATTTTGATTTTGATTTTGATTTTGATTTTGATTTTGATTTTGATTTTGATTTTGATTTTGATTTTGATTTTGATTTTGATTTTGATTTTGATTTTGATTTTGATTTTGATTTTGATTTTGATTTTGATTTTGATTTTGATTTTGATTTTGATTTTGATTTTGATTTTGATTTTGATTTTGATTTTGATTTTGATTTTGATTTTGATTTTGATTTTGATTTTGATTTTGATTTTGATTTTGATTTTGATTTTGATTTTGATTTTGATTTTGATTTTGATTTTGATTTTGATTTTGATTTTGATTTTGATTTTGATTTTGATTTTGATTTTGATTTTGATTTTGATTTTGATTTTGATTTTGATTTTGATTTTGATTTTGATTTTGATTTTGATTTTGATTTTGATTTTGATTTTGATTTTGATTTTGATTTTGATTTTGATTTTGATTTTGATTTTGATTTTGATTTTGATTTTGATTTTGATTTTGATTTTGATTTTGATTTTGATTTTGATTTTGATTTTGATTTTGATTTTGATTTTGATTTTGATTTTGATTTTGATTTTGATTTTGATTTTGATTTTGATTTTGATTTTGATTTTGATTTTGATTTTGATTTTGATTTTGATTTTGATTTTGATTTTGATTTTGATTTTGATTTTGATTTTGATTTTGATTTTGATTTTGATTTTGATTTTGATGTTGATGTTGATTTTGATTTTGATGTTGATGTTGATGTTGATGTTGATTTTGATTTTGATTTTGATTTTGATTTTGATTTTGATTTTGATTTTGATTTTGATTTTGATTTTGATTTTGATTTTGATTTTGATTTTGATTTTGATTTTGATTTTGATTTTGATTTTGATTTTGATTTTGATTTTGATTTTGATTTTGATTTTGATTTTGATTTTGATTTTGATTTTGATTTTGATACAATCGCATGGTAAAAAATCAATAATTGGAATAATCGACTTAAATCAATATTTTTAATGTGGTTGACGTTTTTTGGCATGTCAACGGCAGAGCCGACAACATGGCACGGTTCGTAGCATAGAAGAGAAATTTGTGACAGTCACGGTTCAGATACCGGTCTATTTATCATTCCAAAGTTCCAGACTCGGCGTTGCAGCGTTAGCGGCCCTTTCTTTCCACAAATGGACCGCCGAGACGCAACAATACGACGAGAAAAACGACCGTAAGCTTAAAAATTGTTGTGTTTCCATTGTGACCCAGCCCGAATTAAGTTTGGTATAAGCTGTCGTGATTGTTATTAATGCGCGTCCACAAAGAAAATCATAAAAATACTCCACCGCCGCCGCCTTGGAAAATTTCTTTTATTAAGTAACCCCTTTGAAGTGTGGTTTTATATTGTGGGAAATAAAAAATCACTTTCTATTCATCGAGTGTCAAAATCGGGAAAAATTCTATTATTGGAAAATTTGTCGTAATAGCAATAACAGGGTTTTGGGATTGTAGGGAAACAAAAAAGGAAATAACAAAGTTTTTGGAAAATTCAGTAAACCATTGTGCCTATTAATGGGTTTACACTGTTTTCGAGAGTGTTCTAAATCGAATCACAATGACTGTCATTATTGTTAAAATTGGTTCAAATATCAGGGATTGTTGTTTGAAATAAAAAGTGTTTTTTGTAATTACTGCTATTTTCCTTCCCTTGAGATGTACCCACTCTCAACGCAGAAGTCCATAGCATCTAAACTTCTAAATATTTTAATAGGGAGGTCTACAATTTAAAGCTATTTTGAATTATACAGGGTGTACAAAATAGTCAGGGCATATCAAACATCATACTTTTTTTTTAAATGGAACATCCTGTATATTATATATTTTGTTTAACATATTAAATGCTTAAATTTAATAGTTTTTGAGTTATTACCGATTTTTCATAAATTTGGTGTTTTGCAACTTATAAAGAACATGCACCCGTGGGTAGAACAGAGTGACAGTGAAATATTTAAATCTCTTGCATTATTGAAAGCATATTACACATCTCTAGAGCAACATTTTATTACTAAAAAAAGTCTATGTTTGTTTACACTTCTCTAGTTTTGAAAAAGTTGTCCATACTCAAAGTAGAGTTAAATGTATAGCAAAAGAAAAGCTCAAAGTCTTTCTCCACAAGTTTATTAGAATAGCTTGGCGAACCTAGAATAATTCATAATAATTCGACATGTTTCGAGTGTAGAAACATTCATCATCAGGAAAATAAAGTAAATAGTACATATTATACACAATTGTTGGCAATAGAGAAAATAATAGGTGGGATTGAGCCGTAATGGTATACACGAGGTGTAAAAAATGAATAGTCGGAAGACCGACAAGACTTCAGCATACAGGAAAGTAAAAGGCTGGTGCAAAGGCCCTGTCTTGGGCAGAAAAATGAAGATAGGAAAAGAAAAATTAGAGAGTTTTAACAGACTTTGTGAAAATCATTTAGATAGGATAAGTAGTGAAAAATCTTAAGTTTTATTAGACTTTGTCGGAGATATGTAAAAGCGGTGAAATGAGATGGAAAGAAAAAAGAAAAAATTGGCTTTCGTACTGCAGTGTTATTAATACTTATTAAAAGTCTAAATAAATATTTTTTTTTATTTCGGGGGGGGGGTTACAACCCCCCTAACCTCCCCCTGGCTACGGCCCTGGTGTACTGAGAAAGCATCTGTAAAAGATAAAAATGAGGAAATGTAGCAAATTAAATTTAATAAAATGAGGTAGATTCGCTTACCACTTAGCTTGAAGTAAAATGCTGTTGGGTACTAGTACGGCCCAGTTACCCCGGCAGGAGTCAAAGCATACATATTGTGTGCAAAATTTAAAAATTAAAAGATTTTTAAATTTTTTTGGTTCTTCTAGAACATCTTAGAAAATATTTGTTAAAGAAGTTCAACTGCAAGCAGCACGTGTCAGAAGGGAAATGAAGTTGACATCGTAAAAGGTGGAACAAGTGTTTTGGCGGTTAAATTGAAAAACCTTCAAGTATGCTAAAAAATTAAATGTTATAAAGGAGAAAAGCCCAATTAAGGTTCAAAATTGCTTAAAAAACTAAAAATCACTATAGAATTACAAGATAAACCAATACAATCCATACAAAATAGAAAGAAAAGGGTTTCAATTAGAAATATATTGTTCAAGGGTTGAGAATAGGTGTCTTAAATATTTGTGTGGCGACCTCTATTTGTGGTTCTAATTCTCTAGTTGTTAAGCTCGTCCATGCCCACATACTTTCTTAACACCCACTTCTTATTGTTCTAATACGTAAGTCGGTAAAAGCTGCGCTGGACACTTTTGCAATCTATACCAAACCGACTGACCCACTAACCATGTTCACTAATGATGAACAAATAATAAAACAATAATTGTTAAATAAGCAAAACATCCTTTCAGAATTCAGTACATGCGGACTAAGGAACAGACAAACAACTATTTTAATTTTTTTTTAGTCCTTTATCCCGTCTCCCATAATAATAAAATACTTATACAAAGCCCAACATTAAAAAACAACAGATATAAAAAAAGTCAAGCATTTATTTGTCGTATTCCCGTAAAAGAATGAAATTTTGTCATTTTCCACTTCACTGTGCTTAAATATTTACATTATCGTCTTGAGAATGCGGAGGTGATGCTCAGTGTAAATTACGTTCACCTTCCACGGAATTTCTATTTTCTGTTTACATAGACGAATGACAAAAGAAGCAACGTGACAGGTGGTGAATTGAAATTTAGCAGATAATATTATATTGACAAGAAGACTGGTTAATTTGTTATGATCCTTCGTAATAATATCACATGTAACGTATGGGCCTCGAACACACAGTGGCTTTTACCGTGCGAGCAAAAATTATTTGCATCAAAGAGGGCCTTGCATCTAAGGACGTAATGCTTAGCCGTAGAGCTTAATACCTGTTGGGTGTCAGTAACTACCTGAATTAACAATCAATCAGTTATTCCGTCATCTTTGACAGTCGTTACAAGTAATTTGATTCATCGCTAATTTTTCCAATTTCTTGAACAATTCACACAATGCGCTTAACGGAACAGCACAAAACATTCCTGGTTGGAGCGTATTTTCGAAACGGGGTTAGAGTAAATGGTGAGTGGCAATACGATCCGGGTTTGTGCATGGACAATTTTCACGAACATTTTCCTAACGTTGCTTTTATTGCTGGGGATTTTTATCATTACCTAAAAAGAACCGTGGGTGATTAGGGAAACAGGTTCTATACAAAACAAAAAAGGAGCAGGAAGACCATCTGTAAGAACAGAAGAACTTGTTGCAAACGTTCGTAAAATAATGCAAAATACGCCAACAAATTGTATAAGACGCCTGTCCCAACAAGTGGGAAGATGTTATGGAACATAAATGACTATTCTTAAGAAGCATAAATTTATTTCCTTATAAACTGCAAGTATTCCAAGAAATACAAGCCGCAGATTTTGAAAGACGCAGAAATTACTCCCAATGGTTTACGGATGAAGCCTGGATTCACATCTCCAGTTATGTGAATTCTCAGAATACACGCATATGGAGTAGTGAAAATCCCCATTTTTTTGTAGAGTCCACATTGCACCCTCAAAAAATTGGTGTCTGGTTAGCTGTTTACCGAAGAAGAATTGTTGGTCCTATTTTTTTTTCCATGACACAGTTACAGCACAGCGGTATAGAGACAATATTTTGCATCCATTTGTGGAGCAATTACTTGACGACGAACTACGTTTTGGATATTTTCAACAGGACGGTGCAACCGCCCATACAGCCGCCGAAACTATTAACTACTTGAGCAATTTTTTCGACTACAGATTGATCGGTTTTCGATCAGACATTGAATTCCCACCTAGATCACCTTGTTTAACCGTTATGGATTACTTCGTTTTTCCTCATTTAAAGAACACTATTTTTAAAACACCAGTTGCAAATTTAGAACAATTACAAGAAAGGATTATCCAAGAATGTGGTAACATTTCTGCAGAGATGCTGGTCAACACTTTCGAAAATATGAAGAGACGTGTGAATTTATGCTTGGAGCATGGCGGTGGCCAATTTAAGCAATTTATGTAATTATTTTTCTTTTTCTTTCTGTATAATATTCTTACTTTGTTAATTTTGTAAACAACAAAAATAAATTTGTATTTGTCTACTTATTTTATTTCTCATTAGTTTGGCATATCATGTCATAATATGAATTTGACAAAAGTTTAACCTAGATTTGGTTAGATATATCGTCCCCATATGATTGTGATCTAAACCAAGCCCTACGTTTTTTAATCCAAGCCCTCTTTGATGCAAATATTTTTTGCTTGCACGGTATGTGGGTATGAGAGGACATAATATGTTTAGACGCCCGCAATAAGAACAACAGATCAATCAGAGTTTAATAAATAATCAATATTTAAGTCACTGTAATGCAGGTCAAAAAAGACGGTATTCCCTGAAAACTTGTCTTTTTATTTCATTCCCAGATGTTCCATTATAAATTATTTTATGGAGAATCTTCCCCACTAACGGCAGGAAAAATAAAACTCTCAGGAATAACTCTACCTTTCCAAGAAAGAAAAATGTTGAAATTCGGATTGTAAAAGCTGCCTTTGGGATATGGCTAGCTGTCTGTGTTAACAATACCATCTAATAAAAAGAAAATTATGACCTAGATACATATTAGAAGCAGTTTCCAGTAAAGAGATATAAATTACCTTAAAATAATAACTTGGCAATACGATCGGGTTACAGAAAGAATTTTATTATAAAGTAAATTCGTTTCTAATAACCTAAAGTTTTATACTTTCAAACTTTTTATAGGAATTGCAAAAAACAAATTACCTAGATTCGTTATTTTCATAAAAAAAAAACAAAAGCGCTCGGTGCAAATTATAATAGCTTCTCGAGGAATTTCAATTTACTTTTTGTGGAGGTTCGTTCCTTACAATAGCTACAACATTGACGGAGATTCCTATTTCGGAAATTTCGATTAACCCTATACCGTTTGACTAATATTGATGGTTGTTGTAATTTGGTAATGGATGGAGTTTCAATTTCCCAAAATGCTATTTTCTGGCAAAATTAACATCATTTGCCTTTTTAATTTTTAATTTAGATAAGTAGAATACTTATTGTGCTTTAAACTAGCATCTCTAGAAAATGCCTAATCTTTGGTGAAATAACTTTTCCAATAGAAAAAAACGATTGGAAATTATAGTTAATGCCAAAATACAATTGCAAATGACGGCCGATTTTAAATACCTTTTGTTAAACTGTTTACGTGTTTATTTAATTGGTTGTTATTTATGTGCTGTTTTGCGAAAAGTTTGTGAAATCTTCTCCTATTTTATTAATTGCGTTTCAACAAGTTCATTATTTTACAAATTTAGGCTACATTACTTTCGTATTTCATTCATCAGGTTTAAAACCTAATCTTCAAACCGAATAGTGTGAAAGGTATGAAGACATAGAAGGGCCACATAAAAAAAAATTGAAGTATAATGAAATTTTGACTTTAATGTCGAATATTTGCGGTAATTGTTCAAGACATTAATTACTATTAGTGGGTAAATACTAAGTACTTTTCAAAAAGTCATTCTCCTTAATAATCTAAGCGATTTGGTAAGTACATTAAAGATATGTCAATACAACAACAAAGGTAGGTCATATTGTTATTATTATTATAATAAATATGTTGGTTATAATCTTGCCTACTTTTTGTTAATTCTAACACGACGTCTATCTCTCTCCCTGTCGCGGTTTTTGTTTCCTGAAATTGCATAATAAATATAATTTTGTATTTTAAATTAATAAAATTATCCTGTAAATTCATAATGTATTTTTTTATCAGAAAGAAAATTTCTAGAGTGGGTTTTAGACGCCAGGATTTTCAGGAAGTAGTTACTCTTGAGGGCTTCTTCTCCTGTCATAACTGAAAAGGACTCCTCGGAAAATAAATTAAAATGTAACCTCCGGAAATAAAATAACATTTCTACGAATAGTTATTACTTCGGTAGGTACCTACCTACTTTATTTTCTCATTTATACTTAAATTCAGTTGACAAGTATTTTTAGCTTCATTTAAATAAAATGGGGCAGATTTTTAAAAGAATTTTTCCTAAGTATGAGTTTTCTCCGCATTTTCATTTACTGGTGCTGAAAAATTACACTTAAAATTACAAAGAATACGCATACCTACGAGCACATCTGCTGGTATCCTTTAAAAGTGTCTAGCTAGTATAGTGTTTCTAAGGTTAATTTAATGACATAAATAGTATTAAACTCCTAACCATAGGCATTGCCAACCAAATAATTAAAATGCGTAGGGTATTGTTTTAATTTTTTAAGATGATAATAATATAAATAAAGCAACTTTAACATAAAAAAGCATTAAACTCCTAATCATAGGCGTCGTATCTCCAAATAATTATGTGACAGGATTGATCTGGTATATCACTAATTACTATTTAATTACGCGGTAGCGTTCTGACTATAATAAACATTATTCATTTTCAATGGTAGCGTTTCTGACCGAGAATACCAGACCTGGTCCTTTCACATAAGGGTAGAATTACTAGTATAAATAACTAAGACAAATATATAGCAAAGGCACTCTTGGAGATGATGGAGTTCTTCATGATCACGTCAACGTCGTCTCGTTCTATTAATTGTATCTACTGTTAATACCAAACGACTTACCAATGTCGACCAAACAGCAATATCCAGGTGATGATGTTAACAATAACGTCGCAGCGACGCGTCTTTAGGGCGCGAGAGCGAACCGTTCAACCTTTGTTAATAAAACCCTTTATATTGATTGTTACAATAAAACAACACCCAGTTTAAACAACAACTTATAAATCTATTAACAACAATTAAAAAGAAAGGTAGAAAGAAAAGTTACTGAACAAGAAAAAGAAAGACTGTAAAACTAATACAAAATATGTATTATGCTAACTAATAAAGAGAGATTGTTCTATTTAAATGCGTTTACTGTACGAATCCAAAAATTACCCATTTAATATTTAAAACCCTGTGAACAGATAAAATTACTATTTTTAAATCAATACAACCCTGTAATTTAATCACCCAAAGATTAATTTATGATAATCCCCGAAAACTGAAAAGTCTAAACACTAAAACCCTGAAACTTATAGGTAAAACAACAATTATACTTAAAACCCACAATTTAACTTTACACTTTTAAGAAACAAAGGATTCACTACACAAGAGGTATATCAAAGAGAGAAATGAGTCCGAAACTATGTACTCTTAAAAACCCACCTAATTACATTTCCTTAAAACCCGCTTGGCTATACACCCGAATATAGCATCTTTGGTACATGGTCAAACCGAACCCGATAACAGAAACTTCGGAACTTAGTAAACCGAACACGACAATAGAACTTTAGGAACTGAATTGTGAATCTCCCTGATTAAGCATCTAACTTCTAAAGACACCCCTTAAATTATGCTTATTCAAATATTTAGCTATTTGAACCTATAGAAAGTACTAAAATCAATATCATCCCTCGGTACCAAGTGATAGTTTATTCTATCCAACCAATCAGAGGTCATTTCTCTCTAAGACTCTGCCTTAGATCATAAAACAGGGTCGTCCCAATATATGATTGTAGACATTACCGCTAGGTGACTCTAGTTATACCCTCTCGATATTTAATTAAAACCTTTTCTCTCTTTATGGACATTTTACCTTAAAAATCATATCTATAGCTAAACAATACATTCCATACTTATAAAATAACCGTAAAAACGGTCTTACAAATAACATTCCTAAATAACCTTAAATTTAAAGTACAGCAATCAGATTTACTTAAAAAAAACCCTTTTAAGCTGTTCCAGGGAAAATAAAAGAATAAATCTGATCCGACTTTTACATACATAGAATGGTCAAAATACAAATTCCAGGTTCTTCCTATATTTTCCATTTTTTTCTCAATAATATGGTTCATTAGCTCATTATAATGGACCACCCACGAAAGTCCCTTTATTTATTATTCCCATCTGGGGTTAGTATAGATTCTTATAAAGTTTACATTATCTTTGACAAAACGTGCTCTTCTATAGATTCTATTATTTATTTGAGTTTTTGCTAACAACCAGCTTTTAGGGTATTATAGAAAAATAAACTTTATGACTTAACAAATCTTTAGGATAACTTGGGCAATGGTTATTTGTTTAAGAAAAACCGTTGATACTTGTTTAAAATAGTTATACTACATTTGGGTTATATTATCATATTTATGTTTGGAATAAAAGCTTTTAGAGCCCTTCTTTGAATTTTAAAATAGGAAACATATTGTTTTGCCTGAGAACGCACTTTAAATAAAAATAACTTAAAATAAAAACATAGATTTTTGCGTTCTATTACATTGCCCCCACCTTAGAATGAATCATATATTGACTAAAAAAAAATAGGAAAATAATATCTACGCCACTGGTTTGCATCTTGTACATTCGAAACTCAACACAATATCTACCAATTAAAAAAAAACTAAATCAAAATTACTATCAACAAAGCACTGATAACCATTCTGCTAAATGCAGTCTTTACGGGGCGATTCTCACACTTACCGACACGAACCCACAAATGTTTAGTACACACTCCTGTTCTTCCGCGATTTATTAGTTCCGATTCTGTCCAAATTCGTTACACTAAGTCTATAATTAACCTTTTTTTGACTTCTTACTTCTGTTCTGTCTTGCCACTACAATTGGCTGCCTTACATGCCGCTTCCTGGTCTGGGATGTTTTGGGTATCTCATTCCCAATGGTACAATGGGCTCCACCATCGCTCAATTCAGCTCTACATCTTCATTTGATGGGATTATCTCACCTCTAGTGAGTTGCCAATTCGTCTTATACAGGTTGGTATGGGCTAGGTTGTTTCATCAGCTTGCTTCCTTAACTATATAGTAGTTATCAACAGCTCAACAAATAACTAACTATGCAAGCTTATCCATCTTGGACAAAAAGCCTGATACCTCCTCCGCTGCAGAGTGTGCCATGCTGGAAATTCGTGTTGGGAGAATCAATTGGGCATATACTAGGAGTCGGCGTTGTCAATGCCACTATCATCCTGGTAACCTGGATAGTTACTGCTTCCTAGTGTCGGGTATAACAGTGTCTGTTGAACTCTATACATGTCTTCCTGCGTATATATTCCATTGGAACTTATTGGGGAAATGGACAGTCGGCGCATTGAAATTCTGTCTTCCTCCTCATTGGCGTCTAATTCAAAGACATCAGTGGTCCCTCTCCACTTTTGGCTAACTTCCATCCAATAGTTAGCTGGGACTAGTGGTTGCCATTCCACTTCTGTTTCACGTTCCACCAATATGTGTGTGATAGCGGTACGGAACAGATTTTAGTTTTGTATAGCACTTTACAGTGTAGAGTACTTCTTCCAATACTCCACTCAAGTAACCTGAAGTCTGCTTTACAAGGTTTCGTACGACATCTGGCGATTGTTTGTCTAATGTTAATCTATTTTTAGGAACCTTTTCTTTCAGTTGGCATCTCTTCATGATGGACATAACCTCCTGGTACTGTACTACGATGGCTGTCCAATGTCCAATTACTTGTTCATCATTTACTTGGCAAGTAAACTCATGTTCCGGTACGTACTCTCTCTTCTGGTCTACTTCTAGTCTTTGGTATGATCTCCATATAGCTTCACGGGTCCTGGCAAGGTTTCTCGGACAATAGGGACACCTTTTTTTTTAGCTCTCTGGTCTTGTCCGCACAATCATACGCTATTACTTCTGGTTAAAACATATGGGCTAAGGATTCTAATAAAAAGATTCATGGCATCATAGTTACTTTCCTTCTAAAACCTCAAGACATTACTTTTGCTCACAACGGGTTATATACACAGTACAACATAAAAAAAAACAGTAATAAAAAAAAAACTTTTTATTTAACTTCTCTTACAAACTAGACTTATACTATATACTATGCTACACTCTTAAGTAATAAAACCTTATATTTCCATTGACTGTACGAGAAGTCAATAGGCTGTACTTCCTCTTCTATATTACACTTTCCTGGCTGGGTTTGCTCTAAAAAAAATAATTAAAGTTATAAAACAATTTCCCCTTGAAATACGTTCAACTATTAATTTCAATAAACTTCTTCAATCGTTCACTTACCCCTTTTCCAAACTAGTTCACGATTTTTTAATCGTTCCTTTAAAACTTCTTCCATTTTATCTTACCTATTTTTTACTCTAGACTCACGATTTTTTAAAACTGATACCTAAAAATCTCTTCCCATTTTTGTCTTACCCAAACCAAATTTACCATTTTCTATATCCTTTTTCTTTAACATTTCTTCTATTCCTATCTACAGTTCTTCTTGTAGAACTCAAGGAATTTAGTAAGATATTCGATAAGGAATTCGATAAAGAATTCGACAAGGTGCTTTCGTGCTCGGCGCATGCTCTGAAAATCCGTAACAACTTTTACATTTCTACTCATAGGCCTATTTCTTCTTGTAAAAAGATATCTCGGTAACTTCCCAAAACTACAAAAACTCTTGGTATTCTTACGGAATCCTAAATTTCTGCTATGTTCACTACCGAGTCTCCTGATGTTTTCCTGCTACGTTCACTGAAGAGCCTCCTAATATACTTACTACAGAACATACTGATTTTTCCTGCTATGCTCGCTATAAAGCTTCTTGATACTTTCCTGTTACGATACTTTCCTAGTATGATACTTTCCTGAAATTATACCTTTCTGATATGATACTTTACAGCTTCCCTGCTATTGTCTCCTTGTTATGAACGCAACATCTCCTCCTGCTACTATCTTTTTAGGCTCGCTACAACTCCTTCGGCTACTACTCTCCTGCTACAACTTCTTATTATGCACGCTATTACTTCTCCTGCTACTATCTCCTCACTATACACACTATTACTTCTCCTGCTACTACTCTGTTATACTCGCTACGCCTCCTCCTGCTACTACTTCTTAGGCTCCTCCTGCTACTATCTTCTTCCGGGATCTTGCAATTGGCTTTAAATTTATTCTATGCTCACCGCGGAGCCCAACATCATTTACATTTCCAACACAGAACTGTGGAGAGAATCTGTCCTATCCAAACTATCTACATTACCAATTTTAAGAGGGGTGGGGGGTTATTTATGGTCTGAGGTGAGGCAGAATATAGAAATCGGACAACAGTGTTCTATTTTGTTTGTTTGTGGTTTTCAATGCCTACTATTTCGGTCGCCATACAAATGCCGACACACGTGTGATTTGTTGACTCGCAAATCATAGTACGTACGTCTACGAAACTAAGAAATTGCAGCCGTGAAAAAACCGGTACTTTTAAGTCTTCATGCAGTCTTGTTACTAGGGGTGATCAGTCCTTAGGGTTCGACTGTTGAAGTTTAATACTATTGTTAATCAGGTTGTTGTCCTTTTCTTCTGGTCTATTATTCATCTGGAAAAATCTTCTGTGCATCATCGGGACTCCATCCTTAAGTTTTACAGCAAGATTTTTATTACTATTTATTGGTGAACCAACAGAACTAGACATGCATGCTTCATATTCAAGGTTAGGTACCATCTCCCCGGCACAACTTGAACTATGTATCTCTCTTACAAGCTCCTATGCGCCCAGCACTCTCCTGAGCTATGTATCCCTTGTACACGCTTCGTGCTCCCTGGCTATCCACCAGTAAATTCAATTTCATTCTTCTCGCTTGTCGATCCCTTGAAGTGTCTCGCCTGCACTTCTGAAGCATACAGATAACACTCGCCTATCTGTGTAAATACGCTAGTTCCATCGCATCGTTGATGTGATTTTCAACGAGGTAGAGTCGTTCTGGATAACCATTTGCAATATCAAGTTATATCAACACAGCACCATTCTTTTATTCTTCTAGTCTTTTATAGACTTAAATTGATCCATAAAGCTCATTTGTTCTTCCATCTTTATCCGTGACTCACTGATATGTCTTTGTAATATTTCTAAATGGAACTCAGTCGTTTCATTGTCAACACCACAATTATCAAAGTATTTATCAACTAAGTATTCGTGAATGGATCTGTGTTTTCTGGATATATCTTCTTTTCTCCGGGAATACTCAACTATCCGCCAATTTTTGACGTAAGACAGCACATTACCAACACTTTTTTTAGTGAACACTTCACTAAATTCTCTCACTTTACAAAATTCCACAAAGCAACCTTTACCGAATATTCCTTAAAATAACAATACGTAGACGAAAGGTAACAAACCACCTTTAAAAAAAACAATAATAATAAAAAAAAATCATACCTTACATGACTTAATCCGGATGTTAATTCATTGTTAAAGAAAAAAATAGCATTTTACCGGAAAGGTGATTCTCGTACGCGTTAAATAATAAACCTTTTTAATCGCAAACACCTTTCAAAATACCAATCGATCGTAAAACTATTATTATGCAAATGTAGCAACAGACCCCAGACTATCATATTTTGTGACGCGCCAGTTTAAAAGAATAGTTAACTAAACAATATCATCAATCGGTTATATCCGTAACCCCAAACAATAAAGATAGGGTAGGTACCCTTTAATCATAAACACCTTGATGGGCTACTACGTTCGCATAATAAAATACCTTGTGCAAATTCAATTTTATTTAAATGAGGGTATAGAGTACTGATTCTCAAAAATCTACTTCCAATGCAACTACAATATAATGATTTCCATGCCTCTTACCTTTGTACCACAAAGTTTTTATACCCTTTTCAAATAAACGAAATCGAAAAATTATATCAACAAAACCAAATTCCAATTAAACAACAAACAAAAACAATAACAATAACCTTAATAATATGTTCAATGTACGTCCTGAAAGAGAAAAAAAAAAATACCTGAAAAGAAAAATGTACCTAAATAAAATACGCTGCACTGCATTCATAATATTGAAAATTCGCTGCTATTCCGTCATCAATATCAGATCAGAACTGATTACAATCGGACCTGTAAAAATGTTTTATTACTGTATGTAAATTGTAATATCGCAATTTAAACGATGGACAGTCGTACCACCATAGTACTGGTCACTTTCCAAGAAACTGAAATAAAATTAATAAATTATTATCAAAAATCATAATGGAACGCCACAACTTTACACTGCTAAAAGGAACTTTTATAGTTCATTAACATAAAGATGGTTCGTTTAACAGTTTATAACAGTTTATACCTTCTAGGTAACAAAAGATTACGCTGAAATAGAAACAGATTGGTTTGTCAATTAAACAAAATTATGTATACAACAAAATTTCCATATTTATAATAACATGGCCGGTTACTAGAAAAAACACCGCCAACATTATTATATTAATTATAATATACCACAGAATGAAATAAATAAACGCAGCTGTTCTGAATAATATCAACCTCAATAAGAGCTGTTATACAGCTTCACTCAGTAAATACGTTTTCTTATATTTACAAGAATCGCAAAAGGGTTGAATTTAACTAACTAAACAATAGATGATTTCTACACCTCATTTAAACAAAAAATACGATGACATATATTTGCACCATACATGTCAAAGGAGCGCCAAAGTTCTATTAGTATTCAACTACTCCACAAACAGTCAAAAATATGTTGTGTTTTATCTTACTATACAAACCGAAAAAACTTAATACTGATGGAATCTCTTATCTTTGTCATTACACGTCAAACTACGTATTCTTTTACATTTTACTTTTAATCCTTAAATCGGTTATGCTCTAAAACCGCATATTGAATAAACAACTTATACTTTAACACAACACATTATGACCCAATTTAGTAAACATGCAATCCTTCTTCTTGTTGGATTCTTGCTGCTGTGCCCTTACTATTTCCTGAAAATCCCTATCTCTACATCTCACATCAACCCGCTAAAATCGAGATTAAAAACACTTTAATTATTGAGAAAATTAATCTTTAACTTTTCATAGACTGTTAATTTTGAACCATATACCTTTAAAAAAAAAAATACGCGCTTTACCTTTACCTAATGATCAGTAATTTCCGTTAATTTACTATTATTGCGATAACATGCAATTTCTGCGACAACCGAAAAACAAAATAGTCACAAGAAAAGCAATTTACTATTACAGATATATTTTATTCCAGTGAATAAAATAAATGTAAGAAAAAGTTACATTTTACATGTGTTGCATACTCGATATATAGTAACATGACAGATTGATTAAAATTAGAACATATCAACGATGAAATACGCTAAAATTCACAGTTTATACGATTTTATTGTGACTTTTAATCAATTAAATACAATTATTACTTAAACAAACAGATCAAAGACTAATACATACCACAAAACAAATAAATTTCTCTTAAAATTCATTCATATTCCAATATGTAGGTCCATTTTTAGCTAATATGTTCCAATTACCACAATCAACTCGATATTTAAAACAATACTATGCTTTTTGACTCAAAAGCAATTACTTTCCCTGGTAAAATTTACTTCATTTACCTAATCAAATATTCCGTCAAACAAAGAAAAACTGAATGAACAGAGAATGGGTTCTCTGGTTTTTGACAAAGAATTATATTATACGCATTTTATGATCATCGTTATTTAGGGCTATTAAAACCATTCTAGCTGGCGTAAGGTCCTCTATCTTTGTTGCTCAGCTTACATCAATTACAATCATATTATTACTGATAACAAAAACATTGTTACATTATCCTTTTGACAACAAAAAAATTTCTTCAGAAAGAATACACAGCGTACAGGTATTAACTATTTCTTTATGAAAAATCATTGAAATTTTTCAAAAAGAAATTCGATACGCTGACAACAAGCAAAAGAGAAAGTAGTGGTCACTTTTTATGTGAAAAAAAAACATTTTAATTCAGCAAAAGAAATTCCCTAGTTGACCAACAATTTTTTTATCAAAGATTGTAAGCTAGCAAAAAGACATTCACTAAGCTGCCACCAATTTTATGTGACAGGATTGATCTGGTATATCACTAATTACTATTTAATTACGCGGTAGCGTTCTGACTATAATAAACATTATTCATTTTCAATGGTAGCGTTTCTGACCGAGAATACCAGACCTGGTCCTTTCACATAAGGGTAGAATTACTAGTATAAATAACTAAGACAAATATATAGCAAAGGCACTCTTGGAGATGATGGAGTTCTTCATGATCACGTCAACGTCGTCTCGTTCTATTAATTGTATCTACTGTTAATACCAAACGACTTACCAATGTCGACCAAACAGCAATATCCAGGTGATGATGTTAACAATAACGTCGCAGCGACGCGTCTTTAGGGCGCGAGAGCGAACCGTTCAACCTTTGTTAATAAAACCCTTTATATTGATTGTTACAATAAAACAACACCCAGTTTAAACAACAACTTATAAATCTATTAACAACAATTAAAAAGAAAGGTAGAAAGAAAAGTTACTGAACAAGAAAAAGAAAGACTGTAAAACTAATACAAAATATGTATTATGCTAACTAATAAAGAGAGATTGTTCTATTTAAATGCGTTTACTGTACGAATCCAAAAATTACCCATTTAATATTTAAAACCCTGTGAACAGATAAAATTACTATTTTTAAATCAATACAACCCTGTAATTTAATCACCCAAAGATTAATTTATGATAATCCCCGAAAACTGAAAAGTCTAAACACTAAAACCCTGAAACTTATAGGTAAAACAACAATTATACTTAAAACCCACAATTTAACTTTACACTTTTAAGAAACAAAGGATTCACTACACAAGAGGTATATCAAAGAGAGAAATGAGTCCGAAACTATGTACTCTTAAAAACCCACCTAATTACATTTCCTTAAAACCCGCTTGGCTATACACCCGAATATAGCATCTTTGGTACATGGTCAAACCGAACCCGATAACAGAAACTTCGGAACTTAGTAAACCGAACACGACAATAGAACTTTAGGAACTGAATTGTGAATCTCCCTGATTAAGCATCTAACTTCTAAAGACACCCCTTAAATTATGCTTATTCAAATATTTAGCTATTTGAACCTATAGAAAGTACTAAAATCAATATCATCCCTCGGTACCAAGTGATAGTTTATTCTATCCAACCAATCAGAGGTCATTTCTCTCTAAGACTCTGCCTTAGATCATAAAACAGGGTCGTCCCAATATATGATTGTAGACATTACCGCTAGGTGACTCTAGTTATACCCTCTCGATATTTAATTAAAACCTTTTCTCTCTTTATGGACATTTTACCTTAAAAATCATATCTATAGCTAAACAATACATTCCATACTTATAAAATAACCGTAAAAACGGTCTTACAAATAACATTCCTAAATAACCTTAAATTTAAAGTACAGCAATCAGATTTACTTAAAAAAAACCCTTTTAAGCTGTTCCAGGGAAAATAAAAGAATAAATCTGATCCGACTTTTACATACATAGAATGGTCAAAATACAAATTCCAGGTTCTTCCTATATTTTCCATTTTTTTCTCAATAATATGGTTCATTAGCTCATTATAATGGACCACCCACGAAAGTCCCTTTATTTATTATTCCCATCTGGGGTTAGTATAGATTCTTATAAAGTTTACATTATCTTTGACAAAACGTGCTCTTCTATAGATTCTATTATTTATTTGAGTTTTTGCTAACAACCAGCTTTTAGGGTATTATAGAAAAATAAACTTTATGACTTAACAAATCTTTAGGATAACTTGGGCAATGGTTATTTGTTTAAGAAAAACCGTTGATACTTGTTTAAAATAGTTATACTACATTTGGGTTATATTATCATATTTATGTTTGGAATAAAAGCTTTTAGAGCCCTTCTTTGAGTTTTAAAATAGGAAACATATTGTTTTGCCTGAGAACGCACTTTAAATAAAAATAACTTAAAATAAAAACATAGATTTTTGCGTTCTATTACAATTAAAATGCATAGGGTATATATTGTTTTAAATTTTTAAAATGATAATACAATATAAAAATTGTGTGTGCTTAAGACCACACGACAGAAGTGAAAACTTTAACAAGGTGAAATTAATAATATCGAATCAATATATTTCCTAAAATTGAACAACCCTTGAAAAAAATGCCAGAACATACCTGAGACGCAACAAGTGTCTATCTTGTGATCTTAAACACACAAAAAACGCACACTGTTTCCACGTCGATACTGAATGCGACTGCTGCGGCATGCTCTTTCATATAACGTTCATTCGGGTCAGTTCGGATTGAATATAGCAGTCGAATTGGAGCGTAACACAGCCGCGTGACGCGTGACGGCTCAGTTTAATTCAGTGCCCACAAAAAGTGCAAAACGCGCCTAAAGAAGTTTTCACTTCAATAAAACAATTTTAATAGGTAACACGTTGTAAACGAACATTATTGATTTAAAATGCTGTAACAATTGAACTGATGGAATCATCATAATTTTCAGAAGTAGAATCGTTTCCAGGTTGGATTTGGTACTATAGGCGATGGATATTCCATTTGTACAGTAACATGAGCTTCGCAATTTTTCCATACATCGCTACTCATGTCGTTAATTACCTGCCGAATATTATTAAGGACAGCTGCGCTTAAAATTAAAATAATACCTTGACATTGCACATATAAATCTTTGTTTCTCAATTCCGGACTTGTTGCGCTCTCGAAGGCCGACTCCACCGAGCATGTTGGCGCCAATATAATTCACCTTGATCTGCTGTTTAAAATGATCGCTAAAAAGCCATTGCTGATAATAAAATGTACCAAGTAAAAACGTATCTGTAAAAATCACACAGTTATAAACCAAAATTAAATACGTAAATTATAGCAAATATGTTAAATCACCTACTCCACTGTCCTTTTCCTTAAGAAACTATTAATACCTGACATGACAGTGATGATGGCTCAATTATCTTTTAGCAGGTAGATAAGAAATATCGTGATTCGCTGAAAATATTCCGCCTTTCTTGTCTAGAACATATAAATTTCCAATTGCGTTTGTCTTAGTATCATTTACAGATTGGGAGACAGTGTTTGAGACGTACATAAATTATGCACGATTGCCAGTTCTACCAAATTTTCGGGTTTGTTAATATAATATATAAGTATACGAAAAACAATTGTTTGTTAATTAATTAATTAATTGTTTTTTAACAATGAAAACCCTTTTTATTTTAATTTTAATTCTTTTTTTCTAAATAACATTTCTTAAGAACTAAAAAACCTATAATATTAATGTTCTTCTTTCTTTCACACTCAAAACTTCTTAGTTTAAAGTATATTTGAGGACTTGAAATCAATAACGTGCTAAGTGCCAAAATAATGAAAAATGAGTTAATTCCTTAATAACGTGGTAAGTGCCATGCCCAACACCCTGTAAAGCGTGCTATGTGCCTCGACCAATTTTAATACAGAAAAAAAATTCCAACAGATGGCGCCTGTGGTATCCGTTAGCGCGTTGTGGTAAAATAACGTGCTAAGTGCCACGTGTGCCCGAACGAGCGTTAATTGCCAGGGAGTTATTCGAGGTGTCTGCATCTTAATAAGAGTGTGTTATAAGTATTTTTTATAAAGATGGAATTAAACAGTAATGAAAAACAAAAACGAAAAAAGGGACAATCAGTGCGTGATGAAACAAAGAGACTTAGAAGTAAAGGAGAACCATATGTGAATAAGAAAAATGTTTTGATTGAAGGAAAGACAGAACCTAAAAATGAGGTATGTGCACGAATTTTTTCAATTTCAATTACAATTTTATCGAGTTTCAGTAAGATATTTTTAACTAATTTTGCAACTATTTCTTTGAATATTACGTTAAAAAATATAACTCTTTTCTTAACTAGTGATTGTTTCGTTTCAGGTCAGTTGCAAATGTAAGTTCATGTGTCGCAGTATCCCATATACTCAAAAACAAATTCTGTTTAAGGATTTCTATGCACTGCAAGACAACTGTAAGCAAAATTCTTATTTAATGGGTCTAATGGTTATTACTCCTGTGAAAAGAAGGCGCCATGGTCAGTATGATAATCCAAAAGAGAGCAGACGGCAAGCAACGGTTAGTTTTTCTCTGCCGGAGGGAACTGGAAACATCGTCCAGGTCTGTAAGAATTTATTCATGGAAGTTTTTGGAGTGGGTAGGCGCAGGGTTGAGACTTAGTGACAAGGAAAAAAAAGGGCGAGTCTGTGTATATTGAAACACGTGGAAATAAGCAAAAAAAATCCAAGTTTACCGTTGCAGATAAGGACCTTATTTTAGAACATGTCAACTCATTTCCGAGAGATGAGAGTCATTACGAAAGGAAAAAAAGTCAAAAAGAATATTTAAGCCAGGATTTGAATATCAGCAGACTCTTTCGTGCGTTTCAAGAAAAATTTCCTGACTCTTCGGTCACCTACAGGTTTTTCTTTGAAACGTTTAAACAAAATTTTAAAAATGTTTCATTTCACAAACCACGTACGGACACTTGCAGTAAGTGTGACTTGCTGTCAGCAGAAATGGCGGCAAAACCTCGTGATACCAAATCCAAAGCCATGTTAGAACTTCATCACAAAAAAGCAGAGAAAGCAAGGCAAGAAATGAAACAAGACACCGCATCATCTCAGCTCCCTACCAGTGATGTTTGTGTGTTGTCCATGGACCTAGAACAAGTTCTATCCTTACCTTCTTTGACACACAGCCAGATGTTTTATTCACGTCAACTATCCTGTTACAATATGTGTGTACATTTTGGTGACAATAACAAGGGGCACATGTTCTTATGGCATGAAGGTATGAGTGGCCGTGGTGGTAATGAAATCGCTTCATGTCTTTTTAAAGCATTGACTTCGAATCCTACCGAAAAACGTAAACTTACTATTTGGTCTGATAACTGTATCGGACAAAATAAAAACAAGATGCTTTTATTTCTGTGGATTTATTTGACAATTACAGGTAAATTCGATGAGATTAATCATAAGTACCTAGTGTCCGGGCATTCCTTTCTGTCCTGTGACAGAGATTTCGCCCATATTGAGAAGCGTAAAAGGGTCGAAAAGTGTGAAGTACCAATGGATTTAGTAAAACTCATAGTCACGGCAACACCAAGCAACCCATTTACAGCCACTCTGCTACAGCCGGAAGAGTTTTATGATTTTAAAAAAGCAGCAGACATGTATATAAATACAGGAAATCTTAAAATTTCAAAATGTTCTTGGCTTAGAATTAAAAAAGACAAGCCCGGCGTGGTGCAAACTAAGACTACTTTCAATGAAATTGAAGCTTGGACCACATGCAAAGTTCTTAAAAAAGGTGTAAAAGTAAACGCAATCAAAGAGATGAATTTTCCGTCCCTAGTTTGTGAGAATAAGATGTCAGTTGAAAAGAAGAAGAATCTTCGAGAAATGCTTCCCTTTATAAAACAAGAAAATAGAGAGTTTTTTGAACAATTAATCGTATAACTAATGTTAAATTTGTCTACATTTTCTATTAAAAGTTCAAACTTACTGCGTAGATGTAGTTAACTTAAATAAGTATCAAGATTTGTTTCATTTTTACAATAAACACAAACAACTAACAAAAAAGTTCGACTTTTATTTTTTTGGCACTTACCACTTTTTTACATATATACTGCAGGGACTTAACACCTTCTAGCATTTTTCTGATATAATTTTTTTTTATCCAAACACTGGGGAAAAAAGGCAACAAATTTTTTCATGAGAGTGTTAAGTATGAGCTAGTAAAGAGTATTAAAAATTTTTTGATATGAATTTTTCAAAATTTTCTTCATATTTCAATAAAACGTGAATAACTCAAATATAACTTTTTGGCACTTGGCACGTTATTGATTTCAAGTCCTCATTTGTAAACTAGCTTTTAAAGAGAGTCACCGACTAACAATTGAATACTGATACAAAAAGAACATTTTTAATAAAAAAAACTTGAAGAATTTTAAAAAATAGATCTGACAACCCTGGTTGTAAGGTCGGTCTCTTTGAAGCCTGTTAATCGCTTTTTATGTCATCAAACTGAGTTTGGATAAATTATATATTTTATAAGTATCTAACAACGAAATTAGATGTCGCTTCGTGCTACATCGTCTCTTCGGCTCTAACAAAAAATAAAAAAAATATGCAAAGTTCAAGTTGAGCCGACTATTTCGCTTTCTTCGTTGGATCCTAGACGCACTGATGAGCGACGATAAGGCGAAACGCGTCTGGGGATGGTCCTGATAAAACGAAAAGAAAATAATCTTATTCCGACAAAATATAATATCAATAACAATATTATTGAAATTAATTTATTATATTTAAATTAGCAACTCATTTAGTACCTAGAAATTTTTTATTCGTCTAAAAGGCTTGGTAAGAACTTTTAAAACAATACCAAAGGCGCCTCACACACGGTGGAGTACTAAAAAGACTATTCGATTCGAAAATTACAATCTAAACGTCCGCATGCGTCCACTTAACTCTCCGAGCCGGCGCCGGTCGGTCGCAGTCTATCAGCCGTTGGAAAGTAGTTTAAATGGCGGTTCCGATGTGATAGGATTATTCTAGCTTTTGGGTGAAGTACACTGAGAAAAGAGTCTTGCTGTCGTTAAAGAAACCTTTATAAAAATATTAAAAAATATATACTTAGATAGGGGAGAAAAGAAAAATTACATGAGACAGTAAAATGTATGTGGGTGTAATTTCTTTGACAGTCACTGTTTATAAAAATGATCACGTGTAACCAAAACGAGCAAAATCCTGCGTTTGCAAAGTCACTTACTATATCGGTTATAAAGATACTTTGCAGGAACAACAAATATACTTTCCTTCGACTTCCGCGTCGTTTCCATTAAAAATAAGTTACTTTTCTGTATCAGTGTAATACTTTGGTGCAATAAAAATAATTTTTATATCCTATATACCGGGTGTTTCTCAAAAGACGTTTATCCCTACAACTTTTTTGTATTTATAGATATTAAAATAAAATTTTGAGTTTATGCATAAGAGGTGAGTCTGCATTTATTGGCATAATTTTCAATTTGTTAGCACTTCCGGATTGACCGGAAGTGACCTTGACTTTGGTATTTTAGATGGGACATCTTGTATATTTTTACTTATTGGGAGTCAGCATAACATTCTGAGTAAAATGACACCTCACTTGTCATTTCTTGACGTGTTATAACATTTTTATGTTTATTTTTTATTTTCAATCTAGAGTGCTACAAATTATTTAAATCTGTTAATTTATAGTCAAGTAGTATATAAAAATTAAAATTATATCATAATTTCTAAGTTTCACAAGCATTTAAAAAATGTAATTTTGATTTCTTGACGTTGACTCCATTTTTTCAAATGGAACGATGGTAGTTCACTAGGATATTTAAAAGGAACATTTTTTTCCAACAACTTAATACCATACACTTCTATGTTATTTTTAAATTGACACGAAAAAATTTGCCTTAAGTCCCAATCGCAAATTTAAAAGCGTTATGCATTATTGCCGCCCTGCGTCTTTTCTAAAGAAATATAAAGGCAGCTTTGAAAAACAATGGAACGGTTTTGAAAACCAATATATGGTTTTAAATTAAAATTGTATTGCCATTCGTTTATTAAACTTAGATTGTAAATCAGATAAAATGGTTAGTTTTACTAGAAATCAACAAATTGATATGCTCCCAATTTTTGGAGTGACCAGAAAAATTCTTCTGAAGCCGCAAGATTGTGTGTATTGTATGTTTTATAAACTAATTACATTACAACTTTAAATTAAAGCCATATTGCTTTTTAAGACCATTCCATTGTTTTTCAAAGCCGCCAATATATTTCTTTCGAAAAGAAAGGGCTACAATAATGCATAACGTTTTTAAATTTGCGATTGGGATTTAAGGCAAATTTGTCAGTGTCAATTTTAAAATAGCATAGGAGTGTATGGTATCAAATTGTTAAAAAAAATGCTTGTTTTAAATATCCTAGTGAACCACCACCGTTCCGACAGTTATTTATTTCTTTGAAGAAAAGTTTAGTATTGTACCGTGCTTGTTTCAAATTTTGTACTTACATAAAAAAATAATTTTATATCGTAGAATCGAGTTTTAACTCTTGCCACTTTGTGCCATGAGACTGTGTCTATCAATAGCGGTGGGTCATAAATTTGATAAGACAAATGGTAAACTTTCTAGCTTATTACTCTGACGTGTGTATTAAACTATGATGGAGCACCTTGGGGGTGGGGGATGGCCCCTTTAAATGCCGCCGCTGAATTTGTCGGTATTTCAAACCTCTAGGATCGTGACCCAAATATCACGTTTCGTATTGGGTTTGTTCGGGTTTGGTCGAGACAATAAACAATTTTGTTGAGATTATGAAAATTTACTGTATTGGCAAACAGTTTTTATAAAACGAAATTACGATTAGTTATGGGCAACGAACTCCATGGAAATGGCAGATGCAGCATGTTCCCAGGCAATTGTTTGTTTTTTTAAGATACATTTTGGTTTTCGAATTATAAGTCTCATACCTTATTTATAATATACAGGGTGTTATCCACAACACCCTGTATACACGTATCATCACATCTCATTTGTTTTGTCAACAAATATTGCGGAATATGATAATATATTTATTTAATTTTTAAAATATAGGTATATAATATATTTCTTTGTTTGTATAGAACAGAAAGCGCAGGGTGAAATCTGTGCATGGTTTACTTTATTTGGACTCTAAAATTCGAAATAGTTAGGTTAAAAGCTTGATGCAGAGATCGGAAGTGCCAACCTATTTACATTGATGGTCGAATGTGTGTTTTTTGATCCCGGAAATGTCGCAAGGTTGCAAAAAAGCTATTTTGTTTGATTTTTATATCCTTCTTGGAATCCTGCCAATGGACGTATATACAACGTGTGATATATGTCGCCAAACCAAATACCTATTTTTCTTTGTAGGATTTAATGGAGTATTATGATCTAATACAAATAAAATGTAGGTAGGTATCTACATATACAGTTCAATAATATAAACTAATTGAATTCAGTCAGATATTACATTTACTGTCAAGGAAATCCCCATATATGACTTACGTAAGGTACGTGGACCCAAATATGGTTTTTATAGAATTTGTTGGCTATGATACGGTTACATTTCTAAACTTGTATGTGGGTTAACATAAAGTTAAAAGCTTCAAGAAGAAATATAGGAAACTGGTTTAGACAAAACATCGTAACATGTCTGCCTTGGTGCTCACGAAGTCCTGATTTTAATACAATTGAAAATGTTTGGGGATTAATGGTAAAAAATTGTACGAAATAAATTTTAAACCACAGAATGAAATAGAGTTATTTGATAAAATAGAAGAAATTTGGGAAGGGCTAACTCCGGATTTCACCAGAAGTATTATATTGTTAATGCCAAGAAAAGTACGATTAATGTTAGAATCCAAGGGCGCAGGAATTAAATATTAGTATTTTGTTTGTTGCTTGTTAATAAATTTACCCTTTTTGACTTTATACTTTTGTAGTTACAACAAAAACATTTCCCAAATCTTTAATATCGTATATTTTTAGTTTATAAATTTCGCTTCTTCTTAAAACACGAGCAATTCCAAATAGTACTATAACTTGTATAAAGCTCATACCTATAATGTATGTACCTTTGATTTTTCATCTGTACTCATTTTTTTCCAGATAAAACCAATGCCATCAGTTCCTTTTCGGGACCAAGTTTTCTCCCCTCCAAATAAAACTGACATAAATCAAAATAGTCTAATATATATACATCACACCAGTGGCGGCTCGTGGGGTAGAGCTACAGTGCCATGGCACTACCTGCCCTCCTGTCCAGCGTCCTGCCCTTTACAAATTACCAAAACCTATTAAAATTAATATTCTCCTTTTTAAAGCAATAATTAGCAAAATAATTTAAAAATGGAACACAGTCGGGTGCAAATTTCCATCTATTGAGGAAGCGATTATGCGTAAAACGGTAACGTAGCTTTTGCGCCAAAGCGACGAGGCACACGGGAGGTCCGAAGTTATGACGTAATTGCCATAACAAACCAATAAAAAACATTTGAAAATTACCTTGAATGCGAGCAGGAAAACATCTCCGTGTAGCCAGGCTCTTTGACCCCGTTTGACCGTTTGACGTTAGACGTTTCAAATTCAAACAGTTGTTTGTCCGCGTCGTGTCGTGTAAGGTTGTTTGTAAACTAAATAATTTTCGTTCGGCCGGAGATTTAATAATAATATTTATGGAAAAAATACTTGGGTGTGCGGTTGTGATAAATCTAATAGACTATTTTGTTTTATGTGTGTTTTATTTGATGGGGGAGCAAACTTGGTCCCAAAAAGGTACAGATGATTTGGTCCATATCTGGGAAAAAATGAAGACACATGAAAAATCGAAGGTATTTAATTTCAGTATGCTTGGTAAAATTAACATTAAAACTCAATTAAATTCTGCATATCACAATGAAATAATGAAGAAAAACGAACAAATTGATAGAAACAGATACATATTAAACCAAATTATAAACTGCGTTCGGTTTGTGGTTCTTTCGGTCTATATAGTACACTCTACCTAAAGTATTTTTTTAAAATTCAAGATATGATTGTAAATTCATAAATTAAATTAGGTGCCTTTTTGCTTATTTTTCCTACTTCAAAAGCAAGAACTATTAACAAAAAAGGGCGTGGCACCCAAATTTTTTTTGCCTGCGACGCTAAGGGTTTACCTGGCCCTACTTCACTAAAATGGCACGAGCCGCCACTGCATCACACCCAAGCGGAGTAAGTAAGTAAATCCGCATTTGCAACGTACAAACCAACAACTGAATCGTGCCACGGCCTGAAATAAGGTATGGCTGCCTGACCGGAACGTGGGCACGCCCACAGCATCTGCGACTGAAAGATTGCATGGATACAGGTCATACTGAGCTAAGCGTACAAAATCTACGTTAGATACCGATTTACGGCATTTACGAATAATCGCTTTGATAAAGCGTGACCGAATGCGTTTCAGGTTTAAAAATGTTTTGCTAATTGCTTTAAAAATAAAAATATACATTGTAGATTGTGGGATAGGTAGGGCCATGGCACTGTGGCTTTACCTCACGGACCACCACTGCCTCTACCAAATAAACATGTTATTCAAAAATATATCACTGCACTGTCTCCGAGCCGTCATCACTGGCAACCTGGTTTAAATCATTATGGGAAAGAAAGAAAAACTAAAAGTCTTCCTTCACAAAATTCAATGGAATAAAAAATAATTCAAGGGTCTCTACATGTTTCGAACGTAGAAACGTTCATCATCAGGAGACAGAAAAATTTATTTTATGCTGATGATGTTAGCAAAAGAGAAAATTAGAACCTTAATGGAGCTTTTAAGGACTTAAAAAATTGAAGTGTAGAAGAGACATGATATGGAGAAAAATGATAGAGGTTAAACCATACTGAGTATGTGAAAAAGTTATTAATGGCGGTCTACGCCAACCAAATAAACTGGGGAAGAAGAAAAAACCCTTTCTAAGAAGGTGTCGAAGATTATTTAAAAACTTTTAACAAACTTTCGTATGACATTATGAGGATAAAATTGAAGGAATCTCAATAAGATTACGTTCTAAAAAAAGTTTTTGGGGTACTGAGTATTTCTCTTTTGCTAACAACATCAGCATTAAATAAATTTTTCTGTCTCCTGATAATGAACGTTTCTACGTTCGAAACATGTTGACACCCTTGAATAATTTTTCATTCTTTTAAATTTTGTGGAGGAAGACTTTTTTCTTTCCCATACTTTAACTCTACTTTAAGTATGGACTACTTCTTCAAATTAAATCATTATGTTAGGTACCAAGTAGAATGGATTTGAATCAATTATTTCCACAATACCTTTTTCTGCATTGAGCTGCAATGAGCAAGGATTAAAAATAAACTCGCACTGATACACGTGTTCAATATATATGACAGCAAGTAATAAAAAACGCGCTACTAAAACCGGTTGCAGCATTCAATTTTAATTGACAGCCGGACATGTACATGTGTGCGGACAAAAAATATTGCTACGAAGCGACCGTATTATTCGCCGGTAAAAACTGTCGAGCGCTATCGCGTGTCAGCGACGAAACTTTATCGTTTAAAGGCTAACACGGTATTTCTTTTCTTTATTTATTCGTAGGAATTTACTATATGTAGGTTTCAAAGTCAATATGAGAAAGTAGGAAATAAATAGAACTTTAACTTTTCAGTTTTGCGGTATACTTCGTTAAAGTTGTTTGACAAAAGTAGGTTCTATGTTAGGAGCTAGCTAAATGACTAGTGACGCATTCGCCATTTCATTATTTGATTATTTTTTCGTTTCGTCCGCGCACCAATTTAGGAAGTCAGATCTTGGTATTATTGTACTGATACTACTGACCTAAATGACGGTGACGGTGACCCAAACCAGGATTATCCACTTGTAAAGTAGCCTCCAAAAGATAGAATGCTGGATGCTAAAAAAAGGCCTCCAACTGGCCCCTCATAAGACGGAAGCGGTTATATTGGTAGGCAGAAGAAGCCTAAGATCGGTTACCTTTTCAGCTGGAAATACTGAAATAAACTCCAGCAGGGCAATTAAATACCTTGGCATAAAAATAGGCCACAATATGAACATGGGACTACATATACAGAGCGCGACTGAAAAAGCGGAAACAATGACGGCCTCGCTGGCACGTCTCATGCCAAATATTGGAGGCCCAAAATCCGAAAGAAAAAAACTACTAGGAAGTGTAGTTAATTCAATTATCCTCTATGGTGCACCAGCCTGAAAAGACTGGGCATTAAAACCAAGGTATAGACGACTGTTAGAGGACACCCAAAGGAAAATAGCAATTAGGATAGGAAGTGCATACAGAACGGTTGCAACAAAAACCATACAGGTCATAACTGGGCTAATACCAATACACCTTCTAATTAATGAAAGGACATACGACAGAGAGGAAAATAGAAGAGTACAAAAAAAAAGAGTCCGTAATAACACGCTAACCAGATGGCAAGAAGAATGGAGATCTGAAACTAGGACATCTCAATGGACCAAAAAACTTATACCCAAATTGGAACCCTGAATTACAAGAAAACACGGAGAAGTTGGATATTTCCTCACACAATTTATCTCTGGACGGTTTAAAACCTACCTTCATCGGATGACACGACGGAAAATGACCGATGTGTGTATTGCAATGAACAAGATAATCCTGAACACACCATATTATTATGCCCAAGATGGACAGATATAAGGCAAGAAATGTTATTCCAGAGTTGCAACTAATTGTACACGCTAATATACGGAACATTCACACGGAGGGGGGGGTCTAAGAGACCATTTCGAAGAACACATAACACCCGACAATATTATTCGACAAATGCTTAAGAACGAGACAAACTGGACAATTACAGAACGAGTTATAACCCGAATCCTAAAAGCAAAAGAAGAGGAAGAAAGAGGAAGATAATTCAGGAACAGCGGAATAGAAACATTGAAGGACCAAGACCAATGAAATAACAACAGATTAAAGACAATAGTGAAGTAATACCGAAAGGCAGTCCCAAAGGGGGAAATCAATAGTGTCTGGGGGGAGGAAGTTTTTTAGTCGGTAGGAATCCGACACACGCGGCCACAAAAGAACTATCGGTCGGCAGTATTTTCGACGATTTTTTTACCTCCTCTCCCCTTAAAAAAAAAACTTCTAAAGTAGCCCACAGGCTACGGCTTTGTTGGCAGCTTTGCTCGACGAACATTCTATTCGAACAAAAAACATGAAGAGTTTTTCAGTATCAATAGCAGTAGTGTAGTAGCCCACAGACTGCAGTTTAAACTATTATATTTATATATTATTAATATAGATCCACCAGCATGGGCGGCAAAGCCGTTCAAGCTGGTATAAATCATAGTTTACATGAGTTGTACAGGTACCTTAAATGACAGTAACGCAACTTATTCTATCAGTCTGAGTGAGAGTGTGAAAAACAAGTCAATTACAAACAAAACCAATAATAAAGTAAAAATACTGGCACTGTCTTACTCTGCAGAGTATATAATATTCTGTGCTTACGCTTAAGCTAATAGATATGAAGAAATAGTCCATACTTAAAGTGGAGTCGAAAGTATGAATAGGAAATAAAAACACAAAGTCTTCCTACACAAAATTTAATCGAATAAAAAATTCTTGGTTTAAAGGTATCTACATGTTTCGAACGCAGAAACGTTCATCATTAGGAGACAGAAAAATATATTGCTGATGGTTTCAGCAAAAGAGAAAATGATGTGGTAGGCATAAGACCTTGATGGAGCTTTTATGGCATCAAAAATTGGATTGTTGTAATGACATTATTTGAAGATATTAGAAATGAAGATAAGTTAAAACATAATAGAGTATGTGAAAAAGTCAGTTAAAAGGGTTCAGAAGAACCAAAAAAAGGGAACGTGGGGGTAGAAAAACACTTCTAAAAAGAAGATGTCAAAAGGTTTTCTTAATAAAAACATGTCTTGAAGACATTGTAAAATATGGAAAAATTATTTCATATATAGAAATTAGGTATTGTATAATAGAATATTTTTTTCGTAAAAGTGGTTTGGGGCACTGAATTCATATGCAATGAAGCTTGATGACTCCGCCTACGTGCTTATTGGAGTGTGAAGTTTGAGCTGTTGGTTTTGGACAAGAAGACGCTTTCAGATATTGGGGATATCTATACTTGGTTTACTAAATATAAGGGTATTTTGATTTACAAAAGCTGCTTCTTTGAATTTTCGTTTTCTCCAGTGCTGTTCCGTGTCCAAAACCTTGGCTTTTGACCACTGTATATTATGTTGGTGAGTCCATACATGTTCCACTATACCTGATCTCGAAGTTTCACCTCTTTGAGTATGTTTCAGATGTTCTTTAACTCATACGGGAAGAGGTCTTTTGTTTCTACAATGTACGATTCGCAACACTCGCAAGGGATTTGATAGATACAATTTTTTGTGAAAACGGTTAGAGATAATAACTAACCGAAACGTGGTAACATTTTTTTGACATATTTTAATGGTTAAACAGTTTTTGTTATCGGAGAAAATATCGAATAGGCGCATCTAAATGAAATATTTTAGGGATCAAAGGATTTCTTTTTGTGATAACCCATATTATATTAAAAAAAAAACTTGGTATAAAGTATTGAATACTTTCTCTCAGTGTACTTTTTGGCTATTTTTGGTCTGCACTAGCTGGCACATATTATGCAATTATTGTGAACCACTACCAGGGGCGGTTCCAGACCCAAAATATTGGGGGGGCACCACATTGGCGCAGCCACAATTTTTGGTAGCGTTCTCAAGCAAACAACGCCGCAGCCCAAAATTTTTTAGGATCACGCCTAAATTGTATCAACTTATGTAAATAATAAAGCACCCGAAATTTTTTTTTATCATTGGCATGAAATCATAAGTAGTTAGCAATTCGATCAGCGATTAAATTATTTATTGAGTATTAGGTTTCACGAAAAAATATCTGTATTATTTCAGTTTTCCTCGGCCGCATTGTAGGGAAATAGGTTTTGGATATGATTACCTAACATATTTCGCGAAGATTTTTGCCTGAAACCTGGACTAGGGGCAAAATTTAAAAAAAAATCGTTTTTCTAATTGCTTTATTATTATTCTGTGTATAAAATATGTACCAGAGACAACTGGTTTTGAAACAAAAAATATCATTAACAACTTTAACAAATAATACATTAATTAAAATCTTATTTACAAAAACAAAAAACATATTTTTATTCTACGATATATGTGGCAAAAAAAAACAAGTTTGCATTAACTTTAGAAACAAAATAAAACAACAAATTTCTTAAAAATACATTATTAAAATACTTAATAAAATTGCAATTTTCTATTACTGGAATTCATAAAAGTACACACCAATTTTTCAATTAAATCATCTCGATTTAAAATTTTCGAAACGATTTCCGTCTCAAAGGACATTAAGGCAACTCCTACCAAACGCTCCTGTCCCATGATAGACCTAAGGTGTGTCAAGCCGTTTTATACATTTTCTAGCCTATTTACTTACCTACGATATTTTGCTTCTCCTTTTTTAAAATAAAAACTTTGAAATCGAACATCTGCAGAACAATCACTTTTATTATTTACTTATATAATAAGAACAATAACAAAATAATCAAAAACCAAAATTTAAATCAGATCACTGCAGGCAGCTAATTAAAATGTTAGACAAAATTCTCTACTTCCCCGCCAGAACAATTAACATTGGACATTGGTCAGCACTCAGCAGCAATGAAACACGAAAGTACACGTTGAAACGGGGATGATTAATGCGTGCGCAGCATGTATAGTAAAGCGAGGTTGTCATTGATTGTATTTCTCTATCGCAATGCGAGGTTGTCAATGTTATCATTGTTGCCAAATTGATTGTATTTCTCTCGAGATTTTTTAAAGTTTTTTTTCAGAAATGTTGGCGGGTCCTGGGCCCCCCCAGGCCCCCCCGTAAAACCGTCCCTGACCACTACCTTTATGTATGAAGAAATGTCCAATGAGCATCGCTTTTTGCATACTACCTAATTAGTCCATCATTAGAGACCTTACTCCATAGGTTTATGTTTTATACCACACGAAAAAATACAATCTGTCCTATAAAATACCCTCAAATCGTTACTTGTTTAAAACCATAATAATAAATAAAATAGGACTTCAACCTAAAAATCAAATAACATAACAAGCATGTCGTTTACGAAAGAAAGCTTAAAAGTTTTTGAATTGATCGAACAACGGTTTTTTTTTTATTTTTCTGGCAGGGCTCCAGACAGACTGGACATCAAAATCCAAATATTATGAAAACTACCTCAAAAGATTTTCTGGTCGACAAAAATATATCTCTGGCTGTCAATTCAAATCAAATCTTTCTTCCGGGTTTTCCAGTGTGAGTCTTATCGGCACAGTTTTATTCGAACCGAGCATTCATCGTGGTAAAAATGAACAATTCCGAGAAGTTTTCTTCGTATGGGGATGACGGAAAAGGATAAAATAGAAACTTTAAATATTTAAATAGAATATACAGAGCATGATTCTCTCTTGAGTTTCTTTATGTTGGAATAAAGGGACAAGTTTTTTCTAATAGGAATTTCGAACACATGAGTCTTTGTTAAAGTTGTTTAAATGGGGACGGGGAGGTCCACTCAAATCTTGTTATGATTTTTATTTATTTTTAGTAGACAAGTTTTTTTATGATTCAATTTAATTTTTGCACTGTCACTAAGCCCAAATAACGTTACCTTGTATTTTCCCAGATAGCACACCTCGTTCAAACGACACATTTTATGTCCATCTTAGGGTTTTACATCCAGGAACGTAGTTTGGACGTTCAACATATAAGTTCTTTGAACGAACATTTTTTTAATTGAAAGGGAAAGAAAAACTCTAAGTCTTCCTCCACTAATATATTCCCAATAAATCTTATTTAAAGATACCTCAACATGTTTCGAACATAGAAATGTTCATCTTCAAGAGAATTAAGATGTTATAAGCAAGAAAAATAACCAGTATTAACGTTTTAAGCTAGGCTTTAAGATAGTGAGAAGGACACATTAACATTCTAAGTCAGAAAAGCACCAAAAACAAAGAACCGAAGTATTAATTTACCATGTGTAGGGTAATAATAGTAAAATTAAAGGAAGCAAGGCCCATATGTGAAGCGAAATGATTAGTACAGCCGTAGAAAAGAGTAAAATTTGAATTTAAACATGCTGATGAAAGGGGAAGAAAGAGTGATGAAGTGTGAGGAAAGTAATGTATAAAACAGTAAAATTAAGAGTGAAAAATAGCGTTAAAATTTAAAGTAGGTCGTCATAATGTGAGTAGTAGGTACTATTAACCTACTACTCACATTATGACGACCTACAACCTACTACTCATATTATGACGACCTACTTTAAATTTTAACGCTATTTTTCACTCTTAATTTTACTGTTTTATACATTACTTTCCTCACACTTCATCACTTTTTCTTTCCCTTTTATCAGCATGTTTAAATTCAAATTTTACTCTTTTCTACGGCTGTACTAATCATTTCGCTTCACATATGGGCCTTACTTCCTTTAATTTTACTATTATTACCCTACACATGGTAAATTAATACTTCGGTTCTTTGTTTTTGGTGCTTTTCTGACTTAGAATGTTAATGTGTCCTTCTCACTATCTTAAAGCCTAGCTTAAAACGTTAATACTGGTTATTTTTCTTGCTTATAACATCTTAATTCTCCTGAAGATGAACATTTCTATGTTTGAAACATGTTGAGGTATCTTTAAATAAGATTTATTTGGAATATATTAGTGAAGGAAGAGTTTTTCTTTCCCTTTCAATCTTTTACTCCACTTGAAGTATGGACTATTTCTTTAATTTTTTAAATTATTTTTATAAAATTGAAAAAACCAAAGAATTCCTATTTGGCGAGTGCTAATTTGTCAAATTCCGATAAGACAAACCAAAGTTGTAAATATTTTTGCATAGCATTATTTGTCCCCTCCTACCGCCCTTAAACAAACACTGAGAAAAAAGCATTCTTTTCCGTATAAGAACTCACATACTCTTTATACAACCGTTTAATACTATATGTGACAACAACGCGCTTTTCTACTGTAAGACACCTAAATTTGCTAGACCGTTGTGTAATGATAGTATCACGGTAATTTAGGAGTTATTGCTACCAGAATGATTTATGACCATTATTGCTCTAAATTCCCATAGTAATTATCAAGTTCTATTAAGGGTGTAATCTGGTTTTATATCTTGTATTAGTTCCGTCTGGCAATTGTAATGAAACTTGACATTAATCATAATAATATTTGCTTGCTACGATTAATAAAGCATATACTTACCACTAAAAATCAGTACTGTAGTTCTCAAAAATTTAAATAGCTTCTAGTGTGACACTGTTCTTATTGTTTAACATTGCATATGATTATCTATTATGCAACATGGTTTACTGAGATCGTAAAATTCATCCATAGGTTATAAAACACAATACTAATGATGGGTTGTGCGAAATAAGAATCTTTTATTGCTTTATCTGACATTCAAAGTTTAAAAACTTAGATACAAAGTAAAAATAAATTAATTGAAACAGGTATTGATACGATCAATAAAGTTCAAATTCAGACAGGACAGCTATATGAGTCCGAGCAACGATGTGACCTGCGCAACAAATACGTTGAAACTAGCAATTTATTTAATATGGGTTAATAAAAAAGTAAGCTATTAATACAAACTATGTCTTGGCAAACCTGTTGTGTTATATCGTACCAATACCTATTTAAATTAATTTATTTTTACATTGTATTTAAGTATTTTTAAACTTTGCATGTCAGATAAAGCAATAGAAGATTCTTATTTTGTACAACCTATCATTAGTATTGGACTTAAGAATCTATGGACGATCTCAGTAAACCATTTTGCATAATAGATAATTATATGCAATGTTAAACGACAAGAACAATATCACACTAGAAGCTATTTAAATTTTTGAGAACTACAGATTTTTAGTGGTATATGCTTTATTAACCGTAGCAAGCCAATATTTATATTAATAATGTCGTTTCATTACAACTGCCAGTCGAAACTAATACAGTATATAAAACCAGATTACACCCCCAATAGAACTTGATAATTACTGTGAGTATTCAGACCAATAATGGCTTCAAACCATTTTATGGTAGCATTAACTCCCATTTCCTATTGGCCATAAACCGTGATATTATCACTACACAACGGTCTAGCAATTTTTGTTGTCTTACAGTAGGAGAGCGCGTTGCTGTCACATATTATATTATTTAACAGTTGTAGGTATAAAAAGTATGTGAATTCTTATAAGGAATAGCAGGTTTTTTTTTTTATCAGTACAGTCCTTTTCTTTCAAAAATATTAACTAGAATTCCATAAATTCTTTAGAGGAAACCGACAAGCTTGGCTTTTCTATACCAGATAACAAAATGAGAAAAATTTTAATGTATCTGCTTTTATATTTATGCTGATATCTACAAAATATCATATTAAAGTTTAAATGATGTTCCATTATAATTTTTAACGATAGTTAAGACAATGTATTTAAAAATTCTATACAAAGTTGTCAGAAAAAGAGTTTTCTGACAACTTAAGTGATTTTACGTCGAAACATAAAATATTTTATGAAAATAACCTTATAAAAATATTTGATAACAAGAACAAACTTTTTATCTATCCAATATAGCTTCTGTGGTAACCTACTTTTCTAAACGACTTAAACAAAGAAAAGCCACAAACTTAAAAACTATATCTCGACGTATAACTTTTATTCTTTTACATACTTTAAAAACTGCATAAACTTAAAAGTTTCCAAGAAAACGAAGCGATGTTAGCATTAAAGCGATTCTACTGACAGATTTAAAAGAGAAGGGACGCGCGTTCCTTTCTATTACCTATTATTAACCAGGACGAGCAAGCTGAAGGAAAAATTTTATGATTTACGAATCGATGGACGCCTATATAACCAACATTTTATGTTTTAAAATTTGAGTATTAATAAACCATTTATTAAAAACATATACGTATAACTAAATTTATTTTTATTACTATTAGGTTCAGGTTTATGAATTTCTAAATTCGTTAATTGTTTAATAATTTAATAATACAATACAATACAATATATATATTACGTTAATAATTACATAGTAATCTCACGATCGTCACAATTTTACTGGTTTTTGAA
The DNA here is from genome assembly GCA_963969555.1 of Polydrusus pterygomalis. Classification (NCBI taxonomy): domain Eukaryota; kingdom Metazoa; phylum Arthropoda; class Insecta; order Coleoptera; family Curculionidae; genus Polydrusus; species Polydrusus pterygomalis. Next base: position 24,580,204 of record OZ018378.1, on the reverse strand, counting down.
AAATAAAATGTGCCAGCACACATGCCTTATAATTAGGCTTAAACCCACATTATGTGTTAAGTACGGTAGAATGGGGTAAATCGCAACTGCTGTACCAAACACAACGATTTTCAGGAAAATAATGTTTTATTTTTTTTACCAATCTGTTTACTTTTCAGAAACTTAAAACTTTTTTAGTAAGTTCCTGGGACCTTTCCCTAATACGTTAAATACAAAAACGAAATTTCTGAGAAAAAAGGGCTTTGAGGTTATAATGTTTAAAAGGGATATTTGCTTATACCATAATCGAAAAGTATATGAAATTTGCTAGAAAAAATATTAAAACCGCAGCTCGATATCTCCGTTCGTTTCAGCGTTATCGCCAATAGAATACTTTTTAATACAAATTGCGCCCTCTAGCAATTTTATTAGAAAATATCTTGTACCATTGGATAAGACAATTGAAGGTACTTACCTTTTTCTTCCACACAAGCTTAAATTAAGTAAAATCGGTTAAGTCGTTTAGAAGTTACAGCGATTTTAATGTTTACACTTTCACTTGATAAGAGTGGGAGAAGCTATTGAAAGTGTAAACATTAAAATCGCTCTAACTTCTAAACGACTTATCCGATTTTACTAAATTTAGGCTTGTTTGGAAGTACCTTCAATTGTCGTATCTAATGGTACACGATAGTTTCTAATAAAATTGCTAGAGGGCGCAATTTGTATTAAAAATTATTCTATTGGCGATAACGCTGAAACGAACGGAGATATCGAGCTGCGGTTTTAATATTTTTTCTAGCAAATTTCATCTACTTTTCGATTATGGTATCAAAATTATATTGTACGATTTATTTTTTCGGAGTAAAATCAAAAAATGTGTTGTTATTGCAAATTGCGCCCTCTAGCATTTTTTTGAGAAATATTATGGACAACTAAATACTATTAGTGAAAGTGCATGCATTTCTCTTCCAAACAGTCTTTAGTTTGCTAAAATCGGATAAGTCGTTTATAAGTTACAGCGATTTAAATGATTACACTTTCAACAGCTTTCCCCACTCTTATTAAAGTCAGTACGCCAATGAGCATAAAACCAAAATAATGCATAATAGTCCAAGCTTTAAAATGGTGTTATCAAACATATACCTTAATGTGGCATTTTCGGAGTAATGTAAAATTTTAAAATTTACTTTTCAATTACGCCCTCTTGCGGCAAAATGCGGAACTTAAAAATTATTTCCAGAATTTTCTCATGGCCACTTTAATTATCATTTTTCTTTTCCTGAGTTTCTATGCCCAGTAGTTTCCGAGATATGGCCGCTCGTCGACCTTAAAAAAACACCCTGTACACGTAAAAAGTTTTAAAAAACTTATAATTAAATTTCCAGATATCAGATTAGTTCACAAATTTCAAATGACAAATTATATTATTTAATATTTCATAAAAATGTTATTTTATACTAAATATAATTTATTATAACTACCATTATTAGGAGGAAAGAACAAAAAGGAACATTAATAATAATTTTAAATAGGTAACACAAAAACAATATAAATTTCACATTTCAGTGTGACGTCCTAATAATGATACTTATAATAAATTATATTTAGTATAAAATAACATTTTTATGAAATACTAAAGAATATAATTTGAATTTGTCACTGGAAATTTGTGAACTAATCTGATATCTGGGAATTTAATTATAAGTTTTTTAAACTTTTTACGTGTATGTACTATCAAAAAAAAATAGAACATATGACGTCTATCTGTTAAAATTTTTAAATTATGATAACTTTGCACCACCCGTGTAATTTTTTTTTCCTCTAATTCTATATTTCGAAAAAAAATGGTATTCTAGTGAAAAAATAAGCATACAAACTAAATAAAATATTAAGTATGGTATAAACAAATAGTTTAAAATCCATTCGGCCAACTTACATTATATAAAAAAAGGTACTTTGAAAAAATGGTAAAAAATTCAACTTTGCGCTAGACATCTGAAACTTAACATTTAGGCCTAAAATTGTACTAGAAACAACTTTTTCTAATAACATTTTTTGAAATTCGATAAACCAATGCCATTTTTCAGCATTTTTTGACAAAAATGTCATTTTTGACAGATACCGAATGACAGATGGTGACAATTGAATATATAATTTTTAGCAAAAACGATTGCTGATATTTAATTTTAACTAACCTCATTAATAAAAAAAAAGTTCCATATGGTGCGGACTTGGTGACACTGTATGCTTCTCAGTATTTTTGAGTGCTCTCCAATGATCCGGAAGGAGACTGCATGAAGTATTATATTATATTTGGAGTATTGAAGTTTTTGTTCCTGAAAAAACTTTATCCGATAAACCTACTTAACATTTAAATTTGAGGTAAAGCGCGATAACACAAGTCCTTAGTACCATCCTGCTAATAATTTTTACATTTGGCAACATCGCAACTTAAACGTAACGATTCTATGAATTTTTAAATATGATTGGCAAGAAATTAGTAAAAAGTGGGGAGAATCGCAACACGTGGAAACGCGACAGGTCGCGAGCTGTTGGTTAACATATCGCAGAAATTCTGCGATATATACATCCTGCACATGTCCAATTTCGACCCCTGATCGCCTCTTGAAAATTTTCGTCTATATAGGCGGCTACATTTAAAATATGTATGTATGTTGTCGTCGTTGTCGTCAGTTTCGACATTTTCACATTTGCGATTTTTTTTCTCGGAAACGGTTAGAGCAACAGTTAATTTGTAGCCTAAAACGTTCTTTAAAATCATAAAATGTGTTGCTTTTCACCTCGTAGACAATGTGAAAGCCACCTGATGTGAAATTAAACGGGTGTTGTTATTCACACCGGTTATAAGGTAAATCGCAACACACCATATATATATTATTTTTACAGTTATTTTTAAAGAAAAAAAATACATATAGGAATCCTTACAGAGGACACCGAGATCTATTAATCGCATATTAAAGATTTATTTTACGAATAATACTAATTGCGGTATAGATGGATTAATGCTTAAAAGTATTGCTATTCACCCCATTTTACGGTACCTACTATTAAAACCGCAAAAAATTCGAATTTATTTTATAATCCTAGGTAGACTGGTAGACATACCTAACATAGGTACTTGGTTATTAAGTCATTATTGATAGGCCCTCGAAGAAGCTATCAGCTGGAATGCTGCTCTTGACGCGCACTCAGTTAAAACAAGTGACCGGCCTACTAACAGGCCATTGTCACTTAAGAAAGCAGCTTCAACGAATGGGAGTCTACAGCGGACCCATTGAATGCAGACTTTGCGGTGAAGAGGACGAAACCGCCTCCCATATCATATACAGCTGCGAAGCACTAAACCGTAAAAGATTCAAAATCTTCGGAAATATTCGATGTGGCGATAACCTCCCGCATGACAAACTTGGAAGAAAACTACTGGACCTCGTAGCAGGAACAAACATTTTCTAACAAGACTGGGGCGCACAATAAGCCAGAAGGCTGCAGTGTAAGAAGCTTGGGCCACATGTTGAACCCGACCCCCGCCTTTAACCAACCAACCAACCAACCAAGTCATTATACGTAATATTCCAGCAAACATGATGCAAAATCAAAATTTTAAAACACCACCTATAATGTTAAAATTGAATCACAGAAAACAGTAAAACACATGAACACTCAACAAGTCTGCATAAACATTATGTCACTAAGTACTATAAAAGGTATTATACAAAACGACCAGATCGTCGAAAGTTTTTTTTTTGCAAAATCGTTTATAATTTCGTCGATATTTAATGTTTTAACAAACTCGTGTTCGATAATGATTAAGGAAAAATCCGAAAGGTGTTGTTGTTCCATAATGTTACGTAAATGGGGTTTTACTATTTTAAGTTTGGAAAAAGATCGTTCCGCTGATGCCACACTAACTGGTAAAGTTAGAAATAACATCACTGCACTAGATACATCTGGAAAATTTAAAGATACACACTAATTTTTATTAATAAATGATCCGTGAGTTCATACACTGTTTTTAATTTTAAAATACTATCTCCAAGCCCCTTTCTGAGTTTGACTAGGAAAGTCAATGGACAAGTCTTTATGGTATATCGTTTGTAAATTTCGCGCTTTCACATATAATTCTTTTTCACTAAACGAAGTTAAATTCTTAGGATATAAAAAAATAAAATTGGCCGGGGACCCAGTGCGGGGTCTGCGCGGGTATTTGTTACACGACTGGTTACATAATATGTGATCTAGCATGCAATTACCAGTAAAAGCCAATTTAATAAATTTTGTTATTTCTATTTGTATTCCAATTAAAAAACTAGAATGGACATAAAGCATTTTAACCAAGCCATTTTACCTTAATTTATTTTAAACTTCAGCTCGTTGTTTAAGAATTTCGATTTAAATTTAATTTATTGTGCTAAAAGCGTTGTTTATTAAAAGGCTGCAACATCTTTTATTCAGGGATTTAGAATTTGTTTTATATTCAAAATCAATTAGGAATTTTTAATGAGTTTAAAAGCAAAACAACTCACCGATAAATAAATTACCTGTAACAAAAGTAGATTAAGTCTGCTACATTGTCGATAATCCAGATTTTCGGACTGGAAGAAAAAAGAATGGTCGTTTAAATTTAATTTATCCGCTTTTTAATCAGAATGTAACAATGAAACGAAAAATTCTATGAGTCCCATCGTACTCCGCCGTATGGTTTAAAATAAACATTTGACTAACTAAATGACGTGTTTGTCAATGGCCGAATTTGAACTGTTTTGTGTTACCTACACCAATAAAAAGCATTTCACAAAATTGTGCTTTACACCAAAATTTTTTATTGCAACTGATATGCGTCTGTTCATTTTATCATTTCAACATTGTTTTTAATCAAATACGACTTGGAAGATCATTAGGGCTGGGCAAAAATTCGATATATCGATATTTCGAATAACGATATTTAAAAATAAAATATCGATAATATCGATATTTATCAATATTTATCAATACTTATCGATATTATTGATATTTATCGACATATCCGATCATATCGATAATATCGATTTTTCGATTTTTTATGTTGGTGTAAGAATGTCGCCTAAATATTTGGATGAATATCATTGATAATAAAAGGAGGGAAGAATGCGATAATCATTATTGTTTTTATCCTTTATTTACGCCTTTACATGATTTGTTTAGTGTTTAATGTCAGATCAGATTTTTGTCTAGATAGGGTATCAAAACATTTTGCATATAAATTGGTTTTCTTTAAAGGAGTAAGCGAGGACTACAATTTGGATATTTCAATTAAACCCCAGAGCTCTTTAAAAAATTATTTATTTAAAAAACAATAAAAACTGAGGAAATATTTGAAATACTTTAAGAATGATATTTTAAAAATTTGTTAAATTGTAGCAGATTATTGGTAAATAATTCTTGTAATCTAATAATACAAGAAGTGTTATTATAACATAGGGCCATTTAAAAATCTTAAAGAATGTCCTGCACTATTTTAAAGCTTAATTATAATGATCCTAAGTTTTCTTTTATACCAAAAAGGTATTTGTGTAAAAAATTATTGGGCTAATAGTAATAGGAAAAAAAGGATTTATTTAAATTATTTCATAAACTATAATTGGTATCTTAAATCATAAACCCTCGGACGGCCATAGCTTCCTTATAATACATTTAAGGACCAATATTTAATTGATTAAAAATAATTCTTCATGTTTCATAATTAGAGTCTACCCTTGAAATGTAGATACGGAGTTTTTATTTATAATATAATGCTTTGTGCTATATTTTTTGTATATCGAGCACCCCTCGCTTTTTTCACAATAATACTAATGTTTATCGTTCATTATTATTTTCTGTCTATGTTAAGAATTTCAAGAATTTAACTATATTTATTTTCCGCTTTTTAGTCTGATTAATTATTAAAGCGTGTTTTTTAGTTTTTTTAAATTATATTTATTTTTCATTTTTTAGCTTGAGTTATTGTTAAGAAAAAAAATTTTTTTGAGTAGATTGAGCTAGATTAGTAGATTATTGTATTGTCAGCGGTTCTTAATAAGTCTACAAAATTTAAATTAAATCTCACCGTTTAAAGTGGGTCAAAATCGGGTTCAAAGAAGTCGGTTACAAACAAACATACATACAAACCCGATCGTTTATGCCGAATTATAAGAAAAGAACGATATTTGCAAATTTTTGAAAATTCTGACATTTTCAAATTTTGACAAGAGATTTTTTTGCGTAGTTTTTTCAACTTTTCACCGTCAATATACATACGACCTTATAGTTTTTTCATTAATATAATTTTTTTAAACAATTTGACATATTGGCAGCTGTAAAATTTTGACAGGAAAATTTTTCGCTTATTTTTACCGAAGCCTCCGCATCGAATACTATACGACCCCATAATTTGTTTCGTCTAGTGGAGGAATTACAAATTTGCCACTAGTAGGCTATTCAATTCTTGCCGCCCCTATACCAGTGACGGCTCGTGAGTTGTGAAGCAGGGGAAGTGTTCGGGAAAGAAAAAGCCCACGGGAAAGAAAAAGACCACGCCCAAATTTGGTCAATAATTTTTAGTAAATATTTTAAAAAATTTTGATTACCTACTTATTTTATTGAAAATGAAATTTTTTTCTGCAAAGCCAGTAAAGTTCCAACTACGTCTTTTTATCCCCATTAACAGACACGGCCAACAATAAAGTTTATTTAAAAAAATACTACCCGTCGACCATGATAAAAAAAAATTTTGGGCAAACTTTGCCGCCCCCTAAAATCTGCCGCCCTAGGCTCCAGCCTACTCAGCCTAATGGTAAATCCAGCACTGGTTTCGTCAAAATCGCATCTTCGTTTTATACATGACAGCTGTCAAAATTTGACAGGAGAATTTTTTGCGTATTAAATTATTGTATTGTCAGCGGTTCAAGATAAGTCTACAAAACTTAAATTAAATCTGACCGTTTAAAGTGGGTCAAAATCGGGTTCAAAAAGTCGGTTACAAACAAACAAACAAACAAACATACATACAGGTGAAGCTAATAATAAAAGCGTGTTAAGTGTGTAGTGCAAAATAAGGACAGTTACAAAATACTACACAAAAACAAACCTGGAAGGAAAAATATTGGGAGATGTGTTTAATTTTTTTATTATTTAGTAAAAGTTTTGGTTTTGTTTTGACAATTTTTTTAGTCTCATGGGGAGGGGGGCGCCCCCCTTTGGATCCGCCACTGATGTAGCTAAAGTTTATTATTGCATTAACTATAACGTGGCTATTATCTTTACTGATGCCCAGTAAACAAGCATTAAACATGGAATTACAAAATCCGGAGCTTATGAAAACTGGAACTCTAATACTCTATGTCTAATACCAATGCAAATAATTTAGAGTGCTTTGTTTATCCTACAAGTCTCTATGTTAAAGGTAATTGATAAACGCGCTTACTGGCACTAAGAGATCACTCTAGCCATTACGTTTTATAACATAAATAGTATAGTTATAGAGTAATAATGGAGCAATATGCTGGGTGTCCGGGATATGAAAAAAACACGTGAAAAGAATACTACAAGTTCATATAAACTTCTTTAATATCGGTCTCCTCTTTGGAGATATGGGCTCCCAAATAGCTCCCATGGAATTAAGTTTTGACACATAATTATTAAACCAACAGGTATATATTTCAATTTTTTTGTTTTTTACATACTACTATTACAATTATTGACTAAAAATTAACTACTCTTCATTTATGTCGCTAATCCTAACCGTTTTCGGAAAAACGTAATTTTTAACATATTTACATCATGTATATTTAGCGTATTTCACTAAAAGATACATCTTTGTTCCTATAAATTGTAAATGTTCACTTTTAACTGCTTAATATTAATACATGATCGCAATAAAATTACGTTTTTCCGAAAACGGTTAGGATTAGCGACATAAATGAGGAGTACTTAATTTTTAGTCAAAAGTTAAAGGCACCTATGTAAAAAACGTTGTCCAAAGTTTTTATCATACAGGGCGTAAAAAAATTGTCACATTAGTGTCACAGCTAGTCCGTCCCCGCAGCTGTGAGTAATTCGCAACACTTTCTGGGACAGTAATTTGAAGGGTCTTACCTGGTATACATCATAATATGAAAAAAAAATTGAAATATACCTGTTGGTTTAATAATTATTATGTGTCAAAAATTTAATTCCATGGGAGCTCTTTGGGAGCCCATATCTCCGAAGAGGAGGCCGATTCGAAAGAAGTTTATATGAACTTATAGTATTCTTTTCACGTGTTTTTTTCATATCTGGGAGATTTTTCACATTTTCCCGGACACCCTGTATAACGATTTTACAATTAAATAAAAAATAATCTAAATTAAAAGAGTTCCCCATATCGACGCTATAAATCAGTTGCGGCAGCGATATTTAGGAGATACGCCAACAACTCCTATAAACTTCGAATCGTCGAAATAAAATCCTCTTCTGTGAAATGGTACCTACTCATAATTCTACTATTTTCATTAGGAATAAAATGTTCACGATAAATTGCACTGCGCCATTGTAGGCTGTTTTCCTCATTTTTGGAAAACCGAAACACTCGCACTGTTAAACCGGTGGGATAATTACCCGTACAACCGACTACATAACATCGATACGGCATTTTAAAACTATTTAAAACACTATATTTTTCACTAAATACACAGAAATTAAAACACACCGCCGGGTTGCCGACGCAATTATTAACCAAACAAAATAAGTAAAATAACTAACAGTTTCAGTAACGTTGCCAGATTGACTCGATCGTTTCGCATGTCCTACTGCACGTTCACTATTTTTTTTTTAGTTACCAAAATATTCCCAATAAAATACCTAAATCTGTAAAATTATATTGGGCCTGTGATAATAACTAAGATAACATAGTTATAATGTTATGTTATAAGCAAAAATAGTAAAGACATTACATAAGAAAATCCATTTCCAAGAAAATCAGGAATTATGGATGATCTGACAATGCCACTTGCCGATGCAAGGGGAGCACAACCGACTAGATTACCTAGAAACAATGATGCCGTAACGTAATAGGACTTCGGAGCGTGACGTCACTATCAAATTTCTTTAGAACGCTTTGTCCTTGTTTATAGGAGTTGTTGGATACTCACTGTTGCGTGGTATAATATTACGGCACACAAATCGGCATACATCATTATCGTCGTATACTGCCGCAAAACTTTCTATCAGTATTAATACCGCTGTCGGAACACACATGGCCGCAATGTTTCCGTTTCTAAAACATGAGGTGGGTATAGATCCCAGGCCTATAAAAAAAAAGTAGAATTCTTATTAATTATAAGACCTGTGTTATTAGAATAGGTGCTATTTTATTCAGGAAAGGCTGTCTTAATTTTTTTCCCTAAAAAAAGTGGAAAACGTTTGAAATGATATTAACGCCAATCAAACACGAGTATTGCCGAGCGAGCAAATCAAGGCTATTGTTATTGACTTGATCGCGTGTTTATTGGATTGTTCATTCGTATTGTTGTTTTTTTCTGATACATAAACTTTCAAAACAATAGGTACCTACCTATTAACAATGTCGCTGTGTTTAGTACATAATTATGGTGTTAAAATAAGAAAAGTGCGGCAAAGGATATCTCTTTCAACAGGTAATAAATCTCAATAGGTGCATTGTTTTAATGTGATGCCCAGATATTATTAGTTATTTTTTTACCTTTCAAGAAACCCAAATAACATAACTCAAAGTTGGCGAGCGTCGATCGCTACATTGGAATGATGCTGCCACCTCTACTTAGTCGATGGCAACGTATAAAAACCAAAATCCCATTAATACAGAGATATTAGTATCCCATTTATACAGATACAGACATATATCTTTACGTTTATGGAGGTAGGTGAATGGAAACGCATTTACCTTGTATTTGTACGCACAACTCGCCAGTCACCTCTCTTGCTGCCTACAGGTATGGACATGCGCACAACTCTCTTGTTATTAAGTTTTCCTTGTTTAGCGACATTCTCAAAATATACTCCAGAACCTGCTCAGCGCCATTTTTGTTGTTGTGTTTTACGATTTCTCTGTGAATTTCTTAATGTGTGAAGTTAGCGATGTTTATGCAGCAACAACATTTTTTTTGGGGGTACCTACTTGTAAATTCAGCATGTAGCATTTATAAACGAATTTTAATTTTTTTAGTGGCGAAGATTAACATTCTACCATTTGGATTTATCATTAAGTATTAGTAAACTACCCCGTAGGGGTTAAATTATCTGCTCTATACGGCCCAAAACCCGGATGAAAAAAGTTGCAGGATGAAGATTTCAAAAAGTAGCGTTTGTTAACGAATTAATTTTTTTTAAGTGGCGAAAACTAAAGACGATAAATCAAAATGGTAGACTTTCAATCTTCGCCACTAAAAAAATTAAAATTTGTTAACAAACGGTACTTTTCAAAGTTTTTATCCTGTAACTTTTATCCTCTGGGTTTTTGAAAATTCGTATATGGCAGGTAATTTTCCCCTATGGAGTAGCTTACTAAAGACGATCAATCCAGATGGTAGAATTTTAATCTTCACCACTAAAAAAATTAAAATTTGTTAACAAACGGTAATTTTCGAAGTTTTTGTCCTGTAACTTTTATCCTCTGAGTTTTTGGAAAGTCGTATATAGCAGGTAATTTACCCCTATGGGGTCCAAATTGTAGAATTTCAATTCTCGCCACTAAAAAAAATTAAATTCGTTTACAAACGCTACAGGCGGAATTGACACGTACCCCAGAAAAAAATTTCATTAAAGCATAAACTTAACTAAATTCACACATATAATTTCTTGTTTTTTTTGCTACTGTGTATTGTGGGTGTTTAATATTTATGGATTACTATAGTTCTTGTGTAGTTTAGTAAAGTGTGTTTGTGTCTTTAGTAACTCAGATACAATGACTAGTAAAGACCATTGCATGAGTTTATTATGCTCAAATAAGGGTAAAAGGCTATATTTTCAGTAAGTATGAAGTAGAGATAGTTCTTGATATGTAATTTTATTGTATTATAACCAATTTAACACATCTAACTAGACTTGGGCCACACGAACAAAATGTTTAAGCCCGAACCTGCCTATTTTCCCCATTGGTTAATCAGAGGTTCCCAAACTTTTATTTCTCATAGACCACTTAATGAAATTTCCTGATTCCGGTGGACCCCCTGCAGCTACATTTCTACCATATTCCCAAAACTCGACAAAAAATGTGAAAATTAGATCTAACTATGGAAATTTGCTTTGCGGCTGAGTTCCAACCATGAATTAACAGTTTTCGAAAAAAAAGTAAAAATTGATTGCTCAATTAATTGATTGATTGTGCTGTGAGTGGATGTCAAAAAAAAAGTTGGCCAATCAAAAAAGTGATGACATCCAACATTACTTTTTTGGCATCTACTCTCTACTCACAGCACAAGAAACCAATCAATTCTCACTTATTTTATTTAGGAAACTCCCGGCGTGGTAAAAATTAAATGAAAAATAGTATATTTTCTTGTATTTATTCAAATAAGTAATTATTACACTATTAATTATTATTGTTATCATATTACATTGTAAGGTTTACATTATATTGTACTATGATAACAGTCGTAATATAATTAAAATTAAACATTAATAACGTAACGTAACTTCTATAATGACAATCACCAAATAGTCATAGTTTTAATGAGAGGGACGTACTTGATGGATTGACAGCAAATTATCAATATTTGGCCTCAGTTTTGTTAGAAATAACCGCATATCTTCCCGTTCTGCGATATTCAATCTGCTCCTTTTTTTAAACTTTTGTAACGACACTAAAACTTTTTTCGACAAGATATGACGAGGGAGACGCTATCAAAAGTTTTCTTGCAATTCCCAACAGTCCAGAATATTTTTCGGGTATTTCTGCCTGCAGCCAAAATGTTTGATACCCCCTTTTAAATTTCTCCTTCAGCTCCTCATTCGTGCTAAGCTCAAGTAGCTTCTCTTTTAATATCACACCCTCCACTTCCGTTTCATCAAATGGATTTATGATCCATGGTGGTATTTCCATCGTCAGAATATATCTTCAAATCCAATTTTGAAGTCATCATGCAGGGCAATTAAATGTTGAACGAGATAAATTTTCGTGGACCCCCGCTTACAAATTATGAACCCCCATTTTTTTGTCACGCTAACTTAGACCCCCGTCGATTCTTCCGTGGACCCCTGGGGGTCCACCTGGACCACTTTGGGAATCACTGTTAAATTTTAAAAAATCTTCTTTTATGTTTATAACTAAAAATAAAATAAATTCCATCATTAAACCCTTAACATTTAATAATGAAAATATTCAATATTCAAAAACGACAAAATTTTTAGGATTAGTTTTAGACCAAAATTTAAATTGGAAATGCCATATCCAGTATATTATCAACTCGATATCTCCTTTGGTATCTGTTTTGTACAGAGCTAGATATTTTATTCCTTTGAAATACTTAAAAAATATATATTTTTCATTAATATATTCAAAATTACAATACTTAGCTTCTGCATGGGGATCTGCTTGTTTATCAAACTTAAAACCATTACAAAAATTACAAAATAAAGTTATTAAATGTATACACAAATTACCACATTTAGAACCAACTGTTAATCTATATAGACCGAAAGGGTATTTACACGTTCAAAACATTTATAAATTAAAAATTTGTATTCTAATTCACTCTATTATTTTAAAAGAAAAAAAATCAAACATAACACTTCAGGAGAATAAGACATTACATGATCATAACACCAGACATTGTATAAATTATCAAACTATACCAGTAAAAAGTAATTTCGGAAAAAAATCGCTTTTATATGACGGAATAATAAAATATAACAATCTTCCACAAAATATCAGAAAAATTAAAAAATTGGCAACTTTTAAAAAACAATTAAAGAAATATTTACTAAATTAAATTATTTATACTATTTTTTTTTACATTGATTTTATTAATGAATTAAATTGGATTAACTTCCATTTTTTTTTATTGTTATTTTTTTTATGGTTATTATTTTCTATATTATGTTGTCACTTTCCATGTAATGAACTGTAAAAGTTAGTTTGGAATAAAGACATTTTAAAGTAAATGATAATTTTGCAGTGCGCATGCCCATTTCTGTGTGGTTTTGTTTACATGCACAAGGCCATAAATTTGCCACTTTCGTGATAATTGTTTGCTTATCTAAAGGTAAAAGCTTATGAGACTATATCATAATAATATAATAGAAATGCGCATTGCGCTGACACGGTGCGGCCATGTGTCTGATATAAGCAGCCTTCATCAAAGTCGACATTTTACAATATTATAATCAAAAATACATTTGAATTGTTCACCGTAAAGCACGTATTGTGACATTTCTTTATTTTATACTACCTATTATGCTTCCTGTAACAATATTACGTATGTTACAAATCGGTCAATTTTATATTGGAAACAAGCTCAACAAGCATATTATCCGCCCTGATAAGAAGTTGGATTTTATATTGCTCCATTGGGATTGCTTTTATTCGTAGAAAGCGGCTAGACAGTTTTTGCTTTTTATTTACTAAGGTAAATTACTTTTACGAAAAAGTCGACTAAATGACCAACTACCTATGGTAAAACCTTTTGGCAAGCTCTGGTGCCTCTGGTAGCAATAGATGGCATAATATGTCGTTTATAAACGCTATGAAAATGTGTTGACAACATCGTTTGTATGAGAGAGGAGGTGAAGAGCTGGGTGGGGGAAGGTAGTGGGGATTACGCCGGAGTTATCTTTGAATGTTACCTTGGTACCATAGAAGAAATCTGACCAACGCATGGCGAGTCAATCTCTCGGTTTAAGAGAGGGGATCATTTGTGCTAGCCACGTTTCACAAAATCGTTTTGCTTCGTCGATCGAATTTTAGTAGTTTCTTCAGTATTCATAAGTGTCTAAAACATTAGCCTATAAGTCTTTTTTTCATAAAGGTTTGATACGATATAATAATTAGGAAAATTCTATTAAATCTCAAATAATAAAACTATTAAAAAGAACTTTAAACTTACATTTAATTAAAAGAAAATATTGTGGCATATCGGACAAGTGTGTAACTATTTTTTTATATTGGAATATACAGGGATCCAAGTTTAATGGATACCCTGGGGCGGGTAGACCACGACGGCCGTTTCGTCCTTGTTAGGACTCTACAGGCAGCCATAACCCAAGCAATTCCAAGAACGACAGAAAAATGTACTAAAAGCCTCCTTGCAAAATCAAGGCGGCCATCAATACACCGTAGCGCCATCCCAGCGGAATTAACTTCAATATAAAAGGCAGTCACACTGATAATAATAGAAAAGTAGACAAATAAATACCACGAAGTGCATCACAATCCAGTATAGGGAACGCTATTCGCGTTTTCGATATGCCACAATATTTTCGCGGACACTGTATCATCTTCTAAACATTTTTATGGCTCAAAACTCAAACGAATTGCGCGCATTCTGGTGGGTGCCAGTGTTGATCTGTTTTCTTGTCTGCAAAATGGCAAATGTTTTTGGCGAAAACGCGAATAGCGTTCCCTATACTAGATTGTGATGCACTTCGTGGTTATTAGTTGTCTACCTTTCGATTTCTACCAGTGTAACTGCCTTTTATATTGGAGTTAGTTCCGCTAGGATGGCGCTACCGTGTATTAATGGTTGCCTTGATTTTGCAAGGAGGCTTTTAGTACATTTTTGCGTCGTTCTTGGAATTGCATGGGTTATGGCTGCCCGTAGAGTCCTAACAAGGACGAAACGGCCGTCGTGGTCTACGTGCCTCAGTGTATCCATTAAACTTATTGGATCCCTGTGTATTCCAAAATAAAAAATAGTTACACACTTGTCCGATATGACACAATATTTTCTTTTAATTATTTTCGCGGACACTGTATCATCTTCTTACATTTAATTAATAAAAAAACAAAATGATAGATACGTATTATTTGATACAATTTGCAAAATGTTTAACTTTTCTGTCTGTTTTTGTTAAAAGAAGGTTGCGTTTTAAAGTTTAAAAAGAAATCTATTAAAGTTTGTTAAAAAAATGTATTAAGAAATATTTATTTGTAGCTTTTAAAATATGTTACTACTACTACTACTACTAGACCGCTGGTTTCGCGAATTTTTAATAAGGAGCGCCTTTTGTTGCAAAATTTCTATGCGGTAGGGTAAAAATCAAAATTAGCAGGCGAAGGAATGAATTAAAAAACGAGAAATAAAAAAAAATGTATTTTTAGCATCAAACCAACCCGTTCTAGCCGATTGATAATAAATGAATAAATCTCATTTATTTCAATAAACGATAGAAAATTGTAGCCAATAGGACTAATTTATTTTTAGTGATTACCTATAACTATGTCAGTTTTGATCAATTATAAGAAAAACACCAAACTCGATGTGAAGAAAACTCACAATAGTATGAAATATTACAGTTTCCTTCTTGACAATGCGTTTAGGGCACTATCAAAGCAAAAAGGATGTAATTAATTAGATATCAAGTTTTTGTTCCTGAAAGCTAAGAATAGGTTGCCGTTTGATTTTACCGAACAATGCCTAATTGTTTCTCAAGTTTACAAAGGACAATAATTGTTATCTTGAAAGAGAACGGAATATCTTTTGTTGATAATGTGAAAATACACTCTTGTGGGCAAAAATAAAAGTACCCTTTAAATAAAATATAAAGTCTGTTTAATGACCGCTGACCGTTACGTCATATTAATTTCATTAAAAAAAACCTTTTATTCCTTATAAGAATTTCCATAATCTTTATATACTTTTAATACTATATGTGACAGCAACGCGCTTTTCTACTGTAAGATAACGAAAATTGCTAGACCGTTGTGTATTGATAATATCACGGTAATAATAGGAAATAGGAGTTATTGCTACCATAAAATGGTTTATAGCCATTATTGCTCTGAATACTCACAGTAATTATCAAGTTCTATTGGGGGTGTAATCCGGTTTTATATACTGTATTAGTTCTGACTGGCAGTTGTAATGAAACTTGACATTAATTATAATATTTGCTTGCTTCGGTTAATGAAGCATATAATTACCACTAAAAATCAGTAGGTACTGTAGTTCCCAAAAATTTAAATGGCTTCCCGTCTGATATTGTTCTTGTCGTTTAACATTGCAAATGGTTATCTATTATTATTATGGTTTACTGATATGGCAAAATTCATACATGGACTATAAACTCCAATACTAATGATGGGTTTTGCGAAATAGGAATATCCTGTTGATTTATCTGACATGCAAAGTTTAAAAAAACTTAAATACAAAGTAAAAATAAACTAATTAAAACAGGTATTGGTATAATCAATAAAATTCAAATTCAGACAGTACAGCGAGAAGACTTCGAACAACGATGTGACCTGATGTGGAATAAATACGTTGAAACTAGTACTACAACGCGCGACGATTGCCGATCGCTACGAACCCCCACCAACGTATTGGTGGATTATAGGTTCTTACGGATACAATTCGTTTTTGGGGACGCTGTTGCGCTTTCCTAATTGTAGAGAAAACGCTTTACTGGAAACAAGGTGAGTCGCATTGAGAAGATACAATTTATTTCTTAACAAATTTGCCGTATCAAAAGTAGTTCATTATTCAACAAAACTGTACTGCTAATAGAACTGATTACTGCTAATAAAAATACTGTAGCAAATCTGGAATTGATATAACACTAAAGCGGGTTTGATACACTAGCAATTTATTTAATAATGGGTTATAAAAATAAGCTATCAATACAAACTATGTCTTAGCAAACCTGTTGTACTAGATTACTAGGTCATTTTCCTCAGTGTAGGCTTGATCTACATATAGGCGTAGTTAGACGGTCAACACTGGGGGTGCTGAAGTCCAGTGGCGGCTCTTGACATGTTAACGTGGGGGTGCACAAACATTTTTAAGACCACGCCCAAATTTGGTCAATAATTTTTAGTAAATATTTTAATGTGATGTTAATAGCAGGTTTACTTAGGTCTTACAATGTTCTTGACAATCACTTTCTCCTCCAACGGTAACTTGCTAAAAGATTTTTTCAAAAATTCCACGGTGTATTTTATATCCGACGACGCACTCATTGTTTTTTCGTGTTTATTCAACTTTAAACTTTAACTAAATTCAATAAAACC
This sequence comes from Polydrusus pterygomalis, assembly GCA_963969555.1. NCBI lineage: Eukaryota > Metazoa > Arthropoda > Insecta > Coleoptera > Curculionidae > Polydrusus > Polydrusus pterygomalis. The sequence goes on along the minus strand of OZ018378.1, from coordinate 24,563,007 downwards.
ATATTAAACCTTAATAAACAAAAAAACATAGTCAAAATACCGGCTAAAAATTTCCGCGAATTTGAACGACTACGACTGGTTAAATTTAAATTATCAAATTAATGCAGAATTGCAGAACATGACATACACAAGCTATTATGCCGCTCTCGTATTTTACGAGATTTTTATGATCATAGACCCGCTCTGACAAGTAAACTGGGCGTGAACTATACGGTACACGGAGAGAAATTTTGAACAGAATTCGCAACTAGGTACCTAAATATACTTGAATTTGTACCAGAATTCGAATGCTTGAAATATTAATATTAAAAATTCATTACATATAATGTACCTATGTTATAAAAATAGGTTAGTTCTAAAATTAGCCTATATATCGTAAATTGTTTTTGGGGGTGCTAATTTAGAATTCGGGGGTGCTTAGCACCGACAAGTACCCCCCTAACTACGCCTATGGATCTACATAAAGACGGATGCGAACAAGTAAAATATAAGCGCGTTTTTTAAAAATTTTAATTATTATTTTTAAACTGTTAGTGAAGTCAGAAATAAGTAGTTTATTTAGGGCATTGAATATCAAATATCAAACTATATAAGAATGACGTATGTCCGAGAAAAGTTGACAACCCAGTTTTAGACGTCTTGTAGGTGGTTTGGCCGCCATTGTGGAGTTGATCGTAACTCTAACCTTAAAATTGTCGTTATAATGCAGCGCCTCTGCAACATATGTCTCAAATTCACGAATGTGATGTCGTAGTGTTGCCGCATATAGTATTTTATTGGAATTTTTAATGATATAAGCATTTTTAACACACAATAAAATAGGAGGTTCTCAATTCCAGCCGAATATATGATTTTGATAATAGTATGTACGCTGATTACTCCGGGGGAATTAGACCGATTTTCACAATGATTTTACCGTTGCATTGGGTGTTAAATGTTAAAGAAATAATAAAAGTAGATAAAAAGCGACAGCAAGTATAACTAAAATGGTTTTATTTCGTCGAAAAATGGCAAAATACGTAATACACTAATACAAACAAACTGGATGTTTCTTAAGCAAAAAAGTAAAACCTACTTATTTTAACCATTTTGAAAAGTAGTAATTTGCAAATTAAAACCAAGTTATACAAACAAACCGCACATCATTCATATTATTTTACCCAACATATACGTTATAGCCTAGGTAGGTATTGAATAGTGAGAGTCGTCATTTAGTTCTGTTAGAAATAGAATACATGGCGGTCAATATGTTTTCATGTAATTAACGTTGGGACGTCAAAAGGTTGAAAATATTATAAGCTACAAAGCAATTAAAAATAGGGACATTTTAAAATCTAGACTATACTATAGGTAGGAAAATAAATGTAAGCTACTTAAATCTAGGATAGGTGTAGGTACTTATGTGAAATCAAGTTTTACGATAAGCTATAAAAATAAATTTAAAAAACTCAAACAGCAAGTCAAATAGACAGGCGGCAACAATGTTTTAATTTAGCAGTGAAAAGGTTAGTCGCTTTCTTGTTGGTGAACTCATTGTGCCATCTATGAATTTAACGTAGCAGATATAGAAAATCGACTCATATGGCCTTCTTATAGTTTGAGATTCAATGTTTAGGGTAAAAGATATCATGGGATTGAATATTTCATTTTTGAAAATCTGTAAGAAATATTAAATTTACTGAAAAATAAATAAAACTAATTTATAAAATTTAAAATTGAACCATCAATTTTTTTGTCGGGTTAAAAGGGAATTTATCCATGTATCCAAACTTATTTCATACCGTAACTAATCAAATTTCCAAACTTTCCTCGCCTAACAAGCCACACCTAATACAAGTTGTTTTAACTGAAATAATTTCGCCATTTTCAAAGTCAGAGAATTTGCTGTAGTCTCAACAAGTATTCTTTTATATTTAATGTTTCTCCCTTGATGCCCTTGTACGGACGCAAAATTCCATTTACATAGTAGAGAGTTTTCGGGAACTGCTCTTTACCTGTAGAAATGCTGCAAGCAATTCATTAGTTTCTACTGTGGAAAATTAACTATAAACTGATGCAAAACGAATATTTGTCAATAAAGTTTCTACGGTTACGTACCAAAGTTAAAACGTTTGAATAATAAAAATAACTTTATTCGAAATTTGACTTTGGCATTAAGTTCTGCTTCGATCGAGATGAACATTAAGCAAAAAATAGTAGTGGTGAGACAAAGATTGGCGGAATGGAAACATGTGACGTCAGAGTGTGACGTCACATGCCAGACAATTGTCAATAGAAACGCCCTACGTTTACCGTCCCCATCCTTGTCGTCTATCCTTGTCTAAGGTCCTCATCATTTATGAGTTAATATAACTCCTACGTCGTTATTTGTTTTAACTGAATGTGTTTACTAAGAAACGCGACCTTTCTTCGTTCGAGCTATACTTGTCTCTCTTTATATATAGCGAAGGTAACTTGATGCAGACAGAGACAGATCTATGCTACAAATTACCCGAGCCATTAAATTATTTTTAAACGTTCAGTGTCTTCTTGGACTCGGCCACAAATAAAGGAATCGCCCAGCCCAACCTCGCCTTTATAAAATAAAATGATAATGGCCGACAAAGTTTATGAAAGAGTTTGTTTAACTTATTAACTTGATCTTTTCTATTAATATTGTTCATGAACACGAGCCTGTTTACATTTCATTCTGCTAAAGGTAAGTTTGCTAACTTTGATTAATTATTTCTATGATTATACAAATCAAAACCATAACATAAACTGAGTATTAACCAAAATGTGCCAACACTTGTTTGATTATTTTCTCCTAAATTTTGGTAAATCTATAAATACGCATATTTTAATTACTAAACCCTACGATACTAATTTAAATCTTGCTGATTCTTGCTTACTATGTATGTATATTATACGATCTATTTTTTTGATCTTTTTTAAACCTTTTGTAGATTCTCTGCCTACTAAACTCAAGTGGAAATAATTTTATTTTAACCCACTCGGAAGTGTTTTTTTCCATGATCTGATCATTGGTTTTTTTACATTGTGGTATTTTTGTTTTAGATCAGCTGTTGGTTATGTGAAAGAATGAATTTTGGAGACAAAATTTTGTCGTCACCTTAAGGATAGCTATAAAAAGTTTTTACCCACGCCTTTCCGCTTTTCCAGGAATGGAAATATGTATTCTTATTGAAAATACACACATTGCCGAGAAAGCTTCAAGTAGAGAATGAATGAAAAACCAGTTAACGAGGAACTCGATCAGCAGATTACGAGAAATTATAAGACATACTCAAATGGTAATTATTGTGATTTTCATTTAATATTTTAATAAAATTATGTCATGTGCATTTTTGAGTTTTATTTTTTATTTTCTTCGAGGCTAGACCAACAACAAAACAATATAGAGTATTTTATTTTAAAGTGATATTTAGTCGAAAAGGTTATTCAGAATGCTACTATTTGATTTTACTACATATAAAATCAACTAACGGGATTTTAAATAGTTTTTTTGGCTTAAATATTACTTTAAAATATTTCGCCAGAAAAAAATAACGAAACTATGGGCGTTTAAACGTCCCGCCTCTAGCCTCGAGGTTCCAACCAGACCCGATGGTGGCGCTCTTTTTGACATTTCCTTAATGACATTTTTGCTTCGACCAATTAACATGCTTGTTTGTCTTCTTCCTGGTGTAAGTATTCGTTGGTCGCGTGATTCGCATTATCTGTAAAATTTTAATTTTTTCCAAAAAATAATTTAAAAGTAGGGTTATTTCTGAAAGTAAGAAAAAAGTTATTAGAAAAAGTTTTTTTAAATGCAGTTTCTAGCCCACATGCAAAATTTTAGCTGCATAAGATAATTTTGATTTTTACCTATATTTTGTAAATTGCACCACTTTTGCAAAATAAGACTCAACGCAACCTACATAAAACTTCTTAGTTTTGACAATGCTTTATTTCAGATATACCTATTTTCTTTAACGTAGCGCCTTATTAAATGTGTGTTTTTCTACAAAATCAAAAGTTATTAGTTTTTGAAGAGGTAGTTTGTGTCTGAAAGTAACACACCTTAATATTAAGACAAAAAAAACACAGTGTCATTAGTAAAGTGTTCATTAAGTGGAAAATAAATTTTAGTGGTGGGTAAAAAAATCAAAATTATCTTATGCAGATGAAATTTTGCATATGGACTAGAAACTGCATTAAAAAAAACTATTTTTAATATATTTTTTCGATATTTTCAGAAATAACCCCTTTTTTGAATTATTTTTTGGAAAAAATTTAAATTTGACAGATAATGCGAATCACGTTACTGGATACTATTTTTTGGCCTAATTTTCGTCTCGATCGAAGCAGAACCTGATGCCAAAGTCAAATTTCGAATAAAGTTATTAATAAAAAAAAAATTCCATTATGATGCGGACTTTACTGGTCACACTGTAGAATTAATTGTAGAATGTAAAAATGGAAAAATATATAATATTATGTTGAATTAAAAAAAAAATTTGATGGGTCCCAGCGATCCTTGATAACGTGGGCCGTTTTCTACATAAAAAGCCGATTAGAGTATTTATCATAACGCTGTATACTGGATGTTAATTTGAAAACTTCCCACCACGGATTTTCCTGTTTTAAAATGAAAATGTGGAAAATCGCTCGGACCCGTCGATTTTTATTTCGAGGGGGACATCTTTTGCGTATATTGCCAATCTTGTTACTTCAAGCCCCTAGGAGGGAGGGGGGGGGGGGGGGGGTAAGATCTAAATCTTAAATGGATACCCCTATTTTATATAATTTTTTTCGATTCTGCATAAAATTCTGAACATTTTTTAATAAATGCATCATTAGTCTATACTAAACAGTTTCCGAGATATTGACTCTTGAAAAATTAGATTTTTGAACTTTGACAGCGTCTAGCTTTCTAACAATACGTCTTAGAGCAAAACGGCTTACATGTCCCTATCTTCGATTTTTATTATCTTTCCAATAGTGTCAACTTCCAGTTAAACCGGTTGTAGGAAATATAGTACTTCCGGTTTAACCGGAAGTTGACACTATTGGAAAGATAATAAAAGTCGATGATAGGGACATGTAAGCCGTTTTGCTCTAAGACGTACAGTTAGAAAGCTAGACGCTGTCAAAGTTCAAAAATCTCATTTTTCAAGAGTCAATATCTCGGAAACTGTTTAGTATAGACTAATAATGCTTTTATTAAAAAATGTCCAGAATTTTATTCAGAATCCAAAAAATGTATACGAAATAGGGGTATCCATTTAAGATTTGGATCTTACCCCCCCTCCCTCCTAGGGGCTTGAAGTAACAAGATTGACAATATACGCAAAAGATTTCCCCCTCGAAATAAAAATCGACGGGTCCGAGCGCATTTCCACATTTTTATTTTAAAGCAGGAAAATCCGTGGTGGGAAGTTTTCAAATGAACACCCTGTATATTTAATTCGACTATTCAAAGAATACCACTGTTTTAATAAAATAATTATTTGAAATCCCAAAAATTATTGAAATTATTATAAGTGCAAATTTAAACCCCCTGCACTAAAGAAATTTAAATTACTTTAAACTAGTCTGCCAAAGACAAAAGCGGCTTTTTCTCATCGCTTGCTCGGCATGCAATTATTCTTCGTTAATTATATTAAAATATTCTGAACTTGGAGCGCGCAATTTACACCCAGTTTTAGTTGTCGGACCGAAATAATTTTACCATTGCCAAAGCCGGTAATGATGTCTGAACCAGATTACCTTCCATTATGAATGTTGCTATCATTCTGCCCTGCGAACGCAAGAAATAATTTGCATAGTATAAAGTTGGGAATTAGCGAATAGTTCTCTTTCTAATCAGCCTATTATTGCTGTCAGCGAATGCTGTAATAAAGATAAGACAATTGATAGAAATAATGGATTTGATATTTTTTGTTTGATTTAAAATCGAAAGTTTTTTCTGGGTATTAATAAATATTTAGGAGAATTTCATTCACCGTATTTTAACAATCAAATACCATAATTTTATTGTGTATTACCATGGTTATTCTATTGTTGCAAAAAATTATCCCGATAATTTTTTGACAGAAAAAAATTATCATGATCATTTTTTGACATATTTTTTTTTGTCAGTCATAATGATACACAAACAAAACATTCATTGCATTTATACTAATATTAACAAAAACAACAGGCATGTTATCCTATATTTATATTTTATTATAGAAGAAAAAACAATATTAACAATCGTATAATAATATGAATAAAAAATTTTTCTGTAAACCTTCTGGTGTATTTTCATCCCAAATTTGTACCATTTACAAATACTGCTTATGATTAAATGCAACTGCACTTGCTGTCCTTTTTTCTGAGTTTTTTTTGTAACATTTTTCTTGCAGCATCGCGAGCATCTCTTGCTGGTTTGAAAGAAATGTCAGTAAAAGGATCTATCTTCCTATTATATTCGTTGTAGTACTTTTCTTTTAGAAATTTTGCAGTGACGTTCCACATTGTTTTGACGACTGCTTCCTTGTACTCACTACCATTTTTCTTGCGCATATTGGCTCCCCAATCTTTCAATAAAGTCACCAAAACTTCTTCAGCGGTGTCTGGACCTAATATATAACTTTTTTCCTCGCAGAATAGTTGAAACTGAGACCATATGGACTGCTTTGATCGTTTAGTATGTATGGGCGTTAGATTCTTAATATTTTCATTTATAGTTTCCATTGACTGGATTCCAAATCGCGACATTTTTTTGACAGATGCATTGAAATGTTATTTGGTTACCCTAACAATGTTATACCAGCTACTTTTCTGTGAGAATGACATAAATCGTTCAACTATACCGTGGTAAAGCAAAATCCGTTCATGAAATTCTCCTACGAATATAACGCGGGCATTAATAATTATTGGTAATTTTAGAAAAATATGCTTGAATGCAATTTGGAGCCAGAAAAAGCATGAGTGCACGTAGTGCACGAATAATTATCAATACACTTGTTATATTATATATGATAATATCAGGTATCCACGGCATTTTAATGTCACAATTAATTATTACTAGCCGATGATGATGTCGTGAAGTCTGCAACAAATTATTTGCTATTATGAATGTTGCTATCATTCTTCCCTGCGAACGCAAAAAATAATTTGTAGGTATAGTATAAAGTTGGGAATAAGCAAATAGTTACCTTTCTAATCATTCTATTATTGCAGTCAGCAAATGTTGTAATAAGGATAAGACCATTGACAGAAATAATTGATTTGATATTTTTTGTTTAATTTAAAATCGGAAGTTATTTTCTGTCTACTAAGCAATATTTAAGATAATGTAAGATATCCACGGCAATTTAATATCACAATATTATTACTAGAGTCAACTTTTTGTAAAAACAAAGCGTCACTTGACAACCACATGTGACATTAACAGCTAATACAGGTTTATTTCTAAAAGTTCCCAGTTTAGTAATGTCCCGTAGCAAGCTCATTTATCATTATTTGCTATTATGAATTTAATATTAATAGTTTATCCATTTTAATTACGGTACAATAAGTTGCCAAACCTTGCGCTCACTGAGAACTAATCCAGCTGTTTGTATTTAAAAACAAATGGCATTTTATCAGCTTTGTACTACGCCGCGAACGTAAATTATAATATGGCAACGCAGCATTGAACGCGAAACATGCGCAGGCGCACCGCTTGATTGGCTCTTCTACAATGTTTAGGAGGCGAAACTCTTGCATATTGTCAGGGTTGTTCATAGTGTTGTCTATTGGTATAAGTTTAGTACATTTCAAATGTAATTCTATGAATTCGCAATGAATAACGCCATAACTTTTAATCTATCGCACGTTAAGTTTGATGTTTCAATCAAAAATAAAATTAAAGCTATATTTTTGCAAGCCATTATGCTAATGAACCATACAAAGCCCTTTACAAGTTTAAAATATGATAAATGGTAAGGTAAAATAACTTAGCCCAGTCCTGTCTCTGTAGCTAACATTACCTGATTGCAGCAGGTGACATGTGACTTAACCACGATGCGGCGTGTTCTTAGAGAAATTTCACTATATTATAGCCGATGATGGTGTCTGAAGTGTTCACCAAATTATTTACTATTATGAATGTTGCTATCATTCTGCCCTGCGAACGCAAAAAATAATTTGCATAGTAGGGTAAACCCGGTAGAGATGGCGCAGCGGGTTAGATGGCGCAGTGCCAATATATCCCTAAACAAAATAATATCCGGCAACGTGGCCATCGCTACAGACCTTCATTTGCAAGTAAACGTCTATGCCGTTCACCTCGCGCCCATCATTTGGAGTTAAGATATTTTAATTTTCCTTTATATATTTCAGCATGTCCTTTCTTTTTTCTAGATAGTAAGTAATCTAATTATTTGGGTGTCAAACTAGCCAAAGTTTTTACTAGTTGTAACATAGTCGCTTTAAAATGAGCATATAGTTTGTTTTCTAACCTTAAAATCATTCACATTGTTATTTGTTCCCGAGCACGATACCGAGCCATCTCACCAAATGCAAGTTGGGTTAGATGGCGCGCGCCATATCACCCTATGTTCTTACCCAATCTATTAGATTAAACTGCTAAAATAATTAGCTTGAAGCTTATCAGATTAACTTTTTATTTTTTATAGATGCCTACTATGTGGCACGAGACAAAATTTGAATACCTAGTTTTTTTTTTTATATTTTGTGTGAGCGCCATCTCACCCAGAGATGGACTTTTCTCTTATTTGAAAAAAAAAGAGAACCATGTCTTATTCAGTTGAATTAAATGATTTTTTTTCCTCTCCTCTACTTTTATTTTTCCCAAAAAAATTGTTTATTTTACATTATGTGTTTACGCCATCTCACCCATACCCATGGGGTGAGATGGTTTTTTTTCTGTTTTTTTTTTTTAAATACAATTTATGGTCATTAAAATTAAATTAAGTTTTGTTTTTTGTATCCTCTACTTTTATTTTACTCAGTATAATCATATAAAAAATAATTCCTACCTAAAAATTGTAAATCTGATTTTTTATGCGACTTTGAAAAAACGTGCGCCATCTCTACCGGGTTTACCCTATAAAGTTGGGAATAAGCGAATAGTTACGTTTCTAATAATCCTATCATTGCAGTCAGTGAATGCTGTAATAAAAGACGACCATTGATAGAAATAATTGATTTGATATTTTTTGTTTAATATAAAATCGTAAGTTTTTTTTGGGTATTAATAATTAATATTTAGGATAATATAAGGTATCCATGGCATTTTAATGTCACAATTTTATTACAAGCCGATGATAATATCGTGAAGTCTGCACCAAATTACTTGCTATTATGAATGTTGCTATCATTCTGCCCTGCGAACGAAAAAAAATAATTTGCATAGTATAAACTTGGGAATAAGCGAATAGTTACCGTTCTAATAATCATATTGTTGCAGTTAGCAAATGCTGTAATTAAGATAATACCATTAATAGAAATAATTGATTTGATAAGTTATCTTCTGTGTATTAAGCAATATTTAAGATAATGCCCATCCATGGCAATTTAATGTCTCAATATTATTACTATCATAGCAGATGATGATGATGTTTGAAGTCTGCACCAAATTATTTACTATTATGAATGTTGCTATCATTCTTCCCTGGGAACACAATAAATTATTTGCGTAGTTGCAAGTTCCTGTACATCTTCATCTCTCTTTTATTATGGTCTGTCTATTTTATCATGACAAAGCTGACAGAAAAACAATTGAATAAAAATTTAACACATTCGTTAATACACGGACCAAATTACAATGCGACATATTTTTGTCATTTGCCACTTCTTTTACTTTGTCGTTTTTAAAACTTGGACAAGTTGAAATAATATACAGGGTAGGATTTTTAACTGGAAGAAATTCAGTATTAGAAAGCTTATTTATTTGCTAAGCAAATACAGAACTACGGCTGCATTTGTTTTTAGTTTGGCATATTTTTTTAATGAAATTTACCCCTCTTTTGGAGGTAGAAACCGCCCCCAACTTTTTTTTCAAATGTAAAGGTATGTATTGTGATAGGTCGTTGGAAAGGGCATAAAAAAGGGAATAAGACCCACTATTTACTTTTGCATTTCGGTACTGTAGACTAGGGCTCGGAATTGTATTCGAATAATTCGAATATTCGAATATTCGACTATTCTAAATTCGAATTTTTTGTTAGTTAAAAAATTCGACTATTCAAATATTCGACTATTCGAAATTCGAATATTTGACTATTCGAATATTCGACTATTTAAATATTCGACTATTCAAATATTCGACTATTCAAAATTCGAATATTTGACTATTCGAATATTCGACTATTTAAATATTCGACTATTCAAATATTCGACTATACGAAATTCGAATATTCAAGTATCTATTCGACTTTTTGAATATTCGACCATTCGAATATTTAACTATTTGACTTTGTTCGAATATTTATATGTTCGACTATTCGTGTTTTCTGTGAAACTGTAAATTTCAACGTTAAAAATAAAAACAAAAATAAAATTATATAGTCATCAAACAGTTAAACCACTTCTACCGTGATTAAACGACTGTAATTCGACTATTTAAATATTCGACTATTCGAAATTCGAATATTTGACTATTTGACTATTCAAGTATCTATTTGACTATTCAAGTATCTATTCGACTATTTGAATTATTCGACTATTCGAATTATTCGACTATATTCGACTATTCGACTATTCGAATTATTCGACTATTCGAATAACATACCAAACGACTCTTCGAATAATTATATTTTAAAAATTCCGAGCCCTACTGTAGACGCAATTTGTTTTATTGTAAAAATTGTTGGAAATGTTACCCATTTTTTTTAACAAACCCCTAATCTAAAGTAACATTTATTCTTGACATTATGTACCATAACCGGAGTTATTTGGCGAATTCCGTGTGTAAGTCGATGCCGAAGCTCCTTTAAATTTTCTGGTTTTATTACGTAAACTTTGGTTTTTAGTTGACCTTAAAGAAAATAATCTAGAGAATTAAGGTCCGGCGATCGTGGCGGCCATTCAATGGTACCCCTTCTTCCTATCCAGCGGTGCACATTTATGGCGTAATGAGGCGCAGCACAATCTTGCTATAACCACATTCGATTATCATAAAAATCTGCTTCTGCATGGTGAGGAAATAAAGCAATCAAATATAGAATGGAACGTTTCAGGAATGTTCCTCAATAGTCCTAAATATAAGTAGGCTAAAGAACATGACTAGCATGTACGTATTACTTCCTGGATCGAGTTAATTTTTGGAATTAATGCTAAATACATTTATTTCATTTACTGGTAGATTATTCAAGACACACATGGAAAGAATATTATTCAACGAATATGCTAATAAGGATTAAGAAGCGATATTCTTTGCATTAGCAATGTATACCAAAGGTGTTATCTGGGTATTCAAGGGTCTGTAGCTCCGTACAGAAAAATTGGCGGACCTATGTAAATATGAACTTTTTTTCGTACAGTTTTATGTAAAAAGATCCTTAAAAATGTGTCAACGTCATTTTTTAACACCCTGCTACAAATGAACAAGGTGCTTACTCGTGTCCTGGAAAATCATCATTGTCTTTAAATTTAGAATTAAAACAATTTTACAAACAAGACACGTTTATTGTAATCATAGTATAAAATGAAATCAAAGTTATTTACATCACATTTGAAACGTGATTAACAAAAAAAATTGATTAATAAGCTTTAGACTATGAATTGATCGGAAATATTGCGGTGGACCTTTATTTATTTTTTTGCACAAAAATAGAATAAATGAGCTCTTCGTTACTATCCCAGTCGTTAAGGTTAACTTGCAGATTTATCTTGTACTTTTTGGCGAGGTACCAACCCTGGGGTTCCGTGAAAAACACGACATAGTTGAATTTAGGGTATGTCAGACTTAGATATTCAGCAAGTTTACTTGGAATTTCTTCTCTGTTATTTCGATACTTAAGAAAAACCGTTGCTAAACCCTTTTGTGCAATTTCCAAAAGTTCCAGGTCAACATCGTCGTCGTTATCAACTACACTAACCTAAAATAGCAAAAAAATTGAAAATTTATATTTATTTTTGTGAGGAATGAGAAAAAGTGGATAAACAAAATAATATGTTAAATGCACTTTTTTAATGAATATTAAAAATGTGTAGTTAAATGATATATTGCGTATTTAGTATGAAAAGGCTAATATTTTCAGGGCTACTCGAGTCGTCAGCTGGCAACAGTGGCGTAGCTTCGGGGGGGGGGGCGCGATTTCCCCTCCTTGTAATAAATACAGGGTGATTCACGGTGGATGGAACGTTAGACGTTTCTGACGAACCAGTAAAGGAATCGTTCTGAAAATTTGGTCGCGTACATAAACGGACATGCTCTACCAACCTAAAATATTTTTAACAATACAGTGTTGCCGCTTCTAGACAAAAATATTAGTAACTTCGATTTTTTAAATGCAACACCATATATTTTATTTTATTTTCGAATACTTCATTACTTTCCTTACAATTTTTATTGACTCTACTCTATACTTATCTCTTACCGTTTCTAAGATATAAATTAATTTCCTTTTTTTTTGTCCAAAAACGTCACTTTTAAAAATGCTGATAATTTTAAACTCTAAAACAGTGAAATCCTGAAATTTGGTAAATAGTTAACTAATACTATAGGGCTCTTTGCCATAGTCCCAAATCTTAGTTGCAATATACAGGGTGGTTGAAAAATACACTTATTCTGGTAACTTAAGAAAGTGACCATAAGTCCTTTTTTTCAAATGTAACACCCTGTATATTATCACGGATTTTAAAAGCTGCTAAAATTTCACTTCATTCTTGTACATCATGCCATGCAGTTTTTATGAATTTATTTATTTTATTTGGAACAAACCCAAACACACATTATCCAAATAAAATAAATAAATTCATAAGAACTGCATTTGTATTTGTATAGTGTTTTCTTCCATGACTTTAAAGTGTATTTCTATCTTGTATCTAAACTTAATGAAATGTCAAAACGATAACCATAATAATATACGTAAACATCAGTTTTTGTCATGGCCAACTTACTAATAACCGAATAAAAATTGAATTGTATAGAAAATTTAACAAATTATGCTTAAGGCGGCAGTATCAACATGCTTGCCAACCTATAACCTATTTCGCGTAGATTTATTTATGTTTTCTAGCTTTTATACAAAATTTAAAGAAAATCAGTATCGACTTGATATTCTATAGGTAATAATAATAAATATCAAGGAATTTTATAACTTATTTTAGGAGAATTGTATAGCGAAAAATATCGGGTAAGATTTTTTTTAACATTATTATGTTATTGTCACTCATTGTTCTTTCACTATACAATTCTCCCAAAATTAGCAATAAAATAAATTGATATTTTTGTAATATATCGGATACTACCTAAATAATGTACCGACGATATTGATTTTCTTTAAATGTTAGTTATTAAAATAATAAACTCAAAAATCAACGCGAAATAGGTTATAGGTTGGCAATAGATTGAATGACGTTGAGAATTCAACCTTAATACGTCAAAAAAATGGTTACACCAGTTAGTTAGGTACAGGTATGATGTACAAGAATGAAGTGAAATTTTAGCAGCTTTTCAAATCCGTGATAATATACAGGGTGTTATATTTGAAAAAAAGGACTTATGGTAACTTTTTCAACTTACCAGAATAAGTGTATTTTTCAACCACCCTGTATATTGCAACTAAGATTTGGGACTAGGGCAAAGAGCCCTTATGGTATTAGTTAACTATTTACCAAATTTCAGGGTTTCAGTGTTTTAGAGTTCAAAATTATCAGCATTTTTAAAAGTGACTTTTTCGGACAAAAAAAAAGGAAATTAATTTATATCTTAGAAACAGTAAGAGATAAGTATAGAGTATAGGTAATAAAAATTGTAAGGAAAGTAATGGGGGATTCGAAAATAAAATAAAATATATGGTGTTGCATTTAAAAAATCGAAGTTACTATTATTCTTGTGTGGAAGCGGCAACACTGTATTGTTAAAAATATTTTAGGTTGGTAGAGCATGTCCGTTTATGTACGGGACCAAATTTTCAGAACGATTCCTTTACTGGTTCGTCAGAAACGTCTAACGTTCCATCCACCGTGAATCAACCTGTATATATAGGTAAAGTCTGTGTAATGACCGCTGACCGCTACGTCACGACTAGTGCTTATCTTTCTAACATTCTAGGTGGTAACTAGGTGAGATAGTAAATTTGAATCAATAATGAAGGGGCTTTTAAGCAAAGTTGGCTAGATGATACTCTTTATACAATTTAAAAAAAAAAGTCAGAGGGTGTACGGTATATTATTCTACGTGTTAGTTCAAAAAACGGATTTGAGAATCATGACTGGCCTAAAATTTGGTAATTATCATGATTCGATAAATAGTTGAAACTTTTAGAAATGGTTTGAAGAAAAAGTGTTACCAAACTTGAAAGAACCGTCGCTTATTATCATGTATAACGCCCCGTATCATTCTGGGCTAATTGAAAAAATTCCAAATACAAGTTGGTCAAAAAGACTCTTCTTGCATGGTTAGAACAAAGACAAATCCCGGTAGTTTAGATGCTACGAAATCATGCGTGGAGCGTGGGTCACCTTGTATAACTTACTGTATATTCTGGTACTATTGTAGACTCTTCACTAAGAAATTGACCTTTAGCATCAAATTTATGTACTGCCACTGGCAATTCCTTTCTTTCTAACTTCTTTATATGGTCTTCCACTGGTTTGCTGGTATTTACTTCAATTGATTCGTTAACGAAATGTATTCCATTGATAAAAATGTACTAAGTAAGTAAAAAAAAATGTTAGATATAGATTTGATTCTGTAATCGATTTAAAATAACTATAAATTGATATACAGGGTGTTCCTTAATGACGTGCTAATATTTTAGGGTGTGATTCCTCAAGTCATTTTATGAAGAAAAGTTCATATAAACATATGTCCTAAACGGTTAAAATTTTTTGCTACAGGGTATTGATTTTTTTCTTTTTTAATGCGTTTTTTTCGAGGTTTTTTTGTAATATCTCCGAAAGTACTTTAGATAATATTTTTAATTTTAGCATGTGCTAATAGGACATAAAACCACATATTTTAGTTATAAAAGTAATTTTTTTGTCCCATCAGTGGCGTCCCTGCAAACAAGTCCTCTGATATTTTTTAGAAAAAAAGTGGTACACCACTGACATTTTTCAATGTAGATATTATTTCTGATTAGCCTGGTCAATTCTACATAAAAATGGTCTTTTGAGTTTTTCTCCCCAGGCACACCGTTCTTAATTAAAATAATTAAATTAAATTAGCTCTACTATTAAGTATTATTAACATTGCTAATGCAAAATTTTGTTTTATAAAAATTGTTGAAAATGACCACGTTTACTTAATAGGCATGCTTTCGCCCGTCTTTGCATCGAATAACGCACTCCTTCAAATATTCCAAGCGAATTCCGTATTGTTTCACAGAAGGCAATTATTCGTTCCCTTAAATTTTCTAAAGTGTTAATGGGAGTTTTATACACTAGAGTTTTAAGATGACCCACAAGAAAAAATTTAAACTATTGAGACCAGGGGATCTTGCTGATGGCTATTGTTGAGCTCCTCCGCGACCTATCCAACGATTCGGATAAACTGCATCTAAATGGTCGCGAACTATTACACTGAAATGGGCAGGAGCTCCATCATGCATGTATAACATTTGATTCCTTAGCGCATAAAATATGATAAATCTTCAAGTAACACACGTAGTTCTTCTTGGAGGAAATGCAGATAAGACTGCCGTTAAGGCGTTAATTATGTTTTTAAGAACGTCACCTTTCCAGGATAACTAGATTTAAGTATGTGATCAAAAATGATTCGTCAATACTGCAAAATGAAGCTAATTTAATTTAATTATTTTAATTAAGAACAGTCCGCCTGAGGAGAAAAACGCAAGAGACCTTTTTTATGTAGAATTGATCAGGCTAATCAGCAATAATACCCACATGGAGAAATGTCAGTGGCGTACCACTTTTTTCTAAAAAATATAAGAGGATATGTTTGCAGGGACGCCACTGGTGGGACAAAAAAATAGTTTTTATTACTAAAACATGTGGTTTTATGTCCTATAAGCACATGCCAAAATTGAAAATATTATCTAAAGTACTTTCGGAGATATTATAAAAAAGTTTTTAAAAAACAAAAAATTCAACACCCTGTAGCAAAAAATTTAAGCCGTTTACGACATATGTTTATATAAACTTTTCTTCATAAAATGACTTGAGGAATCACACCCTAAGATATTAGCACGTCATTAAGTGTATACTTAGAATGAATATAAAACAGACGTGCCACAGATACGTTATCTTATTATAATATGCAAGGATCGGGTACCTGTAGATGACACAATAACAAATGAACCTATTGACAAGATCATATTCCATTCTGAAGTAAATCAACATACAGATTTCGCCTTTTTACTTTGTTTGCCAAACTTACGCTGTTAAAAGTAAATGATGTCGGAAATTTAATTTTTTGTCTAAAACCTTATAAAAAGTCTGCAGTATAAGAGATCCGTCTCTAAAAACATGTCTATCACAACATTGGTTTGAGGCCATGATGACGGTGTTTAATTCATTTCCATTTAGGGATGTCCATAGAAAATGTATCGCGAAAAAACATCGATATTTGCGATGCATCGAATATTTCCCTCATATGTTAAAGTTCCCATAAGAGAAATGCAATTTTCGCAAAATTACAGCGAAAACAGCACTGCCAGAAATCGAAAATTGCATCGCAAGTTTATATTGTTGACGAAACGTCAAAGCGGGATTTTATTGTTAACAAACGTCAAAAATGTAATATTCTGACAATTAACGTCATCTTATTGAGTGACAGCAGACAAAAAAGTCAATGTCAACGAATGTTTTCCTTTCATTTTGTCAAGAATTGTTAATAACTATCTCTTTGCATTCTGTTAAATAAAATATTTAAATTTACTTGATTCGAGTTCTTAATTAATTTGGGAAATATTCAAATAAATTACACTCGTGCATAAAAATAACCAGATAATTTTTTTATTCAATGTGTTTTTTTTACAAATTGCAATTGTTTGTTTTCATATTTTACGAAAATGCCCTCCTCCTGCGGATTCGGGCTTTTTCGCAAAAAAATGAAAACAAACTCTTACAATTATAAAAAAACACATTTTATTCAAAAATTATCGGTAATTTTGATGCACTTGTGCACTTACCCCCGAAATTTTTTTTTTAATAGAATTAGAATTACACAACAAATCACGAATCTAGTTATTTTAAACTCACAGTTTAACTAAAACCAAATGTATAATCAAGATCGAGACGCAAAGGCAAAATTATTATTTTACGAATAAGATTAAGGCTTAATACATCGATTAAAATACATCGATGCATTGACAAATATCAATTGGCCTCGATGTATTACTTAAAAGCGATGCGTTGCATTGAAAACATCGATGTTTTCGATGCGTCGATGTATATCAAACATCCATATTTCCGTATGGCGTTTCTTTGACAGCGGTCTGAAATTTTCTTTATTGTATCGCTTTTGTATAATAATTGCTGTGTTTTAAGCGTGTGATATTTTTTGGAGCCTAATTAAGATGAGACGCAAGGGTCAAGACTGCCAGAATTAGTTACTTTTCATGGGTGCGGAAATAGAAAGTTAAGTTATTTATAGGTTCGGTTTAAACTATAATAGAAACGTCACATTCAAAGGTAAATCCACTGTAATCCCTACTCCCTGCCCCACCCAGCTCTTCACCGCCCCTCCTACAAACGATATTGTCAATACATTTTAATGGCGTTTATGAATGACATGTGTCATCTATGATACGTACCAGATAATTCATAATACGTATTTTTACCGCTTCTTATTGTGAGCTTACAACAGCATTCAGCCAATGAGCATTTTTTAAAAATCATTTTATATTATGTTTTGTACAATCCAAAAGATCACTTACTCGTATGTCTTTATCGTAATACCCCGCATCAGTAATTTCACCATCTTTGTTATATTCTTCATTAGCTACATCCATGGAGAAGCCAAGTTTTGTGGTAACGTCAAACATTCTTTTGAGGTCAGATGATAGTTCCTGATTATCTTCATCGTCATCGTCATTAGAGATTTCTTTTGCAATCTAAAAAATAGAGTTGGATATTTACCTATGATATGATGTACAGTTTTGATACGCATAGGAACTAGGTACTTAATAAAAGTTCTTTAAATTTTGTTAATGGTTTGGGATGCGGTATTTAAGTACACATCCCACTTCGTTAAATTTTTTTAACCAGTTTGCTTAAGGCTACACACGATCCGGCAGGTCTGTCAGTCGAAATTGACTGAACAGTAGGACTAAAGGATGGTAACCAAATGAACTGTCAACCACACCATTAGGGGTATAAAAGTGGAATTCTGCAACCCCCAACATTTGCCACTAAACATCTTGGCGATCTTTAAGGCTAGGCGCTGACTTGCAACTTTCGTGCAATTTTCGGTTGCGCAACTGTTTGGTTGCGCGATTTCAGCCATGGCACAAACTAAACGGTTGCATCAATTATCAGTTGCAAATCGGCGCGCTCCCATTTAACTCTGTGGAAGTCACTCATGCAACCAAACAGTTACGCCCAGCCTAAACGTATGTCTAAAAACAATTGACACGTAGGTACGTGCGAAGAAAATTTGACATTGTTGTTGACCTTGTCGAGTCTACCAGGTGTCTCGCCATGGCTAAATGTTTGAATTTCTATATTTTTGTGGCACCTCTAATATTTTTTTATATTAAAAATGTAGCTAAAGGACCTACTAATCCTTTGGACAAGTAGGTACTAAATACTGTATTTTAACTATTTGTGAAATTATAGAGCTATAAAGAATACCTTCACTGCTAAAAAGGAGGAATAATAACAATTATTTTATCGAATAATATCAAAATTAGGTTCTAAAAACACCTATATGGGTATCATGTTTTTAAATTTATGCACTATCGTAGATATTAACTCCTACCAAAAGGGTAGGTACCACGATACACCACAGCGATACACCTATAGGGGATTTAACGAACACAAATGTGTATCGTGACTAGGTATCTATTTTATTATAGAGGGGACGGACATTGTTGGCGTTGGTTAAAATCCACACAAGCAGTTTGCAAATTGCTAGTCCGTTGCGTAGTAATAATATCACGGTAATCTAGCCAATAGGAAATATGAGTTAATGCTATCATGAATGGTTTATAGACATTATTGCTCTAAACACTCACAGTAATTATCAAGTTCTATTGGGGGTGTAATCTGGTTTCATATACTGTATTAGTTCCGACTGGCAGTTGTAATGAAACTTGACATTAATCCTAATAATATTTGCCTGCTACGGTTAATAAAGCATATATTTACCACTAAAAATCAGTACTGTAGTTATCGAAAATGTAAATAGCTTCTAGTGTGATATTGTTCTGGTTGTTTAACATTGCATATGATTATCTATTATGCCACATGGTTTACTAAGATGGTAAAATTCGTCCATAGATTAATTGAAACAGGTATTAGTACAATCAATAAAATTCAAATTCAGACAGTGCCGATAGAACTCCGAACAACGATGTGACCTGCGCGGCTATTGCCGATCGCTACGAGCCCCCACCAACGTCTTGTGGATTATAGGTTCTAACGGATACAATTCGTTTTTGGGTACGCTGTTCTACTTTCTTAATTGTAGGGAAAGCGCTTTACTGGGAACAAAATGCGCCGCTTTGAGAAGATACAATTTATTTCTTAACAAAATTACTGTATAAAAAGTAGATCATTATTCACAAAACTGTGCTGCTAATGGAACTGATTGATACCAATAAAAACACTGTTCTAGCAAATCTGGAATTGATATAACACTAAATTGGGTTTGATACACTAGCAATTTATTTAATATGTGTTAATACAAAATAATCTATGAATACAAACTATGTCTCAGCAAACCTGTTGTATCAGATCATTTTTCTCAGTGCACTTAACAGACATACGCCTCTTGTTTTATTTTCAAAAGAAAACCAATTCTATTTTTATATTTTTTTTATAAAAAAAAGTAACACTTCTAAAAATGAAATTTAATTTAAATCTTCCTAACTTCGGCCTGTAGCAAGAAATCTTTAGGTTACTGCAAGTCGCTCATGTGGTGTAATAGCTTGTCTTAACTGCGTGTCTTAATTTATAGTATATAATAGATCTCGTAATCCATTCGCAAATAAGGAAACCAGTTTTCATGTTCAGTTTCAGCTCGTATAAAAGATTAATATGGGAAAACTCTTGAAAAAACATTCCTTTACCCACTTTATCCTTTTCTTTTTTGTTTTTATAGCTAATACCGCCGTGGCGGCACATAAATATTACTTCATAATTACGCAGGTTATTGTTGAACTAGTGTACAAATCTGCAGTCTGGTTTTCGCCATTTTCCTCGTCGAGGGGTTCGTCGAGCTGCTTGACGAACTGCTTGACAAGTTTGTGGCCTTATTTATAGCTGTACGAAAACCAAAGAAAAACGAAAAAGTTTTAATACTTACTTGTGGCAGATGTAATTCTACTGTTCTTATTTCAATAACTTCTCCGTTAGGTCCATAGATATTTTGCGTTCCTACAAGCGTTACATTTAGGCCACTTTTTAAGAGTTCTTTAAATGAACTCAATATTAGGTCTAGTCTATCTTTTTCGTAATTTTTTTTAATCTAAAATGGACAAGTTTTAAATTGTATCGGATCTTGCACGCAAAAAAGGTTGTAATTTTATATTTAGGTCGGTAGGTACACCTATACCTATAATTAAATTGTAATAAGTAGAATTATTTGCTGTCGCTATGGATGTCATAAAGCGAATATTGTGGCATATCGGACAAGTGTGTAACTGTTTTTATATTGGAATACACAGGGATCCAAGCACAATGGATTCCCTGCGGCTGGTAGACTACGAAGGCCGTTTTGTCCTTGTTAGAACTATTATACAGGCAGCCATAACCCAAGCAATCCCGAAAACGGCGGTAAGATGTATTAAAAGCTGTAAGTTAATTCCGCTGGGATTGCGCTACGGTGTATTGATGGCCGCTTTGATTTTGCAAAAGGCTTTTAATATATCTCACCGCCGTTGTCGGAATTGCTTGGGTTATGGCTGCCCGTAGAGTCTTATACTTAATAAGGACGAAATAGCCGTCGTGATCTACCTGCTCCAGGATATCCATTGTGATTGGACCCCGTATATTCCAATATAAAAAAACAGTTACACACTACTTGTCCGATATATTGTTACAGTATTCGTTTTTTAATTATTCTCGCGGACACTCTATTATCTTCTAAATATTTTTATGGCTTTTCTTAAACGGATTGCGCGCATTCTAGTGGGTGCCAGCGTTGATCTGTTTCTAATTTGCAAAACGGCAGATGTTCCGGTGAAAACACAAACAGCGTTCCCCATACTGGACTGTGATGCACTTCGTGGTTTCCCGTAGAGTCCTAATAAGGACGAAACGGCCGTCGTGGTCTACCCGTTCCAGGGTATCCATTGTGCTTGGATCCCTGTGTATTCCAATATAAAAAAAAACAGTTACCTACATACTTGTCCGAAATCCTCAATTTTCGCGGACACTATAATATTATCTCTAAGTACTTTTTTATGATAGTAAGTTTACAAAAAGAAATTAACAAATATCTGCATCAAATAGTGTTGAACAAAGTTGATACTTGTGCCCGGTACTTTTCTCGCTAATATCAGTCGCCCGCAGGGTGGGGGGGGGGGGAGGGGGGGTAGTATTGGTCGACCTAATCGCCGGGTTAGTGTGTTACGAAAAAATTACTTAGATGGATGTTCATAATAACAAATTTGCAGTTTGAAAATCAATTTTTTAAGTTGTATGCTATTTTTGTATCAACATTTTTTGCGTAGTTTTAAAAACAACACAATTAAACTGCTCAACACAAAGTTTCGCAAAGTACAAATAAATTAATTGAAACAGGTATTGATACGATCAATGAAATTCAAATTCAAACAAGAGAGCTAGAAAACTACGAACAACGATGTGACCTGCGCAACAAATATCTCAAAACTAAAGCGGGCCCTTCACGCTACGGTATGGCCTGCAGACCAAGACGCACAGTTCCGATCTCAAGACGAGAATGATCCCGCTCGTTTCGCCCTTCATGTTCACATCTGATGAAAGATAAATGTTGTCAGTTTCTCGACTATATCGAAGAACATAAGATCATAGGTGTAGTTTAAAATAAGTTGAAGGAGTATGATTTCTCTAATGAAAAAAAGGAAATTGGCTGCTGTATTAATTTTAAGTATGGAACATGCAGAGAAATCAAAAATGCAAATATGAAAAGGAGAGTCGGTTGTACGCTGTATTTTAACAAATGAAACATTATATTTATATTCAGCGTATTTTAATTGCTATTGCCTAGCGCTTTCGGCCCATTATAAGGCCATCATCAGGGCTTAGGCTCTAAAAGAAAAACACAAACAAGAGTAAAAAATAGCTGGAATAAACTACGTGAGACTACTTACTCATCAAATTATGTCCAGGTGACAAGAAGCATATTAAGAGATATTTAAAATTTTTTAAACAAATTTACCTGGTAGTGGTTTCAAATTGAAAAACATTCAAATTGTAAACATTTATCTGAGATGTCCCTCACCACTTCGTGTCCATGTGTCAAATGTAAATATCAGTCAGTCAGGTGTTGTTTACAATTTGAAACAACTACCAGGAAAATTTGTTTAAAATTTTCAAATACCTCTTAAAATGCTTCTCTCCTGGACATAATTTGACGAGTAAGTAGTCTAACGTAGTTTGTTCCAGCTGTTTTTTACTCTTGTTTGTGTTTTTCTTTTAGCACCTAAGCCCTGATGATGGCCTTATAATGGGCTGAAAGCGCTAGGCAATAGCAATTAAAATACGCTGAATACAAATATAATGTTTCATTTGCAACAATGCAAAGAAAAAAGAAGAGGTTCTGGACTAAGGAGTGGTTTCTTAGAAGAAACTTTGCAAATCATTTACATTAATTTGCTTAAAGAAATAAATGAAAAATTACTTTAGGATGGATGAAAGAACATTTAATATCCTTTTGAATTTAATTAGGCACAAAATAGAAAACCAAAATACCATTATGCGCTGCGCTATTCCTTCCGAAACTAGATTAGCTGCCAGTTTTAGATATTTGCCAGCTGGAAACTCCTTTAAATTTTTAATTTAGTTTCCTATAAAAATTAACAAGCACAACGAATGAACACCACTGTTGATATGAGGCTTATCGAACCTAAATCGAACATAATATTGTTTATTTTTGTCTTACAATTATATTTGTTATTATACACATATCCTTGTCGTCGACGAACCCCAAGGATTTTTCCCGCCCTACACGGTACAGTCGAGTACAGTTCCCGCCGGGGCCCCCGGCCTGTGCAGTTAAAAATATTCAGCATGTTGAAAGATGGCAGATCCTGCCGGAAAGGCCAGATGCGAATCGGATAGAACACTTCACGTTGTGTTTTGGACTGAACCGATGGACTGTACAGTTCAAAACTCACAAAAATCGTAGCGTGAAGGGCCCGCTTTATACTATGGCGCACGGCGATTGCCGATCGCAACGAACCCCCACCAACGTCTTGTGGATTACAATTTCTAACGGATACAAATCGGTTTTGGGGACGCTGTTCTGCTATCTTAATTGTAGAGAAAGCGCTCTACTGGAAACAAAATGCGTCGCATTGAGAAGATACAATTTATTTCTTAACAAAATTTCTGTATTAAAAGTAGTTCAATATTAAACAAGACTGTGCTGCTAATGGAACTGATTACTACCAATAAAAACACTGTTCTAGCAAATCTGGATTTGATATAACACTAGAGCGGGTTTAATTCGCTAGCTATTTATTTAATATGGGTTGATAAAAAAATAGGTTATCAATACAATCTACGTCTTAGCAAACCTGTTGTATTAGATTGTTTTTCTCAGGGTAGATTTCAATTTCTATGTAAAAAAACTTGTCAAGAAAATTAGAATAATGTTAGGACTTGAAATCAAAAAGTGCCAAAACCGCCTCGAGCGATCGACTTAAGCATAAGAAAAATGTTTTGGCGGAAAGTTCTTTAACCTTTTATAGCTTAAATATTTTGGCTCAAAATTTTAAAATTTGAAAAACTCAATTATCCTAATCTTATCATACTTTTTGTAATTTGAGACATCCGGTAGATATCTTAGGGTCATTTATTATTTTCGTAGAAACATCATCTAAAGTCGCCACAGTGGATCTTTGCCCGTGCGTAATCAATCAACGATCAGGACTCAACGTGGTTAATAACTCTGCATCCTTGTTTATTACAGTAACAAGTTTGAATAAAAGCATAAAAGAACGTCTCCAAGATTCCGCAATAATATAATGTGCTAGACAAGAATAAAACTATAAACGTCCATTAATTACTTTTTTTAATTGTTTAGTTGACAACCGTTGTATTTTAGAACGTCATTGTCAACCTTATTTTGATCTGTCAATCTAATTCGTATTTTGTAAATCTGTGTGCCTTAAAACTGTTCCTTTTTCTAAAAATAGTTCTTTTTAGACCTAATTATACCCACCATCTGTTTTGGCGGTAAGTATTTATGGATTGTGGCTAAATTCCCTTAAATGAAAGGATGTTAAAAATTTGACTTTTGCGATTTTAATAGTCAATAAAACACCAAACTTTTCTAGATTTTAAGCTCTAAAAATAGTATTAAATGTATTAACATTTGTTTGTCAATTTCTTTTAGATAATAGAGAATGCCGGGCAAAACTTAAAATAAATAATACTACTCAATGTTCTTTATTAAACTGTAAGTTAAAATACACAATTCAAAACATACAGCTTAAATGGCCATCGACCAAATAATAATTTTTCGGAATATTATGTTGGTACGTCTAACGGTAGGCAGGCACGTCCATTTTATGAACTTAACTTAGTTTTGACTTTTTTCGTCTCGTAATTTTGATTTGATTCATACGATTTTGATGACGTAAAAGTGATGACGCACGGGAAAAGAACCACTGTGGCGACTTTACCTATTTCAGTTTGCTTTGCGATACTTAATAGTTTTACTCTTCTATCTTTTACGATATGGACGGACAAATCATGTCCATACAAGTAGGACTTGGCGTGATAGAACGGTGACACGGTGAAATATCAACTGGGAAACCATACAAACGAAATATTTAAATGTCCTTAATTAAAAATTAATTAGCAAATACAAAAGACAGGGGGAAATATCTATTAATACTTACAGTATTTCGTAGTAAAACTGCCATCCTTGGATTTGTGAGCAAAGCCTCAATCTCCCCAATCTCATCCATAGATTGAGAGCAGTAAGTTGTATAAATACATAAAGTTAAAAAAACTAATTTAAAAATAAGCATTTTAAAGTTACTAAATAATTGATCTCTTAAAATTGAACGCGTCAGCGACTAAAAACGTTTCCAAATAAAATACATATTATATAAATGTTATTAAAATTAAATAACGTTTTTATCCAAAGACGATTAAACTACATTGATTATAGCACTTACAGCAACAAATTTTAAAGTTAGATATGAAGTAAAAGACCTAATTAGAAGATAACCTTTGTTATTAGCAAAAATATTTTTGGCCAAAAGAGATTAGTTAAGTGGTCCATTTTCTTATCTGTACAGAATTAAATAACTTATTTTCGATTGGTGAAAACTGATTTGATTAGGTATTAAAAGAATTACTTTGTCATTGCCTTTATTTTGTTATTTAACACTTTGGTCATCTGGATATTTGTTTTTTTTTTCTATTGTTCGCTGATATTGGATCCGTACCAGGATTCCAATGTTTGTTTAAAGGCGATTCACAAAATAATATTATCAAAAAAATTACTTTCTCGTACTTTCATTGTCTTAACACAGTGTTAAGTAAAAAAAATAAAGACCATGGAAGTCCCACAAAGTAATTCTTTTGAAAATACTGTATTGTCTATCAACTTCAAACAAACAATGATTTGATTATTGCTGCCAAGTGACAATGGGAAGGATGTTTAATAGAATCCAAACAGGCTATTTAAAAAGCAGTTTTACAATTAATACTACCCAGTACATAGCAAATGTTATAAAATATGTTTATAATTAAAAGCGGTGGCGGCGAAGAGACCCGCTTTCTTCTCTTATAGTTATAGTCGAACGTATAAATTAATTACGGTTATATAAATGGGCCCATTCATATGGCGATTACCCAGTAACCGGATTGACAATTGACAAAGCTAGTAATATATACTATGGTGTACCTCAAATTTCAGTGCTGGTTCCTATCCTTTTCCTTATTTATATTAATGACCTTGCTTCTATAGACATTGCAGGCCAGTTTACAATTTTTGCTAATGACACCACTGTCCTCTGGCATGATTCAAATCCCATTATATAAAAGATCAAGGTTTCGTTTGATCTTTCTAAAATTAGACAATGGTGTGATGCTAACTCATTGACCCTTTGAAAAGGTCAACATTGTGGGTTTTCGATGTGATATGGATGGTTTGTATCTTGGAGGGGCTCCACTATCAAAATAAGCTAACACCAAGTTTTTGGGATTTTTAATTGATGATGGTCTGAGGTTTGACTCTCATATCTTGGGACTTCCTCGCAAAGTGGCTTCGGGATGCTACGCAGTGCTATTAAGGCCTTCTGCACACGGGGCTTCTCGTCATAGATGCGTATTAGACGCTACATACGAAAGATGTACGCTTTTGTGTCTGTCACTTGGTTTTAAGTGAAATACTGTACACGAAGACGCAGCGTCGCGCTTTCGTCTAAGCATGCAAGCTGCAATACGCCGGGCGTACAGCACTGTCAGTCGCTAAGCTGCATGCTTGCAGCGAAGGTCGGTATTTTAACCTATATAATGGCCGATATTTTCTTTCTGAATGACTGCACCCACGATTCCCACAAGTTCTTGGAACGTTTTTTTTTACATTCGATAGAATCTTTGGAATTTGCAATCGTCCTCAAACAACTCCTTCGCCGCAATGACTAATCTCTTATTCCGATTTCTCTGGATATAGGGGTGCTCCCAGTAACGTCTCTTTTTTTTCGGTTTTCTCCGACGACGTAGGTACCAAAGTAGCAATAGATCTTCTTTGTCGCTAGACATCGTTTTGACTGCCATTTTGTTTTCACCCAATTTGAATTTGATACGGTGCCCGTAGATACGCTTGATGTACGCTCCGTGTACAGTTTTCAAGGCGTATAGGAATCGCCGCTGCAGGACGAATCTTGTACGCGTCTATGACGATACGCGCCGTGTGCTGAAGGCCTAACATCGATGGAGGTTGAAGCCACTTTAGCTAAGAGGGTCTACCACTTACTGGTGGAGTCCCACTTGCCATATGGAATAGTGTTCTGGGGGAATACGTGTAACTACCTGCTAAACTTTTGTTTTAAAGTGTTTATTCTGCAGAAGCGTGCTGTAAGATATCGTTGTGGTGTATAGCAGAGAGTCATGTAGACCGTTATTTATATGTAAGAAAATCTTAACTTTGCCATGCCTGTTTATTCTTAAATCTGTCATGATATACAAGCATAGGGATACATTGCCAGTGCCTGACCACTCTCATGATACTAAAAGATCAAAAAACCTGTACCTGATCATACCGTCTTCTGTCCTTATTAGAAATCTATAATTTACGAAAGCCGTAAATTGTTTAACCCTCTTCCTGAGCAAATGAGAAACATACCTACCTACCCTAAAAAGATTTAAAAGAACTATAAAGGAACTACTGGTGGGAAGAGCCTATTACGAGGTGGTCGAGTATTTCAACGACGCCTTTTAACTAATATAAGTATTTCCGGCAATTGGTCATCTTGTTTGGTTGAGTTTGTCTTTGTCCTGTTTACTATGTTTGTAGGTTCCCGATTTACCTATATATTTTTGACGATGAATAGGTACCTTAAGAAAAAAATATTTATTTTTATTTCTTTTAATTTGTATATTCGTAGTATATTACTTGTATTTTTTCTTAGCTTTATTAATAAGAATGATTATTCTTCGAAACAATAAGGCATATTTTGATTTGATTTAATTTCAATCTAGTCGCTTGCGATGGAATTTCAAAAAAACTGCCCCGTAAGGCGGAATTCACACCAAAGCACAAGCAATAAGAGATACGCGATGCGCGATCTGAGTTGCCTATACCGCTCTGCTTATAAACGCTTTGTATTGTTTGCAACTTGTTTACACTGACACGATAACGATATCGCCTTACAAAATATTGCCTGACAAACGGCGATCTGTATCGCAAGCAATATTTGGGTTGTGTTGCTAGTTGCGAATTGCTTCGAAATGTCCAAAGAAATACAGAAAAATATTTTGTTTGTGCAAAATATTGAAAACTATCCCTGCTTGTATGATTATGCAAGAAACGATTCCTGCACCGTAAACACTTATCCATGCCCACACATTAACGGAGAAACGTCCACTGGTATACTTCTCATCATATCAGGAATTTGGTGGTCTATATACTCGAATCCTTCCATTATATGTAGACTGAAAAGTTTTCTCGTCGGAAAAGATAACATTTTGCCAAAAAAAAATATCATTTTCTGGTAAATATTGCATAGCAAACCCAATTCTTTGTTACTTATCACTATTTTTTAAAAACGGTTTGGATGCTGCTGCTCGATTTCTTAATTCGGAACATTCTCTTATTCGGCGTTGCGCAGTTCTAGATGAAGCAGGGAATCCTGTTATATGCATACCGGATACTGCAGTTTCAAATGGATTTTGCCTTAAATACTCCACCAAATTTCGGTCTTCTTCATTTGATGATTTCCTATTGTTTAAACCAGACCCAACAGACCTTTCAAGTGTTTGATGATAGCGCCATTTTTTTACAATTTCTTGAACAGTACTTCTAGGTACTCTAAAATTGCAGATTATTGGAGAAACAAGTCACACTCACTGAATGAACTATATTTTGCAAATGAAAAGGTCGCACCCAATACCGACGTTTCCTTTTTTTGACCTTACTTCGTATTTTTCGTAATATATAAAACGCAATCACTACATTACACACCGACATTTTGGATGTCTACTAAATATTTTATCGAGTCAATGTGAATACAAACGCGATGCGATATTGCCTATCGCTTGTTGCTAGTTGCTCATTGCTTGTTGCCAATTGCTTTGGTGTGAATTCCGCCTAAAGTAATTCCTTTAGCAACCACACTCACTGAATGAACTATATTTTCCAAATGAAAAGGTCGCACACAATACCGACGTTTCCTTTTCTTGACCTTACTTCGTATTTTTCGTAATATATAAAACGCAATCACTACATTACACACCGACATTTTGGATGTCTACTAAATATTTTATCGAGTCAATGTAAATACAAACGCGATGCAATATTTCCTATCGCTTGTTGCTAGTTGTTCATTGCTTGTTGCCAATTGCTTTGGTGTGAATTCCGCCTAAAGTAATTTCTTTAGCAACCACACTCACTGAATGAACTATATTTTCCAAATGAAAAGGTCGCACCCAATAGCGACGTTTCCTTTTCTTGACCTTACTTCGTATTTTTCGTAATATATAAAACGCAATCACTACATTACACACTGACATTTTGGATGTCTACTAAATATTTTATCGAGTCAATGTGAATACAAACGCGATGCAATATTGCCTATCGCTTGTTGCTAGTTGCTCATTGCTTGTTGCCAATTGCTTTGATGTGAATTCCGCCTAAAGTAATTTCTTTAGCAACCACACTCACTAAATGAAATATATTTTCCAAATGAAAAGGTCGCACCCAATACCTACGTTTCCTTTTCTTGACCTTACTTCGTATTTTTTGTAATATATAAAACGCAATCACTACATTACACACCGACATTTTGGATGTCTACTAAATATTTTATCGAGTCAATGTGAATACAAACGCGATGCGATATTGTCAATCGCTTGCTGCTAGTTGCTCATTGCTTTTTGCCAATTGCTTTGGTGTGAATTCCGCCTAAAGTAATTTCTTTAGCAACCACACTCACTGAATGAACTATATTTTCCAAATGAAAAGGTCGCACCCAATACCGACGTTTTCTTTTCTTGACCTTACTTCGTATTTTTCGTAATATATAAAACGCAATCACTACATTACACACCGACATTTTGGATGTCTACTAAATATTTTATCGAGTCAATGTGAATACAAACGCGATGCGATATTGCCTATCGCTTGTTGCTAGTTGCTAATTGCTTGTTGCCAATTGCTTTGGTGTGAATTCCGCCTAAAGTAATTTCTTTAGCAACCACACTCACTAAATGAACTATATTTTCCAAATGAAAAGGTCGCACCCAATACCGACGTTTCCTTTTCTTGACCTTACTTCGTATTTTTCGTAATATATAAAACGCAATCACTACATTACACACCGACATTTTGGATGTCTACTAAATATTTTATCGAGTCAATGTGAATACAAACGCGATGCAATATTTCCTATCGCTTGTTGCTAGTTGTTCATTGCTTGTTGCCAATTGCTTTGGTGTGAATTCCGCCTAAAGTAATTTCTTTAGCAACCACACTCACTAAATGAACTATATTTTCCAAATGAAAAGGTCGCACCCAATACCGACGTTTCCTTTTCTTGACCTTACTTCGTATTTTTCGTAATATATAAAACGCAATCACTACATTACACACCGACATTTTGGATGTCTACTAAATATTTTATCGAGTCAATGTAAATACAAACGCGATGCAATATTTCCTATCGCTTGTTGCTAGTTGTTCATTGCTTGTTGCCAATTGCTTTGGTGTGAATTCCGCCTAAAGTAATTTCTTTAGCAACCACACTCACTAAATGAACTATATTTTCCAAATGAAAAGGTCGCACCCAATACCGACGTTTCCTTTTCTTGACCTTACTTCGTATTTTTCGTAATATATAAAACGCAATCACTACATTACACACCGACATTTTGGATGTCTACTAAATATTTTATCGAGTCAATGTGAATACAAACGCGATGCGATATTGCCTATCGCTTGTTGCTAGTTGCTAATTGCTTGTTGCCAATTGCTTTGGTGTGAATTCCGCCTAAAGTAATTTCTTTAGCAACCACACTCACTGAATGAACTATATTTTCCAAATGAAAAGGTCGCACCCAATACCGACGTTTCCTTTTCTTGACCTTACTTCGTATTTTTCGTAATATATAAAACGCAATCACTACATTACACACCGACATTTTGGATGTCTACTAAATATTTTATCGAGTCGATGTGAATACAAACGCGATGCAATATTGCCTATCGCTTGTTGCTAGTTGCTAATTGCTTGTTGCCAATTGCTTTGGTGTGAATTCCGCCTAAAGTAATTTCTTTAGCAACCACACTCACTGAATGAACTATATTTTCCAAATGAAAAGGTCGCACCCAATACCGACGTTTCCTTTTCTTGACCTTACTTCGTATTTTTCGTAATATATAAAACGTAATCACTACATTACACACCGACATTTTGGATGTCTACTAAATATTTTATCGAGTCAATGTGAATACAAACGCGATGCGATATTGCCTATCGCTTGTTGCTAGTTGCTAATTGCTTGTTGCCAATTGCTTTGGTGTGAATTCCGCCTAAAGTAATTTCTTTAGCAACCACACTCACTGAATGAACTATATTTTCCAAATGAAAAGGTCGCACCCAATACCGACGTTTCCTTTTCTTGACCTTACTTCGTATTTTTCGTAATATATAAAACGCAATCACTACATTACACACCGACATTTTGGATGTCTACTAAATATTTTATCGAGTCGATGTGAATGCAAACGCGATGCGATATTGCCTATCGCTTGTTGCTAGTTGCTAATTGCTTGTTGCCAATTGCTTTGGTGTGAATTCCGCCTAAAGTAATTTCTTTAGCAACCACACTCACTGAATGAACTATATTTTCCAAATGAAAAGGTCGCACCCAATACCTACGTTTCCTTTTCTTGACCTTACTTCGTATTTTTCGTAATATATAAAACGCAATCACTACATTACACACCGATATTTTGGATGTCTACTAAATATTTTATCGAGTCAATGTGAATACAAACGCGATGCGATATTGCCTATCGCTTGTTGCTAGTTGCTAATTGCTTGTTGCCAATTGCTTTGGTGTGAATTCCGCCTAAAGTAATTTCTTTAGCAACCACACTCACTGAATGAACTATATTTTCCAAATGAAAAGGTCGCACCCAATACCGACGTTTCCTTTTCTTGACCTTACTTCGTATTTTTCGTAATATATAAAACGCAATCACTACATTACACACCGACATTTTGGATGTCTACTAAATATTTTATCGAGTCAATGTGAATACAAACGCGATGCGATATTGCCTATCGCTTGTTGCTACTTGCTCATTGCTTGTTGCCAATTGCTTTGGTGTGAATTCCGCCTAAAGTAATTTCTTTAGCAACCACACTCACTGAATGAACTATATTTTCCAAATGAAAAGGTCGCACCCAATACCGACGTTTCCTTTTCTTGACCTTACTTCGTATTTTTCGTAATAAATAAAACGCAATCACTACATTTCACACCGACATTTTGAATGTCTAATATTTTATCGAGTCAATGTGAATAAAAACGCGATATTGCCTATCGCTTGTTGCTCATTGCTTGTTGCCAATCGCTTTGGTGTGAATTCCGCCTTAGTGGACGATGTCAATCAAATTGCAAGCGATATTTTGGTTGCCAAGCGATTAATTTGCTAGGCGAAAGGTGAATTGTATGTTGATTGAAAGAAATTTACATAGATTAGGTATTGTATGAATGGACGTCGGCAATTGGGTCGCTCAACTTCCTTGAAATTTTTAGTATGTGTGATGTGACTGATGAAATGCAAGGTGCAAGTCGGTAGGTAGGTGTTTTAATTTTGGTGGTTTGGTTTTTATACGTGTCAAATGGAGAATGCTTATAGCAAAGATGGTAAAAAGGACACGATTGTACCAAAGAGTTCACGAAACCAACCTTTTAGTTAAAATTGATTACTACACTAGCGCTTGGACTATTTTTAAAATACGACCAATAATAACTTTACAAAAATGACACGTTTATTTTATTATTATAGGTTTGTTTTGGTTCTAGCTTAGAACCGTTCTAGAACAGTCCGCACATGCGCACTGACTTATTTATGTTTTGGTTGAGTTTAGAATCGATTCCGAACTGACATTCAAGTGTTTTGTTTATATTTCGAACCTGTTCGTAACCGTTCTCGAACTATCATTGCAGTTCGAGCTTTTTGAAAGAATCGATTCGGGATTTTTAGTTGACGCATGCGCAGTTGAATTTTTCTAATGAAAATAGGCGTCAACTAACTTTTTCTTCTGTGGTCAAGATTCCTGTTTCCTGTTTGCTTGTTTGGCTATCTATCTAATAGAAATAATATTAGATTAAATAAAAATAAAAAATTTTAAACTAATCTTTATTCATTTTTGCTGTCTGGTACTATGCAAGTTACTCAAAACGGTCAAAAAATCTTTAACATGTATTTTTAAAATTTTGAGGTTATGGTTAATTTCCTCTTCTTTCTTTTATAATAAGCTGTTTTGGTTTCTTCGACTGCGAAGCGATTCTAAAACAGTTCCAGGATTTATTTTATTGCACATTGAGTTCTGCGCAGTTCTCGAACTGTTTGGAATAAATCCTTATTTTAAAACCAAAACAAAGCTAGTATAAAATGAAAACAAACTTATTTTCAAGCTGTTGTTTAATAGATCATAAGGAAGCGGTTTAATAGGTACGTATTTAGTCTACAATATAAATTGAATTGACAAATTGTTATATTACAAGTTTTGTATATCTTCTCGTACTATGTCTCCCTTTCCCTGTCTCACAATAATGGTATAAATTGGGTTTTCGGTAGTTTCCCACATGTTAGGTACAACCTTCAGGTTTATAATGTATTTTCTGCTGATATAATAACCCTTTAATTCTTGGGAAAACACCATATACTCGTAATCGGGGTATTCCTGCCTTAGATATTCACCGAGTTTTTTTGGAATTTCTTTTTTGTTGTTTTGATATTTGAGAAACACTGTTGCTAAACCTTTTAGTGCTACTTGTAAAACATCTAGTTCAATGTCTACGTCGTCATCAACCGCAGTAACCTAAAATATTAAAAAAAATTAAAAAGTTATATTAACCTCTGTAAAAGGAAGCAAACATAAAAACATAATAAATGTGGGGGTAAATAGGTACACTTTTTTACATCAAAATAAAAATATTTGTTATTAAATACTGAATCTTTCGTAGGAGTCTGGAAGCCTTTGAAATGTGGACATACCGGCATATGTTGCGGATTTCGTGGGTTGATAGAATCAGGAACACAGAAGTACTAAACCGAATGAATAAACAAACAGAAATTATATACACTATCAAAAAGAGAAAATTAGAGTACTTCGAACATATTCTGCGTAACACAAAATACCAGATGGTCCAGCTTGTTACGCTGGGCAAGATCGAAGGTAGAAGAGGCCCGGGTCGCCGAAGAACTTCCTGGCTGAAGAACTTACGGCAATGCTATGGAACCAGCGCAAGGACACTTTTCAGAAGGGCAGTGGACAAAGTCCAAATAGCGCTGATGATCGCCAACGTTCGATAGGACACTGCGCCATAAGAAGAAGAAGATCTTTCGTAGGCTTATTATAAAATTAGTCTTATTATAACTACAGTCTGGATATCAGGTAGTAAACCAGAGCCGGTATGGTGACTCATGGGAAAATATGATTTATTATATTAATAAAGAGACTAAAATTTTACAGGCAATTACTAGGTATAATTTATCCAAACTCAGTTTGATGACATAAAAAGCGTTTAACAGGCTTCAAAGAGACCGACCACACAACAAGGGTTGTCAGATCGATTTTTTAAAATTATTTAAGTTCTTTTTATTAAAAATGTTCTTTTTATATCAGTATTCAATTGTTAGTCAGTAGGTAACTCTCTTTAAGAACTAGTTTACAAATATACTTTAAACTAAGAAGTTTTGAGTGTGAAAGAAAGAAAAACATTAATATTATTATAGGTTTTTTAGTCCTTAAGAAATATTATTTAGAAAAAAATAATTAAATTAAAAATAAAAAAGGTTTTCATTGTTAAAAAACAACTAATTAACAAACAATTGTTTTTCGTATACATATATATTATATTAACAAATCCCAAAATTTGGTAGAACTGGCAATCGTACATAATTTATGCACGTCTCGAACACTGTCTCCCGGTCTGTGAATAATACTAAGACAAACGCAATTGGAAATTTATATGTTCTAGACAAGAAAGGCGAAATATTTTCAGCGAATCATGATATTTTTTATCCACCTGCTAAAAGATAATTGAGCCATCATCACTGTCATGTCAGGTATTAATAGTTTCTTAAGGAAAATGACAGTGGAGTAGGTGGTTTAACATATTTGCTATAATTTACGTAATTAATTTTGGTTTATAACTGTGTGGTTTTGGACAGATACGTTTTTACTTGGTATATTTTATTTTCAGCAATTGCTTTTTAGCGATCATTTTAAACAGCAGATCAAGGTGAATTTTATTGGTGCCAACATGCTCGGTGGAGTCGGCCTTCGAGAGCGTAACAATTGAGCGCGGAATTGAGAAACAAAGATTTACATGATCAATATCAACGTATTATTTTAATTTTAAGCGCAGCTGCCTTTGATAATATTCGGCAGGTAATTAACGACATGAGTAGCGATATATGTAAAAATTGCGAACCTCATGTTACTGTAGAAATGGAATATCCCTGTTTTATCGCCTATAGCACCAATTGTGATCCAACCTGAAAACGATTCTACTTCTGAAAATTATGATGATTCCATCAAGTATTCAACTATGGTGCTGCGCTGATTTCAGTAGTAGAGCAACACAGAGACAGTACCAAGTAAAATAATGGCTTCCGAGAGATCAATATACTCCAGGTGACCCCAAAAAGCTCTGTTACCTCCATTACATATTAATCTGGGATTAATGAAAAATTTTCCTAAAGCTTTAGATAAAGAAGGAGATGCATTTAAATACCTTAAATACATTTTTCCTAACCTAAGTGATGCTAAGCTTAAGGAAGAAATATTTGTTGGACCATAAATTTAAAAAAAATACAGTTTGATCAAAAATTAAGTGATGTTGAATTAGCTGCATGGAGTTGTTTAAAAATAATTGTTTTGGAGTTTTAGGAAACAAAAAAGCAGAAAACTAGGAAAAACTTGTAGAAGAACTACTTGTAAGCTACTGCAAAATGTGCTATCGTATGTGTCTTAAAATACATTTCTCGTATTCTCACTTACATTTTTTCCCAGAAAATTTGGGTGCGGTTAGTGACGAACAAGGAGAAAGATTTCACCAACGCGATATTATCTATTATATTCTTAGGCTGTTGAAAAATGCTTATCAAAGCGCCAGTCTACAACACAAAGTGTTCAAAAGTTGCTTTTTTACCGAGGGATTACTTACCTGTGCACACATTATTTTTTCGACGATCGTTCAAAAATGAAAAAAAACATCGCTAGGTATTAATTTTGTGGAAGATACACCAACAACTATACAAAAATACCATTTCTTTACAGCACAGAAATGATTATTTTTTTATAACTATTTTTCATAGTGTAGCAACAACCAGTTGTATTGGAAGCACCCCCTCATATAACTGTTATGGTCCAGATTTACCTTTGTCAGATTTTTTTTTAAACATGTTGGAGTCAGTCATGTTGCAAACAGTATTTTTAAAACTTTCCTTGGCCTTGATCTTGCTTATTAAATTAGTTTGTACTTACTAAATATTCTGGTACTATTGTGGAGTCTTCACTGAGGAATTCACCTTTGACATCAAATTTATATACTGCCACGGGCGAATCTTTTCTTTCTAATTTCTTAATATGGTCTTCCACTGTTTTGCTAGTATTTTCTTCAATTGTTTTTTTTACAGAATGTACTCCTTTGGTGAAAACATACTACGTAGGCACGGAAAAAATAAAATTGTTAAATAATTTATTGGTTAAATTTTGTAACCGATTTGAAAGTGCTATAAACTAAAACCCATTAATTGAAACTAAAAGAACGAAAAAAAAGAAATAGTATAATGTAAATATAGCTTTTTAAAAATTTCATCGCTCATATCTTAAAAACGGTTTTAGCTTATAGTTATATACCGGGTGTAACAGGATCATGGTACACCCCCGTATCTCCGTCAGTTTTAAAGGTAATTGATTGAAATTTGGTATATCCCATATAAAATAATAAGCGGCACTTTTTGACCTACAATTGATTTTTTTTTACTTCCGGTTTCGCCGGAACTGACACCAACTTTCGATTTTTAAATAGAAAACCCTGTATATTATTACATTTTTGAATTCTGCATAATTTTCTGAATCCAATGATACCACAAAAGTGACATTTCAAGCGTAAATACTAAATTGCGTTTTTTATAAGCAAATAAAATTGATCGTAATCGTTTTTGGGGTAAAACTCAATTTTTCCAAATGGAACCATATTGGTACCGTGGTACCATTTCTTAGTACTATTAATAAGGAATTTATTCATACCTGGTAATAACATGTGCGATAAATACAATCAAAATTATAGCTAAAAGAAAATACAATTATTTTGTTCTAATTTAATGCTAAGAAGTTACTAAGGTGGCTTTGATAACAATGAAATTATTCAGATTGTCAAATAAGTATTCAGTGGTGTATCGGTGTTTTTATTGTGTATTGGAAAAGTCTTTACATTTGTTGTTATTTTTGTTCACCTTAGTAACTTCTTAGCATTAAATTAGAACAAAATAATTGTATTTTCTTTAGCTGTAATTTTGATTGTACTTATCGCACATGTTATTACCAGGTATGAATAAATTCCTTATTAATAGTACTAAGAAATGGTACCACGGTACCAATATGGTTCCATTTGGAAAAATTGAGTTTTACCCCAAAAACGATTACGATGAATTTTATTTGCTTATAAAAAACGCAATTTAGAGTTTTTTGACGGAACTTCGATTTTTATAGCATTAGATGGATCAATTGGAATAAATCGGAACCGTCATGGCACACTTAAATGGAAAATTAAAAATTAAACAATAAATATTTCTTACGCTTGAAATGTCACTTTTGTAGTATCATTGGATTCAGAAAATCATGCAGAATTCAAAAATATAATAATATACAGGGTATTCCATTTAAAAATCGAAAGTTGGTGTCACTTCCGGCGAGACCGGAAGTGAAAAAAAATCTTTTGTAGGTCAAAAAGTGCCGCTTATTATGTATAGGGGATATCCCAAATTTCAATCAGTTACCTTTAAAACTAACGGAGATGCGGGGGGTGTACCTTGACCCTGTTACCGGGTGTCCACGGAAGGTGGTTCGCCCCTCTAACTTTTTTGTTTTTCAAGATAATGCAATAAAATTTGGGGGATTTGTATACGACATAAAACTGCATTTTATGACAGGTGACTCAACATTATGAAACTTCCGGTTTAACCGGAAGTAACATAAACTTTCGATTTTTAAATGGGGCACCTGGTATATTTTTACTTTTTTTTGACTCCATATGACATTCTAAAAACAACGATGTGTCACTTGTCACTTTTTGTCACCAAGAAAATATTTTTTTTCCAAATTTATTGTTTTATCTAGAGGGCTATGAATACCTTAAAATCACTTATTTCAGTTCTTTTATCTTGGGAAAAATACAATTTTACTATTTTTGGTCCCATGCTATGTGCTATGTAATCTTTAAAGTTGTATAACTCATTTTTTTAAAATGGCAACATGGTGGCTCGTCGGGTTAAGAAAAAAGAAGATTTTATTACGATTAGTTTGATGAAGCATCTTTTGAGAATAAATTTAGATTTAAATGCATCAAGTAGCCCGTGGCCAGCAAAACTGATAAAACAAAATCATGCCTTGAAGAAAATTGAAATGCCAACAGCTTCTGCCAAAGTAAATTAATTTGTTGTTCAAAAAATAATGGAAGATTATAGTATTAAAAGGAGTGATAAAGTTGATATGTTATTATTGTCAGGCTCATTTCTCATTTTCGGAACCAGTTTTGGGTACCTAATAGTGCGTAAAGTCGTGCAGCATCGGTTGAATTATTTCTACATTCTCCAAACACTAATAACATATCAACTTTTTCACTCCTTGTAAAACTATTATTTTTCATGTTTTTTAAACAACAAACTAATTTACTTTGGCAGAAGCTGTCGGCATGTCAATTTTCTTGAAGGCATGATCTTGTTTTATCAGTTTTGCTGGTCACAGGCTACTTGATGCATTTAAATCTAAATTTATTCTCAAAAGATGCTTCATATTAGGAAAGTTCTAAGTTAACTTTTTAAAGCTTTTTAATGGCAGCTTTTCTAAAACCTAATAGTGTAGGTATAGTATTAAAATAATCGTAATAAAATCATTTTTTTTTCTTAACACGACAAGCCACCATGTTGTCATTTAAAAAAAATGAGTTAAACAACTTTAAAGATTACATAGCACATAGCATGGGACCAAAAATAGTAAAATTGTATTTTACCCAAGATTAAAGAACTGAAATAAGTGATTTTAAGGTATTCGTAGCCCTCTAGATAAAACAATAAATTTGGAAAAAAAAAATTTTCTTGGTGACAAAAAGTGACAAGTGACACATCGTTGTATTTAGCATGTCATACGGAGTCAAAAAAAGTAAAAATATACCAGGTGTCCCATTTAAAAATCGACAGTTTATGTCACTTCCGGTTAAACAGGAAGTTTCATATTGCTGAGTCACCTGTCAAAAAATGCAGTTTTATGTCGTATACAAATCCCCCGATTTTTATTTCATTATCTTAAAAAACAAAAAAAGTTAGAGGGGCGAGCCACCTTCCGTGGACACCCGGTATATAACAATATGAGGCGCCTAAAAGCGAAACAATTAAAGTCCACTTTTGGCGTAAAATGAGTTGGTCAGTAAAAACTGTTGTTGACTTTTTTGCTTCTTGTGAAGGTCGTCATACACATAGTCCAGAATCATGGATTTTGTGTGTAAAATGAATTTTGTCATAATTATTGTCATTATAGCAAAATAAATATTATTCCGTTTTTAAATGATAATTTTATTGTTTTAGTTATAAAAAAAAACAAAACGAATAAAATCCATATTATTCATATGCAAAACCGATAAAGTCCAGTTTTTAGAAGCAAAATCAATAGAATCAATTTTCAAAGTTTAATAAAGGCTGTTGGGATATAGTGGCCAAGTTGTAAATTTGAATCAATAATTTATTTCCGTTTTTAACCATTATTAAGATAATTTGACAATGAAAAAGATTAATCTGAAGCGACAACAGTTTTTTGCTCTTTTCTCGAAATGTACATCAGTGGACTTTACTCGTTTTGCTTTTGCTTTTAGGCCCTATATTATATTATATTTATGAAATCGGGAAAGAAAGAGCTTTCATTAAAATAAAAAATATACGTTAAAAAAACAACAACGTTACGCCACAGTTCCTTTGTTTTAAGCCAAGTTGCTTTTTAAATGACAATTTTAGATTCTAAAGTAAAACATATATTAGTTTTAATAAAAATACAGTGAAACTAAAAATTAGGCCACTATTCAGTAATAATTGGATGACCCTGTACAATATGTCAAAAAATAACTTACCAGTATGTCTTTATCAAAGTAAGCCGCATCAGTAATTTCACCATCTTTGTTATATTTTTCTTTAGCTATATCCATGGACAAGCCAATTTTTGTAATCTTGTTGAACACATTTTTGAGTTGGGAAACTGTTTCCTGAATACTTTCGTCATCTTTATGATGACCATCAGTTGTGTCACTTCCTTTTCGAATCTAAAAAGAATGAAGTTAAATACTAGGCATGACCCATTGAATTCGCACGAAAAGTTTGCGTCGAAGTCTTGAATAAAATTACCTATTTTGATGCGCACTATTTTAATGTATAGTCAAATTTCTGGCACCCTGTTGAAATCTGGTATTTTACGTTAATTATATGATGTTGGCGACAGAGACAGGGCTGGGTTAACTTCTTTTACCATCGCATTTACCATATTTTAAACTTGGACGGGGGTCTGGTTGCTGGTTGCATATGTCGCCAAACGAGATTTTACAAGAGGCGAGACTTTGATTTCAAGTAAAGTTGATTTGAAATTCAAAAAAATCAATTTTTACTTGTTGCAGGTTGTGTAAGGATGCGAGATATTTTCACTACCGTCGCGGTCGTCGTTATGCCGAAGGCTAGTGGTAGTTTGTTGAACAAATTGTTGTCTAACTTCTATTTTATTAGGTAGTTATATTATCTGTAGAAAAACTGTATAATATGGTATTTCTAATATTATGAAAGATTTGACCAACTTAACTAATAATTGGCCAGAGAAACGAAATTACTATATTTCCATGGAGTGGTTCAAGATAAAATAAAACAAAGGTTTAAAAATTAAATTCAGTTAGGCGGGTTTAATGGGTATTTAGTTACCGGGGAAATAACAAAGGTACGGTAAAAATGGTACAGTGCGTTTGTAGTTAAGCTTCCAGCAAATTGTCTCATATACTCAACGTAGTGGCAGTTATAAATGTCGTTTAAGTTCACAAGCGGACAAGACAAAAAGAGTTACAAAAACTAAACTATAAACGTAAATTTAGAATGACAATGACAATGACAATGGTTAAAGTATTAATATTACAAGTTGTATCATACTATAAATAGCGGATCTGCGAGAAAACGTGACAACCTTGTTTTAGACGTATTGGAGATGGTTTGGCCGCCATTGTGGAGTTAATCGTAAATCTAACCTTAAATCTATAGTTATAAATCAACGAAATAAGAATACAAAGGAAGTAGGGTATGGTAGATTGACAGTTGTCCGGGATGGGGTCTGATGGCGGCAACATTTAACGCACGCGCGTTTCCGGTTTACCTGTGGCGTATCATTAAAATGGTAATAACAAAATGATTAATGAAATTTTATTTGGACGAAAAAAATAAAAAATATATTTAGATTCATATATAGCTATAAGATACGGTAAGGTTGGTGTAATAAAACAATACAACTATTTCTTTTAATTATTTATTTAAATAAGGTAATGGAGGTGAAAGGGTAATGTAAATATCTGGTTAAATAACTAAAAAACACTTGTTATTATACATTAAAAAAAAATTGCAGAAGACAAATTGTTTCAGATAATCGGCAAAATTATTGCCAAAACGTCTACGTTAAA
The DNA here is from genome assembly GCA_963969555.1 of Polydrusus pterygomalis. Taxonomy (NCBI): domain Eukaryota; kingdom Metazoa; phylum Arthropoda; class Insecta; order Coleoptera; family Curculionidae; genus Polydrusus; species Polydrusus pterygomalis. The sequence goes on along the minus strand of OZ018378.1, from coordinate 24,520,632 downwards.
AAATAAAATTTTAAAAAAACCTTACTCTTTCTTCATGAACCAAATCACAAGAAAATAATAAAATATAATATAATATAGTCCTGTTTATTATAATATGTACCTAAATAATATTAATGAGATTTCTAGTATACAAGAAAATTGTCAAATGACAAACTATGCAGATAATACAAACATTTTATTTATTTGTAGTATCAACAACTTAACAAGTTAATTATAGATACATAAACCCCATTTCTAAAAGCTATCCTAAGCTATAATAAATATTCAATTAGCATTTGCCCAAGCAGTTCATTCCTTAATTTTAATTTTTGATAGTTTAAATTATATATTTCAATGTCTCCACAATATTTATTAAAATAGAGCACAGTCACAGTGGTGAGTTTTTGTATAGATTTGTCCTCGGTGTAGGAATATAAAATACATGTGCGGATCTAGTATTGACTAAGCCTATTCTAAACGGAAGCAGTCCTAAGAACTCTTTATTATCTATTTTGTCTCTAAATATTTTATATAAGAAAATAATTCTTGCTTCTATACACAATAGTCTTAAAGAAGGGATATTAAACAAATTACACAAAAGCCCTTGATCTGTACCTCTTGGTGGATAAACTGAAAATGACTTGTAGTATAAAAATTTTTAAAATTTACGCTGAATAGATTTTGAAAGAGCAATCTTATTGGCATACTGAGGATCCCAAATAGTGCATGCATACTAAAGTTTTGTAGCTACCAGGGATTTATATAAAGTTATTATGGCGTTAACATTTTTAAAGTATTTACAAGTTCTTATTATAAATCCTAGCATATAAAGACCATGAGCTTCTCGAGCAACATATTTAACAATTTATGATTGAAGTAAATAATTATTGGTTTTCTAAAGATAAACTGATATTAAATAAATCAAAGACCGTTATCACCTTGTTTAAGACTAACCCATACACTTTGGGGAATCCGGAAACAGTAACCATTAATGATTGTCATATAAGGCTCAGATCACCTCCCCATTAAAATAATATGTTACATAACACCAAAGTTTACCACTATAAATAGTCAGAAAAAATGGAATACCAAAAAGGCTAATTGGGACCAATTTTACGCTGAATGCAACCAAAAATTTCAAAACATAGACCTAAATAACTATGATAATTTCATCAATACCCTAAATAATGTTTTAGAAAGTTCCGTTCCCACTTTTCAAGGGAATAGATACAAAAGAAAAAGCGGTACATTTTGGTGGAATGAGAAATGCGCAAACATAGTTTTAGACCGAAAAGAAAAATTCTCGGATTACAAAAACAACCCTACTCTTGCTAATCTAATAGCATATAAAAAATCAGACGCTCTTGCTAAAAAAATTATAAAAGAAGAGAAACGAAAAAACTGGCAAGAATATTGTAAGTCATTAAACAAGAACACACCCATTAAAAAAATATGGCAAAAAGTAAATAGTTTTAAAAATCGACAACAAGAAAATAGACTAATTACAAGTATAGGAGACCCATGGATTGAAGAATTCCATCGAATTTTAACTCCATTATACGCATCTAATAATGCCCCTAAAAAAAACGAGCCAAATTCACCAAACCACTTCCTAAATCAGCCATTTACAATGAAAGAGCTAAATAGAGTAATAAAAAATAAAAATAACTCTGCGCCAGGTAAAGATAGTATAGAGTATTCTATGTTGGCAAACCTACCAGAAAATGCATTGGAAATGTTACTAGCCATATATAACGACATTTATGATGGACGCCGTCCTATTCCCTTAGAATGGTCGGAATACATAATAGTTCCTATATTGAAGCCAGGCAAACCTCAAAACACGGCGTCATCCTACCGTCCAATTGCACTAGCATCATGTTTACTAAAGACATTTGAGCGACTCCTTAAGAATAGACTTGAGTTTTGGATGGAAAAGAACAAAAAATATCCAACCACTCAGTTTGGGTTTAGACGTGGTCATTCTACTCAGGAAGCCATAGCTCACCTACTAACCGACATCCAAATAGGGTTCACTGAAAATTATAGTACATCAGCCTTGTTTCTAGATATCCAGGGAGCATATGATCATGTAAACTACGACATCCTTTATAAAAAAATACTTAAAATGGGAATCCCGGAAAAAATCGCACACACAATCTACTCGTTGTATAACACTCGAAGGTTATATGTTAGGACACATGATGGCCTTACAGAATCCAGAGTAGCAAGAATGGGACTTCCACAAGGAAGTATTTTAAGTCCTTTATTATATATTATATATACTTCTGATCTGGGATCAATATTTGACGATGACGACATCAAAAGACTTGAATTTGCAGACGACGTTTGTATATACACCAAGGACAAGTCAATAGATGCAGCAAATATCAAATTGAAAACAATACTTTCAGAAATGGTGGGTTGGTTTGACAAAAACGGCCTTAGTTTATCAGTGGAGAAATCTAACCTGTGCACTTTTACCAGGAAAAGAACCCTACTTCCTAACTCAATAACAACACAAGAGGGACTACGAATACCTTATAAAAACACAATAAAATATTTAGGAGTAATGTTGGACAAGAAACTAATATGGAAAGATCACATTAACTATCTTATTAAAAGAGCAGAAAATGGATTGAACCTTCTTCGAGCCTTCACACATCAAAAGTGGGGTGCAGACCCCAATATTGCTTTAATGTTTTATAAAGCTTACATCCGATCTATCCTGGATTATGGAAGTCAGTTCTATGGTTCTGCTGCAGAGACCCATTTAAAAAAAATTGAACGAATAAAGAACAAATGCCTAAGACTTTGTGTAGGATATCTAAAAAGCACCCCTATTGAGGTAATGGAAGCAGAGACAGTAGAAGCTCCCCTTCCACTAAGAAGGACGTACCTTAGTGATAAACTTCTTTTAAAGCTTATTTCCAAAGACAGCAAACTAGTTGGAAGAATCCACACACTAACAATATTAAATCTAACTCACCCCTATTGGAAAGTAAAGAAGAGTCCTTTATTGGCTACCAGCTATTCCTGGATTACCCAGATTAAAGAATGCATTTACTCATCAGAGACTCCGCCCTACGCAGATCTACATGAAAATATTTTGGAGTTCCGCCCAAAAATCGTAATTCCAATAGCCTATAACAAAAATCCCACCATAGCGAAAAGTAAATTTCTAGAAGACATCTGTATAACCTGGTCAAATTTCGAGCACATTTTCACAGACGGTTCAGTTCTGAATAACAGGACAGGTTGTGCTTTTTATCATAAAAACGAAAATATTTCAAAGTCATTTAGGCTACGTGACGAAGCAACCATATTCACAGCAGAACTTTGGGCTATTTGGGAATCCTTAAAGTACATACTGGAATACAATAAAAATAATAATTATGTAATATTCACTGATAGTAAAAGTGCTCTTCAAACGTTAATGAATTGTTACCAAAAAGTTCCTGACAATTATATTATTTCTAATATTTTAAATATCTATAGAAATATTAAGAATCTTAACAAAAACGTTCAGTTTGTTTGGATTAAATCTCACATAGGAATTAATGGAAATGAAATTGCAGATAAGTTGGCCAAGGAGGCAACAAGAGCTCCAGCGTGTGTAAATAATTTTTATATTCCATATACTGACCTCTTTAGCCTAGCTAAAAAGCAAATTTTAAATAATTGGCAGGAACAATATAATTTATCAAACTTAGGCTACAACTACAAAAATATATTTCCAAAAATACATAAAAAACCTTGGTTTCAAACCGAGTTTAATAGAAACTTCATAAGATCAATTTCGCGAATAAGAAGCTATCATGCCCTTTATCCTAAATATAAAAAAAAAATAGGCCTACAGAATAATGAAAATTGTGAATGTGGGGAAATCGGTGATCTGGAACATAGTATACTAGGGTGCCATAGACATAACATTGTGTTCACCAATGAATTATATAATGAACTTAAAAATTTGGTTGAATATCCTTTTAATCTAGACACCTTAATTTCTACAGGAAATGTAAACGTATATAAAACGCTATTTAAGTTTATATCACGTAATAACCTTAAAATGTAACAAAAAACGAAAAAAAAAAAAAAAAAAAAAAAAAAATGCGAATAAAAATTCATCAAAAGAAAACAAAACAAAAAAAACAAAAAAAAAAAAAAAAAAATAAAAAAATTCAAAAAAAAAAAAAAACAAATATAACAAAAAAAATACGAAAGATTATAACTTTATTTTAGTTTTATTACCAAGAATTACTAAAAATAGGTTAAGTAAAGAAATTGTAAAAACCATTATCTCAGTAAAAGTAATCCAAAAAAAAAAAAAAAAGGGAAACAAAGAGAGATGCTGGCCATTTGGTTTCAACCAGAGCCATAAAACCTAATTACACACACACACAAGACTAACCCATACACTTTGGGGAATCCGGAAACAGTAACCATTAATGATTGTCATATAAGATTAAAAGAATATACTAAAATCTTAGGTGTGTTGTTGGATAGTAAAATGTCCTGGAAGAACCATGTCCTGGAAGAGCCATATCCTGGAAGAGCCATGTCCAATATATGTTGTAACCAGACGGTGTTCCAGTTAGATTCACAGTAGGATAATTATCTTCAGGCAGGTTTTGACAGGGCGTCTTATAAGATATTGCATAGAAACGTACCTGCCAAAAAAATATAAGTTTTTTAATTATTTGTTTGGCACCTTTACCAAATGACACAAAAGTAACTATAACGTGATACTAACTCTCTTTGTAAAATTTTTTTTTTATATTTTGATATGAATTTCTTTAAATGATAGAAGGTTTGGGACTTGCTTTGAATTTATTTTTTTAATCAATGGTATCTCCAGTCGTTCTCAGGTGAATATTGAGAAAACGTTTCTATCATTCTAGAAACATCATTGTATTCAGTCTTTAAATATGAATTTCTTTGTTTATCGTACCTACACTTCCATATTTTATTACATTCTTTATCCATGGGTTTAAAATTTTAAAAGTAGATTAAACCAATAAAACATCTAAAAACTTTTATCGATACATAATTTATGAAAAAGTGACAAAGCAGCTTCCTCAGAAGCATAAATAAGGCAGAATTATTTGTATTCATATTCTTAAGTACCTACCTACATATTTTCCAATATATTATGTAATGACCCGATACGATAGTTTCAAAACTTACATTTTTTAACCTGGCTACTTCAAAAGTAGGCACTACTGCAGTTGGGACCAATCTAACTTTCAATCTTGAGGTTCTGTCAAAGCAATCTTCAGGAAAATGCTTCTAGCAAAGAACTGTATTTCGTGTAGGATCCCAATCACTTCGGTTTACAATTTTCAACCACGCCTTTTTTCTTAGGTAATTATTTGGAAAACTAAAAACCAATAAGTATTTTTAATTTGCTTTTTTTGTAGAAATGGGGTAACCCAGTCGATTAATAAATAAATAATATTTTTCTGGTTTTATAAGACGAACGCCCATGAATGACATGCGAGGTTCGGAGGTTATGTGTATTTTGATTGAATTAAAATATTTTTTTTTTCTATACAGATTAAAAAAGTTTATATATCTAAACATAAACTTACCGATGAAATGTAATGCCCAGTTTTTTACTTCATAGCGTTTGGGAGCACCCACAAGCAGCACAACGAACCATATTTAAAGCTTATTAATTAACCCAGAATAACAACTAATTAAAATGTTTTAATCGCTGTCCAGCGCTAAAAGTATACTCCACTGTCACACTAAAGTAATTATAAGTTTACTAGTATTCGTTAAATATGGTTGTTAACTAATTAAAATGCAAAATAACTCAAAAACGGCCAAGAAAGCAGAAATCACAGCTCGACCTGTCAACCACGGTCAAACACCAAAACAAACATGGAGTCATATTGTGGTGTCTCAAAATGGCCGACTTCCGTCGGTCGGTTTGTAAGGCGGTTTATGCAAAATCCTACTTCCTTTGTATTCTTATTTCGTTGTTATAAATGCAGCGCCTCGGCAACAGATCTCTCAAATTCGCTGATGTGATATAGTGGTGTTGCCGCATATCGTATTTTATTGGATTTTTTAAAGATTCAAGGATTTTTAACACACAATAAAAAAAGGAGGTTCTCAATTCCAGCCGAATGTATGTTTTTGATAATAATATTTATTTTTTACAAACGGATGCGAAAATTAAATATAAATAAATATAAGATAAATTAATTCATTAATGAAAAGTGTCTTTCGTAATGGGAAATATTTATTTCAATAGACAAAATATTGTGTTGTGTTAACGTTGAAACTTGTTATTTAGTAAATAAAATAAGTATAGCAGGTATTATTTATGTTATTAAAGGTGGTAAGTATAACTAAAATAGGTTTTATTTCGTCGAAAAATAGCAAAATACGTAATACACTAAATACAAACAAACTGGATGTTTCTTAAGTAAGAAAGTAAAAACCTACTTATTTTAACCATTTTGAAAAGTAGTAGGTACCTAACAATTGCAAATAAAAACCAAGTTATACAAACCACACGTCATTCATATTTTACCCATCATAATATTACACTGTTGTGAAATAAAATGATTAAAGCGCCACTGACTTTGAATATGTGTGGGCGCGCATTCCGATGCTGAGCGAGTGAGGCCGATGTAGTGAAGCCAATCACGGGCCAGGCGCGATCGACGAGCGGCAAGAGAACCGAAACGAGACAAGCCGCAAAAAAGTACAAAATATTTTATATTCTTTCCACATGAATAACGCCATTTTGTAATACTAATAACCTGACAACATAATAAACGTGAAATTTTCAAAATCCTTTACATCTCCCTCCATATACGTGTAGCCTAGGTATTGAACAGTGAGAGTCGTCATTTAATTCTGTTAGAAATAGAAAACATGGCAGTCACTATGTTTCCATGTAATTAACGTTGTAACGTCAAAAGGTTGAAAATATTATATTATGCTACTAAGCAATTAAAAATAGGGACATTTTTAAGTCTAGACTATACTATAGGTAGGAAAATAAAGGTAAGCTACTTAAATATAGGATAGGTGAAGGTACTTATGTGAAATCAAGTTTTACGATAAGCTATAAAAATAAATTTAAAAAACTCATGCAGCAAGTCAAACAGACAGGCGGCAACAATGTTTTAATTTAGCAGTGAATAGGCTTGTCGTTAGTGGCTGCATCAACACGCTTTATTGTTGGTGAACTCATTGTGCGATCTATGAATTTAACGTAGCAGATTTAGGAAATCTGCTTATATGACCTTCTAGAGTTCGATATTTAATGATATTAGTTAGTTAAACATCAGAGCATCATAAAATCAAAGACCCAGTCATGGGTTAGGAAAATATTTCTACAAAACTAATTGAAAGTTTTAGTCAAAAAACAATTAAATTGAGACCCAAAAATGAATTTAATGTAGAATTTTAAATAACAGTTTGTGTCATCAGGACTTTTTAAATTACGATGGATAAGAAAATTGTTAACAAATGTTGCGGTTTGCAGCCGATTTGTTTTTGGTGATACTATGGATGCTTTATACCTTTATTGGTGTGTGTTGCGTAAATTCCATGGTCTGCTGGCACATTGGTAGGCCTGGATTCGCTGCTTCAAGTAATTTTACTGATATCACTATCACTGACAAACAGCGATTTAGTTTTACACAATTACACAACACACAGAGAATGAACAACCTGAGCCAAGTGTTCAACAAAAAATTGGACGATCGAAGAGAGGAGTTAAAAAATCAAAAAAAAAAAACAAAGCGACTGTCTGCTTCGAATGAACAGAACTTATTTTTTTAAACAAAAGAACGTGATTGCTAAAACGAGCGTCTAGAACCTAATGTTAACGGCGGGAAGAGAATCTTAGCCAACGCGCCTCGTCTAGCCTGTGTTGACAACGACCAATCATCGCTTTCCAGTGAACGTAGTTAGCAACAAGGAACCGGTATGGGCGGCAAGACAAGGCTATAGGGTAGACGTGTAACAAAGTTGTCTACCTGGCACCAATTTTCTAGAAAAAGCGTCTATATAGGAACTGGGGCTAGGATTAGCGGGAGACGAGGTAAGAAGAGGGCGGCAGTGACCATAGGCATATCAAAAATATTATTATAAGAATTAAAAATATTAGAAAAAGAAATAAATTACCCGGGTTGGGGCTGGTTCCCCAACATTATCTATTTTTAATGTCGAATGGGGCCTATCATTTAAATTGTTGCAATTATATTTTGTTAACGTAATGTCTAATAAACAAGTAAGAAACATTACTGATATAACCTTCGCCTTCGATTATTCGGTTTTAATATAGAATATGTAGTGGTTCACCCTCTGTTTTTTTTAGAAGTCAAAAATAAATGTTGATGGAAAATTTTGCCATCCATCGATTCCTTGTATTCGAGTGATTATTCGATTCTGAAAATCATCCGTCACTACCCGAAATGTTATCTTTCATGACTTTTGCAAGCGTGCGGCTGATTGCTCTGCGTTGTGAGTGATTAAATCATCACCAAAATGGAAAAAAGCGTATTCCCTTTAATTCTTTTCTGTGCTCGGTAGCTTTTTAGCTGTTCAAAAACAAAAAAAAGTTACCAGACTTACTTGAGGTACATGTAATTCTACGGTCCTTATTTCAACTAGCTCTCCGTTGGGTCCATATATATTTTGACTTCCTACAAGCGTTACATTTCGGCCATGTTTTAGCTGATCTACTACGGTAGATGATAATGCCTTTAGAATATGTTTCTCGTAGTATTGTCTGACCTAAAATGAGAAGGTTTTAAATTTAACCAGAGCGTGCCAACTGTTTATTGAATTTTAAATATCGCCTCTATTTCCTTTAATTAATTTTTTATAATTATAACTAATACTTAAAATTGATAACAAGAAAAGTGATTTTCTGACATCGCATGTTAGATTTTATATTTTCTTGTTGAACAATGCTTTAAATTTTTCTTCTGAAATGTTCATAATAATTTTTTATAGAAGCACTACATCTTTTTCTAGAGCGCCATTAAAGTTGCTTACCACTAACCATTTCCTTATTTGTTTTTGCTTATAATAAAAGCAATATACAGGTTAAGTCAAAAGGAACAGACCAAATTTCAGGACTGTATTATACACGCAAAAACAATTTTAAAAAACCCATATTATGTTCTTATCCGATATTAATTTGTTTTCAAGTTATAGCGCAATATCAAATTTTTTTCTACGTTCCACTTTTATCAAAATTTTCACGTAATTAGAGTATGTCATGCTCAAGACTCTTAAGTATTTGACATCTATGTTGTCTTGACAATGTGTCTGTATTGTGGCAGTAATTAAACGTTTATTTTTAAGTTTGAGTGATTAAAGTGATACAAAATGTTAAATACCTATTCAAATTTAGAATATGCAAATATGCTGTTTATTTATGGTTTCAGTAATGGAAGTGCTACAGCTGCTGTTGAAGAATATCGTCAATGGTATCCACATCACAGACATCCGACTAGAAACGTGTTTATCAGAGTTTTTAATAATTTGTGCGAGAATGGTAAGCTTCCCAGTGCCAACATTACATCTGAACGAGCTACTCGACAAGGTTTAGGAGAAGTAGAAAATATTCTGAATTTAGTAGAAGAAAATGCAACGACCAGCTCACGAAGAATTGGTACTCAATTGGGCATTCCACAAAAAAGAGTATTAACCACACTCCACGAGCAAGGCGTACCATGTACAGAGAGTACAGCACCTAAAACCGGAAGATTATGCTAAACGTATTAAATTTTGTCGGTAGATAAATAATCATCGTATTGTATCGCGTATACTTTGTACAGATGAATCAACATTTACCCGTGACGGTATTAATAATACTCGTAACTCTCATGTATGATCAATCGAAAATCCGCACGAAACAGCTGAGAGTAATTTTCAACATAAGTTATCGGTTAACGTGTGTGGTATGCTCGATAGCTATTTAATTGGCCCTTTTATTTTGGATAATCGCCTTACAGAAGACAACTACCTAAATTTTTTACAATATGACTTACAAGGACTACTAGAGGATGTTCCTGTAAATATCGGACGGCAAATGTATTACCAGCACGATGGAGCTCCTGCACATTTTGCTCGTCGGGTCAAGCAACATTTAGACGAAACATTTCCAGGGCGTTAGATTGGTCGCGGTGGCCTCCAAGATCTCCAGACCTCACAGCACTAGATTATTGTTTATGGGGCTGGTTTAAAAATGAAGTGTACAAAGTAAATGTGGACACTCGGGATGCACTAATTCGACGTATTAGAAATACTGCAACCAATTTCAAAGAAGAAATTAGAAGAGCAACGGGCACATCTTCGTAGACGAAACAGAAAATGTTTAGAAGTCAATGGCGGTATTTTTGAACATTTATTAAAAGAACGCTATGATTAGGAAACCGTTATTATTTGACCTTTTCTTTATTTGGTATTACGCTATAACTTGATCCGTTCCTCCCAACTCACTCTGTATTTTTATATTCTATTAATCTTTCTCATCTCATGATGATGATTCTACGCTCGAAACATGTTAAAATAATCTTGAATAATCTTGATTATTCTAACAAACTTGAATTCTCTGAAGTTAGATATGATATACAAAAATAAGATCCCAATTTAAGTAGCTTTTTAAGTCAGTGACAATATACAGGATGTTACATTAAACAAAATATACGTATGATCACCTTTTTCAGTAACCAAGTTAAATGTATTTTTAACCACCCTGTATATCGAAACTAAGATTTTGGGTATATAGTGAAAAGTCCCCTGGTATTTTTGGTATTGCCTACCAAATTTTAGGGTCTCAATATTTCAGAGTTAAAAAAATTAACATTTTTTTAAGTTAACGTTTCCTGTGAAAAAAAATTGGAATTTAATTATTATTTTAGAAACGGCAAGAGATAGATATAGGATAGTATTAAAAAAGAAAGGAAGTTGTTAGGATAAATGGGGGTTCGAAAATAAAATAAAATTTCCATTAAAAAAACATCGAAGTTGCTTAATAGCAATTTTTGGTAAAAGTGGCAACACTGTATCGTCCATAATATTTTGGATAAATAGAGCATGTCCCTTTATGTAAATGACCAAATTTTTTATCAATTTGTTAGATGGTTCGTCATATACGTCTACGTACCATACACCGTGAATCACCCTGTACATTAATTTAGAAAAAATTCATACTTACAGCATTTCTTAAGGAGTCTCCGTCCACCGTATTATTTGAAAGCAAGGCGTCAATGTCCAGCTTTTGTGAGCCAGAGGTCATATAAATACAGGAGGCTAAAAAAAATAACTTAATGAGCATGTTAAAGTTTTTGTCTAAGAAGGTAGGTACCACGTTTAAGCATTAGACTTTGAATAAATTGAATCTTGAAAAATATATATACAATACCCAATTAAACATTTTATTTAGGGTTAAGGTTAGATATGAAATGAAATATCTAATTAGACGATAACCTCTCTAGTGCAAAAAATACATTGCCCAAAAATTGTCAAGAATATTTATGAACTGATTAATATTATACAAAATCAAATTAAAATTTTTTAGCATTACTTAGGTTAAACTTTACTTGTCTATTCACTACTTGGCATACGCTTTGAACATTTCTATTTACTTCGGGAGGAATTAACCTACACTAATGTCTTATTCGTGCTTTCAACTTCTCCACATACCTTATAAATGACAAGGAATAAAAATTTAAAATTTGGTACTTATTTATAACTTAATATGCACTTAATATAAAATAAAACCATACTAAACACTTTTCTTGAATGTAATAATCATTTACTTCTAATTTTGTCCTCACATTGTCTTAGAGACACATACCTACTTAAAAATGTTTTTTAAAAAATTTTAAACATTCTTCAACACCTACTTTTTAGTAAGGTTTTTTCTTCTTCCCCAGTTTATTTGGTTGGTTTAGACCCCATTTACTGACTTCTCACATACTCAGTATGTTTTAACTCTAATCAATTTCTTTATATTATGTTTAATTTACACATCAAATTTTTAATTCCATAAAAGCTCCATTAAGGCTCTACACCATTTTCTCTTCTGCTAAAACCATCAGCACCGATTATATTTTCTATCTCCTGATGATGAACGTTTCTACGTTCGAAACATGTAGAGACTCTTACTGAATATTCTTATTCTATTAAACTTTGTGGAGGAAGACTTTGAGTTTTTTCTTTCTTTCCCATACTTTCAACTCCACTTTAAGCATGGACTATTTCTTCAAAATAAAATAAAAACCTAGGGTTGTCATTTAAAAAAATACCGATATCCTCGCATTTTTAATTTGGGACACACTGTATCAATATTTTTTTTATAAAAAAGACCACAAGTTAAATTCATCTGTTGAAATGGGAAACTGTTTTTTTTTTGCTTCTGTGGAACTGCTGATTTACCTTTATTGTATATTGAAATTACTTTCCATTCGATATTATGTTTATTGCCACTGAATTCAAATTTTGATTAGCTGGTTAATATCACCCTAAAAATTCATTCGCAATATATTACTGATATCTGCATACCTATGCGAGTGGAAATTGCCATTTAAATTTATTGTATTGAAATATCCAGAGTTAATAATGCCAACAGTGGAAATGCTCATTGGAATTATACTATGTTTATGTGTTAATTCATATATGCAAAAGTTTCAAAGATTATTAAAATATAATAAAAAGTAGCATTGACAGAGGTAGCAAGCAAACACGAATGGAAGCAATTATTCCAAACTTATTCCATGCATTTATTATACACTTCTCGTCAAAATTAGCGAATATTCTAAAATCTAGCAAATGTTTGTTCTTAACTACCTTATGAACCGCTCATCCGATTTTGACCAACTAATTTTGTCAGTGTAACCTAAGGTGTTACAAACCTTTTTAAGTTCCTAACGTTAATCTGTAAAACGATTTTACTGATATATAAGGAGTTATTAGTAGAGGCGATTTTGTGCCGTAAATTTGAAACATTCTGTAGAGTAAACTGGTAAAGTTAGAAATTCCCGGTATGTGCTGTTAGTAAGATGACATCAATATCTCCAGACCTTTTTGCCAGTTTTTTGATGAGTGTCTTTTGGCAATAGATACACTATTAAACAAAAAATGTGTCAAATTTTGGTAGGAAAATTTTTACAATGCTGTATCTTGGCAATGGTTGAACAGATTTCGACCAGTATTCAAGATTTTGAAAGCGCTTTTCCTATAGATTTTTTGTGATATAATAGTAATTTTTAAAGATGGCCATTTTCTTATTATACAATACAAGGAGTTATTAGTAGAGGCGATTTTGTGCCGTAAATTTGAAACATTCTGTAGAGTAAACTGGTAAAGTTAGAAATTCCCGGTATGTGCCGTTAGTAAGATGACATCAATACCTCCAGACCCTTTTGCCAGTTTTTTTATAAGTGTCTTTTGGCAATAGATACACTATTAAACAAAAAATGTGTCAAATTTTGGTAGGAAAATCTTGGCAATGGTTGAACAGATTTCGATCAGTATTTAAGATTTTGAAAGCTCTTTTCCTATAGATTTTCCGTGATATAATAGTTATTTTTAAAGATTGTCATTTTCTTATTATACAGGGGTCGAGGAAATCATAAATATAAAAATGCTAAAATTATGGTAACTGGTTTATTAAAGCTATGCCAACCGGGCTTCATGCTTTTGTTTTGTTTCAAAATTCATTGGACACTTTTGGTCAATATTTCGAGACGTTTTTTTTCCTATTTGATTAGGAGCTATTTGGCAAAATATACACTATTAAACAAAAAATGTGTCAAATTATTCGTAGGAAACTATCTAGAAGGTGTAAAATATTCAATTAATCTTGCAGAAGTAGTCCATTATCTCAAAGTGGAGCTGTATAGATATAAGGAAAATAAACCCACAGTTGTCTCCAACTAAAAACATGAATTAGACGAGGACATTTTGATTGGTTGGACGAAAACAGATTAAAAAGTGGTAGTAAAATAAAATTCGAAAGGAATTAATTTTCTTCCTCTACCCTACATTATAAACAAATAACACACTTTTTATTTGTTTACAATGTAGGGCAGAGGAAGAAAATTTAATTCCTTTGGAATTTTATTTTACTTTCAACTTTTTAATCTGTTTTCGTCCAACCAATCAAAATTTCCTCGTCTAATTCATGTTTTTAGTTTTAATTTTTTTTAAATCTTTTACATTGCTTGTATTAGTGGCACTTGGGCCGTTCGGTGCTGATGATGGTACTCTCTAGTACCGAAACATGTACACCACACTAATCTAACTATTTTAATATAAGTATTTGTGGAGACGACTGTGGGTTTATTTTCCTTATATTAAATTAATCACGCATGCTGTGTACGAAAAAACATGTGTCACTCGTGTGTCATTTAGTATGTAGCAGATTTGCGTCAAATGAGCTAGCAGTGAGTTTAAATGGAATTTGGCATCAAATCAATCAAGGAGAGATTCATGCTGTTATTGCAGCAAGAGGTGGAAACACCCGTTACTAATAATTATTAGAAGAATATTTTTCTGTTTCTATGTTTTTTATGTTGCAATGTTTTTGTGAATTTATTTAATAAAATTCGGTTTTAAACATGACGTTTTTATTTTTTTTTGTCCCTCTAAAACATGTACCTAAGTATACCAGAGTATACATATATACATTAACTTTAACTATTATTATTATTATTATTATTATTATTATTATTATTATTATTATTATTATTATTATTATTATTATTATTATTATTATTATTATTATTATTATTAAAATTTTAAAATCTATAATACTGGTCGAAATCTATTTAACCGATGTCAAGGTACAGCTTTTTAGAGATTTCCCCGAAGAACTGACACATTTTTTGTTTAATAGTTTATCTTTTGTCAAATAGCTCTCAATCAAATAGGAAAAAAAAGTCCCGAAATATTGACCCAAAGTGTCGAATAACTAATTTTGAAACAAAACAAAAGCATATAGCCCTGTTGGCATAGCTCTAATAAATCCAGTTACCATAATTTTAGCATTTTTATATTTATGATTTTCTCGACCCCTGTATAATAAGAAAATGACAATCTTTAAAAATAACTATTATATCACGGAAAATCTATAGGAAAAGAGCTTTCAAAATCTTAAATACTGATCGAAATCTGTTCAACCATTGCCAAGATTTTCCTACCAAAATTTGACACATTTTTTGTTTAATAGTGTATCTATTGCCAAAAGACACTTATAAAAAAACTGGCAAAAGGGTCTGGAGGTATTGATGTCATCTTACTAACGGCACATACCGGGAATTTCTAACTTTACCAGTTTACTCTACAGAATGTTTCAAATTTACGGCACAAAATCGCCTCTACTAATAACTCCTTGTATATCAGTAAAATCGTTTTACAGATTAACGTTAGGAACTTATAACGGTTTGCAACACCTTAGGATACACTGAAAAAATTAGTTGGTCAAAATCGGATGAGCGGTTCATAAGATAGTTAAGAACAAACTGTTGCTAGATTTTAAAGTATTCGCTAATTTTGACGAGAAGTGTAGTTTTTAAATGCTTTTCATCTTCTGTATTCCCAAAAGTTTTAATTGGACCATACATAAGGCGGTCACGCAATAAGAAACAATTTCAGAATGCCCTTCCATTGAAATTAATTAATAACAAATAGGTCGGTTGCCTTTATTATTATTGTTTCGAAGTTTCGGATGTCCCATTTGCTTTGGTTAATCCTCGGTTATCCTTAAACCATCTACGACTAAAACAATAACTTTCTCAATTTTCCAATTAAAGCAAGTTTGGGACGTGCCTAAAAACCAAATACGTGAGATAACTTTTTTCCGATTAATAACATAAATTGGGAATCTAATAAGGAAGATTAGCGAGAAAGAGTAAATATACCACATGTGGATTATTTAATTGAAGTTAGTATTGTTAACGTGTTAGTGGGTCAGGTGAGATGACTGAAGTTGGTTAGCTGGTTAATTGGAAAAACTAGCTTTTCAGTTTGTTCTTATACCGAGGCAGAGTTGTAAAATATTTTAAAAAGTAAAATGAAGAATTCACCCTCTAGTGCTAGTGGATCAGACGAAATCTCAAATTTCTTGTTTAAAACTATTTTACCTGTATCTATACAACCTTTAAGGTTTTTGATAAACCTATTATACTTTACCGAAGTTTTCCCGGATAAATGAAAGTTGGGAAAGATTTGTCTCATTAACAAAAAAATCGATGCAAGTAAAATGGAAAACTATAGACCTATAACGAATGTGGCTAACGCCATATTTATTAACTAACAATACCGTGCGAGCAAAAATTATTTGCATCAAAGAGGGCTTGGATTAAAAAACGTAGGGCTCGGTTTAGATCATAATGATATGGGGACGATATATCTAACCAAATCTAGGTTAAAATTTTGTCAAATTCATATTACCACATGATATGCCAAACTAATGAGTAATAAAATAAGTAGACAAATACAAATTTATTTTTGTTGTTTAAAAAATTAACAAAGTAAGAATATAGAGAAAGTAAAAGAAAAATAATTACTTAAATTGCTGAAATTGGCCACCGCCATGCTTCAAGCATAAATACACACGTCTCTTCATATTTTCGAAAGTGTTGACCAGCATCTCTGGAGAAATGTTACCACATTCTTGGATAATCCTTTCTTGTAATTGTTCTAAATTTGCAACTGGTGTTTTAAAAATAGTGTTCTTTAAATGAGGAAAAACGAAGTAATCCATAACCGTTAAACAAGGTGATCTAGGTGGGAATTCAATGTCTGACCGAAAACTGATCAATCTGTCGTCGAAAAAATTGCGTAAGTAGTTAATAGTTTCAGCGGCTGTATGGGCGGTTGCACCGTCCTGTTGAAAATAACCAAAACGTAGTTCGTCGTCAAGTAATTGTTCCACAAATGGATTCAAAATATTGTCTCTATACCGCTGTGCTGTAACTGTGTCATGGAAAAAAATAGGACCAACAATAATTCCTCTTCGGGAAACAGCTAACCAGACACCAATTTTTTGAGGGTGCAATGTGGACTTTACAAAAAAATGGGGATTTTCACTACTCCACATGTGTGCATTCTGAGAATTCACATAACCGGAGAGGTGGAACCAGGCTTCATCCGAAAAAAATGTCAGGTCTAATAAATCATTTCTTTCCAATAAATTTTGGGTAAACTATTGAAAGTAATTCCTGCGTCTTTCAAAATGTGCGGCTTGTTTTTCTTGGAATACTTGCACTTTATAAGAAAATAAATTTAGCTTCTTCTTAAGAATAGTCCTGCATGTTCCATAAGATCTTCTCACTTCTTGGGACAGGCGTCTTATACAGTTTGTTGGCGTATTTTGCATTATTTCACGAACGTTCACAACAAGTTCTTCTGTTCTTACAGATGGTTTTCCTGTTCCTTTTTTGTGTTGTATAGAACCTATTTCCCTAAACACAGCCACGGTTCTTTTCAGGCAATGATAAAAATCTCCGGCAATAAAAGCAACGTTAGGAAAATGTTCGTGAAAATCGTCCATGCACAAACCCGGATTGTATTGCCACTCACCATTTACTCTAACCCCGTTTCGAAAATACGCTTCAACCATGAATGTTTTGTGCTGTTCCGTAAAGCCCATTGTGTGAATTGTTTAAGAAATTTTAAAAATTAGCGATGAATCAAATTAAATTGTAACGACTGTCAATGACGGAATAACTGATTGATTGTTGTTAATTCAGGTAGTTACTGACACCCAACAGGTATTAAGCTCAACGGCTAAGGATTATGTCGTTAGATGCAAGGCCCTCTTTGATGCAAATAATTTTTGCTCGCACGGTATAACAATCCCGTTTTCCCAAATGTTCCTTTCTTTTACAATATCTAGCATGGCATTATTTCGGCACTAAAACTTTAAATGTCCCATTTTTCTACAAGCCAAACTATTCTTGTATGCTTACAATGGCTTCCCGACTTCAGGTGTCATTAACGCTAATGTTGACTCCACATTTGCCTCGCTTATTCTGCAAATTTTCACATGCGTGGCTTAAAAACGTCCTATTAACACGTATATCGTAAATAACTATTTAAGTTTGAAAAAGTCACAAATGTCAACATTATATCTATATATCTGTACCTCAGAGCCAAACTATGTTAAATCACACATTTGCGATTTTTACTTTTTAATGTTAAGTCAATCAGTGGCACGTCCCCTTTCAATTGATATATTTTTTTTTTCATTATCTCAACTCGTCTAAAAGTTAACACTTCTAAAACTATATTAAGTCATCACCCAAAAAAAAAGGCTAACTAGGTTAAGTCATGTTAATATAGTCTGGCTTTGCAAGTTGGCAACGATGCGTTATGTTAAGTCACAAGTTTCAGTATGTATTTATGGTTCAAATTGACTTAACATGTTTTGGGCTATGCTATTAAGTAAAAAACAAAGTGACTTGATATACTAACTCTCATTGGAAAAAGAGCAAAAAAAAAACTTTAACAAGCTCTCCTGAAAAATCAAAATTTTTGACTTAATACTTTGGCAGATATACATACCATAAAAACAATGTAATCAAATTTACCAGCCGGTTTGTACAATCAGCATTATGCAATACAAATTGTATAATATTTTTAATAATAATTAGATAACGTTTGCGAAATAAGTTTATTTTTTATTTGTTAATGAGATTGGGTACATTAATTTATTTTTACATGGGTAAAAATAAACAATTAAAATGATAAAAAATACTTTGTGTATAAATCTTCACTAAATTTATTGTTATACCATAACAATTGTTTCGACACACAGTGTCTTCGTCAGATGGTTACAAATGAATGGATGATTTAAATTATCTTAAACTATAAAATTTACTCTAAATATTTACCTATTAAAAAAAAAAAAAAAAAAAAAAAAAAAAATAGGTAAATATTTAGAGTAAATTTTATAGTTTAAGATAATTTAAATCATCCATTTATTTGTAACCATCTGACGAAGACACTGTGTGTCGAAACAATTGTTATGGTATAACAATAAATTTAGTGAATATTTATACACGAAGTATTTTTTATAGTTCTTATAATGGATCTTCATCAAGTAACGGCTACCTCTATACAATAATTAAAATTATATTTTTGTTATGCTGCAGAAGAAAGCTCTTCGCGTGATTGCCGATGCTGGTTACTTTGACCACTATCAGCCCCTTTTAAAAAGGTTTGGAATTATGCCTTTACCTTCTCTGTTTATATCAACTGCTCAAAATTTATAAAAACATGAATAGTTTTTCCTTAAATTCTAATTTTCATAACCGCTCAACTAGAGGTTCTGACTTAATCAGACCTAAAGAACTTTGCTACAAGAAGGCCAAGAATAATAATTCTATTAATATCTCATTGTATAATGCACTGCCTGAAAAATTAAAGCTGCTTAGTTATTCAAAATTCAATTCTGTGATTAAAAAATCTTTTCGCCGTCACTGTTTTTAATCAGTTTGGGAGTATATCGACACAGCCACAGCTAATGGGTTGTTTTAACAATTTTTTCCTGTTCTAGTGTAAGAAATATTAAAATATATTAAAATATTTAAAGATGTTATTAATAAAGTTCTTTTGCTTTCTGCTTAATGGTAGAATATTTTGATGTTGTTAATTCACGAAAATCAACATTCAACTTTTAACTCTTCTTTGTTATTACTGTGTATTTATAACGTTTGCGTATGCTTTGTTCTGATACAATTATGTTTTAATGTATATTTTAATTTATTTAAATACATGCGTACAGGAATGCTTTATATTTTATATGACTTGCTACAATTTGTAATTTACAAAAACGTGGTCAAATAAATATGTCTATGTCTATGTCTATGTTCATATGTTATTACAAATAAGTTATTTGCTACAATTTGTAATTTACAAAAACGTGGTCAAATAAATATGTCTATGTCTATTAGAGGTGTGACGATATAACTGTCACGGTTAAAAGTAACCGGTTATTAAGAAATAACAGTCGCTATCGGTGATTAAATATGATCTGAAGCAGTTACCAGTTATTCAATATACCAAGCGCTCGCACATCGCACTGCCGACTGAGTTCGCCGGCTCATGGCAGCCTTCTTTCGCTGCACGCTGTTATTTTCTAAATAACTGGATAAAGAATAACATGGTTATTTTAGTAATAGGATGTGAAGCAACTACTAGTGATTCATATACCAACCGATCGCACAGCACTGCCGCTGCTTAAGTCGCCGGCTCATGCAGCCTTCTCTTGCTGTTAAATAACTGGATATTAAAAAATAACATGGTTATTATTAGTAATCGGATAATTTTCATATCACTTTGTGGGCGGTAACGGTAAGGTATAATTAATTTCCAATGAACGTTATTTCTCTGATATTTGATAGTCCTGGTTTGCAGGATGCTTATGCTTAAAGGAAAGGCGTTAAATAGTTACAAGATAATTTCACGTCTTCACTACTCTAAACAGCTATTTTAATTTGGAGCCAATAAAATATTTAAAAAGGGAAAAAGTCGATTATTTAAACTCATTTTTTGAAAATAACTGGTTACTGTTTAAAATAACAGTTAATTTAAAATAACAGTCACCGGTATACAGGTGATTCAAAAATAACTCTTAAGCCCACCTCTAATGTCTATGTCTATGTTCATATGTTATTATAAATAAGTTATGATTAATTCAGCGAACTAAAAATGATAACATTTTAATTTTTGTCACTATAAGTATTAGATTTATTTGTTATTTAGTTTAATTAATTATAATTAATGTAGTGAAGATGTAATATCATTTAGTCACGATAATAAAATATATATGACGTAAATTCGTTAATCTAGTTGAGAATCCACAAATTACATAAAACGACTGCATTTGTAAAAATACACTAAAGATAACTATTTCTCTCTTTCTTATCTAAGTTTATTTCCTGCAAATAAAAGGATTTTCTTAGAAAAACAGGATTTATTGCCTTATTTTTGTTCTACTTTACTTTTATTTGCGAATAAATCCTAAAGTTTTTGCATTATTTTCACTTACGCTTCATTTACAGCCAAGTTTACACTCAACAAGTGCACTTAAGAATGAATGACTATGCTTTTCTTGGCTTCTTTACATTTTTAGTTTTATAAAAGTGGAATTTTAAAAATTTAGGAACATGATAATGTATGACCATCAGTCAATGCAGTTTAAAAAAAACATTAAAATAAAGTCTCTAAAGCAAAAAAATACATGTTTTCATTAATGTATTCAACAGTCTTATTAAACAATACTTCAAAGAACAAACCATATTCAGCAGTCAGCTCTGTTTATTACTTGAATTAATTTCAAATGTAGAAAACAAAAAAGCAACTGATTTAGCCTCCCATGCACCAGCGGATAACTTAACGAATTTGATATGGCACGAGCCAAATACGCCGATAAAACTTTATGTACCGGGTGTTCCAGCTAAGGAGGTAATCGGCTATATCTCAGAAAGTAATACCACTAGGACTTTGGGAAAAATATATATCGAAAAAACGGCCAAGAGAAACTGCTGGAAATTATATACAAGTTTAAAAAATGACCGCAAGGGGGCGTAAGAGAACTTTCAAAATAGAAATGCCGATTTTCTCTTGATTTTTCTTAATAAAAATATGTTAAAAATACAAGCGTTGTATTCTTAATAAAATTATGCAACTTTATGTTAGAACTCGTTTTTTTCTATTTTCAATAATAAAGTGGTCAAACCTTTTTTCTTTCAAACGCTGATATCTCTGCTTTGGATAAACCGATTTTATTCAACTTGATCTTGAAAAAAGTCCCTCTTTTCCTCCACACGTAGATCTATTAACTATACGATATTGATTCTGATGGTGGCCACTAGAGGGCGTTTTTCCGTAATTCCTCAATGAATAAGGATTTTCTCAAAAAAGTCAAATGTTATGATATGAGTTTTTTATCATATTTTATTTTACGCTTATAAAGGCTATTTAAATAGTGGAATAAAAAATCCTGGTCAGTATTTAAAATAAAAAAGTTGCATCCGAAACGTCGGATTAAAAAACTAACCCCATCAGCTTGTAGAGGAGGAAAAGTTACTATCAGGAACTGACAGTTCGAGCATCTTGGACGTCATTAAACCAGTGATTTAATTGATTAGTGAATGTTTTAAAGAATGGCCCATTTTTCCATATTAATTATTATTATCCCTAATTTCTCTAGTTTAACAAAAGGTATCACGTTGCGGTTTTCAGTTCCTTATAGTAACTTTTCCTCCTCTACAAGCTGATAGGGTTAGTTTTTTAATCCGACGTTTCGGATTCAAGCGACCACCATCAACTTTTTTATTTCAAATGCGGACCTGGATTGTTTATTTCACTATTTATTAGCTTTTATAAGCATAAAATAAAATATGATGTAAAAGTCATATCATAACATTTGATTTTTTTGAGAAAATCCTTATTCATTGAGGAATTACGGAAAAACGCCATCTAGTGGCCACCATCAGAATCAATATGGTACAGTTATGTAGAGGAAAAGAGGGGCTTTTTTTCAAGACCAAGTTGAATGAAATCGGTTTATCCAAAGCAGAGATATCAGCGTTTGAAAGAAAAAAGGTTTGACCTTCTCCCACCACTTTATTATTGAAAATAGAAAAAAACGATTCCTAACATAAAGTTGCATAATTTTATGAAGAATACAATGCTTATATTTTTAACATATTTTTATTAAGAAAAATCAAGAGAAAATCGGCATTTCTATTTTAAAAGTTTTCTTACGCCCCCTAGCGGCCATTTTTCGAACTTGATGATAATTTCCAGCAATTTCTCTTGGCCGCTTTTATATATATATATATATATTTTTTTTCCAAAGTCCTAGTGTTTCTGAGATATAGCCGATTACCTCCTTAGGTGGAACACCCGGTATATGTGGCGAGCCGAGCTTCATCGGACTCTGTAATATCTGCCACGGATGAAATCAGCCGGTTTTAACCCGTCAGTAGATTCGCTAGGTTAATTTGGGACGCGTATCAAATCGTCCAACTTGGTTTGAGGTTAAATTAAAATAATAATAATAACAAATAATTTATGCCAATTCACGTTACTTGTCAAAAGAATTTATTTTTAAATGTACTTTCACCATAATACGTAAAAAATGTCTGAAAGTATCATTATCCATCCTTAAATTGTTACGGAAAACATATGGCTCGTCTTGTTGAAGTTCTTTCAAGAGTAACATATGACTCAGTTCATCTCTACGAGAAATCAATTTTATAACCCACTTGCTCCGTTCTTTTGATTTTTGTTTATTGGCAATAAATACATACGCCATGGCACAAGCTATAGCGCGTCTTCTACGATTGGTATTTATTTTTAAAACTCACCGAGTACAAATAAATCCGAGTCGATCTAAAACCACTGGTTAAATCTTTTAGGAATTCCAAAAGATCGCGAGCCAAGTCACTGTTATAAAACGTACAGTTTTGTCCCATTAACGAGAAGATTTAATCAGGCGAATCTAATCGGGTTATTAAGTCGGCAAGCCAAATTCGGCTGCCCAAAAATGACGAGAGTTTTGGTACGTGGCGAGCCTAGCTCGCAGACCAAATCCGACCGGATCAAATCGGTCCAACTTATATGTTGGCTAATAATTATTTATCGTAAATGAAGTAAGATATTGCAAAAATTCAAAATCCGGAGGATGTGCCGCAATGATATTAAAACTATTTCAAAAACGTCTCGAGGGAAAAAATTTTGCATCTTAGTCATCCAAAGTATTCTTATTGTCTCCAATTTTGAAATGGACAGAGGTAAAAATTCTATTGTACCTCGCAATATTCAAAAATTGGTGTCTATATAGTTTTAAGACTGGATAGAATCATTATCGAGCACCATAACATTTAATTCCACAACCGAAATATCGAGTCTTACTCTTTTATTTTTGAAAAGATATTCAATTTTATTCGACAATGACATCCTATTAAAGGTCAAAATTTGAGAGAAACTAGTTTTTTTTCAGGAACGGATAAAGTAGGACAAAAAAACTTTTTGAAAAAGTTATTGGAAATGAATAAAGGGACACAAAATTTGTTTATTATACCCATTCTGCTCTTCTATTTAAAATAAACAAGTTTAAGACAATTTATAGTCGCTGTTATTTCATTTGAAGAGAGCATCTCTGAAAACCCGGTTATCGTGAGACACCCAATATGTTTCTGCTCAGTTTTAAGCTGCTGCAATTATCGCGTTATAACCAAGTATTGAACCCGTTGAGAAACCCAAAACGGGTATCAATAATTAGTTTGTATGCCTGAATCCTCTGCCGCAATGATAATTCAAATTTATCCATGATAGCAAGGAAATTCTAAGTTCGAAAATGTTCTAATGGGATCAGTTCAACTTCTAGTTGCTTGGACACAGTCAAGAGGTGACAAACACACGTTCATTTTGCGTTTTCGCTGTTTCATTCCTTATTTTAAAAACTAACGTACATTGAGGAAAATGATCTAATACAACAGGTTTGCTAAGACATAGTTTCTATCGATAGCTTATTTTTTATTAACCCATATCATTGAATATCAAACTATAAGAAGGCCATATGAGCCGATTTCCTAAATCTGCTACGTTAAATTCATAGATGGCACAATAAGTTCACCAACAAGAAAGCGACTAGCCTTTCCACTGCTAAATTGAAACATTGTTGCCGCCTGTCATTTTGACTTGACTTTTTTAAATTTATTTTTATAGCTTATCGTAAAACTTAATTTCACATAAGTACCTACACCTATCTTAGTTAAGTAGCTTACATTTATTTTTCTACCTATAGTATAGTCTAGACTTAAAAATGTCCCTATTTTTAATTGCTTTGTAGCTTATAATATTTTCAACCTTTTGACGTCCCAACGTTAATTACATGAAAACATATTGTCTGCCATGTTTTCTATTTCTAACCGAATTAAATGACGACTCTCACTATTCAATGCATACCTAGGCTACAACGTATATGTTGGGTAAAATATGAATGATGTGCGGTGTGTTTGTATAACTTGGTTTTTAATTGCAATTATTACTACTCTTCAAAATGAGTAGGTTTTACTTTCTTACTTAAGAAACACCCAGTTTTTTTGTATTCGTCTATTACGTATTTTGCTATTTTTCGACGAAATAAAACCTATTTTAGTTATACTTGCTGTCGCTTTTTATCTACTTTTATTTGTTTAACATTTAACACCCAGTGCAACGGTAAAATCATTATGAAAGTAGGTCCAATTACCCCGGAGTAATCAGCGTACATATTATTATCAAAAACATACATTCGGCTGGAATTGAGAACCTCCTATTTTATTGTCTGTTAAAAATGCTTGAATTCTTAAAAATTCCAATAAAATACGATATGCGGCAACACCACGACATCACATTAGTGAATTTGAGACATCTGTTGCCGAGGCGCTGCATTATAATGACAGGCAGGCGGCAGATTTAAGGTTAGAGTTACGATCAACTCCACAATGGCGGCCAAACCAGCTCCAATACATCAAAAAATGGGTTGTCAACTTTTCTCGGATATCCGTCATTCTTATATAGTTTGATATTCAATGCCCATATTAAATAAATTGCTGATGTATCAAACCCGCTTTAGTGTTATATCAATTTCAGATTTGCTAGAACAGTGTTTTTATTGGCATTAATCAGTTCCATTAACAGCACAATCTTGTTGAATAATGAACTACTTTTAATACAGCAATTTTGTTAAGAAATAAATTGTACCTTGTCAATGCGACGCATTTTGTTCCCAGTAAAGCGCTTTCTCTACAATTAAGAAAGTAGAACAGCGTCCCCAAAAACGAATTGTATCTGTTAGAACCTATAATCCACAAGACGTTGGTGGGGGTTCGTAGCGATCGGCAATCGCGAGCGCCGTAGTTAGTTTTAACGTATTTGTTGCGCAGGTCACATCGTTGTTCGGAGTCTTCTAGCTGTCCTGTCTGAATTTACATTTTATTGTTCTTACCAATACCTGTTTTAATTAAATTATTTTAATTTGAAGAAATAGTCCATACTTAAAGTGGAGTTGAAAGTATTAAAAGGAAAAATTTGACAACAAAATGATATATATATTCTGTAGAAAAAAAGTGTTTGGGAAAAAAAAAATTTTTCACCTTCACAGTGTCTTAAAGACTAGTTATGTTCTATAGGTCTGCTTTTTAAGACAGATTTCAAATAATCTTCGACACCTACTTAGCTAGGTTTTCTTTTTCCCCATGTCACTTGGTTTGTTTAACCGCCTACTTTAATAATGTTTTAAATACTTAGTATGGTTTTACCATCACCAATTTTCTTCATATCGCGTTTCTTCTTAACTTCAATTTTGAGTCCATAAAAGCTCAATTAAGGTTCTATTTTTAAGTTTCTCTTTTGCTAACAACAACAGCACTATATAAAAAAAATTTTCTGTCTCCTGAGGATGAACGTTTCTACGTTCGAAACATGTAGAGACCCATGATTTATTAATTTTTCTATTAAACTTTGTGGAGGATGACTTTGTGTTTTTCTTTCCATTTAAAAATTATTTTAACTTTGTATTTAAGTTTTTTTTTTTAATCTTTGCATGTCAGATAAAGCAATAGAAGATTCTTATTTCGCACAACTCATCATTAGTATCGGACTTTATAATCTATGGACCAATTTTACGATCTCAGTAAACCATGTTGCATCAGAGATAATCATAGGCAATGTTAAACGACAAGAACAATATCACACTAGAAGCTATTTACATTTTTTAGAACTACAGTAGGTACTGTTTCTTAGTGGTAAGTATATACTTTATTAATCGTAGTAAGCAAATATTGTTATGATTAATGTCAAGTTTCATTACAACTGCCATTTGGAATTAATCTAGTATACCTATAAAACCAGGTTAGACCCCCCATAGAAGTTGATAATTACTGTGAGTATTCAGAGTAATAATGACTATAAACCATTCTATGGTAGCAACAACTCCTATTTTCTATTGGCTAAATTACCGTGATATTATCACTACACAACGGTCTAGTAATTTTCATTGTTTTACATTACGCGCGTTGCTGTCACGTATAGTATTAAACAGTTGTATAATGAGTATGCGAATTTTTATAAGGAATAGAATGCTTTGTTCTCTCTAGGTAGCCTAGGTCTACAATATTATACATATTTGCACTTTTCTATCCACGAACGCGTTAATTATATTATGTAGTTTACAAATCTGTACTCCGGAGGCATAAGACACTATGTCCAATTTTTACAAAAATTAGGTAACTATGTAGTTTTATTCAGAAAATTAAACTCTTTTGTGGGGCATACAACACCAAGTCCAATTAGTTAAGGTAGCTGAGAAACAGGGTATACTTTTAACACTATGTGCATTTTTATTCAGAGGCCTAAGACACCAAGGTAATAATATCTGTATGCCTCGGATCTTTAGTAATATCTTTAGCAACACATTTAGTGGCATAGAACCGTATATAATCACTTGGTGTTATATGCCTCTAACTAGATCTATATAATAGTAGGTGGGGATTACACATAATGTTAAACGTCAGCTGACTATCGGCATTTAGGCGGCAATAGGTTTTTATTTGGTCTATTATAACTTTTCCTTTTACCAAAATGCATACCATTTCCATTTATTATACTAATTTTTTGTAAAAATTGGACATAATGTCGTATGCCTCCCGAGTACAGTATTATGGCTTATAATTTTTTACAGGTATATATACTAAATATCACGAATAGTCTCGTTTTAAAACAGATGACAGCGGTTATTTGTCATCGATCAGCTGATATTTGGACATAATAATATCCCGAGATTTGTAGCAGACCGTAATGAGCCCAAACACCGAGTTATGAATTGCGATTTTGTTACATTTAATTGTAAGTACCTACAATTATTATTCATTTGACCAAAAATTTAGATACAGGTTAAAATTTTTTAATTGTTTTTCATTAGGGATCATAATTATTAATGTGTGCCTTGCTCGTTAGTTGATTTCATCGATAAGTAATAAGTTTTATTTCATCTGAACGCCGTTATTGCCGAAAAGTTAGTTTGTAAAATTTTTGTTCTTAAAATGTTTGTTCGTTAAGGTTAGGTTTCTAATGTATAATTTTTGCATTTTACATTATCTAGATATCCTTTTCTGTTTCAAGAAAAATAAGTTGAAATTAAGTATTTCCCTGACTTAGGTAGGTAGGGGAGAGTTGGACAAAACCGGGTAGGTTGATAAAACCGGGTATCGCCTAGTTCTGCCAAATGCCAAAACAGCTTTCCATATTATTAACCTTTAAAAAGCAGCTATTTGATTTTGAAGGAATTATTTTTATTATTATTATTAGTAAATATTATTGTTGTTTGGCAATAGTAAGGTAATAGTAAGTAAAATTATGTTACTATAATAGTTAAAATAGCTAACCATATTATTATGTAATAGGATAGCGAACAAATATATAATTCTATTTTCTGTGTCTACGTACCTAACATAAGTGAAATTATTATTTGATATTACTATTATTATTGTTTGTATGACAATAAAATAAAGTTTTTAACATAAAGTTAGCCTACATACAAGTTTAGAAATGTAACTGTATCAATAAATTGCATTTTAACAAACAAATTCCATAAAAACCACTTTTGGGTTTACAAGTCAAAAACTGTTAAAGTAGGGTTTCCACTGACAGAAAAATTTAATCCCTGGCTAAACTAAAGCTTTTAACTTTATGTTAGCCTACATACAAGTTTAGGAATGTAACTGTATCATAACCAACAAATTCTATAAAAACCGTATTTGGGTCTTCGTACCTTACGTTAAGTCAAAAACTGTTAAATTAGGGTTTCCATTGACAGAAAAATTAAATCCCTAGCTATATTGAAGCTTTTAACTTTATGTTAGTCCACATACAAGTTTAGAAATAATGTAATTGTATCATAACCAACAAATTCCATAAAAACCACTTTTGGGTCTACGTACCTTATGTAAGTCAAAAACTCAAGTAGGGTTTCCACCAGAAAAATTAAATCCCTGGCTATATTGAAACTTTTAACTTTATGTTAGCCCACATACAAGTTTAGAAATGTAACCGTACCATAGCCAACAAATTCTATAAAAACCATATTTGGGTCTACGTACCTTACGTAAGTCATATATGGGGATTTTCTTGACAGTGAATGTAATAACTTGAAATCAATTAGTTTATGTTGAACTGTAGGTATTTTACCTATAGGTATAATCTGAACAAATAAAACAAAAAAAAAAGCTGTTCTAAATATGAGTGACAGAATCCTATTTTAAGTTGTGTTTCAGTTAGTTTAGTATTTTTAAGGTTTGGATTTTTATAAAATTATAAACTTTTTAAATCTATTTTGACATTTTATCTTTAAACCATATAGAAATGCATGCTTATTACTACCTACCTTAAATTATAATATTTATAAAACAAAACTTTCAAAAGAAATTATTAGGTACCTATTACTTATTATTTGGTAGAGGTGGGATTAAGAGTTATTTTTGAATCACCGGTATACCGGTGACTGTTATTTTAAATTAACTGTTATTTTAAACAGTTACCAGTTATTTTCAAAAAATTAGATTTACTAAGGTGAAGGTGTCAATTTAAATAATCGACTTTTTCTCTTTTTAAATATTTTATTGGCGCCAAATTAAAATAGCTGTTATTTTGATTAATAAAAAAAGCCAACCTATCCACCAATCCACTATTTCCCTCGCAATTTTAAACGTGAAGAGTAGTGAAGACGTGAAATTATCTTGTAACTATTTAACACCTTTCCTTTAAGCATAAGCATCCTGCAAACCAGGACTCAAATATCAGAGAAATAACGTTCATTGGAAATTAATTATACCTTACCGTTACCGCCCACAAAGTGATATGAAAATTATCCGATTACTAATAATAACCATGTTATTTTTTAATATCCAGTTATTTAACAGCGAGAGAAGGCTGCATGAGCCGGCGACTTAAGCAGCGGAGTGCTGTGCGATCGGTTGGTATATGAATCACTAGTAGTTGCTTCACATCCTATTACTAAAATAACCATGTTATTCTTTATCCAGTTATTTAGAAAATAACAGCGTGCAGCGAAAGAAGGCTGCCATGAGCCGGCGAACTCAGTCGGCAGTGCGATGTGCGAGCGCTTGGTATTATTGAATAACTGGTAACTGCTTCAGATCACATTTAATCACCGATAGCGACTGTTATTTCTTAATAACCGGTTAGTTTTAACCGTGAAAGTTATATCATCACACCTCTATTATTTGGCAATATTAATGCGGTGGAACCGAGGAGGCTATTGCATAAATTGTTTTAGAAGGTATCACAGGTATAATTTTCAAGTCCGGTCCTGTAATTCGTGCCAACTTATAAAAATTTAATAGACCAAAATTGACAGAGTGTCACGTGACTTTGCCCCCATCTTGCGAGAGTATTCAAGATTTTTACTATAGAACACTATGGGGTGTATTCTGTAGCACTTCCGTTAAATTTTAGAGGTCGTCAAAATTTTGGCGGTCGTTATAAATTTGTTCATATTCTGTATCTTTCTAATATGTCAAGATCATAACCTATTCTTCTAAAACTACCGGCTAAAGTAATAATTTTTAGAGGGCTATTAAAAATCTCCTTTGCTTTTTAGCAGTCCGTTAAAACTAGTTTTATTAGGTTAGCTTTTAATATTATATTTTTTGGTTTGATACTTTATTAGTAATTTGGGATTATTGACGAAGATAGTATTTATTCCTTTAAACAATGGCATTTTCTGATGTTTATATCGAGGCCTTGATTAAGGAATTAATTGACAACTATGAAAGGTGAATATATTTTTTTTATTCAGTGTTTTCACACAATTTAAAATTACCGAAAGCATAAATGTCTGAAACCCTTATTTGACCAGGATTTATATCTTCTGGCAAATACTTTCTACAACTTTTTTTGAGCTAAGGGCTGTTAATTTTTGTAAAGCTAAATTCAGATTCCATTAAAGGGTACTCCGAGACAACAGCGATCCTTTCCAGCTGCCCAATACCACGTTCAAGAAAATATTTCGATGCAATAAGGACGTAGCAAGAATCAAAATCATTTTAATTAGCCCGCATATGCAAGAAGGACAAAGAACTTCAGCAATTTCTAGATAGAGAACTAAAAATTCTTGCAACCTTAAACTTTTATGGTACTGATAGCTATCAATTATCCACTAGACAATGATACAATTTTGCTTTAAGTCAACCCAGCATGAGTCGTTGCATTCATAAAGTTACTGAAATAATCTATTATAACTTAATGCCGAATTGGATAATATTTTCCAATAACGAGAACAAGAGAAATACAGTTATGAATGGTTTCAGAAATAAGTATAATTTTCCACAATTCTTGGGAGCTGTAGATTGTATATACTCACATAGCAATTATATCACCACCAGAAGATTACCTTCTTCCTTACTTTTGTAGAAAAGGATATTATAGTATTAATTGCCCAATAATTGTCGACAGTGACTACAATATATTGAATGTGAATGCTCGTTTTCCTGGATCAACCCACGATGTGGCTATTTGGCAAGCTTCCAATATTAAAACTATCATGCAAGATCTATATATTCATGGTGCTCATTATTTTCTTATCGGAGACTCTGGGTACCCTTTACAACCGTTTTTACTAACCCCCTTTGAGAACCCTGCGGTAAATACGCCCGAAAGTAGTTATAATTATCACTTTGTAAGAAGTATAAAAATAATTAAAAAGTTTAATAGAACACTAAAATCAAGAATTCGATGCTTATTAAAGCATAGTACTTTAAATTACGATCCTATTAAGGCAGGGAAAGTTATTTATAGTTGTGATATATTGCACAATATATCACGGTTTTACAAAGATGATCTTCCAGAAGAAATTTTAAATTTAGATAATGACGGTACTGCCTGATGAAAATTGGCACAGAAGAATAAAATAAATAAGAACTGGATTCATTTTTCCTCCTAGCAGTTTTTGGTTTTCTTCTAAGAAATGCACAATAAACCCTTTCTGGCATTTTGTAGTCCTCGGTGCGCGAGACATTTTAAAATCAATGAACTAAATCGTAAAATTCCACAATAAAAGTGTCATAATAATGTCAAATTTCGGCGACAGTAGTTTAAACAACTCAAAGTGTGACATTGCCATATTTCTGAACACACATTTTAACGGACTCCTCTAAAATTTATATTTTTTAACCAAACTATAAAATTTGCCTTCACAGAATATCAATTTTACCAAACATTTTTAGAGGGCTGTTAAAATTAAAATTTTTAATGGCCTCTAAAATTTAGCGGCTAGTTTACAGAATAGACCCCTAAGTCCATCAAAATACAAATAATTTGTATTATTGTAATTATTATGATAGTTCAAATTAAAAAAAAAATTATTTACAAAGAAACAATAAATAATTAATACTTTGTGTAGTGAAAGTAAGAAAATACATTCATAAATCAACACTAACCTCAAAATTATGTTAAACTTAATTGGTTTTACTAAATTCTACAAATCGAGCTAATGGCACATAGTGTCGTATGCATCCGGAGTACAGAAATTTTATTTAAAATAAATATAAAGGTCAATTTTTAGCATTCCATCTAAAGACTAATAATTACATTACGTTAAATCTTGGTCACAATATTAAATTACTACCAGTAAATCTAAATCCGAGCCGTCAACTTTGAACCCTCATCAACGCGTTGAATTCTTTTCGTCGCCCTCATCCGCGTTGGGATGTTTTATAATCAGGTCGGCCGTGATGGGCTCCCGTCAGCGCTCGAATTGAGTAAATAAAGTTATAATATCAAATTTAAAAATTATGTTAAATGCATAAAGTAAATTGAAATTGTGGAAACAATGTTATTTTACTTTTTAATTTACTTGCTGTTTTAGCAGGCACTGCATTCTACCGTGCGAGCAAAAATTATTTGCATCAAAGAAGGCCTTGCATCTAAGGACGTAATGCTTAGCCGTAGAGCTTCATACCTGTTGGGTGTCAGTAACTACCTGAATTAACAATCAATCAGTTAATCCGTCATCTTTGACAGTCGTTACAAATAATTTGATTCATCGCTAATTTTTCCAGTTTCTTGAACAATTCACACAATGGACTTTACGGAACAGCACAAAACATTAATGGTTGAAGCGTATTTTCGAAACAGGGTTAGAGTAAATGGTAAGTGGCAATACAATCCGAGTTTGTGCATTTTCACGAACATTTTCCTAACGTTGCTTTTATTGATGGAGATTTTTATCATTACCTGAAAAGAACCGTGGCTGTGTTTAGGAAAACAGGTTCTATACAACACAAAAAAGGAGCAGGAAGACCATCTGTAAGAACAGAAGAACTTGTTGCAAACGTTCGTGAAATAATGCAAAATACGTCAACAAATTTTATAAGACGAGTGTCCCAAGAAGAAGGAAGATCTTATGGAACATGCAGGACTATTCTTAAGAAGCAGCTAAATTTATTTCCTTATAAAGTGCAAGTATTCCAAGAAATACAAGCCGCAGATTTTAAAAGACGCAGGAATTACTCTTAATGGTTTACCCAAAATTTATTGGAAATAAATGATTTTCCCCCATAAGAAATGATTTATTAGACCTGACATTTTTTTCGGATGAAGCCTGGTTCCACCTCTCCGGTTATGTGAATTCTCAGAATACACGCATGTGGAGTAGTGAAAATCCCCATTTTTTTGTAGAGTCCACATTGCACCCTCAAAAAATTGGTGTCTGGTTAGCTGTTTCCCGAAGAAGAATTTTGGTCCTATTTTTTTCCATGACACAGTTACAGCACATCGGTATATTTTTGTGTGAATTTATGCTTGGAGCATGGCGGTGGCCAACTTCAACAATTTATGTAAGTAATTATTTTTCTTTTTCTTTCTGTCTATTCTTTGTTAATTTTGTAAACAACAAAAAAAAATTTGTATTTGTCTACTTATTTTATTACTCATTAGTTGTCATAATATGAATTTGACAAAATTTTAACCTAGATTTGATTAGATATATCGTCCCCATATCATTGTGATCTAAACCAAGCCCTACGTTTTTTAATCCAAGCCCTCTTTGATGCCAATCATTTTTGCTCGCACGGTATATGTTTAGCTTAACTTCTGAAACAACTCGGGAAAACATGGTGTGGCGGACTCATTTTACATCACTCAGTTACTTACACTACACTTACAAATAGACACACTTACCGACAGTTCTTAAATAAAAGTAAAGTCTCGGATCAGTCTTTTATTCGGCACAGATGCACAAAGGCCCAATACTACTCTCCTGGCCTTGCAGGCGGATATTCACTTTTCTGGAGCACTTTCATTTCTAAGAATGTTTCTATACCGACTTTGAAAAAAGCTGTTAGTACATATTATTTTGAATGTAGCAAAAAAACTGTATTTGTCCGATAAAGAAAACTGACATCCAGATGAGGTGAGAAGTTCAAATTTTTTACACATCGATGGCTTAGAGTGCAAACCGTCTAACTCCACTTTTTATGAAAATGTCGATTTTTGTGCAAATACTTGGCTTAATATTAGATCTATGGATACCCAAACCAGATTTCTCCAAATAATTACGGTTTTCTTTAAAAACCACCGCACGTAAAGCGTCTAACTCCATGACCTACAATTATGAATACGGCAAAACATCTAACTCCAGCATTTCGCGCCATTTTACACATGAAATAAAAATGGAGTTAGCTGTTTTTCAGTTAAATATTATGCAGTTTTTAGAAGTGTGGATAATGCTACCCATACAGGGTGTCCCATCGGAAATCGCTTCAATTTATACAGGGTGTTACCAATTCGATGCATTAGCATTGCTATCTCGGTAACCATTAGAGATAGAGAGTTGCTTAAATTGAGGTAAAGTTGCACATTTTAATGCTGAATAATTTGTTAAATTTTTTTTTAATTCCGATGACTTCCGGAGATATCCGAAAAAATTGAAAAAATCAGTTTTTGTTTTTAATTTTGGTACGACAAAGTACTGATTATATTAAAAAACAAAGAGCACTTTCTTGAGAAACAACAGTATGTTCTTTAAGAAAGCAATTTCATTTTTCCGATACGACGTTTCGTTGATTACGTACCCGCATCAAATTAGTTTTTTTAAATACGATCCTGAACTTTTTTTTTAAGCATGAAACTAATTTGACGCGGGTACCTAATCAACGAAACATCGTATCTGAAAAATAAAATAATTTTCTTAAAGAGCAAAAGAAGTGCCTTAAGCAAGTGCTATCGGTCTTTTAATATAATCACTATAATCAGTATTTTGTGGTAAAAAAATTAAAAACCAAAATGGTTTTTTTCTGATAACTCCAGATGTCTACGGAATTAAAAAAATTTTTTTTTTAATTATTGAGCTATAAAATTTTGCAACTTTGCCCCTTGTAGGGAAGACCGGGAAAAAAATCCCCTAATAGTTTTGATCTAAATGGACATAATTCCTGACCATTGTTGCGATCTGAAACAAAATTATGACAAATTATTTTTATGAATTATTATTTCCCTAATGCAGAAAAATAATAATTAAAGTACAAATTGCATATAAGTTTTCAAGACAAATGTGGGGTAAAACGATCTCTGTGATCATTTTGCCCCATTGTTTAGTGGATCCTTTTGCCCCATTTTTAAGCGGCATAATAAAGTTAACCTAACTTTTTTAAACGAGATAGGTAAAATTTGCAAAACTATTGAACAGTTTGTCCTCTAAACTCGTAGCTACTATCGAATATCTAACCCTAACTATTAACTATACTTTTAGACACAAACTACGTTTTCAAAACTACTTATTTTATGAAGTTACCTTATACAGGGTCAAAAACAAATAAACTTTGCATCACACGCGACCAAATTTTAATTGCCCAATTTTGATTGTGTAGAAAAAGACACATTTAATATGGCGCTACTTTAAAGAAAATGTATCTGAAATAAAGCATTGTCAAAACTAAGAAGTTTTATGGAGGTTGCGTTGAGTCTTATTTTGCAAAAGTGGTGCAATTTACAAAATATAGGTAAAAAATCAAACATATCCTATGCAGCTGAAATTTTGCATGTGGGCTAGAAACAGCATTTAAAAAACTTTTTCTAATAACTTTTTCGATATTTTCAGAAATAACCCGACTTACGAATTATTTTTTGGAAAAAATTAAATTTTGGTAATTGCCATTCTGTTAGCAAATGAAGAGGAAACAACGCTAATAAAAACTAAAATAATAATTTGTCTAATCTTTGGCATTTTTTCGGTTAAAATTTTTTGTTGCTTATATTGCATTTTCGGCAAATTAACATCGACTCGACTCTATGCTATGCAACGAATGCCCAAAAAGGGAAATATAAGTATCTTTACCTGTTAATTTGTTATGTTAAAACGACAAACCCACAATAAACATTGTTTCAAATATCTCATTCCTACCAACAATTATAAATGAGAGAGGATAGGTAGATCGCCGAGAAGTGCACAATTTTTTTACAGATGCAGATTAATTAAACAACGTCAAACCTAAATCACAATATTAAATTATCACCATTAAATCTAAAGCCAAGCCGTCAACCCTCAACGTTTATCAATTCGTTGGTTTTTTTATCA
Source organism: Polydrusus pterygomalis (assembly GCA_963969555.1). Classification (NCBI taxonomy): domain Eukaryota; kingdom Metazoa; phylum Arthropoda; class Insecta; order Coleoptera; family Curculionidae; genus Polydrusus; species Polydrusus pterygomalis. The sequence goes on along the minus strand of OZ018378.1, from coordinate 24,484,016 downwards.
CCCTATCCGCTTTGGGGTCTTTTATAGTCATAGCTGCTAGCAGCCTTGATGTGTTCCTGTCAGTGCTAAAATTGGGTAAATAAAATTACTTCAAGTAAACACTTAAAATTATGTATATAACATGACGTTGTTTGGTATGCTAAAGTTCATATTGAGTGAATGTTCATAGTAAGTATTTTTACTTGAGCGTTGGGCGTGGATACTTAACGAGGATGTTATAATCATCAGAGTGCATTATGGTTTATTATAAGCGAATTAAATAATATACTTTATCTACCGTGCGACCAAAAATTATTTATTATTATTATTTTTTAAACATCAATCCATATATTTTTGATATGCTACCACAGTCAATTAAAATAATTAAATCGTTAAATAATTATAAAAATAAAATTAAAAATTGGATATTATCTAATCCAAGAGGTATATTCAAGAAGGTCATTAATAAATAATGAATAAAATAAATAAATATGTTGTCACAAATTTCTCTTCGTGTGTCGGGGACGTAGATAGAAGGGAATGAAAGTCTGGAGTTACAAAACGGCGTCTATTGTAATCTTCTTAGTTTCTATCCTAGAAGGCGAACCAGCATGTCTCTTATTTTTCCTCGTAGGTGCGTCACTTGGCCTAGACCAAGGCTTGTCACCTATTGATAACTGGATGAGCAGATGTGTCACTTGGTCTGGGCCAAGGCTTGTCACCTGTTGTTGATTGACCGGGCGATAAACACCGATGCCTGCTGCTAAAGCTGGCCCAGTTTATATAGCCGAATAAATGCTGAGGTCGTGTCGCACTTGACTCTGATCTATGTACAGTGGGACGCGACCTCAACAACGTACAGTGGTTGAGTATCTAAATATACCGGGCCACTGTGTGATTTAGTTGACAATATATATATATATATATTATATACATAACCTATTGTATCTTCTTATATTAAAGTGATGTAAAATATACCAATAAAATTTGTCATATTCGTTTTATATTATAATCTAGTTGTGCCTGAATTATGAAATATATTCTTTACAATAAATATTATATTATTATTTACCTTTAAATTTATATTTAACTTATTATTATATTTATATTTAATATTTATATATAATATACTTATATATTATTTATATTTTAAATTTTATATATTTAACTCAATACAAGTATTTTACTTCTGAGTTCGGAATTCGTAGTTTATCCAAAAAAAAAATATATTAGCATTAAATGTAAAAAAAAAAATCTCAATAAACTTTTATTATTATTATTATTATTATTATTATTATTATTATTATTATTATTATTATAATCATCATCAAAGAGGACCTTGAATCTAAGGACGTAATGCTTAGCCGTAGAGCTTAATACCTGTCCTGTTGGGTGCCAGTAACTACCTGAATTAACAATCAATCAGTTATTCCGTCATCTTTGACAGTCGTTACAAGTAATTTGATTCATCGCTAATTTTTCCAATTTCTTGAACAATTCACACAATGGGCTTTACGGAACAGCACAAAACATTCATGGTTGAAGCGTATTTTCGAAACGGGTTTAGGGTAAATGGTGAGTGGCAATACAATCCGGGTTTGTGCATGGACGATTTTCACGAACATTTTCCTAACGTCGCTTTTATTGCTGGGGATTTTTGCCTGAAATGAACCGTGGCTGTGTTTAGGGAAACTGGTTCTATACAACACAAAAAAGGAGCAGGAAGACCATCTGTAAGAACAGAAGAACTTGTTGCAAACGTTCGTGAAATAATGCAAAATACGACAACAAATTGTATAAGGCGCCTGTTACAAAAAGTGGGAAGATCTTATGGCACATGCAGGACTATTCTTAAGAAGCAGCAATTTATGTAATTATTTTTCTTTTTCTTTCTGTCTTTTTAAGAAGAAGCTTTTTCCTTCTGTATATTCTTACTTTGTTAATTTTGTAAACAACAAAAATAAATTTATATTTGTCTACATATTTTATTAGGTACAGGGACATTTTTTTAAGTGTCTCACCCGATTAGCGATTTTCCTACTGGTTAAAATAAAAAAACAATTACGTACTCCCTAATGGTTTTTTGCGAAGAAGCCAAATTTAATGTCAAAAATTATATAGATTTACAAATTTGACAGATAAGACGCCATATTGGATTTTTTTAAATGGCAACCCTACTTTATTATATGCCCAGTGCATTCCATTTTTTATTTAAACTTCAGAAATATATAGTTGTAAATATTTATTTTCAGTCGTTCCGGAGATACAAGGCTTCGAAGGATTTTGTTTGGAAAGTCTTACCCCTTTAAAAAATAGATCGCTTGAGATTAGAAATTTAAGTTTTTTTACAGTTACATTATTTGTTGTGGCCGAGCTAACTATGCTATGATCAAATATGGCAGATATCAAGAAATGACAGACAAGACGCCATTTTGTTTTTTTAAATGGCAACCATAATTAATAACGACACCAGTAGATGGCATTCCGCGGTCCGATATCAAAAATGTATAATTGTTGAAGGGGTGAGACACTTAAAAGACATAATCGAACGATGCATATTTATGAAGCCCCGTATCTCCGAAACGGTTGAAAATAGATATCAACAATTATACAGTTTTGATATCGGACCGCTGAATGCTATCTACTTGTGTAGTTATTAATTATGGTTGCCATTTAAAAAAAACAAAATGGCGTCTTATCTGTCATTTATTGATATCTGACATATTCGACAATAGCATAGTTGGCTCGGCCACAACGGATAATGTAACTGTAAAAAACTACATTTCTAATCTCAAGCGATCTATTTTTTAAAGGGGTGAGACACTTAAGACATAATCGAACGATGCATATTTAGGAAGCCCCGTATCTCCGGAACGGTTGAAAATAGATATCAACAATTATACATTTTTGATATCGGACCGCGGAATGTTATCTACTGGTGTCTTTATTAATTAGGGTTGCCATTTAAAAAAAAACAAAATGGCGTCTTATCTGTCATTTATTGATATCTGACATATTCGACAATAGCATCGTTGGCTCGGCCACAACAGATAATGTAACTGTAAAAAAACTTGAATTCCCAATCTCAAGCGATCTATTTTTTAAAGGGGTAACTTTCAGAACAAAATCGAAAACTTTGAACCCTTGTATCTCCGGAACGACTGAAAATAAATATTTACAACTATATATTTCTGAACTGTAAATAAAAAATGAAATACAGTGGACATATAAAAAAGTAGGGTTGACATTTAAAAAAAATCAATATGGCGTCTTATCTGTCAAATTTGTGAATCTATATAATTTTTGACATCAAATTTGGCTTCTTCGCAAAAAACCATTAGGGAGTACGTAATTGTTTTTTTATTTTAACCAGTAGGAAAATCGCTAATCGGATGAGACACTTAAAAAAATGTCCCTGTACTTATTCGCTTGGCATATCTCTCATAATATGAATTTGACAAAATTTTAACCTAGATTTGGTTAGATATATCGTCCCCATATCATTGTGATCTAAACCAAGCCCTACGTTTTTTAATCCAAGCCCTCTTTGATGCAACATTTTTGCTCGCACGGTACAACCATCGGACCATTTAGTCATGTGTCCATGTGTAAAAAAAATGTCAGTCGGGTATTGTTTACAAAATTTAAAACCACTACTAGAGAAAATTTGTTTATAAATTTTCAAATATCTTATTAATATGATTCTTGTCTCCTGGACATAATTTGACGAGTAAGTATTTTCACGTAGTTTGTTCCTACTGTGTTTTTACTCTTGTTTGTGTTTTTCTTTTAGAACCTAAGCCCTGATGATGGCATCATAATGGGCCGAAAGCGCTAGGCAATAGTAATAAAATTACGCTTATTAGAAAAATGTTTTATTTTTATATATATTCGTATTGTTAAATATTATAAAATGTCAAAATAAAGCAAAAATTGTTGTTTTCTTAGTCAGAATTTAAAATTCGTGACACTGTCGTCAACATCGTCTAACAACATTTCGCTGATGTTCGATAAAATACATCTATACTTCATTAAATAACGAAATTTTACGTTTGACCTCCATTTGTTCTATTTGTCCAATTTGAGCACTGGCCGGAACACACGTCACAGCCGCCCTGATTATAAAACATCCCTATATATAAGCGGTTCACGCCGGTGATGAAAAGAATTCCACCCGTTGATGAGGGTTCAAAGTTGACGGCTCGGCTTTAGATTTACTGGTAGTGGTTTAACGTTATGAATAAAGTTCAACATAATCTAATTAGTCCACAGGGGGGAATTCTTGGGAATTGTAAAAGGCTAGCTGCAATACTGGGCGTTACATTTATTTATTTACAATGAAGCTTGTGAAATACATTTTAATTTGCGGTTATGTTCGGGTTTGTTCACTCGTAGTCGTTCATAATTAATTTGTTTATACCGTGCTGGCAAGTTTGAAGTTACAGGGTGGCTTATTATGTAAAGAAAAATAAATACAAAATGGAATCTGAAGCCTTTGAAAATGGTAAAAAGTGAAACAAAATAACAGTAGGATAAAACCCATTGGAAAAGGAAGAGAATAGAACAAAAATGAAAGGAAAAATAAATTACGGGCGATCTGAGGTCGGGAACGGGGGGAGGGGGGGGTTTTAAGGGTAGAAAACGATTTATCTCGATTTCCGGTAAAACTGCAAGTCCTATGGAAAAACTTTAAATTGCAAAGTTGTAGGTAATAAAAAGATCTACAACTTTTGTTTTTACACTTTTTTCATATAACCTCAAAATGTATGTGAAAAATTCAAATAACCAAGTTTTTTCTTTTTTATTTTTATCTTTTACAAACATTTTTTTTTATCCACGAAATTTGGTAAAAACTTACCTTTTTATGTCCTGAACACACTGTAATTTTTTTGATTTAAAATATTTATTTTTTAACCTTATTTTGACTTAATATCGAAAAAACACCCTAATTTTCGATCGAAAATTCTCACGTCAAAATATCTGCTTTTTTAAAAAACTAGGTAGGCTTTTTGTTCGTTGAAATCTCTACTTTCTGATGGTGTTAAAAAAAAATATACCTTACTATGGTAAATGTTCTCAAAAAAATGCAAAGAAATGAAGAAAACTATAGTCTAATTTTTGGTAGAACAAAGGGTGACAAGTGACATATGACATTAACAGCTGATTTGGTTACGTCGAAAAAGTTCCCAGATCGACAGTGGGCCGTAACAAGCTCACACATCACGTTGCGTCATATTATTTTCTTCCGAATTTGGTGTTTTTTAAGTGTTTCTGTGGCTGTTTTTTGTGTAGTGTGTGTTTTAAACATTCTACTGTTGGATTTTATATATTTTAAAGACTAGATTTTCACGGTATTTATTATTTAAGTCTAATGGTGAGTACAAACATCACTTTGGTTAATTCATCTATATCAATAATATTTTTGAGTTTAGATGAATATGGATCATGATTATTGTGTGATCAAGGGCCCCGTTGATATTGTTGAAGGAAATAAGGTAAGTTACACCAATTATTTTAATTTAATACTGTAATATTTACTCGTCTAAAATCGAGGTCATTGAAGGTCACCGGTATTTTTTATAGAAAATGTCCAAGCAAAGCTATACACATTTCATTTGCTATTGTAAATAGTCCCTATTATTAGTTTATCCATCTATTTTAGTTACTGAAACGGTGATTCTTGCTTCTTTTAAAGAAACAGGGAATATTCGAAATCGAGGGTCAAATTTAATCTGAAATAATTTTCGCATATTAGATTATTTATTTTCACGGTTTCATAGAGCATTGCTTGCTTAATATTAGACCTTTTATACGCAGTTTAAAAAAAATCATGGTAGGTAGGTATACACACCTGAAAAGTTACTAAATGGTTTATTGTTTATATTTCAACCCTACCTCTCGTTCTAGGTTAAACAATCTTATTCCATGCTGCAAGGAAATGAGCTGGCACAGACATTCGTACAAAATGTGTACGAATATTTTAACAACCATCACCCTCAGCTCAGCGCTATTCAGGTAAATGTTCTTTAATATTGTTCAATTATTATATGTCCCACTTTTAAATTCTGTTTATAGAAAAGCGCTAAATTACCATAGATTTAAGACCATTCTTCACATTAGATTATAAAAACAGTCCATAAATTAAAATTTATAAAAATTTTAAATAAATCAAATCACTATATTTGGCACACCCTGTACAGTATTATTATTTTTCTTTGACAAATTTGAATTTAAATTTTGTTATCATAACCTATGAATGGGACGATCCCTGAACTTAAATATCACTCGAGTAGTTCCAGCAAAATATATATATTTAGGACACTCTATAGTAAATTAACATTATCCTATTATTAATTCAGAATAATAAAGTCAAAATCCAAGTATACTTGTTACAAACTGTAGCAAAAAAAAATCACTTTAATTTTAAAGTAAAAATTCAGTATTATTCAGGAAAATCTACTCGTAATACATATTTCAGTAGACGGAACACTACAATAAAGGCATGCAAGAACAGAATGCGCTTGGTTGCTTCTTGGTATTAGAGGCTACTTGCTGAATATAACCTCTCAGCAGTTTTTCCTCTTCCAGGTTTACGGAAGTAGATAGAACTTTCGGCTGGTGCTAAATAGCCAAATAACAAAATATAATACTTTTTTTTTCAAATAGTGCAACTTCACGGAGCTGTAACTCCTAACAGATGTGTGCTACAAAAAAAATTTTTTACAAAAAATGTAGAAAATTTTATCCTCTTTAAACTTGTATAGAATATCTTTTGTCGTGAAAGCCACTGTTTTTGTCTGCATGATTATAATCAGTATGTATAATTATAAATAATAAAACACAATTTGTGCTGGTACTAGCCTAGCTACAAGCAATAGGTAATAAATAATGGTCCTTTATTTTTCCCATGTATAATAAATACCTAACTATTTTTATTTTGTAAAAATAAACGCTAAGAGAAATAAATGTTGTTTTCTTCTTTTCCTTTAATTTTATGTTTTCACATAATTATTTTGGTAAGTACGGGCCTGTCAATATTTATTTTTTAAATAATAAGATTAATAACTATATCTTGGTAAAAAATATTAAAATTCCCTTACAAAATTTAAAAGATGGCGAAGGCGAAGGCGAAGGTAAAATAACTTAGTCCGGTTCTGTTTCTGTAGCCAACCGAATAACTTAAAATAGACCAGACTTTAACAGGTTGCCAAAAATGACAAGTGATGCGGCGAGTTCTTTCATTAATTAGAATATACCTTTCCTTTGTTTCATATTAGTAAAAAAAAAGGCTGAAATGCAATAAATCTGAAAACACTTAATAGTTCCGAAACAGTTAAAGATAGGTATAGGATATTATACATGAAATATATTTAGTATTTTTTGAAGAATCCAAAAATTGAATAATATACAGGGTGTTGCATTTAAAATAAGACAGTTGGTATTGGCCACTGCTACATGACACACCCTGTATAAAAAGTTTTTACTGAAAAAAATGCGCAACTAGAAATACCAATCGACGTGTCCAAGCGTTTTTTTTTGGACACGTCCCCATGTACTTAATATTGAATTTAATCCTTTTGGCTGATATACACTGTATATTAAAACAATAACACAGGCCTGCATTTTTTAACACTTTGAAAGTTGATTTAAAAATGTTAAGTGTTTTCTAGTAATTTGGTAGCGCTGGTTTCAAATCTGCTTTCAGTTTTTTTATATCACGTAAGGTTATTTTTCAAACCGGTAAAATCCAAAAATATAGAAAAAACACGATTTATTTCATTTATAAGCTAGTTCTTTAATATATAAAGGAAAAAAATACAAAAATATACACATATAAACTATTATAAATGATTATTTATTCGTTACGCTTCTTCAAAAAACGTTTTCTTTTTTCAGAAAAGCTTCTTTTGGTTGTTTTTCTGTTTCAGCTAAAGGAAGATCTCTTCTCAATGTCCAACAGAAATCATTTTCGTGTCCCAGCGAACCTGGTATCTTTTTTCCATGTCTTTAATATATTAATGAAATCTTTCACCTTGCTCTTCACCCGCGTCCCCAAGATTTTCCGGGAATTAATCCAAATGGGAATGTAAAAAGTGAATTTTTATGATCATATTCTAAAATTCCTGAAATTTTCCAGCATATTTTCAACGATCTCAACATAGTAGTAATGTAGGTTCAACTTCTTTAAAAGCATTCCATGCATGTTTTTCCTTATCTTCCATTACCTTTTCAAATTCTGTATCTTTCATCAAGCTGCTAATCTGCGGCCCTACAAAGATTCCCTCCGTTAATTTTGCCTCTGACAGAGCCGGAAATGTTTTACACAAATATTTAAAACAATTTCCTTCTTTGTTTAATGCCTTAACAAATTGTTTCATACGTCCAAGTTTTATGTGAAGTGGTGGAAGTAAAACTTTTTGAGGGTCAATAAGACTTTCGCGAATTACATTTTTGTTTCCAGGTGTCTCTCTTTGTGACCAGTCTCTTTTTATCCAATGCTGTTCTCGATTCCTGCTAGCCCACTCGCACAGGAAACATGGAAATTTAGTAAATCCAGACTGCTGACCTAAGAGAAGACCTACAATTTTTAGATCTTCACACACTTCCCAGTTGTGATTTTTATATTGTATTCTTAAAAGTAATTCCTCTAAATTTTCATAGTTTTCCTTTAACTTAACTGTATGGCCGACCGAAACAGAAGCAAAAACATTGTCATTATGTAAAAGAACAGCTTTAAAGCTCCTTTTTGAAGTCGATAAAAAGTCTCCAGTCGGAAGGTGTGTAGCACCACAGAAAAGCATTTTATATTCATCAATCATTTAAAATTTGAAGTACTACATTCATTTTAAAATGTATTAAAACGCCTATTATAAGTTTTTTTTTAATTTTTTCTTTTTTTTTTGCAAAAAAAAATCTGTGGGTGATAGAGACCAATTGTATTTTAATTAGTTATTTCTATATAAAAACTGAACTCAACAAACAAAAATCACGTCATCACAAATTTCATGCAGGCCTGTGTAATTATTGCTTCAAGAAGCAAAGTAGAAATTTAACATATCTTTTTATATTTTCCTTCCCGATATTTTCATTGTGCTGCTCCAACGAAAACTTCCAAACAATTTTAACGATTTCGTGTAACAAATGTCGAACATGGGTCACAGTAAATGATAAAATAGTGCTAGTTGCTTCGGTCGGGGATTCCGGCTCACGTTCAGCTATTTCGACCACGTACTCCCTTTATATAATATGTCGTGCCCAGATTTCATAACTGACTCCTTTAAGTAATTTATTTTCTTCATGAGAAAACACAAAAGTAGGGGTCTCCACTTCCTGATGGAAAATGAATTGTTCTTTGGTTTTATAGGTGCAGCTTTTTTCGGAAAACACCCCGATAGATGCTCGGGAATTTTCCACGTTCGACATACATTTATGCCGTTTACTTAAAACCGACCAAAACTATTGTTTGTTTAAAAATAGTTATTATTGAAAATTTTAACTTGTGCTGTTAAGGAATGACATGATAAAGATTTTATATAAACTGTTTAATGTTCATCACAAACTTCGACGAATTTTATTGTTTTTAACACCTTTTTTTACAGGTCTGTAGTTTGGAAATGGCATCACGGATTATAATGCTGAGTGCAGAGTTTGAAATATTGTTTCTTACAGATTAATAATAGATACTTTAAGCATGTCCTAAATTTCAACCGTATCCGTATCCGCATCGATCTGCGCATGTGCAGAATAGATGCGTTCGACTCAATACGTTAGTTGCCCGCATCGCTACGGGCCTGCCATCGTATCCCTATCCGTAAACGCATTCCAACCAATCGACCGATCTCTGGTTTCTATGATTTTGTCAGTTGTCACTTAACCTAATTTTTTTATTATTATTTTGTTATTTTTCTGAACTGAATTTTACAAAAATGTTTAAAGTTCCTAAAAAAAAATACTTTTTTACAATCCCGAAGATGACCTTCACTTGTTAAGAGAGGTGGACAAAACCCTTTAATAAATGCAAGATCAAAATGTCCATAGAGGGCTGCCCGGTTGCCTAGGAGGTCGTCATCATGCAAAATGTGTCTGATCACCAGATCGCCCAAATCGTCGTCATCTTCATCATCCTCATCAATAAGGATGGGAAGAAGTATTTCATCCATAATTTAAAATATTTAATTTTAAATAATTCAAAATTATTCAAATGAAAAAATCACAATTTTTAAGGTTAGAAATAGAAAATCTGACATATGTGACGTTTTACTTTACTGCTGGATGCGTTCGGTTTCGTATACGTTTGGTTGTTGATGCTTAAACAGGTTTTTTTGCGGTCAACGTAACTCAATGCGTTACGGATGCGGATGCGGATACGGATACGGAAAAAAAAATACGGTTTGCTTAAAGTGTCTTATATGGTACCCATAGAACGTAATCAGAGCACTTTCATATTATAAAGGGTGGAAAAGAAAGCAGTGAAAAAAATAAGAAATTTCAATCATATTTTTTGTAATTTGGGACACAGTATACCGGGTGTTTCTCAAAAGACGTTAACCCCTATAACTTTTCTGTATTTGTAGATATTAAAATGAAATTTTGAGATTATGCATAAGAGATTAGTCTGCATTTATTGGCATAATTTTCAGTTTGTTAGCACTTCCGGTTTGACCGGAAGTGACCTTAACTTTGGTATTTTAAATGGGACATCTTGTATATTTTTACTTATTGGGATTCAGCATAACATTCTGAGTAAAATGACACCTCACTTGTAATTTTGTGATGTGTTATAACATTTTTATGTTTATTTTTTATTTTTAATGTAGAGTGCTACAAATTAATTAGATCTGTTAATTTATAATCAAGTACTTTTTGTTTATTTAATTATGTCATACTAATTGACTTTCTAAGTTTCAGAAACGTTTAAAAAATGAATTTTGTTTTCTTGACGTTTACTCCATTTCTCCAAATGAAACGATAGTGGTTCACTAGGATATTTAAAACGAGCATTTTTTTCCAACAATTTGATACCAAACACTCCTATACTATTTTAAAATTGACACGAAAAAATTTGCCTTAAGTCTCAATCGTAAATTTAAAAGCGTTATGCTTTGCTATAATTATTGATTATTATTATTAAAGAAGTAATATAAAGGCTGCTTTGAAAAACAATGGAATGGTTTTGAAAACCAATATGGTTTTAAATTTAAAATGTAATGTTCGTTTATTAAACTTACATTGTAAATCAGATAAATTGGTTAGTTTTACTAGAAATGAACAAATTGATATGATCCTAATTTTTGGAGTGACCAGAAAAATTCTTTTGAAGCCGCATGATTGTATGTATGTTTTATGAACTAATGATATTACAACTTTAAATTAAAGCCATATTGCATTATAATGAGGCTGCCGATAAGCTCGCCAAGAGAGGTGCAGCACTAAAATTCACAGGACCCAAGCCGGTAATAAGTATGTCTCATGCTACGGCCAGAAAAACAATACTAGCTGAAGCAAAAAGCAAATGGGAAAGACACTGGTCAAATTTACCAGGTCTAACACACTCAAAAGCATTTATAAACAGCCATATAAACCTAACTGACAAACTACTAGTGCTCAACAGGTCATGCCTTAAAGCACTAGTGGGATTGTACACCGGCCACTGCAGACTGCGACACTATATGTATAAAATTGGAATAGCCCCCACTGATGAGTGCCGGCTTTACATGGAAGATGCAGAAACAGCAGAACACGTAATGTGCGTTTGTCCCGCAGCAGGAAGAATCAGATTCGCCCTATTTGGCAAGGTGACTCTGCTGCCGGATGACATGAAAAATGTCTCTCCCAATACCATCATTAACTTCATCAAAAAGTTAGACCTATTGGGGGAAATATAAACAAGGTGTGAGCCACAATAGACCGCATGGTCGCAGTGGAGGGTTAGCTGTAACCCACTCTCTTTTAACCTATTACCCATGGTAGAAACTAGGACCCTTCAAAAAACATTCCTGTTAATGTCTACTGTTACTAAATTACTAAATATATCGAAGCCAAAATATGTAATAAAATTTCGTGTTGACATAGACTCTATATAAATTCCAAAGGGGGCTCTGAAAATGCCCCAGCGGAATTTATTTACCAATACAGCTAATAAAGTCATAACTCCGAGGGAGTTCTAGGGGCAGACGACCACAAAGGACGGCGTGTATACTGTATAGGTTTTTTTTTTGCAGCATTGCCCTATTTTCGGCAATTTCGCTGTGCCACACTGCGACGAAATATTATAGGTTTATGATAAAAATAAATAAAAGCAGGACATAGCCATGCAAACTCTCTCTGAAGTTAGGAAGGGGCTAAGCTAACCAAATGTAAGCTTCTTTAAATACTTCTTGGAAGGAACTATGTTGATTTTTACATATCGACGTCACAAGTCACCAAGTCACTGTTATACAGAGTGTCTCTAAAAGGACTGTACAAGAGGCTAGCACAAAAAATGTCTGAGATAAAATCTGAGTATCTATCCCAATTTACCTTAGTCCAAAAGTTAATAGTTTCAAAAATACAGGGTGTCAAAGTTGATATTTTTTAAAACTTTTTTGTAAATATTTATCTTACTAATAGATGATTTGTAAGAAATTTTGTAAATATGTAATCATAATTTCGATGTGCTTTGCAGAGGACGTTTTAAAGCTCTTTTCTACTGTTTTTAAGATTATAGCTTTGTAGAAGACACACTGGCATGATATTATTTGTAATTTCTGTCTGCAAATACCGTATTAAGACGCTAATTTGTTTTTATGGAGCTCATTTTTATATTAAATTTTCCATATCTCTGTTAAAAAACATATACCGTGCAAGTAAAAATTATTTGCATCAAAGAGGGCCTTACATATAAGGACGTAATGCTTAGCCGTAGAGCTTATTACCTGTTGGGTGTCAGTAACTATCTTTGACAGTCGATATAAGTAATTTAATTCATCGCTAATTTTTCCAATTTCTTGAACAATTCACACAATGGGCTTAACGGAACAGCACAAAACATTCATGGTTGAAGCGTATTTTCGAAACGGGGTTAGAGTTATTTTCCTAACGTTGCTTTTGTTGCTGAGGATTCTTATCATTGCCTAAAAAGAACCGTGGCTGTGTTTAGGGAAACAGGGTCTATATACAACACAAAAAAGGAGCAGGAAGACCATCTGTAAGAACAGAAGAACTTGTTGCAAACGTTCGTGAAATAATGAAAAATACGCCAACAAATTGTATAAGACGCCTGTTCCAAGAACTGGGAAGATCTTATGAAACATGCAGGACTATTCTTAAGAAGCCGCTAAATTTATTTCCCTATAAAGTGCAAGTATTCCAAGAAATTCAAGGCGCAGATTTTGAAAGACGCATGAATGACTCTCAATGGTTTACCCAAAATTTATTGGAAATAAATGATTTATTAGACCTAACATTTTTTTCGGATGAATCCTGGTTCCACCTCTCCGGTTATGTAAATTCTCAGAATACACGCATGTGGAGTAGTGAAAATTCCAATTTTTTATAGAGTCCACATTGCACCCTCAAGAAATTGGTGTATGGTAGGCTGTTTCCCGAAGAAGAATTGTTGGTCCTATTTTTTTCCATGACACAGTTACAGCACAGCGGTATAGTCAATATTTGTCTATTGTGAATCCATTTGTGGAGCAATTAATTAACGACGAACTACGTTTTGGATATTTTCAACAGGACGGTGCAACCGCCCATACTGCTTAAGTAGTTTTTTCGGCTACAGATTGATCAGTTTTTGATCAGACATTGAATTCCCACCTAGATCACCTTGTTTAACGGTTAGAGATTACTTCGCTTTTCCTCATTTAAAGAACACTTTTTTTAAAACACCAGTTGCAAATTTGGACCAATTACAAGAAAGGATTATCCAAAAATGTGGTAACATTTCTCCAGAGATGCTGGTCAATACTTTTGAAAATATGAAGAGACGTGTGAATTTATGCTTGGAGCATGACGGTGGCCAATTTCAGCAATTTATTTAATTATTTTTCTTTTTCTTTCTGTATAATATTTCTACTTTGTTAATTTTGTAAACAAAACACATACCTAAATTATTAGGATTGGGAATATTATTTAAACCCAGTATTAACATAATGCAACAAGCGACGAAACTCCTATAGATGATCTGCAGCCATGCTATAGAAAGCGATGCGCTGCGCTCTTGCGCAGTATATTGCCACTGCAAATGATGTTATTAAAAATATATTATTGACGATAATAATGTAAAATACCAATTTACCAAAATCTACATACACGATAATCAGTTGTAATCATTTAACAACTACATGAACTATTCCTTTTAAACCCATCAGTTTAAATTCCAAGTTATGGTCTTGTTGTTGGTTAGTCGGGGGAATATATTACGTTGCGGTGTTTTCGGTTTGCTCTATGGTCGTCGGGCATAAAGTGTGTTTAAAATAAACGTTGCTTTATGGTGGTTAAATAACATAACTGTTCATAAACCATGTCCGTATTTCTAATTTGCTATTGGGGTGTTCCATAAAATAAAAATTAATATAAATTTTACGTAGTTGATAAAATATATCGGATGATCATCGCAGGGTGTTTATCTGTATCTACATAATATTTATAAAATAAAACATGCTTTTGGCATACGAAGAAGAAAGACAGACATATTCTGGAACTGGTAGAGCAAGGCAGATGTTAGTCAGCCCGCCATAGTTTTGTTTACCTTCGTGTTTTGTGCAATTACGGAACCTTTCCTGGTAAAACAAGCACATATTCTCTAGAATTCTTAGGAGAGATGACATCTAAATGGACTAGAAAATATCGTGTTTCCAGTAAAATAAGTTGTTTTTACTTCAGTTCTGAAAATCGACATGTTTACTCTCAAGGATTTTAAGTTGTGGCAATTTTAGTGGTTTCAAAAACTGCTTTTTTAAAGTTTCTGTTCATTTATTAAAAAAAAAAACACCGGCATACTATTCGTCAATGCCACCCTGAACACTGAACAGCCCTTCCACTAATTTTTTTTTTGCAAGGTCCCGAAGTTACCCCTGCATTCAAGCCATTTATAAGTCTTTTATACATGATTGACCTTGAGAGCTGTGTCCTTAAACAGCGTGCAACGTTCTGTACTTCAGTCACAATCTTTAAGGCATTGACAATGACAATTTGCTATTTAAGTTTGAGACGTCAAAAAATGTGAGTAAATCTTAATCAGTTTTGAATTTTGTTCTGCTGATATTACATCCAAAATAGGCCTCGCTGAAGATGAACGCATCGAAATTTTGAGTATGTTGGGTGGTGGAGATAAAAGTAGAAGTCACTGGGGACCGTCCGTTATACGTTTAAGAAAAATCCTCACTGGTTCATAGAAAATCACACTCAGTATAATGGCTGGGTGGGCATTGTTGAAATTAGTGTAATTTTTCTTTGAAGATAGCCGCACTGGAGGAATATATCTAATTTTCCTTCAAAATGATCTGGTTCCAGCTTTTGCCACTCTATTTCCAAATAATAAAGATCCCATTTTACCAAGTTTAACCTTATTGTTTCAACAGTATGGTGCTCCCCCGTATTATGCTTCTCGTGTAAGGGAGTACCTTAATACAATTTTTCCGGGGCGGTTATTAGGATCAATAGAATGGCCACCCAGATCGCCCGATCTTAACCCACTAGACTTTTTTTTAGTAGGGCTACGTAAAGTATAGAGGAGAAGGCCCGAATATGAGTCCTGCATTTAATATGAGCCCCCCCCCCCTTTTAAAAACTCAGTAAGACCTTAAGCTACATCTGTGTAAAATAGCCTAAAATACACTTATTGGATAGCTAACTGTTTTACTGCTGATAGTCTGTTATAGAAATGTAATTCGGTGGTGAATGTGTTTATGAAAATTTGAATATTTATTTAGAGGTAAGTTGCGTAAGGATAGTATGTCAGATATTAGATGACTAGGTTTGAAATATTTGCATCAGTGTATTGTATTAAGATTACGTTTTGTTATATTTCCATAGATATTGAGTCACTTAACCCCAAAAAATAATACGTTTAAATGTCATGAAATAATTTGTTTTCCAGGATACAGGATGCCACGTAATAAGCCAAAGTACTTATCAAAGAATCTAAGAAAAAAAATGGAGATCCGAAGATATGGAAAGGGCTTTGGGTAATGTCAATAATCAAAGTATGGGCTTAAAAAGAGCCAGTAAATCTTTTAATGTAGAGCAATCACTTTCTACCCCTAAAAAGCTACCCCCAAAACGAAAAGTGCTTTCAAAACCAAAACCGACAAAGGAGGCATCTAAGAAATAAAGTACCTAAATGTAATGATGCTGATAGCGACCAAGACTCCAACGCAGAAAATGAACCATTTGTTCCGGCTGACGATGACATGGATATCGATGATATCGGCCAAATCTTTCCAGATGATAAAGATGCCACATGCGTGTTTTGTAATTAATGTTTATTTTTCAGAGGATCACAGAGGAGAGCTATGGGTTCGTTGCCTCATGTGCAATATGTGGGCACATGAGCAATGCTCTGGAGCAGAGAAAGACAATTATGTTTGGGATTTTTGCTGATAACTTATTGTTTCCATTTATATTATATTAATATGTTAGTTTATTTCTTGAATAAAGTTAACTTTGTTACTCTTTAGCTTTATGTGTCATTTCTGATAGGGGCTCATATTTCACACAGTCTGCCTTCCTATGTGAAATTGACATTATTTTATATTTTCTTTAAAAATTACAGTAATTTTTACCTGTTTGCAACTTTGTCGCTTCTACAATTAAGTATAGAAGAGTGTTTTCTCTAGGATGTATGCCGATTTTTAGATTTTTTTTTCATAAAGTTTAAAAATGGTTAATAAAAAACAAAATGTGGGCCCATATTCGAGCCTTCTCCTCTATAGTTTATGAATCTAAACCCAACTCGATAAATAAGCTTTAGGAGTTCGTTCGACGAGTAATACGCCCAATTTCTCCACAAGTATTACAAAATGTACAATAACAATTTTTGGTGGAGGATAATTTCAACATCTTATAAAATAGTTTTTTTTCATATTTTGTCGTTTGTCTATTTAGCTTTAAAAGTTAATAATTCGTAACCGCTTTAAACGTTTTAAGATTGTTATTTTCGAATATGAACCTCTCCGATTTAAATTCTGCTCATTTTAAGCATAAATCGATAATTCACTTAAACCCACCGACTTTCTCTTTTTATTAATGATTTTAAGAATAAAATCTGAATTCACATCCCCGCGTGGAAAAGCTAAATTGCCGATTACTAGACTACGTTGTAAAGTAGCTTAACGGAATAAGGGACCTCTTTTTTGTACGCTGAACTGGCCTCTGGCGTATTTCAGTTTCAGGAGAATTGAAAGCATTAGGTTTTATAAATTTGTGCCTTGTAAAAATTGGGTTTTGTTGCAGCCTAAAATAACAGTATCCAGTTATGGCGAAAATGTTGAACCACGCCAAATTTTGCTAAATTTTAGATAGATTCCTTATTCCTGCCATTTAAAACTTTAAACACTAACTAACTAACTAAACTAACTAACTAACTAAGTAACTAACTAAACTAACTGTCATGTAAAGTGTTAACGTTTAAATAAAATATTAAAATAAATTACTTTAATAATGGAATGCGTAATATCTTTACATTTTAAACTTAATTGGTTTCGTATCAATAATTATTATTTATCAAAGGCAAAGTGCCTTTCCTCTTTCATCAAACACCAATAAAAAATCTAAATTTTTACCGACGCAAATTTTGACGATCAAAGGGCCATGTTGTGAAAAAGCTTTGTGAACCCTTTTGAGCGTCCCTTGAACTGTTGTAGGCATACATGAAGTTATGACTGTATTATTAGCTATATCGGTAAATTATTTGGAGGGTTGGTATGTACGTACAGGGAAAAAGTTTAAAAGAGCCTCGGTAAGAGCATTATGTTATGCATAATACATGTGCGATCATAATTACTGATAAAACAATAAGTATAACTATGAATTCGTAATATTCCGAGATCTCGATGAAAATATAGGGCCGAGGACCTTAGTGAAGGTATTTCGAATTCAGTTTCTGAAGTTATGTTAACCTTTCAAATGTTGGACGAAATGGGTTTGTTGAGATCTCCACATTTTAATTTGACGAAAAATAAGAGAAAATCTATGTAATTTATATTTATAATTTTTGAGTTTCGGGAAAATTAACTGTTTTTAAAGAACACGTTTTGGCAAATAAAGTGTCAACTGATGTTTAAAATATAAAATGTCAAAATAAGTCAAAATTTGGTGTTTTCTTAGTTAGAATTAAAAATTCGTGGCACTGCATAACTGGATGGTTGTAGGTAAAAATAATATTTGACTCGCTCATAAGAAACTATAATACATTCCCTAATCGTCCTCGTTTATTATGGTCTATATTATATTATACACTCGTCAAATATTATACTATTAATAATTCAATTTTTTTTTAACTCCTATTAAAGAAGAAGTAAAGTCTCACATGCTAAGAAGCAAAGAGTTACAAGTAAAACAGGTGAGACATCTAAAGTGGTTCCTATGTTAAAGATTTCAAAACCTCCACTAGAAAAACTAAACCGGATGAAATTCGGACCGTGCATTTTACGTTGGGATATTTTTGGAAATTCCAAGCCAGGAGCAGATTGGATTCAATGCAGTATATGCTCTCAAATCGCACACATTGTATGCAGATCACTGTAACTATTGTAGAGACAGTGATCATTAGCGAAAGTGTTCTTTCCTGGAGAAAAATAAAATCAACTAAGAACAGTATACAGTGTGTATCAGCCCAATGGAATAAATTCGATAATAAATACATGGAGGCGTGTCCGAAAAAACGCTCGGACACGTCGATTGGTATTTCTAGTTGCGCATTTTTTTCAACAAATTTTTTATCCACTTTCTTATTTTAAATACAATACCATGTATATTATTCAATTTTTAGATTCTTAAGAAAATTTTAGACATATTATTATTTTATGTACAATATCCTATAGGTACCAATCCTCAACTGCTTCGGAAATATTAACTGTTTTCAGATTTATTGCATTTCAACGGTTCTTTTTACTGATATAAAATTAAAAAAAAGATATAAATATCTTTGTTTACTTTTGTTTAAAACTCCTGATCTTAGCAAATTGTCGGCTGTCTGCATGGCAGTAGTTGTCAGTGCACTATAATAATTGTAATGTAATTCGTTTATTAAACTTACATTGTAAATCAGATAAAATGGTTAGTTTTACGGGAAATGAACAAATTGATATACTCCTAATTTTTAGAGTGACCAGAAAAATTCTTCTGAAGCCGCAAGATTGTATGTATTGTATGTTTTATAAACTAATGACATTCCAACTTTAAATTAAAGCCATAATGTTTTTCAAAATCATTCCATTGTTTTTCAAAGCCGCCCTTATATTTCTTTAGAAAAGAGAGGGCGGCAATAATGCATAACGCTTTTAAATTTGCGATTGAGATTTAAGGCAAATTTTTCAGTGTCAATTTTAAAATAGCATAAGAGTGTATGGTATCAAATTGTTGGAAAAAAAGCTCGTTTTAAATATTCTAGCGAACTACCATGGTTCCATTTGGAAAAATGGAGTAAACGTCAAGAAAACAAAATTTCATTTTTTAAACGCTTGTGAAACTTATAATAGTATATTGAAGTACACGTTTCATAAGAAGCGGTTTTAGCGCACGCGTCTATTTTGAAAAACGAGCCACGAAGTGGCGAGTTTTTTAATTGACACGTGCGCTAAAACGCCTTATGAACCACGTGCTTTATACTATTTTTTCTATTTGTAGTTTTTTCAATAAAAAATACATATTTAAAAAGAAAATAAATCCTTTAAATTTTTATGTCTAAATTTTATGTTGGTAATACTATTTTTTATCATAGTAACCTCTGGACAACAAAAATTATTTTGCGAACTGTCATTTTTTGATTTATTGACCCATTTTCACCACGAGATTTTAAAGTTATTTTAGCGATATGAGATTTGAAATTGGACGGAATACGTTGTGTGATCCTTGTACATTCGGTACATATACAGAGCGTTCGGAAATTCGGGTGATTTTGCTAATTTTTTTTGAATTTCAAAAGACGTGATTTTACGTCAATTATTCAATTTTTCAATTTCAATGTTACCAACATCAAGTAAAGAAAAAACGCGTATCGAAATAGCTTCATTATGAACTTCATTTCAAGTTCATAATGAACTTATTATGAACGTCAAATAGAAAAAGTCAATTATTATGACATAATTTTAATTTTCATATACTACTTGACTATAAATTATCAGATTTAATTAATTTGTAGCACTCTAGATTGAAAATAAAAAATAAACATAAAAATGTTATAGCACGTCAAAAAATGACAAGTAAGGTGTCATTTCACTCATAATGTAATGCTGAACACAAATAAGTAAAAATAAACAAGATGTCCCATTTAAAATATCAAATTCAAGTTCACTTCCGGTCAAACCGGAAGTGCTAACAAATTGAAAATTATGCCAATAAAAGCAGACTCATCTCTTATGCATAATCTCAAAATTTCATTTTAATATCTATAAATATAGAAAAGTAATAGGGGTAAACGTCTTTTGAGAAACACCCGGTATTTACAATGAGTATTTTAAATGAAGTAGAGCTATAGCTGTCTCTTCCCTAGGTAATGGAAGAGTGGCTGCAAGAAAAACATGCAGGGCATTTCGACACCGAAATTGGCGAACGACTCGATATGCCAATAAATGCATTTGTGAAATATGAGCTTGCAGATGCATAAAGAACTCCGAAAATATAACTTTTATTTTTACCGAAAACCCTATAAATCAGATATGTACATTTTTGGGGCATAAAGCGAAACGTTAAGCAATATCTGATCGCAGCTGTCATTCGTTCGCCCCATTCATTTTCAATTGAGGTCAATATTGAAATGGCAGTTACCAGATATTTACTGGATTCAGCTTTTTTGCTTTGATGATAAGTTAACGAGCGTTTAAATACGCATTTTAGCTTTAAAAATTAAATGGGAAAAACATGGCTTTAACTTAGACCGGAACAAATCTCTAACCTAACATAACAAAGTATTACAAAAAAAAATGGTTTTAGAACTTTTATGTTAAAGTTTTTTATTCTTTCAATTTTTCGATATTATTTTGATTTAAAAAGAGGTTTTGTTAACTCCAACGCGAGAAATGTAATATATATAACACATAAGAATAGACTAGCTTAACGCAATATATATATTATATAGAACCCGTATATTAATATTTATAACGAATAATTTTGGTGTCTCGATTCCTGCCCTGGGAGTTCCGGAACATCCTAAGAACAACTTATTTTATATTTTAACATTTTATTTCTAACATCCCAAGACAGGTTCCGTGATTTTGATTTTTGCTCATTTTACTTAATCTTATTTAATGAATGAAACCTTCAACTTCATTAGTCTAGAACTATCATTTTCTAAATATTTTTGGAAAAGCATCAATTTTGATAGTATTTCGATGCAAGTACCGTGCGAGCAAAAATAATTTGCATCAAAGAGGGCCTTGCATCTAAGGACGTAATGCTTAGCCGTATAGCTTAATACCTGTTGGGTGTCTGTAACTACCTGAATTAATGATGTGAATTTTTTCAACTTCTTGAACAATTCACACAATGGGCTTTACGGAAGAGCACAAAACATTCATGGTTGAAGCGTATTTTCGAAACGGGGTTAGAGTAAATTGTAAGTGGCAATACAATCCGGGTTTGTGCATGGACGATTTTTACGAACATTTTCCTAACGTTGCTTTTATTGCTGGGGATTTTTATCATTGCCTGAAAAGAACCGTGGCTGTAATTAGGGAAACAGGTTCTATACAAAACAAAAAAGGAGCAGGAAGACCTTCTGTAAGAATAAAAGAACTTGTTGCAAACGTTCGTGAAATAATGCAAAATACGCCAACAAAAAATAAGCTAAATTTCTTTCCTTATAAAGTGCAAGTATTCCAAGAAATACAAGCCGCAGATTTTGAAAGACGCAAGAATTACTCTCAATGGTTTACCCAGAATTTATTGGAAAGAAATAATTTATTAGACCTGACATTTTTTTCGGTTGAAGCCTGGTTCCACCTCTCCGATTATGTGAATTCTCAGAATACACGCATGTGGAGTAGAAAAAATCCCCATTTTTTTGTAGAGCCCACATTGCACCCTCAAAAAATTGGTGTCTGGTTAGCGTTAGTGTTTTTCCTCATTTAAAGAACACTATTTTTAAAAAACCAGTTGCAAATTTAGAACAATTACAAGAAAGGATTATCCAAGAATGTGGTAACACTTCTCCAGAGATGCTGGTCAACACTTTCGAAAATATGAAGAGACGTGTGAATTTATGCTTGGAGCATGGCGGTGGCCAATTTTAGCAATTTATGTAATTATTTTTCTTTTTCTTTCTGTATATTCTTACTTTGTTAATTTTGTCAACAACAAAAATAAATTTGTATTTGTCTACCTTTTTTATAACTCATTAGTTTGGCACATCATGTCATTATATGATTTTGACAAAATTTTAACCTAGATTTGGTTAGATATATCGTCCCCATATCATTGTGATCTAAACCAAGCCCCATGTTTTTTATTCCAAGCTCTCTTTGATGCAAATAATTTTTGCTCGCACGGTATTTTTGCACATCAATATTTTTGTTCCCTCCTGGTAGTTTTTTTTTTCTGAAGAATTTTCGAAAATATGAGATACCGATAATATTTTTTTCCTAATATGCACTTAAAAGGGACAAAAACCTCTTGAGCTCCAGAGGAATACAAAACAGAAATTCCATATTTCAAATCTTTGTGTTTCCTGAGGGCTCTTTACTTTAAATGTGCCCTTTCCCTAGAATTAATTATTAGGCTTTTGTCGAGAGTGATGCTATACCTAGATCAGAGAGTTTTAGGTCGGCACGGAATTTAATGTAGGAGTTAGGAACTTTATGGTAGAATTAATTTAAAAACGATTTAAAGTTTTATTTGCTATTTTAATTTTATTTTAAATTCAGTTTCTGTTTTAAGGGAATCGGTGCAATATTTCCAGACAGATGTATCAGATTTATATGCCTATTGCGTTGAAAACTGACTAAAGGATAATTATTTATACACGACCGCAAATTTAATTAAAACGCCTGAAAATGACAATGAAGTTTAAAAAAGTAATTCCAATGGTCAGCTATATAGTTTTAAAATAAATTTATCAAATAAATAATATTTATGAATCAATTTTAGAATAAAGTACCAATCGATTTTTTTAAAATTGAAATTTGCTTTTAATTGTTATAACATTGAATTATTTAGATAATAATTCACATTTTAAATACACCAAAATATCGAGTGGTCCCCTGTCAACGCATGATTTCCTAGTATGTGAACTAAAGTCTGTTAATGAACGCTCACCGTTACGTCATATCCTTCGTATTTGCGACACGTCGTAAATTAATTCAGTCAGTTTGACTTACCGGTGGTAAAGGTTATGATTATTCTTAGGCTTGATCTACATAAAGACTGATGCATTTGAACAAGTAACATACAAGCGTGTTTTTTCAAATTTTCAATTATTATTTTTATACTGTTAATAAAGTCAGAAATAAGTAAGTAATTTATTTAGGGTAAAAGGTATCATAAAATATTTCAAAATGTTCACATTTTTTGTCTAGTACATATCTAGCGCAGCAGTCTATACATTTTGTTTCAAGTATTTTCATCTTATTTATAAAATCATAAAGAAAATATAATAAAAAATGACCACACATAAAAATTCAGTTTTTTAATAATTAAATAAATCATCTCCGCAAAGAAAATCATCATCAGATTCGTCCAAATTAATAATAAGGGGAATAGTATCTGAAGCATCGATAAAACCTTTCCCATTCCCACACATTAGTTATAATTTTAGTGGTGTGTGTAACATAATTTTTCCATTTTTCCCCTCTTACATTTTCCATGGGTTCACTTCACAGACCCAAAACTACGTTATTGGTTACAGAATACATAGAACTTATTTTTTCATCCTAATAGCGCTTACATTCCGACCAAACCATTTCAATAGGATTACAGTGACAATGATATGGAGGAAGTCTTAAAACTCGATGTCCATGTTGCAATGCTAGTTCGTCCAATCTATTAAAATAAAATAAAAATAATTAAAAGGTAAAATAAACAGCGCTTTTCAAATTACTTGTAAAGTCTGGGTGGGATATGCTGCTACACTATTATTATCCAGATATGATCCTTCATTGCAAATGGTGAAACCGAAATTTGTCTTTTATCTAACAATGCAATAAGTAGTCTTTTTCATCAACTTGTATTTTGTTGTGTGCGTTTTTATTTATTTATTTATTTATTTATTTATTTATTTATTACCAATAGGGATACAACAGACACTGAGCCCAATATAGCATCCACGTTGTGGTTGGTATTAGCTAGTGGGAATTAATAATATTTAAATTAAGTAAGTTCATTAATTTATGTTAACATAAAAATTGTAAAAAAAATCACAGCAGTGATTTTACATATTTTTTAAATCTAATAATTATATAGACATATCGAACATTTCCATGCCTAAAGACAGCCTATTACAGGCACGAGTCGCTCTACAGAGAGGAGAGTTCTTTCCGGAATTACTATTTCTAAGTGGAATATTAAAAGTATTATGAAGCCGTAAGTCCCTATAATCGGTACATTAAAGCTTAACTTTGATCTGAGTGTTGGTGAATCAACATGACAGTTCACCAATTTGTAAATCATAATAACATTGGAAACGATCCGTCTTTCGGTAAGTGTCATTATTGAATATTTTTTCATAATAGGTTTATAATTGCTATTGACTATAGCTATGTCTGTTTTACGTGATAAGAACCGTAAAAATGTATTTAGAATACTTTCCAGCCTTTGCTGGTAAATCACGTACTGAGGGTTCCAAACAACTGATGCAAAATTAAGTTTACTAAATATAAACGCGTAATACAAATTTAGAACTGTTTGAGGATTATTAAAATTTAAACTACTTAGTTATATCTTATAATAAATCCTAAAAATCGATTACACTTATTGACAACCTGTTCGACGTAAGAGCTAAATATTAACTTACTGTCCATTATAACACCTAAATCACGTATTTCATTATCCGATTTATTATCCCTATTGTTAATAGTATAACGAAAATTATGAACATTTTTGTTTCTGGTAAATGTTCGATCGATACAAACTTGTTTAGATTGAGAAATAAACTCTGACTTTCACAGAATCTTACCAAGGCATTAAGATCATCCTCAAGCCCATTGCAATCCCCCGGTCATCTGCGTACATAAAAAATTTAGAGAATTTAAAGCATTGTTGAATGTTGTTAATGTATATTATAAAAAACAAGGGACCGAGGTGACTGCCCTGAGGTACACCAGACGGCACATTAAAAGGCTTAGAGTGAAAACCACCAATGGAAACCATCTGTCGTCTATCACTGAGATAGGACCAAATCCATTTCAGTTTGCTTCCATGCACACCGACATCAGCAAGGCGCTCAATCAGTATATAATACTGATACATTATCCATGATAATAAGCGACCTCCGATGATGATTGATCCGCCACTGCGGATGCCGTTCATCGAAATGTAAAAAAATATACCCGTGTTTTTCATAAGAGCTCTAAGGTATTTATAAATTATTGCCTTCCGCAAAATTAAACTAACCAATTTATGTCAGTTTAATTAAATTTGAAGTTATGTAGCGTAACTCGATTATCTGGCTCTGTGATTAAAATAGTATAAAATATAAGCAAATTATAAATTTTTGAACGATGCCAACAAATTATGCAGCACAATTTATTTTCAATTAGTTCGTAACTGATAAATTGTTTTTAATAATGATATTTTCAATACATATTTCCTGTCAATGAAGCTTGCAACCGTGTCAAATGAGACTATTTGTTATTTGATGACACTGCAAGTAAAATAAGCTAACATTTTGATTTAAGAGTCGCTTCGCTTTTACCCGCGAACTGCATTTATACCATTTACTCGAAACCTTCTAAACCATCCATTTGAAACCAAATAATATATTCATTATCAGGAGCAACCTCTTTCTAATGCAGGTTAATTTTTTTTTTAAATTCCAAATGATATGTTTTGAATTACTCCGTTCAACTTAAACCACGCGGAGCAACGACATATCGCTTCTTCTCAAGAATAGTGACACAATCCAAAAAAATACCGTTTTGAGTTAATCAGCATAACCTTTAACTGGAATAAGGTCATAAGATCATAATTTTAGAAAAATCCAAAAGATAGCGCTGATGTCGTTATTCTCTAAAATTCAATTTTAACATGATTTGACAAGAATACCGTCATAACGTCAGTTAGTCTGTAATATTCGAAGAGTGAGCTTGTGTTTTTTCCGGAACAGTGAGATATTTTTGAAAGTGATAACGAAACACTGGTGCAATATTAGCAGGAAAAACGACATATTTTTGTAGGAATAATGACATACTGCAACTGATTTTTTTTTTTAATTATGAAAATAAAATAATACAAAAATTACAAATAATAATATTTTCGTTGAATTAATACTAAATGCTTGTAATTATTTGCCTTTACAATATAAATGATAAAAAAAGTTTAAGATCGCTCTCCTGAAAAATATTGTATTTTGGAATATGTCGCTATTTTGGAGAAAAAGCAATATCATTGTTTTAAGTTCGTTTGTCCCTTATTGGTTAGTTGTAGCAAGGGAGAGATTATACAGCGTTGCCCCGAAGTCCGGAATAAAATTAATATAGCCTTATAACCTGTAATTTTTGGGGAAAACGCTTTGACACGTCAATTATATCTATATAATATAATAGTTTTATATGCTCTTATGCTCACATTTTGACGTTATTCGTTTGTTTTTTTATAGACATTTGTCAAAGATATGACGACATCGATATTTTTTTAAAATGGAAACATATACAGCTTGTGATATATCATTTGAAAGCTTTTATCTCGTAGTACATTATGCTCATAAATTTTGATCATCGGGCAGTCACCCATGTAGCTTAGCAACGAAAAATGGCGGCCTGAGCCCAAAAGTGATGAAGATAATAGCACGATCTTACAGATATGGACAAATGCAGCAACTTAGTAAAAACTGTGAAGAGTAAGCCCCATGGACACACCCTGTAAATAACAATTAAGTAACCAAAACGTTCGGAAAAACCCGGAAAACAAATTTAGCTTACCTCAAGCTGGAAGGAATTCACCAGATTATGCATCATGGCACATACAGCTTGAGACTTATCCCACAACAGAAACAGGAGGTATATACAGCATATAGTATGCCTAATAGGTATATCAAATTACTTAAAACATACTATAAAAATTAGTACTTAGCACCAAAAAACGAAAACTAAAGACACTAAAGTGTCCTGTTCATACCAATTCTCGTAGCAGACAGACAACCTGATCGCCCAGCGATCCTGCTTTCCTTGCTGCTTCCAAAATTTCTTCTGGAATCTCATTTTCCGTGTCGGATAATTCAAAATCTGAATTCATATTTTTAAATTTGCGCACTCGCGAAACAAGTTTGACATAAACAACAAATTAAAAATCAACAAAATGTCACTCCACAATACATCGAAATGTTGTTGTCATAGTAACGAAATCAAGGTAGATTGTATTATCAAAGAGCGATTGGAAAAATGAAAAAACAGGGACCGGAAAAACTTTTGCCGGTCCCATACGTCCATTTTCCGGTCTTGATCGACCAAACGTTATTTTCTGCACGAAGAATTGTCCAGAAAGTGTATATTTTCTGGTCGGTCTTAAAAAAAATAATAAAAAGGGCGGCGTTAAAATTTGAAACGCTACAATATACAAATAATACAGTCTATCTTTGATTTAATGGATGTCTCCTTGATACCAAGATACCGTTTTTTCTGTATGCAATTAAAGTATAGTAATTTACGTTACAAGGAGAGACCTGGAAAACACTAATTTTCGGTTGCGTGACGTACAATATTTTTTTTAAGACCGACACTTCGATATATTTTATAATCTACGCGAAACAAGTTTGACATAAAGAACAAAATTAAAAATCAACGAACTGTCACTCGACAATACATCGAAATGTTGTTGTCATAATAACGAAAACAAGGTATCTTGTATTATCAAAGAGCGATTGGAAAAACAAAAAACAGGGTGACAGTGACATCCGGAAAAATCTTTTCCGGACTCTAATGTCACTTTTCCGGTCTTGCGATCGGAAAAACGTTATTTTCTAGACGAAAAATTGTCCAGAAAGTGTAAATTTTCTGGTCGGTTTTAAAAAAATAAATTAAAATAAAAACGTTTAAAAAACTTTTCATTGTTCTATACGTTACATAATACAAATCAAACATTTGCGGTCTTCAACATAGTTCACCACCCATTGTGCAAAACTAACCCTGTTTTTACTTCGTGCACATTTATAACTTGGTGCACAGATGTTGCTTGTGGACAGTTATTAATTTAAACCAGTCAGTGCTTGAAAAAGTTTTTGTTGAGAAGTTGCGACATCAGTGTAACTGCGAGATGGAAAGTATAAAGTTTATGAATAGAAATCTCGGACAGAAAATTTTATTTGAGTTGTGAGCTGTTAGAATAATTATACAACAATCACTGATCAGAAACAAAATTCGCTTTGAAATAAATAATGTTGTATAAACGTTTAAGCAAATGGTAAACATATGATATTTTGAACTTAGACAATATTTAATGTATGCCACTTAAAATTAGTTATTTTAAAAGAATAAGTTTAAATTTAAAATTTTATTCAAAAAAAATTGTATACAATACTTTAATTTTACCACATTTTCTTTATTGCTCTACAATTTTGTTTATGGCGGATGAAGGTGTAATAAATAGATTACAAATTTTACAAAATAAAGCAATGCGAATTTTACTTAATATGGATAAATAAACAAAAATTAATGTAATGTTAAAAAAATTAGAATGGTTAAATGTAAAAAATTTAATATTATTTTTGGTTCTAATATTTATTTTTAAAATTCAAAATGATTTGTTACCGCCACGTTTAAAGCTATTGACTGTTCCAAATAGTGATCAACATAATTATTTAACACGAAATAACAATAATTTTTTTCTTAATAATTTTAAAAAAAATATAACATATAAATCAGTTTTTCATAAGGGTCTTATTGAATTTAATAAATTAAACAAGTCAATTAAAAATCAAAAAAGTTTAAAATCTTTTAAAAAAAGCTTAAAATCTTTTTTATTAACCCAACAGGACAAATAAAGTTTCAAAAGGTCATTTAATTCAAAAAAAATTATAAAAAATGTGTATAAACTTGTTAAAATGTATTATGTAGCCACGTGCTAAATAAATCTTTTTACTACTACTACTACTAATAGGTTCAAATACACACAAACCATACAAAAGCTATGTAATCGTTCGTCAATTTTTGTACAACTTTGGATGAAGTTTACCAGGTTAGAAAAAACTCTTTTATAGAGAATTTTCTTATATGGACCATATACATTTACCTTAAGATACGTACAGTTTATCTCCTGCGCAAACAAAAGTTACGTTTTATGGGTGAAAGAATACTTCCGAGCGCACGGCTTATCGGTCTGATTCCTTTCCAGCTGCCTTCCCAGCAGGATTGGGCATGCGCACAAACCTCTTGTTATCGGTCTCTCCTTCTTTATCAACATGCTCAAAATACACTCCTCAACCGGCTCGGCGCCATTTTTGTTGTTGTGTTTTAGGTTTTCTCTGTGAATTCCTTGTTGTTTATTGTTGGTATTTAATATTTACGGATTTATAGTTTGTGTGTAGTTTAATGACTTAAAACTGCCTTTTTAGTGACTTCGATTGGAATATAAACGATGACTAGTAAGAGCCGTTGTATTATTTTGTTATGCCCAAATAGGCGTAAAATATCGGGTATTTCGTATTTTCAGTAAGTATGGAGTAGTGATGTTTCTTGATGAGTCAGAAAAAGTGGACAAGTAAACACAACAATTCAATAAATGTCATAAATAACATACATAAATATAAAAAATACGATTTTGCGTGGAATTGGAACAAATTTGGAGAAAAAATTATATGTTTTACTAGGCAGAAAAGCAGATTTAATGCCTTGGCTGGTTTCCTAGCCTCGGCTGCGCCTCGTCTATGAAACACCAGCCGCGGCATTAAATCTTGGGCTTTTCTGCCTAGTGAAACAAATAACTATTATTCATAAGAACATAGCCATATGTGTACTTCCGCTGCTTTGGGAAACTGAAGTAAAACGTACTTTTTCTTCCGCTGCCAGTAGCAACCGCCTTCTGACAAAAAAAGCAGAACTCTAACGTCAAAAAATTAGTAAAAAAATGTCAGGTTTATTGACATTTGAAAAAAAAATTACTTTCTTCTTAAGTGAAACTTTTTTAACAGCTCATATCTGAAACACTCAAAAATTATTTAATATTCTTTCCGCACTTTGAGTTTTATATAAAATTCATATTTTTCGGTTCACAGCCACTCTGCTGTTACAAACTTTTCCAAAGAGAACATGCTAGCGTCTGTGTTAAGCCTGTCACAATTTTGCACGTTGCCAAATTCTGTTGCAAATACCGTAATAGTGATAATTTAGAGGTTGTGTTATAATAACTACAGATTACGTACATTATTTCTTTATTTTTATTATTGTACATACAGTAACCGTTAAAAGTTCGTAACGAATGAGAAAAAACTTTTCTGGGGGATCGGTTCGGCATGTCCGATAACCTAAAAATCGATTTTTACATACGTCACATAGCTACTGGTATACCAGCAAATTAATAAAATGTGAATTTACAAAAAGTGAGATTAGGTGACTAGATATTCAAAAAATCGATTTAAATAAATTGTTTAGAATTACATTCTGGGCCTATAGATATAATTCTAACGTTTTATTTCACAAAACTGAAAAACGCAATTTTTTCAGTTATTTTTTTTTCAATTTACAAATTTTTAGTTTTTCTCCTTTTAGGTAGCTTGTGTAAAGCCCATGTATTTGGATGAAAATTAACAGAATAATTGACAGAACAAAATCGAACAAATAAGTTTTCGGGAAAGAAAGAAAAAACTAAAAGTATTCTTCCACAACCGTTGACTTTTACTTTAAAAAATGTGCAACTTTTTAATTCGTTTTAAATTAACCGCTCGCTGGTTTACCGAGCTTTAATCCTCAGTACCCCACAAAAACACCCTTTGGAATGTAATTTTATTGTGAAATCATCAATTTTATCCTCATAATGTCTTACAGACATATTATGTTTGAAAAGTTTTTATAAAAAACATTTTAATTAATCTTCGACACCTTCTTAGAAAGGGTTTTCTAGTGTTGGGAAAAATCGACTTATTTTAATAATCGACTACCGAGTATTCGAGTGATTTAAAAAACCGAATTATAATCGATTTTTTTTTCACTCAAATGCTAATATTAATTATTAATATTGGCGGTTCATCGTTCATGTTGATATACAGCATTTGTATTGTGAATAACTGACTCGGTGTTGTTAATCGATTGATTTTTTGCGGATTATTAAATGTGGCCGAGATATTTGTGGATTTTTTTGCATGGTTCCCAGTTCCCAGATCTTACAATTTAACTACTTGACCTTGAGATGTCACGATATTCCGATATTGCATAACTCATGCATGATATTTATGAATACTGAATACTCACCACTAAACATTAAATTTTCAGTAGACGCCGACGATTTAAATCTAAATAAAAAAAATCCTATTATCCTACGCAGGCAACCCGTAATGCAGTATTTAATTTGAATTATATCGCCAATAATAACCGAAACCACTCGGTGTAGCCGCTCGCTAGGAGATGGCTCTGGCCGCAGTGAGTGATTGACAGGCGGGCAGCAGCTTTGGAGACGCGTTGGAAAATAAAAACCATATGTTCGTCACTCATTTCGTCACTCGAATTATTTCCGAAGATAATCGAATAATTCAAGTTATTGAAAAAACCGAAATATAGGTTATTTTTCACTCGAGTGATCCCATCACTAGTTTTTTCTTCTTTCCCAGTTTATTTGGTTGGTTTAGACCCCCATTAATAACTTTTTCACATCAGTATGGTTTAACCTTTATCAATTTTCTTCATATTCTACACTTCAATTTTTTAAGTCCATAAAAGCTCCATTACGGTTCTACATCATTTTCTCTTTTGCTATTTTTAACACCATCAACATTAAATAAATTTTCTGTCTCCTGATGATGAACGTTTCTACGTTCGAAACATGTAGAGAACCCTAGAGAATTTGTATTCTATTAATTATTGTGAAGGAAGACTTTAGGTTTTTTCTTTCTTTCCCATACTTTCAATTCCCCTTTAAGCATGGACTATTTCTCCAAATAAGTTTTCCCTAGACGCTCGGTTATACAATAGTTTGTATCTAATTACTTTCTTAGATTTAAGACATTTTATGAGTTTAAGGAATTAAAAGTATACCGAATAGGAATTGAGTGTAACTAAATGATTGTGTACAGGGTTTTTCCGTATATTTTGGAGCACCCCTGGAGCTTTTATTTGAAGACCTAGAAAAAACTTTAAATTACCAAAGTTGCATGATTTCTCCTGAACTGTCAGAATTTGTTATCGGACAAAATAAATGAGCATCGTAAATTTGTTTAATAATGCCAATGTCGATTTTTTTAAATGGAACACCCTGTATATTAATTTTTTTTTTAACTCCTCGCTTTTCTGATTCCAAATATGTATATATGTTATATGTTTACTTGAGTCATTTAGGCAAAATTTCATTTCAAAATATTGCGATTTATTAATAATTATTGAATTTTTCATCTTTAGAGTAACCCATCCAATGTTTTGGCCTAACGAAATGAAACTCCTTCTTTAAAGTGGACTGTATATCTATATTTAATTTTTAGTTGAAAGGATATGTTCTGTCTCGTTTGACATACAATTAATTAGTGTCTTTGACATTACTGGTATTTTCATTATTGTCACTTAAGACCATTCAAGGTATGAAATATTATTTTTGAGACATAAGTCAGTTGCCATAAGCGATTAATAACAACCAAATTGTTTCTCAGGGCAATCTAGATTTTCTAATCCGCAATATTTTGAAATGAAATTTTGCCTAAACGACTAAAGTAAACATATAACATATATATATATATTTGAAATCAGAAAAGAGTGAGGAGTAAAAAAAAAATTAATATACAGGGTGTTCCATTTTAAAAAATCGACATTGGCATTATTTAACAAATTTACGATGTTCATTTGTTTTGTCCGATAACAAATTCTGACAGTTCAGGAAAAATCATGCAACTTTGGTAATTTAAAGTTTTTTCTAGGTCTTTAAATAAAAGCTCCAGGGGTGCTCCAAAATATACGGAAAAACCCTGTATATTTTGTTCCATTGTACCCTTAAGCTAATAATACTATACAGGGTTAGTTGAAATAACCGGAACGGCTTATTTTCTTCCAAACTACCAGGGCTAAATAAATGAATTTTGGTACAGGTGGATAACTTAAAAAATTGAATTGAAAATTTCACACCTGTACTTTTTAACCAATAAGATACCTTCATTATGACTAGTTACCATGGCAACTAAGAGAATTTCCGGAAATTTTTTCGAGGCGCCACGATATTTAAGTGGAAATTTTTTGACAGTTGAAAAGGTAAACATATGATCTACAGCCATTAAATAATGTACATATACCTGTAAATAATGCAAAATATCTGAATTATGTAACATTTCACATCACTTTGACCACACTTTCCTTATAATCTTCAAAATTTTGCTTTTTCATATTAAATGCGTAGTCCTCCAGTATAGTAGCCACCTGTACTACACTTATACACTCATGAATATTATACAACTTTTCGTCACAAAATTCAACAAAGTGTTTCCATACACTTGATTTTGATTTTCGGGTGTTATCTGATGTTATATTTTGAATTTCTTGTCTAATTACTTGTTGATTTTCTTTACCAAATCGCGACATTTCGCTATACACTTATTAAACTCAACATTCAACGTACAGACGTTTTAAACAATATCCCTAGTAATTATTATTAAGCTTTGTGACAGAACCGGTTACACAAAAATGACAATTCAACATATTATGTCAAAATACCCTGGCCAATTTGACAAGCAGTGAAATTAGTTTAAAATGTCAAGTTTGATTAATAATTTTTTTTCCAAATTATGGTGTGAAGTGGTGTGAAATTTTCTTACCGAATCCCACGCGAGCTTAAATTATTCCTGGAAATTTAAGCTCTTGTAATATTATAAGTGAAAATTGACAATTGCGATGTTGCCAGATTTTAGTTTTTTTCTGTAACTCAAGGAATGTTTTTTTTTCAAATGTAACACTACCTGCTCTTTTTTTTATTGAATTCGATTCCTTCCATCAACATTATTATTTCCTGATAGTATCAAATTTTTAACTCTAACTCTAAAATAAAAAAAAAATCCAATCTATTTCCATTTTAAAACGTTTTATATATTTATATTTCAACTAACCCTGTATAATTTTTTACATTGTCCGGAAAAGAAGGTCAATCCGTTAACCATACAGTCTGACCAGTAAAGTCCGCATCATATGGATTTTTTTTTATTAATAGCTTTGTTCGAAATTTGACTTTGGAATCAAGTTCTGCTTTGATCGAGAAAAAAATTAAGAAAAAAAATAGTAGTTTCGAGATTCGCATTGTCTGTAAAATTTTAATTTTTTCCAAAAAATAATTCAAAAGTTGGGTTATTTTTAAAAATATCGAAAAATTATTAGAAATTTTTTTTTTATTAAATGCAGTTTCTAGCCAACATGCAAAATTTCAGCTGCATAAGATAATTTTGATTTTTTTACCCACCACTAAAATTTATTTTCCACTTAATGAAAACTTTACTAATGACACTGTGTTCTTTTTTGTCTTAATATTAAGATGTATTACTTTCAGACACAAACTACGTTTTCAAAAATACTTATTGTATGAAGTTACCTTATACAGGGTCAAAAACAAATATGCATCACATGCGACCAAATTATAATAGCCCAATTTTGATTTTGTAGAAAAACACACATATAATATGGCGCTACTTTAAAGAAAATGTATCTGTAATAAAGCATTGTCAAAACCAAGAAGTTTTATGTAGGTTGCGTTGAGTCTTATTTTGCAAAAGGGTGCAATTTACTAAATATAGGTAAAAAATCAAAATTATTTTATGCAGCTAAAATTTTACATGCAGGCTAGAAACTGCATTTGAAAAAACTTTGTTTAATAACTTTTTTCAATACTTTCAGAAATAACCCCATTTAGAAAAATCCCATATGATGCGTTCTAGAACGGCTATAAACGACGAATTCACAGCTTTGAACAGCTATTGAATAGCTTTGAACGACTAATGAACAGCTTTGAACCTAGAATGCGCAGAAGGGACCTGCGCATTCTGGCATTGAACGAATCATTTATAACTACTTATATCTACGTATATCAACCAATAAATTCAGTTTATTAATATTATTATTTAAATACTTTGACATGAAATCTGTCTTTCTCTACTCTTAAACGTTTAAGTAGGCCATGAATACTACAAAAATTGTTTCTTTCTGTGTATATGTTACGGGTAAAGTTAGATAAGCGAGTGAACCTAGGTTTACCCGGGTAAAATTTTAAAAAAAATGCTCTGGGTTACAACGAACAAACCGGTTGCCGATATACCTTTACTCGGGTAAACCTAGGTTTACTCGCTTATCTAACTTTACCCGTAACATATATATTGGACGGTCGGGACACTGACGACAGTATCAGCACAGCTGGCAACATAGCGTGGCTTATAGCATAACAGCAAAATATGTGACTGTCATAACACAGATGATAATGTAAAACTTTCCCAGGGACTAGTTTAAGCGAATGGCTGGCTGACCGCAACCAACATCTGTGCACCGAATTATAAACCTGGAACTAAAAAACGGGGATAATTTTTCTACAGCTGTGAAGCTACCGTTGAAATACTCGCGTTAGTATAAGTTTCGGTTTGTTTTTTTCGTTTTTTTTTTTAAATGATTTTAAAATTAAAGCATCCTCTCTTTTCTAAAGAAATATAAAGGCGGCTTTGAAAAACAATGGAATGGTTTTAAAAACCAATATGGTTTTAAATTAAAATTGCCGAATGTCATTCGGTTATTAAACTTACTTAGAAATGGACAAATTGATATGCTCCTAATTTTTGGAGTGACCAAAAAAATTCTTCTGAAGCCGCAAGTTTGTATGTATTGTATGTTTTATAAACTAATGACATTACAACTTAAAATTAAAGCCATATTGGTTTTCAAAACCATTACATTGTTTTTCAAAGCCTCCTTTATATTTCGTTATAAATATATACAGTGTGTGTATAAAGTCTGGAAACGGCTTAATAACATCACAATTTACTGGCCGATTTAAACCAAATTTGGTACAGTTGTGTAAGAGGATCTAACGCACCGAACTCAGACCAAGTGGTCTGAGGCACCGAATGACGATATTGGCGTTGTTGCCAGCTTTTTAGTTTGTCTGGAATTCGAACGAATTTTATATTTTTAAATATAACACCCAGTATATTTTTACATTTTTAAATTCCACATAAAATTATAATTATTTTTTATTAAATGCATTATTAGTCTATACTTCATAGTTTCCGAGATATTGACTCTCGAAAAGTGACATTTTTGAACTTTAACAGCTTATAACTTTCTAACAATACGTCTTAGAGCAAAACGGCTTACATGTCCCTATCTTCAATTTTTATTATCTTCCCAAAAAATTCAACTTCCAGTTAAACCGGAACAACTATATTTCCTGCTTTCGAGTTACATCCGGTTTAACCGGAAGTTGATTTTTTTTGGGAAGATAATAAAAATTGAAGATAGGGACATGTAAGCCGTTTTGCTCTAAGACGTACTGTTAGAAAGTTATAAGCTGTCAAAGTTCAAAAATGTCACTTTTCGAGAGTCAATATCTCGGAAACTATGAAGTATAGACTAATAATGCATTTAATAAAAAATAATTATAATTTTATGTGGAATTTAAAAATGTAAAAATATACTGGGTGTTATATTTAAAAATATAAAATTCGTTTGAATTCCAGACAAACAAAAAAGCTGGTAAAAACGCCAATATCGTCATTCGGTGCGTTAGATCCTCTTACACAACTGTACCAAATTTGGTTTAAATCGGCCAGTAAATTGTGATGTTATTAAACCGTTTCCAGACTTTATACACACACTGTATGTATAACGCTTTTAAATTTGCGATTGGGATTTAGGGCAAATTTTTCAGCGTCAATTTTAAAATAGCATATAGGAGTGTATGGTATTAAATTGTTGGGAAAAAAATGCTCGTTTTAAATATCCTAGTGAACCACCATCGTTCCATTTTTCCAAAATTTAATTTTTTAAACACTTGTGAAACTTAGAAAGTCAATTATTATGACATAATTTTAATTTTCATATACTACTTGACTATAAATTAAGAGATTTAATTAATTATTAAATTGTAGCACTCTTAGATTGAAAATAAAAAATAAACATAAAAATGTTATAACACGTCAAAAAATTACAAGTCAGGTGTCATTTTACTCAGAATGTTATACTGAATCCCAATAACTAAAAAAATACAGTTCCCATTTAAAATATCAAAGTCAAGGTCACTTCTGGTCAAACCGGAAGTGCTAACAAATTGAAAATTATGCCACTAAATGCAGACTCATCTCTTATGCATAATCTCAAAATTTCATTTTACTATCTATAAATACAGAAAAGTTACAGGGGTGAACGTCTTTTGAGAAACACCCGGTATAGGTATAATTATTGTTTCTTGAATATTGTAAAACATTCTGAAACTAATAAAAAATAAATCTTCTACTAAAATTTGACATTACCATAATTAATAATGGTGGTCTCATTGTGATATTATATTATTTTTTTAAATTACTTTTAAATGACTTATTAGACATAAATAAGATTTGGTGTGTATATCAATAGGGAAAACAATATTTGATTGTCGCAAAATTTATATCGGATTTGTCATGGACAATCTGGCGTTGCACCATCCCCTATATGTTTTTCTACTTGGATTGCTGTTACTGACACCCTAATTTGGTTAAATTTAAACGAGCAACACTTGCTACTAAAAAGGCTTAAGGTTAATATTTACAATTTTAATTTACTTAACACATAATAATTATAAGCACTCGTCAAAATTCCTTTGCCTTATTAGTAATCAAGTCATATCCTCAAAATTCTTGTTTGAAATTAGACATCCAAAATAAAATTAAAAATTCTCAAAGACAAAGTTAACTAAAGTTCTTTGATCTTGTATTAATTAAGTACTTATAATTAACAAGGAGGGCATAAAAGCGCGGAGCTCCCGCTTAAATGCAAAATTGATAGGTACCGGTGTGCCTTTTATAATACTTCAACAGGTTCGCCGTTTTGCTTCGTTACACTCTGTCTGTAAAAGCGTTTTATTTCTTTGAAGGTGATCGACAATGTTCGAATGCGAATTAAATGGTTATGGAGTTTGTAAGGAAGCTTGAACTGCTGCATAGCTGCTATTAGAGTCAACTTTTTCTAAAAACAACCCGTTTCGACAGTTCACAATCACATGTGCCATTAACAGCTGATTCTGGTTGCTTCCTTAAAGTTCTCAGTTTCGTAGTGGCATAGTTGTGTTTTCTATTTAAATAGAATGTTCGGGTTTAACTAGTTTCTAATGGCAATCCGTCCCTGTATATGACAAGTGTCAAAATAAACTGGTTAAGGTGGGATTATCGACGCCATTTTCTATCGTCAATTCGATTTGCCTAACTATTGACGATTCGCTTGCGCACTGCAGAGCTGTGTTGCTCAGATCAGAGTAGTTACTTATATTTATGCTTTTGGCATACAAAGAAGAAAGACAGACATATTCTGGAGCTGGTAGAGCAAGGCAGATGTTAGTCAGCCGGTCATAGTTTTGTTTACTTTCGTGTTTTGTGCAATTACGGAGCCTTTCCTGTTAAAACAAACACATATTCTTTAAAATTCTTAGAAGAGATGATATCTAGATACACTAGATATCATATCGTGTTATAGTGTTTCTTAGGTCAATTTATTGACATAAAACAGTATAAATTTCCTAACCATAGGCGTCCCAAACAAATAATTAAAATGCGTATACACACTTATAAGTTTGTTTTACATTAGGTATTTGTACATACTACACTTTATAAACCCACTGTATATATAATAATAGTATATTAAAATAATAAATATAAAGTAACTCAAAAATTCTATACACAAAACTAAAATCAGAAAAATAAACCTGACACGGCACGACACTGCTCAGAAAATGCTTTAATTTTTTTACCAGAACTCTATTCTCGGACCATTGTCCAGCCCGTCCATAAGTTCCAAATTACGTATATTTTATCTTCGTCTCTTCCACGCCATCGGCGGTCACTGGCCTATCTCTGTCTGACAGAATCGATCGTTGAACGGGCTGGATACCGCTTCAGCTTATACCCGCCGCTTTAACTGGCGCTTGTATCCCTTGGCAACCGCAACAAATTATATGCTGTTGCCAATTCTTCAAAATTTTCGGATTTGTAAGCACAATGTAAGTATATACGAGAAACAAGGGTTTGTTAATTAGTTGTTTTTAAACACTGAAAACACTTTTTGTCTTGATTTCAGTTATATTGTTTCTTAAGGACTAAAGAATGTATTATTATAACAATGAATGGCTTGTTATTTTTTTCTGTCACACTCAAAACTCCTCGGTTTAAAGTATATTTGCAAACTAGCTTTCAAAGAAAGTTACTGACTAACAATTGAATACTGATAGAGAAACATTTTTAATAAAAAAAACTTAAAGAATTGAAGAAGAAAGATCTCAAACCCGAACAAACCCTGGTTGTGAGGTCGGTCTCTTTAAGACTGTTTACCGCCGTTTGTATGCCGTATGGATTGATTGGAATGTCATCACACTGACTTTTGATAAATTATACCAGTAAAAATTGTTGATTTTTCTTAAGTTCTGAAAATCGACGTGTTTACTTTCAACGATTCTAAGGTAAGTTGTGGTAATTTTAGTGGTTTCAAAAAAGTGCTTTTTTAAAGTTTCTGTGCATTTATTAAAAAAAAAAACACCGGCATTCTATTCGTCAAATGCCTCCCTGAACAGCCCTTCCAAAATTAGATATTAATTAATTTTTTCATAATTGCAAGGTTACCACTGCACTCAAGCTATTTATAGGTCTTTTATTATACATGATTGACCTTGAGAACTGTGCCGTTTAAAAAGGTTTTTATACCATATTATCCATTAGAATACTAAGTGAATTTGGCAGAACTTACTTTTCAATAAGAGAATAAGAGGTACCTACTTTACGTTTGTTATTCCCATAATAATTCAATTTTAAAACCGTATTACTCTTTTTGCAGGTAAAGTATCTTAAAATTTATTTAATTTCCCAAATATTTCTTAGATTTTAGATTTACGATTTATTTTAGCCCATGTACAACAAAAACCTTTTTCGCCACGCTGGAAAAGTTTTTACAAATGAGAATTATTTTCTTTGTGACGAAATGGCGTTCACAAGGCTAAAGAAAGTAATAAATGTCAGTTCGGGCGCTGAAGAATTAATAAATGTTAGAATGAAAAAATTGCTCGAATACTGTTTTTCCAAGGCGGCGCAAAAAAGGTCAAAATGATGCATTGCTGTTATAATTGAAAAAAACTCAAAATTTAAATAAAATAAATCATTACATATTTGTACATATTTTAAAAATATTAAAATAAATAATATTGACCAGTGGCGCATTCATAATTGGGGGGGGGGGGGGGGAAGGAGGGGGGTTGACATTTTTGGACCTATCGACCTTTTCTTGTATTTGTGTCTTTACTGGCCTATCCAGTGTGTCCTTAACGTAACAGCGTGAGGTTATCAAACAATTAAAAATATCAATATTACAATTATTATTACAATCAAATAAATATAGTTTAAAAAAACTAAAAAACACGCTTTGATAATAATTAATCAAACTAAAAAGCCGAAAATAAATATGCTTGATATACGAAAAATATAGCACAAAGCGACCCACGCTTTTTTCACAATAATACTAATGTTTATCGTTCATTCTTATTTTCTGCCTAATATTAGGAATTTAAAGAATAATTTTAAACTATATTTATTTTCCGCTTTTTAGTTTGATTAATTATTAAAGCGTGTTTTTTAGTTTTTTTAAACTAATTTTTATATATTTTTAGTTTGAGTTATTGTTAATAAAAAATTTTGAGTAGATTGAGCTAGATTAGTAGATTATTGTATTGTCAGCGGTTCTTAATAAGTCTACAAAATTTAAATTAAAACTGACCGTTTAAAGTGGGTCAAAATCGGGTTTAAAAAAGTCGGTTACAAACAAACATACATACAAACCCGAAGAAACGACAAAAATTTAAAAAAAAATTGTCAAAATTTTATTTTGACGGGTAGAATTTTTTTTAAAATTTTTCTCTATTCTTAGCGACAATATCTATACAACCCCACGTTTGTTTCATTACTATCGGTTATTGTAATAATTCTGACACATTGACAGGTGTCAAATTTTGCAAAAGATTTTTTTGCGTATTTTTTCAACTTTCCACCGTCAATATATAATTTTTTGCTTATTTTTCTCGAAGTCTCCGCATCGAATACTATACGACCCAATAATTTGTTTCGTCAAAATCGCTTCTTCGTTTTATACCTGACAGCTGTCAAAATTTGACAGGAGAATTTTTTGCGTGTAGATTATTGTATTGTCAGCGGTTCTTGGTCCACAGTCCACAAAATTTAAATTAAATCTGACCTTTTAAAATGGGTCAAAATCGGGTTCAAAGAAGTCGGTTACGGACAAACAAACAAACAAACAAACAAACAAACATACAGGTGAAGCTAAAATACATCGAGATCTTTGATTTGTGCCACTCGAGTCAAAGGTTCACCATTTAAGTAATAGTTAAACATAATAACATTAATATTTTTAGTAAAGGAGATATTAAAACATTTTTTGTAGTTTAAGGAGAGTTTATTTTTTACAAAACATAGCGACCTAGTTGAGGTCCTCTTACAAGCGCCTGCAGTCCTTCACAGAGCAAACTGCATACCTTTTTTTTGTGCCAAAACGCCTTAAAAATGGTTTAAAACGCTTCTACCTTTTTTCTATTACCTATTTTACAGTAATGCACAAAAATGTATTTATTATAAGTGGATCGCGTTATGTAATTACGAATTAAGGGACATTTGACGGTTTTCGAGATATTTACATCAAAAGGTTTTTAATTTTGTTAAGTTTCCCCAAAGTGGTACCAAATACCTTAGAACCTTGTTTTTTTTTAAGTAGGTCCGAAATGCAGTATACAATACACCTATTGTTTTAGAATTGTTTTTAAAATTTTGAATATTCCCCAATTTATGACCACTATATACCAAATGGTCGCTTAATTCGATATAACTATTAAAGTTAAGTACAGTTTTAAATATTCATAAGGAATTACCAGACATGTATGACGCTTAATTCTTTATAACAAAACTAAAAAAAAAAAACTACACTGGTTTAGTATGAAATGATCGCGGATTAAGTTCAGCCAATTGGCGCCTAATTTCATATTACAGAAATAAATATATTAAAATTATATTTTGTAATATAGTTTTGGCGAATAATTCGTTATTACAAAACGTTAGTTATAGTATTAACTTTGGCAAATATGAAAATGTTACTTAATACAGGTGCCTTTAAAAAGGGTAAAATAGGAAATTTAAGTAAAAAAAGTTTTTGTTACATAGGTTTTAATGATTACTAAAAGATGGCACCGTTAACTCGTTTTTAAATTTTTGTCGCTTAAGGTGGACTTATCAACGTCATTCAATTTATTGCCAACCTATAACCTATTTCGCCTTGTTTTTCTTAGTTTATTATTTTATTGACTAAGATTTAAAAAAATCAATATCGTCTGCACATTATTTAGGTAATATCTGATATATTACAAAAATCTCAATTTATTTCATTGGTTATTTTGGGAGAATTGTATAGTGAAAGAACAATGACATAATAATATTTTAAAAAATCATAACCGATATTTTTCGATATGCAATAATTCTCCTTAAATAACTTATGAAATTCCTTGATATTTATTTAACATGTTAATTATTACCTATAGATGAAGACGATATTGATTTTATTTAAACTTTGTATAAAAGTTAGAAAAAATAAATAAATCTACGCGATATAGGTTATAGGTTGGCAAGCATGTTGATACTTCCACCTTAATTCGTAATTCCATAACGCGGTCCAAGTATTGTAAGCAATTTTAAGTAATATATTATTATTATTATTGTTATTATTATTATTATTAATACTCTGTGCAAAGGTAGACAACCCATCTTTTAGTTTTCTGTCGTAACATAACCTCAGAAAATTTGTTATTTATTTTCTGATAAATTTGTCACTTTTTAAAATTTACTGCTAATATCATAAAATGTTGCGTAGATTGTACCCGGTGTAAATTGGATTTATATCATCTTTCTTAAGACAAAATAGACAGGAATAATAAATAACGATTGAGATTTTGAATGCAACTAGTAGAGGTAAAGTTTATTATGTCATAAGAAAAGAAGTAATTATAATGAGGCAAGAAATCTCATAGTTTCTAGTTGACTTTTTAGACTAAGATAAATGCAGGCTTATTAAGAACAAAAACGCTTTATGACAGAACGATAACTTTTCCTCTCTATGTAACTAAGACAAGTTCAGAGAGCGTTAACAATGGTATAAAAGATTACTGTCAAGAATGTTTAATTACAATACAATGTACTGTAATTTAAATAGAATAATAAGATCTTGAAATGTTTTATCAAGAAATAGTATATTACATAACAAGTGTTGAAAGCGGTATATACCTATCAAACGAGGAGGTATTTAGCACGAGGCGTTAGTCAAGTGCGGAAATTCTCCGAGTGTGAGAAAATCACTTTCACACGAGTAATGTACACAATTTTTCCTACGACTATATTAAATAATCAAAAAGAAATTGATTTGTTTTTAATAGTTTGTAGGTATCACCATTGTGTTAAACAAATTTTTTCAACGCTAGAGTTGAAAAATTTATTTCTTATTTCAACTCTAGAGTTGAAAAAAACAAAAACAATGCCCAATTACATATTGTAACTTACCTAGATTTAAATAAAACGAATAACTTTTCTCCTATTTGCTTACGCACATCATACCTACTATCTATGTACCGTGAATATATTTCAATAAAACAATAATATACCCAAATATACAAACAAAAACAACAAAACACAAAACTAAAACATAACCTTAACATTATAGAAAGATAGAGATGGAGTTAAATATCGATAGCTTGTTAACTATAAAAGTT
Source organism: Polydrusus pterygomalis (assembly GCA_963969555.1). Lineage (NCBI taxonomy): Eukaryota > Metazoa > Arthropoda > Insecta > Coleoptera > Curculionidae > Polydrusus > Polydrusus pterygomalis. The sequence goes on along the minus strand of OZ018378.1, from coordinate 24,439,538 downwards.
CTATCTATATTCGATTTCTTTTGAATATTACTAAAATAAATTTACTTACTTAAAGCACATTCACTGGTCCCATATCCTTAAACATTTTATGGATATTTTTATCCGAGATAATTGTAAAATTATAAATCGGTATTTCCTAGGGTATTCTATTTCTGCTCTATAGCTGCCCCTTTTTTTTCTGTGGTTTAACTCAGTTGACATGTTTGGTGGGTTGCCTGACATATTTTCCCTTTTTGATATGTTATTATTATTTTTATCATAAACACTCTTAGGTTCCCAAAAATAACAAAAAAAAAAAGGATTTTTTATAATTGCAGTAATTCCCTAGTGTACTTTACCCCACCCAGCACCCCAATTCCCTCCACGGGTTCCGTAAGTTTGTTATTTTTTTAAATAGTTTTGCGGTCAAATTCGTCGGCCATCAGCTGTTTTATATTTCAATACACGTATTGAAAGAAAATATTTCAACACGCGTGTGATATAAAGGACTTTCTATAGCCAAGTTAGGCGTGCTTTATTTCTCATTTTCATAGGTGGTCGTAGGAAAACATGTTTAAAAATATTGGAAAATATTTTAAATTTATTGGACACTATACAATCGATATTCTGACAGTATTACCGATGTCGATCCTAAAATGACAGTAAATTAAAATCTACCATTTAAAACCAAATAAATAAAAATGTTATTATTTTGTTAGAATTTGCAGTATTAGGGCTGGGACACATTGTTCTGACGTGACTATAATCTGTATGATTTGTGTAGCGTCACATTACAACACAACACGTCAGAACAATGTGTTCTTAGCTATACTGATGCTATGCTGAACGTGTGTAGTATAGGGTTCTCAGATAGACGTAATATTATAAAAAGAGAGAAATGAATTGTATACTTTCTGCTCCGATTAAGTATCGTCCTCAGAAATCAATGAAGACAAATTTCTGCTGATTGTCCTAGATCTCTCGCCCGTGTTTGAAAACAGAGGTTATATTAACTATATAAGAGGCATTTTTTGTCATATCGTCGGCTAAGAGTGTTAAGCTGCTAACTCCACTTTTGACTAATTTTGACTTATTCAACTATTTAAATATAGATGGCGTTCCGCATCACCCAGAAATACTTCTAACACTAAATTGTAAACAAAACGTCCGTAAATCTAGTATGCGTAATTGCATAAACCGCCTTACTCCACAGTAAAACCGTGCTGTGTAACGGGCAGCACATGGTTATACGCTATAGTAAGGAAACTATCGTTTTTCTTTGTTCCTGAACAATTTTGTATTTATGAGTTAGCAGGGTAACACTCTTAACCGTCGATATGTGCCAACTAAGTAAAATTATTATACTAAATATATTTGTGTTTTTTTTTTAATTTTCTACTTGAAAGATTATTTATAGTTTCCCAAATTAAATTAAAATGTATTAGGAAAATTACTATAGGAACGCTGTACGGGCATTTTTACTACGAGTGATGCCGAATTTTTCATATTAATTCATTTATGACTAATGCTGCCGCTACAATGTTGCTGAGCTGTTTTAGTTTTTTTCGAAATATAACTATTTAGAGTAATTTTGAGCAATCTACAATGGTTCGCCAGTGCGGGATATAAAAAAACTATCCCCGGCTTGATATTTAGGTGATAAGTGAGGTTATTTTATATTTTATTTTTATTTATAATTCTATATTTTAAGTAAATGTTGTAGAATATATTGATTTTTTTATATCTGAATTTCTTTAGGGAAAAATGGGGTAATATTGCGCACCACAAAACCATAGAATCGAAGAGCGAGAAGTGAAATCTGGCAACGCCTATGTTATTCCGTATCCATGGCGACTATGTTTAACAGGTGTCAGCTCGTTCGGAGTATTTAGTTGGCCGCAGTAAATCGAAGTGTGCGTACACGACTTTTGGTTATAATTTTCAGTGCTCAAGAAATATGCAAGGTAAGTGTAGATTTTAAAACTTTCGATCTTTCCTATGTACAGTTTTTTTATAACATATTTCATGGATCTATCCCTATATCTGCTTTTTATTTTCATACGTAAATAACAAAATTGTAGTTAGAAAGAAAACCAAGGTCAATATGGGGTAATATTGCGCATTGCGCGATATTGCCCCACAACATTAATTTTAACCCAACAAATATGTGGCAAATGTGGTGAATTCGGAAAGAACAAGGAGCTTTGGAATCGTTGCATAAAATGTGTCATATGGGTTCATTCAGAATGTTCTGGTTGGGAATCTACTGCAGGGTACACATGCGATAATTATCGACTTAACCTATGCGCCGATAAAAAAGAAGAAGAATCGAAACGTCGTCTATTTTAGTTTAGAGATTAGATAACAGAATATCCGATGTATAACTTTGGTAACAAGACTTATTTTTTCTATTTTTTGCGTTTATTTTAAAACTTGGTAAGCTAGCAAACTGCGCGATATTACCCCACATGTGCAGCTCTTGCCTAATTTAATTATTTTTCCATGAATTGGATGTTTTCTTTAAATATGCGATCATAAAGTAAACTTATTATATTAATATTTCCCAAGTTTAAAGCAAAGTACAATAAAAAATGTAGATTTGATAAATTATTCCGCTTAGGTGCGCCGTATTACCCCACTTTCCCCTAAACAATAAATACCTGATTTGGGCCGCATATACCACTAACAACGTATATATACTGCATACTTCGAGTGTAAATGTGTTTTATAAGGAACATGTTTTGTCTCTTTTATTACATTATATCTTTTAATTCCATTAGGATAAGTCTATGGGTCCTGATGTCTTAAATATATGGGTATATGGTATCACCACAACCACCTTGAAAAGAGGCCATAAAGTGACATCGGGCAACGCCGCATCAGCTGGGAGTTGCGGATCCACAAGCTATTATTATGACGAGCGGCAAGGAGCGAGTTTTCTTATTCTTTCTGATATATTTTGTGTTTTTTTGGCTCTGTATTCATATGGAAAAATGTACAAAAAAGTAATATATAGTTACCTAATTATTAAATAATAATAATAGGTATTGCGTTGAGAAGCTGTTTTTGTTTCACTACGAGTAGATTTATTTGATCGATCAAAAATAATATTCTATTATACCTACAAATTATTATCTTCTGCGTTTAAATTACAGAATTCGCTATCGACTTCTGAAGTCTCAAAATTTAGTAGGCTTAAGGCTTTGTTTAAGAAATCTACGCTTGTCTTAAGAAAGTCATCTACTATCTGGGTAACTTCGTTACAATAAGTTTTCTAGCTGAGGCCATCTGCTTCGTTTTATTTCAAAGGGTAAAATCCATTTCAAATCATTGTAAGCCAATTCATTACCTTTTAAAAAAAACCTTTACCTTCATATCAATGTCCACTGAAACCTGATTAACAAAATTTATATAGTCATTGGTCCAATCTAAACTATAAAAATATATTACACTCTCTTCACCTGCTTTTAAACCACTTTTATAGTTAGAGTTACACCCAGGCATACAGCAGGGGCTTGGCATGTTGATAAATAAACAAACTAAAAGAAAAAAATAGTACTTACCTAAGTACCTAGGTATCTAGAGGTATCCTACCTACTTACAAACTATCTCTACTAGTGATATTTTTAAACTAATTCACATAAACCTTCAAGTTAAATAAACACTTTAATATTTAATAAATTAACTGTAGCCACAAAACAATAAAGGTTATCCCTAAGAGCTAACTAGAATACAAAATACGGAACTTTTAAATTAAAACAAATAAAATTCTGCCGCCATTTATAAGACTCGTAAACAAACCGCCAGGCCGGCCAGGCTGTTGGTTTTTCACTTTATTAATGCTATTAGAGCAAACCCGCATTAAAAATTTTCATCAGTATTTTGTAGAGGTTTTTAGGAATCATGTCACTTAAATTTTCTATTAGACATCAATCGAAAACCGGATAGAAATACAAATTAGTACGACACCTACACCTAGTTCGCGCGTAAATTACATTTTAAACCATGACTAACCTCAAAAAAGTCACGTGACACATGGATCTTCAAGCAGTGTTGTCGACGTTTCTGTTTCACGGCTTCTTTCAAAGTGTTGTGTTATCAGTCTATAACATTTTATTTTTATTCTGGTTCACAGTATGTTTCAGTTAGTTCTATTTAGGTATAATAGGAGAACCTTTCTTAATTATTAAATTACTTTGAATTTCTTTAATGATACGGTCAATAAAAATTCACTTAGTTAATCTGACACAGCGAACAAATATATCTGATGGTGGTCGAGTCTTATAGTTTTTCTTTTATGTAGAATAGAGCTCTTCTTAGTAGATAGTTTCAGACGAATTAGGGTTATAGCTACATAATAAAATAGACATTAGGATAACAAAGACGTTTTTGTAATTATATTAGTGTCTGGAAGAGGTCATTACGAGATCCCATTTTCAATCGTTATACGAGGATAGTTTCATCTTAGTTTTATTGATATGGTAAGACGACTATAAAAAAAGGAAAAGAAAACATTGTTTAAATAAGTTGTTCATTGGCCAGCTAGAATTTGTTAGTTTTTTACTGAGAAAAGAGGTTTTCTTTCTTGCTGGTCTTTCGTTTATTTCAAAGTATAAAAAGTACTGAGAAGTTGTTTGTTGCCGGGTTAGAAGAAGTTTTATAGAACCAGCACTTTCGAGTTTAAAGGATTTTTAACAGTAGCTAAAATTTTAAATGCATGTTCTCGGGAACTAGTTAATGTCCGTGGGCGGGAAAAGAAAGTGTATTTATAGTAACAACAAGTGTAAAATTTAAAAATATATTTTCTGTCTGAAACGGAAATTGTCTCCGATTTTATAAGGAGTAACATTAACTTCTGCAGGTCATGGTCATATGTGCCTACAAAGTAAAATTATTGTACTAAATACCGGGTGTTTCTCAAAAGACGTTCACCCCTGTAACTTTTCTGTAATTATAGATATTAAAATGAAATTTTGAGATTATGTATAAGAGATGACTCTGCATTTATTGGCATAATTTTCAATTTGTTAGCACTTCCGGTTTGAACGGAAGTGACCTTCACTTTGATATTTTAAATGGGACATCTTGTATATTTTTACTTATTTGGGTTCAGCATAACATTATGAGTGAAATGAGACTTCACTTGTCATTTTTTGAGGTAATATAACGTTTTTATGTTTATTTTTTATTTTCAATATAGAGTGCTACAAATTAATTAAATCTGTTACATCCTTTATAATTAAGTAGTATATGAAAATAAAAATTATGTCATAATAATTCACTTTCTAAGTTTCACAAGAGTTTAAAAAATTAAATTTTGTCTTCTTGACGTTTACTATATTTTTCCAAATGGAACGAGGGTGTTTCACTAGGATATTCAAAACGAGCATTTTTTTCTAACAATTTGAAACCATACACTCCTATGCTATTTTAAAATTGACATTCAAAAATTTGCCTTAAACCCCAATCGCAAATTTAAAAGCGTTATGCATTATTGCCGCCCTGTATTTTCTAAAGAAATATAAAGGCGGCTTTGAAAAACAATGGAATTGTTTTGAAAACCAATATGGTTTTAAATTAAAATTGTAACGTCATTCGTTTATTAAACTTACATTGTAAATCAGATAAAATGGTTAGTTTTACTAGAAATGAACAAATTGATATGCTCCTAATTTTTGGAGTGACCAGAAAAATTCTTCTGAAGTCGCAAAATTGTATGTATTGTATGTTTTATAAACTAATGACATTACAACTTTAAATTAAAGCCATATTGCTTTTCAAAACTATTCCATTGTTTCTCAAAGCCGTCTTTATATTTCTTCAGAAAAGAGAGGGCGGCAATAATGCATAACGCTTTTAAATTTGCGATTTGGATTTAAGGCAAATTTTTCAAAGTCAATTTTAAAATAGCATTCATATGCTATAAGTAATAGCACTCCTGTGTATGGTGTCAAATTGTTGGAAAAAAAATGCTCGTTTTAAATATCCTAGTGAACCACCATCGTTCCATTTGGAAAAATGGAGTAAACGTCAAGAAAACAAAATTTTAATTTTTTATACGCTTGTGTAACTTAGAAAGTCAATAATTATTATGACATAATTTTAATTTTTATATAGATACATACTACTTGACTATAAATTAACATATTTGATTAAATTGTAGCACTCTAGATTAAAAATAAAAAATAAACATAAAAATGTTATAACACGTCAAAAAATGACAAGTGAGGTGTCATTTTACTCATAATGTTATGCTGAACCCTAATAAGTAAAAATATACAAGATGTCTCATTTAAAATATCAAAGTCAAAGTCTTTTCCGGTCAAACCGGAAGTACTAACAAATTACGCCAATAAATGCAGACTCATCTGTTATGCATAATCTTAAAATTTCATTTTAATATCTATAATTACAGAAAAGTTATAGGGGTGAACGTCTTTTGCGAAAAATCCGGCATATTTGTGTTTTTTTTTTAATTTTCTACTAGCAAGATTATTATTTATAGTTTCCTTAATTACATCAAATTATAATGTATTAGGGAAATCACTGTAGGCAACGCTGTATGGGCGTTTTTATGGAGCGCGAGGACGAGACGAGAGTGAAAAACTTATTTTATAAAAAAGGGGCACAAAACCAAAGGGTTCAAGAAGCAACATTAACAATATGAAATAAAATTGATTCAAATTTACTTATGACAAGAAAATTTGTTAGATAAATTAATGCCTCTAAAACGCCAACCTAGCTATAAAATTTATCTGCTTCAGCAATTTGAAGCTCGCAATTTTTTGTGTGCTGTACGCAAAAAAAAACACGGGGACACGTAGTCGCAATTATTTTGCAGAAACGGGACGCCGCTAAGCGCGATTAATTAATCGTATTTTGATTTATAGATTAAGTTGCCTTGTTTCCATTAATCATTGGTTGATGGGGCCCGTATGTCAAAGAATTTTGGAGGTAATTAAATTTAGGGCCAGAGATTACAGATAGCAGTTGCCATACTTGCCATTATCAAATAAACTCCGTACTAGTATAGAAGCATACGGTCAAATTTGGAGATCCATGGAAAATGAATGATTAAAGTTGGCGACATAATGTCCTTAATAGAATAGGTACATATTTTAATTTAATAGATTTAGCAAAAGCCTTTGATACAGTCAGTTAGCCATAATTTACTATTAAAAAAGTTTGAAAATATTGGATTCCAAGGAAAGCAATTAGAATTAATTAAAAATTATCTGAAAAATATACCAACTTAAGTTCAAATATCGTAGATAAAGAAAAAAGCTATCCGAAAGTATTTAAGTATGGTGTTCCTCAAGGAACAATTTTAGGACCATTATTTTTTAATATTTATATTAACGACTTATTTATTATAAATTGCGATGGACAAATTAATAGTTTTGCAGATGATACTACAATTTGTTATACCGATGCAAATTGGGACAACTTAAATAATAAAATTTAAAAATATTTTAAAATTATAAAAAATTGGTTTGATAACAATTAATTTTAATAAAACAAATTATATTCCTTTTACTTTAAACCTAAATAACCTACCTTCTTCTCTTCTTCGACTGCCTATCTACTATTGTTGGATGTTGGCGACCATATTTCCATACATTTCTCTGTCGGTTGCTGTGTGGACCAACTCTCCTATCGTTCTTAACCCCGTCCACTCTCTTATATTTCTTAACCATAACATTTGCTTTCTGCCCATCCCTTGCTTTCCCTCTATTCTTCCTTCGACAATAAGTTGCAGCAGTTGATATTCTGAGTTTCGCATTATATGACCAAAGTACGATGTTTTCTTCTTTTTGACATTAACTGTTGACTCACGGTCTCTGCCGATTCTTCTTAGAATTTCGTCGTTGGTTACGCTGTCTGTCCATGGCACCCTCAACATCCTACGATACATCCACATCTCAAATGCTTCTATTTTGTTGACGGACGATGCCGTCAATGTCCAGGTCTCTGCACCGTACAGTAACACCGACCATACATAGCATTTGGCATAGCGTAATCTTAGTTTTAATTTAATGTCACGACTAGTTAATACTCTTTTAAATTTAAAGAAGTTATTTCGGGCCATTTCGATTCTGCATTTAATTTCTTTGTCATTATCCCAGTCTTCATGCAACCCGCTTCCTAGATATTTATATTGTGTTACACGTTCTAAAGTTTGGCCGTCTGCTATTAATCTTGCATCGTTGTACAGGAGTTTGCGTCTGCTTACTATCATGAACTTTGTTTTATTGCTATTTATTTTAAGACCATAATCTGTACCAACATAATTCAGCTCGTCGATCATTCGTTGCAGATCTTCAATATTATCTGCAATTAAGATAGCGTCATCTGCATATCTAATGTTGTTCATTTATACCCCATTTACCTTAATTCCAACATCTTTGTCTTCCATGATTTCCTTAAAGATGCTTTCTGAATAAAGATTAAATAGAAGAGGTGATAATATGCAACCTTGTCTTACGCCTCTACATATGGCAATATCCTTAGTTTTAACGTCATTTGTTTTTACATGAGCAGACTGATGCCAGTACAGGTTCTGTATACAACGGATGTCTTTGTCGTCTAAGTCTGCTTGCTTTAATATGTCAATTAGTCTATCATGCCTTACTTTGTCAAAGGCCTTTTCAAAGTCCACAAAACATATGAAGACGTCTTTTTGAACATCTCTGCAGTTTTGTATGAGCACACGCCCACTGAAAAGTGCTTTCCTCGTTCCCATCCCACTTCTAAATCCAAATTGAGTATTTGCAATATTGGCCTCACACTTGCGGTAAACTCGGTTGTGTAGGATCTTAAGGAATATTTTAAGGGCATGACTCATTAGGCTAATTTTATTAAACGATGGTCTCCGCATTTCTTTGCTTTGTTTTTCTTTGGTAGCGGAATAAACGTAGATTTAAGCCAGTCTGCCGGATAACGACCTTCATTATAATTTTGTTAAAAATTACTTCTAGAAGAGGAAGATTGTCATCATCAATAAGTTTAATAATCTCTGCTGGCAAGTCATCAGGGCCAACTGCCTTATTGTTTTTGGCTTGTTTTAAGGCATGACGAATTCATCCTTTGTTATTGCAGGACCCGCACGATTTATTACGTTGTTATTTCCTTCTAGATTTGTTCTTTCATTATCTTGAAAGAGTTCTTTAACGTAGTTCTCCCATTGTCTTGCTTTTTCCTCCTTTTCGAGAATAATTACGTCGTCATTGTTGACGAAGTACTGTAGGTGCTTTGGTTTTATATATTCCAGCAGCCTCCTTTGGTTTGCTGTGCTCTCCCCTGGTGTCATGTAAAGCTTGCAGATTTTCTATTGTTTGGCATTCTTCCCTTAGCCAGTTGGCTTTGGCTTTTCGAATTTCTGATCTTATAACATTATTTAATCGTCGATATTCTTGCACATTTAGATTTTTGTAGCGTCTTCTTTCTTCCATTGGCTGAAGAATATTCTCTGTTATCCATTTTAACCTACCACGAAATATGAATAGTATTCAAATAAATGAAGACATTCAAATTTTTAAAGGTAATAAAATAAAATATTTAGGAATTATTTTTGACAGTAAATTAAATTGAAATTTTCACTTAGAATACTTAATTAATAAAAAATTAAGAAGTTTACTACTGACTTTTAAAAACATTAAAACAATTTTAAATGTAAGACATATGGAAATATTATATTACGCGTTAGTTAAAACTCATTTAAATTACGAAATTTTAGGTTGGGGAGGAATAAATAGAATTTTAGTTAAAAAATTAGAAATATTACAAAAAAGGTTTCTAAAAATTATATTCAATAAAGATTATCTTTATCCTTTAAAAGAATTATATTTAGAAACAAAAAAGTTGAACATAAGACAACTTTAGATTTATAACATCTTAATATATAATATACAGTATGTCTCTGTAAGTTTGCATCATATGGAAAACTTTTTTATTATTGATTTTACGAAAAAAACTTATTCCTTATAAAAAGCTCCGCATGGTCTAAAACCTAAAATGCAATCATCAAATATCGAAATTTTCCAGTCATATACGATGTTTGTCAAAAAATGTGAATTTATCCGAAGAATGTAAATTTTTTCCAAGAGTAAAGTACCTTTATTTTTGACATTATCAAAAATTGTTATCAAAAAAAGTTGATCAGAACTAAAAACCACGTCTAAATATGCAATAACACGCATTAAATTAATTAAATAATTAAGAATAAATTAATAAAATAATTTTTTAACATAAATGAGTATAATTACACATTTAGACGTGGTTTTTAGTTCTGATCAACTGTTTTTATTAACAATTTTTGATAATGTCAAAAATAAAAGTACTTTACTCTTGGGAAAAATTTACATTCTTGGGAAAAATTCACATTTTTTGACAAACGTCGTATATGACTGGAAAATTTCGATATTTGATGGTTGCATTTTAGGTTTTAGACCATGCAGAGCTTTTTATCAAGAATAACTTTTTTTCGTAAAATGAATAATAAAAAAGTTTTCCCTATGATGCAAACTTACGGAGACATACTGTATATTTAAAAATAAAAACTTTATACACAATTTAAAAACCATAATCTAATACACGTCATAAAAATGAAATAACCATAAAACCTAAAATAAATAAGTCAATATCACAAAAAAAACTTCAAATAATATTTCTGTGTCTGCAAAAATTTTCTACCACGTATAGATTTTAAGTTGAAGAATATATTAGTTATATTTATTTGAAACAAACATTTAAGATAATATAGTGTCCGCGAAAATAATTAAAAAGTGAAAATTGTGGCATATCGGACAATAGTGTGTAACTGTTTTTCATATTGGAATACACAGGGATTCAAGCACAATGGATACCCTGGGGCGGTTAGACCACGACGGCCGTTTCGTCCTTGTTAGGACTCTACGGGCAGCCATAACTCAAGCAATTCCACAACGGCAATAAAATGTATTAAAAGACTCTTTTCAAAATCAAAGAGGCCATCCTTACACCGTAGCGCTATCCCAGCGGAATTAACTCCAATATATAAAAGGCAGCCACACTGGTAATATCGAAAGGTAGACAACTAAATAAACCACGAAGTGTATCACAATCCAGTATAGGGAACGCTACTTGCGTTTTCACCGAAAATATCTACCATGCGTTGATCTGTTTTCTGGTCTGCAAAATGAATACTGTGAGTATTCAGAGCAAGAATGGCTATAAACCATTCTATGTTAGCAATAACTCCTATTTCCTATTGGCTAAATTACCGTGATATTATCACTACACAACGGTCTAGCAATTTTCGTTGTATTACAGAAGGAAAGCGCGTTACTGTCACATATAGTATTAAATAGTTGTATAAAGAGTATGTGAATAATTCTTATAAGGAATAGAAGGCTTTTTCTCAGTGTATTGTCTAACAAACTCAAATCGGAATTGTAACGATATAAATCTCATAACAAATGCCATCGTTTTAATAAAACCCTACTAAACACTGGCACTTTTTAATAAACCAAACGCAACAAGTGATAAAAGAATATCCCCATTACGCCAACATTACCAATTCATAACGCAAGAAATCTCATAATTTCAACAAAAACCCTTTATTCCAGAACAATAACATTCTTCCCAACGTAATTAAGACAAGTTTCGAGAGCCTTAACAATGGAGAAAGGGGTTGGTTAGCAAGGGTGTCTTACTGACTTACATTTGCGTCAAGACATTGATTAATGGCGAGGTGACTTAACAACCAATAAATTATTCCTTAATACGATTAATTAGTACCGATCGGTGCATTCCATTTGCATATCTTTGAGCCTAGTTGCTTCAGTGTCGGGGATGTCGGAAGAAATTATTTAACTCGGCTTAGCCTGATTTCATACTTAATGGAAGAACTCACCTATAAAGAGTCAAGCCAAGCGACGGACAAATTCCTATGCTTGGTTCGTGTTCCCTCTATTTTAAATTGACTCTAAGACAAAGAAACACTATTTAGTTTTTTTTAGCCTACCGTAACTTAATAAAATTACCATGAAATTACATAAATTTATTTTCAACCAATTAGAAGGCTCCTTTTTATTTACGTTGCTTATAGCAACGAAAGATTATCGCGATAATTTTTTCTGTCAAAAATGAAGTGCTTTATATCTAAGTATTGACAAAAGTCACTCAGAATAAAATCAAAATACCTTTTGTTGCTAATTAATAATTTTTATTGATACTAACCAATTTGCTTTACATATCGAACACCGGGGCTAAAAGAGACACATCAAAAATTTAACTAAACTTATTGGAAATATATTTTTTTAAGTTTCATTGTAGTATGTAGGACATGTAATTTTAAATGTTATGGTTGAAAACGAATTAATGTTTTTAATGTTCCTGAAATTTTAGTAATAAACCTTAGTTACTAACAAGTAAAATCAATTTCTATTGTAAAAATACAGTGCGTCATATTAAACTAAACTCATCGGAAATATGTTTTTTAAAGTTTTATTTGAATTTAAAACTATAAAGACATTGGATTTCAGATAACAAATTTGTTATTTAATGTTTCTCATATTTTAGTAATAAAAATGAATTACTAACGGCTAACATGAACTTGATTTCTAAAACTCTAATTAGTATCAATTAACTAAAGCCGCCGGAAATATGTTTTTGTAGCATTTTAGCAAAAAAATTACATTAAGAAAAAACTCCAATTTATGAAATTTTCTTACCGAATCTCCCACCGATCAGAATTAATTCTCGATAATGTTTTTCTTGATTTCACTCATGTTTTTGTTGATGATGTTGATTTGAATGATTTGTGACCTTAAAAATTATCGGTAATAATTCTGCTGCTAGAGAGATTATAAGTGACTATTTAACTAGAGTGTTTTACACTGGCAAAATGTCATAGCAACGGCCGGTCTTCTACTGGCAAAATTACTACCTGCACCTACCTGGACAAAATTCACATGTGATTTTTGCCGCGGCAAAATTTTGTCTTTTTTCTAGTTAAATAGTCATGTCGAATACCACTCGAGAAAAAATTGTGTAAGCAAAATTGTTCTCAAGGATTTATTTAAGTTTGTTGCTTTTAAGCAATTTCGCTCATGACATTTTCGACAAAATCACTCGCCTGACGGCTCGTGATTTTGTCAAAAATGTCATTCGCGAAATTGCCAAGCAACAAACTTTCATACCTTTCGAAAATTTTGCCGACAAAATTTTATCTCTTGTGATATTATATATGAAAATGCTACCTGATGCCTAAGGTAAGGTTCAGACCAAAATAAATCAAACAGCCAGCAAAATTAAATATCAAATGATAGATCGCAGGCCCAACAAGTGGTAGAATAAGTCCCATCAAATTAATGGGGCAAGATATCTTATAAGTTATTGTTCAGGATAAAGATAACAGCAGACCCATTAAGAAAAATTCACGTTGCCAGAAAAATCATTTTGCTGGATTGCTAGGACGGGTCGAGAGAAAGCCAGTAATAATGTGGTAATTAATTAAAGCTATCTGTGCTATAGTTAATAATATTCTAAACGAGAATAAATAAATAATTACTATTTTATTTAGCACACGTAAGTACCAACTGTACAAGTGTAAGTATAGGGACGTTGCACACTTGCTGGAACGAAGTATGAATTCTACCATATTTGGTCTATTTCTAGCTAGCAAATTTTATGATTATATTCAGCTGATTTTATATGATACTAGCTATATGATGGCTAATTAATCGAATATCATCTATTTACAAATGTTTGATAAAACAACACATTTCTATCATATGGGATGGGGAGCAGCCGGGATACTGTACGATAGACGATAGGTATCCACTTCTATTAGATACCTACTATATATCCATAGCCTGTTTTGGCCTGGGCTTGATGATCATATTGTATAACTATGTTTAAAAATTAAAGTTTTTCTCAGCTGCAGTTTTGTTTTTAAAATATTATTTATTTATTTTACACCATTTCACACTTACAATGAACCAATTAACAAATGGGTATATAGGCTACTTAAAATAAAATAGGTAATATAGTATAACAATTCAAAAATTATGTGATAACAAGAAATTTAGACCTAAATTATGCTATTGAAATGGAATAATTTTGCCTAAAAAGACCGTAACACGCTAGTTTAGAGTTTCGAGGAGATTCTTTATAGAAAATGTATGATGCTTATATGAGCAACGATGATATTCTAGAGTGACCAGTAAATGGTATTTTTTTTTATTAATAGAAATTTGACTCATCAAGTTCTGCTTCAATCGAGATAAAAATTAAGCAAAAAACTAGTAGTCACGTGATTCGCATTATCTGTCAAATTTTAATTTTCTCCAAAAATAATTGAAAAGTGGGGTTATTTCTGAAAATATCGAAAAAAGTTATTTAAAAAAGTTTTTTTAAATGCAGTGTCTAGCCCACATGCAAAATTTTAGCTGCATAAGATAATTTTGATTTTTTACCCACCACTAAAATTTATTTTCCACTTAATGAACACTTTACTGATGACACTGTGTTCTTTTTTGTCTTAATATTAAGGTGTATTACTTTCAGACACAAACTACGTTTTCAAAAATACTTATTTTATGAAGTTACCTTATACAGGGTCAAAAACAAATAAACTTTGCATCACATGCGACCAAATTTTAATAGCCCAATTTTGATTTTGTAGAAAAACACTCATTAATATGGCGCTGCTTTAAAGAAAATGTATCTGAAATAAAGCATTGCCAAACTAAGAAGTTTTATGTAGGTTGCGTTGAGCCTTATTTTGCAAAAGTGGTGCAATTTACAAAATATGGGTAAAACATCAAAATTATCTTATGCAGCTAAAATTTTGCATGTGGGCTAGAAACTGCATTTAAAAAAACTTTTTCTAATAACTTTTTTCGATACTTTTAGAAATGACCCCACTTTTAAATTATTTTTTGGAAAAAATTAAAATTTGATATCTAATGCGAATTACGTGACTACTATTGTTTTGCTTAATTTTCATCTCGATCGAAGCAGAACTTGATGCCAAAGTCAAATATCGAATAAAGTTATTAATAAAAAATCCCGTATGATGCGGACTTTACTGGTCAAACTGTATAATATAGGGAAGTGAAACAGTTTTTCCGCCTAAAGACATACTTATATAGTTTACGCTTTTATCAGTTTTTAAGTAGCAGCGATGATAAAATTAGATTTAGATTCTTACAAGCTTTTACAAGACAATTCCTAAACAATTTATGAGTCAATTAATAAAATTTATTTTTCAGTTTAAAAACGCATTACCTATATGAGTTTCTATCAGCAATATGTCAAATACACATCGAAACTTGTGAATATTTTGTAAGTTTGTATAAGTTTTGAAGATGTATAAGAAATGATTTAGTTTTTATGAAAATTCCTAAACGATATAAGAGGTTGTTTTGTATGTAGGTACAATTAATTACATTGCATGTTACAATTGGTTTAGGTTATATGCTAGTTTATGCAAATTAGGTGTTAATATTTTTTTTTATGGAAAATCCAGATTTGGTAACATTTCACTTGAGCTAGGATTTGAAATTTTCATGAAATTTATGAAGTTTTTGTGAAATTTATGAAATTTTTGTGAAATTTATGAAACTTTTAAAAAAATCTTAAATGTTGTGAAAAATTCATTGAAATTTATGAAAATTTTTATTGAAATTTTCATTAAATTTAATTTTCTGTTGTATCTGGGATATTCGGTGAAGCTAGCTAAATAAATAAAAGACGTCGCACAGCAAAGTCGAGCTTGTCGTCGCGCCGATGAACCAGGGGAATCCCAAGTATTGCCGAGATTTGGGATGCGTCTATTATACAGGGTGATTCAAAAGTACTTTGACAAACTTCGGGAGGTAATTGCTGGCAATATTTTAACATGAAAAGTTCTTATAAACAGTGGTCCTTGGCGACTTCGTTACAGAGATACAGGGTGTTGAAATGTTAAAAGAAATAGTAATAATTTTGAAATAAATCCTTAACGAGTTATTTTTTTTTTATGAAATTTTGTGAATTAAATAAGCATCTAAGGACACTTATTTTCAAAGTACAACACGTTTGTAAATTTAACCAGTGGCGTCGGTAAAAAATGTTACTATCATATTTTTTGTGAAAACTATGCTACACCACTGACTTATTTTATTTTAACTTTTTTCTTATAAATCCCCCCTTTATTTAGAACAAAAAAGATCACGTGTGTTTTTTTGATACGAGGGACGGTTTAAGCGTAAATTATTATTTTATCTGAATATACGCAAATATTAAAAAATGTGTTTTAAAATGATCAACCACTCAAATATTTATGACAGTATTTTAACGAATACCTACATACATACTTACTAATAAACAAATATGTATATGCGTAAGGAAGGTATCTGAGGATGCCTATTTTCTAAGTATAACACGTTTTCAGTGGCATACATATTTATTTATTAGTATGTTATTTTTTAATATTTTGTATTTTGACAAGGCGGCTTTGGAAATGCTTTTTTTGTCGATAAATTAAAATATATTTGACAGTTAGGTAGTTACCATTAAAAATAACAAAACTGATGAAATAAAACTCAGTGGTAACTAACTGTCAAATATATTTTAATTTGTCGACAAAAAAAGCATTTCCAAAGCCGCCTTGTCAAAATACACAATATTAAAAAATAACATACTAATAAATAAATATGTATGCCACTGAAAACGTACGTGTTATACTTAGAAAATAGGCATCCTCAGATACCTTCCTTAGGCATATACATATTTGTTTATTAGTAAGTATGTATGTAGGTATTCGTTAAAATACTGTAATAAATATTTGAGTGGTTGATCAGTTAAAAACACATTTTTTAATATTTGTGTATATTCAAATAAAATAATCATTTACGCTTAAACCGTCCCTCGTATCAAAAAAACACACGTTATCTTTTTTGTTCTAAATAAAGGGTGGATTTATAAGAAAAAAGTTAAAATAAAATAAGTCAGTGGTGTAGCATAGTTTTCACAAAAAATATGATAGTAACATTTTGTACCGACGCCACTGGTTAAATTTACGAACGTGTTGTACTTTGAAAATAAGTGTCCTTAGATGCTTATTTAATTCACAAAATTTCATAAAAAAAAAATAACTCGTTAAGGATTTATTTAAAAATTATTACTATTTCTTTTAACATTTCAACACCCTGTATCTCCGTAACGAAGTCGCCAAGGACCACTGTTTATAAGAACTTTTCGTGTTAAAATATTGCCAGCAATTACCTCCCGAAGTTTGTCAAAGTACTTTTGAATCACCCTGTATAAACGAGGGGTGCATGGAAAGGTTTGTAAAAGTTTCACTGAAATTTATGAAATTTTTCTGAAAGTTTTGAATGTAAAAAGGATATTTATCAGTTGAAAGTTTCAGGTGAAAATTTCAAAAATGTCACTGAAATTTCACTTTTTGGGTTAAGTGAAAGTTTTCTGTTTTGAAAAGTTCAAAACAGAAAATTTCATTTGAAACTTTCAAATGGCCCAACCCTACATGGAAAGGTTTGTGAAAGTTTTACTGAAATTTATGAAATTTTTCTGAAAGTTTCGAATGTAATAAGGACATTTTTATCAGTTGAATGTTTCAGGTGAAAATTTTAAAAATGTCAATGAAATTTCACTTTTTGGTTAAGTAAAATTTTTCTGTTTTGAAAAGTTCAAAAGAGAAAATTTCATTTGAAACTTTCAAGTGGCCCAACCCTACATACATTGCAGCACTCGAATAAGCTTTATTACTTTTTATTTCAACTCGGCTTAGCCTGATTTCATATTTAATTAGGTGGGACATAAGATCCATGTGAAAATTCACCAATAAAGAGCCGAGCCAAGCCTATGCTTACTTCGGTTTCGCCTCTATTTTAAATTGACTTTAAGCCAAAGAAAAACCAATTAGTTTGGTGAATAAATATTATTTATGGTTAGTTTTTTCCTACTCTTATTCTTTCTTGATTATTCAGGGATTTGGCTCGATCACAAACGAAGATTTTAATATATCCTTATTATTGACGGTTTCACTATCTACGAGCAAGTATTGGAAAATCTTTAAAAAGCAATTAACTTTTCTACCGCTTTAATTATTTAAAGTAAAATAATTATTTTTAAATGTTTTGTAGCTATCGGTTTTAATTAAAGGAATTTACTTGTTTTCATTAAACCGAGTTTAAAACGACTTAACCAATAAAAAATATAATTCAAATAAATGTAATAGGATAAATTAAATTACTCTATTAAAATAAACTCTTTTAGTTTATTGACTATAATGAAATATTAATTTTTTATATTAGAAATGTAAGTTTACAATAAATAAATTAACGTTGGGCAGCTGGCAGACCACTGCAACAGATGTGTGCCCGAGGTAATACCTAACAATTTATCAGTTACGAACTGATAGTTTAGGCTCTTGAAATGATAATTTTAACATTTTTATTTTACCGAGTAGTTAGAAGTATATTTTATACTACTATTTTTTTTTGTTTTAAGGAATATTGTACATCGAGCAACATGATGGCACAAGGGTAATTTGAAGAAATAGTCCATACTTAAAGTGGAGTTGAAAGTATTAAAAGGAAAGAAAAACACAAAGTCTTCCTCCACTAAATTTAATAGAATAAAACCTCTTTAATGACGTTTTCAAATACTCAGTATGGTTTAACAATTATCAATTTTCTTCATATCACGTTTCTTCTACAGTTTAATTTTTAAGTCTATAAAAGCTCCATTAAGGTTCTAATTTTCAATTTTTTCTTTTGCTAACAACATCAGCATAAAATAAAAAAATTTTCTGTCCCCTGAGGATGAACGTTTCTACGTTCGAAACATGTAGAGACCCTTGAACTAAGAATTTTATTCTATTAAATTTTTTGGAGGAAGACTTTGTGTTTTTCTTTCCTTTTAATACAAGGGTAATTGTTTAAGCTAACTCGATGAGTAGATACTTGGCCACTGGCCATAATTTACAGAAAAATTTAATGTCAACCCGATACCGTTTCTGTTTTTTTTTGTTTCTTTGAATGCTGTAAGAATCACCTGATAGTTTATGGATGTTTTAGTTGACATGTCTCGTTGCAGCCTAATGCTTGTGTTTTATACACTATTTGTGATATATAATAATATATTATATATATTGAGATAATACCTGATGAGTGAGACCTGTGAGACGTAGCCTAAGGACCTTAGTTTGTTTTAAACAGTTATTTTTTGTTATGATTGTCAATGCACTTTTTATTTATAAATAAAAGTAGAAAAACTTATTTACGATAAAGTGCTTCCATCATTATTTTCCAAATCTTGGTTAATATAAAAACGTGCTTTTATTCCATAAAATAAATACTTTTGTGCGTCTTTTTAATTAAAGGAATTTACTTGTTTTCATTAAACCGAGTTTAAAACGACATAACCAATAAAAAATATAATTCAAATAACTGTAATAGGATAAATTAAATTACGTCTTTTTATTGATTTAATTTGTGTTTTAATAATATTTGTATTAAATCACAAATTAACTCAACAAAAACTCGTTTAGGCATACATATACTCTGATCTGAATGTTATTGGAAACTTTGGTTCGTGGTTAATTTCACATTTAATAATTATGTTTTTTATAACTGCAAAATATTTCAATTTTAATGCCGGCGCGGTATTAGTTTCATAAAATCTCATAAATTATCACCGAATACCTAGTTTTTGTCCTTTGCCATCGGGTATAGCTAAATATATTTATTCTATCCGTAATATCAACAAAAACTTAAATAATTTTTTGTGCAGACCCTTCGGCACAAAAAATGCAGTAAACGGGTTCGGGAATTTATTTCTATAAATGTGGATTTTCGCCTAAGGCAGACTCATATTGCTTTTTTCTATAAACGGACAATAAAATGGGAAAGCTTTAGCTCTGTGAGCATAAATTTTTTATTACCATTTTTCGTGTCAGATTACAGGAAAAAGAAAATGTAAGGGGCCAGTTTGGAAGGCAGGTTTTCAATTTACTTTTTAAGTATGGAGTGAATTATTAGACACTATTAAAATGAGAGTTTGGTTAAAACACTTGTAAAGTATTTTTCACAATAAATGGTTGACTCCGTTTAACGTTTTTCTAATAAACACATCACAGTCAGTTCAGAATTTTTTAAAATACACCCACTGTACGTTTAAATTTGCATTATAAACAAAACAAAACAAAATGTCAGAGAGTAGTCAGATCAGTTCGGACCATTCAGGTTAACAATAAGAATACAAGAATATGTCACTGTAGAATTATGTTAGTAGTAGTATCTAGTTATCTAGTAGTAGTAGTAGTAGTAATAAGATTTATTAGCAATGTGCTACAATTTAACAAGTTTTATAAATAATTTAACAAAATCATCTATGAAGTATTAAAAATTTTTTTATCAATCACTATTTTGTTTTTTAAATAAATAATTTTTTAATAATTTTTAAAAATTCTTCTCTGTGATTTAATTGAATTATACAAGTTTTTATATTCACTTAATCCTTTATGGAAAACCGATTTATATGTTAAATGTTTTAATACCCTACCTAGACAAAAATCTTTGTTATACCTGGTTGAATAGTTATAATTTTCAAAATTTTGAGTTAAAAAATCTTTTATGAGAAGGCAGTCAGTTATGTTGTATTTTAAAAATAAAAGTACCTACATATCAAAAAAAATATTAAATTTTTAACATTTACCCACTGAAGTTTCTCCAACATTAAATTTATTTTCGTATATTTATCCACGTTTAAAATTATAGAGAGCTTTATTTTGCAAAACTTGGAGTCTGTTAAATACCCCATCATTTGCTGTGTATAAAATAGTTGAACAATATAAAAAATGAGGTAAAATTATAGTGTTATAAATTATTTTTCGTGAAAATAAACTTAAATTTTGGTTTATTTTTTTTCCAATTTTAGATAAGTACAAGATTTTCAAAATGTAATTCAAATTTTAATTTAAAATCTAAAATGACTCCAAAAAATTTTAAAACAGTGAATAATTTCTAATTTTTCATCATCAACAAAAATATTTATATTTCAATTATTCACGTCATTCATTTATATATAATTATTCACGTTAATTCCAATAAACATAATTTTTTTTTAGAAATATTTAATTTTAATTTATCTTTAACCACTTTGATATATTTTTTAATTCAAAATTTAAAATTTCTATACAATCAAGAATATGTTTACCCCTTATATATTATTATAATAAAGTATCATCAGCAAACATTTGAATAAAGCTTTGTTTCAAAACATTTGGCATATCATTTATATAAAGAATAAATAATAATTGACCTAAAATGCTACCTTGTGGTATAATTTATCCAAAGTCAGTGTGATGACATTCCAATCATTCCAAACGGCATTAAACAGGCTCAAAGAGACCGACCTCACAACCAGGGTTGTCAGATCTTTCTTCTTCAATTCTTTAAGTTTTTTTTATTAAAGATGTTTCATTTATATCAGTATTCAATCGTTAGTCAGTAACTTTGTTTGAAAGCTAGTTTGCAATTATACTTTAAACCGAGGAGTTTTGAGTGTGACAGAAAAAAATAACAAGCCATTCATTGTTATAATAATACATTCTTTAGTCCTTAAGAAACAATATAACTGAAATCAAGACAAAAAGTGTTTTCAGTGTTTAAAAACAACTAATTAACAAACCCTTGTTCCTCGTATACTTATACATAATATATTAACAAACCAGAAAATTTGGTAGAACTGGCAACCGTTCACAATTTATGCGCGTTGTCAGGGGTGATAAGCGCCAGCTACTTGCAGCTGGTATAGCAGAAGCGGTCCCCGACCCGTTCAACGATCGATTCTGTCAGACAGAGATAGGCCAGTGACCGCGGATGGCGTGGAAGAGACGAAGATAAAATATACGTGATTTGGAACTTATGGACGGGCCGGGGAATGGTCCGACTAAGACTCCGAGAATGGAGTTCTGGTAAAAAAATTAAAGCATTTTCTGAGCAGTGTCGTGCCGTGTCAGGTTTATTTTTCTGGTTTTAGTTTTGTGCATAGAATCTTTGAGTTACCTTATATTTATTATTTTAATATAATATTATTATATATACAGTGGGTTTATAAAGTGTAGTACGTACAAACACCTAATGTTAAACAAACTTATAAGTATGTATACGCATTTTAATTATTTGTTTGGGACGCCTATGGTTAGGAGTCTCATACTGTTTTATGTCATTAAATTGACCTAAGAAACACTATATATGGCAATATTAATTTATTATATACTTACCTTTTTAGAAGAAATGTTATCATTTTTTTTTTAGTTGGGATAAATAAAAAAAGAGATAGCTCATGGCTTATACCGGAATATTTTTAGGCCTTTGCAAGCCAAACTCAAATATATTTATTATTAATAAAAATACATACATGTGTATGTTTATTACTACAACATTTTTCAACTACAGAACTTATGGAATATTAGTCAACCGAAATTTAAAATTTAAAATAATAAATCAAATAATATGTATTTAAATCACTCACCTAATCAAATTAAGATATTAAATGGCAGATAAATCCTGCAAATTTGGATAATGGGGTTTTCGAAGACGTTCTCTTTAAATGAAAAAACAGCTACCATATGCAATGTCTGGTCATTACGGAAGTTGTCTTAAACTTGGTTATTTGAAATGTATGTATGTAATATTTTTTTATTTCCAAAAACATTTATTAAAAGTTTTTTTTATCCTATTCTATCCGTTTCTGAGAAAAAAATTGTTTTTCTCAAGTTTGTACCTTTAACAGGGTGTCGCCTATTATTGAATATCTCTTCAAACATAAAAGAGGGAAACTCGAAATTCTGGATATGGAATTAAGATATTATTGTGCTCGATAACGAATTGTCGGAAAATGGAATTCTAAATAAAGGGTACTGGAAAAGTAATAATTTTTTATCTTTATCAAAAAATTTCAAAAACATAATTTTTTTAAATACGATGCTACGTTGTTGTTTCATTCAAAGGAAAGGCGAGAACATTTCCTATCTGTTCATAAAAGGCATCCTTATACTTAACTAGAATAATTTTAAACTTATGTACGGTTTTTCCAAAATCCTATAATTATCACAGTCTTATTGTTTTTTGGCAAGATCAAGAAGGCTATGATAAACAAAGTATTAATTTCAACTGACAATGACACGCGACTGTATACCGTGCGAGCGAAAATTATTTGCATTAAAGAGGGCTTGGATTAAAAAACGTAGGGCTTGGTTTAGATCACAATGATATGGGGACGATTTATCTAACCAAATCTAGGTTAAAATTTCGTCAAATTCATAATATGACATGATATGCCAAACTAATTAGTAATAAAATAAGTAGACAAATACAAATTTATTTTTGTTGTTTAAAAAATTAACAAAGTAAGAATTTACAAAAGGGAAAAAGAAAACTAATAGCATAGAAACCGCAAGTTATATACAAACAATATACCGTGCGATCAAAAATGATTTGCATCAAAGAGGGCTTGAATTAAAAAACGTAGGGCTTGGTTTAGATCACAATGATATGGGGACGATATGTCTAACCAAATCTAGGTTAAAACTTTGTCAAATTCATATTATGACATGCTATGCCAAACTAATGAGTAATAAAATAAGTAGACAAATACAAATTTATTTTTGTTGTTTACAAAATTAACAAAGTATGAATAGAACAGAATAGAATTGCTGAAATTGGCCACCGCCATGCTCCAAGCATAAATTCACACGTCTCTTCATATTTTCGAAAGTGTTGACCAGCATCTCTGGAGAAATGTTACCACATTCTTGGATAATCCTTTCTTGTAATTGTTCTAAATTTGCAACTTGTGTTAAAAATAGTGTTCTTTAAATGAGAAAAAACGAAATAATCCATAACCGTTAAACAAGGTGATCTAGGTGGGAATTTAATGTCTGATCGAAAACTGATCAATCTGTCGTGGAAAAACTTGCGTAAGTAGTTAATAGTTTCGGCGGCAGTATGGGCGGTTGCACCGTCCTGTTGAAAATATCCAAAACTTAGTTCGTCGTCAAGTAATTGCTCCACAAATGGATTCAAAAATTTCGTCTCTATACCGCTGTGCTGTAACTGTGTCATGAAAAAAAATGGTAACCACAATTCTTCTTTGGGAAACAGCTAACCAGACACCAATTTTTTGGGGGTGCAATGTGGACTTTACAAAAAAATAGGGATTTTCACTATTCCACATGCGTGTATTCTGAGGATTCACATAACCGGAGAGGTGGAACCAGGCTTCATCCGAAAAAAATGTCAGGTCTAATAAATCATTTCTTTCCAATAAATTTTGGGTAAACCATTGAGAGTAATTCCTGCGTCTTTCAAAATCTGCGGTTTGTATTTCTTGGAATAGGTACTTGCACTTTATAAGGAAATAAATTTAGCTGCTTCTTAAGAATAGTCCTGCATGTTCCATAAGATCTTCCCACTTCTTGGGACAGGTGTCTTATACAATTTGTTGGCGTATTTTGCATTATTTTACGAACGTTTGCAACAAGTTCTTCTGTTCTTACAGATGGTCTTCCTGTTCCTTTTTTGTGTTGTATAAAACCTGTTTCTTCTTTTCAGGCAATGATAAAAATCCCCAGCAATAAAAACAATGTTAGGAAAATGTTCGTGAACATCGTCCATGCACAAACCCGTATTGTATTGCCACTCACCATTTACTCTAACCCAGTTTCGACAATACGCTTCAACCATGAATGTTTTGTGCTGTTCCGTAAAACCCATTGTGTGAATTGTTTAAGAAATTGGAAAAATTAGCGATGAATCAAATAACTTGTAACGACTGTCAAAGATGACGGAATAACTGATTGATTGTTAATTCA
Organism: Polydrusus pterygomalis; assembly: GCA_963969555.1. Lineage (NCBI taxonomy): Eukaryota > Metazoa > Arthropoda > Insecta > Coleoptera > Curculionidae > Polydrusus > Polydrusus pterygomalis. Next base: position 24,414,688 of record OZ018378.1, on the reverse strand, counting down.
GGTAGTTACTGACACCCAACAGGTATTAAGCTCTACGGCAAGGCCCCCTTTGATGCAAATAATTTTTGCTCGCACGGTATTAGATCATTCTCGTCAGTGCACGTATTGTCTAAACTTGCAGGATTCAAATGGCATTACTTTGCAAAATATTCTAATGGATGCGTGTCTCCGTGAGACACCCGGTACACCTCTTACTGACTGCTAAACCGCATCTACTCTACAAAAGGCCAAAAGTCTTTAACTTTAGTCCAAACGAAAACAATTGCCTAATTCCCTCCAGATATGGCAGCCAACAGTCCTTGGCGTTATCCAGTCTAAGCCGGTTCGGTCTGTAATCCGAAAATCCCGGCCGGAATCTGCGGTCAGAACGTTACAACGTATGATTTAGTCCCGAGATCAAACCTAATGCGGGTTTGCTAAAATTGAAATTCTTATCTTCGGGGTTTCGAGTTTCGACTAATGGTCGCTCAAGAAAAGGCCATGTGGTTTATATTAAATATTTTATATTGTAATGAAATTCTTTAAAATCTTGGCGAACATCGTGGAGCGTAAAAAATGTTTCATTTTTGAATCTCTTTTAGAAAAGGTCAGCTTAGTTGTACTTAAATATATAGCCTTTATACGTAGTTTGGCGAAAACACTAGTTAATGCACTTTATTGCTTTACTTTAATTAAAATATTTTAAAATGTAAAAAATTATACAGTGTCACCAGTAAAGTCCGCATCATATGGGATTTTTTTTTTATTAATAGCTTTATTTAAAATTTGAATTTGGCATCAAGTTCTGCTTCGATCAAGATGAAAATTAAGCAAAAAAAATAGTAGTCACGTGATTCGCATTATCTGTCAAATTTTAATTTTTTCCAAAAAATAATTCAAAAGTGAGGTTATTTTTGAAAATATCGAAAAAAGATATTAGACAAGGATTTTTAAATGCAGTTTCTACCCCACATGCAAAATTTCAGCTGCATAAGATAATTTTGATTTCTTACCCATATTTTGTAAATTGTACCACTTTTGCAAAATAAGAATCAACGCAACTTACATAAAACTTGTCAGTTTTGACAAGCCTTTATTTCAGATATATTTTCTTTAAAGTAGCGCCATATTAAATGTGTGTTTTTTACAAAATCAAGATTGGGCTATTAAAATTTGGTCGCATGTGATGCAAAGTTTATTTGTTTTGGACCCTGTATAAGGTAACTCCATAAAATAAGTATTTCTGAAAACGTACTTTGTGTCTGAAAGTAATATACCTTAATATTAAGATAAGAAAAAGAACACAGTGTCATCAGTAAAGTGTTCATTAAGTGGAAAATAAATTTTAGTTTAACTTAACGTAAAGTTTATCTATTTTCAACGACTTAATTAAAAACCCCTTTATTTTATTTTTTATTTTTTTACTTTCAGACACTCAAAAATACTTATTTTATAAAGTTACCTTATACAGGGTCAAAAACAAATAAACTTTGCATCACATGCGACCAAATTTGAATAGGCCAATTTTGATTTTGTAGAAAAACACACATTTAATATGGCGCTACTTTAAAGAAAATATGTCTAAAATAAAGCCTTGTCAAAACTGAGAAGTTTTATGTAGGTTGCGTTGAGTCTTATTTTGCAAAAGTAGGTACAATTTACAAAATACAGGGTGTTAATTAATGTCATGCAGATATTTCAGGGGATGATAGTACTCGTCAAAATAGGAAAAAAAATGCAAATATATGCATGGTCCAAAACGCCTTATTTTCGTTATACAGGGTGGCAAAGTTTCAATTTTTTTTCTCGTATTTTGCGTTTTCTCTCTTATATTCTGCGATAATTGTTTCAAATTTGGAACATTAACCCTTTTTTAAAATATCTACAATAAAGTATCAAAATTGCCGGTCGCAGTATACAGGGTGTTACATTTTCTTGAATCGGCTACAATTTTATCTTTCAGAACTTTTTTTTTTGGTTTTCTGTATGAATTCCGGTATGAAATTTGAACTCTCTGTTCCTTTGTTTAGCGTTCTGGTCTCTTGCACTATTCTCGTATCTGTGACCGTTTTCAATTTATTTGCAAAAATATCCATCGATGAAAATTAAGTGTAGGCGAAATAACGCAATAATAAATATAATAAAAAAATAGAGTGTCTGTCAGTCCATGAGGCGTTGATGTTCCAAATTTAAAACAATTATCGCAGAAAATAAGAGAGAAAACGCAAAATACGAGAAAAAAAATTGAAACTTTGCCACCCTGTATAACGAAAATAACGCGTTTTAGACCATGCATATATTTGCATTTTTTTCTTATTTTGACGAGTACTATCACCCCCTGAAATATCTGCATGACATTAATTAACACCCTGTATAGGTAAAAAATCAAAATTATCTTATGCAGCTGAGTTTTTGCATCTGGGCTAGAAACTGCATTTAAAAAAACTTTTTACAATAACTTTTTTCGATATTTTCAGAAATAACCCCACTTTTAAATTATTTTTTGGCAGAAACTAAATTTGACATAATATAATGCGAATCACGTGACTACTATTTTTTTGCTTAATTTTCATCTTGATCGAAGCAAAACTTGATGCCAAAGTCAAATTTTGAATAAAACTATTAATAAAAAAAAAATACCATATGATGCGGACTTTACTGGTGACACTGTATACGCTGAATAATAATAATAATAAGAAAGAAAGAAAAAACCAAAAGTCTTCCTCTACAAAATTTAATAGAATATAGAAATTCTTTAGGGGTCTCTACATGTTTCGAACGTAGAAACGTTCATCATCAGGAGACAGAAAATTTACACAGTGCTGATGGCATTAGCAGAAGAGAAAATTGTATAAAACCTTAATGTAGCTTTATGGCATTGAAAAATTGAAACGTAGAAGTGACATCTTAATCTTAATCTTAACATAGTATAAAACAAAGTCGCTATCCTGTCTTATGTGCTTAAATCTTTAAAACTACGCAACGGATTTTGAAGCGGTTTTTTTTAATAGATAGAGTGATTCAGGAGAAAGGTTTTTATGTATAATTAGCGACCCGCCCCGGCTTCGCACGGGTGGAATTTCAGAAAGTGGCATGCTGGGTACTAATATATCGGGTTTGTTCGGGTTTGTATTTATACCAGCGGGTTGCAACGCATGCCGGGTACACGCTAGTTAATATATAAAAAAAGGATTGAGGAGAGTTAAAACATGCTGATCATGTGAAGAAAGGTAGTAAAGAAAGTCTAACAAACAAATCTTACATAATATGAAATAATGAGCTAGATTAAATAGTGAAATAATATTTTTGCGCAACTACAGACGATAAAAAAAATATGGCTCTCAATTTTAACTTATTATAACATCACAATGCGTTTAGTGGTAGTGAAAAATTGTAGAAATAAACTTTTAACCAAATGTTGTGAACCAAAATTACGTAAAAAGACCTTAAACTGTTTTTAGGTGTAACTACAATTATTAGTACATTAGTAGAAATCTAAAATTGTTTGAAATAAAATATTTTTATCTGACAGGAACCATAGGTGCGAAAAGAATTATTTTTGGACCACGCCCAAATGTATAAACACAAACGGAAGTCAGGGTCAGATGTTTGCGTCCTCTGCCGCAATGTTGGCACTGTTGGTATTTTTATTTCATTTTTTAAAACCTGATGAGGTACTATTATACAGGGTTAGTTGAAATATCCGGAACGGCTAATTTTCTTCAAAACTACCAAGGTTAAATCACTGAATTTTGGTACAGGTGGATAACTTAAAAAATTGAATTGACAATTGCGACGTTGCCAGATTTTGAGTTTTTTCTGTAACTCAAGGAATGTTTTTTTTTTTTCAAATGTAACACTACCCTTTTTTTTATTGAATTCGATTTCTCCCATCAACGTTACCATTTCCTGATAGTATCAACTTTTTATCTCCAATAGTTCTATGGGAAAAAAGTTAATTATTTATAACTCTAACTAAAAAAATCCAATCTATTTCCATTTAAAAACGTTTCAAATAATGTGATAAGGAAGGTTGGTAGACATAATGTACCTAATAGTATCGATAAAGATAATTACAACACACAACTACTAACAATAACATAGCTAGTAAAAATTACTTACATAATTATCAGTTTCATAATCGTATTAATGTAGTGTAGGGTAACTGACCCAGTAATGGACCCTCTTAATAAAATTCTATGTTTAGGTGTGTTGAAAAAATACGATATTTAATTTTATTAAGTTTGTGACCAGTGCGTATTAAAGCTTATTTTATGAAAAATGCGACTGACCCACTTAAAATGAATTAGCTATATATGTAAAATTGATATCCGCCATTAACAAAAAAAAGTGCTAATGGGTCAGAAATGGACACTGGAGAACAGGTAATGGACATGGTGTGGGTAGGTAATGGACACTTATCTTCAATTTGTTTTTCGCTCTAGCTTCGTCATAGTTTATCCGATTTTGATGAAACTTGATATGGTGGCTACGGTAGTGGTATACTACAAAACATATCTCAAATCTGTTAAAATCTTATTGACAAGCGGTATATAGAAAACCTGTCAAAATGTCAAATTTGGAAATTTTCGATATCTGTCAAAAAAAATAGCAGGTCTTATAGACAGTGACCCAAGGAATACGGGAAAAATACGCAAAAAATTCTTCTGTTAAATTTTGACAGCTATCAGGTATAAAAAAAAGTGAGATATAATTGACGAAACAAAATATATGGTTGTATAGTATTTGATGCGGAAACTTCGAGAAAAATACGCAAAAAATTCTCATGTCACAAATTGACACCTGCCAAAGTGTCAAATCGATTTTACAAAAAGTGATATTAATAAAAAGAAACCATATGGTCGTATGTATATTGACGGTGGAAAGTTAAAAAAATACGCAAAAAAATCTCCTGTCAAAATTTTACAGCTGTCAATATGTCAGAATTATTAGAATTTTATATTAATATTAATTATAATTAATAATGAAATAAACGTTAGGTCGTATAGATATTATCGCTAAAATTTGTAAAAACGTTCGGCCTCCTTTTTTCTTTGTTTTACCAATATCTACCTACAACAGCAAGACATCGATATCTACTGATTAAGAAAGATTGTGCTTATTATTTAAAATTTTAAATAAATGGCATAGTTTTACGTATGTATGGGTAACAGATTTTTTCAAAAATAATAAAAACGTATCATAAAATATTAACTATCTAATAAATTTCATCAGGTGTTTTAGAGATGACCATTACTAAACTCAATGTTACCAGAAATGGACACCCCTCATGTCCAAGACTAACTCCCGTCATGTTATTGTGTATTAGTAATGGTCACCCCAAAAAATAACCATTCCGATTTAAAATCGCATTTTATTATAATATACGGCGAACTTATACATATTTTACTACTAAAACTTACCTGACCAATTTAAAAACAATTAAACATACAGAAAATACACGCAAATATTCGCGAATTCACCTGTTAACAAAAGCGGGTAAAAATCGGCTGTTTCTGAAATCGCCATCTAAATTAATTTGACAGATTCAAGAAAAGTAAAGTTTTTGCGATTATTCTTAAGATTCCTAATGGCAATTGCCTTGTCGGTCATATGGTCAGCCCTAAATCATTTGATCTATGGTTTATTTTCTTGTTTTGGAGTATTTTGAATAAAATGTGTCCATTACTGACCCAGTGTCCATTTCTGGGCCAGTTACCCTACTATACAATTAAAATTTACAGTGGGTTGTGTTTTAGTTATGTAACATGTTAATATCACGGTGTGCCTATTAGCTATTTTCTATTTTTTTTTTGGATAATATTTGTTGCTCTGGTATGGGGGGGGGGGGGGGCGGGGGGGGGAGTAAAATACAAATAAATTATTTAAAATAAAGTAAAGCTGCAACTTATTCTTTCAAATAATTAAAATTATTCCATCTCATTAAAAACCTAATTAAGGTTATAGAAAACACTTTCATTGACAATCTAATTGGGGTGGTTTGTTAAAATTGAAATTCTTATCTTCGGGGTTCCTACTAATGCGCGCTTTAAAAAAATGTGGCTTATATTAAATATTTCATATTGTAATGAAATTCTTTAAAGCCTTGGGAGACTTTCAGAGGAATTCGTGAAGAACAAAAAAGTTTTCTTTTTAAACATTTTTTGGAAGGGTCAGTTAAATTTGTATTTGAGATTTTTTAACAAAATATTAAGTAATTTTAATCACCGCCATCGAACGAGAATTTTTTAACATTAAGTAACACTATATTACCGTGCGAGCAAAAATTATTTGCATCAAAGAGGGCTTGGATTAAAAAACGTGGGGATTGGTTTAAGTTTAGATCACAATGATATGGGGACGATATATCTAACCAAATCTAGGTTAAAATTTTGTCAAATTCATATTATGACATGATATGCCAAACTAATGAGTAATAAAATAAGTAGACAAATACAAATTTATTTTTATTGTTTACAAAATTAACAAAGTAAGAATATACAGAGAGAAAAAAAAATTTCATAAATTGCAGAAATTTGCCACGCATAAATTCACACGTTTCTTCATATTTTCGAAAGTGTCGACCAGCATCTCTGGAGAAATGTTGCCACATTTCTTGGAATACTTGCACTTTATAAGGAAATACATTTAGCTGCTTCTTAGGAATAGTCCTGCATGTTCCATAAGATCTTCCCACTTCTTGGGACAGGCATCTTATACAATTTGTTGACGTATTTTGCATTATTTTACGAACGTTTGCAACAAGTTTTTCTGTTCTTACAGATGGTCTTCCTGCTCCTTTTTTGTGTTGTATAGAACCTGTTTCCCTAAACACAGCCACGGTTCTTTTCAGGCAAGGATAAAAATCCCCAGCAATAAAAGCAACGTTAGGAAAATGTTATTGAAAATCGTCCATGCACAAACCCTGATTGTATTGCCACTCACCATTTACTCTAACCCTGTTTCGAAAATACGCTTCAGCGGTATAGAGACAATATTTTGAATCCATTTGTGGAGCAATTACTTGACGACGAACTACGTTATTCAACAGGACGGTGCAACCGCCCATACAGCCGCCGAAACTATTAACTACTTACGCAATTTTTTCGACAACAGATTGATCAGTTTTCGATCAGACCTTGAATTCCCACCTAGATCACCTTGTTTAACGGTTATGGATTACTTCGTTTTTTCTCATTTAAAGAACACTATTTTTAAAACACCAGTTGCAAATTTAGAACAATTACAAGAAAGGATTATCCAAGAATATGGTAACATTTCTCCGGAGATGCTGGTCAACACTTTCGAAAATATGAAGAGACGTGTGAATGTATGCTTGTAGCATGGCGGTGGCAAATTTCAGCAATTCTATTCTGTTCTATTCTTACTTTGTTAATTTTGTAAACAACAAAAATAAATTTGTATTTGTCTACTTATTTTATTACTCATTAGTTTGGCATATCATGTCATAATATGAATTTGACAAAGTTTTAACCTAGATTTGGTTAGATATATCGTCCCCATATCATTGTGATCTAAACCAAGCCCTACGTTTTTTAATTCAAGCCCTCTTTGATGCAAATAATTTTTGCTCGCACGGTATATTGTTTGTATATAACTTGCGGTTTCTATGCTATTTAAAACAAGAAAATAACATTTTCGGTGACCGAGCATCAAATCGGTCATCGTACGTTACTTGAATCTTTGGTGTAAAAGAAGAATTTTTAATTTAAATATTTTAATAAATAATTTATTAAGAAACTAAAATAAGTGAATAAATACTTGTAGATTTTAATAGGAAACTTTTTGCAGATAAATAACAAAATGAAACTTTTATTAAAGATTAATTATCTGAATTTTCACCGTTGTAAACAACTTTTTAAAACTCCCATAAATAAAAAAGAAGTTTAAAGTTTAGAAGTTGCTGGAGTTGCCGAAGGCATTAGAAGCATATTTTGAAACTGGATTTTAGAGTTCAAAAAAAAATCATTACACCTATAATTTTAATAATTTGTCCCAATCAGTGGCGCAACCAGGGGGGGGACTGCCGGGCTGCAGCCCCCCCCCCCCCCCCCCGAGCTTAAAAACTTAGCCTATTCGTTTAATTTCAAACCAATTTTTCATGTCACGCCTTTTACTAATATTTTATATTCAGCCACATAATTTACAGCAATCATGTTATCAATAGTGAAATTATCCTACGTCTGACTGAATGGACCGACCGCAATACATCCACTGAGGCATCTGGATTACTGGCCAGCATTATAAGTCCCAAATTTGTGATCGCACTAATGTGTACAGAAAGAATATATGCCTACACACTGCCTTTAAGCAAGATTCTACAAACAGTCGATTTAAACCTTTGTAAAGCATTACAGTTAGCTAATGACGTAACAGATCAAGTTAAAGAAATAAGAGGCCTGGCAGATGATAATTTTCAAAATATTTTTAAGGAAGCTCAAGATCTACTTTCGGAATACGATATTGAAATCAGAGTACCTAGACTACCGCCAAGACAAACACAAAGATTGGTTATAAAAACCGATTCCGCTGCTGAGTATTTTAAAATAACAATTTTTATTCCGTTTTTTGATGGTCTCATAGCAAATCTCGAGGATCGGTGTTTAAAACATCGAGAATCAAAATTTTGAATGCCTCTTTCCATATGATAATCAAGATTTTGATAGTCAACTTAAATGTTTTTTGAAACTTCACAGCTTCTACATGAATGAGTTCCTTGAAGAGTTTTTCAATAAAACGATGTTAAAAGCTGAACTTGAGCTGTGGTATAAAAAATGCAAAAACAAAAACTGAAGGAAGATTTGGACAAAGTGTATTCCGAATGTGATGCCAATATATTTCCTAATATAAAAAGGCTTTTACAATTTTTTTTAACTTTGCGTATCACAACCGCCACATCTGAAAGGTCCTTTTTAAATTTAAAATATTTAAAGACATATCTGCGTAGGACCACGGAAGACGACAGATTAAATGGTTTGGCAGTTCTTTATGCGAACCACGATATTGATATTACCGTGGCAGAAATTCTGGACGAAAAGGCAAAAACAAAACGAAGAATTTTACTTTAATATTAGTATTATTAGTGATTACTTACAACTTATTGTATAAGGTTTTTGTTTTGTTTTAGTGTAAGTATGATTAATATATGCGTTAGGTACTTATTTTAAATACATTTTTACTAATTAAAATGAAATCTCTAATTTTTTTTTCATAAATATTTAGTTAGGGCCAGCGGCGTATTATTGCAGAAGTTTTAGGGGGCTGTCGCTCTCGTCAATCATACGTATTTTACCCAAAAAAAGGGCGTGGCACCGAAAATTTTTTTAGCCTGCGGCGCAAGAGGTTACAGCCCCCCCCCCCCCCGGAACTAAATTTCTGGTTGCGCCACTGGTCCCAATTAGTAAAGAACTTTTGGCTAATAAACACAATCTGGTTTCTTCTTTATGATATCAGGGCTCTTATAATAATGCTACTGATTAATGGCTACAATAAACGGAAAATCCCGAATTATTTAGGTATTATGTAGTTAACACCAATTTATTACGTTCATTAACAGATACAATTAATATTTTTTTAAATATGTTGACAAATTGATTAAATTTTATCTTTGCCTCTTTATGTATAATGTCAACTGGTTTGTTAGGAATTGAATTTTTTTTGCAAAATAATGCCTTTTTCACACCTACGATGGACTAATTCTTAGACTCCTGGAAAAAAGTTGCTGGATACGATCCTGTTTATGATTACCGTTAAAGATTAATATAACAGAATTATAAATTATTAAAAAAATTGTGCATTCGGTGTTTAGGTACAACTAATGAACTAATTACTATTTAATACGTTTTAACTAAATGTTATAGATTTAAAAAACTCTAGCGATGGTCAAACGCAGATAGCATACCTCGTCCTCGTCCAAAGTACGTACCTACATTTTATGTCCATTTTACGTTCTTACGTCCAAGAACATGTTTTGGCCGTACTAAGTGATACGTTCGCGCTAACAAAAGTTACGTTTTCGGGAAAAAACTCTTTCAAATCTTGACCAAGAAATTGTGCTTGAAAATGTTTTACACGTGCCCATTAAGTTTTTCCCAAATTGTAAAAATCAATACAACTAATATTTGAGGTTAGGTACGCGATACCATTGAAGATGGGTTATTTTGCTGGTTTTGTTTGCTTTTTATATTCGATTTTTATTAGTTTAATTGACTTATTCTTTTTCTTTTTAAACTAAAAACATGACGACGAATCATTTTTAAACAAATTTTAGAAACAAACCCTTAAAAACAATTTTCTATCCTCAAAATCTGATAGGTTTGCAACTACTAAAAATGCCACAAATAACTATCTTATTTCCCAACTTGATCAAAAATTGAGAAGAAATTCCAATTTTTTGGCAAGAATTAGGGGCAAATTTTAGCTGTTTACACGTAAAAATAAATTGAAGGTCAACTTTTACAATTTTTGGAGTAAGAACTTAAATTTTAAATTTTGAAGAAGTATAGTCCATACTCAAAGTGGAGTTAAATGATACAGAAAAAGAAAAGCACGAAGTCTTTCTCCACAATATTTATTAAAAATTCTAAGAAATTTTTTGCACCAAATGTGTGTGCTTTGACTCCGTCGGGGTAACTGGGCCGTAAAAAGCCTGGTACTCCAAAAGTTTTTTACTGTAACCTACAGTAGAACCTCTCTAACGGGAACACAAAAATTTATTTTTTTTAAATTTCTTAGAATTTTTTGCACCAAATGTGTGTGCTTTGACTCCGGCGGGGTAACTAGGCTGTAAAAAGCCTGGTACCCCCACAGTTTTTTACTTTTAACCAAAAGATGATTTGACCCCTAAAAAACAACTTTTTTCTTTCTCTTTACATCTCACTCCAACACTTTCACATGTTTCTGACTAGGCTTAATAAAACTCAAGATGTTTCAGTAGTTTAATAATGATTTTTACAGATAAGTTTTTCAAAACTCCCTAATTTTTACTACCCTAACTTTCTGCACCGCACAGTGTGCTTCTGCACTTAACCCTCGACTCTTCAGTATGCTGGAGTCTTGATTGTCGACCTTCTGACTATATTCAATTTTACACCTCTTGTACACCATTAAAAGCTCCATTACGGCTCATTCTCACCTTTATTTTCTCTTTTGCTAAAAACATCAGCATTTTACTTTTCACTTTGTTTTCCTGATGATGAGTGTTTCTACGCTCGAAACATGTCGTCGATGTGATGCTAGGTTCGCCTAGTTTTTCGATTAATAAATATTGTGGAAAGACGTCGTGCTTTACTTTTCTGTTAAATTTTAAAGCCCGGACCTGTCTATTTTCCCATTCGTCTAATGACAATGTTGCAGTGCGCATGTCTAATCGAGTGTAGCTCTGTTTACATACGCCAAGCCATAAATCTGCCACTTTCGTGATTATTGTTTGCTAATCTAAAGGTAAATATCTATGGTTATTACACGGCTGTAATAATTGTTTTAGTTCGGTGTAAATGAAATCTGACTATCGACTATAGTAGAGAATATCTTTTCGTTTTGTAGTAATAGGAATATATGAATATTAGTAACGACACATAATTAAATGTTGACTAAAATAAATTTAACAATGTAGATTGTTGTAAGATTCGATTTCATTTTTTATTAAATTTATGCTGCGTGCCTCTTGCCACTGATATTTTTAGGCCACTTCCTTAAAATGCACTTTGGAACTTCAAGTAAACTAATAAAAGAGCCAGTTAAATTACAAATTACTTTAATTCCAAATGGGGGACTTTCTAAATTGAGCCGAATTCGCAGTGAGTTTGATATTCTGGTCAATATCCAATCTACGGTTGAACGATTGACTCAATCCCATCAGAGAATTGTGTTCGTTTAGAGTAACCGTTCTATACTTCGCTTACGTCTCACCGTCTCATGCTTTAGACGCAATAAAACACGTCCGATTAGGCGCAAAAAGGACAAAATTCCGGCTTTGATGTGCGTCTGAATAGTGAAATATTTGCTGACGACGTTTGTAAGTTCCAATTTCCCATTTCGTATAATTTCTTTTGATATATTTATTTGCAGAAAATAAGCTTGTTAAGTTTACTTTACAAGAATTTTAATATAAAATAAAGGCAAAACGATATTTTATAAAAAAATTCGACCTAAAGTATTTGAAGGTCCATTGTTGCTTTTGGTTATTTGCCAATTGCTTCTTGTGTACTTAGTTTATGCTATAATTACACTAGTCTCAAAAAAATTGTATGTTATAATGACTGTACGGGGAAGTTTAAAGCATCCTGATTGATCATGCGGCAACCAAAAATTTCAACAACGCATAGATTTCGAGTTACAGCTTTATTAGTTATTTTCACTATATAAGTTGGTTAGGTTAGAGTGGCAGACCTCTGGCATTGTCCAAACAGTCACACGTACCGTTGTGGTACCAAACATGTTCCGCGGAACCGATCCGCATCAGCTTCCCGATGGTTAACGCGACGTAGATCGTAGAAGAATCGTGATAGCTCATTCAAACCAGCCACTGCTGTTAATAAACTTAGCGAGTCGACCCAGTTGCAGGCTGCTCACTTCCTCCAGATCATTAAAGAATGGTTCGCCCAGGGCATTGAACCATCTTCTCGCGAGGCCGGGGCATTCACACAAGAAATGCTGAATACTTTCCTCCTCTTCTTCATCTCTGCAACTTCTAAAGAAGTCGTTTGTTGGTATTTGCATACATTCAGCGTATCTACCGAACTGACTACGAGAGTGATGTTTCTTAGGTACCTCCGACTGTGCTGTAATAGCGCTGCGGTTTTCCTGCAGTCAAGTCGGGGCCACAATTATCTGGAGATGCTACAAGTTGTCAGCCCTATCGATCTGCTTTGCGCAAGTTGTTTAGCTATACAATATATCTACTCTTTGACTGATCCTAGTGATCTAGCCACAGTTGCCACAGTATTCTCTGTTAGTTCGACAGACATGCTTGCGCCCTCCCTGGGGAGCACATTAGCAGTCTTTATAAGTAATATTTAATTTAAATTAATTAAATTTATATCTTTTTAATGGGAAGGCTGCAGCTCTACTTGATTTTTGAAAATTTGGGACCACAGTACATTGGCGAGAAATAGTTTTCTATTTTAAATAAAAATCGAGACTTTAGAAAATTACTTGAAATAACACACCAAGAAGAACCCGACATACCTAATCGCTAAATCTGGAAATATTATTAAGTCAAACGACGTCCAAAGAGCGTTACTCAAAAAAGTACCCATTTTTATTTTATTACAATTAAAGAAAATTCAGATAGTTTGTAATTTCTATTAGTACATAGATTTTAGTAAACATCATTAACGTCCGTTAAAAATATTATAGGTAGTTACTTATTTCTATAAAGTTGAAAGTTGCATGTTTCCGAATAAATACGCCTGATTAGGTTCGAAACGGACAAAATTGATTTGTGCTGAAATAGAAAAATATTTGCAGACGAAGTTTGTGAGTTTGAGTTTCCATTTTTGATTCCGTGTAATTCCTTTTAATATTTATACACTGAGAAAAACGCCTTCTATTTCTTATAAGAATTCACATACATTTTGTACAACTATTTAATATTATATGTGACAGCAACGCGCTTTGCTACTGTAAGACAACAAAAATTGCTAGACCGTTGTGTAGTGATAATATCACTATAATTTAGTCAAAAGGAAACCGGAGTTAATGCTACCATAGAATGGTTTATAGCCATTATTGCTCTGAATACTCACATTAATTATCAAGTTCTATTGGGGGTGTAATATGGTTTTACATACTGTATTAATTCCTACTGGCAGTTGTAATGAAACTTGACATTAATCATAATAATATTTGCTTGCTAAAGTTAATAAAGCATGTACTTACACTAAAAATCATTTCTCTAGTTCTCAAAAATTTAATTAGCGTTTAGTGTGTTATTGTTCTTGTCGTTTAACATTGTATATGATTATCTATTATGCAACATGGTTTACTGAGATGGTAAAATTCGTCCATAGATTATAAAGTCCAATACTAATAATGGGTTGTGCGAAATAAGAATATTCTATTGCTTTATCTGGCATGCAAAGTTTAAAAAACTTAAATACAAAGTAAAGGACACTGCAAGCTGAGGTAGCACCTAGCACTGATTGGTGTCGAAGACGACCCAATTTGTGCCGGATGCCTAGGAAGAGACCCCGCTGCATTTTCTGGGCATCTGTGAGGCCCTGGGAAGACTCAGGCACCAGGTCCTTGGATCGGCGGCTCTCCAAAAGGAAGAAATCACGGCCCTTGCCTGGAGCGACATACTTAACTTCGTAAAGAGATCGGGACGCTTTGGCGGGGGCCAAGGTGGTTAGTGTGATTGGGGGAAGACTCTGGGGTAGGCAAAAAGGATCGCTGTTGGTCTACTCGCCAGGTTTTCGAAAACTCCTCTCAATTACTACTACTACTACTAAATACAAAGTAAAAATCATTTAATTGAAACAGGTATTGGTACGCTCAACAAAACTCAAATTCAGAAAGGGCAGCAAGAATACTCCAAACAACGATGTGACCTGCGCAACAAATACATTAAAACTAATAATACGGCGCGCGCCGATTGCCGATTGCTCTAAACTCCCACCAACGTCTTGTGGATTATGGATTCCAATAGATACAACATTATTTTGGGGACGCTGTTCTGCTTTCTCAATTGTAGGGAAAGCGCATTACTGGGAACAAAATGCGTCGCATTGAAAAGATACATATTATTTTTTAGAAAAAGTGCTCTATTAAAAGTAGTTCATTATTTAACAAGACTGTACATGGAACTGACTACTACCAATAAAAATACTGTTCTAGCAAATCTGGAATAGATATAACACTAAAGCGGGTTTGATACACTAGCAATTTATTTAATATGGGTTAATAAAAAATAAGCTATCAATACAAACTATGTCTTAGCAAACCTGAAGGCGAACCACAAACAACCGCTTTTATATCGATCGACAAGGAGAAGTCGATCGCCTTCTTGTCGAAGCGATCGAGATTTCGTACCACGGTTAATCTATTTATCGAAATCGTCTTCTGTTCGGACGTTTCTGCTTTGTCGATAAAGACTTATTATCCATTTTAAAAACATTTCCTATAATTCCTAGTTTATGATTAAAGGCCAGTAATTAACAATAAAAAGAAGAAGAATATAGGTTAAATTTTTAAATTGTTTTTGGTATTTGTGTTTGTTTACTGTTTATTGTAGTCTCTAAATTTTAAGTTTTTAATCATTTTTCTTGTATATTATCTAATAAAATGTTTTTATGTACGCCACCTTCATTTTCGTTTTATATTTTCAGTTTTGCACAGCAAGCTTTCATTATCAGGGGTTTTTTCCCTAGGCCCAACGCATTTAATTTTGTGGCTGCATCCTTCCACAACTCCAGAGATTTTTAAAGAAATAAATAAATAAATGTTTATTAACGGACTTGCCATTTTAGATTACAAAAACATTAGTGATACAATATAATATAATATATATAATAATATATATAATACAAGTTACACTATACACCACTTAAGAAGGGTTTTTTCAAATTAGATTTTAAAACCTGCAGTGTCAAATTAAACAAATCTATATTTCCGGGCAGTTTATTTGCTTTACGGCACACAAATTTGCCTGTAATCATTTCAGGATGCACCTCTAAGATATCTAGGAGTACATCCCAATGCCTGGAATTTACTCTCATTCTTTTTACTGCAGACTCCATTGTCTAAAAACAGAAAAATTCATCTACTTACCGTGTTTTTCGCTTTCTCCGAAAAACCTATAAATTTGTATGAACTAAACGGATATTTAAATTTAGAAAAGCTTTATAAATTAAAACTATGCATTCTAATACACTCTATTATTATTAAAGAAAAACAATTGAATATAATAATTCCTTCGGTCAACATTATTCACACCACCAGACTAAACCATGATATTCATACACCTATTATGGTAAAGAGTAGGTACTTTTAGCCAAAGTTGCGAAAGATCAGTATTATATAAAGGAATAACAATTTACAACAGTTTGCCCAAAAAAATTAAAGAAATATCGAAATTATGGATTTTTAAACAAAAACTAAAAAAAATATTTTTTAAAACTAAACTATCTTTAACGTGGGTATTATTATATTTATTATTATTATTATTATTATTTTTTTGTAAATGGTTATTATATATATTATATTTTTTAAATAATTCGTGGAGTTAACAGTTATTACTAAACATGATTTTAATTATTTGTGATTTTATATATTGTATATTTGGTGTTATATCCTCTGTAATTAACTTTTTAAGTTGGTTGAGAATAAAGATATATAATAATATTAGTATTATAAAGATATATTATTATTAAACCAAATGCGAAAAACCATAAAACCTGTGCATAAAACCTCAAAACAAAGTAAACAAACACGATTTCTGAGGTTAGGTTGTTCGTCGACAAGCTTTAGCGGCGTCCACTTGTCAGTCGACTTCTTTCGATTCGATAAAATCGTTAAGTTGGATAAAGCGATTGTCTGTGGTGGCTATTTTATATATTATTATATACACATTTAAAAGCAAAAATTTAATTTTTTTTTAAATGGGACACCCTGTATATTAGAGGCGCATTAGATGGTCCCTTTTCTTCCGAGTTCAAAAATATAACACACATATGCATTATTTTCTTCATTCCATCAAACATTGACAAAAATATAAAAAAATACGAGTACTTATATTATTGTTAAAAAGCATGAAGATAGCTCTGCAACTGTTTTGGTTGCTATGGATTTTATCATTTTTATATTTCAGTCTGTCATTCTCAGCATTATTAATCGTTTCGTATATTGTAGAAAAGTAATTTTGTATGTAAAAATTAACTAACATGGGATATTATTATTCAGTGGAGGAAAAGTGTTTTATGTTTGATATTTTTCGTCAAACGGGCAGTGCAACCTTAACAGTTAGGAGGTATAGGCTTCAGTTTCCCAATAGACGGGTTCTTTCCAAAAAGATATTTTATCGGCTGAAGAAGACATTTTTCGAGACTGGAGGTATAAAGAAAAAACAATTAGGCGGAAAACAATTATTACAGAAGAAATGGAAATTAATGTATTAGCCTATTTTCGGGCATTTCTCTACAAATATATACCCGATATACTACGAGAGCTGCATATATCGTATGGTTCAGTAGAAACGATTTAAAAAATATAAGTTCCATGTCCATGCAAGCCTATATAGAAGAGTGCAAAAATTAACGCCTGGGCAAAAGGAAAATATATAGGCTGCATTTTTGTAGATATAATATGATGGACGAAATAGGAAGAAACCCTAACTTTTTAAATTCTATATTATGGACGGATGAGTCAAATTTTTCTACCAGTAGGGGCTGCCACCGCCGAAATACGAATCATTGCATTGAAAATCCTTTCAATATTCAGGAAATCCAGTTTCAAGGGCGACAAAGTGTTAGCGTTTGGTGCGGATTAATTGCGGATCGGGTTTTGGACCCAATAATTTTCGAACTGGCCCACAATATTTGAATATGCTGCAGGAGGAAATTGAAGATCGTTTAGATAATTTACCCATCCTAACGTTAAGAAATTTAAAATTGCAGCAAGATGGAGCGCCGCCATACAGTGTCGCTCCAGTAACTGCATATTTAAACGCAAAATATGTCCAATAGATTGGAAAATTGGGTACTATAAGATGGCCGCCGAACAGCCCAGACCTAACACCCTGTGATTTTTTTCTTTTGGGGGCATATTAAAAATATTATTTATGATACAGCGTGTTATTCTTTGAATGAACTGTATATAAGAATTGAAAATGCCATCCTCCATATTCAAAATAATAGAGAAGTTTTATTAAAAATTAATAGTCACATTGTAAAAGTGTTTCGTAAATGTATCGAAAAAGGAGGGAGTCATGTATGTAGAGCAATATCGATTATGAAAGAATTATTATACAGGGTGACGCGGATCTAAATGAACATACTTCAACACAAGACAAAGAATACCTTGGGGGTTCTTAATCACCCATCTTTGATAGTTCAATTGTCGATAGTTAATAAGATACAGGGTCTTTTATGAACTTCAGCAATTTTTTGTTCTTGTCATATTTTTTAATGCACTCCGTATAAAATTTTCATATTGGGTCAACATCTGTAACCTATCTGTCGCTTAAAATTGCAGTATCAGAAAATTTTAAATTCCAGGCCCGTATTAAAAAAGTTGACATTTTCAATTTTTACATTTTTAACACCCTGTAGATCAATTTTTTCAAAATATTATTTTTTTATTGGAAAGAGCATAAAGAATTGACCCTAACGGCATAATTTTCAAAGTTCCCGCACCCATCACTTGATTAGAATAAATGGTTGTTTTGTAAAAAATTTCAAAATGGTGCATATTTGGAAATTAGAAATTAAGAAAATAACAATAAAAAAGCAAAAACTGCTTCCGAAGTAAAAAATAAATATACTAAACGTTTAATAGTTTTAACGAGACTAAATTTTAGGGAACAACACAACAACAAATAACAAAGTAATAATAATAATAACAAAACTGCAAGATAATGATTGCTTTTTAGACATCGACAAAAAATCGTAAATTACAGTCAGAAATTTCAAACTTTGTAAAGTAGGCTTGGCCTCATTTAAAAACAAACCAAAGACTATAGAGTCACTGTTCCATAGCAACAATTCAAGGCACTCTCAGATATGTGACAGTTGTCTGACCTTTGTTAGTATTCGGTTAACAATTATTGCAATTTTCTGTTGAAGATGCCTTACAAATTTTCAAATGCCGAATATGCCGACATTATTTTTGTATACGGTTTTTGTAACGGTAATGGAAGAGCTGCTGTTCGGGAATATCGTAGGCGATTTCCAGGTAGAAGATGTCCATATCACAAAACATTTGCAAATGTATTTTTATTTGCTGGAGAACATGGACATTTTCCCACTGACAATAATATTGATCAACCAATACGACATCCAGTTCAGGAGGAAGAAGATATCTTAAATCTTGTTGAAGATAATCCCAAAACATCTACTCGAAAAATTGCGACACGTCTAGGAATCCCGCAAAAAAGAGTTAATGTAACACTGCAAAAGGAAGGCTTGCATCCGTTTCATGTTCAAGAAGTTCAAAGATTGGAACCTGGCGATTATGCAAACCGGTTACTCTTTTGCCAGTGGCTCAGTAGACACCAAAGGAGTCTTTATCGAATCCTCTGGACCGATGAAGCACAATTTACCAGAGATGGTGTAAATAATTCAAGGAATTCCCATTTATGGTCGTTAGAAAATCCACATGCCATCAGACAATCGCATTCGCAGCACAAATTTTCCATAAACGTTTGGGCGGGTATAATAAATAATAAATTAATTGGGCCGCACTTTTTTGCTGAAAGATTAGATGGAAATCAATATTTAAATTTTTTACAAAACATTTTGCCAGGACTTATGCAGAATGAAAATGCTAACGTGAGAGGGCTCTTTTTCAACATGATGGGGCCCCACCACATTTTGCAAGGGTTGTATCTGAATTTTTAAATATTACGTTTCCTAACAGATGGATAGGCCGTGGTGGGCCCCATTTATGGCCAGCCAGGTCGCCGGACTTTAATCCTTTGGATTTTTTTTTCTGGGGGAATATGAAAAATTCGGTTTATTTAGAAGAAATCAACACGCGGGAGCAGCTTTTGCAACGAATTATTAATGCTTTTCAGGAAATAAAAAATAACCCAGACGCAATTAGAAAAGCAGTGTCAAATTTAAACATCAGAAGACGAAGATGTGAACAAGCCAATGGAGGGCATTTTGAACAGCTTCTTAAATAACAGTGTTCTGCTAAAGTGCTCTTAAAATTAATTCTTGCTAAAACTTTTTCTATGTATTAGATTTTAAGCAGTCGATTTTAACTTGCAGTTTTGTTATTCTTATTATTACTTTGTTATTTGTTGTTGTGTTGTTCCCTAAAATTTAGTCTCGTTAAAACTATTAAACGTTTAGTACATTTATTTTTTTACTTCGGAAGCAGTTTTTGCTTTTTTATTGTTATTTTCTTAATTTCTATTTTCCAAATATGCACCATTTTGAAATTTTTTACAAAACAACCATTTATTCTAATCAAGTGATGGGTGCGGGAACTTTGAAAATTATGCCGTTAGGGTCAATTCTTTATGCTCTTTCCAATAAAAAAATAATATTTTGAAAAAATTGATCTACAGGGTGTTAAAAATGTAAAAATTGAAAATGTCAACTTTTTTTAATACGGGCCTGGAATTTAAAATTTTCTGATACTGTAATTTTAAGCGACAGATAGGTTACATATGTTGACCCAATATGAAAATTTTATACGGAGTGCATTAAAAAATATGACAAGAACAAAAAATTGCTGAAGTTCATAAAAGACCCTGTATATTATTAACTATCGACAATTGAACTATCAAAGATGGGTGATTAAGAACCCCCAAGGTATTCTTTGTCTTGTGTTGAAGTATGTTCATTTAGATCCGCGTCACCCTGTATAATACAATTCTAGTTATTAAATTAATGGTATAAACTTTTGTTATTTTCTAGTTATGCCAATAATAAAATTGTTTATTCGTTTCAGTGTGTTGTGTTTTATTGATCATTAAGCTAACAACCAAAACAGTTGCATAGCTATCTTGATGCTTTTTAACAGAATAATATATTTTTCATATTTTTGTCAATGTTTGATGGAATGAAGAAAATAATGCATATGTGTGTTATATTTTTGAACGCGGAAGAAAAGGGACCATCTAATGCGCCTCTAATAAACAGGGTGTCCCATTTAAAAAATTTAATTTTTGCTTTTAAATGTGACATGTGACACCTACTGTAATTTTTGACAACACTCATAAAAACTTGGCTAAAAATGGTACATCTTGTTTTTGAATGAGCTCGCTAACTCCAAATACAAAAAAGTTACAGGCAACTAAATTGTTAACACTGTACAAAATAAGCTTGTTAGGTAAATTTCATAGCATTTGTCAAAGGCACTTCTGTCTATATACTACCACTCCATTTTAAAAATCAATAGCGTCTGACATGACATATTATGTTTTAAGAAAACTCCTGCCTAATGGGATTTGATAAAAATAAAAACAACATAATATTTTCATCTTTTTTAAAATTGTTTTTAGGGTTTACTATAAACTTCATAGTCCATAACAGGCCCAACGTAGGTCCACAAAGGTAAATACTGGTAAAAAAACACCTTTTTACTACCATGAAGAAAACTATTTGGTCTTGTTTACGAAGCCCAATTCTCCTAATGACAGGTGTTTTTCACCAGTTTATTACCTTGGTTTTATTCCCCACTAGGTGATTAAGTGGATTAGGTACCTATATTACTCACTTCTAATTATGTAAAGCGACCTGCTAGGCTTTATAGTAAAAAGCCTAGCTTAAAGTCACGTTTTTCAGACTATAATTGAGGAGGTCGCGTGCAAAACCGGATATATCCACTTTTTTCACAAAATCATGTTTTGGCGGTTTCTGGATCTAAGGCGTAATATTTATCGACCCATGGTCTCGTTTGTAACCAAAACCGTATATAACCCATTAAAAATCCTCATTGAAGTTCGACTTTTGGAGCAAAACCGGTTATATCCAAATTTTGTAAACAAAAGCGGATATATCCAAATAAGCAAGTCTGTACGTAGTGTGTGACAGGTTTTTAGTTCGTTACTTATCTTATGTTATGGTGCCACGTGTCCTTAGCCCTGCAAGATTTATTTGTCACTAATTTTGTTTCAAATAAAAATATTACTTCAACCAACTTGTATTTAAAAAAAAATTTTTTGAGCTCCATGTTTTTTTGCTAATAACGCCGAGTTGTTTACTTTTTTTACAAAAAAATTTACGTCGATCAGTTAATTAACAGCGTAAAATGAAAAACGTTTCCTTAAAATACTACTATTTGATAAAATAAAAATGTAGGGTGTCTTTTTCATCTCCTGAAAAATTTGTAAAAGTGGATATATCCGGCTTTGCACGCGACCTCCTCAATTATTGTTTGTTGGATTCCGTTTATATTAGTTGTTCTGGTAATAAATAATTTTTTTAAGTGTTGTTTTTCCACTCAAATGTTGAAAAAAATTAAGTTCTTATTAACTCGTTTTAAGTAACGAAGTCGTGACTGCTTTCCAGAAGGGACATGATAACTACCCTCACTTAATAATAATCGTTTTAAGTAGGTACTTGCATTTATTAAATTAGCACAATCATTATTTTTTCTTAAATAGTATAGGATATGTTTAAAGTAACAAAAATTACTTTACTGGATACTCCAAAACGTCGCCATCTGATATCTCCAATTTTTTTTTCGGCGAGCACAATACGCTGCGAGAAAAGTAAAAAATGTAACCGTATAGGGATGTCTGTTAAAGAAAAAACAGACAGAATAAACAACCCTAGCTTAATACAACACAAAATCATTTTGTCAAGCATAAGGTTGGAACGATGTTCGATGTTCGATGCAAGAATTCAAAGCATGCAATAATGCTGTGTTGATGGAAAGCGAGACTAAAGCGATAAGTTTACGAACTTTTTATTGCTTTGTCAAGTTCAATTTATATGGGTTCCTTTATCAAAACGACCCCGACGCATTTCAAAAAGACGTTTAATGTTATTTTCTTTCTTGGAAATAATTGATCTATTTCGTGATTTTTAAAATTTGCGCAGTTGGCTGAAGGGGAAAGAAGTTACGAACAATTATGGAAAATAAAAACACTAGCGTAGGAATACGATACGCGGATTAAAAATATAATATGAATAAAAAGTTGCTCGTTGGGGCACTTGTTCTCATTCTCACTACACAACTTTAATTTGGTTTCCATTAAATAGTTAGAAAGATCTACTTTTATCACATCACATCAAAGATCACAATGGAGTGCCGGGAGCCAGGAACTACAAGGTTCTCCTTTGGGTTCCTGGTCAGTCAAGATAAAAAGGCAATGAAAGGGCCAGATGAGCCGGAGAGAACTGGATCTGCTCAATATTTCAGTGGCCCTGAACTCGCTCTTGGAGTATCGAAACAGGTGACTGAAACAACAATAGACAGATGGGCGCAAAAACAACATCTATCTCGATGGAACAGTACACCTGGTCTACACACGCACGGGTCGTAATTGGTAAACCTTCGAGAAACTATCAACTGGCATGCTGCTCCTGACGCGCACCCATCTAAAATCGATTCAGCCAGTAAACCTGTAAGATGGCGGCGGATAATTCATGTCAGCGTTCTCCAATCACAAATAAATTAAGGCAAAAAGTTACTAGGATTTCACACCAGAAATTATTAAAATTCAATTCCAAACATAAGTAAAAGCAACTATTATTAAGTCCCTAAATCATATATCCTTCTTGTTTCTTCGTATCCAGTTAAATGCATGATAGAGAGAGACACATACCGGTGCTAACCAACACGAACCGTTATATGATCACAGGGCAGGCCAGGCATTGCTTTTGTAAAGCGCAACGTAGAGACCGTTTCCGGGGTTTCCAGGAGGACGCAATACGTCTTGAACGGAATATAACGTGTTAGACAGAGATATAATTATAAAGTTCTATTCGAGTTAATGTTTAAGGTTCTAGTTGACATTGTTCAATTTTGTTGTTTTGATTTGTCGTTTTAATTCGTTTTTATCCATTTTTGTGTCTTGAAACTTTATTTAATTCTGAAAACAATTCTTTTCAGAGCTATTCCATTGTGCTATTGTGTTGCCGGTAAGTATTTTTAGACATTATATCCTGACCTATTGCTGCCAATATTATTCTTACTAAAAATTAAATAGCTGGAATATGACTTTTGTCATTATGATATGTCGGCCATCTTGCAGGTTTACTGGCTGAATCGACTTTAAAACAAGTGACTCGCTTATTAACAAGCCACTGTCACTTAAGAAAATACCTACAACGAAAGACGAGAAGAGGACGAAACCGCTTCTTGTATCATAAACGGCTGCGAAGTTGTGACCCCCAGAAGAATCAAAATCTTCGAAAATATCCAACGCAACAACAACCTACCGCATGACAAACTTGGTAGAATATTATTGGTCCTTTTAGAAGAAACAAACCGTTTCTAACAAGAACGGGGCGCACAATAAACCAGAAGGCTGCCGCGCAAGAATCTTGGGCCATATACCCGACCCCCGCCTTTAACCAACCAACTTCTAATAAACTTTTTCACTCATTACCAACCATTTCCATAACGAGAAAACCTGCCATAAAGTCCTTCTAGCCAAAAAGAAAAATATAAAAACCCAATAAACAGTGGAAAAAACTGATAAAAAGCCATACTATGTTCGTTTACTTAATTAATACCAATTAAATGAACATGCGTAATCGCTTTTCCTGCCTAGGCAACGATTAAACTAAAGAATTGGTTACCCAAAAACCCTAGACCCTGATCCCCTGATACATGAATGGAATTCACATTAGTGGAAACCAAAATCATAAATTATTTATTATTTCCCTACCATTCGGAAGTTTCTAAATGTGTTAATGAAAATGGGTATAAGAATACCCCCACCACTCGAATTTTCTCATTTGGTTACTGATCAGCAGTATTTTTTTCATCAATGGTCTTGTAATGGCCATGTAACTTATTTAGTTTTAAGTAGGTGCTAATAATACCTACATTTAATTGCTTACTAGTTATTTTTACTATATACATTTTGTAAAGTTTCATATTACAACACGAAATATTAAAGTTATCAAACTAGTCGTCAGATGAGTTTGATAAAAAATCGAGTTGGTGACTCGTGCAAAGTTAACAAGTTAAAGTATCTGAAAAAAATCCTTCTGGTTTATTTTTTCAAAAACCAACGATCCCAAAAACCATACATAGTATGGACTCACTCTCAAAGTTACGAACTATGATTTCAGTTAAGTTTAGAATCAAGATATAAGTAGACGTTTTAAAATGATCGCATTTCGGAAAAGAACTTCAGATGGTTGTCCAATATTTTAACAAAAAGCTATTATGTAAGTCTTTAAGTACTGCAGACAATAAACACAATGGTTCCTATACAAAAATTGTTATTCCATGCACGAAAACAAAAATTAACAAAAGGAAATAAGCCAGCTATTAACTGTTTAAACTTTTAGAAAATATGCTAAACTTCGCCTTTCTAGCGCAACCCACAGGGTTTTTTTGTACGCTACAGTGGCTACAGGCAAAAAAATTGTACCTCCTAGCTTGTGGGAGTTAATAGTTAGTCTCAAAAATATACTGAATACTATTTTAGAAGGTATTTAAGATCTATAGCCACTGTGGTTGCTGGCGGTGCAAATATGCAGATGTTAAAGAGTCATGGGAGGTTTCTTCTCTATGACAGAAGGATTTAGAATTTAGACAATAAAAAAAGAGATAGCAAGCAAGATTATTGGGTCAAACACGAATTTGACGGTTGGAAAGTCAAATTTAAGAAGCTCAAGTGCTTACGAAATTCTTTTCAGAAATATAAAATTCATATTACTGAATGCAGGTAGATGTAAATGAAATTGCAGCAAATTTTGGTTTGTGACAAGATTGTATTATTGTCCCAACATAATAAGTCCTTGTTACTGTGTAAAAATCAAAATATTGGCTCTAATTACATAATTAATTTTAGAATCTAGCACACACCTAAACTCTTTTCAGGTCTTTCCATTTTGTGTTTAATCTTGAAACACTACGTTTTTCTCATTTCATAAAAGATAAAACAGGAAATTAAATGTCAAATAAAATTAATTAATTGTATTATTGGAAATTGCGACTGCCAAATACGAATTTAAGGACGCGACGTCAGCCTTAGGCAAAAGAAAGAAAATAACTGGGACTCCTAAAAGAAATTCTAATTTAAATTTAAAGTGTCAGTTTTAAAATAAATCGACTTTGTTTTGCAAATATATTAAATGTAATTCTTTGTCATTTATTGATTTTAAGCAGAACCAGATTTTATTTTAAAATTATTCAATTGTAATGTTATAAGAAGAAAACATTTTCTTGTATATATGATATGATCCAATAAATTTCACATTTGATACAGTCATGTCTGACGTCTTCTTTATCTTAAAGATGTTTGATCAGCAACCATTATCAATGATAATAATATGTAAGATTTTGGTACCATTTCCAGGGTTTAAATTATGATTATTATTGCTTAAAATATAACTGGCAAATTTTAATTTGGTTTCTGTTGGAGATCGTTTGTTGTCTTTGTTAATTTCGGTGATATTGTCATTTATTATTCTAATTGAATGTTTTTGGCCTATATGTTCTATGTAACAATAACTAAATTTTTTACCAAAGTGGAGTGGAGTTGTCTCTTGTATAAAATGGCAAGGATCCAGTAGACTATAGACTTCATCGCAATTTAGCTTCTGCTTTTATTTGCCAAGGTAACAATTTAGTTTTCCAATGTTAAGAAACTCTGAATGATATAAAACAGTCCGATTTATGAAAAGGCTTAAAGTAAAATTGGAATAACTTAAAAATTGACTATCAAATACAAGAACTAAATTATTAACATAATTAGGTAGGACAAAAGGTAACACTCTTGTTATATTATCTCGAAATCAAAGTTAATATTTTGTATACTTTTGGGTCTGAATGATCCATATCCAAAATAATTATATCAATACTCCTTAGGTGATCAATTTCTATTTCACCCACTTCCACGTAACAACTAATAATTTTGCACTTTGGTAATTAAGGTTAAAACTACTTCAATCAACCCAGTATAGTATAGAAGCTTAAACCCCATAAATTAGACTTCCAGAGAACATAGGGTCAACTGCAAATGCCAAATTAAATCAGATCAAATACAAGGATACGGGGCGTGTTAACATGGATACATGGAAACGCTTAGGCCGATTAGACTTATGGCTTATTGTTATACCAAGTATTATGGACAGTGAACATTATTACTATCCTCAATGAAAAAAAAAATTGTTAGTTAATAGTAGTTAAATTAATAGAAATACCTTTGAGGCAATTCCTTAATCTACTTTTATAGCTACTCCAAAATTTCTGTTAGTGACTTCATTATCGTTTTCGCACTTTACATCAATTATAAGTCATCAACTCTGCTGCTATATGTATGGACAGATGAAAGCGCGGCGTTGTCCTACATTAGGAATGCAAAATATCACCTGATTACATTTTAAAAAGCAAGGTCATTCGATTGAACCTGTACCATGATTCTTAGTGGGGATAAATAAATGTAGCCATACAACGTTAGGTATTTACAGGCATCGGTTGACTCGGCGAGCAGCCCTACAAACTAAGTCGTCTCAATGATAACCAGATTTTGGCACTATTTCAATTCATTGTTTAATACTGTTTTAGCATTTAACCAAACCTTGTTTTCTCAGATTTATTATTTCTATGAGAGTCGGTAGGTAATGGTAATACAATACAAGTAAGTTTGATTAAAAATTAAGGCCATTCTTTAAATCTTTAAGCTTACTTCGCCGCCTGATTTATTGTTTACTTAATTAAATTTGGTAATCTAATCACCACTTTAAAATACCTTTTAGTTGCTCCGGCAGATTAAGAAAAAGTAATCGCCCCTTGACATTTAATTACTTTAGTTGGCAATAACTAATTTAATGATGAAATTTCGAATTTAAATATTAATATAAAAGGAAAAGTTTTCGCCCTATCGTAATAATTTTACTTGTCATTTATGGCACACTGTTGAAGCCTCATCTATGAATCGACGAGGACTTTTACAGTTTTTTACCTTCGCCGCAGAGGTCGTATAGACTCCCTGACTACTGCAGTATTTTTTAAGCAGACATTTTTGCAGTAAATACCGCAGTCAATATTCTGCAGGATCATCCTGGCCTGAGAGAAGCTGCGTCTATAGCTATCTATATAGACAGTCAAGCAGCCATAAAAGCGATTAGTTCTAGCGGTATTATATTAAAATTAGCAGGGCGCTGTAGCAACAATCTCTGCACACTTGGTGCTCAGTATCGAGGCACCTTGTGTTGGGTTCCTGGCCACATCAGTATATAATGCAACGAGACTGCTGATGCGCTCGCCAGGGAAGGCGCAAGCAAGCATGCCTGTCGAACTAGCGGAGAATAATGTGGCTACACCACTGGGATGAGTCGAAGAGGAGATTGATCGAAGAGCTAAAGAACTTGCGCAAAGCAGATGGACAGATCTGACAACCTGTAGCATCTCCAGACAATAATTGTGGCCCCTACTTGACGGCAGGAAAATCACTGCGTTATTAGAGCACAGTCGGAGGGACCTAAGAAATATCACTGCCGTAGGTACCGGATATTGACCTTTTGGTAGACACGCCGAACGTATGCAAATACGAGCTATCGACTTCTGGAGAAGTTGCAGAGATGAAGAAGAGGAGTATTCAGCATTTCTTGTGTGAATGCTCCGGACTCGGGAGAAGAAGGTTCCATGCCTTGGGCGAACCATTCTTTAATGATCTGGAGGAAGTGAGCAGCTTACAACCAGATCGACTCACTAAGTTTATTAACAGCAGTGGCTAGTTTGAATGCGCTGCCAAGATTCTTCTACGGTTTATGTCGCTTTAACCATCAGGAAGCTGATATGGATAGGTTGCGCGGAACACGTGTAGGGTTGCCACCTGGCCGGTTTTCCACTGGCCTGGCCGGTTTTCCATTAACAAGGCCGTGTGCCGGTCAGCCTCCAAGAAAGGCTGGTTTTTTTTATTACCGTTCTCAAAAGATACGTTAATGAATTTGGAAAAGCTGGTCGGAGCAATAACGAAATCGTCCCCAAGAAACCACAACTCGTTCTGCCATCTATATTCATATATTAAAATTTTTATTTATTTATTTTTTAAAAGACCTAATAATATTTTTGAGTTCTAATTAAAAATAATTGTCGACAAATTTTGGCAAAGTTTGGGCGTGGTCCAAAAGAACTTTTGGTTTGCCTCGCGTAACCGCGTTATCTGCGGCGCTTTTCACTAAATCACCCCAAAGGCCGGTTTTCTGTTACCACAAAGGTGGTAACCCTAGGTATTACATACATGGGTCCTTATAGGACTACGTGAAACTATTTGTACTGTGTCAGAGGTCTGCTACTCTAACCTAACCTTACTTTGCCTTCATAATCTTTTAGGCCTGTTCTAATAATGTAGGGCTGTCATCTCCAAATTTTAAAAACCATAGGGTAAAAATGCCAGGACATTTTAGTTAAAAAACAGTGTCTAAGCCGTTTACCATTGCTACATGAGATACATAGTTTATGGAGAGGTCTTTTGATATTTTTAATTTGAAGTAAATCGTAGGTGCAGTTTCGGAGAAGTTCGGTGACAGCGAAGAGCAAAAATCGGGTTTATTTTAAATACGGTGATGAACTATAAAGTGAATAATTAAATTACCATTTCCTTACAAAATATTTTTCGGCATAGGTACATTTCCCAAGTTGTTTTAAGACATAATATTTAAGTTTTTGTAGGCAAAAAACTAATTATTTTTAGCACCCTTTTCAACAAATTCTGACAAACTTTATGAGTTTTTATAATTGGAATCTTCACAAAAATTGTATTTAAAAGCGAGTCAGCGTGATACCTTCTTAATCCTATAGAATTTAATATATATAAGTAAATTTTATTAATTGAAAATGTTTTATTAAATTCCTAATGGCGGTAAGGGAGACAATGGAACTCGCAATCTGATAAGCCCAGGGTTGGAAACTCACGTTTAACAGTGATTTTTTGTTTGCAGGAACCTTCTTTTATTATTAAAGCTTTCGTTAATAAGAAAAATTAAGTAACTCTATAATACAATTTATATAGAAGGAGCCCGAAATTGGTGGTGACACAATATTGCGATCTCGAAAACTATAAGAGATAGAAAGTCGGCTAAATGGGTAAAATTTTGGGCAATTATGTTGGTTCTGGTTTCGGTTTTCGATATAATTGAATAAACTAAAATGCATTTCCTTAAATCGAAATTATAACTATGTTATTTCCCAATATTTTTGAAAACTGTAAACACATTTTCATAGCAGGGATGATGGCTCAATTATCTTTTAGCAGGTAGATAAGAAATATCGTGATTCGCCGAAAATATTCCGCCTTTCTTGACTAGAACATATAAATTTCCAATTGCGTTTGTCTTAGTATCATTCACAGATTGGGAGACAGTGTTCGAGACGTGCATAAATTATGCACGATTGCCAGTTCTGTCAAATTTTCGGGTTTGTTAATATAAAATATAAGTATACGAGAAACAATTATTGTTTGTTAATTAGTTGGCTTTTAACAATGAAACCCCTTTTTATTTTAATTTTAATTATTTTTTTCTAAATAATATTTCTTAAGAACTAAAAAACCTATAATATTATTAATGTTCTTCTTTCTTTCACACTCAAAACTTCTTAGTTTAAAGTATATTTGTAAACTAGCTTTCAAAGAGAGTTACTAACTAACAATTAAATACTGATATAAGAAGAACATTTTTAATAAAAAGAACTTAAAGAATTTAAAAAAAATAGATCTGTCAACCCTTTGGTAAAATATAACACATCTATTACGAGCATGGCCAAGAGAAATCTTCCTAAAAATCCTCAAATATAGTAAAAGGTAGGATTTATGCATCTTATGAAAATTCTAAACAACTTTTGTTTTTAAGTTATTGCTTAAACTTTTTGTTTAACGTGTAGGAGGGGGCAAATATTTCTATGAAAAAAAATGTCCACCACTTTGGTTTAACTTAACTCGCTAAATAGGGTTTTTTTTAGTTTTATACTTATTGTGACCGCTATTATAGCCTATAATAGGTGGCTATTTAGCAGAATCAACAATTTCTTCTCTTTCCTCAAAAAGCATAGTAGCAATATACCAAGTTTAGAATGATAGACAGTTATAGGTACCTTCCTCAAAATAGGCTAAACCCTCTTGTAAGCTTACTTCAGTTTAATTGCTATCAAAGTGTTTCGTTTTGAGTCTGACTATAAAGATTAATTTCCTGTTTTTAACAAATTACATTTATATTGAATTTACGTCTTCTCGTAAATGACTTAAATTGCTTTTCTAGAAACTATATTTAGTTTCTAGAGGTAAATTTAAATTTCGTAGCTTGAGTGTCCTGCCAATAAAATCTGCTATTAAACAATTTTTACGACAGGGTTATGATAAACAAACGGATTAGCTTTTTATAAAAAAAACCACCCCCCACTTAAACAAGAATCGCCCAGTCAAATACATTTTTTTGAAATACATTTTTTTTTAGAAAACAATATACAGGTTGGAAGACATATTGTAATATTTGTACAATCAATTCTAGACAGTTTTCCTAGAGGGTTAGAGAATAAGGTATATTAATCGGACAGTATAGTTACACCAAAGTTACCTGTAAAGATAAAAGTTTATTTTTTAAATGAACATAGTCATTTTTTGAAAATACTTTTTATTAATACAATGCGTAAATATATAAACACAGTTTTACACAGCAGATTTAGTTTACAAAAAAAGTAACATTTAGTTTTACTGAGATCAATAAGAAAACATTCGTTATCAGAGTCATCACTTATCAGGGAGCATGTTTATAAAATATACAGGGTGTCCCAAAAGTAATGGGACATAGAGCAACAGCAGACTCCTTAAGGCGAAATAATGTGATTTACTTAAACTTGCCTTATCCCAAAATTGATAACAACAAAGATACAGGGTGACAAATTTTTAATTTTGTTTTCGTTTTTTTGCGATTACTTCTTAACGAAACGACATAGCAGCACAAAATTAATGCTTTTGGGGTTTTTTGAGGTGAGGAATTCAAAATTATACATAGTTTTTGTGTACCCAGTAGAGGGCGCTGCCTACGGCATGGCCCACTCCTTTTAGCTGGCATAACTTTGTTTAGGCTTCTTATATCGATCCGACTATTAAAAAAATAAGTTACTTTACTTCTTTCACATCAAAAATGTATACTTTATTAAAGTCGCTAGGGGCAACCATTTTCGAGATAATTGCATTCGATATTTTTAATGCAAGAATTCTAAAATATTTAAATTAATTAAATCATTGAAATCAATGGTGGCCATTTTGAACAATTGCTATCACGGCGTTACCATTTTTATTTCTAACTATTTTGTTACTTTTAAATGTTATTATAGTAAGTATTAAAAAATTTTTTTCTTTAAAATAAAATTAGTAATTCCGTATACAAAAAAGCATTTTTATTAGAAAAAAATAGTCAACCTTAAGTATCTACATTAACTGACACTTAGCTAATGTAGCTCATTTACAATAATTTTAAGTCAGAAATTTACCGTTGCTCGATTTTCCGTTGCTTTTGGACCACGTTCTTAGTTGCATTGGACATATGAAATGCGATTATCTCGAAAATGGTTGCTCCTAGCGACTTCAATAAGTTATACATTTTTGATGTAAAAGAAGTGAAGTAACTTATTTTTTTAATAGTCAGGTATATAAAAAGCCTAAACAAAGTTATGCCAGCTAAAAGGAGTGGGCCATGTCGTCTACTGGTTACACAAAAACTATGGCTAATTATGAATTCCTCACCTCAAAAAACCCCAAAACCCTTAATTTTCTGCTGCTATGTCGTTTCGTTAAAAAGTAATCGCAAAAAAACGAAAACAAAATTAAAACTTTGACACACCCTGTATCTCGGTTGTTATCACTTTTGGGATAGGGCAAGTTTAGATAGATCGCATTATTTCGTCTAAAGGAGTCTTCTGTTGCTCTGTGTCCCATTATTTTTGGGACACCCTGTATATACAAATACATTTCAAAAATGTTTTTCGGTTTTCATGGTAAAATGGTAAAAACATTCCACTCTACTAACTACTTTCTAGTAATGAAAACATAAAATTCAGTGTACAGGGTTTTTCCGTATATTTTGGAGCACCCCTGGAGCTTCTATTTGAAGACCTAGAAAAAACTTTAAATTACCAAAGTTGCATGATTTCTCCTGAACTGCCAGAATTTGTTATCGGACAAAACAAATGAACATCGTAAATTTGTTTAATAAGGCCAATGTCGATTTTTTTAAATAGAACACCCTGTATATTAATTTTTTTTTTAATTCCTCACTCTTTTCTGATTCCAAATATTTATATATGTTATACGTTTACTTTAGTCGTTTAGGCAAAATTGCATTTTAAAATATTGATGATTAGAAAATCTATATTGGTGTGAGGAAAACATGCTAGAACATAATGCTTATTCAGTAACAATAATTAATAAATAATGATAATAATTTATGAAACAAACTTATAACATATATACATATTTGGAATCAGAAAAGAGTGAGGAGTTAAAAAAATTAATATACAGGGTGTTCCATTAAAAAAAATTGACATTGGCATTATTAACCAAATTTACGATGTTCATTTGTTTTGTCCGATAACAAATTCTGACAGTTCAGGAGAAATAATGCAACTTTGGTAATTTAAAGTTTTTTCTAGGTCTTCAAATAAAAGCTCCAGGGGTGCTCCAAAATATACGGAAAAACCCTGTACAGGAAACCCACTCACACGGGGCAATATCTTAATCACAAATCGAATTATTCAAACTCCATAAAACAGGGCATAATTCAAACTCTTTATCACAGAGCATCTAACGTTTGCAACAATCCAGAATAATTTAATATTAAAATTTCAAACATAAAAAAAAAAATGTGCTCAGTGGCTATCGCTACTTAATATGGACCCGTTCGCTTCACGTAATAAATGCACCTTGTTGTCTCTATCTCTTTTTAGCGCACGTCTATAAATGGGCTTTCATTCCTCTCAAATCGGCACGCTTTTGTTGTGCCACCAGGGGCCACCGGCTTGTTTTCGGATGGTTTTTGAGACAGAACATGTCATTGGATTGCGATCGTTTTATATGTTTTACTGATCCGTGTAGTAGAGGAGGTGTTGGTAGAGCGGCATAGCTTGTCTATGTCATGTTCTGCATTAATGTGATAATTTAACCAGTCGTTCAAATTCGCGGAAGTTTTTAGCCGGTATTTGGACTATTTTTCTTCTTTATTGAGGGTTAACATGGTTTGGAATGGTTTGATTGAATGTATGAATTTAATATTTGGAGTTTTCCTTTATATTTTTGTTATTATTTTGGGGGTAGTAAAGACTTATTTTAATAAAAATGAACAGTTTTAATGCCAAAACGACTATGAATGTGGAATATTTCAAAAACAATTTTAGCTCATTAACTATTGAGCAAAAATTGAAATTAAAACTGAGGAAAGAGCTAAACTCGAAATTAACTTGACACCGACCACAAAGTGTAAATTTAGGGACTTTATTGTTATTGATAAGTTTGCTGCAAATAAAAACAGAAGAATGAACGTTACTTTTAAGCAATGTACCCACTAATAAAAAATTAATTGGCCTTTTTTACTTTTTTAATCTTATTATATTTTCAATAAAATAAGTAGGTAATCGATGAATTTTAAAAATATTTACTAAAAATTATTGACCAAATTTGGGCGTGGTCTTAAAAATTTTTCGCCTGCGGTGCATTTCGCCTGCAGCGTGCTTTTAGTGCACCCCAAGTTAACAAGTCACGAGCCGCCAATGGTTACCAGTGGCACTATATATTGTAATATTGCTCCGTCCATAGCTAACTTTGAACCTGTAAAATGGTAAACCGAAACCGCACCTGAATAAATACAAATCACATTGATGTGTTATTCAAATTGACTGAAATAAATCTCTAATCGTAGCAATTTGAACAAACTCCAGCCAGTTTCAAGACATACTACGCGAAACGGATTTGTCAAACTAAATATCTGAGCAGCGCGGAGCTAATTAAGGTTAAATACCACTTTAAAGATGTCGCAGCCCTCCCTCGTTTTAATTTCCCAAGTTTTATTACGCTTTAAAGAGACTTAAAATCAAATATAATAAGTGTTAATTGCGTTGTGTTGGAATAATATACATATAGAGTGAAATATGTCTTTTTATGATATTTACTAGAATAATCCCAAGCAGCATTTTTCTGACTTCCAACTAATTTTTTATCAACCCCGACGTTGCAATGTGTCCATATAGTAGTCAGTATTTTTACAGGATGTAAACCGGCGTCAAACCAACGTCGTTTCAACGTTGTTTAGCTGTTACCAGAAATCTGGAGGCGGATCGACGATTTCACAACTCATCGAGTGCAACACGTTTGATATTGGGTGCATGCACAACGTTGTACCGCCGTCGGAGATGACTACTATCTAAAAGTTGCCTATAGTCCTAATACACAAAGTTGGTATGACGTTGGTATTGGTATTTTTTTACTACTCTATACTTTGACAGATGTCAGTACAAGATCGTAAAGCGAAGTTATGGCTGCTCTCTAGAAGGGTCATTGTTTAGATAGTTTAAAGGTGTTGGGGAAGAACAGTCCTTTCTACCTTCTTACATATGATAGAACTTACTTAAGAAGGTAGAAAGGACTTTTCTTCCCCAACACCTTTAAACTATCTAAAGATCGTAAAGGTTTTACCTAAAAGTGAGGTTAGGGAGTCTTATGTTTTCTTTTGTAAATTTGATATTGAAAAAAAACAGCTTTCGCCTCGTCGGCCTTTTAAATATTCAGCTAGGTACTATTTATAGAAGACTGAAAATACAAAGGCACAAAAATAAAAAGTTTAAAAGCAGTAACAGCACATTATCATACAATACATCAGATGAAGCCGGTCCATTTACATCTCGCCAGCACACCCTATCTGATGATTACAACACCGATTCACCGATAGTGATCCAGAAATATGGCACAGATAACAACTCTGAAAATGACGCGTTACAACGTTTGCAAACGAACCGAATGTTGATGACAAAAATAAATAAATGACATGTAAGAGACAACTCGCGAAGCTGTCGAAAAATGACAGCTAAGGCAACTGTTTTACCGATCGTAAAAACAGTTGCGATATAAAAACAGTGCATTCTTTTCGACAACCGGTCGGCGATGGTATAAATATACGTAGTATCTCCAACCGAAGTTGAAAAGAGTAAAATGTGGGTAAAATTTTTGTAAGGTATGGACAGAAGTAGTACATTTAGTTAAACTAGTTGCAATTTTACGGCAAAAGAGGAGTGTTTTAGTCATTTTCCCGACGCCTCCATTTTTAGCTGTTTACAATAGGGCCCTGACGGCATCCATTTTGTTGCAATTCCTTTTTTGTTACAAATTTACTTGTTTTTTTCGCAAAAACACAATAAAATACCCTACAATAATTTTTTAAAACAAATATATGTATGTTTCGTGTTTTTACGACAAAATATATTAATAATTAAAAAACTTGGTATGATGAATAAAAACGAATATTTTTTTATTAGCTTATTCTTTTTGTGGCCCCTTTTATTTTTAAAGCTCTCATATGCATGTTTATCAAAAAACTGGATTGCGTTTAGTATTTAGACCCAGAGATGGCCCAAAAATGAATTTTGAAATATCTATATAGTTATCAAAGTTTGCGCCATTCTTGTAAGCCATATTTATCATCTGTTTAAAAGTTTAATTCCACAGTACAGAGGTACTCCAATAACAGGTATTTTATTTTTACCAAACTATCTACAACAAGAAAGTTTAGTGTAAATAATTGGCGCCTATCCTACCAGGTTTGCCCTAACTAGGTAAATCATAGTCGGACCATATATATAGTCGGACCCGACGTCGTAGCGACCCAAACTTGTGTGACCGATTTGGTGCAAATGTGGGTCGTGGCGAAGTCGATTTGACGTCGCGCTCCAACGTCGGGTCGATTAAAGCAACGTTGTATTGTTGCTTGGGATAACTAGTGTATAAAAATTAGTCATCATTGCACAAATTGTAACATACTTACAGGGTTGCCTAGAAGTCCGGAATAAAATTGTTGTAATTTTTGGAGACAACGCTCGGACACGTCAATTTAGTTTTGCTCACATTTTGACGTTATTCGTTTTTTTTTTATAGACATTTGTCAAAGATATGACGTCATCGATCGGTAAGAAATCTTCATTGTTTCACGTTCTGATATTTTGTGACGTAACAATAGTTATGGTTTATTTGTTTGTAAAAAGATAAATAAAAAAGAAACGAAACAAAACACAACAAAAAGGTGGTTTAACGTGGCAAATGCTGGATATGTCGTCCACCCTCTACTTGGCATGCTCCCAGATGATGGTAAAATCCGTCCATTATTTGGCCTATTTTGGTAAAATTTTCTTTTAAATATCTCCAACGAAAATAGTCTAGAGGCGTTAAGTCTGGGGACCTCGGTGGCCATTCAATTGTTCCACGTCGTCCAATCCAGCGACCTGGAAATATCTTCTTACATTGACACCAAAATGCGGGGAGCACTATTTTGCTGAAACCAGATTGTTTCATTAAATATATCTGGATCTACTTCGTTGGGAAAAATTACAGCTAGAGCAGACATCAACTAGAAGGTTAAGAAATCCAGGTACCGTTCAGCTGTGAGATTTCCTTCAAAAAAGAATGGCCCCCGAATTCGGTTATTAATGATACCTGCCCATACATTTACTTTCTGGGGCCGCTGAGAATGCGGTTCAAATATCCATCGTGAATTTTCTTAACTCCAGAAACGATAATTATGTCTGTTAATCACCACGTTTAAATAAAAAGTAGCTTCATCCGAAAATAATATGTTCTGTGGAAACCTATTATTCTCGTCACACCGTCTTATCATTACCTCGCAAAATTGAAAACGCCTGTCATAGTAATCTTCTAAAAGCTCTTGTACAAGATATACTTTATAAAAAAGGTGGTATTTTTCTGCTTTCAAAAATCTTGGAATAGTACCTCTAGATGTATTATGATTTTGAGCCAATGAAACTGTTGAAACATGCGGATTATCCTGCAAAGAAAATGCAATATCCAATTTTTCATCGTCGCTTAAAACACGTGGCCGTCCAGTCCTTTACTGAGCCATTTTTATCAAATTTGTGGAATATTTTACTAACAGTGCCAATTTGATTATCCGGATATTTAGCATTAAACACGTTAACGTTATTATAACATAGCTTAATAATAAATAATTATGATATAGGGGTTTTTAATTAAATCGTTGAAAATAGATAAACTTTACGTTGTTAAACTAAATTTTATTTTCCACTTAAAACACTTTACTGAAGACACTGTGTTCTTTTTTGTCTTAATATTAAGGTGTATTACTTTCAGACACAAACTACGTTTTCAAAAATACTTATTTTATGAAGTTACCTTATACAGGGTCAAAAACAAATAAACTTTGCATCACATGCGACCAAATTTTAATAGCCCAATTTTGTTTTTGTAGAAAAAGACATATTTAGTATGGCGCTACTTTCACGAAAATGTATCTGAAATAAAGCATTGTCAAAACTAAGAAGTTTTATGTAGGTTGCGTTGAGTCTTATTTTCCAAAAGTGGTGCAATTTACAAAATATAGGTAAAAAATCAAAATTATCTTATGCAGCTGAAATTTTGCATGTTGGCTAGAAAATGCATTTAAAAAAACTTTTTCTAATAACTTTTTTCGATATTTTCAGAAATAACCCCACTTTTGAATTATTTTTTGGAAAAAATTAAAATTTAACAGATACCTAATTCGAATCACGTGACTATTATTTGTTTGCTTAATTTTCATCTCGATCGAAGCAGAACTTGATGCCAAAGTCAAAGCTATTAATAAAAAAAATCCCATATGATGCGGACTTTACTGGTGACACTGTATTATGTCTATGGTACCATGGTACCTACTGCCAAATGTAGTAAAAAGCAATCAGCTAGATAAATTCCGTGATCTCATCTATCGGCACCGCTGTTAAACGGTGACGAAGCTAGTAATTTCTAATTCTAATACTAATTTTATTATAATAGCATGGATACAAATTCAATTCAATGACGCATTTTCGTCAATTAATTCTCACCTACCCTAATCCTTATTAAAGTTGGTAAATAAAATACCATTTTCGAAAAGGGATTTAACCTCAATTAGCTTGCCGTTCATTAATTATTTCATCTAGCAAATCCCCTAAGCAATAAAGTGTCTTATGTCTTACTTTATTTAAGAAATAACACGCAAGGGTTTTCCCTAAAGATTAAATTTGAGATTAG
This sequence comes from Polydrusus pterygomalis, assembly GCA_963969555.1. Lineage (NCBI taxonomy): Eukaryota > Metazoa > Arthropoda > Insecta > Coleoptera > Curculionidae > Polydrusus > Polydrusus pterygomalis. The sequence goes on along the minus strand of OZ018378.1, from coordinate 24,375,606 downwards.
CGTAGATAATTTTCTATATAAAAGGCTCTGAACAATAATCGTTAGTTTTTATATAGGGGGCCGAAAACATCCTAACATGGAAATTAGTGCTATAGTTAACTTTTTCTTAAAACAAAGCGTTTCGACAGAAGACAACGACATTTAACATTAACAGCTGATCTGGTTTCGTCGTTAAAGTTCCCAGATCAGCAGTGGGCCGTAGCAAGCTCACGCGTCAGGTTGTGTCATATTATTTTCTTCCGATTTTGGTGTTTTTTAAGTGTTTCTGTGGCTGTTTTTTGTGTTGGGTGTGTTTTAAACATTTTACTTTTGAGTTTTATATATTTCAGAGACAGATTTTCTTGGTGTTTATTATTTAGGTTTAATAGTGAATAGAAACGCCATTTTGTTTAACTCATCTATTATCAAATCAATAAAGCACCTAGTTAAACCATTTACTTATGGTTATATACAGGATGTCGCATAACTAAGAGGCAAATACATCAACAGAAGATAGTAAACTTGAAAATATTTCATTTATGCTTAACAACGTTTGGTTAATTTTCAATAAATGTTTTGTTAAGAATGGTGTTTATTTAAATGTTTCTTGCCATTTAGAAATTTTCTCAAAAACTAATTAAAATATCGAGATTAATTAAAGAAGTAGGTACAACTTTTTTACGTATAAATTATAAAAAACATAATTTGACGTAAGGGGGTCAGAAATGTTAGGGACAAAAAATATAAGCCAGAATTTAGCACAGTCATATTGTGTGGCTACTTCTCTAGGAGCTATCTTAAATTCATTAAGGAATCCTTCTTCTTGCCCTCTGCCCCACTGTTACATTTTCTATGGCTTTATTCCGTAGACCCAAAACTACGTCATTTGTTGATGCATATAATTTATTTTTGCATCATAGTAACGCTTAGATTCCTACCAAACCATTTCAATAGGATTAAAGTGGCAATGATATGGAGGAAGTTGTTCTGACCATGCAATAAGTAACCTTTTTTACCAACTTGTATTTGAAATTTTTTCAATTAGCCAAGAATGATGGTAATAATTTTTCTTCAAACCAATTCTCAACGTTTTCACTATTCATCGAATCATGATAATCACCAGATTTCAGGCCAGACTTGAATATCAATTTATGTATGTACTATTGTACAGGGTGGCCAACTAAGCGAGGTAAGCGGCTGTATCTCAGGAACCGTTAATCGTACAGCTTTCGGAAAAAAAATTATATAAGTAAAGCGATCATGAGAAAATTCTGGAAATTACTTTCAAGTTCCTCATTTCGCCGCAAGGGGGCACAATTGAAAATTATTTTTTTAAATTTTAAATTTCTCCGAAAATTTCCATATTAAGGTATAACTCTGATTACATCATTGGAAAGCTTAGACAATTCTGCATCATTTTGGTTTAAGGCTCGTTGGCGTACCGACCTTGATAAGAGTGGGGGAAGCTATTGAATGTGTAAACATTAAAATCGCTGTAGCTTCTAAACGACTTATCCGATTTTACTAAATTTAAGCTTGTTTGGAAGGGGAAGGTAAGTACTTTCAATCATCGTATCCAATGGTACACGATAGTTTCTAATAAAATTGCTAGAGGGCGCAATTTGTAATAATAACAGTTTTTTTGATTTTATCCCGAAAATTCAAATCATACGGTATAACTATGACATCATATTCAGAAAGTAGATTGAATTTGCAAGCAAAAATGTAAAAACCGCAGTTCGATATTGTTGTTCGTTCCAGAGTTATTGCCAAAACAATAATTTTTAATTCAAATTGCGCCCTCTAGCAATTTTATTAGAAACTATTGTGTACCATTGGATATGACAATTAAAGGTACTTACCTTTCTCTTCCAAACGACCTTAAATTTAGTAAAATTGGATAAGTCGTTTAGAAGTTACAGCGATTTTAATGTTTACACTTTCACTTGATAAGAGTGGGAGAAGCTATTGAAAGTGTAAACATTAAAATCGCTGTAGCTTCTAAACGACTTATCCGATTTTACTAAATTTAAGGTCGTTTGGAAGAGAAAGGTAAGTACCTTTAATTGTCATATCCAATGGTACACAATAGTTTCTAATAAAATTGCTAGAGGGCGCAATTTGAATTAAAAATTATTGTTTTGGCAATAATTCTGAAACGAACAACAATATCAAACTGCGGTCTTTACATTTTTTCTTGCAAATTTAATCTACTTTTCGAATATGATGTGATAGTTATACCGTATGATTTAAATTTTCGGGATAAAATCAAAAAAACTGTTATTATTACAAATTGCGCCCTCTAGCAATTTTATTAGAAACTATCGTGTACCATTGGATACGATGATTGAAAGTACTTACCTTTCCCTTCCAAACAAGCTTAAATTTAGTAAAATCGCATAAGGCGTTTAGAAGTTACAGCGATTTTAATGTTTACACATTCAATAGCTTCCCCCACTCTTATCAAGGTCGGTACGCCAACGAACCTTAAACCAAAATGATGCAGAATTGTCTAAGCTTTCCAATGATGTAATCAGAGTTATACCTTAATATGGAAATTTTCGGAGAAATTTAAAATTTAAAAAAATAATTTTCAATTGTGCCCCCTTGCGGCGAAATGAGGAACTTGAAAGTAATTTCCAGAATTTTCTCATGATCGCTTTACTTATATAATTTTTTTTCCGAAAGCTGCACGATTAACGGTTCCTGAGATACAGCCGCTTACCTCGCTTAGTTGGCCACCCTGTACTTACTTACTTATGTACTATTCACAAATTCATTTTCTGAACCAGAATGTAGAATATAGTACCGTACACCCTCTGACGGTTTTTATTTAACTGTATAAATATTATCATCTTACCAACTTCGTCTAAAAGCCCCTTATTGCATAATATCCAGGTTTCATCCAAAAAAACAGGTTTTAGGGGAAATTCAGACAGTTACCATTATTTCTAAATTCTCTTAAAAATTCTACTCGTTTTTGGACTATACGGGGTTGCTCTATTAAAAAACGCTGGTTTTATAAAGTACATTTAAGCCATTTAATTTTAAACAGTCCGATATTGAACCAGCGGATATTTCAACACCATCAATGGTTTTCACGTGTTCACCGGCTCTATACCTTTCATAAATACGCTATCTTCTAGTATGTTCATGAATTTCATTAAGTTGTCGACCACGGGATAACAAAATAGCTACATTATTGCGATTCTTAAAATCTACATCCTTCTCTTTTCCCTTTGCCTTAGTTCGTTGGATTGTTGCACACGAAACTCTCAAAGCATCAGAAACTCTCTAAAACAGATAGGTATTTATACAAAACATGGCCATATATTTTTCATGTTTATCATTTATGTTTTCAAAATTGCTGCTTTATTATATCTACTTACCTCGTAAACTACGTTAAAGGGTAAAATACGCTTTCCGGCATCACTTTCCCTTTGAAAATAATCAAATAATTTTAAAATTAATGCTTGTTCTTTTTCACAATATCGTGACATTTTTGAAATAATGTTAGTTAAAACTGTCACTGTCAAAAATGGCAATAAAACTTTTTTGACTGGTAAAATTATACGACATTCATTATTGACGCAAATTTACTATCTCACCTAGTTCATGCATGTTTGACAGATACGCACTAGTCGTGACGTAACGGTCAGCGGTCGTTGAACAGACTTTACCTTTACTGTCCCAGACAGCTTTTTTTTAGAAATAACTTTTTTACAGGTTAGCATAAAATTATTTGGTTTTAAAAAATTAGGTCACATTTGAAATTCCATACCGCAATCCTTGGAAGGCAAATAAATACCTTTCGGGTCGTTCGGTATTTTAAATTCCAACTGGGAATACTTATCCCCTGATCAATCTCAAGCGAAGCTAATTCCTGAAAGTTGCTCCGGATCCTCTCTAGCCGTAAGTAGACAGTAATAGCACGTAATGCGGCTCAAAGGATAAGGCAGTTCAGATTAGAGAATGAAAATAGTAATTTGTGGTTAGATACAGGGTGATTTATTTATTATACGGTAGGTACACCGGAAGTGGAGATATCCTTACTTTGACGTAAAAAATGTTTAACTTGCTGGTGTCAAATTCTTCGGCTCACCCGGCTTGCAATATCGTTTCGTTGGGCTTGTTCGAGTTCGTTCGCTCTTAGCTGAATTTCTCAAGTTTCATTGATAAAATATAGATTGTGAACTACAGTATGTCTCCGTAAGTTTGCACCATATAGAAAACTTTTTTATTATTCATTTTACGAAAAAAAGTTATTCTTTATAAAAAGCTCTGCATGGTCTTGTAACGAAGTTACTATATTTTTCCGGGGTTTTTAATATTTTTACCGCTTTGTTTTATATTTTTAAAAGGTTAGTATGCGTGTCCGATATTACTTTCTTATTTTTCGTGCTACAACGTTCGTTCTTGTACGTAAATAATTTATTTAATTTATACTGTTCAAATCTATTAAGTTTTCCGTCGCGAAACATCGAGAAAATAGTTTTCACCATTTTCCGGCCACAGTCGTTAGTACTGCTGAGCGCGCCGCCAAGTCCAAGCGCGTACTGTACCCCCAGATGCTTCCGCGCGAGATCGAAGCGCGTACGGTACCACCGCGTCTATGACCGTGACGTAGTTTCGCCGAGTCAATTTATACGGGAAATCGACCCATTTTAAATCAGAACTCGTGTTCTCACCGTCCCGACCACTCGACATCGTAGAACCGCTCCCGATCCGACCGACGACCACCGAGGCTGACCGACCGACTTCCGACGGTAAGAAACTACCATCCGAACCGCCGCTTCCATTTTTCGTAGACCGCTGCACGTTCTGGTTATAAGGTATGGTTCTCACTCTTACACACAGGTTTTAGGTACTATCCTACACTTTCTCATACACACACCGGGCCGACCATATGTTTGCTTTGTTTCTTACATATAGGATAAAGCTGCTCTCGGAATAAGTACCGGGTGGCTATGTCTTATTTTAAAACACGCGAGCCGTCGTATTATTGTTGTCACATACATATGCGATCGAACTACTCTCGGAATAAGCACCGGGTAGTTCGGTCTCATTTTAAACACATGCAACACAACTAATCTACACACCTACACATACACGACCGAACTACTCTCGGAATAAGCACCGGGTAGTTCTGTCTCACTCACTCACTCTCATGCACATACCGATCAACGCTTGTTCTCACCTATGACACCAGGCTGCTCTCGGAATAAGGACCGGGTAGCTTGGTCTCATTCTTAGCCTTCAGCTATTTTTGTTGTCTCTGTCACATACGAAACCGGATTTCTGCAGGATCCTGTCTCGTTCTAACTAGTATTTAAAACGGGTAAATATCGGGTTTCTACACACACACACACCGTCTTTGTCTTACACACACCTTTACCGTCTCTGTCACATACACATAGTACCTTCTCCGTCATACACATTACTTCAATACCAGAACGCGCCCGGCCGCAGGTTAAGTTTTTAATATGTTATAATTAGACGCGTATTCGCAGGGAAACGACGTCTTACCGATTCACCACCGATCATTGTTTATATTACCGCTTAGTTAGGAACTTTTTCCGGCCGCCTCGGTTAAAGTTTTACATCCGCGCCCGTCTTCGCAAAAACACCGCACACCTGTCCGTAGATAGCGCAAACAAACCGCGTTTTTAAGCACAGCCGCAAGTCCGCGTACCGCGTTACCTTTCCACTGACCGATTCTGATAAAGCTAACCGCAAACCTTACTTGCCGCCTGTTACCGACCGCGACCGTTTACCGCTACCGCTGAGACAACCGCCGCGTTTCTTGCGAATTTGATAACATGCGCATTACTCAAAACCGATATTAGTAGAATAGCCGGATCATTTCATGTCATTTCATTAAGACCGATTTGTCGCGAGCATACACGCATACTCTTCCTTCTCTCTTTTTCATTCACATCATTGCACCGCATTCATTTTATCTCACGTAGACACATTGTAATTTACAGAGAGTTAATTTATAATACAAGATGTTGTACCGAACCGATTGTTTTATTTTCCTTCTCCGAAACTGTTTCTTTCAGGACGCTTAAAATTAGTCGCTAAATGCGTAGTTGAACGCCTGGTTTAATTTTCTCCACTGTAATAAGCTACCTGGTGCATCGTGGGCCCCTTACCACATTAATCCAAGGGGTGGCGCCCGAGATACCGTTGGAAACTCATTTTCCATCCGTCCACCGAAAGAACCGATATTTTATATAGATAGATTTCTTCCTTATAAAAAAATTTGAAAAGCACCATTACAGTCTAAAACCTAAAATACAACCATCAAATATCGAAATTTTCCAGTCGTATACGAGGTTTGTCAAAAAATGTGAATATTTCCCAAGAATGTGAATTTTTCCCATCAATAGTAAAGTACCTTTATTTTTGACATTATCAAAAATTGTTATTAAAAAAAGTTAATCAGAACTAAAAACCACGTCTAAATATGCAATAATACGCATTAAATTAATTAAATAATTAAAAAATTAAATAATTAATAATAAATTAATAAAATAATTTTTCAACATAAATGCGTATAATTACATATTTAGACGTGGTTTTTGGTTCTGAACAACTTTTTTTAATAACAATTTTTGATAATGTCAAAAATAAAGGTACTTTACTATTGGGAAAAATTCACATTCTTGGGAAAAATTCACATTTTTTGACAAACCTCGTATATGACTGGAAAATTTCGATATTTGATGGTTGCATTTTAGGTTTTAGAGCATGCAGAGCTTTTTATGAAGAATAACTTTTTTTCGTAAAATGAATAATAAAAAAGTTTTCCGTATGGTGCAAACTAAGGAGACATATACCGTATAGACAGGGTGATCCACAACGGGTGGCAAACAGCTGTATCTCCGCAACCATACATGCTGCGACTTTGGGGTAAACCATTCATTATGAAATATGAGCAAAAAAATCACTGGAAATAGTTTTTGAGTTCCTAATTTTATCGCTAGGGCGCGTAGGCGCCATGCTATGATAAAAAGTCCTTACTTTCTACTAATAACTGCCATACAATGTAGGTCAGAAATTAAGTTTTAATATGCTCTGTAGTATCCTCTAAAATTTTTGTAATATAAATTTTTTTGTAGTTACCATGGTAACAGCGTGGAGAAGGGTAACGATTAAAAGTACTTAAAAGGCTGTACCTTCGGTCTGCGTTAACCGAATTTAACAAACTATGGCTTATTTTTAAGAACGTTTTATAGAATTTAAACGTTTATATAAAAAATATTATTAAAAATAATTCGTGTGGTTGATAATAGAGGGCACTTTTAAAAAATATATTTGTAGCTTCGATTTAAAAAAAAATGAAATGCAACCATCAAACCATTTTAACTCTATTTTATAGCTAACTAGTTAGTAAAGAGCAGTGGCGGCTCGTGGGGGTAGAGCCACAGTGCCATGGCACTACCTGCCCTCCTGTCTAGCGTCCTGCCCTTTACAAATTACCAAAACCTATTAAAATTAATATTCTCGTTTTTAAAGCAATTAGCAAAATAATTTGAAAATGGAACACAGTCGGGTGCAAATTTCCATAAAAGGAAGCGATTATGCGTAAAACGGTAACGTAACTTCCGCGCCAAGCGCGACGAGGCACACGGGAGGTGACGAAACGCCATCACCTCAATAAAAACACATTGGAAAATGACCTTGAATGCAAGCAGGCAAAAATCTCGGCGATGTAGCCACTCACTAGCCAGGCTCTCTTCGTTTGACCGTTTGATGTTAGACGTTTCAAACAGCTGATGTTCGCGTCGCGTCCCGATTTGTTTTCGTTTGGCCAGCTGATTTAATGTAGGGTTAACGAACTTTTTATTTTAGAAATACATAAGTAATGAATACTATTAGATTTTTAAAGGAAACTCCATTTTCTACCATTTCCTTAGAACAGAAATTGGAAATTAAGGAATTAGGACGACCGTTACCAGATTTAAATATAGAAAAAACTCAGGGCGGACAGAAAGTGCGTTTGCGTTAATTTAATAGAAATATTTATGAAAAAAATACTTGGGTGTGCGGTTGTTATGAATCTAATAGACTATTTTGTTTTATGTGTGTTTTATTTGGTGGGGAGCAAACTTGGTCCCAAAAAGGTACAGATTATTTGGTCCATATCTGGGACAAAATGAAGACACATGAAAAATCGAAGGTACATTAATTAAACAATATATTTAATTTCAGTATGCTTGGTAAAATTAACATTAAAACTCAATTAAATTCTGCATATCGCAATGAAATAATGAAGAAAAACGAACAAATTGATAAAAACAGATACATATTAAACCAAATTATAAACTGCGTTCGGTTTTGTGGTGCATTTGAGTTGGCTTTGAGAGGTCATGACGAAAAAGAGACGTCGGAAAATAGGGGCATATTTCGTGAATTAATAAATTTCAGCTCAGAATTAGACAAAACTCTTAAAGATCATATTGAAAAATCAAAAGTATTTAAAGGAACATCAAAAACCATACAAAATGAACTTCTGGACTGTATGTTAGATGTGTATCATGACTATCATGATGAAGTCATAAAAGAAATAAAGGACTCTCCGTTTATCGCTGTTATCGCAGATGAAACCACTGACATTGCTTGTGTGTTTCAACTTGTTATCGTGTTTAGGTATACCTATTCAAGATATGATTGTAAATTCATAAATTAAATTAGGTGCCTTTTTGCTTATTTTTCCTACTTCAAAAGCAAGAACTATTAACAAAAAAGGGCGTGGCACCCAAAATTTTTTTGCCTGCGGCGCTAAGGGTTTACCTGGCCCTACTTCACTAAAATGGCACGAGCCGCCACTGGTAAAGAGAACTGCAAAAACCGTAAGTTGTTTCCATTTCTCACTTAAGGTTGAATTCTCAACGCCATTCAATCTATTGCCAACCTATAACCTATTTCGCATTGATTTTTTGAGTTTATTATTTTAATAACTAACATTTAAAGAAAATCAATATCGTCGGTACATTATTTAGGTAGTATCTGATAAAATACAAAAATATCAATTTATTTCAGTGCTAATTTTGGGAGAATTGTATAGTGAAAGAACAATGAGTGACAATGACATAATAATGTTAAAAAAAATCTTACCCAATATTTTTCGCCATACAATTATCCTAAAATAAGTTAGGAAATTCCTTGATATTTATTAAATATGTCAATCATTACCTATAGAATATCAAGTCGATACTGATTTTCTTTAAATTTTGAATAAATGCTAGAAAACATAAATAAATCTACGCGAAATAGGTTATAGGTTGGCAAGCATGTTGATACTCCCACCTTAAAAGGTAACGCAGAAATAGGGAAAGGGTGTAATTTGATTTGGGCGTTTAGCAACGTTTTGCAATTTTCCCATAAAAAAAGTTAAAATCCCACAGAAATAGCTTTCTTACTTATAATTATAAATTTTAGAGGTATAAAAAAATAAATTATGATATTTTCTTATTGATTTTAGTTATTTATCTAAAAAATGCAATAAAAATACAAATTTTACATTTGTTGTCAAGGCGGCCGTGAACAATTACGAAGAGATTGATGGACAGAACATCCTATGTGGACAGGTCGGAAATGTTTCTGTCATTTAATGAAACAGCAACAAACAAAATACCATCTAACCAGCAAAAAATTCAGAATCTTCGGTAATATTCAACGCGGTGACAACCTCCCTCAAGACAAACTTGGAAGAAGGCTATTATAGGACTTTGTTAAAACACATATTTTCTAACAAGACTGGGATGTACTAAGCCAGATGGCTACAGTGTAAGAAACTTGAACTACACACGTAACCCCTGCCTTTAACCAATCAACCAACCAACTAATGATCGTATTTAAAAAAAAGTTTTTTAAAATTTGTTGAAAAAGATCAAAAATTGTTTTTTCCACTTCCCTGTATCTAAAATTCCATTTTCGGACAATAAGTCATCGGAAACAACAATGTCTAATTTCACAATCGGAATTTCTAGTTTCCTTCCTTTATCTTTGAAAGGATATTCATTTTTAGGCGACACCATGTTAAAGGTCAAAATTTGAGAAAATAATTTTTTTCTTAGAAACGAATAGAAAATAATGACTTTTAATAAAAGTTGATAAAAGTAGAAAAAAGGAATACAAAAAAAAATATTTTAGAAGATGATCTGATTTAAATAAGCAAGTTTAAGACAACTTTCGGTTGTTTAATACTTGGAATGGAGTAGCATGTTTGTGGACTTTTATATGTACCAGGACCATCTTGCCGATAATACTTGATTCTTTTTAAAATTTATATTTTCGAAATTATTCTTATTTTATTTTTATAAATGTGTATTTGTTTGAAACTAGAGAAGCTATTTTTAAAATTTAATAAATGCTCGTAAATATTCCCTATATTCCTATACTCTGTCCTGATCCACGAGAATACAATATATATGGCTTTAAATTATTTGATATAATATGTTCTTGTCCTCTTGTCTACGGTTTTATTTTATACTCTGCCAGCACACTTCGGTTTACTAGAAAAATATTAGTACGAAATTATTGATAACTAAAAAAAAATTTACTAAATTTTACTAAATTTACTTACATAAAGCACATTCACTTGTCACATATCCTTAAACATTGTATGGATATTTTTACCCGAGATAATTGTAAAATTATAAATCGGTATTTCCTAGGGTATTCTATTTCTGCTCTATAGATGCCCTTTTTTTCTGTGGTTCTTCAACTCAGTTGACATGTTTGGTGGGTTGCCTGACATATTTTCCCTTCTTGATATATTATTATTTTTATCATAAATACATTAGGTTCTCAAAAATAACGAAAGAAAGGGATTTTTTTATTTGCAGTAATGTCCTAGTGTACTTTACCTAACCTAGCACCCCAATTCGCTCCATGCACTGGTCCCGTAAGTTTGTAATTTTTTAAATAGTTTTGCTGTCAAATTCGTCGGCCATCAGCTGTTTTATATTTCAACACACGTATTGAAAGAAAGTATTTCAACACGCATGTGCTTTCTAGTTAGGGGTGCTTTTTCTCTCATTTTTATAGGTGGTCGTAGGAAAAAATTTAAACCCACTCGCATGGGATAAGCCCGTCTCTCTCGCACGTCCGACGTCATCGAGAGATAAATTTGAACTAGTTCATTAACATATACATGTGCGTAAAGTTTAATAAATTATAATTAAAAAAAAATGAAGTAAACATTTTTATATAGGTACTCACATGGTAATGGTAATAATAAAAACCCGTATGTACAGGGTCTTCCAACGAGGACTGAACAGAGGCTCATTTTTGAGCTTCCTTGTATTTAAAGAAAAATCCAAAATAGCCAATCGATGTACTTTTTCCTGCAAAATTCAAAAATGAAACCAAAAATGTATTTGAACCAGAAACAAAAGAGTTACGATATGGATAAGGTGTTTTTTAAATGGAACATAGCTTTTTTTATACGATTTTTGGAACGAGTGATTTTTTTTTTGTCCGTTCTGATTAAAATATTTAATATTGTGACAGCTATTTTTATTAAATTTTAATGTTTTATCCAGTATAATTTCACTTTAACCTGTTTAAAACATACACTAGGTAATAAAGGTATAATCACCTTTGAATCCTTCAAAGTCATTTCGGCAATATTATAGTAAATCTGTCAAATTTTTTGACTTTGAAGGATTCAAAGGTGATTATACCTTTATTACTTAGTGTATGTTTCAAACAGATTAAAGTTAAATTATACTGGATAAAACATTAAAATTTAATAAAAATAGCTGTCACAATATTAAATATTTTAATCAGAACGGACAAAAAAAAATCACTCGTTCTAAAAATCGTATAAAAAGAGCTATGTTCCATTTAAAAAACAGCTTATCCATAGCGTAACTCTTTTGTTTCTGGTTCAAATACATTTTTGGTTTCATTTTTGAATTCTGCAGGAAAAAGTACATCGATTGGCTATTTTGGATTTTTCTTTAAATACAAGGAAGCTCAAAAATGAGCCCCTGTTCAGTCCTCGTTGGAAGACCCTGTACCTACTTGTAGCATTTGCAAAATTTTTTTATGGCGTCATATTAATTGCGAGAACGAGAAATTGTGTGACTCTCGCAAGAGGAGACGATAAAGCATCGTGTGAGATGTTAGCGAGACAAGAGTTTTTTAAAAAGTGTGAAACACTAAATATAAATACTAAATCTAACGATAATTTTATTAGAGGTTTAAAGAAAACTAGTATTTTCGAAAATTTTGTTTCAAAACTTTTCTTTCTATTAAACTGCAGTAGCAATTTTTAAAGCTTAATTCGTGCTCGTAAATACCTACTCTGTTAACTCTGTATAACTATATTATCTCTCTCATCCTTAAAATATGATGGGCTTTACATTTAAGATATTTTCTTGACCGTACAAAAGACGCCCACATTTTATATTCTCAAAGCATACTTGGCTTTACTAGAGAAATATTAGCGACGAATTTTTATGAACTGCCTTTTCTATTCTTTCTCTTCAATATACCCGTCCACAAATTACTATTTTCGTACTTTAATCTCGATTGCTTTATTCTCTAAGCCGCATTACGTGCTATTACTGTCTTCTTAGGGTTGCACGAGACTGGGGTAATTTTGGGAGTTAACTCTGCCAAAGATTGATCTGGGACAAAGCTTAAGCTCAAATAAACCTTTCATTTTTTTCTTTTTGATAAAACCATTTTCGTTTCTAAATTTTTACACCCGTATTCACTACAGACTTTTAAAATTAGTCCATAAAATTTTTAGCACGCTTTTATTACCTTCACCTGTATGTTTGTATACAAGGTGTTCATTTGAAAATTTCCCACCTCGATTTTCCTGCTTTAAAATTAAAATGTGGAAAATCGCTCGGACCCGTCGATTTTTATTTCGAGGGGGACATCTTTTGCGTATATTGTCAACCTTGTTACTTCAAGCCCCTAGGAGGGAGGGGGGGTAAGATCTAAATCTTAAATGGATACCCCTATTTTATATATTTTTTTTGGATTCTGCATAAAATTCTGAACATTTTTTAATAAAAGCATTATTAGTCTATACTTTCCGAGATATTGACTCTTGAAAAATTACATTTTTGAACTTTGACAGCGTCTAGCTTTTTAACTGTACGTCTTAGAGCAAAACGGCTTACATATCCCTATCTTCGATTTTTATTATCTTTCCAATAATGCCAACTTCCGGTCAAACCGGAAGTACTATATTTCTTACATCCGGTTTAACCGAAAGTTCACACTATTGGAAAGATAATAAAAATCGAAGATAGGGACATGTAAGCCGTTTTGCTCTAAGACGTACAGTTAGAAAGCTAGACGCTGTCAAAATTCAAAAATGTAATTTTTCAAGAGTAAATATCTCGGAAACTGTTAAGTATAGACCTCGGTATAGACTAATAATGTTTTTAATAAAAAATGTTCAGAATTTTATGCAGAATCCAAAAAAATTATATAAAATAGGGGTATCTATTTAAGATTTAGATCTTGCCCCCCCTCCCTCCTAGGGGCTTGAAGTAACAAGATTGACAATATATGCAAAAGATGTCCCCCTCGAAATAAAAATCCACGGGTCCGAGCGATTTTCCACATTTTCATTTTAAAGGAGGAAAATCGAGGTGGGAAGTTTTCAAATGAACACCCTGTATATGTTTGTTTGTAACCGACTTCTTTGAACCCGATTTTGACCCACTTTAAACGGTCAGATTTCATTTAAATTTTGTAGACTTATCAAGAACCGCTGACAATACAATAATTTGATGGGTTTATCTCATTATCCTGATCAGGATCGCCGGAATTAAATCATTTCCTTACTGATCCTCTGTATGAGAGTGAGAGATAAAGCTCACCGTATGCGCATGCGTACTATCTATCTACTTTCCAACTCGAGCACTCGGCTTAATAGTGTTGGTACATTTTTTCGCTATCAGTCCGTTGGCCGAGCGAGTTTGTTCGGGTTTGTGGATTCAATGCTTTGAATCTAGCCATTAAAAAAAAAAATGGATCCACTGCTTTAAATCTAGCCATTTCAAAAAGTCATTCTTAAATAAGTGACAGTATTCCATCTCTACTCCGGACCTCTTTATAACTATCTCTACTCAAAAAAGAAGACGATGTGTCCTAAACCCCTTGATTGGGATACTGACAGGACACTGCAAGCTGAGTAAGCACCTAGCACTGATTGGTGTCGAAGACGACCCAATCTGTGCCGGATGCCTGGAGGAGGAAGATACCTCGCTGCATTTTCTGGGCACCTGCGAGGCCCTGGGAAGACTCAGGCACCAGGTCCTGGGATCAGCGGCCCTCCAGAAGGAAGAAATCACGGCCCTAGCCTGGAGCGACATACTCAACTTCATAAAGAGGTCGGGACGCTTTGGCGGGGGCCAAGGTGGTTAGTGTGACTGGGGGAAGACTCTGGGGTAGGCAAAAAGGATCGCGGTTGGTCTACTTGCCAGGTTTTCGGAACCTCCCCTCAATTACTACTACTACTACTACTACTCAAATTTTTTTTTTCTGAACAATAACTCAAACTAAAAAATGAAAAATAAATATAGTTCAAAAAAACTAAAAAACACGCTTTAAATTAATCAAACTAAAAAGCGGAAAATAAATATAGTTTAAAATAATTCTTGAAATTCTTAATATAGGCAAAAAATAATAATGAACGATAAACATTAGTATTATTGTAAAAAAGCGTGGGGTGCTAGCACAAAGAGTGTTTTTAAACTATGTTTATTAGATCTTATGGACTCCCATCAGTTATTTAGTATTTTCACCGTGTCATTGTTTTAATACGCTGTAAAGCCTGTTCAATGACCGCTGACCGTTACGTCACGACTAGTGCTTATTTTTCTAACATTTGTGAACTAGCTGAGATAGTAAATTTGCGTCAATAGCGAATGTCATATAATTTTACCTGCCAAAAAAGTTTTATTGTTTTTTTGACAGTGACATTTTTAATCAACAATATTTCAAAAATGTAACGCTATTGTGAAAACGAACAAGCCTCAATTTTAAAATTATTTGATTATTTGCAAAGAGAAAGTGATGCCGAAATAGCTATTTATGATAAAGTGTGAAAATAACTCGTTTAAGGCACGCATATGAAAATTTCCTGAACGAGCGAAGCGAGTTTCGCAATTCATATGAGTGCATATTTTCTTACCTATATCATACAAGATTTTTTCTACGAGCGTGTGAAAAGTACAAAATTTTTTCTACGAGCGTGTGAAAAGTTAGACTTTTAAAGTAAAACTTTTCACACTAAAATGGGTGTGAAAAGTCTTACTTTTCACACGCTCGTAGAAAAAGACTCTTTTACCCATTAACGCAGTTTACGAGGTAAGTAGATATAATAAAGCAGGAACTGTAAAAACAAATAATAAACATAAAAAATATATGGCAATATTTTTATAAATACATATCTGTTTTAGAGAGTTTCTGATGCTTTGAGAGTTTCGTGTTAATACAACGAATTAAGACAAAGGAGATAGAAAAGGACGTAGATTTTAAAAATCGCATTAATATAACTATTTTGTCGTCCCACGGTCGACAACTTCACGAAATTCATGAACATACCATAAGAGAGCGTATTTATGAGATGTATAGAGCAGGTGAACACGTAACCATTAGCTCAATACAACTAAACCTTAAAATCTTCGATGGTGTTTAGTTGAAATATCGACTGATTCATTAACGGAAAATTTAAATTTAAATGACGTAAATGTGCTGTATTAAACAGGCGTTTTTTAATAGAGCAATCCCATATATCCCAAAAAAAACTAAATTTTTTAAGAGAATTTAAGAATAACGGCAACTCTCTCAATAGGGAACTTACCAATTTTATTTTTTTTCAATAATATGATTTAGTTAGGCCTAAAAAAAATATTCCCCAATTATTACTCCTTAAATATCAAAAATAACTTGGTAAAAATTCTTTAAAGTTTCGCGCCTGTCGAAAGCATTTCAAACGATCTCTAAAGCGCGCGAAGCCCGATGACGTCAGGAGGTATGACTTTTCCTGACACTCCTGACAGGTGCCGAGCGACCCAATTTGCATTTGGATTGCCGTGTGTTATTGTTATTGTATTGTTGTTTTAAGGTCGTGTCGCTTGACGCGTGGATGTCAAATCTGACAAATCATCAAATTTATTGAAAACCTATAACCTATTTCGTGGATGTCACACACAAATCGGACAAATGATACCCCTTGACGTCACGACTACTAGCAGCGCGTTTTTACCCGCTTGGAATAATTTGAATTTTGGGTCAGTTTTAAATCTTTCTAGCGGTCTTTTGGGACGAAATATGTTGTTTTTTTTGCTGCCATATGTTTTATGACAATATGTACGTATGATTTATAGAATTTTTTTCCCAATTAAAATTTTTGTCAAGTTCCCTATTGCCCATAAAACCAGTTTTTCTGGGTGAAACCTGGATATGCAATAAAAGGGCAGGATGATACTCTTTATACAGTTAAAAAAAATTGTCAGAGGGTGTACGGTTCCATCCGTGAACAATGCAACTAACTGGACAAATTATGAACCCTGGAATCTTTGATTTCTGTAAAACGTAAACAATGTAGTCTACTCTATAAGAAGTCTATGATACAGTTGAATTATCTTCTCCTTTCCCCGATGTTTTGAATACTTTTGAAATTTTCATTCTTTCAAATAAAAGCAGGGCAAATAACATGAAAATTATACTCACTTTTTGTCAAAGATTTTTCCGGTCTTACGCTTTACATTTTAGCACACGTAGGTATCATATTTACATCGTTATAGTATTATTATATTTTAACTTTGAAGTGACAGTTATATGAAAAAATTCGTTTTGTCTCTTACAAAAGATCTTTCTAGATATAGCTACTACATTTTTTCAAATTTGGTTTACAAAGAAACATCGTCTTATACGGGGTGACATGAATTTCCTATTTCAAGGGGAGATTCTACATAAAAACATGAAAATAAATTTATAAGAATGCATGTCTTTTAATGGGTGAGTAATCGTAGTATTTGTTTTTGCGATGTTGTGGTTAGTCGCCGGAATATTCGTATTTGTACTTGTTTTGTGTTTTTGTAAAGGATTTTTCATTTTATTGTTATAAATACAAAATGGCGTGTCAGTGTCAAATTTGTGGAAAATAGATTCTTTTAAACCGGAATTATTTTTTACAGGTTATAATCTGTTCTATTTGTCAATTCAGTGGTGTAATAATCAGGAAAAAAAGCAAATAAAAATAATGTGTAGCTATACAGGGTGTAACAAATTCGTTTATCACTACAGGGATCTCGTAAACCGTAAGAGATACGAATGGGGACAAAGTTGCACAATTTGATGCCTAATCATAATCCAAAAAGAAATTATTTAGATTCCGAGTACTTCTTTCTATTAACAATGTTTTAATTTATTTTTTAAATTTGTTATGTGAGGTGATCCCTTTTAACCTACCTGGGAGAGTGTTAAACAGTTTTATGCACATATAGCTGGGGGATTTCTCAGTTAGAGTCAGTTTATGAGCTGCATAGTTAACATCTAAGGTTCTTGTGTTGTACTCGTGTTTTGATTGTATGTCAAAAAGGTTTTTGTTTTTAAATATAAACATCAAACACTCGTATATGTACACAGCATATACAGAGATATTCGAAAGAAACCGAAAAACTGTCAATAAGATTTTTTGTTTTGCGCCCTTAATGTAGGAGATAAAAGAAAACCAATCACACCTTTTCAGGGCCACTTTTAATCCTTTCTTAGAATATGTAATTAGTTTCGCCATACAACGTTTCATTTTCCTGAAACCATAATTAATTTCACTATTTTAAATACGGACCTGGATTTTTTCCATTTTTCAATAAAAGACCTAGGACATCTTTATTCAAAGCCTAGGTTAAATATTAATTTTAAAAAATAATTAACGCTCTAATGTAGATTTTATTAAGAATTTTCTAATCCGATCCTGTGTTACACAATACCATTTCGTTTTAATAACGACATCTTCTTTGTGTAATAGTTCAAACTAGCTTCTTAAAAAGAATAACAAAATTAAAAATCTCCATTAACATAATATTCAAAAGAATACCTTAAAAATGTTTTACATCTCAGTTACTAGGTATTTATAAGCATCAAAATGCAAAAATTTTTAAAAATCGTACGGATCTTACTTTCTATTTAGGTACTAACATTGGTAACTGATTAATTAATCGGTGTCGCTGTCCAGGGAAACATTTTTGAACACGTTATTAATAATTAATTTTTATATGGCAACTTCTTTTATTCAGGAGTATTTTTTTTATTTTGCTAATATTGCTTATAATGTTTTTCGTAAAGTTTTAATTAATTTTATTAATATTATAAAATATTGTTAATTAAATAAAATCTAATATAATTATTAGCAAGAATTTGTATTGCCATTATTGTCAATTTTACGAATTTTATAGTATTCTTTTAAGGAGCTAGTTTAAATTGTTACACAAGAGATGACGTGGGTAATAAAACGAATGGGTATTGTGTAACACAGGGTCGGATTAGAAAAATCTTAATAAAATCTACATTAGAGCGTTAATTCTTTTTTTAAATTAATATTTAGCCTAGGCTTTGAATAAAGAAGTCTTAAGTATTTTATTGAAAAATGGAAAACATCCAGGTCCGTATTTAAAATAGTGAAATTAATGATGGTTTCAGGAAAATGAAACGTTGTATGGCAAAACTAATTACATATTCTAAGAAAGGATTAAAAGTGGCCCTGAAAAGGTGTGATTGGTTTTCTTTTATCTCCTACATTAAGGGCGCAAAACAAAAAAATCTTATTGACAGTTTTTCGGTTTCTTTTGAATATATCCGGAAGTACTCGGAATCTAAATATTTTCTTTTCGAATTATGATTAGGCATCAAATTGTGCAACTTTTCCCCCATTTAACCATCTTCGTATCTCTTACGGTTTACGAGATCCCTGTAGTGATAAACGAATTTGTTACACCCTGTATACAGTGTGTCCAGTAAAGTCCGCATTATATAGGATTTTTTTTTTATTAATAGCTTTATTTAAAATTTGACTTTCAAGTTCTGCTTCGATCGAGATGAAAATTAAGCAAAAAAATAGTAGTCACGTGATTCGTATTATCTGTCAAATTTTAATTTTTTCCAAAAAATAATTCAAAATATCGAATAAGTTATTAAAAAAAGATTTTTTTAATGCAGTTTCTAGCCAACGTGCAATATTTCAGCTGCATAAGATAATTTTGATTTTCATTGAAAGTCTGCGACAACATTTCTTTTAATAACAATACTTTTATCCTCAGAATTTGGTTTGGATATTTTTTTATTAACATTGGTCCTTTTCTTAGTTTGCGAATCTTTATGAATTGAATAGTTTATGAAAGTCTGTTCACTTTCATCAAAATGAACTTCCCGTACATGTCTGTAAAGATTAGGCTGAGTTGACAATACTTTTTCGCATTTAGCACAAAATACCGGCATTTTAAATATTTTTAATAACAAAGGAGTGGCAAGAAATGATGGCTTCCGAGAGTAAACTTCAGTAAACTAAACAAACAAAATAAGTGAGGTTAGATTTAAAATTGGCGGCATATCACAATCTGACAACACTGGATTACAGCGCTGAAGGCAGGCGCTCCTGAACCAGACTTTAACAGGGTGCCATAAGTGAAAGTCACGATGCGGCGTGTTCTCAGACCTGGATTTAGGGGGTTTTAGGGTGCTATAGCACCCGGCTCCAAGATCAAAAGGGGCCCCGGCCAGGGGTGATAACTAGAAAGCCACCGAGAAACTTAACATTCTAAAAAAAAAAAAATTATTTTGTATAGATTTTACTATAACGATATTAACGATAAATAAAGTTACAAATTCTATATAGGTACTCTTTTGATAGCTTATTAATTTAAAAATTGTCGAAAATTCTATTTAAAAAAAAAAATTTTTGGGCCCCTGTGGTAGGTATTATTATGTAAACTCTACTAAAAATACAGTACTTCCAGAAAATTTCGAATATTTCGAAGAGAAAGCCAAAACGTTAAGTTCTTTTATAGAATACCAATATACATAATATTATAAAAGAGCAGATATAAAGCAAAAATTTCCTGACTACAGCTCATTGCTACTTAAAGGCACAAAAAATACAAAGTAGAATTTTTCTACATTGCAGTGAATAAACCAGTCCAAGAACTAGAAAAGCGCCGTGGGTCCTACAGTTAACTATATTACCGATCTTTTTGAATTTATATATAATATTACAAAAATTGGAAGAGAGCAGTTAGTAGGAAGCGCCAAAAAATTAGTATCAACCTATAAAGAAGACCTCGATTTGACGTTTGCTAACAAAATCATATTTTTTCGCGATTATTTAGTATCTTTACCAGATTTTAAAAAATCTGTGACAAAGGATAAATACTAAGATTCTATAGATAGCTCTGAAGATGCTGATTATGTATTTAGAGCTAAAGAAATGTTACAGATTATAATAAAAAAATTATATATTTTCCGTATTTCCAAATATCTATGTACCATTAAGAATCTATTTAACTATTCCCATTGTAAACTGCGAATCTAAAAGATCATTTTCAAAATTAAGTTTTATAAAAAATAGGTTAAGATCGACAATGGGAGAAGGCAGATTAGTAGCCTTATCGTTATGCTCGATTGAAAGTGAAGTGTTGCGGGATATTAATTTTGACACTGTTATAAAAGCATTTGTTGAAACAAACAACGTAAAAAAACTTTGTAAACTGTTATTTTTATTGGTTTTTTGTATGAGACTAAGAATGTTCCTTTTTTTTAAATTAAACAAACTGTTTTTATGTGTTTTTACAATGACATGATGTTTTATTTTGTTTATGCTTGTTGGTATTATTGTTCAGTTTAAGTTAAATAAATACAATTTTAATTAAAAGTTTAAGTATCTGTTTTATTCAAATCACAGCGTACCGTAGGCAATGTAACAATAAACTTCTAAAAAAAAATGAGGGCCCCACAAGTACAGTTGTAAGCACCCGGCCCCACGAAACTTAAATCCGGCCCTGCATGTTCTTGGAGAAGTGTGACTTTACAGACCAAGGCACGAACAAAACATTAAACCTCGACATTTGATCAAACGTAAAAAATTACTTGCTCCTTCAAAATATAGTCAAAAATTTTAAAATGAAACGGTAAAAATCCAACTCATTTCGCCGCAAGCCTTGTTAATATCCCGCCAGTTATTCCGTCTCGAGACTTCTAAATAACACAGCCCTTAAGCGAGAAGCTTTCAAAATTTTAATATTAAACGAATAATAAATAATCCCTTTAAGATATTTTCGTGTATCATCTGCCGAACGCCGCCCGACCCGCAATCCTATCAGACCCCAGTCTTTCCAAATTTATTAAAAAATGCGGTCTGTAAAATGCAGATAAGTTCTGAAAAATTCTGGTTAAAAAATTTAATTTAGTATCAATTTTGGGAGTTCAGTGACGCGATACCTCCAGTTTGTCACGAGGACATCGATTTATTCTAAGAATGCCGGTAAACAGTGGCGCGAAAAATCACATTCATGTCAGTTTCAAGAATTCTCGGGAAAGTTTATTATTACTATAAATACTGAAAAAGGCGTTACCTACTGGAAAAGTAGGTTTTATAAAAATAGATTATTTTGAACAAAATAGTTTCGTGAAACTTATTCGAAATAATATAATGGAACCTTTTCACATTTCTTTATTTATTTCACACGCTGTTGTACAGTTTACCAGTTACAGAACAGGTAGAAAGCTGAACATTACTAACATTTTATGAAAACATTTTAAAACAATAAATAATAAGGCTTAATAATCCATAAATAAATTAACAATACAAATATAGAAAACTACGTACAGTTACCGTCACATAAATCCGGGCACTAATCCTAACATTTTTTTCCTGAATTTTGGTAATTCCTTTACTACCATAGATTGGAAGGTAAAAGTAGTGGTAAAGAGATTTTGGTAAAGTAAACTAGACAATAATAACCTGTTATTCAATACAGAAATAGCTTAAAAGAAAGTAAAGTACCTCCACTACTACAAAACTATGGCAATATAAATAAACTGAGGAGGAAATAAAACCAATAGTATTTAATATTTTATTGCCCTTCCATTACTTTGAATAACTGAAGTCAATCTTTTAGGCATTGAAGCCACTAGACCATTACAGTATTCTTGCGTCAGTTGATTCCAAGTCTCTTGTATTTTCAGCCACAATTGTTCTCCATTTTCTGGACGAAAATCATTATACTTATTAATTCTCTTGATCATGTAACCCTAAACATTTTCTATCGGATTAAAATCTGGGCTCCTAGAAGGCCAGGGTAATACCTGAATGTCCCTTTGTTGCATCAAATCAGATACTGCGTGGGCAGTATGAACCAAGCAGTTATCATGTTGGTAAATGTAATTAGTATTGGGAAACATATCATTAACCCATGGCAGCAACATTCAACATTACGTTCTTCAATATTTGTATGTAATTTTGTGCATTAAATCTACCTTCTATGCGCGTACAAACTCCTATACCCTGTGCACTCATCCACCCCGAAACGTTGACAGAAAAACGGCCGCTTGTTGAAATATTGTAGCGTTCATCAAACCGGGTACCTATTTGGTGGTCTATATACCCTTACTCTCCCGCTGTAACATGATTGGAAAATCTTTTCGTCTGTGAAAATTACATTTTCCCGAGCATTTATACCACCTCCGTAATATTGTAATGCATGCAATGCTCTTTGCTCTTTGTTGGTTACCGTTAGGAAAGGCTTTTCAGTTACATTGTGAGCTAAAACAGCTGTTTTAAAAGGATTTTCCTTTAGGTATTGAATTAGAGTATTGTCATGTTCTTCTGTCAATGCCCTTTTAAGGCCTGTTCCTTCTATTCTTTTCAGCGAATGTGTTTCCATCCATTTTATTTTGATATCATAAACTGTACTTTTTGGCGTTTGAAATCTTTGAGCCACCCGTCTCTCTGATCATCCTTCCTCTAACAGTGTCCCAATTTTGGCCTTTTCCGCAGCATTTAAATGACAGGGAATATTTGTAAATTTATTTTATTAGCCGTAAATAATTTTCAATTGACAATTTTTGTTAATGTTATTAAAACAGGTAATTTTTGGGTATTCGAGATGTATAAAGGTCTGCCCGGATTTTTGTGACGGTAACTGTACAGGGTTATCCAACCAAGACTAGACAAGGCGATTTTTTGACTTTTCCTGTACTTTTATAAAAAAATTGAAATAGCCATCTTAAGGTGGGAGTATCAACATGCTTGCCAACCTATAACCTATTTCGCGTAGATTTATTTATGTTTTCTAGCTTTTATACAAAATTTAAAGAAAATCAGTATCGACTTGATATTCTATAGGTAATAATTGACATATTTAATAAATATCAAGGAATTTCATAACTTATTTTAAGAGAATTGTATAACGAAAAATATCGGGTAAGATTTTTTTTAACATTATTATGTCATTGTCACTAATTGTTCTTTCAGTATACAATTCTCCCAAAATGAGCAATGAAATAAATTGATATTTTTGTAATATATCAGATACTACCTAAATAATGTACCAACGATATCGATTTTCTTTAAATGTTAGTTATTAAAATAATAAACTCAAAAAATCAAAGCGAAATAGGTTATAGGTTGGCAATAGATTGAATGACGTTGAGAATTCAACCTTAAGTCATTTTCTCCCGCGAATTCGAATATCTTCAGCAAAAAACAATTGAACATCAAACAAAAGTACTAGGGGTCACTTTAATATTTTTTTAAATGGGATGCCGTATTTTTAATGAGCTTATCCGATTTCTTATATAAATTTTGATCTAAAATGTTGGATTTTTAATTCAAAAACGCCTTTTTTCTTCAGTTTTAAATTCGGAAAATGTTCGTCTACCGTACGATTAATACCTGATA
The DNA here is from genome assembly GCA_963969555.1 of Polydrusus pterygomalis. Lineage (NCBI taxonomy): Eukaryota > Metazoa > Arthropoda > Insecta > Coleoptera > Curculionidae > Polydrusus > Polydrusus pterygomalis. The sequence continues at coordinate 24,351,683 of OZ018378.1, read as the reverse complement.
GATGGATACCCGTTTCACCTGTTCACCCTTTAACCTGCTTTAAAGCGTCTGTCAGTTAGACAAAATAATCAAGTGTCAAATTTCTATATATTTTTCATGAATTAATTACAAATAATGAAATATTCTTTAGAAGGACGGCTAAGTGTAATAAAATTATATTACAAAAGTGGAGAGAATGCTCGACAAACACAAAGAACGTGAAAAATATATAGAAATTTGACACTTGATTATTTTGTCTAACTGACGGACGCTTTAAAGCAGGTTAAAGGGTGAACAGGTGAAACGGGTATCCATCTATCAGGTATTAATCGTACGGTAGACGAACATTTTCCGAATTTAAAACTGAAGAAAAAAGGCGTTTTTGAATTAAAAATCCAACATTTTAGATCAAAATTTATATGAGAAATCGGATAAGCTCATTAAAAATAAGGCATCCCATTTAAAAAAATATCAAAGTGACCCCTAGTACTTTTGTTTGATGTCCAATTGTTTTTTGCTGAAGATATTCGAATTCGCGGGAGAAAATGACTTAAGATGGCTATTTCAGTTTTTTTATAAAAGTACAGGAAAAGTCAAAAAATCGCCTTGTCTAGTCTTGGTTGGATAACCCTGTACATACATCCAATAACATTATCTACTGCTCACCACTGATAAAAATGTCTTTTGACAGCGCTTAAGCCACAACAAACTAATAGACATTCTATTGAGAGGGAAAAATTTAAATAAGTTTGTCCGTAAAGGTAGTAAGTAGAAAGTAAAGAAATTTCGGGGATGTAGGGAAGTTCAGTCTGTGCAGCACCTCTTTACAAATAATGTTATTAAAGTCAATTCACCCAGTAAACCTGCAAGATGGCCGACATGTCATATGACAAAAATCATATTCCAGCTAAATAAAACGAATTTTTGCATTTTCAATGACTTTTGTCATATGACATGTCGGCCATCTTGCAGGTTTACTGGCTGAATAGACTTTACTAAGAAATTCATGTAAAAATAACTGAGTAGAATATTTATGTCCATCACATAAACTAACAAGCGAGAACCTTTTCAGCACCTGGTCATGAGAAAAACCTCTTTCGGAATAAACTCCATTAGACCATAAGGCCTTTGCAAAACGTCTCTGAACACATTCAATATTATCAATACGAGTTTTATAAAAAGAGACCCAATGATTCAAGAATATTCCAATTTGGACACGACAAAAGAGCTGACAGACAGACTGAAAATCTCTAGTGGTTCTAAGAACAAAACCAAGTAATTTATTAGCGACGGACACAATGTGATCATTATGAGGAACAAATAATGATAGTTCCCTGTCAAAAACAATTTCTAGATCCGTAAATACCCTTGGTGTTGCCAAGATTTTACCGTTTAAGTTATAGTCGAAATCAAAAGTAGGGTTTTTATTGGAATGTCCAAATTACGCTGCAACCTCAAACAATTAATTAAACTTTTGATTAAAGAAAATATTTTTAGGTCATCGGCATAAACGAACAGTGAGATGATTATTAATGTCGTTTATAAATAATGTAAAAAGAAAAGGAGTTATACGGTCGATCGAAAGGAAAAGTCAGTATAAACAACATGGAGTCCTCTGTTGCCTTAGATCAGTTGGACCAGGTAAAAGCTTTTTTCTACTACCTTACTAGAAAACTTAATTTTCAACCCCTGAGCTAGGGAGGAAAATGCCTCTTTTCCTCCCTCTCATTTTTTAAACATTTTTACATTAGCAAGAGTTTTTTTACCTCGTCCAGCCCTATTTGATTTTGTAGGAAAAATATTTATGAAAGTCTTCACATTATCACCATATTTATTTTTTTAAATTAAACAACAGTAAGTATCTATAACAGATGAAAAAAATTAACGGCTTAAATTAATTGTACAATTCGTCAAATTATTAAAAGTTATCCTTCCAGAAAAGCCACTTTCCGCTGAAATATTCACTACTCCTTCTTGGTGGTTACTTATTGACGTGGTATGGCTGCTTGTAAGGTTGCTTTCCAATGAAGGAGTAGCTATCGGCACATAGATATCAACGTGATCCTTGGAAGAACTTGGCGTTAAAGACAATTGTCGACCAGTAATGATTTGGCTTGCCACTTCCTTTTTTCTTGTTAATGATTCTGCGACATATTCCTCCGCAATCTTCCCAGACTCCCAACCTCCATGCTGCTTAAGTGTCAACAAATCACCACCTACATTGACGAGCAGTGTCGCCGAAGTTCTTCAGAAACAATGGCCTGTATAACTTTGAGGGTTTTTTAATTTTAAAAATGTTGCAATTTTAAATGGAATTTTGGCCATTGTATTTTTTCCAATCACATTCACAGATGATTTCCCTTTACAGTAATTAATAAAAAATCTGGAGTGCGGTGTTCTGGGCTGTCTAGAATTCTTGTACTTTCTGTATAAATCCAAGGCGGACAATCCGTTTATTATATCATCGGAGACAATAAATGTGCGTTTTTTCTTAGTTTATGTAACTGGAAGGATTACCATATCGCCATGATCATCAAGGTCTTTAAGGTCCATTTTAACTAGTTCTTCGCATCTACAAGCCCCGCAAATGCCAAATAGTAAAGCGATGAAAAAAACAAACAAACAGAATCTATCAAATAATGCATATTTTTGAATTTAACAAGCTTACCTTCATATGCAAATAATCTCTATCTGGGGCCTCCACTAAAAATCTTGAGATTTCATCTCTTTCTAAAGTTAGAGATTTCTTGGACACATAACCGGTAGATTGCCGTTTGAGGAACGCTATTAATTTTGGAAACTTGATGTCTATATTTTCCCTAACGTTTAGTACAGACCGCAACATACTATATTTGCTCCATAATGTTGATGGTTTTAATTTTTTTGCTCGCTGCGGTGGCATCTTCGGAAACTTTTTTTACTCCGCGCTCTTCCAACCATACTTTGAACAAACTGTATTCCTTTTCATATCGTTCTCTTGATTTTTCAGGCAGGAGATTAAGTGTCGCTATTCGTGCCTCTTCAGCGTGATCTTGCGGCAGGTTATCTTCGCTAGAACTCATTTTCAAAACGTAGAAACTTCTAATTAAGTAATGACAAACAATCTGACAGCTTACTATTATGTTTGTATTACTAAAAATATCATAGCAACAAAGCGTAGTAAACATAACGACGGCGACGCAACAACTACTTGATATTTTGTCATATAGCCCCATACCGGGTTAGTAAAAAGAGCCGAAACACGTAAAATGTCCCAAACCGCTAAAAGTTTAATAGTTCAATTTCGCATGCAAAAAAACTTCCAGATACCCATTTTTGTAAGCACAACTTTAATAACTTTGAAGATATTTAAGCGTTCCAGTAATTTTTACTAACCCAGTATTATAGTCTGACAACTTTCTAGTAAGCTAGTAGAAAAAACTATATACATACCTCAGGGGGAAAATGTGTTTTCTCCCTTGGATAACTAATGCCCTCCGCTTCGCGTCGGGCATCAAACTATCCGCGGGAGGAAAAGCACTATTTTCCTCCCTTGGTATGTAAATAGCTATTGCGGCCCCGCATTCCCATTATTCGCCAGAAATTTATCAAGACTGGCCATCCATACTCGTACCTGTACCTGTTCAAAATTTTGATCCGAATCAGTTCCACAAGTCCAGGCCCAGGGATGAGTTACACCGGATCAGTTCCAGTATCGAGCAGCCACCCCTAATCTTAATACACTTCAGAACCATATCGAAGCCATTATTATTGTTGTCACGGTTTATTATGTTCTTTTACTATTGCGAGTATTTAATATTTACAGATTTCTATAGTTTAAAGATATCAATGAATTTTACGAGTACCGACAGCTGTGTGATTTTATTTGGCCCTAATAGGGATAAAATACCGGGTGTTTCATATTTCCAGTAAGATCGATAGTCCTTAATATGTAATTTTATTTTATTAAATTAACCTTAAATGCACTTTTATAATAAAACAATACAAAAGAACAAATAAAATCCAGTGTATTGTCAAAAATGGTTATTCTCAACTTTACCTAATTCTACGCCACTGCTTAAAAAAATTCATTCCATTTTATAATCGGTGACATTGTCGAAGAAAATTAATTCGCGGAAAAAGTGAAAAACGTGAATAATTCTCAGCTGTAGCTCAACCGTAATAAATTAAACATTAACGTTATTTGAAAATACCTTGTATACGAAATATTTCGTGTCTACGTGTACTTGACATTTTTACATTATTTACGTTCAGTTGAACAGTGAAAGCAACCATACAATTAGTCAGTGGCTCATCTAGGTTTGGATCCCGGGAGGCACAATATCAATGGCGGTACCATATAGCTGAAAGGCGTTCCGCAAGCAAAAAGAATTGGATCACGCCCCAAGTATGATCAATAATTATAGAAAATATAGTAGTAAGCATATATTAAATATACAGAATCCGAAAAGTATTACATGGTTACATGACTATTTATTGAATAGATGGCAGGTAGTTAAATGTAACGAGTATGTGTAAAATAAAAAAGGTATAAATGTTGGTGTACCTCAAGGCAGTATACTTGGTCCTTTATTATTCATAATTTATATTAATGATTTGGCCTACAATCTAGGCATTTGTAAATATAATTTTTTCGCTAATGATACAGTAATTTATATTTCAGATTGTAATTTAATATCTCCAATAAATAATATGAACAATATACTAGAACATATACATGTATATAAATGGATGTGTGAAAATAAATTAAAAATTAATATTGATAAAACAAAATGTTTGTTACTAAGGTCTTATCAACAGTATAATGAGTTTCAAAATCAAAATGTTTCTTTTAAAACGAAGCTATTAAAATTGTTACTAAAGTTAAATATTTAGGAGTTATTATCGACAAAAATTTTAAATTTCATGATCATTTATGGATTATATTTGTAAAAAAATTTCAAAAAAAAAAATAGGAGTACTAAATAGATTAAGCGGATACTTAAGCATTTATAGTAAAAAAGTGATTTTCAATTGTATTATTTTACCTCATTTTGTTTTTTGTAGTTCAATTTTATATATAATATGTTCACAACAAGATAAAAACAGATTACAGATTTTACAAAATAGAGCAATGAGAATAATATTGGGATGTAATAAATACACTAAAATAACGGAAATGCTAAATTGTTTACAATGGATGAATATAGAATTTTTTTTATTATTTCGTATTTTGATTTTTATTCATAAAATAAATTTAAATATAACAGAACCATATTATGAAAATTTCTTGACAAAATTTAATGAAGTTCATATTCATGAAACAAGAGGAAAAAATAACTTTATTTTGGATCATACAAATTTGAAATCGACTCAAAAATCAATATTTTTTAGTGGTGCTATAGAATATAACAAGTTAGAAAATGAAATTAAAAGGTGTAATTTAAAACTATTTGTAAAAAAATTAAAGAATCAAATTTTATGTAAAAAAGTTTAATAAAATAGTCTTTCTAGATCTTATCGTACGGGTGTCACGATTTAACAAAGACATACTTTTAATTTTTCTTTTCTTTTATTGCGTTTAATCATACTCTCCAAATAAAATCCATAAGACAAATATGACATACTTATGCAAATTTGACATGAAAGAAAAGGATATGTATTTTATTTAATTTTCAGGGATTCACAAAAGTTGTACCTTCGTCTTGATTTAAAGCTGTCAGTTTTGTGACTTTGACAATTAATTTAATGTGACAATTAGAACGATAAAAAGCAATTTTGTGGTTTTTTGTATATCCAAGCAAAAAAAATGGTGCTTAATTTGTTAAACTATTTCGAGAATGAAAGAAAAAGTGAAAATTCGCCAACCAATATGCATAAAACCGTAGCAAAAACACTTGGAATTAGTTTAAGGACTGTGCAGAAAATTGTGCATGAAAGAAAGCATAATATAATACCGAAGAATACTAACAAATGTAACCGAAGAAAGCCAGAGAAGAAAATATAAAAATGGGAGTTCGGAACCTGATTTATGATTTATACAGATCAAAAACCAATGTAACTCATGCAGTTTTAAAAGAAAATTTAAAAATTCGAGATGTTTTGGAAATCGGACTTGAATCGTTTTCAAAATAAATAAAAAAGTTGGGTTTTCGCTATAAAAAAGACTGTAACCGGAGATTTTTATGTGAGCAGCCACATATAGTGACTCAGCGTGTTCAGTTTTTAAAAAATACACGGAAAATATCAAATAAAAATTTAGCAAAGTAGTATCTTTAGACGAAACATGGATATTTTCAAATGGAAGTGGTTCAAAATCTTGGCAAGATGATTCTGTGAAAAGCGTGAAAAGGAAAAAGGGATGTGGTACGGGAAAGCGGTTTATTATTTTATTTACAACCATGTATGTAATAATGACATTTCACCTATCTTTGAAAGGTGGAAAGTTGACGTTTCTTGACTTTTACTTTCCACCCGGGTGGAAAGTGAGCACTTTCCACCCGGGTGGAAAGTAAAATTGTTATTTTTTGTAATTTTATTAAAAATCGATATCTCAAAATAGTAAATTTTTTTTTTTTTAAATTTTAATAAAAATCGATATCTCAAAATAATATACAAACACACCAACACACAACTCATTACACAAATTCAACAACAATAATTTTATTTTTTATTTCTTTAAATGAATTATACCTAAATGACATTTATAAAAAACAAAAAATTAACATGGTTTATGTTTTACTTATTTACATTAAATATTACATTGGCATTATTGTAGGCAGTCACAGATATGTTTAAACCTTGCTGAAATTCTTCTTTTGAAAGGTTTATTTCATGATTATTTGAAGTTAAAGTAGTGTTAGTAAAACTTGAACTTGGCTTTGAAATCAATTTTGCCGTATTAACCTGAGTAGAAACCGAACTGTCTATGTATCCCTCAGCTACTGTGCTAGATTTCCAGCCTCCTAACCGCTTTATTTGCATAAGATCGCCACCGTTATTTGCGAGCAAAGTAGCCGCTGTTCTTCTGAAACAGTGACCAGTAAAACCTTCAGTATTCAGCTTCAGAAAAGCTGCAATTTTTTTTGGAAACTGACTTAAAGTGTTGTGCCCAATACATTGTTTACTAATTTTTCCATATCTTATTTGCATAAAAAGCTTTCCATCCTGTATATTTTTCCGTAAAGTTATGTACTCCTTAAGTGGTGCAATCCATTTATTATCAGTTATCATAAATGATCGTGGCTGGTACGTTTTGCTATTTTGTATTTCAATCGCGACCTTTTCTTCTAAAAAGTGAACGTCTGTTGTTTTCATTTTGTATAATTCATCTGATCGGCAGGCGCCTGAGACACCAATAACCAATGCGACCTACAAATGTATAAAATAATAAGTTAATATAGAAATAGTCAACCTTTTAGCCTAAAATACCTTTTGAACAAGAAATTCCATAGGTGCTTGTTCCAAAAATGTTTCAATATTATCCATAGACAGTGTGGTCGATTTTTTCGGCTTGTATCCTTTGTTTTGCTTTTTTAAAAATGCTAATAGCTTTGCGTGTTTAGATATGTCTACTTTTTCCCTAATTGATAGAGTGGTCCTCAACATTGAATATATTGACCAAAGCGTTGATATTTTCTTTGTCTTGGCATTTTCACTAAAATAAGCTAGTAGCGCCGATTCAGAACCAGGATTTTGAACTTTGTTTCCAATACACCATTCTTTAAAACAGTTATATGCCTTGTCATATCTCGGGCGGCTTTTAGTTGGCAGAAGATCTTCTTCTACTATTTTTGCTGCTTCTCGAATTTCTGGGGGAGTAGCAGCCAAATCAAATTCCTCATCTGAGAGCATTTTTTTGGTGTTTTGTAAAAACTTTGACACTAACGTTTTAAAAAAATAATATATTGTTTAGTGACATGGAAACCATATTCCAAAAATGATATTTGCCATCTTGATGTGTATTATTACCTACGTTATTTTATCACCTGCGGTTATTTGAAATTCTAAATGTCTGTCTACTTTTGCAATGGAAAAGTCAAAATGACATTTACCTTTTAATAATTATTTGAACTCAAAATAATAAGAAGTGGATGTTGGATGTGGTTGTAAATAAAATAGTATACAAACCTCGGTGAAAAGTTTCATTACTGTCTCTGAGATATAGTTTACCTCGACGCTTCGCGTCTCGGTAAACTATCTAATCTCTCGACAGTAATGAAACACTTTCCACCTCGGTACGTAATATACTATTACATGCCGGTTCTGTAAGCTACGCGTAGCTATACATATATTCGGTGGTACTTCGCACTGATACCTATCTATTTATATAAATAGCATAAAAGTAATGGGCACCTCGTTTATTTTAAAGACAGTACAATAAATGTTTAACAATAAAAAGAATGTAATGTTTAAAATACTTTTATAATGCATACTTTAACTGTACAGATAAAACAAATAGTGAATAGGATAATAATTTTTTAATTTTCGTTGAGAAAAGGTTGTTAAACATTTTATTTTAGTTTAAAGGAAAGTTTTAATAAATACGCTTTATTCGTCTACAAGTATAAAATAAAAATGAAATAAGTCTTTTCTATTTCGCCATGTTAAAGCACCCTCCCTCGCATTTATCACTGATTTTATCCATGCTTCCAGAGTCAATGAAATGGAACATTATGGATCAAGAAATATAATAAGAACTTTTCCGAGAATGTAGGTTAAAGCTGTAAAAAAAAGGGTGAATGTGAATGGACTAGGTACAACTTTAGATATTAGAATACCTTTTGTTTTCTCCGGTTTCAGCCAAAGTTTAAACTAAAATAGTTTTTAGTTAAAATTATAAAGTGTTATAAATGTGATCTTAAATCTATCTCTTTAATTTCTTCTATGGGTTTTGTGATAGAGGTAACAAATTCTTTACAAGACTTTTTTTTTAGGTGACCTTAGTCATAACTACTAGACTAGACTAGAAGTTAAAAAAGTCAAAAAATATTAGGTAACGCTAGCTAACAGAAACAGAAATTGGTACGTTTCTCTACCCAGTGACGAAACCATGGTTGTATATCGGGCTGCAGCTCCCTTTACCAGAACCCCAAAAATAAATATTTTTAAATTACTATCTAAGGCTGTTTGTATTTAATATATTTCCTTTTTAAAAACTTGGCAACATTGCTTTTCGACTTGACAGGATTGAAAAATTTACCTTTTTTTCGTATTTGTCATTGGTTCGTCACTCCACTCTTACTCGTAGCGTTGACAGAGTCGAAGTTTATTGGGTTTTTACTGCTTTTACATTATCGATGCCATTGTAGTGTTGTGTTTTGTTATTCTTATTTGCGATTCCAGGGAGGGAAGGGGTTTTTGGGCTGCCGCTCCCCTATAGGTACCTAAAACAAAATTTATTTACTTCAGATTTTTTCAAACACGTTTTTATTTGATTTAATTTTTATTAAAATACATGTCATAAATTTTAAATATTATGTAACCTCGAAAACAATGTTTTCACACAAGCGGTGCGCCTGCGTATGTTTTGCGTTCAACGCTGCCTTGCCATATTATAATTTACGTTCACAGCGTAGTATAACGTCGCCAAAATGCCATGTGTTTTTAAATACAAACACATGGCTACAAATAAAACACATTAAAAAACCTTGTTTTTCATATAAAATGGACTGTTGTTTGGAAAATGTGTCTCCCAATGACGTAAGACGTGCTAGAGTCGGGCTTATCCCATGCGCTTGGGATCTATATATCTTCTTTAGTAATAGTATAATAATGATATGATGCTGTGCCATAGCTTTACTGAAAGCGCGGTGTCGCTTTGAGTTTTTATTTCTTAATTTGTAAAAAAATGCTCTTTGGACCCTTTGGATCTTAATAATTATGCCTTTTCTTACTAGGCTGTCCCCCCAAAATTTTGTCAAGCTCTGAACTCCCTCACATAATAACTTCATTGACGAAATAGTTAAGAGAGTAAAAAAACTTTAAATTTTCAATTCTATTTCTTAATATCTTGTTTTATTCTCTAATAATTAGACTACAAATTTAGTCACAAATAACGAAAAATACAAAAACTTATAAGTAAACAATATTTTGTTCTACAGTATGTTATATTTAGATCCAAAAGGTTTACGTTAGCATTGAACTATAAAATAATAATGATCCAGTAAAGCTTTCCGTAATTTGCTATATTTTATATTAAAGCTCTTTCACAAGAAACTTATCAATACTTTTATTTGATGCTTTTGAAAATCAAAATAGAAAGGGTTACTTTTTAATGAAAAATTAGAAATGTTAGGAAAAACAGTCAAAACTAAAAGTCCACTTTTATAACAATGAAAGTTTATATATGCCGTAATTGTAAAAAAGTTTTGCTTGTCTCCAAGTATGTGGTGTACGAGGAAGGGTCAAAAATTATTAAATGTCCTTTTATAGAAAATTCCAACGGGTAAATTAACCCCAAATGATGAAAATGGCTTCTAGCAACTACCTAATAATCTAAAAATGTCTGTCATCCCGCAAAACTGTTTCTAAAATTGCAACAAATATAATTATTATCGATCAAGAAATCGAAAATTATTTGCCACTAGATAGGGTAATTATCTATATTACACTTTCTACTGACATTCTCTTTATCAAGTAATAACGCTTATTTCTCGAATTGGCGGAAACAAGAAACAACGAAGAGTCTGGAACTCTGGGACCTCTAAGTTCATAATAATTCTGCCTTGGAAAACATTCCGTACTTGGAGTTTTGGAGAGACAAAAATGTTACATAGTTTACTGTCATCCAATACAATTTATTATTGTTTATGGTATGACTAATGTTTCAATGTTTTTTAAGTAAATAAACCAAATAAGAAATGCCCTAAAAGCTTTTTGCGAGTGGTAGGGGGAGAATAAAAATAACTTTAATTCCATTAAATAAAATTAAATAATTTTATATTGCCCATCCCTTTTGGTCAAAATCCTATCATTTGAGGACTCCTTTCGTATGACGTCACGTTCCCCCGTGCCATATCGCGACATAGGTTGGTCGGGCTACAAAAATGCAGAACACTCAACTACTTCTTCTGCACTCTCAGCTTTCGCGTTACATCAAATAATTTTAAGTTTTAGTCTTGCGAATAAATCATTGCAAAATACCAGCAGAATTTCACGGTATCTACGCTTACCGGAAAAATTCAGCCAATATAGAAAACGAAAACCTTAATGATGGCCGTAGGTGCTTCGCTATCGGAACGTACTTGCTACTATGGAGGGGGAATGCAGCAAATGAATCGCGCTTGAACAAAATCTGGCAAGGTTAAGGCTTGATTGATCTCTTATTAACTCGCGCCAAGCCCATTTCGTATTTATTTCTTTACGTTAAAAGCTGTCCTATAACTTAAGGCTTACCAATACAGTATATATATACATTTAGTTAACAAAATATTAAAGCAATTTTTGTTTAAATATCTACCACATTAAAAAAATTTTAATCCGAAATGCCCATGTCTCCTATAATATATATACAGTGCGTTTTTCTTAACGCGGGCCATAGGGATTTACATCGTAAATCTTTAAGTCTATGTTAGGCACATTTCTATTGAGAACTACGAGTTGAAATTTTACACAAATATTTCTTGTGGTCTCATATCCAATTTAGGACCATGTTTGTATTACTTTACTAACGCAAAATATTGCAAAATACCATTTTAAGTTATAATATCACGCTGTTTTGCCCAGCACTGTATATTAAGTTTACCCAGGTATATTTGACATAAACTGGTATGTGACATTTTAATAATATTTGGCAAGTTGTACCGAAATTATACAATATTGATGATTATATACCTCAATCCGATTTTGACCAATTAAACGCTGTTTTGCGACCAATCAGATGCATATTATACTGAATATACCCCGCATAAGTGGATATACCCCGGGCCACCTGCCACAACAATGCCAATGCATAACAACATCATAACAAGTTTAAAATATTTGATGGTTGCTATAGACCGTTTCTATAATAACAAAAATCCCTTTCAACAAATCAAGTTTTTGATGTTGTCAGATTCATGTCACATTTTTTAAAAAATGGAATCTTGCCGATTCGGTAATGTTTCAGTCGAAAATATAAGAAAAAACGCTGAAAAGACTATCCCAGAAAATACAACAAAAACAAAAAAGTATATATGGACCCAATTCGAGAAATTCTGCGAAACACGGCAGTATATATTGACCAAAAATACAACTATAATACAGCTTGCCGCTATATTGGAAGACTGGAGTTTTAATATGAAGAAAAAAGATGGTTCTGACTACAAGGAAGGGGTTATCAAGACAATGTGGAACCAAACAGCCCAACTGCTTCAAGAAAGGTACTTCAATAAATACAACATTAAATTTGATCCTTTTAAAGATCCTGAATTCCAAAAAGCACGTATGGCTAGAAATTCTAAAAGAAAACTGCTTCAGGCTGATCCAAAAAATCACCGGAAAAGTGCAAGAGCACTAACCTACGACGAGTACAAAAAGATGGTAAACATTTTTGACGAAAATAACCCCGAGGATTTACAGAAAAAGTTCTATCAAATAGCGGCTGTGGAATTAGCATGGAGAGGAGGAGAAGCCGAGACATGCCTAAATACGTATTTCAGAGAAGAATATTATAGCCATGGTACAAAAAGTAATAGAATAGAATATAACCCAATCTTTTCAAAAACATCCCAAGGCGGAGACAAAAAGCTTTCAAATTCAAAATGGTTAGTGGCAAACACAAAAGATGCCGATTTATGTCCAGTTCGCCTTTACAGAAAACTAATTTCAAAAAGAGGGCAAAACATAACTACCCAAAGACTATTCCTGACAGTAAATCCAAATTGGAAAATGGGAAATTGTTACAAAAACTGTCCCATTGGAAAAAATACTCTTTCTAATTGGACAAAACAAGCAGCACAAAAAATTGGACTAGATACTGAGAAAGAAAAAATCACAAACCATTCCAATCGAGCCACAGCTGTCTCTACATTAAGCAAAGCAGGTGTGAGCGAACAAACTCTTATAAAAATAACTGGACATAGTAGTGCTGCATCCATAAAGCCATACTTGCAGATGGACAAAACTCATCACGAAAACACTATTCAAGGTTTAAGAGGTCACCCTCCAACTAATGGGTTGGACCAACACGAAGCTCCAGTCTCTTGCAGCTCGAAGAGTTTCCAGCAACACCAGCAAGCCACTACTGTTTATTACAATAACTGTGTGTTTAACAATAATACTTATAACTAATTTTCTGTTAGTTTTATTACTTTGTCAATTGTTTCGTTTTGTCCGTTTTTCTAGTAGCTACATAAATCATTTTAAAAATCTTGCATTTCGTTGTATTTTTTCTTTTTTTTTGGTATATAATCTCAACATATACCACTCGAGGTAAATATTTTATTTAGAATATTTTTTGACATTTTTCCGCAAAATGTCAAAAAATATTCACCTCTTGTGATATAACTTATGATTATTTAGTTTGTATTAAATATGCTTTATTTTAAGTGGTTTAAAATGCATTAATTTTCTTAATTCTAAAGCAGACATATGACATTCCTCTTATGCAGTTTGAAACCATTTCAATACGTTCTTTTACGGTGTAGCAAGACATGATAAATTACAAAACTAATTTCATGAAAGTCAGGAAAATACTGACAGCCGTGTCAATATTTTTCTTTATCTAAGGTAGTTAATTACATAAATTACAAGGGGGTAAAAAAGTGTAATTTTAAAAAAATAAAAAGAGCTTTTTTGGGTATCTCTTGGAGATTTTTTGCACAGATTGTATGTTAACTTCTTCCTCCTATCTCATATTTTATCTATTCTCAAGTTTAATATTATTTGTTTCATATAAATGTGCCTAACATAGGCTTAAAGATTTACCATGTAAATCCCTATGGCCCGCTTAAAAAAAAACGCAGTGTATATATAAGGTAAGTCCAATAAACCCTACTGCTACCCTATTCTATTTTATAAATAAAGATATAAAGCATATCATATTTCAATAAGTATTGAGTAGAATTTGTAACGACAGTAAAATGTGAATCATATATAAATAGGTAGCGCAAAAATGTAGGATCAAAACAAGGTTAATCGTATAAATATATATTGTGTAGAAAAGCTGTAACAAGAATTTTGGCTATGTACCTAGTGAATAATAAACCACTGTGTTTAAAAAAAATTAGTATGTGTTATTGAGATATACGGGATATTTATTAAAAAAGGAACACATTATTCTTTAGTTAGTTCGTGGATTTTGCTATAATTTCTTATTACTGTAAAGGTGGAAATAGTATCCTCAGTTTACTGTTTAAGGTGTAGATATGAACTGGATATTCATTAACTGGCTAAACAATTACTAATAATTTAAAATCGGCTTGGAAAATATGTATCCAAAACCTACTGTGTAAAATTTGTACAATAAAATTTAATACTACTTACTTTTTTTTAACAAATATAACAGTCCATTTTACAAATATTCGTTTATAGACCTCACAACCACTTTCTCTATGGCGTAAACAACAAAGTTTTTGAGATTATCTTCATATTATACGAGTTTTCAAAATAACCCAAGGGAACAGTTTTTACTGCGTGAATCCAAATTGCTTTATCAGTTATTGTCTCCAACTACAGTTCAAGCACTAAAAAAAGAAGGCTAGACGCTCCAACGTTATTTTTGGGGTTAAGAGATATATTCTACTTTAATATCATGAAAGTTGTTTATACTAATATATTTTATTATTGTTACTTAATATAAAATAACAATAACTAGTATTTTCGCGGCTTCTAGAGGGTTTTAAGCGGTAAAATAAAGGAATTACGTATTTTCTTATCAGATAAGATCCAAAGGTCAAAATTACAAATCTATTACATGAAGAACAAGGTTTGAATCTAGTGACGGCTCTTCCATACACACTTTATAAAATGATCAACTTCAAACTAATTAAATCTCGCCTTTAGTACTTGCCGATACCACATATTCAGAGAAAATGAACCGGCACAGTGCGACCGACTCACAATGTTCAAAGCCAACGACCAACTGCCACCTGCTGATCTGTCACAGAAAATTATAAGGCTATTAAATGGTTTCGTGTTACGCATACGTCAGCAATGCAATTTCAAATCCCTCAAATCAGGCATTATTTAAGCGATTGGCATATTCTATACAATTTATTGATCAATATCAATTTGAAGTTATTCAATTTGATCATTTTGTGTAAATAACAGTATTAATCATACAACTGATTAAAATTATATAAAAACAAATTTTTAAAATGGAATCAAATATTATGTCCTATCAATCATCCTTTCATATCCTTTTTTACTGTGTAAGGTCATTGATCAATAACCTTCCTTAATAATTTTCTTCTTTATGTTGTACATAACTTTTTTATATTCATTCATCAAATAGAACCTTTAAATACAATAGTGTCATTTAAAATTAACTAAATATAAATGATGCTACTTCAATAAATGGCATAGACAACTAAATTACACATTCAAACACAATTTTACTAGATAACTAAATTTACCAGATGGCAGAAGGCTAAGCTCAAAGGTAATTACCGATAAAATATTGTCTTCCATTAACCCACCTTACCCACAATCTAATAATCTAACTTTGTCAAATAAACACATAATCGTTATGGACTCATTAAACCATAACAGGGCAGTTTCTCGAAATGTCCTGTAGAGTCACATGGGAGCTAAGGATAATGTTTGTACAACTTTTCGAGGAAAATTTAACTCTGGAGTACAATTAGAACATGGCGGGGCTAAATTACAAGTATTGCACCGGCCATTTTCGACAAATGTGCCACTAATTGTGGGCAATAGAGAACACAGAGAAGTTTTGGCAATATACTTAATAACTTATAATTATTAAAAAGACATAATTCAGCACTTTAACCATATCAGGAATAAAATGAAACCCAGTTGGCTTTTTAATATAACCAAATTTATCATAATACTAAACACGTATAACTGACATGATTATAATAACTTATTTTTTATAAATTTATGTAATACCTACTAGTGATACAAGTAGTTTAGCTTTGGAATATATTTTTTAATATAAACTCTATACCTAATAGTTCCTGTATAATTTTTGCGAAACATCTCCAACACATTTTTACTACCTCCCAAGCCTCTAATATTTATTTAGGCATAACGTCTCGGTCAGCAGCGCAGCCGTCCTTATCTGTTTCTATTGTCGCATCTTAAAGTATCGCTCTCCGCTTGATCGTCATTTGACGAGACGAAACGGAGGCATGCTTACCCTGGGCTCGAGGTTTTTAGGAAAGTTAATAGTAAAAATTACATGTTGTAGGTTATCGTATTTTAAACATTTTGGTGGTTAGTGTAGGTCATGGATTTCTAATTTTTTCTTTCCCTTCCCTGCGGAAAAGTCGGAATCAAAATTGAGATTTTTAGATCCTGGTAAGTCCCAGTCACAGGGACGATACAACATTACAACTTTAAAGTAAAGCCATATTGCTTTTCGAAACCATTTCATTGTTTTTCAAAGCTGCCTTTATATTTCTTTAGAAAAGACGCATATGCTTTTAAATTTGCAATTGGGACTTAAGTGAATTTAAGCGTGTAAAGTGGGTTTACGCGCCCAAAGTTTTTGAGAAAAAAGTAAGGCCGATATTAAAAAATGGCTTTAAAAAAAACTGTTTGGTACAACATTCTACACCCGGGAAAGTCATTTTGCTTTTGACCAATAAAGAATTGTTTAAGATATTACAAAATTACTAAAAATAAAAAAAATTTCTAAAAAAAATTTTGGGAATATTTTCGATCGTCATTTACTTTTCTGGATGGGGTATTTAAAGTAGAATTTATTTTCTAAATATCAATTTTTATTTTTTCTTTTCGTTTGACCAGCAAAACGTTCGGCAATTTTCATTGCGGTAAAGGGGGTTACTGCTCTTAAGGCAAATTTTTTCGTGTCAATTTTAAAATAGCATAGGAGTGTATGGTATCAAATTGTTGAAAAAAAATGCTCGTTTTAAATATCCCAGTGGACCACCATCGTTCCATTTGGAAAAATGGAGTAAACGTCAAGAAAACAAAATTTTATTTTTTAAACGCTTGTGAAACTTATAAAGTCAATTATTATAACATAATTTTAATTTTCATAATAATATACTACTTGACTATTAAGTAACAGATTAAATTAATTTGTAGCACTCTAGACTGAAAATAAAAAATAAGCATAAAAATGTTATAACACGTCAAAAAGTGAGATGTTATTTCACTCATAATGTTATGCTGAACCCAAATAAGTTAAAATATACAAGATGTCCCATTTAAAATATCAAAGTCAAGCTCACTTATAATAATCATAATCTCAAAATTTCTTTTTAATATCTATAAATATAAGAAAGTCATAGGGGTGAACGTATTTTGAGAAACACCCGGTATTAATAAAACAGTGTAGTATTTTTTTGAAATTATCAGAAAAAATTCATTGCCTTTGGCATTTGTTTTTCAAATGGAGCAGCAAGGAAAACATTTGCCATTTTATAAGAAAATCACATACACACATTACAAAATTGCAGAAAAGTAAAAACGTTCGATTTTATTTTTGTTACTAACATATATAATAATTTGTTGTGAGACTAAGTTAATATTAGCACACCTGCGAATTATTCTTAATAGGGTTAGATAGGTATAAGCTGATTTGGAATTTTATATCGGGTATTACGTATTATAATTGCTTTACTTACTTTTCGTACAATCGATTCCGGGAGACAAATCCATAACATAAAAATAACATTGAATAACAGAATAAAACGGAGCTCGTGCGCCGGATAACATGTTGCAATAACGTTTTGCGTGCTGTGTTGTGTGGTGCATAATACTTATTATTATTTAAATATTTTCGATACCTCCGTAGATACAAATTTAAAATTTAGATATTTTGGTAAACTTTGTACGCTAAATAGAACTGCGGTCTTAAAATGTCGATATTTATAAAATGTGGCCAGAGATAGGAGATAGAGGGGTCAAAATACACATACTTACCTTTTTTTACGCTAACATTTATACTTTTTTCTGTCAAATTGGGAAAACCTGATATATTTTACGTAGTAGTATAGTTTGATATTCAATAACTGAGGTTACTGTTTTTGCCTTTATAGTATTAACAAATTATATCATAAGTCATAAACTAACTAAAGAATAATGTCTCCCTTTTCTAATAAATATCCTCGTAAATCTCAATAACACATACTATTTTTTTTCAAAAACACACTAGGTATATAGCCGAAATTATTTTTACAGCTTTTCTACACAATATATATTTTTACGATTAACCTTGTTTTAATCCTAAATTTCTGCACTACCTATTTATATATGATTCACATTTTACTGTTGTTACAAATTCTACTCAATACTTATTGAAATATGATACGCTTTATATCTTTATTCATAAAATAGAGTAGGGTAGTAGTAGTGTATATTGGACTTACAGTATATTATAGGAGACATGGGCATTTCGGATTAAGAAATTTTTTAATGTGGAAGATATTTTAACTAAAAATTGCTTTAATATTTTGTTAACTAAATGTATATAATATACTGTATTTGCAAGCCTTAAGTTATAGGGCAGCTTTTAATGTAAAGTAATAAATATGAAATGAGCTTGGCGCGAGTTAACAAGAGATCGATCAAGACTTAACCTTGCCAACTTTTGTTCAAGCGCGATTCATTCCCATGCCACTCTGGCTGCATTCCCCCTTCATAGTAGCAAATACGTTCCGATAGCGAAGCACCCACGGCCATTTTTAAGGTTTTCGTATTCTATCTTGGCTGAATTTTTCAGGTAAGCGGTACTAGTGGTAAGACGTGATTGGATGCGCCGTTTTCTAGATAAATTTATTTAAAAATTGCATTTAAAAAAACTACCAATTTATGTGATTTACTAGTATTAGCAAATAATAAAATATTATTCGATTTAATTTAATTTATTTACTAATTTCCTAATTTTAAAATAAACATAATAATATACCAAGTCAAGAGGACTGTGTCATAATTATTACTGGTGGTTTCATTGATGTATGTAACAGAACCGTATTTAATTGTTTTAAATAAATAAATAGATAGATAGATAGATAGATAGAAACGTCTTTATTTTCGACTAGGCGAAGCTCAGCAACAGCTGTTTGCTTAACAAAGTATGTATAATACATTTACAAAAATTTGAATTTTACAAAGAAAAAATACTAAATTCCAGTGATATTACCTAAATCTAGTTATATAGGAAACTTAAAAATGGCAACTTAAAAAGTAATAAGACATAGATCTTAAATCTACACATCTTTAAACATTATTCAATCATAGTTTCCTAGCAAAACTCTACGATATTTTATAATAAATGAATTCGAACTTAGGTTAAGGAATTTGTTACATATATCAGCATTGTAAACTTTAGGAGCTATATAGGAAAAACTACGTTAAAAAAGGGCGGTTCGATGTTTTGGTACATCTAAGAAACTGTTGTAACGAGTTGAACGATCATGTGTGGAATGCCGAAAATGAAGCTTTTCATATAGGTATTGGGTTATACCACTTAAGAGCAAACGTTATAAGAAAAAACGATATAAAAAAAAGGCAAAATGCAGTTTTTATCGGTCTACTGTTTTAAGTAATTTCAGCTCAGCTAACTTGTAGCTGACATGATCATCACTTACTCTTGTTCGCAGTCCACAAATAAAACAAATACAAGAATTTTAAACCCTTTGTAATCTCGTTTTGCATTGAAAGTCCAGACAAGGCCCGTATACATAGCTACAATAATTAGAGTGAGAGAGAACAAGAGTCACACAGTGCCTTCTTTAATTGAGGACGTGCTTATTCTTATAAAAGTTTCTGGGAGAGAAATACAATTCCTGAATAACTTTACCTACCTGACTTCTAAACCGAAGCTTGCTATCAAAAATTGGTGCACCCGAATTGCGTTAAGTTTTTGCTAATCAATTTGAAGATGCTGCAGGGATCTTTAATCCCCTAACCGAATTGCGTTACGGTCAAAAAGGGTCGGAGTGGTCGGTATTACCTGTGATTATTCTACATACTCTCCAATCGGTTCTAAAAGGTGTATTGGCAACCGGTTTGTTCGTTGTTACCCAGAGCATTTTTTTTAACCAATATTTGTTTAACTGAACTGGTCCAAAAATAGTTCCAATCCTTTAAGAATTTCCTATCAATTTATATTTTATACCAAGTCTGGCAATACATGTACATATTTTTTTTAAATTATGTCATCCCATCTTTTATATATTCAAACAAAAAAAACAATTTGTGTAAATATTATAATACGGTATTTTATTTTTCATTGAATTTACAGTGATAAGATAATAGAATAAAGTACAATCTACTTTAATATTGGGGTACCTAATAATTTAATAATAGAGCAGGTACCAATATTCAACTTGACGGAATTCAGGTGCGACCCTCTAGTCCCAAAATGTTCGTAACGGAGTTCGGGCGTCGGATTACGGATACCTCTTAACCGTAACGGAGTTCGAGTGCGCCCTCAAAAATAACCCCCAAATTTTTATATTCCTGCACAACGGGTAGTACCGTATCAGCCATAACCACATTCACGTTTTCAGCTGCCCATTGACAATCAGGTCCAAAATAAGTGATAGCGGATTTTTTAGGATTTAACTTTAAACCATTGTTTTGAGAGTAGTCATAAATCGATTTCAAGCACTCAGATTTTTTTTTAAATAGCATTTAATTGGCCCATTAGACAATAATAACATATCCATGGGTTGGTGCGCGAGGGGCAGGGAGGGGAGAACGGCGATCGCTCTTTTTTGCCCCCAATTGGTTACGCAACTGCAGCACTGGTAGGTAATTATCAGAAAAAATGCCTGGTAATTAGATGGTTACTAGTATTATTGCAACTAAACTGGTCAACAAAAAGATCGTACCATTCAATTTTTAAACCTATTTTCAAATTGCTGTAACTTTTTTAAAAATTGACATTTTTGAATGTAGTTTCCAAATTTGGAAAGCGCGATTTTTCTACTTTAACCTGTATTTCATTTATTTTTGGTAGAATTAATATTATTATGATACACAGGGCGATCAAGAGAGCGCTGCAAAAAATCACAAAATTTTAGTGTGTGCCATTTCAGTGGTGATTTTTTTTGGTCGTTACAATATGGGTTTTTACCAAGGTAGGATCAATATCTCTAGACGTTTTTGCCAGTTTTTGGATTAAGTACCTCTGGCTTTAGATACGCCAATAAACGTCAAATTTTGGTAATCATTGCTTTAAAACGCTATAACTGGAAAACGGATTGATGGATTTTAACGAGTTTTTCACATTCAAAAGGCCCATTTCATGGAGATGTTCTATGACCTACGTATTTTACGAAAGGTGAGAATTTTATTAATATACGGGGTAATCAACAAAGTCATTAAAAAATTAAATGTTTATTTGCTCGCCATTTGGCCAGCAAAGTGTTTCACTTATAAACAATATTAACAACATTAATGGTAGCAAATAAAATTGATTAAATTTTAACAAAAATAAATAATAACAAATAAAATTAATAGTGAGTAGGTCCACCGTGAACCCTTAGAATTTTCATTACTCTTCTTGGCATGCTACTCACCAAGTTTGCAAGGAAGTACTGGGGAATAGCGTTCCATTCCTCTCTTATTGCATTTGCCAATTCGTTCAAGTTGTTAAAATTATGCTCTCCGTCATTCAATCATAGTTGCATCTAACTCCATACATGTTCTATCCAAATGGCGCAAAAATAAACATTTAATTTTTTTTTAATTACTTTGTTGATTACCCCGTATATTAATAAAATTCTCACGTTTCGTAAAATACGTAGATCATAGAACGTCTCCATAAAATGGGCTTTTTGAATGTGAAAAGCTCGTTGAAATCCATCAATCCGTTTTCCAGTTATAGCGTTTTAAAGCAATTATTACCAAAATTTGACGTTTATTGGCCTATCTAAAGCCAGAGGTCCTCAATCCAAAAACTGGCAAAAACGTCTAGAGATATTGATCCTACCTTGCTAAAAACCCATATTGTAACGACCAAAAAAAATCACCACTGAAATGGCACACACTAAAATTTTGTGTTTTTTTGCAGCGCTCTATTGATCGCCCTGTGTATCATAATAATATTGATTCTACCAAAAATAAATAAAATACAGGTTAAAGTAGAAAAATCGCGCTTTCCAAATTTGGAAACTACATTTAAAAATGTAAATTTTAAAAAAAGTTACAGCAATTTGAAAATAGGTCTAAAAATTGAATGGTACGATCTTTTTGTTGACCAGTTTATATGTGAAGTAAATTTTCCCTTTACTGTCCAGCAAAAACAAAAACATTACACACTCAGCAATTCCTGTAATCCAGAACAAACAGGAAATGTGCTTTTAATAGTGGGAACTTACACCTGATTTAAGTAAAACACAGGTAAATGCTGCAAAATAGTTGGACGATAATTGTAAGCCTGTTTAGAGAACACATTTCTGTTGTGTACCGTGCAACCGCATGTAGAACTTTAAAGGTAAAATATGTTAAATACGTATTTATTTAATTAACGAAGATTTAGGCAATTTTGTTGCTATTACTGCTAAATACAAATAAGTGAATAAAATCACAATGATGTTTTCAAAATCTGCAAATTTATTATAGAAAACTTAATTCACGTTTTGATTAGCTAAACAGTAAAAATACAATTGATTAACAGGAAGGAATGTCTGACTTAATTTACTTGATTATATTTTTTGTGTTAAATTTGTAAATTATTAGTATGATTTATACGTGTGTTTGTTTGAAGGTTGTAGACAATGAAGTAATATCAAAAAAATTTCCTTGTCGGACTTCCATTGTCTTTATTTTGTTACTTATCACAACGTTTCGGTTAGTTAGTATCTCTAACCGTTTTCAAGTGTAAACTAAATTATAATTCTAAGACTGCTGTCTTAAATACTATCCATGTGCAATGAAGCTTGATGACTCCGCCCACGTGCTTATTGGAGTGGGAAGTTTGAGCTGTTGATTCTGTACAAGGAGTAGCTTCCAGATATTGAGGATATCTATACTTGGTTTACTAAATATATGGGTATTTTGATTTCTTTAAATTATTTTTTCTCTTTTGCAAATTATATCAAATATTACGTATCATTTTGTTTCTTAATTAAATGTAATTTTAAAGTTTTTTTAAATAGTTTTAATGATATTTGAGATTTAATAAAATTTTTCAAATTATTATATTCTATCAAACTTTTATAAAAAAATATACTTATAAGCTAATTTTTTAGACCCTCTATCCACATAAAAATTTTGATTAGTTCTTGTTTTATAATTATGATGGTCAAAATTATTAATAGAACAAAATTTTTTAAACAATCAGGGAATAAATTATTTTTAATTTTATTTTTAAAGATACATACTAAATAAAAATTTAATTTGATTTCTGATATTCAACCAATCTTAATTTTTTAACATAAAATTTATTTTTGTATATTTGTCACAATTTAAAATAATCCGCATTACGTTATTTTGTAAAATTTGTAATTAATTCATCAAATATTTCCTCACTAGCACAATATAAAATGGAAGAACAATAAAGAAAATATGGTAATATAATAGTATTGAATACAGTTTTCTTAGAAAACAAACTTAAATTAGAACTGATTCTTTTAAAATAACCTACTTTTCCGGCAATCTTCGATATAATACTTTCCAAATAATTAAAAAATTTTAATTTTGAATCAAGGATTATCCCAAAATATTTAAAACTGTTTACTAATTCCAATTTTTCATCATCAATAATTATAACATAACAACACTATAACTTTATGACGGTGTTAAATTTAAAACTTGCTGTATTAATTGTGTAAATAAAATTAAATCCCCTTTTGTGAATATTATACTGTTTGAAGGTTTTATCCAAAAGATTTGCATTTTGACATAAAACAACATGTTTGCAAAACACCTTTTATTTGATAACTGTTACTGTGATAGGTATATTAGTATAATGACATTGCTGAGTAATCCCTTTTAACGAAAACCCATAATATGGCAATGGTATAGGATAGATACTATGTAATGTGTGTTAAACAATTTAATAATATAGCTAACTCGATTCTCGAGGCGTCGTAATAGGATAATATTGTTTAATAATAATCGGCTACTTAGGTAGTAATACATATATAATAATACTCATACACTACACTACACAATAGAGTGATATTAATTACCAATTTGTCAGGCCTAGATACATGTTTATTTTATTAGTTAGGAAGTTGAAATCTTGGTGAGTATATATAGGTGCACGATATACCACAGAACAAAAAAAAGAAATATAGAGTGTCCGAAAAAAGATCAATCCGTTAAACACATGAGCAAAAATAATATGACTTTTATAATGCCATTTTTCATTTGTGACCCTCATGTTTGATATACAGGGTGTCAAAATTAAAACTGACTTTTTAAAATAAGTCGAGTATTTAATAACATATTAATTTCAAATTTGGTACATTGCTTCAGCATAAAGAGTTACATACATCTTTTGAGAAAAACAAAATAAAAGACAATTTTCAAATAATATTCGAAATCGGTCTAGTACTCGCTGACCACTCCTATTTTTTAGTACTTGCGCTAGTGACTTCCGAACCATATTTTTTCAGGTAATCATTTGTTTTTAATTATTTTTTCTCTCTTAAAAAATGTAGATGAATTGATGCATTTTGGAGATCATTTAAAATGTATGAATCCTTAACTGATGCAAACGCGGCTTAGCAAATCTCTTAATTTCCAAATGCTAAATCAAGTCAGCTGTTATGGTATAACCGGGGATACAAGATGTAATTAAATGAAACTTTGCAATAGGTAACAATACCGAAAGCAAACGACTAACCAGAAATAATGTAAGGGCAGTGGCGTACAGATAAAAACCTGTAGTACTAAACCAGGTAAATGAAATTATTTTATTGCCCTTCTAAGAATTTACTATTACTAATATTTTTCACATATCAGTACAATTCCACTGTATTCCATTGTTTTTAAATAATAATCTAATATTACTTATTAATTAAACTTCGAACATGAGGGTCACAAGTAAAAAATTGCATTATAAAAGTCATATTGGTTTTGCTCCATTAATATATGGTTAACGGATTGATATTATTTTTCTGGACATCATGTATAGTGACTATTCCCCATAAAAATGTGTTTAAGTTTATCAATAGGTGTCAAATTTGTTTTATTTTATATTTACATGTTCTGAGTTATGCGAATTGCTTTTTTTACGTTTTCCCTTTTGGGCTTAGCCAAGACTGGACCTCAGTTATCTAAGAGAAATTAATTTATTCTACGAAGTGTTAAAACTAACAATAAAAATTACAAATTTTGAAAAATGCTTTTAACCCCGTCTTAGTTCTAATTCAGTAAATAAAATTACACCATGCATGCAGGTCAACGAAAGGGCCCATTCCTGCTGTGATTTCAGCCATATTGAAAAAATATTAAGTTCCTGATTGATCCGAAGCCAGTGTGTCCTCAGGAACAGCGACAGCGTTGACCTGTCATTCTTCTGTGCCCCTGGTGCTTACACCAACAATTTATAGGATACGTCAGGTCGTAAAACATAACCTATGTTTATTACAGCTTTATGACACCTTTGGGACCCAACCTACGGAATTTCACATCTTCCCTACGCACGATTAAAATTATATTCAACTGTAATTTTACGAAGAAACTTTAAACTTTATTGCCGATTACAATCAGCGGTTTAATTCTCCACAGACTTTCTCTGCAGGAATAAACACATAATCGTAATATCCTTGTTAATGCAGATGATGCCAGGATCTTAACGTGATTATATTTGTAGGTACAAGTTCCGGAAGAAAATTGTACATTTAGCGCTATTAGAGTGGGAGCGTTGGCTGGACTGGTTAGTCTCTATACAAGCATGCCTATAATTGCATTAGAAAGTGTAAAGTTGCGGTATTTTCTTTGTAGTGTAGAGAAACCTATATAGGATCACATATCTGATCTGGATCTGGAAACTGTAGAGGGTAAGAAAATAAGCTTTACAGACCTTAGCTTCAGGCCCGATGAGTAGGGGGGCAAAATCCCCAGGCCCCGGCAGCTTAAGAGGGCCCAGGTCCGCGACTATAATATTATTTTTAAAATAAATTCGTTTATATATGGCCTGCCAAACTGTGATAGACTAAGAAAGTTTGACACCGGGGGCGAAATGGCAATGTGCAATGCTTTAAGAGAAATTTGACTTTACCTACTGTTGCAAGAAAATAAAAATAAAAGCATAAAACAAAATTTTAATAAATTTGCCCTTTTATTAAATTATAAATCTCACCTTTTTTATCGTAAAACTGTAGGTAAAATTGTACTCCAAAGGGTGGTATTTGGCCTATTTTTAGATAAAACTTTGTATTTAAGGTTTTTTAATATTTGCATGTCAGATAAAGCAATAGACGATTCTTATTTCGCACAACCCATCATTAGTATTAGACTTTATAATCTATGGACGAATTTTACCATCTCAGTAAACCATGTTTCATAATAGATAATCATATGCAATGTTAAACAACAAGAACAATAACACACTAGAACCTATTTACATTTTTAAGAACTACAGTACTGGTTTTTATTGGTAAATATATGCTTTATTAACCGTAGTAAGCAAATATTATTATGATTAATGTCAAGTTTTATAACAACTGCAAGTCGAAACTAATACATTACTTATATAAAACCAGATTACACCCCCAATAGAACTTGAATTACTTTGAGTATTCAGAGAAATAATGAATGGCTATAAACCATTCTATGCCAGCAATAATAGTAGGAAAGCGCGTTGCTATCACATATAGTATTAAACAGTTGTATAAAGAGTATGTGAATTCTTATAAGGTAATGAACACATTTTCTCAGTGTAGGGAATATTATGTACAAAATATGGAATGTCCGACCGTCTAAGGTCTTAAATTAGTCTTTGTCTTTTGTATCCTCAAAAATACTTGGAATATCTTAAGTTTCAATTATATTTTAAATTTTAAGAAAATAAGTTTTTTCTTCCAAAAATGGAGTCTTTCAAATAACTTGGCAACGTTGCAAAATAATTAAAAATTATGTTGGGTACGATACGCGGAACCTCGAGGGGAATTTAAAAATGTAAAAATATACAGGGCGTTCCATTTGAAAAAAGAACAATTTTTTTGTTCCGTTTTTTTGAGCCACCCTATAGAGTTAAAAATAATTTTGCGTTATAAGTCACTTACTGCCCTTCAACTTTTGTATTAACATTTTTATTGTATTTGAAATACGGTGCGAGCAAAAATTATTTGCATCAAAGAGGGCTTGGATTAAAAAACGTAGGGCTTGGTTTAGATCACAATGATATGGGGACGATATATCTAACCAAATTAAGGTTAAAATTTTGTCAAATTCATAGTATGACATGATATGACAAAGTAATGAGTAATAAAATAAGTAGACAAATACAAATTTATTTTTGTTGTTGACAAAATTAACAAAGTAAGAATATACAGAAAGAAAAAGAAAAATAATTACATGTATTCTGAGAATTCACATAACCGGAGAGGTGGAACCAGGCTTAATCCGAAAAAAATGTTAGGTCTAATAAATCATTTCTTTCCAATAGGTTTTGGGTAAACAATTGAGAGTAATTCCTGCGTCTTTCAAAATCTGCGGCTTATATTTCTTGGAATACTTGCACTTTATAAAGAAATAAATTTAGCTACTTTTTAAGAATAATAGTCCTGCATGTTCCACAGGATCTTCCTACTTCTTGGAACAGGCGTCTTATACAATTTGTTGGCGTATTTTGCATTATTTCACGAACGTTTGCAACAAATTCTTCTGTTCTTCTTGCTCCTTTTTTGTTTGTATAGAACCTGTTTCCCTAAACATAGTTACTGTTCTTTTCAGGCAATGATAAAAATCCCCAGCAATAAAAGCAACATTAGGAAAATGTTCGTGAAAATCGTCCATTCACAAACCCGGATTGTATTGCTACTCATCATTTACTCTAAACCCGTTTCGAAAATAGGCTTCAACCATGAATGTTTTGTGCTGTTCCGTAAAGCCCATTGTGTGAATTGTTCAAGAAATTGGGAAAATTAGCGATGGATCAAATTACTTGTAACGACTGTCAAAGATGACGGAATAACTGATTGATTGTTAATTCAGGTAGTTACTGACACCCAACAGGTAATAAACTCTTCGGCTTAGCATTACGTCCTTAGATGAAAGGCCCTCTTTGATGCAAATAATTTTTGCTCGCACGGTTTGTTGTAAGTATAACCAATCTTTCCAATTTTCTTTACTTTACAGGGAAAATAAAGGATTTCCATTATTTTTGTCTCCGATATTTATTCCATAGATTCTTATTTATTGTCGCCTACAAGGGAAAAATATAAAAACATATATTTCTGTTTAAAGAATTACAATGCTGCTATTACCGTTATTGGCGGTCAAGCAGTAAATATTACTTTTCTTTGCCGGAGATCCTCGTGCCACACTACTATAAACCTGTCAGTTCTAAATGAAAATTCTGCACGACTCGATATCAGTTATTCATTCAGTATATTCACCTTCGGTATTCAGGGCGCCGACTGTGTGCAGGCGGAATAAACTACGTTCCACGTTCCAAGCAAGATTGGCTAACAGAAACTGATCGGTTGTATATCAGGCCGGTACACAAGCCCGGTTTATTTGCCGCCAGGATGTAAAATATGGCTTTCGGTTCAGGTCACGAGCTGGGTCGGAAACAGGGACCTGGACCCTACATCGAGAGACCTTTTTGTTTTTGTCGTTACACCGCAGGGCATGGCTAAGCGAATATAAGTGTCTGACCCTAAGGCAAAATTAATTGATGGTTTATTTTAGCCCTTTAAATTTATGGTCATGCGTCCTTTTCTCTAATGGGTCTCCTCGGACAGCGCCTCCAGAAGTTATTTTGGTTAATATACAGTTTAAGGCGATGTTATTTAAATGATAATATAATAAAACATATTTTCCTTTGAGTTAGGCAGACATAGGAACCAAGATTTTCCCCGTTTCCCATATAGGACATTGGGTTAAGGGACAGGACCGGACTTAGTTCTTTTACTATCGCATTCACCATTTTAAAAACATCTTGCTTCTGAGATTTAAGGAGAAGCAAGTAAAATATAAAATACAGGCATGTTCATTAAAAATAATAAATTAAATTTTGGCGTTTAACTCGTAAAGCAAAGATACAAACCAATTTGTATAATAGTCGAGAAGCAAACCAAAATGGCAGTTGCATTTTGATATTTTGGTCACAGAAAAAAAATGGGTTTATTTTGTCACGAAGTTACGAATTTTTTAAAATAATTACGATCCTTTTATTTTAAAGTACTTTTTGGACTGGAAATGGTGATTAATTGGCTCATTCCGAATTACTCAGTCGATGTTTTTTGTTGAGCAGCCCGGGATGAAGCTAATGTAGAAATATAGGGGAGAATGGCCCAAAATGATCCCAGCGGGCAAAACGGTCCCCCCCTATTAATACGGATGGTGCCATCTATGGTTTTCATAAGTCACTATTATACCTTCCTTGTCTTCCGACGAGTTATGCTTGTCAGTTGAATCGAAAATTGTTAGCGGTTGGTGCGCTATCAATAAAAAAGTGATTTTTGCTTATTCTGATCTAAGGTACGTACTTACAGACTTTTCTAACAGCTTTTGGCAGATAACAGGAATGTTAAAATGTAGTATATTTCTTAGAAGCTTATTACTTTAGCTATATTTTAAGATATTTGTTAAGTTTTTAAACTCAACAACTAAGTGATAAACATGGCGGTTAGTAAATTTAGCACATTCGGGCAAAATGATCCCTCATGAGGTAGAGTAAAACGATTCCGGGATCATTTTACCCGAATTTATTGGTCTAGTAAGTTTTCTTATTTTTAGTTTTATGATAAGAATGTTTTTATTTTCTTACTGTTTTCCCTTAAATAATAAAGTACGGAGTATCTGTTTTTGTAAATATTGACTTACAATCAACAATTTTGCATTTTTTCTTAAATTAAATTGGGGGATCATTTTATCCTACCTTAAGGGATCATGTTGCCCAACCAGTTAGGGTAAAAGGATCCTTTTGGCCAAGTTAATAATTATATAAATAACAGTATTAGGTTTTTTTATTAAACACTTTGCGCATCCAAATCTGAAAGCATAAGAATTGGGGAATCACATAACTATGATTATGGATCTCCCCAAATCAAACACTCGGTTTACGAGGAATTTTCCCGTTAGGGGGATCATTTTGGGCCATTCTCCCCTACTGGTTGCCATAAGTATTTTCTTTAAGATGATGATCCAATAATATAGATAATATACTGTGTGTTAATATAGCTTCATTAAAATTACTCCTCAAACCATAAGATGATTAGTAAATCCTATCGAATTTTTAAAATAATCTTTTGTATGGTGTTTAATCAGTGTTTAAAAACCTTTTTTTTAAGATCTCTTTACCCATATAAACTATTTATTTAAGGATATCCAAGTTATTTCATAGGATACCTACCTACTTTTCTGTAATTTAATTTACATATTTGTATTAGTACGTATTTGTATATAGTACGTATTTACTTGTTTTTTTAAAAGTTGGAACATAAATATTTTGACCGGCATATTGGACTTGCATCAAGGAACGCAACAATAGGGCATTTTCACTATTAAACTTGAAAAAGTAAACCAGGAATTTGTTATTCAATAAAATATACATTGCAGATGCATTTATTATTTAATATGCATAGAAGAAAATCCGTGCAAATGCAAAACCAACATCGAATAAATCCAACTGATTTCGTGAGGTCGCGTGCCACAGAATTCACAGAGACGAAACGGGACGGAAGGCAGAGCTATGATAAAATGATAAAAATATTTTCATATGTTCATTTTTTTGAAATGACTATTTAGCCTTAATATGGTCGTTTTTTAAATATTATTTTTTTGCTGATAGAAGACAACTCTATTGCCTTAAAGATATATATGATGCAGCAGTAAAAAATATCTCTTTTATATAAATTAATTTTAAATCTATAGGTATTTTGCCACAGACTATCACCAATAATGTTTATTAAGAGAAAATAAAGTAAGAAAAACATAATAAAAAATAAAATGGCGTAGAAGTTCTTACCTAAAGAAACATATCAGTTGGGATAAGATTTAATAAAACACAAAAATTATTGAGAATATTTTTTTCATAATAATATGAAAACAATAATTTTTACAACCACGTAAAATCAAATAAGATTAGTTTTTATTTATTATAAAGTATGTTAATAACAACAGAGGATCAAGTTTATGGTTCAGGGGAAAATAAACACAAATAACTTGAATATAAGGACACATCTAGACAACACCTATATTACGGAACACATAATTAGGTTTGCAGTCATGCACATCGCACTTGCGCTAAAAGTACCCCATACCATCAAACATCAATCACCGCCCAAGAACGCCAACCAAATGATATGTTTTGAATTATTCCGTTCAACTTAAACCGCGCGGAGCAACGACAAATCATTGTTTTAAGTTAGTTCGTCCCTCTCTGTTCCGTTGTAGTAAGGGATAGACTATATAGCGCTCGGAACTATTTAGTTTCTAATAAGTATATTTTAGTTATAAAAGGAGGGTTTATTTTTTGTAATAATAAGATAATCTTTTTGGGAATTAAAAACTCATCAATTAAAAATATTTTATTCGATACATATTTTAATGGTTAAACGGTATTTTGTTACCGGAAAAAATATCGAATAGTTGCAAAAATATGTTGTCAAAAAAACGACATCGTGTGTGTCTAAACGAAATATTTTAGAGAATAAAGGATTTCTTTTTGTGGTAACTCATATATATTCAAAAAATAACTTGTATTGAATGATTTTCCTCAGTGCATGGTTGTCAACTGTCAAAACTATGAGTTTTATTATAAATAGGACTCTATAAAGCCTTGTTTTTGTTGTGTTGCCTTTCTTATTCACCTGAGCACCGCTTATAGACCTCGACGAGAACTTAAACTTATATTTTTCAATAGCGCAAGGTTTGGAGCGATGTTGCCACAGAGCCCTATAATCTGTTTGGGATTATTATTAGACCCTATTTTCGCGGAATACTATCTTCGGTTCCACAGCTGATTGCTTATTACTTCATTTAGTTTAAGGAGCTCACTCGACAACATTGGACTTGATATCAGGAAACCCTTTTCCAACTGTATTAATTTGCCGTTGAGAATTTATTAAGTTAGGTTTGGGTTGTATGCCCAACTCTAATAGCATACATGGTGTTTGGAACAATTAAATCTAATAATTAATTTTTGCAAACCAAATCGGGTTCACTTTTGCTACTATCCTTGCACCTTGATATTGCACTTAGTTTATGTTATTGTATTTAGTTAAAAAGTGAATAATTGTGGCATATCGGAAAAGTGTGTAACTGTTTTTTTTATATTGGAATACACAGGGATCCAAGCACAATGGATACCCTGAGGCGGGTAGACCAGAACGGCCGTTTCGTCCTTGTTAGGACTTTACGGGCAGCCATAACCGAAGCAATTCCACAACGGCGGCAAAAAGTATTAAAAGCCTCCTTGCAAAATCAAAGCGGCCATTAATACACCGTAGCGCCATCCCAGCGGAAATATAAACACTGGTAATATTGAAAGGTAGACAACTAAGTAAACCACCAAGTGCATCACAATTCAGTATAGGGAACGCTATTTGCGATTTCACCGGAACATCTGCCGTTTTTGCAGACTAGTAACAGATCAACGTTGGCACTTACTAGAATGCGCGCAATCCGTTTAAGAAAAGCCATAAAAATGTTTAGAAGATAATAATAGTGGCCGCGAGAATAATTAAAAAGTGAATAATTGTGGCATATCGGACAAATGTGTAACTGTTTTTTTATATTGGAATACACAGGGATCCAAGCTCAATGGATACCCTAAGGCGGGTAGACCAGAACGGCCGTTTAGTCCTTGTTAGGACTTTATGGGCAGCCATAACCGAAGCAATTCCACAACGGCGGCAAAATGTATTAAAAGCCTCCTTGCAAAATCAAAGCGGCCATTAATACACCGTAGCGCCATCCCAGCGGAAATATAAAAGGCAGTCACACTGGTAATATCGAAAGGTTGACAACCAAATAAACCACGAAGTGCATCACAATTCAGTATAGGGAACGCTATTTGCGTTTTCACCGGAACATCTGCCGTTTTTGCAGACTAGTAACAGATCAACGCTGGCACCCACTAGAATGCGCGCAATCCGTTTAAGAAAAGCCATAAAAAGTTAAGAAGATAATAATAGTGGCCGCGAGAATAATTAAAAAGTGAATATTGTGGCATATCGGACAAGTGTGTAACTGTTTTTTATATTGGAATACACAGAGATCCAAGCACAATGGATACCCTGGGGCGGGTAGACCACGACGGTCGTTTCGTCTTTGTTAGGACTCTATGGGCAGCCACAACCGCTTGGATGGCACTACGGTGTACTAATGGCCGCTTTGATTTTGCAAGGAAGCTTTTAATACATTATACCGCCGTTGTGGAATTGCTTGGGTTATGGCTGCCCGTAGAGTCCTAACAAGGACGAAACGACCGTCGTGGTCTACCCGCCCCATGGTATCCATTGTGCTTGGATCCCTGTGTATTCCAATATAAAAAACAGTTACACACTTGTCCGATATGCCACAATATTCACATTTTAATTATTCTCGCGGACACTATTATTATCTTCTAAACATTGTATTTAGTATTACCTTATTTAGCTAAAACAATAAGTTGCCGACGTTAAGCCTACCATACGTCACGTGTAATACTAAACAGTCCATTATTTATTTCAAGGTTCATATTGGGCGCCCCAATATTTTTTTCGGAACTTGCGAAAGTCTCGTATTTTGTTAAAGTAGCTTTTTTCGACAAAAAAAAGTATAGTAAAAGTTTAACAGCGGGTAGCACGAACCAAAATCATTCTCGGTTAATTAACCGCGTATTAATAAGACAAACTCAATAAGAGGCTGTTATGGCCTACTGCGCCTTATCCCTTAATATAAATTAATCGAATAAAATAATTCGATTATTTAGTCTCTCTCTCTCTCTCTTATAGGCCACCCGATAAGACGACAAGACTTTATATGTGAAAAAATTCATAGTAGTGACATATATAACTATTAATGCCACAAGCTCCAATGTAATTCTTAGATCCTAAAATTTCTTATTTTGTATTAAAGTTAGTTCTATACAATATTTATTTTCCTAACAAGTGCGGAAAGTAATACTTTCCCGCACGTGACTGCAGTTGACCCAAACGACGCGGAGCGGAGTTCGGACAAGCGGTCAAGGGCGGGAAAGACACTTTACGCATGAGTTAGGAACATTATTTTTTCTACGACCGTATAGATATACAAAAAGTATACATACCTACTTATTTTCCAAAAATTATTTTATTTTAACATACTATACTATTATAATATGTAAAATTTTAACTAAAAACCTACTAATTATTATGACTGTTAATTTATGGAAGTTACCTATATCCACATTTTGTTTTCTTTTTACTAGACTCTTTATCATCGAATAGCGGGACCATAATGAATTAGATTTTAAAACCTTACTTAGGTCTAAAAAATACACCAGAAATACCGCTTCTTTATAGGTTTTCGCCTCTTTCTCCTTACATCATGTAACAAAATATTCGTATTGCTTGTATATGGTATATATTATTATGTCAATAATGGATATTTAGCTTAATAGCTTCTGTGGTTATGCAACCCACAGTGAATGTTTTGTTGTGTTTGTTGGTATAATTTATCTAAACTCAGTTTGAGGACATTCCAACCATTCCATATGGCGGTAAACAGTCTCAAAGAGACCGACCTCACAACCAGGGTTGTCAGATCTTTCTTCTTCAATTCTTTAACTTTTTTTTATTAAAGATGTTTCATTTATATCAGTATTCAATCAACTTTCTTTGAAAGCTAATTTGCAAATATACTTTAAACCGAGGAGTTTTGAGTATGACAGAAAAAAATAACAAGCCATCCATTGTTATAATAATACATTCTTTAGTCCTTAAGAAACAATATAACTGAAATCAAGACAAAAAGTGTTTTCAGTGTTTAAAAACAACTAATTAACAAACCCTTGTTTCTCGTATATACTTACATTGTGCTTACAAATCCGAAAATTTTGAAGAATTGGCAACAGCAAGGGATACAAGCGCCAGTTAAAGCGGCTGGGATAAGCTGAAGCGGCCTCCGACCCGTTCAACGATCGATTCTGTCAGACAGAGATAGGCCAGTGACCGCCGATGGCGTGGAAGAGACGAAGATAAAATATACGTAATTTGGAACTTGTGGACGGGCTGGACAATGGTCCGAAAATGGAGTTCTGGTAAAAAAAATTAAAGCATTTTCTGAGCAGTATCGTGCCGTGTCAGGTTTATTTTTCTGATTTTAGTTTTATGTATAGAATTTTTGAGTTACCTTATATTTATTATTTTAATATAATATTATTATATATACAGTGGGTTTATAAAGTGTAGTATGTACAAACACCTAATGTAAAACAAACTTATAAGTGCATTTTAATTATTTGTTTGGGACGCCTATGGTTAGGAAATTCCTACTGTTTAATGTCATTAAATTGACTTAAGGTTGAATTCTCAACGTCATTCAATCTATTGCCAACCTATAACCTATTTCGCGTTGATTTTTTGAGTTTATTATTTTAATAACTAACATTTAAAGAAAATCAATATCGTCGGTACATTATTTAGGTAGTATCTGATATATTACAAAAATATCAATTTATTTCATAGCTAATTTTGGGAGAATTGTATAGTGAAAGAACAATGAGTGACAATGACATAATAATGTTTAAAAAAATCTTACCCGATATTTTTCGCTATACAATTCTCCTAAAATAAGTTATGAAATTCCTTAATATTTATTAAATATGTCAATTATTACCTATAGAATATCAAGTCGATAGTGATTTTCTTTAAATTTTGTATAAAAGCTAGAAAACATAAATAAATCTACGCGAAATAGGTTATAGGTTGGCAAGCATGTTGATACTCCCACCTTAAGAAACACTATAACAATGATTATGACTTTTGACAGGTAACAACAAATAACAAATAGCGCGAAGACAACATGTGTTAATATAAACGCGAATGCGAAATAAAAACATAATCAGATGTGCACTAGTGTTTTATTGGACTACACGACCAAGTTATACATTGCTTTTCATACCTAAGTCTGGATTTGGCAGGTAACAGCTCGGAATTTACTTTATCTGCAGCCTTTAAAATGGTTTCGGGAAGTTCTTCGTCGGATGAATCCATTAAATATTGCTTTGTTTCGGTTTAATTTAGAAAAATGCTATACCTACCTACAGCTTGGTGATCATAGCAAATGATATCAAACCAACGGTCACAGGACTCACAGGTTGGTTTAATAGTTGTTTTATGACATGACTTTAAAGAAATGTACAGGGTTATATAAAAATCTCTTCATTATTTTATATTTTCAAAAAATTTAAAATACAAAAAAAAGCTAGAAAAGAAGTAGATTTTATTAGATGGACTATTTTTTCTGATTTCGTAAATACTTATTTACTATTGTAACAATAGTTATAACTTCCGAGGTAAAAAAAAACTATCTAATAATGTTAAAATTTGCATAATTTTACTTTCCTGCACTAGTGCGGGAAAGTGACACTTTCAAAACTAAAATGCAAGCGGGAAAAGGGGTTAAAACGCTCGGTCGTAGAAAAAATTTTTTACGTAAGAATATTATTTAGTTTTAGTTTAAACTTAATAAATACCTTTGAAAATTTTTATTGCCCACTACTGCCCCAGACTACTACTGCACTGCGTTTCTTTAAAATCCAGTGTAGTCTTTTCTAATTAATATGTTTTTTTTTTAATTTTTCATGTGTTCTGTTTTTACTAAAAATATATGATAGACTTATCGAATAAAATACAAAACACAAAATAATTCGATTTGAAAAAATAGCCCATGCTCAAAGTGGAGTGTAAAGTATTGAAACGAAAGAAAAACAAAAAGTCTTCCTTTACAATTTTATTAGAATTTATATACAGGGTGATCCACGACGGGTGGCGAGGCCAAAACTATACAACCAAACCAAATTATTAGGTACCTGAAAAAATATCGTTCGGAAGTCACTGGCGCACGTACTAAAAAATAAGGGGGTCAGCCAGTACTGGACCCACCCTATTTTGAATATTTGACAATTGTTTTTCTCGAAATATGTAACTCTTTATGTTAAAGCAATGTACGAAATTTGAAATTAATATCTTATTAAATACTTAAATTATTTTAAAAAAGCAGTTTTTAATTTCAAATATGACGCCCTGTATATCGCACCACACCAACGGCATCTATGGAGGTCCTATAAGGACTTATATACCACTCCCATATCTGGAGAAGGAGGCTAAATGGGCCACCTATAGACTATATCAAGCAGCTACTAATAAGCCGCAGTCATGTATCATGAAGGGCACCAACATGTTGGAAGGCACTCAGACATATTGACAAGAAAATCCAACAACGAACCGCCTTATAAAATCATCCACCCAAGAATAGAAAAATATGTCAATAACAGTGCTAAAGGCTACTAAAGGCGAAATTTGGAATACATACAGACGGCTCCAAAAGTAAAGAAGGTATTGAAGCCGGAATGGCAAAAACCCAAAAATAGAATTAACTATCAGCCTGGGAACTATGAGAACCATATTTCAAGTAGAGGTTCATGCAATTGAAATGTGTGCTAGACTGCTGATAGATCGACGGTGTGCACATAGGTCAATCAAGATATTCTCTGACAGTCAAGCTGCATTAAAAGCTCTTGAATCGAGATGGTGTACCTCAAAAACGGTGTGGAGCTGTCACAAAAAACTATCTGAACTAAGTTTGAACAACAAAATAACCTTAATATCGATACCGGGACACATAGGTCTGGAGGGTAATGGGGCTGCCGACAAGCTCGCTAAGATAGGTGCAGCACTAAAATTCACAGGACCCGAGCCGGTAATAAGTATATATCATGCTACGGCCAGGAAAACAATACTAGCTGAAGCAAAAATCAAATGGGAAACACATCGGTTAAATCTACCGGGTCTAACACACTTAAAAGCATTTATAAACAGCTATATAAACCAACAGCTAACCCACAAACTACTTGTGCTCAACAGGTAATGCCTTAAAGCACTAGTGGCATTGTACAGCGGCCACTGCAGATTGCAACACCATATGTATAAAATTGGAATAGCCCCAACTGATGAATGCCGGCTTTGCATGGAAGATGCAGAAACAGCAGAACACGTAATGTACGCTTGCCATGCAGCAGGAAGAATTATTAGATACGCCCTATTCGGTGAGGTGACCTATTGTGGGATATATAAACAAGGTGTGAGTCACAATAGATCGCATGATCGTAGTGGAGGGTTAGGTAACCCACTCACTTTTAACTTAACCTAACCTGTATGTGGGGGTCAAAAAAACTTTGGACAACGTTTTTTACATACCTTTAACTATTGACTAAAAATTAAGTACTCTTCATTCCAGTCGCTAATCCTAACCGTTTTCGGAAAAACGTCATTTTATTGCGATCAGGTATTAATATTAAGCAGTTAAAAGTGAACATTTATAATTTATAGGAACAAAGATGTATCTTTTATTGAAGTACGCTAAATATACATGATGTAAATATGTTAAAAATTACGGTT
The DNA here is from genome assembly GCA_963969555.1 of Polydrusus pterygomalis. Taxonomy (NCBI): domain Eukaryota; kingdom Metazoa; phylum Arthropoda; class Insecta; order Coleoptera; family Curculionidae; genus Polydrusus; species Polydrusus pterygomalis. The sequence continues at coordinate 24,312,873 of OZ018378.1, read as the reverse complement.
TTCCAAAAACGGTTAGGATTAGCGACATGAATGAAGTGTACTTAATTTTTAGTCAATAGTTAAAGGTATGTAAAAAACGTTGTATAAAGCTTTTATCATGCAGGGCGTAAAAAAATGGGCACATTAGTGCCATAGCACCCGTCCCTGCAGCTGTGAGTAATTCGCAAGACTTTCTGCGATAGTAATTTGAAGGGTCTTACCTGGTATACATCATATGAAAGAAAAATTGAAATATACCTGTTGGTTTAATAATTATGTGTCAAAAACTTAATTCTATGGGAGCTCTTTGGAAGCCCATATCTCCGAAGAGGAGGCCGATACGAAAGAAGTTTATATGAACTTGTAGTATTCTTTTTACGTGTTTTTTTCATATCCGGGAGATTTCCCACATTTTCCCGGACACCCTGTATAGTTTTAAATTGAATCAAATAGTTGCATATTTCAATATCACTTTATAAATTCATAAAATAATTTCCGTTTTGGCCATATTTAAATTCATTTTATTTTTTAATATAATATTATATAAAATATGATCCTTTGTCCGGGTGACCGAAAAAGGTCGGAAACCCAGGTCCTAAAATTGTTTTTGTCGTGGCGTCACAGCGTAACGCTAAATAGATATAAATGGGCATCCCTACGATAAAACTAATTATTAATAAACCTTGGTCCTTAAAATTATGTTTTTTTCGACCATTATTGGGACGGGCACCACTGATAATATTGTAACTTATTAAACAAGGACCGGCAAAAAGTTGGCTACATATAAAAAAAAAATGCGATACTGATATTGAGCTTAATGAATAAAAATTAAGCAATTACTTGAAGCAATTACTTTTTAGTAAAAGCAATTGCTTGACTAGCAAATGCTATAAGTGAAAGCAATCGCTAGATCTGGATGTGAATAAAATTTTGAAGCAATTGATGTTTTTCTTACACCTCTGTAGCAAATGCTTATTCAACACAAGTTCAGACGTGGCTTATCCACTTGTTTAGATTATAGATTTCATGATCAGTTTCGTGCCTAATTTGCAAAAGAGTCGACGTAAATACAACAACGTTGGTCTATTTATTTAGTACAATAGTAATCTGTTACGTTTTTGTGAAAAACAGGAAACTTTTATTTGTGATATGGCAGATTTCAGTAAAAATGAGGAAAGTGATAGTAGTAGTGATTGAGAAATTAAAGACAAGCAATTGATATTCGTTCACAAATTGAAGGAACCTAAATAAATATCTCTGACCACAACCGTTTAGCTTCCACAACAGCTTTAGCACTTGTAGAAAATGTAATAAAAATATTTGCCTTCTCCAAAACTGCATCCATTAGAAAAGGGAATGTCTTACTGACAGTAGTTTGGTAAACACCTCAGACCATAGTGCTTGGTCTGAGGTAAACACCGAGTTCTTCACCTACAGAATTTTGAAAGTACTGATCCGACAATTTCCACAGAAAGATTTTAATCTTATTTAATGGCGACAGTGCACCCCTTCGCCTTTTACCAGTATCAGTTAAAAAATAATTTGTCAATCACTCAATATTTTCGCAGTCAAATCGATATAACTTTCTGAAATCATCATATCTGCAATTTTTACGTACACTGTGGATTTTTCTTTTACGGACGTTCATATTCCATAATTGAAGACACAAATTAAGAGCAACGCACGTGTATGCCGCGGAGAACTAAAGTTGACTACTACCAAGCAAATGATGCAATGGTCGACCTACCTTAAAAAGTTGAAAGCGATCGCTACACTCGAAAAAGCAATTCCTTATTGTATTCATTACATTTTCAGCAAACGATAGCGATTGCTTCTATTTTTTAAGACAAAGCATTAACTAGAAGCAATTCCTGCACTCTTAAGCAATTGTTGGACGCAAAAGTTTACTTACTTTAGTTTTTATTCATTGCCTTTCAAGAAATTACTTCGATTCTATAAGAAAAAGCAATCGCTACATTTTTATTCATTAGGCTCAATCTCCAAGAAATACAACTAGTTAATTCTAATAACAGTTACTTTCCTTTTGTACGTTTTAAACAGCAAAGCAAAGTAAAAATCTTTGCTTAGTTAAGTTGTTAAAGGAACGCTTCGCGAATAACTTCTTATAGAGCGTATATCGCTTTGCCGTAATAATGGGGAGAAAATAATTTTTGCTGAGCTGAGTTAAATTATTAAAAGGAACGCTCAACTTAGCCATTGGCTTTGCAATGCTATTTAAATAGCACTTAACGAAACTTGTTTACTATGTACGGAAAAAAAAGAGGAGAAAAGTCCTTTCGAATTTTAATACCGATTTTTAATGTTTTAACACTTTTTTTAAATTTTTTAACTTTGTTTTCGTCCAAGTATACAATATGTTCTTGTCCTTTTCGTGTTTTTCATTTTTGTTTACATTCCCTCGTGAAAGTGGCACTTGGGCCCCTCAGGTGCTGATGATGGTACTTAGTACCAAAACATGTACACCACATTAATTTGACCCTTTTTTAAATATATTTGTGGAGACGACTGTGGGTTTTCCCTATATCTCTACAGCTCCACTTTGAGATAATGGACTACTTCCGCAAAATTTTGTTTAATATTTAAATTAAAAACATATTTTTCCTACGATCGTGGGGAAACGTTACTTTTCGGCACGATTTATCGTGCGGAAAGTACCTCTTTTCTGCATGATTTTACTTGTTTTTTGTTATCCTATAAAGTATATATGAAATGCACGTTTAACTTTAATAATATGCTTAATTTGTCCTCAGTTCTCTATTCTCCTAGTCTAAAATAAAGATTTTTGTAATATTTATATGTAAATATGTGTTTATATGTAAATCGTACGGAAAAGTAACTTTTCAGGACTACTAGCACTAGTAACTTTTCCGCACGATTTGTTAAATTAATGAATACCTTATCTAAAACACTCAATAAAGTAAAATACTTGCAAAATAAATATTTTTTTTGCCAGAAGCTCAATAATTTTTATTAAAAAGTGTTATTACGAACCTAATTGACGTTTATCTGAGAACTATATCGATCGTAGGAAAACTTTTGTACCTAACACATGCGGAAACTGTATTTTCCGCCTTGACGGCTTGCCCGAACTCCGCTTCGCGTCGTTCGTGCAACTGCCGTCGCATGCGGAAAAGTACCACTTTCCGCACTTGTTAGGTAAATAACTATTTATATACCTTTATTTTTTTTATGCAAGTAAAACTACTATAATGTTAAAACTATATATTTCTTTATTTATTAAATACTGTTCCTGGGTTCGTACCGTTTGTATTCCTTAATGTAAAATAAATAAATAAATAAATACAAATATAACACAATAAGTGACAAACTAGTCCCCAGAGAATCTAAGATCTATAAATCCCGTGTCCTTCACCGAAGATGGGAAGAGAAATGCCCATTCAATAATACTATTATAGATAGTTTGTTATATAATACTGACATTTATTTGAAAAATAACGTTTACGTAAAGACTTTGAAGCATGCATTGTGTCTTTTTGACAAATAAAAATGCCTGATGAGGAAACGGGCTGAAATCATAATGTACAATTGCATTTTCAGGCCATTTATTTTGTCACACAGACTAAAAATATCTCCGCAAAAGTGCACTTAAAACATTAAACAAAACAGTGACTAAAGAAGGAAATTAATTCTTTGCTCTTTGATTCAGTTGAGCAGGAGAAAGGGCATATTCGATTTTCTCAAACAGGCGAATTAGCAAAAGGTACTTGGGTGCCAAAATATTTACTTGCCATTTACTCTACATATTATGTAAGACATAAAAAAGCTAAAGTCTGTTTAATGACCGCTGATCGTTACGTCATATTCTTCATATTTGCGGTACGTCGTAAATTAATTCAGTCAGTTTAACTTACTGGTGATTAAGGTTATGATTTTTCTTAGGCTTGATCTACCGTGCGAGCAAAAATTATTTGCATCAAAGAGGGCCTTGCATCTAAGGACGTAATGCTTAGCCGTAGAGCTTAATACCTGTTGGATGTCAGTAACTACCAAAATTAACAATCAATCAGTTATTCCGTCATCTTTGACAGTCGTTACAAGTAATTTGATTCATCGCTAATTTTTCCAATTTCTTGAACAATTCACACAATGGGCTTTACGGAACAGCACAAAGCACTCATGGTTGAAGCATATTTTCGAAACGGGGTTAGAGTAAATTGTGAGTGGCAATACAATCCGGGTTTGTGCATGGACGATTTTCACGAACGTTGCTTTTATTGCTGGGGATTTTTATCATTGCCTGAAAAGAACCGTGGCTGTGTTTAGGGAAACAGATTTTATACAACACAAAAAAGGAGCAGGAAGAGCATATGTAAGAACAGAAGAACTTGTTGCAAACGTTCGTGAAATAATGCAAAATACGCCAACAAATTGTATAAGACGCCTGTCCCAAGAAGTGGGAAGATCTTATGGAACATGCAGGACTATTCTTAAGAAGCAGCTAAATTTATTTCCTTATAAAGTGCAAGTATTCCAAGAAATACAAGCCGCAGATTTTGAAAGACGCAGGAATTACTCTCAATGGTTTACCCAAAATTTATTGGTAAGAAATGATTTATTAGACCTGACATTTTTTTCGGATGAAGCCTGGTTCCACCTCTCCGGTTATGTGAATTTTCAGAATACACGCATGTGGAGTAGTGAAAATCCCCATTTTTTTGTAGAGTCCACATTGAACCCTCAAAAAATTGGTGTCTGGTTAGCTGCTTCCCGAAGAAAAATAATTGTTGGTAATATTTTTTTCCATGACACAGTTACAGCACAGCGGTATAGAGACAATATTTTGAATCCATTTGTGGAGCAATTACTTGACGACAAACTACGTTTTGGATATTTTCAACAGGACGGTGCAACCGCCCATACAGCCGCCGAAACTATTAACTACTTACGCAATTTTTTCGACGACAGATTGATCAGTTTTCGATCAGACATTGAATTCCCACCCAGATCACCTTGTTTAACGGTTATGGATAACTTCGTTTTTCCTCATTTAAAGAACACTATTTTTTAAAAACCAGTTGCAAATTTAGAACAATAAAATTATAAGAGAGGATTATCCAAGAATGTGGTAACACTTCTCCAGAGATGCTGATGGTCAATACTTTCGAAAATATAAAGAGACGTGTGAATTTATGCTTGGAGCATGGCGGTGGCCAATTTCAGTAATTTATGTAATTATTTTTCTTTTTCTTTCTGTATATTCTTACTTTGTTAATTTTGTAAACAACAAAAATAAATTTGTATTTGTCTACTTATTTACTCATTAGTTTGGAATATCATGTCATAATATGAATTTGACAAAATTTTAACCTAGATTTGGTTAGATATATCGTCCCCATATTATTGTGATCTAAACCAAGCCCTAAATTTTTTAATCCAAGCCCTCTTTGATGAAAATAATTTTTGCTCGCACGGTAGTAATAATACCGAAACAAACGATTTAATTTAAACTTAATAAAGATTAATTTACATAAGAAGAGAATAATTGATGGAGGACATTTACCAAATGACCTAATGGAAGAACCACCATCAAAAATCAAGAAAGTCGAGCTATAGTATCGCTTCTCGTTGATAAGAGTCTTCTCTTCTCTGATATTACCCCGTCCCAATATCAGCTGATCGATGACAAATTACTTATGGTATCATCTGTCTGTCAGCGAGCAGATACGTTGAGTTTACGTGTGCGGCGGCCATAAGGACCTAAGACATCAATTTCTTGACTTAATAACTGATAAACAAGTCTCGAGAACGTCCAAAACCCGTAAATTTATCTGTCCTCCGGAGGTGCGAAGAAAAGCATCCGGCCAATAATGCCGGACCGTTTGTTTTATCACTGACATTTATTTGAAAGATAAATACCCGTTTACATAAAGGCCGCCGTGCATATATTGTGTGTTTCGTGAGAGCCGAAATTCTCTCGTTGTACGAATATGAGACGAAATAATAAAGGATGCTCGACGATGGGTCTGTTGAAAGCGTACAGGGAAATTGCATTCGGTGGCCATTTATCTTGCTGTGCCGGCTAACAATTTACAGGCAAAACTGCACTTGAAAACATTAAACGAAACAGTGACAAAGAAGTAAATTAAGTGCTGCTAACGCCATGTCTTTGATTTAGTAAGCGCGGTGAAAGGGCGCCGAGGCGAGACGTTTATATCACTTAAAAGGAATATCCAGAGAGGTTGAGGAAAGGTCGCATTATTCAAAGAAACCTTTGGCTTGAATCACTTTACCTACTTTCTGGAAATTAAATTAAGTGTTTATAAGTATAGGGTGTGAAAAATTATTTTCAAATAAAGGTGCCCATATGATATGTTTGGAAATAAAAACATTAGGGTTCAAGGAGAGAGTGTTAAAATTTAAGGAAAAAGGCCAAACATCTTTTTTTAGATGCAAAATGTATTTTACAATTGGAAAGTTAATAGAGATATTAAAGAAAAATGACAACACTGTTAAATAAATTAATCAACGACAGTGCCATTATGACGTATTTAGCATTATCATATAGATGTAATTATGACCTTCATAATAGCATTCAGCGCCATTATGAATTTATAATAACATCCAAAATGTTAAGATAAAAAAACAAAAAGAAAGTCGGTGCAAACTATCTATTTGTTATTATTACTAACGGATTGCATTTATTTATTGTAAACATCCGAAGGGACACTTTCGGATTGAGAATCTCCCATATTTAAATTATTTTTGGCCAACACTTTCCATACAATAGAAAATTAGATGACAATAATGACGTTGTCAAAATCGAAATTGAAACAATCAAAAATGCAGTTACCATGATATCGACTAATATGGACACCTAAAAATTTTTAAAATTACGAAAACGTTATCTGATATCAATGAAATTTAGACTAATAAAATCTATTTGCACTGTCGTAGATTAAATTTTGAATGATACACGTTCGATATAAACTTTGTTAATGAAACGTGTGCAACGTTAAACCACGAGACGTTACTGTTCATATCGAACTAGTATCATTAATAACTATAATAACACTTTGGTTTCTTGTGTTAATTTTATGATAGTATGCTGTATGCTAATAAGTAAAATAAAATTGTTTATCATTTTACAAACTTTTTTAACATCTCATTCTACAAAACAACATTATAAACAATATTATGATAGTATCCATTAAAAAATTATTACAATTATATTGATTTTTTAGACGGAGAATGTTATTTAGCTTCCTTAATAACTCATTCTGCACATAAAATAATTTGTTACGTGGTTTAAGAGTCTATAAAATCGGTTTATAACTTGACTGGTTTAATTGTTCAACTATTTAAAATAAAGTATAAAAAGCATCTTTTAGCTTTACAAACTTGACTATTTCTTTTTTAAAGTTTTTTTTATATTTTATTTTTGTCTCACTCTATAAAAAAAAATATATATACATACTTTGGGAAATAGTTCACTCTATTTTACGTATATACGATAAAATATGTTGAATTTTCGAGTTTAATTTGTTCATTGCTTGTTGACAGGCTGTCAATTATTATTATAGTTCTTTTATTTAAATAATACTAATTTATATTTTTTAAATTATTATTCTTTATTAACTTTACATTTGATACTGTTTAAATAACTTATTTTATTAGGTTTGCTTGTTGTGGTATGGCTTGCCCCTCTAACTTTTTTGTTTTTCAAGATAATGAAATAAAATTAGGGGGATTTGTATACGACATAAAACTGCATTTTTTGACAGGTGACTTAACATTATGGAACTTCTGGTTTAAGCAGAAGTGACATAAACTTTCGATTTTTAAATGGGACACCTGGTATATTTTTACTTTTTTTGACTCCATATGACATTCTAAATATAACGATGTGTCACTTGTCACTTTTTGTCACCAAGAAAATATTTTTTTTCCAAATTTATTGGTTTATCTAAAGGGCTATGAATACCTTAAAATCACTTATTTCAGTTCTTTAATCTTGGGAAAAATACAATTTTACTATTTTTGGTCCAATGCAATGTGCTATGTAAAATTTACTCTTAAAAGTTGTATAACTCGTTTTTTTTAAATGGCAACATGGTGGCTCGTCGGGTTAAGAAAAAAGTGGATTTTATTACGAATATTTTGATACCATACATTATTAGGTTTTAGAAAAGCTGCCATTAAAAGACTTTAAAAAGTTAACTTAGAACTTTCCTAAAATGAAGCATCTTTTGAAATTAAATTTGGATTTAAATGCATCAAGTAGCCTGTGACCAGCAAAACTGATAAAACAAAATCATTAAAGAAAATTAAAATGCCAACAGCTTCTGCCAAAGTAAATTAGTTTGTTTTGTTTAAAAAGCATGGAAAATAATAGTTTTGCAAAGAGTGAAAAAGTTGATATGTTGTTATTGTCACACTCATTTCACATTTTCGGAACCAGTTTTGGGTACCTAATAGCGCCGGGTTGGATGACGCCAATTAAAATATCTTTGTGCGTAAAGTCGTGCAGCATCGGTTGAATTATTTCTACATTCTCCAAACACTAATAACATATCAACTTTTTCACTCCTTGTAAAACTATTATTTTCCATGTTTTTTAAACAACAAACTAATTTACTTTGGTAGAAGCTGTTGGCATTTCAATTTTCTTCAAGGCATGATTTTGTTTTATCAGTTTTGCTGGTCACATGCTACTTGATGCATTTAAATCTAAATTTATTCTTAAAATATGCTTCATTTTAGAAAAGTTCTAAGTTAACTTTTTAAAGTTTTTTAATGGCAGCTTTTCTAAAACCTAATAGTGTATGGAATCAAAATAATCGTAATAAAATCCACTTTTTTCTTAACCCGACGAGCCACCATGTTGCCATTTAAAAAAAATGAGTTAAACAACTTTAAAGATTAAATTTTACATAGCACATAGCATTGGACCAAAAATAGTAAAATTGTATTTTTCCCAAGATTAAAGAACTGAAATACTTAAGTGATTTTAAGGTATTCATAGCCCTTTAGATAAACCAATAAATTTGGAAAAAAAATATTTTCTTGGTGACAAAAAGTGACAAGTGACATATCGTTGTATTCAGAATGTCGTATGGAGTAAAAAAAAGTAAAAATATACCAGGTGTCCCATTTAAAAATCGAAAGTTTATGTCACTTCCGGTTAAACCGTCAAAAAATGCAGTTTTATGTCGTATGCAAATCCCCCTAATTTTATTTCATTATCTTGAAAAACAAAAAAGTTAGAGGTTCGAGCCACCTTTCGTGGACACCCGGTAGAGTTAAGTTTCTGTACGTAAAACAACTTGTAATATTTTGTTTTTTCTTGAAATATAAAGGCTTTATTTATTTATTTATTTATTTATTTTATTTATTAAGTAACTACCAGCTCCTCTATAAATAGCCATAATAGAACTATAGAACAGCTGGGATGACAAAAAAAGCAAGTTACCAATATCAATATTCAAAATCTACGACCGAAAATACTTAAAGAAATGTAAATAAAAAAGAGCTAGTGACAATCTAAAACTAAGACGCAGCTAGAGAAACCCCAATTTTTTTTTATCGATACGTCGGCGTTGTAACCCAAATCTTAACAAATCACTTTAACCTTTTTTTAGTGGTCAAACTTTCCCTTTTATTGGGTTTAAAGGCTATTGATACCATCGCCAATAAATATAGAAAATAAAGCCTTAAAAGTTCGCTGGGTTAGTAAAGTTATTGTATCGCTAACTCGGAGGGTCAAAAGTATCTATAAATGGTTCAAAAGTAATGAAATATAGTATTTAAACAAATTTTTCGATAGCTCTTGTGATGAATAGTTATTTATCTCGTGTTATTTTGCTGAATAACAAATAAAAATATCTAGAATGGAATATTAGTTCCTAACTCTAAATGGCGATAACGAAATACTTAAAATAGACAAAATTGATCTATATCATAGACAATTTACCTTTAGATAAGCAAACAATAATCACAAAATAGGCAGTTTTATGGCCTCGCGCATGTAAACAAAGCTAGACACGATTAGACATGCGCACTGCAACGTTATCGTTTGACGAATGGGAAAATAGACAGGTCCGGGCATTAAAATTTAAATTCTTGCCAAAAAATTGGAATTTCTTCTCAATTTTTGATCAAGTTGGGAAAAAAGGTAGTGATTTCTGGCATTTTTAGTAGTAGCAAACCTATCAGATTTTAAGGATAGAAAATTGTTTTTACTGTTTTGTGTGTGTTTAAAATGATTCGTCGTCGTGTTTTTAGTTCCAAAAGGAAGAGAACAAGAACAGGTAAATTAAGCTAGTCTTATAAAATCGAATAAAAAAAACAAACAAAACCAGCAAAATAACCAATCTACTGTTTTATCGCGTACCTAACCTCAATAGATCACTACTCCATACTTACCGAAAATACAAAATACCAGGTATTTTACCCCTATTTGGGCATAGTAAAATTATACAACGGCTGCTACTAGTACTAGTCATTGTTTATATTCCAATCCGAGTCACTATAAAAGCACAAACACAATTCACTAAACTACACAAAAACTAGAAATCCGTAAATATTAAACACCCGCAATGCACGATAGCTTAGAAAACTACAAGAAATCCACAGAGAAACCTTAAAATTATGGAGGGAACCTAAAGCCCTCCTTACTTAAATCACAACAACAAAAATGACGGCCGAGCCGGTTCTGGAGAGTATCTTGAGCATGTCGATTTCTGTCGATAAAGTAGGACAGGCCGATAACACGAGGTTTGTGCGCATTATGGTGAACTATAGGGTAGGAGGCCGATCGACAATGGCAGCATTTTCAATTTCTGTCCCGGTTTTTTGGTTAGTTCGCTAGTTGGCCGATAGATGCTCTCGCTTCGCAAGTGGGCTGATGTCGTCTTCTTCTTCTTCGTTTTTAACTTTTACTTTTATACTTTTGACAATTGACATTTTATTTTTCGAAATAACCAATAACGTTTGAAGGCAAGACAAGACAAATAACGTTGTATTGTAATTGATTTCCATATTTATAATGAATAATGGTATACAATTTATAAAAGTAGAGTTTGCTTTGTGTCGGGGTGTAAGACAGGATCTTCTTCAGAGAGGAAACGTAGCCAAATAAGTCTCTTTCTAGCTCCAAAGGTAAAACCCTCTGTAGCTAGAATGTTCCTGTATTTTAAAAACGAAGCATTGTTGGAAGTTTATACAGGACGAGTTTACTAATAAGGATAATAAAGTAAGTGTAAATTCATATAAAAGTCCTTATTTGTTCCTTAAAGAAATAATTTAAATAAAAATAGTTATCGCGTCCATAAGAAACCATTTATTTGATAGCCCACTTCGAACACAAGCGCCATCGTACTCGTAAAGCTGAATTTACCGATGCTAATTTAGGACCGAATCCAATGCATTGCGATCGGCCTCCTACCTTAAGTCCTCCATAGTGCGCATGCACGAAGGTGTCCAGAAGGAAGGCAGCTGACCGGCGAGTCATGCGCTCGGAAGTATTTTTTCACCCATAAAACGTAACTTTTGTTTGCGCAGGAGATAAGCTGTACGTATCTAAAGGTAAATTGTCTATGATCTATATGTGTCATCATACAAGAACTTTGTCTTGATCCTTAAAGTAACTACGATACATCTGGTGAATTATCTTATTTTTAAACCGAACAGCTTACAAATAATAATTTATTATTTATTTAATTACTAAACCGTTTATAAAATGATGGGAAAACACACGTTCATTTCTAAGTTGACTTTCAGTTAAGGCGCCCCGTTTTAATGCCTTGACCCAAACATTTCGACGTTCTTCAGATATTGGATGTATTTTCCAAACGGCAGGAAATCGGAAAAAGAGAGCTTCCACGTAAAGTCGATTTAAGACGGTTGCCGGGCCACTGGCCATTTTGTCAAGAAATATACTGCATTTTCTATGTTCTATAACTGGTTATAAATTTGGAATTTCAGCATTTTTCCTTACATACTGTGTCACCATATGGAAGTTTCTTTTATTTATAAGATTTGTAAAAATTAAATAACAACAATCGTTTTTGCTTCAAATTAGACCAAAAATTATGTATTCGACTATCAGCATCTGTCATTCGGTATTTTTTTAATGAAATGCTTAGAAATGGCACTTTTTGCCAAAATTGTAATTAGAAAAAGTTGTTTTTGGTGTAATTTTAGGCCTATAGGTACAAAGTTTCAGAATTCCAGGATAAAGTTGAATTTTTTGCTATATTTTCGAATTAATTCATTTTTTTATATTGTAAGTTGATTTTATGGATATTAGACTATTCGTTTATGTTTATACCATACTCTTCATAGATATTATTTAGTTTCCATGCTTATTTTTTACTGATATGTATTCTTTTCATACAGTGTGACCAGTAAAGTCCGCATCATCTGGGATTTTTTTTTATTAGTAGCTTTATTTATAATTTGACTTTGGCATCAAGTTCTGCTTCGATTGAGATGAAAATTAAGCAAAAAATAGTAGTCACGTGATTCACATTATCAAATTTTTTTTTTAATATTTCCAAAGTGGGGTTATTTCTGAAAATATCGAAAAAAGTTATTAGAAAAAGTTTTTTTAAATGTAGTTTTTAGTCCACTTGCAAAATTTCAGCTGCATAAGATAATTTTGATTTTTTACCCACCACTGAAATTTATTTTTCACTTAATAAACACTTTACTGATGACACTGTGTTCTGCTTGTCCTAATATTAAGGTGTATTACTTTCAGACACAAACTACGTTTTCAAAAATACTTATTTTATGAAGTTACCTTATACAGGGTCATAAACAAATAAACTTTGCATCACATGCCACCAAATTTTAATACCCCAATTTTGATTTTGTAGAAAAACACACATTTACTATGGCACTACTTTAAAGAAAATGTATTTGAAATAAAGCCTTGTCAAAACTAAGAAGTTTTATGTAGGTTGGGTTGAGTCTTATTTTGCAAAAGTGGTGCAATTTACAAAATAAAGGTAAAAAATCAAAATAATCTTATGCAGCTAAATTTTTACATGTGAGCTAGAAACTGCATTTAAAAAAACTTTTTCTTATAACTTTTTTCGATACTTTCAAAAATAACCCTACTTTTGAACTATTTTTTGGAAAAATTAAAATTTGACAGACAATGTGAATCCCGTAACTACTATTTTTTTTGCTTAATTTTCATCTCGGTCGAAGCAGAACTTGAAGCCAAAGTCAAGTTTTGAATAAAGTTATTAATAAAAAAAAATCCTATATGATGCGGATTTTACTGGTCACTGTAGGTATATTATATTATAGACGTCATATATTCCATTTTTCAAATAACAAATATGGTAAAGTTGCCTAAATCGTACCACTTTTTGATTTTTTTTTTCTTACAAACTGATAAATAAAATATATATTTTAGTTTAAAACAATAAATCTTCTTTTTGCACATATTATTGCACTTTTTAAAATATTAATTTTTATTTAATTCTTAAGAAACAGTAGTTTCTGTAGGAGGCTGTAAACGACACGATTTGGTAAATGGGTTGCCTAAATCGTACTAGTGGGTTCCTAAATCGTACCACAGTGCTATTTTGGGGTATATTACAGAAAAATAAGAACAGTTCCTATATAAAGAAAAAAAATTACACAAAATAGGATTTTATTAAGTATTTCACAAAAAAAACGTAACTTAAAAAGAAATCTATACCACAAGTCAGAACTTTTTTAAATTTACAAACAATAGTCGCACACGTAGCCTCTCTTACTAGGATGTGTCAGGTGGAACACATTTCATTTTCTCATTTCCACACTTGATACGTTTTATAATATCTTTGACAATACACTGCTTGCATATTATTATCTCGTTTTTCTGTGATGGCTTAGTTGTTTAAATTTTTACTTTTCTCTTTGAGTTCCTTATTTTTTTATATTTTCCTTTTTTGCTGTTAGAGTAGTTAGAGCATATTTTTCCTCCAGCTCATTTTTATAAGGGCTCTTCGTTAGCACTGCCCCTTTTTTTCTCCTTCTTGGGTTCTTTCACTAAACTTTTTAGGAACTTTTGGTAGTGGACTAAATTCTTCAATAGAAGCAGTCTTGTTTTTTTAAGGCATGTTTTTTTTTGTTCTCAACAAGAAAAATACAATATATTAAAATGTCATCGGTTTCCTAAATGGTACCGCTACGATTACATTTTCACAATAAAAGTTATAGAGATATAGAGAAGTGTTTCTCTAATTTTTTTGGGCAGTGTATAAAGAAATCGTCATAAAGAAAAATTGCATTTAAATTGTTAACTAATCATTTCTCTGGAGATTTTATTCCAAGTATTTTCAATTTTTCAGATATATTTGTCATTTGAAAAATGGAACACACCGCTGCTAGTAACTTAGTGTGCAAATGATAAACAGGCCTCACAATATTCCAAATATACATTTTCGATTATGATAAAGAAATCAATTTGTGTTTGGTAAACTCAGTAAAGTAAATAATCTAAAACAGAAACAGACACGTAACCCAATCGCCTTATTTGTCGGGACTTAAGACTGATACTATTTTCCGATTTGAAAATTGCAGTATACTTTTCAGGCCAGGAAGTGCTGGAAATGTAATAATAAGAAAGGAAACAAGTTAACAATAGTTTTAGTCTTAGCGAGTCAGGAACGGGAAACGGAAATGAGTAAATTTTTAAAAAAGACTTAAAATATCTCTGACGAAATGTTACCACATTCTAGGATAATTCTTTTTTGTAATTGTTCTAAATTTGCAACTGGTGTTTTAAAAATAGTGTTCTTCAAATGAGGAAAAACGAAGTAATCCATAACCGTTAAACAAGGTGATCTAGGTGGGAATTTAATGTCTGATAGAAAACTGATCAATCTGTCGTCGAAAAAATTGCGTAAGTAGTTAATAGCTTCGGCGGCTGTATGGGCGGTTGCACCGTCCTGTTGAAAATATCCAAAACGTAAATCGTCGTCAAGTAATTGCTCCACAAATGGATCCAAAATATTGACTCTATACCGCTGTGCTGTAACTGTGTCATGGAAAAAAATAGGACCAACAATTCTTCTTCGGGAAACAGCTAACCAGACACCAATTTTTTGAGGGTGCAATATGGGCTCTACAAAAAAATGGGGATTTTCACTACTCCACAGGCGTGTATTCTGAGAATTCACATAACCGTAAAGGTGGAACCAGGCTTTACCCGAAAAAAGTCAGGTCTAAT
The DNA here is from genome assembly GCA_963969555.1 of Polydrusus pterygomalis. Taxonomy (NCBI): domain Eukaryota; kingdom Metazoa; phylum Arthropoda; class Insecta; order Coleoptera; family Curculionidae; genus Polydrusus; species Polydrusus pterygomalis. The sequence goes on along the minus strand of OZ018378.1, from coordinate 24,297,683 downwards.
AAATCATTTATTTCCAATACATTTTGGGTAAACCATTGAGAGAAATTCCTGCGTCTTTCAAAATCTGCGGCTTGTATTTCTTGGAATACTTGCACTTTATAAGGAAATAAATTAAGCTGCTTCTTAAGAATAGACCTGCATGTTCCATAAGATCTTCCCACTTCTTGGGACAGGCGTCTTCTACAATTTGTTGGCGTATTTTGCATTATTTCACGAACGTTTGCAACAAGTTCTTCTGTTCTTACAGATGGTCTTCCTGCTCCTTTTTTGTGTTGTATAGAACCTCCTTCCCTAAACACAGCCACGGTTCTTTTCAGGCAATGATAAAAATCCCCAGCGATAAAACAACGTTAGGAAAATGTTCGTAAAAATCGTCCATGCACAAACCCGGATGGTATTGCCACTCACCATTTACTCTAATCCCGTTTCGAAAATACCCTTTAACCATAAATGTTATGTGCTGTTCCGTAAAGCCCATTGTGTGAATTGTTCAAGAAATTTGGAAAAATTAGCGATGAATCAAATTACTTGTAACGACTGTCAAAGATGACGGAATAACTGATTGATTGTTAATTCGGGTAGTTACTGACACCCAACAGGTATTAAGCTCTACGGCTAAGCATTACGTCCTTAGATGCAAGGCGCTCTTTGAAGCAAATAATTTTTGCTCGCATGGTATAAGAGTTTCGCCGCCCAAATAATATGGCTACGAGGGAAGTAATTACCGCATTACCACCTCGTAAATTCGCTCTTAAAAGTCAGTTAAAAACGTACCAAGGACTATACAATTTGAAAAAAAAAATTAGCTAAATTCCTTTTTTTTATTTCGAACCTATTCAGACAATCCGTTTATATTTTTATTTTTTGTTTTAAGTAACAATCGTCAAAAGAAACATAATTAACTATAACGACCAGGAACAAAACATGGCCATTAATCCGCGTTTCCTGGTCTCCTAATCTAAACAATTCTTCACTTAAACGAAAGCCAACCTCAAAAGAGAACACAAAATACGTTTTCTTAAAGCTACTTTCCAGAACAAAGATTTAAGACAGCCACTGAAGGACAACCGATACAGTCGCTATTTCACCGACTTTTTTTTCTTTTTCCAACCGTTCAGGTAGTAAATTAAATTAAATAGACCCTGATTTCGACGCTAGAAAAACCGTCCTCTCTGGAAAACTAATTTTGTGATTGGTTGTTTTTACCTCGCTCCAATAAACGTTATCTGTCTTACTTTAAACTTTTATTTCAAGTGCTTGGGGCCTGGGATTCATTTCAGAAAAGGTTTTACCAGTGGGTGAAGGTAATGTTGTTTTTCAGTTATAAAAACTTTGACCATTATGAACAATTTTTCGTAGTTGTGAATGTTATACTTTATATTTGTACGAGGCGTTGATTGCAAGATGTGGGCATGAGGATCTCAAGCTGGAGAAAATAAATCACCATCTTACATTCAGATTCCATTTACGCTCATGTAAATACGCGTTGACCTCTCCTTGCCGTGTTTACCATGGCGTAAATGAAATCTAAATACAAGGTGGCGCACCGAAAACTTTCCACCCAGGTTTATTTTCTTGTTAATAAATAAATCAAAATTCGCTCTAACACACCCAACTAACATTGTTTGTTTTATAGTGGTAATGGTTACATTTCTATTACCTGTTCTATAAAACCTAAGAACCTATGCATTTTTGGCAAAACGTAACCGCTACTCCTATAAAACCCCTATAGCTCCTAAATGGAGAATCTTATAATGGTAACGGTGACCAATTTGTAGTTTCATAAGACACTTCTACTCTCGATTTAATTATAACTAAGAGGTTGGTGTTACCTTTATAAATCATATATAGGTTTTATAATGGTAAGTAACACGTTTTCGTTACAATTAAAATACCAAAATGTTCTTTATAAACGCTTTTATAAATATTGCCACCTAAAAGTGTTCATAAACACCAAGAAAAATTGAGCACGCGCATGAAAAACAAAGCGCCGTATGTTGCTTTTCGCTTTATCTCTTTCAATATCATTTGTATACATTATTTTCTATTTCGAGTCCTTGTGTTGTAACTATTACCTATCACTCTTTGTTGTCAGCTATGGATATTTGCTTTGTTATTATTTTAATGGCGTCTGTAAAGTTACATATTATTAAAATAACTTAGATAATAATAATAATAATAATCAGACGTTTATTAGTCCACTTGGTATTACAAAAGTTGATATATATATATAACAAAAAAAAAACAGATAAAAAATAACAGTTATATCACAACTTTAGATAAATTAAGGACTAATAGGCCGTTGTTTCAGCTTTCCCAACAGGTTGTCGGGGGGCTGTTGCGGCCTTTGTATACCTAAATCTAAAAAAATAACTAAAACTAGTAATAAAAATAGTAACATAGAAATATTTAAAAAAAATAGTCTAGTCTGAGATTTTGCTGTGACTACTTAATTTTATGTGCCACGAAAAATGTATGGCATAGTTTTATATGCTACCCTTCTTAAAATTAAAACGCCTTTGTTTTGGGCATTTTGAAACAAAATTTTATTAAACCTTAAAATTATAAAAAACCTTAAAATTATAATTATATTTTATAATGTTTTTTATTAGATTAGAAGGCAGCACATTCTTTAACCGCGTGCATTTGAAGAAATATGTCCCCTGTTTTAAGTAATTATTGTTAACAATGCTATATTTTAATTTTTTATTGTGATCTTGATGTCAATAAGAAAAAACATTAAAATGGCCGCCAAATAAAACTTAGTAAAGTTGCCATATTCGCCTTTTAAAAACTTTTAGTTTTATATGGACCTTGAAGTTATATTAAAAAACTTGAAAACTTCTATAACACTTGCCAACGTTTCTTATAGAACTATTGCTCTTGCAGTAAAACCAAAGGTGCCTCCTTATACCCATAGTTTTATAAAACACCAAAAAAGTTTTTATAGGTACCAATAGTAACCAATAAACCAATCGAAAACTATAACTGCGCAAATGTCAAGTGTCGACATAACCTCTCTTTTTAGTGTAATGTCATTGCGTTTTTTAATCGTTTGTTTTGAAAAAAATATAAAAGAAGAGATAAAAAAAAGTAAAAATCCATCCATCCATATTTGTATTAATCCAAATGGTTTTTTTAATAGTATTTTTAATATTACAGTAGGTTTTAAAACAAAATTCAAGACCTTGGTGCCAGTAAAATTGTCCGTCAGCTATTTCTACAATATTTGTTTTATTTGGAGTCTCTAACAGTGTCCTAGGGTATTTTGGAAGGGTGTTTGGCCAATACTTATTTACAATTGAGAAAAGGGCCTTTAATGAACTTTGGCTGATGTTTGACGAAACATACCATTGTCTAAAACCTGCAAGTAACAGATTTTTTTTTTCGATTGGCAATTCATAATATTGATCCTCAATTATTATCTCATTATCATTTTGGTCTTCCAATAGTTCACTTAGCCAGTTTTCCCTTATGTCAACGCATTCATTTAAATGTCCTTCGTCCCTACTTTCATTAGTAGTCACAACAAAAGTATTTTCCCCTATATTGTTTTGAAGAGGAAGGTTTAAAGTTTGGTTAATTATTTTGCATGATTTAACATTCGATGCAAATCTTAAAATATTGTCACGAGTTTTAGCGCACTTTCTATAAAAGCTGCTGCTATATTTAATTTTTTGCCAATTTTCGTTAATTTGTGACATTTTTCGAAAAAGAGCTTAAACGTTATAACCTCAAAAACAAAACCTCTCTTTTTTACTTCGGTATTACTGGGTCTATAAGTTTTATAACATTCCTTCAGTTTTAAAGAAGCTATAGAATATTTATTGGGTGCTTAAACATTTGTAAGGTTTTTATGGAAAAAGCTATAAAACTCCTAGAGTAAAAGTATTATAATGAGGTGTTTAAGAGCACTATAAAACCTTTTTATAAAACTTTAAGTAATCAACACTAAGGGATTTATAGTTTAAGTAACAGAAACGTTTTAGATGCAATATTATAAAACTTGTGAAGTGTAAAAGTATTGTAGTATTTATTAGATGCCCTACAAAAGTTGTAACACCCATGGTTTTGTTATAAAACTAAAAAAACCATAATAAAAGTTAAAGTTCCTTATAAATCCTTTATAAATATTGGTTACCTTATAACAAAACCTTAAGCTGTGAAAAATGTTAGTTGGGCAAGAACCTTAGTTCTCAGGGGGCATATTTTTTTGCTCTTTTTAACCCCCCCAATAAAATCAGTTTTTTACAACATTTGCGCTTTCCTTGGAAAAGAAAAATGCAGGTAATAGAATTGGGTCGTTCCTTGCCCTATTTGTTGGTGGCAGCCTAGCGCAGCGATAGCGTTCTCGCATCGCATGCCGAAGGTTACCTGGTTCGATCCCAGGCAGGTTTGGCGGACTTATTTAGTTATAAACATTGCAGTAAACGCCGACCACGATACAGCTGTAGAGCTCTCAGGCTATCTCCGGTATCGTTCGGGTGTTCCTTCGGCATGTTGTCGAGAAGTGAGCAACTCCTGAACCAAGTAACGGATCTAGTGACACACAAAAGGGACGCATGTCTGTTACCGAACCAGACGGATTGGCGGACGCCCCGAATCAGAGGATTTGGTAATACGGACGGTGTACGGTGTGTCCCGTGGAGTGATACTGGATCCCGACGGATTAGGGGGCTCTGCGGCAACGTGCTTCAAGTCGCACCACGGAGACGTAAGAGCCTTCCCCCGTCGAGGTCTGTGGTGGACAAGAGGTGTTACAACAGGACCGTAAAAACTGTGCCGAGAACAACATCTGCCGGTAAAATTGTGGTTCGGAACCCACGTAAAACTGTAGGTCCCGTCTAGCTGACATTACCCAGACGTAAAATGGGGTTGGCAAAAAGGGTCGCACTGGCCTACTTGCTTGGCGCTAAGTGCTTAAGCTTTACTACTACTACTACTGCCCTATTTGTTTGTAATAAATACATAAAGTGGACAAAATTATGACTTCAAAATTTAATAGGAATGTTTATTAACATATCGCGATATGTTATACATCTCTTCCGTACAAAATCTCGACAACCCCTGATCGCCTCTTGAAAATTTTTGTCTTATATAGCTGCTTCGTGAAAATAATGTATGTATGTATGTTGTCGTCGTCAGTTTTGACATTTTCACATTTACGATTATTTTTTCGAAAACGGTTAGAGTGGGACGATTGAAACTTTTTGGTTTTAGAGACGAATAGTGGGGGTACGTTGTGCAAAAATTTTGAATATACAGGGTGTACCAGAAAAAAGTTATTAAACGTCAAATTCGAAAAATATCGGATTCTCGTTAAAATTCGATACAGTTCGTAAAAATTATTTCCCTCGATTCAAACTTTTTCGACGTGTAGACGACCGTCTTCTATGCATCCGCCTCGACAAAAACCGCGCCAAAACCGCTATGTAGGTCTTGCCACTGTCGCAGACGCGTGAACCACTATCTCGGCAGAAACCCCTATATATAAATACTATGTGTGTGTCATCGCCCTAACTCTAACCTTTTCAAGTATAAATTAAAATCAAATCCTATATGCAGGCAATTTTTCTAAAATCTTACCAAACATAATTTTTAAAGTTTCCGTTTTCCACTAACACAACAATTATAAGAGATTGTTTCAAGAAAATCGGTTTATGTTTTGCAACCTCAAGACAAACATCCTATTAACCTCCCAAAACAGAAACAGGCGCGCGAGCAAATATACTTATTTGTTGAGGACTAATATCATTATTTTGTCGATTTCTAAATTGCAACGCTTCCAAGGAAGTGTAGGAAATATAATAATACAAAAGGAAACTCGAAGAAACAAGTTAATTTTATGTTAACATAGAGAGTGACTAATGAACACGGAATTATTGTTACGGAATCTTGTAAATTGTATTAAGTTGATATGCAAGAATTACTTCTAATCTATGATTGTGCGCGAAAGGTCGACTTGCAACTAAAGATTTCCTTTAGTTAATTCATGACATTCATAACAAAAAATCTATAAATTAATTCTAATATTACAAAATAATAATTGCTTAATTAGTAATTTGCAAAAGAGTTGACGTAAATACAACAACGTTGGTCTATTTATTTAGTACAATAGTAATCTGTTACGTTTTTGTGGAAAATAGGAAACTTATATTTGTGATATGGCAGATTTCATTGAAAATGACGAAAGTGATGAAGAAATTAAAGACAAGTAATTGATATTTGTTCACAAATTGAAGGAACATAAATAAATCTCTCTGACCACAACCGTTTAGCTTTCACAACAGCTTTAGCACTTGTAGGAAATTTAATAAAAAATATTGGCCTTCTCCAAAACTGCATCCATTGTAGAAGTGTGTCTTACAGACAGTAGTTTGGTGAACACCGAGTTCTTCATCTATAGAATTTTGAACGCCCGGATCCGACAATTTCCGCAGAAATGGCGACCGTGCATCCCCTCGCCTTTTATCAGTATCAGTCAAAAAATAATTTGCCAACCACTCAACATTTTCGCAGTCAAATCAATATAACTTTCTGAAATCATCATATCTTCAATAATTTTTACGTATACTGTAGATTTTTCTTTTACGGACGTTTATATAATATTCCGCCATAATTGAAGACACAAATTAAGAGCAACGCACGTGTATGCCAAGGAGAGCTAAAATTAACTGCTACCAAGCAAGTGGTGCAGGGATCGACCTACCTTAAAAAGTTGAAAGCAATTGCTACACTAGAAAAAGCAATTCCTTAATTTATTCATCACATTTTAAGCAAACAATAGCGATCGCTTCTATTTTTTAAGAAAATGCATTGACTAGAAGCAATTCCTGCACTTTTAAGCAATCGCTGGATGCAAAAGCAATTACCTTAGTTTTTATTCATTGGCTTTCCAGAAAAATCTTCGATTTTATAAGAAAAAGCAATTGCTACATTTTTATTCATTCGGCTCAATGAAATGTTTGTTATTGGAAATAGGTGAGTAAATTAAGTTTATTAAACTTTAAATCGTTGAGGCCTTTACTTAATGGAAATTCATTATAACTCAATGAAAGACAATTTATTTTGTCAAATTTCCACTTTTTTTTGAAAAACTTTTTCTTTACAGGACCCGTTTCGCTACATTGTACCTTCTTCTTGTGTATGGTGCTAACTAATTTTATTTCAGTACAACAAAATGGTCTAGGTACTTAATTACTCAATTCAGGTATACTACAAGTAATATTTAAGTTTATAATACCTAAACAGTTTTAAGAAAATATAATTAAACTTGTAATGTGTATACCTAAATTGAGTAATTAAGTATAGTATTTGTAGAATTACACCGTTGATCTTTTTACTGCAATAAACCCTCATTATCCCTTTGACCATAAAATAAATAATGAAATCCCAAATTTTAAAACCTTTTCGAGCAGAGCCGCACCAGGTACAAATTCAATTTATACCTATGCCTGATTCATATAAATACAAACTGATTTTTAATAATTTTAGTCTTTAGTGGTTTTCCGGCGAGTAATTTTTAGTTAGGCTTATTAGTGGTAGAATGTGGCGTCCTTGGAATTGTGCTGATAGGGGGGCATCTTCAAGTGTCATTTTTAAAAGAAAGCATTTATCTACCGATACCGATGCCAAACTAATAATTAAAAATGTGTATCAATCTTTGTTGAGTAGAAATTTTAATGCGATGGATGGTTTAGCAGAGACGTCTACTTTGACAAAAACTCCTTTATCTTCGATAAGAGACATAGTACTTAAACCTGTTAATCCTAGAAAAAATCGGAGTGATTCTGGCACATTCAGAAGCATTGACGAAAATGACATGGATTTATTAAGAAGAAAGATTTATAAATGTATGAGGCACAAATGTACCCACTTTGATTTCCCTCAAACAGCGGCTGATTAAAGACGAAACAAATATCTCTTGTTGCCTTTCAAGCCTTAGAAAAATATTGCGTAAAGTGGGTTTTAAATACCGAAGCATTAATAAAAGACAAACATTAATGGAATCTTAATGTTTACGGGAATGGAGACTTAAATATTTAACAGCTGTTAAACAATTTAGAGAAGAAAATCGTCCAATTATTTACCTTGACGAAACATGAAAAAAAAACAACAAAGAAAAAATTTCCAACATAACCATATACTTTGATTATTATGGGAGTACCTATTTTAAAAATGATATTGTCTGAAACTTGCAGATTAAAAAAAAAGTTTCGTTTACTGCAGCTAAAATTCGTTTTGTCCGAACACCCTGTATGCTTGTTACAAAGTACGATTTGTATATTATTGTGTGTTTCCCTAGATGAATAATATGAAGAAACCCAGAACGTGTTCGACCAAACAAATTCATTTGCAATTCAAAGTATCCAAGCAGAAGCTATTCTGCGTCTGTTGCCAGTTGCAGTTTGTTTTCGTCTCTTGTCACATATTCTGGTTTAAAAAGTTTGAGTTTAGTTTGTATTAAAAACAAATTTGGATGTAACATTTAAATTACTAAAAAAGTCATGGGCGTGCCATGTAAGAATAAAAGGAAACCATTTTAGTATAAAATATTATGACCTCCATTTTCAAATTTAAACTTTATTTTTGAAATATACAGTTTTGATATACAGGGTCGCTTTTATGTATGGAAACGATCGATTATTTTCTAAAGTAGTTAGCGAAGAATGTTAAATACAAAACTTTCAGGGTTTTTAGAAATCTATTACACTGCACATGAACTAAGTATACAGGATCAGTCAAAAAGCCATGGAAGAACAAAGTGACTTTATTTTAAATGGAACGTATATTATTAAATATTTCAATTATTTACAAGATTCTAAAAAAAAATATTATGCACACCACATACCCAATCTTAACCGTTTTCGAGATATCGAGTTTCGAATATCATTTTCAAATACTTAAATCTAATAACAATAATAAAAAAGACAAACTAAGTTTTAGTAAACAACAATTTGAAATCCTATTTTATAAGGTGCTCAAAGTGTTCACCGTTTACCTCCTGGCAGTAATGAATTCGGTGAACAAAATATTGTAGCGAATCTAAAAGGATATTGGGAGCAATACTGAAAATTTCATGCATTATTCTTTGTTGCAAATCTTCTATATTTAGTGGCCTATTTTTGTACACTAAATTTTTGATATGGCCCCACAGGAAAAAGTCAAGAGGGGTCATATCAGGAGACCTAGCAGGCCATTCAATTGCACCTCTGCACCCAATCCATTTACCAGGAAAAGTTTCCTTTAGATATTCTCTCATCATCCGTCCAAAATGTGGTGGAGTCCCATCTTGTTGAAACCATATTTTTGTTCAGCCGGTAAATTGGGAATATTCTCTTGTAAAAGTAATAAATATCGTTCAGAGTTCAAATTTCCATGTATAAAATAGGGTCCTATGACGTTTCCACCAATAATGCCACACCAAACATTGGTTTTTTGTGGTCGGTGGGTATGAACTGGTTCCATCCAATGTGGATTTTTATATTTTTCAATTTATCCATAATGATTTCGCAAAACTGAATTCTGCGGTCAAAATCGTATTCACTCAATTCATGTAACAAATGAATTTTATTTGGTTTGAATTTTTTTCTTTTGGTAATTTTTTGAATATAATATCATATTATGATTTAAAGCCCGCTGTTGCGTCGTATTTATTGGATTTTCTACCACATCTAACATGACATTTAGAGAATTTTCTTCATTAGTAACGCTTACCGGTCTTCCACTTTTTGGTCGATCTTTCACATCTCCAGTTTCATGAAAACGCTGCAATGTTTTCGAACCAGTTGATTTAGTTATAGGTTCCCGATCTGGATGCAATTCATTAAAAATATTCACCACTTGGGTAAAACTCCGTGATCTATCGCCGTACCCTATCATCATCAAAATTTCAATGCGCTCGGTATCACTTAAACGTGCCATTTTTACGCGAGAAATTGTTCACAAATGTAAATGTAAGTATTTTTGGCATGTTGTCAAGATGACAAAACAACATTGTTATGGAGATAAATATTTTAGGTAACTTGATGGACTAGAAAATTAATGAATGTAATAATTTATTTGAAAACGATATTCAAAACTCGATATCTCGAAAACTGTTAAGATTGGGTATGTGGTGTGCTTAACATTTTTTTTAGAATCTTGTAAATAATTGAAATATTGAATAATATACAGGGGGTTCCATTTAAAATAAAGTAACTTTGTTCTTCCATGGCTTTTTGACTGATTCTGTATACTTAGTTTATATGTAGTGTAATAGATTTCTAAAAACCCTAAAAGTTTTGTATTTAACATTCTTTGCTAGTTATCTTACTTTAGCAAATAATCGACCGTTTCCATACATAAAAGCGACCCTGTATGTATACAGGGTGTTCCTAAATATCATGTAAATACGAAATGGGGTAATTCTTTGGCTTATTTAATGACCAAAAATTCCTATAAACATAGGTCCGCAAATGCTTCGTAACCGATCGGGTGTTGGAATTTTAAGATTTTTTTAGTTTTTTCTTTATAGCTCTTGTAGTTTTTGAGATATTTAGCTCTAATTTGGAATATAAATTACGCTGTAGGACTTACATCATTGGGCATACCAAATGGTTTTAAGAATCTACAGGGAGATATTTTTTCAGAGGTCATGCCACCTTTTCTCCCCATGAACTTTTTTTCGGTGCGCCTATGTTTATATGATAAGCCAAAGAATTACCCCTTTTCGTATTTACATGATATTTAGGAACACCCTGTATAGTATATGTGCAGTATGTTAGCTACTGTCATACTATGACAAGACCGATACCTAGGTACACAGGTACCTAGGCCTAGATAAAGTACGAAACAAAGCACGCACTAGGCGTGCAGAGCAGAAATACTAAGCGAGTGGTCTGAAGGTTTATAGGAACACGGCGAGTTTAGTCGGTAAGCAGCCCCATCAGAGTTGACCTTATGACACGTCCCTGCTTCACAGAGTGCCAGTCTTTAGAAGATTCTTCTCGAAAAAAAAAACTGCCATTAGTTTTGGTCGCGTGCTAGCGCTAATAGGCCCCTAAGATAAAACCTATATATTCGTAAAATACTAATTTCTATAGGTATAAATAAAAGTAATATGTCCCTACTTAATATCAGAGTTATGAAAGTGGAATTGGGGAACCCGCAATATTTTGCCACTATACATGTCAGCCACTTTAAACGTATGTTCAAGAACAATTGAGACGCCAAACCCTTTTTTTCTGTGTTGAGACTATGGAGGGCTTTAGGTTAGGAGTCCGATCGCAATACATTGGTTTCGGGCAAAGTTTTGGATCGGTAAAGCAGCTTTAAAAATGGCCGTCAGGGGCGCATGTGTTCCTTTAAATCTGTAAAATGCATGGGTTTTTATGGGATAATCAACTGTTTTATTGAATTTAGTTAACTAAAACCCTCTACAGGCTGAGATATGTATATATTATGTCTAATAAAGCTTATTTTATTAAATATTGGATAAAAATACCGCTGACGTCTATCAAAACCTGTAAAAAGTCAAACACTTGACGATCACTGCGCCGCGACCGGGAAACAGCGAACTAACTACTAAACAGGGACGTAAATTTAAAGAACAGCCATTTTCGATCGGACTCCTTCCTAAAGCCCTCCATAGTTGAGACCTACGTGCGATTAAAATTTGACATTGTTCACTCTACCGCGTGACTTGTCACAGTTAAAATCTTAAATATCTATTTTTTTTGACACCTGTCTTTTATATTAAAATTGTAGCTGAAGGACTTACAAATCCCCTAGGTAAGTACTAAACACTGTATTTTTATCTATTTTTGCAATTCTAGAACTAAAAAGATTGTAACCAAGAACGTCATCTTAAAAAGGAGAAATAATTATTTGTTTATAGCATAATATCAAAATTCGGTTTTAAATATTGTGTATATGAATTTGGGAACTGTGGTTTTGAATTGCTTAAAGTTTATATACTTACAGTATCTCCAGTATCCACGGATCGAGTTTGGAACAGGAAAAATTGTTTATTACTAGGTACAGGAGAAAAACTCATTCTTTATAAAAACGTCTGTTTGTGCTGAAACTACATTTTCGAATATCAGATTTGCGATTACTGTCCAGGATTCGTCACAAACAATATTTTTAGTTTCTTGGATCTCTTTTTTTTTCAATTCCTTGATTTATTAATTGAATTTTGCTAGTATTGAAACTACAATTCCTACTATTAGAATTACGATTACTATACAGGGTTCGTCAGAAACAACAGTTTTTTTTTTGGATTTTTTTAAATTCTAATTTTAAATTCCTTTTGATGATTGGCTAATTCATCACTTTGGGAACAAATTGATTGAAAAGAACCTATGGTGCAAATCAGTTGGCACGTAGGAGTCCCGATCTCACAATTATCGACTTTCATTTATGGGGATATCTAAAGCAGCACGTGAATAAAATCAATTTCAATAATAACTTAGAATTCTTAAAATAAAAAATAATAGTACCTAGTAATTGCAAATATCCCAATACAGCAAGTTAGGAACTGTCACCGGGAATTCTTATGTCGAGTTGAACTATGCGCTAACTTGGTGGTACCACGTTGGAATAAAAGTTTTATAATTTATGATTATATGAATTGAAGAAATATGACATGTAATAATAAAAATCCCTTAAAAGTAGGCAAATAAAAAATGGTTTTCTTACAACAAAATCGTTTCTCGGCCAGATATAAACTCATATTCAAATTAAGAAAGTAACAATTAATAGTTGTCCGTTTTTACGTAAATTTATTTTAAATGAATTCCAAAACATTAAAAATATTGTTTCTGACGAACTGTATATAGTAATCGCCGATGTAATATTTGAAATTATAGTTTTAGCACAAGCAAAATCCATGTAATAAATGAAGGAATTGAAAAAAAATCCTAAAAAATGAAAATGTTGTTTGTGATGAACCCTGTATAGTAATCGCAAATCTGATATTCGAGATTGTAGTTTCAGCACAAGCAGACGTTTTTATAAAGAATGACTTTTTCTTCTATACCTATACTAATAAAAAGTTTTTCCTCTTCCAAACTCTATCCGTGGACTGTATTACCGTAGAAATTGGCTACCTACCAGAAGGTATTATAACTAGGTACCTCTACCTGTAAACCTGTCAGTGATTTAACGAACACTTATGAGCAAAAATCATATATTTCGCCACATTGGTGTAAGTAGTTTCAAAAAATAAAAGTTTATATATTGTAATCATAATATTTTTTTTGGTGCCGTTCAGGTGTTTATTAATGAAATCCTGATTGGCCGCGCAAAATTTTTATGTAAAGGTAACTTTTTAATGAATTTTTGAAATAAAACACTATCGTAATATCATTTCAAGAACGCTTAAAAAAAAATTTATGTGTCAAAGAGTATAATTTATGGAATAAAATGGTAGGAATAGGTGATGACCTGATGACATTTAAAATGTAGTATCTAATTTCGAGCCAAAGAATATTAGTAATTTTACCTATAATAAGATTTTGCATTAAAATATGCCTTTTTTCTCTTTTTTTGTACATTATATTCTATATTATTGGTGGAATTTAAATGTATTTGATAAAATATTTTTAAATTTTGAAATAGATGGGTACATGACATATAAATCCATAGTTAGATATACAGGGTGGCCCTTTAGTGTGGCAAAGTACAATAGCTCCGTTACTATTTCAAATACATTAAAAATATTAATACAAAAGTTGAAGGGCAGTAAGTGACTTATAACGTAAAATTATTTTTAACTTTATAGGGTGGCTCGAAAAAGCGGAACAAAAAAAATGTACTTTTTTCAAATGGAACACCCTGTATATTTTTTCATTTTTAAATTCTACATAGAATTATAATTATTTTTTATGAAATACATTATTAGTCTATACTTTATAGTTTCCGAGATATTGACTGTTGAAAAGTGACATTTTTGAACTTTGACAGCTTCTAACTTTCTAACAGTACGTCTTAGAGCAAAACGGCTTACATGTCCCTATCTTCAATTTTTATTATCTTCCCAAAAAAATCAACTTCCAGTTAAACCGGAACAACTATATTTCCTGCTTTCGAGTAACATCCGGTTTAACCGGAAGTTGATTTTTTTGGGAAGATAATAAAAATTAAAGATAGGGACATGTAAGCCGTTTTGCTCTAAGACGTACTGTTAGAAAGCTAGAAGCTGTCAAAGTTCAAAAATGTCACTTTTCAAGAGCAAATATCTCGGAAACTATAAAGTATAGACTAATAATGTATTTAATAAAAAATAATTATAATTTAATATGGAATTTAAAAATGAAAAAATATACAGGGTGTTCCATTTGAAAAAAGTACATTTTTTATTGTTCCGCTTTTTTGAGCCACCCTATAAAGTTAAAAATAATTTTACGTTATAAGTCACTTACTGCCCTTCAACTTTTGTATTAATATTTTTAATGTATTTGAAATAGTAACGGAGCTATTGTACTTTGCCACACTAAAGGGCCACCCTGTATATATTATATTTTTCTTCAGTATAAAATAATATTTTTTATAAGCGTGTCCGAAATGACGCACTTGTTCACGAAATGATTATAAGGGTTCCCTGAGTGATATTGTAGTTCCCAAAATGACTTAAACCTAAATAATAATTTGTTTTTCAATGCTTTTAATTTGAATTATAATAGCATAAATCTAATTTACATAAAAAACAAATAAAAATAAGACAGTTTAAACAAAATCATATTATTCCCTCGAAAAAAAAAGAAAATTCACAATCGAATTATTAGAAAGAAAAAATCACTATGTAAAAAGCGAGTCGGAAATTAAGAAGTTGCTGTCGGTTCCAAACATTTTTTATAAACTGTTAAAAGAAACATTTTAAAAACAATTTCTTTAGTTAGAAAACGATATAGTATCATTTCGAGAACACCTCATCATTTCGGGAACACACGTAGTGTTCCCGTTCTGACGTTCCCGAAATGATAAATTAATATAATATCGGATTCTGCACGTTACCTATAGCAACCAAATGTAAAATTTTTAGGTTATGTTACAGATTTTCGCATGTAAGACTTGAAAATAATCATAAAAACGCTCTCAAAAAGTCGACGCGCTTCATTTGTGATGTTCCCGAGTTGATAGATAGAAAAGGTACTCACCTCAAATATAAAAACAATCACTAAATATCACTCACTTTTCAAGAAACTGCAAAATAAAACACCGTTTTCCCGCATGAGAACTTGCCGCTGGATAACTGAACCGATACTAAAGCCCCCTAGCGACAATTTTGACAAGGTGACGCTAAAATCTGACAGCGTTCACGGAATGACGCAAATCAGTGAGGACGTTTTATTGAAGTAGCTTACATCCAAAATCGTTTAAAGGTAAAATAAGAAAAAGTTTTTTCTTTTCGGTAAAGGTTTTCTCCCAGTAAAAAACGCAGACCTAGTTAAAATTTCCCCAAAAGTACTTAGTAGGTATTTAATTCGCTTGTAAAACATAGCTGAGGGACAGTTCCCGAAATTATATTTTAGGACAAAAAATTGAAAAAAAAATGGATTTCTACAGACAAAACGATTTTAAAATGTAATATTTTTACGTTACGGGACTGGATATTAAACTTATATTTTGAAAAATAGACAAAAAAGAATTAGAATTTGATTTAGACTACTGGGGACGCAAATAAAAAAAATGTGACATTTTATATGATTTTTGCTCTTATAGGTGTATCCTGACTAGGTATCTATTTTATTATAGGTAAAGTGGACGGACATTGTTGGCGTTGACTTGAGGACAATTTTTATAATATTGAAAGTTACAGAAATGAATATCAGAAATTTAAGTTTTGTTAAGAAGATTACATACTTAATGATCTCAGTAATAAAAAGTTTACAACTAAATATACAATTTTTAGATTCTAATTTTGGTATCTAATTTATATAATTTTATAATATACATATAACATTTTTATTTCATGTCAAACATGCAAAGCTACAAGACCAGCCCAATGTTACCCTACACCGGATGATGAATTATAATATCAGACCATATTAAGGCTTGACTGATTGTGACTAAATATGTAATCTCAATATCTGTGCCAATGTCAAAGAACACAATTTTTTTTTTGTTTTTTATCAAAAAATAAAGCATTGGGAAAACTTTCATTATGTCCTTGCCTTAAAGGCTCAAAGTCGCCCTTAGTCGGCTCTGTAATCTGTCTACCGCCCTAAGTACCTTGAGGAACTTTTTTTAAACTTCGTGCAGATTTATCTTTGATGTGATGTAATAAATAAATAAACAGAAAATGGTTGTTTTACTTGTAAAAAAGTCCTTTAATGTTTTGTATTGTTTAGAGTCGTAAGTTAATTTTTTGAAGTTGTTTTCTTTGTTGTTTTTAGTTTGTGTAAGTATAGTAAAATACCATTTTTTTTTTAAATACAACAAAGTAAAAAAATGTAATTCACGAAAAGAAAATTTTGATTTTTGATACAGGGTTCGCAAAAACTTCAAAAATATGATTTTTCTCCAATAGTAAACTACCTTTATTTTTTATTTTTGACCAAAATGCCAATTAGAAAACTTATTTAGAATAACGTTTGTAATTTAAATCCGGGATTTAAAATAAATCTTCGATTTTTTATTTTTTTTAATTTTTTTAGGTAAAAGAATTTTTTTGGATAGCAGCATTAGCGGTCGAAATACATACATTATCAATGACAGAGGGGTATCAAAAAGTTTCAAAAACTGATTTTTGGTATTACCAGAAAAACGTATTTTTAATTTCACAAAAATAAAATTACCCCGGAAATAATAACACAAAAAAATCTTCAAATAACAACAAATAATAATTTCATAAGTTGCTATTCAAAAACTCCCCCTTCATATTCAACACATTTTTCTAGCTGTAAACGAATGTGGTCAAAACGAATTTCTTCAATGGAACTTGTTTGAACAGCTTCAAAAATTCGCTGTTTTAGAAGCTGTACTTATTTCTCAATTGGGAGTACACTAAAATTGTTTAAGGCGCCCCCAAAGATAGGCATCTGAAAATAAATAGTTAAATCGGGACTTCTTGGGGGCCACAGAACCGGACCATTCCGACCAATCCATCTGTGACCAAATGTATTATTAAGCCTCACTTCAATTGCTTCAATTGAAAGGACATTTCGTTCCTAAATTGGAGAGGCAATTCTTCTAGGTTGTCAGAAAGAAATGTTTCCAACATTTCAAGATAACTCCTATGGTTACACTTGTTTTCGAAAAATTATGGGCCAATAATGCCATACCTAATAAGAAATCGCACACCTTTTTTGTAATATTGTCTTCTTGCAGGAATTCTAAAACGGGGATTATTTTCGCTCCAGTATCTAATATGCGCAGAAGACACTTTCCCGTTTGTTGAAAATGTCGATTCATCGGAGAACATGATAAATTTATGAAAATTCCTGTTTTCACTTACAATTTTGTTTCCGACCCAAAGACAAAAATCCAAACGTTTGGCTTCGTTTCCTTCTTCCAAGGTTTGATTAAAAGTTGTCTTAAATGGGAATATTTTGTTTGCCTTTAAAATATACTGAATATGAGTTTTTTTACTACATCAAGTTCCTGAGCTCGGTTTCTTAATGAAAGGGTAGAATTGTCAGCAACAGACTGCAATACGATTAGGGAAGCTGCGTTATTCTGATCATAGTTTTTTTTTTTAATTGGAAACTAAATCAGTTCGCTGAATTTTTTTTAATAATTTATAAAGTCCCATTTTTGAGACGTAAACGTTAGGGTATCTTTGATTAAATTTCTCTATCACAAAGTTGTAAGAACTTTCGCCCGCACCGTAACATTGAACTAAATAAACCCTTTGTTGTAAGGTCAACATTTTCAAAACACATCCAATTCTATTTGACAACTTCAAATTTGCCCCATACGTAAAGCAAAGTAATAAAAAGGTAAAAAAAAATCCTTGTTTTTACAAAAGATTGTAGAGTCGATTCACTCAGTAAACCTGCAAGATGGCCGACATGTCATAAGACAAAAGTCATATTCCAGCTAAATAAAATAAATTTTTGCATTTTCAATGACTTTTGTTATATGACATGTCGACCATCTTGCAGGTTTACTGAGTGAATCGACTTTAGGAATGCATTTAAAATTTTTTTTTATTGATACCCTATTTCGCTTATTTAAAGTACGCCTCAGTGTGTTTAAATGCCACTTTCAAAAACGCGCGTGTTTTAAAGTTACCATTGCAACATCAACAACCCGTGAAACGTGAAGTCTAAATATGTCAACTTTTTAATTATTGATTTGACAGAATTACCTTTTAACGTCAAATAAAATATTTTTTTAAGCAATACATAACCAATGTCAACGGTGACAACAATGAATCTTACGTGACAGATTGTAAGTTATTTTTTGTTCTCCTCATGTTCATGACAACGACAGGTATCACATCACGAATTCGACCATTTCACTTACTTACTAAGTTATTATTTCCATTTTTTGTAATATAAATACCAATAAGTGTACCAATAAAATAAAATAATGTAAAGTATTCGTGGATAACTGGTCTTTAAAACACTTGCTCTATTTCAAGCACTCCGGCTGCGCCGTCGTGCTTGCAAAATCGCGCGTGTTTTAAAGACCTTAATATCCACTTATACTTTAATATACTATCAAAATGAGATATACACCACCCATTATAAAAATAGAGTCTAATAAAATTTTATATTATTATTTTTATTGAGCAGCAAAATTTTCATTTACCTCTAACAATTAAAAAAACTATAAAAATCGAAGACTTATTTTAAATCTCGGATTTAAATTACAAACGTTATTCTAAATAAGTTTTCTAATTGGCATTTTGGTCAAAAATAAAAAATAAAGGTAGTTTACTCTTGAAGAAAAATTATGTTTTTGAAGTTTTTGCGAACCCTGTTAAAAAAATAAAAATTTTCTTTTCGTGAATTGCATTTTTTTTACAAGCAAAACTTTTTATCAGGAATTTTTCCGAAAAATAAAATTTTTCATCCATTTGTGCTATTGTAAACCCTATCCGCGGACAGTCTGTATACCGGGTGTCAACGAGATTATTGTACATAGCACCACAGTGTTATGTTAAGAGATATTTTAATCAAATTTTGGTTACCGTAATGTTTGAAAGGGATCTTTATTTTTACCTAGAAACCAACTGAATTTCACTTCCGGTTTAACCGGAACTACGCCATTTATGTTTTTTTAAATGACAACCTGTATATTATATTACACAGTCAAATTCTCCTCAAAAGTCTCTTTTTAACGACATACAACAAGTTGACATTTACTTTCAAAATGGCGGCGTAGGACTCATTTTACCAAAAACAAAATGGTGTCTATAAAACCACGTATGCAATTGATACGGGAAAAATAGTGATAAAATCTTTTAAATTGGTCCCTTTTGTAATTCTTTAAGCACTGACATTTACATTTTCTTCTTTTGTTTTTAAAGGAAGGTATTTTTTTATTGTTTAAAAAAATCCTAACTTTAACCCTATTTTACAGAGTTTTTTTTAATGTTATCATATACTTCTTATTATTTAGTATGAAAGTCTAAAGTATCCTTAAGCACCTAGGGATATTTTCGAAATCAGAATGCGTTTTGCTTCAATAATAAAAATTTAATTCTTAAATAATTAACAACGGCCTAGAACAGATTAAAAGGTAAACAGTAAAATAATAACAACAAATTAAAAAATAGAAACAAATTAACCATAAATTAAATATTCGAAACGATCACCATTTTGGTCACGACACAAGTTTATTCTTCCGGCATTCTCTCGCAAAACATTTTCTATATTATTTTCATTAATAGTGTTAACTGCTCTTCGAATTCTCGCCATTAGGTATTCCAATGATGTCGGTGCAGTGGCATAAACTTTTGATTTTACATATCCCCATAGAAAGAAATCGAGCGGGGTTAAGTCAGGTGATCGGGCAGGCCACCTTATTGGTCCGTTTGTCCCAATCCATCTATCACGAAACATTTCATTCAAATAGTTTACTACAATCCTAGAGTTGTGAGCAGGGGCGCCGCGCCGTCTTGCTGGTAATAAATTTTGTTTATTTCAATTAAAGGTAAGCTGTCCACAAATTCTTCGACAGCGGTTTGAAGAATATTTAAATATTGTTCAGAGTTTAAATGATGAAAAAAGAATACAGGACCAACGATTCTAGTTCCCAATATTCCAATCCAGACATTTACACCAAAACGCTCCTGAAAGGCGCCTTCTCTTACTAAGCGGGGATTTTGAATGGCCCAAAATCTTGTATTATTCCTATTAAACATAATGTTTGTAAATCTTGCCTCATCGGAAAAAAGTATGTTTCGATGGAAACCGTTATCCACATTATTCTCCTCCAAAAACCAATTGCAGTATTGTAGCCTTCTGACAGGATCGTTTTCTCCCAAGTGGTGGTGAGCTTGGTATTTAAACGACTTAAATCCATGTTTTTTTAATATTCTTCTTAACACTTTCGTGGCTAATATTACATTGTTGTCCTATTTCTCGCAAAGATGACGAAGGATCAACAGCAATGCAAGCCAATACATTTATTTCAGCTTCCTCGCTTACAACAAAGTTATCATTAGCTTCTTGATTATGGTTTTTTCCGATTTTAATTTATTTTCTAGCCACGGGAAATAACTTGAAGAAGGCAATTCACGAGCTGGATAGCGCTCTCTATACAATGTTGTGTAAATAATTAACATATCAATTTGTTCTTCTCTTGTAAACTTAACCATTTTATTCCTATTTAACGAAATATGAATCAGACCAGCGACCAAAAGCACAATACACTACAAAATTTTCATTACAAATTAATAGTCTGATAATGGCGTTGACAAATACCAATTTTGTTATCCAAAGCCAACTTAGGTAGAAATAAGTTATTCAGTTTTTATTGAAAAATGCATGGTTTTTTTTTCTTGTTTAAAACTGAAGCAAAACGCATTCTGATTTCGAAAATATCCCTAGGTGCTTAAGGATACTTTAGACTTTCATACTAAATAATAAAAAGTATATGATAACATTTAAAAAAACTCTGTAAAATAGGGTTAAAGTTAGGATTTTTTTAAACAATAAAAGATGCCTTCCTTTAAAAACAAAAGAAGAAAATGTAAATGTCAGTGCTTAAAGAATTACAAAAGGGACCAATTTAAAAGATTTTATCACTATTTTTCCCGTATCAATTGCATACGTTGTTTTATAGACACCATTTTGTTTTTGGTAAAATGAGTCCTACGCCGCCATTTTGAAAGTAAATGTCAACTTGTTGTATGTCCTTGAAAAGAGAATTTTGAGGAGAATTTGACTGTGCAATATAATATACAGGTTGTCATTTAAAAAACATAAATGGCGTAGTTCCGGTTAAACCGGAAGTGAAATTCAGTTGGTTTCTAGGTAAAAATAAAGATCCCTATCAAACATTACAGTAACCCAAATTTGATTAAAATATCTCTTAACATAACACTGTGGTGCTATGTACAATAATCTCGTTGACACCCGGTATATTAAAAAAAAAAACTTGTAGGTATCGAATGATTTTTCTTAGTGAATATGTTATTTTATTGATCATGATAGATGTTGACTAAAAATTACCAGGACGCTAACAAACTTATTTCTGTCCAATTTAATTAAACTCAAAATTGCCGACATTTCAATATGTTTTGTAGTCTGTCTCTGTGAAAGTTCTGCCTGCAAACTTTGTCCCTGATTATATTATTTCACCGTGCCTTCCATCAATTTCCATACACAATAAGTAAAACTGTCAGAAATATCATTAATGGCTTCTTACAACGAATGTTTAACTTTAATTGGAACGGTTTAATTTGTTGGATAACTATACTTTAGTGAGACAAAGGCATTTAAATTTGAGTTTTGGCATTGACAAAAAGTTTGTTCCATTTAGTATTAGTAAATCTATTATTTAATCTTCATGGGTTAATTCGAGCTAATACCTACTCGTGTTTTTTCGTTTTATCAGTATGAAATAATAATATACGGATAGAGTTTGGAAGAGGAAAAACTTTTCTATTAGTAGGTGTAGAAGAAAAAGTAATTTAAAAAAAAATGCTGCTTTTGCTGAAACTACAATTTCGAATACCAGATTTGCGATTACTATACAGGGTTCGTCAGAAGTTGGTATATCAACATGGCGGCGAGTGTCACGCCAGAATTCGACTCGGAAGAAAACGCGAATTTTGCATGTTGTAAAAAGAAAGTAAATAATAATCTTGTGTGCATAACGTGTGGGAAAGTATTTCATTCATCGTGTGCTATAAGAGATTGGCAAGAAAAGGTGAAAATCCTGGGAAAACGCGATTAGTGTGTACTGATCATAAAGGTCAAAGTCCACAACGCCCATCAGCTGACGGGAGCAAAGAAAAAGATGTAGAAATTATCTATCTTAAGTCACTACTGGACGAAATGAGAAGTAAGAACCAAATTCTCGAAGAAAATAACTCGCTGCTGAGGGAAAAAGTCAGAAATCTAGAAGGAAAACAATCTAAAAACGAAGATCCAATGGTAAATAAAAAACCAAAACAAACGAAAAGGCGGGAAATGATGACAAGCGACACCTGGTCTTCACCCTTACCTAAAAATGGGCAGCTACTTCATAAACCAAAAGAGGACATAGCAACAGTAGCAGAGAATGTTGCTACAGCACCTAGTACGCCTGCGAGGACGTTGCAATCGCCTGCAAAGCAAAAACCTGCTGATCCAAACAGAAGAGGAAGTGAGGTTAAGGGAAAAGTAAACAAGGATGAGACAAATGTTTACGTTCCTAAAAAAAAAAAGAAGATTCTGAAGCTGAAACCAACGCAGATGGACCTTGGAATACTGTTGAAAATCGCAGAAATAGAAAGCGTAGTATAAATCCCTACAGTAGACCAGTGCCAGTCCAAGGAAATAGCGAAAACCCGACACAGTTAAAAATCGCTACTATTTATTCGTGGCTTTTTGTATCCGGCTTTACACCTGACACGATGCCGCAAGATATCACCAACTTTTTAAAAAGCAACGGAAAAGACAACAACATATCGCTCACTGGGTGCAATAGTGGCACATCTCAATAATTGGTCATATTGAGTAAGTGATACCATATTACCTTGAATACCTTATTTGTCACACTAACAATAGTGCCATAAAGTTATCTCTAGTGGAACTCGCTAGATGGCACTAGTGTCACTATTGAATTTCGAGCCTTTTTGATCGAGTACGCAGACAACAGTGGCACTTGATTTTTAATACGATAAGTTGGAACAAATTTTACATTTTTAATAATGCAACAGTGGCATATTACAGGTGGTGTCAATATTGCATGTTATTATTTTATATTTTATTGCTAATTTTAGTGGAATAAGTTTAGTTGTGCCAGTATTGCCTTTTCAATTGTAAATTTTTTATTTATGTGTCGTTATTTATTGTTAAAAGCTAGCATGTTCAAACTAAATAAACAACATGTTTTATTTTTAACCTGTTCCTGTTCCTTTTTGCAATAAAATATTGTTAAAACAGAAACATATATTTTTAATCAAAATTAATTATTAAAATAGACCATTTTATTTAATGAAGTGACGTATGTACGTAAAAGTCAACAATGGCACAACTTAATATTTTCCCATTTAAAAAAAATATATACAGTTTGAATGAAAAAAATAAAGTGCAATACCATTCGACCTTAAATATTCAACATAATTTATTATTAGTTTTCTAATTAAATAAGACAGCTTCTTTAAAACTCAATATATTTCATTTCCAGATTACAAATTGTTGATTTTCTCAAAACTTACAATTTTTTAATGTGCCATTATTGCACCCAGTGAGCGATATGTGAGAAAATAAAAACCAGGAAAGACAAACTATTTAGCTCCTTCAAGCTTGGTATAAAAAAAGAAGACAAGGATGCCATCCTTAGTGCAGCCTTTTGGCCCAAAGGTATTAAAATAAATGTTTTTTTAAACTTGAAGAGAGTAGTATTCCAAAGGAAATAAAGAACGAAGAAAACAAAACTTGTTTCGGTATTTTATTCTGTAACGTAAGATCCCTAAAAAACAAAATACACTAATTGGATGCATTCCTAGTGGACAAATCATTTAGTATAGTGACTCTAACGGAACATTGGCTAACAATAGAAGAACTAGAAACTCTCAGCATGTCCGGTTATGACCTAGTCAGCTATACAGCGAGAAGTGAATTTAAGGGTGGAGGTACACTCATTATGTTAAATAAAAAGCTCAAAATAAATATAGAAACTGTCAATATTGTGTCAATTAACATTGAAAAATGTATAGAATTATCATGTGTCTAATTAAACCATATAAATTTTATGTAATAATAGTTTATAGGTCTCCGGCAGGGTGCTTTGGCACTTTTATGGATGCGCTTGAATCGGTGCTTGAACGGATACGCTGTGGCAGGAATGTTATACTGGTAGGAGATTTTAATGTGCAATTTGGCACCAATCAAGGGGAGGCTTGCTCCCTATGTGATCTAGTAGAAAGCTATGGCCTGTGGAAAACCATTCAGGAACCAACTCGGGGAGATGCCTGCCTGGATAACATTTTTGTCAGCCTTGGGTCCGAATTCATAAAATCTGATGTAGAGATGGATATCTCTGATCATAATGGGCAGACTGTTTTTTTCAATGTAAGCCTTACAAGTAATAATCAAAACTTTAAAAAAAACATTTTTAGACCACTAACTCAGAAGGGACTCTTCAGTTTTTTTGCACTGATTGAGTCAACACAATGGGACTTCATTGATGGAGATAATTCATGTGATGAAAAATTTTCCCTATTTATGGACCTTTTAAGGGATGCTTGTCTGCAGTCCTTTCCCGAGAGAACTTACCAAGTCGCATCTGACGGACCGCATAGAGTACGGTGGTTCAGCGATACTTTATTGCATATGCGGAAAAGAGTCTCTTTCCTTGGACAAGTAAGCAGACAGTATAATACCCCTGGAAACAGGAAGGAGTACAGACTGGCTAAGCAAAGATATGTCCAAGCAATTAAAGATCATAAGCAAGCAGCAAACGATAACATGATTAAAACATCAAAGAATCCATCAAAAAGCATGTGGGGTCTTATTAATAACCATAGGGGTAAGAACAAACAATGTAGGGACATAGGCATAGACCCAAACGTTTTCAATAATTTTTTCAACAACATTGCTCATGATCTAGTAAAAAAAATCGATAATAATGGCACTAGTCCACTTGATTACCTAGAAAACTTAAACATAAACTTAAACAACAGCTTTACCTTTGGTGAAGTAACATATAATGAAGTCAGAGATATCATTGACAACCTAAAAAATAAAAATAGTACCGACATCTATGGTCTCTCAGTAAAAGTCATAAAACAAATAAAGAATCTTATAATAATTCCTCTCACAAAATTATTTAACCAATGTCTTAAAGAAAATATATTTCCAAGCGTCTTAAAGAGAGCTATAGTAGTACCTATCTTTAAAAAGGGGGATGAGAGAGACGTTTCCAACTATCGCCCCACCTCTTTACTGCCAATAATATCAAAAATTGTAGAGAAATGCATGGCTCAAAAAATAAACACCTTTTTTGAAAATAACAATCTATTCTCTAACAGTCAGTTTGGTTTCAGGGCGGGAAGGAGTACTGTTCTGGGTATTCTCGACTTACTTTCCACAATAATGGATTCGTATGAAAATCTGGAATACGATCTTGTTCAGTTTTACGATCTTAGCAAAGCCTTTGATTGCGTCTCCCATGAAATCTTGCTGGATAAGCTGAAATATTACAATTTCACTAACGGCAGTATTAAACTCTTAAGATCATATTTAAAAGATCGGACGCAGGTTGTGAGGGTAGGCGACGGGTCATCGGTAGATAGTGTTGTCAGTACTGGTGTTCCTCAAGGGTCCGTCTTGGGGCCTATCCTCTTTTTAATTTACATCAATGATCTACCAATGAGTGAAGCGCATGCGAGCTATACTCTCTTTGCTGATGGCACGACGGTTGCCGTTCATGGCAGTGAGTTTGAGGACGTCCAGGCGGAGGCGTTGGGGGCGCATGAGAGAGCCGAGCTATGGTTCCGTTCCAACAAACTTCTGATGAACACAGATAAAACTCAGAGGTTAATTTTTACTTTGCGGGATCTACAGGGGATTTACAATGGGGAGGGGTCTGTCAGGTTCCTGGGAGTTCATCTGGATCCCACCTTAGGATGGGACGTGCAAGTGGAGAGCGTGTCGAGAAGGCTTGGAAGCTGCCTCTTTCTGCTAAAGAATCTAAAGGACATTGTCTCGATGGAGACATTACTGTCTGCCTATTATGCCCTTTTCCACTCGGTAATGACGTATGGCATAATGGCGTGGGGTGGAGCTTCGTTGGCGGGTAGAGTGTTTGCTCTTCAGAGGAAGGCGGTCAGAGTTATGGCTGGTTTGGGCTTTCGGGAGGACTGCAGACAGGCATTTAGAGACCTTAGAATACTGACTTTTCCGAGTGTGTTTATTATGGAAAGTATTATATACATATAAAAGAATGAAGGTAACTTTGTTTCCCATGGCGATATGCATAATTATTCAACACGTGGAAGAGATAATCTTGTAACTGCATATTGTAGGGTAAAAAAGTGCCAGTGCAGGCCAGAGCACCTTGCCATAAAATTATATAACAAATTGCCTCCTAATGTGCGAGGCTTTTCATTCATTAAATTGAAATCTTTTATAAAACAGCTTTTTATTGGAAATGCCTTTTATAGTGTAGATGAGTTTCTGTCTAGTGATCAAATATTTTAAAATAGTGCCAATTATTGAACCACCTATTTATTTATTTTATTTTAACTCAAGTTTTAATGTGTTTTAGTAAATAATGTTTTCTGTTTTAACTAATTTTAGTATAATTCTTTTCCTTTTAAGATATTTGAATTAGCCTTTTATAGTGACAGATGCTTAATTCTGTTAAATTATATATTGACGTGTGTAAGCAAAACTTTGTATTGACATGAATAAATTATTGGTATTTGTATTTGTATTTGTATTTGTATTTGTATTTGTATTTGTATTTGTATTTGTATTTGTATTTGTATTTGTATTTGTATTTGTATTTGTATTTGTATTTGTATTTGTATTTGTATTTGTATTTGTATTTGTATTTGTATTTGTATTTGTATTTGTATTTGTATTTGTATTTGTATTTGTATTTGTATTTGTATTTGTATTTGTATTTGTATTTGTATTTGTATTTGTATTTGTATTTGTATTTGTATTTGTATTTGTATTTGTATTTGTATTTGTATTTGTATTTGTATTTGTATTTGTATTTGTATTTGTATTTGTATTTGTAACAACATATTTAATTTTTAGATCTTTTTTTTTAATTCCTTGATTTATTAAATTAATTTTGTTAGGGTTGAATCTACAATCTCAACTATGAGAATTGCGATTACTATACACAGGGTTCGTTAGAAACAACAGTACTTGTTATTTGTTCTAATTTTCAATTTCTTTTGATGACTACCTCATTATTTAGGGAACAAATGGATTGGAAGGTACGTATGGTCCAAATCAGTTGGCACGTAGGAGTCCCGATTTCGCAATTATCGACTTTCTTTTATTTGGATAGGTATCTGAAGCCACATGTGAATAAAACCAATTTAAATAATAACTTAGATTTCTTGAAAGAAAAAATAAGAGTAGTTATTGCAAATATCCCAATACAGCAAGTTAGGAATTGTTATCGGGAATTCAGATGTCGAGTTGAACTATGCGCTAACTCGGTGGTACCACTTTTGAATAAAAGTTTTATAATTTATAAATTGATTATTTCCCTCACTATCAAATAGACCAATCAGACACCATTTCGAATAAATTTTGTTTAGATAACTGATTAAATCCCAAGACCTGTTTAACCGCGGTTAAACTTTCGTCCTCCATATTGGTTTTTGTTTTATCGTTTATCACTAATTCTTACAATTCTCGGCAACAGTTTATAAAGAAGCATTAATTTCTTAGTCGTCTGAATAACCTAATAATATTGGTTTTTATTAGTAAATACGCCATTTTCGATAGAATTTTTATACAAATATTTTGACATAAGGCGATGAAAATATGTCAGAATTTGTAATATTTACATACACACTTTGCTACGCAAGCTTTTTTAATGCATTTATGGGATGCGTAACTTAAATTATTCGGGAAATAATCTAGCCGTATACCACTCGACCTATAAATTAAATCGAACTATGCAACATATTTTAATCGATTAAATTTATAGGTCTTGTGATATAATATATGAATAAATTGAAGAAATATGACATGTAGGTAATAATAAAAATACTTTAAAAGTAGGTAAATAAAAAATAGTTTTCTTACAATATTTGAAATTGTAGTTTTAGCACAAGCAAAATCCATTTGATAAATGAAGAAATTAAAATTAGAATTAAAAAAAATCCTAAAAACGAAAAATGTTGTTTGTGACGAACCCTGTATAGTAAAAACCAAAATTTTTAGTTTTTGGATGTTTTTTTTTCAATTCTAATTACGGATACTTTGGTACTCGGATAACTTTCTGGTTCAGGTCACATGTTGGTATTTATCAAATTTAGATAGTACACTTACTTTCGGATACAAATCATTTCAACCAGATGTAAAACGTGACAGCCAAGTGTAAAACATCACATTTAGATAAAATTATAGATTAAAATAGAAAAATATAGTAATGTCACCATTCTAAGTCAGTTTTAAATACATTCTAATTAAATAAATAAACTAAATTTCGATTAGCACATCCACAAACAAACCATCAATTTAATTTACAACATTTCTATTTGCTTCGATAAAATTTCTGACGACCTAAATGCCATATTAGTGTTAATTAAACAAAGACCCCACAATGTGGTCCATTAAAGCTTTGTCATTCGACGAGACCCAATCTAGAACATTGTAGTGGGCAGCTGTCGGGAAAATCATTATTTCTGCTTTTGTTTTCCCTTGCCGGTTGACTGATTTAACCCTAAATTGACTTAGAATTAAATTTACTCAACTAATTCGCTTAATTATTTTAACACAACTTACTTATTATTGTTATCATAAATAAAACTTCATGTTTTGATTTTATTTGTACATTATATTAGGTATACTTTACAGATTTTTGCAATAAGCAAATAAATTTTGGATATCATATCACTACATAAATCCTCTAAATATATTCCGATTTTACACTAAGGAAATAGTTATTTATGTATCAATGGTACTAAGTAGATGAATATGCCCTGAGGGCGACAGTCTTACAAAACCGAGGGCCTCTGGCCCGAGGGTTCGTAAGGCGCCCGAGGGTATGTATCTATTAGTACCCGTGGTGCATACAAAATTTTATGTCATACCAGTTCGTTTTGAATAATAAATATTTTTTTTTATTTTAATGATTTACCAATTTTTTATTTTTACCTGCGACATTACTTTGACATTATTAAAATGTTTAATGTGGCAAAGTCAAAAATCAAAAATGGAACAAGATGGACACTTAATGCAACACTTAATGCCAGCGCGGGCCATAATGTGTACTTTATGCCCGCATGGGCATAAAGTAATCCGTTATGTAGATGGTAGTGCCATTATGACGTATTTAGCATTATCATTTAGATGTCATTATGACGTTCATAATAGCACTCAGTGCCATTATAAATTCATAATATCATCCAAATGATAAGATACAAAAATAAAAAGTCGATGCCAACTATTTATTTGTTATTATTACTTAGAAAAACGGATTGCATTTATTTATTGTAAACATCCGAAGGGACACTTTCGGATTCAGAATCTCCCATATTTAAATTATTTTTGGCCAACACTTTGCATACAATAGAAAATTAGACGGCAATAATGACGTTGTCAAAATCGAAATTGAAACAATTAAAAATGCGGTTACCATGATATCGACTAATATGGACACCTGAAAATTTTAAAAATTACGAAAACGTTATCTGATATCAATGAAATTTAGACGAATAAAATCTTTTTGCACTGTCGTAGATTAAATTTTGAATGATACACGTTCGATATGAACTTTGTTAATGAAACTTGTGCAATTAAACCACTCGGCCAACGCCTCGTGGTTGAACGTTGCACACATTTCATTATAGTGTTCATATCGAACTAGTATCATTAATAACTATAATACAACAAGTTTTCTAAGACATAGTTTGTATTGATAGCTTATTTTTTATTAACCCATATTAAATTAATTGCTAGTGTATCAAACCCGCTTTAGTGTTATATCAATTCCAGATTTGCTAGAACAGTGTTTTTATTGGTAGTAATCAGTTCAATTTAATACAGCAATTGTGTTAAGAAATAAATTGCGACGCATTTTGTTCCTAGTAAAGCACTTCCTCTACAATTAAGAAAGCAGAACGCCGTCCCCAAAAACGAATTGTATCCGTTAGAACCTATAATCCACAAGACGTTGGTGAAAGTTCGTAGCGATCGGCAATTGCCGCGCGCCTTAGTATTAGTTTTGACGTCTTTGTTGCGCAGGTCACATCGTGGTTCGAAATCTTCTAGCTGTCCTGTCTGAATTTAAATTTTTTTGATCGTACCGATTAACATAAACTTATTTCTGTTGTAATGTAGTTATGTATTGATTTGGGACCTACTGCCTCATTTTAATTTTTGCTATGACTGTATTTGTAATTTTAAATTTATTCGCATTAATTTATTGTAATTGTCTTCTTTCTGTCTTTTTAAACCTTTGAGAAAGTTTTTATATAAAACGAAACGTTGGGATTAATACAGTTATTGTTGTCATTCATTGACTGCCCTCATTCCCGCTATACTTATTCGAATCTACTAATAAGGGCGCCAGACACAAACTAACAAAATATAGGTAAAAAATCAAAATAATCTTATGCAGCTGAACTTTTGCATGTGGACTAGAAACTGCATTTAAAAAAACTTTTTCTAATAAGTTTTTTCGATATTTTCAGAAAGAACCCCACTTTTGAATAATTTTTTGGAAAAAATCAAAATTTGACAGATAATGCGAATCACGTGACTACTATTTTTTTTGCTTAGTTTCCATCTCGATCGAAGCAGAACTGGATGCCAAAGTCAAATTTCGAATAAAGCTATTAATAAAAAAAAAATCCCATATAATGCGGACTTTACTGGTGACACTGTATGTTTGAAAAGCCATAATGTTATAATGGTTTATAATCGGCACGGTTTCTTTATTTTTTCTAATAATGTAAAAAAATGTCGCTTTACTTAATAAAAGTTAAAAATTTATTGAGGTCGGAATTAAAAAAGTTTAGTTTAACAGCTCAAAGCGGGTCATTACTGAAAAATAAATTAAAGTACAAATTGAAACATAAATTGGTTAAGACCAAAGCGAAATAAACTTCGAAATTTTTCAGGCAATAAATTTATCCGCGAAAGTTCAGATTAGGGTTTATAACCGCATGTAAAAAAAACGCATTTTTCGCCCTCCGCTGTTGACGAATTTCTCCGAAACCGCCCATACGATTTACTTCAATTGAAAAATATTGAAAGACCAAACTTTAAGCTCTGTTTCTCATGTAGCAGATTTTCCTATTACCCTTTCGTTTTCAAAATATACTATAATTTGTGTTAGGATAAATAGGCCAACATTAAAAATTATTCCCTACCAAAAACAGGCCTAAGTTAAATACAGAGTGGGGATTTTAAATGGAACGCTGCTTATAGCGGCTCTGAGAATAAGATTTCTCTAGAATCCAAAAATACGTCCTCAAAGATTTTTAATGGGCCACGCTTTTGTCATGTAAAAAAAATGGGGACCCCAAAGGGCGGGCGCAACACTAACCACTTTTATTTTTTCAAATTAGACGATACCACTTGTGGCACCTTTTTGGGAAGCTTATTAAAAAAGGAATTTGTCCATATTCTTTTTTTTTACATCTGTCAAACTATGTGTCAGAAATTTAATAAAAACTAATTTTCAACGAATAATTACATAAAATAACTTAAAAACTGTAATTCCACTTTTTTGGCGTAACAATTGTTGAAAATGTGTCCCATTTGAGACAGGCTCATCCTTACGCCAATTACCTTGTTTCCATGATAATACAGCTAGTTTTGTTACATTTGACAAGTTGTTTAATTTTTATCGATTTAATTTAGAAACTTTTAAAATGTATTTAACTGAAACGCTAAAAATTGAAATATTGATGATGGTCGGGTTTGAAAAAAGAAAACGGAGTCAAAAAGAAGTTGCTTCGTTGTTTCATGAAAGTCATCCCGATTTGCCACCTCTGTCGCGAAGTACAGTCAGTAAAATTGAAAAGCAGTTTCGAGAATTGGGTCATGTAAGACATGTTCTTCCAAGAAGACCCCCAAAAGTATCAGATGAAACTAAATTGGATATCATATTGACTTATCAAGAAAACCCAATTACACAAGCAAGGTAATTATCTTGTGATCACAATATCGAACATAAAACGGTGTTAAAGATCATAAAGTCCACAGGGATAAAACCATTCAAAATGCAGCCAGTACAAGAGTTATTATTGGAGGATGACTTATAGAGAAGGGTAGAATTTCGCGAACTTATGATGGCCGTATTGGACAACCGACAAATTGATTTAGCTTGGATACTTTTTTCTGATGAAGCAACATTTACGTTAAATGGCCAAGTTAGTTCAAAAGTTAAGCAAAAAATTATGTTTTAAAGGCAATTAACGGTTATACAATCGCTAGGCAAAATTTAAATTTTATAATTAATTTCTATTTTAGGTTAATCGACAAAATTACCGATATTGTTCCGACGAAAATCCTCATTGGATTGTTGAATGTCATTCTCAACGCCAAGGGCAATAAGTGAACGTTTGGGCTGGAATAATAGGCAACAGAATAATTGGTCCATTCTTTTTTGAAAATTTCTTTAAACATTTTTAATACCATAACCCCAAAGAATATTCCCTAATTATGGAAATCTAGATCAAAGGATTTTTTTCCAGCAGGATGGAGCCCCTCCGCACTTTACAAGAAATGTAAGAGAATTCTTAAATGACATTTTCAAATAGGTGGATAGGACGGCGAGGATTTATAGAATGGCCACCCAGATCCCAGGATATTACACCCTTAGATTTTTATTTATGGGGCGATTTAAAAAGCAAGGTCTATGTCACCAGACCTAGACATCTGGAAGAGTTTAAAGTAAGGATTCAAGCAGATATAAGTTTAATCACTCCAGAAGTTTTGGAAAGAGTAAGGGAAGATTTCTACCATCGGTTGGGTCTGTGCCAACAGGTTTATGGGGCACATTTTCAACAAATGTTACGCTAAAAAAGTGGCATTACAGTTTTTAAGTTATTTTATGTAATTATTCGTTAAAAATTAGTTTTTATTAAATTTCTGACACATGGTTTGACAGATGTAAAAAAAAAGAATACAAATTCCTTTTTCAATAAGCTTTCCAAAAAGGTGCCTCATTTTTTTAACTTCCCCACCCTGTATATGTCGCAAGACCAACAACGTTGTTGTTTATACTACATATTACGCATGCTCACTATCCCGGTATCGAGCATCACCACCTCACCTCACTTTTTAATAGCCTGGTTCCGCGTACCATTGGCAATATACTATATGTGGGGTGGACGTTGTATGTATATCGTAAGTTCGAATTTCATATTATTATCTTCGAAAAGCACACATGCTCCATAATACTTTAAAATATAGTCAAGGAAGTCAGATGTAGATTTCAAATTTTAAAGCCCGTTCCTGTATATCTCCCATTTGTTAAATGGGAATTTTTCGTTGCTCTCGCCCATGTAGGTATACTTGACTTTATTTACCTGCCTCTTTTGTGATTATTGTTTGCTGAAATTAAAATATATCTATGAATACCTACGTTACCTACCTCTTTGTCATATCACGTCTAAGATATATCTACCCGCAGTGATGTAAGTAGCTACCACGCCCAACCAGGCGGCCGTGAAGGAGGGAAGGGGGATAAAATCAAGGTGGCTCCAAAAACAAAAATCGATTTAAGTCAAAGAAGATTGACTGTTTTGAATTGTGATTTTGTAGTGAGATAAGTTTTGACGGGAGACTAAAGTCACGTAGGAGGAAGTTAACTGCGTAGAACATTTACGTCTGTAACATAAGCTGACAAGCGAGAACCTTTTCAGCAGCTGGTCGTGAGGAAAACCTCTTTCGGGATAAACGCCAACAGGTCTATACCATAAAGCCTTAGCAGAACGTCTTTGAACACGCTCAATATTGTCAATATGAGTTTTATACAAAGGAGACCAAAAATGATTGAAGAATATTTCAATTTGAACACGACAAAAGAGCGATACAAAGTTTTTAAAGAAATGACAGACTAAAAATCTCTAGTGGTCCTAAGAACAAAACCAAGTAGTTTATAAGCGGCGGATACAATATGATCAATATAAGAAACAAAGGACAAGTTCCTTGTCAAAAACAATTCCCAGATCCGTAAACACCCTTGGTCTTTCCAAGATTTTACCGTTTAATATAAGGCTACGTAACTGACTACCCGGCAACCATCTCCAGAAATAGGGTATGACAGATGTGTCACCGTTTCATTGTTCTCAAGCTGTAGTTACGTCATTAACTCATCATATTTATGTGCATTTTTTCTTTTTATAATATTCAAAGGGCTGTTTTATTTTATTTATCTTAATTTTTATCTCTACCGCTAAACGTTAAACGTAGTTAGTGAGTATAAAACGTTCAGAAAATCTTTTCAACTAAATCTCAAAAGGCAACCGCATGAGTGTTTCAAGAAGTAAAATATTTTCTTAGTGCAACAAATTTGTAGCATAAAAGATGCAAGCGGAAATAATGACGTGGAAATGAAATCGTTAGGGTCTATTATGCAAAAAGCATTGCAGTATAAATATTCCTGCAGACTAACTTGGTTTTAGCAGTTATTGCGCTCGCCTTTTAGTTACATTTCTTGTTTTAAGAATTAAGGCTGTTGCTATTACTTTCCGAAAAAAATTAACTTTCTGTTTTTTCTGGGTAAAGTAGTAACTGTACAACGTAAGCTACAGGTTATGCGGACAATAAATGGAAACAGTACAGCACATAATTTTCCACTGCGAGCCATTGGATCGGAAAATGTATCAAATACCTGGGAAACCAAGACTAGAACCAGAGGACTTCTCATAGAATAAGCTATATTATTTACGTCAATCAAATCAAAGATTCTAGCGTTCAGAATGTTTCTGCTTAGCCGTATGGTCCACTATACTTAACAGGTGCATCAAAAAAAGTACTGTTAGCAAACCCTCTGTTTAGTCACATATTAGATTCATAAAATTAATTAAATACACGTTTTACAAACTATAATTCAGATAAATTACAAACGATAATAAGATACAATAGTTAGAACTAGTTTCGGTTTGTTGGTTTAAATAAAATAATTATGAGGTATTTTAGGTCTTTGTATTTAATATGCAGGGTGTCCGGGAAAATGTGGGAAATCTCCCGGATATGAAAAGAAACACGTAAAAAGAATACTACAAGTTCATATAAACTTCTTTCGTATCGGCCTCCTCTTCGGAGATATGGGCTCCCAAAGAGCTCCCATGGAATTATGTTTTTGACACATAAATTATTAAACCAACAGGTATATTTCAATTTTTTTTCATATAATGTATACCAGGTAAGACCCTTCAAATTACTATCTCAGAAAGTGTTGCGAATTACTTACAACTGCAGGGACGGACTAGCTGTGACACTAATGTGCCAATTTTTTTACGCCCTGTTTGATAAAAACTTTGGACAACGTTTTTTACATATCTTTAACTATTGACTAAAAATTTAGTACTCGATCATGTATTAATATTTAGCAGTTAAAAGTGAACATTTAAAATTTATAGCAACAAAGATGTTTTTATCTTTTATTGAAATACGCTAAATATACATAATGTAAATATGTTAAAAATGACGTTTTTACGAAAACGGTTAGGATTAGCGACATGAATGAAGAGTAGTTAATTTTTAGTCAATAGTTAAAGGTATGTTAAAAACGTTGTCCAAAGTTTTTATCATACAGGGCGTAAAAAAAATGGGCACATTAGTGTCACACCTAGTCCGTCCCTGCAGCTGTGAGTAATTCGCAACACTTCCCGGAATAGTAATTTGAAGGGTCTTCCCTAGTGTACATCATATGAAAAAAAAATTGAAATTGGTTTAAGTTGGTTTAATAATTATGTGTCAAAAACTTAATTCCATGGGAGCTCTTTGGGAGCTCATATCTTTAAAGAGGAGGCCGATACGAAAGAAGTTTATATGAACTTGTAATATTCTCTTCACGTGTTTTTTATATCCGGGAGATTTCCCACATTTTCCCGGACACCCTGTATACTTATTTTAGTTCCATGGTGACAAAATCTGGAATGATAGCGGCAACCTCGCTTTCCTTTTTCACGCGTCGACCATTCATACGTAGCAACAAAAAGAGCTGTTGTAATCGACTAAACCCTTTTTTTTTTTCTACGAGTTATCGTAGTATTTGTTTTGCAATGTCGCGGTTAGTCGTCGGAATACTCGTATTTGTACGTGTTTTGTAATTTTTTTTTGTAATAAGTAACTTAACAAAATGGTGCATCAGTGTCAGCCGCGCCTGTGAGCCAGTAAGAGACGGATATATATTTATCTCTCTCTGTCTTTTATGCGATAGCCAGACCTAGGCAAATGCAATTTGTTCGGCACGGCGAAGCGCCAGGGAGTTATCGCGGTGCCAGGAAGTTTTTGCACTGTTAGACATCAACATTAATTATTCACAAAAAGAATTAAGCGTCGGGAAACAAAATAATAATTATGAGTATAAATAAATATAGTTTGATGTATAGGTAGGTAGGGTAATAGCTATGTGTAGGGCTGGGCGATATTGAAATTCCAATATCGAATATAGATATTAAAAAAAATATCGATATAGCCGATATATCGATAAATATCGATATATATTTTATTTTTTAAATATCGTTATTCGATATATCGATAATATATATTATCGATAAAACATAAAAATATTATATTATAAATATATCAATATTTTCTTATGTGCCCTGTAAAACTCCGTACCTTTCAGATGGTCATTTTGTGGACACTTTGATAAAATAATCAACGAATCAAACAGAATGTTAGGTTTTATTGTAAGAACTTGCAGAGAGTTTAGAGATCCCAGAACTTTGATTTGTCTGTACTTTGCATTTGTTTATAGTAGGCTGTCATTTGCCTAGGTTATATGGAATCCTTTATATCTTACCCCCACTAGACGTCTAGAAGCTGTCCAGAAAAATGTTCTTAAATCTGTTGCCTTTAAGGCTAACTGTACTGTCGAGACCGCAGTAAGGACCTATAAATTGCTCTCCCTTTCTGATAGAAGGCATCACTGACCTTTCTTTCTTATTTAAGTTATGTAATTCTCTTATTGATGTACCTACATTGTTTCATCAAATTAATTTTAACGTCCCTGCAAGGAATCTAAGAAGATTTGATTTATTTAATTTGCCCTATCAAAGAACAAATTTAGGACTGAACACCCCTCTGACCAGGCTACAAAGAACCTATAACCAACACTGTGAGAACATCGATTTGTTTAATCTAAATTTATGTCAATTTAAATTAAGAGTAAGAAGATATTTCTTACAACAGATTTTTGTGTAGAATATATACATAGAAAAGAGCGTACTGCAGTATTCCATTTTATTTTAGTCTAGCTTAGTTTTAGATAGTTTTGTTTTACCTAATATGTAATATTAGTAAACAGTGGATGCGGTTTTTGGAACCTACGTAGTTCTGTTAGCATCCTGAATAAATAAATAAATAAATTGCAAGGGGAGACTCTAATTATGAAAACATGAAGAAAAAAGATTCAATTAAATATTGGTCCTTAAATGTGTTATAAGGAAGCTATGGCCGTCCGAGGGTTTTTTATTTAACATACCAATTATAGTTTATGAAATGATTTAAATAAATCCTTTTTTCCTAAACTATTAGCCCAAAAATTTTTTACACGAAAACCTTTTTTGTATAAAAGAAAACTTAGGATCATAATAATTAAGCTTTAAAATAGTGGCCGGGCGTCCTACATTCTTTAACATTTTTAAATGACCTTATTTTATAATTACACTTGTATTATTAGATTACAAGAATAATTTAGCAATAATATGCTACAATTTAACAAATTTTTAAAATATCATTCTTAAAGTATTTCAAATCTTTACTGAGTTTGTATTGTTTTTAAATAAATAATTCTTTAATAATTTTTTAAAGAGCTCTGGGATTTAATGAAATATCCGGATTGTAGTCCACACTTACTCCTTTGAAGAAAACCAATTTATATGTAAAATATTTTGATACCCTACCCAGACAAAAATCTTTATTATACCCATTAAAGTTGAATAGTTATGTTATCATTAGGACTGGGCGATATATCAATAAATTCCAATATCAGATATCGATATTAAAAAAAATATCGATATAGTCGACATATCGATAATATCGATAAATATCGATATTTTATTTTTTAAATATCGTTATTTTTGATAGATCTATAAAAATATCGATATATCGTATTTTTGCCCAGCCCTATCTATGTGGCCCTACTGAACGAGTCACCCCTGCCGAATAATAAAGTAACGCTTAAATTGGAATTTTAAAAATATAACCGGGCCTCAAATTTAAAAAACAAATTCTTTAAAAGGTCCGCAAACACTTTAAAAAAATATAGGGAATATGGTATTGACGAGCCGCGTTGACACATTAATAAACATACTCCATTTGCATAAATCCCACCCTTCAATCAACCGAAAAAATCTGCTCTTCTGAAAGCATCAAAACCGATCATGAATAATTCAGGCCCGTTAATTAGAACAAAATGTCAGCAAGCGACGACAGGCGCCGAGTTGCAGGCCGGCGCTCCCACGCTGCTGGCCGGAATTTATCGGAACTATTTTCTAATTAGATCAAACACCCGGTTTAAGCCGACCCGTCCGATAAATTAAATCTGGAGTCGAATTAGGAGCTCCAGAAGGGAGTACAGACAAATGGAATGACGATCTCCTTGAAAGAAGCTATAGTGTTCAATGCATTGTAATTTTGCGAGTCATATCAGAAGTGGGATATATTTTTACCTCCCAATTTAAAAAGATTTGTAAGGTAAAATTGTTTCGTACACTCGCGTTTCTTACACTTCAAAAATTTACCCATTATCCCATATTGCATGGTTCAAATGATGTTACTTTCCGAAATATTGTAATGGACGGCCACCGTAAGACACCCTGTATATAGAAGTTACGTTTTGTACCGTGCGAGCAAAAATTATTTGCATCAAAGAGAGCTTGGATTAAAAAACGTAGAGCTTGGTTTAAATCACAATGATATGGGGACGATCTAACCAAATCTAGGTTAAAATTTTGTCAAATTCATATTATGACATGATATGCCAAACTAATGAGTAATAAAATAAGTAGACAAATACAAATTTATTTTTGTTTTTTACAAAATTAACAAAGTTAGAATAAACAGAAAGAAAAAGAAAAATAATTACATAAATTGCTGAAATTGGCCACCGCCATGCTCCAAGCATAAATTTACACGTCTCTTCATATTTTCGAAAGTGTTGACCAGCATCTCTGGAGAAATGTTACCACATTCTTGGATAATAAGTCTTGTAATTGTTCTAAATTTGCAAGTGGTGTTTTAAAAATAGTGTTCTTTAAATGAGGAAAAACGAAGTAATCCCTAACCGTTAAACAAGGTGATCTAGGTGAGAATTCAATGTCTGATCGAAAACTCGTCGAAAAAATTGCGTAAGTAGTTAATAGTTTCGGCGGCTGTATGGGCGGTTGCACCGTCCTGTTAAAAATATCCAAAACGCAGATCATCGTCATATCGTCAATTAATTGCTCCACAAATGGATTTAAAACATTGTCTCTATACCGCTGTGCTGTAACTGCGTCATGGAAAAAAATAGGACCAACAATTCTTCTTCGAAAATACGCCTCAACCATGAATATTTTGAGCTGTTCCGTAAAGCCCATTGTGTGAATTGTTCAAGAAATTGGAAAAATTAGCGATGAATCAAATTACCTACTTTTAACGACTGTCAATGATGACGGAATAACTGATTGATTGTTAATTCAGGTAGTTACAGACACCCAACAGGTATTAAGCTCTACGACTAAGCATTACGTCCTTAGATGCTAGGTCCACTTTCAGTGGCGGATTTAAAAATTTGCCGCTAGTGGGCTATTTAATTTTTGCCGCCCCTATACCAGTGACTGCTCGTGAGTTGTGAAACAGGTGAAGTGTTCGGGAAAGTAGAAGCCCGCTGCAGGCGAAATGCGCCGCAGGCGAAATTTTTTTAAGACCACGCCCAAATTTGGTCAATAATTTTTATTAAATATTTTAAAAATTTATGATTACCTACTTATTTTATTGAAAATGAAATTTCTTTCTGCAAAGCCAGTAAAGTTTCAACTATCTTACAGACACGGCCAACAATAAAGTTTATTTAAAAAAATACTACCCGTCGACCATAAATAAAGATTGTACCATGTATTTCTGTAAGATAAAAAAAAAATTTTGGGCCAAATTTGCCGCCCCTTAAAATCTGCCGCCCTAGGCTCCAGCCTACTCACCTAATGGTAAATCCAGCACTGCCCACTTTGATGCAAATAATTTTTGCTCGCACGGTATATGGTATTCAGAATTCTCTCTAACCTAATAAATATTTACACTT
The DNA here is from genome assembly GCA_963969555.1 of Polydrusus pterygomalis. Taxonomy (NCBI): domain Eukaryota; kingdom Metazoa; phylum Arthropoda; class Insecta; order Coleoptera; family Curculionidae; genus Polydrusus; species Polydrusus pterygomalis. The sequence continues at coordinate 24,256,928 of OZ018378.1, read as the reverse complement.
GTTTTAGAGTAACATTTTTTTATATTATTATACCTGTATTATTACAGCTAAAAACAATTTAGGTCATAGCCCCCCCTTAGTGAAGTTTTGGATCCGCCACTGGTCAGCTCTGAATATGATTAATTCGGTAAAAAAGGCTCATTGTTATGATATGACTTTTGTTTAATAATATATTGCATAATTAAAAAAAAATATTTCTAACTTGTTGGCCAAATATTACCTCAATAACATTTTTATTGCCGACAAAAAAATCCTTAGCCTAAAACAAAAAAATAAACGTTGTCTTAACCTTTTTGTGTTTCTTTGTTACTACTCCCTAATACGTGAATGTTTTGTGTTTTGGCCTGAAAAAGTGATACTTTCTTCGCCTCTTTTCTGCTTTTCTAGTTAAATAAACTGTTTTCTCCCTTATTTTGGAACGAGAACAGCGAGCGTTATTCCTAGGGGAAGTGGGTAAATTGGTATCAGTTTTGTCGTTTAAAAGGAAGTTGTATATAAAAATACAAAAGCGACCACGGTGTTGAAAGGTTTAAGACTATATAAATTGCCTTGGGCGTCGCTATAGGCACATTTTAGAATGAATTTTCACCTGTCACCACTCACAACTAAACTAACTCATCCCTCAAAAAACAACGTAACGCAACTAAATATTCGTACTAAAAAAACGTTCTGTAACACTTTTTCAAGCCTTGAGAGCCACAATTCTTGGCTACTCGCTTTTTTGTCGGTCTGCGTGTCCCTGCCACGTGCCAGTGGGCACATTTGCAGTTGCCCAGTCACGAGTAGGTGACGGTAAGTGGCATTACAATTAGGATTTGTCGAGGAAATCGGGGATGTTTACTCCAGCATCTCGCAAATCACTTGCCATCAATGGCACGCGAGTCATTGGTTCGCCATCCCTGTAAATAGTATATCTACTAAATCTATTTATTAAAAACGACAATAATAAACAGTGTCATTTATTTTAGCAATAAAATTACCTAACCTAAAAATACAATGGAATTTAATCCGATTATCTATTTCAAGAAATAAAAAGAAAAATGATAATTTGCCGACCAATAAGTAGAAAACAGTAGCAAAAGCACTGGTAATCAATTTTAGGATTGTACAAAAAATTGTTCATGAAAGAAAGCATAATATAATACCGAAGAATACTAAAAAATGTAAACAAAGAAAACCGTTTATAATTATATACTAAAAACTTAAAAACTGTCATCGTCACTTAGAAATTCTGAAAAGTCCTCGTCAACTGAGTCGTCCTTGAATGGAGCAATGATCATCGGCACTACTTCGACATCTAATACTTGTTCTCGATCCCACCAATTCCTTATTAACTTTTCTGTATGTTTCACCGATTTCTTTCAGTACTAGTACGTAATATGATCCAACGAATCTTGCCAAACTATTTCTACTTGCGAGGATTTAAGACCATCACCTACATGTTTTTCATAAAAAGTTTTTGCCCCAGCCCATATTAATTCTACCGCATTAAACTGACAATATGGCCATATTTAAGCAATATTTCATCTACAGCATATATTTTGTGAGTTCGGATTTTAACATATTTGGTAAAGGATTTTGGTTGTGTTTTTCAAGCCACTCATAAATATCACTTTTTCGCCAAGATGAATTAGGTTGTTTATTTAAAATTCTTGAATGAAAGGATGCATTGTCTAATACAATTAAAGACGGCTCATCTAAATTTGGGAATAATTAAGCTTTTAGCCATTTTTCAAACATTTCGCAATTCATATTTTCATGATAGTTAGAACTTTTTGATGTGGAAGAAAAAATTAAGCTTTCACACCTGGAACATATCCTGTTACAGAACCGCTTCCCCGTGCCACATCCCTTTTTTCTTTTCACGCTTTTCACGCTTTTCACAGAATCATCTTGCCAAGATTTTGATCCACTTTTCCATTTAACAATATCCATGTTTCGTATAAAAATACTAGTTTTCTAAATTTTGATTTGTAATTTTCCGTATATTTTTTAAAAAACTTAACACGCTGACGCACTATCTGTGGCTGCTCACATAAAAATCACCGGTTACAGTATTTTTTATAGCGAAAACCCAACTTTTTAATTTTTTTGATAAAGATTCAAGTCCGATTTTCAAAACACCTCGAATTTTTAAATTTTCTTTTAAAACTGAAAGAGTTACTTACATTGGTTTTTGATCTGTATAAATCATGTTTCGAACTCCCATTTTAATATTTACGCTCAAATATTCATTATTGGGTTTCTTCCTTTACATTTTTTAGTATTCTTCGGTATTATATTATGCTTTCTTTCATGCACAATTTTCTGCACAGTCCTTAAACTAATTCCCAGTGCAAGGTTATTTTTTTTTCTATTGCTCCTTGTTTCTATTGTTTTTCGGCAAGGTGTCCCGATTTTTCTCTGGCCACCTTGCAATATCAAGATAGCTTTTTTATCGGATTCTTTTTAAAGTTTATAGCAAATTCTAATACAAATCTTAATAGTTTGCGAGATTTCTCGTTCTCGCATATTTTTGTCTCGTCTCACAAGATTCTTGCAGAAAATACCCTCGTCTCGTCTCGCAGGAGACCGGACCCCTCTCATCTCGTTCTCGTCTCGACTAGCGAGAACGAGACGAGACGATAAAAGCGAGACGAGGGTGAAACATTAATCGTATTCAATACCCTTAACAATTTCATGATACAATAATAAAGTTTTTTTTTTAAATGAATAATAAAAATTTTTTTCTAAAAAATTGAAAATGAACAAAAGGTTATTCAAGGCAGGGCGGGCAATCTCCCTCGCATATTGAATTTAAACGGCCAACTAACTTTCCTACTTTGGCCCATATCTACCTTATTAAAGCAAAATTTGGCCCTAAATTTAATATACTTATCTACTAAATAAAACCGCAGGAAAAAATTACAAATTTTTATTAAACCTTATCCGCAATATAGGTCAAATACGTTAGATGAAAAGCTCTGGATCGGCAGAACATCGTAATTATTATTCTGTTCGGGATCAGCAAAAACATAATTTCCATAATGATGAGCAGCCTTACGGTTGAAGAACTTCCCTAATAATGTTTTATGTGCGGATTATTATTAGCCTTCAGGCATTATTAACTTATTGGGTTAACTCTAATAAAATCGAATTTATACCATTACCATTTTTAATGTCGAGATTATATTTTTCCACGCGCCTCGCCTGTACAACCGTATCGTTATCATCTAAAGACTGGTCATTTTACATGACATTAAATATTGTTGGTGCATTATATTATAAATACAGGGTGTCCGGAAATGGTGAGCAAAAATTTAGTGGCTAATTCTAGTCCGAAAATAAATGCTATCTCTTTCTATAACATTTTTTCGAAAATTGATTATTTAACGGAGTTAGAGGGTCTTAAAGTTAAATGTTATTTGCATTTTAAAATACGTAAGTTACTACAATAATAAACTAAACATTCCAATCAAAGGTTTTAAGTGACGTTCTTTCTCTTCAATGCATAAATTATTCTTTTTAAAAATTCCGACGAACTCCATGGGATATTCCTTCCTTTTGCTCATTTACCCCACAATTAGCAATGATTCTTTCTCTCAGCTCTTCAACGCTATTCACAGGTGTCCTGTATACAAGCGTCTTCAGATAACCCCAAAAAAAATCAATCGGGTTTAAGTCAGGGGATCTAGGGGCCCACTGTACAAATCCACCGCGTCCTTTCAGAAAAAGTTTCATTTAAGAATTGTCTGACCGCTAAACTAAAATGCGGTGGCACGCCATCTTGAAGCAGCCACATTGCATTTCTTCATCCAAGGGGTACATCTTTTAGAATAAGATAGGTAAGTGATTTCTTAAAAAATCCAAGTAACCTTCCCTATTAAGCCTTTGTGGAAAGAAATGTGGCCCAATTAAGTAGTCCCCTACAATACCGGCCCACACGTTGACGGAAAACTTATCTTATTAAGAAAAGTAAAAACAAAATCGTAATTTTCTCATCATAAACTTTTGATCATTACCAAATAAGTCACAACATAGAGATATACGAAACACTTACATTTTATATTATTGCACAACAAGTAGATGTACGACCTGCATTATTTTTATGGCAATACAATTATTTTGCATATTGGACGATTTACAATTTAGATAGCTTAACACTTTAGCACCACATCAGCCAATAAAAATACAAATTATATTATGGAAACTAAAACTTTTCGTTACTGCCATTATACACCGCAAGGGGTGAGCAGTCTGCGGCTCGGCCACGTTATGAACTGTTTTAAAATTCTGTAAAAGTTCACAAAGATATGCCGTCGAGAAAAAGGAGCTACTGTAATGGTCTTAAAAGTTTTGAGTTTATATTCTGAAAACGGTGTGATATTTGAAAAGTGGCAAATTATTTCTTTTTCTCGATATTTTTTACAATTATTTTGTATACCTGTAATAGAATGCACAGAAAGGAGAGGGAAATACCACAACAACAAAAATATTTCACTGGCACTCTTACCCAACCTAATTACTGCACTACGAGAACCAATTGTATAAAAGAACAAGTGTAGTTAAATATTTTTCAAAATTTTCAACTAAAAAGGATTGTCTTCTATTAGTAAAAATATGTTTATACAAAGAGAAGCTTCTTTTAACATCTACTGTAATTGGACAATACTGCAACTTAGATAGCAAAATATAAGGCCAAGATACAATTTCGTTGGATGGTTTACCCTCATAAATGCTTTTTACTGCACTTAAGTATTTAAATCCTTCATTATTTTTTACAGTTACATCCAATTTGTTTCTTACTTGACCTTTTACTTTACGGGCAATGTTGTTACATTTAGCGAAAAAGTTTCAAACTGAAATTAACCTTAATAAAAACAAGATCTTTAGCTAAACTTGCACTTTTTAACAACTTTTTACTTTGCTCAATACACTGCGAATCGGCATCCAAATCCAAAATTATTTCTTTAATGGCTTCGAAATGCACTGCGTAGAATATTGCGGCCTTAATCCATGTTCCCCACCGGATAATTACAGGTTCTGGAGTTAAACTAACTCCTGGTAATCTCTCCTTATACAACTGCACTCTTAGAGAGGCTTTTAGAAACACTTTTTTACATTTGAAATTAATTTATTTACCAAAGGACATTCAGTTCTGACGGTTTCTGCGACTCGGTTTATTCTATGTAAAAGACAAGTCATATGTACCATATTGGGGTAAAATATTCTTACGGTTTGTCCAACTTTTACTATATATACAGTGCTGCATCAGACAAAAGCACTAAAAACTTCCCATCTGGGACTGGATTTGGTAAGAAAAAGCTCGATAGGGACTGCTGAATAAATCGGGTTACGGTCACATTATTAGTTTTGTCTAGCTGCTTAGAAGCTATTAATTATGGGTTTGTTGCTTTATTTTCTTGAAGTGCTCCAATAATAAGATGTGCGATATATTCCACAATCATCTGTGCTTTTATTAACAATATAATGTAAAACAGAAAACATGAAAATATGCTCCTAAAATGATAATTTATAAAAAATATGCATTTTATTATAAAATTTACAAAATATGCAAAACATGCATATTATATGCATTCTGCATATATTCCGCCCTTTACTGATAACAGATCAGATGTCACCCTACATAATAAAAATTACAAAACAGCGTATCTCCTAGAAATCGCTATATTCAACGGAAGAAACCTAAAAAGAAATGTAACCCACCGAAGTCATACCTCACTCAATGCTACAAAACCCACAGAAACTAGACTTACCTTCATACATCCACTTACCTATTTATACAAAAAGCAATCGAGAAAATAATGCAATAGCTAAAGATAATTTCTAACAATATCACTTTTTGTTATTTTGTCGTTGCTTTGGAATTAAAAATACTGTAAATTATTTTTATAAGATTGTAACTTGTCGGTATGGAGGACTTGAGGTAGGAGGCCGATCGCAATGCATTGGATTCGGTCCCAAATTCGCATCGGTAATTCAGCTTTACGAGTCGTCGTAAGATGGCGCTTGTGTTTGATGTGGGCTATCAAATAAATGGTTTCTTATGGACGCGATAACTATTTTTATTTAAATTAGTTCTTTAAAGAACAAATAAGGACTTCTCTATGAATTTAAACTTACTTTGTTATACTTATTAGTAAACTCGGCCTGTATAAAGTTCCAACGATGCTTGGTAATACAGGGTATTAAACATTCTAGCTACATAGTTTGTTTTTTTTAATTGAGCAACTAAACAACTATTATAATCTTATTTTATTATTAGAATATGAATACGTAAAAAAACACAAAGTTAGTATAAAAAATATATTTACTTAATTATTATAGTTTATAAACCAATTTTAACTTACCTTTTGAGCTAGAAAGAGACTTATTTGGCTGCGTTTCCTCTCTGAAGAGGATCCTGTCTTACACCCCGACACATATGCAAACTCTACTTTTATAAATTGTACCATTATTCATTATAATGGTACAATTGGAAATCAATTACAATACAACGTTATTTGTCTTGTCTTGTCTTCAAACGTTATTTGTTATTTCGAAAATAAAATGTCAATAGTAAAAGTAAAAAACGAAGAAGAAGAAGACGACACCAGCCCACTTGCGACGCGAGAGCATCTTTCGGCCAATAGCGAACTAACCAAAAAACCGGGACAGAATTTGAAAATGCTGCCATTGTCGATCGGCCTCCTACCCTCTAGTTCTCCATTCGCGTCGCAAGTGGGCTGGTGTCGTCTTCTTCTTCTTCTTCTTCTTCATTTTTTACTTTTACTTTTGATTTTGACAAATTGACATTTTATTTTCGAAATATCAACAAATAACGTTTGAAGACAAGACAAGACAAATAACGTTGTATTGCAATTGATTTCCATATTTATAATGAATAATGGTACAATTTATAAAAGTAGAGTTTGCTTTGTGTCGGGGTGTAAGACATAATCTTCTTTAGAGAGGAAACGCAGCCAAATAAGTATCTTTCTAGCTCCAAAGGTAAAACCCTCTAGCTAGAATGTTCCTGTATTTTAAAAACGAAGCATCGTTGGAACTTTATACAGGCCGAGTTTACTAATAAGTATAACAAAGTAAGTGTAAATTCATATAAAGGTCCTTATTTGTTCCATAAAGAACTAATTTAAATAAAAATAGTTATCGCGTCCATAAGAAACCATTTATTTGATAGCCCACTTCAAACACGAGAGCCATCTTACGGCGACTCGTAAAGCTGAATTACCGATGCTAATTTGGGACCGAATCCAATGCATTGCGATCGGCCTCCTACCTCAAGTCCTCCATACTTGGCGGACACGTCAAAAAATCAACTACTATTTTGGTTTGCTTCTCGGATATTCAGTTTGGTTTGTATTATGGAGAACTATAGGGTAGGAGGCCGATCGACAATGGCAGCATTTTCAAATTCTGTCCCGGTTTGTTGGTTAGTTCGCTAGTTGGCCGATAGATGGCTCTCGCGTCCGAAGTGGGCTGATGTTGTCTTCTTCTTCTTCGTTTTTAATATGGAAAACTAGATCCTCCATAGTTTTTAACTTTTACTTAAACCCTTTATTTTTCTGTGCTTTTATTTTTGACAATTGACATTTTATTTTTCGAAATAACAAATAACTTTTGAAGGCAAGACAAGACAAATAACGTTGTATTGTAATTAATTTCCATATTTATAATGAATAATGGTACAATTTATAAAAGTAGAGTTTGCTTTGTGTCGGGGTGTAAGACAGGATCTTCTTCAGAGATGAAACGCAGCCAAATAAGTCTCTTTCTAGCTCCAAAGGTAAAACATTCTAGCTAGAATGTTCCTGTATTTTAAAAACGAAGCATCGTTGGAACTTTATACAGGCCGAGTTTACTAATAAGTATCTCAAAGTAAGTGTAAATTCATATTAAAGTCCTTATTTGTTCCTTAAAGAACTAATTTAAATAAAAATAGTTATCGCGTCCATAAGAAACCATTTATTTGATAGCCCACTTCGAACACGAGCGCCATCTTACGGCGACTCGTAAAGCTGAATTACCGATGCTAATTTGGGACCGAATCCAATGCATTGCGATCGGCCTCCTACCTCAAGTCCTCCATACTTGGCGGACACGTCAAAAAATCAACTACTATTTTGGTTTGCTTCTCGGATATTCAGTTTGGTTTGTATCTTGACTAGCCAAGTAGTAGAATGCCATGACCGATGATTGCCCGGAGTTAAACGTCCAAATGACCGAATAAACAGGTCTGTTATTTCTATGGAGGACTTGAGGTAGGAGGCCGATCGCAATGCATTGGATTCGGTCCCAAATTAGCATCGGTAATTCAGCTTTACGAGTCGCCGTAAGATGGCGCGCGTTTTCGAAGTGGGCTATCAAATAATGGTTTCTTATGGACGCAATAACTATTTTTATTTAAATTAGTTCTTTAAGGAACAAATAAGGACTTTTATATGAATTTACACTTACTTTGTTATACTTATTAGTAAACTCGGCCTGTATAAAGTTCCAACGATGCTTGGTTTTTAAAATACAGGGTATTAAACATTCTAGCTATACCTTTGGAGCTAGAAAGAGACTTATTTGGCTGCGTTTTCTCTCTGAAAAAGATCCTGTCTTACACCCCGACACAAAGCAAACTCTACTTTTATAAATTGTACCATTATTTATTATAAATATGGAAATTAATTACAATACAACGTTATTTGTCTTGTCTTGCCTTCAAAGATTATTTGTTATTTCGAAAAATAAAATGTCAATTGTCAAAAGTAAAAGCACAGAAAAATAAAGGGTTTAAGTAAAAGTTAAAAACTATGGAGGATCTAGTTTTCCATATTAAAAACGAAGAAGAAGAAGACAACATCAGCCCACTTCAGACGCGAGAGCCATCTATCGGCCAATAGCGAACTAACCAAAAAACCGGGACAGAATTTGAAAATGCTGCCATTGTCGATCGGCCTCCTACCCTATAGTTCTCCATAGTTATTTCGTTACACTCACTTTTTCTTATCTTAGTAGGCCTTGGTGTAAATCCTTAAATCCCTAAAAGTTCTTTAAAAAATGCAATGCAATGGTAAAATAAATTATTCATTGGAGGGTTAACTTTGGTAAAACATCACAAATTGATTGTAGAATATAGCGGTAATTAGAAAGTCTTGTTTGGCTAGTCGTTAGATACATTAGTTTATAATTTATACATAATAAACCAACTCATAAAGCAAGACACGCAACGAAAGTTTACGGTAAGTAAAACCATATTGAAGTTTGTGTTTCCCAGAGATATGTGTGGAAGTGTGGATTCTTCGCAGACTCGCGGGAATAAATTATTTAGCTTATCGTCAGCAACTGCATTAACTGTATTAAAATTTAGGTATGTTTTGGAAGTTTAAAATAAGCTAGGGTTTAGTTCAAATTTAGCTCAACTGTTAGTTTATTGTAATCTCTCTCTATAAAAAAGTCTGATGCAATTGTTTAAAATTTTAATTGTTTATGCCACACACGAATTTCTATATATATATATATATATAGCTTTGTTCGAAATTTGACTTTAACATCAAGTTCTGCTTCGATCGAGATAAAAATTAGGCAACAAAATAGTTGTCACGTGATTCGCATTATCTGTCAAATTTTAATTTTTTTCAAAAAATAATTCAAAAGTGGGGTTATTTCTGAAAATATCGAAAAAAGTTACTAGAAAAAGTTTTTTAAAATGCAGTTTCTAGCCCACATTTCAGCTGCATAAGATAATTTAGATTTTTTACCCACCACTAAAATTTATTTTCCATTTAATGAACACTTTACTGATGACACTGTGTTTTTTTTGTCCTAATATTAAGGTGTATTACTTTTAGACACAAACTACGTTTTCAAAAATACCTATTTTATAAAGTTACCTTATACAGGGTCAAAAACAAATAAACTTTGCATCACATGCGACCAAATTTTAATAGCCCAATTTTGATTTTGTAGAAAAACACTCATTAATATGGCGCTGCTTTAAAGAAAATGTATCTGAAATAAAGCATTGCCAAACTAAGAAGTTTTATGTAGGTTGCGTTGAACTTTATTTTGCAAAAGTGGTGCAATTTACAAAATATGGGTAAAAAATCAAAATTATCTTATGCAGCTGAAATTATGCATGTGGGCTGGAAACTGCATTTAAAAAACTTTTTCTATTACCTTTTTCAATATTTTCAGAAATACCCTCACTTTTGAATTCTTTTTTTGGAAAAAATTAAAATTTGACAGATAATTCGAATCACGTGACTAGTATTTTTTTACTTAATTTTTATCTCGATCGAAGCAGAACTTGATGCCAAAGTCAAATTTCGAATAAAGCTATTAATAAAAAAAAAAATCCCATATCATGCGGACTTTACTGGTCACATTGTAGATATAATTTTTTTTAAATCTTATTTTTATTTTCCAGTATTTATAATATATCTAATATCGAACAACTAAACTTAAAACAAATATTTTAGGATTTAGGAATATAAAGTAATATTAACTATATAAGTCTACTTAAAATCTTATTCTCCGTTCCTTCAAGTACGCCCACTGATCAATGGAAAATAAAACAAATATGTCCGCAAACTACAAGGAAGATGTATGGTGTATTTTTTTAAATTCTTAACTGACATACAAATATCCCAACTGTTTCTATTTTCCATAGTATTGGAGGGGGCGCCCCCCCCCTCCCGTCGGTTCGCCCCTGCCTGATGATGAACGTTTCTACGTTCGAAACATGTGGAGACCTCTGAACACTTTTGTTCAAATAAACTTTGTGGAGGAAGACTTTTAGTTTCTTCTTTCCTTTTCCTACTTTCAACTCCATGCACTATAAGCATGGACTGTTTCTTCAAATTATTATAACATTATTTTTAAAATGTTCTTGTTTGTGTCTCTTTCTATTAGCTTTTAAAATGCTTGCTTTACTAATACCAACCACGTTGTTAATAACCGTATCCATGGCCCTTTCACAGCCCAATGAAAATTCAGGTAAATTATATTAAATAAAACGAAAAAACAGACCATTCAGCATATTTGAAGTGATCTGGCATCAGCAAAAACATCCCTCAATTTTTATACTAACGAGCTACCTTACGGTTGAAAAAGTTTTCTGACTTTTTCTGGCTACATTATGGCCCGAAAAACCACTAAATGCCGAATATTTATTACTTCTCGGGTCAGTTCCTTTGAAAATTTATTAAAATCGCTTCATATCATTTCGATTTTTAATTTAAAAGAGTGTTCTTGCAAAGGTTGGGGTTCATCCCCAAATTATTAAAATATTATAAGGGTTTTACAAAAAATTTTCAAGAGAGTATTAGTAGGGTCGAAATAGACTATACAAACTAAATTTAAAAGCAATCAACCCATATTGGCTCTATCAGAATTGCAAGTTCTTTTCAGGACCATTTTCATGCTAGTATACAGAAAGTATAAGGAAAAAGTGTACTTTACCGCACGCGAGTAATAATAATAATAATAAATATTTTTATTTCCGAAGTGACCTGATAATGTATGGAAGCCGTCAAATACATAAAGTGTATATAACATAACTGATAAACAAACAATAAAGCTTTATAGGTAGGTACCTATATAGGTAGGTTATACCACTCTACCATGCTTTGTTCATGTTATAGAACTTACGACCTACTAAAAATGTCTAAGTCATTTTTTAAACACACTAACATTTTTAACATTCGTTATATTCTGTGGAAGCTTGTTGAAGACAACTGGCCCTAAACTATGTGGCGATCTTTTACTTATATTCAATCTACTTACTGTCGTATGCAGATTATGTCTGCCACGAGTAAGGTATTGGTGAATATTGTCACGAAGTTTCCTTCGTGGGCCGGGACCTAGGTAGAGGAATGAAAGTCTGGATGTCTACAAAACGGCGTCTATTGGATTCTTCTTATTCTTTACCCTAGAAGGTGAACCAGCATGTCTTGTCGGATAACGTGTAGGTCGGTTAGGGCAATGAGCGAATTCTTCACTTGGCCAAGACCAAGACTTGTCACTGATAGTAGTAGCAGTAGTAGTAGTAGTTTGACCGGGCAATGATCACCGATGCTGCTACGAAATCTGGCCCGGTTTATATAGGCGAATTATTGTTGAGGTTGCGATGCACTTGACCCCGACATGTGTACAGTGGGACGCGACCTCAACAACGTACAGTGGTCAAGTATCCAAATATACCGGGCCACTGTGTGTTTTAGTTGACAATATCACGATTTTCTAAAAATGTGGATTTATTCAGAAAAATAAATATACACAACTCGTAAATAAAAACGCCTGTAAGGATTCCCAGTTCTGTAAACTGTGACCTACAGGTCGTGTCCGGTGGAAAGCCAAGAATGCACCGCAATACCCTTTTCTGTATTATAAACACCTCTCTTGATGTAAAGGAGGCTCCCCGAAAACAAATACCGTAATGCAGCCGAGATCCGACATAAGCGTTATAAACAGAAAGAAAGTCCCCAATAGGGAGAACGATTCTTAAACTTCTAATCATGTAGCACAGACTGTTAAGCTGAAAATACAACAAAGAACAATGTTCCTTCCAGTTAAGGTTCTGATCAATGGTCAGACCCAAAAATTTTGAGTAGGACAAGGACTTTAAGGCTCTAGTGACTTAAAGTAACATTTTTAAGGCTACTAGAGGTGTTAAAAATTGCATTTTTAACACGCTTATGGAAATAGTTTTATTGGCGTAATAAAATACAACAATAATTGTAAATTTATATCAGATTGGTACACTGAGAAAAATGATCTAATACAATAGGCTTACTAAGATGCTAGAACATAGTTCGTATTGATAGCTTATTTTTTATTCACCCATAAATTGCTAGTGTATAAAACCCGCTTTAGAATTATATCAATTCCAGATTTGCTAGAACAGTGTTTTTATTGGTAGTAATTAGTTTCATTAGCAGCACAGTCATGTTGAACATTGACCTTTTAATACAGCAATTTTGTTAAGAAATAAATCGTATCTTCTCAGTGCGATGCGTTTGGGTCCCAGTAAAGCGCTTTCTCTACAATTAAGAAAGCAGAACAGAGTCCCCAAAAACGAATTATATCCGTTAGAACCTATAATCCACAAGATGTTGGTGGGGGTTCGTAGCGATCGACAATCGCAGCGCGCCGTAGTATTAGTTTCAACGTATTTGCTGCGCAAGTCACATCGTTGTTCGGAGTCTTCTAGCTGGTCTGTCTGAATTTGAAGTTTATTGATCGTACCAATACCTGTTTCAAATAATTTATTTTTACTTTGTATTTAAGTTCTTTTAAAATTTGCACGTCAGATAACCCATCATAAGTATTAGATTTTATAATCTAGGGACGAATTTTACCATCTCAGTAAACCATGTTGCATAATAGATAATTATATGCAATGTTAAACAACAAGAACAATATCAAACTAGAAGATATTTAAATTTTTGAGAACTACAGTACCAACTGATTTTTAGTGGTAAGTTTGTATATTTTATATATTATTATATACTTCTGCCAGTCGGAACTAATAGTCTATAAAACCAGATTACACCCCCAATAGAACTTAATAATTAATTACTGTGGGTATTCAGAGCAATAATGGTTATAAACCATTCTATGGTAGCATTAACTCCTATTTTCTATTGGCTAAATTATCGTTATATTATCACTACACAACGGTCTAGCAATTTTCGTTGTCTAGAAAAGCGCGTTGCTGTCACATAGTATTAAACAGTTCTAAAAATAGTATGTGAATTCTTATAAGAAATAGAAGGCTTTTATCTCAATGTAACCTCTATATAGTTCATTCTTGGTTGTGATTGTTTAGAGGATTAACTTACTTTGCAATTTACAAAAAAATTCAAAGTAAAACGTTTACTTACTTTCCAAATATTTAGAATCTTAATTACGAAAAGTAATAATATAGCAAACTTCCCCGTTCAATATAAGTATGTTGCTCTTCGCGCCGAATTTCGAAAAGGGTCCATAATGGAGAAACCCCAGACTGCTCTACGAAGTATCAAGCCGCAACGGAGAAGTTTCCTTTCCAGTCTCATATATATTTTATTTTTATTGCACACCGGTGTAAAAGTGCTTAAACACTTAAAATTGAAATTGGGAAGAAATGCATATTTTATAATGTGCTCCGCATTCTTTTTAAATGTTGTAATTCACTAGGAAAATGTAATTTGTAGTTTCGGGCGAACTTTATTTTGATTATTTTTATTTTATTTTAATAGGTTGGACGAACGAGCAATATGGACATCGCATTTTAAGACTTCCTCCATATTATTGCCACTTTAATCCTATTGAAATAGTTTGGTCGGAATGTAAGCGCTATTATAATGCAAAAATAAGTTCTATGCATCCTCTAACAAATGACATAGTTTTGTGTCTGTAGAATGAAGCCATAGAAAATGTAACAGCGGAAAAATGGCAAAATTACGTAACACACACTAATAAACATCAAAAAAATAATTACCTTGTCGGACTTCCATTGTCTTTATTTTGTTACTTAACACAACGTTTCGGTTAGTTAGTATCTTTAACCGTTTTCAAGTGTAAACTAAACTATAATTCTAAGGCTACTGTCTTAAATACTATCCGTGTGCAATGAAGCTTGATGACTCCGCCTACGTGTTTATTGGAGTGTGAAGTTTGAGCTGTTGGTTTCGGACAAGAAGAGGCTTCCAGATATTGGGGATATCTATACTTGGTTTACTAAATATATCGGTATTTTGATTCATGAAACTACTCTAACCATTTTGTAAATATTCTGAAAACCGTCAAATTGGAACCACAAGACACATTTCGCTCACTGGGTGCAATAGTGGCACATCTCAATAATTGGTCATATTGAGTAAGTGATACCATATTACCTTGAATACCTTATTTGTTACACTAACAATAGTGGCATAAAGTTATCTCTAATGGAACTCGCTGGATGGCACTAGTGTCACTATTGAATTTCGCGCTTTTTTGATCGAGTACGTAGACAACAGTGGCACTTGAATTTTAATACGATAAGTTAGAACAAATTTTACATTTTTAATAATGCAACAGTGGCATAATACAGGTGGTGTCAATATTGCTTGTTATTATTTTATATTTTATTGCTAATTTTTGTGGAATAAGTTTAGTTGTGCCAGTATTGCCTTTTCAATTATAATTTTTTTGTTTATGTGTCGTTATTTATTGTTAAAGGCTAGACTATTAGTTCATGTTCAAACTAAATAAACAACATGTTTTATTTTTTAACCTGTTCCTGTTCCTTTTTGCAATAAAATATTGTTAAAACAGAAACACATATTTTTAATCAAAATTAATTATTAAAACAGACCATTTTATTTAATGAAGTGACGTATGTACATAAAAGTCAACAATGGCACAACTTAATATTTTCCAATTTAATAAAAATATATACAGTTTGAATAAAAAAAATAAAGTGCAATACCATTCGACCTTAAATATTCAACATAATTTATTATTAGTTTTCTAATTAAACAAGACAGCTTCTTTAAAACTCAAAATATTTAATTGCCAGATTACAAATTGTTGATTTTCTCAAAACTTACAATTTGTTAATGTGCCATTATTGCACCCAGTGAGCGATTTGTCAGTTTCGACGAAGAAAGTCTATATACCAAGGTCCCAATAGGGGAATCACTGCATATCATCAAGCAAAAGTTACAAGAAGACCCAACCCTTTAGAACGCACCAGTTTGCCGCTGGATGGAGTAATGGAACTTTTGGAGTGTTGTCTACGTAGTTCCTACTTTCAAGTAAAAGATAGGTTCTATGCCCAAGATGACGGTCTTCCAATGGGTTCATCTCTCTCTTCGGTGGTGGCTAACCTGTATATGGAATGGTTTGAGTCACATGCTATTAACGCTGCCAAGATTAAACCTAAACTTTAGCTTAGATATGTTGATGATACCTTTATTATCTGGACAGACATCAGCAACGAAGAGCTGATACGGTTTTTGGAACATATTAATAGTATAAGACAATCCATTAAATTTACCATAGAAACAGGAAAACATTTCACTCTACCTTTTCTCGATGTTCTCGCAAAACTAAATGCTGAAAACATAAAAACTTCAGTCTACAGGAAACCCACTCACACAGGGCAATACCTTAATCATGGATCGAATCATTCAAACTCCATAAAACAGGGCATAATTCAAACTCTTTATCACAGAGCATCTAACGTTTTCAACAATCAGGAAGACCTTAATATTGAAATTTCAAACATCAAAAAAGATTTAAAACAGAATGGTTACCGTAAACCAGGGTTATTTTACACGGCTAGGTGACTTTACACCAAGTTACTTTTCATGATACTTTTTTATATTATGCTAACTTTGGCAACAATGCGCTCGTGCATTGCGCTGTACTTCAAAGCTGACCAAACGACAAGTCGATGCAGGTCTAAACGGAAAACGCACGTGGTTGCAGTAAGGCATTAGTGCTTAATAAGTAAGGTTGTGGCAAATAATTGTGTATCTTAAACTTCAGAAGTAAGGTTTTTGGGGTCGAACTAGAAACAGTTAGGTAAGTTCTATCTATATTTCTGATAAGTATAGTCACCTAAGGTTGTCCTACCAACGTTTAAACAATATCTAACTTAAACTTATGATTATAAAAGTAAAATTTCGCAGCTGCGGTACAGTGATTTTGATCGCATGGGTGTCTTTACATGATTACTTTTTTGTTCCAGACTATGTAAATATGGGTCGAATTTACAAAAAAAAGTTGGGATCCAGAAGATATCTCATGTACAATGCTGAGCAACTGCAGCAAGCTGTAGGAGCCGTAAAAAATTATGGAATGTCTTATGCTGAAGCTGCTAGGCGGTATAAGATAAACAAAAAAACGCTTTGGAACAAAGTTAATGGTAAGCATCTTGCAAAGCCTGGGGGGCAACCTGTATTAACAGAAGTGGAAGAACGTCATATCGTGGACGTTGTTGTTGCATCAGCAGAATATGGTAGCCCAATAACATCACTAGAGCTTAGAATGATAGTCAAAAGATATTTAGATTCTGTTGGCAAACAAATCAGTAAATTTAGTGACAATCTTCCTGGAACTGAATGGGCTCTTAATTTTATAGATCGACACAAGGACTTATTATCGCAAAGAACTTGTCAGAATATTAAGGGTGTAAGAGCTCTAAAAAATGAAGATGAAATCAACATATATTTTGATAACCTTGCCGAGAGTTTGAATAATGTGCCAATTCAGAACATACTTAATTACGACGAAACAAATTTATCAGACGATCCAGGTGCCAAAAAATGTATCTTCAGGAGAGGCATAAAATATCCAGAAAGAATTATGAACACGAGCAAAGCGTCTATATCTGTCATGTTTGCTATCAGTGGTGATATGAATGTCCTGGCCCCTTACGTGGTTTATAAAGCCGAAAGGCTTTATGATCAGTGGACCATCTGTGGTCCTCCAGGAACTCGATACAATAGATCCAAGTCAGGATGGTTTGACGCGTTTACATTTCAAGAGTGGTTTTCAACTATTGTATTACCATGGGCAAAATCCAGACCTGGGCCCAAGGTGATTATTGGGGATAACCTTTCGTCGCACTTGAATGTTGATATAATTATAGCATCCCAGCGTAACAACATCAGATTTGTATTTTTGCCTCCCCATTCCACCCATCTTACTCAGCCCTTGGATGTCGGGTATTATGCCCCGATGAAAAGGGCCTGGCGAAAATTATTAGAACAATTTAAACTGCAAAATCCAGCGGAAAAGGTTTTAAATAAAACCTCCTTTCCATCGCTCCTAAAAAAATTAGTAGAATATTTGAAACTAAAGGATAAGGAAAATATTGCAAGCGCCTTCAGGGCCACCGGAATCATTCCTTTGAACAGGAATCAAGTTTTGAAAAAGCTGCCCCAGGCAAGGGCAGAAGAACACGTCGTGATGCAAAGAGTGAGCGATAGTCTGCTAACCTTTTTAAAAGAAACAAGAAATCCGTCACAGCCTGCGGAGAAAAAGCGAAAGAAAATGTTGAAAGTGGCGCCAGGGAAATCGGTTTCCTATGAAGAACTTTGGGAAGACCAAGAAAATACCACACCCGAAAGTGAAGGGAAAAAGATATTTGAAGATGAAGAAGATCAGGACAACAATGATGACCTTTATTCTATTGAAGAGACCCTTGAAGAGAACTTTGAAGAAGACAGCGATGATGCCCTTCCACTGGATCATATTATACCAAAACCAGGAAAATTTGTTGTGGTAGCATTTCCAACAAAAAAAAGCATTCGGCACTTTGTGGGCCAAATATTGGAGAGTCAGGATAGGCCAGAACTATTAATAAAATTTCTACGAAAAAAAGGTAAAAGTTTCGTGTTCCCAACTGAAGATGATATTTCCTTACAGCAGGAAAATGATGTCGTAAAATTCCTAAGAGAACCTGCTGTTAGAAGGGGTGTTTATACATTTCATGGTCTGAAACTTGAAAGGTATAATTTAATGTAAAAACTTTGTTGTTGTTGTATTGTTTAGTTTCAGTATATTTTCGTATATTTTATAAATGCTTTTTATATTGTCGTTGTGTATTAAAGTATTTTTTCATTAAAATTGACTTTTATTTGATTATAAGTAGTATATAATAAGCTATATTCATGATTTACAAATTAGAAAAAGTATCTATGAGAGTTTCTGCGTGTAAAGACACCTATATTAAGCTGTTATGTAGTCTCTTAGTACGTTTTTAATACTCGTATAAAGTGACCCCGATTTCAAGGTGACTTTACACAGTTTTTAATAAAAAAATATATTATATAGCAGGTTATATAAAACAAAAATATTGTCTGAAAATTACTTTAAAAACCTTAAACTATGACATAGTTATAGCTGTGCCAGATATCTTTAAAAATAAACGAGATATTAAACGAAATATACCAAAATCGTGGTAAAGTAACCCCGGTTTACGGTACCCTGAAACCTGTGTAACTAATACCATCTCAAAACTTAAAAATCGCGAAGTAAAAACTAATGCAGAAACGAAAGAGGAGCAAGCATTTCTTACAATACCTTATGTCAAGGGGATTTCTAAAAAGATTAGAAGAATAACAAAAAACTATAATATCAAAACAGCCTTCAAATCCGGAAATACGCTTAGAAGTTTTCTTACAAAAGTAAAACCCCCCCAGTAATGAAAACACAAAAAATTGTATCTATCAAATCCCTTGCGAGTGTGGCGAATCGTACATCGGAGAAACAAAAAGACCTCTTCCCGTACGAGTTAAAGAACATCTGAAACATACTCAAAGAGGTGAAACTTCGAGATCAGCTATAGCGGAACATGTATGTACCAACCAGCATAATATGCAGTGGTCAGAAGCCAAGGTTTTAGACAAGGAACAGCACTGGAAAAAACGAAAGTTCAAAGAAGCAGCTTTCATGAATCAAAATACCGATATATTTAGTAAACCAAGTATAGATATCCCCAATATCTGGAAGCCTCTTCTTGTCCAAAACCAACAGCTCAAACTTCACACTCCAATAAACACGTAGACGGAGTCATCAAGCTTTATTGCACACGGATAGTATTTAAGACAGTAGCCTTAGAATTATAGTTTAGTTTACACTTGAAAACGGTTAGAGATACTAACTAACCGAAACGTTGTGTTAAGTAACAAAATAAAGACAATGAAAGTCCGACAAGGTAATTTTTTTTTGATATTACTTCATTGTCTACCACCTTCAAACAAACACACTAATAAAATTATAAATGATATATTGTGGAAACGGGAAAGATTTAGCGATGCTTTAGAAACTCTTCCCCTTATAATTAACTTAGACGAAGTTGATGATGATGATGATCCTTGCGAAGATGATTTATTTTAATTATTAAAAAACTGTATTTTCTTGTGTTGTCATTTTTTATTATAATATAATCTTCTTTATGATTTTATAAATCAGATGAAAATATTTGAAACAAAGTTTATAGACTGATGCACTAGAGTCTAGACAAAAAATATATGATTCCATTTAAAATTGTATAAATGAGTTTTATTTATTTTTCAGTAAATTTAAATTAATTAAAACTTTCAAGCTGATTTTCAAAAACAAAATTTTTCATCCCATACCCTACATAAACTACTTATTTCTGACTTCATTAACAGTATAAAAATAACAATTAAAAATTTAAAAAATGCGCTTGTATTTTACTTGTTCATAATAATATGCATCCGTCTTTGTGTAGATCAAACGTAAGAAAAATCATAACCTTTACCACCGGTAAGTCAAAGTTACTGAATTGATTTACGACAAATATCGAGAATATGACGTAACGGTCAGCGGTGATTGAACAGACTTTAGGCACATTGTTCAAGACATTATTTTGTAACTTTTTCTAAAATTTATAATAAATGAATCTGTAGTGGTTTGGTTGCCACAATTCATTTTTATTATCGCTTTTCATCTTTTATAATGTGCCAAAACACTTAAATATAAAGTCGACGCGGGCGTGTAATGCAAATTTAATAGCACATAAAGTTCTAAGGACTAAATTGTTTATAACTCTAATAATGTTGAAAGTTGAGATTCTGGTAACTTTGTTTTTAGTTCGCCATCGGATGGCTTTTAAAAAGAATATATTATGTAATTTTTTTTATTTTTGGATTGGCAGGGCTAGATTATTGAGTAAATTGTATCAGTATTGTAATTATTGCTGAAACGTTTATAAATGGTTTAAAAATTATTTAAGTAACAGGTCACAAAAAAAATATTAAACACATATTCAAATAAAAAAATAAATGATAGGAGTTCCTCAATTAAGTATACTAGGTCCAATAATATTTATTTTATACATATCAATATGCCTTTAGTTTTAAAAATGTGTAAGTTACAAATGCTGGGTGATGACACCTTAATTTACATTAATGTTTTAAATATTTTTAATGGTCTAAATTCTGAGATAAATATATTATTAAATTGGCTAAAAGTAAATAAATTAAAATATAATATTTCACAAACTAAATGTATGGTTATGGGTAATAATTTAAATTGTCAAAATAAAAATGTTGTAATTGATGGTGAAAAATTGGGATTAGTAAACAGTTTTAAATATTTAGGGATGATTATTGATTCAAAATTAAAATTTTAAAATTATTTTGAAAGCATTACATCGAAGATTGCCGGAAAAGTAGGTTATTTTAAAAGAATCAGTTCTAAATTTAAGTTTGTTTTGTATTTAATACTATTATATTACCACGTTTTCTTTATTGTCTTTCATTTTATATTGTGTGAGGAAATATTTGACAAATGACAAATTTTACAAAATAAGGCAATTGCAACAAATATATAAAAATAAATTTTATGTTAAAAAATTTAGATTGGTTTAAGGTCAGAAATTTAATTTTTTATTTAGTATGTATCTTTATACATGAGATTAAAAATAATTTATTGCCTGATTGTTTAAAATCATTCAATCATGACCATCATAATTATAAAACAACAACTAATCAAAACTTTTTTGTGGATAGATTGTTTAAAACATTAGCTCATAAGTCTATTTTGCATAAAGGTTTGATATAATCTAATAGTTTGGAAAATTCTATTCTCAAATATCATCAAAACTATTTAAAAAAACTATAAGATTACATTAATTTAATTAAAAAAAACAAAATGATACGTAATATTTGATACAATTTGCAAAACGTTTAACTTTTGTGTAGGTTTTAGTTAAAAGAAGGTTGCGTTTTAAAATATAAAAATAATACAATAAAAATGTGTTGAAAAATGTATTAAAAAATATTTAATTGTAGCCTTTTGCTAAATAAAACATGTTTACTACTACAACTACTACTAAACAATTTTTTTAAACTGTATAAAGAGTATCATCTTGCCAACTTTGCCTAAAAGCCCCTTTACTGTATATCCAGGTTTCATGCAGAAAAACAAGTTTTAAGGGAAATTGAGTGTCGTCATTATTCTTAAATTCTCTTAAAAATTCTACTCGTTGTTGGGCTATATGAGATTGCTCTATTAAAAAACACCTGTTTGATACAGTACATTTGAATGAAATGTGACTGTTTTCGAAGAGGGTAGTTGATCACAACAGTTCAGAATCCTAGAGAATGGAGAATCGCACACTATTAGGCAAGTTAAATACATTACATGTAATTTAATTGAATAAATAAAGAAGTTTATGAATGAAAAATGAAATAAAATGAAATGAAATGTTTTGCTGTATGGTAACTCGCAATCCTGATATTAGCGGCATTACACCATTTAAATTATAAGAATTAATATTTGTAAGATTCTATTTGGTCTGACGATTATTTTTTTTTAGTGATCTCTTATATTAAAATCCGGCCTTGGGCTTGGTTGAGCTTAAGCAATCAATCAAACAACATCAAATCATCATAAAAAATCTAAGAATATAAGAAAATCACTTTTTAGTTCATCCACATAATAATAAGAAAGCGATTGGATATCGATCAACATGCATTTTTTGGATCAGTTCCTTCGAGAATTTATTAGCACTGCTCCTATATCATTTCCATTTTCAATTTCGGAGAGTGCCTTCGCGAAAGTCTGTGCATTGATGATTCACCCGTAATAAAATGGTTTTTCGCTTGCAGTTATGAACATTTACTAATAATTTAAGAAAGTAGGTACCAAGTATGGATATTCTGCTGTGTAAATATTTTATTAGAAATATTTTTATAGATAATGATTACCGATCATTTTGTCATCGTAATGTGTAAATTTTCTATATACTTCACAAGGTTCTTGTAAAAATCTATTTTATAATTATTGATAGTTTCGGTAATTTTTACGGTTGAAAATTGGAAAATCCTATTGGCAAAAACCAGAGACCTTTTATAACATAGACGTGATTCTTTCAGGGTATTAGTGGGGAAGAGAACTCTTGAAGTTACCTTGAAAAATTATGTGTACACTGATCCTAAATAAGTCCTACCTAAACCTAAAATAGTATATTTTTTACTTCCTGCTTTTTGGACGAAACGGCAAAAGAGACTAACTGTTTGGTCAAAAAGAAGTGATTCGAACTTATTATTAAAGTTTCAAAGTATGAAAATATAAGAGGCCCAAGAGATGGTGCAAAATAGGAGATATTTACCTTGTCAATCGATTTGACAGTTAAGTAATAGTTATTTACGATATATGTGTTGTAAAGATTCATATTACAACACGAGATGTTTAAGTTGTCAAACGAGGCGTCAGCCGAGTTTAATAAAATATCGAGTGTAGTAATATGAATTTACAACAAGAATATTGTACAAAATTTTATCTACTTTCATCTATAATTAAAAATATTTGGCAAAAGGCATTTTTAAAAATAAAAATGCACCTGTAAAAATGCACCTGCTATTAAGTTTACTAATCAAGTTTTTTATGTTACCTTTCGCATGGTTACTGTTTTGCATGGTTACTGTCGAAACTTTGTCAAACAAATTCAAAAATATTAAAAGCGTTTTTCAAAATGAGCGATTCTGATGGAAGTTTACCCTCTGATATAGAAGCAGCGGCAAACGAAGCGATTTCAAGTTTAGTTCCGACAAAATCCAAGGCGCGGTATGAGTTGGAGTACCAGAAGTTTGAGGATTGGTGCAAAGCTAACAAAATAAAGGAAGTGTCTGAGAAAATCCTTTTGGGTTATTTTTCCGGAAAGCAACGCTCCCAGAAACCATCTACACTATGGACTCACTACTCGCTGTTGAGAACTATGATTTCAGTCAAGAAAAATCAAGATATAAGCAGATTTTTTCAACCAATCGCATTTTTGAAAGGAAATTCAGTGGGTTACAAACAAATTTATTTTATAATTGTTAATAATAAATCATTCTTCTAAAAAGTGTGGTTTTATTTAAGAGCAAAATGTTAATAAAACCATTTTTTTTTTCATTACAGCACTAGTGCTGTAAAGGCATTTATCACAGCACTAGTGCTGTAAAGGCATATATTACAGCACTAGTGCTGTAATAGATGCCCTTACAAAACCATTTACAGAACTGTAGAATTCATATTACTAAATAAAAGTAGATAAAGTCAGTAATAAACGCCAAAGCAGGTTATTTTTACCTTAGATTATATCTTAAAATCTTTTAGGGTCAAAAATGAAGAATGAATTATTTCGTTTTATCTTTAATAACTTCATGGTCAGGTTACAATGTGAACATTTTTTAAGGTGATATATACTCTATACTATTACTCTTACATTTTGTACTTAAAGCTCAGAAAGCTTTAAAGTATAAAATTGGTTATAGTAATGACTGAAATAATTTCTTTATAGCCAAACAGTTCTTTTTTTTTGGAAATCATGATCTTTAGGAAAGATATTTTACTGACGCCTTATTTTTTTTAACATGGTGTATTATTTTAAATTAAATTTGTTAAATTACTTGTAACACTAGTTATATTCACCTAAGAGTCCCTATTTAGCGATATATTATCTTTTGCAGTATAAGCACATGATATGTTATAAATATACCTAAGAAACAAATCATAGTTAGTTGTATTGTAGCCATTCATCTCGAAACTTGTATCTTACACAAATAAATTGTTTTTTAAAAACAGTTTTTCGTTGGACCGTAACGTAATTGGCGCAGTCGGTAGGATTGACAGGGTAGTTTTTGATTCGAAACGCGTAGTTCGAGGAAAACCAGTTTTTCGCTAGCCTTTACGAAAAATCCGGAAAAACTTGTGCCTAAGCGGAAACCGTGGACATTTAAGTTAGCCTTTGCTTAAACCCGGTAGTGACAATCAAAAAACGTACTTTTTGTTTTAACAATTAACTGTCAATAAAAAAAATACGTGAACGGACACAGTTTCAAGAGAGGGTGCAATCTACTCCAAGACTTTAGGGAGGAGAACAAAAATCGTCGAATCCTGAGTGCAGAGGGAGGAACAAACATCGTCCAAACTCTATAGGTAGTCCCAGGGAGAAGACAAGCATCGCTTTTCCTATTGGATCTAGACATAAGAAAAGTCAATGAAAACCATCATTTTAGCATTGTAAGTTCCTTTGTACATTTCCTTTTTTTTTCAGTCCTTTTTAGTTTTAAAGTGTTTGATTCAACCATTTTTTAATTTTATTACTTTTACAAATTTTGTCTCATAATAATTTTTACCAATTTTCAAAACGGAAGACCTTGCAGAATTATTAGGAAATTTGGCAATCGCGCCAGAACCTGATCAAGTTAATTTAATTGAAAATCTTATAGAAAATCAAGAAGTTATGGCAAACGCGAACCCAAATTATGCCTTAATTCGCTATCAAGCTGATAACATTCCAAATTTTGACGGAAACGCAAAACAACTAAGTAGATTTTTACGTTCATGCGAACATTTCTTACAAAACCACCAAGATCGCAATAATGTCGAAGCTCAAATCAATATCTGCTTGTTTGATACAATTATTGGTAAATTAACGGGTAGAGCCGCTGATTTAATAGCCTCGCGTATGGAACTTAATTCTTGGCAGCTTATAAAAGATGCCCTTATTACAACTTTTTCTGACCAACGATCTGAAGACTGTTTGGTACAGGATATAATATGCATGCGCTTAGAGAAAAATGAGCCTATTCAAAATTTCGGTCTTAGAATCCAAGACGCACGAAGTTTATTATTTACAAAAATTAACAACTCTCAAGGAGATGCTGCATTAAAACTTTTAAAAATCACGCAATATGACGATACGTGTTTAAAAACATTTATTAACAGTTTACATTATCATATGCAACTCGTTGTTAGACTAAAAAATCCCGGATCACTAGAACAAGCCATGTCCTATGTCCGCGAAGAGGAAAACTTTTTAAATTTCAAAAATAGGTCTAATTTTAACAATAAAAATATGCCTACTACGCAACAGCCTCAACAAATGAGACCGCAATTAAATAAAACACCTAACAACCCATTTAATAATTTTAACCAGCAATCTTTTTTCAGACCACAACCCCTATTTAGACAACAACCAAATTTTACACCCAATTTTAATCAAAATTTCAGGCCTAATAATTATAATAACAATTTTCAACATAACAACAGTAATCATATTTTCAGAAACCAAAATTTCCATAACCAACCTCAACATAATTTTAATAGACCCCAACTAGTGCAACAACCTCGTTTCAACCCAAGACCATCTTATCCGTTTAACCCAAATAATAATCAGTTCACAAATTCGCGTAATGTGCAAGAAACAATGGATACTACCTCAGGTAGATTTGCACGTGCCGATTCTGTACAAAGACCCGCACGAAGAATTAATAACATGGTAACTCAAGAACTTTTTGATAACAGTTTAAAAAATCACGAAAAAACAGGTGATGACACACCATCAAAAAATCCTGATACCCCCATAATACCAAATTACCCAAATTTAAATATTGATTATAATAATTACGAAAATTATGATCTAACTGATGAAAGCTATTTATCGTTTGAACCTAACCAATACGATCAATATCAAGAAGACACTTTTAACCCCTATGACGACTACAACACCCAAAATTTTCAGATTCCCACGAATATAGACAAAGTGACGTAATATATCTAAATAACAACGTACATTCTAACCTTCCAGTAATTTTTATCCCCGAAATTAATGCACAATTTTTGATAGATACAGGAAGTGGAAAAAGTTTTATTAACCCAAACCTTGCATATCAACTTTACCCCCAATTTATTTTTAACGAATATTTTTCAGTACAAACTGCTCACGCAACTTCAGTACATAATGAAGTTATGGATATACCTATATTTCCTTCATTTCAGACAAACGGTAATCACAAATTTTATTTATTTGATTTTTCAGATAAATTTGACGGATTACTAGGTATCGAATTTTTAATACAAATAGATGCAAAAATTAACTTAAAAAACTCAATTTTAGAAACCCCAGAAATACATTTGCCTTTATACTATCAAAATAAAAATTCAAGGCATAATATAACACCCACGCAAATAAAACAACAGCCGATTAAAATAATTATACCACCACGGGCGTCACAAAAAATTAAAGTACCAGTAAAAGCAAATAGTGGTATAGGAATTTTAAATTATGTAAATTTAGGTAACGCAGAAATGCCAGAATCCCTTGTTAAAATTATTGATTCTCACGCACTAACAATTATCACCAATACAGGCGAGAACCCATTACAAATCGAAATTTTAGAACCTTTCGATATTGAATTATTAGAAGAAACAGAAATTAATTTTGTTGAAAAAATGGAAACCGATATTGAATGCAACGATTATTTTGACAATTTACAAAAACAAAATTTAAAAAATTTAAGGTTAAGTCATTGTAACAGCGAAGAATATAAAGCCATCCGTGATCTTTGTTATGAATATCGAGATATATTTTATGTAGACGGTACACCTTTAACTTTTACAAACCAAGTAAAACATAAAATTAATTTGACCAATGAAACCCCAATTTTTACCAAATCATATAGATATCCGGAAGTACATAAAACCGAAGTCAAAACGCAAATAAATAAAATGTTAAATGACGGTATAATTCAAAATTCAAATTCACCTTGGTCGAGTCCCATTTGGATCGTTCCAAAAAAGTTAGATGCCTCGGGCAAGCGCAAATGGCGTATAGTATGTGACTTTAGGAAACTTAATGACGTCACGGTAGATGATAAATTCCCCTTACCAAATATTAATGACATTTTAGACAAGCTAGGTAAAGCACAGTACTTTACAACTCTCGATTTAGCAAACGGTTTTCATCAGATCGAAATGAACCCCGAAGATATACCCAAAACAGCTTTTTCAACAGATACAGGGCACTATGAATACAAAAGAATGCCTTTCGGTTTGAAAAATGCGCCTGCGTCGTTTCAACGTGTCATGAACAACGTATTACGCGGCTTTCAAAATGAAATATGCTTAGTTTACCTCGATGACATCATAATTTTCTCAACATCCCTACAAGAACACATCCAAAGATTAAAATCTATATTTGAACGCCTAAGACAATCAAATTTTAAAATCCAATTAGATAAATCTGAATTTTTACATAAAGAAGTCGATTATCTTGGACATAAAATTACCAATGACGGAGTAAAACCAAACCCACAAAAAATTGACGCAGTCAAAAATTTCCCTATTCCTAGAACACAAAAAGAAATAAAATCATTCTTAGGATTAGCCGGTTACTATAGGCGATTTATAAAAAACTTTGCCAAAATATCGAAACCCCTAACTACTTGTTTAAAGAAAGGAGAAAAAGTCGAACATTCACCAGCATTTATTCAATCATTTAATCACTTAAAAGATCTTTTGATTAATGCACCAATTTTAAAATATCCTGACTTTACACAACCATTTGTTCTTACAACAGATGCTTCAAACGTAGCATTAGGAGCCGTTTTATCACAATCTTCACCACCAAATGATAACCCTATAGCATATGCGTCACGCACTTTAAACGAAACCGAACAAAAATATTCGACAATCGAAAAAGAACTACTTGCCATAGTTTGGGCATGCAAATATTTTCGTCCATATCTATACGGTCAAAAATTTAAAATTTATACAGATCATAGACCTTTAGTTTGGCTATTTAATCTTAAAGAACCAAATTCTAAGTTAGTCAGATGGAGATTAAAATTAGAAGAATACGACTACACTATAATTTATAAAAGCGGTAAACAAAACACAAACGCAGATGCGTTATCGCGAATCCAAATGAATGCTTTAGAAACCCAATCAGTTCAAAATAACGCTGGCGATATTAACTTTGATATTGACAAATTTTTACTAGATAGTTACAGCCAATTTAATCCAGAAAATCTCGATCCCGATGACGTAAGTCGAACCCTTGAAGATATTGAAAATCAACAACCCACAACTTCAAATATACCAAAAGTTAATATTATTCAAGATATCCAAATAAATCCACCCGCCGAAAATAATCAATCGGATACCCAACACAGCACAGCCGGTAATGAAACCCTGAAAGAAATACCTCTATTAGACGAAATAATCAATAATAAATTAAATCAATTTATTGTCAAAAAATCCCCATACGACGCCTATGTAAAAACTAAATACGAACGATTTGACGGTCATAGAATAATCCACGCAATTATTCCAGACAACACCCAAGCAATAATTACTTTTCTTAAAGAGAACTTGCAAGATAAAACCACCTACATACATTTCTTATCACCGGAACTTAGAAATAACTTTCAAGACGCTTTAACAAAGCACTTTTGTAATTTTAATCTTATAGAATGTACCAAGTTAATAAACAACGTAAGCGAAGACGAACGAGAAATGATTATGCGATTTTCTCACGAAGGAAAAACAAATCACCGCGGAATACAAGAAACAATAACGCGACTAAAAATTAATTATTATTGGAAATCAATGAAATCGGATATTACCAAATTTATAAATAATTGTGAAATTTGCCAAAGAACCAAATATAATAGAAGACCCCCAGATCAACCCCTTGTACTAACAGAAACACCATCTAAACCTTTTGAAATTTTACATGTTGACACACTTACAGTAGAAAATAAAAAATTTCTAGTTATCTTAGATAAATTTTCAAAATTTGGTCAAGCATTACCATATTTTGGGACAGCTATCTCAGCCTGTCAAAACTTAGTACATTTCTTTTCATTTTTCGGAGTACCAAAACAAATTGTCGCAGACAATGGCACCGAATTTAAAAATGACGTAATTAATGAGTTATTAAAAGCCCATAATATAAAAATTCATTTTACAACACCTTATCACCACGAATCAAATTCACCGGTAGAAAGATTAAACTCTACTTTAATTGAACACCTACGAATTTTAAAAGAAAAAGATAACAAAACGGACACTATTTCTTTAATGACATATGCCGTTATCGCTTATAATAGTACAATTCATTCAAGTACAAAGTACACCCCATATGAATTAGTATTAGGTCATACAGATTCACGTGACCCAATGAAATTAATACCCGCACAAGTATTCGCAGAATACGTCAACAACCATCAAACCAACACAAAAGCTTTATATGATCAAATCAAAGATAAATCAATAGAATTAAAACAAAAAACTATCGATAAAGCCAACAAAAATAAAAAGCCCCAAAATATAACAGTAGGAGCTCAAGTATATAAAAAACAAGACAAACGTTCAGGCAAATTAAAACGCCGTTTTACAGGTCCATTTGTAATAAAAGAAATTTTAGAAAATAACAAGTTACAAATTGAAAACCCAAAAACTAAACGCACGGAAATAATTCACATAAACGAAACTAAAATAATGCCAATTGTTCCAGATGCATCAGACTCGTCCTCATCGGAGCAAACGAAGTAAAAATCCATGATCTAAACAAATACCCAGGACTACTCCCCTATAAACTAGGAACCGCGAAAATGCGTTCTAACCATTGGTCCTTAATTCAAATTTACGATTTATCCCCAATAATCAAAGAATTTTATACACTTAAAAGCTTCTCAGGTAACTTAATAAATAACCTTCAAAATAATTCTAATTATCGCGAAGAGTATAAAAATACCTTCATTCCATTAGTAGCAATTGAAAAAAGAATCGAAAACCAAATTTATCAAATAAACCCGAATTTTAATAAAAAACAAAAACGTGGAATATTTGACCCTCTTGGTTCAATAATAAAATGCATAACAGGTAACCTCGATCAAACAGACGCAGAACGTTATGACCAACAGATTAAACAATTACAAGAAAATCAAAATAAACTTAAAAACATTGCTTTTAATCAAATTACTTTACTAGAAAAGTCAATCAATCAATTTCAAAATACCATATTAAATATTTCCCATAATCAACTTGTTTTAAAATCAAGAATTTTGCAAATCGAAAGCACTATTAAAGAAGTAGCTCTACAACAAAATACCGATCATCAATATTTTAAAATACATGTAGTGATTAATCAAATTACAATGATGTATCAAACAATTTTTGATATTTTCGAAAAAATAGAAATTGCCATTTCTTTCGCAAAAATAAATATACTTCATAACTCAATTGTTAATCCTATAGAACTTATTAAAGAAATCCAAACTTTTAAATTAAATTTGGATACAGACGTACTACCCTTGGAGGCAAATATCAAGAATACATTAAACTTCGAAAAAATTATCGAAATCAAAAGTTATTCGAAGAATAATATAATTACGTTCATTTTAGAAATACCGCTAGTTGAATCAGATGTTTATCACTATTATCAATTATTACCAATACCAATTCCTAATAACCAAACATCCGAATTCTATCTCAACCTTCCACACAAACCTTACCTAGCGCTTAGCAATGCTAAATACGCCTACATGGATCAAAAATGCAGCCAACTGATGCCTAACGAGTACCTCTGCACAGAAGCACACATAACCTATATCAATGACGCACCTCCATGTGCCGTTCAACTGATTACGTATCGATCAAATGCCACTACATGTCAGCCATTCCGCATCAAACTTCAAGATGTACAAATTACCAAAGTAATTGATGGAAAATGGATAGTTACGGTACCCAACCGCCTTGTCGTTCCAATATCCTGCCAAAATTCCAAAGACAACACGCCACTGTTTGGATCATACCTAATTGAAACATCCAACCAATGTAGCCTACAAATTAAGTCAATAATTCTACGCACTTATCAACCAAGCCAATTAACCTATAAAGATGTCTCTCTACCAGAATTGGACCTGCCAAAAGAATATTTTAATCAAAACGAAAAAATATTCAACCCGCCGTCCCTGGACCTGAATATTGTCAATTTAAAAGAAACAAAAGAAATTGAAGCCCAACTTCAAGATCAGAAGAAAATAATCAATGAGATGACCACACCGATATCTATGGAAAGAATCAGTTTTTGGACAATCTTATTGTATTTACTAATCATAACCATTTTTATTTTTTCAGCATATAAATTATGTAAAAATAGGTACTTTAGGAAACCTTCAAAAGCCCCTATTAACGACGACATAATTATTTAAAACTTTCTTATGCTTTTAAGAATAAATATATTATTTTATTAATTTCAAAAATAAAATAAATTTTGAAAAATCACACCCATAAGGGTATGCTTTTAGCTAAGGGCGGAGGAGTTATATTCACCTAAGAGTCCCTATTTAGCGATATATTATCTTTTGCAGTATAAGCACATGATATGTTATAAATATACCTAAGAAACAAATCATAGTTAGTTGTATTGTAGCCATTCATCTCGAAACTTGTATCTTACACAAATAAATTGTTTTTTAAAAACAGTTTTTCGTTGGACCGTAACGTAATTCACTATAACAAGTATATTACAAAAACCGAGCACGACATAAACAAGCTAACTTATTCGTCAAAGCACAAAATATTGGCTATATTTTAAACTTTTTGCATTTTCAATTTAAATTTACCTTGTTTTTTTTTAATTAAATGCCTTTTTTTCGGGGGGCGCTGTTAGTTTTTCAAGGTCAATCTAAACGAACATTTTTTACGTGTACCTAATTTTTTATCTCACATCGATGAAATAGTGACTTTATACGTATATAGGGTCTGACATGACATGTTCTGATTTAAGAAAACTCCTGCCACCTGTGCTTTGATAAAAATAAAAACAACATAATATTTTCCTCTTTTTCTAAAATTGTGGTGGGTTTCTATACATAGCCCATAAAAGGCCCAATATAGAGGCCCACAAAGGTTAAATACAGGTAAAAAACACCTTTCTACTACCACGAAGAAGGCTACTACTTGGCCTTGTCTATGAAGCCCAATTATCCTAAGGACAGGTATTTTTTAATCTTTATTAATCTTTTTTAATCATTACTTGTTCTTTGTATTAAAATTCTTGCCACACCCTACGCCACTGGTGATGAATGACTGATCGCTCGAAATCCTTGTGCCATTGCAATACCGCGCGGAGTCGGAATTTTAACGCGCTCTCTCTCCTTTATCTTTGTCTAAAACACAAATAGTTGATGCAAAAATAATTGTTTCTCAATTTAGACGTCCTTTGTAGAATTTCTTAAGACAACTAACTGCAAGTAATTACCAAAAATAAATTGGTTTCTGTAACATTCCAAGATGCAAGCGGTCCGCTCTCTAAAAAATACATGCCAACAGCCTGGAAAACTTTTTGATTAACATAAAAATTTTATTTTATGTCCTAATTCGGTCGGAAAAGACTTATAAACTTAAGAAACAGCTTGGAAAACGTTTACATATTTAATGGGACATTAGACGTGAAAGCGTTGCTGGTAACTATAAGTAAGAATCATTTAAACCGGACCGATTTTTTAATTTCTGCAGGATCCTGCTAGCTTCGCCGCGCAGAGCTTTTTTATTCCATTGACTTGCTAAGGTTCCTGTCCATAGTATGCCAAGAAATCTATCTACTTTTGTTATTTCCATAACTCGTCTCAGGGGTTGAAAAAAGGGGTGTAGCTTATTTTGAGATATTATGTACCTACAGGGTGAGTTTTTTAAAGTGTTACAATATCTCGAAAACGGTTTAAAATATTTTCTTAAAATTTTAGTGGGAGAATAGGGAGATGGGGGGACATATTTAAACATATTTTTGACGTCTACCCCCTTCCCCATTTTGAGGGGTGGGGGGTAACTTTGAAATTTTAAATTAGACAATGTACTTTTTTTTGGTAAATACGAACCTACGTACAAAACTACGTAGGTACGTCTACAAAAAATGTTTTGATTTGCTCCCCTGGTTACGAAATTATGATTTATTAGGTTATAAAACACAAAAAATAATTTACCATTTAATTTCAACTTATTTGTCGTCTGTCACGCTTCAGAAGATGTTCCAAATGTCTCCCTTCAACTTCCAAACACTTTGTCACTTTTTTTCAGAATAAATATCGTACCCGTTGTAACATTTTAAGTCTCACTATTAAGCATGCAACGCGGATTATATTGAAAAAAATATTTTTATCCGAATTTCTTGAAACTCAGCATAAATACTATAGATGAGTACCTACATTATATGCAAAACCCGGTTTTTGACAATTTGTAAAAAAATACATTCTTATGTCGTATACATTAATGCATTGTCTATAGCAGCTATACTCTAAGTGTGTTCCGCGGAACCCTAGGGTTCCGCGATACCTCTGTAGGGGTTCCTCCTTTAGAAAAAAAATCAAAACACCTCTCTCTGGTCGAACGTTTTGACTCCGCGGCCGCGCGTAGGTATATTTATTTATTTATTTGTATTTGTATAAACATGTGTTACAATAGCTGGTACAATATCTCATAAGTTTGGTATCAACATGTATACTTGTATACTTGTGAGCGCGCAGTCCCTTTGATAAAAGCCGCCTCTGAATTGTTTACAACGCTATTTTTATATTTCTCTTTTTATTTTTGCTTTTTGTTTATCAAAGGCGCCGACTCGAGTATTTTCGAGAATATTCGAGATCGAGTCTAGGACTAAGTATAAAAGCGGCGATCGCGCGTCGCGCCTCGTCAGTCAGTTGACGATTAGCGTTCGGAGCGATAAGTTCCTACCTACCTACTTACAAGCTCGCTAGCGAGAAACTAGTGTTCATTGTTCTACTGCCTGCAGTATGCTGTTGTCTCAGTTTTATACATTTCTTCATTGTACTAAACTTAGTCTCTTATACGCAGTAACGATTGTGCATTATTTAGACCCCACCATCCTGACGTGTAACATTATAAATAAAGAATAATGGAACGTTGGCTTAAAGGTGTTAAACGTGTTGCAACAACATCTTCTAATGACGCT
This sequence comes from Polydrusus pterygomalis, assembly GCA_963969555.1. NCBI lineage: Eukaryota > Metazoa > Arthropoda > Insecta > Coleoptera > Curculionidae > Polydrusus > Polydrusus pterygomalis. The sequence continues at coordinate 24,222,184 of OZ018378.1, read as the reverse complement.
GAATGTTCAAAAGCAGTACGCGCGGAGAATATAGCAATCACCGATCCAGACGATGATGCCACGACGTCAAGCTCGACGGTTTCAAAGACGAAAAAAAGGAAGTATGATGAATCATATATCAGTTTCGGATTTGTTGATTCCAACGGCTCACCTCTCTGCATGCTATGTAGTAAACTGCTTCCTAATAGTTCCATGGCACCTGCCAAATTGCGCCGACATTTACAAACTGTACACCCCGAGTCTAAAGACAAGAATAAAGAATTTTTTGTTCGTAAAAAAGAGCAGTTATTGGAAAGTAAAAAAAATATGATGCATGTAACAAAAACTATCAACGAAAAGGCCACGGAGGCATCATATTTAGTTAGCTATCGCATTGCACAAGCAGGTGAAGCGCACACTATCGCTGAGAATTTAATAAAGCCATGTGTATTAGACATAACAAAATGTATGCTCGATGAAAAATCTGCAAAGCATCTTTCTACTGTGCCGCTATCAAACGATACTGTTTCACGGCGAATCCATGATCTGGCAAGCTACGTCAAACAAGAACTAGTTACACGTCTACAAAAAACACGATTCGCCTTGCAAATGGACGAGTCAACTGATGTCGCTGGTTTGGCTATCTTGCTGGTTATCGTGAGATATCCATATGAAAGTTTTTTTGAAGAAGACATGCTTATGTGTTCACCGCTGCTCACAAACACTACCGGGGAAGACATTTTTAATAAAATAACTATATTTTTTGAAGAAAATAATCTCAGTTGGAACAATTGCATTGACATTTGTACAGATGGGGCCAAGGCGATGACAGGTAAAACAGCAGGAGCAGTGTCACGAATAAAAAATAAAGCGCCTAATTGTAGTTCCAGCCATTGTATTCTGCATAGACAAGCACTTGCGATGAAGCAAATGCCGTCAAATCTAAAATTAGTTATGGATGAAGCGGTAAAAATCATTAATTTTATCAAATCACGACCACTACAATCCCGATTGTTCTTATTATTGTGTGAAGATTATGGCAGCAAACATAAAACACTGCTGCTCCATTCAGAAGTGCGATGGCTGTCTCGGGGTAAAACGTTAACAAGGCTATTTGAACTTAGAGCCGAGTTACAAATGTTTCTTTCAGCAGTTTCAGCAGATACTTCTTTTAATTTGAAGGACCGTTTGTATGATAAAACTTGGTTGTTCCGATTGTCTTTTATGGCGGATATCTTTCAAAAACTGAACGAATTGAATTTATCATTGCAAGGTAAACAGACAACAGTGTTTCAGGCCTATAACAAAATAACTGCCTTCAAAAGAAAATTAGATTTTTGGATTATTTGCGTTGGTAAGAAAGAAATAGAAAGCTTTATGTCACTCAGTGAGTTTGTTAGCGATAACGACTCAGAAATGTTTCAAGATGATGTGTTTGAAGAATTGGTCCAATATCTCAGTTCGATGCGCGCATCTTTTGAAAAGTATTTTCCCGAAGAACAGAATACAAAAATGAAACTGAATTCATGGATTCATAATCCTTTTTTACCCAACTTGGAAAAGCCCGAAAGTATGTCAAACGAGATATATGAATCTCTTTTAGAAATGTCATCAGACACAAGTATGGAGTCACTGTTCAAAACGACGCCTCTCAACGATTTTTGGTGCAGAATCCGTGATGAATATCCAATGCTTGGCAAAATGGCTCTGAATATTCTTCTCCCGTTCCCAACAACATATTTGTGCGAAACAGGATTCTCAACCTATGCAGCCACGAAAACAAAATATCGCAATAGACTGGACGCCGAACCTGATATAAGACTTCAACTGTCTTCTATCAAACCTGATATCAACCAATTGATGAAAAATAAAAAACAGTTTCATACCTCCCATTAGTTAGATTTTTTCTTTTTTAATATCTTCTATTATTGTACTTGCCATGTGGTAAAGTAAGTAATAATTAGTAACTGTTACATTGTACTTTTATTATGCTTATTAATAAAGAATACACTTTTAAAAACTATTGTTTTATTGTAGGGTTCCATCAAGTATTTTGCTTCCCAAAAGGGTTCCGTCACCAAAAAAGTTTGAGAACCGCTGGTCTATAGCATACTCAAGAAAGCTAATTGCAGTCGGTCTTTAATAGAATAAAATACATTCAAAAACATAACGTAGATGTTGCAAAACTCAATTTTTGTTTAGACCTGTCAGGTGCAAAACTCGGTATTTGCCGTTGACCAATCATATATTATACTCATCACGTGACAATCGTCTGGTTATTATACCTGCTGTCTTAAATAGGTCAGATTTTTATTCTGATGGTATAGTAAAAAGAGGGAAACAACTTTCAGTAATAAACCCTAAAAAACTTATAACGGGAAACTCTTTAAGGAGAGACAAATCGTCAATTGCTAGTCTTTTGCAAAAGCACTATGGCCCTGACTGAAGAGAAATTTCAGAACTAGAGTTCTTCAAAATTGTCGATTTTCCAGGCGAGCCGAGTAGCCCCTTAAGTGATGCTGAGGATTTAGAGGACGCAACGCCCGAAACGTCATTTTTTAAAGTTTAGGAAGTTAAACTTTGTTAACGTGTTTTTATTAAACATTGTAAGGGATTATTTTTATTATTCCGCTAGTATTTTGCATTTCTTAGTTGCAAAACTTGTTCTTTGAACGAGAAAGATGTAAAATTTGAATAAGTTGATTTGAATTATTTACTAAATTACTTAATTCTAAAGGATTTCTTTTATTTTTTTGGATAAAAATAACTAATATCGTACTTTTACAGAATTTTTGCAATTTCTTGCAACATGAGGTGATGATAGTCATAACTGTCATGTGTTGGATAATAGTTATTTATGTACCAAGGCAGTAAAGTGATTCTTTATCGGACGAGTCTGAAATTATGAGATGAGCGAGCGAGGCGAATAACAGGCGAGTCGATAAAGACACTTTACTGACGTGGTGCATACAAAATTTTATCGCCAACCATTCAGAATTTATAATATAAAAAATTGAGGTATAACTCATCGCATTTTATTATAACAAAGAAAACAGCGAATGTACACGTCAAAAATTACACGTCAGAAAATTTCGGCTGACCACGTGCGTATTCCAAAGCACCCCTAAAAAAATTTTACCTACTATTTATCGAGCTGTAATAGGGAAAGGCGTGACAGTGACAGACGATTTTTTATGACACGTCAGAAAATTCCAAAGCACCCCTCAAGAAAAAATTTGCGGCAGGTAAAAGTATTTATCTGCCGCATTTGCGGCAGGTAAAATATATTATGTCTAAGATACGGTGTTTTTTTTCTACGTAAATAGCTAATATATGCTCTCCCGAATCCATTACACATTTACCAAAATTTTCAATTGTTTTACCCTTGCAGTGTTTTTGCTTAGGTCGGCAGTAGACGCAATCTTCCCCTACTTTAATGTATACTGCAGGAATACATTTGGATATTAACATAGATGCATTAATTGCGACATTGATTAATACTATGGCCGCGTGGAATATATTGGGTTATAACGGTCAAATAAGCACTTCTCCAAATTAAAAATGATAATGATTCGATTCTAGTTAACCAGATAACCATATAATACAGGGTGTCCGGAAAAATAAAACAAAAAAAAATATTGTAAATGGGGGGGGGGGGTCCAGTACCCGCTGACCCCCTCCATTTTTTAGTACGTGCGCCAGTGCCTTCCGAAATGTTGTGTTTTGAAAATAATTTAAAAAGTATGGGTCATTAACTAATGCCACCGGTAATCTGACAGTTTTCAAATAATGCTAAACCCAGTCGGCCGTTATGGCATTACCATGGATACAAGATATAATGAAATAAAACTTTGCATGCAATACCAAAAGCAAAGTACTAGACAAAAATAATGTAAGGACACTGGCGTACTGATTATGGAGGGCTTTAGGTTAGGAGTCCGATCGCAATACATTGGTTTCGGGCCAAGTTTTGGATCGGTAAAGCAGCTTTAAAAATGGCCATCAGGGGCGCATGTGTTCCTTTAAATCTGTAAAATGCATGGGTTCTTATGGGATAATTAACTGTTTTATTGAATTTAGTTAACTAAAACCCTCTACAGGCTGAGATATGTATAAGAGATAGTTTCGGGATACCTCCTTGATACATAATCCTCGTGTGTAGTTGGGGGTATTGCATTCTAAGACAATGTATCATTATTACAAATGCTTAGTTTTTTCAAATACAGGCGGTTTTTCTAGACACACAAACAACTTTTTGTTTGGAAAGCAAATAATTACACAATGCTGCATGTTGCTATATACATTTTTAATAAACAATATTGTGAACCTTTCTTTGTGATTTTTACCCACCTTAGGAGCTTGGAAAGAGACTAGGGTTCTTCTCACCTCGATTTTTCCTGAGATTTTAATCAGAAGAATATCCACTTTTACAACCCGGTACGAAGCAAACGCTATTTCTATATCTTCCTACGCCACTTATTGTTTATACTAATAAAGCCAAAATATTATATCTAATAAAGCTTATTTTATTAATTATTGGACAGAAATACCGCAGACGTCTATCAAAACCTGTAAAAAGTCAAACAATTGACGATCACTGCGCCGCGACCGGGAAACCAGCGAACTAACTACTAAACAGGGACGTAAATTTAAAGAACAGCCATTTTCGATCGGACCCCTTCCTGAAGCCCTCCATAGTACTAATAAAAACCTGTAGTAGGCACTAAACCAGTTAAATGAAATAAGTCTATTGCCATACTTAGAACTTACTATTGTTAATATCGTCTTATAACAGTACAAACGTCACTGTTATCACGCGTTTTTTAGACAAGAATCTACTATTACTTATTAAATAAATTTGAAACATCATAACCAGGATAATAAATTTTTTAAAACATATTATTTTCAAAAAATTATGAATAGATCGTTGGTAACAAAAAACAAACAAATAAAAAAAAAATAACTTGAAGAAATAGGTAGTCCATAGTATTACTTTAAGTATATTTGAAAGGAGAGAAATAAGACAATTTAAGTTTTCCTCCACTGTTCCGAATCATCTGACGATTCCAACAGCGTATGACTACATATTTTTTTTTTATTTTAGATTTGATTTTTTGATTCGATTTAAAAATTAATATTCTTATAAATACAGGATGGGATTGAAAAGAGTGTAGGGGAGAAGGGAGCCCTTTTTTGCGACCAATTTCTACGCTTGATTAGAACACGCGCCTTCAAAAGTTTTGATTAAAGTAATAGGTAAATTATTTTTGCGCTCGATTTGACAGGTTTCTAAAATGCTTACCATGTTTATACTGGATTACAAATAATTATAAAAATTATATATTTATTGCATTAATTTAAAGTCATAATTATCGTTCGACGGCACGCCCATGGATACATTTATTTCGGTGGCGAAATATCGTCTTTAAAAATTCTATTAGGTTTGGATAGACTATACCTTGTATTCATGTCACAATAGCATTCGAAAATTATGGGATTACCGTTGGTATCAGTTAATGACCCATACTTTTTAAATTATCTCCAAAACGCATCATTTAATCGAAAATTTATAAGAGACAGAAAATAATCAAAGACAAATGATTACCTGAAAAAATATAGTTCGGAAGTCGCACGTACTAAAAACTAGGGAGGTCAGCGGGTACTGAACCCCCCCCCCCCTTTTAAAATATTTCACAATTGTCTTTTTTTTGTTTTTCTCAAAAGATGCAATTCTTCATGTTGAAGCACTCACATATCAAATTTGAAATTAATATCTTATTAAATATTCGAATTATTCAAAAAAAGTAGTTTTTAATTTTAAACTTTGACGCTATGTATATCGAACATAAAGGTCAAAAATGGCATTATAAAACTAATACAATTTTTGCTCAAGGAATATAATATGGTTAATGGATTGACCTCCTTTTTCCGGACACCGCCCAACTAGCAATATGGATATCCAAAACGACAAAAGTATTATATAGGTGTTCGTTAGTGCTATTTAAAGAATACTTCAGTTCTATAATGCCGATTGTTAAAACCATTCTAGCGAACGAACCAAATTATCCTATAATATAGTTGTAAGAATGAATATACAACAAATATTATAGTAGAAACGGCAATCAAGAGTATCTGTGTTTTATTAGTATTGCATAATTATTTATATCACATTTTACACAGCCCTTTTAAAATAGTTCTAAAAGATGTATATATAAACTGTATAGTATTTGTCAATACTCTTATACAACAGTTATAAAATAGTTTTATACACATTGAATAAGAAGTTGTGTAGCTTACTTTAAAATAATTTATTAAAATTAGTAGGTATAATATTAAGACAATACAACTCCTACAGAACTATTTTAAAACTATTTTATAGACGTTCATAATCTTAGAAATTGTCACTATTATAAAATTCTTATAACATTAAAATGTATCTTATTGAAATAAAATGTTTACTAACACCGCGTTATACAACTTAACCTCATTTCCGTTTATAGAACAAAAATGACGATAAACAAGTTTAAATTAAATCAAAACGTGCTTTATTGTTGAAGAACATACAATTTCATTGACAAAGTGTATATAATAAAATAATATATTCTAAATCCTACCTAAAAATAGAGGTAAAAACAGAGAAGGGACACGTCCTTAAAATTCACAAGTAGTTGAGTCAACAAACTATAAAATAAAATGAATCCTCTTACTTAATTACTTTGGACATGGTTGGCTCATAATGGCCCCAAAATTTAAAAATGGGTTTCGACTTTTGTCTAGTATTATAATACACCTAGGTACCTACCTAATTAAGAGTTGGCAACCTTTCAAAAACGGTATAGATGGCGTTCATGTAAGGTTTCATTACACCACTAAAGTCTCCTATAATGACCCAAAAAGAACCAAACGACTTTTTAGCGTATAATTAGACAAGATTATTCAACCAAAGCGTCGTATAATGACGAAAAGAGAACGAAAACATTGTATTAAAAATCCGCCATATTTTTCACTTCCTTTCGCTATTTCGACTGACGCCATCATGCAAATATTATTTTCTTAAACAAAAAAATACACGAAAATTATCAATTTTTTTAGACAAAGACCATAATTGCATAATTATTCTATCATCCACTTATTAAATCTGGTGTAAAATATACTGCAAATTAAATTTTTACTTTTTTTGTTAAATATTTGTTATCGTAATAAACCCAAATTTACGACAAAGAGAAGGCGCTTGCATTTTTTACTGTAAAAGTATATATATTTTGTCAGAAAAAGTTGCCGGGCACATAATATTCGTCATTTAATGCCGTTTGTCAAAGATTCTATCATTACAAAATATTTTTTATTAGAAATATTGCATCGCCATTTTAACCTATAAATGTTATCCATATTATTTTGCAAGACCTGGGTTATACAGCAATTTTGCGATATTTTGGTGTAGTTTCTTCAACATTATAAAATTAAATTGTTGTTTAAAATAAATGCAATTTATAAGGCAGCCCAAGAGGATATCTATATAACAGTTTTATAAGTGTTATTTAAATATACCTATATGAATTGTATAATGACTGTATAGCCTTGCAATACAGACACTATAGAATTAAAATATTTTATAAAAATGGGCCTTTTTTGGTTGTATAGCTATCGTATTACGGTTTAAAAACCCCTTTAAAAATAGTTTGGTTTTATCAACTTTCCTTGTGTAGTGGTTTATACAATCATTATAAATATAATTTTGCTAGTTGGGCGTGTATATAATGCCGAGAGGCTAATAATAATCACTAGCACAAAAAAAACATTATTAGCAAAGTTCTTCGGCCATAAGGTTGATCATTATTATGGAAATTAGCTTTTTGCCGATCCCGAAGAGAATAATAATTCTGTTCTTGCAGTTATTTTCATCTAATCCGATTGACCTGAATATGGATTTGATTTGATGAAAATTTGTTATTTTCTCTTATTGGTGTTTTATTAAATTTAGAATATCTGAAGAAAGATTGGGCATAAGGGACATCCATAAAGTGTAAAAAAAAAGCGGTTCCTGTCCAGTCAAATTGCATTGTAAATCATTCTTTCTCGAATCTTGGTCCATACCCTAAAACGTGGATTTTAATCCTTTGGCATTCATCAAGAACCCGCACGAGCTACCCAAGACGATAGAAGAACCACCCCAGAAGACAGATATTTGGTAAGCCAAGTGCCTTATCCTGTTTTTCACTTTTCTTTTCCCTGAATAGGAAACCTCATAATTTTATGTCAGGAAATGTCTCTGAATAAGGCATATCCATAGACAATTATTTACCTTTAGATAAGCAAACAATAATCACGAAAGTGGCAGTTTTATGGCCTTGCGCATGTAAAGAAAGCTAGACACTATTAGCCATGCGCACTGCAACATTATCGTTAGACAAATGGGAAAATAGACAGGTCCGGGCTTTAAAAATTAAATTCTTGCCAAAAAATTGGAATTTCTTCTTAATTCTTGATCAAGTTGGGAAAAAGGTAGTGATTTCTGACATTTTTAGTAGTAGCAAACCTATCAGATTTTAAGGATAAAAAATAGTTTTTACGGTTTTGTTTTTAAAATTTGTTTAAAAATGATTCGTTGTCGTGTTTTTAGTTCGAAAAGGAACAAGAACAGGTAAATTAAACTAGTCTTATAAAATCGAATATAAAAACAAACAAAACCAGCAAAATCATTAATCTACGGTGTTATCGCGTACCTAACCTTAATACATCACTAATCCATACTTACCGAAAATACGAAATAACAGGTATTTTACCCCTATTTGGGCATAATAACATCATACAACGGCTGCTACTAGTACTAGTACCTACTAGTCATTGTTTATATTCCAATCCGAGTCACTATAAAAGCACAAACACAATTCACTAAACTACATAAGAACTAGAAATCCGTAAATATTAAACACCCACAATCCATGATAGCTAAGAAAACTACAAGGAAGCCACAGAGAAACCTTAAAACACAACAACAAAAATGGCGGCCGAGCCGGTTCTGGACAGTATCTTGAGCATATCGATTATTGTCGATAAAGTAGGACAGGCCGATAACACGAGGTTTGTGCGCATGCACGAAGGTGTCCAGAGGGAAGGCAGCTGACCAGCAAGTCATGCGCTCAGGCGTATTTTTTCACCCATAAAACGTAACTTTTGTTTGCGCAGGAGATAAGCTGTAGGTATCTAAAGGTAAATTGCCTATGGGATTATCCTGTAAGATTAAGAATAAAATTTTAATTTTTGATTTTGTTGCAAAAATGCAAAAACAATTTTGTTTTGTTTGCGACTTACACGTTTATTATTTACAATTGTTTAAGTGTGCTAAAAATACTACACTTTAAATTAACGAAAAAAAAAATAGTTTTTCGGCGCTGCAACCCTTATTTGGCGCAGTCGGTAGGATCTTATTTTCCAGATATACAGGGTGTCTCACGGTGATCGTCTATTAGGATATTTCGTAAACTAAAGCGATTTCCATCCTGCAAATTTGGAGACGCTCCCTTTCTTTTGTCCCAAATTTAAGTATATTTTTTTAAAAAGCGCTATAAAGATTTTAATAACGACAGCTAGAATCTTCTCTCAGTGAAATATTATTTTCCCCACCGTGTATTTTCTTCAGTCTTATTCCTGACATTTATAGAACTCCTCTCCGAAAAGAGAATTCATTTCAAATAACCATCAAACCGTACTTCACGTATGACCTTTTCGCACGGCGAAATCGGAGCCGGGGCATTTGCCGCACCTGATGCATTCTAATTAAATGTCGACTTTCTCATAAGTGGGTTCAGCAAGTGTATTTGATATGACTTTATGTCGGCGTTGAATTTAGTTTCGCTTTTAGTTTTCACAGCGTTTATACCTTTGTACGTTATTTGCACTATTAAACCAAAACTATATCGAAACTAAATTCTATTTTTGAAGAAGTAGTCAATGCTTAAAGTGGAGTTAAATGTATAGAAAAAAGGACAAAGTCTGTCTCCACAAGTTTATTAGAATAACTAGGCAAACCTAGAATAATTCTTAAAAATTCGACGTTTTGACTGTAGAAACACTAGTTATTAGAAAAACAAAGTAAATAGTACAATGCTGATGTTGTTATAGCAATAGAGAAAATAATAAGTGGGATTAAGCCGTAATGGAGCTTTCAATAGTGTACACGAGGTGTAAAATATAAATAATCAGAAGACCGATAAGAATTTAGCATACTGGAAAGTCAAGGGGTAGTGAAAAGGCCCTGTCTTGGGCAGAACAATGAAGAAAGCAAAAGAAAATTAGAGAGTTTAAACAGACTTTGTCAAAACCATTTAGGTATAAGTAGTAAATTGAGGGAAAGAAAAATCTTAAGTTTCAATAAACTTTGTCGGAGCCATGTAAAAGTAGTGAAATGAGAGGGAAAGAAAAAAAAATTGGTTTTCGTAAAAGTCAAAGCATCTAGAGCTGTAAAACATTTTAAATTTATTAATTTTGCACACAATGTGATGTTTAATTTGACTCCTGCCAGGGTAACTGGGCTGTAACAAGCTTGGTACCCCAACAGTATTTTACTTTAAGCTAAATGATAAGCCAATCTACCTCATTTTGTTAAATTTCATTTGCTACATTTCCCCTTTTTTTATCTTTTACAGAAGCTTTTACTTTTACGAAAACCAATTTTTTTTCTTTCCCTCTCATTTCACTACTTTTACATGTCTCCGACAAAGTTTATTGAAACTTAAGATTTTTCTTTCCCTCAACTCACTACTTATATCTCAATCATTTTAACAAAGTCTGTTAAAACTCTCTAATTTTCTTTTTTCTTTTGCTCTTCTTGTTCTGCCCAAGACAGGGCCTTTGTACTAGCCCTTGACTTTCCAGTATGCTGAAGTCTTGTCGGTCTTTTGACTATTCATTTTTTACACCTCGTGTACACCATTGAAAGCTTCATTACGGCTCAATCCCACTTATTATTTTCTCTATTGCTAACAACATCAGCATTGTACTATTTACTTTGTTTTCCTGATGATGAGTGTCTCTACACTCGAAACATGTCGAATTATTAAGAATTATTGTAGGTTTGCCTAGTTATTCTAATCAACTTGTGGAGAAAGACTTTGTGCTTTTCTTTTTTCTAAAAATTCTATTTGACAAAGTTTAATAAAGGCCAGTTACCAATCAAACGTAATCAACGTAATAATTTGCATCTTGCATCAGCAAAAAAACATAATTTCCATACTGGCCAGTAGCTTTACATTTCAAAAAGTTCCTTAATAGCGTTTTACTCGGGGATTATTATTCGACCCTCGAGCTGGCTTCGTTATATTAATCGTCTGAATAAATATCGACAATTGATGTACTTTTTGGCTCAGGTTATTTGAACATTTTATACCCTTTTGACATTATGAGTATTATGACCATTAAAATTTTTCTAGTAAACGTAGAGACCTTAATTTGAATTTTTTTATTAATTTTTTTTTGTAATTATTCTAAATCAGTCCATGGATAAAATTGAGATATAGAAAGTATATTAATACATTTTTCCGTCGACCGTGTATTTACAACCTTAATTAATGTATAAAAAATCATACATTAATGGCCCCTATTATTGCATGATATTTTTTTATTAATAAACGATTTTAGGCAACCAAATATACTACAAAGCACGCACTGCCGCGTACATAATGGCGTTGCCATAGTTTCTGTCGATGTCAATAAGTTTGAAATTCAAAAATTTGTTATAATATGTAGTTTGGTTCTAAATTAAAAAAAAATATAATCTATTAACAAGACAATCGACGGAAAAATATTGTAACTAACGCGTATATTAAATAGCGATTAATAATCTTAACAAATTATAAATAAAAATAAAAATTGTTTCGATTATTAATCGCCCTTATTAATACACTAATTTGTTAAATTACTATTCTTGTACATGTATTTAATGTATTTTCTTTCACTTGCCATTTATAGCACTCTGTTAAAATTGGGTATATTTTAAGTTAAGAGGTTGTCAACAGAGACAGGACTAAACTAAGTTGTTTAACCGTCGCATTCACCATCTTTTAAACTTTGTAAGGGGGTCTTAATGTTATTATTTAATAACTCTTTAAGTAAATTTATCAAAAACAATAAAACTAAAAGCGATAAAAACAAAAAAAGCAGGCGTCTATAAATTAAAATGCAAAGGTTGTCCTAAAACATACATTGGCTAAACGGGTAGACATTTTGACAAAAGAATACAGGAACATTATAACAGTTTTCAAAAAAATAAAACAGACTCAAACTATGCTAACCATTTACTTGATTATCAATATAATTTCGATCCTTCCTTTAAAATCTAACATACAGAAAACAAAGGCTTAAAACTAAATTTGGATCTATGGAAATAAATAAACTTAAAAATACGGACCTGTTACTTAATGATCAATTAGATTTAAATAATTCAGCTTTGTTAAATTTATTCTGTTGACCATATACCTACTTAAGATTTTGTAAATTATCCATTTTGTACCTAATTTAATTTAATAAGGCACAATGATAACCTTACTCACAAACCTTTATATTCCAGAATTCCATTTTACTTTCAATAAACAATATTACAAAACGACAATCATATCAAGTGTAATTGAAATAGAAATTTTAAAACTCCGTCTGGCCAAATGGGACACGCCCACAAAAATCCTCAAGCCAAAATGGCAAAAACGCGCTACTTTCAGTGTACCTGTTTAAATCAAGCTGTTTTTTTTTTTAATATTTTTTCAGTTAACAGTCACTTAGAAATTTTCACATGCAAACAACAACATAATTATTTTAAGTTTCTCTTGAACAAAATATACTCTCATGGCAGTAAAGAATCACGGAACTGACCAAACCAACTATATATCAATCAAATTAATCAAAAGGGTTAACATCAACCCCGCAGGCATTGCCAGTGCCTGTTCTGGGTAGAGATAGTTACAAAAAACTGACTCTTACTTAGACATTACTATGTTAAGTTAATTATTGACTTGTGAAAATATGTCAAATAATAAAAGCCCTTTTTAAATAAATAAAAAGATAATTTAATTTTATTTTTAAACCCTCTGTTGGATTTTTTCGCTATTGTAACCATTTCACTGATCTATTTTTATCTTCAATAATTAAAATTTTATTTATCACCTTTATTAAATTATTGTCATCTAACGAAGCTACAGTGTTAGCGAAACATGTAATTTTTCTAGTAAATATAGTGGAAATTTAAAAGTTCAACTTTGTTTTACTGTATCCCATAATACTATCTTAATATTTTATTAGCATTATGGCTTGCAAAAATACAGCGTATTAATTTTATTATTGATAAAAAAAAGGATTGGGCTTAAAATTCTATGTTTTTCCATCGATGTTTGAAATAGTACTTGAAACATCAAACTTAATGTGCTATAATTTAAAAGTGATGGCGTTATTCATTGGGAGAACATAGAAATACAGTTGGGATACACTAAACTGACCATTGGTAACTGCTACGAATGACGCTGGCAACCTACTAGCAGAGTTTCGTTAAGTTTCTTTTTAAATAGCAAAGCAAATTCAACGGTAATCTATTAGCTTTTGCTGATGATAAACAAATATATCACAAAATAAAAAATTATAATCTACTGTATTGGATTTCATGGATTACCGACAATAGGACTCATAAATTTGGACGTGCGACAAAAGTGCGCGGACATTTGGACGCGAAACAAAAGGACGCATACGACAAGCGGAGTAAATTGGACGCAAAGCTTAGGACGTGGTCATAAGGACGCATAAAATTTTCCTTTTCCAAAAAAACAAACAAATAACAAGTAACTAAAGAAAGCAGATAAATAGAATATATTTAAACAAACCGGGTTTTGTAAAGCAACTAAAACTATAATACAATAATCGTCAATTATGTCAAAAAAATTTGTTACAGATATTTATTTACCTTTATAAGTAGGTAACTACCGGAAATCATAAAGTCTTTTTGGTATGTGATGTGAGAATTATTTGAGAGTGTTTTTAGGAAAACTAAAGATAAAACCATTGTAAAGCTCGACAAACAAATCTATAGATAAAACGGATGAGTAGTAAAGGCATAAACAAGAAAGAAAATCTTTTAAAAATGATTTTAATCGAAAAACTAACCCTTTACGAACATATTATATTAATATAAACTTTTCGTCTTAAAACAAATTTTACATCGACTGTTAAAGTACTGCTATTATAAAGTGAACCACACAGTATAACCTAGAAAGACTTACAAGAAAACGGGAAAAAACTAACATTCGCGTCTTTATGGGATACGTCCAAATGTAGCGGGTCCAATTGACCCAGCGCTCATTTGTCATACGCTTCCTTTGGTTGCGCGTCCAAATTTCCGCGTCTTTGTGTCGCGCGTTCAAAATTATGCGTCTTTTTGACGCTATACATTGATAAATAAGGATATTTTAATGTTTCCGAATTAATAAAGAATCATGGCTTAAAACTTAATGAAAACAAAATAAATTAACTTTTAATCGGTCCAAAATCTATTCATTCAAAAATAATAATCAACACTGATTTCAAAATTATTATTAATACAATATAAAATCTGATTAAAAAAAAACTAATCTATCTAATTCTTAATCAAAATTCTACCTTTTTGTGCCAACAAGTATTTTACTGCCACCAATGGTTATTTTTAGTTGTTATATTTTATAATTTTTATGTTTTGGCACAAATAAATATTTTGATAATTATTATTATCTATACGCGGTAGAATTTTTTTATAAATATGTCTTTGTAGGTGTTGTCTGGTATACGAAAAAGAAAATGTCAACAAAATAATGTTATGCATGGCTAAACCAAATAAACAAAGGAATACGAGCGACCTTGTCTAGAGTTCGATGAAATGCCCGTATTTGTTGAGACAGACAGCGAGACAACAGGATATTTGTTTATTTTCGAGGCCCCTTTTTATCGAAATAACGGAAATAAAATAACGGATACTTTAAAAGGGAGTTTGCTGTTATACTCAAAATTGAAATTCATAAAACTGAAGCAAATAAGAGCAAATATTCACTGAACAATCTCTTCAGATAAACCGATGTTGCCGAAAAAATATATTTGTTTAGGACTTTTAGTAAATCCATGTGACACTAAGCTTGTGTTAAATATAAAAGACATGCTCAAAAAGCACAAAAATACAGGGTGTTAACATTTTTTTCGTGTTTTGACCATAGACCTTTACCTTTAGATCGGTACAGATTATCTCGTGCGCAAACAAAACTTAAGGTTACGGGTGAAAAAATACGTCTGAGTGCACGGCTCGCCGGTCAGATGCCTTCCCTCCCAGCAGGAGTGGGCATGCGCACAAACCTGTTGTTATCGGCATGTTCTTCTTTAGCGAGATGCTCAAAATACACTCCAGAACCGGCTCGGCGCCATTTTTGTTGTTGAGTTTTACGTTTTCTCTGTGGATGCCTTGTTTTGGGTTTTTAATACGGATTTCTAGTTTTTGTGTAGTTTAGTAAATTGTGCTTTTAGTGACTCGGATAGGGGAGACCGGGGCCAGTTGTCACAATTTTAAGAAATTATTTTTTTATAATTAAATATGAAACAGTATGTGCGCAACACTAGCATGTTTCATGCTTTGGAAATACTATTTAAAATTTATAAGGCTGTACATGAATTCAAAGTGCAAAATTTGAATTTTTCAAAAAATAGACACCATAATTGTGACAACTTGCCCCTTATTGGGGCTGGATGTCACATTACCGGGGGTTGGTTTTCACGACGTATATTTCAGGATAATTAAGTTATAAAATTATTTTAAGAACATATATTAATACAAAATCTTAATACAAAATGTTATTATTCTAAAGTTTTTAAGGAAAAGTAGAAAAGTGATTTTAAAAGCATTCACTTTTGCAGTTATGGCAAATATAAAGTGGTTGTCCATCAGTGCACGCATCATGGGACCAACCTCTCGACGAGACGAGGGTGAAATTTTTTTCTCGAGAGAAGTCACGAGACGAGACGAGAGAAGACCGTTTCTCGTCGAGAAATTTCTCGTTTTTTCTCGAATTTTCTCGTTTGTTAGAACACTGAATTTTAGGTATCTCCTAATATACAGTGTGTCCCGCTTTTCATGAATACACCCTGATATCTCAGTTATTAATAATGCGATGTTCTTCAAATTTTGGTGGTGATTGTATGTTAGAAAAATTAAGTATTTGGCATAGTCAACAGTTTTATGCATCATAGGTGTGCGGTCTTGGGGGGTAAAAAAGGGTTGATTTTGTCCGTACCAAATTAAAAAATAATTTTGTTACTGCTAAAATCAGCTTTTGAGAATTTGAAGATGTTAATTAAGGGGTTTTTTGGGTTGCTGATTCTAAATCTGATAGAAAAAATTGTTTAAAATAAGCCCTAATATACTTTTCTCAAAAAATCAACCCTTTTTTACCCCCCAAGACCGCACGCCTATGATGCATAAAACTGTTCACTATGCCAAATACTTAATTTTTCTAACATACAATCACCACCAAAATTTGAAGAAAATCGCATTATTAATAACTGAGATATCAGGGTGTATTCATGAAAAGAGGAATACGCTGTATAGACAGAAAAATAATGTGTTTAACGTTCTCACTCTATCGTATTGTGAAGGCATTTACCTACTGCAGTAGAAAAAAACGCAATGGCAATGCTTGTTGGTTTTCATACCAAAGGTTGTCAAATATATATTTTTTAGAAACATAGAAGATACAACAAAAGTATATGAGACTAAACAAAAATATATGATATTCTTATAAGTATTGTAAAACTTTCTGTTGTAGCGGCGGTGATCTTAAACCAATTACAGTTTACATTGTATAACTTATATGTAAAAGAAGAACACAATAATTAATTATCTATAATGTTACCGCGATTTAGTCCGAATATTTCATAAACTATGAGAGATTGATATGTCAAATAGAGCATTTTCGGAAATACTTCTTTAAGTTCTTTCTCTTGCACTTTTTATTAATGTAATAAAAAAAATTAAGGTTTTTCCCCGGATGACACTCTGGGCCTGGGCTGATCCCTTTATTTAGTCGAATATTTTCCAAACTATTACAGTTAATTATGCCCCGAATTATGCCAAAAAATAAATAATAAAAGAAGGGTAGTTCCATTATGAATCAATTATTATTATTATAAATCGTTCTCTATTCTGTATCTTTTACCACCCCCTATATTTTGGACTGAAAATACCTCGGTGCCAAGCCTATTACATTACGTGAATTATGTCTTATGGCCGCTTGCAATATTTTGTTGATCTAAGAAAAATAGTTTCTAAGTCACATGACTAACAAACCGACTTATATTAAACCCTTCTGCGAGACGACCAGATACTTTTAAATGTTTACCCCCTTTAAGATTCGTATAAAAAAATATTTTTTATGATTCCCTACTCACGAGAAAAAACGAGACGAGACGAGACGAGACAATGGCACTCTCGAGCGAGAAAAACGCGTTTCCCGTCGAGACGAGATAAAAAAAAATTCTCGCCTCACGAGACGAGACGAGAATGGGCCAATTCTCGTCTCGTCTCGTCTCGCGGCATCACTAATCCTAATCGTTTTCGTAAAAACGGCATTTTATTTACATCACGTATTAATATTAAGCAGTCAAACTTTTTATTGAAACTATGCGGGTTGTAGGTTGAACATTTGATAGAAGGTTAGGTTAGGTTAGAGTGGCAGACCTCTGGCATTGACAAACAGTCTCACGTAGTCCTATAAGAACCGTGGTGGTACCACACATGTTCAGCGGAACCTATCCGCATCAGCTTCCTGATGGTTAACGTGACGTAGACCGTAGAAGAATCTTGACAGCTCATTCAAACCAGCCACAGCTGTTAATAAACTTAGTAAGTCGACCCAGTTGCAGGCTGCTCACGTTCTCCAGATCATTAAAGAATGGTTCGTCCAGGGCATTGAACCTTCTTCTCGCGAGGCCGGGGCATTTACACAACAAATGCTGAATGCTTTCCCCCTCTCCTTCATCTCTGCAACTTCCGCAGAAGTTGTTAGCTGGTATTTGCATACGTTCGGCATGTCCACCGAAAAGGTAACCACGGCAGTTATATTTCTTAGGTCCTTCCGACTATGCTATAAGAACGGTGCGGTTTGTCTGCCACCAAGTAGGGGCCACAATTACCTGGAAATGCTACAGGTTACCTCTTTGACTGGTCCCAGTGGTTTAGCCACAGTATTCTCTGCTAGTTCGACAGACATGCTTGCGTCCTCCCTGGCAAGCGCATTAGCAGTCTCGTTGCCATATATTGGATAGGAACAAAGATAGGTTAAAAAGTGTCAGAATAAGACAACAGTCTTGCATTCATTGTATTTTTTTTCTTGAAATTCATAAAGGAAAAAGTTTTTGATCGAACTAATTATTTTGACAACCCCGATAAAATTATTTAGCGATAGTTTAAACGATTTAGCTGTAAAAAAATTAACGATAAAACAACAGTAAAAACACAGCTGGGAGACTATAAGATCTAAATATTTTGATTAACTAAATTTAAAACTCTCTAGTGAATACGAGTGTAAAAATTTAATTAAATAATTATTAGTTTTTGTCTGAATACAAATGTACCTAAATTGTATTTGAAGCTCCCTACTTTTCCATTGCAGATGTAGCTAAGGAACATTTTTCATTTTAAAAAGGATATATTTGGGTTCAAAGTTTATTTATTCACACCAAGTTGCAGTGGTAAAGCTGTATTGTTTTCTTAAGGCTGTATATTTCCATTATTTGATGTTAAATTTCCGATACTCCTTTATACGAATGGTGTTAACAAAATAAAATAAATTGCCTGTTTATATTCCAGTCCACAGCATAATTTGGTTTCTGTTGGATTTTTGTTAAGTTTCTTTTTAGTTTTATATATGCTTTTAATTGTGTTTCTTCTACAGTGATGGGCTAAAATAGGGAACAAATTCATTTAAAAATCAAGTATTCATTTTTTGAAAAAACGCTCGGACACCTCGATTATAATTCTTTCTTCCGGATTTTTTGCCTCAAAAAGAAATTATACCGGGTGTGTCAAAAAGTAGATGTAGCTAAATTTCTTTGTTTTTTAAATAGAACCCCCCTATTTTTACTTATTACCCTAATTCTACGCCAAATTCTGCGCATAATTCATGTAGCATACTCTATCCTTATCTCTAACGGTTTTAGAGAAAAATTACATCATAAAAAAAATTCTTTAAAAAAGGTACATGTACCTACTTAAAGGTAAACAGGTAAATTTAAATGAATTGTTACTACGATAGCAAGTCATGTGTCAGTCAAAAATTAGTTTAGGTATAATTTTGAAAACCGGTGATCATGGTGCATTTAAATGAAACACAAAGATGTGGAGACAAAACAAGAAGTCAAGAAGAAGTTTGTAACTTGTTTAACGCTAAGTATCCAGAACGGCCGATTACAAGATCTACAGTAAGTAAAATTGAGAAGAAATTCAGGGAAACAGGGAATGTAAAGGATCGTCTACGGCCAGGTCGTCCAAAAATTAGTGAAAACTCACAATTGAACATTTTGTTAGAGGTTGAAGATAATCCTCATAGTGCATCCACTGAAGTAGCCCTTAATAATGATGTTAGCCGACGATCTGTGTTGCGGGTATTGAAACAAGAAAAATACCATTTGTACAAAATTAGGTTGCTGCACGAGCTACACGAAGATGATCCCGACCGCCGACTACAGTTTTGTGAAACTATGATGGAAATTTGCAACTTAAATCTATTTTTCCATCGCAACATACTTTTTAGCGATGAAGCCACGTTTTGTTTGAATGGTTCAGTAAACAGACAAAATTTTCGGTATTGGAGTACAAATAATCCCCGTTGGATGAGAGAACAGCACACGCAATACCCACAAAAAGTAAATGTTTGGGCAGGGATATTAAATGATAGAATTATTGGACCTTTTTTCTTCGATTGAAATCTTACAGGAGACCGGTATTTACAATTTCTTCAAAATGAATTAATTTCCACACTAGCAGCGAATTTTCCAAATCCGAATCAGCCTCATCTACCAGAAGCGTCTATTTGGTTTCAGCAGGATGGTGCTCCGCCTCATTTTGCTCGACAAGTACGAGAGTATTTGAATACTGTATTTCCCGAACGATGGATAGGTAGAAGAGGACCCATAGAATGGCCTGCAAGATCTCCCGATCTTACACCCAT
The DNA here is from genome assembly GCA_963969555.1 of Polydrusus pterygomalis. NCBI lineage: Eukaryota > Metazoa > Arthropoda > Insecta > Coleoptera > Curculionidae > Polydrusus > Polydrusus pterygomalis. Next base: position 24,201,986 of record OZ018378.1, on the reverse strand, counting down.
GGATTTCTTTCTTTGGGGTTATTTGAAATCAAAAGTTTATAAGGATAAACCACAAAATTTGGAAGACTTAAAATTTAAAATTAGATATGAAATTAGGCAAATTAATGAAAATACTGTAAATAATGTTTTAGAAGGGTTTTTAAGTAGATTAGCATATTGTCAAGAAGTTAATGGTTTGCATTTTCAACACTTAATAAACTAATTTTTTAACCTTTTTTTAAAGATTTTTTTTTTATGATGTAATTTTTCTCTAAAACCGTTAGAGATAAGGATAGAGTATGCTACATGAATTATGCGCAGAATTTGATGTAGAATTAGGGTAATAAGTAAAAATAGGGGGGTTCTATTTAAAAAACAAAAAAAATTTGCTACATCTACTTTTTGACACACCCGGTATAATTTCTTTTTGAGGCAAAAAATCCGGAAGAAAGAATTATAATCGACGTGTCCGAGCGTTTTTTCAAAAAATGAATACCTGATTTTTAAATGAATTTGTTCCATATTTTAGCCCATCACTGTATATACTTCTTAGCAAAGGCATAGAAAGATCATAAACATATTGAGAAAAAAAAGATTGCTCTTAGCATACAGGAGGGTGTTAAGGAAATACCTTATCACATTTAAATAGGTGAACACAGAGAAACACTATCGAACCGTCTAAAAAGTTGGGTAAACAACCCCTAAAATTAGACGAATTTGCCGCACGCCGATGAAAAATCCGAGTTTGTAATTTGTTGCTTCCTTTGCATCATAACGGTAACAAAACTAGATCTCTTCGATTTCATTTAATGGCCTCAGCTGCCGACGCTGCACCACAGAGGAATGATAGTTTAAAAGTGTTTATTTGCTCGTCCTATTATTTCCCTTTTACAGCGTTTCTGCCACCTATCATTCATCTGTTGCAGTGTTGCACTGTACCGCGAAAAATACTGTCAACGTTAACAGTTTAGTTTACGTACGCCATCGTAAGCGAAAGAGAACACGAGATCGTCTGTCGGTCAGCCGATCAGGTTTTTACTATTTTTTTAATAAATAATAAATTTTTAAAAAAATTTCAATGACGAGTTGTTATTAATGTGTTATAAAGTATTTTGGTACTTTCACTCTGTGTTTAAAGTGGGAAGTTGTTTGCTGTGAAATATTAAAAACATTTCAAGTTTGAAACGTCCATTATATTGATTTATAACGATTTGTTTATTTATTAAGATGTATATTTTGTGGCAATCTTGGATTTTAGAGCTAGATTAAATTAGTTTTTATTTACTATTTACCTCACTTGTTCATTTGATGCCATGATGCTATATTTATAAATCCACCAGTGGCGGCGTGGCATATCAGAAATTGAAATTAATAATTGTCTCCCTTATTATAGCAAAGCTACACAGTTTAAAGATGCGCCTGTCAATTTTTAGGCTAAAATATATCGTATATCCCAATTGGAAGAAATTCAGGGTGGACCAAAAATTTGTTTATTTTATATGCGGTGACAAACTCTTTACGTAAAATATTAATCAAACCATTCGGCAGGGTCCTGAATTAATTAAAGACGGTCCAACAAGTTAAAGTCCTTCAGACGCAACCAATCCTGATGATATTTACAGGAAATGGGAAACAATCGTTCTTGAACATCGTCGTTTCAAAGTGGATTTCAAGATTGCTAACATTCTAACAGAAACTGCTTGAGCAGCAAATTTCTCAAAACAAATTGGAATATTTAAATGTTTTTTTTTCGGGTATGGTACACTTTAGGACTCTCGAAATTTTACAAATTTTTAAAACTGCAATGAAAAGTCCTGTTTGTATAGAACCGAATAAAAACAAAAAATAATAAAATTTTACCACGTGTTTTCTGTTCGACTAAAATGTTCTTCGAACTGTTCGACGAGCCGATCGACGAACATCAAAATTATCGGCAGTTTTACAGCCTTAGCAGATATTGAGCCTAATGAATAAAAATTAAGCAATTACTTGAAGCAAATTGCTTGACTAGCAAATGCTATAAGTAAAAGCAATCGTGTATGTCTTACAAACAGTAGTTTGGGGAACACCGAGTTCTTCACCTACAGAATTTTGAAAGCCCGGATCCGACCATTTCCGCAGAAATACTTTAATCTTATTTGAAGGCAACAGTGCACCCCCTCGCCTTTTTCCAGTATATTAGTCAAAAAATAATTTGCCAACCACTCAACATTTTCGCAGTCAAATCGATATAATTTTCTGAAATCATCATATCTGCAATTTTTACGAACACTGTAGATTTTTCTTTTAAGGACATTCATATATTCAGCTATAATTGAAGACACAAATTAAGAGCAATGCACGTGTATGCCGCGGAGAACTAAAGTTGACTGCTACCAAGAAAATGATGCAGGGGTCGATCTACCTTAAAAATTTGAAAGCAATCGCTACACTAGAAAAAGCAATTCTTTAATTTATTCATCACATTTTAAGCAAACGATAGAAATCGCTTCTATTTTTTAAGAAAAAGCATCGACTAGAAGCAATTCCTGCACTTTTAAGCAACTGCTGGACGCAAAAGCAATTACTTTATTAGTTTTTATTCATTGGCTTTTACTTCGATTTTATAAGAAAAGCAATTGCTACATTTTTATTCATTAGGCTCATTACACCTATTGCCTGTTAAAGCTGTTTTATTATAACATTTCAATCAATAAATCAATTTTTAATAAACAAATTCCAACCAAAACAAATTCATAACATTACTAAATAATTGCCCCGAAATAAATTAATTTATTACCTTGATGCCATAGAAGTTGCTTATTTGGTTAGACGAAGCGGCTGCTAAGTGGGAAAAGGGATTTAGGATGCGGGAATATATGTTGACTTCCAGCCGTAAGGCAATTATTTGACGAACAAACTGAAATAGATACACACCAACGCACAAACCATTGCTTGCAATAGGCCTCTATGGCAAATACACTTGTGTTTGTTGAGGCAGCGTGATATTTGTTTTCGTTTACAAAGTCTAGAGACGATATAATTTCGTTACAAGTATGTGTGTCTGGATTACATACTCTTGTTTTCTTATTAGAAGAAGTTCTTTGTTGGAGAATTATGTTTAAATCAACAAAAAAGAAGATGTTTGACTGGAAACCGTTGGTATTGATATACATATTGTTTGTAAAATGTAAATTTTATGAATAAATGGAAAGTTATGTAAAAGTATACAGAATTTATCTAAAGCAAATAATTCTCTCAACACTAGAGCTGAAAAATGTATTTCAACTCTAGAGATGAAAATAAATTTTAAATATTGCTTATCTTACCTTTGTTAAAAGATACTGTCAGATGCATATACACAAGAAATTCTTGCAATTCTTCAGTTGTTAAAGGTTTGGACTTTTTGGGTCGGTATCCAGTAGATGTCGTTTTAAGAAAGCCTTTAATTTTACACATTTTGTGATATCCACATTATGATTGACATTTAGGGTACTTCGTAGCATGGAATATTGTATCCAGTGTAGACGAAGCTACTTTTTGGGCCATCTCATTAAAGTTAGCCAGAAAACATTTTCAGAAAATGAGGTTTTTCCATTCTTTGATGCGCCATTCAAAAAATTGTTCATAAGCATACTCATATATCTTTTTGGATTTTTCCGGAAGCAGTTTAGATAGCCTATCACGAGCAGCTTCTAATACTTCTGGTGGAGTTAGTTCATCGATATCACTACCGTTATCCATTTTTTGATAAAGTTTTAATCACAAAATAAAAAATATTGTAACGCTGACAAAGTACAGACGCAATAAATGTAAAACAAATTTCAAGGCGGATTCCAACAGAAGCGTCTATATTAAAACAAAATAAAAACAATGCCCACTTACATATTTTAACTTACCTACCTAGATTTAATTAAAAATAATAACTTTTTCTTCTATTTGCTTACACACATCATACCTACTATCTATGTACAGTGATTAAATTTCGTTTCTGATTTGTAAGCTGCTTGCATTCTTTTAATAAAACAATAATGTATATACCTAAATATACATACAAATACAAAAACAACAAAACACAAAACTAAAACATAACCTCAACATTATAGAAAGATAGAGATGGAGTTAAATATCGATAGCTTGTTAATTATAAAAGTTCTATCTATATTCGATTTGTTTTTAATATTGCTAAAATAAATTTTCTTACATAAAGCACATTTATTTGTCCCATATCCTTAAACAATTATATGGACATTTTTATTCGAGATAATTGTAAAATTATAAATCGGTATTTTCTGGGGTATTCTATTTCTGCTCTACAGCTGCCCCCAACAAATACTTACACCAGGAAGAAAACAAACAAGCATGTTAATTGGTCGAAGCAAAACTGACATTAAGGAAATGTCAAAACTGTCAAAAACAGCGCACCATCGGGTCTGGTAGGAACCTTTAGTCAAGAGGCGGGACGTTTAAACGCCCAGAGTTTTTTTTTTTTTTTTGGCGAAATATTTTAAAGTACTATTTAAGCAAAAAAAAACTATTCAAAATCCCGTTAGTTAATTTTATATGTAGTAAAAATCAAATAGCAGCATTCTGAATAACCTTTTTGACTAAATATTACTTTAAAATAATATACTCTATATTAGCCTCGAAGAAAATAAAAAATAAAACTCGGAAATGCACATGACATAATTTTATTATAATATTAAAAGGAAATCACAATTACCATTTGAGTCTGTCTTATAAGTCCTCGTAATCTGCTGATCGAGTTCCTCATTAACTGGTTTTTCATTCATTCTCTACTTAAGAATTTCTCAGCAATGTGTGTATTTTCAATAAGAATACCTATTTCCATTGTCAGCCTGGTAAAGTGGAAAGGCCTGGGTAAAAACCTTTTATAGCTAACCTTAAGGTGACGACAAAATCTTGTCTCCAAAATTCATTCTTTCACATAACGAACAGCTGATCTAAAACAAAAATACCACAATGCAAAAAAAACAATCTGTTACCTACAGATCATTGAAAAAAACACTTCAGAGTGAGTTAAAATAAAATTATTTCCACTTGAGTTTAGTTAGTAGGCAGCGAACCTACAAAGGTTTAAAAAAGATCAAAAAAATAGATCGTATACATAGTAAGCAAGAATCAGCAAGATTTAAATGAGTATCGTAGGGTTTAGTAATTAAAATATGCGTATTTATACATTTACCAAAATTTAGGAGAAAATAATCAAACAAGAGTGTTGGTACATTTTGGTTAATAGTGAGTTATATTATTATGACTTATATGGAATGATTTGTATAATCATAAAAATAATGAATCAAAGTTAACAAACTTACCTTTAGCAGAATAAAATGTAGAAATGCTCGTGTTCATGAACAATATTAATAGAAAAGATCAAGTTAATAAGTTAAACAAACTCTTTGATAAACTCTGTCAGCCATTATCACTTCATTTTAAAGGCGAGGTTGGGCTGGGCGATTCCATTGTGGCCGAGTCCAAAAAGACACTGTTAATCGCAAAATAATTTAATGGCTCGGGCCATTTATAGCATATATCTGTCTCTGTCTGCATCAAGTTACCTTCGCTACATATAAAGAGAGACAAGTATAGCTCGAACGAAGAAAGGTCGTCTTGCTTAGTAAACACGTTCAGTTTGTGCAAATAACGACGTAGGAGTTATATTAACTTATAAATGATGGGGATGGTAAACGTAGGGCGGCTACTAGCGACAAAAGTCTGGCTCTGACGTCACAGTCTGACGTCACATATGCTTCCATTCCGCCAATCTTTGTCTCACCGAGCTGGCTGCCCCCTTCTTTTCTGTGGTTCAAGTCAGTTGACATGTTTGGTGGGTTGCCTGACAGATTTCTCCTTTTTGATATATTATTATTTTTATCATGAATACTCTAAAGTTCCCAAAAATAACGAAAAAAATGGATTTTTTTAATTTGCAGTAATGCGCTAGTGTACTTTACCCCACACAGCACCCCAATTCGCTCCACGGAATATTTTTGTGCATTATCAGTGTGTCCAGAAAGTGTTTTGCCATTCTTTTTCATATTTGATATATTTTGGTAATATTGGTATTATATTTTTATAAAAAATGCTAATATAATTTTAATGCATGATTAAGGGAAGATCCAATATTTGAGGGAAGCAAAATTTACAAGAGATTTCCCGTGACAAGTCTGGCGGTGCACTGTATCACTACCTATTTATTTAAGTATTATAGATCACGTTTACTGGCAGTGGTATGACCTAATATATTATTATGGATTAGAATTCCGCAGAGAATCGACAACATTTAAAGTCCTTAAAAACATCTTCAAGCATTCGGTTACAATTAGGGGCTCACAGTGATTGATTAGCCAATAGACGCTCGTCCGTGATCGGACACTCAAATAAATCCCGGATGTGGAAATGAAACTCGTGCCAGCCACTCAGTAACGTATCTCGTAATTTCTCTTCTCCGGCAAGATGGCCGTTCAAGACCGGTCGGTGACGCAACAGATAAATTGTCTGGAAAATTAATTACAAAAAAGATTAGGTACTAGCCAAGCTATATTCTATTAGAGCAGTTGGCTTTAAGTTTCGTAAAACATTTTATTGGCCGGTTTATTTAAGTTCTAGTAGGCCCTGCATGGGCTTTCGTGTGATATTTTGAAACATTTTTCGAAATGTTCGGATTTAAATCATAGACAATTTACCTTTAGATACATACAGCTTATCTCATGCGCAAACAAAAGTTACATCCGAGCGCATGACTCGCTGGTCAGCTGCCTTCCGTCTGGGCACCTTCGGGCATGCGCACAAACCTCGTGTTATCGGCATGTCCTACTTTAGCGACATGCTCAAAATACACTCCAGAACCGGCACGGCCGCCATTTTTGTTGTATTTTAAGGTTTCTCTGTGGATTCCTTGTAGTTTTCTTAGCCATTGTGGATTGTGAGTGTTTAATATTTACGGATTTCTAGTTATCGTGTAGTTTAGTGAATTGTGTCTGATTGTGAGAAAATTAATTCCGTCAAAGTTGCTGGTTGGTTAAATTTTTCTGTACACCCCGACATTAAGCTTTTAATAAAGCCAGTATTCCACGGGTCAAGTTCTCGGGCAAACACTTTTCAAATTCTTGAACAAGAAATTTTGCTTGAAAATGTTTTACACGTACCCAAGTTTTTGCCAAATTGTAAAAATCAATACAAGTTATACCGGGTGTAACAGGATCATGGTACACCCCCCGTATCCCCGTTAGTTTTAAAGATAATTAATTGAAATTTGGGATATTCCATAAACATAATAAACGGCACTTTTTGACCTACAAATGATTTTTTTTTCACTTCCGGTTTCGCCGGAAGTGACACCAACTTTTGATTTTTAAATGAAACACCCTGTATATTATTACATTTTTGAATTTTGCATAATTTTCTGAATGCAATCATACCACAAAAGTAACATTTCAAGCCTAAAAAATATTTATTATTTAATTTTTAATTTTCCATTTAAGTGTGCCATGACGGTTCCGATTTATTCCAATTGATCCTTCTAATGCTAGAAAAATCGAAGTTCCGTCAAAAATACTAAATTGCGTTTTTTATAAGCAACTAAAATTCATCGTAATCGTTTTTGGGGTAAAACTCAAATTTTCCAAATGGAACCATACTGGTACCGTGGTACCATTTCTTAGTACTATTAATAAGGAATTTAGTCATACCTGGTAATAACATGTGCGATAAATACAATCAAAATTACACCTAAAAGAAAATACAATTATTTTGTTCTAATTTAACGCTAAGAAGTTACTAAGGTGGCTTCCGGCGAAACCGGAAGTGAAAAAAAAAATCATTTGTAGGTCAAAAAGTGCCGCTTATTATTTATATGGGATATCCCAAATTTCAATCAATTACACTTAAAACTAAAGGAGATACGGGGGGTGTACCATGATCCTGTTACACCCGGTATACTAACTAATATTTGACTTGAGGTTAGGTTCGCGATTACACCGTAGATTGGTTATTTTGCTGGTTTTGTTTGTTTTTATATTCGATTTTATAAGACTAGTTTAATTCACTTGTTCTTTTTCTCTTCCTTTGCGAACTTAAAACACGACGACAAATCATTTTTAAACAAATTTTAAAAACAAAACCTTAAAAACAATTTTCTATCGTTAAAATCTGATAGGTTTGCTACTACTAAAAATGCCAGAAATCGCTACCTTTTTTCCCAACTTGATCAAAAATTGAGAAGAAAGTCTAGTTTTTTGGCAAGAATTTAAATTTTAAAGCCCGGACCTGTCTATTTTCCCATTCGTCAAACGATAATGTTGCAGTGCGCATGTCTAATCCGATGTAGCTTTGTTTACATGCGCGGGGCCATAAATTTGCCACTTTTGTGATTGTTGTTTGCTTATCTAAAGGTAAATTCCTGTCGTTTTGACTAATTAAGAGATGTCGAAAATATGCCTTTTAACTTTACACAAATTGTCTGTCGTAAACGTTTTTTAAAACACACTACGGTTACTCCGGTTTGGCATAACAGATTTTAAAAAACTAGGCCTTGTTTGAAAGAGCTTTATTTAATCTACAAATCAAGCTTTTGTTTTTATATCCTAAAGTTATACCATTGCCTAGTTAGACTTAACTAAAATATAAACAAATAATAGAATTTTTCTCAAAAAAGTGCAAGTATTTTAACAAACTATACTAAAAAATTAAATCCTCAACATTTGGGTAAAAAAGGCAAACTTATATAATATAATTCAGTTAAAGCTATCTAGCGGCATATAAAACCAAAAGCTTGGTTAGTCTTGCTTAAACAAGACTTTTTCGGGATGAGGAATACATAGGAACCTAAACTTTAATTTGAATGGTCCCAACTTTTTTGTCCTACGTTGTATGCGCATTTTGACTGAATATTTGTATTCTCCTAGCCTTTTGACATAAAAAAGGTATCCTGCTTTTATTTCGATAGATCTAACCGTTTTCGAGAAAAACGCTAAAATAACATTGCTTGCAGGGATGAATACGAAATCATTTTAATTTATTATTTTTTTATTTAATTAATTTAATTTTTTAAGAAGAATTAATTTATGCATTGAAGAGGAAGGACGTCACTTTAAACCTTTGATTTAAATGTTTAATTTATTGTTCTAGTAACTTATGTACCGGGTGGTCAAATAAGCGAGGACGTCGGCTTTATCTCGGAAACCATTAATCGTACAACTTTCGGAAATATTTTTTTATGAGTAAAGTGGTCAAGAGAAATTGCTGGAAATTACTTTTAAGTTCCTCATTTCGCCGCAAGGGGGCACAATTAAAAATTGTTTTTTTAAATTCTAAATTTCTCCGAAAATTCCCATATTAAGGTATAACTCTGATTACATCATCGGAAACCTTAGACAATTCTGCATCTTCATTCATTCATTCTTCATTCATCATCATCTGCTGTAACTTCTAAACGACTTATCCGATTTTACTGAATTTAAGCTTGTTTGGAAGTACCTTCAATTGTCGTATCTAATGGTACACGATAGTTTCTAATAAAATTGATAGAGGGCGCAATTTGTATTAAAAATTATTGTTTTGGCAATAACTCTGAAACGAACAAAGATATCGAACTGCGGTCTTCATATCTTTTCTTGCAAATTTCATCCACTTTTCGATTATGATGTCATAGTTATACCGTATGATTTGAATTTTCGGGATAAAATCGAAAAAACTGTTATTATTACAAATTGCGCCCTCTAGCAATTTTATTAAACACTATCGTGTACTGTTGGATACGGCAATTGAAGAAGCTTATTTTCCCCTTCCAAACAAGCTTAAATTTAGTAAAATCGGATAAGTCGTTAAGAAGTTACAGCGATTTTAATGTTTACACTTTCAATAGCTTCTCCCACTCTTATCAAGGTCGGTACGCCCATGAGCCTTAAACTAAAATTATGCAGAATTGTCTAAGCTTTCTAATGATGCTATCAGAGTTATACCTTAATATGGGAATTTTCGGAGAAATTTAGAATTTAAAAAAACAATTTTTAATTGTGCCCCCTTGCGGCGAAATGAGGAACTTAAAAGTAATTTCCAGCAATTTCTCTTGACCACTTTACTCATAAAAAATCTTTCTGAAAGTTGTACGATTAATGGTTTCCGAGATAAAGCCGACGTCCTCGCTCATTTGACCACCCGGTATTTTAAAACTGCAAATAAAATTTTAAACATTAACTACCCTGTAACTTCGTTAATAATCAATTTTCGAAAAAATATTATAGGAAAAGATAGCATTTATTTTCGGTCTAGAATTATCCCCTAAATTTTTTGCTCATCATTTCCGGACACCCTGTATACTGGGTGTCTCTAAAAGGTATGGAAAAAATGTTACCACAAGTTCCTGAGGCTTAAATATGACGATTTCGAACAAACCCGAACAAACCCAACTTACCTCAGTCCAAAGTGGATGATGTCGGAGATACAGGATGTCAAAAGTTCAATTTGGTTTTACTTTTTCATAAATAATTTTTTTATTAATTGATGTATTGTCACAATATTCTCTCATTTTTATTGTAAACTTTAGAGGGCGTCACCAGCGTTACCTTGCACACATTTGAAACGAAATCACTTTTTTAAGCCACTCTGTATTGAACTTTTAAATAAAAACACAGTTACAGTCAATTAAACATTATTTCATAAAATTTTAATTTAATCAATTCAAATTTAATGTAAAAATATGTATCATTTATAATTGTATGACTCTCATTTTATTAAGTATTGTCTTAATTTATTTGTATATCATTAACCGTTATTAATTATTTAATTATCGTTAAAACAACGAACGAGATACCGATGTTATTGTATTTCCTATACAGAGTGATAAGCATTCGTGTGTATACATGGGGATCTCGAAAACAGTAAAAGATACGTAAAATATAGTTAAATCGATGCAATCGATTTTGAGGCTTAATAATTTAAAGAAAGAAAGTTGTAAATATTCGGAATATGTTCGAAGATAGTAGAGATAATATGTATTTATAAACTTTATTCAAAAATCTATGTAGATACCACCTTTTTAAAACTTAAAAAGTTTCGCAAGTTTTTATTTCATGCAATTTAAGAAAATACCCTTTCTTTTCATTATCTTTGTTACATATTTTCCTAACCTGGATTGCTCTGCGTAAATAAAAATATCAATTTACACCAACTTTCATTGTTATTCTTGGGGAAAAATTACTAAAGTTTTAAATTGCCTTTTGCAAGTTTTACTGAGTTTTTTGTATTTTCTGGCCTAAAGACGAGATAAGTTAAACTTTAAAGGACGTATGTACCTGGCGAAGATTCTAGCAAAAACTGTTACAACCGAAGACTAGTGTTATTTCATGGCTAAGGCTCAAGGATCAGTAAGATCCGACAAAATAAAGGAATGTGTTGGTTGTAGTATCATTAGAGATGCTCGATCTTTCAAAGGATCGATTTTTGCTTACAATTCTCGATCTATTAACTACGATCTTCAAATTTTAACAATCCCCCAAAACTAAACGTTTGCTAATCTGACAATATTAGTTATGATCGATAACTGCTAACGTCCTCCTTTCCCCACACCCTTTACTCAACTCGAAAAAGTATAAAAATCGTTTCAACTAATTCGTTCAAGGTCCTTGGCATAGCATTTTATTTAGGTTCCAAAAAAAGAATCGATCTTTTCTAATAGTTAATTACTAAAATATGTTAGTATGTCGTTATGTAACAAAAAAACGTACCTATGCTCGATGGATGCAGTCTGCGTTAGCATCTAGTGATGTCAATGTACGACACGGCATAACATCGTACTAGTACCCCTAGCTGTTAAAAAATTGGAAAAAATTACTTATTTCCTTGCTTGCTTAAAGTTGCCTCCCAGCTTATATAATCAATTTTGTTCGCAGCAGGAAGATAAGGCATTAAGTATTTTCTTGTTAATATAAATTAGGTCCCTCTAACAAGACTATACCGCGATTTTTTAAATCTAAATAAAATATTTCAAACAGGGTGATCAGGTGCATTTTTTTTAAGCGACTCGTTTGAGTCAGCAAATACTTTAAACTATTACTGTTTGTAATATTTTGCTCAATTTTGCCACAAAAATAGTAAGAATTAACCGAAAATATTGGTCGAATGATGTATATTATTAAGAATACTGGATGCTGGGCAGTAAATATTTTTCCATTGTTCATTAGTAGGAGTTTCTTGTTTACAGCTAATTTTGAACTAAGATTTTTGCATGGGCTGCGCAACAACGAAAATCAATGCAGTATTTAAGGTTGGCTCCCTCGTTTATTTTGGACCGATAATTTATTTTCATTCAATAAAATGAATAATTTGACCAACTATCGTGCGAAGCTTCGACGTGATTTATTTAGTAATTAATGGGTTCTTAAGAAAAATGTAAATCTAAAATCGGCGAAATTTAAAAAAATATATATAACGTATACGGAAGAATTTTATGACATGTCTGTAATGAAAACATGCTTTCTTTTTCATGAACAATAAACACTCGACAGACACACTGTATCCAACAATATATAATCCAAAATAATGGCAAAACACTTTCTCAAAACACTGAAAATCCACTAAAATATTCCTAAAAAACAAACTTTAATTTAAACTTCCTATATAACTCAAAATCGAAATATGACGACTGTGCAAGTTTCTCTTATAGTCAAGTCAAAGTTTTATTTGATACTTATATAAATTGTTTATAGCACGTCATAAATAATAATATATAGGTAAATATAATTTAACATGTACAAAATGTATATAAATAAAAATAAATTATAGTGTATAAAGCAAACAATGCACAAACATTAAAATTAAGAGACACAAAACTGGCAATCTCACAACCAATGTACATCATCCGGGCAGTGATTACCAGGAGGCCAACAGGTACTCATTCAAGGTATAAAAGCAATGGTCTAGTAAATACTTTTTAACATATTTTTTGAACAGGACATCATCGAGGGCTCGATACCGTCCCGGGATCTTATTATATAAATTGCAGTTAAGTGAATTGTTTTTAGATTTAGTAAGTCTGAATCGCTGAGCCTCGAGTGTTGTATCTGTGAATATCTGAATGCCTAGTGAGTTTATCTCTGCGGGAATGTAGCTCCAGCACAGTATGAAAAATATGAACACAGGGCAGCGGCATTATGCCAAATTTTTTGAACAGAGACTGAAATGGTCCCTATATCCTGCGTTAGCCATAAGTCTTACAGCTCTCTTTTGTAGTCGAAAGATCTGTTGTGCGTTTGCACTGTTTCCCCACGATATTGCCCCATACGCATTATGGGAATGAAAAAGGCCGAAGTAAAGCGATTTTAAAACGTCCAAAGTCAAACACTTACGCAAATTTCTAAGAAGAAATATCGTACACGACAATTTTCGTCCCAGTTCAGTTATGTGGGTCTCCCAGGATAAGGAACTATCCATAGTGATACCTAGTAACTTACATTTATGGTTTTTGTTCAATAGTCGATTACTTGAGACAACCAGTTCTTGAGTCTTACTCGTATCCAATCATATCCAAACTAAACCCAATAATGGATCCAATGGACTATTTAGGCATATTCAGATCGATCCATCATTTTTTTTTTGACCCACTGATCCAAAAGAACTTATGCAGGTCATGGAGATGATAAAATATAAAAATGCATGTAGTCACGATGGTATTTGTGCGAAGATATTCCTCTTTCTTCCTGATTCTCCACTTAGGGCTCTAGCAGATGCCAATAATTATTCTTGGGTTGGGGGAAGGTTTCCAGATTATCTCTCAAGGGTTATTCCTATCCACAAAGGTGGCCGTCTTGGTGATCCCAGTAACTATCGACCAATTTCAAAAACCATCGAGAAGTTGGTTAAGGAACGGAAAGGGCGCTGATGCAATATTTAAATTTATTAAGAGCGTTTATTTGGCCTCCTAGATCGCCAGACCTCACACCCTTGGACTATAATTTATGGGGTTGGTTAAAAAATAAGTAGATACTAGGGATGCATTAATTAGACGCATTAGAAACGATGCACTCAATATTAAAGAAAGGCACGCGCGCCCTTCGTAAACGAAGCAGGAAATATTTAGAAGTCAATGGCGATATTTTTGAAAATTGACTAAACCAATGATTTATTTAAAACAATATTAATATTGCATATTTTGTTTTAACAATATTATCATTTTATTTAACGCTGTAATTTAAAAACATTGGATAACAACATTTGGGTTTTTCCTTATTATTTTGATGCATATATATGACAGCCTTAGAGTTTGGCCCATTCCTCCCGACTCACCCTGTATATTTATCCCTTATCTACGCCACGATTGTCTGTGTCAACGGAGGTGTTTTCTAAACAAGGAACTTTTAAATTAAAGGTTGGCAAATATATTTTACATACTATGACAACGGTGGCCATTCCAAACAAACTTGATAACTACTATACTTTTAGCAAAAATGTACAAATACAATTACGCATATTATTAAACCAATAATTACAAATCGAAAGAATGAAAAATTAGTTTTTATTCAATTTTTCTTAAAACTTTTACTCTCAAGTTTTACATAACAGTTCCCATCCCGGCAGCACTTCAAACATTATTATCTCTGATTTTTAGCCCAAGTTCTCTATGATATGACATGCAAAACACAAAAAACTCGACTCCAGTCGCCCTTTTATACCGTGAAAAATTGAAAAAACATCGCATCGAATTTAAAGTGGCACTCAACAAATCGAGCACCTAATGAGGATTCTATAAAAAATATAGCTTATTTTTTCGCTCGTCATCGAACATTTGACAGATCATACCGAATTATCGACACGGCTGTCAGATGCAACACGAAATTAAGTCAATAAAACTGAATAATTGCTTTCAATATGGGTATATGATTTAATGTCATTGTTTACTGAAAAGTGATTTAAATGGCGGACTGACAGCGGTAATTGAAATTTCCACATCAATATTGGTCGGTAATTTTAATTATTATTAGTTTATGTACACTTGTAATAGACGAACGTTTGATGTGGCTCAATAATTATAGTGACTGGTCCCCTTAATCAATTTGATTTTCAACTACGCGAATTCCGGTATTGATTATTACGGTTTTTGATTTGAACTTTATTGAGGAGTCATCAAGTAACTTAATTTAACAGGGGTGGTACTACGAAGTTTTTTTCCTTAACAATGAGAAAGGAAAGATTTTGTGATAATTTTATTTGTTTTCACACCTAAATTAAAATTAAACTCGACAAATTATCCGAACCCTTGGTACTCAGCAAGGGCGTACACCAAGGGTCGATTTTAGGGCCTTTGTTATTTCTAATTTATACTTTTGATATGGAGAATGTTGCAACATACTACATCATGCAGAGATACGCTGATGATACACAGCTGCGAATTAGCTTTGCCCCCACTGAAGCAGCCACGGTTGCTGAAAGAATGAACCGATGTCTTGATAGTGTCTGCGAATACTCTACTAAAAATAGTCTAAAAATTAACCCGTCTAAATCAGCTATTATGTTCTTTGGATCAAATAGAGAATGGGCAAACGAAAACCTAAACCCTAAAATGTTAGATGTCACTATAGAATACAAAAACTTGGGATTCCTTCTGGACAGCAATCTTAGATTTAAAGGTAAGGTCTCCAAGGTAGTTGAAAAGTCAATTATTTCTCTTCGGAATGTAAACAAACAATGCCGAAATTGTTTAGGGCCCATCCTTGATTTTCTGTCCAAACGCAGATTGCAAGGAATTCAAAGCTCATGTATTCGTTTTATTTATAACCTTAAACTAAGAGACCATGTAACTCACAAATTGCGTGACTTAAAATGGCTAAATATAGCAGATAGACTAAAACTGCATCTGGCTTGTTTTTTGCACAAATTGCTTGAGACCGGGACTCCTCGATACTTGCGGGAAAAGTTGACATTTCGCTCTACAACCCATCAACGCGAAACTCGCCACAACGACCGAACGAACTTAATATACCTCGTCACCGAACAGCTCTATACGAACGTTGCTTTTCCTATGTAATCCCCAAATTATTTAACTCTTAGGTCCGAAACAGGTTCTCTAACATTAGCTATATATCTTTTAAAAGAAAGTTTTAAAGCCTACTTATTTAATAAACATTATGAAAACCTAACGCTCGAACAATTATAAAACTAATAAATTCGTATCACATTTTAAATTCCGTAGAAATTCCAACAAATTTCGTTTAATTTTAATACATTTAAGAAATCTTTGGTTAATTCGCAACATGATATAACCTAGCATAATACTGCTGCCAATACTCTTAAAAACTGTACCTATCAGTCTCTGTCACTGTCTCCTGCTGATGAACGTATATACGTTAGAAACATGTTGATACCATTAAAATAATAATATATTTTAATCTAATAAAATTATGGAGAAAGACTTTTAGTTTTTCACTTTAAGCATGACCTATTTCTTCAATATATTTAATTGTATTAGTTTATATACGTAGCCTTTTCAATAATAACACTATTTAACAAATATAAAAAAAATTGTGACTGATAATAATAATGCCTTAACGAGCACAATATTTCGTACGGCCTGTTTAATAAAATTTACAAAAAAAAAGCTACAAATAAAAATACACAACAAATAAAATTAAAAAAAGTCCGCAAAAGTCATTTAAATCCATTTACGTATAAACGCAATTTAAATCTAAAATTCGATCTTTCTTAAGGCTATTATTTAATAACCAGAATTAAATTCCCTTTGTTTTCCGAAATTTCCGCTTGGAGATTTAATTTTTGCAGAGATCAGATTAAATTAATTTCAATAACGATATTCACTGAATGGCGTTTATACACTGAAAAGTTAAATATTTTGAAATTTGAATAATTGTTTTATTTTTAGATTGCTTAATTGTTTTATTAAGATTAAGCTCTTGTGGAACAATAAAATGGCCGTATGAGAATATGAAAAAGAAAAATGTTTTTATAATAGATAGATTGTTTTTAAAACTTCTTTGAATTTCATTTCCTGGCAGCGGAATACCGCATTATAGGAAAACCGTCAGAATAATATTCAGGCTAGAAAATCTTAAAAACTGACATAACTTTACGGTTGTACCAAACTTTAAAAGAACCTAAAAATAGACAGGGTCATGTTGAGGGAAAGTAATGAAAAACGTTTGTATTGAAGTTATTGAGACAGTAAAAGAATGAAGGAAATAATGAAAATTATTGTAGATAGGTAATGAAGTACAGAATATTGTCACAGATTTGTACAAACCATGACTCAGTATCCTTAAAAGATAAATAATTTTATGTTTTTGGCTTTATCAAAAAAATCAAAACCTTAAAGGTTTAATGTCCAGTTCGGTACTTATTTTAGGGGTATCTCAACATGATGATCATAATAATTATATTTACATTTGGGGAATACACATAACACAAGGTATTTATTGGGGGTTTCTGGGGTTTGCAGGTATATTGTTAGGGGTTGTTTATTATCACTTATTAATGCGTTATTATTACCTGTTTAACAAACTGTATTTATATCGATTTGTAATACATACTTCTGTTTTAGTTTGTCGAAAGATTTCAGTATTTTCAAATTTGTATTCAGAATGTCTAAGGTGGCGAAAACGTCTTCGTGGATTAAAAATATCCTCGTTGGAGAGTGGAAATTAAAGTTTAAGATACTCAATTAGTATTGTTAAAATTGTTCCGCTAAATGTAACAACATTCCCGGTAAAGTAGGTCAAGTAAGGAACACATTGGATGTAACTGTAAAAAAGAATGAAGGATTTAAATACTTAACTAAAGTAAAAAGCATTTATGAGGGTAAGTCATCCAACGAAGTTTTATCTTGACCTTATATTTAGCTACCTAAGTTGCAGTATTGTCCGATTACATCAGTAGATATTGAAAAGCCTCTTTTTGTATAAATATATTTTTACTAATAGAAAACAACCCTTTTTAGTTGAAAATTTTGAAAAATATTTAGTAATAAATGCCTTTTATACAATTTTAGGTTAAAAAATTGTTTACTTCTATTTTTCTTTGTTTTTGTGGAATTTTTTTAAAAATAAACATATTTTTTACAACCAAATGTATTTCTTTACCTTATACAGTACAATCTCGGTAACGTGAACACAAAAATTCTAAGGAGTTCATATTAACGGAGCGTTTATATTAGCGAAGTTTACAAAAAATACATATACTAAGATACTTAACTAATCTTTTATAGCAAAATAAGATGTTAATTTAGATTGTGTTTTTTTAGCAGAAATGTTTGCTAAAACAGCTTACTCATTAATGTTTTTTAAACTCGCGATTTCCGTTATTTTTAAGCCATTCTGCTTAGCCTATTCTATTGCTATCCTGAGGGCTTCCACTGCTTCACCATGCTTAATTTTAACACTTGGCTGGTCTTGGATTTCAAGATCACTTTCATCCCCTTCATTTACGCCTTCTTCCAAGTTTAAGTCTTCAATTGCGTCCTTCGTTCCAATCTTCTATCTCTTTAGCTTTTATTAACATCCTCTATGATTTTTGCTTTTTCGGAAAGAGAAAGGCATTTTGATTTTCCGTTGACTTTAACCATTTTGAACTGATTAATGCATAAAATTAAGTAAGATTCAAGGTATAACACTCTTTAGCACTACACTAACCTAATGTTCACATTCACAATCTACATATTATACTAAAATGAATCGAGAAAGAAATGCTAAGGCGGCGAAACAAAAACAAACAAGATTTAACAAGTTGTTCATATTACCGTTATTAAACACTGTTCATACTACAGAACGGTTAATGCAAAAAATATTATGTTCATATTACTGAGTCGTTCATGAGAATGCATATTCATATTATTGTGATTGTACTGTTTTATTATAATAGATTAAAAAATATTGCATACCAGTTTGCATATTTGGTAAAAAAGTTGACATAACTGCATATTTTAAAGGCAAGCAAGGCATATATAAGCGCATATTTTGGCTGAATTTAAGTGCATATAATCCGCCCTCTACTCATAACTATAGGAAAAAATTTGCATTTTCCTCTAAAAACTCTGTCGGTTAAACCTCTAACGAGATGTTTTCTTTTCCCTCTTTTAATTATTTTCTCCCCTTTAAATCACATTTTCAGGTCTGATAATTTTCTAAATATTTTGTGTGTTGTTTATGCGTCCGGGGCAAATACTCATTTGCATTTTTAAAAACATCGTTAAATTAATTACTTTGTGATGATCGATTTAGTTCGGAAGGAATTATTCATATTTATTACTATAAATGTGCCAGCTAGAAAAACATAGTATGTTGTAGAGCAAAACTGGATATGATGTCCATATCACAAGAGAAATTCATTTCAGTGACATATCAACATAGACATTAGGCTCGTTATCGGGAAAGTGAGCATGCGCAATATGTATACGAATGTGCATCAGCTGTTTTCATTTTACGTCTAGTGGTGTTTATGTGATTTTTAGGTGTTGTAATGCAGCAGTAGATGGAGAGCTCGTGAACCCTCCGAGTAACGGTCGTCCTGTAAGGCTAGTTATTTTTTATTTAGTAGCTAGTCGTAGCATACTAAGTACGATAACCACGACCTGGCAGGCATCAGCCCTGCATGTCATCAGCCCTTATATTTTTGATAGTGTGAATAAAATTAGAAAAAAAAACGTGTCGCTGTAAACTTCAAATTTTAATATGATTTAGTTCATTTACTGTAAAGTATAAAAAAAAATTGACAGGCGATTTCAGCGAGCACAAATACCTGACAGGTGAATCGAAAATTGTGCAGTATATGATTGAAAATAAACTTTGTTCTGTAAAGTTGAAATTTATATATATACAGGGTGTTTCAGAATATGTGGGCAATCTCTCGGATTCATATAGATTAGGTGAAAATAACATGATAACTTCATATAATATTTTTTCCTAAGAGCCCCCTCGAGGAGATATATGCCCCTAAAGACCGGCCCTGAAAACTAATCTTTGAATCGCTCTGTATATTTTGAATAAAATTTAGTATATAATCTACACTATGGAAAGCTTTATTAAATAGGTTAATAATAAAATGTATAGTTCATTCTGTGGGCCAGGGACGGACTAGCTTGGGCATAAAAAATATTACATCTTTGACAGGTACGATTAAACCTTTTTAAAGCATGTTAACGGTCAAGTGGATTTTTCTCGAAAACGGTTCAACTTATCAAAATCTACGAAGAGTATCTATTTTGCGTTAAAATACGTAAGCTATCCAAAAATAATATAAAAATCCCGATTGCATGACACCTGTCAAAGATGTAAGATTTTTTATGCCCAAGCTAGTCCATCCCTGGCTCACAGAATGAACTATACATTTTATTATTAACCTATTTAATAAAGCTTTCCATAGTGTAAATTATACTAAATTTTAATCAAAATATACAGGGCGATTCAAAGGCTATCAATAAAAACTAGTTTTCAGGGCCGGCTTTAGGGGCATATATCTCCTCGAGGGGGGCTCTTAGGAAAAAATATTATATGAACTTCTCATGTTATTTTCACTTAATCTAGATGAATCCGAGAGATTGCCCACATGTTCTGAAACACCCTGTATATATATATATATGTTTAAGTATTGGACAGATTGAAAGGTCATATACCTGCTTTCGTACAAAGTTTAAAAAAAAAATTTCAGTTGTGATAAGGATTTATCCTCGTGAAGTCTTGTTCTACTATATGTCCTAAATATTATCGTGTATGTGATTTTATTTTGTGCATTATTTCAAAGCGTAAAATTTAAACTATATATTAATTGTGCAGTTTCCGTTGCGCATTGTTATACCTTATATTATTATTTAAGGTGGGAGTATCAACATGCTTGCCAACCTATAACCTATTTCGCGTAGATTTTCTAGCTTTAATACAAAATTTAAAGAAAATCAGTATCGACTTGATATTCTATAGGTAATAATTGACATACTTATATAATAAATATCAAGAAATTTCATAACTTATTTTAGGAGAATTGTATAGCGAAAAATATCGGGTAAGATTTTTTTTAACATTATTATGTCATTGTCACTCATTGTTATTTCACTATACAATTCTCCCAAAATTAGCAATTAAATAAATTGATATTTTTGTAATATATCAGATATATATAACTTAAGTAATGCGCCGACGATACTGATTTTTACTTAAATGTTACTTTAAAAAATAATAAACTTGAAAAACAAAGTGAAATAGGTTATGGGTTGGCAATAAATTGAACGACGTTGAGAATTCAACCTTAAGTAAACAGTGTGCAAAATGGAATCCGAACACGTTATAAGTTTAGTTTCAATCATATACTGCACACCATTCGATTCACCTGTCAGGTACTTGTGCTGGCCGAAATCGCCTGTCATTTTT
Source organism: Polydrusus pterygomalis (assembly GCA_963969555.1). Lineage (NCBI taxonomy): Eukaryota > Metazoa > Arthropoda > Insecta > Coleoptera > Curculionidae > Polydrusus > Polydrusus pterygomalis. Next base: position 24,180,642 of record OZ018378.1, on the reverse strand, counting down.
TTTTATACTTTACAGTCAATGAACTAAATCATATTAAAATTTGAAGTTTACAGCGACAATTTTTTTTTAAATTTTACTCGCCCTTTAAAAAATATAAGGGTTGATGACGTGCAGGGCTGATGCCTGCCAGGTCATGGTTATCGTACTTAGTATGCTATGACTCGCTTCTAAAAAAATTAGTAGCCTTACAGGACGACCGTTACTCGGAGGGTTCACGAGCTCTTGGACTACAGGTACTTACAATTCAAAGCTTTCTCTTGCCAAGTTACACACTGTTAAGTTGGTGGCGCGCTGATCATGCTGGATAAAATCCATTTGGCTGTAGGTTAAGTGCTGTATATCCAGCATTCAGAGAAGTATTAAACAGCTTTGTAAGTCTGCTTTTATATTTAATTTTAAACTAATACAAAAACGAAAGGGGAGCAAGCATTTCTTACAATACCTTATGTCAAGGGGATTTCTAAAAAAGATTAAAAGAACAACCAAAAACTATAATATTAAAACAGCCTTCAAATCCGGAATTACGCTTGGAAGCTTTCTTTATGAAAACAAAAAAAATCTATCAAATCCCTTGTGAAACAAAAATGCCTCTTCCCGTACGAGTTAAAGATCATCTGAAACATACTCAAAGAGGTGAAACTTCGAGATCAGGTATTGCGGAACATGTATGGACCAACCAACATAATATACAGTCGTCAGAAGCCAAGGTTTTGGACACACGAACAGCACTGGAGAAAACGAAAATTCAAAGAGGCCGCTTTCATGAATCAAAATACTCATATATTTAGTAAACCAAGTATAGATATTCCAAATACCTGGAAGCCTCTTCTTGTCCAAAACGAACAGCTCAAACTTCCCACTCCAATAAGCATTAAGCATCAAGCGTCATTGCACATGGAATGTATTTAAGATAGTAGCCTTAGAATTATAATTTAGTTTACACGTGAAAACGGTAACAGATACTAACTAACCGAAACGTTGTGTTAAGTAACAAAATGAAGACAATGGATGTCCGCAAAGGTATTTTTTTATAGAGATTAGTATTCCATTTTCAATTAGGGTACCTAACAGGGAATGTATTTTATAGATTTGCAATATTTTCTTTAGCCAATCGTGAGGAACAAAATCAAATGGTTAACTATAATCAATAAAATAAATCCTCTTTGCCAACTTTTTCAGACACCCTGTAAAAGGCACTGACTTCATATCATTATTGATCTTGTATAAGGCAAACCATTACATTCTTCTCTACGAAAACGTTCAATAATAAAGCAAAACCTGGTGGTGCCGTTTTAAGGAAAAGTTAATTATTTATAACGTCTAAGGTATCAAACGCAAATCCTATTACTCCCTTAAAAACACCAAATAATCTTTATCTAGCTTCATCCGTTAACAAAGAGCTTCACCCGACATTTAAACAGTGTGAAAATGGAAATGAAACGCGCTTAGTTAAATACGCGATACGAAATGTATAATTAAAACGGTGTAAGTAAAAATAAAAACACACAATAAAGGCTTCGAGAAAGTTAAAGAGCCGCTAAAAGTTTCTAAGAGATTTCGTAATGAGTTTTCTTTGTTTTGACGTCGAGACCATTTTTTAAACATCCAAGGCGGCAGTTGCGGATTTATTTGCATGTTATTGCGGTTTTGGCTTGAATGAATTACTTACACTTTTGATTAAATTTTTTTGGTCAATAATTATTGCAAAACAGACATAATTCAAATAACAGGGAGTTTTATTAAAATTTAGAACAGAAACGAATATATCTCCACCTTTTTTATCTTTAAAGAATAAAAACAGTGCGAGCAAAAATTATTTGCATCAAAGAGGGCCTTGCAGCTAAGAACGTAATGCTTAGCCGTAAAGCCTAATACCTGTTGGGTATCAGTAACTACCTGAATTAACAATCAATCAGTTATTCCGTCATCTTTGACAGTCGTTACAGGTAATTTAATTCATCGCTAATTTTTCCAATTTCTTGAACAATTCACACACTTGACTTTACGGAACAGCACAAAACATTCATGGTTGAAGCGTATTTTCGAAACGGGGTTAGAGTAAATGGTGAGTGGTAATACAATCCAGGTTTGTGCATGGACGATTTTCACGAACATTTTCCTAACGTTGCTTTTATTGCTGGGGATTTTTATCATTGCCCGGAAAGAACCGTGTCTGTGTTTAGGGAAACAGGTTCTCTACAACACAAAGAAGAAGCAGGAAGATCATCTGTAAGAACAGAAGAACTTGTTGCAAACGTTCGTGAAATAATGCAAAATACGCCAAAAAATTGTATAAGACGCCTGTCCCAAGAAGTGGGAAGACCTTATGGAACATGCAGGACTATTTTTAAGAAGCAGCTAATATTATTTCCTTATAAAGTGCAAGTATTCCAAGAAATACAAGCCGCACATTTTGAAAGACGCAGGAATTACTTAATGGTTTACCCAAAATTTATTGGAAAGAAATGATTTATTAGACCTGACATTTTTTTTTAGGATGAAGCCTGGTTCCACTTCTCAGGTTATGTAAATTCTCAGAATACTTTTAATTATTTTTCTTGTTTTTTTCTGTATATTCTTACTTTGTTAATTTTGTAAGCAACAAAAATAAATTTGTATTGGCCTACTTATTTTATTACTCATTAGTTTTGCATATCATGTCATAATATGAATTTGACAAAATTTTAACCTAGATTTGGTTAGATATATCGTCCCCATATCATTCTGATCTAAACCAAGCCCTACGTTTTTTATCCAAGCTCTCTTGGATGCAAATAATTTTTGCTCGCACGGTATACACTGAGGAAATTGATCTAATACAACAACAGGTTTGCTAAGACATAGTATGTATCGATAGCTTATTTTTTATTAACCCATATTAAATAAATTGCTAGTGAATCAAACCCGCTTTAGTCTTATATCAATCCCATTTTTGCTAGAACAGTGTTTTTATTGGTAGTTATCAGTTCTATTAGCAGCACAGTCTTGTTGAATAATGAACTGCTTCTAATACAGCAATTTCGTTAAGAAATAAATTGCATCTTCTTAATGCGATGCATTTTGTTCCCAGTAAAGCACTTTTTCTACAATAAGGAAAGCAGAACAGCGTCCCCAAAAACCAATTGTATCCGTTAGAACCTATAATCCACCAAGACATTGGTGGGGTTCGTTGCGATCGGCAATCGCCGCGCGCCGTATTATTAGTTTTGACGTATTTGTTGCGCAGGTCACATCGTTGTTCGGAGTCTTCTAGCTGTCCTGTCTGAATTTGAATTTTATTGATCGTACCAATACCTGTTTTAACTAGTTTATTTATTTACTTTGTATTTAATTTTTTTTAAGCTTTGCATTCCAGATAAAATAATAGATACTTGTGTGCTTCTATCGGATTCATTCTGTTGAGGGTTGTGAGACCCTACAGAATGACTTTCGTGTGGCTGATTAGTGTGATTCCAAAAGCTTTAATTTAAATGTGAGTAAATGTGCGCAAAATTTTACGTTGAATCGTAATGTTATTGCCTATGACTATTCCTTAAGTGAAACAAATTTGCAGCTGGTGAATCAACATAAGGACCTCGATGTAGTCTTTGACCCAACACTGTCTTTCTCTGGCCATATAATATCTAAAATCATAAGTGCACAAAAAATACTACTTTTTATAGTTAGGAACAAAAAGACTTTAGCATGGATGTTAGCTGGCATCTTTTTGATAACCTGGTGTTGCCGGTTTTAGAATACGGGAAGCATAATTTTGTCCCCCCAGTATAACGTGTAAGTTACACTTATTGAAAGAGTGCAGAGAAAGTTGATGAAGTGCATGTGTGCATGGAAATATGCTCAGAAAGGGTGTGATAACGAATATTTTTTGGGTAAATTTGGCAGGCTTTCATTGAATAAAAGAAGAAACAAAATATTACTATGTACTTTGTTTAGAATTTTGAAAGGTGAAATTTTACTGCCCTGGCATTCTTAGTAAACCACCATTTTCTGTCAATAGAGTCAACTATAGCGACTCTCAAATATCTTTTATCTGACCTATTATCGAACAAACCTAGACAAAAATTCTCCAATTTACAAAATGTGCCACTTTTTTAATCTGTATACATCTGATATTGACGTAGATATAACTAGTCTTGGTCAGTTCAAGGATTTGGACGAGAGAAACCGGAGAACAACCAATTAACAAACTAAAGATTTAATTGCAGCAGTTTGTAAGAACGTCTATGGTTAATAATTGTGATCATAGTATAGTTCTATTTATGTCTATTGAGCATAATAAATAAAATTTAAGCAATTATTACTTGAAGCAATTACTTTTTAGTAAAAGCAATTGCTTGACTAGCAAATGCTATAAGTAAAAACAATTGCTAGATCTTGATATGAATAAAATTTGGAAGCAATTGCTGTTTTTCTTACACCTCTGTAGCAAATGCTTATTTAACACAAGTTCAGCTTATCCACTTGTTCAGATTATAGATTTCATGTTCAGTTTGGTGCCTAATTTGCAAAAGAGTTGACGTGAATACGTAGTTACGTTTTTGTGAAAAATAGGAAACTTATATTTGTGATATGGCAGATTTCAGTGAAAATGAGAAAAGTGATAGTATATAGTGATGAAGAAATTAAAGACAAGCAATTGATATTCGTTCACAAATTGTAGGAACATAAATAAATATCTCTAACCACAACCGTATAGCTTCCACAACAGCTTTAGCACTTCTAGGAAATTTAATAAAAATGTTGGCCTTTTCCAAAACTGCATCCATTACAGAAGTGTATGTTTTACAGACAGTAGTTTGGTGAACACCGAGTTCTTCACCTACAGAATTTTGAAAGCCCGGATCCGACAATTTCCGCAGAAAGACTTTAATCTTATTTAAAGGCAACTCCACTCACCCCCCTGCCTTTTACCAGTATCAGTCAAAAAATAATTTGCCAACCATTCAACATTTTCGCAGTCAAATCGATATAACTTTCTGAAATCATCATATCTGCAATTTTTACGTTCGCTGTAGATTTTTTTTACGGACGTTCATATATGCAGCCATAATTGAAGACACAAATTAAGAGCAACGCACGTGTAGCTATGCCACGGAGAACTAAAGTTGACTGCTACCAAGCAAATGATGCAGGGGTCGATCTACCTTAAAAAGTTGAAAGCAATTGCTACACTAGAAAAAGCAATTCCTTAATTTATTCATCACATTTTAAGCAAACGATAGCGATCGCTTCTATTTTTTATAAGAAAAAGCATTGACTAGAAGCAATTTCATCACTTTAAAGCAATGCTGGACTCAAAAGCAATTACTTTAGTTTTTATTCATTAACTTTCAAGAAATTACTTCGATTTTATAAGAAAAAGCAATTGCTACATTTTTATTCATCATCATCTCATTGACTAGTGTATATATTTGACTCTTGACTTCTATAGTTCTTTGATATTTGTTTGCTTCATTGATATTTATTTTGTTTTATTTTTTTGTTATACTTCCTAGCTTTAAGATGTATCTGTAATTGGCACCAGTGCAGATACTTATAAATAAATTTCTTACTGTGTAAACGCCATAATAATTCGAATCGTTAACAAACAACCAGTCCCTTTAGAAGGTATATAAAAAGTGGGGATACCGACGGTACACCTAAAGCAATAAAGTTAAGTGTATTATGAAAAAATTATCTCCGGAGAGCCCTTAAGTTTCTAAAAGCATTAAGTGTAAAAGTTATCAACACAATCCCTGAAAGTTTATCACCTGCTCGCTGGTAAATGCGAATAGGGTGTTTCGGAGGCTGTAATTAATTAACATTGCCGAATAAATAAGTTTAGAAAATACATTCCTTAGTTTAGGCACTTAGTGGGACTGAGTAAGATTAAAATAATGTAGCAAATTTATTGGGAAACTTAGTTCGGGGATTTAACTAAATTGTCTTTGTTTATCGGCAATGTATTGTAGCATAAACTGTGATAGACACCGAGCAATAATAACATCGAGAGGGATGCATAGAATGTTAATGTTACCCTATGACAGGAACGCTTTCTGGAAATCGATATAGAAATATAAATATTGAAAAGTGATTTATAGGATAGAATATTATATATTTTCACATTATGGTCATTGTCATTGCATAATATAAATTTTTAAAAAAATTATACTGATGTGCATCGCCAGAATGACCAAATATTTCCAATAAAACAATTAAAAGTTATTAAGAAAAGGCTTTTCACCTCCGACCCTCTCGGGCCATTTTCAAAGGCATGCCTAAATGACTATAGAAACAACTTTTGGTAAAATTCTTAGGTTAGGTTAGAGTGGCAGACCTCTGGCATTTTCCAAACAGTTGCAGGTGGTCCTTATAAGGGTCGTTGTGGTATCCGTATCAGCTTCCTGATGGTTAAGTGTGGTGTCACACATAGCGTTTTCACCGCTGCGGCAAGAACGCTCCGGTTTGCCGGGATGGTGTAAACCCATTGTATTAAGTGAGAGCTGTCACATACAGTGGTGTACCGCACCCAAACCGGATGCAACCGCATCATGCTGCGGCGGCACCGCACGACCGGACGACTGCAATAGAACGAAAACACGTGCAGTTGTATATTTGTAGTCACACCTGACGATTCGAACGCTGCGGTTCTTTGAAAATTTTTGAGTTCGTGGTTTGTTTTTTCATTAATTTCATCATGTTTGACGTGACATGTTTGAGTGCGAAGTTTGCAAATCTTTTACTGGACTCTCGTTCCAAATTGAAAGGGTGAATCCAATATTGACGATCCACCTCCTTTCCTAATAAACCCTCCGCTTCTAGAGCACACACAAGCTTCAATGAATTCGCCATGATACCAGCACTACCAAAATTCGACTGGCGAAACATCCCGTTAAAACGCATCGTGTGACAAGTAGAGTTCATCCGGTCCAAACGCATCCCTTCTTGCCGCAGCTTTAAAGACGCTATGTGTGACACCACACTAACGCGATGTAGATCGTAGAAGAATCTTGACAGCTCATTCAAACTAGCCACTGCTGTTAATAAATTGGGCGAGTCGACCAAGTTGCAGGCTGCTCACTTCGTCCAGATCATTAAAGAATAGTTCGCCCAGGGCATTGAACCTTCTTCTTGCGAGGCCGAGGCATTCACATAAATGCGTCAGGCAGAGTATATAAAATATAAAGCAAACTGCAAAGTCTTATAACATGGAAAAATAAACAAAATTAAAAAGAACATTTATATTTTATATATTAAATCACTTCTTCTATTAGACTTGGCTACCATTTAAATAGACAAACCAAACTGCCATGTCGTGTCTACCGCTAAACCATTCTTAATCGCACATCGGCGCGCCGGGCGGCGGGAAAGATGAATGTCGAGAGGCCAAGATTCTCCTTTGCTTCGCGAAGTAGTGTGTCGCGTTGTTTCAGGTAATAATGACATTTCATCTATCTTTGAAAGGTGGAAAATTAACTTTTTTACTTCTACTTGCCACCCGGTTCGAAAGTAAAATTGTTACAGAAAAGTTTCCATTTCCATTTCTAATCAGTTATCATAAATGATCGTGGCTGATACGTTTTGCTATTCTGTATTTCAATCAAAAATTTTTCTTTTAAAATGTGAACGTCTGTTGTTTTCATTTTGTATAATTTATCTGATCGGCAGGCGCCTTAGATATTAATAACTAATGCGACCTACAAATGTATAAAATAACAAGTTAATATAGAAATGGTCAACTTTTTGTCCTAAAATACATTTTGAACAAGAAATTCCATGGGTGCCTGTTTCAAAAAAGTTTCAATATTTTCCATAGTAAGTGTGTTCGATTTTTTCAACTTGTATGTTTTGAACAACTATGTTTTGCTTTTTAAAAATGCCAATAGCTTTGCGTATTTAGATATGTCTTTTCCCAAATTGATAAAGTGGTCTATTAGCATTAAATATACTGACCAAAGCGTGGATATCTTCTCCGTCTTGGTATTTTCCCTAAAATAAGCTAGTAGCTCCGATTCAGATCCAGAATTTTGAGCTTTATTTTCCGTACACCATCTCTTTAAAACTGTTAATACTATATGCCTTGTCATATCTCGGGCGGCTTTTAGTTGGCAGATGAACTTCTATTATTTTTGCAGCTTTCCGAATTTTTGGTAGAGTAGCAGTAAACTCAAATTCCTCATTTGACAAGCATCAGATTTCGATGTTTTGCAAAATTTTTGACGCTACTAACGTTTTCAAAAAAGTATATATGGTTTAGTGACATGGAAATCATATTCCTAAAATTATATTTGCCATCTTGTTGTATATTATTACCTACGATATTTTACCACCTGCGGTTATTTGAAATGCTCTTCCTCATTCTAATTTTTAAATGGAAAAGTCACACAGTTCGCTTTTAATAATAATTTTAATTCAGGATACCTAATAAGAAGTGGTTGTAAATAAAACAGTATACAAACCTCGGTGGAAAGTTTCATTACTGTGTCGAAATTAGGTTAACCTAGCCGCTTCGCGCGTTTAACTACCAACTCTCCCGACAATAATGAAATACTTTCCACCTATCAAAAAAATTACCTTGTCGGACTTCCATTGTCTTTATTGTGTTACTTAACCCAGCGTTTCGGTTAGTTAGTATCTCTAACCATTTTCAAGTGTAAACTAAATTATAATTCTAAGGCTACTGTCTTAAATACTATCCATGTGCAATGACGCTTGATGACTCCGCCTATACGTGCTTATTGGAGTGTGAAGTTTGAGCTGTTGGTTTTGGACAAGAAGAGGCTTCCAGATATTTGGGATATATATACTTGGTTTACTATATATATTGGTATTTTGATTCATGAAAGCTGCTTCTTTGAACTTTCGTTTTCTCCAGTGTTGTTCCCTGTCCAAAACCTTGACTTCTGACTACTGTATATTATGCTGGCTGGTCCATACATGTTCCGCTATACTACTTGATCTTGAAGTCTCACCTCTTTGAGTAAGAAAAAAAGAAAGAAATAACATTTTATTTGACTACGTTTTGTTAAATTACAATTGTAGCAGGTCAAAATGAAAATCATATAAGTAATTATTATGTAAAATACAAAAAAGAAAATTTAACATAAAAAAAATAATACACATTGTAAAAATACTACATAACACAAAAAAATACAACGTAAATAACTACATATATATATATACAAACAGTTACGATATAGCGTCGTTATTAAGTTTTAAAAACAATCTGTATTCATCCACTGTATAAAATGCATGTTTGACTAAAAATGACTTTATTTTCACTTTAAAATACTTACTATTTAATAATTTAATTTTATTAGGCAAAACATTATATAATTGCACATCCAGTAAATTTTTTTTTTAAAGTTCAGGTCTAAATTTGGGCGGCCTAATTAACTCTGCCGATCTTGTGCAATATTCATGAAATTTTAAATTAATCTGAAAATCATTTTTTTTTGTATGAATCTCTTAAAGTTGATTTAAAATGTAAAGACACGGCAGTGTTAGTATTTGCAATTCTTTAAAAATTGGTCTACAGTGCTCTCTATAATGCGTTTGAGCAATATTTCTTAATGCTTTTTTTGTAATCTAAATACTTTGACCGACTCTGACGAATTACCCCAAATATGAACTCCGTACGCTAGGGAGTTAAAAAGAGAATAGTATACCGTCAAAAGGGTAGCTTTATCCAGAATTGATCTTAATCTTCTAAGCGTAAAAATTGCAGAGGCTAATTTTCCAGAGATGGAGTCAATATGAGGCCCCCAATTTAATCCTCCATCCAGGGTTACACCTAACAGTTTTACCGTTTTATCATTTTTAAGTTCAGGTTTAGTGGAGAACAAAATTTCTTGCGTTTTATCCTGATTAAGCCTTAAGTTATTATGAGAAAACCAAGTAATTGCCGTCTGGTTTAGTGATTCCCCTTTCTCTGATAACCCTATACGATCGTCATCACCACAGCAATAAGTCGTATCATCACAATAACAAACACAGTCAAATGGTTTTAAAAAATTAAACAAATCGTTAATATATATAACAAAGTGTAATATGTTATGGGTAATTTTGGAGAAGACGTCATCAAAGAAACAAGTTGTTAGTTTCATGTGTAAACTTATTCTATTTTCCAATCATCAATAGTCCGTGTCACGAACAATACATCATTTTGCTACGTTAACACTTTTATAAAATATATACAAGCAAATAGTTAAACATGAACCTCTTTTATGGGTTATTCAACTATTACACAATTTCCTATAATACTAACAGATTTTGCATTATTTAAAATAGATCCTAATAATAATAATTTACAATTTTCTTAACTATACTATATTACACCTCCTACGAAATTTAAAAAAAAATAGAAAAAAAAAATGTTTGTTGTACTATGTATTAAAATACATTTTTGTCCTATTTTTATGTATCTCAACTAACCTATTTCCTATTTTAATTAGAACATTTGGAGCCTTATCCTCAACTACCAGATAAGGACCGTTATAAATAGCATCTCTTTTATTACCAGCATCATTTTTTACCAAAATTTTATCGCCTGGTTTGTAAATAATTAATTTTGTTTTTTGGTCAAAGTTGGTCTTTCTTTTCTCTTTTGACTTCACTAAATTATCTCTTGCATCAGCCCATGCATTTTGCAAGCGATATATTAGCTCAGTAGGATAATTATCAAAATTATAGAGTGGATCGACCTTATTAATAATATTAGAGGGTAAATTACAAGTTCTTCCAAAAACTAACTCATACGGAGTGTATCGTGTTTCTGTATGAACGCTATTATTGTACGAAAAACTCCAAAATTGAAGCCAAGTGCTCCAAGTTTCGGGATTTTTAGTTGTTTGTATCCTTAAATACGCATTTAAATGTTTGTGTGTATTTTCAAGAGAACCTAAGGTTTCATGGTGATACGCTGTAGAAAACAACTGTTTTATCTTTAAAATTTTACAGGTATCCTTTAAAGTTGAACACAAAAATTCAGAACCTCTATCTGAAATTATACACTTTGGTATACCGTATCGCAAAATAAAATTATTTACAAAACTTGTGGCTATGGTTGTAGATTCTTTATTTGGTAAAGGATAGCATTCAACAAACTTTGAAAGCTCGCATTGCAAGGTGAGAACGTATCTATTTCCTTCCTTGTCCTCTTCTAAAGGCCCTACCAAATCTAAATAAACATTTTGGAATGCTGAAGAGGCAGTCGTAGTGATGGACATAGGTTGTACATTAGGCCTAGAATGCTTATACCTTTGACATGCATCACAATGTTTGACTAGCTTTTCGACATCCAAATGTAAGTTTGACCAAAAATAATATTTTTTGATATTATTATACATTCGGTTTATTCCCGCATGGCCTCCGGTGGGCAGGATGTGAAAATCATTAAGAATAATTCTTTGACGTTCTAAATCAGTTACTTTTTCCACGTCTTTAACAATTGAAATTTTAAAGTATTTATTCGACATGTCGTTCATTTCACTGTTCCTTATAACATTTATTAATCGCGCGTTTTGTTTATTTTTTAGAATAATTAATTCCGGAATATTGTATTTAATACATATTGAATCCAGGTCTCTCAACGATGTATCTCGTACGAACGTTGATCGAGGATCCTGTTTCATAAAAATAATTTTTTGATTTGCAACGTAAAGAAAATCACCAATAGTAAAATCGAATTGTTTTCCTTGTATTAATTTTTCAAAATCTATTTTAGAGAGTGAATTAAGTTCATAAGAGTTTTTTGGACGTTTTAATAATTCAACAACGCCAGGGTGATCAATCCTGTCATTCACTGAGTCATTAAAACTTACCTTATTTCCTGCTTGCTCTCTAAGGACCTTGCTCTGTTGTCTAGTTATAGCAAAAATAGTTTGGTCAATCGTATTAGACATATTTTTTAACTGATCAGAAGAAATTGGTATTCGTGAAAGAGCATCTGCAGTAACATTATCCTTACCTTTTATATACCTTATATCAAAATCATATTCTTCTATAAGTAATCTAAACTTTGTTAACCTACTTGAAGGATTCGTCATACCAAACAAATAAACTAAGGGTTTATGATCAGTATAAATAATAAACTTTCTACCGTATAAATAACAAGAAAAATGTTTGATACCAAAAACAATAGCTAAAAGTTCCTTCTCGATAGTAGAATATCGCCTTTCCGCCCTATTTAATGCTCTACTTGCATAAGCTATCGGCCTATCATCAAAATTTGATAGAACAGCGCCTACACTATCACGTGCAGCATCAGTTTTTAAAATAAATTTATTTCCGGGTGAAAAATTTGGATATTGTAGAACAGGTGGGTTAATAAGAGCTGTTTTTAAAGTTTCAAAAGCTTTTTGACACTCTGAAGACCAATGAAATTGTATATTTTTTCTTGATAAGTAGTTTAATGGAGCTGCAATCTCGGCAAAATTTTTAATATATTTTCTGTAGTAATTAGCGAATGCAACGAATCTTTTTACTTCATTTGCATCCTTGGGCGCCGGATACTCCTGAACCGCCCTAATTTTATCAGGATCTGGTAAAACTCCCTCGCTTGATACAACATGCCCTAAATATAAGAGTTCCCTTTTTAGAAATTCGCACTTGTTAGGGTTTAATTTTAAGTTAACGTCTCGTAATCGTTGAAAAACTTTTACTAAATTTTTATTATGATTAATGAGATTACTACCAAACACAATAAGATCATCTAAATAAACAAAACAATTTTCGTAATTAAGACCTGACATTGCGATAGTCATGGCTCTAGAAAAGGAATTTGGGCTTATTTTTAGGCCCATGGGTAGCCGAGTCATCTGAAATTGTCCCTTGCTACCTACCGTAAAGGCTGTTATAGGTCTGCTAGACTTTTCCAGTTCTATTTGATAATAGCTTTGTGATAAATCTAAATGTGAAAAATAAGTTGCGCCACCTAGCGAATCTAAAATTTCAGTAATACAGGGTAAAGGCCACTTATCGTCTGAAATAATTCTAGAATTCAAAAATCTGTAATCAAGTACTACTCTAAACCGTTTATTACCATTATTGTCGGCCCGCTTTGGAACTACTAAAAGTGGAGAAGACCATTCAGACCTGGCCTCCTCAATTATTCCATCTTGTAGCATTTTATCAATCTGGTTATTTATTTCGTGTTTTTGGGAATGAGGCAATCGATATTGCTTAACATAAACAGGAGACGCATCGGGTTTTAAATGAATTTTTTGTTTATAAATATTAGTTGTTGTTAAAGGATCGTTATCTAAGAGAAAAATATCGGAATATTTGGCACATATTTTTTGTATAGAAAATTTTTCTTTATCGTGCATATGATTAAATTCTAATAAGTTTAATAGCTTTTCAACCCTAGTAACTGAATTATTGTTAGTAGCGCCGAAATGACAGATTTCGTAATTATCTACTAAATCAATTTTTGGCTGAAAATTTTTCAAACTAACGTCCTGATCACGTACATTAAGAAATTTTATAGGTATCATATTATTTGAGGTAGGTCGGACTACCGCTCCAGCTGTGAAGATACCTTCTCCTACTTCGTCAGCAAAAACAACACAATCTTTATCTGTGTCTACATAAAAATATTTAATTATTTCGCTGCGTTTAGGAATTAACGTAAACAATTCTCGTTTAGAATGTAAAGGTGTTACTACTTTTTGATTATTAAAGTAAAATGAAAAACAAAACTTTTCGAAGTCTATTGTTGCTAAATATTTATAGAAAAAGTCTGATCCTATTACACCGTGACAACTCTCTTCAAAACTGTCAATCAGCAAAAATGTATGAACTACATTTATATTGTTTACTTGTAAAGTTAAGTCTAATGAACCTTGTGAAACTATTGACCCAGATATTCCATTAATTTTTATCTTTTCTGAAAAATTTATTTTTTGAAATTTATTTACATATTGCTTAAAAATTACGCTAACAGACGCTCCTGTGTCTAATAAGAGATTAATATAATTTTCTTCATACTTTACGGTCACAAAATTTAAACCGTTGGCATTTAGTAAAAAATGTGTATTAGGAGCCTCGAAAAAACATTCTATTTGGCGGCGATTGAGTGGAAGTTGAACTTGTACCTCCATTGTCCGTAGTTATGTTTTGCATAAAATATCCTCGATTGCCATAACGATTATTTGTCCCCCGACTATTAAAATGATTTGAATTCGAAAAACGTGGGTTTTGCCTATAAGTAGGTTGCGGAATATTGTTGCTAAAGTTATTCTGTCTACTATTGTTTCCTCTAAATGAATTTCGGAAAGAACCCCTTGTAAAATTGTTATTAAAATACCGTCCACGATTTACACCTCTATTATTTGAGTTATTGCCTCGGTTGTTGCCATTTGAGCGCATAGAAAAAATTGGTCTTGAGTTGTTTATTGACAACTCTTCGTCCTTAGCACCCCTAATCGCGTCATTTAGATTTAAATAATTTCGTGCTTTTATAATCGTTCTTAAGTCATTATTATTAAGTCCGTTCGCAAATGAATTTACTGCAATTTTTTCGTTAATCGGTCTTAAGATGTTCACATTTTGCTCATTCCCGTCGGCTTGCGTTAAGGTTAGATCAACTAGTAATTTTTCCAGAGACCTTCCAAAGTCATCGATTGATTTTGAATTTTGTTTCGAGTTGTTTAGTTTTGAGGACAATGTAGAAACAGATTTTTTCGAAATGAAGTAAGATTTTAAATCGGTAACTAAAAGTGCATTAGTCGCATAGGATTGTTTAAGTCTAATTTTTGCGCCTTCATTTAGTCGAGTTTTTAACACATAGGTAGTTAAAAGTTTTTTCCCATCATTATCCAATAAAGAATCGTACAACTCTATAGCATCTATAAGTTGTTTAGTGGAAGCCTCGGAGCCGTCCATTACTGGAACCAAGCCAGATGCGGTTTTTAATTCGAACTTTTCAGACATTTTGACTTCTGTCTCACTATCTGAAGAATTTGAATCAATGTTTGCCACAAATGGTAATTCCAATAACTGAGACTCTGTAAGTCTTTCTTGTAAACTTTTTTCTATATTCCCTAAATATCTATTTATTTCGGTTACACATAATTTAACTTTCTCTACTAAGTCGCCTACATATGATTTACTATTAAATATATCCTTAATTTCATTAAATTTTAATTTAAATTTATCTAATTTCCTAAAATAATATCCTAGTACCTTAGAATTATTCCTTCGTTCTTGATTATCTTTTCCAATGTTCCTATTAAATACTCTTACTTCTTCCAGTAAGTATCTAAATTCGTCAACGTCTTTCGGCATCCCATATCATATTTCTTTTCCATACCAATTTTATTTTTAATAATATCCATTAATATATATTAACCATATCCATCATACCATATTATACCATATTATACCATATATACCATCTTTTTAAATTGTTTCAGTACTCTGTGCTGCAAGTACTGCTCTTCTAATTTTCCTATTTAATGTTTTTTTGCAATGTCTATAACCAATCCATAATACTACTGTCAAAGCTAGAATAGTTAACACAATACTCAGAACATCCTGGATGGAACCAAATTTTTCGGATGTGGTTTGTCCACCACTGTTTCCTGCTTGTGCTATTATTACTTCTTCCTTGCTTTGTGTTTTCCCCATTGTTTCATTAGTTAATTTCCATTACAATTAATCCATAAAATAGTATGTATTGCCTAAATATTACTTTCCATATTCAGTTCTTTAGGCAGGATCGCCATGTAATATGTTATGGGTAATTTTGGAGAAGACGTCATCAAAGAAACAAGTTGTTAGTTTCATGTGTAAACTTATTCTATTTTCCAATCATCAATAGTCCGTGTCACGAACAATACATCATTTTGCTACGTTAACACTTTTATAAAATATATACAAGCAAATAGTTAAACATGAACCTCTTTTATGGGTTATTCAACTATTACACAATTTCCTATAATACTAACAGATTTTGCATTATTTAAAATAGATCCTAATAATAATAATTTACAATTTTCTTAACTATACTATATTACAAAAGAGCAAAGGACCTAATATGGACCCTTGCGGAACCCCACTTTCTACCTGTAACAAAGATGATTCCTTGCCTTCAAGAACTACTTTTTGCTGTCTACCTGACAAATACGATTCTAGAAGTTGTAAATAATTACCCTTAATCCCGTACCTACTTAGCTTCTCCTTCAATAACTTGTGAGATATGCAGTCGAAGGCCTTGCTCAAATCACACAATGTCAGACTAACCTCCTCTTTTCGCTCAAGGCCCCCGACTACCATCTCAACTACCCTTGAGACCGCTTGTACCGCAGAGCGACCTTGCATGAAACCAAATTGGTTAGACCTAACCTATTAGAAATAAAATATTCCTCTAACTGTTTTTTAAGAATGCTCTCAAAGATTTTGCCCAATATTGGTACTATTGATACCGGTCTATAATTTTCTAAAAAACCCTTGTCGCCCGTCCAAACTAGTGCGTTCTGAATGGGTTTGGTATTCTTGTAACTTTTGCTTGATGATATGCAGTGATTTTCATGGTGTATACACTTTCTACGTCGAAATTGACAAATGTGTCTTGTGGTTCTAAATGATAATGGACAATGGAAGTCCGACAAGGTAATTTTTTTGATATTACTTCATTGTCTACCACCTTCAAACAAACACTTTCCACCTCGGTACGTAATGTACTATTTTGCAGTTATATTACTTTCTCATGCAAGTAAAATACTTAAACTTGTACTACCGTTAACAAATAACTTATCGGCCGCGATTCAACACGATAAAAAATACTCAGGAAAATACTATAATTTAATTTTTCAAAAACCAAGATCTTCCAATTTCAAAGTTAAGAAAATGGCCATAACATGCTTACCTTTCATATAAAACCTTCTTAAATAGTTTATCTGATATTTTGTTGACTACAAAATTAAGATTAGAGTGCTTTGAAAGTTTTAAAATTTTATCACTGTTACAGTCCATGAGTTTAAGCTCATAAAAGCATGTATTTCTGCTGGAATTACCGACATGCATTTGCGACCACCTGAGCTACACTTTAAGGCTTGTTACAAAGTTTGTTAAAGTAATTTTAACATAAAGTGTTTTATTTTATAACATATTAAACTATTTTGTTAAATTGTTTTAAACTCCATCCTAGCAAAACAAGTGTACCTGGTAGGAAGTTAAATTTTAATTAGATTTAAATACTAGCGTAAAAGGTTAAGCTAAAATATTCCGGATACACCATTGCCCACGCACAATAAGCAAACTTATCGGAGAGAACACACCTAAACAAATCGTTTGACGCCCGATTATATAGTTACTGAATGCAGATTTAAAACATCGCTGTATTAATGCTTTCTTATTTATGTCGCTACATTCTCTCTGCTGCTTGATGTTTTTAATTATTTTAAAAAATAATTGGCTTCTTTTATTTTTTTGATGGTGAAAAATTGGAATTAGTAAACAGTTTTAAATATTAAGATATAGTCATTGATTCAAAATTAAAAATTTTTAATTATTTTGATAGTATCATATCGAAGATTGCCGGAAAAGTAGGTTATTTTAAAAGAATCAGTTCTAATTTAAGTTTGTTTTCTATTATATTACTACATTTTCTTTATTGTTCTTCCATTTTATATTGTGTTATTGAGGAAATATTTGATAAATTATAAATTTAACAAAACAAGGCAATGCGGATTATTTCAAATTGTGACAAATATACAAAAATAAATTTTATGTTGAAAACTTCAGATTGGTTGAATGTCACAAATTTAATTTTTTTATACATAATACATTTTCTTTATACATAAAATTAAAAATGATTTATTGCCTGATTGTTTAAAAATTTTTTGTTCTTTTAATTATGACCATCATAATTATAAAACAAGAACTAATCAAAATTTTTATGTGGATAAAGTGTCTAAAACATTAGCTTATAAATCTATTTTTTATAAAAGTTTGATAGAATATAATAATTTTGAAAATTCTATTATATCTCAAAAATCATTAAAACTGTTAAAAAAAACTTTAAAATTAAATTTAATTAAAAAACAAAATGATACGTAATATTTTATACAATTTACAAAATGTTTAACTTTTCTGTCTGTTTCTGTTAAAAGAAGGTTGCGTTTTAAAATTTAAAAATAAATCTATAAAAATGTGGTAAAAAAAAGTATTAAAAAATATTCAGTTGTAGTTTTTTGCTAAATAAAACATGTTACTAACTACTACTACCTATTACTCCTCTGTGCAAATACAGACAAACCATTTTCTTTCCTGTCATAACATAACCTCGGGAAATTTATTATCAAATATCTGACAGGTTTTTTTTTTGAGATTTACTTTTGACCTTACTTTTTCTAATGTGTTTCTATCATCTTATCTCAAGATTCAATGGTCAGGGTATAGGCACCTAATTAAAAACCTTTACCTTTTCGATGTTATTCTTTTATCCTATAAAATTATAATACTTTTGGGTCACATTCACCGGCATAGTTATTCTTAGAAATTAATTCCTCGCCTGGAATATTAGAATCCATTCAAATCTGTTATTATTAGATTTTCCCCTCCAACTCTCGTCATTAATCTTTAATAATAATATCATTGTCATTTGTATTCTCCCGTGTAAATTTAAGTTTAAGGTTGTTTAGAATATAGGTATACCATACTTAGAGAAGATGTTTAATATATCTAATACTAGTTTATTAATTAGGTATATATACGAATATTATGCAGTCTGCCAGTGGCTTATATACCATGCGAGCAAAAATTATTTGCATCAAAGAGGGCTTGAATTAAAAAACGTCCGGCTTGGTTTAGATCACAATGATACGGGGACGATATATCTAACCAAATCTAGGTTAAAATTTTGTCAAATTCATATTATGACATGATATGCCAAACTAATAAGTAATAAAATAAGTAGACAAAAACAAATTTATTTTTGTTGTTTACAAAATTAACAAAGTAAGAATATACAGAAAAAAAAAGAATAATAATTACATCTGAAATTGACCACCGTCATGCTCCAAGCATAAATTCACACGTCTCTTCATATTTTCGAAAGTTCTCTGAAGAAATGTTACCACATTCTTGGAAAATCCTTTCTTGTAATTGTTCTAAATTTGCAACTGGTGTTTTAAAAATAGTGTTCTTTAAATGAGGAAAAACGTACCTAATCCATAACCGTTAAGCAAGGTGATCTAGGTGGGAATTCAATGTCTGATCGAAAACTAATCAATCTGTCGCCAAAAAATTGCGTAAGTATTAATAGTTTCGGCGGCTGTATGGGCGGTTGCACCGTCCTGTTGAAAATATCCAAAACGTAGTTCGTCGTCAAGTAATTGCTCCACAACTGGATTCAAAATATTGTCTCCATAACGCTGTGCTGTAACTATGTTTCTTTTTCGGAAAACAGCTAACCAGACACCAATTTTTTGAGGGTGCAATGTGGACTCTACAAAAAAATGGGGATTTTCACTACTCCACATGCGTGTATTCTGAGAATTCACATAACCGGAGAGGTGGAACCAGGCTTCATCCGAAAAAAATATCTGGTCTAATAAATCATTTCTTTCCAATAAATTTTGGGTAAACCATTGAGAGTAATTCTTGCGTCTTTCAAAATCTGCTGCTTGTATTTCTTAGAATACTTGCGCTTAATAAGGAAATAAATTTAGCTGCTTCTTAAGAATAGTCCTGCATGTTCCATAAGATCTTCCCACTTCTTGGGGACAGGTGTCTTATACTAGGGGAGGGTGGGGCAAGTTCGCCATACGGGGCAAGTACGCCAATGCGATTTTCTTAACATCGGAGCAGTTCGGGAAAGTCCGGATGTTGTCAACTGATGCACCTGATCACCCATATGTTAATTCAAAAGAAACCGTTGGCCTAGACAGACGCACGTGGTTACAGTTGAGCATTTTCGTATACCGAAGTTTTCGGTATAAGAGTTTACAAATATTCTAGAACTAGTTTCACAGTTTTAAAATTTATTTGAGCAGTGCTAATATTGATTTTTGATTAGCTGACAAAGTATTTTTACGATTTACGGAGCTAAGTAAGTAAGTATACCTAATCTGTATTCTGAGAGAAAAATAAATCGCTCCGTGAATAGTGGGGCAAGAAAACAAAAGGTAACTAAAATCATAGCGGAGTCCAAAGTCGAAGACAAAAAACATTGTGGAGAGGAATATGGATTGACGCAAGAAGAATGGATACAATGTGGCGAGTGTAAGCAGTGGCTTCATGAGGATTGCACTGACTTTGAGAAAGAATATAGTGCCACATTAGATCATTGGCTAACTTACCCCACTAGGTGGGGCAAGTACGTTTTTTGCAACAAATATGTTTTGTTTTTATAATATTTTTAGATATTGTTTTTTGCTTTAGATTACTGCTCCAGTTAATTATTATCATACCAAAGAGTCGAGTAAAAACGTAAACATATGACTTTTATTTTATTTTTAGTATTTTACCACCATTGAAAGGTTAAGGTGGCTAAGTTGCCCCACCCTCCCCTATTTGTTGGCGTATTTTGCATTATTTCACGAACGTTTGCAACAAGTTCTTCTGTTCTTACAGATGGTCTTCCTGCTCCTTTTTTGTGTTGTATAGAACTTGTTTCCCTTAACACAGCCGCGGTTCTTTTCAGGCAATGATAAAAATCGCCAGCAATAAAAGCAACGTTAGGAAAATGTTTGTAAAAATCGTCCATGCACAAACCCGGATTGTACTGCCACTCACCATTTACTCTAACCCCGTTTCGAAAATACGCTTCAACCATAAATGTTTTGTGCTGTTCCGTAAACCCCATTGTGTGAATTGTTCAAGAAATTGGAAAAATTAGCCATGAATCAAATTACTTGTAATGACTGCCAAAGATGACGGAATAACTGATTGATAGTTAATTCAGGTAGTTACTGACACCCAACAGGTATTAAGCTCTTCGGCTAACCATTACGTCCTTAGATGCAAGGCCCTCTTTAATGCAAATAATTTTTGCTCGCACGGTATATATTCTGTGCTTCTACCTTCCAAAAGGACACTAAAAAAATAAATATTGAAACGAACGCAAACCAAAAATATTCAGGAATTATTGTAACTATGAGTCTTCTAAATAATTATCCATGAGCTTTTAATTTCAAACTTGGACACCCTGTAGATCGAACATGGGGGTCAAAAATGAAAAATGGCATTATAAAAGTCATATTATTTTTGCTCAAGGTGGTTAGGGTTGACTGATTGACCTACTTTTTCTGGACACCCTGTATAAACCTATGTAAACACATTAAATTAAACCCTCTTTTATAAATCGCGTAATATATAGAGGGCGTTTCATTAAAAAAATACTTTCTAATTGCTGGTGTTCATGTCGAAAACCCTACAGGTGCCATCAAGGAATGACAGAACGTTGGCAAATAATTAGAAAACAATGGAAGATAACACCATACAGGTCAGTACAGTATCACCAGTAAAGTCCGCATCATATGGGATTTTTTTTTATTAATAGCTTTATTCGAAATTTGACTTTGGCATCAAGCTCTGCTTCGATCGAGATGAAAATTAAGCAAAAAAATAGTAGTCACGTGATTCGCATTATCTGTCAAATTTAAATTTTTTCAAAAAAAGAATTCAAAAGTGGGGTTATTTCTTAAAATATCGAAAAAAGTTATTACAAAAAGTTGTTTTAAATGCAGTTTCTAGCCCACATGCAAAATTTCAGCCGCATAAGATAATTTTCATTTTTTACCTATATTTTGAAAATTGAACCACTTTTGCAAAATAAGACTCAACGCAACCTACATAAAACTTCTTAGTTTTGACAATGCTTTATTTCAGATACATTTTCTTTAAAGTAGCGCCATAATAAATGTGTGTTTTTCTACAAAATCAAAATAGGGCTAATAAAATTTGGTCGCATGTGATGCAAAGTTTATTTGTTTTTGACCCTGTATAAGGTAACTTCATAAAATAAGTATTTTTCAAAACGTAGTTTGTGTCTGAAAGTAAAAAAAAGAAAAATAAAAAATAAAGTAAAGGAGTTTTAAATTAAATCGTTGAAAATAGATAAACTTTACGTTAAGTTAAACTAAAATTTATTTTCCACTTAAAAAACATTTTACTGAAGACACTGTTTTCTTTTTTGTCTTAACATTAAGGTGTATTACTTTCAGACACGAACAACCTTTTTAAAAATACTTATTTTATGGACTTACCTTATACAGGGTCAAAAACAAATGAACTTTGTATCACATGCGACCCGATTTTAATAGCCCAATTTTGATTTTGTAGAAAAACACACATTTAATATAGCGCTACTTTAAAGAAAATGTATCTGAAATAAAGCATAGTCAAAACTAAGAAGTTTTATGTAAGTTGCGTTGAGTCTTATTTTGCAAAAGTGGTTCAATTTACAAAATATAGGTAAAAAATTAAAATTATCTTATGCTTCTGAAATTTTGCATATGGGCTAGAAACTGCAGTTAAAAAAACTTTTTCTAATAACTTTTTTCGTTATTTTAAGAAATAACCCCACTTTTGAATTATTTTTTTGAAAACATTAAAATTTGACAGATAATGCGAATCACGTGACTACTATTTTCTTGCTTAATTTTCATCTCGATCGAAGCAGAGCTTGATGCCAAAGTCAAATTTTGAATAAAGCTATTAATAAAAAAAAATCCCATATGATGCGGACTTTACTGGTGACACTGTATATATATATATTATTGAAGAGCTATTTTAATCCTCTTTTATATGACATAAAAATTAATAGGTCATCCCATAAAAAGTAATCCAAATTTGGTTAATAAGCAGTTTCTGAGACGTCCTGTATAATATTTCTGAATAAAGAAAATAAAATATATTTTAGTTCGTACAATCTAATAACAAAGGTAAATTTCTATCTTTAATATTAAATAAGTTAAGGGGGTGGTCAAAAGATAGCCAACGACCCTTTACCTTAAAATTTGAATTACCTAAATAAAATGTTCAATTAGTTATCGACTTTCCATATTAAAATAAATTCTAATAAAGATTATGAAATTTTGGTATTGCCTTTTAGACTAAAACTATAAAACACACAACCAAAACCGATTGTGACATTGTGGCGTAGATCAGACAAGCCACGAATTTTCCTTTAAATATTAAAATAATATCCATCTCGACAAATATTTTCCCCAAAAGATTCCAGGACCTAACCTTGAATTGTAGATTTTCTGTACCAATTCCTGCCTGTAATCGCTTAATCCCAAACATTAACAGAATTTTCATTTGCATACACTTGTGTAAATTTGGCTGGGAAACGTCGATAAGTAGGAACACCTTATTGAGGGGCTGTTGAGATTTGTAAATGGCATTAATATTTATAACCCGTCTTGATGCATATTTATTAGCTGGATGAGGCTCTATTGTGCGGAAGGATAAAGAATTTGACTTAAGATGCTGGGTCAAAATAATTATAGTTATGGCAAGGAAACGACATACTTGAACAAAGAATTAACTTACGTAATTAATCATATACCTAGAAGATCATAATTATTACCCAAGTGTTAAGACTTACAAATACTATAAAAAGTAATTATAAAAGAAAAAAAAAACTAAAATATGTTCCTACTAGACTATTACAAAAAGGCTATTGTTACCCACAGCCAAAAAATGTCCGGTAAAATACAGGGTGTTCCTTAATGACGTGCTAATATTTTAGCGTGTGTTTCCTCAAGTCATTTTATAAAGAAAAGTTCATACAAACATATGTCCTAAACGGCTTAAATTTTTTGCTAGGGGGTGTTGAATTTTTTTAATTCGTTTTTTGTAATATCTCCGAAAGTACTTACTTTAGATAAGATTTTCAATTTTGGTATGTACTAATAGGACATAAAACCACATGTTTTAGTTAAAAAAGTTATTTTGTCCCACCAGTGGCCTCTGCAAATATGTCCTTTGATATTTTTTAGAAAAAAAGTGGTACGCCACTGACATTTTTCCAAGTTGATAATATTTCTGATTAACCTGGCCAATTCTACATAAAAATAGTATCTTGCATTTTTCTCCTCAGGCACACCGTTCTTAATTAAAATAATTAAATTAAATTAGCTTCATTTTGCAGTATTGACGACTAATCACATAAATCTAGTTATCCTGGAATGGCGACGTTCTTAAAAACATAATTTTCATAAAATAATTACTGACATAAAGTAAGTTGTTGATGTTTACAACCATCCCATTGTATTGTATTATTTCTTCGATTTTTAGTGTTTAATGGAATCCATTTCATTTTTTCGCTGTTTTTATTCAAGAATATTTCATTAAATATGGTGAATTATACGAGTGCAGAAATGGAGGTAATGCATTACGTATAATATGGTCTCGCAGATGGTAACGCAACAGAAGCCAGACGTATTTATCAGGAAAGGTAATCCTAATCGTGCCTTACTAGATAGCCGAACCTTTTCAAATATTGATCGCCGTCATAGTGAAACTGGTAGTTTCCATAAAAGTAAATCGGAAGGTAGACCTCGAACTGCCAGAACACCCGAAATTTAGGAAGCGGTGCTATAGTAAAAATCAAGTAAAGTTTTAACGCGTTTAGGTTAGGTTCTGTCATATTTGACATATATTGCACACAATTTATGTCAAATATGACAGAACCTAACCTAAAAGCGTTAAAACTTTACTTGATTTTTACTATAATACGGGAAGTTGACGAACATCCTGAGACAAGTACGAGGAAGATCGCAAGAACTCTAAAAATATTTGTCATCAAATTATCTGGCGAATTTTGTTTGATTATTTTTTATATCCATAGCATATTTACGAGTACATGCATTACTTCCCAGGGATTTTCCACTGCGTGTGAACTTCTGTCAGTGGTACCTTCAAAACGTTACACAAAACCCGCAGTTTCAATCACAAATTATGTTCACAGACGAGGCAAATTTAGGAATGCTATTCAAATTTTCACAATAATCATCATAATCACGGTTAACGTATGGGCAAGAATTCTTAATAATAATCTTATAGGCCGATTTTTTCTGCCAGGACGCCTTACCGGGCAGTCTTATCTGCATTTCCTCCAAAAAGAAGTACCTATGCTACTTAAAGATCCATATGCGCTAAGGAATCAAATGTGGTACATGTATGATGGAGCTCCTGCTAATTTCAGTGTAAATATTCGCGACCATTTAGATGTAGTTCCTTCGAATCGTTGGATAGGTCGCGGAGGAGCTTAACAATGGCCAGCAAGATCCCCTGATCTCAGTAGTTTGGATTTTTTTCTTGTGGGTCATCTTAAAACTCTAGTGTATAAAACTCCCATTAACACGTTAAAACATATTTGAGGGAGCGAATAATTGCCTCCTGTGAAACAATACGGAATTCGACTGGAATATTTAAACGAGTGCGCTATTCGATGCGAAGACAGGCGGAAGCATGCCTATTAAGTGAAGGTGGTCATTTCCAACAATTTTTAATATAAAACAAAATTTTGTATTATCAATGTTAATAATAATAGATAGTAGAACTAATTTAATTAAATTATTTTAATTAAGAACGATGTCGCAAAAAATTTAAGCCGTTTAAGACTTTATATAAACTTTTCTTCATAAAATGACTTGAGGAATCACACCCTAAAATATTAGCACGTCATTAAGCAATACCATGTATAGTAAAAATCAATTAAAGTTTTAACGCGTTAAGGTTAGGTTCTGTCATATTTGACATATATTGCACACAATTTATGTCAAATATGACAGAACCTAACCTAAACGCGTTAAAACTTTACTTGATTTTTACTATACATGGTTTTGCTTAATATAATAATAATATGTGTTGCATGGTAACTTGTCAAAAAAACCCATTTTAATTGGTCAAAATGTACTGGTATAAAATTTTCTTAAAAATAAAAACTTCAGAACTTGACAGTTCTATTTGTTATACCGGATCAATTTCACGTAATTTTTTTTTTATCTTATAATATGTAATAACGCAATTAGAGTTCGCCATGGTTGAAAAGTTGAACCTGTAAAATAAACTCTATGAATCCAATGCTTTTTAAAAATGTAATTTATATTTACAGACATTTTTAAATATAAATCTCTGAATCGTATTGCAGGGGTGTTAGAATTCATAAATATTTATGAAATAATGTTAAACCGTACTAGCAGAGTATGGATTAGCAGCTTCACAGTTCGTTAGATGACAGTCTGTAACCGAATTCCATGAAATGATTTTAGTGTTTATTTTATTGAAGGGGAAATTTTAAGGAAAATTCAGTTTGTATATTAGGCTCAGAAAATAATGCCTTTTAATACGAAAACATTGTTCGGGTTGTCGGTTTCTGTAGTTTTTTGCAAGACTATATATCTATTTAAATAGAGAAAGGTGGCTAGAATTCTATGATTCTCAATAGCGACAAAATTGTATATTGTAAAGAATTTGTTTAACTTTTTTTATGCATCATACTTAAAGTTATTTATTGTGATAAAATTAAAGAAGTTATTCCAATTTCAAAACAATTCAAACTTTCAAAGGAATAATAATTATTATAATTGCATTTTACTCTACAAGTACAAATGGATTTTATTAAACTACTCTTACAAAAATGTTAGTTGCTATTTTTTGACATTTTTGTACTTTTTCAATAAATTTTCCAAATTATCTATATATAGTGTGTCCACGGATAGAGTTGGAAAGAGGAAAAACTTTTTATTAGTATAGAAGAAAAA
Organism: Polydrusus pterygomalis; assembly: GCA_963969555.1. Lineage (NCBI taxonomy): Eukaryota > Metazoa > Arthropoda > Insecta > Coleoptera > Curculionidae > Polydrusus > Polydrusus pterygomalis. Next base: position 24,153,940 of record OZ018378.1, on the reverse strand, counting down.
CTCATTCTTTATAAAAACGTCTGCTTGTTCTGAAACTACAATTTCGAAAATCAGATTTGCGATTACTATATAGGGTTCGTCACAAACAACATTTTTAGTTTTTTTGGATCTTTTTTTTCAATTCCTTGATTTATTAAACGAATTTTGCTAGTGTTGAAGCTACAATTTCAACTATTAGATTTGCGATTACTATACAGTTAGTTAGAAACAACAATTTTTATTTTTTGGATTTTTCCCTACATTACTACGCAAACTAGTATAAATAAAATGGGGTTTATGGGTAACCCCTTCATCCCTAAATGGGCGACAAACTGGGCAATTTTCTTGATTGTTAAAAGAATTCCTGCCTGCGCGTTTATCTTTCATGTCTGGGTATTTTTTGTTTGTTAGAACGATTGTCGATGCAGTGCAATTAAATTAATAAAAATAGATGTTTAATTTCACATATACAATTAATATTTATGATAAAATGTCAAGTTTCAATGCCAAACTTTAATAATGGTTTCGATAAATCCATAGCTGTAGGTCATTTGCTATTGACAGCTGTACCATGCCAATAATTATAACTTTGTAATACTAAGATTATTAAATTAAACTTTCTAACAAACCCAGGCCCGGGCTGGCCATTGGGCAGATAGGGCCAGCAAATGCCGGTCTACCTTTGGCAAATCTGGGTAAATATGGGACCGATTGTGAGGCAAGTTCAAGTATATTAGGATTACTGTAAAGTTAACTTAAATATTTTATATCAATAAGAATCTAAATATTATAAAAAGATTTATTATATCCCAAAAATTAGTTAATTAAAAGTCCCGGCCAAAAATTTTAATCTAACGAACATTTCCGGAATCTACACACACGATTTTAACTAAGCCTACCAATACACATTCTGGAAATGTGGCAGCCCTGATACAGACAAAACAGAACTAAATGATAAGAATTCGCACCATCGCCAGTAAGAAAAAACAAGAAATAAACATATTTAAACCAGTGGCGGCTTGAGAGGCAGAGGCACATTGCCATGACCGTACCTCTCCTGCCTACAACAATTTATACAGTGTGACCAGTAAAGTCCGCATCATATGGGATTTTTTTTTATTAATAGCTTTATTCAAAATTTGACTTTCACATCAAGTTCTGCTTTAATCGAGATGAAAATTAAGCAAAACAATAGTAGGTAGTCACGTGATTCGCATTATCTGTCAAATTTTTATTTTTTCTAAAGAATAATTCAAAAGTGGGGTTATTTCTGAAAGTATCGAAAAAAAGTTATGAGAAAAAGTTTTTTTTAATGCAGTTTCTAGCCCACATGCAAAATTTCAGCTGCATAATAAGATAATTTTGATTTTTTACCCACCACTAAAATTTGTTTTCCACTTATTGAACACTTTACTGATGACACTGTGTTCTCTTTTGTCTTAATATTAAGGTGTATTACTTTCAGACACAAACTACGTTTTCAAAAATACTTATTTTATGAAGTTACCTTATACTGGGTCAAAAACAAATAAACTTTGCATCACATGCGACCAAATTTTAATAGCCCAATTATGATTTTGTAGAAGAACACACATTTAATATGGCGCTACTTTAAAGAAAATGTATCTGAAATAAAGCATTGTCAAAACTAAGAAGTTTTATGTAGGTTGTGTTGAGTCTTATTTTCCAAAAGTGGTGCAATTTACAAAATATGGGTAAAACATCAAAATGACCTTATGCAGCTAAAATTTTGCATGTGTGCTAGAAACTGCATTTAAAAAAACTTTTTCTTGTAACTTTTTTTGACACTTTCAGAAATAACCCCACTTTTGAATTGTGTTTTGGAAAAAATGGAAATTTGACAGATAATGCTAATCACGAGACTACTATTTTTTTTGCTTAATTTTCATCTCGATCGAAGCAGAACTTAATGCCAAAGTCAAATTTCGAATAAAGCTATTAATAAAAAAAACCCATTTGATGCGGACTTTTTACTGGTCACACTGTATGTGGCGGCGCGGTTTTGTTTTTGGTTCGTTCTTCGCGGATGCGTGTTGCTTGTTCGCTCTTGTAAACAAAATAATTTTTGTTTTCTTTCTAACTTTTAATAATTTCAAGGTTACGGTTACGTAAAAACGTTACGTTTAACTTTCATTACTATTTTCACAATAACCCAACATTTTTTTTTATCATTCTAATATCAAAATTTAAAAATTGTTATATTCCATATTATTATTTTCACTTGCTGCCGCTAGAAGGCAGACGTTGCCACGTCTTGCAACTCTACACCAGTAGACTCAGTAAACCCAGTGGCGGCTCGTCAGGGACGGCAGGGTCGGCAGTGCCGACCCAGCAGAATTAAGAAAATAGACATTCCCATTTCCATACTTAAAAAATTCTGTATTTTAACTATTTATTTAAACTAATGGTTCAATTAATTTTTAAATTTAACTGTTTGCTTCAATTTAAAAATTTATTAACTCTTTTTCCGGTCGGTCCTCTATATTAAACAATGTCTACGGCCGAAAGTAATGGTAGCAGGCCTTCTCACAGATTACGAACATCAGACGTCTAGCCGGTGGAAAAAGGCAGCAAAATAGGCAACCAAACATACGTATGACCAGTATGACGTAATATTCCCTGCAGTTCAACGCAATGTTTCAATTTTACCTTGCGGCAGTTCTGTATTTGGCTCACGTGGCCAAATTGCGCGGTTTTTCTTCGTGAAAAATTTATATTGATTATTGGTTTCAATTCAATCAAGTGAATCAAGTTAAAAACCTTGGACTTTGGAATAAGAGCAAATATTAATTTAATTATAATTTAATACGTAGTGTATATTATTGATTGTTTTAATGTGAAGTGGTTTTCTGGTTTTTATTTATTTTCCTAAAATTATATTTACAATTTTCAACGTAAAATGCAACTACGGAAATTTGCCGCGATGCCTGTGTAAGTTATTATGCGGAATGCGAATGACAGACAGTAAGTAAATCGGTTAGTGTTTTTCGCTAATTTTACTTTTTCGTACGTGGATTTCGTGATTAGGGCTCAATCCTTAATCGTTCGTAACAGCTTTTGACTTTTGGTTAAAATAAGTGATCAGTTTTTATTATTTTCCTTAGTGTGAAAGCGGTGAAGTGCCTATAAGTAATTTAGTTTTTGTGTCTTGTGTTGTGCGTGCTTTTTAACATATTTTTTGCCGGCTTAAAAATGGTCTATAAAGTAAAGGTAAACTATCGAAAGTAGGTATTAAAAAAATGGAAGGAAACGTCTCAAAATTGTAAGTACCAAGAGTAAAGATATTGTTTTGTTAGTGACCTTTTATCTCAGAACTTTGCATCACTTCTGCATGATGAAAAAAATATTGTAAAAACAATGGCCGTCCAACGCCAAAAATGTCTTCATTAATAAATACTAGCGGGAAAGGTTCGAACACATTATTTAATGTAAATTAGTAAATTGGTACCAAAAATACCAATGGCTTACTGGAAAGTGAAGTCAAAAATAAACGTTATTGTTGAGCATATGTGCTTTTCTCTAAAAACAACATTGGACAAAATCAAAATCCATGGAGTAGAAGCGGATACGATAACTTAAAAGAGTTATCTAGGGCACTTCAAAAACACGATGTATCAAAAGAGCATACGTACAGCCAATTAAAATTACATTTATTTGGTAAACAAAATATTTACACGGCTTTAAATATCGCTAAACGTGAAAATAATAAAAACCATAATGAGGCGGTTAAAAAAAATCACGCTCTCCTGCGACGATTAATTGATATAATAATTTTTCTTGGAACTCAGGAAGGAGTTAACAGGGGCCACGATAAGAGGGCAGATAGTCGGGGAAATTACAAGGAACTTGTAAATTTACTAAAATCTTAATTACGACCTGGAATTTCAAGAGTTGTTGTTTCCTTTTCTCTCTTTTTATTTACGTAAATAAGACAAAGTAAGATATTATGATAATCATAGGAAAAATTAGGTTATTCCGTTTGGTTGTAGGACTTCCAGGTTATTTCAGTCGCGGTCGCACCGTACCTATATAGGCGATTACGATTATAATAATAGAAAAATTAGGTTATATATCAGGTAATTCCGTTTGGTTGTAGGACTTCCAGGTTATTTCAGTCGCGGTCGCACCGTACCTATATAGGCGATTACGATTATAATAATAGAAAAATTAGGTTATATATCAGGTAATTCCGTTTGGTTGTAGGACTTCCAGGTTATTTCAGTCGCGGTCGCACCGTACCTATATAGGCGATTACGATTATAATAATAGAAAAATTAGGTTATATATCAGGTAATTCCGTTTGGTTGTAGGACTTCCAGGTTATTTCAGTCGCGGTCGCACCGTACCTATATAGGCGATTACGATTATAATAATAGAAAAATTAGGTTATATATCAGGTAATTCCGTTTGGTTGTAGGACTTCCAGGTTATTTCAGTCGCGGTCGCACCGTACCTATATAGGCGATTACGATTATAATAATAGAAAAATTAGGTTATATATCAGGTAATTCCGTTTGGTTGTAGGACTTCCAGGTTATTTCAGTCGCGGTCGCACCGTACCTATATAGGCGATTACGATTATAATAATAGAAAAATTATACGTACATTTTAAAAGTTTTAAGGTGGCCTTTGGGTTTTTTTAAATTATTCATTGCTTCAATACCTAATAATAATAAATGGTTCAAAAAAATTATATTAATTATTATTGCGCTAATTTTTTTTCTTTTATTAGTGATAAAGTAATAATATTAACATTAAATTATTGACCAAATTTGGGCGTGGTCCAAAAATTTTTTTGCCTGCAGCGGGCTTTACGCCTCTATCATACCCGTCGCCGACCCACATAAAAAGAGCACGAGCCGCCACTAAGTAAACCCATAAATTGCAAAACTCAGTACCCCAACAGCTTTTTTAAATATACTTCAGCAGAGCTTCTTCTGTCTCCTGATGATGAACGTTTATACATTGGAAACATGCGTAGAGACCTTTGAAGAATACATTTACCATTCTAAAAAAATAATTGTGGAGGCAGATTTTTTGTTTTTCTCTCGTTTCCATACTTTCAACTCCACTTTGAATTGCTTCAAATTTATAAAATTCCTGAGGCGGTATCAAGTCCTACCCCGGGCCTGAACAAATCTGATCCCGGAATCTAGGCTGCAATGGGTTTTAATTAAAATATACAAAGCAGACGTGGGCACCATACACTGAGGAAAATGATCTAAAACAACAGGTTTGTTAGGACATAGTTTGTATTGATAGCTTATTTTTTAATAACCAATATTAAACAAATTGCTAGTGTATCAAACCCGCTTTGGTGTTATATCAACTCCAGATTTGCTAGAACACTGTTTTTATTAGCAGTAATCAGTTTCATTAGCAGCACAGTCTTGTCAAATAATAAACTACTTTTAATACAGCAATTTGTTTAAGAAATAAATTCTTCTCAATGCGACGCATTATGTTTCCAGTAAAGCACTTTCTGTACAATTAAGAAAGCAGAACAGCGTCCCCAAAAACGAATTGTATTCGTTAGAACCTATAATCCACAAGACGTTGGTGGGGTTTCGTAACGATCGACAATCGTCGTGCGTCGTATTAAAGTATTTGTTGCGCAGGTCACATAGTTGTTCGGACTCTTCTAGCTGTCTTAATTTGGACTTTATTGATCGTACCTGTTTCAATTAATTTATTTTAACTTAGTATTTAAATTTTTTGAAACTTTGCATGTCAGATAAAGCAATAGAATATTTCTTCGCATCATTAGTATTGGACTTTATAATCTATGGACTAATTTTTCCATCTCAGTAAACCATGTTGCATAATAGATAATCATATGCAATGTTAAACGACAAGACCAATATCACACTAGAAGCTATTTAAATTTTTGAGAACTACAGTACTGATTTTTATTGGTAAGTATATGCTTTCTTGACCGTGGCAGGCAAATATTATTATGAGTAATGTCAAGTTTCATTACAACTGCCAGGCGAAACTAATACAGTATATAAAACCAGATTACACCCCCAGTAGAACTTGATAATTACTGTGAGTATTCAGTGCAATCATGGCTATAAACCATTCTATGATAGCATAAACTTCTATTTTCTATTGGCTAAATTACCGTGATATTATCACTACACAACGGTCTAGCAATTTTCGTTGTCTTACAGAAGGAAAGTGCGTTGCTGTCACATATGGTATTAAACGGTTGTATAAAGAGTATGTGAGTTCTTAGGCTTTTTCTCAGTGTATCTACCATAAAAAAATTTAATTCAACTGCATGTATATTATTCTATATTTTAGAAAAGTGATATGTACATGCATCACAGAAATGCGCTTTCAAATACGTTGCATAATAGACAAAACTATTATAGCTAATCTAGCAATAACGGATATATAATGCTAATGTTGTTTGAGGGCTATATCCACTTGTACCCCTAATATTGACTTGTTTGGGTAATTAATTTGGAAAATGTAACATGATGACCAACAATATAACGAACGGTTTCCAAACAATACTTGGGATGTCAGAGCTAGCATTTAATACTTAAAGCGATTATAATCAATGGGACCAAAATTAACATAACGGCTAGAATAGTATAGAGGCGATAAGCTTCCGTTTGCAAATTTAGAAATATTACGGGATACGATGCAACAATCGAGGTCGGTTCCTAATTGCAGATTAGCTTGCACCTTCTCGGTCTGCCACCTTTGAAATGTAAAGAGAGGACATGAATGTTCCAAAAAAGCCGTTTCCTGTTGTATCAGGTAATAGTCTAAACGTCTATGTGGGCATTTAATCCGTGTTTTTATGTTTGATGTGTGTTTTGTTCACTGTGCCACTGTGTCCAGTTGGTTGCACCACAGAAATAAATCCAAGAGAAACAATCCAATATAAACATTTTACCGCTCATAATCGTGTACGACGTACAAATCTGTAACGAGTTGCGCCAAATGTTGCCTTTGAAATACATTTACCGAACGCAAATATCCGTCTAGACCACTTCTCGTCATTTACGTTGCAAAAATGCGCATCGCTTTTGTGCCGTTAGGTGGGATGCCAAGCTTTACTTAGTTTATGGTTCTATATTAAAGTATTTTTCACCCTAAATGGTATCGACTTATTGACTGCAATAAAACTACCGGTTTAATCCCATTGTTATATACAATCAAGAAGCAAATACACTACAGGGTAGGCCTTTAGATATTTAATTCGTTATTAATATACAGGGTCCTGCAATAGTGCGTCAGGCTTCCATAGCTCCTATACCAATGGGGTTAGGAATTTTATTAATATGCCGACTTAAACCGCATAGTACGGGGTACTTCCGGAAAATTATTTCTCATACACAGGGTGGCCGAAAAAAGTGTGGTCACATTAATGACATGAAATATCCTAAATCAATAATACAAGCACAAGATAGTTAAATATAATACCTGCTATAATTACAAATTATAATCCGACCCTGACCGACAGTTTATTTGCATTTTTATGGCCGAGCTCTTGCAAAACGTCCCAGGTAGTTAAACGGAGTCAACCATTTTTTGTGAAGAATACTTTACCTTCCTTTGTATTTTGATAAGCATATTATGTTATGTGCTTTTCTCACGAGTGAAGCTACTTTCTTCTCAGCCTTCAAGACCGTGTTTCGGATATGTTCTTTGAATGTGCATTTTTTACTTAGTGTAGTGTAGTGTAGTTCTATTTTAACGCCACTATAAAAAAAATTTACGCCATCTCTTCTTCCTACTCCCTTTAATATTATGGCTTCTTTTTTTTATGGTGCCAGTTCAAGTCTGTGGTCAACTTGTCGATTTTTCTAGCACTTCATTACCCTTACTCGCCAATTCAAGGGTATCTCTAGCCTCTAGTACTAACGCTAAATCGTCCACAAATACCACTTTTCAACCTCCTGTTGGTATTTCTTCCATGGAAAAACGCCGTATATTGTGTTTCATAGAATTGGACCTAGGACCGATGATATTAGTTAGGCATCTTGGTATTTTCCTGCGGTTTAACTGTTTCAGATCCATGATAAGGAGTTAAAAGCGTTTTTGACGTCTAGTGTGATAAGAGCCCACAGCTTAGACGTTGAGTTTTCTGCTCGTCGAAGATCGCTAACTTAGTTCAGTATATGAATTATGACACTCCCCTTACAAAAACCGAATTGTCGATGTAGTTCTGATAGTCCACCTGTCGTGTTAATTTCTTTCTCAGTTTTTCTCTCAATGGGATATTATAGACTTTGCTGATAGTAGTTAGAAGATAGCTACGTCTTAATTTCGCTTCCTCTCCCCTCCTTCTTTTTGGGATAAGCCAGAGCACCTTGTCTGTCTTTAGTAGGTGGATGTCTAGTCCCTTGACTTTAAAAAGCTCCACAGTTGGTAGCTGCTCTTGTTACGCCCTGATTTCTCTTATTTCGGGAAAAAGCGTACCTACAAGCTTTCTATGCTAAGCTATTTAGTATCCCTTTCACCATATATCTGTCTCTAACTTGGAAACCAGGACAAGCTTTGGCAGCTCCTTCTTTGTTCGTTTGTAAATTTCCTTAGCATCCTCGAACTCTGACTCTCTACGTTTTCTTTCTTTTCTTGTTATTGTTCTTGTCAGATATTTCTTTCTTTTGTTGCTTGTATTCTTATTCCATTAGTAAGGTTTCGGTGTCCACCCTATTCTGTCGAGTACAGCTTCCACGATAGACTTCCCTTATTTAATACCAAACCATCCGCTGACTCCTGCAGGCCTGCCCCAGTGTTTATATATTCTATGTTAATATTTCTTCGAAGGCTTCCCAATTGCAAGTAATTTTTTTAGTTACTCTCGGATTGTGGACAATGTTTTGCCTCCCGTTAACTTTAAAGTAAATAAAATAAATATATCTGATGCACTCCTCGTCTAGGACGTCCCAATTCTAAATATTTTTTGCCAGTTTCCGAGTTAAGCAACTACTGATTAAACTAGAAGATTTTGTTGGCAAGTAGAATCAAAAAACTAAATTTTTATTTCTGCTATTAATTTAGTTTTTACCAAACCCAAACTGCTATTAGGACTCCTTAATAATATTTAAATAAAAATTCTACTAAACAGTTTATTCATTTGAATGTCGTTGACTTTACAGTCTTTAAAATTTTACGATCACAATCTAGACGACTACGATAGTTTCTTTTTATTACGGCTTACGACAAATTCCAGGATTTGTATTCAACATAAATTGTTTTAATTGCTAAGTTGTAGCGAATCTTTTATAGTTCGTCACGAATTTTTAAAACTTTGCTTGTTTAACAAAGAAATTATAGTATTAAATGAACTACATAGTTAAGTATTATGAGGCAGAAAAAAAAACTGTCGCCTCAGGTCCTCGACCTAATAGGAAATAGTCATCATAATATTATTTGTTCACATAAAAAATATTAGGTATTAATGGAAATATACCTACCATAGATATTTATCTTTAGATAAGCAAACAATTATCACAAAAGTGGCAAATGTATGGCCTCGCCCATGTAAATAGAGCTACACACGATTAGACATGCGCACTGCAACATTACCATTGGAAAAGGGAAAATAGTCAGGTCCAGGCTTTAAAATTTAATTTCTTGCTTAAGAAATTGTAAAATTTGACCTTCAATTTATTTTTACGTGTAAAAAGCTAAAATTTGCCCCTAATTCTTGCCAAAAAAATGGAATTTCTTCTCAATTTTCGATCAAGGTGGAAAATAAGGTAGTTATTTCTGGCATTTTTAGTAGTTGCAAACCTATGGGTTTGTTTATAAAATTTGTTTAAAAATGATTCGCCGTCATGTTTTTAGTTTCAAAAGAAAGAGAACCAATCAATTAAACTATACCTAAATCTTATTAAATCGAATTAATACAGCCGCTAGCAGTAGTTCTGTATTAAGTAACAGGTCCCCGAGATAACTAAAGTGCATTTTGTTTCTTGTTGTTTATATTATTGTTTTTCCTTTGTTACCACGAAAAAATATGGTTACTTTAGTTTTTATTAAATTTTTAGAGAGAGTAGTAAAATAGTATCCACCATTACATAAAAAAAAATTCTATTATACTTATCTATTTTACAACTTTCCTTTTAACAAAAAGTTAAATTTATTTAACTAGAACACATACATTAGTTGCTCCCTGACTATAACATAATTCGCCGCCCTGACTATAACATAATAATTCGCTATTTAAACACACTGGGCTAGTTCGCGCCGGTAGCGGGGCAGTAAATCGCAAAAAACAGTTCATAGCTGCTTATATATCATGAAATTTTAGCAATTAGGTACCAACCTTTACCGAGAGAAGACATATTTAAAAAATGATAACTATGAACTAAAACAGAACAAACAATTGCTTACAAAGATGTTGCAATATATTTCTGAACGAGTAAATCCATTTATGGATGGTAGTCAACCGGTCAACCCTTAAAAAATATTGTCACACAAGAGTGCACTTCTGCTGAAACTAGCAAAGCGCTTTTAAAAATTTTTGATACTGGCTGCAAAGTCTATGAACAATTTCGCAAAGAGAGGTTTGAAGACTTTACAAAACCTATTTCTAGTACTATAACTAGAGTAAAATTACCATCTTTTAAGGCAGCTATCCAAAACTCTCCTATATTTGATTTGGCTAGGGAAAGGGGCTACAGCATAAAATCTTTATTATGCTTTGAGCGCACTTATGAAAATCCCCTTTTTGAAGAAAACGACATTTTAAAAAAGGAAACGCAAAAATCTAATATATTTGACGAACTCCAAAAAATTCTGGATAATCAAGAGTATATTCTGGAACCAGACAGTGATAAATTCTGCCTGATGGTTGATGTCATGATGGGACTTAGAAAATTACAGTGGAAAAATATGAAACCTTTCAAGATCTAGCCAAATCTTTTTATAGTATGATCGGGCTAACACTAAAAGAACATCTTTTGTTTTTGACAGTTACATAGAAATATCGCCAAAATCAGGAGAAAGGTTACGAAGGTACGGATAGGACTACATTACTATTCACAAGATCGAAGATGACGTACCTTTACCAGTACAAATGAAGAAGTTTTGGGCATGTACTGAAAATAAAGTTATATACTGCAAACTTACCTCCGAAATTATATTCTTCAACATGGAGATTTGTTTTGGCCTGAAGTTGAACTTATATTTAGTGCTACGAATGCAGAAGAATGCCAGTCTAACCTATTATATTCCCAGTTAGTTTTAGACATGTTACAAAACCATGATATAGAGGAAGCAGATACTCGAATGATGTTGCGTATAATGCACGCATCAAATAAAGGACACAAGAAAATTAACATTCTGTCTTCAGACACTGACATACTTGTTATGGCGTTATGTTTTCTACAAACCTTTAAAGCTAGTGAACTAAAGGTAACGTTAAACGATATTTTTATATTATTTTTCTAATTAAACTAACTGTTTAATAATCTAGGAACTTTGGATGAGAGCAGGATCAAAACCTATAAAAAGAGACGTTCCACTACATATTATGGCTGCCCGTCACGGTTCAGCATTGTGCTCGGTTCTTCCTGCACTTTATCACCTAACTGGATCAGATTATACGAGCAAAGTTGGAACTAAACGGAATACTTTTTTTATTATACCGTGGCAATGAGCTTCGAGCAGATCCTCAAAAATATCTGCTTGAATTTGGACAAGGTACAAAATATTGACTAGTTCTATTATAAATATTATAATATTTTTTTTACGCAGGTGTATCTCAGTTCGATGCGCAGAAATGTATTTGATACAAGTATTACAAAAGGATAATCCTTCCAAAACGTTCGACGACATAAGATATTGGAAGTTTCATCATGGAAAGATGAACTCCTTATTAGAGCTTCCACCTACGAGTGCATCGATTAGACTACATATTTTGAGAACACTGTATATTGTGTATAGCCAAAATAACTGTTTAGCAAGTAAAATGTACCACTTGATCCCCTTTTGTTTGGGTACAAAGAAGATAATGGAAGTATAAGTAAACAAATAGAATGTTTAAAATATGTTTTACATGTATTTTTTTATTCATTTATTACAAGCCCTGATGATGTAAATAATATTTTCGAAACTAGGATTAATTAAGATCATTTAGTTTATACCATAGTAAATTAAACTGATAAAAATTTAACAAATGAACATATATAGAGGTTATAAGAAGGTAGAAGATAAATTTACCAATATACATGTTGAAAAACGTTTAAATTCATAACTGACCATTTTTCAGCGTGGTAACAAAGAAGATATGTTTTTTTAAAGCTATTAAAATGATTTGCAAAAGAAATATATCGGGGACCTAAAAAAAATACAGGATCGTACCTAGCGTATGGATTAAATATAAAAAGCAAACAAAACCAGCCAAATAACCAATCTTCGATGTTATGTTATCACGTACCTAACTTCAAATCAAATCTTAGTTGATATATAACTTGTATTGATTTTTACAATTTGGCAAAAACTTGGGTACGTGTGAAACATTTTCAAGCACAATTTCTTGTTCAAGAATTTGAAAGAGTTTTTGCCCGGGAATTGACCCGTGGAATACTTTTACCTATGGATTAATATAAACATATACCTATATGTATTTACTTTTTCTTGTGCATGCATCGGGATAATCTTGGTGTGTGTTTCTCTTTATTTTAATACCTTATTTGTGTAGCCTAGGCCTAGTTAGACCTGTTTAAATTGATCATAATAGAATAAAGTTATAATATCAAGATACATCACCACTCCATACTTACTAAAAATACGAAATACCCGGTATTTTACCTGTATTTGGGCATAACAAAATAATACAACGGCTGTTACTAGTCATTGTTTATATTCCAATCGGAGTCATTAAAAGCACAAACCCAATTCATTAAACTACACAAAACCTAGAAATCAGAAAATATGAAATACCCACAATAAACAACAAGGAATCCACAGAGAAAACTTAAAACACAACATCAAAAATGGCGCCGAGACGGTTCTGGAGTGTATTCTGATCATGTCGATAAAGAAGGACATGCCGATAACAAGAGGTTTGTGCGCATGCCCGATGCTGCTGGGAGGGAAGGCATCGGACCAGTAAGCCGTGCGCTCGGACGCATTTTTACACCTATAAAACGTATCTTTGTTTGCGCAAGAGATAAGCTGTACGTATCTAAAGGTAAATGTCTACGGAATATACCTATTCTAATATCCTTAAAATAATAGTATTTCATACGTTTTAGAGCATTTTAAAAGTCGGTTCTATTATTTTCTATTATACAAGTAGTATGGAAATGAGTTGTCCGCCATATCCTAGAACGATTAGTGAGATGCGGTACGATGGAGTGAGGGAAAGATAATCCGTCTATTTCTGTTTGCTTTGTGATTTTTATTGTTCTTACTTATGGGATATGGACGGACAACGCTGTTCTATTTCTGCATAATATAATTTCTATTAATTTTTTTTAAATTAAAATTTGATTGAAACGAAACAACAAACAAAATAAAAACGCAGTTTGCTTTTGTTAAGTTAAAAAAAATGGGCCATTATTGAGGAAGAGATTAACCCCAAAACCATCGACCGTCTTGGCTGCGTCACTGCCCCATTATCTTTTTAACTATAGGCTCGCATCGTACATTCTAAACTCAATAATCCCAAAAACGAGATTCCACTAAACATTTTTTATAGAAATCTTACCCTACTTCACAATATTGGTTTCTCTGATATTAATAAAGCGAAATGACAAACCACTCGACATTTTTAATAAAAATGATATTTCATCCCTCTTCTCCTTTTAACTATTTTAAAATAAACTGATTAAAATTGGTTTCCTTGACCTCAATAAAAAGCAGGGAGGGCCATGGATTGAATCGTCCCGACTCGGTAAAGTTTCAAAATTTGACGGTCCTTTGATAAGTAGTGTTATAACAAACAGTAATGGTGTTCGTGTTTATGCCAATAAAAACCCAATCTAAAATCATGAATTTTTACAAAAAAAATTTTAAAAATTTTATTACTAAAAGTTTCACATTTATTTAAATATCTTTTGAATGTTTTAGATTACTTCTGCACCTACTACTTAATTTAGTGCTACAATGACTCTATACTTTTAATATTAGTCGAACAGAGAGCAATTATTCAATGCTGGCCTGTGATATAATAAGCGACATACATTATTAAAGTCGCCACAGTGGTTCTTTTCCCGTGCGTCATCACTTTCACGTCATCAAAATCGTATGAATCAAATCAAAATTACGAGACGAAAAAAGTCAAAACTAAGTCTAAGTTCATAAAATGGACGTGCCTGCCTACCGTTTGACGTAACTACATAATATCCCGAAAAATTATTATTTATTTTAAGTTTTGCCCGACATTCTCTATTATCTAAAAGAAATTGACTAACAAATGTTATACATTTAATACTATTTTTAAAGCTTCTTAAAATCTAGAAAAGTTTGGTGTTTTATTGACTAATAAAATCGCAAAAGTCAAATTTTTTACATCCTTTCATTCAAGGGAATTTAGCCACTGCCGTAAACTTTTCAAAGAACTTTCACGGTTAGAATATTTAAAATAAATAAATTGAATATTATAAAAATCCATAAATACTTACCGCCAAAACAGATGGTGGGTATAATTAGCTCTAAAAAGAACTATTTTTAGAAAAAGGAAGTTTTAAGGCGCACAAATTTACAAAATACGAATTAGATTGGCAGATCAAAATAAGGTTGACAATGACGTTCTAAAATACAACGGTAGTCAACTAAACAAATAAAAAAAGTAATTAATTGACGTTTATAGTTTTATTCTTGTCTAGCACGTTATATTATTGCGGAATCTTGGAGAAGTTCTTTTATGCTTTTATTCAAACTTGTTACTGTAATAAATAAGGATGCAGAGTTTTTAACCACGTTGAGTCCTGATCGTTGATTGATGACGCACGGAAAAAGATCCACTGTGGCGACTTTATATCTTCATTTCTAAAGTCTTCACATAATGTAATTTCAACAATCCAATGTTTGATGCCATAAAGCTCCATTAGGGTTTTATGCCTACCACTTATCAATTTCTCTTTTACCAAACCCATCAGCAATATCCTTATGAATAAAAATTAAGCAATTACTTGAAGTAATTACTTTTTAGTAAAAGCAACTGGTAGATCTGGATATGAGTAAAATTTTGAAGCAATAGCTGTTTTTCTTACACCTCTGTAGCAAATGCTTATCAACACAAGTTCAGACGTGGCTTATCCACTTGTTCAGAATATAGATTTCATGTTCAGTTTGGTGCCTAATTTGGAAAAGAGTTGACGTAAATACAACAATGTTGGTCTATTTATTTAGTACAATAGTAATCTTGTAACGTTTTGTGGAAAATAGGAAACTTATATTTATGATATGGCAGATTTCAGTGAAAATGAGGAAAGTGATAGTAGTGTTGAAGAAATTAAAGACAAGCAATTGATATTCGTTCACAATTTGAAGGAACATAAATAAATCTCTCTGACCACAACCGTTTAGCTTCCACAACAGCTTCAAAGCCTGGATCCGACAATTTCCGCAGAAAGACTTTAATCTTATTTAAAGGCGACAGTGCACCCCCTCGCCTTTTACCAGTATCAGTCAAAAAATAATTTGTCAACCACCAACCCCCAACCAACTAACCCAACCATTTTCGCAGTCAAATCGATATAACTTTTAGAAATCATCATATCTGGAAGTTTAACGTACCCTGTACATTTTTCTTTTACGGACGTTCATATGTTCAGCCATAATTGAAGACACAAATTAAGAGTGTATGCCGCGGAGAACTAAAGTTGACTGTTACCAAGCAAATGATGCAGGGGTCGACCTACATTAAAAAGTTGAAAGCGATCGCTACACTAGAAAAGCGATTCCTTAATTTATTCATCAGCAGACGATAGCAATCGCTTCTATTTTTTAAGAAAAAGCATTGAATAGAGGCAATTCCTGCACTTTTAAGCGATTGCTGGACGCAAAAGCCATTACTTTAGTTTTTATTCATTGGCTTTCAAGAAATTACTTCGATTTTATAAGAAAAAGCAATCGCTACGTTTTTATTCATTAGGCTCAATATATTATGTAGACATTTCTTTTTAGCAATATGTATTATTATTATTATTATTAAAATTAACCGAAAAAATATCTATAACCATACACTGTATTAATAAAAAATTGTGGCTTTATCTTAACATTTAACTTTAATAAAATGTACATTTAAGCAAAATGTTTCGCATACAACAAAATTCCAAAGAGCAACTAGGTAGGTTATATTAACTACTATCTGAGTAATGTAACATCTCATATCGCACCTACAACAAAATTTTACTTGAGAAGCGCATTATAATGCACCTTAAAAGGAATAATGCATTTCTACGATTCGAGAATGTTATTCATTACCTCACTTGAGAAACTAAAGATTTACGATCTGTTTATTACTGTGCTTCATCTTTTACAACAATACCCACCTACATACTTAAACGAACTTGACTTATATAGACACAATGGAGTTCAACTTTAATTATGTGAGAACAAAGAATCATATATATGGCAACAATATAATATTATAAACAAAAATATTTTTACTTATTAAAATTTCTAAAAATTGAAGGGTCTTATCCATAGATTTGTACCTTTATAGATAAGCAAACAATTATCACGAAAGTTGTAAATTTATGGCCTCGCGGATGTAAACAGAGCTACACACGATAAGACATGCGCACTGCAACATTATCATTTGACTATTTGACGAATGGGGAAATAGATGGGTTCGGGCTTTTAAATTTTGGTTCTTGCTCAAGAAATTGTAAAAGTTGACCTTCAATTTATTTTTACGTGTAAACAGCTAAAATTTGCCCCAAATTCTTGCCAAAAAATTATAATTTCTTCTCAACTTTTCATCAAGTTGGAAAATGAGGTAGTGATTTCTGCCATTTTTAGTAGGTGTAAACCATAGACAATTTACCTTTAGATAAACAAACAATAATCACGAATGTGGCAGTTTTATGGCCTCGCGCATGTAAACAAAACTGGGAACTATTAGACATGCGCACTGCAACATTATCGTTTGACGAATGGGAAAATAGACAGGTCCTGGTTTTAAAATTTAAATTCTTGCTCATATGCCACCATAGAGGGTTTATTTTACCCATATTTGGGCATAATACAATTATACAACGGCTGCAACTAGTACTAGTCATTGTTTATATTACAATCCGAGTCACTAAAAGCACAAACACAATTCACTAACTAAACTACACAAAAACCAAAAATCCATAAATATTAAACACCAGTCCCACAATCCACGATAGCCGATCCGATAGCTGAAAACTTTAGAAAACTACAAGGAATCCGCAGAGAAGAGAAACCTTAAAACACAACAACAAAAATGGCGGCCGAGCCGGTTCTGGAGAGTATTTCTGAGCGCGTCGATTATTGTCGATAAAGTAGGACGGCCGATAACACGAGGTTTGTGCGCATGCACGAAGGTTCCCCGAATGAAGACAGCTGACCGACGACTGCGACGAGTCATGCGCTCGGACGTATTTTTTCACCCATAAAACGTAACTTTTGTTTGCGCAGGAGATAAGCTGTAGGTATCTAAAGGTAAATTGTCTATGGTGTAAACATATCAGATTTTGAGGATAAAAAATTGTTTTTAAGAGTTTGTTTTTAAAATATGTTTAAAAATGATTCGTCGTCATGTTTTTAGTTCGAAAAGGAAGAGAATAAACAAGTCAATTAAAGTAGTATTATACAATCGAATATAAAAACAAACAAAACCAGCAAAATAACCAATCTTCAATGTTATCTCATACCTAACATCAAGTCAAATATTAGTTGGTATATAACTTGTATTGATTTTTACAATTTGGCAAAAGCTTGGGTAGGTACGTGTAAAACATTATCAAGCACAATTTCTTGTTCAAGAATTTGATAGTTTCTGCCCGAGAACTTGACCCGTGGAATACTTTTTCCCTTGGATTAATATAGACATACCTAGGTATTTACATTTTTCTTTATATAATATCTGTACTCCAGAAGCATACGACACTATGTGCCATTAGCTCGATTTGTAGAATTTAGTGAAAACAATTAAGTTTAACATAATTTTGAGGTTAGTGTTGATTTATGAATGTATTTTCTTACTTTCACTACACAAAGTAGTAATTATTTAGTGTTTTTTTGTAAATAATTTTTTTGAAATTTTAATTATTATAATAATTACAATAATACAAATTATTTGTATTTTGATGGACATAGTGTTCTTTACCTGTAAAAAATTATAAGCCATAATACTGTAGTCGGGAGGCATACGAAACTATGTCCAATTTTTACAAAAAATTAGTACGTTAAATGGAAATGGTATGAATTTTGGTAAAAGGAAAAGTAATAATAGACCAAATAAAAACTTATTGCCGCCTAAATGCCGATAGTCAGCTGGCGTTTAACATTATGTGTAATCCCCACCTACTATTATATAGATCTAGTTAGAGGCATATAACACCAAGTGATTATATAGTGTTCTATGCCACTAAATGTGTTGCTAAAGATATTACTAAAGATCCGAGGCATACAGATATTATTACCTTGTTGTCTTAGGCCTCTGAATAAAAATGCACATAGTGTTGAAAGTCTACCCTGTTTCTCAGCTACCTTAACTAATTGGACTTGGTGTTGTATACCCCACAAAAGAGTTTAATTTTCTAGAGAGTTACCTAATTTTTGTAAAAAATAGTGTCTTATGCCTCCGGAGTACAGATATAAGTATAGACAAAAGTGTCTTTTAAAATTTTGAAGCAATATATTGCCTGAAAAATAGGCGTACCTAATTAGATTGCAGGGCTGCAAATAAAATATTTTCATACCTTGTTTGTGTAGGCTAGGCCTAGTTTGATGTGTTTAAATTGATCATAATAAAATAAAGTTATATAGATACATTACTAATGCATACTTACTGAAAATACGAATTACCCGGTATTTTACCCCTATTTGTTTGTAATATACTCCTCAAATTACATCATTCCAGAAAAAATCATTACTTTTGGTTTAGTCTGCGTGTATTTATTCATTATTAAAATAAAAATTAAACAGTTTTTTTTTTTATTATTTTAATAATTACAAGTAATCGTTTTCAAAAGTTACTGTTATCTCTTCTGAAGCACAAACACGTACACTGCACCAAAAGCCCTACACCTACACAAATACCTTCACAGTAAGCTGTAAACAAATAAAGTAGTAATATGACAAAACCAAAACCTGGGTGCACCGGTACCTAGGTCTAAGTGAAGTGCGAAGCAAAGCACGCACTAGGCGTGCAGAGCATAAATACTAATCGAGTGGTCTGAAGGTTTATACGCCTATGGTGCGGAAACCGCAGGAACACGGGGAGTTTAAATTATAGGGTTCTAAATTAATTAACAGTTTTCTGATTTCCCCTTTGAAAAGTTTTTGCGAATTTATTTGTTTGATCTTATTTGGCAAAGCATTAAACAGTTTTAAGCACATATAATGAGGACATTTTTCAGTAAGAGTTAATCGGTGTACTGGGTACGAGACATCCAATGTTCTTGTTCAATATTCATGGTTTACCCTTAAATTAAACATATCTCTGTTTTTAAAGAAAAACATTAAACATTCATAAATATAAATTGCATAAACCGTCAACATTCCTAAATTTTTAAAAACATTTCTGCAACTTTCAATATATTCCATCTTCCTTATGACTCTTACTATTCTTTTTTGGGCTATAAAAATGTTCTGGATTGAACTGTGTCTACCCCAAAAAATAATGCCATAACGTATTAGTGATTCAAAATTTGCATAATAGAGTGTCCTGAGAATGTTTTCCTTTACATACTTTCCAACAACCCGTATTCCATAACAAACCGAATTTAATTTTTGCTCCAAATTATCTATATGATATGACCAATCAAAGTGTTCATTAATATGTATACCTAAAAATTTTGCATTTTCTGAAAGTTGCTGAAAGAGTTTAGTCGGTATAGTCAGGGTTGAATCCGACACTACTTTGCCTCAGAGGGTACCAGTCTTTGGAAGATCTAAAAAAAAACTCTATAAATCCGTTGTAGTAATTTCTAAATATTATAATTTATAAGTCATCAATTCATCATATTACCTTAAAACCAGACTGTAAATCGTGATCTGCATATTACTGCGGTCTCATAGATTCTTTGAAGAGGATGATCCACAGCGACATTGTAAATCAGAATTGCGAATACTAATATTTTAACTTAATACAACTAGCTTTTGGACTAATAAACTTTCGACCTGCCCTAAGAATAAGCTTTGCACTACCAATGCCGATGGCACTACATAACACATCTTGAGAAATCCGTTTTGACTTCTGAATGTATCTCATTATTAGTTTACAACCCTCACACGGCCGTACATCGTGATCTGCATATCACTCGGGTCTCAAAGTTTCTTTGAAAAAGAGATGCACAGCATCATTGCCGAGCACGGCAATTCGTGGCGAGTGGGAGTGGCGTCGCGTACAGCTAGACGGCGCGTCGTGACGCAGATCGCAACCACCCGCGATCTCAAATCCAGTTTCCGCGCGCGAACCTCCAAGTCTGGATGAAATTTTGAATCTGACGTAAAAATTTGGAAATATTTTCGCTCGGCCAGTTTTCGGCGTGATTGAACCGAAAAAGGTGTTATTCTTTATAAAATTAAGTATGGAGAAATGTTTTTTAAAATGGTAGAGTGACTGTGTGAAAAAATTGTTCTTTTGGTGTTGGATAGTGGTTAAAATAGTGCGATATGGGTACTTTACAGGCGCATCTAGTTAATTTGTTGTTGTTCACGATGATTATTGGTAGGTCACACAATCTATTTTTTTAGGGAATGATTAGGAAATATTGTAATAATATAATAGACGTGCATGTGATTGTTATTTTTAAAAAAATTGATTGGGTTGTTACTGAGAGAAAGAATACCACAATATGTCATACTTTCATAAGAAGATATTCTTATTTTAATGAGTTAGAAGGCATGGTAATCAAACTACAACTAAAATTAAACAATATTAATATACGTATATAGAAGAGTTTGTATTCTGTTATTTTTATTTAGTACTAGGGCGGCAACAAATAAAAACTAATTTAGGAAAGAAAGAAAAACTTAAAGTCTTCCTCTACAAAATTTAATAGAAATAGATTCTTTAGGGGTCTCTACATGTTTCGAACGTAAAAACGTTCATCTTCAGGAGACAGAAAAAATTTATATTGTGCTGATGGTATTAGCAGAAGAGAAAATGGTATAAAACCTTAATGGAGCTTTTATGGCGTTGAAAACTTGAAATTTAGAAGTGAAACATATAACAAAAGTTGATGAGAGTAAAAACACGCTGAGCATGTGAAGAAAATTGGTAAAGGAAGTATAGACAAGCAAACTAAAAGAGAAAGAAGAAAAAGGCATTCTAAAGAGAAGGTGTCAAAGATTTTTAAATCATTTAGGTATATAAAATTTTTTGTAAAATCATTGATAATAATATGTCTGTTGGACAGTAGGTATAAAGATAGGATCTAAGGTAGAATTCATAATATCAGAATAGTTGAAAATGGTTTTTGGGGTACTGGGGCTTAAGGTGGGAGTATCAACATTCTTGCCAACCTATAACCTATTTCGCGTAGATTTATTTATGTTTTCTAGCTTTTATACAAAATTTAAATAAAATCAGTATCGACTTGATATTCCATAGGTAATAATTGATATATTTAATAAATATCAAGGAATTTCATAACTTATTTTAGGAGAATTGTATAGCGAAAAATATCGGGTAAGATTTTTTTTAACATTATTATGTCACTGTCACTCATTGTTCTTTCACTATACAATTCTCCCAAAATTAGCAATGAAATAAATTGATACTTTTGTAATATATCAGATACTACCTAAATAATGTACCGACGATATTGATTTTCTTTAAATGTTAGTTATTAAAATAATAAACCCAAAAAATCAACGCGAAATAGGTTATAGGTTGGCAATAGATTAAATGACGTTGAGAATTCAACCTTAAAGCCCAATAGCCCCACGAGGGGTTAATTTAGATTTTATACTGAATGACAAAAACCATTTTCAACTATTCTGATATTATGAATTCTACCTTAGATTCTATCTTTATACTGTCCTACAGACATATTATCAATGATTTTACAAAAAAATTTATATAAATGATTTAAAAATCTTTGACGCCTTCTCTTTAGAAGGCCTTTATCTTCTTCCTCTTTTAGTTTGGTTGTTTATACTTCCTTTACCAATTTTCTTCACATGCTCAGCGTGTTTAACTCTCCTTAATTTTTTTAATATGTTTTTCTTCTAAATTTCAACTTTTCCATGCCATCTGCTCATACCATCAGCACAATATATTTTTTTTCTATCTCCTGAAGATGAACGTTTCTACGTTCAAAACATGTAGAGACCCCTAAAGAATCTATTTCTATTAAATTTTGTGGAAAAAGACTTTTAGTTTTTCTTTCTTTCCTACTTCTTCAAATTAAAATCTAATTTATTATGGATTTGTTCTTCGTTGGTCCTAATTTTCTCTCTGCCTAAAAAAGTTTTGGAAATAAGTCCCATATAATAGGCTAAATGAAAAATACTGCAAAATTTGGTTTCACCATTTTTACTTAAGGGGTTATTACCCCGTTACCCCCCCCCCTCTCCCCCCGTAAATCCGCCCTTGGTGTTGTAACCGTCAACAAATTTTGTTTGTTAATTTCCGTCGGTGTGTTGCCTTAAAAGCTTAAAACTACCTGACTGGGAATGCTGAAATTTTGTGTGTTAACCCTGCTCAAAACCGGGTATAGTTTAGTTTCGGTTTGCTATACCAGTAGTGGAACCACAGACAATCGTTATCGACAATTTCCCCTTACGTCTTTCCCCGTTTCGCCATGGCTGAAGGTCAATCTACATAATAGCCACCACAGACAATCGCTTTATCGAACTTAACGATTTTATCGAATCGAAACAACTAAAGCTTATCGACGAACAACCTAACCTCAGAAACCGTGTTTGTTTATTAACGAAGTTATGGCTGCTCTTTAGAAGGGTTTGTTGTTAAGATAGTTTTAAAGGTTGTTGAGAAAGAAAAGTCCTTTCTACCTTCTTAAATATAAAACATTACAATTGTGTTTGTTTACTTTGTTTTGAGGTTTATGGTTTTTCGCATTTGGTTTAATAATATTATATCTTTATAATACTAATATTAATTTATATCTCTTCTCAACCATCTTAAAAAGTTTATTACCAGAGAATATAACACCAAATATACAATATTGTGTGTGAGTGTATTAGAATGCATAGTTTTAATTTATAAAGCTTTTTTAAATTTAAATATCCGTTTGGTTTATACAAATTTATACTTTGGTTTAGAATAAAGAAAAACACAGTAAGTAGATTAATTCAAATTCAAATTAAATTTATTCTACTAAGGATCATACATTATGATTTGAGGTTCGTTATATAGGTAAAAACTATAAAATTAACTAACTTAGGAGGCAGTTTACCTTAAATTTCAGACTACAAACATTAAATGTACAAGAAAAATCTAACAGGTCAAAACCTTTTACACAAATATGACATCGTTTAGGCATTCAAAAAGTCTTTTGGTGTGTAAAATGCATCTTTTATAAGAAAGTCCTTTAGTTTTCTTTCAAATATACTTCTTGTTATGGATTGTTGGATTTCTTCTGGTAGTTTATTAAAAATTTTGATGCAGGCATAGTGGAGAGATTTTTCATATCATGTTGAAGTGTGTCTAGGGACCATAAGGCCATTTGCGTTTCTTGTAGGATAGTTGTGATTGTTTCTGTTTTCTTGGAATTCGTTCTTGTATACATATGTGGAGTACTTAAGAATGTATATTGAAGTGACTGTGAGGATTTTCTGTTTGTTGTATATTTCTCTGCATGTTTATGTTGGTTTCAATCCAAAGATTAGCCTTATTAGACGTTTCTGTGCTTGAAATACTCAGTTTTCGGTTTTTAGATAATGGAGTCTGCAGTAAAAAGAATGAGAGTAAATTCCAGGCACTGGGATTTACTCCTAGATATTTTAGAGGTGCATCCTGAAATGATTACAGGCAAATTTGTGTGCCAAAATGCTAGTTGCAAAAGGATGCAGCCACAAAATTAAATGCGTTGGGCCTGGGGCCTAAAAAAATGATTAAAAACTTAAAATTTAGAGACTACAAGAAACACAAACAACCAAACAACTTAAAAATATAACCTACATTCTTCTTCTTTTTATTGTTAATTAATTGTTAAAAACTAGGAATTATGGGAAATGTTTTTAAAATGGATAATAAGTCTTTATCGACATTGCGAAAACGCCCGAATAGAAGACGATTTCGATAAACCGATTAACCGTGGTACGAAATCTTGATCGCTTCGACAAGAGAGCGATCGACTTCTTTTTGTCGATCGATATAAAAGCGGTTGTTCGTGGTTCGCCTTCAGGTTTGTCCAGACTAGCCATGGGAAATCCGCTGTAAGTTTTGCTCCCCTTAAATATCGACTCCTTTATTAATTTTACATTAATAATGTACTTTTTTGAAGGCCTATGATGGACCCGTACACAAAATTTATTATTTTCTATAATAAGCCAATTAAAAGTTGTTTACATGTTTTAAAAAGGAAAGGGAATAAATACTTGTTTAAAGTTTCAAAAAAATTGTTTAGTTGCCTGACACGTGTTTCGACCTTTTCGGGTCATTTTCAGAGGCGTAAATGATTATATTATAATCAACAGTGCCATTTATGGTATTTAGAAAAACTTTTCCTATAAATTAACTACGGCTCTCAATGAAACCATCAGTAATAATTATGATGTCAAATGTTACTAGACGATTAATTTAGTTTTAACATGTATTAATTACAGTATTCAAGAAAAAATAATGATTGTACAAATTTAATAAACGGAAGTTACATTTAACGAAATAATAAACACTTTATAATATGTTTCAACATTTGGAGACAAGTGAAAAAAACCTAATAAGACAACAAATAATTTAAATGGAAACTTAATGTTTTTTAATCACATGCTCAAACATCATCGGTTTACTGTCGAGAGCAATATCCTAAACTATCATAAAGTTCAGTTTTTACATTATTAAGTTGATAAGCAGAGATTCGATTTCATACCAGTAATGATGCAGATACTACAATTTTTTATACCGATACAAATTGGGACAACTTAAATAATAAAATTAAAAAAGATTTTAAAATTATAAAAAATTTGTTTGATAACAATTTGTTAACAATTAATTTTAATTAAATAAATTATATTCCTTTTACTTTAAACCTAAATAACATACCACGAAATATGAATAGTATTCAAATAAATGAAGACATACAAATTTTAAAAGTTAATAAAATAAAATATTTAGGAATTATTTTTGACAGTAAATTAAATCGGAATTTTCACTTAGAATACTTAATTAAAAAATTAAGAAGTTTACTACCGATTTTTAAAAACATTGAAAAATTTTTAAATGTGAGACATATGGACATATTATATTACGCGTTATTAAAACTCATTTAAGTTACGGAATTTTAGGTTGGGGAGGAATAAATAGAACTTTAGTTAAAAAATTAGAAATATTACAAAAAAGGTTTCTAAAAATTATATTCAATAAAGATTATCTTTATCCTTCAAAAGAATTATATTCAGAAACAAAAAAGTTGAACATAAGACAACGTTACATTTATAACATTTTAATATATATATATTTAAAAATAAAAACCTTATACAATTTAAAAACCATAATCATAATACACGTTATAAAAATGAAATAAACATAAAACCTAAAATAAATAAGTTCATAGGATAAAAAAATTGCAAACATTTATGTTTGGCAGAAGGAAACAGACAAAACTCTTTTGAATTTATGTTTTTATTTAGACGATTATTTACCAACAAAAATTACAAAATTGATTCCATTAAAAAAAATTTAAGTCGAAATAAAAACATGGATATTTTAATACCATACAATTTGAAAATATTTTTAGAAATGCTTTAATTAATTAATTTTGTTCTAAATAATTTATATAAATAATATTTTTTACTTAAAAATTATAAATTAATAGTTTTATAATAGGTAATACATTTCTTCAAAAAAAACTGCGTTTATAGGTACTATAAATTAATATTTTTAGTTTAAAACTTGATTTTTAATGCATATTTATGATTAATGATTTTACACACAAAAACAAAAAAATAGCATTTGCCCCTAACAAGCTCAGCTTTAGGGGATTGAAGAATAAGTTTATAGAAGACAGCATAAACATATTTATTATATTATTAAATTTTAAATAAACTTATTATTATTATTAAATTTGCAATCTTTACTTCTTCCAAATTTTGATAACTCACATTTTTATAAATAACACTTATAATGTGACCCCACAGGAAAAAGTCGTTTGTTGAATAATCAGGAGACCTAGCTGGTCAATTTATGATGTAACTTAATATTATTGTGTGTCGATTGAAGACGTTCTGGATATATTCCCTTACTTCTCGTGCATTGTCTTTAAAACAACCGTCCATTTGAAACGAAATATCGTCAATCCAATTGGATTTTGTAAAAGTTCCAAAAAATTGTCTTTTCCCAAATTTTGTTCCAAAAAAGGTCTTTCCAATATCTAAAATTATAAACATTTTTTCATTGTTTATTATTATGATAATGAATTCGTCGGTAAAACAAACATAACATGAGAGTTCTATATCGTAATTTATCCGTAATCGGTCCCTAAAGGGGGTGAAAAGGTATAAAAGTTTCTATTGGAAAAATGTATTGTCATATTTTTTTTAAATTTAGCAGCAATACTTTAATTAACAATTAATAAAATACGTAGTTCTTATTCTTTTAAAAATCTGTCCCTAAAGGGATAAAAAGGGGTATAAAAGTTTATATTTAGTAAAATATTTTTTTTGTCGGATTTTTTTGAAACTTAGCATAAATCGTATATATTTTGTATTGTTAACTTTTTCTTAAAACAAAGCGTTTCGACAGATGACAACGACACTTGATATCAGTGCCGTCTTTCCGTATGGGCCCACCGGGCCCGGGCCCAGGGCCCCGCTGTCTTAGGAGCCCCACGGTCCCCGCTGTCTTCGTCTTCGGGGCCCCAGCACCAAAAACCATTAATAAAACTAGTAATGAAACTAGATGTGAAGCAGTTGGCATTTCCAAAAAAATTAACAACCGTAAATAAAGTAAATGTTAGTTTACAAAGTAGATCTCTTACGATGGAAGTAGCAGTACACTGTTATTGAAATCAGTAATTAAGTTTCTGAATAATGAAAGAAATGATTTCGAAAACTACTATAGCATTGCTAAAGATAAATTTCCAGATAGTGACTTTAAACAGAATACACAACGCAAAACTGAACGGAGTTCGAGAATCAATTTTTTTAATGGACCAGCTGAAGAAGCCCAATTTAGTGGCAAAGAAAAATTTTAAATTGAAGTGTTTTTCCCCATTATGGATTCATTAATAGCTGAACTTAACCGGCGATTTGCTGCATACGACAGCATATTCAATCGGGTTGGTTTCCTCACAATTTTAAAAACAATTGGTAAAGTCGATTTGCACTTTCATTGTTCAAGATTTGTAGAAAATTACAGTTCTGATGTCAATGGAAAAGAATTAGAGTTGGAATGCATTTTTTTGGCAGAATATTTAAATTCAGACGAAAAATATAAAACCCAGGAAATCAGTTTATTAGACCTATATATTTTACCTACAATATTATAACAACTAACAAATTAGAGGATACATTTCCTAACGTTGCCATTTCATTGAGAATATTTTTATCAATAATGATAACTAACTGCAGTGGAGAACGTTCATTTTCTAAATTGGCTAGAATCAAAAACGAACTGAGGAATATCATGCTGCAAGACAGACTAGGTAAATAGTCTATCCTTAATGTGCATAGAAAATTAGATCTTACTAGGAATACATTTTGATGACATAATAGACGATTTTGCACACCTACGATCCAGAAAACAATCATTTACATAGCGCGGATTATTTACAGTTATTGTTATTAATATTAATGTTTTAGGATGAGATTTCATCTTTATATTTTAGTTAGAATAAATAGTTTTTTCTCTACTTCCATCTGCATATTAGGTATTTCTTGCAGAATCTACAGAATGGATAAGTAGGCAATTCCAGTTAACTGAACGGATATATTTTCATATACATCCTAGTTAGGATATGAAATCGAGCAAACACAGTTAGCATCGGGTGTCCCGGTAACTATTCGATTCTAAAATATTATGTCCAAATTCGACTAAATTTTACGAAAATTTGACCCTGACCTTGCAAATTGAAGATTTTTCTCGTGGAACCTAATATTTAAAAATAATTATATTGCTGGTCGAATTCCTAACTATTCATTTTAAGCGGGGGCAAAAGAGCGCCTTCAGCTCCTTCCAAACACCCTAAATAGGGCGTGGCACCCAATTTTTTTTCCCAGGGCCCCATTTCCGCCTTGGGCCCAGGGCCCCGATCATATGAAAGACGGCACTGCTTGACATTAACAGCTGATCTGGTTTCGTAGTTTAAATTCCCAGATCAGCAATGGGCCGTAGCAAGCTCACGCGTCAGGTTGCGTCATATTATTTTCTTCCGATTTTGGCATTTTACTTTTGGGTTTTATATATTTCAGAGAGAGATTTTCTTGGTGTTTATCATTTAAGTTTAATAGTGAGTACAAACACCAATCGTCTATTATCAAATCAATAAAATGCCTAGTTAAACCATTTACTTATCGTTATCTACAGGATGTTTCATAACTAGGGGGCAAATACAGCAACAAGAGATAGTAGACTTGGAAATATGTCAGTTACGATTAGAACGAACGGTTAATTTTCAATAAATATGTTTCTTTAAGAGAGGTGTTTATTTAAATGTTTCTTGCCATCTAGCATTTAAGCGTAATTATCTTAAAAACTAATTAAAATATTGAGATTAATGAAGTACAACTTTTTTTACGTATAAAAGATCCCTGTTTCATAATTTGATGTAAAGCGGTCAGAAATGTGAGAGACAAAAAATATATGCGATACTTTATCAAAACTCATATTATATAGCTAGCGTTCTCTAGGAGGTATCTTAAATTCATTAAAGAATCCTCCTTCTTGCCCTCAAAAACATAACTACACCAAATTTGATTCATATCTGCTTAACATCAAATCATCGCCAATTTTATAAATTAAATATTTACTTGGATCGCCCTGTATCTCTTTAACCGTATAAGAAATTAAATCAAATGACATATTTTGAAGTCCACTATCTTCTGTTGCTGTATAGCCCCTTAGTTATACCCTATAATATATCCATATATAAAATTCCCACAAAAGTAACAATACCAAAAGGGTTCCCAATATGGAGTTTTAATTAGACGTGCACCATAAAGCTAACACCTCGCAAAAAATGTATTACTTTTATACTTGTATAATAAATACATGAACACCTATTTTTGCTTTTTATAAATAAACTAGCGTGTACCCGGCCTGCGTTGCAATGCCAGGCATTATACGCCTCTGAGATAATAATAAGGCGAGTTCACCATCACGTCAGGATTTATAAATGCAAACCCGAACAAACCTCTAAATGTATCAGTGTTTCTCTACAATATGTATTATACGTAAAAACCTTCCTCTTCAATCACTCTATCTAGTTAAAAAACCCGCTTCAAAATCCGTTAAGTAGTTTTAAAGATTATGGCACATATAGCTGGGGACAGACGCGACAGCGACTTTGTTTTATACTATGTTAAGATACTAAAAAAAAAAAATGGTATTTTCTTCTTTTTCTTTAGTTTTATAATATTGTAACATGCTTATTAGGTACAGGTCTGTCAATATTCTATTTTATAAATAATAAAATTAGTATCTACGCTATATCTTTACAAAATATTAAAACTCACTTACAAAATTTAATAGATGACGAAGGCGAAGGTGAAAGAACTTAGTCCGGATTTGTCTCTGTAGCCAACCGCTTAACGTTAAATATACCATACTTCAACAGGGTGCCATTAATGGCAGGTGATGCGGCGAGTTCTTAGATTAATTTGACTTTATACAATATAAATAATAACACAGCTAGGAGTAAAATGACTAAATGACATGTTTATTAAATTGTTTAAAAAGAATATGGGTTCTATTAGGTATTATGGGGAAGGAACGTAAGGTCCTTTACACCTTAAAGTGCCGGAAGTTAGAATATCTTGGGCACATAATGCGTAATGAAGATCGATACCATCTCATCCAGTGCATCCTGCAAGGTAAAATGTACGGGAGTAGAGGACCAGTAAGAAGGAGGATCTCATGGCTGAAAAACCTAAGGGTCTGGTTCGGAAAGTCAACCACGGGACTACTCAGTGAAGCAGTTAACAAAGTTATGATTATTCAGATGGTCGCCAGCATCCGGCTCGGATAGGCATACGAAGAAGAAGAATTAGGTATTATGAACAAACCCGAACGCCTAGTCCCCCGCTGTAATGTTCATTCCGTCAACATTCGCCATAGAGGTAGATTAACGCAACCTCACCATCAGAGTGCCTTATTTCAGAGGTCGTTTACCTATAATGCGGTAAGAGCTTATAGCTCCTTACCTAATAACTTGATTGGTTTGAGTGTTCAACTATTTAAAATAAATTATAAAAAGCATCTTTTAGCTTTACAAACTTGACTATTTCTTTTCTAAAGTTTTTTTTGTCTCACTTTATAAAAAAATATATATATATCCTTTGGGAAATGGTTTACCCTATTTTACGTTAATACGATACAATATGTTGAATTTTCGAGTTTTAATTTATCCATTGTTTGTTGACAGGCTGTCAATTATTATAGTTCTTTTATTTAAATAATACTAATTAAATTTTTTAAAAATTATTACTGTTATGCTTCTTTATAAATTTTACATTTGATATTATTTAAAAAGCTTATTTTATTAGGTTTGCTTATTGTGGTATGGTTCAGTAGAGTAGCTACTAAAGCTAGACTGCGCCATGCTACCTCAACAGATAGAGTTAAGTTTCTCTACGTAAAATAATTTGTAATATTTTGTTTTTTTCTTGTAATATATATTTATTTATTTATTTATTTATTTATTTATGTATGGTACGCGCTATACTTTGCTTCGATAACGAATTTATTACACGCTAATCTTGTATATTTTTAAATAGGCGTAGAGAAATATCGATCAAATATGATGCATACAACATTTAGGATTGGGTGTGCAATATGGATTTTTTAAAATAAAACTAATAGGAAATTGTTTTATTCTCTAATGATACCTTAAAGACGATAAAACATTTTCTTCTATTAAAGAAGAAACAACACCAGCACGTGAAGCAATGCCTGGTAAAGTTAGGTGAACTAAAACTAATTAACCATTTTATAATAACAGGAAGAAATCTTAATTAAGAATCAAAATGGATCTTTTAGACGTTCGCGAAATGCCGGGGAAATTACAATGTAGCAAAAGACTGTTAATCTATTTCACAAATTAGAACAGCACAGTTTTACCTAAATTAATGAAAAACTAAATCGTTTAGAGTAAACGTTTGTTAGATACCGAAGTTTCTACTATATTTGAACAGCAAAGATATTATTATCACTGAGAAAAATGCCTTCTATTCCTAATAATTCACACACTCTTTATACAACTGTTTAAGGCGATTTATTTAAACCTTTAAATGTTACTGATGATATTTTGTGAACTGTGACATTTCATAAAGAAATTAGTTTTAAAATAATTGCGAGATCTTTAGTCGTTTTTTAGAAAATGTTATAAAAATGCAAGTTGCAAATTAAAAATATCCAAGAACGATTAAATTAGATTCGTTCTTCAAAGTTGTCTTTTTAAATATTTATTTTATATAAATAGGTAATATAGCTACTTATATTTAATACAAATATTTTCAAAAGCAGCCAGTGTAAATAATCCGGTCAAGGCTCAAAAGATAACCCCTCTGTGGCTAATTAGGACGGACCAGTCGAATGTGCAAATTTGTTTAGCCTTATTAAAACGCTATTTAAACACATTTAATTTGCTTACGTTTAAACACAAAAAGGTAATCTTATAAATAAGGGCAAAGGATCAGTTGCCCTTGGCCGATCTCATCAAACGCGCACACGGCTAATGTGGCATAACTTTTAATTTTTAAATTATTTACATCAAAATAAAGATGAGTGGCGTACCCAAGAAATCGGTTTAGAACCAAATTTAATCTAATTTAATTTACGATTTTATTTCAACTCCGCATTTTTAACGTTCGTGAAATAATGCAAAATACGCCAACAAATTGTATAAGACGCCTGTCCCAAGAAGTGGGAAGATCTTTTGGAACATGCAGGACTATTCTTAAAAAGCAGCTAAATTTATTTCCTTATAAAGTGCAAGTATTCCAAGAAATACAAGCCGCAGATTTTGAAAGAGGCAGGAATTACTCTCAATGGTTTACCCAAAATTTATTGGAAAGAAATGATTTATTAGACCTGACATTTTTTCGGATGAAGCCTGGTTCAATTTTCCGGTTATGTGAATTATCAGAATACACACATGTGGAGTAGTGAAAATCCCCATTTTTTTGTAGAATCCACATTGCACCCTCAAAAAATTGGTGTCTGGTTAGCTGTTTCCTGAAGAAGAATTGTTGGTCCTATTTTTTTCCATGACACAGTTACAGCACAGCAGCGGCATAGAGACAATATTTTGAATCCATTTGTGGAGCAATTACTTGACGACGAACTTCGTTTTGGATATTTTCAACAGGACGGTGCAACCGCCTTTACAGCCGCCGAAACTATTAAGTAGGTACTTACGCAATTTTTTCGACGACAGATTGATCAGTTTTCGATAAGACATTGAATTCCCACCTAGATCACCTTGTTTAACGGTTATGGATTACTTCGTTTTTGCTTATTTAAAGAACACTATTGTTAAAACATCAGTTGCAAATTTAAAACAATTACAAGAAAGGGTTATTCAAAAATGTGGTAACATTTCTATAGAGATGATAATGGTCAAAACTTTCGAAAATATGAAGAGACGTGGGAATTTATGCTTGGAGCATGGCGGTGCCCAATTTCAGCAATTTATGTAATTATTTTTCTTTTTCTTTCTGTATATTCTTACTTTGTTAATTTTGTAAACAACAAAAATAAATTTGTATTTGTCTACTTATTTTATTATTCATTAGTTTGGCATATTATGTCATAATATGAATTTGACAAAATTTTAACCTAGATTTGGTTAGATATCGTCCCCATATCATTGTGATCTAAACCAAGCCCTACGTTTTTTATTCCAAGCCGTCTTTGATGCAAATAATTTTTGCTCGCCCGGTATCTGATCTCAAATGATATTAGAGTTGTGAACTTGCATTATCTTTATTTGTTTTAAATCACAACGTTTCAATTGGCATGTGTCCCCGGTCGTTTCCAGGTGAGTTACGCTTTAGTGCACCTAGCTAATAAATAAATTACTAGAGCTGTAGGGATTTTGCTTATTAAGTAATCACCTAATGACGACTGGAGACATACTAAAAACAATGCAAAACCAAAACTCTTCAATCATTCAATAAACAACATTGTCAGACGGACAGACATTCTCTGATCTTGTTTTCTGCTTTTGCGGCGTCTTTTTCATTGTTTCTAGGAATGGTTTGTGACAATGGAAAAATATATTTATTATGAAATCGGCTTTAGTGAAATGAAAACGTAAAAAAATTAAGCACCCTTTTTATATTGCAGATTTACTTTATAGGTAGCAAATATTTTAGACATGTTTTAGGTTTGTAATCTAACATCTAACATGAGACCGTAAAATAGAAATGCTTACACATTTTACTGCTTCGTTGTCAACCGCTATGTTAGCTGCAAGAATTCATGCAAAATTTATCTCAACCTGGCGTTAAATCCGAACTTTAATACGATTTTGAGCATGAAATATGTTGGACTGGAATATGTTTTATTTTGGCACAGTGTCCAAGCTGTTGCATACGAAAAAAGTTTATTATATTATATTAAAGGTCAAATTAAGTATAATTTATTCAAACTCAGTTTGATGACATAAAAAAGCGTTTAACAGGCTTCAAAGAGACCGACCCCACAACCAGGGTTGTCAGATATTTTTTTTTTAATTCTTTAAGTTCTTTTTATTAAAAATATTCTTTTTATATCAGTATTCAATTTTATTGTTAGTCAGTAACTCTTTTTGAAAGTTTACAAATATACTTTAACACGTTCGCGGACAAAGCGGCATATGCCGCTCCTTGTGCTGGGACAAAGCGGAATATGCCGCAGAAGTTTATACCTCCATAAACGCAAAGCGTCAAACGCCGCGCATTTTTATGTATAAAGTAATATGCGTTTACTCATGCTGTCCCAGCAGATATCAAAACATTTTGTGAATTGTCCCAACTAAAAACTATTCTTATGGACAGGAGAATATATTTTGTCGGTGTGATTTTACGAACATATCTGATGAAGCAACTGTCCGCGAACGTGTTAATCTTAGAAGTTTTGAGTGTGAAAGAAAGAAGAACATTAATATTATTATAGGTTTTTTAATCCTTAGGAAATATTATTTAGAAAAAAAGAATTAAAATTAAAATAAAAAGGGTTTTCCTTGTTAAAAAACAACTAATTAACAAACAATTATTGTTTCTCGTATACTTATATATTATATTAACAAACCTGAAAATTTGGTAGAACTGGCAATCGTGCATAATTTATGCACGTCTCGAACACTGTCTCCCAATCTGTGAATGATATACTAAGACAAACGGAATTGGAAATTTATATGTTCTAGACAAGAAAGGCGGAATATTTTCAGTGAATCACGATATTTTTTATCTACCTGCTAAAAGATAATTGAGTCACCATCACTGTCATGTCAGGTATTAATAGTTTCTTAAGGAAAAGGACAGTGGAGTAGGTAGTTTAACATATTTGCTATAATTTACGTATTTAATTTTGGTTTATAACTGTGTGCTTTTGGACAGATACGTTTTTACTTGGTACATTTTATTATCAGCAATGGCTTTTTAGCGATCATTTTAAACAGCAGATTAAGGGGAATTATATTGGTGCAACATGCTCGGTGGAGTCGGCCTTCGAGAGCGCAACAATTCCGGAATTGAGAAACAAAGATTTCCATGTTCAATGTCAACGTATTATTTTAATTTTAAGCGCAGCTGTCCTTGATAATATTCGGCAGGTAAAATTGCGAAGCTCATGTTACTGTAAAAATGGAATATTCCTTTTTCATCCATCAATTCAATTGTTACTGCATTTTAAATCAATAATATTCGTTTACAACGTGTTACCTATTAAAATTGTTTTATTTATAACTAGCGTGTATCCGGCATGCGTTGCAACCCGCTGGTATAAATACAAACCCGAACAAACCCGATATATTAGTACCCGGCATGCCACTTTCTGAAACTGCACCCGTGCGAAGCCGGGGCGGGTCGCTAGTTATACATAAAAACCTTCCCCTTGAATCACTCTATCTATTAAAAAAAACCGCTTCAAAATCCGTTGCGTAGTTTGAAAGATTTAAGCATATAAGGGGACGGACGGACAGCGACAGCGACTTTGTTTTATACTATGTTAAGATATTGTATTATTATTTTAAAAATTTAAAACAATAATATATACCCTATGCATTTTAATTATTTAGAGATACGACGCCTATGATTAGGAGTTTAATGCTTTTTTATGTTAAAGTTGGTTTATTTATATTATTACCATCCTAAAAAATTAAAACAATACCCTACGCATTTTAATTATTTGGTTGGCGACGCCTATGGTTAGGAGTTTAATACTTTTTTATGTCATTAAATTAACCTGAGAAACACTATACTGGCTCATGGATCTTCTGTAGAATGAAAATTTTTAAATAAATAAATTAATTAATAAATAAGGAATTTTCTGCCTTGGCCAGATCCCCAAATCAGGCCCCGATTGGCGGATTTTTATGTGCTTTATTTTGTCTAGCTGGCTAGTATCAATCGGGTTAGTCATTCGTCTTTGCAACCGCTACCCGATACCAAATTGCAGCTGTTTTTATTTAATACGCTTTTCCTGGTCGAAATATTACCTGTACAATATATTTCTATCATAATTTGGTGATTGATGTAGGTTAACTATTAGGTTAGGTAGGTGGGTCATCCGAGGTTAGATTTATCAGTTTGTTATAATCCTTTACCGCGTTTCAAAATGAATAAAATAAGTTATTTAATACATTCGCGGTTTTCCGCGCTTTCCTTGAAAGAAAAAAAGCAGGTGAAAGAATTGGATCGTGCCTAGCCCGATTTGGTTATCACAAAAACCCCAAAGTGGGCAGAAATCACGGATTCTAAATTTAATATAGGGATGTTTATTCTATCTACTTATGTTTTTCTTTGGAATATCGGGAAATACACTTTTGTTTATTTAGATATTTTATAAATATTATAAATTGTTATCATTGTTTGTGATAGTGATAATCTGAAAATTAGCTATTTTATTTTTTTGACCTTTCAACAAACCCAAATAACATAACCGTGAATTTTTAAAGTTGGCGCGCGTCTATTGCTACAAAGTTACAGTCAGTTGGAATGATGCTGCCAACTGAAATTAGTGGATGGCAATAACAGACATGTAATATATAAGGTGACAAAATTGTTTACATTTTGTCGCAATCAGAACTCGTTTTTAACAAAAATCAATAATGACAAATGTCTGCTGATTGCCATAGATCTACCGCGTGTGTTTGAAAACAAATGTTATATTAATTATATGCATTTGTGATGTATACCTATTAAGTAAAAATAATATACTACATAGATATGGGTTTTTTTAATTTTCTACTCATATTATTTATAGTTTCCTAATGATATCAAATAATAAAATATAATTCTCTACAGAAATAACAATGGCAACGCTGTACAGACGTTTTTACTATGAGTGATTATCTAACGTTACAGCGTTGGTGTTCTGTGATTATGATAATTTGCGTTTTTCGAATAATTTTTAGTATTTTTTTGTAAATAGAACTATTTAGTGCTATTTATTATTATTTACAATGGTTTGCCAGTCCTTGGTGTGTAAGAGACCCGACTATTCTAACCCTGGATTAATATTTCGGCGGAAAGTCAGGTTATTCGGGTTATGCTTTTTTTACCTTAATTAAAAGCAACAGTGTAGATAGTTCTGTGTGTTAAGCAAATGTTGCAAAATATTATGGATAGTTTTGACTCTAAAAAAAAACACATGCCAATGCACTGTAACGATAACAGCAAGTTTCTAAAATAAAAATAAAAATTAGTACTGTAGTTCTCCAAAATCTAAATAGCTTCTACTGTGATATTGTTCTTGTCGTTTAAAATTTCATATGATTACCTATTATGCAACATAGTTTACTCAGATGGTAAAATTCGTCCATATATTATAAGGTCCAATACTAATGTTAGGTTGTGCGATTGTCGATCGCTACGAAGACGAACCCCCACCAACGTCTTGTAGATTAAAAGTTCTACCGGATACAATTCGTTTTAAGGGACGCTGTTCTGTTTCTTAATTGTAGAGAAAGCGTTTTACTGGAAACAAAATAAGTCGCATTGAGATGATACAATTTATTTCTTAACAAAATTGCTGTATTTAAAGGAGGTCATTATTCAACAAGGCTGTACTGCTAATGAAACTGATTGTTACCAATAAAAACACTGTTCTAGCAACTGAAATTAATATAACACTAAAGCAGGTTTGATACACTAGGAATTTATTTAATATGGGTTAATACAAAAATAATTTATCAATACAAACTAAGCCTTAACAAATCTGTTGTACAGTGACCGGCAGAAAGTGCGCAGCATATGGGAAAGTTTTTTATCTTTAAGTTTAGAAAATTAATTTTTTTTTAGATAGGTTCTGCATGTTCTCAAACCAAAATAACACCCATTAAATCTGGTAAAAGTCTTATGGTATACGAGGTAGGATCAAAAATTTGAAATTCCGCTAAGAGTAAAGTACCCCCTCCCCCCATCTTTCATTTTAGAATATTTTTTTACTAAGAATTATTGTTTTAATTTCAAAGTTATACCCAAATTCCAAATTTCGCTTATTTTTGACTAAAAAATGGATTTAATCGTATTTTCTGAATAACCCTGTATAAAAAATAAATGGCAACCGAGCAGTACGAAAATTAGATTTTCTGCAGACTTTGTTAGAGATAACCGACGATCATAAGTCCGATTAGTTTGATTTCATAATACTATGGCTTTTTAAACTAAAAACATAAAAATATTAAATATCTTTGCTGCACACCGTATTTTATTTTCTGAGGGAACAATTTAATTTCATCTAACTGATATTTTTTGATTTTCATTGACTTAATGCATCTCCTAAATAGTTTTTTATATATTAAAGTATGCATAGCAAGTTTCCTTTTGATTTATAAAGAAAAAAATTATCCTTATTTTGCTTGACGAATAAAATCCGTTCAAAATATATTTTTAATTTAAATTTTTTTCTTTTTAAATCAAAAGGAAACTTTCTATGCATACTTCAATGTATAAAAAACTATTTAGGAGATGCATTAAGTCAATGGAAATCAATATCAATCAGATGAAATTAACTTGTTCCCTGAGAAAATAAAATACGGTGTGCAGCAAAAATATTTAATATTTTTATGTTTTTATTTTAAAAAGCCATAGTATTATGAAATCAAACTAATCGGACTTATGATCGTCGGTTATCTCTAACAAAGTCTGCAGAAAATCTAATTTTCGTACTGCTCGGTTGCCATTTATTTTTTATACAGGGTTAATCAGAAAATACGATTAAATCAATTTTTTAGTCCAAAAAAAAGCGAAATTTGGAATTTGGGTATAACTTTGAAATTAAAACAATAATTCTTAGTAAAAAATATTCTAAAATGAAAGATGGAGGTATTTTACTCTTAGCGCAATTTCAAATTTTTGATCGTACCTCGTATACCATAAGACTTTTACCGAATTTAATAGGTGTTATTTTGGTTTGAGAACATGCAGAACCTATCTAAAATAAAATTAATTTTCTAAATGTAAAGATAAAAAACTTTCCCATATGCTGCGCACTTTCTGCCGGTCACTGTATTAGATCATTTTTTTAGTGTAACACTAATATGCGGCGTATAGGAAAAATTGCATAGTTTAAGCTACTACTGCAGCCACGAGATTTATTACTTTGCATCAACTTCTGCTCAGTAAAATACGCCAGCCCATTTATATTATGTTAAAACTTTCTAAAATATTTTATTTAGGTAATTTGTCGAAGTCTAGTCTCATATTCCTCGTCATATTTCAAATCCAGCCGTGTATACATTTACAATAACTCGCAGTTTCTTTGCTTAAGAGGGACATATTTTAGACGAAGCTTTAACTTCTTGTCGTAACATTATGCCGTAAAAAATAAGTGCGGGCATATTTTAAAGATTCACTGTCGACCGCTTTGTCAGCTGCAAGAACTCATTTGTGATTTAGAACATCGCGTTGGAGGTTGCACGGGGTAAACTCCTAAATTTACTATTATAGTCTGGGGAGCACACTACGAGGGGCAGTAAGAAAACTTTCTCCCTAACGATAAACTACCCAGATAACATTTTTACATCCTTATCATGAATATAATGTAAGGTATACGGCACATCATCGGAATATCATTTTTTTTTTTATTACGCACGTGTGAGGAATGTTCTAGGAACGTATTACGTATCAACCTCTTCAAGTGTTATTCACGTAATTAAAGATATTCAAATACCTAATATTAGTTTTTATTTCTTATAAAACATGCTTATAACAGATGATACTACAATTTTTTATACCGATACAAATTGGGAAAACTTAAATAATAAAATTAAATAAGATTTTAAAATTATAAAGAAATGGTTTGATAACAACTTGTTAACAATTAATTTTAATAAAACAAATTATATTCCTTTTACTTTAAACCTAAATAACCTACCACGAAATATGAATAGTATTCAAATAAATGAAGACATTCAAATTTTTAAAGTTAATAAAATAAAATATTTAGGAATTATTTTTGATAGTAAATTAAATTGGAATTTTCACCTAGAATACATAATTAAAGAATTAAGAAGTTTACTACCGATTTTTAAAAACATTAATTTTTTTTTAAATGTAAAACATATGAAAATATTATATTACGCGTATTATAAAACTCATTTAAATTACGGAATATTAGGTTGGGGAGGAATAAATAGGACTTTAGATAAAAAAATGAAAATACTACAAAAAAGGTTTCTAAAAATTATATTCAATAAAGATTTTATCTTTATCCTTCAAAAGAATTATATTCAGAAACAAAAAAGTCGAACATAAGACAACTTTACATTTATAACATCTTAATATATATTATATTTAAAAATAAAAACCTTATACAATTTAAAAACCATAATCCTAATACACGTCATAAAAATGAAATAACCATAAAACCTAAAATAAATAAGTCCATAGGACAAAAAAATTTCAAATATTTATGTTTTTATTTAAACGATTATTTACCAACAAAAATTAAAAAATTGTTATTAAAAACAGACAATTTGTAATGTAACAAATAGTATATTAAGGTACACGTTTTATAAAGCATCATTTTATAGCACGCGTCCATGTTGTTTTATAACGGGACAAGTGCTTAAAACTGCTTTATATAACACGTACGTTATATTATTTTTTCTGATTTGTAGTTTTTTCAATAAAAAACACATATTTAAAGAGAAAATAAATCCTTCAAATTTTGTAAATTTTTATGTCTACATTTTATGTTGTAATACTATTTTTTATCATAGTAGCCTCTGGACAACAAAAATTATTTTGCGAACTGTAATTTTTTGATTTATTGACCCATTTTCACCACGAGATTCTAAAGTTATTTTAGCGATATGAGATTTAAAATTGGACGGAATACGTTGTGCAATCCTTGTACATTCGGTACATATACAGAGCGTTCGGGAATTCGGGCGATTTTGCTACTTTTTTTCGAATTTCAAAAGACGTGATTTTACGTCTCGGCATTGCAATTTAGTATAGGGAAGATGGAAAATTCAAATAAAGTTGAAGTTAAAATCGACATTCGAAGGTTACTAGATTGAATTTTGAATAGGATTTTGCAGAAAATGATAGCTTGAAGCATCTACAAAAGATTGATTTATAGATTTATGCAACCAACATACATAACTGTTATCCACACAGAATAAAAAAGTAGGTTATCAAGCTATTTTTCCTCTGCGAAAAATGGGTTTTCTCGTAAATCACAAAGGCCGCGCAAGTCAATGAAATAAAAAATTTAAATGTTACTAACATCAAATAAAAAAAAACGTCTATCGAAATAGCTTCATTACGATACGCAAATGCGTATCGTAATAGACTTGTTATGATACCAAATTAGAAAAAATATTTATGGAAATGCTTTAAATAATTAATATTGTTCTGAATAATTTATAATAAGTAATATTTTTTACTTAAAAATTATAAATTAATAATTTTATTATAGGTAATATATTTCTTCAAAAAGAACTGCGTTTATACTATAAATTACCATTTTTACTTTAAAACTTAATTTTTAATGCATATTTATGATTTATGACTTTACATACTAAAACAAAAAATAAGATTTGCCCCTAACAAGCTCAGCTTCAGGGGATTGAAAAATAAGTTTATAGAAGACAACATAAACATATTTATTATATTATTAAATTTTAAATAAACTTATTATTATAACAACAGAGGATCAAGTTTATCGTTAATGGGAAAATGAACACAAATAAACCTTGAATATAAGGACACATCTACACAACACTTATATCACGGAACAGAAAATTAGGTTTGCAGGCATGCACCTCGCACTTGCACTAAAAGTTCACCATACCATCAGACATCAATCACCGACCAACAACGACAATCAAATAATATTATTTGTATTACTCCGTTCAACTTAAACCACGCGGAGCAACGACAGATCATTGTTTTAAGTTAGTTCGTCCCTCTCTGTTCCATTGTAGTAAGGGATAGACTGGATATCGCTCGCTGAAAGTTACCTAAACCATTCTCCATATTTTAGTTATAAAAAGAGGGTTTATTTTTAGTTTATTTTTTGTAATAACTAGATAAGCAAATGTTGAAATAAATAACGTTCTCAATATTTTTTCTTGAATATTGTAAAATATACTGAAACTGTATTTAGGTGTTTTTAAACTTTGCATGTCAGATAAAGCAATAGACGATTATTCTACTGAAGTAGCCGATACTTAATGGAAATTTATGATTATGGAATTAATAAGTATAATTTATCCAAACTCAGTTTGAGGATATTCCAATCATTCCATACGGCGGTAAACAGTCTCAAAGAGACCGACCTCACAACCAGGTTGTCAGATCTTTCTTCTTCAATTCTTTAAGTTTTTTTATTAAAGATGTTTCATTTATATCGGTATTCAATTGTTAGTCAGTAACTTTCTTTGAAAGCTAGTTTGCAAATATACTTTAAACCGAGGAGTTTTGAGTGTTACAGAAAAAAATAACAAGCTATTCATTGATATCATAATACATTCTTTAGTCCTTAAGAAACAATATAACTGAAATCAAGACAAAAAGTGTTTTCAGTGTTTAAAAACAACTAATTAACAAACGCTTGTTTCTCGTATACTTATACATAATATATTAACAAACCAGAAAATTTGGTAGAACTGGCAATAGACGTTGTTCACAATTTATGCACGTTGTCAGGGGTGATAAGCGCCAGTTAAAGCGGCTGTTATAAGCTGAAGCGGTCTCCAGTCCATTCAACGATCGATTCTGTCAGACAGAGATAGGCCAGTGACCGCCGATGGCGTGGAAGAGACAAAGATAAAATATACGTTATTTGAAACTTATGGACGGGCCGGGAAATGGTCCCAGAATGGAGTTCTGGTAAAAAAATTAAAGCATTTTCTGAGCAGTGTCGTGTCGTGTCAGGTTTATTTTTCTGGTTTTAGTTTTGTGTATAGAATCTTTGAGTTACCTTATTTATATTATTTTAATATAATAGTATTATATATACAGTGGGTTTATAAAGTATAGTATGTACAAACACCTAATATTAAACAAACTTATAAGTGTATATACGCATTTTAATTATTTGTTTGGGACGCCTATGGTTAGGAGTTTCATACTGTTTTATGTCATTAAATTGACCTAAGAAACACTATAACTCTATGGTTATAATTTCCACTAAGTATATGTTTTTATTTAAATTGCCATAACAATTATTTCGGCACACAGTGCCTTCCTCAGATGGTCTAACTATCTAAGATTAACAGATTATTTCATCCTTAATAATAAGGATGATAATTAGGGATAAAACAATCTGTTAACCTTAGATAGTAAGACCATCTGACGAAGGCACTGTGTGCCGAAACAATTGTTATGGCAATTTAAATAAAAACATATAGTGGAAATTATAACTATAGTGTTACTTATTAATTCTACAATAGACGATTCTTATTTCGCACAACCCATCATTAGTATTAGCACAGAATATATAGCTACGCAAAGCTATACCTAAATCAAAACAATTTCCGTTGCACGTCATCAATCAGTTGATAATTGAAAATCGGTCAGGAAACATAAGAAAATTAAATTTGGGCAAAAAATATATAAATTTCATGCGATATTGAATGTAAAAGAAACTTAATGTATTCTTCTTTGATACTAAGCCGCTTAAAGGAAATGTTTTTTAAAATTTACTGATACTCGAAGGTATGACGTGCAACGGAAATTGTTTTGATTTTACTTTATATATTCTGTGGTATTAGACTTTATAAGCTTCGGACACAGAATATATATTGCGTAGCTATATATTCTGTGCTTCGGACGAATTTTACCATCTCAGTAACACATGTTGCATAATAGATAATCATGTGCAATGTTAAACGACAAGATCAATATCGCACTAGAAGCTATTTAAACTTTTGAGGACTACATTACTGATTTTGAGTGATAAGTATAAATATGCTTGATTAACTGTAGCAAGCAAATATTATTATATAAATGTCCAGTTTCATTACAACTGCCAGTTGGAACGAATACAGTATATAAAACCAGATTACATCCCCAATAGAGCTTGATAATTACTGTGAGTATTCAGAGCAATAACGGCTAAAAACCATTTTATGGTAGCAATAACTCCTATTTCCTATTGGCTTAATTGCCGTGATATTATAACTACACAACGGTCTAGCAATTTTCGTCTTCTTACAGGAGGAAAGCGCGTTGCTGTCACATATAGTATTAAACAGTAACTGTTGTGCAATACAACTGTTGTATAACGAGTATATGAATTCTTATAAGGATTTTTCTCAGTGTAATAAAATTGAATGGCGAGTCCATTGTACAGGGTGGCCCATTAATAAGGGACGCCGGCTATATCTCGGAAACCATTAATCGTACAGCTTTCGGAAAAAATTGTTTATGAGTAAAGCGGTCATGAGAAAATTCTGGAAATTACTTCCAAGTTCCTCATTTCGCCGCAAGGGGGCACAATTGAAAATTAGATTTTTAAATTTTAAATTTCTCCGAAAATTCCCATATTAAGGTAT
The DNA here is from genome assembly GCA_963969555.1 of Polydrusus pterygomalis. Classification (NCBI taxonomy): domain Eukaryota; kingdom Metazoa; phylum Arthropoda; class Insecta; order Coleoptera; family Curculionidae; genus Polydrusus; species Polydrusus pterygomalis. The sequence continues at coordinate 24,109,262 of OZ018378.1, read as the reverse complement.
AACTCTGATTACATCTTTGGAAAGCTTAGACAATTCTGCATCATTTTGATTTAAGGCTCGTTGGCGTACCGACCTTGGTAAGAGTGAGGGAAGCTATTGAATATGTAAACATTAAAATCGCTGTAAATTCTAAACGACTTATTCGATTTTACTAAATTTAAGCTTGTATGGTAAGTACCTTCAATCGTCGTATTCAGCAGTACCCGATAGTGTTTAATAAAATTGCTAGAGGACGCAATTTGTAATAATAACAGTTTTTTTGATTTTATCCCGAAAATTCAAACCATACGGTATACCTATGACATCATAGTCGGAAAGTAGATGGAATTTACAAGAAAAGATGTGAAAACCGCAGTTCGATATCTTTGTTCGTTTCAGAGTTATTGCCAAAACAATAACTTTTATTTCAAATTGCGCCCTCTAACAATTTTATTAGAAACTATTGTGTACCATGGGATTCGACAATTAAAGGAACTTACTTTTCTCTTCCAAAAAAGCTTAAATTTAGTAAAATCGTTTGTCGTTTAGAAGTTACAGCGATTTTAATGTTTACACTTTCACTTGATAAGAGTGGGAGAAGCTATTGAAAGTGTAAACTTCTAAACGACTTATCCGATTTTACTAAATTTAAGATTGTTTGGAAGTACCTTCAATTGTCGTATCCAATGGTGCACAATAGTTTCTAATAAAATTGCTAGAGGGAGCAATTTGTATTAAAAATTATTGTTCTGGCAATAACTCTGAAACGAACAAAGATATCGAACTACGGTTTTCACATCTTTTCTTGCAACTTCCATCTACTTTCCGATTATGATGTCATAGGTATACCGTATGATTTGAATTTTCGGGATAAAATCAAGAAAACTGTTATTATTACAAATTGCGCCCTCTAGCAATTTTATTAAACACTATCGGGTACTGCTGGATACGACGGTTGAAGGTACTTACCTTTCTCTTCCAAACAAGCTTAAATTTAGAAAAATCGGATAAGTCGTTTAGAAGTTACAGCGATTTTAATGTTTACACATTCAATAGCTTCCCCCACTCTTATCAAGGTGGGTACGCCAACGAGCATTAAACCAAAATGATGCAGAATTGTCTAAGCTTTCCAATGATATAATCAGAGTTATACCCTAATATGGGAATTTTCGGAGAAATTTAAAATTTAAAAAACTAATTTTTAATTGTGCCCCCTTGCGGCGAAATGAGGAACTTGACAGTAATTTCCAGAATTTTCTCATGGCCGCTTTACTCATACATTTTTTTTCCGAAAGCTGTACGAATAATGGTTTCCGAGATATAGCCGGCGACCCTTATTAATTGGCCACCCTGTACAAGGATCTTCAAAGAGGTCTAATACAATTTCGATGTGATTTAAGGGTAGAAAAATATGCATGGAATTTTCCATGGTCAATCTGATGGTGTACCACTAAGCTTTATAAACCGCCAAATGTATTTATTATTTACCTACCTTTGCTCAATAGGACAGAGGAAATAGAAGTATTATAGGGGATAGTTTACGGCAATAGTCATTAAACAGTTTTGATATAAATTTATTTTACTTAATTATTTTTCGAACTAGCAGCCATTAAATTGAAATCTTTTATTTTCTAAGATTTAAATTGCAATTTTATACGCTTGTAAAAGTAAATTTATTCGGTTAGTGCCTTTTCCTGAGTCATAAAGTATTTAGAGGAGTAGATGCCTAAGCTATTTCTCAGCGGGAAAGGTTTTGGCAATATATTTTTATTGATATACACTTTTCGAAAATTCTTTATACAAATTTTATGTTTGTTGAAGCGTATCGGATTTTGTGGACTTCATTTTAGGGCTATTTTAGGCCTTATTCCCGATTCAACTCTCCCGGACTTTCGGAATACATATATTTAATTGCGCGGAAAAGAAATCGAAAATTACTTTCATCCAGTGATAAAATCGGATTGATGTATTTATTATTGATTTTCGCTTGTTTTTTGCTGGAACCTGGAACGATTATTTCAACATTGTCAATATTGTTAAATATCTTAAAAATTAAATTAATATTTGGTAAATCATAATTTAATTTAATTTTTAGAAATCACTTTATCTTGCCAGTCTTGGCGTCTGATCTAGTTTTTGCCAGTTCATATTATACCAAATATGTTTTGGTTACACAGACACACAAAAAAGGCCCTGAAAAACACCATAACCCCAAAGTGTTGAACTCAATTAGAAGAGATTAGAAGTTATGGGGTCGTGAGATTATAGGGTTTAACCCCAATAAACAGACATACGTTTTTTCAACGTACTAACAACGTGTTAATGATTGATAACCCGTATACGTTAGATATTGTTCGTTTTTAAAATACACGTTATTTCCGTGAAAAATTTGTAATTTATACACTAAATATGTATTCAGAAAGTTTTGCAACGTTCTATCAACACTATATTTAAATTATTTATTAGACAAGAATAGACAATGTTAAAAAAATGTTGGGAGGAGTTGTCATCCGAAGAATAATTATGACTGGGTTTGTTTGAAGGTGGTAGACAATGAAGTAATATCAAAAAAATTACCTTGCCGGACTTCCATTGTCTGTATTATGTTACTTAACACAACGTTTCGGTTAGTAAGTATCTCTAACCGTTTTCAAGTGTAAACTAAATTATAATTCTAACCACCACTGGTCCCCGGCTACGGCCCTGAATACCAATAGATATACCCATTTATAGGAACAATGTTTTGAAATATTAAGTGTTTATGTATATTACTGTATCTATATCCCGTCTGTTACGAATCCGGCCGGAGTGGATATTTATAGTTTCCAGACTTGTCTATAACACCTAAACGAAATTGTTGTGGTTCCCTGCTATTTTTATAACTTAAAATTTTTCATGTTTTATTTATTTATTCTGTTGAATCAGTGACATGACTATATTAGAGTATATAGTATATGTATACACCAATGACCAACAGTCGACAAATAATAAAATAAAGTATATAAACCACTTTATTGAACAATTTCGTAATGTCAGCTCTAAAATTTATATCTTCGCAATTTGGGTTCGTGGTTTCTTTCGTAGTATATTTTATGACACCTAAAACGATAACTTTTTAATGGGAGCTACTTGAGATTAACTTTATAAAAAAAGTTTGTTCTTTTGGGCAGCACGACTCTGATTCTGCACTAATTGTTTTTTGTAATACGCATTAAAGCGTAAGGTAAGGTGGGGTAAATGCAACTGGTTTTTTGAATAGTTGACTTTTGGACTTCCATAAAAAATATGAATGATTCAAATAAAATTTTGCAAAAAATACCATGGCGTGTTCAGTAATTTTGCCATTAATTTATGAAGGAATTTTAGTAAAAGCTCAAACTACATTTTTACAACATATTTATCTTTAAATAATATCAACATATTACATTTACCCCAGCAAATGGGGCAAGTAATTTTGCCATTAATTTATGAAGGAATTTTAGTAAAAGCTCAAACTACATTTTTACAACATATTTTTCTTTAAATAATATCAACATATTACATTTACCCCAGCAAATGGGGCAAATGTAATAGCAGCCTGTATTTGCAAGAGGTACTCTATATGAGATTCGAGAACGGGGCAAATGTAAAAGGTACGGTTTTTACTACATATGGTTATTATTTCAACTAAATTCCATTACAACTGAAGAAGTTACAAACTTTTTAATGAATTATGATTAATGGTATCATTTTCAATAAAATAAGAACTAAAGTAAAACACAAAGTAAATTGTTATCTACTCATTTTAAGTAAGTAACAAGTTAAAAAATACATTTTCATTCTATTTTGGTCCTTGGGATTTTTTGACATATGTTCTGACTATGGAGGGCTTTAGGAAGGAGTCCGATCGAAAATGGCTGTTCTTTAAATTTACGTCCCTGTTTAGTAGTTAGTTCGCTATTTCCCGGTCGCGGCGCAGTGATCGTCAAGTGTTTGACTTTTTACAGGTTTTGATAGACGTCAGCGGTATTTTTATCCAATAATTAATAAAATAAGCTTTATTAGATATAGTATATACATATCTCAGCCTGTAGAGGGTTTTAGTTAACTAAATTCAATAAAACAGTTGATTATCCCATAAGAACCCATGCATTTTACAGATTTAAAGGAACACATGCGCCCCTGACGGCCATTTTTAAAGCTGCTTTACCGATCCAAAACTTTGCCCGAAACCAATGTATTGCGATCGGTCTCCTAACCTAAAGCCCTCCATAGTTCTGACCATGACGCCTAAAACAAAAAATTATCAACCAGTCTTAAACGAAAACAAATAATGGGGTAAATGTAACAGAGCCTATTACAGTTACCCACTACAAACATGTTACATTAACCCCAAAACCGATTTCTCTCGGGGCAAATGTACTACATGAAATAAATCGGCCGTAAAAAATGTATTTATTATAATTTCTGATTTGAATCGATATATTTGCCCGATCTGACCGTGTAAACTCATATTTACCTGCTAATACTTTTCGTAATGTAGAATAGCCGGCACCGAAATTTGTAACACTAATTTGAAAACTCACTGCAAAATCTCGCAGCCATAAGCGTCTTACTGAAGTGACAAACATAGATATGCGCATTGCAGAATGGACGAGGACACTTGAACTACGAAATTAATACACGCTCAACGGCGTAAATTATAGGACCAAATAACACATTTACCCCAATCTTGCATTTACCCCACCTTACCTTATAGCAAATTTTAGTTATTTTTAAACAGCTAAGTCAACGGCTAAGTTGAGCGTTCCTTTTAAAAATTTAAGCACAGCAAAAATTTTCTCCCTCCGTCTTGCCGCGGTTAAGTATGCCCCCCTACATTTCTCATACGATTATATGAAGTTGTTCGTGAAGGGTTCCTTTAACAACTTAGTTATGCGCGTATTTTTACTTACTTTGCTGTTTAAAAGAAGCTAAAGGAAAGTACCTAATATAATATATAACTACTACTATTTTTAGCTTTATGGTGCAAAATATTTTTAATCGTTTCACCAGGTACGGTAACAGAACTGTCGAAAAATTAAAAATAGTATATTGTTTTATTAGGAGTAAAAGCGATACTTTTCTGACGAGTCTGTAGGGTTGCCGGACGAACAAAGTGAGTCCGGCAATTACGGACGAGTCATAAGAAGTTGCTTTTACTCCGAATAAAACATACTTTTTTTTCTTCAGACGTTGTTTAATATGAAAACACAAAGATACAAAATGTTTTAATTGTTTTATTTAAAAATTTTAAGTTTTGAGAAGGGGCTAGCGTTCCTATGGATTTATTATTATATTGTTTGATAGCGACGTGCCATTCGATTTGACAAGTGTCAGCATTCATTATTGCGTAACTTTATTTAATTTTTATCCTTTTAAAAATAGAATTTTTTAAAACTACATTTACTTTAAATTAAAATGTCAGACTCAGAATTTACCTGTACGCCCCCGGAGGTTGCCAAAATTGCAGCAAATGTTGCGAACAATTTGCTGCCAACAACTTTCTGGTATTATTTAATATATATTTAGTCATGAGAACACAGTCATACTTTTACTTCCGCTGCTATTGGCAACGGAAGAAAAAGTAAATACTTTTTCTTCCGTTGCCAAAAGCAACCGCCTTCTGACGAAAAAGTAGAACTTTAACGTCAAAAAATTAGTAGAAAAACGTCAAATTTATTGACGTTTGAAGAAAAATAATTTTATTTGACTAAAACGTATTTTAAATCCCTTTAAAACAAAGAAAAAACCGAAAAGTGACGTTGTACACCGTCTAACACAATATTATTCTATAAAGATATTGACAACCTCTTTAAAATATCTTATATATTAACGTCATAAATAATATTACTTTATTAATAAAATCAATTAAAAGAAAAAGTATAAATAATTTAATTTAGTAAATATCTCTTTACTTTTATGTTTTAAAAAAGGCCAATTTTTTAATTTTTCTGATATTTTTTGGAATGTTGTTATATTTAATTATTCCGTCATATAAAAGCGATTTTTTCCAAAAATAATTTTTGCTGGTGTAGTTTGATAATTTATAATATAACGTCTGGTGTTATGTTTGATTTTTATTCGTTTAAAATAATAGAGTGAATTAGAATGCAAATTTTTAATTTATAAATGTTTTGAACGTGTAAATAACCCTTCGGTCTATATAGATTAACAGTTGACTCTAGATGTGGTAATTAATAACTTAATTTTGCAATTTTTGTAATGGTTTTAAGTTTGATAAACAAGCAGATCCCCATACAGAAGTTATTGTAATTTTGAACATATTAATACATAAAAAATACATATTTTTTAAGTATTTCAAAGAAATGAAATATCTAGCTCTGTACAAAACAGATACCAAAGGAGATATCGAGTTTATAATATATGGGATATGGCCTTTCCAATTTAAATTTTCGTCTAAAACTAATCCTAAGAATTTTGTCGCTTCTGAATATTGAATATTTTTCTTATTATAAATGTGATTTTGTAAAATTTAACATAAGTTTATTTGATTGAAGCCAAGAATAAAGTATTTTTAAATTATTAATTATATCAAAATACATTTCTACGAAAGTTTCAGCGAATAAATAATTGTATTATCTGCAAATAGCTCTATACTGCCCTTTAAGTTCAATTTGGGAACGGAATTAATTTAAATTAAGATAATAATGGACCTAGTTTGATCCTTGTGTGTTGTTTTATTTGGTTCGCGCTAGTAAACAAACTAATAATTTTATTTTTCATAATTGAAAAGGTATGAGCACGATTTGTTTTTTTAATAAATTGGAAATTAGGAGGTTAAGGAGGCCGTTAACTAATTTAAAAATGGAAAAACTCAGGGAGGATTAAATCTGCCGGTACGAAAATTGAATTAAAATTTTATTTATACAAAAAAACATCCGGTGCATTAAATAGACTATTTTGTTTTACATGCGTTTTATTTGGAGGGGAGGAAATTTGGTCTTGAAAAAGAACCAATGACCTTGTCCGTAACTGGAAAAAATTAAAATACATGAAAAATCAAAGGTACATAATATACACACCATCCTTAACTGCTGTATGCTTGGTAAAAATAACATTCAAGCTCTGTTAAATTCGTAACGAAATAATCAAGCAAAACAGAAAGTTGATAAAAACATGATGATGATTGTCCCAAACTAAAATATAATTCGTTTTTGCGGTGAGAAACTTCTATTGAACGAACCACCTACTATAGTACTATAGTACTTATAGTATATTTACTGCCGTGCGAGCAAAAATTATTTGCATCAAAGAGGGCTTGGATTAAAAACAGTATGGCTTGGTTTAGATGATATGGGGACGATATATCTAACCAAATCTAGGTTAAAATTTTGTCAAATTCATATTATGACATGATATCCCAAAGTAATGAGTAATAAAAGAAGTAGACAAATACAAATTTATTTTTGTTGTTTACAAAATTAGCAAAGTAAGAATATACAGAAAGAAAAAGAAAAATAATTACTTTCATCCGAAAAAACTGTCAGGTCTAATAAATCATTTATTTCTAATAAATTTTGGGTAAACCATTGAGAGTAATTCCTGCGTCTTTTAAAATCTGCGGCTTGTATTTCTTGGAATACTTGCACTTTATAAGGAAATAAATTTAGCTGCTTCTTAAGAATAGTCCTGCATGTTCCATAAGATCTTCCCACTTCTTGGGACAGGCGTTCGGGTTTGTTCGGGCTTGTTGATATGTTTAATTGTTGAATGATAAAAATCCCCAGCAATAAAAGCAACGTTAGGAAAATGTTCGTAAAAATCGTTCATGCGCAAACCCGGATTGTATTGCCACTCACCATTTACTCTAACACCGTTTCGAAAATACGCTTCAACCATGAATGTTTTGTGCTGTTCCGTAAAGCCCATTGTGTGAATTGTTCAAGAAATTGAAAAAATTAGCGATGAATTAAATTACTTTTAACGACTGTCAAAGATCACGGAATAACTGATTGATTGTTAATTCAGGTAGTTACTGACACCCAACAGGTATTAAGCTCTACGGCTAAGCATTACGTCCTTAGATGCAAGGCCCTCTTTGATGCAAATAATTTTTACACGCACGGTATATTTACTATAAAATATTGACTGAATTTCACAATATTTGGGTATTTTCCAAAATAATTTTTGGTACTTGCTTACTAAAATGTCACGAGGCGCGACTAATTATGGCACATGGTCTTCTAAACGAAAATACTTTTATAGTGGTCAATTAAATAGTCACCTTAATGTAAACCATTAATACTAAATGGATCAGGCCACGAAGATTCCCCCTAAAGATTTATAGAAAGAAAAAACAGTTTTTTTTTAAACGAATTAGTTAATTACTGTGTTTGACAAATCTAAAACAGATATAATCATAACATAAATAATATCAATCATTATAAGTTGGTAATATCAAAATCAATTTAGACGGAAGCTTGAAAGCAATAAAATATTATTTCGATATATAGTATCCTATAAACTCGAACCATCCACTTCCATATCAAATTTGGTTATCTGAATATCCAAAAAACTGTATTCCAATAAAAAATTATTGCGGGACTATATATTACCCTTACAAAAACATGGACCCAGATTTTTTTGTTATATATATTCGCTTATTTATTTTTATGTTTCTTTTTCATAAAATAATTAATGGAAGACTACAGACATGTTATATATAAATTTTTTCTTTAAAATATGTTCTAGTAAAACAAAACCTTTTTTTTTAATTTTTTAAAATTTCTTAAAACTTATTTTTGCATACAATGTGTAAGTTTTAACTCCTGCTGGGGTAACTAGGCCGTAACAAGCCTGGTACCCCAACAGTATTTTATTTCAAGCTAAATGGTAAGCCAATCTACCTCATTTTATTACATTTCATTTATCACATTCCCATTTTTTTATCTTTTACAGAAAGCATCTACATGACTTTTACGAAAAACAATTTTTTCTTTTTTCTTTCCCTCTTATTTTACCACTTTCACATGTCTCCGACATAGTTGAATTAAACTAAAGATTTTTCATTACACTTACACTTAAAAATGATTTTTACAAAGTCTTTTTAAAACTACCTAATTTTTCTTTTTTCTCTACATTTCCCACCCATCCCAAGACAGTGGCTTTGCACTGGTCCTTGACTTTTCAGTACTTATATGCTGAAATATTTTCTGTCTTTTGACTATTCAAATTTTTTCACTCCTCGTATGTAGGTACCATTGAAAGCTCCAGTACGGCTTAGTCTCACTTCTTATTTTCTCTACTGCTAACAACGTCAGCATTGTACCATTTACTTCGTTTTCCTGATGATGAGTGTTTCTACACTCGAAACATGTCGATTCAATTTATTATGAATCATTCTAGGTTCGCCTAGTTATCCGAATAAAAAATTGTGGAGAAAGACTTTGTGCTTTTATTTTTTCAATAAGACTTTAATTCAACAAACTATCAATCATCAATCAAGTCTAATTTCTGTATGCTGGGTAAAATTAATATTTAAACTCAATAAATTTCTGCATATACCGTACCAAACAAATCAAGCAAAACAACAAAGTTAATAAAAACAGACAGATATGTCTTATTTGAAATACGTTCTGTTGAGGATTGCATTAGGCTTCAGAGATGTCTGGATATGATCTATGAGTGGTGTTGCAGAAATAAACTTTCTTTTAATCCTCTTAAATGCAATGCAATGCCTTTTAACCGTAAACTCAATCCCAGAATTCATAATTTTAATGTTGTCGGTAGTGTACTTATAAGGCCTAATATTATTAAAGATTTAGGTGTTGTTTTTGATCCCAAGTTATCATTTGTAAATCATATCGAATGCGTGGTGGCAAAGGCATCGAGTGTAACCCGTAACTCAAGAGAGTTTTAGCAAGCTTCTACGCTTCGTGTCTTATATATAGCATTAATTGAATCTAAGTTTGAATATGCCTCTATTGTGTGGAGTCCAATTTACTTGACGTCTATTTAAAGTTTAAAGAGAGTGCAACGGAAATTTTTTAAATCTGCGTCTTTCATTCTGGATGGGATTTGCCCTGGTATTGGATATCTGCATAACGTGTTGCTTGGCAGGTTTAATGTTACCGAATTAGCTTCCAGATGCTCTTGTTATTCAGTTATTTTTTTGTTCAAACTTTTTCATGGCGCGATTAATTATATTGATCTCACTAACTAGTTCCCGAGTTCACGCTATAAGGTCCAACCTATTTTTGCTGCCAAGGCTACGGACAAACATCCTGATATATTCACCATTTCATCAAATGTTTCAGATACAGCCTTATTGAACATATTATATGATATCAGGCCCGGTTCTAGACCTCCTGGCGCCCCCGGGCAAGGGTCTTATTTAGCGCCCTCGAAATTTTTATTTCATATTTTTTCCTGAATGTATACAGGGTGTTCATTTGAAAACTTCCCACCTCGACTTCCCTGCTTTAAAATGAAAATGTGTAAAATCGCTCGGACCCGTCGATTTTTATTTCGAGGGGAACATCTTTTGCGTATATTGTCAATCTTGTTACTTCAAGCCCCTAGGTGGGAGGGGGGTAAGATCTAAATCTTAAGTGAATACCCCTATTTTATATAATTTTTTTGGATTCTGCATAAAATTCTGAACATTTTTAATAAATGCATTATTAGTCTATACTTAACAGTTTCCGAGATATTGACTCTTGAAAAATGACATTTTTGAACTTTGACAGCGTCTAGCTTTCTAACTGTACGTCTTAGAGCAAAACGGCTTACATGTCTCTAACTTCGATTTTTATTATCTTTCCAACAGAGTGAACTTTCGGTTAAACCGGATTTAAGAAATATAGTACTTTCGGTTTAACCGGATATATAAAATAGGGGTATCTATTTAGGATTTAGATCTTACCCCCCCCCCCCCCCTCCCTCCCAGGGGCTTGAAGTAACAAGATTGACAATATACGCAAAAGATGTCCCCCTCGAAATAAAGATCGACGGGGTCCGAGCGATTTCCCACATTTTCATTAATCGAGGTAGGAAGTTTTCAAATGAACACCCTGTATATACTTATACCATCAAAAATATTTAATTTTTTTGTCTTAATATTTTAAGAAGAGGCTCTCTGTGCACTCTGCAGTGACTAATTTGCAAATAATTTGCTCCCTTCAATGTTTTAATTTTAGAAAAAAACAAGTCGACACGAGTCTATCCAACTGAGCCTGCTGTTTCTTTTTTAGTCGCCGCGCCGCGCTCACCGCGTCGCGCTAAGGGCGGACTATAAATATCGAGGTTTAAAGATCATCGATGTTCCATTTTCGATGTTTTTTTGGTCCCTATTAAATGGGTTAAAGGCACCCGCTTTGTTTCAGAATTTATAAAAAATACTTGGGCGCCCTTATCTTTTAAATAGTATATTATACATCGAAGGTTATACAGACGCTTATTTGTTTTACCTTTGGCAATATTTTACGCCCCTTGGACTTTGCGCCCTTGGCGTCTGCCCGGGTTGCCCGGGCGCTGTGACCGGACCTGATGATATACTACCTACATAGTAATATTGCGCACCTAAAAAGGATGTTAGTCTAATTTGGCTCCTCTATTACCTACTTATTAGTTAATATTGTATTTTTACATTTTGTTTTGTTGTTATAATTTATCCAAACTCAGTTTGATGACATAAAAAAGCGTTTAACAGGCTTCAAAGAGACCGACCTGACAACCAGGGTTGTCAGATCTATTTTTTTAAATTCTTTAAGTTATCTTTATTAAAAATGTTCTTTTTATCAGTAGTCAATTGTTAGTCAGTAACTCTCTTTGAGAGCTAGTTCACAAATATACTTTAAACTAAGAGTTTGAGTGTGAATGAAAGAAGAACATTAATATTATTGTAGTTTTTTTAGTCCTTAAGATATATTATTTAGAAAAAACAATTAAAATTAAAATAAAAAGGGTTTTCATTGTTAAAAAACAACTAATTAACAAACAATTATTGTTTCTCGTATACTTATATATTATATTAGCAAACCCGAAAATTTGGTAGAACTGGCAATCGTGCATAGTTTATGCACGGCTCGAACACCGTCTCCCAATCTGTGAATGATACTTAAGACAAACGCAATTGGAAATTTATATGTTCTAAACAAGATAGGCGGAATATTTTCAGCGAATCACGATATTTCTTATCTACCTGCTAAAAGATAATTGAGCCATCACTGTCATGTCAGGTATTAATAGTTTCTTAAGGAAAAGAACAGTGGAGTAGGTGGTTTAACATATTTTTCTATAATTTACGTATTTAATTTTGGTTTATAACTGTGTGGCTTTGGACAGATACGTTTTTACTTGGTACATTTTATTATCAGCAATGGCTTTTTAGCCATCATTTTAAACAGCAGTTCAAGGTGAATCATATTGGTGCCAACATGCTCGGTGGAGTGGGCCTTTGAGAGCGCAACAAGTCCGGAATTGAGAAACAAAGATTTACATGTTTAATGTCAACGTATTATTTTAATGTTAAGCGCAGCTGTCCTTGATAATATTCGGCAGATAATTAACAACATGAGTAGCGATGTATGGAAAAATTGCAAAGCTCATGTTACTGTAGAAATGGATTATCACTGTTTTATCGCCTATAGCACCAATACTGATCCAACCGTGAAAACGATTCTACTTCTGAAAATAACGATGATTCCATCAATCCAATTGTTACTGCATTTTAAATCAATAATTTTCGTTTACAACGTGTTACCTATTAAAATTGTTTTACTTATATTGTATTATCATTTAAAACAATATTTATACCCTACGCATTTTAATTATTTGGAGATACGACGCCTATGATTATAAGTTTAATGCTTTTTTTATGTTAAAGTTGCTTTATTTATATTATTATCATCTTTAAAAATTAAAACAATACCCTACTTATTTTAATTATTTGGTTGGCGACGCCTATGGTTAGTTTTATACTTTTTATGTCATTAAATTAACCTAAGAAACACTATATATTACAACTATAATGCATTTTGTCTCCTTATCCTATAATGGCTTGTTGTTGGATCTTGTAATTAATTAAATAAATAAATCAAATTATAATTGGTGGACTGCGAGTATATTTACTGCTATATTTACTAAAATGTCACGAACCGGCACTGTATTAAAGTAAGTAAGTTTTAAAATCTGGGAGTCTATTATTGCGAACATTGAAAAATTTAAAGAATATCATAAAGTTCATCTTTTTAGAAGTAGATTGGGTTTCATAAAGTAAACTTATTAAAAAAATATATTTCATATTATTATATCACAGGAGATAACGCGAACAATATAACGATAAAGTATTAAAAAAGCAATGAAATTTAAAAACTATAAAAGTTTAAAAAACAATGAAGGAGAGAAATTACAAAGTGCGCCAAACTTTCAAGGACCTAAAGCGTTTTTGTGCTTTATTTTTAAACTTTTTCGTTAAGTAATAAAATAAGTAGACAAATACAAATTTATTTTTGTTGTTTACAAAATTAACGAAGAAAGAAAAAGACAAATAATTACATAAATTGCTGAAATTGGCCACCGCCATGCTCCAAGCATAAATTCACACGTCTCTTCCTATTTTCGAAAGTGTTGACCAGCATCTCTGGAGAAATGTTACCACATTCTTGGATAATCCTTTCTTGTAATTGTTTTGAATTTGCAACTGGTGTTTTAAAAATAGTGTTCTTTAAAAAAGAAAAAACGAAGTAATCCATAACCGTTAAACAAGGTGATCTAGGTGGGAATTCAATGTCTGATTGAATACTGATCAATCTGTCGTCGAAAAAATTGCGTAAGTAGTTAATAGTTTCGGCGGCGGTATGGGCGGTTGCACCGTCCTGTTGAAAATATCCAAAACGTAGTTCGACATCACGTAATTATTCCACAAATGGATTCAAAATATTGTCTCTATACCGCTATGCTGTAACTGAAAAAGAAAGAAAGAAAATCTGGGAGTCTATTTTTGCGAACATTGAAAAATAAAGAATATCATAAAGTTCAGCTTTTTAGAACTAGATTGGGTTTCATAAAGCAAACTTATTAAAAAAATATATTTCATATCATTATATCACAGGAGATAATTCGAACAATTTAATAATAAAGCATTAAAAAGACAATGAAATTTAAAAACTACGAAAGTTTAAAAAACAATGAAGATGAATGAAACTTTTTAAAATAAATTTATCAAACTCTTTCGGTTTATTGTTAGGGAGAGAAATTACCGAGTGCGCTAAACTTTCAAGGACCTAAAAGCGTTTTTGTGCTTCATTTTAAAACTTTTTCGTTACGAACATTATGTAAGTTCGTAACAATTTTATGTCTATATTCTTTTGATATTTTACGTGACTATGTTATCCAAATTGGGGCAAGTCCTATGCAAGCACCATTATTCATTCACGGTAAGCTTCATCAAGTCCCCCTTTACTACAGTGACAGAAACAAATCCAAACTACTAGCTATAAATCACAAAATAATGCGGAAAAATAACGTAGACTTGCCATATAAAACATTAAAAAGTGATTACAATAAATAATAAAATAAAATGGCAAGGAGGGAAGTCGGAGACACGAAAAGAGCATATAGTTTGTTGGTAAGAAATAAAGATATACATTTATTCCCCTAGATAAAGCATCAAAAGAAATGTAGAATGAGACGAGAGGCTAGTGTTTACTTGTTTTAGATGGCAATCTTCATATAGGTATTTGTAAGAATATACAGAGTGTTTCATTAAAGGTGGCCACCGGCCATATCTCGGAAACTACTAAAAGCATAGAAGCTTGGTCATGAGAAAATTCTGGAAATCATTTCTAAGTTCCACATTTCGCCGCAAGGGGGCACAATTAAAAATTAATTTTTTAAATCTAAATTTCTCTGAAAATTCCCATATTAGGGTATAACTCTGATTACTTCATTAGAAAGCTTAAACAACAAGATTAAACATCATTTTGGTTTAAGGCTCATTGGCGTACCGGCCTTGATAAAAGTGGGAGAAGCTATTGAAAGTGTAAACATTAAAATCGTTGTAACTTCTAAACGACTGATCCGATTTTACTTAATTTAAGCTTGTTTGGAAGAGAAAGGTTTTTTTATGCCAATAGTACGCGATAATTCCTAATAAAATTGCTAAAGGGCGCAATTTGTAATAATAACAGTTTTTTTTTTAAATTTTATCCCGAAAATTCAAATCATACGGTATAACTATGACATCATAATCGAAAAGTAGATTAAATTTGCAAGAAAAAATGTGCAGACCGCAGTTCGATATCTTTGTTCGTTTCAGAGTTATTGCCAAAACAATAATTTTTAACACTTCGAAGAAATTATTGTTTATATAATATTTTATCTTAACATAGTATAAAACACACGCTGTCGCTGTCTGTCCGTCCGTCCCCTTATATGCTTAAATCTTTAAAACTACGCAACGGATTTTGAAGCGGTTTTTTTTAATAGATAGAGTGATTCAAGGGGAAGGTTTTTATGTATAATGCCGGGTACTAATATATCGGGTTTGTTCGGGTTTGTATTTATACCAGCGGGTTGCAACGCATGCCGGATACACGCTAGTAATTTATATAATATACAGGGTTGCCTTCTTGAAAACTTGTGGTTGGCTTTGCTACATTGAAAAAATTGTATTGTTATTCGTTAACAAAACAACATATACCTAAACAAATAATAATAATAATAATAATCCACTTTTATTTAAGGTTGAATTCTCGATGTCGTTCAATTTATTGCCAACCTAAAACCTATTTCGCTTTGTTTTTCAAGTTTATTATTTTTTAAACTGAGATTTAAATAAAATCAGTATCGTCGGCACATAACTTAGGTAATATCTGATATATTACAAAAATATCAATTTATTTCATTGCTAATTTTGGGAGAATTGTATAGTGAAAGAACAATGAGTGACAATGACATAATAATGCTAAAAAAAATATTACCCGATATTTTTCGCTATACAATTCTCCTAAAATAAGTTATGAAATTCCTTGATATTTATTAAATATGTCAATTATTACCTATAGAATATCAAGTCGATACTGATTTTCTTTAAATTTTGTATAAAAGCTAGAAAACATAAATAAATCTACGCGAAATAGGTTATAGGTTGGCAAACATGTTGATACTCCCACCTTAAGATAATACGGGATACATTGTAGCATAGCAAGGCGAAGTTTAGCAGAATCCATGGGAATCTGCTATTCTTACACTTAACCTTTACGTAGTTATACATCAAAAAATCAATATTAAACCTATAGAGATATAAATGTCTAAATAATTTTTTTCCAATAAATTTTGGGTTAACCATTGAAAGTAATTCCTGCGTCTTCCAAAATCTACGGCTTGTATTTCTTGGAATACTGGCACTTTATAAGGAAATAAATTTACCTGCTTCTTAAGAATAGTCCTGCATGTTCCATAAGATCTTCCCACTTCTTGGGACAGGCGTCTTATACAATTTGTTGGCGTATTTTGCATTATTTCACGAAAGTTTGTAACAAGTTCTTACAGATGGTCTTCCTGCTCCTTTTTGTGTTGTATAGAACCTGTTTCCCTAAACACAGCCCCGGTTCTTTTCAGGTAATAATAAAAATCCCTAGCAATAAAAGCAACGTTAGGAAAACGTTCGTGAAAATCGTCCATGCACAAACCCGGATTGTATTACCACTCACCATTTACTCTAACCCCGTTTCGAAAATACGCTTCAACCAAGAATGTTTTGAGCTGTTTTGTAAAGCCCATTGTGTTAATTGTTCAAGAAATTGGAAAAATTAGCGATGAATCAAATTAATTGTAACGACTGTCAAAGATGACTGAATAACTGATTGATTGTTAATTTAGGTAGTTACTGACACCCAACAGGTATTAAGCTCTACTGCTAAGCATTACGTCCTGAGATGCAAGGCCATCTTTAATGCAAATAATTTTTGCTCGCACGGTACATGAAGGCTTGGGTCGAGTCAACGTTCAAAAGTTTTAAATCATATTTACATTTATTTTGTCAACCCTCTGAATCCTTGGATATTTTAATTTTTGTGCGCCACAAAATGAAAATATACTGCTAAAATATAAATTTTATTTAGAAACAGGCTTTTCCCCACAATTTTCTTTCTGTCTTACTCATTTACACTAAGTTTTATTATTTACGAAATGCGACGGATGTCACATTACCCGTAGTTTATGTCATGGAGCAAACCGAGTTTTGCCGCCGGTTTTGCTTCTAAATGGATAAATGAAATATTTTATTTAAAGAAAGACTCCACCTGACGGCAAGCAAATCCTTTGAACAATTTTTTTTAAAGGTCTACTCTAAAGGGGTAAAAGTAAAAGGATAATTTATGTTAAGCTGGACAACAAAAAAAGAGAAAAACACACACTATTATTATCGTTTATTTTATACAGTAAAAATCCTTATAATAAAATTATAAATCTTGGTCAAATTGTGATATTTTTGAAATGGCACAAATGAGCTTTTTTACTAGAGTAAATTTTTTCTTAAAACAAAGCATTTCGACAGTAGTCAACGATATTTGACATTAACAGCTGATCTGGTTTCGTCGTTAAAGTTCCCAGATCAGCAGTGGGCCGTAGCAAGCTCACGCGTCAGTTTGCGTCATACTATTTTCTTCCGATTTTGGTGTTTTTCAAGTGTTTCTGCTGCTGTTTTTTGTGTGTTGTGTGTGGTAAACATTTTACTCTTAGATTTTATATATTTCAGAGACAGATTTTTTAGGTGTTTATTATTTACGTTTAATAGTGAGTAGGGGAGACCAGGGTTGGAAGTCACATTTTTTTCTTTTATATTTTTTGTCTCCATTTTCCTAGTTTAGCAATAGCATTTGTATATCAATAGATAGTGCATTCATTCTAGTTTCAAAAGACATCAATACTTTATGTCTAACACTACCAATTGAGGAAACATTACAATTTTTATGAAAAAGAAAAAGTGAGACTTGTAACCCCGTGTCAGGGATGGTTGTCACATTGTGCGGGGAAGGTAGTCACTATGGAGGACTTGAGGTAGGAGGCCGATCGCAATGCATTGGATTCGGTCCCAAATTAGCATCGGTAATTCAGCTTTACGAGTCGCTGTAAGATGGCGCGCGTGTTCGAAGTGGGCTATCAAATAATGGTTTCTTATGGACGCAATAACTATTTTTATTTAAATTAGTTCTTTAAGGAACAAATAAGGACTTTTATATGAATTTACACTTACTTTGTTATACTTATTAGTAAACTCGGCCTGTATAAAGTTCCAACGATGCTTGGTTTTTAAAATACAGGGTATTAAACATTCGAGCTATACCTTTGGAGCTAGAAAGAGACTTATTTGGCTGCGTTTTCTCTTTGAAAAAGATCCCGTCTTACACCCCGACACAAAGCAAACTCTAGTTTTATAAATTGTACCATTATTTATTATAAATATGGAAATTAATTACAATACAACGTTATTTATCTTGTCTTGCCTTCAAACATTATTTGTCATTTCGAAAAATAAAATGTCAATTGTCAAAAGTAAAAGCACAGAAAAATAAAGGGTTTAAGTAAAAGTTAAAATCTATGGAGGATCTAGTTTTCCATATTAAAAACGAAGAAGAAGAAGACAACATCAGCCCACTTCGGACGCGAGAGCCATCTATCGGCCAATAGCGAACTAACCAAAAAACCGGGACAGAATTTGAAAATGCTGCCATTGTCGATCGGCCTCCTACCCTATAGTTCTCCATAGTAGTCACATGGTAAATTATAGTGAAAATAAAGACGTTTATTCAAATCGAACTAATTTTTATTAAAGAAATATGGTTGTAGTTACTAAATTACCTAGTGTACCCAAAAAAATAACGAAAAATGTTTTATTCATAATAAAAAACAAAATATGCTTAACACTAATAACGTCTATCAAACTAGAGACTAGAGAATCGGTTAACAAAAAAATATACTTATTCATAATAAAAACAAAACAAACTTCTATCAAAAAAATAGGTCAACAAAAGTAAAAAATATAGTCATAATAAAAAACAGAATAAGCTTAACGCATATACGTGCAGGGGGGTTGGTTGTCACACGTGACTACCAGCCCCCAGCAACGTGAGACAACCGGCCCCAAGTCACGTTTTTCAAAATATCCTCCCGAAATAAGTTAAAAAATCATATAACCATATTATAAAGTACACATTAAACATCAAAGATACACAAAAAAATATATTAATATCCAATATTTAGGTATAATTACGATAATCAATACAGATGCACAAAAAATTACTTTTAATACGCGAAAAAAACAAACGCACGTGTCTCCGTCACGACATTTCAGAACGGACTGAAGTGAAGTTTAAGGATATGTATCGCTACCACGAGTCTTCGACGCCGATGAACGAACTTATTCGTTCACGCAGTTTTCTGTTATGGCCGCTGTGACAACCAACCCGTGAGACAACCAACCCCGGTATCCCCTACAAACACCATTTTGGGTAACTCATGTTTTACCAAATCAATGAAGTGCCTAGCTTAACCATTTACTTATCGTTATATACAGGATGTTTCATAACTATAAATGCATGCATGTCGCGAGAATCCTCTTAATAGTCACAACAATTTTTAAGAACCGATGCCGCGATGGCTGATTGAGTGCACGTTGACTGTGTCATTCTGCGAGGCGCATCCTGCTTAAAAGTGTTTCTTTTCTGCCATTTTCATTAGTGTTCCTGAATTTTAAACTACATAATAAAATTAAAAAATATACAAGATTTTATTTTACTTTGTTAGCATAGCAAGCGAAGCCGCAGGTATACGCAAGTAAACAATACAGTGTCACCAGTAAAGTCCGCATCATATGGGATTTTTTTTTAATAATAACTTTATTCGAAATTTGACTTTGGCATCAAGTTCTGCTTCGATCGAGATGAAAATTAAGAAAAAAAATAGTAGTCACGTGAAAAAGTGAAAAGTTTTTTAAATGCAGTTTCTAGACCACATGCAAAAATTGCAGCTGCATATTATGATAATTTTGATTTTTTACCTATATTTTGTAAATTGCACCACTTTTGCAAAATAGGACTCAACGAAACCTACATAAAACTTCTCAGTTTTGACAAGGCTTTATTTCAGATACATTTTCTATAAAGTAGCGCCATATTAAATGTGTGTTTTTCTACAAAATCAAAATTGGGCTATGAAAATTTGGTCGCATGTGATGCAAAGTTTATTTGTTTTTGACCCTGTATAAGGTAACTTCATAAAATAAGTATTTTTGAAAACGTAGTTTGTGCCTGAAAGTAATACACCTTAATATTAAGACAATAAAGAACACAGTGTCATCAGTAAAGTGTTCATTAAGTGGAAAATAAATTTTAGTGGTAGGTAAAAAATCAAAATTATTACCTTATGCAGCAGAAATTTTCCATGTAGGCTAGAAACTACATTTAAAAAAAACTTTTTCTTATAACTTTGTTCGATACTTTCAGAAATAACCCCACTTTTAAATTATTTTTTGGAAAAAATTAAAATTTGACACATAATGCGAATCACGTGACTACTAAAGTATATTTTTATTCGAGATGGACACGATATAAACATTGCCAGCGCGTGATAGAAGGGATTGTCCAAATCTTATTGGTCGTTCCGATGGAGGATCAAACGATCGTGCCGCTTTTAACACCTGCATCTCCAGACAGTCTGGCTATTGTTTTTTACAGTATTGTAATAGGCCTCTTTGACGATTTGCGTGTTTTTAAAAGATTTTTAATAGGCATTAAGAAAATATTACACCAGAAAAATGGCAAAAATGTATTGCACATGTCCGGGAAAATGTGGAAACTAAAATGTGGGAACTAGACAACATCATGGAGATCCAAGTGGAACGCCTTGTGATTCACGTTAGCGAGAATGAGGATACAACCTCAACCAGTAGTGATTCAGATCTATCTGAATAGTGCTTTTTTTATGTATTAAAAATACATTTTTTACTTTCACTACTTATGTGACCAATATATACACGGTTGCCCACAGGGTTTTTTTTTCACATGGTGAAAATATAAAATATGCTTATAGAAAATAAGTGATTTTTAAACATATTGTGCAGAAAAATAGTACGATAAAATAAACTTTCAAAAAGCATTAACGCCCTTTCCCTCCGCCTTATCACCTTTGCGAGCCATCCATCAGATACCAACATATCTTGCAAATATAAATTGCTCTTTGTGTTACCGAATAGTTTATACTAATTTGTGATACTAAGTGAACAAAACAACATAAATTTATTTTTTATTTAAAAGAAATAGGAATTATGTTCTAAAAAAAGATGTGATCTGACCTATCCAACTGTAGTACCATGATGCTGCCGAATGTGGTACCATTTATGGAATTACTGATATAAAGGTCTTAAAACCCTAAGGTGGGAATGTAAAATTAATTTTGCTCCATCTCATACCGGTTTGGCATAAAAAGCTGTCAAATAGGTTAAAATAACGATTTTCAATTGTTTATAGCTCCTAAAGGTATAATTGACTGTTTTCAAGTGATATATTATTATACTCGTACTTTTATGTAGAAACAAAAAATGGTAAAATATATACGGTGTCCCATTTAAAAAAAAAAAACATTACTTTGGTCTGCCACGTTTTTCTAGGACACCCTGTACAACTAAAATATTATGGTCTTATAAATCCTTTAAAACCCTAAAACTCTTGTCTAAAACTTTTTTTTGCTAAACATTATACTTTACGAAATCGACCGTTCTGGTTCTTTATACTCACCCTGTATATCAATAGATCTGACCCTACCCACCAACCTACAAAATGTGTAATTGTTTATATAGCATTTTTCACACCAAAAATAATTTTAAAAAATATTACAAAAATAAGATTTTTAACGATTCTAAATGCGGCCCTTATAAATATAGCTATTAGGGAAATCACGTGCTCATGGCATGCTTTTGTTTTGGTCGTGTCCATCTCGAATAAAAATAGACTTTATTTTCTTGCTTAATTTTCATCTCGATCAAAGCATAACTTGATGCCAAAGTCAAATTTTGAATAAAGCTATTAATAAAAAAAATCCCATATGATGCAGACTTTACTAGTGACACTGTAAATAAATCGCTTTTCTTTTATAAAAGAAAAGTTTATAAATGCGCCCTATTCTCACCACCGGAATGTAAAATGTAAAAACTGTACGACGATACTAATAAATAAAAGCAGAGAAGAATGCCATCGTGGGGGAAACTTATTTAAAGAAAAACATCAATTTTAAAGAACAGGTGCGGAATTGATTTAGAAATTTTCTCGAATTTTCTCTCGTGGAAATGGCTGGAGACGTAGTAGAAAATTTGTTAGCTTCAATTTATTCCGCGGGTGCTGATGTTCGAGAGCGACTGGCGAAAATAAGTGGTAAATTAAAATTTGCACCTTGCCGCAATTTGTAGCTCCAGAAAAAAATTGTCGATCAAGGGTCTAGTAAAATTAAATTCGATTTATAAAATAATTTGGAAAACATTGTACACCAAACAATTTTAAGCGTAGGCGAAAATTGATACGCAATTTGGAGAAGCAAGAATGAGCCTAATGAATAAAAATTAAGCAATTACTTGAAGCAATTACTCTTTAGTAAAAGCAATTGCTTGACTAGCAAATGCTATAAGTAAAAGCAATCGCTAGATCTGGATATGAATAAAATTTTGAAGCAGTTGGTATTTTTCTTACACTCTGTAGCAAATGCTTATTCAACACTAGTTCAGACGTGGCTTATCCACTTGTTCAGATTATAGATTTAATTTAATTTGCAAAAGAGTTGACGTAAATACACAAGCACGTAGCCAGGAAATGTATTCGGGCCGGGGGGGGGGGGGTCCGGCAGTGGCGTATTTCGGATTTTGATGAGGGTGGTATTTTTTTCTTTCTTTATTAAAAAATGCGCCAAGCAAATTTTTTTTAGGTGCCACGCCCTTTTTTTGACTCTCGAAACTTGAAAATTCTTAGTTTCGATAGCCTAACCCGAAAAAACGTAGACATTATAGAAAATTTAAAATTTTTATTTTAAAAATTATTTTCTTTAAGTTATGTATATCGTGGGCGTACAAGGAAAATCGACTAAGTCCACTTTTATTATAATTGCGAAAATTAAAACCATTAAGTCCGTATAGTTACTATACTTCGTATAGAAAAACCATATAAGTCCAAACGCGCATAAGGGGTCTGTAACTATCTGTATTTTGACTAAGTCCATATTTCTGTAATAGTCAACATGAAGAATTCACTAAGTACATGCTATGTTAATGTACTTAGTACAAACTATTGACTGCTGAAAGACAGTGAAGTAGATGACTCAGACGACTCCTTCGATGACGAACCTTTCTTTAATTTATCAAACAAAAATGCAAATCTGTAACAGGTTAAATTACTTTAAGTCCAAATTTATATTGAAAACTAACAGGAAAAATACTTTAAGTCCAAATATTTATAAAAAAATATAAATAAAATCGTTCAAGTAAATATTTTTTTATTTATTCATCAATAATTACTTTCAATTACATAAGAAATCTATATTAATGTTATATAAAATATTTAAAATGAAAAATCGATTTTATGCATTTAGGTTAGTTTTAAAATACATTTTTCTCAAAACTATATATAAATTATGGACTTAGCTGATTTTCCTTGTACGCCCACGATACAATATTATATGTTATTTTCCTATTTTGCTGAAAAAAAATATATTTTCTAAGAATTTCTGGGGGGGGGGTCCGGACCCCCTGGACCCCCCCTGGCTATGTGCTTGTAAATACAACAACGTTGGTCTATTTATTTAGTACAATAGTAATCTGTTACGTTTTTGTGGAAAATAGGAAACTTATATTTGTGATATGGCAGATTTCAGTGAAAACGAGAAAAATGATAGAAGTGATGAAGAAATTAAAGACTAGCAATAATTGATACCTATTTCTGAAGAAGTAGTCCATACTCAAAGTGGAGTTGAATAATATAGGGAAAAGAAAACCATAAAGTCTTTCTCCACAATTTTAATTCAATAGCTACGCTATAATCTGCATGTTTCGAGTGTAGAAACACTCATCATCAGGATGTTGAAGTAAAAATTATGAACAGCTGATGTTGTTAGCAAAAGAGAAAATATAATAAAGTTAAAGGTGGAACTAATCCATAATGGAGCTTTCAATAGCACGTATAGGGAGTGAAAAAATTTTGCAGTCATGATAGATTTTCCGCCTCTTGACTGCAAAATTTTTTCACTCCCTATACGTGCTATTGAAAGCTCCATTATGGATTAGTTCCACCTTTAACTTTATTATATTTTCTCTTTTGCTAACAACATCAGCTGTTCATAATTTTTACTTCAACATCCTGATGATGAGTGTTTCTACACTCGAAACATGTAGATTATAGCGTAGCTATTGAATTAAAATTGTGGAGAAAGACTTTATGGTTTTCTTTTCCTGATACCTATTTGTTCACAAATTAAAGGAACATAAACAAATCTCTCTGACCACAACCGTTTAGCTTCCACAACAGCTTCAGCACTTGTAGGAAATTTAATAAAAATATTGGCCTTCTCCAAAACCGCATCCATTACAGAAGTATATATCTTGCAGACAGTAGTTTGGTGAACATCGAGTTCTTCACCTACAGAATTTTGAAAGTCCGGATCCGACAATTTCCGCAGACTTTAATCTTATTTAAAGGCGACACTGCACCCCTTCGCCTTTTACCAGTATCAGTCAAAAAATAATTTGCCAACCACTCAGCATTTTCGCAGTCAAATCGATAAAACTTTCTGAAATCATCATATCTGCAATTTTTACACAGTAGATTTTTCTTTTACAGACGTTCTTATATTCAGCTATAATTGAAGACACAAATTAAGAGCGACGCACGTGTATGCCGCGGAGAACTAAAGTTGACTGCTACCAAGCAAACGATGCCGAGGTTGCCCTAGGTTAAAAAGTTAAAAGCAATCGCTACACTAGAAAAAGCAATTCCTTAATTTATTTATCACATTTTAAGCAAGCGATAGCGATCGCTTCTCTTTTTTAAGAAAAAGCATTGACTAGAAGCAATTCCTTCACTTTTAAGCAATTGCTGGACGCAAAAGCAATTACTTTAGTTTTTATTCATTGGCTTTCAAGAAATTACTTTGATTTTACAAGAAAAAGCAATCGCTACATTTTTATTCATTAGGCTCAATGCATAGTATGATCACAGGCCTATAAAAAAGTCAAATGCCCAATCCGCTTAAGACCTGTGTTCTTAAAATAGCATCTCTAGGAAAGGCCGTCTTATAAGGGAATTTTTTCCCGAAAAAAAAGTTTGCAACCATTTGAAATTATATTAACGCCAACCAAAAACACGAGTCTTGCCGAGCCATGGCGAGCTGGCTTCGGCGAGCCAATTAAGTCTATTGTTATTAAGTTTTTCGCGTGTTTATTGTGGTATTTGTTAATTTTGTTGATCAATTTGTTGTTATTTATGTAATATATAAAATTTCCAAACAATAGGTACTGTGTTTAGAGAATAATTGTTTTAATAGTCAGACAAGTGCGACAGAGATATCTCCTTCAACAGGTAATGAATCTTAATAGGCGCATTGTTTCATTAAGATTACTATAAATATTATAAAGACATTTTAAAAATTGTTCATGATAATCTGTTGCCTGGTGATGTCCAGATATTATTAACGAAGTTATAGCTGCTCTCTAGAAGGGTCATTGTTAAGATTGTTTTTCTTTGCCAATCAGCTTTTTTAAAAACTTATCAGATATTATTCGTTTTTTTTTTACCTTTCAACAAACCTAAATAACATAACCCTATATTTTCAATGTTTTCATAACGTGCGAGCAAAAATTATTTGCATCAAAGAGGGCCTTGCATCTAAGGACGTAATGCTTAGCCGTAAAGCCTAATACCTGTTGGGTGCAGTAAATACCTAAATTAACAATCAATCAGTTATTCCGTCATCTTTGACAGTCGTTACAAGTAATTTGATTCATCGCTAATTTTTCCAATTTCTTGAACAATTCACACAATGGGCTTTCTGGAACAGCACAAAACATTCATGGTTGAAGCGTATTTTCGGAACGGGGTTAGAGTAAATGGTGAGTGGCAATACAATCCTGGTTTGTGCATGGACGATTTTCACGAACATTTTCCTAACGTTGCTTTTTATTGCTGGGGATTTTTATCATTGCATGAAAAAAACCGTGGCTGTGTTTAGGGAAACAGGTTCTACACAACACAAAAAAGGAGCAGGAACAGAAGAACTTGTTGCAAACGTTCGTGAAATAGTGCAAAATACGCCAACAAATTGTATAAGACGCCTGTCCCAAGAAGTGGGAAGATCTTATGGAAAATGCAGGACTATTCTTAAGAAGCAGCTAAATTTATTTCCTTATAAAGTGCAAGTATTCCAAGAAATACAAGCCGCAGGTTTTGACAGACGCAGGAATTACTCTCAATGGTTTACCCAAAATTTATTGGAAAGAAATGATTTATTAGACCTGACATTTTTTTCGGATGAAGCCTGGTTCCACATCTCCCGTTATGTGAATTCTCAGAATACACGCATGTGAAGTAGTGAAAATCCCCATTTTTTTGTAGAGTCCACATTGCACCCTCAAAAAATTGGTGTCTGGTTAGCTGTTTCCCGAAGAAGAATAGTTGGTCCTATTTTTTTTCATGACACAGTTACAGCACAGCGGTATAGAGACAATATTTTGAATCTGTTTGTGGAGCAATTACTTGACGACGAACTACGTTTTGGAAATTTTCAACAGGGACGGTGCAACCGCCCATATAGCCGCCGAAACTATTAACTACTTACGCAATTTTTTCGACGACAGATTGATCAGTTTTCGATCAGACATTGAATTTCCACCTAGATCACCTTGTTTAACGGTTAGTTTAGAACAATTACAAGAAAGGATTATCCAAGAATGTGGTAACATTTCTCCAGAGATGCTGGTCAACACTTTCGAAAATATGAAGAGACGTGTGAATTTATGCTTGGAGCATGGCGGTGGCCAATTTCAGCAATTTACATAATTATTTTTCTTTTTCTTTCTATATATTCTTAATTTCATCAAAACCAGGACGTTAAAGTGAAAACAGGAAACTCAATACTCCCTAAAAAATCCAAAATAGGACATCCTGTATATAATTTCCTTAAAATAATAATATTTCATAACTTTTAAAGAATCTTTCTAGTATCTACTTGGGTTTATTCTGTTCGTTTAAATCTCAACTTATCTTAGGTTATTTTATTATTTTAATAAAAACTTACCAAACTCCAAAAGCAACCAGCGAAATATAAATGACAATCAATAAACCAGAAGCGCTCAAGTAACGTTATTAAAAATGATAAAAATTTATTACGCAGGATATTTCAGCCATTTATTTTCCAGCATTTTTAATTTATAGGTCGTGTGGATGGGACAAAATTTTAATTTTGCTAACATTTATTTTATCTGTCGCGTAGGGATTTCACCACGATTTGAAATATACATTTTTCAAGTTTCCAGAGCAAAAAAAACCCGAATTCGGTGCCTTAATTACATTTTTTATGGAAAATATAAAATTGGTTAAAAAATGGTTATAGTGAGGACCTAAAGTCCGTCCCCCCCCCCCCCCTCTAACTTCTAAACCGTTTGGTATGTTTTAATGAAATTTTGAACGATAATATTTGAGCAAGTCTTGCACTTTTTGACATACCAATGACAGCTTTAAATGTCAAGATGACAGCGGGGTCCGCTTTTGGAATATTTTTTTAAATGGATAGGGGGTTCCAATGGTACCTCATTTTGAAGGTCTTTTAACGCTTAAAACATTCTCCAATTTAAAAAACATTTGGTTCAGTATGATTTGAAATTTATTAATTATAAGTATTTTAAACAAAAGATAAAGGGACACATCTACAAAACAGTGGTTACTTCAACAATTGTTGAAAATGACCGCCATGGACCTCTTGGCAAATAAATATTCTATTAGTAAATTCCTCTCGGACATTGTGAAGCACCTGTGGCGTTATCCTTGAACAAACATCTGTAATTCGTTGCCTAAGTTCTTCTAATGAGCCTGGAGCCGTTTTATAAACCTCAGTTTTAACGTATCCCCAAAGAAAAAAATCTAGAACCGTTAGGTCTGGCGATCTAGCTGGCCATTCTGTCGGACCTCGACGACCAATCCACCTATTTTCATAGGATTCGTCTAGGTAATTTCTGACTTGCCTAAAATAGTGTGGCGGGGCACCATCTTGTTGAAATACAACCTCTTGAAACTCATGTGGGTTTTGGGCAACAACATCATTAATAAGTGGAGTAATTGTTTGTTGCAACATATCCAGGTACCTGGGGCCATTAAGATTATATTCCAGAAAAATGGGACCTATAATGTGATTACCCAAAATGCCTGCCCAAACATTTATTTTCTGGGAAAACTGTGTATGTCCCTCCCGAAAAACATGAGGGTTTTCATCACTCCAGTACCTACAGTTTTGGGTATTAACTCGTCCATGTAAGGAAAAAGTACTTTCGTCGCTAAAACAGATATTCCGCAAATAGTTATTATTCCTTACGATTCTTTCTGACATAATTTCGCAAAATTCTAGTCGTCTATCTGGATCATCTTCTGTTAATTCGTGTATAATTTTCATTTTATATGGGTGAAATTTATGGCTATTCAAAATTCTTTTGACATAACTACGAGAAACATTACATGCCTCAGCCACGTGTTTCGTTGGCTGTTGGGGAGTAACAACCATTTCAGCTAAAACTTGGACTTTCACATCTTCCACGATTTTTGGCCTTCCAGACCTTGGTGCGTCTTTAACCGAACCAGTTTCTTAAAATTTTAAGATTAGTTTTCGCAAAAATTTTCTGCATATTTGGCGTTCCGGATATCGTTCATTGAACATACGAACAGCAGCATGGTAATTTCGGTTTGCTTCGCCAAAAATAATAATCGCTTCAAATTTATCTTCTAAATAACGAGCCATTTAAGACAATTTCGAGGTAAAAATATTTTTTGTCAATCAGACATTTAAAAACAGTATGACAGCAACAATCAATAGATAACTATAGGTAAAAAAAGTGTGTTATAAACAGTGGTAGTCATAATGTAGAAACCGATATTATTGATTCCTGTTTAGAAAATACTGAACCAAATGTTTTTTAAATTGGAGAATGTTTTAAGCATTAAAAGACCTTCAAAATGAGGTACCATTGGAACCCCCTTTCCATTTAAAAAAATATTTCAAAAACGGACCCAGCTGTCATCTTGACATTTAAAGCTGTCATTGGTATGTCAAAAAGTGCAAGACTTGCTCAAATATTATCGTTCAAAATTTCATTAAAATATACCGAACGGTTAAGAAGTTAGAGGGGGGGGGGGGGGACGGACATTAGGTCCTCACTGTATAATATTCCACCTAACATACAAAATTAGGTTAGGTTTACTTGAGCTTCTACTACTCTTGAGCAAAATTGATATAACTAATCCAATTCAATATTATTTATTTATTTCCTAAAAACTTTTTTACACTTACAACATTTTTTTCTTAATCGATTAATAAAAACAAATTAAAATTAAACCTATCCTGAAATATCCAAGACTGCTACAAAATGAACAACCATAATAAATATAAACAAATCGAAATAAATCCAACCTACGACTTAAACTTTTTGGAATTCGACAAATTTAACCTGCGTTTCAGTTTTTTAAAAGGCCTCCTATCGCTTGCAATTAATTTTTTTTAAATTGTTGATTAAAAACCATCTAAACATTAATTAGGTACCTACCTCTATTTTATTTAATATAATACAGATATGCCCGAAAAAAACAGTACTGAAACTAAGTTGGCGGTGTTTTTATGCGTGCGCTGTCACACTCAAGTTAGCTAGTATAGACCTGTCAAGTAAACCTCAAACAAGTAATTAGTAGGGCCTAATTGTTAAAAATGGTGTTAAGTACAGAGGAGAAAGTGTTTCTGGTAGAGCATTATTTTCGCTCATACGGAATGGGCCGATATAATGGTGCAAGTTTGCTATACGTGTCTGATCAATTCACACAACGGTTTAATAAACGTTCTCCAAGTACCTAATGCTGTAATTTTGAAGGTTATTGAAAAGTTCAGAAATACGGGTAGTGTATTGTGCCAACGAAAAGGAAACTCGGGGCGTCCCAGGACAGTTAACAACAACAATAACCATGAACGTGTTTTTGAGCAAATCTTACAAAATCCGAAAGCCAGCCAGGCAAGGACAGCGTTACAACTTGATTTAAAAAGAACTTCCTTTCAAAGAATCCTGAAGGAGCTGGGTGCATTTTCGTATGTGATTCAGGTACATCAACAACTACATCCTCGGTATTATCGCAGTAGAGTGGAATATTGCGCCAGAATTCTCGCGTTACAGTATGAAAATCCTGAATTTTTGAAAAATGTTTGGTTTTCAGACGAAGCACACTTTCACTTGTCAGGCTATGTGAATCATCGCACAAATCGATTTCTGGGCTTTGCCAGACCCGATGAGGATCAAGAGGTTCCTTTACATAGTGCAAAAGTGAGTGTCTGGTGTGCTGTGTCCGGACACGGAATCATTGGTCCGTACTTCATCGAAGAGAATGGTAGGCAAGTCACACTTAATCAACAGAGGTACAGACACATTTTAACACGATTTATCCCTGATCTACATCAATTCTGTCGTGCACGTAACTTGGCATTTCGAAACCAATTTTTTCAGCAGGACGGGGCAACTTGCCATACTGCTGCCGCAATTCGTCAATTTCTTCAAGAACATTTTCCAAGCAAATTCATTTCACGATTTACTGACTTCCCTTATCCTTCACATTCTCCAGACCTTACACCTCCAGACGCATACATTTGGGGCATGGCTAAAAATGCCGTTTTCAAACAGGCACCACAAACCATCGATGAATTAAAGGATGCCGTTAGAGTCTTCTTCGCAGCTCTGAGACAACCCTTATTCAATAACATGACCAGAAGCTTAGAACATCGTTATGAAGTCTGTCTTGAACGAGGAGGTGCACATTTAGAACATATAATAAAGTGTCAATAATATGTATTTTGTAAATATATAATACGATTACAAGTTCAGTACTTTTTATTTCGGGCAATACTGTATTTCTTCCAATAACATTGGATATAACTAAAAAATTTGGAAAATTCTACAAATTCTATCTATTTTTAAGAGTAAAGCTTATAAATAGGTCCTTGAAAATCTAGTTCAATAGTTTATGATTTATTTCAGTTGGGTGTTAAATGTGTATCCGTGCAGAAAAGCAAATTTTGCACGCTTGAAAAAATATTGTTCCATAAAAAGAGAATAATATAAGTAATTGCAAAACGAAATATAAATATTAAATTTGTTTTTAGTAATACTAGCACAGCGCTGTGCATTTTTTTTATTTTTACAATTAGTCTAATTCAGTCTTTGAACATTATTTTTATTTAGCTAAAAGGTCAAAAGTATCTCGTTGTGTAACAAGCCTTTAAGCATTTATATAACTACAGTTAGAACTTTAACAGAATTTTGAATCTACAGTATTTACTTTCAATTTAATAAATGACGGATGACACAAATAAATAAGCAATACTTCTTCGTCGTCGTCAAATTTAATATAAATCTTCTGCGAAAACAAAAGTTACGTTTTATGGGTGAAAAAATACGTCCGAGCGCATGACTCGCCGGTCAGCTGCCTTCTCTCTGGGCACCTTCGGGCATGCGCACAAACCCCGTGTTATCGGCCTGTCCTACTTTAGCGACATGCTCAAAATACACTTCAGAACCGGCTCGGCCGCCATTTTTGTTGTTGTGTTTTAAGGTTTCTCTGTGGATTCCTTGTAGTTTTCTTAGCTATCGTGGATTGTGGGTGTTTAATATTTACGGATTTCTAGTTTTTGTGTAGTTTTTAGAATTCGACAAATTTAACCTGCGTTTCAGTTTTTTAAAAGGCCTCCTATCGCTTGCAATTAATTTTTTTTTAATTGTTGATTAAAAACCATCTAAACATTAATTAGGTACCTACCTCTATTTTATTTAATATAATACAGATATGCCCGAAAAAAACAGTACTGAAACTAAGTTGGCGGTGTTTTTATGCGTGCGCTGTCACACTCAAGTTAGCTAGTATAGACCTGTCAAGTAAACCTCAAACAAGTAATTAGTAGGGCCTAATTGTTAAAAATGGTGTTAAGTACAGAGGAGAAAGTGTTTCTGGTAGAGCATTATTTTCGCTCATACGGAATGGGCCGATATAATGGTGCAAGTTTGCTATACGTGTCTGATCAATTCACACAACGGTTTAATAAACGTTCTCCAAGTACCTAATGCTGTAATTTTGAAGGTTATTGAAAAGTTCAGAAATACGGGTAGTGTATTGTGCCAACGAAAAGGAAACTCGGGGCGTCCCAGGACAGTTAACAACAACAATAACCATGAACGTGTTTTTGAGCAAATCTTACAAAATCCGAAAGCCAGCCAGGCAAGGACAGCGTTACAACTTGATTTAAAAAGAACTTCCTTTCAAAGAATCCTGAAGGAGCTGGGTGCATTTTCGTATGTGATTCAGGTACATCAACAACTACATCCTCGGTATTATCGCAGTAGAGTGGAATATTGCGCCAGAATTCTCGCGTTACAGTATGAAAATCCTGAATTTTTGAAAAATGTTTGGTTTTCAGACGAAGCACACTTTCACTTGTCAGGCTATGTGAATCATCGCACAAATCGATTTCTGGGCTTTGCCAGACCCGATGAGGATCAAGAGGTTCCTTTACATAGTGCAAAAGTGAGTGTCTGGTGTGCTGTGTCCGGACACGGAATCATTGGTCCGTACTTCATCGAAGAGAATGGTAGGCAAGTCACACTTAATCAACAGAGGTACAGACACATTTTAACACGATTTATCCCTGATCTACATCAATTCTGTCGTGCACGTAACTTGGCATTTCGAAACCAATTTTTTCAGCAGGACGGGGCAACTTGCCATACTGCTGCCGCAATTCGTCAATTTCTTCAAGAACATTTTCCAAGCAAATTCATTTCACGATTTACTGACTTCCCTTATCCTTCACATTCTCCAGACCTTACACCTCCAGACGCATACATTTGGGGCATGGCTAAAAATGCCGTTTTCAAACAGGCACCACAAACCATCGATGAATTAAAGGATGCCGTTAGAGTCTTCTTTGCAGCTCTGAGACAACCCTTATTCAATAACATGACCAGAAGCTTAGAACATCGTTATGAAGTCTGTCTTGAACGAGGAGGTGCACATTTAGAACATATAATAAAGTGTCAATAATATGTATTTTGTAAATATATAATACGATTACAAGTTCAGTACTTTTTATTTCGGGCAATACTGTATTTCTTCCAATAACATTGGATATAACTAAAAAATTTGGAAAATTCTACAAATTCTATCTATTTTTAAGAGTAAAGCTTATAAATAGGTCCTTGAAAATCTAGTTCAATAGTTTATGATTTATTTCAGTTGGGTGTTAAATGTGTATCCGTGCAGAAAAGCAAATTTTGCACGCTTGAAAAAATATTGTTCCATAAAAAGAGAATAATATAAGTAATTGCAAAACGAAATATAAATATTAAATTTGTTTTTAGTAATACTAGCACAGCGCTGTGCATTTTTTTTATTTTTACAATTAGTCTAATTCAGTCTTTGAACATTATTTTTATTTAGCTAAAAGGTCAAAAGTATCTCGTTGTGTAACAAGCCTTTAAGCATTTATATAACTACAGTTAGAACTTTAACAGAATTTTGAATCTACAGTATTTACTTTCAATTTAATAAATGACGGATGACACAAATAAATAAGCAATACTTCTTCGTCGTCGTCAAATTTAATATAAATCTTCTGCGAAAACAAAAGTTACGTTTTATGGGTGAAAAAATACGTCCGAGCGCATGACTCGCCGGTCAGCTGCCTTCTCTCTGGGCACCTTCGGGCATGCGCACAAACCCCGTGTTATCGGCCTGTCCTACTTTAGCGACATGCTCAAAATACACTTCAGAACCGGCTCGGCCGCCATTTTTGTTGTTGTGTTTTAAGGTTTCTCTGTGGATTCCTTGTAGTTTTCTTAGCTATCGTGGATTGTGGGTGTTTAATATTTACGGATTTCTAGTTTTTGTGTAGTTTAGTGAATTGTGTCTGATTGTGACAAAATTAATTCTGTCAAAGTTGCTGGTTGGTTAATTCTTTGGTTAAAATCTCCACTCCCCGACATTAAGCTTTTATTAAAGCCAGTATTCCACAATTCAAGTTCTCGGGCAAACACTTTTCAAACAACTTTGCTTGAAAATGTTTTACACGTACCCAGTTTTTGCCAAATTGTCAAAATCAATACAGGTATATATATATGTATATACCAACTAATTGACTTGACTTGAAGTTAGATAGGTTATTTTGCTGGTTTTGTTTGTTTTTATATTCGATTTTGTAAAACTAGTTTAATTCACTTCTCTCTTCCTTTTCGAACTAAAAACACGACGACGAATCATTTTTGAACAAATTTTAACAACTACTGCTACTACTAAAAATGCCAGAAATCACTACCTGTTTTTCCAACTTGATCAAAAATTGAGAACAAAGTCCAATTTTTTGGCAAGAATTTAAATTTTAAAGCCCGGACCTGTCTATTATCCCATTCGTCAAATGATAATATTGCAGTGCGCATGTCTAATAGTGTCTAGCTTTGTTTACATGCGCGAGGCCATAAATCTTCCACTTTCGTGATTATTGTTTGCTTATCTAAAGATAAATTGTCTATGTTTCGTCCTTGTTAGGACTCTATGGGTAGCCATAACCCAAGCAATCACGACACAGCGGTGAGATATATTAAAAGCCTTTTTACAGACGCAAAGCGGCCATCAATACACATGGGTTATGGCTGCCCGTAGACTCCAAACTACCCGCCCCAGGGTATCCATTGTGCTTGGATCCCTGTGTATTCCAACATAAAAAAACAGTTACATACTTGTCCGATATGCCATAATATTGGCTTTTAATTATTTTTGCGGACACTATATGTATTATCTTCTAAACGTTATTTTTCTACTAAAATTTATTTGTAATTGTAACTCGTCGGTCTTTTCAATTTTTAAAAGAGGTTTTGAAAAACAGAGTTTTTAATGGGTGGCAATAAAAAATTATCATTAAATGTGTGTACAGAAAACATTTCATTGCGGTACCAATATCGTCGTTAGGAGTCCCTTAAAAAAAACTCGGCCCAATTAACCTTCTTTTCGATATGGCCGCCCACACGCCAACTTTCTGAGAGTGTCAAGAAATTATTCAGAGCTCTACATACTCATTTGTTGAAAATTTACATATTCAAAGAGGTAAAAACCATGCCTCGTCGGTAAAAAAGGGTTTTTAACGACTTTTTCATTATTAGTCAAATTACGCATAAACCACTCGGAACATTTCATTCGCCCCGGTTGCGGATGGTCGTTTGGTAACAATTCTTGGACTTAGCTTAGGCGATAAGCGTGCATATTCTTATACAGGTAACACTTCGGGAATGTATTGCTGTGCAAACTTTAGCTATCCCACGGAATACTTTCCTTTCTAGACTTCCTGTTTCTCTACAGGTCTGTTTGTATCACATTTTAAAAACATAATTGAGCACCTAATAAAAATATTCTTATAAATAATATCAATTAATCCCCATTGTGAACTGCCTCTTTCGCCCCCAAACGCTACCGCGTCCCTAAAGTGTTTTATTTTAAAAGAAAGCCCATAAACCAGAAAGATTTATTTTACTGTACACTGCACAAATACCAATCCCTACAAATTGGGTTTGTTCAGTTAATCTGCTTCATTTCACCCAATAATTAAAAAGGAAAAATATAGTAAAAGCAATTAGCGAAGCTTTGGTTATTTCCACATTTCCGATATAAAGTAGCTTTTGTTTAGACGTTGCATGTGTGAAATAGGCGCATACGTTTTGGTAATTGTGGTTTGCTAGCTTTTTAGATTTTATACCGTGCGAGCAAAAATTATTTGCATCAAAGAGGGCCTTGCATCTAAGGACGTAATGCTTAGCCGTAGAGCTTAATACCTGTTGGGTGTCAGTAAGTACCCGAATTAACAATCAATCAGTTATTCGTCATCTTTGACAGTCGTTACAAGTAATTTGATTCATCCCTAATTTTTCCAATTTCTTGAACAATTCACACAATGGGCTTTACGGAACATTCATGGTTGAAGCGTATTTTCGAAACGGGGTTAGAGAAGTTGGTTGGTTCATGTATGTTCCGCCATACCTGATCTCGAAGTTTCACCTCTTTGAGTATGTTTCAGATGTTCTTTAACCCGTACTCCAATGTACGATTCGCCACATTCGCAAGGGATTTGATAGATATATTTTTTTGTGATTTCATTACGAGGGGATTTTACTTTTGAAAGAAAACTTTTAAGTGTATTTCCGGATTTGAAGGCTGTTTTGATATTATAGTTTTTGGTTATCCTTCTTATCTTTTTAGAAATACCCTTGACAAAAGGTATTGTAAGAAATGCTTGCTCCTCATTCGTTTCTGTATTAATTTTTACTTCACGATTTTTAAGTTTTGAGATGGTATTAGTTACAAAGGTTTCAGGGTAACCATTTTGTTTAAATCTTTTTTGATATTTGAAATTTCAATATTAAGGTCTTCAAGATTGTTGCAAACGATTGGCGCCAACCCCATTTTGTATTTATTTGTTTACATTAAAAGCTGCCCTGTAACCTTAGACCGCACAGAACTCTTAATGTTTAAAGCTTCATAAAGTTGTTATTAAAAAGAACATCAAATAAATAATAATTTCTGCGGGTCAAAGATTCCTGACAAATATCTAACAATCCTAACAAATTAGACTTGGAATATTTTTTCGCTTCATTTCTCCGGATAATTAAAATGAAAAATATACAGCAGAAGCAATTAGGGTCCCTCTGTTTACTTTCTCATTTCCCTTTTAAAATAGCCTTTACATGTGGGTTATGAATAACATACCAACATGTTTGTCATTGTCGTTCAGTACCTTTATTTTTTATGGACGTATACGATGTGACAGTATAATGAAGAAGATAGGGTACACTGGCTCACGGATATATTAAAATTTTTATGACTTAACCTAAACTAAATTAGTTTAAACATGTGCTTCTCACAAAAATACTGAATATTTTACTTTTTTATTTATTTTAATAATTCCTTAGTCATTTTTGTACCAAAGTAAGAGCCAATTTTTTTTATACAAAAGCATACCTAATTATTCAAGGGATCGTCCGCGTCGTTCAAATAAAAACGAAAAAATAATCCTATTTTACACAATAAAATGAAAAAGAAAACTTAGTATAGCTTTCTAAAATATACCATAGTATACCTTTGTTAATATATATTTTTTTGCAGGTATGTATATTTTGACCACTGCACTGATACAAACTTCATTATTCATTGGCCACCTAAAGGTAGGTTTATTGTTTTTGTATTTGAAACTGTATAAAACTATACCTACTTGTTAATAAAAATGTTTTAAATTACCACTGATTTACTAATAAACCATAATCTAGGAAATGCGTCAAATTTGTTGTAATAACGCTGCAATTTTTCTGTTATCCAGTAAAGTAGGAGCCACAATTGCTTGGAGATGCTACAGGTTGTGGCTCCGTTCATTTTATTTGTGAAAGTTGTTCAACTATACGATCTATCTCCTCTGTGACCGATCCCAGTGCTCTAGCCTCAGGATTCTTGGCCAGGTCGGCAGACATGCCAGCATGCCTGCATCTTCCCTGGCGCAGGCGCATCAGTAAACTGGTTGTCATCTATATTATAGTGGTCAGAAACCCAATACAGAGTAATACGTTGATGAGCACCAAGTGTGCAGAAATTGTTGCTACGCTATCTTACTAAAGGAAGGTAAAATTATTGAAAACCATCCCTATAGATTACCTTTTTAAACAAATTGAGTATATGCAAAGTCAAAAATCTATAATAAAGCAACAATTAAAAAAAGTGCAAAACCACCGTTGAGACTACTTAGTTTTTAGATTGCTGTTCGTATATGTATGTTGCTACAATTATATTATTCCAGCTAAGAATAGTAGTACAGGTTCATCGGAATTATCTTTATATATTTTATGTAATCAGCCGATTGATGTTTAGCGCTTCTGATGTATGACAACGCCGGGCTTTCAGTTGGACCACTGGACACACAGTAGAGCGGTATAGCTTATTACTTATGATCGGTGGGAAAACAATAATAAATTTTATCTACGACTATTTAATAATAAAAGCATAATGTGTTTATTTGTACATATATAATGTGGTTCATATCACCTTAGTTACTCATAATCTACAATCGTGGATTATGAGATTTCATAATCCACGGTCCCAACAATAAAGGTTATATTGCTGATTAAAAAAAAACTAAAATAGACGCTGCTAATAAAATTTTAAAACAAATAAACTGAAATTTATGCCCATCTACATCTACCACTGTAAATAATGTTAGCTCCGAAACTTTTTCCATTACTAATAAAAACGATATGAATATAAGTAATATTCCTGCTCCCATTCATTTTCATAATTGCTCTAATGTTACAATAAATTTCATGAAAAATTAGAAATAAGTAATTGTATTTCGTTTAATTTTTGTTAACATTGTTGAATTGTATTTTTTAGTTAAGAAATACCATTAATAATATTACCTTGTTATGTAAAAATATCCTATTGTAATAAAATTTGTTGCTCTGAATGCATTTTCTAATTTTTTGAATACTGAATAGTCGTAGATAAAGTATAGGTAGTATTTGACTCGCGTATAATGGCTATATTACACTCGTATTCTTAAAACACGAGCCTTCGGCTAGTGTTTTAAAATCTCGTGTAAGATAGCCTACATTATACGCTCGGTAAATGATATACTATTATTATGCCACATAATCGTTACTATTTGCTGTACTGGGTACCTTATCAATAATAGTGCCACCAGTAAAAAAATAATGAAAATTAAAAACATTTTTCTTATAAAATAGACGTTTTGCCGCCAAAAGTAAGGGTTGGTTTGGGCGTGGTAATCAAAAAGTTTCCTACGCTTTCTACCCCCCCTCCCCCTTTATTGCTGATCATGGACTGATAACGTCGATAACGCCCCGGGTGTCATCCACCCCTTGCTACGCCGCTGATTAATGTAGACAAAGTTTCAGTTTTGGAACTGACACATTGTCAAAAAATATTTTTTTATGCTTCGATAATAGATGGTAACTAACTGCTCTCTATTATTTACAATAAAAAGAATCGGTTTTATTATTCTCTTTTCATTTAGTACAATAAACCTAAATTTACAACAGAATCCTGCTCCATTCAGTCTTGTAATTAAATACTTAAAAATAAAGGCTAATAAACATATATACAGCCAAAGCAATTAAGGCCCCTTGTTTGTTTTCGCGTTTCGGCTTTAAAGCGTTGCGCATGCAGATTTAGTATAATGGACCAACATTTTTATTTGTGTTGTTTGGTAACTTTATTACTAAGTACATGGTTATAAATAAAGGCTACAATTAAAGCAAAACTCAGATTAAAGGTATTAACAATATTTGTTTAATGATATACATATATTATGGCAACAGCAACGTTTTAATTGTATAAGAACCGTGATGAATGTTGTAATAAATGTAATTCGGACGAAACAATAAAAAGAAGGAGGCGGGTAGAGTGATATATTCAAAGAAACATTTTTAAGGTGCTCGCTGGTCCCTGGGACAAAGCGTCGCGAAGCGTAGCGAAGAGTCGCAATGTCAAATAATGACACCCTACCTAAAAATGTATTTAACAGTTTTACCACAACCACCTTAAAAAGAAGCCATGAAACAGTAGCGGCTCGTAATGAAGGGCTCTGGGGCGCCGCCCTCCCTGCAATTATTTCAAACAGAATCCAAAAATACTTTAATTAAAAAACAAATAACGCAATATCTGTAATAAGCAATCAATTAAAATAATTCAAATCAAAGATAGCCATATTCCAACGGGCAAGTTATACCGAATAAGCATTTTCTATTCGCACAAGCAAGACATATCAAGCGAGGGAGTGACGTCACCTATATATCGCACCATGAGCTGCACTGATGGGCTCAACATTTTCCGTCCAACAACAGCTGTTCGCGTTTCTTTTCGAAGCGACGCGACCTGTCGATGCCGCTGGTTTTGTTTTGACTACTAATTTATTAGTTATGTTATAAAGTTGGAAAATTTCGTCTAATATGAAGGTCAGTGATTTACAGAAGCTTGTGTGTTTAGTTCTCTCAGCTTAAGTGAAAAACTTGACTTAAAAAATGTAAAATTACAATCAAAATGTAAAAGTAAGGCACAGTTTTCGAGTAAGTTTGACAAAGAAATATAATATAATAAAATATCCTGGATATGCGGTTGTGAGGACAAAAATTCTTTTTTGTTTCGTGTGTCTTGCTTTTGGCGGGAATAATAAGATTTGACTGTCACTTTAAAAAATAATATTTGTTAGTGTTATCATTTGGTATGTTTAACAAAAATAAACGATTTGATTATAAATAGTTAACCGCTTTATTTAAAGCCAGCGCCCCCCTGACTTGCTAGTCACGAGCCGCCACTGGCCATGAAGTGACATCGGGCAACGCCGCATCAGCTGGGAGTTGCGGATCCACAAGCTATTATTATGACGCGCGGCAACAGGATAGTTA
The DNA here is from genome assembly GCA_963969555.1 of Polydrusus pterygomalis. NCBI lineage: Eukaryota > Metazoa > Arthropoda > Insecta > Coleoptera > Curculionidae > Polydrusus > Polydrusus pterygomalis. The sequence goes on along the minus strand of OZ018378.1, from coordinate 24,068,524 downwards.
TTTATTCTTTCAAAGGGTAAAACCCATTTAAAACAGTGGCGGCTGGTGAGGGAGGACTCTGGGACTCCGTTCCCCCAAGAATTCTAGTAAGAATCGTGTTTTTTTTTAATTTCATACATAAATATATAAGTACTAGTTAGCTACTATAAGGCTTACGCTTTATTTTAATAATTTTAAATAAATTAAATCGTTTCACCTAAACAAATCCATTTAATATTAGCTCCTCCGCTTAACTTACGAAACTAACTCCAACCAACACTTTCTCGATGGAGCGGACGTTTACGCGTACGTCCTTTTGTCGCAGAAGCAGGCAGACAAGCAGCAGCAGCAGATATCCGCGGTTGGGAGAGGTAAGAGAAGTGGTTCTGGGGACTCAACGTGGGTGAAGCCAATTGGCATTATATTTCGCGATTGTTGATTGTTTACTTACATGGTAATTGTTCTGCATCGGCAATTGACGGTGTTATGTTAGGTTAGTGTTGTTTTTCTTTTGGAAAATGAGGAAATGTGCAAACATTTTCGTGACGCACTTTGTTTTTTCTTCCTGCGGCCCTACGCCCTCCCTGGCTCGAAACTCACGAGCCGCCACTGATTTAAAATCATTGTTAGCCAATTCATTACCTTTTAAAAAAACCTTTACGTTCATATCAATGTCCTCTGAAACCTGATTAACAATATTTATACAGTCATTGGTCAAAACTAAACTATAAAAATATAATTTTGAGACACTTACAATTTTTACTTCCCAAAATTCAGAAGTATTAATTTTTTGTGAATAATTACTGAAATTGTCAAAACTTTTTATAAAATCTGATTGCTTGAAAGCTTGATTAAGTTGCGAGGTACGCTCTTGTTGTTCCTCGTTTCTCTCCGCTGGACTTTTTCTAGGAATGAGAACAGTTTTTGACAAGCAAGCAGGCAAATTGGGATAAAAGCACGGAACAGCTATTAAATTTAGTCTTATTTTAGTTGGAATTTTTTTTGTGGTGCCATCAGAAAATAAATCACTGGGGGCAAAAATACCTAGGTATCTAGAGGTATCCAACCTACTTACCAACATGGCGGATGGGACACCTCGGACCGGCGCGGGAAGTCAATTGAAACGGCGCCGCGTCGTGTCGATCCAATAAAAAAATGAAAAGACATAAATATATATTTTTTCATCCATTTATACGACATATTTTTTATAATAACTCATAAATAAAAAAACAAACTTTATTTTTTAACACGCTTTTTTTTATTATTAGCTTCATCTGTATGTTTGTATGTATGTTTGTAACCGACTTCTTTAAACCCGATTTTGACCCACTTTAAACGGTCAGATTTAATTTAAATTTTGTAGACTTATCAAGAACCGCTGACAATACAATTTTGACAGCTGTCAGGTATAAAACAAAGATGCGATTTTGACCAAACAAATTATGGACTCCGTATAGTATTCGATGCGGAGACTTCGGGAAAAATAAGCAAAAAATTCTTCTGTAAAAATTTGATAGCTGTCAATATGTCAAATCGTTTAAAAAAAATTATAATAATGAAAAAACTATAAGGTCGTATGTATATTGATGGTGGAAAGTTGATAAAAATACGCAAAAAATTCTCTTGTCAAAATTTAACACCTGTCAATATGTCACGATTTTTACAATAACCGATAGTAATGAAACAAACGTGGGGGTCATATAGATATTGTCGCTAAGAATAGAGAAAAATTATAAAAAAAATTCTACCCGTCAAAATAAAATTTTGACAATTTTTTTTTTAAATAAACACTTCAATATTTAATAAATTGAATGAAGCCACAAAACAATAAAGTTTATCCGAAAGAGCTAACTAAAATACAAAAAAGACAACTTTTAAATTAATACAAATAGAATTCTACACACCATTATAAAGACCCGCAAACAAACCGCCGGCCGGCCAGGCTGTTCGATTTCTCACTTTATTAATGCTATTGGAGCAAACCCGCACCAAAAATGATCACTAGTATTTTGTAGAGGTTCTTAGCAATCATGTCACCTATCAGATATCAATCGAAAACCAAATAAAAATACAAATTAATACGAAAAACCGCAAAGTTAACACCTTCATCGCGCGTAAATTACATACTAAAACATGGATAACCTCAAAAAAGTCACGTGATACAAGGATCTTTAAGCAGTGTTGTCGATGTTTCTGTTTTACAGCTTCTTTCAGGGTGGTTGGTGTTTTACTGTCTCTATCAAATTTCATTATTTATGCTTGTCTAATAAACTTTTACTGGAGATATATTTTCTAATTTATGTTCAAAAATTACTTCGATATTTTTCATTAAACAAATATAACTTGAAATAAATCCAACAACTTAAACAGTAGACGCAATATAAGGGACCAATAATATCTATAAAATTCTTGGTATGTAAATAATAAATTTTATTAAAATCAAAGCCCGAACACAAATTACATTAATTTTGTATGAATGAATGCATGAATTATGAAAATGTAATAACATGTTTTCCCATGCTCAAACCATTGGCCAATCCTGTTTAATAATTTACAAATTGAACACCGCACGTTTTAGATAAACACGCGAAAACCATTAGATAATAAATTGCTTTATAAATGAAAATGTTTTACCATTTTGGTTACATTATGGTAATTAAACAAACTATTTGGATTTCTAGTATAAAAAAAAGGTAGAAAAAAAATTCATTATTTCAGAGATAATTTTATTTATTATTAATTATTACCGTTCGTTTTACTAATATTTTATATTTGTTTAATTTAACCACATAAACCTAAACTGAAGAAAATAAAAAATAAATGTAGAAGAAAATACTACATACAGTACAGGCAAGCCTGACCTTACAAGACGACTTTTAATGAAAATAAATGAATACAAAATGGATTTGTTGACAACGCTGCCAAGTAGTGCCAACTTCTGTTCGAGCACGACAATAGCTACCCATACACCAGCATTCATTCCCGCCGTTTTTTCCTTCCACGTTCTTTCCTTTTAATATTATCAATCGTTAGTGGAGTAAGAGATGGCGGCCTAACGCTTCATTTAGGTATAGAAAAAGTTTTGTTTCATTTCAATTTCTTAAAGGAAAGAACGTGGAAGGAAAAAACGGCGGGAATGAATGCTGGTGTATGGGTAGCTATTCAGCTCTCGCTGCATTCCCCCTTTATAGCAGTAGGTACACACGTTCGGACTGAAATTTTCAGGTAAACGTACGGTCAAATATCTGCTGTTCTCTTGAAATGGATTATTCGCAAATACAAAAATTAAAATTATTTTATGGTAGCTAAGGCTGAGAGTGCAAAGAAAGTAGGTGTATTGCCTTTTTGTATCCCGACCAACCTGTCCCAGCATCTAAAACTATTTTAAATATTTTTGATAGGTTTATTACTAAATAATTGTTTAAGATTTTCGACTAGCATTCAAAAATACGACCATATTACTCCGACATACAGTGTGACCAGTAAAGTCCGCATCATATGGGATTTTTTTTTATTAATAACTTTATTCGAAATTTGACTTTGGCATCAAGTTCTGCTTCGATCGAAATGAAAATTAAGCAAAAAAATAGTAGTCACGTGATTCGCATTATCTGTAAAATTTAAATTATTTCCAAAAAATAATTCAAATTTCTGAAAATATCGAAAAAAGTTATTAAAAAAAGTTTTTTTTAATGCAGTTTCTAGTCCACATACAAAATTTCAGCTGCATAAGATAATTTTGATTTATACCCACCGCTGTGCTGTAACTGTGTCATGGAAAAAAGTAGGACCTTCTTCGGGAAACAGCTAACCAGACACCAATTTTTTGAGGGTGCAATGTGGACTCTACAAAAAAATGGGGATTTTCACTACTCCACGTGCGTGTATTCTGAGAATTCACATAACCGGTGAGGTGAAACCAGGCTTCATCCGAAAAAAAATGTCAGGTCTAATAAATCATTTCTTCTCAATAAATTTTGGGTAAACCATTGAGAGTAATTCCTGTCTTTCAAAATCTGCGGCTTGTATTTCTTGGAATACTTGCACTTTATAAGGAACAAATTTAGCTGCTTCTTAAGAATAGTCCTGCATGTACCATAAGATCTTCCCACTTCTTGGGACAGGCGTATTATACAATTTGTTGGCGTATTTTGCATTATTTCACGAACGTTTGCAACAAGTTCTTCTGTTCTTACAGATGGTCTTCCTGCTCCTTTTTTGTGTTGTATAGAATCTGTTTCCCTAAACACAGCCACGGTTCTTTTCAGGCAATGATAAACATCCCCAGCAATAACAGAAACGTTAGGAAAATGTTCGTAAAAATCGTCCATGCACAAACCCGGATTGTATTGTCACTCACCATTTACTTTAAACCCGTTTCAAAAATACGCTTCAACCATGATTGTTTTGTGCTGTTCCGTAAAGCCCATTGTGTGAATTTTGTTCAAGAAATTATCGATAAATCAAATTACTTGTAACGACTGTCAAAGATGACGGAATAACTGATTGATTGTTAATTCAGGTAGTTACTGACACCCAACAGGTATTAAGCTCTACGGCTAAGCATTACGTCCTTAGATGCAGGGCCCTCTCGCCTTTGCTCGCACGGTATTATATATGATACAAGATCCAAACGGGCGTCTGCTCAGATTGTATGGACTACCTACTAAGAGATGGTACTAAAGGCTATATACAACCAACAAAGGTTGATATGATAGTTTTTAGTACGACAGTTGTCTGATCGAGAGTATGAACGCCTACCCTGTACTGACGAGAATAAAACAGTTGCAGGTGGTGTTATCGTATTAAGATTATTGACTTTCAATTTCTTAGTAGTAGGCTTTGCAATCTGAATCTGCATTTTAATATCTAACTGTGTTAACCTAAAATACCTAACTGCGGTAAAATATTCCAAAAAAAACTACTTTTATAGTCTAAAATTATAGACGTAATTTATTGTCCAGAAATCACACAAACACATTTCTGGATTAAATTTGTCATAAACAATATATCGTTAGAAATAATAACCGTAGCTGCTAAAGACGACGCGACGCCCAGGAACAAATTGCAATTGCCAATATTTAAAAATGTATGACCCCCTTAATATTCAGAACATGCTTTGTGAACACGGCATAATATGACCCATTCAAAATTTGATAAATAAAATGTTTCAGCCTAATATTATTTATAAAATAAAGCATAAAATACGTTATTTTGATATCGTCTTACAAAAAAAAACATCTTTTAAAGAAAAAGGAAACGGTAATGATATTTATTTTTCCGGAATAAAAACATCAGGAAATAGACCCGGTTCCTCGTATTTTTATTTTAATGCTATGTTTTGCCAAAAAAGAATACATACAAAGCCGAAATTTTATATAAAAAGTCTCAACAAATATATTTTACGATTTAGAAAATAATAATATAAGAAGTGGGGTGTCTATAAATTTTTAAATGACATTATTATATCAGTCAACATTGCAAATTTTTACTTTTAAAAATAAATAGGTATAAATTTGAAATATTTTTAAAAACAAGTTATTGTGACGGATCTAGTTATCCAATGTTATTGAAAAACAATATATGCTGTACAAATAAGTCAAATTTAGCGCTCTCTTTATCCAGAGGCGGAATCAGGATTTTCTTCAGGGGGAGGCGCAAACAAAATGGGAATTAAATCCAACTGGCATTATTTCAGGGGTTCCGCAAGGCTCCATTCTATCTCCACTATTAATCATTATTTATACAGCAGAGATCATAACTTCTACACAATTATGTCATTCAGAAGCTTGCGCGGATGATACTCAACTTCACCTGAGCTTCTCCCCAACAAACTACTTGGATGCGATCCAGCAAATGAATTTCGACTTGGAAACCATTATTTCCCTATCTAATACTCATAACCTTAAATTAAATTCGGAAAAATCCAAAATTTTGTGCTTTTCAAACAAAGGTAATCGTGACACTGTTAAAAAGACTGTGAACATTTCTCTAAACAGCGTTGATCTTCCTTATGTACATTCAGCGAAAAATCTTGGTATTGTTTTGGATTAGGAGCTGCGCTTTAAAGAACACTTAAACAATATTAATAGAAAAGCATTTTATTCCTTAAAATTAATTTACAATAATAGACATATCCTCGAGCAAAAACTTAAAAGAATGCTCTGCGATAGCCTAGCTCTGTCACACTACTCCTACTGCGACTTCATTTATATGCCTTGTTTACATAAAATTGAAAAGAATAGAATACAAAAAATGCAAAATTTCTGTTGTAGACTGATTTACGAAATAAGAAAACGCGAGCATATAACCCATAAAATAAATTAGTGCAAATGGCTTAATATGAGAAATAGATGTAATTTTCATCTGGGTAATTTTATTCATTAAGTTCTTACCATGGAGAATACATCAAAAAAACTTAAAAATATGTTCATTTCCACAGACAACATTCACAAAAGAAATATCAGACACAAGAACAGTTTTACCATAACCCAATATAAAACATCATTATTTCAAAGAAGTTTCTCTTATAATGCAATAAAATTTAATAACTCAATTCCAAACGAATTTAAGTTATATAATATTAATAAGTTTAAGTTTAAGCTTCGTGCATACCTATTCAATAAGTAGTAATACATTCATAATTGTTTCACCACTTTTGCTGCCCGGGACCGCGCTTACGGGGACGGAATCGTTTTCCATTTTGTCGTTTAATTTAGTTTTACCATTAGTTTATAATAAATGTCATATTTATCAGACCAATACATCCGCTGCTATGCATTACACTATTAGTTATTTATTTTCTATATTAGCATATTTCAAGACGACTACCTTCTCAGTTTAGTGGTTGAGTTGGAGTAGCCCTGTTAGCTAGACTTCGCCACTGTGAGTTTGGTCAATTTCCTTTTTTTCCCTCAGCTATATACATATTATTTTTTGTTATTAAAAAAGTATTTTATTATTATTATTATTATTATTATTATTATTATTATTATTATTTTTATTATTATTATTATTATTATTATTATTATTATTATTATTATTAAAAATAAAGGATGGCTCTTACATTTTTTTGGTGATGTTAGAGGGGTGAATGGTTTATCTTTCTATTGAAAAACAAGCCAGCAGTACATTTTATCGGCTCTGTTTTTGTGTGCGCTCCCCCTCCCTGGATCGGCCACTATCTTCATCCATTGTTTTTACTATACAGTGAACAAGAGTGTTGAAACATTTTTATAAAAATGTTTTTCCTAATTAACTAGACAGACACAGATTAGAATTGCATTGAAACTAGATGACAAGATTAGAATCAATTATAATTATAACAAGAAAGAACTTTTAAATTATTCTGTTAATTTAAAAACCGCTTACATAATTATTATTACATGTTGATGTTAGGTACTCACGTTCATTTATAAAATGATCCAAATAGCTTTTTGCCAATTTAAATCGTTTCACAACGCGTATTTACATATTCATGTTTTGATGGTTTAAATAGTAATGCCCCTTAAATTAATTATTGTTAGTTATAAAATGCATGCAAATATATTTACCACCAAATAAATACTTCATTATTTACAATATATTATTAAATATTATAAGTACGCAGCAAACCGTAACTGGACCATCAATCACTAAAGATGAGATAGAAAAGGCTATCCGTAACTCGAAGAGTAACAAAGCGGTTGGCCCAGACGAAATCCCTTCAGAAATACTAAAACTTCTGGATGAGAGAGGCATCACAGCATTTCATAAAGTGTTCAACATTTTATATGATACTGGTCACTATCCCGAATAGTGGTTATGCTCTACTTTTATCTCATTGCCTAAGAAGATCAATGCAAGAAAATGCGAGGATCATAGACTCGTTAGTCTGATGAGTCATACATTAAAAATATTCCTTAAAATAATACACCAAAGAATATACAAAAAGTGCGAAAGAGACATAAGCGACTCACAATTTTGGTTTAGACAGGGGTTAGGCACAAGAGAAGCGATAGTTGCAACACTTGCTTGTTCAGAATTGCTATGATCAGAGAAAGGATATGTGCCTGTATTTCATAGATTACGAAAAAGCATTCGATCGATTACAACACCACAAATTAATGCAGCTCCTTAAAAAGCTTGATATAGACCAGAAAGACATCCGATGTATCGAGAACTTATATTGGCACCAAATCGCACAAATAAAATTAGACAATACCATGTCCAACACCATACGGATTAGGAGAGGGGTGCGGCAGGGATGTGTGCTGTCTCCGCTCTTATTTAATTTGTACTCGGAAGCAGTTTTTCAAGAAGCTTTGGAAGACGTGGAAATGGGAATAAAGGTTAATGGAACATGGATTAACAATATCCATTATGCTGATGATGCGGTCTTAATTGCCGATAATATACACGACCTACAAGAACTGGTCAATAGGGTAGGTGAAAAGAGTAAATCGATGGGCTTAAATATCAACACCAAAAAGACGAAATTCATGATTATTTCCAGAAACCTGAATACATTTCAAAACTCCAGCATGACTTTTAACGGAATGCCCATAGAAAGAGTGGAGAAGTTCAGGTACCTCGGCACCTGGCTCTTCGAAGACTGGACATAGGACAACGAAGTAAAATGTCGCATCGAACAAGCTCGAAAGGCATTCTTAAGGTTTTGAAGGGTACTTACCTGCTCTGAATTTGACCTTGACTTGAGGCTGAGGTTTATAAAGTGCTACGTTTGGTCAGTGCTTCTTTATGGTATGGAAGGTTGGACACTGAAAGCGAATACCATTAACAAATTAGAAGCTTTCGAGATGTGGCTATATCGCAGAACCCTTAAAATATCATTGACGGCAAAATTAACAAATGAGGAAGTTCTCAGACGTGTCAACAAAGAACGTGAACTGTTTAAGGCAATAAAGAAGAGGAAAACGGCATACCTGGGACATATCTTGCGAAGCGAAAGATACCAATTCTTGCAGCTGATGATTGAGGGCAAGATTGAGGGCACACGAGGAATCGGAAGGAAGAAGATGTCTTGGCTGCGAAACATCAGGCAATGGACAGAAATAAATGATGTTGAGTCGCTGATACACACCGCGAGAAATAGAGAAGCGATGGAAAATGTTATCGCGAACATCCATTAGTGGATACGCACCAGAAGAAGAAGAAGCAAACCGTAAAGAACTAAGGTCTACACACTAAAGGTTGCCTCAAACAGCAGCATTCGGGTAAGGGGTACAGCGGAAGCAGATTTTCTATTTAAATATCAATTTCGTAAAGTGTGAAAACGTGAGTTTAGAAAAATGGAAAATTTTAACAACAGTAAAACGATATTCATCACCTTGCAATGACACTTGGAATAATGTGAAACTCACTTTTCTTCTTTCTTTTTTAATTAATGTCATGTATCCATTGCCTAGTTTTAAGTTTTTCAGTCGCTATGACTGCACACGCTCTTTCTAAATTTTCTACAAACTCAGAAGATGAAGTTAAACTATTATTTCGTTTCCACATTTTCTGGTTATGATTAGCTAAGCACCCCACACCCCACAGCTTGTTTTTATAAAATAAATGATATGTGTTTTATTGAGGTAGGTCGGCATCAAGTGAAACCACCTAGTTACTAGCTACAACTAGCTTTCTCAATTGATAACTTTTTTAGCTCTCTCTGAAACTTTTTGTCACATATAATATTCCGTAAACGAAGGGGCAGATGATTAAATAATTTATTTTTGTTATGTAAGAGAGGGTCTTTGGTTAAAGTAGAAGAAGGAATGGGTAGAGCTATAATATGCTTGCTTCTTGTGGCAGTTGCTGATGGAGTTTGAATTTCAGATTTAAACGTTCTGTGCATAAGACATGCTGTTTCGAGAATAAAAAGAGAAGCTAAGGTTAAAATCTTTAAATTTATAAAATGAGGTGTACAGGACGTTCTGCGACCCACATGACAAATGCACCTTATTGCTCTTTTCTGCAAAATAAATACCGATCTAAAAAGGTGCTAAGAGCGAAATCCATATGTTCAAGGGCTTCAAAATATATTTTTAGGCTATAACTCTACAACGAAAAATATGGAAAAAACTTTTTGACATTAGCATTAAATTATGCACATTTCTTACCTACAATCGTTAAGTCATAAAATAATCGCAAATTTCAAAAACGATTTTTCGGTCGAGTCTCTAATAAATGGAACGTTGACATAACATCACTATCATTCTTGGAATACAATTGGAACGTAGTGCGGCATTTTAAAATTAACCGGATTTTTAGATAATTGGTAGCAAATAAATGTATGTGTATGTTTAGATTAAAATTGGTGGATAAAAAGTCAATACCCCAAAACAGCACATATAGTAATGAATGAAAAAAACTTAAATTTTTGCTGTACCCCACAAAAATATAATATCTTTACAGTTGTCTGGCAATGAGCCTTATTTTTATCATCCAAGATATAGATACCCAATTAAGTTATTATATTATGTAAAATAATTAAAAACCATTAAATATCGTTGGCTTTAGTTCATACCTACATACTTTCCAAAGGCTTATTGAACCACCAAAAATCTCAATGCATTAGAAAAATACCAAACTATAATAAATTACCATAACAAAACCTTTTTTCAGCCAACCGGGCCGTCGAGGGTCGTGTCTCAACCCGCCGATGGCAATGTTGCCATGTTGAAACATTAACATGATTTTATGGTCATAACTATTTAAGATATCGAAAAACTTTTTATTCAGATTTAAATGTTCTACAACTTTTGTCTGAATTTTTTTTCTAGTGTTGTTTGTTTTGAAGCTACGGGTCAAAAATAACATTATCAAATGATCTTACAACCCTTTTGCAAGGGTTGAATACAAAATAATACCGAACTGTATTTTCAAACAATAAAATGTACCTTCCACTAAAAAAGCAGCATTCTGACTAAAATTCCCTTTTTAAGGGCTTCGTTTATTGAACTATAGCACGATCAGCTAGATGTCGGTCCTAGATAAGGGCTCACAGAAATAATGCTATGCATTTTTAAAACTTAAAAAAATCCTATGAGAAATAAGTATTCTACTTATTTTTTCGGTCTGTGATATCCACCGACGATCAACTAAAATAGACTTAATCATTTTATTCATATTTATTCGTATAGTGTTTCTCCGGTTAATTTAATGATATAAAAAAGTATTAAACTCTCAACCATAGGCGTCGCCAACCAAATAATTAAAATGCGTAGGGCATTGTTTTAATTTTTTAAGATGAAAATAATATAAATAAAGCAACTTTAACATAAAAAAGCATTAAACTCTTTCATAGGCGTCGTATTTCCAAATAATTAAAATGCATAGGGTATAATATATTGTTTTAAATTTTTTAAATGATAACACAATATAAATAAAACAATTTTAATAGGTAACACGTTGTAAACGAACATTATTGATTTAAAAAGCAGTAACAATTGAATTGATAGAATCATCATAATTTTCAAAAGTAGAATCGTTTTCAGGTTGGATCACTATTGGTGCTATAGGCGATAAAACGGGGATACTCCATTTCTACAGTAACATGAGCTTCGCCATTTTTCCATACATCGCTACTCATGTCGTTAATTACCTGCCGAATATTATCAAGGACAGCTGCGCTTAAAATTAAAATAATACGTTGACATTGAACATGTAAATATTTGTTTCTCAATTCCGGACTTGTTGCGCTCTCGAAGGCCAACTCCACCGAGCATGTTGGCACCTTGATCTGCTGTTTAAAATAATCTTTAAAAACCATTGCTGATAATAAAATGTACCAAGTAAAAACGTATCTGTCCAAAACCACACAGTTATAAACCAAATTTAAATACGTAAATTATAGCATATATGTTAAACCACCTACTTCACTGCCCTTTTCCTTAAAAAACTATTAATGCCTGACATGACAGTGATGATAGCTCAATTATCTTTTAGCAGGTAGATAAGAAATATCGTGATTCGCTGAAAATATTCCGCCTTTCTTGTCTAGAACATATAAATTTCCAATTGCGTTTGTCTTAGTATCATTCACAGATTGGGAGACAGTGTTCGAGACGTGCATAAATTATGCAGGATTGCCAGTTCTACCAAATTTTTGGGTTTGTTAATATAATATATAAGTATACGAGAAACAATTCTTTGTTAATTGTTGTTTTTTAACAATGAAATCCCTTTTTATTTTAATTTTAAATATTTTTTTCTAAATAATATTTTTTAAGGACTAAAAAACATATAATAATATTAATGTTCTTCTTTCTTTCACACTCAAACCGTTTTAGTTTAAAGTATATTTGTAAACTAGCTTTTAAAGAGAGTTACTGACTAACAATTGAATACTGATATATAAAGAACGTTTTTAATAAAAAGAACTTAAAGAATTAAAAAAAAATAGATCTGACAACCCTGGTAGTGAGGTCGGTCTCTTTGAAGCCTGTTAACGCTTTTTTATGTCTTCAAACTGAGTTTGGATAAATTATACCTGTGAACTAGGTCTACAACTCCACAAATTATTGTTTATAAAAGTTATTCTATTGTTTTATATACCGATAAATTATAATAAAAATCCCGATCTTATAAAGTGGTTTTGTTATAATCTTATTGTTTACCAAACATGCATGTAAAAAACGTCTCCACTATTTAAACCAAAACCCCAACATTTTTTCTAGATAATTTCAAGAAATGTGTAGTACTAAAAGAAACGATAACGATTTGATCGTCCTTGACCAGACAAGCGTTACCAAGCGTTGCCACATTTTGTTAATTCTCAAGCGATTGTGATATACAGGGAGATCTTAAACAAATTCGTCATTTTGATTTGCTTTATTTAAGCAAACATTCTATATAGGGCTTTTGGTAGATTTATAGTTGAAAAGTATTTTCTTGACAACTGAAAATAAAAATCAATAAAATGGGGGACTCTACTTGCTGTTTTACCGGTTTGAAAAGGAATTTTAACGCCTCAGGTCTTGAGGTTTCCTTCGCATTTTACATCTTTACAAAGAGCATAAATTCTGAAAAATGTTTTGTCTCAAATGCTGATCCCAAGAGGGGTGTTTTACTCTCGCTATTTTTCATATTGCTTATACAAAATGTATAATAAAGGCTCATTTCAGAATTTTACGCTTTGTAGGTGCTTTTATTATTTTACATAGATTGTTAAATTTATAAAACGATATTCAAAAAAGGCGATAGAATTGGATTTCGCTGCTAGGAAAGCTTCATAATATTCTCTATTTCTGCGCATTGCGTTTTTTTTTATTACGGTGTCCATTTTAATTTAAATAAATAATTGTATCTACAACCAGATAATAATAAGTTCATAATACTTATCATAATAAAAGCATTATGATGTACATACAACAACTATAGGACAATAAGTATATAACTTATCATAAAACATCTAGGACTGTTATGAATTCCTAATAATCCGACACACTAATATAACAGAATATAATACTAATATAACATAACTATATTTTAATAACCCAACGCGAAACTCGCTATAACTAATTGTTAACTCGTACGGCAAGAGGTTTTTCGTTTTGTTTCTCCAATGTACGATCCGCCACCCAATTTCGAGATCTGGTATGGCGGAATATGTATCAGCTTTCCTAAGTCAAAATACCTATATATATTTAGTAAAACGAGTATAATATACTCGTTTTACTAAATATGTAGGTAGTTCCAATATCTGAAAGCCAGGGGCGGCTCGTGGTATTTGAAAGTGGTGAGGCACAGTTGAAAAAAAAATTTTTAACAAGGTTAGATTTTAAAGTTTAGACAAGTTTTTTAAATCGCTATAACCACATTTTGACCAAACTTTGTCGCTATTATTTGTTGTAAACAGAATACACGGCCAGCAAAATATTTTGTTTAACGTTACACTACCAGTAAGCCAGTCGTACTTTTCGTACCAAGTGTTTTGAAAGCTCCGATTTGATTTCCCCACCCCACCGATAGTAACAAGACGTTTACTCAAATCTGGAATAGGTCGCTTTACTTCTTTTACTATGTACAATTTATCTTCATATAAATTACTTGAAAAATTCTGCTCATTTACTAAAAAATTAACAAGATCACAAGTAGGATTGCGAATGTTTACATTTACCTGGGGAAGTTGTGACGCTGTGCTAGGTCCCGCTAAATCCATTTTTCGCTAATAAGCACAAAACAAATAAACTAATAAGTAATAAAAGTAATGTAATATTAATATTTTAGAAAAATCACTGCCCACTGTTGGAAAAAAAGCGAAACAATAATCAGTACGGAAAACCTCAAAAGTATTTACCGAAAATTATAATAAAATACAATGCACCGTGTCGCGGCGTTCATCTTTATAGATTAGATTAGTCCCCTCGCGTTCGCATTAAATTTACGTAAAGAGTTGAGGCTGGCCTCAAAAGAATGATTTTATGCGCTATTTAAAGCTAGATTCGACTGGACTATTACGGGTATCATACATTACATTAGATATTTTCACTAATACGCTAGACAAGGAAGCGGTAGGCCGGGCCCCTAACCATATACGACCGCGTGCAGAAATGAGATGGATGATATAAGAACAAAACACGGAAGGGATCGTAAAAGACAAGGAAGCGCGAGACCGGCTTCTACCATATACGACCGCATGCAGAAATGAGATGGATGATAGATGATATTTCTAGCGAAGCGCGTTTAGATTGACGGCATTAATTCTAATGGATATATATTTATGCAAATAGTAAAGTAATAGAAATTTGTAATTTATTTAATTTGCAAAATTATAGGTGAGGCACTGCCTCACCTGCCTCATAGGAGAAGCCGCCACTGCTGAAAGCCACTCCTTGTCCAAAACAAACAGTTTAAACTTCACACTCCAATAAGCACGTAGTCGGAGTCATCAAGCTTCATTGTAATTAAGACAGTAGCCTTAAAATTATAAATAAGTTAACACTTGAAAACGGTGAACTTGGGTGTTAATTTTCGCAGATTTCCGGACTATTGTCATTGCGTTTTCATTGCCGTTATGGTAACGAGAAGTGTCAACATTAACATTTATAAATATAGGCCGACCGACGTTTGAGGTAGGTCAATATCGAACGTGACAACCTAATTTAAAATTAGTAGAATATGCGCTGTCTAAACAAGGCCAAAATGGAGTATTTCGACTTTAGTTTCCAAAGTTCTATAAACCTTTCGATTTAATCCTCATTTATTAAAGCCTTGAAATGTCAAACCAATATTATAATCATAAAATTCGAATCAGCTGTCAATTAATTTAAATGATTTTTAAGCAATTTTTTTGCTGTTATTCACTAAACAAGCGCTGTTACTTTTAGTGGGGTAGAAGAAATTAAAGCCCTGAAAATCGAAAAATGTAAATTTTTGTTGGAAACAAGATTTGACAAAATACGTCAATTTTAATCAGTGACACATTGTTGCAAAGGACATAAAAATTATTATATGAAATCGTGCAAAGAAATGTCAATCTTGATAGCAGTGGGTAGAGTAGCGTATCCAGAACCTCCCCAACCCCCCTGCATCCCTTGACTTGAGAATAAGTCATTTATGCTTCATTTCCTATGATCCATGTTTAATTTTCAATAAATTATGTTCCGTCAAAAAAGAGTTTATTTAAATGTTTCTTGCCATCTGGGATTTAAACTCAAATATCTCAAAAACTAATTTAAATATGGATCACCTTCTCTTGAAACATTTTAGCAGAAATTAAGTATTTTTAAGTCATTCATAAGTTATGCGGGTTACAAGGTTATAGTTTTAGTTCTTAACTTGAAAAATGAACCTTAAATAAGCCTGCTAGAAACTATACTATAAGCCCCCCCCCCCCCCGCCCTTCCCGACATATTTTCTTACTGCAACACTGGCGGTGAGTTTAGACACTAGCCGTTTACATATTAGAAACTGTAATAATTTGGTATAAGAAACATGTTTATCGTGACCTAGGATCCCCAAACGCATTGATATCTGATAGTTCTTAAACATTTTTTTCACGGTTACATACTTTCTCTTCGGGCGAGGACAGTAAAATGACAAAATTCGAACTTCTAACATTTTTCGTTTATTCGGTATAAACCGGGATGGACCACCCTTATTAGCAAGTCACCGCATCATTTCCATTTTTTATAAATTCCGTAAATATTCACAAAAATCTTTTGTTGCTGTATAAATTACATGACTGAGACTTGTTAAAGACTTCTTTACATTAAGCCCACGCCATTCTACCTTGTTAGAATATTTATTGAATTTCTTGAAAATTTATATCATTCCGTTAGCATTTTCTTTTGGTTTGCTTTTTCGCTGGTTTTAAAATGAATTCTAACGAAGCAGATGGAATTTTTTTGCCTTTGTCTTTTGCGTACTTTTTTAATAAAATAAAAGACGGTGCAAAAAATGAATTCAAAAAATTTCTTGTTTTAAATGTGAATCCTAAAAGTTGTGTTCGCTCTTTTTTTTTGTATTGCTTATATAAAATGTATTAAGGTTTATTACACAACTTTCCTCTTGTACGATATTCTTTGTTTTATATTCATTTTTGTAATATCATTATTTTATTAGTTGTACGCCGGTTTTCAGACCAAAAACTTGTAAAATGAAAAATCTGTTTATTTTTCATAAAAATTTTATAAATATAATTGTTCAAAACCTAAAAAAATGTAGGTTAAATAACTATATATTCAATAATGAACAACATAAGACATAATATTATGAAGAAAATTGATACGGTTAAACCATACTGAGTATGTTAAAAAAATTATATTACTCAGTATGGTCTAACCTTATTAATTTTCTTCATATTATGTCTCTTCTACACATCAATTTTTTAATTCCATAAAAGATCCATTATGGTTCTACACCATTTTCTCTTCTGCTGAAAACATCAGCACTAAATAAATTTTCTGTCTCCTGATGATGAACGTTTCTACGTTCGAAACATGTAGAGACCCCTAGAGAAATTTTATTCTAATAAATTTTGTGGAGAAAGACTTTAGGTTTTTTCTTTCTTTCCTATACTTTCAACTCCACTTTAAACATGGACAATTTCTTCAAATTAATTCGAATTTATTTTGTAATCCTAGGTAGATTGGTAGACATGACATAGGTAGTTATTAAGTCATTATACGTAATATTCCAGCAAAGATGATGCAAAATCAAAATTTTAAAACACCACTTATAATGTTGCTTACCATGTATGGTAGTAACGGGGGACGGGGGTAGCAGTGATCGACCCTTATAGTATCCAAAAGACAAAAAACAGTAAAACACAGGAACACTCAACAGGTCTGCACAAACATTATGTCTCTAAGATATTATACAAAACGACCACATCGTCGAGAGTTTTTTTTTGCAAAATCGTTTATTATTTCGTCGATATTTAATGGTTTAACAAACTTGTGTTCAATACTGATTAAGGATAAATCCGATAGGCGTTGTTGTCCCATGGTATTACGTAAATAGGTTTTTACTATTTTAAGTTTGGAAAAAGATCGTTCCGCTGATGCCACACTAACTGGTAAAGTTAGAAATAACATTCATTACACTAGATACTACTGGAAAATTTGAAGATACACAGTAATTTTATTAATAAATGATCCGCAAGTTCATACACTGTTTTTAATTTTGAAATAATATCTCCAAGTTGCTTTCTGAGGCTTAAAAGTTGACTAGGAAAGTCAATGATGGACAAGTCTTTATCATATATCGTTTGTAAATTTCGCGCTTTCACGTATAATTCTTCTTCACTTAACGAAGTTAAATTCTCAGGATATAAAAAAATTAAATTAAATGGGTACCTATAAATTTATTTATTTAGCGTATGGCTTAACATCACAAAAACACTTATATGTATACGATTACCTACATGTAACGAACATATCAGACACCAAGTTGTATATAGTCAAACACAAATCGAATTACAAACAAATGTCTAAATTAGATATATATTCAATTGATTCCTGGGTTGCCATTAGGACGTCTGCCTCTCATCACCACAGTCGCAGGCCGCAGAGGGAAGTTTACCCCATCTATGCAAGGAGTCGGCGCACCTTCCGCAGTTGGTTCTAATGCGGTTAAGGGTTGACCAGGTCTTGCGGGGAAGGTCATATCCTTCAGGTTTGCTGGAGATGCATGCCATGCTGTGGTGAGTGGGTGCTATGCTTCTTTCCCATTCTTCTTTCCAACGAGCACTTATGTCAAAGTTAGTTTGGTGAAGCGCCTGTGCCGTCCTGTGTTTTTGTTTCTTCTGAAATTCGGTCTCTATAAATGTCGTCAGAGACAGAACTTGATCTGTGCAACTGCGTTGGGGGCGAAATCCTGCTTGTTCGATGGGAATATTTTCAAGTATTCTTTGGCTGATTCTGTTAAGAAGCACCTTTTCCAGTAGCTTATAGACCATACTAATTAGCGCGATGGGGCGGTAATTTTCTGGCCTGTCGTTGGGCTTACCAGGTTTCAGGATTGCAATGATCTTTGCTCGTTTAAGTGAGGGAGGAATGTT
Organism: Polydrusus pterygomalis; assembly: GCA_963969555.1. NCBI lineage: Eukaryota > Metazoa > Arthropoda > Insecta > Coleoptera > Curculionidae > Polydrusus > Polydrusus pterygomalis. The sequence continues at coordinate 24,050,052 of OZ018378.1, read as the reverse complement.
GCCCTTGTGAAGGATTTTTGTAAGGAATTTCGCAAGCCACTGTTTCGTATAGGCACCGCAGTATATTAGAAATTCGGGATGAATACCATCAAAACCCGGCGCTTTTCCTACTTTCATTTCTTTCAGGGCCTTTGTTATTTCACCAACACGGATGTCCGTTGAATACTCGGTATCAATTTCACATGTTCCCTTTAGAGCCTTGAGTTCCATTTTTACTTTAGTTGTGTGTGCTTTGTCACGAGGTGCCCTAGATGTTGACACTATGCGCGCTGCAACGTTGTTGCGTTATCTTCTCTGTGTTTGGGTGGATCGGCGCCTCCGAGCTTACGCAGTAAAGACCAGGCCTGTCGGCTTGAATTTTTAAAGTCAAGATTTTCTACAGTACCTATAAAAAGCAAAGCTGACAGCGAGTTTTGAAGGAACCGTCCCCTCTCGCGGTGCGGGGTCTGCCGAGGTGTTTGTTACGTCACTGGTACTGAGCAGGTATAGGTATTTGCCGATTTTTATTTATTTTATTTGATCTTAAATTGAATCTTCAATAGTGTATTTTCTTCTGTATATAAACTAAAATAAGACGATCCTATATGCTTAAAAAACTTTTCTTTGATTACATTTTCTTGTTGAACGACAGAGTCCAATTTACCCAGCACAAGTTTTCTTGTTGACGCAAAAGAGTTGCCTGACAAGCTTAAGCTTTCAACCATTTGCTCCCAGCGCTTTTCTATATTTTGTAAATTCACTCTCTAATTTTATCCTAAGCCACATACAGTCGATTTTTACAAATAAAATATTTCTGTGGAACTTGCATAAAGAAGTGTCATGTCTAAGCAGATGCACATGACATGAAATGCAGAAAATATTCAAATTTAAAAGTGCTCTTTTAAAACGGATAATGATATAGAGGAGTTTTCGTAATAAAATGGAGGAATAAGGAGAAATATCGTTATCTACAACCATTCTATAATAGTTAAAGAGCTTTATGATGTATATAATATAATACGTGCAATTATCATAGATATTTACCTTTAGATAAGGAAATAATAATCACGAAAGTGTCAGATTTAAGGCCTCGCGCATGTAAACAAAGCTAGACACTATTAAACATGCGCACTGCAACATTATCGTTTTACGAATGGAAAAATAGACAGGTCCGGGCTTTAAAATTTAAGTTCTTGCTTAATATATTGTGAAAGTTGACCTTCAATTTAGTTTTACGTGTAAACAGCTAAAATTTGCCCCAAATTCTTGCCAAAAAATTGGAATTTCTTCTCAATCTTTGATCAACTTTAGAAAAAAGGTAGGGTGAACCGGGGTAATTGTGGTATGGGGCAAACGTGGCTGTCGTGGCTACCGCCATTTTTTATTTGATTAAGCAATGTTTTGTATGATTTTAAACTGAATATATATGCCTACTTTAAGCCTATAAAAATGTGTAGCTGTAAGGAAAAGGATTGCAGCGAAATACAACAATTAGAGAGGAGATGCAATATGTGACATGTGCAATTTCTGCGTATTTAATTTGTTTTGTTTTTTTTTTTGGTTGTATTATTCCAGTTTTTTAGAATTTGACAACTGAACCTATGGGGCAAAAGTGACAGCCATTGTCATAACCTTAATTTTATTATTAGGTAAACCTAGTGCATAACTAAGTGACTTTTTAAAAACTTTAAAATAAAATGGTGAGAAATTACATAACGTTACAAAATAACATAAGAAATTACTAATAACTAGGTACCTAGGTATGTAAAGTCTTGTTTAGTTCTGAAAACTTAAAATTACCTACTAATTTTCAAAATGTTTATTAATGTATCTAAAAAAAGTATAAGGAATTTTAAAGTGCTGTAAAAAGCAAATATGTAGTGCTACTCTTCCTTAATGCCACTTTTGCCCCAGAAATACACAGTATAAAAGACAAAGAAAATATGAGACGATACCACATTTGCCCCATATGGGGCAAATGTGGCAGCCAGACGAAATTTAAAAAAAATAGGGCGTGCATCTACATGCTAGGGACTTTAGGTGTTCTAATTTCCGGAATATTTTATTTTATTTTATTTTATTTATTTATTACAAACTTTACAGATTTACATCCAATTATAAAGTAGGAAAATTAACCTAAGTTATAGTTAAGTAAATATGCACTCAAGAAGGTCCCCTATTTCTTAGTATCTTTTTTAAAGAGTTCATTGTTATGGAGTCAATGGGCATTTTAGTTTTAAAGGGCACCAGGTAGCCACAATTACCCCGGTTCACCCTAGTGATTTCTGGCATTTTCAGTAGTTGCAAACCTATCAGATTTTGAGGATAGAAAATTGTTTTGTAAGGTTTTGATTCTAAAATTTGTTTAAAAATTATTCCTCGTCGTGTTTTTAGTTCGAAAAGGAAGAGAACAAGTCAATTAAACTATAAAAGTTATAAAATCGAATATAAAAACCAGGCCGATAACACGAGGTTTGTGCGCATGCCCAATGCTGCTGAGAGGCAATTAGGTATTTAAATATATATATTAGAGAGAATGTTTTTAAATATTCTTTATATTTTTTAGCTTATGGTAAAAAAAAACTGACCGGTTTCAAGATCAGGCAACAATTCCTACTTATATGGTATTAACGAAACATGGCTTCTTGCTAATTTTTTTATTCCCAATTTTTGGTTAATCAAGATTTATTTAATACTGGAATAAATAAATTTTCTATACTTATTTGTTTTAAAAATTTATAATTTTTTAGAAAATATCAGTCTCTTGATTGAGAAGAAAACTTTTCTTTATGAACTTCTATAACGACTTTAAGTAAGACATAGTTAAAGAACTAAGCATCTTATAAGTTTTTATGGAAAAACTTTTCAACTATAATCATTAAGGAGTTTTGCTTCATAAGAATTTGTGTGACCTAACTTTCTAACAATTTATTGGTAACAAAATTTATCAGTAGGTAGGTATGTTTTTTATAAGTGATGTTTATTTTGCTCTATATACATATTATGGGCTCCCAAAGAGCTCCCATGGAATTAAGTTTTTGACACATAATAATTAGATTTTTTATTTCAATTTTTTTTTCATAAAATATGATGTGTATACCAGGTAAGACCCTTCAAATTACTATCCCAGAAAGTGTTGCGAATTACTCACAGCTGCAGGGACGGATTAGCTGTGACACTAATGTGCCCATTTTTTTTACGCCCTGTATGATAAAAACTTTGGACAACGGTTTTTACATACCTTTAACTATTGACTAAAAATTAAGTACTCTTCATTCATGTCGCTAATCCTAACCGTTATCGGAAAAACGTCATTTTATTGCGATCGTGTATTAATATTAAGCAGTTAAAAGTGAACATTTATAATTTATAGGAAAAAGATGTATCTTTTATTGAAATACGCTAAATATACATGATGTAAATATGTTAAAAATGACGTTTTTCCGAAAACGGTTAGGATTAGCGACATTAATGAAGAGTACTTAATTTTTAGTCAATAGTTAAAGGTATGTAAAAAACGTTGTCCAAAGTTTTTATCATACAGGGCGTAAAAAAAATGGGCACATTAGTGTCACAGCTAGTTCGTCCCTGCAGCTGTGAGTAATTCGCAACACTTTCTGGGAGAGTAATTTGAAGGTTCTTACCTGGTATACATCACATGAAAAAAAAAATTGAAATATACCTGTTGGTTTAATAATTTTGTGACAAAAACTTATTTCCATGGGAGCTCTTTGGGAGCCCATATCTCCGAAAAGGAGGCCGATACGAAAGAAGTTTATATAAACTTGTAGTAGGTATTCTTTTCACGTGTTTTTTTTATATCTGGGAGATTTCTCACATTTTCCCGGAAACCCTGTAAATTTATATTATCTAGGGGCCAAGTATCCCTCCCCCTCCCTCGCGCCATAAATTACTCGTAGTAGGTAACGCCAATGGTTTTTATTTAACCCAATTACCCCTTTACTTCCAAGTTTGAGTGCATACTTTTAGTTCTTGAAAATATATCGTATTGTAAAGTTTAAGAAATTATTGCTCTATAAAAGTCGGTATAGTAATAATAGTAAACTCTAGGGAATTTTACAGCCATATTTTTCAAGTAAGACCTTAACAAAAGATCATTTATTTTGATTTTGTGAGTAGCCTTTTTATAGAAAACTTTTAGATGATTCGAGAAGGCAGATGAAAAATGAATTGTATATAAGAAATACCTATAAAGTTAAAAAAAAAATTACCTTGTTGGACCAATAGAGACTTTTTGCACCTCTTAATTCGTCATTCTTTTGTGGTTATCGTTATTCTGAGCATGCGCAATGTCAGAAAGGTGATCCGCTATGGTTAATAACCATAACGGACTCCGTTAGTTACGGAAGGATAAGGAAGAGCTTATCGTTATCCTTATGGTTATGCTTAAACTGCATGGTTGCCGGAACATACAAAAGTTATGAAGCATCATTGCTATGAATTAAAATTGTGATAAGCAATTGATTAAAATCCAAAGCAATAGTAGCTCTACATTAAAATATACAACTTAATCAAATTATTGTTAGGTTAGGTATTTTATTTTGTTTGGGTGCGCCGGCGCCAAATTAATAACTACAGACAGAACGTATAGGCGCTGCAAAATCTCTGGTTTTAACAGTGACGCTACTCGTTATGTTTAATAAAGTTAACCATAACGGAGCTAAAAACTGATATTAATTTAAGAGGTGCAAAAAGTCTCTAATGTCTTTATTTTGTTACTTAACACAACTTTTTGGTTAGTTAGTATCTCTAACCATTTTCAAGTGTAAAATGGTGTAAACGGTTAGTGATACTAACTAACCAAAACGTTGTGTTAAGTAATATGGAAGTCCGTTATAAGGCACGTAGATAGCTTTTTTTCCTGGGAGGGGTACTTCAACACACTGGCGTAGCTAGGAATTTATCTTAGAGGAGCAACCAAGTACCACAGGGGTGTAAAGTCCGCAGGCGAGAAAATTTTTGGACCACGCCCCAATTTTGTTAAAGTGAGTCCATAATTAAATTTTAATGAATTATTACTTGATCATTTATAAACGTTGAAGAATTGCAACAATAATTACCTAATATAATTTTTTACTCGTTTATTTAATGGTATTGATAATACGAATTGGCTCTGGGAGGGGGGGGGGGGGTACCGTCCCCTAGTATCCCCCCCCCTCCTTACCAACGTGCCTGGTAGTTATCGAACTGAGTCAGGCGTTCTTTCGGCATAGTCGTAATAAATACTAAAAATACCTACAATTACTCTAGTCTTGGAACATACTTTTTATTATTATAAACTCTATAATAGCTCCTTAATAAATTTTGCTCTAATACATTTTTACTACTCTATAATCTCTATAATATTTAATTATTTATAAAGTATCGCTCACTGGATCGCCGATAGACAATAATATACCTACGCACGGAAGCATGCAAATGAGGTTGGGGTAGGTTATGGATTTCTAATTTCTCCTAAAAGGTACCGTGCGAGCAAAAATGATTTTCATCAAAGAGGGCCTTGCATCTAAGACGTAATGCTTAGCCGTAGAGCTTAATACCTGTTGGGTGCCAGTAACTACCTAAATTAACAATCAATCAGTTATTCCGTCATATTTAAAAGTCGTTACAATTAATTTGATTCATTGCTAATTTTTCCAATTTCTTGAACAATTCACACAATGCGGGCTTTACGGAACAGCACAAAACATTCATGGTTGAAGCGTATTTTCGAAACAAGGTTAGAGTAAATGGTGAGCGGCAATACAATCCGGGTTTGTGCATGGACGATTTTTACCAACATTTTCCTAACGTTGTTTTTATTGCTGAGAATTTTTATCATTGCCTAAAAAGAACCGTGGCTGTGTTTAGGGAAACAGGTTCTATACAACACAAAAAAGGAGCAGGAAGACCATCTGTAAGAACAGAAAAACTTTTCGTGAAATAATGCAAAATACGCCAACAAATTGTATAAGACGCCTGTCCCAAGAAGTGGGAAGATCTTATGAAACATACACGACTATTCTTAAGAAGCAACTAAATTTATTTCCTTATAAAGTGCAAGTATTATAATTTTGTAAACAACGAAAATAAATTTGTATTTGTCTACTTATTTTATGCCTCATTAGTTGGGCATATCATGTCATAATATGAATGTGACAAAATTTTAATCTACATTTGGTTAGATATATAGTCCCCATATCATTGTGATCTAAACCAAGCCCTACGTTTTTTAATCCAAGCCCTCTTTGATGCAAATAATTTTTGCTCGCACTGTAGCATTTCAACTGTGACTGAAGCAAAAACGTTAAGGCTGCGCTGGTCTGCCACTTTAAGATCAGCAAAGCTGCCATCCTGAAAACTATAAAAAAAAGTCTTATTCTGTACCATTTTCTGTACCCCTATATTACAGAACACTATTTCTATTGTGAAAGGATTGGTTTAAATAAAGACAAGATAATAATTTTCTGTCGGGTATAATCGGCTTACCTCTTATTTGCCGGCCGTAACTAAAGCTGCCGGACCTGCAAAGCAAACATTAACTTTAATATAGATTATCCTCTTAGTCAGCGCTATAATAAATTACCGTTTCTTTAATGAAGTTTGCACTTTATTCTGCTGCCTCAATTTTTAAAAATATAATTTTAAAAACTAAAGTTTAAAATTTTGAAGAAGTAGTCCATACTCAAAGTGGAGTTGAATAATATAGGGAAAAGAAAAGCATAAAGTCTTTCTCCACAATTTTAATTCAATAGCTAGGCTAGAATCGACATGTTTCGAGTGTAGAAACACTCATCATCAGGAAATTGAAGCAAAAATAATGAACAGCTGATGTTGTTAGCAAAAGAGAGAATATAATAAAATTAAAGGTGGAACTAATCCATAATGGAGCTTTCAATGGCACGCATGGGGAGTGAAAAACTTTTGCAGTCAAAAGGCGGAAAATATATCAGCACGCTGAAAGGTCAGGGACCAGTAAAAAGCCACTGTGGGCGGGAAATGAAGAGAAAAAACAGGACATATCAAATGAAGGACTTTGTAGAAATCAGTTCAAGTGTGTGTGATAAAGACATTTTAGTTTGATTCAACTATGTCGAAGAGGTGTGAAAGATGTTAGAAATGAGGTGGAGAGAAAGAAAAAATGTGTTTTTTATATTAAAGTAGTGTAGATGCTTTCATTTAGCTTGAAGTAAAATGCTGTTGGGGCACCAAGCTTGTTACGGCCCAGTTACCCCAGCAGGAGTCAAAACTGACACATATGGTTTAAAATAGCAATAAGGCTTTTTACTGGTCCCTGACCTTTCAGCGTGCTGATATATTTTCCGCCTTTTGACTGCAAAAGTTTTTCACTCCCCATGCGTGCCATTGAAAGCTCCATTATGGATTAGTTCCACCTTTAATTTTATTATATTTTCTCTTTTGCTAACAACATCAACTGTTCATTATTTTTGCTTCAATTTCCTGATGATGAGTGTTTCTACCTACACACACGAAATGTAAACCAGAATGATGGCATCGTAGTGTTTGTAAAAGATATTTTTAATTATACAAGTAGAATAGTTGAAATTGGTGAATGTAAAGCATTGGAGCTAAGAATTAAAACCAAAAATAGTAAACAGTTTCTTCTTACTGGCATTTATAGACCCCCAGCTACATGTCCAGAAAATTTCATTGTGAATCTCTCTACATACCTCGAAGAAACAAAAAACATACCATTATTAGAAACTCATGCAATTGTGGGAGACATTAATATAAATATAAAAAAAGAAAATGACATTATGGTCGATAATTATCTCAACTTATTAAGCGAATATAATTTTATTTCTCTAGTAAACTGCTATACTAGAGTCCAAAATCAATCAAGTAGCTGTATAGACCATTTTTTTGTCAGGACCAAGTTAAAATTAAAAGATCATTTCACGCCCAGTATTATTAAAAGTGATATCACTGACCATTATACTACTGTGGTGCATATAACTGATAGCATTCTATTTAATATTCCAAGAAAATATGAAAGGAGGTTTATTGATTTTAGGAAAATAAAAAATGATATCAAATCTTATCATTGGATGTCTTTTTATAGTATGGAGGAAGTACAGGATTGCACAACATATTTTGTTGATGTATTGCGTCAGACTATAGACAAAAATACGACCATTGTAAAACAAAAAAGAGAGGACCAACCTAGAAAGTCATGGATAACCACTGGAATTTTAAGGTCAATAAAAACAAAGGACAAACTGTATAGGAAATTTAAACAAAATCAAGAATTATATAGGGCCGAGTATACCTTCTACAAGAATCGTTTAAACAGATTAATTAAAGAAGCTAAAATACAATATTTTCGAGATAGGGTAGAGGAAAATAAAAATGACTCTAGAAAGTTGTGGAATACCATAAAGAATATTTCCGGCGTAAATAAAACTAACACGATAAGTGAAATACAGGACTTAGATGGTTCCTTAACAGGCGATAACCAGAGAATGGCTAATATATTAAACGACCATTACATAAATGTTGGCAAGAAACTAGCCGCACAAATAGCACCACCTCAAGAAGGCCTCCAACAGATAATACCTATACAACATTCGATGTACCTCGAAGATACAGATAAGAACGAAATTGAAAAAATAATAGACTCACTTAAATCCCACAAAGCACCGGGCTATGATCTCATAACAGCTGAGTTGCTTAAAGAACTTAAATGTGACATTTCTGAACAACTTACATACATCATAAACCTAATTATTCATTCTGGTGTAGTACCCCACGAATTTAAGATTGCTGTAGTAAAACCTCTATATAAAAGCGGTGATCCAACGTTGCCTATAAGCTACCGACCTATTTCCTTGGTTACCACAATATCGAAAATTTTCGAAAGGGTGGTGAAGACAAGACTAACCAACTTTTTAGAAAAGTATGAACTATTGTCATCCAAACAGTACGGCTTTAGAGAGGGAAAGGGTACTCAGGATGCTATTGGTAATTTAATTAACAAAATGTATACCGCCGTTGATAATAAACAACCTGCACTGTGCGTGTTCCTTGATCTTTCTAAAGCTTTCGATACGGTTAACCATTGTCTACTTTTGAAAGACTTGGAAAATACAGGAATAAGAGGAATTCCCCTTCAACTGTTTAAGGATTACTTAAGCAATCGAAAACAACTAGTCAGAGTGGGTGACTCATTCAGTACGGAAGGAGTTGTAGAGTGTGGAGTGCCTCAGGGTACTGTATTGGGCCCAGTGCTGTTCTCCGTATATTTAAATCACTTACTTAATCTTGACACTGCCTGTGATATTATTAGTTTCGCTGATGATACCGTCCTGTTTTATACGGCGAATAGTTGGGATTCCCTACGTCAGAAAGTGGAAAATGACCTTGAACACATATTTAATTGGTTTTCAAACAAAATACTAACAATAAACTTTGAAAAAACTAAATTCATAACGTTTACATCTTATCAGAACGGTCAACCAAATTATAACACAATAAGAGTAAATTATAACAATGCTTTCATTAATATTATGTCCACATCTGATATAAAGTATCTGGGTATTACAATCGACTCTTACCTACGATGGGATAAACATATCCAAAACGTAAAGAATACCCTCAGAACTCTTGTTTATAAATTTAAGATGTTATCATCCTTTTTGCAAACCGATCATTTGAGAATTATGTATTTTGCTCTCGTTGAGTCTAGACTTTGTTATGGTATATTGGGATGGGGAGGAGTCTCGGATAGATATGCAATAAGTTTGGAAGTACTTCAAAAACGAATTATTAAGATCATTTATAAGAAACCAAATATTTATCCCAGTAACCAGTTGTATATGGAAACAGGATTTTTTGATATAAGGCAAATGTATTTTTACAACATATGCATGCACCTTTATAGCAACAAGGCCCTTATAACATTAATTGATCATGCATACAACACCAGAACAAGAACAAAAAATAATGCAAAAACTACTGTAACAAAAAAGACCATAGGGCAGAAAAGTTACCTTTATTTAGGAACCAGAGTGTACAACTTTTTACCAAGAGAATTAAAAACCCTTGTCCAGTCATTTAATTGTAAACCCTTACTTAAAAAAAAAATAAAGTTGTTTCTGCTTACCGTGGAAAGATCGATCATTGATGGTATAGTCAGTGTAAAGAATTAGTGCTCCCTGCATACTTTTATGGTTGTTTTGGGATGGTGATTGTGGGTGGGGATTTATTTTCTGATTAACTTTGATTGAGTGATAAGATCTAATCATCTTGTAATTTTATCACTTCTTTTGTCTTTGCTTGTTTTTTGCTTGAGCTCTTTGCTTGAGTTTCTTAGCTAAACTTTATTAAAAGGTATATAAGGTCTTTTAAGATATGTTTTGTAGTGTGTAAGTGTAGTGTTATAGTTTTCTATTGTATAATATTATTATAACTATTTACTTGAATTCTAATTAATAAAGACCTGCGTACAGCATCAGCTCCTGCAGGTTCTTGTAGTTTATTTGCTATGTAATTAATTTTTGTGAATTATTGTAACCATTTTATTTTTGATTGGTAAATAAACTTTATTATTATTATTATTATTATTACACTCAAAACGTGTCGATTCTAGCCTAGCTATTGAATTAAAATTGTGGAGAAAGACTTTATGCTTTTCTTTTCCCTATAAAGTTTAAAAGTTTTCAAAATATGGCGTGGCGGTTATATTTTTCTTTTACCTAAGTTATTATCTATTAAGGATACTTTGCAGTTTCTTTTTGATCTTACGAAATTTTTAGAAAAATTTTAAATTGTTTTTTTAACACCTCTTTTATGGTACGTAGTTTGGAAACGACATGACGGGTTTTACTGCGATTTGAGTTCGTTTAAAAATAAACATATTTTTTACATAACTGGCGTCATCAGCTCTTTGATGATTGTTTATTAATGTAAGTTGTTTAAGTATATCTAATGCACTTATTTGGTTTATTTGTTAAAAAAATAAATGATCCTAAGATATCCACCGGGTGTTCTAAATTGCAAAGAGTATGATAAAATTAAGATAAAAGTTAAAATTAAAGAAGTAAAGTACCCAAGCACGCCAGGCAGCATTTTTCTGACTTCCAACTAATTTTTTACCAACCCTATGTTGCCTATAGTCCTAAAACACAACGTTGGTATAATGGTATTGGTATTTTTTTACTACTTTATACTTTGACAGATGTCAGTACAAGATCGTAAAGATTTTACCTGAAAGTGAGGTTAGGGAGTCCTATGTTTTCTTATTTGTAAATTTGATATGGACAAAAACAGCTTTCGCCTCGTCGGCCCTTTAAATATTCAGCTACCTTTTATAGAAGACTAAAAATACAAAGGCACAAAATTAAAAAGTTTAAAAGCAGTACCTATAACAGCACATTACCATACAATACATCAGATAAAGCCGGTCCATCTACATCTCGCCAGCACACCCCATCTGATGATTACAACATCAATAGTGATTCAGAAATGTGGCTAACAGAAAACAACTCTGAAAATGACGCGTTGCAACGTTTGCAAATGAACCGAATGTCGGTGACAAAAATAAATAAATTAAATGTAAGAGACAACTCGCGAAGCTGTCAAAAAATTACAGCGTAGGCAACTGTTTTACCGATCGGAAAGTCGGTTGCGATATAAAAACAGTGCATTATTTTCGACAACCGGTCGGCGATGGTATAAATATACGTAGTATCTCCAACCGAAGTTGAAAAGGGTAAAATGTGGGTAAAATTTTTGTAAGGTATGGACAGAAGTAGTACATCTAGTTAAACTAGTTGCAATTTTACGGCAAAAAGGAGTGTTTTAGTCATTTTATTGACGCCTCCATTTTTAGCAGTTTACAATAGGGCCATGCCGGCATCCATTTTGCTGCAATTCCTTTTCCGTTACAAATTTACTTGTTTTTTTTTTCGCAGAAACACAATAAAATACCCTACAATAATTTTTTAAAACAAATATGCGTATGTTTCGTATTTTTACGACAAAATATATTAATAATTTAAAAACTGGAATGGAAACGGAAATGCTGGTTGCCTGTACGTGGCGGAACAGAATGCACGCAAATGCAAAGATAGGTCAGTTACCGGCGTCAGACTTCTAAAAACACGTGTCCGTTTACTTTATCTGTCTTTTATTGGTAAAAAATGTGTGTAGGTAATATATTTTAAGTAAAGTGTAAATTATAGTTTAATGTTGTCTTAACTGGATAGTTAATCGTGTTTTTTTCCATAAACCACTCTGGAAGTTTTTATTGTCCATCTAATATTCGTTTCGTGTTTTTGTGTATAATAACCTACCTAAAAGCAAAAAACAATATCGGTGTTAAATATTATATATTATTAAAACTTGCAGTGTTTCAGGGTGCAAATTAAATTACCATAGCTCCTTAAAACAAGCTAAAAAACTTTATCTATTTTAACATTTCCGGCCATTTGTAATTTATAAAAAAAATATTTTAAAAGCAATTCACCATCAAAATAGTATGTAGCAGTTTTCATTTGCTTTAAACAGCAAAGCAAAGTAAAAATCTTTTCTTAGCTAAGTTGTTAAAGGAACGCTTTGCAAACAACTTAGATGGACATTCTTAACCGCGGTGAAAGAGAATAAAAAAACCTTTGCTGATCTGAGTTAAATTTTTAAAAGAACGCTCAAGTTAGCCTTTGGCTTTGCTTATTAGAATTTATATCATATTAAATATGTAGTTATACACAGATACACACACTCTGCGAAAAATCCTCTATTTTATTTTGTTATTATACTATTATTATAGTTTCATTGCTCCTATAGATTCCCATAAAGAAACATTCTAGCGATTGTCCTGTATACTATGATAGAAGATAATCCACCTTAAGAAAGTTTCCTACTATAATTGAATATTTAAGTTCCTAATCTCTTCTAATGGATTATGGAAATTGAACTTTCGTATTTTACTTAATAGCGAGTCAATCTCAAACAAACTTTGTTAAGCTTTAAGTTTGAGCATGTTTCAAACACTCAATCAAACTTTTAAAAAGTAGTTGATGCTCTATATATATACGGCAAGCTGCAAAGCTGCTGGACCTGTGAAACTTAGACGTTAACTTATATTAGTTTAGTCAGTAGTGTCAGTACACAAGATACCACATTTAAACATCCAAATGCAGAGTTTATTGGAGAGTAAAGGTGTTGATTTATTTTGTTGTGTATATTGAATGAAGTGGCGGCGGCATGTTTATCTTTTTAGGGAATTGCGACTTCTTTGCCGAGTGCCACTTTCCACACTGAGGAAAATGATCTAATAACCCATATTAAATAAATTGCCAGTGTATCAAACGCGCTTAGTGTTATATCAATTTCAAATTTGCTGGAACAGTGTTTTTATTGGTAGTAATCAGTTCCATAAGCAGCAGCACAGGCTTGTTGAATAATGAACTACTTTTAATATAGCAATTTTGTTAAGAAATAAATGCTTTCTTCTCAATGCCATGCATTTTGTTCCCAGTAAAGCGCTTTCTCTACAATTAAGAAAGCAGAACAGCGTCCCCAAAAACGAATTGTATCCGTTAGAAACTATAATCCACCAAGACGTTGGTGGAGGTTCATAGCGATCGGCAATCGCCGCGCGCCCTATTATTAGTTTTAACGTATTTGTTGCGCAGGTCACATCGTTGTTCGGAGTCTTCTAGATGTCCTGTCTGAATTTGAATTTTATTGATCGTATACCAATACCTGTTTCAATAAATTTATTTTTACTATGTATTTAAGTTTTTTTAAACTTTGCATATCAGATAAAGCAATAGAAGATTCTTATTTCGCACAACCCATCATTAGTATTGGACGTTATAATCTATGGACGAATTTTACCATCTTAGTAAACCATGTTGCATAATAGATAATCATATTATGCTTTATTAACGGTAGCAATATGCACATTATACACATTATGAATAATGTTAAGTTTCATTGCAACTGCCAGTCGGAACTAATACAGTATATAAAACCAGATTACACCCCCGATAGAACTTAATAATTACTGTGAGTATTCAGAGCAATAATGGCTATAAACCGTTATATGGTAGCATTAACTCTTATTTTCTATTGACTAAATTATCTTTATATTAACACTACAAAACGGTCTAGCAATTTTCGTTGTCTTACAGTAGGAAAGGGCGTTGCTGTCACATAACAGTTGTATAAAGAGTATGTGAATTATTATAAAAAATAGAAGATTTTTTTCTCATTGCAGATCTATTAAAGACACATACTCAATATGGTTTAAATCCGGGACAGATGCACGTCATTCCAATGCCTCAATATAAATGATTGTTTCCCAATTAGGAGAGCAACACTTTATTATATAGATTATTCATTTACAAAAATGTCATTAAATGCCATTGGTTTTTATTTTCCCATAATTAAAACTTTAAACCTTTTCATTTTTTGACGCAGTTTTGCCTTGTTGCAGACCCTACTCAATTGGCAAAGCCGTATCGCATTAGGCATTAACAAAGGACCTTTCCTTTTCCTTAAATAGAAAAAGCAAGTAACGAGCCAAATGATGCTTATTTCCCCTAACGACGGTGGTCATTGTGACCCTTAGAATGACCGCCTTAAATTGCCTTGAATATAAATCGAGAAGGTAGCCGAAATGGGGCGAGTTAACTACTCGATCTCTTGAACAATGGCCTGCAGAATAATTCTGGGATCCTGTATTTCCGATAACAACGGATCCAGGCGGATCCTGGCGGTCGTGTATGCGTTGCTTAGTTAATGTTATATATGTAACTTAAACTATAAACTCGGATAGTTATGGCCTAGTATCTTTGTTGTAGTATATTTTACCTAAAAACTTATTTACACTTAAAGTAATTTTGTTTGGAAATTAGTAGGAGAACATGCATATTCGGGAAATTTATTTGCTATGTATATGCATTATTGTAAATAGTTAAAAATACATGTAAATTTGTTTAATTTGCCGACAAAATACTTTAAACCCCATCTACTTTGTACCGAGCGAGCAAAAATTATTTGCATCAAAGAGGGCTTGGATTAAAAAACGTAGGGCTTGGTTTAGATCGCAATGATATGGGGACGATATATCTAACCAAATCTAGGTTAAAATTTTGTCACATTCATATTATGCCATGATATATGCCAAACTAATGAGTAATAAAATAAGAAGACAAATACAAATTTATTTTTGTTGTTTACAAAATTAACAAAGTAAGAATATACAGAAAGAAAAAGAAAAATAATTACATAAATTGCTGAAATTGGCAACCGCCATGCTCCAAGCGTAAATTCACACTTCTCTTCATATTTTCGAAAGTGTTGACCAGCATCTCTGGAGAAATGTTACCACATTCTGGGATAATCCTTTCTTGTAATTGTTCTAAATTTGCAACTGGTGTTTTAAAAATAGTGTTCTTTAAATGAAGAAAAACGAAGTAATCCATAACCGTTAAACAAGGTGATCTAGGTGAGAATTTGCATGTTTCATAAGATCTTCCCACTTCTTGGGACAGGCGTCTTATACAATTTGTTTGCATATTTTGCATTATTTCACGAACGTTTGCAACAAGTTCTTCTGTTCTTACAGATGGTCTTTCTGCTCCTTTTTTGTGTTGTATAGAACCTGTTTCCCTAAACACAGCCACGGTTCTTTTCAGGCAATGATAAAAATTCCAGCAATAAAAGCAACGTTAGGAAAATGTTCGTAAAAATCGTCCATGCACAAACCCCGGATTGTATTGCCACTCACCATTTACGAAAATAGAGATGTTCTATATACATCGACGCATCGAAACCATCGATATTTTCAATAAGATATATCGTTTTTAAGCGATGCATCTAGGCCATTTCATTTGTCGATGCATCGATTTGTTTTAATCGATGTATTAGGCCTATAGGTAATTATTGTAAATAAATGTTTTTAAGTTCTCCAGCTTTGTAATAACCTCATTATATCACGAGTGATGTAATGACTGATTACGTAACTCAACTAAATGAAATAATGCGCAACTATCGTGTGGGTCGCAGATAAAAATTAACACAATTAAATGTATTTTTCCTAAATAAAATTTTCACAAAGCTGTGTACAAATAGTAAGTCATCTAAGTAAGAACTTGTATTATTTATCCAATTTCAGTTTGAGGACATTCCAATCATTCCATACGGCGGTAAACAGTCTCAAAGAGACCGACCGCACAACCAGGGTTGTCCGATCTTTCTTCTTCAATTCTTTAAGTTTTTTTATTAAAGATATTTCATTTATATCAGTATTCAATTGTTAGTCAGTAACTTTCTTTGAAAGCTAGTTTGCAAATATACTTTAAACCGAGGAGTTTTGAGTGTGACAGAAAAAAATAACAAGCCATTCATTGTTATAATAATATATGCTTTAGTCCTTAAGAAGCAATATAACTGAAATCAAGACAACATGTGTTTTCAGTGTTTAAAAACAACTAATTAACAAACCCTTGTTTCTCGTATATACTTACATTGTGCTTACAAATCCGAAAATTTTGAAGAATTGGCAACAGCATGTAATTTGTTGCGATTGCAAGCGCCAGGATATAGGCTGAACCGGTACCCGGCCCGTCTGACGATCGATTCTGCCAGACAGAGATAGGCCAGTGACCGCCGATGGCGTGGAAGAGACGGAGATAAAATATACGTGGTTATGCCTTGATGAAGAGTCAGGTTGACGAGAATGAAGTTCTGGTAAAAAAATTAAAGCATTTTCTGAGCAGTGTCGTGCCGTGTCAGGTTTATTTTTCTGATTTTAGTTTTGTATATAGAAGTTTTGAGTTACCTTATATTTATTATTTTAATATAATATTATTATATATACAGTGGGTTTATAAAGTGTAGTAGGTATGTACAAACACCTAATGTAAAACAAACTTATAAGTGTGTATACGCATATTAATTATTTGTGTGGAACGCCTATGGTTAGAAAATTCTCACAGTTTAATGTCATTAAATTGACCTAAGAAACACTATAAGGCTAATACTATGCTTTCTACGACCATAACTTTATACTTTATAAGGCAAACTGACATGCGAAAATTATTGAATTATGCTATATTATCTATAGTTTCGCACACTATTCACAGTGCGCTATCATTTCATTATTTCTTTCGTATTCTTTATAAAAGTTGTCAGTCTTAAAATGCCGTTTTCGCGGTCTGCCGAGAATATTCTTAGAATACGTGAGGCTTACGCCATGCGTGTTGCTGTCAGTTTAGATTTATGATTTTAAAATTCTTTTTTGATCAATACCATGTTATTTATAGTAAAACTATAAAGAGCATAAAAATGCTCTACCACCTGCAAGTTTTATATATGCTCACATTTTGACGTTATTCGTTTGTTTTTTTATAGATATTTGTCAAAGATATGACAACATCAATCTTTTTTTTTAATGGAATTATACAGCTTGTGATACATCATTTGAAAGCTAATATCTCGTACAGTATGCTCATAAATTTTGGCGCGATTCTGTCAAGCTATTTCAAAATGGCGACTGTTAAAAGTTTTTAAAAAATCTCTATTTAAATAAGCGGAAATGATAATATTGATGTTTTTTTTACCTTTCAAGGTAAGAAATCTTCATTGTTTCACGTTCTGATATTTTTTGTGAACTTGTAAAATGAATTTAGGTATTTCCGAAGTATTATTTTACAATTTTCTAAACAAAAATGGTTTTGTCGAAAAGACAGCGTATCGAAGTTCTAAAATATTGGTTAGCATGTGGAGATCAAATAAGAAGTCAAAGTGAAGTGTGCACTTTATTTAATGCTAAATATCATCAGCATGTTTCGTGGTACAATTGAATGGCCACCGAGGTCCCCAGACTTAACGCCTCTAGACTATTTTCTTTGGGGATATTTAAAAGAAAAAGTTTACCAAAATAGGCCAAATAATTTTGAATATTTGAAATACAAAATTAGATTGGAGACACATACAATGATCTGCCAGCTATAGATGAAGCAATAACAAACGAACCTATTGCCAAAATCGTATTCCATTATGAAGTAACTCCTGCTGCAAATTGCGCCCCTCCACTTTGTTTGCCAAACGTACCTCTTAAAAGTAGGTATTAACACTCTTAGAGTACCAATATATAAATTACGGCTATAATAATATTTTAAAAGTAATAATAACAACACTTATTTAATAATTTTACATATTATTCATCCCTAAAGCCATAAATCTACAGGTTTTACCTTCCAGAAGAGGAAAAAATATGACGTTATGTGGTAAATTTAAATCTTTGTCTAAAAACCTATAGACATTTCCCTTAAAAATTATTCAGTTTGGCAACGCTAAAGTGGTTGCGTTTCTATTGGTCCGTGTCGGTTTTCATTCATAATTTCATTGACGTTTGGTAGTTCTTTGAAATATGTTAGAAATGTTTTTCGGTTTATTGGTTTTGTGTAATAATTGCTGTGTTTTTGGTGTTTTGTGATATTTTTTTGAAGACTAATTGAGTTGGGTCACAGGTGTGAAGTGTGCAAGACTGCGAAATATAATAATTCTGCAGTTACTTTTCATAGGTGAGTACATAAAAAGTTGGGTTATTTGTAGGTTAGGCTTAACTGTTCATAGGCGTGGGTAGGTGGGGAAAAATAATTAAAACTTTACATTTTTATTTTATTATACGTATTATTTATTTAAGGAACATTATTGATAGACTGTATATAGGTATAACTTTTGCAAATGGTTTAGCTTATTGAATTCTTTAAACAACTCAGATACACTCTTAGTCTAAAATAAACTAGGAAGCCACTATTTGATCACCTTTAACTCTTCAATTTTGCATGGGATTTCATAATATTATGTTGTACCAAACAAAATACTTGTGTAAGTTTTCCATATGCGGCCAAATTTTAGCCGGCCACTATATTTTTAGCCCATTATTCCAAAGCAGTATGGCAACAAATATCGTATTTTGGAAAAAGAATGATTTTGTTTCATGGAATAGGAGATTAATATAATAATTTACAGTCATAGTCTCACACGAATATTTATTTTCCAAACAGGTTACCTACATGTTTCGCTCATATCTAAGCATCATCAGACCAATGTTAGGCTTATTTTGCTCTGATGCTCAGGTACCTACGAGCGAAACATGTACCTATATAACCTGTTTGGAAAATAAATATTCGTATGAGACTATGACTTTGTGAAATTTATTAGTTTTACTCAAATCAGGTCTCTTAAAGAAAACTTTTTTGAATTAGGTATTTATGTAGGTATCTAGCCTACCTAGATAATGTTTGTTTTAATAAGTCGTTAATTCTTGTACCTACTTATTATTTGTTAAAAATACTTTACTTGGATATGTAAGTTAATTCCTGTAATAAACTATAGTTACTTGAGAATAAAGATATATACCTACCTAGGTACCTATGATTATTATTATATGCTGGTTTTATTTCTAAATTTTTTAACCTAAGTTAGCCGACATACAAGTTTAGAAATATAACCGTATCAATAAATTGCATTTTAAAGAACAATTTCCATAAAAACCACTTTTGGGTCTACGAACCTTATACGTAAGTCAAAAACTGTTAAACTTTTAAATTTCAATAAAACTGTAAAAACCGTGTTTTAAGTACATATAGTGTAATTATTTTTAGGTCATCTCAGTTCACCAAATGGTATAATTATAGCTATCGAAAGTTTCTCTTATAATAATTATTACAATAAATAGTTATTAACTTACATTGAATTTTACTGCTCCGCGGACCATTTTTTCTATCATACATTAAACTTTACTGTTCTACAAACCCTTTTTTTTCACAAACGTTAAAAAATATTTGATTTCAGATGGGATAATTATATTTTATTGTGAACCCTGAAACGAGACGCCGCTGTGACCATATGATAGCGCATAGTAACAAGGTAAAATTCTAACGGCGGCAACGTAATCCCCACTCCCGGCCGGGGGGAAGTACTTCACCTCCTCTCTCCTACAAACGATTTTGGCTGCAGATTTAAATAGCGTTTATGAATGGCGTGCGGCATCTATAGGTAGCAGATCATTGGACACATAACATACCAGCTGAAACCACTCGGAATTTCGTCGACGGATCATACCATCGTCTGGAAGCATGACAAGTAGAGGGTGGAGGACATTTCCAGCATTTGCCACGTTAAACCACCTTTTTGTTGTGCATGTTTAGCTTTGCTTCGTTACATTTTTATTTATTTTTACAAAATAAATACTTAACAAATAAACAATAACCAACTTATTGTTAAGTCACAAAATGTCCGAACGTGAAATAATGAAGATTTATTACCTTGAAAGGTAAAAAAACATCAATGATTTATCATTTTCGCTTATTTAAATAGAGATATTTTAAAAAATTTAACAGTCGCCATTTTGAAATAGCTTGACAGAATCGCGCCAGAATTTATGAGCACACTGTACGAGATATTAGCTTTCAAAATAAATGATGTATCACAAGCTGTATGTTTGCATTTAAAAAAAAGATCGATGTCGTCATATCAGTGGCGTATTTAGGGGGGGGGGGGGGGCCGAGGGGTCTGGACCCCCCCCCCCGTGGGCTCAACATTAAAAAAAACTCAGAACAGATCAGATGCCTTGTTGCATTTAATTTCTAATTTAAGTGAGTAAAATAATATATACATGGTGATTGATAATTCGATTAATTCCTCGCAGGAGGTAATTTGTGATTTTTTCTTAAATATGACCTATTCCGGAAATGCTTGGTTTTCGAGTTATTTCAATTTTTTTCTTGTTTTTTACCTGCGTGTCTAATTTATTTAATTTAAAAAAATTGAAATGATGTTCACTTAGTTTTGTAATTTTTTTGCAAACTAAAACTATTAGCAATACTTTGTTTTTACAAATAATTAAGTAACTGTGTCACAGATAACAAAACAACAGAGCCAAACTTGGCAAAAATAACTTGAAAACCAATAATTTTCGGAATCGGTCATATTATGTAGAAATATATATTTTTAAACATAAATATTTTAAAAAATATATATTCCCATTATAGCGTTTATATTTAAAAATTTCTTAATTTCTTCCTTTTTTGGGTTCAGCTATCAAAACATAGAAATTATAAATTTTGATAGTTCAAAATAGGGCGTGGCACCGAAAAATGTTTCGCCTGCGGCGCTTTTTTAAAGAAAGAAATAAAGAAAGAAAGAAAGAAAGAAAGAAAGAAAGAAAGAAAGAAAGAAAAAAAGAAAGAAAGATAAAACGAAAGGTATAGACCCCCCTTGGCAATATTCTAAATACGCCACTGCGTCATATCATTGACAAATGTCGATAAAAAACAAACGAATAACGTCAAAATGTAAGCATATTTAAAACTAAATTGACGTGTCCGAGAGTTTTCCCCAAAAGTTAC
Source organism: Polydrusus pterygomalis (assembly GCA_963969555.1). NCBI lineage: Eukaryota > Metazoa > Arthropoda > Insecta > Coleoptera > Curculionidae > Polydrusus > Polydrusus pterygomalis. Next base: position 24,028,684 of record OZ018378.1, on the reverse strand, counting down.
AGGTAAAGACTATATTAAGACTTCTGGGCAACCCTGTATATCAAAAAAACTACCTTATTGAACTTCCATTGTCTCTATTTTATTACTTAACTCAAGGTTTCGGTTAGATAGTATCTGTTTACAATTGAAAACGGTTAGAGATACTAACTTACCGAAACGTTGTGTTAAGTAACAAAATAAAGACAAAGGAATTCCGTCAAGGTAATTTTTTGATAGTACTTTATTGTCTACCACCTTTAAACAAATATTTATATACCTATAAATGTATAAATGCTAATATCACGGAAAATAACCATATACAGTGTCACCAGTAAAGTCCGCATCATATGGGATTTTTTTTTATTAATAGCTTTCTTCGAAATTTGACTTTGGCATCAAGTTCTGCTTCGATAGAGATGAAAATTAAGCTAAAAAATAGTAGTCACGTGATTCGCATTATCTGTCAAATTTTAATTTTTTCCAAAAAATAATTGAAAACTGGGGTTTTTTCTGAAAATATCAAAAAAAGTTATGAGACAAAGTTTTTTTAAATGCAGTTTCTAGCCCACCTGCGAAATTTCAGCTGGATAAGATAATTTTGATTTTTTACCTATATTTTGTAAATTGCACCACTTTTGCAAAATAAGACTCAACGCAACCTACATAAAACTTCTTAGTTTTGACAATGCTTCATTTCAGATATATTTTCTTTAAAGTAGCGCCATATTAAATGTGTGTTTTTCTACAAAATCAAAATTGGGCCATTAAAATTTGGTCGCATGTGATGCAAAGTTCATTTGTTTTTGACCCTGTATAAGGTAACTTCATAAAATAAGTATTTTTGAAAACGTAGTTTGTGTCTGAGAGTGATACACCTTAATATTAAGACAAAAAAGAACACAGTGTCATCAGTAAAGTGTTTATTAATTTTAGTTTAACTTAACATAAAGTTTATCTATTTTCAACGATTTAATTTAAAACCCCTTTATTTAATTTTTTATTTTTTTACTTTCAGACACAAACTACGTTTTTAAAAATACTTATTTTATGAAGTTACCTAATACAGGGTCAAAAACAAATGAACTTTGCATCACATGCGACCAAATTTTAATGGCCCAATTTTGATTTTGTAGAAAAACACACATTTAATATGGCGCTACTTTAAAGAAAATATATCTGAAATGAAGCATTGTCAAAACTAAGAAGTTTTATGTAGGTTGCGTTGAGTCTTATTTTGCAAAAGTGGTGCAATTTACAAAATATAGGTAAAAATCAAAATTATCTTATCCAGCTGAAATTTTGCATGTGGGCTAGAAACTGCATTTAAAAAAACTTTTTCTAATAACTTTTTTCGATATTTTCAAAAATAACCCCACTTTTGAATTATTTTTTGGAAAAAATAAAAATTTGACAGATAATGCGAATCACGTGCCTACTATTTTTTTGCTTAATTTTCATCTCCATCGAAGCAGAACTTGATGCCAAAGTCAAATTTCGAATAAAGCTATTAATAAAAAAAATCCCATATGATGCGGACTTTACTGGTGACACTGTATAGATTTCTGACACTCAAATTATGATATGTGAATGTCAAATGTGAGTCTGCACTCTTATCGAAGTCTCCAAGCCTCCAAATAAGTTACTATTATTTTCTTCATCTAAAGATTCCATAAGAAGCTTCTATAATTCTTTCTCGTTCAGAGGTCGTGACGTGGACGCCATTTCTATACACAAAACAAAAAACCTAAAAAATATGCCGAATCAAATAGATATAAAGAAAAAAATTACATTTTACTTTAAACGCAAACCACAAATGACATGTGTGTGTGTATGTGTCAAAAATATTTTGATAGTCAGCTGTTTTTTCTTTATTTCATATAAAATTAACCGTCCAAGATAAATTAGGTAATCCGCAAAATATTTCATTAAATTGAGAGAAGGGGACCAGAATTCTAAGGTTATTAGGGTGTAATAATCAGCTTACCTTTCAGCACACAATTTGTTTTAAATCTGTTATAAGATAATCCTTCAAATTTACGTAAACGTTCAAAATGTTGTCAATGCTTTTAATTTTATATTACTAGGTTAAAGGGGGATTATTTTGTTAAATGATTAATGTTTATTATATGTTCGTTAATTTGTAGTAGACTTTCCATGTAGAGTGAATTAAGCAATGTGTAGCATACTAGCAAAGCATTAAGCTATTGGCTACGTCATGACTGATAATAAAAGTCATTGTCTCTATTGAGGCATAGATAAATGATAAGTTGGCATTTGTCTCTGGACGAGGGGGGGGGGGGGGTTATAAGAACGAAATTTACACCAGGAATGGGCATATTCATTGGCCTACTATGATCTTATTTATCCAATTAGAATAAGCCTTATTTTAAAAGTACAATCGTTACTGCAACATTCGACATTTTTGGACACATATTAATTAGATCGAGTTAGAATTGATCTCATTTCGGAACAACGTTGTAAAGTATGCTGCTATCAACATTGGCAGGAGACAATCAAGTAAAAAAAAATCACAGTATACCTTTTTGTAAAATTACCTTTCTATTTATTGCCATTTAGTTGTTTCCCCTATTTTATTTGAAGCTTTTTAGTAGTGACTGACTTACCCGAGTATACCTACATTGATTAGATCCAATTTAAAGTTATCCCAATCAATTTAACATAAAATTTCAGCTTTGTGCACCCAAATCAATACAAATTTGCAGTGTCCGCTTTATAGAGTTGTGATCAAACTGAAAGTTTAGTAATTAATGCAAACACAGTCCAAGCGCATCTAAAATATTCGCTGTTAAATAAGACGAATGAAATTTAACAATATTACGATAGTGACAACATGATTTAGTATAGTTTATGTTTATTTAAATTAATTTATTAGGAAACATTCAAATATTTACTAATAATTGGCCGAGTTAAGTAAAAGTTGATTACCTATGTTATCTAGTTAGAAAATAATTTAATTGGGTAGTTTTAAATAGGTGCAATGTTTGTTTTAATGCATCTAAGTTAATATAAATTGCACTGCTTTATAAATTACTACTATAGTACTTATAAAATTGTACCTATACCTTCATATCAATGTCCACTGAAACCTGATTAACAATATTTATACAGTCATTGGTCAAATCTAAACTATAAAAATATATTCCACTCTCTTCACCTGCTTTTAAAACACTTTTATAGTTAGAGTTACACCCAGGAATACAGCAGGGGCTTGGTATGTTGCTAAATAAACAAACTAAAAGAAAAAATAGTACTTACCTAAGTACCTAGGTATCTAGAGGCATCCTACCTACTTACGAATTATCTCTACTAGTGATATTTTTAAACTAATTCACATATACCATCAAGTTAAATAAACACTTCAATATTTAATAAATTAATTGGTTGCAATCTTATAAATTAACTTTAAATTTTAATAAATCATCATTTATGTACATTGACAAACAAAGACTAGATATGGAAAAGCAACCAAAAATATTTAATGGGGAAAATATTAATTACAAAGATAACATAAAGTTTTTAGGATTATATATTGATCAAAATTTAAGCTGGAGAAAGCACGTAGAACATATTCGAACTTACATTTCTCCGTTAATTGGGATATTCTTTAAAATTCGTCACTGTATATCTTTAAATTGCTTAAAAAATATTTATCATGCATTAGTACATTCAAAAATTCAGTATCTTATTTCTATTTGGGGTTCAGCCAATTCAATAGTACTAAACCCTTTAAAGAAATTACAAAATAAAATTATTAAATGTATTCATAGATTGCCGCACTTAGAACCAACAACAAATTTATACAAACCGAATAAATACCTAGATATAAATAATTTATATAATTTAAAAATTTGCATATTTATTCATTCTCTACTTTTAAAACAAAAAATGTCTAACATAACGTTTACAAAAGTTCATGATATTCATAGACATGATACTAGACAAACAAATTTTTTAAAAACTATTAAAATAAACAGTAACTTTGGAAAACGGTCATTGTTATATAATGGATTAATATTATATAATATTTTACCGGAAAAGATTAAAACATTAAAAAAACTACCATTATTTAAATTTCATTTAAAAAAATATTTCCTAGTATAAATTTTTTTCTTAACGTGTTAATCATACGTTTATAATATAAAACGAATTATTTTTTTTAACTGCCTTTTTTATATATATATATATCTACCTATTAAGTTAGAGTAATAATTGTTAGTTATTTTTATCCCTGTAATAAACTTGTAAAGTTGGTTGGGAATAAAGTAAAAAAAAAAAAAAAAAAAAAAAAACTGTAGCCACAAAACAATAAAGTTTATCCCAAAGAGCTAACTAGAAAACAAAAAATACAACTTTTAAATTAAAATACATGAAATTCTGCCGCCATTTACAAGACCCGTAAACAAACCGACAGGCCGGCCAGGCTGTTGAATTTTTCACTTTATTAATGCTGTTAGAGCAAACCCGCACCAAAAATTTTCATCAGTATTTTGTAGAGGTTCTTAGCAATCATGTCACTTAAATTTTCTATTAGATATCAATCGAAAACCGCATAAAAATACAAATAATACGACACCGACACCTAGTTCGCGCGTAAATTACATACTAAACCATGGCTAACCTCAAAAAAGTCACGTGACACATTTATCTTCAAGCAGTATTGTCGATGTTTCTGTTTCACGGCTTCTTTCAACGTGTTGTGGTAGTACGTATACTTATAAAATATTTACGTATCAAAATATTTACCCTTAAATGAAAGAAATTAGTTGGCAAAATATAACAATATTTATTTCTGTCATATAATCCGTTTATTTACTTTAACTTTATCTGTGTTATATTCAAGATGAAATGCGTAGAAACTTATAATTAAGTTACCCTAGTTTACATTGATTAGATCCAATTAAAACTTATTCCAGTCAATTTAACATACGATTTTGACTTTGTGCATGTTATTTTGTAGTAGTATTTACTTTACTTGGCAGCAGCATTTTTATAGTATATTATCTAATGACAATGATCGTAGTATGTTGACCATAATAAGCAAAAATAATTATATATATATAATCATCCGAGTGCGTCAAATACTATGCGTTATCTACAACCATTATTAAACACACTAAGCGAAACTTTAGAGCGGTACGCCTGCGCATGTTTCGCGTTCAATGCTGCGTTGCCATTCGATATTTGCGGCGTAATATGAAACCGCCAAAATGCTATGTGTTTTTAAATGCGAACAGCTACATTTGTTGTCAGTGAGCGTAAGGTTTGGCATCCTGTTGTACCTACCGTAGGTACTTACCGTAATTAAAGTACTGTCTATACGCTTTGCTTTTAGAAAAAATTAACGTTCGGCACCTTTTGTCTGGTTTTAGGAATCCTAACCCAACTTCTTATACAGTGTGACCACTGAAGTCCGCATCATATGGGATTTTTTTTTATTAATAGCTTTATTCAAAATTTGACTTTGGCATCAAGTTATGCTTCGATCAAGATCAAAATTAAGAAAAAAAATAATAGTCACGTGATTCGCATTATTTGTCAAATTTTAATTTTTTCCAAAAAATAATTCAAAAGTGGGGTTATTTCTGAAAATATCGAAAAAAGTTATGAGAAAAAGTTTTTTTAAATGCAGTTTCTAGCCCACATGCAAAAATTTCAGCTGCATAAGATAATTTTGATTTTTTACCCACCACTAAAATTTATTTTTCACTTAATGAACACTTTATTGATAACACTGTGTTCTTTTTTGTCTTAATATTAATGTGTATTACTTTCAGACACAAACTACGTTTTCAAAAATACTTATTTTATGAAGTTACCTTATACAGGGTCAAAAATAAATAAACTTTGCATTACATGCGATCAAATTTTAAAAGCCCAATTTGGATTTTGTAGAAAAACACAGATTTAATATGGCGCAACTTTAAAGAAAATGTATCTGAAATAAAGCATTGTCAAAACTAAGAAGTTTGATGTAGGTTGCGTTGAGTCTTATTTTGCAAAAGTGGTGCAATTTACAAAATATGGGTAAAAAATCAAAATTATCCTATGCAGCTGAAATTTTGCATGTGGGCTAGAAACTGCATTTAAAAAAACTTTTTCTAATTACTTTTTCGATACTTTCAGAAATAATCCCACTTTCGAATTATTTTTTTAAAAAAATTAAAATTTGGCAGATAATGCGATTCACGTGACTACTATTTTTTTGCTTAATTTTTATCTCGATCGAAGCAGAACGTGATGCCCAAGTCAAATTTCGAATAAAGCTATTAATAAAAATAGATTACGAGAAATTAAAATTCAGACTCAAATGGTAATTAATTGTAATTTACTTCTAATTTTTTAATAAAATTATGTCATGCATATCTAGTATTATTTTTCATTTTCTTCTGGGCAAAATTAACAATAATTTAGAGAAGATTAGTCAAAAAGTTTATTCAGAATCCTGCTAATTAAAATTAATTAATGACATTTTAAATAATTCTTTGACGATGCAATTTAATGAATGAATGCTAGTTGACTGTCGGCGTACCGAGCCGTAGTAATGGGTGACGTTCATCGATTTTTTTTAAACATCGATGTATTGTTATCGATGTTCGATGTCACGTCCACAAACATCGATATTTGATGAATTTATCGATGTGTAACTTTCGATGTTTGATCTTGCCTATTGTAGACTGAGGAAAATCACTAAATACAAGTATTTTTTTGAATATATGTGTATTACCACAAGAAAACATCCATTTATCTCTAAAATATTTCGTTTAGTCGCAATCAAGGACGTTTTTTTGACAGCAATATTGTTACGTGTGCTCAATGCTTTTTTATGGTAACAGAATATCATATAACCATAACAATATGTATCCAAAAAGTGTTTTTAAAAATTACCTCAAAAATAAAAATAAAAATTAACCAATCTTTTATACCTATCTAAAATATACCTTTTAGGAACTAAACAGTTGCTTTTTTAAAACATGGTGAAATCGTTTTGGTTCATTTTATTGCCGTTTGCAGTGTTGTTAGTTTGTTTATGTTTAGTGGTTGGTGGATTATAGTTTATAGTGGATGTTTGGCTATTGATTTGATAAATTTTTTATATTTTAATAATTTCATAAATAGGGTGGTGTAGTTTTAGTGCAACGTTATATAATAGGTGTTGTGACGGTGTGTCCCCAAATTCAGGTAGGTACAATTATTTTACCAATAATTATATTTATTACTTAATAAGTAACTCATGTTTATCACATTACTCTACTTAGGTACCTACAAAAATTCGTTGACTTAGATGAGTCTTTAAATTTTGTTAGGCGAGAAATTAATTTTTTCAGAAATACAATACAAATTTAGGGGATAGAATCGGAAAACAATCTGAGTTTTGGAGATATTTCTTCCCCGTTCTAAATTTTGCAATGCAAAATCGCATTTGTTAGGTTTTCTGATACCTATTAATAAAAAAAAAATGGCTAAAAAGGGTCATGTTCCTAGCAGTTTGTTACTTTCAGATCAGTCAGATCAACCCCCTTATTAAACAAATTTTAACATACAATTTTTATCAAAAATACGGCCCTAATAAGTGCAGAACGGGAACTTAATGGCGGCCATTATCGGCATGAATTAAAAAATATAATTATTGGTAAAATAATTGTACCTACCTGAATTTGGGGACACACCGCCACAACACTTATTGTATAACGTTGCACTAATAGTACACCACCCTATATAGAATTATTAAAATATAAAAGTTTTATCAAATCAATAGCCAAACATCCACTATAAACTAATCCACCAACCACAGCCATTTTGGCGAAGGAGCTAAAAAAAGGAATTTAGTAGTAGCTGGGTGTACTAGCTACAATAAAAATAAAATTATTTTATAGCTGGTCGATTATTTTTAGGAGTAAAAACCGATACTTTTCTAACTACACGACCTCAACTAATCGCAAAATCATTTTTGTTTACCACTGCATCATATATTTTTTAAGGCAATAGAGTTGTCTTTTAACAGCAAAAGAATAATATTTAAAAAACGACCATGTTGAGGTTAAAAAGTCATTTCAAAAAAATGAACCTTGTAGCGACAACAGAGTTGTTTTTTCGGCGCCTATTTAATGCAGATTTCTTGCTACTGCGAATGGATTTCTAGTTACGGCTAATAGAGTTTTCTCTCAGTGTACGTAGACATGTTAATATCGGTGACTTATATCATGCCGAACTCTTAGCTAGCCGCAGATTTGTGACGGTAGCCCTTTTTTTTTAAAGTTAAAAATAATAGGAAAAAATATTCCGCGGTGACAGCAACAACAACAACACAAGTAACTTTGGTAATTAACGACTTATCATCTTCGAATATCGATATTATTCCATGTTTTTCTAACGTCGATGTTTTAACAACGATTTTTGTTGACATCGATGCTCGCTTTTAATGTTAACACGTTGGCTGCCATGTGTAGCACCGGTGTAACACAGGCACACATTACTACAAGGCCATGTGTTGCACATTGGCAACACAGGCATCACGTATTTCAAATGACTGTTGTTTTTCCCGGCTTCCTAGTAAAGATTTTATAGTGTGGTGGTGGCCTGTTAGGAATACTCACCTATCAATTTCAATATTTGTCTGACTGATTGCTTATATTTGACGCTTGTGGATGGAATCGTTTAGTCAGACGTTTGCCGCTCTTAGTAGCGATTGTATGTATGCACTTGTTTATGATTTTATGTGGTTTTTGTGTTAGTTTGTAATAACTTTCTTTGCATTACTTTTTTTTTAAACTGCATTAGTCAGTCCTGAAGTTTTTTCGTGATCACCCTTGCTACACATGGCTTATAAGTAAGATTACCCATATGCCATGTGTAGCACCGGTGCACACTGACTTTTTTTGCAAAAAATGTGTTTTTTCTATATTAATATGTTATCTTAAAGCCATGAAACTTGTTCTAAATTAGTATGTACTTTTATATTTCCGTGGCCCCTCAGGAAGCACTAGCTGCTTTTATGGTGGCAGCCAACGTGTTAACATCGATGCTCCCTTTCAATGTTAACATCGATGTATTGAGTCGATGTCATAACACTACCAAGCCGACCACCGTGCGGCGTCGGTTTAGGGCGTGCCCTGTTAAATTAATCAACCGTGCATAGAATGACCGCTAACAAAACCAAAACCAAAATAACAAGTCAGTGAATGGTTTAACAAACTTAAACAAACTATTTGCTTTCCATAAAACAAAACTATAAACGAAGCTAATACAAAATAACTACTGACCAGTTCTAATTCCAAATATCTTTAATCGCAAATATTTACCGGCCTACAAAATATAAAATTGAACTGAATTGATTATCAATGGCCTTTTGGGAAGTTAAATAGTTTGCCGTTTCAAATAAATGAAAAATTGCCGAGTCCGCTTTGTTTCATCTAGCGCACACGAGTGAAACTTTGGCAATTAATATTACACCACATGAATTTCCAGGCGGCTTGGAATAGTTGCTAATGGAAATTTTCCTCAACAAACAAACAAAATAGCCATTAAAGCTGAAAAATTTTAAGATGTATTGCTTTTCATGACAAACAACTGACTAGTGTTATTAGTACTTATGTATGATAAATTATTGGTCAAATTTGGGCATGGTCCTAAAACCTTTTGTACACCTATACAAGTTAAAAGTCACGCGCCCGCCTTGAATAGATGACAACATTTAACACAACAACAGCGGTATATTAAAACATACTTTAGGGAATATAAATAAAATAAAATTCTTCTATGTCCCTGGACGATGGTTGGAGGCAAAGTCACGTGACACTCTGCCAATTTTGGTTTATTTAATTTTGATAGGTTGGTATGAATTGCAGGACCAGACTTAAAAATTTTGTATAACTATATTTTGAACATTTTATTTTGTAAATACATAGAATAAGTTTTTTAAGGTTATAATAAACATGAGTTTTTATGGTTAGACGATAAAGTATTAAAACAGAGTTAAAAACTACTAATACATATGTATATGACTTACGTAAGGTATGTAGACCCAAATATAGTTTTTTTTATAGAATTTGTTGACTATGATGAGGTTACATTAAAACTTCTAAACTAGTATGTGGGCTAACATAAAGTTAAAAGCTTCGATATAGCCAGAGATTTAATTTTTCTCTCAGTAGAAACTTTACTTTAACAGTTTTTGACTTACCTACGTGGACCCAAAAGTCTTTTTTATGGAATTTGTTGGTTATGATACAGTTACATTTCTAAACTTGTATGTGGGCTGACATAAAGTTAAAATCGTCAATTTAGCTAGGGATTTATTTTTTCTGCCAATAAAAACCCTACTTTTACAGTTTTTGACTTACATAAGGTACGTAGACCCAGAAAATAGAACTATATATTTGTTCGCTATCGTCTATTACATATTAATATGGTTACCTTTTTAAACTAACTACTATATAGGCTAACATAATGTTAAATACTAGTTTATTTCAACCTTACTTTTGCCAAACAATAATAAAAATAATTCCTTCTAAATCAAATACCTGATGTTTAAAGGTTAACAATATGGAAAGCAGTTTTTATTTTTCTTGAAACAGAAAAGGATAAGATAATGCAAAATGCAAAAATTATACATTAGAAACCTAACCTTTACGAACAAACATTTTAAGAACAAAAATTTCACAAACTAACTTTTCGACAAAAACGACGTAGAGATAAAATTAAACTTATTCTTATTACTTATCGATGAAATCAACTAACGTGCAAGGCACACAATAATAATTTATGTTTCCTAGTGAAAAAGAATTAAAAAATTTTAACCTGTAAATTTTTGGTCAAATAAATAATAATTGTAGGTACTTACTTGCCACATTTATTCAATGAAAGTAAAAATAAAAGGCACCATAACCACTAAATATTTTGAAAACGTATAATTAACTGTAACAAAAAGCACAAAAATGCAATTTATAACTCGGTGTTTGGGCTCATTATGGTCCACTACTAATCTAGGGATATTATTATGTCCTAATATCAACTGATCAATAACAAATTTCCGCTGTCATCTGTTTTAAAACGAGAGAATTCGTGCCGTTTACTATATATATAAAGTTTTTCGTCCACCAATATTAAATTAAACTTAGCTAATCAGCAGTAAACTTTTCACGTTTCACATTGATTAGTTTTAATTAAAGTTAAATAGTTTGGCTTTCGCATGCATCAATACAAAATTGCTTAGTCCGCTATATTCTATCCAGCTAGCTATTAGGTACGCTGCAGCCAGCGCCAATGCGATAAAGCAGAGTGAAACTACACACCAAATATAGGCGTTTTCAGGCGGCTTAGAATAGAAACTGACATGAATTTTCAATACAGAACAACAGGTCAGTGCATAATAATGAAGGCTGATTGTACGGCGGTCAGTTATATAAATACCAATTAACTTTTTTATATTCCATAAAATTAGAAACTGAACTCGGCACTAATATAAGGTGACCATTTTTTTCTAACCTGAAACCAGGACAATATCAATTTTGACCAGCCACGCCCAAATTTTACAAATCTTTATCAAAAATTCACACAACGTTTATTTAAACACAAGAAATGGGAAAATAAGAGACCGCCGAAACTCAGTGTTCGTGAATTGTCGCGCACCGTTCGGCTGACTTTGGGGATCTGATCCTTTAATTGTTCTGTCGATTTTTTTTTTTTTTAGGTGGGAAGAGTTCAATCCGTTCCCAAGCTATATAAAATAAATTGGATTTCAGTATACGATAAAATTTTTAACATGTATAAATAAGTTTCGGTTTCGGCCGAAACTGAGACCAAGGCCGAAGATTTGGTTTCCGTTTCGGCTAAAAATCTTGTTTCGGTCGGACACTAGTGAAAATCAAAAAATGATTTTACGATATAAAAATAAAACATAATATAACATGATTATATAAGTCGTAATAATAACATAATAAAACATAAGTAGTTCTTTAATTTCGTTTGATTTTTATATTTTTCTGAGGAATGAATTGCTTTTAACAAATTTTCGTTTTCCTGAATATTTCCATAGAATTTCCTACAGGTTGCATTAAGGTAAATTATTTTTGACAATCAACAAGGATTTCAAAGTTTCCACTTTCAATTGGGTTTTTTCGCTAGTCCAGATGTTGTTTAATAAAGAAAAAACCCGTTTGGTAGGTGCATTAGTTCCAGGCATACAGAGACAATACTCTACCAATTTGCCAATATTATTGTAGGACACATCATTTTCTTTAAAGGCATTAAAAAAATTTCAATCCACCTATATGATAACGAAACACAATTTTGTTTCCAATGCCCAAGTTTCTCATCTGTGGTGTATCTAAAACCAGTACTTTTCGTGTACTGATTTTGTTTAATGACCAACCAGGACTTATGCCCTGAAACCCAGTACTGTACTGGTCACCTTACACTAATAGGTACTGATTTGTATGTTCTAATTCGAAATCACTTTTAATGATAAATAAGTTTAATAATTTGGACCTATAAAAATGGTGTTGAACCGTATTCAGAACAGCTGCCATCTAGTATATGGTAGCGGTAACAAAGACGAAGGACTTACCCGATTGGTATTAGCCGGCTAGACAGAATAAAGCATGTGAAAATTCGGTAATCGCGGCTTGATTTGAGGATCTGGCCCACATTGCTATGAGCCACTAAAAGATACATTTATATTTCTCTCTGTTTTATGCGACAGCCTGGTTAGACCTGGACATATGGAATTTCTTTCGCACAGCGAAGCACATAGAGTGTGACCAGTAAAGTCCGCATCATATAGGATTTTTTGTATTAATAGCTTTATTCGAAATTTTACTTTGGCATCAAGTTCTTCTTCGATCGAGATCAAAATTAAGCAAAAAAAATACTAGTCTCGTGATTCGCATTAGGTATCTGTCAAATTTTAATTTTTTCCAAATAATAATTCAAAAGTGGGGTTATTTCTGAAAATATCGAAAAAAGTTATTAGAAAAAGCTTTTTAAATGCAGTTTCTAGCCCACATGCCAACTTTCAGCTGCATCAGATAATTTTGAATTTCACCACTAAAATTTATTTTCCACTTAATGAACACTTTACTGATGACACTGTGTTCTTTTTTGTATTAATATTAAGGTGTATTAGGTACATTAAGACACAAACTACGTTTCCAAAAATACTTATTTTATGAAGTTACCTTATATAGGGTCAAACAAATAAACGTTGCATCACATGCGACCAAATTTTAATAGCCAAATTTAGGTTTTGTAGAAAAACACACATTTAAACTTTAAAGAAAATGTATCTGAAATAAAGCATTGTCAAAACTAAGAAGTTTTATGTAGGTTGCGTTAAGTCTTATTTTGCAAAAGTGTTTATTATTACAAAATTAATATTATTATTATTATTATTATTATTATTATTATTATTATTATTATATTATTATTATTATTAAATTTACAAAATATGGGTAAAAAATCAAAATTACCTTATGCAGCTAAAATTTTGCATGTGGGCTAGAAATAGCATTTAAAAAACTTTTTTTAATAACTTTTTTCGATACTTTCAGAAATAACCCCACTTTTGAATTATTTTTTGGAAATTTGACAGATAATGCGAATCACATGATTGTTTAGTAATAACAGTATAATTGTTTATTTATCGCAGCATGATTGTTTAGTAATCACTGCTTCTTTGTTTAGCAAGTAGTTATACAGGGCGTTCCATAAATATGTGCTGTTCAACCGAAAATTTTATATACCTACGGTAAGTTTTTTTAAACGCGGGCCATAAGGATTTACATCATAATTAATTTTGAACCCCCTGTTAACTTGTATTGTAATAAAAAGTTAAAAAAAAAGTTGGTGTGCATGTTTTACTGAGGACATTTTATACTTAACGTTAACACGTTTTTAGCGACAAACTTCAATGAAATTAAAAAAATTATTCCGATTTTTATTCTAATAAATTGTATTTATTACAAAAAAGACATATATTATTTAAAACAGATTAAAGTTTATAGCTAAAAAAATTTACTCTTAAATTATGCCCCATCTAATTTTTTATTAGAACAAAAGTTAACAGGAGGTACAAAATCACATAAAAAAACAACGAATACTTTAGGTAGGTACAGCACAGGCATACAGAACTGAAAAATAATGCGCGTAATGCGTATCGCGTCACGGAACTATCTCACGGAAGATACGATTACAGATTGGACTTTTGATTTTCCTGATGTCCGAGTGGCAGAGCAAGCGCTTTCTTATTGGCTGACGTTCAACCGAATTTACCCTTTCCTACATCCAAATAACGAATCTTAATAAACCGTTTTGAGCTAGTAGAACCGCGATCAAGCTATCATGGCTTTAAGTACCTGGCAAAGTGCATTAGGGTTACGATTAAAAATTGTAACGCTAGGAGTGCTAATTCAGATAGCAATAATTACTTAGCCGAGGGGAAAATCACTGGGGTATTTTAGTGTACAAAGTAAGAAATTGCAGGGGCATTTCAAGGTATTTCGGGGAATTTAGAGGTATTTCGTCGAATTTCAAGGTATTTCGGGGGGAATTTCAAGGTATTTCGGGGTATTTCGAGGCACAAACGTATTTTTCATAATATTTAATAATATCTTCTACAATTTGGCAATGTTGTTGTAAATGTAATCGGCCGAATTTTGCTGGGAATTTCAAGAGCGCTTTGGGGAATTGCAGGGAATTTCGGGAAATTGCGGGGAATTTCGGGGAACTTTTGGGGAATTGCAGAAAAATTAAAGGAATTTCCAAGGTATTAAAATTTCGGGTATTTCGGGGAATTTCAAAAAATTTTGGGTAATATCGGGAAATTTTTTCTGAAAGGGGAATTTCAGGTTACAAATTTTTTTAGTGATTTCCCCCTCTTACTTAGCCTTTAAGTTTATTTCTTTATAAAATTATTTATCTGGTATAGACATAATAATATAGCAACAGTTAACAAATATGTTGTAATAACAGCACTATAAGATTTCTAAAACCCAGCAAAATATATACTGCAACGACTACAAGATCATCATGTCAACTTTAAACAATATTTTAACTAATATAGCGGTTTATTTAGTAACAGCTGCTAAATTTGTCCAGCCCGATAACTTAGGAAACTTCATTTTCTCAGTGTACGCACCGCGAGCACCAAGAAAAATATAAACGGAATAACATGAGCGGTCGTGTGTACCTATTATATTGGGTATGTTAATTATCAGGTTTATTATTATGACGCCGGAAAGCTGGGCGAAAAAAAGTAAACAAACATTGGCCTACATGCGAAATAAGAATGCCTCGGCAAACAAGGCGAGTTGTTGATAAATAATATAAAACATAAGAGATTTTTAGTATTTAGCTTCGAGAGAGAATGAAAACATGCTTTTTTCCTTAAATTTTGATTTTAACCCTCCTACCACATAAAAAAACAAAAAATTTAATTTCTATTTACTAAGAAAATAATTATTCAATAAAATTACCCTTTATAATTAAAATACGGCAAAACACTGAGACTTGTAGTAATTACATCTTCAAATTATAATTATTTGATCAAAGTGTGAAGAACGCGTCAAAAAATGTGTTCCCCTCTTCTCGTAGGGTATTGAACACGATGGTAATAACAAAAATTATTATCCTTTGGCACAACTGATAGTGGTCGGTTCTTATCTACTAAAAAATATCATTACATAAGCAAAATTAATCAATCTATTTTCTTATACAGTGATGGGCTAAAATATGGAACAAATTCATTTAAAAATCAGGTATTCATTTTTTGAAAAAACGCTCGGACACGTCGATTATAATTCTTTCTTCCTGATTTTTTGCCTCGAAAAGAAATTATACCGGGTGTGTCAAAAAGTAGATGTAGCAAAATTTTTTTGTTTTTTAAATATAACCCCCCTATTTTTACTTATTACCCTAATTCTACGTCAAATTCTGCGCATAATTCATGTAGCATACTCTATCCTTATCTCTAACGGTTTTAGAGAAAAATTACATCATAAAAAGAAATTCTTTAAAAAAAGGTTAAAAAATTAGTTTATTAAGTGTTGAAAATGTAAACCATTAACTTCTTGACAATATGCTAATCTACTTAAAAACCCTTCTAAAACATTATTTACAGTATTTTCATTAATTTGCCTAATTTCATATCTAATTTTAAATTTTAAGTCTTCCAAATTTTGTGGTTTATATAGAAAGAAATCCATGGGTGTAAGATCGGGAGATCTTGCAGGCCATTCTATGGGTCCTCTTCTACCTATCCATCGTTCGGGAAATACAGTATTCAAATACTCTAGTACTTGTCGAGCAAAATAAGGCGGAGCACCATCCTGCTGAAACCAAATAGACGCTTCTGGTAGATGAGGCTGATTCGGATTTGGAAAATCCGCTGCTAGTGTGGGAATTAATTAATTTTGAAGAAATTGTAAATACCGGTCTCCTGTAAGATTTCCATCGAAGAAAAAAGGTCCAATAATTCTATCATTTAATATCCCTGCCCAAACATTTACTTTTTGTGGGTATTGCGTGTGCTGTTCTCTCATCCAACGGGGGGGGGGGGGATTATTTGTACTCTAATACCGAAAATGTTGTCTGTTTACCGAACCATTCAAACAAAACGTGGCTTCATCGCTAAAAAGTATGTTGCGATGGAAAAATAGATTTAAGTTGCAAATTTCCATCATAGTTTCACAAAACTGTAGTCGGCGGTCGGGATCATCTTCGTTTAGCTCGTGCAGCAACCTAATTTTGTACGGGTGGTACTTTTCTTGTTTTAATACCCGCAACACAGATCGTCGGCTAACATCATTATTAAGGGCTACTTCAGTGGATGCACTATGAGGAGATTTCACTAAGTTTTGGACGACCTGGCCGTAGACGATCCTTTACATTCCCTGTTTCCCTGAAGTTCTTCTCAATTTTACTTACTGTAGATCTTGTAATCGGCCGTTCTGGATACTTAGCGTTAAACAAGTTACAAACTTCTTTTTGACTTCTTGTTTTGTCTCCACATCCAATTAAAATTAAAATTTCGATTCTTTGTGGTTTCATTTAAATGCACCATGATCACCGTTTTTCAAAATTATACCTAAACTAATTTTTGATTGACACATGACTTGCTATCGTAGTAACAATTCATTTTCTTCATCTTTTTTTAAAGAATTATTTTTTTATGATGTAATTTTTCTCTAAAACCTTTAGAGATAAGGACAGAGTATGCTACATGAATTATGCGCAGAATTGGACGTAGAATTAGGGTAATAAGTAAAAATAGGGGGGTTCTATTTAAAAAACAAAAAAATGTTGCTACATCTACTTTTTGACACACCCGGTATAATTTCTTTTTGAGGCAAAAAATCCGGAAGAAAGAATTATAATCGACGTGTCCAAGCGTTTTTTTTTTAAAATGAATACTTGATTTTTAAATGAATGTGTTCCATATTTTAGCCCATCACTGTATAACTTAAATAAACCGATAATATTTAGGACATTACTCTCCACTAGTATATTCTCCCATTCGTTAGATAATTGTATCTATTTATTATATCTACATTAAACTTATCGCCGCTCATCCACTCCCATAAATATTTTTATAACTTTTATTATTACATTACCTATCTGCCCTAAATTTATTTGGTTTGACCTCAATTAATCCCAGAAACCATTTTTGACAAAAAAGTTCCCCGTTACATTTTATCTACTCTTATTTGTATTTTAAAGTTTAATAATATAATCATCCCGACAACAGCTGTAAAAGAATTATGAGAATCGGCCCAGTTACCCGGAGTAATCGACGTACATATTATTATCAAGAAACATACATTCAGCTCATATTCAGAATTTTCTATTTTAATGTCCGTTAAAAATGAATAAATTCCTAAAAAATCAAACGAAATACGATATGAGGCAACGCCGCGATACCACATACGTGATTTTGAGACCTCTGTTGCCAAAACGCTGCATGTAAAGCTATAGATTGACAATGAACTCCACGATGTCGGCCAAACCAGCTCCCCGACAGGGTTATCATGTTTTCCAAAGATCCGCTATTCTTTATAACTGGATATTCAAAGGTTAATATTAAAAATTTATATATAATATTTTTAAAGAGTTTGTGAAACAACTTTTATTAAAATATTTTATTTTAAATGTTTTAGGCAAAAAAGAAGCATCTCGATCTTTGTTTTTGTTTTATTTAAAATTATAAGGCAAAGTTCACTTAATCCATTTGAATCTTCAAAACTTTCAGAAAGCGATCAGTACTTAATCACTTCGAACAATAAAACTATTTAAAATTTTAAAGGCAATCCTAATTAATTTTTGTTTTGTTTCAAAATCAATAGTTACACAAAGGTTTGCTATAATCTGCTTTTTAATAAAGAGAGAAACTTTGACTACGAATATTTGAACGTATAACAGTTTCTGAAAAATAGATTTGGATGGAGTTTATTTTGTTATTTGGGTCTTTATTATTATAAAATTGTTTACCTACCTATAACAGTAAACACTTTTGGAGCAAAGTCGACTAACGCCATGCACCGATCCATACTATATTTTTAAACGTTAAGGGCAAACACTGGTGACGCATTCGCCATTTCGTTTTTTGATCAATATTTCGTTACTTCATTGTGTTATCCAAAAATCAGTCAAATACCCGTCTACCACTAGATAGAGTTAACTTGTTTTTAAAACAAAGCGTTTCGACAGAAGACAACGACATTTGACATAAACAGCTGATCTGGTTTGGTCGTTAAAGTTCCCAGATCAGCAGTGGACCGTAGCAAGCTCACGCGTCAGGTTGCGTCATATTATTTTCTTCCAATTTGGTGATTTTAAGTGTTTTGCGTGGCTCTTTTTGTATAGTGTGTGTTTTAAACAGTTTATACAGTGAGGACCTAAAGTCCGTCCCCCCCCCCCTCTAACTTCTAAACCTTTCGGTATATTTTAATGAAATTTTGAACGATAATATTTGAGCAAGTCTTGCACTTTTTGACATACCAATGACAGCTTTAAATGTCAAGATGACAGCTGGGTCCGCTTTTGGAATATTTTTTTATATGGAAAGGGGGGTTCCAATGATACCTCATTTTGAAGGTCTTTTAATGCTTAAAACATTCTCCAATTTAAAAAACATTTGGTTCAGTATTTTCTAAACAGGAATCAATAATATCGCTTTCTACATTATGACTACCACTGTTTATAACACACTTTTTTTACCTATAGTTGTCTATTAATTGTTGCTGTCATACTGTTTTTAAATGTCTGATTGACAGAAAATATTTTTACCTCGAAATTGTCTTAAATGGCTCGTTCTTTAGAAGATAAAATTGAAGCGATTATTTAACCGAAATTACCATGCTGCTGTTCGTATGTTCAATGAACGATATCCGGAACGCCAAATATGCAGAAAATTTTTGCGAAAACGAATCTTAAAATTTCAAGAAACTGGTTCGGTTAAAGACGCACCAAGGTCTGAAAGGCCAAAAATCGTGGAAGATGTGAAAGTCCAGGTTTTAGCTGGAATGGTTGTTACTCCCCAACAGCCAACGAAACACGTGGCTGAGGCATGTAATGTTTCTCGTAGTTCTGTCAATAGAATTTTGAAAAGCCATAAATTTCACCCATATTAAATGAAAATTATACACGAACTAACAGAAGATGATCCAGATAGACGACTAGAATTTTGCGAAATTATGTCAGAAAGAATCGTAAGGAATAATAACTATTTGCGGAATATCTGTTTTAGCGACGAAAGTACTTTTTTCTTACATGGACGAGTTAATATTCAAAACTGTAGGTACTGGAGTAATGAAAACCCTCATGTTTTTCGGGAGGGACACACACAGTTTCCCCAGAAAGTAAATGTTTGGGCAGGCATTTTGGGTAATCAAATTATAGGTCCCATTTTTCTGGTATATAATCTTAATGGCCCCAGGTACCTGGATATGTTGCAACATACAATTACTCCACTTATTAATGATGTTGTTGCCCAAAACCCACATGAGTTTCAAGAGGTTGTATTTCAACAAGATGGATTGGTCGTCGAGGTCCGACAGAATGGCCAGCTAGATCGCCAGACCTAACGCCTCTAGATTTTTTTCTTTGGGGACACGTTAAAACTGAGGTTTATAAAACGGCTCCAGGCTCATTAGAAGAACTTAGGTAACAAATTACAGATGTTTGTTCAAGGATAACGCCACAGGTGCTTCACAATGTCCGAGAGGAATTTACTAATAGAATATTTATTTGCCAAGAGGTCCATGGCGGTCATTTTCAACAATTGTTGAAGTAACCACTGTTTTGTAGATGTGCCCCTTTATCTTTTGTTTAAAATACTTATAATTAATAAATTTTATTTCATACTGAACCAAATGTTTTTTAAATTGGAGAATGTTTTAAGCATTAAAAGACCTTCAAAATGAGGTACCATTGGAACCCCCTTTCCATTTAAAAAAATATTCCAAAAGCGGACCCAGCTGTCATCTTAACATTTAAAGCTGTCATTGGTATGTCAAAAAGTGCAAGACTTGCTCAAATATTATCGTTCAAAATTTCGTTAAAATATACCGAACGGTTTAGAAGTTAGAGGGGGGGGGGACGGACTTTAGGTCCTCACTGTATATTTCAGAGACAGATTTTCTTGGTGTTTATTATTTAAGTTCAATAGTGAGTAAACAACATTTTTGGTTAACTAATCTATTATCAAATCAATAAAGTGCCTAGTTAAACCATTTACTTATCGTTATATACAGGATGTCTCATAACTAAGGGGCAAGTACAGCAACAGGAGATAGTAGACGTAAAAATATGTAATTTATGCTTAAGAACGCATGGGTAATTTTTAATAAATATGTTTTGTTAAGAAATGTATTTATTTAAATGTTTCTTGTCATCTAGCATTTAAACGCAATTATCTTAAAACCTAATGGAAACATCGAGATTAATGAAGAACAATTTTGTTTACGTATAAAAGATCCCTATTTCATAATTTGAGGTAGGTAAAGCGGTCAGAAAAGTGAGAGACAAAAATATATGCGAGAATTTATGAAACTCATATTGTGTAGCTAGCGTTCTCTAGAAGGTATTTTAAATCTCATTACGGAATCCTCCTTCTTGCCCTCAAAAACATAACCTCACCCAATTTGATTCATATCCGCTTAACATCAAATCATCGCCAATTTTACAAAGTAAATATCGCATGGCGACATCTAGCCACGTTTTTAGACACCTTTAAAGCATACCAGCACCTCTAAACAGAATACTGTACTAAAATATACTGTATAATACGGCCCTGCCCTGCAGTAATAAATTTTAATGCACGTCACCGCAGCCACAATTTAAAATGATCTATATTTTATGGGAAAATAAATTGCTCCCATTCCTAGGGAAATAAATATCTGAAAAATACATATCACAAGCCCTTAAAAATTATTTCCATGTAACGGTACCCACCGTTAGCACAAAAACTGCTTTCGGTGCGAAAGCTGCAGTTATATATACTGATACTAATGATAGAAAAATTGCTTTATTGATTTCAAGTCCAAAATTTTACTTGTGAAACTTTTTGCATTTGCCCTTGCTCTTGCCCAAGCCCTAAAGTGAAAAGTATCTACATATTGCAAAACTCTTAGAAAAAGAAGATCTTTATTTAAATGCCATAACATCAAAAACTCATTAAATCAACATTCTGTTATTAACCCGTTACATGACTAAAACACAACCCAAACTTTAAATCCTAATTAAAATTAAATAATTACGTACAAAGGGTATAAATAGGTATCTACCTCATTAGGCTCTTTAATCGATGAAATAAAAACACAAACAGTGCCCACACTGCAGGGGATTGTGTTTGTAAATGCATAGAGAAACGAAGGCAAGAAAACCCATCCAATGTAACCATTTTATCGTTCATAATTCTGGACGACGGATATCCAAAGTTACGCCGAACGTTGCTTGTGATAAATATTTATCAAACGCGAATATCCGTCCAAAGTCACTTCGCTTCATGGCATTTACATCGCGGACCCGAGCCTCACTTTCGCTCCTTTAGGTGGGATGTCTAGGTTTACTTAGTTTAGAGAGATTGGGAGATAGTCACTCCATGTACCATGCGACTGATCACTCCGGTGTTATTGCGAATTATTTATTTACATAAGTAGCAATAGCACTGGTACCAATGGCAGATAGAGTGTGTATCAGCCAAATGGATTAAATTCGATAATAAATACATGGGGGCGTGCAATATCCTGTTTCGAAAATATTAAGTGTTTTCAGATTTATTGCATTTCAGCGTTTATTTTTACTGATATAAAATAAGAAAAAGGTGTAAAAATAGTTTTGTTTACTTTTGTTTCAAACTCCTGACCTTAGCAAATTGGTGTCTGTCTGCATGACAGTTTGTCAGTGTTATGTTCGTTTGAATTTCGTTAACTGCATATCAGAAAAATGGTTTATTTAACAGAAATGCAGTAAATAATAATTCTACAGATGATTGGTTAGGGAGATAAAACACGGACACAAATGGAAGTTGCTCGCTTATTTCATGAAAAATATTCAAATTTGTATATAAATAACCCAAGGGAGAATTAGTAAAATAGAAAACCAGTTTCGCCAGCTTGGACATGTAAAGCAGATAAAAAAAAAAGTAGCTGCCAATTCAATAGGTGATTATACCAAATTAGATATTATGTTTGAGTTTGAGGAAAACCCACATACTTCTAGTAGAAAAACAGCCCCAAGGTTCGATGTCAGCCATTCATCGATTATTCGAACATTATTGACCACAATTTGGGCCTGGTCCAAAATAATCTTTTTACCTTTAAGGTACCTATTTGCCTCACCTCCTTCACCTCCCCCCTCCTCAAAACACAATCCTAGCTACACCAATGACTGTGACATTTACATTTATAAGGCCTATTAGCCCTCCTTATTTTTTTTTGTTCCGTTGGACTTATGACCTGACTTGTACAGTACAATCTGCAACAATACAATACAATACAAATTACAATGCATGTGAACGTCATTGCAGCCATAATTTAAAATGATCTACATTTTATGGAAAAATAAATTGCCTTTTCAGAGGAAATAAAGGTCGATGACTATCGTCAACGGCTTAAAAAATGTTATTTCCATGTAATAGTAATCGTTAAAGTTTTGCCCGAGGCTACCTACTACGCCAAAAACCGCATCAAGGCATTCGAGCTAAAACTGCTATTAAATATCGATTCTAAAGAAGTAACAAAAAGTACATTAAAGAGCTTTTAAACTTTCAAAAACTTTATTGTTTAAGGCTGGCTTATCGTCCTCACTCCATACAATTGTTAATGGGGCCAATTAAAGTTAAAATATTTAAACTTAAGGGTATTGGATGCGCTATTTTTAAAATATTTTTCTGCATGTTGAAAATGTACTGGGTGGTCAGATAAGCGAGGACGTCGGCTTTATCTCGGAAACCATTAATCGTACAATTTTCGGAAAGATTTTTTTATGAGTAAAGTGGTGAAGAGAAATTGCTGGAAATTACTTTTAAGTTCCTCATTTCGCCGCAAGGGGGCACAATTAAAAATTGTTTTTTTAAATTCTAAATTTCCACGAAAATTCCCATATTAAGGTATAACTCTGATTACATCATTAGAAAGCTTAGACAATTCTGCATCATTTTGGTTTAAGGCTCATTGGCGTACCGACCTTGATAAGAGTGGGAGAAGCTATTGAAGGTGTAAACATTAAAATCGCTGTAACTTCTAAACGACTTATTCGATTTTACTAAATTTAAGCTTGTTTGGAAGGGGAAAATAAGCATCTTCAATTGCTGTATCCAGCAGTACACGATAGTGTTTAATAAAATTGCTAGAGGGCGCAATTTGTAATAATAACAGTTTTTTCGATTTTATCCCGAAAATTCAAACCATACGGTATAACTATGACATCATAATCGAAAAGTAGATGAAATTTGCAAGAAAAGATGTGAAGACCGTAGTTCGATATCTTTGTTCGTTTCAGAGTTATTGCCAAAATAATAATTTTTAATACAAATTGCGCCCTCTAGCAATTTTATTAGAAACTATCTTGTACCATTAGATACGACAATTGAAGGTACTTATCATTCTCTTCCAAACAAGCTTAAATTTAGTAAAATCGGTTAAGTCGTTTAGAAGTTACAGCGATTTTAATGTTTACACTTTCACTTGATAAGAGTGGGAGAAGCTATTGAAAGTGTAAACAGTAAAATCGCTGTAACTTCTAAACGACTTATCCGATTTTACTAACTTTAAGCCTGTTTGGAAAAACCTTCAATTGTCGTATCTAATAGTACACGATAGTTTCTAAAAAAAATCTACTTTTCGATTATGATGTCAAAGTTATACCGTATGATTTGAATTTTCGGGATAAAATCGAAAAAACTGTTATTATTACAAATTGCGCCCTCTAGCAATTTTATTAGAAACTATCTTGTGCCATTGGATACGACAATTGAAGGTACTTACCTTTTTCTTCCAAACAAGCTTAAATTTAGTAAAATCGGATAAGTCGTTTAGAAGTTACAGCGATTTTAATGTTTACACTTTCAATAGCTTCTCCCACTCTTATCAAGGTCGGTACGCCAATGAGCCTTAAACCAAAATGATGCAGAATTGTCTAAGCTTTCCAATGATGTAATCAGAGTTATACCTTAAGATAGGAATTTTCGGAGAAATTTAGAATTAAAAAAAAAAAATTTTAATTGTGCCCCCTTGCGGCGAAATGAGGAACTTAAGAGTAATTTCCAGCTATTTCTCTTGACCACTTTACTTATAAAAAAATCTTTCCGAAAGTTGTACGATTAATGGTTTCCGAGATAAAGCCGACGTCATCGCTTATTTGACCACCCGGTACAGCCAAGGCAGTCAAGCTATAATATTTACAAAGACTTCGCTTGCCACGCACATTAAATAACTGGTCCGACCGATCGATTTTATAAATAGAGGCTGAGGGCAGGGCCGTCTTGGCTCTACTGATTTTAGCTGGTACCTAAACATTTAATTTATACATCAAAATTTGTATACTATTAATATTATATATTAAAGATCCTATAATATATAGATACCCAATCCTAATGTGATCCCAAACTAGCCAATTCGTTAATTCTAATAAAATGTGAGGGTCACTGGGACGTTCAAACAAAATTTGTGGCATTAGAAAGGCAGGCAGAGGGCTTTCTGGGTGTATAGCAGAGATAAATGTGTATAGCAGAGATAACGCAAATGACTCAAAATATTATGTAAATTCCTATAAATAAAAAATATTTGAATTTTGTGTTTTCGACATTATGTTACAATACAAAATATAGCGTCGACGAAAATTAAAATACTAATACGAAAAAGTTTGCTAAATTTTATTAAGAACGAGATAGACCAGACCCATGTTGGTGTACTTGTACGAGTATATAAGATGGTACACTGAGAAAAAGTATTCTAGTCGTTCTATTGGGGGTGTAATCTGGTTTTATATACTGTATTAGTTCCGACTGGCAGTTGTAAGGAAACTTGACATTAATCCTGATAATATTTGCTTGCTGTGGTTAATAAATCATATTATTATACTTACCACTAAAAATCAGTACTGAAGTTCTCAAAAATGTAAATAGTTTCTAGCTTGATATTGTTGTTGTCATTTAACATTGCATATGATTATCTATTATGCAACATAGTGACTCAGATGGCAAAATTCGTTCATAGATCATAAAGTCCAATACTAATAATGAGTGCAAAATAAGAATCTTCTATTGCTTTATCCGACATGCAAAGTTTTAAAAAACTTAAATACAAAGAAAAAATAAATTAATTGAAACAGGTATTGCTACGACCAATAAAATTCAAATTCAGACAGGACAGCTAAAAGACTCCGAATAACGATGTGACCTGCGCCACAAATACGTTAAAACTAATACTACGGCGTGCGGCGATTGCCGATCGCTACGAGCCCCAACCAATGTCTGGTGGATTATAAGTTTTAACGGATACAATTCGTTTTTGGGAACGCTGTTGTGCCTTCTTAATTGTAAAAAAAGCGCTTTACTGGGAAGAAAAAGCCTCGGATTGAGAAGATACAATTTAATTCTTAATTGCTGTATTAAAAGTAGTTAATGATTCAACAAGACTGTGCTGCTAATGGAACTGACTACTACAAATAAAATACTGTTTTAGCAAATCTGGAATTAATATAACACTAAAGCGGGTTTGATACACTTGCAATTTATTTAATATGGGCTAATAAAAAATAAGTTATTAATACAAAATCTGTCTTAGCAAACCTGTTGTAGTAGATTATTTTTCTCAGTGTAATAAAGATCACTTGGACGTCCAAACACATTTTGTCGCATTAGGAAGGCAGAAAGAGCTATAGGGATTTCTGTGTGTATAGCAGTGATAGAGCAATTAACACAAAATACTATGGAAATTGCTATATACAGGGTGTCCGGAAAATACGTGTACAACGTTTGACGACAGACTCCTGACGTCAAAATAGGTCGATCTAAGCCGACTTAGTTATATCCAAAATTGCCTCGTTTAGCCGGTAGAGGGCGTCAAAAATTTGTAAAAATATTGGTTTTTCCTAAATTACGTGAAAACCTGCTTATCGATTTTAATGATTTTTAGTATGTAGACTAATACTATAAAATGACGTTTTCTAGTAGTATAGGCACCGGCTGTAAATAAGTGGAAGTGTTATAAAAGTAAAAGTGATATAATACGTCAACATTTCTCCTCATTTTTTATATGAGCGGCGTTATGACAACCCAGATATTTTTGTAGAGTGACTGGATGTATTTGGAAGCTATTTTACCTCTTTAATATTTTTCGTTGAATGAGCTGTTTTGCCAGAAGAAAATATTTACAATTACCTGCATACATCAATTATTAACAATAAAACAAAGTACAACAAAGTTGAAAGTATGTATTGTAAGAAACTAAGTAAAACAAAGGCATTACTTAAGCAAATGTGTAAAATGACCGCCATCTTTTTGTTTAATTAATTAATTAATTTGATTTCAAATTTTTGTTGTACTTTGTTTTATTTTTATTGCTAATAATTGATGTATGCAGGTAATTGTAAATATTTTCTTCTGGCAAAACAGCTCATTCAACGAAAAATATTTAAGAGGTAAAATAGCTTCCAAATACATCCAGTCACTCTACAAAAATATCTGGGTTGTCATAACGCCGTTCATATAAAAAATGAGGAGAAATATTGACGTATTATATCACTTTTATAACACTTCCACTTATTTACAGCCGGTGACTATACTACTAGAAAACGTCATTTTATAGTATAAGTCTACATACTAAAAATCATTAAAATCGATTAGCAGGTTTTCACGTAATTTAAGAAAAACTAATAATTTTACAAACTAAACGAGACAATTTTGGATATAACTAGATCGACGTATTTTGACGTCAGGAGTCTGTCGTCAAACGTTGTACACGTATTTTCCGGACACCCTGTATAATAAATATTTGATTTTTCTGTTTTCGCCATTGTGTTACAATATAACAATAAAAATATAGCGCCGATGATAATTAAAATATTAAAATGAAAAAGTTTACCAAATTTTATTAAAAGCGAGATAGACCAACTATGTTGGTGTTCTTGTTAGTTATTGGTATAGTGTTTCTTAGGTCAATTTAATGACATTAAACTGTGGGAATTTCCTAACCATAGGCGTTCCACACAAATAATTATTATGCGTATACACACTTATAAGTTTGTTTTACATTAGGTGTTTGTACATACTACACTTTATAAACCCACTGTATATATAATAATATTATATTAAAATAATAAATATAAGGTAACTCAAAAATTCTATATACAAAACTAAAATCAGAAAAATAAACCTGACACGGCACGACACTGCTCAGAAAATGCTTTAATTTTTTTACCAGAACTTCATTCTCGTCAACCAGACTCCGGCCCGTTCATCAAGGCATAACCACGTATATTTTATCTCCGTCTATTCCACGCCATCGGCGGTCACTGGCCTATTTCTGTCTGGCAGAATCGATCGTCAGACGGGCCGGGTACCGGTTCAGCTTATATCCTGGCGCTTGCAATCGCAACAAATTACATGCTGTTGCCAATTCTTCAAAATTTTCGGATTTGTAAGCACAATGTAAGTATATACGAGAAACAAGGGTTTGTTAATTAGTTGTTTTTAAACACTGAAAACACTTTTTGTCTTGATTTCAGTTATATTATTTCTTAAAGACTAAAGAATTTATTATTATAACAATGAATGGCTTGTTATTTTTTTCTGTCACGCTCAAAACTCCTCGGTTTAAAGTATATTTGCAAACTAGCTTTCAAAGAAAGTTACTGACTAACAATTGAATACTGATGTAAATGAAATATCTTTAATAAAAAAACTTAAATAATTGAAGAAGAAAGATCTGACAACCCTGGTTGTGCGGTCGGTCTCTTTGAGACTGTTTACCGCCGTATGGAATGATTGGAGTGTCCTCAAACTGAGATTGGATAAATAATACTTGTAGGAGTATAAAAGATGGTACGTTACAAACATTCAAGAGTTGTTTTATTTCTCTATACCTTGTTTTTTTAAATTAATTAGTTGACGGTAGGTACGCTCCTGTTAAAATAACACTTAGTTAATTAACAAATTGTAAAACCCAGCCTAAGGTAAGAGTAGCTAAATAAATAGCATTAGGTGCTCATTTCAGTAAAATGTACCTCCATTTTCATTCTTTTTAAACGCGAATTAAATGAACCTCTAACATCAGTATGCACTTTTAATATCTGCTGCTTACAGCTCAATCGCTGAATGAAATTTAAGTGAAACGTAACGTAAAATTAAATGTTGAATAAGCTCCTCCGGGTTCGTATTTTCGAGATAAAGGAAATTATTTTCTTTTAATTTTGTTTTAAGCTTTTTTCTCGGTATCCACAAATACGTAGGTTTTAAAATTAATGGGCACCCCACATGTACTTAGCTAAACCTGGCAGAATTAAAATAAAATGTATCATGAGGTAAAAATAATAACTACTTGTTATGTTTCACAATTTTCTGACACGTGTTTCGGCCCTTGCGGATCATTGTCAAAGGACTTTAGGACTAAATATGTATCTATACCTTTAAAAATTAGGAAAACCCACACCTAATTTTAATTTTATGACATTTATAGTTACCATAATAATATGATATAAATACCTTTGCAGGTAATGTCACGTAGAATTTAGTATGTTCTTGAACTCCTTTCTCAAACACAAACTACGTTTTTAAAAATACTTTTTTTATGAAGTTACCTTATACAGGGTCAAAAACAAATAAACTTTGCATCACATGCGACCAAATTTTAATGGCCCAATTTTGATTTTGTAGAAAAACACACATTTAATATGACGCTACTTTAAAGAAAGTTTATCTGAAATAAAACCTTGTCAAAACTGAGACGTTTTATGTAGGTTGCGTTGAGTGGTGCAATTTACAAAATATGGGTAAAAAATCAAAATTATCTTATGCAGCTGAAATTTTGCATGTGGGCTAGAAACTGCATTCAAAAATTTGTTTCTAATAACTTTTTCGATATTTTCAGAAATAACCCCACTTTTGAATTATTTTTTGGAAAAAATTAAAATTTGACAGATAATGCGAATCACGTGACGTTTTTTTTTGCTTAATTTTCATCTCGATCGAAGCAAAACTTGATGCCAAAGTCAAATTTTGAATAAAGCTATTAATAAAAAAAAATCCCATATGATGCGGACTTTACTGGTGACACTGTATATAGGTCTAGGGGCACATTTTTATAAATAATAACACTTTAAATACGAATAGGAAAAGGTCATTTGGACCAAATGACCTAGCTGACCAATTTATCATGTTTAATCCTGTTGTCCATACAACCAAAATATTTTGGATAAATTTCCTTTCTTTTCACGCATTATGCGCAGGACATCCGTCCAGTTGAAACCAAATATTTCCAATTGATGCTCTCCTACAATTTTGCCAGGAAGCCTGCAAGCAATATTCAAGACGCAGAGATCATTTTAGATACTCTCAGAGAACTATTTTTACTAGTAAATTCTCTAATACTTGAATTACTACCGATAATATTACCAAGAGCATGCAATTCTCTTTAAAAATTCATGCTAGAGGAGATATTTCCGGATATTAATTCAAGAACGTGAGAGATTCGGTAAGAAAATTTTACACCAAAATAATATAAAAATTAAAGCATGACATTTTTCTTTAGAAATTCCACTAGGAAACTAAAACTAATAAGTAGGCTCTGTGCCTGTCAACAGATAAATATCAAACGAATTGTTTGCAAATTATAGACACCTGAGAAACAAAAATTATAAACATACAGCCTTCCGTTCACTGTAGTAATACAGACTTGTTGATAGCTAATATTATTTTTGACGAACAAATGGTTGTTTCATACTACTAAAATCCTTGGAACATATTTTTGGGCATATATAGAGATTCAATATAATTACTATAAAATGAAGAAAATGGCTCTGTCATGAAGAATATTTGCAAAAAATATATTTTCGCTAAATTTTAGTTCCAAAACTTAAATTAAAATTGATTGCTTAAGATTCTGTTAATTTGTTTTTACTTATTTCATGTAACTAAAATTCAAGAAAGATATTTTATTTATGCCATAAATATCTAACGAATTCTTTGCAAAATATAGATGTTTATATTATACTTTACAAAAAAAAAGGAAAAAAACAGAGAGCATAATAAAAACAAGGTATTTATTCAGATATATTATCAAAGACTCATATTAAAATAATTAATTATTTAATGTTTTTATCGAGGTTTTTATTTTTGTGATAATTAAAGGG
Source organism: Polydrusus pterygomalis (assembly GCA_963969555.1). NCBI lineage: Eukaryota > Metazoa > Arthropoda > Insecta > Coleoptera > Curculionidae > Polydrusus > Polydrusus pterygomalis. The sequence continues at coordinate 23,997,841 of OZ018378.1, read as the reverse complement.
CCGAATATATGCAAACTGCATATATATTTTATATATTATTTTAAGAGCTTATTTTTAGGTTTTTCTATTTCACGTTCATAATGAGTTCAGTACGACCCTCATTTGCGGATCGTAATGAAGCTATTTCGATACGCGTTTTTTCTTTATTTGATGTTGGTAACATTTAAATGTTTTATTTCATTTTTGTTGTCCAGATAATCCATGATAAAAAATAGTATTACCAACATAAAATTTTACAAAATTTGAAGGATTTATTTTCTTTTTAAAATGTATTTTTCTTGATTATAAAAGGTGAAATAGAAAAAAATGTATAAAGCACATGTTTCATAAGGCGTTTTAGCGCCCGTGTCAATAAAAAAACTCGCCACTTCGTGGCTCGTTTTTTAAAATAGACGCGGGCGCTAAAACCGCTTCTTATGAAACTCGTACTTTAATATACTATTTCGGTTTAATCAAAAAATTTAAAACGTAAAATTTTTCATGTCCAGTTCGGTACTTATTACAGGGATTTTCCAATCTGATGATTATAATAATTATATTTACATTGCGGTTATACACAAGGTATTTATTGGTCCCCCGAATTTGTAGGTATATTGCTAGGGGTTGTTTATTGTCACTTAATAATGCCTTATTATCACCTGCTTAACAAACTGTATTTATATCGATTTGTAATACATACTTCTGTGGAAACTAAATTTCAAGAGGCTTAATATTAGTATTATATAATTGTTGAAATTTTTTCGGCTAAATGTAACAACATTCCCGGTACAGTAGGAGGTCAAGTAAGGAATAAATTGAATGTAACTGTAAAAAAGAATGAAGGATTTAAATACTCAACTGTACCTAGTAAAAATCATTTATGAGTGAAAACCATCCAACGAAGTTGTATCTTGGCCTCATATTTTGCTACCTAAGTTTGTCCGATTACATCAGTAGATATTGAAAAAAGCTTCTCTTTGTATAAACATATTTTTACTAATAGAAGACAATCCTTTTTAGTTAAAAATTTTAAAAAATATTTAGTAATAAATGCCTTTTATACAATTTTAGGTTAAAAAATTGTTTACTTTTATTTTTCTTTTTGCATTTTTTTAAAAATAAACATATTTTTTAGAACCCAATGTGTTTCTTTACCTCATTTTACTATAATAAATTAAGAAATATTGCATACCAGTATGCATATTTGGTAAAAAAAAATGCAAATAACTGCATATTTTAAAGGCAAATAAGGCGGATATAATAATATGCGCATATTTTGGCTAAAATCAACTAAAGATAATAGTCATTTATGATGATACCTAAAATAATAATTCAAAAATTGTTTCAAGTACATTTTACCCACAATTTAGTGAAAAGTTTCTTCACGAGCAATTGCCTCAAAATTAAACTCAAAATTTCAGTAAACTTTTATCAGCTCTATAAGTTAAATTTAATGTAAAATGATCGGCGAACGGTGCATTGTAGTGTGAAATAAGTCTGTAGTTGGCAAAAAGCCCTAAGTATCTAGAGAAAATTGGGGTAAATACATCCGACGGAAAACAGTGTGCACTGTGCAGACACAAACAAAAACACTGACATGTATTTAATTAAATGCCCTTTAACTTAAGACATTCGCTTTAAAGGAATTGATAATAATATTAACTCAATAAATAAAAATTAAAGCAAAGCAATGTTATGTTAAACATCTTAATCTTAACATAGTATAAAACAAAGTCGCTGTCGCTGTCTGTCCGTCCCTACCTATATATGCTTAAATCTTTAAAACTACGCAACGGATTTTGAAGCGGTTTTTTTTAATAGATAGAGTGATTCAAGAGGAAGGTTTTAATGTATAACTAGCGACCCGCCCCGGCTTCGCACGGGTGTAATTTCAGAAAGTGGCATGCCGGGTACTAATATATCGGGTTTGTTCGGGTTTGTATTTATACCAGCGGGTTGCAACGCATGCCGGATACACGCTAGTTAGAATATAAACCTAAAGTATATTTACTTCCTAGGTTAACCAATTATTAATTACAATAACCCTACAAGTCACAAATGGGCGATCAGGTCGAGCCTCTATCATAATCGGCGGTATTTTGCTTTGAAAGCAGCATGAATCTTTTTATATTCAGTCTTAGAAATAAATAGATCATAGGTACCTATAATAAATCTAGATACGTTTAGCACGTTGACTGCCATTCCGGTCTATAGGACCAAGAATAAATGGTTCCAACTTTAAAAACGCTGCCTATTGGAACGTGGTCATTTTTAGTTCCCCAGGACCAACGGTCTGTTCTCATCGGGGAATATTCGCTGTGATAGACCGAGCTGGCGCATGCGGACAAGTTTGCACCACTCAGTCAGAAATTTTGAGTACACCCAGTAGTGTTTTTTAAAAAACGCCAGTGCCCATTTCATTCGTCCTAATTTATGCAATGTCACAAAAATGGCCTCTCGGACTTTTCTTTTTGGCATGACTTCATGATCAAATAAGCGAATATGGCTTCGGCAGTTAACGTGTTCACGATGACAGCAAATATAATTATGATTATTATTTTATTTAATTTTGATAACATTTAAGATGTCTTAATAAACGCCTTTAGGATGTCTTGAATATCTGAGACCAACGTCTTTAGGGCATCCTTAAGATATCATTATACGATTATTTTATAAAATATATGACTTACTGAGACATCGTAAAGACGTCCAATAAGGATGTCCTAAAGACGTTGGGTTTTGTAACATTAGACATCTTAAAGATGTCTTAACTATGTCTTAAGTCGTCAATAGATTTTAGGACGTCTTGAATATCTGATTACAACATCTTTAAGACATTCTTAAGATATCATTGTGATGTCTGGGTATTGATAGTGATATAACCAACGTTTGCTTTTATGTTTTTTCTTTTTTTATGTTTAAGAACACACATTTTGTTTAAAAAAATTTTTTTGTAAGATTAACTACTTAATTTATTAGTGTAATAGGTTTTTCAATTAGCTCATTGTCATCGTTTAGTATTTTGTTATGTAAATAAATATCTTTTATTATAACTTATCTAGGGTGGTTGTATAGAGTAACTGGTTTGGATACCGCCACCCCTTTTTCACATTTTTATGTAATCCCTATATGTTTACCAAAATAAAAGGCATTTTGATTGATTGATTGATTGATTAGTTTAAAGTTATCTAAGTTGATTAAAATAATCTTATAAAGCTTTAAATCATTGTACAGGGTGTCCACGACGGGTGACGACGGGTGACGAGCGGCCGTAACGGTAGCTCCAAAACCATACATGCTTCGACTTTGAGATAAAAAAATTCATTGTGAAATATGAGCAAAAAAAAATCAATTAAAATAATTTTTAAGTTCCTAATTTTACCGCTAGGGCGCGTAGTCGCTATACAATGAAACAAAGTACTTAATTTCTACTAATAACGGCAATACAATGTGGGTCAGAAATTAAGTTTTTATATTCTCTGTAATATCCTCTATAAATTTTGTAATAACAATTTTTTTGTAGTTACCATGGTAACAGCGTGGAGAAGTATAACGACCTAAAGTACTTTTTCCCCTTTTTCCCATTTTACTTGACCTCCTACTTTGCTGGGAATGTTGTTACATTTAGCAAAAAAAGTTTCAACAATACTAATTGAGTCGCTTAAACTTAAATTTCTACTCTCCAACTAGGATAGATATTATGTCCGGTATAAAACTGAAAGTAACCTTAATAAAAACAAGATCTTTAGCTACTCTTACACTTTTTAACAACTCTTAACTTTGCACAACACACTGCGAATCGTCATCTAAATACAAAATTAGTTCTTTAATGGCTCTGCGAAGAATATTGCGGCCTTAATCCACGTTCCCCACCGGGCAATTACAGGTTCTGGAGGTAAAACTAACTCCTGGTAATCTTTCCTTATACAACTACACTGTTAGAGGTGCTTTTTTACATTTGAAATTAATTTATTTACCGAAGGTTTATTTTCCATAAGTATATAAATACAGTTGGTTAAGCAGGTGATAATATACAACCCCTAACCAAAATACCTGCAAACAAACTCACAAAACACCCAATAAATACCTTGTGTATAACCAAAATGTAAATATAAATTATTATAATCTTCAGATTGGAGAATCCCTGAAATAAGTACCGAACTGGACATTAGATAAACCTTTAAAGTTTTAAATTTTTTGGTAAAGCCCAAAACATAAAAATATGCTCTAAAAATAATAATTTATGAAAAGTATACATTTTATTATAAAATTGACAAAAAATGCATATACAGGGTGTCCGGGAAAATGTAGGAAATCTCCCGGATATGAAAAAATCACGTTCATAAAAACTTCTTTCGTATCGGCCTCCTCTTCTGAGATATTGGCTGCCAAAGAGCTCCCATAGAATTAAGTTTTTGACACATAATTATAAAACCAACAGGTAAATTTCAATTTTTTTTTCATATGATCTATACCAGGTAAGACCCTTCAAATTACTATCCCAGAAAGTGTAGCGAATTACTCACAGCTGCAGGGACGGACCAGCTGTGATACTAATGTGCCAATTTTTTGTACGGTATGTGAAAAACTTTGGACAACGTTGTTTACATACCTTTAAGTATTGACTAAAAATTAAGTAGGTTCTATTTATTCATGTCGCTAATCCTAACCATTTTCGGAAAAACGTAATTTTTAAAATATTTACATCATATATATTTAGCGTATTTCAATAAAAGATACATCATTGTTCCTATAAATTATAAATGTTCACTTTTATTAACTGCTTAACATTAATACATGATCGCAATAAAATGACGTTTTTCCGAAAACGGTTAGGATTAGCGACATGAATGAAGAGTACTTAATTTTTAATCAATAGTGTATGTAAAAAACGTTGTCCAAAGTTTTTATCATACAGGGCGTAAAAAAAATGGGCACATTAGAGTCACAGCTAGTCCGTCCCTGCAGCTGTGAGTAATTCGCAACACTTTCTCGGATAGTAATTTGAAGGGTCTTACCTGGTATACATCATATGAAAAAAGACTTAAAATATACCTGTTGGTTTAATAATTATCTGTCAAAAACTTAATTCCATGTGAGCTCTTTGGGAGCCCATATCTCCGAAGAGAAGGCCGATACGAAAGAAGTTTATATGACCTTTCCACGTGTTTTTTTCATATCCGGGAGATTTCCCACATTTTTCCGGACACCCTGTATATGCATTTTGCATATATTCCGCCCATTATTTTTATCACATTAGCCACTAACACATATTTTTATATATTTTGAAGGCATTCTACTATTATGTGAGTACGTGAAGTTTTAAGGTGTTGAAATAAACAAATGTCTTCTCTCTCCCATTTTTTAAAATTTGGTTTACTTAAACTCCATCTTATTTTGCGCAAATTTCATTTCCCGTAAGTAAGCCATTTTTACATTTATTATTTTATAATCAATCAAAGCGAGGAAAAACAGATCCCGCTCCTGAGACTCAATACTATCTGATTTATTTAATCGAATTTCCATTTCCCTTTGCTGCAAGATCACAGCGCGTCTCGAGGTGCTAAACAAATGTTAAAATGATTATTTAAGTCGTTTTTCACGTCTTTCGTGTGATTTATATTTTCTATATTTCTGAAAATAATATTCCATGCTGAATTATTAATCTGTTTTGTTACAAATTGTATTGCTGACATTTTATATCTTGCTTATCATAGGTAGCCGTTTTGGTTTTAGTAAGAATAGTGAATAAATTTGGTTTAGTATAGTTTAAATTTGCGATAAGGCAAATTTTTCAGTGTCAATTTTAAAATAGTATAGGAGCGGGTAAAAACGCGCTGCTAGTAGTCGTGACGTCAAGGGGTATCATTTGTCAGATTTGTGTGTGACATCCACGAAGTAGGTTGTAGGTTTTCAATAAATTTAATAATTTGTCAGATTTGACATCCACGCGTCAAGCGACACGACCTTAAACAACAATACAATAACAATAACACACGGCAATCCAAATGCAAATTGGGTCGCTCGGCACCTGTCACGAGTGTCAGGATGACGGATGACCAAAAGTCATACCCCCTGACGTCATCGGGCTTCGCGCGCTTTAGAGATCGTTTGAAATGCTTTCGACACGCGCGAAACTATAAAGAATTTTTACCAAGGTATTTTTGATTTTTAAGGAGTAATAATTGGGGAATACTTTTTTCAGGCCTAACTAAATCATATTATTGAAAAAAAAAAATTGGAAAGTTCCCTATTGTTGAAAAAAAAAATGCTCGTTTTAACTATTCTGGTAAACCAGCATCGTTCCATTTGAAAAAATGGAGTAAACGTCAAGAAAACAAAATTTCATTTTTTTAATGCTTGTGAAACTTAGACAATCAATTATTATGACATAATTTTAGTTTTCATAATATATTACTTGACTCTAAATTAACAGATTTAATTAATTTGTAGCTTTGTAGATTGAAAATAAAAAATAAACATAAAAATGTTATAACACGTCAAAAAATGACAAGTGAGGTGTCATTTCACTCATAATGTTATGCTGAACCCAAATAAGTAAAAATATACAATATGTCCCATTTAAAATATCAAAGTCAAGGTCACTTCCGGTCAAACCGGAAGTGCTAACAAATTGAAAATTATGCCAATAAATGCAGACTCATTTTTTCTCAAAATTGCATTTTAATATCTATAAATATAAAAATATAAAAAAGTTATAGGGGTGAACGTCTTTTTGAAAAACACCCGGTATATCTCGCAAATCATTCACTTTTGGACCGAGGTTAGTTGAGTTAGATCGTCATATCTAAGCCTTAGAAATTGGTTGTAGCATTTTTTTTTACATCTTTACACATATTATTATTATATCTACATGGAACCTGCAAAATAAAAGCGCGGGCGATTAGACTATAGCAAATTTCAAACACATTAAATGCTAACGCTTCTATTAACCCTTGCCTATAGAGGAAATGCACGAAGGACACTGTCCTTTTGGCATTAATGTCGGCCATAATCCAACAGATCCTTTATAATACCCTGCCATTTACGAAAATCTATTCTACTTACCCGATTCTATAAACACCATTACCTTGCCAAACATGGCTATTACATAATATCCACCAGGATAGTGAATGTGTCACGTGGTATTCATATAAGGTAATTATCGGCCATATGCAAATCAATCAAGCAGTATCAAAAGATTATTTATTGGGTAAATTGAAATTTCACACTACTATTACACAATAAATGTTCCGCAGGTCGCGCAAGTGCATTGAAGTTAAGAAATATAAAATATAGTCAGTCATTAGGTAGATATTAGGGAAAAAGCTTTTCTAGTTTAATTTGAGAATCATATTAACACTAGATGACAAACAGTGGCGGCTTCACAGTCAGTGATTGGCAATATTTACCGTGTTTTTTTTTTGTTTCGAGGAGAATCTTCTAAAGACTAGCACCCTGTCCGACACTACTCTGCTTCAACCCTGATGGGGCTGCCTACCGACTAAACTCCCCGTGTTCCTGCGGTTTCCGCGCCACAGGCGTATAAACCTTCAGACCACTCGCTTAGCATTTCCGCTCTGCACTCCAAGTGCGTGCTTTGCTTCGTAGTTCACCTAGGCCTAGGCGCCCCATGGGTTTCTGCATATTCTGTTAGTCTTCTTGTCATTCGCATTTACGCGTCTGCTATTCTACTGTTCTGATGAAACAGCATTTAGGTCACCTATAATTATTTTGGGAGTAGTTCCTGTTAGCAGCTCGGCGATATCCTCCTGCAGTAGTTTTTCTTGTGGTGGTAGATAAACCGATGTTATTTTTACCTGTCCCATGCTTGTAGTTGTCTCTATTGAGCCTCTATTTCTACGTAATTTATTCCTATTAAAAATGATGTTGTAGGCTTCTGTTTACTAGTAGTGCGACTCCTCCTCCATTATTATTTGGTCGGTTGTGTATATATATTTCATATCCTAAGAACGATATTCTTTCTTCCCTGGACATTTTTGTTTCTTTGTCTACGACTAAAGTTTCGCATACAAATTTTTATTAACGTTCTCGACAAAGATCTCTAGCAGACCACATGCTTGCAAAAAAAAATACCAAAAAAAAAGGTTTATTACATAATAAACACCTATAAAAGGTTTATACAAGGTGTTTTGTAATTTATTGTCAATAATTAAGGGGGCGATTTTTGTGTTCATTTTAAAAAGAAAACTTCATATGAACTTATGTCCTAAACGTCTATATTTTTGATATACAGGGTGGTAAAGTTTTCAAAAATAAATAGTTTTTTAATAATATCTGTAATACCACTTTAGATATTTTAATGGAATTTGGCAGACATGTACTATGTATCAAGATGCATTATTTACCGTACAACAATTTTTTTTATTTCCACCAGTGGCGTTCGTACGGAATTTCACCTGCCTATTTTGACAGACATTAATGTAACGCTACTGATTTCTCGTAAAAATAAATTAATAAGACACGAAAAACCGAATTTAAATATTGATAAACTGTCAAACAAAATAATGACAACCGCCCTGACAACAGAATTAATAACTCTTACAGACACAGCCTACTACAATAATAATTTTTGAGATCCTTATTCATTTCTAAGCAAACTTGATCTAAGAAATAAAATCTATTTCTGTGCATGGTGATATTGTCATATTAACGATATTGTTATGATCATGCAGAGAAAAGGTTTTTATTTTTTTTAAGCGAAAACCGTGCATCGGATTGAAAAAATTCAAGAGATCAAATTTGTTTAGAAATGATTGGGGATTTTAGGAATAAATTTATTTTTACGAGAAATCAGTAGCGTTACATAAATGTCTGCCAAAATAGGCAGGTGAAATTCCGTACGAACGCCACTGGTGGAAATTAAAAAAAAATGTTGCACGGTAAATAATGCATCTTGATACATAGTACATGTCTGCCAAATTTCATTAAAATATCTAAAGTTGTATTACAGATATTATTAAAAAACTATTTATTTTTGAAAATTTTACCACCCTGTATATCAAAAATAAAGACGTTTAGGACATACGTTCATATGAAGTTTTCTTTTTAAAATGAACACAAAAATCGCCCCCTTAATTATTGACATTCAATTACAAAACACCCTGTATATTAATGATTCACAGTGCGTATTCGGCAAGAAAAATGTTTTATTAAGTCAGGTATCCTATATACGTTCTTATACTAAAACAAGCATATAATATTACTTTAGATAGGTTATCTAAAAAGAATTTTTGTATATGTCAACATACATTGCCACTTTAAAGTGAAAAATCCAAAATTAAAATTGCTTCTTCTAAAAACGTTATTTTTCAGTGTAGCTAGCACGCCCGTGGCCGAGTCATGTTTCAAAAGATTGTGCTTCTCTCATTGGCCTTTACTAATACGTTGTAGATACAGATTCTTATATCGACCATGTATTACGTTATAAGTAAGCACATTAAAACAATAACAATTAAACAAACTGATTGAATTCCACTTTGTTTAGCGTTATATTCTATTTTTAAAAAAATGTTCGATGCATCGCAAACATCGATGTTTTTCCGCGATAGATTTTCTGTGGACATCCCTGAACGGAAACGAATTAAACAGCGTCATCATGGCCTCAGACCAATGTCGTGGCGGTCGCATCTGTGGAGGCGGATCTCTCAGATCTTGCTGCGTTGCCATACTACATCAGTTTTATCAGGTTTTAGATAAAGATTTAAATATCCCACATCATATTTTTAACAGTATAAGTTTGGCAAACAAAATGGATTAGCGAAATTTGTATGTTAGTTTACTTCAGAATAAAATACGATTTTGTCAATAGACGCATTTGTTATTTTTTCATCTATACAGTGTGACCAGTAAAGTCCGCATCTTCTGGTTTTTTTTTTACTTTGGCATCAAGTTCTGCTTCGATCGAGATGAAAATTAAGCAAAAAAATAGTAGTCACCTGATCGTATTACCTGTCAAATTTAATTTTTTTCCAAAAAATAATTCAAAAGTGGGGTTATTTCTGAAAATATCGAAAAAAGTTATTGGAAAAGTTTGTTAAATGCAGTTTCTAGCCCACATGCAAAATTTTAGCTGCATAAGATAATTTTGATTTTTTACCCACCACAAAAATTTATTTTCCACTTAATAAACACTTTACTGATGATACTGTGTTCTTTTTGTCTTAATATTAAGGCGTATTACTTTCAGACACAAACTACGTTTTCAAAAATACTAATTTTATAAAGTTACCTTATACAGGGTCAAAAATAAATAAACTTTGCATCACATGCGACCAAATTTTAATAGCCCAATTTTGATTTTGTAGAAAAACACACATTTAATATGGCGCTACTTTAAGGAAAATGTATCTGAAATAAAGCATTGTCAAAACTAAGAAGTTTTATGTACGTAGGTTGCGTTGAGTCTTATTTTGCAAAAGTGGTGCAATTTACAAAAAATGGCTAAAAAATCAAAATTATCTTATGCAGCTAAAATTTTGCATGTGGGCTAGAAACTGCATTTAAAAAAACTTTTTCCAATAACTTTTTTCGATACGTTCAGAAATAAATCAACTTTTGAATAATTTTTTGAAAATAATTAAAATTTCACAGATAATGCGAATCACGTGACTACTATTTTTTTGTTTAATTTTCATCTCGATCGAAAAAGAACTTGATGTCAAAGTAAAATTTCGAATAAAGTTATTAATAAAAAAGAAATCCCATATGACGCGGACTTTACTGGTCACACTATAGGTACCAGATCATCGATTGCTTTAAAGATAGGAATATAAATGGTTTGTAGGTGGTAGGATAGGTAGGGTCATGACACTGTGACCCTAGCCCACTGGCCGCCCCTGCTGGGTACTAAACAAAATCTGTGATTGGTTGTCAGTTTCCTATTATAACAAGAGTGGATATGAAATAATATTCGTTCAGTTAACTGAAATAGCCTATTTATCCATTCAGTAGACAGTAAAGAAATATAATAAATATTAAGTGAATATATTTAACAAAATTCTTGAAAAGGCCATCAGAGTAGCCATCGATCAAACCTTTCTGAAGTACATCTATTTTGGAGGTGTATTTTACACTAAGCTCGATTTTGGGGTCACGGCAACTGACACGTAAATTTAGAACATTATTTGTGTAAGAAGGAAACCCTCTTGGGTATACATCATTAAGCTGCATAGAGCTTAGCAATCTTGTTCAATGTTTCAAATTCTGTTGGTGTCGTAATGTATTGACAAATAAAGGCGGATTGATCCGAGTGATCCGTGGAAACAGTCGGTGACTTAATTAAAACAGTAGCGTTACGTGAATTAATTAAAATTAATCATTTACAAATTCAATAATGCATGTAGACTGGTTAAATTCACGGTCCTATGCTGTATATTTCCTTTAGTTCTAGTCAACACTAGGTAAAAAGCCTAGAATATACCGTACGAGCAAAAATTATTATTGCCTGAAAAGAACCGTGGCTGTGTTTGGGAAAACAGGTTCTATACATCACAAAAAAGGAGCAGGAAGACCATCTGTAAGAGCTTGTGGCAAACGTTATTGCAACGCCAACAAATTGTATAAGACGCCTGTCCCAAGAAGTGGGAAGATCTTATGGAACATGCAGGACTATTCTTAAGAAACAGCTAAATTTATTTTCCTATAAAGTCCAAGTATTCCGAAAAATACAAGCCGCAGATTTTGAGAGACGCAGAAATTACTCTCAATGGTTTACCCAAAATTTATTGGAAAGAAATAATTTATTAGACCTGACACTTTTTCGGATAAAGCCTGGTTCTCCGCTTATATGAATTCTAAGAATACACGCATGTGAAGTAGTGAAAATCCCCATTTTTTTGTAGAGACCACATTGCACCCTCAAAAAATTGGTGTCTGGTTAGCTGTTCCCCGAAGAAGAATTGTTGGTCCTATTTTTTCCCATAACATAGTTACAGCACAGCGGTATAGAGAATATTTTGAATCCATTTGTGGAGCAATTCCTTGACGACGAACTACGTTTTGGATATTTTCAACAGGACGGTGCAACCGCCCATACAGCCGCCGAAATTATTAACTACTTACGCAATTTTTTCGACGACAGACTGATCAGTTTTCGATCTGACATTGAATTCCCACCTAAATCACCTTGTTTAACGGTTATGGATTACTTCGTTTTTCCTCATTTAAAGAACACTATTTTTAAAACACCAGTTGCAAATTTAGAACAATTATTACAAGAAAGGATTATCCAAGAATGTGGTAACATTTCTCCAGAGATGCTGGTTAACAGTGCCGAATTTACATAAGGGCAAAAAGGGCAATTGCCCTAGGGCCCCGGATGCTGGAGGGGCCCCACAATGGGCCCGGCCCCGGATATAATTGATTATATAACGCAGTTGCGAAATAGGTTCGATTATTATTTTGAAAAAGGTAGAAATTTATCAGAATTTAATGAATTTCAACAAGATCTAAAACGACCTAAAATCAAAAAATTTAAACATGATGATGGCACTGCTGATACAAAATTTGATGGTGTCATTAATTTTAAAGTGAATACCTACTATGTTATTATAGATAAAATAGGTACCGAACTGCAAAAAAGATTAGAAAAGTACGATTTTCTTGATAAACATTTCAGCTTTATAACTTGTCTAACAGAACTTGATAACGAAGATTTGCGACAAAAAGCAAACACTTTAACACAGCTATATAAAGATGATATTAACGATGAACTAGGCAAGGAATGCCTTGTGTTAAAATCATTTTTAAATACAGTTAAAGAGAAAATCGATATTAGCTCAGCATCCAATTTATTAAACTACATTTATACCAATGATTTAATAACAGCTTTTCCTAATATCTACACAGCCATTCACATATTTTTGACAATGCCTGTAAGTAACGCGTCGGGAGAAAGATCTTTCTCTATTTTAAAATTAGTCAAATCATACCTAAGAAATTCTTTGGATAACAATAATTTAACTTCTCTGGCATTATTATCAATTGAAGAAGAGTTATTACAAAAAATCAACACTGATTCTATAATCAACGCGTTTTAGGATTCAAAAACCAGAAAATGGCGTGCCTGATATAAATATTTATGTACATTATATAATTATTATATTAAAATGTTAGGCTGAAGTTCCAGTTCAATGTATACCTACGTTTTTCTTTTGTAGAAAATAAATAATATAATAAATAAATTATTTATTTTTATATATAATGCTTATATAATAAGATAATAAAAAGTTGCTAGTGTATGGGCCCCCAATTTTTGGTGCCCTAGGGCAACCAGGTATATAAATCCGGCACTGCTGGTCAACACTTTCGAAAATATGAATGGACGTGTGAATTTATGCTTGCAGCATGGCGGTGGCCAATTTCAGCAATTTATGTAATTTTTTTTTTCTTTCTGTATATTTTTACTTCGTTAATTTTGTAAATAACAAATATAAATTTGTATTTGTCTACTTATTTTATTACTCATTAGTTTGGCATATCATATTATAATATGAATTTGACAAAATTTTAATCTAGATTTAGTTAGATATATCGTCCCCATATCATTGTGATCTAAACCAAGCCCTACGTTTTTTAATCCAAGCCCTCTTTGATGTAAATAATTTTTGCTCACAGGGTAGAAGTAATACAAAAGGTCCCTTCTATTATAATACTTTGAAAATTTATCAGACAAAAGCTTTACCAACCAAGGATTATTTTGGGTTATTTTTGTATTCCATAAAACTCCTACTTCTTTGTTTAAATCTGACAACAAAAATGTAATCCATAGAAAGCGTAAAAAATATTTTTTGTATTATATCTAAGCAGCTTGTCTAAATATCAAAGGTTCTATATTTTGACTCGTATAATACTTATATCTACCATTTTTTTGTGGCGTATAATAATCCTAATATATTTAAGAATAAACCTCTCTTATTGGGTATCTATACTCATGGGAGGGGGGGGGCAAAAAAAGGCACTTGAAACTGTAAGTGGACATTTTTATGGTAACATTTATTAATAAAATAAGAACGAAATTCTTCCTATTATTTATGGAAACTTTTGGTCTTGTTCTGACAATTTTTATCTCGCCTTCTGCGTCTCTTTCCCTGAATCAGCCACTGTCTACACTACTATATTCATCCCAAAGATAAGATACCGTAAACAGATGTCCGAAACCAATATTCAGCAATACAGCTTAAAATATTTCCCCTCTAAAAGTTCACCCCTTTTTTCAACCCCTAAGTGAATTTTAAAAAAACGACGAAATGCGTATACTGTTATTTTATTAAAGGAACTTATTATATACCATTTTTTAGACCTCCAGTTTGAGTTTCTGAGACACAAAAATTCCATTAACAATTCCAACCCTTGTTTTTACCCCCTAAAGGTTGAGTTTTGAAAAATTCCTTCTTAGTGGATGACTACGTTATAAGGAGAAATCCTTGAAGTTTCATGATTCCAGGATTAGGGGTTTAGGGCATCAGGCAGCCTGTCAATCACTTTTACAATTTTAAGAAAAATAAATAAATTGGTCATTAATATATTTTTTTCGTGATGATTTTGTGTGTCGTTTCCTGAGAGGAAAAGAAGGGGGGCATGCCCATGTGCTCTAGGAGCCACTGTGCGTTTGACACAATGACTACTATTTGATGCAGCTACAATATTTTTAATAACATTTACGGATTTGACTAACGGAACCTGTTTTTTTCTAAAACTTAAATACTCTGACTTACAAATTTAAAATGACCTTTAATTTGATTTGTTTTCTGTACCTTCAAATTCAAGTAACAAGGTTCTGAATTGTCTAAAACTTTTTTCCCATACAATGTTTTGTATATGTAAAAAAGTATAAAAACAGCTATAGCAATATACTTAGTTTTTCGTAATTCGTTTACAAATTAAATCATCTCATGCTTGGTTATAAAATTAGAAAAAAGCATTAAGCATAATGCTGTGTCTACCCATAAGAAGCGGAAATGCAGATACCCGTCTTGAACTTGCAGGATTAAAATCTTATATTATATCCCTATCTCTATGTCTTCTAGGGACCAGTCCCCCTAAAAGTAGCCCCCCCCCCCCTTCCCAGCAATTCAAAACCACTTACTACAGAGGCTATGAAGGATGTTGTTGTTTCATTTGACTCTTGTCCACATTTCTCGCATAAAAACTCCTATATTCGTGGGTTATATATAGACAAACATCCAACACAAAATGTTTCATCTTATTTATTACGATTTTATACTCCAAAAACATTCTTAAACGAATTACAAAGAGAGTGTTGGTAAGGCTGGCTTTATCAGCGACCACTTGCCCGCAATTATTTTGCCCGCGGTGAAACTTTATGTCAGCAAACTATTCCAGCCCGCCTGCAAACGGTTATCCGCCTGTAATATTAATTGGCAAAGTTTCACCCGGGGCAGGGCCACAGCGCCAAACCGGACGAAGCGGACACAGCAATTTTGTATCAATTTTGGGTAAACACGCATAAACCATTTTTAATTTATTGGGAAACTTTTAATAAAAATATTTTTTGATAATAATATATAAAGACTTAATTTTTACTGTTATTAAGATGTACCTATACCGGGTGTGTTACCGCACACACTTACATGGGAAGTTCCACGTAAATTTTGTGACCCCAAAATATTGGCTCCCCTATGAATTTTACATCAAAATTATTGTATTAGAGTTTATTGAATGTCCTTTTAATGAGACCATAGACAATTTACCTTTAGATAAGCAAACAATAATCACGAAAGTGGCAGTTTTATGGCCTCGCGCATGTAAACAAAGCTAGACACTATTTGACATGCGCACTGCAACATTATCGTTTAATGAATGGGAAAATAGACAGGTCCGGACTTTAAAATGCAAATTCTTGCCAAAAAATTGGACTTTCTTCTTAATTTTTAATCAAGTTAGAAAAAAAAGTAGTAATTTCTGGCATTTTTAGTAGTAGCAAATCAGATTTTAAGGATAGAAAATTGATTTTAAGGTTTTGTTTTTAAAATTTGTTTAAAAATGATTCGTCGTCGTGTTTTTAGTTCGAAAAGGAAGAGAACAGGAACAGGTAAATTAAACTAGTCTTATAAAATCGAATATAATAAATATAGTTTAAAAAAACAAAAAAACACGCTTTAATAATTAATCAAACTAAAAAGCGGAAAATAAATATAGTTTAAACTTGAAATTCTTAATATAGGCAGAAAATAATAATAAACGATAAACATTAGTATTATAGTAAAAAAAGCGTGGGATGCTCGATATACGAAAAATATAGCACAAAGCAACCCACGCTTTTTTCACAATAATACTAATATTTATCGTTTATTATTATTTTCTGCCTATATTAAGGATGTCAAGAATTATTTTAAACTATAGTTATTTTCCGCTTTTTAGTTTGATTAATTATTAAAGCGTGTTTTTTAGTTTTATTAAACTATATTTGATTTTCATTTTTTAGTTATTGTTAGGAATTTTTTTTTGAGTAGATTGAGTATTATATATTAGTAGATTATTGTATTGTCAGCGGTTCTTGATAAGTCTACAAAATTAAATTAAATCTGACCATTTAAAGTGGGTCAAAATCGGGTTCAAAGAAGCCGGTTACAAACAAACAAACAATCAAGCAAACAAGAAAACAAGCAAACATACAGGTGAAGCTAATAAATACATGCCAACGCAAAGTAAGGATAACAGCAGTCTTTTACAGCTTACAGTGTTATTATTTTTTAAAGCCATCTCCTTCCAACTTATCTGAAACTTTAAAAGTATATCTGATTGTAAATAAATGGTTTTTGATGAATGACATGTCTTGTCTTCTTACGTGTCTGTGGTGCCCATTCACTCAATGCAATCTACCTGCCATACCGGTCATGAAGCCACGGATATTTAGGATTGCGTACCCAATGAGCCTAATGAATAAAAATTAAGCAATTACTTTTTAGTAAAAGCAATTGCTTGACTAGCAAATGCTATAAGTAAAAGCGATCTGGATATAAATAAAATTTTAAAGCAATTGCTCTTTTTCTTACAGCTCTGTAGCAAATGCTTATTCAACACAAGTTCAGACGTGGCTTATCCACTTATTCAGATTATAGATTTCATTGTTTGTTTGAAGGTGGTAGACAATGAAGTAATATCAAAAAAATTACCTTGTCGGACTTCCATTGTCTTTATTTTGTTACTTAACACAACGTTTCGGTTAGTTAGTATCTCTAACCGTTTTCAAGTGTAAACTAAATTATAATTCTAAGGCTACTGTCTTAAATACTATCCATGTGCAATGAAGCTTGATGACTCCGCCTACGTGCTTATTGGAGTGTGAAGTTTGAGCTGTTGGTTTTGTACAAGAAGTGGCTTCCAGATATTGGGGATATCTATACTTGGTTTACTGAATATATGTGTATTTTGATTCATAAAAGCTGCTTCCTTGAATTTTCGTTTTTTCCAGTGCTGTTCCGTGTCCAAAACCCTGGCTTCTGACCACTGTATATTATGTTGGTTAGTCCATACATGTTCCGCTATACCTGATCTCGAAGTTTCACCTCTTTGAGTATGTTTCAGATGTTCTTTAACTCGTACGGGAAGAGGTCTTTTTGTTTCTCCAATGTACGATTCGCCACACTCGCAAGGGATTTGATAGATACAATTTTTTGTGTTTTCATTACTGGGGGGTTTTACTTTTGTAAGGAGGCTTCTGAGCGTATTTCCGGATTTAAAGGCTGTTTTGATATTATAGTTTTTGGTTATTCTTCTAATCTTTTCAGAAATCCCCTTGACATAAGGTATTGTAAGAAATGTTTGCTCCTCTCTAGCTTCTGTATTAGTTTTTACTTCGCGATTTTTAAATTTTGAGATGGTATTAGTTACAAACGTTTCAGGGTAACCATTTTGTTTTAAATCTCTTTTGATGTTTGAAATTTCAATATTTAGGTCTTCCGGGTTGTTGCAAATGTTAGATGCTCTGTGATAAAGTGTTTGAATTATGCCCTGTTTTATGGAGTTTGAATGATTCGATCCGTGATTAAGGTATTGCCCGGTGTGAGTGGGTTTTCTGTATACTGAAGTTTTTATGTTATCAGCACTTCGTTTGACGAGAACATCGAGAAAAGGTAGAGTGGAATGTTTTTCTGTTTCCATGGTAAATTTAATGGATTGTCTTATACTATTAATATGTTCCAAAAACCGTATCAGCTCTTCGTTGCTGTCTGTCCAGATAATAAAGGTATCATCAACATATCTAAGCCAAAGTTTAGGTTTAATCTTGGCAGTGTCAATAGCGTGTGACTCGAACCATTCCATGTACAGGTTAGCCACCACCGGAAAAACTTCGAGATCAGGTATAGCGGAACATGTATGGACTAACCAACATAATATACAGTGGTCAGAAGCCAGGGTTTTGGACACGGAACAGCACTGGAAAAAACGAAAATTCAAGGAAGCAGCTTTTATGAATCAAAATACACATATATTCAGTAAACCAAGTATAGATATCCCCAATATCTGGAAGCCACTTCTTGTACAAAACCAACAGCTCAAACTTCACACTCCAATAAGCACGTAGGCGGAGTCATCAAGCTTCATTGCACATGGATAGTATTTAAGACAGTAGCCTTAGAATTATAATTTAGTTTACACTTGAAAACGGTTAGAGATACTAACTAACCGAAACGTTGTGTTAAGTAACAAAATAAAGACAATGGAAGTCCGACAAGGTAATTTTTTTGATAGATTTCATGTTCAGTTTGGTGCCTAACTTTTAAAAGAGATGACGTAAATACAACAACGTTGGTCTATTTATTTAGTATAATAGTAATCTGTTACGTTTTTGTGGAAAATAGGAAACTTTTGTGATATGGCAGATTTCAGTGAAAATGAGGAAAGTAATAGTAGTGATGAAGAAATTAAAGACAAGCATTTGATATTCGTTCACAAATTAAAGGAACATAAATAAATCTCTCTGATCACAACCGTTTAGCTTCCACCACAGCTTCAGCACTTGTAGGAAATTAAATAAAAATATTGGCCTTTTCCAAAACTGCATCCATTACAGAAGTGTATGTCTTACAGAGTAATTTGGTGGACACCGAGTTTTTTACCTACATAATTTTGAAAGCCAGGATCCGACAATTTCCGCAGAAGACTTTAATCTTATTTAAAGGCGACAGTCCACCCCTCGCCTTTTACCAGTATCAGTCAAAAAAATAATTTGCCAACCACTCAACATTTTCGCAGTCAACTCGATATAACTTTCTGAAATCATCATATCTGCAATTTTTACGTACACTGTAGATTTTTCTTTTACGGACGCGGACGTTCATATATTCAACCATAATTATTATAGACACAACGTGTATGCCGCAAAGAACTAAAGTTGACTGCTGCCAAGCAAATGATGCAGGGGTCGACCTACCTTAAAAAGTTGAAAGCGATCGCTACACTAGAAATAGCGATTCCTTAATTTATTCCTCACATTTTAAGCAAACGATAGCAATCGCTTCTATTTTTAAGAAAAAGCATTGACTAGAAGCAATTCCTGAACTTTTAAGCGATCGCTGGATGCAAAAGCAATTACTTTAGTTTTTGTTTATTGGCTTTCAAGAAATTACTTCGATTTTATAAGAAAAAGCAATTGCTACATTTTTATTCATTAGGCTCACTATGTATAATAAAAAAGGAATTTTCTATAAAAAAATAATACTTAAATGCAAAGTTCGTATAACTTGTGCAAACGATACATAACATTAATAATCTTATTTTCAACTTGGGTATCGTACAAATTTCCACCTATATTCGAGAGATTAAATTCTATGAAAACTCAATGCAGGCTGCCGCATAGAAACTTATAAGCTTAATGTAAACAATAAATTTCATTTAAAATGTTCAACATTTTCCACAAGTAAAAGAGCTCAGCCTGGTGGGTAGCGATAACATCCACGGTTGAGCGGTTAAAGCATTAGAATAAAATAGTGTCTGATATTTGTTGTTTATTTTCAAAGGCAAATTCTAACAGTACAATAAAACCGCATATTATTCCTTTATATATTTTATACGTACGTATGGTCTTAACATAAAGTGGTGATAATAGCATATTATTTAACGAACTTATAAGTAATAATAAGAGAGGATTATACAGGGTGTTTTTTTAAGGTCGACGATCGGCCATATCTCGGAAACTACTGGGCATAGAAACTCAGGAAAAGAAAAATGATAATTAAAGTGGCCATGAGAAACTTCTGGAAATAATTTTTAAGTTCCGCATTTTGCCGCAAGAGGGCGTAATTGAAAAGTTAAATTTAAAATTTTACATAACTCCGAAAATTCCACATTAAGGTATATGTTTGATAACACCATTTTAAAGCTTGGACAATTATGCATTATTTTATGCTCATTGGCGTACCGACTTTAATAAGCGTGGGGGAAGCTGTTGAAAGTGTAATAATTTAAATCGCTGTAACTTATAAACGACTTATCTGATTGTAGCAAACTAAAGACTGTTTGGAAGAGAAATCTATGCACTTTCACCAATCGTTTTTAGTTGTCCATAATAGTTCTAAAAAAAATGCTAGAGGGCGCAATTTGTAATAATAACAGTTTTTTCGATTTTATCCCAAAAATTTAAATCATACGGTATAACTATGACATCATAATCGAAAAGTAGATGAAATTTGCAAGAAAAGATGTGAAGACCGCAGTTCGATATCTTTGTTCGTTTCAGAGTTATTGCCAAAACAATAATTTTTAATACAAATTGCGCCCTCTAGCAATTTTATTACAAACTATCATGTATCATTAGATACGACAATTGAAGTTACTTCCAAACAAGCTTAAATTTAGTAAAATCGAATAAGTCGTTTAGAAGTTACAGCGATTTTAATGTTTACACTTTCAATAGCTTCTCCCACTCTTATCAAGTGAAAGTGTAAACATTAAAATCGCTGTAACTTCTAAACGGCTCAATCGATTTTACTAAATTTAAGCTTGTTTGGAAGTACCTTCAATTATCGTATCTAATGGTACACGATAGTTTCTAATAAAATTGCTAGAGGGCGCAATTTGTATTAAAAATTATTGTTTTGGCAATAACTCTGAAACGAACAAAGATATCAAACTGCGGTCTTCACATCTTTTCTTGCAAATTTCATCTACTTTTCGATTATGATGTCATAGTTATACCGTATAATTTAAATTTTCGGGATAAAATCGAAAAAACTGTTATTATTACAAATTGCGCCCTCTAGCATTTGTTTTGAGAACTATTATGGACAACTAAATACGATTGGTGAAAGTGCATACATTTCTCTTCCAAACAGTCTTTAGTTTGCTAAAATCGGATAAGTCGTTTATAAGTTACAGCGATTTAAATGATTACACTTTCAACAGCCTCCCCCACTCTTATTAAAGTCGGTACGTTAATGAGCATAAGACCAAAATGTGCATAAACTTAAATCAAAAGAATTTCCGTTGCACGTCATCAATCAGCTGATAATTGAAAATCGGTCAGGAAACATAAGAAAATTAAATTTGGGCAAAAAATATATAAATTTCATGCGATATTGAATGTAAAAGAAACTTAATGTATTCTTCTTTGATACTAAGCCGCTTAAAGGAGCTGTTTTTTAAATTTAACATTTTAAAAATTAATATTATTTGAATTTTTTGGGCTGACAGTTGGCAACAGAAGTGTCAACGCATCGGTGATGCCAGTTTATTTCTTGGCGAATTTTGATTGACGTTTATTGTTTTCATTTCGTGTTTTCGTGAGTTTATTTAAGTCGTTTTTAACTAAAACTGCAAATCCTTTTATAAATAGGATTAAAAACTGATCTTTTAAGAACAACAAAGGGATTCATACACATTTCTGTTGATTACGTTGTTTACCTTTATTAAAAAATGCCGAAGCATTTCCTTACTGGGGTATTTTGATTACAAACTGGCAACATTGCTGATACTCGAAGGTATGACGTGCAACGAAAATTCTTTTAATTTAACTATAATTGTTCAAGCTTTAAAAGGGTGTTATCAAACATATACCTTAATGTGAAATTTTCGGAGTTATGTAAAATTTTAAAATGAACTTTTCAATTACGCCCACTTGCGGCAAAATGCGGAACTTAAAAATTATTTCCAGAATTTTCTCATGGCCACTTTAATTATCATTTTTCTTTTCCTGAGTTTCTATGCCCAGTAGTTTCCTAGATATGGCCGCTCGTCGACCTTAAAAAAACACCCTGTATAATGTTATATTTAATCATTCGATTGTATTATGGTTCATATTATAAACGCATATATCTTTAGATCCATACACTGGAACGCAATAAAAGTGAAATTTTATGGGCGAAAAAATACGTCTGTGCGCACGGCTCGCCGGTCACATCCCTCTTGACGCCCAACAGAGATGGGCATGCGTATAACCCTCGTGTTATTAGGTTTCCCGTTATCGGCATTATCTAAGAACACTCCAGAACCGGCTCGGCGCCATTTTTGTTGTTACGTTTACTCTGTGGATTCTTTGCTATACCCAATAAAAAATATAGTCTAAAAAAGTCGTTACATAAAATCGGCAGGACGTTGAAAGTTCTACTCTTATTAGTTTTAGTGTTGAGAATTTTAATTAGAAGCAAAGAACCCATATCTTCAAGATCAACAACTGTATATTCACTAATTCGTCGCAACGACATGCCCCAGATATTCCAATTATTAAAACTACCTAAAAAATTAAGGGTTGGTTAGCACAATGTGAAACAAACAAAATGTAATTTTATTACCTTCATCGCCAAATACTTTTCATCTGGGGCGTCAGACAAAAATTTGCTGAACTGTTCCTTTGACAAGACTCTCGATTTCTTTGGCTTATAAACTTTCCTTGCTTTTTTAAAAAGCACGCAAATTGTTTTATTTTTCAATGTTTACATTATGCTTCAAATTTAACACGGACCTTATAATTGGATAATGAGCCCACAAACTAGAACTCTTAATTTTTAGTGCCAATTCGGTAAAATATGCCAATAAAACGTTCTCAGAGTATTGCATTAAGTACTTTTTTTCCAATGCAAACGTTACGCAACCGCTATCAAACTGCGGTGAAAACAAACCATCTGTTGAGGGAAATACGCGGTATTGATGTAAGTGATCATACAGTCTGTCGAAGGTTACAAGAGATTAATTTAAGAGCTAGGAGACCAGCAACTGGTCCAAGATTACTTGTCAGGCATCGTGCAGCTCGCCGAAACTTTTGTAGAATGTATGGAGGTTGAAATGAGCAACAATGGTCTCAGGCTTTATTTACCGATGAGTCTCGATTTTGTTTGTTTTCGTCTGATGGTCGTCAAATAGTTTGGAGACGAACTGGAGAACGATACTATCAAAGTCTAATCAGCGAACGAAAAAGCTATGGAGGGGGATCCGTAATGATATGGGGAGGAATATCACTAGAAGGCTGCACAGAACTCTGTGTGTTACCAAGAAATGCTCTTACGGCGCATATGTATGTCGAAAATATTTTGCAGGATTATGTTGTTCCCTATGCACATTTTATTGGGAACAATTTTATTCTTATGCACGACAATGCGAGACCGCATACTGCCCGAATTGTAAATGCATATCTTAATGAAGTCGGCATAGAAACAATGGTATGGCCACCAAGAAGTCCAGATATGAACCCGATCGAGCACTTGTGGGATGAATTGGGGCGGCGAGTTAGATCTCGCCAGAGGGTTCCGCAAACTTTAGATGCCTTAGGAGAAGCTCTAGTGAAGGAGTGGAATAATATTCCTCAGGTGACCATTTCCAACCTCATCCATAGCATGCCAAGGCGAATAGAGGATTTAATTAGAGCAAGAGGGGGTAACACCCGGTACTAAGTTGTAGTTTTCTTACATTTTGATTCATATGTTCCTGTTTCTGTTGTTAATAAAGCTTTTTGACAGTGTTTTTCCTTTATGCAGAGTGAAAAGTACTTTTCTTTAATAAAACGATGGTATTTCCTGACCTACACAAGATAGGGACATGAATCAAAAAACAAAAGATAAACATAGTTCATTCAATAAGCTAATGTTAGCTTAAAACAAAATTGAATGCTGACACCATCCACAGGGTGTTCTAAATTTTCTGAAAAAAACAATAATTATATCTGTTTTAGATTATAAACATTACAAAATCATAAGAAATAAACAAAATTCAACATGTATATTAATCCTAAAGATTAACTCTATAAAATAAAAAAAAATCATTCCAATTGATTAACCAGTTCAGAAGTTACGAGTCATCAAACTTTCACAAAATATTAGGTGCGTCACTTTTTTTGCAGTTCAGTGTATTATGAATTTCCATATTATACCAGATCCAGTTCAATTACCAGCTTATAAGCCTGGTCTTGACTTACCAGAAGACTGAAGCACATCTTTTTATGTTTCCGACGTATGCAATGTATTACATTTCAAAAATGTCTATACAAAACGTAGAATAAATATGTTCGGTAGACATCAAAAGCTTATATCAAACAAGAGCGGTAGAATTAAATCGGTTTTGAGGGAGAAATTAATTTTCTTAAACCGCCCTTGTCGGAAACCTCGCCTACTGCGAATTAAGAAAGGAATATGAGATCAGCCGAGTGAGAAATCACAGGTTCCAAACATGGCAGAAAACAATAAAATCCTAAAATTGGATTAAATTGGAAATAATGATAAATTATCTTGGGGTTTGTATATGAACGCATAGGAAATTTTCTATAGTTTGGATGCTTTTTCGATTAACAGAAATATAGTGGAATTGCTACTGTTGACTCAGGGACATTTCAGTATCACTATATTATACCCAAGTAGCATTTTTAGACACATTACGGTAAATGTGTCTAAACTATTGTTTCTGTTTCCGACACAAATTGGAAATTGTTGGCAACATGTATGGAAATATTTTCGAAACATATACATTTTAAATGGCGCATTAGCACGTGTTTCCAAGTGGTTGGTACGGGCTGTGACTTTCGCTGTTTCGACGCAAAATCGAAACTTTTATCAAAAATGTTTCGAAAATTTTTCAGAAATGTTTGGAACATGTTTCCATAAAAAGGTGTCGAGCGAGAGTTTATTTTACAAAGAGGGCGCTAAGTGTTGGAATTGTAAATTGTCAAAATGGAAACATTATTGAAACAAATAATTAGAGATATAATATCTATCTCTCTGCAGGTTGTAAAATAAAAGAAAGTAAACAATATTATGTCAGCATAATTTCGCCATAATGAATTTGTCACCAGAGTATTTTCTATGTGATACATTTTTTTCGTATGGTTTATTGCAGAGGAGATCCAAAAATCGTTGACGAAATAAATTTTATCGTGCAATTTAGTAATTTAGCTTTATATTCTTAAGACGCTCCCGATATATTGACATTTACACACAAAATAAATACTTTGTCAAAAAATAAAATCTTAAATATTTTAAAAATTTTACTTAATTCTTCTTTCAATTGATTAAGCTAGCAAAATGGAACTAATGTAACCACTTTTTTACATTTCAAATGACGCAGGAAGTTAATTAAAGTCCATTTTAATAATATAAAAATGAATTTGTCAAAATGGCCGCCAGAAAGCGAGAATTATTCTGCTCTAAAATGGAGTCGACACACAATTTCTAGTATTTGGTTTCTATAATGTTTTGATAATCATGTAGCTATAATTCATAGAAAATGTGTCGAAACATGAAGAATGTTTCGATATTGTACCGAAACCATGCGAAACAAACGTCGCTAAAGTAAAAAATGCACAGTCCCGTCAAGAGGAAGGTTAAGCTTAGAAGCATAAAACTTCTGTACATCGTCACGGTATACACTACCACTTTACACTTTCTGTGACATATAACCTACAAAATTGGTTTGTACTTTGTTGAACGTTTAATAAAACTTACTTATAACTTATTCCTAAGTAATAATCTAAAACATGTACTCAATTGTCGAGACAAAGGAAAAATGTACAATTTATAGGTTATAATCGTTATAAACGAGGTTATAATAATTGTCCGGGTGCGGTAGTGTAAAGGTTTCTGGCAGTTTCGAAAATTATTTTCTGCGCAAGTTTCGTAATTAAATGGATATCACTGTTTGGTAAATATTTTAAAGCAGAAGAATACCAATTTGTTTTGAATCATTTAATTCGAAAATGTGTCGCTACAATTTGGGAGCACATGTGTCTAAACACAATTTCATATTATTATAAAAAAATATTTCGAAAAATTTTCTTTTGTGCGTTTCCTAAATGTATCGACACTGTAGTTTGGAAAGTATTTCGAAACTAACAGTTCTTAATCGTTTCTAGTAACTAAATTCGAAAATGTGTCGCAAAAGTTTCGAAACACATATGTCTCCACACAATCTAAATAATTTTAATCGAAAATGTTTCGAAACGTTTCTCAGCAAAGAATTTGTGTCCAATTTGTGTCTATAATTGCTACTTGGGTAGTATACTTAACTAACATTAGCGACTTCTCATTTGAAGAAAATTACCTATTTAAGTAAAAATATTCTGGGAAAGAAAGAAAAAACTAAAAGTCTTCCTCCACAAAATTTAATAGAATAAAAATTCTTTAGGGGTCTCTACATGTTTCGAACGTAGAAACGTTTATCATCAGGATACAGAAAATATATTTAATGCTGGTTTTAGCAGAAGAGAAAATGGAGTGGAACCTGAATGGAGCTTTTATGGAATTTCATTCCATTTCCTGTACATAAAAGTTACGTTTTGCGTATGTTACTCAGAGTTTTATTTGTAAGTTCTCTCTTGTCTAATCAATATAATATATGAGATAGTTATTTTCTTTTTTGTCGAAATACTGAGTTACATTTTATCAGTTATTTACCTACCAACAGAGGTCGCTGAACTACTATTCAGGACACATATTCTTTAACCCTTTGAACAACATTTTTCTAAATGTAATTTTTTCTATTTTGTAAATATTGTTTTTAATTATTTGAGTAATTTTGAACCTTAATTGAGCTTTCCCTCGATACCACTTTATTAATTCATAGGAAACTTTTTAGCATACTGAAAGGCACTTTAATTTGACGGTTAAAACACATGTCATTTGTTCCCCCCCCCCCCCCCCCCATCTCAATGTCAAATTCAAGTTCATTTCCCGTCTGGGTCAGACACGTGCTAATTGCAGCGAACCTTGTCTAAAGATGTTCTAGAAAAACAAAACTTTTTTAAAAAAATTTTATTTGAAAAATGTCTTAAACCTATATTTTTTTAAACTAAATGTGTCAGTTTTGACTCCTGCTGGTGTAACTGGGCTTTTTGGCTACGGCATTTTATTTCAAGCTAAATGGTAAGCTAATCTAACTTATTTTATTACATTACATTCATTACAACCCTCTTTTTTTCTATCTTTTACAGAAAGCATCTACATAACTTTTATAAAAAAACATATTTTTTCTTTCTCTCTCCCTCTTACTTGACGTCTTTCACACTTCCACGACATAGTTGAATCAAACTAAAATGTTTTTTATCAAGTACACTTAATGATTTCTACAAAGTCCTTCATTTGATACTTCCTATAATATTTCTCTTTATTTCCCACCCACGTGTGCGATATGTTTTCTGTCGTTTGACTACAAAAAGTTTTTTCACTCCTCATGCGTGCCATTGAAAGCTCCATTATGGATTAGTCCTATTTTTTATTTTCTCTAATGCTAACAACATCAGCTGTTCACTATTTGCTTCATTTTCCTGATGATAAGTGTTTCTACACTCGAAACCTGTCGATTCTACCCTAGGTTCGCCTAGTTTTTGAATTAAAAATTGTGGAGAAAGACTTTGTGCTTTTCTTTTTCCTATATCATTCAACTCCACTTTAAGTATGGACTACTTCTTCAAAAATAGTCAATATTGTTCTTGTTTTGAAGTAACATTTTATTACTTAAATATAAAATGTTATTAAAAGAAAATATTGTGGCATATCGGACAAGTGTGTAACTATTTTTTATATTGGAATACACAGGGATCCAAGTTTAATGGATACCCTAGGGCGGGTAGACCACGACGGCCGTTTCGTCCTTGTTAGGATTCTACGGGCAGCCATAACCCAAGCAATTCCAAGAACGACGGAAAAATGTATACTAAAAGCCTCATTGCAAAATCAAGGCGGCCATCAATACACCGTAGCGCCATCCCAGCGGAATTAACTCCAATATAAAGGTAGTTACACTGGTAAAAACTACGAAGTGCATCACAATCTAGTATAGGGAACGCTATTTGCGTTTTCACCGAAAACATCTGCAATTTTGTAGACAAAAAACAGATCAACGCTGGCAACCACCAGAATGCGCGCAATATGCCACAATATTTTCTTTTAATTATTTTCGCTGACACTGATCATCTTATAAAATTTTATTTAGCGTTGCATTTTTGTTACATACTGCACCAGTGGGTACTGAAGTCTGAAATGGACATTGGTAATATGGGAATGTCTGCAACTTCTATTTTATGGATTGGTTACAATTTGTACGGAAATAAAAAATGATTAAACATTCCTAAAACATAGCGACGGAAATGTATTATAATTGCGTATGAACAAATACATTTCGCTGCCATCCTTCTCTCAGTTCAGTAGCATTAATGGAAGGCTCAAGAAATGCTTTTAAGGCGTTCCAAGGCTTGAAAAGGATTCCGTGGATCAAAGAAATTCCTTCAGTTTCAGTAGTTGCCGCTTTCTAGCCTTTTGATGCCATTAGGCAAATTAAACATAATATAGAACCATGCCGGAATAGGCGATTAGAAGTTAAAATGAGAATGGGTTAAACAAAACTGAAATTGCTTCGTTTTTAAGTCGCTTAACTTGAAAACGGAACTACAAAATGAATGTTTTAAGAGTCCCTCATGCATTTTGGGAATTTTACACCAGCGTTTTGCTGCATTTATAACGTTTGATGCTAATTACTCAAGTCGAACATGATTTAAAATGATGTCATATTTTATACAAATGATCAGTGTCGATTTAAAGTAATTCAAAATAATTATTTTACAGTATAAAATCATACAACTGATTTTCAAATTGACTAAAATTTAAATCAACAAATATAATCAAATAAATTAAATCAAACATTCCTTCATATTAATCAATTCATTTGTTTACTTTGTACGGACGATGTTCCATGGAGTGACAATTTTGAGGATCTGCAGCAACAACATCTAAGTCGCACCACGGAAACGTTATACAGGGTATCCGGAAATGGATGGTAAAAAATTTAGGGAATAGTTCTAGACCGAAAATACATGCTATCTCTTCTTATAACATGTTTTCGAAAATTGCTATTAACGGAGTTACAGGGTGTTCAAGTTAAATTTTATTTGCAGTTTCAAAATACAGGGTGTCCAGTTTTCGATGGTTTTACGGGGTATCTCGATTATTAGTAAAGATAGACGGATACGGTTTTTGCGGCACTGTGCTACTTTTTTATGAAACAAAAGATGCCCTAATTAGAATTTTTCTAGTCCTCCTTGTTTTTGATATACGGGATGTTTTTGATAATTTTACATTTTGGGACACCCCCCATATTTAGGTTACCCTGTAGCTTATCAAAGAGAAAACAAATGTTATTTGTGTAGTTTTTACGTAGAATCCAGTGACGTACTCAGATTTTTTCTACGTTCAATTGTTTCCGAGAAAAATACCAAACTTTTTTTTTTAAATGGGACACCCTATATATTTTTAAATAATATAATTCAGTTCATAACAAGCTTCTCAAAAATATATAATACCCTATTTTTATTTTAATATTAAGGACGAAATTTACGTTTTATTAAAAAATATATAATTTTAGTTAGTAGGCCATGACGGGTATTGAAAAAAAACTATTACTGGTATGATAATTACTGCAGGAAAAATATATTTTGGACTCCTTAATCTAATTAGCAGTAATAGTTCAGTAAAAATAATAACAATGGACAAATCGAGTTGTATTTTACTACGCAAAATATTACAAAGAGAAGCTGAATATTAATAGAACTAACTCATAAATATTGCTCAAATTGTTCTCCATTAAGCCTTAGACATGTTTCACACATAATTCTTATCCGCCTTAATGAATTTAAAATAATAAGAGGCCGTGTCCGTAACTCCCTAAATGCTCTTTCAGTAGCATTTCTTAATTCTGCAATTGTTTGGTATTGAATAGAATAAATTTTATTTTCAAGGTATCTCCCCACAAGAAGAAATCCAAAACCGACAAGTCGGGTGACCTTGGTGGCCATCTTACAGGTCCATTAGTTCCAATCCAGTGGCGTGGAAAATTATTATTTAAGTAGGCCCTGATAATTAGCGCATTGTGAGCGGGTGCTCCATCTTGTTGCAGATATATAAGTTATTGATACCCGCTAAGGGCACGTCTTCTATTATTTCCGGCACAACGTTTTCCAGAATTTTCAAATATTTATTGGAATTAAGGCTGCCTTCAAATATATTATAAATTATTTTGCTTCCTAGTACAAAACATGAAACGTTAAAGCCAAACCTTCCTTGCCGTTCGAGTGGAAATATTAGATGCTGATTTTCCTGATTTCCTGAGACCAAAACCTCGTATTGTGTCGATTAAATATACCAGCACTGGTAAAATGAGCTTCATCGGACCATACAACGGTTTTTTCAAAATTATTTCCCCTGTTGATATTTTGTAAATACCAATTACAGAATTCTGTACGGCGTTGTGCATCACCAGGATGTAAGTTTTGTACTAGGTGAAATTTATATGGCTTGAAATTGTGTTTTTTAGGATTGTTTGAACTCTTGATTTAACTACTCCGACCGAACCTTCAACCGTTCTGCAAGAACTAGTTGGATTTGTTTCAATCGAAGCTAAAACATTTATTTCATCAGTCTCGCGGTTTTCCTTGTTGTAGATTTTAGGACGAGGTTTAATAAATGAACCGTGTTCAATTAAATTTGATTTCATCCTTAAAAAAAATCTTTTATTCGGCTGTCGTCTTTCGGGATATCTACAAGTAATTTAAAAAAATTACTAAATTTTCATAGAGATACTACACAAAGGCGTATATTTACCTATTGAAATACTCTTCTAATGCTACATCTGCATTTTCATTACAATGAACATAACAAACGAGCATGTCGTATTTTTCATTATTTTCAAATTTCACATATTCTGCCATAATTAGGACAAACTGATCCTTTACTATTAATTAGATAGGTATTTTAAAACAACTTAGAGAACCTGAATATTCTTACAGAAATTAAAGAAGTTATTAATATGACATAAACGACTATGTTCTTTTCTTTTTTTCAATACCCGTCATGGCCTACTAACTAAAATTATATATTTTTTAATAAAACGTAAATTTCGTGCTTAATATTAAAAATAAAAATAGGGTATTATAAATTTTTGAGAAGCTTGTTATGAACTGAATTATATTATTTAAAAATATATAGGGTGTCCCATTTAAAAAAAAAATGTTTGGTATTTTTCTCGGAAACTATTGAACGTAGAAAAAATCTGAGTACGTCACTGGATTCTACGTAAAAAACTACACAAATAACATTTGTTTTCTCTTTGATAAGCTACAGGGTAACCTAAATATGGGGGGTGTCCCAAAATGTAAAATTATCAAAAATATCCCGTATATCAAAAACAAGGAGGACTAGAAAAATTCTGATTAGGACATCTTTTGTTTTATAAAAAAGTAGCACAGTGCCGCGAAAACCGTATCCTTCTATCTTTACTAATAACCGAGATACCCCGTAAAACCATCGAAAACTGGACACCCTGTACATAAGAGATAGAACAATAAATTAAAAAATATTCAAATCAAAGGTTTCCAGTGACATCCTTCTTCTTCAATCTCCAATGCGTAAATTAATTTTTCTTAAAAAATTCTGACGAACTTCATATTATATTCCTTCCTTTGCTATGTTATGTTTAAGGTTGAAAATAAATTAAAATGATTTCGTATTCATCACATGCAAGCAACGTTATTTTAGCGTTTTTCTAGAAAACGGTTAGATTTATCGAAACAAATGTGGTATAATATAGATAAGAAATCCTTTTTTTTTGTGAGGTTAACTGACAGATAACCAAAATCTAACCTAATAAATGAATAATAAATTATTGGCAACAACGATTAGAAAAAGGCATTTGTTTTATTAAAAACAATACAATCTGCAAAACGCAAGTTGAAGAAGGTAGGTTTAACTGTGACATATTTAATGATTAAGAATTTCTTGTTTTTTACTCAATTGGGGAGTCGACGGCTAGTTATTCCCAATTCGAAAATCAGAATCCAGAAAACCGCACACAGAAGCTGAATTCAAATAATGTTATAGGTCTGCACTTTCTTGAACCAGAGCAAACTTACTAATTTTAGTAGACCTTTATATAAAAACTATTGTCCAAGTTTCCAACAGTATTTTGTCTTTCTTTTCTAAACGTCATGACATGATAGTTTTAAGAATGCTAACTGCGCAAGTCTCCACCTAATAATTCGCTTCCAACATTGAATATCAAACTATAAGAATAGCGGATCTTCGAGAAAACATGACCAACCCGTTTTAGACTGTATTGGCGATGGTTTGGTCGCCATTGTGGAGTTGATCGTAAATCTATAATTATAAATGCAGCGCCTCGATAGCAGATGTCTCAAATTCACTGATGTGATGTCGTGGCGTTGCCGCATATCGTATTTTATTGGAATTTTTAAGGATTTAAGGATTTTTAACAGACAATAAAATAGGAGGTTCTAAATTCAAGCCGAATGTATGTTTTTGATAATAATATGTACGCTGATTACTTCGGGGTAATTGGACCGATTTTCATAATGATTTTACCGTTGCTTTAGTTGTTAAATATTAAACAAATTAAAGTAGATAAAAAGCGACAGCAAGATTTTAGTATGTCTATAACGTCGTGTTTTTTTTTTAACTCAATAAGTAGGTAGGTACTAATTTTTTTTTATTAAACAGGTCACGTCGTATTTGATCTAAATTTTTTATATAACAAACTTCAATTTTAAATGTTTCCTACCCTGTAGG
Organism: Polydrusus pterygomalis; assembly: GCA_963969555.1. Classification (NCBI taxonomy): domain Eukaryota; kingdom Metazoa; phylum Arthropoda; class Insecta; order Coleoptera; family Curculionidae; genus Polydrusus; species Polydrusus pterygomalis. The sequence goes on along the minus strand of OZ018378.1, from coordinate 23,964,827 downwards.
TAAATACAGAAAGAAATACAATAGGACACAGAAAAAGGTATTAAAATGGAAATTTCATATTTATTTATTTTTGACCTGCTAATAAACCACATAATTGCATACCACTATCCATATCGCGTCACTTAGTCGGATCTTCTTTCAATCAAAAATAAATATAAAATATTATGCCAGTGCAAGGCAATTCAGGCAGCGCACCGATGCGCGTGACGGTATGGTAGTTGGGAAAGGATCATGCAGCAAGTCAAACAGACAGGCGGCATTGGCGGCAACATTGTTTTAATTTAGTGAAAAGGCTTTTCGTTAGTGGCTGCATCAACACGCTTTATTGTTGGTGAGCTCATTGTGCCATCTATGAATTTAACGTAGCAGATTTAGGAAATCTGCTTATATGGCCTTCTTATACTTTGATATTCAATGCTTCCAATCAGTAAACCGAGAAACCGATCCATAACCAACAATTTGGCTTCTGCGAACGCCGGATTTTCTGGCAGCGATTTGGGATTTATCATATGCGAATGCTTCTAAATACATATGCGCATGCGTCGACAATTTTCTAACGGTTTCTACTCGCTGTACGAACGAAGCTATTATAACATGGCCATAAAATTGTGGAATCCACATAAAACTGGCTGACATTATCCAGACGTAAAATGAAACACGAAATCTTTGTCTCACGCGAATGACTTCCATTTTCGTCTTTGGCTCATGCATAGCTTTCGTACATAATTGTCACTTCGACTATTTGATTAAGCATAAAATGTGTCAAATTTGGACCTAAATTTAATATAAAAAAAATTACAGCAAGTAGCAGAAACGACTGGATGATAACGCTGGTCTCCGTAATTTTGTTTCCATTATTTATTTTTTCAGTAACCCTCTAAAAAATTTCTGGATGGCGAAAATGAAGATAAAATAAGACGCGGTATTGGAATGACATTTGAAATTTATTATTTATAATTCATTTTCCCAAGTTCATTTATCACTTTCAAACTAATCCAATTTTCAGTTCTCATTGTTGGCAACGATATTAGGAAGATGTGATTTTCTCGTGTCATTGTTTTATATTATTTTTCTTTGCGGATTTTTTTGACAGTGATGGTTCGCTTATCGGACCAGAAAATAAAATATTATTAAACAACCCACAAATTCAGAATGATATACAATTTTTAATAAAGTAATATAATAAAGGTTGTTCAATTAATTGATAAAACTTGAAACAGTTTAAAAGTATTACAATTTTTATTTTTCTCTTAATTTATTAAATTTAACATAATAAATCGGTGAATAGCTTAACAGTACCTAATCTTTTGACGCCTGTTTGCACCACTACTACTTAAAATTGTACCTTAGATAAGGGAAACCTTGGGATAAGAGTAACCCTTATCTCCAAAAGCTTTGCACAAGTGTCACTTATCAAATTCTTAGCAAAGATTTAAAATAACTTGTCAACATTGTATTTTACCTGGATTATTTCACCGGCTATAACCTAAGAAAGCGTAGGTATATGTTTATGTCAAAGTCAATGGGTTTATGTTTGGTCTTTATATTTCGTTGGTTGTACGGTTGTGCTAACAAAAGTATATTTTTTATTTGATTTGTGGAGAACATAAGAGAGTATGACTTACGTTAAGTACGATAGTCTGAGAAAACGGGCACCCAACTTTTCTATAACGGAAAAAACGCTGCTATTAAATGTTATTAGCAACTTAAAAAAAATTATTGAAAATAAACAAACAAATGCAACATGGCGTGAAAAGGACCTGGCATGGACAAAAGTTACGGCTTCTTTTAATTCCCAAAACCAGGAAGGGCACCATAGGACCAAAGAAGCTCCAAAGAAGTATTATGAAAATATTAGAGATAGAGAGAATAAAGACCATTAGAAAAGAAGTAGCCAAAGAAAAAAAGAATAAAATAAAACCGGAGACCAACACAGCAGGTGAAGCCAGATTTAAATAAAGAGTATTCTGAAACTGCAAAAGTGAAAAGGCAATGCTTTGAAGAGAAACTCTTTAATATTCAAGCACGCAGAGAACACGATCGAGCCTTGTTTGAATTAGAAAAGGAAAATTTGTTATTAGATATTGAATTAAAGAAGCAACAATTATTAAAGAAATTTCATAATTAGTAATTACTTGTTTTATTGTCACATAAGGCAATTTTCATACAGAAATAGCATAATTGATGATAATACTATAAACCTTGCTCTAAAAAATGTTAACAGTATTGAAACACAAAACAAGAAATTATATTTACACAGAAGTATTTCAGCATTTACGCAGTACGTACAATTTTATTCCCCAATGTATCTAAAATAAGTATCAATTAAAGTTCTTCTGACTTCGTTTGCCAATGGCAAAACCTCCTCATTCAAAGGAGGAATGTTTGGTACTTCATCTTCTTCCATTACCTGTACAAAACGCTCTATGTCTTCTGGATCTGGTGGTTCTCTCTCATTATTAGTCTACATATATTATAAAGTACGGCGGTGGCTATTATTAACGTTAAAATTGTATATATTTTTAATCGGCAACCATATGCTAGGACAGGAAACCTACGTTTAAATAAAATAAGTTGATTTGTGTATCTGTAATTTTGTGAAATGTCAAATTGTCTGATTTTGTTTGAGGTTAATCTGTTAAGTATCACTTAAGCTCCAGAATATCCTGGGCTTAAAAATATTTTAACTTAAGTGTCACTAAACGATTAAGTACAACTTGTACAAACCAATGTGTTAACACAGTTAAGTGATACTTATAGTTAAGGTCAACCTTAGTGGAAGTGATGCAAACGGGCGTGAGTGTTGTCCGGAATTATTTTTCATTTTAACTAAGAAAATACAAGATTTTATAAAAATATACTACTTTTCAGCTTTCAACACATTCAATAATGTGGTGAATCAGCGATTTATAGAGGGGAACCAAAAATTAAAATTCAGAAGTATTAATTTTTTGTGAATAATTACTGAGATCGTCAAAACTTTTTATAAAATTTGATTGCTCGAAAGCTTGATTAAGTTGAGATGAACGCTCTTGTTGTTCCTCGTTTCTCTCCGCTCACCTTTTTGTAGGAATGAGAACAGTTTTTGATAGGTAAGCAGGCAGATTGGGATAAAAGTACGGAACAGCTGTTCAATTTAGTCTCGCTTTAGTTGGATATTTTTTGTGGTGCCATCAGGCAAAAGATAAATATCCTCACGGCTAATGCCACTGGGGACAAAATGCTTGGCACAAACTACAGAATACTGTGTGGGCGACCAATCAGCTCTTGGAATGGCTTTTAGCCATAGAATTTTCAGATTTTCATCTTTTGGGAAGTGAAAAACTGATACACTCTCTGTACCTGCCTTTAAAACACTTTTATAGTTAGAGTTACACCCAGGAATACAGCAGGGGCTTGGCATGTTGATAAATAAACAAACTAAAAGAAAAAAATAGTACTTACCTAAGTACAGAGGTATCTAGAGGTATCCTACCTACTTACGAACTATCTCTACTACTGATATTTTTAAACTAATTCACATATACCTTCAAGTTAAATAAACACTTTAATATTCAATCAATTAACTGTAGCCACAAAACAATAAAGTTTATCCCAAAGAGCTAACTAGAATACAAAAAACACAACTTTTAAATTAAAACAAATAAAATTCTGCCGCCATTTATAAAACCCGTAGACAAACTGTCAGGCCGGCCAGATTGTTGGATTTTTCACTTTATTAATGCTATTAGAGCAAACCCGCACCACAAACTTTTACTAGTATTTTGTAGAGGTTCTTAGCAATCATGTCACTTAAATTTTCTAGACAGTCAAAGCAGTGTTGTCGATGTTCCTGTTACACGGCTAACAAAACATTAGAGAATGTTCCAATTTTTTGGCTAGAATTTGGGGCAAATTTTAGCTGTTCACGCGTAAAAATAAATTGAGGGTCAACTTTTAAAGCCCAGACCTGTCTACTTTCTCTTTTATCAAAAGAGAATGGAGAATAAAGGTACATGTCTATGGTATTTTTTTATATTTTTTGTAAATAGATATTAGTTTAGATCTAAAATCTTATTTTTATTTAAAAACGAAATCATCCTATTTTAACAATTAATGTTTAACAATTAATATATTGTTCTACATAGGATAAAACAGCTTACCGGTACTTGACAGTGTCTTCTTAATAACAAAAACCTTTACATTACTTCACATGCCTCTAAAATTGCCTTTTAAGGAATTCCAAATCCTGGAAAGGTCTGGCAGGGATCAAAGAGCTCCTTTATTTTTCGCGTTTTTGCATGTGCCCGGGTGCCGGTTCGCTTAACGTTTATGGGAAAATTATACGTACGTATCTTTCGGTATACAAGAAGATGGCAATAATTAGAATAATAATATCAGCTTTCTAAAAATATTCACCAAAAAGTAATGATGACCATTACCTACTACAGGAGACGCCATTTTATTAATACTTTTAAATTGCGTATGTTTTAAATTTTATATTAATAAAAAAATGGCTATAAATAACGCTCCTTTCGACGTTTTGTCTCGATACTTTCACTTCTTGTGTATTAGGTTTAAAATTCATTCATTTCGGTATTATTACTATTACCTCTAAAATATCCCTCGTATTTTACGAGCATTTTATGATCACAAATACTTTCTGCCAAGTAAACTACCCGTAACGGTACTTATCCTACGTCCACGCAGTGTATTGGGTCCAAGCGAGCCTTGACCACGGCTCTCAGTTTCCTTTACCAGACAAATTCTAATGAGCAAGCGTGCATGCAAGAGAGAAATAAACACATGCTACTACTGAAAGGAAAGACAAAGAAAAATAATTCATTGGAACGAGCAGACAAATAAAACCTTTTTCCCGTCAAATAAAGTGCAAATTAATTAGTTTGTTTAGCTGTTATTGTTTCACTGTAAGTAATGCTTACGTCATACAAGGCCAACACACGAGTCGGTGACATAGACAATTTACCTTTAGATAAGCAAACAATAATCACGAAAGTGGCAGTTTTATGGCCTCGCGCATGTAAACAAAGCTAGACACTATTAGACATGCGCACTGCAACATTATCGTTTGACGAATGGGAAAATAGACAGGCCCGGGCTTTAAAATTTAAATACTTGCCAAAAAATTGGAATTTCTTATTTCTTCTCAATTTTACTCTCTCAAACTTAAAAAAAAAAACCAAATACCATCAGGTATTTTACCCCTATTTGGGCATAATAAAACTATACATCAACTGCTACTAGTACTAATCATTGTTTATATTCCTATCCGAGTCACTAAAAGCACAAACACAATTCACTTAACTATACAAAAACTAAAAATCCGTAAATATTAAACACCCACACACAATCCACTATAGCTATAAGAAAACTACAAGGAATCCACAGAGAAACCTTAAAACTCAACAACAAAAATGGCGGTCGAGCCGGTTCTGGAGAGTATCTCACAGAGAAATACAGTATCGTGAGCATGTCGATAACACGAGGTTTGTGCGCATGCACGAAGGTGTTCAGAAGGAAGGCAGCTGACCGGCGAGTCATGCGCTCGGACGTATTTTTCACCCATAAAACGTAACTTTTGTTTGCGCAGGAGATAAGATGTACGTATCTAAAGGTAAATTGTCTATGGTGGGTGACCATAACGTGTCGGTAAAGGGGGAAGCACAGTCTTTTAAAACATGACGTAGTCATAGGTGGGCTACACCGATATATATTTTTTTTTTAGCTTACATACAAGTTGCCATTTATTTTTATTGAGGCAAACAAATTCCGCGAGATATTTATTCCTAGCTAATACTTTTCCGATATGAATTTATTACGTTATGCGTTTTTACCAGGTAAATTTCGCTTAGGTAAGTTTTCGGAACATTGAGCGAACAGAAAATTAAGAAAATAACTCCTACAGACATGAAAATTCACGCCCGTCCAGCGTTAGATGGTTTTCTATACATTTTGGACTGACTTGACTTGGCTTTGACGAAATAAATTTTACGTTGGATCCCTCGCAAGTAGCGTAGGAACGGAAGCGTAGCAACCAAATATAAGTACAGCTAGCGGTGTTTTAATTACGAGCGATTTAAGTCTATTTTATTACGACTTAAATCTCGCAACTCGCTTGCCATTAGGCAAACACTTAGAAAACGCCTTCCAAGACGTTCGTTTCTACAAAGAAATTCCTCTACTTTTAGTGCCTGCCGCCCCACAGTCTCCTGATGCCATTAGGAAAATTACACATATTAGAGATCCACGTTGGATGCGGGGATTAAAAGATTCAATTGGGAAGGAATGCTCGTAGTTTTGGCTGCTTTAATAGACTTTCATTTAATTTAGTTCGTATTAACTATTTGGGAAACTTGCTGGATATTTAATAAATTACAAAAGAAAATGCCCTTTGATTAAAACAAAACAGTTTTGGAATTTTTTATTAAACTAAGCGTATTTTTGTTATTATATTCCTGTATAACTATGACATGGATATGAAATAATCCAGCAGTAATATTACATTACTGTTTCTCCGTTAATGCATGAAAGAGGGACGTAGCATGGTAATGTGAAAATTTACATCCATCAATTAGGTATTTACGCTTATGTCAGGTGCAGAACATCTTTGGTGCTAAATTCAGTATATACTATAAAACTCTCATAGATAAAGTTAAACTAAACACAACAGGAGTAGTACTAAACAAGAACGGGTTCGGAAAAAACATTCATAGATCAAGAACCGGCCCCTCGGAGTCCCAAGGCGCATATTACAGGGGGCCATAAAACAATAGACAAAGAATGAAAACAAAATCTACTGGAACAACAGACAGGGATTAAACCATATTAAATCTTTTATCGGAAACCCATACCTTAAACTAACCAGAGAAATACTTCTGACGAGCAGAAACCAGCTGAGAACTATCAGGATAGGACACATGACTGTTAAGAAGCACCTGTATGCATCTGTACAACGGAAACCTACAGGTTATTATGCGGACGGAGAAAGGAAAACCGTACAGCACATAATCTAAACCAAGACTAGAACCACAGGATATACCGACACCCTCAGCTGACCTACATAAATTAGTAAAAGGAACTTGAATTAATTAGTGGCTATAACTAGGGTGAGCTCAATGGGCCAAACCCGTCCGAAGGGCATCCGGCAATTGGACGGATCCTCGGGGAAAAAACCAATAGACGCAAAATTTTCCAGAAAAAGAGCAACATTTCTTCCATTACAATCAATAAATAATATATAATTAATTTGTGTTGGGCTACATGCTCGGTGAAACTGTTGTTCCATTGCACGGGAAGAAAAAATAATAACTACTTGTTATGTTTTACAAATTTAATCAGTTTCCGGACACGTGTTTCGGCCCTTGCGGGCTATTATCAAAGGAGTGATAGGTTAAAAGTGAGTTAGTTACAGCTAACCCTCCACTGCGACTGCGACCATGGCGGTCTATTGTGGCTCACACCTTATTTATATTTTCCCTAATAGGTCTAACTTTTTGATGAAGTTAATGATGGTATTGGGAGAGACATTTTTTATGTTAGTCAAAGGAGTATAATTTATCCAATGTCAGTGTGATGACATTCCAATCATTCCATACGGCGGTAAACGTCGGTCTCTTTGAGACTGTTTACCGCCGTATGGAATGTCATCACACTGACTTTGGAATAGACACAACAAGAAGATACTAAATTCTAAATTCTACATTGATGATAATGATATTAATCGAACCGAACTACCTTCAGGCGCTTCCCTAATTCTTAATAGCACACTAATTTAGGACTAAAATATGTATATGTACCTTTAAAAGTTAGGAAAACTCACAGTTGACCATTCAATCTTCTAATAATTCTAATTTTAATATTATGACATGTTTATAACTACCACATAATATGATATACCTAAATACCTTTGTAATATCACGTAGAATTTAGTATCTTCTTGTACTCCTTTGACAATGGCCCGCAAGGACCGAAACACGTGTCAGGAAACTGATTAAATTTGTGAAACATAACAAGTAGTTATTAATTTTTCTTCCTGTGCAATCAATAAATAATTTCAAGTGACAGCTACATTATTTATTGTTAATTCTTATTGCTTACGTAGATATACGTGACGTACGGTGTATCCGTAACTAACGAGTAACTGAAAAGCACTTAGAGACAACATTTCAGACGTTCAGGTTAGAGCATCCGTGGTCCAAGTCCTTAGAGGATACCATCATTAGTCATATAGGCACTTCTCCGAAACACAATTTTCCTCGTGAAACTGTTTTAGTTAGCTACTAATTTACCAAATTTCAGCTTTGCTGGTATCAGTTTTCCCAGCGTATATTTGTTAACATACGTAGTTAAAGGATAATTTCCCGCAATAAAGCCAACTGATTCCGTTTTCAAGCATGTCAGTAAAAAATATCAGCATTGGTGATATTATGGTTTTTTTAACATTATTTACGTAAGTTGGAACCTGCTGCAGCTATACTCACTGCTATCATACCACCTTATTTGTCACTTCACTTACTTGTGTTACTAAATGAAGTACACGAGAAAATATCAGCTTTGGTTGGATCACTAACTCCAAACGGTCGCCGACTCCCGGACTATTATATCACCAAAAAATAACGTAGATATTCGAAAAAAAAGTTTTGCAGACAGTTGACATCAATTTCCATGAACGCTCCCCCGTATTTGATTACTCTTTATTATCCATATTTCAAGTTTTATTGTTTGTGACAATATTAGGAAGTGAAATGAGATTTCCACCCGGCTGTTCTTTTATTTTCTCCCAATTTGCGAAGTAGTCCACATTTCTCCTGGCGGTTTAGATGTTGGAAAATTAATTTTCTCTTTGAAACCGATTTAAATGTAAATCCGCTGCTTTGGGGCGCAAGTAGTTGTTGTCTCGGAGTATGGTAAGGGATTTTAGAAGTTGTGACTTCCCAGTGCCGTGTATTATATACATGGAAGTTATCTACGAATGTTTGTGTTAAATTTTTCATGAATATTATTATAGTTACGGAGAAAAACAAGAAAAATAATAATATCTGCCTAAAGGGGTGTTAAAAGCAAGTGACGTTGAACAAGAACGACCTTCTGCTGCAATTTATAGTGACAAAATGTTGTACTTGGGTGTCACGTTAATAAAAGTATTTAACCTTAAGAGTATTGAATGCGCTAGTTAAAAAATATTTTATTTATTTTATGTTGAGGAATACAAACGGGACGAACCCAGGAACAGTATTCACTAAATAAAAAATATATAGTTCTAACATAATAGCAGTTAGTACCTTACATAAAAAAATAAAGGTATATAAAAATATGTTTTTGATTTAAATAATAAACGAAATGCTAACAGATCAGTGTTATTATACTAAAATTGAATTTATAAGATACTTCCTATGCAATATGGTTCACATAAAACTTTTTGAGTGCACTGGTTAGAGCCATCAGGGAAAGAAAACAGATATCCAGTTGAACCAAATTTGAAACCATATTATACGATTTACAGCAACGATTCAGAGGCGAGTTAGAGTGAAAATTTCATAAATTTATTTTCAACCAATTAGAAGGCTCCTTTTTGCTTGCGTTGCTTATAGTGACGGGAGACTAACGCGATAGTCTATAAACCTAATAAAATTAATAAGTGATAATTTTTCTGTCAAAAATGAAGTGCTTTATATCTATTGGCAAATGTCACTCAGAATAAAATCAAAATACATTTTCTTGCTAACTTATAATTTTTATTGAGAATAGGTCGCAGGTCTCATCATATGAAAATAAACTCCAATTTATAAAATTTTCTTACCGAATCTCTCACGCAGCAGAATTAATTCCCGATAATTCTGCTGCTAGGGAGATTATAAGGGATAATTTGTTGTACTGGGTTGTATGGAAAAAATCTGGTTTCGCGTGTTATAGGATGGGACGTTTATATTTAATAAATTAATAATTGGCGTTGAATCGATCATGTTGTTGAAAGTTTTATGGGCAAATTTTATGTCGTACATTTGCCCTCTATCCTCAAGTGATAATAACTTTAGATTTCGTTTGATTGAGGTAAAGTTGTCGTTTAAATAAAATTGATAGCATAGGTATTTTATAAATGTTTCTTGGACTTTTTCAATTTTACTGTATACAGGGTGTTTCAGAACATGTGGGCAATCTCTCGGATTCATATAGATTAGGTGAAAATAATATGATAAGTTCATATAATATTTTTTCCTAAGAGCCCCCCTCGAGGAGATATATGCCCCTAAAGACCGGACCTGAAAACTAGTTTTTTATTGATAGCCTTTGAATCGCCCTGTATATTTTGATTTAAATTTAGTATAATCTACACTATAGAAAGCTTTAATAAATAGGTTAATAATAAAATGTACAGTTCATTCTGTGGGCCAGGGACGGACTAGCTTGGGCATTAAAAATCTTACATCTTTGACAGGTGTCATGCAATCGGGATTTTTATATTATTTTTGGATAGCTTACGTATTTCACCGCAAAATAGATACTCTTCGTAGATTTCGATAAGTTGAACCGTTTTCGAGAAAAATCAACTTGACCGTTAACATACTTTAAAAAGGTTTAATTGTACCCGAATCAATTTCGTGTTTTTTCGTTATAATAGGGGTGTTATGGAGGGTGCAGCAGTCTTCAGTACATCATGCCCGGGAGTATGTTAGAATAGAGGGAGCCTACATTGAGCCTTGTTATAAATTTTTTAATTAGGTAAAAATCCGTTCATTTTCCTATTATTATAGTTATAATAATTATTAACGTTATTGTCTTTTTCTCGAAAACGGTTCAACTTATCAAAATCTGCGAAGAGTATCTATTTTGCGTTAAAATACGTAAGCTATCCAAAAATAATATAAACATTCCGATTGCATGACACCTGTCAAAGATGTAAGATTTTTATGCCCAAGCTAGTCCGTCCCTGGCCCACAGAATAAACTATACATTTTATTGTTAACCTATTTAATAAAGCTTTCCATAGTGTAGATTATACTAAATTTTAATCAAAATATACAGGGCGATTCAAAGGCTATCAATAAAAAACTTGTTTTCAGGGCCGGTCTTTAGGGGCATATATCTCCTCGAGGGGGGCTCTTAGGAAAAAATATTATATAAACTTATCATGTTATTTTCACCTAATCTATATGAATCCGAGAGATTGCCCACATGTTCTGAAACACCCTGTATACATCACATTGAGGATTCCAAATTACCAATCCAAATGAAAGTACACTATTAACATATGACATGTATAATGTACGAATAGATTCTACACACAAAAAAAACTACTCTCAAAACAAGCTTATAATAATGCTCAAACAAATAGCCTTATTTTGAAACTAACTTGCTTTATTTCGTGACTAAAATATATTCATTTTTAAACTACTACTGGTTTTAAATTATATCATCAAGTTAATCAAAATTATGTTCATAAAGAGATTACATCATCATCATAACAAGATAATCTTATACTTGTTTTAAAAATAAGTATTGTGGTCAAAGTGAAATATACTATGATGGGTTTAAAAATAAGAATAAATTTGTATGCTCACAGCGAGCACAAAGACAGTCTCTATGCTTAACTTGAGTAAAATCTAAACCCTTATTATTTCTTTGATGCTATTTGCATCACGTGACCTCTTGTTTTGCGAGGAAACGACCGAAATACGTTTACTTTAGTCGTTATTTAACATCCACGCAGAGGTCGCGCGTCGATGCTCACCGATGCTGGTAGTGTGTGTTCTATTTTGCGCGTTTTGTGTAATAGTGTGATGGAGAAAATTTTATATTCGTTATAGTTATGGTTTTTTATTACCTGTTTTTTTTTTAATAAAACCAAAAGCAATAAAAAGTGGTTTTATTTATCAGTTATCTGTTAGGGCTATATTCAGATCAGATACTACCTAAGGTAATATCACAATAGTATTTGTTACCTATGTCACAAAGACATTTTAACTTGACATTGTACAATTCTATTGACTGCGGTGAGCTTATCCTATCTAACCTAAATAATATAGTCCTTTCAGATCTATCTGTTTCAAAACTACATGATTTTAAATTTTACTCTATCTAATAATAAACTAGTTTTAAGATGATAATAAATTGATTTGTCTAGTTTCGCTGAGAATGTAGGATAGTCACAAATTGAAGATACAAATAAAATATATGTGCTCAAATGCAACTTCGTATATTCAACTTAATAATAACTCATACTCAAAACGAAAATAACGAATATTTATTCTTAGAATACTTTGAATCAAACCAATATTAACGTATACTATATCTGCAACTAAAATTATTGATAGGTTGATCATTTATTTTTATTACCCTAAAACTAAAGTAGAGTCAAGTTAAAATAATGTAGTATTAATTTAAAACTATATTTTGATGCTAAGGTATTTTCTATTTAATTTTACTTTAGCATTGCTCCTATTCATGTATATGATAGTTTCAGTTTGAAACTTTTAGGTTCAACTGGATACTAGATTTTTTGTGTGTATTTGTTTAAAACCCCTACAGGTTCTGGTCATGGTAATCAAATAACATTTTACAGTCAAACCAAATACCTATGTCTTTTACGATCGAGACTCTTGTTAGTGGTATATTGTTGATAGTATAATTTGATAAAATTTTATTTATACTTCTGAAAAACGTAATAGTGTAGCATTTTTAAGATTAAGGTAGAGACAGTTACGCTGGCAGTAGGAAAAAAGATTATTTAGGTCCTGTTGGATGAGCAAGGCATTTAAGTAATTAGTGACCACATGGAAAACGTTTAAGTCATCTGCGTACATTAAAAAAAAAAAAACTTAAAGCAGCTGACAATATAATTTATGTAAATATTAAATAAAAGAGGCCCTAGATAAGACCCTTGAGGTACTCCAGAACTGACCTCAGTAGGAGCTGATGAAAACATACCAATTTTAACAGCTTGGGTTCTGTTGCTCACATAAGAAGACAGCCATCAAAGCAGACTCCCATGAATACCGATGTCAGCCAGTTTATGCCTCAAAATGTTGTGGTCAATTTTGTCAAATTCCCGCTCGCTATGCTCGCGTTCGGAATATTCCACTCGTATCGAATTTTCATTCCAACCTCGTTACAGAATCTACTATACTATGACAATAATAATTATTACACATGTGCTAGTGTGATTCTGATATTCTCTAAGAAATACAACCAGCCAACGCGTAAATTCTAATAAACATGGAAGTTCATTGGGACGAATACATCGGGTTGCTGTCAGAACGAACTTTAACACCCTTACACCAGTCAAGTTATCAAAATTTTAGTGCAACATGGAAAAAATTGATATCCAAAATTTTATTGCTGGAAACTGTTTATGGGGTAAGTATAAACGTAAAAAACCAAAAATAGACCACTGGATCGGTCATCCCTCCCCGTGGGGGGTCGAAAGGGGGTGAAAAATGGTGTTTCGTGATTTATGGTAAAAGGAGACGTCCTAGAAAAAAATGTTTTATACAAAACTTGTAGATTATGTAAAAATCTACTACTTTTGTGAAAAGCACTTTTTCACATAACCTCAAATTTTTTTAGATAAGTGCGAAAAACCGGTTTTTGTGTTTTTTAATTTTTATTTGAAAACGTGTCAACTAATATTTATGAAATTTTAGGGAGAAATAGCTATTCTTATGACAAATAAGGAAACATTTTTTTGTTTTTATTTCATGGGCTGTTTTGAAGATATTTGCTTTTTTTTTGTATTTTTTTCAAATAAAATTTGTCCTTCGAAAAATCAATTAAAAAACTTTTGATTGTGCTAATTTTTTTTTGTTTTCAGTTGCACTTTAACATGAAAAAAAAAATAAGTCAGGGCGCAAAAACATCCTTTAAAATGCACAAGAAGCCAAAAGTGAGTTATACGAAAACGAATATTTCAGTATAAGTTCATAATTCGTTTAAAATTACGAACATTTTTTAAAATCAAGTACTTATTTGTATTCTATAGAAAAAAATACTAAAAAAATTATTAAGAAATTTAGGTTAATTAAAATTTAAATTAGCAAGAATTTTAAAATACGAATTTTTGTAATTGCTCGAGAAAAGTATAATTGCGTAAGCGAGTCACAAAAAAAATAATTTTAGGTAATTTTGAAGTACTCTGGTTCTTTTTAACTAATAAAAATAAACTTAAACTAGATTCAAATAACAAGTATATATTTTAACGAAATATAAATTATTAATTCAAAAAATTTCTTCATGTTAACATAAAGCATGGTAATGATGATAACATTGAAAAAAAGTGGTATACAAAACCTGTTTGGTCTGGTAGATACTTAACCTATAACTCACGAAAAACCCAAAAATTGCAAAATTATTACATTATTATATTTTAAATAAATATTTAATATAAGTACTAAACCAATCTACGTTTTTTTGGTACACTTTCATCATTTAAATTATATGATTCTGATTTAGAATTTATTTTTTCCGCTGAAACGTTTTCTTCAACTTCATTGCCGTCTTCATCCTCACTACTAATGTGAAAAATATCTTCAAATATTTGTTTTTCAGCATTTAAGCAAAGGGTTGGTTCTTCGTTTGCAGCTAAAATATCTTCTACATCAATAAAACCATCCAAATTTTCTCGCTCTTCAAAATTAGTACAATTACCAGCACTCTGACATTTTGCACATAAGTCAGTGCATTGCAGACCATGCTTTCGGCATCCGCACTTAGTACCACAGCCTTTTTCACAGCTACAAGAAATTGATTTAAGTAATGTGTCCGGAATAACTGGATCGTCTGTGAAATGAGGTAAAGTCTTTCTTATTAGCTGTTATTTTATTCCAGCCCCATTTAGTAGCAAGTAAAGTATTGTTTCCAAGCCACTCTTGAACCTGGAAATAGCATCTGTAAGAGTGTTGCGTAGCTGCCCCAACAGTTGGTGGTATTTTTTCTAATTTGAAACCTTTTCTAGTCGATAGTTTTTTATACTGACTGAACCTCAATTCATCAAGTGATTCTTTGGATTTTTCACATTTATAAATTGATTTTATTAATGTACAGCCGTTAGCAGAAATGATCGTGGGGTCTACATTTTCTTTATAAAAAGGTTCAACCAAAGTAGTCAAGTTTGGAGTTTTTAATAATGAATGAAAACTTGTTTTTTTTTCCTTTGCCAGCAAATCCAGAGAATTTTTTGAATTAATAATTTATATTTGGTTAAAATATATACTTGTTATTTGAATCTAGTTTAAGTTTATTTTTATTAGTTAAAAAGAACCAGAGTACTTCAAAATTACCTAAAATTATTTTTTTTGTGACTCGCTTACGCAATTATACTTTTCTCGGTCAATTACAAAAATTCTTATTTTAAAATTCTTGCTAATTTAAATTTTAATTAACCTAAATTTCTTAATAATTTTTTTAGTATTTTTTCCCATAGAATACAAATAAGTACTTGATTTTAAAAAATGTTCGTAATTTTAAACGAATTATGAACTTATACTGAAATATTCGTTTTCGTATAACTCACTTTTGGCTTCTTGTGCATTTTAAAGGATGTTTTTGCGCCCTGACTTATTTTTTTTTTCATGTTAAAGTGCAACTAAAAACGAAAAAAATGAGCACAACCAAAACTTTTTAAATTGATTTTTCGAAGGACAAATTTTATTTGAAAAAAATACAAAAAAAAAAAAGCAAATATCTTCAAAACAGCCCATGAAATAAAAACAAAAAATGTTTCCTTATTTGTCATAAGAAAAGCTATTTCTCCCTAAAATTTCATAAATATTAGTTGACACGTTTTCAAATGAAAATTAAAAAACACAAAAACCGGTTTTTCGCACTTATCTAAAAAAATTTGAGGTTATGTGAAAAAGTGCTTTTCACAAAAGTAGTAGATTTTTACATGATCTACAAGTTTTGAATGAAACATTTTTTTCTAGGACGTCTCCTTTTACCATAAATCACGAAACACCATTTTTCACCCCCTTTCGACCCCCCACGGGGAGGGATGACCGATCCAGTTGTCTATTTTTGGTTTTTTACGTTTATACTTACCCCATAAACAGTTTCCAGCAATAAAATTTTGGATATCAATTTTTTCCTAACATCTTCCAGTCTGACTGGTGTACCTGTAACTCGGTTAATAATCAATTTTCGAAAAAATGTTATAGGAAGAGATAGCATTTATTTTCGGTCTAGAATTATCCCATAAATTCTTTGCTTATCATTTCCGGAAACCCTGTATATAAAATATGTTTTATTAAAAAAAAAAGTTGATACACGTAGCATTTTTATGATCCACCTTGCAAAATTTCTTTTTTCTAAAAAAACGTACAGTCCAAAAAAATAACTTGGCGGTATTCTATATCAAACGCTGATCCATTGCTTTAACATAATTCGGTATAGAAATAATATACTTTAAATAGCTTTGATTAAAAACCACGATTAATCAACTACCGCCGTTTTGAGTTTTAAAGTGTACGTCATCCTCCTGTTATTTATTTAAAAACTTCGCTTTGTCAAAACGTCCCGGCAAAATTTTTTGCCAATTAAGGTTATGAATTAATTACAATGCATGCGAGGATTTGTAAATTAACTTTTAACATTTAATTAAAAAATTTCCATATCCAACTGTTTAATTATGAGCTGGATATTACAAAAACCGTGCTAATTACTGTGAAACATATTATATTCCTTTATACCTACCGAAAAATAACTCTTTTCAGTCTTTCTATTAGTGGGGAAACGGATTTTAAGTTGCTAAGCTTTTTGTTATAAGAAAATTGGTATACTCATTTTTGAATCGTTTGTTATAAGAATATTAAACTTTTTTGAACGCGTATATTTAACCGCATAGTAAATCGTATTTTTCATACACGTGACTCATAAGTCATGACTACTTGCACGTAGGCAAAAATTCTTAAATCAAAAAAAAAAATTGATTTGTATAATATGCAAAGCTTGAATTAAGAAGTGAATGGACTTAATTAAAGACACAGTGTGGGTTTGGAAATTGGAATAAATTCAATAAATCCGGTACAGTTTTTTTTTTGGAAAAATGCTTGGACATAGGTAGTAACATTTTAACTTGTGTCCTTTTTTATAAAAAAAGGTTTATTTAATTTTTTAATTAAAATAATTTTTGTTTGTTTAACATCTCATAAGTGACAAGGAATGACAATTTGAAATTTGGTACTTATGTACCGTGCGAGCAAAAATTATTTGCATCAAAGAGGGCCTTGCATCTAAGGACGTAATGCTTAGCCGTAGAGCTTTATACCTGTTGGGTGTCCGTAACTACCTGAATTAACAATCAATCAGTTATTCCGTCATCTTTGACAATCGTTACAAGTAATTTGATTCATCGCTAATTTTTCCAATTTCTTGAAAAATTCACACAATGGGCTTTACGGAACAGCACAAAACATTCATGGTTGAAGCGTATTTTCGAAACAGGGTTAGAGTAAATGGTGAGTGGCAATACAACCCGGGTTTGTGCATGGACGATTTTCACGACATTTTTCTAACGTTGCTTTTATTGCTGGGGATTTTTATCATTGCCTGAAGAGAACCGTGGCTGTCTTTAGGGAAACAGGATCTATACAACACAAAAAAGGAGCAGGAAGACCATCTCTAAAAACTTGTTGCAAACGTTCGTGAAATAAGGCAAAATACGCCAACAAATTGTATAAGACGCATGTCCCAAGAAGTGGGAAGATCTTATGGAACATGCAGGACTATTTTTAAGAAGCAGCTAAATTTATTTCCTTATAAAGTGCAAGTATTCCAAGAAATACAAGCCGCAGATTTTGAAAGACGCATGAATTTCTCTCAATGGTTTACCCAAAATTTATTGGAAATAAATAATTTGACATTTAGCGGTGGCCAATTTCAGCAATTTATGTAATTTTTTTTTTCTAACTGTATATTCTTACTTTGTTCATTTTGTAAACAACAAAAATAAATTTGTATTTTTTTGTCTACTTATTTTATCACTCATTTTTTTTTTTATGATCGAGCACAAGCACTATAGGAAAAATCCTTTAAGGCGCTCTGGGAGCGGTGCGTGTGCGAAGAAAGCGATTCACGTTTTTCTTGAATCGTTGGAGGTTATATTCGGTTGGAAACACGGTCTCAGAAAGGCCGTTCCACAAAGATGACGTCCTCCAAATGAAAGAGTTCTGAAACAATTATGTTCGGGGTTATATTGTTTATAATACGCGACCAAACACACGAGACGCTGAAATTGAAGCAGCTATTTTTCTAGTTCTAGAAGAAGAAATTAATAGTTGTATTTTGCAAAATGGAAGTAATTTTGAACATTTATAAAGTCTTTCGATTGTTTCGTTAAAAGTTTTCCATGATTATTTTAATTCTGTAGTTATTGCCCGTTGGCCTTTCAACACGCTCCAAATTTTGTCTTTTACGTAATTTGGACAAATTCTAAGCCTAGATAAAGTATAAAGGGAGGCATAGAAAATCACAAACGAGAACTTATTATTACTTATCCAACCTTCATACCTATGGCACTATAAAGTGTTAAAAACGATAAAAGTGTTAGAAATTATTATTTTGGCAATAACTCTGAAACGAACAAATAAGTCTTCACATTTTTTCTTGCAAATTTAATTTAGTTTCCGATTATGATGTCATAGTTATACATGATTTAAATTTTCGGGATAAAATCAAAAGAAAAACTATTATTATTACAAATTGCGCCCTCTACCAATTTTATTAGAAACGATGATGTACCAGTGGATACGACAATTAAAATAACTTACATTTCTCTTTCAAATAACCTTAAATTTAGTAAAATCGGATGTCGTTTAGAAGTTACAGCGATTTCAATGTTTGCACATTCAATAGCTTCCCCACTATTATCAAGGTCGGTACGCCAATGAACCTTAAACCAAAATGATGCAGAATTATCTAAGCTTTCTAATGATGTAATCAGGATATACCATAACATGGGAATTTTCGGAGAAATTTAAAATTTAAAAAATTAATTTTCAATTGTGCCCCCTTGTGGCGAAATGTCGAACTTAAAAATAATTTCCAGAATTTTCTCATGGCCACATTAATTATAATTTATTCTCCCCAAGTTTCAATGCTTAGTAGTTTCCAAGATATGGCCGGTGACCATGCACCCTTACTGAAACACGCTGTACAGGGTCTTCCAACGAGGCCTGAACAGGGGCTCATTTTTGAGCTTCCTTGTATTTTAAGAAAAATCCAAAATAGCAAATCGATATACTTTTTCCTGCAGAATTCAAAAATGAAACAAAAAAATTTATTTGAACCAGAAGCAAAAGAGTTACGATATGGATAAAGTGTTTTTTAAATGGAACATAGCTTTTTTTATACGATTTTTGGAACGAGTGATTTTTTTTTTGTCCATTCTGATTAAAATATTTAATATTGTGACAGCTATTTTTATTAAATTTTAATGTTTTATCCAGTATAATTTAACTTTAACCTGTTTGAAACATACACTAGGTAATAAAGGTATAATCACCTTTGAATTCTTCAAAGTCATTTCGGCAATATTATAGTACATTTGTCAAATTTTTTGACTTTGAAGGATTCAAAGGTGATTATACCTTTATTACCTAGTGTATGTTTCAAACAGGTTAGAGTTAAATTATACTGGATAAAACATTAACATTTAATAAAAATAGCTGTCACAATATTAAATATTTTAATCAAAACGGACAAAAAAAAAATCACTCGTTCCAAAAATCGTATAAAAAAAGCTATGTTCCATTTAAAAAACACCTTATCCATAGCGTAACTCTTTTGTTTTTGGTTCAAATAAATTTTTGGTTTCATTTTTGAATTCTGCAGGAAAAAGTACATCGATTGGCTATTTTGGATTTTTCTTTAAATACAAGGAAGCTTAAAAATGAGCCCCTGTTCAGTCCTCGTTGGAAGACCCTGTATATTCTTTCTTTAAGGCCGAGACACAATTAAAAAATAAGCAGTATGCAATAAGAAATAGATAATAAAAAATATAAATTATGATGGCCCAATACATTGTTTCCTCCAATCACTTTCAAGAAAAATTGGCCAATAAAAGGGTTGAATTGCAAACTGTCAACATCCTAACCTTCTTTTAACTTTTCGTTTTGTTGGCAGAACAGGTTATTTTGGTGTTTTGTTGTTTTTTACTATTCTCAAAAAATATTACTATTTTTGTAAGTTCATCGGTTTTATCGCAAACACATAAACAAAGCGTTAGAAACAAATTAAAAATACCTCTCTACTGAAAATTAACCGACAAATCTTAAAAGAGCTATTGCATGGGGTCTGTGCATATTCTATACAGCTTATCATTGGCCAGGAATAAAAAACTTGCAACAGAAAATCCAATATTTCGATATCTTTAATTGTATTTCTTGTTGGTTGTTATATAAAACTTAATTGTGTCGCGATTGATTTGTTTTTACGTATCAAATCGTATTTCTTTTGCTTATTGCTTATCGCCTAATGCTTATTTTTTTAATTGTGTCAAGGGAGCTTTTATTTGCATTAATACCAACTCGAAGCCAAATTACTCAGCCAATTAAAAGTAAATAAAATATTTTCAAATTGTATTATTTTTTTTTTATTTTTATACATACTTATAAACATAATTGGATATTGGATATTCACTGAATGTCCCGTCAGAGTTTATGGACGTACTGGACATATTATGGGCCATTTCTGGATGTCCAATGGATGTATTGTGCTCTCTGGCTGAAGACTACCGGAAGATAAGCGTCAAATATTAACTTTATGTTTTTATGAACATTCCTGTGTTCTGTTTCACTCACTTCCCCTTAAATCTGATTAGGCCTTATCATAGCTAGCCAGATATTTTTCCACATTTACTCGTATTATTTCTCCGCCCAACAGGTCATCGACTAATAATTATTTTAGGCAAAAAATACGTAAACACTTATCAGCGGGCTTAAGTATATCGTTAAAATAAAACTGCTTTGTTTGGGTCAACCCAAAAATATTTTAGGGTCGACTTAAAAGTTGTAGACCTTTTTAAGTATGCCTATTTATTTTAGTGGTTGAGCTTCAAAAAGCTTTTAGCTTGTTGACAATAAAGGAGGCCGAAAATATGGCTAATGGATGGTTAGTTAAAGATATTAGAAAAAATAAAGATATTTCAAGGAAATTTAAAACAATTATAGACCTACAGCAGGAATGTATCCAGAGAGGATTTCGGGGTGGAGGGGGGAAGTGGAAAAGCGTCACAGGCATTGCGCTGCAGGCAAAAATATGCCGGGGCCACGCACGCCTCAGTCACACAACTACACTCCCGTGCAAAAAAAATGGGCGTCATAAATTTTTTATTTAGTTTAGGGCTTTCTAACTTTTTTATTTTTACTCCGATTTAAGTGATTTTTTAGAGAGCTATAGATACATTTATTAGTTTTAACATGCCTATAAAAAGTTCAAGAGAAATTGGTTTTTGGACATATCGTCGCTGCCATTCCGTATAGGCCTAACTCGGTTTTTGTAGTTTTTCAGTAAAGCGATTTAAAGAAACCAGTGGTGCTTATTTTGGATACAGCATTGACAGCAATTTTTTATTTAGGTTTATTTTTTACAGTTTCCTAGATAAATCAATGTAGAATGATGAGACATAATAATTTTTATGAAGTTTTACGGGTTTTGTAAAAAATAAATAATAATCAAGACAGGCCCCTTTGTAAAAACAATAACAAATTCTGATTTGTACATGAAATAAGATAGGCCCCTGTGATATTTAAAACATTTTGTTTTCAAAGAAAAGGGAGCGAAATTTTTAAACTTTAAACATCTTTATTTTATAAAAACGGTGAAAAAAAATTCTAAACATATAATTTCAAAAGAATTAAAAACAGCTAGTGTAATATTTAATTATTTATTCTCTAGAGGCATAACAAATTAAAAATGGGATTGGTATTTATTTTATTTTTTACGAATTGTCTTATATGTGTTAAATAAAATTGCAATAAATAATAAATTAATAAGGCCTATCTGCAAAGTACTGTTCATCCTTTAAAAATCTTTTTTTTATAACGTAAAGGAATATGTTGAGATTCGCCCAGTAAGACCCATACAAAAAATATAGCATAGGGGTCAATCTTAAGTTTGGTCTTTACGTTAAAGTATTTTTATCGATAATTTAAGATAGGCCTGACTATAATAATACTATAAAACAATAACGTTAAGGCAGTCTTTCCCTTACTTTATATGGGTATAACTCATTTTTGCCAAAAATCGAGATAGGCCCCTACGTAATGCGAGCGACGATATTATAGGGTAATTACGGGAGAGATGGACCACCGTTTTATTTATATTTATATTTTTAAAAATAATAACCTTATCTTAATGAAACAACAGTTATTACATACGATATAATTAACTGTAATGGTAACTCTATCCAAAAACTTAAAAAATTAACATACTTTTTTTATAAAAAATTTATTCACAAATCCCATTATGGTCCAACTAACCCAATATAATAATATACGGGATAGTTGAACCACTAAATACGGGGTAGTTGAACCACACGGAGAGATAAATGTAAATTAGAAATATAACTAAACTAAAAATACTGTAACTACAGATTATTGCTCCTAAAACTAGAAAGAAGCAAAGACAACCTTTTTACCGCATCTATCGCACATTATCGTATTTCAAGCATGTCTCATGTAACCAGCGTGAACACACGATGCACTGGATCCAATCGTCAGTCTTTTGTGTGGCATTATAGTTTTCCCCACATCCAGCACAATCATTTTCTTCCCATTCCTCAGGCGTTTCGCTGCCATCTTTAAAAGATACTTCTTCTTCGGACTCAGAAGTGCTACTTAATACTTCTTTTTCCCTAACTTGTTTCTTTTTAGTACTTTTCTTGGTCTTCTGTGTTTTTATCTCATCTTGTTTCCATTTTTTCTTATCCGCATTGTCGCCATGTGTTTTTCTAACAGCAATATGCTCAGGTGATGTCAAAACTTGAGCAAGTGCTCGACTATGCCTTTTGACAGTAGGTACTCACGCTTCCTGTGTTTTTAGGTATCGGACTTATTAAGTCCAACATTTTTCCTGGAGTTAAGTCATCACAGATTTCATTTAAATGACTTTGTGAATTCGCTTGTGATACAAAGACAGGCTGAGAGTATCTGACATTGTCGGTACGACCTGGCTGATGAGAAGTATCCCAATGAGAACAGCCTGGCTGATCAGCATTTACCTCTGGTGAAAGCACCTCTTTTTGACTGATGTTTTCGTTGATATTTTGTTGGCATTCTAAAAAATAATTCAATTAGAACCGGTTCATCTATCCCAATCTACAGTGGTCCATCTATCCCAAATTTAAGGGGTAGATGGACCATTTTAAAATAAAATATTCTAAGCGTAAATAGGTCTTTAATGAGTGTAGATACGTAAACATGACCACTAAGCTGCATTTTTGTAACAAAAACTCGAGTTTTAATATTTACTTTTAGCCACAATCGCTTTTTTTAAATTTGTTTATAAAATTTTTTACCATATGTAAATCCTTTAACATACTATTACCGCTTTTTAAAGATACGCGCGCACTCCTCAATGAGTTGTCTGTAACTGACGATTGTCCGAACACGCGAGAATATTGAAAACCCCCCTTCCCACATCTAGTTTCGCCTCTACGTGACTGGTCCATCCAAGGCGGTGGTCCATTTCTCCCGTAGGGGAGATCAAGGCATAATGGCATAGCAGGCAAAATGACATATTACCTGTTTTCGGCCCAGTTCGATTACATTCGTGTTGAGTTCTCTACTACAAAACACATCTTAATACTGCTAAGTAGGGTTGGGCGGTTATTGGAAAATAACCGGTTATTGATTAACCGGTTATTTATTACGCCAGGTTAACCGAGACTAGGTTAACCGGACAAAAATAACCGGTTATTGAATAACCGGTTAATAACCTTTTCCAATTTTTCTTCCCATTGTGCCTTTCAATTTACCGTTATGACACAAGAATACAGTCTTCAAAGTAGAACTTTTATCTCTATTTTTTTTCCTATTCTAGGGTTATAGTCAATAATGAGACCAAAGACACAATAAATACAACAAAATCCCTGTTAATAACCGATCTTCGGTTATTGATAATAAATAACCTTTTGTCGGTTTAACCTGAGCAACAAAAAACCGATTATTAACCAGTTAACCGATTAAAAAATAACCGGTTATCAAATAACCGGTTATTTTTGCCCAATCCTACTGCTAAGATCGTCAGTCGTAATAAAATAGCATAGTCGATCGTTTGTTGTTTTCTAGAGAGTTTGTGTATTTTTCTATGTATAATATCAAAATAAGTGATTATTGAAATATTTTTGGTTAAAATATATAAGGTCGCTGCCAATGTTTTAGTGTTAACCCACAACTATTAGCCCTCTAGTTTTAATATTACACTAACATTTAAATGATTGAATAAAATTATAACCTAGAAAATATATTTATTCTTTATATTATTGCACATTGGGCAAAATGACATAGCAGTGTGTCGTTTTGCCTGTATAGCAGTATGTCGTTCTTAATTTATTCATATTTTGTTTCAATATTTTTTTTTAATTTCGTTAATGTACAACAAACATAAAATATAAAAAATAGAAACTACATTTTACACTTACATTGTTATTTTTTTTTACTCACTGGACAGTTAATTTCATACAACCATGTCATTATGCCTTTAAGGGAAAAATTTGGTATGTCGATTTACCTTACCCTATAAGGTTAAATGGTTTTTGTAATGCTTGTTATTTTTTAAAATTTTTCCTAAATGTTGCAATTCCTACAAGTAAAATATTTTAATTCACTTAAAACGTTAAGAGGCCATATTAAAAAAAAATAATAAAACCTAATATACCTTTTGGTTTAGTAAAAATTGATTTTTAAAAGATAGTATGTCATATTGCCTTGCTCTCCCCTAATTACCCTACAAGGATTATGGAAAAAATGTTTTTTTTTGCCTAGCGTCAAAACACCCTGTGGAATAATTAGAAAGCCAAATTACTTCAAAATATCAGTTTCCATTAAGCCGCAAATATTCTTTGCATTTTAGTTTTTGGTTCATGTCAATATGTGCATTTGTTCTCACCAAAATGCAAAATGATCTTGATGATGTCAATAATTTAAATTTTTCCATAGTTTTCTCATTGCCATTGCATTCAAAATAAAATAAACTTATCAAATTCAAGAAAACAAAGGTTATTGTAATAGTCGAGATTTAATAAACAAATAAATTTACGGAAGATTTTAAAAATAACATTTTCGCAAAATAACCTTAACAGGTACAAACAACAACTTTTTCACCTAAACACATCTCAATAATTTCTATTGCCTCCTCTAGCCCTTACTACTACCTGTACATGTCGTGTCGATTCATGCGTGCCATCAATTAGCCCGCGAATATCATCCTGGGTAATATTCCTCCCTTCTTGACTCCTATGACGCAGTAGTAATTTAGGTCCAGTTGCTGGTCTGCGTGAGTTTAAATTACCTTCGTACAATCTTCGACGAACTGTCCAAGAACTAACATTTTTAATTCAAACCTCTCGAAGTTGGTTTTTTGCCTGTACTGACGTCAAATGACGATTCCGAAGAGTTTTAAGCACAAAAAATCTGTCATCAATAGCTTTATTTGGCGTTTCCTAAATTATTGACATCATCAAGATCATTTATTACTTAATATTTTTCAAAATTTTCAACTAAAAAGTATTGTCTTCAATTAGAAAAAATATGTTTATACAAGGAGAAGCTTCTTTCAACATCTACTGATGTAATCGTAGAATACTGCAACTTAGGTAGCAAAATATAAGGCCAAGATACAACTTCGTTGGATGGTTTACCCTCATGAAAGCTTTTACTGCAGTTAACTATGTATTGCAAATCGATATAAATACAGTTTGTAAGCAGGTAATAATAACGCATTATTAGGTGACAATTCACAAACCCTATCAATATACCTGCAAATCCCCCAGAAACACCCTATAAATACCTTGTGTATAACCAAAATGTAAATATAATTATTATCATCTTCAGATTGGAAAATCCCTGAAATAAGTACCGAACTGGACATTAAACCTTTAACGTTTTAAATTTTTTTATAAAGCCGAAAACATAAAAATATGCTTTTAAAATAATAATTTATGAAAATTATTATAAAATTCACAAAATATGCAAAAAATGCATAGATATATGTAGGTGCATTTTGTATATATTCTGCCCTTTACTGATTTACTATGATTTATCAAGAACTGGACACTTTCAAAGAAAAAAAAAATTAAATTAAAACTTAAATATTTTGCAATAACAAAAAAGAGAAAATATAATCCATCAAGAATAGGACAGTTTCAAATAAAATTGAACTCAAACACAAAACTTGAAAAGTTTCAACCTATTTGTCACCCGGACAGACGATTCTTTATTTATAAAGGACAATCTCGAATTTCTATCCAACACCACAAAACTTTTTAAAACCGGATTAAAAATTGGTTGGGTATGGTAAAAGCTCCAAATCCCATTAATATTGCACAAAACTTTTCAGTTTTGTTGGGAAAAACTTGGAATGAGTTAGAACGATAAAATATAATTGTAAATGATCGTGATTACTTATTTTACAGATTATTCATAGCAGGTAACGGCCAATTTATGTAAAATACTTATTACTATACCCTTGAGAAAAATGATAGAAACGAAATTTACACCGGGTTCATTTTACATTACGTGTCGTTTTGTGATATTAGAAAAAGTACGGTTAGAAGTAAATTTCAAAAAGTGACAAAACTGTCAGATAATAAGTAATAAATTTTCTGAGGTTATATTATGTTACGACACACGAATGGTTTGCTGCAGTTGCACAGAGAAATAATCGGTATAAGATGAAAACATTTTAAATTATTAAAAGCTAATAATTCTGGCATATCGGACAACTGTGTAACTGTTTTTATATTGGAATACACAGGTATTCAAGCATAATGGATATCCTGTGGCGGGTAGACCACGACGGCCGTTTCGTCCTTGTTAGGGCTCTACGGGCAGCCATAACCCAAGCAATTCCACAACGGCGATAAAATGTATTAAAAGCCTTTTAAAAAAGCAAAGCGGCCACCAATACACCGTGGCGCCATCCCAGCGGAATTAACTCCAATACAAAAGACAGTCACACTGATAATAATCGAAAGGTAGATAACTAAATAAACCACGAAGTGCATCTCTAAATTGACTTTTCAATACGAATTTTTCATCTACCTCGAAATTAACTCTTTATTTTGATGTAAAACCAAAACCTTTAATTAATTAATAAGTCCATTGCATTGAACTTTAACCACGAATTACTCAAAATCATAAAATATGGATTGGTTCCATTTGGATAAGCGGACACTGTATGATAGAAGAAGACACTAAAAATCATCTTGTTGTGTTATAAAACCCTGCTATCTATTTTTTACTCGAAAATTACCGAAATTTAAATCTATTCAAAAATTTGTTTGATCAATAGAATTACAAAATTCGGGCCTAACAAAAATTATATTTCAAGTTTACTTCATTCAGGCTTCCTTTTAAGACAGCCATTTCCCATCTACTTATCGCTTGGTTGCGTGCAATATGATACTCGTACTTTTAGAAAGTTGAGCACCACATTAAAAGTTACATTACCCAATTAATTATTATTCGTTGCCAGTGGTGTAGCTAAAGAAAGGGAAGCAGAGCCTACCCCCTCCTCCTACGGACGGCGCCCTTTACATGACCTAATTTGCATGGATTGTACCCCGAAATACGCAAACGTCTTTAAGCTTAGTAAACGACAATGACGATTTCTATCGTCTATCGCAAAGTAAAAACCTAAATGATTCTGATGGAGAGGAAACACGGACACAAATGGAAGTTGCTCGCCTATTTCATGAAAAATTTTCCAATTTGCCGCCTATAACTCAAGAGAAAATTAGTTAAATAGAAAAGCAGTTTCACCAGCTTGGACATGTAAAGCAGATAAAAAAAAAAGTAGCTGCCAATGCAATAAGTGATGATACCAAATTAGATATTATTCTCAAGTTTGAGAAAAATCCACATACTTCTAGTCGAAAAACAGCCCCAATGTTAGATGTTAGCCATTCATCGATTATTCGAACAAGACGATTTTGATAGGAAATCGTATTTTTGTGTACAAATTATGGTAATGTTAGATAACAATGTGATCCAATTAGAACATGTTTTGTTTTCTGATGAGTGCACCCTTACACTTCACGGACATGCTAATCGTCAGAATTGCCGCTATTGGTCTAGGAAAAATCCTCACTGAATTAGAGAAGAACATAAGCAATATCCTGAAAAGGATAATGTTTGGGCAGGAATAGTTGAAGATCATATCAGAGGTCCCTTTTTCATCATTGGCAATTTAAATGGCGATTATAATTTAGCACTGCTCCAAAATAATGCCTGGCCAAATTTGACAAACTTATATCCTGATCCAGCAAACCCACAACTTTCAGCGAATATGATATGGTTTCAGCAGGATGAAGCACCAAATTACCAAATCGATGTCCGGCAGTACATCAACCGAGTATGTATTTCCAAATCGGTGGATAGGGAGGCGTGGATCGATGGAATGGCCAGCACGATCCCCTGATCTGACGCCATTAGACTTCTTCTTATGGGGTTATGTCAAAAATATTGTATACAAAACTAAAACCCACGACATAAGAAGACGAATACTGTGTTTGTATGTTTAATAACATTAGAAGAGATTTCTATTTAAGATTAGGATTTTGCCAAGACGTTCGCGGCCACTGTTACATGACACACCCTTTATAAAAGTGTTTATTGAAAAAAATGCGCAACTAAAAATACAAATCGACATATCCGAGCCTTTTTTTTGGACACGCCTCCATGTATTTATTATCCAATTTATTCCATTTGGCTGATACACACTCTATGAACGTATTTACTGCTGTAAATACAGAGGGGGAATGCATGGAGATTGGTATTGTGTTTCACGCTCGAACAATAGCTGGCAACGTTGTTGAGTCTTGATCAATCACTTTTTAACTTGCGCCAAGTCCATTTTGTATTCACTTCTTTACATGAAAAGCCGAAGTTCAGGCTTGCCAGTACTTTATACTCTCAAAAGGTATTTTATTTACTTCCCACACTTCATCCTGTATAAAATCAAAATAGTAATTAGTTCATCCAAACCTGAGACTTTAAAACACGTTATAAACTAGTTTATCGCTTCTCCAATAAAATAAAGTAATTGCAGCACAATATGGTTTCAGCATTATACGAAAGTACGAAATAATTTGTTTTGCTGAGAAAATTACCGAGCTTTTATTGTTTTATTTACCGCAATTTCAACATTAATATTTGACGTACAATTACAGAGGAAATTTAACTAGGTTAAGCTATTCCAAGTAGCAACTTTAAATTGAAATAGTCCTTATTTGAGCACGGCGCGGGCGCCTTCATTAATGAGTAATTTCTATTTAACCGCAGAGCGCAGAGAGTTAATACGGTGATTAATTTTCTTTGTGACACAGTCCCTATCCAGACCGTTGACCCGCAACAACCAATACAAAACTACAAACTTCCAAACTTTTGAATTAATGGGAAAGAAAGAAAAACCTAAAAGTCTTCCTCCACAAAATTTAATAGAATAAAAATTCTTTAGGGGTCTCTACATATTTCGAACATAGAAACGTTCATCATCAGGAGACAGAAAATTTATTTAATGCTGATGGTTTTAGCAGGAGAGAAAATGGTATAAAACCATAATGGAGCTTTTATGAAATTAAAAAATTGAAGAGTAGAAGTGGCATAATAAGAAGAAAATTAAAAAAAAAAAGAAAGGGGTTTGAGTGATACCTTATTTTAAAGGTCTGTCAATTCCCTTTATAATGATGTAAAATTCATGTACTTCAGTTCAGTAGTTTTGGAGATTTAATAATGTAAAGCTTAAATAAAACTTTAATACATTATCATTGGTGGAGATCAATACATTTGGCAGCAAAGTAGTTTAAAAATGAAGAATGAACTGACCCGCCAGTTGTTGCTCAAACGGTTGTCGCACATTTTGCAATAATTGAGGAGTAATTTGAAGGCACTCATTCACAATTCTTTGTCGCAAATCTTCTAACGATGTTGGCTAAGTAGCATAAATTTTGCTTTTTAAGTGACCCCACAGAAATAAATCCAAAGGTGATAAATCTGGCGATCTTGGGGGCCATTCAATGGCACCTCTTCTACCAATCCATCGAACTGGAAACGTCTGATCTAAATATTGTCGAACACGTAATTCGTAATGTGATGGGGCACCATCCTGTTGGAACATCAACCTATTCGCAATGTACCGCCGATCATTCTGACTTTCAATTATGGCTGTTAATGCAGGATCTATGGCGTCTTGCAGTAATTCCAAATACATTTCACCCGTCAAATTTCCAGGTAAGAAAAAAGACCAACTAATTGATTGCCAAAAATATCAGCCCAAATTTTTCATTTTTGTGGCTGCTGTGTGTGTACCTCCTGATAAATTCTGAGATACGAGTCGGATCAATATCGGTAGTTACGGCGATTTACTACGCCATTTAAGAAAAAGGAACATTCGTCGGAAAAGCAAGTGTTGAATAGAAAATGTTCATCGTTTATAATTCGTTCACTCATATCTTCACAAAATTGTAATCGTCGATTAAAATTGTCTTCATTAAGTTATTGTACAAGTTGAATTTTATACGGATGGAAACTATGGGCCTTTAGAATCAGTTGGATACTACGTCGACTAACACCACACACAGTATCCAATTTGCGCGTACTTAACGTAGGATCTACATAAACTTGCCCTAAAACCCCCACTTCTATTGCTTTGTTCCTTATGGGAACTTCAATGTTGCGTTTTTTATTGGCTACTGATCAAGTTTCCCGAAATTTAGCTACAAGTTCTAGAATATTTCGATACACGTTACTGTTCTCATGTCGCACATTAAATATTTCTGCTGTTCTACTAGCGCACTGATTATTTCCGAAAAATATTTTGATAATTTCAACCCTTTCTGCCATGGAATATACCATGGTTAATTTATGTTTAAAGCGTTAAATGGTATTTTAACGAGACATTTCCTTCTTATCTTTCTTCAAGAAACAACTTTTTTGCCACAAAAAACGCTCCTCGCTATTTTCAACACCAAATAATAAACAAACCATGGGCGTAGTGAAGAAAAGCATTTACTAATTAAGTAAATAATTTTACTCAAATTTCTTCTGAAAGTAGTACAAACTAATCTGATGAACCTATTAAAGTCCACTTTAAGCTTTAAATCAATAAATCTCCAAAACTACTGAACTGAAGTAAATTAATTTTACATCATTATAAAGGGAATTGGAAGACCTTGAAAATAAGGTATCACTCGACCCCCTTTTCCATTTAAGAATTTAGGGGTGGTGCCACCCCCGCCCAGGGGGCTGCACGTGTTAATGTGATTTTTTGCCCATTTTGTGTCCCTCTCAAAAACAAAATCGACGGGTCTGATTCTAAAACATTTTCAAAGATGTTAAGTTTGCTTATGGGTCTGTAATTTGAAACACTTTCTCTCATTCCGCTTTTGAAAATAGGAATAACACTAGCCAGTTTCCATTTTTCAGGAAATTCGCACATTTCAAACGACATATTAAAAATAATTGTGAGCAGCAATGCCAACAAAATGCCGTGAAAAAGAAAATTAGGAATATAATAATAATAATAATAATAATAATGCCTTTATTTAGGTTACATAGAGAATAAGAATAATAAATGCTTGTGGCATGTGTGTCATCGCCCTAAGCATTCCAAGTAGCAACTTTAAAATGTAATAACCCTTGTTTGCGACAGCTCCGTCAGTAATGTTAGTTTATTAGGAAGGAGGCCCCGTTTACAAATTGAAATAACTTAGTAATTTCCAACCGCAGAGAGTTAATACGGCGATTAATTTTCTTTGTGACACAGTAAACCGTGTCCGGAAAGTCGACCCGAAACAACAAATACAAAACTACAAACTGCTAAACTTTTGTATCAAGATTTATCGCACCAGGCCAAATTCATTACCAGGTGGCCTTTATTGCCCCACATTTCAAATTAGTAGACGAATTATGTCGCTGCTGGTAAGACGAAGGGCTAAACTTTTTCGAATTAGGTTTCATAGCGCTGCACTACCGTAAGCGGAAAGTCAAAGTCGGGGCTAGTCCTGCTTCCTGCTGAAAGCAATTTAATTGAATCAAATTTACTATACGATTTGCGAAATGTAGAATTTTGTTTATCTTTTTGGCATTAAAATTTTAAATTTTTACCACTTTCTTCGCAAAGCTTAATGAGCCTAATGAATAAATATGAAGCAATTATTTGAGGCAGTTACTTTTTAGTAAAAGCAATTGCTTGACTAGCAAATGCTATAAGTAAAAACAATTGCTAGATATGGGAATGAATAAAATTTTGAAGCGATTGCTGCTTTTCTTACACCTCTGTAGCAAATGCTTAGTCAACACAAGTGGCTTATCCACTTGTTCAGATTATAGATTTAATGTCCAGTTTGGTGCCTAATTTGCAAAAGAGTTGACGTAAATACAACAATATTGGTCTATTTATTTAGTACAATAGTAATCTGTTACGTTTTTGTGGAAAATAGGAAACTTATATTTGTGATATGGCAGTATTTAGTAAAAATTAGGTAAGTGATAGTAGTGATAAGGAAATTAAAGACAAGCAATTGATATTTGTTCACAAATTGAAGGAACATAAATAAATCTCTCTGACCACAACTGTTTAGCTTTCACAACACAACAGCGTCAGCACTTGTAGGAAATTTAATAAAAATATTGGCCTTCTCCAAAACTGCATCCATTACAGAAGTGTATGTCTTACAGACAGTAGTTTGGTGAACACAGAGTTCTTCACCTACAGAATTTTGAAAGCTCGGATCCGACAATTTGCGCGGAAATACTTTAATCTTATTTAAAGGCGAGGGCTTTTACCAGTATCAGTCAAAAAATAATTTGCCAACCACTCAACATTTTCGCAGTCAAATCGATATAACTTTCTGAAATCATCATATCTGCAATTTTTACGTACACTGTAGACTTTTCTTTTACGGACGCTCATATTATGTTCAGCCATAATAATTGTAGACACAAATTAAGAGCAACGCACGTGTATGCCGCGGAGAACTAAAGTTGACTACCACCAAGCAAATGATGCATGGGCAGTGGCGTAGCGTGGTTAATGGGGCGGAGGGGGCGAAAGCTTCTAAGGTAGGCTAAAATTTTTTGGATGCCACGCCCTTAAAATATAAAATACACAAGATCCTCAAGAAAATCACAAAAAAATTGATCAAGTAAAAAAAAGTGCTTCGTTTTCATGGCTTACTATGGGTTTGTTGCTTGGAGAGGGGGGTAATGACCCTCTTATCAACGCCCTTGTTTAAAGGGCGCCTCACTGCTAATGTATAATTTCGTTTATTTAGTAAATTTTGGTCTGAGAAATAAAGTTTTTGTTTCGTCATGTCTAAAATGGTCACATGAAAACATAATATGAACACGACAAGGGGAATTTTGTTAAAACTCTATAAAATATTTTATGCATATTACTGAATAGGTATTCTTAATAATACTTATAAGCATATATTCTCATTGGCGACAATAACACACTTTTAAAAAGATAAAATTTAGTCTGTAGTGCATTAGAGATTTCAAGCAAATTTAATTGTTAAAGCAAAATAACTGAAAGAATACAAATTATTGGTCGTGGCAAAATATTTTTATTATAAATTAAATCAAGTAGTGAAAATAAAATAGAATCTCCAAATAGATAACAGGTTTATTTTATCTGTTTCTTTACTCTAAAAGTTATAACCAAATAATAACCGGTAATTATCTATTATACGCACACCACGCCGATTTTAATGATTTTTTTAGGAAACACGTATTTCGATGCGTAGATTACGAATCCGAAAACGAAAGTTGTCGGAAAAGCTTAGTTTCCGAGATATTTCCTTCTTAAGTTACGATTTTTCATGGGTTTGTTTACATTTGGGATTTTTATCGTTTTTCAGCCACCTCTCACTACTTTTTAGGTTACACAGGATATATACTAATTTAAATCGTGGTTAAAAGAAGGAAAATGCGCGTGAAAACGCGCATTTTCCTTCTTTTAACCACGATTTTCCACTATGGGAAGCCATCGAAGAAACGAGGTTAGGGTAAGTTTAAGTTTTAGATTTTATGTTGGTAACCATGAGTAATATCTGGTACGAAACTATTTATATTTAAATCAATCTAGTGGGCGCTCTTTTTTAAATTTTTTTCGTTTTTAAATGACGCTACCAACCAATGCGGCTTTATTTTCATTATTAAGTTTGGTTTTTATTAGGACGCTATTCCAAAAAATGAATTTCACTGAATTTTTAGTATTAACTAATGCTTATTTGCCGCTTATTGATTATTTATTGGAGCTCGGAATATTTGTATCTAAAATTAATTGTGGAAAGTGCTCAAATATTTGCAAGTTAAACAAATATACTCTAAAGTTCCGCTGCGGCAAGTATTGTGTGAACCAAAAGAACAAGAAAACAAAGTGCAACCTCATTTTATAGGCAATATTCATTTTTCTTGTTAAATATATTGTTTCTAATTAATTATAAATTCACGTTTTCAAAAGTTCCTTAATTTAACCTAAATAAAAAGATATAGACTGAAAAGTAGTGGAAAGCCCTTTTAAAAACAAAAAAAATTGAAAAAAGAGCGCCCACTAGATTGATTTAAATATAAATATTTCGCACCAAATATTACTCATGGTTACCAACATAAAATCTAAAACTTAAACTTACCCTAACCTCGTTTCTTTGATGGCTTCCCATAGTGGAAAATCGTGGTTAAAAGAAGGAAAATGCGCGTTTTCACGCGCATTTTCCTCCTTTTAACCACGATTTAAATTAGTATATATCCTGTGTAACCTAAAAAGTAGTGAGAGGTGGCTGAAAAACGATAAAAACCCCAAGTAAACACGATGTAAACAAACCCATGAAAAATCGTAACTTAAAAAGGAAATATCTCGGAAACTAAGCTTTTCCGACAACTTTCGTTTTCGGATTCGTAATCTACGCATCGAAATACGTGTTTCCTGAAAAAATCACCAAAATCGGCGTGGTGTGCGTATAATAGATAATTACCTAATAACCTAATTAGAACTCATAAAAATACTTTAAAAACAAAGAGAAATAAAGCTTCACAAAATATCATATTTGCCAATATTCTTCTGATAATGGTAATCTTATAATATAAACAGAAACAAAGAACTAAATTATAATAATAGTAATAAATAATGAGGGTTTTGTTATATAATTATTCTTTATATTCATAAACATAGTAAATTTCCTCTTGCTGCGATAGGTAAACAATATTATCAATTATTAGTAATAATTATGTGAAGTGAAATTGAACGGTGAAACTACTGGGAGAGTGAGAAGGGGGCGCCATTTGGGAAAGGGCTCAAAGGGCGGGGGGGGGGCGGTCACCCCTCCCCTGGCCCCCTGCACGCTACGCCACTGTGCATGGGTCGACCTACCTTAAAAATTTGAAAGCAATTATTGCTACACTAGAAAAAGCAATTCCTTAATTTATTCACCACATTTTCAGCAAACGATAGCGATTGCTTCTATTTTTTAAGAAAAAGCATTGACTAGAAGCAATTCCATCACTTTAAAGCAATGCTGGACTCAAAAGCAATTACTTTACTTTTTATTCATTGGCTTTTAAGAAATTACTTTGATTTTATAAGAAAAAGCGATCGCTACATTTTTATTCATTAGGCTCAATATCTAGAAAGTAGCACAAGACTCGTTGCTGGGGAATTAACTGATTTGTTTAATCATTTCGTCAGTGTCAGAGTTTTCTTAGCAAGATGGTAAAATGGATGTCAGTGCATCCGCAGAGACTTCTTGCGCAGCTTTATTACCTAAAAATCAAACGAAATAATACGAAAATGCGTACAAGAATTTGAAAAAGTTGATGTTAAATGGGGAGCGTTAAAAAAGTTACACAAAACTCTTGAAGAGAAATCAAAGATCCTTAAGTTTCCTGCAAGTTTATAAAGTTAGTAGTCTATGCCTAAATCCACTTTATCCATTGTAGACTTTATAGATATATCAAAGTTTCTGAAAAAAATATGGATAACAAGAATAACAGCGATTTCTCTGTCATTGTTTTGACATTGACAAACTGTGTAACAAAACTCGTAATACAAGAGTTGATGTTATATTCGATCAGCTACAAGAGGTGTCACCAATTTTTTTAAATAGCAATTTATCAAGTTGTACTATAAATGTTAATCTAAAATACAATTTCTACTTTTCAAACAAGTATTGCAGTTATTTACTTAAGTCTATTTACTTACTTACTTACCAAGGTAGTATGTAGTATTTACTTATCTCCCCCAAATCGGTGTCAGTAAGGAGTCATTACCAAGCAGGAAGTAGAAAAAAATTTTACTTTTTTTGTTATAGTCACAACGATTTGAGAGATTTCTCGCTTTGAACTCTCTGCAAAGGTAGCAACTGTTGCAAACACTTTGTAAAGAACATCATTTGAAACAAAAACTACAATTTATTAACCTGAGTTCTGAAATTCGTAAAACTACCTATATATTAAATGTAAGTAATTTCTATTTTTTTTTTTATTCAAAGCTGTACAGTGTGTCCAGTTTTCGATGGTTTTACGGGGTATCTCGGTTATTAGTAAAGATAGTAGGATACGGTTTTCGCGGCACTGAGCTACTTTTTTATGAAACAAAAGACGCTCTAATCAGAATTTTTCTAGTCCTCCTTGTTTTTGATATACGGGATGTTTTTGATAATTTTACATTTTGGGACACCCCCCATATTTAGGTTACCCTGAAGCTTATCAAAGAGAAAACAAATGTTATTTGTGTAGTTTTTTACGTAGAATCCAGTGACGTATTCAGATTTTTTCTACGTTTAATAGTTTCCGAGAAAAATACCAAACTTTTTTTTTTAATGGGGCACCCTATATATTTTTAAATAATATAATTCAGTTCATAACAAGCTTCTCAAAAATATATAATACCTCATTTTTATTTTTAATATTAAGCACGAAATTTACGTTTTATTAAAAAATATATAATTTTAGTTAGTAGGCCATGACGGGTATTGAAAAAAAGAAAAGAACACAGTCGTTTATGTCATATTAATAACTTCTTTAGTTTCTGTCAGAATATTCAGGTTCTCTAAGTTGTTTTAAAATACCTATCTAATTAATAGTAAAGGATCAGTTTGTCCTAATTATGGCAGAATATGTGAAATTTAAAAATAATGAAAAATACGACATGCTCGTTTGTTATGTTCATTGTAATAAAAATGCAGATGTAGCATTAGAAGAGTATTTTAATAGGTAAATATACGCCTTTGTGTAGTATCTCTATGAAGATTTAGTAATTTTTTTTAAATTACTTGTAGATATCCCGAAAGACGACAGCCGAATAAAAGAATTTTTTTAAGGATGAAATCAAATTAAATTGAACACGGTTCATTTATTAAACTTCGTCCTAAAATCTACAACAAGGAAAACCACGAGACTGATGAAATAAATGTTTTAGCTTCGATTGAAACAAATCCAACTAGTTCTTGCAGAACGGTTGAAGGTTCGGTCATAGTAGTTACATCAAGAGTTCAAACAATCCTAAAAAACACAATTTCAAGCCATATAAATTTCACCTAGTACAAGACTTACATCCTGGTGATGCACAACGCCGTACAGAATTCTGTAATTGGTATTTACAAAATCTCAACAGGGGAAATAATTTTGAAAAAACCATTGTATGGTCCGATGAAGCTTATTTTACCAGTGCTGGTATATTTAATCGACACAATACGAGGTTTTGGTCTCAGGAAATCAGGAAAATCAGCATTTAATATTTTCACTCGAACGGCAAGGAAGGTTTGGCTTTAACGTTTCATGTTTTGGACTAGGAAGCAAAATAATTTATAATATATTTGAAGGGAGCCTTAATGCCAATAAATATTTGGAAATTCTGGAAAACGTTGTGCCGGAAATAATAGAAGACGTGCCCTTAGCGGGTATCAATAATTTATATCTGCAACAAGATGGAGCACCCGCTCACAATGCGCTAATTACCAAGGCCTACTTAAATAATAATTTTCCAGGCCACTGGATTGGAACTAATGGACCTGTAAGATGGCCACCAAGGTCACCCGACTTTATTCTATTCAATACCAAACAATTGCAGAATTAAGAAATGCTACTGAAAGAGCATTTAGGGAGTTACGGACACGGCCTCTTATTATTTTATATTCATTAAGGCGGATAAGAACTATGTATGAAACATGTCTAAGGCATAATGGAAAACAATTCGAGCAATATTTATGAGTAAGTTCTATTAATATTCAGCTTCTCTTTGTAATGTTTTGCGTAGTAAAATACAACTCGATTTGTGCATTGTTATTATTTTTACTGAAATATTACTGCTAATTAGATTAAGGAGTCCAAAATATATTTTTCCTGCAGTAATTATCATACCAGTAATAGTTTTTTTTCAATACCCGTCATGGCCTACTAACTAAAATTATATATTTTTTAATAAAACGTAAATTTCGTGCTTAATATTAAAAATAAAAATAGGGTATTATATATTTTTGAGAAGCTTGTTATGAACTGAATTATATTATTTAAAAATATATAGGGTGTCCCATTTAAAAAAAAAAAAAGTTTGGTATTTTTCTCGGAAACTATTGAACGTAGAAAAATCTTAGTACGTCACTGGCGTCTACGTAAAAAACTACACAAATAACATTTGTTTTCTGTTTGATAAGCTACAGGGTAACCTAAATATGGGGGGTGTCCCAAAATGAAAAATTATCAAAAACATCCCGTATATCAAAAACAAGGAGGACTAGAAAAATTCTGATTAGGACATCTTTTGTTTCATAAAAAAGTGCTACATTGCCGCGCAAACCGTATCCTTCTATCTTTACTAATAACCGAGATACCCCGTAAAACCATCGAAAACGGGACACCCTGTATATCAACCATAAATGTCTTGTCTTTTTGTGCGTAATGGAGTTTTCAGAAAATACTATAAAATGGATAATACTTCTTTCTATGCATTTAAATCCCTTTTAAAATATAAGGTTTCTTCGCAACAGGAGGTATTAGAAATAAAATATTCTCCAAGGCAATATATTGTACAGGGTGGCCAACTAAGCGAGGTAAGCGGCTGTATCTCAGGAACCGTTAATCGTACAGCTTTCGGAAAAAAAAATATATAAGTAAAGCGATCATGAGAAAATTCTGGAAATTACTTTCAAGTTCCTCATTTCGCCGCAAGGGGGCACATTTGAAAATTACTTTTTTAAATTTTAAATTTCTCCGAAAATTTCCATATTAAGGTATAACTTTGATTACATCATTGAAAAGCTTAGACAATTCTGCATCATTTTGATTTAAGGCTCGTTGGCGTACCGACCTTGATAAGAGTGGGGGAAGCTATTGAAAGTGTAAACATTAAAATCGCAGTAACTTCTAAACGGCTTATCCGATTTTACTAAATTTAAGCTCGTTTGATAGGGAAAGGTTAGTACCTTTAATCGTCGTATCCAATGGTATACGATAGTTTCTAATAAAATTGCTAGAGGGCGCAATTTGTAATAATAACAGTTTTTTTGATTTTATCCCGAAAATTCAAATCATACGGTATAACTATGACATCATATTCGAAAAGTAGATTAAATTTGCAAGAAAAAATGTAAAGACCGCAGTTTGATATTGTTGTTCGTTTCAGAATTATTGCCAAAACAATAATTTTTAATTCAAATTGCGCCCTCTAGCAATTTTATTAGAAACTATTGTGTACCATTGGATATGACAATTAAAGGTACTTACCTTTCTATTCCAAACGACCTTAAATTTAGTAAAATCGGATAAGTCGTTTAGAAGCTACAGCGATTTTAATGTTTACACTTTCAATAGCTTCTCCCACTCTTATCAAGTGAAAGTGTAAACATTAAAATCGCTGTAACTTCTAAACGACTTATCCAATTTTACTAAATTTAAGGTCGTTTGGAAGAGAAAGGTAAGTACCTTTAACTGTCATATCCAATGGTACACAATAGTTTCTAATAAAATTGCTAGATAGCGCAATTTGAATTAAAAA
This sequence comes from Polydrusus pterygomalis, assembly GCA_963969555.1. Classification (NCBI taxonomy): domain Eukaryota; kingdom Metazoa; phylum Arthropoda; class Insecta; order Coleoptera; family Curculionidae; genus Polydrusus; species Polydrusus pterygomalis. The sequence goes on along the minus strand of OZ018378.1, from coordinate 23,924,624 downwards.
TTATTGTTTTGGCAATAACTCTGGAACCAACAACAATATCGAACTGCGGTTTTTACATTTTTTCTTGCAAATTCAATCTACTTTCCGAATATGATGTCATAGTTATACCGTATGATTTGAATTTTCGGGATAAAATCAAAAAAACTGTTATTATTACAAATTGCGCCCTCTAGCAATTTTATTAGAAACTATCGTGTACCATTGGATACGGTGATTGAAAGTACTTACCTTTCCCTTCCAAACAAGCTTAAATTTAGTAAAATCGCATAAGACGTTTAGAAGTTACAGCGATTTTAATGTTTACACATTCAATAGCTTCCCCCACTCTTATCAAGGTCGGTACACCAACGAGCCTTAAACCAAAATGATGCAGAATTGTCTAAGCTTTCCAATGATGTAATCAGAGTTATACCTTAATATGGAAATTTTCGGAGAAATTTAAAATTTAAAAAAATAATTTTCAATTGTGCCCCCTTGCGGCGAAATGAGGAACTTGAAAGTAATTTCCAGAATTTTCTCATGATCGCTTTACATATATAATTTTTTTTTCCTAAAGCTGTACGATTAACGGTTCCTGAGATACAGCCGCTTACCTCGCTTAGTTGGCCACCCTGTACATCTATATTTTCCCTCGGTTCAAAAATAGTACTTGCAATATCGGAAACCTCTTTACTCTTTGATGCACTGAAACACTGTTTGTAAACCGTTTCGTCTTAAGATAAAAGAAAGGGCTCTAAAAGAAAAGTTATAAAAATTCTTTTACCGTCGAAATAACATTAAAAACTTCTGGATAAAAGTCCTCCAAAGTTTCTTTTATTTATACACCCTTGTTCTGTTTTCGTCAACATTTTTATCAGAACTTTACAAAGGGGTCTACGGATTTTTGTTAAAAAACCACGTCCTTTCAACTAAAGCATCTGCGTTGTGACAGTCGCAAATTTTACACGTTGCCCTATCGTGTAAAAATACCGTGCGAGCAAAAATTATTTGCATCAAAGAGAGCTTGGATTTAAAAACGTAGGGCTTGGTTTAGCTCACAATGATATGGGGACGATATTATATCTAACCAAATCTAGGTTAAAATTTTGTCAAATTCATATTATGAGATGATATGCCAAACTAATGAGTAATAAAATAAGTAGACAAATACAAATTTATTTTTGTTGTTTACAAAATTATAATATTTACACTTTATAAGGAAATAAATTTAGCTGCTTTTTAAGAATAGTCATGCATGTTCCATAAGATCTTCCTACTTCTTGGGACAGGCGTCTTATACAATTTGTTGGCGTATTTTGCATTATTTCACGAACGTTTGCAACAAGTTCTTCTGTTCTTACAGATGGTCTTTCTGCTCATTTTTTTGTGTTGTATAGAACCTATTTCCCTAAACACAGCCAGGGTTTTTTTCAGGCAATGATAAAAATTCCTAGTAATAAAAGCAACATTAGAAAAAAGTTCGTGAAAATCGTCCATGCACAAACCCAGATTGTATTGCCACTCACCATTTACTTACCATAATTGAAAAAATTAGCGATTAATCAAATTACTTGTAACTACTGTCAAAGATGACGGAATAACTGATTGATTGCTAATTCAGGTAGTTACTGACACCCAACAGGTATTAAGCTCTACGGCTAAGCATTGCGTCCTTAGATGCAAGGCCCTCTTTGATGCAAATAATTTTTGCTCGCACGGTACTTACTATAGGTAATTTACAGGTTTTGTTGTTCAAGCAGTGGCGTGCGGTCAAACAAGTTTTTTTTATGATTTATGTATATTTTCAAATATACTACACCAGGAATTTGTTATTCAATAAAATAGACAAGGGAGATGCAATTATTATTTAATATGCATAAAAATCCGTGCAAATGCAAAACCAACATCGAATAAATCCAGCTGATTTCGTAAGGTCACGCGCCACAGAATTCATGAGACGAGACGAGACAGGACGGACGGCTGTACTATGATAATAATATTTCAATCACTTGAAAATATACCGGGATTAATCACAAAATACCGTTTATGTGATTCTATTAGGTGAATATTGTAATTTTTTTTTCTATCCCGGCTTTATTTTTACATTTAGGACTACTAAACCAGAACGAATCCATCAGTGGAATAAGGATTTAGTAAATATCTTACTCTGTGTCCTTCTTAAATAATGTTATGCTTTCTTAATAAAAAATATTGCTAGAACACACTGTTTTTAATTTTGGCTCGATAGCTTCCTGATTTTGGCAATTATTTTCAACGTCCCTTCATAAGATTTTATAAAAGACTACAACTCCCTAGTTTTATAACTTTTATTAAGCAATAAGACACTTTTAGATTTAAATTAAACAGTTTTATTTCAAAATAATAAATTCAGCAGATGTTTAAACATTTATTGAAGTAAAAACTAACCGATATCGGTGTTGTCATGATGTGACAAGCAAAACTAACCTAACCTCTAATTATTTAGAGGAGACGCCTCCCTCTCACTTTGATCCGTCAATATATCTTTATGAACAGGCTAGTATATGCTGTCTCGCTCAGTGCCGCGCCAGTGTTGGAAGATAAAATATAGGGGTCAATCGCAGAGGTCAGCTGGTGGATAGCCCACAGTCGCAGATATTGGTAAATCTCAGTTTGGAGGCTTGAAATTTTAAAGTATCGAACACTTTTCTAACTTTTCCAAAGCCTGTTTGTATTTCTTGGATTTAAATAGGGGTACGTGAAACGGAAGACAGGCCTGTTCATTAAAAAAAAAGGTCAATTATTGATGTTCAACTCATGGACTACTTAAATCACAGCATTCTACTACTAGGCTAGTAAAAATTCAAACCAATTGTATAGGTAAGAAGCAAACCAAAAATGTAATTGGTTTTTTAATGGGAAACAAAACTAACCTGAAAACATACCTATGTCAAAGTCTTGTCATAAAACTAACCTCAAAATAATAAATTAATAAACAAACGGAGACACCTACACCTGGAGACGTCAGTGTCGTCTTGAATATCGAGAACCCGCGCTCGCCTTCTTGGTGTGTCCATTATGCAATACACAACACATTATAAGTTTATTTGATGTAAAAAAAAACGTGCGGCTACCGTAACCCTAACTTTTCCTTCCTATTTGTTTGAAATACCTTTAACATTCCCGATTCAACCCTATAACATCGTAGAAGTAGCAGAACTGGCAACTTAGCGTAGCTCATAGCAAAGCAGGGGAAATTGCGACTGTGATAATTTAGACTAAAACGTCTTTCAGGCCTGGGGTAAAGAATTATTCAGCAAAACTTAGATAATAAGTTTCTTTTATTTTGTTACCAAGGATATACTCGACTCTTAGTTTCCCCTTAGCTCCCATGTGTAATAAAAGCAATAAAATATTTTAATAAAAACTTTTAAGCCTGCCCTTACTTCTTTTTGTAAAAATGCGTTATCTTAACTGTTAATAGAGGGTTGTTGAATGAGTAAAGTTTGGGTAAGGATGGTTTTATTTATTGTTTTATTATGTTTCTTTTAAGTTGGAAAAATTAAATTATACGAGGACCTATCAGAATTCGAGATTTTGATCACAATGGCGGCTCGTGAGGTACCCAGGTACACAGTACTACAGTACCACGGTCCTATCTGTCCTACCACCTACAATCTATGTTCTCATTTTTAAGGCACTTAGCAAAATATATTTAAAAGTGGAACGCAGTCGGTCGCACTTTATCAAAGCGATTGTGCGTAAATCTGTAACGTAGTGCTCGCGGGCTTGGCCCAGTATGACCTGTATCTGCTATGCCTGCGGGTGCGATGTATTCAATAGACTATTTTGTTTTATGTGTGTTTTATTTGGAGGAGAGAAAACGTTGGCCTGAAAAGGAACCGATGACCTTGTCCAAATGTCTATATCTGGGAAAAAAAATAAAACACATAAAAAATCAACGGTACTTAACCAACATAATACTACCTTTAGTTTATGCTTGGTAAAATGAACATTTTAACTCGGTTAAATTCTTCTTACCTTAAATAATAAATGAAGCAAAACGAAAAACTTGATAAAAACAGATACGTCTGAAATCAAATTATAAACTGTGTTCATTTTTGCTGTAAGAACCTTCTGTGGAATTACTTAGGTATGGGTATTTACTATAAAATTATAGATAATTTAATCAATATTTGGGCGTGGTTCGCCGGCAGCGCTTTTTACCTTTTAAATAATTTTTGTCCCTTCCATCTAACAGTCGCGCAGACCCAGGGCTGGATTAACCACTAGGCCAAATAGGCCCTAGACTAAGGCGCCACGAACGAAATAGGCGCCGCGGGTTTTTAACGAATTTCAGGGTACCTATAATAATAATAATTTTATACATTATCATTATACCTATAAAGTATAAAGAAGATTTCACATTCCAATATAAACAAAAATATTCTAAATTAAAGTATTAAGACTATTTAGTTATGAGATCTAGTGAAATCCTTCGACGACATTATTCAAAATTTCTCGAGTCAAAAATGTCGAAAAAAACATTTCTAGTATCTTAATACTCTTAAAAATATGTCGTTATTTTAAAATTACCTTTAATAAAAGTTTTTGGGCATTGGGCCACGAAAACTGCTCCTTAATTACCTTTATATTTTTTGCTTAAAACCTTTAACATATATTATTTTATTTGTTGATGTCATTGATCTCGTTAATAACAAGTCGTTATTGATATGATGTTTTAGAAGTAATCCCTATACTTTAGTTTTTATGCTTTTGTGTATTTACAAGGAACCAATCTACCAATATCATTTGAATCTTAGCGCTTAATTTGTGTTTTTGTGTTTTAATTTTTTTGTATTTTAATTAGCTGGATTAGTCGATTATTCTTTTTGAACTTTGGAAACTACCAAACTCTTATTAAGTTATGATATTTTAAGTTAAATGTTTTATTCATTTCACATTTTGTAAACATTAATTATTAATGGTAAATTGTTTGTTTATACTTCTATTTTTTAATTTGAACAAGTAGTCCATGCTTAAAGTGGAGTTAAAGTATGAGAAAGAAAGAAAAACTAAAAGTCGTCCTCCACAAAATTTAATAGAATAACAAATTATTCAAAGGTCTCTACATGTTTCGAACGTAGAAACGTTCATCATCAGAAGAAAAATTTATTATATGCTGATGGTCTTAGCAAAAGAGAAAATTAGAACCTTAATGGAGCTTAAAAAATTGAAGTGTAGAAGAGACATGATATGAAGAAAAATGATAGAGGTTAAACCATACTGATGAGTATGTGAAAAAATTATTAATGGGGGTCTAAGCCAACCAAGTAAACTGAGGAAGAAGAAGAAAAACCCCTTTCTAAGAAGGTGTCGAAGATTATTTAAAAACTGTTAAAAAAAACTTTCCAAACATATGTATGTATAACATTATGAGGATAAAATTGAAGAAATCATAATAAGATTACGTTCTAAAAAGAGTTTTTGGGGTACTGAAGGGGTTACTAAGGTTTAATAAATTATACATAGTAAAAACTTTATCTGATACAGTTCTAGCCGATACTGTACATTAACAAAACAAGGTGATAGTGTATCGTTTTAAGAGAACAGGTCTTTTTCTTCCCACGTTGGGTAAAGTCTCGTCTTCTTTTACAGCATTTAAAATGTTATCTAATGTCGGGATATCTCTATTGAAATAAAAATTATGCACTTTTCTTTTTATGATACTTTTCACATCCTTATCAATTTATATATTTGTCCTTCCTAGCGACTGTTTATACGAGGGGCTACAGTTCCAGATTTTCTTTCCCTAAGAAGCCTATAGATTGTTGATTCACTAACTCCCGTCATATTAGCACATGCTGATACTAGGTTTCTGACAGTACCTACTAGGATGGTGTTTGGTGCACAAGTGCATCGTGTATATTCACAAAACACATAATTATTCGCCATTTTTGTATTATTTTTATAAGATACACACAAGCTTACTTTAAAAATAAAACGAAACTACCTCATTTGAAGTTGAGAATATTTTATGACATAAGCAGGCTAGGATAACTTAAATGGTGAAGGTTGTCCCCTGTTCGTTTAATTTATCCCCCGGTCGCTAGTGGCGCTATTGTAGGAATTTTGTTTTATAAGGTTGTTCATCTCCTAACGTTGGTAGGAACAGAATATTCATTTAGAATTAGCATGGCCAACATTCTGTACCTCTCTCTCTCTCTCTGTACCTGCATAATATGTGCGAGAAAGATAAAAATATGGCTTGTTGTGACAGGTCCTGAAGTCTTACCTGAACTGGTGAAAGATTGTCATTGTCATTTTATGATTAATTTGTCAAATATATAAAAAATATATAATAAAGTTATTATTAAATAATTATTCATATAAAATTTATAAACTTAACATGGCGCAGTCGGTAGTTTGAGAATCGTAAATAGGTATATATTTAATATGTCGCGACCAAAGAAGTCGGGAAGAAAAACCAAGGCAATTAACAAAAGCGTGGAACCTCCTGAAGACTTCATTAATGTCGCCCAATGATTGGAAAGTACAGCGAAAGCTATTAAAGATATAAAAAGAAACTTTACTTCACAACTTAATGAACTACAAGGTACAATAACTAGTTTATTAAATAAAAACTTTGAAAATAACAGGGAATTGTTAGAAAAATCTACAGAAAATAATAATATAATAATGTAAGCTGTTTTTTTATGTAAACCATATTTATGTAAATATCTAATATTAATAAATCTTGTCGCCATATCATTGTTATAATTTCCTTTCGTTCTCTCAAATTATTTTAACTTGAATCAGATGTTTCGCGCTTCAAACTTTTCCGTTAAGTTAGAAGCGCGAAAATTTGAATTTAAAGTAATAATAAAATTAAAATTTTTATGCTTGGCGCCTACCCCCACCACGACTATATTTAGTTTCTCCCCCGGTCGCATGTGGCGCTATCAGGAAACCAATTTAGTATGTTAAGTTGCCTATATATCCTTGAGAGCGCGCAACTCGCTTGTCTATGGACATAAGCCACCTACCTGTATTATACCTATGCAATAATAAATAATTTAATTGCCTAAGATCAGGTACCTGTTATTGTTACGGTACGCTTATGGTTTATTGAGGCTTTACGACTCATGACCCTCAACTGTGCTGTCAGGCCTTAAGAAACAGAGTATAGAATCTAAGAAACCAGAAACAAAATTAAGGTCCTAAAAAATCCATGCAAGGGATTTTAGCATGCAACAATGACCCGTAGACAATGTTCTGCAGGAAAACTAATGGCCACCGTATTTTCAGGGATAGAACCAAATAGGAGTTATCTTTATGGATACATGTTATATAAATTAACAAAATTTTTGCAGGCCAAACGAAAACGTCCTCCGTTCAGGAGTTTTTGAGTAATCGGCGAACAAACAAGCTAAGGAAATTAAACTTACAAATTTCTTATGTTTCTGTATATTATATATTTATTTTGTATAATATCATGAAAAAATTTTTATTGAAACTTCTAGAAGTTTGTGACTTTTTGTTTCGTAACAACAAAACTTGGATAATGAATTTCTTATGTTTTATTTTTAAAGAAATGTACCCGACTCTTGGTCCCGTGTGTAATAACCGGAATAAAATTTCCCGTTTTTTTGTAAAAATACATTATTTCAACTTTTCCTCTGAAAAAAGTTTTTATGAAAGTTTTATGCAATTTAATAATTAAAATGTGCTATGCCAAGAATTAAAAATTTAAATTGAATTTATTTTACAAAGCTTTATATTTTGTAGGTATAATATTATAATTATTTTCAAGCGTATTTTTAAATTAATTCTATTTGATATGGACTTTAAATATTTTTTGTTATATTTTCTTGAAATATAGCAGAAATACTCCACAACACAAATAATAAAACACATATTTCTTATTTGTTTGGCCCCTAACTGAGTAAAAAGGCGGTATAAAAGTTTCTATTGGAAGAGTATTTTTTTGTCAGATTTTCTTGAAACTCAGCATAAATACTAGTAGATGAAGTAAGGGGAGTTCCAACATCCTGGGCCCATTAGATTAACATGGGTCCTTATATCTTGCAAAAGTATGCACGGGCGTTGTTAAGCGGTTTCTAAGCCTTTTTTGCTGTTTTTGAACCTTTTTAGCCGTTTATAGACGTTCTAGAACGGCTAAAGTAAAAATTTTGAATACTCTCGCAAAATGGAGGCAATGTCACATGACCCTCTGTCAATGTTGGTCTATTAAATTTTTATAAGTTGGCATGAATTCCAGGATCGGACTTATCGGTTCTACCGCTTTAATATTGCCGAATAATAATAATAATAATTTCTTTTGAAAGTTTTGTTTTATTAATATTATAATTTAAGATAGGTATAAACATGAGTTTTTATAAGGTTTAAACACAAAGTGTCAAAATAGATTTAAAAACTTTAATTATAATTATCCAAACCTTGAAAATACTAAATTAACTGAAACGCAACTTTAAATAGGATTCTGTCACTCATATTTAAAACAGAATTTTTTTGTTTTATTTGTTCAGATTATACCTATAGGTAAAATACAATACTATACCTACAGTTAAACATAAACTAATTAAATTCAGTCAGATATTACAATTACTGTCAAGGAAATCTCCATATATGACTTACGTAAGGTATGTAGACCCAAATATGGGTTTTATAGAATTTGTTGGCTATAATACGGTTACATTTCTAAACTTGTCTGTGGGCTTACATAAAGTTAAAAGCTTCAATTTAGCCAGGGATTAAATTTTCCTGTCAGTGGAAACCCTGCTTTAACAGTTTTTGACCTACGTAAGGCACGTAGACCCAAAAATCGTGTTTATAGAATTTGTTCGTTAAAATGCAATTTATTGTTAAGGTTACGTCTCTAAACTTGTATGTAATGTTTAAAACTTTATTTTATTGCCATACAAACAATAATAATAGTACCTAATATCTAATAATAATTTCACTTATTTAAGGTACGTAGACCCAGAAAATAGAAGTATATATATTTGTTCGCTATCCTATTACATATTAATATGGTTACCCTTTTATGGCCGTTTGCACCGCCTTGCTTAAAGTTAAAGATTAGCTAGGGCGGACCTAATACTTAAGCTCACCTTAAATTAAAATGGAATGCACCGGGTCAATACCCGTAAAACTTAGCTAGGGCTTTAAGAAGTTTGATAACGGCGTCAATCTGGTATTTTTTTTAGTAACCTTTGCACCGAATCTTTTCTCCCCCAATTGTTTTGTCGTTTCATTTTCATTCGTCATCCAAAATCAACCTAAATAAAAAACGGTTTTTGGTCAAAACTTAAAATAATCAGCCCTGTTGTACACTTTTCTAGGCAAACCAAAAATAATCAAATTAATTTCGTCGACTTCATCGTCATCAGCAATGAGTTCTAATAAATTCATTTTTCCCGTATAGGTTGACATGGACTTGACTGACGTTTAGGTTATATTATTTTTTTCAATGGTTTGGTTAGATTTCCAAGATAAGCCGAATAATTCTGAGGCTTAGCTTTGTTCGACTGGAAGCCAAGCTTTAGGCAAAAAGTCAACGCGTGCAAACCAAATTCTGGAGATAAGGTGAACCTTAGATTAAGTAGCATCTAATCCAAGCGATGCAAACGGCCAATAAACTACTATATACAGGGTGTCCATTTAGTGTGTAATTCTTCGATATCTCAAATACTATTCTATATAGAGAAAAACTTTAAACGTAAAAAATAAAGGACTGTTGAAGGTGTATATTATGAATATATTTTTAAATATACAGTGTGTTTCACAAAAGCCGGACCACTAAAATTTTATTATTTTTAAATGGAACACACATATTTTTTTACATTTTTAAATTCCACATAAAATTATAATTATTTTTTATTAATAGAATTATTAGTCTATACTTCATAGTTTCCGAGATATTGACTCTCGAAAAGTGACATTTTTTAAGTTTGGCAGCTTCTAACTTTTTAACAGTACGTCTTAGAGCAAAACGGCTTTCATGTCCCTATCTTCAATTTTTATTATCTTCCCCAAAAAATTAACCTCCGGTTAAACCGGATGTAACTTGAAAGCAGGAAATATAGTTGTTCCGGTTTAACTAGAAGTTGACTTTTTGGGAAGATAATAAAAATTGAATATAAGGACATGTAAGCCGTTTTGCTCTAAGACGTACTGTTAAAAAGTTGGAAGCTGCTAAACTTCAAAAATGTCACTTTTCGAGAGTCAATATCTCGGAAACTATGAAGTATAGACTAATAATGCTGTTAATAAAAAATAATTACAATTTTATGTGGAATTTAAAAATGTAAAAAAATATAGGGTGTTCCATTTAAAAATAATAAAATTTTATTGGTCCGGCTTTTGTGAAACACACTGTATATTTAAAAATATTTTTATAATATACACCTTCAATAGTCCTTTATTTTTTATATTTAAAGTTTTTCTCTATATAGAATAGTATTTCAGATATCGAAGAATTACACACTAAATTGACACCCTGCATAAGCTAATATAATGTTAAATAGTTTATTTCAACCTTACTATTGTCAAACAATAATAATAATATTAATAATAATAATAATAAAAATAATTTCTTCGAAATCAAATAGCTGATTTTTAAAGGTTAATAACATGGAAAGCTCTTTTTATTTTTTAAGACTGTACGGTAGTGTCAGGGGTGTAGGTAGGGGAGAGTTGGACAAAATCGGGTATCAGTCCGATAGATGGCATGCAACAGACATTTGGCAGAACTAGGCGGTACCCGGTTTAATCAACCTACCCGGTTTTATCCAACTCTCCCCTACCTACCTAAGTCAGAGAAATAATTTCTACTTATTTTTCTTGAAACAGAAAAGCATATCTAGTTAATGCAAAATGCAAAAATTATACATTAGAAACCTAACCTACGAGCAAAAATTTTACAAATTAACTTTTCGACAAAAACGGCGTTCAGATGAAATGAAACTTATTACTTATCGATGAAATCAACCAACGTGCAAGGTACGCAATAATAATAATGATCCCTAATGAAAAAGAATTAAAAAATTTTAACCTGAAAATTTTTGGTCAAATAAATTAAAATTGTATGTATGTACTTACTGGCCACACAAAAGTCATTAAAATTTAATGAAAGTAAAAATAAAAGGCACCATAAGCACTAAATATTTTGAAAACGTAATTAAATGTAACAAAAAGCACAAAAACGCAATTCATAACGCGGTGTTTGGGCTCATTACGGTCCACTACCAATCTGGGGATATTATTATGTCCCAATATCAGCTGATCGATGACAAATTTCTACTGTCATATGTTTTAAAACGAGAGAATTTGAGCCGTTTACTATACACTTAAGTTTATGTATTGAAATTTTGTAATTTAAGACAATGCTACATTTAATTATTCGGTACGTTTTTTTATAGATTTTTTTTGATTTAATATTTTTGGCCTACAGTCCTAAAAAAAAATATAGGCGTGTGTTTTGGCCCTACCTGTTTCAATTTTTATCAGCCGCCACTGACCCCCATATAATAGTATATTATTTAACGAGCGTATAATGTAGGCCATAATAAAACGAGGATGAAGTTTACAGCACGAGCCAAAGGCGAGTGTTGTAAATCATCCCAGTGAATTATGGTTCATTAGACGCGAGTCAAATACTATACTTTATCTAAAACCATCCATTTATACAGTGCCTGAAAAAAAGTTGAGTTCATATGGGAAATATAATAATTACACTCGTTGTTTTATGATAATTACACTTGTTGTATTATGGATAGCCATAATGCTCTTATTATCAGAAGTATTATGTACCTATTATTAAATGGTTGTAGATAAATTTATTAAATGTAATTGTAATGTGTTGTAACATCCTGTAATCCCTGTATGTATGTAGGGCATGGGTTATATTATAAAAATTTGTAATATATTGTAAATTTGCGAGTAAATAGGTATATTAATTGTATTCTACAGACAAAAAAGAGAGTTCTTTATCTCGTCCCGACGCGTAGTCTTTTCAAGATAATAATCTCCTGTTTTATTCTTGACACATTTAGGGCATTGTAATTAAGTAGCTTTTCGGCCTTAAACATTTCTTTTAAAGCTATAATTAAACGAAACTCACCCCAACTTTCCCCTTTTTATTTTCTTTTTCTCTAAAAGCCTCGTTTCCGCTTTTTTTGTGCGCGAAAATTTGTTGTAATCAAAACATTTTATACGGAATGACTAATTAGAAAATGTTGGTGCTCATGTTTTATACGTATTTAATAGTTAAAATATATATTTTTGGAACTTATACAGGGTTCCTTATTTAAAACGAAACAGGCTAAATATCTGGTCCACGTTAATTAAAAAAAAAAACGCTCGGACCAGTCGATTTTTATTTCGAGGGGGACATATTTTGCGTATATTGTCAATCTTGTTACTTCAAGCCCCTAGGAGGGAGGAGGGTAAAATCTAAATCTTAAATGGATACCCCTATTTTATATAATTTTCTTGGATTCTGCATAAAATTCTAAACATTTTTTAATAAAAGCATTATTAGTCTATACTAAACAGTTTCCGATATATTGACTCTTGAAAAATGAGATTTTTGAACTTTGACAGCGTCTAGCTTTCTAACTGTACGTCTTAGAGTAAAACAGCTTACATGTCCCATTTTTATTATCTTTCCAATAGTGTTAACTTCCGGTTAAACCGGAAGTACTATATTTCTTACAACCGGTTTAACCGGAAGTTGACACTATTGGAAAGATAATAAAAATCGAAGATAGGGAAATGTAAGCCGTTTTACTCTAGACGCTGTCAAAATTCAAAAATATCATTTTTCAAGAGTCAATATCTCGGAAACTGTTTCGTATAGACTAATAATGCTTATATTAAAAAATGTTCAGAATTTTATGCAGAATCCAAAAAAATTATATAAAATAGGGGTATCCATTTAAGATTTAGATCTTACCCCCCTCCCTCCTAGGGGCTTGAAGGAACAAGATTGACAATATACGCAAAAGATGTCCCCCTCGAAATAAAAATCGACGGGTCTGAGCGTTTTTTTTTTTTAAATTAACGTGGAACCAGATATTTAGCCTGTTTCGTTTTAAATGGGGAACACTGTAGGTATAGTCCGGTATAATTAAACACGCGCAAGTTGCTAATAGTGCCCTATAATTTGGGAATAATATTTTATGAATGCTTATCTTTATTTGCCACAGTGCACGATAACATCGTCTTTGGTTTACAGCTACAAATTTCAATACGCAAAGCAAACCTTTTTACAAGAAATGTATAAAGCGGCTTGTAATAATAAAAACTAAAAACTTTTAAGCAATCGCACAATCGCACATACACATTAAAACTCAAAACGCACTGTTGTGTTATCTGCTATTCATCCTCATCTGTTCCAGCTCTTGGACTCATTACTAGGGCTGGGACGACGTAGGGCTGGGTACCACATCGTCTCGAAATAGGCGTGCGTTTCATCCTCAGACCAAGAACCGAGGTTTCATCACACACTCAATACTCAAATATTAACAAAGCTAAAATCACAGTCCGATAAATGCAGTTGTTTGCGGTCTACGCCTACTTGAGCTTAGGGGCGCAGTGCATTATATTAATATTATTTATATAAATTAAATGAAACTATTAGGTACGATTAAGAGAAAACGTATGCTGGACTATCCAAAAACATAACGATTTTTTTTGTAGTTTCTCTAAAATTGGTTTTTATTATTCCTACTTCCTACACATAAGTTGTACAGTTGAACATAGACAAGCGAGTTGCGTACTCTCAAGGATAGATAGGCAACTTAATATACTAAATTGGTTCCCTGACAGCGCCACGCGCGACCGGAGGCGAAACTAAATATAGTCGTGGTGGGGGTAGGCGCCAAGCATAAAAATTTAAATTTTATTATTACTTTGAATTCAAATTTTCGCGCGTCTAACTTAACGGAAAAGTTTGAAGCGCGAAACATCTGATTCAAGTTAAAATAAATTGGGAGAACGAAAGGAAATTATAACAACGTTTCTGATATGGCAACAAGATTTATTAATATTAGATATTTACATAAATAGGTTTTAAATAAAAAAACAGCTTATATTATTATATTATTATTTTCTGAAGATTTTTCTAACAATTCCGTGTTATTTTCAAAGTTTTTATTTAATAAACTAGTTATTGTTTATTAAGTTGTGAAGTAAAGTTTCTTCTATATCTTTAATAGCTTTCTCTGTACTTTCCAATCGTTGGGCGACATTAATGAAGTCTTTAGGAGGTTCCACGCTTTTATTAATTGCCTTGGTTTTTCTTCCCGATTTCTTTGGTCGCGACATATTAAATATATACCTATTTACGATTCTCAAACTACCGACTGCGCCATGTTAAGTTTATAAATTATATATAAATAATTATTTAAAAATAACATTTTTTTTATATATTTTACAAATCAATCATAAAATGACAATGACAATCTTTCACCAGTCCAGGTAAGACTTCAGGATCTGTCACAACAAGCCATATTTTTATCTTTCTCGCACATATGCTGGTACAGTTTAATACAGAGAAGAGAGGTACACAATGTTGGCCATGCTCATTCCAAATGATTATTCTGTTCCTACCAACGTTAGGAGATGAACAACCTTATAAAACAAAATTCCTACAATAGCGCCACCAGCGACCGGAGGCTGAATTAAACGAACAGGGGACGACCTTCACCATTTAAGTTATCCTAGCCTGCAGTTGAATTCATAATTCATAAAAAATAATTAGAATGAGAGGTAAGTTTTGTCATATTTGCGTAAAACCGGCTTGTCTAAATGATTGTTTATTGGAGGTTATCACACGTCATAGATTATCAAAAATGCAAAGCATTGGCGTCGGTGTAATTAATTTTGAAACTGCATGGTGGTAACGTTTGATAAACTTTGACAGAAGAACATAAAAATGCCTCGTCAGTTGTCTGAAGTTGCAAAAGCTTAAATTGTATCAAGAATCGAAGAAGGGTGGACAATCCGTGCTGTTGCACAGTTGTATTACAGAAATAAAAAAAAACTATATTGAAAATTAAGCAACGCTGGGAACAAGAAGAATCACTAAAGAGAAAAATTGGTTCAGGTCGTCCCAAACGTTCCAACCCTGAGAAGGATGCTGCTTTTTTGGGATATTTAAGAAATTATCCATTTGTAACTGCAAAAGATGCTGTTATTGATAAAGCATTTCCTGCCTCCCAACCTACCGTCAGGAGGAGAGTGAAGGAACAGGGTCATTTTTACTGATGAAAAGACGTTCCAGTGGACTAATAACGGACAAATTCGTGTGTACCGTCCAAACAATAAACAATACCAGGTTTGAAGAGCGATATACTAACCCCTCACTTCTAGACATGGGCGTTTCTCTGTAAATGTATGGGGCTGGATAAGTGTTCATGGACCTGATGTTTGCTGGCAATTATCTAAATAATACTTTCATATTATTATTTCAACAAGATAATTGTTCAGCCTACACTGCCAATGCTGTAACTCACTGGTTTTAAACCCATACTGTGGAAGTGCTGCCTTGGGTAGCTTATAGTACCGATATCAATCCATTTGAAAATATTTGGGGTATAAACGTAAAAAAACTATATAATCGAAATTTTAGGCCACAAAATTCAGAAGATTAATGGGAAATAATACATGCGTGCTGGGAAGAGCTTGATCCAAATATTGTATGAAATATAATTCAGTCAATTCCGAATAGACTGGCTTAAGTAACAAAAATACAGGGATATATGACCAAATATTAGATTTTATTTATTCTTGTTAAACGTTTTTTCTTTCTATTGTGATTTTATGAATCTGTTAAGATATATCTATTATAAAATAAAAAAAATATTTTTTGTAATCCTATTGAACTAACGCCCAACGCCAATCCCATGCATTTTTAATAACCTTTAACATTACGATAAGCCGGTTTTACGCAAATATGGTTAAGGTTTCCTCTCATTCTAATTCGTGCACGGTTTTTTTTATGAATACAACTGTACGTATATCAAATATAATGTATTTGTACACTAATATAAATTTTAATTAAAATCCGGTCCCGAGTCCGGTCCTGAGCACACTTAAGGTTTTGTAAAAAGAAAGTTACTAGAAATGACATGTGGCGTCGACCGCCATACGCGAATTTTGTCGTATCGTAGGTCTGTGTCAATGTGATGCTACTGAAAAATTTCAATAATAATTATTATAGATGTTTACGATATCGCTGTTTTTATCGCATACTGTGCCAAAGGCATTTAAGTATACAATAGTATTTTCCTGTGTATGCTGACCATAGAATAAACCAACGTGAGCAAACCCTTATTATTATCATTGTGGGTATTTAACTTTTCTTTAGCTCACTTAACCCAAAAAAGAGATTTATTATATTGACCTTTAGTTCTCCCATAAGCGAATCATGAAATAACGAATGGCCTTTTTTGTAACAAATCAAATCAAGAAAGTCAATTTCCGTTTAATTTCGATTTCCGCGTTTCCACCGATGTTCGAGGTTGCACGGTCAGTCGATTAGACAGGAAGTTTTAATGATGGCGCAAAGTTTTTGTAGATTTTGGTTAAAATGCGGTATTAGCGGGCATTAAAGGGAGCATGTCAACTAAATTTTTTATTTTGTGTTTCCTGTACCTTTTTTGTATGATTTTGTACGATTTTCTTGTGGTACTCCTTTAAGTATGTAAGAGTGAAAAGGAGGACGCATATTGGCACGGCTCAGTATCGAAAGGTTTGGTTTATAAAGTCCGCGTCACCCATGTTTAGCTGCAGAAGGAATGCGGGCTAAAAATATACATTGTTGTAGTGTTCAGTTTAAATTTTAATATAATATTAATTATATTTTATTCACATTTATTTATCGCACCATGGTGCATGGGTTAGGTTAGGTTAGAATGGCAGACCTCTAGCATTGTCCAAACAGTCACACGTAGTCCTGTAAGCACCGTTGTGGTACCACATATGTTCCGCGGAACCTATTTGCATCAGCTTCCTGATGGTTAACGCGACATAGACTGTAGAATAATCTTGACAGCTCATTCAAACCAGCCACTGCTGTTAATAATCTTAGTAGGTCGACCCAGTTGCAGGCTGCTTACTTCCTCCGATTCATTAAAAAATGGTTCGCCTAGGGCGTTGAACCTTCTTCTCGCGAGGCCGGGGCATTCACACACGAAATGCTCAATATTTTCCTCCTCTTCTTCATCTCTGCAACTTCTACAGAAGTCGTTAGTTGGTATCTGCATACGTTCAGCGCTACGCTACGGTGCAAAATATTATAATCCTCCGTCCGTAACATACGCTGTTTATATTTTTTACATATAAAATAATATTAATCGTTTAAAGTAAATTCCCGAAGTGACTGACCCAATAGTTTATTTAAAGAAATCTTGATAATACCGATGATTTGTTAAATCTGGCAACCCAGCTATATTCACGAGCTTATCCATAAGTCGCCTGTCTGCCAGTGTCGGAGTAACACGATTTTATGTTTCATGGTGGTTTAGGTATAATATCATGGACGATTTCTTTAATTTAAGACTGAAAACATAAAAGGGCGCTAGTTTCTGCTGCCACTGCTAGAACCTTACTTTTTTTTACATTGTACCCCCCCCCCCCCTTGTATTCCATAACATGCGTACTGAGGATGATATTAATTTTCCTATACCAAAAACAACTCTCATCAAAAATTCCTTGATATATTTGCTATACTTGAATCGTATCTTGAAAGCTGAAACAAATCTAATTTTAATAAAATATCTGTTCCTATTAGAAACTGTTTCAGCAATATTAACTTTATCAAAAAAGATATGTCTAAGAGATTGGATTGTGTCAAAACTATCGTCAAATGATTTTGGTTGAGTTTCTTTCGGCTATAAGTTCGTAATAATGATTGACAAAGTACATAATATTATACACAAGTTTCAGGGCTAAGAAGTTTCCGAAAGATACAATACGATATATTATTATAATAAATGTATATAATAAAACATTGGACAAAGATTATTGTTTAAAAGTTTTTTGTTTCTTCTTTATGTTATTATTACTCTTCCATTTGTAAAAATTTAATAATTAACTTTATTGCTAGAACAATTTGGATACCATTTAAAATAACAACATATGTTTTATAAAATAAATAATATGGCTTTAAAACACCACAACGATGTAGCTAGAAATGTTAGAGATGGATGGCAAACCTTACAGCTGGCGCCTAAAGTAAACCCTTGCGAAATTTTTTTTAGGGTACCACGCCCTAATTTGTCATATATTGTTATATTATATTATAACATGTAAAACAAACAAACCTTAAATCCCCTTCCACCTTAAAGACGTTCGTATCCCGTGACTAAACCTATATTATAAAAAATTTATAAAATCACAATATTATTCATAATGTCATGTTAAAATAATCACGTTTTAAATGAGTTTAATAATAGTGATTTATTTATTTATTTAGCAGTAACAAATTACATAATATTACAGTAATAATAATAGTGAAAATTTCATAAATTTATTTTCAACCAATTAGAAGGCTCCTTTTTGTTTGCGTTGCTTATAGCGACGGGAGACTATCACTTACCTATAATCTCCCTAGCAGCAGAATTATTACCAATATTTTTTTTCAAGGTCACAAATAGTTTTGTTGATAGAAAATTATTCCGGAAAGGAAAACTTTCTATCAACAAAAACATGAGTGAAACCAAGAAAAAAATTATCGGGAATTAATTCTACTGCGTGGGAGATTCGGTAAGAACATTTCATAAATTGGAGTTTCTTTTAATATGATGAGATGATGAGACCTACGACCTATTCTCAATAAAAATTATAAGTTAGCAACAAAATGTATTTTGATTTTATTCTGAGTGACGTTTGTCATAAAAAATAAAGCACTTCATTTTTGACAGAAAAATTGTCACTTATTAATTTTATTAGGTTAATAGGCTATAGATCATCGCGAAAATTTCATAAATTTATTTTCAACCAATTAGAAGGCTCCTTTTTGTTTGCGTTGCTTATAGCGACGGGAGACTATCGCGATAGTCTATAGCCTATTAACCTAATAAAATTAATAAGTGATAATTTTTCTGTCAAAAATGAAGTGCTTTATTTTTTATGGCAAACGTCACTCAGAATAAAATCAAAATACATTTTGTTGCTAACTTATAATTTTTATTGAGAATAGGTCGTAGGTCTCATCATCTCATCATATCAAAAGAAACTCCAATTTATGAAATGTTCTTACCGAATCTCCCACGCAGTAGAATTAATTCCTGATAATTTTTTTCTTGCTTTTACTCATGTTTTTGTTGATAGAAAAGTTATCAACAAAACCATTCGTGGCCTTGAAAAAAATTATCGGGGGTAATACCACGAGTGCTTAAAAATTACCGATAATTTTCATGAAAGCTTGTTATTTATAATTCCACGAGTTCGAAGAACGAGTGGAATTAGTATAACAAGCTTGAATGAAAATTATCTGGTTAATTTTTATGCACGAGCGGTATTTAGGGAGAATATTTCTAGAATGAAATATATATAAAAAAAAAATTTTTTTATTTTATAAAAAAAACTTAACAAATAGCAACAAACAATTGAAAAATATTAACTAATTATTGATTGAATAATAAAAATTAAAAAAACTGTCTCGTCAAATAGGTTCGATTGTTGTGTGTTGGATATACAACGTTGTCTAGGCAACGTTGTATAACCGCTGATATTTTTTTATTTTTAACGTTTCTTATGGGAAAATTTATACATGAGTGAAATATTCGATGATAATTCTGCTGCTAGGAAGATTATAAGTGATAACTAGAAACACGACGAATTTAGGAAATTTGTGTGTGCCCCTAGCTAACCGTAACCTAAATATAGAATATTATACTGTCTATAATTTATAAGAATGTAGCTTAGTAGTTTACCGAAACCAGACTATTATATTCATTATACTTTTGTAATTATGTTTTACCCAATCTTTTATTTTATTTTTGTTTGATTTATTTAATGATCTATTTCTGAGATTTAAAAGATTGAGCAATCGTGGTCCAATAAAGTAAATATTTCTTTGTGTAGAAGAAAACTACTGAATGGAAGTACAATAATTTAAATTGGTGACAGCCCTTATTTGAACTGGGTGAGTCACAATGGATTTAAACATTTTTTTGTTGAAGGGAGAATTGAATAACTCGTATACAATATAATTGTCGTATGCTAAGAAATCCTGATTCAGAGAATAGTAATTCCGTAGGATACGTTTTTGGCTTAAACAATAGTGTTTTAATAACATATTTTTAAGCTATTTTTAAAGGTAAGACAACAGTCGCATGCGAAACCCCAGCACATAATACCATAATTTAAAATTGATTCAGCCAAGGCTGAGTAAACCATTTTTGTTAATTTTAATGGTAAAATATGTCTTATTTGTGAGAAGCTATATATATACAAGTGTTCTAATTTTTTTGCTAACATAATCAACATAAACATCCCATTTGATGAGTTTGTCAAAAAAACGCCTAGGTATTTAATGGAGTTGCAAGATCGAATTTTTAAATTGCAATTGCAAAGAAAAGATGTATATCATGTCGAATAATGTAGCGTTGAGAAATCCTTATGTGCCATTCCGCGCTTAATCATAGAAAACGAGACAAACTTAGTTTTATCAATATTTAAAGTTTACTGATTTGAGTCTAACCAATATTTAATTTTGTGCAGATCCAATTCCGCTGAAATTTTGCATGTGGGCTAGAAACTGCATTTAAAAAAACTTCTTCTCATAACTTTTTTCGATATTTTCAGAAATAACCCCTTTTGAAATATTTTTTGGAAAAAATTAAAATTTGACAGATAATGCTAATCACGTGACTACTATTTTTTTGCTTCATTTTCATCTCGATCGAAGCAGAACTTGATGCCAAAGTCAAATTTCGAATACCTAAAGCTATTTAAAAAAAAATCCCATATGCGTACTTTACTGGTCACACTGTATATCCCCTATTTAGAAAAAAAATTGTGTGTGCTTAAAACCACACGACAGAAGTGAAAACTTCAACAAGGTTAATTCAGTGCCCACAAAAAAGTGCTAAACGCGCCTAAAGAAGTTTTCACTTCAAAAATAACATAAACTTGGAATACGGGATAATTTTACTTCATACGAAAAAAGATATTTCCTAAAATTGAACAACCCTTGAATTTTTACATCTTCAACAGAAGTCAGAAATCATAATAAATAAGGTCCACGAAATAAGCAATTACGGTAAACCTTACTTCACCCTACGTAAATATATAACTTAATAATTTAAAAAATGCCAGAACATACCTGAGACGCAGACCAGTGTCTAGACAACGCACACTGACTGTTTCCACGTCGATACGTCGATACTGAATGCGACCGATGGCGGCATGCTCTTTCATATAACGTTCATTCGGGTCAGGGTCAGTTCGGATTGAATATAGCAGTTGAATTCGAGCGTAGCACACCCGAGTCTGACGCCTGACGCGTGACGGCGACGCGTGACGGCTCAGTTTATTTCAGTGCCCACAAAAAGTGCTAAACGCGCCTAAAGAAGTTTTCACTTTAAAAATGGTATAGATATTTGGATAACACTTGTTAAGATGTGTCAATACTTGTTAACAGGTCACGTATTAATAAAGCGTTCGTAGCTTTATCTTTGTCTGTCAATAACTGACGTTTTACGACGTTTATTTCTATTGTCGACAGAGTAAACACAGTCATCAAAAAATCGTTTCGTTATCGTCACGTGTCCGTCATTTTATCAGACCATAACAAAAAGAAAACCTGTAATCTACAACGGCACAAAATTTTAAATCACTAATCCTTTGGCTATGCGGATTTTAACCAAGCTTCTTTTAGGTACTTTTAAATAGCATAGCAAAGCCACCGGCTACAAAATTGAACGTTCGTTTTAAGAATTTAACTCAGCTCAGCAAAGAGGTTTACTTTCCTGTGCTGTTTAAAAAAAACAAGAGGAACGTACAGTTGACGACATATAAATTCGTACAGTCCACCCATACATAACTCAATTACAACAAAATTGGGGTTTCTGACCTTGCTGCTTATCTGGATAGAACACCAACTATTTGTACATAGCTGTAAATTATTGTATGTACGATTTTTTACCATAATAAGTAAGTGTTTAAATTACAGCCGCGAAATAAGAAAATTATAAAATAATACCAGGAAAACTAAAAAAGTATAAATTTATTAATAAACAAGAAACAAAATACTAATATTTAATTGCTGCGCCATTACATTGGATTCTAACACTAATCGTAATCTTCTTGGCATTGACAAAATAATACTTCTGGTGTAATCCGGAGTTAGCCCTTCCCAAATTTCTTCTATTTTATCAAATAACTCTATTTCATTCTGTGGTTTAAAATTTGTTTTGTACATTTTTTTACCATCAATCCCCAAACATTTTTAATTGGATTTAAATTAGGACTTCTTGAGCACCAAGGCAGACATGTTTCGTTGTTTTGTCTATACCAGTTTCCTATATTTCTTGCAGTATGCACAGGGCAGTTATCCTGCTAAAATATAAAGTTGATTCCTTCAAAAACTATCGCGGCAGAAGGAAGAAAAACATTTTCCAAAATCTGAGATATATATTGCTGTTTAGTGTTCCACCAATACTCCGTCATACACCTGCACCGTAAACACTTATCCATGCCCACACATTAACGGAGAAACGTCCAGTGGTTTGCTTTTTTTGAGTATACTTCTCATCATATCGGGAATTTGGTGGTCTATATACTCGAATCCTTCCATTATATTATGTAGACTAAAAAGTTTTCTCATCGGAAAAGATAACATTTTGCAAAAAAAAAATTATTTTCTGGTAAATATTGCATAACAAACCCAATTCTTTGTTCCTTATCACTATTTTTTAAACGGTTTGGATGCAGCTGTTCGATTTCTTAATTCGGAACATTGTCTTACTCGGTGTTGCGCAGTTCCAAAGGAAGCAAGGAATCCTGTTATGTGCATAGCGGATACTCCAGTTTCAAAAGGATTTTGCCTTAAATACTCCACCAAATTTCGGTCTTCTTCATTTGATGATTTTCTATTATTTAAACCTGACCCAACAGACCTTTCAAGTTTTTGATGATAGCGCCATATTTTTACAATTCCTTGAACAGCACTTCTAGGTACTCTAAAATGATCAGCTATTTTTCAATAAGACCACCCTATTTCTACTAAACATATTATTCTTGCTTTTTTAATAATACTTAAATAAGGCATTTTTAAATCAAATAAGATAATGACAATATTTTGACAGATATCATAATAACAATTAACACGTTACAAAGTTAGTAAAGGTAAAAAAGTTGCATTTACAGTGTCATAGTTTAGTGTACGAAATTATCTGCCGGCAACTGTACCTATTATATTAATAATAAAATATTACTCAAAAAAAATTTTTTTAATGTAATGATAAATATTAAAAACAAATTTAGTATAGGTATATCTTATTACAATTTTTAACTAATCTGGTATCATATTTCTCCTCGCATGTCATATAATGTTCTTTTTTATTTCCCAAGCTCAAGATTATATTTTTCGCATTTGAGATGATCAACTTTAGGTATATGGTCGGTCATATATCCTTGGGGAAAACCCATTAGTCATTATCAATCTCATTTTGGACCCCCACTAATCTTATACCCGAAGAAAAAATTCCCCCAAAAACTTTGGGGTACACAGATTACAAGTTGAGGGTCAACTCAAATGAACTAATCCATTTAGATAAATCAATGGGACGTCTGGTTTTGGGACTTTTTTTTAAACTTAGTTTGGTGATTTTTCTTTCCGCCTTCTGAAATTAAGTTTAATAATAGTAGTAAATTGAATTATATTTTATTTATGGCATACAACTAGTCGTTGGCACTACAAAACAAAAATAATTAAAAAGCGACTATTGTGGCATATCCATCAGGAATCCAAGTTTAATTTATACCCTGTGGCGGGTAGACCACGACTGTCGTTTCGTCCTTATTAGGACTCTTCGGGCAGCCATAACCCAAGCAATCTCGGCAACAGCGTTAAAATGTAATAAAAGCCGTTTGTAAAATCAAAGCGGCTATCAATACACCATGGCGCCATCCCGGCGGAATTTGTTGATATTATTATTTGTGGCTCTTGGGATTATTACGGATTGATAATAACATTTGGTGATTTATGAGAAGTTATAACTGTACTTGTTGTATTATACATAACATAATGCTCTTACTATTACAAATATTATTCGCCTATTATTAAATGGTTATTAATAAATTTGCTACTTATTTGATTTTTACTTTTTAGTTTAGCTTTTTGTTTTAATTATTTTTTCTTTTGATTGTCATTTTTATTTTAACGCTTTGTTGTTATAATTTTATTATAGTTTTGTTGTTTATTTTGTAAATTAAGTTCTACATATTATCGTCGTTAGATAAGTAGCCATGCTGAATTTCACCACCTCTGTAACACTTTACATTATTGAATTACTGGATGAATTATACAGTGTGTATTGGCCAATGGAACAAATTCGATAATAAATGCATGAGGGCGTGTCCGAAAAAACGCTTGAATACGTCGATTGGTATTTCTAGTTGAGCATTTTTTTCAAAAAAAACTTTTTATACAGGGTGTCATGTAACCGTAGCCAACACCAACTTTTTTATTTTAAATGCCACGTCCTGTATTATTCAATTTTTGGATTCTTCAGAAAATTTTAGACATATATCATGTATAATATCCTATACCTGTCTTCGACTGTTTCTGAGTTAGGGGCCGTTCAAGTATTACGTAAGCACTATGGTGGGGGGGGGGGTCTTTGTTTTGCTTATTTTGGATGACATGGGGGGTAGGGGAGTCTAGATGATGTATACGTCATCGGTAGTTATTTACTTTTTTACACGAAAATTTAATATGTGTACCAAAAATTTAAAATAAGTTTGTTATGTTCGTAAGATTATAATATTTTTGTCCCTTACTCTATGTTGAATACTGTATCAGTAAAATCTAATCTCTATCCTAAATCTATTTTCTTATTTTTAAAATTATAATTATAACATTATAATATAAAAAAAAAACATTTATAATCGAAAAATGTTTACGTAAGCATTTCGTGCACTACGTGCACTCATGCTTTTTCTGGCTCCAAATTGCATTCAAGCATATTTTTCTAAAATTACCGATAATTATCAATGCACTTGTTATATTATATATGATTATTTACCAAATAAAAAACTAACGATTTATGTTGCACAATTTAATGTATTGCAATTAAACACACAAAATAATTTCTTGATCAGACCATCTGGAGTGTTTTCATCAAGAACAGCGTTGATTTTTTTGATTTCATTACCAGTCAAAGCATTGGCACTACATTTCCTTTTCTCTGGAATTTTTTGAAGCTCCTTTCTTTTTGCATTTCTGGCATCTCTGGCAGATTTGAAGACTATGTCTTCGAAAGGGTTGATTTTTCGTTGATATTGGTTGAAATATTTTTCCATGAGTAATTTCGCAGTGACATTCCATATCGTTTTCACTATACCTGAAATCAAGAAATATGCATTAAGCATTGGCACAAGAGATTGACGGACGTACAGGCAGAGAGACAGTTGCGCGGACACCATACAGGCAGAATTAGAAATTGAAAACGCGCAGCTTACCTTCTTTGTAGTCTGTTCCATCTATTTTCCTCATATTGTATGCCCAGTCCTTCAAAATTTTCGCCAACATAGCATCAGGCGTCACTGATGTAAAATGGTAATCTCGTGTCTCACAAAAATTCTGGAATTGCTTCCATACGAAGTCTCTTGATCACTTTGTATTTTTAGATACATTTTTATCGACAGTTTTAGTGATTTCTTCGAGAGAAAAATCTCCAAAACGTTCCATTTATGTAAAACGTTTAAATGATATATCGAAATGACACTTTGGCGTTTGTTTGTATTTTATTTGTTGTCCATAGTAACAACCAAAAACGCCATTGTTCGTTATCTAGATAATCATCAAACATCACCACGACAATAAGAAACATGTTGTTACAGACGTGTGATTTTAACTGTTGACAAGTGCGATTTTCAGTTTTGACTAGTGAGATTTTCACTTTTGACAAGGGTGATTTTTACCGGAGAGCGGGAGATTATCGCTGAATAATCAGGTGAAAATCAACCCGCTTTTATAATGGATGAGTTAAGGTTGAATTCTCAACGTCATTCAATCTATTGCCAACCTATAACCTATTTCGCGTTGATTTTTTGAGTTTTTTATTTTAATAACTCACATTTAAAGAAAATCAATATTGTCGGTACATTATTTAGGTAGTATCTGATATATTACAAAAATACCAATTTATTTCATTGCTAATTTTGGGAGAATTGTATAGTGAAAGAACAATGAGTGACAATGACATAATAATGTTAAAAAAAATCTTACCCGATATTTTTCGCTATACAATTCTCCTAAAATAAGTTATGAAATTCCTTGATATTTATTAAATATGTCAATTATTACCTATAGAATATCAAGTCGATACTGATTTTATTTAAATTTTGTGTAAAAGCTAGAAAATATAAATAAATCTACGCGAAATAGGTTATAGGTTGGCAAGCATGTTGATACTCCCACCTTAAATAATCGAACTTATTCCATTTGGCTGATACACACTGTATAAATAAAGGCTATTATTATTATTATTATTATAAATAAATTCATAAAAAAAAATATTAGATATAAAAAATAGGAAAGCCGGTTAGCACATCACTTGCAGTACATCAAACTGAAATGTCGGGACAAAAATAAAATGCTGCAGTCGCTCAGCCCAAATACTAACTACAAGTAGAGAAATAGCTAAAGCTTTCCCCGCTTTGCTTTTACGCTGTGAATCTACGATAAAACGTGAAAGCATTGCCCTATTTATAGTATTTATGGCTATGTCCGTAAATGATCAGCCACGGATACGTCTTGTCAAACTCAAATATTTATGGGCAGAGGCTTTAGAAAAAGTTATCCCTTACCTTATAATGGTGGATTAAACTAAGTTGGAGATGTAAAATTTATGTAGCTCATATTTCTATAATCAAACTACCCTCTTAAAAAGAATTTTTTCTATTTCACGTTCAGCTCAGTACGATACGCATTTGCGTATCGTAATGAAGCTATTTCGATACGCGTTTTTTCTTTATTTGATGTTGGTAACATTTAAATGTTTTATTGACTTGCGCGGCCTTTGTGATTTACGAGAAAACCCATTTTTCGCAGAGGAAAAATAGCTTGATAACTTAATTTTTTATTCTGTGTGGATAACTGTCATGTATGTTGGTTGCATTAATCTATAAATCAATCTTTTGTAGATGCTTCAAGCTATCATTTTCTGCCAAATTCTATCCAAAATTCAATCTACTAACCTTCCAATGTCGATTTTAACTTCAACTTTATTTGAATTTTCCATCTTCCCTATACTAAATTGCAATGCCGTGACGTAAAATCACGTCTTTTGAAATTCGAAAAAAAAGTAGCAAAATCTCCCGAATTTCCGAACGCTCTGTATATGTACCGAATGTACAAGGATCACACAACGTATTCCGTCGAATTTGAAATCTCATATTGCTAAAATTACTTTAGAATCTTGTGGTGAAAATGGGTCAATAAATCAAAAAATGACAGTTCGCAAAATAATTTTTGTTGTTCAGAGGCTACTTGATAAAAAATAGTATTACCAACATAAAATTTAGACATAAAAATTTACAAAATTTGAAGGATTTATTTTCTTTTTAAATATGGGTTTTTTATTGAGAATATTTATTTTAATTATGATTTATGTAATAAAAATCACTATGTTTTAAAGATACCAATACCTAACTTACATTAAAGTATCAAATTATCTTATTTTGGAAAAGCTTAAAATGCAAAAACTAAATGGAATGTTTTAAAACTTTGCTCTCTCTCTCTCTCTGCTTCAGCACTGCGAATCAACGATAAAACGTAAAAGCATTTCCAATCGTGTTCATAAAAGAACAACCGCCGATACGTCTTGTCACATCAAATATTTATGGACGGTTATGGACACGGGAAAAAATATCCGTAGTAATGGGAGACCGAATTCTGAACTGGAAAGTCCTATCAATTTATCTAAAAAGATTACTAGTTTGCCTGGTTTAAGTCTCCAACTTGTAATCTCTGTCCCTAAAACTTTTTAAGTGATTTTTTCGGTCTGAAATCCGGTTACAAGAGTTCAAAATAAGATTGATGAAGACTAAAAATTCCGCTCTCGTAAAAGTTCGGGTTCATATTAAACTGGATTAAATTAATGTTAATAAAAAAATTGCAATCTTGTAGATAAAGAAAAGGTAAAGGAAGTAAGTAAAGAAAGCTTCAAGAAATAATTATTTGGCATTTTTGATACCGACATTTAAGTTTTTTCTTTATTCGGCTTTGTTCCTCTTCATTCGCTACCAGGGCTATTTGCGAGGGGACTTACGGTTTAACTTGGGGTTCCGAACCACGATCCTCACTCATTAGAAGAACCCCCAAGGGCTGTCAACCCTTGGTTTCGCGCGTATAGAATATTTTTTCCAATATAAACTTTCATATCCCTTCTTCCACTTCCTAAGTTTTCGTAAATATCTAAATACATGTTTATTTGTTCCAAGCGAATAATGTGTCTAAAATTGTAACTTAAATCTTTTCACTAATTTATTGATTCAGTCGATACTAGGTGAAAATCCATAATTATAGTATTCTTGGATACAGTAAAACAAAGTTGAACTAATAAATTTCCAATATATTAACAAGAAGATGACATGATGTCAGATGAATGACAATGATTTAATAAAAGTTGAAATTAAAAAGGGATGCAATAAATCCATAAGAGGGTTTTAAAAACTAAGTAAGGTAGAATATGGGTAAGTTACAAAATCCTAAGTATATGGTCAACAGAATAAATGTAACAAAGGTGAATTATTGAAATCTAATTGATCATTAAGTAACAGGTCCTGATTTTAAAGTTTATTTATTTCCATAGATTCTAACAAATTTAATTTTCAGCCTTTGTTTTCTGTATGTAAGATTTTAAAGAAAGGATCGAAATTATGTTGATTATCAAGTAAATGGTTAGCATAGTTCGAGTCTGTTTTGTTTTTTAGAAAACTGTTATAATGTTCCTGTATTATTTTGTTAAAATGTCTACCCATTTGGCCAATGTATGTTTTAGGACAATCTTCGCATTTTAATTTATAGATATAGATTTTTGTTTTTATCGCTTTTAGTTTTATTGTTTTTGATAAATTTACTTTAGTTAAAGAGTTATTAGTTTTGTAACACAAATTTATATCAAGTTTGTTAAGAAAATTGCCAATTACTTTGCTAGGTTGTCCAAAGAAAGTGTTTAAATTGGTCAGTGTTTTTGCTTCTAGGAAAAAAGTCAATAGCATTTTTGTAAGTTTTCTTTTTTAGGATTTGGCCAATTAGATTTAAGTTAAATCCGTTATTAACTGCAATTTGTTTTATAATGTTTAGATCTTATTGAAAATTGATTTCATTTAGAGGGCGAGTTACTAGTCTATGGATTATAATGCGGAAAGAAGCTTATTTGTATTGTAAAGGGGAGCACGAAGAGTTGTGTATGACAGTATCAGTATGAGAAGGTTTATTGAAAACGGAGAAAACGTTTCTATTATATTCTTAATATTTAAATCAAGAAAATTACTATAATTGTCACTTTCGTGTTTTATTGTAAACTTGGTATTATTGTGTAGGCTACTAAATCTTTTTCTCTGCAGTTGCTTTGGAAACTTACCTCCTCCATTTCTACCCCCTAGAGGCGAAATTTTTAAAAGGATCAAAACATTACTTGCTTATTTTAATAAAGTAAGAATAGTACCAATTTTCAACAATATAGCTTAAAAGTATAAATAGGCTACACCCCGTTTTTACCTCTTTAGGGATTGATTTTCGAGAAACTCCTTTTATTAGATTCATACGTTATAAGGAGAAGACATCTCCGACATTTCATGATTCTAGCATTCAGGGTTTAGGATGGGCGTCAGTCAGTCACAGTCAATCAGTCACTTTACAATTGTACCGTGCGAGCAAAAATTATTTGCATTAAAAAGGGCCTTGCATCTAAGGACGTAATGCTTAGCCGTAGAGCTTGTTGGGTATCAGTAACTACCTGAACTAACAATCAATCAGTTATTCCGTCATTTTTGACAGTCGTTAATTTTTCCAATTTCTTGAACAATTCACACAATGGGCTTTACGGAACAGCACAAAACATTCATGGTTGAAGCGTATTTTCGAAACGGGGTTAGAGTAAATTGTGAGTGGCAATACAATCCGGGTTTGTGCATGGACGATTTTCACGAACATTTTCCTAACGTTGCTTTTATGCTGGGGATTTTTATCATTGCCTGAAAAGAACCGTGGCTGCGTTTAGAGAAACAGGTTCTACACAACACAAAAAAGGAGCAGGAAGACCATCTGTAAGAACAGAACAACTTGTTGCAAACGTTCGTAAAATAATGTAAAATACGCCTACAAATTGTATAAGATGCTTGTCCCAAGAAGTGGGAAGATCTTATGAAACATGCAGGACTATTGTTAAGAAGCAGCTAAATTTATTTTATTATAAAGTGCAAGTACTCCAAGAAATACAATCCGCAGATTTTGAAAGACGCAGGAATTACTCTCAATGGTTTACCCAAAATTTATTGGAAAGAAATGATTTATTAGACCTGACATTTTTTTCGGATGAAACCTGGTTCCACCTCTCCGGTTGTGTGAATTCTCATAATACCTGTAATTATTTTTCTTTTTCTTGTATATTCTTACTTTATTAGTTTTGTAAACAACAAAAATAAATTTGTATTTGTCTACTTATTTTATCACTCATTAGTTTGGTATAATATCATGTCATAATATGAATTTGACAAAATTTTAACCTAGATTTGGTTAGATATATCGTTCCCATATCATTGTGATTCAAACCAAGCCCTACGTTTTTTAATCCAAGCCCTCTTTGATGCAAATAATTTTTGCTCGCATGGTATATTAATATTATAATAGTATAGCTTAGCAGTTTAGGAACAAGACATGGTTTCAGGTTTTCATTCACAAAGAGGCGTTTTTACGTGTTTGTATTTTTACATATTTTTATTTGATAAGGAATTTTGCTTAATTATTCCTCACTAAATACTTCGATATTTAAAAAACTGAAACCGTAGAAAATTTTATTTTCTATTCGTCTACCTTACCATAAAGAAAAGTTGTCCCCATTTACACGTTTCGGTTTGTCTTGATAACAAATCGACAAGACCGATAAAACCGAGAAAATCTAACCATTGAAACAACGCAAAGATTATCAGATAAAATAATCGCCGTCAAAGTTTGTAACTTAAACAGTTTCTTTGAACACCTTCCGAATTTATTTCTGTTACTCTCCTTGGATTTCCGTATAAATAATCGATGTGGCAAGATGAATTGGTGACCGCTCTTTTATGGACACCGGCGTAAATGATGCAATTCTTTCAGGCTTTATCTCATCATAAAGTGAATTTAGTTTTAAAAGCAGAGGAAAAGATGTAATAAAAAAATTATATAGAGTGACGGAGAAAAAGGCAGAAATATTTTTACATTTTTTAGGTTTTAAAATTAAGAGACATCATATCAGGTTCGCGTCACCGATTTTGAGCTACCAAAGAAATGTGGACAAAAAATTTACATAGTTGTCGCAGTGCTGGGTTCAAATTTCAAAATAATTTTACATTTTTTTAAATATAAAAGAATACCAATCGTTTAAAGTAAATTTACAAAGCGATAGACCTAATAGTATAATTAAAAAATCTTGAAAAAAAATGATTTTTTTAAATCCCGGTTACTATTCTGTCTCTTTTTATCATATATAATATTTAATTACCGTGCGAGCAAAAATTATTTGCATCAAAGAGGGACAGAAAGAAAAAGAAAAATAATTACATATATTGCTGAAATTGGCCACCGCCATACTCCAAGCATAAATTCACACCTCTCTACATATTTTTGAAAGTGTTGACCAGCATCTCTGAAGAAATGTTACCACTTTCTTGGATAATTCTTTCTTGTAATTGTTCCAAATTTGCAACTGGTGTTTTAAAAATAGTGTTTTTTAAATGAGGAAAAACGAAGTAATCCATAACCGTTAAATAAGGTGATCTAGGTGGGAATTCAATGTCTGATCGGAAACTGATCAATCTTTCGTCGAAAAAATTGCGTAAGTAGTTAATAGTTTCGGCGGCTGATGTATGGGCGGTTGCACCGTTCTGTTGAAAATATCCAAAACGTAGTTCGTTGCCAAGTAATTGCTCCTCAAATTGATTCAATATGTTGTCTCTATACCGCTGTGCTGTAACTGTGTCATGGAAAACAATAGGACCAACAATTCTTCGTCGGGAAACAGCTAACCAGACACCAATTTTTTGAGGGTGCAATGTGGACTCTACAAAAAAATGGGGATTTTTACTACTCCACATTGGTATATTCTGAGAATTCACATAACCGGAGAGGTGGAACCAGGCTTCATCCGAAAAAAATGTCAGGTCTAATAAATTATTTTTTTCCAATAAATTTTGGGTAAACCCTTGAGAGTAATTCCTGCTTCTTTCAAAATCTGCGGCTTGTATTTCTTGGAATACTTGCACTTTATAAGGAAGTAAACTTAGCTGCTTCTTAAGAATAGTCCTGCATGTTCCATAAGATCTTCCCACTTCTTGGGACAGGCGTCTTATACAATTTGTTGGCGTATTTTGCACTATTTCACAAAAGTTTGAAAGAAATTATATATATGATCAGTACTTTGCAGCGATGCTAATTCCATTATTTTCTTGTGCTCTATCATCGAGTACATCTAAGCAGTTGCATTTATTAATAACAGTAGACTCTTAAAATTACGAACAATATTCAGGACAGTTGTTTTACTTGGAACGGGTTTGTCAGGAAACATCGCACTGAACTTTCGGATACTCTTCCAGAACTATTTTTTATGTAGTAGGTACCACCTAATCATTGTGTTTTTGCCTTGAATACCTACTGTAAGCATACATATATACACATAAGTAGATACATGTGAGCATTAATGCTCACATGTATCTAACTTATGGTCAAGCACTCGGTAATTATGTGGAGGCAAGAAGAATTTATTCTGATACATTTATAAATCGGCGTTTACCGCATCGAAAAACTTTGGAAAGGGTCGATCGTAGCTTCAGAGAAACAGGTAAAAGTTAAATTATAAAAAGCACTCAAACCTGAACTTTTTGACATTTCGGGTTTGTTTTTCAAAAGTTCAACCAGACACCCTGTATATACAGAGGAAAGAATTCTCCATCGCGAAGCTAGGGAAGTGGTTGCCAGCGTTCTTAGGGTATGTGGGGAAGATGCCAATACCAAGCCATTTAAATTGCCACTTAAACAGGAGTTAGCGTAAATTCGGTTAAAATAATTTGCAAGAAAGATGACGAGAGAAGAAAATATCACCCGAAGCAACTTTTGTCATCACTCGAAAAAAAAACACTCTTTCGACTCCGGGATTTTATACAATTTCTCCACAACGCCGAACATTTCCTGCAAAACGTTACCCTACCTGTTTCAATACATTTCCGCTCCAAATATTTGTTGTACATCCCTGTTGGGAAAAGTGCGAGTAGCGTTTGTTTAGCCAGGTCCGCATACGCCTTCTTAATGTCTGAAATATGCACCACAAAATACAAAAAATGTTATTGGATCATAATAATTGAATTGACTGATACTTGGTGGATATCCATAAGTAATATTGGGGTTTTTGGACCTCTCTTTTTTATTCTTTTTATCAACGATATTTTGTCTGGCTTGCAGACTGATTATTTGCTGAATGCTGACGATCTCAAATTTCTATGCTATAGAAATACTTTCCATTGAGGATTGCATTATTAACAAACTTAGGACATTTTCAAATTACAATAATTAGCAATTAATGCATATTACAATATAGATACATTAAAATTAACAAACTAATAAGAAACAATTTTATTAACACCAATAACAAAATATTACAATGTAAAAGAAGATGAACCATAAATAAAAAGTCAGCAAGGACTATGATGAATGAATGAATATCTAAGAAACTTGTGCTGGACACTCTCGAAATTATTTACATGTACCGATTGCATAAAGTGGACTCCATACCGAGGATGTATATTCCAGATTGGGCCTTATCAAAGAATAGTATAGATATTTTAAGGATCGTGGACTCAATTTCAAACCGATGTCCAAAAAAAACACCAAACGGAAATAGGGATGTTCAATATACAGCGATGCGTCGATATTTTCAATGCATCGATGTATTTTAATCGATGTATTATTCGTAAACTAATTATTTTTAAGTAGCCTCTCGAATATATCTTTTACCGTTGGTTTCAGTTAATGTGTAAGCCTAGAATAATTAGATTTGTGATTTGTTCTGTAACTCTATTCTATTAAAATGTTTTTTTCGATGCATCGCAAATATCGATGTTTTAAGAGGAAGTAACCCCTTTACCACAATGAAAATTGCCGAACGTTTTGCTGGTCAAACGAAAAGAAAAATAAAAATTGGTATTTAGAAAATAAAATCTACTTTAAATACCCCATCCAGAAAAGTAAATGACGATCGAAAATATTCCCAAAATTTTTTTTAGAAATTTTTTTTTATTTTTAGTAATTTTGTAATATTTTAAACAATTCTTTATTGGTCAAAAGCAAAGTGACTTTCCCGGGTGTAGAATGTTGTACCAAACAATTTTTCTTAAAGCCATTTTCCAATATCGGCCTTACTTTTTTCTCAAAAACTTTGGGCGCGTAAAGTGAATTTAAGCGTGTAAAGTGGGTTTACGCGCCCAAAGTTTTTGAGAAAAAAGTAGGGCCGATATTAAAAACTGGTTTTAAGAAAAATTGTTTGGTACAACATTCTACACCCGGGAAAGTAATTTTGCTTTTGACCAATAAAGAATTGTTTAAGATATTACAAAATTACTAAAAATAAAAAAATTTCTAAAAAAAATTTTGGGAATATTTTCGATCGTCATTTACTTTTCTGGATGGGGTATTTAAAGTAGAATTTATTTTCTAAATATCAATTTTTATTTTTTCTTTTCGTTTGACCAGCAAAACGTTCGGCAATTTTCATTGTGCTCTTAAAGCGATGTCGTGGCGCTCAAGTCTTTGGGGATGGATTTCTTACTGCTGCATTGCTATACTGCAGAGTTTTTATAAGGTTTTAGACAAATATTTAAATTTCCCACAACATGTTAACACTTTAACGGCATAAGTTTGTCAAACAATGTGAAAGGCGCAATTCATGTATCGATTTACTTTAGAATGACATAGGATTTTGTCAATAGGTTCATTTGTTATTGTTTCTTTCATCTATCAAGTACCAGATCAGTGGTAGTAATTGGTGAATCTAAATTTATGCACAGAGTTTGAAGTTGACTAACTATCTCTTCTCAACGGAAATACAAGCAATAATATTATTCAATTAATCGACAATAATTGTTGCAAAATCGTTTCAATTATATTTTTACAGTGTGCGTAATTACTAGTTATTTAAATAAATCCACTTTATAAAAAAATAAGGCCACTTTTCTAGGTATATTTCTTTCTAATATGGGCTTCAGTAAAAGGGCGATGCGACCTAATGGATCGACAGCCTCCCTTTCACGAACAAGGGTGTGAATGGAGCAATACTTTTCTAGTTTATCGCAGCATAAAAGTGAAGCAGTGTCAAGGATTTATTTTAATTTTGGAAAATGGGATGAAAGTTGAGATAATTTTTTTCCTACGACCACCTATGAAAATAAGAAAGAGGGCACGCCTAACTTGGCCAGAAAGTCCTTTATATCGCACGCGTGTTGAAATATTTTCTTTCAATACGTGTGTTGAAATATAAAACAGCTGATGCACAGCAAAACTATTTAAAAAAATAACAAACTTATGGGACTTGTGGAGCGAATTGGGGTGCTGGGTGCAATTATAAAAAATCCTTTTTTTTTCGTTATTTTTGGAAACCTAAGACGATTTATGATAAAAATAATAACATATTAAAAAGGGGAAATATGTCAGGCAACCCCCCATCAAACCTGTCAACATTGTCATCTGAGTTGAACCACAGAAAAAAAAGAGGCAGCTATAGAGCAGAAATAGAATACCCTAGGAAATACCGATTTATAATTTTACAATTATCTCGGATAAAAATATCCATACAATGTTTAAGGATATGGGACAACTGAATATGCTTTAAGAAAGTAAATTTATTTTAGCAATATTCAAAACAAATCGAATATAGATAGAACTTTTATAATTAACAAGCTATCGATATTTAACTCCATTTCTATCTTTCTATAATGTTGAGGTTATGTTTTAGTTTTGGTTTTGTTGTTTTTGTATGTATATTTAGGTATATTATTGTTTTATTGAAAGAATGCAAGCAGCTAAAAAAATCAGAAACGGAATTTATTCACTGTGGTACATAGTTAGTAGGTATGATGTGCGTAAGCAAATAGGAGAAAAAAATATTCTTTTTATTTAAATCTAGGTAAGTTAAAATGTGTAAGTGGACATTTTTATTTTTTCAACTCTAGAGTTGAAACAAATTTTCAACTCTTGTGTTGAAAAAAACCCTCTCAAACTCTTTTTGATTGTATTGTATGGTCGTAGGAAAAATTGTGTACATTACTCGTGTGAAAGTGATTTTCTCAAACTCGGAGAATTTCCGCACTCGGCTATACCTCCTCGTTTGAACTGTACCACTTTCAACACTTGTTATGTAATATACTAATCAACAAGTAAATTATCGACTAGTACGAAATATATTTAATGGCTTTAATGCAATTACGATAATATGGTTTTTCTCTGTGTAGCAAGCAGCAGATTATCTTTGTTTTTATTGTTAATTGATTTTTCTCTTTAATAGAAACTCCATAATAAAAATATCACGTTGCCGTTATTGAACAGCATGTTGGCTGTTGGCTGTAACTAAACCGAATTGCCAATAACAAGAATCCACTCGCTACATAGCATGTGACGTAAATCCTCGCAGGACGATAAATTTCGAATATTTGCTTTTGGGAATGCACGTAAAACTGTACTACATTTTAGTCCACATATCTATATATAATTTATATACAAAATAAGCTGCATGTGATATAAATACAGACATAATATTTATATGATATATCACAATTAGTAAAGACATTAAAAACGATTTGTGTTTCATGTCTACCCTAACTAAACAATTTCTAAGGATCAAGCCGTATCAAGTCCGCCGTTTGTTATTTATGGCACCCTGTTGAAGTCTATTGGTTGGCTAAAAAGACAGGACCGGATTTAGTTATTTTACTTTGGCCTTCACATTGATCTACTTTAAAACGTTAAGCGCAGAAGAACCATATCACTGTGCGCTTATCGTCAACCGGCGATCAAGTGAATAACAAGAGTTTAAGATGCGATAAAAATTAAATAGATAAGGAAGAACGCTGCTGGTCAATATCAATATGTGTATTGATACACTGGCATTTATATTATACCAAAAGATTGACTTTATTAAACAGAAGACACATGTATAAAAATTCATTAGTGACCGTCAAAAATGCATTAAACACTAAACAAATCAGGTAAAGGCGTAAATAAAGGGCAAAAACAATAATGATTATCGCATTCTTCCCTCCTTTTATTATCAATGATATTCATCGAAATATTAAGGCGACATTCTTACAACAACATCAAAAAATCGATATTATCGATGTAATCGGATATATCGATAGATCGATAAATATCAATAATATCGATAAATATCGATAATATCCAGTTTTCTATATTTTATTTTTTAAATATCGTTATTCGATACCGTAATTTTAATTCACACAGTTCCTTAAAATATACTAATAATGTGTGTCCTAACTAATTTTACAACTCTAACAAATAAAATAATTCTGTTTTTTCCTGTTTGTCGTTCCTGTGTGACTAACGACCTTTGTAGACGATATTGGCGTTTTTGTAAGTAAACAGATTTCCTTCGAAGCATCTTGCTTGATGAATCCTTTATTTATTTTTGATTCATACACATTCTTAACGATTTGTTTTGCATCCAATGATAAGTGATTTCGTTTTCTTCTACTAGCCACACGTGCAGAGCCATAATTTTCCCATAAGCGCCACATAATAAAATACGAGTTAAACAAGTAGTGATAGATGGACAGTTCTACGCCAGATTGCGCCAAACCCTACTGCACATTCGCCAGCAGTGCGCAGGTTCAATGCTATTCAAAGCTGTCCAAAAGCTGTTCAAAGGCTATTCAAAAGCTGTTCAAAAGCTGTTCAAAGCTGTTCATTAGTCGTTCAAAGCTGTTTAAAAGCTGTTCAAAACTGTTTCGTTTTAGAACGGCTATAAACTACTAATGAACGACTAATAAATAGCTAATGAACAGCCTTTAAACAGCTTTCGAACAGCTTTAAACAGCATGGAACCTGCGCACTGCTCGCGCATGCGCAGTAGGGTTTGGCGCAATCGGGTGTAGAACTGTCTATCTATCACTACTTAAACACTAATATTTCTATGCACCACAGAATCAACAGTTCAACAAATTTCTTAAATACACAGGCTTTCTTAAGACTGATTATATATTTTTATTACACTAGGCTCGGCCGTGGGGTCAATAAACAAGGGTGCCTAACCTAAATAACAATTGCAAATGCCATAAACTTATCGAATACGGGGTGGACCTACCTGCTCTTGATAACAAGGACAACATTTATATTGAAAATAATGGTAAACAAGTGACGTTATTAACATTGTAAATATGACACCCTGTGGACCTTTTAGGTTTATAACAATGAGGTTTTATTAAAATAAATGACAGGTAGCAAAAGACAAGACGATTTACTTTGAGATGTATTTTATGTTTTGAAAAATGTATGCAGTAATTTATGAGGATAGTTTTAGGGCATGATTAATGAAAAATGTTTAGAATTGATTGTAGAATGTAAAAATTCAAAAATAATCATCAATATAATATTATTATGTTTTCTGTATAAAATGCTCCGTTTCTCTGTTTCTTTTTCATAAAGCTATAGATTTATGTAATTAAGACATAATATTACCCCTGAATTCAAAATGTCATATAAATTATGACAAAATATGAAATAGTGTTTCAATCTAGCATTATAAAAGATAATTGACTAGGCTCTGTTGCATCCATGAATGCTTTTAAAATTTACGTTTCCTTAAATTCAAAGGGAAATATGTAGCGTTTTCCAATAGATCTATGTTTCAGGACGAAATATATGGCTTGACCCATTTTCTAGGACGACTACGATAGATATTTTTTACTTTTTTCTATGGACACCAATAAATAATCGATGCGACAAGACTGGTCAGTGGCCTTTTAGAGACAAAGGCGCGAATGGAGCCATTATTTTTTTTATTTTATTGCAAATAAAAGCTAAATAAATCATGTTACTTGTCTTTTTCTTTTTAAAGCTTTGTAAATCGAAAAATTGGGCACCCCCATTATTTGATTCAGTAGAAATATATATTTTTTTATTTTAATTTCATGCACAACTTTATTGGTTCAATTTATTTTACTTAAAAATTACTACTACGCAATAATCGCATAATTTTATTAAGCAATAAGGCATATAAGTCTTTTTCTTTAAATAATGTCAGTTTTTGAGTTTTTGCGAAAATAATAATTTTTAACTCTTTAATCGAAGAAATTGTTGTTTTTATAGTTCCATAGGTATGTAGGTTGGATTAGTAATAATATGTTTTCATTTGTCATTTTCCATGCCTCCCTTTACACTTTATCTAGGCTTAGTACTACTCCAAATTATGAAAAAGACAAAATTTGGACCGTGTTTAAAGAATTATTTATTAGAATTATGCCTAAGTTAGGAGTTTTCCATGATTATGTCATTAATTCTTAAGTAGTTTTTTGGGCCATTGGAATAATGAGTAACAAACCTACACATTACAGAATCATAAAGTTTTAAATTTTCTTTCTCACATTTCTTCACATTTTTTCTTGCAAATTTAATCTATTTTGCGATTATGATGTCATAGTTACACCGTATGGTTTGAATTTTCGAGATAAAATCAAAAAAACTGTTATTATTACAAATTGTGCCTTCTAGCAGTTTCATTAGAAACTATCGTGTACCGCTGTATAAGACAATTAAAAGTACTAACCTTTCTCTTTCAAACAAGCTTAAATTTAGTAAAATCGGATAATTCGTTTAGAAGTTACAGCGATTTAAATGATTACACTTTTAATAGCTTCCCCCACTCTTATCAAGGTCGGTACGCTAATGATGAGCCTTAAACCAAAATTATGCAGAATTGCCTAGTTTTCCTAATGATGTAACTACAATATGGGAATTTTGGGAGAAATTTAGAATTTTAAAAATAAATTTTCAATTGTGCCCCCTTGTGGCAAAATGCGGAACTTAAAAATAACTTCCAGAATTTTCTCATGACCACTTCAATCATAATTTTTTTCCCTAAGCTTCAATGCTTAGTAGTTTCCGAGATATTATTATGGCCGGTGGCCACCCTTAATGAAACATATTATACAGGGTGTTTTTTTAAGGTCGACGAGCGGCCATATCTCGGAAACTACTGGGCATAGAAACTTAGGAAAAGAAAAATGATAATTAAAGTGGCCATGAGAAAATTCTGGAAATAATTTTTAAGTTTGGCATTTTGCCGCAAGAGGGTGTAATTAAAAAGTAAATTTTAAAATTTTACATAACTCCGAAAATTCCACATTAATGTATATGTTTGATAACACCATTTTAAAGCTTGGACAATTATGCATCATTTTGGTCTTATGCTCATTGGCGTACCGACTTTAATAAGAGTGGGGGAAGCTGTTGAAAGTGTAATCATTTAAATCGCTGTAACTTATAAACGACTTATCCGATTTTAGCAAACTAAAGACTGTTTGGAAGAGAAATGTATGCACTTTCACCAATCGTATTTAGTTGTCCATAATAGTTCTAAAAAAAAATGCTAGAGGGCGCAATTTGCAATAACAATACATTTTTTGATTTTACGCCGAAAAAATAAATTATACGCTATAATTATGATACCATAATCGAAAAGTAGATGAAAATTGCTAGAAAAAATATTAAAACCGCAGTTCGATCTTTGTTCGTTTCAGAGTTATTGCCAATTGAATAATTTTTAATACAAATTGCGCCCTCTAGCAATTTTATTAGAAACTATCTTGTACCATTGGATACGACAATTGAAGGTA
Source organism: Polydrusus pterygomalis (assembly GCA_963969555.1). NCBI lineage: Eukaryota > Metazoa > Arthropoda > Insecta > Coleoptera > Curculionidae > Polydrusus > Polydrusus pterygomalis. The sequence continues at coordinate 23,883,308 of OZ018378.1, read as the reverse complement.
CTTTCAAACAATCATTAAAATCGCTGTAACTTCTAAACGACTTATCCGATTTTACTAAATTTAAGCTTGTTTGAAAGTACCTTTAATTGTTGTATCCAATGGTACAAGACAGTTTCTAATAAAATTGCTAGAGGGCGTAATTTGTATTAAAAATTATTCTATTGGCAATAACTCTGAAACGAACAAAGATATCGAACTGCGGTTTTATAATTTTTTCTAGCAAATTTCATCTACTTTTCAATTATGGTATCATAATTATACCGTATGATTTATTTTTTCGGCGTAAAATCAAAAAATGTATTGTTATTGCAAATTGCGCCCTCTGGCATTTTTTTTAGAACTATTATGGACAACTAAATACGATTGGTGAAAGTGCGTACATTTCTCTTCCAAACAGTCTTTAGTTTGCTAAAATCGGATAAGTCGTTTATAAGTTACAGCGATTTAAATGATTACACTTTCAACAGCTTCCCCCACTCTTATTAAAGTCGGTATGCCAATGAGCATAAGATGAAAAATGATGCATAATTGTCCATGCTTTTAAATGGTGTTATCAAACATATACCTTAATGTGGAATTTATGTAAACTTTTTAAATTTACTTTTCAATTACGCCCTCTTGCGGCAAAATGCGGAACTTAAAAATTATTTCCAGAATTTTCTCATGGCCACTTTAATTATCATTTTTCTTTTCCTGAGTTTCTATGCCCAGTAGTTTCCGAGATATGGCCGCTCGTCGACCATAAAAAAAACCCTGTATGTATATCTTCAATTTTTATTATCTTCACAAAAAAATCAACTTCCAGTTAAACCGGAACAACTATATTTCCTGCTTTCGAGTTACATCCGGTTTAACCGGAAGTTGATTTTTTTGGGAAGATAATAAAAATTGAAGATAGGGACATGTAAGCCGTTTTGCTCTAAGACGTACTGTTAGAAAGTTATAAGCTGTCAAAGTTCAACAATGACACTTTTCGAGAGTCAATATCTCGGAAACTATGAAGTATAGACTAATAATGCATTTAATAAAAAATAATTATAATTTTATGTAGAATTTAAAAATGTAAAAATATACTGGGTGTTATATTTAAAAATATAAAATTCGTTCGAATTCCAGACAAACTAAAAAGCTGGCAACAACGCCAATATCGTCATTCGGTGCGTTAGATCCTCTTACACAACTGTACCAAATTTGGTTTAAATCGGCCAGTAAATTGTGATGTTATTAAGCCGTTTCCAGACTTTATACACACACTGTATGTATAGGCTGTTTTTTTTTTAAGTTTTCTAGCGTGATACTGATGGGGATTAGGTTTTGTTTTATTAGTTAGGAGGATGCTTTTCTTGTGTTTTCGTACCTTTTACGCGTTTTAACAATCGTGTCATTGTATCTAAATGATTGGAAAATCATGATAATAGAAACGCGTTTTCATTTCCCAACAAGTTTTGCCGGCAGCCAAAGGAAATGAATTTATTTCCTAGATAGATTTCAATCAATAATGGGAAATTTATCCAATCCCGATGCCGTTAATCGGCTCCAAAATAATTGCAATAATTTCCTTACCTATTGTTTCTTTTATCAACATGAAAATACTTGCCACAATAGATTTTTTAAACATGCCGTAATACAAAAAAAAATAATCCTCAAAGTTTGTACCATTATTTAAAGATAGAAGTATAATATATTCAGTATCTTCTTGTACTCCTTTGACAATGACCCGTAAGGGCCGAAACACGTGTAAGGAAACTCATTAAATTTGTGAAACATAACAAGTAGTTATTATTTTTTCTTCCTGTGCAATGGCACAACAGTTTCACCAAGCATGGCATGTAGCCCAACACAAATTAATTATAAATTATGTCATAAAATAAAAATTGTTACTGAAATAGGAGTAATTCAGGATAATATGCTAAGCTATTTTCAACACTTACTTTGATAACGTTTTTTCTTGTTTTACGTTATAATAGATATCAATATAATAAACCCGGAGAATTAATACATACCATTTTTGTCTTTCCTTATCTATCTATTCTTAATTTATATCAATAGTCTCCCACATGTAATTCCTGAAGTAAAAATGGTATGTTTTGCGGATGACACGGTTCTTTTGTGTAAAGGAGTTTGTTGGGACGAAACCTTCTCGAAGGCTGAAAGTGCAATGTGCAGTGTTCGGGCTTGGATGGATATGAATTCGCTCACAGTGAATGTTAAAAAAACTAACTTTATGTGTTTTTCAATGAATGTGAGGGGGTTACCAAACAGGCATGTACTTAGGGTACACACCAATGACTGTAATATGAGCAATTACTGTACGTGTTCTGATAACATCAAATCAGCAAATAAAATTAAATATTTAGGTGTTTATTTTGATAATCACTTGAAATGGCAGCATCATGCTGATTACGTTGAAAATAAATTTAAAAAACTTATTTTTAAGTTTTACGAATTACGTAATGTTCTGAATAGAAATACAATCATAAAAGTATACAGAGCTTTAGCTGAATCTTGCTTGAGCTATGGCATTATCTGCTGGGGTTCTGCTTACAATGACACCTTGAAGAACATTATCATTGTGCAGAAATATATATTAAAGGTTATTTTGTTTAAACATAAGCAATTCCCATCTGACCTATTATTCATGGAGTCTGGCGTTTTTACTGTTGCTCAATTATATTTTAAATGTGTCCTTAGGTTTTCAATTTCCACCAACAACTTTCAAAATTTTATCAATCATGGCATTCAGACAAGAGCTAATACAAATCATAACATTGTATTACCCAACACGCATTATAATGCAACTCAAAGATGTATTACTTATATAGCACCTAAATTATTTAACATGTTACCGGAACAATTTAAAACTAAAAAATATAGTAGCATTAAGAAACAGTTGCAAGTATGGATTAGAGAGAATACAAATACCATTAAACGCGTCATTAAACTACAGTAGATTTATATTTTTCTTCTTTTTTTCATTGTTTCCACTCCTTTTTTTTACCTTTTTTTGGTATTAAGTGTCATTATTTTGTTTGTTTTGTTTTTTTTTGTTTTTTTCTTTAGTGTCGTATATTATAAGCTATAGGTTAAATATTGTAAACTTTTATTGATGAACCCAATGTGCATTCACACAGACGCTTTTGTCCATGATATGCATATTGTTTCATCATCACTTCCTGGCTTTTTGTTATTGTTATTGTTGATGATAATAAATAAATAAATAAATAAATAAAATAAATAAATATTCTTAATATAAATCTAAATGTATCGACATTTGTCCAAAAATAAAAACTAACTTTGAAATAATGTAAGGAGATCAACTTTTCCACACGGCATGGGTGCTGATCCTTTTAAAATGTCATTGTTCTGGCGATTATTTTATTTAGTACGATTTTCTTTTAAAATTGGATTTTGTACTTTACTTCGTAACTATACAAACTATTCTGAACAGCACCTCTTAAAGTTTTAATTATATAGATTTAAAAAACCATTTCCCTTAAGACACCTGAACTAAAGAGCTTATTTGTGTCAAGAACTTCCCAGTAAGTTCGAGGAAATAAAGCGATTTTACGAATTGTCTTATTAAACATTAAAGTTTGCACTGCAGTTGACGAACAAAAATAAATAGCAATGGACGGTTTTACAAATAACATTTTAAAGACATCATTGTTAAACACGAAATAGTTAGGTTCTAAAATTTTTTTATAATATAAGTATAAAAAATGGTCATTTTCTTTTTAAATGGAACGATAATAACAGAGAAAAAGCACAGCATTTATGACAAATCCAAAACTTCCTTTATAATATAAAGTAATTGATTTTTATAAAAGTGGAATCACTTTTTCTCTAAATCTTATATATCCCGTCAATCATCAAAACGAACTCATCCAAAGATGTTGTTTACAACTTACAACTTTTATGACAGTTTCAAACTTATCTTTTTAAAGATAAATTGATTTCCTTTAAGTTTGGACTTCCCTTATCGTATCTGTGGAAACTGCTCGTTATATTTTCTCGGTTCAGTATGAAAAATAAAGGCTTATTTAAGGAATCCGCATTTTGAAGAAAAATGCAGTTTTGGAAAACTTGAAAATAAGAATTGGGGTTGATGGTAATAGCAGCATAATATGGAAACACACTTGAACCGCTCCATGAATTATTATTATTCCAAGCAAAACTTTGCGTTAGACAAAGAACAATAATTACCAAATAATATGCGGATTGTATTTGCAACAGTTGCATAAACAGATTTGTTTCATTAGATCATAAAGTATGCCGATGCAGAATTGCCCGTATGCCGTTAACCGTTAACGATTTATGTAGTTTGTTTCTGTTTGTGTTTTGATTAGTACTTGTGACTTGTATTCAAGACCAATGAATTTAACAGTCTCACATTAACATTTGAAAAACGTTTAGAAATTGGCGAAAATGAACGCCCGAAACCTTTTTTAGATCTAAAATAGATCACGAAGGACATAGGGAAAGACATAAACAGGTATTTTAAGCAAACTATATACATAAGTTTAGTGTCTCACCCGATTAGCGATTTTCCTACTGACTAGAAAAACAATTACATACTCCCTAATGGTATTTGCGAAGAAAACAAATTTGATAGGTTCACAACAGATAAGACACCATATTGGATTTTTTTTTAATGACAACCTTACTTTATTATAAGTCCATTTTCTGTTTAAACTTTAAAAATATATAGTTGTTAATAGGGCTGGGCGATATTGAAATTCTAATATTGAATATCGATATTTAAAAAAATATCGATATATCGATAATATCGATAAATATCGATATTTTATTATCGTTATTCGATATATCGATATATGAAGTTTTTGCCGAGCCCTAGTATTGATACACTGACATTTATATTATACCAAAAGATTGACTTTATTAAACAGAAGACACATGTATAAAAATTCATTAGTGACAGCATTAAACACTAAACAAATCAGGTAAAGGCGTAAATAGAGGATAAAAACAATAATGATTATCGCATTCTTTCCTTCTTTTATTATTAATGATATTCATCCAAATATTTAGACGACATTCTTACACCAACATCAAAAATCGAAAAATCGATATTTTCGATGTGATCGGATATACTTACCGATAATATCGATAAATATCAATAATATCGATAAGTATCGATAAATATCGATAAATACCGGTAATATCAATAATATCGATATTTTATTTTTAAATATCCCCAGGTAGCAAGGTGACGTATTTAAGACGTCGAATATTGGTCATCAGCGACGTCATAAATTACGTAAATGAAACGTTAAAAAGACGTGCTTAAGTCACAGACCAATAACGTCTTTTTTGACGTAAAAAATACGTCATATTAAGACGTCTTTTTAGGTGTAGAAAACGTCATAATTTTTTTTAGCTGTATTCAAAACTGCAAATATTCCGAATTGATTTGGGTGTAAAATAAGCACTCCGTTTTCCAGAAAAGAATTAAAATATTTAACGAAACTGCTAATATATGTTTTTAAAAACTGATATGCGGAAATTTTTAACACCTTATTATATCCTTAAATTATTTCCTAACTTTTTATGATTTTCTAAACATCCTGTATCAATATAACGAACATTTAGGTACTAAAAACTTCTTAAAATAATACATAATAGGGGTAAAATAATACAATAAATATTTTATGTACAAAATCCTTTTAATGATAATAAATTAAATATTACAACTTTCATGTGTGTGCAGAATTGAAAAAATGCTAAGGAATCCTTTAATGGCGACCAAAATACTTCTTTTTTTCGGGGCGTCATCGTCACCCAGTTTGAGTGCATAACGTCTACTCCCCCGCCGTTATTTGCCTCGAACTCGATAATCTGGTACATTTTATATTCGTTTATAACACAAAATATTTAGAAACCATGATAGAAACTAAATCACCAAAAATTTTTCACTTTCACTTTTGCCAAACGGTCGACTACCTGACTGCTAGCGCCAACAACATAATACCAATGCGTTCTACCTTCTGTCAGACTGCCAATATCATAAAACGAAGCGCGGGTAATTTAAATTTGATATTCGCAGACTTTTAATGACAAAATATCTGCTTTTGCAAATTTTATATACATAAATGGTTAATTTGAAATGATAATATTCTAAAGTTTTTTACATTGGTATTTAAACATAAAAACGTAACAAGATAATATATATATATTAAAAGTTTAATGATACGTACGTGCCTTTAACTATAAGAAAAAGCTATTCTAAGGCGTTTTATTTATTGAAAACCGGTCCCGCGGTATATTTTCTAAAAACTTGGTCACTTTTACTTTTTAATGATACGTATATGACTAAAAATCGACGTGTTTATTACGTAAAATTATGGCGTATAAGACACGTGTTAAAAACTACGTTATTTTGACGTCATCTCGCGACCAAAAGACGTCAACTGACTAAAAATCCCCAATATTCGACGTCATAAAGACGTCATCCTGCTACCTGGGTCGTTATTCGATATATCAATAAAAATATCGATATATCGAATTTTTCCCCAGCTCTAGTTGTTAATACTCATTTTGAGTCGTTCCGAAGATAAGAAATCTTCGAAGTTTTTGATTTTGTTCTGAAAGTCTTAAACCTTTAAAAAATAGATCTTTTGAAATTAAAAAGTTTTTATAGTTAAATTATTTTTTGTGGCCTAGCTAACTACGCTATTGTCAAATAATTTTTTTTAAATCGAACACACTGTCTATGGAAAATATTGAAACTTTTTCGTAACTAGCACCCATGGAATTTCTTGTTCAAAAGGTATTTTAGGCCAAGAGGTTGACCATTTTCATATTAATTTAAATGTCTTTATTATTCAGTAAATCAACGAAATATTATTTTGAGACATAGATTTTTAATTAAATTACAAGCAAATTATAATTTTACTTGAGGTCAAAAAAGTCAACTTTTCACCTTTCAAAGATAGATGAAATGTTAATTTTACATGCATGGTTGTTGGTTGTAAATAGAAGCCTTTATTCGGCGATCCATAAAATTTAACACAGTCTATAGAGCGTAGGAATTTGTAACTCTTATTAAAATATTTTATAGATTGTTTAAAAGCACTGAAAGAGAATATCAACATTATCAACAAACCGATCAAATTATTTGTTCTGCCGCTTCTGTCGATTGTGAGTTTCCTAATTTTTTTGTTAAATGTTTTAAATCACTAGTACCATTTATACATCAAAGCGTTTGCAAATCACTTAAAAAAAGCAAACAAACAAAACAGTCAAATAAATTGGTCCCGTCACATTTACAAACACGTACATTGACGAAATTGTCTATCACTTAGTTCTTTATGTATATTTTTACTGTTTGTATCATTAATAAATTCGGTTGTGGAGGAAAATTTTGGTTTTAAATTTCAAAGGTTTTTCAAAATTTGCACTTTTACTGTTTTTAATTTTTAATATTTTGCACAACCAACATTTTACTACATGAAACTAGGTACATTTAACATAACAGTCTACTTAAAACAAGTGAGTACTTTAAAAAAATTAAAAAAAAAACAATTTATAATAATGACATAAGTATAGACAATAATTAACTATTTTAATTATTATCTTATTTATTATACAGGGTGGGGACTTTAACTGGAATAAATTCGATATTATTAAAACCGCTGAAGCTGCTCCTACAAAATTTGATTTGTGTATGTTTTGGACATTGCGGAATTAAAAAATGATATCGGCGCTGTTGCCAGATTTCCCAGTTTTGCGCTACTCATAGTAATTTTGTTATTTTAAATGGAATGCCCAATTTATTTTTATTGCAGTAAATTAGGCGTGTCAAATTTAGTACAATCTTAAATTTACAAAACTCTATCTTCACTAGTTGCTGAGCTAAGGCAACACTGTATTTCCATTAAAAAGTACCAGGACGCTTATTTACCTTAAAGTAGCGTTACCTTGGTAACATCTCCATAGTTACTAAGTTATTGACAAGCTTCAAGAAACGTTCTTGTCGTGTCAAAATGGCTTATTTAACTAAAACCTTAAAAATAGAAATTCGCATGATGATCGGTTTTGGGGACCACCAATGTAACAGGTGAAAGATATTTGGAATTTTTGCAAGAAATTTTAGTGCCAGAACTGATTGAGTCATGCCCCACCGGAAATAATAACTTGGAAGAAAGAATTTTTTTCCAGCACTATGCGGCTAACGTGCGGAATTACGTGAATACCGCCTTTCCTGGCAGGTGGATTGGACAACAGGGAGCTATTGAATGGCCAGCAAGGTCGCCTGATTTAACACCCTTAGATTTTTATTTATGGGGTGATTTGAAACATAAAGTGTATGTTATAAAACCTACAAATATTGAAGATCTAAAATATCGGATTAGACTAGAAATCAGATCTATACCACCTCAGGTTTTACACAGCCTACAAAATGAGTTTTATAGCCGATTGGCTTTTTGCCAGGAAGTCAATGGAGCGCATTTTAAACAACTTTTGAAATAATAAATCGATAGAACTAGTTTCGTGTTTTTGTGATTTTTTTGTCAAATTTGTTCGAGTTAAATTACCGCCTGTAGCACACAGCTGAAAAATCTGACAACATTGCCGATATCATTGTTAATTTCTGCATGCCCAGAAACCCCCAGATAGTAAATTTTGTAAGCGCAACTTTAACTGTTCTAAAGGTAGATAAGCGTTCCTGTACTTTTTAATGGAACTACAGTGTTGCCATAGCTCAGCAACTAATGAAGATAGAATTTTGTAAATTTGGGATCTTACTAAATTTGACAGGCCCAATTTACTGCAATAAAAATAAATTGGGCATTCCATTTAAAATAACAAAATTATATACATGATTAAATATAAAAATAAAATATTTCTTGTTGTCTCTCAACAAAAATTTCATTCATTAATAATAATTTAATAACACTATACCTTCACACTTTTTTCAAATGCTTCTTTTAGTCTTTACTTGAATTAAAACTGATCCATACTTTAATGAAAACTTTTTAATTATAACTTATTTATTGTATTATAAATCTTTGCCACACCCTACGCCGCTGGTGTTGACTAATCGCTCTGAATCCTTTAGCCATTACAATTCCACGCAGAGTCGGAAATTTAACGCGCTCTCTCTCTTTTGTCTTCGTTTCACACTTGTTATTTGATGCAAACAAACAGGCTATTCATGAATGAATGACTTAGTCTATTCTATGAGAAGTCCATGAGTAATAGTAATAATAATAATAATACACGAAACAAGCGAAGTTTGACTGATTAGATAAATTTTGAACTTAACAAACCCGACCAAATGACCCCAAGGAAGTGCCGCCACTGCTCCTATTTGATGGATAGTAATTTTCCATGCTATGAAATGAAAACCCTGACTGATATGGCAGGATATATCGGTGGCCATTTTTTGATGTTTAGGAACGTAAATAGTTATAGATCAATGTCTTGGGCTTTATCTCCATTTCGCAGCCTAAATTTGTGCGATATTTGATATCGCTGACGCCGTCAAAGGAATTGAGTTTTTTTTATTATTTTCTGCTTTATGTAAAGGTAACGTATTATTTTGTCCTAAACGGTATAGAATTTCTCGGATGTTTTTTTATTGTATTTTCGACATTTAGTAACATAATAATATCCTAAAATTTTAAATCTTATTATTTTATCTTTGTTTTACTGATTAATTCGGGCTTCTTCTTAGCTAATTACCTGATATAATGCCTACAAACTAAAAACGCCTATAAATTTATCCTAACAGCGGTTTAACTTTCCCCTTTCCTAGAAACAATTAAAAAGCCATAAAGTTTAAATATGAGATCAGAATCAGATACTGGTTGCCAACCGTCCTTTATTTGAAAGGACAGTCCTTTATTGTAAAATTATGTCCTGTGTCCTTTTGAAAGGTGTGAAAGGACTGCAAATGTCCTTTAAAGTCCGAAAATAAATAAATGCATTTATGAAACCACAAATAAACTAAAATATAAAAAGACCCAACCCATACACAATCCATCACATAAATAAGCTAAGGCTATAATGTTATAGAAGTAGCTATTTTTAAAGCACAAGTTGCAAATTTAGAACAATTACAAGAAAGGATTATCCAAGAATGTGGTAACATTTCTCCAGAGATTCTGGTCAACACTTTCGCAAATATGAGGAGACGTGTGAATTTGTGCTTGGAGCATGGCGGTGGCCAATTTTAGCAATTTATGTAATTATTTTTCTTTTTCTTTCTGTATATTCTTACTTTGTTAATTTTGTAAACAACAAAAATAAATTTGTATTTGTCTACTTATTTTATTACTCATTAGAGTCATTAGTTTGGCATATCATATCATAATATGAATTTGACAAAATTTTAACCTAGATTTGGTTAGATATATCGTCCCCATATCATTGTGATCTAAACCAAGCGCTACGTTTTTTAATCCAAGCCCTCTTTGATGCAAATAATTGTTGCTCGCACGGTATATAAGAATTATTAATCTATAGGTATTTTACCCCAGATATCACAAGTGATGTTTATTTTGAGAAAATAGAGTAAGGAAATCATAATAAAAAATAAAATGGCGTAGAAGTTCTTACCCCAAGAAACATATCATTATGATGTTTTGTGGTGTATGAAAACATTTATTTTTACAACCGCGTAAAACCAAATAAGATTAGTTTTTATTTATTATAAAATATATTAATGACAACAGAGGATGAAGTGTATGGTTAAGCGAAATTAAACACAATATAACCTTGAAAATAAGGACACATCTACAAAACACTTATATCACGGAACACAAAATTAGGTTTGCAGTCATGCACTTGCACTAAAAGTACACCATACCATCAGACATCAATTACCCACCAACAACGCCAATCAATGATATGTTTTGAATTACTCCGTTCATCTTTGTTGTAAGTTATATTTGTTCCGTTGTAGTAAGGGATAGACTATATAGCGCTGGCTAAAAGTTACCTAAACGAATTCTCCAGATTTTAAAATAGGAATTATTTAGTTCCTTAAAAGCATATTTTAGTTATAAAAAAGGGGTTTATTGTTGTGATAATTGGATAACCTTGTAGGAATTAAAAAACCATTATTATTAAAAATATTTTATTCGATACATATTTTAATGGTTAAAAGATATTTTGTTACCGAAAAAAAAAGATCGAATGGGCGCAAAAATATGTGTTTTTAAACGAAATATTTTAGTGATCAAAGGATTTCTTTTTGTGGTAACCCATACATATTCAAGAAAATACTTGTATTGAATGAGTTTTCTCAGTGCAGTTAGAAATATTTAAAAACGACAACTTAGCACACTTTATTTAAACCAAATAGAATCTGACCTTCTGGGAAATAGAAATTCTAAAGAATTTTAGGTCGGGGCTGCCAAATGGGGTAAATACCCCCCCCCTCCCCCCAGGATTTTGAAACCCTTTATCAAGGTAATGAAAAAAAATTGAACATTCCTGTAAGGCCAATTTTTTTTGTTACAATTTCTGCAACATCCTAATTCTTTTGAGTCCTAAATATTTTGTTTATTTATTATAATCCCCTCCCAACACGAAGTCTGGATGCGCAACTGAAATTATGTCCCTTACACACACGATTCGATACCTCAAATAAAATAAATTATTTAAATACATTATGGGGGTCGCGTAAAATTTTAATCTGATTTATTGTCTGAATCATTCTTTAATGGATATTTATTTTCTGGTCTTGGATCCCATAAATTCCCGAAACTTCAGGACATACCGGTCGTCGGTTTTTTATGGACCCAATAAAACAGAAAAACGCTTTTAGGTTTTATCCCAAATTTGCCTAATCGAAATAAAACGAGGAATCTATTAAGTTGTTTTTATAGATGCTATTCTATAGGGATTTTAATATAGTATCCATGCTACCCTTGTAATTTTTTTTGTTTTTTTTATAACGAGTTTATAATGCAGAACGAGCTTTTTCCTACGACCACCTATGAAAATATTAAAAAACACGGTTAACTTTGCCAGAAAGTGCTTTATATCACACGTTTATTAAAATTTCGTTTTAGTTCTTCGTGTGTTGAAAAGCAACTTACATTAAAAGGATTAGTTTGAAGGTTGTAGACAATGATGTATCTTGAGTAATAGATGTGTTTTGGACTTCCATGGCCTTTAGTTTTTCATATCACAACGTTTCAACTGGTAAGTATCTCCAGTCGTCTTCAGGTGAATACTAAACAAGTTACAAAGCTACGAGCCTATTTATACTACCTAGGGGGGCGGAGCTAGTGACGTATGATCGGGTGCAGTCGTGAGTCATCTGCTTACGTCACTATGATTATTCATCTGCTTACGTCATCCGCTTACGTCATCAAGTTTGCATAACCAATTTCTCTTTTTTTCGGCGACTTATCCCAACATAATTGGGAAAAGCTTCATACGGTTGACGATATCGACCAGGCGTTCGACTTGTTCTTCCAGGTTTTTAACGACAAATTTAATAGATATTTTCCCGTGAAGCGTTGCCGTGGAGGGGATTTTGAAAATTATAAAAAATGGTTGACCCCTGAAGTAAGATCTTCTAGCGCGGCCTTAAAGGACCTCTATATTCTCTCAAGAAACAATTCCGATTTAAAAGAACATTATAAATTATCCAACACCTTGGTAAAAACGACAAAGAGAGAGTATTATCAGTCAAAAATATTTTACTCAGATAATCCGGGCAAGATGGCTTGGAACGTTATTTCAGATCTTTCGGGCAGGTCAAAAACAAAAAAATAATCTAATTTTAACATTAAACATGATAACGACATTATTGATAATCCGCAGGACCTAGTTAATTTGTTTAATAATTTTTTTGTCAACACTCCGAAAGATATTCTTAATAAAATAAATAGTCCTACACAAAGTTCTAAATGTAAAATTGTCGAAAATAAGTTTTCACTTTTTCTTAAGCCCTTGAATAATATGGATATTCTTCGCATTATTAACTCTAAACTAAAAAACAAGTGATCTGCAGGCAATGACGATGTTCCGGTTTGTCTGTTGAAGAAAATTGGTCCGGCGATAGTCGAGCCACTTGTTCATTTGATAAACTTAAGTTTTTTTTATCTGGTAGGTTTCCTAGTGATCTAAAGATAGGCAAAGTTGTCCCAATTTTTAAAAAGGGGGACCCTCAATCAATGGAGAATTATAGGCCTGTGTGTATGTCCTCCTCTTTTTCGAAGATTTTCGAGTACGCTTTTTTGGAGAGCCTTTTACCGTTCTTGTCAAGAAACGGTATTATTTCAGATAGGCAACATGGCTTTTTTTTGCGCCGTTAACTCCTTTTATGAGAAAGTTGTGGAGAGGATTGATGTTGGCGAGTGTCCTGTTGGAATCTTTCTTGATCTAAGTAGGGCATTCGACTGCGTCAACCATTCAAAATTGTGTGAGAAACTTTACAAGTACGGCATCAGGGGCTCTACGTTGTCATGGATCGAGTCATTTTTAAAAAATCGTAGGCAGTATGTCAGTATCAAGCATAAAACGGGTGGCAATTGTAGTGAGTTTGATTCGGATACCCGCAGTGTGGATACTGGCATACCACAGGGCTCCATATTGGGTCCAATACTTTTTATACTGTATGTCAACGACATAGTCACTGTCGATTCTGATATTGATTTAACCATTTATGTTGACGATACTTCCATGGTTTTGTCTGGGGAATCCTTGGATGTTTTACAGACAAGATGCGAGAGTAGTTTGGTGGCTTTGCATGAATGGTTTAGTGGCATCGACCTTTATGTTAATGCCGACAAGACTCAGGCATTGCTCCTCCAGTCCCGTCAAAGACCTGCGCAAACGCCCCCAGTTTTAAAGATTGGTGAAAGTCCGGTTTTATTTACCGAAAGTGTAAATTTTTTGGGTTTAAAAATAGATAGGTTTCTTTCGTGGAAACTACATTGCAGGGCTATTTGTGCCAAACTCAATTCAATATCATACCAGTTCAACATGTTACACCCGGTACTTACTACGCAACAGCTTTTGACACTCTATCATGCTCAAGTGGGTAGCAGAATTTATTATGGCGTCTGTTTCTGGGGTAGGTCACCTATGGTTTCTGATGTTCTTTTGTGTCAGAAAAAATTTTTAAGAAATATTATAAATGTTCCTTCTACGCATTCCTGTAGAACCCTTTTTAGAACTTATAATATATTAACTGTCATATCTGTGTTTATTTTTGAAATGTGTGTTTATGTATTTTTAAATAGGGCTAAGTTCAAAAAAAATTTTATGTTACATAATTTTAACACAAGACATAAGTCAGACTTATATAAAGCCTTGTAATCTAAACATTGCCAGAGACTCTCCAAATGTTCTAGGACCTAAGTTATTTAATATGCTTCCTAAACATTTGAAGAATTTTACTAATTTACTAAGTTTTAAAAGGTGCCTAAGTCAGTAAGTCTATTTATAGCTTGGACGAATTTTTAAATGTCTGATTTTTTAATGGTTTAATCGTTTTTATTTTTTGTGTTATTTTAAACGCAACTCAACTGACGAAACCTATACATTGTAAAATGTCTTTGGAAATATAAACATTTATTTATTTATTTATTTATTTACTACTCAATCTGAGCCTACACCTATTTAACAAGGGCTTCCAAATGTTTCTTATATCTGCAGAAGGTTTACTGAAACAGTCAGAGTTCTGGATTATGACATCTGCTTCTTTGAATTTTCTCTTCCGCCAATGCTCTTATACTTAACTTACTTCATTGTCTTTATTTTGTTACTTAAGGTGGGAATAATGACGACTATCGTCACTTCGATTTGCCGAACTATTGACGATTCGCATGCGCACTGCAGTGCTGTGTTGATCAGAGTAGTTATTTTTATGCTTTTGGCATACGAAGAAGAAATACAGATTACAGACATATTCTGAAGCTGGTAGAGCACGGCAGATGTTAGTCAGCCGGTCATAGTTTTGTTTACTTTCGTGTTTTGTGCAGTTACGACCCTTTTCCTGTTAAAACAAACACTTATTTCTAGAATTCTTAGGAGAGATGACATCTAGATAGACTAGAAAATATCGTGTTAAGAGTAAAAATTGTTGTTTTTACTTCAGTTCTGAAAATCGACGTGTTTACTTTACAAAGATTTTAAGGTAAATTGTGGCAATAAGAGTGGTTTCAAAAAACTATTTTTTTTTAGTTTCTGTGCATTTATTAAAAAAAAAACACCGGCATACTATTCGTCAATGCCTCCCTGAACAACCCTTCCAAAATTAGTTATTAATTAGTTTTTTTTAATAATTGCAAAGTTCCGAAAGTTATCCCTGCATTCAAGCCATTTTTAGGTCTATTATACATGATTGACCTTGGGAACTGTCCCATACCTTCAGTTAGTGAGTATCGCTAACCGTTTTCAAGTATACACGTGTTATATTACTACTGAAAAGATCTAAGGAGCTAAAAAATCAGAAATGAAACTTATACACTGTACAATACATAGATAAAGTCTGTTCATTGAACGCTGACCGTTACCGTAAAGGCGTTACGTCACTACTAGTGCTTATCTTTCTAACATTCGTGAACTAGGTGAGATAGTAAATTTGAAGTCAATAATGAATGATGAATGTCGTATAATTTGACCAGTCAAAAAAGTTTTATTGTTATTTTTGACAGGGACATTTTTAATAAAAGTTGTTTCAAAAATATCACGGTATTGTGAATAAGCATTAATTTTAAAATTACTTGATTATTTTTAAAGAGAAAGTAATGCCGGAAAGACAATGTTACTCTTTTACGCAGTTTACGAGGTAAGTAGATAAAATAAAGCAGGAATTTTAAAAACAGAAATAGTAAACAAGAAAAATATATGGAATGGACACTATCTGTTTTAGAGAGTTGCTGATGCTTTGGAATTAGTCCCTAGGTATAAAATTCTCACATGTAAAAAATTTTAGTGAATGAAATGCCTTTTTTTGCATAAAAGTTGTTATTTTGAATTGAAAAGTATTATATTATTGTCGTTATATTCTACAGAAGAATAATATGTTTATAAATCTTAATGGAGCTTGATTTCCAAGGCACAGTTTTCGACATGACAAAATTATATGTTCGAGACTAATGGTTCTCTGGCAAGTTCTGCATCTTTCTTTAAATTTTCTTTCAAAGAGGACAGAATCTACAAAAACTTTCATTGGCATTTTCAGGTTGCTTCTGTATGCAGTTAGGCAGTTTGACTACTATTCTAATAGTAATGAGGAAAAATCTCACGCGAGGCGGGTCCTTCTTATCAACAGCCAGCACCACACTAATGTAATGTGATGCGCTTATACTAAGTATGATCAAAAAGGGAATGGGAGTAGCCAGTAAAGTCGCCGATATGACAACGGTCAGCGTTATCTCTAAAAACAAATCCACGAAACTTTAAAATTAGTGTGAGAAAATCAAGTCTAAAAATGCAGTATCAAAGAATTTATTATGGGGTTTATGCAAAGATAGGTTTCAAGTTTCAGGCAGGTATTTTTTTATGCAGCATCGAGACTGTCAAACACTTTGCTTTTTTATACTTTTGTAAACCCATATTTCCTGAATAATGTCCTGGCTTGTCCTAAATGGTAAGTAACCTATAATCATATTTTTCGATATCATAGGGGGCTCATTGGAAGAAGTACTGTACTCAGTGTCCTTCAACAAATAAGATTCTACCCCATCAATAAGTGCCAAGTTTTCCCTGTAGTGTATTTTAAAATCCTAAAATACTTTATGATTATTACTCTTAACTACTTAACTTACTTTTAACTTCATTTAAAGTAAATAATCAGTCTTAAAATATGTGGATTATTCGTTCCTATATTCGGGAAATTGGTGATAATGAAAAAACGATGGATTTTACTTAAAACACCATTTATTACAATACGTTCTAAAATACACTGACTACTGTGTGGCAGGTTTTTGTCGATCCCGCGTACTCTGTTTTTTATACATTCCATAGATATCAATAAATAAGTTTTTCAGCAGACAAAATAAAAATATGTTTATTTTAATGTACCGGGTGTCCCACTAAGAATAGCTCTAGGCCTTATCTCAGAAAGGGTTAGTCGTATGGCTTGCGGAAAAATTTTTTTTTAGTAAAAGCGGCCATGAGAAGTGGCTGGAAATTATTTTTAAGTTTTTTATTTCGCCGCAAGAGGGCACAATTAAAAAAAAATTTTTAATTCTAAATTTCTCCGGAAATTCCCATATTAAGGTATAACTCTGATTACATCATCAAAAAGCTTAGACAATTCTGCATCATTTTGGTTTAAGGCTCGTTGGCGTACCGACCTTGATAAGAGTGGGGGAAGCTATTGAATGTGTAAACATTAAAATCGCTGTAACTTCTAAACGACATCCGATTTTACTAAATTTAAGCTTGTTTGGAAGGGAAAGGTAAGTATATTCAATCGCCGTATCCAACAGTACACGATAGTGTTTAATAAAATGGCTAGAGGGCGCAATTTGTAATAATAACAGTTTTTTCGATTTTATCCCGAAAATTCAAATCATACGGTATAACTATGACATCATAATCGGAAAGTAGATAAAATTTGCAAGAAAAGATGTGAAGACCGCAGTTCGATATCCTTATTCGTTTCAGAGTTATTGCCAAAACAATAATTTTTAATACAAATTGCGCCCTCTAACAATTTTATTAGAAACTATCGTGTACCATTGGATACAACAATTTAAGTTACTTACCTTTCTCTACCAAACAAGCTTAAATTTAGTAAAATCGGATAAGTCGTTTAGAAGTTACAGCGATTTTAATGTTTACACTTTCACTTGATAAGAGTGGGAGAAGCTATTGAAAGTGTAAACATTAAAATCGCTGTAACTTCTAAACGACTTATCCGATTTTACTAAATTTAAGCTTGTTTGGAAGTACCTTCAATTGTATCCAATGATACACGATAGTTTCTAATAAAATTGCTAGAGGGCGCTATTTGTATTAATAATTATTATTTTGGCGATAACTCTGAAACAACCAAGGATATCAAACTGCGGTCTTCACACCTTTTCTCGCAAATTTCACCTACTTTCCGATTATGATATCATATGAATGACCGTATGAATTGAATTTTCGGGAAAAAACCGAAAAAACTGATATTATTACAAATTGTGCCCTCTAGCAATTTTATAAAACACTATCGTGTACTGTTAGATACGGCGATTAAAGAAACTTACCTTTCTCTTCCAAACAAGCTTAAATTTACTAAAATCGGATAAGTCGTTTAGAAGTTACAGCGATTTTAATGTTTACACATTCAATAGTTTCCCCCACTCTTATTAAGGTCGGTACGCCAACGAGCCTTTAACCAAAATGATGCAGAATTGTCTAAGCTTTTCGATGATGTAATCAGAGTTATACCTTAATATGGAAATTTAGAATTTAAAAAAAAAATTTAATTGTGCCCTCTTGCGGTAAAATGAGGAACTTAAAAATAATTTCCAGCAATTTCTGATGGCCGCTTTTACTAAAAAAAAATTTTCCGCAAGCCATACGACTAACCCTTTCTGAGATACGGCCGAGAGCTATTCTTAGTGGGACACCCGGTACTTGCAAATTAATATTTTAAACAACAAAAATATAATTTCGTAATATACTACACTTATCAATTAAAAATAAAAGTATTGATGAAAATTAACACTAACAGCAGTTAAAACTACAAGTTATAAAGGTCTAAACCCTAAAAAAATCAAAAAGTTCCAAAAATTGCACAAAACTCGAAAAATAAAACAAAACAATCATATTAACTTCAATATAAAAACGTTTGTCCCCCCCATCGAAAGTGAGGTTATGTGTGTGACGTCACGAGCTCTAATTCAAATATTAAACTCCATATTTTATTGTAAGCTTTTATTAGAATTTTAGTAATTTATTTTCAAATCTCTTTTATGCCAGAATTAATTTTTTTAATGAAAAATAATTCCCAGCGACATATCGCTTAAGCCTGTCCCCTAATCCCGTCGTTTAATTAGGTTTCGAATTTTGCAAAGTAAACACAGAATCGATTTCATCATTAAGCCTTCTTTAATGAACTTTAATAATCTTATAATGGATTGAAAAATAGCAGCACACGAAATTTCGGAGAAGTCTAATTTTATACCAAAAGATATTTTTAAGTTTCGCTTTGTCATGCCACCTAGAACAATTTTTTTATGTAAAATTAATTATAGGCACTAAGGCGATTCTCCTTTCTTTTTATGAAAAGTGGACAAAGAATTTGAAGGTGGGCGATTCGGATCTTATTTGAATCACCCTATTCGGATCAGTACAAAGATCCGACTTACTGAATCGGGTCGCGAATTCGTATATTTCTTTTATTACCGCTAGGAGGCTTGAGGACTCTACACCAGTGTGGAATATCCATACGGTGTGTATCAGCCAAATGAAATAAATTCGATAATAAATACATGCGGTCATATCCGGAAAAACGCTCGGACACGTCGATTGGTATTTCTAGTTGCGTATTTTTTTCCAATAAAAACTTTTTATACAGGGTGCGCCATGTAACAGTGGCCAATATTTACCAATTTTCTTATTTTAAATGCCACACACTGTATATTATTCAATTTCTGGATTCCTCCGAAAATTTTAGACGTATTTCATGTACAATATCCTAAAGGTACCTATCTTCAACTGTTTCGGAAATATTATCTAAGTGTTTTCAGATTTATTGCAAAAATTAACAACTGCTAACAAACTAATAAGTAATACTGTTTATTTCTTGATAATGTAAAAACCAAAAAAAAAAAATAATGTAGGAATGTTGAAAATGCTCACCGCGAACGTCTTGGCAACATCCTAATCTTAAATAGAAATGTCTTCTAATGTTACTGTACATCTCTGGCATGACCGATCTAATAGCAATCGTTATTCGTCTTCTTAAGTCAGCTAAGTCGAGGGGTTTAGTTTTGTATACAATATTTTTGACATACCCCCATAAAAAGTAGTCTAATGGCGTCAGATCAGGGGATCGTGCTGGCTATTCCATCGATCCACGCCTCCCTATCCACCGATTTGGAAATACTCGGTTGAGGTACTGCTGGACACTGATTTGGTAATGGGACGGTGCTCCATCTTGCTGAAACTATATCATATTCGCTGGAAGTTGTGGGTTTGCTGGATCAGCATATAAGTTTGTCAAAGTTGGCAAGACATTATTTTGGAGCAGTGCTAAATAATTATCGCCATTTAAATTGCCATTAATGAAAAACCTATGATATGATCTCCAACTATTCCTGCCAAAACATTAACCATTAACCTTTTCAGGATATTGCATATGTTCTTCTCTAATTCCGTGAGGATTTTCCCTAGACCAATAGCGGCAATTCTCACGATTAGCATGACCGTGAAGTGTAAAGGTGCACTCATCAGAAAATAACACATGTTTTAATTGGATCACATTGTTATCTAACATTGCCATCATGTGTTCACAAAAATACGTTCTCCTATCAAAATCGTCTTCCATGAGCTCATAAGTAGGTATCATTTTATAGGGATACATTTTATTTTCTTGTACCTAATGTTCGAATAATTGATGAATGGCTGACATCGAACATTGGGGCTGCTTTTCGACTAGAAGTATGTGGGTTTTCCTCAAACTCAAGCATAATATCTAATTTGGTATTATTACCTGTTGCATTGATAGCTATTTTTTTTATCTGCTATCCATGTACAAACTGGCGAAACTACTATTTTATTTTACTAATTTTCCCTTGAGTTAGGTATAGGCGGCAAATTCGGAAATTTTTCATGAAATAAACGAGCTTTTTGTTTTTTACATTGTCAACTAAATCACACAGTAGCCCGGCATATTTTGGATTCTCGACCACTGTACGTTGAGGTCGCGTCCCACTGTACACAAATCGGGGTCAAGTGCGACGCAACCTCAGCAGTAATTCGGCTATATAAGCCGGGCCAGATTTAGCAGCAGGATCGGTGTTCATTGCCCGCTCAATCTACTAACAGGTGACAAGCCTTGGTCTTGACCAAGTGACGCATCTGCTCATCTAATTAACGATAGGTGACAACTGACAAGCCTTGGTTTAGGCAAAGTGACGCACCTGCCATTACACTAATCGACCTATGCGGAATCATAAAGGACCTGGTTCACCTTCTAGGGTAAAGATTAAGAAGAATCCAATAGACGCCGTTTTATAGATCTCCGGACTTTCATTCCTCTCCTCACGTCCCGGCCCACGAAGAGAACTTCGTGACAACATTATCAAGAAATAAACAGTATTACTTATTAGTTGCTGAGTGTGTTGTTAATTTTTGGCATAAATCTGAAAACACTTAATAGCACCATCCCCATTGATGGCAGCTTTTCTTTTGTAAAAGGCTTTTAATACATCTTACCGCTGTTGTCGGGATTGCTTGGGTTATGGCTGCCCGTAGAATCCTATCGAGGACAAAACGGCCGTTATGGTCTACCCGCCCCAGGGTATCCATTGTGCTTGGATCCCTGTGTATTCCAATATAAAAAACAGTTACACACTTGTCCGATATGCCACAATATTGTTTTTAATTATTATCGCGGACACTATCATCTTGTAAATGTTTATGATAATTTCATGTGGTTTTATTATGGAACTCGTGAGAAACCAGTGGATCTTTGCATTTGACGTCTTGTCGGCGTGTTATGATAAAGAGAATGAGATGTCTATCTTTCTCTGCATGTCGTCGTTGGACCTTCCAAGTTTCATTTGCAAACAACCAGAAATTTTGCCTTTGAGCTAACGTGGTCTTGCCCTTACAAGAAGAATTATATATTTGTATGATGGAAATGGCACTGAAGTTATGAAATGATGATTAAATGACTAACGCATTTTAAACTTAGATTATTTTTGATTTAACATAGAGAATCTTCAGCAACAGTGTATTATTCTAGCGTGTAAACGCGATTCATTCATGAACTCGTGAGGGGATGTGAGGAACCTAGCGGACGTTTCCATTTGAGTACTTGTCAGATTAATATAATAAAGAGCAGTGGCGGCTCTTCCTTAAGGTCATTTGGTCTATGACTTCCCTCACTAATTCTCTTCTCATGTAACTTAATATTTATGAAATTTAAATAAGGTTTAAAAGCCATTCAATCAGCCAAACCTCGTTTGTTTCGTGTTCTATTACTGTTACCTCTTAAATATCCCTCGTATTTTACGCGAGTTTATTATCACAGCCACGGTACTTATCTTACGTTCCTCGTATATTAGGTCCAGGCGATTCTTACTCTTGACCACCGCTGTTTGCTTTCGCAGAGAAATTTTAATGCGCAAGCGTGCAAGAGAGAAATAAACGCATGCTACTACGGGAAGGAAAGACAAAGAAAAAGAGTCCTGTAAAGGCTATAAGCCATATCAAGTTTTGATGAGGTTCCGACAAACGTTGCAATTTTGCAGAGACGTGTGGGCAGGGGAGTTACGTTGCTGAGCAGTTCTTAGTTTATTTTCTAGGAAAATTTGTTGGCTTAACCGATTGCTTTGGTAAGGAAGGTTGTGTAATGTATATTCAAATATTCATTGTCAGTTTGTCATTTTTTGAATTTTTAATTTACGTACGAGTGCCAGCCGGGTTTGATAGTTTGTTGATTTGTTATTATTTAACGAGTGTTAAATAGTTTATTGTTCCTTGTGTCACAAAATGTCGATCGTAAAAAATATAAGCCGGGAACAATTACTGCATTAGCGATGTTATCAGTCGAAAAATATTTTGTAAGAAGTATTTCAAATTTTAAAGAACGGTTCATTGACACTTTGCAGAAACTAAAGAGAGAATAATCCACCGTAAGTTTAAATCAGTTTAAAATGTACGTATAGGTCAGTCCATATTGTAATTTTTGATATTTTCATCAAGTAAAATTATAGTGTTAACTTTTTCCCTCGAAGACAGAAATTAGTGTAAATGCATTAAAAATAAAATTTTAATAGGCCAAAAAAGACTTTTATTGGCGTGACACTCAACAATTTTTTTCGCTATTAGCCTGCGCCGCTAATGATGTATCCTTATAATACTAAATAACCCTCCACTTCAAATAACTTCGAGCCGCCACTGATGAAGAGAATTATATCGCAGAGTCCTCCGTCATTGGCTTAGCCAATGTCCTTAAATTTTGTATTTTCTTTACAAATTTGTATTATAAATAATCTTATTATTTAGGCCCACAAAATCTAAACGTCTCATTTAGTTACAAGCGTATAATTTTATTAAACAACAAAACATTTTTGAGGCGTAAAAAATAAATGACAATGATTCCGCTTTTTGTAATTAAGTATAAAAATGCAAAAAGTTGCCATTATAAAAACCCTTTTAATACTCCAATTAAAAATGGCCCGTTTTCTAAATCCGTGTGCCAATCTGCTGTTTTTTAATTAAAATTTGGGCTTTATTATGTAAACAGTGTATTAATTGACGCTTGATACCGTCTATAATAAACCTTATTTGCATTATTAAGTCTCTAATAAATTTATTTTAAAAATTATAAAGGGAGAAAAAATATACAGTGATGAGGCAAAGTTCAATATCATCGGTAAATAAAATACAGAATATTTTCGCATTATTTACGAAGACAAAGCAATATTTAACAAATTTTGAACAATACCACGGATGTACTCTGATGATACCTCAGACCAAGCACTATAGACAAAGCATGCCATTCATGAAACAGCGGTTGTTGTGTGACAATTTTCAACTCACATTGCGATACAACAGCGATACAAGCAAGTCCCCCACCACTATAAGGGGTGATCAATCGGGGCGCGAGAAGAAGCGGACGAAATGGAGGGGATACGTCTTGTAAAGCGCTTCAACAAGAATTGTTGAACGGTCCATACGCGTGCGATTTTTATAAAACCTCAAATACCGTGAAATAAACAAAAAATATTGTATTACAATAAACAACAACGATTGGTTATTAAGCGATTTTAATAAAATGGGAAGAGGCCAGAAGTAACTTTTTGTCGATTATTGTGTTCCCACCGATGTTGACATTCTAAACAATATTTTTCCAAAATTGACAAGAGTGCGGCAGTCCTTACGGAATAACATGGAGAAAAATATATGCGTATTCCTATTTTAGGTTTTAATTCTCATTTCGAAAGTGCTAGTTCGGTTTAATAATTAATAACTTGGTAAATATATTTTAGGATAAACAAAGAGTTTAAACTTTTAAGTTGAAAGTTATAATTTCTTGATAGAGAAGCTACGAGAGGAAGTTGCAAGTTTTTCTTAGTTTCCTGATAAAATAGTAATTTTTAAATGTCAATATTCAAAACATATACCAATAGTTTAATCCACTAGTATTCAAAAAATAAATGGTTTTATTTCAAAAAATAATTTGTTCCTTAACTTTTAAAAATGCTTTATTGTAAAGAAAAATTACAAAAAGTGAAGTTGAGGCTGGGCCTTCTAGCTTATCTTCTTAAAAATATTAAAACGTAGGGTCCTGTGTAATTTTGGTAACTTTGTGTCACTACTGGGCCAGAATACAATTACAGTACGTATACTTTTTAAGGTGATATTTTGGAAAATAAAACTAGATGCGAATATATAAATATTTTATTTTATAAACACGTTTCCGCGCTAAAAAACTAAAGTCTACAGTCTACAATAAAAGTAAAAGTACTTGTTGGGCAAAATAATGGATGAAATGATTTTGGAAGAGCATCTTTCTTTAAATATTTTACTCCATTACTACGATACTCAAAATCACTTTCAATAAAATGATTGGAAAATATTTCAGCTCTTCTTTTCATAGCGCTGTTGTCGTCAAACCCCATCAGGCAGAACCACATACACCTTCTTTGCAGATTAGTAGGAAAACTACGAATAAAGTTTGTTATTACGGTTTAAGTGACATAATTTATAGTCCATTATGTTTGCATGCCCCAATTTTATTTATTTTCTAATGCTTTCGTCCTAAATATTACAGGAAATTGTAATTAGACCATGGAAACGGACTCGGCGCTACGCCCCTGTAAAAAAAACATGGCTACTTTTAATCGTACCTGCGAAATGTTATTTTCGGGATTAAACGGCTCAATTTCTTACGCACCTCTTACTGCCGTACCATCTTACTCCAATTTAAAGTATATTTAATAATGAAACACTTGAAAGAAAGTGACAAAACACAAGAACTTACTTTAAAAACAGAACGTTCTAAACGATTAACAGCTGACCGTCTGAAAATTGGGAATGAACTAAAAGTAGTGTTGGGATCACTCGAGTGAAAAATCACCTATTATTCGGTTTTTTCAATCACTTGAATTATTCGATTATCTTCGGAAATAATTCAAGTGACGAACATAAATTAGTTTAACGCGTCTCCAAAGTTGCTGCTCGCATGTCAATTACTCACTGCGGCCAGAGCCATCTTCTAGCGAGCGGCTACACCGAGTGGTTTCGGTTATTGGCAATATAATTCAAATTAAATACTGCATTACGGGTTACCTGTGTAAGATAATTATGATTTATTATTTAGATTTAAAATTTAAATACTGCATTACGGGTTGCCTGCGTAGGATAATAGGATTTATTATTTTATTTAGATTTAAATCGTCGGCGTCTACTGAAAACTTAATATTTAGTGGTGAGTATTCAGTATTCATAAATATCATGAGTTATGCAATATCGTGACATCTCAAGGTCAAGTAGTCAAGTTGTTAAATTGTAAGATCTGTGAACTGGGAACCATGCCAAAAAATCCACAAATATCTCCGCCACATTTAATAATCCACAAAAAATCAATCGATTAACAACACCAAGTCGCAGTTATTCCCAATACAAATGCTGTATATCAATAACTCGAATACTAGGTATTCGATTATTAAAATAACTCGATTTTTCCCAACACTAACTAAAAGACCTTCAGACAGCGTAGGCTGCGTGCGCAGCAGGAATATCGCTACCGTACCAAAGGCGACGTTGAGATGTAGAAAATAGTGTTTTTTTTGTCATAAGGATGACCGTACTACTTTTAAAATAACTGCGCTTGTATTAACCAACTGGTTTAGTTCGTACGTTCGTAAGAAAGTACTTACAATTATTATTCATTTGACCAAATATTTATAGGTTAAAATTTAATTATTCTTAATAATATAATATAATATATTATACTTTAACCCTATTTTGACACTTCATCTTTAAACCATAAAAATTTATAAAATATTTATATTATTTATAAAACGTTTACATACTTATTTTTATATAGTTTAGTGCAGATCGACAACATCGCTTTGCGATCACAGCCGTATTACTACTATAGTGCGTTATTCTTATACTGTGAACATATATAAAACTGTTTTTATGGTCAAATGTAAATAACTTTGTCTATAGTGCTTGGTCTGAGGACGATACTATTCAGTGATGAACTCTAACCGCTCTCTTCCCTATAGCAGGAGAGTCCGACCTGAAGAATCCACCATGAAAAGTTATAGCGGGTACACTGTTATTAAAATAAAAATTAATCGTGTGTCATATAAGAAGGTTGTATATTATAATTTTTTTTTCATTTAGCTTATTTTCCAGAAGTACAAAAATTGTTCACAAAAAAAAATAATTTTCTGACATGAACGGGAATGTGCCGCATGAAAAATAGCTATTCACCGAAGAAAATGGGCTTGGTTTGACACCTTCCGACGTGCCTTATGATAGTGTATACTATCTGGGAACCAGTAGCTTATATTTGTGATTGTCTATAATATGTGCATCGTGGCTATCGTGCTTGAACTCAAATGAAAGCGTAAAATTTCCTCTTTTAAATAAACTAGGGTTGATGATGATGATATTGACTACAATGATTTAATTATAACGTAAAATCAAAAAGAATAGTCCTCTAATAAAGCTTTGAAAATAGCTCTACATGTTTTTTTCTCATTATTTTGGTACCAAAATATACCATTCCACTGGAATAAAATTCCTTATTTTTTGAAAATGAAGGTATGGTGGCAAATTGTGAGGAAGCAATATATACCATATATTAAATATAGCATCATATCAAATATGATGGTTTTAGAGGGCAGAGTAAAACTGCTACCCGAGAAACAAGTTGTTATTGTTTCCTCAGATACAAACAAATGTGTGGTATCGTATCATGTGAGTCTAACCACTAAACTACTGGTCCCTAGACACTGTAATGATTCCTGCTGGGAGGCGTCAACCCCAGCGCATTACCTGCTGCTAATAAGTCTTGTTCATGCGACACATTCCCGAGAACCCTACCGTTCTTGTCAGAAATTTTTCTTAAAAATAGGCAAAATTTTTAAAAAATTATAACTTTTTTTAGGGTAAACCTTCAATTTCCATTTAATGAACTGTGTACCTCCCTACTTTCCATGGTGGATTTTTCGGATAGGATCTTAAACTATCAAGGTCAGGGATACAATATCCTTAGTTTAACGTCTGTGACACTGTAGTTTTGTTTTTTAAATAATCCCCGTGGTAAAGCGAAAATTTATTTTGCCTAACAAGCAATAACTTGTGGCATCGCCAGATTTAGTATACTTGGTATACGTTTTTAAATTTGTTCGGATCATAAAATCTACACGAAATGATAATCAAAACATAATAAAAAGTTATAATTAAATCAAAATTTGTTTCCACTTTGTTATTACTGGATATAAACAGAGCTATAAACTCGTCTAGCATAAATTACCAGTGCCTTTTTGACTCTTAAAAAGGATATAAATCTTTCCAAATTATTTTTTACAGCATTTTTAAAACAGTGTCGAACAAAGTTATTAAGTCAAAAGTATCCATTTTTTACTGAAAAAAAACAATGATGTGATTTTTAATCCGCCAAGTAAAAAAAAAAGTGTGACGTGAATTGAGCATAAACATTTACCTTTAGATAAGCAAACAATAATTACGAAAGTGGCCAATTTATGGTGACGCGCATGTAAACAAAGCTACACACGATTAGACATGCGCACTGCAACATTATTATTTAACGAATGGGAAAATAGACAGGTTGGGGCCTAAAATTTTAAGTTCTTGCCAAAAAAATTGGAATTTCCTTTTTTGATTAAGTTAGGAAAAAAGGTAAGTACTGGATTTCTGGCATTTTTAGTAATTGCAATTTGCAACCCTATCAGATTTTGAGGATAGAAAATAATTTTTATGGTTTTGTTCCTGAAATTTGTTTAAAAATGGTTCATCGTCGTGTTTTTAGTTCGAAAAGGAAGATAACAAGACTTATAAAATCAAATGCAAAAAAAAACAAATAAAACCAGCAAAATAACCAATAGTTGGTATATAACTTGTATTAATTTTTACAATTTGGAAAAAACTTGGGTACGTGTAAAACATTTTCAAACACAATTTCTTGTTCAAGAATTTAAAGTTTTCGCCCGAGAACTTGACCCGTGGAATACTTTCATCCTTGGATTAATATAAACATACCTGGGTATTTACTTTTTCTTTTATAATATACTAGCGTGTATCCGGCATGCGTTGCAACCCGCTGGTATAAATACAAACCCGAACAAACCCGATATATTAGTACCCGGCATGCCACTTTCTGAAATTCCACCCGTGCGAAGCCGGGGCGGGTCGCTAGTTATACATAAAAACCTTTCCCTTGAATCACTCTATCTATTAAAAAAAACCGCTTCAAAATCCGTTCATTGACTTGCGCGGCCTTTGTGATTTACGAGAAAACGGTATGTTGGTTGAATAAATCTATAAATCAATCTTTTGTAGATGCTTCAAGCTATCATTTTCTGCCAAATCCTATCCAAAATTTAATCTACTAACCTTCCAATGTCGATTTTAACTTCAACTTTATTTGAATTTTCCCTACACTAAATTGCAATGCCGTGAGGTAAAATCACGTCTTTTGAAATTCGAAGAAAGTAGCAAAATCTCCTGAATTTCCGAACGCTCTGTATATGTACCGAATGTACAAGGATCACACAACGTATTTCGTCCAATTTCAAATCTCATATCGCTAAAATAACTTTAGAATCTCGTGGTGAAAATGGGTCAATAAATCAAAAAATTACAGTTTGCAAAATAATTTTTGTTGTCCAGAGGCTACTGTGATAAAAAAATAGTATTACCAACATAAAATTTAGACATAAAAATTTACAAAATTTGGAGGATTTATTTTCTTTTTAAAATGTATTTTTCTTGATTATAAAAGGTGAAATAGAAAAAAATGTATAAAGCACATGTTTCATAAGGCGTTTTAGCTCACGTGTCAATAAAAAAACTCGCCAATTTGAGGCTCGTTTTTTAAAATAGACGCGTGCGCTAAAACCGCTTCTTATGAAACGTGTACTTTAATATACTATTTTCTAATTTTGGTTTCATATAAAATCAATTTAAATATCGAAACAATTTTATTACAAAACCGTTTATTTTTTTTAAAGTTTGGCAATTTAATAATAATTAAACTATTATCTGTCAAATTTACATGTGGCCGTACACTACGTTCAGTGGGTAGTTTTTGAATGTCGCTTAAAAAACACTCATTTTTTTAATTCAAATCAGCCAATACTTTCTTCTACTCTGTTGTCTGAACAACTTGGACTTGAGTAACAAAGCTATCTTAAGTCGTATGTAGATGCCCTGAGCTATGACCATGTTTCAAAAATTTTTTTTTTATACTGGAAGAACAAAAAAAATTTAATCAGAAGTCAAATTTAAGTCCTATTTGATAAATTGGTGGTCCCTATAAACCCCTTATTATCTATTGTGAGATAAACAAAAACTACCAAGAATCTCTACATCTTACTTTACAAAAAAAATAGGTATGTATACCTAATAGCTCACTTGACAAAATAAGAGTACAATATTTAATATATTAATATGAATTTGTTGGTTAAAATTATATGATTAACGTCATTATTAATAATTAAAAATATCTACCAATAGACATACAAAGGTAATTTTTTACAACCTCAGCAGATTAAATATCGAGTGTGTTCTTCTATGTTTTTTTTAAATTGTTTGTAAAATTATTTGTTGTTCAAAAAGACAGTAGCTTTTTAAAATCAGCTCGAAAATAAATTACTTTTACTAAATAAACTTTAGCCAATTAAATGGAACATTTTTATTTCATTATTTTCCTGAAGCGACCCTGGGAAGCCTTTTAATTTTAAGTACCTAGCTTAATGAATATCTACTTATTCAGCACTGTTCCGAAACGCGATTTTCTCTAATAACTTTCGAGTTTAATCCCAGGCGTATTTTGGACTGTGATTAACTAAGTTTAAGTTAAATTAACAAAAATGTCAATATTTAAAAGGTTTGAAAGGAAATCTTATTAGCTTTGTTTTAAAATATTGTAAAATTAATTTAGGGACTATAGCTTCTGCTAGTAAGTTTCCAAATAATTACAGGGAGAAATCTTGGATAAGATTAACTTAATAGGCAGTGGCGGTTCGTGACTAGCGAGTCAGGGGGGGCGCTGGCTTTAAATTAAAAAAAATTTAAAATGTCAATTATTTTCAAAAGTACGTGTCTGTTTTTTATCTTTCTCGTTGTGAATTTTAATTTCATCAGCATAAGTTCTACTTAAACAAGTTAAAATATTAGTTTGTCCTAACATCTCAAAACTTACCACATTATGACGATGTTTTGCACTATTTTCATGTTTTTTTATTTTCTCTGAAAGATGTTTGAAGTCCTGCACCCCATTTATAGTCCAATTATCATCCCCGTCAAAAAGAAGACACACGAAACAAAAAAAAAAAATTTTGTCCTCACAACCGCATATCCAGGATTTTTTATTATATATTTCTTTGTCAAACTTACGCGTAAACTGTGCCTTACTTTTACATTTTGATTGCACTTGTACTATGTTCAATTTCTAGTGGCCGCCCTGCATTTTTTAAATCAATTTTTTCACTTAAGCTCAGAGAACTAAACACAAGCTTCTGTAAATCACTGACCTTCATATTACACGACATTTTTCAACAACAACAACGTAACTAATAAATCAAATCAAAACAAATAAACAAAACGTTAGCGCCTAGCGGCATCGACAGGTCGCCTCGCCAGAGTACATAATATATTGATTATTCTACCGTGGCATCGCGAACAGCTGTTGTTGGGCACGAAAAATTGGAGCTCATCGTGGCCGCTCGTTGTGCGATGTGTAGGTGACGTCACGCCTCTGTCGTCATGACAACTCATCGAGAAGCCGCGTTGAATCGGGACGGATAATCGGTCGCCCGCCCGCGCTCAGAGTAAAAAACATTGAGAGCGCGCAACTCGCTTGTCTATAAGTATAACCCGCGCTTAGTATAACCTACCCGCTGGAATAGGGCTATGTTTGATTTGAATTATTTTAATGAATTGCTTACATAGATTGCTTTATTGGTTTTTTAAGTAAAGTATTTTTGGATTCTGTTTGAAATAATTGCAGGGAGGGCGGCGCCCCAGAGCCCTTCATTAACGAGCCGCCACTGTTAATAGGATACCAAATCAATTTTAACTGATACAGCGTATCAATTATAATATAATGTAATCTCAGATCTAGAGATGTTAAATATCACAGGTATTTAGTAACAGGGATGAGTGTGAAAAACTAACAGTATTCGGTTAAAAAATTCCACACCAAATTGTGTTTAAAATAAAATTATTTTAAATTTGTGTGGAATTTTCTACCGTGCGAGCAAAAATTATTTGCATCAAAGAGGGCTTGGAATAAAAAACGTAGGTCTTGGATTAGATCACAATGATATGGGGACGATATATCTAACCAAATCTAGGTTAAAATTTCGTCAAATTTATATTATGACATGATATGCAAAACTAATGTAATAAAATAATTAGACAAATACAAATTTATTTTTGTTGTTTACAAAATTAACAAGGTAGAACCAGGCTTAATCCGAAAAAAATGTCAGGTCTAATAAATCATTTATTTTCAATAAATTTTGGGTAAACCATTGAGAGTAATTCCTGCGTCTTTCAAAATCTGCGGCTTGTATTTCTTGGAATATACTTGCACTTTATAAGAAATTAAATTTAGCTGCTTCTTAAGAATAGTCCTGCATGTTCCATAAGATCTTCCCACTTCTTGGGACAGGCGTCTTATACAATTTGTTGGCGTATTTTCCATTACTTCACGAACGTTTGCAACAAGTTCTTATGTTCTTACAGATGGTCTTCCTGCTCCTTTTTTGTGTTGTATAGAATCTGTTTCCCTAAACACACCCACCGTTCTTTTCAGGCAATCCCCGGCAATAAAAGCGACGTTAGGAAAATGTTCGTGAAAATCGTCCATGCACAAACCCAGATTGTATTGCCACTCACCATTTACTCTAACACACATTATTTTAAAAATAAATCGTTTTGAAAATCATGATGTATGCAATTTATGCAAAAAATTATCGGACGCTACGATCAATCATCGTACTATGTCATATTTGGCCTAACTAATAGAAGATTGCCGTTTGCATTTGAAAAAAGAAAATTTGTTTCAAATTGTTCAGGAATATTTGCTTCTCAATTATTCAAAATTAAAACTTTTAAATGGAAAAATGGTAAATAAAATGGTGTCTAAATATTATATGTATTTTATCAGACATAGATATAATTAATTAATAGATATTATAGATAGATATAAAGACCAAGTCCAGCTTTTACGCTTTTAAGAAGTTGGCAGAAGAATACCAAAAACATCCTAATTATGTAAGGGAAATGTATAAAAATTTTAGTTTATCAAAAACGTGTTTTTCACCATTGTTTTGGTAATGAAGCATGATCGGCGCACGATATTTTTGCAATTTTTAAAGAATTTATTTTTTAACAGGTATAGTATTTTTAACAAATTATCGTCTTTCGGCTTTATGTTATAAAACCATTGCCAAAAAAAAATGTATATTAGGGTAAAGTCGGGTAAGATGGCCAGCCGTGAGAGATGACCAACAGCTAAAACTCAATAACGCGCCGTCCGATGGCGCTGAGTTTCCTCCCCGGCGACCAACGTTTATATGTACACACGGCCAGTATCACGTCAAAGCACATTAAAAGCACACAGAAAATAAAAATACTCTCTCGTCCTTGTAAAATTATATAACAGTTTCTTAGTACTTCCTACTGTGAATGTGTGGAAGAAAATGTACCGGTAATTTAAACATATAAGGTGAGTACGATGTTCATTCGATAATTCTAACCTCTCAAAACCGTTAAAAGCATGCAGTGGATTTTGTTTTTCACGTTGGCCATCTCTCTCTAGCATTTGGGAGAGATGGCCACCATACTTATAGGGATAGATGGCCATTTATTTTTTGGAGGAAAGTGAAACCCTTTCCGAGATAGATGACACTTAATGTTCAGGATGTGGAGAAAGCTACAATAGCACCCGAAAGAAAGAAGATTGGTTGCAATGCATAATATGCCAGATGTGGTTTCATGAAAATTGCTCTTCTTTTTTGAACACTGGTCAAAATTGTGGTAAAACCGAGTTTAAGAAGAAGAAAAACTAATACCAAGGAAGAAAATATTATTTTAAGTTTATAAAAATTTGTTATGTTAACGTTTATCTACTTTATTTTCATTTTTATTTTGTGGCCATATTTCATTTGTTGCATTGGCCAACTAACCCCACAGGACTGGGATAGATGGCCACATACAACTTATTTTTATAATTAATAAAACAAAAATTCTAAAAATATTTTAACCCTATTTATTTACTTACCTGTTGAGATGATAGTTAAACTGTTACGAAAAAATTATGTCATAATCCTAACCATTACAAAAAATTTACAGGCGCATACTGTTCAAAACGGTGGCCATCTCACCCGACTTTACCCTATGCAATACTTTTCCATAACTACGTCTAATAATGAGTCAATTAATTCGCATCCCGATACTGGTAATGCTTAAAATTTATCCGTATCCCTTTTTACAAAGCTGATTACTTTAGAAACCCGGTTAAATGAAAATTTGCTTACTCAGCACTATTCGGAAAAGCGATTTTCTTTAATCACTTTTTACCTAAACCAAGCGAATTTCAAACTGTAATTAAAATTAGGAGTAATTAGCAAAAATCTCAGCGTTTAAAAGAAAATTCTGTTTGCTTTGTTGAACGAACGTATAAGACTTGAGGCAGCAAAATTGTTAAGTTAATAAAAAATTAATGGTTTTTGGCACACCAAAGTGCTTTATTGTATTAATATTTTACGATTATTAAGGCGATATTAATTATAATATTTAGGAGAAAAGGTAATTAGCGTGTTAAAACAATTTTCGGAATGACCATTTCTGACATATTTTTGGAATATTATAAATTTTATGTTACAATACGGCACATTTTTTGTAAAAAAAAATTATTGGTTGTTAATATTTAGGATAGCTCTTTAACAAAACTTAATTAAAGGTAGCCTAAAGTAGTTGTGCATTTGCAAAAATGAATGTGACTATTTTAAACCTTTTTTGTCACAAACCATATAGTGTGTATGGAATAAATTCGATAATAAGTACATGGGGGCGTGTCCGAAAAAACGCTCGGACACGTCGATTAGTATTTCTAGGTGCGCATTTTTTTCAATAAAAACTTTTTATACAGGGTGTGTCATGTAATAGTGGCCAATGCCAACTTTCTTATTGTAAATACAACATGCTGTAAATTATTCAATTTTTGGATTCTTCAGAAATTTTTAGACACATTTCATGTACAATATTCTATACATATCTTCAACTGTTTCGGAAATATAACCTGTTTTCAGATTCATTGCAAAAATTAATTACACACTTAAAGCTAATAAGTAATACTGTTTATTTCTTGATAATGTAAAAAACAAAAAAAAACTTTAATGTAGGAGATGTTGAAAATGCTCGCCGCGAACGTCTTGGCAACATCCTAATCTTAAATAGAAATTTCTTCTAATGTTACTGAACATCTCAGGCGTGACCGATCTAATCGCAAGCGTTATCCGTCTTCTCAAGTCAGCTAAATCGACGTGCTTAGTTTTGTATACAATATTTTTGATATAACCCCATAAGAAGAAGTCTAATGGCGTCAAATCAGGGGATCGTGCTGGCCATTCCATCGATCCACGCCTCCCTATCCACCGATTTGAAAATACTCGGTTGAGGTACTACTGGACATTGATTTGGTAATGAGGCGGTGCTCCATCTTGCATCAAATCATATTCGCTGGAAGTTGTGGGTTTGCTGGATCAGGATATAAGTTTGTCAAAGTTGGCAAGATATTATTTTGGAACAGTGCTAAATAATTATCGTTATTTAAATTGCCATTAATGAAAAGGAAACCTATGATATAATCTCCAACTATTCCTACGCAAACATTAACCTTTTCAGGATATTGCGTATGTTCTTCTCTAATCCAGTGTGGATTTTCCCTAGATCAATAGCTGCATAGTCCGTGTTTTATCTCCATAACCAATCATCTGTCGAATTGTTATTTTGTTAATTTCTGTTAAACAAACCATTTTTCTGATATGCAGTTAATGAAATTCAAACGACTATCACTATAACACGGACAACTACTTGACAACAATTTGCTAATGTCAGGAGTTTTAATAGCTATTTATGATATAAGTGTGTTTCTTACGTAGGTATTTCATACAAGATTTTTTCTACGAGCGTGTGAAAAGTTAGACTTTTTAAATTACTTTTCACACTAGTACGTTAAAGTAACACTTTTCACACTGAAATGGGTGTGAAAAGTCTAACTTTTCACACGCTCGTAAAAAACAAAATTATTTATACCTTTCCTTTATTTCGTATCAGTGAAAAGAAACGCTGAAATGCAATAAATCTGAAAACACTCAATATTTCCGAAACAGTTGAAGATAGGTATAGGATATTGTAAATGAAATATGTCTTAAATTTTCTGAAGAATCCAAAACTTGAATAATATACAGGATATTCCAATTAAAATAAGAAATTTGGTATTGGCAACTGTTACATGACACAATCTGTATAAAAAGTTTTTATTGAAAAAGTGCGCAACTAGAAATACCAATCGACGTGTCCGAGCGTTCTTTTGGACACGCCCCATGTATTTATTTTTCGAATTTATTCCATTTGGCTGATACAAACTGTATAACTAAATACATATTAGTATAGCTCGGTGACGGCTTTAGGATTTGGTCTTAGGGGAAGGGGGAAAACTCCAACAACATCCCATTCTTTTACATAATTAATTATTAAATCCTAACTAATTTTAACACTTGAACTTTCTCCAGTCTCCAACTTTTATTTTTTAATTTATTATTTACGAAATACTTCTATCGACTGTCATTTAACATTTTTAGAAGAGGACTATACCACAGAGGAATGATAGGTCGGCACCAAAAACATTGACAGTGAACTACGATTTCGCAGTCACAGGGTTGCCAAATTAAATATCTTTTGTAGCAGTTGCGTCCGCCGTCCAAATTCTAGAAATGAGGAAATTAGGTATTGGGTGTAAGGTGGTTTTTTTGGCGAAAAAATGGGGGAGGAGAGTAAAGTGCATGAGCTGTCCTACCACCTAAAATGTATATTCCTATTTTTAAAGCAATGAGCAAAGTATATTTAAAACAGGAACGCAGTCGGTCGCACGGTCGTGCTTTACTAAAGCGATTATGCATAAGCCGATAACGTAGTTCTTATGAGCCTAGCTCAGTATGACCTGTATCAATGCAGTTTTCCCCCAATTACAGTAGCCAATAATAGCCAGGTATCTAACTTTTTAATACCCAGGCGCCCAAGGCTCCCAGCAATGGAAATCTTTCAGTCAGTTTGTGGTGAGCCATTTAACACCAATACAAAATAACCCTATCCTACAATATCTTTAACAGGGGCGGTCCCAACGGGGTAATTAATCCCCTTTCCGCGAACCTTCAAAACTGAAGTATAATATTTAATATTGATACTTAATTAATGTAATAATTTTTCAATTATTGTTCTTAGATAAGCGATTTAACTTTATTATTTGGTTTCAGGAATTAAATGTTTAAAAGACGTAGCAGTAGTGATACCAGTTGCAGTGCGCTTAGAGGACACTGTAACGCTTCAGTGCAAATACGACCTCGAAGGGGAACCACTATACACTGTGAAATGGTATAAGGGTAGCAAGGAATTCTACAGATTTATTCCAAAGGAGTTACCTAATACAAAAGTTTTCGCTTTACCTGGAATTGACGTTGACGTAAGTAATTTATTTCATTAATATCTTGTTAAGATGGAACTGTACTGGTACAAGAAAAATAATCACAATAGATTATAAATTGTTGCTTCTAAAGTATTTAAAAAGTATGAAGTATAGAAAAGCCTTTTGAGAAGGTAAGTGGTATCTATAATTCCACCTTGCTATAAGTTAGTATACTCTATAAGTATATTCCTCAAACCGCTCTCAGGTTTTCTCTTAATTTCTTTGTATTCTTCAGTTTTTTTCTTGCATAATATCACTTTATTCTTGCTTACTCTTAATTCCGCACCAACCTCTCTTATGGCCAGTGCACACTACCGGTTACCATCCGATCCCGGTTCACGATTGCACGAAGACTTGCAAACTACTGTACCTTTACCTTTATATTCTTAACTAGCGTGTATCTGGCATGCGTTGCAATCCGCTGGTATAAATACAAACCCGAACAAACCCGATATGTTAGTACCCGGCATGCCACTCTCTGAAATTGCACCCGTGCGAAGCCGGGGCGGGTCGCTATTATACATAAAAACCTTCCCCTTGAATCACTCTATCTATTAAAAAAAACCGCTTCAAAATCCGTTGCGTAGTTTTAAAGATTTAAGCATATATAGCTGGTAGGGGACGGACAGACTGCGACAGCGACTTTGTTTTATACTATGTTAAGATTAAGATAGGTAATACGATAATTAAGGTTAAGGATAAAAGGATTTAGGCGAATTGTGACATATTGTTCTGAAAAATCCGATAATTATAATGGAACAATGGACCGACCGCAATACTTCCACTTAGGCATCTGGATTACTGGCTAGCATTAAAAGTCCCAAATTTGTGATCGCACTAATGTGTTCAGAAAGAATATATGCCTACACACTGCCTTTAAGCAAGATTCTACAAATAGTCGATTTAAACCTTTGTAAAGCATTGCAGTTTGCTAGTGACGTAACAGATCAAGTAAAAGAAGTAAGAGGCCGGGCAGATGATAATTTTCAAAATATTTTTAAGGAAGCTCAAGATTTACTTTCGGAATACGATATTGAAATCAGAGTACCTAGACTACCGCCAGGACAAACACAAAGATTGGTTATAAAAACCGATTCCACTGCTGAGTATTTTAAAATAACAATTTTTATTCCGTTTTTAGATGGCCTCATAGCAAATCTCGAGGATCGGTTTTTAAAACATCGAGAAACCATTCAAAATTTTGAATGCCTCTTTCCATATGATAATCAAGATTTTGATAGTCAATTTAAATGTTTTTTAAAACTTCACAGCTTCTACAAGAATGAGTTCCTTGAAGAGTTTTCCAAAAAAACGATGTTAAAAGCTGAACTTGAGCTGTGGTATAAAAAATACAAAAACAAAAACTGAAGGAAGATTTGGACAAAGTGTATTCCGAATGTGATGCCAATATATTTCCTAATATAAAAAGGCTTTTACAAATTTTTTAATTTTGCCTATTACAACCGCCACATCTGAAAGGTCCTTTTCGAATTTAAAATATTTAAAGACATATCTGCGTAGCACCACGGAAGAGGACAAATTAAATGGTTTGTCAGTTCTTTATGCGAACCACGATACTGATATTACCGTGGAAGAAATTCTGGACGAAAAGGCAAAAACAAAACGAAGAATTTTACTTTAATATTAGTATTATTAGTGATTACTTACAACTTATTGTATAAGGTTTTTGTTTTGTTTTAGTATAAGTATGATTAAAATAACCGGTTTGTTCGTTGTTACCGGTTGCCGATATACCTTTTAAACGGAATTTGTTCCTCTTAAAATTAGCAGAACATGGCGGTATTTTTTAAAAACCTTAACAAATTTTTTTTTTTTTAATATTCAATAAGCACCTAATTTTGGTACTACATTTTGTTCTTGATTAGCTTATTTGACATGCAGTAATGTTCTGCTAGCTTAACGTTATTTTATAGCAGAACAACACAAAAATATAATTTTATCAAAAACCATAGGAGCACCTAAATTTTAAAGTTGGCACCTAATTAGCACCTAACTAGCACCTATTTTCCATACAAAAATTTTCTATTTTAAGCACCTTGTTCTGCTAGGTTTATAGTGGTGTCAAATTTGCTCATGTGTAAAACGATACTAAACCCGATATTTTTCGTTATATGTACAATTCTCCTAACATAATTTACGAAAGTCCTTGATATTTTTCTTAATATGCGAATTATTACCTATGGAATATGCAGTGGATATTGATTTTATTTAAATTTTATGTAAAAAGCATCTTTAGACTCCCATCTGAAAGCAAATTTCTTTGTCCGAGTATCTTTTTGCCTTAGGTACAGTATACACAAGAAGAAACATCATCATATAGATATTTAATTACATACTTATACAGGGTGTTGTGTGTTTATTCGGTAGAGGGCGTGAAAATTTACATGTTTTATTTCCACAAAAAAGTGCCAATTGATTTAAATGATTTATGGTGTATAAGTCTACAATAAAATTCCTTTTTCTGAGTACTGTTACCGGAATTTTTATAAAAGTCATGGAATTACTAATCTCGTAACGTAGGTAGAGTGTGTAAGATGGACTGAACTTACTGATACCGCCACCAATCAGAGCAGAATAGCTATTTATGATATAAGTGTGAAAATAACTCGTTTAAGGCACGCATATGAAAATTTGCGGAACGAGCGAAGCGAGTTTCGCAATTCATATGAGTGCCTTAAACGAGATATTTTCTTACGTATATCATACAAGATTTTTTCTACGAGCGTGTGAAAAGTACAAGCTTTTTTCTACGATTCACCCGGCGTGTGAAAAGTAATTTAATTTAAAGAAATAGTCCATGCTTCAAGTGGAGTTGAAAGTATGGGAAAGAAAGAAAAAACTCAAAGTCTTCCTCCACAAAGTTTATTAGAATAAATATTCAGTAAGAGTCTCTACATGTTTCAAACGTAGAAACGTTCATCATCAGGAGACAGAAAATATAATCGGTGCTGATGGTTTTAGCAGAAGAGAAAATGGTGTAGAACCTTAATGGAGCTTTTATGGAATTAAAAATTTGATGTGTAAATTAAACATAATATAAAGAAATTGATGAAAGTTAAAACATACTGAGTATGTGAGAAGTCAGTAAATGGTGTCTAAACCAACCAAATAAACTGGGGAAGAAGAAAAAACCTTACTAAAAAGTAGATGTCGAAGAATGTTTAAAATTTTTTAAAAAACATTTTTAAATTGGTATGTGTCTATAAGACAATGTGAGGACAAAATTAGAAGTAAAAAGGTAATCTGTAAAAAATAGAAATTGAAATTAAAATTAAGAATAAAATTGAAGTGAAAGAATTTTTAGAGTATTATTTTTTTAATAAAAAGTAAGTACTTACGAATATTGCATTCAAGAAAAGTGTTTAGTGGGGTACTAGGTTTCAAGCTCAGTAACCCCGCAGGATTTTAATTTAAAAATAGTAAAGTTCAATAAAAAGTTGCACAAATTAGAGGAAAAGCAGTTGTTCACGTCCACGTGCTGGGAACAAAATGGATGAAAAATGGGTTGACAGACTAACTTTTCACACGCTCGTAGAAAAAATCATGCATTTAGGTCCTCTATAAATGCTTTTATATTTATTAATACTCGTCATTCGAATTGTTTTAAACTCGTATAAATGTTCAAAGCCGACTCTAAATAAAGACATTACTAAGAGCTCTTATACAAACTTAGCTTATAAAAGGTATTCTCTCTTTCAGTTAAGTAAGAGCACTCCAAACGAAGTGGTATTAAGAAACGTTCAACCGGAAGTTACCGGGAGATATAAATGCGAAGTTTCGACGGATTCCCCTAACTTCTACACAAAACTAGTAAATGGTTACATGTATGTTATTGGTAAGTAGATAATTTAATTTAAGGGATTTTAGCGGCTATGTTTGTCAGAACTTAATTTCGGTCTTCTGAGTTTCATGTTTCAGTTGTACGAGTATTATAAACTATATTTTAACTTACCGAAATAAACATGGTATTTTCTGGGTCACCGATTTTTTCGAATAATATTTGAAGACATTCAACAAAATGTCTTCTTTGGACTGTCAGCTCCATTTCACCTCTGTTAAATTTTTTAAACTTTGATTATAATTAACAATGTCCAGAACAAAGATTCTGAACTATTATTACTACACTCAGTTCCAAAAAAAGTGAAGCACCTAATTTTTGATGCAGTTTTGT
Organism: Polydrusus pterygomalis; assembly: GCA_963969555.1. Classification (NCBI taxonomy): domain Eukaryota; kingdom Metazoa; phylum Arthropoda; class Insecta; order Coleoptera; family Curculionidae; genus Polydrusus; species Polydrusus pterygomalis. The sequence continues at coordinate 23,841,999 of OZ018378.1, read as the reverse complement.
AGCTTTGTCATTTCTGAACGAATGGACCGATTTTTATTTTCTTTCCATTTATTGGTAGGTAATTCCTTTACCTTTAAGAAAAAATAAACTGGTAGAAATTTTTTCAAAGCCCCCTGTATGATAGTGGAAAAACTCAAGCCATGTTATTTTCTTAATTTTTGACTCACCCTGTGCGTTAATCAAGTAAATGTATAGAAAGCGCCTATACTCTATATGAAAGTCGCTTCTTTTACGAGCATTTTAATTTTTGTTCATTACTTTATCTCTAAAATTGCCCAAATTACAGCTTTTTTGCTGAAACCTTACGTTTATTCCACAAATGTAATTCATTGTATTGAATGGAATCGTATACCAATGGAAACGATAAGAAACCTAATTTATAGTATGCCGCGTAGATTAGAAGCTATAGGATTAGAGTTGCTATAGGGGAGGCAATACACGATATTAAGTATCCTAGGTTATTATTTTGTGTTTAATAAAAATGTTTTTATAATTCGCGTCTGTTAAAAACTGGTTCTCGGTAAATTTATAAAGTTGGTAATATGCAAGGTTTCAGCAAACAAGCTGTAATTTGGACAATTTTAGAGATAAATTAATGAATAAAAAATCAAAATGCTCGTAAAAAAAGCGACTTTCATATAGAGTGTAGGCGCTTTCTATACTTTTACTTGATTAACGCACAGGGTGAGTCAAAAATTAAGAAAATAATATGGCTTGATTGAAGGTGGTAGACAATGAAGTAATATCAAAAAAATAATTACCTTGTCGGGCTTCCATTGACTGGTCAGTTTACACTTGAAAACGGTTACAGATACTAACTAACCGAAACGTTGTGTTAAGTAACAAAATAAAGACAATGGAAGTCCGACAAGGTAATTATTTTTTTGAAACATAGCTTGAGTTTTTCCACTATCATTCGGGGGGCTTTGAAAAAATGTCTACCAGTTTATTTTTTTCTTAAAGGTAAAGAAAGTACCTATCAATAAATGGAAAGAAAATAATAATTGGTTCATTCTTTTATAAATGACAAAGCTACAAAGTTGCATGAAAGATTAGGTGCGTTACTTTTTTTGGAACTGAGTGTACCTACTACTCATAAACAAGGATGTGACAAATATGCCAATTTTAAATACTCTTCCCTCCTCACACTTACGTTGCTGATTCACTAATTTGTGACTTTTCAGTTACTCTTCATTTTATTATAAAAAACTTTTTACAACTTCTACTTTCCAATTTTAAATATTCTTCTATCCTCACACTTACGTTACTGGCTCACTAATATGTGACTTTTTAGTTACTCCTCATAGAACTTTTTACAACATCTTCCATTCCAATTTTAAGTATTTTTCTCTCCTCACACTTATGGTGCTGTCTCACTAATATAATACATACCTACCTTACGGCTATGATAACTTTAAAACTTAGTTTCTACCAATACTTCACGAATGAAATAAAAATTAGTAATATGAAACTTTAAAATTGGCGTCATTTATAGCGCTGTGGTGTCAACGCGACGTTACGAAAATGTGATTTTTCCATCATGCTTTGTATTTAATTGGATGCTTTTATGGATTTTTCATCAGAGCATATTTTGCGCGTAAGGTTTAATTGAAACGGATATAAAAACTGGTGGTGGCTATTGCTGATTTGCAAAAATTCAGTTTGAAATTAATCCTGCCCCAGTAGCAACTTTAAAAATTCGTCCCAATGATCATATTTCCTAAAAACGTAATGACATATTGATAATTTGTTAATTAATTGGTTTTAAATGAAAGGATTTATTTTACTGGGTATCTGATGATAATTTAATCACATTCTACATAATATCTGAACCTCTTAGCACAGAATATACAGGGTGTCCGAAAATGATGAGCAAAAAATTTGGGGGATATTTCTAGACCCATAATAAGCGCTATCTCTTCCTATAAAATTTTTTGCGAATATTGATTATTAACAGAGTTAAAGTTAAATATTATTTGCAGTTTTTTTTGCAATGCCTTTTGCCACGCTCATAATATTTTGATGAAATCTCGTATAAATAGCATTTATTTTCGGTGTAGAATAATCACTTGTTTTACCACTAGAAGTCAAATTATATCCAGAAATTTTTTTGAGCACACGAATATTTTGAAAAATTTTTCGAGCCGGAGGCGAGAGAAAATTTTCTTAAAATATTCGTGTGCGAGAAAAAATTTTAAGGTATAATTTGATTTCGAATGGTATTTGGTAAGAAAATTTCACAACAAAATGATTTTATAATAGATATTTGTTATTAGACACTTATACGTCAATAAATATAGAATGCTTTGAAATTACTTTAAATGTCAAATTAAAAAAAAATATATGTCAGTTGTAGTTGTGCCTATATAAGAGTAACCGCAGCACAAGATCGCAGTTATTTAACATTTAGTGTTGGTTTATGAAGTGCAGATAGGGATCACAAGATGAATCGCTTTGGTCAAAATAATATGGAAGAAGTTAGGCAAGAAATTGAGGGGTTAACACCTGCTAACACAAAAAAATCTAAAGCAAGTAGTGTTTGGCGACAGTTTACTGACTTTTGCCTCAAGAAGTCATATGATTTTGAACCCATCACCGTACTGTACATGTTTTTTTTTGGAAGATCTCATTGCCGAATGCGGTAGTGAATTAGAGGAAGAAAATTTGTTCTCGATCATCCAGCAATATCTTTTAAAAAATCAATAAAATACAGATTATTACGTGGACAAGAAGTTAACAAAATTTTGTCCAAATATTACCTATATTATTTAAAACATATTGTTTAGGCGTTTTTATTCCTTTAATATTAACTAACATTAATTAAAGAAATTTAAAATTATAAAAAGTTTGACAAAACGTACTGGTTGATTGTTGACAGTTCCAGTTGATATCTTATAAAGTTCCGTGTTGTCACTTTATATTATGTCAAAAAATTTCCACTGTAATACCCTCCAGGGTACCCCAGCAAGAAAAAATTTCCGAAAAAATACAAAGGTTGCCATGGCAACGTTATGAAATGGTTATATTTCATTGGATGAATATTGATGGCGTGAAATTTTCCCCTACATTTTTTGCTTATCATTTCCGGACACTCTGTATAGCTACGCAAGGTATAAGCTATACAGGGTGTTCTCAAAGTTGAGTCATTTATTTTACCAGGTTGTAGAACTCGTAAAAATAAGTAATTGTACCAAAAATCATTTATATAAAAGTTGCAGAATAAAGAAGTTATTAACAATTGAAAAAATGTAAAATTTAAAAACTGTAAGACCTGATTTTTTGATATTATCGACCATTGCGTTATCAATGTTTTGTTTACTGGCGATGGTGGGTATGGCTTATTTTTTTGTAGGATACAAATTACTTATCATTCATTCATTTTACGGGTTTTAGTGCGAATTTCGATTTGACCAGTGGTAAATAATTCGCTAAAGTGCGTGATATTTTTGATTTTTGGACATTTTTTCAATTGGTAATGACTTCTTTATTCTGCAACTTTTATATAAATGATTTTTGGTACAATTACTTATTTTTACGAGTTCTACAGCCTGGTAAAATAAATGACTCAACTTTTAGAACACCCTGTATATTCTGTGAGCATAGCCGCCGAACAAATTTTATTTGATGCAATAGCGTTTCAATATTTTCTAGAATACATGTAACATGTACACAGTGGCGTAGTTCGGGTATGTAATACTTAAAGCGGGTATCAAAGTTATCACCCTATGGTAGACAATAAATTAAAAAGTATTTTGTATACCACAAACATGTACCCGAACAAACCCAAACCTTTGACGGCAACATTTCCTATGATCAGAAAACTGTTTTTTTTTCACATTTTCGTTAATACCTCTCTTGATTTTTTAAATGAAAAAAGTTAGAATGGACATATACCGTGCGAGCAAAAATTATTTGCATCAATTAGGGCCTTGCATCTAAGAACGTAATGCTTAGCCGTCGAGCTTAATACCTGTTGGATGTCAGTAACTACCTGAATTAACAATCAATCAGTTATTACGTCATATTTGACAGTCGTTACAAGTAATTTAATTCATCGCTAATTTTTCCAATTTCTTGAACAATTCACACAATGGGCTTTACGGAACAGCACAAAACATTCATGGTTAAAGCGTATTTTCGAAACGGGGTTAGAGTAAATTGTGAGTGGCAATACAATCCGGGTTAGTGCATGGATTTTCACGAACATTTACGTTGCTTTTATTGCAGGGGATTTTTATCATTGCCTGAAAAGAACCGTGGCTGTGTTTAGGGAAACAAGTTCTATACAACACAAAAAAGGAGCAGGAAGACCATCTGTAAGAACAGAAGAACTTGTTGCAAACGTTCGTGAAATAATGCAAAATACGCCAACAAATTGTATAAGATGCCTGTCCCAAGAAGTGGGAAGATCTTATGGAACATGCAGGACGATTCTTAAGAAGCAGCTAAATTTATTTCCTTATAAAGTGCAAGTATTCCAAAAAATACAAGTTTTCGATCAGACATTGAATTCTTACCTAGATCACCTTGTTTAACGGTTATGGATTACTTTGTTTTTCCTCATTTAAAGAACACTATTTTTAAAATACCAGTTGCAAATTTAGAACAATTACAAGAAAGGATTATCCAAGAATGTGGTAACAGAGATGCTGGTCAACACTTTCAAAAATATGAAGCGACCGACGTGTGAATTTATGCTTGGAGCATGGCGGTGGCCACTTTCAGCAATTTATGTAATTATTTTTTTTTCTTTCTGTATATTCTTACTTTGTTAATTTTGTAAACAACAAAAATAAATTTGTATTTGTCTACTTACTTTATTACTCATTAGTTTGGCATAATATCATGTCATAATATGAATTTGACAAAATTTTAACCTAGATTTGGTTAGATATATCGTCCCCATATCATTGTGATCTAAACAAAGCCCTACGTTTTTAATCCAAGCCCTCTTTGATGCAAATAATTTTTGCTCGCACGGTAGTTTTGTTATAATAATTTAGAATTTGTTTTATACGGGTGTTCCCTTATATAAAGGGTGTCAACTAGGCGCCTTCCCCATAGCTACGCCACTGCTTGTACACAAAACTATAAACCAAAAAATAGGGTCGTTTTACTGCCCTTACTGTATTCGTTCTACACGAAAACATAATCAATATAAATTCATTAAATTCGACTGCTCCTCAGAATAACTACGTATGGCGGCTCCATCATCCGCCATCATAGTTTTATTATCATTATTTTTATGATACTCTCAGCCGAACGTAATGTATAAGATTTTCCTTCGTGATAAAACTCTCATAAAAGTTTGATTGATTTTTAAGGCATAGTTAGGTATGTAGTAGAATTCCTTGGAGAATTTTAGTCGAATCTTAATTTAACTACTAAGCTTACCTATAATGGACTACGATTACTACTTTATATTTTTTTTACTAAATATTTCTATTACAACTGCAATGGGAATAAATCATAGACATATACCTTTAGACTCATACAGCTTATTTCGTGAACAAACAAAAGTTAAGTTTTATCGGTAAAAAAATAAGTTTGTATGCACGGTTCACCGGTTATATTTTTAGACGTCCATTTGTTGTCAGTATGTCCTTCTTTAACGACGTCATCTAAATACACTTAGAACCGTCTCGCCGACTTTTTGTTTCTACGGTTCCTTTATTATTGTGGATTGTGGATGTATATTTACGGATTTCTAACTTTTGTGTAGTTAAGAGAATTGTGTGTTTCTTTAAATTGATTACTTATTGACTCGGTTCCAATATAAAATATAAACAATGACTATACTACCGAAAGTTGTATGATAGTGCGAGCAAAAATTATTTGCATCAAAGACGGCCTTGCATCTAAGGACGCAATGCTTAGCCGTAGAGCTTAATACCTGTTGGTCAGTAAGTACCTAAATTAACAAACAATAAGTTATTCCGTCATCTTTGACAGTCGTTACAAGTAATTTGATTCATCACCAGTGGCGTGTCGTGAGGTTTTTGTTTGGAGGGGCGCAATAGAAATCCAATACCAAATGACATATAAGCAAATTGCTCGAAAAAGTATCTATTTATAAAAAAATTTTAGGTAAATTAATACATAGGTATTCAAAAATATTCATACCTACAATAACGACAAAAACAATAATAATTGTAAATCAAAACGGTAAAAATCCAAAAAAAGGCTCGTTTTAAATGGCGCTAATGGCAGCCTACAAAAATTTATTTGAATTACATATATTATTGACAAAATTCATTTTTATTAGTTCGAACTCGACGCGCGCTTACACCACAACAAAGTCCGAAATCTAAAACTAAAGGAATGCAGGCGCTAAAATACCGCGCCGGCAGAGTCCCTAAATAAATCGGATATAACCGGGTGACGTTCGGTTTCATTCCGCGAAATTTATATACGCCAGGGCCACTTCACGGTCCGTCGCCGCGTTTCAGCGACGGCATTCAATTATCTAAAATCACACGAGGAGGTGTGCTTATCGTAGGTCAACGAAAACGGACAATTAGAGATAAGTTCTGAATTGGTGAGTTGCTATGGTTTTTTAAAATTTAGAAATTTTAACTACCTATATGAATAATAATAATAGTATTAAAATGAATAGTAATAATAAATATTTAAATAAACATTTAATTTGTGTGTTATGTTAAAATTCCTAGGAGGGGCGCGCGGCCACGCGGCCTTATAGAGCAACCGCCACTGTTCATCACTAATTTTTCCAATTTCTTGAACGGTTCACACAATGGGCTTTACGGAACAGCACAAAATATTCACGGTTGAAGCGTATTTTCGAAACGAGGTTAGAGTAAATGGTGAGTGGCAATACAATCCGGGTTTGTGCATGGACGATTTTCACGAACATTTTCCTAACGTTGCTTTTATTGCTGGGGATTTTTATCATTGCCTGAAAAGAACCGTGGCTGTGTTTAGGGAAACAGGTTCTATACAACACAAAAAAGAAGCAGGAAGACCATCTGTAAGAACAGTTAAGAACTTGTTGCAAACGTTCGTGAAATAATGCAAAATACGCCAACAAATTGTATAATACGCCTGTCCCAAGAAGTGGGAAGTTCTTATGGAACATGCAGGACTATTCTTAAGAAGCATCTAAATTTATTTCCTTATAAGGTGCAAGTATTCTTACTTTGTTAACTTTGTAAACAACAAAAATAGATTTGTATTCGTCTACCTATTTTATTACTCGTTAGTATGGCAAATCAGGTCATAATATGTATTTGACAAAATTTTAACCTAGATTTGGTTAGATATATCGTCCCCATATCATTGTAATCTAAACCAAGCCCTACGTTTTTTAATCCAAGCCTCCTTTGATGCAAATAATTTTTGCTCGCACGGTACGTGATAGTTCGCCCTTTACTTACTGAAAAACAAACTAAACTTCACCACTTAAAAATATTTTTAAATAAAGTCACTAACCAGAAACTTCTACTGTATTCATCCTATCCATATCAAAATCAATAAAAGTTCATTAAATTCGACAGCTCCTAAGAATAAGTATTTGGCGACTCCATCATCTGCCATCATAGTTTTATTATCATCATCTTACGATACTTCCTGCCAAAAATAATGTATGAGGGATTTTCCGTTGGGATAAAATAAACACAAAAAGTTTGATTGATTGCATTTTGAGGCAAATAACTGGTGCTCTAATAAGGTATCAGAAATTCTGGTTGGAATGGGTATTTTTATAACCTCTGTTTCAGGCATACAGTTTTTGGTAGCTACATATTCCGTGCCTCAGGATATTTTAATTCGTTAAATGTTTTTAATAAATTATTAAATATTCATAAAATTTCCTAAATTTTATCAGATAGAATTTATATGTAATCAATTTTGTGATGTCGCATGATGTAGGCAGGTATAACATTAGTACAACAAATGAGTATATCCACATTGTGAGAAAATATAAAACAGTGGCGCTGGCAAAAGAAATACCTTATGTCATAAAAATTATTATATTATAATACTAATAATACAATAAATACAGCTTTGAAACATATTTTTTAATATAAACTCTATATTATTAGTTCCGGTGTAAATTTTGCGGAACATCCCTAATGTTTTTTTACTACGTTTAAGTCTCAAATATTCAAATCGTCACAACGTCTCGGCCAGCCGCGTAGCGTCCTTATCTGTTTTATTATTGAAATCTCGCTCTCTACTTGATCGCCGACTGACAATACACTTGAATGCATGCTTCTCATAGGCTCGACGTTTTTAGGTCAGTAAATAGTGAAGATTGTATATTTTAGGAAACTTAAGTAAGTTTTTCTCATGGTGAAAATCGCGTATGGAGGAAAACACGCCTACTGTATTTAAAACTAATAAATGTTTAGAAAGTAGGTTAGTGTATGTCTGGGATTTCTAATTGAATGAGTGAAATGTAAAAGGTGTAATGTGTAGCGCTTTTCTGAGGATAAGAATAGGGCACGTTTACTAAATTTAATAATTTGATGTTTTTAAATGGAACTTATAATAAGCATGTAAAAAACTTTAACGATTACTTAGAGTTTCTCAAACTTTAGCATACTTTCATACGACGACAAATAATTCGTGAAAGATTTAGAAATTCCTTGTCCAGATTGAAGTAAAACAGTAATTAATCAGGAATCAGGGAATATCGTATTTTTTTTTAATTTCAAGTAGCGGAGGAATAAGAAGTATTGTATTTAATGTAGTTAGGTACGAAAAATGCGAAATTAACTTAATGCAGACCTCAAACTTTACATTTAGGAAGTTTAGTTAAAGAAAAAATATTCAAGCAACCAAATTAAATTTAAAAACATGTTCGCCTGCGGCGTTTTTACGCTTGGGTCAACCCTACATTTCTAAGGCCACTGTTTCCTATCTTAGTCTCTCTATTTCAATCAAGCTCTGCGAGCTGCTACTAGTATAAAATTTAAATTTAGAAGTGCCCGTCGCGTATGGAACTAATATTAAAATTGCCTTTCTCAAAAACCCAAATTTCTCCATACTAAGAATCAATCTCCGAATTATATTTATCAGACAGTAAGTCCAATAAAGACGGTACTTGATGGTTGACCTAAATATTTTATTTTAACGCGTCTGAAACTTTGAAATGCTTGTGAACAAAACCGTAAATTGAAAACTTCTAGCGGTTTTACGCTTTTACTTTATTCTTTCACGCCCAAAATTAATCAATATAAATTCATTAAATTCTACGGCTAGTTTTATTTTTATTATTTTAAACACCCAGTAAGGTGTAAAGTGTTATATTTTCTTTCTTGGTTAAAACTTTTATAAAACATAATTGATTTTTAATTATTGATTTTACAAAACATTAAAAACTCGAAGAGAATTTTAATACTAAAAGACATGTTGGGACAAAGATACCCAAATATTTTTATTAACTACGTTTATCTAGTAATTTTTTTAGTGCATTTCTTCATAGTATCTATATTATGCAATCGGCATATAACAGTGAACTGAATTGAGGGTATATTGTAGGCCATATACCGTGCGAGCAAAAATTATTTGCATCAAGGAGAGCCTTGCATCTAAGGACGCAATGATTAGCCGTAGAGCTTAATACCTGTTGGGTGTCAGTAACTACCTGAATTAACAATCAGTTATTCCGTCATCTTATATAAACGAGTTATTTTCCGAACACATATACATAACCTTAATATTAGAGCTAAAAATAAAATAACACCACCATCATATCATCGAACTGCCATTTTTGAGCGCAGTTTTTCGTATAATATAGCCAACTTCTACAACTATGTGCCAGATACTTTTATGGACCTTTCCCAATCTGCTTTTAGAAAAAGTACACTAAATATATAATGGATAGAAGATAGTAAGATAGGGACCTTATATCCTATATTGCCGATCCTGCTCTGCCTAATAATTACTCATAATTGTTCTTTTCTTCTTAAATATGACCTAAATCACCTTTACCTACATCACAAAATTTGTTTATTTTTTTTTCTACAAAGGTTGAGTTTGATCAGAGAGGTATCCTGGGAAACCTCATCTGAACTTCGCCTTTTTCTGAGGACCATTATTTTAGTCTAACAATATGTATACATGTACTGTGGAAGTCAGAAATAAAGACATTTATTATTAATATTATTATTATTATCTTTGACAGTCGTTACAAGTAATTTGGTTCATCGCTAATTTTTCCAATTTCTTGAACAATTCACACAATGGGCTTTACGGAACAGCACAAAACATTCATGGTTGAAGCGTATTTTCGAAACGGGGTTAGAGTAAATGGTGAGTGCAATACAGTCCGGGTTTGTACATATACATATAATATATGTACTGTGGAAGTCAGAAATAAAGACATTTATTATTATTATTATTATTATTATTATTATTATTATTATTATTATTATTATTATTATTATCTTTGACAGTCGTTACAAGTAATTTGGTTCATCGCTATTTTTTCCAATTTCTTGAACAATTCACACAATGGGCTTTACGGAACAGCACAAAACATTCATGGTTGAAGCGTATTTTCGAAACGAGTTTAGAGTAAATGGTGAGTGCAATACAGTCCGGGTTTGTACATGGACGATTTTCACGAACATTTTCCTAACGTTGCTTTTATTGCTGGACATTTTTATCATTGCCTGAAAAGAACCGTGGCTGTGTTTAGGGAAACAGGTTCTATACAACACAAAAAAGGAGCAGGAAGACCATCTGGGAGAACAGAAAAACTTGTTGCTAATGTTCGTGAAATAATGCAAAATATGCCAACAAATTCTATAAGACGCCTGTCCCAAGAACTGGGAAGATCCTATGGAACATGCAGGACTTTTCTTAAGAAGCAGCTAAATTTATTTCCTTATAAAGTGTAAGCATCCAAGAAATACAAGCCGCAGATTTTGAAAGACGCAGGAATTAGTCTCAATGGTTTACCCAAAAATGATTGGTCCAATTTTTTTTCATGACACAGTTACAGCACAGCGGTATAGAGACAATATTTTGAATCCATTTGTGGAGCAATTACTTGACGACAAACTATGTTTTGGAAATTTTCAACAGGACGGTGTAACCGCCCATACAGCCGCCGAAACTATTAACTACTTACGCAATTTTTTCGACGACAGATTGATTAGTTTTCGATCAGACATTGAATTCCCACCTAGATCACCTTGTTTAACGGTTATGGATTACTTCGTTTTTCCTTATTTAAAGAATACTATTTTTAAAACACCAGTTGCAAATTTAGAACAATTACAAGGAAGGATTATCCAAGAATGTGGTAACATTTCTCCAGAGTAGTCCAGCGATGATGGTCAACACTTTTGAAAATATGAACAGAAGTGTGAGTTTATGCTTGGAGCATGGCGGTGGCTAATTTCAGCAATTTATGTAATTATTTTTCTTTTTCTTTCTGTATATTCTTACTTTGTTAATTTTGTAAACAACAAAAATATATTTGTATTTGTCTAAGTACTTATTTTATTACTCATTAGTTTGGCATAATATCATGTCATAATATGAATTTGACAAAATTTTAACCTAGATTTGGTTAGATATATCGTCCCCATATCATTGTGATCTCAACCAGGCCCTTCGTTTATTAATCCAAGCCCTCTTTGATACAAATAATTTTTGCTCGCACGGTATATCCAACTTTAAGGGCCATCGTAAATAAAATTGGTATGCAACTGTATTTCTGTGATTTCTAATAGATACAAAAAAAATTGTTTTTTTGTGTAAATTATTTTTATTTAAGTATTCCAAAAAATAACTAAAATACAAAAAAAAATAGTAGGAAGTTTGGGGATATTGGTTTTCCCTAACCAGTTAATCAATATTAACGTTCATAAATATTTGTTGTTGACAAACGAAGCAACTGAGTAAGTGTCAGACATTATTAATTTAATTTATCAAATAAAAGGTTTACAAAACTGCAATAAAAACAACAGGTCCATATTTAAAAAAACATACCTATCGATGGCACTTCAACGACGAAACGTCAGAATCAATATTTGAAATTAATTTTTCGACATCTCTGTAAATAAAGCCAGCAAAAAATAAAATATGAATTCAGAATTTTTGGTTTTTCCGAATATCTTCGGAAGTACTGGGAATTTTCCAAATTTTGGACAGCATGTTAATCATCGTTAAATTGCGCAACTTTGCCCCAATTTGACCTTCGCTGTATCTCTAACCATTTACGAGATCCGAATGGTGAGCGTCGAATTTGTAACACCCTATATTTAACCGAGCACTGATATCGATCGAATCAACCACTTACTTTGAAGCCGACCTAAATCTTTCATTTTAGCGCTGTCATAAACGTTAAACTAGTTTAACACAAAATCGTATACCGGAAATATTTAGTTTATTCATTCCAAACCAAAATGTAACCCATATAAATTCATTAGATTCGACAACTTCTCGAAATGAGAATGTCGAACACAGTTTCAAAAGTCTATTTATTTTCAATAACTATTTCTTTTATACTAACAAAAAAAATTATATTGACGTGCAGACAAAGGTTTTAAAATTGAAAAAAAATATATGCCTACTTTGAAGTTAGAGGGTATTTTAAACTGTATATACTAACAAAAAAATTGAAAATATTATAGGGCCGAAGTTGCTGAGAGAAATTCAGAGTCTTCGTAGCGCAATTCGCAGAGAGTAGTGACCGAGATTAAGGTTGGTTTTTGCAAAGTGACTTTTCCAACTAACCAGAAACTAATACCTTGACATCGAACGATATTTTTCTGGAAATTCTTGTATATCACAGATACAAATATCTTATGGTCTTGTAAGGCATTGCTAGAAAGGAGAGCTACTATACTGACTCGGAGGTAATGCATTTACCCGGGGCAAAAACCAGCCCTAGCTAGCCTTGTCCAGTCGAAAAATCTGTTATGTTGAATTAATAAATATGTTCAGAGAGAGGTGATCGAGAGGTTCCGCATTCGATTCCAGGCGGAGACATAAAACTTTTCCAAATTCCAAAAGCTTTCCCTGCCTCTGATTGATATTAAAAACCACAATTAGCAAAATAAATTGTATTATTTTAAATATATATTTAAATCTGTTAAACCGAAGAGACCTATATTATGAAAACCATATTTTAAGGATAAAGTGGAGATATTATTTGTGCAATCGAAAGTGTCATAGAAAAAGTGGCATATCCTATCTTTGCTTACACGTCATTGAGTTATGTGTCCAAGAATCCCACTGGTATATCTACTGATAGAAGTTATGTCAAGGATAAGCGTCTAGGTACACCCCGATGATATCGATTGACATGCTTCGCGCGTCATAGCTAGCCCAATAAAGATGACGTTGCCAGTTGTCTAGGCTCTGTCTCCTTATGACATTACTAAAGGATATTTACTGTAATCTCTAACAAGGACGTTTAGCTAGTTAGTTTAATATTTTATTAAATGGCCAGTTGGACTTGAATAATTCCCCATTGGTAAATTTATGTATTGGGTTTTCCACTCATAACAAAATTGTAGTTTGAAAAGGCAAGAAAAACACGAAGTCTTTCTCCACAAAATTTAATAGAATAAAAATTCTTAGCATACCAGGTCTTTACATGTTTCGAACGTAGAAACGTTCATCCTCGGGAGACAGAAAGTATGTTGCTGATGGTTGTAGCAAAAGAGAAAACAATAAGTGGTATGTATCAAACCTTAATGGAGCTTTTATGGTATTAAAAGTTATAACGATAAAATTCCATTTTGAAATTATTAAAATGAAAGTAAGTCAAAAACATACGGGGTATGTGGAAAAGACTTATAAGTGAGTCTAGAAAAACCAAGACGAGGAAAAAGTTTTCCAAAGGATTTTCTTAAAAACATGTCTTGTAGACAATATAAAGAAAAACAATATTAAGAAAATCCTTGGGAAAACTTCTTTTTAGGAGTAATTTTTTTAATCCATTTTCCTCTTCCTTGTTTTTCTAGACCCACTTATAAGTCTTTTCCACATACCCCGTATGTTTTTGACTTACTTTCATTTTAATAATTTCAAAATGCAATTTTAATTTAATACCATAAAAGCTCCATTAAGGTTTGATACCTACCACTTATTGTTTTCTCTTTTGCTACAACCATCAGCAACATACTTTCTGTCTCCTGAGGATGAACGTTTCTACGTTCGAAATATGTAGAGACCTGGGATACTAAGAATTTTTATTCTATTAAATTTTGTGGAAGAAGACTTCGTGTTTTTCTTGCCTTTTCATACTTTCAACTCCACTTTAAGTATGGACTATTTCATCAAATTAAAATTGTAGTTATTCTTGTGTGTTATACCTATAGATATATCAATTATAGCTTATATTATCTGAGCCTAATTTAAAATGTGTTACCGATTTGTTAATTCTAGATAGTACTTGAAGTAAGTTAAATACTATTTACAGAAAAGTTATTTCTTAATGAAAGACAATTTATTTTGTCAAAGTTTCACTTTAATTGAAAAAACTTTTTTTTACACGACGCGTCTCGCTATTGTAGCTTCTTCGGGTGTATGGTGCTAACTAATTTTATTTCAGTACAATAACAAAATGGTCTTGTTACAAGTTTAATTATTTAATTATATGTTCTTAACACTGTTTAGGTATTGTAAACTTAAATATTGTTGTCCGTATATTATATCTTAATCTTATGGGAATTCCAAAGAACCCTATTTAGATTATTGACACAAATTTAGCAAAGGGGAACTATTTAGTTCTAATTGGTCGTTTAATAAACGACTCAACGATTCAAAGTTGAAAAGTCATTTAGTTGTTTTTAACATCTGACGAAGACTCTGTGTGTCGAAACAACTTTTATCGTTTCGTTAATAACAATAAAGAAGTGACTTACACGTTTGTATAATTATTTCGGTCGATTTTAAATGGATCTACATCAAAATAAATATCGGCAACTCAATCAATCATTAAACCATTTTTGAACATAAATAACAAAGTGGTAGGTATTCCAAAATCGGTCACTTAACTCTAATCAAATCCTGAACAGAGTGTGTAATTCCAATAAAGAAGACAATTTATTTGATGGTTGACCTAAATATTTTATTTTAGCGCGTCTTTACCTTTGAAATACTTGTGCATAAAATCGTAAACCGAAAAGTTTAGCGGTTTTACGCTTTTACTCTATTCGCTTTCTACCGAAAAGTAATCAATATAAATTCATTAAATTCGACGGATCTTCGGAATAAGTACGTAGCGGCTCCATCATTCGCCATCATAGTTTTATTATCATCATTTTTACGATACTCTCAGCTGAATTTAATATATGGGGGATTTTCGTTCGGGATAAAAGTTTGATTTATCGATTTCTTTGGCGAATGGGTGGCTTTTTTATAAAGTAAACATGATTTTAAATTAATAAAATAATATTTGAAGAAGCCATGCCAAAGATTATTAATAATAATAATGGCTTTTTATTTTATAAGAACATAAATTACAGCTTTATTGGCGAGTTTTTTTGGCCGAGCGAGCTTGCGAGTGAAGCAATAAAGTTAGCATATTATGCAGGATTTTATGTTAAATTGCTTCCAAATGAAAACGAAAAAGGATTTGATTCTTCATTTATTTTATTCCTCAAGTCTTGTATAACATGTAAAATAATTACGAGTAACCGTCACAGCTGTCACACATACAAAGTTCGTTATGGTTCCAAAGGATACAAATTATTTGCGCTTTATTTTTAATAATGTACTAACATGGTTGTCAAAAAAGGGTGTCATGGAAGAAATTCAAAATATAGCCTCACTTGCCAAGGACTCTCTCCTGCCAACAAAGTCAAGACAATTGTATGAAGAGACATGTACTTTTTATCGGAAATGGTTTGACCAGAAAAATACCTTAATAACGGACGATACCATTTGTGACATATTTCACCAGCTAGCTTTCTAAATACAAAAATTCTTCGATATGGACGGAATATTCTATGTTGAAGTTGATTATAAATTTACGGGAAGGGATAAATATAAGCTAATTTCCAAGTACTATTCCCTTTCTCAAGAGGAAATTGGAAGGGTACCGTCCAAAAAATCCTTAGTTCTCTCCAAAGAACAAATAAAAGAATTTCTTATAAAAGCGAATAATAAAAAACATCTATTTAAGAAGGTATGCCTGTTATTATAAAGCGTTTTAAAAATATATTCGTAAATTATTATTTTGTTTTAGGTTGTTTAATTCTTGGTCTAGCTGGAGCATGCAGGCGACAAGAGTTGGTAAATTTATTAATAACGTCTGTCGAACATTCCCTTCACATATTTTGGTTAAACTAAATGTGGCCACT
The DNA here is from genome assembly GCA_963969555.1 of Polydrusus pterygomalis. Classification (NCBI taxonomy): domain Eukaryota; kingdom Metazoa; phylum Arthropoda; class Insecta; order Coleoptera; family Curculionidae; genus Polydrusus; species Polydrusus pterygomalis. The sequence goes on along the minus strand of OZ018378.1, from coordinate 23,825,710 downwards.
GGCACGTGGCAGTGACACGCAGATAGATAAAAAAGCCAGTAGCCGATACCAGCTCACATGCCAACCTCTCATTTAAATATGGTTTGTTTATCTGCCTCAGAGTAGCGTACAGCCCATAAAACCGCGGGGACTTCCAAGTTACGTCCGTTTCTAAACTTGGTGGCGCTTGAACCCTTTACTCCTGAGTAGTCAGTGAATTGCACGCACTACAACCACTACACTGCTCTTGGCACAGATGATCAAACCCGTTTCTGCTTATTGATTTTTTTTTATTGATTTTCTTTTTACAAGGTCCAAGCAAGTTCTTGTGTTGATATTCTTCATAATATCAACACTGATCATAGTACAAAAAGACACGATAGTGCGTCGCAATTTTTGGCCGGGGAGTGGTCAAAAAAGTTTTTCGCCTGCGTGCGTCGCTTCAGCTAGTGGGCTTTTTACATTAATGGTACCCAACCTTATGAGTTGGAGTCAGTCACTCAGTCTAACCCTCCTCCAATCGTAATTGCCTAGCTACGCCCCTGTATTTGACCACCTTAAATTTTGCATGGGATTTTCTTTTTCGCGTCAACTAACGTGTATACTAACTTTCTTAAAATTCCGATAACAACATCAACGGTAAATTATAAATTTCGAAAAATCGATGACTCTATTCTACATAATATGTATTACTTGAAAACTCTATATTTAAATCTACATTGACAGTTTATTTTAAAGCTCGTCCCAGCATTACTTTTAAGCATGATCTATAAGCATTCTAACTCCTATACTTAAACTATAAAGCGGAAACTCGTAGTGCTTTTAGTAATTTTATTTTGTTTTCTCTCTAAGTTTTAGAAATCAATATAAATGCGACAGTTAACTTAGCAACTATTTAGATAACAGATAAGTACTTTTCCGCATGGTACAAAATTTGTATCTACGACCATAAAAACACAACAAAATTAAAAAAACGTTGAAATAAAAAGTATAGTAAAAAATGTTTACAATAATTACAAAAATCTGATCTGGTCTAGGGGGAGTAAGAGGAAGATCGTACGGGTTTGTTCGGGTTTTTTCGGGTTTGAGATCATAGAAACACAAAACTAAAGCGGTAGCTTTGTCACAATCAGATTATTATTAGTAAATTTTCCATTCTGGACACAAAATTCATACGTAGTCCAGACAATAAAATACTCATAGATTGGTATAGAAAACCATTTAGCTCTGGCAGATACCTGAACTACAATTCATGCCACAAACAAAGTATGAAAATAAACCTGATAAAACAAATGAAAACGAGAGTCTCGAAAATTTCATACCCATATTTCCTCAATAAAAATCTCAACATTCTTTCACAACAGTTTCTGGACAACTCATATCCAAAAAAACCCTATAAAAAAGATCCTTTTCAATACTTCAATTGCCAAAAACCGAATGGTGATCGATGACATAACCAATAATACTCAAAATGTCGAAAGGAGAGATGAAGACATCACTGATACGGTACAACCCATTATTTTTACTACTTTCTGGGGAGGTCACCCCCAGTCAAGCCAGAGTTTGCAAAGACATCAATATCAAAATTGCTAATAAATCTGTTTTAACAATAACCTCTGTTTACTCAAAATTAATAGACAAGATCCCAATAAAACAACACTCAGATGTAGTGTACAGTGTCCCTTGTGCAGAGTGTGAAAAAATCTATATTGGCTAAACTACCAGACCACTTTCTAATAGAATCACATCTCACAAGAGTGACTGCATCCGGAGAGATGTGGTCTAGCTGAACACTTCCATAAATTCAAACATAATATGACTCTATCAAAATGTTAACATCACAAAATAACTATACTAAAAGGCTCTTCCTAGTGATGGCATTCATTGCACACAAACCAAATGCGATGAACAAGAGGACTGACATCCAGCACCTTAGTGAAATTTATGCATATATTTTACACCTAGACAAAAATTACCCGCCTAGTTTCTCATTACAAAACAATTCATTTGTAACTATTTCAATTTAAAAAAATGTCCCCACAAGAATGTTTACAAAGTAGTTTGGTATCGCTGCATCCTAACATTTAAACACTACGGCAACATTAAATCCACGAAGAAAACGCAAAGAAAAACAAACCCATGTTTATTTGGCAGCGAGAGTATACTGCGGTCACAAGATAAGAATTTGCGTTGCACAATAGTGAAAAACTTGTGAGCGCAGATGTCTTTACCATTTCTTACTTCGTAAGTCTGCTTTCTGAATTTATAGCTTTGTCTATTTTACTTTCTCGTCTAAGGTTAAATTTCCGTATAATTTTTTATTTTTACAGAAAGGCACTAGTGCCTTTAAGAGGAGTTTTAATAATCCATTCTACATGGCTAGAAGCCGGTATATTTCAATTTAAATTGACATTTCTTTCCCGCGTTGCTTTTAAGTACGGTTATAAGCTCTCTAACTTCCATACTAAAACTATAAAGCGGAAACTCCATAGTGCTTTTACTACTTTTATTTTGTTTTCGCCTTTATTCTGTAATGTAATCAATATAAATTCATTATATTTGACGGTTCTACGGTAAAAGTACGTAGCGGCTCCATCTCCATCGTTCACCGTAATAATGTTTTATTATCCTGGTTTTTACTCTAATCGCAATCCAATGTAACATTTTATGTGGGCGTTAAAATTTCAGTTTATAACTAAAAAGCTTTATAAAAGTTTTATTCTTCTATTACAAAGTTGATATTCGAGCAGTAAATATCAATTTTTACCAGACATCAAAAAAGAACGAGGTTCTCAATTCCATAGCTAATCTAACTTAAAAAAATATATTCTATCTGGGGACAACTATGTAACTAACCTTATTCTTGTTTGTTACATGGCAACTGGCAACCATTGTCTTGTCGTTGTTAGTTACGCAAGAATTCGCTGCCAGTATTCAGGGTGACCACCTCTCCGGTTTTCACCCGGAGTCTCCGGTTTTTTATACTTGACCTCCGGGCTCCGGTTTTTTTAGTAACAGCTCCGGTTTTTAACAATTTTCTTATTTTTCCTAAAAAATTACTTTAGTGAAGAAGACCTGTCAGGAATTTGCTATGTATTTGTCAAAAGAAAAGCAAAAAGAACTCTTAGCATGATGCCGCAGCAATAAAAAGTACTCTTTTAAATTTTAGCAAGTTTAATGCTTTCATTTACCTTACCTACCATTGGTTAGGAATTTGTTTTCTTTTTATATTCTCTTGTATTTAAGTAGGTAACTTACTTAACGTGATTTTAGACTTTATTTTATGTTTGTGTTAACTTTTGACTAAGAGTTTGTTTGTTGTTATTTTTTTTTTTGGACCTAAAAACTTATTTTGTAATTTATCTAGATGTGGCAATTATTAAAAATAAAAATGTTTGAAAACAATAATCCTTACCTGGTTAAAGAACTAGGTACCGCACCGCCCATAATAATTATTGGTTTTTAAGGCAGTTCCTGACGTATAAATAAAAATATTTTTTTTTTATTTCAGCTTTTATTGTGTACCTATATACTTAAAATTATTAAAGTTGTTGACCGTTACTCATAGAATCTCCAGGTTTTGATAGCCCAAAAAAGGGTGTGGCACCACTGGCACCCAAAAATGTTTGCCTGCGGCGCATTTTTAAACGAATTAAAAAAAAATTAATATCTCCGGTTTTCGACTGGATACAAGGTGGTCACCCTGCCAGTATTGTGTAAAAAGCGACCACATTAAATTGATTTTTGATGAATAATCAGCAAGAAAACGATCTAAACGTGGAAATAAATAAAGCAGCTAGTGGAGCTGCCTTTGAGTTGTTACCGAAAAGGTCCTTGGAACAGTACAAAAATGCCTATGGAAAATCTCTGCAGTGGTGCGATATGAAAAACGTTTCTCGAAAATAAAATAAAAATATATATTTCGAAAAGACATACGGAAGTCTTTAGCTCTTTGGTCACACTACTTGATTAAATCCACATAATATACAGTGTGTCCAAGAAAGTCTGCAACATATGGGAAAATTTTTTATCACCGATTTCTCAGAAAATTTTATTCTTTATAAAAGTTGGTGCATGCCTTAGAACTATAAATTCATATTTCATATTTCACCTGCGGCTAATAGGAAGGGAGTAAATGCCATTTTTTCAAAATTGCCTTAAGAGTAAAGTACCCTAATTATTAGAAATACAGCAAAATTTTATATGGAAATGTTCTTGCAAATTAGTAAGTTAGTCCAAATACGAAATTTGAGTTAGGTGTCACAATTTTTAATTTTTTTTTGTTAATCTTTATTTTCCCCTAAACGGTACACCTCTGGTCGATTTTTTGTGTACCCAATTTTAATATATCTATTAAATAACTTAAACGTGGGTTTATAATAAAAATGGATTAAGTAGTTGCAAACTTTTTAAAACCTTTCAATGTTACGAGTTGGTTCAGATATTAGCGTGTTGCACGCCTACTTAAACACATTTTAGCCAACTTAGGTTCTAAACAAAATTATGATAGAATCCAACTTTTTTCATATTACTGGAAATAACTAATAATTTATTTGTCATTTTCACCCAGTAAGCTGAAGTCCAAAAACCTATTTTAAAGAAATGCATATAAAAAAATTAAAAATTGACACACCTAACTCAAATTTCGTATTTGGACTAAGTTTTTAATTTGCAAAAACATTTCTATATAAAATTTTACTGTATTTCTAATAATTAAGGTACTTTACTCTTAAGGCAATTTCGAAAAAATTGCATTAGCCGCAGGTGAAATATGAAATATGCATTTATAGTTTTAAGGAATGCAACTTTTATAAATAATAAAATTTTCTGAGAAATCGGTGATAAAAAACTTTCCCATATGTTGCATACTTTTTTGGACACACTGTATATATAAACCTATAAACTTATCGCTTTTTTGAAGCGAAAAGGAGAATGCTATCAACCCTATAAAGTCTATGATTTTTAAGACAGACCAAACTGAGCAGTTCGTCAGAAATTTATCAGAGCATAAATACCTGATGATGAATGTAGCCACTATACACATAAGGTGTTGGTCGCAGAGAAGGGCTGTGCCATTTGACAATCGACAACTTCGAGGATTTGGATAGGTTAGTGGCCTTTTACTGTAGTTAAGCCATTTTATTGAAATTTGTACCGAAAAAAATCGAGCTTTTCGGCCAGCAGTTATCGAACATCGTAAAATTTTTATCAAATAGATGATATACCTATGCCAAACAAAATATACTAGAACTGGAAACCCAGTTTCGGCAAAATGCCTGCTCTCAAAGGAGAATTCTTGAGGCTACCAGATCCGAAACATTACACTGGTCAATGTTTTCGTCGAAGAAAGATACTTGTATTTATTTTTAACACTAGTGTCATAACATGACTTTTTAGACACAGGCAACAAGCGGTAAACAGTCGTTTGTAGATAAAACATTAAAATTAATTAACTTATTAAATTAAATGAAATATCCTGGTCTTGAAGTCTTAAAAATACATCTCGCTGGTGTCTATATGAGATGAGATGAGATATAAGACACTAATAGTTTTTGAAAAAAATATTTTAATGCTTCAGAAAACTGGTCCTACTTTTATTATTGGTTCAACATTGAATTATAGATACAGGTAAAGTAAGGGCTTTTGTGGAGGAGTAAGAGGACGAGCAATTCTTTGCCCCCCCCCCCCCTCCCCCTCTACTACTCTCTGCCTCTGAATAAAGTGTACCAAGCCTTTCAAGGCAACCGGAAGCAATTAACAAAATATAAGACCAACTAAAACAAACCTGAACAAAATATATTAAAGTGTATCTTAATTATGAACTTACAGCGCCCCCAGTAAAATCATTAATCCAAATTTCAAATTCTTTCAGCGTTATTCAACGTTATCATTAATTTATACCATCAGAAAAAAAAGCGGATTATTAATGATTCAATGTTGTTTGGAAAACAACTTAAACAATTTGAATCTGTCAGCTTTGAAAGCCTTAAGAAAATATGAAAACAAAGAAAATAGGTTCCTTTTTAACGTGTATTTAGATACAAGCAAATCACCCACATAAATTATATGATGAATTAATAGAACCGAAATGATTGATAGCCCTTCTATAAAAAGGAACAATCCTAATTATAAATTGGATAAAAACCATCGCGGGCTGATTTAGGGAAGCGGGGGCGCCTTCTCCCTTCTCCCTGAGCACTGGACACCTTAGGTAATTCTGATCAACATATTTTTTCGTCTGTATATAAACCCTTAAAAATGCTAGCGACTCTGTCAGTCAGTTTCTATAGCTACAGCAGAATCTAGTTTTCCTACATTGCGATACTCAAAACCTGCCTGCGCAGTAGCATGGGAGACGAACTACTAACTGGTATGTAGGTAGCGTTACTCTCTTGAGGTGGGTCGTTATTTAGTTAACGCAACGTGCTCCAGAACGACGAAGTAACTAGTTACCGTGGAGCGACGCCGGCAACTGTAAGTTTTGATTTGTGACTTCGCTACGGCTGTAACGCGGCTTGAGCTCAACCACAGCCGGACTTGAGATCGAGCCGTGAAACAGAAACATCGACAACACTGTGTGTAAGATCCATGTGTCACGTGACTTTCTTGAGCTTTGACATGGTTTAGTATGTAATTTACGCGAGGTGCGCGTGTTATCTGTGCGGTTTTTCGTATTAATTTGTATTTTTATCCGGTTTTCGATTGATATCTAATAGAAAATTTAAGTGACATGATTGCTAAGAACTTCTACAAAATATTAGTGAACATTTTTGGTGCGCGTTTGCTGTAATAGCAATAATAATTAATATTACCGGCCGTGGGGTGATACCTGCCCGGATGTCATCCACCCTTGCCACGCCGCTGTATGATAGTTCTAATATTGACAAGTTTTTCATTGCAGGAAAGCAGGTTTATTGTAGATTATTTCCGGGAACGGTATATTAAATTACGTAATAATACAAAAATAAATAGTAATAATACTTTTACTGAAAATGGCCCATGTTATCCTGCGGCATTTCTTGTAAGCACGATCCGCTATTGATTTTGGATCACAGAGATCGTTTTACGGTATTTCGACTATGTTTTCCCTAATAGGCAATGTACCTTTGCCCTCTATTATACAGGATTATTTTTTTAGGGTTCAAAATAAAAAGTCTGTTAGCAAAGATATAACGAGAAGGGAGCATAGCTTGCAACAAAAACTGACCTTAAGAGAATAAAATGATCCTGGAACTCCTGGAAGTATTCAAAAAAAATTCATCAACCATATTTTGTCTACACTACTACTCGTTATAATTTTCAAAAATATCCACAATAAAGCAGGACGCACTTTGAATCGGCATGGCACAGTCTAAACGCTATTTATGTACAGTGTCGCCAGTAAAGTCCGCATCATATGGGATTTTTTTTAATAATAGCTTTATTCAAAATTTGACTTTGGCATCAAGTTCTGCTTCGATCGAGATGAAAATTACGCAAAAAAATAGTAGTCACGTGATTCGCATTATCTGTCAAAATTAAATTTTTTCCAAAAAATAATTTAAAAGTGGAGTTATTTATGAAAATATTGAAAAAAGTTATTACAAAAAGTTTTTTTTAAATGCAGTTTCTAGCCCACTTGCAAAATTTTAGCTGCATAGGGGAGAGCAAGGCAATATGACATACTATCTTTTGAAAATCAATTTTTACTAAACCAAAAGGTATATTAGGTTTTATTCTTCTTTTTTAATATGGCTCTTAACATTTTAAGTGAATTAAAATATTTTACTTGTAAGAATTGCAACGTTTGGGAAAAATTTCAAAAAATAACAAGCATTACAAAAACCATTTCACCTTATAGGGTAAGGCAAATTGACATACCAAATTTTTTCCTTAAAGGCATTATGAAATTAACTGTCCAGTGAGTAAAAAAAAAATAACAATGTAAGTGTAAAATGTAGTTTATATTTTTTATATTTTATGTTTGTTGTACATTAACGAAATTAAAAAAAAAATATTGAAACAAAATATGAATAAATTAAGAACGACATACTGCTATACAGGCAAAACGACACACTGCTATGTCATTTTGCCCAATGTGCAATATAAAGAATAAATATATTTTCTAGGTTATAATTTTATTCAATCATTTAAATGTTAGTGTAATATTAAAACTAGTTGTTGGTTAACACTAAAACATTGGCAGCAACCTTATATATTATAACCAAAATATTTCAACAATCACTTACCTTGATATTTTACATAGGAAAATACACAAACTCTCTAGAAAACAACAATCTATCGACTATGCTATTTGATTACGACTGACGATCTTAGCGGTTAGCGGTATTAAGATGTGTTTTGTAGTAGAGAACTCAACACGAATGTAATCGAACTGGGCCGAAAACAGCTAATATGTCATTTTGCCTGCTATGCCATTATGCCTCGCTCTCCCCTATGTAGCTCGTTAACGGGATAGGAAGCGTGCGTAATATGTAATATAAAGATAGACTTCTTATCAAATAGACCACATTTTTACGTTTTAAAGAAATGAAGGATTACAGCGTTTATAATTTATCTGGTTAGCTGTATGGTCCACGTATAGTCGTATAGTCCACTATAATAGTTAACACGTGCATCAAAAGAAGCGCTGTTATCAGACTTACTGTTAAGTTACATATTAGATTCATAAAATTACACGTTGTACAAGTTTAATATATATAATAATTCAGAAAAATTGCAAACGTTAATAAGATATTATAGGTAGAACAAACTTTTGTTTTGTTGATTTAAATAAAATAAATATGATCATTTCAGTTCTTTGTATTTAATAACTACTTATTTTAGTTCCATGGTGACAAAATCTAGAATGATTTCGGCAACCTCGCTTTTTTTACGGATAGTGAATAATACGGTAGTAATAGTAGTAATTGTTTTTGCGATGTCGTGGTTAGTTGTCGGAATACTCGTATTTGTACGGGTTTTGTGAAGTTTTGTGTTTTTTTTTTGAGTTTATGTAAAGGATATTTCATTTTATTGTTAAAAGTACTAACAAAATGGTGCGTCAGTGTCAGATTTGTGAAAAATTGGATCGGATTATTTTAATCCGAAATTATCTTTTCACAGGTATGGTAAAAATATGTGTTATTCGATGATGTATAGTAATCAGGAAAATATAAAAATAATTCTTTTCGACATTTTTATCTGTGAGATAACTTTTAAGGACAATTATTGTTGTCATGGTAGTTAGGTATAGTTATGTGGGTTCAAGCAGGGCATTAAGCAACAAACACAAACAACAAACAACAAATTTCACTTATTTAATATGGTATTTGAAACATTCAAGTGTAAAATAACATATACCTAGGGCTCCCTCCTAGACGTAGGAAGAAAAAAAATTATACTTCTATTTATATCCTGGCATGTCAACAGAAAGTATTTTTCTTTCAACAATTAAAGTACTTTTATATATTATCAATGCAGCATACCAGAGTATAGTAAAATCAAAACAATTTCCGTCATACCTTCGATTATCAGCAGTGTTGCCAGTTTGTAATCAAAATACCCCAGTAAGGAAATTGCAAAGTATTTTTTTAAATAAAAACAAGCCAAATTTACCTAAACAAACGTTGTTTTTATGTTCTTCATCCAAATAGCTTATTAAAGAAGCTATTAGCTCTTTGCACCGACTATTTAACTGCTTCGGCATTTTTCAATAAAGGTAAACAACATAATCAACAGAAATGTGTCATATCCCTTTGTTATTCTTAGAAGAACAGTTTTTAATACTATTTATAAAAGGATTTGCAGTTTTAGTTAAAAACGACTTAAATAAACTCACGAAAACACGAAATGAAAACAATAAACGTCAATAAAAATTCGCTAACAAATAAACTGGCATTACCGATGCGTTGACACTTCTGTTGCCAACTGTTAGCCCAAAAAATTCAAATGATATTAATTTTTAAAAGGTTAAATTAAAAAAAAAACATTTCCATTAAGCGGCTTAGTATCAGAGAAGAATACATTAAGTTTCTTTAACATTCAATATCGCATGAAATTTATATATTTTTTGCCCAAATTTAATTTTCTTATGTTTCCTGACCGATTTATAATTATCAGCTGATTGATGACGTGCAACGGAAATTGTTTTAATTTTACTATATGTACGTACTACTCGTAAGTGTTATACATAATTAATTATAAATAATATTAAATATTTCTTATTGTTTCTCGCTCAAAATTTCATTCGTTAATAATAACACTTTACAATCATAGCCAAGGCTTTTTTTAAAAGCTTCTTTTAACAATCACTTAAGTAAAAGTTTATTAATACTTTAATGAATTTTTTTTAATTATTACTTATTTATTGTACCACAAAGGGTCCCTCCACCACTGTCCGGGTGAAAAAATGACTCTACGTCAATTTTTAAAATCAGGTTTTTTGTTTAAGTAAATAGAGAGGTGGATGTTTAAACTCATTTTAGAAAAAAACGTTATCGGTTGTTTTCTTTGTTATTATTATTATTATTAGTGTTAAATTGATACGTACCTCTGAAAGACTACTCTAGAACAATTTTAGTACATGAACATTACTCCTTTTCTTTTTCACAAAGAGGTGATTTTTGACGCACCCTATATAGGGGTGTGGTATAAAAATAAAATTAGGTCATTTTTTTTGTCCACAAGGAAAATCGCTAAAAAAAATCCCACTAAAGCAGTTTAGTTCCTATACCTAATGGCCTTTTTCGGCAATTTCTCACATCAAGGGCAAAGAAATCGGATTACTGAAACGATAGGAACAGCACAATATGTTTGAAAGGAGACTAAAAAAGTGTTTGCTAGAGTGAAAAATACTATTTTACCAAATAAATTTATTCGTCTTTTAGGTACAGAGCGTCCTTTTTAGAGCATCGTCTACGTTTTTATGTGAATCAGATTTATACCGTTTTCCTCTTATAAATATTTTAAAAAATTGGATATACAGTGTCCGCAAGAAAGTCCGCATCAAATAGGATTTTATTATTATTATTATTAGGTATAGGTAAAAATTGAAAAAGCAGTTAGTTTTTGCTGGTTTTAGTTTATGGCTGAGGTCCTTTAACCAGGAGTTCTGACGTCTACCAATAGATCTTTTCCCTTGAATATTTCCTTTAATTATTAGTCTCAGCAGTTCATACTTGTTGCCTCTCATAATGTGGCCTATGTATGTAGTTTTTCTTTCTTTAATGAGGGTCATTAGTTCCTTCGGCTTCTTCATTCGTCTAAGCACTTCTTCGTTCGTAATTCGCTGGACATATGAGATGCTCCAAACTCAGATCAGGACTATTAAAAAATATTTTCATGTTTATGAATGTTTTCCTGGCTTGTTCGATTCTAGAGAGGATCTCTCGTTTCGGATCGCACCACGCGTTGACCAGGGTACCCAGATATTTAAAACACGAGACTTGTTCAATCTGATTGCCGTTAATCAGAATTGTTTCAGTAGTGGGTCTCTTGAAGAAGATTAGCAGTTTGGTTTTTGATAATATATTGATGTCCAATCCATGATGCTCACTATATTCAGTTATTCTATTCATCATATTTTGTAGGTCTGATATGTTATCGGCAAGGACTACGGTGTCGTCTGCGTATCTGATATTGGTGATACATACTCCATTTATTTTGATACCTCCCATGTCCTCCGCTAAAGCTTTTTTGAAATTGCCTCCGAATAGTTGTTGAATAGGAGTGGTGACAATATACAGCCCTGTCGTACGCCTCTTCGGATTGACACAGTGTCAGATGTTCCTCCGTCTATTCTTACTTCGGCAATCTGGTTCCAGTAGAGATTGGCTATCAGTGTAATATCTCTTTTGTCAATTCCGGTTATGGATAATATTTCCACCATCTTTTAATGCTTGACACGGTCGAACATTTAAGGAAAAGAGGGCTTCTCGAGTACCTAGTCCGTTCTGGACTCCGAATTGAGTGTCGCTTATTTGTTCTTCGCATTTCTTGTATATTCGAGTGTGGATTATTTTCAGAAAAACTTTAAGGATATGTGGCATTAGACTAATCATGCGATAGTCATCGCATTGTGATGCGTTTCTTTTCTTCGGAATCGTTACAAAAGTGGACTTGAGCCAGCTGGGAGGGATCTTTCCCGTTCTGTATATGGTGTTGAATAGTTCTAGCATAAGATCCAGTCCTTTGCCTTCTTGGCTAGCAATGATTTTAAGTACTTCCATATGCACCCCGTCTGCTCCCGTAGCCTTTCTGTTTTTCTGAGTCTTTATCGCGTGTATGACTTCACTCTTTGTAATAGCTGGTCCGTCTTCTCCATGATCGATCACTACCCTGGGAATCTTATGTCTGTCATCATCAAAAAGCTCCTCTACGTAGCTCTTCCATCTTTTTAGTTTCTCTTCGACGTCAATTATGATTTGATCGTTAGTACCTCTGAGAATTCCTATTTGGCGCTTTCTTCCTACTTCAGCTACCTCCCTGACTTTCTTATGCACATTAAACAAGTCATGTTTCTGTTGTAGTTCTTCGATCTCTGTACAATTCTCGGCCAGCCATTTTTCCTTTACACACATACCATGTCGCTTATCTTTCGCTAACTGGAGTTTTTGTTTTACAATTTTTTTATAGCGCAAAAAGCTATACATTATTTATATAAAAATGGCAATAATGCTTGCCTACCCAAAAAAAGAATCCTGGATACGCCACTGCGAATGACGCTATACGCACAGAAAATCTTCTAGCTCTTCCTGCCATAATAATGCCTCAACGGCTCCTCGCCGACAAAGGCCCAATAGATAAGTCCCAGTAAATCTAGCATTTTTTTGGCTAGTTTTTTTTGCTATTATGAGATCGCATTAGGACCAGGAGTGGACAAAATAATCGTATAATAAATATGAAATTTCATAATTGCCTAGCATGTACATAGTGTGCTATCTTTTTTAACCTGTTAATTTTTGGTTAAATAAATAATAATTGTATGTACTTACTGGCCACACAAAAGTAATTAAAATTCAATAAAAGTATAAATAAAAGGCACCATAACCACTAAATATTTTGAAAACGTAATTAAAGGTAACAAAAAGCACAAAACGCAATTCATAACTCGGTGTTTGGGCTCATTACGGTCCTTTACTAATCTGGGGATATTATTATGTCCCAACATCTGCTGTCATCTGTTTTAAAACGAGAGAATTCGTGCCGTTTACTATACATACCTTATATTATTATGATCGTTTACCTTGGACAAAATATAATATTATATTCTTTATTATGTGGTCGGTATTCTATATACAGTGACAGACAGAATTCTGGCTCCATATGACAAACTTTTATATTTAATATATTTTGATATTTTTAGCCTGATCTCTATACAGGGTAAGACAAAAAAAAGAACAAGTATTTTTTTATTTTCTTGAGTAGAAGGCCGTTACTTCGTATTCGGACATAACTTTTAGTTCTAAACAACTTTCACAAATGAAAATTTTATCTGGTAAGATTACTTTACTCTTGAGCAACTTTTAAAAAATTGAATCTCTCTCGTATTATCCACGGTTTTTTTCTATTTTAATGAGCGCTTGTTTATAGTTATTTAATATTATACCTTCGGAAATTAAAAATGTAACCCATTTTCCATTATTTAAAATAAATATAAAAAAATGGATACTTTCATTGCCTAGATATCAGATACACCAATATATTGATTTTAAAAACCTGTACCATATGGTCTAATTAATGGACTGCTATCGTTTGTATTTGATATGTATACGTATAATTTATAGTTGAATGCAATTTTGAATGCGTGAGCTGACTCTCTGCTCTGTATAGTGTATGTGTACAGTATATCAAGAATGTGCTACTTTGTTGCTAGGTTCTAGGTTGAACGATTTTGGTTTGGATTGGTAACCTTGATAGGGTTTATTAGGCTTATTCGTTTTATATTAGTTCGTTCATGGTGTTTATGATTAATGTAATAATGTTCATGTTATAAATTAAAACGTACCCACGCACAGCGTAGCCTTTAGTGGGTTAAGTTTTTATTTATCTCTCTTAAAGTATATTATTTAAGTCTTTATGTATTATTATTATTATTGTATACTGAGAAATAAATAAAATTTGAATTGAATTGAATTGAATTGTTTAGTTTAAGCGGATGCATAAAGTTTTAGCTAGACTAAATATGTCTGAGAAATTAATATTAAAAAAATTTTCCATGTAGAGCTAGAATTCTGCCTGTCACTGTATCGGGCTGATTCGTTTCTTTATCATAACCCTGTATATAAGTTCTTAAAATCATGGAAAAACTTCCTAACAATTTGTCAGCCCAGAAGCGATAATTTCGTTAATTCCATTCGGGGAAAGTTCCAAGCACGTGCTAGTTTATCCCAAGAGTGTTTCTGCCAACTTCTTGCCAATTTGCCTTCTCCCCGCCCCTGATTAAGGCCCACTTTGCACGCCCGACGCCCCCGGAAACTTGATAATTAATGGTAACACTTTCGCACTGACACACTGACGCTTACGCGGTGCCTTCCCGACCGTGTTTCAGTTCAGACTTCGACTGCAGCCATTACTCATTGTAACAGTCTTATGTTAAGTGCTGCAAGTTATCATTTGCCAAATTTTGAGGTCGATTCCATTAGATATTTTATATTATTTAGTGTCAAAAGAACGGGAACGCTAATCGAGGGTGTTTATCACACCGACGCGACGTGTGCCCCCGTTCCGGGACTGTTAACCTAATTTGAAAGGTATATAATTTTGTTACAATGTCTGGGAACCCTTTATTAATTTAATATCACGTATTCTTCGGTTGAAATGTCATTTCATAAAATAATTTAGGTATTAAATAATGATACAAATGAAAATGATTTTATAATATGTTAGCGGGTACCACTCATCAGCGACTTCGCTCGCTCAATTCGATTGGTATAAATTCGCTATCGCAACAAAGTAAAGCGGGTACCATACATAATACCCAACAGAACTTTTAATAGGTACCCATATTATTATTTAAAAAAAATTTCTTTAATGATTTTTTACATCAATTCTTTCTCTTTCAATAAAAAAGTAATTTATCTCCTAGATTTGTTCATGTAAATAATGTCATGAAATAAGCCACATTACTATTTAACATTACTAATTAATTCTCGCCCTGTATGATGGTTGTTTATACAGTAAGCTAGGAACAACGCCAAAGAGCCCGTATTATACGTAATATGACAGAGGCTCTGAATCTATACATGACAATAATACCAACAATATATAATGTCAAATTAATCTAAAAACTCGCAGCATCACCTGTCATTAATGGCACCCTGTTGAAGTGTGGTATATTTTACGTTAAACGGTTGGCTAAAGAAACAGAACCGGACTAAGTTCTTTTACCTTCACATTCGCCATCTGTTAAATTTTGAAAGGGAGTCGTAGTATTTTGTAAAGATATAGCGTAAATGCTAATTTTATTATTTATAAAATAAAATATTGACTGACCCGTACCTACCAAAATAAGAATACGAAAACATTATAGAACTTAAGGAAAAGAAGAAAACAACATTTATTTCTTTTAGTATTTATTTTTAAAAAGCAAAATAGGCATATATATTTATTATACAAGGAAAAACGTAATACATGCTAAGCAGATATGAATCAAATTAGGTGTAGTTATGTTTTTGAAGAAATTCAATTGCCCAAGAAAGATTGCATTCCTTGGCAATTTTGTCCATTAACCAAGACCTCCCAAATGAAATAGATGTAAATAGTGTTATTGAACACTTTGCTATAACAGCTTCGGCTGCTTCATTTTCTATTATGATGCAGATAAAAATATTAATGATAATCAATTTCAATTATATTATAGTGTCATCAGGATGGTGCATATCGACATACACAACACATAACGCATAAAATGTTCAACATGTGAGTTATGTGTCGATAGGCACAAAAATGCAAGAAAACTGTTAAATAAGAAAAGGATAACATTGTTTTGCGATGTTTCGAGGAATGGATGGATTCCTTGTTACCGAATTTATTCCAATTAAAAGATTTACCCTATAGGTATATAAGTATATAAATGTTACGAATTCGACTAGACATTAGACTTTGCTTTTGGACTGTGTCATGATTGTAATATTATAATATCATCGTTTTAGTTTTGTAAGTCATAATTTTCCAAATTAATAAATCCATCAGATATTTCATAGTATGTAGTGTGGATATAACGAGGACACTAATTACACGTGTTTATCATTCTAACGCCACGGGTCCCCGTTCCGGGACTGCCTAATCTAATTTGAAAGATAATTTCGTTAGAATGTATGGGTGCCCTTTATTAATTCAATATCGCCTATATCCATTGGTAAAGATGTAATTTCGTAAAATAATTTAGGCATTTAGGTTTTATTATTAAGTTTAAAGGGCCTATGTTCCTTGAACCTCCTCGACTCATATGTTGTTGTAGCTGTGGATGGTGACTAAAACAGACACAAGAGTTTGGCGGTAGAAATCACAATTTATATTCGGCGTTGCCAAACCAATGTTTTCATTTAAAAGCAAAGATATTTCCTTCATCACAGTTTTTAGTATGTAGAATTTTGTACAGTTCAAAGAGTGTTCCCTAAGTTTCTAGCTATCTGACTAAAGTTGAATTATGCCTATTTAATGAAACAAACTAGGGGAAGGTTGCCCATATTGGACCAATTTTCAGATTTCTTATCATAGATCCTGATAATAACGCAAAATCGATCTTGAAGCTATACCTTAGTATACTTTAGTATGTTGTTCAACTGCAGGATTTTTTGCAGAATTTTATCTCAAAGTATCTATGGTATACCAGGTTATAAAAAACCTCTGCAAGTGGTTCAATATAAGAAACCGGTTGCCTAAATTGCACCTGGGGATTCCAAAATTGGACCACATGATTTAAATCGGAAGCTTAGGTGTTAAATAAATAAATAAAAAATAAAATTGTTGGTATATGAAGTTTTATACTTATATTTCAAAAAAAAACATCAAATTTACAATCAAAATTTCGGTAGAAGACATCCTAATGCAAAAAAAGTACCTATTAGTTTCCTATATTGGACGTCATAGTTTCATTTTTTAACTCAAAGAAAAAAGATTTTAGCAATATTGAAATAGTCTTAGTTCGTGACATTAACTTATTTAAAGAAAAAAATTATTTTTGCACAATTTGAAAAAATTGCCTAAATTGGACCGGTTCAATTTTGGCAATCACCCAGTGGTGCAATTTAAGCAACTACAACTTGTTTTACAAAACCACCTAGGAAAAAAACAAGAAAAAACAAATATGGCATGGTAATAGGAGAAATAGAAAGAGAAAAACTTACTTGAAAACTTCCATAAAAAGATTTTGCTTAGAGTTTTATGGTTCTAAGGTAAATTCTTAGCAAAATCCTAAAAATATTACATTAAAATTGTGTAAATTAGGTTTTGCCCTATACACGCCAAGCACGAGGCCAAGCACTAACGGCCAACTAGTTTAGTTTTGTTGCCGATCAAAGGTTCTAGGTGGAAGCATGTTACAGTGTTGCCAGATAATATGGCACTTGTTTAGTTTCGGAGAAATGTACCGTGGTCCAATTTAGGTAGCGGTTCAATATAGGCAACCTTCCCCTAAGATAGTTTAATAATAGTTACCTACATCCTAAAAAACCGATGAAAATTAGTAAAAAAAGCATGTAAATAATTCCTTCAAAACCAAATAGCTCATTTTAAAAGATTTATAATATAAAAAGTTGTTTTTTCTTTTTTAAGATTATGGCGTTGTGCATGCCAGGGGTGAAGGTACCTACCAGTCAAATAATTTCTTCCTATTTTTCTGAAAACCTATTATTATAAATTTAATATAATTAGTTTATTCAACGCAACGCAGCAGTGAACGCGAAACATGCGCAGGCGCACCGCTTGCCGCTTGATTGATTCGTAGGTACAATATTTTGGCGGCGAAACTGTTTTATGTTGTCAGGATGTACATAGCGTTTTTCATTAGTAAGTTTAGTGCATGTCGAATGTATTTCTATGTTTTACCAATGAATTACGGCCTAAGTTTTAATCTATCGCAAGGGGAGTTTGATGCCCCATGACCGGCTCTTGGACATATTATTTAGATATGGAGTCAGGGGAGAGGTGTTAAATGTTTTTAAAAGCTACCTAAATGATAGAAAACAATACTTGAAAATTGGATACACACTTAGTGATCCGCTTATTGTAAGAATAGGGGTACCCCAAGGAACCGTCTTGGGACCAATACTCTTCATTACATATATCAACTCCCTAACTGACTTACAAACTGAGAACGGATCTATAATATCATACGCGGACGACACCGCAGTAATATTCTCGGCAAAAACTTGGCATGACGTAAAAAACATGACAGAAACAGGACTATCAAAAATAAAAATATGGCTTGACAGTTTTGGGCTGACACTTAACGTACAAAAAACGAACTACATTGCATTTTCTCTCACTGAAGCAGATCGTCCCCACTTTGAAAGTATTCACATTGAAAATTTTAATGACAGCATTAAAGAAAAATCTTATATAAAATATTTAGGTGTAATTATAGACAAACATTTAAAATGGGACCATCATATTCTTTATCTTACCAAAAATTTACGAAAACTTATTCATAAATTTTATATAATTATTTTACGGGAAATCTTAAGCAAAAGACTTTTAGTTTCTGTTTATAAAGCTATTGCTGAGTCAGTGATACGATATGGAATAATCGTGTGGGGTGGTCTGTATGACAACGCTCTAAAACAATTAAACATTGTGCAAAATTACATACTTAAAGTGATAAACAAAAAAAATAAACGCTTCTCTACCAAACAACTATACACATACACACAAGAAATATTAGACGTCAGGTCTTTATATATCCTGGAAATCTGCTCTTTTGTTTTTAAAAATGAAAATTTTAAAAATTATGTAAATCATACTTACCAAACACGAAATAAAACACACAAGCACATTATCATACCAAAAAGTAACACAGATGTAAATCTTAGATTTGTCAATTATTTAGCACCTAAGATTTATAATATTATTCCCATGGAAATTAAAAGTATTAAAAAAATTAACCCATTCAGGAAAGCATGTAGATTGTATTTATTCGAAAACTTTGTATTGTTTGAACATCTATTCTAATATAATATTCTGTAAGTAGCTTGAACTCTAAAAGAATAAACCAAATTATTTTTAAATTTAATACCCAATAATGTAGCAGGTATAATATGGTATATAGTTCATAGTTTATAATTAGGTAGGTACAAAATAAAATTTTGAGTTAACTATCACTTAGACTTTAGCACATACAGATGTTAAGTCATCTAGGTGCTATTTATTAAAGTATTTATCCTTCTATTTTGCATCTAAATCATATGGTTCCTCATTATGTTGTAATAAATAAGTTGTGAAGATTGTAAAATTCTATCAAATGTAAAATACTGTTGAAAAATTGAATTTGAATGTTTCAATTGTAAATAAAATTGACTCTGTATTTTGCAAGCTCTTATGCTAATAAAGTAATAAACCATTAAGACCTCCGTACAAGTTTAAAATATGGTGGTTGGGGGGGGGGGGGGGGGGTCCGAAAAAACACTCGGATGCGTCGATTGGTATTTCTAGTTGCGCATTTTTTTTAATAAAAACTTTTTATACAGGGTGTGTCATGTAACAGTGGCTAATACCAACTTTCCCATTTTAAGTGCAATGTATATTATTCAATTTTTGGATTCTTCAGAAAATTTTAGACAAATTTCATGTACAATATCCTTTACCTATCTTCAAATGTTTCGGAAATATTAAGTGTTTTCAGATTGTTAACATTTCAGCGTTTCTTTTTACTGATATGAAATTTAAAAAAGGTATAAATAGTTTTCTTTACTTTGGTTTAAAACTCCTGACCTTAGCAAATTGTTGTCTGTCTGCATGACAGTAGTTATTGGTCTGGGGAAAATTCTCACTGGATTAGAGAAGAACATACGCAATATCCTGAAAAGGTTAATGTTTGGGCAGGAGATCATAAATATTATTATCATAGGTCCCTTTTTCATTAATGGCCATTTAAATGGCAATAATTCTTTAGCACTGCTCCAAAATAATGTCTTTCCAACTTTGACAAACTTATATCCTAATCCAGCAAACCTACAACTTCCAGCGAATATGATATGGTTTCAGCACCACAGCACTGCCCCGTTACCAAATCAATGTCCGGCAGTACCTCAACCGATTATTTCCAAATCGGTAGATAGGGAGGCAAGAATCAATTGAATGGCCAGCACGATTTCATGATCTGACGCCATTAGACTTCTTCTTATGGGGTTATGTCAAAAATATTGTAGACAAAACTAAACCCCTCGACCTGATTTAAGAAAACGAATAACGCTTGCGATTAGATCGGTCACGCCTGAGATGTGCAGTAGCATTAGAAGAAATTAGAATTAGGCTGTTGCCAAGACGTTCGCGGCGAGCATTTTCAACATATTCTACATTAATGTTTTTTTTTTGTTTTTTATATTATTAAGAAATAAACGGTATTACTTATAAGTTTTTGGGTGTACCTATTGTTAATTTTTGCAATAATTCTGAAAACATTTAATATTTCCGAAACAGTTCAAAATAGGTATAGGAGGTATAGGGTACATAAAATATGTCTTAAATTTTCTGAAGAATCCAAAAATTGAATAATATATAGGGTGTTGCATTTGAAATAAGAAAGTTGTTATTGGCCACTGTTACATGACACACCCTGTATAAAAAGTTGTTATTGAAAAAAATGCGCAATTAGAAATACCAATATCGACGTATCCGAGTGTTTTTTCGGACACGCCCCCTGTATTTATTATCGAATTTATTCCAATTGACTGATACACACTGTATAGGAGACCCCATTCTCTTCAGTTCACTCATTATTCGTTTTTAATTTAATTAATAACGCTAAAATATAAACTAAATATTATTAAATATTCTATTATTTACTATTAAAATGAAAATTAAATTATTGATTAAATTGTTCCCTATAATTAAACAAATTATAAAGCAGCAAGTTGGCTACCATAATAATTAGTTTAAAACTCTGCTCCCAAAAATTCCAATTAACATTAATTTCATTTGGAAACTGCAAAACAAAACTATGGCACATCGCGAAACATTAATTTAACTTTTAATAATTATTAAACGTCATGTTCGTACACGTGACAAGCCATAGACGGTAATATAGCGTCATCACGTGACGAGTCAAGAAACAAAAGCTATATATCAAGATAGTGACAATATCCCGTTGTCGTATCTGGAGATTGATTGCAGCAACTCGGGTTATGCTTCAGTCAAGCGATTTTTTGTTGATAAAGTCGAGCTTGACAAATGTATTACAAAATGTTGTTGAAACCCGGTTTTAAAAGCGATTTGTGTTGATCTGAAAAACAATGTATAAAGCTTAAATTCTTGTCAAATAAAAAAGTGGAGCTGAGAATTTGGTTTTTTTGTCGTTATTCTTTAACGGGACCTATAACCATAGGTACGCACATGATGAATGTAATTTTCGATACACAGGGTGCTATGGAAATGACTCAATATATTTAAACTCAATTAACATCTGATATGGAAAAAAAATAAAGAATAAATTCGCATTTTAACTTTTGAACTTTATGGCCCGCCGCTACTGGTGGGCTATACAGGGTTTTTCACTTAAAACTCCCCACGCCAATATCTCGAAAACCAATAGAAATATTTAATTTTTGTAAAAAGTAGTCAATATATGGGGTCAAGTAGATATTTTTCAAAGTTTAAAAAATTCGACGCCTACTAAGAGCTAAGCGTCGCGACGCGTCGAAAATATAAATCGATTGCATTGACTTTAAAATTACGCGCATACATGTACATGTTATTTATAAACTTTTTTGTTACTTACTCGAACTTATTTATTTTACTCATTTCTGAGTTAAACCGCTTTATAGTAAACATTTCTTGATTTACAAAAAATGCAATGCGATGATTTTTACAAGAATGCCATGAATATTAGTTACTATGGCAACCATTGTTATAGCAATTGTTTTAAGTGCAATTACAAGCGACAGATATGTTGTCATTGCTGTGTTAAAGATATTATCACATTTTGTCACAAAAAATATTTAATTTTGTTCGGTTTAATCAATACTAACAATAAATATATGAAAATGGTTCAATTTAGCGATGAGGAAAAAGTAGACATGCTACTAGTGTTTGGAGAATGCAGGTCCAAATGTAGAGAAGCAAAAAGAGTTTACGCACAGCTTTATCCGCATAGAAGAGTCCCCGATGCAAAAATATTTCCAGGTCTATGTAAAAACTTAAGAGAATATGGCAGTTTCGTAAAACCTAAACGAAATAGAGAAAAGACTACTACAAATGATGAAAATACTGCTGCTGTAATTCAGCAGGTTGATAATAACCCCAAAATATCCCTATTAAAATTAAAAGAAAATACCGGTGTTTCCATAAGTTCATCGTCGAGAATTCTAAATAGAAACTCTTTTCGCCCTTATAAAATTAAACTAGTGCATAAATTAGAACCAGGTGATCCCGCTAGAAGAATGGATTTCTTAGCAAGATTTGCCGATTTGTATAGCCAAGATGTAAATTTTCTCTCGAAAATTCTATGGAGCGACGAAAGTCGATTCCATAATAATAGAATCTTGAACAGAAACAACTGTCGTTTTTGGTCCGAAAAACATCCTCGTTTGATTAGAGAAAGAGGTAGTCAGCGCATTTTTGGCATCAATGTTTGGTGCGGCATATTAAACGGATTCCTTATTGAACCTCACTTTTACGAAGGCACTTTAAATGCAGATCGCTATTTAAGATTTCTTCAAACTACACTTCCGGAACTGTTAGAAGAAGTGCCCTTTGAGACTAGAATGAATATGTGGCTACAGCAGGTTGGAGCGCCTGCACATAATGCCATAATTGTAACGATGTATTTAGACAGAGAATACCCCAATAGATGGTTTGGTACTAATGGACCGATAAGGTGGCCGGCGAGGTCCCCGGATATTACACCACCAGATTATTTTCTTTGGGGTCACCTAAAGGACGTTGTCTATGAAGAACCTATCGAAGATATGGCTGATCTTATTAACAAAATTGGTGCAGCGTGTGCTGAAGGACACTCCTAGAAGTGACCCAAGCTAATCTGTTGAAAGTTTTTGATATGTGTATTCGAGCAGATGGACATAATTTTGAACAAAATTTTTAATTTGTTTTATCATGTTAATTGCAATAATAATTTTGTTTATTATAAACTCAGATCATGTAAGTAGTTAATTGCAATAATAATTTTTGTTTAATACTTTAACTCAGAAATGAGTAAAATAAATAAGTTCGAGTAAGTAACAAAAAAGTTTATAAATAACATGTACTTTCGTATGCACGTAATTTTAAAGTCAATGCAATCGATTTATATTTTCGACGCGTCGCGACGCTTAGCTCTTAGTAGGCGTCGAATTTTTTAAACTTTGAAAAATATCTACTTGACCCCATACATTGACTACTTTTTACAGAAATTAAATATTTCTATTCGTTTTCGAGATATTGGCGTGGGGAGTTTTAAGTGAAAAACCCTGTATAGTAAAAATTTTGAATGCTCTCGCAAGATTGAGGCAAAGTCACGTGACACTCTGTCAATTTTGGTCTATTAAATTTTCATAAGTTGGCATGAATTCCAGGACCGGACTTGGTTTTACCGGTTTAATATTGCCAAATAATAATAATAATTTATTTTGAAAGGTTTGTTTTATAAATATTATAATTTAAGGTAGATAATAATAAACATGAGTTCTTATATGGTTTAAAGATAAAGTGTCAAAATAGATTTAAAAACTTTATAATATTATTATCCAAACCTTGAAAATATTAAATTAACTGAAACGCAACTTTAAATAGGATTCTGTCACTCAGATTTACAACACAGTTTTTTTTGTTTTATTTGTTGATTATACCTATAGGTAAAATACCATACCTACAGTTCAACATAAACTAATTAAATACAGTCAAATATAACATTTACTGTCAAGAAAATCCCCATATATGGCTTACGTAAGGTACGTAGACCCAAATATGGTTTTTATAGAATTTGTTGGCTATGATACGGTTACATTTCTAAACTTGTAAACTTGTATGTGGCTAACATAAAGTTAAAAGCTTCAATATTGCCAGGGCCAAGACAAAAACATCTGCACTGCACGCAAATTTTGAGTTAGAGAATAGTAAGCCTTATTCGCTATCGAAAAATCGATAGTTATCGATAGTTATCGAAAAATCAATATGTATCGATAGTTATCGAAAAATCTATAGTTATCGATGGTTATCGATATATCGATCATTTTTGTTTCACATATCGTTATTCGATATATCGATAACTATCGATATATCGAAAAAATCCCATCCCTACTAATGAACAGCTTTGAACGACTAATGAACAGCTTTGAATGACTAATGAACAGCTTTAAACAACTAATGAACAGCTATGAACAGCTTTGATCCTGCACACCGCTGCCGTATGCGCAGAAGGGACCTCCGGAATCTGATGCAGAACGAATCATCTATAACTACTGACTTTTCACAAACAGTTTTGAACAAAAAATACAGAATATTTCTTCAGGTTGCCATTTGTCGCCTTGCAGTTTAGTCGAAATACAGCTATAATTAACCTTCAATTTCTTTTACCAACTCGGATCCTGGTGAGCATTGAATTTGAAACACGTTGTATTCGTGTTAAGGTTAAAACTACGTGCAAATCTGGACAAAATCCAAAACTGAATCCAGTGAAACAGGATATAATACATTGGGAAACCGATAAAATTATATCCCATAATAATCTGGAAATAAACAGTAATAACGATTTCGCCGAAAATAGGCAATTTTATCCCGCGACATTTTTTGTAAACACGTCTGTATATTGATTGCGGGTCACGAAAACCGTTTATCGAATTTTTATCATTTTTCTTCTTGATGGGCATTTCATTTCCCTCTTCTCATAAATTTACCTTATTTATTTTTGCTCAGTTTTCTATAGACTATTAATCATTTTGTTTGTATCGATTTATAATATTTAAGCCGTTCAATAAGATTTAAATATAAATCTCCCAAGAAAATGGTTTTTGTTTGACATGTAGGGGAAGTTTGGGAAGATTGGAACAATTTCTTGATAAATTAATTTTAAGGAAACTTTTAGGAATTGGAAAACAATGGGTTTTTTCCGTATACGTATAATATAAGGAGAGACAAAACATTTCATTCATAAAACCCTATTTGTTTACAATTATACATAGGATAGAAGCGTCTAAGAGTACGCGTTCCCTAAGAGAACGCAGACCTCGAATCGGCCACATGACAACACTGCGGAATAAAACCAGTATGGCGATTTGTGGTGGTTTGTGTACACATATTGTCCAGTGAATTTGATTTGAAGTTGGATTATTCATAAAATATATAAAATGTAAAATATGCTATTTTAATATAATATTTAACGATGGGTACTTAAGGTTTTATATCGTACGAAAACTTTTGTTAAAAAATATTTATTGGCAGTTTAATACAACATTTCTTAAGCTACAGATTCATATTAAAACATTTTGGTTTTGTTGGTTGCATAAATGACTTATTTTAATATTTCCGAGGCGTAAAAGTGGGAGGTAAGAGTACGCAATTTAAGTGTGTACCTACTCTTTGCCACCTAACCTAACCTAAAAATACCTTTAAGTCCTGGTGGCACGAAAATTGCTCGAACTATCTGGGGCAAAAACAATTTTATTGTGATCTGTGCCATTAGGCGTTTCTTAAAAGTTTTCAGGTTGCGTACTCTTTGGCAGCTGCAGAGCTAAGAGTACGCCGTTGTATTTCTTTTTTTAAAGAGTTGTGTTTTTTGGTATGTTAAAATAATTTCACTTGGACTGTATTTTTTTGTTAGTCAATAGAGTATATAATATTTGGTTGCTCCTTCAATTTTTTATTTATTTTTGTTAATTGCAGTTTTATTTAAAAAATAATATTAAATGCGTCCTCTTAGGCGCCTCTACCCTACTTTCATAGTTTCAGATAACTTAGAAGAAAATGGCTTTAAAAAATGGCAACGCTGTAAGCTGCGCGTCTACTACCCGTGCGGTGACATGTGAATTTTTAGGATTCTAAAAAATAATAGTTATTTTAATATAAAGTACTTACATATCTATGGATACTGTTTCACTAAAACAAATCACGTGACTTTTGTGGATTGCGTGAAAGTATTCTTTAATATTGCCAAGTATGCTTCAAACAGAATTCTGAAAATTCTCTCCAACCAAATAAAAGTAAAAAATAGTAAGTTACGTAAATTTGAAAAATACTGTTTTCTTTTTGGACGAGTAGACAATATTCCATGACGAGCAGTGGCGTATTTAGGGGGGGGGGGTCCGAGGGGTCTGGGCCCTCCCCCCCCCCCCCCCCGTGGGCTCAACATTAAAAAAACTCAGAACAGATCAGATGCCTTGTTGCATTTAATTTCTAATTTAGGTGAGTAAAATAATATATACATGGTGATTGATAATTCGATTAATTCCTCGCAGGAGGTAATTTGTGATTTTTTCTTAAATATGACCTATTCCAAAAATGCTTGGTTTTCGAGTTATTTCAATTTTTTTCTTGTTTTTTACCTGCGTGTCTAATTTATTTAATTTAAAAAAATTGAAATGATGTTCAGTTAGTTTTGTAATTTTTTTGCAAACTAGAACTATTAGCAATACTTTGTTTTTACAAATAATTAAGTAACTGTGTCACAGATAACAAAACAACACGGCCAAACTTGGCAAAAAAAAATGACAAAAATAATTTCAAAACCAATCATTTTCGGAATCGGTCATATTATGTAGAAATATATATTTTTAAACACAAATATTTAAAAAAATATATATTCCCATTATTGCGTTTATATTTCAAAATTTCTTAATTTCTTCTTTTTTTGGGTTCAGCTATCAAAACATAGAAATTATAAATTTTGATAGTTCAAAATAGGGCCTGGCACCGAAAAAATTTTCGCCTGCGGCGCTTTTTTAAAGAAAGACAGAAAGATAAAACGAAAGGTATAGACCCCCCCGTGGCAATATTCTAAATACGCCACTGATGACGAGCAAGCATCTGATAAGTAAAAAACCGTCCGGCAAGTACCCACTACCCCCAACATAACCTGAATAACCTCACTTATCGCCGAAATATTAATCCGGTGTCAGAATAGTCGAGTTCTTAACGCACCACGCACTGACGAACCATTGTAGATAGCTAATAAATAGCACCAACTAGTTCTATTTCGAAAAAATAATAGAAATTAGTCTAAAACCACAGTATGTCTCAAACACAGCTTTAATATTGTAATAAAATATGAAAATTTGCCGTTACCCGTAGTAAAATGTAGTAAAAGCGCCCGTACAGCATTGACATAGTGATTTGTCTCAATCATTGCAATTTCATGTTATTTGAAAAAAAATTAAAAAAATTAAAAAATAATACACACATATATTTGCTACAATATTTTTACTTAATAGGTACGCATGACAAATGCATCTAATATTATTAATATAGCCTTTGTTTTCAAATAACAGGCGGTAGATCTAGGGCAATCAGCAGAAATTTGTCACCATTGATTTTTGTTAAAAACGATTTCTGTTTGGGACGAAATAATTTTGTCTCCCTTTATATTTTATGTCTATGGTTTTTTCACATCACTGCTCTTAACTTTGACAGTTTTGGTTTTTGAATTGTTTAGTCAGTCCTAAATAACCTGTTTTTCATAAATAAAATTATCGCTGTATATCATTAATTTTTCGCGGTTCAATAGAAACTTTGCTGAGATTCAGCCAATTTAAAAATCTCAAAACAGGCACGATTAATGAAGTCAATCACATTTGCTAGTTTCTTTGCTTTTCACCACGCAAATGTTGAAGGAACGTCGTTATCAATCATCGGACAACTGTCATTCCTGTCTTGTCAGTGTTTTTTTTTGTTTAGATCTGAATTATTGTGGAATTTTGATTTGTTTTTAGTTAAAATAATTGTTATTTATTTAATAATATACCCCCGGCTTTGAAAAAGGCTGGCTATTTCTGAACCTTTTAGTCACTCAGCATAAATACTGTAATAAAGAATTAATAAAACACTTATTTCGTGAATCGGTCCCTAAGGAGGTGAAAAAGGGGTATAAAAGTTTATATTGGAAAAAATATTTTTGCTCAGCATAAATACTGTAAACACAAGCAATGAAACATGCATTTCTTATTTATTTACGTCCGCCCCTAAAGGCATGAAAAGGCGTTATAAAAATTTATATTGGAAAAAATATATTTTGGCGAAGTTTCTAGATGTACCTAAGTATTTCAATATTTCAATGAATTCTACCTAGGTGTTTATAAAGTCCATTAAATGGTTGTCTGAGCGTTATAAACGATGTGTAATGAAATAGATATATTTTTTAATAATGATGATGATGATGAAATTATATTTTTAGTAGTATTTTGATGAACAAAGCGAGGAGATATATAAAATATTTTATCTACGACTATTTAATAATAGAGGCATAATGTGTTTGTTAGTACATATATAATGTGGTTCATATTATCATAGTTACTCATAATCCATGGTATCAACAATAAAGGTTACATTACTATTCAAAAAATAAAATAAAAAATAGACGCTGTTAATAAAATTTTAAAACAAATAAACTCAAATTTATGCCCATCCACATCTACCACTGTAAATAATGTTAGCTCCGAAACTTTTTCCATTATTAATAAAAACGATATAAATATAAGTAATATTCCTGCTCCCATTCATTTTCATAATTGCTCTAATGTAACAATCAATTTCATGAAAAATTAGAAATAAGTAAGTAATTGTATTTTGTTTAATTATTGTTAACATTGTTGAATTGTATTTTTTAGTTAATAAATTCCATTAATAATATTACCTTGTTATGTTAAAATATCCTATTGTAATAAAAGTTGTTGCGCTGAATGCATTTTCTAATTTTTTGAATACTGAATAGTCTTAGATGAAGTATAGTATTTGACTCGTGTATAATGACTATATTACACTCGGATTAAAATCTCGTGTAATATAGCCTACATTATACGCTCGTTAAATAATATACTATATTGATGTAAAGGAGCACCAAAGAAATTTCTTTTTAAAAATAATATGGGTGCTAGCTAGTATGTATGTATATGTGGTACCCGCTGCCTTATTTCGATGGCGAATTTAAAAAATCATTTAAATTTATCATTTATTTTGTTGCAGATACACCAACAGATGATCCAATGCTCAATTTAGAAAAAGACTTAGTAGATATAGGGGATTTCATTAAAGGCAACTGCACTACCCAACCATCATATCCGGCGACCAATATCAGTTGGTATCTAAATGGAAAAAGGGTAAGTTGTAAGTCATAATTTAATAAGTTGTGAGAAATTTAATTCGATAATCGTTAATTTTTATTCGATTTAACCAATAATGTTTCGATATATTACGGAGAAAGTGATTCTACTTGTAAGTATTTAGTAATTATGTTTTTGAATGTATAGTGTGGACGAAACTAATGTTTTTTTTTTAATTTGCTCTTAAAGATCGTTGAAAAATGATCCTTTTTAATATTATGTAATGTACAGTTGACGACATATAAATTCGTACACTCCACCCATAGATATTTCAATTACAACAAAATTGGGTAAAACTAGTTTCTCACCTTGCAGCTTATACCTGAATAGAACACCAGCTATATACATAGCTGTAAATTATTGTATGTACAATTTTTTACCATAAGTAATAATGGTTAATACTAAATATTTTTGTGTTTAAATTACAGCCGCGAAGTAAGAAAATTATAAAATAATACCAGGAAAACTACAAAAGTATAAAGCCAAAAAGGGCAAATTTATTAACGAACAACAAGCAAAATACTAATATTTAATTGCTGCACCATTGGATTCTAACACTAATCGTAATCTTCTTGGCATTGATAAAATAATACTTCTGGTGTAGTCCGGAGTTAGCCCTACCCAAATTTCTTCTATTTTATCAAATAACTCATTCTTAATCGTGTTCACCGAAACATTTGCCGTTTTGCAGACTAGGAACAGGTTCGGTGAAAACGCAAATAGCGTTCCCTCTACTGGATTGTGGTGCACTTCATGGTTTATTCAGTTGTCTACCTTTCGATATTACCTACCAGCGTGACTGCCTTTTATATTGGAGTTAATTCCGCTGGGATGGCGTTACGGTGCATTGATGGCCGCTTTGCTGTTGTAAAAAGGCTTTTAATACATCTTACCGCTGTTGTTGGGATTGCTTGGGGTATGGCTGCCCGTAGAGTCCTAACAAGGACGAAACGGCCGTCGTGGTCTACCCGCCCCAGTCCCAGGGTATCCATTGTGCTTGGATCCCTGTGTATTCTAATATAAAAAAAACAGTTACACACTTGTCCGATATGCCACAATATTAGCTTTTAATTATTTTCGCGGACACTATATTATCTTCTAATTATGTAGGTATATAAGTAAAGTAAATAATCTACTGCCAGAATATTCAATTTACAAGTTGATTGTCGTTGGTGAAAACCTCACTTTGCGGCTCTGGTTGCAACCATGTTAACAAAACTTATCTTTAACCCTGAGAACCTTATTTAGAAAGTTAGTTTGCATAAGCATCAATCTTTAAAAAAACTAACAAGAAAATGGGTGTAACCTCATGAATCTCTTTTATTGGATACTATAAGGTTTATTAGGAAAGTCTGAATTGGTATTTTTTTCGATGAGGGTACAGGGTTTAATATTACACAGTGTTTTACGTGATAAGCCATTTTTATGGCCACTTAAGCAATTTATTGCACCTGTACAGGGTTTATTTACGCCATCTCAGGTATCTCTGCTAGTTCCTGTAATAAAATAAAATTTTATCCCCTGTTTAATAACGTACGGTGGTTGGTTCTATGTTGGGCACTGAAATTTAACTACACATGTAGTAAACCTACATTTAATCTATGTATTTCTATCTGCATTATAATAAAATTAATTGTGGCCAGTGGCGTAGATGTAGCCAGTGGCGTAGATGTAGCCAGTGGTGTAGATATAGAAGGGGGGACGGTTTGGTAGGTGTTGAGTTGGCCTAATCGTCGGGTTAACGTGTTACAAGAGACCTGGTAAAATCTATTATAACCTCACCACTTCAAAATTGACCATTTTTTCAGGAATGGTGAATTTTGGGCATAGATTGTTAATCTGAAAACAATTTTCTCCGGAAACGATTAGTTTTTGAGATATTCCTACATTCATGCTATTCCAATATTCCAATTTTTCCCCTTATTACAAATTAATCCCTCTGTTGTGACTCAGCGCAAATTTATTTTGTTTTGCTGGAGGCATCAAAGGTTATATCTTGGTTATTTTTAGCCAAAGAAAAAAAACAGGAAAATCAGGAGAAAAAAGTACCAAACTGTATTCGAACATGCCCTGTTTTATTAATTTTTCTTAATTCTTTTATTAGAAGGAAAATGATATAATTGCAACTGTGGCATCAGAAACCTAACTTTTAATAAAACTGGTAGGTCAGTATTTTAAAAAGGAATATCTCAAAAATAAAGCGTTTCCGCCGAGAGTCCTTTTTAGATTCGTAATCTATGCCCCAAGATGTATCATCCTAAAAAAAATATAGTTTTGGCGTTGTGATAGATATTCACCAGAAAATTTCCTGTATTTAGGTATACAGTAGATTGGTTAAAAATAAAGTAAAACTTTTAGATAAAGTTGTATCCTAATAATGTCCACTTCCACTTACTACGAAGCTACAGACAGGGGTATTATAAAGATTGTTTTTTCTAAATATTTTCGAAACCTTTGTAGATATAGAATTCAAAATATTCAAAATATGTTGGTAAACTTTGTACGCTGAATAAAACTGTGACATCAACAAGAGAACAATATCATGACTCTAAAAGAACTAAAAACACTTTTAGCCCATACTTAGACAACATCACTCAACTAAAACCGCATAATAATGACTCAAAAAGAACAAAAACATTATTTAAAAATCCGCCATATTTTAAACTGTTATTTCGCTGTTTCGACTGATGCCATTATGAAAAAATATTATTTAAGATAAAAAAATTATGTAATTATTCTATTATTTGCTTAATAAATATTGCTTTTTTTTAATTATTTTTTGTTAAATTTTACTGAACTTTGTACACTCAATGTATCTTTAAGAAAAAGTTCTTGCGTTTTTCACTGCCAATAAATATACACAGTGTGTCCATTGATAGAGTTTGGAAAAAGAAAAACTTTTTTATTAGTAGGTATAGAAGAAAAAGTCATTCTTTATAAAAACATCTGCTTGTGCTGAAACTACAATTTCGAATATCAGATTTGCGATTACTACACAGGGTTTGTCACAAACAACATTTTTAGTTTTTTGGATAATTTTATTTCAATTCCTTAATTTATTAAATGAATTTTGCTAGTGACTACAGTTTTAACTATTAGATTTGCGATTACTACACAGGGTTCGTCAAAAACAACAGTTTTTGTTTTTTTGATTTTTTTTCAGTTCTAATTTTCAATTCCTTTTGATGATTGGTTAAATCATCACTTTGAGAACAAATGGATTGGAAAGTATCTGTGGTCCAAATCAGCTGGCACGTAGGAGTCCCGATCTCACAATTATCGACTTTCATTTATTGGGATATCTGGAGCCACATGTGTATGAAACCAATTTCAATAATAACTTAGATATCTTGAAAGAAAAAATAAGAGTAGTAATTGCAAATATCCCAATAAAGCAAGTTAGGAACTGTTATCGGGAATTCAGATGTCGAGTTGAACTATATATGCGCTAACTCGGTAATACCACGTTTTATTCAGAGGTTTATAATTTATGATTTAATGAATTGAAGACATATAACATATGTAATAATAAAAATACTTCAAAAGTAGTCAAATAAAAAATGGCTTTCTTACAACAAAATCGTTACTCGGATATAAAATCATATTCGAAGTAATAAATCAACATTAGTTATTTGTTTTTACGTAAATTTATTTTAAACGAAATCCAAAAAACTAAAAATGTTGTTTCTGACGAATCCTGTATATTTATCGCCAATGTGATATTTAAAATTGTAGTTTCAGCACCTCCAAGCAAAATTTATTCAATAAATCAAGCAATTGAAAATTAGAATTGAAAAAAAGATCCTTTAAAACGTAAAACTGTGGTTTTTGACGAACCCTCCATAGTAATCGCAAATCTGATATTCGAACTTGTAGTTTCAGCACAAGCAGACGATTTTATAAAGAATAACTTTTTCTTCTATACCTACTAATAAAAAAGTTTTTCGTTTACCAAACTCTATCCGTGTACACACTGTATATTATCAGAAAAACTTTCCGCGTATCAGTTATTATGGTTTATCCAAGATTATATGACAACATTATTAACATATTATATTCAAGTTAACAATATTGCATCGACATTTGAATATTACAAGATGTTATCCATATTAAACTTTCTTTCAGAGGCTATAAATTTTTCTTGCGATATTTTGGTCTTCAACATAATATCTAAAATAAAAAAAAAATTTTGGATTTATCAAACTTCAATTATTATTATTGATCTCTTACTATTTGTATAACCTCTTATATAAAGTTTATACGATGTATCTGTAACGCCTAAACGACTTTGTGTAAAACAAAAATAAATAATTTTAAAAGCATTATACATACCGGGTGTCCACGGAAGGTGGTTCGCCCCTCTAACTTTTTTGTTTTTCAAGATAATGAAATAAAATTCAGGGGATTTGTATACGACATAAAACTGCATTATTTGACATGTGACTCAACATTATGGAACTTTCGGTTTAACCGGAGTGACATAAACTTTCGATTTTTAAAAGGGACACCTGGTATATTTTTACTTTTTTTGACTCCATATGACATTCTAAATACAACGATGTGTCACTTGTCACTTTTTATTATATTTTTTTTCCAAATTTATTGTTTTATCTAGAGGGCTATAAATACCTTAAAATCACTTATTTCAGTTCTCTAATCTTGGGAAAAATACAATTTTACTATTTTTGATCCAATGCTATGTGCTATGTAAAATTTAATCTTTAAAGTTGCATAACTCATTTTTTTTAAATGGCAACATGGTGGCTCGTCGGATGATTTTCTTACGATTATTTTGATACCATACACTATTAGGTTTTAGAACAGCTGCCATAAAAAAACTTTAAAAAGTTAACTTAGAACTTTCCTAAAATGAAGCATCTTTTGAGAATACATTTAGATTTAAATGCATCAAGTAGCCTGTGACCAGCAAAACTGATAAAACAAAATCATGCCTTGAAGAAACTTGAAATGCCAACAGCTTCTGCCAAAGTAAATTAGTTTGTTGTTTAAAAAACATGGAAAATAATAAATTTACAAGGAGTGAAAAAGTTGATATGTTATTAGTGTTTAGAGAATGTAGAAATAATTCAACCGATGCTGCACGACTTTACGCACAAAGATAGTTTAATCGGCGTCATCCAACCCGGCACTATTAGGTACCCAAAACTGGTTCCGAAAATGTGAAATGAGCCTGACAATAATAACATATCAACTTTTTCACTTATTGTAAAACTATTATTTTCCATGTTTTTTAAACAACAAACTAATTTACTTTGGCAGAAGCTGTTGGCATTTAAATTTTCTTCAAGGCTTGTTTTATCAGTTTTGCTGGTCACAGGCTACTTGATGCACTTAAATCTAAATTTATTCTCAAAAGATGCTTCATTTTAGGAAAGTTCTAAGTTAACTTTTTAAAGTTTTTTATTGGCAGCTTTTCTAAAACCTAATAGTGTATGGTATTAAAATAATCGTAATAAAATCATCTTTTTTCTTAACCCGACGAGCCACCATGTTGCCATTTAAAAAAAATGACTTATTTAAAGATTAAATTTAACATAGCCCATAGCATTGGATCAAAAATAGTAAAATTGTATTTTTCCCAAGATTAGAGAACTGAAATAAGTGATTTTAAGGTATTCATAGCCCTCTAGATAAAACAATAAATTTGGAAAAAAAATATTTTCTTGGTGACAAAAAGTGACAAGTGACACATCGTTGTATTTAGAATGTCATATGGAGTCAAAAAAAGTAAAAATATACCAGGTGTCCCATTTAAAAATCGAAAGTGTATGTCACTTCCGGTTAAACCGAAAGTTCCATAATGTTGAGTCACATGTCAAATAATGCAGTTTTATATCGTATACAAATCCACCGAATTTTATTTCATTATCTTGAAAAACAAAAAAGTTAGAGGGGCGAGCCACCTTCCGTGGACACCCGGTATATGCCTTAAATTCATATGTTATATAGGGCAGTCCAAAATAATCCCTAAATAACAATTTTATAATTATTATTTAAGTGTATGCTTATATGAATTGTATAATGATCGTGTACTGCCATAATACAATCACTATACTATTAAAATGTTTTATAAAATGGGCCTTTTTTGATTAGGTAGCTATCGTATTAGAGTTTAAAATAATTTGATTTTATCAACTTTGTATGTATAGCTGCTTATACAGGGTGGGGAGTTTAACTGAAATAAATTTGATATTATTAAAACCGCTGAAGTTGCGCCTACAAAATTTGGTTTGTGTATGTTTTGGACCATGATACAAAGAAAGAAAGATATGATCGATCGTATTCCCAATTCGGTCCGATCCGCGCAATGACGTCATGTGGTGCTAACGAGATTTAAAATTACATAGGATTAGCCGTTAGAAATAGAAATTTTACTGCATATTTTGCAATTTTTGATTTGGAAGATTTCAGTGCATATTATTTTAAGTACTTTAAGGATAGAGGTTCATAAATCAGAACGTATTTCATGATGTTCTTGAGTTAAATGTTAAAATTTAGCATATATTTGGTTTCAATGAAAATAATTTTCTGCTTATGCTGACATACATTTTCTCTTTTAAATGATTACAATTACTTATTTATTTTTACAAAATCATAAAAAAATAACCTATATTTTTTGGCCCTTCCACCGTAAGCAATAAATTGTTTGAAAAAAAAAATAGGTACAAATGTGCAGTCTTAAACATTTTTAGAACAGTTTCGAGCCTTAAATGGCCAAAATCAATTAATTTGCTTATTAAGATTTTTTTTATGCAACGATAATATTTTTGGAGATGTCTGTTTATAAATTTATATTGTTAAGATTGGACCAGGGGCGGACTAGAATCATTTGGCCCCGGTGGCTACATGGCCTCTATGGCCCCAACCCTCATTAAGAACATTTTTTGAAAAAAAAAATGTTGTTTAAATGTTTGGACCAATTGGCCCCCAAAGGCCTTCTGGCCCCGGTGGCGATGGCCACCCGGCCACCCGCTCCAGTCCGTCACTGCATTTGACTATAATTTGACCAAAGATAAGGATGTAAAAAAACTCATTTAGACATTTAAAAAAATATACTAGGACTGGTAATTATCATAATAGTATAAGAGGTACATTAACAATTATTAAAAAATAAGGCACACATATAACAGTTTATTATTTTAAACCAATTTCGTCAAATTAAACTTTTTTATCTCACCTACGAGGAAGAGAACACTTTTTTTAAGCTAAAATTTGAAATATTAAACATTGATTTGTATCATAAATATGTATAGGTATACTTTTGCAGATAATTATAAGAAGTAAAAGCTGTCATATTGTCACTTATGCATAACGCCACTGCACAACGCATATTAACAACTAATTGTCACTAACAAACAACAATAATAATCCAAAAAAACACTAAAAACCTCTTTCTGTATAACAAATAATAACAATAGTACATAAAACCAAACGTAGGTTGTACGAAGCCCGCCAGAAAATTATCACCACATGACGTAAGCGGCTGTCGATTTGGCTCCGCCCACATGCGCAATGTCATATCTCTTCTTTTTTTGTATCATGGTTTTGGACCATGCGAAATTAAAAAATGATATCGGCGCTGTTGCCAGATTTCCCAGTTTTGCGCTACTTGTAGTAATTTTGTTATTTTAAATGGAATGCCCAATTTATTTTTATTGCAGTAAATTGGGCGTGTCAAATTTAGTACAATCCCAAATTTACAAAATTCTATCTCCACTAGTTACTGAGCTATGGCAACACATTATTTCCATTAAAAAGTACCGGGACGCTTATTTACCTTAAAGTAGCGTTACCTTGGTAACATCTCCATAGTAACTAAGTTATTGACAAGCTTGAAGAAAAGTTCTGGTGGTGTCAAAATGGCTTATTTATCTAAAACATTAAAAAAGAAATTCTCATGATGATCGGTTTCGGGGACCACCAACGTAACAGGTGAAAGATATTTGGAATTTTTGCAAGAAATTTTAGTGCCAGAACTGATTGAGTCATGCCCCACCGGAAATAATAACTTGGAAGAAAGAATTTTTTTCCAGGAGGATGGGGCGCCTCCGCACTATGCGCCTAACGTGCGGAATTACGTGAATACCACCTTTCCTGGCAGGTTGATTGGACGACGGGGAACTATTGAATGGCCAGCAAGGTCGCCTGATTTAATACCCTTAGATTTTTATTTATGGAGTGATTTGAAATATAAAGTGTATGTTATGTTATAAAACCTACAAATATTGAAGATCTAAAATATCGGATTGAACTAGAAATCAGATCTATACCACCTCAGGTTTTACGCAGCCTGCAAAATTAGTTTTATAACCGATTGGCTTTTTGCCAAGAAGTCAATGGAGCGCATTTTAAACAACTTTTGAAATAATAAATCGATAGAACTAGTTTCGTGTTTTTGTGATTTTTTGTCAAATTTGTTCGAGTAAAATTACCGCCTGTAGTACACAGCTGAGAAATTTGACAACATTGCCGATATCATTGTTAATTTCTGCATGCCCAGAAACCTCCAGATAGTAAATTTTGTAAGCGCAACTTTAACGGTTCTAAAGGTAGATAAGCGTTCCTGTACTTTTTAATGGAACTACAGTGTTGCCATAGCTCAGCAACTAATAAATATATAATTTTGTAAATTTGGGATCTTACTAAATTTGACAGGCCCAATTTACTACAATAAAAATAAATTGGGCACTCCATTTAAAATAACAAAATTACTACGTGTAGCGCAAAGCTGGGAAATCTGGCAACAGCGCCGATATAATTTTTTAATTCCGCATGGTCCAAAACATACACAAACCAAATTTTGTAGGCGCAACTTCAGCGGTTTTAATAATATCGAATTTATTCCAGTTAAAGTCCCCACCCTGTACAAACATTATAAATATAATTTTTCTACTACTTACTTGAGAAATCGTCATTATTTACTTCATTCCTTTATCGAGAAGTAACATTTCTTCACCTAGGTTAATAATAATAATAATAAAAAATTTCCTAGGTCAATAATGAAAAACAGCTGTTCAATGAGGTTGTTGCAGACAATTTTATAACTTAAATCACCGTTTCTTTAACATATTATTGATTTTGAGCCTTTTTTGACCATTTTAAACAAAGAAATTCTGGAAAACAGGATTAAATTATCAATAAAATAGGACTTTTTATTATAATTTTATTGGGAAGATACTTTCAGGAATGGTTCTGTGACCAGCTTTTTTTCTTACACACCAGTCCATTAATTGCGCGTATGCATTCAAGTATAGTTTCTTAGATTTCTCTGGTAACAGATCGCACTGTGCGCTATTTGCCGCCTCTCTAAGCT
The DNA here is from genome assembly GCA_963969555.1 of Polydrusus pterygomalis. Classification (NCBI taxonomy): domain Eukaryota; kingdom Metazoa; phylum Arthropoda; class Insecta; order Coleoptera; family Curculionidae; genus Polydrusus; species Polydrusus pterygomalis. The sequence goes on along the minus strand of OZ018378.1, from coordinate 23,786,956 downwards.
CGGGTGGGGTACAAATTTCCAATTCTTCACTCTCAATTTCAGACATTTTATAATTTTAACTTTATATTATTATCTAACCCCAATATTTTCTACATACTGACAGAAGATCGCATTTGACAAGTAAAATCCTAAGTGACTTGATTTTCAAATTTTTTTAAAAATTATGTGAAAATGGGTAACAAAGATTTAAACAAATTAAAATATGTAATATTTTATTGTTAGTAGTAGAAAAAATTCTATATATACCGCAGTTGAGAAGGCTATTATATACCTCGCACATTATATCCCTCGGCGCTTCGCGCCTCAGTATATAAAAGCGCTCGCTATATAATAGCTCACTTCTCAACCTAAGTATATAATGTACTATTTGCTTGTTGAGGCATCTTACCTTCGTCTTGTTACGCCACTGATTTAGTAAAAGAAGGCCTTAAAAAATTTAGTTAATTTTTTTATTAAATTATTTTTATTATCAAAAATTAGGTCGCAGTTACAGTTATTTCTTGTATATTATTATAAATTTGCTTTACATTTCCATTTTTGACGCATGAATTATTCTGAAATGGTACGAACCGTCAAAACGGGGGAAGAAGAATTGCTTATTGCTTTTTTATATCCTAATATAAATTTTTATTAATTTTAAAAATAAATTCGGGGAAGATTTGAAGAGAAGCAAATTGGGTCAATTTGTTCGTTACAGTATCATTTTTACTTAGTTTATTAAAAATATGTTTTGTCTGAAATATTCTTTGTGTCATTTGTGCTGCTTGAAGTAACACTGATTTATTTATGAGTTTTTTTCATAAACGGAATCGTATTTTTTGGAATACTAAAGGAACGTGTAAAATTTAAAACATCGACACTCTCTAGGAAACAGAAATCTATGGTAAGACGAAAAACAGGACTTTAGAGTCACTGGGATTAATCTAAGTATCACGATACACATACAACTACGTATATAATATGAGGTAGTAAATGAGATACAATTACCTTGCCTAAGGGTCAGAAATTCCATATAATTTCTTGTAAAACTGCTTTAAATTTCATTAAACTTGTTTTGTTCTGCTTGTACCGAAAAAATTCCATATGCCAGTTATTAATATTTCTGTAGGTTTCACCGATTTCTTCCAGTACTCTTGTGTAATATGATCTAACGAATCTTGCCAAACTATTTGTACTTGGTCGGATTTGAGACCATCACCTACATGTTTTTCATAATAAGACTTTGCACCAGCCCATATTAATTCTATTGCGTTAAACTGGCAATGATATGGCGGCAGTCGTAGAACCTCATGACCATATTCACGCAGTATTTCATCTACCGCGTATATTTTGGGTTTTTTAAGAGACTTTGCTATTGATAGGAGTTCCGATTTAAGCATATTTGGTAAAGGATTTTGGTTGTGTTTTTCCAGCCACTCATAAATATCACTTTTCCTCCAAGATGAAGTAGGCTGTTTATTTAAAATTCTTGAATGATATGATGCATTATCTAATACAATTAAAGACGGAGCATCCAAATTTGGTATCAATTGAACTTTTAACCATTTTTCAAACATTTCGCAATTCATATTATCATGATAGTCAGCACTTTTTGATGTTGAAGAAAAAATTAAACTCGCACCTGCAACATATCCTGTTGCAGAACCGGCATGCAAAATAATAAAACGCTTTCCCGTACCGCACCCCTTTTTCCTTTTAATACTTTTTACAGACTCATCTTGCCAAGATTTTGAACCACTTCCATTCGAAAATATCCACGTTTCGTCTAAAAATACCACTTTTCTAAAGTTCGATTTGTTATTGTCCGTATATTTTTTTTTAAACAGAACACGCTGACTCACTATCTGTGGCTGCTCACATAAAAATCTTCGGTTACAGTATTTTTTATAGCAAAACCTACATTTTTTATTAATTTTGATAACGCTTCAAGTCCAATTTCCAAAACACCCCGAATTTTTAATGTTTTTTGTAAAACTGGAAGGGTTACATTGGTTTTTGATTTGTATAAATCATAAATCACATTTCGAACTCCCATTTTAATATTTTCGCTTAAATCCTCAGTCTTTGGCTTTCTTTGTTTACACTTTTTAGTATTCTTGGGTATTATGTTATGTTTTGTTTCATGCACAATTTTCTGCACAACTAATTCCCAGTGCTTTGGCTACTGTTTCCTGAATATTGGTTGGCGAATTTCCACTTTTTCTTTCATTTTCGGAATAGTTTATCAGATTAAGTACCATTTTTTTTTGATTGGGGATGCAAAAACCCAGAAAATTGTTTCATTTTGTCACAAACTGTCAAAGGCACAAAACTGGCATATTTAAAATAAAACGTAGCTGGTGCTATTATAAGCTTTTTAGAATCGCTGGAAAGTAAATACATATCCTTTTTTTTCATGTCAAAATGGAATAAGTCTGTCTCATTTATCTTACGTATTTTATTTAGAGGGTAAAATTAAACGCAAGTAAAGAAAACAAAAACTGAGAGTATGTCTTTTTTGAATCGTATGATCCGCACGATAAGACCAGATCCGACTATAGTATACCCTCAGTTCTGACTGTAAAGTCAATTTTTTTTTGAACAAACCCGAATAAACCCAAAAACCCCTGTGTATTAAAACAGATACATTATTATGCTTGACTAGGATAGATAAATGTTGTCAGTTCTGTTTTTTTTTAAATGTGACGGAAGCAGAAAAATGACCAATTTAATCAGGTTAAGTTATTATAATTACCGCAACTATATTCATATTCCTATAATATTGCTTATTCGTTGAGTTTACCCCCACTAAATTTAGTACATTCGAATTAAATATATTTATTTATGTCTAGTTACCCAAGGCAAGTTTGCATCAGTCCAAACTATAAACATGGGGTTCAAGTTAGTTTGTTGGTCGAAACTTAATCAAAACATATTTAGCGGTTTATAAGTTGGGCGCGTGACGTGAATACAGAGGACAGACAGTCTGACAGATTGTTATAGATACCCTACCGTTTTCTGTATGGTATTAAAATTGAGGAGAACTTAATAGCTATAGAGTACTATTAAAACCTTATTCTATTATAATATATGGTACAGTACAGGGAAAAACTTTTAAACACATTTATCCATTACTAGTATCCAAAATTAAAATTATGTCATTATGGGTTCTTTTTTCTCCAAAAAAGAACCTCACAGTTCACAGCCACATAATCTTCACCTGAAAATCTCATGGACATTCTCCACACCATACTCGAATTTGACTTTGACGAGTCTTTCTTATCTAGACATGTCAACGTCAGTTTGCAAACGATAATTTCTTATAATGAGAGATTAGACCCATACCCCAGTGATCATTCCCGTCGTTTTTTCCTTTCACGTCCTTTCCTTTTATTATTATCGATCGTTAGTGGAGTAAGAGATAAGGGCCTTACGCTGCATTTAGGTATAGAAAAAGTTTTGTTTCATTTCAATTTCTTAAAAGGAAAGAACGTGGAAGGAAAAAACGGCGGGAATGATTGCTGGTGTATGGGTAGCTATTGATTGATGCGCAGAGGCGGTTCGTATTAAAAACACTGTGTGGTATACCGTTCTAGCAACAATTATTTGCATTAAAGAGGGCTTGGATTAAAAAACGTAGGGCTTGGTTTAGATCACAATGATATGGGGACGATATATCTAACCAAATCTAGGTTAAAATTTTGTCACATTCATATTATGACATGATATGCCAAACTAATGAGTAATAAAATAAGTAGACAAATACAAATTTATTTTTGTTGTTTACAAAATTAACAAAGTAAGAATATACCTACAGAAAACAGTTTTAATTTAAGTAAAGACTAAAGGAAGCATTTGAAAAAGTGTGAAGGTATTTTATAGTGTTATTAAGTTATTATTAATGAATAAAATTTTTGTTGAGAGACAACAAGAAATATTTTATTTTTATATTTAATCATGTATATCACGTAGAGGATATTTGTACATATCTACTTTGGTATGCTGCATTGTACAGTGCGAGCAAAAATTATTTGCATCAAAGAGGCCTTGGATTAAAAAACGTAGGGCTTGGTTTAGATCACAATGATATGGGGACGATATATCTAACCAAATCCAGGTTAAAATGTTGTCAAATTCATATTATGACATGATATGCGAAACTAATGAGTAATAAAATAAGTAGACAAATACAAATTTATTTATTTTTGTTGTTTACAAAATTAACAAAGTAAGAATATACAGAAAGAAAAAGAAAAATAATTACATAAATTGCTGAAATTGGCCACCGCCATGCTCCAAGCATAAATTCACACGTCTCTTCATATTTTCGAAAGTGTTGACCAGCATCTTTGGAGAAATGTTGCAACATTCTTGAATAATCCTTTCTTGTAATTCTTCTAAATTTGCAACTGGTGTTTTAAAAATACTGGTCTTTAAATGAGGAAAAACGAAGTCATCCATAATCGTTAAACAAGGTGATCTAGGTGGGAATTCAATGTCTGATCGAAAACTGATCAATCTGTCGTCGAAAGATAACATAACCGTAGAGGTGGAACCAGGCTTCATCCGAAAAAAAGTCAGGTCTATAAAATCATTTCTTTCCAAGAAATTTTGGGTAAACCATTGAGGGTAATTTCTGCGTCTTTCAAAATCTGCGGCTTGTATTTCTTGGAATACTTGCACTGTATAAGGAAATAAATTTAGCTGCTTCTTAAGAATAGTCCTGCTTGTTCCATAAGATTTTCCCACTTCTTGGGACAGGCGTCTTATACAATTTGTTGGCGTATTTTGCATTATTTCACGAACATTTGCAACAAGTTCTTCTGTTCTTACAGATGGTTTTCCTGCTCCTTTTTTGTGTTGTATAGAAACTGTTTCCCTAAACACAGCCACGGTTCTTTTCAGGCAATGATAAAAGTCCCCAGCAATAAAAGCAACGTTAGGAAAATGTTCGTGAAAATCGTCCATGCACAAACCCGGATTGTATTGCCACTCACCATTTACTCTAACCCCGTTTCGAAAATACGCTTTAACCATTAATATTTTTTGCTGTTCCGTAAAGCCCATTGTGTGAATTGTTTAAGAAATTGGAAAAATTAGCGATGAATCAAATTACTTGTAACCACTGTCAAAGATGACGGAATAACTGATTGATTGTTAATTCAGGTAGACCCCAACAGCTCTACGGCTAAGCATTACGTCCCTAGATGCAAGGCCCTCTTTGATGCAAATAAGTTTTGCTCGCACGGTATATAACAGGTTCTTAAATATAACATCCTCCCCCCTCCCCAACAAAATCTGGATCATCCGCGCTTGTCGTTAAGGATAAAACGTTTCTAGTAATCCTCGTAACTGATTTAAGGTATGCTTAAATCGCATATATGCGTTTTATTTGCTCAGTTGTAAAGATTTCGCATGCAGCTATAAAATCTACACTAAATTTAAGTGCAAAACCGTAATAATAGTGTTAAATTCTTAACCATTGCCGTTGGGATAAAATGAAATCACGTAAGGCAATTGCATTTATACGATTCAGGAAATTTTCTTTGTTTTGTTCAAGATTTTCAAACAGTTTCCAAGCAATGACGATGCTCTTGTCCATGTAATAAGAAACTCCAAGTTTTTCTATATTACTAAAATTAGAGCTGATAAATAAATTAATTGTGTTTTTACTTGCTTGTTAAAATTTCAACTTTAGTTCTGGAAAATTCTTGTACCTGCGTTCCGTCATTTCACCTAGTTCTCTTAGTGTCAAGTGACAAGATTAATGAAAGTCTACCATTTGGAATTTGATTATAGATTTTATAGAGATAATATTGATCCAAACTAAATTAATCAGCAGTTATATACTTAAAAGTTAAATTTTTATTTGAGAAGGCGAAGGAGCATCTATACTACCTGTATACGTATTAATGTTAATTTTTACAACATTTTTTATCATTATCTTTATTTGATAAACCAGACAAACTCAAGATTTCGTTTGTTCAAAAAAAATATACAAACTTTTGGAATTGGGGTGCTGTGTGAAGAAAAGTACACTAGGAGTATTTATGAAAAAAATAATAATATATCAAAAAGGGAAAATATGTCAAGCAACCCACTAAACATGTAAACATTGTCAACTGAGTTGAACCACAGAAAAAAAAGGGGCAGCTATAGAGCGGAAATACTTATAATACCCTAGGAAATACCGATTTATAATTTTACAATTATATCGGATAAAAATATCCATACAATGTTTAAGGATATTGGACAAGTGAATGTGCTTTAAGTAAGTAAATTTACAGTTTACACTTGAAAACGGTTAAAGATACTAACTAACCGAAACGTTGTGTTAAGTAACAAAATAAAGACAATGGAAGTCCGACAAGGTAATTTTTTTGATATTACTTCATTGTCTACCACCTTCAAACATTTCTTTTGTTGGTTTAAAAGTTTTTGTCTCTCCTCTATTTTAACCTTCCGCTCCATCCGTTTTTCAAGTTTCTTGTAGTTTTTAAATCGACTTTTCCATCTTTATCAAAGATTTCACAGTGAATTGAATTATTTTCAAAGCATCGACAACACTAATTTGGCAACTTATTGTACCGTAATTAAAATAGACAAATTAATTATATTAAATTTATAATAGCAAATGATGATAAATGAAATATTTGTTATTGAAAAAAAGGACAGTCAATTAACCTAAACTGGTTTATTCCACTCACCGTTTTTCTTAAATAATAAGTAGGGGCGGATGGGCCCGCCGGGACACCGGGAGATTTCCCGGTGCGCCGGTCCCTCAGGCGCCAATCAGGCGCCGCCGCTGCTTGCGAACTTTTTTCTTTTCTTTTTTAACAATTTGAATTAATTTTGAAAATAATCGAAAAAGCAAAAAAACAGAAATTATTTATGTTATCTTTATGTTAAACCAACGAAATAAGAATACAAAGGAAGTAGGATTTTGCATAAACCGCCTAACAAACTGGCCGACGGAAGTCGGCCATTTTGAGACACCACAATATGACTCCATGTTTGTTTTGGTGTTTGACCGTGGTTGACAGGTCGAGCTGTGATTTCTGATTTCTTTGCTGTTTTTGAGTTATTTTGCATTTTAATTAGTTAACAACCATATTTAACGAATTCTAGTAAACTTATAATTACTTTTGTGTGACAGTGGAGTATACTTTTAGCGCTGGACAGCGATTAAAACATTTTAATTAGTTGGTATTCTGGGTTAATTAAGAAGCTATAAATATGGTTAGTTGTGCTGCTTGTGGGTGCTCCCAAACGCTAAGAAGTAAAAAACTGGGCATTACATTTTATCGGTAAGTTTATGTTTACATATATAAACTTTTTTAATCTGTAGGGGAAAAAAATGTTATTTTAATTTAATGTCAAAATACACATAACCTCCGAACCTCGCATGTCATTCATGGGCGTTCGTCTTATAAAACCAGAAAAATATTATTTATTTATTTATTAATCGACTGGGTTACCCCATTTCTACAGAAAAGCAAATTAAAAATACTTATTGGTTTTTAGTTTTCCAAATAATTACCTAAGAAAAAAGGCATGGTTGCAAATTGTAAACCGAAGTGATTGGGATCCTACACGAAATAGAGTTCTTTGCTTGGAGCATTTTTCTGAAGATTGCTTTGACAGAACTTCAAGATTGAAAGTTAGATTGGTCCCAACTGCAGTAGTGCCTACTTTTGAAGTAGCCAGGTTAAAAAATGTAAGTTTGGAAACTATTGTATCGGGTCATTACATAATATATTAGAAAATATGTAGGTAGGTAGGTACTTAAGAATATGAATATAAATAATTCTGCATTTTTTATGCTTCCGAGGAAGCTACTTTGTTCATAAATTATGTATCGATAAAAGTTTTTAGATGTTTTATTGGTTTAATCTCTTTTTAAAATTTTTAACCCCATGCATAAAGAATGTAATAAAATATGGGAGTGTAGGTACGATAAACAAAGAAATTCATATTTAAATATTGAAGACAATGATGTTTCTAGAATGATGAAACGTTTTCCCAATATTCACCTGAGGACGACTGGAGATACCATTGATTAAAAAATAAATTTAAAGCAAGTCCCAAACCTTCTATCATTCAAAGAAATTCATATCAAAATATAAAAAAAAAATTTACAAAGAGGTAGCATCACGTTATAGGTACTTTTGTGTAATTTGGTAAAGGTGCCAAACAGATAATTAAAAAACTTATATTTTTTGGCAGGTACGTTCCTATGCAATATCTTATAAGACACCATGTCAAAACCTGGCTGAAGATAATTATCCTACTGTGAATCTAACTGGAACACCTTCTGGTTACAACATATATTGGACATGGCTCTTCCAGGACATTTTACTATCCAACAACACACCTAAGATTTTAGTATCTTTCTTTAATCTTATATGACAATCATTAATGGTTACGGTTTCCGGATTCTCCAAAGTGTATCAGTTAGTCTTAAACAAGGTGATAACGGTCTTTGATTTATTTAATATCGGTTTATCTTTAGGAAACCAATAATTATTTAATTCGAAAAAGTTTTGTCTGTTTCCTTCCGCCAAACCCATCCCCAGACGCGTTTCGCCGTTATTACGGCTCATCAGTGAGGCTCAGTTTGGCAGAAGGAAACAGGGCTCAAAGACAAATCACTTGTCAGGATCGATCATCAACGGGATTTATAAAACCCAGTGCGACATCTTGCGTCCCAGTACGGTACCTTAGAAAAGGTCAGTCGTAAAGGGATTATTCTGTAAAAACAGAAAATTTTGCAAGTATGCCCTCAAAACCGGTATAAGTGCCGGACCACAGATATTAATTCGAAAAAGTTTTGTCTGTTTCCTTCCGCCAAACCCATCCCCAGACGCGTTTCGCCGTTATTACGGCTCATCAGTGAGGCTCAGTTTGGCAGAAGGAAACAGGGCTCAAAGACAAATCACTTGTCAGGATCGATCATCAACGGGATTTATAAAACCCAGTGCGACATCTTGCGTCCCAGTACGGTACCTTAGAAAAGGTCAGTCGTAAAGGGATTATTCTGTAAAAACAGAAAATTTTGCAAGTATGCCCTCAAAACCGGTATAAGTGCCGGACCACAGATATTAATTCGAAAAAGTTTTGTCTGTTTCCTTCCGCCAAACCCATCCCCAGACGCGTTTCGCCGTTATTACGGCTCATCAGTGAGGCTCAGTTTGGCAGAAGGAAACAGGGCTCAAAGACAAATCACTTGTCAGGATCGATCATCAACGGGATTTATAAAACCCAGTGCGACATCTTGCGTCCCAGTACGGTACCTTAGAAAAGGTCAGTCGTAAAGGGATTATTCTGTAAAAACAGAAAATTTTGCAAGTATGCCCTCAAAACCGGTATAAGTGCCGGACCACAGATATTAATTCGAAAAAGTTTTGTCTGTTTCCTTCCGCCAAACCCATCCCCAGACGCGTTTCGCCGTTATTACGGCTCATCAGTGAGGCTCAGTTTGGCAGAAGGAAACAGGGCTCAAAGACAAATCACTTGTCAGGATCGATCATCAACGGGATTTATAAAACCCAGTGCGACATCTTGCGTCCCAGTACGGTACCTTAGAAAAGGTCAGTCGTAAAGGGATTATTCTGTAAAAACAGAAAATTTTGCAAGTATGCCCTCAAAACCGGTATAAGTGCCGGACCACAGATATTAATTCGAAAAAGTTTTGTCTGTTTCCTTCCGCCAAACCCATCCCCAGACGCGTTTCGCCGTTATTACGGCTCATCAGTGAGGCTCAGTTTGGCAGAAGGAAACAGGGCTCAAAGACAAATCACTTGTCAGGATCGATCATCAACGGGATTTATAAAAAATCTAGAACGAAAATATCTGTGGTCCGGCACTTATACCGGTTTTGAGGGCATACTTGCAAAATTTTCTGTTTTTACAGAATAATCCCTTTACGACTGACCTTTTCTAAGGTACCGTACTGGGACGCAAGATGTCGCACTGGGTTTTATAAATCCCGTTGATGATCGATCCTGACAAGTGATTTGTCTTTGAGCCCTGTTTCCTTCTGCCAAACTGAGCCTCACTGATGAGCCGTAATAACGGCGAAACGCGTCTGGGGATGGGTTTGGCGGAAGGAAACAGACAAAACTTTTTCGAATTAATATCTGTGGTCCGGCACTTATACCGGTTTTGAGGGCATACTTGCAAAATTTTCTGTTTTTACAGAATAATCCCTTTACGACTGACCTTTTCTAAGGTACCGTACTGGGACGCAAGATGTCGCACTGGGTTTTATAAATCCCGTTGACAATAATTATTTACTTCAATCATAAATTGTTAAATATGTTGCTCGAGAAGCTCAAGGGCTTTATATGCTAGGATTTATTATAAGAACTTGTAAATACTTTAAAAATGTTAACGCCATAATAACTTTATATAAATCCCTGGTAGTTACAACACTTTAGTCTGCATGCACTATTTGGGATCCTCAGTATGCCAATAAGATTGCTCTTTTAAAATCTATTCAGCGTCAATTTTTAAAATTTTTGTACTACGAGTCATTTTCCGTTTATCCGCCAAGAGGTACAGATCAAGGGCTTTTGTGTAATTATTTTCCTTCTTTAAGACTATTGCGTATAGAAGCAAAAATTATTTTCTTATATAAAATAATTAGAGACAAAATAGATAATAAAGAGTTCTTAGGACTGCTTCTGTTTAGAATAGGCTTAGTCAATACTAGATCTGCACATGTATTTTATATTCCTACACCGAGGACAAATCTATACAAAATCTCACCACTTATAAGACTGTGCTCTATTTTAATAAATATTGTGGAGACATTGACATAATATATAATTTAAACTATGAAAAATTAAAATTAAGGAATGAACTGCTTAGGCAAATGCTAATTGAATATTTATTATAGCCTAGGTATGAGCTTTTAGAAATGGGGTTTATGTATATATAGATAATTAACTTGTTAAGTTGTTGATACTATAAATAAATAAAGTGTTGTATTATCTGCATAGATTGTCATTTGACAATTTTCTTGTATACTAGAAATCTCATTAATATTAGTCAGGTATATATAATAAACAGGACTATATTATATTATATTTTGTGATTTGGTTCATGAAGAAAGAGTAAGGTTTTTTTTAAATTTCATTTTTTAACGTAGACGTTTTGGCAATAATTTTGCCTTCATCAGTATTTATTACCTGAAACAATTTGTTTTCTGCAATTTTGTATGTATAATAACAAGTGTTTTTTAGTTATTTAACCAGATATTTACATTAAGGACCCTTTAACCTCCGTTACCTTATTTAAATAAATAATTAAAAGAAATAGTTGTATTGTTTTATTACACCAACCTTAATGTATCTTATATATGAATCTAAATATTTTTTCTATTTTTTTCGTCAAGTAAAATTTTATTAATCATTTTGTTATTACCATTTTAATGATACGCCACAGGTGGACCGGAAACGCGCATGCGTTAAATGTTGCCGCCATCAGACCCCATCCCGGACAACTGTCAATCTACCATACCCTACTTCCTTTGTATTCTTATTTCGTTGTGTTAAACATTTTTTATTTAATTTTTATATTAAAGTAATAATAAATATTTTTTTCACCTAAATGTGTTTTCAATGTAATAAATATAGTTTAAAAAACTAAAAAACATGCTTTAATAATTAATCAAACTAAAAAGCGGAAAATAACTATAGTTTAAAATAATTCTTGAAATTCTTAATATAGGCAGAAAATAATAATGAACGATAAACATTAGTATTACTGTGAAAAAAACATGGGGTGTTCGATATACGAAAAATATAGCACAAAGCGCCCCACGCTTTTTTCATAATAATACTAAAGTTTATCGTTCATTATTATTTTCTGCCTATATTAGGAATTTCAAGAACTATTTTAAACTATAGTTATTTTCCGCTTTTTAGTTTGATTAATTATATTAAAGCGTGTTTTTTAGTTTTTTTAAACTATATTTATTTTTCATTTTTTAGTTTGAGTTATTGTTAAGAATTTTTTTTTAAGTAGATTGAGCTAGATTAGTGGATTATTGTATTGTTAGCGGTTCTTGATAAGTCTACAAAATTTAACATAAATCTGACCATTTAAGTGGGTCAGAATCGGGTTCAAAGAATTTGGTTACAAACATACATACAAACCCGATCGTATATGCCGAATTATAAGAAAAGAACGATATTTGCAAATTTCTTAAAAATTTTAATTTTCCGACATTTTCCATACATGTTTCAGGAAAATTTCGTAATATTCATAAATTGCCATTTTTCGCAGAAAGTATAAACTTTAGTAAAAAAGTCTATAATATAGATAAAAAGTTATATCTCGAAGAAATCTACATCCCAGCTTGTTATTATTTTTTCGTATCTCTTACGGTTTTCGAGATATCGGCCAAAATGTGATTTCTATATTTTGCCTCATATCTCGAAACTGATAATACTTGGACGAAAATTTTTAAAATAAAAAAGACGCGCCTTCAAACGTTCCATAAATATAGTTATATAACATTTTTCTCTCAAACTTACAATAACGGAGTTATTCGTAAGAAATTAAAAAACGACAAAAATTTTCAAAATTAAAAAAAAAATTTGTCGGGTAGAATTTGTTTCTAATTTTTCTCTATTCTTAGCGACAATATCTATACGACCCCACGTTTGTTTCATTACTATCGGTTATTGTAGTAATCGTGACATATTGACAGATGTCAACTTTTGACAAGAGAATTTCTTGCGAGTTTTTTTCAACTTTCCACCGTCAATATACATACGACCTTATAGTTTTTTTATTATCATCATTTTTTTAAACGATTTGACATATTGACAGCTGTCAAATTTTTACAGTAGAATTTGTTGCTTATTTTTCCCGAAGTCTCCGCATCGAATACTATACGACTCCATAATTTGTTTCGTCAAAATTGTTTTATACCTGACAGCTGTCAAAATTGTATTGTCATCAGCGGAATTAAATCTGACCGTTTAAAGTGGGTCAAAATCGGGTTTAAAGAAGTCGGTTACAAACATACATACAAACATACAGATGAGCTAATAAATAAAAAAAAAGCGTGTTAAATAATTAAGTTTGTTTTTTATTTATGAGTTATAATAAAAAATATGTCGTATAAGTGGATGAAAAAATACATATTTATGTTTTTTAATTTTTTTATTGGATCGACACGACGCGGCGCCATTTCAATTGACTTCCCGCGCCGGTCCGAGGTGTCCCATCCGCCCCTGATAATAAGTACCAAGAAAATTTAGTCTCTGCAATCTGACGCGTAAGCTTGCTATGATGGCCAACTACTAAACTGGGAACGTTTAGGAAGGGCGTTTTTTCATAATCAAACCAAGACAAAAAGTTAAATTAAAATTCCGTAACCACGTTAAACAAACAAATTGCTAATATTCCACCGTAACATCTGAACGACAATTTAGTATCGCAAGCCTACAACCATAATAATAGTTTTAAATTTTTATTGCTATTGCCCTCTGGATAGAATAAAATCAGTAATCACGTAAAACAGTTACATTTAAACGATTTAGGGGAAGTTCCTTTAAATGCTATTGCAGGCGCTTTATTGTTGCAAAGAAAATGTTTAAGCACCACCGAGAATTGGAAGAATGTTGGTGGTTTATTTGGAACTCTAATTTAAATTAATATTATCAAGATATACAGGGTATTAAATGGGTGACTACTTGAGCATCCTAAAGAAATAGCCCATAGTTTATTTTAATTGACTCTTTAAAAAGTTTGTGAAGATTGCCCAAAACAATGTTAAATACTTTTCCTACGACCACCTACGAAAATGACAATAACAGCACGGTTAACTTGGCTAGAAAGTGCTAAATTTCACACGCGTTGAAAGACGCAGGAATAACTCTCAGTGGTTTACCCAAAATTTCTTGGAAAGAAATGATTTATTAGACCTGACATTTTTTTTTCGGATGAAGCCTGGTTCCACCTCTCTGTTAATTTTGTAAACAACAAAAATAAATTTGTATTTGTCTACTTATTTTATTACTCATTAGTTTGGCATATCATGTCATAATATGAATTTGACAAAATTTTATCGTAGATTTGGTTAGATATATCGTCCCCATATCATTGTGATCTAAACCAAGATACACGTTTTTTAATCCAAGCCCTCTTTGATGCAAATAGTTTTTGCTCGCACGGTATGACGGGGTGATGTACAGGGTCATTCCCTATATATTGACCCATATGCTAGCCGCTTTATTAATAGAGATATCAAAAAACTAAAATGAGGAAAGTTGTAGATCTTGATCTTAACTTTTTTTAACAATTATTAGAAAAAACAAAAGACTGTTGGAACTTTAAAATTTTAGCACAAATTTTGTTTTTTTAATGGGACACCCTGTATATTATTACAATTTTAAATTCCACATAAAATTATAATTATTTTTTATTAAATGCATTATTAGTCTATACTTCATAGTTTCCGAGATATTGACTCTCGAAAAGTGACATTTTTGAAATTTGACAGCTTATAACCTTCTAACAGTACGTCTTAGAGCAAAACGGCTCATATGTCCCTATCTTCAATTTTTATTATCTTCCCAAAAAAATCAACTTCCGGTTAAACCGGAACAACTATATTTCCTGCTTTCGAGTTACATCCGGTTTAACCGGAAGTTGATTTTTTTGGGAAGATAATAAAAATTGAAGATAGGGACATGTAAGCCGTTTTGCTCTAAGACGTACTGTTAGAAGGTTATAAGCTGTCAAAGTTCAAAAATGTCACTTTTCGAGAGTCAATATCATTTTCGCGCACATAAAATAATTTGTAACGAAACTGGCAATAGCAATTTAATTTTCGTTAATATAAGAAAACAATCTGTTCCATTTCCAATGATGGTTTGTAGGGTGCAAGGTGAATCTTACATACACATGAACTAAAAATATTATATTCGTTATAGTTATGGTTTTTTGTTACCTGTTTTTTTTTTTTTTAATAAAACCAAAAGCAATAACAAGTTGTTTTATTTATCAGTTATCTGTTTATTAGGGCTATATTCAGATCAGATACTTAAGGTAATATCACAATAGTATTTGATATAGGTTTACAATACATAGGTGTCACAAGGACATTTTAACTTGACATGTACAATTCTGTTGACTGCGGTGAGCTTATCCTATCTGACCTTAATAATATAGTCCTTTCAGATCTATCTGTTTTAAAACTACATGATTTTAAATTTTACTCTATTTAATAATAAATTAGTTTTAAGATGATAATAAATTGATTTGTCTAGTTTCGCTGAGAATGTAGGATAGTCACAAACTGAAGATACAAATAAAATATGTGTGCTCAAATGCAAGTTCGTATATTCAACTTAATAATAACTCACACTCAAAACGAAAATAACGAATATTCATTCTTAGAATACTTTGAATCAAACCAATATTAACGTATACTATATCTGCAACTACAATTATTGATAGGTTGATCGTTTATTTTTATTACCCTAAAACTAAAGTAGAGTCAAGTTACTACGGAAACTATGAAGTATAGACTAATAATGCATTTAATAAAAAATAATTATAATTTTATGTGGAATTTAAAAATGTAATAATATACAGGGTGTCCCATTTAAAAAACAAAATTTGTGCTAAAATTTTAAAGTTTCAACAGTCTTTTGTTTTTTCTAATAATTGTTAAAAAAAGTTAAGGTCAAGATCTACAACTTTCCTCATTTTAGTTTTTTGATATCTCTATTAATAAAGCGGCTAGCATATGGGTCAATATATAGGGAATGACCCTGTACCTACGATGCACATGTAACGGATTGAACCGGGCTTCCTTTACATAGTATTACAGAATGCATTAATCTGCTTCAGGCTTTACGAATGGCATTCCTAAATGACACCAAATTCGAAAATATTTTAATAAAAACCAAACTCTCGTGACTCCCGAATAAATTCCGTTTTCGGAAAAAGCAAATCCCTTCGTTGATAAAACATGCAAATAACTTTCAATTTGCAAAACTTCGTGCCTGCATGCTACGAAATCCTAACTTTAATTTCATTTTTGGCTGCTGCCGATTCCAACGCAAGTGGGGACGAAGAAAGGAGAAAAGCGCTCTCTACGTGACTTCATTATCGGGTGAAAGGGAGTGATATTCACGCCACATGTTGGGCCTCAACTTTGCATTTCCCGATGGTAATAGCTTCTTGCAGGTTTTTCTTTTCGTTTTTCTTTTCGTTAAGGTGTTTAAAATAAAAGGAACACGTTTTTACAATAGGTTACCATTAGGCTCGTTCTTAGTTTTATAACCTTTGCGCACGTGAGTCTCATATCTTTGTAAATTGATTTTTTATGGCCGAATGTCTTAATAAATCTGGGAAATGTGCAAAGTTTTATTCTTTATGCGAAAGTCATTGAAACTACGAGGGAAACTAGATACCGTATCTACTTCGCTATAGTCTAGAGCAGTGATTCCCAAAGTGGTCCGGGTGGACCCCCAAGGGTCCACGGGAGACTGGACGGGGGTCTACGTTGGCGTGACAAAAAAATGGGGGTTCACAATTCGTAAGCGGGGGTCCACGAAAATTTATCTGGTTTCGATAGTGAAGAACTAAAATGTTGGCTTGACTGTACCTATCAATGTAGGCAGATAATATTTTAAGAAGCTCAGCGACTGTTACTTGTAAAAACTTGCATATTCCATATTTAGTACCGACTGCCAAGGATAAACGTTACTCATTTGTTCCCTGAATTTCAAAAAGAAAAGTTACTACTAAATTATTAATGTTTAATTTTAATTATATTACGACTGTTATCATATTACAATGTTATGTAAACCTTACAATGTAATATGATCAGAATAATAATTATTAGTGTAATAATTACATTTTTGAATAAATACAACACAAGAAAATATACTTTTTTATTTTTACCACTCCGGGAGTTTTCTAAATAAAATAGATGAGAATTTATTGGTTTCTTCTGCTGTGAGTAGATGCCAAAAAAGTAAAGTTAGATGTTATCACTTTTTTGATTGGCCAACTTTACTTTTTTGACATCCACTCACAGCACAACCAATTAATTAATTAACCAATCAATTCTCAGTTTTTTTTTCGAAAACTGTTTATTCGTGGTTGGAACTCAGCCGCAACGCAAATTTCCATAGTTATAGATCTAATCTTTACATTTTTTGTCGAGTTTTGGAAATATGAGCTGTAGGGGGTCCACCGGAACCAGCAAAATTTTTAAAGTGGTCTATGAGAAAAAAAAGTTTGGGAACCTCTGGTCTAGAGTCTAGACTAGTCTAGAGGAATCAACCTACAACTGTTCTTTGCCCAATAGCTTTCGATTGTTTATACCTTTTTCTACTTCGTCGAGTTTGATTTCAGTGCGTTTATAATTTTGAGTTTTGCGACGTTTTATGCAATAGAAAATGCGTTTTGTAAAATCGGAACATACCAGGTGGTACGGCCATGTAAATTTTGCTATCTTCAAATTTTGGCTCACCTATTCATTTTAGATTTACATTAGACCTTCCTAAAGGTATATGATGGACTTGGACACCCAATATTATTATTTTCTACTAAGACAATTAAAATTAATTTAGAAAAAAAAAATTTAAACGTTATTTTGAGATCAAAGGTACTATAATTAATAAATGCAACTGCTTAGAGCAAAATAATCATGTACCTATTCGATGATAGGGCACAAGAAAATAACGCAGACTTAGAACTTGTTCTCCATGTAGAAGAAAATAGGAGAATTAGCACCAGGCTTCTTGGCAAAACTGTAGAAACGCATTACTCCACAGTACTGCGCAAATTACATATTAATAAGCATATACACGTAGGGAAAATGTTTGTCCGCCCATCTCTTAGTAATAAGTTAGAATAGGACAATTATGAAGGGTCGCAAAGTAAACAGAAATAGGTAGATTATGTTTCCCCCACTCCATCGCATCGGATCTGGCTGGCTCGATGCGTTTTGCTTGATCCTGCTTCGGTTGAATTTTAAATTTTAGCTCACATCCCCATGATTGGTATCAACTGGTTAGAAGCGTTGAAAAAAACAAAAGTTTATGGTTAAGGAATTAACATACGACCAGTTTTTAAATTTTGCCGATTTATACAAAAGCTCTTTGGTAGATATTGCAAAAAAAAGATTCTTCTGGAGACCCTTTTAAATGGCACGATGTGCAATGGCTTCGTTATACCAGAGAACCCGGCCAGATTTATTTTAAAAATAGCCTTTTAACGAAAAAAATTTCAAGGAAATTTGTTTCGTTAGACGAGGAAAAACCGAGGTATTGTCACCTAACAAGTGTTACTTACAAAAGCCCTCCATATCTAAAGAAAAAAAAACTGATTTAATACAGTTACTGCCGTTAATATCTCCAGCTTTTCGTCAATTTTACCTTGATTTACCCACAGATGATAATGTACGTGATAACTACCCAGACGCGGTTGAATTTGACGAAGATTAGGTGAAAAACTTAAATAAAAAATAATAATGTACTATGTTAAAATAAAAACTTTTTTTTGTAAATTTGTTTTATTTTATTATCTTTTATGCTGCCTATTTAAGTTTCAATGATTGCTACTAAAATCCCATTTTTGCCCTACATAATAGTATAAGTCAACTTCTTAGGTCGGATAAAATAGTATAAGTCATATTTTTTTATGATAAACACCAAACACAAAATTCTTAACAGCTAAACACATAAAAGTGATTCATAAAAAACATTTTTGTCAATTAAAAAAGTCGGTTCTAAAGCGATAGCGGCAATAAAGCCCTAATATTTAAGCGGCAAATATTTAAAATGCGTTTTTCTCGACTTGTCTAATTTTGACTTGTACTTGTTTGCTCACCCACCATAGATATATCATCCGAATAAATGTTAAAAAATCAGAAATTGAGGGAAGGCGATGTTGAATCATGAACAGCAAACTTTTGTTTTGAAGTTATGGAAATTGTAAATAACTATATGGAATTCTCACGCAATGTTTTCTTTACCGACGAATCCCTCACGTTAAACAATGAACCAAATGTTGAAAATTGTAGATATTGGAGTACAGAGAATGAACACCTAATTGTACAAACAAGGACTCAATACCCTTAAGCACAGTTCTCAAGGTCCATCATGTATAAATGACTTAAATGCAGGGGTAACTTCCGGAACCTTGCAATTATTTTAAAAAAATAATTAGTATCTAGTTTTGGAAGGGCTGATCAGGAAAGCATTGACGAATAGTATACCGGTGTTTTTTTTTTAATAAATGCACATGCAGAAACTTTAAAAAAGGAGTTTTTTGATACCACTAAAATTGCCACAATTTACCTTAAAATCCTTGAAAGTAAACACGTCGATTCTCAGAACTGAAGTAAAAAAAACAATTTTTACTGGTAACACGATATTTTCTAGTCTATCTAGATGTCATCTATCCTAAAAATTCTTCTTATCTTTCAGATTCCCGAAAGCTACATTAGAAAAATTGATGTTGACCCCGAACTATCGATGACCCAGCGCAAGCAAATTGTTATCACCGCAGGATTAGACTTACAGATAACCGACAGTACTTTTCAGGTGAGTTTATCCCTGAAAAATATTGTTTTTTCTTCTAGATAATAGAAATAAAATATCAAATACTCTCATATTGAATAGGGAAATTTATTTATAATAATAAATAATATTTTCCGATGAGTCCTCACCTCATGATGGTTTACGGTCCTTTCACTACCTGATATAATATACACTGATATACAGGGTTGGGCAAATGTTCCGGAACGGCTTAATTACAGGCGAATGAAAAGTGATATCGGATCCGGGTTTTGGGCAATCTATAGGACTAAAATTTTACTATTTGACTATTATACCATATGTCAGTAATGTCATCAACTGTCAAGTGTTGACGTTATTTTTTTTTTTTTAATGGAACACCCTGTATATTTTTACATTTTTAAATTCCACATAAAATTATAATTACTTTTTATTCAATGCACTATTAGTCTATACTTCATAGTTTCCGAGATATTGACTCTCGAAAAGTGACATTTTTGAACTTTGACAGCTTATAACTTTCTAACAGTACGTCTTAGAGCAAAACGGCTTACATGTCCCTATCTTCAATTTTTATTATCTTTCCAAAAAACCAACTTCCGGTTAAACCGGATGTAACTCGAAAGCAGGAAATATAGTTGTTCCGGTTTAACTCGAAGTTGATTTTTTTGGGAAGATAATAAAAATTGAAGATAGGGACATGGAAGTCGTTTTGCTCTAAGACGTACTGTTAGAAAGTTATAAGCTGTCAAAGTTCAAAAATGTCACTTTTCGAGGGTCAATATCTCGGAAACTATAAAGTATAAGCATTTAATAAAAAATAATTATAATTTTAT
Organism: Polydrusus pterygomalis; assembly: GCA_963969555.1. Lineage (NCBI taxonomy): Eukaryota > Metazoa > Arthropoda > Insecta > Coleoptera > Curculionidae > Polydrusus > Polydrusus pterygomalis. Next base: position 23,766,585 of record OZ018378.1, on the reverse strand, counting down.
GTGGAATTTAAAAATGTAAAAATATACAGGGTGTTCCATTAAAAAAAAATAACGTCAACACTTGACAGTTGGTGACATTACTGACATATGGTATAATAGTCAAATAGTAAAATTTTAGTCCTATAGATTGCCCAAAACCCGGATCCGATATCACTTTTCGTTCGCCTGTAATTAAGCCGTTCCGGAACATTTGCCCAACCCTGTATAACACTAATTTACAGCCAATTTGCTACAGTAATGTAAAAGGCAATTTTTTGTTAATTTTTGATCTCGAAAAGCGAAAATGATCGTAAAAACTTCTTAACACGTAAGATTTTTAACCAGGATAAAATGTGTGTTTGTGTTAATCCAAATAGTGTTATGGAAAATTTAGGATTTGCACATAACCCGGACAAATGGCGCTTATTTATAGATTCGTCTAAAATAAGTTTAAAAGCAGTTCTGCTTCATAATGGCAACAAAAGACCCTCTATTCCTCTTGTAGTCCATGGGCCAGTCAACTTGTCGGTATAATTTGGAGGTACCAATTTTCCTTTTTACAGTGGGTATACAATTAGGATGCCAAAAAAACATGATTTCCATCTCAATGTGGTAGCTAATAGAAATGGCGGCCAATCCAAGATGGCGGATGTTGAGTTTTATAAAATCAACTATATCTCTGGAACTACTGATTCGATTTTATTATTCTTTTTTTTTAATGAAATCTCTTTATGTGTGTTACAAAGTTTGTAATAACTACTTTTTTGATAAAATCAACTGTTAATTAGAAATTTGAAAAAAAAATATTAAAAAAATTTTTTTCTACGATCTGTATTAATTGTGTTTTTTTGTAAATTAATAGTGTCCATAACCAATAACTGTGAATTTTAAAACTTTTTCTTAGTATAGCTATATAGGTTGGTATTCTGTGCCTACCTATATAGCAACACTAAGAAAAGTTTTAAATAATAGTACCTATAAATAGTTTTCGTTTGTTGCAGATATGCGTACAAATTGACATGAAATTGAATTTAACTCACAACAAAAAAGAGTGCTGACACAAATAAAGAAGTTGCTGGAAATATGCAAAACGCACCACATATATGTAGTATATGTGAAGAGATATCACCTTTGAGTGAATTGCACCCTCCAAAAGACAGGGAATATTGGGCAGGCGTTTTGGGCAGCGTTATAAAACGCTGCATTAATAAGAAATTTCGATCCTCTCACTAAACGAGGAGGCATATCGGAGGAACTGTTGTACACTGTAAAATACCCTCGTAAATGTCGAGCCAATTTCACCAATATCAAGGCTTTGAAAATAATCCAAACAGAGAAATCAGCTTCGTCGTCCTCTTCTGATACTGAGCTCATCACAACCGACCCAGAAGCGTTTAAAGCGAGAAAAATCAGGCGTAGGAAAAACTGTGGATATACCCAAGGCAATGCATATTTTGTGATAAAGAAAGCAAATATAAAAAGGGAAGCCGATCTAGGGAAACAATACTCCAGGTTCTTTAGCTTGACACCGATCAGAAACTAACAAAATAAGTTTTGCAAGTAAAAAACCTTGAGCCTGTACTCTTGGATTTAAGAATAAATCTTCGCGTATAAAGTCGTACAGCTTTTCGTATGCTAATTTTTATGCTTTAGTATATTCATCTTCATTTGGTACTTTATCTGGTCTTGCTCTGGTGTATGCGAGGTAACAAGATTTATGATAACATTCCTCTGCAGCTACAATATCTCTAGACGTTATTGCAATGATTTTTGTATCCCGTTTTTCTATAGCAATTTTACAAAGTTTCTGATCGGTGTCAAGCTGAAGAACCTGAAGTAATGGTTCCCTAGATCGGCTTCCCTTCTTATATTTGCTTTCTTTATCATAAAATATGCATTGCCTTGGGTATATCTACAGTTTTTCCTAAGCCTGATTTTTCTGGATTCAAACGCTTCTAGGTCGGTTGTGATGAGCTTAAACTTTCAGTATCAGAAGATGACGGCGAAGCTGATTTCTCTGTTTGGATTCTTTTCAAAGCCTTGATATTGGTGAAATTGGCTCTACATTTACGATAGTATTTTACAGTGTACCACAGTTCCTCCGATATGTCTCCTCGTTTAGTAAGAGGGTTGAAATTTCTTATAATGCAGCGTTGTATAACGCTGCCCAATATTCCCTGTCTTTTGGAGGATACAATTCACTCAAAGGTGATATCTCTCCACATATGCTACATATATGTGGTCCATTTTGCATATTTTCAGCAACTTCTTTATTTGTGTCAGCACTCATTTTCGTTGTGATTTCAATTCAATTTCATGTCAATTTCTACGCATATCTGCAACAAACGAAAACTATTTATAGTTACAATTATTTAAAACTTTTTCTTATTGTTGCTATATAGGTAGGCACAGAATACCTACCTATATAGCTACACTAAGAAAAAGTTTTAAAATTGACAGTTATTGGTTATGGACATTAATTTACAGAAAAACACAATTATTAATACAGATCGTAGAAAAAATCTGAATTTTTTTTTAAAATATTATATTTTTTAAATTACTAATTAACGGTCGATTTTATCGAAAAAGTAGTTATTACAAACTTTGTAGCATACATAAAGAGATTTCTTAAAAAAAAATAATGAAATCGGATCAGTAGTTCCAGAGATATAGTTGATTTTATAAAACTCAACATCCGCCATCTTGGATTGGCCGCCATTTCTATTAGCTACCACAGTGAGATGGCAATCATGATTTTTTAACATCCTAATATGTGTGTCTAACTGTGGTAAGAAGGAAAATTGGTACCCCCAAATTATACCATTTCCTTATATTTAGCCAGCTGGCCCATGGACTATTGCGCATGCAGTTGACATGACATTTTAAAGATTTTAATTTAATTACTTTTGTGTAAGTAGGTACCTACAATTAATATTTATTTGACCAAAAATTTAGATACAGGTTAAAATATTTTAATTATTTTTCATTAGGGATCATAATTATTAATGTGTGCCTTGCTCGTTAAGTTGATTTCATCGATAAGTAATAAGTTTTATTTCATCTGAACGCCGTTTTTGTGGAAAAGTTAGTTTGTAAAATTTTTGTTCTTAAAATGTTTGTTCGTTAAGGTTAGGTTTCTAATGTATAATTTTAGCATTTTACATTATCTAGGTATCCTTTTCTGTTTCAAGAAAAATAAGTAGAAATTAAGTATTTCCCTGACTTAGGTAGGTAGGAGAGAGTTAAACAAAACCGGGTAAATAATACCGGGCATCGCCTAGTTCTACCATATGCCAAAACAGCTTTCCATATTATTAACCTTTAAAAAGCAGCTATTTGATTTTGAAGGAATTATTTTTATTATTGTTATTAGTAAATATTATTATTGTTTGGCAATAGTAAGGTAATAGTAAGTAACATTATGTTACTATAGTAGTTAAAGTAGCTAACCATATTAGTATGTAATAGGATAGCGAACAAACATATAATTCTATTTTTTGTGTCTACGTACCTTACATACGTGAAATTATTATTAGATATTACTATTATTATTGTTTGTATGGCAATAAAATAATGTTTATAACAATAAGTTAGCCTACATACAAGTTTAGAAATGTAACCGTATCAAACCTACAAATTCCATAAAAACTACTTTTGGGTCTACGTACCTTACGTAAGTCATAATATATGGGGAAGTAGGGTTGTGTGTTTTATTTATTGATAGTTTTGAACTCTGTTTTGAGACTTTATCGTCTAACCATAAAAACTCATGTTTATTAAAATTACCTTAAAAATATTATACTATTTACAAAATAAAATTTCCAAAATATATACAAAATTTTTAAGTCTTGTCCTGCAATTCATATCATGCAGCAACCTATCAAAATTAATTAGACCAAAATTGACAGAGTGTCACGTGACTTTGCCTCCACCTTGCGAGAGTATACAGTGTCCGCAAGAAAGTCCGCATCAAATGGGATTTTTTTTTATTATTAGGTAAAGGTAAAAATTGAAAAAACAGTTAGTTTTTGCTTACCTAAAAAGCAGAAATGACGTATACTGAAGCAGCTGCACGACTTGCGTTACCTGTCAAATTTGACATTTTTAATAAAATAGGTTCAAAAATGCCCTTATTTATAAAAATATCGAAAAACTTTATTTGAGAAAGTTGTTTATTTAGGCATTTTTAGCTTCTGTACGAAATTTTGATAGTCTAGTACGATTATTATTTTTTGCCAGATTCTTGAAAATTTTGATCAACCCTCGTAGATTAACTTTTATACATCGATGTAAAACCATTTGCCTTTACTTTATTTGTAATCTTAATGCAATTTTGGGTTAAATTTTAGTTCCCCATTATTTATTTTGCTTCAAAAACTGAAATTGTTATTGATCAGTATGTAATGTTTGATGCAAAGTTTATCTAATTACATCAGTTTTGTCAAAACCGACGTTTCTCATTTTTCTTAAGTTAGTAAGCAGATGTACAAAAAAAAAATATTAGGAAGCTTTCGTTAAACTATATTTTTGTTGAATAAAATGTTTCGAGCGATTAATATTTATTCTTTTTGATCCAATATTAATTAAGTAAAATTTCAACGAAAGCTTCCTAATATTTTCTTTTTGTACATCTGTTTACTAGCTTAAGAAAAATGAGAAACGTCGGTTTTGACAAAACTGATGTAATTAGATAAACTTTGCATCAAACATTACATACTGATCAATAACAATTTCAGTTTTTGAAGCAAAATAAATAATTGGAAACAAAAATTTTACACAAAATTGCGTTAAGATTACAAATGAAGTAAAGGCAAATGGTTTTCCATCTATGTATAAAAGTTAATCTACGAGGGTTGATCAAAATTTTCAAGAATCTGGCAAAAAATTAAAATTGTATTAGACCGTGAAAATTTCGTACAAAGGCTAAAAATATCTAAATAAACAACTTTCTCGAATAAAGTTTTTCGATTTTTTGATAAATAAGGGCATTTTTGAACCTATATTATTAAAAATGTCAAATTTGACAGGTAACGCAAGTCGTGCAGCTGCTTCAGTATACGTCATTTTTGGTTTTTAGGTAAGCAAAAATAACTGCTTTTTCAATGTTTACCTATACCTAATAATAAAAAAAAATCCCATTTGATGCGGACTTTCTTGCGGACACTGTATATTCAAAATGTTTACTATACTGGCATCAACTCTTTAAAATATACATCAGAATAATAGGTCCTGACCGCTCAGTTTTACTAAATAACTGTTATTACTTACATAAACTAACGTCACGGCAAAATACCCAGTGGTGTAACGAAATGTGATTAAAGTGATCCATAAAACTTAAGGGGACTTTAACTATTCTCCACTTAAGAAATTTATAGCGCAACCGGTCGTAAATAAAGTCGGTATATTGCCAATGTTTCCATAGTTCCTACCCCCATTAAACCACATACGTGGGTTCAACTTACTGTGACGTTACTTTGAATTACCATCTCTCTCTCTTATCCCCTATAAAAAAATAGTTAAGGTATCAATTAACGTACATCGAGTATCGGCCGTCATCGATATCACGTACTTCGCGAGAATTTAGATGGAATAATCTTAATTAAAAATCCCAATAACATTCTTCCCACACAAGCAACACACGATTGAGTCTTATACACGGTGTACCATATTAAGTGGGCACTATTGCTAACTCTTTTATTATTAGAGATACAAAGTCGGTTAAATTAACAAAGTAGTAGCATTTTTTATGTTGATTATGATTATGAAAGAAGAAAAACAATTAAACGTGACGTTTCCGAATAAATGATTAAAATGAAATTTTTTTAAATGAACACCCTGTATATTTTTACATTTTTAAATTCCACATAAAATTATTATTAAGTTATTTTTTATTAAATGCATTATTAGTCTATACTTCATAATTTCCGAGATATTGACTCTCGAAAAGTGACATTTTTGAAATTTGACAGCTTCTAACTGTCTAACAGTACGTCTTAGAGCAAAACGGCTTACATATCCCTATCTTCAATTTTTATTATCTTCCCAAAAAAATCAACTTCCACATAAACCGGAACAACTATATTTCCTGCTTTCGAGTAAGCAGCAGCACAATAACAAAATGGTCTACATACTTAATTACTCAATTCAGGTGTACATATTACAAGCTTAATTATTTAATTATATGTTTTTAACACTGTTTAGGTATTGTAAACTTAAATATTATTGGCGGTATAATATATTATCGTAATCTTATGGGAAATCCAAAGAACCCTATTTAGATTATTGAAACAGATTTAACAAAGGGGAACTATTTAGTTATAATAATTGATCGTTTAATAATGCACCGAAATTTTTCAATCGATTTATTTCTAAACTTTCCAAAATATTACTTTTGACCCTTGTTTTCAATATGTAAAATTTTAAATTTGTTATCAAAATTATGTTGTTCCTGTAAAAGATGATTAGAATAAGTTGAGTTGGTCTTATGACTAAGATAACTTATTCTATGATCGACCCGTTTGGCCTGTATAAGTTTTGGGACAAGAGCCACAATTTAATTGTATACGCCCGATTTATTATCCTTGTCGCTTTTTGATTTATAGTTTTTTTAAAATTTTCCCAAAGAATTGTTAGTTTTATAAGCTACGTTGATATTCCTTTGATTAAGGTGTTTTTTTAATTTTATCCGATGGGTTTCCAAAATAAGTGATAGTTTTAAAGAGGCCTTGTTTTTCCTTTATAAGAGGGTAGGTTTCAGAAATAGCCTTCTTTTTTAGTTTTTTTCGTCGAAAACCACGCATTTGGGTGAGAACAAATGCACGTGTATTGACATGAACCAAAAACCAAAATGCAAAGAATATTTGCGGCTTGATGGAAACTGATATTTTGAAGTAATTTTACTTCTTAATTATTTCACAGGGTATTTTGACACTAAGCAGGAAAAACAACTTTTCGATTATCCTATAATATGTCAAACAACAAATTTCTCTTAAAATTTGTATAAGTATATTAAAACTAATAAATGTATCTATAGGTCTCTAAAAAATCACTTAAATCGGAGTTAAAAAAAAAGTTAGAAAGCCTTAAACTTAATCCAAATTTTATGATGCCCGTTTTTATTGTAGGGGAGTGTATTATCCAATGCGAGTTTGTATTTTGGAATAAATTCAGTAAATCCAGTACAATTTTTTTTTGGAAAAATACTTGGACACAGGCAACATTTTGAGTTATAGTATTTTTTTATAAAAAAAAATATTGATATAGTGTGTTTTAAATTAGAGATATGACAATATCGATATTTTTTTAAATCGCAGCCCTAGTTTTTTATTGGCTATTTTTAAAGTGCATATTAAGTTCTACATAAGTACCAAATTTCAAATTTTTATATCTTGTGATTTAGAAGATATTAAGCAAACAAAAATTAATTTACTTGAAAAATAAAAAAAAGGTATTATTTTTTTGTCAATAAATGCTCAAAATGTTGTCCATTCTTTATTTGGAAATATACTAAACGCAAGTAAAACTCGTTTTGAATATTTCTAATTCCTTCTTCGCGAGAAATGAACCTACACTTGCGTCTTATTCGTGCTTTCAACTTCTCATCACTGGCTAGTGGCTAATTAGCCAAATTCCATTTAAACAAAAAGAAACTCACACTTTACTAAAATTTCGATTTATACAGTAAATATTTACCAGCTAGAACCAGTATTATTGTACCAGTTATTTACTGTAAGCGGTTGCTGCGCAAAGTCATAGTTAATACTACAGCTCGACTGATTTGACTGCAAATTTCTAACATGCAGTAAAACATTTTTGAACTGGCGCATTCAATCCTATCCCCCTAAAGTTAAAAACGACCTTGGAACGACCCTCATAATTTCGATTTCAATCATTACCGTATTTTTTAAAATTATTTTTAAAGCGAGATAACGTAAACAATATTTTGTAAGCAGAAATGTATTCATAATTCATTTTTCACAAAGAACTGTAATTTGTATTAAAACAGTCAATAAATTTTCATTTAGAATTCATATAATCAACAGAAAGCTCTTCGTAATGTGGGACAAAATCCTCAAAACGTCCTATAAACCTAATTTGTATTCATCTTTTAGTAAAGTAAAGTAAAGTTCGTGTAACTTGTGGTGCTCAAGTCTGGTGCTAGAGTTTTCAGGTCGCGCAAGCGCCTCTAGCGTGACTTAACGACCAGAGATGGCCGGGACCGACAGCTTTACGTCTCCTCCGAAAGACGATCTTACACCAACCAACTAAAATTCGGTTATACTTTTTTTATTATGCGTATGCCCACTCCGGGAATCGAACCCGGGTAAGCGGTATCTCTACCACTGAGCTACGACCGGGCATACATCTTTTAGTTCTTAAGTGGATACCCTAGGTACAGGGTCATTCCGTATATTTAGACAGCGTCTACTGCGTTTATTATAAGAGATAGAAAAAAACTTTAAATATAAAAGTTATAGGGTTTACCCTAAGTCGCCAGAAAATATTTCGCAAAACAACAAATGAATGTCACAAAGTTAGGAAAAAACATTAACTTGGTAAATCTTTAATGGAACACCCTGCATATTGAAACAAAAATTAATAGATATTTTTTTTCTGAATTTAAAAATATATAATATGTTGACATTTGGTTTAGCCGTTTTCGAAATATTTGCATTTTAAAAATGTGAATATATTGTTAACTTAAAAATCGCACTTGCCATGGATAAACAAATGGCTCGAACGCCATTATTTAATAGTATTTATATGACTGTCAGATTTCCTTTAGTCCATACGTAAAATGGGTTACACAGAAGAAGAAAAATTAGAAATAATTCGACTTTTTTACAAAAACAACAATAATGTTGCTCAAGCGCAAGCAGAGTATCGGCGTATTCATCGCGCGTTCTTGCTAGGTCCACTTTTTATTATACCGAAAGGAGTATGAGGGAGCACAAAACCCTTCATAGGAAAAAACGCACAGTTATCGCAAATGAGGATGAAGAACTACAGATGATATTGTATTTTGAAGGTATGAAAGAAATCTTTAATTATTTGCTCTGATTTATCAATGTGTTAATACTTATTTTTAGAAAATCCAAAGCTATCTATTGCCGATGCTAGTAAATACTTTGGAAAATCTACAAAAAAGATTTAAACTGTTTTACACAAATATGGATATCACCCATACAAAATGTTGCCGGTACAAAAATTGACAGATGATCATAAAATTAGAAGACTAGCATATTGTAATGATATGTTAGTTAGAAAAACTCAAGCCCATGATTTTTATAATATGATTTTGTGGAGCGATGAAGCTACGTTTACTACAGCAGGAGTATATAACCGACGAAACACACACATGTGGGCATCAGAGAACCCCCACTCTTATATTGAAATTAAAATTCAGGGTCGTATGTCCTTGAATGTTTGGTGTGGTATTCTAAGGAACCGAATAATTGGCCCAGTTATATTTGATGGATCGTTAACAGGAGATAGATACATCCAGTTTTTAAATAATGAAATTGAAGGTTTGTTAGAAGAACTTCTTATCAGGGAATATAATAACATAATATGGCACCAGGACGGTGCGCCACCTCATAACACAATGCTTCTGAGAAATTTTTTAAGTAACCGGTTTAACGAGTGGATTGGAACTCATGGGACCATTAACTGGCCACCTAATAGTCCCGACCTGACCCATTTGGACAATTTTTTATGGGTCTATCTAAAAGATGAAGTATACAAAGAAAGAAGTCAAAGTTTGGAGGACTTAATGCAAAGAATTCATTGAATGAAGAACATCCGGAGTATATTGGCAATGCTTTATCTAAATTAGAGGAAGATTACAGAAAATGTATCGAAAATAACGGTGGTCACATTCAACACATTTTCATAAATTATTTTATTAAAAAACATTTTTAGGTATTTCTAATTTTTCTTCTTCTGTGTAACCCATTTTACGTATGGACTAAAGGAAATCTGACAGCCATATAAATACTATTAAATAATGGCGTTCGAGCCATTTGTTTATCCATGGCAAGTGCGATTTAATAATTAAACAATATATTCACATTTTTAAAATGCAAATATTTCAAAAATGGCTAAACCAAATGTCAACATATTATATATTTTTGAATTCAGAAAAAAAAGATCTATTAATTTTTTTTTCAATATACAGGGTGTTCCATTAAAGATTTACCAAGTTAGTGTTTTTTCCTAACTTTGTGACATTCATTTGTTATTTTGCGTAACATTTTCTGGCGACTTAGGGTAAACCCTATAACTTTTGTATTTAAAGTTTTTTTCTATCTCTTATAATAAAAGCAGTAGACGCTGTCTAAATATACGGAATGACCCTGTACATACGTAGCTCTGTAATACCGTGCGAGCAAAAATTATTTGCATCAAAGAGGACCTTGCATTTAAAGGACGTAAGGCTTAGCCGTAGAGCTTTATACCTGTTGGGTGCCAGTAACTACCTGAATTAACAATCAATCAGTTATTCCGTCATCTTTGACAGTCGTTACAAGTAATTTGATTCATCGCTAATTTTTCCAATGTCTTGAACAATTCACGCAATGGGCTTTACGGAACAGCACAAAACACTCACCGTTGAAGCGTATTTTCGAAACGGGGTTAGAGTAAATTGTGAGTGGCAATACAATCCGGGTTTGTGCATGGACGATTTTCACGAACATTTTCCTAACGTTGCTTTTATTGCTGGGGATTTTTATCATTGCCTGAAAAGAACCGTAGCTGTGTTTAGGGAAACAGGTTCTATACAACACAAAAAAGGAGCAGGAAGACCATCTGTGAGAACAGAAGAACTTGCTGCAAACGTTCGTGAAATAATGCAAAATACGCCAACAAATTGTATAAGACGCCTGTCCCAAGTAGTGGGAAGATCTTATGGAACTTGCAGGACTATTCTTAAGAAGCAGCTAAGTTTATTTCCTTTTTTTATTCCTCGCAGGAATTACTCTCAATGGTTTACCCAAAATTTATTGGAAAGAAATGATTTATTAGACCTGACATTTTTTCGGATGAAGCCTGGTTCCACCTCTCCGGTTATGTTATTTTTCGACGACAGATTGATCAGTTTTCGACGAACAGTACGTCTTAGAGCAAAACTGCTTACTTGTCCCTATCTTCAATTTTTATTATCTTCCCAAAAAAATCAACTTCCAGTTAAACCGGAACAACTATATTTCCTGCTTTCGAGTTACATCCGTTTTAACCGGAAGTTGATTTTTTTGGGAAGATAATAAAAATTGAAGATAGGGATATGTAAGCCGTTTTGCTCTAAGACGTACTGTTAGAAAGTTAGAAGCTGTCAAAGTTCAAAAATGTCACTTTTCGAGAGTCAATATCTCGGAAACTATGAAGTATAGACTAATAATGCATTTAATAAAAAATAATTATAATTTTATGTGGAATTTAAAAATGTAAAATATACTGGGTGTTATATATAAAAATATAAAATTCGTTCGAATTCCAGACAAACTAAAAAGCTGGCAACAACGCCAATATCGTCATTCGGTGCGTTAGATACTCTTACACAACTGTACCAAATTTGGTTTAAATCGGCCAGTAAATTGTGATGTTGTTAAGCCGTTTCCAGACTCTATACACACACTGTATATCGTCCCCATATCAATGTAATCTAAACCAAGCCCTGCGTTTTTAATCCAAGCCCCCTTTGATGCAAATAATTTTGGTTCGGACGGTAGTTATATTAAACATGTCTTGGTGCGATAGTCATCCCCTCCCTCTAGAAAAAAATTAAATCTAAGGTACGGGCCTAGCTGGGATACCCGAGACTTAAAAGTTTCTAGAAAAATTCTCATAGAAGGTGAAAGTTTTGTTCTATAGTTTTTTTAAGTGACCAAAATGTTATCGTTAATAAAATTGCTCATGTTAAGAAATTACTAAACGAGATTAAGGCTCTTTGGTATAGTACATCTCAAAGTATATCGTCTTGGCTTTTGCTACCCGTCATTTATTTTAATAAAACCTCACTGTTGTATACCTAAAAGGTCTACAGGGTGAAACATTGTCTTGTTATCAAGAGCAGGTAGGTCCACCATATTCGATAAGTTTTTTTAGGTTAGGCACCCTTGCTAATTGACCCCAGGGCCGGGCCTGGTGCAATTAGGATATATAATCAGTCTAGCGAAAGCATCTGTATTGTACAACTAGTTTTTTATTATGGGTCGCCCGTGGGAAAATTATCGCTCTGCATCTAGTAGAAGAAAACGTAATCACTTGGATGCAAAACAAAATGTTAAGAATGTGTATGATACATCATCATTACTTGGATGAAACATGGTTTGATACACACGAGACAGTGTCGAAAGAATGGGTAGATTCGTCATTTAATTCGTCAAATTCGTCAATAAAAATAAAATTCATATTTTTTGAGAAACCTCGTATACGACTAAAAAAATTGAACATCTAAAGGTTGCTTTTTAGGTTTTAGACCGTGCAGAACTTTTTATGAAGAATGACTTTTTTTTGTAAAATTAACAATAAAAAAGTTTTCCATATGCAGACTAACTGTATATATATATATATATACAATAATATACATATCTCTTCTTCATAGTAGATCAAGGAGTTTTATGCTTATATCCCGTTCAATCCGGATTAGGGAGAATAAACGTTTTTTAAATTAAAATAAAACAAGTGCAAAATTCGAATTTTTATCACGAATTTCAACATTTGTTTCACAGTGCTTTTTGGTCGTTTCTGTGTAATTAATCGCTAAACCATACTTTCTCCGCCGATTCGTTTACTCTTAAATAAATAAATACAATATTCTTGTCAAAACAAACCCCTTTTGGAAATTTAATCTTTCCCAAAATTTTTCATATCATTTGATATAAATGTTAAAGTTTTCTCATTTGGTATTTAATAAGTAAAGTAAAAGGATTTTGAAAATAGTAAAAATTAATACGATGAAAGTTTGTAAATAAAGCTTTGTACTTTACTCATGTATTATCAACCATATTACAAGAGTACAAAACTATATCGATCTACCGTGATATGACAGTCGGATCATCCTCACTTATTAAGGCCGTCATTATATGCTCGTTAAATAATATATACAGTGTGTCCAAGAAAGTATGCAACATATGGGAAAGTTTTTTATCACCGATTTCTCAGAAAATGTTATTCTTTATAAAAGTTGGTGCATGCCTTAAAACTATAAAAACATATTTCATATTTCACCTGCAGCTAATAGTAAGGGAGTAAATGCCATTTTTTCGAAATTGCCCTAAGAATAAAGTACCCTAATTATTAGAAATACAGTAAAATTTTATATGGAAATGTTCTTGCAAATTCGTAAGTTAGTCGATATACGAAATTTGAATTTGGTGTCACAATTTTTAATCTTTTTTTTTAATCTATTTTCCCCTAAACGGTACCCTTCTGGTCGATTTTTTGTTTACGCAATTTTAATATATTTATTAAATAACTTAAACGTGGGTTTATAATGAAAATGGATTAAGTAGTTGCAAACTTTTTAAAACCTTTAAATGTTACGAGTTGGTTCAGATATTAGCGTGTTGCACGCCTACTTAAACACATTTTAGCCAATTTATGTTCTAAACAAAATTATCATAGAATCCAACTCTATTTATATTACTGGAAATAATTAATAATTTATTTGTCATTTTCACCCACTACGCTGAAGTCCAAGAACCTATTTTAAAGAAATGTATAAAGTCGCCACAGTGGATCTTTTCCCGTGCGTCATCAATCAACGATCAGGACTCAACGTGGTTAATAACTCTGCATCCTTATTTATTACAGTAACAAGTTTGAATAAAAGCATAAAAGAACGTCTCCAAGATTCCGCAATAATATAACGTGCTAGACAAGAATAAAACTATAAACGTCAATTAATTACTTTTTTTATTTGTTTAGTTGACTACCGTTGTATTTTAGAACGTCATTGTCAACCTTATTTTGATCTGCCAATCTAATTCGTATTTTGTAAATTTGTGTACCTTAAAACTGTTCCTTTTCCTAAAAATAGTTCTTTTTAGAGCTAATTATACCCACCATCTGTTTTGGCGGTAAGTATTTATGGATTTTTATAATACCCAATTTATTTGTTTTAAATATTCTAACCATAAAAGTTCTTTGAAAAGTTTACGGCAGTGGCTAAATTCCCTTAAATGAAAGGATGTCAAAAAGTTGACTTTTGCGATTTTAATAGTCAATAAAACACCAAACTTTTCTAGATTTTAAGCTTTAAAAATAGTATTAAATGTATTAACATTTGTTTGTCAATTTCTTTTAGATAATAGAGAATGCCGGGTAAAACTTAAAATAAATAATAATTTTTCGGGATATTATGTAGGTACGTCAAACGGTAGGCAGGCACGTCCATTTTATGAACTTAGACTTAGTTTTGACTTTTTTCGTCTCGTAATTTTGATTTGATTCATACGATTTTGATGACGTGAAAGTAATGACGCACGGGAAAAGAACCACTGTGGCGACTTTATAAAAAATTTTGTATAAATTTTAAATTTTAAAAATTGACACTTAACTTTTCATATTTGGACTAAGTTTTTAATTTGCAAAAACATTTCCATATAAAATTTTACTGTATTTCTAATAATAAAGGTACTTTACTCTTAAGGCAATTTCGAAAAAATGGTATTTACTCCCCTACTATTAGGCTCAGATGAAGTATGAAATACGCATTTATAATTTTAAGGCATGCACCAACTTTTATAAGGAATAAAATTTTCTGAGAAATCGGTGATAAAAAACTTTTCCCTATGGTGTATATTTACTTTTTTAGACACACTGTATAGGTACTATAATTTTATATTTTTTTATCTTAATCTTCACGAAGAAGAAAAAAGTTAAAATTATTAGTCTTTGTTGTTGTGCCCTGAGGAAATGTATTACATATAGGTAATATAATAACCATGAGATTATTAGGTATTCTAAATAATTTTTCTTTTGCAAAATAAAATTGTGTATTAACAAATGTGTTTTAAAAAAAACATATTTATGAGTTTAAACAATCAATAAATTTTTCCAGGACGGAAAAGCAGTTATAAGTTGCGTAGCCACTCTTTTTAACATTTATCGAGGAGAAAGGAAAGAAATTTTGGAAGAAGCCAAACCAAAGCCTCGTCATTCCTCAGTGTTAGGGCCTAGAGATACCGACACATCAGGTAAGTAAAACAGATAACCCGCCGTATAATACGTCAGAGTTGAATTTTTTCTACTAATACATATGAACATTTTCTGTTTTTTTTTAAAGAATCTAAATTAGTTAAATAGGCTATTTCAGTTAACTGAACGGATATAATGCCATATCTACCCGTGTTCAGATATAAAACTGATCAATCACAGGTTAGTACTCTTCGCTTTTAAATATTGTTAGGTTATGAAGATAATAAAGTGTCCGCGAAAATAATTAAAAGCGAATAATTGTGGCATATCGGACAAGTGTGTACTGTTTTTTTATATTGGAATACACAGGGATTCAAGCACAATGGATACCTTAGGGGCGGTAGACTACGACGGCCTTTTATTCCTTGTTATAACTCTACGGGCAGTCATAACCAAAGCAATCCCAACAACAGCGGTAAGATGTATTAAAAGCCTTTTACAAAAGTAAAGCGGCCATCAATACACCGTAGCGCCATCCCAGCGGAATTAACTCCAAAACAAAAGGATATATTGGATTGTGATGCACTTCGTGGTTTATTTAGTTGTTTACCTTTCGATTAGTACCAGTGTGACTGCCTTTTGCATTGGAGTTACTTTCGCTGGGATGGCGCTACGGATTGATAGCCACTTTACTTTTGTAAAAGGCTTTTAATACATATCACCGCTGTTGTTGGGATTGCTTGGATTATGGCTGCCCGTAGTGTCCTGCCAAGGATGAAACGGCCGTCGTGGTCTACCCGCCCCAGTGGGTCCATTGTGCTTGGATCCCTGTGTATTTCAATATAAAAAACAGTTACACACTTGTCCGATATGCCACAATTATTCGCTTTTAATTGTTAGGTTATATTTTGCTCCTTGTTACCTCGCGCGTCCTTTTTTGCTTAAATACTAAGTATGAGTAGGTTTACTATTTTATGTCGCACAAATTTGTGAACCGTCTCTTGTGTTTATATATTTATTTCAAAATATCAAACTACATTTGTTTTTTTATTGGCTAAAAGGCCTGTTTTTCTATTAGTATATACGTAGTAATCAATTAAACATACGTTTCCTACCCTTCCTCTGTGCCTCTCAAAGAGGGAAGCTTTAGGACGTTGGTATGCATTTCTGTAATGTTAATTTTTGGTTCATGGCGTTAAGTAAATCGTTTTATTTAAATAACTTTTAACATTTTTTTTTTTAGTGTAAAGTTCATAAGTCATTTAATTGAAGCTATGTGAGTATTTTTATTTGTATACGTTGGTAAACTCGCACCTTAGTTGTTTTTTTCTTGGTCAACCAAAAAAATTTAGCGGCCTCGAGTTGGTCCACCCATTTTTACAAATCTAGTTCCGCGCCTGATAGGGATATGAGGGGTTTTGCATCAATCTCCTCCCTAGCTTCTGCGCCTGCATCGGAAGTACGCAGAACTAAAACAGCTACTAAACAGCTAAAAACAGCTAATATAGACAGCTAATAAACAACTAAAAACAGTTTATAAACAGCAAAAATAACTAAAAAAAAGCTAAAAAAACAGCTTCAAACCTCTATCCTATGCTGAATACAAAATTATTTTCAATTTGATTTAAAAAAAAGGCTTATAACCGACTTTTCCCTTTCATATACTATTATAAGGTAGAATTACTTTACTGTGTATTAATAATTTTCTAAAAATTAAAAAACCATGACAGAAAACACATGTTTTTACTATTTTTATGTTTTACCATAAACACCATTATGTTTTCTAGTGTCCCTGTTACTTATCAAATCATGTAAATAAAAATTAAAATAAATTCAACGCTGAACTGCTAAAATTAAAATATTTTAGTGAAATCAATCCACTTCCATATTGAATTTTACTAAAACGAATATAAATAAATTTTCGAGTTTATGATACAAATATCATAAATACTTTTATAATTTATTATTTAAAATGTAAAATAAACATGCTTTGTCAACCAATTGTACTTTTATTTCCTAGTTTCATTTTTAATAACAAATTTTAATTGACAACAAAATTTTGTCATTTGCACTTAAAATTTAATTAATAACATTATTTTATAAATGTTTTATGTTGCTGTGAATTATTTATAATAAATTAAACTCGTAGTTGTATATTTGGTTAAATTATTTGTATTATTTAATTAAAAAGTTATCTTTGTTTAACGTTTTTATTTTATTTATTACTGGCTTTTACTCGCGACTTTCTAGAAGGTACGTATTCAAAGCAATGTGCCATCATATTTTTTTTACTAATACCACAGAATATATACCTATATATATTTTCAGTTTTGTTATTTTTAATTCCAGGTTCGTATTAAACAAAATAACTTTTCGGTTAAAGAACGAAACGTGTGGAGAACCTATCCTTTGCTCCTTATAAGTTTTTCGAAATTTTGTGTTTCAGTCTTTAATCTTTGAAAAAACTATTCATTTTAGGCGATATCCTATTAAATAGTATCGAAATATACGTGTAGAATATCAGGGCACCCAGTATATAGCGCTGTGAAAAGATAACTATACTAACTAAAGAAGAAATGCTTACAATTTAATTTTTACGTAACATAGCACGAATAAACTCTATAAAACTAAAACGTATTTCTAAATGGACTCTGGCCTTATTTTGTTAAATTGCAACAATCTGTTTGTGCCAGCTGACTTAGCGCGTCATATTTCTCACACTGATCAATAGATATATTGCAACAATGCAATTTATTTTTGTACAGATGCAGACTTTCCACGGCCATATACAAAGTAACAAAGGAAATATAATATTTCATTTTATATTATGAATTCATAGACAAGTTAGGGTTGTTTTATATTCACAGAATTCGTTTTTGCGGTATCAACGTGTATCTCATTTGCGCCAGGCACGTGGCGCACACAGACATGTAATATACAGGGTGTCCGGAAAAAGAAGATCAATTCGTTAACCATAATATTAATTAAGCAAAACTAATATCACTTTTATGATGCCATTTTTAATTTTTGACTCTCATGTTCAATATACATCGAAATCAAAGTGTAAATTTAAAAACAATTTTTTTTGAATAATTCAAGTATTTAATAATATTATATAACTTTCAAAATTGGTATATTGCTTCACAATAAAGAGTCAATTATCAAATATTTAAAGTAGCGGGATCGAGTACCCACTGCCCATCCCTATTTTTTACTACGTGCGCCAGTGATTTCCAAACTATACAGTGTCACCAGTAAAGTCCGCATCATATGGGATTTTTTTTATTAATATTCAAAATTTGAATTTGGCATCAAGTTCTGCTTCGATCGAAATGAAAAGTAAGCAAAAAAATAGTAGTCACGTGATTCGCATTATCTGTCAAATTCAAATTCAAATTCAAAATCAAAATTAATTTTTTCCAAAAAATAATTTAGAAGTGGGGTTATTTTTGAAAATATCGAAAAAAGTTATAAGACAAAGTTTTTTTAAAATGCAGTTTCTAGCCCAAACGCAAAATTTCAGCTGCATAAGATAATTTTAATTTTTTACCTATATTTTGTAAATTGCACCACTTTTGCAAAAGAAGACTCAACGCAACCTACATAAAACTTCTCAGTTTTGACAAGGCTTTATATCAGATACATTTTCTTTAAAGTAGCGCCGTATTAAATGTGTGTTTTTCTACAAAATCAATTTTGGACTATTAAAATTTGGTCGCATGTGATGCAAAGTTTATTTGTTTTTGATCATGTTTAAGGTAACTTCATAAAATAAGTATTTTTCAAAACGTAGTTTGTGTCTGAAAGTAATACACCTTAATATTAGGACAAAAAAGAACACAGTGTCTTCAGTAAAGTGTTCATTAAGTGGAAAATAAATTTTAGTTTAACTTAACTTAACAAGTTTATCTATTTTCAACAATTTAATTTAAAACCCCTTTACTTTATTTTTTATTTTTTTACTTTCAGGCACACACTACGTTTTCAAAAATACTTATTTTATAAAGTTACCTTATACACGGTCAAAAACAAATAAACTTTGCGTCACATGCGACCAAATTTTAATAGCCCAATTTTGATTTTGTAGAAAAACACAAATTTAATATAATGTATCTGAAATAAAGCATTGTCAAAACTGAGAAGTTTTATGTAGGTTGCGTTGAGTCTTCTTTTGCAAAAAAGGTGCAATTTACAAAATATAGGTAAAAAATCAAAATTATCTTATGCAGCTAAAATTTTGCCTGTGGGCTAGAAACTGCATTTAAAAAAACTTTTTCTAATAACTTTTTCGATATTTTCAGAAGTAACCCCACTTTTTAATTATTTTTTGGAAAAAATTAAAATTTAACAGATAATGCAAATCACGTGACTACTATTTTTTGCTTAATTCTCATCTCGATCGAAGCAGAACTTGATGCCAAAGTCAAATTTTGAATAAAGCTATTAATTTAAAAAAATCCCATATGATGCGGACTTTACCGGTGACACTGTATTTTTTCAGGTAATCATTTGTTTTGATTATTTTTTTACTCCTATAGAATTTCGATAAAATGATGCGTTTTGGAGATAGTTTAAAAAGTACCCTACGCCACTGGTGTGGACTGATCGCTCGGCAGCCTTGAGCCTTTGCACTACGGCGCGGAGTCGGAGTTTTGACGCTCTTTCTTTCTTCCACCATTGTTGCACATGTACGAATGTGTGATGCAAACAAGCAGGCTATTTATGAATGAATGATTCGGTCAATTCTATTAAAGGTCTTTGTCTATACCTAAATTACCATTCATATTGACAAGCTCTGTATAAAATCGTAAGGTATTAAAACCATTGTTGGTGCCTTTCACTGCAATTTTATCGAGGGTTATACCACAACAAAATACCAAACGAGATTTTGTCTTTCGGGCGAACTTTATTGTAACCCCAGCTCGGTTTGCAATGTAACGTAGGTAAACAAATAATACCTTTAAACCGCGACACAGGTTTAGTGGTTTTAACTCATGTTATTCGTTCGAGTCGTGTTACCTGGAAAAGCAACCAAGCTTGAGTTTATTAAAGGAAAGTTTGTCCCTCGTTTTGTTGAAATTTGTTGGAGTTAAGAGAATAATATATTTGTAGTAATGCATGGGCGTCCAAAAGCCAAGGTAAATACAAGGTGATCATGAAGTGTGGTACACAATAACTTTGTTGCTATTTTAAATACATAAACAATGGTGGAATAAAGCAACCAAGTTGCTACTACATTTGCTTTATCTAGAACTCATTTTTGAAAAAAAAATCTTCTTTTTAGAAATGATATCTTACTTCTCCTTCTATTCAGTTGGTTTGACTTACAATTATGTTCTAATTTTTTTCTACATATATTACCATGTTTTCTTTACTATTCATTTTGATATCCCAGCAAATTTTGTATTCTATGAAAGCTTCATTAAAGTTGTGTACCATCCACCATTTTTTCTCTTCTGCTAACACCATCAGCTAAGCTTTTTCTGTCTCCTGATGATGAACGTTTCTACGTTCGAGACATGTAGAGACCTCGATTAAATATTTTTATTCTAATAAACTTGTGGAGTAAGACTTTAGTTTTTCTTTTGTTTCTATACTTTTAAGCTTGAACTATTTCTTCAAAATAATATTAAATTAAATTAAATAATACATAGTTGAATGTAACAAAAAAAAACTGTGTTTGTCCGGAAAAGAAAAGCAACTTTCAGATGACGTGTTAAGTTCAAAATTTTTATATATTTAGATAATGGTACCAATCGCTAGGGATAAATCTGAAATTAAAGATAGAAAATAAAGCGAACAGGACCTGCTAGTAGATCCTATAATACAAGGAATATGGTTAGCAAGGATCAAGATCAACGAGGATAGAGCCAACCATAGTAAAATACAGTTAAAATAATTACACGATCCCTAGTGGAGAACTTTAGAGAATAAAGTAATACTTTTAAATTATTTTTAAATCTTGATAAATTGCGGATACCTCAACATTTATGGCATAAAATCACATTTGGAACAAAAGGTGTTTTTAAATATCTCCTCTGGGATACGAAGACAATCGCAATAAATTCGGGAAAATCTCAAGTAAATCTAGTAGGAAACTCTTTGGGTCAGACTATTATCACAGACAGTGGCGACTCGTCAGAGTGACGTTTTTAGGAAAGTAGCAACGTATTAAGTTTTTTCAAAAAGTTTTCGCCTGCTGCGTTTTATCCTCTTTTTCCTCACATTTCTAAGGAATGAACTAAACTTCCACATTTAAATCAGCTACAAACCGCAATGCAGACCATGTTATCTTAACATAGTATAAAACAAAGTCGCTGTCGCTGTCTGTCCGTCCCTATATACCTATATATGCTTAAATCTTTAAAACTACGCAACGGATTTTAAAGCGTTTTTTTTTAATAGAGTGATTCAAGGGGAAGGTTTTTATGTATAACTGGCGACCCGCCCCGGCTTCGCACGGGTGCAATTTCAGAAAGTGGCATGCCGGGTACTAATATATCGGGTTTGTTCGGGTTTGTATTTATACCAGCGGGTTACAACGCATGCCGGATACACGCTAGTTATTAATAAATAAGGCTCAATATTTAGTCAACACTTTACTATTCTCTAATACATGTAAGAGCTTGGGACAATTGCTTGATTCCAATTTGCGTTTTAATAAACACGCTACTGCCAAATTAAGAATTTCGTATGGTAACCTTAAGCTTATATTATGTGGTAACCGACATTGCCTCTTCCAAGAAACACGAATGTGATTCTTTGGTATTGTTACAATTTGACCACTGTAGTAGAGTTTACATGCCTTGCCTGGATACTGCGGACCATTTTTGGATTCAAAAAGATCAGAATTCGTGTTTAAGACTGATTTATGGTGTTAAACGAAGAAATGATATTACCCCTTACCTGGCTATGTCAGGACGGCTTGATATATATGTAACAGATTTAAATTACACATTACTACATTTTATTTGACATTTAAATTTAACATTTCTCTCTTTACTTACAGTGTCACCAGTAATGTCCGCATCATATGGGATTTTTTTTTATTAATAGCATTTGCATTATCTGTCAAATTTTAATTTTTTCCTAAAAATAATTCAAAAGTGGGGTTATTTTTGAAAGTATCGAAAAAAGTTATAAAAAAAAGTTTTTTTAATGCAATTTCTAGCCCACATGCAAAATTTTAGCTGCATAAGATAATTTTGATTTTTTACCTATATTTTGTAAATTGCACCACTTTTGCAAAATAAGACTCAACGCAACCTACATAAAACTTCTTAGTTTTGACAATGCAGATACATTTTCTTTAAAGTAGCGCCATATTAAATACGTATTTTCCTACAAAATCAAAATTGGGCTATTAAAATTTGGTCGCATGTGATGCAAAGTTTATTTGTTTTTGACCCTGTATAAGGTAACTACATAAAATAAGTATTATTAAAAACGTAGTTCATGTCTGAAAGTAATACACCTAAATATTAAGACAAAAAAGAACACAGTGTCTTCAGTAAGTGGTTTTTAAGTGGAAAATAAATTTTAATTTAACTTAACGTAAAGTTTATCTATTTTCAACGATGATTTAATTTAAAACACCGTTACTTTCTACATTTAAAAAAACTTTTTCTAATAACTTTTTTCGATATTTTTAGAAATAGCCCTACTTTTGAATTATTTTTTTAAAAGAATTAAAATTTGACAGATAATGCGAATCACGTAACTACTATTTTTTTGCTTAATTTTCATCTCGATCGAGGCAGAACTTGATGCCAAAGTTAAATTTTGAATAAAGCTATTAATAAAAAAAATCCCATATGATGCGGACTTTACTGGTAACACTGTATAATAAAATGACTTTTTGAACAGATGTCCATAACTTGGCATCTGTTTGAACAATCGATATTTCTCTTATATAATATTAATTAAACTATTAGCTTTTCTCAAATTTAAATTATTTTACTAGCTTTAGTTACATTATATGAATTTAATCTAGATGGCTGCCATACTAAGGCCCATTCAATTTGTAATTTTTCCTATATAATTGTAATAATGTTAAAGAATGAATTGATTATAACAACAAATGTTATTATTATTATTCTCTTGACGCACTTTTACACTCCCTTGTTTCAAGAAATATATTAAACTTACCTAATCGGGATTGTGGTTTTCTTTGCCAGATAAACACAGTTTTTTTTGTTACATTAAGCTTTGTATATTATAGACAGATATATGCAATTTAGATGAAAACCCTTTTTTACACTACAATACTATGTATTCGGCATTTTTTTAAATAAAATTCATGCTATAAAGCCTCATCTTGTATTCGTCATATTGGATTATCTGAATTATATCAGAATCACCCTGAGAAACTGCCGTACTTAATAAAACTAAATGTATGTATGTAGGTACATATTTCACATTTATATAAAAATAAAAGGCAAATTAAGATTATCTTTTTTTTTAATTCAACTTCAATTAACTTTCCCGGCGTTGTATAAATACCTCGTTCTGACAAACTCGGCAGACGAAAATATTCTGTAAATTTGAAGATATTTTCCACAGAGAATTAAACTTTAAACTTGATTTTATTCAAAAGTACTTTGAACCTCAGTATTTCCTTGTGTCTCTTTTCTTAATGACAGTTGCCTCATAAAACTGCGCACAGTTTTAACCGGAAAGCTACCATTTGTATCCGCCGCATCCTTTGTAAAACAGGTCGTAAACGAAATAGAAAGCTGAGTTACGTCCACGATCCAGGGTTGTTTTTACTCCTCTATCAGCTATAAATTCTCTGGAGCGTAGTCGAGAAACATGGTAATGTTGATAGCACAGACTTGTACAGGGTGTATTGTATATTTAAATTGCATAGTATACCACAAAATTATATTTAAGTAGACGCTGTATCTGAGTTTACAGATCTATACCTACTTAAGTAGGTACTGACTATTTCTGAACCTTGATAAGTAATACATAGTAGTAGTGAAGAGGTTTAGCGTCATGAAAGAAGGTAGGTGACGGCCGTTTAGCCCATAGACTTCTTATAGAATAGACTACATTATTTACGTTTTAAAGAAATCAAAGATTCCCTCATTCATAATTTGTCTGGTTAGCTCTTGGTCTTCTGTTATCAAAGTTACTATTGAGTCACATATAATTAATAAAATACACGTTTTACAAGTATAATTCAAATAAATTGCAAACCTTAATAAGATAATATAGGCTGAACAAGTTTTTGTTTTGTTTGTTTAAATAAAATAAATATTATTATTAGGTATTTCAGGCTTTGTATTTGGTACCTACTTATTTTAATTATTTGGTGATAAAATCTAGAATGATAGCGGCAACCTCGCTTTCCTTTTTCACGCGTCGGCCATTCATGAGTAGCAACAAAAACAGCTGTAGTAATTTAATAATCCTTCTTTTGTTCTGTAAGTAATCGTAGTCCTACTTATTTTTGCGATGTCGTGGTTAGTCGTCGGAATACTTATATTTGTACGTATTTTGTGAAGTTTTGTGTTTTTTTAAGTTTTTTGTAAAGGTTTTTTCATTTTATTGTTATAAGTGTCTGTATTATTAACCCATTCAGTGGTGTACCTACTGATCAGGAAAAGATTGAATAAAAATAATTCTTGTCAACATTTATATTTGTGAGATAACTTCTAAGGATACCATTATTGGAACAATTATTGTTGTCATGGTAGTTTTTATTTATTTACATTTAAGTGTAAAATAACATATACTACCTAAGGCTCCCTCATACCATGCGAGCAAAAATTATTTGCATCAAAGAGGGCTTGGAATACAAAACGTAGGGCTTGGTTTAGATTACAATGATATGGGGACGATATATCTAACCAAATCTAGGTTAAAATTTTGTCAAATTCATATTATGATATGATATGCCAAACTAATGAGTAATAAAATAAGAAGACTAATACAAATTTATTTTTGTTTTTTTTTAATTAACAAAGAAAGAATATACAGAAAGAAAAAGAAAAATAATTACATACTTGCATTTTATAAGGAAATAAATTTAGCTGCTTCTTAAGAATAGTCCTGCATGTTCCATAAGATCTTCCCACTTCTTGGGACAGGCGTCTTATACAATTTGTTGGCGTATTTTGCATTATTTCATGAACGTTCGCAACAAGTTATTTTGTTCTTACAGATGGTCTTTCTGCTCCTTTTTTTGTGTTGTATAGAACCCGTAAAGTCAGCATTTACGGCCCTATTGTAAGTAGTATTTCTTGTCGACCACTAACCTTGATGACCAAGGATGCGTTGTCGCCATTTTTTTCTTTAAGTAATTGTAGTACCTACTTATTTTTGCGATGTTGTGGTTAGTCGTCGAAATACTTATATTTGTACGTATTTTGTGAAGTTTTGGGTTTTTTTGAGTTTTTTGTAAAGGTTTTTTCATTTTATCGGGATCTATATCAGAAGGCAAGAGCTTGTTGGCAGTTATATCACAATTTAAATGCGGCGTTGTCAAACTTCTGGCGAATTAACTTGTACATGTTAAGCAAAAAAAAGTTGACCAGACTAACAAGATTCGAACCAACTGAACGGCCCCCTCTGATTCAAATTATATTTATTTTATTTCGTTTAAGCAGTTTTGCATGCAGTGCGGCTACCACTTAGGAAAAGCACCCAGTCAATATACCTGGGGCTAATGGTAACCCTGGGAGAGTAATATATTTTCTTTATTGGGACAATCGGTCCTTTGCAATTATGAGTTTACAAGACCATACGGAGTATAAATTCCCAGGGAAAGCATTTAAAGAATTTTCTCGAGGATAATAGTCTTAAATAAAGTTTAGCTAGAAATTTTTTTTTAAAACAACTTTGTGATTTTGTTGTTGCAGCGCGATGGTGATCATAACCTAATATATCACAGTTTTTTCATCATTTTTTCATTATGCGTTTGATTCGTTCATGCGTCGTTCATCTGCATTCATTCTTTGTTTTATAAACATATTTACATTGATTTTTTGTATCAAATATATACCGTGCTTGCATCAAAGAGGGCTTGGATTAAAAAACGTAGGGCTTGGTTTAGATCACAATGATATGGAGACGATATATCTAACCAAATCTAGGTTAAAATTTTGTCAAATTCATATTATGACATGATATGCCAAACTAATGAGTAATAAAATAAGTAGACAAATACAAATTTATTTTTGTTGTTTACAAAATTAACAAAGTAAGAATATACAGAAAGAAAAATAATTACATAAATTGCTAAAATTGGCCACCAAACATAAATTCCCACGTCTCTTCATATTTTCGAAAGTGTTGACCGGCATCTCTGGAGAAATGTTAAAACATTTTTGGATAATCCTTTCTTGTAATTGTTCTAAATTTGCAACTGGGGTTTTAAAAATAGTGTTCTTTAAATGAGGAAAAACGAAGTAATCCATAACCGTTAAACAAGGTGATCTAGGTGGGAATTCAATTCTATTTGTTGCCGTATTTTGTATTATTTCACGAACGTTTGCAACAAGTTCTTTTGTTTTTACAGATGGTCTTCCTGCCCCCTTTTTGTGTTGTATAGAACCTGTTTTCCTAAACATAGCCACGGTTCTTTTCAAGCTATGATAAAAATCCCCAGCAATAAAAGCAACGTTAGGAAAATGGTGGTGAAAATCGTCCATGCACAAACCCGGATTGGATTGCCACTCACCATTTACTCTAACCCCGTTTCGATAATACGCTTCAACCATGAATGTTTTGTGCTGTTCCGTAAAGCCCATTGTGTGAATTGTTCAAGAAATTGGAAAAATTAGCGATGAATCAAATTACTGTCAAAGATGACGGAATAACTGATTGATTGTTAATTCAGGTAGTTACTGACACCCAACAGGTATTTAGCTCTACGGCTAAGCATTACGTCCTTAGATGCAATGCCCTCTTTGATGCAAATAATTTTTGTAATCACGGTATATCACGTTTTCTCATTCATTCTTTCATTTTGCGTTTGCTTCATTTATCCGTCGTTCATCCGCATTCATTCTTTGTTTTATATACATATTTATAATAATATTGGTTTTTTGTATCGAATATATACAATATTTGCATATTACAGATTTTTTTAACTTTGTAGTTTTGAAAAATGTTTAAGTCCTGGTTGTAGATGCTCTATGTTTGTAAAATAGGTGAAGATTGCTATGGGTACTGAAGAACATGTCTTGACATATCACGATACTGGCGCAGCATATCCAAGCACTGACCTAATAATTTCGGGGGGATAATGGGGATCCCGGGGAGAGTAATGAGTAGAGGTTTCGCATTGTCCCAAAATGCCATACTTAGGATACAGGGGGGTTGATGGAATCTGAGACGAGAGTCTAGGATTACTCCTAGATAGACTTATTGACAAAAATTATTGTTATTTTCGTTATTTTGCGGGGAATGTGGTTTGTGTTTTTTTTTTCTTTCTAAAGTAAAGATTAAACAATCTCATTTTCCCTTATTTAGGATAAGTTTTCAATCTTGGAGTCATCGGATGAGAATATGGAGGTAATTCTGGATGTGAGCCAGAATTTTAATGAATGAGAAATTCTACCCTTACCTGTAAATTTAATTGTACGTCAGTTTAGATATAAATGTAATAGTGTGATAATATAAGAAGGGAAGTTATAGATAATAAAAAGTTTATTAATTAAACCATTGCTTACACGCTCTCAAAAGCTTGTTTAACATACAGAGTGAGCAGCTCCGTGTTAAAGTTCATTTTATCAAACACATCTTGTTCTACTTTGCTGATAAGCAAGCTGTGCCCACTCCGAAAGCGAAACTACTCAACAGGAATGACTCGGTCTAGTAGTAAATCAGTAATTTTTTTCTAACATTTTCAGTAACTTTGGAAAGTATGAGAAGGAGGAGGAGAGTTACTGGTCTATAGGATTCAGGTAAGATTGGGCTTTTGCGTGGTTTTAGTACTGGTAAGATTATGACATTCTTAAATAACTCAGGAACATGTTATAGGAGCAGCTTGATTGCTGGGTTAGGGGAAGGGGGATCGGTTGCTTTGTCCGCACAAATTTATGGACATACTGGGTTATGTCATTATGCTCTTGCATTAAGTTAAGTGAGCCCTTAGATTCGTTTCCAAAATGTGCTACCAAAATATTAGCTTTTTCCTCGTTGATTTGTCGGTTCGATGAAAAAAGTATATTGGGAATTTTTTTGTCTCTCTTTTTTACCGTCCTTGTTAGTTTTCGTAAAGTATATGTGTATGTATGTTGATAGAATTGGTAGTTTGTCTTTCGATGTGTCATTTTAGTGTGTGTTAATTTTTTGTCTCTTACTCTGCGTTACCTCCTTTCCTTTCGTTACTATTTCTTCTATCAGTTTGATTATTATTTTTTGTGCTACTTGGTTTCGTGCAAATTATCAGTTAACTTACGAACGTCAGTCTTAAGTTCCTGAACTGTATTGATATTATTATTTCTGTTAGTTTTTTGGCAACTGAAGTAATTGTTTCAAAGCGCCCGTCAGTTCATCCGTCAGACATGCGTCGTCACCTGATTTGCTATCTGCATCACCGAGTCCTTCACTTGGTTCAACATTTCCACAACATGCCGTTAGGTAGATACACCCGAGTTAAACAAAGAGATGCAAGAAGCTTGTTATTATAATTTGATAAAAAGGCGGAAATAACTATAGGTATACTTAATATACTTATAAATTAAAAGATTTTGGTAATTTTGATTTTCTACTTGAACCCCAATAATTTGAAAACAGGACTTTTATTTTCTATATTTTATTTTATAATATAAGTAAAACTTTCATTTCTCTAACAGTTCCAATCAGCTTACCCTCAAAAACTGTATTTCTTTTAAGATCGCTTTTATGTAACGTTTTATAGTCTTGCGTCTTGATTCGGCTGAAAACCTTTCCCCAATCGCGTAATTTCTTAAACGAATTACATTCTTTAATCGATCTTCATTTAATGTGCTATAAACTTGCAGTTAAGGTCTCAAAGGACATACACTAAATTTAATTCATTTAAAATAATCAAAAGTTTTGTAATATACAAGGTGATTAGTATTACGGAATTAACACTATATCAGTAGTGGCGGCTCGTTAATGAAGGGCTCTGGGGCGCCGCCCTCCCTGCAATTATTTCAAACAGAATCCAAAATACTTTACTTAAAAAACCAATAAAGCAATGCCTGTAAGCAATCCATTAAAATAATTCAAACCAAACATAGTCCTATTCCAGCGTGTAGGTTATACTAAGCGCGGGCATAATTCAAACCAAACATAGCCCTATTCCAACGGGCAGGTTATACTCATAGACAAGCGAGTTGCGCAGGTGTTGGTTGCGCGCTCTCAAGATTATAATACTAAGCGCGGGCGACGGATTATTCGTCCCGATTTAACGCGACTTCTCGATGAGTTGTCATGACGACGGAGGCGTGACATCACCTACACATCGCACAACGAGCGGCCACGGATGAGCTCCAATTTTCCGCGCCCAACAGCTGTTGGCGAATCGCGATGCCAAGGTAGAATAATCGATATAATATTATGTACTCTGACGAGGCGACCTGTCGATGCCACTGATGTTTTGTTTATTTGTTTTGATTTGATTTATTAGTTACGTTATAAAGTTGGAAAATTTCGTGTAATATGAAGGTCAGTGATTTACAGAAGGAGCTTTTGTTTAGTTCTCTGAGCTTAAGTGAAAAACTTGATTTAAAAAATGCAGGGCGGCCACTACCAATATTGAACATAGTACAAGTGCAATCAAAATGTAAAAGTAAGGCACAGTTTACGCGTAAGTTTGACAAAGAAATATATAATAAAAATCCTGGATATGCGGACAAAAATTATTTTTTTTTTGTTTCGTGTGTCTTCTTTTTGACGGGGATGATAATTGGTCTAAAAATGGGGTGCAGGACTTAAAACATCTTTCAGAGAAAATAAAAAAACATGAAAATAGTGCAAAACATCGTCATAATGTGGTAAGTTTTGAGATGTTAGGACAAACTAATATTTTAACTTGTTTAAGTAGTGCTTATGCTGATGAAATTAAAATTCACAACGAGAAAGTTATAAAAAACCGACGCGTACTTTCGAAAAAAATAGACATTTAAAATTTTTTTTTTATTTAAAGCCAGCGTCCCCCCTGACTCGCTAGTCACGAGCCGCCACTGTATATCAGTACTGTCACCAAATTTCTTCACATTGCCATTCGTTCAAGAAATATTAATGGAAGACGCTTGGCACTGTTTCCGAAATATTACTACAGGGTAACTTTTATATCCATTATAGCTTTAAAACTCTCTAGGTTTTTTTGCAATATTACAAATACTTTTATTTTGCTCTTTTTTTAACTATTTTATTAAGTGCTCAAAATGATTTTATTTTGTTCTATACAGAAATAAAGTCGATTTTTAAATCCCCTGGTTTGGATAATGTTGGTCCAACCACTCTATCTTCTATTTGAAATACTGTCTTTCATTTGAAATACTGTATTTCATTGGTTTTAGTTTTCCCATATCCCATATTATTATTTAACCTTGCTATTTGGTGTGGTTAGCCAAGTTTATGAATATGGGCTTGACAACCAAATAGGAAAGTACCTATGTTATTTACAAAATCTTTGATTATAATTATTCTAAGCCAGTTTTATATTATCTTGATTTCATAAACCAAATACCTACCATACCTAGTGAAATTAACAAAAGCAACGAAGCAGCAAATATATTATGTGAGTAAGTTGTGGTCTGTGTATGTTATAGTTTAATAAATCTTCTTCGCACCCAAATAAATTTATTGTTAACCACTAAAACATTAAACCGAATTAGACGACACTTAAAATTTAATAGCTTGCTTTCCTAACTTAACTTGGTATCTGCTAGAAATTTTACTGCAAATTACGACAAGCTAAAGTTATTCTGGACATTTCCGAGTTGTGGGCTAAGCTTTTAAGTCTTTTACTACATGTTTTATGATTCTCTAAACGAGTATAAATTGCAACGCTGCCAGAAAATGGGAATGCTTTTGACACCTTGGATATTTGCCGGTATAAAAATGAAACAAGAAAATAGGTAAAAAAAATGTTTATTTGGGAAACATTGAAATGGTTTAAAGGGTGT
Organism: Polydrusus pterygomalis; assembly: GCA_963969555.1. NCBI lineage: Eukaryota > Metazoa > Arthropoda > Insecta > Coleoptera > Curculionidae > Polydrusus > Polydrusus pterygomalis. The sequence goes on along the minus strand of OZ018378.1, from coordinate 23,735,353 downwards.
GTCTCATAACTAAGCAACAGGAGACAGTCGACTTGAAAATAGGTCAGTTATGCTTAATATGATAAAGTATCTACGGTCAAAGAGATACAGGGTGATCCGAGCAAACATTTATTTTAGAAAATTTTATTGGCAATGATTTGAAATTGGTTAAGCGGTTATGAATTAAATGGTGTAATTATGTTTTTGGGGGCAAGAAAGACGATCTCCTCTAATTAGTTTTAAGATACCTACTAGAAAACGCTAATTACACAATATGAATTTGGTAAATTGTTGCATATATTTTTGTCTCTGCTCAAATCATGAAATTTTGTACATAAAAAAGTTATGCTTTAATAATATCGATTGTTGGGTAACTAGCCCCAACCCGGTTAATTTATTTATTTTTCTCATATTTTTAATCCCTTTAATAATAATTTTGGCACGCCTATGGTGTGCCGCCCCCTTCTTACTTCGCCTCCCGCTCACTTGTTCCTAGACGCTTTTCCTAGAAAACTGATCTTAGACAGGTAGCGAAGCGATGACGTGTCCATGAAAGGTTTCTCGCCAGACGCTCGGATGACGTGCCCATGTAAAGTTTCTCGCCAGACGCTCGTTCTAGTCAGTCACGTTGTTTTTGTTTTAACTGTATGCCACACTACGACCGGTGAGGGCAGTCCCTTTTTTTATTTAAGATTGGGTTCTATAAGGTGTCATTTTACTCATAATGTTATGCTGAACCCAAATAAGTAAAAATATACAAGATGTCTCATTTAAAATATCAAAGTCAAGGTCACTTTCTATCAAACCGGAAGTGCTACCAAATTGAAAGGTGTGCCAATAAATGCAGACTCATCTCTTGTGCATAATCTCAAAATTTCATTTTAATATCTATAAATATAAAAAAGTTATAGGGGTGAACGTCTTTTGAGAAATACCCGGTATAGTTATTTCGTAGTTTCGTTTCTCTGGCCAATTATTAATTAAGTTGGTTAATCTCTTTGATATACTTAATATTATTATAGAGTCTATGCAGTTTTTCTACAATCGAGAGTTCAATTTGTTTTTTTTGATATTCGCTTTCAAATGTTAAATATCAAAAAACATTTAAATAAACACTTTTCTTAACGTTAACATAATTAATTGAAAATTAATCGGGGATATTTTTTTATAAGAAATTAAGCATATGACCTATTTTCAAGTCTACTATATCATGTTGCTGTATAGCCGCTTTCAAGTACACCCTGTATATAATAGTGAGTTTTCCTATGAACGTATGTTGAACCAGAAACATGGCTTAAAAGTTATAAGATATAGGTTAGGTACCTATTTAAAACCCACCTACAAACTAGTTTAAATACAGTGTGACCAGTAAAGTCCGCATCGTATGGGTTTTTTTTTTTATTAAAAGCTTTATTCGAAATTTGACTTTGGCATCAAGTTCTGCTTCGACACAACGAGAAAATATGGGTAAAAAATCAGAATTATCTTTTTTTCAATGGTTTCAGAAATAACCCCACTTTTGAATTATTTTTTGGAAAAATTTAAAATTTGACAGATAATGCGAATCACGTGACTACTATTTTTTTGCTTAATTTTCATCTCCATCGAAGCAAAACTTGATGCCAAAATCAAATTTCGAATAAAGCTATCAATAAAAAAAAGCAATGCATTTGTCAAGCAAAATTTGTAAAGTGGCAATTATTGTTCGTTGTAGTAAAAAAAGCAGCAGCTTGAAATGGGACACGACTTCAAGTAGCACGTGACAGCGTTTTTTTTTTAATTATAGATAGGGTTACGAGTGTTATTTATATAACGGGTATATGAGGTAATGAATCTTCATACGTAAAACAATTTGTTTATTTGCCCAATTTCACATTAATTTTAGAAATTTAGGTTCAAATTAGAACAAGCTAAAGTAATCCAGGGAATTGCCGGTTGTGAGGTAAGCTTTTATGTCTTTTACTGCATGTTTTATGGTGGTCCAAACGAAGATAAATTGCATCCCTGTCGTGGAATGGAAATGGTGTTGACACTAAGCTTATTTAGAAATGCGGGTTGAAATAGACGCAAAACACTCTTATATGTAAAAAAAAGTTTGGCGCAAAATTCAAAAATATATTTTTCGAAACATATCAGATTTATTACCCATTAGGTATAGATAAATATTATGCTTTATCATGTCTTTTTGAATCGTGCCAGTGGCGGGTCGTACTATAGGGTCATAATGCCATGGCCCTATAGTGTTTCTTAGATCAATTTAATGACATAAAACAGTATGAAACTCCTAATCATAGGCGTCCCAAACAAATAATTAAAATGCGTATGGTATTGTTTCAATTTTTTAATATGATAATAATATTATAAATAAAGTAACTTTAATACGTAACACGTTTTCAACAAACAGTATTGATTCAAAATGCAGTGACAATTTAATTGCTTTTTTTTCCTTTCCTTACCTTACCTTTCTTCACAAAATAAATACGTAAATAACAGCAAATTAAACCACCTACTACACTGTCCAATTCCCTTTATAATCTGTCGCACCAGTGCTAATAGCTTAATTATGTGTTAGCAGGTAGAAAAAATGCATTCGCCTTTCTTGTGTAGGACATATAAATTTGCAACTACCTTTGTCTAGACCGGCCGTTGGCGCCCGTACGGCGCTTGTCTCCCATGGCAACGCGAACATTATATGCTGTTGCCAATTCTTTCTAATTTTCGGATTTGTAAATGCAATATGTCAGTATTGGTGAAACAAGGGTTTGTTAATTAGTTTTTTTTAAACATTAAAAACACTTTTTATCTTGATTTCAGTATTATTGTTTCTTAAGGACTAAAGAATGTATTATTATAACAATAAATGGCTTGTTATCTTTTTCTGTCACACTCAAAACTCCTCGGTTTAAAGTATATTTGCAAACTAGCTTTCAAAGAAAGTTACTGACTAACAATTGAATACTGATATAAATGAAACATTTTTAATAAAAAAAAAAAAAAACTTAAAGAATTGAAGAAAAAAGATCTGACAACCCTGTTCTTCTTTGCAACCGTTTACCGCCGTTTTAATGTCCTCAAACTGAGTTTGAAAAAAGTTTATAACTCAAAAATTCTATACACAAAACTAAAATCAGAAAAATAAACTTGACACGGCACGATGACACTGATCAGAAAATGCTTTAATTTTTTTATCAGAACTCCATTCTCCGATCTAGTATCCGGCCCGTCCATAATAATTCATAACCACATATTTTATCTTCGTCTCTTCCACGCCATCCGCGCTCACTGGTCTATCTCTGTCTGAAAAGAATCAATCGTTGAACGGGCCGGGGACTGCCTCTGCTATACCAGCCGCAGGTTGCTTCTGCTACCAGTACCGATCAATATATATTTTGACATTTTATTTCAATTCGTCATGCGGTATTTTGTGGTACTTTGAGCGGACCACATAATGTCACGCCGTTTAATGTCATCACACTGACTTTGGATAAATTATACCTACTTACCTGACCTGTACACCAAACTAATACCGTGCGAGCAAAAATTATTTGCATCAAAGAGGGCTTGGATTCAAAAACGTAGGGCTTAGTTTAGATCACATTGATATGGGGACGATATATCTAACCAAATCTAGGTTAAAATTTTGTCAAATTCATATTATGACATGATATGCCAAACTAATGAGTAATAAAGTAAGTAGAGAAATACAAATTTATTTTTGTTGTTTACAAAATTAACAAAGTAAGAATATACATAAAGAATTCATATAACCGGAGCGGTGGAACCAGGCTTCGTCCGAAAAAAATGTCAGGTCTAATAAATAATTTCTTTCCAAATAAATTTTGGATAAACCATTGAGAGTAATTCCTGCGTCTTTCAAAATCTGCTGCTTATATTTTTTGGAATATTTGCACTTTATAAGGAAATAAATTTAGCTGCTTCTTAAGAATAATCCTGCATGTTCCATAAGATCTTCCCACTTCTTGGGACAGGCGTCTTATACAATTTGTTGGCGTATTTTGCATAATTTCAAGAACGTTTGCAACAAGTTCTTGTATTCTTACAGATGGACTTCCTGCTCCTTTTTTGTGTTGTATAGAACCTGTTTCCCTAAACACAGCCACGGTTTTTTTCAGGCAATGATAAAAATCCCCAGCAATAAAAGCACAAACCCGGATTGTATTGCCACTCACCATTAACTCTAACCCCGTTTCGAAACTACGCTTCAACCATGAATGTTTTGTGCTGTTCCATAAAGCTGATTGTGTGAATTGTTCAAGAAATTGGAAAAATTAGCGATGTATCAAATTACTTGTAACGACTGTTAAAGATGACGGAATAACTGACTGATTGTTAATTTAGGTAGTCACTGACACCCAACAGGTATTAGGCTCTACGGCTAAGCATTACATCCTTAGATGCAAGGCCCTCTTTGATGCAAATAATGTTTGCTCGCACGGTAGATACCTTCAAATACTGGCTCCCATGGTAATTTTACATAAAAATTGTATTAGGCTTTCTTAAAGGTCAAGGACTCGCACACCATTATTTATTATTTTCTAATTAACCAATTAGCCATTCTTCTTAAAATTTTTAAAACTTAAATACGGCTCTGCTACATGCCTCTATGAAACCATTAGTAATAATTAGTATAATTTCAAATGTTACTAGACGTTTTATTATTTATTAGTTTCATTATTCCTATTAAAACTGTTTTTTTTTAACTCTCTGTTTATATAAAACCGCCTTTTTGCCATTAACAACGCAATTACCTTTTGGGCTAACCTGATTTACACAAAGGGAAAAGGTACATATTTCTTCTGTTTATTTAATTAAATAAAAGAAAAAAGGGCAGCTGGGTATCTGAGAAGCCACTTAAACACCTGTTTCCTTTTAAAACTGCCCGATGAAAGCAGATAAACAGCTTTGTTTATAATAAACGACTTTTGCTCGCACAGCAGGTAATAGAAGGACATCAGGAGCTTTCGCTTTAAAATAAACGGAATGCCATGAACATAAAATTACAAACGTTTTTGTTGTTCATTATTGCTGTTTGCCGAAACGTTTAGCAGCGTGCAGTCTAATCTTGGGTTGCACAAAGGTTTTTAACAAAAATTAACTAACCATACACCTTTAGGTTATGTTAGTTTTGCTTTTCAAATCATTACAACACGTTAACATCGGTTTGTTTTTACTTCAATAAATGTTAAAACGTCTGATAAACTTATTATTTTAAAATAAAAATGTTTAATTCAAATCTAAAAGTGTCTTATTGCTTTATAAAAGTTATAAAACTAGGGAGTTGTAGCCTTTTATCAAATCTTATAAAAGTACGTTGGCAATAATTGCCTAAATCAGAAAAAGTTATCGAGAAGAATCAATGAATGCCAAAATTAAAAACAGTGTTTTCTTGCAAAATTGTTATTAAGAAAGTATAACATATTTTAAGAACACAGTGATATTTACTATATAAAATCTTATATGTCAAATGACCGAAATATTATTATCATTTTATCATAGCACTGCCGTCCGTCCCGTCTCGTCTCCATGAATTCTGTGGCGCGTGACCTTACGAAATTAGCTGTATTTATTCAATGTGGGTTTTGTATTTGCACCGATTTTCTCTTATGCATATTAAATAATATATCTCCCTTGTCCATTTTAATTCCTGGTTTAGTTTTTATAGTTTTAGACTGAAAATGCCATAGTATTGTGGTTGCGCTCTTGTGGATTGCAAGTCCAACTATAAATGCTACTCAAAATATTTCTGTTTTAACTTAACAAGTAAATACTTATATAAATTACAGAAAAGTAGGCAGATATTCGTTAAAATAATTTGGATGTCCGTAAATACATAGTTTATAGGTTTTTAAACCCTGATTAGAAACCATATAAAATAAAAAAATACTCGATCGAAGCTATATTAACACACATTATATTACCTATATTATTAGATCACGCAAAAGACAAGGCTTGTGGCAACCAGTATATTTCTACATTAGCTTATTCCCGGGCCTCTCAACAAAAAACATCGACTGAATAATTCATTAATTATCATCATTTCTTTGATGTCCAAAAAGTACCGACATCGATTAAAAAAATTACTTTGGAATAAAAAATTATTTTTAAGAATTCGTGACTTGGCCAAATAAACCAATTTTTTTCTGTGACAAAAATATACAAATACAACTGCAATTTTGGTTTGCTTCTCGACTATACGGTTTGATGTGATTGATGTTCCACGAGTTAAACGTCAAAATATCATTTAATTTTTTTAATGCTTTTTAAATGTATTGTGTTTCACTTACTACTATTTATATCTCAGAATGCCTTGAGCTACATTAACCACATTACGTATCATATACTAAAAAATTGTAGTCAGTCTAAGGAAATAACAAGTGACCATTATATGCCACCCTATTGTGTTTGTTATAGACATTACATATTGCGTATCATACACTAAAAAATTGTAGTCAGTCTAAGGAAATAACAAGTGATCATCATATGCCACCCTATTGTGTTAGTTATAGACATTACATATTGCGTATCATACACTAAAAAATTGTAGTCAGTCTAAGGAAATAACAAGTGATCATCATATGCCACCCTATTGTGTAAGTTATCGACATTACATATTGCGTATCATACACTAAAAAATTGTAGTCAGTCTAAGGAAATAACAAGTTATCATCATATGCCACCCTATTGTGTTAGTTATAGACATTACATATTGCGTATCATACACTAAAAAATTGTAGTCAGTCTAAGGAAATAACAAGTGATCATCATATGCCACCCTATTGTGTTAGTTATCGACATTACATATTGCGTATCATACACTAAAATATTGTAACTATAACTTTAGTACTATAAATAAAGTAGCACATTTTAGATGTCAGTAAATTATTGTGCAGTTCCAAGTTACCTCATGTCCAATCGACTCTACAAAAAATATAAAGCAAGTTAATCTCCGACAGACAAAGATATTGAAAAATAGGGAGAAGGAGAAATGTTTGTCAGATAACCAGCGGTAGTTTACATTACTTTATTTTTAAATGAGACTAGAGTTTATCACAACCAGTTCTTAGACGATTTTGCGAACTCGGTCTAGCATAACTAACCTAATCTAAAAAAGTTGGAAAACGCAAGCTACTATTTACGATGTACGTGAAAATAAAGAAAGAATACTAAGTAAGAATGAGATGGCTTTTTAAAGTGGCAACACTATAAGGTTCCTGTTATCCTTACGGTGCAATTCGTATGTTTTGCAACATTTAGTTAAAAAAACAGAACTATCTACACCATTGCTTTAAGCTAAAAAAACATAACCTGACTTACACACTTACCATCGACATATTAATCAAGGGTTAGAATAGTCTGGTGTCTTACATACCACGCACTGGTGAACCATCGTAAATAATAATTAAATAGTTTTGTTTCGAAAAATACCAAAAATTAATTAAAAAACGCAATCGACTACAAACACAGCTTACCAACACTGTAACGTTAGATTATGAATGAATATTAAAAATTCGATGACAGGCTAGGAAAAATGTCCGTACAGCGTTTCCACGGTTCCCTAAAACATTATACTTTGATATCATTATAAACTCACCGACAAAAAAAGCCGGCACCTAAATTTTTTTAGTAATTTCAATATGGCATAACTTTTTTATTTTTGACTTTATTGCAAGGATTTTTCATTGGGCGATAGATTTATTCATTAAAATTACGCTGCAGTTTGTTCTGATGTAATTTTGGTTGCTTAAATGTTTATATACCAGGGGAAGTCAAAATGATGTTTTTAGTCGGAAGTTAAAAACGTCCTATGGAAAAAACACGCCAGAGAACCTTGTTTAAACATGATTTACGATAAAGCTGGATGTATTCCTAGCATTTTGTTTTTTGAATCATGTAGTTATCTCGTTTCTTTTACGAGCTACGCATTTTTAATTGAAACGCTGCATTTAAAAAACATTTTTTACTTCAAACATTAAAAGTTGTCATTGGAGCACTTAAGGTCAAAATAAAGTGTTAATAACGAGTGTGTCAGAGGACGTACAAACCTAATATTTGTGGAAAATGGAGCTCTAAATGCCCACAGATATATTGAAGAGATACTACAGGAAGCTGTTATTCCATCTGCCCCTTTCATTGGAGAAGCGTTTATACTCATGCAAGACAACGCCAGACCATATGTTGCACATGTAGTTAATGAGTTTTTGGATGAACTTGGAATTCAAAGATTAGAATGGCCACCCTGTAGCCCAAATCTCAACCCAATTGAGCATCTTTGGGATGAAATAAAAAGACGCGTTCGTCACCGTCCCAACAAACCTACAACTTTACCAGAGCTCAGATTAGCATTAAATGAAGAATATGAAGCTATTCCTCAAGAAAAAATAATCACTCTAATTGATTCCATGCCACGAAGAATGCAAGCTGTCATTGCGGCTAGAGGTGGACACACTCGTTATTAACATTTTATTTTAATTTTAAGTGCTCTAATGACAACTTTTAATGTTTGAAGTAAAAATGTTTTTTAAATGCAGGGTTTCAATTAAAAAAGCGTAGCTAGTAAAAGAAACAAGATAACCAGATGATTCAAAAAACAAAATGTTAGAAATACATCCAGCTTTATCGTAAATCATGTTTAAACTATGGCGTGTTTTTTCCACAGGACGTTTTAAACTTCCGACTAAAAACATCATTTCGACCTCCCCTGGTATATAAACATTTAAGCAACCAAAATTACATCAGAACGAACTGCAGCGTAATTTTAATGAATAGATCTATCGCCCAGTGAAAAATCATTGCAATAAAGTCAAAAATAAAAACGTTATGCCATATTGAAATTACTAAAACAATTTAGGTGCCGGTTTTTTTTGTCGGTGAGTTTATAAATGATTTGACTAGTAGAAAATGTAAAAAAACATATATTATTTTTTCACATCACAAACGCAACTATTATAATTAATATAACCTTTCTGTAGATCTAGGGCAATCAGCAGAAATTTGTCATCATTGGTTTCTATTAAAAACCATTTCTGATCGGGACAAAATGTTAACAATGTGGTCTCACTATATTACATATCTATGAAAATAGCTAAAATGGCATTTATCAAAAATATCCCGGTTCTCGTATCTTCAATGATTGATCAATAGTTTATCTAATACCTTCTCGTGATAATATGTAAATGATGCACTTAACCGCCATCTCGCCACTATAAAAAATAGTGGTTATTATTTCGGGAAACGTGGATATCAGACTGACAAGTCATGCAAATTGGACCTATAACCGCAATCTATCTCTGACAGCAGCACAAAAACCTTTCGCAATAAACGGGTAGCTCCAACTCATCTTAATCGATGATAAGGCCCCGATCATAACGGGCTCGGATATATTCCAATCTGAAGTGGAGCAAGGAAGAGCAAGCAGACCACTCTATAATCATTTTTGTTAAGAAATGCCTTATATTATGGTCATTATTTGAAAATGGGACGACTTTGTTAAAGGCTAAAGGTAGCCTATGGGAATAAAAATATTGATAAATTTACGGGTACTATACAGACTGTCCGCGGATAGGGTTTACAATACCACAAATTGATGGAAAATTTCATTTTTCGGGAAAAAGTAGTTCTTGATAAAAAAAAAGTTTTGCTTGTAAAAAAAAATGCAATTCACGAAGATAAAGTTTTTATTTTTTATACAGGGTTCGCAAAAACTTCAAAAACATGATTTTTCTCCAAGAGTAAACTAACTTTATTTTTCATTTTTGACCAAAATACTAATTAGAAAACTTATTTCGAATAACGTTTGTAATTTAAATCAGGGGGGAATAAGAGTTCAAAGCCAGAGTTGTACATGTTTGTCGGTTTGATTTTCAGGTTAGAAAGGTAAGTATTTTAAATTTAATTTTAACAATTTGTTTTTGTGTTTGCGATAAAATCGTAGACATTTACCTTTAGATAAGCAAACAATAATCACGTAAGTGGCAAATTTATGGCCTCGCACATATAAACAAAGCTACACACTATTAGACATGCGCACTGCAACATTATCATTTGACGAATGGAAAAACAGACAGGTCCGGGCTTTAAAATTTAAGTTCTTACTCAAAAAATTGTAAAAGTTTACCTTCAATTTATTTTTACGTGTAAACAGCTAAAATTTGTCCCTAATTCTTTCCAAAAAATTTGAATTTCTTCTCAATTTTTGATCAAATTAAGGCAGTGATTTCTGGCATTTTTAGTATTGAATTGATTAGAAAATTGTTTTTAATGGTACCTAACCTCAAGTCAAATATTAGTTGGTATATAACTTTTTATTTAGTGATTTTTACAATTTGGCAAAAATTTGGGTATCTACGTGTAAAATATTTTCAAGCACAATTTCTTGTTCAAGAATTTGAAAAAGTTTTTGCCCTAGAACTTGACCCGTGGAATACTTTCACCCTTGGATTAATATCAACATACTTAGGTATTTACGTTTTCTTTAATATAAAATAAGTATAGAGAAAAGTGCCTTTTAAACTTTTCGAAACAATATATTGCCAAAAAAATTGACCTACCTAACTAGGTTGCAGGGCTGCAAATAAAATATACCAAAACATGCATCAGGATAATCTGCCTTGGTGTTTCTCTTTTTTTTCATACCTGGTTTGTGTAGCCTAGGCCTACTTTGATGTGTTTAAATTGATCATAATAAAATAGAGTTATAATATCAAGATACATCACTACTTCATACTTACTGATAATACGAAATACCCGGTATTTCACCCCTATTTGGGCATAATAAAATCATACAACGGCTGTTACTAGTCATTGTTTATATTTGAATCCGAGTCACTAAAAGCACAAACACAATTTACTAAACAACACAAAAACTAGAAATCCGTAGATATTCAACAACCATAATAAACAACAAGGAATCCCCAGAGAGAACTTAAAACACAACAACAAAAATGGCGCCGAGCCGGTTCTGGAGTGTATTTTGAGCATGTCGCTAAAGAAGAACAGGCCGATAACAAGAGGTTTGTACGCATGCCCAATGCTGCTGGGAGGGAATTCATCTGACCGGTGAGCCGTGCGCTCGAACCTATTTTTTCACCCACAAAACTTAACTTTTGCTTGCGCGCGAGATAAGCTGTACGTATCTAAAGGTAAATGTCTATGGATAAAACCGATGAGCTTACAACACTAATCATATTTTTAAGAATCGTAAAAAACACAAAACACCAAAAAAAACCTGTTTTGTCGACAAAAGGAAAATTTAAAAGATGATTTAGGTCACAAAAAACAAAAATATCAAAAACGTATTCAAATAAAAAAATAAATAATATGGAATTAGTAAACAGTTTTAAATATTTAGTGATAATCATTGATTCAAAATTAAAAATTTTTAATTATTTTGAAAGTATTATATCGAAGAATGCCGGAAAATAGGTTATTTTAAAAGAATCAGTTCTAATTTAAGTTTGTTTTCTAAAAAACTGTATTTAATACTATTATATTACCAAATTTTCTTTATTGTTCTTCCATTTTATATTGTGCTAGTGAGGAAATATTTGATAAATTACAAATTTTACAAAATAAGGCAATGCGGATTATTTTAAATCGTGACAATTATACAAAAATTCTATGTTGAAAAATTTAGATTGGTTGAATGTCAGAAATTTAATTTTTTATTTCTGTATACATAAAATTAAAAATAATTTATTGCGCGATTGTTTAAAAAATTTTTGTTTTTTTAATTATGACCATCATAATTATAAAAAAAGAACTAATTAAAATTTGTTTGTGGATAGAGTGTCTAAAACATTAGCTTATAAATCTATTTTTTATAAAGGTTTGATAGAATATAATAATTTGGAAAATTTTATTAAATCACAAAAATCATTAAAACTGTTTAAAAAAAACTTTAAAATTACATTTAATTAAAAAATAAAATGATACGTAATATTTGATACAATTTACAAAATATTTAACTTTTCTGTCTGTTTTTGTTAAAAGAAGTTAGGGTTTTAAAATTTTAAAATAAATCTATAAAAATGTGTTAAAAAATGTATTAAAAAATATTTAATTGTAGCTTTTTGCTAAATAAAACACGTTACTGCTACTACTATTTATTGACAGTAAGCAACGCAACCATTATGCCACCAAACTTTATTATGCCCTCAATAATTTATTTTTTTTTATTTCTTATTACCTTATTGCATATTGCTTATTTTTTAATTGTGACTCGGCTTTAAAGGAGCCCATATTTTACCACATTAAACTTTTCATGCGATTTTTTATGTGGCGTCATCCAAAGCACCTACTATACATATTTACGTAATATTAATATTTATGTTGTTATCACTCGCCAGTAAAACAAATTACCACATATAGTATTGTGTGTGTTCCGCCGTGAGATAATGATTGAAAAGTGCAGCTTCTCTATTTGCTTTTACCGGCTACTTTGCCTTTAAAATACTCTAGCTTCCGTGTTCAGTGTTTTATTGCGGATTAGGACTAGTATATAGATCGATTCATTGCCAGAGCTTTTTGTGTCACTGAAAACCCGAAAAAAAAATGTTATTTAGAGACTTAAAAATTCTTGCTTTGTTATTCTGAAAATGTAACTAAATTAGTAAAGTAAAACAGTAAGGGTATTTCAGTCAAAGAGTCCATGGAGCGATGCAATAGAACAACTATTAAGAAATGGTCTTAATTTTGTAATCATACCTAAACAATTACCTACGCTGGATATTATGCAGTGCGAGCAAAAATTATTTGCATCAAAGAGGGCCTTGCAACTAAGGATATAATGCTTAGCCGTAGAGCTTAATACCTGTTCGGTGTCAGTAACTACCTGAATTAACAATCAATCAGTTATTCCGTAATCTTTGACAGTCGTTACAAGTAATTTGATTCATCGCTAATTTTTCCAATTTCTTGAACAATTCACACAATGGGCTTTACGGAACAGCACAAAACATTCATGGTTGAAGCGTATTTTCGAAACGGGGTTAGAGGTGAGTCGCAATACAATCCGGGTTTGTGCATGGACAATTTTCACGAACATTTTCCTAACGTTACTTTTATTGCTGGGGATTTTTATCATTGCCTGAAAAGAACCGTGGCTGTGTTTAGGGAAACAGGTTCTATAAATACAAAAAAGGAGCAGGAAGGCCATCTGTAAGAACAGAAGAACTTGTTGCAAACGTTCGTGAAATAATGCAAAATACGCCAACAAATTGTATAAGACGCCTGTCCCAAGAAGTAGGAAGATCTTATGGAACATGCAGGCCTATTCTTAAGAGGTAGCGAAATTTATTTCCTTATAAAGTGCAAGTATTCCAAGAAATACAAGCCGCAGATTTTGAAAGACGCAGGAATTACTCTCAATGGTTTACCCAAAATTTATTGGAAAGAAATGACCCGACATTTTTTTCGGATGAAGCCTGGTTCCACCTCTCCGGTTATGTGAATTCTCAGAATACACGCATGTGGAGTAGTAAAAATCCCCATTTTTTTGTAGAGTCCATATTGCACCCTCAAAAAATTCGTGCCTGGTTAGCTGTTTCCCGAAGAAGAATAATTCTTCTTGTTGGTCCTATTTTTTTCCATGACACAGTTACAGCACAGCGGTATAGAGACAATATTTTGAATCCATTTGTGGAGCAATTACTTGACGACGAACTACGTGTTGGATATTTTTAACAGGACGGTGCAACCGCCCATACAGCCGCCAAAACTATTAACTACTTACGCAATTTTTTCGACGGTAGATTGATCCGTTTTCGATCAGACATTGAATTCCCACCTAGATCACCTTGTTTAACGGTTATGGATTACTTTGTTTTTCCTCATTTAAAGAACAATATTTTTAAAATACCAGTTGCAAATTTAGAACAATTACAAGAAAGAATTATCCATGAATGTGGTAACATTTCTCCAGAGATGCTGGTCAATACTTTCGAAAATATGAAGAGACGTGTGAATTTATGCTTGGAGCATGGCGATGGCCAATTTCAGCAATTTATGTAATTATTTATCTTTTTCTTTCTGTATATTCTTACTTTGTTGATTTTGTAAATAACAAAAATTAATTTGTATTTGTCTACTTATTTTATTACTCATTAGTTTGGCATATCATGTCATAATATGGATTTGACAAAATTTTAACCTAGATTTGGTTAGATATATCGTCCCCATATCATTGTGAGCTAAACCAAGCCCTACGTTTTTTAATCCAAGCCCTCTTTGATGTAAATAATTTTTGTACTCACGGTATTAATAGATTTTTCTTTTCGCAGTCGATTAGTATGTTTTAATAATTTAAAAACACGTTACCTTTTATATTAAAATTTAAATATTCTACCTTATATTTTATCGCAGATATTATTTGATGTGTACACTCAGCATTTCTGGCTATTTAGTATTTTGGCTTTAAAGTGCGCTGGCCTTATTTTCCGTGATTTTATCACGAAATAAAACAACTTAAAGCATCCCGCTTCACTGTCGGAGCTGTTTGAGTCCTCGGAAAAGATGGATTGTGGTTGCTGGTCCGGTTTACATAAAGTGTCAGACTTATACCCTTGTTTACCCAAACTCGAGACTATCTAAATTAGTTTATTTTCTTATTAATCTTGATTCCGTAATCTTTTTAAGCAAAATGTATTATTTTGGCTTATGAATTAATATTGTAGTATACTAATTGATACTTTTATAAACTATAAGGCAGCTTGTTTTAATTTACAACCTAAGACGGCTAACGATGAAAAAACTCTCTGGCGCGGCAAAAACTTCCTGGCGCTTCGTCGTGCCGGAAAAATTCCATATGGCCTATCCAGGCTATTAATCGCATAAAATAGAAGGATGGTTATATAATAACCCATGATAAATATATTTTCCTCTCTTACTGGATCATAAGGAATTTTGTGCCTTGTCCAGATCTCCAAATCAAAACACGATTGGCGGATTTACATGTGCATTATTTTGTCTATCCGGCTAAAGTCTATTTTTATTCGAGATGGACACGATATAAACATTGCCAGCGCGTGATCAGCGCGTGATAGAAGGGATTGTCCAAATCTTATTGGTCGTTCCGATGGAGGATCAAACGATCGTGCCGCTTTTAACACCTGCATCTCCAGACAGTCTGGCTATTGTTTTTATACAGTATTGTAATAGGCCTCTTTGACGATTTGCGTGTTTTTAAAAGATTTTTAATAGGCATTAGAAAATATTACACAAGAAAAATGGCAAAAATGTATTGCACATGTCCGGGAAAATGTGGAAACTAAAATGTGGGAACTAGACAACATCATGGATATCCAAGTGGAACGCCTTGTAATTCACGTTAGCGAGAATGAGGATACAACCTCAACCAGTAGTGATTCAGATATATCTGAAAAGTGCTTTTTTTATGTATTAAAAATACATTTTTTACTTTCACTACTTATGCGACCAGGGTTTTTTTTCACAGGGTGAAAATATAAAATATACTTATAGAAAATAAGTGATTTTTAAACATATTGTGCAGAAAAATGGTACGATAAAATATACTTTCAAAAAGCAAAAAGCCTTTTCCCTCCGCCTTATCACCTTTGCGGGCCATCCATCAGATACCAACATATCTTGCAAATATAAATGGCTCTTTGTGTTACCGAATAGTTTATACTAATTTGTGATGGTAAGTGAACAAAACAACATAAATTTATTTTTTATTTAAAAAAAATAGGAATTATGTTCTAAAAAAAATATGTGATCTGACCTATCCAACTGTAGTACCATAATGCTGCCGAATGCATTTATGGAATTACTGTTATAAAGGTCTTAAAACCCTAAGGTAGGAATGTAAAATTAATTTTGCTCCATCTCATACCGGTTTGGCATAAAAAGCTGTCAAATAGGTTAAAATAACGATTTTCAATTGTTTATAGCTCCTAAAGGTATAATTGAATGTTTTCAAGTGATATATTATTATACTCGTACTTTTATGTAGAAACAAAAAATGTTAAAATATATACGGTGTCCCATTTAAAAAAAAACATTACTTTGGTCTGCCACGTTATTCTAGGACACCCTGTACAACTAAAATTATTATGGTCTTATAAATCCTTTAAAACCCTAAAACTCTAGTCTAACACTTTTTTTTGCTAAACATTATACTTTACGAAATAATCGACCGTTCTGGTTCTTTATACTCACCCTGTATATCAATAGATCTGACCCTACCCACCAACCTACAAAATGTTTAATTGTTCATATAGCATTTTTCACACCAAAAATAATTTAAAAAAATATTGCAAAAATAAGATTTTAACGATTCTAAATGCGGCCCTTATAAATATAGCATAGCTATTAGGGAAATCACGTGCTCATGGCATGCTTTTGTTTTGGTCGTGTCCATCTCGAATAAAAATAGACTTTAGTACCAATTGGCTTAGACTTTTCTCTTTGCTGCCGCTACCACATACAAGATATCAGCTATTTTACTGCGATTTTCCCTGTCGAAATATTAAATTTAAAATATATTTCTATCATAATTTAATAATTGTTGTTGGTTAGGTATTAGGTTAGGCAGCCCCGGATCTAGGGGGCGGGGGGGGGGGGGGGCACGCCGGGGCCTATGCCCCGGGCGGCAAGTTCAGAGGGCGGCCAAATTCACACTTTACAGACGAATGGACAACTCATCGTTTACTTAACTTTGACCATGGAATAATTAATAATAGTACAAGTACAGAAATTTCATGGCCATATCTACTCGACCGGTACCAAGAGCGCGGAGTGAGACGTGCTGCACGAACATTTCTATTGTTTCTTTAAATCATATATATTTTTGTACCATGGATAATCCTGTTCATGATATTTGTTCTTTACACGAAACGCCATTTTATAGACTTAGAGGTGACGACAGGAGAGATGTAATAAATAAAAGGTCGCCCTACGCCACCCCTTAATGTTTTAAAACGTGATCATAAACAAGGACATTATTTTTCGCGATCATTTAATACTCAATGGTATCTAAGATAGTCACACAGTGGCGCACCCAGGGGGGCCAAGGGGGCAGTGGCCCCCCCAAAACCCCCAATGAAATGAAAAATTATGAAAGTGGATAAGTATTTTAAAAAGTCAATTTTCTTAGATTTACCTCACGGGCCTCGTTTGAGGGGGGCCAGGTGGGGCATTTGCCCCCCCCCCTTCCCCTGGAAGTTGACTTATTGACAAAAGTTGACTTATTGAGGTTTAATATGGTTTGATTGAATGTATGAATTTATTATTTTGAGTTTTCCTTTATATTTTTGTTATTATTTTGGGGTAGTAAAGACTTATTTTAATAAAAATATACAGTTTTAATGCCAAAACGACTATGAATATTTGAGAAACAATTTTAGCTCATTAAGTATTGAGCAAAAAATGAAAATTAATATTAAGGGAAGACCTAAACTCTCGAAATTAACTTGATACATACCACAAAGTGTAAATCTAGGGACTTTATTGTTATTGATAAGTTTGCTGCAAATAAAAACAGATGAATGAACTTTACTTTTAAACAATGTACCCAGTAATAAAAAATAAATTAGCCTTTTTATTTTTTATCTTATTTCATTTTCAATAGAATAAGAAGGTAATCATAAATTTTAAAAATATTTACTATAATAATTATTGACCAAATTTGGGCGTGGTCTTAAAAAAATTTCTCCTGCGGCGCATTTTGCCTACAGCAGGCTTTTAGTACACCCCCAAGTTAACAAGTCACAAGCCGCCAATGCCCCCCCCCCCCCCCCCTAGGAAACCGTTTAACGACTCCCATGACTAGGCGATTGCGATCTTCCCTGCAAGAGTACCTGTTAAAAAAGCTCCAAAGTTCTAAAAAAATGCGTAACTTAAAAGTTTATTAAAAAATTTGCTTCCAGCACTGGTTGGCGGGCCCCCCCCTAACATAAAATTCTGGGTGCACCGCTGTAGTCACAAGTGGCTATGTGGGAGTTATTTTAAACAAGGGTTATTTTGTTTGTTGCGTGGTGTGGTCTAAATTTTATTTTCTCTCTTTTTATTTTTACGTAAATAAGACAAAGATATTATGATTATACGTACATTTTAAACGTTTTAAGGTGGCTTTTGGGTTTTTTTAAATTATTCATTGTTTCGATAATAATAATTAATGGTTCAAAAAATTATAATTATTATTATTGTGGTCATTTTTTTTTTCGTTTATAGGTAAGTGATAAAGTAATGATTTATTAACATTAAATTATTAACCAAATTTGGGCGTGGTCCGAAAAATTTTTGAGCTTTACGCCTCTATCATGCCTGTCGCCTACCCGCATAAATCCGCTGAAATTATATAGATAATAAAGGGAAAAAATATATAAGTGGGTGGAGGCGGCATTTTTCAGTTTTTGCCCCGCCTAAAAAAAATTGAAGATCCGGGTCCGAGGTTAGGTCGGTTGGTTATTCGGGGTTAGGTAAATCAGTTTGTTTTAACCCTTTATCGCGTTTTAAATTAACAAAATCAGTTTATTTAAGCATTTTCCGCGCTTTCGTTAGAAGAAGAAATGCGGTAAAACACTGCGTGAAAACAGTCATCAATGCTTCGATTGTGTTGTTCAAAACAGCTGTTTTTAAATAAAACTAAAATAATTTTTGCCCTGGGGCATAATAGTTATTTATGTATCAAGGGTACTAAGTAGATGATTATGCCCTGAGGGCGACAGTCTTGCAAAGCCAAGGGCCTCTGACCCGAGGGTTCGTAAGTCGCCCGAGGGTATATATCTATTAGTACCCGTGGTGCATACAACATTTTATGTCATACCAGTTCGTTTTGAATAATACATTTTTTTTTAAATTTAATTTGATTTACCAATTTTTTATTTTTACCTGCGACATTACCTTGACATTATTAAAATGTTTAATGTGTCAAAGTCAAAAATCAAAAATGGAACAAGATGCACACTTGATGCAACACTTAATGCCCGCGCGGGCCATAATGTGTACTTTATGCCCGCACGGGCATAAAGTAATCCATTATGTAGATGGTATCTAAGTTATAAAAACACAATAATGTACTGGTATGACATAAAATAATAAAAATATCAAAAATTATATATTGACGAGGTTATAAAACGCGTTATAATAACATGAAAAAGTATTATTATTAACAAAATATCACGACTTTCTTTTCCGCCCTGCATAACTCTGAAGCGCATTGGGTACGTCATGAATGTCCCACACTATTATAATCTGCAAGAAACATTCTTTCAAACTTCCGTGATGTCGTTTCCGAACTACAGAGCTGTGATAAAGGTATTAAAAAAAAACAGTTTATCGAACTTTGTGATTAGCAGCTTTACCTAAACAAAACCATAGAAAAAGAGAATTCCTCTCTTTTCTTAATTAAATTAGAGAAATTCATTGCTCACCGACGTTTAGCGGCACTTAGGCACCTGTTTTCTCCTGAGATGGGCCGATAACGGACCAGATGAACGGCTCCGTCAGTGGATAAATGACCGTTTACCGGATCTTCTACGATAATGATTATAAAGTGTGGCACTTAAGATTTACTCGCCCCAGCCGGCTACTTTCTGTGCTAAAATATCCGCAACCCGTTGTGCTAGGAGGTTTTATCGCAAAATAAAATGAGTCCGAAGTAGCTCGATTCATTGTCAGGGCTATTTGTGTTCTTGGCAGAGATGGATTA
Organism: Polydrusus pterygomalis; assembly: GCA_963969555.1. NCBI lineage: Eukaryota > Metazoa > Arthropoda > Insecta > Coleoptera > Curculionidae > Polydrusus > Polydrusus pterygomalis. The sequence continues at coordinate 23,715,687 of OZ018378.1, read as the reverse complement.
CGGTTTTAGGGTAGGTTTACATAAAGCGTCAGAATTTTACCCACATTTGTCTAAATTGCAAATAAGATCGTTTAATTTACTTCCCTTTTTATAATCCTTTATTATGGTTTTATTGGTATAGGTACGAATAATTAATACATTTGCTTACAGCTTGACAAATTTTTTTTATGAATATCTTTGCAGTAATAATTAACAAAAAAACAGGAAGCAAAAGCAGTGGCGGCTTCTTTTATGAGGCAGATGAGGCAGTGCCTCACCAATAATTTTGCAAATTAAATAAATTACAAATTTATATTATTTTACTATTTGCATAAATATATATATCCATTAGAATTAATGGCGTCAATCTTAACGCGCTTCGCTAGAAATATCATCTATCATCCATCTCATTTCTGCATGCGGTCGTATATGGTAGAAGCCGGTCTCGCGCTTCCTTGTCTTTTACGATCCGTTGCGTGTTTTGTTCTTATATCATCCATCTCATTTCTGCATGCGGTCGTATATGGTTAGAGGCCCGGCCTCCCGCTTCCTTGTCTAGCGTATTAGTGAAAATATCTAATGTGATGTTGATGTATGATACTCGTAATAGTCCAGTCGAATCTAGCTTTAAATAGCGCATAAAAACATTCTTTTGAGGCCAGCCTCATTTCTCTACGTAAATTTAATGCGAACGCGAGGGGACTAATCTAATCTATTAGAATTATTAGTAGATGAACGCCGCGACACGGTATTTGGAGAAATGCTATTATTAGATTAACAGGTTGTCCGTTGAAAGTGGAAAGTTTAGGGTTTAGAGAGAGTGCATAGTGCATTGTATTTTATTATAGTTTTCGGTAAATACTTTTGTGGTTTTCCGTACTGATTTTTGTTTTGCTTTTTTCCAACGGTGGGCAGTGATTTTTCTAAAATATTAATATTACATTACTTTTATTACTTTGTGCTTATTAGCGAAAAATGGATTCAGCGGGACCTAGCACAGCGTCACAACTTCCCCAGGTAAATGTAAACATTCGCAATCCTACTTGTGATCTTGTTCATTTTTTAGTAAATGAGCAGAATTTTTCAAGTAATTCCTATGAAGATAAATTGTACATAGTAAGAGAAGTACAGCGACCTGTTCCAGATTTAAGTAAACGTCTTGTTACTATCGGTGGGGTGGGGAAATCAAATCGGAGCTTTTAAAACACTTGGTATGAAAAGTACGACTGGCTTACTGGTAGTGTAACGTTAAACAAATTATTTTGCTGGTCGTGTATTATGTTTGCAACAAATAATAGCGACAAAGTTTGGTCAAAATGTGGTTATAGCGATTTAAAAAACTTGTCTAAACTTTAAAATCTAACGTTGCTAAAAAATTTTTTTTCAACTGTGCCTCACCACTTTCAAATACCACGAGCCCCCCCTGAGCAAAAGGGAGTAATGAAATTTTAACCATAATAGCTGTTAGTAGTGATACTTGTGGGCTACTATGACCGTGAGCTTTTATGCAAGTCAAAAATTTGAAGGTTAAAATTAGATATACCTAAGTAAACTCGGTCAAATACTTAAATAACTAAGATACAATGTTGCATATTCGACCTTGATATTAAAGAGGTTGTCGGCGCGTTGAAAATCCCCGAAGATATTGAATCTTTTGCAGGTGCTTCGCACTATATATAATAATAAACGCGGTTTCGTCCGATTCGCCGCAAAGTCTGCATTTAATGGTCCATTATAAATTCCTATTCGTTGAAAGTGTTTTCATATGTGACAGGGGCCATAATATATAGTTATGTTTTGATTTTGGTGTGGTGACGTCCATTTCAGTGTTGATTTTAATTTTAATTTTACGTAAATATTGATATAGTGCGTCTCTTTTATGTCATTTGTGACAGACCTTAAGTTCTAACGCCCTGATAATGGTCATTTAGGCCGAAACGCATAGGCCTAATAAATTTTTAAGAAGACGACAGGACCTTTCTTCTACCCTTATTTAATTAGTCTTCAATAGATTGTAAATAAAATAAACATGTGGGAGTAGAAATAAAATATAATCTTATTCACGTACAAGTAGCAATTTATGCCAGTGGCGGATCTGTGGGGAGCTACAAGAGCTTTACTCCTCCCCCCTACGCCTTATAATAATAAATAAAAATAATGATCTCAATATGAGGTATGTTTTTCTGAAATAATAAAAAAATTATTTAAACTACTAAACTTTTTTAAATTAATTTTAGGCTATTGAAGCCAAAGAAAATGAAAATTTTTCAGCTCCTTTTCAGTTTTTTGGCTATCGGTCGTGGCCAAAGGGGAGGTAATGGGAGATTTGACCCTCTGTCCTGAATTCCAGAAGTATAGTCACAATTATCTATTTAGAAATTGAAAAAAAAAACAATTTAGCTGATTTCATTCATATAATTTTACAAATTTGTAATTATACTGATCATCTGACCTGATACAATGTTATTTGAAGCTGTAGTTAGGAGAGGGGGGGAGTGAATGAGGTTTAACCTTCCAAAATGTTTATTGGGTTTAAAGATTTAAAAAAACTGTTTCAGAAACAATCTCATTCTGAACTCTGAACCACTCCGAAATTTCTCGCTATCTAGGCCTTGATGTAGCCCCCCCCCCCCTTGACTTTATTCCAGATCCGCCCCTGATTTATGTTACTAAAATTTCAAAAGAATTATTTTAACGATCTCCAAATAAAATGAACAAAGCTTCGTGTGACATTTTAAATAAAAACATTAATTTTATCGAAAGAGTCCTAAAGTACGTAGGTTTTTTAATTTGATTTTTCGAAAGTAAGTAGAAAAATAACTAAACTTCCTCTCACAATTTAATTAAATAAAATACAGAACCGAACGATGCATGTGGCGCCACTTAACTATCTGTTTAGTCCTAAAAAGGGACGAAAATGATCCAGATACACGACCCCGTCCCTTAACACATGCCTATCTACGCCTTCTTCTACGATAATGATTATAAATTGCTCATCTGAATTGAATGAGCCGGGATATAAACATAATTTTGGGTCACAAAAATGCAGACTATTTAGATGGTAGGCAAAAAATTATTATTATTTTATTACCCAAGGTTATAACCAGCGGATTTTAATGAAATAAGTGAGTGATTATTTAAGTGGATTTAAAAAATCCCCAGAAATTAAGTTTATATAGTCAATATAGTGTAAAAAGGAGTTAAAGTCAAATTTCTTTCTTTCTTGTCATTTATGGCACCCTGTCGAAGTCTGGTCAATTTTACGTTAAGATCATAGACAAGCGAGTTGCGCGCTCTCAAGGATAGATAGGCAACTTAACATACTAAATTGGTTCCCTGATAGCGCCACATGCGACCGGGGGAAAAACTAAATATAGTCGTGGTGGGGGTAGGCGCCAAGCATAAAAATTTAAGAAAAGGGAAAGAAAAACACAAAGTCTTCCTCCACTAGTTTAATGGAAAAAAAAAATTCCAAATATTAAGGGTCTCTACATGTTTCGAACGTAGAAACGTTCATCTTCAGGAGACAGAAAGTTTTAAATCTATGCTGATGGTGTTAGCAAAAGAGAAACTGAAATTTAGAACCTTAATGGAGCTTTATGGATTTAAACAGAAGTGTAGAAGAAACATGGGTAAAATATTTGATAGTGGCGAACCACAGAGCGATTAGAACATAATGAAGAGTTGTGAAACAACCAAAAAGTGGGGAAGAAGAAAACCTGTCTAGGTGTCGAGGCTTATTTAAAAAAATTTTAAATTTTTTAAAATTTGTTGTTCAAGGAACTAAAAATTATTGTAGACATTATGAAGGTGTTCTGTTGTAGTATAAAATTGTTATAAAAAAACAGAACCTTTTGGGGTCCTGAGGACTAAACCTCAGTAACCCCGCGGCAGGTTAATTTGTAGATAGTAAAAATTGTAATTGAAAATTCAAACATTTTTAGACTTTTTCTTCGTCTGCCAAAAGGCCGTTCACCTCCACGTGCTAGCGAAAAAGTCTCTTCATTATGTTCTAATCGCTCTGTGGTTCGCCACTATCAAATATTTTACCCATGTTTCTTCTACACTTCTGTTTAAATCCATAAAGCTCCATTAAGGTTCTAAATTTCAGTTTCTCTTTTGCTAACACCATCAGCATAGATTTAAAACTTTCTGTCTCCTGAAGATGAACGTTTCTACGTTCGAAACATGTAGAGACCCTTAATATTTGGAATTTTTTTTTTTTTCCATTAAACTAGTGGAGGAAGACTTTGTGTTTTTCTTTCCCTTTTCATACTTTCAACTCCACTTTAAGCATGGACTATTTCTTCAAAATAAAAATTTAAGTTTTATTATTACTTTGAATTCAAATTTTCGCGCTTCCAACTTAACGGAAAAGTTTGAAGCGCGAAACATCTGATTCAAGTTAAAATAATTTGGGAGAACGAAAAACAATGATATGGCGACAAGATTTATTAATATTAGATATTTACATAAATATGGTTTACTTAAAAAAACGGCTTACATTATTATATTATTATTTTCTGTAGATTTTTCTAACAATTCCGTGTTATTTTCAAAGTTTTTATTTAATAAACTAGTTATTGTACCTTGTAGTTCATTAAGTTGTGAAGTAAAGTTTCTTTCTATATCTTTAATAGCTTTCGCTGTACTTTCCAATCGTTGGGCGACATTAATGAAGTCTTCAGGAGGTTCCACGCTCTTGTTAATTGCCTTGGTTTTTCTTCCCGATTTCTTTGGTCGCGACATATTAAATATATACCTATTTACGATTCTCAAACTACCGACTGCGCCATGTTAAGTTTATAAATTATATATGAATAATTATTTAATAATAACTTTATTTTTTATATATTTTACAAATCAATCATAAAATGACAATGACAATCTTTCACCAGTCCAGGTAAGACTTCAGGATCTGTCACAACAAGCCATATTTTTATCTTTCTCGCACATATTATGCAGGTACAGAGCGAGAGAGAGGTACAGAATGTTGGCCATGCTCATTCTAAATGAATATTCTGTTCCTACCAACGTTAGGAGATGAACAACCTTATAAAACAAAATTCCTACAATAGCGCCACTAGCGACCGGGGGGCTAAATTAAACGAACAGGGGACGACCTTCACCATTTAAGTTATCCTAGCCTGGTTAAGATGTTGGTGACAGAGACAGGACTGGGTTAAGTTATTTTCGCTTCGCATTCACTATCTTTTAAACTTCTAAGGGGATCTTAATGGTGGCAATTGAAACGTCGAACTCAACGTGCGATAATTTAAAAGTTATGGCGTTATTTACTGGTAAAACAGAAATACATTTGACATGCTCTCAACTTCTCAATGGAAAATGCTATAAATAACCCTGACAACATACAAGAGTTTCGCCGCCCAAATGTTTTAGCTACTATAGTTTAGCTATATAGTTTAATATAATTAATTTAATTTAATAATAATAATTAAGTAAAATTTCAACGAAAGCTTCCTAATATTTTCTTTTTGTTTATCTGTTTGCTAACTTAAGAAAAATGAGAAACGTCGGTTTTGACAAAACTAATGTAATTAGATAAACTTTGCATCAAACATTACATACTGATCAATAACAATTTCAGTTTTTGAAGCAAAATAAATAATTGGAAACAAAAATTTTACACAAAATTGCATTAAGATTACAAATAAAGTAAAGGCAAATGGTTTTACATCGATGTATAAATGTTAATCTACGAGGGTTGATCAAAATTTTCAAGAATCTGGCAAAAAATAAAAATTGTATTAGACTGTCAAAATTTAGTACAGAGGCTAAAAATGCCTAAATAAACAACTTTCTCGAATAAAGTTTTTCGATATTTTTATAAATAAGGGCATTTTTGAACCTATTTTATTAAAAATGTCAAATTTAACAGGTAACGCAAGTCGTGCAGCTGCTTCAGTATACGTAATTTTTGGTTTTTAGGTAAGCAAAAACGAACTGCTTTTTAAATTTTTACCTATACCTAATAATAAAAAAAAAATCTAATTTGATGCGGACTTTCTTGCGGACACTGTATAAAATTTTAAAGTGGATGAGGGTAGAAGGGGGTAAAGGTGGTACCCAAAATAATTCTTCTTTTTTTCAGTTTGTAAAAATGTTTTGATGTGTATATTCTTTAGTGTAGCAAATATAGCCATCGTAAGGTTTCAAATTTAATTATAATAATATGAGGAAATAGGCTTTAGATAAACTCGTACTCCAAACCGTTTGCCAGTAAAAAAGCCTTTTATGCAATAATATCCAATAAAATAAAGCTGACTTCCCTGAAAAAGCATTATAGGGCATTATAGGCTTTAAGGCTTTGCAGCATTATAACGGGCCGGAAATTATGACAATAACAATTGTTCTCGTTCCATGACGCATTTCCTACCTTTACTTAGAAAACAAAATAATAATATATATCCGAAATCTCAATAAAGAAACAATGGCCGTAATTTATATGCCAGCCTGCCTTCCTTTCGAAACGAACGCAAACAAGAAAATAAACCGCGAGCCAACCGTTTCGGTTTTATTTATTTTTCTTTGAATAGGAGTTGCAACTTCCAGTAAAATATTATTTAAACGAATTTACATCTTTTTTTATTTAATTTTGTACAGCTTAGGGCTTAATATTTTATTTTGTTTCTGAAAACTATACACTCAACTATACAGGGTCCTGCACCTCACCTCCCGTCTTTTATAGATCACTTAGTAATTAAGGTAGTATTTTGATATTTTGCAGACCTTACCTGTATCTTGGGCTGCATTTCAGGAAAAAAAAATTTCATACAGGGTGTTCCAAAAAAGTGTGACGTCATAAGGATGTATTTTTTTAGATTAGGTACCTGCCATATATTATTTTCTTACTTATTTGGGTGCCTCCTATAGTTTACCTACATACCCCTAGAATTTTATTGAAATCGATTCAGTTATAGGCGATAAAAAAATATAAACCAAAAAATATCAGTTTTGCACCACTGGTTATAAAAATTAATAAAAAAATACTATTTATAAAATATAATCTACGGCATCAGCGAATGCTTGTTGACTAACTGAAGGATTTTCTATAACAGCCAATTGATTTTCTTCAGTTCGGACCGGTTTATTTCTTACTGGTAGTTTACATTTCCCGTTTGTACAAACCTCTCTAATATGTTTTGCAGGCTCCTTTTGTCTGGATATCGTCGTTCCGGATAACGCTGTGCGTAAACTCGGCTTGCCAAAAAAAAATTCTTTTCGCATGCTCCTAATATAAAAATCATATCCTCTTTGTTGTAGTCCATCACAAAAAACAATATAAAATACTTATAACAGCTTAAATAATTACTAACAATTTAACAATATTTGAAACTTTTAGATTACTAAAGTCAAAATGGTCTTTAATAAACTTTTATAGCAATAAATTGTTTTTCAAAGCGATCTTCGATATTTATTCATAATAATGACTGTTGGAATAGTTGATAAAATGAGTTTATAAGTCTTGATGCTTTAGAAATTGCGATAAGGTTGTAATAAGGACAAATGTTTGATTTTTAATTCTGCATCAAATGACATAAAAAGATACAGGGGTTCCTATTTGAAATAAGAAAAATAAATTGCTTTAAAGTTTGCAAAGTTTGACACTAAACTTTGGACACCCTGTACAATTCGTATTAATCAATCTTAGTTAACGGGACTGCTAGACTTTATCTAATAAGTCCCTTTGTATAATTTTATTAACGAGGCATTATTTTTATTTTTTATTAATTTTTAAAACCAGTGGTGCATAACTGATATTTTTTAGTTTTTATTTTTTTTCGCCCATAATACTGAATCGATTTCAATAAAATTCTAGGGGTATGTAGGTAACTATGAGATGCACCCAAATAAATAAGAAAATATATGGCATGTAATCTAAAAAAAACATATTTATGACGTCACGCTTTTTTGGAACACCCTGTATGAAAAAAATATTTTTCTGAAATGCGCCCTAAGATACAGGTAAGGTTTGCAAAATATCAAAATCCTTAATTAATAAATAAAAACTGGTAAAAGCTACACTATTCTAATAGTAACCATGCTAATTGTGGCAGTATTCATCACCTTAATATTTTATATTATGGCAAATTGGACGAAGATACATATTATGCGGCATTATGCCCAATGCATGATCTGGTTAGCAGAACATTGCGTTCTGTCTCTTATTAACAATACGACTTTGGAAGTCGGACGGGGCGGCGTTATGTCCATTCTAAAAACCTAAAATTCAGAAATAACTTCTGGCTGATCTTTGGTTAAAGAATCGGAAAGATTCAGTAAAGGTTAAAAAGTAATATAAGAGTATCCAAACTATTTAATAAATTAGATAATAATAATAATAAGGAATGTACACATATAGACGTTTACCTCCATCAGGAAATAATAACCACGAAAGTGGCAAATTCATGGTCTTATGCATGTAAATGAAGCCTAGCACACATGGGCATGTGCATTACAAAATTATCATTTAACGAACAGGTCTGAACTTTAAAATTTAAAATGTGAATTTAGAAAGTTTAATGTCGGAGTGCACAGACTTTAAACATACAATTAACTAACCAGCCACTTTGACATAAAGACCGTGGAATAGTTGAAGCATCAGCAATCTGATAATAATTTAAAAAATGTTTTGTCTGTTTCCTTCTGCCAAACCCATCCCCAGACGCGTTTCGCCGTTGTTACGGCTCATCAGTGAGGCTCAGTTTGGCATAAGGAAACAGGGCTCAAAGACAAATCACTTGTCAGGATCGATTATCGACGGGATTTATAGAACCCAGTGCGACATCTTGCGTCCCAGTACGGTACCTTAGAAAAGGTCAGTCGTAAAGGGGTTATTCTGTAAAAACAGAAAGTTTTGCAAGAGCGCTCTCAAAACCGGTACAAGTGCCGGACCACAGATATCAATTTAAAAAAGGTTTTGTCTGTTTCCTTCTGCCAAACTCATCCCCAGACGCGTTTCGCCGTTGTTACGGCTCATCAGTGAGGCTCAGTTTGGCAGAAGGAAAACGGGCTCAAAGACAAATCACTTGTCAGGATCGATTATCGACGGGATTTATAGAACCCAGTGCGACATCTTGCGTCCCAGTATGGTACCTTAGAAAAGGTCAGTCGTAAAGGGGTTATTCTGTAAAAACAGAAAATTTTGCAAGAGCGCTCTCAAAACCGGTACAAGTGCCGGACCACAGATATCAATTTAAGATGTCGCACTGGGTTCTATAAATCCCGTCGATAATCGATCCTGACAAGTGATTTGTCTTTGAGCCCTGTTTCCTTCTGCCAAACTGAGCCTCACTGATGAGCCGTAACAACGGCGAAACGCGTCTGGGGATGGGTTTGGCAGAAGGAAACAGACAAAACCTTTTTTAAATTGATATCTGTGGTCCGGCACTTGTACCGGTTTTGAGAGCGCTCTTGCAAAATTTTCTGTTTTTACAGAATAACCCCTTTACGACTGACCTTTTCTAAGGTACCGTACTGGGACGCAAGATGTCGCACTGGGTTCTATAAATCCCGTGGATAATCGATCCTGACAAGTGATTTGTCTTTGAGCCCTGTTTCCTTCTGCCAAACTGAGCCTCACTGATGAGCCGTAACAACGGCGAAACGCGTCTGGGGATGGGTTTGGCAGAAGGAAACAGACAAAACCTTTTTTAAATTGATATCTGTGGTCCGGCACTTGTACCGGTTTTGAGAGCGCTCTTGCAAAATTTTCTGTTTTTACAGAATAACCCCTTTACGACTGGTCTTTTCTAAGGTACCGTACTGGGACGCAAGATGTCGCACTGGGTTCTATAAATCCCGTCGATAATCTGATAGTACTTCATTTAGTCATATAATATTATCAATAATTTAGGGTAGTTGAGTTGCTATATACTCAACTCTTTAGTAGAGCAGACAACGGAAAATACTGTAAGAATGTTTATGGAAAAGGTATTTAGAAAAAGCCTCAGCGAATGCCAAGACTTTCCATAGTAAAACTTTTCTTAGGGACACTATTTATTACGATATTAATCATTAGACCCCAAGTTTAATTTGGGAATAGCTCGATGAGCTATTAAATTCTACCACGTAGTGTGATCTTACGAATAGTGAACATACGATTTGACTATAAAATAAAACCTGGTTTGATAACCCCCACCCTCCCTAACCTTTCTTGGCCGATTACAATGATACGGATTTATAATTTTGATGCCTAAAGGCTAATTATTTCAAATAAAACAATTGATTCACACTTGGATTAACATAAACATAGGTATTTACTTTTTTCGTTTAAATATAAGTATAAAGTAAAGTATCGTTTAAACCTTTTAAAGCAATATACTGACGGAAAAATAGACGTACCCAATTAGAATGATTGCAGGGCAGCAAATAAAATATAGGTACCAAAGCATGCACCAGGGCATGCTTTGATACCGGCTAAATAAAATCATACTAGTAATTGTATCAGAGTCATAAAAGCACAAACACAATTCACTAAACTACACAAATACTAAAAATCCATAAGTATTAAAGACACACAATCCACATAAGCAAAAAATACAATAAGAAATCCATAAAGAAAACGTAAAATGTAACAACAAAAATGGCATCGAGTCGATTCTGAAATGTATTTACATGATATCGCTAAAGAATAAAAATCTAATAACAAGAGGGTTGAGCGCATACCCATCGCTATTGGGCGCCGAGACATGTGGCCGTTGAGCCGTGCATACAAACGTATTTTTTCACCCATAAACTTATATTTTGCTGCGTGCGAAATAAGCTGAACTGGTCCAAAGGTATATTATGTCTATGTGCACTTCAGTTAGTAGAAGTTTCGTGGTCAGTCAGTTGTTGTTGTAAGTTGACGATCTTTTTGAGGCTTGGTCAGAGTTTTTTTTACTTAAAGGTTAGAAGCACTTTAAAATAAACGCCACAGGTAGAAACCTAACTAAATTCCATACAAACTTTTGAAATGTCAGATTGGTGTTTGAAAATTTGAATGCTTTAACCGTACTTATTTGACAATACTTTATATTACGTATTTATGCCTGTAAGCCTATTTGGTGAATTAGAAAATTATTTAGTAGCAGCTCTAAACAAAAAGAAAGTGACAACAACATTTCACAAAACATGAAATGTTGACAAACGATTTTTCAAAAACCAATTTAATTTGTTTTGTTTTCCTTTTTAGTAAAATCCAATTGCTTGTATAGTCTTAAAAATACATCTTTCGTATTTCTTGTTTTCCTTTTTGTATTTACAGTATAAATACTATACAAGAAGGAACAATCCACACGTTTTATTCCTCCTTTAGGTTTCTGAAACTTTAAATGAAAGTAAACACTTTAATCCGATACTCGGCCTCCTTTCAATGACCATCGAAAATGTTTATTCTCGTTATTGTTTTTGTTTGTATTCTGCGAAGGTTGTGATTTTCAGCGCTATCGCCCTCTGTTTAAATTTACTTTTTTATTTAGGTTTTAAAAATATTTTCTATTTAACTTCAACAGCTCTATTCTCAGTAGAATCTCTAATCAATTTAAAAATACCTTGCTAACTGGTATCGATCCTTTCCCACTTGGACGAGTTGTAATGTAAATAAGGTAATCTTCACGTCCAATCTCTAAATTAATTTCCAGAATATTCCATAACTAGAGTAAAGGGCAATTTGCAGTTCGCCTCAGGAATTTAGACCAAAGTCAAAACCTGAACCGGCCGTCATACATATCTTGCCTTCGGGCACGTTTTTGAAGCTGAGAAGCATTCTTAGTCACAGTCCAGAGAAATCTGCGCTTGTAGGTGAGTCCCTTGGTAGCGAGAACGTGACATTATTGGGCATTTTAGAAATAAAAACCTAAAACTCAACGATGTTGTTTAAAAGAAATTAGTTTTATCAATTATAAAATGGTAGGGATAAAAGTCTGTCTAAACCACAAATGTGTGACGATATCTTTAGAAGTAAAAAAGTATGGGGAAGATCTTCACAGTAAAAGATCGAAAATCAGGATATGTTTCGACCTTAGGAAAGGTCATCAGTAATAGCAATATTTTGTTCGAGATTAAGCTCCATGACAAAATAAAAGATGACTAGATAAATAGAAAAAACAGTGTCGGAAGAAAGGGTAAGTAGTTATAGTTTCTCTATTCATTAAACATCAACAACAAAATTGAACCTATAATAGTAATGAAAATAACAATTATCATTTTCCATTCGTTATAGAGAGGGGGCCCCTGAAATTGTTTGCGGGGGGGCCACTCAGTTTTTGTTACGCTACTGCGCCGAACCGGTTCTGGAGTGTATTTATATGATATCGATAAAGAAGAAAAACCTGATAACAAGAGGGTTGTGCGCATGCCGATCCCTGTTAAATAAATAAAGCTTAGCTTTTGTTTGCGCACGAGATAAGCTGTACGGGTCTAAAGTCTATGAGATAAACGTAAAAGTTATTTTATTAGAAAACTTTTCGAAATATTTTTTCCAAAAACGTGAAATACTTTGCTGAAGCAAGATCAAAGCAAAATGGCTGTTTTCATGCAGATCCCTGTCTGTAATTCTTGAGTAAAAAGGGCGTGAAAAAGGTTCGAACTGTCAAATTCCTTTTGCGGTTTATTAAAAATGTATGAATATGTAACAGTAGTAAAACTAAAATACGGATCTATCTAATCGAGAGGAAATATCTTAAAATTACAATTAAGTAAGTACTAAGTTATTCCGTGCGGGTGCGAGCCAAAATTATTTGCATCAAAGAGGGTTGGATTAAAAAACGTAGGGCTCAGTTTAGCTCACAATGATATGGGGACGATAGATCTAACCAAATCTAGGTTAAAATTTTGTCAAATTCATATTATGACATGATATGCCAAACTAATGAGTAATAAAATAAGTAGACAAATACAAATTTATTTATGTTGTTTACAAAATTATAATACTTGCACTTTATAAGGAAATAAATTTGGCTGCTTCTTAAGAATAGTGTAATGTGCCTATTTGCAATGTGTATAATTTATACATATATTTTTTTAGCATACATATAATATTATATTTTTCTACAAAACAATATTTTATTTGTAACTTTCCTAAATTGTCCCTTTAGTCATTAAGATAAATGATTGTAAACACTATTATTGAATCACATGAATATTTCTTTGTTCTTAAGTAAATAAATTGTCATACTGGACTTTCTATTAGAAGATAATTGAAATCTATATTTAACGTAATTAAATCCTCATTATTTTTAACTATATAAAACCACTAGAGAAGTTAGTAAGATATTATTCATTCATTATAATTTTTCGTTGTTAAGATTTAGAAGTAAGTTGTGCTAATTTGCCATCTTGTAAAACATTATAAAAAATACAAGAAGTATAAAATCTTCCAAGTGCCTTTATTTCGCCATCCACTACAAAAATTTTGGTGTCAGAAGTGAAGGATCCCCTGATCAAAGAAAAATCCGAGGTTCAGCTCCCAGTCCCAGTATTTCGATACACCGCTGCAGCCAGCAACAGGAACCTGTAATCCAGGCCATAATCCTACAGGACTACAGCAACGGGACAAAGCCTTACCTACAAGCTACAAGTGGACAAGGTGATGCACGCCGGAAACCAAATATTTTTTATACTGTAAGTCTTGTATTTAACATTCTATGATTTTTTACCCTGATTTAAGCAACGAATATTTCGACGAAGTTTTAAATTTAAATTATAACAAAATGTCACTATCCATCGAACTTGCGGAAAAAATGTTAATTAGGTTTGACGGCACTAAATCAAAGTTACACGATTTTATTGATAATTGCGACAGCGCTATAAAGCTAGTAAAAACTGAATGTAAAGATATTTTATTTGCAATAATTGTTTCTAAAATTACCGATAACGCAAAAGCAATGATTAGAAATCGCGATTTTAAGAATTGGCAAGACCTAAAAACATATTTATTAGAAATTTATTCAGAAAAAAGGACAATTGGTCAGAGACAATTAGAACTAACTTCATGTAAACAAAATCCTGGTGAAAATGTGATATCTTATGCAAATAAAATAGAAAATTGCTACATTCAGTTGATAAATGCCTTAGATACTGAATTACCTCCAGTGGCGCGCGAAGCATGTGTTAATTTATTAAAAAATGAAGCATTAAATGTTTTTATTACAGGATTAAACAAAGATCTTAATATCTTAGTAAAATCTCAAACCCCAAATACACTGGAAAAAGCAATATCTATAGCATTAAACGAAGAACAAGAATTAAAATCAAAATTAGAAATGCATAAATATCAAGCTGTAAACAATTCCTCAGCAAAACTCTGTTTTAACTGTAATAAGCCAGGTCATACAACTATTAATTGCAGATTCCAAAGAAATTCTTATCACTTTTCTCGTAATCAACCAAACATCAGGCATTTCTCTCAAAATACTAAATTTTGTCGTTACTGTAAAAAATCGGGTCATTTAATCGAAGAGTGTAGAAAACGCGAATTTAATAATAAAATGAAACAAAATCAAAATAATCAAATTCAAAATCAAAATAGTCGTCCTCCTAATCAAAGTAATTTTTCAAATAATACTAGAGATAAGGGTTCACAAGGAAATTCTGAATTACCTAACTTGCAAAATTTATCTTTAAACTCTCAAGGCCCTCGTCAATCCACGGCCATTACGAGGGGCGTTCACAAGGTAGAGGCCGAATCGCAGTAATTAATCCTAGCTTAACTACATTTGTCTCTCTATACTCATGCAATCTTTCACAAAATCATTCTAACTTTTTAATTGACACAGGAGCCGATATTTCTTTAATTAAATTAAACCAAGTTCATGAAACTAATCAAAAATTTTTCGATAATCCAATTACCTTAAAAGGCATAGACGATAATATCATTGAACCTAATAAAACACTATATTATACTTATCTAAATTTAAAAATAGGAAACAATATCTATAATCACCTATTTCATGTAGTAAAAGATAATTTTCCAATTCAATTTGACGGTATTATAGGAAATGATTTTCTCTTAAAATACAATGCTCTATTAGACTATCAAGAAAATAAACTTAAAATTTTTTCGGACGAAACTTTTTTACATCATTCAGAAAATCTTATATCTAACAACCAAATTCAAAATCACGAAATTGACGAAATAAAAAACGCAAATCAATCTGAAAATAATTCCAATGAATATATATTAAAACCTAGATGCGAAACTATTATTAAAATAAAGGTCATTAACTCTAATATTAATGAAGGTATATGTCCTGATGTACCTATCTTAGACGGCGTTTATCTCTGCCCAAGTATAGTTAGAATAGATAAAACAAAACACGCTATTACATCTATCTTAAACACAACTGAAAAGGAAGTAAAAATAAAAAATATCGAAATATATCTTGACGACATATCTTTCTCTGATAATAAAAATATTATGCAAATTTCAAAAAATAATAACAGTGTTGATTCTGACTCTAGTAGGCTTTCAAAAATCACCAATCTATTACGTACTGATCACTTAAATCAAGAAGAAAAATCTAGCCTTATTAGTATTTGCCACGAATATAATAATATATTTCATTTAGAAGGTGACAAGCTCACAACTACGGATGCCATTATGCATGAAATTCATACTACTCCTTGCTCTCCAATAAATACAAAATCTTATCGCTATCCCCAAATTCATAAAGAAGAGGTAGATAGGCAAATTTCAAAAATGTTGGATGAAAATATTATTTCTCACTCAATTTCCCCATGGAATTCTCCTGTTTGGATTGTCCCAAAAAAACAAGACGCGTCCGGTAAAAAGAAATGGAGAATTGTGATAGATTATCGCAAGCTCAATGACGTCACAGTTGGCGACTCTTTTCCCTTACCTAATATATCCGACATCTTAGATCAATTAGGTCACTCTAAATACTTTTCTACTATTGATCTGACGTCAGGATTCCACCAAATTAAAATGTCTCCTACAGATGCGGAAAAAACAGCTTTTTCCACACCATCTGGGCATTATCAATTTAATCGTATGCCTTTTGGTCTAAAAAATTCTCCTGCAACCTTCCAAAGGTTAATGAACTCGGTCTTGGCAGGATTGCAAAATATTAAATGTTTTGTTTATCTTGATGACATCGTCATACATGCAGATACTTTAGAAAATCATAATAACCGACTGATAGAAGTTTTTCAAAGATTGTCCTCTTTTAATTTAAAAATTCAACCAGACAAGTGTGAATTTTTAAGAAAAGAAGTCATGTATCTGGGTCATTTAATTACTAATAAAGGTGTAAAACCTGATCCTAATAAAGTAAAAGCCGTTTTAGAATTCCCAACTCCTCAGAATCCTAAAGATATAAAATCATTTCTCGGACTCGCAGGATACTACCGACGTTTCATAGAAAATTTTAGTAAAATTACGCTGCCTTTAACAAAACTTTTAAAAAAGGATGCCATATTTCTTTGGACAAGCGATCAACAAAATGCATTTGAAAAACTAAAGAATACGCTATGTACCGAACCTTTACTTCAATACCCTGATTTCACACAAACTTTTTATTTAACAACTGATGCTAGTAATTATGCAATTGGTTCTGTATTATCGCAAAATAAACCTCCTAATGATTTACCTATTGCTTATGCTAGTCGTACACTTAATCACGCAGAATCAAATTATAGTACTACCGAACGTGAACTCTTAAGTATTGTATGGAGTGTGAAACACTTTAGACCTTATCTATATGGACGTCAATTCATTATCTTAACAGATCATAAACCTCTTACATGGTTATTTAATGTAAAGGATCCAGGATCACGTCTCGTAAGGTGGAGATTAATTCTTGAAGAATATGATTATAAAATCGAATATAAACCAGGTAAAACTAACCAAAACGCTGATTGCCTAAGTAGACCTCCTCTTACCATAGATCATAAATTACTACCAAATACGATTGATAACACTGAAATTTTACCTAACACCTCATTATCTAACGTAAACCACACACAAAGTAAACCCATTAACACCTTTAAGGATTTCAATGAGAAGCTTTTAACCACTGTAATTACCAACAATAATATAGAAGAGATAAGCAACAAAATTTCTGATTGCCAAAATAATACATGCATATTTTATTCATGCGATTTACAGATTACTGAACCTTCTCAAGAGGAAATAAATAAAAAATTTAATCACATAGAAAAATTAAAAAAGTTAAATCCAAATCAACTAGATCTTATTACGATAAAACAAGATAACTTTTCAATATTTTATGGATTTATAAATAAACATTATTGGGAATCAATTTCATACGAAGATTTGTTTAATATTTTAATAAAATTAAAAAACAAGTTACTAGAAACAAACCAACAAATTATATTCATGCCTAGAATACAATTTTCCTATAGTAAACTAAATTGGAATAAAATAAGAGCAATGCTTAGATACATTTTTAAAAACACTAACATTACAGTAAAAATATGTCATGATATACTTAAAACTCCTAAAGATTCAGACATACCTATCATACTACACGAAAATCATACTAACCCCACCTCTGGTCATTCGGGTTTTCATCGCACATATAATCGTATCAAACAAACATACCATTGGTCTAATATGAAATCAGATATAAAAAACTTCATTAAATCCTGTGAATCTTGTCAAAAAAATAAATTAGTTCGAAATAAAACAGTAAAACCCATGGAAATCACTACGACAAGTTCTAACCCTTTAGAAAAAATATTTTTAGACATTGTTGGCCCTTTACCTTTAACAGAAAAAGGAAATAAATATATCTTAACTCTCCAAGACGACTTAACAAAATTTTCACAAGCTTATGCTATACCTAATCATGAAGCAATTACAATTGCAAAAAATTTTGCAAATAATTTTATTTGTAAATTCGGTATTCCTAAATGTATTGTTACAGATCAAGGCAAAGATTTCACATCAAAACTATTAAATCAAGTAGCTAAATATTTTAAAATTAAACAAATTAATTGTACTACATATCACCCCCAGAGTAATGGTGCACTAGAAAGAAGTCATGCTACTTTAGCCGACTATTTGAAACACTATATAAATCAAGACCAAACTAATTGGGATGATTGGATCGATCACGCTATGTTTTCATACAATACAACACCTCACACATCAACCAAATTCTCACCTCACGAATTAATCTTTGGTACAAAACCAAATATTCCTAGTTCAATAACAAAAGAACCAGAATTTAAATATACTTACGACGATTATCTAGATATACTTAAAATGCGTATGCAAAAATCTCATGAAATCGCAAAAAATAATGCAATCGAAAGCAAAATCACAAATAAAAAATATTATGATAGAAAAGTAAACAACGTTGAATTTCAAGTAGGAGATCTCGTATTTTTATTAAATGAAAAAACTAAACCAGGTAAATCTAAAAAGTTAACACCTCATTATGAAGGACCTTATAAAATTATCGAAGTTAATTCCCCCGTAAATTGTACCCTTCAAATAAAAAATAAAAAATCTAAAGTACATGTAAATAAATTGAAACAAGCCTTTGTTTCAGATGTCTAACTTTATGGAATATTCATCACTGTTCTGGACAATATGTCAACACCCCTATTTATCAACCTGCCGGAATATATTATGAACAGATTAAAAACATAAAAATAACAGAAAGACACTGGAATTTAGTAAGCTACTTAGATTTAAAACCTCTTAATGAAAAACTTAATTTTGTAGAAACATCTTACCAAAAAACCTCTCAACTTTGTCAAAATGAAATTATATACAAAGAACTATTTTTATGTACCACTCCTTTAAATTTATTAAAAACAAATATTCCTGAACTGTTTCAAAAAGAACAAGCCTTAAAAGAATTAATGGGACGTCATAGACAAAAACGAGGTTGGTTTAACATCATTGGTTCAACTTTCAAAACTATATTTGGTACTCTCGATGAAAACGACGGAAATTATTTTAATCAAGCCTTAAACAGCGTACAAGATAATGAAAAACATGTAGTTAATTTACTATCACAACAAATTCAAGTCGTAAGAAGTACAATTAGTAACTTTAATAATACTATAACAAATTTAGATCAAAATAGAAAAATATTTAATGAAAATTTTGAAAAATTAAGTAATTATTCAAAAGATTTAAATAATAAAATATTCAACTTAGAAATGAAACAAACAATCGAAGAACATTTTGCTTTTCTCATGTTATTTACGAATGAACTACAAAACGAAATATCAACTATAATCAACGCTATTCTCTTTGCAAAATCAAATTCTGTTCACCCTTTCGTAATATCACCTCAACAATTAATTAATGAACTAATAAAAACCTTACCTTATTTACCAACATCTGCAACTTATCCATTACCTCTTAATATTCAAAACAGTCACTTTTTGCTTGAACTTACTAAAATTCAATACTATTTTTCTGAAGAAAGAATTATTTTTATTTTAAGACTTCCTCTTGTTAGTCAAAATCAATATTACCTTTACAATCTAATACCTTTACCTGTTTACCGACAGAAATTTCAATCATATCTGTTTATATTGCCAAGTATCAAATTTTTAGTCCTTTCGGAAAATAGAAATGTATATACTACGTTAAATTCACTCGAAAATTGTAAAAATATAGATCAATCTAATATTATATGTGATAATAATGAACCTTTGTATTTTACAAACTATAGACCAATTTGCGAAACAGAATTGTTATCAGTTATGTCAACAATTCCAGAAAATTGTGATACACGTACTTTACACACAAGTACAGAAATGTGGCATAAGTTAATAACACCTAATTCATGGATATATGTTCTTCCAAAAGCCACAGATATTACCTTAAGTTGTGAATCTAAAAAAGTAACAAATTTAATTCTAAATAACACAGGTATTTTAACCCTTACCGCAAATTGCAAAGTTTATACTAGTTCAGTAATGCTTTCTTCTGAACCTATTATTTCAGAAGGTAGTTTCGTACCCATAATACCCAATTTTGAATTCGATGACGATTGCTATAAAAAACCAAGTAATAATACCAAGGAAAATTTGCAATTAACTCCCATTCTTAAAAACCTTGATACTGACTCACTAAATTTCGCTAGTGATAAGTTAAAACACTTAGAAGAGTTATCAGAGGAATTGTCAAATGAATCTTTTGTTAGTAAAATATCTAATAATTCTTATTTTACCTTTATATTTCTTTCTCTTGTTAAATTATTTTTATTATATATAGGATATAAGATCTTTAGGTTTATACGAAATAAATGTAGTCATAGTCATATTGACACATCTAGCAAGTGTGCACAAATTACAAACTGCCTTACCTTTAACATTTGTAAAAGAAAAGTATCAAAACATTGTGAAGAGATTCAACTACCAAATACTACACAATGTGAAATTCAAAATGAAGATACTCCAATAAGACGTAGTGCTAGAATAGCAAAATTAAAAGATACCTTCTAATTAATACTAAATAAAAAGTTTTCATATTATTCAAACTTTTATTTTAAGGAGGGAGGTGTAATGTGCCTATTTGCAATGTGTATAATTTATACATATATTTTTTTAGCATACATATAATATTATATTTTTCTACAAAACAATATTTTATTTGTAACTTTCCTAAATTGTCCCTTTAGTCATTAAGATAAATGATTGTAAACACTATTATTGAATCACATGAATATTTCTTTGTTCTTAAGTAAATAAATTGTCATACTGGACTTTCTATTAGAAGATAATTGAAATCTATATTTAACGTAATTAAATCCTCATTATTTTTAACTATATAAAACCACTAGAGAAGTTAGTAAGATATTATTCATTCATTATAATTTTTCGTTGTTAAGATTTAGAAGTAAGTTGTGCTAATTTGCCATCTTGTAAAACATTATAAAAAATACAAGAAGTATAAAATCTTCCAAGTGCCTTTATTTCGCCATCCACTACAATAGTCCTGCATGTTTCATAAAATCTTGCCACTTCTTGGGACAGGCGTCTTATACAATTTGTTGGCGTATTTTGCATTATTTCACGAACGGTTGCAACAAGTTCTTCTGTTCTTACAGATCGTCTTCCTGCTCCTTTTTTGTGTTGTATAGAACCTGTTTCCCTAAACACAGACACGGTTCTTTTCAGGCAATGATAAAAATCCCCAGCAATAAAAGCAACGTCAGGTAAATGTTCGTGAAAATCGTCCATGCACAAACCCGGATTGTATTGCCACTCACCATTTACTCTAACCCCGTTTCTAAAATACGCTTTAACCATGAATATTTTGTGCTGTTCCGTAAAGCCCATTGTGTGAATTGTTCAAGAAATTGGAAAAATTAGCGATTAATCAAATTACTTCTAACGACTGTCAAAGATGACGGAATAGCTGATTAATTGTTAATTCAGGTAGTAACTGACACCCTACAGGTATTAAGCTCTATGGCTAAGCATTACGTCCTTAGATGCAAGGCCCTCTTTGATGCAAATAATTTTTGCTCGCACGGTATATAGCGCAATGTTATAATTGTCAATATTTAAATACTTTTCTTAGCCCTCGGCATTCACTTTTTCAATACAGCCATGCAAAAAACAATATTTCCTTAACTCCACGGGATGGAACGAAAATAAACACTTAAATTGATACTTATCCCTGTCCGTTTTAATGACCATGAAGGGATTGTGTTTCTCTTTTGTGTTCTGGATTGCCGAAAGCCTCTAGGGTTACTTTAGATATCATGTTCTAAAAATAACAGGCAGAATATACGGCATGTTTTCGTTTATTTTATATTTTATTTTAACGAAATACACAACATAAAATTGTGCGTTTTTTAAAAACCATTAAAAGAGTTAAACATGTTAACCCTTTCACTGCGCAAAGTTTTTTTTTCGTGGCTCTCCCACTACAGAATTTTTCTGGCGTTTGTGAGTACACTACTCAACAGGTCTTAACGTACTGCTGCTTCGTAAACACCTGATTAGCGATACAGCTGTGCAGCAATGTTACAACGGAGCAAATTTTTTCCGCCAATGACATGTGCGAACTACGTTTCCGAGTATATTTGGCTAGAGCAGTCAGATCCTATTTTATTTTGAAATGCGAGTTATCTCGTCTCGAGCAGTGTACTCGTAACCGAGTTATCTCGTCTTGAGCAGTGAAAGGGGTAACAAAATATTGTGCAGTAAATAAAAACGTAAAATCCGTTTTTTTGAAGCCCGTAACACCAATAGAAATCTCTGAAATAGCAAAACAACTTAAAAATAAGCACAGTAGTGGTTATGATGAGATTCCTACAAGTTTGGTTAAGTTAGCAGTCCCATATATTCTAAATATATTATGTTTTATAATTAATAACTCTTTTAAATATGGAACGTTTCCTGATAACTTATATACAGTGATGGGCTAAAATATGGAACAAATTCATTTAAAAATCAGGTATTCATTTTTTGAAAAAACGCTCGGACACGTCGATTATAATTTTTTCTTCCGGATTTTTTGCCTCAAAAAGAAATTATACCGGGTGTGTCAAAAAGTAGATGTAGCAAAATTTTTTTGTTTTTTAAATAGAACCCCCCTATTTTTACTTATTACCCTAATTCTACGTCAAATTCTGCGCATAATTCATGTAGCATACTCTATCCTTATCTCTTAACGGTTTTAGAGAAAAATTACATCATAAAAAAAAATTCTTTAAAAAAAGGTACATGTATGTACCTACTTAAAGGTAAACAGGTAAATTTAAATGAATTGTTACTACGATAGCAAGTCATGTGCCAATCAAAAATTAGTTTAGGTATAATTTTGAAAAACGGTGATCATGGTGCATTTAAATGAAACACAAAGAATCGAAATTTTAATTTTAATTGGATGTGGAGACAAAACAAGAAGTCTAGAAGAAGTTTGTAACTTGTTTAACGCTAAGTATCCAGAACGGCCGATAACAAGATCTACAGTAAGTAAAATTGAGAAGAAATTCAGGAAAACAGGGAATGTAAAGGATCGTCTACTGCCAGGTCGTCCAAAAATTAGTGAAAACTCACAATTGAACATTTTGTTAGAGGTTGAAGATAATCCTCATAGTGCATCCACTGAAGTAGCCCTTAATACTGATGTTAGCCGACGATCTGTGTTGCGGGTATTGAAACAAGAAAAGTACCATCCGTACAAAATTAGGTTGCTGCACGAGCTAAACGAAGATGATCCCGACCGCCGACTACAGTTTTGTGAAACTATGATGGAAATTTGCAACTTAAATCTATTTTTCCATCGCAACATACTTTTTAGCGATGAAGCCACGTTTTGTATTTGAATACTGTATTTCCCGAACGATGGATAGGTAGAAGAGGACCCATAGAATGGCCTGCAAGATCTCCCGATCTTACACCCATGGATTTCTTTCTTTGGGGTTATTTGAAATCAAAAGTGTATAAGGATAAACCACAAAATTTGGAAGACTTAAAATTTAAAATTAGATATTGAAATTGAAAATACTGTAAATAATGTTTTAGAAGGGTTTTTAAGTAGATTAGCATATTGTCAAGAAGTTAATGGTTTGCATTTTCAACAGTTAATAAACTAATTTTTTAACCTTTTTTTATGATGTAATTTTTCTCTAAAACCGTTAGAGATAAGGATAGAGTATGCTACATGAATTATGCGCAGAATTTGACGTAGAATTAGGGTAATAAGTAAAAATAGAGGGGTTCTATTTAAAAAACAAAAAATTTTGCTACATCAACTTTTTGACACACCCGGTATAATTTCTTTTTGAGGCAAAAAATCCGGAAGAAAGAATTATAATCGACGTGTCCGAGCGTTTTTTCAAAAAATGAATACCTGATTTTTAAATGAATTTGTTCCATATTTTAGCCCATCACTGTATATATAATATTGATTTATTCAATGGGTTTTGGAACATCTTGAAAAGGGGGAAATAGGACTGGGATTGCTTTTGGACTTGTCAAAGGCCTATGATTGTCTGGACAGGGACCTACTAATTAGAAAGTTGGAAATGTATGGTGTTAGGGGCATCGCAAAAAAAATGAATATTGTCATATTTGAATAATAGGATGCAGATAGCAATGCAGTCATGGCAAAACTTATAAATCGGAGATCCAGAAAATAACATAGGAATTGCACTAGGGCCGCTGTTATTTATAGTATTTATCAATGACTTATCATCTCTTCTGAACTCACCTCAGCAACATATCATCAGTTATGCGGACGATACAAACCTGATTATTGGTTGTAAAACTTTGCAAGATTTGATAGAACGGTCTCAGGAGTTTTTTGAAATTGTCACAGAGTGGTATAGTAAAAACAGATTAATATTGAATGAGGAGAAAACTAATTTAGTATTGTTTAGAACAAAAGAGTCAAACATTATAAAACCCTTTGATATTATACTTGGCTCCAAAGAATTAGATTTCTCTGATAATTCAAAACTCATGGGAGTTTCGATCAATGAACATCTTGATTGGGTACATCGCATAGATAGCTTAGTAAAGAGACTTAATTCAGTTTGCTATGGTATTCGAGTAGTTTGTAGGTATATGAATGTGAAAACACTTAAAATAATGTATTTTGCTAGTTTTGAGTCAATACTTAAATATGGCATTATCTTCTGTGGTGGAGATAGTAGAATACAGAGTGTCTTTATAGTCCAGAAAAGATTAACTAGGGTATTAAAAAAATGAATTACCTACTTAGAAAGTTGTAGAACTGTCTTTAGGGAAATGGGTGTTATGACTGTGTACGCTGTCTATATGTTTGAATGTCTAATGTTCTTTTTTAAACACAAAGATTATTTTGATATAGATTCCAAGCATGAGTACAGTACCAGATCATTGGATGTTAGGTATCCGATACATAGACTACCACTGACCGAAAAGTCTCTACATTATAATGTGCCTTAAGTTATTTAATACATTGCCAGAATATTTAAAACAAATGGGTACGCAAAAAATCTTTAATAGATTTTTGTGAACATTTATGAACATTTATAAAAATTACAGTATTACTATAAGTTTGTTATTTTTTTTCCTTTAATGTGACGTCATTTCATTTTGTTTTGCTTTGTTGTACATTGTAACCAAACCAACCAATTTGAAATAAAGATGATTATTATTATTATTATTATTATTATTATTATTATTATTATTATTATTATTATTATTATTATTATTATTATTATTATTATTATTATTATTATTATTATTATTATTATTATTATTATTATTATTATTATTATTATTATTATTATTATTATTATTATTATTATTATTATTATTATTATTATTATTATTATTATTATTATTATTATTATTATTATTATTATTGAAAGTAGATTTAAGTAAATAAAATTTAACTGGAAATAAGTTGAACTTCTTGTAATCAAATTCCGTTGTATTATGCAACCAAAATAAAAAAGTAATCACTGTGCATTCTAATGGACTATTTAGATTGACTAGAACATCAGCTAAAAACAGCTACCACTGAAAAGTTTTACCACTTATTTAAAATGAATATTTTTAAATTTTCCTTTCTGTTTGTATTACAGATTGTCAAAGGACGCAATCCTCCATCCTGAGCGTTATCCTGGCTCTATTGTTCATAGGAGTTTCCCGGTAACAATGACACGGACAGGAAGATTGAAGTATGTAGGTGCTGGGAAGAGTTTTTTGTAGTTTGTAGGTATAGAGATTTCAGCTGGCTTAAGACACAAGGGTAATTCGAGATAAACGCGTTATATCTAGCTATTGTTTTAGTTGGTTTACGGTTTAAGGAAAAATGAAATGACGCGCGGTAAGAATGGGGTTGTCTGCAGTAACGTATCATTTGACGGGGTAATGTTACCACAGAGAGACGTGTCAGATCTCGAAAGCGTTTACAAGTATCATTTTAGACAAAAGCACCGTGGATCGAAAAATGTATACCTTCAAACAGTCGCGAAATATTTGCTTTGCTAATAATGGTTGAGATTACAAAACCTCTGCATCTGATTCTGCAGCTGTAAGTAGTAGTTTGCAGATGCAAATGACAGAAGTGGGATTCCAGAAAATGTTTACCATATTTTGGGTCTGCAAATTTACAGAAGTCGAAAGGTTTCGCAAACTTGCAGAATGTATAAAATTTATTA
The DNA here is from genome assembly GCA_963969555.1 of Polydrusus pterygomalis. Lineage (NCBI taxonomy): Eukaryota > Metazoa > Arthropoda > Insecta > Coleoptera > Curculionidae > Polydrusus > Polydrusus pterygomalis. The sequence continues at coordinate 23,689,585 of OZ018378.1, read as the reverse complement.
AAACTAACCTACATTTTGGGAATTTGGCGGCTGATATTTTCCAAATTTGTGGTTCGTTTTTAATGATTTTTTTTCTAATTGTAAGTTTTTTCCTTAAGCATATACATATATATATATACCTTTGTTGTTTTGCTTAAAAAAGTTACTTTGGTATTATACCGGGTGTTATAAAACTGTTAATTTTTTTTTACGGAAATTTAAAACACCCTGTGGGCTTTACTAGCCATTGCAAGTTATCGCAATTACAGCCAAATGAAAGTCTCATATTTCCTTTACATATTATTTTTTGATTCATTGGTTTATCTCTGTTTTTTCATGAAATATTCAATTTTTAGTTCAACGTGATTTTCATAAAAAAAATGTTTAGTTAAAAAATACAAAATAAACGAAATGCTTTGATTAATGCAACAGCAAGAAAAAACAAATTATAAAGTTAAATAAAAAATCAATATCTGGTATTAATTAATTTTATTGAATTGAAAAACAGGGCAAAAAATACAGGGAAAAAATTGTAATTTCTAAAGGTATTCAAAAAAATGAAATATGAATAATTAGTAGTGAGTATTGCCTCCCCTTGCTCTAATGACTGCTTCGCATCTTCTTGGCATACTTAAAATCAGATTTTTGATTTCATCTTGATTAATCTGATTTCATATTTCCATAAGCCTCAATGACAGATCATTTAAGTTTCAAGGAGGAGGAAGCAAGGCTCTAAGATGTCGTCCCATGTTATCCCATAAATGCTCAATAGGATTAGTGTCAGGGCTTCTTGCTGGCCAAGGCAAAGTTAAAATTTCTGTTTGTTGGGGATAATTTTGTACCACTCTTGCTACGTGTGGGCGTGCATTATCTTGCATAAATAAAAACTTATCCCCAATAAATGGGGCAAATGGTACCACATGGGGTTCTAAAATGTCTGATATATATAGGTTACCTGTCAAAGGACCTCCCTGAATCACAACTAACTCCGTGCGAGCATCTAAACTAATGCCACCCCTTACACTTAATAAAATTAGAAATTGCTAATGCAAGTATGCAAAGGAAACTAAAAACTGATAAAGTGAAAAACTAAACCTGATAATGCTCTTGTAACATGTCACTTTATGACGTTTCTGTGTAATTTCCATAGCCTGCTACTTTTCCGATAAATGCATTTTATGTCAATAAAATAACGTTGAACTAAAAATTGAAGATTTCGTGACAAAACAGAGATAAACCAATAAATCAAAAAAGAATATGTAAAGGAAACATGGGACTTTCATTTGGCTGTAATTGCGATAACTTGCAATGGCTAGTAAATCCCACAGGGTGTTTTGAATTTCCGTAAAAAAAAACATAACAGTTTTATAACACACGGTATAATACCAAAGTTACTGTTTTAAGTAAAACAACAAAGGCAGTGATATGCTTAAGGAAAAAACCTACAATTAGAAAAAAAAATCATTAAAAACGAACCACAAATTTGAAAAATATATAACATCAAAATTGAGGCAATTTTTTCGTTATGCGTTATGCCACGCAGTGTATAAAGAAACAAGGGAACGTTGAAATTTAAGTTAATTAATTATTTATTGTCATGGATTTGGGCATAGAGGTGTTTTTGGTATACCAATAACACCAGGCGTTATACAGGAGAATTCTGGTTGTGAGTGGTAAAAACTTAAATGAAATGTGAGTGTGGGAGTGTGGGATTAAAACTTCATGTATTTGGCAGTCGATATCAATAACCTAGAAGTAGTAAAACGTTTAAACTAGGTAAAAATGGCGCATTTGCAAATAGTTTTTGAAATGTCGAATTTCTGCAAATTAGTCCGCCATATTTGCCTATCTGCATTAGTTGCAGGTATGCATTTCCTGTAATCTCACCCAATATCTGCAGTCTTGTACCAACAACTCCCGTTTAAAAGCTGTTGGTTGTGGACATGTTCATGTTCCCACTGGGACGCACAAGGCCTGATTTTGATACCGCCTCGGCTCAACATCTAAGGCTGGCCGCAAACATTCGATTTCCCAAAGAGGTTCCCTGATGCGGTTATCGAATCAGGGCAAGCGAAGGTCGAAAGACCAAAGTTTAAGCGAGTGGAGCGCAGGCGTCGGATTCGGTACCGAATCGGACGTACGATTCGAATGTACGGGCACGCCGTCATTGGCTGCTTAGGTTAATAATCTTATGCGATTATTCGACGACGAAGTCCCTTTACTTTTGTTGGATCTCCTTTTGTTATGATGCAGCGCAAACCTTACATCATGTCATACTGTTTTTGCGCGAATGCCCTCCAGAGCTGTTGTGAATTGAGTAACGTTTGAATATAATCATCGAATAATAATCGAATGTACGCGGAGCTTGTTCGGTCTGGGAATCTGATTCGGTAACCTGATCAGATGCCGTGTTTCTGCGGCCAGCCTTATACATCTACCGCTAGATGTTTTCTTGCTTGAATCGGTTCTAAAATATCTGGCTCGGGCTCTCGTTCATGGTTTCTCAGTGAAATTAATTTATCATCACCATGCCATTCTCCAAAAGGTATAATAAATTTAAAATAAAATATAGATTATTGTGCAACACTTCCTTAAGCCAGCTGGAATATAAAAAAATAAATATTACGCCAATGAAAATAAAGCAAACATATTACCCCAACGAAAACACTGTTGCCGATTAATGACATAAATGACGAACACGAACAATTATTAATCATTAGTTTTCAAGCTGATGTTCGTATAAATTTATGCCAGTATTTCTTATATTTCCATGTTAAAACATAGTCCCCACGGGCATAAATTTGACAGCGTAAGTGTAACGTGATTGGTCGATTAGGTCGCAATTTTTGAAAATCAACCATAGACAATTTACCTTTAGATAAACAAACAATAATCACGAATGTGGCAGTTTTATGGCCTCGCGCATGTAAACAAAACTGGGAACTATTAGACATGCGCACTGCAACATTATCGTTTGACGAATGGAAAAATAGACAGGTCCGGGCTTTAAAATTTTAATTCTTGCTCATATGCCACCATAGAGGGTTTATTTTACCCCTATTTGGGCATAATACAATTATACAACGGCTGCAACTAGTACTAGTCATTGTTTATATTACAATCAGAGTCACTAAAAGCACATACACAATTCACTAACTAAACTACACAAAAACCAGAAATCCATAAATATTAAACACCAGTCCCACAATCCACGATAGCCGATCCGATAGCTGAAAACTTTAGAAAACTACAAGGAATCCGCAGAGAAGAGAAACCTTAAAACACAACAACAAAAATGGCGGCCGAGCCGGTTCTGGAGGGTATTCTTGACCGCGTCGATTATTGTCGATAAAGTAGGACGGCCGATAACACGAGGTTTGTGCGCATGCACGAAGGTTCCCAGAATGAAGACAGCTGACCGACGAGTCATGCGCTCGGACGTATTTTTTCACCCATAAAACGTAACTTTTGTTTGCGCAGGAGATAAGCTGTAGGTATCTAAAGGTAAATTGTCTATGAAATCAACTAATCACCTCGTAAAGAATAGGTACGCTTTCAATTTACGCCGTGGGGAACGGTTTGTAGCAATTTTATTATAATTACAGATGAGTTTTCGTTGGAGTATTTATACTGTACCTATGTCGAGACCCTACCTAGCTTTTGTATAGTTTATCTTTCAATATATAGTTGAATTTTTGATACGTTGATATACGAAACATTAAATAAAGCAGAGGTGCGTATGTAGTCCCTTTATAAAGAAGATTAAATGAGCTATTTATATCCTGTAGTAAACAAAATAAACTACAGTTCAGAAAGATTAGTTTGCCGTAAATTATTTATACAAAATGCGCCACGCCATCTATGGTCGAGGTGGACGATCTCATCAGGTTCTTAGATAGTGATGTAAAATAATCTACCCGTCTATCTACCCTTTATTCAGTTTGCCCAATACCCAAAGTACCCGTTCCTTGTTATTTGAAATAGCCGTTACTTTTGTACCCATGTTTTAGAAATACTGCCACGTATCGCGTTATTGAGAGCTGGGAAATGCAGACAAAAAAAATATATTTATTACTACCATCAATACTTATCTTTAGGGGTGGGCAAAATAATTGATTATAATATTTTTTTAAATCGATTAATCAATTATAATCGATTTAATTTAAAAAATCGATTAATAAATTTACTAACCGCCCAACCCTACTTATCACCTTATCAGAATAAGAGATCAAGCCATCAAGCGAAAATACCGTGCGAGGAAAAATTATTTGCATCAAAGGGGGGGGCTTGAATTAAAAAACGTAGAGCTTGGTTTAGATAAAATTACTTGTAACGGCTGTCAAAGATGATGGAATAACTGATTGATTGATACCGCTAAGAAGTACGTCCTTAGATGCAAGGCCCTCTTTGATGCAAATAATTTTTGCTCGCACGGTACCTATTAGGTACAAATACATTACTATTACTTTTACATTCACATGTGAAAGATACTAAAAAGTACTAACTAATGAATCTACCCTAAAGTAGAGTAACGGTTACTAATATTGAAAGTAACTATTTGTAACAGGTATTTAAAAGTAACGGACGTTTACGTCACTAGTCTGAGAGTCTAAGAATGGGACGACGACGGTTCCGCGCGGTTTAATCAGGAACCTAATGATTATATCATAAGCAAATAAATAAAATAAATTATTTCCCCACAAAATGAAAGTCTAAGATTTTTTACATGTAATACTCGTTAAAAATATAGCTTTTAACAAAGTTTTTTTTATAGTATAGGTATAACCGAAACTGACCAATGACAACGGACTACCTAGACTGTTAAACTAAAGTTTACGACAACTTTAACTGCAGCTCAGGATCGTTACAATGTTACGAAACGTGCTAAGTTAGCAACAAAACCGTTAAGAAAAGACCATATCAATGAATTTTACAGCTGCAGCCTCTATCTGGGAACTAGAAAACGAGTTTTTCCCCAACACGTTTATTATGTTGACATAATTATTGGTAAAAACTTTTTATAAATAGGTTTAATTTTACGTAGGGTCCGATATAGATTTAGGGTATATTAATTCAAATAAATATTGCTAATTATGGCAACAATTTTTGTAAAAAAAATTGTTTATTTTTATATAAAACGACGATATATTAAATTTGTTGGCCCAGCACGTCAATACAGAGAGAGATTCTTAATAAAACACTTACTTTACTTTTTCCTGATGTGAAGTGAATAAAACCGTTCTTTTTCACACCCTCCTCACAAACACATTGAAAAATGTTAAGTAAAAATTTCCTTGTATTTAAAGTTAATTTACAACTCATTGGTACCTATCCGTTTTTGAGATTCAGTAGTTTCACTTGCAATATATCTATCTTGACCCCATTTAATGTATATAATCTTGATCATTTGAAGCTCATATACAGGGTGTTCATTTGAAAACTTCCCACCTCGATTTTCCTGCTTTAAAATGAAAATGTGGAAAACCGCTCAGACCCGTCCGATTTTATTTCGTGCGGGACATATTTTGCGTATATTGTCACTCTTGTTACTTCAAGCCCCTAGGAGGGAGGGGGGTAAGATCTAAATCCTAAATGGATACCCCTATTTTATATAATTTTTTTGGATTCTGCATCAAATTCTGAACATTTTTTAATAAAAGCATTATATTAGTCTATACTTAACAGTTTCCGAGATATTGACTCTTGAAAAATGACATTTTTGAACTTTGACAGCGTCTAGCTTTCTAACTGTACGTCTTAGAGCAAAACGGCTTACATGTCCCTATCTTCGATTTTAATTATCTTTCCAATAGTGTCAACTTTTGGTTAAACCGGATGTAAGAAATATAGTACTTCCGGTTTAACTGGAAGTTGACACTATTGGAAAGATATTAAAAATCGAAGATAGGGACATGTAAGCCGTTTTGCTCTAAGAGGTACAGTTAGAAAGCTCGACGCTGTCAAAGTTCAAAAATGTAATTTTTCAAGTGTCAATATCTCGGAAACTGTTAAGTATAGACTAATAATGCATTTATTAAAAAATGTTCAGAATTTTATGCAGAATCCAAAAAAATTATATAATATAGGCGTATCCATTTAAGATTTAGATCTTACCCCCCCCCCCCCCCCCTCCTAGGGGCTTAAAGTAACAAGATTGACAATATACGCAAAATATGTCCCCCTCTAAATAAAAATCGACGGGTCCGAGCGATTTTCCTCATTTTCATTTTAAAGCAGGAAAATCGAGGTGGGAAGTTTTCAAATAAACACCCTGTATAATAGGAAAGAAAAAACTAAATGTCATCTTCCACAAAATTTAAGAGAATACAAATTTTTTCAAAGGTCTCTACATGTTTCGAACGTAGAAACGCTCATCAGAAAAATATATTGCTCATGGATTTAGCAGAAGGGAAAATGATAATTGGTATAAAACTTTATTGGAGCTTTTATGGCATCAAAAATTGGTGTGTCGAAATGACATAATGTGAGGAAAAATAGAAATAAGTTAAAACATACCCACTGAGTATGTAAAGAAGTCAGTTAAAAGGGTCTAAAACAACCAAAAAGACCGGGGAAGCGGAAAAAACACTTCTAAAAAGAAGATGTCAAAAGAGTTTTTTTAATAAAAATAAGTATGTCTTTAAGATATTGCAAAATATAGCTTATATAGAAATTAGGTATTAACAAGCACCATACATTTAAAATGAAAAGATCTTTCAGAAAAGGGGGTTTGACGACGTTAATTTTAATTTAAAGAAAATGACTACAAATTTAAACATTTTTACAAAATATAAAAGACTTTGTTCACGTGTTAAAATGAAACTTCTATACATAAAAATTTCTATATTTTACAATGTCTTAAAGACATACTTATTTTTATTAACCCGACAAACCCGAACAAACCCTTTTTGATATCTTCTTTTTAGAAGTGTTTTTTCTGCTTCCCCGGTCTTTTTGGTTGTTTTAGACCCTTCCAACTGACTTTTTCACATACTCAGTATGTTTTAACTTATTTCTATTTCTATTTTTCCTCACATTATGTCATTTCGACACACCAATCTTTGATGCCATAAAAGTTCCATTAAGGTTTCATACCACTTATCATTTTCTCTTCTCCTAAAACCATCAACAATATATTTTTCTGTCTCCTGATGATGAACGTTTCTACGTTCATCATCAGGAGATTCATTTTTATTAAATTTTGTGGAGGAAGACTTTTAGTTTTTTCTTTCCTATTCATAGGGCAGACCGGGGCTGGTTCTATTCTATTTTTAATTTAAATACTACGAGAGATATAATTACGAGAAACAATAATTTAGGTGAGAAATACAGTGTGTCCACGGATGGACCTAACTATACTACTTGTAGAAAACTTTATTTTCAATTTTTCGAAAAAAAGTCATTTTTCATCATTTCTTTTGATTATTAAATAAATATAATTCACCTAAGAAAATTTCCATTTTTTAATACAGGGTGCACAAAAAATGTAAAAATGTAGATTTGCAAAATAAAAAATTCTTGATCCAACTTTTTTGAATGATCAAAATAAAAGAGATTGGAAAGAGAATTCGAAAAGCCGAATAAAGTTTTGAAAATATGACCTGTGGTAACTACGATATTTAATATTAAAGTTAAATAAACTATTGATATTTTCCTTCAGATTAAAGTTTTAATATAAAATATCGTAGTTACCACAGGTCATATCTCAAAACTTTATTCGGCTTTTCGAATTCTCTTTCCAATCTCTTTTATTTTGATCATTAAAAAAAGTTGGATCAAACATTTTTAATTTTGTAAATCTACATTTTACATTTTTTGTGCACCCTGTATAAAAAAAATGGAAATTTTCTTACGTCAATTATATTTATTTAATAAGCAAAAGAAATGATGAAGAATGACTTTTTTTCGAAAAATTGAAAATAAAGTTTTTTACAAGTATAGTTAGGTCCATCCGTGGACACACTGTATATTAGATTACGTAATAAAATGCATAAAAAAGTCCTGCGACAAAAATTTCATTTATTTAAAAATTGTTTCCTATAACCCTGTATTTAAGTCAACCAACCCCATGGCCGGGGTTGATTGACTAACATTATGGGGCAAGTAGACTTGAGACCAATCATATGGAAAAACTAAGATAGTAGGTACCTAGAAATTTTTTTTGTTTGTTTATTTTTAGTAAACATACAAAAAACTAATTGGAAGTCATTAGAAATGAAAATATTTAATTAACATAGTCATCAACGTCCGATGTGCAATTTTTGCAATCGTAGAAAAGTTTATTTCCTTTGGCACACTATGAATGTACCCACATTCTACATGAAGTGCACTGAATCCATTTTTCCCCAGGAACATTTGCAGAATAATGTTCAGTGCATTCAAGGCACATTGGGTCATCGTCAGTATCATCAGAGTAATCCGTGGTATAGCCTGAACTGCTCTTGCTTTTTCCTTTCCCTTTCCTGTATTCTTCTTAATGTTCTCTGTTTGTTTGAAGCCTTTGTCCTTTTTATGTTTTTTTTAAAGTCTGCTTGCGTTGTTGTTCTAGTTTTATTTGCTCGCTCTGTCTTTCTTTTGTATAAGTCCTCATTGTTCTGTAACAATAAACCTTTATAATATTACATAAACCTAAAGGACGGGGTAAGTTGACTACCTAGTTATCCAACCCCAAGCAAAGTTAGTCAACCAACCCCAGACGCCAGCCCCAGACGCTATTATGTTTTAAAATATTCTGCCTAACCTAAACACAATTATAGATCTGAACAAATATGTTTTCTATACTATCATTAATGTTATTAGAAATTTATATTGCCATAGATTTATATTGATGTTTTTGATTATTTTGATTATTACTAGGAAAAGGTTAAGTGTAAGAATAGCAGATTCCCATGGTCTCTGCTAAACTTCGCCTTACTATACTACAATATTTATTGTATCCCTTACTATCTTTAATAAAGTCGATTATTATTATTATTATTATTATTATTATTATTATTATTATTATTATTATTATTATTATTATTATTATTATTATTATTATTATTATTAATAACTAAAGACTCACATGACCCTGAGAAATTATTCATATATAAAAACTGTAAGCATAGGAATGAAAAATGTAAGAAAGATAATATTTACTTACATGAGTTAATTATTATTGAAAATTACGTGTCACTCCGCACAAACGTCCAATAGCGATGTTGCCTAAAGAGCAACAAAGCGCGACAGCTTTTCTGCATCTCTCGTGTGACGTAGCGTGCTCTTACTTATATTTTTAAGTAGATAATGGCGGTTAGTCTACCTGCCCCTATTGTCAACTAGCCCCGGTCTGCCCTACTTTCAACTCCACTTTGAGCATGGACTATTTCTTCTTACATAGAAATATGCTAGGCTGGGCGATGCTAGGCAGCAAAATGGACTTACTAAACCGTTTTAACATAAATAAACAATTTCTTTTACCTTACCTAATATAAAGTAGATTGAGTTAGAGTCTACTCGCTTTAAGGGAGTCTTGTGTGGTATAAATAATGTGTTCTCCCTAATAATGAAACTTACTTAAACTTTTTTAATGTTATATATGCGCGGTCTGAGTAAACACAAAACACATTAGTTCCCCTAAAGCGAGAGGACATGATTTTGAATTATCTGTTGACAGGGAATGCAATCAAATTTTGTAAATATGATATTGTAAATAATACTACTGTAGGAAAGAGAAAAATAATATTGTTGAAAAGGGTTTTAACGTACTACCTATGTGAGTTAAAGTGGAAATGATTTATAATAATTTTATTTGAGATAGATATAAAGCTAATATTTACATGCTTCAACAAGCTTGCTTGTAATATAAACCCACATTTTTGCCCTCCGTTGTCACCAAATTTGTCCTTAACAGATTACTGACATCAATTTATAAATACTAAAAGACCTTAAACTGTGTTTGTCATAACTATGGTCTAGCAAATGACTGCACAGTCCAAATATATCTATCTCAAAAAATTTTACAAATCATACGAAAATAGTTTAAAAAAAGGTTTATTGTGGAATAAACTATAATAAATGTGGTGTAGAAAATCAAAAACATTATTATTTTTAGAATAAACATTCCTTTATTTGTAAAACGTAACCCATATAAGGTAGTGTGCACCACATAGATATCCAAAAGGTCCCTTGTGTTATGCCAGAAAGACGGACTAACATGATCCGCCAAATTACTTCACCATTCTAACTAAATTAGGGCTCTGCCAAAAAAAAAATAGTGGTTAGGTAATTTTAGCATTTTTATAAAAAGAACTATTAATTTCAACATTTTGTTTTCTATTCTCCTACAATTATTTTATATTGTCTTATGGGAAAATAAACGTTTGAATTTGAATTTAAATATTTGCATTTTGCTCACTAACAATTATTGGTTTTTACAGTTTTTTACAGAATTTGTTTTAGTTACAGTTTACAGTTTCCACCGTGTTTAATGTGGGTTGGCGGGTTAAGGTCCTCAAACCGTGTGATGCATACTGCCCATATAATTATTTATGTACGATTTATCCACCATAATTTCCTCGTCGTTGTAAACTCGGCATTATAAAATATTGTTAATTATTTTGTATATTTACCAAACATTTTGTTATAGAACTTATACGATGTTAATAAATAATTTTTTACAGTAGTTTTGTTTTATTCGATGGTTTTGTAACGTTTTTTCTTGGACTTCTTGTAAGTTTAAAAATAACAAATAAAGTGTTTATTTTTCCCAGCGATTTATTCACCTTTTTAAACAATTACCTTGAAAGTTTTAGAACACGATCTATATATATATAGTACAAAGTAGGTAAAATATACACTCCCGTGCAAAAGGAACGGGCATCATAAAATTTGGATTAAGTTTAGAGCTTTATAACTTTTCTATTCTTACTCTGATTTAAATGATTTTTTAGAGAGCTATAGATACATTTGTTAGTTTTAATTATACAAATTTTAAGAGAAATTGATTTTTTGACATTTTACACAAGGATAGGTACTCGAAAAGTTGTTTTTTTTGCTTAGTGTCAAAACACCCTGTGGAATAATTAAAAAGCAAAATTACTTCAAAATATCAGTTTTCATTGGGCCGCAAATATTTTTTGCATTTTAGTTTTCGGTTCATGTCAATTAATACGTGCATTTGTTCTTACCTAAATGCAAAATGATCTTGAAATTTACGGAAAAAAGTGCGTATACCTAAGATTTAAAAAATAACATTTTCGCAAAACAAACTAAACAGGTATAGTGTTTCTTAGGTCAATTTAATGACATTAAACTGTGGGAATTTCCTAACCATAGGCGTTCCACACAAATAATTAATATGCGTATACACACTTATAAGTTTGTTTTACATTTATTAGGTGTTTGTACATACTACACTTTATAAACTAACTGTATATATAATAATATTATATTAAAATAATAAATATAAGGTAACTCAAAAATTCTATATACAAAACTAAAATCAGAAAAATAAACCTGACACGGCACGACACTGCTCAGAAAATGCTTTAATTTTTTTACCAGAACTTCATTCTCGTAAACTAGACTCCGGCCCGTTCATCAAGGCATAACCACGTATATTTTATCTCCGTCTCTTCCACGCCATCGGCGGTCACTGGCCTATCTCTGTCTGGCAGAATCGTTCGTCCGGTTCGGTCCGTACCGGTTCAGCTTATATCCTGGCGCTTGCAATCGCAACAAATTACATGCTGTTGCCAATTCTTCAAAATTTTCGGATTTGTAAGCACAATGTAAGTATATACGAGAAACAAAGGTTTGTTAATTAGTTGTTTTTAAACACTGAAAACACTTTTTGTCTTGATTTCAGTTATATTGTTTCTTAAGGACTAAAGAATGTATTATTATAACAATGAATGGCTTGTTATTTTTTTCTGTCATACTCAAAACTCCTCGGTTTAAAGTATATTTTCAAACTAGCTTTCAAAGAAAGTTACTGACTAACAATTGAATACTGATATAAATGAAATATCTTTAATAAAAAAAACTTAAAGAATTGAAGAAGAAAGATCTGACAACCCTGGTTGTGCGGTCGGTCTCTTTGAGACTGTTTACCGCCGTATGGAATGATTGGAATGTCCTCAAACTGAGATTGAATAAATAATACCAACAATACCTTTTTAACCTAAACACATCTCTATTATTTCTATTGTCCCTTACTGCCTGTCGTCGCCCGTCGGTTCATGCCATCAATTAGCCCGCGAATATCATCCTGGGTAATAATATTCCTCCATTCTTGACTCTTATGACGCGGTAGTAATTTTGGTCCAGTTGCTGGTCAGCGTTAGTTTAAATTACCTTCCTGTAATCTTCGACTTGCTGTCTGCTGTCCAAGAAATTAAATTTTTAATTCGAACCTCTCGAAGTTGGTTTTTCGCCTATACTGACGTCACACGACGATTCCTAACTTATTCTTCCTGTGCAATAATTCCTAAGCGTTTTAAGTACAAGAAATCAGTCATCGATAGCTTGAGTTTTGCGTTTCCTATATTATTCACATCATCAAGATCATTTTACATTTGGGTAAGAACAAATGCACGTATTGACATGAACCAAAAACCAAAATGCAAACAATATTTGCGGCTTAATGGAAACTAATATTTTGAAATCATTTTGCCTATTAATTATTCCACAGGGTGTTTTGACACTAGGCCAAAAAAACAATTTTTCGATTATCTGTGTATAATATGTCAAAAAATCAATTTCTCTTAAAATTTGTATAGGCATGTTAAAACTAATAAATGTATCTAGATCTCTCTAAAAAATAACAGAAATCGGAGTAAAAATAAAAAAGTTATAAAGCCCTATGTTTAGAATAGTTATGAACTTTACGGATTTTTTAAATTGTTCGCATAAAAAAATAAGACGTATATATTTTTCGGTGTACATATATTTAACTTGTACTTTTACATGTATATTAAATAAAACGTATTGCAAGAAAGTTCTTTCGCATCTCCTTCGCATCTCGTCGCAGGTCATTTTTCGCGAGGTTGGATTTTGGTGCGCGGTGTTTTTATTGTCCTTAACACCCTAAACTTAATACAAAATTTTTATTATGCCCGTTTTTTGCACAGGAGCGTAATTTAATTATTAATTAAAGTTATTTATAACCCTAAAACGGTATATCAAAGAGGCATATAATATTATCTCCAAAATTGGGACACTTTGGTTTAAAATATGGTTTCGGACTAGCTTGGTATAGGCTACACGGTTAAATTTCACATCATACCAATCTGCACAATTTGTCAATATGTGATATGCCGCTTTAATTATTTCAATATTAAATCGCGCTGCTGTTCTGTGTTCAAAAGAGTATAGCCTCTGCACCCTTTAATTATTGCAATGTTTAGGTACATACCTCCTTCATTGCCATTGTCAATTGAATTTATTTACGCACTGTCAGGGCCGGTTCAAGCGCCGGGGCCGCGAACAGCTATAAAATTGGTTGTCTTGAAACAAAACCGTAAATAAGTCATCGTCACCGATCTTGAGCTGCGGCAGAAATGCGGGCAAAAAATATACATTGTTGTCGTAGTGCTCGGTTCAAATTTAAATATAATAATAATTATTTAAAGTTATTTACATTTATTTATCTTTCTAATAAATCATAATATATTCCTCGGCCCGTAACATACTCTGTTTCTATTTTTTCATATATAATAATACCAATCGTTTAAAGTTAATTTACGAAGCCGTAGTCCAAAGATATATTTAAATAAATCTTGATAAAACCGATGATTTTTTTAAATCTGGCAACCCAGCTATATTCACGGTATCGGGCTTGTCCATATCGTGCGCTAAGTTCTCCCGGTTACTATTCTGTAGCTTTTTGTCACATATAATATTTAATAATATGTCACATTGATCGTTGACACCAATAAATCTTGAGTGGCCTGTCTGCCAGTGATGGAATAACATAATCTTATGTTTTATGGTGATTTATATAATAAAATAAATTTAAAATTACTATATGTACAAGGGGAACAAATCTCCATGGTTAAGCTAGGGAAGTGGTTGCCTCATCGACATATTATACCTTTAGATAACCAAACAATAATCACAAAAGTGGCCAATTTATGGCCTTGCGCATAACCACTTAGGAATGGGCATGCGTACTGCAAAATTATCATTTAAAGAATGGGAAAATAGACAGGTCCGGGCTTTAACATCTTGTTTGTCTAGCCTAAGCCTAGTTAGATGTGTTTAAATTGATCAAAATAAATTTACATATCAAGATCTATCACTACTGCACACTTACTGAAAATACTAAATACCCGGCATTTTACCTCTATTTGGGCATAAAAAAATCATACTGTGATATTTACTAGTCATTGTAACCGAGTAAAGGCGCAAACACAATTCACTAAACTACACAAAAATTAAAAAATACACAACTGTTCCTGTGTTTGAGATTTTTCTATGGAGCTGTAGTCTGGGGGCGGCAAATTTAGAAGGAAAATATTGTTTTGATAATGCTACTACAAAAATGTACAATAAAATAATATCGAAATATTTCAAATTCCATATTTCAAATTCCATTAAAAACGACCTTCTGTTAAATAAACCATTGACTAACATTTACTGTAAATTGAGGCTATGAGCGCAATATCGGACTAACCCCAAAATTAAACAAATGTAGGAAAATAGGTTTGAAAAAATGGTGAAAATCAGTTCATTCATAATTACCTTCTTTTAGATCATTTCGAATTAAATCTAAAGTGGGTTTAAGGTCATCTAGATCTAATAATATTTTTATAAAATTTTAACTAGACTTATTTTCGAAGTAAAGGTGTCAAATACTGTCAAATTTTGACAGATAAATGTAATTTTTTTTTCTTGTCGAAGGTTATAGTTACATTTGACAGGTGTCAAATTTTGGCAGAGTGGACATATGCTTTTTTTGACGTGTTTTATATTAAAAAAATCAAGAAAAACAACCTGTATGTTTGTTTTCCGCTCAAAGTAATTTTAGACCCAGCTCATGGTATCGTATTGATGGGTGAAGACTATATAAAACTATAAAAGACAGGTACTTACCTCCAATTGTAATATCCTGATTGGCATCCATAACACTAAGTATAAACAATTAAAACGCGAAATATTCCACAAAAGGGGCAATTATTTTATAATTCGCAAACAATGCACATATATAGCTAACTTATAGCAGCAAAGTGGACCAACTACAGCGCTTAGTCCATTTTGCTTCTCTGTATTCCCAACGAATATAAAATTCCAAAACTAGGTTAGTGCTGCCAGCTAGGAGCGAGCAGAAAATTGATGAAAAGTCGATATGCCGAATAAGATTCTGCAATAAAACGTTTTTTGAATTTTTGTGGGTTAGTCCGTTATATTGCAGTCATAGCCAGTAAAATTTGGTCATTTGGCCGCTGTAGGGGGGGGGGGGGGGGGTACCTATAGTGTTTTTATTTCTATTTATTTTCTTTAATTATGTAAGTCTGCAGCGGTATGCATTTTTCCAATTGCTTTGCGACCCTTCTGGATAGGTTTTTCCATCAATTTATTAAAAGAATTGACAAATTTAGTTGGTTTTGAAGTCACTAAGAATGTCTTTTAAGTAAAGGTTTAGAAATAAATAGCACTCGGAACTTCAGAATAATAGACAAAATCCTTGCTACAAATCAGGGCTGTCGCAATTACTCTTAAAAAGTAATTCAATTACAATTACCCATTACCCTCCAAAAAGGTATCAATTACAATTACCAATTACTAACAGTATGATGAAAATATTTAAATTATAATTACCCAATAAAAGTAATTGATTCCTTGATCAATTACCGCATTCGAATTACTGAGTTTAATTCAATTACTTTTATACTAATTCAATTACTTTATAGTAATGGAACTACCGTAAAAGTAATTGAATTACTCTGAATCTATAAATTATAGGCACTTTTTTGGCAAACAAATTACTCTGAGTAATTTAATTACATTTTGGTAATTCAATTACATTTTGATAATTGAATTACATTCTGGTAATTGAATTACAGTTTGGTAATTAAATTACATTTTTAAAATTAAATTAGTATAGGAGCCATGGAATTACTTTTTTTACATTTTACAAAAAAAGTGTTGTATACTTAGATAGGTAAGGTATTATTTTTTTTAATAGCAGTAGGTCCTACTATCACACTTTATTATAGAAAGAAATTTAAAAAATTCCGAAATTTATAGTTAAACTTGATCTCCTCTGATAAGTACCTACTTACCTTTAACAAATTGACCAATAATAACAACTGTCTTTTTTATATACATAATATGATTTATTTGTTGAAATAAAACGTAATATTAGGGAAAAATAAAAAAATAATTGAAAAAAAACTAGGTAGGTTACCTACTACTACTACTAATAGTACTATAACATACAGATATGTACAAAGAAACGCGAAATTTTTACAAAAACAAATACCTACGAAACGTTTGTTTTTTTATTGACTTTTAAAATAACTAATTCTTCGAAATGTTTGTCAGATAGAGCATGTCTTCGGGGGCTATTAATGATCTCAGCAAAAGAAAACAGCCTTTCAACCGGAGCAGAGGAGGGTAAACATGTGCTAACTGAATTATTTGGGAGTAATTAAATTACTTTTTATGTAATTGAATTATTTGGGTGTAATTCAATTATTTTTAAAATAATTGAATTACTTTTAAGTAATTACCAATTACAATTACTTTATCACAATAAATGGAAAATCAATTACAATTACTATTTTTTAAAAGTAATTCAATTACAGTAATTCAATTACTAAAAAGTAATTGAACACGATTTTTCAATTATTTTAATTCAATTACCGACAGCTCTGGCTACAATCACGGATAACAACAACGAACGATAAACAATTCCGGTCCGATTCTGTCACATAGTATGCTTCACTGGCCGCTTTTCGTGGCAATCGATAACGTAGGTATATATTTCCACTCTACTGCGCAAACTCAACTGGCCCGTTTCAAGTCGCATGTCCGGGTTTATGTGCGGCTGATTCTTTTGGCAAAATATTGTATATTTAGATGGTGCCGTCGCAATAATTATTGTATTTATATATTTTTTGTTAAAGTTGGAATTTGCAAAATTTAAGAAGTCGTTTCAGTAGCTAATAAGAAACCAATCAAAGTTAGCCATAAAAATATTTAACTTTCGTTCGCCGGATTTTCTGCCGAGCAACGCCGTTCGATTAAAAACTTTTAATTGGAATCGAAACTATGAGTTTGTAGATTGATTTTGTTCCGACAAGACTTTGGAATACTTGACAAAGAGAATTTGGAAATTACACCGTTTTTAGAAAGTTTAGCATTTTGAAAGAAAAACAAAGTTTGATGAAGTTTCAGTTCGGCACACGAAAATTTCAAACTTTTTTATATTGTTAAATGGTTTAATTTAAAGATAGTTTTTATCTACTAAATTATAATCGGTGTACTTTGAAAAAAAGGTGCAAATACAACAGGTTTGTTAAGACATAGTTAGTATTGATAGCTTATTTTGTATTAACCCTTATTAAATCAATTGGTAGTGTATCAAGCCAATAACTCCTACAAACCTCTTTTGTAAAATGGTGCCCACAAACTCTACTGTTTGCATTGGGAATAAAATCCTGGCGATGAATTGCACGCCGCCATTGTTGGTTATTTTGTTCATTTTGGGGGAACCGAAATACACGTACTGTAGGGCCGGCGGTATAATTACCCTTACAACCGACTACACAACATCGATACGGCATTTTAAAACTCTATTTTAAACACTATTTGAACCGGAAACACTATATTTTTCACTAAATACACCAAAAATTAAAACACATCGGCGGAATTGCGAGCGGTATTATTAACCAAACAAAATGACTAACAGGTGTTGCTACGTTGCCAGATTGACTCGAGCCTTTCGCATGTCCTAATGTACTTTGGCTATTTATTTTTTTTATTTAACAAAATATTCCCTATAAAATACCTAAATCTGTAAAATTATGTTAGGCTTGTGATAATAACTAAGTTAACATAGTTATAATGTTATGTTATAAGCAAAAATAGTAAAGACATTACATAAGAAAACCTATTTCCAAGTATATTAGGAATTATGGATGATCTGACAATGCCACTTGTCAATGCAAGAGCAACACAGCTATCTAGATAAAATAGAAGCAATTATTCCAAATGAAAATGGACTACGGAACGTGACGTCACTGCCAAATTTCTTTAGAGCACTTTGTCCTTATTATCAAGGGGTTATTGATCAAACCCGCTTTAATGTTATATCAATTACAGATTTGCTAGAGCACTGTTTTTATTGGTTGTAATCAGTCCCATTAGCAGCACAGTCTTGTTGAATAATGAACTACTTTTAATACAGCAATTTTGTTAAGAAATAAATTGTATCTTCTCAATGCGACGCATTTTGTTCCCGTTAAAGCGCTTTCTCTACAATTAAGAAAGCAGAACAGCGTTTCCAAAAACGAATTGTATTCGTTAGTAACTATAATCCACAAAATGTTGGTGGGGGTTCGTAGCGATCGGCAATCGCCGCGCGCCGTAGTATTAGTTTCATCGTATTTGTGGCGCAGGTGACCGCAGGTCACATTGTTGTTTGGAAGTCTTCTAGCTACTCTGTATAAATTTGAACTTTATTGATCGTATCTACCAATACCTGTTTCAATTAATTTATTTTTAAGTTTTTTTAAATTTTGCATGTCAGATAAAGCAATAGACGATTCTTATTTCGCACAACCCATCATTAGTATTAGACTTTATAATCTTTGGACGAATTTTACCATCTCAGTAAACCATGTCGCATAATAGATAATTATTTGCAATGTTAAAGGACTAGAACAATATCACACTAGAAGCTATTTAAATTTTTGAGAACTACAGTACTGATTTTTAGTGGTAAGTATATGCTTTGTTAACCGTAGCAAGCAAATATTATTATGATTAATTTCAAGTTTCATTACAACTGCCAGTCGTAACTAATACAATATATAAAACCAGATTACACCCCCAATAGAACTTGATGTGTGAGTATTCAGAGCAATAATTACTATAAACCATTCTATGGTAGCATTAACACCTATTTCCTATTGGCTAAATTACCGCGATATTATCACTACACAGCGGTCTAGCAATCTTCGTTGTCTTACAGTAGGAAATAAGCACGTCGCTGTTCGCTGTCAAATATAGTATTAAACAATTGTATGAAGAGTATGTGAATTCTCATAAGGAATAGAAGGCTTTTTCTCAGTGTAGACCTTTCTTTTGTTCAAGGGACTGCTATACACTATTGGCAAACTCGAATCTAGGGTGCCGATATAAACGCATCAGACGGAGATTATTAGTAGCGTTTATCGCACGACAAAAAACATCAGACAATCGCTCCATCGAAGCTCCTTCGTGACTAAATTTGAATCGGTTTACGTTCACGGACAAAGGCTCGGCCACACCATCTGTCACTACACCTATATCCCCCCTTTCAGTAGGAATGTAGGAGTAGTTAGGTGTCTCTTTTTAACTGAAGACTTTGGCCATATGTGCCTTCTCTCTTGGTCGCATTAGAGATTTCGCACCACAGATTCGATTTTGCCAATAGTGTTTAGGTTTTAGAAAGGTTTTTTCAAATAGTAGTATAGTAGTTATGATTCAGATGTATCAGACAGCCGCATAGTCCAACCTACCGCTGGTGTTCCAGCTGCATTAACCACCCGGTAGAGGGACCGCACGCACAGTCAGTTGAATTGTTGGATTTTCTAGATACCTCGTAACTATTATTTTTGCAGTAGTTTTCGACAGTGAGGACGGAATGAAACCCCTAATAAAATATTCCAAGTTTGTATTTACACAAATTAAAGACGCTCCCAAGGGCGGTATAATGGAATATAAATTAAAGTTTGTTTAAAAAGAATATTTATTAAAGTTCCTTGTTCTAATACTGAACAATGAACTTTGTTTTAAAACTTTTAATTGAAATGAATACTATAAGATTGCACATTGCTTCCGGCGATGTAAGTATTAAGGAAAAAAGTTTAAATTAAAGAAAAACCATTTCATCTGCAAACTAAACAATCGGTAAATAACTTCGCCCGGTACTTGCTTACTTACTAAATTTCTTTATTTCAGATTATGTTACATAATAGGGAACTTTCCAATTTTTTTTTTTTTAATAATATGATTTAGTTAGGCCTAAAAAAAATATTCCCCAATTATTACTCCTTAAAAATCAGTAATAACTTGGTAAAAATTCTTTAAAGTTTCGCGCGTATCATAAGCATTTCAAACGACCCCTTAAGCGCGCCAAGCCCGATGACGTCATCCTGACCGGTGGCCGAGCGACCGAGTTTGCATTGGATTGCCGTGTGTTATTGTTATTGTATTGTTGTTTTAAAGGTGGAATTCTTAACGTCGTTCAATTTATTGCCAACCTATAACCTATTTCGTAGATGTCACACACAAATCTGACAAATGATACCCCTTGACGTCACGACTACTATCAGCGCGTTTTTACCCGCTTGGAATAATTTGAATTTTGGGGCATTTTTAAATCTTTCTAGCGGTCTTTTGGGACTAAATATATTATTTTTTTTGCTGCCATATGTTTTATGACAATATATACTTATGATTTATAGAATTTTTTTCCCATTTAAAAGTTTTGTCAAGTTCCCTATTTACAATAATTAGGTATATTGTCGGATATGGATTGACATCCTTAAGGCTAGATGAAATAGTTAAAACTTAAATGCAGTGTAAAGACTCTTAAGGTGGCGGAGCTTATCAAAAAAAAAGGTGTGATAAAAAACTAGTGTGTAGAAGAAAGACAGTGACATTTGAGTTTAGTAGGGGGAGTCGGAATAAGAATGTTTATAAAAATACTTGTTTGTAATTGGTTGGAATAAAGGGTTCCATTTTGAATAGTACATCTCGTGAAATCTCCTCTTTTACAGTTTTAGAAAATAATTCATGACACAGCAAAAAAGGAACCCCTTCTTCCAATTGGTAGGGGTTACAAAACACTATAAAAACTCTAAAGAGCACATACGAAAGAGAGTTGAAAAAAGTATTCAAGTGTAAGGGAAATCTCTGCCCGTTTGCCGATTCAAAGTATAATTGAGTCTTAAGAAGGCGACTCTACTTATGCTGAGTTTTAGGTGCTTTTGACGGTCCCCTCTTTGTGGTACGTGTGTATGTTTCTAATAGCTCCAGGGCAATAGACTTTCTAAATGATAACTGGTCCTGAATACCTCCATTCAGGTTTTGTAAATGCCATGCATTTTGAGTGCTTATATCTACGCAGTGTGTCCATAATGGAAAATACCATTTTTTCCCTCGTATCGTAGTCCTATATATCATCAGGGATAAAGATGTAAAATAATTGTCAAAAGATAGGTGAAAAGGTGCAAATGGCAATGCTTTAAGCAAGGGCGTCGCCAGAAATTTTTGCAGGGGGGGGGGCAACCATAAATTTTGGCGCGATTCTGTCAAGTTATTTCAAAATGGCGACTGTTAAAATTTTTAAAACATCTCTATTTAAATTAGCGGAAATGATAAATCCTTGATTTTCTTTACCTTTTAAGGTAAGGAATCTTCATTGTTTCACGTTCCGAAATTTTGTGACATTGTGAACTTGTAAAATTAATTTAGGTATTTCCGAAGTATTATTTTACAATTTTCTTAACAAAAATGGTTTTGTTGGAAAGACAGCGTATCGAAGTCTTAATATTGTTAGAATGCTTAATGCTAAATATCGAGACAATCAAATTTCACAGCGCACTGTTAGTAAAATATTCTGAGAAGAAAAGAAAATAGCGCCGCAGGCGAAAATTTTTTGGGGGCCACCCCTTTTTTCAATGATGGTGCGTGGTTTTCAAGTAGGAAAAATTAAAAACAAAATTTATTAAAAAAAACTTAATTTTTAATAGTTCTACTATTGTTCCTAGCTTAAGTAACTTAAACATGCTCACATAAATAGTACATGCATATGTGTGCCTGTAAATTATAATAATAACTCTACTCTGAATGAAAAATAGAAGTAAAATCAAAACACGGTTGAGTTTGAGGTTCGCCTTATTATCTCACGTCGTATAATGACGGGCTGCAACGCAGGCCGGGTACACACTAGTTCATTATAAACTGAAACCTATCTCTGGATATTGCTGCAGAAACAAGTTTGTTATGGGTGTCATCCGAATTCTGCCAGTACATGTTTCTTCTAGAGACAGATGAGTAGCCAGTAGCCACTAAGAAGCATTACACCAATAAAGCAGTAGAGTTTTTGTTGCGCATATAAGTTTGTGTAATAAAGAATCTGATCTATAACATCAGTATCAAAGAATAATTATTTAAATAAAATAGCGGGAGAACAACGATTCTTATCAGTTCCGGTGGGAAAATGGTTATATTATTAGGGACGTCTACTGCATCGTCATTTTCTAACTTCTCAATGAGTTCTGCTAACGTAGGGGCCTTTTGCTATAATGGGTAGAAAATAAATAAAAACACTTAATAATATTGCTTTGTCCTACCGGCCTTTTAAAAGGACGCTCAATTTTCGATGAGTGTATATTTGTTAAATATGAAATAAAAACTTTTAATAAATTATCAGCAATATCTTAACTTATAGTCTTTAGAAAGTGATCAATATCTCAATATAAACTTACGAAAAAATATTGAAATCTTACCTCCAATAGTCCATTGTAAAATGTCATTTAACAATCGATTTAAAAAAGCTAACCAAGACACTAAAACCGTGAGCGGGAATAATAAAACACATGTTTTCCAATTAACACAAACATATTATTTGAGTGTCTACTACCGAAATCTCAAATTGAGAAGCGCAACTATTTATTTTAATTAAGTGTATTTCCTGGCCTTTATAAAGTACAGTAGGACTAAATGGGTTAAAATAAACCTTTCAAAATTTCTTGGTGTTTCAGTGAAGAACTAGAGCGCAACCTTAAGCCCGTTAAAACAATTAAATAATTATTTTCATAAATCTCTGTTTTCAAACTATCTAAGCTAAAGTCGTCACAGTGGATCTTTGCCCGTGCGTCATCAATCAACGATCAGGACTCAACGTGGTTAATAACTCTGCATCCTTGTTTATTACAGTAACAAGTTTGAATAAAAGCATAAAAGAACGTCTCCAAGATTCCGCAATAATATAATGTGCTAGACAAGAATAAAACTATAAACGTCAATTAATTACTTTTTTTATTTGTTTAGTTGACTACCGTTGTATTTTAGAACGCCATTGTCAACCTTATTTTGATCTGCCAATCTAATTCGTATTTTGTAAATCTGTGTGCCTTAAAACTGTTCCTTTTTCTAAAAATAGTTCTTTTTAGAGCTAATTATACCCACCATCTGTTTTTGGGGTAAGTATTTATGGATTTTTATAATACCTACTTTATTTATTTTAAATATTCTAACCGTGAAAGTTCTTTGAAAAGTTTACGGCAGTGGCTAAATTCCCTTAAATGAAAGGATGTTAAAAATTTGACTTTTGCGATTTTAATAGTCAATAAAACACCAAACTTTTCTAGATTTTAAGCTTTAAAAATAGTATTAAATGTATTAACATTTGTTCACGTTCGATCTTCACATCTTTTCTTGCAAATTTCATCTAATTTTCGATTATGATGTCATAGTTATACCGTATAATTTGAATTTTCGGGATAAATTCAAAAAAACGGTTATTATTACAAATTGCGCACTCTAGCAATTTTATTAAACACTATCGTGTACTGTTGGATACGGCAATTGAAGATACTTATTTTCCCCTTCCAAACAAGCTTAAATTTAGTAAAATCGGATAAGTCGTTTAGAAGTTACAGCGATTTTAATGTTTACACATTCAATAGCTTCTCCCACTCTTATCAAGGTCGGTACGCCAATGAGCCTTAAACCAAAATCATGCAGAATTGTCTAAGCTTTCCAATGATGTAATCAGAGTTATACCTTAATATGGGAATTTTCGGAGAAATTTAGAATTTAAAAAAAACAATTTTTAATTGTGCCCCCTTGGGGCGAAATGAGGAACTTAAAAAGTAATTTCCAGCAATTTCTCTTGGCCACTTTACTCATAAAAAAACCTTTCCGAAAGTTGTACGATTAATGGTTTCCGAGATAAAGCCAACGTCCTCGCTTATTTGACCACCCGGTACAATGCATATTATTATGCTGTCAATGAGCATAATGAATAATTGCTTTTTCTTACAAAATCGAAGTAATTTCTTAAAAGCCAAAGTTGCTTTTGCGTCCAGCAATTGCTTAAAAGTGCCGGATTTGCTTCTAGTCAATGCTTCTTCTTAAAAAATAGAAGCGGTCGCTATCGTTTGCTTAAAATGTGATGAATAAATTAAGGAATTGCTGTTTCTAGTGTGGCAATTGCTGTGAACTTTTTAAGGTAGGTCGACCCCTGCATTATTTGCTTGGTAGCAGTCAACTTTAGTTCTCCGGGGTATACACGTGCGTTGCTCTTAATTTGTGTCTTCAATTATAGCTGAATATATGAACGTCCGTAAAAGAAAAATCTACAGTGTACCTACGTAAAAATTGCAGATATGATGATTTTAGAAAGTTTTATCGATTTGACTGCGAAAATGTTGAGTGATTGGCAAATTATTTATTGACTAATACTGCTTGGTAAAAGGCGAGGGGCTGCACTGTCGCCTTTAAATAAGATTAAAGTCTGTCTGTGGAAATTGTCGGATCCAGGCTTTTAAAATTCTGCAGGTGAGGAACTTGGTGTTCGCCAAACTACTGTCTGTAAGACATACCTACACTTCTCTGTAATGGATGCAGTTTTGGAGAGGGCCAATATTTTTATTAAATTTCCTACAAGTGCTGAAGCTGTTGTGGAAGCTAAACGGCTGTGGTCAGAGAGATTTATTTATGTTCTTCAATTTGTGAACGAATATCAATTGCTTGTCTTTAATTTTTTCATCACTAGTATCACTTTCCTCATTTTCACTGAAATCTGCCATATCATAAATATAAGTTTCCTATTTTCCACAAAAATGTAACAGATTACTATTGTACTAAATAAATAGACCAACGTTGTTGTATTTACGACAACTCTTTTGCAAATTAGGCACCGAACTGAACATGAGATCTATAATTAATCTGAACAAATGGATAAGCCACATCTGAACTTGTGCTGAATAAGCTTTTGCCACAGAGGTGTAAGAAAAACAGCAATTGCTTCAAAATTTTATTCATATCCAGATCTAGCAATTGCTCCTACTTATAGCATTTGCTAGTCAAGCAATTGCTTTTACTAAAAAGTAATCGCTTCAAGTAATTGCTTAATTTTTATTCATTAGGCTCAATATACCCAATTTGTTAAAAACTGACTAATTTTCTTAAAATCAAAGCCCCCCGGTTAGCGTAATGTTTCACTTGATAATCAGGCGCTTTGATTGTCAGCAAATAATGTCTGCCAACGTTACTTATGTCACCGTCAAAGTTGCTGGTTAGTTAATTATTATTATAAAACCTTTATCCATTTCACGTTCATAACGCATTTGGGAATTGCGTTACGAAAGCCTTTCAAAGCGCAGACATTGGTATCACATTCTTGACGTTTGATAGCCACTTGATTTATCATTTGAAAATTATTAGATTTGCGTAAGCCGCGTTGGCATAATCTGTTAACGACCCATACTTTTCAAATCATCAAAACGCATCATTTCATCGAAATTTTATAGGAGACAAAAAATAATCAAAAACGAATGATAACCTGAAAAAATATAGTTCGCAAGTCACTGGCGCACGTACTAAACAATAGGGGAGGTTATCGGGTATTGGACTCCCGTATTTTGAATGTTTGACAATTGTTTTTTATTTTGTTTTCCTCAAAAGATGTAGCTCTTTATGTTGTAGCGTTGTAAATTTAAAATTAATATCTTATTAAATACTCGAATTATTCAAAAAAATCAGTTTTTAATTTTAAACTTTCACGCCCTGTACGAACATAAGGGTCAAAAATAAAAAATGGCATTATAAAAGTCAATATAGGGTCAACGGATTGACCCCGAACAAACCAGGACACTCTGTTATAGCCTATTATTGTCCGAATTAAAATAGTATTATTCCTGACAGAATGGTGAATGTACAATTATTAAAGTTAAATTTTTCGGAAATGATTTGTTTGCCCCAGGTCACAGGTGCCCAGGAGGTGCTTGTTTGAAAATTATGAGAAACGCGGATCTTTGTAATTATGACTTAATTAAAATAAACTAAAATAACGTACCGTAACATAAAAGATTATTTTGAAGAAATAGTCCATGCTTAAAGAGAAGTTGAAAGTATGGGAAAGAAAGAAAAAACTAAAAGTCTTCCTCCACAAAGTTAAATAGAATAAAAATTCTCTAGGGGTCTCTACATGTTTCGAACGTAGAAACATTCATCATCGGGAGACAGAAAATTTTTTTAGTGCTGATGGTTTTAGCAAAATAGAAAATGGTGCAGAACATGAATGGAGCTTTTATGGAATTAAAAAATTGATGTATGGAAGAGACATAATATGAAGATTTACGTCTGAGTATGTGAAAAAACTATTAAAGGGGGTCTAAACCAACCAAATAAACTGGGGAAGAAGAAAAAACCTTTCTAAGAAGGTGTCGGAGAATATTTAAAATTTTTATAAATCTTTTCAAGTAGGTATATGTCTGTAAGACATTATAAGGATAAAATTAGTCATAATTATTATAAAGGTATCACGATAAAATTACATTCCAAAAAGTGTTTTTGTGGGGTATTGAGGATTAAAGCTCAGTAAGCAAGCGGTTAATTTAAAACCAATAAAATTAATTAATAAATTGCACATTTTTTTAAGGTCAAAAGTTTGTTCACGTCCACGTGTTGGGACAAAAGTTTTAATCTTTTTTCTCTCTTTTTTAATAAAATAAAAATATTATTCAAATGTCCGTTTAGCATTTAGAATTTTAGGCTAACAAATGGTCAGGGCCCGCTCTAGCAATAACGCCGCCCTGGGCAAAACAAAAACTTGCCGCCTTTTTCTAGTGGTGGTTTGTCAATTGTTAACTTGGGGGTGTATTAATAGCCCCCTGCAGGCGAAATGCGCCGCAGGCGAAATTTTTTTAAGACCACGCCCAAATTTGGTCAATAATTTTTAGTAAATATTTTTAAAATTTATGATTAGGTACCTACTTATTTTATTGAAAAAGAAATAAGATAAAAAAAATAAAAAAGGCCAATTTACTTTTTATTAGGTAGGGTACATTGTTTAAAAGTAAAGTCCAATCTTCTGTTTTTATTTGCAGCAAACTTATCAATAACAATAAAGGCCCTAAATCCACACTTTGTGATCTGTGTCAAGTTAATTTCGGGTTTAGGTCTTCACTCAATTTTAATTTCAATTTTTTGCTCAATACTTAATGAGCTAAAATTGTTTTTCAAATATTCCAGATTCATATAGTCGTTTTGGCATTAAAACTGATCATTTTTATTAAAATAACTCTTTACTGCCCCAAAATAATAACAAAAATTTCAAGGAAAACTCCGAATAATTAATTTATACAGCAATTAACATGCAATGAACTCAACGGCGCACATTTAAATTGTGCGAGTTTTCCTATTAGAATCGCGCTTTCCCCCACCACACCTACTAGCATAAGTTGCATAGAGAGACAGTAGAAACCCCGCCTACTTTAACGCACGTGCGACTTGAAATCCTACGCGCTACAATCGTTGACAAAATATTAAAAAGAAAAGGGATCTGTTGAAATTGTCACTGTTTAGAAAATAAAACAAAGGAAATTAATTTTGTTAACTGGGAATTGGAATGGTTTAAACTTCAAATATACATAGGAACGTACTTAGGGAAAACGGGGATTTATGGCCTCTGCGGTTTTTAGATTTTTCATGCCGCTCTCCCAACTTGCCGCCCTGGGCAGGGGCCCAGGTTGCCGCCCCCTAGAGCGGACCCTGCAAATGGTCGAAGAAAAACCAAATGGTTTCCGATAAAAAAAAAACTCTCAGCTAAATCCTCCTGTAAGCAGCATTAAATTACTATCAGGAGCAGTTTTCCTTGGATGCTCCTCGACGACTGCCTCCTAAATAAAGTTAAGAAACCGGCTAAATAGAGATTTACGGCCGTTAGAAATGCGCATTTTTTCTTATTAATCCTGGACCTAATGTGTCTAGGACAGGGTTTTAAGAGCTTAACAGTGTTGTAGCTACATCAGTGGCGACTCGTGACATTTTAGTAAGGTAGGACCAAAAATCATTTACGCGCGCAGGGCTATGCAGCTAATGCATATATAAAACGGCTAAAGGCCACAGAAAATAATTATGTAAGAAAGGCAGTTGCGCCACCATTGTTTGTAAGAAATGCACAAATCTATCGAGATCTTGAATGGGAAACGATAAGAACATTCATGAAAAGGAAAGCAGTCAAAGTTTTTGAAAAAGAATCCCACTGAAGAATTAAGAATATTAGTGGATTATGATCCAGTACAGGACGATGAAAGAACAGTGGCGGAACTACCGGTGTTCAATGTGTGCGAAGCACACGGGCCTGGGCTAGAAAGGAGCCCGGGAGCGGAGCCACAAAAACATAAAAATGCAAAACAAAATGTTCTTATAGAAAAAAAATGCAATACTCCGAAAACGTATCCGCAAAACTACTTTACTCAATACTTTTATAGATAGTAACTGAAATAATCACATAAAACGGCCTTAATTTTTTTTATTATTGTTTTTATTAAACCGCGCGCAATTCGCAATATCGGCATTTAGTTTAAAAGGCGGTGTTTGTGTCAAAATAACTTTAAAAAATTGACACCCACCTGATGGTCATCGAGACACGATGCATTAGAAGCTGTTCGTTTTAGATATATGGATATTTTTAAAAACACTGGCAACAATAATTTTAACCTCTACAAATAAAGCGGAAGTTAATGAAGCAAAGTCTTTAAGAAAACACTTGGAAAAATTTGAAACAATTTTTCTCATTGTTTTTCAAAATAAAATTTTAAAGAATATTGATGCATTGTCAAAACTTTTACAAAAAAAGAGCAAAATATTGGAGCTGCGTCTAAAATGTTTACCATCGCCACTGAAATCATAAATCAAATGAGAAATAATTTTGATGTAATTAAAACGGACTCTGTTATTTTGGTTAGGCAATGGGACACTACTCCTGAATTCCAAAACAAAAGGATATCAAGAACAAAAATAATTTTTGATGATGTTAATAACCATTATCAAGTTTAAACAAGTGATGATTGGTTTAGAATAAATGTGTTTTTTTAAAACTATATATTATAATATATATATATATATTATTATTATAGTTCTGGCCTTTACAAAATTTGTTCTTATTTTCGCGTTTTGTTCCCCAACGTTTTACGAGACCCTTTCTGATAAGGATATTTACGATATGAGTCAAAGCCATGCATCTTCAATATCTAGAAGATATCGCTGATAAAATTTCATCGCAAGTGCTTTTATTTAGAGAATGTTTTAGATAATTTAACTTCTATTTTTGATTTATTACATTTTATATTGGTATAAAATTATTATTCTTCTTCCAGTTTTAGTGAAATTAAGCTAAAAAAAATTCTAATCTGATTTCAAACTGCGCATGCAAAAGCAAGAAAAAAAGATTTTTCTCTGCAATCGTCCACAAACTGGCATGTTTCTGGCGTGATTTGACGCCACAAAGTTCATTATTCCAGTATTGTTAACCGTTGCTACGCAATGAGACATATAACGATACGGGAATATATTATTCCCCGCCTAGGCCGAGAATATAATATTCTCGTATCGATATATTATGGCCCATTGCTTCGCAACGGTTGACAATACGGGAATAATGACTTTTAATTCATTTTTTATTAGGCACAATCATTTTATTTTCGTTTTTATTCTATTTTCTTTTCGATTGCAGAAAAAATAGTAGGTGCAAATAACAATAATTGCTTTTTTGTGTACCTACTCAAAATTCATAAATTAATATGGTTATCTATAATAATACTCCGTATCATAATGGGGGCCCGGCAAAGTTTTTGCACACGGTCCCGTGGCTACGTTGTTCTGCCACTGTGAAAGAATGAGGGTATACTATAAGCGCCCAAGGAATCAACTATTGTAATAGCTTAAAGGAGAAAAAAGAAGGAAACTGGAAGTATTATACCTAGTAAGGAGTTAAAGTTAAAGGAATTAAAGTTAAACTAGACGCTGCCATACCTAGTTTAGTAGTAGTACCACACAAGAACTTACTGCACCAATACACACACACTTACATTAACACCAGTAAGTTCTTAGCAGCTACTTACTGCAGCTTCACTGTAAGTTCTCTCCCTGAAATAGCATGGTACTCATAGCTGTGAAGCATGCGCACATGTACCTTTTCTGAAGCACAAACACCTACACTGCACCAAATCAGACACCTAAACAAACCCTATTACAGTAAATCGCTAACAACAAACACAATTAACACTTCCGCAACAGCTTACTACTACAGATCAGCACTCTAAGTACTCTCCCTGAAATAGTGGGGTCCTCATAGCCGTGAAGCATGAGCACGTGTTATCTCTCCTGAAGCACAAATACGTACCTACACAAACACCTTCACAGTAAGCTGCACACAAACAAGTGCACCGGTACCTATAGGTCTAGGTAAGGTACGAAGCAAGACATGCACTAAGCGCACAGAGGGGAAATACTAATCGAGTGGTCTGAAGGTTTATACGCCTAAGGCGCGGAAACCGCAGGAACGCGAAGAGTTTAGGCGGTAGGCAGCCCCAGCAGGGTTGATTCCAACACTACTTTGTTTCACAGAGTGCCAGTCTTTAGAATATTCTACTTGAAAAAAAAGTTTGGACCACGCCCAAATATTGCTAAATTTAGTCAATATTGTTGTTCGTTCAATAGAAGGTTCCTTTTTATCAACTTTTTCGTTTTACGTGATTATTTAGTTATGGTATGCAAAATTTAACTGAGTTTGAACATTAATTTTACTAAAAATACAGAAATTAAAGATGTTAAGCATACATAGGGCTACCAACCGTAAACCGTACGAGCTTATATGTACTCTTTTTGAGGTCCTAAATTTGTGTACTTTTTTTTCTGAGGGTCCGTCCATTGTGCTTATCTTTGTTAGTCTTACACCCACTCATTAATTCCAGTTCCTTGCACTAGTTTGTGTAGATCAACTGGGGAGCACGTCGGTATATCATCTGATTCTAGTCTTGGTTGCCCCAGTATTTGGTGCCTTTTTCGACTTTTAATTTTAAAGCCCGGACCTGTTTATTTTTCCCTTCGTCAAATGATAATGTTGCAGTGCGCATGTCTAATCGTATGTAGCTTTACATGCGCGAGGCCATAAATTTGCCAATATCGTGATTATTGCTTGCTTATATAAAGGTAAATAACCTTGTGCGGCCTGTCATAGATCCCTTGGTTTTATAATAAGACATTCTCGTGATTTTTTAAATTGTCATACACTAAAAATACTTTTTTTATGCATTTGTAAGAGCTAAATTGGAGTACGCCTCGGTTGTATGGTCTCCATATTATCAAGTGCACCTTGATCGCATTGAAAGAGTCCAACGACATTTTCTAAAATATCTACGTTTTAAAATTGATGGTCAGTATCCTGAAATCGGTATTCTCACCGGGATGAATGTGGGATTGGGCAACCCGCAACATCTTGCCACCGGATATGTCTGCCACCTGGCCATATTTGAACGTATGTGCAAAAGCAATTGAGACGTACGTGCGATTATAATTTGACATTGTTGACGTTTCGTTTTCGTAACCTTTCTTTTTTTAGACCGCCTTGTGGAAATGTTTTGTTTTTTTTGTGATTTTTATCGCACCGGCATTATTATTTATGTTAAAAATGTCACTGAAGTTCCTAGTACGTATTTCTCTGAGTAAGTACTAAATATTGTAATATTATTTTTAAGCTAAAAATATTGCAGCCGAGAATATTCCATTTACTTCCAAATAATGTTTCTTGGAGGGATGATTTTTTATAACCTTTGAAATTGAAAGTCTGTACCTGACTGTGAAACTTGCTAATTTGTATTCTAGCGACGTAACTAATCAATATTTATGTGTTTCATTTAAAGAATATGATGAAAATACTAGACTTACTTATGCCAGTGACAAACTAGTTCGCTTACTCGATGTAATTCCACGAGAGATTGTATCGTTTCCTTAATAATAGTGGCATTGCTCACTTAGAAGATAAATTTTTAAATATTTATGGAAATGACTTTAAAAAATTTAACTTCTGTGAGCAACACGACATATTATGTAATGAAATTGTTAAATTATATGTTCGATTAACAGTTTACAAATATTTAAGAGATAAAAATAATCAAAATCAAACTTTAAGTGCTGGACACTATAAAAAGCATAACATTTTTAATAAAAGTAAAGTTAATGACCCCAGTAATAAAAGATTTAAAACCAATTAAACAATTTTCTCAGTTTCTATTTAAAAATAATTCTTGTATTAAAACATTTTACTAATGTATGAGATTATTCTGCCCAATTTTTTTTTGTTTCATGTTAATGCATACCTACAAGACTAGCCCAATGTTGACCTCCACCGTATTAAGACTTGCCCCACATGAAGGGCTATTTTTAATAATGACCAGCCATATATTGCAAAATTGAAAAGCATAGGGAAGGAAGCCGTTGAACGACACCACTGTGACTCTAAAGTTGTACCTAAGAAGGGTGAAATAAGAGTCACTGGTGGATACCTTGGATGCTTCCTTGGTTTATATTTTTATACAGGCCCAGGAAGTTAGTCGACTCTGAATACCACCTTTAATCCCTTAGGAAACTTTTATTTTTGATAGTACAATGTTCCGTAACTAGTTCGTACCAGAAGTTCATATAGTCATCAGAAATTCGTCTTGTATTAGACTCATTAGAAGTTATGCCTTCTGCATTAAGATCTTTTGTGATCTAAAATTGAAATAAATTATAAACAAAATATGGTCGTTTTTTTTTTTAGAAAGTCTTATTGTTTTTTATAGTAAATTAATTTTTTAGAATAAACATAATTTTTCTCAGAAAATTAAGAAGCAAAGTAAACAAACATTAAAAAATTAATTTACTAACCTGCAATTAAAATTCATCGTTCCCCTGCCTTCCTCACCCCCTGCCACCTAAGATGGCGATCGGTTAAACGTCATTCCCGTTTCGTTCAATTAACATGCAAATAACGTTTCTCTTAGTTGGTGTTTTGTGGGTATTCTAGAATAAGTTCTATTGCAAAGGCACTCGTTTTGCTCCTTAGAAGATCGACGTACAGTTTCTCAACTTAAATTTCTTTCTAATATCTTGCATAATAGAGTTGAATGCAGTGATATATTAGGAAACCTGCAATTCCTCGTCCCTAGAACACGTCATTCCAACACTTTTTATGTACCAACCGCGTGTAACAATATCTGTAAATACTCCCCTATTTATCGATTGTGCAACACATACAATCTGCACCAAAATAGATTTGACATTTTTAGCTGTGGTTTATCCAGTATAAAACTAAATTAGATTATTAGTGTATTTTTAGGCATAATTATTCCGTTTCAATAACATAATTTAAGTCTAAATTTCTTGTTATTACATAATTTTTTGAATTGTTATAATATTACCTATTTTATTTTAAATAGCGTATATACCCATTTGTTAATTGGTTCATTGTAACTGTGAAATAGTGTAAAATAAATAAATAGATTATCTATGGAAAAAGCCTAGTGGTAAAACTCTGTTTACAGCAAACCATTTATATTTCTAATAATTTTATCAAAACAGAAGTCTCGAAGTATTAGGTACTTTCAGAATAGAAACCCGTTCTTTGACGAAGAGGCGTTTAGAGCATTTTTGAAGTCGTTATTTTTTTTCAATTTATTTTCAGTATTTTTCAATTATTAACAAATTTGATAAAGTTTACAGTGTATTGTAAAATTACTTTTTGTAAATAACTTATTTGGATCCCATGCAACCGTTTTCCCATTATAATTTGGCTATAATTAACCCTAAATAAGTTATTTAATTTTATACTGAGAAGGAGATAAACCAATTAAAGAATCTACTTCGGTATTATAAAGGTTATCTTCTAATTAGGTATTTTACTTTAAACTTTGGCTTTGAAACTATTATTTTAATCGTATTTTGATAAAATTTTATTTATTTTTTATAACATTTATAAGTATTTATTATGTTTTTATTTTATAATAATTTTATCCACAAACGTTTTTAGTCCCAGACCCGTCCCATAATTATTATAAGAAGCCCATTTTGCACTAACTTTAAAATGCTTATTTTTAAATTACTTTTTTTAACTTTGTGTATTTATACGAGTTACTGCTCTCAATTTTTAAAAGCGTTTGAATTTATGATTACAATGCAACTATATTATACAGGGTCATTCATAGTACCTATTAAAAGGTCTTGGGAGCCAGATACGATTATTTTTTTGAAATACGCAATAGCGAAACATATAAAACGTGAAACATATATAGATTTACAGATCAGGTTACAACGTTCTTAGCTGATTTCCAGTCTCCGCATTGGTCTCTGTCCTCCCATAAGTTTTCGTCCAGCCATCTTGCTTCGACGTCCTTATCGATTCCCTCTTTCCAACTAAGTCTATATTATATAGGTCTTTAGATTTCTTTTTTTTTCTTGCGGTGTCCAGTTTAGTGCTTGTTTCCCTTGCTTTCTGATTTCTTCTGTTATCTTGAATTGTATACCCTATCCAGTTTCGATTTTCCGGCAGCACGTCTCCAATAATCCATTTATGTGGCTGCGAGTGACTCCTTAAATATCCATACTTCATTACTTAATGTAAATTTTATATTTGTTGTTCTTAGATACAGTGTGTATCAGCTAAGTGGAATAAATTCGATAATAAATACATGTTTGATTTTTGGATTTTTCAGAAAATTTTAGACATATTATTTCATATACAATATCCTTTACCTACCTCTATCTTCAACTGTTTTGGAAATATTAACTAATTGCAGATTTATTGTGTTTCAGCGTTTCTTTTTACTGATATGAAATAAAAAAAGGTATAAAGAGTTTTGTTTACTTTTGTTTCGGGGGCGGATTTACAAATTTGCCGCTAGTAGGCTATTCAATTTTTGCCGCCCCTATACCAGTGACGGCTCGTGAGTTGTAAAATAGGTGAAGTGTTCGGGAAAGAATAAGCCCGCTGTAGGCGAAATGCGAAAAATTTTTAAGACCACGCCCAAATTTGGTCAATAATTTTTAGTAAATATTTTGAAAATTTATGATTTCCTACTTATTTTATTGAAAATGAAATTTCTTTCTGCAAAGCCAGTAAAGTTCCAACTACCTTTTTTTATCCCATTAACAGACACGGCCAACAATAAAGTTTATTTAAGAAAATACTACCCGTCGACAATGAATAAAGATTGTACCATTTATTTCTGTAAGATAAAAAAAAAATTTTGGGCCAAATTTGCCGCCCCCTAAAATCTGCCGCCCTAGGCTCCAGCCTACTCAGCCTAATGGTAAATCCAGCACTGTTTTGTTTAAAACTCCTGGACGTCTATTCTCCAATTTAAGAGAGTGAATAAATGCTCTTTCGTGAGAAGGGACAATTCACATCATATGCTCACATCGTCTGAACTTTTGATGGAAATGAATAGTCATTTTAAGTTTCAAGAATACAGTTTAAACATTTTTAAGAGAAAAACTAATCACTTCTCTTGAAATGATCATTCGCCTATTTCGAGAATAGACGTAATGACCTTAGCAAATTGTTATCTGTCTGCATGACAGTTAGTAGTTGTCAGTGTTATAGTCGTTTGAATTTCGTTAACTGTATATCTGAAAAATGGTTTATTTAACAGAAATGCACAAAATAACAATTTTATAGATAATTGGTTATGGAGATAAAACACGGACACAAATGGAAGTTGCTCGGTTACCTACTTCTTGAAAAATTTTCAAATTTGCCGCCTATAATTCAAGCGAAAGTTAGTAAAATAGAAAAGCAGTTTCGCCAGCTTGGACATGTAAAGCAGTTAAAAAAAAAGAAGCAGCTAATGCAATAAGTGATGATCACAAATTAGATATTATGCTGAGTTTGAGGAAAATCCACATACTTCTAGTCGAAAAACAGCCCCAATGTTCGATGTTAGCCATTTATCGATTATTCGAAAATTACAAGAAAATAAAATGTATCCCTATAAAATGATACCTACTCATAAGCTCATGGAAGACGATTTTGATAGGAGAACGTATTTTTGTGAACAAATGATGGCAATGTGATAATAATAAATAAGAAGAGAACTTGTTTGGTTTTCTGATGAGTGCACCTTACACTTTACGGTCATGCTAATCGTCAGAATTGCCGCTATTGGTCTAGGGAAAAGCCTCACTGGAGTAGAGGAGAACATACGCAATATCCTGAAAAGCTTAATGTTTGGGCAGGAATAGTTGGAGATCATATCAAAGGTCCCTTTTTCATTAATTGGAATTTAAATGGCGATAACTATTTAATATTGCTCCAAAATAATGTCTTGCCAACTTTGACAAACTGATATCCTGATCCAACAGACCCACAACTTCCAGCGAATATGACATGGTTTCAGCAAGATGGAGCACCGCCCCATTACCAAATCAATGTCCGGCAGTACCTCAACAGAGTATTTTCAAATCGGTGGATAGGGAGGAGTGGATCGATGGAATGGCCAGCACGATCCCCTGATCTTGCGCCATTAGACTTCATCTTATGTCAAAAAAATTGTATACAAAACTAAACCCCTCGACTTAGCTGACTTAAGAAGACGAATAACGCTTGCGATTAGGTCGGTCACGCCTGAGATGTTCAGCAACATTAGAAGAAATTTCTATTTAAGATTAGGATGTTGCCAAGACGTTCGCGGCGGGCGTTTTCAACATCTCCTACAATAATGTTTTTTTGTTTGGTTTTTTTATATTATCAAGAAATAAACCGTATTACTTATTAGTTTTTTGTTTTGCAATAAATCTCAAAACACTTAATATTTCCGAAACAGTTAAAGAAAAGTATAGGATATTGTACATGAAATATGTATAAAATTTTCTGAAGAATTCAAAAATTGAATAATATACAGGGTGTTGCATTTAAAATAAGAAAATTGGTATTGGTCACTGTTAGAAATAGATATGATACCAATTGACATGTCCGAGCGTTTTTTCCGATACGCCCCCCTGTATTTATTATCGAATTTATTCCATTTGGCTAATACACACTGTATATTCTTGTCCCCAAGGATGCTGTTGAGCTATCTTATGACTTGTCTTCCCTGGTATTTTTTTTGCTATATTGTTTCATTTATGATGCTGTCACTAGTAAGGTTCATGCCAAGGTATTTATATTGAGTGCGGTGATTGATCTCTTGTTGTTCCAGAACGTTAGTTAGGTACGTTGATTTCCGCCAATAAACATGTATTTTGTTTTCTCAATGCAGTGGCGGCTCGTGCCATTTTAGTGAAGTAGGGCCAGGTAAACCCCTAGCGCCGCAGGCAAAAAAATTTTGGGTGCCACGCCCTTTTTTGTTAATAGTTCTTGCTTTTGAAGTAGGAAAAATAAGCAAAAAGGCACCTAATTTAATTTATGAATTTACAATCATATCTTGAATTTAAAAAAAATACTGTAGGTAGAGTGTACTATATAGACCGAAAGAACCACAAACCGAACGCAGTTTATAATTTGGTTTAATATGTATCTGTTTTTATCAATTTGTTCGTTTTTCTTCATTATTTCATTGTGATAAGCATACTGAAATTAAATATATTGTTTAAATGTACCTTCGATTTTTCATGTGTCTTCATTTTTTCCCAGATATGGACCAAATCATCTGTACCTTTTTGGGACCAAGTTTGCTCCCCCATCAAATAAAACACACATAAAACAAAAAAGTCTATTAGATTTATCACAACCGCACACCCAAGTATTTTTTCCATAAATATTTCTATTAAATCTCCGGCCGAACGAAAATTATTTAGTTTACAAACAACCTTACACGACACGACGCGGACAAACAACTGTTTGAATCAGGGTTGTTGCTACGATATTTTAAATTGTGCATCAACTGACAGCAAAATTGTGCATATTGGGCCCAGATTGTGCATTTCTAGATTTTCCATTGTGTAAAAACTCGAGGGTGTTCAAGATTTAGGAAGAAAGTAAAAAAAAATCATCAGGTGTTATTACTTATTATAAAAAAAACACATTTTATTTTAGGTATGTTTATAAACTATTATTATATTTACAAAAAATACAAAAAAAAGTATACAAAAGCAGCCAGTCATTCATTAACGCCCTCATCAACAACTACCCTCTTTAAGATTTTGGGGTCATAGCTTAACATTTCCTTAGTAGTTAGTCTCCACTGCAACGAACGACGCGAAGCGAAGTTCGGATGCGGATGCAGAAAAAGCACTTTGCGCACGTGTTAGGAACAACATTTATCCTACGATCTTTCATATCAGAAAACAATAAAAATAAAATTATACCCGAAATTCCGCATCCGCATACCTAGTCACAGTAAATAAGAATCCAAAAATGAAAAAAAAAAATCGGTAATTGAAATAGCTATAGGCCATACAAAGTTTCGATACTATTCTGTGAATTATCAAAGGAGTTCCATAACTGACATGAATAATAATACTTTTTTTGGAATTGTTAAAAAATAATTTTAAAAAAATTTACCTTTCTAATTTCTTCATTATTACCAACCGCCAATATACAATATGTATACAAAAACACAACCACAAAAATAATCGTTCACTTGATCACCCACACGTTTGCGTTTGTTGTCGATTTACCTGAATATGACCAAAGTTCACCAAAGTCAAAGTACCAAAGCAAAGGGGTTTAGGGAGTAGGGGTGATCTCTTTGTCTAACTCGTTTTAATAATTCATATTACGTATTCGCTTGTTTCGCGAGATTTGGCAACAGAAAAAAATCCCCATTCAAGCACAAAATAATGTCGCAGTTACAAAAAAAAAATTTCGGTATAAAGGTTTTCCTTGGCTAAGAACCCTAAGCAATTATGTTTGCTATCTGTCGCCAAAGGGTTGATTTGTGCATATTTGGTCTGGGGGTGCACATTGTGCATATTCACTCTAAATTGGGCAAAATATGCACAAATGTGCACTCAGGAACACCCCTGGTTTGAATTTGAAACGTCTAACGTCAAACGGTCCAACGGGGTTAAAGAGCCTGGCTACACGGAGATGTTTTCCTGCTCGCATTCACGGTCATTTTCAAATGTTTTTTATTGGTTTGTTATGGCAATTACGTCATAACTTCGGGCCTCCCGTGTGCCTCGTCGCTTTGGCGCGAAAGCTACGTTACCGTTTTACGCATAATCGCTTCCTCAATAGATGGAAATTTGCACCCGACTGTGTTCCATTTTTAAATTATTTTGCTAATTGCTTTAAAAAGGAGAATATTAATTTTAATAGGTTTTGGTAATTTGTAAAGGGCAGGACGCTGGACAGGAGGGCAGGTAGTGCCATGGCACTGTGGCTCTACCCCACGAGCCGCCACTGTCTCGATGTTCACTTTTATTCCTCACTTGTCGTATTCTTCTATCAGTTTCCGTGTAATATATTATACCTAGATTATCGTACTCTTGAGCTATAACTATATGAAGGCCCGCGAAGCAGAGGGTGTATATTATGTAATCATTAAGTGGTACTTCCATACTTCTATACGTCCTTTTTCATGGTTTTACGTATTTTTCTAGATAAATTTTAAATCGTAATTTAAAAATTAATAGCTTTCTGGCTTTACCGAATAAATTGATGATTCCAAAAACGTTTCGGCAGAATCTAGTAAGCTTTCCAAAAAATACCTTGGAATAAGTCAGAAATCCTTTACCTAATCAAATTTTGTAGCACGTCATCAAAAATTTTTAAATTTGCAATACTTTTTAAAACACACTGTATAATGCAGAAACATAGCCCTTTTTAATAATAACTTCGGCTTATGTCAAAGTCGATAAAATTCCCTATCCAACCCTGGTTGAGCGATCCCCCTCACTGATTTCTGCTATAAAATATCTATCCTCAAAAAGATGCAAAAAAATGTTAGTTCCAGTATACTAGTTCCCTATTATACAGGGTTAGGAAAAATTACCAGAACGGTCGAATATTTCAAAATATACAGGGGTTATCAAAAAACGTCTTGTATAAAAAATGTGGGCTGTTAAACATCTACATATCGGTGATAAATTGAAATATACGGGGTCGCCCACAAAGTTGTGGAGAATGATAGTTATATTTTTTTAAATGGAACACCCTATATATTTTTACTTACTTTGATTGTCGACTCAATTTTAAACATTTTTTATTAACCATGTGTTATACCTAAATTCATTAATTTTCTAGAAATCGGCGTTTCAAATAATAACGTATAACGATGCGATTTTCGAACATAGTGAACAACAAATAAGGCACGACCATGGTTACTAATAAATAATTATTATTGAAGAAGTAGTCCATACTCAAAGTGGAGTTAAATGATACAGAAAAAGAAAAGCACGAAGTCTTTCTCCACAATCTTTATTAATCGAAAAACTAGGCGAACCTAGTATCACATCGACATGTTTCGAGTGTAGAAACACTCATCATCAGGAAACAAAGTGAAAAGTAAAATGCTGATGTTTTTAGCAAAAGAGAAAATAATGGTGAGATTGAGCCGTAATGGAGCTTTTAATGGTGTACAAGAGATGTAAAATTGAAAAATCAGAAGGTCGACAATCAAGACTCCAGCATACTGAAGAGTCGAGGGTTAAGTGTAGAAGCACACTGTGCCGTGCAGAAAATGATAGGGTAGTAAAAACTAGGGAGTTTTGAAAAACATATCTGTAAAAAGCATTAATAAATTACTGAAACATCCTGAGTTTTATTAAGCCCAGTCAGAAACATGTGAAAATGTTGGGGTGAGATGTAAAGAAAAGAAAAAGAAAAAATTGTTTTTTAACTGGGCCGTAAAAAGCCTGGTACCCCAACTGTTTTTACTTTTTAACTAAAAGATGCTTTGACCAAAAAAACATTTTTTTCTTTTTCTTTTCTTTACATCTTACCCCAACATTTTCACATGTTTCTGACTGGGCTTAATAAAACTCAGGATGTTTCAGTAATTTATTAATGCTTTTTACAGATATGTTTTTCAAAACTCCCTAATTTTTACTACCCTATCATTTTCTGCACGGCACAGTGTGCTTCTACACTTAACCCTCGACTCTTCAGTATGCTGGAGTCTTGATTGTCGACCTTCTGATTTTTCAATTTTACATCTCTTGTACACCATTAAAAGCTCCATTACGGCTCAATCTCACCATTATTTTCTCTTTCGCTAAAAACATCAGCATTTTACTTTTCACTTTGTTTCCTGATGATGAGTGTTTCTACACTCGAAACATATCGATGTGATACTAGCTTCGCCTAGTTTTTCGATTAATAAAGATTGTGGAGAAAGACTTCGTGCTTTTCTTTTTCTAAATAATTAATGGTTTGACATGTGAAACTCAAATTCTGACAGAAATAGACAAAAAAGAAAATAGCATGGCATTTTTACTTACTGAAACAGAGGGAATTGATATTTTAATTTTAAGGGGGTTTGGCGATAAACAAAGATCATATCAGGAGGTATGTAATATTTACAATAATTTGCATCCAGACAGGCACAAAAAAAAAATGCAGTTTTTCGAACTACTGAGCGTTACAGAATGACTGGTACTGTAAAAAACCGCCCAAGATCTGAGGACAATCTGTACGAACCGTTCTTCATACTGAGAAAATGCATCCATACAAAATTAATGTTGTACAAGAACTTTTTGACGTTGACTGTGATTGAAGGCTAGAATTTTGCGAAATAATTTCTAGAAATATGGAAGAAAACCCGAATTTTTCAAACAATATTGTGTTTTCGGATGAAACGACTTTTACACTACACGGAATGGGGAATAAGCAAAATTACCGTTACTGGGCGCGAAAGAACCCTAACTGGTATGATGCATTCACAGTTCCCAAGAAAAGTTAATGTCTGGGCTGGATTGTTTGCGGGACATGTAATTGGACCCTTTTTTATCGAGGGATATTTGAACGGTGATCGATATCTCCGGCTTCTTCGGCAAGAAATAGTTCCAGCTATAAACAATTTAAATGCTGATATTAACTTAACCTGGTATCAGCAAGATGAGGCTGCTCCGCATTTTACTCGCGAAGTTAGAGAATTTTTGGATGTCACGTTCCCAAATCGATGGATAGGAAGAAGAGGGCCTATCGAATGGCCTTCACGGTCCCCCGATCTTTCGCCATTAGATTTTTTTTATTGGGGTCACCTGAAAAACATAGTTTATCAAAATAAATCCAATAATTTAGAAGAATTAAGAATGAAAATTCTCAATGAAAGTGCGAGAATAACAAGGGAAATGGTTTTAAACACCCAAAGACATTTTTGCGATAATTTGTATCATTGTCAGTTAGTAAATGGGG
The DNA here is from genome assembly GCA_963969555.1 of Polydrusus pterygomalis. NCBI lineage: Eukaryota > Metazoa > Arthropoda > Insecta > Coleoptera > Curculionidae > Polydrusus > Polydrusus pterygomalis. The sequence goes on along the minus strand of OZ018378.1, from coordinate 23,647,059 downwards.
GTCATTTTCAACACTTATTAAAAAATGGAGCCGTTTTGCCATGATTTAATATATGTTTTTGTTTAAAGTTAACTTAATAAATTGTTTCTTGAAATTTATTTTGTGTTTTGTAGCTGATCAATTTATGTAGGAAAGTAATGAATTTAGGTATAACACATGGTTAATAAAAAATGTTTAAAATTGAGTCGACAATCAAAATAAGCAAAAAAAATACAGGGTGTTCCATTTAAAAAAATATAACTATCATTCTCCACAACTTTGTGGGCAATTTATCACCGATATGTAGATTTTTAACAGCCCTACATTTTTTATATAAGACGTTTTTTGATAACCCCTGTATATTTTAAAATAATCGACCGTTCTGGTAATTTTTCCTAACCCTGTATACAGTTTTGAGTAGTTTATAAATTTTCTGTCTCCTGATGATAAACGTTTCTACGTTCGAAACATGTAGAGACCTCTTAAGAATTTTTATATTCTATTAAATTTTGTGGAGGAAGACTTTTAGTTTTTTCTTTCTTTCCTATTGTTTATTTTAGTACGGCCAAATGTACATGGCAGATCAACAAACCCCAATATTAATGGCAATGAAGGCAGAGCAAGAATTGCACCTGAACGTAACGCTAATAGGAAGTCAAAATATCTATGGACCTACCGGAGAGCTAGTTGAAATAAGAACAGTGGAATTACATTTGTCTCCAGAATTCGTAAGTCGATCTGAAATGAATTATACTAGACTGGGTACATATCGCTAATCGTCAGCCGAGAGTGCATCTAATATTAGTACTAAAAAAAAATTTACAATAAAAAAATACTTTTCTTTTTTTCTATTTACTATTGCTTTTTTGCCTCACCTTCCTGCGGAACGTGAAGGGAAAACATATCGCCAAATTGTCATTATAACAACTGACCAAAACTAGACAATGATGCAAAATTTTCGTTTTCTCGTATAGATAGGTATTTTTCTGAGACGGCGCCGTATAGTGCTCGACGTCCCGTTTCCAATGCCGCCTCGCTTGATTCGCTACGACTTTTCGTTACGGAGATATATGATATTGATATTTATAGGTGCTCTTTAGACTCGCACACCTTTGTGCAATGTGGGATATAATTTCCATATTTGCTCTATGAAAATATGTGAGTATTTAATCGATTAAAACATAAGCAAAAAATTATTCTTACATGGAAGCTATCAATTATCAGCTAATAAATTTGTAGAAATATTATTGTGCCGAGCCCTTCGGGCACGGCACTGTTCTAGTTCGTTCATTTAATTATACGACAGCTATCACTTTGACAGGTAAGTGTAATTTTTTTTTGGCTTTTTCGTAGCGAGGATTATAGCTGTAAGAATTCGAAATTAAAAAATTTTCAGGTACCTAAATAAGAATGTTTTATACGATAGCTGTCAAATTTTGACAGGTAAGAGTCAGTTTTTTTTATCCTTTTCGTAGCGAGGGTTATAGCTGTAAAAATCCTAAAGTGAAAAATTTTTCAGTATGTTAATAACAAAGTTTTATACGACAGCTGTCAAATTTTGGCCGGTAAGTGTAAATTTTTTTTTTAGTCTTTTCATAGCGAGGCTTATAGCTGTAAGAATCCGAATAAAAAAATTCAGGTACCTAAATAAGAAAGTTTTATACGATAGCTGTCAAATTTTGACAGGTAAGTGTCAATTTTTTTTAGCTTTTTCGTAGCGAGGGTTATAGCTGTAAAATTCCCAAATTAAAAAAATTTTCAGTACGTAAATAACAAAGCTTTATACGATAGCTGTCAAATTTTGACAGGTAAGTGTCAATTATTTTTTAGCCTTTTTGTAGCGAGGGTTATAGCTGTAAGAATCCGAAATTAAAAAAAAATTCAGCACCTAAATAACAAAGTTTTATACGACAGCTGTCAAATTTTGACAGGTAAGTGTCAATTTTTTTTTAGCTTTTTTGTCGTGAGGGTTATTGCTGTAAGAATCCTAAATTGAAAAATTTTTCGTTATCTAAATAACAAAGTTCTATACGACAACTGTCAAATGTTGACAGGTAAGTGTCAATTTATTTCAACTTTTTTCGTAGCGAGGGTTAAAGCTGTAATAAAACTAAATTTAAAAAATTTTCAGTACCAAAATACCAAAGTTCTATACGACAGCTGTCAAATTATATATTATTATACTTAAATAGTAATTCTTATTTTTTATAATTTGCTACCATTTCAATGCTGTTTAGGTATAGAACAATATATTTTAAAAAAGTAGTATTTGAGATGATCTAAACGAATATCCAAACCAAAAGTATATCGGACGCACCCAATTCGATTAATTAACGATCCAATATGACCCTACATTGATTTTAAAAAAATTTAAAAAATGACTTTCCAACTTTCGATCGCGTTCGCAAACAACAGTATTTTGTAGCCCAACGTCGTCTACACGTCGAAAAAGTTTAAATCGATTAAAATTATTTTTACCACCTGTATCGCCCTACAACGAAAAAAAACATATTTTTCAACTTTGACTTTAATAACTTTTTTCCGGTACACCCTGTATATTGGAAATTATTCCCAGAACGTGCCCCGACTATTCCTCTCTACGTCCAGAAAGTTTGAATCGTTTTCTCTAACCGTTTCCGAAGAAAAAATTCGCGAATATCGAAATGTCGAATAACCTCCCACCACGTGGCGACGGATTATCAATGTCGGAACGTCATCTTTAAAATCGAGATTACAGCTATTTCTAAAACATTTTGGGCAAAAATATTGGTCAATAAAATTAGAAGAAGGTTCAAGGTAGATATTCCATTCAATTTAAAATCAGGAAATGTTCTTATTCGTCTAGCAAGTCAAGCTCAAAACACCCATTTTTGCCATTTTTGACAGCCGGATTTTTAGAATTATAATTTACATCAATATCAAGGCACTCTCGTTAAAAGAGAATGGTGTTAGAATTTGTAAATTGTGCCTGTTTCCGCACTTAAGAAAGCGACTTTACTCAAAATTGCGAATATATTTTGATAAGTTTGGATATACAGGAGTTTTAAGGAGATATCAGCGCATGTTTTGAGAAAACAATAAAACGGTTTTGTTAAAAATTGAATAAGCTACAGTCGATATAGTAAAACATCAGATAAATGTACCTCCGAAAAAATCATAAATTAATTTTTTTGAGACACAAATAATGAATCGAAACGAATAATTGTAGGTTCGCCTAGTTATTCGAATAAAAATTGTGGAGAAAGACTTTGTGCTTTTCTTTTTTCTATATGAATTATATTAGATTAGTTGTCAGCGGCCAGCACGGAAGATATATTCTGCCCAGAGCAATCACTGGCTTAGAGATTTTGGTTTTCTTGTGGATATTACAGAAAAATTAAATGAACTTAATTTGCAGCTTTAGGGTAAAGACAAACAACTAGCGGAAATGATTTCTGATATAAACGCATTTATAAATAAGCTTGAATTTTGGGAACAAAACCTAATCAATCGCAACGCCAAGCATTTTTCAATTTTTTCAGAAAAGATTTCTCAAATTCCATTGGAACTTTACGATAATAAATATCATGTAGAAATAATTTCTAAGTTGAAGGATAACTTCAAAAATCGTTTTAAGGATTTCAACTAAATTGCTTAAGTGGCGCAATTTGTTGTTTTTCCGTTCATGGAAATTGATATCCAACAGAATTTCGTGAAGTTGTCGACCACGGGATGACAGAATAGCTACATTATTGGGATTCTTAAAATCTACAACCTTCTCTATCCCCTTTGCCTTAGTTCATTGGATTGTTGAACACCACACTCCCAAAGCATCAGAAACTCTAAAACAGATAGGTATTTGTAAAATTGCCATATAATTTTCATGTTTATTATTTATGTCTTTCTGGCATCACTTTCTCTTTAAAAATAATCAAATAATTATTTTAAACTGTGAATAGTGTTGGCTTTTACTTGATGCAAATTCATTACAATTATTGCAATAAAGACTTTAGTCTAATTTCCACATTATATTTATTTTATAACCCGACGCGTTTCGCTATACTGTAGCTTTATCAAGGGATTTTTCGGATTTTAAGGATAAGTCTTTATTGAAATAAAAATTTTTAAAATTAATGCTTGTTCTTTTTCACAATACCGTGACATTTTTGAAATAATGTTGATTAAAAATGTCACACATCGAAATTATTGTACCGTACAATACTGTACCAGCATAAAAGAGTTTGTTAGAAATAACTTTGGCTATAAGTAACTCTTTTTTTTAGATTAGAAAAGCATTTGACACAATGAAAGTTTATAGCGACAATAAAGATGATGATGGCTATGAAAATATCCAGCGATTATATTTTGAACTCAAAGGGATACTCGACGTTATCACAAAAATTGGCTTTTCCATGGTTGCTTCCAATAAAGAATATAACAAAGATGGTGAAATTACTGATGCTGCGTATTTTGATAAAGACATACTAGTAAGTGATTTTTTGAATTGTTTTAAAAAAATTCCATGGATCGTTTATGTAACGAAATTTACATCGTTGTAAGCTCACAATAATTAGCAGCGGTAAAACACAAATATTTACCATGTTTTCATGAAGTACTCAAAATAATCTGAGCCCATTTGAATCTCAAGGATGATTCGGTATTTTCTGGGATCGTATCGGAATCTTAACTTCATGAAACCTTTGGTTTCAGTTCAGGTGTAAACTTACAATAATTAGAAATGGTTTGTTTTGTAATTCTAATTTTCTTAAAAAAATATTTTCGATCCATCGCAACCATCGATGTTTTTCAGCGATACCTTTTCTGTGGACATCACTAAACGGAAATGAATGAAATAACGTCATCATGGCCTCAGAGCAATGTCGTGGCGGTCACATCAAAGGTTTCAGACAAAGATTTAAATTTCCCACATCATGTTAATATTTTTAACAGCGTAAGTATGCATTTATGATTTACCTTAGACTGGAATACATTTTAAGCAATAGGTTTATTTCTTATTGTTTCATCTATAGGGAAAGTACATCTCAAAGTATATCTTCTTGGCTTTTGCTACTCGTCATTTATTTTAATAAAATCTTATTGTTGTATAGGTACCTGACAGGGTGACATGTTTACGATTTTAATAATGTCACCGGTTTACAATTATTTTGCATAGAAATATTGTTCTTGTTATCAAGAGTAGGTAGGTCCACCCCAGGGCCGGGCCTGGTGTAATTTGTATATATAATCAATCTTGAGACGGCCTAAGTATTGTGCGTTTGAGAAATTTGTTAAAGTGTTGATTCTGTAGTGCATAGAAATATTAGTACCAGATCATTGGTTTCATCTATAGGTACCAGATCATAGGCCAGGGCCATTCCCGAGGAGACCTACGGTTTAATGTGGGCTCCCAATCACGATTCTTAAGCATTAGAAGAACCGAAGAACGAGATATCCGATGTCACTGTTTCATTGGCGTGTATTGCCGCGGGTTTCGGGTGAGATTACAGAAAATACATCTTCTGGAATGCCAATTATGTCATTTGCATCTGCAAACTGCTACTTGCAGCTGCAGACGTCAGACGCAGAGCTTTAGTCATTAATCGAACATCGACAGTAGCGGCCTTCAAATGTAAAAACCTTCTTCTCATTTGCATGGTTTAAACGTTTTTCTTTATTTTCTTTATGCAGTATTTATAGAAAAAAGACTGTTTACAAAGATTTACAAAATATATCTTGGACGCCCGACCAAGCCTACAAAAAGGGGACATCTCCGGTAAAAAGAAGACGTCTTTGTAAAACCCTAAATTAGGCGCATGCGCATGAGGCAGTTAATTTATTGTTCTGCAGCTAAACCTTGAAATGTGTAAGAATAAATTTACTTGTACCGTGCGAGCAAAAATTATTTGCATCAAAGAGGGCCTGCTTGCATCTAAGGACGTAATGCTTAGCCGTAGAGCTTAATACCTGTTGGGTATCAGTAACTACCTGAATTAATAATCAATCAGTTATTCCGTCATCTTTGACAGTCGTTACAAGTAATTTGATTCATCGCTAATTTTTCCAATTTCTTGAACAATTCACACAATGGGCTTTACGGAACAGCACAAAACATTTATGGTTGAAGCATATTTTCGAAACGGGGTTAGAGTAAATGGTGAGTGGCAATACAATCCGGGTTTGTGCATGGACGATATTCACGAACATTTTCCTAACGTTGCTTTTATCGCTGGGGATTTTTATCATTGCCTGAAAAGAACCGTGGCTGTGTTTAGGGAAACAGGTTCTATACAACACAAAAAAAGGAGCAGGAAGACCATCTGTAAGAACAGAAGAACTTGTTGCAAACGTTCGTGAAATAATGCAAAATACATATGTATAAGACGCCTGTCCCAAGAAGTGGGAAGATCTTATGGAACATGCAGGACTATGCTTAAGAAGTAGCTTAATTTATTTCCTTATAAAGTGCAGGTATTCCAAGAAATACAAGCCGCAGATTTTGAAAGATGCAGGAATTACTGTAGGAATTTATGCTTGGAACATGGCGGTGGCCAATTTCAGCAATTTATGTAATTCTTTTTCTTTTTCTTTCTGTATATTCTTACTTTGTTCATTTTGTAAACAACAAAAATAAATTTGTATTTATCTACTTATTTTATTTTTCATTAGTTTGGCATATCATGTCATAATATGAATTTGACAAAATTTTAACTTAGATTTGGTTAGATATATCGTCCCCATATCATTGTGATCTAAACCAAGCCGTACGTTTTTTAATCCAAGGCCTCTTTGATGCAAATAATTTTTGCTCGCACGGTAGTTAAGCCCATTAAAACTGGCAGTGCATGAAATTAAAATAATGGAATTAACCCAGGATCGACCTCTTATACATAAATAGATAGAGGTATTTTGAATTAGCCGTGGTCAAATCTCGGTTCATAAGGCAGTAAGCGCACTCGCTTATAGTGCTTTAAAATCGATTACAGAGTCGCTAACGAATAATTTTTTTTTTATTTTTATATTTACTTTTAGTACACTTTCACCGGAGGAATACATTTTGTAAACAAAACAATTGAAGTTAATACAAGCACAATAGTGGAAGATCATATTACAAAATTAAGAAAAGAAGGTTCGCCAGTAGCAGTACATAAATTCAATTCCACGGGTCAATTTCTCAGTGAGGAGTCCACAATAATAGTTCCAGAATATTTAGTAAGTTTATACTTATAAAAATTATTTATGAATCAAGATCAAGGCCAAGGAAGGTTTTAAAAATACAGTTTGGTAAACAACTGCATTGTAGGTGCTTTTACTGGAATTTGAATAGAAACAAATACTTTTTTGCAAATATTAGTGTGGCTTTTTTAGAGCCGTAAATTTTTCTTACTCCCATTATAAAATAAACAATATAAACCCAACAAACTTTTCTAAAATATTGGAAAAAATTGTGGCTATGCAGCTTACCGACTTTTTAAACTCGTACGAACTTCTCTCCCGAACTCAATCAGGTTTCCGCCCGCTTCATAGTACTTTACTGAACGTTTCTGATGATCTTTACAAGGATTGCGATCAAGGTAAAAATAGATGTGTTTAATTTATTGATATTTTAGGTTACTGTGGTTAATGATGACGAGGAAGTTGAATTAGAACTTTTGGAAGCAGCACAAAAGGGTTTAGCAACGGTTTTTCTGAAATATCAAAACAATAAAGAGGAAATTCCAAGTCAACTTGCAGAATATTTAAGTCTGGAATACTCTAAATTCGACTATGTCGTGTTTTTCAATGAACCCCAAGGTTGGTACCTCAACAAAAAGTACAAAATAAACCTACAAGTTGCCTTTGATTACTGGGAAAAAACCGAAGATCTCATTTATTGTGTTATTGTGCAAGAGAAGAATTAAAGTATGTACTAATAAGTACTACTTACAATATCTAAATGCATATTAATCCAACTCCTCATACTAATTACGTTTGAAATGTGATGTGATGATAAATACTATTGTTTTTATTTTATAATATGGTTAAATAAATGTGTCTTGTTTGTGAAAATATTTTAATTCTCATAGGTATAGGTAGGTACAGGGTCTTCTAACGAGGACTGAACAGGGGCTCATTTTTGAGCTTCCTTGTATTTAAAGAAAAATCCAAAACAGCCAATCGATGTACTTTTTCCTGCAGAATTCAAAAATAAAACCAAAAATTTATTTGAACCAGAAACAAAAGAGTTACGCTATGGATAAGGTGTTTTTTAAATGGAACATAGCTTTTTTTATACGATTTTAGGAACGAGTGATTTTTTTTTGTCCGTTCTGAGTTCTGATTAAAATATTTAATATTGTGACAGCTATTTTTATTAAATTTTAATGTTTTACCCAGTATAATTTAACTTTAACCTGTTTGAAACATACACTAGGTAATAAAGGTAAAATATAATCACCTTTGAATCCTTCAAAGTCAAATAATTTGACAAATTTACTATTAGTGCGGGCGCTGGATGCAGTTGAGTCTGCAAAATATGAGGACCGCATTCTGTGCATGGTTTTATATTCAGACAAGCTTGCAGATTATGATTCTTAATGTTGCCAGGGGGATTTATGGTCCATTTATTTTTTACACCAGATATCAACTAAATGGACTGACCAAATGCTTTGGAACCATTTTAATGATTGTTTTAGTGACAATATCCGATTGTTTCTTGTATTAAAGATTGTGATTGTGATTAATGATAGCTAGTCAATTGGAAAAAAAACAAAAAGTTAAAAATAAAAACAAGAATTGATGATAAAAAAATTATTTAATGCAAATTTGAACATAATTAAAAAAAAAAAAAAAAATCAATCTTATTTATTTTGACACTCATTTTTGATACATTTGCACAACGAAATACAATATAGTTGTAATTTTTTGCAAAAACAAGCCTTCGTTTGACAATTTGATGTGCAATTACAGGGCTGCATCCACAATTCTGGTAATGGGCGCTTCATCAGTTGTCATGGGAACAATTTACCATTTGTTCATACCCTAATAAAGTGTAATCAATAGGCCGTAGTAGTGTTTGGTCAGCATTTATCCATATAATATGTTTGTGCTTAAGCTCATCTGATGTGTAAATTACTTTTAATAAATTTAAGGCGAAGCCGATATTTTGAGAAATTAATTTATACCGAAGTTCATCAGCAATTAATTTTTTTTGGAGAAAAGATAGGCGCAAATGGTTTCCAATTCTGTTAACTGTTCGATACTTAGGTATGGATTTCCTAAATGCCTTAAAGCATTTTTTTTTAATCCCAATCTGCTGGTCGAATCGCAACCACTTAGAGAGTGTAATGCTGGCAAAATAAGATATCTATTTTCTCCAAGGGATTGAGCAATCAAATAACATCCTGAAATGTATTTCTTCTTATGAGAAGCGTCGGACCATACACCTAAACAACCTAGACGTGCTAGCTTATTCCATGCAGAAAAAAAATTCCCAGGATGAAAACATCTGTATCAGTGCAAAGGATAAAGATATGGGCAGATTGGATTCTTGCTGCGTGAAGTACGTGACAAAACATCCTTGAATCTGCTTCTAAATGGTTCGAATTTAAGTCAGGTACTTTAAAAAATGAAGAGCCTTGTAATTTAAAACATTTTGTTGGATCATCAAATCCTCCACATATAACTCACAATCTTCTTTTACTTGTGCATGTCTAGGAGCAGCAGTACAGAGAAATCGAACGAGCTGTAACTTATTTTCTTTGTAAAGTTGAGTCCAAATATTTTATCAAAATATCATATCTGTCAAATACAATATCTATTCGTTTTACATTTGGCTGCAAAAAAATATTATGGATTCTTTTGAATAATGCCTCAGCAAAATCGCCAAAGGTGCTGAAATTTTTTAATTGGATTCGATAAACAAGTGCCGTACCATCAACAATATAAATTTTTGGAAATGTAAATTTAAAACGTCCTGTTGCGTGTTTAGTACCACACTTATAATTGTTTACAATTTCAAGAGCGAGTTTCGATTTTGGAGATTTCCTGTAAAATTCTTCTGCATCAAAAAGATACTTGCAGTAATTCACAATTTTGTAAGATGCTAAAATTTATGTGTCAAATTCACGTTAATTAGCCAGCATATATGTTTTTTGAAAGATACATCTGTTGCATCTTGCAACTTTTTATTAGAAGTGCTTTTGCTTGATTTTTCAGAAGTAGGTACAAAGTTGTCTATTTTAATTTTTTGTTCGCTAATGTAACTTGTCATACAAGTTCGATGCCATGAAGAACAATTATGTTTAGAAAAGTCTGTACTATGCTTTATTTTCTCACTAATGTTATCTTTTCTCCGATCTGCGGCGCTTTGAATATTTATAAACGTTTTATCACAAAACAAACACGACGTTTCGTTTAGTCTTCGCCTCTTTACATTTATCACTTGTAGCGACATTGTCCACGTTTTTGTTTAAATAAAACACGTAACTACAGGAAAACCTAAATAATATTACGTGAAAACTAAAAAAATTAACCGATACGCACTAAAAATTAATTTCTACTGACTATTCCGGGCGAGGGCGCGGGGAAAAACGGAAGGGACCAACACAGCTGCTGGCAACATGGATTTTTTTTTTATTGGTCTCTCAGATGAAAGAATTTGAGTATAGTTGCCGGTCCTCACATTTTGCATACTCAACTACCTCTGGCGCCTGCACTATTTAATATTGCCGAAATGAAATTTTTTGACTTTGAAGAATTCAAAGGTGATTATACCTTTATTACCTAGTGTACGTTTCAAACAGGTTAAAGTTAAATTATACTGGATAAAACATTAAAATTTAATAAAAATAGCTGTCACAATATTAAATATTTTAATCAGAACGGACAAAAAAAAATCACTCGTTCCAAAATTCGTATAAAAAAAGCTATGTTCCATTTAAAAAACACCTTATTCATATCGTAACTCTTTTGTTTCTGGTTCAAATAAATTTTTGTTTTCATTTTTGAATTCTGCAGGAAAAAGTACATCGATTGGCTATTTTGGATTTTTCTTTAAATACAACGAAGCTCAAAAATGAGCCCCTGTTCAGTCCTCGTTGGAAGACCCTGTACAACATCGTCACTAGAAAGAAAAAATCCGCCTGTTTCCAAATCTCTTTGCATCAATACTGTCAGACTTGTTTAAAAAAAAAGTATAAATAGAATAGAACACTATCAAAAGGATAAATAAATTAAAAAGCATTAAGAAATTTAAAAAAATATTTATAATAAATTGTTGTGCGTATGTGATTTACTTATCCAGATACAATTAGTTATTTTTTGACCTTTATTTCAGTATAACACAAATAACAACTTTGTATAAGGAGAGGGGAAATATATCGGCTAGCGGACAAATAAGTCAAATAAGTGTTATTTGAATGTTATGCATTTTGCATTAAAGTAAAGGGAAGCCAAAACAATGGACTCCCTGGGGCGGGTGGACAATGACGGCCGTTTCATCCTTATTAGGACTCTACGGAAAGCCATAACCCAAAGCAACTCCACCGACAGCGAACCAAAAACTTAAACATCGCTCGGGGACCTTGCCAGTAGCACAGAATATACCGGGTGTCCACGGAAGGTGGTTCGCCTCTAACTTTTTTGTTTTTCAAGATAATGGATTAAAATTTGGGGGATTTGTATACGACATAAAATGGCATCTTTTGACAGGTGCAGCATCGGTTGTATTCTTTCTACATTCTCCAAACACTAATAACATATCAACTTTTGCACTCCGTAAAACTATTATTTTCCATTTTTTTTAAACAACAAACTAATTTACTTTGGCAGAAGCTGTCGGCATGTCAGTCCTCTTCATGGCATGATTTTGTTTTATCAGTTTTGCTGGTCACAGACTACTTGATGCATTTAAATCTAAATGTATTCTCAAAAGATGCTTCATTTTTAGGGAGGTTCCAAGTTAACTTTTTAAAGTTTTTTAATGGCAGCTTTTTTAAGACCTAATAGTGTGTGGTATCAAAATAATCGTAATAAAATCCTCTTTTTTCTTAACCCGACGAGCCACCATATTCCCGTTTAAAAAAAATTGAGTTATACAACTTTAAAGATTAAATTTTACACAGCACATATCATTGGACCAAAAATAGTAAAATTGTATTTTTTCCAAGATTCATAGCCCTCTAATCGAAAGTTTATGTCACTTCCGGTTAAACCGAAAGTTCCATAATTTTGAGTCACCTGTAAAAAAATGCAGTTTTATGTCGTATACAAATACCCCAAATTTTATTCCATTATCTTGAAAAACAACAAGTTAGAGGGGCGAACCTTCCGTGGACACCCGGTATAGCTACGCAATAGCTATATATTCTATGGAAGTAGTAAAGGCATGGCCTCACCATAGTCACCATCTAATATAGGAATCAACTCCAATGCAAATGGCAGACGCGGCTTATCCATCCATAAGGTCATTTGGTTCATGACCCGCCTAATTATTTTATTTTCAAAGCAAATAATAATGATTATCCTTCAAAAAATGCAAAAGTTCCAAAATGTAAGTATCATGCGAAAACTCTCCAATTTAGACCTTATTTTAAGTTGACCTGGTGGGTTTATATCAAATAGCAGATTACAATAATTAATTGGCAACTAAAAGCGAAACAAACATACGGGCTCGCCGGTCGTCGACTCGCCTGATCTCGGTTTGTTTCGTACTCGGTCGAAGGCGATTCAATAGGCATTTATGGAAACACAGTCAAACCGCTCCGTGAATTATTATTATTATTATTATTATTGCAAGCAAAACTTTGTGTTAGACAAAGAAAAACCAATTACCAAATATGCAACATTAGCATAACAGTTTTACTTCCTTAGATCATTAGGGATGCCGATGCCGAATCGCCATTAACCCTACACATAGTTTGTTTATGTTTGTGATTTTGACTTGTACTTACGATTTGTATTAAAAAAAAAACAATGACTTCAACAGTCCAAGAAATACTACAGTTTTATTATTCCTTAGCACTAAACTGAATTTTGCTTAAAAAAATTATTAGAAAAGAACATCTGAAACATACTCAAAGAGGTATACACTAGGCTGGGCCGAAAAAGTAAAAAATTGGAAATTGCAAATGGTATATTCGCCAATATCTGACTATACATCTAAAAGTAATTTGTGGAAAATGTTATTAAAATCGGTAAATGTTTCGCCGCGCCCCTGTGACCTTGAAAATTAGTAAAAAGGCCGATTTTTCGATATTTATTATTTTTTAAATCCAAAATTATAATTTTTTTGTGACTTCTTGTGGATGTGGGAATGTGTTTAAAAATAATTTTTCCAATAAAATATTTTTTTGTTTGATGGAAATTACAAATTTGTCTCTGAAAACGTTAAATTACGTGTAAATGAAGATTTTGAGGACAAATTTGTAATTTCCATCCAACAGAAAAATATTTTATTGGAAAAATTATTTTTATACACATTCCCACATCCACAAGAAGTCACAAAAAAATTATAATTTTGGATTTAAAAAATGTTAATTATCGAAAAATCGGCCTTTTTACTAATTTTTAAGGTCACAGGGGCGCGGCGAAACATTTACTGATTTTAATAAAATTTTCCACAAATTACTTTTAGATGTATAGTCAGATATTGGCAAATATACCATTTGCAATTTCCAATTTTTTACTTTTTCGGCCGAGCCTAGTATACACATGTATGGACCAACCAACATAATATACAGTGGTCAGAAGCCAAAGTTTTGAAAACGGAAGAGCACTGGCGAAAACGAAAATTCAAAGAAGCAGCTTTCATGAATCTATTTACCCATATATTTAATAAACCAAGTATAGATATCCCCAATATCTGGAAGCCTTTTCTTGTCCACAACCAACAGCTCAATCTTCACACTCCAATAAGCACATAGGCGGAGTCATCAAACTTCATTGCACATAGATAGTATTTAAGACAGTAGCCTTAGAATTATAGTTTAGTTTATACTTGAAAACGGTTAGAGATACTAACTAACCGAAACGTTGTGTTAAGTAACAAAATAAAGACAATGGAAGTCCGACAAGGTAATTTTTTTGATATTAGTTCATTGTCTACCACCTTCAAACAAACACTGAATTATGCTTGTTACGTTACTGCTATGAAAATTTGCCCCACCTGTAAAAAAAACTTATTTTTATATCTCTCTATGAAGTCTATGGATGCAACCAACTCAAATTAGTGTATGGCCACCTATAAAAACAAAAACTCAGGCATGCCACTAGATTTAGTATAAATAAGATAATTAATATTGTTGTTATTATTATTATTATATCAAATTGCTATCCACTATAATTTTACATTTATACAGCCTATAAGGCGTTCTGCTTATTTTTTAGTTCTGTGGCAAGTACTTGATTTGTACAATTTCAAAAAGTATTGTCTTTATAACACTGTTGTAAAATTATACTCCTTATCTCCCAATTAATTTTATAAAAACAGAAAAGTCTCTATTACTTTGACTAGGCATTTGCAGTTTGGAGCATTTTTAACGTTTGTTTTATTTTTTTCGAATTTTTAAAAAATTTATTACCAATATTTTTTAATTATGAACAAAGTTAATAAAATTTGATTTGTAGAATTGTAACACTACATTTTTAAAATATCCTATTCGAATCCCAACCGCCTCCCCCCCATTATCATTTGGCTGCGAATAATCAGTTTGCACTATAAACCTAAATAAGTTATTTAATTTTATAGAGATAAGAACGTGAATTGAAAATCAATAAAAGAGAATTTGCTAAAAACAGTATTTTGTAATAAAAAAGGATATCTTCAAAGTAGGGATGTTTAGTTCATATAATTACTTTAAATATTTCTGCTGTAATTATTATTCGACAGGGCCGGATTACCCAAGACTTGAACCTTTAAATCAATAAAAAAAAAGATACGAGAAAAACGGAATGCGATATTTAATCTAATATGTTTTATTTTATTTTATTTATTTATTTAATCTTTATTTCAAAATTACATTGATATATACATACAAAGTAAATAACAAGTAAGAAGAAATGTCGTCAATAAAAAAACAGAACAAAAGCAATTATAGTTATTTCCACACCTGTAGGTACCTACCTTAACAAATAAAATTTAGTATTTCCCAATTATGCACCTAAGTAATCGCCTAACGTGTAAGGTTCTAAATCAATTAGGAAATTTTTTAATTCCTTTTTAAATAAACGTTCATTTGGTGCGTTCTTAATTCTAGCATTCAATTTATTATACATTCTAATACACATATAATACGGATTTTTCTCTGAAAGTGTTAATCTATGTATTGGGTAATTTATATATTTTGTTCTTGTATTAAAATTATGATAAGTTATTGTATTAAACCTATCTCTGTTTTTATAAAAGAATAAAATAGTTTCGTATATGTACAATGCATACACAGTTAATATTTTTTTTGACCTGAAAATGCCTCTGCATGACTGTAAATAAGACATTTTATATATTATTCGCAAGACACGTTTCTGAATAACAAAAAAATTTTCAAGTTTTGAATTGCTTCCCCAAAAAATAATTCCAAAAAAATGTTGACCATGATATAATAACAAAAATAATAATTATCTTATTTATACTTAATCTAGTGGCGGCACTACACAAACCGCTAATGTCAGTTTTTATAGCGATTCAAGACAGTCCGATCAGTGGCGGCTCGCCCGATGACGCAGGTGAAGCGCTGCTTCACCTACCTTTTCACCTACCTCATATTATTTCCAGACTGACTAAATAATTATTTAAAAATTCATTCGCTTCTATAAAACGTTGTTTTCTGATATTATTTACATATATTATGATGCGTTTTATTCAATTAACAGAATGCTACAGATTTGATTTTATAACACATTGGAAAAACCATTCGGCAACCTGTAAAACGCGCTGCTTCGCGCTGCGAAGCAGAGTCTTGATGACGCTTCCGCTGGCTCACGTCAGACACGAGGGATGCGGCGGTTGCCATGACAACACGACGCTCGGTCTCGATTCGGCCGGCGACAAGTGATGCAAATTTTCCACCTGCGTTTATGCACTACCACCGATGGTAACGGTTTATGTCGCGTGCCGGGTATTGTTTCTTTGCGGTATTTAGTTTTATATTTCACAATGTTTGAGGCTGACAAACTTATCAAAAATTTCGATCAAAAAAGAACTATTAAATGAACTTATACTTGCACAGCCATTCTACGAGGACATTATAAGTAAGTTTGCAAATTTAAAGGACAGAAGAATTTGCCTCACATTCAAACAGTAAAATATTGCTAAATTAGTCGTGTTACCTTCCTAATTTCCCTGATGTTACCGAATTTAGGTAAGTTTTTGGTAGAAAATTCATATTATTAACATATTGCAATATTATTTTATGTATGTATGTATACGATCCAAATTTAAGTATCAGGTAGGGGGCAAGCGCGGATCCAGGGGGGGGGGGCTCATGGGAGGAGTCATGCCCCCCCCCCCCCCCCAATTTATAGGTATGTTACGAAATTGAATAATTTATCATGCACGTGTTCACTGCAAATATTAGAAAATAGTAGACAAAAACGAAATTTGGGCGTGGTCCCCAAAAATTTTCGCCTGCGGCGCTTCTCAAGCGATGCTGCATCACCTATTCATAATGTCACGAGCCGCCACTGAGTCCGATCGAAGCCGATGCACTCTGCAGTGAAAAAAAAGTTATGTGAATCATGTGAATGGCCGAATTTCAATCGCTAGCGCGGATATCCCATATCCCATAGACATTTACCTTTATATTAGCAAACAATAATCACAAAAGTGGCCAATTTATGGCCTTGCGCATGTAAACAAAACCACACAGGAGTGCGCACTGCAAACTTATCATTTAACGAACGGGAAAATGGAAAGGTCCGGGCTTTAACATTGTGTTTATGTGGTCTAGGCCTTGTTAGTAGTAGTAGTAGTAGTAAAGGGAAGGCTTAGTGCCAAGCAAGTAGGCCAGTGCGACCCTTTTTGCCAACCCCATTTTACGTCTGGGTAATGTCAGCCAGACGGGACCTACAGTTTTACGTGGGTTCCGAACCACAATTGCAGATGTTATTCTCGGCACAGTTTTACGGTCCTGTTGTAACACCTCTTGTCCACCACAGACCTCGACGGGGGAAGGCTCTTACGTCTCCGTAGTGCGACTTGAAGGATGTTGCCGCAGAGCCCCCTAATCCGTCGGAGTCGGGATCCAGTATCCGTATAGGCCTTATGTTAGATGTGGTTACATTGATCATAATAAAATAAAATTACACACCAACTACATACTAACTGAAAATACGAAATACCCGGTATGTAACTCCTATTTGGGCATAATAAAAATGCAATGGCCTTTGCTAGTAGGTAATTGTATCCGAGTCACTAAACGCACCAACACAATTCACTAAACTACACAAAACCTAGAAATCCATAAATAATAAACATTCACAATAGCAAAGAAAACAACAAGAAATTATATTATTGTGTGAAATTACCAACAATGAAATATTGTTTGGGGTACGTGTCAATTCCGCCTGCAGCCTTGGTAAACAAATTTTAAATTTTTTTAATGGCGAAGATTGAAAATCTACCATTTGGATTTATCGTCATTGGTAAACTACCCCATAAGGGTAAATTACCTGCTATATACGAATTTCCAAAAACCTGGAGGAAAAAAGTTACAGGATAAGAATTTCGAAATATTGCGTTTGTAAATGACATTTATTTTTTTTAGTGGCAAAGATTGAAACTCATTTGGATTTTTCGTCTTTAGTAAACTTTAATCTTCGCCACTAAAAAAAAAATAGTCTATCTAATTCTACCGTAATTGAAAGTACTCCTTTTGTAAGTTAAGTTAGATATTCTTTGATTTTTGATGTATTTTGTTTAAAGTAAAGATATTTTTTTTTAATGAAAATTATAAGGTAAGGTGGGGTAAATGCAACCAGGAATTCCAATAGCGTCTTTTCAATGGTACATAAGTTTGTCAAATATATATATTTTACTTTGAATTTTTTTGCAATTTTATTATAGGGGATAGTTAGGTATAATAGTCAAAAAAAAAATTTTCCAATACCTTTACTTTCAGTAAGCATGAAGTAGTGATGTATGTTGATATATAACTTTATTTTATTAAAATCAATTTAAATACATCCAACTAGGCCTAGGCTACACAAACACTGAGAAAAATTTCTTTCTGGTGGCAATTAAGCGATTTTTAACATTTCTAGTATTGGTTTTTTAATTGGATAAATAAGATTATAGTTCACTACACTAAATTACTCTTGACATAATTTTGTAAAATATTTTTGATTAATACCTAAGTAGTTTGAGAAATTCTGTCTTAAATAATTGTATATAAAATATGGCTGCCAAAATAAATATGATAATAATTGTTTTAAACTTGACGATTATTTAAAATTTAATTTTTTAACCAATTAATCAGAAAATGGTAAAAATAAAATAAATATGCACATAGTAATTTAAGTAAGTGCATTATACAGGGTGTTTCACGGTAAATGGAACGTTAGAAGATTATAGAAAACGGGTCAATATCTCGGAAACTATTAAGTAAATATACTATAATAATATGCATTTTTATTAAAAAATACATTTAATTTTCCGTATAGAATATACAGGGTGGCTCATTAATAAGGGACGCCGGCTATAGGTATCTCAGGATCCGTTAATCGGACGACCCTGAGAAAAAAAAAATTATTGGTAAATTAGCAAAGTCCACCGCCAGAGGGCGTAAATCCAACCTCGGAGCAGAAAATATTGTTTTAATCAAAATTGTTTCAAGTGAACTTATATTGAAATTTTTCTTTTGTAACCTACTGAAAATATCACAACTTTTTTGTATTTCCGTTTTTTCCCTACCTTGTCAAATAAAGGGTGGGGAAGGGGTAAACTTTGGTTTGAAAAAAAGTCAATAAATTTTTTTTGGAATAACCGATTTCCGAGGGGTGTTTCACTAGTCAAAATTTGTACACCTACTGCCAAATTTGGCATGCAGGACTTGTCGTTTTTGCCCTTGTCCTGCCACGGTCCTGCTTGTCCTGCCAGGGTCCTGCTTATCCTGCCACGGTCCTGTTACTGTCCTACCACGGACACACAACTTCTAAATATTTATCTTCTTTCTTAACAAAGAAATAAATAGGAAATAAACAATATATTTTATCAATAACTTGCATGAACATAATAAATGAGTCTGCAAACTCGACTAGTTGACTGTTGTGATTCACCGGTGTTTACAACGGAACTCAAACAGGAATATTATGCGGCGACGCGCGCCGAGAACTTTAAAAACTGCGACGTCTGTTACACGCACTTCCATTTCACTTTCAATTAATAAACAAAAGCAAACAAAAACATTTTTTGCTTCCCGCTATTTATCCTTACTCCTAAAGTTATTGAAGAAATCTGATTGCACCTAAAAGGTACTGCCTGTCCTGCTTCGATCCTGCCACAGTCCTGCCAGGTCCTGCTACAGTCCTGCCAGGTCCTGTCACAGTCCTGCCAGGTCCTGCCACAGTCCTGTCAGTCCTGCCACGGTCCTGCTAAGTCCTGCCTTAACATTTGTACACCTACTGCCACAGTGAGACACCCCTCGCCGATTTCAAATAACTTTTTTTAATTTTAAAGCACTTTTATGGGCGCTCTACTAGAATAATAACATTTTGAGTTCAGTTATTTTTCGTGTCAGTATAGGTGGCGCTTTATGACAGGTCGCAGATTTTTATGATTTTCTCGAAAATTTGAAATGGTATTTTTATTTTTCTCTAGGAAGAAGAGCATCAAAATATTACAGTTACTGGTGAAAACCGCTGTCCGAAATGTTTATTCCTTATACAGTGTCCGGCAAAAAGTTGGATCCATATGGGAAACTTTTTTATTATTAATTTTACGTATATTTTGTAACAATTATAAATTAATTTTAAAAAATACCTTGAGTGTTTTAAATGGATCTATAAATAATTGTTACAATTAATTTAACTTATTTTAGCACAATAATATATTATTTCTAAAACATATTGTTTTATTTCTTACAATCTGATATAATTGCGCCAATAAAATGATATTATTTTTGGAATAACGCATTACTTTTGAGCAAATTTGATTTCATTTTTGCAAACTATAGTACAGTTGTCACAAGAATATTAAAATCTGTTCAAAATAAAATATAATTACCACAAAGAATTAATTATTATTCATTACATGAATTAAATCGTCATTGTGACAACAAAATTTTAATTTTGCTAAATATGCAATATCCAAAAATCAAATAAATTATAATTTACGCAATTTAATTTCTATTAAATATTTTTGGTATAGTTATGGATCAAATAAACCTTTATTGAAATTCCAATTAAATTATGTAATTCTTTGAATTCGGTGATTTAGTTGCTCGTTACCAACTCGATTATTTAGTTGGATGAAATATATCTGGGTATTGGGAATTAATCCTTTTTCTCAGTGAACAAGGTATGAAAATAAAGGGAAACACACACTAAGACAGATTATCCCGATACATGTTTTGGTATATTTTATTTGCAGCCATGCAATCAAATTAGGTACCCCAATTTTTCGGGCGATATATTGCTTCAAAAAGTTTAAAAGACACTTTTCTCTGTACTTATATTATATAAAAGAAAAAAGTTGATATACCTAGGGATGTTTATGTTAATCCAAGGGTGAAAGTATTCCACGGATCAAGTTCTCGGGCAAAAACTTTTTCAAATTCTTGAACAAGAAATTGTGCTTGAAAATATTATCCAAGTTTTGACCAAATTGTAAAAATCAATACAAGTTATTATATACCAACTAATATTTGACTTGATAACATCGAAGATTGGTTAATTTGCTGGTTTTGTTTCTTTTTATATTCGTTTTAGAAACAAAACCTTAAAAACAATTTTCTATCCTCAAAATCTGATAGGTTTGCAACTACTAAAAATGCCAGAAATTACTATCTTATATCCCAACTTGATCAAAAATTGAGAAGAAATTAATATTTGTTGGCAAGAATTTGGGGCAAATTTTAGCTGTTTACACGTAAAAATAAATTAAAGATCAACTTTTACAATTTCTTGAGCATGAGGCCGGACTTGTCTATTTTCCCATTCGTGAAACGATAATGTTGCAGTGCGCATGTCTAATAGTGTCTAGCTTTGTTTACATGCGCGAGATCATAAATCTGCCACTTTCGTGATTATTGTTTGCTTATCTAAAGGTAAATGTCTATGACTATGAGCCGACTGCAGTGAATTGGATGCGGTCTCAAATTAGCATCGGTAATTCAGGTTTACGAATTCGCCGTAAGATGGCTCCAGTGTTTCAAGTATTTAAAATAAATGGTTTCTTATGGGCGCGATAACTATTTTTATTTAAGTTAGTTTTTTTTAGGAACAATTAATAACTTTTCTATAAATTTACAGTTTATTTGTTTTACTTATTGGTAAACTCGGCCTGTATAAAATGTGTGTACGTCGTCCACAGGATGACCGTGAATTATTTTTTTGTAGATTACAGACCTGTATTTTGTTTTAGTTACTCCTCCTTAAATTCCAGAAGGCCTTGATTTTATTAATTTTTTGATAAAAATTTATTTAATTTTAATAACATTTATCATATTTTTATTTTATAACAATTTTATTCAGAAACATTTTAGTAGCAGACGCGTTCAATTTTAAGAACTTAATTGTGCAGTATTTTTAAAATGCTTATTTTTAAACTACTTTTTTTAACTTTGTGTATTTATACGACTTACGGCTATAATTTTTTTTCGTTTGTTAAAACTACGTCACTTTCGGTACAACAACATCTGGATGAAAATTATATACGAACTCTCGTAAGTATATTATAATAATTTATACAGGGTTGCGCGCTCCATTCGCGTCGATCTATTTACGAAAAGCCATACAATTATTTTAAAAGTTTTTATTGTAGGGTAACATTTGAATGAAAGTTCTAGGCAAGGGACAATATGAAATATTTAATTTTTTTTATATTTAATAATGACCTGTATAGGAAGTCTAGGGTGGTCCTTAATTATCAACTTAATTTTTTTTTAATAGTATCACCCTCTAGTTCCTTTCCTATTAGCAAAAAAACGAACGACAGAAAATATCAAGTCGCTCGACCCTTTAAAACTGGTGCCCAGCGGCACAGAACATTATTGCCACGACAATGGCCCATGGGCGAAGTTAGGGGGGGGGGGCTTGAGGGAGCTAAGCCCCCCCAATAACCGATTAACCCCCACCCCTCCCCCCCAAATAATAATTACCTTTACTGCAACTTAGCCTGCACAGTGCAAGTTGCTTTAGACTAGAGAGAAGAGGTTTGTTTCTTGTCTCTGTGTTTGAATTTGCTTTTGCTTATTTCGCTGTGGTTTATGATTGGATTGTAAGATGAAGAAAATCAGTGGTGATATTCGATCTTTTGTTTTCGAAAGTTAGTATACCTAAGTCTCCAATACAACCTGCTAACGATTACGATTTGCCTAGTCCTAGTAGCAATAGTAGCGCCGCCTACCCTTAAAATTCATCCCCTAGCACTCCGATCTTATGCTACCTTCCTGTTCATAACATATTTAAGTAATACTTTTTAAAATATGTCAATATGTGCTTCTAATAGTTTGATTTCATCAATGTACTAGTTCTTAAAGCTATAGTATACTTATATATTCCATAATTTTTACTGCATCGCCAGGGATTGGCTACCAAGCTCGGTTGCAATGAGAAGTCCACTTTAGGCAGGCGATAAATTTAGCGCCTTTTATGTTGTACTAGCGTGTATCCGGCATGCGTTGCAACCCGCTGGTATAAATACAAACCCGATATATTAGTACCCGGCATGCCACTTTCTGAAATTGCACCCGTGCGAAGCCGGGGCGGGTCGCTAGTTATACATAAAAACCTTCCTCTTGAATCACTCTATCTATTAAAAAAAACCGCTTTAAAATCTGTTGCGTAGTTTTAAAGATTTAAGCAGATATAGGTAGGGACGGACAGACAGCGACAGCGACTTTGTTTTATACTATGTTAGGATACGGCACGATACGCATCACGCTAGCGCTGGTTGACGTCACGAATATTGGAAACCAATTAAACGAGACGCGAGCTCTACCTTCACCTTCCCGCCAAGTCAAACGATTCGGCGCCTTCCGTAACCCATCGGAGCACGTGACTCGGTTGATCAATAGAAATCGATTCCAAGAGAGCCTGCCTCGTCAAACTGGACGGAGTATTAACGAGGTTTGTTTTAAGTGCCATAACTCTACACAAAACAGATTTATGATTTTATGCAGAACGCCATTTTATAGACTTAGAGATGACGACAGGAGAGGTGTACTTAATATTTAAATTTAATTTTTTCGGTCTTTTAGCGTATTTTTTGGTCGTCGCACCCCTGTCGTCATATAATGACATTTTATGTTCGTTGCGTGGTGTGGTCTAAATTTCCTTTTCTCTCTTTTTATTTACGTGAATAAGACAAAGTAAGATATTATGATAATCATAGGAAAAATTAGGTACTATATATATATATATTTACATCACGCTATCAATTTGACAACCTTTCACAGAAGCGTAATATGGCATCCACTAGAACCAATGGATATATATAGGTTTTGACTGCGTATACTAACCAAGTTAGCAGTTGTAAACAGCAAACTGACCTCAAATTAAAACTTTTTTTTTTGTTGATTTTTTACATTACTATCAATAGAAAGACCTTTTACAATCAGTGAATTTGACGGTCGAAATATATGTATTTTTTACTCTCGTATTATTTGTACGGCCGTATATTACACAGCAACGCTAACAAGACGACCGACAGTGTTGTCAGTTTTACTTCAAGCAATCAACTCTATCATTTAATCTTTATTTCGTCAATTTTGTATATTTAAATTTCATTCTGCTAACTGGCAAAAACAGTTTTTTAGCTTAATTATGCCAATGCAATAAGTACCTATATATTTTATTAGACCCAATCAAATCAAAAATGTTCAGTAATAGTGCTGAGTTCTAAGTGTTATTAGAAAACAATTTTAATAGTAAAATATAGTCCAAATCAGGTAAATAAGGTAAGGGGGGATAAAAAGTTTTTTACCTAATTATGGATAAAAAGTTTTCTTGCCTAAATACCTTAATGTGGTATAACATCTTAGTAGGAGCATCAAAAATAATAATAGTAGTAGTAGTAAACAGCAGCAGAAGTAAAAGAATTAGTAATTCATAGAAACTACTAGGTAACTTATTTTTTTTATTAAATATTTATCCTTAAAATTAACTTATAACCTATTTTATTTTTAACTTTTGATAAAAATAATACCAATATTAGGCAAGAAATAAAGCATATACAGGGTGAGAACTACTGAAAATATTTATTTAAAACTTAGGGATTTTATATTTTTTAGATGTAAGTACCCTCTTAAATTGAAATATTGTCGTCTTCCAATCACTTTTGCTTATACCAAAAGTAGCTGTCAACTTGGTTATTAAAAATTCTAAACTTTTTTTGTATAACAGTTCAAAGGTCTAAACTAAATTGTTTTTGAGATTTAAGCATTTAAAAAATGACATTTTTGGCAGTGGCTGATTTATAAATTTGCCGCTAGTAGGCTATTCAATTTTTTCCGCCCCTACCAGTGACGGCTCGTGAGTTGTGAAACAGGTGAAGCGTTCGGAAAAGAAAAAGCCCGCTAAATTTTTTAAGACCACGCCCAAATTTAGTCAATAATTTTTATTAAATATTTTAAAAATTTATGATTACCTACTTATTTTATTGAAAATGAAATTTCTTTCTGCAAAGTCAGTAAAGTTCCAACTACCTTTTTTTATCCCCATTAACAGACACGGCCAACAATAAAGTTTATTTAAAAAAATACTACCCGTCAACCATGAATAAAGATTGTACCATTTATTTCTGTAAGATAAAAAAAAAATTTTGAGCCAAATTTGCCGCCCCCTAAAATCTGCCGCCCTAGGCTCCAGCCTACTGGTAAGTCCAGCACTGATTTTTGGCTCTTTGACCGGCTATAACAACTTAATGGTGCCTTAAAGAAAAAAACTGCTTTCACGTTCCTATCTTACAGTTTTATTTTCTACTTAAAAAAAGGTTCTACGGTTAAATTCCGGGTTAATTTAACAACCGAATGTTAAGCGGAAGTTATGTTTTTAAGTAGAAGAAGCGCGTCGATTATTGTCGATAAAGTAGGACGGCCGATAACACGAGGCTTGTGCGCATGCACGAAGGTTCCCCGAATGAAGACAGCTGACCGACGAGTCATGCGCTCGGACGTATTTTTTCACCCATAAAACGTAACTTTTGTTTGCGCAGGAGATAAGCTGTAGGTGTCTAAAGGTAAATTGTCTATAGTTTGACCTGGTGAACCCAGTCAATGGACGAGATCATTGATAAAGAAGGCAAAAATTGGAGGAAAACAGTACATTTCTACTTCAGGAAAAGTTATTGAAGCTAAAAAATTACTAGAGCCTTGTAAATGTAAAAGAAAGTGTTACGAAAAGTTTGGTTTAGATGCACGGAAAAATATGTTCAAGAGGTATTTTGAGTTTTCATTCGAAGGTCAAAATCAATTCCTAAATTGTTCAATTGAGGAAATTAGTAAGCAGGTTGAAAGGTTAAGACGAAAGACTTAAAAAGTAAGCCGCCGCAAATTCGCAAGGAAATAACAATGAAAGAAAGGTTGAAGTTTGTCAAGTCATGTTTATGAACACTTTGGAAGTATCTTTGAAGAAAATACGCGTTATTGTTGAAAAAAGACGCAACTCAGAAAGCGAAATATGTCTGTCTGGAAATGAGACTTATATCTGTCAATAATTAGGTCGAAGCCCAAACAGTTGAGGAAGGAAAATAAACATCTAAATTTGGCAGAGTCTTCCTATAAGGCTAAACGAAATGATAGAATGTTATGCCTTGAGAATTCAGAAGTTGTCACTTTATCCTTTGATTTACAAAAATGTTATAGCTGTAAGAATTCGAAATTAAAAACTTTTCAGGTACCTAAATAAGAATGTTTTATACGATAGCTGTCAAATTTTGACAGGAAAGTGTAAATTTTTAATCCTTTTCGTAGCGAGGGTTATAGCTGTAAAAATCCTAAATTAAAAAGTTTTTCAGTACCTAAATAACAAAGTTCTATACGATAGCTGTCAAATTTTGGCAGGTAAGTGTCAATTTTTTTTGCCTTTTCATAGCGAGGGTTATAGCTGTAAGAATCCGAAATTTAAAAAATATCAGGTACCTAAATAAGAAAGTTTTATACGATACCTGTCAAATTTTGACAGGTAAGTGTCAATTTTTTTTAGCTTTTTCTTAGCGAGGGTTATAGCTGTAAAAATCCTTAATTGAAACATTTTTCAGTACGTAAATAACAAAGTTTTATACGACAGCTGTCAAATTTTGACAGGTAAGTGTCAATTCTTTTTTAGCTTTTTTGTAGCGAGGGTTATACCTATAAGAATCCTAACTTGAAAAATGTTTCAGTTCCAAAATAACAAAGTTCTGTACCATAGTTGTCAAATTTTGACAGGTAAGTGTCAATTTTTCTTAGCTTTTTTGTAGCGAGACTTATAGCTGTAAGAATCCGAAATTTGAAAAATTTTCGTTACCTAAATAACAAAGTTCTATACGACAACTGTCAGATTTTGACAGGTAAGTGTCAATTTTTTTCGGCTTTTTTTTCTAGAGGATTATAGCTGTAAGAATCCTAACTTAAAACATTTTTCAGTACCTAAATAACAAAGTTCTATATGACATCTGTCAAATTTTGACAGGTAAGTTTACATTTTTCTTAGCTTTTTTCATATAGAGGTTTATAGCTGTAAGAATCCGAAATTTAAAAAATTTTCAGGACCTAAATAACAAAGTTCTATACGACAGCTGTCAAATTTTGACGGGTAAGTTTACATTTTTTTTAGCTTTTGGATATAAGGGTTTATAGCTGTAAGAATCCTAAATTTAAAAAAATTTTAGTACCTTAATAACAAAGTTCTATACGAACGCTGTAAAATTTTGACAGTCAAGTGTCAATTTTTTTTTAGCTTTTTCGTAGCGAGAGTTATAGCTGCAAGAATCCGAAATTATAAAATTTTTAGGTCCCTAAATAACAAAGTTTTATACGATAGCTGTCAAATTTTGACAGGTAAGTGTCAATTTTTCTTAGCTTTTTGTAGCGAGACTTATAGCTGTAAGAATCCGAAATTTGAAAAATTTTCGTTACCTAAATAACAAAGTTCTATACGACAACTGTCAGATTTTGACAGGTAAGTGTCAATTCTTCTTAGGTTTTTTCGTACAGAGGATTATAGCTGTAAGAATACTAACTTAAAAAAGATTTCAGTACCTAAATTACAAAGTTCTTTATGATATCTGTCAAATTTTGACAGGTAAGTGTCAATTTTTTTCAGCTTCTTTTGTCTGGAGGATTATAGCTGTAAGAATCCTAAAGTGAAAATTTTTTCAGTACCTAAATAACTAAGTTCTATACGACAGCTGTCAAATTTTGACAGGTAAGTTTAATTTTTTTTTAGCTTTTTTCATATAGAGGTTTATAGCTGTAAGAATCCGAAATTAAAAAAAATTTCAGTACCTAAATAACAAAGTTCTATACGAGCGCTGTCAAATTTTGACAGTTAAGTGTCAATTTTTTTTTATCTTTTTTGTAGCGAGAGTTATAGCTGTAAGAATCCGAAGTTATAAAATTTTCAGGTCCCTAAATAACAAAGTTCTATACGACAGCTGTCAAATTTTGACAGGTAAGTTTCCATTTTTTTTTTTAGCTTTTTTCATATAAGGGTTTATAGCTGTAAGAATCCGAAATTTAAAAAATGTTCAGTACCTAAATAACAAAGTTCTATACGAGCGCTGTCAAATTTTGACAGTTAAGTGTAAATTTTTTTTTAGTTTTTTCGTAGCGAGAGTTATAGCTATAAGAATCCGAAATTATAAAATTTTCAGGTCCTAAAATAACAAAGTTCTATACGATAGCTGTCAAATTTTGACAGGTAAGTTTACATTTTTTTTTAGCTTTTTTCATATAAGGGTTTATAGCTGTAAGAATCCGAAATTTAAAAATTTTTCAGTACCTAAATAACAAAGTTCTGTACGAGCACTGTCAAATTTTGACAGTTAAGTGTAAATTTTTTTTTAACTTTTTTGTAGCGAGAGTTATAGCTGTAAGAATTCGAAATTATAAAATTTTCAAATCCCTAAATAACAAAGTTCTATACGGCAGCTGTTAAATTTTGACAGGTAAGTTAACATTTTTTTTAGCTTTTTTCATATAAGGGTTTATAGCTGTAAGAATCCGAAATTTAAAAAAAATTTCAGTACCTAAATAACAAAGTTCTATACGAGCGCTGTCAAATTTTGACAGTTAAGTGTCAATTTTTTTTAGCTTTTTCGTAGCGAGAGTTATAGCTATAAGAATCCGAAATTATAAAATTTTCAGGTTCCTAAATAACAAAGTTTTATACGACAGCTGTCAAATTTTGACAGGTAAGTTTACATTTTTTTACCTATTTTCATATAAGGGTTTATAGCTATAAGAATCCGAAATTTAAAAATTTTTCAGTACCTAAATAACAAAGTTCTGTACGAGCGCTGTCAAATTTTGACAGTTAAGTGTCAATTTTTTTTTTAGCTTTTTCGTAGTGAAAGTTATAGCTTTAAGAATTTAGAAATTATAAAATTTTGAGGTCCCTAATTTAGCTGTCAAATTTTTACAGGTAAGTTTACATTTTTTTTTAGCTTTTTTCATATAGAGGTTTATAGCTGTAAGAATCCGAAATTTAAAAAATTTTTAGTACCTAAATAACAAAGTTCTATACGACAGCTGCCAAATTTTGACAGGTAAGTTTAAATTTTTTTGCTTTTTTGATATAAGGGTTTATAGCTGTAGGAATTCGAAATTTAAAAAATTTTCAGTACCTAAGTAACAAAGTCCTATACGAGCGCTGTCAAATTTTGACAGTTAAGTGTCAATTTTTTTTAGCTTTTTCGTAGCAAGAGTTATAGCTGTAAGAATACGAAATTATAAAATTTTCAGGTCCCTAAATAACAAAGTTCTATACGATAGCTGTCAAATTTTAACAGGTAAGTGACAATTTTTTTTTAGCTTTTTCGTAGTGACGATTATAGCTGTAAGAATCCTAAATTGAAAAATTTTTCAGTACCTAAATAACAAAGTTCTATACGACAACTGTCAGATTTTGACAGGTAAGTGTAAAATTTTTTTGCTTTTTTTTTATCTAGAGGATTATAGCTGTAAGAATCCTAAAGTGAAAAATTTTTCAGTACCTAAATAACTAAGTTCTATACGAGAGCTGTCATATTTTGACAGGTAAGTTTAAATGTTTTTTAGCTTTTTTTTATATAGAGGTTTATAGCTGTAAGAATCCGAAATTTAGAAATTTTTCAGTACCTAAATAACAAAGTTCTATACGAGCGCTGTCAAATTTTGACAGTTAAGTATCAATTTTTTTTTAGTTTTTTTGTAGCGAGAGTTATAGCTGTAAGAGTCCGAAATTATAAAATTATCAGGTCCCTAAATAACAAAGTTCTATACGATAGCTGTCAAATTTTGACAGGTAAGTGTCAATTTTTTTTTTAGATTTTTTGTAACGAGGGTTATAGCTGTAAGAATTGTAAATTTAATAATTTGTCAGTACCTAAATAACACAGTTTTATACGACAGCTGTCAAATTTTGACAGGTAAGTGTCATTTTTTTGAAACTTTTATTCTGCAACCCTTAAACCAAAACCTGAAGTCACTGTTACCACTTATAAGCAAATCAATCCAAATGTATTTTGAACAATTCCTATATGTTTTAAATTCTGCTCCAAATATTGATGACACGCTGTCCGTGGAAGAAGGAGACGAAGAAAATTAATAGTTAAAACAAAATGTGTTTTTATGTTAATATAAAAAAAAAATAAAATAGTTACAATCATGTCGTTTTGTTTCATTTAAAGGGCCAAAGTCAAAACTTAGTTAATTTTGAGAGTGGTATGTGGTATTTTTCTTGTAAATTTTGTTAAAAAAAAATTTTTTTCCTTAACAATATAAACGATTTTAAAGAGTATCACGTTTAAAGAAGAACTTGTAAAATGCTGTCAACAAATAGTTTTTGAGATCAACGTCATACAAAAAATTTAAAAACTCTTTATTTTAAAACGATCAATTTTGACATTGGCCCTTCTTGCACCAAGCCACAGAAACCATCACAATCTTAAAAAGCGCAATAATTATAATATTAACCCCCATCAAGAGGTCGTCAAATAATCGGCTATCTAAAAGGACACAAGTTTTATATACACATTGCGATGTTGCCTATACATAGGCCGTTAATTAAGCGATGATATAAAAGACAAATATACGTTAAAATATACGGCGCTTGCAGCGACCTCTTCTCGCGGGAAATGACGCGTAACTAAAACTATACGAAACTTTCATACGACCGACTAAATGACGGCCGACCAAAAATTTGGCATTTGTCAAATGACGTCATCAGCATCAATTTTACACGGTTTGCTATTTGACGGCCATATATGGCCGTCAAGTGCACCTGGCCGTCAAATTGAATGTAAAATGACAATGTATGGTCGTCGAATTGATAGCGGGATATATATATATATATATATATATATATATATTTACGGTAATGGTGTAAAACTAAGCCAGACATAGCAACTTGAACGTACATTCCTGATCCACTTTTACAATCCCAAGCCATATATATGGCTCAGGATTGTTTTCCCTGTTAATTTTTAATGCCGCCTTGAAAAAAACCGTTTGAGTTTTTTTTTTAATGGCGTTTGGTATTACAAAGGGTCTGACAGAGAAAAAACCGTTATTTTGATTTTTGGGCGGGCTATGGAGTTAATTTTATACTGGTTTAGGTTTGTATGAATCTTAAAAATATAGTTCCTTAATAATGCGATAGGGGCGCAAATGTTGCCGTCAATAATATACGAGTATATATCTGCAAACAAACAAATATAATCCAGTAACAAGTGACAACAATGTTAAAAAAATTCAATTAGTCTTTATACGGCGACGACAAGTTCGCTGATATTTAAATTACTTAAGCGCTTATCTGTGAGTGCGCGCGCCATGTCCCAAAGAAGTAAAAAAAATGCATTTTTGGGAAAGGAAAGTGCTACTAAAGATAAGCAAATAAATATTTGTTTTATAATACAGTTTCCTATATAATACAGTTTACTAATATTAAAATTATAAATTAATGCATACATATGATTTTTTTGTTAGTTGCACAATTTAAAAATAAATTCGGTCAAAGGTGCATGTTTAATAACCATATTAAATGTAGATATCTAGAACGGCTTTAAGTTAAACAACATACCCCGGTGAAAATACAAAATTTACTCACTATTTTTAAAAATACGGAAAACGGATATAACGAAAAATTGTTTAGAATTTTTTAGAAAGATATACCCAAATAGAACGGTGTATTGTATTCTAAGAATTTAATACCATAAACAATTCAAATGTTTTTAAAATTTTAACGCTTTGTCATCAAATGACACATCAGTACTTCATTCTTATTATCATTTTTTTACCATTTCGGCCAACCAATAATAATTGCAAGGGCTAAATAGGTATTAATTATTTTTAGTTTTACGAAAGTAGTCCATTATCTCAGAGTGGAGCTGTTGAGATATGGGAAAAAATCACAGTCAAAAATATATAGTAAGTCAGTTTATTAGGGTGTACATGTTTCGGTACTAGAAAATACGATCATCAGAACCGAAACATGTACACCCAATAAACTGACTTATAATATATTTTTGTGGAGATGACTGTGAGTTTTTCCCCATAATTATTTTTAGGATTTAGTATCAAAATGATATTACAGATAATGATGTTTAAGCCGTTAAATATTTCAATAAAATTCAAATCGAAAGTTAAATTTACAATTCATGTTTGTTGCAATAATATTTAACTCAACTTTAAAATATCGCAAAATTTCCTTATAGTTTAAGCTCCCACTGCGAAAATAGTATCCCATCGACTAAAAATTAAAATGTGAAAAGGTGGCAAAACATGTAAAAATTATGAATGATGAAAGAGTTTTGGTCTTCCATTGTCTTTATTTGTTTTAAATCACAACGTTTCAACTGGTAAGTATCTCCAGTCGTCTTCAGGCGAATACTAAATAAGTAAAGTAACTACAAGACTATTTATACTAGCTAGGTGTACTGAAGCATAACTGAGGTGGGTGCAGTCATGCGTTCAGTTGGTACGCGTTCTTATCCTAATATTACATGTTTCTAACAAAGGTTTCGAGATATTTCTTATGTCTAATGGTAGTTTACTAAAGCAGCCTGCTGGGTTCTGGTAAATAGCAGCAGCTTCCTTAAACTTTCTTTTCCTCCAGTATGGTTCCTTATGTAGGATTTCAGCTTCTGGCAACAGCATCCAAACTTCAGTATACAGAAAACCTACGCATACAAGTCAGCATCTCAATTTTACATCAAATCACTCAAACAACACGAAACGTGGCATAGTTAAGACCCTCTTGGATAGAGCAATTGCAATCTGTAACTCGGAAGAAGCATTTAAAAAAGAAGCTCACCACATCAAGACCGACCTCAACAAAAATGGCTATCCCACAAAATTAGTTGACACAATATTAGAAAATCGTAAGAATCGACCTAACGCGCAAGAAGCAAACAGAGAGGCACAATCAACACTCAATATTCTTTCTGTATGTCAAAGGAGTTTCTGAGAAAATAAGAAGACTAGGACAACGATATAACATCAACACCGTATTCAACTCGAGGGATACCCTAAGAAGCCACCTGACGAAGACAATGCCTACAAGTTAAAAAGATAGGAAGAACTGCGTCTACCAAAGAGACCGACAAGTCAGGTGCAGCTGACCATGCCTGGAAACATGGTCACCATATCTTGTGGTCAGAAGCTGAAATCCTACATAGGGAACCACACTGGAGAAAAAGAGAGTTTAAGGAAGCTGCTGCTATTCACCAGAACCCAGGCTGCTTTAGTAAACCATCATTAGACATAAGAAATATCTGGAAACCTTTGTTAGTTAGATAGATGTAATCTTAGGATAAGATCGCGTGCCAACTGAACGCATGACTGCACCCACCTCAGTTATGCTTCAGTGCACCTAGCTAGTATAAATAGTCTTGTAGTTATTTTACTTATTTAGTATTCACCTGAAGACGCTGGAGATACTTACCAGTTGAAACGTTGTGATTTAAAACAAATAAAGACAATGGAAGTCCAAAACTCTTTCATCATTTAAGAAACATCATTGTCTCCAACCTTCAAACAGTCATGTAAAAATCATGCTGCTTCCGGCAGACAAGTAAAAATTTGTTAACTGGTATTTGCTTACAAATTTTTGAATTTAGCTAAAAAAAAATATTTTACTTTTCAGAATACCTGCTTGAAATTTACATAATTTGTGGTAAATAATGAAACATTTTCGAAAAAATTTGTCTGACTGAAAATTTTTGTTAATAAATTTATCAGACCTAATTTGTTACAAATAATTTTTTTCATGAAAGTACACTTCATAACACCTCTTTGATTCTTGTTTTAAAATAATGTTTAAGATCTTTTAATGCATCTGTTCAGTAAAAAACGTATTTTAATACATAATCTAGGATCAGGATCTAGTACATTTACTTAGAACTGAAATGAAAAATTCTGTTTAGTTAGCAACGGCCATACCATATTTTTGGATTTAAAAATGATGTGGTTGTGGCATTTAAAAAATGGAGTCTGCCGTAGTAATAGCATTTTTTCGCTAGCAGACCAATTTTGATGCATAAAAGCAATCTTAAACTTCATTTTAAAACAAAAATAAAAGAGTTGTTATGAAGTGCACTTTCATGAAAATAATGGTTTATTATTTACCACAAATAATGTAAATTTCAGGTGTTTTGAAAAGTAAAATAATTTTTTTAGCGACGTTCATAACTTACTTTACTACTTGTCTTACCGGGCGTAACATGCTTTTTACATGCAACCATTTTCATTTCTATGTAGGGTACCATTTTCACTGTGGGAGCTTCGTCTATTACCTTACCTAATAATAAGCACAACAAGAACTGTCTTTCAAAGTTTGGAATCGCTATTTGTTTATTAAAATAATAGAAAAAAGACAAATAATAGTAAAACGTAAAACTTAAATTATCATGAATCCATGCATTGACAAGAGACATTTTGCCATGTACATTATTAGTTAATTTTTTATCAATACACAATATATACAGGGTGAGTCGGGAGGAACGGACCAAACTTTAGGAGCGTAATATAGGGATACGCAAAAACAATTTGAAAAAACCCATATGTTCTTATTCGATAATCATTTGTTTTCAAGTTATAGCGTAATACCAAATAAAGAAAAGTTCATAAATTAACGGTTTCCTTATAGTGTTCTTTTAATAAATGTTTAAAAATACCGCCATTGACTTCTAAACATTTTCCGCTTCGTCTACGAAGATGGCCCCCGTTGCTCTTCTAATTGCTTCATGTCTTTCTTCTTTAAAATTGGCTGCAGTATTTCTAATAC
Source organism: Polydrusus pterygomalis (assembly GCA_963969555.1). NCBI lineage: Eukaryota > Metazoa > Arthropoda > Insecta > Coleoptera > Curculionidae > Polydrusus > Polydrusus pterygomalis. The sequence goes on along the minus strand of OZ018378.1, from coordinate 23,612,505 downwards.
GTCGAATTAGTGCATCCCGAGTGTCCACTTTTAATTTGTACACTTCATTTTTAAACCAGCCCCATAAACAATAATCTAGTGCTGTGGGTCTGGAGATCTTGGAGGCCAATTAATAGGACCACTGCGACCAATCCAACGCCCTGGAAATGGTTCGTCTAAATGTTGCTTGACCTGACGAGCAAATGTGCAGAAGCTCCATCGTGCTGGTAATACATTTACCTTCTGATATTAACAGGAACATCCTCTAGTAGTTCTTGTAACTCATGTTTTAAACCATTTTGGTAGTTGTCTCATGTGAGACGATTCTCCAAACGGTGAATGTGTTGCTTTATCTGTAAAAAGTATACGCGATACAACACGATGATTATTTATCCACCGACAAAATTCAATACGTTTAGCATAATCTTCCGGTTTTAGGTGCTGTACATGGTATGGATATAAGCCTTGCTCGTGGAGTGTGTTTAATACTCTTTTTTTGTGGAATCCCCAATTGAGTACCAATTCTTCGTGAGCCGGTCGTTGGAATTTCTTCTACTAAATCCAGAATATTTTCTACTTGTCCTAAACCTTGTCGAGTAGCTCGTTCAGATGTAATGTTGGCACTGGGAACCAAAATTCAAATTATTCCAAGCGGGTAAAAACGCGCTGCTAGTAGTCGTGACGTCAAGGCGTATCATTTGTCAGATTTGTGTGTGACATCCACGAAATAGGTTATAGGTTTTCAATAAATTTGATGATTTGTCAGATTTGACATCCACGCGTCAAGCGACACGACCTTAAAACAACAATACAATAACAATAACACACGGCAATCCAAATGCAAATTGGGTCGCTCGGCACCTGTCAGGAGTGTCAGGATGACGGATGACCAAAAGTCATACCCCCTGACGTCATCGGGCTTCGCGCGCTTTAGAGATCGTTTGAAATGCTTTCGACACGCGCGAAACTTTAAAGAATTTTTACCAAGTTATTTTTGATTTTTAAGGAGTAATAATTGGGGAATACTTCTTTTAGGCATAACTAAATCATATTATTGAGAAAAAAAAATTTTAAGTTCCCTATTAAAATGCCCGATTAGTAAATTAAAAATTATGGAAACCAGGCCACTTTTTGATTGTGAGAAAATCCTTTTTGCCAAAGTCAGAAATGTCACAATTAAACTTGCTGATTAGTTAATTATTGTTTAAAATCTTCGTGCAATTCGACATCAATCTTATAAGATATATTATATTATGTCATAATTTTTTTTTGTTAAATATTTGGCTTTAATTACACCGTTATTTATTATTTAAATCAGAATAGTTAAAGTTTACTTTTCCTATATTGGCAACGTTGTACTGGCTTAGTATTTACCGTGGGTGAGCAGATTCTTGTATACTTTGGCTTGGGAATGGTAGAAACTTGCAGATGGCTTGAAACGGTACGGAATTTAGAAAATATATATATGAATTTAAAAAAATATTAACCGATATTTTTTCTGTATATATATTTCAAATTTGGCAAACACGAAAATACATAAACCGACATATTTCAATCCTTTTAATTTATATATAAAAATAATGGCTGGATCAGGATTGTACGAATTTCCAAATGGCTTAGTTTTGATATAAAGATCTATATATATATATATATCAGGTAATTCCGTTTGGTTGTAGGTTGTAGGACTTCTAGGTTATTTCAGTCGCGGTCGCGTACGTATATAGGCGATAGATAGGTAATACAATAATTATACGTACATTTTAAACGCTTTTAGGTGACTTTTGAGTTTTTTTTAATTATTCATTGTTTCAATAATAATAATAAACTGTTCAAAAAAATCATATTAATTATTATTGTGTTATTTTTCATTTATAAGTGATAAAGTAATAATTTATTAACATTAAATTATTGACCAAATTTGGGCGTGGTCCAAAAAAATTTCGCCTCCCCCCCCCCCCGATACACGATTTTTTTAACGAGTTTGAAGAAAATATTTGTAAAAATTTGTTAGAATGCAATAATCTTATATGCACGGGGGACTTTAACATAAATATTTTAGATTTACATTGCAATCATACAGAACGTTTTCTGATGCTGCTAGCAGCATATAACTTAACTCAGCTTATTAATGAGCCGACTAGACAGGGAGCGAACAATGCAACGCTTATAGACTTAATTCTATGTTCTAATACGGATTTGGTAAGGGGTTCTGGGGTCGATATAAATTTTGATGGCTCTGATCACTTCTTAATAAAATGTCAGTTAAAACTTGAAAGTTTTAAAAAACAGCCATTTCTTGCTACATATCGGGATTATCGACATTTTGATCGCGTGGCTTTTTATAGAGACCTCCAAAATATACCTTTTAATGACATTTATTACTTACCTAATATTAATCAGAAAGTAAATACCTTTAATTCTTACCTATTAGAGCTTTTTAACTTACATGCACCGATAAAAACATCTCGTATTACCAAGAGAAAGGCTCCTTGGCTGACACAAAATATAAAATTATCTATGTCTCTACGAGATAAAGCGTTATCTAAATACAAAAAAAATAGGACCGCTGCTAACTGGGAGTCTTATAGACAACTAAGAAATTTTGTAAGTACGGCAATAGTCAGGGAAAAAAAAGCATATCTTGAATACCGTGTCCAAAACAATAGGCCAAAGGACAATTGGAAACTTTTGCGAGAACTTGATATTTACTCTAAGGCTAAAAGGGAAGTGCCTGAAGTCCTGGGTACCGCTGATGACATTAATAATTTTTTTGTCAAAAATGCTCATTCCAGTGATCCAGATCCTGAAACTTTGAGGTTTTATCGTAGTCGTAAAAAGAACGATGCTCTTGGTTTTGAATTCAAACTGGCAACCATTGAGGAAGTTGAAGGGGCTCTATCCTCAATAAAATCCGAGGCTGTTGGTAGTGATGGCATTGGTTTAACTATGTTAACTTACTGTTGTCCTCATATCATACCTGTTATCACCCATTTGGTGAATTTCTGTATTGAAACCAAAATTTTTCCAGAAAGCTGGAAGACTTCTTATGTGCTCCCGTTACCAAAAGTTTCCTCTCCAAGTGAGCTAAAAGATTTAAGGCCTATCAGTATATTACCGACTCTTTCTAAGGTTATCGAAAGGATTCTTGAACAACAGATAAGAGAATATGTTTCATTGCATAAAATTCTGCCAGCTGTACAGTCTGGTTTTCGCAAGGGGTATAGTTGCACAACGGCACTTTTAAAGGTGACTGATGACATTCTGGAGTCCTCGGATCGGGGCAATCTCACGGCACTGGTTCTCCTGGACTACTCGAAGGCCTTTGACCGACTAAACCATGATCTCTTATTGGCTATACTTCATTATTTGGGGTTTGATCATAACTCACAACTTCTTATTAGATCTTATCTCACTGGTCGAAGTCAAATGGTAAAGATGAATGGTGTGGCGTCAAGTTCTATGGCTGTTACGTGTGGCGTACCTCAGGGCTCAATACTTGGACCATTATTTTTTTCTCTTTATACGTCACAACTTATAACGTATCTGAGGTATTCGAACCTTCACATTTACGCTGACGACACACAGTTATACTTCTCATTCACGCCGGATCAAATCCCAGAGGCCAATGATAGACTGACGCATGATCTCAATGCTCTCAGGGGGGCATCAGAGGCCCACTGCTTGACCATAAATCCTTCTAAGTCGCAGGTTTTGCTGTTTGGCCGGCCACAATGTCGAAACCAGTATGAAAATCGCTTGCAGATTAGCTTGAACAATGAAGTTTTAGCTACTTGCACTACAGCTAAGAATTTGGGGCTCCTGATGGACACTGATCTGAGGTTTTCGGGGCATGTTAACAGTTCTATTCGGAGGGCTTTTGTTAATCTTAAATTGATATTTAACCAGCGGGCTCTACTTAGCGAAAATATTAGAAAAGTTTTGTGCGACTCGATTGTCTTGTCACATTTTAATTATTGCGATGTATTGTACGGTCCCTGTCTTTTGGATTCTGATGCTAAAAGAATTCAACTAATGCAGAATTCATGTGTGCGATTGATAGGTGGTATTCGAGCCCGCGAGAGGGGTGTGAGTGCTAAACTACGTGAAATCAGCTGGTTAAGAATGAATGAGAGACGCATGCTACATAGTTTGGTCTTATTTAATAAAATAATTTATAAAACATGTCCTGATTATCTGTACAATAAGATTAGGTTTAGGAATGATGTACATAATTTAGAACTTAGACATAAATTTATGATAACTCCACCTATTCACACTACATCTCTGTATGAACGCTCATTTAGCTACCAAATTTCGAAAATCTACAATAAAGTGCCTACTAATTTTAAAATCTCTTCCAGTTATAGGTTTAAGCAATTTGCGAGACAAAATATTGCCTTATTTCTGTAGACTCCTACTAGTACTCGCACCTCGTCCTCATTTTCTCTTGTTTTTTTTTTTTGTTTGTGTACTTGTATATCTTGTTTTTTACTTAGATATTATAGCCTTATAAACTTTATATAATAACGTTAATTCTTAGTGAATAAATTAGTATATGTTAAATGTGTATTTCGGTTGAGATAGGAAGCCGAGCTTCAACTCCGCCATTTGTAATTTTAACTTTTTTTTTGAAATTACAATAAAGTCATTATTTATTTATTTATTTATTTATTTATTTATTTATTACAGTTAAAAGAAAACAAGATAACTGAATCCTAAATTAGCTCTCCAATACCTAATAAAGCACTAAGTAATAATATATAGGGTGTTCTATTTTAAAAAATTAAGTTGACTTGTGCCCTACTTTTTTGGGCAACCCTGTATAAGGAAAAATATTTTCAAAATATGTAGAAAATAAAAAGAAAGTTGACGTGTCCGAGCGATTGTTGATAAAATAAATCGTCTTTTAGATAATGAATTTATTCCATACTTTTTGTCCTCACTGTATATTAAATATGACGGTGACCACACACAAGAAAGGTATTCCAAACATGACCTAACAAGAGTTTTGTAAATGTCCATTTTTTTTTAAATCTAGTATTTCTTCATATGAATCCTAACAACTTTAATGATTTTTTTACAATGTAGGTATTCATAGTGAATATGGAAATCTAATTTAACATGCAAGTGAGAGTACATACACACACACAATAATATTGTGTATTGTAGAACAACTAAATAACAATCTGATTGTGTGTTATAGATCAGTTGGTACAATCTCTAACCAATTCTCTTAGCTTAAGGATAAATTACGAGACTTGGACAAAAATGGTGTCTATTGACTATCGTGTGATTCGTGCCCAACCGAATATGTAGGTCAAACAGGTCGCTCTTTTAATACTAGAATTAAAGAACACCTTTGTTCTAGCAGACTTCCACATGATAATAAGTCCCCCTTTGGTTGTTACATTAAGACATCCACCCATACCTTCAACTTAAATACAAACTTTAAAGTAGTACGTACATCACCTCAACAAAGGGAAAAAATTAGAAATGCATGATGGAAAATATAGAGATCGCGCTCTCCCAATCTAGATCTCCACAGAACCTAAATGAACAGAGCATTGTTTCCTACAGAAACTATGTCACAGCCATAAATCTTTTAAGGACTAAACATGACTCTCCTCCTCCCCTGTTCGTTACACAAAAAATCAATTCAAATAAAGACTAATATTTTTAATCTCCACTTAATTTAACTTCAATGACTAACTATATTGCTAATCACCCTTTTTTCCGATATAAATTTATACAAAAAAATTCAATATTTTCAAGTTCAAATCTCTCATGGTACTCTGCTGTAGTTATGTTTTGATGTTTGGTGTGGTGACGTCCATTTCAGTGTTGATTTTAATTTTAATTTTACGTAATTGTTAATATACAGGGTGGCCCTTTAGTGTGGCAAAGTACAATAGCTCCGTTACTATTTCAAATACATTAAAAATATGAATACAAAAGTTGAAGGGCAGTAAGTGACTTATAACGTAAAATTATTTTTAACTCTATAGGGTGGCTCAAAAAAGCGGAACAATAAAAAAGGTACTTTTTTCAAATGGAACACCCTGTATATTTTTTCATTTTTAAATTACACATAAAATTATAATTCTTTTTTATTTAATACATTATTAGTCTATACTTTATAGTTTTCGAGATATTGACTCTTGAATAGTGACATTTTTGAACTTTGACAGCTTCTAACTTTCTAACAGTACGTCTTAGAGCAAAACGGCTTACATGTCCTTATCTTCAATTTTCATTATCTTCCCAAAAAAATCAACTTCCGGTTAAACCGGATGTTACTCGAAAGCAGGAAATATAGTTGTTCCGGTTTAACTGGAATTTGATTTTTTTGGGAAGATAATAAAAATTAAAGATAGGGACATGTAAGCCGTTTTGCTCTAAGACGTAGTGTTAGAAAGTTAGAAGCTGTCAAAGTTCAAAAATGTCACTTTTCGAGAGTCAATATCTCGGAAAATATAAAGTATAGACTAATAATGTATTTAATAAAAAATAATTGTAATTTTATGTGGAATTTAAAAATGTAAAAATATACAGGGTGTTCCATTTGAAAAAAGTACATTTTTTCTTGTTCCGCTTTTTTGAGCCACCCTATAGAGTTAAAAATAATTTTACGTTATAAGTCACTTACTGCCCTTCAACTTTTGTATTAATATTTTTAATGTATTTGAAATAGTAACGGAGCTATTGTACTTTGCCACACTAAAGGGCCACCCTGTTATAGTGCGTCTCTTTTATGTCATTTGTGACAGACCTTAAGTTCTGTAAGTACACTTGTTGTTTTTATGTATTAATATCGTGTATTTTAATTGTGACCTTGTTTCTAGATTTATCTTAACAATAGCGTGTACCCGGCATGCATTGCAACCCGCTGGTATAAATACAAACCCGAACAAACCCGATATATTAGTACCCGGCATGTCACTTTCTGAAATTGCACCCGTCCGAAGCCGGGGCGGGTCGCTAGTTATACATAAAAACCTTCCCCTTGAATCACTCTATCTATTAAAAAAAAACGCTTCAAAATCCGTTGCGTAGTTTTAAAGATTTAAGCGGATATGAAAGGGAACAAGGGGCGACAGCGACTTTGTTTTATACTATGTTAAGATAGTATAAAACAAAGTCGCTGTCGCTGTCTATCCGTCCGTCCCTATAACCTATATATGCTTAAATCTTTAAAACTACGCAACGGATTTTGAAGCGGTTTTTTTTAATAAGTAGAGTGATTCCAGGGGAAGGTTTTTATGTATAACTAGCAACCCGCCCCGGCTTCGCACGGGTGCAATTTCAGAACGTGGCATGCCGGGTACTAATATATCGGGTTTGTTCGGGTTTGTATTTATACCAGCGGGTTGCAACGCATGCCGGATACACGCTAGTAATTTTATAATTAGAAAAATTTTCCAACTTAGAAAGTTAAAAAATACTTTTTCTTTTGTTACTTACAGAACGCCTTGATGATTGCCATTTAGGCCGAAACGCGTAGGCTTTATAAATTTTTAAGAAACACGACAGGACTTTTCTTCTACCTTCACTTAATTATCATGTCCCTTCTGGAAAGCAGTCACGACTTCGTTACAAAACAAACTACTGATCTGATTTTGGTGATTCTGAAATTTCTTATGTTCACTTGGGATCACTTTGACGGTAGTGGGGGAACAGTGAACCAATCGAACACAAGTCAGATCTATTTATATATCAATCTAAACCAGCGAATCAAACACGCCTCTGACATAGGTACTTAACTAAATGAATTAAACTATTTTTGCATGCAAGTCACTTTCTGATTAAATTTAAAACTTGCCTATTTTAGGGCGGACTCATGATGAAGAGCAATTTCGACGGTCCATTAATATATATGATAAAGGTACAGCAAGAATTTGACCAGAATGTAACGCTTATAGGAAGTCAAAATGTATATGGGCCTAACGGAGAGCTAGTTGAAATAAGAACAGTAGAATTACATCTGTCTCCAGAATTCGTAAGTCGATCTGGTAACTTTCTTTTGTTTTTTTCTTTGATTTTCTCAACCCGAGGGAAAAATTCACCCGTTCCCATCGGTTGGTGTCAATGTCAAATACATTAATATAAAAATAGGTTGCAAAAACAATATTTTTAAATGGGTCTTTTGGAATTTACTCATTGATCTGAGAAAATTTCTAGCCCGTTACTTTGTAAGCGGATGGCGCGGCGCTATATTCTTCGCATTTTAGACGATCGATTTAAAAATTTAAAAAATGGGGATGTTTCTCTAGGACACCTATAGGGACAAGAGACAGGACCATCCCAAGAGGGGGCGGGGGGGAGGGGTACTCGAGGCAACCGCCCCGGGAGCTATACCTAATCTGGGGGCGCCGAAATCACTGAGTTCGACAGAGTCGGTTTTAGCCATTTTAAATTAAGTATTATTTATTTTTTCACTTTTAAAGAGATGACAAAATGATTCGTGTCGGGCGGCATTGCCCAATATCATTATATATTGAGTATTAAAATCAAAGATCCAGCAATATTGAACATGAACTACAGCGAAAAAAATTGATAGTGGATAAAGTATAATCATAGTTTAAGGAATTATACCATAAATATATTGTATTTATGGTGATTGAAAGTGACAAAGTGTTTAGTTTTGGCGAAGATAAGTGCTCCTATTCTCCTAATTGGAAGCCACTAAATTCGCTACTAAAGTTGATGTAGTTTTAAAGCCACAACACAACGACATCGTGTTAGAACTAAAAAAAGAACATTTATGTAAGGTACGATGGCGAAGTTGAACGAATTCAAGATCCAAAGCAAAAATATAAAATAAAATTTTTAAATACCCAACGAAAATCTAAACACAGGGAAAGAACAACACATTAAACGAGAAATACTTACTTAAAATATACAATCTACATTAGTGTCACCAGTAAAGTCCGCATCATATGGGATTTTTTTTTATTAATAGCTTTATTCAAAATTTGACTTTGGCATTAAGTTCTGCTTCGATCGAGATGAAAATTAAGCAAAGAAATAGTAGTCACGTGATTCGCATTATCTGTCAAATTTTAATTTTTTCCAAAAAATAATTCAAAAAGGGGGTTATTTCTGAAAATATCGAAAAAAGGTATTAGAAAAAGTTGTTTTAAATGCAGTTTCTAGCCCACATGCTGCATAAGATAATTTTGATTTTTTACTTATATTTTGTAAATTGCACCACTTTTGCAAAATAAAACTCAACGCAACCTACATAAAACTTCTTAGTTTTGACAATGCTTTATTTCAGATAGATTTTCTTTAAAGTAGCGCCATATTAAATGTGTGTTTTTGTACAAAATCAAAATTGGGCTATTAAAATTTGGTCGCATGTGATGCAAAGTTTAGTTGTTTTTGACCCTGAATAAGGTAATTTCATAAAATAAGTATTTTTGAAAACGTAGTTTGTGTCTGAAAGTAATACACCTTAATATTAAGACAAAAAAACACAGTGTCATCAGTAAAGTGTTCATTAAGTGGAAAATATAAATTCGAGTTTACCTTAACGTAAAGGTTATCTATTTTCAACGATTTAATTTAAAACCCCTTTACTTTATTTTTTTACTTCTTCTTTCTTACTTTATTTTCCACTTAATGAACACTTTACTGATGACACTGTGTTCTTTTTTGTCTTAATATTAAGGTGTATTACTTTCAGATACAAACTACGTTTTCAAAAATACTTATTTTATGAAGTTACCTTATACAGGGTCAAAAAAAAAAACTTTGCATCACATGCGACCAAATTTTAATAGCTCAATTTTGATTTTGTAGAAAAACACACATTTAATATGGCGCTACTTTAAAGAACACGTTTCTGAAATAAAGCATTGTCAAAACTAAGAAGTTTTATGTAGGTTGTATTGAGTTTTATTTTGCAAAAGTGGTGCAATTTACAAGATATAAGTAAAAAATAAAATTATCTTATGCAGCTGAAATTTTGCATATGGGCTAGAAACTGCATTTAAAACAACTTGTTCCAATAACTTTTTTCGATATTTTCAGAAATAACCCCCCTTTTGAATTATTTTTTGGAAAAATTTTAAATTTGACTGATAATGCGAATCACGTGACTACTATTTTTTTTTGCTTAATTTTCATCTCGATTGAAGCAGAACTTGATGCCAAAATCAAATTTTGAATAAAGCTATTAATAAAAAAACATCCCATATGATGCGGACTTTACTGGTGACACTGTATACCTACATAATTAAACCATGATAGTAACTATTTCGAATTTCTATACGATAGATATACAGCGTGATCAGTTAAAGCTACGGAGCGGCTATATCCAACAACTCCTACAAGAGTTGTTGGGCAATTGCCACCCGCCTCCACCCCCACCTACCTTGGATCCGCCGCTGCTTAATACATATTATGTGTATCGAAACTGCATAGCATATTTATTTATTTATTTGCAGTTTTTTTTACAATAATATTAAAAATCGATAACATTATTTTTTTTTTATAAAAATAAATCCAACGAAACATTACAAAACCATAGATTAACAAATCTGTTCGATTTTGTAATGAAAAAATATGCACCCATTCAGATTATTAATTTTTAATCACATCATAATTATTATATTTAAAAACCTATAAGTAAGTAATTCAAAAATATTTGATTATATTGATATTACTTCATTTTTAGATTAAAAAAGGAATTCCTGTTGCCGTTCACGATGGTCTCTACGCAAATGTTTATCAATTATATGCTCTACTCAAAGATATGTTAGACATTGCCACAAAAATTGGCTTCTCCATAGCTGTAGCTAATAAAAAATATAACAAAGATGGTGATGTTACTGAAACGAAGTATTTTGAAAAAGACGTACTGGTAGGTGATTATTTGCAACGACTAAGCAAACACTAAGGTGCAATTAAGTGCCTCGCTATAACTTGCATGTATTAAACAAATCAAAAGAATACCATCTTTTGATTCTTTGGACACAGAATATATAAGTAGCTACGCAAATATTCTGTGCTTTGGAGAATGGACTGCTTCTTTGAAATTGCTTGCATTAACTTGCACCTAATGTACACAGCCTTTAACAGCCATATGCATCGTTTTAACTATTGCACGTTTATTATTCAAATTCAAAATTTCTTATATTCAGAAAAATACATTGTATTTAAAAAAGCTACGCCATTTAAATGGTTACTAATTTACGAATTGCAACAAACGAATTTTATAATTCTTTTCAAAAACACAAAAACAAAACTTTATGACACATTATAATTTTCAATAATATTAACGAGAATGAGAATTAAAAAAGAACTCCATTTTTATGGGAATGTCACCGTTTTACTGCAGCGGGTGGACGAAACCGCACGCGGCATTCAATCTTGTTAATGTAAAAACATTATTATTGGCCACATTTCCTTACTTTATGCAGTATTTTTTGGAATTTTACAAAGATCTACAAAATATATACCGGACTCATGACCAAACCTTTAAAAAGAGGACAGGTCCGGTAAAAAATGATGTCTGGTATCCCCAAATTAGGCACATAATATATGAATAAGGCAGTTAATTTGTTAATCTTTTTTAAATATTTATACTTTCAGTACACTTTCACCAGAGGAATACATTTCTTAAACAAAACAATTGAAGTTAACACTAGCGCGATAGTGGAAGATCATATAAAAAAATCACAGAAGAAGGGTTTAGGAGTAGCAGTACATAAATTTAATTCCAAAGGTCAATTTCTCAGTGAAGAGTCCACAATAGTACCAGAATATTTAGTAAGTTTATATGTGCATGTTTAATTGTACCTACCTATATCAGTATAAAAATCATTTATGAAGTAAGATCAACGTCAAAGACAGTATAGAGAATACATAACGATAAAACTATAAAACGAAGAAAAGCAACGCGATACCTGTAACTGATGTATACTAAAGGAACCTATTTTTTTATAAGTTACAACATTGTGATAAAAATTGCACACAAATCACAATAATTTTTTTTTTTTGGCCTTGAGCGTAGCTCATTTAGCCACCACAATAATTAAAGTTGTATTTTTCTGGCTTTCAAGGAGGCGAAATCATTTATTTTTTAGATGTTCGGCGATTTTGTTAGGCGATATTCAATTGACAAAAAAACTTGTGTCCCATTGAGGATCTTAGGTAGTTCTTGAGCTTTAGTTTATTAAAAGGCCGCTCTGCTAACGCAGACGTTATAGGACTGCTTAAATAAAATTGCCTGTACCTACACTGTCTCCTTGTTTTTAGTTTGACGTCAAATCAAACTGGAGTATTAATTGGAGGATATGGAAAAGTCTTTTGATACTTTTCTAAGTTCCTCAAATCTCCATTGCAATTGCTGGATTATCGTATTTATTGCTTGTTGGTATCAACCAAAACTGCATCTCCATTGATATGGATATAGCCTTATACTCGAATTGCTTACGAACTTTTTGCTTTCTTCCATTATGAGATCAACATGCATAGGCTTAGCTAGATCAATAGTTTGCTAATAAAATATTTCAAATTTTTCGTTCCGTATTGTCCTTATCGTATTTCGAATACTTTCTAGCAAATCGCTGTTAATCGCAACAGTGCAGGTTTGTTTCTGTAGGAGAATATTTACCCTGTCTATTTTCTCCAAGATATTGTTCCACAATACTGCAGATAAAGTAGAAACTCTTTATTTGTTTTATTAAGTTTTCTATTCCTAAGGTTTCTTCATTTTTTCTAATTTCTAGAACTTCTTCTAAAGCTCTGATGATATTGGCCAACTCTTTATGTACCTATACTGTGGATACAGCCTGCTTTTTATATGACCATCGAGTGTCGCAATGCTTTTTCAAAGAAACAGTCAAATTTTGCTCGATTATGCCCCACCACAATTAAGTAAATCAACATTAGTCAATAGGAGAAGGTTGCCCATATTGGACCAATTTCCAGATTTCTTATCATAGATCCTGATAATAACGCAAAATCGATCTTGAAGCTATACCTTAGTATACTTTAGTATGTTCTTCAACTGCAGAATTTTTTACAAAATTTTATTTCAAAGTATCTATGATATACCAGGCTATAAAAAAACCTCTGCAAGTGGTTCAATATAGGAAACCGGTTGCCTAAATTGCACCTGGGGGTTCCAAAATTGGACCATATGTTTAAAATCGGAAGCTTGTGTGTTAAATAAATAAATAAAAAATAAAATTGTTGGTATAGGAAGTTTTATACGTATATTTCAAAATAACATCAAATTTACAATCAAAATTTCGGTAGAAAACATCCTAATGCAAAAAAGTACCTATTAGTTTCCTATATTGGACCAGTCATAGTTTCAATTTTTAACTCAAAGAAAAAAGATTTTAGCAATATTGAAATGGTGTTAGTTTAGGACATTAACTTATTTAAAGAGAAAAGTTATTTTTGCACAATTTGGAAAAATTGCCTAAATTGGACCAGTTCAATTTTGGCAATCACCCAGTGGTCCAATTTAAGCAACTACCACGTGTTTTACAAAACCACCCAGGAAAGAAACAAGAAAAAACAAATATGGCATGGTAATAGGAGAAATAGAAAGAGAAAAACTTACTTGATAACTTGCATAAAAAATATTTTGCTTAAAGTTATATGGTTCTAAGTTAAGTTCTTAGGAAAATCCTAAAAATATTACATTAAAATTGTGTAAATTACGTTTTGCTCTGTACACGCCAAGCACTAAAGGAAAGGGCCAACTAGTTGAGTTTATTGCCGATCAAAGAATTTGGGTGGAAGTATGTTAGTATTGCCAGATGATATGGCACTTGCTTAGTTTCGGAGAAATGTACTGTGGTCCAATTTAGGTAGCGGTTCAATATAGGCAACCTTCCCCTATTAGGTACTAAATCAAAATACACTCCAGAACCGGCTCAGCGCCATTTTTGTTGTTTTGTTTTACGTTTTCTCTGTGGATTTCTTAACATGTGTGAAGTTAGCAATGTTTATCAGCAACGTTTATGAAGCAACGAACGTTTTTTTGGGTACGTGTCAATTCCGCCTGTAGCGCTTGTAAATGAATTTTAATTTCTTTAGTGGCGAAAATTGAAATTCTACCATTTGGATTTATCGCTTCTAGTAAACTACCCCATAAGGATAGAATTTAAATTTTCACCGCTAAAATAATTAAAATTCATTTACAAACGCTGCGTCTCGAAATTTGTATCCTGTAATATTTTTCTTCCGGTTTTTTGGAAATTCGTATATAGCAGGTTATTTATTCCTTTAGGATATTTTACTAAAGATGATAAATCCAAATTGTTGAATTTTAATCTACGCCACTAAAAAAATTAACATTCGTTTACAACCGCTACAGGCGGAATTGACACTTACCCCAAAACAATTCATTGCTGATAAACATTGCTAACTTCACACATATCAAGAAATCCACAGAGAAAACGTAAAACACAACAACAATAGGGCCGAGCCGGTTCTAAAGTGTATTTTAAAGATGTAGATAAACAAGGAAACCCTAATAAGACGGTTGTACGCATGCCCATACCTGTAAGGTGATAAAGCAAGTGACTGGAGCTGTGTGACAAACACATTCTTTCCTCCATAAAACATAACTTTTGTTTGCGCACGAGATAAACTGTACGGATCTAAACTTAAATATCTACGAGTAAAAGTAACTTAATAAATTACTATAGAATATCAGTATATAGGTACTATAAGAGGTCAGTTTTGCACTCACTCCATCTCCCACCCCGGATTTAGATTTGCACCCGCGCGCTTTTGATTTATCTTCAGAAACTGCGAAATAAACAAAGTTTTCATGTTTTCTTCTCTTGATTTCAAACGATCGACGAAAAAGTATTGCATGTATTTGTTCCGCATTTCCAGACTTTTTCTACCAGTTACACAATATAGTATTTAACCACCATTTTTTATTTTCGTTAGTAAAGTGTATTTGACAAATTTTTATTCACTTTTTCCTCTTCCACGCAAAGGTAAACTGCAACTTTTTGATTTTTAGGTTAGTGTAGTTAACGACGACAAAGAAGTTGAATTAGAACTTTTGGAAGCAGTACAAAAGGGTTTAGCAAAGGTTTTTCTTAAATATCAAAACCATAAAGAAGAAATTCCAAGTAAACTTACTGAATATCTTAGTCTGGAATACCCCAAATTCGACTATGTCGTTTTTTTTAATAACCCCCGAAGAAACATCAACAAAAAGTACAAAATAAACCTGCAAGTTGCCTTTGACTACTGGGAAAGTACCGAATATTTCAATTATTGTGTAATTGTGCAGCAGAAGAATTAAAGTAGGTACTTACTACAATATCTAAACGCATATAAATCCATTCCTGATGTTAATCAGGCTTGAAATGTTATGATAAATACATTTGTTTTAATTTTATAGTATGATTAAATAAACGTGACTTGTTTGCAAAAATGTTTTAATTTTCATAACGTCGTCACTAAAATGAAAATATGATCAAATTTTTACAGGATTTATTCCAGAATTGGAAACATTGATGAAATAAACCTGAAATTTGTACGTCGCAGTTTCCAAATATCTTTTTTACCATATACAGGGTCTTGCAATAGTAGCGTCAGGCTTCAACAGGGGCGAATGGGCCCACCGGAAGATTTCCCGGTGCGCCGGTCCCTCAGGCGCCGATCGCCGCTGTTTGCCACCTTTTTGCTTTTCTTTTTTAACAATTTGAATTTTTATGTTATCTTTATGTTAAATATTTTTTATTTAATTTTTATATTAATAATAAATATTGAGTCTAATGAAGAAAAATGAAGCAATTACTTTTTAGTAAAAGCAATTGCTCGACTAGCAAATGCTATAAGTAAAAGCGATTGCTAGATCTGGATATGAATAAAATTTTGAAGCAATTTTATTGCTGACAAATTGGTTTAGGCTTTCGCGGCCAGTCGGTGAGCTAGTGTAGTCATCATTCGGGTCTAAAGGCCGTCGTCGGTTGGAATTGCTTCCTAACGTTTCGCTAGCACGAGTGGCGAGCTTCTTCAAAGGTCCTTCCATTTCCGGTGCTGGAAGTAGACTAACGAAAACGAACTCTCGGGCGCAGGTTGTATTTATACTGGTGGGCAGGGGGCGGAGCTTGTTCCGCTTCGGTTAACTTCGGGATATCTATCGGCATTACTCGGGAGTGTCTGAGGATAGGATTCCAGATCTGGTTGAGCCTGAGGGTCTCTTCTTTTCTGTTGAAATTGTCAGGATGCTTATGGATCGAACTACCTTAAAAAGTTGGAAGCTACACTAAAAAAAGCGATTCCTTAATTTATTCATCACATTTTAAGCAAACGATAGCAATTGCTTCTATTTTTTAAGAAAAAGCATTGACTAGAAGCAATTCCTCCACTTTTAAGCAATCGCTGGACGCAGAACAATTACTTTAGTTTTATTCATTGGCTTTCAAGCCAATTACTTCGATTTTATAAGAAAAAGCAATCGCTACATTTTTATTCATAAGGCTCATTTTTTTCACCTAAATGTGTTTTAAATGTAAAAAGTTTTTTTTTTATTTATGAGTTTATAAAAAACTAGCGTGTACCCGGCATGCATTGCAACCCTCTGGTATAAATACAAACCCGATATATTAGTACCCGGCATGCCACTTTCTGAAATTGCACCCGTGCGAAGCCGGGGCGGGTCGCTAGTTATACATAAAAACCTTCCTCTTGAATCACTCTATATCTATTAAAAAAAAACCGCTTCAAAATCCGTTGGGTAGTTTTAAAGATTGAAGCATATATAGGTTATAGGGACGGACGGACAGACAGCGACAGCGACTTTGTTTTATACTATCTTAACATAGTATAAAACAAAGTCGCTGTCGCCCGTCTGTCCCCTTTCATATCCGCTTAAATCTTTAAAACTACGCAACGGATTCTGAAGCGGTTTTTTTTAATACACTGAACTGCAAAAAAAGTGACGCACCTAATATTTTGTAAAAGTTTGATGACTCGTAACTTCTGAACTGGTTTCTGTCAATAAAATAGTAAACTTGAAAAAATAACGCGAAATAGGTTGGTAATGGATTAAATGACGTTGAGAATGCCACCTTAAGCTGTCACTAAGTCAAAAACCAAACTGATGTATGCAAACAAAATTTAAAATTTTTAATAGGTACTAATAGTTTCAAAAATATTTCCATATGACAAGACTATGCGACAAAAATAGCTTTCGTATCGAATATGTGGAATACGGAAACGTAATAATGACTGAAAAAAAACCAAAAATAAATATAATACATTTTATACAGATAGCAGAAATATCCGCAATGTAAACATATTTTGTAAACGTTTTAGATAAAATTAAAACTGAGTAATCTACGATTAGGTAAGTATATTAATAAAATGTAAGGCGGATATGACGTCCGACGACGAGAAAAAAAACGTTTATCTTGGTTTGAATACGTCCATAAGAGCCACAGGCCTCTAAGTAGAATGCTAATTATTACTAACAATCAATTAAATTTAGATACCTACCAAAAAAAAATGCGGCATTTTATCTCTAGACTTGTGTAAAGCCTTTGATACTGTAAACCATGATAATATATTATTAGTTAAATTATTTGATATAGGCATAAGAGGAAAAATTTATCGTTGGTTTGAAAGTTATATAAAAAATAGAAAACAATGCGTTAAAATAGGAAGTAATATTAGTTCCTATCAAACAATTAGATGTGGAGTACCACATGGTTCTATTCTAGGAACAACATTGTTTCTTATTTATATTAATTCTATTTCAAAATTAAAATTAATTGGATAAATTAACCTTTTTGCCGCGACACA
This sequence comes from Polydrusus pterygomalis, assembly GCA_963969555.1. Lineage (NCBI taxonomy): Eukaryota > Metazoa > Arthropoda > Insecta > Coleoptera > Curculionidae > Polydrusus > Polydrusus pterygomalis. The sequence goes on along the minus strand of OZ018378.1, from coordinate 23,594,733 downwards.
ACAATTATTTATTATGCTAAAAATATTGCGGACATCCAATTAAATATCAAAAAAGATTTTAAAATTATATTTGACTGGTTGCAATCTTATAAATTACCTTTAAATTTTAATAAATCTTCATTTATGTACATTGACAAACAAAGACTAGATATGGAGAAGCAACCAATAATATTTAATGGGGAAAATATTAATTACAAAGAGATAACATAAAATTTTTAGGATTATATATTGAACAAAATTTAAGCTGGAGAAAACACGTAGAACATATTTTATTCGAACTTACATTTCTCCGTTAATTGGGATATTCTTTAACATTCGTCATTGTATATCTTTAAATTATTTAACAAATATTTAACATGCATTAGTACATTCAAAAATTCAGCACCTATCTTATTTCTATTTGGGGTTCAGCCGATTCAATAGTACTAAAACCTTTAAAGAAATTACAAAATAAAATTATTAAATGTATTCATAGATTTCTGCACTTGGAACCAACAACAAATTTATATAAACCGAATAAATACCTAGATATAAATAATTTATATAATTTAAAATTTTGCATATTTATTCATTCTTTACTTTTAAAACAAAAAAATTCTAACATAACGTTTACAGAATAAGTTCATGATATTCATAGACATGATACTATAGACATGATATATACTAGACAAACTAATTTTTTACAAACTATTAAAATAAACAGTAACTTTGGAAAATGGTCATTGTTATGGATTAATATTAAGTATATAGTATTATATTTCCTAGTATAATTTTCTTTCTTAACGAGTTAATTAAACGTTTATAAAACAAAACGATTTTTTTTAACTGTCTTCTGTATAAATGGCACACCATAATATCCCTGTACCAACGGGGATTTGGTTTTTATAGGTTGCATCTACTAATTTGAGTTGGCAGCATCATTCCAACTGACTGTAACTTCGTAGCGATCGTCGCGCGCCAACTATCAAAATACAGGGTTATGTTATTTGGATTTGTTGAAAGGTCAAAATAATAATGTCTGGATATCATAAACAATGTTAAAAATTTCTTTTTGATATTATTTATTTCTTAATCAAACAATGCACCTGTTAAGATTCATTACCTGTTGAAAGAGATATTATGGCACCATCATAAAATTCTCCCATCCGCCCATAGAATGGCGTTACGCCACTGTACCCATTAAATGAATAACAGTATGTCTCCGTAAGTTTGCACCATATGGAAAACTTTCTTATTAGGTATAGGTACCTATTCATTTTACGAAAAAAAGTTATTCTTCACAAAAAGCTCTGCATGGTCTAAAACCTAAAATGCAACCATCAAATATCAAAATTTTCCAGTCATATACGAGGTTTGTCAAAAAATGTGAATTTTTCCCAAGAATGTGAATTTTTCCCAACAGTAAAGTACCTTTATTTTTGACATTATCAAAAATTGTTATAAAAAAAAAAGTTGATCAGAACTAAAAACCACGTCTAAACATGCAATTATACGCATTTATGTTGAAAAATTAAGTTATTATTAATTATTAAATTTTTTAATTAATTTAATGCTTATTATTGCATATTTAGACGTGGTTTTTAGTTCTGATCAACTTTTTTTAATAATAATTTATGATAATGTCAAAAATAAAGGTACTTTACTCTTGGGAAAAATTCACATTTTTTGACTGGAAAATTTCGATATTTGAGGGTTGCATTTTAGGTTTTAGACCATGCAGAGCTTTTTATAAAGAATAACTTTTTTTCGTAAAATGAATAATAAAAAAGTTTTCCATATGGTGCAAACTTACGGAGACATAGAGGTAGGTACTGTATATTCCAACGAAGTTCTTAAGCTAAGCAACAATTTCAAAAAGTCGTAAAGTAAGTTTAAAAATAAAATCTAAAATTATTTTAAAATATCGTGTACCGTAAAACTTCGGCCAGATTTTACAGTTTTTTGCATTTTTTAAGGGTAAAAACTTTCGCGATGCAATTAATGTTTTTTATGTGGGATACTACATCCTTGCTAGAGTACTGCCTAAAAGAAAAAGTTTATTTTTTTTTTTGTTCTAACATATATATATTTTTGGTTGAAAAGTGTCCGAATTTACCCTACAAGGTGGGGCAAATTCGGACACCTTCTTTAAACCGAAAAATATTGAAGTTAACATGGCTGAATAATTACTTCGGACACTAATTTAACTTTTAAAAATATATTAGGTGGGTAGGTACTAAAAAAAGTTAGCATAAAAGTTACAAATATTTTAAAAAAAGGCTTTCATATTTACCATATCACATAATATGATATTTATTTAAAAATATACAAAATATTTTCTTACAAAAATAATAACAAACATGTAAACAATAAAAACAATCTTATCACTTATAGCGAATTTGGGAATCCTATAAAATTCCGATGCGCCTTGAAGTGACATTGCTTTTCGCCGAACCGCCCTACAGGCGACTCCCCAACTACCTTCTGTATATGCTAACCATGTCCGAAGTTGCCCCTCAAATTTGGGTTTTTTTGCTTACACCTCTCTAAAAAAAAACATAGCAACTATAAACTTCAAATTTTTTCAAAATGTTAACAACATACATATAGTGCGTTCGGTTTTAAAAAGGTCGAGCAGAGCGAGCAGATGCAGATTTAATGTCACGTGATATTCGGGCTAAACAAGCGCGTAGTATTTACCGAACCCTTTTAATAGTTTGTCGAGTTCCATCTGACATAAAATATAAAATTAACCTCACTTTATCATACATACTAAAAAGTAAAATAAAGTTATCCCCTATCATAACTAGTTTCGGCTGTGCGCCAGTTACTTTTACCACTTTTGAAAAAGTTCCAAAAATGGCTTCATAATAAAATAACACGTGGAGACGAGACACTTACCTCTAAACGCTGCTCACTGTCGGAACGTACAAAGGCAACTGTTAAGACCAGTGTTGCCAGGTCCAACATTTTTTTCCCTAGATAATTTCTTAAAAATTCCCCAGATTTTCCCTAGATCTTTGAATTTGAAGAAGAAAAAATGTATTCACTTCAACAATATTTTTTACGCTTCTAGAAAAAAAAAAAAAAAAAAAAAGGTCGCCACTTCCGTAACGCAACTAGTTTGTTGTGTAGTCAAAGTCATTTATGAATTATAGATTACAGTTAAGAACCGAACATCTTTAGATAAAATAATTGGGCAGGTTCGATTAGACTTCTAAAAAAAAAAAAAAAAAGGGTCAGTCCCGTACAGTAACACTTATGTGTACATATCTTCAGAGTTACGTTTCTACTTAAATATCGTATATATAGATAGCGTTTTTGCCATGGGTCAATCGATTAATAATAATTTTTTAAGTGATTGCTTACCAATTATCACAAAATCAAAAAAAAAATCCCTAAATTATAGAAAATTTCCCTTTTTCCCTACTGGTTGCAGACTTTCCCCAGATTTAGGGAAATTTCCCTAGCAATGGCAACAGTGGTTAAGACTAGTGATGGGATAACTCGAGTGAAAAATAACCTATAATTTGGTTTTTTCAATCACTTGAATTATTCGATTATCTTCGGAAATAATTCGAGTGACGAAATGAGTGACGAACATATGGTTTTTATTTTCCAACGCGTCTCCAAAGCTGCTGCCCGCCTGTCAATCACTTACTGCGGCCAGAGCCATCTCCTAGCGAGCGGCTACACCGAGTGGTTCGGTTATTATTGGCGATATAATTCAAATTAAATACTGCATTACGGGTTACCTTCCTGTGTAAGATAGGATTTATTATTTAGATTTAAATACTGCATTACGGGTTGCCTGCGTAGAATAATAGGATTTTTTTATTTAGATTTAAATCGTCGGCGTCTACTGAAAACTTAATGTTTAGTGGTGAGTATTCAGTACTATTCATAAATATCATGCATGAGTTATGCAATATCGGAATATCGTGACATCTCAAGGTCAAGTAGTTAAATTGATAGATCTGGGAACTGGGAACCATGCCCAAAAATCCACAAATATCTCCGCCACGTTTAATAATCCGCAAAAAATCAATCGATTAACAACACCGAGTCAGTTATTCCCAATACAAATGCTGTATATCAACATGAACGATGAACCGCCAATATTAATAATTAATATTAGAATTTGAGTGAAAAAAAATCGATTATCATTCGGTTTTTTAAATCACTCGAATACTCGGTAGTCGATTATTAAAATAAGTCGATTTTTCCCAACACTAGTTAAGACACGTTTCTGAAGAGAAACAGCGCGCTTGCATTCTTTATTTCCCCACCACTTAATTATTTTAACCCTGATGTCGCGATGTCCTAAGTTACCCACACTGTCCGAAGTAAGTAGCCCCATTTTACGGTACCTAACATAATCAATAATAATCATCATAAAACATTAGAAAACAAATATTCTACATACCAGCCATGAAAATTGAAAAATCATTGTAAATCAATAACCAGTTATTTCAATTTATAAATAGCTTATAGTAGGTATAGCCAATTTTATTTACATCGAATTTAATGCTGAGGTTCAACTAAGAGTATTTATACACAAAATACAAAAATATCTCTTGTTTACAAACCTGATGCGGAACAGAGTTTGGGCACACGTTAATACATATTTTTGGTATTTCGCATTAAAATATTTGTCATAAAATTCATAATATATCCTTAATCAATTAATCACATCATGGTCCTCTCCTCTTCGATGTTTAAAAACAGAAAGACAGAATTTGATTAACGCGTTCCGCAGGACTTCCTTAACGCCCCAACCCCCCCCCCCCCCTTCCCTCCAAGAGCCATAAATAGTATCAAAAAAATTGAAACAACCCAGTTTAAACTTTAAATAATTAAAATAAAATTATAACTTAAAACAGAATACCATCTTGTTAGCTTTAAATAGTTAATAGTTACCTCATTAGTCTCTTTAAACAATAAAAGAAAAAACACCAAAAGTGCCAACACTGCGAGGGACGAAGAGGTATGACACCGACTGCCATTTGTGGCCACGCAACATCATTATGGTGGCTATATTCTGTCCTCCCAACAGACACGTCAGTATGTTCTACCTCACATACGTATAGTAGCTACCGTGCGAGCAAAAATTATTTGCATCAAAGAGGGCCTTGCATCTAAGGACGTAATGCTTGGCCGTAGAGCTTAATACCTGTTGGGTGTCAGTAGCTACCTGAATTAACAATCAATCAGTTATTCCATCATCTTTGACGGTCATTACAAGTAATTTGATTCATCGCTAATTTTTCCTATTTCTTGAACAATTCACACAATGGGTTTTACGGAACAGCACAAAACATTCATGGTTGAAGCGTATTTTCGGAACAGGGTTAGAGTAAATGATGAGTGGCAATACAATCCGGGTTTGTGCATGGACGATTTTCACAAACATTTTCCTAACGTTGCTTTTATCGCTGGGGATTTTATCATCGCCTGAAAAGAACCGTGTTTAGGGAAACAGGTTCCGTCAAACGGGGTGACTTCGGCCGGGTTTTACAACTCTTTTGATCACAGAGGACAAACCGAGCAAGTAAATACTCTCTAATTTTCGGCTAAGATACCTCTAACCTCTACTAACATTTTGACTATTTTAAATTTTTCATACTTGCTTTAGTTTTTTTTATTTTTTTTATTAAAGAGTGTCCGAAGTTACCCCAGCGAGTGGGGTGACTTCGGACAGCGATATAAAACTATGTAAAACCGATTTTAATGTTGTCCAGGGGAGACTTCGGACCAACTTTCGCTTTTTTAGCAACCTACGACGACGAAAACGTTATTTTGTATAAAAAACACCATTTTATCTTATCATTTTTTATAAAAATAGAACAAAATAGCATCCTTTAATTATAGAACAAAATAATATCGTATATAATGAAATGAAAACAAAAGAATACTTATAAGATAATTAAAAATAATACAAAACATTTTTCTAACATAAAAAATTAAAAACAAACAAATTTTTATTTCGCAAGTAAAGCCATTTACTCTATATTGGGTTCAGACAGATTGGCAAACGTATGGCCGAAGTCACCCCCTAAAACAGAATATTTTTATTATCACCCTGTATATAAAATGTCTGTAAAAATTAATTAATTAAATCATGGCCAAAGCATTCTTAAAACAACATATATCTCACTAGCATAAACATAAATTATGTAAAAACATGCATATAATAAGGAGGGCACAACTTACTTTTTCACTATTTTCATAACCAACAAATCATGTCCGATAATAAAATCATAAAAAACGGAACACTCCTCTTGACTAATGACCTTCACCCGGCAGAAATCAGACGGCTACTGAGTTGCAATCATGTGCACCGACCGTTTTTGGGATGACACGCACAGGGTTGCCGCTAGTAACACATATTCAGAAGATTTACCTGGTGTCCGAAGTCGCCCCAAGTGACCGAAGTCACCCCGTTTGACGGTTCTATACAACACAAAAAAGGAGCAGGAAGACCATCTGTAAGAACAGAAGAACTTGATGCAAACGTTCGTGAAATAATGCAAAATACGCCAACAAATTGTATAAGACGCCTGTCCCAAGAAGTGGAAAGATCTTATGGAACATGCAGGACTATTCTTAAGAAGCAGCTAAATTTACTTCCTTATAAAGTGCAAGTATTCCAAGTACTTAATTTTGTAAACAACAAAAATAAATTTGTATTTGTCTACTTATTTTATTACTCATTAGTTTGGCATATCATGTCATAATATGAATTTGACAAAATTTTAACCTAGCTTTGGTTAGATATATCGTCCCCATATCATTGTGATCTAAACCAAGCCCTACGTTTTTTAATCCAAGCCCTCTTTGATGCAAATAATTTTTGCTCGCACGGTATATAGTTTAGTCGCCGTCATATACCTAATGAAAACTAACCTCTATCTCTATGCTCTATACTCTATGGTATAATAGAGAAGATTATCAGCTACTATTGTCATAAAGGCAATGACCCACCTTCTATATATCACGGCCTAGCAACACGTTGGACAGATCCGTTACGAAAGGTGGGAGTCATATTTCGCTTAGATTTATTTATTATTTCTAGCACAAAATTTAAATAAAATCAATATCGACTGTAAATTCTACAGGTAATAATTGAAATATTAAATAAATATCAAGGCATTTCATAAATTATTTTAAGAGAATTGTATCGCGAAAGAAGATTTATTTATACAATTCTTTCAAAATTAGCAACGAAATAATAGTTATTTGTTTCACTAGGCAGAAAAGCACAAAATCTGCTTTTCTGCCCAGTAAAACAATAGTTATTTTTGTATTAAGTGCGCAAAATAGGTGTTTTTTTAATGGCACATGAGATTGTAAATTTTTACCGAGACCGTCAGGTCGAGGTTAAAAATTCAATCAAATGTGCCATAAAAACACTTTTGCGCGCGAAATAAAAACAACATTTTTTCTACAACTGTTTGTTGTTAACTATTTTTTATCATGTTTAGAAAAAAAATCTAAAATCATAATTCATTTAAGGTATTATTTCTTACACCTGTTCCCATTACTATGGAAACCTAAAATTGTTTAAATTTTATTGATTGTCAAATCTATCGTTTTTCGTGTCAAAAGTTTATAGTTGTTTGCTCAAGTTTGATACCATTTAAATGTCTGAAAGTGATAGTGAGACGCCTCACGAAATTACGGATGCGGCAGAAATCGTTATATCAAATCTTTTGCCCGTGAAATCAAGAATCAAATATGAGAAAGTGTACACTCAGTTTCGCGATTGGTGCAATATAATGAAAGTAAAAACAGTAACAGAAAATGTTTGCCCTGTTATTTGGAGGAAAAGTAGAAAATTTTAAAGCCACCTACACTATGGAGTACCTATACGATGCTTAAAAGTACCCTAAACATAAAGGAAAATATTGATCTGCAGCGGTTTACTAAATTGCTTCCATTTTTAAAGAGCAAATCCATTGGATATAGAGGAAAGAAGTCTAAAGTAGTAACAAAGGAGGATGTAGTAAGGAAGAGAACTTCACCGTTAATTACTATTCTATAAAGATAGTTAATTTAATTCACTTTAATAATAAACTTTTTTATAAAAAATGTTTTGGAAATTAATTTTTGCATTTTTATACGAAAACATCAATCAGCTGAGCTTGCCGTGAAAAAATATCATTTTTTCACGGTGAAAAAATGACATTTTTTGACGGTGAAAGAAAGCGACGTTTTGTGCATCCATAGTAACCAAAAAAAGTAATCTTTTTTTGACAGTTGTAGAAAAATAATTTTTTTTCCAAATTTGTTCCAATTTCACGCAAATTTTTTTATATTTATGTATGTTATTTATGACATTTATTGAATTGTTGTGTTTACTTGTCATTTTAAATTTTAATTTTTAATGACACCTGACAGGCTCAAAAGGTGTCATTAAAAGACCGCTTTTAACATCGAATTGAGAATACTGTATGAATAATTGTATTCTTTATTCGTAGGCTTTTAATGTCATTTGGTGAAAAATTGATATTTTTGTAATAATGCGGCGATGATTTGATTTTCTTTAAATGTTAGTTAATAAAATAATAAACAAAAAGCAACACGAAACAGGTTGGCAATAGAATGAATGAAGTTACGTAGTGGCGCATTCGCCATTTCGTTTTTTTACCAATGTTTCGTTTTATTCAACAATCGGCCAAATACCCATCTTTGAAATACAATGGCCTACAGTTTGACATTAAATAAATATAGTCACAGAAAATATAGCTACGCAACAGAACGCTAATGAGAATAGGAAGACAGGCGACAAACGAAAACGGCCGCGAATGGTTACTCGAAAGGTTCGAGGTGGCGCTGCGAGTAACAGTACAAGCATTTATCGTATTTCGCCGATTTCGCGCTGTTCTGAGAAAGAATTTATTTGGTGATGTTGCCGTTCAGATACACTCTTGCAATTCGATTTACACTTACTTGGATTTTCGCAAGTTTATTTATTATTTTATATCATAATGCGGTTTATTGAATGACAGACCTATCAAAATAAAAATAAAAATGTACTTACATATAATATACCAGAAAGGGTCACATAATATAATAATAATAATAATAATAATAATAATAATAATAATAATAATAATAATAATAATAATAATAATAATAATAATAAAGGTCGCAAATTTTTTTTTACATTATGAGATGTCAATGTTTTGGGGTCCCTAGATGACGGAGAATGATAAAATTTTGTATATGGATTAAGAATTAACACTGCTTCAAACCTGTTATAAGTAATTTTATTGTGCTATACCAGCGCGTTATATGGGTATTCTGTGATCAGAGTCTAGTAGATTCAGGGTAAACAACTAAAAATGTATATCGACTATCGAGCGACAAATAAAGTGCTGGGCAAAGGTGGGTATTTGGCAATTTTTTAAATTGGAATAACTTTTTTATTTTATTTTTGTTATTTTAATACACTAAAAACCGATCAAACTTTTGTTTTTTACACTTTTCGTTTTAACTATCTTTAAAAAATAATCGACATCGATTATTAGCGACCCTGTTGAAATATAAAAGTAACGCTGACTAAGAGCTTATTCTGTTTATGGTTTATCTGAATGTCGAACGGATTTGTTTATGTTTCGACGATGGCGGTTCCATTTTCCATTTTCATGGCGTAATTCGAGACGTAATATTTGTCAAGGGTTCTTTCTGTTTGTTTTAAGAAAGAACAGTAAGTTAGAGTTCAATTATTGTCTATCACAATAATTCACAAGCCCGGTCTTTGTAACCATTCGTTTTTGTTCGTAATAAAGTATTTTACCTGAGTTTCATAATTATTTCTCTTAGTACCACCACTTAATCTCAACAGACCCTGTATATAGTGTAAAAAGTTATGTTAACCAACATAAAATATTTTGTAGAAGTTCTTTTTTAATTACGAAAAACAGTGGTTTATTTGAAAGATTTTAATGACGAGTTTTCTAATTTATGAATTTAGTTATTTAAAATCACAGCATTTTATTTTGTCCCTGTAAAAATAAATAATTTTTTATATTTTGGCTAGTGTCCGACCGAAACAAGATTTTCAGCCCAAACCGAAACCGAACCTTCAGCCTTGGTCTCAGTTTCGACTGAAACCGAAACTTTTATACATGTTTAAAATTTTATTGTATACTAAAATCTAATTTATTTTATATAGGACGAGATCGATCTTGGGAACGGATTGAACTCTTCCCACCTAAAAAAAAGGTCAACAGCGAAAAACATTATTTATATAGACAACACTGCCTACGAACTCACCCTAATTTAGGCGAACGGTTCGCGACAATTCACGAACACTGAGTTTCGGCGCGGCCGAAGGTTCGGCCGATTTGTGGCCGAAACCGAAACTGTCACCAAAACTAGATTTTTTGGCCGAAATTAGCCGAAACCGAACCTTCGGTTGGTCTCTAATTTTGGCATTGCTTCATAATGAGAGTTTAAAACCTTGCCGCTAATAATGTCGGAGAGACTTCAAACGTTTTGCCGGAATGCCGCTTCCTATCGGCGTTTTTTCCGGCGGCTAAAGTGGTAGATCAGAGAGGTTTACCTTTTACCCTCTTTTATACAAACCAAGGTTCGCCCCCGCTACAACAAAAACATACATTTTATGCGAAAGCCACCTCTCTAAATTAAAATCAACCAAATCAATTAAGGCTCCTTGATCTTATAGACTGCGAAATTACCTACTACCAAAAATTATTAAGTTATTATTATATACGGGGGTGTCTGCTAATTAATGGTACATAGAAAAACCACAGACTCCTTATGTAAAAATATTAGGATTTATTCATACATACATATATCCGAAAGTTGATTTTAACTGAGGTAGGTTAAAGAAAACTTTATTTTCGTTTTTCTCCAATAACTTTAAGAAAAACTGACGTTTTTTCAAAAATTTTGCATTAAGGGTTTTTTTAGGTCGAGAAATTAATTTTTTTATGAAATTTTAATGTACAATGTAGGGGGCGCTCTCTGCGGTATTTTTCGCACATTTATTAGGTCATAACGTTTTTGTGTCTCAGTGTATTTAAGTTTTTAATGAAGATAATAAAAACATTATATTTTACTTGCCTGAGCTAGTACACTAAATAATTTAAATGCAAATATCTCTGAAACGGTAACTCTGTAAAGTATTATTTTCGTTAAAAACTTAAATACACTGAGGCACAAAAAAGTTATGACCTAATAAATGTGCGAAAAATACCGCAAACAGCGCCACCTACTTTGTACATTAAAATTTCACACTCAAATAAACTTCTCGTTCTAAAAAAAACTTAATTGCAAAATTTTGTGAAAAAACGTTTTTCTCAAAGCTATTGGACACAATCAAAAATTAAGTTTTAACTTGTAACCCTGTATCTCAGTCAATATCAACTTTCGGATGTAGATAATTAAGTTTGATTAAATGATAATATTTTTACGTAATGAGGGTTTTTCGGTATACCATTAATTAGCGGACACCCTGTATATCTAAAATATAGATAAATACCCAGAAATAAAATATCACCAGCACTTTTTATGCGTTCGGATTCGCAATTCAAGTAAAGCGGTAACTAAGACTTAAAAACTAAGATTTAAAAAATCTTAATTTTAAACCTGCAATCTCTAAAATAAAATGTTATTTTTTAAGGGCAAAAAAACATTATACCTAGATAAGATTTTTAAAATAGTCAGTTAAACTGTAAATAACTACCTTTCAAAATACCCATAACATGTATTTATTTTAAACTTGGAGGAATATTCAATTTAAGGCTTTCCTAATGTCATTATTAAAATACCACAAATTTAAAGGAGATCCGTAATGAGAAATATTTTGGCTCTTGAAATTAGGTGGCCTTATACTGTTACATTAATGTCCGACATTTTTTCACTAACGTGGCAACTTTAAGGATTGTAATTATAAGAGATTGGATCTATTTAGTGAACATGGAAATAATTCAGTCAGCTTTATAGGTACCTATATAAAATATTAAAATTCTCACAAATGCAACGTTCAATCGTTATCGGTGAAAAGTCTAAAATTTATATAATAGTTTGACACACACAAACTTTCCGTTTTATGCAGTTCCAGTAGGTTTTTTATTTTATATTTAGTTTCAATGAACATTAATTTTCCAAAATAATGAACTTGCTTGTTCTAGAACGCAACTTTAAATTGTAGTTTAATTATTTTACTGATTATACAACTCAATGTACCAGGTGGTGAAATAAGCTAGGACGTAGGCTTTATCTCGGAAACCATTATTCGCACAACTTTCGGAAATATTTTTTATAAGTAAAGTGGTCAAGAGAAATTGCTGGAAATTACTTTTAAGTTCCTCATTTCGCCGCAAGGGGGCACAATTAAAAATTGTTTTTTTAAATTCTAAATTTCTCCGAAAATTCCCATATTACGGTATAACTCTGATTACATCTTTGGAAAGCTTAGACAATTCTGCATCATTTTGGTTTAAGGCTCATTGGCGTATCGACCTTGATAAGAGTGGGAGAAGCTATTGAAAGTGTAAACATTTAAATCGCTGTAACTTCTAAACGACTTATCCGATTTTACTAGATTTAAGCTTGTTTGGAAGGGGAAAACAAGTATCTTCAATTGTCGTATCCAACAGTACACGATAGTGTTTAATAAAATTGCTAGAGGGCGCAATTTGTAATAATAACAGTTTTTTCGATTTTATCCCGAAAATTCAAATCATACGGTATAACTATGACATCATAATCGAAAAGTAGATGAAATTTGCAACCAAAGATGTAAAGACCGCAGTTCGATATCTTTGTTCGTTTCAGAGTTATTGCCAAAACAATAATTTTCAATACAAATTGCGCCCTCTAGCAATTTTATTAGTTTATTAGAAACTATCTTGTACGATTGGATACGACAATTGAAGATACTTACCTTTTTCTTCCAAACAAGCTTAAATTTACTAAAATCGGTTAAGTCGTTTAGAAGTTACAGCGATTTTAATGTTTACAATTTTACTTGATAAGAGTGGGAGAAGCTATTGAAAGTGTAAAGATTAAAATCGCTGTAACTTCTAAACGACTTATCCGATTTTACTAAATTTAAGCTTGTTTGGAAGTACCTTCAATTGCCGTATCTAATGGTACACGATAGTTTCTAATAAAATTGTTATAGGGCGCAATTTGTATTAAACATTATTGGTTTGGCAATAACTCTGAAACGAATAAAGATCGAACTGCGGTCTTTACATCTTTTGTTGCAAATTTCATCTACTTTTCGATTATGATGTCATAGTTATACCGTATGATTTGAATTTTCGGGATAAAATCGAAAAAACTGTTATTATTACAAATTGCGCCCTCTAGCAATTTTATAGAAGAATATATAGAACATTGTACTGTTGGATACGGCAATTGAAGATACTTATTTTCCCCTTCCAAACAAGCTTAAATTTAGTAAAATCGGATAAGTCGTTTAGAAGTTACAGCGATTTTAATGTTTACACTTTCAATAGCTTCTCCCACTCTTATCAAGGTCGGTACGCCAATGAGCCTTAAACCAAAATGATGCAGAATTGTCTAGGCTTTCGAATAATGTAATCACAGTTATACCTTAATACGGGAATTTTTGGAGAAATGTAGAATTTAAAAAAACAATTTTTGATTGTGCCCCCTTGCGGCGAAATGAGGACCTTAAAAGTAATTTCCAGCAATTTCTCTTGACCACTTTACTCATAAAAAAATCTTTCCGAAAGTTGTACGATTAATGGTTTCCGAGATAAAGCTGACGTCCTCGCTTATTTGACCACCCGGTACATAATTCCCATATAGCTCGAGAGGCTTATGATAAGTGATAAGCCTTTGGGGTTATCGCTTTTGGTGGAACGATTGTTACTGTCATGGTAACACATTGTCAAATATTTAATTGTGACAAAATTTTTAAAAAAATGTCAAACCAAACGAGATTTGGAAGTGTTTCGTTGTCCGAAGTGAATTTGAGGCCAAAAAATACAGAAAAATCGCACGGGAGTAAATAATATTTATTATAATAATTGTAACTTTGTTATCAATAATAATAAAAATGAATAATTATTCAAATTATGGTTCGTTATATAATCTTTTGAATACCACTCGATGTTTTGGGATTACCTAATACTTTTACCTGGCACTCAACGAGTTACCATCAGCAACACCACTCCTCCAAAAGTATTATTCGGTAATCCCGAAACATCTTGTGGTAGATATTACATTCGATAATTACTGAGTATACAAAAATATGGCTTTTAAATATTTTGTTAACTTAAGCCGTCCCATTTCATACATTGTTAAAATAATAAAACTACCATATAACCTTGTTAATCTCTTACCTTAGTAATTATTATATTGGTCAGAATAATTAAAATTAGTTTTTCCCATGTAAAAATATAGTACCTGTTTAGCCTTACTGACGAGGAGGAATGTAAACAATTAAGTAAAATATAAACGATTCATAATTTTTTTAATATAAAAGTAAAATACACATTTGTATCATCACATATATAACATATTATATAGTTCTCTATATGTTTACGATTTGCTCCTAAACAACATAAACGTAAACACCACAAACTAGAAATATGTTTCTAGTGAAACACTGTGAAACATAGTGAAAACTATTTAACACTTATAATAAATGAAATCTCTATATTATATAGGCACTCCTTAAATGCAATTCAAAAATATATTTATTTTCATTAAACAATAAATACATGAATAACAATAAGTAAATAACATAAACAAATATATTAAAAATTGCGATCATCAATAAAAAAATGTGTGAAAAGTAAGAGCACACATCAGCAGATTTGCAAAGCATAATGCTTGACTGCTAATCTGTGTGTGTTTGTGTTAAGTTAATGCGCGTACTCCAAATCTAATACATAAGATTTTGAGTATCAATTTATCAAAAAATGTATAGATATATTTTTAGATACTACAGAATTTAATATAATAATAATGAGTTATTTACTAATATCTTTAATTGTGATAAGGAACTATCTATTTACTTGAAGTATGTTATTTTTAACTTCGTTAATTTAAAAAATATAAAAATTGCAAAGTAAGCAAATAAGCGAAATCAATATTGCACGCACAGGAGCAAAGAATCTTAGAGCAATTTTGTTTTCTAGATAATTATTGGAGAATTAGCAATAAGCCATTTCATTCATCCAGTTTTAAATCTTACTTGACGAATTATACTTTTAAGATTTTGTGGAATAATGTTAAATAACCTGGATCCCACATATAAAAAAAACTTCTTTGTCCCAACGACGTGGACATTTTAGGCAATTTTTTATTATCAAGGTGAAACCTAGTTTGATAGCTTGGTGTATGTGGCAAGTCAAAATAATTAGTTCTAATTAAATATGGTAGGGAATTTTTGTAATAAATATTTCTAACGTCTAAAAAATTTGTAAATTCGAACAGCTGATCAGTGGGGAATCCCATAGTTAGACCATAAATAGTTTTAATATTTCTTTTTTGCGCAACTTCCAAAGGTTTAAGGGTATTTTCGTAAGCTCCTCCCGATGCAGTTATTCCGTAGCTTAACAGAGACTGAACTAAAGCAAAATATACTGTTCGCATACAACTTATGTCAGATATTCTTTTAATATGTTTGAACAGATAAAATAAGGACCGAAGTTTCTTAGTAAGTTGCTATATATGATTGTTCCATTTTAAATGATTATCAAATAATATTCCTAAATAATTAACAGAGTCAGATTTTTCTAAGATCCAAATCTTTTCTTTTCTAAAGGGTAAGTCGACATTTATTTGCTCATTTTGCGGAAGGCCTGAGATATTACTTGCAAAGGGTAAATACTTGGTTTTACTTAAATTGATGGTTAACAAATTATCATCCAACCACCGCACAATTTTTTGTTCGACTCCTTTCCATGTGTTACTTTCAACAAACAAAACTGTGTCATCCGCAAAAGATATTACTTCACCAGTATAATTCTGAATTAACAAATTATTTATATAAATGTTGAACAGTATTGGACCCAATACTGTCCCTTTTGCGGTACACCATACTTAATTTCCTGTAAACTACTAAATTCTTGTTTTACTTCAACTTTTTGTCTACGATTTAAAAGATAGCTGCTTAGTAGGGAAAGTGCCGGATCGCGAATTCGAAAATCATATTATAAGCAAAAAGTAAATGTAGAAACTGCATAATTTTATCCTGTACACAATTTAGGCACTAACAAATCGATGTTTATGTAATTCAATTTGGTAGGAAATTCTGCAAAAAATTTGCTTGCTTTTACAAACTTAAAATTGTCAGTAAGTTTGACGTTAAAAGAATAAAAATTAGCATAATAATCCTAAAGTACACCTACCTATATACTTATATTTCAACAAAACTGACAAAAGTTATATGTAAGTATATACATTTAACGTAGAAATAAAAAAGTTGACTTTACTTACCTATCGTTAATGATCTAAATAATTCCATTGGAACATCCCCATCCTTTAACTGGCCCTGTACCTACTTACATTTTCGATATATTTTTAAAAACAAACATTTTGGAAGTACTATATTATAATATATTTGTTTTGTTTCACTTATAATTGGTAAACTTAGTGAACCAAGAAGTTCGTTTTCATCACAACCAACCCCTCCAAAGACTTATTAAAAAATTAATCTTAATAGTTATTATTGAAGTAGGTACTCATTAATAATAGACAAACACATATGTCGCCTACACCGCATTGCCTGCAGTACCTTATATAATAAGAACATTTTTTGTGGTAAAAACCCCCCCTAGGTGGAATTTCTCACTGCGCCACTACTTAGTCTGTGTTGGCATTAATTATCGCCTAAATCTTTTCCATGATAATAAAATATGTTGTATCAAGGCTTTAATGTTGGTAATACATAAATTTAATATACTCTTTAAAATCAGCCCTTTAAATTTTATAATTCTACATTTTCTATAAGATGTACTTTGATTTATTAAAATACTTTTCCTCACATTTAAATACACAACGGTACGTTTGGCAACGTGGGACTTGCACGCACGACATCTCTTAGGAAATCTTCCCATAGAAACCGCCTGAATCTTGTAGGGAAGCCCGCTGCCGGCAGCCGGCTTCTTTTTTCGGGGGCGATTTGTTGCCACGTCTCCATCGTTCTGTTGCGTAGCTATATTTTCTGTGCTATATTTTCTGTGTATATTTTCTGTGATATAGTTTAAAAAAACTAAAAAACACGCTTTAATAATTAATCAAACTAAAAAGCGGAAAATATATAGAGTTTA
Organism: Polydrusus pterygomalis; assembly: GCA_963969555.1. Classification (NCBI taxonomy): domain Eukaryota; kingdom Metazoa; phylum Arthropoda; class Insecta; order Coleoptera; family Curculionidae; genus Polydrusus; species Polydrusus pterygomalis. The sequence goes on along the minus strand of OZ018378.1, from coordinate 23,577,466 downwards.
AAATAAATCTTGAAATTCTTAATATAGGCAGAAAATCAGAAAATAATAATGAACGATCGATAAACATTAGTATTATTGTGAAAAAAGCGTGGGGTGCTCGATACACGAAAAATATAGAACAAAGCGCCCCATGTTTGTTTTTACTATACCTAACTAATGTTTATCGTTCATTATTATTTTCTGCCTATATTAAGAATTTCAAGAATTATTTTAAACAATATTTATTTTCCGCTTTTTAGTTTGATTAATTAAAGCGTGTTTTTTTAGTTTTTTTAAACTATATTTATTTTTTATTTTTTTAGTTTGAGTTATTGTTAAGAAAATTTTTTTTAGTAGATTGAGCTACATTAGTAAATTATTGTATTGTCAGCGGTTCTTGAGACGTCTACAAAATTTAAATTAAATCTGACCGTTTAAAGTGGGTCAAAATTAGGTTCAAAGAAATCGGTTACAAACAAACATACATACAACCCCGCAGTGGCTCACCCAGGGGGGGGGGGGGGCCAAGGGGGCCTTGGCTCCCCCCGAAACCCCCAATGACATGAAAAATTATGAAAGTGGATAAGTATTTTAAAAGTCAATTTTCTTAGATTTACCTCACGGGCCTCGTTTGAGGGGGGCCTGGTGGGGCATTTGCCCCACCCCCCACCCCTCTTCCTGGAAGTTGACAAAAGTTGACTTATTGAGGTTTATTATGGTTTGATTGAATGTATGAATTTATTATTTCGAGTTTTCCTTTATATTTTTGTTATTATTTTGGGGTAGTAAAGACTTATTTTAATAAAAATAAACAGTTTTAATGCCAAAACGACTATGAATGTTTGAGAAACAATTTTAGCTCATTAAGTATTAAGCAAAAAATTGAAATTAAAATTAAGGGAAGACCTAAACTCTCGAAATTAACTTGATACATACCACAAAGTGTAAATCTAGGGACTTTATTGTTATTGATAAGTTTGCTGCAAATAAAAATAGATGAATGAACTTTACTTTTAAACAATGTACCCACTAATGAAAAATAAATTAGCCTTTTTATTTTTTATCTTATTTCATTTTCAATAGAATAAGAAGGTAATCATAAATTTTTAAAATATTTACTATAATAATTATTGACCAAATTTGGGCGTGGTCTTAAAAAAATTTCGCCTGCGGCGCATTTCGCCTACAGCAAGCTTTTAGTACACCCCCAAGTTAACAAGTCACAAGCCGCCAATGCCCCCCCTAAGAAACCGTTTAACGACTCCCATGACTAGGCTATTGCGATCTTCCCTGCAAGAGTACCTGTTAAAGAAGCTCCAAAGTTCTAGAAAAATGCGTAACTTAAAAGTTTATTAAAAAATTTGCTTCCAGCACTGGTTGGCGGGCCCCCCTAACATAAAATCCTGGGTGCGTGTCCAAATTTTATTTTGCATGGCGGGTAGAATTTTTTTTAATTTTTCTCTATTCCTATAGCGACAATATCTATACGACCCCGCGTTTGTTTCATTCTATCGGTTATTGTAATAATTCTGACATATTGACAGGTGTCAGTATTTTGACAAGAGAATTTTTTGCGTATTTTTTTCAACTTTCCACCTTCATTATACAAACGACCTTATAGTTTTTTCATTAATATAATTTTTTTTAAACGATTTGACATATCGTCAGCTGTCAAATTTTGACAGGAGAATTTTTTTCCTATTTTTCCCGAAGTATCCGCATCGAATACTATATAATACGACCCCATCATTTGTTTCGTCAAAATCGCTTCTTCGTTTTATACCTGACAGCTGTCAAGATTTGACAGGAGAATTTTTGGGTGTAGATTATTTGTATTGTCAGCGGTTCTTGATAAGTCTACAAAATTTAAATTAAATTTGACCGTTTAAAGTGGGTCAAAATCGGGTTCAAAGAAGTCGGTTACAAACTTACATACAAACATACAGATGAAGCTAATAAAATCGTGTTAAAAAGGTTGGATTGATAACGAAATTTGGCCCAGTTTGCCCATATTTATTTTTCTGCTTTGATTAATTAATCAATTAAACTTTTTTCAACTTAAAACTATACTGCTACCCAAAGACGGGTATTAGGGCGCTTTTTGTAGATAACAAAAAATATACGAAATATTGATAAGACAATGATACGCCACTTGTGTTGGCTCTAAAACCTATAGCGATGGTGTAGCAAAAGAAGGTTCTGGGGCATAAGTTTGACAATAATGTTCAAAAGACAATAGGCTGATAGGGACTATAGTTTTCAATAAGGGACATGAAACCGAGTTCGAAACAGACTTTTAATATGGGAACGAAAGAAAAGTCTTCCGAAACAATTTAATTATAATAAAAATTTCTTTCAAAGGTCTCACCATGTTTCGAACGTAGAAACGTTCATCATCAGGAGACGGAAAAAGATTTACTGATAGTGTTAGCAGAAGAGAAAATGGTAGAAGGTATACAACCTTTAATGGAAGATAAAATGATGGTGTGTCGGTATAACATGAATAGTAAAGGAAGACATTTAATAGTTTCATATCTCTAATTTGGGACAAACCGTATCAATATTTTTTTTATAAAAAAGACCACAACTTAAAATGTTAATACCAGTGTCCAAACAGTTTTCCAAGAAAAACTGTACCGGGTGTACAATAGCGTGGAGCGAAAAATTGATTTTTTTTTTTTCAAAATTTTGATATTGGCTAGGAGCCAAAATGTTCTATCTATAAACACTATTTCCTGCGCAAAATTTTAACTGCCTACTCATTTGTTTTGGGGGGTCACACAACCCTCAAAGTTATAGCAATTTAGGTATATTATTTTTTTTTGATATCGATTAAATTATGTCGAACTTTCGCTAGTTCATGGTATATTTTAAAAGAAATATGCAATGAACTACCCAGAACTCACCACGTGGAGGTATCTGACCTCCGAGAGAATTTAACTGATTTGCGAATATAAGGGTGGGAGGGGGGAGGGACTCTAGGTCGGATACCTCCACGTGGTGAGTTCTGGGTAGTTCATTGCATATTTTTTTAAAAATGTACCATGAACTAGCAAAAGTCCGACATAATTTAACAGATATCAAAAAGAAAATAATATACCTAAATTGCTATAACTTTGAGGATTGTGTGACCCCTCAAAACAAATGAGTAGGAAGTTAAAATTTTGCGCAGAAAATAGTGTTTATAGATAGCACATTTTGGCTCCTAGCCAATATCGAAATTTTGAAAAAAGAAATTTCACAACTACGCAGTTTAAAAAGAAAGGAACAGGCTTACTAAGGACAAAGCAGCTAATCTACTCAACTTGTCCCACAAAAAATAGAAAGTGGCAATAAAGCAATTATTATTTTTGACACTGTTGAAGATTTAGAGGAAGTTGCCTCTTATGAAGAAGGCCTTGGGGCTGAACATAATATTCAAGGTGATGATAACAGCGATGAAGATAAGATATGCCTCTTGCTCGACTTGTTTCTTAATTGTTTTTTTACGAATTTGACTGATATATTCTTTGTTGGTTTTCCATATGAGTACATTATATGCAAAACTCTGTTTTTGGCAATTTGTAAAAAATTACATTTTTTAGTATGTCGTATAAATAGTCTATCTATAGTATACTCATGAAAACTAAATGCAAAAGTCGGTCTTTTATAGAATAAAATACATTCAAAAGCATAACGTAGATGCAAAACTCAGTTTTTGTTTAAACCTTTCAGATGCAAAACTCGGTATTTGCCATTGACCAATCATTATATTACTCATCAGTCATCACGTGACAATCGCCTGTTGATTATACCTGCTGCCTTATAGGTCAGATTTTTGTTCTGATGGTATAGTAAAAAAAGGGAAACAAACAACTTTCAAGACTAAACCCTAAAAAAGTTATAACTGGAAACTCTTAGAGGGGAGACAAATTGTCAATTGCTAGTCTTTTGCAGAAGCACTATGGCCCTAACTGGAGAGAAATTCCAGAACTAGAGTTCTACAAAATTGTCGATTCTCCAGGCGAGCCGAGTAGCTATTTAAGTGATACTGAGGATTTAGAGGACACCACGCCCGAAAAGTCATTTTTTAGAGCTTAGAAAGTTAAACCTTGTTAATGTGTTTTTATTAAACATTGTAAGTAATAAAGCAATTATTTTTATTTTTCCGCTAGTATTTTGCATATCTTAGTTGCAAATCTCGTTCTTTGAACGAGAAAGATGCAAAACTTTGTTATTGAATAATTTGATTTGAATTATTTACTAAATTAATTAATTCTAAAGGATTTTTTTTTACTTTTTTGGATAAAAATAACTAATAACGTACTTTTATAGAATTCTTGCAATTTATTTTTTTTTTTAAATAAACTTATCAGCGTTTTTTTTACATTTCTCTTAAAACAACTTATCCTGCAAAAACCGAGTTTTGCATAATAATGTAGGTACTCAATTATTTAACCATTTATTTGTGTTTATGTATTTTGTGTCCTATATTTTGGATATCTTTTTATTAAATGTGTGGTTTTTTAGAGCTTCTTAGTTTTCAATTCATTTCCAAAATATTTCCGGAAATTTTACAACACTAATCGCGTGATATTTGGCAGCGTGATGAGCTGTCGATAGCCGCTTCTCGTTCAAAAAGCATAAATATAGCGCGAATAATATCTACAAATCCAAAAAGTGATTGAAAATGGGCCGAGTTGCTAAACCGAACTGCTGATTTATTTTGGTGGCAAATGCAGTAGGTAGAACATATTTTTCAACAGAACGTTTAGGTTGAGTGGGAAGAAACAGGCTTTTCTGGTTGCAGTTTTGCACAAAAAAATGAGATTATTTCTTCAGGTAGGCACACGCCGAAATTTAGTAAGTCGAAAAACTAGCAAAGAAGTTACTAGACACTGGACAATAGTATATTGTTTTATTAGGAGTAAAAGCGATACTTTTCTGACGAGTCTGTAGGTTTGCCGGACGAACAAAGTGAGTCCGGCAATTACGGACGAGTCATAAGCAGAGGATATAGTTAGCTAGCTTTACTCATGTGTGTGTGCACCAAAGTCGACTTAAGCTTGTTAATGGGTTTATGCCTATTATTTTTTTATAAAAAATGTAGGCTTAGACCTGCCAAAATGTGGTGCATACACATGTCGGTCCTTTATAAATTAATTTGTTGATACTCTTTGTTTAAAGACCTTTAAGAACGTGAACCGTTTTTCCTTCAAAGGTTTGACAGAGTTTTAAATTTTGCCTTAAATGTTAGTTAGTGTACCAGCATTCTCTATGTTCGATGTAGCTGTTATGATGATGTTACCTATTCTATACAGTGTTTTCTAAAACTCCTCGACATTGACGTTACCGCATTTTGGTAAAATATATAGATATATAAGCGTACTAGGTGGCCAAAAAAAATTTCAATAAGTTTAAACTAAACTTGGAACGATGACATATTAATCATGCCGTCATTTTAATAGTTTAGGGGCATTTATATTATTATTTATTTAAATGTCGAGGAAAGTAATGCCGGACGAACAAAGTGAGCCCGGCATTTACGGACGAGTCATAAGAAGTTGCTTTTACTCCGAATAAAACATACTTTTTTTTCTTCAGACGTTGTTTAAATATGAAAACACAAAGATACAAAATGTTTTAATTGTTTTATTTAAAAATTTTAAGTTTTGAGAAGGGGCTAGCGTTACTATGGATTTATTATTATATTGTTTGATAGCGACGTGCCATTCGATTTGACAAGTGCCAGCATTCATTATTGCGTAACTTTATTTGCTTTTACTTCCGCTGCTATTGGCAACGGAAGAAAAAGTAAATACTTTTTCTTCCGTTGCCAAAAGCAACCGCCTTCTGACAAAAAAGTAGAACTTTAACGTCAAAAAATTAGTAGAAAAACGTCAAGTTTATTGACGTTTGAAGAAAAAAACTATTTTTTCGGCCGTGTTTACTTTTTAATATCAGGTGTTGCAACATTATACATTGAAAAACCTTTGAAAGTTGACTAATTTTTTTTTAGCAAAACACCAAAACAGTTTAACATCGTTTGTATAATTAAAACGTTAATGGCTTGACCTTTTTAAAATGTGCCTACTGGTTGTTTCTAAATATTTGTTTTAGTGCTGCCTTGGACGGACATATAGGGGTCAAAGTATTTTCCATTTATATCGTTGTTAAATTAAAGAAATAATCAATTTTTTAACCAGAAGGGGCACTAGATATTTTTTATTAAATGTTTTTTTTTCGAATACCTACCTACCTTTCTGGGCAAATAAACATACTTACTTGTAAAAAATCATTTTTTTGGACTTTTAGCTTTAAGTCAATCGTCAACAAATTTCTTTTTCAAATATTTGGGTGGGGTTGGAGCCCCGGAAAGGAAAGGAAAGAAGAAAGGATGACGAGAGTTAAAAGGATTTTTTTAAGGAAAGGAGAAGAGGGATAACTATAGAAAAAATGAAGTATCAAGGAAGAAGTAAGTAATTATTTGTCCAATGCAACAAGCAGATCATTTAATTAAATATACAACTGGTACACTTTACCGATTTTAAATGGAAACACAAAAAAAAACCAGCCCAGTGATGAGAAAGCACTTAAAAGCAGACCGGCTCCTAAGATAGATTGTTTGACTGGCAATTGGAGAATGGCATAAAACAAAGGAAAACCAGCCCAGTGATAAGAATGCACTGAAAGCAGACCAGTTCCTAAGATACTTAGGTCTTTTGACAGGCAATTGGAGAATGGCATAAAACAAAGGAAACATGTTCTTGTTGTATGTATACTCATGGCGGGACTTTGCGATTTTTATGAATTTCCATTTGCTTTGGCTAAAGCATACCCTAAAATGTTTAAGATAAAATTATGAATGGAAATTTTAAGGTAAATTTTTTTTAAATGTCTGTAATAACAGATAATACTTCTAGAATTTTGAAAATTGTGGTACAATTTTGGGTCTGATGATACTGGCGTATTGGGAAAAGAATTAGTTACTGAAAGGTATAGGAGCCAGGAGTTTAGGTAAGGTATCACAGATAAAGGATGGAGATGAGATAAAAATGGTTTACATAAATTTTGAATCAACTGATAAATTTGTATAGCGAACAACTTATGAGATCCGAGATTCTAAAACTTAAATCTAATTTCTATTATTAGAGATTCTAAAAACCCACGAAAAAAATAAAAACAAAACATTAAATTTTGTCATATAAAAAGAACAAAAAACAAAAATACTATTGCAACGTCCTAAAATTCAAATTAGAATCTCTAATAATGGAAGAGTGTCCTAAATTGGAGTTTTAAACTGAATATTGCACATAATACAATATAGTGTGTTCAGTTCTCCTTTTACAAATTAAAAAAAGTCAATTTTGTTCACTGGATAAAAGATAAGAATTTCGGCAAACATTCAATAACAAGGAAAGTGAAAGTAGAATTATTGGGTAAACATGGTTAAAATTTTGTAATATGATGTATTTGCTCAAGTGGTAAATATGTCAGAAATTATCACCAAAGCCTGATATAACTTATCAAAGTGGTATTGAATGTTTACAAAAAGTTTGCATAATTAACATTATGAAAGTGATAACTTTGTACTTCATTTTAACAAAAATATGCGCCTTAATTGACGATTTTTAGATATTTTTATCAAGATAACAAAATAGCATTCAAATATTTGTACTGTAAAACTAATTAGTTGTTAAATTGACGCAAATATGCAATAATACCTATTACACTAATACTAGTTAAAGCTTAAGTTTGGTCACCAACAAGTTGCTGCAATATAAACTCGTAAAAAAATCAGTACGTGCCCAAGGGCAAGAGAATATATTGGAACATTTGTTGGAAACATACACGGATGGAAAAATCAAATGCTACTTTGTTATAGCACATTCGTAACGACTAACATTTATCACACACGGATTTGAGCATTGCTCCCATTACAAACTCAAATTTTATACTCTTACAATTTTTAACAGTAAAACAAAAAATCACATTTAGAATAGACTAAATTATTTTTTTTTAAACACTAGAGCTAATTACCTAAAAACTAGAGCAATCACAGTTCGTAATTGTGATTGCATATCACAGGGCGGCTGAACAGGACAATCGAGAACTTCGAAAATCACCAAAGTTTTCCTCATTACATTTAAATAATATCTTAACATATTAGGCCTCAAATACTTTAGGAACATAATTCAGTTCAGTATTAGCCATTTATTTTCATTATGCTTATAACTTTTTCTAATAGAAATTCAGGGTATGACTACAAAAAATATGAACCAAATTTAAAAATATAAAACCTTATAAAACAATAACAATTTTACAAATTATCTTAATGTTAGATGTTTTTAAATTTCATACCGTCACTTTTGGTTGTTATTATAATTAATAATAACACCCTGAATTTAAGAAAAACTGGAAAATTAAAAAGCTTGAAGAGCCATATTACCACCAGCTCCACACTAAGTAGTTATGTTCCAACAAAATCCTTAAATTTCGCTTATTACTTATAATTGTTTTAAAAAGTAACTCAATCAGTTGAAAAGAATGCTAATGGTATAACTTGGTTTGAAGTTTTTTAAAAATGTCACTAAATTTTACCTAAAAATTGTCCAAAACTTAAAACGCTCACCTATTTAAATAATGTGTGAAACCACTAGTATTCCTGGCACCTCTAAGCACTGCTGTGGCCGAATGGCGAATGCGCTACTGAATCATTTCTTAATCCATGTTTTTATATTGTCGTGTTCACTCGCTACCAACAAACCTAATAGTAATTACATGCTTGCTCAACATGTTCACTCGTAAAAATATATATATAAAGATAAATGTCTTTTTTTATTTTTTTTTATGAACTGACGTCATTAAAATAAAACTGCCCCTAAATCAAGCCTGAACCTTAAGCAGTAGCTTAAGTTGTTGCGTAAAGTTGTGATGTTGATCAACAACACACGGCATAGCGGCGGCTTGGAAAGGTAACATCACAGAACGATTAACTTGCATCCAGTGTTGAGGAGGCAAGGGCAGAGCTGAAGCTGATGGGGGCTCTGTAAATTTGCAGCCAGCATAATGCCTAGCTAGGAGTCCAGGTGATGACCTAGGACTAGGTTCAGGAACAGGGGACCGCACTGGAGACCCCATTACCGGAGACAGTCTTGGAGGAGACCCACCCTGATTATTGTGGCTGGGTGAGCCTTGGTTGTTGTGCTTAGGGTATTTACTCGCTCGAGCTTTACCCTGACTGATGATTTTTCCGCCGACATCGGTTCTCTTTGTCATCGCCATAGCTTTGGGACAAGAGCACAAACGTATACAAATCGACGGGCCTATGGGCCTATATAGGTTAGTCTTTATATATCCTTAGTACTATATTTCGTTCTAAATTAAAATTATCACAAGCCAAGATCATGAATTTTGCGCTTAAAAACTTTAATATCAGGTACGGCGCAGATTTTGCTTTCACAAAATGGACGCGACTTCGGGTTTAGACAGACGAAAACAAAGAACGTCCCAACTTCACCATATGTGGCTCCCTGGTGGATAACTGTGGTCTGCAAGCGATTTTTCTTCGTTCTCAGAATGGCACAAATACTGAAGTTAACTCACCCAATTTCGTCTAGCTGCTTTTGAACGCAAAATTCACAAAAACCAAACATCAAATCACCTTGGCTACACTTTACAAAATCGTTTCTCTTCCATCTCTGCGTTAAAAACAAGCCCGAGTCGCAATTAAAAGGAGAAGGACGTGACGAGCGAAACGAACGTCATATTGACGTCACAAAAATCGATATTTTCCAAGTCCTTTGTTTGGTTCAGCTATTCGATTAGAATAATTAGAGTCTAAATAACAAAGATAGAAAAACGCGGTAGCAACGAGGTAGCGCGGTAGCCTCACGACCAATATGTAAGTGAGAAACAGAAGCTTAGAGCGTTTCAATTCGGACTAGTTTAAAAGTGATATAGAATCAGCCAATGTTTACTAACCAATCACATTGCGTGCAACCAGGTAAACAACCCGAATTTTTACGAAAATAACCGACCATAAAGAAGTACTACTGAAGCACAGAAGAAATTTTAACGATTTGGAACTTAAAGTACCATTAGAAACAACGAGAATGAATATGCACGGTTTATTACGTATCCGTAGGCGTAAAGCGAAAACTCCATTAAACAAAATGATGACTATATACGAGGTTGCGCGCGAAGCTTTGCTTTAGCGACTGCCAAGCAAAGACTTTTACTTTGCAATGCTATTTAAAAGAAGGCCTCTCGATTTAAAAAAGGCAGTGGAAGCGAGCGTCGAATCCAGTTGTTGGTTGTTTTCTGGTTTCCAGTCAGTTAGTCAATCTTAGGAGACGATGGGCTTAGTAAACAGCATAACAAAGTAAAAAACTTTGCATATCTAAGTCGCTAAAAGGAACGCTGGAGCGCTACCCAAACAATTTCGTATAAGTCGTATGAAAAATACAGAGAGGCATGCTTAACCGCGGCAAGGGAGGAAGGAAATATTTGCTGAGCTAAGTTCAATTTTTAGAAAGAACGCTCAACTCAATCTTTGGCTTTGCTTTGCTATTTAATAGTATTCATTTTGGACATTTTGACTAAATGCTGAAACAATAGGCTATTGCAAATATCTGAACAGAACAGAACCAATAGAAACTCATCTTTTGATTCCATTCAATGGATTCCATGGAAACTATGTTTGAATCTGACAATCCTATCATTCCTCAGTGCTCGACAAGCCGAGTTAGGTACTTTCCTTTTGCTTCATTTAAACAGATACGCAAAATATGGAAAGCTTAGTTTCTTTAGTTCCTTTTAAATAACAAAGCAAAGTCAACGGCTAAGTTGAGCGTTCCTGTTAAAGATAGCACAGCAAAAAAATGTTCCTCCCACTTTTCCGCAATTATGTATGGCCCTCTTTCCTTCGATTTCAAATACTACGGACTGTACGAAGTTATTCGCGAATCGTTCCTTTAGGGCCAATTGTATACCTATGGATTAACTTTCGAGTTAATCCTTGAGTTATCCCCAGGTAAAAATGTTTGCCCGTTGTATAGGTGTGAGTTGTGAGTTAAAAATGTTGTTTTAGCTAATATGACTTTAAATACAACAACCAGGGAATTAACAAGGATCTAATAAAAATACGGAATAACAAATCAAAATATGCTTTATTGTTGTAAGACAAAATCTCATTAACAAAGCTTTTAAGTTTACGTAGAAGTAGCTACAAAGTTAGTTTATATAATATATGAAAAGTATATAGGCATAGGTACTACATTAAATAATTTGTAAAACACAAGCTACTTAATAAAAAATAGAAAAAAACAAAACATTTTCTATACCTATATGCATTTCGATAACAATAATATTATGTGTACAATAAAATTACAATAGGAAAACGAAATATAACTAAATAGCATCATTATAATACTCCTGAAGAATGTATTAACGTACTGTTCAGTGTTTCGTTGCAGGTGTAGGCCAATATCTTGAATTATTAATTCCACTGAAGCCTTTGAAACTCATCTCGCAATAAATTCGTGATCTATCCAGTTCTCCATGTTTTCAATTCGAGGCCTGAAGACTCTGGGCCTCCATTGCGTTTTCTACTATATCATTAATAATATATCTAAATCATGCATCTTCATCATCAGAAAGAAAATCGTAAACAATATCGAAAGCATCCATATTATGTAAATACCAATAGAAAACACACCACTAGAACAGAACAAAAACACACCGCCTTATAAGTTAGGTTAGAAATATTAAAAATATGCCATTTTTATGCTTTTAATCCTAAGATTGAGGGTTTACTCGTAGTCCATCCACGAGTTGGGGGTTAATCCTAGGGTTGGGGGTAACCTCTGCTTATACAATGCATTTTTATACTAGCCCTCGGATTAACTCCAGTTCTTGGGTTAACCCAAACCTATACAATTGGCCCTTAACAAATTAGCTTAGCCAAGATTTTTATTTTGCTTTGCTGGTTGAAAGAAATGATTGGAAAGTACATTTTGCTTGGCTAAGTTTATAAAGGAACGCTTTGCGAACAACTTCGTATAATCGCATGAGACATATAGAGGAGCATACTTAATAGCAGCACGGGGGGAGGATAAAATATTTGCTGTGCTAAGTTACATTTTTAAAAGGAACGCTCGACTGTGCCGTTGGCTTTACTTTGCTGTTTAAAAGAATCTTAAAGGAACTCAGCTTTCTTGTCAATAGTGTCAACGTCAATTTTTATTTGTTGTGAAGTTGTGGAGGTGTGGAGTTCTGGTGGGCCTTGTCTTCCTAACTTCACCCTAGAAATATTTTGCATTAAATATTTTCCTTCGGAGTGTTTTCATTTATTAGTTTTTACGTGTGCCATATCGTAATCTATTTATACCAAACTATCTAATAATTAAGTACTGATTACTTTATTTGTAAAGGAAACATACACAAAGAAAAACTAAAAATAAATCGAAATTCCAAATGTCAAAAATAGTGGGTGTAGGGTGTTTGTGGCTGACTTCACAACAACAGTAATTGTGTGCTTGCGAGGAGATATCAGTGTAGTAAAGATTTATAATTTTTATGATTTTTTCATTGTAAAGTAAATGATGTGTATTAGTGTGTATTATACACCTTTTTGCCTAATCATTTAGATCTTGAAGCCCTTAAACTGTTTGTTTGCTGCATAATGCCTCCTGTGGATCAATAGTGTTGAACAAAAAATATTACTCACTTTTCTTGCTCAATAGTGATTGTGTACATTTGCTACAAGGTTGTTATATTGTTTGCCATAATAATTGCATTGTTCAACTGACTTTACGTCGTAGATAATTAAGTAATGAATTCTAATAACCACAATCAACCTCGTAAGAACCCATCTAGTTTTAATAGGCATGCTAATAACCACTCAAACAGATCTAATCACCCCCACAATCATCAACGGTGGCCTAACAGATACAACAAGGATTACAATAGAGAATTTGAAAATAACTTTAATAGAGGGTAAGTATGGGTATTCAAAGAATTTGGGTTGATTACTAAGGCATTTTCGAACCTTAATCATAATCGTTTACACTATAATCAGTAAGCTCTGATTTATTCAGTTTGTTAACTACAAATACTGATCTAATCTCATACAGGAAAATATAGTTATCCACAATAGATAAGTCACTGACATTTCAAAAGCCTTCCTACAATAAGATTTTACATATTTTTTTCACAAAATTAACTAAGTTTTGAGAATGTTTTCACTTTTCCCAGAATTAATCCTAAGTAGTAGTTTTAGTGACTGCATATGTCACTAAATGATTACATGGAATAACTACTATAAAACCTCAAAAACTTGTGGTAAACCTGTATTACTTTCTCAGTAGGTTGTATAAAATTTACTACTTAAACAATTTTTTTTTTAAATTTATATTTTGGTCATGGGATTACTCGGACAAGGTAAATTTATGAAGTTGTTTTTTGTTTACACTGTCACCAAATCAAGAACACAGTAATTTTACACAAAGGAATTTTTATTTAATATCTAGAATATAATTTACCTACCTACTTAAGTTGTTATTAACCCTTTTTGCTTATTGTGATTACTGCAGGTTAAAATCAATAACATTTACAAATAGATTAAAAAGACAAGCATAAAATACTGGAAAAATTCTATAGAAATGACTTCTGAGAAAATCACAATGAACTTTATATTTATAAGCTTAATTTTTTAAAATATTTTTTATAGGAATTGGAAGGTGTAACACTTTTTATAAGTACTAAAATTTGAAAAGTATTTTGAAACTAAAAAGCTCCTAGGTAGCTGATGACAGGTGGGGGAGCAAGGCAGTAGTATGGGAAACATCAGCAATTTTTTTATGTTCAACTTTGTAGAAAATAACATTTATGAATTGGCCTGAAATTTACCCAAACTGCCTAGCTAACCAAATAATTTATACATTTTTGAACCAAGGAGCTATTTTTTGCAAGCAGGAAAATCCCCCTTTTAATTACTACAACACTTATTGACACTACTTACAGAACGATGCAAAAATTACAGCATTTTAACATACTTACCTATATTCTTTTTATTTTACAGGGAATGTTCGGTAGCACCAAACACCAGTCCAAAGGATTCTAACTATGTGCATGGTTATCCTAAGAACCCACAGCTGAGTCCTATGTCTAGAAATAACCACCATCACTATTCTAATGAGGCAGCAGGTGAACCCCTATACCTTTTTAAACTAATTTTTAAGGTGGGAGTATCAACAGACCTGCCAATATGTTTTGCATAGATTTATTTATTTTTCTATAAAATCAATATTGACTGCATGTTCTGTAGGTAATAGTTGACATATTATTACATAAATATCGAAAAAAATTTCTTAAATCATTTTAGGAAAATTATGTAACAAAAAACATCTGATTAGATTTTTTTTAACATTATTAAGTATGTAATTGTTTTTTCACTATACAATTCTCCCAAAATTAAGAAATAAATTAAAATTTTTGAAATATGTCAGATATTACCTAAATAATGTGCTGATATTATTTGTTTGCTTTAAATTATATATATAGTCTGTATCTGTATTGTTACTTTCCTTTGATTTAATGGTGTATACCGTAAATATTACAAATAAATAAATAAATAAATGTCAGTTAATAAACTAAAAAAAAAACAATGTGAAATAGGTTGGCATTAGATTAAATGACGTTGATAATTTATTACATTTTTTAATATGTAATATGGGTGGGATCATTATATTTGCAGATACCAGGATTATTTGGCGATCTATGGATGCAAATAATCTCCAAAATAATATTAATAATGATCTTGAAAAAATTAACCAATGATGTGTCTCAAACCATTTGTCACTCAATACTATTACTATATCACAGACCTAATATCATTACTTTTAAATGTGATGTTTAATAACATCACATTAAACAATTAGGCATTACAAAATCCAAAAGTTAAATATCTAGGGTTATATACAGGGTGATTCACGTTGAGTGGCCTTTTAGAAGATCTCGGAAACGAGTAAAGTTATATTTCTAAAAATTTGATAGCGGACATGATTGGCTTTGAACTTTTAAAATATTATATTTTGACGTTTTGTGTCACTTCCGGTTATACCGGAAGTTATGGCCAACTTTGGTATTTCAAATGAAATACCCTGTATGTTTTAGCATTTTTGGATACCTTATTGAAGCCTATGTAACTTTTATTAACAATGATCTATACCTATCTCTAACCGTTTTTGAGATATGAATTATAAAATGCATTTTTTATGTAAAAACCTTACCGAGAAGAAAGTTCAGTAATTTTGAAATTAATAAAACTAAACATTTAAAATTTTGTAGTATTTTAAATAAAACATAGATCTTTAGACTACATTACTTAAGTTTCATGTTTTGCATACAGGGGGTTTTTACAAGTGTGCCAATGTGGCCATTTAGATAAATGGGCATGAGTCAATTTTTGCAAATGGAACACCATATTTTTTATTTTAGTAACGTGTAGAGAATCAAATTTCCTATCTAAACGTATAATATGTCAGTATCAATATTTTTAGTCGTTTTGGAATTATGAGCAATTTAAAGAAAATATCTTAAAATATGAAGTTTGTGCTAAGTTCATAAGACATTATTTTAAGATATTTTTTTTTAAATTGCTCATAATTCCAAAACGACTAAAAACATTGATACTGACATATTATACGTTTAGATAGGAAATTTGATTCTCTACACGTTACTAAAATAAAAAATATGGTGTTCCATTTGCAAAAATTTACTTATGCACATTTATCTAAATGGCCATATTGGCACACTTTTAAAAACCCCTTGTATGCAAAACATGAAACTTAAGTAATGTAGTCTAAAGATCTATGTTTTAGTTAAAAGCCTACAAAATTTGAAATGTTTAGCTTTATTAATTTCAAAATTACTGAACTTTCTTCTCGGTAAGGGTTTTACATAAAAAATGCATTTTATAATTTATATCTCAGAAACTGTTAGAGATAGGTGTAGATCATTATTAATAAAAGTTACTTAGGTTTTAATAAGGTATCGAAAAATGCTAAAACATACAGGGTATTCTATTATTTGAAATACCAAAGTTAACCATAACTTCCGGTATAACCGGAAGTGATACAAACGTCAAAATATAATATTTTAAAAGTTCAAAGCCAATCATGTCCGCTATAAAATTTTTAGAAATATAACTTTACTTGTTTCCAAGATCTTCTAATAGGCCACTCAACGTGAATCACCCCGTATAGACAATAAATTAAAATTTGAAAATCACCTAATTAATTTGTGCAAAAGAATTGCAACTAATTGTTGCGTCATGAGGATTATAGCGCATGAGTTGGATGAAACTATGGTCGGAAGTGCGTATTTTGCTCTAATAGAATGGCAACTGCGCTATGGAGTATGTAAAGAGCTATTCGCTGCATGTATAAGGCTAATTGTCATAAACCATTGTTTTTGACCCATAAAATCTTAAGTCTCATTTATTTGTTTATACCCGAAACAGTATCTCTCATGAATAAAAAGTATAAGAACCTGTTTTCTAATGTTTCTATATACAATACATGACAAACTTTCGTAATTGGTCTAGCAATACCATCTTCGTCCCAAACAAGAAACTCAATTCTATTTATTTGTTTATTTATTGTTCACTTTACAAACACACTTACAATATTTCCTATATGTACTTACAAGTAAAGGTTTAGAAACTAGAAAAATCTAGTAAGAAAGTGTTTAATCCATCTACCCCTTGATTTTTAAGATAAATGCAAAATGAACGAATTTATCCTCTACAGAACTTGTTTTTAAATTTTTTTGTATACTTTTTATTCTTTAAGTATAGTTGAAATAAGTACTTACTATTACGGCGCTTTGTATATAGGAATTTATTCTACTCTGCAATTTTGTAATTTTTTAAAGGTCACCAACAGCACCAACACCCGCATCAAGACCGACGGCACAACATCCTTCCCAACCCTCCAGAGAGAAGACACACCATCCAGCAAAGTTACCACAACGTCAATGATCGTAGACTCATGCCCGGTTTGTCCGATAGACGACATATTTCTCCACCATTGCATATAAATATTTGCGATAACAACACTGGTCCTCCTGAAAATATGCATCAGAGGGGTATGATGGATTTTTCACAGAGAAGACCCGCTAGAGGTAAGATATTTTATTAAACTAGAAGGCCTATTTTGACAACAGGCCAGTTTTGGTATATTATGAGTAAAGTTAAGCAACTGCAAGGCACTAGTGACGGCGTCATATACATAATTAAAGTCAGGATATCAGGTAGTGAAAGGACGCTAAACCAGAGTTGGCAAGAGGACTCATTGGAAAATATCAGGGTTGGCAAATATAATATATTTATTAAAAGAAAAAGAAAATATAGTGGCATATCGGACAAGTGTGTAACTATTTTTTATATTGGAATACACAGGGATCCAAGTTGAATGGATACCCTGGGGCGGGTAGACCACGACGGCCGTTTCGTCCTTGTTAGGACTCGACGGGCATAGGGGTGTTACAGTGGAACTGGACCTGTTCTTTTGGAATAGGTATCATCTGCCTATTCCGCGTACCTATTACCAGGTACCTATTCCAGGTCCGTTGGCACTGTCACATGTTTGATTCTCTGGTTTCATTGTTATTCCTTTTTTAAGTTGTCAGGTACAGGTACAATATAGGGAATGAAACGGCTACAGGTTTTGCTTTAAATTCATATAATATGTTTATAAAATGGCGAATTTGCAGTTGAGAATTTTAAACGTTGCCATTACAAGCACATTGCAATAATTAAAATAATCTCACTAAATAAAGATAAAGGGAAATAGTAATAAATAATAAATATTTCTAAAAATATTGTAATAATTTATTGGGCAACAAAATATAGCGTATTTAATGTGGGATATGCAACCAGCAATGAGGAATTAATTAAAAAGGCAACATATGGTGGATGTACCTATGCCTATTCTTCATGTTTCTTTAAATAATAGGCCTCCGTTACAATCAAATCTTCCAAAAAAGTCCGGTGCGAGAAATATTAATCTGTTACAAAAATTTATAACGAAATGTAATTCGAACAATCGGAAACTGCTGGGCAGTGCTGGCCACGCTGGAGTTCTGGCGGCCTTCTTTAAAAACTCGTGTCGGCCATGCAGGCGGAATAGCGCCAATCGGCGGAGCGGCGTTTAAGTTTGACCTGGAATAGTTTGGACCTGTAATAGGTATTTGGAATAGGTTCGGGTTTGGAATAGGTACAGGTCCAACTAGGTACGAGAAAAAGCTATTCCGTAACATCCCTAGACGGGCAGCCATAACCCAAACAATTCCAAGAACGACGGAAAAATGTACTAAAAGCCTACTTGTAGAATCAAGGCGGCCCTCAATACAGCTTAGCGCCATCCCAAGGAACCAACTCCAATATAAAAGATAGTTACACTGATAATCGAAAGGTAGACAACTAAATAAACCACGAAGTGCAACCACAATCCAGTATAGTGAACGCTATTTGCGTTTTCACCGAAAACATCTGCCATTTTGCAGACAAGAAAACAGATCAACGCTGGCACCCACCAGAATGCGCGCAATCCGTTTGAGTTTTAAGCCATAAATATGTTTAAAAGATGATATAGTGTCCGCGGAAATAATTAAAAGAAAAAGAAAATATAGTGGCATATCAGACAAGTGTGTAACTATTTTTTATATTGGAATACACAGGGATCCAAGTTCAATGGATACCCTAGGGCAGGTAGACCACGACGGCCGTTTCGTCCTTGTTAGGACTCGACGGGCAGCCATAACCCAAGCAATTCCAAGAACGACGGAAAAATGTACTAAAAGTCCATTTGTAGAATCAAGGCGGCCCTCAATACACCTTAGCGCCATCCCACGGAACCAACGATTTCGATTATACCAGTGTAACTATTTTTTATATTGGAGTTGGTTCCGTGGGATGGCGCTAAGGTGTATTGAGGGCCGCCTTGATTCTACAAGTAGGCTTTTAGTACATTTTTCCGTCGTTCTTGGAATTGCTTGGGTTATGGCTGCCCGTCGAGTCCTAACAAGGACGAAACGGCCGTCGTGGTCTACCCGCCCCAGGGTATCCATTGAACTTGGATCCCTGTGTATTCCAATATGAAAAATAGTTACACGCTTGTCCGACATGCCACTATATTTTCTTTTTCTTTTAATTATTTTCGCGGACACTATATCATCTTTTAAATAATATATTTATATAAATAGGTATCCAAATATCCGATATATATCCAAATTTGGATATTTATTTATATTTTTAAATTATTTCATCTGTTTTCTGTAAAGATATATTTTAAAAATTCAAATTCACTTAATTTAATATAAACATGTTATAAGCCTTTAAATTTGTATTTCAATTCTATTCAATGATAGTTGCTATCACAATAACAAGTTTTTTTTTGTACTCCTATGTTAGGAATATAAAATGTAGGTAAAAAAATACAAGTTTATGAATCTGAACACATCATATATTTTTGCTTTTAACTATGGTTCAACTTAAAACCCAGAATTACTGGGCTTGTTAATTAAATCAAAATGAACCCAAACAGGATTTTTTATTTTTGGCATTGTAACATTTATATTTCATAAAACAAACAGCAAAATATTGCTCCGTTCAATCAGAAATCGGAACTAAATAAAAATGCCACGCGGCTAGAGTTTGTTAAGAAAAGAACCGAACAGGTTCTTTAGAACAGGTTAGAGATAGCCTGTTCAGTGAACTGTTCTTTGTAAAAGAACTGAACCGGTTCTTTAGATAGACTTATGACAGATGATTGCGCTCGCTTAACCTATTCAACCGACCACGCGACGCTGCGCGCTCTGTTCACAGAACACCGCTGCATCCGTGTGTGTGCTCTCACTGCTCTCTGTTCCCTGGCTGGTCCACGCCGCATGAAAGAACAGCCTGTTCTTTCTACCCAACTGTTCTTTGAGTAGGTTCAGTTCTTTAAGAGAGTGAGATTCGACCGACACGATGACGGGGACCGCTGAACTGGCAGGAGTGGCAAGCTAAACGACGCGATGGCGCGGTTAGAAATTTTTAAAATTTAATGGGAGTCTTGGTGTGTTTGCTGTTTTCTTCGCGTTCGCTCGGCTCGGCTCAGTTATTTCTTTTCTGTGTACTAAATTGTATTGTACTGTACAGATAATTAAAAATCATATCCGCTCTTTTCTTCCGCTTTCGCCATACTATCAAGAATAATATTAATATACCAAGTGAGTAAGTGACAATAATTTATGATCAAAAGAACAGGTGAACAGGTTTACGGAACAGGTTCCCGGGTGAGAACCGAAGTGTTCGAACCTGTTTAGCAATTTACCTGCTCTTTAACATCACTACACGCGGCAAAGAACAACAGGTGGTCAACGTCTCGGAAAGATGGGAAATCACCGCATCGTAAGCAGCATAATACGCTGTTGCCGGCTCAGCGGCAGCGGGGCCATATTTTTATATATCAGGATAAATATCGTCGCATAAATATCATGATATTTATCACGATATACATATATCAGGATATTTATCACGGATATATATCCTGCCAACCTTGCTCTTTCACGATCGATAGTATCGATTCCACCAGAAAAAAGAACACCAGCGCGTAGTTTGTTAAAATTGCAATAAATATACTTCAATAACGTCATAAGGGCCAGATAAAGGTGGCGGAGGCTAGCAAATCAATTTAGCAAACTCAGCCTGTCCCTCCATGGATATAAGACATGTTAATAAAATATTACAATTGGTGATATGTATATATGTTTAACAGGTATTAAAGTTTTATGCTGTATTCAGTTAAATTAACCTTATGATTGGATACATAAAATATCGATGAATATTGTAATAAAACTCTGGTAATAAATCAAAAGATAAAATTTCTGTGCAAAAAAAATTCACTTGAAATTTAGAAATTGTTCAGAAACATGTAAGTAGAGCAATTTTTACCTATTTGACGCCAAATTAATCAAAAAAAATGTAACTACAAAGTGTATTAATACAAATTCATATATTTGTTGATCTGACGTATTTTTTTTAGTAACTTAAATACACTTTTTTTTACATTTTTAATATTTTCACAAGTATTAGGTAATCTGTTTCGGAAATCTATAGCACAGGTTAACACAGGTATAATATGCACCGCTTTTATACAATATAAGTCTATGTTTAGGCAAGATATAATTCATAGTATACATTTTGTGCTTCACTATTACTAAACAAATGTCTATTTTTGAAAAAAGATGTACTATAGTCGGCTTCCACTTAACTAGGCGCACGTGACCTCCTGAATCAAATCGGTTGAATCAGAGGTTCAAAAATGTTTCAAAATATAAAAACCAATATGGCGGCATATGGACAGCTGATTTTCCATAAAATTGAATGTTAATAGGTTAGAAACTATCAGTCATAATAAAAATTGACATAATAACAGTGACGGGTCTCGTTCCAAAATTAATTTCCCAGGGGTGCGTTCGTGTTGTGTGTTGTTGCACACGTTGACAAAATAGTTTTATATTTCAAAAATTTAATAACTAAATTGATGGATAATTAGATAAACAATATACCTACAGTAAAACTGCGACCACCCTTGGGAATCAAATGTTATATTATCAAAAGATATACTATTTTAAAGTTAACTTGCTGGCCCATAATTTCGTAAATTTATTTAAACTGGTAGTATTTATGTCAATGTTAGACGCCTACTCATTAAACAAGTTAGACATTTAATAAATTGGCGAGCTCTCAATAAGATTTGTCCTGAGAAAATCCAAATGGATCTAGTGTTTTTTCTTATGTATAAACTATAACTAGCCTTCATTCAGATTGTTTCTCATATATCATAGCCTAATTCCCTAACTGTAAGTATTGATTCTATTTTATTGCTGACGATGACCTATTTACTATGATGTAGGGAACTTCCCCCCAATAGGGAACTTTCCAATTTTTTTTTTCAATAATATGATTTAGTTAGGCCTGAAAAAAGTATTCCCCAATTATTACTCCTTAAAAATCAGTAATAAGTTGGTAAAAATTCTTTAAAGTTTCGCGCGTGTCGAAAGCTTTTCAAACGACCTCTTAAGCGCGCCAAGCCCGATGACGTCACGAGGTATGACTTATCCGTCATCCTGACCGGTGGCCGAGCTACCGGGTTTGCATTTGGATTGCCGTGTCTTTGTTGTGTCGCTTGACGCGTGGATGTCATCATGACACATAATACTTCGTGACGTCACGACAAGGGCGGATCCAGGGGGGGGGGGGCACTAGAGGCAAGTGCCCCCCCCCGAGCGCCCTAAGAACCGAAGAAATATGACTAATCGATTGCATTTATGCATTCGTCGATGCGCCGAAATACCTCCCTACAACATAAATAGTGCCCATCCCATGCATTCTTATGACATTTCGGCGTGGGCCCAAAAAAATCGCCTGCGGCGCTATTTACCCTACACGTTGTCTAACCTCTTGTATAATTCAACTAAATAGTGGCCCCCCCGAAACTTCTCCCTGGATCCGCCCTTGCGTCACGACCCGTTTTTACCCGCTTGGGATAATTTGAATTTTGGGGCAGTTTTAAATCTTTCTAGCGGTCTTTTGGGACGAATATGTTGTTTTTTTTTGCTGCCATATGTTTTATGACAATATATACTTATGATTTATAGAATTTTTTCACCATTTAAAATTTTTGTCAAGTTCCCTATTATTTGCTATTAAAAATATTTGTGAATTAGACAAAACTTTTCTTCCTACCATTGTCATTAAATTTATTATTATTATTGTTGTCACAGCAGTAGGCGGCTTGCACCGATGAAACTGCTGTTGCATAGCCAAATTTCATCTGTGGAGTATTTTTCTTTACTTTTCCTAAACTGGAATATCTGTCTCTCAGTCTTGTAGTTTAGATGATTTCTACGCTTAACGTCTGTTAGAGGTAGTGCACTAAGGTTGTATTGATCCGCTGCAGATCCTTATTCAAGTGGTACTTAAGGTGGGAGTATCAACATGCTTGCCAACCTATAACCTATTTCGCGTAGATTTATTTATGTTTTCTAGCTTTTATACAAAATTTAAAGAAAATCAGTATCGACTTGATATTCTATAGGTAATAATTGACAAATTTAATAAATATCAAGGAATTTCATAACTTATTTTAGGAGAATTGTATAGCGAAAAATATCGGGTAAGATTTATTTTAACATTATTATGTCATTGTCACTCATTGTTCTTTCACTATACAATTCTCCCAAAATTAGCAATGAAGTAAATTGATATTTTTGTAATATATCAGATACTACCTAAATAATGTACCGACGATATTGATTTTCTTTAAATCTTAGTTATTAAAATAATAAACTCAAAAAATCAACGCGAAATAGGTTATAGGTTGGCATTAGATTGAATGACGATAATTCAACCTTAATGGAGGTGGCTGTCACTGTATTATCGGTTAATTAGGGCATTCCACTGGTATACAACCCGATTTGCAATGAAGTTTTTTCTAGGGAGTTTCGCACATCTTTCCTTGGATAATTTCAAACTATGACCTCTAAGGATTTCATTCTCATTAAGTTGGTAAATGTTAAGATCCGGTTCATAGTATCCATTAAGTGTTTTAAAAGTTTCTATTAGATCGCCCCTCAGTCGTATTTCTTTTAGCGTTGGCAGTTCAAACACTCGCAGCCTGTCTTCGTAGGACATATTTCTGGTTGCGAGAGGAAACTTCGTTGCTCGTCTTTGCACTCTTTCAAGTAGCTCTATATCTTTCATAAAGTATGGATTCCATACACTATGCGCATATTCCAAGGTTGGACGTACGTGAGATTTGTATAATTTTGACATCATGTCTACAGTTTTATTTCAAAAGCCCGTCCGATCAGGAAAAGAACCGAGTTTGTTTTCTTTACTATTTTAGCTATATGGGTTTGCCATTTAAGATCGGAGCTGACTGTAATTTCAAGATCTAACTGTTCATTGACATGTTGCAATGGTGTTCCGTTGAGGTGGTAAGCATTTTGGAGATAGTTTGTTCCGATTTGAAGTACTGTGCATTTTGCCTCGTTGAGTTTTAGTTGCCATGTTTGCGTCCAGACCTCCAATGCCTTTAGATTCTCTCCTTACCACTACAACTTTCTCTAAAATTCAAACCACTTTGATTTGACTAATATTTTAGAAATAAATTACCAATATGCAAAGTGAAATTTACCATAGTAGTTGATACTCCTAACTAAACCTGAAAAAAAAACACTGAAGTCTATGTGACTGATAGCTTTTATGTCAAATATAATTTAATAAGTAGTTTTTATAAATATGTCTTTCTTCATTCCAGAAGTTATTGTTTCCCCAGTCCACTTCCAGCAACAGTCACCCCAGTACTACCGCCAAGCCAGCGACGACAGTATCAAAAGTGAGAGCCCGTCACGAAAACGCAGGCGCTTGTCGCGATCGGGGCACCACTTGGACCTGCAAGCTGGAGGACCTCCGTCACCTCCGAGAAGGTCGCCCAGGCAGCATCCTCCGTCCACTTCTCATCATCAGATGCAGGTATGGGTTGTTGGAAGGTTGGGCATGTGTTTATAGATCATTTTTACATACTTAAAGGCACCCATTCACGTTCAGTCGGCCGGCCGGATTTTGCCGGAGAGATAATGGCCGGGCTGCCGGTACTCACTACACACACGCAGTTAAATGACGAGTCGCGTTCTGCCGGCGGCCTGTCGTTTGTTAAAACTTAACGTGTGTAGTAGTTTACCGGCCGGCATTGGACTGCAGGCCATGTCATGTCATGTAGACATCCATTTAACCTTGTCTTTTCAGAACTGTCAGCTCCAGTTCACATTTAAAACTTTTTAAACTTTAATTTCTAATTAAGTAATGTCGAGAGCCAAGATTTACAAATGTATATGCATACATTCGAAACATGTAGATAATTTACCATTTATTAAAACTTTATTTTAATATACCAGTAGAGGAAAACTTTAAGTGTCTTATTTCTCTCCTTTCTAAAATTTTATAGTTTTTATTCAGTAACGCCAAACAAAATCGCAAACCAACCCACCTTCATCAAGAATTTTATTGAGTTGTACCGCAAACAAATATTTGTGGAAAATAAAAGACTCTTCATATATGCTAATAGGGCTTTGCGAATTAAAGCATAATATGAAGAATTACTTTTACTATATAAAACAGTAGATGTCGAAGCAACTTTAGACTCGGTGAAACATAAGATAAATAATATGAAAAGTGCGTTTAGAAAATAACTGAAAAAGGCATTACGGTGTCCTTTCTTGTAATATACGGTTTCAATAAATACTCGAAACAATGATCATTCATCCTAATAAAGTTTTTAAATCACTTGCACTCAATTGCCTCAGTTCTCGTACAAGCTTCATGTGGGAGAAAGTGCAACGTCTTTTTAGCCAGTCTTTCATCCAAATTGTTTTTCTTTTCCTTTTTCTTTGTTCGTGTGAAATAACAACAATTGCCGCAGCGCACTGTTTTTGCGACATGTTTGACCTGTCGAAATAACTGCGTGTGTATAGTGAAATAACAAAAACTGAAGGCCGCTATCGAATCCGGCAGAAATCATCCGGCCGTAATCGGTGAATAAAACTGTACGTGTAGTTTGACTTTCGATAACGGCCGGCCGGTCAGGACGCACAGTCCACGGACTGACGGCCGACTGAACGTGAATAGGTACCTTTAGGGTAGAATTTTTCTATAAATATATGTATGTACATTATGATGCCTGTTAGTATTATAAATATTTTCCGAAATTGGTTGTATAGCAGGGTAATTATTTGTAGGTACACAAAATATGTTTAATGCCATACTATAAATAATTGGGAAAATATAACGAAATAAAGCCGGGAAATGGCAGTGAACTTTAAAAAGTTGTGTTACTATTTTATACAACAACCTTCTTTTACAATATGGCTGTGTAGGTAGTTTTTTTTTTACATTTTTTACAAAGTTCGCAGTTTTTCCTAAAAGTTGGAATAAAAGTTTTTTATTTTTCCGAACTATCTATAGTGTGACACGATACTTCCTTTCTTGATCATGTTCATGTTATTATTTTTGACCCATTGTCCATCATAAAATTTCGGCCTTTGGACCGCCCGGTCGCAAATTTCCTACTATCGGATTGGGCGACTACATTAACGCCGGTCAACAAAGATAGACATCGCCTTCTTTATCACAACAAGACAACAAGATCCAAAATGCCACCAGATTCCTCACATGTTCTATCTATCTGTTTGTTTTCTGTGTATCATCAATACGTTTTTTATCCTAAAATATGGATTTTAGCTTTGGATTTCTGCACCTTGGCAAACGTTCGTCGTTCACAAACAACCCAGGTTTATTTTTTGTAAATTGTACTATTTCAGGCGCGATTAACTGAACATAACCTTTTTAAAGTGATGATTACTCATGCTTAAGTTAATAAATGATTCTACTTCCCACAATTACGAAGTATTGCAAAAAACTACAGAAAACACTTTTAAAGTGCGAGACACCTAAGAATTTTGTTAGGTTATGATCAATGCCGCCAAACCCGAATGAATCCGAACGCGACCGCAGCGCTAGTAGTGCAGGACCAGTCGCCTGTTTACGTTAGGTGCAGTCAATGCAACAGCAATCAGCTGATGTAATTTTATTAGCATCGCACGAAATTAGTAATTATTGTTTTAATTTGATTGGAAATAGCATGCAATTTTAGTGATTTTTCTAGTAATATTTTCATTGCCAACCTGATAAAAAGTAAATATAACCTCCCCAAAAGTATGTGTTTTGAAGCGTTGGGTGTAGTTTTCTGTTCATTCTTGTGAATAGTAGGATTAGTAAAGATAACTTCACGGACCTCGCCACTTCTGTATCCATTGTTTTAATTAACAAAGATATCAGAAACACACCTTTACAATATAATCAGCTTATATTGAATGGCAAGATGTTTGCATAAAAATAATTGCTTCATACATAAACAGTCATGCAATGCAATTACTTGCCTGGCTATAATTGCATGCAATGATTGCATCTAATGTAAACAGGCTTTTAAGAACTAAATAATGCTTAACCTTGGCCATTTGCAGTTATATAGGTGGTAGATACTTTACTGGCGACCATCGCACACAATATACAACCCATAGATTATAGATTTGTTTAACTCAGTTTAGTGTTGACGTTTAGATGCCCAAAAGCGATAGGAAATGTGCCAAGCGTCTTCATTTCGGCCGTAGACTTTGAAACAAACCAATCAGACAGGCTTATATAAAAAAACATTAAAAATATATATCAGTTACAAACCTTTGTTTTACAAATTACAAGCATTTTAAATCCCTTGGAAGACATGAGAAGCAGAAACACTCACTTCTATACGTAAATGAAAAGAAATTTAAATGGGAATAGTGTAACAGGAAATTTAATAATAAACAGAATTTTAACATAGTATAAAACAAAGTCGCTGTCGCGTCTGTCCCCAGCTATATGTGCCTAAATCTTTAAAACTACGCAACGGATTTTGAAGCGGTTTTTTTTTAATAGATAGAGTGATTCAAGAGAAAGGTTTTTATGTATAATACATGCATAATATTGTAGAGAAACACTGATAAATTTAGAGGTTTGTTCGGGTTTGTATTTATAAATCTTGACGTGATGGTGGACTCGCCTTATTATTATCTCAGAGGCGTATAATGCCTGGCATTGCAACGCAGGCCGGGTACACGCTAGTATATTAATACATAAAAGATGATGATGATGATGATGATGTTAAAGCAAGTCACAAAATAAATGCAATTTCTGTAAATCTACATTCTTAAAAAAAATGCATTTTTTCCTGTCTAACAGAAAATCACAATCTGAATGTTACTCCTGAAGTTAAATAATTTCCATGTGAGAATAAAAAAGAGTCACAAAATTTAACATTAACAAACCTGATGGTGCACTTTTTCTCTCTCATATTTTTCCGAATTCATAAAAATGAACCTGCTAATAACTTAATGGAAAACCAATTAAGGTTATTTTATACATAAAAGAAATTAAAGCAAAATGGCACAGTCATTGAAAAACCATCATCTGAAGAAAAAAATAATATATCTTCAAATTGTTATAAAACTTCTTTCAATACAGTAAGTGAAGTAGGTACTTTAAAATGTAAATATTTCAGTTTGCATCTTTTTACTTTATTAGTATCATGTGGTTGTAAATTTTTGATTTACATTACATTACATACTTACTCACTCACTTTTATCCTTTGTTTCCTAAACTGAAACTTTAAATATGCTTCGCGACTTATTCTGATTGGCTTATGCCAAAGTCCTCGGCCAATATACACGTAGGGGAAATGTTTGTCCGCCCATCTCTTAGTAATAAATTAGAATAGTACAAATATGAAGTATCGCAAAGCAAACAGAGGTAGGTAGATTATGTTTCCCCCGCTCCATCGTATTGCATCTCGCTCATGGCACTCGCTGGTGGCACGCCGCGCCGCTTCGATTCTATTAATATCAAATAAATATGCATTCTTTTGTACGTTGCCGCCTGAATGAAAGGATCAGGATCAAGCAAAACGCATCGAGCCAGCCAGATCCGATGCGATGGAGTTGGGGAAACATAATCTACCTATTTCTGTTTACTTTGCGATACTTCATATTTGTACTATTTTAACTTACTACTAAGAGATGGGCGGACAAACATTTTCCCTACGTGTATATATATACGCTTGTGGAAATGTGTGGCCTGGCCCAAAGGTACCGATTGTATAAGCAAACTCATTTACTTTTTCCTAAATACTTATTGATTTATGTATTACGATTACAGTTACTTACTAACTATATTGGGTTTGTTTATTATTCAAATTAACAGGTAGGATTATTTTCTATCATTTGTGCCATAAATGGCACCACAAAGCCTGCTGTTATCCTATACTGAAATAATTGTAAAAAGTAAACAATCTTGGTCTGAAAAGGCATGTGCTGGCGCTGTTTCTAGAAAATTTAATTTTTCTAGATGCTGACTTTTGAATCAGAATAAGCCTACAATCGGTCATCTTTGCCTACAATGGCTTGCCGCTTGACTTAAATTAACGTCAGATGTTAAAAGCCTCAGGTGATATGTAAATACATATAACTCTTTGGATATCAAACAAACCTAATATTTATTTTACTTAGACGTCTCCAGAAATATATTACTACCTTCATCAATTCATATCCCAGTCGTGTGTGTTAGGATGTAAACAGTGAGTAAACTAATGTAATTAGATACAAAAGTTAGGTGTTTAATCTGTATACGACCCCAAAAGAATTTATTTATACGCAGGACAGGGTGCTCCAAATTCACGGGGATCTTAAAGCCGGTAAGAGATACGAAAATGGTTAAATTGATGCAAAGTTGCGTATTTGGTGAAAAGAAATTGTAATTATTATTCCGAATACCTTCGGACATATTCGAACAAAACCGAAACCAAAAAATTACAAGCCAAAACGGAATTTTTCGGTTTTTCGGATATCTCCAAAAGTATTCGGAATATTTACAGTTATTTTCTTTCATCATATTATCAAACCCCAAATGCACAACTTTACCTCAATTTAACCATCTTCGTATGTATCTCTTACCGTTTCCTAGATCTCCATGTACGCACACGAATTTATAGCACCCTGTATACAACTCCAAACGAACATTTAAAATACGATCGTATACTGGGCCTCAATACTTGAAACCCTTTTTTTAAAAAAATGACATTTTTTAAAAGTACACTAATAAATAAGGCGACTTTTATAAAATGATATTCTTGATATAATATTCGCACACTTTATAAACGTTAGATTTGCATTTATATTAAGGTTAGGTGAAATAAAATAATAAATAATAAATTATGCGACTTTCTGGAAAGCCAAAATTTACTTTTTGCTAACCAGTATGGTTTTCGCAGATCTAAGGATACAGAAATAGCTGTAGTAGATATCATAAATCATAACAAATAAATATTCAAGTTAATGTCGACAGCAGTAAAAATGCTGTTTACTATCCTTTGATCTGTGTAAGGCTTTTGACACCGTAAACCATGATATTTTATTAAGAAAATTATACAGTTTTGGCATAAGGGGAAATACACACAAACCACTTCAAAGTTATTTAAGCTATCGTAAACAATTTGTTCAAATTGGGGAAAGAAAAAGTTCGGAAAAAGAAATAATATGTGGAGTTCCACAAGGATCAATATTAATTAGGTCCGTTATTATTCTTAATTTACATTAATTCCGTTTCCAAATTGAACTATAAGGGCAATATAAAGCTATTTGCAGATGATACAACAATTATTTATTTTGCTGAAACTCTTGCAGAAATGTATTTTGATATTATTAATGATTTAAAAATACTTCTTTCTTGGCGTCAATCCAATAAACTTACGTTAAATTTTACAAAATCTTCTTTTAAGTTTATAACTAAAAATAAAATAAATGCCATCATTAACCCCTTAACATTTAATAATGAAAATATTCAATATTCAAAAACGACAACATTTTTAGGATTAGTTTTAGACGAAAATTTAAATTGGAAATGCCATATCCAGTATATTATCAACTCGATATCTCCTTTGGTATCTGTTTTGTACAGAGCTAGATATTTCATTCCTTTGATTTGAAATACTTAAAAAATATATATTTTTCATTAATACATATATTCAAAATTACAATACTTAGCTTCTGCATGGGGATCTGCTTGTTTATTAAACTTAAAACCATTACAAAAATTGCAAAATAAAGTTATTAAATGTATACACAAATTACCACATTTAGAACCAACTGTTAATCTATATGGACCGAAAGGGTATTTACACGATCAAAACATTTATAAATTAAAAATTTGTATTCTAATTCACTCTATTATTTTAAAAGAAAAAAAATCAAACATAACACTTCAGGAGAATAAGACATTACATGATCATAACACCAGACGTTGTATAAATTATCAGACTATACCAGTAAAAAGTAATTTCGGAAAAAAATCGCTTTTATAGGACGGAATAATAAAATATAACAATCTTCCAAAAAATATCAGAAAAATAAAAAAATTGGCAACTTTTAAAAAACAATTAAGTAAAGAGATATTTACTAAATTAAATTATTTATACTATTTTTTTGAAATTGATTCTATTAACGAATTAAATTGGATTAACTTCCTTTTTTTATTGATATTTTTTTTTCGAGGGGTAATTCACTGGCGAAAATGGTGTACAACTTCTAAAAAATACAGAAAATACGAAGAAAATACAGAAAGTACAAAAAAAATACGAGAAAAAGACAGGCAACATAAGGAAAATATAGAAAATACGCGCGGCAATCAATTTGGCAATGACGTAAAATCGTTAACGCTAACCGACTTAAGATTCTGGAAGAACAACGCTGCTTAGTTTGACTTCTAAAAAAAGGTCGCCCGTTCCTATTGACAATTACTTTGAGTACTTCTAACACAAAAAAAAAGGTCGCCAGTTCCGTGATTATTAAAAAAGAATTTTTTTCCAATGGATGTTGATTTAGTAAAGCCAGTCTTTTTTGGCGAAAATGGTGTACAAGTTCTAGAAAATATCAGGAAAATACAGAAAATACGAGAAAAATTAAGAAAATACAGAAAATACAAGGAAAATACAGGAAGTACGAGAAAAATTAAGAAAGGAATATACAGAAAATACGAGAAAAATTAAGAAAATACAAGGATAATACAGAAAATACGAAGAAAATTCGGCAATATGGAAAATGGTGTACAAATTTTTCTCAGTGAATTACCCCTCGTTTTTTTTCAATGGTTATTATTTTCTATATTATGTTGTCACTTTCCATGTAATGAACTGTAAAAGTTAGTTTGGAATAAAGACATTTTAAAAGTTATTATAACCGCGCGGCTGGACATGTCTTTCTAAGGATTATATTTTTGAAACTAATTCTGGACGATTGCACATAGAACTTTTATAAAGTGTGCGCTTAGGGTTTTTAAAGTCCCTAATTTATTAGTATACATTTAAAAGTGTTAAAGAACTCAAGCTGAAACTTAATTAAAATATTGTAGTATACAATTCTCACGCAAATTTTCTTCTTCTGTTGACTGACATGACAGTATTAGACAGACAATAACAGTTAGTCTGTGAATCTAACAATAATTTAGTAATCTATAATCCATATAAGGTATCCTACTTACTTTACTCTTAAGAGTTTTAATTTTTCAGTAGCACCTGGAAAGAAAGCAAATAACTGATTAATTTGTTTCCAAAATAGGGAAGTCCACCTTTGAGAAGACCTCGGTATCGAGATAGAAATGAGTTCAGCCATTCCCATCACCAACAGTTTCTTCCAAGCCCGCCGCCTGTTGCTCATGCAATTCCTCATCCGCATCCGCACCCGCATCAAAATTCGTTAATGGTTGATTTAAATCAGGTAAGCAATTTGTTTAATTGAAAATATTGGCGACGTTTTCGAAGGGCAACTATTTCTAATATTTTAATATAATTTTATCAACGTTATTCAAAAATAGCAGTAGTATAATTTATCCAATGTCAGTGTGATGACATTCCAATCATTCCATACGGCGGTAAACGTCGGTCTCTTTGAGACTGTTTATCGCCGTATGGAATGATTGGAATGTCATCACACTGACTTTGGAATATCAATACCACTTAAATCCTTTATGGGTCGTATAACAAATATAATTTCACATGCTGCATAAGACGCTTAAATAAGCAAACAATAATCACGAAAGTGGCAAATCTATGGCCTCGCGCATGTAATCAGAGCTACACACGATTAGACATGCGCACTGCAACATTGTCATTTGACGGGCTTTAAAATTTAAAGAAAAAGGAAAAGCATAAAGTCTTTCTCCACAATTTTTATTAAAAAAAAAACTAGGCGCACCTAGAATGATTCAAAATATATAGAATCGACATGTTTCGAGTGTAGAAACACTCATCATCAGAAAAAACAAGTAGATAATAAAAAGCTGATGTTATTAGCAGTAGAGAAAATAAATAGTGGTACTAAACCATAATGGAGCCTTCGATGGTATACATGGGGAGTGAAAAAAACTTAATATAGTCAGAAGACAGGGAATATCACAGCACACTGAAAGGTCAAAGAACAGTGTCAAGATACTCTGGGTGGGAAATGAAGAGAAAAATAAGAAATTTTTTAAAAAAACTTTGTAAAAGTCATTCTAAATGTATGTGATAAAATATTCTTACTTTTGATTCAGTAAGGTTGGAGACATGTGCATGGAAGTGGTCAAAAAAGGGGGGAAAGAAAAAGAAAATTTTTTGGTTTTTGTATACAAGACGTGTAGGTCCTTTCATTTAGCTTGAAACAAAATGCTGTTGGGGTACCAAGCTTGTTACGGCTCAGTTACCCCGGCAGGAGTCGAAACTAGCACATTTGGTGCAAAAATATGTATTAAACCTTATTGACCTTTCAGTGTGCTGTGATATTCCCTGTCTTCTGACTATATTAAGTTTTTTCACTCCTCATGTATACCATCGAAGGCTCCATTATGGTTTAGTACCACTATTTATTTTCTCTACTGCTAATAACATCAGCTTTTTATTATATACTTGTTTTTTCTGATTATGAGTGTTTCTACACTCGAAACATGTCGATTCTATATATTTTGAATCATTCTAGGTTCGCCTAGTTTTTTTTTAATAAAAATTGTGGAGAAAGACTTTATGCTTTTCCTTTTTCTTTATCATTCCACTCCACTTTGAGTATGGACTACTTCTTCAAAATTTAAAATTTAAGTTCTTGCTCACGAAATTGTAAAAGTTGACCTTCAATTTATTTTTACGTGTAAACCTCAAATTTGCCCCTAATTCTTGCCAAAAAAATTGGAATTTCTTCTTAATTTTCGATAAAGTTGGGAATTAAGGTAGTTATTTCTGGCATTTTTAGTAGTTGCAAACCTACACAATCAAATTTTGATGATAGAAAATTGTTTTTAAGGGGTTGTTTCTAAAATTTGTTTAAAAATGATTCGTCGTCATGTTTTTAGTTTAAAAAGAAAGAGAACAAGTCAATTAAACTATAAAACTTATGAAATCGAATATAAAAGCAAACAAAACCAGCAAAGTAACCAATATTCGATGTTATCGCGTACCTAACCTCAAGTCAAATACTAGTTGGTAATATAACTTGTATTGATTTTTAAAATGGGGCAAAAACTTGGGTATGTGTAAAACATTTTCAAGCACAATTTCTTGTTTAAGAATTTGAAAAAGTTTTTGCCCGAAAACTTGACCCATGGAATACTTTCACCCTTGGATTAATATAAAACATACCTAGGTATTTACTTTTTTCTTTGCATGCATCGGGATAATCTGTCTTGGTGTGTGTTTCTCTTTATTTTCATACTTTGTTTGTGTAGCCTATAGGCCTAGTTTGATGTGTTTAAATTGATCATAATAAAATAAAGTTATGTATCTAGATACATCACTACTCCATACGTACTGAAAATACGAAATACCCGGTATTTTACCCCTATTTGGGCATAACAAAATAACACAACGGCTGTTACTAGTTATTGTTTATATTCCAATCGTAGTCGCTAAAAGCAAAAACATAATTCATTAAACTACACGAAAACTAGAAATCCGTAAATATTAAATACCCACAATAAACAACAAGGAATTTACAGAGAAAACAGAAAACACAACAGAAATGGCGCCGAGCCGGTTCTGGAGTGTATTTTGAGCATGTCGATAAACAAGGACAGGCCGACAACAAGAGATTTGTGCGCATGCCCAATTCTGCTGGGAGGGAAGTTGTTAACTTGTTCGCATGTTTATTGTGGTGTTCATTCATATTGTTGAGCACTTAGTTGTTATTTTTGTGATATATAAAATTTCAAAACAATAGGTATTAACCATGCCACTGTGTTTAGTGCATAATTGTTTTCATAGTGAGAAAAGTGCGGCAGAGAATACCTCTTTCAACAAGTAATGATTCTCAATAGGTGCATTGTTTTAATAAGATATATTATAAATAGCATAAAGAAATTTTTAAAATTGTTTACGATAAACTGTTGTGCCTGGCGATGTCTAAATATTATTAGCTAATTTTTTGACCTTTCAACAAACCCAAATAACATAACCCTGTATATTCAAAGTTGGCGCGCGTGGATCCTACTTAAAATTTAAAGCTTATGTTTATTATCTACTTTTTTTAATCTACTTCTATTTAGTAATATTATATATATATTTTTTAATTTCACAAAATCTAAATGACCAGACAAGCGTCATGGGGCTAGAAATCTTCTTCTACGACAGAAGGCTATATTGAGAATTCTTTAGAGAATAAGAAATAGATAACAACAAGATGATGGGGTCAAACCCGAATTTGATGGTTGGAAAGTCTACTATAGATAGCTTCATCATTTCCACTGTGGGCCTACAAATTTGAAATTGTAAAAAGTATATAATCGGTTAATAACAAACCTTATTTTTTTTTCATCCAAAAATGTTAATAAAATATCCATAATAGACGCCCTTACGAAACTCATTTTAAAACGGTGAAATTCATATTACTAAATGAAAGTAGATAAACACATTTTATAGCATCATAGCCCTTTTAATAAAAGCTATAAAACTTTCAATAAATCCATAAATAATGAAGGATAGTTTCTTACATAGATAATCTTTTGCACACCCAGAAACGTTACCGCATCACTACATTCTAATTTGCCAGATTTATTGACAAAATAAAATGATAGGAAATAACCTTTACTTAATTTGCCCCGTTTTTTAAAGGTTCCTGTGACTATTCCAATGGGTCACCACCATCACCATCATGATGGACCACCAGCAGCAGTCTGGAGTTACCCTACGGGAGCGCCCCATATTTCTTTGTGTGCCGCTCCAGCCGGCGCTCCTCCGCATCTTCATTCATGTCACGTGCATGGTCACGTGTATAGTAAGTTTGCTTTTTTAGATTATAATAATAAGTTTGTTAAAGTAGATTCCAGAAAGTATGTTGGTCTAAAACTTGTAAGTTGATTTTAAACTAATGTTGATGTTTACATCGTTTATTATTATCTTTATAATTCAGACAACTATTATTTTAAATTGTTTCACTTTGCTTGGACAAGAACTGATAACTTAATATTAATGTCAATAAAGCTAAGATTATTAGATAAACAGATCAAAACATGTTTTCCTGCAACTACAAAAGTTCAAGAATATGTTTGACGATGGATCTGTTTCAACTAGGTTACACGTTTAGCCCCATCAGACCGTTATGTTTGGATTAATTTTTAGTCTGATGATGCCTTGACAGGGCGAAACATGTAACACTTACACTTATGTTTCAGAGAATCGTTTTTATCTTCATAATACAATTGTATTATTTGTCGTAGATTGATGACTTTTTCGTTTTACATAATATTTTTTATGCGTTGCTATGCTTATAATATATTACCTTAACAGGCAGTCCCCTAGTTCCTTCAGTACCTCCCTTGGCGAGCTGCCTCGCACCGCCCCCCTTCGCTGCCGCCCCAGCACCGGTACCGGTTCCCCCGGGACACCAACACTACGGATTGGGAGCGCGGCCCGATCAGTTGGCGGAATTGGAGCTCCTGCAGCATCGGAGCGACGCGCATCAGGCTCATTTGGCGCCGCATCCCCCGTTACATGTGCCCCAACTACAGGTTAGTATACAGGGCGTCTGGAAAATACGTGTACAAAATGCTAGCACAAATTACTGAGGCTGAGGAATCTCAAAAACCGGCTACTCGAAGCGAGGCATACATTTTTTGAACAAAAGATGCCAAGGAATAAGAAATTCTAGGACCCACATTGTTTCTTATTTATACCAATTCTATTTCAAAATTAAAATTATATGGACAAATTAAACTTTTTGCCGACGACACAAAAATTATTTATTATGCTAAAAATATTAGGGAGATTCAATTAAATATTAAAAAAGATTTAAACATTATATTTCACTGTTTCGAATCTTATAAATCAACTTTAAATTTTAATAAATCTTCATTTATGTACATTGACAAACAAAGACTAGATATGGAGAAGCAACCAATAATATTTAATGGGGAAAATATTAATTAAAGAGATAACATAAAATTTTTAGGATTATATATTGATCAAAATTTAAGCTGGAGAAAACACGTAGAACACATTCGAACTTATATTTCTCCGTTAATTGGGATATTCTTTAAAATTCGTCATTGTATATCTTTAAATTATTTATAAAAAAAATATTTATCATGCATTAATTCAAAAATTCAGTATCTAATACTATTTGGAATTTAGCCAATTCAATAGTACTAAAACCTTTAAAGAAATTAAAATATTAAATGTATTCATAGATTTCCGCACTTTGAACCAACAAAAAATTTATATAAACCGAATAAATACCTAGATATAAATAATTTATATAATTTAAAAATTTGCATATTTATTCATTCTTTACTTTTAAAGCAAAAAATTTCTAACAACGTTTACAAAAGTTCATGATATTCATAGACATGATACCAGACAAACTAATTTTTTACAAACTATTAAAATAAACAGTTACTTTGGAAAACGGTCATTGTTATATAATGAATTAATATTATATAATATTTTACCTGAAAATATTAAAACATTTAAAAAACTACCCTTATTTAAATTTCATTTAAAAAAATATTTCCTAGTATAATTTTCTTTCTTAACGAGTTAATCAATCGTTTATACAAAACGAATTATTTTTTTAACTGTCTTTTTTTATACAGTATGTCTCCGTAAGTTGCAATCATATTGAAAACTTTTTTATTAATTTTACGAAAAAAAATTATTCTTCATAAAAAGTTCTGCATGGTCTAAAACCTAAAATGCAACTATCAGAAGTTCTTTTAGGCGTATACGAGGTTTGTCAAAAAATATGAATTTTGCCCAAGAGCAAAGTACCTTTATTTTTGACAATATCGAAAATTGTTATTAAAAAAAGTTGATCAGAACTAAAAACCACGTTTAAATATGTAATTTCAGTAATTTCACCCATTTACGTTTGATGATTTGAACTCATCAAGAAAGAAATTTACATTAGGAAATATTTTTTTTCATTAAATTTAAATAAGGGTAGTTTTTTTAATATTTTGGGGTAAAATATATATTATTAATCCTCTATATTGTAACAATGACCGTTTTCCAAAGTTGCTGTTTATTTTAATAGTTTGTAAAAAATTAGTCTAGTATCTAGTATCATGTCTGTGAAGATCATGAACTTTTGTTAACGTTATGTTAGAAATTTTTTGTTTTAAAAGTAAAGAATGAATAAATCTGCAAATCTATAAATTATATAAATTATTTATATCTAGGTATTTATTCGGTTTATATAAATTTTTTGTTGGTTCAAAGTGCGGAAGTCTATGAGAACATTTAATAATTTTATTTTGTAGTTTCTTTAAAGGTTTTAGTACTATCGAATTGGCTGAACCCCAAATAGAAATAAGATACTGAATTTTTGAATGTACTAACGCATAACAAATATTTTTTGAATAATTTAAAGATATACAATGACGAATTTTAAAGAATATCCGAATATCAATTGACAGAGAAATGTAAGTTCGTATATGTTCGACTTGTTTTCTCCAGCTTAAATTTTGATCAATATATAAACCTAAAAATGTTATGTTATCTTTGTAATTAATATTTTTTCCATTAAATATTATTGGTTGCTTCTCCATATCTAGTATTTGTTTAGCAATGTACATAAATGAAGATTTATTAAAATTTAACGTTAATTTATAGGATTCTAACCAGTCAAATATAATTTTTAAATCTTTTTTGATATTTAATTGGATGTCCGTAATATTTTTAGCATAATAAAATTAATTTGTCAATATGTCGATATAATTTTTATTAGGAAAATTTACAAAAAAAAAATAAAAAAACTTATAGTTACTTTGACATCCTGTTGTATAATAGTTATTCTTAAGTTTTTTTCTTGTTTTGAACAAGGCACGATCCCTTAGACCTTAGAATATACACTAGGGCTGGGCAAAAATTCGATATATCAAATAACGATATTTAAAAAATAAAATATCGATATATCGATTGGAATATTAATATCGTCCAGCCCTACTTATAACACATTTAAGGAACAATATTTAATTCAATATTTTTTTTTTGTGTTTTCATAATTAGAGTATCCCCTTAAAATCAAGGTACGGAGTTTCACAGGGCACATAAGAAAATATTATTGATATATTTATAATATAATATTTTTATGTTATATCGAATAACGATATTTAAAAAATAAAATATCGATATTCGATATTGGAATTTCAATATCGCCCAGCCCTAATATACACATTTCACTTTAGGTACCTCCGTCAGCGGCATCAATATTCCTCTCGGAAGCCCGCGGCGGTCCCCTGGAACTGTTACGGCAACGCGGCGCCCAGCACCACGCCGCTCGATTGGCTCCTCCCCGTGCGCACCGTTGGCACCACAGTCCGCCCATCATGACGCCTGCGCGGTACTCTGGCTTCCTGTTGCACTTCCTGGCGATGCTCTCCAACCCGCCTATGTCGCCGTTTAGTCAAACGGACTTGAGCAGTTCGGACAGTACCGAGACTGAGGTGTGTATAGTTAGTGTTGGCACCCAACACGCTTGCCTCTTGTAACGGCTAGGTGAAAATCCGAAAATGCTCACATTTTGTGTGGCAAATTTTTCGGAAAACCTACGAAAATAAAGCATATAAAAAGGCTTTCTTAATTAGAGGTGAGTGCATGTCAACTGCACCCGAATCATACCCATAAACCGAACTAAGTTCAAATTCAAAGAAATAGTCCATTTCTTAACCCTTGAGCGCCCAGCCTACTAAAAGCAACGTAAATGCCCAACCGGGGTCCCCAAGGGACCCCATAGTAAATAAACATATGGATATGCATTAAAGTGTATTTTAATTATCAAACACAAGCTTAAGGTTATAGTGTTCAAAATATTTATTAAATATTTAAAAATTAACTTACAACACCTTCTGAAGAATATTAACAAAAGCAAAACAAATACTAATATGTAGGTATTATACTATTATCTCTGAGGGACCCCACCTACCTAATAGCG
This sequence comes from Polydrusus pterygomalis, assembly GCA_963969555.1. Taxonomy (NCBI): domain Eukaryota; kingdom Metazoa; phylum Arthropoda; class Insecta; order Coleoptera; family Curculionidae; genus Polydrusus; species Polydrusus pterygomalis. The sequence goes on along the minus strand of OZ018378.1, from coordinate 23,537,362 downwards.
TTATAACCTGGCACTGTCGCGGCGTCGGCGGCTCAAACCAAACTAACACGTGCTAACACTATTTTCAAGCACATACCTAAAGGCGCAGTTGCCAGATTTTTTTTATTCCAGAAATACTAAGGAAAATACTGTACTGGGGTCCCGCAAGGACCCCGCTTAGGCATTCAAGGGTTAAAGAGACCCGTTTCTATTACAAACAAATCAAGAAAACTCAAAGCCGGCATCTCGTCAAATTCTTTGTTTATTTTAATCCGTTCGTGGTAATTCGTAGTCCGAATTACCACCGAATCCCTCAGCCTACCATAAACTCTTAGGTTAGTTACTTGTTTTTAGCTTTAAGGTGGGATTAACGACGCCATTTCCTATCTTCTATTCGATTCGCCGAACTGTTGACGATTCGCATGCGCCCTGCAGTGTTGTGTTGATCAGAGTAGTTATTTATGCTTTTGGCATACGAAGAAGAAATACAGACATATTCTGGAGCTGGTAGAGCAAGGCAGATGTTAGTCAGTCGGTCATAGTTTTGTTTATTTTCATGTTTGGTGCAATTAGGGAACCTCTCCTGTTAAAACAAAATTATATTCAATAAATATTATCTTTATCCTTCAAAAGAATTATATTCAGAAACAAAAATGTTGAACATAAGACAACTTTACATTTATAACATCTTAATATAGATATATATTTAAAAATAAAAACCTTATACAATTTAAAAACCATAATCATAATACACGTCATAAAAATGAAATAACCATAAAACCTAAAATAAATAAGTCTATAGGACAAAAAAATTTCAAATATTTATGTTTTTATTTAAACAATTATTTACCAACAAAAATTAAAAAATTGATTTCATTAAAAAAGTTTAAATTCGAAATAAAAACATGTATATTAAAAACATACAATTTGAAAATATTTTTAGAAATGTTTTAATTAATTAATATTTTTCTGAATAATTTATATAAGTAATATTTTTTACTTAAAAATTATAAAGTAATAATTTTATTGTAGGTAATATATTTCTTCAAAAAAGCTGCGTTTATAATATAAATTAACATTTTTACTTTAAAACTTGATTTTTAATGCATAGTAGCCGCGTTCGGCAATTACCTCAGACCGCTTGGATTGATCTAAATCGTTCGTTTATGACATCTAAATGGAGGGGAAATAAATCTCAACAGTTCGGCAATTAAAATCGGAGCGCTCCGAGGATAATCTTTTTGCTCGGAGTATTTAATCTCAGCTGAATTTGTGAGGTTAAGTTTGATGTTAATATTTAGGTTTAAAATTTTGGTAGTTTGATTGAACAAAGCCTTTATTTTTCTGTAATTTGACTGAAAATAATATGCAGGAAGTGGAACTATATGATATGGAAGAACCAAAACGCTATACCAAGTTTATTTGACCATAAATACACAGAAATATTCTACATGTTCTATATAATAAGACGTCCCAGCAGGTTGACTTGGTTATTCCAAATCGATCAGCGACTGATCTAAATTGAAAATACACATTAGGCAAGGCTAAGGAAGGTATAAACTCTGGTGGGTTTTACCTAAAACTTTCCATATTTGATAAACACCATATTGCTATTATGGTATGTTTATCCAATAACATTATTTCCGGATGGCCAGCACCTACAGCTATCAATCTTCCCTCTGAAACTGCATTTAATTTATTAAGCAAGTCTTCAAAGGTAGTTGGGGACAATCTAAAGTGCTGTCTGAACTGGTGATGTGCAAATCGGGGTACCGTTTCTTCGGCAAAACCGTCTACCTTTTCCAAATTCTTGATGTCTTCCTCATTATCGTCTTCAAAAATTAGTTAATATAGCCTCCTTCAATTAGGGCCAATACAACGCTAGGAATACTCATTTTTAGTAACTTTACAAAAAGGGAAAACAGGTTAGGTTTCTTAGATCAAAACAAAACAAATATTACATTTTTGACTTTGACAGAGGTCAGCTGTTAGGTACCGTTCGTTTATTACAAAATTCTCCGACCGATCCGAAGTCCCGTGACAAAATATCCATCGCATCGCAGATGTAATTGCCGAACGCGGCTATTTATGATTTATGATTTTACATACTAAAACAAAAAATAAGATTTGCCCCTAACAAGCTCAGCTTCAGGGGATTGAAGAATAAGTTTATAGAGGACAACATAAACATATTGATTATATTATTAAATTTTAAATAAACTTATTATTATTATCTAGATAGACTAGAAAACATCGTGTTACCAGTAAAAATTGTTGTTTTTACTGCAGTTCTGAAAATCGACGTGTTTACTTTCAAGGATTTTAAAGTAAATTGTGGCAATTTTAGTGGTTTCAAAAAACTGTTTTTTTTAAGTTTCTGTACTGTTATTTAACAAAAAAACACCGTCATACTATTCGCCAGTGCCTCCCTGAACAGCCCTTGCAAAATTAGGTACTAATTATTTTTTTTTAATAATTGCAAGGTTCCGGAAGTTACCGCTGCATTCAAGCCATTTATAGGTCTTTTATACATGATTGACCTTCAGAACCCTTAATGTTGATTACACGTTTTTTGTATTATTTTAATTTTTGTGTTTGAACATTAGGTTAGAAAAGTTCGAAGGTTTTTTCCGTTAGATATTTTATTATTTACAATTTTGGGTCTGATGATGCCCATATAAAGGTGAAACATGTCACTTCAGTTTAAAATAAACAAAGAATTTGACGGGATGCCGATTTGAGTTTTCTTGATTTGTTTACGAACTAATTTATTAAATTATTTATATTATTAAATTTAAAATAAACTTATTATTATTATTATAATTTCAATTTATCATAATACGATATTATTGTTTTGGCACCAGGAGCTTGGTTTGCTTAAAAAATTTATCTTTTCAAAGAAAACAGATATCCGATGAAACAATATAATCACAATCAATATTTTCCAAAAGAAGAAAATCAGTTGAAATGGAAAACCGAGACCTCACGGGCGTAAATATGACAGCACAGAATAGGTACACTGCCACGCTTACGCCATCAAATTTACGCCTGTGGGAACCTGGTCTTAGACCAACATAACTACCGTCTAAACTAAATTATGATTGATGAATCGCTATTCTAATGGCGGCCTAATCGACCAATTATGCTTACGCTGTCAATTTTACGCCCGTAGTGACAGTGCCTTAGATCAGCGTATTATTAGCCTGCCTAATCGACCGATCACGCTTATGCTGTCAAATTTACACCCGTGGAGATCCGGTCCTAATCTTGAGAAACAAATTGCAAAGTAGACTAATTAGTCATTATTTAAAACAAAATAATATTTTTAAAGGGTCCTTGAACTTACTATTATGCTTATCTTAAAATAAATGAAAGTGTCAACAAAGTCCTATGTTTATTTATAGCGTTATTTTTAGTCTACGTTCAACCATTTTTCTTTGTCAAGAAGTACCTGAAATTGAATGTTCTTCGCGTTAATAATTCCAATTTTTTTAATGTAAAAGAAGGGTTCTTAAGTAATTGGATTATGTGAATATTGATCGCATCGCTCTAGAAGTAGTGTGCATGAGCTGATTACTGATATCCAAGACGGGAAAAACAATTAGTGTTAAACTTGAATATGGGAAGCATACGGATGGCCTACTACTACTACCACTCATTGTCAGTAAGCAATAATTAATTTCCCCAAGTTTATTTACTTTTGTTACTCTTATTTAAGTGATTTTAATAATGTATTTTTGTATTTGTACACGGATTTTAATTGTATAAATTGTACAATCCTTGACAATTTTCTTCAGGTCCAGCCAGTGTTATTTCATTTTTCGCGATTTAAATTTGACTACATTACATAGTGCAAAGTATAATGAGAGAAATAGGGTGCAAAGTTGACGATGCAAGAGACTATATAAATAAAATGCTTGGATCGAACCAGGGTTGGCAAATATGATATTTATATAAATATCCGATATATATCCAAATTTGGATATTTATTTATATTTTTAATTATTTTTAAATTATTTTATCTGTTTTCTGTAAAGATATATTTTAAAAATTAAAAATCACTTAATTTAATATAAACATGTTATAAACCTGTAAATTTGTATTTCAATTCTATTCAATGATAGCTGGCTGCTATCACAATAACAAGTTTTTTTAGTACTCCTATGTTTGAAATGTAAAATATAGGTAAGAAATACAAGTTTATGAACACATCATATATTTTTGCTTTTAACTATGGTTCAACTTAAAACCCAGAATTACTGGGCTTGATAATTAAATCAAAATGAACTCAAACTGTATTTTTTATTTTTGGCATTGTAAAGTTTTTATTTCATAAAACAATCAGCAAAATAAAATATTGCTCCGTTCAATCAGAAATCGGAACTAAATAAAAATGCCACGTGGCAAAGAACAACAGGTGGTCAACGTCTCGGAAAGATGGGGAATCACCGCATCGTAAGCAACATAATACGCTGTTAGCGGCAGCGGGGCCATACTTTTATACTGATGAATAGAATTTTAGAAAAAAAATATTGATATATATCAGGATAAATATCGTCGCATAAATATCATGATATTTATCAAGATATATATCAGGATATTTATCACGGATATATATCCTGCCAACCTTGGATCGAACGGACGCTACATAATATACTAAATAAATGAAAAAATGTTTTTTACAGAATTACGAAGCTTTACTTAACCTAGCCGAGCAACTGGGCGAAGCTAAGCCACGCGGTTTGGCCAAGCTGGAGATCGAGCAGCTAGTCAGCTACAAATACAATGCAGATACTCACGAAGGCGACCAGACGTCGTGTGTCGTGTGCATGTGCGACTTTGAGGCCAGACAGATGCTCAGAGTGTTACCTTGCTCTCATGAGTTCCACGCCAAATGTATTGACAAGTGGCTGAGGGTAAGTACTTTTTGCTATGACTATTAATGTATGTTTGAAGGTGGTAGTCAATGGAGTAATATCAAAGAAATTATTTTGTCGGACTTTCATTGCCTTTATTTTGTTACTTAACACAACGTTTCGGTTAGTTAGTATCTCTAACCGTTTTCAAGTGTAAACTAAATTATAATTCTAAGGCTACTGTCTTAAATACTATCCATGTGCAATGAGGCTTTAAAAAAACTACAAAACAAAATAATTAAATGCATACATAAACTTTCTTTTTTAGAACCAACTATAAATTTGAATGAACCAAATGGATATTTAAATTTAGAAAGGCTTTATAAATTAAAAGTATGAATTCTAATACACTCTATTATTATTAAAGAAAAACAATCGAATATAATATTTCCTTCGACCAATATTATTCACATCACAAGTAGTGATGTAAATTTTAAAAAAACGTTTTTTTTTTAGAAAAAAACAATGCGGTTTGTTTTTTCAAAAATGTTGTTTTTTTTCAGAATCATTGTTTTTGCTTTATAGACAAGAGTAAACTTTTTTTTAATGTAATAATTTTATAAAATATAATAAAGTAATCTCTATTCTATTCTCTATTCATTAATAAAGGTACATATTTATTTTATTACCTATTTAAATACAAACAAAATAATAAAAACTTGCTTCTAATCTAAGTTTACGAAATTTTATAATCATGTAAAACAAAAACACAAAACCCAACTAAGGGTATGGTCCGAATATCACCACCAGTAACCACGGTTAACTTCGACAAATGACAGATCAACCATAAAATTCCGGTTATATTCGGGACGAAAAATCACAATGTTTGTTAAAATCATAACCTTTAATTTTGAAAAGTTCACGACAGACTGATAATTTACAGAAATGCTAAATACACTTACTTATAATTTCATTGAGATTCATTCTCTTAATAAATTACCAACCATCGGCTAAATATTTTGAAATTAAATTCAAAACAATATTTTATAATGACAAGTGACAGGAGAAACCACTTGTAACCGGCGTTTAAAGCCGGTGAGCATTTTGACATTTGGGTGACGTCGTATCCGAAAACCGTGTTCCAGTAAAAAATGCTGTTTACTATCCTTAGATCTGTGTAAGGCTTTTGACACCGTAAACCATGATATTTTATTAAGAAAATTATACAGTATTGGGATAAGGGGAAATACACACAAACTACTTCAAAGTTATTTAAGCTATCGTAAACAATTTGTTCAAATTGGGGAAAGAAAAAGTTCGGAAAAAGAAATAATATGTGGAGTTCCACAAGGATCAATATTAGGTCCTTTATTATTCTTAATTTACATTAATTCCGTTTCCAAATTGAACTTAAAGGGCAATATAAAGCTATTTGCAGATGATACAACAATTATTTATTTTGCTGAAACTCTTGCAGAAATGTATTTTGATATTAATAATGATTTAAAAATACTTCTTTCTTGGCTTCAATCAAATAAACTTACGTTAAATTTTACAAAATCTTCTTTTATGTTTATAACTAAAAATAAAATAAATTCCATCATTAACCCATTAAAATTTAATAATGAAAATATTCAATATTCAAAAACGACAAAATGTTTAGGATTAGTTTTAGACGAAAATTTAAATTGGAAATGCCATATCCAGTATATTATCAACTCGATATCTCCTTTGGTATCTGTTTTGTACAGAGCTAGATATTTCATTCCTTTGAGATACTTAAAAAATATATATTTTTCATTAATATATTCAAAATTACAATACTTAGCTTCTGCATGGGGATCTGCTTGTTTATCAAACTTAAAACCATTACAAAAATTGCAAAATAAAGTTATTAAATGTATACACAAATTACCACATTTAGAACCAACTGTTAATCTATATAGACCGAAAGGGTATTTACATGTTCAAAACATTTATAAATTAAAAATTTGTATTCTAATTCACTCCATCATTTTAAAAGAAAAAAAATCAAACATAACACTTCAGGAGAATAAGACATTACATGATCATAACACCAGACATTGTATAAATTATCAAACTATACCAGTAAAAAGTAATTTCGGAAAAAAATCCCTTTTATATGACGGAATAATAAAATATAACAATCTTCCAAAAAATATCAGAAAAATTAAAAAATTGGCAACTTTTAAAAAACAATTAAAGAGATATTTACTAAATTAAATTATTTATACTATTTTTTTTTAAGTGATTTTATTAATGAATCAAATTGGATTAACTTCAATTATTTTTATTGTTATTTTTTTTTTAATGGTTATTATTTTTTACATTATGTTGTCACTTTCCATGTAATGAACTGTAAAAGTTCGTTTGGAATAAAGACATTTTGAAAGTTAAAATAAACCTATTTTTTGGTTACCGCTATCATTTGGTTAAATACGGAACGCTAAACCACGACACTAGTTACTTTCGGACCATACCCTAAATTAGTATTTTATTAAAAACATAAAGGCAGCATCTAAATGAAATCTCACATGTCAAACCCAACCTACACTACCTACTATTCAAAATCACTATATCTCGTGAAAGATAACATTGTTTTGCTGGTTGCTGGAATACTTAACCTTAACAGTAGCCGTCGCTGTCGTATGATAATTTTTAATAATTTTATTAGAAATATAAAATCTCCCATTTTTCTTGTGTATTTTCAAGAATTTTGGTCCAACCGGGCACAACGCACAACTAATAAATATGTTTATTTATTTTTTTTCATAAAAAACAAAAAATAATAATTTCTTTTTTAATTACTTAATATGAATTTTTTTTTAATTTGAAAAAAAACAATGTTTTGTTTTTTTTTTCAGGAAAAAACGTTTTTTTTTACATCACTAATCACGAGACAAAATCATCATATTCAAACACCAATATTATATAAAGGAATAACAATTTACAACAGTTTGCCGAAAAAAATTAAAGAAATATCAAAATTATGGATTTTTAAAAAAACACTAAAAAAATATTTTTTTAAACTTTACCGTATTATATGTTCAAATTCAAATTAAATTTATTCTACTAAGGATCATACATTATGATTTGAGGTTTGTCATAATCATGATCCATAATCATCTAAACTCATATTGATTATAGAACTAAAATGGCATTTGTAGGTACTCACCATTAAACTTAAATAACAAACACCAAAATTAATATTTTTTTTTGTAAATGGTTATTATATATATATATATATTTTTTTTAATACTTTCGATGGAGTTATTAATAGTTACTAAACATGGTTTTTATTATTTGTGAATTTATATATTGTATATTTGGTGTTATATTCTCTGTAATGAACTCTTTTAAGTTGGTTGAGAATAATAAATAAAAGTAAGTAAAAAAAAAGCTTGTTGACTCCGCCTACGTACTTATTGGAGTGTGAGTATTTAATATTGCAAATATCAAAAAAGATTTAAAACAGAATGGTTACCCTGAAACCTGTGTAACTTATACCATCTCAAAACTTAAAAATCGCGAAGACAAAAACTAATACAGAAACCAAAGAAGAGCAAGCGTTTCTTACAATACCTTATGTTAAGGGGATTTTTGAAAAGATTAGAAGGATAACCAAAAACTATAATATCAAAACAGCCTTCAAATTCGGAAATATGCTTAGAAGCTTTCTTGCAAAAGTAAAACCCCCTCGTAATGAAAACACAAAAAATTGTATCTATCAATTTATCTTCCCGAGTTTAAGAACATCTGAAACATACTCAAAGAGGTGAAACTTTGAGATCAGGTATAGCGGAACATGTATGGACCAACCAACATAATGCACAGTGGTCAGAAGCCAAGGTTTTGGACCCGGAACAGCACTGGACAAAACGAAAATTCAAAGAAGCAGCTTTCATGAACCCATATATTTAGTAAACCAAGTATAGATATCCCCAATATCTGGAAGCCTCTTCTTGTCCAAAACCAACAGCTCAAACTTCACACTCCAATAAACACGTAGGCGGAGTCATCAAGCTTCATTGCACACGGATAGTATTTAAGACAGTAGCCTTAGAATTATAGTTTAGTTTACACTTGAAAACGGCTAGAGATACTAACTAACCGAAATGTTGTGTTAAGTACAAAATAAAGACAATGGAAGTCCGACAAGGTAATTTCTTTGATACTAGTAACGTAATTTCTAAGAAATCTTTCGTTGATGGTAGTTAATCCTGTATAATTTTAAAAGGTGCCATGGATTCATTAAACAAGAAAGCTTAAAATTTAAAAGAAACTCCGACCGATAACGAGGTAATAGCAATTTTATAAAATTCTGATTCTGTTGAAACTGACACACTAGTCAATGTCAATTGCGAAATGCTAGGGAACGCGCTTAACAACCAATTAATTACCTGCTAGCTAAGGATTTAATACTAAAATGATCAATGGTCAACAGTGGCGGAACTACCGGTGTTCAATGTGTGCGAAGCACACGGGCCCGGGCTAAAAAGGGACCCGGGAGCGGAGCCACAAAAACATAAAAATACAAAATAAAATGTTCTTATAGAAAAAAAATGCAATACTCCGGAAACGTATCCGCAAAACTACTCTACTCAATACTTTTATAGATAGTAACTGAAATAATCACATAAAACGGCCTTTTTTTATTGTTTTTGTTAAACCGCAATTCGCAATACCGGCATTTAGTTTAAAGGGCGGTGTTTGTGTTCGCAATACCGGCATTTAGTTGGTGTTTGTGTTGGCGATTATTGAACTTGGATAAGAGAAATTAGGAATTTCTACGATTTAGTTGAAAGTGTCATGTTTTTTTTTGGACAAAGCATTAAACGGTGGGCACTTTTGCAAAGTGTTACTAATGCCAAAATAACTTTTAAAAAATTGACACCCGGTGGTCATCGAGGCAAGATGCATTAGAAGCTCTTCGTTTTAGATATTATTATGTGGATATTTTAAAAACACTGGCAAAAATAAATTTAACCTCTACAAATAAAGCGGAAGTTAATGAAGCAAAGTCTTTAAGAAAACAATTGGAAAAATTTGAAACCGTTTTTCTTATTGTTTTTCAAAATAAAATTTTAAAGAATATTGATGCATTGACGAAACTTTTACAAAAAATATTGAAGCTGCGTCTAAAATGTTTACCACCGCCACTGAAATCATAAATCAAATGAGAAATAATTTTGATGTACCTAATTAAAACGGACTCTGTTATTTTGGCAATCGGGCACTACTTCTGAATTCGAAAACAAAAGGACATCAAGACCAAAAATAATTTTTGATGATTAATAACCATTATCAAGTTCAAACAAGCGATGATTAGTTTAGCATCAGCTGAACGGTCTTTTTCCAAGTTAAAGTTAATTAAAACTTATTTGAGAAATTGCATGACCGATAAAAAATTATCAGCTTTAGCAATTATTTCTATCGAAAATGAGGAAGCTCAAAACATATAAACATTTCTAATCTGATTTCAAACTTTGCGCATGCAAAAGCTAAGTTGTTCCGCCACTGATGGTCAACAAACCCGACTTTAGTATTAACATTATTGTTTTACCTTATAGTCAAACAGAACTTGTCCAATATGTCGTGGTAACGCTTCTGATTACTTCAACAATACTGAATAAGGAACTGCTTCCTAACATGCACTACTCGTCGAGGTCGTTCCCAAGTATATGTACAACAAGTAAGAGATGAGGAAGTCTTCTTCAGGTGCCATTAGTCGCCACTGTTGCCAGTAATTTAGATTGTAATTATTATAAAATAAAAATCTTACATATTCATTACCTTTTGTCTCGTACATCTTTTTAGAGGTTAAGGACTTGCATAGGGTTAACTGTTTATTAAGTATATCATTGTCTATAGGTTAATGATCGTGTTAGTCTTATAGCATCTTTCATCTCGCTGTTATTTTTGTTCTCAGATCGCTTTTGGAAAAGCCGCGGAATTAACTGTATCTTACGCTTTGCTAAATCCTCTCTCGTATTATGGGTATGAAGAAACAATTACCGTTATACTATTTTTTAAAGCAGTTGCTATAGCTACTGGAATTGCCAAATTCACATATTTCTTGGAGGATTTTGCAAGGTATTTGCGACAAATATGTAACATTTGGCTATGAAGCAATGAAATGGAAGAAAAGGAAGTAATCGGTTAAAAATTTGAATAACGATTGCCTAAATATGAATTTTTTAAATAGCATTGCAACATTAATCCTATAGAAGTTCTATAACCAGCTCTGTATTATTATAAGAAAGTGTAAAAACACGCTTAATTGCCTTGCAATCAATGTTTTAGATTCGTTTCCCCGGTTTTCAAAAAGCAATTGTGCGTATACTTTGTAGAAAAACCACCATAGCTGGAAAAAGTAGCTGTAAATGTTAAAATTATGCTCAAGTGTAAAGATATTTTATTTTTTAGTTAATTTTTAGGAAATTCAGTTTTGATTTGATTTCCCGAGATGCAAGAGTGTATTACAATTCTTTGAGAATCCTTTTGGTAGTTTTTAAAAACTTTATTGTTGTCTGTGATTTATATTTGAGTTTTTGGACGTTTTTAGTTAAGTTTAAAGAATATCAAAGATATGTTTCGATAAGCGTCTCAAATGTTTTTCTAAAAATTAAATTGTAATCCACTGTTGTAGTAACAATCTCAAAGAAATATACTTTCAAATACCCGCCATAATATTCAACCAGTTGCTTTTGAAACAAAATCCAATTATTGTTTTTTCCAACAAACCTATAACTAACTTTTCGAATAGGTAATGAGTGAAACAAGGTTTTTCAAAAAACATTTTGATTGTTGTATTTTGTGTGTGTCAGTGTTTTTATATTCGCTTGACTGTTAACTACCTCTAACATGATAAAGTCTGCAATGAAATAGCAACATGGCGCCCGCGGAAGTGTTCTTAGCCAGGCCAATAAAAGTCGTCTTTAATGGAGCCCACAGACTGCGGCTTTGCTGGCTGCTTTGCTCGACGAACATTCTATTCGAACAAAAACAAGGCACTGTGTATGTTTAATAGTATTTGTAGCGGTAATGTGCACCTGAGGGTGCCTCCAATATTAGTAACTACCTAAAAATTAACAGATTTTTTTTTATTAGTGTGTTAAAGCGATTATTTCGCCCACTTTGTCTTTTTCTTCGTTGTTTTTATGGCTTATACCACAACCACTGCACACAAATATATTATCTTTAACACAGACAGCTGTTATTTTACAATTTGAGCGATATGTTTCCTAATTGATATAGATGATACAAGAATAATTATTTATTTTGCTGAAACTCTTGCAGAAATGTATTTTGATATTAATAATGATTTAAAAATACTTCTTTCTTGGCTTCAATCAAATAAACTTACGTTAAATTTTACAAAATCTTCTTTTATGTTTGTAGCTAAAGATAAAATAAATTCCATCATTAACCCCTTAACATTTAATAATGAAAATATTCAATATTCAAAAACGACAGCATTTTTAGGATTAGTTTTAGACGAAAATTTAAATTGGAAACCATATCCAGTATATTATCAACTCGATATCTCCTTTGGTATCTGTTTTGTACAGAGCTAGATATTTCATTCCTTTGAAATACTTAAAAAATATATTTTTTTCATTAATATATTCAAAATTACAATACTTAGCTTCTGCATGGGGATATGCTTGTTTATCAAACTTAAAACCATTACAAAAATTGCAAAATAAAATTATTAAATGTATACACAAATTACCACATTTAGAACCAACTGAATCTATATAGACCGAAAGGGTATTTACATGTTCAAAACATTTATAAATTAAAAATTTGTATTCTAATTCACTCTATTATTTTAAAAGAAAAAATCAAACATAACACTTCAGGAGAATAAGACATTACATGATCATAACACCAGACGTTGTATAATATCAAACTATACCAGTAAAAAGTAATTTCGGAAAAAATCGCTTTTATATGACGAAATAATAAAATATAACAATCTTCCAAAAAATATCAGACAAATTAAAAAATTGGCAACTTTTAAAATACAATTAAAGAGAAATTTACTAAATTAAATTATTTATACTATTTTTTTTTTGTTGTTTTAATAGTTATTATTTCCTATATTATGTTGTCACTTTCCATGTAATGAACTGAAAAATTTAGTTTGGAATAGGTAGGCACTAATATTAGGGGCAATTTCGGGTGCCGATTAACTAAATGCAACCTAGTTTAAACCTGCAATCTGAGACTAATACGCTACCGCTACCTATAATGTAAAACACGCGTCTTTTTTGTTCGTATAGAATGTTCTTCGAGCAAAGCGACAGTATGTGGGCTAGGTTAGGGGAATCATTTGCTAGAAAAAGGTTTACAACGCATGCCCGGTGTTTAGTGGTTGGACCGCAATAGCTCTCTCCTATTCAACTGACTGAAATGAACGTGCAAGGAGACGCGAGTAGTGCGCATAGACAATTTACCGTTAGATAAGCAAACAATAATCACGAAAGTGGCAGATTTATGGCGTCGTGCATGTAAACAAAGCTAGACACTATTAGACATGCGCACTGCAACATTGTCGTTTGACGAATGGAAAATTGACAGGTCCGGGCTTTAAAATTTAAATTCTTGCCAAAAAATTGGAATGTCTTCTCAATTTTTGATCAAGTTAGGAAGAAGGTAGTCATTTCTGGCATTTTTAGTAGTAGCAAACCTATCATATTTTAAGGATAGGAAATTGTTTTTAAAATTTGTTTTAAAAATGATTCGTCTTCGTTTTTTTAGTTCGAAAAGGAAGAGAACAACTAGTAATCCATAAAATCAAATATAAAAAGAAACAAAACCAGCAAAATAATCAATCTACGGTGTTATCGCGTACCTAACCTCAAGTCAAATATTAGTTGGTATATAACTTGTATTGATTTTTACAATTTGGTAAAAACTTGGGTACTTACGTGTAAAATATTTTAAAGCACAATTTCTTGTTCAAGAATTTGAAAAAGTTTTGGCCCGAGAACTTGACCCGTGGAATACTTTCACCCTTGGATTAATATAACCCTACCTAGGTTCCTAGGTATTTACTTTTTTCTTTTATTTAACATAAGTATAGAGAAAAGTATCGTTTAAACTTTTTGAAGCAATATATGGCCCGGAAAACTGTATACCTAATTAGATTGCAGGGCTGCAAATAAACTATACCAAAATATGCATCGGGATAATATGTCTTGGTGTGGGTATCTCTTTATTTTCATACCTTGTTTGTGTAGCCTAGGCCTAGTTTGATGTGTTTAAATTGATCATAATAAAATAAAGTTATACAGTGAGGACGTAAAGTCTGGAATAAATTCATTAGTTAGGGAACGCTGAATGTTTTTAAAAATCGTTCGGACACGTCGATTTGGTTTTTTTAATACGCATTTTTTTCAATATTTTTTATTATATCTCCGAAAGCACTGTGCTTGGACCAACTTTAATTTTTTAAATGGGAACCCCCATTTTTTTTTTATTTTAGGATTCTGTGCATAATTCTGAATATTTTTTTATCTAACATGTCATTATGATTTATCGACAGTTAAAGTACGAAAATAAATAAAACAATTAATTATTTATCATTTTAATAAATGTTGAAAATGTTGCCCAAAGGTTAATTGGCAGTAACCTAGACGATCGAAATATTCTTTCTGCACATTTCTGACAACTTCCGGACTGATTGACCGTATTTCTTAAACAATTCGATTCTTTAAGTCCTCCATGTCTATTGGCTTAGATAGGAAAACATTACCTTTAAGGTAACCCCACAGGAAAAAGTCAAGGGGGGTTAAGTCGGGAGACCTCGGCGGCCATTCAATAGCTCCCCTTCTTCCAATCCATCTATTTTCAAAAGTTCGCGCTTATCTTAATACTATTTCCGATTGAAAATTAGGGTGCTTTTTCGATATTAAGTCAAAATAAGGTGAAAAATAAATATTTTAAATCAAAAAAATTACAGTGTGTTTGGGACATAAAAAGGTAAGTTTTCACCAAATTTCGTGAAAAAAAAATTTTCTTGTAAAAGATAAAAATAAAAAACCAAAAACTTGGTTATTTGAATTTTTCACATAAATTTTGAGGTTATGTGAAAAAAGTGTAAATACAAAAGTTGTAGATCTTTTTATTACCTACAACTTTGCCATTGAACGTTTTTTCATAGGACTTGTAGTTTTGCCGGAAATCGAGATAAATCGTTTTCTACCCTTAAAAACTCACCCACTTCCACTTCCCGACCTCGGATCGCCCGTAAATTATTTTTCCTTTCATTTTTGTTATATTCTCTTCCTTTTCCAATGGGTTTCATCCTACTATTCTTTTTTTTGGTTTCAAAAATTATCGACCATGGTCTAATGGCGGGTGACAACGAAATTACTACTCAGCTTGTCACGTCCTTATAAAATAAAGCATTAGTAGAAAATTTTGGTAACTTATATGGTTGCACTGTACGCACATTTTTAGTGTTCAAACGTCGGACTCTCACTTCCGGTTGAACCGGAAGTGCACCCAACTTTGTTATTTTAAATAAAACACCTTGTCAATTAACCAAATTTGCTGTATTTTTAAACCACCCTCTATATCGCAACTAAGATTTGGGTGTAGGGTTTAAAAGTCCCCTGGTTTTATTTAAATTCTTAATATTTCAGAGTAAAAAATATCAACCTTTTTTTAAGTTAACCGTCAAGAATTTTTTTTAATTTAATTATTATTTTAGAAACGGTAAGAGATAGGTATAGGATAATGTTAAAGAAAGATGTAAAGAAATTAATAGGAGGTTTTAAAACGAGTTTTAAATATGTTTTCCTATATTTCCAAAACACGTTCGAAAATTTTCCATTGGAAATATTTCCACTTGAAACACTGGATAAAACACAACTGGAGGAGAGGACTAGACTGGAACCCCGCCCTTCTCTTACGGAAAATGGTCCTCGGTTAAATTTCCTAAATTTTTCGTTTTTTGTAGAGAATGTGAAATGTCATTCTGATCAAAAGTATCCATGGTCACAAAATCTACCGACCAGTTTTTGAGATACAGGGTATCCAAGTTACAAAATATGAAAATATTTCCATGCTTTATTTTTATAATTTATATTTTTTGTATTTATACAGGGTGGCTCAAAAAAGTTAATTTTTTTTTACTTATTTTTAAAGAAATGTTGTAGATATTTTTTATGTTCAACTTGTCGCTTATCGTATGGTTCGAAATATATATAATTATTAAGATTATACAGACCAGCTCTGGAGATATACAGCGTCGAACAAACTCAAAGCACAAAAAATAAACATAAAACAACAATATTTTTTCCATATTTCATTAAAACTGTTATACAAGTTCATATTATGGTTAAAAATAAATATATTTAATGGTATACAGGGTGTTCCGAATAATTAAAGTGTTCTAACACTGTATTGTGCAAATAAGAACTATATAAATAGAATAAACAAGCAAAGTTTTAATAGAAATGATGAATTTTATCCAAAAATTGTTGGTAGGCATTGAGAAGACAAAAGTGCTTATTTCATTTTTCTGTATATGGCAGCTTACCTTAATTATTTGGAAGACCCTGTATACCATTAAACATATTTATTTTTAACCATAATATGAACAGTTTTATTGAAATAAACGGAAAAAAATGTTGTTTTATATGTTTATTTTTTGTGCTTTGAGTTTGTTCGACGCTGTATATCTCCAGAAATGGTCATAGGAAAAGAGAAATCAGTAGTAAAACTGTAAGTAAAACACTTCAAGTCAAAAATATACAAAAATAACGATATTTAACCAATCCAATTTTAATATACTGAGTGATTTAAAAATAAAGGCATTTTTAGAGTTTTTTCCTATTGCGTATCATCGCGTTATACATTCTGTATATTCTTAATAATTATATATATTTGAAACCATACAATGATAAGCGATAAGTTGAATATAAAAAAATATTCACAATATTTCTTTATTATAAACCAGTAAAAAAATATTAACTTTTTTGAGCCACCCTGTATAAATACAAAAAATATAAATTCTGATAGCTTGCTTCAAGCTTATTTAATCTACAGTCTTAGGTTTTTAATGTTTAATTTAATGCCGAAAAAACGATCTAACAAAAAATATTCTATAATTTTCGTCACTCACCCGGTATATAATTACAAAATTTAAATTATTTTTATACTATTCTAGCCTATTCAAGACAGGGTACACAAAAATCCAGAAAAACAAAATGAATTAATATCATAAAAAGCACGAAAATATAATGTAGTAAAAATTCATATTTTGCAACTTGGATACCTTGTATCTCAAAAACTGATCGGTAGATTTTATGGCCATGGATACTTTTGATCAGAATGACATTCTCTACAACAAACGAAAAAATTAATAAATTTGACCAAGGGCCATTTTCCATAAGTGCGGGGTTCTATAAAATGGATTCAATAAATGTTATGAGGGCATGTTGTATGAAGAAGGATTAAATTAGGGATCGTGATCTCATTACTTTGTGATTTATTTTTTTTAATATGTAAGCTGAGGCTTTAAGTCCAAAATATTGAGTATATTAATCAAGAACCAATAAACTTTAAGATGATAACAAGGAAGATTTTTAGGGGTCGATTAACTTTCTTCTTTATTATTGATATCGAAGATAAGAATAAACAGAAAAACAAATAAGGCATTCTGAGAACATTCGGCGGGCACTGCGTGGTATTTAGTAATACATAGTTTAATTATTAGGTTTTTATTGTTTAGTGAATAAACGTCACATAGCGTGTGCCCCGTATGTTATTATTTGTTATCGTACTTTTGTTATAACCCTACTCTTAAGTTAGCTTTTTTATTGTTATGTTTTAGGTGTTCATTAGACTTTTTTCTAATAAGTATAAACTCTTAACGTTAAGAACGAACTGTTGTGGTATAAACTATCTATCTGTTTTTTCCTAAAAATTCCCCCAAACTATGCTGATTTTCATAAATAAAGCTTTGTAAAATTCCTCGAAATTGTATTTTTTGTGTTGTTAAATTCTTTCTATAGATATTGCCTTATCAACGAATATGGTCAACCTAATAGTAAACTCCTATTTTCTTGGTTTAATTTATTATTATTATTTTTGTACAATTAGCATAGTTTTTCCAACACTACCCATCTGCAACTGTAAAAGTTAAGCACAAGAAAGGCTCGCTTTCCGCAGGCCTACTAAAAATTTTAAAATTCCGAAATTTATTTTTGTCACCTTTAAATGTTGTTAACAAATGCAATAAGTCAAGTGCAATTAGTGAATTTTAAGATTTTTAGTGATTCATTTCCATGTTTAGAAACTAAAAGCACAGGTTGATGTGTTTTTCGGTTAATATTAGTAACTGAAATTTAGAATTAACGGTCGGATCTCCCTTGTATCACTAAGCCAAAAAAAAGTAATAAAAATATTTTTTGTAAAGAATCCTGAGTTACTTTGTAATGAAGCGAATTGTTAACTAGACCATATCTATTTATACAGGGTGAGTCGGGAGGAATGGACCAAACTCTAAAGGTGTAATCTATGCATCAAAATAATAAGAAAAAATTCAAATGTTGTTATCCAATACTCATTTCTTTTCAAATTACAGCGTTAAATAAAATAATAATATTGTTAAACCAAAATATGCAACATTAACATTGTTTTAAATAAATCATTGGTTTAGTTAATTTTCAAAAATACCGCCACTGACTTCCAAACATTTCCTACTTCGTTTACGAAGGGCGCGCGGGGCTCTTCTAATTGATTCGTGCCTTTCTTGCAATGCATCTAATTAATGCATCCCTAGTATCTACTTTTACTCTGTATACTTGATTTTTTAACAAACCCTATAAATTATAGCCCAACGGTGTGAGGTCTGGTGATCTAGGAGGCCAACTAATCGGACCACCGCGACCAATTCAAACCTCTGGAAACCAAAATAATATGAAAAAACTCAAATGTTGTCCTATTAGTTGGCGTCCTAGATCGCCAGACCTCACACCGTTGGACTATTATTTATGGGGTTTGTTAAAAAATCAGGTATACAAAGTAAAAGTAGATACTAGGGATGCATTAATTAGACGCATTAGAAATGCTGGACTCAATATTAAAGAAAGGCATGAATCAATTAGAAGAGCCACGCGCGCCCTTCGTAAACGAAGCAGGAAATGTTTGGAAGTCAATGGCGGTTAGAGTTGTTAAGAAAAGAACCGAACAGGTTCTTTAGAACAGGTTAGAGATAGCCTGTTCAGTGAACTGTTCTTTGTAAAAGAACTAAACCGATTCTTTAGATAGACTTATGACAGATGATTGCGCTCGCTTAACCTATTCAACCGACCACGCGGCGCTGCGCGCTCTATTCACAGAACACCGCTGCATCCGTGTGTGTGCTCTCACTGCTCTCTGTTCCCTGCCTGCTCCACGCCGCATGAAAGAACAGCCTGTTCTTTCTACCCAACTGTTCTTTGAGTAGGTTCAGTTCCTTTATTGGAGTTCTGTGTTCAGTTCTTTAAGAGAGTGAGATTCGACCGACACGGTGACGGGGACCGCTGAACTGACAGGAGTGGCAGGCTAAACGACGCGATGGCGCGGTTAGAAATTTTTGAAATTTACCGGGAATCTTGGTGTGTTTGCTGTTTTCTTCGCGTTCGCTCGGCTCGGCTCAGTTATTTCTTTTCTGTGTACTAAATTGTATTGTACTGTACAGATAATTAAAAATCATATCCGCTTTCGCCATACTATCAAGAATTATATTAATATACCAAGTGAGTGAGTGAAATAATTTATGATCAAAAGAACAGGTTCCCGGGTGAGAACCGAACTGTTCGAACCTGTTCAGCAATTTACCTGCTCTTTAACATCACTAATGGCGGTATTTTTGAAAATTTACTAAACCAATGATTTATTTAAAACAATGTTAATGTTGCATATTTTGGTTTAACAATATTATTATTTTATTTAACGCTGTAATTTGAAAACAAATGAGTATTGGATAACAACATTTGAATTTTTTCGTATTATTTTGATGCATAGATTACACCCTTAGAGTTTGGTCCATTCCTCCCGACTCACCCTGTATGTTAATTGACTTATATGACAGGTCCCTTTTAATCGGTCTAGATAAAAAAATTAGCTTTTACTACGTAGCCATCTCGGTTTTTAAGGAGTAAGTGAGACAATATTTCTAGCCACTCTATTTCGGCAATTTGATAGATCCAGGTTCGGGAGCGTCTCCAAGAGGTCATCCTGGTCGCGTGGTTACCTCCATGTCGGCGGCACGGGGTTTAACTAATTAATTTGAGGTTAGTTTTGTTTGTCACAGCGTGATTAAACGACATTGACATCCCGTTTGTTTATTAAATAAATATTTTAAGGTTAGCTTTCGTTGATATCGGTATATTTTCAGGGTAGTTATGTTTATCAAATCATGACAAGACGTTTTGGTTTGCTTCTCGGCTTTACAGTTAGTTTGTATCGTTACTAGCCGAGTAGTATGTCAAAAATATTCACTTGTTTTTTCTATGTGCAGGTATTTTGTTTAATTTACTCCTTTTTAAATCCGAGAAGGCCTTGTTATACGTCATAACATTATTCGTGCCGTACAAGGTAAGTTTTTTACACATGCAGATTTATACATGCCTGTCGTTCGTGTCAATTTAGCAAACTGACAAATAGAGAGGATCTTGATTGTAAATTTTAGTATGTTATAAAGTTTATTTAGAATATTTGTGGCGACAAAAATACTAGGGACTTTTGTTGTGGAATTCCATACCCTCTAAACGTTGTTCCAAGGCTCGTGTTCGAAAATTAACACGTGTTAAAGTGTCCAAAAAGTAATTTTGCTAGCATGCAATAAAATGTCTAGTTATAATTTTATTTGACATTTTAATGCGTGGTTTTGCATCTGTCAGTATTAAAATGAAACTTTATAATGTACTAATTGTTGTTGTGATTACAATATTAATAGATTTGTTTCAAGCGTCTTGGCTGTTTTTACAATATTTGTTTTGTATGTGTTCAATGTACTTCCGCTCTGCTTATTTACCTGTATTGTAATAGGTTGCCAAGTTAGACATATAGAATATCAGTATATAATATTCGAAGCTGACACTATACCAACTTCGTTTAACAAAAAACTGGCAGCTGGGTCCTTGAGTGACAAAATGTTCCAAAAATACTTAGCGAAAATTCGTTACCCTTTTTTAAATGATATACGTCAAAATTTTTCAGTAATGTAGCTATTGTCGCACGAAATATCCCCTCCCTCCTCCATTTCCTAGTGCTTCGAAAGGTTTGTTTATCTCTGCTGTATAAAACTGTAATATAAAACTCAACATTACTGCGAACACATTTTTATATGTACAATACAAATACAAGGTTTGTTAAGAAGAAAGAAAAAAAAACATTATTTAATAGACTGTTTACGCCAAAAATAGGATTATTGATGCGAGAACAGTTTTATGCAACACGATCAAAGAAACCTGAAATAAATTTTGAATCACATAATATTATGTACAGAAAAAACAAACAAAAATTATGTAATAGGTGTGCCTTTGAATTGTACAATTTATTATTTTATTGGTGTCTTTCACATTTCCAAAAATTATAGTAAATAATTTGTTAAGGTTTTAGGATTTTTAATTTTAATTTTTTTAATGGTAAAGTTAAGGTTAAAGCAAAAAAAAAAAGAGTTATTTTGTTTAATGGAAATTGCACCCTCAAGGTTTTTATTTTAATTAGTATTAATTAATTAAGGTTTTATTTATAATTTGAGTAACATTTTTGAATTTGCAATCGTATAGCATTTTCCTTTACATTAAAACGAGTGTAATACATACAGTGTGTCCAAGAAAGTATGCAACATATGGGAAAGTTTTTTACCACCGATTTCTCAGAAAATTTTATTCTTTATAAAAGTTGATGCATTCCTTAAAACTATAAATGCATATTTCATATTTAACCTGCGGCTAATAGTAACGGAGTAAATGCCATTTTTTCGAAATTGCTTTAAGAGTAAAGTACCTTAATTATTAGAAATACGCAATTTTAATATATTTATTAAATAACTTAATCATGGGTTTATAATAAAAATGGATTCAGTAGTTGCAAATTTTTTAAAACCTTTCAATGTTACAAGTTGGTTCAAATATTAGCGTGTTGCACGCCTACTTAAACACATTTTAGCCAACTTATGTTCTAAACAAAATTATGATAGAATCCAACTCTATTCATATAACTGGAAATAAATAATTTATTTGTCGTTTTCACCCAGTACGCTGAAGTCCAAAAACCTATTTGAAAGAAATGTATATAAATAAAATTAAAAACTGACACACCTAACTCAAATTTTGTATTTGGACTAAGTTTTTAATTTGCAAAAACATTTCCATATAGAATTTTGCTGTATTTCTAATAATTAAGGTTCTTTACTCTTAAGGCAATTTCGAAAAAATGGCATTTGCTCCCCTACTATTAGCCGCAGGTGAAATATGAAATATGCATTTATAGTTTTAAGGAATGCATCAGCTTTTATAAAGAATAAAATTTTCTGAGAAATCGGTGATAAAAAACTTTCCCATATGTTGCATACTTATTTGGACACACTGTATAATCAATCAAGTGCCATTTAAGGATAATTAGGTGTATATTTTTAGCTATAATAGTTTCGGCTTTAATATGATAGCCTTTTAGTTTAGACAAAATTCCAAATATCTAACCATTAAAATACTTATAGTCCGGTCAATCTAGACAATCGAAGGTACATAAATTAACAACAAGCTGAAAATCAGTATAATTGTTCAAAATATAATTATAAATATAATTTATAAGTTCCCCATCATTCCCGTGTTTGGAAAAAATTTTACTCAAGGTCAAAGGTAAAAAAAATGAGTCGCGATTTTCAGCAAAACGGTAAGTTTTATCATAAAAATACCTCAGACAAAAATTGTAGAGCATAAAATGATCTAAAAAAAATGTATCAATACTTTTTTTCCTACGAGCCACCGTTTCTGAGATATAACGATTCAAAAAGTTTTAAAAGTTGTTATCGTCAAAATGGAAAAATGCGTCTTTACCCGGTTGGAATGGTTTTATTGAACGTTTAACAAATAACCATATTATTATGAATTATTCTAAATCTCAAATTTCATTTTTACCATCTATTCACCAACCAGCCGGTAACTATAATACTATCTATACGACTTTACTTTGTGCATTAGAGAATGCAAAACAGTATGACCACACTGTATGCATCGTGACTTTCGACCAGCCCCTGTATGCTAAAGCTCGAGAAATGGTATCAGCATCAGCCACACCTGAGGGCTCTGAAGTATCAAAAATTATCATCAGACTAGGAGGATTTTATCTACTGATGTCTTTTCTGGGAGCAATTGGTCATATTATGCAAGGAAGCGGCATGACAGAAGTACTCGCAGAGATCTATGCGGTAAAATCATTAGAAAAAATAACGTGTGCATATTATGACGATAACAACTTTTTGAATCTCGGAACCGGTGGCTCGTAGGAAAAAAGTACTGATACATATTTTATAGATAATTTTATGATCTACAGTTATTGTCTGGGCTATTTTTATGATAAAACGTACCGTTTTGCTGAAAATCGCGAAAAACTAATTTTTTTGACCTTTGACCTTGAGTAAAATTTTTTCCAAACACGGAAATGATGGGGAACTTATAAATTTTATTTATAATTATATTTTGAACAATTTTACTGATTTTCAGCTTGTTGTTAATGTATGTACCTTCAGTATGATTTTTTGGTCTAGATTGACCGGACTATTATCCGAGAAGCCAAAATAAAAACTCGAATTCCCGAAGCACAGCATACAATGAATTTTTTTCTTATTGTCACAATAAGTTTTGCGTATTTGTTTATTATAATAAAGTTATTATTCTTCTAATTATCCCGCTTTGGGTAATGTAGCTGTGGTTTAGGCCCGCAGAACTAAAAAAAAACGGACAACGCCTAATAGGCCGTAGAAATGGCACACTATAATTTATTTAAGTTGGCAGCATAGTTGCAATCGACGGTAACTTCGTAGTGATCGACACGCGTCAACTTTGAATTACAAGGTTATGTTATTTGGGTTTGTTAAAAGGTAAAAAAAAAAACAATTTTTGAAAGAAAACCTAAAAGAGTATTTAATTTTGAGTAATTCTACATAAAAAAATATATGGATGGCCGTTTTTTTACAAAAAGAGATGGATCTAATTCCTTCAATGCTACCTGTAATTAAAAGAAATTACAAATGCTCCAACTATGTCGCGGGTCGCGGTGTAATTTGGTCCTTACGTTGACCAATGTGATAAATTTGTGTTCAATTGTTTTTTTCATCTTTCTGAAGATAAGATGGATAGTTGGGTAGACCATAGACGGAGTGGCATTATCAATATTTATTTTAAAAGTTTATATATCACAAAGCAGCATTAAAATAACAAAAAATTGAATAATCACGGAACAGGTTAAGAGCAAGCACTAGTGACGCCTTCGCCATTTCGTTTTTTGATTAATATTTTGTTACTTCGTTTTATCCAAAAATCGGTCAACTACCCCTCTTTGGAGTGCAATTACCTACCGTTTTACGTTAAGGGCACAGTTCTCAACGTCAATCATGTATAAAAGACCTATCTTGAATGTAGGGGTAACTTCCGGAACCTTGCAATTATTTTAAAAAAATAATTAGAATATAATTTTGGAAGGGCTGTTCAGGAAGGCATTGACAAATAGTATGCCGGTGTTTTTTTTTAAATAAATGCACAGAAACTTTTAAAAAACAGTTTTTTGAAACCACTAAAATTGTGTGTGAAATGGCGAAGTATACAAAATCGGCCATCACTTGCAATATTTAACTTATTTCAAATCATTGCCAACCTTTATCCAGTGGAAAAAATTATTTCACCAAATATTAAGCATTGCCTAGAGATGTTATTTTAAAACATCTAATGGGGAATATGTATTCTACTTATTTTTTTAGTTCGGTGGGTGTTGCCACATCGACAAAACTCCGCCTCCCAAGTTCTAATATGTATATTACAAACGAATCCGTTGGATTACTATCAGCTGATTTAGGAACATGATGACAAATAAATTTAAGACAACGTTCTCATTATTTCTGTAAACCGTTTACAATAACAACTTGTAAATGTAACTATAGTTTTTTTTAATATTCAATTGTGTACCTCTGAGAATATTTACTGAGCACCTAACCAACCATTCTACATATTATAGTGTGTTCCAATAGTGCGATAATGTAAATCTTCATTTTGGTTTAAGATAGATATTTTACATATTCGTTTATGGAGAAGAATTGTAAAGGACCATAAGTTTTTGTTCCACCCACACACCCACCTTTAAATAAAAAACTAAGAACACCATAATTTTAATACTTTACTATGTATTTAATTACTATTATTTTTGTTATTATAACCTTTTTTTGTAAATTTTAAGTGCATGCTTTTTTTATTTTTAGTTTATTTTAATAAAATAGGTTAAATGATTTCATTTCGTTTTATTTTTTGAGGGTGCATTAAACGAATTACATATCCTATTGTATTGTCTGTTGACTCTGTTGTATGATTCAAATTACTAAAGCAATACCTTCGAATCAATTGTTGTATTACACATTTTTCATCGTTATAATCAAAACATTTTGATATATCTAGGTTGTATTTTTGTGAATGTGAATACGTGATATATATTTTGCTTTTAGTGGATTTTTAACACCATATGTAATAAATATATATGCTTATAGTGCTATCGAGCTCTTATTTCAATAAAAATTTCAAAAGTAAGATGTATTTCGTCTTTTCTTTCCTTGTTTTTTTTTTAATATACAGGGTGTCCGGAAAAAGGAGGTCAATCCGACCATATATTCCTTAAGCAAAAATAATATTACTTTTATAATACCTTTTTGACCCTAATGTTCGATATCAAAGTTTAAAATAAAAACTGCTTTATTTGAATAATTCGAATATTTAATAAAATGTAAATTTAAAATTTGGTACAGTGCTTCACCATAAAGAGTTAAGTACCTACATATTTTGAGAAAAACAAAATTGAAACATTATTGTCAAATATTCAAAATAGGGGGAGTCCAGTACCCGCTGACCCCCTATTTTTTAGTAAGTGCGCCAGTGACTTCCAAACCATATTTTTTCAAGTAATCATTTGTTTTGACTCTTAGAATTTCGATAAAATGATGCGTTTTGGAGATAACTTAAAAAGTATGGGTCCTTATAAGGTTGAATTCTCAACGTCATTCAATCTATTGCCAACCTATTTCGCGTTGATTTTTTGAGTTTATTATTTTAATAACTAACATTTAAAGAAAATCAATATCGTCGATACATTATTTAGGTAGTATCTGATATATTACAAAAATATCAATTTAATTCATTGCTAATTTTGGGAGAATTGTATAGTGAAAGAACAATGAGTGACAATGACATAATAATACTTAAAAAAATCTTACCCTATATTTTTAGCTATACAATTCTCCTAAAATAAGTTATGAAATTCCTTGATATTTATTAAATATTTCAATTATTACCTATAGAATATCAAGTCGATACTGATTTTCTTTAAATTTTGTATAAAAGCTAGAAAACATAAATAAATCTACGCGAAATAGATTATAGGTTGGCAAGCATGTTGATACTCCTACCTTAACTACTGATGCCAACTCGGATTACGGTGATTTTCATGTGCTAAATCAATTCAGCCGTTATGGCATTAAAATGGATACAAATATTTTGCAATAGGTGACGATACTGAAAGCAAAGGACTGGCCAAAAATAATGTTAAGACAGTGGCGTATACAGATAAAAACCTGTTGTAGGTACTAAACCAGTAAAATGAAATTATTTTATAGCCTTAAGATCTTATTAGCCTAATATTTTCCTTTAAAAATCCGTCACCCGTTAAAACTGTTTTCCTTCTTCTCACAAAAATCCGTTAGATCTGACGGGAAATCCCACAGAACTCCGTTAAAGGAAAATCCTAAGTTGACAACGCTGTATTGGCTTTGCTTCGCTGTTAAAGAAGCAAAATAAATGGAAAGTACCTAATGTTCTGTCCGAAGTAAAGGCCAATGAGGCGTGATCGATTGGCACAGAGATTTGTAACGAACATTGAAATGAATAAAAGACATTCATTTCAATGGTATCGAATCGGTTCAGTGATCCAAGGTGAAACACAGATATAGATGTCAGTTGATCGTTTTGGTTTCGATTTTGAAGGAGGAACAGTCATTATTTGCCAATCGAATACAGGTTAGATCGACCCGGATCGATCTAAACCAGCGAATCGATCACGCCTATGACAATAGTTTCTCATCATACGTCGCGGTCTATTTATTTTCTGTGGTTTAAATATCATCGACAACCTTGGATTCTAATAATTTTTTTAATTTAAAACAATCGAGACGACACATTTTTATTTTTGATTTACGATTTACGCAACATTGCTCTAAATGTGACTGACGTAAACAACATAACCAAACATCTCTGATTTCGGAAACTATAAAGCTTAAAATTCAGTAAATTTTCTGACAAAATGGCTTTAATTGGTATAAGAAATGTTTTAAGATGTGGGCAAAGCATTAGTGAATCGTTACTTTTTAATTCTAGGTAAGTGTTTTTAGTTGAACAGAAATATTGTTGCGGTAATGTGCGTGTATTTATCACGTCCAAAGGTGTATAATCTCCCGAGTCCGCAGATAAGAGTTGAAAAGACACTTTTCTTAACACAACGAAATTATCTTCAGAGTGTTGTGGTTGTACTGAAGTTAAAAAAAAAAATTTGAAATTTAATGTCACCCACCAGTTTTGAACGTTTTCCAGCGTCTAGAAGAAAAATTGAAAATTTTATTTTAAAAATGAGCATAATAAGTTCAAAGTCCCCCAGTTTCTGTAACTGCAAGCTGGTATTGAGAATAGGCCTTAAGCAGAAAATGCAAATTTCACAATAATTGTAGACTTTATAACTATTTTGCAGAACTTAGTATTTAGTCTTTATTACACTGGTTGACTCCCTACATATAGAGCTGTCAGACATCCTGATTTAGGCCTCCCGATTTCTCATAAACCCTTTTAAACTAAGTCATGAAACTCCCGATTTGAATTTTAATCGTAATGCCGCTTGCCAGTCTCTTTGCAGCACAAAATAGTGTAATAACTATGGAAAACCGTCGAATTGGTAGCTGAGCAGCTGGTACGCAATATCATAGGTATAGTTGTTTTTTTTCGGTTTTACTCATTTGACAAAATAATACTTAATTTAGATGCTGGAAAAAGTTTTTCCTTCAGCGCCATTTTGTTTGTCCTCCCAACTAGATCAAATTGGCCAAAACGAACCCATGCACATTAACACAATAATTTTTTCAAATTTATATCTTGGGGGCGCTTTCGAACAATTGCCGCCTCCCGCTTTTAATTTTTAAAAATCTGGCAGCCCTACCTACATAAACCAAATGATTCTTATTAGTTATAATTGATGGGTACCTCGGTACCTCGATTTAACTTGATTTATTATTTTAGAAGTATAACTATTTCAAAAATCACATTTAATACTACAGAAGAAAGTAAAAAGACTGAGCAGGAAGTTCCACCCACAGGTACAACGACCAATTTTAAAGTCAATGAAGATTTGGAAAAATTGAATAAACAAATTGTAGACCTTAATGAAAAAAACTCTGAACTCTTGGTAAGTTGTATAGTAGGTATATGATGACATTAATTGTTCGTTTCATAAGGTTTATGGTACTGTGCACTCCTTTTTGAAACCAAGTTATTGTTTTAGGACAAGTACAAAAGAGCACTTGCAGATGGAGAAAACTTAAGACAGAGATTAACAAAACAAATTTCAGAAGCCAAAATTTACGGGATACATAGTTTTTGCAAAGATCTTTTGGATGTTGCTGATGTCCTCAACAAAGCAACAGAAACAGTTCCAAAAGATGAAATAAAAGATACTAATCCCCACCTTAAAGGTTTGTATGAAGGTTTGATTATGACTGAAGCTCAGTTGAAGAATGTTTTTAAACGGAATGGATTAGAACCTGTAAATCCCTTAAATGAGAAGTTTAATCCCAATTTTCATGAAGCTTTGTTTCAGCAGGTATATATGTCATTTTTCCCTTTAGTAATTTTTATTATAAAATATGGATTTTATCATATTACTAACTACATGGAGCCAGAAAAGGATAAAAAAGTAAAAAGTTAATATTTGTTTTTAGGAAGTAGAAGGCAAACAACCTGGTACAGTAGTTGTAGTTTCGAAAATTGGATATAAATTGCACGACCGTGTTTTACGACCAGCATTGGTAGGAGTTGCCAAATAAATTGATTGTACATTAAAATTTAAATCTCATTTATTGTATGATTGATTGTTCTATTGTGAATTTTATTATATCACTCCAGAACTTGTATAATTTTATTGTTTTTATATTTAATTAGAATTTGTTGAGAATTTTGTTTTGAATTTTTTTCATTGGTAAAATATTGGTTTGTTTTTTAATTGATGGGTAAAAAGAAAAAACTTGGGATGGTTTACTTTGGAAAACAGTTTATCCTGCTCCTAAATACGAGACAAAATTCACAGAATTTTTGACAGAAAAAAACTAATAGGTGTAAGTATATATAATTTAGCGCAGAATTTATCGTCAAATACCAATAAATTTCGTAGTCGAAAAAAACCGTTGGTCAAAGTGTCAAATCGTGATCTATTTTCACTCGCCATAAAATAAGCACGTGTAGGCGATGTTTGACCTATTTAAGTTAGCAAAACAAAGATTTATTCCTTGCCCCGGTTAAGTATGCCCCTCTTTATTTTTCATACGAATTATATGAAATTGTTTGCGAAGGGTTCCTGTAACAACTGCTAAACTAAGAAAAGATGTTTGCTTTATTGTTTATTAAAAATAAAATATTCTCTGTGGTACGATCTATACAGAATAGGGAATAAATAATAAATTGGCAACGCTATAAAACCTATTCTATACGAGCCACAAAAACGCGACCGGTTCGTCGCTCAGTCGCTTGAAAATGTTGCCCAATCTATACGAGGATGTTGACGCCGCCGCGCCTTTGTAGCGCGTATAAACGGCGAGTGAAACGCGACCCATTCTAGATTAGCGACAAAACGCCTCATAGTTGCTATGGATCCCGTACAAGTTGGGTGTATCGCTGTTCACCAATTATTAACGTTAATTTTAAATTTGGCCAAAAAACGTAAAAAAATACGTTGGTGGGTACACCCGGTTAGTGCTAATCGCCTGACCTTAGGAGTGTTTCATCTTAGCTTCGCAGAACATCGGAGATATCCTGAGAAGTTTTTCCAGTACTACCGGATGTCTGCTAGAATAACAGCTGAAATATGCCAAATGTCTTAAATCTCGGTCTCCGGCGCGCGACTTTTACGCAACCTCTTGCGTTCAACACGCCAACGAACGCGACCGCAAAGTTGCCCGTATAGTATGCCCAATTAACACACTGTGGTTCTGCGGCACACGCGTGTCGCTCGCAGGCAAACGGTCGCGTTTTTGTGGCTCGTATAGAATAGGCCTAAGGTGAACGCCGTCACAAAACATACCACTAATATGTTTTGTGAACGCCGTAAGGATCCCACAGACCAACGAGTTTTTGAAGCGGTGCGAATATATTTGCCGCAATGGTATTCAAATGGCAGCTCGCAAAATTTCCGCGCGTCCGCAGCGGATTCGCGTTGGTGTGTGGGATCCCTTATTATGGTCGTTCTTCTTAAAATGACAGCAAGCATGCGCACTAAAAAAATTTAATATGGGAACCACAGAATATTACAGCTAACCAGAAGCGACAATACCTGTCGGTATAGTGTTTCTTAGGTCAATTTAATGACATTAAACTGTGGGAATTTCCTAACCATAGGCGTTCCACACAAATAATTAATATGCGTATACACACTTATAAGTTTGTTTTACATTAGGTGTTTGTACGTACTACACTTTATAAACCCACTGTAATATATATAATATACTATTATATTAAAATAATAAATATAAGGTAACTCAAAAATTCTATATACAAAACTAAAATCAGAAAAATAAACCTGACACGGCACGACATTGCTCAGAAAATGCTTTAATTTTTTTACCAGAACTTCATTCTCGTCAACCAGACTCCGGCCCGTTCATCAAGGCATAACCACGTATATTTTATCTCGGTCTCTTCCACGCCATCGGCGGTCACTGGCCTATCTCTGTCTGGCAGAATCGATCGTCAGACGGGCGGGCCGGGTACCGGTTCAGCTTATATCCTGGCGCTTGCAATCGCAACAAATTACATGCTGTTGCCAATTCTTCAAAATTTTTGGATTTGTAAGCACAATGTAAGTACCTATATACGATAAACAAGGGTTTGTTAATTAGTTGTTTTTAAACACTGAAAACACTTTTTGTCTTGATTTCAGTTATATTGTTTCTTAAGGACTAAAGAATGTATTATTATAACAATGAATGGCTTGTTATTTTTTTTCTGTCACACTCAAAACTCCTCGGTTTAAAGTATATTTGCAAACTAGCTTTCCAAGAAAGTTACTGACTAACAATTGAATACTGATATAAATGAAATATCTTTAATAAAAAAACTTAAAGAATTGAAGAAGAAAGATCTGACAACCCTGGTTGTGCGGTCGGTCTCTTTCAGACTGTTTACCGCCGTATGGAATGATTGGAATGTCCTCAAACTGAGATTGGATAAATAATACCTTTGATATCGACTGGTCGTTTTTCAATGACCTTCACACAACGATAACGGTCGATCCACAACTTAATACTCCGAGAAAACTTGCTTATTTTCTACACTGAGCGACCGTACTTTTGAGTATAGGTGCAAATGTAACAGAACGAAAACAAAATAATATCACAATTAGCTAGGCGCAACGCCAGCTCGCGGACTAAACTAAACACAACTTAGACGAGCACATGGTTTTTAGCGATACACAACTTATTTGCCACATGCGCGTACCAAAACAGAGGAGACGCAAAACGCCGAGCTGTCGCTTCTGTTTGCTTTGAGTTCTCTGATGAGAACCACAATGATCTGCTAGGAGAACCATAATAAAATACTGCCTTCCCCTATTTACGACTAGTTACCGTAAGTAAAATAACGTACAGATTGGTTTACCTATAATGACGATTTGGCCCTTAAGAGAATATGTGGGACAAAATCCCTTATCAAAGTCTGAAGGATGGGAAGTCATTATTAGACATTAGGTTAAAAATAACACTGTCGTAAACAGGAAAGCGTTCTAATAAGTCTTTGTTTTTTAGAGAAATAAGGTTTTAGACCTTATTAAAATAGGGCATTCCCTTATATATTAGTGCTGACTGCTGACATAAAAATTATATTCTCAATAATTCCCTAATCTGCTATATGGATGTGTCAAAATATTCATTACTGATACTGATACTGATACTGATACTTTATTCATGTTAACATACAATTTTAGCATTTACACACGTCAAATCAAATATAGACTATAACTAAGTACCTATACTAGTTTTATCTTATTTTTATTTTATTTTCCCTTCAAAAGAAACACTATGTAACAAACAACCATACTTTACATAAAGAAATAAAATTATTACACTTAACAGTCATTACATTTAAAAGTCATTACAATTAAAATTTATTTTAGGTTAAAAGATCTATATTACAACTAAAATATTCATCGAAAGAGTAAAAAGCATTTCTCAATAGCATGTTCTTTACCTTGTTTTTAAATTGTGTAGCTGGTAGAATCCGCACCTGTAAAGGCAATCTATTAAAAAACTTTGTAGCCAGGTACCCAGGGCCATCCTGACACCTCCTCAACCTACAGTAATTTACTACAAAATCATCTCGATGCCTCGTGTCATAGTCATGGAAATCCCCATGAGTACGATATAAATCCCCATACTTTTTTACATACATGATGTTTTCCAGCATATAAACACATGGAAAGGTTAATATTCCAAGTCGCCTGAATTGGTGTTTGCAGTCATCCCTATAACCCAGCATAGAGACAATTCTTATTGCTTTCCGTTGTAAACCGAACACTCTTCGGGCCTGCGCTGCATGTCCCCAAACCAGGATGGCATACACCATATTTGAGTGGAAAATACCAAAATATGCCGTTCTCATAACACTCTCCGATACACACCCAGCAAGTCCACGCAACGCAAACAAACTGCTTCCAAGCTTTTTGGCCACTGCATTAATGTGAGGCTCCCATGATAATTTAGGGTCAAGGTGAACACCCAAGAATTTTACTTGGGTGATGTTTTCATTTACAGTGCCGGTATCTCTCATTGAAAATATAAGCTTACTTGTTTTATCGTTATTTAGAAGCAGCAAGTTAGCGCTAAACCACATCTCAACCCTCTCCTGCGCCATCGCTAACCCCTCCAACGCCTCCTCCAGCGTCGGTGTAGTAAGCGATGCTGTGGTGTCGTCAGCAAAGATCGTGTACTTTGTTCTATTATCCCACAGAGGTAGATCATTTATGTAAATGAGAAAAAGGATGGGACCCAGGACTGATCCCTGAGGCACTCCAGTAGTCACCCTACTCTCCGCGGACGACACCCCACCAACCCTCACCACCTGAGCTCTGTCTGAAAGGTATGAACTCAGTAGGTCTATACTGTTCTGACAAAAGTGATACGCTCGAAGTTTCTGGAGGAGGATGTCATGCGACACGCAGTCAAAGGCCTTACTTAGGTCACAGAACAGCGCAGCACTAAATTGATTCTCATCAAAGGATCTGAGGATATACCTCACAAGGTCGAGAATACCCAGCGCAGTGCCCTTACCCCTACGGAATCCGAACTGAGAGTCTGTGAAATATTTATTTTCTTCAAAGTAATGAACAATTCTAGATGACATTCTCTTGTCACAGATATTCTTTGATTGTTTTTAACACAGGCGCGTTTTCAATATCTTCAATTTTATATTTTGTTGGTCTCCAGAGTTATATTCCATCAGTAAAATTAAAAATCTAGTTTTTCAAGTTATCTGTTACTATGCCATTAGGTAGATGATTATAAAGTTTTATACATTGATAGTACACCGGCCTTTTCAGTCATCCTGGAATAACATGTCATGTATATATTCTTGATTTCTTTTTGGATATATTTGTAAGCAAGAAATATAATTGCAAAATATAAGCGTTCCTTTTATACATTTAACTAGCACAGTAAAGATTTTTTTCCTCCCCCCTTGCCACGGTTAAGTATGCCCCGATCTATGTCCTTAATACGATTCTATACAAAGAAAAAGTTGTTCGCGAAGCGTTCCTTTAACAACAGCTAAACAAAGGTTTTTACATTGCTTTGCTGTTTAAAAGAAACAAATGGAAAGGACCTATCGATAACCGTCATGCGGAACCACTTATTCCTCTGTGCTTCCGGTATTTTATATTTTGTCATTTGACATCGTCTGCGCTTTTTTGCACGATCTACAAAATGTGTTGTAATTTTTGGGAATATAAAATTGGAAATGTGATTAATATTATTTTTTAGCTGTATTTTTAATATTATGTTAAAATGGATATAAACGTTAAAATCGAAGATAATTCTAAAATTCTAGAACAGGTGCCCATCAAGAAAGAATCTTTAACCCATGAGGAAGCCAATGATTTATTAGGAAATGGAATATTAATTGAAACTAACAAAGGGTAAAATTAAAATTAGTAAATTTTGAGGTTTATATTGGTAATTATTTGTTCCTTTCTAGCCTTGTCTGTATGTCACTTAATGATGCTTTGGCATCCAACCTTAACCTTTCAGTAGATGACTTACGAAATGTAGCTACCCAACTTATTATACAACAAAATGTAACTTCTTGTAAAGACAGAGTAGTGCCAAGACTTGGCCTCGTTTGTGATAGTGATGGGGGCTTTTCCAGTGAATGTAGCGATAGTACTTATACCACTAGTGGATCAAGCAAAATGTATCCATTTACTACATTACCACTTAAGGTTCAGCTTACTGATGTAATAAAGAGGCCAAAGGGTAAATATATTTAATTGTAATAAGTAATAAGCATGCCAACTTTAATGTTAAAACCAATCCTCTTATATATAAACCTTTGCTGATATAATATTGTATTATTTAAAATAATATTTTTGTATTCTACATAGTAAACAACTATTTGTAATATTTGCAGGTAATGATAAGTCCAGTGAAGAAACTAAGTGTAGTTTAGAATTATTAAAAAATGATGGCTGTGTGTTACCCCACCAAATCCCAATTAAAAAGAAAGGCAGGGGTGGTTGGCCAAAAGGTAGAAAACGGAAACCTGAGTTGCTTAATTTACCACCCAAAGCACCAGCAACAGGATATAACTTATATTTAAATGAACAGAGGAGTTCTTTTAAGGATAGTAATTTACAGTTTTATGAAATTACAAAGATTATTGGTAATAGATGGTCAAGCTTAACATTGGAGGAGAAAAAACCTTATTTGGAAAGGGCTGAAGAAGATAAGAAAAGGTACATTTGGCTGTTGTATAAGTTCACCTAAAGTGGTTGAAAAATTAATTTTAATGTTTAAATTGAAGATTTATTGTAGCTAAACTTAATCTACAGTGTCACCAATAAAGTCCGCATCATATGGGATTTTTTTTTATTAATAGCTTCATTCGAAATTTGACTATAGCATCAAGTTCTGCTTCGATCGAGATGAAAATGAAGCAAAAAAATAGTAGTCACGTGATTCGCATTATCTGTCAAATTTTAATTTTTTCCAAAAAATAATTTAAAAGTGGGGTTATTTCTGAAAATATCGAAAAAAGTTATTAGAAAAAGTTTTTTTAAATGCAGTTTCTAGCCCACATGCAAAATTTCAGCTGGATAAGATAATTTTGATTTTTTACCTATATTTTATAAATTGCAACACTTTTGCAAAATCAGACTCAACGCAACCTACATAAAACTTCTTAGTTTTGACAATGCTTTATTTCAGATACATTTTCTTTAAAGTAGCGCCATATTAAATGTGCGTTTTTCTAAAAAATCCAAATTGGGCTATTAAAATTTGGTCGCATGTGATGCAAAGTTTGTTTATTTTTTACCCTGTATAAAGTAACTTCATAAAATAAGTATTTTTGAAAACGTTGTTTGTGTCTGAAAGTAAAAAATAAAAAATAAAATAAAGGGGTTTTAAATTAAATCGTTTAAAATAGATAAACTTTACGTTGTTAAACTAAAAAAAAATTTCCACTTAAAAAACACTTTACTGAAGACACTGTGTTTTTTTTTGTCTTAATATTAAGGTGTATTACTTTCAGACACAAACTGCGTTTTCAAAAATACTTATTTTGTGAAGTTACCTTATACAGGGTCAAAAACAAATAAACTTTGCATCACATGCGACCAAATTTTAATAGCCCAATTTTGATTTTGTAGAAAAACACACATTTAATATGGCGCTACTTTAAAGAAAATGTATCTGAAATAAAGCATTGTCAAAACTAAAAAGTTTTATGTAGGTTGCGTTGAGTCTTATTTTGCAAAAGTGGTGCAATTTACAAAATATAGGTAAAAAATCAATATTATCTGATCCAGCTGAAATTTTGCATGTGGACTAGAAACTGCATTTAAAAAAACTTTTTCTTATAACTTTTTTCGATATTGTCAGAAATAACCCCACTTTTGAATTATTTTTTAGAAAAAATTAAAATTTGACAGATAATGCAAATCACGTGACTACTATTTTTTTGCTTAATTTTCATCTCGATCGAAGCAAAACTTGATGCTAAAGTCAAATTTTAAATAAAGCTATTAATAAAAAAAAATCCCATATGATGCGGACTTTACTGGTGACACTGTATAAGTACATTAAAATTTTCCATATTAACTTAGGTACTAATAATTTGTTTATTATTGGTAGATGTATTATTTTAGTATTAGGTACTCTCATTTTATATTTTATAGGTATAGGGAGGAATTAAAACAATACCGTCAGTCTGAAGCATATAGGTCCTACTTAAACAAGAAAAGAAGGAAAAGACTTCAAAATAATGTTTTATCTGAAAGTGATATGGATGCTACAGATGATTTTGATGTAAGTCAAAAGCCAGGTCTAAGCCTTTGTAATATTCAGTAGTGACTATTATTATTCAGAGGAGTGCAGTACCTATTTTAAATTAATATTTTTTAGGAAGAAGATAATGAAGAATTATACTGTCGCACATGTGATCAATGGTTTCACAGTTTGCATAACAAGAGAGAGCATCTCCAAGCTAAGAAACACCTGACCTCTCTAGCTGGGGATATACATCGTGAACTATCTGATATTGAATCTTCAACTATAGTTAATACAGCAAGCAGTACGGTAAGCAGATTTCTTATAAACAGTAACATACTGATAAAGGAATATAAGTAAGGTTCCACAAACTAAAAGCCAATTCAATATACCTATACCTGTTTCATATATTGTGATTCTGTACCAGGTGGTCAAATAAGCGAGGACGTCGGCTTTATCTCGGAAACCATTAATCGTACAACTTTCGAAAAGATTTTTTTATGAGTAAAGTGGTCATGAAAAATTGCTGGAAATTACTTTTAAGTTCCTCATTTCGCCGCAAGAGGGCACAATTAAAAATTGTTATTTTAAATTTCTCCAAAAATTCCCATATTAAGGTATAACTCTGATTACATCATTGGAAAGCTTAGACAATTCTGCATCATTTTGGCTTAAGGCTCATTGGCGTACCGACCTTGATAAGAGTGGGAGAAGCTATTGAAAGTTTAAACATTAAAATCGCTGTAACTTCTAAACGACTTAACCGATTTTACTAAGTTTAAGCTTGTTTGGAAGGGGAAAATAAGTATCTTTAATTGCCGTATCCAACAGTACACGATAGTGTTTAATAAAATTGCTAGAGGGCGCAATTTGTAATAATAACAGTTTTTTCGATTTTATCCCGAAAATTCAAATCATACGGTATAACTAAAACTATTATACCATAATCGAAAAGTAGATGAAATTTGCAAGAAAAGATGTGAAGACAGCAGTTGGATATCTTTGTTCGTTTCAGAGTTATTGCCAAAACAATAATTTTTAATACAAATTGCGCCCTCTAGCAATTTTATTAGAAACTATCTTGTTCCATTGGATACGACAATTGAAGGAACTTCCAAACAAGCTTAAATTTAGTAAAATCGGATAAGTCGTTTAGAAGTTAGAGCGATTTTAATGTTTACACTTTCAATAGCTTCCCCCACTCTTATCAAGGTCGGTACGCCAATGAGCCTTAAACCAAAATGATGCAGAATTGTCTAAGCTTTCCAATGATGTAATCAGAGTTATACCTTAATATGGGAATTTTCGGAGAAATTTAGAATTTAAAAAAACAATTTTTAATTGTGCCCCCTTGCGGCGAAATGAGGAACTTAAAAGTAATTTCCAGCAATTTCTCTTGGCCACTTTACCCAAAAAAAAATCTTTCCGAAAGTTATACGATTAATGGTTTCCGAGATAAAGCCGACGTCCTCGCTTATTTGACCACCCGGTACATTATTTGTATGAAAACACTTTTTAAAATTTATCAATGGGCTCAAACATTGTTTAAGTGGGATCTTCTGCTCATTATCATGTAGGAAAACGATGATTTGTTTTTTTATTTTTTAGGTTAGTACTTCTTTGGATGAATCTAGTTTGGATGGATCCAGTTTTACGATTAGAAACAATCAAGACCCTGATAAGACTTGTAGTACAATAAATGATGCAATGTTTAATTTGACAACATTGGTTCAAAGTAAGTACCTAATAAAGAATTTAAGTTAAAAGTAGTCAATCAGTAGAGGGAACAATTACTTTTTATTTGAGAAGTTAAGGGGTCTTTAAGATTGTTTGTTTGGAGAAAGTATTGTAATTGAAAAAAAAGTTGTTGATATATTATCAGATGTCGACGTTTTAGGGTCCCTCACGAAAAATATGTTTCCCATTCGGTCTGTCTGTAGCTCCAAAGCGTAAAAACTACTTGACAAGAAATGACAATTTTGTATATATACAGTGTGGTTTTTTAAGTGTGCAACATATGGGAATTTTTTTTATTAACGATTTCTCAGAAAATTTTATTCTTGATAAA
Organism: Polydrusus pterygomalis; assembly: GCA_963969555.1. Classification (NCBI taxonomy): domain Eukaryota; kingdom Metazoa; phylum Arthropoda; class Insecta; order Coleoptera; family Curculionidae; genus Polydrusus; species Polydrusus pterygomalis. The sequence goes on along the minus strand of OZ018378.1, from coordinate 23,498,385 downwards.
AGTTGGTGCATGTTTGATAATCATATTAGGTGCACTTGGAATGGTTGCAAGTCAAACGGTGTACAGGGTAGGCCAAAAAATATAAAACTTGTACAAGAATAAAGTACCCCTATTCAAAAAATTCAGCAAAATGTTATTAAAAAAAGTTGTTTAGAATTAAAAGTTATGCATATATTCAAAAACGTGACCTCCTAAAATAAAAAAATATATTTTTTTAAAAAACATTAATTATTTCCCAAAAAAAATTCTTTTTAATATTCACCATAAAGACCTTCATAAATTAATCAAAATCAAATCAATTTCGCATATCTTTGTTTAAGTTCAAGCATATTTGTAAAAGTTACTTGATTTTTAATTCATTTAGGAATCACAAACTTCATGTTTGTTGCAACGATATTAAACACAACTTTAAAATATCCTAAAAATTAGTTTTAATAAGATAAAGCATTAGTAATGATAATATGCTAATTAAAAAACCATCATTTAAAGTGCAAAATTTTTATTTTAAATGTTTATTTAAAATTTTTATTCTTGTAAAAGTTTTATATTATTTGGCCTACCCTGTACGCCGTTGGACTTGCAACCATTCCAAGTGCACCTAATATGATTATAGAACATGCACCAACTTTTATCAAGAATAAAATTTTTTGAGAAATCGTTAATAAAAAAAATTCCCATATGTTGCACACTTAAAAAACCACACTGTATATATATATATTTTTTTTTATTATAACTTTCAAAATGTCTATTCCAAACTAACTTTTACAGTTCATTACATGGAAAGTAGCAACATAATATAAAAAATAATAACCACAAAAAAAAAATTAAGTTAATCCAATTTAATTCATTAATAAAATCAATTAAAAAAAAAGAGTATAAATAATTTAACTTAGTAAATATCTCTTTAATTGTTTTTTAAAAGGTGCCAATTTTTAAGTATTTCAAAGGAATGAAATATCTAGCTCTGTACAAAACAGATACCAAAGGAGATATCAAGTTGATAATATACTGGATATGGCATTTCCAATTTAAATTTTCGTCTAAAACTTAATCCTAAATTTTTTTTTGAATTTTGAATATTTTCATTATTAAATGCTAATGGGTTAATGATGGAATTTATTTTATTTTTAGTTATAAACATAAAAGAAGATTTTGTAAAATTTAACATAAGATTTTGATTTTGATTTAAGTTTATTTGATTGAAGCCAAGAAAGAAGTATTTTTAAATCATTATTATTAATACATTTCTGCAAGAGTTTCAGCAAAATAAATAATTGTTGTATCATCTGCAAATAGCTTTATATTGCCCTTTAAGTTCAATTTGGAAACGGAATTAATGTAAATTAAGAATAATAACGGACCCAATATTGATTCTTGTGGAACTCCACATATTGTTTCTTTTTCCGAACTTTTTCTTTCCCCAATTTCAACAAATTGTTTACGATAGCTTAAATAACTTTAAAGTAGTTTGTGTGTATTTCCCCTTATCCCAATACTGTATAATTTTCTTTAATAAAATATCATGGTTTACTGTGTCAAAAGCCTTACACAGATCTAAGGATAGTAAACAGCATTTTTTACTGCTGTCGACATTAGCTTGAATATTTGTTATGATATCTCCTACAGCTATTTCTGTATTATAGATCAGCGAAAACCATACTTGTTAGCAAAAAGTAAATTTTGGCTTTGTTGAATTAAGTATGTTTTAATCTGGGTATATTATTTAATGAACATGTATCAGGTGTACAACTAAAAAGAGACTCCTGGAAACTGTTTACCGCATGGCTTGCGGAGACAAGTAGTTATTACAAATTCATAATGCTCAAAGTTCTTGAATTTTTCTATTTTAGAAAGGGAAGTCCAAATAAGGAATCTCAAAAATAGACGACAGGAGAATATAGATCAGCAAAAGGCTTTATGCCAGCAGTTGGTCCAGCTAAATGAGAGGCACTCTAAACTACGCAAAGACTTATCCCAAATAATAGAGAAGGAGAGAGATATTGAAGCCAACGTTTACCAGTTGTGGCAGGTGCCAAGTATTTTTGTTATAACCGACCTTGTTACAGAAGATGAACCGATGACTGATTTTACTGAAGATCCGACTACTGACTTTTCAGAGGGAACAAGTTAAACTCTTATATATTTTTTTCTATTTAAAAGGGGTGGCTTGCAGGTCTATGTTTAGGTTTTCAGAAGTGGGCTTAGCAACTTCACATACAGTACAGTAACTATCAACATGTAGGTAGACCAGGGCTAAAAATAAGAGTAGGATGAAACCCATTGGAAAGGAAGAGAATATAACAAAAATGAAAGAAAAAATAATTTACGGGCGATCCGAGGTCGGGAAGTGAAAGGGGTGAGTTTTTAAGGGTAGAAAAGATTTATCTCGATTTCCGGCAAAACTACAAACTACAAGTCCTATGGAAAAACATTAAATGGCAAAGTTGTAGGTAATAAAAAGATCTACAACTTTTGTATTTACACTTTTTTCACATAACCTCAAAATTTATGTGAAAAATTCAAATAACCAAGTTTTTTGTTTTTTATTTTTACCTTTTACAAGAAATTTTTTTTTCACGAAATTTGGTGAAAACTTACCTTTTTATGTCCCAAACACACTTTAATTTTTTTGATTTAAATTATTTATTTTTTCACCTTATTTTGACTTAATATCGAAAAAGCACCCTAATTTTCAATCTAAAATTCTCACGTCAAAATATCTGCTTTTTTAAAAAATTTGGTGGGCTTTTTGTTCGTTGAAATCTCTACTTTCTGATGGTGTAAAAAAATATACATTACTATGGTAAATGTGATAAAATCCCCTTTAAATCCTACCTTTAATTATATTTAGAACAACTATTTTCGCATTTTTTTTTTGCGATCTTTATGTTTTATGGATTTGTAATTTTTTTGTTTATCAATGTAACATGGAATCTTACGTTTTTGGAGTAATTAAAGTATAAATTTTAATAAATAGCTCAAAATTCTACATAATAAATTTTTTAAAAAATTCGGATTCAAGTTTTTTTCGTTTCTTTGCATTTTTTGAGAACATTTATCGTAGTAATGTATATTTTATTTACACCATCAGAAAGTAGAGATTTCAACGAACAAAAAGTCCACTGACTTTTTTAAAAAAGCAGATATTTTGACGTGAGAATTTGCGATTGAAAATTAGGGTGCTTTTTCGATATTAAGTCAAAATAAGGTGAAAAATAAATATTTTAAAGCAAAAAAATTACGCTGTGTTTGGGACATAAAAAGGTAAGTTTTCACCAAATTTCGTAAAAAAAAATTTTTCTTGTAAAAGATAAAAATAAAAAACTAAAAACTTGGTTATTTGAATTTTTCACATAAATTTTGAGGTTATGTGGAAAAAGTGTAAATACAAAAGTTGTAGATCTTTCTATTACCTACAACTTTGCCATTTAACGTTTTTCCATAGGACTTGTAGTTTTACCGGAAATCGAGATAAATCGTTTTCTACCGTTAAAAACTCACCCCCTTCCACTTCCCGACCTCGGATCGCCCGTAAATTATTTTTCCTTTCATTTTTATTTTATTCTCTTCCTTTTCCAATGGGTTTCATCCTACTATTATTTTTTTTGATTTCAAATATTATCGACCCTGGTCTAATGTTATTATAAACAATCTTAAAATTAATGACATGAACAGTGCAGTACATTTTTTTTATAAGCAAAGTATTTGTTATCACTTATTCTTATTTTTGAACTGGGAAGGACTTATATTTAGACCCTCAACTCTTGATATGAAAACAAATTACGGAAAAATATTTTTAAATGTCTGCTATAATAAATAAGAATATTTATCTTTCAAAAAGTCTGGTCCGCCGCTACTGGTGGATTGTAAACATAGCCGCATGTGATGAATAGTATACACAGGCTATAAAAAAAAAGTAGGATGCATAATATGCCACACTATAATATCTCGGTAGAAATGGGGATTTTGTTTTTATAGGTTGCCATCCACTAAGTTGGCAGCGTCATTCCAACTGACTATAACTTCGTAGCGATCGACTCGCGCCAACTTTGAAAATACAGGGTTATGTTATTTGGGTTTGCTGAAAGGTAACACCGACAGTTTATGATAAACAATTTTTAAAATTTCTTTGTTTTTATAGTATATCTTAATAAAACAATGCACCTATTGAGATTCATTACCTGTTGAAAGACATATTATTATCCTCTGCTGCACTTTTTTCACTATAACACAAATATGCACTTGAAAGTTTACATGTCACAAAAATAACAACAAATTGTTTAACAAAGTGAATGAACACCACAATGATCACGCGAACAAGTTATACAGGGTTAGTTGAATTAACCGGAACGACTAATTTTCTTCAAAACTACCGAGGCTAAACAAATGAATTTTGGTACAGGTGGATAACTTAAAAAATTGAATTGAAAATTGACATTTGCGACGTTGCCAGATTTTTAGTTTTTTCTGTAACTTAAGGAATGTTTTTTTTTTCAAATGTAACACTACTCTTTTTTTTATTGAATTCGATTCCTCCCATCAACATTACCATTTTCTGATAGTATCACATTTTTATCTTAAATAGTTCTATAGGAAAAAAGTTAAATTAGTTACAACGTAACTAAAATAATCCAATCTATTTCCATTTAAAAACGTTTCAAATAATGTGAAAAGGAAGGTTGTTAGACATAATGTACCTGATAGTATCGATAACGATACAACAAACAACTACTAACAATAACATAGCTAGTAAAAAGTACTTACATATAATAGTACACTATATTAATTTGATTATGAAACCTATAATATGTAAGTAATTTTTTCTAGCTATGTTATTGTTAGTAGTTGTTTGTTGTATCGTTATCGATACTATTAGGTACAGGGTCTTCCAACGAGGACTGAACAGGGGCTCATTTTTGAGCTTCCTTGTATTTAAAGAAAAATCCAAAATAGCCAATCGATGTACTTTTTCCTGCAGAATTCAAAAATGAAACCAAAAATTTATTTGAACCAGAAACAAAAGAGTTACGATATGGATAAGGTGTTTTTTAAATGAAACGTAGCTTTTTTTATACGATTTTTGGAACGAGTGATTTTTTTTTGTCCGTTCTGATTAAAATATTTAATATTGTGACAGCTATTTTTATTAAATTTTAATGTTTTATCCAGTATAATTTAACTTTAACCTGTTTGAAACTTGAAACATATACTAGGTAATAAAGGTATAATCACCTTTGAATCCTTCAAAGTCAATTTGTCAAATTTTTTGACAAAAAAAAAATCACTCGTTCCAAAAATCGTATAAAAAAAGCTATGTTAGCGTAACTCTTTTGTTTCTGGTTCAAATAAATTTTTGGTTTCATTTTTGAATTCTGCAGGAAAAAGTACATCGATTGGCTATTTTGGATTTTTCTTTAAATACAAGGAAGCTCAAAAATGAGCCCCTGTTCAGTCCTCGTTGGAAGACCCTGTACATTATGTCTACCAACCTTCCTTTTCACATTATTTAAAACGTTTTTAAATGGAAATAGATTGGATTTTTTTAGTTAGAGTTATAAATAATTAACTTTTTTCCCATAGAACTATTTGAGATAAAAATTTGATACTTTCAGTAAATGGTAATGTTGATGGGAGGAATCAAGTTCAATAAAAAAAAAGAGTCTTGTTACATTTGAAAAAAAACTATTCCTTGAGTTACAGAAAAAATTAAAAATCTGGCAACGTCGCAATTGTCAATTTTCAATTTTTTAAGTTATCCACCTGTACCAAAATTCATTGATATGAAGAAAATTCGCCGTTCCGGTTATTTCAACTAACCCTGTATATACACAATAGGTTTGATTGGTTCCCTGTCCCTGTGGTTCGACAAAACTCGTGTTTTTGGTTGGCGTTAATATCATTTCAAATAGTTTTCTAGGGAAAAAAATAGATTCCCGACCAGTCAGTCTTTCCTGGAGGTGTTTTTTTAACAACACATGTCTTATGGAAAATAAGCATTCTACTTTTTGTCTAACGGCCTCTGATAATACATCATTTGGTTATGTAAAGGTAAATATAGGGATCCTTACCCAATTTTTTAGATCATGGAATTAAAAATAAAAGGTGGCACCCATTCAGTTAAACCATAATAAGTTATTTCCAGAATACCCTCTGTATATTACCCAATAATAGAAATGATAATAATGTAAACTCATATTTTTAATATTTAAAATTTATTGACATTATAATGGATTTTGGCGCATATTTCTAAACCAGCTTCTTAAATAATTGACCTATATACATTAATTTTATATACTTTTCTCTCAAGTTACAGACTAGATTTAAAAAAAATGTATTTTGTTTTTATAGTTAAGTAAGTAATATATTTTTATTAAAAACAGACTACCTAATTAAAAAATTGTTACAGAAAATAGATTTTCTTTTTAAAGCAGTTCCCTTCATTATTCCTTCCTTAATTTTATAACAGTACGTGATAGAAAAACATTTTTTGAACATCAATCCATATATTTTTGATATGCTACCACAGTCAATTAAAATAATTAAATCGTTATGTTAAGAAAAGTCTTTTCTTTTATGGTTTGTATAATTGTTCTTAAACTAAATTAGTTAATTTTAATTTGGGCTAATATTGGTATGGTAACGTTTTTTCCTTTTTTAACTAATTAGTTTTTATTTTTTAATAAATCAATTTATAACTTTTGTCGCGAACGCACAAGTTCTCGTTTTGGACTCTAGGAGGAGCGCAGAGTCGCTGATGCGAAGTGAGACGTCCAGTCACTAGAGACAAGGTCAGAATCGCAAGAAGGGCAACTCGGTACTAAGGTTGCTTCGCCGATCCGTTTTTTATTGTAAAATGCGTTAATTGAACATTTTCTTCGAGTTTTAACCATACAATAGTGTTAGTGCACATAAATTAAGAGAACCACAAAAAGAAGTAAGAGGGCCCTCTATGCCGCCACGGCTTCTCAGTCCAAGGTAAGAGTCTCAACACGTTTATTTTGTGCGTATTCTCTTGTTTTCTCTTAAAACTAACACATTTTGAAATACAGTCCACTTTTACATGCGTTACCGCATCATTTTTGGCCCCTCTTCGCCGGATATAAATCAGCTTCAAAAAATCATTTTTTAAAATATTTAAAATATTTTATTCATTTCGCTTCCTAATAGCCATTTTTAAAATTTTTTGCTTTAACATTTTTATGCTTAATACCGTGGATAAAGTCGCGCAGGTATTTATCGCTTTAAACTAATGCGCGAGTTTTAGACGTGCATTTGGTCGTACCAAAAGTATTGATTTTTAAAAATTACAGGCGCTCGATCAATTTTTAAAATAAACAAACCAGTTTTTATTGTTGCATTTTCGGGTGTTAAACAAATGTTAAAATTTAACCAGTTTTCCGGGGTTCTTTCAATACAGTGATTATTATTTCGGTCTAAAGTACTATTTTTTTTTCGTTTGGTTGTGTTATTATTAAAACTGTGACACCATGGCAAGTGTAGAAAAAATTACAAAACAAACTTTAAAACGCACGACAGCGTATAACCGTCTGAAAGAAACCTATGAATTGGGACTTCAAATCGCTTCTGACAGCTCAGTAAAACCTACATTTTTGGCTAGAATTGAAGGTATGGATAGATTTTATGAGGAATTTCAGACATCACATAATCAAATTATTTCTTTAATTTCTGAAGATGATTTTAAAACACATGATGCAGTACGCATCGCTGCAGATAAATATTACTACGGTTCAAAGGCAATCAAACATGAGGTTTCTATTAATGATCCAAATCAGTCAGTATTAAATAATTCTATTGCTTCATCAGTCTCTCATAAGCCAGGGACAAAGTTGCCTATAATAAGTTTGCCAAAATTTGACGGCAATTTTGCTTTATGGCCCAGTTTTTATGATTTATATAATAGTTTAATTCATTTTAATAATGATTTATCTCAGGTAGAAAAATTTCAATATCTCATTACTTCCTTAGATAAGGAACCCCTAGCACTAGTAAAAGGAATTCCGCTTACTGAAAATAATTATGTTATTGCTTATGAACTGTTAGAAAAAAGATATCAAAATAAAAGACTTCTGGCAACTCATTATTATAATGAGCTTATCTCAGCGCCTTATATGCAAAAATCGTCTGCTAAAGAACTTAGACATATTCTAAACATTTTTTCTGAAAATTTAGCTGCCCTAAGAGCCTTAAATTTTCCTGTAGATCAGTGGGATTTCTTATTATTTAATATGTTACTTCAAAAAATTGATTCAAAAACACGAACTGATTTCGAAGTTGAGCACAGTTTAACCGAGATACCGTCATATTTACAATTAAAAACCTTTTTAGAAAATAATTGCAAGGCTTTAGAGTCAGTTCAATTTAATTCATGTAATACTAATGCATATAATACAAACATTAACATTAATCAAAACAAACAGCCAAGAATAAACCCTTCTCATTTTAATTCTGGTGTTAATAATTCAAACTTTAAGAACCGAAGACAAACAACTCTTTTAAATACTACAACCCCTATTAATGCGTCAAAATGTCCTTCTTGTCCATCGTCTCATGCCTTATATCGATGCCCTTCATTTATATCAAAAACCCCAAGTGAAAGATATTCTTTCGTTAAGCAACACAACCTTTGTGTTAATTGTTTAATTTCACCTCACCCGCTTCGAAAATGCGGATCTACTTTCCGGTGCCGAATATGCATGGCTCCACATCATACTTTATTGCATTTTGAAAAAACTGATAATGCTTCTTCAAATAATCCTTTAAGTGCTGTGGCTTCAACCTCTACAGCCCAGACACGCCCTCTGTTGGAAAACCAACGATCAGATACTACCCTTACTAGTGTCATGACTAGTACCTTAGCAGTTCGACAAAGCACTGTTCTTCTTTCTACAGCGGAAATAGAAATTAAAGATATTCGCGGTAATTTTCAAAAAATTCGGGCTCTCTTTGACACTGCCAGTATGGCAAACTTTATCTCTGAAAAATGTGTCAATCGACTTGGCCTAAGTCGTCAAAAACATTATAGTCCGATTGAAGGAATAAATGGTATGTCCGCTTGTCCTAGTAATGGTATAACTCAATGCCATATTAAACCCGGACATCAATCTGAATCTTTATTTTCATTCGATGCTATTATTTTACCAAAAATATGTTCGGATCAGCCTAAAGTAAAAATTAATTTTACTGATTGGTCGCACATTAAGCATTTAAAATTAGCAGATTGTAATTTTAACATTCCTGGACCCATTGATATTCTTTTTGGGGCAGAACTTGTCCCACTATTTTTGGGCTCTGGACGTATTTTCGGAAAACCGGGTCAACCCGTGGCTTTAGAGACAGTTTTTGGTTATATTCTTCAAGGCAAAACAATTATTGAGCCATCTGTATCTGATCCATTTTGTTCGCTAGTAAGTTGCCATGCATCTGTTGAAAATCAACTTGACTTCACACTCCAGAAATTCTGGAATGTTGAAGAAATTTCTAAACCTTCTTTTTTATCTCCTGAGGAGAAGAAATGTGAGGAAATTTTTAATTCCCTTACTACAAGAGACCCCACTGGTCGTTTTTTAGTGCCTCTACCTTTCAAAAATGTGAAACCTTGTTTTGGTGACACATATGCTCAAGCTTATCGTCGATTTTGTTTGCTTGAAACTCGTTTATTAAAAAATCCTGATTTGTCTAATAAATACTCAGATTTTATGCAAGACTATTTAGATAGTCACCATATGTCCTTAGTTCCAAGGTCAGATTACAAATCTACTACTGCCTTTTATATTCCTCATCACAGTATACTCAAAAATGAAATTTCCGGTTCTAAACTTCGAGTGGTATTTGACGCGTCTGCGCGCGGCACTCGAGGTAGTTCTTTAAATGACTCGCTTCTTGTTGGGCCCAAGCTCCAACGAGACATTTCATCAATTCTCTTGACTTTTCGCTTCTTTCCATATGTTTTCATTTGTGATATAAAACAAATGTATCGTCAAATTCGTATTCTGCCACAGTTTCAAGATTATCAGAGAATATTGTGGCGTTTTTCACCTAATGATCCTTTAGATGAATATCATTTACTTACTGTCACCTATGGCATTTCATCATCCCCTTTTTTGGCCATAAGGACCTTACAAGAACTAGCTAATAAGGAGGAAATGTCATTTCCTCGCGCGGCCCAAGTCATAAGACGCGACATATATGTAGACGATGTTGTCACTGGCGGGTCAGACTTGGACTCCACTTTAGCGCTTCAATCCGAACTTATTAGCATAATGAAAGCTGGTGGTTTTGAGCTTAGAAAGTGGGCAAGTAACCATCCTGTACTATTACAAAATATTCCTTCTTCGGATATTCAACTATCTTGTAGCTTCGACAAAGAAGAACCATCTTTCATAAAGGTACTTGGACTAAAATGGGATCCAAGTAATGACATATTCTCGTATTATTTCTGTCCAATCGAACGGTCTTGTACTAAACGAAATATTCTCTCAGAAATAAGTAGGATATTTGATCCTGTTGGTTTTATTTCTCCAGTCCTGTTACGGGCAAAATATATTCTTCAATGTCTTTGGTCATCCAATGTTGCCTGGGACGAAACTCCATCTAATGATATTCTTGAGGCGTGGCATGTTTTTAAATCTGAACTACCCCTACTTACTCAAATTAAAATACCTCGCCTAGTCGTCTCTAATCAAATTTCTCGCATAGAGCTCCACGGATTTTGCGATGCATCTCAAGTAGGATTTTCTAGTGTTATATATTTTCGTATAGAACAAAGTTCTGGTAATATTCTGACATACTTAGTTAGCGCAAAATGTAAAGTTGCCCCTCTGAAAACAGTTTCAATACCTCGTTTAGAGCTTTGCGCAGCTGTTCTGCTTGCCGATTTGATTTCTTTTGTAAAGAAGAGTTATTCAGAACTCATTATTTTTAATGATATATATGCTTGGTCAGACTCTATGGTTACCTTAGCTTGGCTATCCTCTTCTCCGCATAAATGGAAGACGTTTATTGCCAACAGAGTAAGCCACATCCAAGATATCATTCAAATGTCATCTTGGCACTATGTTCCCTCTCAGGAAAATCCAGCCGACTGTGCTTCACGCGGCCTACTGCCTTCACAACTACTTCTACAAGATATATGGTGGTCAGGTCCCAAGTTTCTTTCACAAAGGCGCGACTTGTGGCATACACAACCCACCTTTGATTCCAGTAAAATTCCTGAGGTTTCTCAGGAGGAAAAGCAAACGCTGCTTACGGTTTCAATTAAAGATGATTTGATTGACGAATTATTAACCAAATTTTCTTCACTTTTAAAAATTAAGCGAATTGTTGCTTATATTACTCGATTTATTACAAACTCACGTTTCCAAGACAGATCTGTTTCACAAAATCAGTTAAATCAATTGACACCGTTTGAAATTGACAAGGCATTTTGTCTTATTATTAAAAATGTGCAGACTACATGCTTTTCTGATATTTTTGACAAAATTAAAAATAACAGTTTACTACCGAAACCATTCCGAAAACTTGCTCCTTTTGTTGATTCAGATGGTATGCTTAGGGTGGGCGGTAGGTTAAAAAACTCCAATTTTAATTATGACATTAAACACCCCATTCTCTTGCCTAAATCTCATAGATTAACAGAACTAGTAATAGAATGGGTTCATAAAACGAACTTTCATCCAGGTTTAAAGACCCTACATTATTTAATACTCCAGCAATTCTGGATTTTATCTCCTCGAAGTGCGATTTATAAATGTCTTTCTAATTGTATTCAGTGTTTTCGCTGCAAACCTAAATCTTATAACCCTTATATGGGAGACCTTCCAAAGCTCCGTATATCTCAACTCAAGCCTTTTTCTTCAGTATGTATAGATTTTGCTGGCCCATTTTCTTTATTAATGTCCAGACATCGAGGTGCCAAGGTATTTAAAGGTTATGCTTGTGTCTTTGTCTGCACTGCGACCAAAGCTGTGCATTTGGAAGCAACTTCAGATTTAACATCTGAAGCCTTTTTGGCTGCCTTTAGACGTTTTGTCGCCCGTCGTGGCAGATGCATACATATTTCAAGTGATCAAGGCACCAATTTCAAGGGCGCATCAAATATAATTCTAGAGTACGCGCAAATTGCAGCTCAAGAACTCCTAATCCAATGGAATTTCAATCCGCCTAGTACCCCACATTTTAACGGCCTTGCCGAAGCAGGCGTTAAATCAATGAAAACTCACCTTTACCGGGTTATTGGTACCCAAAATTTAACTTATGAAGAGTTTTACACTCTTTTAACGCAAATCGAATCTTTACTTAATTCACGGCCTCTTAGCCCAATTAGCGCCGATCCTAATGATTTGCAACCCTTAACACCAGGTCATTTTCTTACCCTTGAACCTTTAAATAGTAGTATACCCGAACCTGACTTATCTGATTTAAAAATCAGCCGTCTAAGCCGTTGGCAATTAATTCAGCGCTTACAGAGCGATTTCTGGAAACGTTGGTCCAATGAATATATTCATTCGCTACAAGAACGACACAAGTGGGTTCATCATGCGCCAGAGATTGCCAAGGGTGTTTTGGTTTTAATAAAGCACGACCAAAAACCTCCACTTTATTGGGAGCTTGGTCGAGTCACAGACTTACATCCAGGAAAGGATGGAGTGGTACGCGTCGTAACCCTAAAAACTGCGCGCGGATCTTTTCAGCGACCGGTAGTAAGGATATGCCCTCTACCAGGCAATTAATCTTATTCAATTTATATATATATTTTTTTTTCTTTTTTGTAATATGTTTTATTTGTGCTTTCGGGTTTTTACCTGTACGTCTAAAACATTCGTTTTGGTGGGCGGTTTGTTAAGAAAAGTCTTTTCTTTTATGGTTTGTATAATTGTTCTTAAACTAAATTAGTTAATTTTAATTTGGGCTAATATTGGTATGGTAACGTTTTTTCCTTTTTTAACTAATTAGTTTTTATTTTTTAATAAATCAATTTATAACTTTTGTCGCGAACGCACAAGTTCTCGTTTTGGACTCTAGGAGGAGCGCAGAGTCGCTGATGCGAAGTGAGACGTCCAGTCACTAGAGACAAGGTCAGAATCGCAAGAAGGGCAACTCGGTACTAAGGTTGCTTCGCCGATCCGTTTTTTATTGTAAAATGCGTTAATTGAACATTTTCTTCGAGTTTTAACCATACAATAGTGTTAGTGCACATAAATTAAGAGAACCACAAAAAGAAGTAAGAGGGCCCTCTATGCCGCCACGGCTTCTCAGTCCAAGGTAAGAGTCTCAACACGTTTATTTTGTGCGTATTCTCTTGTTTTCTCTTAAAACTAACACATTTTGAAATACAGTCCACTTTTACATGCGTTACCGCATCACGTTAAATAATTATAAAAATAAAATTAAAAATTGGATATTATATATCTAATCCAAGAACGTCATTAATAAATAATAAATAAAATAAAGAATATATATTTATATATAATATATTATATACATAACGTATTGTATCTTCGTATATTAGAGTGATATAAAATACAAATAAAATATTGTCATGTTTGTTTTATATTATAATATACTTGTGTCTGAATTATGAAATATATTCTTTACAATAAATATTATATTATTATTTAACTTTAAATTTATATTTAACGTATTATTATATTTAACTCAATACAAGTATTTACTTCTGAGTTTCGGAATTAAGTTTATACAAAAAAAATATATATTAACATTAAATGTAAAAAAAATGTTGAATAAACTTTTTATTATTATATACAAGGTAGAAAAATAAGTTAACGAACATTATAAGAAACCAAAGGTAGAGTTTGGAAAAACTGTTTGTGTATGCCTTTGCTGACATTAGGTAAAAATATTTTTGCTATTTTCTCCCTGGTAAAAAAAATATCGATATAAAAAAAACTCGATATGAGATTATCATTGCTAATTCTAACCACAGAAAACAAAAAACATTTATTGTTCCTCTTAATTCTACCTCATAGAAGTAAATGTATATGTTCTACCTCGATGGTGTAAGTATTCGTTGGGTTATTCGTGATGTACTTGAATTGCTCTAACAGCAAAAAAACCAAAGCAAGCGACATTTTTTAAATGATTAGTTGTGCACACAGGTGAATTGACATGGCCGATACAATTTTCCTCTGTGTTCAAGCACATCGCATGAATTTTACAATGAAAAACTTGTTTGTGGTCTGTGGTATTTTTTGTTAGGTTCGTTATTTAAGCGCGTTATGATTTTAATTTTTTGAACGCGGTGTCGCGGAAGTTGCCTTCTATGTTCTTTGGTTGCCTTGTTTTGTTTTAAGGAACTTGGCGAAGGCGGTTAAAAATTAAACAGAAATACTATTCTTAGCAAAAGTGAGTACTCAAATCAATTTTAGTGATTGTGTTTTGTTGTTAATTGCTTGGGATTTGGTACAAATCAACAAATCTAAAACAGATTTTTTGAAAAATATAGCCTGGAAATTAAGACGCTTGATGAAAATGCCGCATGCTGCTTTTTTGTTTCTTTGCTTCGTGGGATCTATGGTCAAGTATTAAAATTGTTGCAGTAACTGATGAGTATTTATATTTTAGTAATGGGAAAGAAAAAAAATAAAGCGAGTAAGGCTCAGAAAAAACCGTATATACATCCAAAGCAGCACGAGAAGAAAGTGACTGGAGAACATTTTACACAAAATGGGTTAGTTACTGAAACTTATTTTTACGGGAAAATATGCATTACTTATTCCCTTCTAAAAAATTACAAAAAACAAGGAAAAATAAACATGTTTTTCCTTTTCAATCTATTTAGTCATCTCCATGCAGACAGCCAAACAGCCTTGCAGGCAGCCTTGTATGGCGGTACTTCACCCTGAGGGTATTGTCTATTACCTACATTTTATTAGCAAACTAATTATTTGGCTGCTGCCTAGAGGCATGGTGCTAAGCCGTTATATTATTTTAGTACCTAATAAGTGTCTTCAACTATGGAACGATTTTCAGATTTAAAAAATGCCTTTATTAAGCTTTATTTAATGCTTCAACCTTTACTTTCTTTTTTAGAATGACGGAGCCATCTCTTTACTGTCGGCTTTGCTTTTCCATCTGCCAAGATCTAGAACGTTATACCCCACTGTGTTGTCAAAACGAGGATGGCCCTAGACAGAAAGAAATTGGGAAAATGCTTAAAAATTTTGTACCGACTGTGGTAAGAAATTAGTTATTATTATGAATGGTCAAGGGAGGTACATCATGCCTATCACATAATATAGCTATACTTCATACAAAGTCAATTGAGACAACGTAAATATTGGGGGCACGATCAATTTACTGCATCACACACTGAAACTACAATACAAATATAACAAAATTTGTATTGATCGCTCCCTATACAGATGTTCGAAGATAGTCCACGTGGACTTGACAAGTCTGTCATCAAAGTTTTTTTAGTTTTTTTGTCTGTCTGAACTATGAAGGGCTTTAGGAAGGAGTCCGATCGAAAATGGCTGTTCTTTAAATTTACGTCCCTGTTTAGTAGTTAGTTCGCTGTTTCCCGGTCGCGGCGCAGTGATCGTCAAGTGTTTGACTTTTTACAGGTTTTGATAGACGTCAGCGGTATTTTTATCCAATAATTAATAAAATAAGCTTTATTAGATATAATATATACATATCTCGCCTGCAGAGGGTTTTAGTTAACTAAATTCAATAAAACAGTTGATTATCCCATAAGAACCCATGCATTTTACAGATTTAAAGGAACACATGCGCCCCTGACGGCCCTTTTTAAAGCTGCTTTACCGATCCAAAACTTTGCCCGAAACCAATGTATTGCGATCGGACTCCTAACCTAAAGCCCTCCATAGTCTGAACTAAGATCGTATACCCTTTACTGGGGCGACACTTGTCAAAAGTGGGGCCTTGTCAACCAATAAATAAAATCATGATAAAATTTGATTTGGCTGTCAAATAATTTATACGATTTTTAAACTGTTCTTGTGTTGTTATTACACTCCCTCTGATCAAAGCTTTAGATGGGGTAGAAAGAGTTAGATATTATTATTGTCTATAATGGTTTGGATTGCAGTGTTTTAAAATGGCATCAAGCTAGATTAATTCTAATTTCTTATTTATAAGTCTTGATTTAAAAACAACAGATGACAAAACATTTTATTTTTTTCTCTCTTGCCACAGTTAAGTATGCCCCTCTATATTTCTCATACCAATTGTAGGGATCTTTACACTTGTGAAGTTGGTATCAGTTACATAGTGCATCAGCTGATTATTTTTCATGTTAAATTATCGTGAATAGCTTCACGAAAAACTTCACAGGTGTAAAGACCGCTTTAACAACTTAGCTAAGATTTTTACTTTACTGTGCCGTTTAAAAGAAGCAAATCCATTTTCTTGCTAAAATTTAAAGCAAGTTTATTTACTTTTGGTTTATTAAAAGCTTTTTGCTTTGTGTAAATATTCCTACTAACTTAAATGGCTTATGCGTTCTTTATTTGATACCCCTACTCGTTTTTGGTGAATATTACTGTTCCCACCGAAAATAATAATATGCAAACAAAATTTTGAAATAATAAAAGTACAGTAGACTCCCGATTATCCGAAATGATGTGGAGATTGAGGAAAATCATCAACTATAGGAAAAGTAACTATATCTATGTACTTTTATAGATGTACATATACATACATAATAAATTCTAATACTTAAGTATGTATGTACTGGGTGGTCAAATAAGCGAGGACGTCGGCTTTATCTCGGAAACCATTAATCGTACAACTTTCGGAAAGATTTTTATATGAGTAAAGTGGTCAAGAGAAATTGCTGGAAATTACTTTTAAGTTCCTCATTTCGCCGCAAGGGGGCACAATTAAAAATTGTTTTTTTAAATTCTAAATTTCTCCAAAAATTCCCACATTAAGGTATAACTCTGATTACATCATTAGAAAACTTAGACAATTCTGCATCATTTTGGTTTAAGGCTCATTGGCGTACCGACCTTGATAAGAGTGGGAGAAGCTATTGAAAGTGTAAACATTAAAATCGCTGTAACTTCTAAACGACTTATCCGATTTTACTAAATTTAAGCTTGTTTGGAAGGGGAAAATAAGCATCTTCAATTGCCGTATCCAATAGTACACGATAGTGTTTAATAAAATTGCTAGAGGGCGCAATTTGTAATAATAACAGTTTTTTTCGATTTTATCCCGAAAATTCATATCATACGGTATAACTATGACATCATAATCGAAAAGTAGATGAAATTTGCAAGAAAAGATGTGAAGACCGCAGTTCGATATCTTTGTTTGTTTCAGAGTTATTGCCAAAACAATAATTTTTAATACAAATTGCGCCCTCTAGCAATTTTATTAGAAACTATCGTGTACCATTGGTAGTTCTCCATAACCATTGGATACGTCAACACGTCAAAAAATTTGACAAATTTACTATAATACTGCCGAAATGACTTTGAAGGATTCAAAGGTGATTGATTATACCTTTATTACCTAGTGTTTCAAACAGGTAAAAGTTAAATTATACTGGATAAAACATTAAAATTTAATAAAAATAGGTGTCACAATATTAAATATTTTAATCAGAACGGACAAAAAAAAAATCACTCGTTCCAAAAATCGTATAAAAAAAGCTGTGTTCCATTTAAAAAACACCTTATCCATATCGTAACTCTTTTGTTTCTGGTTCAAATAAATGTTTGGTTTCATTTTTGAATTCTGCAGGAAAAAGTACATCGATTGGCTATTTTGGAGGAAGCTCAAAAATGAGCCCCTGTTCAGTCCTCGTTGGAAGACCCTGTACATGAGCATTGAGCAAGGCCCTAAATTTGTCTCTTTCGTAATTATTGTTTGCTTCTCTAAAGGTAAATGTCTATGGTAAACAGCTAAAATTTCCCCAAGTTAGTGCCACCAATTTATTGACGAAATTGGAACTTGTTCTAATTTTTTGACCAAATTGTGGGGAAAATTTTTCGTGATTTTAGTGTCAGATTTTGATATTAGAAAATCGTTTCTAAAATTTGTTTAAAAATGATTCGCCGTCGTGTTTTTAGTTCGAAACCCAAGAAAACAAGTCGGTTAAACTTACAAATCGAAAATAAAAATTTTCTTCCGTATTCTGTGCCTAACCTCAAGCCAAATATTAGTTGGTAACATTTAATAATTTGCCAAAAACTTGGATACGTGTAAAACAACATTTTCTAGCACAATTTCTTGATTAAGAATTTGAAAAAGTTTTCGGTATCAGTCATTGTTTACAGAACAAACTCCACAAGTACACAAAAACTAAAATCCGAAATATTAAATACCCACAATAAATTAACAATAACAGAGTTCGTTTTAGTAAGCCAACGGCTAAGTTGAGTGTTCCTTTTAAAAATTTTACTCAGCTCACCAAAGATATGTTCCTCCCATAGACAATTTACCTTTAGATAAACAAACAATAATCACGAATGTGGCAGTTTTATGGCCTCGCGCATGTAAACAAAACTGGGAACTATTAGACATGCGCAATGCAACATTATAGTTTGACGAATGGGAAAATAGACAGGTCCGGGCTTTAAAATTTAAATTCTTGCTCATATGCCACCATAGAGAGTTTGTTTTACCCCTATTTGAACATAATACAATTATACAACGGCTGCAACTAGTACTAGTCATTGTTTATATTACAATCCGAGCCGCTAAAAGCACAAACACAATTCACTAACTAAACTACACAAAAACCAGAAATCCATAAATATTAAACACCAGTCCCACAATCCACAATAGCCGATCCGATAGCTGAAAACTTTAGAAAACTATAAGAATCCGCAGAGAAGAGAAACCTTAAAACACAACAACAAAAATGGCGGCCGAGCCGGTTCTGGAGAGTATTCTTGAGCGCCTCGATTATTGTCGATAAAGTAGGACGGCCGATAACACGAGGTTTGTGCGCATGCACGAAGGTTCCCCTAATGAAGACAGCTGACCGACAAGTCATGCGCTCGGACGTATTTTTTCACCCATAAAACGTAACTTTTGTTTGCGCAGGAGATAAGCTGTGGGTATCTAAAGGTAAATTGTCTATGGTTCCTCCTCTCTTGATTCTATAGAGATGGGTCCGACCCGCTATTTTTGTTTAGCAGCTGCTTCTGCTATTGCTAAACAAAAATAACAGTTAGAAATAGCTGCTATTTTAATAGCAGTTGCTATTTTAGCATTATTCGTCTCGTAAAACGAGATACGTGAAATGAAGGTATCGATTGATGGCGTACTGTTGTAAATTAATTGTGGGGCTACTTCCTGAATAGCAGTTGGAAATAGCATAGCACTGATAACCAAAATCACCTACATCCACAGTGCTGACTTCTAAAAAAAAAAAAGGTCGCCCCTTAAAAAAAACAGGCTGCTTTTTAGCAGCCCATCTCTGCTTCGCGGTAAGTAAATCGAAATAGCAGTTCGAAATAGCAGAGCAGATAACCAAAATTACCTAACCTGACAACCGCTCATTTCGCTCTATCAGCGCCAGTTCACAGTCAAAATATTAGCTGCTAAAAATTAGCGGCTAATTTTAAAGCTCGTAGCATTTAGCATTATACCGAATCAAATAGCAGTTAAAAAAAAGCAGGCTGCTATTTAGCAACCCACCTCTAACCCATCTATATTTCTCATACGATTATACGATTTGTTCGCGAAGCGTTCCTTTAACAACTTAGCAAGCAAATATTTTTACTTTGCTATGCTGTTTAAAAGAAGCAAAAGGAAAGTACCTAATAGCAAAGAATAGAAGAAATCCACAGAGAAAACGTAACAACAAAAATGGCGCCGAGCCGGTTCTGGGGTGTATTTATTAATTTCGATAAAGAAGAAAAACCTAATAACAAGAGGGTTGTGCGCATACCCATCCCTATTGGGCGCTAGGGGATCTGACCGGTGACTCGTGCGTAAAAACCAATTTTTTCAACCATAAAACTTAACTTTTATTCGCCCACGAGATAAGCTGTCGTACAGATCGAAAGGTAAATGTCTGTGAGCGCGCCACCCTGTATATTAGGGTGGAGCGAAAAAACAAACATTATACAGTGCCACCAGTAAAGTCCGCATCATATGGGATTTTTTTTTATTAATAGCTTTATTCGAAATTTGACTTTGGCATCAAGTTCTGCTTCGATCGAGATGAAAATTAAGCAAAAAAATAGTAGTCACGTGATTCGCATTATCTGTCAAATTTTAATTTTTTTCAAAAAATAATTCAAAAGTGGGGTTATTTCTCAAAATATCGAAAAAAGTTATTAGAAAAAGTTTTATTAAATGCAATTTCTAGCCCACGTGCAAAATTTCAGCTGCATAGGATAATTTTGATTTTTTACCCATATTTTGTAAATTGCACCACTGTTGCAAAATAAGACTCAACGCAACCTACATAAAACTTCTTAGTTTTGACAATGCTTTATTTCAGATACATTTCCTTTAAAGTAGCGTCATATTAAATGTGTGTTTTTATACAAAATCAAAATTGGGCTATTAAAATTTGGTCGCATGTGATGCAAAGTTCATTTGTTTTTGACCCCGTATAAGGTAACTTCATAAAATAAGTATTTTTGAAAACGTAGTTTGTGTCTGAAAGTAATACACCTTAATAGTAAGACAAAAAGAACACAGTGTCATCAGTAAAGTATTTATTAAGTGGAAAATAAATTTTAGTTTAACTTAACGTAAAGTTTATCTATTTTCAACGATTTAATTTTAAACCCATTTATTTATTTTTTATTTTTTTACTTTCAGACACAATCTACATTTTCAAAAATACGTATTTTATGAAGTTACCTTATACAGGGTCAAAAACAAATTAACTTTGCATCACATGCGACCAAATTTTAATAGCCCAATTTTGATTTTGTAGAAAAACACACATTTAATATGACGCTACTTTAAAGAAAATGTATCTGAAATAAAGCATTGTCAAAACTAAGAAGTTTTATGTAGGTTGCGTTGAGTCTTATTTTGCAAATGTGGTGCAATTTACAAAATATAGGTAAGAAATCAAAATTATCTTATCCAGCTGAAATTTTGCATGTGGGCTAGAAATTGCATTAAAAAAAACTTTTTCAAATAACTTTTTTCGATATTTTCAAAAATAACCCCACTTTTGAATTATTTTTTGAAAAAAATTAAAATTTGACAGATAATGCGAATCACGTAAATACTATTTTTTTGCTTAATTTTCATCTTGATCGATGCAGAACTTGATGCCAAAGTCAAATTTTGAATAAAGCTATTAATAAAAAAAAATCCCATATGATGCGGACTTTACTGGTGACACTGTATATTCGGTACGCCTGACCCTGGAAAGTACGGGGCAGTACGAAATAATTTTAATTAAAAAAAAATTAATTGCAGTCACCTTCTTCCACCTTTTATTTTTATTTTTCACATTTTTGCGTTGTGGCGGTGGAAAATAAATATTAACGAAAAAAACTCATTTACAAAAAGTGTGTCTTTTAGTTAGATAGGCCAGGTCAGGCATTGTAAAAAGAAAAAGAAAATAAAAAATATTTTTTTTACCACAAGTTTTGGCCCGTAAAATGGTGCGGTTTTTAGCCCAAAATGCGTCAAGAAACAAAGAAGGAGTACAGAAAACAAGCAGAAGATATGCATTTAAGGCGTGCTTTAGAAATCCAGGAATCAAATATATCTTTAGGTTATTTAAATATGGAAAATCAGAATATTGATGATTATGCTGTGACCTTATACAGTACCTTTTGAAACGCCGCTTTCTCTAAATGAACCAAGTACTTCAGGACTTTAGGAATAACTGGTAATAAAAATTTCAAAACTATTTTTTCTTTGGCAGAAACGCTAGACCGTTATGATGTTTCCGATAGAGCAGGAACTGCGATAGCGTCGGCGGTAGTGAAAGATTATGGCATAATATGTGCTACATCTACTGAGAATGTTATTGACCGTCATAAAATAAGAAGAATCTGATAAGTAAGACAAAAAAATAGAAATAAACTACAGTCAAGTCCTGGAAAGATAATTTTTCAAAGCCTTTATTTTGATGGACGGAAAGACAAAATACTCTTACTTTTACAGAAAAGAGAAAAAAGGCAATAGTGGAAGAAGAACATGTTGTTTTAGTAGAAGAACCGGCATCAAAATATATTGGTCACATATCCCCCACTTCCGAATCTTCTTTAAGTATATTGGAAGGAATGATTCAATTTTTCGAAAATCATTCTATTACACTGGACGATCTGCAGGTTATCGGTTGTGACGGAACTAATACAAATGTCAGAAATAAGAACGGAATAATCACCAGACTAGAAAAAAAAACTAAATCGTCCTCTGCAATGGTTTGTTTGTCAGTTGCACGGTAATAAACTTTCGTTGCGACATATCTTATTACATCTCGACGGGGAACATCTGGTCCAAGGGCTTTTAGCGGTCTATTGGAAGGCTTTTAAGTTGCTGCGAAAAACTGCCATTGTAAAATTTTCTGAAATAGACTCTGGATTACCTAATATGAGTGATGTAGAATTACGTACAGACCAAAGATATTTATTTGATATTGTGTGTTTCAATAATAACTGGAAATTGCTCCGCTGTACCTACTGTCTAAACGTGATCCTGTAAAACTAGTTCACCCCCGTTGGTTGACCACAGCCAATAGAGTTTTGCGCTTATAAGTAGCGACATCAAATCCTAATCGAAATTTGGTATTATTGACACGTTTTATTATGAAAGTCTACGCGCCAATGCGGTTTTATATTAAAACAAACCCTTCTTGCGTTAATGGTGCAAAACATTTTAATTAAACTCTGCGAGAACTTGACGAGAGACCTGTCCATATTATAGTTATAAATCGACATGGGTTCTTTGCTCATCCGGAAAATATAATACTTTCTATGCTGTTTGATAAACAAACACATATTAGAAAGCTAGGTTATTTGAGAATATTAAAAGCTAGAGCTAAACAAGATTCCAACCAGATGATTCGATTTTTACTATTCCGACTATAAATTTTGATGCTAAAGACTACCACGAATTAATAATTGATTGGCAAAATGTAGATTATAATGAACCGCCGATAACCACTAGGCTGACAGTTGAACATTTAAAGGAAGGGGTAGAAAACCCATCAGAAGCTTAATCTATATCTCATTTTAGAGACTACCCCTGCCATAACCAAGCAGTAGAATGGGCAGTAAAGGTTGTAACTGAAGCATCCATAGCGGTTTGCGGTTACGAACGAAGGGATGGAGTAATAAGAAGTAAATTGAATTTAAGAATACTAATGCCCAAATTTGAATCAAAAACTTTAAAACTAAATGATTTTTTAATTTTCTACTAAGTTTGGTAATATTTTATTTTTATATTTAAATATTATTCTTCAAATAAATAAATATTTGTGATTGTTTTCTCGTTTTATTGAACAATATGTACTTTTTAACATAAGGTATTATAAGTTTGTCTTTTATAATTTTTGCCTCGTGGTAATGGGGTGACCGTAAAAAAATTGCATATACAAAAACCAATACTTCTTCATAATATCTGACGTTCTGGCAACAACATTTTCCACAAAAAATAATCTGAATTTTAAATTTCTTGCCTGTGGCGGTGAAAAGGGAAATCGTAAAAAAAATTAAAAATACAGAAAATATTTTTTTTATACCACAGCTATTGCACGGTCAGGAAATTTTATTTTCGAACAAAAGAAAGTCTTCACCTATGCGGTCGCTCCACCCTAACTGTATATTCCGTCATCCGATTACAACCATTGCGAAAATGCCGGCTCGTGCTGGTAAATCTATTACCGGTACAAAAAGTTTCAGAAGGAGATCGAATTTTAAAACAGGAGCAATAAAAAAAGCACATTTTTTACTTCCATTTTTTTAAAGGACATTTTTTATTTGTTTAAAAAAGTGGGAGGACTAAAATTCTCTTTTTTTTAGGATTTAGCTTTAACACGCAATCCAGGGATATGCAGTCAGTGCGAAGAAACACTATCATTAGCTTCTAACCTCGTGTCGCGATGTGAACGGAACCAAGATGCATTGCTAAGTTACAAATCACAACACAAAGAACAATTTATAAATATCCATGATGTTGTTGAATCAAATAAGTCATATGCAAGTTCTGGCGATCAGAATTTTGGGGAAATCGATCATTTAAATAATAATAATAATGAAGATATTGTCGAAAAAAATACCTCTACAAATAAAAGAAAGACTAGACCTAATAGAACGAGTAATAAAAAGCCAAAGTTATGCTGTACCTACTATAAAAGTAACGTTAAAGAAGTAAAACATATAAATGGCGCTGTCATAGGTACTCCCACATCATTGTCAAAAGAGAAAAATTTAGATGTTAATGACAGTGTCACAATAAGTTATACTTCAAAAAAAAATGCGAATGATGTTGCCAATAAAATTACCCATAAATCTGGACAGCCCTATTCCACGATATGTAAATCTACTATACATCCATTGAATTGTTCAGCTTCAAGTCAACTAGTAGCTGCTCAGTTTACTGACAGTAAGAAGGAACAAACTTGTCAATCTAGTATGAGTGGATATTTATATACGCCATTATTTCCGCAATCAAAGACAGAAGGCGGGGGAAATCTATTTTTGAAACCCAATACTAAAACATATTCTATTTTGAAAAATCGTGAAGAAAAGGTAAATGGTTCTTCCAACAAAAATGCCCAAGGAACTGATGGAAAAATTGGTAACCAACCTAATAGAGTTAGTAATCTAGATGCCCAACTATCCCCGCCATTCCCAGAACAGGAAAATCTATATTTGCTTCCCTATTTTAAGATAGGTCCTACCATGACAAATCCTGGTTACAATGCAATTGATTCTTCCAAAAAAGATATCCAAGTAATTGTTAGAAATAAATCAAACGGTGCAGCTTTAGGTCAACTAAGAGGTATTCAATGTTCCGAAACTAAACAAGGAGAGATTGATTATCAGCCAAGTACGAATAGAAGTTTAGCTACAACATTGACTCCACCATTACAGATACAGGCAAACCTATATTTAATACCAAATAACATTTTATCATCATTTTATATTTCCAGCCCGACAAATTTTTCTAATAAACTTACCCACGAAACTAGACAGATTGATAAAGAAATTAATAGTACTAGAAATTCGGATACACCATTATCCCCACTAATGCCAGAACAGCCCCAATTCATGATAATGGCAAACACGTTTTCCAATAAAAATACGCATGTAACGGTTGGACAAATTGATAATGGACCTTACAGTATTAAAAATCCAGATACACCGTTATCTTCGCCATTACCAGAACAAGGCAATCTATATTATGTGAAGCCCAACCGCAAAATATATCCCAAGTCGGAAAATCAAGTTGAAGAGGCAAATAATTTTTCTAATAAAAATACTCATTCAACTGAACAGTCATGTAATAAACAACAACTTAGCATTAGAAATGTAGATACACCATTATCTCCACCATTGCCAGAGCAGGTAAATAATAATGTTCAGCCCCATTTGAATATAATATGCCATACATCAACAAATTCTGCTTATAAGGCAAATTATTCTTCCAATAATGATGTCCAAGTAACTTTTGAAAACAAATCAAATTCTTCAGTTTTAACTCGAGGATTAGGTACTCTAATTACCCAAACTAAAGAAGGGCACATTAATAATCAACCTTCATTACTGCAACAGGAAAATCTATATTCAAATGCCGAAATAGGACGTGTTTCGAGAAGCCGTAAGAAAAAATCAAATACTTCTGTCAATAAAAAGGTCCAAGGTACCAATGAACAAATGATAATTATTTATGACGAACCTGGTTTTAAAAATCCAGAGATACCGTTATCTCCACCATCGTCAGAACAGGAAAATCTATATTATGTGAATCCCAAGAGCAAAATATATCCTAAGTCGAAAAATCTAGTTGAAGAGGCAAATAATTTTTCCAATAAAAATACTCATTCAACTGGACAGACAAGTAATAAACAACAACTTAACATTAGAAATGTAGATACACCATTATCTCCACCATTGCCAGAGCTGAATGTTCAGTCCCATTTCAATATATGCCACACTTCAACAAATTCTGCTTATAAGGCAAATGATTCTTCCAATAATGATGTCCAAGTAACTATTGAAAATAAATCAAATTCTTCAGTTTTAACTCGAGGATTAGGTACTCTATTTACCCAAACTAATGAACGGCACATTAATAATCAACCTTCATTACTGCGACAGGAAAATCTATATTCAAATGCCGAAATAGGACGTGTTTCGAGAAGCCGTAAGAAAAAATCAAATACTTCTGTCAATAAAAAGGTCCAAGGTACCAATGAACAAATGATAATTATTTATGACGAACCTGGTTTTAAAAATCCAGAGACACCGTTATCTCCACCATCGTCAGAAAAGGAAAATCTATATTATTTGAATCCCAAGAGCAAAATATATCCTAAGTCGAAAAATCTAGTTGAAGAGGCAAATAATATCTCCAATAAAGATACTCATTTAACTGGACAGACAAGTAATAAACAACAACTTAACATTAGAAATGTAGATACACCATTATCTCCACCATTGCCAGAGCTTAATGTTCAGTCCCATTTCAATATATGCCACACTTCAACAAATTCTGCTTATAAGGCAAATGATTCTTCCAATAATGATGTCCAAGTAACTATTGAAAATAAATCAAATTCTTCAGTTTTAACTCGAGGATTAGGTACTCTATTTACCCAAACTAATGAACGGCACATTAATAATCAACCTTCATTACTGCGACAGGAAAATCTATATTCAAATGCCGAAATAGGACGTGTTTCGAGAAGCCGTAAGAAAAAATCAAATACTTCTGTCAATAAAAAGGTCCAAGGTACCAATGAACAAATGATAATTATTTATGACGAACCTGGTTTTAAAAATCCAGAGACACCGTTATCTCCACCATCGTCAGAACAGGAAAATCTATATTATGTGAATCCCAAGAGCAAAATATATCCTAAGTCGAAAAATCTAGTTGAAGAGGCAAATAATTTTTCCAATAAAGATACTCATTCAACTGGACAGACAAGTAATAAACAACAACTTAACATTAAAAATGTAGATACACCATTATCTCCACCATTGCCAGAGCTTAATGTTCAGTCCCATTTCAATATATGCCATACTTCAACAAATTCTGCTTATAAGGCAAATGATTCTTCCAATAATGATGTCCAAGTAACTATTGAAAATAAATCAAATTCTTCAGTTTTAACTCGAGGATTAGGTACTCTATTTACCCAAACTAATGAACGGCACATTAATAATCAACCTTCATTACTGCGACAGGAAAATCTATATTCAAATGCCAAAATAGGACGTGCTTCGAGAAGCCGTAAGAAAAAATCAAATACTTCTGTCAATAAAAAGGTCCGAGGTATCAATGAACAAATAATAATTGATGACGAACCTTGTCTTAAAAATCCAGAGACACCGTTATCTCCACCATCATCAGAGCAGGGAAATCTATATGTGAAGCCCAATGTCAGGATATGTGATATTTCGAGAAGGCTCAATGAAAAGGCAAATAAAAATATTAGAATTATTTCGAATTATTCAGTTTCGGCTCAACCGTTATCTTCAACAAATTCTTCCCATAAAAATGGCCAAGAAATCGATGGACAGATTGACAACCAACCTAATAGAGTTGGCAATTCAGACACCCCACTCTTCCTGCCATTACCAGAACAGAGAAATCTAAATCCTCAGCCATATTCCACAATTTCTCATACTTTGACTAATTCCACAGACGGTGCAAATAATTTTTCTAATACAGATAACCAAGCAACTCTTGATAATTTATATTGTCCAGCTTCCGCTAAATTATTAGCTACCCAGTTTACCGAAACTAATCAGAAGGCTTATAATTCTTCCAATAGAAGCACTCATCGATCCAGACAAATTGATTACCCTCCTAAGAGTATTCGAAAATTAAAGAGATCATTATCTTCACCACAGAAAATGCCAGATATTGTTCCACACCAATTTAATTATTCTTTAATTAATTCAGAGAATATAAATATTCTAATTAAATCTGAACCAGTACAAGATGACGAATCAGATATATCACTGTCGGTATTGCCTGAGCGAGGAAGTAAATCGTTAATATGTAATAACTCGGCAATATCAAAGCAAGAAGAGGCATATTATACCGCCAAAGACGATTCCAAAGAAAATGTGAGATTGGACAATGTATCTTCTCCAGAGATAATGATTGATTCTAAACCAGTAAAAGTTTATGGCCGACCTAATAGCAATAGTCATAATACATTATTGATGTCGCTCTTAAAAAGGCCAGTAAAAGGAGAGACATATTATACCGCCAAAGAAAATGTGAATGTGCCATTAGAAAATGGATCTTCTCCAGAGATAATGATTAATGCTAAACCAGTCAAAGTGTGTGGCTCATCTAATAACAAGAGTCATAATACATCATTACTGTTGCCCTTAAAAAAGCAAGGGGAAAGATTTGTGAATTATAATTCTCAAATAAGTTCATGGAAAGAAGCAAACAAAGCATCAAATGAAGATTCGGTTCCGACAAAAGTCTTAGCTCGACAATTTTCAAAAACTGAAAAAGTGCAAACTGATACCCGTCTAAATCATAATAGGACTCCAGATACTTTACTATACCCACAATTGCCAGAACAAGGAAATCTATATGCCCAGCCCTATTCAAAGATATGTCGTGTTTTGACAAATCCTAGGAACTCGACCAGACCCGTTAGAGGTAACTTAAATTATTCTGCTTCAACCCAATTATTAGCTGCTCAGTTTACCCGGCCCAAGCAAGGTCAGATTGCTAACGAACCTGATAGGAGTAAAATCGTAGATATACCAGCGCAATTACCGGAACAGGAAAAATATGATAACCAACCTAAGAGTATCAGAATTCCGGATACACCTCTATTCGCACCGTTACCGGAAAAGGGAAATGTCTCTGTGCAGCCCTATTCCAAAAACATATATGTTTTAATTGATCCAATAAAACAAGAAGATACTTTTTCCAATGAAGATACCTGGGAAGCTGTTATAAATAAACTGAATTATTCAACTTTAGGCGAACTATCAGCTGCGCATATAACCAAAACTCAACAAGGGCAGATTAAAGAACCGTCTAATAGTAGCATTAATCCAGATCCATTATCCCTTCTGAAACGGTATATTGGGAAGCCCCCATTATAGGAAAGTAGTCGTGGATCTCCGTCGCAGATAAATACCCTGGCGATGCCTATAGAGTATGTTAATCATTTGAAGAAGAAAGGACAAGTCTAAATACTAGTTTAAGGTAAAGAGTTTATTGTTTTAGTTTCTGTTAGTGTTTATAAGCGACAAAAGTGTTTGTTAATGTTTCTGGTATTAATAGTTTAACAATTAGTTCGTAAAGCAAAGCCAAAGTTTTGTGAATTGTCAAATATTAAACCTAATAGTAGTAGCAACCTGGTACACATACGATATTCGTACTCACGGTATGCCGATACAAATGGATACAGCCCATTACTTTACAGATATTATTGTACCGACGGATTCCAGCCAATCCTAGTAGATCCATTATTTGAGAAAGAAGTTCATGGTTCGCGTGTGGTCAATCATTTTTTTGTCACTTGCTTGTCAATAAACTGCAATTGACGATACATTGTAACATAGAGATGGAACATCTAAATTATGTGTTATTGTATGGCATACCTTGTGTCAGTATATCGTGGATACATCAAATGTCTTTTGAATGCAACCCCAATTATAGAAATAGCCTGGGTAGGTAGGTAATCAGTAGTGAAGACGTGTTGTGTTATGTTTATTACGTTAATGTTTTTAGTTTCTACGTAAGTTAAGTAACAATGGGCAGTGTGCTGAAAATGTTTAAAAACGGATCTCAGTACCTTATATGGGTTTTCAAAATATTTTACTTTCAACTTTATTTACTGTTTTTTTTTCTTTTAGTCAGACATATTTTTTTAAAACCAATTATTTTGCTTTATAAAATAAATAAGTAAAATCTTATTACTTTATTGGTGATGGGAAGGGTTGATCAGTATATTTGTTTATTAGTTGACTGTAAAGAAAACAGTATTATTATAGTAGTAGTATAAGTTTAAAAGTTTTATTTCTTATATTATGTTAAATTTAACTTAATAAAGTATTTTTTCATAAATATTATAAATTTTCTTGATTAGATAAATTTACCCCCATACTCACTAAGGGCGGTTTAAATTCACAAGTCTAGTAACTATGGAAATAAAACGGATGGTAATTCGAGTAAGTTTTGTTCACATTATTGTTCTTCCAAATTATTTCGTTATACCGGGTGTTTCTCAAAAGACGTTCACCCCCTATAACTTTTCTGTATTTATAAATATTAAAATGAAATTTTGAGATTATGCATAAGTAATGAGTCTGCATTTATTGGCATAATTTTCAATTTGTTAGCACTTCCGGTTTGACCGGAAGTGACCTTAACTTTGATATTTTAAATGGGACATCTTGTATATTTTTACTTATTTGGGTTCAGCATAACATTATGAGTGAAATGACACCTCACTTGTAATTTTTTGACGTTATAACGTTTTTATGTTTATTTTTTATTTTCAATCTAGAGTGCTACAAATTAATTAAATCTGTTAATTTATAGTCGAGTAGTATATGAAAATTAAAATGATGTCATAATAATTGACTTTCTAAGTTTCACAAGCGTTTAAAAAAATGAAATTTTGTTTGATTGAAACAGCTAATCATATTTTACCTAAATTTTCTTTCGTGCAAACAAATCACTTAATTATTAACATAAACAAAACTCACTATACGATTTATACGGTCGTAGCTCAGTGGTAGAGATACCGCTTACGGCCGTGGCGATCCGGGTTCGATTTCTGGAGTGGGCATACGCATAATAAAAAAAAGTATGGCCGAATTTTAGTTGGTTGGTGTAAGATCGTCTTTCGGAGGAGACGTAAAGCTGTCTGTCCCGGCCATCTCTGGTCGTTAAGTCACGCTAGAGGCGCTTGCGCGACCTGAAAACTCTAGCACCAGACTTGAGCACCACTAGATACACGAACTTTACTTTACTTTTTTTTTATAAAAAGCGATGACAATACCATTCAGTGAGTTCAATGCAAATTTCTTGGCCTTTATGTAGACTCACAATTAAAGTTGGCTGCTCACGTACAGGAAATATTATTTACCTAGTTGGGTTTAAAAAGACGTAATTCATTCATTTTTACTTCTACATCAAAGTTAATTTTGATTCGTCGTGATTCGTCAATTTCCCAGGTTCACTTGGGATCACTTTGACGGTAGTGGGGGAACAGTCATCATTTGCCAATCGGACACAGGTCAGATCAGTTAGATCCATCCGGATCGATCATGGCTCTGGGCGAAGTGCTACCTTCTCGGAAACAACTTTTATGATGTTGGTCATTTTTATGACATTATGATTCAATACTTAAAAACTTTTTCTTTTAACAAGTCATTGCTTAACTTGTAATATTAAAGGAACTTATACACAGGGTGATTCATTAAGGGTGACTACCGGCCATATCTCGGAAACTATTAAGCATAGAAACTTGAGAAAAAAAAATTATTATTAAATCGGTCATGAGAAAATTCTGGAAATTATTTTTAAGTTCTTAATTTTGCCGCAAGAGGGCACAATTATTTTTTTTTTTTAATTCTAAATTTCTGCGAAAATTCCCATATTAAGGTATAACTCTGATCACATCATCGAAAAGCTTAGACAATTCTGCATCATTTTGGTTTAAGGCTCGTTGGCGTACCGACCTTAATAAGAGTGGGGGAAGCTATTGAATGTGTAAACATTAAAATCGCTGTAACTTCTAAACGACTTATGCGATTTTACTAAATTTAAGCTTGTTTGGAAGGGAAAGGTAAGTAACTTCAATTGACGTATCCAATGATACACGATAATTTCTAAAAAAATTGCTAGAGGACGCAATTTGTAATAATAACAGTTTTTTCGATTTTATCCCGAAAATTCAAATCATACGGTATAGATATGACATCATAATCGGAAAGTAGATGAAATTTGCAAGAAAAATGTGAATACCTCAATTCGATATATTTGTTCGTTTCAGAGTTATTGCCAAGACAATAATTATTAATACAAATAGCGCCCTCTAGCAATTTTATTAGAAACTATCGTGTGCCATTGGATACGACCATTGATGGTACTTCCAAACAAGCTTAAATTTAGTAAAATCGGATAAGTCGTTTAGAAGTTACAGCGATTTTAATGTTTACACATTCAATAGCTTCCCCCACTCTTATCAAGGTCGGTACGCCAACGAGCCTTAAACCAAAATGATGCAGAATTGTCTAAGCTTTTCGATGATGTGATCAGAGTTATACCTTAATATGGGAATTTTCGCAGAAATTTAAAATTAAAAAAAAAATTTTATTGTGCCCTCTTGCGGCGAAATTAGGAACTTTAAAATAATTTCCAGAATTTTCTCATGACCGCTTTAATAATTTTTTTTCTCAAGTTTCTATGCTTAGTAGTTCCCGAGATATGGCCGGTAGTCACCCTTAATGAATTACCCTGTATATACCAAGTTTTAGACCGCCAGTTTTAGTTCCTCAGATACAGAATTTCCTATAAAATTGTCAACCCCCGTTTTAAGCCCCTTAGTTAGGGGTTGATTTTCGAAAAATCCCTTCTTAGAGGATGCCAACGTTATAAGGAGAACACACTCTCAAAATTTCATGATTCTAGGATTAGGGGGTTTAGGCTGGGCAATGATGAATCAGTTAGTCGATAGATTAAAAATGGCAATAATCATGTACCTGCCTCCTGCGTTAGATTAAAGAAAAATTATCTTTTGTGAATTCTGAAGAAAAAGAGATTTTAAATTAACATTTAAGAGCCTGGCATCATTGACCCCACGTCGTTCATGTGTAATATATTATTATCTCTGGATTTTTCTATTCTTAGCGCCATTGATTATACCTAGTCTAATTATACCATGATAACACGATGCTAAAACTCCCTTTTCAGCATTATTAAAGCACTTTGTTTTCAGTCAAGCGGGGCATTACTGTACATACAGGTTGTAAAAGCACTGTAATCTATAGCGGATATGCCCCCCCTTGGTCCCCATGTCTATTCTTTGGGTCTCTATTGTTAACTATACACCAAAATGAATCACATATGCACTAAAATCTGTTCTAGTTGTTTTAAATTAACGCGTTGTGCTGTTTTTGATTTTTCCAACAGTTCTTGTGATTTAAATGATTATATTTTTAATTTTTTTTACTGTTAGGTGTAGGTAAAAGGTTTGTTCAGTGATGATCTTGGGGTTGGTTCGCTACATTTTTCGTACTAGGCTTTCTATTATTGATGGAAGTAAATATTATCTTCTGATGTAATTTATTTTAAAGTGTCTTGCGGCTCCCTAAAGATCCACGTTATTTCTAATAGAAAAAATATCACCGCAGATAAATATTTGGTCTTACCTATATAGGTAGCAGTATTAAATACATTTCTAGTTTTTGCAGGACTGTAGTTTTTCGAAAGTTTGGTAAAAAATAAAAAGTGCTTGTGGTTCTATAATACTTTGAATTAATTTTTGACCAATCAAAATGTTTGAATCAATTCAAACTCCCGAAGTTTATCGTGGAGCTCAAGACAGTTGGATTGACTCATGTGAGCAGTGTTTCTTCAAGAGATCAAATGCCATACGGCGAAAAGGAAGGCGGGTTGTTTTGATTCAAATAGCAACCGTGACTAGAACTCAAAAGGCAATAAAAAATTTTGAACAATGCATTGACAGGTGTGGAATGGTCAACATTAAAGAAGATGAACGTGGAAATTTGTATAGGTAAGTGTTTTTAATTCTTTTAACTGCCACAATTTTTAATAATAGGTGCATAATCGGTAATAATAAATATTGCCTTTACACAGGGTATCCGGTAAGTAGTATATGGCATATTCTCGGGAGCGTATAGGGGAGGTCAGAATAACTCTACTTTGTCATATAAAAAAAGCCTAAAGTGCCCCAAAGAGGTACCCAGCGACTTACTTTCAAAAGTTCTTCGGTACGGTAAACGCCGATTTGGAAATATATTAGAATAAATTCTTCTTGCCTCCACACCATTACCGAATGCTTGTCCATAAATTAGATGCATTCGCTATAGGAATAATTATCCATTACTTAAGTCTTCTATACTCACTCAATCAGACAATTTTGAAAACTGTTGTCATTTACACATTGTCAACGATATAAAAGCGACTGATGTTATATTGTATAGTACTTAGTATGGTTTATTATTTTATTAACGTGATATACAAAAACCTTATATTTCTCGAAAATCGCTAATTCCATCGAGACAAAATGTAGAGTAACTTTTTTAAATAAAAATAACTAAAGTATTTAAAAATCAGTTTTTAGCTCTGTAAAATGATACCTGTCAAAATTTTGGACTAACGAGTGTGGTGGCAAGTCCGTTCCTGACTTTCCTGACGATGTAAAACATCTAATGTAGTACGGTTTTATGAGTCTCTATGGCCTAAAATACCTCTGAAACAAGGCACTCTTATGGTGAGGTAAAGTTAATTTATCCCCATAGCGAATATGAACAGTAAGGATATTTTAGAGCGAGGCATTTACGAAGAGTAGTGGAAGAGTCAGGTTCATTTAAAATTTGATATATAAAACTATTAAAATGCAGAAGCCTACGATTATCCATCCTCAGCCATTTCAGTTCCGAGAATGTATAAGAATAGGATTCGTCCCTAAGACCATATAAATCTTGCGCAAGCGTTCTGCAATTTTTGAGTACGATACTTATCTCAGACCAAGCACTATGGTCTGAGAGACTTACCAATGTTGTCTATACAATAACCATAAACA
Organism: Polydrusus pterygomalis; assembly: GCA_963969555.1. Taxonomy (NCBI): domain Eukaryota; kingdom Metazoa; phylum Arthropoda; class Insecta; order Coleoptera; family Curculionidae; genus Polydrusus; species Polydrusus pterygomalis. Next base: position 23,463,455 of record OZ018378.1, on the reverse strand, counting down.
AAATCGCAATAATTAAACCTTGAAAGTACTAGTGATTCGCAAAAGATGTTTTTTAATTTAACGTTTAGAATATGTATGTTGTATAAAAGTTTTAAAGCGAGATAGATCTCTGAAATAGTTTTTTCAAATGGTCTCGAATCCTTAATTCACTGTCTAAAATTATTGCCAAATTTCTTGTAGAATCAACTACCGTAAGCCTAATTCCTTTTATTTTCACTTATATAATCTCCCTAGCATTATTATACCGATAATTTTTTTTTTAAAGTCACGAATGGTTTTGATAATAGAAAATTTCCCTCGTCTTCTACTCGGGATACGAGTCGAAGACGAGGGAAATTTTCTATCAACAAAAACATGAGTGAAACCGAGAAAAAAATTATCGGGAATTAATTCTGCTGCGTGGGAGATTCGGTAAGAAAATTTCATAAATTAGAGTTTCTTTTAATGTTCCTGAAATTTTAGTAATAAACCTTAGTTACTAACAAGTAAAATCAACTTCTATTGTAAAAATACAGTGCGTCATATTAAACTAAACTCATCGGAAATATGTTTTTTTAAAGTTAGTTGAATTTAAAACTATAAAGACATTGGATTTCAGATAACAAATTTATTATTTAATGTTTCTCACATATATATACTTACTTATTATTAGTAATAAAAATGAGTTACTAACTGCTCAATTTCTTTAACAATCGAACTTGCTGATTCATTACTAAAACGAATCATTTTTTACACAATATTATTGTAACAATAAATAGGTATCACGGGACGGGCACGACTAAAAAACTGATTGTTACTTGCTGCGGTATACTTGCTAAATACGCGCCTACTTTACTACCTTGCTACGTATAAAAACCTGTCCAAGTTTTCAAACACTCTCTATTATGTTAAAATATGTGTGTTAAATCCTTTTTTGGTTTTAGAAAAAAATTAATAATCTGGCATACCTATTGTATCTTATCTCGGTTAATTTTTTAATCGCTCGGTATACTTGCAATCATTTTGTCAACAAAGTTTTGATATAATCGTTATAATTTTAATTTGAATAAAACTTCAATTTTTTACCTATTGGAGTAAGAATAAGTAGGTACCCAAGAAAACTATTCATTATTCATAAAAAATGTACTTCGCCTATATTGGTACAACATCTACATAAGAATGTTATTAAATAAAAATTTTGAAATACAGTCACTCTAGTGTAAATCCGTTTTAACTCCCCAGTAAATAATAAAGATTTTGTATTATTTTTTATAAATAAAATCAGTCGGTTACGTTTATCCTTTTACCGTGGTTTTGCCATTTGTTTTTTGTCCAAGACGCTAAAAATAGACCTTTAGAAAAATGCGATAGTGGTATAAACTGAATATCTTTAAATATAAAATTAGTCCAGAAATCAAAACATCGGTATTGGTGCTCCAATTATCGTGAAAACATATTTTAGGTGTATTTTGAAAAATCTAAGAAGGCTACAGATGAAACATGTACAGCTTAGAGAAACGTTGGACACCAACGCTCGGAAAAAGGGAAACAGGATTACTCGTTTGTTTCAAAAGGGAAAGACCAAAGTCCATCCCATGCCTGAGAAAACGTAAGTTATTTACATTGATGTTTAATAGAAATAGTAAAATTTAGTAGGGAAATTCAGGGAGCATCGTTTTATAAACACGTGTTTAAAAGTGTTTTGTGTGTCAGTTTGTGAGGTGCGCAAAGGAACTCTGTTTGGTCGGCGCAGGTACCAGTTAGGGTTGGTAATATTGTTGTATAGTATGCACAGAGCTTGTAACCATATTTAAAATAAATTTGGTAAGAAAAAATCCATTCATTCCTTGAACAAATCCAAAAACACGGCTTTGTTTTTTTGGGCTTCTACAATATTAATGTATAGAAAAGTTGCCTAGATATTACACAGGTAATGTTTTGAAAGGTTGATTTCTACGGTAGGGTAGGCAATAAAGCGATGCTTTTTTTCCTATATTGCATGCACGCTACTGGAAGTTCTGTATAATCGTTCTTCTTGTCATTGTAGCCATAGTGCTGAGATATTAAACACCCTATTAGTATCGGCCTTAATTTTGAAGTCTAGGCACTGAAACAACCCCCCCCCCCCTTTGCAAACATTGTCCCTTAATTGTGCCTCCCGTAAATCCACACCATTGTCACCGCATAATAATTATAACAAAATTTACTTAAATACATTGATTTTCTACCAGCTTTTTATTAGTGTTATAATTCACAGATAATTATATTTTATCGATGTAATATATAAAATTATCACATCTTATTAGTATTCCTGACAAGCTCTCATTTTACATTTTTAATCTATTATCTGTAACTATACAGTGTGGTTGTTTAAGTGTGCAACATATGGTCATTTTTTTTATTACCGATTTCTTAGAAAATTTTATTCTTGATAAAAGTTGGTGCATGTTCGATAATCATATTGGTGCACTTGGAATGGTTGCAAGTCAAACGGCGTACAGGGTGGGTCAAAAAATGTAAAACTTAAACAAGAATAAAGTACCCCTATTTCAGAAAATTCAGCAAAATGTTATAATATATAAATTAATCAAAATCAAATCAATTTATCATATATTTGTTTAAATTCAAGCATATTTGTAAAATTTACTTGAATTTTTAATTTATTAAGGGATCACAAACTTCATGTTTGTTGCAACGATATTAAACACAACTTTTAAATATCCTAAAAATTCTTTTTAACAAGACAAAACATTAGTAATGATGATATGCTAATTAAAAAACTACCATTTAAAGTGCAAACTTTTTATTTTAAATGTTTATTAAAAAACTTTATTCTTTTACAAGTTTTATATTTTTTGGCCTACCCTGTACGCCGTTTGACTTGCAACCATTCCAAGTGCACCTAATATGATTATCGAACGTGCACCAACTTTTATCAAGAATAAAATGTTCACTTATAATATCACAAGAGCTTAAATTATTTCCAGGAATAATTTAAGCTCGCGTGGGATTCGATAAGAAAATTTCACAGCACTTTACACCATAATTTGGAAAAAAATTATTAATCAAACTTGACATTTTAAACTAATTACACTGCTTGTCAAGTTGGCCAGGGTATTTTGACATAATATGTTGAATTGTCATTTTTGTTTAACCGGTTCTGTCACAAAGCTTAATAATAATTACTAGGTATATAGTTTAAAACGTCTGTACGTTGAGTGTTGAGTCTAATAAGTGTATAGCGAAATGTCGCGATTTGGTAAAGAAAATCAACAAGAAATTCAAAATATAACACCAGATAACACCCGAAAATCAAAATCAAGTGTATGGAAACAGTTTGTTGAATTTTGTGACGAAAAGTTGTATAATATTCATGAGTGTATGAGTGTAGTACAGGTGGCTACTATAGGTACTGGAGGACTACGCATTTAACATAAAAAAGCAAAATTTTGAAGATTACAAGGAAAGTGTGGTCAAAGTGATGTGAAATGTTACATAATTCAGATATTTTGCATTATTCACAGGTAAATGTACATTATTTAATGGTTGTAGATCATATGTTATGTGTATACCTTTTCAACTGTCAAAAAATTTCCACTTAAATATCGTGGCGCCTCGGAAAAAATTTCCGGAAATTCTTTTAGTTGCCATGGTAACTAGTCATAATTAAGGTATCTTATTGGTTAAAAAGTACAGGTGTGAAATTTTCTGAGAAATCGGTAATAAAAAAAATTCCCATATGTTGCACACTTAAACAACCACACTGCATAATATGTATTTAATTCCTACTGCGTTTGGAATAAAATTGATAGTCATCATAAAGAACGCACTCTAAACAATAAAGTGTTTGGTAAATCATACGGTAAATATATTGTTTACATGCGCCTTTTTAAACAAAGGAAATTTAGCTAATGTTTTAAACAGGTATTAGGTTTTTGTCCCATTTTTCATGTAGCTTATTGTATTAAAAAAGCAGGGCACTTAATTAGTGCAAAAGAATTAGGTTACAACTTGCAACTGATGTACATAACATGATAAGGAATGATTACACGCGGAAATATAAAACATTGAAACACACATTACTTAGGTAATATCTGATATATTACAAAAATATCAATTTATTTCATTGCTAATTTTGGGAGAATTGTATAGTGAAAGAACAATGACATAATAATGTTAAAAAAAATCTTACCCGATATTTTTCGCTATAAAATTCTCCTAAAATAAGTTATGAAATTCCTTAATATTTATTAAATATGTCAATTAATTATTACCTATAGAATATCAAGTCGATACTGATTTTCTTTAAATTTTGTATAAAAACTAGAAAACATAAATAAATCTACGCGAAATAGGTTATAGGTTGGCAAGCATACAGGGTATTCCCTACTCGATGGTACATTAGAAGTATCTGGAGAACGAAAAGAAAAATAATTTTGAAATTTTCACTACGGCCATAGGAGACTGCGCTCTAGCTTTTAAAAATAATTTCGCGGTTGCAGTGTTGCCAGATCTATTGATTACTGACATCAACTTTGGAATTTTAAATGAGACACCCTGTATATTTTTACATTTTTAAATTCCACATAAAATTATAATTATTTTTTATTAAATGCATTATTAGTCTATACTTCATTGTTTCCGAGATATTGACTCTCGAAAAGTGACATTTTTGAACTTTGACAGCTTCTAACTTTCTAACAGTACGTCCTAGAGCAAAACGGCTTACATGCCTCTATCTTCAATTTTTATTATCTTCCCAAAAAAAACAACTGCCGGTTAAACCGGAACAACTATATTTCCTGCTTTCGAGTTACATCCGGTTTAACCGGAAGTTGATTTTTTTGGGAAGATAATAAAAATTGAAGATAGGGACATGTAAGCCGTTTTGCTCTAGGACGTACTGTTAGAAAGTTAGAAGCTGTCAAAGTTCAAAAATGTCACTTTTCGAGAGTCAATATCTCGGAAACTATGAAGTATAGAATAATAATGCATTTAATAAAAAATAATTATAATTTTATGTGGAATTTAAAAATGTAAAAATATACAGGGTGTCTTATTTAAAATTCCAAAGTTGATGTCAGTAATCAATAGATCTGGCAACACTGCAACCGCGAAATTATTTTTAAAAGCTAGAGCGCAGTCTCATATGGCCGTAGTGAAAATTTCAAAATTATTTTTTTTTTCGTTCTCCAGATACTTCTAATGTACCATCGAGTAGGGAATACCCTGTATGTTGATACTCCCACCTTAAAATGTGTTGACAACATCGTTTGTAGGAGAGAGGGGGTGAAGAGCTGGGTGGGCCAGGTAAATGGTAATGGGGATTATTATTGGGATGTATTTTCAATAAGTTCTAATTCAGGATGTTAATGTTAAATATGGTGAATTCGATTATAGTGAAAGGGGCCATTTCCACTCTGTATATAAAATGTATGTCGATATATAGATAGATAGAAACGTCTTTATTTTTTAACTCTGCGAAGGGCATCAGCATTGCTGTTTACTATGGGTCAGTAAACACGGGTAGATATTTTCGTCGTGTCAGGTGAACATTTTACATATTACTTGAAGTGGAACAATAGTATACCGAAGTACTATGCCCAGGGAACGCTATTAGTGACTCATGGGTAAAGGAGTATACGCACATTATACGCAATATCTAGTAAAATTATTGTTATCATAGCGGAAAATTTGTAATTACAATTACAGAGAGTTCGTTATTGTTATCTGCCAACATAAATTCGAAGAAGTTGTCAATTTTCTCTAAGGAAGTCCACATACTACGGCTTTGTTTCCTTGTTGTCAGCTTTGCTCGACGAGCGGCTCGACGAACATTATATTCGAATAACGCAGAGTCTTTCAGTATCAGTAGCGTATTAGCCCACAAACCCCAGGTTTAAACTAGGTGGCATAATTATAGCTAAACTGACACCCAAGGATACCTTCTTCTAATATTAGTAGGTAGGTACCTACCAAAAAAATCACTGAATTAAAAAAAAATTTGTTATTGTCTTTTTTGGTACCATACTCGACTAGACATCGGACTATGTTTAGGAAACATGAATACACGATAATGTCCAACTTTAAAGCACGAAACACTTATCATACAACTGATTTACGAATTGATTCAAATTTAAATCACAGAATATAATAAAATACATTAAATCAGACAAATTTCATTAAAATTATTAAGACGAAAAACGCAATTTTGTGCACGGCACGCTGTTCACAACGTCACGTCGTAACTATTCACAGATAAGAAAATTGCATACCACAAATCGGATATAATACCTAATATCCGCCCTTTTTTGTCCAAATAATAATCACAACACACGTACAAATTTTAAGTTCAAAACGTTAAAATAACTTGATCTGAAGACGAAATACACCAATTTTGTCTAATTTTTACAGCTGATCTACTTTCAATCTGACCAATCGAGACGAAAATAAAAAACAAAAGTATATTTTGTTGCGAAAAATATATATTACTATATTGCTAATTCCAATTATACACAATAAAAATGATTCAACCAATTTAAATGGCAATTTTTGTCCTTACCTTTAAATACTCCTTCTTTAAAACGGAATAAATTGTGCTACAGGTCTCTGGTATACTCGTATACTCTTACCCAAAGCTTGAGGTGAGATGATAACCGAAAATTTTAAATCTTCTGCTTGTAGCAAGGAATCTTAACGTTACTCAATCCGCTCTTGTGGTGTAATAGCTTGTCTTAACTGCGTGTCTTGTTTGATTATAAGAGGGATTACTAATTTTGAAAGAGTGCAATAGGTTTCCTAATCCATTTGCAAATAATTAAACCAATCTCGGGGGTCCAGTTTGATTGTAACATCAATGACTGACAGAAATGATTTAGTGTTTGTTTGAAGGTGGTAGACAATGAAGTAATGTCAAAAAATTACCTTGTCGGACTTCCATTGTCTTTATTTTGTTACTTAACACAACGTTTCGGTTTTAGTTAGTATCTCTAACCGTTGTAAAGTGTAAACTAAATTATAATTCTAAGCCTACTGTTTTAAATACTATCCATGTGCAATGAAGCTTGATGACTCTGCCTACGTGCTTATTGGAGTGTGAAGTTTGAGCTGTTAGTTTTGGACAAGAAGATGCTTCCAAATATTGGGGATATCTATGCTTGGTTTACTAAATATATGGGTATTTTGATTCATGAAAGTTGCTTCTTTAAATTTCCGTGTCCAAAACCTTGACTTCTGACCACTGTATATTATGTTGGTTGGTCCATACATGTTCCGCTATACCTAATCTCGAAGTTTCACCTCTTTGAGTATGTTTCAGATGTTCTTTAACTCGTACGGGAAGGGAAGAGGTCTTTTTGTTTCTCCAATGTACGATTTGCCACATTCGCAAGGGATTTGATAGATATAATTTTTTGTTTTCGTTACTGGGGGTTTTACTTTTATAAGAAAGCTTGTAAGCGTATTTCCGGATTTGAAGGCTCTTTTGATATTATAGTTTTTGGTTATCCTTCTAATCTTTTCAGAAATCCCCTTGACATAGGTACCTATTGTAAGAAATGCTTGTTCCTTTTTCGTTTCTGTATTCGTTTTTACTTCGCGATTTTTAACTTATATTAAAGTCTTCCGGATTGTTGCAAACGTTAGATACTTTGTGATAAATAAAGGGTTTGAATTGCACATGTATAGTATTTAAGACAGTAGCCTTATAATTATAATTTAGTTTACACTTGAAAACGTTTAGAGATACTAACTAACCGAAACGTTGTAAAATAAAGACAATGACGAACAAACCCGACAAGGTTTTTTTTTTGAGAAATGATTTACTTATACAAGGACTTGTAAAATAGTCCAATGGGAATAGGAAAATGCTGCCCAAAGGTATTTGACGATTTTTATTATGAAAACATGTAAAGTCACTTGTAAATTTATAAGGAAACTAGCGTGTACCCGGCCTGCGTTGCAACCCGCTGGTATAAATACAAACCCGAACAAACCCGATATATTAGTACCCGGCATGCCACTTTCCGAAATTGCACCCGTGCGAAGCCGGGGCGGGTCGCTAGTTATACATAAAAACCTTCCTCTTGAATCACTCTATCTATTAAAAAAAACCGCTTCAAAATCCGTTGCGTAGTTTTAAAGATTTAAGCACATATAGGGATATAGGGACAGACGGGCGATAGCGACTTTGTTTTATACTATGTTAAGATAGTATTTTGATTCAGCTTATGGCATTTGCTCATCTATACAAGCTAAATACAGTAAAATTAATATGTGTAATGTGTATTTTTAGCGTAAATGGTCTATAAAAGTTACCAAGAGTTTAATAACGTGCTGTAATTTACTGAAAAGTAAACGTGAAAATCCTAAATACAAACCGGAAATTTAGGTAGATAGATATCGCGAGATGACGCAATTCCAAAATTTACAGTGCGTGTCTTAAATCAGTCGTAATTGCCGACCGTCATGAATGTACCCTTGTTTTTTAATTGAGAATTTTAAGATTACAAATTAACGCAAAAATTGTATACAATTATTAGTCTTTCAATCTTCATTTTAATGTCACACATTACAGAAACCTGAAGGTAGCATAAAACTGCTCATAACAAAGTTCTATTATAGGTCTGTAGTTGGGAAACGACATGACGGATTTTAATGCGGTTTGCAGAGTTTCAAAGATTGTTCTTTGAAGCCCATTGTCTGAATTGTTCAAGAAATTGGAAAAATTAGCGATGAATCAAATTACTTGTAACGACTGTCAAAGATGACGGAATAACTGATTGATTGTTAATTCAGGTAGTTACTGACACCCAACAGGTATTAAGCATAGACAATTAACCTTTAGATAAACAAACAATAATCACGAATGTGGCAGTTTTATGGCCTCGCGCATGTAAACAAAACTGGGAACTATTAGACATGCGCACTGCAACATTATCGTTTGACGAATGGAAAAATAGACAGGTCCGGGCTTTAAAATTTAAATTCTTGCTCATATGCCACCATAGAGGGTTTATTTTACCCCTATTTGGGCATAATACAATTATACAACGGCTGCAACTAGTACTAGTCATTGTTTATATTACAATCCGAGTCACTAAAAGCACAAACACAATTCACTAACTAAACTGCACAAAAACCAGAAATCCATAAATATTAAACACCAGTCCCACAATCCACGAGAGCCGATCCGATAGCTAAAAACTTTAGAAAACTACAAGGAATCCGCAGAGAAAAGAAACCTTAAAACACAACAACAAAAATGGCGGCCGAGCCGGTTCTGGAGAGTATTCTTGAGCGCGTCGATTATTGTCGATAAAGTAGGACGGCCGATAACACGAGGTTTGTGCGCATGCACGAAGCTTCCCCGAATGAAGACAGCTGACCGACGAGTGCGCTCGGACGTATTTTTTCACCCATAAAACGTAACTTTTGTTTGCGCAGGAGAAAAGCTGTAGGTATCTAAAGGTAAATTGTCTATGGTATTAAGCTCTACGGCTAAGCATTACGTCCTTAGATGCAAGGCCCTCTTTGATGCACATATTTTTTTCTCGCACGGTATATACGTTTCAACACTTCAAACTAGTAATTGTACCAGGGTTACTGGACGATGATTCTGATAGGCGATAGCACTTTTGAGGAATAATGATGGAGCTAATAGATAGGCGGCGCTCTGGGCGCTAGCAGTGGTGAATCAGTCGAAGTAATATACAACGACGAAAGTTCCGATGGCATTGAAGAAGTTTGCAGAGAACAGGAACTTTGCATTATCTGGCCTGTATTTGGGAAAAATGAAACGTGGTTTCAATGTGGAGCGTGTAAGAAATGGGCACACAGAGACTACTGGCCAAAGTGGTTTTAAGCCCTATACTTGCGATTTTTGTATGTAAATTTGTTGTCAATTCATTCTAAAATAAATACGAGAAGTCATACGACGCATTTAAAAATAATATAAAATAAAATAAAGAATTAAATGTATATCGAAATGTCCGGTCTTAAAAAAAATATTGTACGCCACGCAACTGATAATTAGTGTTTTGCAGATCTCTCCAAGCTTCCAGGACTCGCCTACGGCTCGCCATGCTTGTCTTGGCCTGAAAAACACTGTTTTCCGGTCTTGTAACGTAAATATATCACTATTACAGGACTTTTAGTCTTCCAAGATTCGCCTTGCGGCACGCCGTAGAAATTGCCTGCTTTGTCTCGAGAGATGGAACTTTCTCTTCGGTCTTGTAACGTAAATTACTATTACCGGTCCCTATTTGATTTCTAATGATTACTTTACGGGCTAGACTGTGTTGCGTTCCGGATAAAAAGTTATCTATAAAATGCATAATATATTTTCCGGTCGGTTGTAAAAAATTTCATTTTATTGCCTAAACACACGTAAATAAACAGTCAGTTATATCATTAGTTGCTAAAATAACCCGATTTAGTTAATAGATTTTACCATTAATGGTCATGCCGTGACCCATATTAACGAGATTCATTGTGAAAACTAAGTACTATTATTAGTAAGTACTGCAGTTGACCTTGGGCTACCAATCAAAACAAATAATAATAAAAAAATAGCTTTGATATTACATATTGATTAATTTAATGCAATGTGGGAAGTTCATGTAAACGCATTCAAATTCAACGCTGGGATATTTTTGTAGACAATGTTTTAATTACTTGAAAAACGGCAGGGGCAAGGTTATAAGTAATAAACACTTTTAAAAAATCTACATATCTAGTTAAGTTGTCTCATGTCCACGCCGATATTATACGCGGTGTCCGAAAAATACGTGTACTATACTCGATGGCGGCTTGTCAATAAGTGCGCATGTGCACGTGAACCCCCAAATTTATATCTCTTCAAACCCCCAACCAATAAATCCTCTAGATCTAGATAGTTCAACCAGTTAAAATATAATTAACAGAAATGTATTTCACCCGAAGCGGTCTTTATCTCCACAGTGGGAACGCGGCTTAAAACTCCGTAAAGGGTGTAGCTGCTAGCAACACGCATCGTCCGCTGGTAAAATGGCAAGCCAATACCACAACCACCTTGAAAAGAAGCCATGCAGTAACATCGGGCAACGCCGCATCAGCTTGGAGTTGCGGATCCACAAGCTATTATTATGACGCGCGGCAACGGTCGAGTTTTTTTATTTATTTACCAGGCTGTTGAATTTTTCACGTTATAAACGCTATTAGAGCAAACCCGCACCAAAAATGTTCACTAGTATTTTGTAGAGGTTCTTAGCAATCATGTAATTTAAATTTTCTATTAGATATCAATCGAAAACGGGATAAAAATATACCATGGCTAACCTCAAAAAGTCACGTGACACATGGATCTTCAAGCAGTGTTGTCGATGTTTCTGTTTCAGGGCTTCTTTCAAGGTGGTTGTGCCAATACATTCGTTCTTCGTACACTGCTAGCGACCCCCGAATTTCTAATTGGAGGAACCGCTAGTATGCTACCCCTTGTTCGCCGTCGGTTCCCTGGGACAGGCCACATTATTACATCGCATATGTGCACCCAAGACGATTGCACATTTATGGTTTGTTATTAGCAGCGTTGCCAGATGTAACAGTGTTTCGAATTGTACCACACTTTTTCTAAAAAAAAAACAGCAGAACAGTATTGTGTACCATTATTAAGATTTTAATGAATTTCAAAATGTTTAATTTAAACTAAGTGTTGGCGAAGGCGTCACTAGTGTTTGCTCTTAACTGTAAAAAATAGGACAAAATAATCTGACAATATTTTTCGAGTGACTATGTAGCCATGGCATTTGCTCACACCAGAGGCGCGTTCGATTTGCTGGGTTTAGATCGATCTAACTGATCTGACTTGGCTATTTCTTAGTATTCTTTGATTATGTCTCTTTTCAAGAAAATTAACTGTGACTGTAATGTAGAAGTAGAAATGGATGAATTGCGTCTTTTTGAACCCATCTAGGTAAATAATATTTCCTGTAGGTACGTCAATGAGAAAAGTGGATATAAGATCTGTTAAACTTCTTTTACTTTATAAAATACTACTACGCTACTCTCGAGTAATTTTTGAACATGAAATGAGGTTAAGTCAAAATCGAAACCCAAAGGAACAACTGACATAAAAATCCGTGTTTTACCTTGGATCACTGAACTGATTTTTAAGATAGATCCATCCAAATCTCTATCCCAATCGAACACTGCTCTGGCTACGCTCTTCCCCTCTCCTTCCTCTGAAACACCAAATAATAACAATATTAATAATCGTCTTTTAGCTGGTGTTAATTCAGACTACAGCATTTTTGTTTATTTTGCAGAAGTAGTCCATACTTAAAGTGGAGTTGAAAATGTAGGAAAGAAAGAAAAACTCAAAAGTCTTCCTCCACAAAATTTAATAGAAATAGATTGTTTAGGGGTGGTATCTACATGTTTCGAACGTAGAAACGTTCATCTTCATATATAGTGCTGATGGTATTAGCAGATAAGAAAATGGTATAAAAGCTGGAGCTTTCATGGTATTGAAATGACGTATAATATAAGAAAATTGAGGAGAGTTAAAAAATGCTGAGCATGTGAAGAAAGTTAGTAAAGGAAGTCTAAACAACGAAACCAAATGAAGAAGAAAAAAAAAGGGGCCTTCCAGAGAGAAGGTGTCGATGATTTTTTAAATCATTTCTATAAAAAATTTTAAAAACATTGATATGTCAGTGAGACAGTATAAAGATAGGAATCTTCAGTCGAGGTTATAGTGTCAGAGTATTTGAATACCCCAAAAATCAAACGTTCAAATACTCTGACACTATGGCCTCGACTGAAGATTCCTATCTTTATACTGTCTCACTGACATAACAATGTTTTTTCAAAAAAATTTATAGTAATGATTTAATAAATCATCTTCTCTCTGGAAGGCCCCCTTTTTTTTTCTTCTTCATTTAGTTTGGTTGTTTAGACTTCCTTTACTAACTTTCTTCACATGCTCAGCATTTTTTAACTCTCCTCAATTTTCTTATATACGTCATTTCAATACCATGAAAGCTCCATTAAGGTTTTATACCATTTTCTCTTCTGCTAATACCATCAGCACTATATAAAAAATGTTCTGTCTCCTGAAGATGAACGTCTCTACGTTCGAAACATGTAGAGACCCCTAAAGAAGCTATTTCTATTAAATTTTGCGGAGGAAGACTTTGAGTTTTTCTTTCTTTCCTATATTTTTGTTTATATTATGATCCTATACCTTTATTAACATTTTCCGCCTCCATAACATAATTTATTTCGAAATGTTAGTTATTAATACCTACTTTTTTCGTAGATTTTAATTAAAAATACCCAATAAAGACTTAACACAGAATATATAGCTTTGTTGCGTAGCTATATATTCTGTGATAATACCCATGCACGGAAATAAAAACATTAAATTATGGGAACGTTATTATAAGTACATACAGTGAAAATTCCAAATATACGTAATAGATTGTAACTGTGTTTTCGAATGTCTCCTAATTATTTAGCGCTAACTCGTTAAACCCGTTCAGACTCATGGTAAATCCCATTTTAATAGGAAGATATTCTTAATTCTTTAACGCTGCATATAGGTATAGGTCTATGTGATGAACTCTTAAGGTAATATGGAATGGTCAAAATGTATGACAGTAGTACTAATAATAATATCAGTAGTGAAGAATACTACAAGATAATCTTAAGCGCTATAATATAAATAGGATTTAACGAGTCTAACATATTTATGCTTTTATTGAACTTTATTTTGGCAAAAATATCTGGATTACGCAGCACGACGCCGACGCTAGGTATATGAACCGTCTGGACGTGGCGCCGAAAAATACAATGTGCAGTTTTATTTTAAACCTTCTAACAAATCTTTTAATTTAAAATTTCGTTGTGTGTTTACAAGTGAATATGGCCGTGAATAAACATAGGTAAAAACGTGGATTTTCCGTCGAATTTTTAGAAATTACTCAAACAATGTTACTTTCCTGGTAAGAGAAAGTATTATCATTGCAAAAAAAATATGGAGATTTATTAGATATGAAATAAATTTTTTTTCAATGCATTTTTTTTAGAAAAAAGATTTTATTCTAAGAATTCCTATTGTACATTTTGTACTAATTGTGCAGAAATTTCTCGTATTACTCGTCAAATGGACTCCTTAAGCGTATCTATCGAGTTGTGTTTACATTTATAAACTAAATTATTGACGTAGCTCCACAAAAAAAAGTCCAGTGGGTTGAGATCGGGCAATCTTGATGGCTATCCACCGCCCCGGAAAAATTGATATTAAGTACTCCGCATAATACGAGGGAGTACCATCCTGTGGAAACCATAAGATTAAACTAGGTAAATTAAGGTCATTAGGTATCATTTGGAAATAGATTGGTAGGAGCTGGCACCAGATCATTTCGATTTATTTCTCCAGTGAGGCTGTCATCATGGCTCGTCAATGAGGCTAGGATTCTACGAAAGAAGTTCCCTATTTAGTTATTGCATGATCCTTTATATTTGTAAAACCTGAGTCTATTCGATAGAGGGTGAACCACTAGAAATGTATGTATTAGCGAGAGGAAAAGTGTCGAGCAGAGGTATTTTCCTATTTTTATAAATAAGTATTTGTACCTCGTTTTTCTAGTTTATTTTTAACGCTATTAATAGATATTATAAACAAAACAATCAATACGAAGTGGGCCACTTCGTATTGATTGTTTCAAAATTATACCGTGCGAGCAAAAATTATTTGCATCAAAGAGGGCTTGGATTAAAAAACGTAGGGCTTGGTTTAGATCAAAGACTTCTAATTGTATTAGAAGTAGTTGGTTTAGATCACAATGATATGGGGACGATATATCTAACTAAATCTAGGTTAAAATTTTGTCAAATTCATATTATGACATGATGTGCCAAACTAATGAGTAATAAAATAAGTAGACAAATACAAATTTATTTTTGTTGTTTACAAAATTAACAAAGTAATAATATACAGAAAGAAAAAGAAAAATAATTACTTAAATTGCTGAAATTGGCCACTGCCATGCTCCAAGCATAAATTCACACGTCTCTTCATATTTTCGAAAGTGTTGACCAGCATCTCTGGAGAAATGTTACCACATTCTTGGATAATCCTTTCTTGTAATTGTTCTAAATTTGCAACTGGTGCTTTAAAAATAGTGTTCTTTAAATGAGGAAAAAATAAGTACCTAATCCATAACCGTTAAACAAGGTGATCTAGGTGGGAATTCAATGTCTGATCGAAAGCTGATCAATCTGCCGTCGAAAAAATTGCGTAAGTAGTTAATAGGTTCGGCGGCTGTATGGGCGGTTACACCGTCCTGTTGAAAATATCCAAAACGTAGTTCGTCGTCAAGTAATTGCGCCACAAATTGATTTAAAAGATTGTCTCTATACCGCTGTGCTGTAACTGTGTCATGGAAAACAATAGGACCAACAATTCTTCTTCGGGAAACAGCTAACCAGACAGCAATTTTTTGAGGGTGCAATGTGGACTACAAAAAAAAATGGGGATTTTCACTACTCCACATGCGTGTATTCTGAAAATTCACATAATCGGAGAGGTGATGGAACCAGGCTTCATAAAAATGTCAGGTCTAATAAATTATTTCTTTCCAATAAATTTTGGGGAAACTATTGAGAGTAATTCCTGCGTCTTTCAAAATCTGCGGCTTGTATTTCTTGGAATACTTGCACTTTATAAGAAAATAAATTTAGCTGCTTCTTAAGAATAGTCCTGCATGTTCATAAGATCTTCCCAATTCTTGGGACAGGCGTCTTATACAGTTTGTTGGCGTATTTTGCATTATTTCACGAACGTTTGCAACAAGTTCTTCTGTTCTTACAGATGGTCTTCCTGCTCCTTTTTTGTGTTGTATAGAACCTCTTTCCGGTCTTTCCCTAAACACAGCCACGGTTTTTTCAGGCAATGATAAAAATCCCCAGCAATAAAAGCAACGTTAGGAAAATGTTCGTGAAAATCGTCTATGCACAAACCCGGATTGTATTGCCACTCACCATTTACTCTAACCCCGTTTCGAAAATACGCTTCAACCATAATTATTTTGTGCTGTTCCGTAAAGCCCAAGAAATTGGACAAATTAGCGATGAATCAAATTACTTGTAACGACTGTCAAAGATGACGGAATAACTGACTGATTGTTAATTCAGGTAGTTACTGACACCCAACAGGTATTAAGCTCTACGGCTACGCATTGCGTCCTTAGATGCAAGGCCCTCTTTGATGCAAATAATTTTTGCTCGCACGGTAGAATCTGCTATGGGGTGGCCACTTAGTGTCATTATTGTATAGAAAAAAGTCATAGTCTGCAACCAAAGTTAACTAGCTGTTTCCATTAACTTGATGTATTTAATAAAGTTAAAAATTGTAATCATTAATATAATAATGATAATATTTTATAGAGTAAACATCCCAATTTAACTCGCTGATAAGAAATCTACTGCAAACAAAATCTCAAATCTCAGCTTAAATATTCTAATGCAATTTGTTGACCAAGTGATAAAATGGGTTTGAGAAATCGTAAAATAAACAGCCAGTTACAAAGAACAATTAGTTTTTTTGCAAATATAATTAGAACCATCGGATGTGACTAATTGCTAATATTCCCCACACAGAAATGTCTTGTTACTTTACGTTAAATATTTCAACCGAATGGAGCAAAATCTGTTTCAGTTTAAAATCGGCAGCAGTGTGGTATTTCCGTATTTCCATAATTTAATATAATTTCGTGTAATTTTTTTTTATTGAATACTATTCGTATGTCTCGTTTGTGAAGTGTGACGCTCGACAAACCGAAACGCTCGGTGTCCGGGGTCGTGTTTATTTATTAATGTTTGTATTCCGTTTTACTGTTTTTACATCTTAATTTTTTAAAGTGTGTACGTTTCTACTATAAAAACAAAAATGAACACTGAAGACAACCTGTGGAAGGGTTTGTCCATCAAACTGCAACAGCAGACTTCGCAGGATTTCGAAAACCAAGGGTTAGTTTATCTTTTGACGAATGCTAATGTTATTATTGATCTAATTGATTTTATGTTGGGAACTTTGGGGACTCTAGACAGTCAATACTCTGCAGATCGTTATTTAAAGTAGGTAGGTAACTTATCAAATCAGATTACGTTATAAACGATTGCCAGCTGACTGAGCTGACTTCTTTATTTGAATTTTTATACGGGGTGCTATTGTGATTTCTATCGGTGCAAGTTTCCGGATAAACAGAAATCAAGACGTTTTGGGAAAAAGCAATAAAGGTCACTTACCAGCAAGCTTGTAAAGGAGTCCACAGACTTGTCCAGCGGATCGACGAACATTCTATTCAAACAAAAAAATAGTGTTTCAGTATAAATAGCACTAGCGTTCGCCCACAAACTCCAGGTTTAAACTAGAGGTGGCATAATTATCGCTTTCTGGCACCTAAGGGTACCTCTAATAATAAACCTACCTAAAAACTAACTAAATTTCTTTACTGTTTGATTTTGTTCAATTTTTTTTATTATCTTTTTTTTTATTACGCTCCTGCGAACTGTGATTAGAAAATATATCGCTCAAATGGTCAAAATATAATAGAAAATATTTTATCATTTGTTTTTAAATTAAATTACATCAACTTATAACAACAACAAAAGATGTTAATAAATATCCTTCATATTGTACCATTATCTCCAATGTTTTCAATTTTCAATAATGGCCAACTTCAAAGCACAAAAGCTTAAATGTCAACAAATTGTCACAGGTAAGAAAATTTCAAACCACTTAAAATTGAAAATTTAAATATAAATCGGATATACCTATATTATCCAGTTTTTTGATCAAAATCAAAATATAAACTTATAAGGTCTTAAAAATAATTTATTTCGTTCAAAACATTAAAATAACTTAAACTGAAGACGAAATACACCAATTTTGCCTAATTTTGACAGCTTATTTTATTCAATACATTCGCAAATAGCTAAACCAATCTCCCTGGTCCTGTTTCAGTTCGTTTGACAGGTTAATATGGAAAAACTGGTTTCTCTTCAAAAGCCATTCATTTGTCCATTTTGTCCGTTTCTTTTTTGTTTTTATGGTTAATGCCTTTGCCGCCACTGCACATAAATATATTGTCTTCATGATTACATAGTTTTTTGTTGAACTGGTGAACAAAACTACAGTTTCGCGTTCGCTATTTTGTTTGTTGAACGGCTCGAGGAACAAAGCTTGGTCTACTTTAAAGGCTTGCTGGTAAGTCGCCTCTATGGCTTTTTGGAAAAACGTGTTCATGTCTGTTTATCCGGAAAGGTGCACCAATACAAATCACAATAACACCGTAGACAAATTGATATAGAGAAGTCCCCTTGACCACCTTGTGACTGCCGTTTTTAATGTAATCTGATTTACCTACACATGATCTGCAGATCATTGCCGAACTACGTTATAATAATAAATTAAAACATTTCAAGTAATATTAGAATTGTGTTGGAATTATTTAGTAAAAGAAATGTTTCAAAGGCACAGTTGAATAGTATGCCAAAGTAACAACACAACACTACATGGGACACGTTTACTCAGAATGAACTCCGGTTCGCATGGTTCAGTGGTTTAGTCAAACACTGTAGTTGCATGTAGAAAGGTAATACTTTTCGCACCCGTTAGGAAAAATACTATTTTATTCAATGGTAGAAAGAATTAATAAAAATCTAAAATTTAAGGATATGGAAAAATAGATTATTTACTTACAATAAATCCTTGCCTAACCCTTTGGTGTCCACCTGTTTGGCTTAAAGTACATCATTTAAAGTTTTGTGGTATTTACTCATAATTTAAAATGGCATTTATTTTATAATTTGTATAATATTAATATATGGTTTGTAATCTATTTTGGTGGATATGTATAGGTAGTTATTTTTAGTTATGGGTGAAATTTAAATCTTGTGGTTTATTTATAAAAAGCCATTATAAAAGGAAATGTATTAGTTGTGAATTCTGCTTGTTTTGGTACTGTTGGGTTTTTTTTTATAAAGTTTATTACATAGCCACATTTTGGTTCCATGTACCTTCTGACGTATAACTAAAATGAACCCTGGAAAAAACAAATGGCAAGGTTTATATTATACCAAGCTGCAAAATTCGGAACATTTAAAAAATAGGTTATTAATTAGTCAAAGGTAAGCTTACATTGTTTTAAATATATTATACATCTACAAATATTTTTCCATATTTTCCAGAAGTGTTTATATTATTGTACACGGTAACTGTATAAACATGAATTAAATAATAAGTTATTCAATTGCGATCTCAATAACCACACATAACTGTTCTAATGCGATGCTGATCTTCAAACTAACTAGGTTGTCTCATTCGATGCTGAGACCTACCTCGAGATTTTAGCGGCTTTGTACTACGCCGCGAACGTAAATTATAATATGGGAACGCAGCATTGAACGCGAAACATTTGCCGCTTGATTGGCTCATAGCTATAATTGGGCGGCGAAAGTCTTGCTGACAAAAGTCAGGGTTGTTCATAGCGTTTTCAATTGGCAAATTTAGTGCATGTAACCTATTTCTATGTTTTACCAATGACGCGAATAACACCATAACTTTCAATCTTTCGCCCGTTGAGTTCGCTGTTTCAATTGTAAATAAAATGACCGCTGTATTTTCGCAAGCCATTATGCTAATAAACCATTCAGACCCCCGTACAAGTTTAAAATATGGTAAATGCGATGGTAAAAGAAGTTAGCCCAGTTCTGTCTCTGTCGCCAACATCTTTACGTAAAATAGACGAGACTTCAACACGGTGCCATAAATGACAGGTGAATTAACCACGATATGGCGTGTTTTTAGAAAAATTTGACTATAACAGAGATAATGCAAATTACACAAAATGTTAATTAAATTCCTATGAAAGAACTAAAAATATTTGAAATTTTTGTGTTCGCTATTGTGTTGGTAATACAAATATGATGGGCGCTAATGAAAATTAGAATAATAATTTGAATAATTTTTAGTATTTTTTCAATTTAAATTTTAATTTTCAAGGAATTTGTTCTTCATATTGGATTTTCAAATAATTAGCGCCATTCGACTCGCGCGCTGAAAAAATATGAGAAGAAGACGAATCCAATAGGTTGAATAGGTACCCTTAAACAGAACCAAAATACCGGTCCGATGGGTTTATACTGACTTTATCGCCAAATGAGACTCCTTTGCAGTTGCAGGAGGCTACTATTACCAGGCCCGGTTCCAGCGCCCGGGTAGACGCCGGGGGCGCAAAGTCCAAGGGGCGCAAAATATTGCCAAAGGTAAAACAAATAAGCGTCTGTATAACCTTCGATGTATATATACTATTTAAAAGATAAGGGCGCCCAAGTATTTTTTATAAAATCTGAAACAAAGCGGGTGCCTTTAACCCATTTAATAGGAGCCAAAGAAACATCGAAAATGGAACATCGATGATCTTTAAAATTAATATTTGAATATTCGACTATTCTAAATTCGAATTTTTTGTTAGTTAAAAAATTCGACTATTTAAATATTCGACTATTCAAAGATTCGACTATTCGATATTTGAATATTCGATATTCTAATTTTATTTTCGTTGTGTAAAATCTTTGATTTTTTGTGTTCAATAAATAATCATTTTGTTTAAAAAAATTTATTTATTACAGAGTTCTAAAGTTCTCATATCTTGAAATAATTTAACAGAATTATTTATTTGTCATCTTACTTTATTCGACAAAATGCACATTATTATTATTCGATAATTTAGATATTAAAAATGACTAATACTTAAAAATGTTCCTTTATTATGTTTAAGCAGTTAAACCACTTCTACCGTGATTAAACGACTGTATTTCGATATTTAAATAGACGAATATTCGACTATTTAAATATTCGACTATTCAAATAATCGGCTATTCGAATATTTGACTATTCGACTATTCAAGTATCTATTCGACTATTCGAATTATTGGACTATATTCAACTATTCGAATTATTCGACTATTCGAATTATTCGACTATTCGAATAACATACCAAACGACTATTCAAATACTTATATTTTAAAAATTCCTAGCCCTACTTTAAACCTTGATATTTATAGTCCGCCCTTAGCGCGGCGCGGCGCGGCGACTAAAAAAGAAACAGCAGGCTCAGTTGGATAGACTCGTGTCGACTTGTTTTTTTCTAAAATTAAAACATTGAAGGGAGTCAAAAAAATTAAATATTTTTGATGGTATAAGTATATAATAATATATATATTCAGGAAAAAAATATAAAATAAAAATTTTTAGTGCGCTAAATAAGACCCTTGCCCGGGGGCGCCAGGAGGTCTAGAACCGGGCCTGCTACTACCTTTTGCTGGTATGGTATTCCATTAACCCACGTTCAAACACTCCATATTATATTCGAACAAGGCCGAGAAAAGTTATATTACTTCTCAAAAGATTTTATTATTGCCGGATGACATAGGCAGTATGATTCAGAGTTCTAATGACGAAATATGTGAATTGAATGGTGCGAAGTGTAGTTTTGTATTGTATAGCAAATTTGCAGTCAGTCTTTACCTAGACCGGGTCAAAAAATCGCAAAACCTTAATTATCAAGTTTGCAACAATAATAATTACCAAAATAAGCGGTGGGATAGGTAAACCTTTCATATAGGTATAAAATATTGTTAAGTGCCGAGTTGTCGGGTGTGTTAAGGTTAATATTAGTTGTTCGTATAATTAACTAAAATTTGTAACAATGGGTGACATGGAGAGTGAAGAAATAATGTGGAAACAAATTTATACAAAATTGAATTCGCAGAAATCGGTTAGTCAAGCCGAAAAAACGGACCACGAAATACGGTGAGTGATTTGATCTTCAGCGTACCTAAAATTACAGTTTTCAGAAAAACTAAAGTTGCATTTATGTTCCAAAGATTTTCTAAACTTTCATACCTTTTTTTTTTGAAAATCGTTTATTCAATACAATTACAAAATTACATTTACAAAATATACTAGTATTCCTCTAGTCAGTGTTTGAAACACTGGTATTAAGGAAAATATAAAATATTAATAAAATAAAAAACATCCTGATGCTTCTCTAAGTGGTCTCATTCAACTCTGTTACATCCTAAGTTATATTCATGTGTTTTTTGAGGCACCTAACAAAGCCTCTGTATTTTCTAACGTTTTTAAATATTATCCGGTAACCTATCATACTTTCTAGATGCCTGATAGATAGGATTATATAACCCTTTATTACTTCTTATATTATTTTGAAATATATTACCACCTTATCTGGTGTTGTGCGCATTGATATCTCCTGAGAATACAATATTAATATTTGACTTCTGAGTTTTATTAATTATTCGGTAAATTAGCTTACATTGTTCAAACTTAAACATCTTATCTAACTGCCAAAGGCCCAACTCTCTATACAGAATAATACAGATCAACAGTATGTGTTAATCTATCGTATAGTTGAATATAACTTTCAATATTTTATTTTGCAACACTTGCATTGAGTTAAGAACTTAAGATGCACAACCTCACATGTCCCCCAGACTACTAGTCCTGCATTTCTTAGACTTAGTACATAAAGAGAGTAAAATAATGGGCCAAGGACAGAACCCTGTGGTACACCACAGTCACTTGTTTCAATCTGACTTATGTTCGAATTTAATTTTACATATTTACATACCTTTTAAACTTCTTTATCCTTTTCCTGCTTTACCATTAAATTTTTCGAGTGATCTAATGATATAAAAATATTTTATGATGTATAAATATTTGACAGATATCAATAAGTTATCAAAACCTTCATTTAGAGCAAACAGCGCAACCTACATAAAACTTCTTAGTTTTGACGATGCTTTAGGTATTTCAGATACATTTTCTCGAGCATTTTCTTTAAAGTAGCGCCATATTAATTGTGTGTTTTTCTACAAAATCAAAATTGGGCTATTAAAATTTGGTCGCATGTTTGTTTTTTGGTTTTGACCCTGTATAAAGTAACCTCGGTAACTTCATAAAATAAGTATTTTTGAAAACGTAGTTTGTGTCTAAAAGTAATACACCTTAATATATTAAGACAAAAAAGAACATAGTATCTTCAGTAAAGTGTTTTTTAAGTGGAAAATAAATTTTAATTTAACAACGTAAAGTTTATCTATTTTCAACTGTTTAATTTAAAACCCCCTCGAAAACCCCTTTATTATAATTTATTATTAAGCTATGTTCGTAACCTTAACGTATATTACTTTCAGACACAAACTACGTTTTCAAAAATACCTATTTTATGAAGTTACCTTATACAGGGCCAAAAACAGATAAACTTTGCATCATGCGACCAAATTTTATTAGCCCAATTTTGATTTTGTAGAAAAACACACATTTAATATGTCGCTACTTTAAAGAAAATGTATCTGAAATAAAGCCTTGTCAAAACTGAGGAGTTTTATGTAGGTTGCGTTAAGTCTTATTTTGCAAAAGTGGTGCAGTTTACAAAATATGGGTAAAAATCAAAATTATCTTATGCAACTGAAATTTTGCATGTGGGCTAGAAACTGCATTTAAAAAAACTTTTTCTAATAACTTTTTTCGATATTTTCAGAAATAACACCACTTTTGAATTATTTTTTGAAAAAAAATAAAATTTGACAGATAATGCGAATCACATGACTACCATTTTTTTGCCTAATTTTCATCTCGATCGAAGCAGAACTTGATGCCAAAGTCAAATTTTGAATAAAGCTATTTATAAAAAAAAATCCCATATGATGCGGACTTTACTGGTGACACTGCTCATACACAGTGAGTAAAGTACCTATATACTTAGGTACACAGGGTACACTTTATGTAGGTAGTACTTTATATAATATAGGTACCTGCTAGTATATATCGCAGCACTGCAAGTTAACGACAATAATTAATACAAAAAGTATAGGTACAAGTTTAACGTACCTAAATTATTGTACATCCTGTTTTTTTATTGTATAGTGAATGTTGTAAAAATATTAAAAACTCTTATGTACATTATTTTTTGTAACTGCTATATTTAGAGCACTAATTATTAAAACGAGTTCGCTTATTGCTATAGAATTTTACAAGTAAATGAGGTCATCAACAAAATAAAATCTTGGTTGTATAAAGATTGAGGATACCAGTGAATGATAATGAAATAATTAAGTTACCTGCAATAGATCATTTTATTTTTATTATGTCAGGGTCAAGACAATATTTTTTAGACTGGTCAGTACCTATCTAGACAGTTTATTGTATTAATTAATATCAAAATAGATGGGAACATTCAACCACAGAATATATTTGCGTAGCTATATATTCTGTGCTTTAAGCTTCTTTTAAATAGCAAAGCAATGCCAACGGCTAAGTTGAGCGTTTCTTTTAAAAATTTAACTTAACACAGCAATAAGACCTTTTCCTCCCCCTTGCCACGATTAAGTATGCCCCTCTCTATTTCCCATACGAACTGTACGAAGTTGTTCGCGAAGTGTTACTTTGATAACTTAGCTAAGCAAAGATCTTTGCTTTGCTGGGTTGATCGCCAAAGACCTTTCATATTAACAGAACTGTAGACCATAATATGCTTACTTCATTCATAAAACACCTAAAAGCCGATACGTTTAGTGAAGGGGCAATAATTATCGAATTCAAAATACAGTAGTATTCGATTCTGGCTAGAGTTTCCAGATGTTTTAGGTCAAAACCAGTGGCGTAACTAGCCCTCTGACCTGGGGGTGGCCCTGTTATTGTGATTTGAAGTGGCGGCTCGTATAGAGGTGGAGAGCCCGCCGCAGGCGAAATGCGCCTGGACCACGCCCAAATTTTAACAAATTTGGTCAATAATCAATAGTAATATCACAAGACCTCGTTTTTTATCGGTTAGATTTTTCAGCTGTCACGAAAACTTTTTTTGGAAATTTTTCTAGTTGAATTTGGACATGTATATTCTGATTAGATCCCGAGAGCGTCTTGGCAGGCAGCATTGGATTTCTAACTTTACAGACCTGGCTTGGAGTTCCGATTCCGAGTTTTAGTTGCTCGTATAGGGTATAGACTAGACTAAAAATATAATTGATGAATAAATATAATTAATTTATGTAGGTATTTTGTTTTTAGTTTTTATTGCTTAACAGTTTAACTGATACCCTACCTCCTAGTCATAGTCAATAGCAAAAAATAAAAATATAAAAAAAGGCATAGGCTCAAAGATAAAAATACAAATAAATATCTTACCTTTAATTAAATTGAGCTTTAAATACTCAGACCCAGAATTTTATCATATAATTTAGGATAATTAAAACAAATAATTTAATAAGGTTAGGTTTAGGTTCACGATTCCTTCCTCCAAAGAACTACATAATATTTTTTTCAGTAAATTTAAAGATTAACTTGAAAAATATAATATTTAAAAAAAATTCAATTAATCAATTTGTCGTTTGACTTATCGTTCGCATTTGGGTGGTCTGGCAGAATAAATTTGTTTCTCGCGGATTCTGGGAGGGGCCAGGCAGACCACTGGGGAGGGGGGGGGGGCTGATCCCCCCTAGTTACGCCACTGGTCAAAACGCAAGTGGAGCTAAAAAAAAGTAGCAATAAAGAAAAGGGACATTTTTTAAACATATTAAAACATTTAAAAAGGTATTATAATTGCCGATTTAAGTGATTTTTTAGAGAACTATAAATACATTTACACGGTGTCTAGGAGCCGGGAAATCCGGGAAAAAAACGGGTATTTTACAAAGCCGGAAAAAACCGGGGATTCGACGGGAAAATTAAGTTTAAGCCGGGAATTTTGAATGAGCAGATAATTTCGAACTTAAAATTTTGAAGTAGGTACTCGGGCACTCCTATTTTCAAAATAGATGTTTTTAAAAAATACAAGAATGGTTTATATTGCAACCTTAAAAAAGTCAAGGGATTGATCTAGGATATGGGACTAGAGCGGCTATCAAAAAATGCGTCGGAGTTAAAGATAAAGAAATGATGATCTTTCGCCAGGATTGTCGAAACTGCTTGATGTATACAGTTTTCAAACTTTTGGAAAAAATGTTCGTTAGCATATAAATTAACTGAAGCTATAAGTTTCCTTAGCCCCAATAAAACTGGCAGAGATCCAAAAAAAAACTTGCAACTGATGTCCAAAGCATTTGAAATTTGGTTAAATTCAAACAGATGCAATGCGACTAAATTGAAAGAAGCAGATAGAGCATTTAGAGACATTTTTACTGATCATTCAGTCTGATCAGACTATGATAAATAAAATGAAAAATTATTCCAGAGGTAACAGAGTAGATGACTTTTGGATGGAATCCATCACAAATGACAGTTTAAAAAACGTGGTGCAACTTCTTCTAATCTAACAATTTCTCATGGAAATGCCACAGCAGAAAGGGGATTTTCTGTTAATAAGGAGATTTTGGTGGAAAATTTAAAAGAATAGTCACTTATAGGCCAAAGATTAGTGTACGATTCACTACAAAAAATTGGAAGAGTTCAAACTATGGACATTACAAACTCCATGATACTTTCTATGAGAAATGCCTATTTAAGGTACAACACAGCACAAAAAGGCAAAAGCGGTTGACAGCGACTTGAAAAAAGCAGAAAAAAGAAAGCTTCAAAAGCAAGCAGAAGAACTGGAAACTAAAAAGAAAAAAATTATCGAACAATCACAAAAGATTTGGCAGCTATAGAACAAGAAATCGTAAAATTAAAAAAGTAACTATATTATTTGGTTGTGCTTAAGCCATGTGTTTTTCAAATAAATGTTTTAAAATTTAACAACGAAAGTGTAGTTAATTTAGGAAAACCCAGCCGGGAAATTTTCAAAAACCGACCGGGAAAACCCGGGAATTAGTCGGGAATTTTGTTTTCGATTTTTGCTAGACACCCTGATTTAGTAGTTTTAATATGCTTATACAAATTTTAAGAGAAATTGGTTTTTTGACACTTTATATATGTCGTAGGCTGATAGTGAAATCCGTCATTTCATGAAACGCCTAGTCATATCATGAAGCGTGGCTAAAAGGTATATTTGCAACTGGTTTGTTCGTTGTTCCCCAGAGCATTTTTTTCAATTTTTTTTAATTTAATTTAAATTTTATTTTTATAAAATAATATTAGTTGAAAAAAATGCTCTGGGTAACAACGAACAAACCAGTTGCAAATATACCTTTTAGCGTGCAGCATGATATGACTAGGCGTTTCATGAAATGACGGATTTCACTATCAGCCTACGACATATACATACAAGGATAATCGAAAAGTTTTTTTTTGTTAGTGTCAAAATACCCTGTGGAATAATTAGGAAGCCAAATTACTTCAAAATATCAATTTCCATTAAGCCGCAAATATTCTTTGCATTTTGGTTTCATGTCAATACATGCATTTGTTCTCACCGAAATGCAAAATGATCTTGATGATGTCAATGTCAATAATTTAAATTTTTCCATAATTTTCTCATAGCCATTGCATTCAAAATAAAATAAACTATTAAAATGCAAGAAAAACAATGTTTTTGTAATAAACAAATAAATTTACGGAAAAAGGTGCGTATACCTAAGATTTAAAAAGTAACATTTTAGCGAAACAAACTTACAGGTACCAACCACAACTTTTTCACTTAAACACATCTCTATAATTGAGGCGTCTAGTTTCAAAACCGGACAGATCCAATTTTTAAAATTTCGCGGCTTTTGGTGGCGCTGCGATCGTACTAAACTTGCCTACCAACCCGTATAGGAATGAAAAACATAAATGGATAAATCCCATTAAAAATGTACACTAAAGTTTTAGGTGAGTTTCAAAACCGGACAAATACTGATGACAATTCATAACACAACAGGACAGATCCAGTTGTGACCAGAAGCGGACAAATCCTTGGGTGATTAGTAGGCGATTAATGTCATAACCGGACAAATCCGCTTAACGTTTTAATACGGCGTTTGGGTTTGTTGTCCTTTGGTTATTTATTAGCGCTTGGAATCTTGAGTAGTAAAGACGGTACTGCAAAAACAAATGCTCTAAAAATGAACAATCCTGTCGAACCCCTTCCGAGTGCAAGCAGAAATCGTATTAAGCAGCCAAAAAAATAATTTTAAGCTTAAAAACCATAAATAACTGAGTTTTTAAAGGTTTTACAACTTTATATGTACTTTTTTATTTTTTAAAAAACATGTTACAGAATTAAAGAAATAAATACAGTTTATTCTATAAAATAAAATAATTAATAATTAGCAGTTAATAACTGTCAAAACTGGACAGATCCTTGTTGGTAAATTTCAAAACAGGACAAATCCATCTGATTTTTTTCAAAATAAGGGTTGTTTATTAAAATTTAAGAATGAAATTTTACAAATTGATAGCTATCATAGTTTCCAAATTATCATAAAAAAAGTAGACCATTCCGCTTCTTTTTAGAGAAATGACGGTTTTTTGCACTTAACGCATTTCCACTTAAAGCGGATCTGTCCGGTTTTGAAACTAGACGCCTCAATTATTACTTATTACTGCCTGTATATGTCGGTTTATGCCATCAATTTATCCCGCGAATATCACAGGATGATATTACCCAGGGTAAGATTCCTCCATTCTTGACTCTTATGACGCGGTAGTTTAGTAATTTAGGTCCAGTTGCTGGTCTGCGTGAGTTTAAATTACCTTCGTGTAATCTTCGACGATCGAACTGTCCAAAAACTGACATTTTTAATTTGAACCTCTCGAAGTTGGTTTTTCGCCTGTACTGACGTCAAACGACGATTCCGAAGAGTTTTAAGTACAAGAAGTCGGTCATCAATAGCTTTAGTTTTGCGTTTCCTAAATCATTGACATCAAGATCATTTTGCATTTGGGTGAGAACAAATGCACGTATTGACATGAACCAAAACCTAAAATGCAAAGAATATTTGCGGCTTGATGAAAACTGATATTTTGAAGTAATTTTGCTTCTTAATTATTCGCCAGGGTGTTTTGACACTAGGCAAAAAAAACTTCGATTATCCTTGTATAATATGTCAAAAAACAAATTTCTCTTAAAATTTGCATAGGCATGTTAACACTAATAAATGTATCTAGAGCTCTCTCAAAAATCACTTAAATCGGACTAAAAATAAAAAAGTTATAATAAAGCCCTAAACTTTGACGGTGACATAAGTGACATTGGCAGACATTATTTACTCACAATCAAAGCGAATTAGCTTATAATTTTTGACTTGCTAATCATATAAAAAAAAATTAAAATACCGACTAGATATTTTTTTAAAGCACATATTTCTAATTCTATCTGAAAAGCGGTTAAAATTTTTTATAATACAGTATTTCACATTTTTTGCAAGTACGTAAAATTGATTGTGTTTTATGACACGCAGTCCGCGAAAAGATCTTGGTTGTCTGACGCAAACATTACAGAGTAATGTACATTCCTACCACTGTTAAAATCATTATAATGAGGGCAAGATGTACTCTAGAGCTATATTAGATTATATTGCCAAATTAACATTTTTATTGGGGAATTTTGAAATGTATTTTCGACAAATATTTAAATCTGGCTATGGCACTCTGTATATACCTGCCTCGAAAATCAACCTGTGATTCCCCTAAAACCTCCCACGTCCCTAGGTATTCTTTAGAGCAGCGGTTCTCAACCTTTTTCTTTCGCGTACCATTTATGTGCAATGTGGATTAATCGAGTACCACCGCACTAAATAAAACAAGTTGTGCTGCGTGTACGTATTTATTGACCTTGTAGGTAATAAGAAATACTGATAACCGTGTGCAACAGAACAGATTGTTATAGTATTAAAACAACTTTTTTAAAAGCTTTTATTAAAGAACATAGAATTTATAATAATAAAATATGTAAAATAATGTACATCAGCACATATCACCTTAAAAGTCAGTGGGAATGATGAGGCTCATCGTTTACGTTTGGGAACGTGAATCCTAAATTAATGTATTCCGGATCATATTTTCTTATCAATTTATTAATTTTATTTGAAGGCAAGTACGTAACTGTTCGCGTACCACCTTTGGAGGCCGCACGTACCACTTTTTCATAGTTTGAGAAACGCTGCTTTAGAGCATTGACCGATAAATAGGAGCCCTGCAAATTTGGAGTAATGATGTAAAACTTGAGATTAGTTTTTTACGTTTTCTCTTGTTTTACTTAATTGTGATTTTCTGCGGAGTCTGATGCGTTGCATTATACAGGGTGTTATTTAATAAGTGTCCGATATTGTATATATAGGACGATTCCCCAGTTATTTATAAGAGGTAAAAAGTTTATATAAGCATGGGTTCGCAAGGCCTTCATTTTTAAGATACAGGTGTTAAAAATTTTATTTTATTTGTGTTATTCGTAAATGTGGGTGGCGCCCCATATTAAGGGCCAAACTAAGATCAAATTTGAATTTCTCATAGTAAAAAATCCACAAATACTAATTTTCTTCCAAATATCGACATTATATTTCAAAAATTATTTACGAATAACAAAAATAAAATAAAATTTTTAACACCCTGTATCTTAAAAATGAAGGCCTTGCAAAAACCCATGCTTATATGAACTTTTCACCTTATAAATAACTGGGGAATCGTCCTGTACAATATCGGACACTTATTAAATAACACCCTGTATAATTCTGAAGATAATCTAGACTAAATAAATCTAAACGCCCCAAGCTAAAATCCTGCTTATATTTTAAATTTAAAAAAACATTCTATCCTTCATCGGAAATGCTATGGGAAATCTATTGTCGATAATAAATGTCGACTTATTTTTGCCCAGCATTATCTAATAGCAGACCTATAATTTCTCTGTGATTTAAGAGATTAGGCAACTAAAAATACAACCAGCAACCAGCTGATTGTCACATTTTGACTTTGCCTTGCCGCCGTTTATTTGATTGCGAACGTGTGGTGTAATTTATTTGTTTGTGAGTTAATTTTAACGAAGTGAATGAATAGAAGAAACTCTTGCCCATCCAATTTAAAGGTAATTTTTTTTGAATTATATAACCATTTTATTTATTAACAATGTTTAATTTTCATATGCGCAGAATCAACTGAGGTTTGTTTTTGATAATGGTTCTCTACTAAATCATTATTCAACATTACACAAATAATTGCAACTAACAGTGCTTCTTATCTCATTTTGTTATAAATATATAAATACTTGGTTCTGAATATGCTCACCAAACTTTTATTTAGTAGGTTACCAAGTACGGTCATTGTAAGGTTAGCTTCAGTTAGCACTAGAAATATGCACAATCAAAACGAAAAAGCCTACATAAATGGCCAATGGGTAACGGCAAAAAGTGGAAAAACTTTGGATGTTATGAATCCAGCTAACGGTAAACTTATTGGCACAGTTCCGGATATGAGTGTCGAAGATACACAAGTGGCGATAGATTCTGCCCATAAGGCCTTTCAGACTTGGAAGGATACTACTGCAAGGGAAAGGTCACAACTTTTAAGGAAGTGGTACAATCTGCTAGTTGAAAATCAAAAGGAAATTGCAGAGATAATAACTGCAGAATCTGGAAAACCTCTTTCGGAAGCCAATGGGGAAGTGGTATATGGAAACTCGTTTGTGGAATGGTTTTCAGAACTCAGCCGACAAATCAGAGGTGATATTATACCTAGCTCAGTGCCATCAAAGAAAATTCTGGTTCACCATCAACCAATTGGTGTTGTAGGCCTTATTACCCCTTGGAACTTTCCTCTTGCTATGATTACTCGCAAGGCTGCAGCTGCTTTAGCTGCAGGATGCACAGTTGTTATCAAGCCAGCCGAAGATACTCCTCTTACAGCGGTACAAGCTATAAAATATGCTGAAAAAGCAGGATTTCCTCCGGGTGTTATTAATATAGTAACAACTAGCAGACAAAATGCCAATGACATAGGAAAATTATTATGTGAAAATCATTTAGTGACAGGTATTTCATTTACCGGTTCTACTATAGTAGGAAAGATACTTTACAAACAGTGCTTTAATGGAATAAAACGACTTGGTCTTGAACTGGGTGGAAATGCCCCATTTATAGTATTTAGTTCTGCCAACCTCAATAAAGCAGTTGAAGGTGCAATAGTTGCCAAATTCCGTAATTGTGGACAAGCTTGTGTGGCAGCCAGCCGCTTTCTTATACAAGATGAAGTTTTCGATTCATTTAAGGAAAAGTTAGTCTCTAAGGTAAAGGAGCTTAAAATGGGTAACGGAACAGAACCTAATGTTCAGTTAGGACCTCTTATAAATGAGGCACAGCTTCTCAAAATTATAAATCTTGTTGATGATGCTGTTAGCAAGGGGGCCCAGATCATTTCAGGTTAGTAGTAAAAATAATTTACTTTGATTTTTAAAACTAGATAATGTAGGTAGGTAATCCAGTTGCCTCATAAAAATGATATTGAAGTATAGTTTAATTAAAATATTCTAGCATTTTCTATTTTTTTTAGGTGGAAAAACTGCCACACATTTAGGCAAACTTTTTTATGAACCAACAATCCTAACAGGTATCACACCTAACATGAAACTCCACACTGAAGAAATTTTTGGTCCCGTAATCGGTCTTACAAGATTCACAACTGAAGAAGAAGCACTAACTATAACAAACAGTTGTGATGTTGGTCTTGCAGGTTACTTTTATTCAGAAAATATTTCTCAAATATTCAGGGTTAGTAAAAATATGGAGGTTGGTATGGTGGGTGTCAATGAAGGTTTGATTTCTTGTGCTGAAGCACCCTTTGGAGGTGTTAAACAGTCAGGGTTAGGTAGAGAGGGGTCTCACTTAGGAATTGAGGATTATACCTATGTTAAGTATACTTGCATTGGAAATCTTTCATAAATTATTTTAGAGTTCTGTGTAGATTGAAAATGCCATATTTTAGTTAAGCAATAAGCTAAAAGGCTAGTTTTTGAAACATTTTAAATCCTATTATACCATTTTTTTAAATTGAAAATACCTTATGGCAGTGAGTAATATTATGTACCATTATGTAATGTAAATAAATATGATTAACTAAGGATAAATTACATGACCTACCTAAAAACTTTATATAATTATTTGTTAACTATTTGGTTACTATATAGTTATTTTTGTGCCTAACTATTCATTAAGTGTTAATTTATTTATATCATGATTATTAAGAAAACCTTTAAATATGTATAAGTATGTATAACTCGCGTTATACTTTTATTCCTAGCATTGTTGTTAATTTTTTTCCAGCATTGACAGCTTTATACACTTGTAATGGTATGCATTTGAGGATGCCTTAAATCCATCCTTGGCCCAGGTTTTTATATGGACATGGCATTAAGGCATCCTCCAGCTATTCTATTTCTTTAGCAATTTTTATGATTTTGGAACTTAAATTTTACCAATAACTTTTTAAATAGACAATCTGGTGGTATAAACACCAACACTTTATATATTCCCGTTTTGCTACATATATATTTATCACAAGAAACGTCTGGCGTCACTTCTTTACAGACGTCGGCGTTGCGTCGTCAAAAATAATGTGTGATAAAATGTTTACACTGGATAGTTTGTCTTGGTTTTGCTTCTCTTTGGTACTGTCCTTATAATTTTTTTTACATATTATGTAAGTTATTTACAACATTCTTAACGGCCACTATGTTCCTTTTTATTCCATATTTAAAGATTGCTTTCTTGGATTTATTTTAGGTTTGTTTTCATGTGTTGCACAAGTAGTTGTACTTTTTCTTCTGCTTTCAGTACAATTAAATTTTACTGGGTTACGTCAGCAATGCATTAGTACAAACCTATATTTTTTTTTTAAATGTATAATAGGGAAAATATGTGCAACTTTAAGGTATTAAGCAAAAATGTATAACCTTAAATATGTAAGTGTGCTTTACTAAACTGTCTTCCAAAAAGTCTTCCAATGATTACAATACAATATAAGTGTTAGTTACATATCTGTTACAGTAATTATAAATATTAAAAATATATATCTTCGATGTTATGTACAGAGTTTTATTTTTGGCCCATGATTATTTACTTCATATTGTGCGAGCAAAAATTATTTGCCTCAAAAAGGGCTTGAAAAAAACGTAGGGCTTGGTTTAGATCACAATGATATGGGGACGATATATCTAACCAAATCTAGGTTAAAATATATTATGACATGATATGCCAAACTAATGAGTAATAAAATAAGTAGACAAATAAAAATTTATTTTTATTGTTTACAAAATTAACAAAGTAAGAATATACAGAAAGAAAAAGAAAAATAATTACTTGCACTTTATAAGGAAATAAATTTAGCTGCTTCTTAATAATAATAGTCCTGCATGTTCCATAAGATCTTCCCACTTCTTGGGACAGGCGTGTTATACAATTTGTTGGCGTATTTTGCATTATTTCACTAACGTTTGCAACAAGTTCTTCTGTTCTTACAGATGGTCTTCCTGCTCCTTTTTGTGTTGTATAGAACCTGTTTCCCTAATCACAGCCACGATACTTTTCAGGCAATGATAAAAATCCCCAGCAATAAAAGCAACGTTAGGAAAATGTTCGTGAAAATCGTCGTCCATGCACAAACCCGGATTGTATTGCCACTCAGCATTTACTTTAACCCCGTTTCGAAAATACGCTTCAACCATGAATGTGTTGTGCTGTTCCGTAAAGCCCATTGTGTGAATTGTTTCAAAGATGACGGAATAACTGATTGATTGTTAATTCGGGTAGTTACTGACACCCAACAGGTATTA
This sequence comes from Polydrusus pterygomalis, assembly GCA_963969555.1. Taxonomy (NCBI): domain Eukaryota; kingdom Metazoa; phylum Arthropoda; class Insecta; order Coleoptera; family Curculionidae; genus Polydrusus; species Polydrusus pterygomalis. Next base: position 23,428,731 of record OZ018378.1, on the reverse strand, counting down.
AGCTCTACGGCTAAGCCAACGGCGTATACAAGGGGGGGGGGGGGGAGGTAATGGAGGTAATTCCCCCCCCAAGATTACTTAAGCGTTATTTAATTTGTGCTTTTCTTGAAGATTTTTTTTTTTTAAATTTTTCCCACTTGAAAACCAAGCGCCAAGATTCAAAAAGGGCGTGGTACCCAAAAATTTTTCGCCTGCGGCGCATTTTTTTTGCGCCTTCGATCCCGATGGATCCCCGAGAAGAAATCCTGGCTACGTGCCTGATCCTAGCCGATCGATTACCTTACCCCCCCCCCCCCCCCCCCAGACGCATGATATGCCGTTGGGCTAAGCATTACGTCCTTAGATGCAAGGCCCTCTTTGATGCAAATAATTTTTGCTGGCATGGTATCTTATATAATATTAAGTATTTATTTACGTAACTTATGGTCCATAGGGCGATCTAATGATATCCTAAGCCAGACTAATCCTAAACAATCAAACATTACACCAGATTTTTTTTTAATTCACTTCTTTGCAAATTAGAGTTTTTAACAAATATAATTTACACCACATGGAAAACTTTTTTATTATTAATTTTACGGAAAAAAATTACTTTATAACACAACACGTTCTGCTTCCTGAGAGAATAATATTAAAACATTCGAATTTATTTATTTATTTAAATATAGTGCCTCGGCTGCTTGTGACCATTGGCACGTCTACAAAACTGTATATACCATTATGCAATAATAGATACCTATCTAGTGGGAATATGGTACATTAGAAGTATAAGTAGTAATATATTATAGAATAATTGTATATTATGTCAATAATGTCTTTTAAGAATGTTATCACATTTTGGTATTGACTGGGTGAACCTAGGGTTTCCTTGAGATCTGCTTGTATATGGTTGGTTTGCTTGCTTCCAGCATATTTGGGGCACACTGGAAAATGTGCTCTACTGTAAGAATTGTGTTGCAGTGGTCACGTAAGGGTGGGTCTCCCGATTCCATTAACCCATGAGTGGCGCGGGTGTGTCCGATTCTTAATCTGTATTGTGATTGTATCTCTCCTGCTCATGGGGGGTAGGTTACTATATAGGTGTAATATTTAGGTAGCTTATAGGTAGGTAGCCAAAAAGTAAAAAATATAAACATCCATCCGGCATGCAATTAATTACTAAACCTATATTTTTTTTTAAATGAATAATAATGAAAATGTGTGCGACTTTGTAATGTATAACCTTAAATATGTAAGTGTGCTTTACTAAACTGTCTTCCAATCATTACAATACAATATAGGTGTTAGTTACAAGTAATAAATATAAAAAAATATTAAAAATATATATAAAGAGTGTAAAATATATCTTTGATGTTATTCACAGAGTTTTATTGTTGGCCCATGATTAACTATCTACTTCATATCTTATATAATATTAAGTAGGTACTTATTTACGTAACTTATGGTCCATAGGGCGATCTCATGATATCCTGAGCATAAACAATCTAACATTACACAACATTACACCAGATTTTTTTTAATTCACTTTTTTGCAAATTAGAGTTTTTAACAATAATTTACACCACATGGAAAACTTTTTTTATTATTAATTTTACGCAAAAAAGTTACTCTTTATAAAACGTTCTGCTTCCTGAGAGAATAATATTAAAACATTCGATTTTAAATATTTAAGTAGCCAAAAAGTAAAAATTATAAAAATCCATCTGGCATGCAATTAATTACTGAGTTTTATTTTAGAGGTTCATAAAGAGGTAGTTATATTAAAAGAAAATATTACTTATATGTAATTTTATTACTTTTTAGAAAATTTCCTGTGTAAACACGAGTGTTAAAAAACTTCTTTGTAAATAGGAGTCCATGAATAATATTTTCCTTTAATCTTGCCATCAAATCTTGCTTTAAAAGAAAGCTTAAAGGTGTTTACATTTAGAATAAATTTTTATACTTTTTGACCATTCCGTATAAGTTACCTCAAAATCGAATGTTTTAATTATTTCTCAACTTTTGATAAATATTAACTTTTTCCGTAAATTTAATAATAAAAAATGCTTATGGTGCCAACGTAGGGGGCTCCATTGCATGTAAAATAAACCTAATTTTTCCCCTCCGTTGTCACCGAATTTCTCCGAAACCATACGTACTATTTACTTCAATTTAAAAATATATATATAACCTCAGTACCCCATAAAGCACTTTTGCTGAATGCAATTTCATTGTGATACCTACCTTGATAATTACGACTAATTTTATCCTCACAATGTCTTATAGACATATACTTAAAAATGTTTTATAAAAAATTTAAATAATCTTCGACACCTTCTTTTTAGAAAGGTTTTTTTTTCTTCCCCATTTACTGACTTCTCACATTCTCAGTATGTTTTAACTTTTATCAATTTCTCCATATTATGTCTCTTTTACACATCATTTTTTAATTACATAAAAGCTCCATTAAGGTCCTTCACCATTTTCTCTTCGGCTAAAACCATCGGCACTAAATATATTCTCTGTCTTTCTGTCTGTAGAGACCCTTGATGAATTTTATTCTATTATATTTTGTGGAGGAAGACTTTTAGTTTTTCTTTCGTTCCCATTTTATTTTTACCAAAAAATACTGATTTTTTAGAAAAACCAAGAGCACTTTCTTAAAAAAATAAGAGCGGAATTTAAGTCGTAAAAAAAATAAAAAAATAATAGATTTTCGTTTTTTTTTCGGATATCTCAAGAAATCATCGGAATTTTTTAAATTTCTTTTTAACAAATTATTCAGCATTAAAATGTGCAACTTTGCCTCCATTTAACCAACTCTTTATCTCTTATAGTTGCAGAGATACCAATGCTAATGCATCGACTTTGTAACACCCTGTTTATGTAAAACAGTATTTTAAAAATATTAATTATAATTTTATTACAGAATCCAGGAAGTCGATGGCGGGTTTTTCGAGAAATTCGGTTCGATGTTCCGCGAACAAGCGGAAATGGCAGAGACTTTGGAAAAAGCTGAGAAAGAGAGAGTCGCTGAAGCTGCCGCACAAATAGCCCCAAAAGTAAGAACGCCTTATTTTTAATTTATGGGTTAAAAAATTACCTTTATAGAAGTCAACTTATTTATCTACTTTTGACATTTAAAGTGACAGTTTTTAAAACTTACCTATACTGACATTACATTTCTAGCTTTGAGGCACTAGATACTATTATAGTACTCTGCAGGAATTCGCTACCGCTGGCGCTTGCCCTGCAAAAATTCACTAATATCAGTAGAAACATTTTGAATAAAACAAAATAGAACAGGCACTTCTTTTAGGGGCAGTACAAAAGGTGGGCTATGCCCCTGAACAGGCAATGATAATACCTTGTAGTGCCATTAAATATATGCTATTTACGCTGTTCAAAGCAGATTTACTATGTTGGATACATTTGGCATAAAAATTACGTACTCAAAGACCTGTTTTTAAGTTCAATTCTGAAAGAAGCTGTAAGAGAATGAGAAACTCCGTTAGTTTGAAATGTATTATTGGAAAAAATATTAGAAATAGAGATTCCTAACAAAAATACCTCACTCTCCGAAACTTAATACATTTTCGAAGTACTTTGACGATATTAATCATGGTTTAACGGCGTTATTTGAAACTATTTTTTTTTTAGGAAGAAGATGAAGAGAGCGAAGAACCGACTTCTCAAAGTACAGAAAGTGAAACTGAAGATAGTCTGACGCTAGCTGAAGCTGACCAAGAAAGAGACCAGACTGAGTTTCTAGCAGCCGCATTCAACGTAAGTTGCTGTTTATTTTGTTAAGGTTTTGTCCACTTTAATGGTACAAAAGTTCGATGGTTTGGACATTTTTTATTGACTTGTGGACATCAGAAAATACGTTTGATCCTGTAATCACCAGACAATAGCTCAGTTCCTTTTAGTTACTTTCAAATAGCATAGCAATGCCGGTTCATTTTCAAAATTTAACTTAGCTCTAGCAAAGATTTTTTTCATCCCCCCTTGCCGCAGCTAAGTATGCCCCTCTATATAATATTTCTTCTTACTTATATTTCTTATACCATTGTATGTACTTTCCATTTGCTTCTTTTAAACAGCTAAGCAAAGTAAATATCTTTGCTAAGTTGTTAAAGGAACGCTTCGCGCACAACTTTGTATAATCGCGTATCACATGAGAGATATAGTGGGGCATACTTAACCGCAGCAAGGGAGGAGGAAAAAATCTTTGTTGTGCTTTGCTTTGCTAAAAAAATTAACGTAAAAGGATCTCGGCCTATATGAAGTTGTTCGCAAAACGTTCCTTTTTTTACTTTGCTATACTGTTTAAAAGGAAAGTACCTAAAATTTAAAGAAAATTTGTGCAACTGATGATAACTTAGGTTAGGCCATTTTCTTCTTTTTTTTCTATTATTAAATAAATTAAACGTTTGTATATTGTCGATATTCTAAATATACCATAAGTATACGCGTGTATATCATAAAATTGTATTGCTTATTTGTCTACGCACTATTTCAGGGATAATGGCATACTCTAAGTTTATGTAATATTCCAAAAGATGCCTCTTAATGTAATCATAATGAGGACATCTGTCGACAAGTAAAATTAAAAACTTTTACCGTTAAAACATTCCAAAGGGCAATCTGGTTGGTAAATTCTAAAAAAACAAGCTTGTTAAAATTAGGTTTTATGACCTAAATCCATTAATTTTCGCATAAGCATACTTTTTCCTTGTTTTATCTACAGATTTAATTTTGAGTACGTTTACAATGTAGGATTTTAAAACTATATCGTGCGAGCAAAAATTATTTGCATCAAAGAGGGCCTTGCATCTAAGGACGTAATGCTTAGCCGTAGAGCTTAATACCTGTTGGGTGTCAGTAACTACCTGAATTAACAATCAATCAGTTATTCCGTCATCTTTGACAGTCGTTACAAGTAATTTGATTCATCGCTAATTTTTCCAATTTCTTGAACAATTCACACAATGGGCTTTACGGAACAGCACAAAACATTCATGGTTGAAGCGTATTTTCGAAACGGGGTTAGAGAAAATGGTGAGTGGCAACACAATCCGGATTTGTGCATGGACGATTTTCACGAACATTTATAGAGACAATATTTTAAATCCATTTGTAGACCTTGACGACGAACTACGTTTTGGATATTTTCAACAGGACGGTGCAACCGCCCATACAGCCGCCGAAACTATATATTAACTACTTACGCAAATTTTTCGAAGACATTGATCAGTTTTCGATCAGACATTGAATTCCCACCTAGATCACCTTGCTTAACGGCTATGGATTACTTCGTTTTTCCTCATTAAAAGAACACTATTTTTAAAACACCAGTTGCAAATTTAGAACAATTACAAGAAAGGATTATCTAAGAATGTGGTAACATTTCTCCAGAGATAAAAATTTTAAAAACTTTCTTTGGGCTTGTTCCACCATCATAATGTATTTTGAGTAAATTGGTAAAAAAGTTTATAGTTTGATTTAATCATGAAATTACACCATAAATTGACATAAATCATTACGTTGACACGAACGGTTACCTAAGGTTTTACTTTTCTCTGAGACATGACGTGCTACAATTTTTACGCTCATGTAAACCTACCCACTACTCATGTTGCAATTTAACCGTCGAATCGGTCCAACAGCATTATCGAGGTTTTCCAAACATGAGATGCGCTTTTTAAAAATAAATTATAAATACGCAAGGTATTTTAAGCAAGTCGATTAAAAATAAAATCGGCAATTGAAAAGTGCTACAAAGAAATTTGCGGCAGCTTTTAAATTCCTGCTAAAAGTGGAAGTGCGAGTTGAACACGCACAATATGAGTTCTGTACTAGCATAATTTTATTACTTGCATTCATTTTTATGAAGTGTGTGATCATTTTTTTCTTTTTCAAATAATTTTAATTGCTAAATTATTGTCTTCTAATAATTCGAATACAGTAACCGGCATAAAATTTGCCACATATGGGAAAAAGTTTTATTTGCGAAATATTGAAAAAAAAATTATGCCGATTTTTTATCACGTGACTGTCATTCAACAAATCAGGTTTCCGCATTTTACACATATTGACCAATAGCATAGATTTATACTGATTAAACGAACCAAGCATTGTCCAATTTTCAAGATCCTTTATGTATAAGAGAGACCTATAAATGGCTTGAATGCAGGGGTAACTTCCGGAACGTTGCAATTATTAAAAAAAAATAATTAGTATCTAATTTTGGAAGGGCTGTTCAGGGAAGCATTGACGAATAGTATGCCGCTGTTTTTTTTTTAAATAAATGCACAGAAATAAAAAAAAAACAGTTTTTTCAAACCACTAAAGTTGCCACAAGTTACCTTAAAATCCTTGAAAGTAAACTGTCGATTTTCAAGACTAAATTAAAAACAACAATTTTTACCGGTAACGCGATATTTTCTAGTCTATCTAGATGTCATCTCTCCTAAGAATTCTAGAGAATATGTGTTTGTTTTAACAGAAAAGGGCTCGTAATTGCACAAAACACGAAAGTAAATAAAACTATGACCGGTTGACTAACATCTGCCTTGCTCTACCAGCTCCAGAATATGTCTGTCTTTCTTCTTCGTATGCCAAAAGCATAAAAATAACTACTCTGATCAACACAGCACTGCAGTGCGCATGCAAATCGTCAATAGTTAGGCAAATCGAATTGAGAGTTAAAAGCTAGAAAATGGCGTCGTTAATCCCACCTTAACCGCAATTAAATTCCTCTAGCTTTTGAAATAGAAATTACGTACTTAAATTAGCTTATGTCTATAAAATGATATCACAGACCTTTAATCAAGCTAAATAATGGTTTTTAATAAGTTTTTTATTAAATAGAACTCCTGTATACCTTTTTATAAAATTTTTAAATTAAAATTTCTTATTACGTCAGAGATCAATCAAAGCAGAATTTGTGTAAATATTAGGCCGTGCAACGTCAAGTATACTAGATTACCATGGATACGGGAATTACAGCGAAAACAACACACAGTGGTAGAGTTGTGTAGTTCGCGAACGAACTAGTTCAAAAGATCGAATCTGGCAACTGAACTAAAAGATTCAATCAGTAATTACTAAAAGATTGAAACAAGGCGAACTAAAGTCTAAACGGAATGTACTACGCAAGCGAGAGCGAGACGACCGAGATTATAGGTTTTGTCACCTGACCGACCTACCTACCGAACTAAACGAACTAGTCTTTTGAACTATTCACTTTATTGAACGAGATCGAAAGATTGAAATCGGCAAAGTGAACTAAACTTCCCAGCACTACACAGTGGCACGGTTAGTTACCACAAAAAGAATAAAGAACACATAATTTAATTTAGAAACAGTTCCAAATATTTCGCACATAGCGAAAATATGTTTTAACCGCGAATGCCAGTGTAGAAGTAGAGGCAATGATGGTGGTAAAAATCGTGTGGAATATTACCGCGAAAAAGGTAAAATTATCATATTTTCAAAATTATCAGGAAAATATAGAATCAAAAATAATTTGCGATAAAAGCCCCCGACCGCTGGTCTCGTGCATATATCGTCAAATTGTTAAGTCTCGAACATTTTAGAAGTAAAAGTTTTCAAAAAACCACCTATACGCGAAATTTACCCTGTAAAGCTCTTGTGATTTAACCATAGACAATTTACCTTTAGATACGTACAGCTTAGGTATCTCCTGCGCAAACAAAAGTTACGTTTTATGGGTGAAAAAATACGTTCGAACGCATGACTCGCCGGTCAGCTGCCTTCCTTCTGGACACCTTCGTGCATGCGCACAAACCTCGTGTTATCGGCCTGTTCTACTTTATCGACAGAAATCGATATGCTTAAGATACTCTCCAGAACCGGCTCGGCCGCCATTTTTGTTATTGTGTTTTAAGGTTTCTCTGTGAATTTCTTGTAGTTTTCTTAGCTATCGTGGATTGTGGGTGTTTAATCTGTTTAATATTTACGAATTTCTAGTTTTTTTGTAGTTTAGTGAATTGTGTTTGTGCTTTTATAGTGACTCGGATTGGAATATAAACAATGACTAGAACTAAGTAGCAGCCGTTGTATAATTTTATTATGCCCTAATAGGGGTAAAATACTTGGTATTTCGTATTTTCGGTAAGTATGGAGTAGTGATGTATTGAGGTTAGGTACGCGATAACACCGTAGATTGATTATGTTACTGGTTTTGTTTGTTTTTATATTCGATTTTATAAGACTAGTTTAATTTACCTGTTCTTGTCCTCTTCCTTTTCGAACTAAAAACACGACGACGAATCATTTTTAAACAAATTTTAAAAACAAAACCGTAAACACAATTTTCTATCCTTAAAATCTAATAGGTTTGCTACTACTGTAAATGCCAGAAATCACTACCTTTTTCCCAACTTGATCAAAAATTGAGAAGAAATTCCAATTTTTTGGCAAGAATTTAAATTTTGAAGCCCGGACCTGTCTATTTTCCCATTCGTCAAACAATAATGTTGCAGTGCGCATGGCTAATAGTGTATAGCTTTGTTTACATGCGCGAGGCCATAAAACTGCCACTTTCGTGATTATTGTTTGCTTGTCTAAAGGTAAATTGTCTATGGATTTAACCCATGATTATCTTAATCAATTAAATGCACTTTCCTACCCTCACTCTGTGACTTTAAAAGAAGGGGTCTTAGCAACTTGGCTATGTATTTATGTAGTGTAAATTAAGGTCCATGGAGTTAGGGTAAATGTTTTGTTTAAATGACTTGTAGCGCAATTTTTAATTAGTGTAAAGGTTCGCGGAAAAAATATACGGTACAACTCGAGTGAATTATCGCGAGTCCATATCGCACTAGGAAGCAAATTGAGCTCGACCGCCGTCGTATAGGTGGAGTGCCAAGATGTCTAAGCGCGATGTGGACATTATATCCACTCTTGTTGTACAAACTACTCTTATTCTATTTAATGCGGTAATCGATTCGTCAAACGTATGCGATATTTCAGCCAAGTTGGCATTTCCCTACAGGTATGTTGCTACTAAAATAAAACCAGTCTATTTCAATCATCAATCAGGTCTATAAACGGTAACTGACCTATCGGTTTTTTTATGAGTTTCCATCGCCATTACTTATTGCGACGTACCTATGCATTTATAACATTTACTCGAAACCCTCTAAACCTATCGAGTTTCTTTCAAGATGTATTTGGTTATTTGGAAAGTAACAGAAAAAATCAACAGTTGGTGTTTTTTCGAATCAACTTACACTAAACGAGGACAAAACGGTTCACTTTCATTTCTACGACACTTCTCCCAAAATGCAATTAAACCAGGCGACATTCTCTTCCAAATTTCTGTGAACGTAACTTAATTCCAAACTATCGTCGGAACCTCAACTGGATCATGTAAGCTCAAAATTGGCACAAGCTTACTACGCTATACCAAAGTTAAGATACACAGTTCCTGTGCCTACTTAAATAACGTCTTACTACGCATTAGCTAATTCTCATATCAGCTATAATATTTTACTATGAGAACAAGCAGTAAACATAAACTTAGTATTTCAAGCACAGAAACGTCTAATAAGGCTCATCTTTGGATTGAAACCAACACAAACATGCAGAAAAATATACAAAAAATAGAAAATCCTCACAGTCACTTCAATATCCATCCTTAAGTGCTCCACATATGTATAAAAGAACAAGAACAAATTCCAAGAAAACAGAAACAATCACAACTATCCTACAAGAAACGCAAATGGCCTTATAGTCCCTAGACACACTTCAACACTATATGAAAAATCTCCCCACTATGCCTGCATCAAAATTTTTAATAAACTACCAGAAGAAATTAAACAAACTATAACAAGAGGTATATTTGGAAGATAACTAAAGAGCTTTCTTATAAAAAATACTTTTTACACACTAAAGGACTTTTTGAATGCCTAAACGATGTCATATTTACGTAAAAGGTTTTCACCTTCTAGATTTTTCTCGTATATTTAATGTTAGTAGTCTGAAATTTAAGGTAGACGGCCTCCTAAGTTAGTTAATTTTATAGTTTTATATGACGAGCCTCAAATCATAATGTATGATCGTTAGTAGTTATCCTTAATTGTTCTTACTTAAATGTCATTTAATTCTTAAATTTTTCGCTATGGCTAAAGTATGAAACTACGATCAGATCTGGATTTCTCATCCTAAAAAAAACCCTAAGTAACAAATGTCGTATAAATCATCCTATTATTAAGAGAGACTATTTGCAAAAAAAGTAAAAAAAAAATAACTTTGACACACTATATTTTGAAAACAATAAACTTTCAGACTAACGTGCATTAGGCAGATCTCCATATAAATGTTTTCCGAACATCCTGTATAAAGGACAGCCCCAGCTTTCCTTGGATACCATATTGATTTTAAATCGTATCAGCGTACCATAAAATTCTTGTAAACATCATGACATAATACTAGGACACTTAAAATAGTCCTGGATCAATATTCTTTCGTCCTAATTCGACCTAGTTTCCCACTAGCTTTTCCTGTCAGTTTAAAAAAAAATAACGAGATACTACCCACCTCTTCCATACTTCGCGCCGTTTATTTTCAATATTTTCCCATAGGAAAATCGGGAATGAAGTAGGCAGCGTTATACTAGAATAGATTTGGCACGAGTCCGCTCAATTCGGTAATACCCATCGCCAGTTGCAACCCTGACCGGTAGCACTTTGCGACATAAAAAAAATATAATAAATTTTTCGGGTTTGTTTTAAAAATAACCTATAAAAATTAAATTATAACCCAAATGTGTGACAGCGGTCTCGAACGAGTATTGATTTTAAAATGTAGTAGTTAATTATTTTAAGTGTTCGTTTCAAATAATATTTATAATATAAAAGTGGAGTTTCCTGAGTTTGTTTGCCAAGTGAAGTAAACGCCGAATTTTCAATTTTTGGTTCTAACTTTAAGCTAATGCGATGATGTGCAATAATTAATTAATATACAGGGTGTCCGGAGATGATTAGCAAAAAATTTAGGGGATAATTTTAGACCGAAAATAAATGCTATCTCTTCCTATAACATTTTTTCGAAAATTGATTATAATCAATCGGTCTAGATGTTATAGGAAGAGATAGCATTTATTTTCGGTCTAAAATTATCCCTTAAATTTTTTGCTAATCATTTATAGGAACCTAGATAAAAATTTAAAACATTTGCAGATATCTTTTGTTCGCTCTATTGACAGCTAGTACTGATTTTAAATAATACATGTTTTATCCCAATACAATTTTTTTAAACAAAAGGTGTGGTTGTTATGAAGGGCTATTGGATATTTAAAATTTTTCAAAGTACCTAATATATTCCTACCAATTGCCTTTTTTATACCTATTTGTTAGTTTTACCTACAAAAGCAGGCCGACAGGACTATTATTCCCTATCGATTTTAATATCAACACAACAACTTGAACATGAAAAAATGGCGACACTCTATCGGTCCAAATTTAAGGATTCCCCCATCGACGCGATAAGGCGGTAGGGACAGCGGTATATAGGCGATATAAACGTTTGCAGCGGTATACGACGATGCACATACTGCATCGTCGTATACCGCCGCAAACGTTTGTCCTAGTTATGTTAATATGATAGTTAAACATATTTGATCTGCTTGTAGCGCAGCTAACTAAAATTAAAGTTATGCACTGAGCAAGTTATTATCCAATTTACATTACATTTTTACCTTTGCTGTGAGTTTGTAACTTGGAATGAATTAAGTAAATCCAGTACAAGTTTTTTTTGGAAATGTTTTAAAATGTTAATACCCGTGAGCAAAAAAACTGTACCGGATTTACTAAATTAAGTATAAAGTAAGATGATACAACAATTATTTATTTTGCTGAAACTCTTGCAGAAATGTATTTTGATATTAATAATGATTTAAAAATACTTCTTTCTTGGCTTCAATCAAATAAACTTACGTTTAATTTTACAAAACCTTCTTTTATGTTTGTAACTAAAGATAAAATAAATTCCATCATTAACCCCTTAACATTAAATAATGAAAATATTCAAAAACGACAACATTTTTAGGATTAGTTTTAGACGAAAATTTAAATTGGAAATGCCATATCCAGTATATTATCAACTCGATATCTCCTTTGGTATCTGTTTTGTACAGAGCTAGATATTTCATTCCTTTGAAATACTTTAAAAAAAATATATATTTTTTTCATTAATATATTCAAAATTACAATACTTAGCTTCTGCATGGGGATTTGCTTGTTTATCAAACTTAAAACCAATACAAAAATTGCAAAATAATGTTAATCCATATAGACCGAAAGGGTATTTACACGTTCAAAACATTTATAAATTAAAAATTTGTATTCTAATTCACTCTATTATTTTAAAAGAAAAAAAAACAAACATAACATTTCAGGAGAATAAGACGTTACATGATCATAACACCAGACGCTGTATAAATTATCAAACTATACCAGTAAAAGGTAATTTCGGAAATTGATATTATTAATGAATTAAATTGGATTAACTTTAATTTTTTTTTTATTGTTATTTTTTTTAATGGTTATTATTTCTATACATATTATGTTGTCACTTTCCATGTGATGAACTGTAAAAGTTAGTTGGGAATAAAGACATTTTGAAAGTTAAATTCATTCTAAGTTACAAACTTACACTGTATATTGGTCCAATGCTATAAATATTGCCCTAACGAAATCAATTCAGCTATACTATGTCAATCAGTTATAAAGGGAATTGACCATGTCAATTTAAATATTAACTATAACAACGGTTAAAAAAATAAGTGCCTTCAAAATGATGCGCGGTAGTGCCTCCGAAATGGCCCTCAACGGCATCGGTCCTTCAAAATATGCCTACCAAGTTCGAAGAAGGTCTTTACAAAGAAATCCCTTTCGAGGCGTGAAAAAGGAGGAACTACAAAGACAGACTAGCATGTATTTGGCTTCGATGACTGTAAGTTATCATTTTGTTGTACCGTGCTAGCAAAAATTATTTGCATCAAAGAGGGCTTGGATTAAAAAACGTAGGGCTTGGTTTAGATCACAATGATATGGGGACGATATATCTAACCAAATCTAGGTTAAAATTTTGTCCAATTCATATTATGACATGATATGCCAAACTAATGAGTAATAAAATAAGTAGACAAAAACAATTTTTTTTTTTTTTACAAAATTAACAAATTACAAAATTAACAAAACTGAGAATTCACACAAGGAGAGGTGGAACCAGGCTTCATCCGAAAAAAATGTCAGGTCTAATAAATCATTTCTTTCCAATAAATTTTGGGTAAACCATTGAGAGTAATTCCTGCGTCATTCAAAATCTGTGGCTTGTATTTCTTTTAATACTTGCACTTTATAAGGAAATAAATTTAGCTGCTTCTTAAGAATAGTCCTACATGTTCCATAAGATCTTCTTACTTCTTGGGACAGGCGTCTTATACAATTTGTTGGCGTATTTTGCGTAAGTTCACGAACGTTTGCAACAAGTTCTTCTGTTCTTACAGATGGTATTCCTGCTCCCTTTTTGTGTTGTATAGAACCTGTTTCCCTAAACACAGCTACGGTTCTTTTCAGGCAATGATAAAAATCCCCAGCAATAAAAGCAACGTTAGGAAAATGTTCGTGAAAATCGTCCATGCACAAACCCGGATTGTATTGCCACTCACCATTTACTCTAACCCCGTTTCGAAAATACGCTTCAACCATGAATGTTTTGTGCTGTTCCGTAAAGCCCATTGTGTGAATTGTTCAAGAAATTGGAAAAATTAGCGATGAATCAAATTACTTGTAACGACTGTCAAAGATGACGGAATAACTGATTGATTGTTAATTCAGGTAGTTACTGACACCCAACAGGTATTAAGCTCTACGGCTAAGCATTACGTCCTTACATGCAAGGCCCTCTTTGCTGCAAATAATTTTTGCTCGCACGGTATTATTGTTGACCACTAGTGAAAAAGTTTTTGGAGGAATTGTTGGAATAAATACACTAGATCAGTTTTGTTAAAATAAATTTTGGTATGGCTTTGACATAATAATGTTCGTTGGCGGATTTTTTATAAGCTATAAATAAGCCAATTCATTTATTTGTTGAAAATATGTAAATTTTCATTCACAAATCTGTCTGATATTTTTAAAAGATTACTAAATTTTATGACGATTATTTTGATTGCTTACCAAAAATTTCGAAATAACGAATCGACCATGTTTCGCATTGTTGATTTGAAATTCGATTTTGCAACTGCAGTGCAGAATCGTTCTACATCTGTCTACTCCCTTAATATACGATCCTTGAAATATAACTTTGTAGCATTACAAATAGAGCATGAAATGTCTGGCTAGTCCGTATGAAAGCTTACTAAGTAAGAATCATTAAAATAGTTTTTACTCTTACTCATACTGGTTTATTTTATGTAATATATTTTCGTTTTCATTCAAGGGAAAGGTCATTTATTTCTGTATTGTTTTAAGTATCGCTATAAACATAACATGAATTATACCGGTCTAATGAGCTGCGAATTTTTTTTAGTACATCAACACTTATGCTTTTATTAATAATAGTTATAAATTAGTAGAAAGATTTACTAGCCCGGCCGATAAAGTAATCGATTTTTCTTAGTTTGATAATTTTTATAGGTTGTTTTCCTATTAAAGTAAGGCATAAACTTGACTTACTTTTGGATCGTCGTAGTTATTACTAAAATGATGGGCTCTAAAGCAAGGGCATGGATATTTTTTTCTAGGGGGGGGGGTTATTTTTTAGTTAGATATTCGAAATATTTTTTGAGTTTTATTTTTTATTATTACGGTCCTGGGGGAGGATGCCCCCTTTACCTCCCACCCATATCTACGCCCTTGCCCTGAAGCTTAGCACGTGTTTTTTTTTCTCAAACACTAAAGTAAAGGTTTACCATAGACATACCGTGCGAGCAAAAATTATTTGCATTGCATTTTGCAATGATATTATCATTGTGATCTAAACCAAGCCCTACGTTTTTTAATCCAAGCCCTCATGATATGGGGACGATATATCCTACCAAATCTAGGTTAAAATTTTGTCAAATTCATATTATGACATGGTATGCCAAACTAATGAGTAATAAAATAAGTAGACAAATACAAAGTTATTTTTGTTGTTTATAAAATTAACAAAGTAATTAACAAAGTAAGAATATACAGAAAGAAAAAGAAAAATAATTACATAAATTGCTGAAATTGGCCACCGCCATGCTCCAAGCATAAATTCACACGTCTCTTCATATTTTCGAAAGTGTTGATCAGCATCTCTGGAGAAATGTTACCACATTCTTGGATAATCCGTTCTTGTAATTGTTCTAAATTTGCAACTGGTGTTTTTCACCAATTTTTTGAGGGTGCAATGTGGAGTCTACAAAAAAATGGGGATTTTCACTACTCCACATGCGTGAATTCTGAGAATTCACATAACCGGAGAGGAGGAACCAGGCTTCATCCGAAAAATATGTCGGGTCTAATAAATCATTTATTTCCAATAAATTTTGGGTAAACCATTGAGAGTAATTACTGCGTCTTTCAAAATCTGCGGCTTGTATTTCTTGGAATACTTGCACTGTATAAGGAAATAAATTTAGCTGCTTCTTAAGAATAGTCCTGCATGTTCCATAAGATCTTCCCACTTCTTGGGACAGGCGTCTTATACAATTTGTTGGCGTATTTTGCATTATTTCACGAACGTTTGCAACAAGTTCTTCTGTTCTTACAAATGGTCTTCCTGCTCCTTTTTTGTGTTGTATAGAACCTGTTTCCCTAAACACAGCCACGGTTCTTTTCAGGCAAAGATAAAAATTCCCAGCAATAAAAGCAACGTTAGGACAATGTTCGTGAAAATCGTCCATGCACAAACCCGGATTGCATTGCCACTCACCATTTACTCTAACCCCGTTTCGAAAATACGCTTCAACCATGAATGTTTCGTGCTGTTCCGTAAAGCCCATTGTGTGAATTGTTCAAGAAATTGGAAAAATTAGCGATGAATCAAATTACTTGTAACGACTGTCAAAGATGACGGAATAACTGATTGATTGTTTATTCAGGTAGTTCTGACACCCAACAGGTATTAGGCTCTACGGCTAAGCATTACGTCCTTAGATGCAAGGCCCCCTTTGATGCAAATCATTTTTGCTCGCACGGTATATCTGTAGACCAGCAAACATTAATCATGAAAGTGGCAAAGTTATGGCCAGTATACTTTTAGTATATTTACTTTTTCCTTTTAAATATCTAGAGAATAGTGTATTTTAAAACTTTTTGAAGTAATTCTGCAAGGAAAATAATCATATCTAATGAGAATGAGTAGCAAGTGTTGCAAATATAATCTACCAAAACATCCATTGGTAGAATCGGCCTTGGTGTTTCTTTTTATTTTTACACATTGCTTGTGTGGCCTATTAGGCGATAAATGTGTTTAAACATAATAAAATTACTTATCAAGGACTATCACTACTCCATACTTACTGAAAATATAAAATACCCGTTATTTTACCCCTATTTGGGCAATATCAAATCGTATAACTTTGGTCACTACTACTATTGTTTATGCTTCCAAGCTGAATCAAAGTAATTACTTCAAATACAGAAACCGCACAAATTCTCTAATATCTTTAAACTAAAAGACAAAACTAGTTAATGAAATAATAAACACCCACAAGAGCAATGGCATCGAGCCGATTCTGCAGTGTTTTTGGATGATATCGCTAACAAGAGAGTTTTGCGCATGCCAATCTTTACTGAACGTCGAGAAATATGACCGGTAAGCTGTGCGTACAATAGTATATTAAAGTACACGTTTCATAAGAAGCGGTTTTAGCGCACGCGTCTATTTTAAAAAACGAGCCACAAAGTGGCGAGTTTTTTTATTGACACGTGCGCTAAAACGCCTTATGAAACATATGCTTTATAAATTTTTTTCTATTTCACCTTTTATAATCAAGAAAAATACATTTTAAAAAGAAAATAAATCCTTCAAATTTTGTAAATTTTTATGTCTAAATTTTATGTTGTATGGGCTTATGTTTTTTATCATAGTAGCCTCTGGACAACAAAAATTATTTTGCAAACTGTAATTTTTTGATTTATTGACCCATTTTCACCACGAGATTCTAAAGTTATTTTAGCGATATGAGATTTGAAATTGGACGGAATACGTTGTGTGATCCTTGTACATTCGGTATATATACAGAGCGTTCGGAAATTCGGGAGATTTTGCTACTTTTTTTCGAATTTCAAAAGACGTGATTTTACGTCACGGCATTGCAATTTAGTATAGGGAAGATGGAAAATTCAAATAAAGTTGAAGTTAAAATCGACATTGGAAGGTTAGTAGATTGAATTTTGGATAGGATTTGGCAGAAAATGATAGCTTGAAGAATCTACAAAAGATTGATTTATAGATTTATGCAACCAACATACATGACTGTTATCCACACAGAATAAAAAAGTAAGTTATCAAGCTATTTTTCCTCTGCGAAAAATGGGGTTTCTCGTAAATCACAAAGGCCGCGCAAGTCAATGAAAAAATAAAACATTTAAATGTTACCAACATCAAATAAAGAAAAAACGCGTATCGAAATAGCTTCATTACGTCATAACGATACGCAAATGCGTATCGTACTGAGCTTATTATGAACGTAAAATAGAAAAACGTATTTTTTCACCCTTAAAACTTTTGTTTTCGCATGAAATAAGCTCTACAGGGTTGTTCGGGTACCATAACTTCTGAAAAAATAGTTCAAAGTTATCTGCACCGAGACGCTTACTTACCGTTACGATAATTTAAATCCCGATTTTCTTCTTTCCCAGATTGACGAACTCTACACAGAAATCCTCTACGTCATCCTTCACAATGTCGGTTGTGACGTCAGCTACGAAGTGGGCCAGACGGCGCTCTTCTCCTACGCGCAAGAAGCATTTAAAATCCAGAACGCTAAACATCAGCAACTTCTGGAAGTCGCAGAAAGTAAAGAAGATCCCGAGATGATGATCAACGTTGAAGTAATCGAAGCGAAGGAATTGAGAGCCAAAGATTCGAACGGACTAAGTGATCCGTTTGTGACGATGTATTTGGCGTCGAATACGTCGCATCGTTATAATACGTCGGTAAAGAGTATGACGCTGAGTCCTGTTTGGGAGGAACATTTTGCTTTGTAAGTTAATATTCAAACACCATAATCCCTGATATTTTATGAGAAAAATTATACAGTATTGGGATAAGGGGAAATACCCACAAACTACTTCAAAGTTATTTAAGCTATCGTAAACAATTTGTTCAAATTAGGGAAAGAAAAAGTTCGGAAAAATAAATAATATGTGGAGTTCCACAAGGATCAATATTAGGTCCGTTATTATTCTTAATTTACATTAATTCCGTTTCCAAATTGAACTTAAAGGGCAATATGAAGCTATTTGCATATGATACGACAATTATTTATTTTGCTGAAACTCTTGCAGAAATGTATTTTGATATTAATAATGATTTTAAAATACTTCTTTCTTGGCTTTAATCAAGTAAACTTACGTTAAATTTTACAAAATATTCTTTTATGTTTATAACTAAAAATAAAATAAATTCCATCATTAACCCCTTAACATTTAATAATGTAAATATTCAATATTCAAAAACGACAACATTTTTAGGATTAGTTTTAGACGAAAATTTAAATTGGAAATGCTATATCCAGTATATTATCAACTCGATATCTCCTTTGGTATCTGTTTTGTACAGAGCTAGATATTTTATTCCTTTGAAATGCTTAAAAAATATATATTTTTCATTAATATATTCAAAATTACAATACTTAGCTTCTGCATGGGGATCTGCTTGTTTATCAAACTTAAAACCATTACAAAAATTGCAAAATAAAGTTATTAAATGTATACACAAATTACCACATTTTGAACCAACTGTTAATCTAAATAGACCGAAAGGGTATTTACACGTTCAAAATATTTATAAATTAAAAATTTGTATTCTAATTCCCTCTATTATTTTAAAAGAAAAAAAAATCAAACATACCACTTCAGGAGAATAAGACATTACATGATTATAACACCAGACATTGTATAAATTATCAAACTATACCAGTAAAAAGTAATTTCGGAAAAAAATCGCTTTTATATGACGGAATAATAAAATATACTTAACAATCTTTTAAAAAATATCAGAAAAATTAAAAAATTGGCAATTTTTAAAAAACAATTAATTTTTAAAGTTTACTAAATAAAATTATTTATACTATTTTTTTTAATTTGATTTTATTAGGTACCTAATGAATTAAATTGGATTAACTTCAATTTTTTTATTGTTATTTTTTTTTAATGGTTATTATTTTCTTTATTATGTTGTCACTTTCCATGTAATGAACTGTAAAAGTTAGTTTGGAATAAAGACATTTTGAAAGTTAAACACAACTTCCGTTTTCTCTAAGAAGTGTGAAATTGTGGATTGTAACTAAGAGGATACAATTTTAACAGATTAATTGGACCTTTTGTTATGTTGGATGGAGCAATGTATGTTTATGAAATATTCTTTCTGTTTAGGCCTATTACTGACAAATCAACAGACGACACGCTGTGTCTAGAGGTGTGGGACTTCGATGCCGCTGAGACAGTGAAGGAAAAAATGGGAAAGATATTTGACGTTAAAGGTGTTAAAGGCATTAGAAAGTTGGTTAAAGAAATTGCGGTCACTGCGACATCGGGACAGCATGATAATGAATTGATTGGAAGAGCCAAAATTCCTTTGAATGTAAGTTGACAGTGAATATTTTGAATTTGGAAAATATTTATTTTAAGGTTTTATTTTTTCCCTTTATAGTAGGAAAGTTGTACCTGAATAATCCACCGTGGAAAAGAAGGGCGTACACTGTTCATTAAATAGAAATTCCTTCGGCTAATGGGTCTTTTTTATGAGGCATATTTCTGAGAACCCTACTGTTCATGTCAGAAAATAGCTTTTTTTGTGAACCATAATTGTATTTTTCTCGAAAATAGGCAAAAATATTTTAAAGATGATAATTACTTTCTTGTAGGGTACACTATCAATTTCTATTTAATGAACAGTGTAAGGTAGGGACCTTTCCAGTGTGGATTTTTTGGATGGCATTCTAGACTATTAGGAACATGTAGGAATTTAGATGATATCCTTAGCGGTTGGTATACACTATTAATAGTTTATTTTTTTAGACTATTCCTGCTTCTGGTATGACTATGTGGTATACTCTGGACAAAAAGAACAAAGTAGTCAGACAGGGCGTTTTAAAAGTAAGGATATCATTTAGTTCTGGTAAAAATAACCAGGTAGCGGAACAAGAACATCGACATATAAGGAGAATTATGTTGCTACATGAATTAGAGTTGTCGCAGGTAAAGTAGTTCATTTGCACTATGTTTTAAACTAAACGATGCTGACGTCTTGACACCTGCGTTGTTGGTTTAATCTAGCGGTATTATATTGAAAAAAAGAATGACTATAATTTTGCATCTATTTTCGCATAGTTACTTGTAGCGTTTAGGTACCCTGATGCATAACAATATTTATAAAATCATTTACAGGTTACTCCGTACTGGTGGTGTGGGAACTTTAGCCCACAAGGAGAACAACTTCTTACCCAGCACATCGCCCAATCTGGGCTTACTCCTTCCGAAGTAGCTTTGTGTTCCTATTCTGTCTATGCAGGAGTTCACCAAAGTCACCCGTTAAGTTTTACGTTATTTTCGAAACTGCTCGAAAAATTATTGAAGCCTTTGCAAACCGAAGTTATACCTGAGGAAGATATTAAGTTGTTCTGGGAAGCGACGAAGAAGATGTTGCCCTCGTGTTTCAGTATTATTAGGAAAATTAGGAAGAAAACGTCGAATGAGAAAACTGTGATGAAACAGGTGAGTTTATGTCGAACTGTTTTTCTAAACGCAAAAAATTCCAAGACCTGTAACACTTTTTTTTGAAGCATTGTTAGCTTTATTCTACTTCTTTATTTTGTTCCATTGAGTTCAAAACTTCTGTCAGTGACATCCATCTGTTACCGGAAACTATAACGATTAACTGGCACAAAAAAATGTATTATCCTTTTCGCACCTTATGTCAATTATAATTAATAAACTATGCCGCTTTACTGTATCGTGGGTGGTCGACTGAAAGCGCGGGGTTGCCTTACATCAGGAACGCAAAACATTAATCAGTTGATTACATTTAAAAGAGCAAGGTAATTCTAATGAAACTTTACCACAATAAATGCAGTAACACATCATTCAGATAAACACAAATAAACATCTACATACGTGTTATTTCCTTTTCCAGGTCATAGAAGTCCTCAAAATCTTACGCATTATATCCGCCTTGTGTCCCAAGGACATCGATCTCTTCCCCTCTAACTTGTATCCATGGGTGACGTTCCATGGAGACGAACCTAACTGTGATATAAGAGGAACCCTTAATGATGCAGTGTCACAAGGCGCCAACGATTGGTTGAATCACATTTTGGAAAATAATAAAAAGGCTGACGATACTGGCTTGGCGAGGCTGCAAAATCTAATACAGATAATACAATTGGTCCGGAGCGATTTGCAAAAGGCTATCGAGTATTATGATAAACTATTTGTAGAGTAAGTAACACTATTAACTGTGTTTAAAAGAAAGAAAAAAAGTCCCCCTCCTTCTCTGGACCCGTCCAGCCTTGATTGAACTAGAAAACCCTAGGATTGCTTTAGAATTAGAGTTTAATTTGCATCATCCTAAATGTTTTGTTTTTTAACAAAATACAGACTATGCAAGGACTTAATATTTTAAGTTATTTTAACTAAATTTAAATTGTAGGCAAGTAAACTTCCAATACGCAAAATCCCTTTACGTGTCCTACCAAGCGAGAGTAGCGACACTATGTGAACCAGAGGTTCTGGACATCTGCAAAAATCTAAAGACGCTCCAGTACGAGGGCTACAGTTTCGGGAATGGTCCGGCAAGATCCGATTCGTCGGAAGATCCGTTAACGGAAGGAACGTCGTTGTTCGAACTGTACTTGGCCATTCAGAGATTTGTAACCTTGGGCCAAGGATTGTGTCCCGGCGATTTTAGTGGATTTCATATTAGAAATTTCCATCAGGTAAATAAATACACCACCAGACTGCTACCCTGCGGTGGGAGTCCATCATAAGGACCTTTAAAAAGTCTAATGTGATTTTGATGGAAAATTAATTGAGAAACCAATATTTGAGGGTAGCAAAATTTACATGGCATTGACTAAATGAGTTAACTGAATACTGCTATCACAGTTAATGTAAAAAGTATTTAGCCAAATTTTTGCCATGTAAAATATCTAAATTAGTCCTTTATTGTGTTTTTAGTGGTTCCATGGTGGAGTTTTACAATGGTTAGATATAGCAGTATATAAAGCGCTTCAGCGAATAGACAAGGCCGTCGAATTGGATGAACTCGTTCATGTTGACAGTGCAAGTTCAACAAAAAGCAGTTCATCTGCCGTTGACACTTTGACGATATTTTATCAGGTACATATCCTAAACCAAATATTTTGAAAAACAAAAAAATAAAACCGTAGAAAATTATTAGATGATACAGTGCCCGTGAAAATAATTGAAAGAAAGAAAATATTGTGGCATATCGGACAAGTGTGTAACTATTTTTTATATTGGAATACACAGGGATCCAAGTTTAATGAATACCCTGGGGCGGGTAGACCACGACGGCCGTTTCGTCCTTGTTGGACTCCACGGGCAGCCATAACCCAAGCAATTCCAAGAACGACGGAAAAATGTACTAAAAGCCTCCTTGCAAAATCAAGGCGGCCATCAATACACCGTAGCACCATCCCAGCGGAATTAATTCCAATATAAAATGCAGTTACTCTATTTGCGTTTTCACGGGAACATCTGCCGTTTTGCAGACTAGAAACATATTCGGTGAAAACGCAAATAGCGTTCCCTATACTGGATTGTGATGCACTTCGTGGTTTATTTAGTTGCCTACCTTTCGATTTTTACCAGTGCCTTTTATATTGGAGTTAATTCCGCTGGGATGGCGCTACGGTGTATTGATGGCCGCCTTGATTTTGCAAGGAGGCTTTTAGTACATTTTTCCGTCGTTCTTGGAATTGCTTAGATTATAGCTGCCCGTAGTCTCACCGTAGAGTCCTAACAAGGACGAAACGACCGTCGTGGTCTACCCGCCCCAGGGTATCCATTAAACTAAACTCGGATCCCTGTGTATTCCAATATAAAAAATAGTTACACACTTGTCCGATATGCCACAATATTTTCTTTCGTAGAAAATTATATTTTTTTCTTTCTCTATGCGATGGGATAAAAATCAAACTTTAGTAAAAAAGCACATTGTCTTTGTTGAATTATGCATAGCATAATACTATTACTATCACAAGTATTATGGGCTTGTTATTAAATGGTTGTAGATAAACTACCTAATTAAAGTTTTTTTACTGTTTTTCGTTTTTAGGTGAAAGTATTTTGGCAACAATTAAATTGGCCGGACGTAGAAAGTTGTTACACTTTTATTGCGAAAATTATCGATGTAAGTACGGTGTATCCATTTCCATAAATTCATTTCTTGCACAAACTTTGAGCTCGTTTTATTTGGTCTCTGTTGTGCATTTTAACTTAATAAGATTAAATAGTAAAATAACCGCTCTAGAAAACGCAAAACAACAAATCAATTATTTTTTTTAGGATATCTGTAGGTGCTGCATCTTCTACGCAGACAAAATGGCCGCTAAGGTGGACGGGTTAGGTGACATACAAAACGTGTACGAGAAAACGTTTGAAGTGACCAATGAATGGTGTCTAGCCATTAATAACATTGAGTATATGAGAGAAACGCTTGAACCTTTCACACGTGATCTAGGAATGGACAACATAATCGAAAAAATGACTGAACTAAAAAGTCCTGTAGAAGCACAAAGGTGTCAGGATACACTTAATACTGTTATTTCTAATGCTATAGATACTGTTAGGAATAAAATTATTGAGCTATTGGAAACCGTTGTTAATAAGGTATGTAGCATATCATTATGTTAATTAGGATTGTTTGCTCTATTCTTCATTGTAGTTTAATCCTACGTCCGACAGTTCTACAGCTTCCCTATTTAATTGAACGCTTCAGATTATCATCACATACATACATACATTAAGATTCACGACTTTTTTAATGAGAGAAAAATCTCTAAATAAAAATATTACATTTATAAGGCAGTCGTAATTTTTAACGAGAATTAACTTATTGCCAAACGACTTAAATATTGTATTGTTTTAGATGGCTCCTTCCATGAAGAGACTTCTTGTAGAGGGTGCCGAGTTGTGCGATCAAGATAGCAATAGTATAGATAGGTTAATGAGGTACGTGGATAATAACTTGGCCACTCTGCATAGGGAGTTAAACGAAGAAAATTTCAATAGAACGATGGAAATCGTTTGGAGTATGTTGACTACCACTTTGAATGAGCTCATTCAAAATAATTTGGAGGTATGTATGTGGCAACATTTATAACAAAAAGTTTTCCTTAAAAAAAATGTTGCCGTTTCATCGAATTGGTATCGTAGTAAGCAAATAAATATATGCACCATAACAAACTACGTTCGGCTATGTACCAAAGAGGTCTTGCTTGTTGTTTCCACCGAAATGAAATTTTAAAAAGGGCAATGATACCAACAAAATTCGCTGTGTTTTGAGATCTTAACATTTGTTTGTAGAGGAAAAGAGCTTAATTAGGAATATGTACACAATGTACAGGGTTATGATAAAGAAACAGATCAGCCTTCTATATAGTGTCATATTATATAGTCTGTCAAATTAATTTTTTTGACATGCATATTTTTAGAAAAAAATATATATAAGTAAAAATGCTACGGGTATCAACTTTTAACTACATATTGTATATTTTTACATTCTACAACCAATTCCTAGACATTTTTCATAAATCATGCTCTATACCTATCTTCAACCGTTTCGAAATATTAACTTTTAAAACAAAATAGACAAACTACAAAGTATGAAAAGAAATTATTTTTTACGATGTTGAAAATGTCCTCCACCAACTGTTCTGCAGTAGATCAATCGATCTAAAAATTCCTGTTGTAAACGCTTTGTACTACTTGTGGAGAAATGTCTCATATTACTCGTCGAATGAACTTCTTAAGCGTACTTATCGAGTTGGGTTTAGATTCGTAAAAATCGTAAAAAAATCCAGCGGGTTAAGATCGGACGATCTGGGTGGTCACTCTGTTGACTCCCGTCTACCTATCCACCATCCCGGAAAAATTGCTCTCTTACTATAATGTGGGGGAGTACCATCCTGTTAAAATAAAAAGGTTAAACTTTTTAAATCATCTGGAAATAAAGTGGCAAGAGCTGGACAGGGGCGAATGGGCCCACCGGGACACCGGGATATTTCCCGGTGCGCCGGTCCCTCAGGCGCCGCCACTGTTTGCGAACTTTTTTCTTTTAACAATTTGAATTAATTTTGAAAATAATCGAATCGAATAAGCAAAAAACCAGAATTTATTTAATTTTAATATTAATAATAAATATTTTTTTCACCTTAATGTGTTTTAAATGTAATAAATATAGTTAAAAAAACTAAAAAACACGCTTTAATAATTAATCAAACTAAAAAGCGGAAAATAAGTATAGTTTAAAATAATTCTTGAAATTCTTAATATAGGCAGAAAATAATAATGAACAATAAACATTAGTATTCTTGTGAAAAAAGCATGGGGTGCTCGATATACGAAAAATATAGCACAAAGATACTAATGTTTATCGTTCATTATTATTTTCTGCCTATTTTAAGAATTTTAAGAATTATTTTAAACTAGGTATATTTATTTTCCACTTTTTAGTTTGATTAATTATTAAAGCGTGTTTTTTAGTTTTTTTAAACTATATTTATTTTTCATTTTTTAGTTTGAATTATTGGTAAGAAACAATTTTTTTTTGAGTAGATTAAGCTAGATTAGTAAATTAATGAATTGTCGCGGTTCTTGATAAGTCTACAAAATTTAAATTAAATCTGACCGTTTAAAGTGGGTCAAAATCGGGTTCAAAGAAGTTAGTTACAAACAAACATACATACAAACCCGATAGTCTATTCCGAATTATAAGAAAAGAACGACATTTGCAATTTTTTAAAAAATTTTAATTTTCCGAAAATTTCGTAATATTCATAAATTGCCATTTTTCTCAGAAAGTATAAACTTTAGGGAAAAAGTATATATAACTAAAAAGTTGTATCTCGAAGAAATCTACATCTCAGCTTGTTATTTTTTTTTTCGTATAGCTTACGGTTTTCGAGATATCGGCCAAAATATGATTTCTATATTTTGCCTCATATCTCGAAACTGATAATACTTAGACGAAAATTTTTAAATTAAGACGCGTCTTCAAACGGTCCATAAATATAGTTATATAACATTTTTCTCTCAAACTTACAATAACGGAGTAATTCGCAAGAAATAAAAAAACGACAAAAAGTTTCAAAATAAAAAAAAAATTGTCAAAATTTTATTTTGACGGGTAGAATTTTTTTTATAATTTTTCTCTATTCTTAGCGACAATATCTATATGACCCCACGTTTGTTTTATTACTATCGGTTATTATAATAATTGTGACATATTGACAGGTGTCAAATTTTGACAAAAGAATTTTTTGCTTATTTTTCCCGAAGTCTCCGCATCGAATACTATACGACCCCATAATTTGTTTCGTCAAAATCGCTTCCTCGTTTTATACCTATAATTTGTTTCGTCAAAATCGCTTCTTCGTTTTATACCTGACAGCTGTCAAAATTTTACAGGAGAATTTTTTACGTGTAGATTATTGTATTGTCAGCGGTTCTTGATAAGTCTACAAAATTTAAATTAAATCTCACCGTTTAAAGTGGGTCAAAATCGGGTTCAAAGAAGTCGGTTACGGACAAACAAACGTACAGGTGAAGCTAATAAAAGCGTGTTAAAAAATGAAGTTTTTTTTTTTTATTTATGAGTTATTATAAAAAATATGTCGTAAGTTGATGAAAAAATACATATTTATGTCTTTTCATTTTTTTATTGGATCGACACGACGCGGCGCCGGTTCAATTGACTTCCCGCGCCGGTCCGAGGTGTCCCATCCGCCCCTGGAGCTGGAACCAGATCATTTCGAAGGAAATTTAGATATTTTTCGCCAGTGAGGAGCTCGCATCAAAGAAAAATGGTGTGATTATCCTATTTTTAACAATTATGCTGGATGTGATTTTCTATGAATCAGTGAGGATACACTGTCGATTGGTTAAGATGTGGACTATTTAGGTATTTTTCATTGAGCATATTAGGGACTTCTCTATGACTTTTACCTCCCCGATCAAAATTCAAATTTGATTAAAATTTGCAACGCAAATGACATTTTTTGACGTTTTAAACTTAATTAGCAAATTGCCATTGTCAATGTCTTAAAGGTTGTGACGAGTTCAGAACGTTGTCAAAAAACATATCAATTAATGGTGCATACCAGCATTAAAGTGTTAATTTTTCGTAAACGGTTGAAGATAGGTCTAGGCCCTAAGGCATGATTGTAGTAGAATGTAAAAATGTACAATAAGTTTCATTAAAAAAATTAAAGTTAATACACGTAGCCTTTTTATGTTCGACCCTGTATATTTTTTTCTACAAAAACATGCATTTAAAAAAAAATAATCTGACAGGTCCGATTGATTAAGTGGGTCGTCATATTCTATACAAAGGGCCGATCCGTTTCTCTATTTCCTCTATCGTAACGCTGTATGTATGTAAATTTAGCATCTAACTACGAAAGGTTATAATTTTTTTACTGTGCGGACTTTATGAATGTTTCTTAACCAAAACGATAATTTATATTTCCAGAGAAGACGCCCGCCATCATTTTTTGCCAATCTTAGAAAAACTCTTCACCTGATGATTGGCTCATTTAAAGATCCCAATGCCGATAACGACTGTGATGAATTAAAACGAACTGAACAAATTTTAAGAATAAATGGCTTGGAAACTGCAGATCTCATACACGAAGTAAGTAGAATTTTTGCCTGTATATACTGAACTCGAGCGTAAGTCGTTGTGAACGTCATGATCTCATGATTTATAACGCTTGCCATTGGCAGTCAAAATACACACGCTCAACTATGTACTTACAATTAGCGAGTGCGGTCTTACCAACAGATTTGTCGGAGAGAAATCTGAACGCCGTTCGTTTATCATATCGGCGAGCAACTGGAGGTACATATTTTTCGTCTGAGATTCGACCGATTATTAAGAAGAAAGTTTCAAAAGCGGGAAATTTAAAAATCTAAACGTTATTTAAGGGATGGCAAACTAAAAAAGCTCTTTTCGTGAAGTTCGCCAAGCCGTTTCGCCGTTCGTTTTCGACAAAATGTTGTCAAAGCGACACGTCCCATATTTTGTTGGAACTGATGATTCTCAAAATTTGGAATCGTTTCTTCGGCAAAATCTAATACTTTCGCCATTTTCCGACCGCAGCTACACATTTTTTAGATATCTTTTCACCTAATCTAATCTCACTTTTGTATAGTAACGGGACATGCCAACATCAATTTTCAGGTTATTGGGTATGCAGAACAGAAAAGTTTTTTGGTAAACTATGCTTATAGAATTTGTCCCCAAATTTTGCCAACTTTTTGCCGGTCACTGATTTTTGGATATTGTCTTGGGATACAGTTGATGGAATTCTCCAAATAAAAGTTATTTTGTAACACACCCGTATAAAATTACGCTACTTTATTCAAACTCAACGAGGCCAAAGATGTAAAGAAATGCACGCATTGTTCACATCTGGTCTCTTCAATTTGAATGAACTATAGATGCGACGGGCCGACGCTACAAAACGCTCGTCACAAAACAAAAACGACGGTGCGCTTGGTCTGGGCGTTATCTTTGTTCAGTGAACTTTATTTTTTAGGTACACTTAGAACTTGCCAACAAGTTTGATTCATTAAAAGAATCGCCTTATGGAGAAATATCATTCAGATGCAAATTTGATGGAGATACGCTAAAGATTGAGCTCATAAATGCACGGGACTTAGCAGTTATGGATTCTAACGGTACTTGCTTAACATTTTTTTTTAATTGAAATCGGTCCCCCAACGGGGTATAAAAGTTTCTAGTGTGTACGCATGTACCCGCTAGTTTTTATTATATAAAAGTATATTATTTATAACAAGTAGTAGTATATATTTATTTATAGTATGTATATTTTGTTAATTTGTTTTGTAGGTACCTGCGATTCGTTTGTAAGGATACATCTTCTTCCAGAACATAAATTTAGCGGGGTAGAAAAGCCCAAATCCAAGACTCATAGCAAAACTCTATTTCCACTCTATGATGAAACCTTTACAATGTACGTATAGTATCAAATAATGCTCAAACAATGTTTGTGGCCATAAACACACTCATATTACCAGAAGCTTGTATTCTACACTCTTTTAATATGCACTATATTTCCATGATCCGTGGAATTGTTGGTACCCTATTACTACAATTACCAACTCATGCAGTGTCGTAACAAAAGGCGGGACACCCCCCTTCGCCTTCTACTGGTAGGCGCCCACCAGACCATGTAATCGGCAGTTTATTCTAAATCTAAAATCAAATCCTTAACCGCTATAGTATAGTAAGTTAAGGTTAAGTAAGAGGAGAGCGTGAGATAAATTAAAATAACAAAGCTTTTAAAATTAAAGGACCTTAGAAGTACCTAAATACAAATAGTTTCGTTTTTATTTGGTGAAATAACGTTAAAAAAATGCCGTTGCGAAGAAGTCTAAATGATTCTCGCTTTTTACCGTCATTTATACCATCTAATGTTTATCAAAGGATCAAAGAGTGCAGTAATGGGCTAAAATTTTTAAAGGTTTCAGTTTTTAAAATTTTAAATTATTTACTGAGAAAATAATTAAACAAAAGACGCGTTCTAATGAAAAACCCAGCGATCTTCGACATAACAAATTGACCAGTCGTAGGAATTCGGGCTGAAGATCGACCCGCCGGCATCTACCTAAATAATATCTTGCGTCTAGTCTCCTCTTCTTGTCTATTTAAGTTATTGAAACAAAGATAACGGCCATCATTTACAATGGGAAAACGCAAAAATTATACTTAAAGAAGAGCATTGGCGGAAGAGAAAATTCAAAGAAGCAGCTGTCATAATCCAGAACACTGACTGTTTCAGTAAGCCTTACTGTTTCAGTAAGCCTTCTGCAGATATAAGAAACATTTGGAAACCATTGTTAAATAGGTGTAGGCTCAGATTGAGTAGTGATGCAAACGTGATGACGTAAGCGGATGACGTCAGCAGATGAATAATCATGGTGACGTAAGCAGATGACTCACGACTGCACCCGAATTCGTCACTAGCTCCCCCCCCCCCCTAGGTAGTATAAATAGGCTCGTAGCTTTGTAACTTGTTTAGTATTCACCTGAAGACGACTGGAGATACTTACCAGTTGAAACGTTGTGATATGAAAAACTAAAGGCAATAGAAGTCCAAAACACATATATTACTCAAAATACATCATTGTCTACAACCTTCAAACAAAGATAACGATGTCATCGACCGCAAGAGTGGCAAATAAAATAATTGCGCGGATAATGGGATGACTGACTGATCTCATGTTTTCAAACTTTCTGGTTTCGCGGTGTCTGCTCAAATATTGGCTCCCTTGTTTGTTTTAGACCAATAAATTATTTTCATTTATTAAAGAAAATAATTTGACAAATTTTAACCTGATTTTCTTAGTAATTGGTTATTTAGAAAATTGTAAATCTAAAATTGGTGAAATTAAAAAATACGGTTTAAAAGTTTATGATAAAAGCACCAAATGTGAATACACGAAGGATTTTTGAGACAGACATGAGAATAGTTAAAAAATTGATCAAACTTTTTCTGAAGTTGGACTGACAAAATTATCAAAATATTTGCTGGTATTTCAGACCCGTATTATTTATCTTAGTAACATAATGTGTAAATACCTGATGTTCTTTTTTTAATTTTAATATAATAAAACTAGACCACACAAATATTTTGAAATATAGCATATTCATGTTTTCTTTTAGAAACTTAAGTCCAGAACAAAGAGAGATAGAAAATGGTATTATATTGCTCAGCGTGAAAGATAGAGATATGTTAGGTTATAACAATCAGTATGTTGGAGAAGCTTTTAGGAAATTTGAAGATATTCCAGATACCAGCGAGTCGCTCAGTAATTTACCCCAAGTTAAGAAATGGTTATCGAGGCCCTCAAGTTTAGGTAAAGAAAATATTTATTTAATAAACTTATACATGTACATATACTGAATATTTTCCGGCAAAGAATAAACTTACGTTTATTTTTTTATATCAGGTCATTTTATCGTTCTCGATTCGACACTTGGTAAAATATAAATAATTATTGCTCTTTTCTTTCCAGAAACAGACGCCGTTAAAGCACTGGAGAGCAGACAGGGTGATAAACAAGCCAAAGAATTTTTAAAGAAGTTTAAGCAGCGAATGCTCTCGTAATATACTTATCAGTTGCTATATTATTATTAGTACTTACACAGACTGTTTTATTAAATAATTATAATATTCTTTATTTAATCGTTTTACCAAGCCAGTAAAGATCATTTCTTTTATGTTATTTTTTGAAATAAACATTTTATTTATATATTTGTTTGTTCAATTTGTATAACTAGATGCGATGCAGGATCATCCCCTTTCGTGATCGGGAAACGTTTCAATTCATGTGGGGAGGAAAACGCTCCCAGTATATTGATATGTATATGTCGTAGTCTTATAGTAAAATCCGTCATTTCATGAAGAATCTAGTCGTATCATGAAGCGTCGGCATATTATGTAAAAACATGAAGCTACACAATCTGCCTAGGCTTTTCAAGAAGAGCCCGTAGCACTTCGGCATATAACGTCGTAACATAACCTGGCTAAATTTAAAGAGCGGCACTTTGTGAAGTACGAGATGTCTAGACTGGCGATGACTAGAGGAACAAATTCCGTTTAAAAGTTATATTGGCAACTGGTTTGTTCGTTATGGGTTGTCAACTTTTCTCGGACATCTGTCATTCTTATATAGTTTGATATTCAATGCTACGACATATACATATTACAAATTTTCTCGAGGACAAAGAGTACCTGAATCATCGCTATCTAATGAGCAGTTTTTAGGAGTAGATAGATATCAGTAAGTACTAATATCGGGATTAGGGTTTGCATCCCGGATCTCGAAAATCCAGGAAGATTTTTGTCCCCGTAAATCCCGGGATTGAAGTATAGCAATCCCGATTTTTTAAACGATCAAATTTCAATCTGCTCTCGATAGTTCTCGGTTAACATGTATTTATTTGTTCTTTCTTGGCGTTTTACCCAAGTTATTTATGGATCCATTGTTAATTATTATATTATTATAAGATGATACAAACGGTGATTCACTTTCGCCCAACTTTCAACAAGCGCTTACAAATCGTATAAATGAACCTCGAACTATAATGTCTGAGGTTATCTCATACCTTCAAAATCCTAGCACCAATCATGGAAGCAATTTATGCAGACACCCAAATTCTGAAGCCATAGCTCAATTGTCAAAAATATATTTTAAATTCTCAAGCTCTGGGTAGAGTAAATTATAATAAATTTCTGAGTTTGTTTGTGGATGATAGGTTGAAGTTTGAGCCACATGTTTTACAACTAACCACTAAGGTTTCTAAAGGTTGCTATGCCTTAAGGGTTATTTCCCGGGAAATGGATATAGTAACTGCGAGGGCTGCCTACTTCGCTTTAATTGATTCACACTTGCGGTATGGTGTGTTTTTGGGGTGCTTGTTCTGGTCATTTATTTAACACCGTATTTATTCTCAAGAAAAGAGCTCTGCGATTTATGTTTGGCTTGAAACGAAGGGAGTCATGTAAGCCATTGTTTGTTAGTAACAAAATCTTAACATTACCATGCATTTTTATATTAGAAACCGTATGTCTCGTTTAGCCAGGAAATTCTCTCTGATTCGTCTTATTTTTTCCGTAATTCTCACACCACAGCTCTTCCGATACCGGGTTCCACCTTAATTAGGAATTCTTTTGTATACAGGGGCAAAAAAATGTTTAATCATCTGCGTAGGCAGGTTAGAGATTTTATGCATAAAAAAATTTAAGAGGGAGGTCAAGAAGATTCTTTTGAATAAGTCATATTACTCTGTTTCCGAATTTTTAGAGGATACATTTTAATTCTAGTAGTTTTTTTGTTTGTAATCTGCTTTGTGAGCAACATCTTACTATTCGATTTTTATAAAGCTATGTTTGAGTTTGAGTATACGCATAGAAAAGTTGTCCGTTCCTTTTTGTTCTATGTAACTTGTTTTTATATTTTTTTATGACTTATTTAGTCTGGTTCTAGTATAGGTACTTTTTATACATTAACTTGTACTTAGTTTTAGATCAATGGCTTTGTTAATGAAAAAGAAAATTTTTTTATAACAATAAACCGTATTTTGATTTGATTTATCATTTTCACATTTTAAAAAATATATTACTTCAGATCTGGAATCGGACGATGAAGGTAATATGCCTCTGTCTGAAATAAGAGAAAAGCCGACTGGGATTTTAACTTTAAAGCAAAAACTTCAATAAGCCATCGGCTCTGTTACCACTAAACCTAATTGGCGGCAAATATCGGAAAATCCAAAAGTTCCTCTTAATAGTCTTAACGTAATTAAAAAGAAATGTCCCTTTTGAAAATGGAGGATTAAGAGATTTACATTTGCAAAAGTGTTACGAATATTTACTGACCGTACCACCTACAAGTGTGGAAGTGGAAGCTAAAAGAGCCTTTTCTTCAGCAGTGACATTTGCGACCAAACTTAGATCGCGCTTAAGTGACTCAACTTTAGACACGTTGGTATTTTTAAGAGCATATTTTATTTTTACTAAGCAGATCGTAAATGTTTAACAATTTTTTTGTTTGCGCTTAAAAAGTTATTTCCTTTGTTTTACGTACGTTCGCATAACTTAATTTTTTCATTTACAAAACTAAAATCTATAAAAATGGTTTTTATTTTTGAGTTTTTTAATAAAAAGTTTTGTGCCATAAGTCTGCATTTTTATTATTTCTGTTGCTACTTGCTGGTCTTAGATTTGTAATGATTGTGATAATTGAATATTATTAATTATTAGGGTTGATACCGGGATTTCATTTTTAATCCCGGGATCCCGATAATTGGAAACCCGGGATAGTCATGGATAATAAACGTAAAGGTATTATACAAAACAAAATTTATTAGACAAACATTTTAAAAGTACAATAAATATTTGTAACAGAAAGCAAAAGAAAATATTAAAGGCTGAAAATGCTTCAAAAATAATTATAGAACTAGATATATTAAACAAAAAAAAATCTATTGGATGGGAAAATAAAATAGTACTCATATTATTGATGTTGAAACATCTATGCAGGTGTATACTCCCTAACTATAACATGCCGAACACAGTAAGAAAACTGCTTTCGAGGTGGTTCGCATTTTGCAATTACACGACGGAATCTTCGCCAAAAGGGAGGCCACTACAAGAATCCTACTTTACACCCATTTGTTCTTTAAATCTTAATTTAAACTATTAATTGTCTTGAAAAATGTGTTGGGTCTGCCTTGTTTGATGACGAAGGCAAGTCCTTTCCACAATATTCTTTTACAAAACGATCAATACTTTAAAAGAAGAATATAATAGAAGGGTGTTCGACGACTTAGAGCTTCATGCAGTCTCCTCCCGGATCATTGGAGAGCACTCAAAGATACTGAGAAGCATACAGTGTCACCAAGTCCGCACCATATGGAACTTTTTTTTATTAATGAGCTTAGTTAAAATTAAATATCAGCAATCGTTTTTGCTAAAAATTATATATTCAATTGTCACCATCTGTCATTCGGTATCTGTCAAAAATTACATTTTTGTCAAAAAATGCTGAAAAATGGCATTGTTTTACCGAATTTCAAAAAATGTTATTAGAACAAGTTGTTTCTAGTACAATTTTAGGCCTAAATACAAAGTTTGAGATGTCTAGCGCAAAGTTGAATTTTTTACCATTTTTTCAAAGTAACTTTTTTTTTATATAATGTAAGTTGGCTTAATGGATTTTAAACTATTTGTTTATACCATACTTAATATTTTATTTAGTTTGTATGCTTATTTTTTTACTAGAATACCATTTTTTTTCGAAATATAGAATTAGAGGAAAAAAAATTAAACGGGTGGTGCAAAGTTATCATAATTTAAAAATTTTAACAGATAGACGTCATATGTTCTATTTTTTTTTGATAGTACATACACGTAAAAAGTTTAAAAAACTTATAATTAAATTCCCAGATATCAGATTAGTTCACAAATTTCCAGTGACAAATTCAAATTATATTATTTAATATTTCATAAAAATGTTATTTATACTAAATATAATTTATTATAAGTATCATTATTAGGACGTCACACTGAAATGTAAAATTTATATTGTTTTTGTGTTACCTATTTAAAATTATTATTAATGTTCCTCTTTGTTCTTTCCTCCTAATAATGGTAGTTATAATAAATTATATTTAGTCTAAAATAACATTTTTATGAAATATTAAATAATATAATTTGTCATTTGAAATTTGTGAACTAATCTGATATCTGGGAATTTAATTATAAGTTTTTCTAAACTTTTTACGTGTATGTACTATCAAAAAAAAAGAACATATGACGTCTATCTGTTAAAATTTTTAAATTATGATAACTTTTCACCACCCATGTAAATTTTTTTTGCGCCTCTAATTTTATATTTCGAAAAAAAAATTGTATTCTAGTGAAAAAATAAGCAAACAATACAAACTAAATAGAATATTAAGTATGGTATAAACAAATAGTTTAAAATCCATTAAGCCAACTTACGTTATATAAAAAAAAAGTTACTTTGAAAAAATGGCAAAAAAATCAACTTTGCGCTAGACATCTGAAACTTTGTATTTAGGCCTAAAATTATACTAGAAACAACTTTTTCTAATAACATTTTTTGATATTCGGTAAAACAATGCCATTTTTCAGCATTTTTTGACAAACATGTAATTTTTGACAGATACCGAATGACAGCTGGTGACAATTGAATATATAATTTTTAGTCTAATTTGAAACGATTGTTGATATTTAATTTTAACTAACCTCATTAATAAAAAAAAGTTCCATATGGTGCAGACTTGGTGACACTGTATGCTTCTCAATATCTTTGAGTGCTCTCCAATGATCCGGGAGGAGACTGCATGAAGCTCTAAGTCGTCGAACACCCTTCTATTATATTCTTCCATATGGTGCGGACTTTAATGGTGACACGGTATAATAAGTTATAGGAGTAAGCCTGCATTGATATTTATTTAACATCAATAAAATAAATCTTGTAAAAACCTAAAAAAAAGGCATATCTACTGAAAAAAATCATGACTACAAAAATAAATTTTTGTCGTGCATATGCGTAAGAATTACGTAAAAATTCTAATCGCAAAACCACTTTATTTGTGTTTGCTTAGCTCTTTCCGCTTTTCCATTGCCTAAGTTAAAACAAGAACATTAAAAATCTAATCTTTAGAGTAGATTTTTACAAGAAGTAAGAAATAATAAGGACCAATAATCTAAACATAGCATCAAACACACGGTGTGTCTTTAAGTGCTATGTATAACCATTAGGCAGTGTTTAACAAAATTTAAAAAGGATTTTAACCCACCACCCCATACAACAAAGTACTCCGACAGAGGTAGAAACATCTACTTAACACTACGACTAAACCCTGCTACACAAAAAAAATATGTTAGTTAACTCTATGCAATCTTTGGAGGTTCAGAAGTTTACAAATATGTAACTTACATATCTTACATAACTGTGCGGAGTTTGTACAATATTTTTCCTGCAAAAATATTATATATTCACATCGTAGAAATTTTAATTTTTGTAAAAGTTAACTTCTAGACTGAGATCACCACAATTTACACTGACTTACAATTTTAAACTTTACAATGTACACTCTAACGGGACAGCTGGATTAACCAAGAAATTCTCATTATTTATGGCTTAGCTTGGGCCCAACTTGCCCAACATTTATAAGTTATTTTTAATATTAACATTGTACTTTGTAAATTGGACACTAAACGAGTACATAAATATTGTAATATAGCTATGTAAGTCAAAATAGAGCTTTTTACAAAAAAGTGAGTTTTCTCATTTATGTTGAGTTGTACAAAGGTTTCAGGCAACTTTAATTGTGACAGAAATTATATTGACAAACGATATTTACTCGCAATGTCATTTATGTCACAGTTAAAGTTGCTGGTTAGTTAATTATTATTTATGAAATCTTTGTGCAAACCGACATTAGTCTTTTAATGTAAACATGCACATATACAAAACATTAAGGGCGATGACACACAGCTGTGTGGGCCGATTCGGCACATATGTATGTGTTTTTAAATGATAGAAAACACACGGCAGAACTGCAGTGAAAATGGCTGTAGATGTAATTTGTTGGTGACTATAAAATCTCGATTGATTAACTTCCAAAATAGTATACCTACCATGTTAATATATGTATGCATGCTTAGGTTAAAAGATCAATTTATTTAATTGAAAATTATGCGTGAACTGCTGTATAGGAAAGCTCATTTTTGCTATCATATACAGGTCTGACAGATACATGAGTAGAAGTAAATAAGGGTAAACAGATTGTAGTCTACCACTTCGTCGGAATTTATTAGTTTTCACATTTTCGCTTGTTAGACCTATATACGATTTGGTAAAAAATGTTTCAAAAATTTATAGCGTTGCCAGTTTGCCGCTCTGAAAGTGGTTCAGTTAAACGTTAAACTTGAAGCGATTCCCCATATTATTTGTGAGTTCGTACGGGTTTGTTCGATTGTTGATATTTTTGTGTGTTAAATAATTTTAATATAGTCTATTCAAACTCAAAAGGCCAATGATGTAAACAATAGCACGCATTGATCACGCAGTCAGTACGAGCCTGTCTCGTCATATTCTGAGAAATTTAAAGGCCATTTGGCCAACGACAAGCAAGGTGGGCGGAATGAGATTATTATACACTGATCCCGACTAGAATATGACCGAGAAGAAGCGGAACTGAGACATATTTCAGTTGTGATTTTTGGAGCAACAAATCCGCGACCCATTCAACGAGTCAGATCATTGTACTAATTCATCTGGTGATCCCAAAATCCCAAAAAAAAATTCGGATTGTCCCCTTTAACTCTCAGGGTGCCCGAGAGAGGTAAACTGAAAACGCTATTAGTTATTTTTTAAAAATACAATCATCTTTAATAACAATAAATTATGATTGTTTTACACAGCCCTGTATCAAAAGTAGGCCAAAGTTTACATCGCCGTCCAACCTGTTTTGTGTAAGTTTTTAATGGCCTCATAAACTTGGATGGATATTTGCTGAGAAATAAGCCGTGTAAAACAAATTTTACAGATGATTTTTTTTAAGTTCGTTTAACAATTTCTTAAAACAAGCTAAGCTTTAGACAGAGAACAAGTACAGATTCTTTCACAACTTCATTGCTTAGGCAATTTTATTTCATTCAGCACGTTTTTCAGACGCATAAGCCTGAAAATCAGGTTTATGATGAAAGCCACTATGTGACCCAACAAGACTTATGAAATCTCATATCGAAAATTTGGCAATGCCTATTTTAAAATATGTTATTTCAATGTTTCAAGGTAAATTTTTAGTATATTTTGCTTAGTTACATGATATGCTTAATCACAAAGTAATAAAACTTTGAAAAAATCAGCCTCACTCTTCTTAAGATACAATTAAGAACCGCTAAAATAATATTGAGTGATAAAATATTTAATTTTTATTATGACAAAATATGGAAGTGAATACACATTAATAAAATTCATGGAATTTAAATGTTTTCAGGAGAGCGCCCTTAGAAACTAAAAAATATACCTACCTATCCTAAACAAAACAAATACCTTTAACTGGTTAAATAATAAAATCTATTAACCTTATTAAACTTCTGGATTAACGATATATTTAGGCCATTACCTTTTCAACAATAATTATTCACATTTTTTTTACATACTTCCTTCCCATTGCTCAGTGTAGCTGAAGGGCAGAGATTATCCAGTTATTTATTAATCAAATATTTAAGCGGGTAACACTTATATAAGGAAACCCGATCATATAAAATAAGTAACTTTTCCTTTTAAAATGAAAGACATAATATTTAGGCTATCGTCCCCACTTGCATTGTAGGAATTCTTATTGCTAAAAGCTAATAGCTTAAATACTTACTTACCAATTACCTTAAAAATTAGTATTTCTAGCAAAGGATACCCGAAGAACCTTATGCGGTCTTACCGGAGTAGATCGCAACTGTGTATCGGTAGTTTGCTGCAGTTGATCAAACTGTTCCAGGAAATCTTCGTCGCACGACGGCATGAATCCGCTGTCTATGCTTGACCTGGTTGTGACATTGGATATGGGAGATAAAGCGTCTGCTATTGCTGAATTTTGTTGATTCTGAAAAAAAAATTTTTTTTTTGGATAATAAAATTGAATTCTGCCATACAAATTTTAAAGAATGTTTAAGGACTAGTTAAATATTCATAGTTTTTTCGTTTTATCCAACTTTTTTATTCAAGAAGTGGCCCCATTTCGGAGCAGAATTACCTGCAGTTTAATGATAAAATTACGTTTTTTGCTTTTATTAACTGTATGTAATGGGCTTTTTTACTAAATTTTGATTTTTATTCATCACATAAGATGAAAAGTTAAAACATTCTACGGTTTTAGTTTTTAAATATTTACTGTCCGTGTCTAGTCCTGTTTGGCCTCTTACTACCTCTCTGAAACCAATTAACTATATTACATTAGAAGAAAGAAGAACGCGTTTTTAACACGCTTTTATTAGCTTCACCTGTATGTTTTTGTTTGTCCGTAACCGACTTCTTTGAACCCGATTTTGACCCACTTTAGACGGTCAGATTTAATTTAAATTTTGTAGACTTATCAAGAACCGCTGACAATACAATAATCTACACGCAAAAAATTCTGTCAAATTTTGACAGCTGTCAGGTATAAAACGAAGAAGCGATTTTGACGAAACAAATTATGGGGTCGTATAGATATTGTCGCTAATAGAGAAATTTTTTTAAAAAATTCTACCCGTCAGAATGAAATTTTGACAGATTTTTTTTTTAATTTTGAAAATGTTTGTCGTTTGTTCGGGTTTGTATGTATGTTAGTATGTTTGTTTGTAACCGACTTCTTTGAACCCGATTTTGACCAACTTTAAACGGTCAGATTTAATTAAATTTTGTAGACTTATCAAGAACCGCTGACAATACAATAATC
The DNA here is from genome assembly GCA_963969555.1 of Polydrusus pterygomalis. Lineage (NCBI taxonomy): Eukaryota > Metazoa > Arthropoda > Insecta > Coleoptera > Curculionidae > Polydrusus > Polydrusus pterygomalis. The sequence goes on along the minus strand of OZ018378.1, from coordinate 23,388,261 downwards.
TACTAATCTAGCTCAATCTACTCAAAAAATTTTTTTTTTCTTAACAATAACTCAAACTAAAAAATAAATATAGTTTAAAAAAACTAAAAAACATGCGTTGATAATTAATCAAACTAAAAAGCGGAAAATAAATATAGTTTAAAATAATTCTTGAAATTATTTATACAGGGTGTTACAAATTCGACATACCAGCATTGGAATCTCGGAAACCATAGGAGTTAGAGAAACTGTTAAATGGGGGCAAAGTTGTGCAATTCGGTGCTGATTATAATGCCTCTTTAAAAGTTTTCAAATTCCGAATACTTCCGATTTTATTCGAAGAAAACCGAAATTTTGCAAAATCGTTTTTATTTTTTCCTGAGCTCATTTGACTAGCTATTTAAAAATAAATGACACTTTGTCATTGCCACTTTTTCTCCTCTACAAAATGACGTTACCAAACTAAAGATCCGCCGTTTCGTCTCCGAGCGGCCATCACCAACTTTACTTTTTTAAATACGGACCTGGTTTTTTTTAACCGATTTTTAAACCCTCCTACCCTCAAAATGTAATGGCGATATTACTTTCTCATAATGATGAATTATCCTTGCTTATTTTTTTAAATTCATATTTTTTACACTTCTTGTCAGTCCGGTCCTGGCAACGAACCACAATATTAATTAAAAACTTTATTTTATTTAAAACCTTTACAAATAGGGTCATGAAAAAGTTTGTCTAAAGTTCATGTTAGGTATTTAAGTAATACATGTAATACCCAAAAAGAATTTTGATTATTTGAACATTTAGAAAATTAGGAATTATAATTAGTAAATTTAGAATTATTAGAAAATTCTTATAAAATAAATTATATTACTTATGTATGAATGTTTTAAATAAAATAAAGTTTTTAATTAATATTGTGATTCGTTGCCAGGACCGGACTGACAAGAAATGTAAAAATATGAATTTAAAAAAATAAGCAAGGACAATAAAATTCATCATTAGGAGAAAGTAATATCGCCATTGCATTTTAAGGGTAGGAGGGTTAAAAAATCGGTTTAAAAAATCCAGGTCCGTATTTAAAAAAGTAAAGTTGGTGATGACCGCTCGGAGACGAAACGGCGGATCTTTAGTTTAGTAACGTCATTTTGTAAAGGAGAAAAAGTGGCAATGACAAAGTGTCATTTATTTTTAAATAGCTAGTCAAATGAGCTTAGGAAAAAATAAAAATGATTTTGCAAAATTTCGGTTTTTTTCGAATAAAATCGGAAGTATTACGAATTTGAAAACTTTTAAAGCGGCATTATAATCAGCACCGAATTGCACAACTTTGCCCCCATTTAACCGTTTCTCCAACTCCTATGGTTTCCGAGATTCCAATGCTGGTATGTCGAATTTGTAACACCCTGTATAGGCAGAAAATAATATCGAGCACCCCACGCTTTTTTCACAATAATACTAATGTTTATCGTTTATTATTATTTTCTGCCTATATTAAGAATTTTAAGAATTATTTTAAACTATATTTATTTTCCGCTTTTTAGTTTGATTAATTATTAAAGCGTGTTTTTTAGTTTTTTTTAAACTATATTTATTTTAAAGATAGGAACTTATAGGATTTGCATAAAAACTCCCAACTTACCTGGTGTTCAACCAAATCTGCCTGCCAAGAAGTCGAAGGCTGTTGGAAGTCGTTATTTACAATTTGTGGCGAAATAGCCACTTGTTGACAATCCAGCGCCGGTTCACTATTCGAACTAATTACACTATAGTTAAGAATCTTTATTCTTTTATTCGGGGATGACAAGGTAACAGAAGTGGACTCAGTAGAGGCACTGGGTGTCGGCGTTTTCTGTCTGACAGCGTTTCTCTTCATAATACTTTGCGGTCTGGGCTGCTGGGCCTGTTTTTGGCCGGTGGAAGCTTCCTCAGTTGCTTTGCGTTTGGTCGGGGGCTTCTTTTCTTTCATCTAAAAGTGTCAAAAGTTATACTATCCTAAAGGAGTATCTTTGATTTTTATCACACCATCAAGGATTTGCGAGATATTTTTTGTATTAAATATTTCGCAATGTTGACGATATCCGGACAAACTTGATAAAATTTATTTTTTATGATAATAAACTACCGCATAATAATAACATTCCAAATGGTATTTCCAATGTGTAGGTTACAAACATATATTTTTAGACAGATTTACTGTAGTACCTAATAAGAATAAACAAGCATCTTCGATAACTTAGTCTTTTACGATTTAATTTTAAAACATTAAAGCATACAAAAATCTGTAAATTTCTAGATAGTATTTCGCAACCTACTTACCTTATTTTGCATTCTGATCTCCTTAACTTTCATCAGCTTTTCTTGCAGACCTTCCTCAGAAGGCGCTTGATAATCGACAAGGTGTTCATGATATCGTTCTTTGCTCAAGAGTTTTAGTTCGAATGTATCATTTGAGAGCTTGCCCTTCTGGGCACCGCAAATCTCCACGTTCATCGTGTTAGCAAGTTGCAGTGACGATATAAAGAACCTGAGGGAAATTATTTATATAAGTGATATTAACTGTTCTGCCAAAAATAAGGGCGGGATTCTTAGTGTGTTGAATTACCAATGAGAAGATGTGATAGAAGCTTCCAAAATCAAACTATACTATCAAATCGATTTATTTTTAATTAATTTGTTCAAAGAATTTTTAAAACCCTTTTTTTTTTGTTTTCTGAATAATATCGATTCTTTGATACGCAGCTATGTTATCATGCCCTCGATATAATACACACACCGAAATATAGGATATTATATTATAATAGCCACTATATTCTGTAAATATTCCTACCTGACTACTTCAGCTGACGATTGTCCTGACACTAGCTCACAGAAAGGTCTACTCTGGTTTAGATTTATACGGTTCATTATTCTTGAACCATACTCGTGAATATCAAAATCATGTTCGTCAAGTTTCTTAAGTTTTGGCATAATGTGTTCTTTCCATTCAGCCACGCGCTCTCTTACTTCTAGCCTCTCTCGCTCATTTGGGGTTAGTTCATGCTGTTTTGCTTCTAGTTGCTGTTTAGCAAGTTCCTCACTAAAATTGATAACTTTTATGAAGCCACATTAAAACATATAAATGATCATAAAAGCTAGGTATTTCAATAAGTTTGTACCGTGCGAGCAAAAATTATTTGCATCAAGAGGGCCTTGCATCTAAGGACGTAATGCTTAGCCGTAGAGCTTAATACCTATTGGGTGTCAGTAACTACCTGAATTAACAATCAATCAGTTATTCCGTCATCTTTGACAGTCGTTACAAGTAATTTGATTCATCGCTAATGTTTCCAATTTCTTGATCAATTCAGACAATGGGCTTTACGGAAAATCACAAAACATTCATGGTTGAAGCGTATTTTCACGAATATTTTCCTAACGTTGCTTTTATTGCTGGGGATTTTTATCATTGCCTGAAAAGAACCGTGGCTGTGTTTGGGGAAACCGGTTCTATACAACACAAAAAAGGAGCAGGAAGACCATCTGTAAGAACATAAGAACTTGTTGCAAACGTTCGTGAAATAATGCTAAATACGCCAACAAATTGTATAAGACGCCTGTCCCAAGAAGTGAGAAGATCTTATGGAACATGCAGGACTATTCTTAAGAAGCAGCTAAATTTATTTTCTTATAAAGTGCAAGTATTCCAAGAAATACAAGCCGCAGATTTTGAAAGCCGCAGGAATTACTCTCAATGGTTTACCCAAAATTTATTGGAAAGAAATGATTTATTAGACCTGACATTTTTTTCGGATAAAGCCTGTGGAGTAGTGAAAATCCCCATTTTTTTTTGTAGAGTTCACATTGACGACGAACTACGTTTTGGATATTTTCAACAGGACGGACAACCGCCCATACAGCCGCCGAAACTATATTAACTACTTACGCAATATTTTCGACGACAGATTGATCAGTTTTCGATCAGACATTGAATTCCCACCTAGATCACCTTGTTTAACGGTTATGGATTACTTCGTTTTTCCTCATTTAAAGAACACTATTTTTTTTTAAAACACCAGTTGCAAATTTAGAACATTTACAAGAAAGGATTATCCAAGAATGTGGTAACATTTCTCCAGAGATGCTGGTCAACACGTTCGACAATATGAAGAGACGTGTGAATTTATGCTTGGAGCATGGCGGTGGCCAATTTCAGCAATTTATGTAATTATTTTTCTTTTTCTTTCTGTATATTCTTACTTTGTTAATTTTGTAAACAACAAAAAAAAATTTGTATTTGTCTACTTATTTTATTACTCATTAGTTTGGCATATCATGTTATAATATGAATTTGACAAACTTTGAACCTAGATTTGGTTAGATATATCGTCCCCATATCATCGTGATCTAAACCAAGCCCCACGATTTTTAATCCAAGCCCTCTTTGATGCAAATAATTTTTGCTCGCACGGTAGTTTTCTGACTTGACTAAGGCTTGTTAAAGACTTAGCACTAGTATCATACATAAAGACAGACCTGCTAAAACAAAGACATATCGACGCTTGAAAAGAAAATTGTTTTAAACGCCACACTATACTATACTTAGAGTTGGGCATGGTCAATTGACCATGACGTATTTGACCGGTCAAATTCCGTCAAAAATATATCAATTCTATTTTATTATTTATGCATTTGTGATCTGTCCAGATTACCTCCTACCACCCAGGATAATGTTTAGTGTATCATTATAGGGCCGTTATTTAAAAAAACAATAACACCTGATTCTGGGAATCCCAATAGTCGGCCTCGTTTATTAGTGGTTCCCGGAACGGATTCAATCACAATGAATGAAAGGAATAGAGAAGTTATTGTTATTCTCTTTTTATACCATTTTCATAGACATTTCCTTCTCAGTCTATTTATTTTCATTTCGTATTTGCCAGAGTTAGGGTTTGCACTTGCATTGCATTTTTGTGAACTAACGACGCGACGTCGCATTTACGATGAGTTTGGGGAAGTCCAAAACCAAAATTTGGAATTGTTTTACCGAAATAAGAGAAGAAAACAAAGTAAAAGGAAAATGTATCTACTGTGGAGCAACTATTGAGATATACACTTATAGAATGTGTACCTGGATGGACCTAACTATATCATCCATTTGACCACCCTGTATAAAATTTAGATATGGCAATAGACTTTTCAGAACAAGCAAAACTTGTTATAAAAAATTAATTTTTTCCAAAATACAAATAAGAAATTTGGCAAGTATAGTTAGGTTCATTCACAGCATTTTTAAATTTTAATTTATTTCAGTCAATTGACCAAAAACAAATTGACCGGTCAAATTCATAACCCTAACTATATTGTTTAGTGGGAATTTAAGGCGTGATTACTAATTCTCGTCGACATATTTTACTAAAACGTTATTAATTTTTACACCTACCGTGAAATGCCAGTATTTTTGCTTAGTTCGGCAAGTATATCAATGTTGCCAAGTTCCAACAAGCTAGATTCGTCGTTTGGGGTTGAAGCCGCCACGGGCTCTATCGCGGTTTCAGTTGTCGGAATCTCATTTAGACTATTTGTACCTAAATATTAAAAAGAGATTTAATTGTTTTAATATCTTTATTTTTTTGAATAGACCAGGGTCGATAATTTTTGAAACCAAAAAAAATAATAGTAGGATGAAACCCATTGGAAAAGAAAGAGAATATAACAAAAATGAAAGGAAAAATAATTCACGGGCGATCCGAGGTCGGGAAGTGGGGGGCGGTCAGTTTTTAAGGTTAGAAAACGATTTAACTCGATTTTCGGCAAAACTACAAGTCCTATGGAAAAACGTTAAATGGCAAAGTTGTAGGTAATAAAAAGATCTACAACTTTTGTGTGAACAATTCAAATAACCAAGTTTTTGGTTTTTTTATTTTTATCTTTTACAAAAAAAATGTTTCTTTCACGAAATTTGGTGAAAACTTACCTTTTTATGTCCCAAACACACTGTAATTTTTTTGATTTAAAATATTTATTTTTTCACCTTATTTTGACGGCTTTTTTAAAAAAGTCGGTGGGCTTTTTGTTCGTTGAAATCTCTACTTTCTGATGGTGTAAAAAAATATACATTACTATGGTAAATGTTCTCAAAAAATGCAAAGAAACGAAAAAAAAAACTCGAATCCGATTTTTTTTTTAATCATTATGTACAATTTTGAGCTATTAATTAAAATGTATACTTTAATTACTCGAAAAACGTAAGATTCCATGTTACATTGATAAACAAAAAAATTACAAATCCATAAAACATAAAGATCGCCAAACACATGCGAAAATAGTTGTTCTTAATATAATTAAGGGTAGATTTAAATTGGATTTCATCACATTTACCATAGTAATGTATATATTTTTACACCATCAGAAAGTAGAGATTTCAATGAATAAAAAGCCCACCGGCTTTTTTAAAAAAGCAGATATTTTGACGTGAGAATTTTCGATTGAAAATTAGGGTGCTTTTTCGATATTAAGTCAAAATAAGGTGAAAAAATAAATATTTTAAATAAAAAAAATTACAGTGTGTTTGGGACATAAAAAGGTAAGTTTTCACCAAATTTCGTGAAAAAAAAATTTGTTTGTAAAAGATAAAAATAAAAAACCTAAAACTTGGTTATTTGAATTTTTCACATAAATTTAGAGGTTATGTGTTAGAATATAGCGTCACCAATATGTGTAAAGGCAAAAACCTAATCAATGAGTCTTTGTTGTCTCAAAACTGTATCCTATACGAGGCACAGTGTAACCAAATATAAGCACATAAATATTCTTAAGTATCAAAATAATTACGTAAGTCTTTAGAGCGTTTGTTTGGTTTCTCTAGAAAGACATAGTAGTATTATACTGGCGTGCTTTCCGAGTGGTTCTTACAATAAGGCAAATAGACGTTTTTAAAACTTTAATCTTTAATTTGATTTTCCATAGCCTATTTCCTATATTATGTGAAAAAAGTGTAAATACAAAAGTTGTAGATCTTTTTATTACCTACAACTTTGCCATTTAACGTTTTTCCATAGGACTTGTAGTCTTCCCGACCTCGGATCGCCCATAAATTATTTTTCCTTTCGTTTTTGTTATATTCTCTTCCTTTTCCAATGGGTTTCATCCTACTACTATTATTTTTTTTCACTTTTTACCACTTTCAAAGGCTTTAGCCCTGGTCTAAAAGTAAGATGTAGACGTCAGCTTCTCTGATTAAACTATTCTTTGGGAAATAAAGGACTTACAGCCGTAACAAGTTCAGTTATCCTATACTCACTTATATCTCCTATTCCTGAATCCTGTGATAAAGGTAACGCAGGCGTTTCGGAACGACAGTGGTCGCTTGCGTGTGACCCACCGTGATCACTGTGATAACCTGAGACGTTAAGATCGTCCGGTTCTTCGTTTTTGTCCTCATCCTCTTCATGATGGTCCTCATCAAGTAGATTATCCGGTGTGTCGTCTTCGTCTTCTGACGCGGATGCATAGTCTACGCGAGTAATTTCACCTGCAATTTTTTTTTTAATATTATTTATTTGCTCCAACCAACTTTGAAAGTTTATTAAAGGGATAAATTTAAGTTTTAATATGTTCAGGTAAATTATTATACTGTGTGGTTGCTTAAGTGTGCAACATATGGGCATTTTTTTTATTACCCATTACTCAGAAAATTGTATTCTTGATAAAAGTTGGTGCATGTTCGATAATCATATTGGGTGCACTTGAAATGGTTGCAAGTCAAACTGCGTACAGGGTAGGCCAAAAAATATAAAACTTGTACAAGAATAAAAAAATTTCATAAACATTTAAAATAAAAATTTTGCACTTTAAATGATAGTGTTTTAATTAGCATATTATCATTACTAATATTTTATCTTGTTAAAAATAATTTTTAGGATATTTTAAAGTTGTGTTTAATATCGTTGCAACAAACATGAAGTTTGGGATTCCTTAATAAATTAAACATGCAAGTAAATTTTACAAATATGCTTGAATTTGAACAAAGATATGTGAAATTGATTTGATTTTGATTAATTTATGAAGGTATTTATGGTAAATAAAACAAAAAATTTTTTGGAAATAATTATTGTTTTTAAAAAAAATATATTTTTTTATTTTAGGTCACGTTTTTGAATCTATGCATAACTTTTAATTCTAAACAACTTTTCTTAATAACATTTTGCTGAATTTTCTGAAATAGGGGTACTTTATTCTTGTACAAATTTTATATTTTTTGGTATACCCTGTACGCCGTTTGACTTGCAACCATTCCAAGTGCACCAAATATGATTATCGAACATGCACCAACTTTTATCAAGAATAAAATTTTCTGAGAAATCGGTAATAAAAAAAATTCCCATATGTTGCACACTTAAACAACCACACTGTATAATATTAATCCATTATAATAATGATTAGTCATAGAATCGACAGTTCAAACCGGTACTAAATTGATTGGACGTTATACTTATGCATGAGTCGTTGCATGGCAAACAATATGGAAGCCCGATACATCCGATACACGGTTCTACAGCTGCTGAAAGAATGCGGATTTGAAACATTGCTGTATTAATGCTTTCTTACGTAATTAAACACTCTTAATGACTATAAATCTAAGCATGCCTATACTCACTAACTTTTTAGCGAAAACATTGTTAAAACTACGTATTTAGGTATTTTATCTCCTTGCCTCTTCAGGCCTTGTAGCTCTAGAACCGTGGGAAGGACTATATGTAAAAGGCCCGTACTTATATACTTTGTTTCTGGGCCTTTGTTATGTATGTAATATTAGACGACAGAAAAAAAAACATAAAACAAACTTACCTTCCCCAGTCTCTGGCTGGTAATTCATGGAAAAGAAACTCTCCCATCTTGTCTCTTTGACCGGTTCAATCAAACTTTTTCGGAGTTTTTGAATTTGTTTCTGCGACAGCTTTCTTCGTTTTGGAAGGGGCTCAACATCCTTGCAATCCTCCAATTTCTTTAAATAAATTTTAACATAAAACAGATTACTTAAAGAGGGCAAAATTTGTTGTTGCTATTTAAAAAAAAAATATTTCTAATATAGAGGAATGGCTATACATATACATATTATAGTGAATATACAGAGAAAAGTCCAACTCGTCCACACAGCAAAACAAATTTTTAAAATACAAATTTATACTTTTATGTCAGTTTTTTGGTTTTTGTAGACTTAAAGCTTGTTTGCCTATGTTGTATACACGCTACTGAACGCGGTATTGATAAAACGGCAACGGAAATATACGGATGGCTCTGCGGTCTAATGTCTAATCACAGAGTACAGTAACAAGTTTGAAAAATCAAATGGAACGTGACACTTACCCTCTTTTTGTTTTCCTCTTTCTTCGCTTCACTTTTCTTTTCATCTCTCTTGCTTTTAACCGTCGGTTTGTCAAAGCAGTCTCCTATATCGATTATTTGATCCAATTGTGACTCCCCAACAGTCGATTCTGCATCCCCTTTATTATAAAGTATTACAACCATATCGTCGATTCTCTTAAAGAAGCAATTCTCCAGAATCGAGTAACTCAAGTCTGCGTCTTCTGTACCTGCCGCTACAAATTCTCTGATTTCTCTATTCATAGCTTCTTGTTCATCAACGGCTGACTGGTCTGGCTGTTCTGTTTCGTCTGTAACCGTTCCTGGAGAAGCTAGAAGTATTTCTTGTGATTCCTCGCAGGTAGACTCTAACGCAGTGATACCACCTGTTACGTTTGCCTCTGCACCTAATTCTTCTGCCTCTGCACCTGCTTCTTTTGCCTCTGCACCTGCTTCTTCGCCGACTGGTAAAGATTCTGCAGTGATTTCTGTCTCCATGGCAACACTTTCGGTTGTATTGTCTAAAGCAGTTTCTTCTCCTATAAAAAATGGTAAGTAAAATCTTCAAAATTTTAAAAGTATTTTAAAATATTACAGTATGAGTATACTATAAAATTTTTTAAATTAGTTTAATTAGTGTGGTTAGTAGTAAATAAACTACTTTACAGATATTCTTGTGTGGCACACTCGCAAGAAGTTTTTTTAACACACCCTCCTATACATAGGTTCTATTTTTGTTATATATAAAACGAAAAAGCTTATTCCTGATTTGTCAAAAATCTGCTTAAAGACAATAAAAATATCGCAACAAAATGAGTAAAAATTTTGTGGCTTTTGGAAAATATGAAATTTGAAGAGATATTAATCTGCATTACTTGATTTAAGGAACAATCTAAAGTCGCCACAGTGAATCTTTTTCCGTGCGTCATCAATCAACGATCAGGACTCAACGTGGTTAATAACTCTGCATCCTTATTTATTACAGTAACAAGTTTGAATAAAAGCATAAAAGAACGTCTCCAAGATTCCGCAATAATATAACGTGCTAGACAAGAATAAAACTATAAACGTCAATTAATTACTTTTTTTATTTGTTTAGTTGACTACCGTTGTATTTTAGAACGTCATTGTCAACCTTATTTTGATCTGCCAATCTAATTCGTATTTTGTAAATTTGTGTGCCTTAAAACTGTTCCTTTTTCTAAAAATAGTTCTTTTTAGAGCTAATTATACCCACCATCTGTTTTGGCGGTAAGTATCTATGGATTTTTATAATACCTAATTTATTTATTTTAAATATTCTAACCGTGAAAGTTCTTTGAAAAGTTTACGGCAGTGGCTAAATTCCCTTAAATGAAAGGATGTCAAAAATTTGACTTTTGCGATTTTAATAGTCAATAAAACACCAAACTTTTCTAGATTTTAAGCTTTAAAAATAGTAATAAAATGTATTAACATTTGTTTGTCAATTTCTTTTAGATAATAGAGAGTGCCGGGCAAAACTTAAAATAAATAATAATTTTTCGGGATATTATGTAGGTACGTCACGGTAGGCAGGCACGTCCATTTTATAAACTACTTAGTTTTGACTTTTTTCGTCTCGTAATTTTGATTTGATTCATACGATTTTGATGACGTGAAAGTGATGACGCACGGGAAAAGATCCACTGTGGCGACTTTAGCTAACAAGTTTAACAGAATGTATACGTAGTCTTTAAAAAACTTTTAACCAATTTTACCTCATACCTTTAGGTAGGTAACACTGATGAATCTGACTAAGAAAACAACACTGTAAACGTAATTTCTGGAACTGAAACGCGTCAAGAGCATTCTCCAGACTCGTATAATATTATCTCGGACAAAAAAGAAAATGAGGCAAAGCTATCCAATCATAAAAATGCCTTTGTTAATGCTGTTCGAATCACGCTTCAAACGCATCGCCGAAACAAGTAACTCTGCCGCTCAAAGGAAGGTAAACGATGTCCATACCGCTGGAAGGCGCGTAGGAGTGCGGTGATGGAGTCACAAACTGTTTGCAACTACCTAGCGTAAATTCTTGTATTGTGACCGCTGTATGGTATCGCTGTCAAAATACAAATAGCACCGTCTTTGTTTCCTTATTAGTCTGTAGTTATTATATATTTTCGTCTTTTTTGTTGCATAATTAGTTTTGGAAATAGTTAGTAAAATATGTATTTTAAGGTGGAATTATCAACGTCATTCAATCTATTGCCAACCTATAACCTATTTCGCGTTATTTTTTCAAGTTTATTATTTTTTCTCCAAATGACATTAAAAGCGGTCTGTAAAAGTCCACTTTTTCTGACTAGGCAGAAAAAATACACCTTTTGAGCCTGTCAGGTGTCATTAAAAATTAAAATTTAAAATGACAAGTAAACACAACAATTCAATAAATGTCATAAATAACATACATAAATATAAAAAATACGATTTTGCGTGAAATTGGAACAAATTTGGAGAAAAAATTATATGTTTTACTAGGCAGAAAAGCAGATCAACAACAAATCTTGTGCTTTTCTGCCTAGTGAAACAAATAACTATTATTGACTAACATTTAAATAAAATCAGTATCGTCGGCACATTACTTAGGTAATATCTGATATACTACAAAAATATACAGTGAAAGAACATTGACATAATAATGTTAAAAAAAATTTACCCGATATTTTTCGCTATACAATTCTCCTAAAATAAGTTATGAAATTTCTGGATATTTATCAAATATGTCAATTATTACCTATAGAATATCAAGTCGATACTGATCTTATTTAAATTTTGTGTAAAAGCTAGAACACATAAATAAATCTATACGAAATAGGTTACATGTTGGCAAGCATGTTGATACTCCCACCTTAAGGATTTTTAAATTAATATCATATAAAATTTAAAATTCAGCAACCATCAATCTCTGCGGCTACTAGTTGCCAATCTTTGGAGATAAGAAAAATATTTTCCCAAACCCCTTGGAGAAATTATTGTGGGATTCTTCAAATTTTTCTATAAATCAGTAAACCATCTTAACATAAATATTGATAAATTTTTGCTATATTAGTTTTTGTAAAAAGGTAGCAAAAATTCCAAACTCTACTATATTAATAATATTGAACTTGTGTATAATAACGTAGTAACGTATGTATCTAAAGTTTTGGAAATTTTTGCAAAATTAAATTATTCGTTTATTGTAAGTTAACTTTCAAAATGTCTTTATTCCAAACTAACTTTTACAGTTCATTACATGCAAACTGACAACATAATATAGAAAATAATAACCATTAAAAAAAAATAACAATAAAAAAATGGAAGTTAATCCAATTTAATTCATTAATAAAATCAATTTAAAAAAATAGTATAAATAATTTAATTTAGTAAATATCTCTTTAATTGTTTTTTAAAAGTTGCCAATTTTTTAATTTTTCTGATATTTTTTGGAAGATTGTTATATTTTATTATTCCGCCATATAAAAGCGATTTTTTTTCCGTAATTACTTTTTACTGGTATAGTTTGATAATAATTTATACATCGTCTGGTGTTATAATCATGTAATGTCTTATTCTCCTGGTATTGTTGGATTTTTTTTCTTTTAAAATCATGGAGTGAATTAGAATACAAATTTTTAATTTATAAATGTTTTGAACGTGTAAATACCCTTTCGGTCTATATAGATTAAGAGTTGGTTCTAAATGTGGTAATTTGTGTATACATTTAATAACTTTATTTTGCCATTTTTGTAATGGTTTTAAGTTTGATAAACAAGCAGATCCCCATGCAGAAGCTAAGTATTGTAATTTTGAATATATTAATGAAAAATATATATTTTTAAAGTATTTCAAAGGAATGAAATATCTAGCTCTGTATAAATATCTAGTTAAATCAACTCACCTCTGTTGAAAAATGATTAGTTGCTGAGAGACAATATGTCTGTACAGATTAGTTCCAAAGAAATTTACAACATTTCATATAAACTTGAAATTCGTAAAAGCATTTACAAGCTGGTTGGACGGATATCCAAACAAGAAATTATGAGAATTTTTGGGAATGAAAATATTTCCAAAACAACTATTTATCGGACGATAGCTGAATGCGAACAAGGCATGGCTTATTTAAACTTACCTAAAAGTGGCAAACCTAAGGTTTTTTAAGAAGCACGTGAAAATAGAGTGGTGCAAAGCATAAAGTTGGCACATCTTATCGAAAGCTCGGAAGGAGATTTCGGGTAGGTATCCTTCAAAGAAACAATTCAAAATTTAACAAAAGACAGAAATGTCCACGATACACTGAAAATCAGTTACAAAGAATTCCGATATGCTGCAGAACATTGCGATGAAATCGTTTCGTTTTAAATATTTGTTTTTTAATAAAAAAAATAAAACAACTTTCTATCTCTAACTTTAGTTACATACGTTCACAAGATTTAGGAATTCAATTTAAGGAGCGTGTACGTTTCAACGATAATTTAGGTCGAATTTCCGAAAATATTAGGTTTTGTTTACAGAAATTGTCACGATCTGACACTAAAGGTGCTAAAAACTCTTTATATGAGTAGTAAGTATGTGCAATTAAAAATGCTGTACTCCATATACAGGGTGTTATTTAAGTATGTGGCCAAACTCCAAGGGGTGCTTCTTTAAGTGATTTTAAGAAGAAAAGTTCATATCAACATAAATCCGAAAATTCATAGTTTTTACGATACAGGGTGTCAAACTTAAAAAAAAAATCGGTTGTTCGTAAATATCTCAATACTCTTTTATTCGATTTTGTTGGAATTTGGCAATTCTGTTTGTAATAACAAGAGGATAATTTAGCCTCAATAAGATTAAAATTATTAAGGCCAGTGGCGTCCCGGAAGACAGTCCAACTAATATTTTTGACAAAAAAATTGCGCGCCACTGCCTTTTTTTTAATTATATTTTTTTTCGAATTAGGGAACTACAAATACAACTATTTTATCTTCTGAGTTTTTTCATATCTTGCTTTGTTTTTGAGAAAAAAAATAAAAACCACTTTATTGCATGTCCCCGGGACAATAAGAGTTATAGTTGTTACTTTTAAAACATTGCAGTAATAAATTATTACGTTATGCGATTATTTTATGTTAATTTCTTTTATCGAAAATAGTTCTAATCTGTGCGAAAAAATTCAAAAGAGGACTTTCGTGTAATTTTAATTGCTTAATAGTTTGGTAAGTAGTTTACATTTTTTACTCTTATTGTCCGGGGGGACATCCAAGAAAGTGGTTTTTATTTTTTTTTCTGGAAAACAAAGCAAGATATGAAAAAAACTCAGGAGATAAAATAGTTGTATTTATAGTTGCCTAATTCGAAAAAAATACATAATTAAAAAAAAAGTGGCGCGCAATTTTTTTGTCAAAAATATTAGTTGGACTGTCTTCCGGGATACCACTGGACTTAATAATTTTAATCTAATTGAGGCTAAATTATCCTCTCGTTATTACAAACAGAATTGCCAAATTTCAACAAAATCGAATAAAAGAGTATTGAGATATTTACAAACATCCGATTTTTTTTAAAAGTTTGACACCCTGTATCGTAAAAACTATGCATTTTCGGACCCACGTTGATATGAACTTTTCTTCTTAAAATCACTTGCACCCCTTGGAGTTTGGCCACATACTTAAATAACACCCTGTATAATAAAAAATATGTATATTAAATTATAATTTACTTTCTAACTGATTTCAAACTGCCACAAAATTCTAACTCTGGGTTGGAATCCTGTAAAACTGCTACTAAAACAACCCTCGGTTAGTAGTTAATCATACAAGTCTCCTAATACCTGTTAATGTCAGTATATCACGGTCCTCACATGTCACCGAAACCACTGAACAACCTACCTTTACTTTCAGTATTATCCTTATCGAACTCAAAAGGCGTATCAGTTCCAGGAACCGAAGCGTCAGTGTTATATTCGCGCTCAGATTCGTCATCAGCCTCAAATCCGCCGTCAAAATAACCTGAGTCTGATCGCAGTTTTTCAGCTGCCTCGGCGCTGGAATCTGGTAAATTTGGCAAGTCGACGAAAAGGTTACTGAGTTCCAATTCGTGGTCGCCTTCAGTTGGAACTGAAACGAAATTAATAATAATAATAATAAGTTTATTTAAAATTTAATAAATATGTTTATGTTGTCTTCGAAAAACGTATTCTTCAATCCGCTGAGCTTGTTAGGTGCAAATCTTATTTTTTGTTTTAGTATGTAAAATCATAAATCATAAATATGCATTAAAAATCAAGTTTTTTAAAGTAAAAATGTTAATTTATAGTATAAACGCAGCTTTTTGAAGAAATATATTACCTATAATAAAATTATTAATTTATAATTTTTAAGTAAAAAATATTACTTATATAAATTGTTCAGAACAATATTAATTAATTAAAGCATTTCTAAAAATACTTTCAAATTGTCTGTTTTTAATATCCATGTTTTTATTTCGACTTTAAATATTTTTAATAAAATCAATTTTTTAATTTTTGTTGGTAAATAATCGTTTAAATAAAAACATAAATATTTAAAAAAAATTTGTCCTATGGACTTATTTATTTTAGGTTTTATGGTTATTTCATTTTTATGACGTGTATTATGTTATGGTTTTTAAATTCTATAAGGTTTTTATTATTAAATATATATATTAAGATGTTATAAATGTAAAGTTGTCTTATGTTCAACTTTTTTGTTTTTGAATATAATTATTTTGAAGGATAAAGATAATCTTCATTGAATATAATTTTTAGAAACCTTTTTTGTATTATTTCTAATTTTTTAACTAAAGTTCTATTTATTCCTCCCCAACCTAAAATTCCGTAATTTAAATGAACGCGTAATATAATATTTCCATGTCTTACATTTAAAAATGTTTTAATGTTTTTAAAAATCGATAGTAAACTTCTTAATTTTTTAATTAAGTATTCTATGTGAAAATTCCAATTTAATTTACTGTCAAAAATAATTCCTAAATATTTTATTTTATTAACTTTAAAAATTTGAATGTCTTCATTTATTTGAATACTATTCATATTTTGTGGTAGGTTATTTAGGTTTAAAGTATTAATATCTTTAATTAGTAATAGTAGTATGGGTCATGTGGGAAGTTACATTCATCACTTCACAGCGCTCAACGCGATGAGTTATTGCAAAATCGTCAAGTAAATAAAATGTCATACCTGTTTGAGTCTCATCACCATCATCCAGTGGAATATATGGGTCATAGTCTCCTTGGTAGCCTTCTTTAAGGGGTTCCAAAATCAGGCTCTCAAAAGTGATGGCTGGTAGATCCTTTACGCCCGCTTCTCTAAGTTTGTTTTGAGCCTACAAAAAAGAAAGTACTATAGATCTGTACAATAGTACAACATCGCCCATACTTAAAGTAGTTTTTTACTCGGCAAATATCTTTGTCTGTATTAAATGAACCCAGATTCTTCAAAAGTACAGAACAATGCAATAGTCAAATCGTATTTTTCGGAAAGAAACATTTTAAAATCAGAAGAAGTAGTCCATACTTAAAGTGGAGTTGAAAGTATGAAAAGGAAAGAAAAACACAGTCTTCCTCCACAAAATTTAGGAGAATAAAAAATTTTTGTTTAAAGGTCTCTACATGTTTCGAACGTAGAAACGTTCATCATCAGGAGACAGAAAAATTTATTTTATGCCGATGGTGTTAGCAAAAGAGAAAATTAGAACCTTAATGGAGCTTTTATAGACTTAAAAAATTGAAGTGTAGAAGAAACTTATTATGAAGAAAATTGATAATGGTTAATCCATATTGAGTGTTTGAAAACGTTATCAACGGGGGTCTAAACCAACCAAATAAAATGGGGAAGAAGAAAAAACATTTCTAAGAAGGTGTCGAAGATTATTTAAATTTTTTAAAAAACTTATCAAACATATGTCTGAATCCCAATGTAAAAGAACAGATGTGCCCAACTTAATGCCCAAATATTCATTCATTATTATTCAATCTAGCATCACACTAGTTCTTACCTGTTGAGCTAGGCTTTCCTTCTTTGCCAGAGCCTTATAAAACTTCATCAAGTCCTCCGAATTTCTCTGCGGCATATTCTGTATTTTTCTTTTTTCATTTTCTAAGAATTCCCTTTGATATTTTTCATATTCTACTTTGTATGTTTCATACGGTGCATCTGGATCTACCTTATGTTCTACAAGCCATTTCTTTTTAAGGATATAGGCAAATCTGTAATAATTTATTTATATAAAATATGTAAATATTTATTTTATAGATGGATAATCTGATTTCCTACAAATAATAAGTACTAAACTGAATAATGCCCATCAATACATCCGCGAGTAATATAAGTTACATTCAGCGGTGTGCAGTGGGATATTGACGTGGGGAAGCCCTCCAAAAAATAATACTTTTTTGCGGATATTAGTTTCACGCTTACGTTGCGCTGTCAAATTTACGCCTATGGTGATTCGGTCTAAGACCGGATCCATACCGATGGCGTCCTATACCCAGTGACAGCATACCTATTCTTTAATAGGTGATTGGTGGCCTAATTGACGAATCACGTCACGCTTGCGCTGTCAAATGTACGCCTGTGGAAACTCGGTCTAAGGCAGAATCTCCATGGGCGTAAATTTAACAGCGTAAGTGTGACACGATTGGTCGATTAGGTACGCTAAGGCTGTCAAATGTACGCCCATGGCGATCCGGTCTAAGGAAGTTTCTGTCAGGTCTATCAGCAGCTTTAAAAATCTAGGGGACCAAGACATCACAGCTATTAACACTGCCTTGGTACATTACATGTGACAAAGTCTTCGACAATCCGACAAATTGACTATGATGATAATATAATATATATAATGACTGTGATTATACCGTGCGAGCAAAAATTATTTGCATCAAAGAGGGCCTTGCATCTAAGGACGTAATGCTTAGCCGTAGAGCTTAATACCTGTTAGATATCAGTAACTACCTGAATTAACAATCAATCAGTTATTCTGTCATCTTTGACAGTCGTTACAAGTAATTTGATTCATCGCTACTTTTTCCAATTTCTTGAACAATTCACACAATGGGCTTTACGGAACAGCACAAAACATTCATGGTTGAAGCGTATTTTTAAAACGGGGTTAGAGTAAATGGTGAGTGGCAATACAATCCGGGTTTGTGCATGGACGATTTTCACGAACATTTTCCTAACGTTGCTTTTATTGCTGAGGATTTTTATCATTGCCTGAAAAGAACCGTGGCTGTGTTTAGGGAAACAGGTTCGATACAACACAAAAAAAGAGCAGGAAGACCATCTGTAAGAACAGAAAAACTTGTTGCAAACGTTCGGAAAATAATACAAAATACGCTAACAAATTGTATAAGACGCCTGTCCCAAGAAGTGGGAAGATCTTATGGAACATGCAGGACTATTCTTAAGAAGCAGCTAAATTTATTTCCTTGTAAAGTGCAAGTATTTCAAGAAATACAAGCCGCAGATTTTGAAAGAAGCAGGAATTACTGTCAATGGTTTACCCAAAATTTATTGGAAAATTATTATTCAGCAATTTATGTAATTATTTTTCTTTCTGTATATTCTTACTTTGTTAATTTTGTAAACAACAAAAATAAATTTATATTTGTCTACTTATTTTATTACTCATTAGTTTGGCATATCATGTCATAATACGAATTTGACAAAATTTTAACCTAGATTTGGTTAGATATATATCATTGTGATCTAAACCAAGCCCTACGTTTTTTAATCCAAGTCCTCTTTGATGCAAATAATATTTACTCGCACCATATCTGCTTACCACAGTATGTTAATTAAAGCAAATCTAATTAAGAAAGATAATCTGAATAAAATGAGCAATAAGTCATCGGCTCTGCCGCCTACAGTTGATAAATAATAATATATTCGAGATTTATTCTTGCAAGCACATTCACTCGTTCTTTAAAGGCAAACAAGATTTTCAGTTGACTGGAAAGAAATTGTGTGTGCCGCCGAAAAAGAACGATTTTTTACTAAATTTTATGATTGGTTTCAACTATGGTTCAGTTAGAAAAATCGATTTAAACTATGTATTCCAAAATTTCAATTTGAAGAGTACAAATATTACCTACTATATTTTAATTTTTTCCAAACCTTAATTTAGCGACGGTGAAATCCTCATCGGGGAGTAAGCATCTGTCGTTGTACTCAAATAAGTGCCTTATATGATGAGCAGAGATAAGTTTGCCTTCTCTGGTCATGAATTCTTCAGGATCATTTATATCATAAACTTCGTCCTGTCCATCCAATATCATATACGGTTTAAGACGGTATGTTTGCCTATTGTACTGGGAAACCACAGCTGAATTGTGTCTGCTCCGTCTAATTTCATCTGGGGTAATAAAAATGCGTACTTTGAGAATAACTTTATTACTAATGTTAAAAAAAAAGGGTATACTTGATAACTTTTGCCACCAGAATTTTTTTCTTAAAATATTGTTTGCTCCAGATAGGAATTTTTATAAATTAAATTAAGAAATTTGTTAAAGGGAGGCAGCCCCAAAAGCATCATAAAATAAATAACATTTACAAAACAAAGTAAATTGTAAACAGAAATGAAATATTAAACAGGATGGTAACTATTTAATTGATTGATATTATTGCAATCTTGTAAATATTAATTTCCATGAACTTTATTAACATTGAGAAAATGTGTCATTTTTAAAGTTTTCTAAGATCCAGTTACTGCGTTGCAGAATTGAATTTGACTCATGAGATAAAGGATAATTTGTTATTATATTTATATATTTTTTCTTTATGTCATTTGCTATAACTGAGTAAATAATCCCATTCACTTGGCGCTTATGTAAACGGAAATTAACTCTATTAACAGGACAGTAATTATTTAATTGACTACTATTATTTCTATCTTGTAAACATTAATTTCTACGAACTAAAGAAAATGTGCAATTTTTGAAGCTTTATAAGATCCCGTTTCTGCATTGCCAAATTGATTTTGACTCATGAGATACAGAATAGTTTGTTATTATATTTATATATTATTTCTTCTCTACAAAATGAATAGTTTCTTTTATGGCATTTGTTATAACTGAGTGAAGGGTCCAATTAACTTGGCGCTTATGTAAACAGAAATTAACTCTATTAACAGGACAGTAATTATTTAATTGACTACTATTATTTCTATCTTGTAAACATTAATTTCTACAAACTTGATTAAATTAAAGAAAGTATGCCATTTTTGATGCTTTTTAAGATCCAGTTAGTGCGTTGCCGAATTTAATTTGACTTATGAGATACAGGATAATTTGTTATTATATTTATATATTTTTTCTTTGTCATTTGTTATAACTGAGTAAATAATCCCATTCACTTGGCGCTTATGTAAACAGAAATTAACTCTATTAACAGAACAGTAATTATTTAATTTACTACTATTATTCTATTTTGTAAACATTAATTTCTACAAACTTGATTAAATTAAAGAAAGTGTGCAATTTTTGAAGCTTTTTAAGATCCAGTTTCTGCATTGCCATTGGATTTGACTCATGAGATACAGGATAGTTTGTTATTATATTTATATATTATCTATTCTCTACAAAATGAATAATTTCTTTTATGTCATCTTAACTTAGTATAAAACAAAGTCGCTGTCGCGTCTGTCTCCAGCTATATGTGCTTAAATCTTTAAAACTACGCAACGCATGTTGAAGCGGTTTTTTTTAATAGATAGTGATTCAAGAGGATGGTTTTTATGTATAATACATGCATAATATTGTAGAGAAACACTGATAAATTTAGAGGTTTGTTCGGGTTTGCATTTATAAATCTTGACGTGATGGTGAACTCGCCTTATTATTATTATCTCAGAGGCGTATAATGCCTGGCATTGCAACGCAGGCCGGGTACACGCTAGTTTGTTATAACTGAGTGAAGGGTCCAATTAACTTGGCGCTTATGTAAACAGAAATTAACTCTATTAACAGGACAGTAATTATTCAATTGACTACTATTATTTCTATCTTGTAAACATTAATTTCTACGAACTTGATTAAATTAAAGAAAATGTGCAATTTTTGAAGCTTTTTAAGATCCAGTTTCTGCATTGCCATTGAATTTGACTTATGAAATACAGGATAGTTTGTTATTATATTTATATATTATTTCTTCTCTACAAAATGAATAGTTTCTTTTATGTCATTTGTTATAACTGAGTAAAGGGTCCCATTCACTTGGCGCTTATGTAAACAGAAATTAACTCTATTAACAGGACTGTAATTATTTAATTGACTACTATTATTTCTATTTTGTAAACATTAATTTCCACAAACTTGATTAAATTAAAGAAAGTATGCAATATTTGAAGCTTTTTAAGATCCAGTTACTGCATTGCCAAATTGATTTTGACTCGTGAGATACAGGATAGTTTGTTATTAGATTTTTACGGGTTTCTATTTTGTTCCAATTCTAGCTAGGTAGTAAATCAAATGAAAGTAATTATTTAAAATTTCCCTTATTATGTAATAATTTGTGCTGAAATAGGGTTAAGTGATGGCAGTTGACGTAAATCGTACCTATGCTGAAAAATAGAATACCTGTAAGTATCTAAAAAAAATATGACAATGATAACTCAGTATAACAAAAGACATGAAGAAAACCAATAACGTCATTTTGTAGAGAAGAAAAAAATAGTAAGTTTTTATTTAATAAATGTTTTTTTCTAATTAGATAGAACCTTTTGACGTAACTGTATCTCATGTATCAAAAACCGTTCTCCAATGCAGTTATTGGACCTTGAAAAGCTTTAAAAATGTCACATTTTGTCAAATTTAATCAAATTTGTAGAACTATTTAGAAACATTTACAAGATACCTACTCAATCAAAAAGCTACCACCTTGCATACTTAGTGTTTCTGTATACAAACTTACCTTTGAGCTGAATTTCACGCCACTCATCATACATTTCGAAATTAAACACAAAAGGCGGTACTGCCGGCTCATCGTCATCCTCCTGCTGCAGTAAATTTGGTCTGTCAAATATCTCTTGCCCGGCATTTGGATCAATATCAAACACAAAGCAGCCATTGACCGGAGTTTCAGATGCCGGGTCCGCCAACCTAATCTTCTTTCGTTTTCCCCGATTGAGTCTCTCTTCAAGTTTTTCCAGTTCGAGTTTTCTAGCCTCTTTCTTTCCTCTATATTAAAAAATAACTTACTTTTACGTTGCCCTTTATTCCATATAAAAACGAAGATGGGGGTGGCAATTTGGTATTAAATCTGGTTATAAAAAACCTACTTAGGTATTCAGTGTCTAGAAAAATTTTTATTTTGTATTTTTACCTTTTAATAAATATTTTTATGGTGTTTAGCCTGTACTTATATAAAGTTATTTGAGTTAGTTCCAGTCAAGCCAGAAAATAATTGTTTGGCTTAAAAGACAATCATCCAACATATACAAAGATAGGAGGTGGAAGGTGTTTCTTGTCCCCTACATTTTAAATATTTGGGTATAGTTATTTTTATAATATCTTGGTTTGGCTATGTATTTTTGTTAGTAAGTATAGTTTTTCATATGCCGGTGTGGTAAAAAAAAAGTTTCAACTAATTGCCCAAGGAATGTTCATTTACTTAGTCTAAATCATGGCTGTAGGGACGTAGGGTTACTCACCGGTCACTACAATTTTTAACAGCCACCTCGTCATACTTAACCATACGAGTATGGAACTGTAGTAGCTCCTCCCATAACTTGTCAACTCGTTTTGCATAGTATTGTCCACAACTCTGTAGCAGAAGTGCATCTTCAGCAAAGTTCATTTGGAAGATGCCATTGTCCAAAAATGTTGATTGTTCGTTAGTTATTTGGGTAAATTTGTCTAAAACCTAAATGTTAAGTGTCAGCAAGATAATAATATTGTTGTATGCTATTCTACTTGGTCGATAGCATCTCCTTATCCGAAACTTCAATGGAAAAAATGGACTTTTACGACATGTACAGTAAAGTATATACCACTGTATTATATTGATGTAATTTGTTAAGATTGGTTTACAAAAATCATTGTATTTAGGTACCCAATCAACTAAGACATCTACAAAGCAAAGTGAAAGTTTGCATGTTTGCTTACCTTGCCTAAACTATCATCAATTTCGGGCTTTTTAATTTTCTGTTCCAGCAATTTAATAAGCTGTCCTTTAGGCGACCTATAATCTAATAAAGCCAATTCGTCTTCTTCGTCCATATTTGCCTTAAAAACGGTAAAACAATCTGATTTTGATTCTGGCTTCTGTTATGATGATATTTTTATGTTTACAGAAATGGTTTTGAGGTCACTTCCGATGGATTGTTCAGTTTAGCTGTTGAATATTTAATAATACGTTACACAAATACGCTGCTAAGATACAAAATAAATTACACTTTTTGGTAAAAGACATAATAATCCTTTGCATTTTTAAAATAAAAATACGAAAAAGCTCAGGCTTACACAAGCACAAGCCTTCTTTATAAAAATACGACAAATTATCAAAAAGTTTCTACGCGACAAATATCTCTATCTTCTATTGAGCTCGTAAAGCTACACAAACTAAAAAGAGATAAGTGATGTGCATCTGTAACACAATATGACGTAAAGAGAAGAAAAAAATTTGTTACACATTCTACGAGTCTACGGATTTTAAAATGCGCCTGCGCAGAATTGTGGAGGGAAAGCTTATGAAAATGCGATTTTAGATTTAAGAACCAGAGTATTTGTGCAGAGAACCACAGAACTCCAATAAAGCAGAGAACCATCTGCCGTGACAATATTACATAAAAGGGAAAATTAAACAAGCAAATAACTAAAAATTAGACCATTTTAGATAATGCAACACATAAATGCAGTAAGTCATGAATTTTCATTATTTGACTCAAAAAAGGTTTTGTGGTTTTAAATTACAGCGCATGCCGCCTCCACCCATCTCCTATAGTCTAGTTTTTGGACTTTTTGGTCGGTATCGGGTGATATACTATTCCCTTATCTTGTCTAGTATCTTTACGTATGGGTAAACGAGACAGAGATACTTTGAAAGCATTAGAAAACTCGCCGAAATATCAAACTGAATAGATTTTAACGAATTTACCCGAATGACATCCACCAATCAAGCGGGATCGCCTACAAGCTTCCCAGGATAAACAAAAATCAGTCAGTCGATTTTCGCCAGTGTTTTCGTTTACGTTACTGCGTTTGCGTTAACGGGATAAGAACCGAAACGTGTCGTATGTTTCTGAATTTACGGTATTTACGCGGCATTTGTGACTGAAAAAAGCCAAAAAATTGTTTTTATTTTGTGCCAAAGAAAATCTCCAAAATGGGTTGTTACTCGTGTATGAAATTCCTGTTCGTTTTTCTAAACATCATATTTCTGGTAAGATTTTTTTGAATATTTGGGGCACTAGAGTATAGAGGCCATTTTGGATGCATTTGAGTCAAGATGAAAATCAATGAAATTACAAACAGGTGCACTGCATGTTACTAAGAACGCAATATTCCTGCTAAACATGAAATATTGATAGTATGGATCATACAGTTGATGTTTGTATTCCTCAAATTAAGTTTTCTTTGCTAATTAGGTAAAATTTGGCCGTATGTATTTGCTTTGCAGTTTCTCAATTACTGTATATCATTTCTAAAAATACCGAAGTTATCTCTTTATATTATTAAAACACAAACCTCAACTGACTATAATATACCTATGAAGCAATTATTTAGATATTTTACTATTTTATAAAAAAATAAAGGAAAAGCCAACAAAGCTGGATATATTATGATTCTGCCCACGCGTTTTTTGAGTCATTTGGGTATAAATAAACACATTACTGCATGTTCAATAAAAATTACAAAGGTAAAAATAAAATATATATAAGTCCACTCTTCTATACTTACATGCAGTTCACTACGTTAGTTTTAAGTATTTTATAAACAGTTTTATTTTTAATAAAATTTTTAAATTCTATAACACTTCCCACCCCACATATCCATCACCTGATTAATATAAAATGAAAATAAAAAGTAGGCTTCAATATAAGTAATACTAAAATAATCTTCAAGGCACCAATATTTAGAATAATTTTTCGTACACATAATCATAACCGAGACAGTGTGTCTTTAGTCCAGGAGTTTTGGAGAAAAATTGCAATAATTGCATCATTGTTTTAAAGTTGGTGTTAGGCAGATTTAGGTCAAGTTTTTGACTGATTTAAAGAACAACAGTTGTCAAAAACAACTCCTATATAGAAAAACCTACAGGGTGTTACAATTTTTAAAAGCTTATGTATATTTTTCATTATTAGTTGATTGTAATAGGATGACTCTACAGTAATAATAATAATTTCTCTACAGTCAAAAAGAAACATGCTCGGAAAATGTCTTTGGAAACGCACTATTTATTTATACAGGGTGCGCTAAACAAAAATGCTAAAATTTACAGTAGGTAGGTAGATAGGTAGGTACCTATATAAGTAGGTAGGTACCTACTTACAAACACGGTATATTTAAAGATGTTAAAACACTCATATAGATATATGTTATTAGTAGATATAGTTGGTAGGTAAGAAGGGCCAGCAAATGGCCCAAAAACTGTTTTTGAGGCAATTGTGTGGGCGGATATCAAAAGCAACAAAAAAAATAATCTTTGAGTAGGTACGACTGTTTTGGGGTCCTTATTATTCCTTATATAAATTAATTTCGGACCAAAGCTCACACTACACCGTTTTTGCTGATGACACCACAATTTCCTGCCCTGAGTTATACAGTAAGTATGTCTCCGTAAGTTTGCACCATATGGAAAACTTTTTTATTATTCATTTTACGAAAAAAGTTATTCTTCATAAAAAGCTCTGCATGGTCTAAATCCTAAAATTCAACCTTCAAATATCGAAATTTTCCAGTCATCTACGAGGTTTGCCAAAAAATGTGAATTTTTCCCAAGAGTAACGTACCTTTATTTTTGACATTATCAAAAATTGTTATTAAAAAAAGTTGATCAGAACTAAAAACCACGTCTAAATATGCAATAACACGCATTAAATTAATTAAATAATTAATAATAAATTAATAAAATAATTTTTCAACATAAATGCATATAATTGCATATTTAGACGTGGTTTTTAGTTCTGATCAATTTTTTTAATAACAATTTTTGATAATGTCAAACATAAAGGTACTTTACTCTTGGGAAAAATTCACATTTTTTGACAAACCTCATATATGACTGGAAAATTTCGATATTTGATGGTTGCATTTGCATTTTAGGTTTTAGATCATGCTTTTTATGAAGAATAACTTTTTTTCGTAAAATGAATAATAAAAAAGTTTTCCATATGGTGCAAACTTAAGGAGACATACTATATATACTTACCGCGATGTTTACCTACCCTTGAATAGAACCGAGGGTAAAACTTACCCCAAACAATTCAGTTTTATAAATCGATGTGAATAGGTAACGTATATTCAATTTATTTCTTTACATTTTTATGAGCACAGCAGATAAAAAGTTACATGTTCAGTATAACAAAAACAAATAAATAAATAAGTTACCCCAGAAGTTACCTCTTATTTTGGTTTGCATACCACCAGCGACAATAGAGAAACATTCAATCATTGTTTTATTTAATGTGGTTTCTGTGTATTGTTTATATTATGATAATTTTAATTAATTTAAACTGCTCATTACTAATACAATGACCACGATAAAGTCGACCACATATGGGAAACCATTTTATGGAAGGAATGTTGAATAAAAATTTATGCGGATTATCCTCTGCATAATAGGTACTTTCCATTTGCTTCTTTTAAACAGCTAAGCAAAGTAAATGCCTTTGCTGCTAAGTCGTTAAAGGAACGCGTCCCATTGGTCTCGTGACTATTCGTTTGGCGGGAAAATTTGAAAAAATATATTTTGTCTTGAAAATTGGTAGGTATTAGGTATTAGGTGATAACATTTTAATAAAAGTTATCTGAAAAAGTTGTTTACAATTTTAATTTTATGCTCGTTTACAAATTTAAATGCAAAAATTCGAAAAATATTTTTTTTTACATTTTTTGAAAAATATAAATAGGTTTTTATTGGTTTTTATTTGTAATTTTTTTATCTTGAGTGTGGTGGGTCAGCTCTTGTATCTGACAACCATTTGTCATCTAATCCAATTTTCTCGCCTAACCAGTAGTCACGTGACAAAGGCTGTAAACACTTTTATAACAGGGTTGGCTTGTTTTAAATCAAGAATCAAGTGTTTTTTTTAAAGAATTAATGGTTTAGGTAAATCATTTTTAAAATTTCATATATATCTGTGTTTTCATTATCTACCAATATAATAGGTATGGGATAGTATGTAGGTTCATTTATTTTTTTTCATATTATGTGTTGTTTTTTTTTTAGAATTACCATTTCCTGAAAAAATAACAATTTATATTTTTATACTCCATTGTCAGTGGCAGAATTACCGGTGTCAACGTGTGCGAGGCACACGGGCCCGGGCTAAAAAAGGGCCCGGGCTAAAAAAGGGCCCGGGCTAAAAAAGGGCCTGGGCTAAAAAGGGCCCGGGCTAAAAAAGGGCCCGGGAGCGGAGCCACAAAAACATAAAAATGCAAAACAAAATGTTCTTATAGAAAAAAAAATGCAATACTCCGGAAACGTATCCGCAAAACTATTCTACTTAATACTTTTATAGATAGTAACTGAAATAATCACATAAAACGGCCTTTATTTTTTTATTATTGTTTTTATTAAACCGCAATTCGCAATACCGGCAGTTAGTTTAAAGGGGTGTTTGTGTCGGCGATTATTGAACTTGGATAAGAGAAATTAGGAATTTCTACGATTTAGATGAAAGTGTCTATGTTTTTTTTGGACAAAGCATTAAACGGTGGGCACTTTTGCAAAGTAATACTAATGCCAAAATAACTTTAAAAAAATTGACACCCGATGGTCATCGAGACACGATGCATAAAGAAGCTCTTCGTTTTAGATATTATTATGTGGATATTTTAAAAACGCTGGCAAAAATAATTTTAACCTCTACAAATAAAGCGGAAGTTAATGAAGCAAATTGGTCTTTAAGAAAACACTTGGAAAAATTTGAAACCGTTCTTCTTATTGTCTTTCAAAATAAAATTTTAAAGAATATTGATGCATTGACAAAACTTTTACAAAAAATATTGAAGCTGCGTCTAAAATGTTTACCACCGCCACTGAAATCATAAATCAAATGAGAAATAATTTTGATGTAAGTAATTAAAACGGACTCTGTTATTTTGGCTAGGCAATGGGGCACTACTTCTGAATTCGAAAACAAAAGGATATCAAGACCAAAAATAATTTTTGATGATTAATAACCATTATCAAGTTCAAACAATGTGATGATTGGTTTAGAATAAATGTGTGTTTTTAAAACTATAAATATAATTACAGCTCAATTAAAAAATCTGGCCTGTACAAAATTTGTTCTTATTTTCGCGTTTTGTTCCCCAACGTTTTACGAGATCCTTCTCTTTCTGATCAAGATATTTACGATATGAGTCAAGCCCTGCATCTTCATCTGCATTAGACAGTTTTCGTTGTTTTTCAAAAGCGATTCCGATAGCCGCTATTTGACAATTTTGACATTTGAGCTGTCATTTATCGTTATCGTTACGGATAAGTGGCGGGAGCTAACGGACGGAAGACAAAGCCATAGCGAAAACGGAACGCATGCGTAATGACCATTTTTTGACAGATGCAATCAACACAACCTATTTTTTAGTGATGGGAAAAATCGAGTTATTTTAATAATCGACTACCGAGTATTCGAGTGATTTAAAAAACCGAATGATAATCGATTTTTCACTCGAATTCTATATTAGGAAAAAAAGGTCGCCAAAGTAGTAAAAAACCGTTTTTTTTTTAATAACTTCAATAATCAACCACATATTTTTGACTTCTAAAAAAAAAAGTCGCCAGTTCCGTAAAGAGGAAATATTGGCCAACAACCCATATGGCGATGCATGTAAATGTCCTGGCGATCAGCAGAAATATTTTTCTTAACCATCCGCACGAGCCCCACCGCCTGACGAGTCCTTTTCTACAAATTTCGTCGAAAAGGTATATTGGCAACTGGTTTGTTCGTTGTTACCCAGAAATTAAAAAAAAAATGCTCTGGGTAACAACGAACAAACCGGTTGCCAATATACAGGGTGGCCCTTTAGTGTGGCAAAGTACAATAGCTCCGTTACTATTTCAAATACATTAAAAATATTAATACAAAAGTTGAAGGGCAGTAAGTGACTTATAACGTTAAATTATTTTTAAGTCTATAGGGTGGCTCAAAAAAGCGGAACAGGAAAAAATGTACTTTTTTCAAATGGAACACCCTGAATATTTTTACATTTTTATATTCCACATAAAATTACAATTTTTTTTTGTTAAATACATTATTAGTCTATACTTTATAGTTTCCGAGATATTGACTCTCGAAAATTTACATTTTTGAACTTTGACAGCTTCTAACTTTCTAACAGTACGTCTTAGAGCAAAACGGCTTACGTGTCCCTATCTTCAATTTTTATTATCTTCCCAAAAAAATCAATTTTCAGTTAAACCGGAACAACTATATTTCCTGCTTTCGAGTAACATCCGGTTTAACCGGAAGTTGATTTTTTTGGGAAGATAATAAAAATTGAAGATAGGGACATGTAAGCCGTTTTGCTCTAAGACATACTGTTAGAAAGTTAGAAGCTGTCAAAGTTTAAAAATGTCACTTTTCAAGAGTCAATATCTCGGAAACTATAAAGTATAGACTAATAATGTATTTAATAAAAAAAAATTGTAATTTTATGTGGAATATAAAAATGTAAGAATATACAGGGTGTTCTATTTGAAAAAAGTACATTTTTTATTGTTCCGCTTTTTTGAGCCACCCTATAGTGTTAAAAATAATTTTACGTTATAAGTCACTTACTGCCCTTTAATTTTTGTATTCATATTTTTAATGTATTTGAAATAGTAACGGAGCTATTGTACTTTGCCACACTAAGGGGCCACCCTGTACCTTCTCGACGGAATTTGTAGAAAAGGACTCGTCAGGCGGTGGGGCTCGTGCGGATGGTTAAGAAAAATATTTCTGCTGGCGTTCAAGCACCTCCATGAGAAGGGCATCATCCAAATCCGAATCACTGGATGAGTCCAATAAAAGCAACCCTTCGTCTATCATGTTGTTTTAGAATTTTGGGTACTAGGAAATTAAAACCAAGCAAAAAAGATGGCACAAAACGTATATGAAAATATAAACACAACCCATTAAAGATAGGTTATGTTATATTTGTTATGTTTTGTCTAAT
The DNA here is from genome assembly GCA_963969555.1 of Polydrusus pterygomalis. NCBI lineage: Eukaryota > Metazoa > Arthropoda > Insecta > Coleoptera > Curculionidae > Polydrusus > Polydrusus pterygomalis. The sequence goes on along the minus strand of OZ018378.1, from coordinate 23,357,592 downwards.
TCGACTTAACGTTAACGTTAAGCGAATTGAACGAAAACTATTTTTACGATCTGTCAAATAGCGGCTTCGTATTCGTTATGGTTAACCGTTTGAATTTGCCAATACAACGAAAACTCTCTATTAACTAGAAGATATCGCTGATACAATTTCATCACAAGTGCTTTCAATTTAACGTCTATTTTTGATTTATTAGATTTTATATTGGTAAGAAATTATTATTCATGTTCCAGTTTTAGTGAAATTGTAACTGCCTGCATTACTTTTTTGACCATCCCTATTTCGACTGCATCAGCTGAACGGTCTTTTTCCAAGTTAAGTTAATTAAAACTTATTTGAGAAATTGCATGACCGATAAAAATTATTAGCTTTAGCAATTATTTCTATCGAAAATGAGGAAGCTCAAAAAATAGACATTTCTAATCTGATTTCAAACTTTGCGTATGCAAAAGCAAGAAAAAATTATTTTTTTATATGGTTATCAATTATAATACTCCGTATCATAATGGGGGCCCCGCAAAGTTTTCGCACACGGGCCCGTGGCTACGTTGTTCCGCCACTGTCCATTGTTTTAATATTAATTTAGTGCATTTTAATTTTTTTCACTGTTGTAACTGTGTTTGTTACATAATACCTATGCTGTATATTAACTTTAATGATTTTATATTTAAAATCGACTTTTATTTTCATTGTATTCTTGCTTATTATTGATCCATTGTGACTACTTAAAATTCTAATGATGCTTAGCATTACCATGTGTGATATACACTATTTTATTTTTTAATGTTCATACAAGTTCCCTTCGCATGCAAACGATTTTGAGTGAACCAAAATTGGAACACTTTAGTTCCTTATTTGTCTGTCCATTTGTCACTAGACATTTATGAGATCATTCGACATAAAAACCTGAAATATGGCCTGTTTATGGCTTTGAATAAAAAATAAAAAGTATTACGTAATTCAAAAATATGTTTTTCAGATATTTGGCATCGCAGGGGTAGGTGTCATAGTATGGATTTTATTGGACCCGACTGTTCCGCTGCACTTTACTCAGGAGCCAAACGATTTCATGATTGCTACCATCATTTATCTGGTGGTGGCCCTCTTACTGGTTCTCCTCTCATTCCTGGGCATTTACAGTATGTCAAAGGAGGTTCGCTGGGCACTTGTTGTGGTAGGTAGTTTTGTTAAGAATTTAAAGTTTAACTTTTTTTGAAAGTTTCACAAAAAAACCAATTAAAACAAGTACATGACTAAGCACCGAATTTAATATTTACTAATTAATTTTTTGCAGTCGTTCTCCCTCCTTCTTATTGTGATTGTAGTGGAAGTGGCTTCCGGGGTTTGGATTTGGGTCAATCGAGAAAATTTGGATGAATTTACCCACGCATCTGTCAAGCACACCGTCCAAGAAGTTTATGACAAAGATATGAAAATCAAGGAAATATTTGATACCATACAATCTAAGGTAAGGACAAAAAGAATTGGGCTTTGCCTTTTTAAATTCTTCATGTTGAAAAGTTGCCATATAATTTTTTAAATGAATAGTTGAAAAGTATTATTGTTGCGATCCTATTTTGGTATTCTTAAAATAATATTTTTTTAATGCATACTAATAAGGATGTTTTTCTCATTTTTGACACAAAACTTTTCTTTTAAATTTCAAGAAATCGGCACTTTCGTCGGTTATGATTAATTTTGTGAAATCGTCTATGTATGTATTTATTGTCTGTTTTTATTAATTTATAAATCCAAGGTTTTTTAACGTAAAACTGTAGGTAATTGTACTCCAAATATGGGTATTTGGCCGATTTTTTGACAAAACGTAAAAGTAACGAAATATTGATCCAAAAACGGAATGGCGGACGCGTCACTAGTGTTTGTTCTTAATATAAAAACACAGTACCTGAAGCCAGGGCCTCCTTCATGGTCCGTTGCAAATACAATAGATTGGATTATAATATACATATTTACAAAAAGCCATACAAATATTTTTATGTCCTACTATATTATTGTTTCATAATAGGATATTACACCAGATACTTTAAATGATATATAATACTCTAGGGCATTAAGGAAGTTTCTAATGCCCTCAACGGAAAATCCATTATTTTATATGAATTTCTGTTTTGACTTTGACACGGCACGACAATAAACACTTATTACCTTTTTTTAATTAGGAACTTTTTAGGTAAAAAACCTTTTGTGATTTTGAATTTTCTTTTTATTTAACTTGGAATTATCTGAAGTAGGACATAAAATATTGTATGTACCACGGGTATTACTTAATTTCTATACCACTATACCCTCGGGCAACTTACAAACCCTCGGGCCAAAGGCCCTCCGCTTTGTGAGATTGTTGCCCTCGGAGGCATAAACATCATCATAATGCTTTTAATACATAAATAACTATAAAAGTTTTTATTGTAGGATATATAGGTCCATTATGAGCACGTTTTAAAATTATTTTAAATGATACAGGGTGATTCAAAAAAAAGTTAGACCAAAGTTCTGAAAATTTAAAGGGATTCTGTGTATATATTATTAGATATTCTGATAGCGCGGAGTGAATAAAGGCTAGTTAGTGTTTATTGTTTAGTTTCATTTATTTGGCCGTTTTCTCGACCACAAATTTTAATTAAATCAGGGTAGCATTCCTATGACGACATGGCTGTCATTATTTTGAATAAAAATTTGCAAGTGGAAACAACTATTGATGCTTGGAATGGTGTATTAATTGGTGGCTTTCAAATATTAGTAAAACAGAAAATTCGAATTTACTAATAAACTACAAGAGATAGGTTATGGAACCCTAATCCTAATATGGTTTAAAAGTTTATTAGAATCGATGACGATAAAAATAAGAAAGTTGAGAAACTCAAACAAAAATATATTTCACACACTCTGTTCGATGTACACTTTTTTGAAAAGGTATCGATTTTAAGCTAAAAAGAAATACAAGTAATATTAGGTATACTACGAATATGCAAATTAAAAGAAATAAAAATAATTATTTTTTTTCTTAAGGCATACAGTGTCAAAAATATATAGATAAATCGGGAAACTACAAACATAGTAAACAGGACAAAGACAAACTCAACAAAACAAGATGACCAATTGCCGGAAATACGTAGTTAAAAGGCGTCGTTGTAATACCGTGCGAGCAAAAATGATTTGCATCAAAGAGGGCTTGGATCAAAAAACGTAGGGCTTGGTTTAGATCACAATGATATCGGGACGATATATCTAACCAAATCTAGGTTAAAATTTTGTCAAATTCATGTTATGACATGATATGCCAAACTAATGAGTAATAAAATAAGTACAAAATTAAGTTTATAAAATTAACAAAGTAAGAATATACAGAAAGAAAAATAATTACATAAACTGCTGAAATTGACCACCGCCATGCTGCAAGCATAAATTCACACGTCTCTTCATATTTTCGAAAGTGTTGACCAGCATCTCTTGGATAATCCTTTCTTGTAATTGTTCTAAATTTGCAACTGGTGTTTTAAAAATAGTGTTCTTTAAATAAGGAAAAACGGAAGTAATCCATAACCGTTAAACAAGGTGATCTAGGTGGGAATTCAATGTCTGATCGAAAACTGATCAATCTGTCGTCGAAAAAATTGTGTTAGATGCAAGGCCCTCTTTAATGCAAATAATTTTTGCTCGCATGGTACTTGACCACCTATTAATAGGTTCTTCCCACCAGTAGTTCCTTCATAGTTCTTTTAAATTTTTTAGGGTAGGTATGTTTTTTTATTTGCTCAGGAAGATGGTTAAACAATTTTTACGGCTTTCGTAAATTATAGAGTTTCTAATAAGGGCAGAAGACGGTATACAGGGTACTAGGCAATAAAAACTTTTTAAAATAAATTGTATGACTTTTCGTAAATAGACTGACGCGAATAGAGCGCGCCATCTTGTATACATTTTCAGTTGTTTGCCCTGTATCAAATAGACTTTTAATTTAATTAATATATAAAAGATAAATAAATAAACTTATTGAATGTCGTAAATGACCACTATTTTATCTATGATCATAGGATGTATGTGAGCACTGTATTTTATTTGTAGATGCAATGCTGTGGAGCCGACAATCCGACAGACTGGTCTCGCAACAAAGACATCAACTTGGGTACTATTGCCAAGCCAACTGTTTACAGTATTCCTAACAGCTGTTGCCGCGAAGGTACTGAAACTCGTTGCAATTCTGTCACGGAAAGCATCAAAATGGGAGATAAATTAAACTATGACGTAATTTACGAGAAAGGTTGCTACATTCTCATCAAGGAGCAGATCCTTAACAGTCTAACCATTATATTCAGCCTTTTTGGGTCTATTTTAGGTATAAAGGTTTTGGGTCTACTGATTGGGCTTATCTTGGCTTTCTCTATGAATCGTACTAATCGTTACAAAGCTTAAATTTTTAATATTTTTAAATATTGCAAAACTATCGAGAAAGTTTGTTAAAGCAAAAGGATACTTTTTCGACACAACAGAATTATTTAACATACCAAAAAGTATTGTTAGTTGAGGCAGTTTCTGTACTGCTGATAAGTAAATACAATTTTCTCGTTAGTTTTTCAAAATCTTCCTTTTTTTTTTTAACCTAAGTTGTACAAAACAAGCAATTATGTACCTTTGCTCTCTATTCAGAAGTCTGTACCAAATTATTTTTTTGATGTTTACAGATTATTATTGTTGTTATAATATTTCAATTTTATATGTCCCTAAATGTTGTAATGAATAATTATTTCTGGTTTAAATAATTCTCGAAGAATATTTGAATATCAGTTATGTAAGAACTAAAGTGTCAAATTTCTCAATGCAACTTAGAATCTTAGAAGTACTTAGATCTGTGTGAGTAACTTTATGTGCCATATTTATTCTCTCTACCAAATACTCATTTAATAATTAACGTTTTCATACTTTCTTTAGACTGATCATTATTTACTCGATAGAGTGTAGTGATAGTGATGATGAACAATGTATTTCAAAAAATTTAAAACATCACTTTTCTATTAAAAAAGTAAGTACCTATAGCTAGTACAAAGACACAGAAGGATTAAAAATATATTTTATTCAAGAAAAAACCTTTTTTTATGTTCCTAGTAAAAGATTGTCAGTATTATACCCTCTCAATGCAGGATTCCATACCATAGCATTTATTATTTTTCAAAAGCAAAGTTATAGGGAGGTATTAGGTCTACAACATGAAATAATTTTGAGTTATGTGTGTCCCAAATCGTTAAGAGATATCAAACATATTTTTTTTAAATGTAACTAGGGTTGTGGAATTGACCAGTCAAATTATTTTTGGTCAATAATTGACCAAAATAAATTTGAAAATAAAATAAAACTAAAGAGTATTAATTATAAATTATTTGTATTATTTGAAAAAATGCCTTCAAATCTTAGACGAGGTAAAGGAGGGGACGCGGCATGCGCATCTACCGGGACAGAAGCAAAGTGTGACCAAAAATTCGATAGGTCTGGTGCCAAACATCTATTGTCACCAAGCGGGTTTTTCGGGTTTCCGATTGCAAAGTGAATAAAACATAGTAGTATTTATCTTTGAATAAAATGGTCGTTTGTTCATCTTACGGGTGCAAAAGTCATAGCGATCGAAAGGGGCCAGGAATAAGCTTCACAGGTAATAATATATTTTTGCAAACCGCCATTTTCTTGGTGCCAAACAGTAAATTCTGGTCACAATCGCAAGTTTATGATGCCGCGTCCCCTCCTTTACTTCGTCTAAGCTTCAAATAATCACAATAATAATGTAAACAGAACTGTTAAGCGCTGCGATGTCTACGTGGAAGATCGGGGAATAACCGAATAAACGAGCTGTACGATCGTGGACATTTTGGGAAGGGTGTAGGTCAACTGGAGTAATCACAAATTCATAAATAATGTTGATAGCAAATTGTTAAAACCAAAATAAAATGCTACAATATTTGACAGAATTTTACCGGTCAAATAGCTAGTGGTCACAATTGACCATCCCCAACTCTAAAAAGAACACATGGAAACTATATGTTATGATATTTTTGGATTTCTTTATCAATTTGAAGAACAGTTTGTATAAAATATATTAATAAATTTAATAATTTCTGAGTTGTAAGGATTTTTCAAAAATTTAGTATTTTAACATGCACCTATACATGAAATTTGCGTTAATCAATATGAGTGTTAAGTATGGCAAATAGAGCATAATTTAAAAAATAATAATATATATTTTTTTTATTTAATATTTATTTATCCTTTTAAAATTACTTTTTAAATGTAACAATTTTTAAAACTTATAAAATCCTAAAAGTAAGTTATTTTAATACAACCCTTATTTAATTTCAAGTCGAAAAGCTTTCATAACATAATTTTAATTATACTATAGTTCCCTATACCTATCTTTTATGGTTTAGCCAGAAAATAGCTAATTTTCTCTCACATAAGTTTTAAATAAAATAAATACCGTCAATTTCCGTGGATTTGGCGTCCATGACACTTCCTAATAAAGAGAAATAAAATGAGCAATAAGTTTATTTCGTAAATGGATAATTAGCTATTTTATATTATTAAATATGATTTAGTCGCTACTTAACAATCATATCCCATAAACCAAATTTCATGTTTTACTGTCGCTCTGTTCTACCGACTGATCCATGTTTTTAAAAGTTTGTAAATACCAAATTTTTGACAAATCGTTAATAACTCAAAAACTATTAAATTTAAGCATAGGATAATAATATACAAAATGTTCTTCAAATTGATCAAGCAATGTAAAAATATCATAGTTCGATATAAACAAAGTATGTTTGATATTATGCTCTGACTATTTCGGATACCTTGTATAATTCAAAATAATTTTAAATTGTAAACGTAATGCCTAAAATTGAGTAGTTTAGATGCTGCGTTGAGAGTAGAGCACCTGGTAGTCATGTTGTGTTTAAAAGTATCTAATATGCATTTCCTCAAGCTTTTAAAGTTGTTACATCTGCCACTTTTAGCACAGCGTTGGTATAAAAAAAATCATCACCTAATAAGGCTCAAATCACATTTTTTTTAAAGATCTTATCACTATACTCGTTTTTTTAAATATATCCATTATATTATTATACATCACTACTGACATTGACTGACTTAAGCAAATAGTTTAGTTGCTTTTTTTTATTAATCTTTTAAGCCATGTGTTCTAGCTTCAAGCTATTTGTCAACCTAGTTTTTATAATCACAATATTTTATTATTAAGCCAAATACGATTTTAGTAAAAATGCTTTTCTAACCATTTATCCACTATTAATATATTCTTTATTAAAATAAATAATATATTTATATTTAAAAAGGTTACATTACCATGCACATTGTTAGAATGTTTATATTCGTAGGCTGTTTATACAAGGTGTTAGTTAGCAACTTTTGATTTGGTAATTTTGCTGTATTTGAGGCTTTTTTACTGTAGACAAATCAAAGAAGGAATCACTATTTTCCTACAGTTGGATATTTTTTAGTTATTTCTTATTTACAGAAACTCTTGACTTTTAAGTAGTGGCCTAATTCTTACTAAAGTTATTGAAACTATTTTTAGTTTTATGTAGTTTCAAATCGGGGTGTTTGAGATATTCAATTATGTCTGTCTACTTAAAGAAACATTCATTTGATAAACAACTTTGTGTTTTTCTAGTACCCCGTATTAGAAATATTCTAGACACGCGCCTGGTATCGCATACGTATGTACATGAAAATAACACGTACCTTTTTAGCTTTAGATTTATTAGTAAGATAAAAATGCAGAGTTATTTAATATACATTAAGAAATGTTCCCTTTAGACATACCTATATTTTATTGTTAATTTATATTTTTTACGTTGCTTTAATTTAGTAAAGCAACTAAGCAATATGAAAAAAGAGGATACATGGACATTTAAAACCTATAAACTAACTAGGTTGCGTCATAGAGGAGCGTGTTCGGGTTTGTTTGTGAAAAACAGTTCGATGGTTGAAAGGCAAAAGGTCATAAGCGACAGTTTAATAACTTCGCAGTAGAACGATATAAAGTTTTTTTTAACTTAAAATTATTTTTATTTTCAGGCGCATTTTTTTAATTTCAAAATTGCTACAATAAAATCTAAGACGTAATGACTATAAATACACAACAACATAGCCTTATATAACAAAATTGCTGTCGCTTAATCAATTTAGTGACCAAATTACATTTGGGTAAGAGGTCTCAACAAACCATACATTAAATGTTAGCATTTTGGTAAAACGTTTTAACCTCGTTAGATTTATATAAATGATTTAGTAAAATGTTTTAACCACCTTACTTTTAAATACAAATAATTAGGTAAAACGTTTTAATCACCTTACTTTTAAATACAAATAATTAGTCAAAACGTTTTAACCACCTGATTAGTAAATATCAGAGAACGAGAAGCGACAGCTCGGCGTTTTGCGGGTCCTGTTTTGGTACGCGCATGTGGCAAATATGTTGTGTATCGCTAAAAAACATGTGCTCGTCTAAATTATGTTTAGTCCGCGAGCGGACGTTGCGCCTAGCTAATTGTGATATTATTTTGTTTTCGTTCTGTGTTGTAAAATGTCTGGATATTATTGTGCCTACCCGTATTGTTCAGTCAAAACCGGCCAAGGATTAAGTTTATTTCGTTTTCCAAAGGAGTACGAACGGTAATTATTATGATAATCAATTAATTATAATATGGATGATAGATTTAAAATTTTTAATCTTAATGTTTTTTTGGGATGTACGTACATATTTTTAACAGACTTGATAAATAAAGATGGATGGAGCTTATTAGTTTCCTTATGTTTTTATGTTTAATCGCGAATAATTGTTGATATGATAAAATAAAATAATAAGATATAAGTTGTAACGGTCTGGTTAAAATAGTTTTTGGGTAGATTTATTTCAAAAGGGGTAGAAATAATGGATATTATGTTGCTTTAAATAAAATATTTTGTTATAGTGCAAAATTGTGGATAGACGCCTGCAGTAGGTCAGATTTATTGCCAAAGATAATAAATTCACACAAAAACTATCGGCTTTGTGAAAACCATTTCGAAGAAAAATATTGTTCAAGAAGTGCAACTATTAAAAAAACCTTATTTCGCAAGCAGTACCCACAAAGTTTTCTAACGTTTCGCCAACATGTGAAGAAATGCCTGAAGAATTTATTCCTTCATTAGGAGAGCCTCTCAAAAAAATTATTATATTGTCAGGTTTGTATGCTTTATACAGTGACCGGCAGAAAGTTCGAACCAAAGGGTTTTATTTGAAAACTTACCAAATTTTTTTGGCGGTTGAAAAGTTCTGCATGTCCTTAAGCAAAAAAGAGCATAGACAAAACTAGTAAATATTGCGCCGTATACGAGGAAGAGGTAAGTATACTAATAGAACCTTTAAATATATAAAAGGCGACAAAAAAGTTATACGAAAGCTACGAATTTTATCACATATATAAGTTTTTTTAAATAGGCAAATGTAAAACAATATGTAATTATTATTCCTCTAGTAATTTCCGAATTAACATGTATTTCTGAATAAAATTTTTGTTTTTTTACAACAGCTTTTTACTTATTCAGGGTGAATTAACTTTTTTTTAATCCCCGAAGGACCACATTTTTTTTATCCATGGGTAAGTAACTATGACACTAAAGCAATTGTCAAAAACGTCACTGTAGTTTTTAAAGCGCAAAAAACTGTGTAACAAATTACTGACGTTTTAATAAAATGATAATTTATCTCACGCCACCCTATATCTACGTATACCTAGTCACGATATATTTTGACGTACCTAATAGTGTTCTATAACTTATGTTATAATATGTTTATAATATATAAGTACATATTTTTGCCCGTCACAAATCGAACGAAACTCAAACAAATCTATAAAAGCGTTAGAAATTTAATAGTTTTTTAATATAATAATTTTTTTCATTTTCTACCTCAATAATATTCTTAATTCCCAAGACTAACAAATTTACTACTTTTTTAAAGTTTTTATGTTTGAAAAATAAATCAAGTTATAACATTTGCACCTGTACTAAGAAGTAACGTCGCTCAGTGTAGAAAATAAGCAAGTTTTCTCGGAGTATTGAATTGTGGATCGACCGTTATCGTTGTGTGAAGGTCACTGAAAAACGACCAGTCGATATCAAAGCTTCTGCTGTTAATATTCTGTGGTAAATATAGGCTAATAGGTTTAAATGTTCTAACATTCTCGTAAAAGAGCTCAAGCGACAATACTTGCATGTTTTATTTTGTAGCAAAACAGGATAACGACCAATATTAAAAATAAATTGGATAGCAAATTGGTTTAAATAAGATTTAATTGTTTTCCCAAGTAATCTAAACGACAGTTGTTTCAAATTATCCTTTATTTTGGCGCTTGGTAGGAAAAAGTGGCTTACAATTTATTATTTTTCGGTTGACTCAAGCGACAAAAATATCATAGTGGAAAGCTAAAACTTCGCTTATTCAACGCGGAAAAACAAAAAACATTAGTAACGTTTAAATATAAATTTCACGAAATGTATCGCTTAAGACCTTTTGCCTTTCAAGCATCGAGTTGGATAATATTTTGTGGTCGCAAAATATAAACACTTGTTGCTTGCTTCTTGTTCTTCTCTCGTGCAAATCTGTGTCCTCTTTTTCATGATGTATTAACGTTTCTTGTAGCTTAATGTACCTATTATGTGCATGTATGCCAAATTAAAAACAATTTATTAAACATATTTTTGACTCTTTATAGTAGGGTCCTCTATATTACTATATAATATATTTCAAGTATATATTTTATAAAATTTTTATGCCTATAAGAAATCTTTCTTATACAATACAAAATATTTATGTTACCAAAAATATTTACTCAGTATCATTATCTACTTAATGTGTGAGGTTGTGATAAAACATATACTTGGACGCCAATCAAAAAGAAAGCTGGGAAAAAAGAGATGGTACTATTTTTTGATTAGGAATATTTTTCGATAATATGTAAGTATGTGTTTAGATTGTAGGGTTAATTCTACGATAAGTATTATTGTTTATTATTATTGAGAGGAAGGCTTAGCGAAAAGTTGTTAAAACAAAATTCTTGTGGTTTGCTTTTCGCCGGCATGGTTTCTTTGATTGGAGTGTTTATTTCTGTAAATTAATATTTTTCAGTTTGTATTATTTAGTGTTTTAATAAATTCTTTCAAGTAAAACTATACTTATGTTGATTCATTGAAATTTTACTATTGAATAAGATAATTTTACTGAAAGCATTCGAACTTGACAAACATTTTAAATGGGGAAAAAATTCTATACATCATAAGTATACAGTGTCACCATTAAAGTCCGCACCATATGGAACTTTTTTTTATTAATAAGGTTAGTTAAAATTAAATATCAGCAATCGTTTTTGCTTCAAATTAGACTAAAAATTATATATTCAATTGTCACCATCTGTCAAAAATTACATTTTTGTCAAAAAATGCTGAAAAATGGCATTGTTTTACCGAATTTCAAAAAATGTTATTAGAAAAAGTTGTTTCCAGTACAATTTTAGGCCTGAATACAAAGTTTCAGATATCTAGCGCAAAGTTGAATTTTTTGCCATTTTTTCAAAGTAACTTTTTTTATATAATGTAAGTTGGCTTAATGGATTTTAAACTATTTGTTTATACCATACTTAATAATTTATTTAGTTTGTATGCTTATTTTTTCACTAGAATACCATTTTTTTTTTCGAAATATAGAATTAGAGGCAAAAAAAAATTACACGGGTGGTGCAAAGTTATCATAATTTCAAAATTTTAACAGATAGACGTCATATCGTCGGTTAAGATTGTTAACCTGCTATCTCCACTTTTGACTAATTTTGTTTTATTCAACTATTTAAATATAGATGGCGTTCTGCATCACCCAGAAATACTTCTAACTCTAAATTGTAAACACAGCGTCCGTAAATCTAGTATGCGTAAACCGTCTAACTCCACAGTAAAACCGTATAACTGCTATCTCCAATGTTTTGCTGTGTAACGGGCAGCACAATGGTAATACGCTCTAGTAAGGAAATATCGTTTTTCTTTGTTCCTGTACAATTGTGTATTTGTGAGTTAGCAGGTTAACACTCTTAACCGACGATATGTTCTATTTTTTTGATAGTACATACACGTAAAAAGTTAAAAAAACTTATAATTAAATTCCCAGATATCAGATTAGTTCACAAATTTCAAATGACAAATTATATTATTTAATATTTCATAAAAATTATTATTTTATACTAAATATAATTTATTGTAACTATAATTATTAGGAGGAAGAAACAAAAAGGAACGTTAATAATAATTTTAAATAGGTAACACAAAAGCAATATAAATTTCACATTTTAATGTGACGTCCTCCTAATAATGATCGTTGTAATAAATTATATTCAGTATAAAATATTAAATAATATAATTTGTCAGTTGAAATTTTTGAACTAATCTGATATCTGGGAATTTAATTATAAGTTTTTTAAACTTTTTACGTTTATGTACTATCAAAAAAAAGAACATATGACGTCTATCTGTTAAAATTTTTAAATTATGATAACTTTGCACCACCCGTGTAAATTTTTTTTGCCTCCATTTCTATATTTCGAAAAAAAATGGTATTCTAGTGAAAAAATAAGCATACAAACTAAATAAATTATTAAGTATGGTATAAACAAATAGTTTAAAATCCATTAAGCCAACTTACATTATATAAAAAAAAAGTTACTTTGAAAAAATGGCAAAAAATTCAACTTTGCGCTAGATATCTGAAACTTTGTATTCAGAGCTAAAATTGTACTGGAAACAACTTTTTCTAATAACATTTTTTGAAATTCGGTAAAACAATGCCATTTTTCAGCATTTTTTGACAAAAATGTCATTTTTGACAGATACCGAATGACAGATGGTGACCATTGAATATATAATTTTTAGTCTAATTTGAAGCAAAAACGATTGCTGATATTTAATTTTAACTAACCTCATTAATAAAAAAAAGTTTCATATGGTGCTGACTTTAATGGTGACACTGTATATTGTCATAAAACATATTATGGCAGCAAAAAAAACAACATATTTCGTTCCAAAACGTCAAGAAGTATAATTCGTGTGTGACATCCACGAAATAGGATATAGGTTGGCAATAAATTGAACTACGTTGAGAATTACACCTTAAAACAACAATACAATAACAATAACACACGGCAATCCAAATGCAAACTCGGTCGCTCGGCCACCGCTCAGGATGACGGATGACGGAAAAGTCATACTTCCTGACGTCATCGGGCTTGGCGCGCTTAAAAGGTCGTTTGAAATGCTTTTGACACGCGCGAACCTTTAAAGAATTTTTACCTAGTTGCAAAAAGCATTTGATACAGTATCACCTAATAAACTGTTATCTAAACTAGAATCTTATGGAGTTAGAGGCACCATGCACATAGGTATAATTTATTTAAAAGTTACTTATCAGATAGAGAACAGAAAGTAAAAATAGATAATTTCCGTAGTAAAAAACTACTTTAATTTGTGGTGTTCCTCAGGGTACTGTGTTGGGACCAATTTTATTCTTACTTTATATTAATGATATATTAAAATCGGAGTTAAATGGAAAGATATTTTCATATGCAGATTATACTGCATTAATAATACCAGCTAATACTTGGTGAAATGAATGCATTTTAAATTCAAAACTATAGACATTTCAATAATAAAAAATAATTTGTGTTATGACCTATGTTAAACTTAAATTTAACTAAAACAAGATTTATGACTTTCTTGTTATAAAGATACTCAGCCGAATAGTTTAAAAGAAATGAAAATTCATGATTTAAATTGTTTAGATAAATATCAGATATAGTTAGAATTAATTATGCCAACTGTTCTTGCCAAAATAAAATTAAAAAAGTTGTATTTATGAATATTGATTGACCAAAATTTTAAATGGGAATTAGTTTTGAACAAAATAAATAAACGAAGATTATAATAAAATACAACACTGGACTGAGTTAAATTTCTAAAAAGAACGCTCAACTTGGCTTTGCCACGCTATTTCCAATTTGAGTTTGCCACAGTTTAATTATTGTATTTTATATCTATTTCAAAAATATGTTCAGTGACATATAAGGGGACAACTTCCCTTTAATTGACTAGCTGATGCCACAGAAAAAAAAAGGGTTTAGCTGATGCTTATCTGCTAGACTTCGCCCTTTAAATTGTAATTCTTTATAAAGACTATAGAGGATCTCCATAATAAAGACTAAGGCGGCACTATGTGCTGGCGTGTCCAAAACTCCAAAAACAGAGTTAATCACAGAACTCCAATAAAGGAGTTGATTAATCGGGATAGGATAGGGAACAGGCACAGAAAAATAAAGGGTTAGAGGGAACGGACCGATGAAATGGAGCAAAAGCTTCACCACCATCATGGCCCTCTGTGGCCCCGATTTTAAAGAAATAAGTGAGATCAAAAACCTTATAACCACGATACCTATATACATTTATGTATAGGGTGTATCCAACAAATCCTTACACCCAGAGTGTATCGTGCATATAACAATAATTAGTGAGACAACCTGTTTCTCACTGACTTCTCCCGGAAGGCCTGGACTACAATTAAGTGAGAAAACTGGTTGCACTTTCTTCTGTGAGGTGACAGTGACATTTGCAAAACAGTGTCGTCGGGTAAAAGGAATAAAAGGATAATTTATTTGCAAAATTTGTTGAGTCCGTTCTTGAGGTCAAAACATGGCAGATTCTTTGAACGTGCAAAACGAAAATTTTGTACAAATTATAAGATTTTCCGACCGTGAACTAGTCTACTTTTATTTCTTGGCAATTTAGGCAAAGCTACGAATAATATTATGGTAAGATTAGCTTTGTAATTACTTAACTTTGGTTAGTAAATAATTATGATCCTATAATGATGTAATGTGGTTGCTAAAATATAAAATTTCTGTAATCATTTGATTAATATAGGATAACAGCCCACAAAAAAGTGCAAACAGCGGCCCCAGTGGTACCAATGCAGAGTCTGAGGGAGAAGAACAAGATGAACCATCTTTTTCTCAGGTAAGTTAAAGTCTTGTGGAACTGGAATGATTAGGCTCCAATTTCTTCTATTTGTTATCAATTCTCCCAAGTAAACTAACGGCCAAATTTGAACCCGATACCCTGAAACAACTGTTGAAAACCTCAAAAGCCTGAATTCTACTTGAAATACCTACTTTAATATTTAAGAAAGTTATTTTCCTGTTCATTCAGTTAGGTCTATTGTTTAAATTGGAATAATTTTCTTTAATTTTCGCAATAAACTGTTAAACCTAACAAGTCCAAATATTCCAGGTTTTGCGGTATACCTAATTTAATTCAGTTTTTATTTGTGTTTATTATTTTACTTCTTACCTATCGTTTGATCCACAGACCAAGCCGAGGACCAAGCACTAGGTCTGGGGTTTGATCCCATGTTACTAAAATTGTTAATAAAACAACTTTTTTAGCCATCCGTTGAAGATGAACTTGCTACATTCCGAGCCAGATGGCAACAGGAGATTCAGTCTCAACCATCACCAAAAGAACAGTCTCCTAACAAGGAGAGGGGTTCAAGTCATAAAATAAGAGAGTTCTCAGACAATAACTCTGAGGAGCACATTTCTAAATCCCTGTTTATAAAAGGTAACTACTTTTAAAAATTTGATGTAAATTTTAAAATACAAAAGTACAAGGTTAATAGGAGATATTGGCAAGATTAAGTCAACATATTTTTCTAATTTAGTAGGTAACTAGGTAAAGGTTCCTACATCCTATATATTATTATAGGCATAAAGGTATTTAATTTAGATTTGATATTATGTATATATGTTTAGGAATAGAAATGGAGAGGGCTGGAAAGCTGTATGAGGCCATTCAATTTTATCGTAAAGCAGTACAAATTGTTCCAGATATAGAATTTAAGTTGGATTACAGGGCTAAACATTTAAATGAAAGAACTGAAGATTCCGAAGGTAAAAATAAATTCTGCATTATTGACATTGTCCTGACTCACAGAACCTATTTTTTATTTTGTAGAAATCCAAGAGTCTGACGAATCAAGTAACGATTCTGATGACAATGAAATCGTGGAAGATGGACAACTTTTACCCCGAATTCAAAAGAAAATATCAAAAGTTGGGTATCTGTGCTCTCCAAAATTTGAGCAAAGTGTATGTATTTAATTAATACAAGGTTTTTTATTTCAAGCATTAAAAAGAAATTGTAAATACCCTCTCCAAAATGCTCTTGAAGCTTGCCCTTAGAATACATCATAATCCAGGAATTTTTTTTTTATTATGTATTTATTTCAGACCTCAAAACATGTCCTTTTAGTTGTTATTTTCTATTTTAGGTGACCCATATATCAACTTTACCTTTAGAAATATTATTATATGTACTGAGGTGGCTAGTTTCCATGGATTTGGATTTAAGATCACTTGAAATGTTCGGGCGTACTTGTAGAGGTTTTTATTTGTGTGCTCGTGATCCAGAAATATGGAGACTGTCATGTCTGCGGTAAGCATTTAAAGATAAATTAAATTAATGTTTCTGTTTTATAATATTTTTTATTTGTAGTCTTATACAGGGTGTTTCAGAATAAGATGCTGATCCTTAACGGTGTGAATCCTTAGGTGATTTTAAGAAGAAAAGTTCATATTAATATATATCCTTAACCTATCAACTTTCGAACTACAGGGCGTTAAAGTTTTAAGAAAAAAATCGTTTTTCTATCATAACTTTAAAAACTTTCTAGCTATTTTTAGGAATTTTTCACACATGCCCTCTAAGCATCAATAGCAATTTTTTGGTGTAGAAAATTTTTAAAAATTTTTAACCAGTGGCGTCCTGAAAGGGTTTGGACTAGACATTTTGGAAAAATATTATGTACGCCACTGCTTTTTCTCAAGATAAAAATTATTTTTAAAATACTCATTCATTTTAGGCCAAATTTAATATCTTGTCTTTTTATCGTCCGATAAACAGTTTCCGACAAAAAAAAATAAAAAGCATTAAATGCGCATTCGCTATGTGCCAATGGTTTATTTTTTAACAATAAATTAAAACAGCTAACTTTAAATAACGTGTGAACAAAAACGAAAATAATTTAGATTAGCTATTGAAAGTGGCCACCACTTGGAAGAATGCATGCTTCAGCTCTTCTCTTCATTGAGTCTCGTACTCTTTGAAAAATTCCTGGAGTATTCCTGATAGTGTCAAAACAAACCATAGGCACATAGCGAATGCGCATTTAATGTTTTTATTTTTTTTTGTCGGTAACTGTTTATCGGACGATAAAAATACAAGATATTAAATTTGGCCTAAAATGAATGAGTATTTTAAAAATAATTTTTATCTTGAGAAAAAGCAGTGGCGTACATAATATTTTTCCAAAATGTCTAGTCCAAACCCTTTCAGGACGCCACTGGTTAAGAAAATTAAAAAATTTTCTACACCAAAAAATGGCTATTGATGCTTATGTGAAACATTCCTAAAAATAGCTAGAAAGTTATTAAAGTTATGATAGAAAAACGATTTTTTTCTTAAAACTTTAACGCCCTGTAGTTCGAAAGTTGATAGGTTAAGGATATATATTAATATGAACTTTTCTTCTTAAAATCACCTAAGGATTCACACCGTTAAGGATCAGCATCTTATTCTGAAACACCCTGTATATATATTTAAAAATAAAAACCTTATACAATTTAAAAACCATAATCACAATACACGTCATAAAAATTAAATAACCATAAAACCTAAAATAAATAAGTTCATAGGACAAAAAAATTTCAAATACTTATTTATGTTTTTATTTTTAAACAATTATTTACCAACAAAAATTAAAAAATTGTTTTCATTAAAAAAATGTTAAGTCTAAATAAAAACATTAGGGTTAGCGGGATATATATCCGTGATAAATATCATGATATTTATGCGACGATATTTATCCTGATATATATCAATATTTTTTTTTCTAAAATTCTATTCATCAGTATAAAAATATGGCCCCGCCGGCAGCAGCGTATTATGCTGCTTAAGATGCGGTGATTCCCCGTCTTTCCGAGACGTTGACCGCCTGTTGTTCTTTGCCGCGTGTCATTTTTATTCCGATTTCTTATTGAACGGAGCAATATTTTGCTGTTTGTTTTATGAAATAAAAATTTTACAATGCCAAAAATAAAAAATCCAGTTTGGGCTATTTTTAATTTATTTAACAAGCCCAGTAATTCTGGGTTCATGCGCGTATTTGATGGGGGGGGGGGGGGGGTAATGAATGGGGTAGGTGCCCCCCCGAGCCATTTTTTTTTTAAATTGGACAGGTAAAAATCGAGAGCAATAAATTTTGATTGATTTTCTTCAAAAAAACTATCAAAAAAAAATGTCATAACCCCACACCAGAATCATTAACCCCCACAAAGATCAACTCCAGATACGCGCCTGTCTGGGTTTTAAGTAAGCAAAAATAGGTATATAATGTGTTCATATTCATAAGCTTGTATTTTTTACCTACATTTTACATTCCTAACATAGGAGTACGTACTAAAAAAACCGTTGTTATTGTGATAGCAACTATCATTGAATAGAATTGGAATGGAATACAAATTACAGGTTTATAACATGTTTATATTAAATTAAGTGATTTTGAATTTTTAAAATATATCTTTACAGAAAACAGATAAAATAATTAAAAATTTAAATAAACATCCAAAATATATCGGATATTTGTATATTTATATAAATATCATGATAATTGCCAACACTGTAAAACATGGATATTAAAAACACACAATTTAAAAATAATTTTAGAAATGCTTTAAATAATTAATATTGTTTTGAATAATTTATATAAGTAGGTAATATTTTTTACTTAAAAATTATAAATTAATAATTTTATTATAGCTAATATATTTCTTAAAAAAAAACTGCGTTACAAAAAAAAAGTGCGCGGATAATGGTATGACGTACTATGTTTTCAAACTTTATGCTTTCGCGGCGTCTTTTTAATTGTTTCGAAAGTTTTGTTACACTCTAGAAAGATTTTTATTATTGGGATGTATTATCAATAGGTTGTAATTCAGGATGTCAGTGCTGAATATGATAAATTATAGCGAAGAAGCCCAATCTATTCCAGCTTTATCAGTTTTTATTTTTAGGATATGGGGTCTAAATTGTGGCCCATCACCGGGCCCGTACATATCGTGGCGCCACATGTTTCTAGAACGACCGAGAGTGAATTTCAATGGTTGTTATATTAGTAAAACTACCTACGTCAGGCATGGAGAAAATAGTTTTCAGGATCAGTTTTACAGACCCTGGCATTTGGTGGCCTATTACAGATACTTAAGGTAAGTTTAAGATAAGGGAATCCAAGTATATTGTGCTGCAAGTGAATCCCACAAAAGTTTTATATATTTTAATTTTGTTCCCACCCAGGAAAAAACTCGTTACCGATCGGTCATTGGTTCAATTTAGTAAAAGCCTAATTAACAAATATTTATCATAACACAAAATATGTGCCAAATAATAAAAAATATAGGTAAATAATATAATAAAATTATAATGCCCTCAGAAAAAATAAAAAAAAAAACCAAGTGAACCACATAAAAATCGACTTGTAATTCTTGATAGCTAACTATTAGTTTAATTATTTGGTACCTATAGCACTGCCCAGGTTTGTAACCATATAATTGGAATCATCAGGTAACTCTAATACACTTTCTTTAAAAAAATATTTGTTTTACACAGGTTTTTTCCCGATGGTATTGTTTTAATGTTAACATCGCCCGATGAACCGACCCAGTGTGTTGGTCAAATGAAAAATAGAACTCCTAGACAGCCAGTCATGGTGGGATATTATAGACTGAAAGATGATAAGGTAATTTGGAGCTTAGTTTAACCCGTTAAATTTTAAGTTGTTTGGTACCCTTCAATTTTTGTATTAACAAATTGCAATTGTATTTACTTGCTGCATTAGCTGTACTTATACCAGTCCAGAGCTGGGTAAGCTACTGAAAAAAATTTGCTAGCTACAAGCTACTTAAAATTTAAGTAGTTAAGCTACTATTCTTTGAAGGTAGCTTGACTAAGCTACAAGCTACTTTTCTTTAAGGCTACTTCTATAAATTACTCTGAAGTAGAGACCGGCGAAAGGTTCGGTTTCGGCTAATTTTGGCCAAAAAATCTAGTTTCGGTGACAGTTTCGGTTTCGGCCAAAAAAAAACGGCCATGCCGAAACTCAGTATGCGTGAATTGTCGCGCACCGTTCGGCTAACTTTGGGTGGGTTCGTAGGCAGTTTTGTCTATATAAATAATAGATTTTTTCTATGTCGACCTTTTTTTTTTAGTGGGAAGAGTTCAATCCGTTCCCAAGATCGATCTCGTCCTATATAAAATAAATTAAATTTCAGTAATACAATAATATTTTTAAGTTTCGGTTTCGGCCGAAACTGAGGCCAAGGCCGAAGATTCGGTTTCGGCTGAAAATCTTGTTTTGGTCGGACACTACTCTGAAGGTTATACTTTGTTAGTAAATGTAGTTTTGAAAAACTTCGTCCTTTTATAACATACGATGATAGCGAGTAAGAATTTACAAAAAAAAATACTAAAAATATAATTATTGTTAAATTAGAAAAAATATTCAAAAGTCCCAATTCATAACTTTCTTCATTTCTAGATCTAAAATACATACCATAGGGCTGGGGTGTCAATATATAGGCACTATAAAGTATTTCTTTTCGTTATGTATAGTTTGTTTGGGTTTGTTCAATTTTAATAAAATTTGGTATGGTGACTATGGTATCGCATTTACATATACATACTATAAAACGTATATGTCAAATTTGACAGGGTGTCCTTAAAAAGCGGTACATAGGATACCTGTCAAAATGGCAATTTGGTAAAATTTTCGTCGTTTCTCAAATAATATGTCAGGTTGTATAGACTGTGACCAAACGATTTTGGAAAAAATACGCAAAAAAATCCACTGTCTCTGTCAATGTTAAATATAAGGTGATGCGATATTAACGATGAAACAAAGAAGAAATAATAAGCGATATTGATAAAACGAAGTATGGGGTCGTATAGTTATTGACGCCTGGATTTCAGGAAAAATACGCAAAAAATTTTACTCAAGATTTGACACCTGTCTATGTCATCTTGTCTTGCAGTAGGTAGCTTAAATTATTTATGAGTAAATTAAGCTACCAAAAGAAGCTTAAGCTATTTCGAGTAACTAGCTACTTTTAAAAATAGCTTTATGAATCCGTAAAAGATAATGTAAAAGCTACAGCTACAAGCTACTTGGTGTGGAAGTAGCTTGAAGAAAGCTATTAGCTATCAAAAAAGGAGCTAGCCAGTAGCTTAACTACTTAGTAGCTAGCTACTACTCAGCTCTGCCCCTGTATACATGGGTTAGTTGAAAGTAGCTAAAGTTAATTTGATAATAATAAGTCCAGAAAGTAATATTTGTTTTATTTGTTTGTTTTATTTTTTATTGTATTATTTTTTTTATGGATTTCCACCAAGTAACGACCAATAATATTAAAGTCCAGAAAGTAATCTTTAAAAATAGCTCCCCATGTCCTGAATTAGGTACCTCCTCCTTATTCGGTAACGGTTATTATTTTAAAAATTAGGTTAAATAGTTGCAATTTATGACACCCTTACTATGTTGCAAATACAATTTTGATGACGATTTTTTTTATCTAAAGGCTGATCCGCACCTATGCATTTTCACCCTACATTTTTGAATCGTGATTGCTATAGCTGATTTTATGATTTTTTAACGCATATGCATCAAATTCCCGATATGTCCACATTATTGATTTTTTTAATTTAAAATTTGATTGTTGGTAATTTTTTGTTTTAATATTGGTGCAATTTGACAGAATACAAAATCGGTTGATTTTGCTTCAGATAAGTCATCTCTAAACCTAAAAGGCAGCAGAGAAACGCGGTTAAAACTGAAAACTGACAGATGTCTTGTTTATTTTTTGTCAAATGAGCGAAGTTATATTTTATAAGGCAATTCCACCAACAGAAATGTCTAGGGAATTTTGACAAAATCGCATGGGGTGTGCAAATATTAAGAACTTGTTCTTCTTTTTCAAGGGTGAAAAACGCTGCAACTTTTACTCACGCTGAAATGCATAAATGTGGGTCCCAAATTGAATGAAATTTTGATGGAAGGTGAAAATGCATAGGTATGGATCGGCCTTTATATTATAGTCACAGTAAAAATAATTAAATACTATTTTAACGTCTGCCTTTCTTTAAAATAATATAAACTCTTGCACCGGCCGAGTAAATATTTAGAATTAAAACAAAATGTACTTACCAGGAGAAAAACGATTTCATAGTCTGGTACAGTCGAGCATTGTTGTCCGCTTAAGAAACTTAACGCACTATAAGTCTTATTCTTACTGATTGGTAAAACTATTTCTAACACTATAATTATTTTTTTATCACTGCCATTAAAATATCGATAGGAAATCCGCGAAACTATTAAAAAGGTAAAATGCTGTTAAAAGGTATGTCTTAATGATGCATTTTTTAATTTATCGTCGACTTATCGTTTCTATTAATTCGATTGTTTAACTAAGGATAGCATGTTATCGACTTGGTGGCCATTGGAATTGGAACCATTTGATACATAATATTAGATATGTTGGATGATAGCTCCTAGTCCGTTTGGTTAATTGGACACGTACGACGCCCTCTACAACTAAAAATTTGTAACTTTGCTGCATAAGCAGCCATACGGCATAGTTTTCCAATGGTACTAACCACAGACATAATAATAATAAGTTTATTTAAAATTTAATAATTTAATAAATATGTTTTCTATAAACTTGTGCTCCAAGAACGAAACAAATTTTACGACGACGTAAAACTTCATTTAAATACCACATTCTTCAATCCCCTGAAGCCGAGCTTGTTAGGGGCAAATCTTATTTTTTGTTTTAGTATGTAAAATCGTAAATCATAAATATGCATTAAAAATCAAGTTTTAAAGTAAAAATTTTAATTTATAGTATAAACGCAGTTCTTTTTGAAGAAATATTTTACCTATAATAAAACTATTAATTTATAATTTTTAAGTAAAAAATATTACTTATAATAAATTATTCAGAACAATATTAATTAATTAAAGCATTTCTAAAAATATTTTCCATTTGTCTGTTTTTAATATCCATGTTTTTATTTCGACTTTAAATTTTTTTAATGAAATCAATTTTTTAATTTTTGTTGGTAAATAATCGTTTAAATAAAAACATAAATATTTGAAATTTTTTTGTCCTATGTACTTATTTATTTTAGGTTTTATGGTTATTTCATTTTTATGACGTGTATTATGATTATGGTTTGTAAATAATTGTATAAGGCTTTTATTTTTAAATATATATTATATTAAGATGTTATAAATGTAAAGTTGTCTTATGTTCAACTTTTTTGTTTCTGAATATAATTCTTTTGAAGGATAAGGATAATCTTTATTAAATATAATTTTTAGAAACCTTTTTTGTAATATTTCTAATTTTTTAACTAAAGTTCTATTTATTCCTCCCCAACCTAAAATTCCGTAATTTAAATGAGTTTTAACTAACGCGTAATATAATATTTTCATGTCTTACATTTAAAATTTTTTTAATGTTGTTAAAAATCGGTAGTAAACTTCTTAATTTTTTAATTAAGTAGTATTCTGAGTGAAAATTCCAATTTAATTTACTGTCAAAAATAATTCCTAAATATTTTATTTTATTAATTTTAAAAATTTGAATGTCTTCATTTATTTGAATACTTCGTGGTAGGTTATTTAGGTTTAAAGTAAAAGGAATATAATTTGTTTTATTAAAATTAGTTGTTATCAAACCAATTTTTTATAATTTTAAAATCTTTTTTAATTTTATTATTTAAGTTGTCCCAATTTGTATCGGTATAAAAAATTGTAGTAGCATCTGCAAAACTATGAATTTGCCTATCGCAATTTATACTAAATAAGTTGGTAACATAAATATTAAAAAATAATGGTCCTAAGAGTGTTCCTTGAGGAACACCATACCTAAATATTTTTGGATAGCTTTTTTCTTTATCTATAAGTTGGTCTATTTTTCAGATAATTTTTAATTAATTCTAATTTCTTTTCTCTGAATCCAATATTTTCGAACTTTTTAACAGTAAATTATGGCTAACTGTATCAAAGGTTTTTGATATAATATAAGGAGACAAAAGAATAATGATCTGGTACCTATTATAGATGTATATCAATGCTATTAAATATCGTTTGTAGGAGAGGCGGTGAAGAGCTGGGTGGGGCAGGGAGTAGGGATTACGGAGGATTTACCTTTGAATGTGACCTTGCTACTTACGATAGAAGAAAACTAACCTACAAATAACCCAGCTTTTTATTTACTCACCCATGAAAAGTAACTGCAGAATTAATTATTATTTACCGAATTCTCGCATAATTGGTACTTGCGACTCATCTTAATTAGCCTTCAGAAAACGTCACAAAACACTAAAAACACAGCAATTATTACACAAAACCGATAACCTGAACATTTTTTATATCGATGCATCAAAAACATCGATATTTTCAATACGATGTATCGTTTTATATAATATTGAAATAGGCATACAAATGAAACTTGTAATTTTAAGGTTACCCTAGTTGTACAAAGATCCGATACCGCCAAGGCTATACAATCGACCTTTAGGAGAGTCACAAGAAGAAGAGAAGTCGATAACTCCGAACAAACGTTTCATATGGTAAGTGAATAAAAATACTAAAAAAAATAGTGTGTACAATACAAACAAGTTTTACTTTTATTTAGAACAGTTATTATTATATATATTATTAGTCATTAGATGACATAGTATATTTATCTTAGCCTTACTGTACAAGAGTACGAGCGTACATTAGTCAATTTTAACATTTAAAAATTACTCCGTTAAGGTTTTGTACATCTTTTAAACAATGTGGTTCGGAAAGTGTTGTTAAGCATTAGGTACTTCCCGAACTCACATAATGATTTATTTCCCGGACTCTGAGTAATACACCTTAATATGAAGACAAAAAGAACACAGTGTCATCAGTAAAGTGTTCATTAAGTGGAAAATAAATTTTAGTTTAACTTATCGTAAAGTTTATCTATTTTCAACGATTTAATTTAAAACCCCTTTATTTTATTTTTTTACTTTCAGACACAAACTACGTTTTCAAAAATACGTATTTTATGAAGTTACCTTATACATGGTCAAAAACAATTGAACTTTGCATCACATGCCACCAAATTTTAATGGCCCATCTTTGGTTTTGTAGAAAAACACACATTTAATATGGCGCTACTTTAAAGAAAATGTATCTGAAATAAAGCATTGTCAAAACTGAGAAGTTTTATGTAGGTTGCGTTGAGTCTTATTTTGCAAAAGTGGTGCAATTTACAAAATATGGGTAAAAAATCAAAATTATCTTATGCAGCTAAAATTTTGCATGTGGGCTAGAAACTTTTTCCAATAACTTTTTTCGATATTTTCAGAAATAACCCCACTTCTAAATTATTTTTTGGAAAAATTAAAATTTGACAGATAATGCGAATCACGTGACTACTATTTTTTGCTTAATTTTCATCTCGATCGAAGCAGAACTTGATGCCAAAGTCGAATTTTGAATAAAGCTATTAATAAAAAAAAATCCCATATGATGCGGACTTTACTGGTGACACTGTAGACCATGTAAATTCAACATTCTTTCAGAGAACTTACTTTTTACTGGATTTTAGCATTTGCTTGTAGACATAATACATATAGACCATGTGAATATAACATTATTTCAGAGCACTTACTTTTAGTACTGGATTTTAGTACTTGCTTGTTGTAAACTCGCCTTAACATGAAGAGTTAAGTAATATTTACCTTTAGACATTTTTACTTCATATTCAGCAAAATAACACCAGAAAAATAACTATTTTATAATAAGAGCCATAGACAAAAAACACAAAGTCCTGTAGTATCGTAGTACTGGTATGTACATGGTTCTGGTCTGATGACACTGTAGACCATGTTAATTTAACATTCTTTCAGAGAACTTACTTTTTACTGGATTTTAGCATTTGCTTGTTGTAGACATACTACATATAGACCATGTGAATATAACATTATTTCAGAGCACTTACTTTTAGTACTGGATTTTAGTACTTGCTTGTTGTAAACTCGCCTTAACATTAAGAGTTAAGTAATATTTACCTTTAGACATTTTTACTTCATATTCAGCAAAATAACACCAGAAAAATAACTATTTATAATAAGAGCCATAGACAAAAAACACAAAGTCCTGTAGTATCGTAGTACTGGTATGTACATGGTTCTATTACTGAAGTTGTCATCAGCGCACTGAAAAAGCATAGTTTTTAAGGTGAAATCTACTGTTTTGTTTTGAAGGAATTGGAAATTCGGAACCATAAAAACAGACGCCACATTAAGTTAGTATGGAGTTACTATTCCCTATCTACGAGATCAAAGCAGGGCCACGAGAGTACCTGCAATTTCGACCTAAAAACCAACCGCTTTCCTCCTTTGTGGTTTTCGAGGGTGAAAAGTTTTACTTCGGAGTCTGACCAACCTTTGAATTAATCAAAAATATATATTTTTCTATATGTATACTTCAATTTATCAAATAATTGAAAATGCCTTGTGTTTAGGTGTTTAAGTTGTTTGAATAGGTTTTAAAGATGTTTGTCAATAGTGATATAAATTTATAAATATTTGTTATAATTTTAAGGGGAAATTATTGATACTATTATTTATAAAACTATTAAATAGTTTTTTAAATTCAAAAATTATTTTGTTATTTTTACATAGACTCCTTGCTCCATAAGAACTGAGTAGACGCTTATAGTTTCGTCATCAAATAGTACATCATCAGTGTTTCAAATTATCATTTCTTTACCATTGCGGCTATAGCAATAATTATTTTTAGGATTGCATATTAAAATAACATTACAGATACTTAAAGCTTAGATGGTGTTTAAGCCGTTTATTATTTTAATAATGTTCTAGTCAAAAGTCAGATTTACCATAGCCACACACAAGGCATGTAAAGTATTATTTCCATTTTTTTATTGATATTTCTAGTTATTTTTTAAAGTTACCTTGAGACGAGGGGTGTCTCACTAGTCAAAATTTGTACACCTACTGCCAAATTTGGCAGGACTTGTCGTTTTTGCCCTTGTCCTGCCACGGTCCTGCTTGTCCTGCCAAGGTCCTGCCACGGTCCTATTACTGTCCTACCACGGATACACAACTTCTAAATATTTATATTCTTTCTTAACAAAGAAATAAACTCGGAAATAAACAATATATTTTCTTAATAACTTGCATGAACATAATAAATGAGACTGCAAACTCGACTAGTCGACTGTTGTGATTCACCGGTGTTTACAACAGAACTCAAACAGGAATATTATGCGGCGACGCGCGCCGAAAACTTTACAAACTGCGACGTCTGTTACACGCACTTCCATTTCACTTTCAATTAATAAACAAAAGCAAACAAAAATATTTTTTGCTTTCCGCTATTTATCCCTACTTCTAAAGTTATTGGAGAAATCTGATTGGATCTGAAAGGTACTGCCTGTCCTGCTTCGATCCTGCCACAGTCCTGCCAGGTCCTTCCACAGTCCTGCCAGGTCCTTCTACAGTCCTGCCACAGTCCTGTCAGTCCTGCCACGGTCCTGCTAAGTCCTGCCTTAACATTTGTACACCTACTGCCACAGTGAGACACCCCTCGCCTTGAGAGCAAACACTAGTGACGCCTTCGCCATTTTATTTTTCGTTTTCTCCAAAAAGCTGTCAAATACCCGTATTGAAATTAATAAAAGCAAAAAACGAAATTTGGTCATATCTGCCACTATTTCTTTTTCTGCTTTTATTAATTTATAAATCCATCTTTTTTAACTGAAACCTGTAGGTAATTGCTACCCAAAGATGGGTATTTGGCCGATTTTTGGATAAAATGAAGAAGTAAAAAAATATTGATCAAAAAATTAAATGGGTTTAGCCCTAGTCTCAAAATATTCTAAAACAGAAAAAGTAATATTGCTCCCGAGTAAAAAATCGATAGACATAGCAGTAGCGTAAAAATGAAACAGAAAGTTTACAGGAGTCAAAACTTTAAAAAACAGATAATAGTAACTACTGTACTAACTACTAACAACTATTAACGAATTTTTTTATAAAAAAAAAACAACCATCATAATTCCGTGGTATTATGATAAAATTGTTGACCGTAATGGTAAAAAAAAATAATAGTTTCTGAAATACTAATGTGGTATTTTATTGATGAAACGTTAAAATTTAAAAAACCTTTTAGGTACTTGCTTTAAATTTCTAAAGCCTGGAACTCCATAAAACCGTTTTAAAAATTCCATGTCTGCATTTAAAAAAAAATTACTTGACGGCGGTATCTAAAAAACGATATTGAAAAAGTGTTTTTTGTGTTCAACCTTCTCTTTGGGTATCGTGGAAAAAACATCCCCCACTTTTATTTAATGAAAATCATCACCCCTAAAATCAGGCCGCATGCGTCGCACACCCATATGTACTTCTACACAACCAAGTGAAGATATAGAATATTATGTACCTGGATGATTTTTGAAAAGCCGCTTTATTTCGAAGATACAGGACGAGACAAATTTTCGCAAAATCAATTTTGATAAATTTCAAATTATCCCTACACTGGGCTTACCGAGTATACATTTTTTTTAACCTTTTGAGCAAATCAGTTTGAATGTGTATTTCATTTAAATACGTCTCGTAAGTAATCATCAAATTTGTCGAGACTAATTGACATTTGGCTGTTTAACGTGTATATTCTGTATCTAATAGTTTTACTAACTTTTATTAGTGAAGTCGTCTATCATGAATCGCCATACGAACGCCGAAATGACTGACATACATTTCATTTACGGACTTGCTGCTGGCAATTCATTACAAGCTAGGCGGTCGTACATTGAACGATTTCCTGACCGTAATATTCCTGATAGAAAAACCTTCCAATGTATTCATCAACGTATTCATGAAACAGTCACATTGAAACGAAGTGGAGGGTGGAGGACCAGGAAGACCAATGAAAGTAAGAACGGTAGAAGTGGAAAAGAATGTGCTGCTCATGATATTCAAAAAATTGCAAATACTTAAAGACTATGTATTGTACCAATACCACATACAATGCGTTCAGGTACTTCTCCCTGTTGATGGCTTTTGCACACATTGGTTCAAATCCATCAACTACTGATCGAATTTCTCATTCTCAAGGACTATAAGGAATTTATATAATAACCAGGTGTGGGCTGAAGGAAATTCACACGAGGTACTTGAAGATCGTTTTCAACATTAGTTCTCGTTGAACGTTTAGGTTGGAATTGTGGATGACTGGCCAAGTGGACCGGTATTTCAATCAAAAAGATTTACCAGCGAGGTGTATGGTAACCTTTTGGACAATCACTACCTCAGTTTCTGGAGGATGTATCATTGGCAACAAGAAATACAATGTGGTTTATGCACGATCGTGCACCAGCGCATTTTAGTGTGGTTGCTCGTGAGTTTTTAATAGTAATATCCGGGGATCGCTGGATTGGTCGAGGAGGACCTTACTTATGGCCCGCTCGATCCCCGGACTTAAACCCCCTGGATTATTTCTTATGGACCCATCCTAATTCATTAGTCTATACTACTCCAGTGGAAAATCAGGAAGATTTAAGCAATCGGATAATTGTGTAACTCAATAAGTTCGGCAGTCAATGGGATAATATTGGATTCTTGCATCTTAGCTGAATTTGATTTTTAACAGTTCTTGTAGATTAATGTAGATTAAGAAATTTAACATGTAATATGTTGTTATTGTCGAAAATTTTTCTCGACTTTTATTTGCAGAGCAAACCGTTTTTGCAAAAACCATCAAAGGACAAAATATTCTTAGAATAGTCCAGGTGGA
This sequence comes from Polydrusus pterygomalis, assembly GCA_963969555.1. NCBI lineage: Eukaryota > Metazoa > Arthropoda > Insecta > Coleoptera > Curculionidae > Polydrusus > Polydrusus pterygomalis. The sequence continues at coordinate 23,327,534 of OZ018378.1, read as the reverse complement.
CTAACCCCTCTAATTTTTTCCGTATGTTTTATAAACACCCTGTATTTTAAGTAATTTCCATGTATATACTGTTCTTAAGAGAAACTAGTTGTGGAAGGAAACAAATATAACTAAAATGTAAATATCGTATATTTTTAAAAATCACAGCTTATTAGGTTTTCAAAATTGACCTTAACCAAAACAATAATTCAAAGCTTAAAAAATTGTACTTCATCAAAGTTTTCAGTTTTCACCAACGTCTATTTTGAACTAGAACGGCGAAAAGTATCGATGGAAGTAAAAATAAGTCATGGTTTGGAACACGCAAACTCGTGAGTGTGTGAATGAAGTATTGTCAAAGCAAAAAACTCTAAAGAAGTTGCCAGAGTCTATCAGTATCACATCAGTATCAATGTCATCCATTACTAACATAATAATAATAATACTATTGATAACAAAATAGTAACGTATTACAGAGTAGCGTGCGGGAAGGTGTTGATATGGGGAAGAAATTTTACGCGGCGATAAGAATAAGACCCAGTCCCCACCGGCCTAAATTTGACAGCGTACCTAGTCTCTTAGACACAAACCCTTTCAACAGACTTTTTCACATACTCAGTGTGTTTTAACTTATTTTCATTTCTATTTTTCCTTACATTACCTATGTCATTTCGACAATCCATTGATGCCATAAAAGCTCCATTAAGGTTTTATACCACTTATCATTTTCACTTCTTCTAAAACCATCAGCAATATATTTTTCCGATGAACGTTTCTACGTTCGAAACATGTATAGACTTAGTTTTTCTTTCCTATTCAAACATAGACTACTTAGCGTACGGCGCAGCGCCGGTCGACAGCCAAACGATTCCGATATTAGACCGGCCAAATATTAGTCAGGGCAGATAATTAATATTTAAATATAAACATAGGTATTCTAGAAAACCTTTGGCAAGCAGGGGAAGCGATACTTTCATGGACGGCACACCACAGACGTATGGTATTACCATTTTAGTAGTAATGACATTAATACTGATCTTTTATGATTTTTGTAGTTTTTTTGCCTCTACTATAATGCTTCAAAACACTCGACGATAAAAATAAATGTAACTCTTAAATCGCTTCTAAATTGTCTAATCTACTTAATCTAAATTAAGAAATTGAGGCACTAGTTACACTATAACTACTACAATAAATTATAGGCTAGCCAAGTGATCAGTGCCTATCTTAAACTATTGGCTAGAAAAATATAATGAAACGTAATTATGAATTATTTAACATTGGAATGGAACCTGAAACAAGTATTCTATAGGGTTAACAACAGGATTCCTGGATTATTATATGCTTACATATAAGACTAGTCGTTACGTAGAACACAAAATGACAACTACAATGGGATACATACCGTAAATTCAAATGCACATAATCACTCTAAATGTCGTCAGTTTTAAAAGACCGAGAACACAAAAATATACAAGGCTTTAAGAGAAAAGATTACCGTACTTATAGGTAGACTAGCCTTTATACGAATACAGAATAACCGTGTAGTTTTCTAATATACAGTGTGTCCAAAAAAGTATGCAACATATGGGAAACTTCTTTATTACCGATTTCTCAGAAAATTTTATTCTTTATAAAAGTTGGTGCATGCCTTAAAACTATAAATGCATATTTCATATTTCACCTGCGGCTAATAGTAAGGGAGTAAATGCCATTTTTTCGAAATGGCCTTAAGAGTAAAGTACCTTAATTAGTACAAATACAACAAAATCTTATATGGAAATGTTTTTCCAAATAAAAAACTTAGTCCAAATACGAAATTTGAGTTGTGTCTCAATTTTTTATTTTTTTTTTCTTAATATCTATTTTCCCCTAAGCCTCTGGTCGATTTTTTATTTACGCGATTTTAATATATTAATCAAATATCTTAATCATGTGTTTATTATAAAAACGTATTAAGTAGTTGCAAACCTTTTAAAACTTTTAATGATACGGGTGTGTTTAGATATTACCGTGTTGCATGCATTTTTAAACACATGTTAGCCAGCTTGGGTTCTAATAAAAATTATAACAGAATTCCTACTCTATTTATACAAGTGGAAATAACCAATAATTTATTTGTCATTTTCACCTAGTACGGTCAAGTCCAGTCTTAGAGCAATTTAGAAAAAATGGCATTTGCTCCCTTACTATTAGCCGCAGGTGAAATATAAAATATGCGTTTATAATTTTAAGGCATGCACCAACTTTTATCAAGAATAAAATTTTCTGAAAAATCGGTAATAAAAATCTTTCCCATATGTTGCATACTTTTTTGGACACACTATATGTTCTATTGGCAAAATCAACCACACAATCATTTCGACCTTATTAACTATAGATAAAAGATACAAACTGGATCAGATTCCAATGAAAAATGCTAAAAACCCTATTTACAATTTTACTTTTCAGTTACGACCATTACGAATTGAGTCAGCTTATAACATTTTATGTAATTTCTTGGATTTGTGATTGGTCCACCTAGCTGCAATTATTAAGATTGCTTGCAATTTAATACATGAAATAATTCGAATGACAGGAAAATAAGAATGACAAACTGTCATCTTGTATGTGGTGCTATTTGATTAACTGACTATATTAATATAACTGCTTATATTATTTATTATTTAAAATTGTTTTAAATAGTGTGAGTTTGCATAACTATAGCTGGGTAAGGGGGTCAATACTAGAAACCCAAATTCTTCCTAATCAAATCGAAAATAAAAACCAACAAAACAGCAATATATTCGATGTTATCCTTTGAATAATTCAAAGATATGTTATCGAATACCTAACCTAAATGAATTATATTTTGTATCACCGTAAAAATGAATTTAAACCAGATTAAAGGTAATCCTACAACATTGCATACCGTTGTTAGACGAGTTTGTTGATTTATGTTGTAAATATTTTTGGACTAAAAAATAATATTGCTGGTGGCGCAAAGCTTTTCCTTCTTGTGGTTTCAATTGGCTAATAACACTGTTGTATTAAGTAGTGCAATCATTTGGTATGCGCTGTAACCGGCGCGTAAGGTTTAAAAGATAGCGTTGGGCTCAAGTATATTAATTATTTTGAAATAACCCATAGAGCGTTTGGTGGGCGTGTGTTGTGCTCAAGTATGTTTTGAAAATACGTACGCTACCGGGTAAGTGAAAAGTGTGTGACGTCAACAAACCCGTCAAAAACTGCACTTTTTGAAGTAGGATGTTTCTAGTATCGACTACCTCAATATTAAAAAGTATTGAATCGTTGAGAGATATTTTTAAAACAATTCATATTATAATGTATATTACAGGAATATAAAAGTAGCACTTTTATCTAACTTTATTTTTACTTAATTTCTGCAAAATCCTTTCACGTTTTGAATTATATATCCTTATATTAATCTGATTAAGGAACGAGATATTATGTATTTTTAAATTCATAATCTATGTACATACTAATTAACAAGCTTTAGCCGTTTTTACCCTAAATTTGGTTTTAAAGTATGGATATTTACTAGCATCCCTCTTTTTTTACATTTTTATTGCATTGCCACGTTCTGTGGAAACGTTACAAACTTAGTTTTGGAAAACACAATGGGGTTTTTCACTAAATTTTGATTTTTACGCTACCTACTGCATAAGTAAAGGACGAAAAAATAAAATTTAGTTTTAAAATTTTGAATTATATAGGTACTGTAAAAATAATTAACCAAAAGACAGTCTTTAATAGAAACGGGCAAATTCAGCGATCTACCTCATAATCAGTTCACCAGTCGCAGAGAATTGGACTGAAGGTCGACCGGCCGACATCTAATATATTGCGTCTAGTCTCCTTTTTCATTGTTTCTATGAAATGTTTATGATATTCTAGGAAGATTTTTACTTATTGGAATGGTGTTATCATATCACTAGGTTCTAATCAGGATGCCAGTACTAAATATGATAAATTCGGTTATAGTGAAAAAGCCCATTATGTTTTTTTCTATTTTATTTAGACAAAACAGTTGTTTTATTTGCATATGTCTTTGAATAGTTGATATTCAAAGCATATGTTTAAGGGTGATATGCATGCAGACAAAATACAAGGGCTGAATATAATATGGTAGATTTTAATTTGTATAGTTTGTATGTTTTAAACTTTGTGACGTAAGCTCCATCATAATAAGTTACTTTTACTTTCTGTCGTCACAGGTATACGAAATTTTATCACAGGTTTGTTATTTACATTAAAATTTCACTAGAGATCATCCCATATACTTAGGTTTTTTTTAACTGTGTGTCTAATATTTATTTTCACAGATAACAATAATATAGCGTTAGTATTTCTCCGAGGAAAATAATTTATTATTATAAAACAAAAATCACTTATAAACACTATAAATACCTGCATTATTGAATTTAGTAACGAATTTAGACTTCAGATATTCTGGTCACACAAAATCTCAAAGAAACCATAGACATGTTATACCTTTAGATCACGAAACAATAATCCATTTAATAAAGCCCAGTACACATAAGCATGCGCACGACCAAATTCTCATTTAACAACTGGGAAGATAGACAGGTCCGGCCTTTAAAATTTAACTTTTCCTTTAACATACCCACAACTCTAGTATAAAGCCTGGTTTGATGACGCTCTTTCCCCCCGCCCTAACCTTTCTAGGTCGATTACAATGATGCTGATATCTTATCTTAATGCCTAAAGACTTTTAGACTAATCATTTCAAATAAAATATGAATTATTTCGGCAAAATAAAATCATACAACTTTCGGTACTATAATCATTGCTTTCATATTCCAAACCTAGTCAATAAGTAATCAATTCACAGAAGTACAAACATAATTTACTTAACTACACGAAAACTAGAAATTCGTAAATATTAAATACCCACAATAATAAATAAACACTAACAACAAAAATGGCGATAAGCCGGTTGTGCAATGTATTTAGATGATGTCGCTAAAGAAGGACAGGCTGAACAAGAGGGTTGTGCGCATGCCCGTCGTTAATGGACGTGTGTAAATATGACCGGAGAGCAGTCAGTATAAACGTATTGTGCACAAAATAAGCTGTACTGGTCTAAAAGTTATATGTCTATGATAAAAACACGTCGGTAGTATTTATTGATTACTCCTTCCTGAGGCTTCACTTATTACACAGTGACCAGGAGTTCGCAACCTATGGAAAAAGTTTTAAATTAAATTCTAATTGCGTTTTCCAACTTTTTTTTAATAAAATCTTAATTTTGCATACGGGGACCTACCACTTAATTCTGGATAACTTTGTCAAACAATTTTTTTTGGTATTCCGTTACCTAACCTCACTTTTTGTATGTCAAAAACGGTCGGTAGGTTATCGGACATGCATGCAAAACGGATCTTCCGGAAAAGCGTTTTCGGTACTATATGCTAATAACAATTTCTCCCATATGTTGCGAACGTTTTATTGGTCACTGTAGGTATAAACGACACCTGAGAAACCCCAGGACAGACTTTTTAAAGTTTAGGCAAGTATTACAAGGAATTACTTACTTACTTTTTAGTTTTTATTGGAATATTTGACTATAAATAAAACCCTCGCAACACGTCGCTTTTTAATTCTTCTAACAATTCCAAAATTCGGTTTTCCCGTTTCAGTTGATAACGGACATGTCTTAATATATGTCAATGTCAACATAGGTCTTTAGCTATCCAATGTAGATCGAGTACCGTTGCTTGATGCATGCTCCAAACAGCCGCCACGACTAATACGTGCATTATATTGTGGGAGTTCAGATACAAGTCGACGCAACCTGGGAACCATTTTTCTGGTACGTGTATTGCACCCATACAACCTCCAATGATGGAAACTAGATCCTGCAAAAACAGAAGCATTTAGTATCTTAAGATACTTACCAGTTGAAACGTTGATATATAAAGACAATGGAAGTCCAAAACTCTTTCATCATTCAAGAAACATCATTGTCTCCAACCTTCAAACAGTCACTAGAAGCATTCTTCACTGACATTAGCTCTCTTTATTGTAGTTCTGAAGATGGTGGTAAAATAAACCGAAACGACAGTCCTGATATAACTTATTATGTACTTTACTTTATTGAATATCAAGCTTGATATTCAAAGTTTACATCAAACCTTGTTCTCATACAGTGGCGTAGCGTGCAGGGGGGGGGGGGCGACCGCCCCCCCACCCTTTGAACTCTTTCCCAAACGGCGCCCTTCCCACTCTCCCAGTTCAATTTCACTTCACATGATAATAATTGATTGATTGAAATGAATATAAATAATATTTATATAACAAAACCCTCATCTTATTATTTATTATTTTATTTTCACTACTTACTACTTGATTTAATTTATAATTAAAATATTATTTGCCACGATCAATAATTTGTATTCGTTTAGTTATTTTGCTTTAACAATTAAAAATTGCTTGAAATCTCTAATTTACTAGAGACTAAATTTTATCTTTTTAAAAGTAGTGTGTTATTGTCGCCAATGAGAATAATATGCTCATATTATTATGTAATATGCTCGGTAATATGCATAAAATATTTTATAGAGTTTTAACAAAATTCCCCTTGTCGTAAACATATTCTGTTTTCATGTGACTATTTTAGACATGACGAAACAAAAACTTTATTTCTCAGGCCAAAATTTACTAATAAACGAAATTATACATTAGCAGTGAGGCGCCCTCTGAACAAGGGCGTAGATAAGGGGGTAATTACCTCCCCCCCCCCCCCAGGACCCATAATGAGCTATGAAAACGAAGCACTTTTTTTTAATTGATCAATTTTTTTGTGATTTTCTTAAGGATCTTGTGTATTTTATATTTTTCCTACTTGAAAATCAGGCAACATCATCGAAAAAAGGGCGTGGCACCCAAATTTTTTCGCCTGCGGCGCTATTTACGCCCCCCCCCCCATGAAAAAAATTCTACGCCCTTACCTTTCAAGCTTCCGCCCCTTTAACCACGCTACGCCACTGTTCTCATACCTATAAACGTATTTATAATGTATAAAATGTCTAAAAAAAAGTTACAAATGTCGCTCTTCTTTATTAAATAATAAGTGAACATCTGAACATGTTTATTAAAGAATTCTTTGTACCATTGGCTAAGTTCCTTTTAAACAGCAAAGCAGCCAATGGTTAAATTGAGCGTTCCTTTTAACAATTTAACTTTGCATGGCAAGGATTTTTTCCTCCCCCCTTGCCGCGGTTAAGTATGCCACTATATTTCTCATACGATTATAGGTATTTTCCATTTGTTTCTTTTACACAGCAAAGTAAAAATCTTTGCTTATAGGAACGCATCGCGAACAACTTTAGTTCGTATGGGAAATAGAGAGAAGCAAACTTAACCACGGCAAGGGGGGAGGAAAATTTTTTTGCTGTGCTAAGTTAAATTTTTAAAAGGAACGCTTAACTTAGCCGTTGGTTTTGGTTTGCTATTTAAAAGAAGCTTAAAGGAACTCTGGTTATAGGAAGTCGTTCGCTAAGCGTTCCTTTAACAACTTAGCTAGGCAAAGATTTTAACTTTTCTTTTGCTTCTTTTCAACAGTAAAGCAAAGTAAAAAAAAATCTTACTTAACCGCTTGCCGAGCGTTGCTTTGCTATTTAAAAGTAACTAAAAACGATATCTGCTAATGTCTACTGGGCAATATGGTACGGTAAGAAACAATGATCTGTTAATCATTGGTAAGACCTCTCGCATTGAACGCAGTCAAGTGCAGATCAAAAATTGGTGCGACCCGCAAATGTGGTGAAAAGAAAAACTAGAAAAGGCAGCCAGCCGCGGACGAATATAGAAAATACATTCGTAAGTTCACTGCAATGCCAATAATTGTTTCTTTAATAAATTAATAATTTTGTTTCCTGTTGAGATACAGTCCGTCCGCCCATTTTGGCGTTTTCAATATCTGTAGGAGTTTTATTCGATTTAGACGTTCCCTAGCTGCTACTTTATGTAACACTAATAGTAATTGTTTACCTGTAGAATGATATGTAAAAAAGCAGCTGGATCACCTCCACCTGCAGGAGTAAATCGAAGACACCATAACCCTATTCGCGTTAGAAACGGTAAGAGGAAGCACAGTCTTCTATCCCAAGGTGACCATGCAAGCATTGCCTAAAATTGATACAAAACTTTATAAATGAAGAGCGGCTTGACTGTGCTCTGATAATCAGAACTCAGCAGGGCCACAAAATGTTTTAAATTTCATTGCAATATGTCTATTTGATACGTCTAATCTTCTTTTATGTTCATGTTCATGGAACTTACTTTGTAGAGGCCCCATACGCTCAGCAGACAATAAAATATTATCATTGACCATCTAATTATGTAAGGAAGGCATCTTGTGGAAGCAAAAACCAAAGGAAGTGCACCTACAAATTAAAACATATCATATTTCCGAATTTTTTTTACAAATAAATCCAGAAACCGGTTCCACAAATCAATTAAAACATTGGTGAGTTTAACCTTTAAAATTTGGACTTATAAATCCAACTTTTACGGTTTTTTAAAGTCCCATAACACAAAGTTATATTACCCTTTGCAAACTTATAAACTCAAATGATTTATGTTTTTAGCACTAGATCAGGTAATGCTCATTTAAATGTATTCAGCCTTTTCGGATGGTAAAAGATCTATATACAAGACATAAAGCGCTACTTACCAAAACTTTGACTAACCCAAATACCTAACATATCAATCTGTAACAGAGTGTAATAAGCTAATGGCCCATAGTGAAGATTCATAAAGATATGATACACACAGCTACCCAACCACGGACATAGTATTCCAGCAATGTGACACCAAGCCAGGAAGGTAAGTTCTTTTGTATGCCATGGTAGAACATTTGGTACTGTTAGGATAATGTAGAATATAGGTATAGCTAAAACAATCATGATACAAAAATTAACAAAATATAATATGATCTTTAAAGACTGTGACGTCACGTGGTGAGTAAGTAACCATGGAAGCGGTTGGTCTTTTTCGTTGTGTTTCCATGGTTACGCATATGAATTTTAATCACCATGCACATATATAACTTCAGAGCTTCAAAATATCATTTCTGGTAATCCTTGTATCATTTAAAATAATAATATAATAGGTAAGGTAAGCATTGAAGAATGTTTTAAAAAAATGGTAATTTTTGTTGGGAACGTGCACAGAGGAATTATAGGATAATAGACACGCGGACCACCCCAAGGGACAGGCTAATGCTATTTATATTCTGCTGTGCTCAAGACCAACTTTGATGGTGAAGTCAGCACTCAGAGTATAAAGTATTCTACTGTTGTGAAGCAGACAAAGAAAAGCTATGAAAGGCCTACCGAGTTAGTGAAAAGTTCGCGAAAGTGCACAGCGACTTTGTTTGTCAGATTTTAGGTCCTCAACGACCTCAACTAAGTAAGTCTAGTCATCCCACCTAAATGGGCGAAAGCGTCGAAGCTCTAGGCCGCGAGTAAATGCCTGGAAACAAAGTGACTAGACGGATATTTACATTCGCTAAAATAAATGTTCATCGTGGCAACGTTTGTCGTAACTCATTACAGTTTTGGAAGACGCCGACGTCCAAACCTACGAGCGGCAAAATGTTTACATTTATATATGGTTTCCCTTGGTTTATCTATGGTAAGGTTTAAAACATTTTATTCTCAAGGCATTCTTTGATGTGCAAATATGTTTATATTTACTCGCATCAAAAATTACCTTTCATTCTACTTTCTTACATCAAATATGATTCTTATTTGTATTAAAATGCACTTTTTGTATACATTTATGCTTACCGTGGGTAATCATGTTTACAGATTCATTATGCCACTGAAAAACACTTCCCATACATCCCAAAGGCGACTGCAGTGGACGATATCCTGTTAAAATATAGGGGTTAAACTGCAAATGATCTGGCATATCCTTAATACATAACAAATTTTTATTTTTTTCAGATTTAGAATTTTTATTTTTAACATTCTCCTCTATCTCTGGTTTTTGAGGTTCTCGTTCGGTTTCAATAATTTTTCCGTTTTCAGGACATTTTTTATTTTCGATTTTTTCAATTATTTCTTCATTTCTCGTTATTATCCTGCAGCGAGTTTCTGTTTCTGGAAAAGGTAGTTCTATCATTGTTTTGGTTCAGAAGGAAGTGGTATTAACGGAAGACAAAAATTTTTTCATAATCTTAAACTTTTTATAACATTTTTTTGACGCGGTCAGTGTGGCGTGGGTAATGACACCGCGTCATGACATTATACTGACCTAAATAACAAAAAACAGGGTTGGGGAAATTTTCAGCAAGTTTATGGAAAGCGCAACATTGCGCAGAGTGTTCCTGTTTGCAATTGGAAGTGCAAAGGTCAGGTCTATTGATTAAACGGGAGACGTAGCAGTAAAAGACATAACAGTGACAGACCTCACTCGAGGCTTATATAAATCAATGCTTATTATGCTTGAAACTTATCGTGTTTGGTACTTTCCGCAGAAATAACAAAAAAAAATAAAAATGTAAAACTTATATAATATAATATATACCTACCTATATTTAAATAGCAAATTTACAAGTTGAGTTTTTTGTTATTTTTAAATTGTTTTTTGCTGTAAATACTGTAAAATCTTGAGAATAATCCAACTACTTATTATATATATTTAAATGCATTGAAAATAATAATAGAGCAGAAGAGCTCCCCGGCGCCACCATATTTCTACTTTTGTATCGATAATAATACAGCATTATCATGATGCGGCCAAAACCTGTAAAACCTAATTTTCCTTTGTGGCGTTTGACAATCAGCTGTTCGTTGAAGGTTGAGGTTAGGAGGTTTCCGAGGTGTTAGTTGTTTTAGTTCGTTTTTTCGAGAAAAAAAGTTAAAAATGAAAATGCCATCACTTGTTAACTTTTTAGCATTATTTTATTAGATATATTTTCATAATAATAACGTTTGGCATATCTATACGCCATGAGTAACTACGAAATAAGCAAATCATCGGTAAGAACAAGTTTATTAAAAGGGAGGTAAAAGTGAAAGTCCAATATTTCTTTTTAAAGTTGTTTACTAAGGAAGGAGGATAGGACCACAGTCCTCTCTATATAAGTAGAGAGAGCTGTGATAGGACTTTAAATTTTACCCTTAATAATTAACTCTGTCATGTCCCTCCTGCAAAGCAGTTACAATTTCGTTAAAGCACTTATTATCTTTAGTTCTGACTTTTCTTATTTACAGACTATACTGACTGACCGATTAATAATTTTAGTTACTAAGTTTAAAAGCTGAAATTTTACGAAAACAAGAGGATTTGGGTAAAATCAAACTTGAAAATGCAGAGAAAATTAAAACTATTAAAAAGAAGACGCCACTGGAATTGAAAAATAAAGGAGTTGAAGAACGACGCCTTAATGATCTTGATGAAGAAGATCAAGATCTATTAAAACTTTCCAGGTACTTAAGCCGGTTTCACACACTTAGATTTAATATCTTTAATGAGATTTTCTAACCTTTTTTTTTATAAGATCTGAAACAATATAATAGAAAAAAACCCAAATAATAACTTTGGATTATAAATAGAATCTATGCCTAATATTAGATTTTAAGTATATACATATATATTATACCCCATATTTACAAAATTGCTTTAAACTTAGCAACAGTGGCGGCTCGTAACTAGCGAGTCAGGGGGGGCGCTGGCTTTAAATAATGCGAATAGGTAACTTAAATCAAATCATTTTTTGTTAAATATACCAAATGAGAACACTAACAAATATTATATTTTAAAGTGAAAGTCAAATCTTCGTTTTTTTTTTAATTAACTTCTCCGTGACTTTGTTATTAAAATTATCTAGGTATGTCCCGAACCATCGCTTTTTCAATTGATAGCATTGCTAAAGCTGTTAATCATAAGCACTACTTAAACAAGTTAAAAATGTTAAAATATTAGTTTGTCCTAACATCTGAAAACTTACCACATTATGACGATGTTTTGCACTATTTTTATGTTTTTTTTTATTTTCTCTGAAAGATGTTTTAAGTCCTGCACCCCATTTTTTAGTCCAATTATCATCGCCGCCAAAAAGAAGACACACGAAACAAAAAAATAATTTTTGTCCTCACAACCGCGGCATATCCAGGATATTTTATTATATATTTCTTTGTCAAACTTACGCGTAAACTGTGCCTTACTTTTACATTTTGATTGCACTTGTACTATGTTCAATATTGGTAGTGGCAGCCCTGCATTTTTAAATGAAGTTTTTCAGTTAAGCTTAGAGAACTAAACCCAAGCTTCTGTAAATCACTGACCTTCATATTAGACGAAATTTTCCGACTTTATAACGTAACTAATAAAACAAATAAACAAAACATCAGGGGCATCGACAGGTCGCATTGCCGGAGTACATAATAATATATCCATTTGCATTATTCTACCGTGGCATCGCGACGCGATTCGCGAACAGCCGTTGGGCGCGGAAAATTGGAGCTCATCCGTGGCCGCTCGTTGTGTGATGTGTAGGTGACGTCACGCCTACGTAGTCATGGCAACTCAGCGAGAAGTCGCGTTGAATCGGGACGAATAATCTGCCGCCCGCGCTTAGTACAACCTTGAGAGCGCGCAGCTCGCTTGTCTATGAGTATAGCCTGCCTGTTGAAATAGGGCTATGTTTGGTTTGAATTATTTTAATGGATTGCTTACATACATTGCGTTATTGGTTTTTTACGTAAAGTATTTTTGCATTTTGTTTGAAATAATTGCAGGGAGGGCGGCGCCCCAGAGCCCTTCATTAACGAGCCGCCACTGCTTAGCAACAACCTTTATATTGTCTAGCTATTTAACAATATCATTTTTAAAGATCAAAACTAGAAGCAAAAGCAAAACTATATGACAAATTATCTGGTAATTTAAACCATAATGAAGAAATAAATAGGAAGTTCTTAGTGAGATTTGATAAGAAGGATAAAAGTGACAATAAACCACCCAGCGAGTGTGACTTTGGACCTGATCTTCATGTAGAGAGTAGCGACGAAGAAAGACATTATTCTGATGAATACGATGACTCAGTTGATCCTTCTGAAGAATGGTAAGTAAGTTTCACTAAATTTTTCAGCTAAGAGACAGGTATATGTTTAATGCTTTGCTCTAAATAGCTACTGTAGGCGGGGTGATAATTAGAAATTAGATTTTCACTGTTCACGACTGCCCCTGGAGTAATAATAAAACCCATTTAAAACAAACCATATATTTGCAGGGTCAGATAGAATAATAATTAGTCGTTTTAAACAAATACTTGCCCATTTATACCATATTAGGTATCATGTTTTCATATTTAACTTACATGTCTTTTTTCCTAACTAACTTTTACAGTTCATTATATGGAAAGTGACAACATAATATAGAAAATAATAACCATTAAAAAAAAATGGAAGTTAATCCAAAATAGTATAAATAATTTAATTTAGTAAATATCTCCTTAATTGTTTTTTAAAAGTTGCCAATTTTTTAATTTTTCTGATATTTTTTGAAAGATTGTTATATTTTATCATTCCGTCATATAAAATCGATTTTTTCCGAAATTACTCTTTACTGATGGGTATAGTTTGATAATTTACACAACGTCTGGTGTTATGATCATGTAATGTCTTATTCTACTAAAGTGTTATGTTTGATTTTTTTTCTTTTAAAATAATAGAGTGAAGTAGAATACAAATTTTTAATTTATAAATGTTTTGAACGTGTAAATACCCTTTCAATCTATATAGATTAACAGTTGGTTCTAAATATGGTAATTTGTGTATACATTAAATAACTTTATTTTGTAATTATTGTAATGGTTTTAAGTTTGATAAACAAGCAGATCCCCATGCAGAAGTTAAGTATTGTAATTTTGAATATATTAATGAAAAATATATATTTTTTAAGTATTTCAAAGGAATGAAATATCTAGCTCTAAACAAAACAGATACCAAAGGAGATATGGAGTTGATAATATACTGGATTTCCGATTTATATTTATTATACAATATGATTTGTGGTTACCTGTGTTCACGGCTGTCATAATAATATGATAGAAGGTCCGCTATAAACAGTGAGATGAACGTAGAAGAAGTACGTTTATGAATGGGATGCGTGTATCTATAACCTATATATACCTACTCTTAAGGATCATCTACTAGAGCAGAGGTTCCCAAATTTCGCAAAATCCCGGACCCCCGAAATCGGATTATAGTAACATGCGGACCCCCATGGCCAGTTATTTATCAATACGACATATTTTCCTTAAAAACAATAATAAACTTAAAAAAAATTTAATTGTTTTATTTTTAGTTGAGTTATTTAGTTATTTTTGTTTTATTTTCCCTTTGTGCTCCGTGGGTTCGCGGACCCCCAAAAAATACGGCGCGGACTCCAAGGGGTCCGCGTACCACCATTTTGGAACCACTGTACGAGAGACCTTTAAATGTACATAAATATATTTAAAAATCTTACCCATTATATGTTTGTATGACGATGATAATAATGATGATCTTAGGTGTTAAGCATTCAAATTACACAACAAAGGGTTGAATAATGTACCCTTAAGTGATCGATGGAACAAACGGTTTTCAAATTTTAATACTCCTATCAAGAATGTAGGTACTTATCTAAATTAAAAAAACGTACAAGTTTCCGAACGAGGAAGATAAAATAAGCCAACTAAAAAAACCTACACTTATTTTTTCTATTTAGTTGTAAATTATTAGTGGGAAGGTAATTTTATGTTTGCATAGGTATTATAATAAACCATTAGGAAAATATAAATACCTAGTTTTCATTGAATTTGTGAGTAATAACTAATAATTGGAAATACAGGATGTATAAACCTTTATTAATAAGGGCGATGACACACGAGCGGTTTTTATACCGGTTGCGGAGATATTACCGTCGTTTATTGAACGTATTCGATTCGCCACACTAGTGATGTAAAAATTACCGTAATTTATTTTTGGTCTGTAATATTCCTTAAATTACGAGAACTTACCATAATTTATGAGAATTTTAGGAAATTTAACTTTTTCTTAAGCAGTATACTACACTTTTAGTCGGTTATTTATTATCCTTGTTCAAAAATATACTATTAAACAAAATTTCAATATGTTATCTTTAAAATTGAGCTCAGAATAAAATATTTTGTATTAGTTTATATATTATTGAATAATATGTATAATGTGAAAACTATGGAGAACTAGAGGGTAGGAGCCCGATCGACAATGGCAGCATTTTCAAATTCTGTGCCGGTTTTTTGGTTAGTTCGCTATTGGCTGATACATGCTCTCGCTTCGCAAGTGGGCTGGTGTCGTCTTCTTCTTCGTTTTTGACTTTTACTTTTGACAAATTGACATTTTATTTTCGAAATAACAAAAGAAGACAAGACAAATAACGTTGTATTGTAATTGATTTCCATATTTATAATGAATAATGGTACAATTTATAAAAGTATAGTTTGCTTTGTGTCGGGTTGTAAGACAGGATCTTCTTCATAGAGAAAACGCAGCCAAATAAGTCTCTTTCTAGCTCCAAAGGTATAGCTAGAATGTTTAATACCCTGTATTTTAAAAACCAAGCATCGTTGGAACTTTATACAGGCCGAGTTTACTAATAAGTATAACAAAGTAAGTGTAAATTCATATAAAAGTCCTTATTTGTTCCTTAAAGAACTAATTTAAATAAAAATAAGCATGGACTACTTCTTCAAATTAAATAAAAATAATTCATAGCGTCCATAAGAAACCATTTATTTGATAGCCCACTTCGAACACGAGCGCCATCTTACCGCGACTCGTAAAGCTGAATTACCGATGCTAATTTGGGACCGAATCCAATGCATTGCGATCGGCCTCCTACCCTCTAGTTCTCCATAGTGAAAACATTACCTACAAATAAAACCGAAACAGAAAATATTTTAAAAGGTAACAAGCTATTTAGAAGGAAGACTGAACATGAAATAACCTAAATAGTTTCCAAATCGGAAAAATCTTCTCCAACACTCGAGTTAGTATCGTGAACTGAAAACCCAAGGCTATCATTATTAGTTGTTTTATTTAATTCAATACGTCCTATATTATCATTCCTACGTTCTATAATATCATCAGTAAAATATAAACTGGCAAGCACGTTTTGATCTAAAAGTTTTAAGTTATCAGAAATATATATAAGTTTTCCAACTCTTTATGTAGTCAACATATCTCCTTTCTTAAAGTGAATAAAATAATTGGTACTAAACGATCTTTCTGTAGCAGCTGTTGATGGTGGTAACCCTAGAATGGCAACAGCTACATTTTTAAGTTTGGTTTTTATTACAAATGCCTTTCCACCAAGGAATACAGTCAGACGTTTTGGCACTTTCCCACACAAATCGATGCTCCATAGATAATTCCTGCCTAAGTAGTTTGTAAGCTAAAGAGTAATAATTTCTTTGTGTTCTTGAAACTGAGGATGGTTTGAAATTAAATTGTCTGTGAACTGCATTGCTGTAATATGCTGTACATTATATAGCTCCAATTCAGATTGATTAAAATAAGAGTCCAGTGAATAGGCAGCTAAATGGATAGGCTTTAAGATAAGGTATTCCCTTTTTGTAAACAGGGAAATAAAAAAAAATGTTTGTTTTCTTATCGTTATTAAACCATCCTAAGCTTAGGGAATAATATTTTTACGTTTTTTTTTCATAAAACAGAACTTATAAAACCTGATACGCTTAAAATACCATAAATATTTTATTCAGTTGAAATAAATTAATCGCATTTTATTTATTGCTTGTGCCTGATTACGACCCTGTAGAGAGAATATATTATATGACTTAATATACGACTGACTCGAATTAAAACTGACGTCTGATGACGTGACGTACATTTAAGGAGTCATTAGATGCAGTGGCGTAGCGTGGTTGAAGGGGCGGAGGGGGCGAAAGCTTCAAAGGTAAGGGCGTAAATTTTCCTTATAGGTTAAAATAGGGGAAAAAAATAGCGCCGCAGGCGAAAATTTTTAGGGTGCCATGCCCTTTTTTCAATGATGTTGCCTGATTTTCAAGTAGGAAAAATATAAAATGCACAGGATTTTCAAGAAAATCACAAAAAAATTTCTTCGTTTTCATGGCTCATTATGGGTCCTGGGGGGGGGGGGGGGTTCTCACCCCCTTTTCTACGCCCTTGAAAGGGCGCCTCACTGCTAATGTATAATTTTGTTTCTTTAGTAAATTTTGGCCTGAGAAATAAAGTTTTTGTTTTGTCATAATGGTCACATGAAAACAGAATATGAACACGGCAAGGGGAATTTTGTTAAAACTCTATCAAATATTTTATGCATATTACATAATAATAGGAGCATATATTCTCATTGGCGACAATAACACACTTTTAAAAAGATAAAATTTAGTCTCTAGTAAATTAGAGATTTCAAGCAATTTTTAATTGTTAAAGCAAAATAACTGAAAGAATACAAATTATTCGTCGTGGCAAAATTATAAATTAAATCAAGGAGTGGATATAAAATAGAATCCCAAAATAGGTAACAGGTTTATTTTATCTGTTTCTTTACTCTAAACCCCATAAAAATACTTTAAAAACAAAGGGAAAGAGAGCTTCACAAAATATCAAATATCATATTTGCCAATATTCTTCTGATAATGGTCATCTTATAATATAAACAGAAACAAAGAACTAAAAAATAAAATAATTTTAAATTTTAACAACCAAAAATAAAAGATCTGCTAATGAAATTTAAAATATTACCATATTGCCAAATGGCCAACTGTACACTTTTGCCTCTGGGAACTGGGAGAGTGGGAAGGGGGCGCCGTTTGGGAAAGGGCTCAAAGGGCGGGGGGCAGTCGCCCCCCCCCTGGCCCCCTGCACGCTACGCCACTGATTAGATGAACTATAATATGTAATTTAAATGCACAATATTTAGTATATTGTCACACTAACAGAGTAACCTTAGGTGACCCTGTATTATATCATAATTATTTTCCTGTTGTCAATTAATAAATTCATCTTTAGTTCCAATAATAAAACCCTTTGTACCGTGGCAAGAAAAATGGAAAGTACTAAAATACGGTTGTTAAATGAGTACAAATATTTTATGATTCATAAAATCAGAAAATAATTTTAAACCCCCTTTTAAATAACCATAACAATATACGTATAGAGTGTACAAACTACAGAAGAATAAGCAAGAAAAAAGAGAACTTTTTACATATGGCAGCAGGTACAGCATAATATACAGTGTGACCAGTAAAGTCCGCATCATATGGGATTTTTTTTATTAATAACTTTATTCGAAATTTGACTTTGGCATCAAGTTCTGCTTTGATCGAGATGAAAATTAAGCAAAAAAAATAGTAGTCGCGTGATCCGCATTATCTGTCAAATTTTAATTTTTTCCAAAAAATAATTCAAAAGGGGTTATTTCTGAAAATATCGAAAAAGTTATTAGAAAAAGTTTTTTTAAATGCAGTTTCTAGCCCAAATGCAAAATTTCAGCTGCATAAGATAATTTTAATTTTTTACCCACCTCTAAAATTTATTTTCCACTTAATGAACACTTTACTGATGACACTGTGTTCTTTTTTGTCTTAATATTAAGATGTAATACTTTCAGACACAAACTACGTTTTCAAAAATACTTATTTTATGAAGTTATCTTATACAGAGTCAAAAACAAATAAACTTTGCATCACATGCGACCAAATTTTTATAGCCCAATTTTTATTTTGTAGAAAAACACACATTTAATATGGCTCTACTTTAAAGAAAATGTATCTGAAATAAAGCATTGTCAAAACTAAGAAGTTTTATGTAGGTTGCGTTGAGTTTTATTTTGTAAAAGTGGTGCAATTTACAAAATATGGATAAAAAAATCAAAATTATCTTATGCAGCTAAAATTTTGCATGTGGGCTAGAAAATGCATTTAAAAAAAACTTTTTCTAATAACTTTTTTCGATACTCTCAGAAATAACCCCACTTTTGAATTATTTTTTGAAAAAAATTAAAATTTGACAGATAATGCGAATCACGTGACTACTATTTTTTCGCTTAATTTTCATCTCGATCGAAGCAGAACTTTATGCCAAAGTCAAATTTCGAACAAAGCTATTAATAAAAAAAAATCTCATATGATGCGGACTTTATACTGGTCACACTGTATAAGGGTTTACGCTATACGTTAGCAAAAAGGTTGTGACCGCATCATATATATACTGCTTTTTTAGCCTAATAAATAATGGCTTCCTCCGAGGAGTCGAGTAATTTTCGCTCTTTCCGTACCCCGCGCTTTACCCCTTGATGATTTCCCACTGATCTCCCACTATATTTAAACACCCAGTATAAATAAATTATTTCAACTCTAGGGTGGAGTACACAGATTGTTTGGGCCGTTCAAGAAGATGTCTCAGGAAAGACATGGAATATCTTAAATCAAAGGACTTAAAGTTGATGCCAGAGAAAGTTATTGTTTCCGAAAAATCGCAAAATACTTCTCAGGAATTAATCGAGGCTAATAACGAAGAAAAAGAAAGTACGGCAAACCTGGATATACAGAGTCAGATTTCCACTGAAGAGTCTGAATTGTTATCTGGTGATATGAGAAGGGAGATGTTGAGGCAGCAATGGGAAATGGAAGAGGAAGATTTAAGAAACAAAACAGACATTCACTATCAGAACGTCCTATTTAGCGGTAAGATAATTATGGTTCTATTTGCTTTTTCTTAAACTCACAAAAATTATTGACCTAAATTTACAATGAGCTTTTTCGCCAATGACAGTTGACGTTAAATAATCCTAACGTTTCTGTGGTTTGCTGCCTTTTAAAATTAATTTACATTTATATTATATAAAAAAGTATGTGTACCAAAAAACTAAGCGTTGCGTCGCAAAATGCTGTTCAAATACCAGTTTCAGTGTTCCAAGTATTCATATCCTTTCTATGAGGAGAGTCGCAACTTATCAGAGAAAAACAGTGGCTGAAATAAAGTGAACAGTTATTTTAATCTTAATTATTTTCTTGTACACCATATTTATCTTTTTTATAGTGGTACATTTAAAAAGGAATTATTGTAACTTTAAAAATTACATTTTTTTCTAGAGGCAAGACAGCATGGTGTTGGATACTACGCTTTTTCCAAAGATGAGGAGGAGAGAACACAACAGCAAGAAGCTCTTAAAAAATTAAGAGAAGAAACTGAACAACGGCAAAAGAAAGCACAAGATCTTAAAGCACTGCGGGAAAAACAGATGGCGGCACGAACAAAAGCCGCTCGCAACAGAAAAAGGGCTAGATTGGGTTTACCACCAGAAGAGGATGGTAAGTAGGTTTGGTATGACCACCGTCATCACTAAATTTACCATATACACTCTTAAACGCTGAGTAATATATAATGAAATAATTATTTGTCTTTTAGATCCTGAGCCTACACCTACTCCCGAGACAACACATGAATCAGAAGAAGAGAAAAAGAAACAAGAAGAACAAAAAAGAGCAGAAGAAGAAGCGGAATCCCTTCTAATGGAAGCTAGAAAACGCCATGTTCGTCCCTGGGATATCGGAAAAGAGGGAGTTAGCGAACATTATGAAATGACTCAAGAGGAATGGAACGAGAAACAACGCAAAGAAAGAACTGACGAATTTGCTCCACCCACCTCTTATTCTACAAGGGAATTTTCCGGTATGCAGTCCTTAGAACGCAATTTTGAAGACGGTAATAAATCATTAAAATTTTCAACAAAGAAAATTAGGAAAAATAAAATTGTTGAAACTCGGCTTAACGATTTTCAGGAAAACAAAAACTATAAAAATAACAAGCCACCACCTTTAGGAACTGTTCCTTATGATTACAAAAATGAAGTGCTTCCAAGTCACTATGTCCATAATTCAGATGAAGATGACGGCGAGAGTAGTGATAGGCTATTACAAGACTACAAAAACTCACAAGACTTGTGCACATCGCCTTCTACAGCAGCTCTACGCGGTCTCAATCCTTATAAAAGTAACTATTACAACCCTATCGAGCCGACCAGTGACAATGAAGATAATATTGAACCAACAAGTGACAATGAAGACGATGGCAAACTTTTAAAGGACTATCAAGTGGAAAGAACTAATGTAACAACTATAAATCCCACTCCGATCGTCAATGAATTAGAAGACTTTGACGATAGGTTACTAGCGGATTACAATAGAGTAATGCAAAACAAGCCTTCTCATGAGGAAGAAAGTGAAGATGTGAATCCTAGAAAAAGAGGGGTTGAGATTGCCCCGCCCCCGACTTTTGAGTATTTCGGGCCAGGAGAGAGTAAACGGCCTAAAAATGCTCAAGCAAAAGTTAATATTGCACAGTCTATTGAAGCTGGATTAAAATTTTTACGAAAGCAAGCGGACAGGAAAGGGAGACACTGTGTAGATGAGAATAATATGTAAATTAGATCTATTTTTGGTATGTATATGAAAAATGTAAATAAATGTTTTCCTATAAGTACATTTTTGACGTTCGTTTTTATCTTTAAAAAAATATGGAACCAATGGACTGTGCGCTAACAGAGTTGTATATACTCAAATCCTACCAACTTCCAATAAACGGCATACAACATCGTAACAATGATTAAAGTGGTACTAAAAAAAAATTAAAAATCTTTACACTCGCATGAATGCTTATAATACCAGACAATTGAATAATCTACCACTACCTATACCAAAGAGCGCACTTACCAAGAACTCCTTAATATAAGAAAGTATTAAAATTTGTAACCATTTTCCAGAGGATATCAAGAGCTCCTCAACTCAAGTTTCTTTTAAAAGGTCTGTTGTCCCATCATTTCCTGCTATAGCTTGGCAGAATATTATAATGATTAATGATGTTCTTACTCTTGCAACTACGAAAATTGTTCGTTTTGAAATTCTTCATCAAAATGCAAAATATTATATACAGGGCGTTCCATTTGAAAAACTTGAGAGAAATTATAGTTTGAAATGGGTCGGTCATTTTTGAAACCTTATTTTGAAGATTCTGTATAAAATCAAAATTTATTTAATTTATAGCATTCCTTATATTGACTATTTGCCACTAACCTCATACAATGACGTATTAAAAAAATACGGTTAGATTGTTTTTTGAATTTTTTTTTCCATGGCTGTAAAACTTGATTTTTTAGTTTTCAATTTATTACTCCTAAACTGCTGAAGCAAGTTCAACAATCTTATACACAATTATTATAAAGGACACTATATATTATATAAAGCCAAAAATGTAAAAAAAATACAACGTCATATCACACTATTTTGGGTTACCCTTATATTAAATATTTTCTGAAATACTTCCCGTGTTACAGTATAAGTCAGCTATAAATAAAATTCCTAATAAGTTAATTCATATAGGAGCTATGCACTATCAGGACCCTGCATACCTACTTATTTTGGTAGACGGGTCTGTCAATATTGTATTTTATAAATAATAAAATTAGTATGTACGCTATATCTTTACAAAATATTAAGACTCCCTTACAAAATTTATCGGCGAAGGCGAAGTTAAAAGAAATTTGTCCGGTTCTGTTTCTGTAACCAACCGCTTAACGTAAAACATACCAGACTTTTAAACGACGAACAAACCTAAGCAAAACAAAATAATTGTAAAAAAATAAAGTTCTCTCATTATTTTGCTTTTATTAAATTATCAATCATTATTTTTTCTTGAATACTGCAAAACTTGTAATTAATAAAAAATAAAACGTTGTTGTGTTTATTTATTACGTACCACGCACCTATACCTTACATCTTAATTCCAATCTATTTATGCTTTGAATAAAAAAAAATACAATAATGTAATACTTATGGATCTGGATCATAAAAGAAACTTTACTTTTGTTCAAGGATCATGCGGAAGATTGCCGAGCTGGACACCAGGGATTACTAATAAGAGTGATGAAAAGTTAAGAGTTTATAAGTTTTTATTATTTTTGAATAATTTAAAGCTGGAACCATTTCGGGGGGCTCTTGTAGGGGTGGTTCTTTTTCGTGATAATTATATAGGTATCCATCGTTTTTCGACAGTAACCGATATTTTTTATTCAGAGATGTCACATGCAGAAGGTTTGGAAATCTGTGGCGATGTGCTTTATGCTTTATTTGATGTTTTCCCACAACAAACCCTTTATTTTTATGTGTTTTCCAAGCAACTGCGTTTACTGTTGATGGTTTCTTGGATGTGTCCAACACAGAAAAATAAAGGGTTTGTTCGGTGTCCAGTGCCCATCTCTACCAAGTCCCGTCCATGAGGAAATTTTAAAATTAGGGACCACAATGTCGATACAATAGAAACCTACTTGCTGTCAATATAATGCGCAAGTGCAGAGGTGCAGCAGACATTTCTCAGTCGGTAAAACAGTTACTGCGCAAACAAAACTTTCATTACATGACTGTGACACCTTTTTTCCCGGAAATATTTTTATATTTCGGAAAATATACAGTACTTTGTCATAAATGGTGTTCTAAAAGTGAATTTCTTCAATTGTTTTAAGTTCTAATGACCAAACTTTACATTTTCTTTCATGTTTTTTAAGTTGTGCCAAAAGTCAACGACATCCCACTCCAACCCGTAAGGTTGGATCGATGTTTGGTTTTTCGTTAGCCACGCAGATATTTCAAGGATCTACTCAACGAACTTGGAATTGTGTTTCCCATTTAGCAACTTTAATTTGGGGCAAATTTAACCACTTAAAACAGGACGCAGTAAGTAAAATTCGAAATGGCTTTTGGGGTACCTTTGATATTAACCGCCAAAAAGATCATTTTGACAGTTCTTGTTCTCGCTATGCGGTGCGCATTGGTTGGCGCTATAAACAAAGAGAAAATAATATGGCCGCCTAAAAGCCTGAAAATTGTTTTTGAGACTTTTCCACATAGTTTTCCCGTTTTACGGTATAATTTTCAAAATACTGGTTTAAAGACTTAACGTTGCCTAGCCTAACAGGTAAGCATAGAAAAAAACCGTTCATTTCGGAATTTTCTGCCGCGTGGAAAGTTCTATAATTTTAATTATAAAATCAAGGCAGGCATCTTTAATTTTGGTAGTAAAACAAGTGCAAAATCTTCGTTGACAAAATCGTAGTTTTCATCAAACATCCAGCAAAAACTTTTCATAAATTTTCACCACTGAAGGGGGTTTTCAACAGCCAGCAATATGTCCCTGCTCAATTATTCGAATGTAATTAACTTTCTAAGGCAAAATGAAGTTAAAAATTTTCAGGTTTGTGACATTTATTATTGGTTATTTTTGATGTCTGTCACAAGAAATTTGACATCTGCACAGCAGAGCACCTAAATACTATAATATTATTTTTTATTAAAGCCATATTAGGTATCATAAATATGATTGGTAACCATTTTTTAAGTAATCGGTCCACAACTTTACCTCTATTTAGAAAAGACCCTTATTGCTTCATCTAATATGCTCCAAATTTGCCATGTTTATTTCAATAGGAGAGTGAGCACTTTAAAAGTACTTTACTGGATTGCCATATCCAAATATTTCAGTAAATTTAATTGTTAGGTTATCTTTCCTGTTATACTCGGCTTCCTCCCACTTTCTGGCAGCCAAATTTTTTTGTGTTTTATTTCCAATAAGTGTATCTAATGTACACGACAAATACAATATAAAAATTTACTAAACCTTTGTATCCCTTTAAAAATAATAGTACGTATAGTAGGGTAGATAGCAAATGACTGATTCCTCCCCAGGCATAGGGAAGATCAGGTCGCAAAGTGGTATTGATTAGGCATAAGTAGTAATAAAAAAAGGAACTAGACTAGAGTCTTAACGTTGACTATAAGTCATCACCAATTCACATGGGACGCTCACATTGAACACAAAGCTAACAAATTAAATTCTGCATTCTTTGCAATAACTAACCTAAAAATATTTTTTTCAACAAAACAACTTATAAATGTTATGCCCTGGTTTATTGTCATCTAAAGTACATGATTTCGCGTGGGGGATCAGGCTACTGACCTAAACAGAATTTTCGTTCTATAAAAAGGAATTATTAGAAAGATATTTTCCCTAAACCCCATAGAACCATGTAAACCAATTTTTACAAGCAAACAAATTCTAACTTTACCTTGTGTTATAATCATGAAGTTGGCACATTTATCAGATTTTCCACCTGTTTCTAATCTTTATTACTATGAGAGAACTAAATGAGGACATTGATTATCGACTTTACAAAAAAATCCATACCTAATGCTTCATCGGTAGTTATATTTTTATTTTTTTATTTATTTATTCATTCATTCAAGTATCAACAGCACTGGTGCCAACTACAGATACATTTTAAAGCTACTAAGTATAACAAAAAATAATACAATAGAAGAACCCATAAGGCGAACAAGTATCAAAACATTATAAAAGTGGTTACTCAACTGAGCATCACAAAATTACATCCTCTGCAACCTGGGCCAAATATATACTAGTCAATGGACATACTTGAGAAAACGATACCATGATCACAATCAAGCATAGACTTACCTACAAGGTGTCTTTAGTCTGTGAATTGGTTCTCAGTTTCCTGTTTCCTTTCCACCAAATCCTTGAACTGACCAAGATTAGTTGTATTTACATCAATATCAGATGCATACAGATTAAAAAAGTGGCATATTTTGTAAATTGGAGAATTTTTGTACAGGTTTGTTCGAGGATAGGTAAGATAAAAAATGTTTGAGGCTCGCGAGTGGACTCTATTGACAGCAAATGGTAGTTTAGGTACCAATAATGCTGTGGCAGTCAATAAATCTGAACCTTCTTTTAAAGCTTTTAAAAAGTCCCTACTTAGTTATTTTATAGATCTTGGAGTTTGGAGTAAACCCTCTTTTAATATGAACAAATAATTGGATTTTTAGTATTTATCCAGACCTTTCTTGCTAGCACACAAAACAACAAACTACCTGTATAAAGACGCTTTATGTGGTTACTAAAGGGCGACAGATTTCTTTAAAATTGGTTATGACAACTTAAGAAGACACTACCTGATTTAAAATGCACACAAAATTCAAATGTCCCAATGCTCCCTGCAGCATAATCCTCCACCCTCTCCCATACATGTTTCGATAGTTTGTTCACCCAGCTTTGTCTATATTTCCAACAGTGATTTTTTCACGGTTCATTTAGGTACTGCTTTTTTCTAACAATTATTTTTTGTCATTATCTAGATGCCCCGATCCAGAAAGAGGCATCATTCTAGATCCAGATCGAAATCCCGGTCTAGGTCACTGTCACGTGACAGAAGTCATGATAGACACAAGAAAAATGACTCCCATGAGAAAGATGGAAAAAGGAGAAGAGTAGACGACATAGATAGTCCCCCTCAGAAACGATCACTAAGGTAAGGTAAAGCTTGCGGAAAATGATTCACCATTTTTTTTTACTAACAGTAAAAAGGAAGATTATATATTTTTGCAAGATTATGTTTTTGTTATGCTGTAAATTTATTAAGGATTAAAAACGTCTGGAAATGCTCCTAGATATAACGGGAAATAGGTAAACATTTCCTTTTTATTTTTAGTATCAAAACAAAAATTAAGTTTGGTCAGTTCGATCACTGAGTTTAAAACGAGGTTTAAAACAATTTAGGTATTTGGTCAACAAAGAAGTCAGATTGACATTTAAAATAAAAGAGTTTGAATTATAAAAATATGGATTTTATGATACAAGATGGGACACTGGGTATGAAAGAGTAAATAATATGTTTCGATGCCCCCAATAAGGACAACAGATCAAATCAAAGAAATCTAATGAATTAATTTAGACAGTTGACATACCTAAATCATAAAAAATCCCCTTTTTTTTTAATATTTTATTTCTGATGATTGCTAAATAGTATTTTTAATAATAAAGATATGCATTGTCATAGACTCATAAGTTAAATACCATGAGTGCTTAGAAATTTTTAGTAATAACGTTTTTAAATTCTGCTCCTAAAACTTTTTTATTACTTGTAGATTTTATTCACAGAAAGTAGCTGTAAAACAAAAACATCATTATTTTACCCTAGAATGTTATTAAAAAAAAGAAAGTGATGCATAATTTTTATTCTGCGGACAGGTTTTTTTCCATTAGATATAACACACCTTAATATAATCAGGTTTACCATTTTATTTAATCATATTATACTGCGATAACACGTGTATTTTATGTTTAATTGATAATTAATTTCACTATAATTTAATTATATATATATATTGTATTTTTGCAATAAAAGTTTTTACCGGTGTTACCCACGTCACCTTTGTGAGCAATAAAGTTAGTAAGTGAATCCGTTTTATTTACGGTATCAAAAAAGCTAGTGAAATATTGCAAATATTTCAAAATATTAACGTTTTTATTTTTAACTAGTAGAGTACATGCTGAGGTATCTACTAGGAAGCTGGGTATCGGATACCACAAAAACTGCTCTATTTTTTATATTTTTCTCGCGTAGTACCTGGTGTATTTTTACCAACTGACTCATGTTTTGGGACATTATAAAATTCCGTTATAAGAAATTTTAAAATTTAAATTAAAGCGTTTACATAAACTTACAAACATAAATTAATTAACAATTCTATTAAACTGTGTTTAATTAAAAATACCCTGCGTAGAATTTGTTTTAAAAAAGAAGTGACTTTCTCTTTCATAGCCATTTGTCATAGTTTTACTTTAAAGCAAAAAGTTTTAATTGAAAGTAAACAAGTAAAAACAACAATCAAACCGTAACAAAAGTTTGGGTTTTGTTTCACAACGTTCGCGTTCCTTGTAAATAACTAACAAGGTCCTAGTGTTATTCAGCGCTCTAGTTAACAATCAATTTGCAATTATAATAAATAATTTCAGGAGTTTAGATAGAAGTTCCTTTAATGGTAATTTTATTAAATTTACTTGTAATGTGGTTAAATATGGGGAAACGGTAAAATTTATAGCCATACTAGCAGGTCCCGCCTGCGTCTCCTAGCGTCGCGACGTCGAAGTTCACCATTTTGTCGAGAAACATATTGTATATTTATTGATGATTCTGCACCACCAGATTGACCACAGGAAATTCCATGTAAATTTTGCTATCCTCATACCGTGGGAGCAAAAATTATTTGCATCAAAGAGGGCCTTGCGTCTAAGGACGTAATGCTTAGCTGTAGAGCTTAATACCTGTTGGGTGTCAGTAACTACCTGAATTAACAATCAATCAGTTATTCCGTCATCTTTGACAGTCGTTACAAGTAATTTGATTCATCGCTAATTTTTCCAATTTCTTGAACAATTCACACAATGGGCTATACGGAACAGCACAAAACATTCATGGTTGAAGCGTATTTTCGAAACGGGGTTAGAGTAAATGGTGAGTGGCAATACAATCCGGGTTTGTGCATGAACGATTTTCACGAACATTTTCCTAACGTTGCTTTTATTGCTGGGGATTTTTATCATTGCCTAAAAAGAACCGTACGTGGCTGTGTTTAGGGAAACAGGTTCTATACAACACAAAAAAGGAGCAGGAAGACCATCTGTAAGAACAGAAGAACTTGTTGCAAACGTTCGTGAAATATTGCAATATACGCCAACAAATTGTAATAAGATGCCTGTCCCAAGAAGTAAGAAGATCTTATGGAACATGCAGGACTATTCTTAAGAAGCAGCTAAATTTATTTCCTTATAAAGTGCAAGTATTAAATTTGTATTTGTCTACTTATTTTATTACTCATTAGTTTGGCATATCATGTCATAATATGAATTTGCCAAAATTTTAACCTAGATTTGGTTAGATATATCATCCCCATATTATCATTGTGATCTAAACCAAGCCCTACGTTTTTTAATCCATGCCCTCTTTGATGAAAATAATTTTTGCTCGCACGGTATATGTACCTATACACTAAACAGTTTCACCTATACTAAACAGTTTCCGAGATATTGACTCTTGAAAAATGAGATTTTTGAACTTTGACAGCGTCTAGCTTTCTAACTGTACGTGTTAGAGTAAAACGGCTTACATGTCCCTATCTTCGATTTTTATTATCTTTCCAATAGTGTCAACTTCCGGTTAAACCGGAAGTACTATATTTCTTACAACCTGTTTAACCGGAAGTTGACACTATTGGAAAGATAATAAAAATCGAAGATAGGGACATGTAAGCCGTTTTACTCTAAGACGTACAGTTAGAAAGCTTGACGCTGTCAAAGTTCAAAAATCTAATTTTTCAAGAGTCAATATCTCGGAAACTGTTTAGTATAGACCAATAATGCTTTTATTAAAAAATGTTCAGAATTTTATGCAGAATCCAAAAAAATGATATAAAATAGGGGTATCCATTTAAGATTTAGATCTTACCCCCCCCCCCCCCCCCCCCTCCATCCTAGGGGCTTAAAGTAACAAGATTGACAATATACGCAAAATATGTCCCCCTCGAAATAAAAATCGACGGGTCCGAGCGTTTTTTTTTTTAATTAACGTGGAACCAGATATTTAGCCTGTTTCGTTTTAAATGGGGAACCCTGTATGTATTTGTTTATTGAATATTTTAATAGGTAGTTTGCGAAATGTTAATCTTTAAATCTTAAAATAATATGGGGTTTGTAGGTGGTCGATTTCATTGCAGCAGGTCGGCCAATAAAACCTACACGTTTTATACTATCGGAAAAGTCACTACAAAACAATGCTAATGTAAATGTACGCCCGCTCGCCATTTTACTCCATCATAAGTTTTTGCAAAACAATCGATTACATTATCGGTTACGCCTGTCAATGTTTATTGACCAAAAAAGATAAAACACAGCTGCCTAGTCGATTTAAGATATTATGTCATTGGACCGTTTTAATCGTTTTGCAGTGTCTTAAATTGTCTGTTGCATAACTGATGTTTATAATTGCCCGTGTGCCAATTAAAATATGCATTAGCACGTTAGTTGTAAGTTTACGGAGGCGGGCGGTTTGGAAATGGGCTATATCACTAAATTTTAATTTTTATCTTACTGCATAGATAAAGAAAAAATAGGATTTTCTACAGTTTCAGTTTTTAAAATTTTGAATTATTTACTAAGAAAATAAATTAGTTTAATTTATTCATGTTATTACAAATAAATGTTTACATTACATAATTTGTCAAATTTATACAATGTAAAAATGTAGATTGCAAAAAGGAGTACTAATATACAGTGTGACCAGTAAAGTCCGCATCATATGGGATTTTTTTTTATTAATAGCTTTATTAGAAATTTGACTTTGGCATCAAGTTCTGCTTCGATCGAGATTAAAATTAAGCAAAACAGTAGTAGTCACGTGATTCGCATTATCTGTCAAATTAAAATTTTTTTCAAAAAATGATTCAAAAGTGAGGTTATTTCTGAAAAAAGTTATTAGAAAAAGTTTTTTTAAATGCAGTTTCTAGCCCACATGGAAAATTTCAGCTGCATAAGATAATTTTTTATTTTTTACCCACCACTAAAATTTATTTTCCACTTAATGAACACTTTCCTGATGACAGTGTTCTTTTTTGTCTTAATATTAAGGTGTATTACTTTCAGACACAAACTACGTTTTCAAAAATACTTATTTTATGAAGTTACCGTATACAGGGTCAAAAACAGATAAACTTTGCATCACATGCAACCCAATTTTAATAGCCCAATTTTAATTTTGAAGAAAAACCGATCCGAATGTATTGAGGGCCGGTGTTGGCCCGCGGGCCGTATCTTTGACACCATGACACCCCTGGTTTAGACATTTAAAATTAATTAAGACAATTGAAATTGATAAAGACATTTAAAAAACATTTTATACAGGGTGTTCGGAAAATACTATTTTTTTAAACTTTTGGTTGTTTTTTGTTACTAACATCAGACGCCATAGCCCAAGAACTGTGCGTAGAACTATACGTAATGTAGTTTTTCTTTGGAATACGGAGTAGTGTCGACTAATATAGCTGATTCAGAAAAAAAGGTTCAGATTTCGAAATAGAAATTCAACGAAACGACGCCGACGCGGCGACGGGTCGTTACCATAACCCCGAAGTCTCACCACGAGTCAATCACCCCGAACGTCGAGCCATAAAGTCAAAGCCTGTCAGAGTAAAAAATAATAAAGTCGCAAATCTCGTATCTGTTCGTGCACCCATAGCGCGGCCCGTCGCCCCCGCTGGTCCAGCCCACGGTACCGCTTTTCGACCTTGCCATCTACGGTCGCTGGTGGTGCACGCATCCGATAAGTGCATGGGATCATTTTGTCTGATCTTGTTCTTTGTCGCAACTATTTGCAATGTTGAAAATTCCTTTTTTTTTTTGTTGTGGCTGGATTTTTTTGTTGGTCGTGATCGGAAAAGAGAGGCGGGGGCGATGTCAACGTACGGACTGCTGGGGAATCCTGTCTTTTATCTTGTTGAATCATTTGCTGCGGTTTGCATATCAATGTCCCGCCCCCCAAATGGAATTACCTTATTGAGTCGTATTGGTTTATATCGGAATGACTATATTGATTTCTATACATAGAAACAAACAAAAAATAATCACGAAAGTGGCAAATTTATGGTCTTGTGCATGTAAACAAAGCCATACAGGAATAGGCATGCGCAAAATTCTCATTTAAGGAATGGGAAAATAGGCAGGTCCAGGCTTTAAAATTTAAATTTTACGGAAGTAGTCCATTATCTCAAAGTGGATCTGTAAAGATATAGGGAAAAAACCCACAGTCGTCTCCACAAACACTTATATTAAAAGAGTCAGATTAATGTGGTGTACATGTGTCGGTACTAGGGAGTACCATCATCAGCACCGAAGTGCCCAAGTGCCACTTACATGAAAGAATGTAAAAGATTTTTTTAAATTAAAAACTAAAAACCATGAATAAGACGAGGACATTTTGAGTGCTTAGACGAAAACAGATTAAAAAGTGGTAGTAAAATAAAATTCGAAAGGAATTAATTTTCTTCCTCTACCCTACATTGTAAACAAATAACAAACTGATTGTACTGAAAGTCAAACGGAGGATATAAAAAGGTCAAATATTGAAAAAATTGACCTTGTTGAATCAAAATTGAAAAAATTGACCTTTTTATATCCTCCGTTTGACTTTCAGTATAATCAGTTTGTTATTTGTTTACAATGTAGGGTAGAGGAAGAAAATTAATTCCTTTCGAATTTTATTTTACTACCACTTTTTAATATGTTTTCGTCTAAGCACTCAAAATGTCCTCGTCTTATTCATGGTTTTTAGTTTTTAATTTTAAAAAATCTTTTACATTCCTAGTATTAGTGACACTCGGGCCCTTCGGTGCTGATGATGGTACTCCCTAGTACCGAAACATGTACACCACATTAATCTGACTCTTTTAATATAAGTAGGTATTTGTGGAGACGACTGTGGGTTTTTTCCCGATTTTTTGATAGTCAATTTATTTTTACGTGTAAACAGCTAAAATTTGCCCCCAAGTTCTTGCCACAATTTATTGTCGAGAAACTGGAACGTGTTCTAATTTTTTGTCCAAGTTGGGGAAAAGTAGTGATTCCTGGTTTTTTAATGGCTGCCAACCTATCAGATTTTGAGGTTAGAAAATCGTTTTTCATGCTTTGTTTCTAAAATTTGTTTAAAAATGATTCGCCCTTGTGTTTTTAGTTCGAAAAGCAAGAGGACAAGTCAATTAAACTTACTTTATCAAATCGAAAATAAAAAACAAACAAAACAGCAATCTTCGTTGTTATCGCGTACCTAACCTCAAACCAAATATTAGTTGGTAACATTTAACAATATGTCGGAAACTTGGGTACGTGTAAAACAACGTTTTCAAGCACATCTTGATCAAGAATTTGAAAATGATTTCGGTACCAGTCATTGTTTATACTAAAACACAATTATTTACTTAACTACACAATACAAAAGTACACAAAAACTAGAAATCCGAAATATTAAACACCTACAATCAACAATAACAACTATATTTCCTGCTTTCGAGTTACATCCGGTTTAACCGGAAGTTGATTTTTTTGGGAAGATAATAAAAATTGAAGATAGGGGCATGTAAGCCGTTTTGCTCTAAGACGTACTGTTAGAAAGTTATAAGCTGTCAAAGTTCAAAAAGTCACTTTTCGAGAGTCAATATCTCGGAAACTATGAAGTATAGACTAATAGTGCAATTAATAAAAAATAATTATAATTTTATGTGGAATTTAAAAATGTAAAAATATACAGGGTGTTCCATTTAAAAAAAAAATAACGTCAACACTTGACAGTTGGTGACATTACTGGCATATGGTATAATAGTCAAATAGTAAAATTTTAGTCCTATAGATTGCCCAAAACCCGTATCCGATATCACTTTTCGTTCGCCTGTAATTAAGCCGTTCCGGAACATTTGCCCAACCCTGTATAATAACTTCAAAATAAAAAAATATTTCAATTCTTTTTCTACAAAATAAGTTGTCATCCGCCAAACTAGTTCTTGTGAACCTTTTAGTAAAATTTTTGTGGTAAATTTTCAAATAAACAAACGTTTCGATCAGCTGTTGCAAATTTTATGTCATATGCTGACTGAGGATATGATTGGTTTCAATTTTATTTCACCGAACTGTTGGTTTGCAGACTTGCCAAGTGAAAATTGGCAATAAATTTTGTTTTTCCTCTAATAACCTAATCCAACAGATATTATTGACAGATTTATTAACCTTCGAAATCGTTTTACCTTTTTCCTGCTATTCAGCCACCCGAGTTCCCAAGCGGTCACCCATCCAAAGGATAACAGCGACCGATGTCGCTTGACTTTATAGAGATCGTTGTACTAAAACCATATACCGTGCGAGCAAAAATTCTTTGCATCAAAGAGGGCTTGTATTAAAAAACGTAGGGCTTGGTTTAGATCACAATGATATGGGGACGATATATCTAACCAAATCTAGGTTAAAATTTTGTCAAATTCATATTATAACGTGATATGCCAAACTAATGAGTAATAAAATAAGTAGACAAATACAAAATTTATTTTTGTTGTTTACAAAATTAACAAAGTAAGAATATACAGAAAGAAAAAGAAAAATAATTACATAAATTGCTGAAATTGGCCACCGCCATGCTCCAAGCATAAATTCACACGTCTCTTCATATTTTCGAAAGTGTTCATCAGGATCTTTGGAGAAATGTTACCACTTTCTTGGATAATCCTTTCTTGTAATTGTTCTAAATTTGCAACAAGTTCTTCTGTTCTTACAGATGGTCTTCCTGCTCCTTTTTTGTATTGTATAGAACATGTTTTCCTAAACACAGCCACGGTTCTTTTCAGGCAATGATAAAAATCCCCACCAATAAAAGCAACGTTAGGAACATGTTCGTGAAAATCGTCCGTGCACAAACCCGGATTGTATTGCCACTCACCATTTACTCTAACCCCGTTTCGAAAATACGCTTTAACCATGAATGTTTTGTGCTGTTCCGTAAAGTCCATTGTGTGAATTGTTCAAGAAATTGGAAATATTAGCGATTAATCAAATTACTTGTAACGACTGTCAAAGATGACGGAATAACTGATTGATTGTTAATTCAGGTAGTTACTGACACCCAACAGGTATTAAGCTCTACGGCTAAGCATTACGTCCTTAGATACAAGGCCCTCTTTGATGCAAATAATTTTTGTTCGCACGGTACAAGGTTCTAGCGGGTGTACGCCATATCTCAAATGTTTATGAATGATATTTGCATATCTACATTTTTTTATAAATTATTATTAATATCTACTGTAAAAATAACTGTGTTAGTAGCGGAAAAAAATTATAGTAACCACTGTTTAGACAGCTTATAGCCCTCGCGTCTTAAATCCCTCGTCGCTACGCTCCTCCTAATTTAAACTCTACGCTCGGACAATACTAGTAGCTATCTAAACCTTGGTTAAATATACAAAATGTTTGTGCAACCCAACATTCGATAAATAAGGTATGGATGATGTCTATGACCTAGGAATATATATTTTTTAATTATATTTCTTAACTATTTTAAAACGAATGTTTACCAAAGCGAATCTTATAAAGAAATGTTTGTTTATAACGTTATTACCGTTAGAAATAAATATGTAGGTGTTAAAATCATCGATATACGGTACCTATTGTTACCTTAATGATTTATTTGATATTAGGTATAATTTTTAGTTACGGAATTGATTTTTAAACCCCCGCTTTATTAGATCCGAAATCTTCAATTGTCAAATAATAAACTACCTACTATATATTATAATATAACGGCCGAATTATGTTAATTTAAATTAAAACAATCAAAATATTATGTTAGCTGTAAACCTGTATTCATTATTATTAAACTGGACATCAGTTTATTATCATTGGTATTATTAATAATAACTGATACGTTAGAAGTGAATGGCGAAAATAGGCATCATTAATTCGGGTGTCTGTCAGAAGTTAAGTGACTACGTTAAATTTTGCATCCAGGAAGGGAAAATAGTCTAGAGGCGTTAAGTCTGGGGACCTCGGTGGCCATTCAATTCATTGAGTTCCAGCATTTGCCACGTTAAACCACCTTTTTGTTGTGTTTTGTTTTTTTCTTCGTTAATTTTTTTTTTTAAATAAATAACAAATAAACCATAACTATTGTTAAGTCACAAAATGTCAGAACGTGAAACAATGAAGATTTCTTACCTTGAAAGGTAAAAAAAAACAATGATTTATAATTTTCGCTTCGTTAAACCACCTTTTTGTTGTGTTTTGTTTCGTTACATTATTTTTTTTTTACAAAATAAATAACAAATAAACCATAACTATTGTTAAGTCACAAAATGTCAGAACGTGAAACAATAAAGATTTCTTACCTTGAAAGGTAAAAAAAAACAATGCTTTATCATTTTCGCTTATTTAAATAGGGATTTTTTAAAAATGTGTGTCTTTTGTCTTAGCCCAATTCCCTTGTATGTGTATATTCTTTAACCCATTGACATGTATAGTTGTTTTTGAAATAACCCACCCCGTTTTACCAGAAGTCGACTTTAAAGGCTTAAAATAATCTGGCGTCGGTCTAGTGTTTTTTTTTTAATGTGTATGGTATATTTTTCAATCATTTATCTGTGTTAATTCAGAACTTTTAATTAACGTTCACTTAAATCGATTGATCGGTTTATTTTAAAAGTAAAATAATGTTGTAATTTAATTTTCCTGGATGGCTTCAACTGTCGACTACAACAGTGCACCGATTGGCATGCATAGGCAATCAATCCGGCTTACCGTTTTTCTTTCAGTTTAATTTGTTCCTTTCGTGAAATTCGTCTTATTCGCATCGATAGCATATTGTTTTCCTTGGTTAGGGCTCGTCTTACATGGGTCAGAAAAATTTACTCTGTTGTCCGGAATTGAGGTAAGGACCTTTAAATATACGAATGTGAAGATTTATCTGTTTAAAAAAATTGCCAAATAGTGTGTTTATAAAAAAATTGCGTAAAAGCATTGTCCTTAACTTGGATCATTGGTATTTCTTTTTAAATTTGACAGTTTGTTGCTACATCGCCATCTACCCATTCCTGATTTGGTGATTATCCTGATTACAAATAATCTTTTTATTGGATAACGGTCCTTGACATTTGAAAATGATGCCAATTTTACATCTTTAATTTTTGCGTTAATTACATAAATTTCAGGTAGCCCACTAATTTTTGTATGTTAATCCATCAGAAAATGTCGCTGCTGTGCCTGCGGTGTTAATTCTAACGTTAGTTAAAAAAAAGTGTCCTCAAAGCAGGATTGTATTATGGAGTATCTTACGTATGGGCATGCTTGCTGGCAAGTCACACTTTTGAAATATGCTCCTCCCATATCGGACATGGTCGCCACAGTTCCATCTCGTGAGAAGCAGAACAGAATAGTATATTCTATAACAAGTATGGAATGGATATATTCCGCACGAGCGAAAAGTTTGTAGGCCGAGCCGCAGGCGAGGTCTACTGTTTCGCGAGTGCAGGAATGCCATTCCATACTTGTTATAGACTATACTTTCTCTAACACTATTTTAGAAAAACGAAATAAGACTACATTAATAAAAAAATTTTAATTATTTTTCTCTAACACTACTTTAGAAACCACGCATTCTTGACGTAAAATCTGCATCAGAATGTTTTCATTCTAACACACTGTTACAGAATGGATTCATTCTGTATCACCTAGGGCAAAGACAACTAGATTTTCGATTTCAACATCTAAACTGCACGGGAAAACCAACAAATTTTAAAAATCAAGACAGCTTTGTTTCGATTATTTTGACACTGTCATGTCAAGTTTCACTTTGACGGCGGTTGATTTTATTTTACGTAGAATTTTTTTTAATAAATTAATTTATTAATGTAGTCTTATTTCGTTTTTCTAAAATAGTGTTAGAGAAAGTATAGTCTATAACAAGTATGGAATGGCATTCCTGCACTCGCGAAACCGTAGACCTCGCCTGCGGCTCGGCCTACAAACTTTTCGCTCGTGCGGAATATATCCATTCCATACTTGTTATAGAATATACTATTCCAGAGTGTGGACGATTTATACTTTTCGGACAAACATGTAAAATAAGCTAACACAACAGTTTCCGAGAATGAAGAAATCCTCTTTTCAAAGCGCCAATTCATAAACTTTGTGTACTCTAATTCGTAAATTTCCTTCGATTTTGAAGGTAATAAGTTTTTGATCGTTTCTTCTGCAATTATTTGTATTTCTGGGGTGTACTTTCACCAAAAGCTTCATCGCTTGACATAGTTACTAAAACATTATTTATTTATTAGTATTACGAAAAAAAAATAGTTTATTTTGTTATAAAATCAATGCTTTATAATAAAACTTACCTTCTACGTAAAAAACCGCCGTCAAAGTGAAACTTGACATGACAGTGTCAAAATAATCAAAACAAAGCTGTCTTGATTTTTAAAATTTGTTGGTTTTCCCGTGCAGTTTAGATGTTGAAATCGAAAATCTAGTTGTCTTTGCCCTAGGTGATACAGAATGAATCCATTCTGTAACAGTGTGTTAGAATGAAAACATTCTGATGCAGATTTTACGTCAAGAATGCGTGGTTTCTAAAGTAGTGTTAGAGAAAAGAACTTTTCTTATCTTCATTTAATTTCGTAGGACCTCCCTTAATGAGCACCTTTATTATAGAACACTAGGAACAGGACAAATCTCGAGGAATTCTATGGGGTGTTGTTTTACCATTATCATTTCGTTATACTCCAAATTCCAAAACGTCTAAAACAGATTCTTATCATGCCGGATGTCGATAATATTTTTTCCTTTAGGATCGGGCGGGCTAGTGTTGCTAATTGAATAAACCGCTACCGCAGCACGTGCTTTTCTCGTTGCGTGCTTTGGAAACGTGATAGAAACAACCGCGCTGAAAGCATACGAATCACATACGGCTAGAGAAAATTGTATAAACACGCTCGCGGAAACGAGCAACAACAACCTTATTTGTTATAGTAATGAAATGAAAGTTATGTATTTTCGTTTATTATATTAAATTTACACTTGTATTAAAAAGTAGAATTATCTGTTGACAGCGAATTTCGACCGATTTTTAAGAGGAAATTAAAAGTCTAAACTTGTTTAGTGATGAAGAATAAAAATAAACTCACTTTTCGTGAAATTCGTCAATTCTATTATAGGTAACTATTTCATTTTATGAGAGTAGAACGTCCCCGATTTTGTGCAAAATTGATTATATCCTTCAAATTTGGAACTGTTTCTTCGGCTAAGTCTCTCATACTTTCGCCTTCGCCATTTTCCGACCACAGCTATCGTCATTATCAAAAAATAGATACTTTGTAAATGGCACATTTTTCACAAATTTCATTTTTACTGCACTATTTTTAGTTTTAAACTTATTTACTAATTTAGAAGATAATATAGTGTCCGCGAAAACAATAATTAAAATCGAATATTGTAGCATATCGGACACGTGTATAACTGTTTTTTATATTGGAATACACAGGGATACAAGCACAATGGATACCCTGAGGCGGGGAGACCATGACGGCCATTTCCAGCATTTCCAGGGCGAGCCGTAGGCGAATCCTGAAAGCTTGGAGAGACCTGCAAAACACTAATTTTCGGTTGCGTGACGTATAATATTTTTTTTAAGACCGACACTTCGATATACATTTATTTTAATTCTTTATTTTATTTTATATTATTTTTAAATGCGTCGCGTCGTATGACTTCTCGTAACGGGCTTTTGATTTTACTGGCAATTAGCGA
The DNA here is from genome assembly GCA_963969555.1 of Polydrusus pterygomalis. Classification (NCBI taxonomy): domain Eukaryota; kingdom Metazoa; phylum Arthropoda; class Insecta; order Coleoptera; family Curculionidae; genus Polydrusus; species Polydrusus pterygomalis. Next base: position 23,288,280 of record OZ018378.1, on the reverse strand, counting down.
TGTAAAAAACCCGTTTTTTTGACCACCTGAAAAAAAAACGTGAAAAAAAACCAATCCACGTTTTTTTTCATAAAGGCATCATTTAAAAATCCCGCCATAAACCAGACCGTGCACGTTTGTCATATTGCCCGACTCGAAGTTGGTTACATGCTTCTGTGAGTGCTGTGCGCTGTGGTGCGCCTGAAATCATTCTAATTCGTTCATCGAGCCGTTATCGTTACGCAAGCTCGTGGAATGTTCATACAAGACAAGTTTGTGCAAGTTTTAGCCTTTTAAGTTTTTTAAATCGATATTATTTGAAAAGCACACAACACTAAGCTTCTTTTAAATAGCAAAGCCGCAAAGCAAAGCCAACGGCTAAACGACTAAAGCCATTTTTTCTTGTAAAGCGTTTTTGAAACTTATTTAAAATATAGTTTTATTGCTAAACGATGACGTCACTTACATTGTTTGTATAGTGCAACTACAAGGTTTTTGTGTTATTTTTTTTATAAGTTGATGTTTTATGGTCGTTTTTTTCTTTAAATATATGTTTATTGACAAATGTAAAAATGTTTTCGTGTTGATTGCACTTTATAAATATAAATATAATTATAAATATAAAAAACTCAACAAGATAATACAGATTTTTAATTATTGTGAAAAAAAACGCAATTTAGAAAAAAAACATACCCCCTTTTTTTTTTCAAAAAAAAACATCAGCGTTTTTTTTTTCATTTACATCACTACTGGCAATATATCGTAAGTCGCTTTCCTTGCTGCTTCCAAAATTTCTTCTGGAATCTCATTTTCCGTGTCGGATAATTCAAAATCTGAATTCATATTTTTAAATTTGCGCACTCGCGAAACAAGTTTGACATAATCAACAAATTAAAAATCAACGAACTGTCACTTGACAATACATCGAAATGTTGTTATCATCATAGTAACGAAATCAAGGTAGATTGTATTATCAAAGAGCGATTGGAAAAATGAAAAAACAGTGACCGGAAAAATCTTTTGCCGGTCTCTCACGTCCATTTTCCGTCTTGATCAAAAAAACCTTATTTTTTGGACGAAAAATTTTCCAGAAAGTCTATATTTTCTGGTCGGTCTTAAAAAAAAATCTTTGTTTAGCTAAGTTGTTAAAGTAACGCTTCGCGAAGAAATGGTATAATCATACGAGATAATAATATATAGATGGCCATACTTAACCGTGGCAAGGGTGGAGAAAAAAAAATTTACTTAGCTGTGTTAATTTTTTTAAAGGAACGATTAACTAAGCCGTTGACTTTGCTATTTAAAAGCAACTATATGTAAACAATATGTAACTCTGCGCTTTGATTAAGATTGTTTTTATAGTTTTGTCAAATTGCATGGGCAGTGCCAGTAAATAAGTAAATAAATAAATAAATAATAGCATAAAAAAATGCTTTAAAAGAAAACTCGACACATTTTATGACAATATCAAAAAATTTAATATGCTTTCTTATTTTATCGGCAATAATAATTTTTTTTAATAGTCTATAGTCGACCTCTACTATCACGGTACGTGTCCTCGGTTGTTTTTTCAGCGTGCAAGTAAAAGAACAAAATTTCGCTAAGACTTGACAGTAACAAATGTTACTGTTACTGCTATTCTACAAGTAACGCGACGTTGCCAGCTTAGCCCTTGGATAGAATCGCAATCGTCATTCTTAGGCCGTGGTAAAGGTTATTTTATTAACTTGGTAGTTAGGGGATGAGCGATTTTCGGGATGCGTTAGTCAAACTCGAAAGTGATGAAACATAATAATAATTATTAATAAAAAAAAATTATGGTATGTGAAAAACTCTTCCTAGGAACCGTCCCGTCCTAGGCACGGAAGCACTCAGATTTATATAAAAACGAATATAAGTGTGTAACTGTTTTTTATATTGGAATACACAGGGATCCAAGCACAATGGATTAGAGTTGTTAAGAAAAGAACCGAACAGGTTCTTTAGAACAGGTTAGAGATAGCCTGTTCAGCGAACTGTTCTTTGTAAAAGAACTGAACCGGTTCTTTACATGACTTATGACAGATGATTGCGCTGGAGTGATGTTAAAGAGCAGGGAAACGGGAGTTCAGCAGTTCTGACCCGGGAACCTGTTCACCTGTTCTATTGTCACTCACTTGGTAAAAAAAAGAGGTAAAAAAGGTCGCCATAGTAGTAAAAATAGTTATTTTCCTAACAAGTGCGCAAAGTGATACTTTTCCGCACGCAAGTACAGTTGGACGAACGACGCGAAGCGGAGTTCGGATAAGTTCTTGCGTGCGGAAAAGCACTTTGCGCACTTGTTAGGAACAACATTTTTCCTACGAGCTTCATATCAGATAACAACAAAAATAAAAATATGATAATTTATTTAATAATTTTTAATTCGACTTTAAAGAAAGAACTATAATATACTTACAACTAAAAATTACATAACAAAAAAAAATAATAGAAAATTAAAAAATTACATAACAATAAAAAAAATAATAGGAAACTTAATTATTTGTTTATAACATTTATATTTATCGTCAGAGCTGCTCATTTTAACAGTGTTTATATATATTCCCTACCAAGGAGATTTTTGAATAGTTTTACTTTTCCGCACCCAGTGCGGATAAAAGTCTTATCCGCACTAGTGCGGAAAAGTGTAACTTTGCACACAAAAATGCGTGCGCAAAGTACTACTTTGCGCACGCTCGTAGGAAAACCGCTTTTTGTTAATCACTTTCTAAAAAAAAAAAAAAAAGTCGCCAGTTCAGTAAACAAAGTGAAAACACAGAACACCGCTGCGTCCGCGTGTATGTTCTCCCTGTTTCCTGTTCTGCTCCAAAGACAGAACAAAGAAAGAACAGCCTGTTCTTTTTATTCTGAAACGATCATAAATCACCAATCACTCATAAAAAAAAACAGGCTGTTCTTTGTTTGTTCTTTCTTTGAAGGAGACAGGAAACAGGAATGCAGCGGTGTTCTTTGTGTGTTCTGGTTAGTTAGGAACTGGCGACTTTTTTTTTTTTTTTTACTACTTTCCCGACCTTTCACTTTTTGACTTTTTTTTATCAAGTCAGTGAGTGACAATAATCTTTAACATCACTACAATGGATACCCTGGGGCGGGTGGACCACAACGGCCGTTTCGTCCTTGTTAGGACTCTACGGGCAGCCATAACCCAAGCAATCCCGACAACGGCGGTAAGATGTATTAAAACCCTTTTGTAAAGTCAAAGCGGCCATCAATACACCGTAGCGCCATCTCTCCATTAACTCCAAAATAAAAGACAGTCACACTGGTACTCGAAAGACAACTAAATAAACCACGAAGTGCATCACAATCCAGTATAGGGAACGCTATTTGCGTTTTCACCGAAACATCTGCTAACATTTTTTTAAAGAAAACAAACTAATTGCATTTGTTAGTTTAACAAGCGCGCTCCTGATGTCTCGCAGCCCCCAATCCTCCGTTATTCGAGATTCGTCAAAACCCCATTTTGTAGCGGCGGGATTTCCATATTTCTCTACTCTGAAACATCCTTACTAAAGACTATAGTGTCATGTCTTGACATATTTATGGTATGTCACAGTTCAAGTAGCCTGTTAGCCTTTGAGCAACCCAACATTAATGTGAACGATGAATTATATGTGAGAAACCTTAACCACCAGCCAAAATTCAATGAATCTGGATTTAATTACAATAAAAACCTCTTAATTTCTGTAATGTCTTCTTTCGTCGTATTTTGAACACAAATTAGCAACTCGCTAAATCGTGACCGTCATTACGTAGACGCAATGACACTCGCGCTCATTCTCGCGTCCTTCCTTTTGTTATCTCGCTCGCCCTGAAAGATTGTTCGCGGTTATTTCAATCATAACTCGCGTTTCAGTCGTTCTTCGGCGCTCCTTCAGGTAGTCTTCTTAACGCGAGGTCGCGACTGGCCACGCACATGCACTTCGATGCGAGATTGTTTCTTTCGTTGCTATAGTTACGTCGGTCCGCGGATGATTCGTTGACAGTTGGTATTGTTTGTGAGTTGTGTTGTCATGACGGGGTGGATCGGATGATCGGTGATTAGGGTGTGATATATTTATTAAATAAATGTCCTGTTTTTGGGACTTGTTAAAAAATAATAATTGAAACATCAAAATTGTTACGTTTGGGTGAAAACGTAGGTATCAGAATTATTTAGTAGTGTAGCCTAATTTGTTGGATTTTTGGAAACTTCTGCAGTGTTACGCTTGGTTTAAGTTAGATCTTATTTAAAATTGCTCCAAATTTGGTTGGGGCCATTCATTATTTGCAGCAACTTTGACTGTGACATAAATGAGATTGGCAGAAACGATTTTCTCTCAATCAGAGTGGGCCCGGTTAACAAAGTTGCCTGGTTAGTTAATTATTGTAAAAAACCTTGCAAACCAACATTAGTCGTACCGTGCGAGAAAAAATTATTTGCATCAAAGAGGGCTTGGATTAAAAAAACGTAGAGCTTGGTTTAGATCACAATGATATGGGGACGATATATCTAACCAAATTTAGGTTACAATTTTGTCGAATTCATATTATGACATGATATGCCAAACTAATGAGTAATAAAAAAAGTAGACAAATACAAATTTATTTTTTGTTGTTTATAAAATAATAATACTTGCACTTTATAAGGAAATAAATTTAGCTGCTTCTTAAGAATAGTCCTGCATGTTCCATAAGATCTTCCCACTTCTTGGGACAGGCGTCTTATACAATTTGTTGGCGTATTTTGCATTATTTCACGAACGTTTGCAACAAGTTCTTCTGTTCTTACAGATTGCCCTCCTGCTCCTTTTTTGTGTTGTATAGAACATGTTTCCCTAAACACAGCCACGGTTCTTTTCAGGCAATTATAAAAGTTCCCAGCAATAAAAGCAACGTTAGGAAAATGTTCGTGAAAATCGTCTATGCAAAAACCCGGATTGTATTGCCGCTCACCATTTGCTCTAACCCCGTTTAAAAAATACGCCTCAACCATGAATGTTTTGTGCTGTTCCGTAAAGCCCATTGTGTGAATTGTTCCAAGAAATTGGAAAAATTAGCGATGAATCAAGTTACTTTTAATGACTGTCAAAGATGACGGAATAACTAATTGACTGTTAATTCAGGTAGTTACTGACACCCAACAGGTATTAAGCTCTACGGCTAAGCATTACGTCCTTAGATGTAAGGCCCTCTTTCAAACAATTTTTGCTCGCACGGTATATTTTCATGACAAGCGAAAGCGAGGGTGCGACACTTTCCTCCCCCCCAAACTTTTGTAAATCCAGGAATTAAACAAAAATATTTATGGAAATTAGTTATTATCAATGATCTGGTACCTATAGATGGCACATGTCATCCATAAACGCTGTTAAAATGTGTTGACAACATCGCTTGTAGGGGAGAGGCGGTAACGAGCTGGGTGGGACAAGGAGTAGGGATTACGTTGGGCTTACCTTTGAATGTGACTTTGCTACAATAGTTTAAACCTAACCTACAAATAACCCAACTTTCTATTTACTCACCTATGAAAAGTAACTGCAGAATTATTATTTTCCGAATTCTCGCATATTATGGACACTTGCGACTCACCTTAATTAGTCTCCAAAAAGTATCACAAAACAGCAATTATTACCCAAAACCGATAAACTGAAGAAAATTTCAAACCGCTGTCAAAGAAACACCAAACGGAAATAGGGATGTTCGCTATTCATCGAAAACATCGATATTTTCAATGCGATACATCGTTTTTAAGCGATGCATCGGGGTCGTTTGATATTTGTCGATGTATTAGGCTTTCATTTTATTCCTAAAATATGTATTTTGCCGTTGCCTTTCGATCTTGATTATACCTTTGGTGTCAGTTAATAAGCTTAACATAATTAAATTTGTGATATGTTTAGTAATTCTAATTCTATTAAAATATTTTTTTCCATGTATCTCAAACATCGATGTTTATTTTTCCGCGATACATTTTCTGTGGACATCCCTAAACGGAAATAAATGAAACAACGTCATTATGGGGAGAGGCCAAATTTGTATGTTGATTTACTTCAGAATGGGATACGATCTTGTTAATAGGTTTATTTGTTATTGTTTCATCTATAGGTACCAGATCATTGAGACGACACATCTCATTTATAAACAAGGAGACCGAATAATATACTTACTGTTAATGTCATGACACACTGTATACAGTGTGACCAGTAAAGTCCGCATCATATGGGATTTTTTTTTATTAATACTTTTATTCGAAATTTCACTTTGGCATCAAGTTCTGCTTCGATCGAGATGAAAATTAAGCAAAAAATAGTAATTCGCATTATCTGTAAAATTTTAATTTTTTTCAAAAAATAATTCATTATTTCTGAAAATATCGAAAAAAAGTTATTAGAAAAAGTTTTTTTTTTAAATGCAGTTTCCAGTCCCCATGCAAAATTTCAGCTACATAAGATAATTTTGATTTTTTACCCACCACTAAAATTTATTTTCCACTTAATGAACACTTTACTGATGACACTGTGTTCTTTTTTGTCTTAATATGAAGGTGTAAGTATTACTTTCAGACACAAACTACGTTTTTAAAAATACTTATTTTATGCACTTACCTTATACAGGCTCAAAAACAAATAAACTTTGCATCACATGCGACCAAATTTTGTTTATGTAGAAAAACACACATTTAATATGGCGCTACTTTAAAGAAAATGTATCTGAAATAAAGCATTGTCAAAACTAAGAAGTTTTATATAGGTTGCGTTGAGTCTTATTTTGCAAAAGTGGTGCAATTTACAAAATATGGGTAAAAAAATTAAAATAATCTTATGCAACTGAAATTTTGCATGTGGGCTAGAAACTGTATTTAAAAAAAAAACTTTATAATAACTTTTTTCGATACTTTCAGAAATACCCCACTTTTGAATAATTTTTTGGAAAAATTAAAATTTGACAGATATAATGCGAATCACGTGACTACTATTTTTTTTGCTTAATTTTCATCTCGATCGAAGCAGAACTTGATGCCAACGTCAAATTTCGAATAAAGCTATTAATAAAAAAAAATCCCATATGATGCGGACTTTACTGGTCACACTGTATTGATGTTCAATTTGATGAAATCAAAGTCGTTGACACAAGCGCGTTGAAGGAAAATAAAAGAAATAAAATTATCAAAAAAAAAAAGGTTTTATATTATTTAGACAAATTTTGTTAGTACTAGCTTAAATTAATAGATCTATTTGTAACAACTTTCCATTTATAATAACGGAATACGTCCGCCAATCCAAAAAAACCCTCGACCGTCCTTACATGGCAGTGGCTACGGACGCACCGCCGGCAAAAAAAAATACATGTCACGACAGTAAACCTTCGCGCGCTGCATTCGGGGCAAGGTTGTCATCATTACAAACATTGATGTATGGCTTGTATGCAACAGGGTGGGAAAAAATAAACGAATTTTAAGTTGTCGGGTGTTCATTACTTCATTTAATTGTTTGGTAACTATTGTTTGGGTTTTAGTTGTGAGCAACGTTCTCAGGCTTAATATAGTAAAAATAAACAGCTATATTGTATTTAACTGGACATAAATTTAAAAACATTTATTACGACAAAAAATATAATCGGATTTTTACCCCTTTTATTATTTCCCTAGAGGGGGAAATTTTTGGCAAGTGCGGATTAAGCAAGCTTCACTACCATACCCTATTAATTTTCTTGCATTCTACCCAATACAAACCTTTAACGCATTTATAATTTCTTCTTTGTTGTTTACTTACATTATTACTCTTTCAATAAAAATGTAATTTTATCTTCTTGCTTTGTTCATGAAAATAATGTCAAAAATAGAGATTTGCACCGATGATTGACAAATTTTCAGGTTTTTGTCTCGAAATTTGAAAAATTAATATGCGTTTGGGCATTTACGATAATTTGACCCCTAGCGGGTGAAAAAGGGGTGTAGACATATACAGTCATCAGTAAAGTCCGCATCATATGGGATTTTTTTTTATTAATAGCTTTATTCAAAATTTGACTTTGGCATCAAGTTCTGCTTCGATCGAGATGAAAATTAAGCAAAAAAATAGTAGTCACATGATTCACATTATCTGTCAAATTTTAATTTTTTCCAAAAAATAATTCAAAAATGGGGTTATTTCTGAAAATATCGAAAAAAGTTATTAGAAAAAGTTTTTTTTAATGCAGTTTCTAGCCCACATGCCACATTTCAGCTGCATAAGATAATTGAAGACATGAGTGGATAAAGGTGTTATGTCGCATTTTTTTTTAAAACTACTTTTTCTACTTTTTGAGCATCCCTGGTATAGGTCCTACTATTAGTAAACCTTAAATGCAACTTTCTTCATAATAGAAGGTTTTTTTTAAGGATAAAGGTGTTAAGTCACTCAAACATCAAGCATGTCCTAATGAATAAAGGTGTCATGTTACAATTTTGTTACATAGCACTATGAAAAAAACTATGAATTTTCTTTTATTATTAAAGTGCACCAAATAAAATTAGTTAATTTTACCTAACTTATGCGGTGTTAGAAAATAAAATTAAATAATAATTAAAAAAGTTCTAAGTCATAACGCGTTTTATTGAATAACTTCGAAGTTTAAAAATGTGACATGACACGACACCTTTATCCACTTGTGTCTTCAATTTTGATTTTTGTAAATTGCCCTAGTTTTGCAAAATAAGACTCAACGCATGGTCGCATGTGATGCAAAGTTTATTTGTTTTTGATCCTGTATAAGGTAACTTCATAAAATAAGTATTTTTGAAACCGTAGTTTGTGTCTGAAAGTAATACACCTTAATATTAAGACAAAAAAGAACACAGTGTCTTCAGTAAAGTGTTTTTTAAGTGGAAAATAAATTTTAGTTTAACAACGTAAAGTTTATCTATTTTAAACGATTTAATTTAAAACCCCTATATTATAATTTATTATTAAGCTATGTCATAATAACGTTAACGTGTATTACTTTCAGACACAAAATATGTTTTCAAAAATACCTATTTTATAAAGTTACCTTATACAGGGTCAAAAACAAATAAACTTTGCATCACATGCGACCAAATTTTAATAGCCCAATTTTGATTTTGTAGAAAAACACACATTTAATATGGCGCTACTTTAAAGAAAATGTATATGAAATAAAGCCTTGTCAAAACTGAGAAGTTTTATGTAGGTTGCGTTGAGTCTTATTTTGCAAAAGTGGTGCAATATATTTTCAGAAAAAACCCCACTTGAATTATTTTTTGAAAAAAAATTAAAATTTGACAGATAATGCGAATCACCTGACTACTATTTTTTGCTTAATTTTCATCTTGATCGAAGCAAAACTTGATGCCAAAGTCAAATTTTGAATAAAGCTATTCATAAAAAATAATCCCATATGATGCGGACTTTACTGGTGACACTGTATTATATATATTGGTAAAAATATTTTTGGTCTGAATTTCTTGAAACTCCGCATAAATTCTCTAATATACAAATAGATAGTTTTATCCATTTTACTCTTTCGTCTGGTGTTACGACATACCTGTCTGTTAGTTTATCTAACTAAAACATGACATTGTACCTGTTACACTCTGTACACAAACGATAATAAAAGTATTATTCTCAAGTGTCGAACCGATAAATAACAGAAAAACAGTCAAAGCGCGTCGAAAACTTGTATCAGATACACATTTTTACCGAATATGGTAACAAAAGGTAACTAACGAGCGTAGCTTGTCGCGGTAAAATTATAAGGCTGTGTCGAGCAACAGCCTGTGAAAGACATTCGGGCGGATTACTTTATTTTTTCTACCGTGTCCCTTAACCATTATTTTTTGCTTTTCTAGTAATATTACCCAACGACGATTTTACGAGTCCGCAAGAGTAAAAATTTCCTGGTTAGTTTTTTTTACCACGAATGGTATTCGGTAGAAAATTTCACGAATACAAAAAATAACTTTAGTAGAAATTATTTATTGTAATTAATGATACAATAGGGAACTTGACAAAAATTTTAAATGGTGAAAAAATTCTATAAATCATAAGTATATATTGTCATAAAACATATGGCAGCAAAAAAAACAACATATTTCGTCCCAAAAGACCGCTAGCAAGATTTAAAAATGCCCTAAAATTCAAATTATCCCAAGCGGGTAAAAACGGGTCGTGTCGTCAAGAAGTATAATTCGTGTGTGACATCCACGAAATAGGTTATAGGTTGGCAATAAATTGAACGACGTTAAGAATTCCACCTTAAAACAACAATACAATAACAATAACACACGGCAATCCAAATGCAAACTCGGTCGCTCGGCCACCGGTCAGGATGACGGATGACGGAAAAGTCATACTTCCTGACGTCATCGGGCTTGGCGCGCTTAAAATTCCGTTTGAAATGCTTTTGACACGCGCGAAACTAAAGAATTTTTACCAAGTTATTACTGATTTTTAAGGAGTAATAATTGGGGAATATTTTTTTAGGCCTAACTAAATCATAATATTAAAAAAAAAATGGAAAGTTCCCTATTGTAAGTAATGTGCACATGTATTTTTCTTCTCCATAACCCAGAAGTCGTTGCACTTGGTCCTGGAATGAATGGGTCAAAATTTGAGTTTTCCACAAATTTAACAGAGACGTCCTCATAATTATTGCCTCGCATTTTTTCAATGATCGCTTGGTGGTGTTCCTCATCCATTTGAAGATAGCTCGCGATGGATTTAGAGCTAGCATGACCTGTCACTTTAATTAGTTCTTGCTCAGTAAATCCACTTTTTGCGAGATTGCACACAACTATTGCCCTCAACGAGTGATTGGTAATTTTTCTTCTTTTGACATCTAGTCCCACTTTGTCTGCCTGAGTTTTGATCCACTTTGCTATCCAATTCTGCCCAAGAGGAATGTTTTTGAACTATTGACTTTCCATTTTCCAAAATAGATCGACAGTTAAAAACAAGCTGTCATTTTCAATGGACCCCCTTCTTGATGTAAGCGCATAAAAAAACGAACTGGACAAAAATCAGGGTTGCTTCTATTCTTAACTAGCCACTTTAAAGAAGCGCAAGGCTTTGATCCACCTTGAGTGATTTTTCCAAATATGAGATTGTACGGTTTCTTTACCTTCATTATTAAGTTCTTCTTTAAAGAAATGAAGCTTTGCTTTACATTTTTCGCCTCCTCTCCACACCAATTCATAAAATAAGATAAAAAAATTCTATATAACCCGTCTGGGTCTTCTCGTCGGAATTTCCACCTACTTTTTCAGTTCTTCAAATTTCAAAGCTGTTGAAGTTAACTTTCTTTTGCCATCTTCGGGCTTTAGACTCCTTCGTTTGGCATTTTTGACGTCTCGGGCAGATTTAAAAATAATGTCTTCGAATGGATCACTTTTTATCCCATATTTTTCAAAATACTCGTCCATGAGCATTTTTGCCGTAACATTCCACATGGTGTTTACAGTGGTTCCTTTAGATTCCTCACCGTTAGTTCGTTTCATGTTGTGGGGTAATGGAATGACGTAAATGTCTCCATTTTAAAACGAGTTTTCAACAATATACCAAATTAATTATAACAATATAATCAATAAATTTAAATATAATAAAAGAATGACTCCTAGTAAAAATTAGTCCCGTTTAATCATGGCCCGGTTATGTTCAAGTTTGTTAAATATTTATTATTTTAACATTAAAATTTAGTATCGCGTAACACCCCACGCTTTTATGTTTAATAACGGCCATTAAACGGTTTATTTTGTGAACAACTAACATGAACTAATATCGGCCAAATTTGTAGTTAATTTAGCAACATTTTTAGACAATAATTCTATCAAAGACATTGTTTTTAATTGAAAGTAATTGAAGCTGTTTCTCTTCTTTCTCGTGAGAGTTCTTTTTACCGCACAGGTATCAATTTTAATCAATGTGATGATCCTTTTCACTATAACCGAATTCATCATAATATCCAGCACTGGCACATCCTGAATAAGGTCCATTACGTTGGTTAATGTTTTTTTTTACTAACTTATTTCGTTTAATTCTTTTCTCAGTAAATTCAAGCTTTTAAAAAAGGAAACTCTAGAAAATTGTATTTTATCGTCCGATAGGGTAAAAATTTAGTGAAAAAGCTCATTGCTTTGTAAGCGATCGGTATAAAGTTTTAATTAATTTGTTATTACTGTATACCACACAAACTGGTAAGGTAATGAAATTTGTCTTTCAAGGTTCTTGTCCGCCAAAGCATTGGCATTATTAATTGCTTTTAAAATATGTAATGTAAAAGATCGCTTCTGTTTTGACGAAACAAGGTCAAATTCTTAATGGGATGGGCGTTGTAAATAATAACGCTATATCTAAAACTTACCTACACATGAAAACGTATAAAAAAAACAGAAAAATAATAGCGTTTCTTCAGACGTTGACGTTTTATGACGAAATTCGTAACCGCGATGTTCACTTTAGTGACCTAGCAGGAAAAGTAAAGGTTATTGCAACCATATTAGTAGTGCACCTTTTGTCAACAAGTCATTTTATGCACAATTTTTGTATGTAACCGATGTTAATTTGTCTCGTGATGTTTACACGTTATACATACCATAAGATTACATTAATATCCCTAAACTGAGAAAAATGATCTAATACAACAGATTTGCTAAGACATAATTTGTATTGATACCTTATTTTGTATTAACCCATAATAAATAAATTTCTGGTGTATCAAACCCGCTTTAGTGTTATATCAATTCCAGATTTGCTAGAACAGTGTTTCTATTGGTAGTAATCAGTTTCATTAGCAGCACAGTCTTATTGAATAATGAACTATGTACTTTTAATACAGCAATTTTGTTAAGAATTAAATTGTATCTTCTCAATGCGACGCATTTTGTTCCCAGCAAAGCGCTTTCTCTACAATTAAGAAAGCAGAACAGCGTCCTCAAAACGAATTGTATCCGTTAGAACCTATAATCCACAAGACGTTGGTGGGGGGTTCGAAGCGATCGGCAATCGCCGCGAGCCGTATTATTAGTTTCAGGGTATTTGTTGCGCAGGTCACATCGTTGTTCGGAGTCTTCTAGCTGTCCTGTCTGAATTTGAATTTTATTGATTGTACCAATACCTGTTTCAATTAATTTTACGTTTTTTTAAACTTTGCAAGTCAGATAAAGTAATAGAAGATGATTCTTATTTCGCACAACCAACATTAGTATTGGAATTTATAATCTATGGACAACAACAATATCACACAAGAAGCTATTTAAATTTTAAAGAACTACAGTACTGATTTTTAGTGGTTAACATATGCTTTATTAACCGTAGCAAGCAAATATAATAATTAATGTCAAGTTTCATTACAACTGCTAGTCGGAACTAATACAGTATATAAACCAGATTACACCCCCAATAGAACTTGATAGTTACTGTGAGTATTCAGAGCAACAATGGCTATAAACCATTCTATGGTAGCATTAACTCTTATTACATATCGCGCGAACACGCGATATGTTATTCGTCTCCTTCACGCGAAATCACGGCTCTTCGTGAGAATAATGTATGTATGTTGTCGGCGTCGTCTCTTTCGACATTTTCACATTTGCGATTTTTTTTTACGGAAACGGTTAGAGTGGGACGATTAAAACTTTTTGCGTTTGTAGAGGAATAGTGGGGGTACGTTGTGTGAAAATTTCGAATATACAGGGTGTGCCGTCGGCTGACGATTAGCGATATGTACCCAGTCTAGTTTCATATTGGCTAAATTACCGTGATATTTCACTACACAGCGGTCTAGCAATTTTCGTTGTCTTACAGTAGGAAAGCGCGTTGCTGTCACATATAGTATTAACCAGTTTTATAAAGAGTATGTGAATTCTTTTAAGGAATAAAGGCTTTTTTCTCAGTGTAGGGGCGGATTTTAACAGTAAACTGCTTTGATACCAAAGTTTAAAGGTCGTATATCTCTTGAACAGTATTGACCATCCTTTAGTTATGTCACATCCCGCCCTAATAACATGTATGTAAACCACACCAGTTGAGCAATGTTCTATCAACAACATTAACAATTCGTGCATCAACGATATACTGTAATCGCATTTTAGAAATACATAGCATGCAATAAAACCGCGTCTATTAAGATAACCACTGTAATCTTAACAAGAATGACTTATAAATTCTGTTTAAGGCATTCCAGTACTGCTTAGACTTAAGCGGTTTGCGATTATTATTTATAGGTTCCAAAAAACCAAATAATTTTTTATGCTTTCTCGAAAATCCAACAAATAGGCTACATTTTGTATTAAAGTTCCTGTTTCGCATCACTCAATTCAGCTATCAGTGTAAATAGGCCATATGTGAGAAAAACAAACAAAAAAACCCTACCCGTTGAAATTATCCCGAAACACGTTCAGTTGGGTTTAGAAGACGTATAAATAGACTTGCAGAGAAAAAGATGACTAACTAAAAAAAAAGTTTTGTTAACAATAAGTGACTGCCATTTCTGTGATATAAATTTGTGGCGTTCCTGCACAATATATTTAATTATATATTTTTGTAACAGTAATCAAGTGATAAAAATTTGTGATAAATTAAAGCCAAAATGGTGTCTTACGCGGTTCACTACGAGCTCAACAGGAACCATCATCATGAGAGCATGCTTAGCGACTTTAGCAGGATGAGATTGGACATGGCCAAGGACCAGCCCCAAATGCTTTACGTAGCTATGGCCACTTGGATACCCAAGTGTAACATGGTGACTTATCACCAAAACAATCAGCAACAGCAGATTATGTATGTCAAAGACCACTGGGTGACCTCAGGATATTTGATTTTTTTCTCGTGGTGTGGGTTTTTTTTTTTTAGTTTGTGACTACCGAATTAATACAGCTTTTTTATTTTACGGAATGATACGTCTTAGGGATTTTTGTACCTGGGTAGGCGAATAAAAGAGTCTATATCAATCTTTGGAGCGCAATTACCTATATAATAATATACAGTTTCAAGCTAAGAAAGTTTGGATATATATTATGAAATAATAAAAACAGAAATATGGGCAAATTTCTTTTTTGCTTGTAATCGTTTATCAATTTAAATTTTATAAGGTATTGGACATTGGCGAACCCAAGGGAGAATAGGCGCCGGGGCATGTGCCCCCTCCCCTTAAGGATCCTCCCTCGAACATACTTTCGTCGGCACTGTTTTAAACTGAGCAGTGCGATTTACAGCGTCACAGCCTAGAACAGACAACCAGTGTTGACGAATCTATTTTGAGAAAATTATCGTCTTAATTCTCCATTTCATTTTCTTATCAATATTTTGGGCGTGGTCCAAAAATTTGCTTGCGACGCACTTTCATCTACAGGGTGGCCCTTTAGTGTGGCAAAGTACAATAGCTTCGTTACTATTTCAAATACATTAAAAATATGAATACAAAAGTTGAAGGGCAGTAAGTGACTTATAACGTAAAATTATTTTTAACTCTATAGGGTGGCTCAAAAAAGCGGAACAAGAAAAAATGTACTTTTTTCATATGGAACACCCTGTACACGCGGCAATAATTTCTTTTTCAATGCTCAACATCGCGAGTGAATTTAATCTATCCAGTTAAATTTCATTTGTGCAATTTTTAGAGTTTGTTCTTAATATAATATTTTTAAGACATTAGCCAAAAAAAAATGTACCCATGAAGAAGTTATGTTAAAATTTTATTACAAACTCGCCACAATCTTTGGTTCAAACATTTCTCGTTTCCACTAACGGGCAGTGGCGTAGCGTGCAGGGGGCCAGGGGGGCGACCGCCCCCCCCCCCGCTCTTTGAGTCCTTTCCCAAACGACGCCCCCTTCTCACTCTCCCAGTAGTTTCGTAGTTCAATTTGTGGAGCTCTCTTTCTCTTTTTTTTTAATGTATTTTTATGAGTTTTAATTAGGTTATTATTTGTTTATAACTTTTAGAGTAAAGAAACAGATAAAATAAACCTGTTACCTATTTCGAGATTCTATTTTATTTTCACTACTTGATTTAATTTATAATAAAAATATTTTGCCACGACCAATAATTTGTATTCTTTCAGTTATTTTGCTTTAACAATTAAAAATTGCTTGACTAAATTTTATCTTTTTAAAAGTGTGTTATTGTCGCCAATGAGAATATATGCCTATATTATTAAGTAATATGCATAAAATATTTTATAGAGTTTTAACAAAATTTCCCATGACGAAACAAAAACTTAATTTATCAGGCCAAAATTAACTAAATAAACGAAATTATACATTAGCAGTGAGGCGCCCTTTGAACAAGGGCTTAGATAAGGGGATAATTACCCTCCCCCCCCCCTTCCCCAGAACCCATAGTGAGCCATGAAAACGAAGCACTTTTTTTTACTTGATCAATTTTTGTGGTTTTCTTGAGGATCTTGTGTATTTTATATTTTAAGGGCGTGGCACCCAAAAATGTTCGCCTGCGGCGCTATTTTTTTTTCTACCCCCGATTAAAAAAAATATCTACGCCCTTAACTTAGAAGCTTTCGCCCCCTCCGCCCCTTTAACCACGCTACGCCACTGCTAACGAGTACAAATGGGGGAGAGAAAATAGAAATTCGCACCGACAAGAATATTTATGGAATGTAGACGAATTCAATACCCTTTAGTCGAAGACGGGTATTTGGCCGCATCTTAAATAAAAAGAAACGAAATATTGATCAAAAAATGAAATCGCGAATGCTTTACTAGCCCTAGCAATTAAAAATATATTAAATATAAAAAACTAGTCTAGAACAAGTAGGTATGACTGAATTGAACCCTTCAAGTAAAATGTATTTTCGAAAATTGGCGTTGATTCGAAAATAGTTAAGTGGATATGAATCAAATTTGATGTAGTTATGTTTTTGAGGGCAAGAAAGGGTGGTTATTTGTTATGCCATATTTTTCATATCTTTAAAATAAATTAGCTGTACTTTTCCGAAATTATCACAAACTAAATTACTGTTGGCTGTTAAGGTAATAAATTTGTTTATTGCCTCGAGCAGCTACCAAAATTTATTAGTTAAAAACTATTTAGACATAATATGGTTAGGTTCGACCTAAATGTTTAAATACCGTCAAAATTTTATTCGGTTGCCATTTTAATACGGTTCATAAATTTTAATAATTGCTCTTGTTTTGCGTTTGCCTGATTTGGTCATGCTAGTTTTTCCTTTTGGGTACCTAGCTACATTGTTGCAAAATGTAAATGTGGTTAATCCTATTTCGATTATTTTGTTGTATTTCTTACAGGATATTATTCATAATATACGCAAAATGCATACGGAATGCCCAAGGTTAAGGATTTTGTAAATTGCAGGACATAATGACGTGGTTCAAAACACAAAAAGTCAGTCTGTTGAATGGAGCAAAAAGTATCAATTCTTGTCACACGTCTCGAAATATGTTTTTTCCTTAAATAAAACTTTTTCTTCCTTATTTGGGACAACTTTATTATTACCTAATACCATCCGAATTAAACAATACTTTCATAACGTGATAGCATAATTACTTTGAATAACGAATGTATCGCATATTTTTAGAATAAGGCAATCATAAGTTAACTTAACGTATTAGCTTCCATAATGTTGATATTTAAATTAATTAAAAACATTCACAACATATGGACAGCGCAGATCTTATAATATAGGTTTAATCTTCGGCAGATTGACCTTAGACAATGCGTAGATGATACAATGTTAAAAATTGCTTGTTTAGTTTTATGATGACAGCTGTCAGTATAAGATAATTTTTTTTACGGAATTCTGTAACATTTACAAGAAGCTTCAAGCTAACTGACGTGAAGGCCAAAATAATTACATTCCTTCTCTAAAAATTTTATAAGTTACTGTAAAATGGGTTACAGAATCGCACTGCTTATACGCATTATATATTATATTATCTAAGATGAATCCATCTTCCGCGATACCCAATCATACTAGCAAGGCAAAGGTATGTTGTTCGTGTACAACTTACGATTTATACAAATTTTTAAATTTATTCACAGTATTTTTTTTTCTATTACTGTATAGGTAAGTTAACTTTGGGGCCCTAGCAACACGACAGATAACGAAAGTAAACATTCGAGTTACCTGAATATTATACGTTGCTAGCTATGTAAAGTAGCGTTGCTAGCTATGTAAAGTAGCGTTGCTAGCTATGTTAAGTATTACTTTCGGTGCCAGGACAAAAAAATCGAACTGACAGTACTCAAATAACTAGTTGTCAACAATACTCAAATAACTAGTTGTCATGGATTATTTTACAGGTGGAAAAAAAACTTATTTTATCGTTTTAATTTGAATAAAATCAAAGTTTATTACTTAATAATATATTGATCAGAGAACAGTAGTAGAAAAAATGTAATACATTACACGATTCGAAAGCTTTTTTTGGAGGTCGAAGGTATTAAATCACCTCGGCTTTGCCTCGACAATTCAAAAACCTCCTCACACCAAAAAATTAACTTTCGCATCTAGTAATGTAAATAACTATATTGCATCCGACGGTTATAGAAGTAGGTAATCCCGAAATGCTAACGGACTAGTTAAAATTGATAATAATATTAGCTCTGTTCGTTCTTGAACGCTTAGTTCCAGTTGCTCCAATAACCTGCCAATGCCAATCGATTGTTAAGATCAAAGTTTAATTGATATGCTAGAAATTACAGATCAGTGACGAACCTTTTGCTGGTTTGAAACAAAGCTATTAAATGACTATTGTAATTACCTATATCGGCGACTCTTGTATTTAATTGGTGTTTTGATCTAATCAAACAATTCCTTTTTTGTACCTCTTACAATGTCTTACATCAAAAACAATAATATGTAATAAAATGTTGGCATAACTCCATAACGTTCCTCCAATTTTCGGTTCTTTTAAATTACCAAGGAAATACCCATTTATAGAGATTGTTGATTTAAAGTTCAGTTCCGCCATAGTCTACAATGGATCTAATTATAAACCATTGGTTAAAAATTGGCAGCATCTAATTTTAAGGACAATTGGTTTTTCGTGAAAATATTTAATTGTTATAAGAGTATAAATAGTAATCATGACACAATTCTTTTACATATAAGCAACTTATAAATAACCATTCCTGTTTCACGTTGGCAGTTTTACATTATTTTAATGACGATCCCACATAATTATTGTTGGTTATAATTTCGAATGTCACGTCAATGCCTTCTTATAGTGGGCAAGATAATAATACGGATGTAGTGAAAGTAAAGTTGCTGTTCCTGGTTTATATTTACGTAGAACGAATTTATTGTGTGATAATGATACCTGCTGTCTACGAGCAATAGCGGTTAGTTTCCTGTTTTTTATAATGTAATAAAAACATTAATGGTGCGTTACTAATTCTTTATGGAAAATAGAACTTGAACAGTATTTTTGCTTATTGGAAATACCTATTATTAATAACGAAGAACTTTCCATAACAGTGATTGCACTATTTTACTGCCAAAGCTACTCTAACGAAAAGATTAATATCATGATTTCAAGAATTACAAGGTTCAAATATTATTGTGTAACAGGTGTTATATAACAAAACTTTATTTTTGTAGTTTGCGGTTTTCTAAGTGAAGTGTGAATTCATTTTTTTTTGAGATTTTAGAAAAAACAGGGTTTAGGTAACAACCGTTTCTATAACTGATACCGACATTCCCCTAGAATTCTTAAATAAAATACAGGGTGTTCCGATGATCATGTTACAAAATTCTAGGGTAGATAAAACACACGAAAATAAGAAAAAAAGTTCATGTGAACATGGGTCCGGAAACGCTTCTTCAGGGAGCTAGGGCCCTTTGAAGATGACCTTCAAAAACTACTTTTCGTTTTATAGCTTCGGTACTACTGCAGCTATCGCAACCAATTTTGGGACATGAAATCTAGTTCGTAGGTTCATCAATTTGAGCCTTCCGGATTTTGTCACCTTTAACCAGGGGCGTACAAACCAAGGGGGTATTTGAGTAAATTTGACCCTACTCCTCTTAGGCTTTAATTTCTTACCATTTTTATATCTGATTATGATTCTCCAATGCCTTTTACATAAAAAAGGTACTCTTAGTAAAAATCGCTATCTGTCACAGTTTCCTCCGAAAATGGCTAAATCCAATCAATAATAAATTATTGGTCTTAAACCAATTATTACGTTGAAATATGAAAATGAGGTTCAGTACAGATAGTGAGCATTATAAGTTAGTCAAATCTTTTTCTTTAATGAAAATAAATTAGATTAGAGAGATTTATTGCCTTTTCGAAATTGGGGGTATAAAAAGTAAAAGGGAACGTATACAAAATATTTCAAAAAAAAAACAATTAAACAGGTTTAACGAGTGAGTCAAGGATAAGGCAGAGTAAATTTTTGTCTTGAAGATGAATTTACTAACGCTGTCGTTGACTGACCCTGTACGTACCAAAATAAATTCAAAATAACAATTGTTGAAAATGCCTGCCACCACGTTCAATACATGTATTACACCTACGTAGCATATTTAAATTGACGTCAGTAAAAACATCAGGCATGGTTTGGATCATTTCAGCCGCAACAGAAATCCTAGCCACCAAATCTTCCTCCGACTGAACTGGAGTTTCATATACAAGGCTTTTCATATGTCCCCAAAGAAAGAAATCCATAGGAGTTAAATCTGGGGACCGGGCTGGCCAGTTGACATCGCTTCCACGTCCAATCCAACGTCCTCTAAAACGATCATCGAGGTGCTCACGTACGACATGTGCAAAATGAGCGGGTGCTCCATCATGCTGGAACCATAGATTCCGACGTATGTCGAGGGACAGCTCATCCAATAACTCAGGTAAGGTGTATCTTAAAAAATTGAGGTACACCGTCCCAGTTAGTCGAGGAGGCAACATGATTGGTCCAATTAGACGTTCTCCAACAATTCCAGCCCACATGTTCACCGAGAATCGATGTTGGTACCCTCTTATTTGAAGAGCATGAGGGTTTTCCTCCGCCCACACATGGCTATTCCGTGAATTAAAAATACCTTCTCTCGTAAAAACAGCCTCATCAGAGAAAAGCACAAATTTCGGAAATTGGGGTTCTTGTGTACACTGTTGAAGAAACCACTCGCAAAACTCTACGCGGGGTGCATAATCATTTGGTCTCAATTCCTGTACTTTTTGGCGATGGTAAGGATGAAGAAGTTGTTCGTTAACAATCTCCCATACACGTACATGACTTACATTCATGGATTCTGCAACAGCTCGGGTACTAACACTAGGATTTTCCTCGAATTGTCGGAGTACCTCTTCCTCAAATTCTGGAGTTCGTACAGTTCTTTGAGCGCCATTATCTGGCCTCGTTATTTTCACGGAGCCAGTTTCCCTTATGCGCTGATTTACCCTCTCGAATAGCGTGTGAGCAGGTACACGCCTCTCAGGAAACCGCTCCTGATACAATCTTGAAGCGGCTCTTCCATTGCAATGAACTTCGCCATAAATTAATAGCATATCGGCATATTCGGCGAAAGTATAATCCATGATTCACTGGCGACACAATATTTTATTGACAGATTTTTGACAACAACTGTACTGAACCTCATTTTCATATTTCAACGTAATAATTGGTTTAAGACCAATAATTTATTATTGATTGGATTTAGCCATTTTCGGAGGAAACTGTGACAGATAGCGATTTTTACTAAGAGTACCTTTTTTATGTAAAAGGCATTGGAGAATCATAATCAGATATAAAAATGGTAAGAAATTAAAGCCTAAGAGGAGTAGGGTCAAATTTACTCAAATACCCCCTTGGTTTGTACGCCCCTGGTTAAAGGTGACAAAATCCGGAAGGCTCAAATTGATGAACCTACGAACTAGATTTCATGTCCCAAAATTGGTTGCGATAGCTGCAGTAGTACCGAAGCTATAAAACGAAAAGTAGTTTTTGAAGGTCATCTTCGAAGGGCCCTAGCTCCCTGAAGAAGCGTTTCCGGACCCATGTTCACATGAACTTTTTTTCTTATTTTCGTGTATTTTATCTACCCTAGAATTTTGTAACATGATCATCGGAACACCCTGTATTTCTATTTCAGTAAAACTATTGACAATATTTTTTGCCTCACCCAAATTTTCTCCGTTTTTGGTCTATATTGTGTAAGTATGGTTGAAACCTAAAGGTTTTTCATAAGCGGAAACGGTGGAGAAAATAACATTTTTAGTAGTAGTGTTTTTATTACCTAAACCCTAATTTTACTTCGTGCCTTAAAGTGCCAAAGTTTTGTGCAACGAGTCGAAAGAAATCTGCAGTTGCTCACGCTACGAGTTACAAATGAATTGATGATTTCACGGTGATCGATGATTACGAATATTGAAATGCATTTTATATAATTTAGTGGTAACATGTTAAACAAAATGCAGCACGTTGTCACTTCCACCTCAGACCGAAATACGGTAGGTAATCAAAAACAAAGTTAATATGAGTCACTGACTAAGCGAAAGATAAAATTGGTACTCAGTATTCAGGTTCATATAATTTTAAGCTGCGTGCTGATGAAATTATGTTAAAAAAGTATGGCTTTCTTATGGAAAATGGCCCTCGGTTAAATTTTCTAAATTTTTAGTATGTTGTAGAGAATGCCATTCTGATCAAAAGTGTTCATGGCCACAACAAAATCTGCGGACCAGTTTTTGAGATACAGGGTGTCCAAGTTGCAGAATATGAATTTTCAATACATTATATTTTCGTAGTTTATAATATTAATTAGTTTTGTTTTTTGTATTTTTGTTGGCCCTGTCATAGATAGGATAGAATACTATAAAAAAAAGTTTAAAATTTTTTATTATATACCGGGTAAGTGACGAGAATTATTTAATATTTTTTGTTAATCATTGTAATTTCGGCATTAAGTTAAATGTTAACAAAGTAATATTGTAGATAACATTAGCTTGGAGCAAGCTATGAGAATTTATATTTTTTATATTTATACAGGGTAACTCAAAAAAGTTAATATTTTTTTTATTAGGTTTGAAAGAAATTTTGTAGATATTTCTTTATATACTACTTGTCGCTTATCGTATGCTTCCAAATATATATAATTATCAAGGTTATACAGGGTGTTTCCGATGATAAGCGATGGAAAAATAACATAAAAATGCATGTATTTATAAATCACCCGGTATATTAAAAACGGATCGGTTAAATTTCGTTATTTTTTAATATTTTTTGCTTGAAGTGTCTTACTTACTTGTTTGCCATTGATTTTCTATTTCCTATGACCAGTTCTGGAAATATACAGCGTCAAACAGACTCAAAAACTCAAAAAATAAGCAAATAAAATAACAATTTGTTTTTTAATTTCAATAAAATTTGTTATGTCAGTTTATTATATGGTTAAAAATAAATATATTTAATGCTATACAGGGTGTTTTGAATAATTAGGGTATTCTAACACTGCATTATGCAAATAAGAAATATATATAAATAGTATAAACAAGAAAAGTCCTGATACAAAGAATTAATTTTATCCAAAAATAATAAGTAGGCCTTGAGAAAACGCAATAGCTGCCATATACAAAGTAATAAAATTTTGACAGATCATTCTATGGGTTTTTGCAAGTTAGCAGTTACATGTTACCTACTTTTTAAAAAGTTATTTTGTATTTATTTATTGAAGAATATGGCACTTGTTAATCGAGTAATGTGCTACGTGTGTGACAAGACTTTTAACGTTCGACAAATGATAAGAATTCACGGAGATAATATGGAGAAACAAGATCAAGCCGTCATACGGAGAGAAGTTATGGGAAGGCCCCCTTTAGAAATTGTGGAAGGTACCAGAATGTGCTTTACTTGTCACCAGGGAATATTAAAGGATTTAAGAACTCTTGAGAATAATCCTAATTGTATCCGTCTCAACGTAGCATCTCCGGTTGGAGGTATGATATGTTTAATATGTAATAATAATGAAAATATTCAGAGGTCAAAATTTTATTACTTTGTATATGGCAGCTATTACGTTTTCTCAATGCATACTTATTATTTATATATAATTAATTCTTTGTATTAAGACTTTTCTTGTTTATACTATTTATATATATTTCTTATTTGCATATTGCAGTGTTAGAATACCCTAATTATTCGAAACACCCTGTATAGCATTAAATATATTTATTTTTAACCATATAATATATTGACATAACAAATTTTATTGAAATTAAAAAACAAATTGTTATTTTATTTGCTTATTTTTTGAGTTTTTGAGTCTGTTTGACGCTGTATATTTCCAGAACTGGTCATAGGAAATAGAAAATCAATGGCAAACAAGTAAGTAAGACACTTCAAGCAAAAAATATTAAAAAATAACGAAATTTAACCGATCCGTTTTTAATATACCGGGTGATTTATAAATACATGCATTTTTATGTTATTTTTCCATCGCTTATCATCGGAAACACCCTGTATAACCTTGATAATTATATATATTTGGAAGCATACGATAAGCGACAAGTAGTATATAAAGAAATATCTACAAAATTTCTTTCAAACCTAATAAAAAAAATATTAACTTTTTTGAGTTACCCTGTATAAATATAAAAAATATAAATTCTCATAGCTTGCTCCAAGCTAATGTTATCTACAATATTACTTTGTTAACATTTAACTTAATGCCGAAATTACAATGATTAACAAAAAATATTAAATAATTCTCGTCACTTACCCGGTATATAATAAAAAATTTTAAACTATTTTTATAGTATTCTATCCTATCTATGACAGGGCCAACAAAAATACAAAAAACAAAACTAATTAATATTATAAACTACGAAAATATAATGTATTGAAAATTCATATTTTACAACTTGGACACCCTGTATCTCAAAAACAGGTCCTTTTGATCAGAATGGCATTCTCTACAACATACTAAAAATTTAGAAAATTTAACCGAAGGCCATTTTCCATAAGAGAAGTGCAGGGTTCTTTTTGACCCTTCTTGGAGCCGTGCGCTTGAACTAGAGGGTGTGCGTCTGCCTAAAAGACGTTGATACAGTCACAATTGATCTATCATACTTGTTCAGAGTCAAATGTTAAAATGGAAATACTTTTTAAAATGCTGTCGTATCAGTTTTATTAATCGTTTATTTTACATGTTTTCCAGTTTGACTACACTTATTTACTTTATGTGTTTTTTATCTCTGTTTTTAAGGCGACATTTTGGTCTCTGGCCGGAGCTGACGACTTGCTGACGAAACAAGGATAAACCCGTACTGACAAAACCTCTTTTTTCTAGTTCCGAGTACCGCAACTCTACTGAGAATGAATTACAGAGAATACAAGATGTAAACCAAGATTTCTCAACTACTGTCGAACCACAAAATATAGCTAACGAGGTAGTCGAGATTGCATCAGACTCCGATAACACAACTGATGAAGGGAAAACTAAAGAATGTAGAATGGACGAAGATAAAGCTTCTAAAAAAGATAATGTAACTGAAACAGAATCTATCTTAGTGTCCGATTCGGATGATGGAAAGGAAGAACTTTCACCTTCAACAAACAAAAATGAGATGATGGAGATTGCACTAAAAACTGATGATGTAGATAAATCAGGAAAATGTGAACCCATCGAGAACAAGTCTAAAGATGTCAGTACTTCAAAATCTCCGTTAAAATTTAATAAAGAAAATCTTGCAACATCAAAAGAGGATGCTCCTGCAGATAAGTTAACAATAAGCGAGGAAATTAAAAAAGATGAAAGAACAGCCCCCGTGTCCGATTCTGATGATGCTATGATGGTTAGCGATTCCGATTCTTCGAAGTTAGAAGTAAAAGATGATAAAAGAAAAAAACTTACTCCAATTAAACCTCTTACCCCAAGGCAGCTGCAAAAGAGACTCGAGTCGGAGAAGAAGAAACACCAGAAACAAATGGAAAGGGAAGAACGTGAAAAGCAACGACAGGAAGAAAAGGCAAAAATATTGGCAGAAAAGGAGAAAAGTAGGCAACAAAAGCAAAAGGAGAAGGAAATGAAGGAGGAGCTAAAAAGAAAGGAAAAAGAAGAGTTTGAACAAAAACGCAAAGAAAAAGAACAGAAGCGCAAAGAAAAAGAGGAACAAGAAGCTCAAAAGCGAAAAGAGAAGGAATTGGAAAAGCTTAAGAAGCAACAGGAAATCGAGGAGAAACACAAGGAAAAGCAAAGAGAAGAGGAAAAAAAACAAAAGACAGCCGCGTTGTTTGTAGGCTTTTTTAAGAAAACAGATGGCGATGAAAAAGAAAGAAAAACCGAAAGAGTTAATTCCAATTTCATGCCCTTTGAAGTTAAGTCAGATATGAGGTTGCCTCCTGTGAGACGAAATCCGTTAAGTGGTGAGAAGATGGACAAATTTGACATAGAATTTAAGAGTCAAAACAGAAATGCTTCTTACTTAAAAGAATTAAAGTCTGGTGCAATTAGGGTTGGCAAAACTTCCAAAACGTGGCCTTACGAGGATCCTGAAGATGAACTGGTGATAGTCGGAGAAGAGAAAATACTTGGAGAAACAATTTGCGAGGACCAGTCGACTATTCACAAAACAAAAGCCAAATTCTTATTGTTTCACGAAAACAGACGGCCCGCTTACTTAGGTACTTGGCGTAAAAAAAGTAAGTTTGTTAAACCTAGAAGACCCTTTAAAGAAGATACTGAGTTCTTTAATTATGAAGAAGATTCTGACGATGATTGGGAAGACGAGGAACAAGGAGAGTCTTTGGATGCATCTGCTGATGAAGAAGACAAGGAAGGAGAAACTGCTGAAGATGATTATGAAGTTGATAATGAATTCTTTGTTCCTCATGGTCACCTTAGTGATGACGAAATAGACGACGAGGAGAATGCACGGTTGTCACCAGAGTCGCTCAAACAAAAACTTAAACTTCTTAAAGATGAATTCGATACAGAAATTAAGTCAAAAACGCATAAACTTAAACCTCGTTCTATTGGATGCATTTGGTACAACAAGAAAGGTGATAACGTGGAAGATGCCATTAAGCGATACCTCCAACCGTTCGCTATGATCGTTAAGGGTCAAATTGAAATTAAACAACGCTCAGAGATATTTGCAACTTCCCCTGACAAAAAGAAATCAAAAGTCGGTAAAGAACTTCCGCCAGAGCACATACCTTATTTCTTAAAATTAATTCATGGAAATGTTAACAGAAAGAAACTTGTTATTGAGCAATTTCTAACATACATGACCAATAATGGATTAAACGTAGAAGTGTCGAAGATAAACCTGTCAAAGTTTCTTAAACAGGCAGCATCATATAAAAGATGTAAAGAAGATGGACCAATGAAAAACAAATTCGGTTGGTTTGTGAACGAAGAAATTTATAAGAAATACAATGTTAATTTAGAATTACCTGCTTAAACAGAAAAGTATAGTCGTTAAGTTTTGAACTAAGTTAAGGAATTAAAGTGCCTTTTTCAATATCTTATGAGTTACTTTTAATAAATTAGTTGCTTTTTTATATAACTCTTTTATTTCTTAGTCCTAAAGGGTTTATAGTTGAATTATTAATGGGGGCATTAAACAAAAAAGTTAA
The DNA here is from genome assembly GCA_963969555.1 of Polydrusus pterygomalis. Taxonomy (NCBI): domain Eukaryota; kingdom Metazoa; phylum Arthropoda; class Insecta; order Coleoptera; family Curculionidae; genus Polydrusus; species Polydrusus pterygomalis. The sequence goes on along the minus strand of OZ018378.1, from coordinate 23,260,731 downwards.
CAAAACAAGGGGTTTCTATTCTCAGTCGTTGCGTAGGGTCAACGTTGTATAAATACTTTGTTTTTACGGCGTTTGATGGAATTAGCAAACATTTTAGGTCGATTATAAATACCGCTTGGAACAATCTTCACTTATTTCTTGTTCTTATCTGCCTAGAATATTTTAAGAAATATGTATCTACTTTATACGACCTTTTCAGGTGATTCTTATTCTTGGACACTTATATTTGTTGGTTCCATGCCCTTAAAAAAATATACCGTTGAGTATTAGAAGATATCTTGTGAATCAATTAACCGGTTCTAGCCCGACAAAATACTTATTCTATTTAATAGATCCGTTCAATTTTAAGTTCACAGTCAGAGTAATTTATTTATTTATATACACTGTATTTCCAAAACGAGTAGTCATTATAGATAGCCCTAACTTAAGTGTTAACTTAAAAAAGTTAATCCTAATAAAATATAATAGACCTTACCTTTTTACTATCTTGTTGAATTTTATGAACGTTTCAAAATATTTCGAGTAAAGTTTATATTCAACAAATGCCATTAGATGCAACAAGCAAGTCTTCCTGAAATATGTAGTGACTTTCTTGCAAAATAATAAAATAGTATCCTTTTCATAAACATCCCAGAGGGCTATGTTATGAAGGAATCCTTTGGTACAAGACAATTAGGCAATCTTCACTTGTCAATTTTGACAACTAACGTTTTTACCTATCGCAGCGCCAACAGCGCTTATTCTGTCATGTTTAATTTGATTGAGGCCAATTCCATTCTTACCAACTCTCTTATATAATAATATACTTAGTATCAAAATAAATATGCATTATGTATTTTGGTTTCATAAATAAAACAAATAAACATCTTCAATATGGATTAAACCTAATTACATTATGTTTAATTTTCAACCTTTATCAGTTTTAACTTTTAACATTAATGATAAGGGAATTTAAGCATTGTGCTAATAACAATAACAATTCTTCACTACAGTTTTTTTAAAATTACTTATTTGTATTCAAGATTAAAAAATAAAATCTATTTAGACTTCTGACTTTTAAATTCTTATCTAGAAAAGATAGGTATGGAATTTATTCAACCATTGAGCCAATGGAGTGAAAATGAATTATTTTAAGGTAAATATTTTGTTTTTAAAGAATACAGATTAATAAAAAAATAATATTTGACCACTGTCAGGCAAATGCAATTTAGAGTACAAGCATTGGTAGCATTGTGTTAAACCAATAAGACACTATTTTTTTTTTTAATTGGTCACCTGTAAAATTTTTTTTTTTTTCGCTTTATGCGTATTAACAAAATTCTACCAACGCAAACATTCCCATCTAACCACTGTGATATATACCATATACCGATATTTCCTCTTGCAGCAGTCAAAGAAACCATCGTTCCCGACAGTACGAGCGCGGATCCAGCGCGGAGCGCCGGTACAAACGCAGCCACAGGAGATCGCCGACGAGCAAGAAGCACCGCCATAGGCATGAAAGACCCAGCAGCAGATCCAGACGTCACAGGCGCAGTCATTCGGACGACCAGGTCAGTATCGGGGTTCGATACGCCAACCGTCCGCAGGAGGCGCTGCGGACGGCGCGGCTGTATTCAGATTTGTTTGGTAAGAATAGTGCATTTAGGAGTAAGATTTTGAAATTATTCCATCTATTGATGCGTATTGGCACCTGAAATATTTTTGGGCGAAAGGGTGTGTAGTGGAAGCAATGAAAGCAACTGATTATTTTGTCAAAAAAAAAGTGCAAGTTATTAAACCATATTTTTATTTAGTTTGTTCAGAATCCTTAAGTGATTAATATAGATGTTGTCTAATAGCAAGTTAGATACCAATGGCTCACAGTCGATACGTTCGGATCTTATATAAGGTTGAATAAAAGCTTCGCTTTGAGGTACTTGTAAAAGATATACAGTTAATTTCTTTAATTCTGGCTACCAAAATGCTTTACCAGTTTTATTTTCCCTAATGCCATTTGTCGTCCATGTCATTGCAAAGTTTCTACTGAGGGGCTTCGCATCTCAGCTGCGGAGCGGAGTGGAGACGATGCAGACCCGTACATGCATGCTCTAGTGGGCTGACCCGTTAGCAACAGTGTGAGGGTGGGAGTTTATTATTGAAATTGCTTTAAGTAAAGGAAATTTCCTGTATAAAAAATATTCTGTGATTTATGATAGGATCAGATCAAAAAAGTGCCCAGTCCTTAATTCGAAACGAAATTAAGTACCGTCAAATTTTTGTAAAGCGGGTAATTAACTCATTAAGAGCTTGAGATATATGTATCTATAATTCAAGAATCAGTTTTAAGGCTGGATTTCAAACAGTTCGATTAAATTGTGCAAGTAATCAGCACAACCCGAACAAACCCGAATGTTGAACCTTGAGTTTGTCTATAAAGTAAGTAGATTACCGAGGTAAATATATTATGAAGAAACGTTGCATTGTCTGTGAGCCATATATTATTTTGCTTGTATAAAAACATAATTTATCCCAGATGCTTTTTCTTCAAGTAACCTGGAATTAAAATTATAGCCCAGATGGGTTTTGCCTGGATTCGTTAACAAAGTGAATAAAAATATCCGTATTTAATGTAATACTTGAAGTTCATTGAATTGCTAGTAAAAGTTGCTTTTAAGAGACCAAATTAAAATAATCGGTGGTATAATATTTCTGTGTACGCCACCGCATAAGAAAATCTATATCTATATAACCACAATTTCATATTTTCGCTGGTCTATCAGTTCTAGTAGATACCGAAAAGATTAACTTAAGGCGTGAGTAACAAATCATTTTTTATTTATTAAAATGTCGAATGTTAAAACTGATAACATAGTAGTTGATTTTGAATGCTAACCCTTAAATTATAATAATTAATGTGCCCTGTAGTTAGTTTGGTTATAGTCAACTGTGACTTATCCTCTAAAATATTAATTTTTTTACTTTGGTCGAACTTCTGCTGCAAACTCTTTTGTTAAATATTTTTTTCTATCTATCTAGTTACGTTACTTTTCAATTTTCTACTTGAATCCCGAACCTTTCATAGAAGCTGGTACAATGTTACTTCCCAAAATTCGATTTTATGGGATTTAAAGCAAATAAATTGACGAGGTAATCCCAAACGAACCTTTTCAAATAAATCCTTAATAAAAAATGTTCCTGTGTGATCCTAACTTTATGCAGGACCCTATATAACTTAATAATTATATTAAGTAATAAGTATTTTTTGAAAATTTTCCACTCATCGTTTCATACCTACCGAAATTATATTTGGAATCCGGCTGAGCAACATCGACGCGACCTATCTATTTGAAGCCCACTTATCCGCGTGTGTATCTGCGCCATGACGTTTATTTTCGCTCGTGTTGCGTTTGTTTTTTTCGAAATTATAACAGGACCACCAGTTTCTCTTGCGCTTTCGATGTGGCCGTACCGACGCGCGGGCCCCCGCGATGCAGGGCTGGCTTTGCCTCTCTTAAATGGCTGACTTAAGACGTTTCAGCACGGTTTTGAGGTTGCCAGTAAATTGGAATAAGCAGGGTTACTATTGAATTTTGCTGTTGGTACGATTGTATCGCCATATGTCGGCCATTTTAGTGTGGTAGGTCAGAGCAAAACATTGTAATCATGTAAAGCTGTGAGTTTGGGACATTTTGTGTACGGCAATAATATTTCTGGGGTCAATTATTTGAAGGGTATGGGAAATACAGGTGGGATGTAAACAATTATTTTTTCCTTTTACATAAATTGAGTTTGTCTTTTGCTATCCCGGATTAAGCTAGGACTTGTACGTAATCATTTGAATTTTTAGTTTAATAATGGAATTTGTGCAGAAAGAGCTCATGCAGGATAAAAATATCTCGTTACTTTTTCGTTTTATCCAAAAATCGGCCAAATAACCGTTTTTGGGTAACAATTACTTACAGTTTTACTTTAAAAAAAGGTTGGATTTATAAATTAATAAAAGTAGAAAAATAAATTAGGCCAACTTGACAAAATTTCGTTTTTTGTTTTTATTAATTTGTCAATTATTTTTTTTAACTTAATTGTAGGAAATTGCTAGCCAAAGACCAAAGGTATTTGGCCGCTTTTTTAAAGAAAACGAAACGTTGATAAGAACATGAAATGGCGAATGCCTTACTAGTGTTTGCTCTTAATACATGTGCTACCGTTTTAACTTACCTTAAAACACAAGCAAATATCAATATTCTTACCTTAAAAATACAGTAGGCCAGATTTTAGTGGAAAAAAATTTAACTTCGTAATGTCAAAAAGAAGATAGACATCAAACTTTAAAATTTAATTAGTCGAACTGTCTAGTTCGGTAAAGCTTATGTCAGCTACAAGGCCCGTTATGACATTGATACAAAAGAAGTTAGGTTGACGGACCTGTACTATTTTAAACCGATTTCTACGACACGATTTCTTTTTGGGTGATCAAGAAAGATCTACAGGTGTAAATCGTCAATAAGTCCAGATGCATTTATTGCAAAATTACTGTATTTAAGGTGGAAATATCAACGTCATTCTATTTATTGCCAACCCATAACCTATTTCGCCTTGTTTTTCTTAGTTTAATATTTTATTCACTCAGATTTAAATAAAATCAATATCGTCTGCACATTATTTAGGTAATATCTGATATATTACAAAAATATCAATTTATTTCATTGCTTATTTGGGGAGAATTGTATAGTGAAAGAACAATGGCATAATAATGTTAAAAAAATCTTAACCGATATTTTTCGATATACAATACTCCTTAAATAACTTATAAAATTCCTTGATATTTATTTAACATGTTTTATTACCTATAGAATGTGAAGACGATATTGATTTTATTTAAATTTTGTGTAAAAGTTAAAAAAAATAAATAAATCTACGCAAAATAGGTTATAGGTTGGCAAGCATGTTGATACTACCACCTTAAAGGATATATAGGCAATTAGATCCCTATAGTATTGCTGACGTGACGAGGATTATCTTTTTTTTTTAAGTATTATACAGGGATATTCAATTTTACAAAACACTTTTATTTTCCTGTACTTAGATACCCTTCATTTAAATGACTGCCTTGGTTTTTTTTTTAATTCAGGATGAGAAAATAAATAATATTTCTTTTGCAATACGAACGTATCTTATTGTTACTTTTAATTATAGCCATTGAGAAGTTCTATTAAAAAAATGTAATATAATACGTTTTTGTGTTATTGAAATAATACTACCGAAATAATTTGAAGGTGAAATTGAATTATGCAGCTCCTATTGAATGGTAAATCACAATACCTAATATACATAAGAAAAATAATAAACAAAGCCTAAATCAGTTCTATTTAACACTGAATTTATCACATTTTTAAAATTGTTCATTCGAAAATGACCATATTACATTTTGTGATAGTTGATCGATGTCTTATTAACTTGATACTTAAGCCGTTAGTAGAAAAGACACTTGGTAGTGGCGCCGCACCGTTGAATTTATGAAAACGCAGTTTATGGTAAAGATTTTCAATTATTTCTAGTCTAACTCAATTTTTTAAACAGTTACCGCCGGAAAGTGTGCAGCAAATGCAAATATCTGAATTTAATTTCCTCTCCCCCATGATCAATTATTGAGTTGCATGTTACACATAATAAGTTGACAATATTTAAATTTAAGAAATTTCTCCAACTTTCATTCGATTTTTTTAAACTTCATTTATGTTGCGCGCTAGAAGCCCAAACGTGGTCATAATGTGGGGGAGAGATAGATCATTTAGGCACGTCGATAGACCGGTGTTAGTGTATCGTGGTTATATCCAAATAACTAATTGCGCTTACTTTGGACAAAAAATAGGAATACTTATTATACTTATACTTCAGTTTTTTTGTGAGCATCACGATTGTCATGCCCCACGGGCCTAACGTTGACAGCGTAAGTGTAACGTGATTGGCCGATCAGGGCGCCATTTATAAAAATGGCGGCTAATCGGCTCTTAAGGTGGAATTCTCAACGTCATTCAGCCTACTTGGCAGTGTTTTTTTTAGTTTATTATTTTATTAACTAACATTTAATTAAAATTAATATCGTGGGCACATTGTTTAGGTAATATCTGACATATTGCAAAAATATGAATTTTTTTTATTTCTAATTTTGGGAGAATTGTCAAAGTGTCAAAAATTACACATTTTCCCTTAATATGATGCACACTTTCCAGCGGTCACTGTGGTATGTATAGTCCCCCTTACGAGTCTGCGGCTACGATGCCTGAGAAGGCGGATTATAAAAGGCGTAAGCAAGTCAATTTTAACCGCATTATTTCGATAGCCAGAGACTCATTAGACTGACTAAGTTTTTACTTTTTTTTACCTAGGGGTTGCTAAGTTAAATGTAGATATACTCTTCCAGTGAATGCGGGGTTTAGGATGTACATTTAAGAGCAAACACTAGTGATATTTCGTTTATTTTGCGTTTTCTCCAAAAACCGGCTAAATACTATCCGTATTTGGGAACAGTTACCTACAGCTTTAAGTTAAAAAAAATTGTAAAAAACGAAATTTGGTCAAATTTTCTTATATTTCTTTTACTGCTTTTATTAACTTCAAAATCGAACCCTTTTTAATGTAAAACTGTAGGTAATTGCACTCCAAAGATCGGTATTCGGTCGATTTTTGGATAAAACGATAAAGTATCGAAATATCGATGAAAAAACGGAATGGCGAATGCGCCACTAGTGTTTACTCTTCAGAAACTTATTGTAGATAACACAAAAGATAACGAAATATTATTTTAAAAGTAAAGTAGGGAGCCGTCACTCGTGGTAGAGACAATAGGAGCTAGCAAATTACAATATCATCGAATGCCGTAGGCATTGTTACAGAACGACTGGTATCATATTCATAAACCATTTATTTTACTTAACAGCTGTTAGCCATTTTTAAAAAATGTCCGCCACTGTTGCTGCGCCTGCATCGCCGGGTCTCTGGTCCGCGTCCCAAAGGAAGGCGGCTTCTAGAATTTTCGCCCAAGCCTTGTTTTCGGCTCTGCCTGTCGTTCCTCAACGGAAAGGTTTGTGTGTGAATTGCCTATTTTAAATCGTCATTGCAACAAAAACTTCTATTTTTATACCTTTAATATCTGTAACACGGCATTTTTTTAAATTAAGCTAAAATAGCTCCAAATGACATACGTCATGCATGTAATTCGTGTATGTAATCTGTTAACAATGACAATGCCCCTTATAAATATTAAGTTTAACTAAAGACCAAAATTTCAGTAAAGCTTAGTTAGTTCTAAATTTATAGTTTGCTGATGTCATAGTATTTTTTCTGAAATAATTACTCATACTTTTAAAGTAGACTAGTGTTGAAATTGAAATATTTTGTTCAATTTTTTTGGCCGCTACCGTATTTTTCAGGGTTGGCAAATATCATGATATTTATATAAATATCCAAATATCCGATATATATCCAAATTTGGATATTTATTTATATTTTAAATTATTTCATCTGTTTTCTGTAAAGATATATTTTAAAAATTCAAAATCACTTAATTTAATATAAACCTGTAAATTTGTATTTCCATTCTATTCAATGGTAGTTGCTATCACAATAACAAGTTTTTTTTAGTACTTCTAAGTTAGGAATGTAAAATGTAGGTAAAAAATACAAGTTTATGAGTATGAACACCAAAGGTTTGTTCCTACAGCGATCAGAAACAGTCCTTGACAGTCAGGATTCTGCGCAGTAAATATAAAAGTATTCCCACAAAGATTTTGGACAGTTTGAAAACCCAAAGTCGCTGTTCCTACACGTTTCTCTGATAGTTTGCCAACTGTCAGAGCAGTTTGCGAATCTTTTGCCAGTAAAATGTCCGGAGCATGCGCGGTTAAACGCTAGCATAACATATGACATAACCTATTTTTGTTAGACGTGTTTTTGCGGTTTTTGCTTTTGTATAAGACTTTTTCTATTATTAAATTGAGAAATGAGCGACATTGCGTCATCTGATGAAGATTCAGAAATGTCTGCTGTTAGGTTGGTGTTTAATATTTTATTTACTTTTTGAGCTAAAATTTCCCATAGTCTCTTAATACTTTTGATTTGAAAAGTGCCAATCTTTGGGGGAGATATTAACATTTTTACAACATATTATTTAATATAAGTTACTTATTTTGTTTAAGTTTATTTATTGGGCCGAGCCACACGAGTTTAATTAACGAAATAATAATAAACAATTTTGAGGTTATGTCCATCGTTTAAAATTTCTTCAGTTTTAAACACCGAAACGAAGTTAGTTAATTTCGAACGCCTGTTCCTACAAGAGTTTGAAACCGGTCAGAAATCAGACTTGCGCCGTAAAGTTGGTTTGAAAGTTGTCATGAAGTTGTCGGGGATTCGCTGTAGGAACAAACCTATCATATATTTTTGCTTTTAACCATGGTTCAACTTAAAACCCAGAATTACTGGGCTTGTTAATTAGGTAAATTAAAATGAACCCAAATTGGATTTTTTATTTTTGGCATTGTAAAATTTGTATTTCGTAAAACAAACAGCAAAATATTGCTCCGTTCAATCAGAAATCGGAATAAAAATGCCACTCGGCAAAGTACAATAGGTGGTCAACGTCTCGAAAAGACTGGGAATCACCGCATCTTAAGCAGCATAATACGCTGCTGCCGGATCAGCGGCAGCGGGGCCATATTTTTATACTGATGAATAGAATTTTAGAGAAAAAATATATTGATAATAATATATATTAAGATAAATATCGTCGCATAAATATCATGATATTTATCACGGATATACAGGGTCCTGCATCTCACCTCCCGTCTTCTATAGCTCACTTAGTAATTAAGTTAGAATTTTCAGATTTTGCAGACCTTATCTGTATCTTGGGACGCATTTCAGGAAAATATTTTTTTTCATACAGGGTGTTCCAAAAAAGTGTGACGGCATAAGGATGTATTTTTTTAGATTACATGCCATATATTTTCTTACTTTTTTGGGTGCCTCCTATAATTACCTACATACCAAAATAAAAACTAAAAAATATCAGTTTTGCATCACTGGTACTAAAAATAAATAAAAAATAAAAATAATGCCTCGTTAATAAAATTATACAAAGGTACTTATTAAATAAGGTATAACAGTTTCGTTAACCAAGTTTGGTTAAGACCAATTGTACAGGGTGTCCAAAGTTTAGTGTCAAACTTTGCAAAATTTAAAGCAATTTATTTTTCTTATTTCAAATGGGAACCCCTGTATATTTTTATGTCATTCGATGTAGAATTAAAAATCAAACATTTTTCCTAATTGCAACCCTATCGCAAGTTCTAACGCATCAAGACTTATTTGCAGAAAACTAATTTTATCAACTATTCCAACAGTCATTATTATAAATAAATATCGAAGGTGGCTTTGAAAAACAATTTATTAGTATTAAAGTTTATTGAAGTGACCAGAGACCATTTTGACTTTAGTAATCTAAAAGTTTCAAATATTGTTAAATTGTTAGTAATTATTAACTGGAAATGATAATCGTGGATATGGTTATCCTTGAAAATTCGTTGAACTGTTCTTTCGATTACATCTACGGCATCAGCGACTGCTGGTTGAGTAACTGAAGTATTTTCTATAACAGATAATAGCACAGCCAATTGATTTTGTTCAGTTCGGACCGGTTTATTTCTCACTGGTTTTGGGTTGTTTACATTTCCCGTTTGTACAAACCTCTCTAATATGTTTTGCAGGCTCCTTTTGTCTGGATGTCGTCGTTCCGGATAACGCTGTGCGTAAACTTGGCTTGTCAAAAAAGATTTCTTTTCGCATGTAATATAAAAAACATATCTACGAGCTCTTCTTGGTTGTAGTCCATCACAAAAAACAATATAAATTAATTATAACAGTTTAAATAATTACTAACACTTTAACAATATTTTAAACTTTTAGATTACTAAAGTCAAAATGGTCTCTGGTCACTTTAATAAACTTTAATACCAATAAATTGTTTTTCAAAGCCACCTTCGTTATTTATTCATAATAATGACTGTTGGAATAGTTGATAAAATTAGTTTTCTGCAAATAAGTCTTAATGCGTTAGAACTTGCGATAGGGTTGCAATTAGGAAAAATGTTTGATTTTTAATTCTACATCGAATGACATAAAAATATACAGGGGTTCCTATTTGAAATAAGAAAAATAAATTGCTTTAAAGTTTGCAAAGTTTGACACTAAACTTTGGACACCCTGTACAATTGGTCTTAACCAAACTTGGTTAACGAAACTGTTATACCTTATTTAATAAGTACCTTTGTATAATTTTATTAACGAGGCATTATTTTTATTTTTTATTTATTTTTAGTACCAGTGGTGCAAAACTGATATTTTTTAGTTTTTATTTTTTTTCGTCTATGATACTAAATCGATTTTAATAAAATTTTAGGGGTATGTATGTAATTATAGGAGGCACCCAAAAAAGTAAGAAAATATATGGCATGTAATCTAAAAAATACATCCTTATGCCGTCACACTTTTTTGGAACACCCTGTATGAAAAAAAATATTTTCCTGAAATGCGCCCCAAGATACAGATAAGGTCTGCAAAATCTAAAAATTCTAACTTAATTACTAAGTAAGCTATAGAAGACGGGAGGTGAGGTGCAGGACCCTGTACAGTGTACATCCTGCCAACCTTGGTATTTTTAAAATCGGTCTTGCGAAATGTTTATTGTTGTTGAGTGTAGGCATCAACTTGCAACTCTTTTGTTTCTTTAATCTAGAAAAGTAATAAGATTACTAAATAATATTAACATTATTATATTATTGCAATAAAAATACCGAACCATCTAGATACACTAACCATAGATGAAGGGTTTTTGGTACAGTTGGATTATATTGGTTCCTTTACGATTTAAAATATGTAATTTAGTACCCCTAGGAGCCGAAACGCGAAAACGAAGCCCATCGAAAGAGTTTCCACCACCGAAAGTGGTTCAAGAAGTGATCGGTCCGATAAAGAAAAATGATTATTATGCTTCCGATGATTATGATCACTACGATAGCTACTCGAGCGACAGTGATTACGAGGGTTCTTCGACCTACTATGAGGAGGTGTGACCATTGTGAGCGTGTTTTTTTTTGCATTTGTTCAATCGATGTTTTCTGATACTTTCGTCCGTTTTACACGTTTTTAAGGATAGATGAAATGTTTTTGTTATAAGAATTAAGAGCTAACAGTTCGCTGTTTGATCAATATTTCGTTACTTCTTCGTTTTATCCAAAAATCCGCCTAATACCCGTTTTTGGAGTACAATCACCTTCTGTTTTACCTTAAAAAAGGTTGGATTTATAAATTAACTAGCGTGTACCCGTCCTGCGTTGCAGCCCGGCATTATACGACGTGAGATAATAAGGCGAACAAACCTCAAACTCAACCGTTTGCCGGCCCGTCCACAATTCACATCCATGCATAAAACATAGTCTGTCTTCGTCTATTCCGGCTTCGGTGCTTCGGATCGATCGTTGAACGGACCGGGGACCGGTTAGGTTGGGTCGTTCGTTCTCCCTACTCTAATTTATCAGTGTTTATCAGTGTTTCTCTATAATATTATGCATGTATTATACATAAAAACCTTCCTCTTGAATCACTCTATCTATTAAAAAAAACCGCTTCAAAATCCGTTGCGTAGTTTTAAAGATTTAAGCACATATAGGGACAGGACGGGCGACTTTGTTTTATACTATGTTAAGATAAAGACAGAAAAAGAAATATGGGCTAAGTTGACCAAGTTTCGTTTTTTTCTTTTATTAAGGTATCAATTCAATTTTCCTTAACTTAAAACTGTAAAAAGACGGATATTTAGCTGCTTTTTGGTGAAAACGAAATATTAATAAGAAAATGAAATGGCGAATGCGGGAATGCGTCACTAGTTTGCTCTTAAGAGAGAGTTTATACATTTCATACTTTCTCCATAATAATGTCGCTGTAAAGGTTAAAATACGCATAGGGTTTCTGAAATTTGTTACTAAACAGAAACGATAACACTGGGGAACAGCAATTTTGTTGACTTGGATCTGTGACTTGTTTTTGACTAATTTTTGGTCTCTGAATTCAAAAATATTCACAATTTTTATCTATCACGTCAAGTTTTTAAGCTACAGCATATCCTCTCTTTATACCTTAAAATCCATACAAAATACGCATCAAAAGGAAAATAAGGTGAGATCTTACCAAATAAATTAGAATATTTTGTTCATACAGAGGTTAATAAATTAATAGGTTCGTAAAATGTGTTTATACAAAAAATAATAAAAAAAGATATTATGGTAAAAATTTTCGCTTATAGCTTTTTCTGGAGTGTTCGACTTGTGGACATTCTCGTTTTATGCTCCAACAGTAGTCAGCCATCATACTGACATCCCATCTACCTTGATACCGTGCCTCCATAACCTTTAGATCTTGGTGGAATCGCTCACCCTGTTCATCGCTAACAGCACCAAGATTTTTTGGGAAGTTAGCAAGATGACTATGTAAAAAATGCAGTTTAATACTCATATTGCAACCAAGCTTTTTAAAGCTATCCAAGAGTTGTTGAACAATTTCGATGTAATTCTGGGCTCGTGTATTTCCAAGAAAGTTTTTAACAATATTTTTGAATGCAACCAAGCATTCCTTTCAAGTTCGGTCATTGTTTCAATGAAACGTTCATCTTTAATAAGTTGCCGAATCTGTGGACCATCAAACACACCAGCCTTTATCTTTTCATATGACAGCCTAGGGAATGCCGAAATAATATACTTAAAACAGTCTCCTTCAATTGTCAATGCTTTAACAAATTACTTCATGATACCTAGTTTTATATGCAAAGGTGGAAATATGTTTTTTCTGTCGACAAGTGGCTGATTTAGAATGTTTGGATGGCCAGGTCTTAGGTCAGATCTTGGGGGCCAGTTCGACAGTACCCAATGCTTCTCACGAGCTCTGCTGTCCCACATAGGTACACAAAAAACAGGGATACTTGGTATATCCTCGTTGCTAGCCAAATAGAAAACAGACTATTTTAAGGTCAACACACATTGGTGCATGTTTCGCTGCTGTGATTCGCGTTCAATCTCGCCAAGCGTAGTCGCATGCGCAACAAATGTAGAGAAAAAACTCGACGTGATAGGAAAAAACTGACTGAAGTTTTGGAATCAGCATGTCAATTTACCTCTAAAACAGCTTAAAAATCTTACTCAACAGAAATTATGTTTCAAATTGTTCCCCAGTGTAATCTATGTAGAAAGACCTTCTCTGGTCAGTTGTACAACTGACTGACACCCATCTTCAACAAACCCATGACCCTTTACGATGTACGTAAAGACCAAGTCAGAATTCTCAGGCATTGGCAAAGGGTATTAGCGGGGTGACTGGAGGGGGGGTTGAGATAAAGACGCCCGGGGTTCGTTAATCAACGTCAAATTGACTAGACGTTGACTTTGGTGTGTTTATTAATAAATTGAAACTTCTTACACTACTACATTTACTAACAAGCGAGCCCTGGACGTCGGTTCAGCCCCTCATCCTCCCCGATCCTGCTTCTTTAATCCGTCAAAAATATTTAAGATAGTTTTGGGTGTTGGGACAGGGTTGGTCGGGATACAAAATTGCTAAACGCCTACTTAATTTGCACTCTCAGCCTTCATATACCATAAAATAATTAAAAAGTTTTGTACTTGCAAATACAACATTAACAAACACCAGCAACTATTTCACCGTACGCTTACCTGAAAAATTCAGTCCGAACATATTTGCTACTATAGAGGGGGAATGAAGCGACAGTGGAATGTGCTCGATCAGAATACTCGGAAAGCAAACACTTTCCGCACATAAGTAACACAAATATATACAGTGTGACCAGTAAAGCCCGCATCATATGGGATTTTTTTTATTAATAACTTTATTCGAAATTTGACTTTGGCATCAAGTTCTGCTTCGATCGAGATGAAAATTAAGCAAAAAAATAGTCACGTGATTCGTATTATCTGTCAAATTTTAATTTTTTTCAAGAAATAATTCAAAAATGGGGTTATTTCTGAAAGTACCTATCGAAAAAAGTTATTGGAAAAAGTTTTTTTAAATGCAGTTTCTAGCCCACATGCAAAATTTTAGCTGCATAAGATAATTTTTTACCCATATTTTGTAAATTGCACCACGTTTGCAAAATAAGACTCAACGCAACCTACATAAAACTTCTTAGTTTTGACAATGCTTTATTTCAGATAGATTTTCTTTAAAGTAGCGCCATATTAAATGTGTGTTTTTCTACAAAATCAAAATTGGACTATTAAAATTTGGTCGCATGTGATGCAAAGTTTATTTGTTTTTGACCCTGTATAAGGTAACTTCATAAAATAAGTATTTTTGAAAACGTAGTTTGTGTCTGACAGTAATACACCTTAATATTAAGACAAAAAAGAACACAGGGTCATCAGTAAAGTGTTCATTAAGAGGAATTTTTTCGATATTTTTAGAAATAACCCCACTTTTGAATTATTTTTTGGAAAAAATTTAAATTTGACAGATAATGCGAATCACGTGACTACTATTTTTTTTGCTTAATTTTCATCTTGATCGAAGCAGAACTTGATGCCAAAGTCAAATTTCGAATAAAGCTATTAATAAAAAAAAATCCCATATGATGTGGACTTTAGTGGTTACACTGTAGGAGAAGGGAAACTAAACATTAGCGTTTATCAAATAATATGTGATTTCTTAAATAAATACCTCCGTCTTAGCAATGTTGGAAAGAGCACTTTTTAATGATAGCACATTGGAAAGTAATATTGCATTAAATGTCATTTGCTGTTGTTGTATTACTATTATAGTGTGTGCGTGTGATAAATAAGGCATAAATTAGGATCCTTGAAAAGATTAAATAGCTAGATTCGCACGCGAAAAACAGCTGTAATAATTGTTAGGCAAAAGTTTTTACCAAAAAAATATGTATAACAGGCTTGATTTACGGTTCCGATTATGTTGAGCTGTCACTCACCCAATTTAATGGTGCGATTTTGTAAGCAATTTTAGAATGAATGTTAATCTTAGCGTGGCTGATACTCAGCTATACTCGGAGTTCAAAATTCTGTTAGTGACTTATGTTGTACCGGAAACAGTGACGGTTAGGCGGCATAATAAAATTTATTATTGTTTTCGCACCCTTCATTAATCATAATTAGGAAACTGCCGCTCTACCTTATACCGGGTGTTTCTCAAAAGACGTTCACCCCTATAACTTTCTTATATTGATGAATATTAAAATGAAATATTGAGATTATCCATAAGAGATGAGTCTGCATTTACTGGCATAATTTTCCATTTGTTAGCACTTCGGGTTTGACCGGAAGTGACCTTGACTTTGATATTTTAAATGAGACGTCTTGTATATTTTTACTTATTGGGATTCAGCATAACATTATGAGTGAAATGACACCTCACTTGTCATTTTTTTACGTGTTATAACATTTTTATTTTCAATCTAGAGTGCTACAAATTAATTAAATCTGTTAATTTATAGTCGAGTAGTATATTAAAATTATGTCATAATAATTGACTTTCTAAGTTTCAGAAGCGTTTAAAAAATGAAATTTAGTTTTCTTGACGTTTACTCCATTTTTCCAAATGGAACGATGGTGGTTCACTAGGATATTTAAAACGAGCATTTTTTTTTTCAACAATTTGATACCATACACTCCTATGCTATTTTAAAATTGACACGAAAAAATTTGCCTTAAGTCCCAATCGCAAATTTAAAAGCGTCTTTTCTAAAGAAATATAAAGGCGGCTTTGAAAAACAATGGAATGGTTTTGAAAAGCAATATGGTTTTAATTTAAAGTTATAATGTCATTAGTTCATAAAACATACAATTCATACAAACTTGCTGCTTCAGAAGAATTTTTCTGGTCACTCCAAGAATTAGGAGCATATTATTATCAATTTGTTCATTTCTAGTAAACCTAACCATTTTATCTGATTTACAATGTAAGTTTAAGAAACGAATGATATTACAATTTTAATTTAAAACCATACTGGTTTTCAAAACCATTCCATTGTTTTTCAAAGCCGCCTTTATATTTCTTTAGAAAAGCAATTAATAATGCATAACGCTTTTAAATTTGCGATTGGTACTTAAGGCAAATTTTTTCGTGTCAATTTTAAAATAGCATAGGAGTGTATGGTATCAAATTGTTGGAAAAAATGCTCGTTTTTAATATATCCTAGTAAACTACCATCGTTCCATTTGGAAAAATGGAGTAAACGTCAAGAAAACAAAATTTCCTTTTTTAAACGCTTGTGAAACTTAGAAAGTCAATTAATATGACAAAATATTAATTTTCATCTACTAGTTGCGTATAAATTAACAGATTTAATTAATTTGTAGCACTCTAGATTGAAGATAAAAAATAAACATAAAAATGTTATAACACGTCAAAATATAACAAGTGAGGTGTCATTTTACTCAGAATGTTATGCTGAATCCCAATAAGTAAAAATATACAAGATGTCCCATTTAAAATACCAAAGTCAAGATCACTTCCGGTCAAACCGGAAGTGCTAACAAATTGAAAATTATGCAAATAAATGCAGACTCATCTCTTATGCATAATCTTAAAATTTCATTTTAATATCTATAAATATAAAAAAAGTTATAGGGGTGAACGTTTTTTGTGAAACACCCGGTATAGTAAACATACTGAAGGCGGCGTTGTTCTACATCAGGAACGCAAAACATCAATCAGCTGATTACATTTAAAATAGCAAGTTTATTGTAAATGAATCTGTACTACTATTCTTAGGATGGATAAAATAAATGTAGCAACACAGAGTCAAATGAAACATTCTTCCCTAAATTTGATTGACAATCTAGTCGCCTTCGATCGAATTACCAGGCGATGTCGATCAAATTGCAAGCGTTGTTTCTATACGTGTCACATGGAGAGATAATTTTCATAACGAAGATGGAAAAAAAGAACGCCATTATACTAAAGAGTTCTTGAAACCATCTTTTTTAATTAGAAACGATCACTACGCGAACGCTTTGACTATTTTTAAAACAAAAACTGATTGAAGAGAGACGAATTGGTTGACTAGGGATGTTACGGAATAGCTTTTTCTCGTACCTAGTTGGACCTGTACCTATTCCAAATACCTATTACAGGTCCAAACTATTCCAGGTCAAACTTAAACGCCGCTCCGCCGATTGGCGCTATTCCGGCTGCATGGCCAACACGAGTTTTTAAAGAAGGCCGCTAGAACTCCAGCGTGGCCAGCAGTTTTCGATTGATCGAATTAAATTTCGTTATACATTTTTGTAACAGATTAATATTTTTCGCACCAGACTTTTTTGGAAGATTTGATTGTAACGGAGGCCTATTATTTAAAGAAACATGAAGAATAGGCATAGGTACATCCACCATAATATATGTTGTCTTTTTAATTAATTCCTCATTGCTGGTTGCATATCCTACATTAAATACGCTATATTTTGTTGCCCAATAAATTATTACAATATTTTTAGAAATATTTATTATTTATTACTATTTCCCTTTATCTTTATTTAGTGAGATTATTTTAATTATTGCAATGTGCTTGTAACGGCAACGTTTAAAATTCTCAACTGCAAATTCGCCATATTATAAACATATTATATGAATTTAAAGCAAAACCTGTAGCCGTTCCATTCCCTATATCGTACCTGTACCTGACAACTTGAAAAAGGAATAACAATGAAACCAGAGAATCAAATATGTGACAGTGCCAACGGACCTGGAATAGGTACCTGGTAATAGGTACGCGGTATAGGCAGATGATACCTATTCCAAAAGAACAGGTCCGTTTCCACTGTAACACCCCTATGGTTGACAACCAAAATGATTGAAAAGTCGCCTAAATGGGCAATTCCTAAGCGACCAAATTACCAAAAAAAATTTTAAAGCAATGTGATCGGACGACTTGGACTCTCTAAAAAATTCTCCTTCACTTCACACAATCCGCTGCTGCCTATCTGAAAGACAATGAGTCACTGACAGAAATATTGGACTTAAAGGACGATAGTATCGTTATCAACATTCTGTCATTCCTTAATCTTTCTAACGATTTTATTATCTTTTTGACCAGAGTACAACCCTAAAGAAAACACAGGTTGAATAATTACCCTTACCTTGACCCTTCTCCAAATAAATGCAAAGTTTAATATACAGTAGAAAAGCAATAATGACTGGCTTTTTGCCAGTCTTCGTTAAATCATATTACTTTTACGTTATTGTTTGGACATTCCGTGATAAGAAAGCCTTTCTTGCATGTCTGCAAAATGCCTTACATAAATTTTCAACTTTGCGAATCTATGGATAGCTCGCCGTAGGTAATGTTGTTTTCCCGTTTGTTTGATGAGCCAGGAAAAGTTTTGACCATTAGCGTTATTTTACAGGGTGGGAATTAAAGATCGATCGATAATAACATGTTTAAATTCAATTCGAATGTTTCCTTTCCTAAAACTACGAAGTATTTCAGACAGGTTTTTTTTAATTAAAGAAAAACCCGATATAAACGTCTCTTATCCCCCCCCTACCTCTGATACCCTTTGCCATACACAACTGTGTGTGTTAAAATCAAAAATACAAATAATGAGCACCAAACTTAACCTTTATTTGTTATTGTTGTTCTAATTACTGCCAGTTTTGAGTTATCACATTTTTATTACGTTGGAATTTGATTAAAATAAAGATGAAATAAAAATAAGGAAAATGATAAACCTCAAAATTACTAGACAGTAGTACGCCATTTACTTAGAGTTGGAGATAAATAAGTTTATTAAAAATTGACGAACTCTGTGAGAAACTACCAATTTTTGCCGTGGTCTCGGGAACCTGAAAGGGATCACTGGTATTTCGTATAACTGCCGATTTAAAAGTATGTTCTGCTTCTGCCTTCTGCAATTAACAAAAACCAGCAAAAATTGAAAAAGGTCGAAGTTCTATTGATGCATATATATACCTTCATTTTAAGGTGGGATTAACAACGCCATTTTCTATCGTAAATTCGATTGGCCGAACTGTTAACGATTCGCATGCGCACTGCAGTGCTGTGTTGATCAGAGTAGTTATTTTATGTTTTTGGCATACGAAGAAGAACATATTCTGGAACTGGTAGAGCAAGGCAGCTGTTAATCAGCCGGTCATAGTTTTGTTTACTTTCATGTTTTGTGCAATTATGGAACCTTTCCTGTTAAAACAAACACATATTTTTTTTTGAATTCTTAGGAGAGATGACATCTAGATAGACTAGAAAATATCGTGTTATCAGTAAAAATTGTTGTTTTTACTTCAGTTCCGAAAATCGACGAGTTAACTCTAAGGTAAATTGTGGCAATTTTAGTGGTTTCAAAAAACTGCTTTTTTAAAATTTCTGTGCATTAATTTTAAAAAAAACGGCTTACTATTCGTCAATGCTTCCCTGAACAGCCCTTCCAAAATTAGATACTAATTTTTTTTTTTAAATAATTGTAAGGTTCCGGAAGTTACCCCTGCATTCAAGCCATTTATAGGTATTTTTACCTTGAGAACTGTGCCCTTAACTCGTCTAGTATAACTAGTATATTTGTCGGTGCATTCGTGGTGTTTTCAATTTCTATAATTATCGCCGATCAAACCCAAAAAAAAAAGGAAAAAGAAACATAAACACCAATGAAAAAATAAAAACCATACCAAAAACGTAAAGATTATGCTTTAAAGACTCTCAACGACCGCTTTTGGGTTGTTGTTAATGGACGACTACATTTTACGGACTTGTCGTTTGTAAACAACCGTCCAAATTTTATAGAATAGTTTTTTTAAAGTTTATCGCTATTTTTACGACTCTCGTGTAGTAACGATAGGTAACGATGTCGTTAGGGGTTAGTAAATAGGGGGGTAAATCCCTTATTTCGCCAATAACAAACGAAAACGAACGAAACCTTGGTATTGAATAATAATATGTATTTATAAATTTTGTGTTCATATTTTTGATACTTTTATGAGCCAATAATTTACCTGCCTCTTTTTAATACCACTAAAATTGACGTCAGTTTTTGGCACGGTTTGTCCTAACGACAATGGATGGCATCCTGTTTGTTTCTATAGGTTTTTTTTTATTTCGATTTTCAAAGAGAATATTTTTATATAACGGCCAGGTGTAAAGTGACCTATTCCCAAACACGGTAAAGCTTTTTTCTTTTTCAAAAATTAGTTTGTGTTAATGATTGGCCTGGGATAAATGTCCGTAATATCGTTTATTTGAAAACCACTGAAATTTGTAAATACATCACCTTCAATCAAGACGACAACTTAACGTTTCTGAGTCAGTCTTAGTTGTTTAAAATCGACTTTCAGAAATCCTCGCTGAATTTATCGCTAGTTATTTTTAAACCATTTTATTGGATGCATCATTATAGGTTTAGTGCATAGGTAAAATGTTTCCGCTCGGGTTATTTACAGGAAACGAAATAAAGAAATAATCTGTCATTTTGTGAATATAGATATGAAATATGTTAACGCTATCGTATTTTTATGTTTTATGTATATTTAAAATTAATATTACATTAGGTAATTTAAAAAGATATGTATCAGAACACAGATACTTGGTCACTACAGTCACTAGGGAAGAGTTTTGCAAAACCAAAATCTTAAAAAAAAACGTCAAAAAATCCAATCTATTATCAATACAATAAATAAATACAAATACTTATCGGTACAAATAATCATTGTACTACAATCAATATAGAGTTTTGGGACTGAAAATTAGGGGCTTCGTAAGCTATCTTTAAAAAAATGAGGTGCAATGATTTTCCCTTTATATTCCGAATTCTATCAACTTTAGGCAAAAACCATAAGAATAGCGTTTGGTCGCAAATAAAAACTTATTGACGAATATGTTGCAAAAATTAGGAGTAGTTTTTCTTTGACGGCCGATTTTTCGCATACGATTAACTTCACTGACAATATAGAGCGATTATTTTTTGTAGAGGACTTGTATAATTGGTTTGGATCTGTCGGCGTTCCAAGGCCAGGTATCTCCGGACTCCAGGCGATGAGTCTATGACTTGGTTCACCACGCTCTCGATACTTAAGGATAGGGTACTTTTCTTTTTCTGTATTATACATATTCGGAAACTCGTAATTAAATATTTTCGAAAAAAAGGCTAATTTTCTAAATTGTAGTTAATACTGTACGTGATAGAAGAACTCTTTTCCACATTGCTACAAACGTACAGCTTCTGGGAGCCTATTCCACATTTCTTTCGCCCGTAATTATCGTCGGTAATTACCATAGACAATTTACCTTTAGATACCTACAGCTTATCTCCTGCGCAAACAAAAGTTACGTTTTATGGGTGAAAAAATACGTCCGAGCGCATGACTCGTCGGTCAGCTGTCTTCATTCGGGGAACCTTCGTGCATGCGCACAAACCTCGTGTTATCGGCCGTCCTACTTTATCGACAATAATCGATGCGCTCAAGAATACTCTCCAGAACCGGCTCGGCCGCCATTTTTGTTGGTGTGTTTTAAGGTTTCTCTTCTCTGCGGATTCCTTGTAGTTTTCTAAAGTTTTCAGCTATCGTGGATTGTGGGACTGGTATTTAATATTTATGGATTTCTGGTTTTTGTGTAGTTTAGTTTGTGCTTTTAGTGACTCGGATTGTAATATAAACAATGACTAGTACTAGTTACAGAGCCGTTGTATAATTGTATTATGCCCAAATAGGGGTAAAATAAACCCTCTTATGGTGGCATATGAGCAAGAATTTAAATTTTAAAGCCCGGACCTGTCTATTTTCCCATTCGTCAAACGATAATGTTGCAGTGCGCATGTCTAATAGTTCCCAGTTTTGTTTACATGCGCGAGGCCATAAAACTGCCACATTCGTGATTATTGTTTGTTTATCTAAAGGTAAATTGTCTATGGTAATTACAGGCTCTGCCAATTAAGAGTTGTTCTCGAGGATGGTAATAAACTTTATTTTCCCAGAATTTTTTCAGCCGCCCGTCCTTTCGCCGGCTTGCGAAAAAATGTTACAATCTCCGTGCGGTCAAAAAAACCACCAGGAAACCGATGTCCTCAACAACAATGGTTACGGAGTGATGCAGCTTACATTCTTCCATTTCTGTTATGACAATCAATCTATCAGCATCTTCTATTGCCTCCTTCACTTCGTAACCCGCACCTGCAAAACACACTTGCAGTAATTTTAGCGAAAAAATCATTGTTTTTTCGTTGTCCAAATTTTTTTCCAGACAACGTAACAAACTGCAGTTTTCACAAATCGACAGGTCAAAGATGGATCTATAACATATCCGAAAATTAATTTTAAAAAATATAGTTGCTAAAATTCGGAATATTAGAGAAAACCCATTTCACCCCCTTTGTCGAAGATGGGGGACGATGCCGACTTTAACCCCCGCAAATCAAGTTTCAAATTAGTCCCGATAAAGACCTTCTGTGATTTATGGAGGAGTAAGTAAAACATAATACAGGCCTGTTTATACGAAAAAAAGCAGGTGAAATTTTGACGTTTAACTCTCTTACTTCTTTAAAATCGAGACCCACAATATGCAATTCGAATTTAAAGTTATTGGACTATTTTCATAGACGTGGAGTGTCGTTTGTTACCTATCTGGTAAAGCCAATGAAAAATTTGCAAAATGGCTTCGTTTTTATTGTTACCACTGTCAAACGATGAAGACACTGATGAAATGAAAAATGCGATGGATGACGAATGTTCTTACCGAATAATATAGTATATTGGTGTTATAACTTCGACGTATGAAGAGCCCACATCCAATTATCCCTTTTTTTAAAATCTGTTTCTTGACCATCCTATATAAACTAGGGAAATATTAATCCAGAACGTCCGTTCACACAAACCAAAGTAGTATTAACCAGCACGCGAAACACGAAGAGATGATGCGTCGCCACTCCGTTGGTAGAAGAGGCGCTAGTCGTGCCTCTGCTGGTTAGAAAGAACGGGAGACCGAACCACGCGATCTCGCGGTTTTAAACGTTAATTTTCCAGGCAGTTTATCCATTTTTCACGCGAAATTTCCAGTTAATTTTCCCGCTTATTTATCACCGTCGCGTCGTCCCGATTTGGTTCTGTTGGTGTGCTACTTTATTTGTTTATAATCGGATGCAATATGGACGACTTCACGTTGCCGTTGTGCAATGTTTAATTTATAAACAACAGTTGCGTTTAGTTTTTTATTTTACACATGATAAGTTTCTTATTATTTGAAATTTCGATTTTAAATAACTTGAGTTTGTGTGAAGTGGACGAGCGTTGATCTTTATTAGAAACAATAATAACTTGCATGCAACACCGGAACTAACTCGGTTATGTGCTTTTGCTTCGTATAATTTAAAAACGTTATCAGTTCATTAATAATTAATTTAATATATTTATGAAGTAGCCGCGAATATGTTAAAAGTTGTTCTTTTATAATGTGACCTATGATTTTTAAATAGAGACCGATAACAAGCTATAAATATCTGGTTCGTTATTGTGTCATGTTGTGGTATCTGAAACCAAGAACAACAAAACTGGAAAATAACTACTTAATAGTTATTTTGTTAAAGTGAACGCTTTTAACAATGCATAGGAAAAAAAAGTGTCTGGACAAATCGTCGCGGTACTTATGTGCCGCGAAGCACTGTCTCTTGAGAATATTTTTTAAGGTTAGTGTATTGCTCTCTTAAGTTTGTTTACGTATTATTAAGTATTTAAAACGTCTGTGCGTCAGTTTTATTTGCGATGATTCCCGAAAAAAGTGCCATTGGCGTTATTTGTCGCACGCGTTTTCCCTGCTCTCCTCTCCTCCTTCGATTCCCGCTCACCTAAATTTACGTAATTATATCTCCGCGCTTAGTCGAAGTCGAGCGTCGCGACGGTGCGCGTCCGGCGTCCGTGTCATGATATTTTTAGTTTGGGCGAGCGAAAGCGGGGCCAACGTCATAGTACTGAAATATAGTTGTACCAAACACAAAGGGAATGCGAAATAACCCGATCAATGTACAGTTCGGGCATATCTTATAGCAGGTACCGTCCCGCGTATTACGACGACGGGGAACGGTACTCGACCCATACCCACAGTTCTAGAGCGGTGCCAGATTACTCCTGGTTGGGCGCTAGCAGCTACCGACCTACAACGAAACCTTATCAGCCTTCGGCATTAAGACGACCGACGGATGATACATCGTCTATGGCAAGTAGTAACAGTAGCGCCAGTTCGGAAACGACCACTCGGAGACCGCGATACACTCGTTCGTCCACACACAGTGTGGCTCAGATTTTGAGCGACTCGTGTTCGAGCTTGCTTCAAAAGATCACTACCAGAGTCAGAGGACCATCCGCTACCGTTGAAAGGCAACTTCAAAGCGGTTCGAACAGCAATGCCAGCAATAGCAGTCTAAGCGTGCACCAACCCAATAACCTTCCTAATCCGCTAACGACTAGCAAAAGTAGTACCGTTGTTCCAAACTATGGTTCCACCAGAAGTCGAATTGAAGACAAATACTCTTCCGTCCTAGATAGAATATATGGCAGGAAAAGGGATACCGTCGACAGGAAAGCAGAACCGTCCATAGGTCGTGGTCTGGCCAAAAGTAGTACCACTGCCAACGTATTGCAACTGAGTGAGAAAGCGTACCCTTATGTAAATAGTAATAATAGTAATAGTGTAGTGCACCGTGAAAAAACCCCGTATAGGAACGAGCAAAGGAAAAATGTCGTTTATCCCGAGCCGTCTTATTCGTACCTCGATAGGGACTCTGCCTATCGGGTGCGTCATAGGTCCAACCATTCCGAGCTTAGACCAAGGAGATCTTCCAAACCTCACGTTAGGGTTGGTAAAAGCGAAATTAGCGAACGAAAACCGGTACCAACGACCAACCTCAAGCTTTGCGCTGTGGAAATTCCCCTGGCAAACGACCACCCTGAAGTGGTTGTGGTTGACGAGGTGAAAGCACATAAAAGTTCTGAACGAAAACCGGAAATCACAACGATAGCTCTACCTGTAGCGAAAGCTCCATCTGAGGACGATGACGTGACACCGACCCCTTCGGCTCCAGACCCAGTTTCCGACAGAGAAGCCAAGCGCAAGGAAATCCAGAGCCTGATCATGAAATATTCGGCCCTGGACGAGGCCTATAATAAGGCCAGTGAAGCACAGGCCGCCGCCGCTGCCGCCCCTGAGCCCACTAGCGTGGTGGCGGCCATTGCTAAGAAATACTACCCCGAGACCACGGCTCTGGCGGCTGTAAGTACGACGTGCCGTCACCTCCCAAGTAAAAGTATGATTGCGCGTGGGCTCTTCACTAACCAATCCGAGTGCCGCTTGTTGACAGGAAGATTTTTAACCGTGTGATTCGCTAAACATATTGTCTTAAGTCGCAAGTTGTGTAAGTCACCCCTTTTTTCGTCTGCGTTACATACACACTCTCCTAATATAATAACGTCGGTGTGAACTTACATGCTGTGGGAATTTCATGATGTTATGTTGCCTACCTGTTGTATAAAACATACTACAAAATGTTGTAAGATAAAAAGTATTATTATTCAATGCAGCATAACATCATTAAATTGTAAATATTGTTTAACTAACAATTCTTATAGATTCTGACCATTGATTTTGTCTAAGATTATATGTATGACACATTATGCCACCACCTACTTGAATATTTACTAAAATTAAAAATAACCAGGGAGCTCTATTTACTTTCTTCCAAACAATAAGCGCTTAAAATATGTTCGCGTTGCTATGACGACTCGGGTTGTTACTGGGAATTTATTTTGTTCTCGGTTATTTTTGCTTTTTGACGATAGCTTCTCCTATTCTATTTTGCTTTTTGGCGATTTTTAACAACCATTGTTAATACCCTATATGTGCCAATTTTGTATTCGGTGTTAAGGGAAAGAAAGGGAACATTCCATTTTATGGAATTGTACGAAGGCGTTGAAGAGTTAGGTACATAAAATAGAAAACATAAATTTCTTAACATTTAAACGTATTACACGAAAATGTTAAAATTGCGTCTTATAATTATTATAGTCCAGATATCAGAGGAGTGTTGGATACGCTGGTGTAGATCGATCCGGATCGATCTAACTGATCTGACCTGTGTTCGATTGGCAAATTATCATTGTTTCCCTACTACCGTCAAAGTGAACTGGGGAAATTGCAGAATCACCAAAATCAGATCAGTTGGTTGTTTTGTTTACTTCATGGTTTGGAGGTTATAGTTCCATTCTGTCCCTGTTTTTAATTTTCGTTGGATATTTATTAGTATTCTTTGATTATGTATTTTTTCAAGAAAATGTACTGTGATTTAATAGTAGAAATGGATGAGTTACGTCTTTTTGAACCCATTTAGGTAAATAATATTTCCTGTATGTGAATGAGAAGAGTGGAAATAAAATATGTTAAGGTTGAATTCTCAACGTCGTTCAATTTATTGCCAACCTATAACCTATTTCGCTTTGTTTTTTCAAGTTTATTATTTTTTAAACTAACATTTAAATAAAATCAGTATCGTCGGCACATTACTTAGGTAATATCTGATATATTACAAAAATATCAATTTATTTCATTGCTAATTTTGGGAGAATTGTATAGTGAAAGTACAATGAGTGACAATGACATAATAATGTTAAAAAAAATCTTACCCGATATTTTTCGCTATACAATTCTCCTAAAATAAGTTATGAAATTCCTTGATATTTATTAAATATGTCAATCATTACCTATAGAATATCAAGTCGATACTGATTTTCTTTAAATTTTGTATAAAAGCTAGAAAACATAAATAAATCTACGCGAAATAGGTTATAGGTTGGCAAGCATGTTGATACTCCCACCTTAAAGTTGATTTACTTTAGTCCCCCGCTTTACAAAATACTACGCTACTCTCGACTAATTTTTGAACATGAAATAAGATTAAGTCAAAATCGAAACCCAAACGAACAACTGACATAAAAATCCGTGTTTTACTTTCGATCACTGAACTGATTTTTAAAATCAGATCGATCTAAATTTCTGTGTGAATCGAACACGCCTCAGGAAATGAAAGGACCTTTAAACCAGATAGTTTCTATAATTTTATACAAACGCGAATTAACTTATACAAACTTGTATAAACGTGTACAAAGTACTTGTGCGAAACCTGTACAAAAGCTAACCGAATCGCTTTAATTGTGATTAAATTATCTTTGTCAAATGTTGTTACTGTCATGTTGCCGGATCAGTGACATAAGTGTCTGCAAAATTTTCTCTTCCTGGACTTTACCGTTTTTGAGTTATCGCTTTTTAAGGTGGAATTATCAACGTCATTCAATTTATTGCCAACCTATAACCTATTTCGCCTTGTTTTTCTTAGTTTATTATTTTATTGACTAAGATTTAAATAAAATCAATATCGTCGACACATTATTTAGGTAATATCTGATATATTACAAAAATATCAATTTATTTCATTCCTTATTTTGGGAGAATTGTATAGTGAAAGAACAATGACATAATAATGTTAAAAAAAATCTTAACCGATATTTTTCGATATACAATTCTCCTTAAATAACTTATGAAATTCCTTGATATTTATTTAACATGTTAATTATTACCTATAGAATATGAAGACGATATTGATTTTATTTAAATTTTGTGTAAAAGTTAGAAAAAATAAATAAATCTACGCGAAATAGATTATAGGTTGGCAAGCATGTTGATACTCCCACCTTAATAATGAAATTAAATTCGAAGCAGCTCCCCCCGGGGATAAGGGGCGGCGGTTAATGTATGCACATACTAATTGCCGGTCTAATGTTATCTCAATAAATAATAATTTTCAATGAGTCATCTCTGGTTACGGTCCTTTTTCTGATATCCGGACTCTACTTATATAACACGAAATTGTACTTTAAAACTTCGATAGCTAACTCGAAAATTTAAAGTAAAATTTCGAGTTATATGTAAGTTTGGTGTTATAATTCGATATTTTACATTAAAAGTTATATATCTCAAAATTGCTTGTCAAAACCCGAAATTTAAAATTTTTCGTTTTTATTTATGTGGCCCGTAAGGCGTAAACTTTGTAGAATTGGCTGTGTCCGAATTAATACGTAAAGAATGCAAGAATTTCTATTGGAAATTGTCGATAAAAATAATAATCACAAAATCCCTAGGTCAAAATATTGTTTTGCAATTTTTAGAAGTAATAAGAATTGTTATGTTCCGCCATCTTTACTACTTAATCTTTTACACAAAATAAAATATTTTTACTAATACATGGCAAAATAATAACCATTAACTAAATCGCTACATCTTTCCACCTAATAAACGTGAATGGAACAATTTCCATCGCTCTAGTAACGGTTTAAATTTAAATATAGTTGAACGAATACCTTTAAAATCTTTTTTTTTTTTGTTTGAGGGTGAGATTACAGAAGTTCTGCATCTGACGTCTGCAGCTGTAAGTAGCAGTTTGCAGATGCAAATGACAAAATTGGAATTCCAGAAAACGTTTATCATACTTTGCGTCTGCAAATTTGCAGAAAGTTGGAAGTCCTGCGGACTTGCAGAATGCATAAAATTTGTTAAAAACTAACCTTTATTTTGGGCATTTGACGGGCGATGATGGTATTGGTGGTTATTTACAATTTGTATCCGATTTTTATATAAAAAATATCAACGGAACGTTAACAGTTACGTTCAATTCATTATTGCCATGGATTTGGGCATATTTCACGTCTTTGGCAGTCGATATCAAAAAACCAGAAGTAGTTAAAGGGTTTAACTACGGTAAAAATGGCGGATTTGCAAATAGATTTCGGAATGTCAAAATTCTGCAAATTATGCGTCTGCAGGTCCTCCATATTTGCAGTAAGTTTTAAAGTTGCAGGTATGCATTTTCTGTAATCTCGCCCTAGGGTATCCGCTTCAGGGGGCAATGCATCAGGTTCTAACAAGACCTTACAATTATTTTACTATATTAATATAAGTCTGAGATTGACAACATCGTCTACACATTGTGTATATCCTTCAAAATACACTTTTCTTTCAGAAATACAGTAGGTACACTAATTTATTATATTATAATCTGCCACTGCCTCCAGACAATTATTTGAAACATACCCTTCTCGATTTGAATGGAGTGAGAGAGACAACGTTTCTAGCCACACTATTTCCGAAGGGGGGAGGGGTAGGGGGGCTTCCGAGGGGCCAGTCGTGGTCAGGTGGTGACGCGTTAGTTTTGGTTTCGTTTGTCAAGACGTTAACATCGGTATATTTTCAGGTTAGTTTTGTTTATCAAATCATGGACAGACGTCAATATTATATTAAAAATCAATTATCATTTTGGTTTGGTTTGATTCTCGGCTATACAGTTGGTTCGAATCTTAACTATAGCCTAGTAGTATACAAGGCTCAGGCCGAGGACTGCCCTGAATTAAACATCAACCGTTCCACTTGTTTGTTTTAATGGACAGACCTGTATTCTATTTCCTCGCTCCTCCTTCAACCCCAGAAGGTTTGGACTTTCCAGTGTTGCCAATCCTTTTAAATTTTGTGGATTTGATGACAATTTCTATTTTGAGTTTTGAGCTTACTCATTTTATCAAACTGTATGTCTGTATACAAATTGGCTTATGGTAAGCTTGTTTTACACGGACCAATTAGTTGGCCAACAAATTGAAATAGTTCAAGGCTTTACCTTACCTCTCATTCTACATTAGTTATCACATCCGTTAAGTTGCCATCTCAAATTTTTTTTAAATTTTGTCAAGTTTAAAGGCAACTTGACGGTATTACAATGTATTGATTGAATTTTAAAACGAATAAAATCAGTGGTATCAAAAATACTATCGCTTAGATGATTTTATATCAACTTTTTCTGAGGATACAATAATTGTTACAGTTTTAAAAATAACCATCTCTGTGTTGATTATATGCCAAAACCTGTGCACATATATTCTATTTTGATTTCATTCGGGAATTTGGTTCGTCCCACAATTCGCGTAAGGTTCAAGTTTATTCATTTGCCTTTTGTGGAATTTGAAGAATTCGAAAGTGGTAAAATTCCGTGGCCAATTTTTGATTTAAATAAAAAATTATTTGGGTTGGATGGCTAATGATTACCCATCCAATGCTATTTTATATACGAATTTTTCTATATTAAGTTCTATAATACCAAGAAACCCTATGCGTATTCTAAAGTTTTTAGCGACAAATTATGATTTTTTTTTAATAAGCCATCATTACGGAAACATTTCGTTTATACTTTTATATTTTATTTAATTTCACTGATACTAACTTGCTTCTTTGTTTTAAATTGCAAGCTGTTTTGACACGTAAACTAGCGTATAAAATATAACGATACTTGTTCTGATCAGTATACAAAAAATGTGTACACTAGTGTGGTGTTGATTTATTGCACACTTGCATGATTTTGCTTCTATTACATTTTTTTAACATCAAAAGAGAAGTATACTTTTGTGAATTTCCCTTTTTGAAAATAAACGGATACAGACAGAACTATCATCATATGTTTGAAAATGACTTGTTTAATCGTCCAAAATTATCATGTAATAGTCATAATATAACTAAACGTTTTTTTAAACATATGATTTTAATGAGAAGCTTATTTTACATAACTAGAGCGCATGCCCATCTTTACTGAGCGTCGAGAGATATGACCGGTGAGCCGTGCGTACAAACCCCATAAATCTTAACATTTGTTTGCGCACGAAATACACTGTACGGGTAAAGGTCTGGGTAAAATGCAGTTTTTTTTTTAAATTAATAATTTGTCTTCCACTAGAATTAGACAGACTATAGGGCATTTTCACATCTACCGACACGACAACGGCAAAAGCTCTTTACTATGGCCGGCATGCCGGCTCAAGTAGACTAAAATTTCAAATTAATTTTTATGATTTTCATTTGTTGTGTCAGAAAAACAAGGGTTTTCCCACATACATTTTATTAAACTAACCAACCATTTAGTTTAATTAACCTTGGTGTTTGGATGCATAAAACCAAACACCACACAAATTATGAATAATCGGCGACGACGACACCAGTAGGGTGGATGCTCCTTGACGGCAAGTCTGCGCCTACAACAACACGATACCGTTAAGTCGATAAGTGTGAAAGCATAACATTCATTTAATTCAACTGAAATTTCGCATCCGCCGGCAATTATTGGTGAAACGCCTATTGTCATAGTATTATAAATGGTCCGTTTGCGGCCAGCTTAATAAAACTAGTGGGTAACCTTCCTGTAAACCTGTAAACAATTTTACGGAAATGTATGAAGAAGCTGTCCGATTAGCCTAGTAGATCTTGAGCTGGGTTTAAGCTTTCCGTGTATAACCGGTTCAATCGGGTTCAACCATTGCTTTGGGTGTACCATAAGTTTACAATATTATCGATCACCGTGAAAATATGCTTTCTTCAACGTTTATACGGTTTAACTTATCGGTCGTAAATCGAACACTATCACAAATTCTAAAAGTTACCACAATTTTTCTCTTGATGTTATAAAAAAACGTAATCCTAACGAGTGAACTATTGCCCTAATTAATTAATAGGTTGTAACACATCAGTCCAGAATATTTTATAAAAACGTTCGAGGTCTGATGAGGAACAACTGTCTCTTTTCGTATATATAGCACAGAAATAAACGGGATAATGAGGTTATCTGGACATTGTACCAGCTTTAGAGAATACCTACCTTGTCAGTGAAATCTATGACTGCGTTAATGGCCAAAGACAGTGACGCCAACCTTACGATGAACTGGTGAATTTTATAGCACTTTTTTGGCACATTGTCAGAATTAGTTTGTACTATCTGCATTCAAGTTTATTCACTAAATCCTTGTTTTGTTGTGAATAGCTTCAGTGTCACTATTAGATAGGTAAAATACTATCGTTATAGTCGACAGTAAAACTTTTCGCATCAGTTAATCTACAATAAACCGCTGTTTTTTAAAGATAATATTATGTTTTTGACCGTTTCGTTTTCAGAATGACTCTCTGGATGTTTAAGAGTAAACAGTGACAGATATCCGGACTCCGTTGATGGGTTGATAGTAGGGCTGGGCGATATTGAAATTCCAATATCGAATATCGTTATTAAAAAAATATCGATATATCGAATTTTTGCCCAGCCCTAGTTGATAGAAGTCCGGGGTTCGCTTGTCAAATTTATTAATAAACACACCGATGTCAATGTCGTGTCAATTTGATTTTGATTAACGAACCCTCAGACGTATCTCATCCCCTCAATTACACCGCTTGCCAGGACCTGAGAATTTTGTCTTTGTAGCCGTCAACCTTTTTTAGTACAATACAGTGTGTCCCAGGATAAGCAAATTTATAAGATTAATTTACCTAGTTTACACGAGTGGTTTAATTTGCATTAACGGAATGAGAATTTTATTAAAACGCATTAAATATTTTTATTATCCAATTTAAAACTTGACCTAATAGCCCTTGTGTAAACGTGAATACGCATTATATCTCGGAGGTACCAACTTGAGTTTGTGACTTTTTAAAATTAACCTTACTATTTTCGCGCAGTTTTACGTTGGCAACGTTCAACAGCTGATTAGCGTTATCGTAAGAATCCCTTTTAGGACTCGTCGTATACTTCTACTAAGAAAATTAAAAGAAGGCAAGCAGACCTATAAAAAAAATGGTCACATTTCAACTTTTTTTTTGTTATTTACACTTATAAAATTCGCTTATTCTGGGAACCTGTATATTAAAAGGATTAAGGCAGCAGGAACATTATTAGTGTCCATGAATTTTACAAATTTTAATTGGCTAAGAATTGATTTTAAAAATAAAATATATTTTTTCCTTTATGTTTACTCAGAAAAGGAAAAACTAAGAAATAAGCAATTAATTATAACTTAGTTGTGATCACTCTGTATTTCTGACAATAATGTCGCCTTAATTAGAAAGCTACAAATAATGTTAAAATTTCAATTGCCAAGGTGACGTAAGATTTTAAAAAATGTTTCTCAAAAGCAATTCTTAAAAATTGTTTCGGATGTCCGGCATTACTACCTATTAAATGACAGTTATTATTTGCAGTTTATAAATTGCAAAGCCAACTTTGAGGAAAATTTTTTCTGATCCTACGTTATATTGGCACCACACCTATCGGCATAAAATTTACCCTATAGCACAATAAAAGTTACAAGTTATTGACCTCAGTGTTCGGCATGCGCACTCTCACGCCACGAGTGCACATTTCGAACCCAGCTTTCATAAATTTCTTGCTGACAAGTTAAATCCTTAATGGTATCCTTCCCCTTCCTCCAGAACTTACGTCTTTCCAACACCAAATATTTCTGGTGCCATATATGCTTTTCATAAATAATTGCAACTATTATGTGTGCCATTTTGAAGAGAACGATGATTGTTGATTTGGCAATCCGTTTGCCTCTTTGTCTTTGCTTGTCGGGCCACAATCGACCTTGCGTGCGCTGTTGCCATATCGCTGACCATGACCATGACACTGTGCCCTCCACTGCCACTTGTCTCTGATGCCATCCAATGCCACTTGCCCCCGCCACAACTGATACAATTGTACCCTGTGTATGGTGATGATCTTGATGTACTGGCCAATGAACCTAATCCTCATCGATGATGGTATGATGATGATGATGATGGCGTGACAAAACAGAGCTCAAAGGCACCTTCAGTGGAAGATGACGAAGAAGGCCACCTTATTTACCGATCAGGAGACATCTTGCAAGATCGATGTGTGTGAATACCGCTTGATATAATTTTAACGTACACTTCTTGGAAGTTGACGGTCTGTTAGGATTTAATATTAGGTTTAACTGTCGATGGAATAAAGACCATATATGTCAGAATAGTTAGTAGGGAGGGACAATGATAAACTGAAAGTATAAGGATCATATCTCAATTAAAATAATGAAAAATAGTCAGATTCAACCATTGTTTTTTAATTACAGGCTCCGTAGGTCATCAAATTTAATGATGGCTTACGATAAACCTGAACCTCTGGTTTCAACCAGATAGCTAATCAACCATATAAATCAGGGAAGTAAGGAAAACTAGTTTTATTACTTTCGTTCTCTTTCATGTTTTTTAAACCTTATCCATTTCTGCTGTCTTGTTGACGAATTTGAAGTTGTCTATTTTTTTGCTCGCCTGCGTATAATTATGTGCATACAGTGTCACCAGTAAAGTCCGCATCATATGGGATTTTTTTATTAATATCTTTATTCAAAATTTGACTTTGGCATCAAGTTCTGCTTCGATTGGGATGAAATTTAAGCAAAAAAAAAATAGTCACGTGATTCGCATTATCTGTCAAATTTTAATTTTTTCCAAAAAATAATTCAATAGTGGGGTTATTTCTAAAAATATCGAAAAAAGTTATTGAAAAATGTTTTTTTAAATGCAGTTTTTAGCCCACATGCAAAATTTCAGCTGCATAAAATAATTTTGATTTTTTACCTATATTTTGTAAATTGCACCACTTTTAGACTCAACGCAACCTACATAAAACTTCTCAGTTTTGACAAGGCTTTATTTCAGATACATTTTCTTTAAAGTAGCGCCATATTAAATGTGTGTTTTTCTACAAAATCAAAATTGGGCTATTAAAATTTGGTCGCATGTGATGCAAAGTTTATTTGTTTTTGACCCTGTATAAGGTAACTTCATAAAATAAGTATTTTTAGAAACGTAGTTTGTGTCTGAAAGTAATACACCTTAATATTAAGACAAAAAAGAACACAGTGTCTTCAGTAAAGTGTTTTTTAAGTGGAAAATAAATTTTAGTTTAACAACGTAAAGTTTATCTATTTTCAATCTAATTTAAAACCCATATAATATAATTTATTATTAAGCTATGTCATAATAACGTTAACGTGTATTACTTTCAGACACAAACTACGTTTACAAAAATACTTATTTTATGAAGTTACCTTATACAGGGTCAAAAACAAATCAACTTTGCATCACATGCGACCAAATTTTAATAGCCCAATTTTAATTTTGTAGAAAAACACACATTTAATATGGCGCTACTTTAAAGAAAATCTATCTAAAATAAAGCCTTGTCAAAACTGAGAAGTTTTATGTAGGTTGCGTTGAGTCTTATTTTGCAAAAGTGGTACAATTTACAAAATATAGGTAAAAAATCTAAATTATCTTATGCAGCTGAAATTTTTGAATTATTTTTTGGAAAAAATTAAAATTTGACAGATAATGCGAATCACATGACTACTATTTTTTTGCTTAATTTTCATCTCGATCCAAGCAGAACTTGATGATAAAGTCAAATTTTGAATAAAGTTACTACTAAAAAAAATCCTATATGATGCGGACTTTACTGGTGACACTGTATATAAAATATTACTAATACGACACTTCAATTATTATGTCACTACTGTGGACATCCGATCAGGGCCTGTCGAGTTTGCGCTGTTCGGAAATTTCCTTGTTTAGTAAATATTCGACAGAACCGGCTTTTAACTTTTTTCTTCCGGCTTGAAATCAGAAGTCACTTGCCTTGTTTAGTGGCGATTGTTTCCACTCTACTGCGCAAACTCCACTGGCCCGATTCAAATCGCTTGTCGGGAATTTTTTGCATAGCGCAGCCATTTATTGTCATTGGCAATATATTGTATATACGGGGTGTTAAAAACGACTGGAATGTTGTAAATATTTCAAAAACGATTCAGTCATAATATTTTGAAAATTGGCACATTCATATAGTTATACACGGCATATCTACGTTCTCTATATTATTAAAGAATCAAATAGTCCTTTAAAAGACAAATTTAATAATATGAGGTTTGTTGCATTTTTCTGCCAAAATAATAAATTATAAGGAACGATATTAAATTATTGACTAAATCGATTAAGAAAAATTGATGTAAAATATAAGTTTCCAAAATGACCGTTGGGGGCGCAATTCTTATGATATAACTGAAAATTCAAATTTTTGCTAATACAATCTTTGTTAAGGTCCTCATTTAATAAAAGAAAAAATTTATTAATATTTGCAATAGTTGGTTCCTAAGACTTTTTTCGTATCGTCGATGAAAAGAGCCCCCACTTAGCGCCATCTAAAAGACGCACTGTGAACTAGCGATCGCGAACACAGTTTAATTTAACAATATAAAATTATGTTTAAAACGAGCATATTATGTTGATGAAGAGTGTGAAAGATTTTAAAAATATTTATGTAAAAGCTTCCCCCACCCTTATTATCCACCTACCGAACAAGTCTTATGAACAAACAATCTCAAAAACTAATGATCTTTTTAAATGAGAACCTTAACGTCGATTATTCACGAACATTTGAATTTGTAGATATATCATAGCAATAATTGCTCCTCTAGCGAGCATTTTGGAAACTTTAAAGATATTTTACATCAATTTTTTTTTGGTCGATTTAGTCAATAAATTCTTTCCCTAAAGACGTAGGGTTTATGGTTTCCATAATATCTTATCTCGACGACATTAGTGGGACATTATTTTTTTTTTAAATTAGGAAGGTAAGATGTTATTGAAGAAATATAAAATACAACATTTTGTGAAGAATAGAATCAGATATCGCAAAATTTAATTTTGAATAATATAATAGACTACACTATAGTCTATTACCAAAAATATAGGCAGTGACGTAGCTCTCATAACCATGGAAACGACCAAAATACTGTATGGTCATTGGCGGTTTGCATTAGTTTCCATGGTTTCGAATAATACGTCACTGCCTATAATATTGGGTTTTGAGTATAGACCTGATTATACAGAACATGAAAGGAGAACGAAAGATACAAAATCAGTTGAACGTATAGAGGCGACTCATTAAGAAAATATTGTGGAGCCAAATGATATTTTTAATTTTGTATTATTAGTTCAATCTTCTTACTCATCGCATGATTCCTCGTTTTCGAAAATAACGCAGGTTGAAGCTATGGTAGATATAAAAAACAGTAACCATCAGTGCGGTGTAGATATTGAATATCCAGGGTTCTTAAAATTTAATCGTGGTCGGCCTGAGGTCTTTGAAAGGTGTAAAGTAATATTTTTAAAAAACAGGCATAATAATTGGCCTTAAACTTTTAAAATATTATGTTTTAACGTTTGCATCATTTAGCAATCGCTTCCGCTTTAATCGGAAGTATTTTAAAAAGAACATCCTGTATATTTAAGCATTTTTGGATGCCAGGTAAAGATCTACATAACTTTTATTAATAATAATCTATACGTCTTTGTAAAGAAACGTTCAGCAACTTTTAAACTAATAAAAATAAACATTTAAAATTATGTTAGCTTTTGACCAAAACATAGATTGTCTTGATTCCAGAAATTATGTTTCACATTTTTGATACATTTTTTTTGGGGTATTTGGCCGATTTTTGGATAAAACGAAATATTGATCAAACAACGAAATGGCGAATGCGTCATTTGTGTTTGCTCTTAAGGTGGGAGTATCAACATGCTTGCCAACCTATAACCTATTTCGCGTAGATTTATTTATTTTTTCTAATTTTTACACAAAATTTAAATAAAATCAATGTCGTCTTCATATTCGATAGGTAATAATTAACATGTTAAATAAATATCACGGAATTTCATAAGTTATTTAAGGAGAATTGTATATCGAAAAATATCGGTTAAGATTTTTTTTAACATTATTATGTCATTGTTCTTTCACTATACAATTCTCCCAAAATAAGCAATGAAATAAATTGATATTTTTGTAATATATCAGATATTACCTAAATAATGTGCAGACGATATTGATTTTATTTAAATCTTAGTCAATAAAATAATAAACTAAGAAAAACAAGGCGAAATAGGTTATAGGTTGGCAATAAATTGAATGACGCTGATAATTCCACCTTAAGGTGGGAGTATCAACATGCTTGCCAACCCATAACCTATTTCGCGTAGATTTATTTATGTTTTCTAGCTTTTATACAAAATTTAAAGAAAATCAGTATCGACTTGATATTCTATAGGTAATAATTGACATATTTAATAAATATCAAGGAATTTCATAACTTATTTTAGGAGAATTGTATAGCGAAAAATATCGGGTAAGATTTTTTTTAACATTATGTCATTGTCACTCATTGTTCTTTCATTATACAATTCTCCCAAAATTAGCAATTGAAAAAACAAAGCGAAGTAGGTTATAGGTTGGCAATAAATTGAACGACGTTGAGAATTCAACCTTAAGCAATAATCTTTATCCGATACACGGTTAGATATAGGTATAGTTCAACAATATTTACTTAGAATTTTAGGTCGAATCCAAGAATGCTAAAACGTATTCTATTTAAAATACTAAAGTTGACACTAAATTCCGGAACACCGGAAGTGATAAAAAGTCATATGTCATTTTAAAAGTTTAAAGCCTGTTAGCAAAAGGTAACAAAGATCCCTTTACTCGTTTCCGAGATCTTCTAATAGGCCACTGTGTTTTTCATAACCTATAATAGATCAATTTGTATCTACTATTGCTTTACCAGGTTTACTTAAATAAAGGCTGTACCCTCATATTCAGATATGTTGTCAGTACCGGTATTTTCTAAAAAAAAACAAGCAGAAATACTTTCGTATTAGTATCAAATATTTGTACTTAACTATTCATAGTAATTAACTTATTTAAATAAAATTCAGTTAATTAAAAACTACGTAACATATTAAAAATAATAATGATTACTCCACATAAACTGAATCAAAATTTTAATGCAAATTTTTAAAAGGTGTTTGAATTTTAATTGCCTCTGGATGTGTGAGATATAAATTGCCATAAACACTTTTAATTTTATTGACAGTTGAGCCTCGTCCAAATTTTAACAAGTTCCGTTAAGTTTTAAGAAGTGTACACTTTAGAATATGATATATTCAAAGATAACAAAATTATTACAAATAATCGCTATAGGTTCCGTATTTACCATTTAGGTAGTTAGATTTAGAATTTAAAAGATAATTTTATTACATTTTTAGTAACTGAAGTGAAACCATTTTGTATGCAAGATTGTATACAATATGATCTCACAGTATTTGGATAGGTAAAATAGGAAGAATAAGTAATACGTTATTTGCATGAGTTTATGTTAAAAAGATTAAAAGGGCTAGAACGCAGTGCTTGGTTGAGTGAAGTACCCACGCCGTCTAAAAGATCACCCATCGAATGCACGGTCTGACCTTCCTTATGGCACAGTGGCTTAGACTGTGACTTAGGCAGGTGATTTTTTAACT
Organism: Polydrusus pterygomalis; assembly: GCA_963969555.1. Taxonomy (NCBI): domain Eukaryota; kingdom Metazoa; phylum Arthropoda; class Insecta; order Coleoptera; family Curculionidae; genus Polydrusus; species Polydrusus pterygomalis. The sequence continues at coordinate 23,221,403 of OZ018378.1, read as the reverse complement.
GCGTGTGTACATGATTTTATTGGTTAACTTTTTTTTTAAATACAGTTTGTATAGCCAATTGAAGCAACAACAAAATTAATTGTTCGGAATGATGGCTATGAGGTTTAATTTATTTAAAACATTTTAGGCATTTTTGCCACTACGGCCTTTCATTTTTGAACCGCATCGACTTGAAGTATTGAGGAGTTTACCTCGAATTATTTTAAAAAAATGATAAATTTTGTTCTAATCCATATACAGGGTGATTCACGGTGGACGGAACGTTAGACGTGTCTGACGAACCAGTAAAGGAATCGTTCTGAAAATTAGGTCGCGTACATAAACGGACATGCTCTACCAACCTAAAATATTTTTAACAATACAGTGTTGCCGCTTCCACACAAAAATAATAGTAACTTCGATGTTTTAAATGCAACACCATATATTTTATTTTATTTTCGAAACCCCCATTACTTTCCTTACAATTTTTATTAACTCTACTTTATACTTATCTCTTACGGTTTCTAAGATATAAACTAATTTCAGTTTTTTTTGTCCGAAAACGTCACTTTTAAAAATGCTGATAATTTTGATCTCATAAAACACTGAAACCCTGAAATTTGGTAAATAGTTAACTAATACCATAGGGCTCTTTGCCCTAGTCCCAAATCTTAGTTGCAATATACAGGGCGGTTGAAAATACACTTATTCTGGTAACTTGAAAAAGTGACCATAAGTCCTTTTTTCAAATGTAACACCCTGTATATAGTTACGGATTTGAAAAGCTGCTAAAATTTCACTTAATTCTTGATATCATACCTGTACCTAACTAACTAGTTTAACCAATTTTTTGACGTATTAAGCATGATTTGTAAAATTTTATATACAATTCAATTTTTATTCGGTTATTAGTAAGTTAGCCATGACAAAAACTGATGTTTAAGTATGTTACTATGGTTATCGTTTTGACATTTCATTAAGTTTATAGATACAAGATAGAAATACACTTTAAAGTCATGGAAGAAAACTATACAAATGCAGTTCTTATGAGTTTATTTATTTTATTTGGACAATGTGTGTTTGCAAAAAACATTAAAACTAAATTTTTCTTGAAATCCATGCAGTCAACACCCGCATATTAAAGTGTTTGGATGTAAACGGCCAGCGTTTTGAACATCTGTTAAAATAGCATTTTATTAGTTATATTTTAGTAGTCTTTTATTATTTGACTAGTTAACATTTAATAAAATTGTTCTGGAACCTTATGAATTTTCTAAGATTCATTGGCGGTAAATTAGAGTACATTTCATTAAACTTTATACATGTCCTGGCGATAATTCTATCACATTGTCCAAATAACATAAATAAATTCATAAAAACTGCATTTGTATAGTTTTCTTCCATGACTTTAAACTGTATTTCTATCTTGTATCTAACTTAATAAAATGTCAAAACGATAACCATAGTAACATACGTAAACATCAGTTTTTGTCATGGCTAACTTACTATATAACCGAATAAAAATTGAATTGTATAGAAAATTTTAAAAATCATGCTTAATACGTCAAAAAAATGGTTAAACTAGTTAGTTAGGTACATGTATGATATACAAGAATTAAGTGAACTTTTAGCAGCTTTTCAAATCCGTAATAATATACAGGTTGTTACATTTGAAAAAAAGGACTTATGGTCACTTTTTCAAGTTACCAGAATAAGTGTATTTCTCAACCACCCTGTATATTGCAACTAAGATTTGGGACTAGGGCAAAGAGCCCTATGGTATTGGTTAACTATTTACCAAATTTCAGGGTTTCAGTGTTTTAGAGTTCAAAATTATCAGCATTTTAAAAAGTTACGTTTTCGGACAAAAAAAAAACTGAAATTAATTTATATCTTAGAAACGGTAAGAGATAAGTATAGAGTAGAGTTAATAAAAATTGTAAGTTACTATTATTTTTGTGTGGAAGCGGCCACACTATTGTTAAAAAAATATTTTAGCTTGGTAGAGCATGTCCGTTTATGTACTCGACCAGATTTTCAGAACGATTCCTTTACTGGTTCGTCAGAAACGTGTAACGTTCCATCCCCTGTATACACGGAAATAGCATGCAAAGTCGACGATGATAAGACCATATTTTTATCATCAAAACTCTTTTCTCGGGAAATTTTTGATATGGTGAGGCTATAATAGTTACCGATATCTGTCCGCATAGGTAGTTAGTATACTGGGTATTCAGTATGTATAGTTCAAGGAGAGATTCAACATATAAAAACATAAAAAATGTTCATATGAATCTAGGTCCTTTAATGTCTAATAAGCTATACACAATTCGATAATAGTTTATGTAATGATCTAAATAAATCGTTGTTTCACGTAAACTATTGGCCCTAATATTTTACAAGAATACCTTTATTGTATAAAAAAAAAGCTCTCCCTGTGTCATAAAAAAAGGAATAAGTAAACTAAGAGGCCCCCCTCTAGGAACGGCCCTGACTAAATTTAACGTTAATTCTCACTTTCAAAATTCGCATTAAATAATATTAGTTCGTATGCTGAGACGCACACTGGTACCTAGAGTTGCCAACCGTCCTTTATTTGAAAGGACAGTCCTTTAATTTAAAATTATGTCCTTTGTCCTTTTGAAAGGTGTGAAAGTCCTTTAAAATCCGAAAAAAATTAAATGTTTTTAAGAAACCACAAATAAACTAAAAAATAAAAAGCTTAGTTCTTAATTTTCAATTTCAAAAATTTTTTACTCAACATTTCAAGTTTTGATCCATTTTTGCCACTTTGTTTTTTGTGTTTCTTTTTCAATTTTCGGTTACCGCTCGCTGGCTGCGAAAGTTTTGTTTGTCAGCGTAATACGGGTATGTGCATATATAATTACCCAGATATCGATCGATTAGAAAATATGCCCCCCCCCCACACACATTATCGCTCCATTATACCAAAAATTTCCAAAAATGAAATTGTTTTGTATTTATATATTATGGTATATTCGATGACCTGGCAGAGGTAATCTTTTATCGTCGAATTTGCACGCTGTTTTATATAATTTTCTATTATTCCTGCCGAAAGAGCATATTATATTCAGTTCAAATTATTAAAGCATATTGCGACCTTACAGATTAAATGACAACGTGAAATAAAGCCAATTAACCTATTTTTCCTAATATTTAAAGATGATATTTTGTGATTATTTTTTTATGAACCAAGCATTGGTCTTCTACCATTTTCCATGTAGATTTTTAACTATCTTCGGTGTTGTATTGCAGATAAAGTTCTTGGAACACTGGGCGAAGGAACTTTTGGCAAAGTCGTCAAAGTGAAAGACTTGCAAATGTAAGTATGTTTTGCTTTTCAGTCGAAATTTTCTTATTTTTAGAAACTTGTCGCCTAATTAGTTTTATTATAATTACCGGCCAACGACAACAGCTGGTTAAGTCTGAACACTCTGAACCTATTGTTTCGTATGTCGGTTATTTACTAATGTGTTTAGTTTCTATATATATACTAAAACATAAATATAATGTTGTATGTAAATATAACTTGCCAATGCGTAATTTTAAAGCTGTTTTTCTAATTGACCAATTTTTTGAACAAGAAATTAGTAATGTTTACTGGGTAAACTTGAACTGTATTTTGATTGCAGTTTTATACAAATTAATATATTGTATACATTTCAGGGACCATTCCATGGCTTTGAAGATAATCAAGAATGTAGAGAAATACAGAGAAGCCGCTAAATTAGAAATCAACGTGTTGGAAAAATTAGCTGATAAAGATCCCGAAGCACAACAGTAAGTTATACATACAGGGTAATGATAAAGAAACTGATCAGCCTTGTATACAGGGTGTCCGGGAAAATGTGGGAAATCCCTCGGATATGAAAAAAACACGTGAAAAGGATACTACAAGTTCATATAAACTTCTTTCGTATCGGCCTCCTCTTCGGAGATATGGGCTCCCAAAGAGCTACCATGGAATTAAGTTTTTGACACATAATTAATAAACCAACATGTATATTTCAATTTTTTTTGTATGATCTATACCAGGTAAGGCCCTTCAAATTACTATCCCAGAAAGTGTTGCGAATTACTCACAGCTGCAGGGACGGACTAGCTGTGACACTAATGTGCCCATTTTTTTACGCCCTGTATGATAAAAACTTTGGACAACGTTTTTTACATACCTTTAACTATTGACTAAAAACTAAGTACTCTTTATTGATGTCGCTAATCCTAACCGTTTTCGAAAAAACCTAATTTTTAACATATTTACATCATGTATATTTAGCTTATTTCAATAAAAGATACATCTTTGTTCCTATAAATTATAAATGTTCACTTTTAACTGCTTAATATTAATACATGATCGCAATAAAATGATGTTTTTCCGAAAACGGTTAGGATTAGCGACATGAATGAAGAGTAAGTACTTAGTATTTAGTCAATAGTTAAAGGTATGTAAAAAACGTTGTCCAAAGTTTTTATCATACAGGGCGTAAAAAAAAATGGGCACATTAGTGGCACCGCTAGTCCGTCCCTGCAGCTGTGAGTAATTCGCAACACTTTCTGGGATAGTAATTTAAAGGGTCTTACCTGGTATACATCATATGAAAAAAAAATTGAAATATACCTGTTGGTTTAATAATTATTATGTGTCAAAAACTTAATTCCATGGGAGCCCATATATCCGAAGAAGAGGCCGATACGAAAGAAGTTTATATGTAGTAGTATTCTTTTCACGTGTTTTTTCATATCCGGGAGATTTCCCACATTTTCCCGGACACACGGTATAGAATACCGCCCACCTAATCAAGAATCGCTAGGACCCGTCAAATTTTTTTGAAATGTTCTGCCATAGATCACTGATCTAAAAAATCCTATTGTACATTTTGTACCACTTGGGGAAAAATTTCTCGTATTACTCGTCGAATAGACTCCTTAAACGTATATATCGAGAGGGTTAAGATCGGGCGGTCTGGGTGGCCACTCTATTAACCCCCGTTCCTCTATCTACCTACCCACCGCTCCGCACAAATTGTATTTACGTACTCCCTTACGTGAGTGTCGGAGCACCACCCTGTTGAAACCATAAAGTTAAACATGGATCATTATCATCTGGAAATAGAGTGGCAAGAATCAGATCGTTTCAAAGGAAAGTTCTGTGAGAGATATCTGTCTCAAGTTAGGCTCTCATCAAAGAAAACGGGTTCGATTACCCTATTTTCAACAATGCCCGCCCATTCATCTGACCATGTAAAGAAACCGTAACTTCATCTAAAAAACAAATTCTTTGGACAATAATTGTTAACTCAATTATGATTTCACAAAATTGCTCTCACCTAATACGATCATCGTCCAATAACTTTTAAATTACTGGTTTGTAGGGATGATTTCCTTTTTTTTAAATTCAGATATGGTGGTTTGTTGAGTAGTTGTGTGCTTGAGCTATGAGAAGCTTCCTCTAGTGATAAGTGAGCGATTCTTGATTAAGTGGTCGGTATCTTAACATAGTATAAAACAAAGTCGCTATCGCCCGTCCTGTCCCTATATGTGCTTAAATCTTTAAAATTACGCAACGGATTTTGAAGCGGTTTTTTTAATAGATAGAGTGATTCAAGAGGAAGGTTTTTATGTATATGACATGCATAATATTATAGAGAAACACTGATAAATTAGGGTAGGGAGAACGAACGACCCAACCTAACCGGTCCCCGGCCCGTTCAACGATCGATCCTAAGCCGGAATAGACGAAGACAGACTATGTTTTATGCATGGATGTGAATTGTGGACGGGCCGGCAAATGGTTGAGTTTGAGGTTTGTTCGCCTTATTATCTCACGTCGTATAATGCCGGGCTGCAACGCAGGCCGGGTACACGCTAGTTCTATATAAAAGGCTGATCCGTTTCTTTATCATAACGCTGTATATAAATTCGATGAATTGGTCGCGCTTTCTACCTGTGAAAAGTTCTAACACTGAGGATCTCGTGAGTAAACCTTTAAAATATCATTATCACAACCATTTACTAATAGGCGCATAATCCTTCTGATAGTAGGGAGCATTATGCTATGCAAAATACAACAAGTGCAATTTAATTACTCATAAAACAAGTGTGAATTCGCAATTCACTTACTTCTACTGAAATCCCAGAAGGCATTGACCTGAGATCTCGATGGAAATTATTGAAATTGGCGCTGTCAAAATAGCCAAAACGGGTTGTTTCGACTTTTAAATTTATATAAATCTTTCTAACAAAAATGTTAGACGAAATGAATTACTTAGAATCTCTACATTTTAGTTTGCCCCAAAATAAGGAAAAAATACATATTTTATATTCGTATTTTCAATTTTAATGATGGTCTGCCATTTTTGATTTCGGGAAAATTACATCTGTTTTTAAGTCTAGCGTTAGCTGATTTATAAAATAGGTTTAGAATTAATCGGTGGGTCACAAAATATTCGAGAAAAAGTCAATTTCAACGACAGACAGTAATGTTTTTTTTATTTTTAGTTTATGTGTAAGAATGTTAGACTGGTTCGATTATCACGGTCATATGTGTATTGCCTTTGAGATGCTGGGTCTTAGTGTCTTCGATTTTTTGGTAAGTAATTTTTTTCTCTTTTTTTATATGATTCCTTTTGATTTTGCTAACTCTTTAATCTACAAATCAATAGTGGCTCTTTTTCCAAATAGTTACAGAAATATTTAGTTATGTTAGTATACGTAAACCACTAGAGAAGCTTTCTGCCTAACTTGTATAATGACCAGGTAGAAAAGTTTGCTAGTTTTCCTGTTATATTAGGTAGTAATTAATATTTTTAACCCTTAATATTAGTTCTGAAGGAATATGAGCTAGATCGAAGTTCTAAATTCAAATACTCTTGATTAGGTAATTTTAAAAAGTCTGATGAAACCATGTTTGAATTTACCTGCAAACTTGGTTTTTTTAGCTACTTTATACAAAATAAAAAATGTACCGAAAATATTTCTACAAAATGTGGGTAATAATAGGACTGGCATTATTTAATATGGGTGCTGGATTCGTTGTTTAAAACATGATTTTTCCTATTTGTAGCAAATGGTAAGAAACTACAAAAGTAACATAACTAAGCGAAAGAGCAACCGCAGTATTCCGATGATGTTGCTAACCAACATTGAATTTTTGGTGCTGCTATTTTGACAAATATTTAGATATATTTATTGCAACTGTCAAATGTTCTAAACCTACATGCGAGGGCCTAGGGAAGTACCAGTTTTTTCACCAAAGTAACGTTTGATTTTTTCTATTAAAAACGCTTAGGTTGCAGCCAGTTGGTGTCAATGTTACAAAAAAACAATATTGATATTTTCTCTATTGGTATCAATGACTTGATAATCGTTCAATGCATTAGTTTCTGTTAAGATAAGGAATCTGTGAAACAGGACTGACAGGTGTAGAATTTGACATAATATAGAGTGTTATGATAAAAAAAAAACAGATCAGTCTTTTATACAGTGTCGCCAGTAAAGTCTACATCATTATGGGATTTTTTTTTATTAATAACTTTATTCGAAATTTGACTTTGGCATCAAGTTCTGCTTCGATCGGGATGAAAATTAAGCAAAAAAAATAGTAGTCACGTGATTCGCAATATTATCTGTCAAATTTAAATTTTTTCCAAAAAATAATTCAAAAGTGGGGTTATTTCTGAAAATATTGAAAAAAGTTATTAGAAAAGGTTTTTTAAATGCAGTTTCTAGCCCACATGAAAAAGTTCAGCTGCATAAGATAATTTTGATTTTTTACCCATATTTTGCAAATAGCACCAGTTTTGCAAAATAAAACTTAACGCAACCTACATAAAACTTCTTAGTTTTGACAATGCTTTATTTCAGATACATTTTCTTTAAAGTAGCGCCATATTAAATGTGTGTTTTTCTACAAAATCAAAATTGGGCTATTAAAATTTGGTCGCATGTGATGCAAAGTTTATTTGTTTTTGACTCTGTATAAGGTAACTTCATAAAATAAGTATTTTTGACAACGTATTTTGTGTCTGAAAGTAATACACCTTAATATTAAGACAAAAAGAACACAGCGTCTTCAGTAAAGTGTTTTTTAAGTGGAAAATAAATTTTAATTTAACAACGTAAACTTTATCTATTTTCAACGATTTAATTAAAAACCCCTATATTATAATTTTTTTATTAATAAGCTATGTCATAATAACGTTAACGTGTATTACTTTCAGACACAAACTACGTTTTCAAAAATACTTATTTTATGAAGTTACCTTATACAGGGTCAAAAACAAATAAACTTTGCATCACATGCGACCAAATTTTAATAGCCCAATTTTGATTTTGTAGAAAAACACACATTTAATATGGCGCTACTTTAAAGAAAATGTATCTGAAATAAAGCATTGTCAAAACTGAGAAGTTTTATGTAGGTTGCGTTGAGTCTTATTTTGCAAAAGTGGTGCAATTTACAAAATATAGGTAAAAAATCAAAATTACCTTATGCAGCTGAAATTTTGCATGTGGGCTCGGCTAGAAACTGCATTTAAAAAAAAAAAATTCTAATAACTTTAGGAGACTGAAGAAAATGTTTCCTTTAATCCTGATTTATATAAAATACCGCCTACGTAATCAAGAATTGCTCATACCTGTCAAATTTTTACATTCTACAATCAATTCTAGACATTTTTTTTTATAAATCATACCGTACCTATCTTTAACCGTTTACGAAATATTATCAGTTTAATGCTGGTATTCATATATTTCTCGACTTAACAACGTTCTTAACTTAAGTCACAATCTTTAAGGCATTGACAATGACAATTTGCTATTTAACTTTGAGACGTCAAAAAAGATCAGTAAATGTTAGTCAAATTTAAATTCTGCTCTGCTGATATTACATACAAAATGCGCCTCGCTGAAGATGAACGCATCGAAATTTTGATTATGTTGGGCGGTATTTTATACTTCAATTTCTTTATCATAACGCTGTATATTATTTCGAGTAACAAAATCGTTAGAAAAAACACAATGATACATCACACTGGGCATCCCAAAACTCCCGGAAATTAAATCCTTGTTATATTGTTATGTAAATGCATGTTTATTGGAATAGGTAGGTTCTTGACAATTGGTTCACACTTTCTATTGATAAAAAAAAATCGAAACAGTTGAGATAAATGTTTTTAACAAAATTTGCTGTATTTTTATTTCTTTGTATAAAAAACGTGGTTTAAACATCATAGAATGTAGAGGGTCGATACTTGAAACCTCCCAATTCAAAAAGTGCATTTTTGACGTCACATTCGCATCATAACTCATAACATACTTCATAACTCTGTAGCCATTCTTGGCCAAAAAGACGACGTTTTGCAAAACTTAGATGACAGACAACGCCATTAGATGATTTTATTTAATAATTACTTGTCCTGTCAAAATTGACAAAATGTATGGTAAAAAAGTGTTAGTCAAAAAATAATAATCCTCTATGTTTTATCTGTTATGTCATAATACTTATATAGGCTTTATTAAATTAGTAGTATAATACCAACCAAAACACATTACACGAATGATATAATCAAACTTTTTTAAAGTGATGAATATTATTTCAAGAATAGCGTTTGAAAAAACAGCCTTAAGTAGTGCATTTTTTGAATTAGGAGGTTGTCATCAGCTCAGCTCGACACTTTAAGTTAATTTTAATTGTTTGCCTCATACCTTTATGTAAATAAATACATGAAACTGTTAAGCAATGAAATCTTCATCATTGTTAAGCTATGACTTGTTTAGCCAAATTGATCATTCCTCGGGTGGAAATCTTGGTTGTTAGTCTGTGGATCTGTCAGTTTTTTTTTCAATTTAAAAACAATTATTAAAGCCCGTGTGAAACAATACAATTAAAAATTTTACTGGATGTTTTATAAATTTTATCGCATCTTTTCTGAATTTAGTGAATACTAGGCGTTATTATGCAACATTTTTCTAAAAAAAGTAGCACGACCCTTAAAAATCTTTCGTGATATGATAAAAAAAAGATGTAAAAAAAAAGTCGATGCTTGTAATCATACCTTTTTCATAAAATAATTGACTTAAAGGTAATTTCCAATTTTACAGAAAGACAACAACTACCAGCCTTACCCATTGGATCAAGTGAGACATATTGGCTACCAGCTCTGTTATTCTGTCAAATTTTTACACGATAACAAATTGACGCACACTGATCTTAAACCAGAAAATATTCTATTTGTCGATTCGGATTTTGACTTGGTATACAATTCCAAAAAGGTAAGATTTTTGACGCTATGCGCGATTTACAACTTATACAGATTTACAGGAAACTTGTCTATACGCAATATCATTGTGAAAATAGCACATTTCACTGCAGACTTTTTGTAAATAGTATTTTTTTAAACATAATTAAATTATTTTACTGATTTATGTTAATAATAATTTTTTTTAGCGGAGAGATGTAAAAAGAGTTAAAAGGACTGATGTTAGGTTAATAGACTTTGGCAGTGCTACATTTGATCACGAACATCACAGTACTATCGTTTCGACGCGGCATTATAGAGCACCAGAAGTTATTTTAGGTAAGTCGGTGTCAGATTGAAATTAATTAATTTTTTTCAGAATTTGACAAATCACCTAGCATTTGATGAATCAAAAACAATTAGGTAACGCATGTATTGGATTTTGAAAAAGATTGAAATATAGCACATTTTTCTTTAATTTAATCAACAACGTAGAAATTACCGTTTAGAAGATACGATACCAGTAGTGAATAATTAAATTGTATATGAATCACAAAAATACAGATTTACATTTTTTTATATGGGTAAGTCATACTTTTACAATAAAGAGATGTCCGCTAAAGATTAAAAAGAGATCTATGAAGAGTTCTATTCAAAGATGTGTTCCATGGAACGCGATAAAAAATACCACATTCACACAAATTTGTTAATACTTTAAAAACCAATCTAAAACTTTATTCTTTGTAAGTGTATGTCGACGACGCATTTGGATGGATGATAAAACATATCTTAAGGGTCACTGGTCACGAGTTAGGTCCTTTTCCTTAATAACCCCTTCCTCGGTTTGAAATCACAGGGTATTTCAAACTATATACTAACATTTAAATTAAATAAGGTTATATTGCAGAAGTAAGTGAGAGAATCTCAGTTTCTCGCGCAATTGGTAGAGCGCTCGACTGGTAATTAAGAGGTCCTGGGTTCAAATCCCTGCGAAGACTTTTAACGTTTTCTCTTATTTTTAATACATACCTATATTAAAAAACTACCATTTCTATAAATTTATTCTTTGGTCTAATGTAATAAAATTGGTGCGTTACAGTTTGCTTATTCAACATTTGGACTAGACTCATATAAAGAGTTTTTAGCACCTCTAGTGACAGATCTTGATAAATTTCTACAAACGAACCAGATTATCTGGAGGAATTCGCACTACAATCTCATCAAAGCGACCTCTTAAATCTTTTGTTGTTCTTCTATTTAAGTTTTAAGTATGGTAAGATGTTGGAACTTTTGCAACCTTTTTATAACAACCAATGTAGCAACATTTGACAATGTTATTGTTAAGATGGTTTACTTTAGACCACTTCCAATTCCTACAGATACTCAATATCTCTTTGCAGATCCTAAAACCAATCTACTGTTTTGTAGAACTTGAGAAACCTCTGGCATGCAAAACAAAATCAAATATTTTAAAAAAATGTTGAATAAAAGTGGTGAACAGTGAGAACCTTGCGGAACTCCAGATTATGGCAAAAATGATTCCTGATGTTTTTATTATTTTTAATTTTAAAGTTGTAAGCATCCCTCATGAAAGCTTGTAAACCAATGTTATTCTCATTAAAGCATGTTACTCGAAACTTGGTCAGACGAAGGTTGGAGTGGAAGTGTCCCAAGACCTTAAATAATAAAACTATAAAAAAATTACAACTTTTGTTGACTACATGCCAATGCAAAAATTCATGAGAATATGAGTATGGGTACAGGTTCATTGTTTGTAAACAAAAAAATTAATGACATAATGAATCTGAATCTGCAGCAGTTGTGCTGTCGACTGTTGTAACAGCAGTGGAAGACTGTAACTGTCCAATCAATAAATAATAGACAATGTCATTTTTAATCACTACAGGTCTTGCAATTCCATGTTCTTAACGTTATAATGGACTAAATCCTAAACGCTTTTGAAAACACTACATACTTTTGATGATGGTATAAAAAAATATATATGTTTCGTTACCCTACATTGGTAAATACACGGTATGCTAATAATAATTAAACTTAACAATGTTTATGAAGCCGACAAAGTGTTTACATGAGGTGTCAGTCATAAGGTAACAGCAATAAATAGAAACAAAAATAGATAGAATCGCTTCCCACACCTACAACACACTTTTATGAACCTATTCCTGAATTCCTTTTGTTCTATTTTAATAGATATACGAGGTTTGTATATAAAGTAAAAACAAGCACAAACACCAAAAAAAGAGTAAAGACCATACCATAAATGCAAAGGTTATATTTTAACGACTCTCAACGACTGCTTTTGGGTTGTTGTTAATGGACGACTACATTTTACCGAATAGCTCTTTTAAAATTTATCGTTATTTTTACGACTCTCGTGCAGTAGGTACCGATGTCGTTAAGGGATAGTGAATAGAGGGGTAATTAGAATTTACAACAATAATAAAAATGCCATGTTTGTTTCAGAACTCGGCTGGTCCCAACCATGTGATGTGTGGTCAGTTGGTTGCATACTCTTTGAACTTTATCTCGGTATCACATTATTCCAGACCCACGATAACCGTGAGCATTTAGCTATGATGCAACGTATTTTAGGAGAAATACCACAACGGTAAGTACTTTTGTATTACTAGCATAAATTGGTACAAGATAAAGCGCTGGTAAAGTTAAAATTGAACGTCAAGTTTGAAGTTTAAGAATGAATAAGAGTTAACGTGTTTTTATTGTCCGATTAAATGAATCATTTATCGGGTGCTAAAATACCAGTTCTTAGTGTAAATTCTATTTTTGAACTTTTACCATATTAATGGTAATATATTAAAGAACATATTGACAGACATTATTTAGTCAGAAATCAAAGTGACCCGATCAGTAAATCAATTAAGCTAACCCGGGGCCACTATGTGAAGAAAGAATTTCTGCCAATGTCATTTATGTTAGTTAAATTTGCCTGATAAACATCTACCCCTTGTATAATACAACGACACCCTGTATAATATGACAGACCAGAGTGTGCGGGCATTGCCGTCAAAACAATTACACTTTGTATCTTCTTAACATAGTATAAAACAAAGTCGCTGTCGCCCGTCTGTCCCTATTCATATGTGCTTAAATCTTTAAAACTACGCAACGGATTTTGAAGCGGTTTTTTTTAAATAGATAGAGTGATTCAAGGGGAAGGTTTTTATGTATAACTAGCGACCCGCCCCGGCTTCGCACGGGTGCAATTTCAATATCGGGTTTGTATTTATACCAGCGGGTTGCAACGCATGCCGGGTACACGCTAGTAATATGATAAACAAGAGTTTGCGGGTATTGCAGTCAAAACAACTACATCCTGTATAATATGACACACGAGTGTGCGAGTATTGCAGTCAAAACAACTACACCCTGTATAATATGACACACAAGAGTGTGCGGGTATTGCAGTCAAACCAACCACACCCTGTATTTTTTGACACACAAGAGTGTGCGGGTATTGCAGTCAAAACAACTACACCCTGTATTTTTTTGACTGAACCAAACTTCTCTCCTTCCAAAAACTAAAAACAAAATATTATTTTATCTTATTTACATTGTACTAACCTTTTGTTTCAAACTTCCTTTTTAAATCACATAACTCCCCAAATGCCTTTCTTTTCGAAAAATTTGGCATTTTTAAAAGTCACGAAATTTTAACACTCCAAGTCTCGGCACAATACAATGAAGTGATTATAAACAGTTTTTTTTTGTTCTCATTCTTTGAACCTCTGTACCTTATAGGTAGATAAAATGTACCTACCAACACTATTATAGAAGGAAGAAGACGCGAAGAATAATTATAATTTAGTTTACACTTGAAAACGGTTAGAGATACTAACTAACCGAAAGGTTGTGTTAAGTAACAAAATAAAGACAATGGAAGTCCGACAAGGTAATTTTTTTGATATTACTTCATTGTCTACCACCTCCAAACACACACTGGTTAGTTAATTATTGTACGAAGACTTCGTACAACCGCATAAATATTATACTTTTTCACCTAATTTCTTAGCTATAATACTAAAAATAAAATTGTTTAATTAGTTTCGCAAATTTCAACTTAATATCCTTTGACGAATTATACGTATTTTCATCAAAAATAACATAAATTTCTGCAACCTAAATTTTAGCGGTTTATTAATAACTTCAAGATCAAAATTTGCGGGATTAAGATTTAACAGCCCAAATTAGATTTCTTGTTTCTAATTTTAATGTTATATTTTTGATGGCAGGATGGCAAGAAAAACAAAAACAAAATACTTTTATAAAGGCAGGCTGGACTGGGACGAGAAGAGCTCTGCTGGAAGATATGTTAGGGACAACTGCAAGCCTTTATTGGTAAGTCATAATTTGAGTTAACTATGGTTAAACCAACACAGATGTGACACAGTGGCGTAGCTACCGGGGTGGCATTGCCACCCGGCGCCAAGTCACAATAGGCGCCGCGTCGCCGTCGCGTACTAAATTTGATTATTACGTCAAGTAATTTTTATATAAATATTATTCATTCTTACAAGAGGACAAATGGACCAAAAAAAAAATTACTTAAACAGAAGGGAGATTTTTCTCTACGCCACAGTAAGGCGAATGACACACTGGAGAAATAAGTTTCGTGAAATTTGTTGCAGGGAACAGGAAACTTGTTTCAGTATCACACAACCCATATACTTATATGAGACGGAACACACTGGTGTTTGTGAAACAGGCGACCCGAAATTGTTTCGCATACAAATTTCACATTGACATAAAAAAAAAGTTTGACGTAACTTGTTTCAGCAACAAGTTTCATGAAACTTATTTCTCCAGTGTGTCACCCCCTTACTCTTGCCAACCGGCGCCCTCAAGTCTAGCTACGCCACTGATGTGACATAAACTACTTAATAAATAAAAAGGTTATTGATAAAAGGAAATAAGAGTTAATTTCTATCACAAGTTCTAGCCTTATTGATTTTTTGTACTGATATGACGGGTTTAAATCGTAGACATATATATACCTTAAGATCAGCAAACAATAATTACGAAAGTGGCAAATTTATTACCTTGCGCACGTAAATAAAGTCCAACATGACCTGGGCATTTGCACTGCAAAATTTTTGGTATGGGAAGATTAGTGATGTAAAATTATCGGTAATAATCTTTTGGAGAATATTCTCAAGTTAGAGAATTTTCTGAGAAAGTTACTTTTTGGTTTTGTGATAAACTTTAATTTATTTTTTTCCATGTTTTTATACTTATAAGGTTTGTTCCTACAGCGAATCCCCGACAAATTCATGACAATTTTCAAACCAACTTTACGGCGCAAGTCTGATTTCTGACCGGTTTCAAACTCTTGTAGGAACAGGCGTTCGAAATCAACTAACTTCGGTTCGGTGTTTAAAACTGAAGAAATTTTAAACGATGAACATAACCTCAAAATTGTTTATTATTATTTCGTTAATTAAACTCGTGTGGCTCGGCCCAATAAATAAACTTAAACAAAATAAGTAACTTATATTAAATAATATGTTGTAAAAATGTTAATATCTCCTCCAAAGATTGGCACTTTTCAAATCAAAAGTATTAAGAGACTATGGGAAGTTTTAGCTCAAGGAGTAAATAAAATATTAAACACCAACCTAACAGCAGACATTTCTGAATCTTCATCAGATGACGCAATGTCGCTCATTTCTCAATTTAATAATAGAAAAAGTCTTATACAAAAGCAAAAACCGCAAAAACACGTCTAACAAAAATAGGTTATGTCATATGTTATGCTAGCGTTTAACCGCGCATGCTCCGGACATTTTACTGGCAAAAGATTCGCAAACTGCTCTGACAGTTGGCAAACTATCAGAGAAACGTGTTCGGAACAGCGACTTTGTGTTTTCAAACTGTCCAAAATCTTTGTGGAAATACTTTTATATTTACTGCGCAGAATCCTGACTGTCAAGGACTGTTTCTGATCGCTGTAGGAACAAACCTCTAGACGGTCTAAACTGAGGCGAACGGAACGCCAAAATAAAACTAGTCTTACCACCACCACACCATTTACAATTCACACGTATACGAGTATACGTTCGCGCTTCTAGGGGATTTCCTTGAGTCACTGTTACCAGACGTAAAACACTGTTGCCAGAGTTATAGAAAAGATTAGAGAAACTCAAAATTTTTAAAATTATTGCCAAATTTTTCAGTGTAAATCGAGGCGGTGTAAATTATGTAGAAAAACTTCCCTAGAGAATATTCTCGGGAGAATTTTCTTACAGAGAATATTCTCGAGAATATTCCCGTTCTCGAGAATATTCTCCTCTCACATCACTAGGGAAGATAGACAGATTTGGAGAATAATTGGTGTACACTTGGATTGCCATAAACGTATTTCCTTTTTTCTTTTAAATATAATATAGAGAAAAGTGCCCTTTAAACTTTTTGAAGTAATAGGCACTTTTCTTTTGCTTCTTTTACACAGCATAGCAAAATAGAACTCCTAACCGCGGCAAGGGAGAGGAAAAATCTTTGCTGAGCCGATTTAAATTTTTAAAAGGAACGCTCAACTTCGCCGTTGGCTTTGCTATGATATTCAGAAAGGCATTGACAAAAATAGTATGCCGGCGTTTTTTTTTTTAATAAATGCACAGAAACTTAAAAAAAAACAGTTACCAAAATTTACCTTAAAATCCTCGATTTTCAGAACTGAAGTAAAAACAACAATTTTTACTGGTAATACGATATTTTCTAGTCTATCTAGATGTCAACTCTCCTAAGAATTCTAGAGAGTATGTGTTTGTTTTAATAGGAAAGGGGTAGTAATTGCACAAAACACGCAAGTAAACAAAACTATTACCGGCTGACTAACATCTGCCTTGCTCTACCACCTCCAGAATATGTCTGTCTTTCTTCTTCATATGCCAAAAGCATAAAAATAACTACTTTGGTCAACACAGCACTGCAGTGCGCATGCGGATCGTCAACAGTTCGGCAAATCGAATTGACAGTGAAAAGCTAGAAAATGGCGTCATTAATCCCACCTTAAATTATAAATAAAATCATAATAAAATAAAATTACTTATCACTACTCGAGATTTACTGAAAATATGAAATACCCGATGTTTTAACCCTATTTGGCCAAAATAAAACCATACAAATACAATTTTCCGTACTAGTACTAGTGATTGTTTACACTTCCAAACTGAATCAATAAGTAATCAATTCAAATCAAATATTGAACCCACATAATAGCAGAAAATTAAATAAACTGTGAGAATGGTGTCGGTACGGTTATGGAGTGTATTCAGATGATGTCGCTAAAGAAGCAACAGCTGATAACAAGAGTTGTGCGCATGCCCATCGTTACTCAGCGCCGAGATATATGACCGGTGAGCCGTGCGCAAAATAAGCTATACGGGTTTGTTCCCTTTTTTAACCCTTTAAATGGGAATAGGGAATTAAAAACTAACGATAGGAATGACTAAACAATTTTTTCTAAGAAAGCTATATACAATCTGTCAAACTTTTAAATATCCATATCTCAAAAACTCTAGAGATATGTACAGAAGAACTTAACTAGATTGTGTCCCCCTATAATTCAAAACTGTTAGTAAAAAATAGAATGTTTCGTAGTTTTAAACGGGATGCTAACCACACTGCGTTGATACATAAAATTCAAGCTTTTTGACGCGACTCTTGTCATTTCGTCATATTATAACACTGTTTGTTTTTAGCGGTATAAGCAGTCAGATGAAACAGATCACAACTACCTGTTTGATCTAATTTTCAAAATGCTCGAATACGAACCCTCGGAAAGGATAACACTCAAAGAAGCCATGAACCACGCATTCTTCGACAAGATTCCAGCTCATCAACGTGTGGCCGACCACGGAGCAGGAGGCGACAGTCGAAGAGATCGAAGCGGATCACGATAAAAACATTGATGTCGGAAATAAAATAGATGAAAATGGTTCTATTGGGTTGTCTTTTGATGCTCCCGTGATTTTTTTTTATAAAATTTGTGAAAAATATCATTGTGTCCATACATCTATGAGTTACAAGTGTTACCGTACTATCTGTTATGGTGTTTTATACTAATCAAAAAACAACTCGATGGAATTTGGAAAACCACCGTTTTCCTAACAATTTTATTGCTGTAAGAGGTTCCGTATTATTTTCGGAACAATGAAAAAGTGTATCTACCCTGTAATTATTCTTTTCTACTTACCTAAATTATTAAATAAAACTGTATTGTTTAATTTCTTGTTTTTTAAATAGATGCTGATAATAGCCATGGTTTTATTTGCAGTCAATACTTTAAAAGCTCCTTTAAAGATGTGGCGGTGACGTTGACGTTATTGTCGCTCCTAAAGGTGTCCTATGCAAGTCTATTAGATAGAATGGCTTGATTGGTGTAAGGGATAATATCGATCTAATTCTCGATAAATTTAAAGCTGTATTCTTCAACACTTAGTAGGTAGTGTTTTTTTTTCAAATAAAGCAGCTTATAAAGATAAATGAGTGCCAATACGGACGATATAAATAAGTTTTACATTTTAAGATTTTTTTGTAAATTATGCTGTAAAATATGACGTTTCCATGATCCATTAATACTATTAAAATGTTAATGATCATCGTTATCAATCAAGTTTTAATGTATTCTAGTTTAATTGCACACTTTTTTATTTGTGGATATTGAGAAACAGTTCATAGTTTCTTTTAAGGGAAATACCTGTATTTAATCTATTACTATGTAAATAAATTGCATATACCAATAAAATATAGTTTTTAACTTTGCATTTTTATTTGTGTATACCGGAGCTTTAGGGATCCCGCCGTCGGCGTCGTTGTAATCATCATCTCTGCCTACATTATAGGCTTGTCAATAAATAGTATATTATTAATTCATGAACTTACCAAATTAATTAACTTGTTTCTGGGAAAGCATATTTCTATCAGCTCTAAAAAAAGCCCTAATAATTCCTATTAAAAAGAAAGAAGATGCACAACTACCGGAAAGTTATAGGCCAATGTCGTTATTACCCATTATCTCAAAAATAGTGGAAATATGTCGCTTACAACTAGCTGATTTCTTTGAAAACTAGAAATATTTTTCTGAGTGTCAGTTCGGATTTAGAAAGGGCAAAAATACAGTCTTACTATGCGACCTCAGCAAAGCTTTTGATTGCGTTAAGAGCAAACATTAGTAGACCAGGGTCGATCATTTTTGAAACCAAAAAAAATAATAGTAGGATGAAACCCATTGGAAAAGGAAGAGAATACAACAAAAATGAAAGGAAATAGTAATTTACGTTACAAGTCCGAAAAATACTATTTTTTTGGACGAGTCGACAAAATTCTAGGATGAGCCGTATGCGAGTCCAAAAAAACTGTAAGTTGTAGGTAATAAAAAGATCTACAACGAAAAATATTGTAGATGTCTTAAATATTAACTTATTTGGTTGTTAAAAATATGGTAGTATATTTCGACTTGCAATTTTTTGTTTATCAATGTAACATGGAATCTTACGTTTTTCGAGTAATTTAAGTATACATTTTAATAAATAGCTCAAATTTGTACATAATGATTTTTTTTTTTAATTTCGGATTCCAGTTTTTTTCGTTTCTTTGCATTTTTGAGAACATTTACCATAGTAATGTATATTTTTTTACACCATCAGAAAGTAGATATTTCAACGAACAAAAAGCCCACCGACTTTTTAAAAAAAGCAGATATTTTGACGTGAGAATTTTCGATTGAAAATTAGGGTGCTTTTTCGATATCAAGTCAAAATAAGGTGAAAAAATAAATATTTTAAATCAAAAAAATTACAGTGTGTTTGGGACATAAAAAGATAAGTTTTCAACAAATTTCGTAAAAAAAAATTTTTTTGTTAAAGATAAAAATAAAAAACCAAGAACCTGGTTATTTGAATTTTTCACATAAATTTTGGGGTTATGTGAAAAAAGTGTAAATACAAAAGTTGTAAATCTTTTTATTACGTATAACTTTGCCATTTACGTATTTCCATAGAACTTGTAGTTTTGCCGGAAATCGAGATAAATATTTTTCTACCCTTAAAAACTCACCCCTTTCCACTTCCCGACCTCGGATCGCCCGTAAATTATTATTTCCTTTCATTTTTGTTACATTCTCTTCCTTTTCCAATGGGTTTAATCCTACTATTATTTTTTTTCACTTTTTACCATTTTCAAAGGCTTCAGCCTTGGTCTATATATAGTGATGCATTCGCCACGGTAGAATAAAGAATTCGCTATTTCATTTTCTTATCAATATTTAATAAATTTTCCAAAAAGTGACCAAAATTTTTTTTTAATTTATTTTAATAAACGTATAGGGCCATTAGCACCGAAGTAAATGTAAGTTGACAATATGTATTAATAAGTTACATTTTGTGAAGGTTGAAGATTATACCATTATAGAGAAAAAAACAGAAACCATCCAATGAAAACATTTTACCGCTCATAATTATGTACGACGTATAAATCTGTAACGAGTTATGGTGAGTAGTAGTTGCAAATATTTGTACTCTAAAAATGGGTATTTGGCTGATTTTTGGATAAAACGAAATAATGGCAAATGGATCATTAGTTTTGGTTTTTAATCATGCCATTCTCCCACAAATATTTGAGAACTATATTCTAAGCCCAAATAGAATCCAGTTAATAAAATCCTACATTTCTGATAGGATACAGGTGGTGCGGATTGCCGGGGTAGTTTTGAACATCGGAGTACCGCATGGGTCTGTTCTGGGACTGCTGCTATTTCTTTTATATATATTAACGATTTACATAAGTACTTAAAAAAAAGGCAAAATATACAAGCTAACGACACGACGGTCTTCTATCCTCGGACAGTCTGGATCATAGATAAAGGTTTATAGAGGGTCTGGAGGGAGCGTTCGAGGGCTCTGAGGAGGCACTAGAGAGAGCTGAGGAATGGTTCCAGATTACTGCTTAACACAAGTAAAATACTAATTAGGTATACTACTATTCTCACGCAGCGATCCAGAATATAAAGTAGTATTTCCTATAAGTTCAGCTCGATTCCAAGTTGCAATGGGGACACCATAATATAAATGAGATATGGTTAACAAGCTTGTCAGTGGTACCTTCGTTCTACGTGATTGATTTTGAGTCACATAAGATATCTTATGAACAGCATACCTTTCACTTGCAACTCTCATATGCAATCCTTACTTGAGGTCATGCTGACACACAAATTATGTAAAAAAATATTTTGGGATGCTTTGGACCTTTACCAGATGCCAATGACGGTTTTAAGAAACGGTAGGCATATACTTGCCTATCACTTTTTTTAAATTTTTGGACATTAAACATAGGCTCCAATAAGCTTGAAGTACTTACAGAAAGTTAAAAACAATAATACAACATTTCTCATTGGCTGGCAAATTTTTTACACATTACTCTATAAAATATTCTTCAATTTATGGTTTAATAATAATAATGAACTTTACTTTTCATATTGTGCTAATAGGTACATCATAAAAAATAACATACCCATCACAAAAGAACTGCATGGCGTCAAAAAGAGAAATTAATACCACAAATTACAACAATTATTATCCTATCCTATGCCTCAGTCTACCTTGGCCTAATTATTTAAAAAATCATCAATGAAATACGGTTCCAGTTCAATTAACAATTTCATTACAGTATTACAGACCTTTTAAAAATTTATAGGTAATGATTTTTATATTGTTTGATAATTTATTAAAAAATCTCAGGCACATGATAAGGACTCTTCTCTGTCAATGTTAAACGCGGTGAATTGAGTAGGTAATCAATAATTACTGTTGTTGTGTTATACACATGAAATACCTGCAGTACAAAACTTGCTCGGTTTTTAAAAAAGAAAATTATACAGAGCGGGTGCAGTTAAAATACCTTCGGTTTTAAACACGCCTCGACAGCTTCCTCTGAATTGCATTTTTTTAATAAAACGGAGAACAAGCTTCTGAACCACAAATATTTTCTGTATCTGGCTACTTCTTCCCCAAAATAAAATACCATACCTTAAACGAGATTGAGTTTCCAAAATACAAATTTTCAATGTTTGCTTGTTCAAATATAGTTGCTAATCAATCACGACTCTAATTCCATAACAAAGTGAGTTTAATTTATTTGACAAATCACTAAATATGCTTAGATCAATCAAGAGCCTCATCAATATGCATATCTAAAAAAATTTTGGTTTCCACAGTGCCAGTGTTATTTTCAACTATTTTTTATGTTAGGCGGTTTTTGAGTTTTACATAACTTGTTCTAAACATAAATAGGTTTGTTTTTTCTTTATTCAACATTAATTTATTTCTTACAAACCAGTCATTAGCCTTTGAAAAATACTGTTACCCTTCTCAATTAATTCATCAATACTTTTACCACTTATATAAGCAAATTTGTGGCGTCAGCATAGCATATCATACTTTCATAGTGAGAATTTCTTATAGAATACAAGTCATTTACAAAAATAACGAACAATATTGGGCCAACAATGCTGCCTTGTGCTATTTCCAATTTATTATCTCTAAGATCCCAAAAATATTTTTTATTTTTACCCTTTGTTTAGTATGAGTTGAACAACTTTAGCAACTAACCTCTTACTTTACACCGATCTAATTTTTTGATAAGTAACTCAGTGTCAATACAGTCATAAGCTTTCCACAGATGAAAGCAGATACCCAGAGCCATTTTGTTGTCCTCTAAATGCTTTAAAATTGCTGTTTCTGTTGATTTGTTAGATGTGCCAGTGCTGATAACTGTTAAAACAAACTGCATATCAGTCTTTTTACACATGGCTAACTCGAATATTTTTGAAAACCCAGGCAAAAGGCTAATTGGTCTGTAATTATTTATAAGCTCTGGGTCCCCGGGTAATGACAGACATTTTTGTTCAGTTGAAAATAAAGAAACTAACTTTTATAATACAATTTATTTAAAGGTCATACAATTAAAAAAAAACTTAAATTTATTGTGGTGCGCCATCTCCTGCTGGCATGGATCTGATTATGTCTGAATCTCCAGGATCCGTTATTGACATTGCGCATACCCTAAAGTATTTACCACAAGCTGTACCTAATTCTACATTGTTTCCAGTGTAGTGGTGGACACCTGTTTTGGCTAACATCGCATAGTATTCAATTTCGGATTTCCTTAATGAAGGAGTATTGTTGGCAATGATGATAAGTTTAGCCTTCCCTTGTCTGAGGGTCTGAAAAGTTTAAAAAAATTCTACAATACCAATCAAATAAGTTTATTTGTGACAATTTATTAGATACATTCATGTTGAAAACACGTTTTAACTGAGAAAATAGTAAAATTCAAGAATACATTGCATGACTTAATAGGAGAATAATATCACTGCAGTTTTACAAAATAAATATATTTTTTTTACCTTCAGACTACTGTTGGTAGGAAAATTAAAAAAAAAATAGGATTTCCTTGATGCCAGGGTAAACAGGTACCTAAATAACAGCAGAAGGAATTTAAGGCTCTGGCTGTTATTGGCCAAGGAGTGTTTACCCCAGTCAAAATAAAATTTGAATATAGTAATTTAATTTTGCTTTGCTGCATTACCTACCATAAGTGAAGTGATGAATTAGAATTTTTTTTTTAAACTTTGTGGGTCCATATGGAGTCAACTTTTGTTTATTTACACTAAGTACTCTGA
This sequence comes from Polydrusus pterygomalis, assembly GCA_963969555.1. Classification (NCBI taxonomy): domain Eukaryota; kingdom Metazoa; phylum Arthropoda; class Insecta; order Coleoptera; family Curculionidae; genus Polydrusus; species Polydrusus pterygomalis. The sequence goes on along the minus strand of OZ018378.1, from coordinate 23,197,448 downwards.
TACTTATATCGAGGTTTAAGATAAAATACAGCTACTGGGAGCTCTAACAATTATTTTAGGATATATTATAGCCACACTATCTTCCTGGATAACTGGTAGGGAGTATTTACCTTTAGGGTTTGTTTATATCCCAAGCAATATTTTCCAGATTTCATAACCAGAGCCAAACGACTGTTAATGCTTTCAATAGCCTTTTTCTGCTTCTTTTGAGCCACCATTGTGCCTAAAAACAACTTAAATTTTAGGTTGGAATAGCATGATGCACTATACTATTTTTTGTGCTACTGCTGCGTCAAATATGTTTTTAAAGATAAATCTTATGCACAACCGTTTTCCCGGATTTTTCTTGTATAATTTGGTGCAGATTTTAACCAAAAATTACTCGTACAACGGAAAAAAATACCTTTTAAATTTGTTCCACGTGCTAACCAACAAGCAAAGAACCGTAAAAGAAATTTCGGAAATTTGACAGTTTATAGGTAGGTGAAGTTTGACACATGACAGTACTGTCACAGAGTACTGTCAGGTTCTGTATTCCGCTTTCTAACTTTTGGAATCATAAAATCTAATATGGCAATGAGACCGAATATTTCGAAAGACCCGTGATAGCACAGCAAAGATTTTTTCCTCCCCCCTTGCCGCGGTTAAGTTTGCCCGTCTCTATTTCCCATTTCCATATGAACTGTAGGAAGGTGTTCGCGAAGCGTTCTTTTAATAACTTTAGCTAAGCAAAGTTTACTTTGCTTTGCCAGTATATTAGGCCTGCGAGGCCCATCATTGCCCCTATCGCCTAGGTAATGTCGGTAATGTCAGCCACACGGAACCTACAGTCTACAGTTTAGCGTGGAATTTGAACCACGTGCATGTACTGGTCTATCTTTTTTACGTCTTTATTAATATTGTTATCTTCTTTCGCAAGCCACCAGATTTTGATACTACTCTTCCTAGTTTTAGCTCAACGTTTGACCCACGTTAGGACCGCTAAAGTTTAGCGGGCTCAAACCATCCGTTTACCGGCCATGAGAAACGAACCTACTAACTTCGTCCTAAGGGTGACTAGTGAGCTTTAGAGCAGAACAGTTTATCTGTTTGTACATTGTATTATCAACTTACCAAGACGCAATCAATTTGGCTGAATGCTGAAAAGCGATAGTAGCAAGGTAGGTCATTGCAAATATCTGAACAGAACAGAACCAAAACGTCATTTATTTTACAGCGGCGCGCATTGAACTAAATAAGATTGGAATTTAAAAAATTCCAAAAATTTTATCCAACATCGATGCCATCTTCTGGAAAATTTATATAAAATTAAAAAGATGTATTTATTCTTGTGCGTATGTATTATAAAGTTTGTCTGTGCTATAATTTCCTAATCATTTATTTTCTAAACGTCTTTTTTACCCTCAAATGTTGTCCTAAAGTGTTTTTATCGTTTCGTAAGTACAAAAAAGAAGTTGGGATAGTCATATTGGTGTTGGAACATTTTCATGTGACGATATCAATAAAAGTTTCTGGTTGCATTTTGTTGAACTTTATCTGGAATCTTGCATTCCTTGAAAATAACTAGTGCATCCTCCAGAAATTTATTGTTAAAGTTTTTTTCTTTTTGGTAACTAAGTTTATTGCTGTTGTTTTAAGTGGGTTGTATTTCTAAGCCCCTTGACACACAGATTTCACTTAGTGACGCTGTAAATTAGGTCTAAATTACTTTCCATATAGAGATTAGTCACTAACCACCCGAGTAACCCCCAATTTGACAAGTTGTTTGTTTCGTTACACATACAATACAATCATTTGTACTCACGTTATATGATCAATTCATCATTGAATTGTTCGTTATACTTTTCAGGAATACAGTTTTTAGATTTTCTACAAGCACTTGTCTATTATTTTTCTACAAGAAGCGGGTAAATTTAGACTGTCATAATATTTATGCGAAACATTGAAGCAACAATATTGTCTTTTATCGAATACTAGGTACAGTATTACTCTTACAGAATCGTACGGTGATAAATTTTCAACACTAACATATTCTTTGAGGGCCAGTTAATATTTATTTCATCACCAGCACTGGTGCCAATTACAGATACATCTTAAAGCTAGGAACTATAACAAAAAATCAAAACAAAAGAAAAGCCACTAAGGCAATCAACTATCAAAACACATAGAAGTGGGTACTCACCTAAGCATCAAAAAATTATGTCCTCTGCAACCTGAGCCAAATATAATATGTACTAGTCGATAGACATACTTGATAAAACTATACTATGATCACAAATAAGCATAGATTTACTTACAAGCTTCGTCAATATCAGATGCATACAGATTAAAAAAGTGGCTCATTTTGTAAATTCGAGAATTTTTTACAGGTTTGTTTGAGGACAGGTCAGATAAAAAATATTTGAGGCTTGCAAGTTGACTCTATTGACAGCAAATGACAGTTTACTAAGAATGCTGGTACAGTCAATTTCACCTTTTAAAACTCTAGACAAAGTGCATGATAATATTTTGATTCTATTATTCAGTGAAAGCCTGCCAAAGATACCCGAAAAGTATTCGTTGTCACATCCTTTCTGAGTATATACAATATTTCCTGTAATACATGCACTTCACAAACTCTCTATATCATTGACTTAAAGGTCATTTGTCCATGATTAATATGCTAAAATGTATTATTGTTATCCACTAATCTTATTTGAGAATTTATTCTATTTTGACAAGTTTAACTGGGAATGTAGACCCCTAGAATATTTACTGATGCTCTATAGGTATCCTATTATGTGAAGGAAATATCAACAAATTTCAAGAGTCTGGAGTAAAAGGGGTCGCCCTGACTTTTACATTTAATATATTAGGTACCCACTATTTTACAGAGAAGTTTTTTTTAAATTGAATTAAAAATTTTAAATGCATAATTTGAAACAGCAGGTACAAGGGCGGATCCAGAAATTAACTCCTGGGGGGTTCACGCAAAAATAGCGCCGCAGGCGAAAATTTTTAGAGGTTTTTAGAGGAAGAAGATGAAACAACTAAAAATATGATAAACCTTATTTGTGCCGAAGCTAAAATGATATCCGCAGGCCGACCATTAGTTGAGAATCTCTTCGGTCCAGAGGAAGTGTCCAATTTTGCGACATCCGTGTGTGATTGCTGGCCTTTAATTCAAGAAATTTCAGACATTGATACTCCCGATGAAGGCACCAGACTTGCTAATAAATTAAGAAAACTTATAGTTTGCACTAAGGATATATTACAAAAGCTTTTAGTCTTGTTATTGCTAATAAGTCCTCATTCAATGACTACTGAGAGAATTATTTCCCATTACAACAAATTAAAAACGCCAGGAAGAATTTCATTAAATGAAGATACAATGAATGATCGCCTCTTAGTGTCATTGAATGGAGTTGGAACAGCCCATTTTGATCCAAGACCGGCAGTCGCCGAGTTTTTAATGAAAAAAGAACGTAGGTTTAGAGAACCAACTCCTGCCTGAAATATACAAAACTAGAGATTTTATTAGTACGTTTTTTAGAGATAATCCTAAATTATAATGTTATTAATGAAGTTCCTTTCACAATGAAAATGAGTAGGTAACAAGTTCCTTTTTGCACGACGCCGTAAAATAACAGTGTTTTCAATTTGTAGAAAAAAATGTGCACTGGGTTATGAACTCACTCTTTTTGACTCCACAATAGTTTTTACGTATGTTGAAATGTAAACCGCCCAGGGGGAGGGGTCATGACCCCCATGACCCCCCCCCCCCCCATGGATCCACCCTTGAGCAGGTATCCAGTTATACATGTGATTGGTAAATTATTATAAATAAAAACTGTCTTTATTTATCAAGGAATAATAGTTTGTCCCACTCTGTTGAGCGAGAACACCTACAAATTAAACATGGTTGAAATAAGTTTATTTAAATAATATGTTTGCCTTTCTTATCTTCACAAAAATGTGCTAAATATTTCTTAAGGAATGTGCTTATCACAATTTATTTGACAACATAGTATCCCCTCTTATTATTTATTGATAAAAATAATTAGCATTAAATTAATACCATATACATAAAACCCCTTTTTGGTTTAGTATTATATGTTTATGCCAGATGATTACAAGTTAGTGAAATACTTGTTTGTGTAGATTATTTGGATCTATATTTTTCTGGATTATTTTTAGGTAATGTACCTAATCGTTATGTAAGAGAAAAATTGAGGTAGTCAAAGCGGTTAAAAGATCTAAGTAAAAAACATACATATACCGTACCTACCATAAGTTAATTTAAAACTTTTATAAAATTCATAATGTTCTACAGTACCTATTAACAAATTTTGATCAAACTTGGAATATGGTTTGTTAATTTTGTTAAAAACTCGGGCGTTCAAATCGACGACAAACTTAAATAATGACCACATTCTTGCATTGAATGATGAATGGGTAACTAGCGTCCGGTTCTTACGCAGTGCGAGTTGTCTCGAGAGAATTGGGGAAGAGTGTGGGCAGAATGGTTTATTTTTCACTTGTTGAGAGTCACTTGAGGTATGGTATTGCTTTTTGGGGATTTAGTAGTAAGGACCTCACATTGGTTTTGCAAAATAGGGCATTAAGATGCTTGTGTGGTGTTAATTGTCGTACTCACTGTAAACCTTTATTTGTCAGGGAAAAGATTTTCACTTTAATTGGAATTTTTATCTTGGAAAAATATAAAAATGATTCTATTAACAGTTCCTATAACATGCGTACTGTGAATGCTATTCCTCTTCCTATACCAAAGCAACTCTTACCAAATATTTCTTGATATTTGAGAGCATCAAAATTTCTTACCACATGCCACTGGCTTAACGGCAGGTGATTGATGAGAGGATTTTTAAGCAAAGACTAAAAAGGCGAATAATCGCTAGCTAGACCATAATATACTATCCCAGAATTTCACAATGATAATATCTAGGCGTGTAAGCCCATGTCAAAAAAACTTCTATTTTTATCTCCAAACCTAACATACTTAAAATTTAAAAAGTATACCCAAAAGTACCATTTTTTTTTTCAAATGTTACCAATGCTTATGATTTTGAAAATTTCAAGCTATCTTTTACATATTTAGTATTTCTCGTTTTCCTCAAAAATTTTTTTTTACATGGGCTGTTTTTGAGAAAAACGCTTCATGTAGTTTTGTAAAACTTTTGTTTAGTGTATATTCTTGCCAGATTTTTTGTAAGGTTGTATTTGTCTTAGTCTTGGATTGATTTTTGTGTAAATTTTTGACCATTACTAATTTGTTGTGTCATAAGGTGTGATTATCTATTTATTGAATTACTTTGTCTTACTTTAATGAACATTGTAATTTCCATAACAGTTTTAATAGTTCAAAGCTTTGTTAACAATATGTACTTCTTATAAGAATAAAGTGTATTTTGATTTGATTTGATGTAGCATGGAGGATGTCCTTACCAGATATTGCATTTTGGAAAGAAAAATCATTCTTCATAAAAATATTTCTATATATCTATTCGGATAGATTTTTTTCTCTTTCTGAAATCCTTTTCAAAATAAGACATAGGGTAGTTAAAAAATAAGAAAATGCGTAATCAAATTAAGGGATATGGAACTGTTTTAGTAGCGATGGTGCAGGAAGAAGTTAATAAAAGCTGAAAAACATCAAATTGGAACATTGTATCTCAATGATTGTTGTTAATCATCAATTTATTGCAATATAATTTTTAAAACTGTAATAAGTAATTACCATAAAATAACAACGTCTTAAGTATTTCAAATGTTTCAAAATATCTCCATGCATGGGTGACTCAAACAGAATGCGACAATCGCCATCGGTAGAAGATATTTACGTTATTAGTCATCCACTAAAAGAGGACAGGGATTCTGTGATCAGATCATGATAAGTGACTTCGCTAGGTCAAGAACTTATGTCATAACATTCTTTTGTATTTTATTTATTTTTTATTTACCTAGATTTTCTTGCCTGCCTCTTCCTAGTACTTCAACACGGTTTATTTGCTCTTCAATCTCTGGGTGGTATGCAGGATGCCTTAAAGGTATCTTTTTGACTTGTATAAAAACATTGACAGCAACTCTACCTTTGTTATAGTATCATGGACTCTAACTAGGTCATTATCATCATATATTTCCTCTTTAAATTAGGATTAAAAATTTACATTATTAAGAATATTTTATTTTTCAGATCTTTTTTCAATGTAAAGTAAGATAGTGGTTTAGAAACTGGGATTTTATGATGCAACAGTCTAATCGATTCAGATCCTACGCTAGCCAAGTTAGTACCGGCCAAGGTAATGTTACATAGTTATTCTGAGGTTTTTAGCTGTATTTTTGAAATTTATTAGGCACCTACTATAAAACTTAAATGGTTAAAACATATAGTTTTGTAAAACTTTAAAACGTGGATGGATTATTTTTGAATTTATAGTATAGTAATATTAATATTATGTAATTAAATACACATTGAGCATTGAGGTGATACAGGAAACTATGATAACTAACATTTTATTTATATTTTTAGGTATTTTGCCACAAAGCCTGAGTGGTAGCGAAACAGATGTATCTACGTCAAACGAAAACTTGTCAAATGAAGAAAAATACGTTATCCGACACACCCCGCGACAGGAACCTCAAGGTCAGGAAAATCTACAAGCCAGTAATAGGAGTTCTTTGAGAGATAGTTTACCGTCCAATCGTAGTTCTTTAGATGTTTCTTCGTCATCGTATAATACATTGATTATTCATAGTGCTGGAGATGAGCCTTGGACAGGTATGAATTTTTCAGAATAGCTGTTGTCGCTTTATTTGATTTTTTCTAGAACCCCAAGAAATAATTTCTGTATTCGTCATATTTTAGTTGTAGGCCTGTCGGCGCAAGTAAAGAAGTTACCTTTTACGCAATCTAAAATTTACTATTTACTTTAAATACATTGGTTAAATGTTTGTTATACGCCACGTCCAAATCAAAGATTTTTTCAGAAATAATGAATGTTGGCGCTTAGATTAAGAATCTAAAAACGATTTTCGCCTCAAACGCTTGATTTTTTAGATATTCCTTCTTAAAGTGCCTATTATTAAAAGTTAGGTTTCTGATGCAAAAGTCGTCTTGTATGTGTTGCTGTCACCAGAATTATGAAACAATTAGTAAACAGGTTCATGTTCCATGCAATTTGGTAATTTTCTTCTGATTTTCCCTCCTTTTGGCGAAAAATAATCAAAATATAATCTTTGGTCCCTCCAATACAACAATCATTTTGCATAGTAAACCATGACGAACTAAAAGCAAGCTAATAACTGGCCTCCCAAATACCAGAATAAAGTCAAATAAATTTAAAAACTCACCGCATCACCTGTCATTAATGGCACCCTATTGAAGTCTGGTATATTTTACATTTAGCGGTTGGCTACAGAACCGGACTATGTTGTTTTAAATTTACCTTCGCCATCTGTTAAATTTTGTAAGGGAGTCTTAATATTTTGTAAAGATATAGCGTAGAAGATCCTAATTTTATTATTTATAAAATAAAATATTGACAGACCCGTACCTACCAAAATAAGCATGTGAAGACATTATAAAACTAAAGGAACAGAAGAAAACAACATTTATTTCTTTTAGTATTTATTTATAAAAAGGGAAAATAGGTATTTATGTATTTATTTTACAAGGAATAAAGTAATAAATTTTTTGCTTTAGGTGTAAGCTTTGTGGTGCTCATCTAATTAAAACACCATATTGGGAACCCTTTTGGTATTGTTACCTTTGTGGGAATTTTATATATGGATATACAGACTGTTCGCGGATAGGGTTTACAATAGGACAAATGGATGAAAATTTTAATTTTTCGGGAAAAAGTCATTCTTGATAAATAGTTTTGCTTGTAAAAAAAATTCAATTCACAAAGAGAAAATTTTGATTTTTTATGTAGGGTTCCCAAAAACTTCAAAAACATGATTTTTCTCCAAGAGTAAACTACGTTTATTTTTCCTTTTTGACCAAAATGCCAATTAGAAAACTTATTTAGAATAACGTTTGTAATTTAGATCCGAGATTTAAAATAAATCTTCGATTTTTTTAGTTTTTTTAATTTTTAGAGGTAAATGGAAATTTTGCTGCTAAATAAAAATATTAATATAAAATTTTATTACACTCTATTTTCATAATGGGTGGTGTGTATCTTGCAAAAGTTAACAAATGCATTCCTACCGAGATTCCTACCATCTTTTGTAAAAACAAGGAATTACTTTGCTTTACGTAGGTATGGGGCAAATTTGAAGTTGTCAAATAGAATTTGATGTGTTTTGAAAATGTTGACCTTAGAACAAAGGGTTTTTAGTTCAATGTTACGGTGCGGGCGAAAGTTTTTACAACTTTGTGATAGAGAAAATTAATCAAAGATACCCTAACGTTTACGTCTCAAAAATGGGACTTCATAAATTATTAAGAAAATTTCAGCGAACTGGTTGATTCCAATTTAAAAAAAACTATGATCAGAATGACACAGCTTCCCTAATCGTATCGTAATCTGTTGCCGACAATCCTACCCTTTCATTAAGAAACCGAGAACCCTGTATAAAAAATCAAAATTTTTTCTTCGTGAATTGCATTTTTTTACAAGCAAAACTTTTTATCAAGAAGACTTTTTCCCGAAAAATGAAATTTTTCATCCATTTGTGCTATTCTAAACCCTATCCGCGGACAGTCTGTATATATAGGGTGTAACTAAGGGGCTATACAGAAACAGGAGATAATGGACTTAAAAACATGTTATTTAAGATTAATTTAATTTAGATACAGGGCGATCCAAGTAAATATTTGCTTTATAAAATTGGCGATGATTTGATGTTAAGCGGATATTAATCAAATTTGGTGTACTTAGTTATGTTTTTGGGGACAAGAAGGAGGAAAGAAGAGCGATTCATTTGCATTAAGAGGAAAAATTTTGTAATTCGGTGGCGGCATAACCTATTGAAAAATAGCAACGTAAGAAGGAATATCTCAAACGTTTTCAGATTAGTAGCTAAAGCCTCAAAATTCATTATTCCTAAAAAAATCATAAATTTTGGCGTGATGAGTACATACAGTGTCACCAGTAAAGTCCGCATCATATGGGATTTTTTTTTATTAATTGCTTTTTTCAAAATTTTACTTTGGCATCAAGTTCTGCTTCGATCGAGATGAAAATTAAGCAAAAAAATAGTTGTCACGTGATATCTGTCAAATTTTAATTTTTTCCAAAAAAATAATTCAAAAGTGGGGTTATTTCTGAAAATATCGAAAAAGGTTATTAGAAAAAGTTTTTTTAAATGCAGTTTCTAGCTCACATGCAAAATTTCAGCTGCATAAGATAATTTTGATTTTTTACCTATATTTTGTAAAGTGCACCACTTTTGCAAAATAAGACTCAACGCAACCTACATAAAACTTCATAGTTTTGACAATGCTTTATTTCAGATACATTTTCTTTAAAGTAGCGCCATATTAAATGTGTGTTTTTCTACAAAATCAAAATTTGGTCACATGTGATGCAAAGTTTATTTGTTTTGGACCCTGTAATCTGTATAAGGTAACTTCATAAAATAAGTATTTTTGAAAACGTAATTTGTGTCTGAACGTACAAAAATAAAGTAAAGGGGTTTTAAATTAAATCGTTGAAAATAGATAAACTTTACGTTAAGTTAAACTAAAATTTATTTTCCACTTAATGAACACTTTACTGATGACACTGTGTTCTTTTTTGTCTTAATATTAAGGTGTATTACTTTCAGACACAAACTACGTTTTCAAAAATACTTATTTTATGAAGTTACTTATACAGGGTCCAAAACAAATAAACTTTGCATCACATGCGACCAAATTTTAATAGCCCAATTTTGATTTTGTAGAAAAACACACATTTAACATGGCGCTACTTTAAAGAAAATGTATCTGAAATAAAGCATTGTCAAAACTATGAAGTTTTATGTAGGTTGCGTTTAGTCTTATTTTCCAAAAGTGGTGCAATTTACAAAATATAGGTAAAAAATCAAAATTATCTTATGCAGCTGAAATTTTGCATATGGGCTAGAAACTGCATTTAAAAAAACGTTTTCTAATAACTTTTTTCGATATTTTCAGAAATAACCCCACTTTTGAATTATTTTTTGAAAAAATTTAAACTTTGACAGATAATGCGAATTACGTGACTACTATTTTTTTGCTTAATTTTCATTCCGATCGAAGCAGAACTTGATGCCAAAGTCAAATTTTAAATAAAGCTATTAATAAAAAAAATCCCATATGATGCGGACTTTACTGGTGACACTGTACACCTAATAGATTTTTTCCATAAATTATTTTCTTTCAAAATTCAAACGAAATAAAACAATAAGATTGTTAGAATTACAGAAAAGCTAATTTGGATATTTTCCCGTAACGCGTTAAAAAAAATGTATTTATACAATGTGCTAATTTTATCAGTAGGTAATATGTTATTTTTAAAAATTGATATATTAAACAAGTTGGTATAAGTACATCTTATTTAGTAACTTCCGCTCGTCGATACGTAGGTATTCTGGTTTGTAATTAAGATTAGATAAACCTGATTGGCATAATAATTCATAGAGTATAAATCCTGCCAAAAATTAAGTGGTAAACGTAGAAAATGTAATTTAAGTTTAAAATGTTTCTGTAGGTTTATTAATTCCATCCATGCCTGTATATGAAAATTCTTGGAAAAAAATCTAAGTTGCCATTTTTTCAATTTTAAAAATTTTGTCTGCACGCCGATTAACATTTTTCAGTTAGTATTTAGGTACCTAATATGTTTACTTATATAAATATAGCTTATCGAAAGTATTTAATAAATTCCATTTGTGGTATTTATTTACTTCAATAAACTTCTATTTTTGGATTTTTGGTTGTCTGAAATTACAGGTTCCTTATAACAATTTTACCACAACCGCACCGCAGTCATTTATTGTGTAAACGTAAACAAGTTTTACAACTTGTGGGCTGACAAATTTGAAAAAAAAATTGAATTGTCCAATCAAAATATTAACCGTTCTAGAAAAAGTTAACAAATAAAAAGGCAAATTAGATAAAAGACAATCGCTGTCTGTGCGCTTAATTAATAAAATAAAAATAGTTGATCCAAACAGCAGATCGAGGTACATGCTAATATGTACATGCTATTAGAGATCAAGGTTATATTACTTAAAATTTGTGCCTTGCATTCATTGCTTAAATTATTTTCGTTATTAAAACTACCTGTAAGTTTCATTAGAAGGGCAACTCCCCAGGGGGGGGGGTCGCCAGGGTAGTAGCCAGCCCCCACCCCATGTCATCCTCTCCAATTAAAAAAAAAATGAGAAAGCAGGCAGGAAAATACCTGTATATTTAAATTGATATTTTTAATAAAGTAAAAAGTAAAGTACTCCCGATCTTTATCTATCCTTTTGTAGCCTATTATTGTATATGTGTTAATGCACATTATATCGATGTTACCAGGGGGTTTTAAAATGTTTAATAAAAGCGAGAATAGAAGGTTCAGGGGAGGGGGCACGTGCCCCTTGGGTGTGCCACTGCCTTAAATTGTTTCGTGATTAAATTTTTCCTATAATTTTACTGGTATACTTTAGGAAGAAATTCTGGACCCACATCTTCCCCAAGCTACTCACTTCAACAGTCCAATTTGTATTGCGATTCGAAATTGTCTCCAGTTCAGAAACGAAGTTCTGCGTCTCCATCGCCTTCTGTTACAAGCACAGGTAGGTTTATAGCTTATTTTATATACAGAGTGAATCTTTTAACTGAAAAAAAACCTCAAAATGTAGACCTACTCCCTCTAAATCACCAAATGTTTTATAGTTTTTCTTTTGGAGTACCTCTAGAACAGAGCAAATTCTAAAAGCAAGCCTTAAAAATTGATACCTGCCGAAGGGTGTACCAGTGCTGGATTTACCATTAGGCTGAGTAGGCTGGAGCCTAGGGCGGCCGATTTTAGGGGGCGGCAAATTTGGCCCAAATTTTTTTTTTTATCTTACAGAAATAAATGGTACAATCTTTATTCATGGTTGACGGGTAGTATTTTTTTAAATAAACTTTATTGTTGGCCGTGTCAGTTAATGGGGATATAAAAAGGGAGTTGGAACTTAACTGGCTTTGCAGAAAGAAATTTCATTTTCAATAAAATAATTAGGTAATCATAATTTTTTTAAATATTTACTAAAAATTATTGACCAAATTTGGACTTGGTCTTAAAAAATTTTCGCCTGCGGCGCATTTCACCTGCAGCGGGCTTTTTCTTTCCCGAACACTTCACAAGTCACGAGCCGTCACTGGTATAGGGGCGGCAAAAATTGAATAGCCTACTAGCGGCAAATTCGTAAATCCGCCACTGTATATTGGTAAAATGACTGGATTCTGCTTTCCTCTACGTTGAGTGTGAGCTTCTCTAATCCAGTAACGATTTTCATCGAACTAGTACCGACAGTTTTGCTTATTTACATGATCATTTAATACGAAAGTACACTTATACCAAAAAAGAGCCAAGTTGACGATCTGGGTCATATTTCGTTTCCATTCCAAGTCCTGCACATACATATATTGTCTTTACTCTAATGCAGATGATTGTCGTACTTTGTTATCTATCGTCAGTTGTGAAATTTGAGTGCCGGGGTTTTCGGAATACTTAAAAAAATGTTTAATTGTGCTTCATTACACGAGGTTGTCGTTGTCTTAGTACTTCCCTTACATGTCCCAATTAGTGTTTCACGGGACGAGAAATCTTGCACTTTTTAAAAGACTTCTCGCAAACCGAGACGAGATTTTTTTGAAACCTCGCCTCTAACATCTCGCAAGATGTTTTCTCGTCTCGCGAGAGTCTCACAATTGCTCGTTCTCGCAATATGACGTCATAAAAAATTCTTCAAAAGCTCCAAGCAAATACGGGTTTTTATTATTACCAATACCATTATAAACGTATCCTTCTGAAACTATTTTCAAAAGTGTTTCTAAAGTTAAAATATGGTTGTTATGGCACGGCGTTGCTAACACTCAACTCACACGTGACCAAAGTAATATAACCTAACAAATACGCATGCTGCACTGGCACCGAATTCAAACGAAAACGAACGACTACTGTGCCCGTCGCGGTTTGCGCAGTTGCCTTATCATGTTTTTAGGGTTGCATAATGTATACAAAAATAGAGTTTTAAAAGGCAGATATACCCTTTTTAGTATTCAAGTCACAAAACGGAAACGCTGGTTGCCTGGCAAAAATAAACCCTTTTTTTTCTGTAACAATAGTTATATCAAAAAATCAACTCGCATTTTTGTTTGCTGCTCGCCTATACAGTTTGATTTGTATCTTTGCTCCACGAGTTAAACGTAATTTTTTTTTATAAACCGGCATGTATTCTGTTTCACTTACTCTCCTTAAATCTCAGAAGGCTTTGGTGTAAACGATTCTAATTTGTTGACATTTTTGAAATTTGTGTATTCTTCCCAACAATAATTTTTTTCGCATTTTATACAGTAATGCACTAGATTAATGACCTCAAAATCGTACAAAGCAAACTTGAAGAAGCTTCGCGGGCCGCATTTAGGATATTTCCCAAGTCGTTTTCATTAGCCATTTCCATAATTCTTGTAAAATTCACTCTTCAAATATGATTTTATTTGGATGCTGTCAATAGTCGTCAAACACAAAAAAACATCTTGTTTATATTGCTAAGTTACCGAGAAGTCATACTACTAAGTTTTTGTAGATTTTCTTCAGTAACTTTTCTTTTTAGATTTTAATATGAAATGCAAAATAATTAATTACTTACAAAATGCGAAAAAATAGTATACGCACCTCGTCAGAAAAGTGATTTTACTTGACTCGTATGGAATTTAAATCCTCGCTTCGCTCGGATTCAAACTAACCATACTCGTCAATTAAAGTTCCACTTTTCTAAACTTGATACGTTATGTACTATTCCTAATCATGTCAAATGACAAAGCTAATAAGCTACGGAGCTTGTATTTTTAATTTAAAAGCGCTGCTTTTGCTGCGAAGGAGGAAAGCCTTGTGCTTGCCTTGATGCTCTTATGGGATGCCTACACATGGGATGAATTAATGGGTTTTATGTTATGAACGCGAGGAAAAAATAATTCTAATTGTTCATATTTTAAGTTAATGCATACTTGTTTTTATAAAATAATTTAATGTTAATTACAATATAAATTTTACAAACCAAAACAAGTTTTAAGAATACAAATTTATAATTTTAGGCCAGTTCTATTTTGTAGGGTAGACATGAATACTTTTTTGCCTATATTGTGTGCACGCTACTGCTTATAATGGATCCTATATTAACTATAATACAAAGTGGAGTAAAGTAAGAAATGCAAATATTTTGGAAAATAATAAATTCTAACATTGATTGATAGATCCACAGTCCATTAAAACCGTTGGCATAGTAACATACGCTTGTTATGAGAGTTTAATGATATTCTTATAGGAATATTTTTAGTACTTATACATCTCCAGTGTTATTTACCAAGCACAAGCAGATATAAACAAATATTGATGTTCATTTTAGGCGTTCAAGAGATTACTGAAATACCTGATGATTACCTTAGCCAGTCAAGTGTTTTGAAACATTTAGCCAAGGAAGTAAGTATAGTGTTATTTTGCATTCCATTTCCTTATTCTTGTTAAAGAAACCAAACAAGTACATTTAATTGACTTCCTTACATTTTTAGGTAAAAGTCCCTTCTCCAAATTGCACAGTAAACAACGAAATTATACAAGACCTAATAGGACGATTCGACGCCGCCTCCTTTGACATAAACAATCTGCCTCCTCCCCCCGAATACCCCAGCAAGTGGGCGGACAAATCGCCCCTACAAGCTGCCGTCAACAATCGAAATAAGATCAATAACGAAAAGTTAGCCTTATCGAAATCTCAACCCGATTTGACTTCGGTTGGCGTTATAAAAACTGATTTTACAGGTAAAAATAATATCTTGCTGGTGTTAACTTTTGTAGTTTTATAACGCAGGTCTGTAATGGTTTTTTATAGTGGCGGCTCATGGCCGATTTAAATGGAGAGGTTAAGGTTGGAAACAGTAGCCTTCGAAGCTTTCTCTCGATGCTTAAAAATAAAAGTCATAATATCTAACAAAACAACTTTTAGAGTTTGAATGACCACTGACATTTTTTCTACAAAACTACGGTCCAGTTTACCCTGATTCCTGATAAAGTAGTATTTAAAATCTTAACAAAAGATCCCTAAATCTTTTACGTATGAAAGTATAATGCTAAACCTAACCTAATTATTCCTAACGTTTTATTTACTTAAAACACCGTAAACCTCCAGACGCACTTCTTATCATGCGAAAAACATACTAAGTTTCCTAAAACATAATTTTTACTATTGCCCTTCCTAGAAACGTTGAGCCCTTGAGAAGCACGCATCCGTGTGTATCGTCAACCGGCGAACAAGTTGAGATGCTATAATAACGAAACAGATAAGGACGGCTGGGCTGCTGACTGTGGCTACATAATATATAGCTAATTGAATATTAGAGACTTGGGGGTATTAAAAAATGTATTTAAGACGTTTTGGAAAATTTATTTATTTAGTTTTATAATAAAAAAACAGGTTTCAAAGCTGTATTATTAGTATTTCTTACATTATACCGTGCGAGCAAAAATTATTTGCATCAAAGAGGGCCTTGCATCTAAGGACGTAATGCCTAGCCGTAGATCTTAATACCTGTTGGGTGTCAGTTACTACCTGAATTAACAATCAATCAGTTACTCCGTCATCTTTGACAGTCGTTACAAGTAATTTGATTCATCGCTAATTTTTCCAATTTCTTGAACAATTCACACAATGGGCTTTACGGAACAGACAAAACATTCATGGTTGAAGCGTATTTTCGAAACGGGGGTTAGAGTAAATTGTGAGTGGCAATACAATCCGGGTTTGTGCATGGACGATTTTCACGAACATTTTCCTAACGTTGCTTTTATTGCTGGGGATTTTTATCATTGCCTGAAAAGAACCGTGGCTGTGTTTAGGGAAACAGGTTCTATACAACACAAAAAAGGAGCAGGAAGACCATCTGTAAGAACAGAAGAACTTGTTGCAAACGTTCGTGAAATAATGCAAAATACGCCAACAAATTGTATAAGACGCCTGTCCCAAGAAGTGGGAAGATCTTATGCAGGACTATTCTTAAGTGCAAGTATTCCAAGAAATACAAGTTGCAGATTTTGAAAGACGCAGGAGTTACTCTCAATGGTTTACCCAAAATTTATTGGAAAGATGATTTATTAGACCTGACATTTTTTTCAGATGAAGCCTGGTTCTACCTCTCCGGTTATGTGAATTCTCAGAATACACGCATGTGGAGTAGTGAAAATCCCCATTTTTAGTAGAGTCCACATTGCACCCTCAAAAAAATGGTGTCTGGTTAGCTGTTTCCCGAAGAATAATTGTTGGTCCTATTTTTTTCCATGACACAGTTACAGCACAGCGGTATAGAGACAATACTTTGAATCCATTTGTGGAGCAATTACTTGACGACGAACTACGTTTTGGATATTTTCAACAGGACGGTGCAACCGCCCATACAGCCGCCGAAACTATTAACTACTTACGCAATTTTTTCGACGACAGATTGATCAGTTTTCGATTAGACATTGAATTCCCACCGATCACCTTGTTTAACGGTTATGGATTACTTTATTAAAAGAACACTATTTTTAAAACACCAGTTGCAAATTTAGAACAATTAAAAGAAAGGATTATCCAAGAATGTGGTAACATTTCTCCAGAGATCTGGTCAACACTTTCGAAAATATGAAGAGACGTGTGAATTTCAGCAATTTATGTAATTATTTTTCTTTTTATATATTCTTACTTTGTAAACAACAAAAATAAATTTGTATTTGTCTACTTATTTTATTACTCATTAGTTTGGCATATCATGTCATAATATGAATTTGACAAAATTTTAACCTAGATTTGGTTAGATATATCGTCTCCATATCATTGTGATCTAAACCAAGCCCTACGTTTTTTAATCCAAGCCCTCTTTGATGCAAATAATTTTTGCTCGCACGGTATAAGGTATTATTTCTTTTGCAGCAAGGGAGGCACTGTTTCCCTTGACAAGCCGCCACTGGTATTTCCCTTTTTAAACTAATATATCACGTCATTATGTAAATATATTGCTTGCTATATCTGTGGATTGCTTATGTTAAAAACCACGCGTAAAAGTAAACTGTTTCTACGAATGTTAGAATAGTTGGTTGATTTTTTTTTGTCTTAATATTTTCAATTTACTTAACAGGTTTTCGAAGAGGCGTGTCTGCTCCTAGACCTCCAACCAAGGGAAGAGAGGAGCACGACTTAAAGAGGGAGGAGGAGGTCTGGCCGTCGGCGGAAATGGTAGAAATTCTTATTCGTGAAAACAGTGCCTTAAAACACGAGCTCGAAAACTGTTACCAGAGGGTTGAGAAAACTCAGAAGGTAAGGCCTATCCTATACTAGGTACATTAAAATGAAGCTACGGGTATTAATAATAATAATAATAATAAGTTTATTAAAAATTTAATAATATGATAAATATGTCTATTTGTCTTCTATAAACTTATTCTTCAATTCCCAGAAGCTGAGCTTGTTAGGGGCAAATCTTATTTTTTGTTTTAGTATGTAAAATCATAAAAATATGCATTAAAAATTAAGTTTTAAAGTAAAAATGTTAATTTATAGTATAAACGCAGTTCTTTTTGAAGAAATATATTACCTATAATTATAATAAAATCATTAATTTATAATTTTTATGTAAAAAATATTACTTAGGTATATAAATTATTCAGAACAATATTAATTAATTAAAGCATTTCTAAAAATATTTTCAAATTGTCTGTTTTTAATCTCCATGTTTTTATTTCGACTTTAAATTTTTTAATTTTTGTTAAATAATCGTTTCAATGAAAACATAAATATTTGAATTTTTTTTGTCCTATGGACTTATTTATTTTAGGTTTTATGGTTATTTAATTTTTATGACGTGTTTTATGATTATGGTTTTTAAATTGTATAAGGTTTTTATTTTTAAATATATATATTAAGATTTTATATATTGCGCGTATGTCTTACATTTAAAAATTTTTTAATCTTTGTAAAAATCGGTAGTAAACTTCTTAATTTTTTAATTAAGTATTCTAAGTGAAAATTCCAATTTAATTTACTATCAAAAATAATTCCTAAATATTTGTTTTATTAACTTTAAAAATTTGAATGTCTTCATTTATTTGAATACTATTAATATTTTGTGGTAGGTTATTTAGGTTTAAAGTAAAAGGTATATAATTTGTTTTATTAAAATTAATTGGTAACAAATTGTTCTCAAACCAATTTTTTATAATTTTAAAATCTTTTTTAATTTTATTATTTAAGATTTCCCAATTTGTATCGGTATAAAAAATTGTACCAAATGTATATTTTGATATTTTGTGGAATATATATTTTTTTCTAGAGAAAACACAGTTTTCCTAATAAATAATTGTTTTTGTATGATTTTAGTTGGAACAAGAAATTTATAAAGTTCATAGAGCCCAGGAGGAACTAGTGCAATCTTGTGACAGACGAGAGAGGCTAGAGAGGGCAGCTCGAGCGAGACTTCAGACAGATTGTCGTCGGTATCAGGATCTAAATAGAGCACTGAGAGAACAGGTAAGCTTTGTTTAATAATATTTTTTTCACGGTTAAAAAACGCACTTTAAATATTTATTGACTGAAAGTACCGTACGAGCAAAAATTATTTGCATCAAAGAGGGCTTGGATTAAAAAACGTAGATCACAATGATATGGGGACGATATATCTAACCAAATCTAGGTTAAAATTTTGTTAAATTAAACTAACGAGTAATAAAATAAGTAGACAAATACAAATGTATTTTTGTTGTTTACAAAATTAACAAAGTAAGAATATACAGAAAGAAAAACAAAAATAACTACATAAATTGCTGAAACTGGCCACCGCCATGCTCCAAGCATAAATTCCTGCAGTAATTTCTGCGTCTTTCAAAATCTGCGGCTTGTATTTCTTGGAATACTTGCACTTTATAAGGAAATAAATTTAGCTGCTTCTTAAGAATAGTCATGCATGTTCCATAAGATCTTCCCACTTCTTGGGACAGGTGTCTTATACAATTTGTTGGCGTATTTTGCATTATTTCACGAACGTTTGCAACAAGTTTTTCTGTTCTTACAGATGGTCTTCCTGCTCCTTTTTTGTGTTGTATAGAACCTGTTTCCCTAAACACAACCACGGTTCTTTTCAGGCAATGATAAAAATCCCCAGCAATAAAAGCAACGTTAGGAAAATGTTCGTGAAAATCGTCCATGCACAAACCCGGATTGTATTGCCACTCACCATTTAGTCTAACCCTGTTGAAAAAATACGCTTCAACCACGAATGTTTTGTGCTGTTCCGTAAAGCCCATTGTGTGAATTGTTCAAGAAATTGGAAAAATTAGCGATTAATCAAATTACTTGTAACGACTGTCAAAGATGACGGAATAACTAATTGATTGTTAATTCAGGTAGTTACTGACACCCAACAGGTATTAAGCTCTACGGCTAAGCATTACGTCCTTAGATGCAAGGCCCTCTTTGATGCAAATAATTTTTGCTCGCACGGTATTAAGATTATTATCTGTGAAGTAAATATCAGTATGTAAAATAAGTGAATCTTATTGGTTGCATTGGCACTTTTTTGGACTGTACCATGACAGATTATCTGAGACACATGGACAGATACTCTGTCAAACAGAGGATTTTTTTCTCAAACTATGCCTAACGTTTTTTCAGGTTGATCTATTATCTACTCAAGTTCTAAGTAGATCGCCAGTTCAAGATGCTAATGGTCCAGATAGTTTGAGAAGAGAACTGAGCAAACGAGAATCAATTATTAAACAGTTGATTATGCAAAGTAAGTTTAAACATAAATACAATTTTTTTTAAAAGTCCGAGACTAAATAATAATAATAATAATAATAATAAAGGCCTTTATTCAAAACTGTATAACTAATGTTTTACAATATATAATGGGCGAGGTTCGGTTCGTCGTGTCTACAATTACTGCAGCAGCTGCTTTATTGTCTTTGCATCACATTCCTACGGACTGGTTGTGTTGATTATAGCTTTGTAGAAGACACAATGGTATGGTATTTGTACCTTCTTGCCTACAAATTCCGTCAGTTTGTTCCTAATGAGTTCATTTTTATATTATATTGTCTATATCTCCGGTTTAAAAATAGATATTGGCTTGCTGTTTTCACAGATATTCTTCTTATGTATTCCGGTATTCGTCTTCATGCTTTAGTTAAAAAAATGATAAAATTGTTGCTTCTGCTAAATAGCGCCCTCTAGCTGTCTTAACGGAATTCAAAACTACTGCGTTCTTTATTAAATTGATAAAACAACCTATTTAGTGAGTTCAAATTTGTCAAATTATGATAAGCCAAACAAAAGTTGTGAATATTTTTGCATAGCAATATTTGTCTCCTCGTACAAAACAAAAAGGTAGAGCAAAAACGAAAGTTATAAAGGTCACGTTTAATACATGTTTACTAGAAGCATTTTTGAGAAAATCCCGCATTTTGATTGGTCACTATAGGTACGGTTTTCAAGATACAGCCGGCGTCTCTTTTTAGTTGTACACCCGGTACATAAAAGGAATATTTCCATTCTCATTTCATATTGTTTGGTTTAAGCAACAGTTAATAATATACTCTTAAAACACTCTTATATTATCTTTAGATAAGGAGTTGGCTGCTGCTAAAGAAAGACAAGAAATAGAACTTGCAGCCCAAAGGGCGACTCTTCAAGAGCAAAGGACGCATATCGACATTCTGGACACTGCGTTGACAAATGCACAAGGAAATGTGGTGCGTCTTGAAGAAGAGGTAAGTTGACAGATAGACTCTTCATATAGTAATTTAATATCGCTGATGAACAATATAAATAGTCAACTAGAACATATAATATATAAATGAATGTGAGAAAATAAATATTGATAAAACACAATGTCTCTTACCAGGGTCTGAAAAACAGTATAATAAGTTTTAAAGTCAAAATCTTTGAAAATAAATAAGGAAGATATTAAAATGGTTACCAAAGTTTTTCAGGAGTTATTGTTGACAGAAATTTAAGATTTCGTGATCATGTAAATTATCTTTGAAAAAAAAATTTTAAATAATAGGATTGCTAAATAGATTAGGGGGGTACTTAAGTATTTATAGTAAAAAAAATGATTTTTAATTGTATTATTTTACCTCGTTTTTTGTAGTTCAATTTTATATATTATGTGTTTACAACAACTACAGGTTTTACAAAATAGAGTAATGAGAATAATGTTAGGGTGTGATAAATACACCAAAATAACGGAAATGCTAAATTGTTTAGAATACATGAATATATTTAGTCAACTTCTTATTATTTCGTACTTTAATTTTTATTCATAAAATAAATTTAAATATATCATCATATTATGAAAATTTCTTGATAAAATTTAATGAAGTTCATATTCACGATACAAGAAGAAAAAATAACTTTTTGGATCATACGAACTTGAAATCATCTCAAATCAATATTTTTTAGAGGTTTTATAGAATATAATAAATTGGGCAATGAAATTAATACGTTCAATTTAAAATTATTTACGAAAACATTAAAAATCCAAATTTTACGTAAAATAAGTTGAATAAAATAGTCTTTCTAGATTGTAATTATTTATAGAAAGAGAAGAAAGTAATATAAAATTTAAAATGTGTTTTAACTGGTTCAATGAACTAATAAAAATGAGGTACTTATCTAAAAATTGGAACCCCCCCCCCCCCCATGATTATAAAAAAAATTAATTATGATTTTGGCGATTCAGACAAACTGAATAACAGGTAGACTTAATGCTTTCCATGTTCTACTTTAATTCCAGAACCGCAAAAAGCAAGTTTATGTAGAAAGGGTAGCACAGTTACAGAGGGCGTTGTACTCGCTTCAATTGGCCAGCGACAGACGAGAAGAGACCGAACGAAAATTACGACTTCAACTCGAGAGGGAATTGCAAAGGACTAAGGCTGCGCAAGGTAATTATTATTTTTTCAAAAATATTAGAAAAAATAATAAATAATAAATTATGCGACTTTCTAGAAAGCCAAAATTTACTTTTTGCTAACCAGTATGGTTTTCGCAAATCTAAGGATACAGAAATAGCTATAGGAGATATCATAACAAATATTCAAGCTAATGTCGACAGCAGTAAAAAATGCTGTTTACTATCCTTAGATCTGTGTAAGGCTTTTGATACCGTAAACCATGATATTTTATTAAGAAAATTATACAGTATTGGGATAAGGGGAAATACACACAAACTACTTCAAAGTTATTTAAGCTATCGTAAACAATTTGTTCAAATTGGGGAAAGAAAAAGTTCAGAAAAAGAAATAATATGTGGAGTTCCACAAGGATCAATATTAGGTCCTTTATCAGATGATACAACAATTATTTATTTTGCTGAAACTCTTGCAGAAATGTATTTTGATATTAATAATGATTTAAAAATACTTCTTTCTTGGCTTCAATCAAATAAACTTACGTTAAATTTTACAAAATCTTCTTTTATGTTTATAACTAAAAATAAAATAAATTCCATCATTTACCCCTTAAAATTTAATAATGAAAATGTTCAATATTCAAAAACGACAAAATGTTTAGAATTAGTTTTAGACGAAAATTTAAATTGGAAATGCCATATCCAGTATATTATCAACTCGATATCTCCTTTGGTATCTGTTTTGTACAGAGCTAGATATTTCATTCCTTTGAGATACTTAAAAAATATATATTTTTCATTAATATATTCAAAATTACAATACTTAGCTTCTGCATGGGGATCTGCTTGTTTATCAATCTTAAAACCATTACAAAAATTGCAAAATAAAGTTATTAAATGTATACACAAATTACCACATTTAGAACCAACTTTTAATCTATATAGACCGAAAGGGTATTTACATGTTCAAAACATTTATAAATTAAAAATTTGTATTCTAATTCACTCCATCATTTTAAAAGAAAAAAAATCAAACATAACACTTCAGGAGAATAAGACATTACATGATTATAACATCAGACGTTGTATAAATTATCAAACTATACCAGTAAAAAGCAATTTCGGAAAAAAATCGCTTTTATATGACGGAATAATAAAATATAACAATCTTCCAAAAAATATCAGAAAAATTAAAAAATTGGCAACTTTTAAAAAACAATTAAAGAGATATTTCTCTCTCTCTCTCTCTCTCTCTCTCTCTCTGCATTGTATTATTAAAGCTTAGTTAAGAACTAAATGTGTTTATATGAAGCGAGAATGGCCCACATCTTGCATTTCCGCAATCAATTAAAAAACACCCTGATACGGGTAGATATATTGCTAATGTCATACTTTAATTAGGCACTAGCTCGTGACGTCACACACATAACCTCACTTTCGATGGGGGGACAAACAAAGCGTTTTTAGTTTTTACATTCAAGTTAATGTGATTGTTTTGTTTTATTTTTCGAGTTTTTTGCAATTTTTGGAACTTTTTTGATATTTTAAGGGTTTGAACTTTATCTTAACTTTAGTTTTAACTGTTGTTAGTGTTAATTTTCAATAAGACTTATTTTTAAGTGATATTACTCTCACGGGTTTTGAACTTTTAAGGAAGCCAGCAATGATAAATCTTAGAGTTTTAAGACTAATAAGAGATTGTTTACCTAACAAAATATAAATCAAATCGATAAGATCACCTTTTATTTAGGAATGAATAAATAATAAATATTGTATTATTTAGGAGAAAGAAAGGGTGGTTGGGACTCCCCTAATGGTTCAGGCAGTGAATCTGCCTCGGAATTAAAGAGACAACTCAGAGAAAAAGACGAGAGTCTAATGAGACTTGAGGGGGAGTGTGCCAAGTGGGAACAAAGATTTTTGGAAGAAAGTGCGCTACGACAAGCCGCTATCGACGCGGCCAGTATTCCTAAGTAAGTACCTAAAAGAAAAAAAAATATTTTTTGATAATTGGAATTACTTATTTCTTATTAGTTATTTATTACCACCTATAGCGTATCGAATGAATGGCCTTAATTGTTTCCAGGAAAGGTTTGTAACACTCTAGGAAGATATTGATTATTGGGATATATTTTTAATGGGTTCTTAATTAATAAGAAAGCATGGCAACCATTTGAAATTATATTAACGCCAACCAGAAATCGGCGAGCCAATCAAATCTATTGTTATAAACTTGTTCGCGTGTTTATTGTGGTGTTTATCAACTGTGTCAATTTGTTATTATTTTTGTGATATACAGTATGTCTCTGTAAGTTTGCATCATATGGAAAACTTTTTTATTATTCATTTTACGAAAAAAGTTATTCCTCATAAAAAGCTCTGCATGGTCCAAAACCTAAAATGCAACCATCAAATATCGAAATTTTTCAGTCATATACGAGGTTTGCCAAAAAATGTGAATTTTTCCCAAGAATGTAAATTTTTTACAAGAGTAAAGTACCTTTATTTTTGACATTATCAAAAATTGGTATTAAAAAAAGTTGATCAGAACTAAAAACCACGTCTAAGTATGCAATAACACGCATTAAATTAATTAAATAATTAAAAAATTAAATAATTAATAATAAATTAATAAAATAATTTTTCAACATAAATGCGTATAAATGCACATTTAGACGTGGTTTTTAGTTCTGATCAACTTTGTTTAATAACAATTTTTGATAATGTCAAAAATAAAGGTACTTTACTCTTGTAAAAAATTTACATTCTTGGGAAAAATTCACATTTTTTGGCAAACCTCGTATATGACTGAAAAATTTCGATATTTGATGGTTGCATTTTAGGTTTTAGACCATGCAGAGCTTTTTATGAAGTATAACTTTTTTTCGTAAAATGAATAATAAAAAAGTTTTCCATATGATGCAGACTTACGGAGACATACTGTATAAACTTTCAAAACAATAGGTATTAACAATCCAACAAACATGTAAAGCGACCTCTAGACTGGAGAAAATTATCTATTTAAGTAAAAAATAGTCTATTTTTTACTTCCAAATGGGCTTTTTGGACGAAACGGCCAAAGATACTAACTGTTTGGTCAAAAGAAAATTATTCGAACTTATTATTACGTCTTCAAAGTAGGAAAACATAAGAGGCTTAAGAGATGGTACAAAATAGTAGATATTTACCGTGTAAATCGACTTCATAGTTAGGTCTAAGGGAAGTAAGTAATAAACGCCAATGCAGATTATTTTTTTTATCTTAGATTGGGCCTTAAAGCCCAAAAATATTTTAGGCCCATAAATGACGAATAAATTACTTTGTTTTGTCTTTAATATATTTTCATGGTCAGGTTGCAATGTGAACATTTTCTGAGGTAATTTATACTCTATATTATTCTTACATTTTGTACTTAAGGTGGGAGTATCAACATGCTTGCCAACCTACCCGCGTATATTTATTTAATTTTTCTAGCTTTTACACAAAATTTAAATAAAATCATTATCGTCTTCATATTTTATAGGTAATAATTGACATAAAGTCGCCACAGTGGATCTTTGCCAGTGCGTCATCAATCAACGATCAGGACTCAACGTGGTTAATAACTCTGCATCCTTATTTATTACAGTAACAAGTTTGAATAAAAGCATAAAAGAACGTCTCCAAGATTCCGCAATAATATAACGTGCTAGACAAGAATAAAACTATAAACGTCAATTATAACTTTTTTTATTTGTTTAGTTGGCTACCGTTGTATTTTAGAACGTCATTGTCAACCTTATTTTGATCTGCCAATCTAATTCGTATTTTGTAAATTTTTGTGCCTTAAAACTGTACCTTTTTCTAAAAATAGTTCTTTTTAGAGCTAATTATACCCACCATCTGTTTTGGCGGTAAGTATTTATGGATTTTTACAATACCTAATTTATTTATTTTAAATATTCTAACCGTAAAAGTTCTTTGAAAAGTTTACGGCAGTGGCTAAATTCCCTTAAATGAAAGGATGTCAAAAATTTGACTTTTGCGATTTTAATAGTCAATAAAACACCAAACTTTTCTAGATTTTAAGCTTTAAAAATAGTATTAAATGTAATAACATTTGTTTGTCAATTTCTTTTAGATAATAGAGAATGCCGGGCAAAACTTAAAATAAATAATAATTTTTTGGGATATTATGTAGTTACGTCAAACGGTAGGCAGGCACGTCCATTTTATGAACTTAGGACTTAGTTTTGACTTTTTTCGTCTCGTAATTTTGATTTGATTCATACAATTTTGATGACGTGAAAGTGATGACGCACGGGAAAAGAACCACTATGGCGACTTTATTAAATAAATATCAAGGAATTTCATTAAATATTTTAGGAGAATTGTATAGCGAAAAATATCGGATAAGATTTTTTTTAACATTATTATGTCATTCTTCTTTCACTATACAATTCTCCCAAAATGAGCAATGAAGTAAATTGATATTTTTGTAATATGTCAGATATTACCTAAATATTGTACCGACGATATTGATTTTATTTAAATGTTAGTTAATCAAATAATAAACTAAAAAGGCAACGCGAAATAGGTTATAGGTTGGCAATAGATGGAATTACGTTGAGAATTCCACCTTAAAGCCCAGAAGGCTTTAAAATATAAAATAGGTTAAGTAATAATTTCTTTATAAACAGTCCTCTTCCTTTGGAAGTCATAGAAAAATATTTTACTGACGCCATCTTTTTTTAACATGGTGTATTATCTTAAAATAATTTTGTTAAATTACTTGTAACACTAAAACAAATATATTACAAAAACCGAGCACATAAACGTGCTAACTTATTCATCCAAGCACAAAATATTGGCTATATTTTAAATTTTTTGTATTTTCAATATTAATTTAACTTATTATTTTTTAATTAAATGCCTTTTCTTCGGGGGCGCGGTTAGTTTTTCAAGGTAAAATTGAAATCTATTTATCTATATACTACCACTCCATTTTAAAAATCAAGAGCGTCTCACATGACATATTCTGATTTAAGGAAACTCCTGCCTCCTGCGCTTTGATAAAAAATAAAAACTGCATTTCATGTGTTTCTAAAATTGTGGTTTTGGTTTTCTATAAACTTCATAGCCCACAACAGACCCAACATAGGCCTACAAATGTTAAATACGGGTAAAAAAACTCTTCTTTACTACCACGAAGAAGACTACTTGGCCTTGTCTTGTCCAATTCTCCTAATGACAGGTGTTTTTTTACCTTGGTTTTATTCCCCACTAGGTGTAAGTGGTTTATATTACTTACTTCTGACTATGTAAAGCGGCCTCCCGGGCTTTATAGTAAAAACTTTAGGTAAAAGTCACCCTTTTTAGACTATAATTATTTGTTGGGAATGCCACTGGGTTTAGTGCATAATTGTGGTATAGTGAGAAAAGTGCCGCATAGGATGGATATCACTTTCAACAGGGAAGGAATCTCTATATGTGCATTGTTTTATCAAGATATTATAAATAAGATAAAAAAGACATTTTAAAAATTGTTTATGATAAACTATTGTGCTGCCTACCTGGGGATGTCCAGATATTATTACCTATTTTTTTTTACCTTTTAACAATCCCAAATAACATGTATTATGAAAGTTGGTGCGCGCGTCAATCGGTAAGAAGTTACAGTTGGAATGATGCTTCCAACTCAAATTAGTAGATGGCAACCAATAAAAGCTAAATCCCCATTCGTTCGAGATATTATAGTGTGCCATATTAAGCATTCTACTTTTTTATAGACGTGTAGTTGTATCCAAAATAAAACATTAATTTTTCAGAGACGCGAAAATTGCTGCTCTTGAGAAAACGAGCCAAGAAACTGAAAGGATTATAGCTGAAGCAAGAAACGAAAAAATTAGACACATGGATGAAGTACATGCCGCACAGAAGAAAGTGGCCGACTTGGAGTCTAGGTATAAAATATATAATTGAAATTTTATATTATAAGGTTACATTATCATTGCTCTAGGTATAGAGGTTAATAAATGTCACGTAGACATTTGAGGGAGTGATAAGGCTCCTCAAGATAGGAAAAAATACTCATAAACATGCGGTCAAAAAGGCTTCATTTTTGATAAATATAATTGCAGCTTCATGTGAAATATTTCGCAATTATCCTGGGATATTCAAGAGAGTTTGCCGGTCTATGAGACAAAGAGTTGATTCCTGCATATTAGTAAACATAGGTCATTTTCAGCAGTTCTTTGTTACTTCGATAATTCTTGCTTTGCGACGGCTACTTTCGCAAGTAACAAGAAAACGATGACAGATACGATAAAAATGTTAGGAACCAAAAAGAATGAGAAAACAACGGGGAGCCGAATTATGATATCAGTATTTAGACAGGGCATTACAAAAAAAAAATACGGGAGAGTGAAATTGTCGGTAACGCAAAAAAAATTAAAACACCCTGTATTCGACACATTTTCTTGTAGAGACTCCGAAAACTAATGTAATGTATAACTAAGGGTACTAAAATAATAATCTCGGAAAATGGGTGACAAAACCAAAAAAAAAATTAAAACTTTTATATGTATGTTGTATATCAAAAATAAAGCCTTTTAACTGCTCTCCTAAAATTTATTAAAATTTATATGGCGATTTTATAGCGTAACCATTGTAGAATATCTTGCATAACTAAAAACTTCATAATTAAATATTTTTTCTTTAGATTAAAAGATCTAGAGTCTAAGTTAGCAGAACGGGACGCGATGATCAGGGTGCTTCAAAAACACACCTATGACAAAGATGTATCCATGTTGGGAAGGTCGCCCCATCACACCCCCCACGCAAGTTTGGGGGGTCCTGATATCGACCTTGGGCTAGGCAATACAGTGTCCCGAGAAGAATTAGGTAAGGGTTAATGTTTATACATATAATATTGTTACAGTCGTAACGTAATATACAACTCTCTAAAAGTGTCGCCCAATTGCAGTTTTTCGACAGTTAAAATATATAATAAAACGGTGCGTGAAATAAAGGAAATAGTGCCGAGACGATTCGTTTTTAGAGCTGTTCAAGAAAGTCAACCGATATATTATTATGCTTAACGCTGTATTGCTGTAATTATTTTATACGCGTTGAAAATCGTAGTAGAGGTTCGTCAGAATTGCTTGGCTAATTTAAATCTAATCAGATGATTGAAGTTTTTCGTCCCTATGTAAGACAACGCTTCGCTTTCAGTCGGCTCACTATAAAGTAGAGCGGCACGGTTTATTACCTATGATTGTGGTAAGGTGCGAAAACAATAATAGATTTTATTGTGCTGCCTAATCGTTACTGTTCCCGGTAAAGTATTTTTCACACTTGACTCCGTTTAACTACCTGGGACGTTTTGCAAGAGCTCGGCCATAAAAATGCAAATAAACTGTTGGTCAGGGTCGGATTATAATTTGTAATTATAGCAGGTAATATTTAACTATCTTGTGTTATGTGCTGTATTATTTATTTAGGATATTTCATGCCATTAAATAATATATTATTAATAACGAATTAAATATCTAAAGTCCTACCCTGTAGTGTATTTGCTTGTTGATTGTGTATAACAATGGGATTAAACCGGTAGTTTTATTGCAGTCAATAAGTCGATACCATTTAGGGTGAAAAATACTTTACTAGATGAGTCACTGACAGAAATTCTGGACTTCGAATATAAGTTAAATCTTAACCGCCATGTCAAAATCTACAATATAAATATATAAAAATCACTGCTACATTTTTTATTTATTTACGTAATCTTTCGTTTTAATTTACAGAGTAAAATTCGCTCGCTCTTAAACTCGATCTGTAATCTTTGTTTATTATTATAGTAAGTAGTGTTCTAACCAACTCGACTGCGTACGGATCTGGCAATTCGTATGTGGGCAGCGAGACCTCTTACCATATGCCGTCCTACAGCAAGTACGATACTAACAAGAACTATGATTCGAAGAAACAGACGTTGGACAACCAGTTGAAAGAAATTGACAGTCAGTTGGACACTCAGCTCCTGAGCAAGGTAGGGGAGACTGAGACATTCTATTGATTTTGGAGTGATTATGTTTAGAAGTTTGTGTAAAATTGTGTGTTTTTGGTAATAAGTTTTTAAATTTTGTTCTTTTAGTAGGCTTATTTAAACAGCCTTTTAGTCATTCCACAATTATAGAGTTTCACTTCTATTTTCATTTTAAAGGCTGTTTTTCTGCACCTCGTTAACAAATAAAGCCACTTGACAATCACCCGGGGCTTGACACTTGAAACTTCCTAATTTAAACACTGCACTTTTTGTCCGCCCTGAGATTTTTCCATTTTTAAATCGGGTAAATGCCGCCCTAAGTTCGTAAATTCCAATTTTTGTTCCAAACACAATGTAGAAAATTTAAAACTTTTAAATTATAAAAAGTAAGAAAGAAACTACTTTCTTTACAAGCGAAGTAAAATAACATGCATTCGCGACGTACGAACCAACAACTGAAGCGCGCCACCGCGTGTCCGATCCGGCACGCGTACAGCAACTGACTGAGCGGCTTTTCAGAAGTTTTATGAATGAATCATTGCGTCTAAATTTCTGAGGTCTTTGGCTAACGCCTACCGAGTAAAAAGTATGCGAATGTGATGTCAAAAAGTGCACTTTTTAAATTAGAAGGTTTCAAGCCCAGTGCCCCAGCCTTTGTTTTTAAAAAACTATTTTTTTTTTCTAAAAACACACAATTTATACTAGATGTTATACCTGCCTCGCTAGGACTGATTAAGCAGATTTTTCTCTTGTTCTGTACCAAAGATTTTTAGTTTCTTTTTTGTTTATTATTGATTAGTGTTTTAATTACAAGTAGCATATAATTTGCTTCTTTTAGGTAATTTTATTATTTTGTTAGTGCTAATCTGTCTTATTCTTTATCACTTTATCTTTTATTTTTTAGCACTTTCTTCTTTTTTGGTGTAATATTAGTTTACAGTTTAATAATGGGAAATCTGTATTCACTTATTAACATTTTTGTAAAAGTAATTTTCTGGGGTTTCTGTTTTTTAAAAATTTGTTTTTGAAAAAATAATATAAAGATACAAAAGTATTTTCCTAGCAACAGTATTAACAGTTACATTCCACGCATTTACCCAAAATATAATGAATACAAAAACATTTTTGCAAGCATTTAATTATTTCGAACCAAGATAAATTAAAACTTTTGGTAAATGCTTTTCGATCTGACAACTCTTTTATTAACTTTCGGAACTTCACTTTTGAAGTTTCTAAAACAGTAAATATTCTTTTTCTACAATCGTCTGTATCATTTGACATTCCTAAACGAAAATTAAGCAAAGAAACTGTAAGTTACTAATGTATTGTAAGGTTTTATTTCTTTTTTGTTTGTTTTACTCCATTATTCTTAGCTTTTTCTAGATAGTACTTTTTTTGCACACAAGCATAAGTGTATCAAGTCACAAATACCATAAATGAAAAGACTTAGTTCAAATAATAATAAATTGTGCTTGATTTGGTCTATTCAAGGTAATAAAGAGGAAACAAATCTGGTTAAAAGCATTCGTGCCAAAATTTCAATATTTTAAGCGTTTACTTCAATGGACTTACTCCGCTCAATTTTAAATTTGGCTCTACCGCATACAGCAAGAAAAAAATCAAATTTTTTTACGATGCGTTACCTTCCCGAATCTTGATTCCTGTTTTTCAGCTGCCCTTTTATATTTCATTTTTTGAAACAAAGATTATAATCAGCCGCTTGACTGAGAAATAAAAGAATTGTGAATCGTTTCTAGAAAACTTGTGTGACACTCTGGGAAGATTTTTTATTATTAGGATATATTTTCAACGGGGTCTAATTCATTATTATATTCAAACGCGTGCTTTTTACCGTGATATTGTTTGGTAGAGCATGTGAGTAACCTGATGATGGATTTAACTCACTCTATGAAGTTGTATATGTACCACTCTCATTTTCACGTTAGTTTACACTGTCCCATGCTACTAATTGACGTTTTATAAAACACCTGTCATTTGGGCGTACTCACTATGCAACCAGGATCGTTCAATTACACTCTCAACCAACTGGGAGATCCTCTACTGACTTGATAATGACAATGACAGGAGAAACGTGACATTGCACAACCACACAGTTTCGTTTCCTTAAGGTGGGAGTATCAACATGCTTGCCAACCTATTTCGCGTAGATTTATTTATTTTTTCTAATTTTTACACAAAATTTAAATAAAATCAATATCGTCTTCATATTCTATAGGTAATACTTAACATGTTAAATAAGTATCAAGGAATTTCATAAATAATTAAAGGAGAATTGTAGATCGAAAAATATCGGTTAAGATTTTTTTTAACATTATTATGTCATTGATCTTTCACTATACAATTCTCCCAAAATAAGCAATGAAATAAATTGATATTTTTGTAATATATCAGATATTATCTAAATAATGTGCGGACGATATTGATTTTATTTAAATCTTAGTCAATAAACTAAGAAAAACAAGGCGAACTAGGTTATAGGTTGGCAATAAATTGAATGACGTTGATAATTCCACCTTAAGGTTGATTTTATTTAAATTTTGTGTAAAAGCTAGAAAAAATAAATAAATCTACGCGAAATAAGTTATAGGTTGGCAAACATGTTTATGCTCTCACCTTAAAGTTTTGTATTAGTACCAAAAAAAAAACTTTAAAAAAGAAAAATAGTGCTTTTTATAAATCGGGCACACTTTAAAAGCATTGAATAGAACATATCAAGCATTTTTTAAACCGGATAGATTCCATTGCTTTAAGCTTTTTATCTTAGTATAATTTTACTGAAGAAATATTATTGATTTAAATTGATATGCCAAAAGAAAATTAACAAAACATAAACATTAAGCAGCCTCGCTCGACATTTTGGAATAACGATCTGAAATAGTTCGAGTGTAATATCGCATCTAAAACTCATTTTTTTTAAGAGTACCCATCGCTTTTACTCGCTACATGCTTTTATACCATTTACTCGAAACCCTCTAAACCTATCGACTTTATTTCAAGATATATTTGTTTATTTAGAAATAATAAAGTAATTTTTGTACATTTGACTTCTATACTATTAATGCCATCGCCAAGATAAATATTTAAAAAAGAGTTGCAGGCGTTCGGCTGTAAATTAATAGTTTTAATACTTAATAAAGGTTCAAACGTTGTTTGTCTCTGTCCGTGAACACACTGTATATTTTTTAAAACATCGGATTTCAGATCAGACGCAAATCCTTTTCGAAAATGTTCCAAATTTATGTATATTTTTAAAAGCAAGAATACCCTTAATTATAACTATTCCAAAATCATATCGGCTGCCTCATGTTTCATAGGGTACATTTAAAAAAATAACCAATTATTAATATTTTTGGCATATCGACAACATACAACTTCGAATATATAGTTATGTGTGATAGTTAATAAAAATACTAACAATTTACTGTTTTTCTACCTTTTATATAGGTTTGCGATATTGTGCTAAGCTTACGCTACTGGTAAGGTTGGTCCTACTCCGGTGAAAGTAGATAATAAACTTCCTTATGTCAAATAGATTATGGTGTCGCGAAACCTCAAGTACCTACGAAAAGATCTTGAGTTAGTAAAGGTACTTGTCAAAGTTAGAGAAAACTAATGTCAAAAACAAAGCCTGGAACGTAAAAAATTCGGATACTGATTGTGTTTTATTTAACGATGATCAAGCAAAGATCAAATCATTTATAAACGTACTTTTGGACCGAGTCCACATTTCACTTAAATGTTTTTCCTCTTCGTCATCCTTATATAAATATAAATCAGAAACATTGTTCTGACAATTTTTACAATAAGCGATAGATTGTTAAATTCGATTAACGCAGACCGAAGTTACAGCCTTTTAAGTACTTTTAGTTGTTACCCTTTTCCACGCTGTTACCATGGTAACTACAAAAAAATTAATAATAATAATAATAATAATAAAGGTTTATACAAACGGTGAGGTTCATTTCGACAGACACAAATGTCTGGCGTCTTCTTTTCAACTAACCCGAAAAATTGTGAATTGTTAATAAAACTTTATAGAGGATGTTGCAGAACATATAAAAACTTAATTTCTGACCTTCAAGTGACTCATTTTACTAGCATGTACTGAAGTAGGTGAACTTACATTACAAAAAAACTCTGTGATAACCAAAATTTTAGATACATATGCATATATCAACTGTATACTGTATATAAATAAAATAAAAAAATAAAAAATTTTGGTTTATGACCCAAAAAATAGAAGTATATAAATCATTTCATATTATCAGAACAGGCGCTGCAGCTCTTATACAATAACCGCCACTGGTTTATATCGAACATTATACAACATTATATGACATGTCTATGAACACTAACTCAGTTGTTTCATTTTACTACACTTTATATTGCTTTTAGTAGACATAGGTAGAAAGTATTTTATGAACAACTTAAGGTGGGAGTATCAACATGCTTGCCAACCTATAACTTATTTCGCGTAAATTTATTTATGTTTTCTAGCTTTTAAACAAAATTTAAAGAAAATTAGTATCGACTTGATATTCTATAGGTAATAATTGACATATTTGATAAATATCAAGGAATTTCATAACTTATTTTAGGAGAATTGTATAGCGAAAAATATCGAGTAAGATTTTTTTTAACATTATTATGTCATTGTTCTTTCACTATACAATTCTCCCAAAATTAGCAATGAAATAAATTGATATTTTTGTAATATATCAGATATTACCTAAGTAATGTGCCGACGATACTGATTTTATTTAAATGTTAGTTTAAAAAATAATAAACTTGAAAAAACAAAGCGAAATAGGTTATAGGTTGGCAATAAATTGAACGACGTTGAGAATTCAACCTTAAGATAAAAACAAATAGAAAGTTATTTTCCTTAAAAAGAGGAATTCTTGAACCTCTTTGATTTTGAGATCGTTTATCATAATAGTTTATTATTGATGATCCCAATTTTTTTATATCACGGCCTTAGTCCCCTTTATTTTTGACATTTCAGTTTATATTTTGCCGTGACAAATATTATATGTTTGACGTCAAGAAGTTTATTAGCTTTTTCAACCAGAATAGGGCTCATTATGCCTTGTTAGATCTGATTTCTATATATTATATGCCCACTGATAATTTGTTTATTTTATCTCGATCGCGTACTCGTCGGTAGTGTAAGCTTTTCTTTATATTTTGCATGTATTGTGTTTTATTAGCATGTTAAAATAAATTATTTTTTATTTTTATGTGTGCTATTTTATTGTGGTGTCCTTATACTTGTGTGTTCTCATTTTCCCATACTATCCCTGTTCCCAAAAAAGCTTAATATATCTATCCACTATATTCACGGATGGATCGAAAATTTCATTGATCGATAAAAATCATTTTTGGTAAACCTCTTTTTCATAAAGAAAATACATAAAGGTTGCTCAAAGAATACAAAGGACATTAATTATACCGTTTTGGCCAACTCAATCTTACAGTGGCATTTTGTGGGGGTATAAGAGAATCAATAATAATATGATTATATGCCCACAATAAGGAAAAAACAGATCAATCAGTGTAGCCGACGTAACCAAGCCATGGCGAGTCGATACCTCGTTCAAAGAGAGGGGATTATTTGTGCTAGTGAAATCAGCTCGACAGAAATTCAGAAAATATTCAGTAGTGCTGGGAAGTTTAGTTCATTTTGCCGATTTCAATCTTTCGTTCTCGTTCAATAAAGTGAATAGTTCAAAAGACTAGTTCGTTTAGTTCATTTAGTTCACTGATTTATACTGGCATAGTGAAGTAAAAGAAATATTTTAAAATTTAAATTATATATTAAATTAACAAAAAATACAGTAGACACCGACAATATTTTTTATTCATTTCCATACCGAAATAGTCCGAAATCATCGCGGCATGCATCGGTCGGTCAGGTGACAAAACCTATAATCTCGGTCGTCTCGCTCTCGCTTGCATAGTTCATTCCGTTTAGACTTTAGTTCGCCTTGTTTCAATCTCTCAGTAATTACTGATTGAATCTTTTAGTTCAGTTGTCAGATTCGATCTTTTGAACTAGTTCGTTCGCGAACTACACAACTCTAATATTCAGTGACAGGATTGAAAATATGCGCAAAAGATGTCCCCCTCGAAATAAAAATCGACGGGTCCAACTGATGTTTTTCTACGGAGCGATAAATAGTAGAAATCAACCTTGTTTCGTTTTCATTGGCCCAGCCTATATATACCGATGCGCACCGCCAATCTGACCATAGGAAATCCCATGTTAATTTTCCTAGCCTTTAATACTGGCTCCCCTATTAATTTTACATCAAAATTTTATTAGACTTTTTGGACGCCCATGCATGATGGACTAGCACACCAATTTTTATTATTTTCTAATAACCCAATTAAAAGTTATTTCGAAAACAGTTTTCGTAAAATTCTTAAAAATTAGACACTGCTGTGATATCTGATACAAAGATTAAGTTACCATAGAAGCGGTTGGTCATTGTAATTGTGTGTCCATGGTTATGAATATAAATTTTAATCACCACATGACGTCAAAGCCTCTGAACATTATATCTAATCCTTGTATTATGGCTGTAATACATATTATTATGTACCTCAATAAAATCACCAGTAATAAATATGACAATTTTGAAGAAGTAGTCCATACTCAAAGTGGAATTAAATGATATAGAAAAAAGAAAAGCACAAAGTCTTTCTTCCGTCTGACACGTGCTGGTTGCAGTGGAACTTCTTTAAAAGATGTTCTAGTAAAACAAAACCTTTTTTTTTTTAACACGTTCACTGCCGGCAACGCGGCTCCCGCGTTCTTCTGTACCTTGGTGATATGCCGACAACGCGTCTCCCGCGTTCCGTGTCATGATCCACCGTGACGTCAATGATCATTGTCCGGTGGATCATGGTGGATTTTTGTTGCTGTGTGCCACCAACGCGTCTCCCGCGTTTTCTTTTTTTTTTATATAACTTACATGATATTTTATAGTTATAAATAAAACTACAAATATATTTTTCGATTTAAGAAGAAATTGTAAAAAAACCATTGGCACCCAGGTAATGCCACGTTATTGGTCGGCAGTGAATGTGTTAATTTCTTAAAACTTATTTTTGCACACAATGTGTAAGTTTTAACTCCTGCTGGGGTAACTGGGCCGTAATTACAAGCCTGGTACCCCAACAGTATTTTATTTCAAGCTAAATGAAAGCATCTACATGACTTACGAAAAACAATTTTTTCTTTCCCACTTCTTTTACCACTTTCACATGTCTCCGACATAGTTGAATTAAACTAAAGATTTTTCATTACTTACACTTAAAAATGATTCTTACAAAGTCTTTCTAAGACTCCCTAATTTTTGTTTTTTGTTTGTTTCTCTTCATTTTCCATCCAAGACAGTGGCTTTGCACTGGTCCTTGACTTTTCAGTATGCTGAAATCTTTTCTGTCTTTTGACTATTTAAATTTTTTCACTCCTCGTATGTATAGTTATTCCAAAGTCAGTGTGATGACATTCCATACGGCGGTAAACAGTCTCAAAGAGACCGACGTTTACCGCCGTATGGAATGATTGGAAGGTCATCACACTGACATTGGATAAATTATACCATTGAAAGCTCCATTACGGCTTAGTCTCACTTGTTATTTTCTCTACTGCTAACAACATCAGCATTGTACCATTTACTTCGTTTTCCTGATGATGAGTGTTTCTACACTCGAAACATGTCGATTCAATTTATTATGAATCATTCTAGGTTCGCCTAGTTTCAAATAAAAAATTGTGGAGAAAGACTTTGTGCTTTTCTTTTTTCTATAAATATGACAATGTCAAATGTTAATAGAATTTTATTTTTATTAAGGTGGCAGTATCCACATGCTTGCCAACCTATTTCGCGTAGATTTATTTATTTCTTCTAGCACAAAATGTAAATAAAATCAATATCGACTGCATATTCTATAGGTAATACACGGAATTTTATAAATTATTTAGAGAGAGTTGTATATCGAAGAATATCGGTTAATATTTTTTTAACATTATTATGTCATTGTTCTTTCACTATACAATTCTCCCAAAATAAGCAATGAAAGAAATTGATATTTTTGTAATATGTCAGATATTTCATAAATAATATGCTGACGATATTGATTTTATTTAAATGTTTAGTAATAAAATAATAAAACTAAAGAAAATAAGGCGAAATCGGTTATACGTTGGCAATAGATTTCGCCTTTTTTTTGTTTATTATTCTATTAACTAACATTTAAATAAAATCAATATCGTCGGCACATTAGCCGAGTTCC
The DNA here is from genome assembly GCA_963969555.1 of Polydrusus pterygomalis. Taxonomy (NCBI): domain Eukaryota; kingdom Metazoa; phylum Arthropoda; class Insecta; order Coleoptera; family Curculionidae; genus Polydrusus; species Polydrusus pterygomalis. Next base: position 23,158,992 of record OZ018378.1, on the reverse strand, counting down.
TTTTACGTTACTTTAAAATAGCAAAGCAAAGCACACCTAAGATTTTTTCCTTCCCCCTTGCCGCGGTTAAGTTTGCCCGTCTCTATTTCCTATATGAACTATACGAAGTTGTTCGCGAAGCGTCCCTTTAACAACTTAGCTCAGCAAAGATATTTACTTTGCTTAGCTGTTTAAAAGAAGCAAATGGACCTATTATTTAGGTAATATGTGATATATTGCAAATATATCAATTTATTTCATTGCTAATTTTGGGAGAATTGTATAGTAAAAGAACAATATGACATAATATAGTTTTAAAAAATCTTACCCAATTTTTTTCAATACAATTCGCATGAAATAATTAATGAAATTCCTTGATATTTATTAAAGGTCAATTATTACGTATATAGAATATAATATGCAGTCGATACTGATTTTATTTAAATTTTATGGAAAAGCCTAAAAAAAATCTACGCGAAATAGGTTATAGGTTGGCAAGCATGTTGATAGTTCTACCTTAAAGAGTGCCAATATTTGACTACCTTTAATTTTAATTTTGCGTGGGATTTCCTATGTTGCAAACTGTTTGCATTTCGAAGAAAAATGAAATTTATGTCGTGGTAAACCCATGCCTTTGTTCACGTAAAAACTGCATGAAATTTCAAAACTAAAGTAGTTTTAAGGTACTTCAAAATGTTTTATTTTCGCTGGTCTTGCTACTGCACAGTGCGCACACACATCCTAAATAATAGTATTATGAGATACAGTAAAACAAAGTTGAACTTGTAAATTTCCACTATATTAGACAGAAAATGACATGTTTCGCTAACACTGTAGCTTCGTCAGATGACAATGATTTAATAAAGGTGAAAAGTAAAAATTGGGTGCAATAAAATTAAACTATTTAAGATGTAAATAAAACAGTGGGAGGGTTACAATTGCGGGGAAATCCAACAGAGGGTTTAAAAATTCAATTAAATTAGGTACAATATGGGTAGGTATTTACAAAATCTTAATTATATGGTTAACAGAATAAATTTAGCAAAGGTGAATTATTTAAATCTAATTGATCATTAAGTAACAGGTCCGTATTTTTAAGTTTATTTATTTCCATAGATTCTAACAAATTCAGTTTTAAGCCTTTGTTTTCTGTATGTAAGATTTTAAAGGAAGGATCGAAATTATGTTGATAATCATGTAAATGGATAGCATAGTTTGAGTCTGTTTTATTTTTTAGAAAACTGTTATAATGTTCCTGTATTCTTTTGTCAAACTGTCTACCTGTTTGGCCAATGTATGTTTTAGGACAATCTTTGCATTTTAATTTATAGACCCCTGATTTTTTGTTTTTATCGCTTTTAGTTTTATTGTTTTTGATGAATTTACTTAAAGAGTTATTAGTTTTGTAACACAAATTTATATCAAGTTTGTTAAGAAAATTGCCAATTACTTTGCTAGGTTGTCCAAAGAAAGTGACAAGTTGTCCCTTTCTTTGGACAACCTAGCAAAGTAATTGGCAATTTTCTTAACAAACTTGATATAAATTTGTGTTACAAAACTAATAACTCTTTAAGTAAATTCATCAAAAACAATAAAACTAAAAGCGATAAAAACAAAAAATCAGGGGTCTATAAATTAAAATGCAAAGATTGTCCTAAAACATACATTGGCCAAACAGGTAGACAGTTTGACAAAAGAATACAGGAACATTATAACAGTTTTCTAAAAAATAAAACAGACTCAAACTATGCTATCCATTTACATGATTATCAACATAATTTCGATCCTTCCTTTAAAATCTTACATACAGAAAACAAAGGCTTAAAACTGAATTTGTTAGAATCTATGGAAATAAATAAACTTAAAAATACGGACCTGTTACTTAATGATCAATTAGATTTAAATAATTCACCTTTGCTAAATTTATTCTGTTAACCATATAATTAAGATTTTGTAAATACCTACCCATATTGTACCTAATTTAATTGAATTTTTAAACCCTCTGTTGGATTTCCCCGCAATTGTAACCCTCCCACTGTTTTATTTACATCTTAAATAGTTTAATTTTATTGCACCCAATTTTTACTTTTCACCTTTATTAAATCATTGTCATCTGACGAAGCTACAGTGTTAGCGAAACATGTCATTTTCTGTCTAATATAGTGGAAATTTACAAGTTCAACTTTGTTTTACTGTATCTCATAATACTATTATTATGGATTTCCACCTAGTATCGGCTGAATCAATTAATTTAATCACATCCTAAATGTCGTCAATCTCAGTTAAAACAGTTGGTGCATATATCTACATACTGTATAGCAGAAGTATGCGACTTGTACCTATAGTATGGGCTACGATAGCAGCGCGGGCGCTAAAATGTCAGTTGATACTGTGTACCTACATACTATACAATAAATAGAATGCCACTAGTTGGTTTTGTTATTTTTGACTGAAATCTCATAGTGGGAGTTTAAATGCACTTAACACTGTTAGCTTTTTCCGCGTTTTAACTAAAAAATGTAACCCACTGTAATAGTTAAATTCTTTTATAATTCTTTCTTAAACTTGACGATATATATCCTTTCCTCCCGCATGATTTCCCCGTCCTTTTGACATTCAGTTGCCGTGTCTACTAACCCTTCCAGATCCCGAGAGCACCGACAACAACTTGTTTCTCCCTCTTTACAGCGCGGCCTCTGCTGTTTTCCAGGACTCCCTAATCCGATCGCTGCACAGAGAAAAGGAAAAATACCCAAACCATTATTGGCAAGTGTGACTGGTTCGGGCGACAGACAGTCGCCTTATGAAAGCGGGACATCAACTTTCTTTACCTCCTCCAATCGTCATGAGAGTGGAGAGATGCTATTGTTAGAAAAGCAAGGTAGGACGTCTCAGCAGCAACGTATGGCGGAGAATAGTGGAGGTAACAATCAAGGACAAGAGGGGTCTGTCATTTGTCCGTCGCCTAGCTCATTACCTCGTCCTCCGCGGTCGTCGCATCGCTCTGGACTTCCACGTCGATTGGGCGACTATAATAGGCTGGAATGTAACGAGCCCCAGCGAAAAAACTCAAATGGAGCCGACTCTCTTTCCTCCAACACAAGCTCAAGACGTGCCTCACCAGCTCGTTCTTTAATACAGCCTCCGAGGAAGCTAGGAGAATACGGTCGCTTGAGTGAAAGCGGTGGTAGCTCTGCCAGCCTGAGAAAATCGTCTACAAGAGTAAGAAGTGGGAGCGCCGGAGAAAGAGACTCCGCCTCAACATTGAGCGATAATTCAGCCAGTTCTTTGCCCAGCCCTTCGAAAGTAAGGTTGTATGGGGGAAGTTTAAGACGAGGCAACTCGCTGGGACGTGAAACGAAAAGCTCTGCTGATTCTAGCAAGTATAGAATCCAGTTTTGAGGCTGTTCAGCCGTTGGTAGAACTTAACCACCGTAAGGACATTCCAGGCGCGTCGACAAGTTACATTAATACGCCATTAGGACGGTGACCTGGCCTCTTCTTACGGTGGCTGGGTATACTTGGTATTTAATGATAGCTTAGGATAAATCTTTTGAGAGCAAGTCGGATTTATCCCTAGTTTGTCATATGTAATCATATTTATTATTTGCTATTCGTTAAAGTCTACTCTTGCACTTTAGAGTTCTGGTTTGCACGCATTGTTTAGATTAATTTTTCCAATGGAAGAAATTAGATAACGGTCGATAGTTACCAGATCAACATAGATGTCACTAAGAATAGAATATGTATTAATTTTTATTTTGTTTGGTGACCACTTCCATATTAAATACAGAGAAACTACGACGTGTTCGTCAAATAATTTTATTTATTCGTCGTATCCCTATCAAAAGGCACTGACTGCAAAAGACTTCTCTGTTATTTTATGTTTTGAATTTCGAATGCTAAAAAAGAACGGAATAATCTCAAAATCTTACAACCTATTTTTGATGACGAGCGCTGGTTTACCCGGTATTAAAAAGAGGCACCGATTCCCCTTGTTAATTAATAATTAAGCTGCATAATTATACACCTCACGCCCACACTGAAGACTAATTATTTTAATTTTCCTTCTTTTTTGTGATAGATAAATGTATATTAATATTAATATGCATATCGTCACCTTAGAGTTATACTGTTGTATGTCGCATTTTTTCTGAAATTGACTTTTCGGTGTTAATAAGTTGTATGTACCTCAAACTTGCCTTCCAGAGAATTACAATGTTGTATGTTACACCATATGTCATTGGCAACCATAAATACATTGTTGTATCAACGTGAATTGCGATTTTTAGAGTCTCATAGTTGTATATGTGTCACATACACCTTTGTAATTTTATATTTTATTCCTATGGTCACAAATAACACACATACAACTTTGTTTTTATTTGGTTGGGTCATTGAGTTAGTGTGCTAGTGGATTTCTGAGGTGGATACTATATGGTTATACTTTCCAAAAATTATAATGCCTAACATATTTATTTCTCTAGTTCTGGATTATATTCTTATTTGTAGTTATTTTGTTTTTTTGTAACGTTACAGAGTTGTATGTTTTCATAAATAATAAAAAAATAGAGTTACATAATTGTATGTGTTTTTTCTAGTGCCCAAAATATAGAAAAAACAATGTATATGTGTATATTTTTTCTAAAAAACCGTAATAATTATAATGAAACTAACTAAGTACAAATTTTCTTAAATGTAGGTCTGTCCATAGCACTGTAACAAAAAGCCAATTTTTCATAACGGTTTTTCTTAAAACTTGGTTTACTGCACATACCACAGTATAACTCTAAGGTGACGATATGTTTTAAAAAAAAAAATATTTTAGTTCCTTTAAATCCAAATACCTATGTATGTTTTAGATTTTATATTGAATTGCTGGAATTATGTTTAAGTTTCTAGTTTGGCCGCTAGGGGGCGTATTTATAATGACCAAACAAGAAACGGGATTTTCTCAAACAGCCTAATAGTAAATATGTAATTATCAAAAGTAGCATTTTTTCAATCTAAAGAAAATTCTGGATAACTTTTGTGAGTGTTTGCTCTCTCTTTTTGTGTAGGAGGGGACAAATATTGCTATGCAAAAATAGTCACAACTTTGGTTTGTCTTAGCGGAATTTGTCAAATTTGAACTCCCTAAATAGGGATTCTTTTGTATTTTCAAAATAGGGATGGACTGATAATCACGCAACGTGGTGTCGCATATAATTGCATAAGCATGCTCGCCAGGTCCCTTGTTCCTAGTACGTGATAAGGAGGGGTTTGAATGGTGAAAGTTGTCTCAAGTCCTCAAAGTTTGCTAGTAATCAGTTACCTAATTCCGGCAGCTATTACACCACTCGCCTATGTCTCGTTAGCTACAGCCGATGAGTTGTTAACGGCATGTGCGTTGTTTAACATTCTTTTGTGGGCTAGTGACGACGATTTGGTTAATTATTAGAAAACTAGCCTGGGAATTAGAATTACTACTAGGGGAATAAATAGGGAATTAGAAGAGGTAGTGCCAATCTTAGGAATTAGATATATTTCGGTTTTTGATAAAGTAGAAATGTATGTCGGTGACTTTTCGCAGGGATATTAAGAATAGTCATTAGTCATTATAGTATTATTTGCTATTGTATGAATAAAATGTTGCCAAAGGTAAAACTAAAAGACTTTTTTGTGCCTTAAACTATGTTTAAATACTGTTTAATTTTGTCAGAACCTTTTTTTCACAAACCATTAAGAGCAAACGCTAGTGACGCGTTCGCCATTTCATTTTCTTATCAATATTTCGTCTATTTTTTGTTTTCTCCCAAAAGCGGCAAAGAATTTGGATAGCAATACCTATAGTTTTAAGTTATAAAAAATTGGTTGGATAAATTAATAAAACCAGAAATTTGGTCAAATATGTCCGTATTTTTTTCTGTTTTTATTAAGTTATAAATCCAACCCTTTTTACCGTAACTGTAGGTAAAGTCTATCTTTTCTAAAAACAAAGCATTTCGACAGTTGACACCCATATGTGACACACACCACAGCTGATACTGGTTTCTTCCTAAAACTTCCCAGTTCAGTAGTGGGCCGTAGCAAGCTCACGAGTCAGGTTTCAGCTACTAAATTTTTTTGGTGTTTATTTTTAAGTTATTGAACGGTGAGAAGAATAAATCAGTTATTTAGGTTAATTAACTCTCCTATTTCCAATAACAAACATTTCATTTATCATCATTTGTTATTATAATTTAAAATTATTAGTTTATTCTTTTTAACTATGGTACAATAGGTTGCCACACCTTGCGCTTACTGAGAACTAATACCGCTGTTTGTATTTAATAACATGGCGGCTTTGTACTACGCCGCGAACGTAAATTGTAATATGGCAACGCAGTATTGAACGCGAGACATGCGCAGGCGCGCCGCTTGACTGGCTCGTAGCTACAATATTTCGGCGGCGAAACTCTTTTATAATGTCAGGGTTATTCATAGTGTTTTCCATTGATAAGTTTTAGTGCATGTCAAATGTATTTCTATGTTTTACCAATGACTTTTAATCTATCTCACGTTGAGTTCGATGTTTTAATTGTAAATAAAATTAACGTTGTATTTTTGCAAGGCATTATGCTAATAAACCATTAAGACGGCAGTACTAGTTTAAAATATGGCGAATATGCGATGTTAAAAGAATTTAGCCGAGTCCTGTCTTTGTTGCCAACATCTTAACGTAAAATAGACCAGACTTCAACAGGGTGGTGGACAGGACAGGTGACTTTTAGCCACGATGCGGCGCGTTCTTAGAGAAATTTGACGATAATTATTGTACTCCAAAGATGGGTTTGGATAAAACGGAAAGTAACGAAATATTGATTAAAAAACGAAACGGTGAATGCGCCACTAGTGTTCGCTCTTAATTTACATAGTTAGGATACTCATACATTTTTTAAGATACACAATTTAATTGCAAGAATAATATACGTAAATACTTATATCTGTTAAATTATATTTGGTTTGTGATTATTGAAATTCGTCGTAGGGAAAAGTGTACCTACTCATTTTGAATACTTGTAGATAACTATTGAATTCTTTAAAAACCTTAGATACACTCTTAGTCTAAAATAAACAAGGGAGCCAATGAACCACCTCAAATTTTGCATGGGTTGACCTATGTTGCGCCAGTCGAGGCACCCTCCTCAAGTCTCGCCTAGGAATCACTATAAGTGCAACATTTTGTAATATATGTCATGATTCATGATTAAGTACATTTTTCCTTTTAAGTGCATTATTGGTGCTAATTTCTTTAAAATGTTTCAATTAGTACATTTAGTACGCTTTCTTTCCTTTATAATCGGGCTTTGTACTATTAGCAGGTGAAATATAATGAATTTAATACCATCATTACTTTGGAAAATTGGAGGAACATTTAAAGTATTTACAATTAAATATCTCTTGTCCAGAGACATAATAAATTTAGATCAGCAACGAATAATCGCGAAGGTGGCAAGCCTTGCGCATGTAAATAAAGTCGAACATACATTCGCATTGCAAAATTATCATTTAAGGTGGGAGTATCAACATGCTTGCTAACATGTAACCTATTTCGCGTGGATTCATTTATGTTTTCTAGCTTTTACACAAAATTTAAATAAAATCAGTATCGACTTGATATTCTATAGGTAATAATTGACATATTTAATAAATATCAAGGAATTTAATAACTTATTTTAGGAGAATTATTGTATAGCGAAATATATCGGGTAAGATTTTTTTTAACATTATTATGTCATTGTTCTTTCACTATACAATTCTCCCAAAATTAGCAATGAAATAAATAGATATATATCAGATATTCCCTAAGTAATGTGCCGACACTACTGATTTTATTTAAATGTTAGTCAATAAAATTATAAACTTGAAGAAATAACGCGAAATAGGTTATAGGTTGGCAATAGATTGAATGACGTTGATAATTCCACCTTAACGAATGAGAAGATAGACAGGTCCGGGCTTTAAAATTTGAAATGTACAATTTACTTAAGGCAGGTGTGCAGAATTGTTGAAGGCTTTCTTGGCCATATTTTAAAATATTATGATATTCGAACCTGGTTTGATGAACCCACCTCACTAACCTTTCCAGACCGGTTAAAATGATGTCTACTGGTTTAGAGTTGGATTAAGGTAAACATTTTTTCTTTTAAATATACTGGGCCGTAGCCTTATGGCTTGCAAAAAAAAACGGGTATTAAAGGTACCATTTTTTCAATCTAATGAAAATTCTGGATAGTTTTGTTTTCGAGTTTTTGCTGTACCTTTTTGTTTAAGGTGGGTAGGAGGGGACAACTATTGCTATGCAAAAATATTCACAACTTTGGTTTAGCTTATCGGAATTTGACAAATTTGAACTCGCTAAAAACGGATTCTTTTGTTTTATCAATTTTATAAAAACCGAAGTCGTTCTGAATTTCGTTGCGACATCGACAGCTAGAGGGCGCTATTTAGCAGAATCGACAATTTCTTCATTTTCCTCAAACCAATATATTTTCTTAAACCGGAGATATGGATAATATAATAAGCTCCATAAGAATAAACTGACGTTTTAATACAGTGTTTCTAAGGAAGAAGTTACAAATACCATACAATTGTGTCTTTTACAAAGTTATAATCAACACAACACTTCTTTAAATTGGTGTTCTGTAAATTGCATTTATGCATAACAAAAATAATAGAGAATGGTTAAATTAATAGAACAAATTCCAGTAAAACTTTAAGTGGGAAGTGAAACAAAAAAGGGAAGACGGTTTTGATTTAAAATATAAATTAGTACGTGTCAAAGTTTTATTAGGTTAAATTTTGATTTCTTTCCTTAACGGGTCACGTTCTCGGGCAAAAATTCTTTCAAATTCTTGAACAAGAAATTTTGCTTGAAAATGTTTTACACGTTTACCCAAGTTTTTCCCAAATTGTAAAAATCAATACAAGTTATATACCTATACCAACTAATATTTGAGTTGAGACGCGATAACATCGAGGATTGGTTATTTTGCTGGTTTTGTTTGCTTTTTATATTCGATTTTATAAGTTTTATAGTTTAATTGACTTGTTCTCTTTCTTTTTAAACTAAAAACATGACGAATCATTTTTAAACAAACTTTAGAAACAAACCCTTAAAAACAATTTTCTATCCTCAAAATCTGATAGGTTTGCAACTACTAAAAATGCCAGAAATAACTACCTTATTTCCCAACTTGATAAAAAATTGAGAAGAAATACCAATTTTTTGGCAAGAATAAGGGGAAAATTTTAGCTGTTTACACGTAAAAATAAATTAAAGGTCAACTTTTACAATTTCTTGAGCAAGAACTTAAATTTTAAAACCCGGACCTGTCTATTCTCTCATTCGTCAAATGATAATATTGCAGTGCGCATGTCTAATCGTGTGTAGCTCTGTTTACATGCGCGAGGCCATAGATTTGCCACTTTCGTGATTATTGTTTGCTTATCTTAAAGGTAAATATCTATGGTCCAAAGGTACATGTGTAATGTGTATGCTCTTGTCTCATTAAGAATAAAAGCAAAACTAGTCCCAGACAATGTTTGGGTCAAAACAACATCTAACATCACTGACATTAGGTACGGTATCCATAATATTGTTTCTATGGTAAGTAAGCATAAATACATTTGGTAAGATCATATTTTCCTATGTTGCCGAATAGTAAACCTAGTTTTACCACTGCTTGATATAATATTATGAAGTGTCAATTACTCTCTTCGCAAAATACTAGTAGGACTCAGTGGCGTACCCAGACCTGAACCTTGGGGGGGGGGGGGGGGGGGGTGGATATAAAAATATTGTTTTTTAAAAATCGTATTATTTATTGATTTTGGTGATTTAAAAAAAATAAAAAATAAAGTATTACAAAATAAAATCCATACGCCTTGGCTTCAGAGCAAGGTCATCAATTATTTCATTAGTTGAGGTAGCTTCTTTTCTATGCACTGCCATCATGGCAAATCCATTAAGCCTCACTTGAGCGGTTCTTAAATAAAGTTTTTACACGTTTTAAGGTTGAAAAAGTCCTCTCTGGTGTCGCAGTGGATACTAGCAATCAGGCGCGTATTCAGCTGTCAGTTTTTTTTGGGGGGGGGGGGAGGTTAGAGAAAAAAAAACAGCGCCGCAGGCGAAAAGTTTTTGGGTGCCACGCCCTTTTTTCAACAATGTGACGTGGTTTTGAAGCAGAAAAAGGAATAGTAGCGTAGAAAATTTAAAAAAAAATTAATTTCGTGTAGTATATCCCAATTTTTTGTCTTTTGCGGGCAACCCTTTATAAATGAATTATAGGTGGCCGCTACATTAACAATTATAACTTTTTTTATATTTATTTTATTTTTTTATATTTTATTGGTGAATTTTGCATATATATTTATAAACTTATTAGTAAACTTCGCATTCTTGGCAAAGTCTATGGGGGGGGATATATCCCCTATATCCCCCCCCTCCCGTAAGTACGCCACTGGTAGGACTAAATACAAAGCCCGATTTTAATAAAATAAACTCCAAAATAATGAAATTGGTAAAGTTTCGACAGAGTTTGAGTTTTAATTTTTATAGATATATTTTTGGGACCACTGCTCTAAGCAATTTAAAATTTATTATTAGTGCCTTTACTGCCTTTTATACAGTACATATCAAAGTATCCAACTTAGCTACGAAACCTAGCCTAAAACCATAATGTATTGACTGCCAATCGAAAAATGTTAATTAATAATAAATACACCGGCAGTAAACTACTATATTTTTTTGTGATATTACCCGAAAATACGTATCCTATGACGAAATATCCAAATTTTAAATATTAAAAAGTTCTTACTCTCAATCTCAAACTATCAATGAAACATGGAAATCTTGTATAGGGTTTTATTGTCATTGGAACATATAGATTGATCGCGCAGGTGCTTTTAAAGCAACCTAATTATAAGCAGTAAATAGAAGATGCCATATATAATAGTATATTATTTCACTAGCGTATAATGTAGACCATAATAAAGGAGGATGACTAGAACACGAGCCGCTTGCGACGAGTGTTATAAATTATCCGAATGTATATTATGGTTCATTACACGCGCTTTAAATACATCCTATGCTTTATCTACAATCATCCGGTTAAGAAGCATTAAACCTCAAAACCACTTTGAATTGTGATTAAGAAAGAACCAATTGTTTGACATTTTATATTTTTAATATCAGCTGACTCTTTATTTAATGTATTGCTAATAAAAAAAAACGTAGTTTTCCCGACATCAATATCGGTACGAAAATTGTAGACCATCTGTAAAATTGAAAATACGTACAGTGGCGTAACTAAAGGTCTGCCTGCCCCCCCCCCCCCCCCCCCAAAATCTGCAAGAAACAAATTTATTCTGCCAGACCACCCAAATGCGAACGATAAGTCAAACGACAAATTGATTAATTGAATTTTTTTTAAATATTATATTTTTCAAGTTAATCTGTAAATTTACTGAAAAAAATATTATGTAGGTAGTTCTTTGGAGGGAGGAATCGTGAACCTAAACCTAACCTTATTAAATTATTTGTTTTAATTATCTTAAATTATATGATAAAATTCCTAAAAACATTTTGTTTCAAATATGGCGCGGATCTAATCAGAATAAACATGTCCAAATTTAACTCGAAAAATTTCCAAAAAAAGTTTTCGTAACAACTGAAAAATCTAACCGATAAAAAACGAGGTCTTGTGATATTACTGTTGATTACTGACCAAATTTGTTAAAATTTGGGCGTGGTCCAGAAAAAAATTTACTTTAAATCACAATAACAGGGCCACCCCCATGTTAAAGGGCTAGTTACGCCACTGAATACGAATCTAAATGAGATATTATGTTCACCTATTTTTGGTTAAACTAAAATGTAGAGATCCGAAATAACGTCCACCTTTTTCGTTCGAAAGGTTTATATGCCTTTAGAATAGAAACTGAACGAAATACTCAATTTTGATCTTCTTTTGACAGCGCAAATTTGAATAATTTCAATCGAGATCTCGAATTATTACGAATTCATATTCACTTGTTGTTTTGTGAGTAATTATAAGTGCACTAGTTATATAATGCATAGCATAGTGTCACAACCACCTTGAAAAGAAGCCATGAAGTGACATCGGGCAACGCCACATCAGCTGGGAGTTGCCGCGTTGCGGATCCACAAGCTATTATTATGACGCGAGTTTTTTATTCTTTCTGATATTTTTTGTGTTTTTTTGGTTCTGCTGCCACTATATTGATATTGAAAAATGTACAAAAAGTAATAAATAGTTTTGGATAACAAGGACAACTTACCTAATTATTAAATAATAGTAATATTGCGTTGGGAAGCTGTTTTTGTTTCACTACGAGTAGATTTATTTGATCGATCAAAAGTAATATTCTATTATACAAATTATTATCTTCTGCGTTTAAATTACAGGATTGACTTCTGAAGTCTCAAAATTTAGTAAGCTTCAGGCTTTGTTTAAGAAATCTACGCTTGTCTTAAAAAAGTCACCTACTATCAGGGTAACTTCGTTACAATAAGTTTTCAAGCTGAGACCACCTGCTTAGTTTTATTTCAAAGGGTAAAATCCATTTCAAATCACTGTAACCCAATTCATTACCTTTTAAAAAAACCTTTACCTCCATATCAATGTCCACTGAAACCTGATTAACAATATTTATACAGTATACAGTCATTGGTCAAATCCAAACTAAAAATATATTACACTCTCTTCACTTGCTTATAAAACACTTTTATAGTTAGAGTTTACACCCAGGAATACAGCAGGGGCTTGGCATGTTGATAAATAAACAAACTAAAAGAAAAAAATAGTACTTAGCTAAGTAGGTACTAGTATCTAGAGGTATCCTACCCTACCTACTTACGAACTATCTCTACTAGTGATATTTTTAAACTAATTCACATATACCTCCAAGTTAAATAAACACTTTAATATTGAATAAATTAACTGTAGCCACTAAACAATAAAGTTTATCCCAAAGAGCTAACTAGAATACAAAAAACACAACTTTTAAATTAAAACAAATAAAATTATGCCGCCATTTATAAGACCCGCAAACAAACCGCCAGGCCGGCCAGGCTGTTGGATTTTTCACTTTATTAATGCTATTAGAGCAAACCCGCACCAAAAATTGTCATCAGTATTTTGTAGAGGTTCTTAGCAATCATGTCAATTAAATTTTCTATTAGATATCAATCGAAAACCGGATAAAAATACAAATTAATACGACACCTACACCTAGTTCGCGCGTAAATTACATACTAAACCAGGGCTAACCTCAAAAGTCACGTGACACTTGGATCTTCAAGCAGTGTTTTCGATGTTTCTGTTGCACGGCTTTTTTCAAGGTGGTTGTGATAGTGTTCTTACTATCAGAAGTATTATGCGCCTGTTATTGGATGGTGGTTTAATTCGCAAATTAAAATTTCGTCATAAAGGCACCTAACTTTTCCTACAACACAAATAATAAGGGTCGGATTTAGGATCTTTGGGCCCCTAGGCTCAACCTGTGACTCGGGCCCTGCCGGGGTATTTTTTTTTGAGGTAATATAGCTTAAGAGGAAGTAACCCCTTTTACCACAATGAAAATTGCCGAACGTTTTGCTGGTCAAACGAAAAGAAAAAATAAAAATTGGTATTTAGAAAATAAATTCTACTTTAAATACCCCATCCAGAAAAGTAAATGACGATCGAAAATATTCCCAAAATTTTTTTTAGAATTTTTTTTTATTTTTAGTAATTTTGTAATATCTTAAACAACGTTGGGCGCGTAAATCCACTTTACACGCTTAAATTCACTTTACGCGCCCAACGTTTTTGAGAAAAAAGTAAGGCCGATATTGAAAAATGGCTTTAAGAAAAATTGTTTGGTACAACATTCTACACCCGGGAAAGTCATTTTGCTTTTGACCAATAAAGAATTGTTAAAGATATTACAAAATTACTAAAAATTAAAAAAATGTCTAAAAAAAATTTTGGGAATATTTTTGATCGTAATTTACTTTTCTGGATGGGGTATTTAAAGTAGAATTTATTTTCTAAATACCAATTTTTATTTTCGTTTGACCAGCAAAACGTTCGGCAATTTTCATTGTGGTAAAAGGGGTTACTTCCTCTTAATGGTATTTAATATGATTTATTAACATTGTTAATTGCTATGAACAACTATATTATTAAAAAAGAATACAAAGTTGAAATTTACGTATACGCTATGTTCGTAAATACGCCTACACTTCATGCTAATGAAGCTACTTATAATATCTTCAAGATTTTGTTGTCTTAAAATGTTACTTTCAATGCTGAGTAAAACTAAAGCGTTGAGTCTGTCTTGTAACATGGAGGGTCAAGCCTGTTTTTGATCAACTTCAATTTTAAAAATGACCTTTCTCCACTGCTACTTGTGCAGGCGCGTATCTGGAGTTGATCTTTGGGGGGTTATGAATTTTTTTTTAATGATACAGTTTTTTTTACAAGAAAATCAAAATTTATTGCTCTCGATTTCCACCTGTCCAATTTTAAAAAAATGTAAGCAAAAAAAATTGCTCATGGGGGGTAACTATACCCCCATTACCCCCCTCAAATACGCGCCTGTACTGACAGGTACTTAAAGCAATCTAACAATCTTTAACGTTTTCTTTTAAGATGACTTTAAACATCCCCTCTTCTGACTTATGACTTTTTCGTAGTAATTTTTTTCAAACTCATGGTAAAAAACTTGAACCGATGGATCAGTTCATTTCCCAATTATTAATCGTCTTAAGTCAAGTCAAATGCCTCAATCTTCTACCGCAATGATGCTTCAAATTGATCTATGATAGCAAACAAAATTCTGAGTTCGAAAATTTTCTGAAGGGTTCAGCTTACCTTCTGGTGCTTGGACACAGTCAAGAGGTAACATATTGCGTTTTAGCTGCGTTTCATTCCCGACTTTAAAAATTGACGTAGAACCATTTTTTCATCTCGACAGGGTCACGGGAGCCTTTGTGGTGCGGGTCCAAGGCTACAGCCTAGGTAGCCTATTCTTAAATCTGACACCGTAAGTAAGTCACATAACGATATACAGAATAATCTGTAAATTTGGTAAAATGTAGTCGGTAGATACTGTATCATACCAATACCACTACAAAAAACATTATGTTACACAACGGTTTTCAACAATGATTAACTGACGAGGCAGCTTTGTATGTGACCTAAATGACATTATTGTGAGTGACATAATAGTCACAATAACCAAATCTAAGTTACCCGATTAGTAAATGAATATTTAAGCTAACCGGGCCACTTTGATTGTGAAAAAAATCATTTTTGCCTATGTCATTTATGTCAACGTCAAACCTGCTGCAATGGCGCACAAAGGGGGGATTTTGGGGGTTAGAACCCCTCCGGGGGCCTGGTATATTAAATTAACATAAATTTAGTACGACTGAAAATTCAGAAAATGTTTGTGCAAAATCTCAATAGTAATTTAATTTGTAGTATTTTTTTTTTGTTGTTTTATTATGTCAGATATTTATAGTTTACATGGACCATAATAATATATCTATTGTGTTATTTATTGAAATATATTAAAATAAGCTAGTTGCGCATGTTTCATTTATTTCAATTCTTCCTCTCCCTCCCAAATTCCAGATGAGTCTTTTTCATAGTAGGCTTAATAAAAAAATTGATATTATTGGTAGGTATTGGTTTCATTAGATACTACAAGGTTTAAGTTTTACGAATTATTGAATTCGTTAATCGTGTAATAATTTAATTAGGCTTAAACCAACATTATGCGTTAAGGTGGTATTAGAGTCAATATCTCGGAAACTGTTTAATATAGACTAATAATGCTTTTACTAAAAAATGTTCAGAATTTTATGCAGAATCCAAAAAAATTATATAAAATAGGGGTATCCATTTAAGATTTAGATCTTACCCCCCCCCCCCTCCCTCCTAGGGACTTGAAGTAACAAGATTGACAATATACGCAAAAGATGTCCCCCTCAAAATAAAAATCGACGGGTCCGAGCGTTTTTTTTTTTTAATTAACGTGGAACCAGATATTTAGCCTGTTTCGTTTTAAATGGGGAACCCTGTATATGAGTATCTGCAGGAATAATATGACGTACTGTGGAATTATGACATATTTAAACAAAAATTATTTTAAAGTAAGAAGTCAAATTACGGTCGGCAAAGTTCACAAATAATTTTTTTGTTTTTGGAGAAAGTTCTGCACACTCCGAATTGCTTTATTATCCGCAAGATCGACAGCGAATCCAAATCTCTTTAGTTTTAGATATAAACTTGGATAAAACGGCATAGTGATATTTTAAACATATCGCCTATATGCCCTATGTTCCCCGCCATGATACAAAGAAAACTTTGTACCATGGTTCCCCACGGCTGTCGAAAAGGGTTTGGCGGGATTCGAAATACCAGCGAATTTTAAAATACAGGAAGTGTTCCACTTTATCCTGGTATAGGTACCGTATTATATTTCCCCTATGATATTTTTGGATTGCATCAATACTTAAATTTAATAGTTTCTGAGTTATTTACGATTTTTTCAAAATTTGGTGTTTGCACCTATTGGTGGAACAGGGACAGTAATACATGAAATTTGGGTTATAGATATGATTGTTAGTAGTGACTAATACCGATTTTAAAAAATATAAATATTTACCACAGCATTTTCAAACGACTTATGGTATATAACTTCTATTATTTTTTAACCTAATCGAAAGGCATTTTTAATACAATTTAAATTATACAAGGATTTCATAAACTTGTATTTTACGGTTTTGCCTAAAATAGCTAATTTTAATAACATTTTTGTAAATTAAACAAATTATTTTTAATTAAGAAGAGAGAGAAAAAAGTATTTCTATATAAATACCTAGGTACCTGATGATTTGAGAAAAATTTCTTTTTTTTTTATTTTAAAATTATCCTTAATTAAAAATAATTTGTTTAATTTACAAAAACTTTATTGATTTACTTGTTTTTTAAGTGTTTCATCAAAATTTTTTTTGAAAAATCGTTAACAACTCATAAACTATTAAATTTAGTGATAGGATATATTATGTAGGTACCTTAATACAAAATATTCTTAATATAAACTTTATCCAGCAATTTAAAATATCATACTTAATATACAGGGTATTCCATTTAAAACAAAGTATGTTTGATATGCCTTGACTATTAAGGACACCTTGTATAATTCAAAATAATTTTAAATTGTGGACCTAATGCCTCCCTATACTGAAAATACAAATAGATAGATATAATAAAAATACTAAAAAGTTGAGTAGTTTAGATGCTGTGGAATCCTGCGTCGAGAGTAGGCCACCCTGTATATTGACGGAATATAGCGAATATTAGTTAAACCAAGCTTGAGACGAAAAATTAATTAAGGGTATGGTCCGAATATCACCACCATTTCCATCCTGGAAAGTAAACTCGTCGATTTTCAGAACTGAAGTAAAAACAACAATTTTTACTGGTAACACGATATTTTCTAGTCTATCTAGATGTCATCTATCCTAAGAATTCTAGAGAATATGTGTGAAATCGACAAAACTCATAATTTTAACTTAAACAACGTTCAGATTCTTGATTACGAAATTAATTATAAGAAGGAAATGATTCACATTAAAAAAATCACAATCACCCTTAATTTTAGAAGGAATACAGAAAATCTTAGTAATGTTTATAACAACTTGATAAACACAATAAAATTCAAATTTTTACACCCAACCCTAATGTAATTTTTAAAATAATTAAAAAGGGATATTCCAATCAATTATCCCTTGTCCCTACTTATATCCAAACAAATAAAATATAATTATTAGAATAGTCAATTTACTTCCACTAGAAACCATAGATATTTATATACAGTGGCGTGTCGTGGGGTTTGTGTTTGGAGGGGCGCAATAGAAATCCAATATCGAATGACATAATATAAGCAAATTGCTCGAAAAAGTATCTATTTATAAAAAAAATTTTAGGTAAATTAATACATAGGTACATTTATAAATGTCTTTTGAAAACCGACGCGTAAAAGATCGGTTTTCGGCCCGTCGTTCACAAGTTGTGATAACTTTATATCTAGCAACGGCCTCCCCAGTTCTTTAATTTTAAGTTTATCCGCTAATGGCAGCCTACAAAAATTTATTTGAATTATATTATTGACGAAATTTTTATTAGTTCGAACTCGACGCGCGCTTACGCCACAACAAAGTCCGAAAGCAATGCAGGCGCTAAAATACCGCGGCCGTAGAGTCCCTAAATAAATCGGATATAACCGGGTGACGTTCGGGTTCGTTCGGCGAAATTTATATACGCCAGGCAAGATTCACCGTCGGTCGCAGCGTTTCAACGACGGAATTCAATTATCTAAAATTCAAGGAGGAGGCTTGCTTATCGTTGGTCAACGAAAACGGACAATTAGAGATGAGTTCAGAATTGGTGAGTTGCTATGGTTTTTTAAAATTTAGAAATTTTAACTACCTAATATGAATAATAATAATAATATTAGTATCAAAATGAATAGTAATAATAAATATTTAAATAAACATTTAATTTGTGTGTTATGTTAAAATTCCTAGGAGGGGCACGCGGCCTTATAGAGCAACAGCCACTGTCTATATACCTTTAGATAAGCAAACAATAATCACGAAAGTGGCAAATTTATGGCCTCGCGTATGTAAACAAAGCTACACATATCTCTCCTAAGAATTCAAGAGAATATGGGTTTGTTTTAACAGAAAAGGTTCCGTAATTGCACAAAACACGAAAGTAAACAAAACGATGACGGGCTGACTAACATCTGCCTTGTTTTACCAGCTCCAGAATATGTCTGTCTTTCTTCTTCGTATGCCAAAAGCATAAAAATAACTACTCCGATCAACACAGCACTGCAGTGCGCATGCGAATCGTCAACAGGCAAATCGAATTGACGATAGAAAATGGCGTCGTTAATCCCACCTTAAGCCCACAGATTGGGGTTTTGCTGGCTGCTTAATTAGGCAAAGCAAAGACCACGTTATTATGAAAATAGCCAGTGGTGGCTGATGACAATTAAAACAGGGTAGGGCCAAACCATCACAGGCCTAAAAAGTTTTGTTTATATTGCTGTGGGCCAAAAATATCTAATGAAAAAAAATATATGAAGAAAACTAGAAAAAAATCTTATCTACTTACCGAATAATTAAATGTATCATAATAATCATAAATCACAAGTCATAAAATAAAGTGGATTACTTACTCCATATTCCAAAGACAAACATATTATTATAAAATAATGAATAAACATTCCTATTAAATTTTGCCGTGATTTATGTTCAAGTTGAGTGTTTGTACTGTTTGTTATGAACAATTGGGCAAGGGACGACCCATTTCTTTCACCTGCATTTTTTTCCAAGGAAAGCGCAAAAGGTCGCTAATGTTTTATAAAACTAATTTTATTTATTTTGCAACGCGATAAAGGGTTAGAACAGATTGATCAACTTAACACCGGATAACACACCGACCTAACCTAACATCCAACCTACAACAATAACTAAATTATAATTATGATATATTTTAAAGTAAATATTTCGACAAGGAAAACCGTATTAAAAACAGCTGCCAGCTGGTATGGTAGCGATACCAAAGACGAAGCACTAACGCGATTGGTTCCAATCGGCTAGACAAAATAAAGCACATAAAAATAAGCAAATCGCGGTGTGATTTGGGATCTGGCCAAGGCACAAAACCCCTAGGAGCCAGTAAGAGGGAGAGAGAGAGAGATGTATCTATCGTTCTCTGTATTTTATGCGACATGCCTAGGCATACGGAAATTTTTCGGCACGGCGATGAGGCGCCAGGGAGTTTTTGTACCATTAGACATCAACGTCTTAAATTTTATAGGTATTATTCATAAAAATAATTAGGCGTCGGGATACAAAAAAATAATTATATTATAGAGAGTGCACTTTTAAAATTAGTAACCCCTAACCCCTCTTATCGTGAAACAAGACACCCTGTTATATTTTCACAATTTGAGCGATATATTTTCCTGGTCGATCTCAGTCCGCAGCAATGTGACTGTCATACAAGGACATAGTAATTTACATTACAAGACCGGAAAGTAGTGTTTTTCAGGTCGAGACAAACATTTCCAGAGCGAGCCGTAGGCGAGTCCAGCAAAACACTTATTTTCGGTTGCGTGGCGTAGGGTAAAGTTGCCATTGGTCGGCCATATAAGACAATTTTTAATTTTAAAAAATATATACCCAACAGTCGGCTAATAGCCGAATAAAGGAATACAGTGAAAGCTCTTATAAGCGGACACTAACGGTTCCAACATTTATGTCCGCTTATGGGAGGTGTCCGCATATAAGAAAGGCAAATAAAAAAATAAAAAAAAAATCAAAAAAAAATCGCAATATAAAAAAAAATATACTAGGTAACTTTTTTATGTAAAAATATGTATTGGAAAACATATGAACATAATACAACTTGTTGGCGCCATTGCCATCCAATACACTTACATATATAAGACACAACAAACTAATGAAATAACAACCGCAACGCAGGGTATTTACTAGAGATGTGACGAATAGTGGTTTTGCCGAATAGCCGAATACCGAATATTCGGCCAAATTGAAACCGAATATTCGGCCATACCGAATAATACAGTTTTGATTGATCTGAACGCGTAGCCACCAAAATGTATTCGAGTTTTGCGGGTTACGACACGACCTGTATTGGCACGTGTCGACGGTCGCGCCGTGCAAGCCTATTTAGTGTAAGGTACTCTGTTGCTAAGGGTGGTTGATGTTATAGATTATTATCGATTTATAATATTTATACCAATAAAATGAACAAAAACAAAAAGTCAAAAGTTTGGATCTTCTTTAAAGATACCGAGAACGATAAAAAAGCCCCGTGTACATTGTGTAATGTTTTAATTTCAAGAGGGGGCAAAGGAAAAGGAGCTACGACCACTTCGCTTACTTGTCAGAATAAATACTGTGCACAAAGACCACTGCCCGTTTGCATGGTGGAAAAAATACTCCCTCAAATTTCCAAAAATGAGCCAGATGGCAAAGGTTTATTTATCAGCTCCTGCAAGTACTGTTTACAGTGAACGCTTGTTCTCCGAAGCTGGAAATGTTTATGAGAAAAAGAGGAGTCGTTTATTACCTGAGAGAGCTGAGAGCTTGGTGTTTTTGCACCATAATCTACCACTTATTAACTATAAGTATTAATTATTTTTAAGTTTGTGAAGATTTTTTTTGCAGTTATATTTTTATAAATACGTACCTATTGCAATTTTTATTTGAAAATAAAAAATCATTAAAATCAGCCTTTTCCCATTTTATCACAACCTTAAAAAAAAATTCGAATATTCGGGGTCTTAAACCGAATATTCGGCCGAATACCGAATAGTCAAAAAGTGGCCGAATAGGCCGAATACCGAATAAATATTCGGCTTCGGTCCCATCTCTAGTATTTACATGAAGGGGAATCACCTAACTACATACTGCGGGGAAATACCAGGGCTGTCGAAAGAAATGAGTGATTTCTATACGTATTATGTATGTAATTTTCGTCCGTTGTTGGAGCTTCGTGTCCGCTCTTAAGAGCGTTTCGAGCCTGTCGGTGACAATCACCCCCGGTGACGCTTAAATGGGCGATTTCAGTTTGTTATGTTTACTGTCGATTCGACTTAACGTTAACGTTAAGCGAATTGAACGAAAACTATTTTTACGATCTGTCAAATAGCGGCTTCGTATTCGTATTCGTTATGGTTAACCGTTTGAATTTGCCAATAAAACGAAAACTGTCTAATGTACGGCTTTACTAACGGTTGACGATAAAATCTTTTACCGCGCGGTCTCTTACGTCCATTTTCCGGTCTCGATCGACAAAACGTTATTTTCTGGACCTGGACCTGGTTGCTTTAGCTTTATACCTAAGCATCAGACAACTGTCAACTATCGGCAACGCAGCCTCCGAAATCCGTCGGTCTCATCCGACGTGCCCCCTTCCACCATCATGCGGCTCACTGTCCCCCGCCGCATTTCCCCGCGCGCGCTCTTCATTCCAGTGTGAGATATCGTTGTTACTGTGTCGCCGTGCGTTGCTTCGAACCGCGCCTTTAAACCACTTTGTCTTAAATTCATTGTCGTAAAAAACATCAACAATTCGAAAAAAATGAACTGCTGAAAGTGCGTTGCGCGCTTTAATGCTTTCAAATTACGTTATTGTTTTGTTTATTCAATTGTTTTGTGTTTGGGGCTGATTTGTGTGATGTTGTGCTGAAGTGTCCTCGCCCAGAGAAAAGTTCAAAAATACTGGGATACTAAAAACGCGTCACACTAACAAGATAGAATTGTGTTTTTGGAACTGCTATTTTTGTGCCACGTCGCAGTGTTGTGAGTTATTTTAGTTCTCTGGACTGAGTGAATTTCATTATTTCGTATGATCGAGTAAGCCTTGGCCGCGGGATTCTTGTTCGCCGTTGTCCGACGGTCGACGATTTCTTGAAGAACGGTTTTTATGACGACGTGTTTGTAAGTGTTTTTCTAAAAAAGTTTTTTGGGTTAAATTACTTTTAAATTGGATTACCATACCTATGTAGTGTCTCGTTGGATTCTTAGATAAAGATTTAGGTAAGTTCTGCATATCATTGTAGTTAATTATTGTAATTAGTTTCTCCCAGAGTTAGGAGGTAGGTACCTCAGGTGTCTGAGGTAGGTACCCTTTATTTGTTTTCATTGTTTTTTTGTCTCATTATTGATAGGTAAGGTACGTGATTATTAACATTTCTTAATCTCATCTAATCATCTTTTTGCTAAGACGTAGTTCATACCCGCGGTAGTAGGTACCCACTTGGCAATATTTTTTTTACGTGTATTTAAAATTGCTAATATATCTAGGTACCTATGTAGGAATAGGTAATTTAATTATGTAGGTTACCTAGATTAAATTTAAACTCTTTATTAGTCCTAAATAAAAAATCTATTGAGTACTAATTCTGAGGTTATGTTATGGCTAAGGTTACGACAGAGAAGTAAATGGTTTGTCTGTCGTTGGACAAAGAAATACCTAATAGGTAGGTGAAAGTTGAAAGCGTTTATTATTTTTGAGATATTTTGGCACAAATAATCTGACCCTTTTTACAAACTCACCACCTCAATTAATAAAGCTATTGAAACTTTTTTATTGTTTAACCAGCCTTCTGGGATTTGGAGAAGGGAGTGTAACAGAATTCAGGCGACAAATTTACTGACGTCTTGTCATGGCGTGACAAACAAAACTAACTAGAAAAAAAATAAAACTATGTTCAATGTAGGTATTAAATTAAGAAACAAATGCCTTCACGCCTTATCATGATCATATAACCTCACATTATTTTGTTAAACTCCGTCTCGGAGGCACCCTCCCCCGAGCATACGTCAAAGTGTCTTTATGCACAGCTTTACGAAGAGGCTAGTAGGTATACCTACCTATTATGTCTTGTCTTACTTTTTTAATATCGAGAAGGCTATGGATTTAACCAATTTTTAGTGTCATACTGTTCTTCAAAGGCCGACAACCAACAGTACTTACTAGTACACTGGCATTAACAAAACATCAACTTGTCTAGGTTTTAAAAACGACATTCTTCCTTTTTTCTCGATAAATACCCGGGTAAATACCTATATAACTTTATTTAACATCATGAAGGTTGGAAGAATAAATTTAAAGTGTTATCTAGGTATATTCCTAATCGGTAGGTACTATATTAAAATAAATTCGATAACTTAGTCGTTTTTTAAGCAACTCCCAACAAAGATAATCGACCTTTACGGCTTGATATCAACATCCTTTTTCTCGGATCCAAATGCTGCAACAGTCGAACTCGAAGCAAAACACCATGCATAGACTAGGGTGAACGATCGAACAGGGGGAGAAACTTCACAACGTGTGTCGACGGCATTCACTTGTCAGTGACATACACTAAGGTTATGGTAGAAAAGTGACTCATGCATGCCCGGGGCGGTGCACTCTTGATTCTACCTGATATAGGTTAGATTTTGTAGGTAGGGGGGCCGATGAGAATTCCTTTACCTATTGACTACAGACAGTAGGTATTGGCATTTTAACCTGATTTTGATGTAAAATTACAAATATAGATGGGTAGAGCTTGCTGAGAAATTAATGCATTAGGTAAATGTTAACCTCATGTGAGTATAATTTTAATTCATTTAGTAAATGAATTAAAATTATACTCACATGAGGTTAACTTCAAAAAATTTCACAACCGATTTTAAAACTAGGTACCTACTTAAGATCTTTTATTTGATCTTTTATTTTTTAGATCTTGTTGACATACAAATATGACAACTAACAACTGCTATTTTATAACAACTGGCAGCTAATCCTAGATACCTATCTTTTCTTTAATGGGAGCTGAAAGTTCAAACACTAGACACACGCAGTAAAGAAAATAACAAATAAATAAATGAATCATAAATCAGTTGATAAAACTTGGAGAACATTTTATGTCTTGTCTATTTCGCGTCAATATTTGTTCCGACAAATCTTTAACAATATAAGACCTAAGTACCTAGGTGCTTTATGGATATTAACAATTTTTGCAGAGTCCCAAGATTTAGTTCTGTGGTTAATATGACAACAGTGTCGCCCTATCTTCAATGGAATTAAATCTTTAGCAGTTTTATCAAAATAACTTTTATTTAAATTCATTTTAGAAATAATTTTTTCTTTACATTTTAGGTACCTTGGTTTTAAAGATGTAGGTATTTTAGTTTTAACCATAGGACTATTTAAAACTTGAGAAGGAGAATAATCCATATGTTTCAATGGCATATTTCTATAATTTAGTAAAGCTACTTCAATTTTTTTCCTTCTTCTAATATTAAAGTAGCTTTACTAAATTAGAGAAATATGCCATTGAAACATATGAATTATTCTCCCTCTTGTGGGACGATGCTGTGAAACTATAATCTCTCAAATATAACTTTTTTTTTGGTGCACAGTATTCTTCATACTTTTGTTTAATAAGTTCAAGAGTTTTTACTTCAGTATCAGAGAAAATGAATGTGATACTAAGATACTAAATTCTACGTGACATTACAAAGGTATTTATATATCATAATATAATGGTTAACTATAAACATGTCATAATTTTTTTTTTATCTTGTACTCCTTTGAAAATGACCCGAAAGGGCCGAAACACGTGTCAGGAAACTGAATAAATTTGTGAAACATAACAAGTAGTTATTATTTTTCTTCCTGTGCAATGCAACCGTTTCACCAAGCATGTAGCCCAACACAAATTAATTAGGTATAACCCTATCTTACTATTATATAATATAGTTTCTTTCTACTTTGTTTAAGGGCACAATTCTCAAGGTCAATCATGTATACAATATCTATAAATGGCTTGAATGCAGGAGTAACTTCCGGAACCTTGCAATTATTAAAAAAATAATAAACAAGTAGGTATCTTATTTTGGAAGGGCTCTTCAGGGAGGCATTGACGAATAGTATGCTGGTATTTTTTTTTAATTAATGCACAGAAAAGTTAAAAAAAAGCAGTTTTTTGAAACCACTAAAATTGCCCAATTTACCTTAAAATCCTTGAAACGAGCCTTGAAAGTAAACACGTCGATTTTCAGAACTGAAGTAAAAACAACCATTTTTTTACTGGTAACACTATATTTTTTAGTCTGTCTAGATGTCATCTCTCCTAAGAATTCAAGAGAATATGTATTTGTCTTAACAGGAAAGGTTCCGTAATTGCACAAAACACGAAAGTAAACAAAACTATGACCGGCTGACTAACATCTGCCTTGACCAGTTCCAGAATATGTCTGTCTTTCTCCTTCGTATGACAAAGGCATAAAAATAACTACTCTGATCAACACAGCACTACAGTGCGCATGCGAATCATCAACAGTTCGGCAAATCGAATTGACGATAGAAAATGGCGTCGTCAATCCTACCATAAAATTTTCTATATAAGTATAGCATCATAACTTAAATCACAATGCCTACTATTGTCAAAACACAACATGAATAAAATTAACTCATATTTCTTGGAGAAAAAGCGTATAAAATAGATCAAACATTTTATTGCCTGCATGTTCACAATGCCTATCCACTTCCACGATAATGTTAGGCTCCAAATTCAAAGTTGACGAAGTAGGTATATTATTTAGACACTTTGATTGATTTTGAATTTGTTAGGAACTTTTCGAAAAAAGCGATTTAAAAACGTCCTATCATCAGGAACTTTGACGATGGATAAACTGTTGACACATCAGGAACAAACGTGATAGCATTTGATCAGCATAATATTGAGGTTATTATGAATTTATTATAAATTCTCCACGCGTTGATGTTTATTTCTATTTCGCAATTGCCTTGTGAGGTTGTTCTGCGGACGGCACAGGGTCGGCCAGCGGCAACATCAGTGATTTGCTGACAAAATAAAGATGGTATAATAAAAGGTACCACGTAGGTACCTATGTGTATGGTGCATACGTAGAGGAAAGTGTAATGTAATAAACATAACTCTTCGACGGTAGACAAGGCGGCAAATTGCGAGTGCTTTCGCGATTTCGAAGCAAATGATGTCATAAATAAAAGGATTGTTGAGCCGAGGTTGAAGTGTTTCTCCTAGAACAAGGTGGTTCTTGAAGTTACTGGCTCGTGTCGTATAGTGCATTGCACTCCTTTAATTTGTGCATAATGGAGACTTAAAGATGGGTCTGCATCATCGGCGGTAGTAGCAGATGAGAGCAACCAAATAACGCCAGGCAAGTACTTGAGCCAGCGATTAGCCCTGTTTTTCTTCTAGATATCGGCTAAACGAGAACACTACAGATCAATCCGTCTGGACACTATCTGTAACACCTATAATGCACTTCCCTTAGCCAGTCCACAAGTTCGAGCACTGGCACTGGGCGGACACTTCCGGCTTTTAATACTTTGTTCCAACATATACTATAATCAGTGACATTGATATGTCAAATCAATAAAATGACGATTAAGTACATTGAAATTTGCTTTCAATTAATTCAAGTGATTTTTAAACTGTTTTTGTAGTTGATAGTATAATTAAATAAACACTGACCAAAGCTTTATTACATGTTGAAGAAATTAAAACCATCAAATCGTCGACATGTCAGATGTTACAGTAAAATTTGTAGGTACTTCTTTAAAATGGCCTATATCTAGAGTTGGGCATGGTTATGGAGGACTTGAGGTAGGAGGCCGATCGCAATGCATTGGATTCGGTCCCAAATTAGCATCGGTAATTCAGCTTTACGAGTTGCCATAAGATGGCGCTCGTGTTCGAAGTGGGCTATCAAATAAATGGTTTCTTATGGACGCGATAACTATTTTTATTTAAATTAGTTCTTTAAGGAACAAATAAGGACTTTTATATGAATTTACACTTACTTTGTTATACTTATTAGTAAACTCGTCCTGTATGCTTCAACGATGCTTCGTTTTTAAAATACAGGAACATTCTAGCTAGAGGGATTTACCTTTGGAGCTAGAAAGACTCAGAAAGAGACTTATTTGGCTGCGTTTCATCTCTGAAGAAGATCCCGGGGTCTTACACCCCGACACAATAAAGCAAACTACTTTTATAAATTGTACCATTATTCATTATAAATATGGAAATTAATTACAATACAACGTTATTTGTCTTGTCTTGCCTTTAAACGTTATTTGTTATTTCGAAAAATAAAATGTCAATTGTCAAAAGTAAAAGTTAAAAACTATGGAGGATCTAGTTTTCCATATTAAAAACGAAGAAGAAGAAGACAACATCAGCCCACTTCGGACGCGAGAGCCATCTATCGGCCAATAGCGAACTAACCAAAAAACCTGGACAGAAATTGAAAATGCTGCCATTGTCGATCGGCCTTCTACCCTCTAGTTCTCCATAGGCATGGTCAATTGACCGCGGTCAATGTGAATGAATGAAGAGTACTTAATTTTTAGTCAATAGTTAAAGGTATGTAAAAAAGTTGTCCAAAGTTCTTATCATACAGGGCGTAAAAAAAAGTGCTGTCACAGCTAGTCTGTCCCTGCAGCTGTGAGTAATTCGCAACACTTTCTGGGATAGTAATTTGAAGGGTCTTACCTGGTATACATCATATGAAAAAAAAAATTAAATGTACCTGTTGGTTTAATAATTATGTATATATCTCCGAAGAGGAGGCCGATATGAAAGAAGTTTACTTATATGAACTTGTAGTATTCTTTTCACGTGTTTTTTTCATATCCGGAAGATTTCCCACATTTTCCCGGACACCCTGTATATCAATGTAGACACCTAGTGTGAACCTATCGGACCTCGGTTTCGGTGGCCACCAAATTTTTTGCATCTCGAATTCGACTTATCACGGTAGCACGAACATTTTCTCGATCGCCAGCCAGTAAATTGTCGTAAATATCAGAAATGTCAAAACAGTAAATTTAAAAGTCGAAAAGTAAATCTCGATCTTAAAACCGCATAAAACACGATGGTTGCAAAAGTAGATTTTAATCGTCGGCCGGCAGAAAGTGGGCCAACGATCCGGCTCGGGCGCGTTTCTCCTCGGGTCGCGGCCAATGCCTCGGAAATGCGGCAACGTCGCCTCGTGACAGGTTGCGCTACAACACTTTTCCTTGGGTGTTCTTTGGTGGTACCGGTTGCGGCGTTGTCAGGTTTTTTGACTTGGCGATCCGAGGATCTGGGATATTTGACAACATTTTTGAGGTTGTTTTCGCTCTACACGCTCACTGATCCGCACTTATCGTAATTTTTATATAATATAATAATAATACCTACCTATATACAGGATGTCCCAACTAATGGATCATTTATGCCTAATTTTTTTTATCCACGTTTACTTAATTCTCAATAAATAAGTAATTAGGTATATATTTAACATATCGTTCTTGCCATCTAGCATTAAACGCACATATCTCAAAAACTAATTAAAATGTCGATAAATGAAGTATTTATATCGTTTTTACGTATAAAATACCAATATTTCATAATTTGAGGTGAAGCCGTTTCGAAAAGTTAGGGACAAAAAATATAAGTAGGTATGCCAGAATTTACCAAACTCATATTGTGTAACTAGGAGAGTTGGCAAAAATCATGATTTAAAAAAATCAAAAAAATGTGATTTTTTTATTTTAATCAGATTTTTTTTACCTAATTGAAATCAGACTTTTTTTGATTTTACAAAGTTATTTATATTTATATTAAGAATTTCATTATTTTTCAGTAGTAACACAGTTACAACAGTAAATAATTAAAATCTCGATTAAAATGCAGTAAATATTAAAGAATGGATAGTATACAAATATAAATTTGTTATTTTTTTTAGTTTTAACATTACTAGATACTAATACAAACTTTAACAAACGGTAATTCTAAAAACAAAAAAAATACGTAATACCTACATTTCGAGCTACATTCTTATTATACCATCCTTTTTTTTTTTGTTTAATTGATGGCATTTGGCTAATTAGACATGCAGCCAGTCGCAAAGTGAAAAGAACAGTATTATTTAAAACATAAACAGGGATACACGCTTCACGCCACTGGGGTCGACAGACCCCCCCTGACAAGGGCGACTTTATTTTAAGACACAGAGGTAAAGAAGATAATGCGTGTTAATATAGCTTCATTAAAATTGCACTTCAAAACAGAAAATGTACATAATGAATCCTATTAAGTATTTTTTTAAATCTTTTCTGTGGTATTATTTTATTTGTGTGTGTTAAATGCCTTAAACCCATATATAAACTATGTATTTGCGGACATCCAAATTATTTCATAGAATATCTGCATTTATATTTGGACTTGCATCCAGGAACGCAACAACAATATTATTGTCACTATAAAATTTGAAAAACTAAACCAGGAATTAAAATGGACAAGGGAGATGCACTTATTTAATATGCATAAATATGAAAATCCGTGCAAATGCAAAACCAACATCGAATAAATCCAGCCGATTTCGTAAGGTCACCTGCCACAGAATTCATGGAGACGAGACGGACGGCTACGCTATGATAAAAAGATAATCAGGTTTCAGTCACTTGTAAATATAAAATATAAGATTTTAAATATAAAATATCACTGTGTTCTAAAAATATGTTACTTATGCTTTCTTAATACAAATATCGTTAGAATACACTATTTTTAATTCTAGCAGCGTTGATTTTTTTTATATTATATTTTATATCTTCTCGATAACTTTCCTGATTTTGGCAATTATTTTAAAAGGACCTTTATTTGATTTCACAGAATACTACAACTCTTGAGCTTTATAAAGCAAGATGCTTTAGATTTGAATTAAACAGTTTTATTTCAAAATAAAAAATCCAGCAGGCGTTTAAACATTTATTGAAGTACCTAAAAACTATGGAGGACTTGAGGTAGGAGGCCGATCGCAATGCATTGGATTCGGTCCCAAATTAGCATCGGTAATTCAGCTTTACGAGTCGCTGTAAGATGGCGCGCGTGTTCGAAGTGGGCTATCAAATAATGGTTTCTTATGGACGCAATAACTATTTTTATTTAAATTAGTTCTTTAAGGAACAAATAAGGACTCTTATATGAATTTACACTTACTTTGTTATACTTATTAGTAAACTCGGCCTGTATAAAGTTCCAACGATGCTTGGTTTTTAAAATACAGGGTATTAAACATTCTAGCTATACCTTTGGAGCTAGAAAGATACTTATTTGGCTGCGTTTTCTCTCTGAAAAAGATCCTGTCTTACACCCCGACACAAAGCAAACTCTACTTTTATAAATTGTACCATTATTTATTATAAATATGGAAATTAATTACAATACAACGTTATTTGTCTTGTCTTGCCTTCAAACATTATTTGTTATTTCGAAAAATAAAATGTCAATTGTCAAAAGTAAAAGCAC
The DNA here is from genome assembly GCA_963969555.1 of Polydrusus pterygomalis. Taxonomy (NCBI): domain Eukaryota; kingdom Metazoa; phylum Arthropoda; class Insecta; order Coleoptera; family Curculionidae; genus Polydrusus; species Polydrusus pterygomalis. Next base: position 23,128,035 of record OZ018378.1, on the reverse strand, counting down.
AGAAAAATAAAGGGTTTAAGTAAAAGTTAAAAACTATGGAGGATCTAGTTTTCCATATTAAAAACGAAGAAGAAGAGGACAACATCAGCCCACTTCGGACGCGAGAGCCATCTATCGGCCAATAGCGAACTAACCAAAAAACCGGGACAGAATTTGAAAATGCTGCCATTGTCGATCGGCCTCCTACCCTATAGTTCTCCATACTAAAAACAAACCGATGTCAACGTGTTATCATGATTTGACAAATTGACAAGCAAAACTAACCTAACCTAAAATTATTTATGGGGAAAAAAACACACAGTCGTCTCCACAAATAATTTATAAGAAGTCAGTTTATACAGGTGGACATGTTTCGGCACTAGAAAGTGCCATCATCAGCACCGAAGGGCTAAAATAAATTGAGAATAGAAAAAGAATGACAAATCAGATCAGTGTATGTACTTACCCCAAGTGCCACTTACACGAATGAATGTAGACAAAATTTAAAAACATGAAAAGGACAAGAACATGTTGTATAATTGGACGAAAACAAAGTTAAAAAAATTAAAAATCGATTTTAAAAAACCGAAAAAAAATCGATTTTTAATTTTTTTAACACTTAATATTTTAACTTTGTTTTCGTCCAATTATACAACATGTTCTTGTCCTTTTCATGTTTTTAAATTTTGTTTACATTCATTCGTGTAAGTGGCACTTGGGGTAAGTACATACACTGATCTGATTTGTCATTCTTTTTCTATTCTCAATTTATTTTAGCCCTTCGGTGCTGATGATGGCACTTTCTAGTGCCGAAACATGTCCACCTGTATAAACTGACTTCTTATAAATTATTTGTGAAGACGACTGTGTGTTTTTTCCCCATATCTTCACGGCTCCACTCTGAGATAATGGACTACTTTCGTAAAATTAAAATTATTTAGTTGAACTCCGTGCCGCTGACTTTAAGACGCCACCTGAGGTGGATCTCACCCCTCGGCCCTCGGAGATGCCCCCTGGATCTGTCAATGTGCCTTTATGAACAGGCTAGTATATTATGCTGTCTCACTCACCTCTTCAAAAACGAGAAGGCTATGTTACGACCTAATATAGAAAATGTCATGGAATATTTTTTATTATTTGTAAAAATAATACTTATTCCCTGTTATACAATACCAAATATTGACTTAGCTCGATATTTGTTTGATAAATATTTGCTAATATTGTAGTAAGTAAACTCGGAGTTTACAATTTCTGTTACTAACTCATCCAATACCGGAAACAGTAATGATTAGGCGGTTCAATAAAAACGTATCAATAGCTTTGTTCCAACCCAGCAAAAAGTCGTTTTTAAACGGTAATTATCGCAGCATCAATTGAATTTTGTACTTGGTGATCGATTGGTTATAATGTGAAATTAATTAAGCAACTGTAAATTTCAGTTCAGTAACGATTTTCTTGCTGGGTTGAAACAAAGCTAAGTATTGCTGCACACCTTACATCGATCATTTAATTATTAAACTTTGCCGCTCTACATTATGGTGGGCCGGCCGACTGGAAGCGCGGCGTTATCATACATCATCAGCTGATTACAGTTAAAAGGTAATTCTGTTGAACCTGTACTACGATTCTTAAGGACATAATAATATAGCGGTTGCTCAAACAGCCTTAAAAACTAAGCCGACTTAACTGGGTTTTCCACTTTACAAATAGGAACTTTGGTATTTTATATTTTTTCATATTGGAACTTTCTTGAAGCTGATTTGCTTTCTACCCGGCTTGGTATAAAAAAAAGTATTAACGTGTTATCGCCTTCAAAACGTTCAGAGTATATTTTTTTAAATTTTCAAATACCGTGCAAGTAAAAATTATTTGCATCAAAGAAGGCTTGTATTAAAGAACGTGGGGCTTGGTTTAGATGACAATGATATGGGGACGATATATCTAACCAAATCTAGGTTAAAATTTTGTCAAATTCATATTATGACGTGATATGCCAAACTAAGTAATGAGTAATAAAATAAGTAGACAAATACAAATTTATTTTTGTTGTTTACAAAATTAACAAAGTAAGAATATACAGAAAGAAAAAGAAAAATAATTCCATAAATTGCTGCAATTGGCCACCGCCATGCTCCAAGCATGCAGCAGCAAATTCACACTTCTCTTCATATTTTCGAAAGTGTTAACCAGCATCTCTGGAGAAATGTTACCACATTCTTGGTTATCCTTTCTTGTAATTGTTCTAAATTTGCAACAGGTGTTTTAAAAATAGTGTTCTTTAAATGAGGAAAAACGAAGTAATCCATAACCGTTAAACAAGGTGATATAGGTGGGAATTCAATGTCTGATCGAAAGCTGATCAATCTGTCGTCGAAAAAATTGCGTAAGTAGTTAATAGTTTCGGCGGCTGTATGGGCGGTTGCACCGTCCTGTTGAAAATATCCAAAACGTAGTTCGTCGTCAAGTAATTGCTCCACAAATGGATTCAAAATATTGTCTCTATACCGCTGTGCTGTAACTGTGTCATGGAAAAAAATAGGACCAACAATTCTTCTTCGGGAAACAGCTAACCAGACACCAATTTTTTGAGGGTGCAATCGTGCAATGTGGACTCTACAAAAAAAGGGTATTTTCACTACTCCACGTGCGTGTATTCTGAGAATTCACATAACCGGAGCCAGGCTTCATCCGAAAAAAATGTCAGGTCTAATAAATTATTTATTTCCAATAAATTTTGGGTAAACTATTGAGAGTAATTCCTGCGTCTTTCAAAATCTGCGGCTTGTATTTCTTGGAATACTTGCACTTTATAAGGAAATAAATTTAGCTACTTTTAAGAATAGTCCTGCATGTTCCATAAGATCTTCCCACTTCTTGGGACAGGAGTCTTATACAATTTGTTGGCGTATTTTGCCTTATTTCACGACCGTTTGCAACAAGTTCTTCTGTTCTTACAGATGGTCTTCCTGCTCCTTTTTTGTGTTGTATAGAACCCGTTTCCCTAAACACAACAACGGTTCTTTTCAGGCAATGATAAAAATCCCCAGCAATAAAAGCAACGTTAGGAAAATGTTCGTGAAAATCGTCCATGCACAAACCCATATTGTATTGCCACTCACCATTTACTCTAACCCCGTTTCGAAAATACGCTTCAACCATGGATGTTTTGTGCTGTTCCGTAAAGCCCATCATTGTGTGAATTGTTCAAGAAATTGGAAAAATTAGCGATGAATCAAATTAGGTGTAACGACTGTCAAAGATGACGGAATAACTGATTGATTGTTAATTCAGGGAGTTACTGACACCCAACAGGTATTAAGCTCTACGGCTAAGCATTACGTCCTTAGATGCAAGGCCCTCTTTGATGCAAATGATTTTTGCTCTCACGGTACATACCTAGGTAATTGGTTTACCAAAGCACACGAAGCCTACTGTGGTTTTACCACAAAGTAAGTGTAAATTTAGAAATGCATATGTAATTTCTGAGCTATCTTTATATCGCAAAAGCCCGTGGCAAAAGCTCATGACATAAAAAAATATTGTTTTGACATTTTTCCCGTGCATGGAATATAAAAGTATTCCTTTTCGAAAACAAATTGGGACTATAGGTACCTACCTCGTTTATAGATCGATCTTTTGTCCCTTTCACCTACCAACGATGACTAAACAAGATAGACATCTCGTTCTCATTATCATAACAAGTCGACGAGACGTCAAATGCATAGGTTCATCAGGTTCCTCGCGAGTTTAACGTGAAAATATACACCAAATTTTACTCTACGCTGTTGTCGAAGACTCGAAAGGAAAGACTCGCCCCATTTGGATTTTTTTTTAGCTTAAATTGACTTTATTTGTAACTATTAAGAATTTAACAGTGATATGGCGTATGGCGGCACACAATGCTGGTTTCAAGAAATGTTGTAGGCTCACAGCCAATTAAAAATTTAACTTCACAGTCAGAACTTAAAATGTTAATACCCATGTCAAAGCTAGGGGTGTGCAACAAAATCGAGTAATCGATTATAATCGATCGATCGATTATTCGATTAGAGATACTTTTTTTTTATCGATTAACGTTTTCGATTTCTTATTCGAAAAAAAAATTACCTACGATTTTTTGATTAATCGATTATTAAGCAATTGAAAAAAAAACGATTTTTCAATTAATCCAAAATCGAAAAAAAAAAACGATTTTTCGATTAATCAATTGACCAAAAAAACTATTTTTCGATCATTCGAAAATATAGGTATGTTTTTGGATGATTGAAGTTGCTAGTTACCTACTTATTATTGCTTTAAGTCTATATATTTATTAGCAACCCTATTACCCTGAAAATCGGTTTAGAAAATATTATAGCATATTATTTCAAGACAATCAACGAAATAATTTAAACAAAGTTTCAATCTGTGCGCCTTTCATAAAATTAATATTCTTAACGATCTAATATTTGAATAAACTTTTTGATTTATATTGATTAAATCAGTCGATTATTCTCGATTAATCGATTATTATTTTCGATTAATCAGAAATAATCTATTATTCTCGATTATTTTCGATTAATCGGAAATAATCGATTATTTTTGATTAATGGATTATTTTCGATTTTTGATTAATCGATTATTTTAGATTAATCGGATATAACTAACCAAGTATTTTCGATTAATCGATTATTTCAAATAATCTAAAATCGATTTTCTTTTTCGGTAATCGCACAGCCCTAGTCAAAGCTACCTTACCCTATTTGATTATTAAATTTTCAATAGTCGTTCCAATCCTCCCCCACCAAAAAATTACGATTTACAACTGCCCAACTCCCTATTTGAAATTACTCAAGGTCAATTATTCATTCATCAAAGCATATAAATATCTACCTGGTTTGTCTACTAATACATAATTACTTATATTATAAAGTTAATGAGAATCTCGACCTTTACTTAATTATTTTTCAGAACTATTCATTTTAATATGGCCGTTTTTATACAGAATTTTACAAAATTACCGGTGTGTGAAACTATCCCGGCAATTAAATTTATTTAAACAAATTCAAAATCGGTTGTTGACATTCTTTTAAATCATTCGAAAACAACGAGGACCGCTTTCTTTCCATAAATCTGACGAAATAGAAGTGTCTATATTTTGAAACTTATATCCCACCGTTTTCCTTTGTTTGTCAGTTAAGGGTATTGGATGGGTGGGAGACCTTGTTTCCAAAATTGTTTAACTACATGTTAAAAATTGCTTGGGCACGGGTATTTACATTTTAAATTGTGGTATTTTCTATAAAAAAATATTTATACAGTGTGTCCCAAAGTAGAAATATGACGATATCGTTGATATCGATAATGTTTTTTTCTATTTGACGTTCATAATAAGTTCATTATGAACTTGAAATGAAGTTCATAATGAAGCTATTTCGATACGCGTTTTTTCTTTATTTGATGTTGGTAACATTGAAATTGAAAAATTGACGTAAAATCACGTCTTTTGAAATTCAAAAAAAATTAGCAAAATCGCCCGATTTTCCGAACGCTCTGTATATGTACCGAATGTACAAGGATCACACAACGTATCCAATTTCAAATTTCATATCGCTAAAATAACTTTAGAATCTCGTGGTGAAAATGGGTCAATAAATCAAAAAATGACAGTTCGCAAAATAATTTTTGTTGTCCAGAGGTTACTATGATAAAAAATATTATTACCAACATAAAATTTAGACATAAAAATTTAAAGGATCTATTTTCTTTTTAAATATGTATTTTTTATTGAAAAAACTACAAATAGAAAAAATAGTATAAAGCGCGTGGTTCATAAGGCGTTTTAGCGCAAGTGTCAATAAAAAAAACTCGAGTTTTTTAATTGAAGTGTGTATGACGGAGTTCAACCAAATAATTTGAGGTTAGTTTTGCTTGTCAAATTGTGACAAGACGTTGACATTTGTTTAATAATTTAAAATTTTTAGGTTAGTGTTATGACCGAGGTTATGACGTTAACACGTATATTTTCAGTGTAATTTTGTTTGTCAAATCATGAAAGGACGTTGACATCGGTATATTTTCAGGTTAGTTTGTTTGTCAAATCATGACAAGACGTCATAATATTAAAAAATCAACTGCCATTTTGTTTTCTTCTCGGCTATACAATTGGTTTGTATCTTTACTAGGTTAGTAGTAGAATGCTGTGACTAACGTAACCTGCTTTTTTTAGTGAACAGGCCTGTATTCTGTTTAACTTACTCCTCCTTGATCCCAGAAGGTTCTAATCTCCGAGAGAAAGCGACAGAAACGTCAAAGTACCTGTGTTTGCCCAAAACCCTCGCCAAAACCTTAATTTCTTAATTGACACCAACTTTGTAAACAAAACCTTTTTTTCCTGGTTCCTAAGATTTTGTCAGTAGAAATAAATTATTACTATTCTAAACCTACATTCTATAAGAAGCCCGTTTCTCGCTCTTAAGCATTGTTTTTAGAATAGGCATAGAGAGATAACAGCAAAAGAAACCATCCAATATAAAAATTTTACCGTTCATAATTTAGGCCACCCTTTTTTTGGCCCAACCCAAGATTTTACAAAAAAAACAACAAAGGTATTTATTAACATTAAATTAACTGTTGTTTATATCAATTTTTACTATCCATAAAATAATAATTTTATGGTGCTTTATTTTTATTTGGAAGCGGTCACCGTCTACAAAACGAAACCAATTTAAAAAGCAATCTCCAAACATTGAACTCCCCATACAAACAGTATCGATTCAAGGCCACATTGATTTGCATAATTGGAATAAAAGTTGTACATAGGGGTGTTAAACTTTGACTATTAATAGGAAAAATATTTCAGGGACGGGGAATTACATTAATATTTTTATAATTGATATGGCAAGTTTGTCCAGGTGCTGGCAATTTTATATTGTGCTATTTACCAGGCTTTAGAGATACCCTAATTACCTACATATACTTAGGTATAGTGTTGTAAAATTTCCGGAATTCTATTTTTTGGAAATATTGGAAAAAAATTAAAAACTAAGAAACTCAAAAAAAAAACATTTAATAAAAATACTTATATCACTGTAGAATAAAGAAATATCGATGTCGATATATTATGTAGGTACTCTGTTTATATCATCCAAAAAATGGAGAACAAAATACATAAACACAAATAAAGGTTAAATATGCAAAATAAACAAAGAATACAGTCAAATTCGTTAAAAAAACAATCAAGAAATAAGTCGAGCAAGAGGCATATCTTCATCGCTGTCAACATCACCTTCAATATTATATTCAGCATCAATGCCTACTTCGTAAAAGTCAACTTCCTCTAAATCTTCAACAGTTTCCGTCGTGGGACACGTAGAGTAGTTTAGTTGCTGTGTCGTTAGTAAGTATGTTCCTTTTTTTTTAAATAAATGTAACTATAAATGCTAAAACAGCGCTCAGTGGCTGCTGAAGATGCTGGCATCACCAAAATCCGTGACGCTACCTTTGATAATGAAGATGATGAACAAAGACCTTTCCACCTGTTAAAACTACTTTTCCATATAAAATTATTGCCCAACAATTTGCCGCTTCTACAACGGTTATTTGGTGTTTGCTCAATTACTACTTACTAAAATCCGAATGGAAATTAAATTGTCGAGAAAATTTTACAAATAATCCCTTTTAAGTCAAAAACTTGACTAGTTAGGTATAGGTATAGATATGATATAAAAAAATTAAGAGCCAATTTAAGTAGCTTTTCAAATCAGTGATAAGATAATACCTATACCTACTACGTTTAAAAAAATTAACTTGATCACCTTGTCAATTAACCAAATTTACTGTATTTTTAAACCACCGTATATCGCAAAAACTGTCCACCAAATTTCAGGGTATTATTTTAAAGTTAAAAAATATCAAAATTTTTTTAAGTCGAAAAACATCTCTGATTTTCGAAAAACATCATGTTTTCAAAAAGGCAAACAAATAATGGGGCATTACAATACAAATAAGATTACACTCCATGCATGGCCGGTGGATTATATTAATTGCGAATACACTCCCTAACCGAGGTATCACAATTATTGGAAATACGAGTACACTCCCTGACCGAGCTCACTATTTTGTCTTTATGTGCCCCTATCTTTTGTCATACGGAAGTTTCAGATTTATTTCGATGTCGCGGACTATCTAATGTCATTTACGTCGCGGAAAACGGCTAGCGTTATAATTATCCTGGCTTATTATGGCCTACATTATACGTTCATTAAATAATAATAAACACATTATTATTTAGGTATTTATTTCTCTTACGCATTCTTAGTATCACCAGGTATAATTTATCCAAAGTCAGTGTAATGACATTCCAATCATTCCATACGCATACAAACGGCGGTAACTCTTTGAGATTGTTTACCGCCGTATGGAATGTCATCACACTGACTTTGGATAAATTCTACCTACCTACCTAATAGTGCTTACACAACATTAACACCAAATTTTCTATATTTATCGGTCCTGTATTGTCTTTGAAAACGTGTCGCGTTTTTTCAATAAAAAATGTGTTATTTTTAGTATCCGACCGAAACAAGATTTTCAGCCGAAACCGAATCTTCGGCCTTGGTCTCAGTTTCGACCGAAACCGAAATTTATTGATACATTATGTTAACAATTTTATTGTATACTGAAATATAATATTTTATATAGGACGAGATCGATCTTGGGAACGGATTGAACTCTTCCCACCTAAAAAAAAAAAAGGTCGACAGAATTTTTTTTATTTATATAGACAACACTGCCTACGAAACTCACCCAAGCCGAACAGTGCGCGACAAGACAATTCACGAACACTGAGTTTCGGCGCGGCCGGCGCCGGCGGTTCGGCCGAAACCAAAACTAGCCGATGTCGGTCTCTAGTTATTTTAGTTTAAAATAATAATTTGATAAATTCCATTAACTTGTCGAGAAGGCGGGCCTCGTGCATATCATTTGTGAAATGATTTCATCTCGCTGTCATAAAAGTACAATTATTAAAAAAAATACCTTGAATTTTTACCTGCGTTGATGATTTAGAATCGTTTGACCTTCGGTTTCATTGCTTCGACTGAAACCGAAGATTATAGTCCGGAAGCCAGCGACCCTTTGGAATTCGTGGTCCAATCTATCCAAAGCCCATATTTTCTCCTATGCATCATTTAGTATACAGTAGCTGGGTTCGGGATTGTTTACGGAGCTGGAGTAGAGTTAGAGTGGCGTTTTAATCACGTGACCTTGGAGTTTTAGGTGTATGAATGGTCTGTCCCGAACGCTCGAGAGTTTTTAGAGTTAATGACCATAACCTCAATCGCTTGTTTCGTCTTTGTGCTTCATCACTTTTTCATATTATGTAAATATTTTGTGTTTTTTGTACCTTTATTATTTAATTTACAATATGGATTTCTTTCGTCATCTGGTGCCAATACTTAATTTTGTCAGAGAAATATTTTTTTGAAGATTTTTCTGATGATGAGAATGTTGAAGTAGTTGAGAATTTTGCAGAGCTTACAGTACCTCTCATGTCCAATAAACAATTTAAACTTCATTTCCGAAAGACAAATAAGCTAAACTCATAACCTATGAATATGTAAAATACTAAAAACACGATCACTGCGCATGCCCGTTTCGGAGTTCTTCTCTCGCGAGGTGGGACTCTTGGAGTGAGCTCCTTTAACTCCGTGTCGCAATACCCGACCGCACTTCGAGTCACACCTTTTACTCGAAAGGACAATACCCGAACGGATCGGGAGCGTTTTGTGCACATAGAGTTAAAAGAGTGAGCATCCCGAACCCACCTAATACAGGCAAGCTTGATGTTACAGGGCCGGCTTTCAATGTAAATAAATGAATACAAAATGGACTTGAGGCGAATTAAAAAGATATACAACGCAAACAAAGTTCGAAATATTACTAAATACTGAATTTGTGTCGATGAAGCGAGACGATGAGGTAGCTTCGTCAAACGTCGCAAGCACAAATGATCAAAATCAAATCAAAATAGGCTTTATTGTTTTGAAGAACAATCATTCTTATTAACAAAGCTAAAAAGAAATACAACTAATATAATATACTACGAATACATAAATTAAAAGAAATAAAAATTATAATTTTTTTCTTCGTCAAAAATATATAGCTAAATAGGAAAACTACAAACATAGTAAACAGTACAAAGACAAACTCAACAAAACAAGATGACGAAATGCTTGCCGGAAATACTAAGTTAAAAATGCGTCGTTGTAATACTCGACTATGGAGGACTTGAGGTAGGAGGACGATCGCAATGCATTGGATTCGATCCCAAATTAGCATCGGTAATTCAGCTTTACGAGTTGCCATAAGATGGCGCTCGTGTTCGAAGTGGGCTATCAAATAAATGATTTCTTATGGACGCAATAACTATTTTTATTTAAATTAGTTTTTTAAGGAACAAATAAGGACTTTTATATGAATTTACACTTACTTTGTTATACTTATTAGTAAACTCGGCCTGTATAAAGTTCCAACGATGCTTCGTTTTTAAAATACAGGAACATTCTAGCTAGAGGGTTTTACCTTTGGAGCTAGAAAGATACTTATTTGGCTGCGTTTCATCTCTGAAGAAGATCCTGTCTTACACCCCGACACAAAGCAAACTCTACTTTTATAAATTGTACCATTATTTATTATAAATATGGAAATTAATTACAATACAACGTTATTTGTCTTGTCTTGCCTTTAAACGTTATTTGTTATTTCAAAAAATGAAACGTCAATTGTCAAAAGTAAAAGCACAGAAAAATAAATGGTTTAAGAAAAAGTTAAAAACTATGGAGGATCTAGTTTTCCATATTAAAAACGAAGAAGAAGAAGACAACATCAGCCCACTTCGGACGCGAGAGCCATCTATCAGCCAATAGCGAACTAACCAAAAAACCGGGACAGAAATTGAAAATGCTGCCATTATCGATCGGCCTCCTACCCTCTAGTTCTCCATATACTCGACCACCTCGTAATAGGCTCTTCCCGCCAGTAGTTCCTTTATAGTTCTTTTAAAATTTTTAAGGGTTGGTATGTTTCTTAGGGCGATGGTAAACTCGGCCGCTTTAAGAGATTATGTACTAATCCCACAGGTAAACTCGGCCTGCTAGAAATTTTATTCCTTAATCTTCATAGATAAACTCGGCCGGTAGATGACCCTAATTATGATTTACGCCCACTCCAATCGGTTCTAAAAGGTGTATTGGCAACCGGTTTGTTCGTTGTTATCAAAGCATTTTTTTAAATTTTAAATATTTGTTATACTAAACTAGTCGCAAATATCCATAGTTATCATATTAAAATTAAAGAAGTACTAAAAAGTCTACTACTACTATACTAGTGTGGATTGTTTAAGTGTGCAACATATGGGAATTTTTTTTATTACCGATTTCTCAGAAAATTGTATTCTTGATAAAAGTTGGTGCATGTTCGATAATCATGTTAGGTGCACTTGGAATGGTTGCAAGTCAAACGGCGTACAGGGTAGGCCAAAAAATATAAAACTTGTACAAGAATAAAGTACCCCTATTTCAGAAAATTCAGCAAAATGGTATAAAAAAAAGTTGTTTAGAATTAAAAGTTGTGCACAGATTTAAAACCGTGACCTCCTAAAATTAAAAAATATATATTTTTAAAAAACATTAATAATTTCCCAAAATTTTTTTTTTATATTCACCATAAAGATCTTCATAAATTAATCAAAATCAAATCAATTTCACATATCTTTGTTTAAATGCAAGCATATTTGTAAAATTTACTTGACTTTTTAATTTATTAAGGAATCATAAACTTCATGTTTGTTGCAAGGATATTAAACACAACTTTAAAATATCCTAAACATTTATTTTAATAAGATAAAACATTAGTAATGATAATATGCTAATTAAGAAACTATCATTTAAAGTGCAAAATTTTAATTTCAAATGTTTATTAAAAAATCTTTATTCTTGGACAAATTTTATATTTTTTGGCCTACCCTGTAGGCCGTTTGACTTGCAACCATCCCAAGTGCACCTAAGATGATTGTCGAACATGCTCCAACTTTTATCAAGTATAAAATTTTCTGAAAAATCGGTAATAAAAAAAAGGCCCATATGTTGCACACTTAAACAACCACACTGTATACCTGGGCGACCAGGCCGAGTTTATCTGTACAGCTTAAGACCTTATTTTGACCGCGAGGATTAAAATATTTTAAGCGGCCGAGTTTACCTCTGCCCGTTTCTTATTTTCTCAGGAAAATGGTTAAACAATTTACGGCTTTCGTAGTTTCTAATAAAGGCAGAAGACGGCATGGGCAGGTACAGGTTTTTTGATCTTCTAGTTCTAGTATCATGAGAGTGCATGGTCAGGCACCGGCAAGTATCGTTATGCTTCTATATCATGCAGACAGTTTCAAGAACAAACAGGCATGGCAAAGTTCAAATTTTCTTATATATAAATAACGGTCTGCAATAGTCTGCATGACTCTCTGCCATACCATAGACAATTTACCTTTAGATAAACAAACAATAATCACGAAAGTGGCAGTTTTATGGCCTCGCGCATGTAAACAAAACTGGGAACTATTAGACATGCGCACTGCAACATTATCGTTTGACGAATGGGAAAATAGACAGGTCCGGGCTTTAAAATTTAAATTCTTGCTCATATGCCACCATAGAGGGTTTATTTTACCCCTATTTGGGCATAATACAATTATACAACGGCAGCAACTAGTATTGGTCATTGTTTATATTACAATCCGAGTCACTAAAAGCACAAACATTCACTAACTAAACTACACAAAAACCAGAAATCCATAAATATTAAACACCAGTCCCACAATCCACGATAGCCGATCCGATAGCTGAAAACTTTAGAAAACTACAAGGAATCCGCAGAGAAGAGAAACCTTAAAACACAACAACAAAAATGGCGGCCGAGCCGGTTCTGGAGAGTATTCTTGAGCGCTTCGATTATTGTCGATAAAGTAGGACGGCCGATAACACGAGGTTTGTGCGCATGCACGAAGGTTCCCCGAATGAAGACAGCTGACCGACGAGTCATGCGCTCGGACGTATTTTTTCACCCATAAAACGTAACTTTTGTTTGCGCAGGAGATAAGCTGTAGGCATCTAAAGGTAAATTGTCTATGTGCCATACACACCACAAAGACATCTTACAGCTTTTGCAAAGCAACAAAGTATTTGCTTAGCTAAGTTGTTAAAGGAACGCTTCACGAACAACTTCGTATAGTTGAGTAATAGATGTGTTTTGGACTTCCATTGCTTTTAGTTTTTCATATCACAACGTTTCAACTGGTAAATATCTCCAGTCGTCTTCAGGTGAATACTAAAAACTTCGTATAGTTCGTATGAGAAATAGAGAGGGGCATACTTAACCGCGGCAAGGGGGGAGGAAAAAATCTTTGCTGTGCTAACTTTAACTTAGCACAGCAAAGATTTTTCCTCCCCCCCAGTTTTTAAAAGGAGCGCTCGAGTTAGCCGATGGCTTTGCTTTGCTATTTAAAGGTAACTTAAAGGAACTCTGCTTGCATTTTTCCTATAACTACTAAGTACTTTACCAAATTCAGCTTTGCTCAGTTCAGCGTACAGGGTCTTTGATTATATTTACGTGGGTTCTGGAGTCTTTGTTTTTGAAGATAGAAAAAAATGTTTTATATAAAAATTGTAGTTTGTCTTTTATGTTATCTTTTGAAATAATCATTACAAAAATATCGCTTTTGAAAAATGGGAAAATATAGGTAATTTCAATTTTTTAAAATGGAACACCCTGTATATTATGAGTCACAATGAAAGATCTTTTTTTTTGATCTCAAATATATACATATTGATGCTATTTGGGTGAACCATTTTTGAGATATTTTAGCTTAAACTATAAATAAATTGCAAATAAATTTCATATTTTGTATCAAGAAAGCCATGGAAACAATAAAATTGTTATGTTTTATAAATTTATAACTTAGGTATTTTCTACATATCCTCCTTGATTTTGGATACATTTTAACAAGTTTCCCTTCATTTTAGAATTAACAGAAGCGGAAATAGATAGTTATAAAGTTAATCTTTATAATTATTCTTAAGGTAGCAGTATCAACATGCTTGCCAACCTATAACCTATTTCGCGTAGATTTATTTATGTTTTCTAGCTTTTTTACAAAATTTAAAGAAAAACAATATCGACTTGATATTCTATAGGTAATAATTGACATATTTAATAAATATCAAGGAATTTCATAACTTATTTTAGGAGAATTGTATAGCGAAAAATATCGGGTAAGATTTTTTTTAACATTATTATGTCATTGTCACTCATTGTTCTTTAACTATACAATTCTCCCAAAATTAGCAATGAAATAAATTGATATTTTTGTAATATATCAGATACTATCTAAATAATGTACCGACGATATTGATTTTCTTTAAATGTTAGTTATTAAAATAATAAACTCAAAAAATCAACGCGAAATAGGTTATAGGTTGGCAATAGATTAAATGACGTTGAGAATTCAACCTTAATAGTTAAAATGATAAACTTCAAAAATATCGAGACGTCAAATTTATCAAACATACAACATAACAATTTTATTGTTTCCATGGCTTTCTTAATACAAAATATGAAATTTATTTGCAATTTATTTATAGTTTAAGCTAAAATATCTCAAAAATGGTTCACCCAAATAGCATCAATATATATATATTTGAAATCAGAAAAGAAAGATCTTTCATTGTGACTCATAATATACAGGGTGTTCCATTTAAAAAAATTGAAATTACCTATATTATCCCATTTTTCAAAAGCGATATTTTTGTAATGATAATTTCAAAAGATAACATAAAAGACAAACTACAATTTTTATAAAAAACATTTTTTTCTATCTTCAAAAACAAAGATTCCAGAAGCCACGTAAATATAATCAAAGACCCTGTACATTTGTTGTAGCTGAGACAGTGCGCCAGCTGAAGTTCACTTTGTTTACTTGCGATACCAGTAAAGCATAAAAATTATCAGCTCTGCTGCTTTTAAATTGGTCATCGAAAACGGTCGCTGGCTCCCGGTCTATTACCTAAATAATACGTGCTTGAACTACAGGTTATGGTAGGTAGGCCATTGAAATCCTTGAATACAATGTCACAAATTTATTAGGGGAAAAACGGTCGTTTAAATGGTCTTTATAAAAATTATTTAATTAATGGGTCAGACCATAGATCTCTTTTTCCTACTCAGGTATAGAGCATAGAGGCCCTAGTCAGAAAAGTCGTGCAGGGAGTTCTTAAAAAGGTAATAA
Source organism: Polydrusus pterygomalis (assembly GCA_963969555.1). Classification (NCBI taxonomy): domain Eukaryota; kingdom Metazoa; phylum Arthropoda; class Insecta; order Coleoptera; family Curculionidae; genus Polydrusus; species Polydrusus pterygomalis. The sequence goes on along the minus strand of OZ018378.1, from coordinate 23,112,737 downwards.
AAGGAATTCCTAAATTTATGTTTACTTACTCTGTTGCGTCACTAGACCAGGGCTGAAGCGTTTGAAAATGGTAAAAAGTGAAAAAAAATAAACTTACCTTTTTATGTCCCAAACACACTGTAATTTTTTTGATTTAAAATATTTATTTTATCACCTTAATATCTGCTTTTTTTAAAAAGTCGGTGGGCTTTTGTTCGTTGAAATCTCTCTGATGGTGTAAAAAAAATATACATTATAATACTATGGTAGTAGTAGTAGTAATTGAGGGGAGGTTCCGAAAACCTGGCAAGTAGACCAACCACGATCCTTTTTGCCTACCCCAGAGTCTTCCCCCAATCACACTAACCACCTTGGCCCCCGCCAAAGCGTCCCGACCTCTTTATAAAGTTGAGTATGTCGCTCCAGGCCAGGGCCGTGATTTCTTCCTTCTGGAGAGCCGCTGATCCCAGGACCTGGTGCCTGAGTCTTCCCAGGGCCTCGCAGGTACCCAGAAAATGCAGCGGGGTCTCCTCCTCCTCCAGGCATCCGGCACAGATTGGGTCGTCTTCGACACCAATCAGTGCTAGGTGCTTCCTCAGCTTGCAGTGTCCTGTCAGTATCCCAATCAAGGGATTCAGGACACATCGTCTTCTATTCAGAATCCAATCTAGCTCAGCCTTGCTCGGCCAAGCTATAAAGTCCTTAGCTTGCCTGTACCCTTGGATCGTCCGCCATTGCTTCTTAGAGCGGCGTTCAGCCCACTCGTTGAGTGCGGATCCTACCTGCTTTTTTGTTATTCCTATAGCCGGTTCAGGTCCAAGGAATGGGGTCTCAGCTCCACGTCTGGCAAGTTCGTCTGCCATCTCGTTACCCTGAACCCCTTGGTGTCCGGGGACCCAGACCAGGTTTACCTCTTTCCTCCTCGAGAGTCTCTCCAGGGCATCGACGCATTCGCTGACGAGGTTGGTTGTGACTCTTGGTTTACAGACGGCTTTTAGGGCAGCTTGGCTGTCGGAGCATAATATACTGCACGCTCTTCGCAGTCTCTGACCTCTGTCATGCTGGCCGTCATTAAGATGGCAAACACCTCTGCTTGAAAGACTGTTGCGAGCCGTCCTAGTGGGTAGCTCTCTCGGGTGTCAGTCAGTCAGGTAATACTATGGTAAATGTGAAGAAATCCCCTTTAAATCCTACCTTTAATTATATTTAGAACAACTATTTTCGCATATTTTTTGCGATCTTTATGTTTTATGGATTTGTAATTTTTTTGTTTATCAATGTAACATGGAATCTTACGTTTTTCGAGTAATTAAAGCATGAATTTTAATAAATAGCTCAAAATTGTACATAATAATTTTTAAAAAAATTTCCGATTCGAGTTTTTTTCGTTTCTTTGCATTTTTTGAGAACATTTACCACGGTAATGTATATATTTTTTAACACCATCAGAAAGTAGAGGTTTCAACGAACAAGAAGCTCACCGACTTTTTTTTTAAAAAGCAGATATTTTGACGTGAGAATTTTCGATTGAAAATTAAGGTGCTTTTTCGATATTAAGTCAAAATAAGGTGAAAAAATAAATATTTAAAATCAAAAAAATTACAGTGTGTTTGGGACATAAAAAGGTAATTTTTCACCAAATTTCGTGAAAAAAAAAATTTCTTGTTAAAGATAAAAACCAAAAACTTGGTTATTTAAATTTTTAACATAAATTTTGAGGTTATGTGAAAAAAGTGTAAATACAAAAGTTGTAGATCTTTTTATTACCTACAACTTTGCCATTTAACGTTTTTCCATAGGACTTGTAGTTTTGCCGGAAATCGAGATAAATCGTTTTCTACCGTTAAAACTCACCCTTCCACTTCCCGACCTCGGATCGCCCGTAAATTATTTTTCCTTTCATTTTTGTTATATTCTCTTCCTTTTCCAATGGGTTTCATCCTACTATTATTTTTTTTGGTTTCAAAAATTATCGACCCTGGTCTACACCATTTTTAAACCAAATTTCAAGATTTTCAAGGTGTAATTATTTAATATTAATTAAAAATATGTCCTTAATTAACATTTTCAAGAGGTAAACCAGCTATCAAAGAAATGAATTTGTAACATATTAAAGAGTTTTAAAAGGTTGCGACGAAACACTGAACAGAGATCAAAATCGACGAAGTAAAAGCGTAAAAGGGAGAGTATGATAATTATTTTCGTGAGTTCTGTTTTATGTTTTACTTTGGGCTGACGGATTGCGTTTTATTTCATTTTGTTGATTGTAGACGTTTATCGCAACGTAAAGAAAAATCAGCTGTAAACATAGATAAAGTGCCGGCGATAACAATGCTGTTTAGATAATTAATTCGCCTTATGGCCGTTTACTTTTCCTTATAAAAGATAAAAACACTAGAATTGCATCGATTTGTCAATGTCAAATTACAAGTTATTCATTGACTCAACTTGAAGTAGGTTTTTTTGACTTACTCTTAAGGTGGCATTCCTAACGTCATTTAATCCATTACCAACCTATAACCTATTTCTCGTTGCTTTTTTTAGTTTATTATTAGATTAACTAACATTTAAATAAAATCAATATCGTCGGTACAATATTTAGGTACCTAATATCTGACATATATAACAAAAATATCTATTCATTTTAATGCTAATTTTGGGATAATTGTATAGTGAAAGAACAATGACATAATAATGTTAAAAAAATGTTACCCGATATTTTTCGCTATACAATTCTCCTAAAATATTTAATGAAATTCCTTGATATTTATTTAATATGTCAATTATTACCTATAAAATATAAAGACGCCCACCTTAAGGTAGGAGTATCAACATGCTTGCCAACCAATAACCTATTTCGCGTATATTTATTTAATTTTTCTAGCTTTTACACAAAATTTAAATAAAATCAATATCGTCTTCATATTCTATAGGTAATAATAATTGACATATTTAATAAATATCAAGGAATTTCATAACTTATTTTAGGAAAATTGTATAGCGAAAAATGTCGGGTAAGATTTTGTTTAACACTATTATGTCATTGTTCTTTCACTATACAATTCTCCCAAATTAAGCAATGAAATAAATTGATATTTCTGTAATATATCAGATATTACCTAAATAATGTGCAGACAATATTGATTTTATTTAAATCTTAGTCAATAATATAATAAACTAAGAAAAACAAGGCGAAATAGGTTATTGGTTGGCAATAAATTGAATAACGTTGATAATTCCACCTTAAGTTTCTCATTGACTATATTATTTTTGGTACGCCTCATTAACAATGAATACTGCGTATACTCATAGGCACCTAAGGGAGCATTTTCACCGCATCTAACGCTTTTCGCGAAAAGTGCAAAAACAATAGTGGATGGTGTAGCTGTAAAGTCTGTTCAATGACCGCTGACCGTTACGTCCATATTTGCGGTGCGTCGTAAATTAATTCATGTGACTTACTGGTGGTAAAGGTTATGATTTTTCTTAGGCTTGATCTAGATAAGCGCGGAAGCATGTGAACAAGTAAAGTACAAGCGCGTTTTTCCAACTTTTTAATTATTATTTTTATACTGTTACTTAATGAAGTCAGAAATAAGTAGTTTGTTTAGGGTAAAAGGTAAAAGGTATCACGGGAAGAAACATTTTGTTTTTGAAAGTGAGTATACTTATATGACATATAAAATTTTAAATTACTGAAAAGTAAATAAAATTTATTTAGGTATTTATCTCGGTATTTATAAAATTTTAAATTGAATAATATATTTTTTTGTCGAGTAGGTAGGTACATCAGTTTATATAAATTTTGTTTTAAATATTTTTATTTTATGTATTTATAAAATCATAAAGAAGAAAATATAATAAAAAATTACAACACAATAAAATACAGCTTTGTAATAATTAAAATAAATCATCTCCGCAAGGATCATCATCAGATTCGTCCAAGTTAACAATAAGGGAAAGAGTATCTGAAGCATCCATAAATCTTTTTCGTTCCCACACATCATTTATAATTTTATTAGTGTGTGCCACATAATTTTTCCATTTTTTCCCTGTTACATTTTCTATGGCTTCATTCCACAGACCCAAAACTACGTCATTTGTTACAGGGTGCATAGAACTTATTTTTGCATCATAATATCGCTTACATTCCGACCGAACCATTTTAATAGGATAAAAGTGGCAATGATATGGATGGAGGAAGTCTTAAAACTCGATGTCCATGTCTCAATGCTAGTTCGTCCAACCTATTAAAATAAAATAAATAGCGCTTTCCAGATTACTTGTAACGTTTGGGTGGGATATGATCATGGGTTGTGATTTTGTCCACTTTTTTTGATTTTGTCCAGGACGTGGACAAAATCGGACAATATTGGACAAAATCAAATTTTATTACATTTTATTAAATTTGTTGATTTAGGCAACCCAAAATACACGTTTGTATTGTGTATTTTATAAACAATAAATACCAAATTGAAAATTCCAGAAAATGGCTATTTGTTATTTCATTATGGGGCCTTAAGGTTGAATTCTCAACGTCATTCAATCTATTGCCAACCTATAACCTATTTCGCGTTGATTTTTTGAGTTTATTATTTAAATAACTAACATTTAAAGAAAATCAATATCGTCGGTACATTATTTAGGTAATATCTGATATATTACAAAAATATCCATTTATTTCATTGCTAATTTTGGGAGAATTGTATAGTGAAAGAACAATGAGTGACAATGACATAATAATGTTAAAAAAAATCTTAACCGATATTTTTCGATATACAATTCTCCTTAAATAACTTATGAAATTCCTTGATATTTATTAAATATGTCAATTATTACCTATAGAATATCAAGTCGATACTGATTTTCTTTAAATTTTGTATAAAAGCTAGAAAACATAAATAAATCTACGCGAAATAGGTTATAGGTTGGCAAGCATGTTGATACTCCCACCTTAAGGTGAATTTTCATGCGTCCGTCATCCGACGGCACGATGATCCGACGGTATCCCGTTATTGTTGTTTAAGTTTTGTTTGACACCCTAATCCTAATATAATAAAGTTTTTTGAATTTTTTTTGTGTTTAATTAATTTTGTACAATTTTGTCCAGAACAATTTTATTGATTTTCTCCGGACGGACATAATTGGACAAAATCGTCCAATTATGTGCACTTGGACGAATTCAACCAACCCTGGATATGATGCTGCTTCACTATTATCCGGATCCGATCCTTCATTGTAAATGGTGAAACCAGAATTTGTCTTTGTTCTAACCATGCAATAAGTAATCTTTTTGACCAACTTCTATTTGGAATTTTTTCAATTATCCCAGAATGATAGGTGGCGTTATCCATGATAATAAGCGACGGTTCTTTCAAGTTTGATAGCAAGTTTTCTTCAAACCATTTCTCAAAGTTTTCACTATTCATCGAATCATAATAATCACCATATTTCAGGCCAGACTTGAATATCAAACTTGCATTATTCAGAAATCCATTTTCTGACCCAGCATGTAGAATAATATACCGTACAGGGTGTCCCAAATTCGAGCCTCATCATGGGGATCTCGGAAACTATAAGAGATACAGCATCGGTTAAATTGTGGCAAAGTTGCGCAATTTCGTACTGAGCAATATCGCAAAAAAATATCTGAGCTATCTTTTTTAGTTTTTGAAATTTTTGCAAAAAACTAAAATTTTGAGTTTTTGTTTTTTTTAATTGCTCGACTTATTTTATCCGCTACAGAAAAACAAGCACAATATTGTTAAGGCAACTTTTTACGTTCTATATTGTTACGTTTTTAGAATTTCGTTACAACGTTTCGTTTTTGTGGAACTAAGTATTATCAACTTTAATTTTTTAAATACGGGCCTGCATTTTTTATTTTATTTTTTGATAGCCCTTTAAGCCCTTAATTCAACCATGTACCACACTTAATTATATTTAGACGTTTTGATGTCATTATTACATCTTCAGGAATGTGATAATTATTTTTAAATACGGCCCTGGTGTATATTTGACTCTTGGTTTATTAAAACTACCATACTGGGCTAAATTAGTATCCAGCGTAGCAAAATAACTATAATGAGGCTGCAAGCGTTCAGGATAGTCCTGTAAATAACGGTCACAAGAAATTTGTGAACTCCTATTGGAAGAATAATAAACTCGTAACATGCTGAAATATTCAGTATAAATGGTGACTGCAGTTGTCAAGATAATTAAGGTGGAAGTATCAACATGCTTGCCAACCGATAACCTATTTCGCGTATATTTATTTAATTTTTCTAGCTTTTACACAAAATTTAAATAAAATCATTATCGTCTTCATATTTTATAAGTAATACCTAATCGACATATTAAATAAATATCAAGGAATTTCATTAAATATTTTAGGAGAATTTTATAGCGAAAAATGTCGGGTAAGATTTTTTTTAACATTATTATGTCATTCTTCTTTCACTATACAATTCTCCCAAAATTAGCAATGAAATAAATTGATATTTTTGTAATATTATGTCAGCTATTTTTTTTTGGCCTTGAGCATAGCTCATTTAGCCACCGCAGAGAGTATATTAATTAAATAAATTATAGATTAAATAGCTTTTATAATTTAATGATAGGGATATAGGTATGTAACATAGGGATCTGCACTGGGCCACTCATGATTTTATTTAAATGTTAGTTAATGAAATAATAAACTAAAAAAAGCAACGCGAAATAGGTTATAGGTTGGCAATAGATGAAATGACGTTGAGAATTCCACCTTAAACCAAACAATTAAGTAAAAGTTCTTGTCATAGCAATTCATTGTTTGGTTTTATTTTTACTTTGTTACAATTTATATAAAAACTTAAATATAGTAAATTATTTGTATAAAACTTCGGATCCATTTACATGTTGTATGTGGTAAAAAGATTAAGTAACTAACACCAGGGCCGTATTTAAAAATAATTATCTTATTCCTGAAGATGTAATAATGACATCAAAAGGTCTAAATATAATTAAGTGTGGTACATGGTTGAATTAAGGGCTTAAAGGGCTATCAAAAAATAAAATAAAAAATGCAGGTCCGTATTTAAAAAATTAAAGTTGATAATAGTTCCATAAAAACGAAACGTTGTAACGAAATTTTAAAAACGTCACAATATGGAGCGTAAAAAGTTGCCTTAACAATGCTGTGCTTGTTTTTCTGTGGCGGATAAAATAAGTCAAGCAGTTTAAAAAAACAAAAACTCAAAATTTTAGTTTTTTGCAAAAATTTCAAAAACTAAAAAAGATAGCTCAGATATTTTTTTGCGATATTGCTCAGTACGAAATTGCGCAACTTTGCCACAATTTGACCGATGTTGTATCTCTTATAGTTTCCGAGATCCCCATGATGAGGCTCGAATTTGGGACACCCTGTACACTCTCTGACAATTTTTTTTTAACTGTATGAAGAGTAGGTATCATCTTGCCAACTTCGCCTAAAAGGCCCTTTACTGTGTATCCAGGCTTCATCCAGAATAACAGGTTTTAAGGGAAATTGAGTTGCCATTATTCTTAAATTCTCTTAAAAATTCTACTCGTTTTTGAGCTATATGGGGTTGCTCTACTAAAAAACGCCTGTTTGATACAGTACACCTACATTAATTTACGCCATTTAAATTAATTTAATTTTTTTTAAACAGTCTGCTAATGAACCAGTGGATATTTCAACACCATCAATGGTTTTAAGGTTTAGTTGTATTGAGCGAATGGTAACGTATTCGCCTGCTCTATACATCCCATAATAATAATATCTTCTTATGGTATGTTCATGAATTTCGTGAAGTTGCCGACCACGGAATGACAAAATAGCTACATTATTGCTATTCTTAAAATCTACATCCTTCTCTATTAGACCAGGGCTGAAGCCTTTGAAAATTGTAAAAAGTGAAAAAAAATAATAGTAGGATGAAACCCATTGGAAAAGGAAGAGAATATAACAAAAATGAAAGGAAAAATAAATTACGGGCGATCCGAGGTCGGGAAGTGGAAGGGGGTCAGTTGTTAAGGGTAGAAAACGATTTATTTCGATTTCAGGCAAAACTATCCTATGGAAATATGTTAAATGGCAAAGTTGTAGGTAATAAAAAGATCTACAACTTTTGTATTTACACTTTTTTCACATAACCTCAAAATTTATGTGAAAAATTCAAATAACCAAGTTTTTGGTTTTTTATTTTTATCTTTTACAAGAAAAATATTTTTTTCACGAAATTTGGTGAAAATTTACCTTTTTATGTCCCAAACATACTGTAATTTTTTTGATTTAAAATATTTATTTTTTCACCTTATTTTCACTTAATATTGAAAAAGCACCCCAATTTTCAATCGAAAATTCTCACGTCAAAATATCTGCTTTTTTAAAAAAGTCGGGCTTTTTGTTCGCTGAAATCTCTACTTTCTGATGGTGTAAAAAAAATATACATTACTATGGTAAATGTGATGAAATCCCCTTTAATTCCTACCTTTAATTATATTTAGAACAACTATTTTCGCATATTTTTTGCGATCTTTATGTTTTATGGATTTGTATTTTATTTGTTTATCAATGTAACATGGAATCTTACGTTGTTCGAGTAATTAAAGTATAAATTTTAATAAATAGCTCAAAATTGTACATAATAATAATTAAAAAAAAAAAATTTCGGATTCGAGTTTTTTTCGTTTCTTTGCATTTTTTGAGAATATTTACCATAGTAATGTATTTTTTTTTTACACCATCAGAAAGTAGAGATTTCAACGAACAAAAAGCCCACCGACTTTTTTAAAAAAGCAGATATTTTGACGTGAGAATTTTCGATTGAAAATTAGGGTGCTTTTTCGATATTAAGTCAAAATAAGGTGAAAACATAAATATTTTAAATCAAAAAAATAACAGTATGTTTGGGACATAAAAGGGTAAATTTTCACCAAATTTCGTGAAAAAAAATTTTTCTTGTAAAAGATAAAAATAAAAAACCAAAAACTTGGTTATTTGAATTTTTCACATAAATTTTGAGGTTAGGGAAAATAGTGTAAATTCAAAAGTTGTAGATCTTTTTATTACCTACAACTTTGCCATTTAACGTTTTTCCATAGGACTTGTAGTTTTGCCGGAAATCGAAATAAATCGTTTTCTACCCTTAACAACCCACCCCCTTCCTCTTCCCGACCTTGGATCGCCCGTAATTTATTTTTCCTTTCATTTTTGTTATATATTCTCTTCCTTTTCCAATGGGTTTCATCCTACTATTATTTTTTTTGGTTTCAAAAATTATCGACCCTGGTCTATATCCCCTTTGCCTTAATTTGTTGGATTGTTAAACAGGAAACTCCCAAAACATCAGAAACTCTCTAAAACAGATATATAGGTATTAATAAAAATATTGCCATATATTTTTCATGTTTCCTGCTTTATTACATCTACCTACCTCGTAAACTGCGGTAAAAGGTAAAATAGTCTTTCCGGCACTTTCTCTTCGAAAATAATCAACTAATTTTAAAATTAATGCTTGTTCTTTTTCACAATACCGTGACTTTTTGAAATAAAGTTGATTAAAAATGTCACTTTCAAAAACGACATTAAGATTTTTTGTCCGATAAAATTATACGACATTCATTATTGACGCAAATTTACTATCTCGCCTAGTTCACGAATGTTAGAAAGATAAGCACTAGTCGTGACGTAACGGTCAGCGGTCATTAAACAAACTTTAGCTTCAGGCCTCTGATCAAACAGAACGCGTACCTAGTCGCGATGTCATACGCGTGTGACTCGTAATCGAGGAAAAAACATCCTTTTTTTTAAGAATATGCTATTATAATATGACTTTTTATCAGATAAAAACAATAAGCATAATAATAACACATTACTAACGTATTTCTTCAATATACCATAACGAAATAATTGGATATTCATTATTCATTTAATTAATATTGATTAAAATATGTTTATATAAATACTTTATTTACATAGTTATTTTTGGAATCACTTTTACACAATACGTTGCTTTCGACGTACTTCCTTCACTTGCTAAAAGTTTTACAATCAAATTTATAAAATTATTAAAAAAACGTATTAGGTGTATTATTATAATAGATACATCAAAACTTTTTAACATCTTTTATCCCTTAAAACTCAATAATAAACTTTTTTGACAGCGAGAACTTTTTGATATACCTTAAGAAAAGTGTTTTTATTTCCTCTCGGTTCAAATTATTTAATAGCTGCCTCTTTTTCGCACGTGTTTACTTTATGAACGATTCGCTGTAAAATAAACATAAAAGTTCTGACTGCTCCTAAAACATCAATGTTTCGGGCCAGGCCCAAAGTTAGGAATTATTCGAATTTAATAGGTACGAAAAAAGTTAAGAAGTGAAGTTTTTTGGGGGGGGGGGGGGTCCAGACCCCCTGCTGTACTTCAAACTATTTATGCATACAATATTTTTTCTCCCGAGGCTTAATTATTTTTGTGACAATTTAAAATTTAAGACAGTAATGTCTAACGGCTAACGATGCAAAATCTCCCTGGCGTCGCTAAAACTCCCTGGCGCCTCGCCGTGCCGAAAAAATTCCATATGCCTAGGCCTGGCCAGGCTGTCGCATAAAAGACAGAGAGATAAAATATATATTCCTCTCTTAATGGCTCATAGGGATTTTGTGCCTTGGCCAGATCCAAAATATCAAGCCGCGATTCAATTTTCTAAGGTTTTTAACAAATATAAAACAGGTAGGTACATAGTATATATAGCAAAACGATTTGCCAAATTTGTTCGATTAAACCGAATATTAAACGTTCCACGTTAAACAACAAAAAACCGTTTTGGGTTTGTCATTTTGATCAACTATATCCCGACAATACATTTATTATTAAAGTATACAGCAAAAAAGTTTTATTTTATAAGGCTAACAAACTCGTCATCAGCTGTTTTATAAATAATACCAGTGTGGGAACGGCACGCCTACGCCAATCGCTTGTTTGCTAATTTTCGAACGTCAGTCCACCCTCCTAGCTTATTTGTTTCATATTGAAGTTCGTTGCCTTTTTATTAAGGGGGTGGTTTCAATTCGTTTCATCATTTATTGATTAATAATAGTTTTTATAGTAATTATAAATATATAATAGAATTTAATGTACGTAAAGTAATAAGAGAGGATATAATATATATCGGCTAACGGGCAAATAAGTCAATTAAGTCTAAATATACATTTTACATTAAAGTACACAGGGAAGCGGGAAGCCCAAACAATGGACGCCCCAGAGGGAGTCCATTCAAACACTTTTCTCAATATATTTAAAAGAAAAAGTAAATACATATGTTTATTTTAATGTAGGTAAGTGTGAAGTAATTATTTTCCAATTATTTGAAAATAATTAATCTAGAGGTAATTAAAATATTGTAATTAGCCTAGAAAGGTTATGGTGAGGGAGGGAGGCAGCTTCATCAGATCAGACTTTAAAGCCCGGTACTGTCTATCTTCCCATTAGTTCAATGATAATTTTGTAGTGCGCATGTCCCTTTATTTCCATGCGCAAGGCCGTACATTTGTCGTTTTCGTTTGCTGATATGAAGGCATATTATGGAGATTATGCATCATCATGCGATCGCGGAAACAAATATGCGCTGAGAAAACTGATAAAGCTAAAATTTGATACCTAAAGTAGAAGTGTTTTGCAGTGGATGTAAGATAAGCGCTCAGCTGACGAATTAAAGATGCAGAGCATCGCTATAGCATGCATGTGGGCATCGGTACCTCGATACTAAAATGGATCATATAGCAAAACTTATCAGAGCCGTATTCGATTGGGACAGAGATTTGGATCGATCTGATCTTACAAATCAGTTCAGTGATCCAAGGTGAAACACGGATTTTATGTCAGTTGTTCGTTTGGGTTTCGATTTTGACTTAACCTCTTTTCATGTTCAAAAATTAGTCGAGAGTAGCGTAGTACCGTGCGAGCAAAAATTATTTGCATCTAAGGGCGTAATGCTTAGCCGTAGAGCTTAATACCTGTTGGGTGTCAGTAACTACCTGAATTAACAATCAATCAGTTATTCCGTCATCTTTGACAATCATTAAAAGTAATTTGATTCATCGCTAATTTTTCCAATTTCTTGAACAATTCACACAATGGGCTTTACGGAACAGCACAAAACATTCATGGTTGAAGCGTATTTTCGAAACGGGGTTAGAGAAAATGGTGAGTGGCAATACAATCCGGGTTTGTGCATGGACGATTTTCACGAACATTTTCCTAACGTTGAGGGGATTTTTATCATTGCCTGAAAAGAACCGTGGCTGTGTTTAGGGAAACAGGTTCTATACAACACAAAAAAGGAGCAGGAAGACCATCTGTAAGAACAGAACTTGTTACAAACGTTCGTGATATAATGCAAAATACGTCAACAAATTGTAATATTGGAATTACTCTCAATGGTTTACTACCCAAAATTTATTGGAAATAAATGATTTATTAGACCTGACATTTTTTTCGGATGAAGCCTGGTTTCACCTCTCCGGTTATGTGAATTCTCAGAAATGTGGAGTAGTGAAAATCCCCATTTTTTTGTTGTTGTGAGTAGCACCCTCAAAAAATTGGTGTCTGGTTAGCTGTTTCCCAAAGAAGATTTGTTGGTCCTATTTTTTTCCATGACACAGTTACAGCACAGTGGTATATATAGAGACAATATTTTGAATCCATTCGTGGAGCAATTACTTGACGACGAACTACGTGTTGGATATTTTCAACAGGACGGTGCAACCGCCCATACAGCCGCCGAAACTATTAACTACTTACGCAATTTTTTCAACGACAGATTGATCAGTTTTCGATCAGACATTGAATTCCCACCTAGATCACCTTGTTTAACGGTTATGGATTACTTCGTTTTTCCTCATTTAAAAAATACTATTTTTAAAACACCAGTTGCAAATTTAGAACAATTACAAGAAAGGATTATCCAAGAATGTGGTAACATTTCTCCAGAGATGCTGGTCAACACTTTCGAAAATATGAAGAGACGTGTGAATTTATGCTTGAAGCATGGCGGTGCGGTGGCCAATTTCAGCAATTTATGTAATTATTTTTTTTTCTTTCTGTATATTCCCCGGTATATTCTTACTTTGTTAATTTTGTAAACAACAAAAATAAATTTGTATTTGTCTACTTATTTTATTACTCATTAGTTTGGCATATCATGTCATAATATGAATTTGACAAAATTTTAACCTAGATTTGGTTAGATATATCGTCCCCATATCATTGTGATCTAAACCAAGCCCCACGTTTTTTAATCTAAGCCTTCTTTGATGCAAACAATTTTTGCTGGCACGGTAGTATTTTATAAAGCGGGGGACTAAAGTAAAACAACTTCAACATATTTTATTTCCAGTCTTCTCACTCACGTACAGAAAATATTATTTAACTAGATGGGTTCAAAAAGACGTAATTCATCCATTTCTACTTCTACATTACAGTTCATTTTCTTGAAAAAATACCTAATCAAAGAACACTGATAAATACCCAACGAAAATCTACAAACAGGGGCAGAATGGAACTATAACCTCCAAAACCATAAAGTAAACAAAACAAACAACTGAATCTGATTTTGGTGATTCTGCAATTTCCCAGGTTCACTTGGGATCACTTTGACGGTAGCGGGAGAACAGTGATCATTTGCCAATCGAACGCAGGTCAAATCAGTTAGATCGATCTGGATCGATCTAAACCAGCGGATCGAACACGCCTCAGCTTGGTTAGGTGGATCACTAACTTCCCTGGCTCCCGGGCTTTTAGGTAGGTCGTTATCCATGCTTCTATAAAATTTTAAAAATCAAAAATATCAAAAAGATCGCCTTTCCAAGTAAGTACATCGTCATAACATGGCTTATAATTTGTGAAAAGCCCTTTTCGGTCTCAAGTTTGTCGTCTATCAGCCTTTATTTGTTATATACATATATATACACGAGTTTTCCGACGAGTTTTCTTTTTGTGCTTTAATCTTATTTTCTCCGTGCGCTCGACAGACGGCTAGCGTTATCGGCCTTCTTTTGACTGTTTATTCGGTTGACATTGTTGCCGATATTTCAAGGAGCAAATTTCCCGTATATTTTTTTATTAATTTACAAGCTTATAGCGCGTTAGGTGCGTCCGCATTATGCGGCAGACATGTTGACCCGGTTGTTCAACGTCAAGCAGCTAAGGCTACATGCATCCATCTTGGTCAGTCAACATCAATCTCTCTCTGGCCACCACTTGATCATCCTTGGGGATTTAAAAAAGTTTTTCAAAGACTTTCTGTGGTGGGAACAAGTTTTTTATGGTGTACCTATGCTTAAAATCAAGGTTATCGCTTCTAGTGTTATAAAATTTCCGGAAATATATTTTTTGGAATTATTTCGGAAATATTGGAAACAAATTGAAAACTTAGAAACGCAAAAAAACTAAACATTTAATAAAAAGATATCATCCAAAAAATATAACACAAAATACATAAACACAAATAAATGGTTAAATGTGGAAAACAACGCAAAAGCAATTACTTTAGTTTTTATTCATTTTATTGGCTTTCTAGAAATTACTTCGATTTTATAAGAAAAAGCAATCGCTACATTTTTATTCATTAGGCTCATTATATTCACCATCAATGCCTTTTTTATGAGAGTCAACTTTCTCTAAAACTTCAACAGTGTCAAAAATAATAATAATAATAATAATAATAATAATTGAAGTGAATTTTCAGTGCAACGCTTTTTGGCTTTGTATGGCAGCAGTCAGTGCCGAGATGAGTACCACATGCCAAATGAGTAATCTATACGAACTTGGTAAATAAAATTTAAATTTGTGATTTTATAATCAGGTCCGCCGTTGATGTGGCAACATTGGCTGAAATGAGAAAGTTGTTGAAAGATAAAGATCTACATTTAATTGGATAAAGTTGGGAATGTTTGTACATCTTTATATCTACTCCTCTTACTATTAAACTGTAAGACGGTGCTAAAAGGCTTAGTCAAAATTTAAAATAATTGGGCGCATGCCCGGAGATGCTTCTTACTGTCCATTTGGTTAGCCAGATGGTATTATTTGACACCATGCAAAATCTGTTGTAGCCTTTATTAAGTGATGTTGAATAGGCGACTAGCAGGTGTAACAGGGAGCTAGTAGGTACATACTGAACTCCCTATACCTTTCTTCGTTTTGTACTACACTTAGTCGTCCTGTAATTTACTTGGTTCCAATGATCTGATACCTATAAATGACACAATAACAAATAAACCTATTGACAAAACCCTATTCCATTCTTAGGTAAAGGAACATCAACAACGCTGTTAAAAGTAGATATTAACATGATTTAAAGGAATTTTAAATCTATGTCTAAAACTAGGGTTGTGGATTTGACCGGTCAATTTGTTTTTGGTCAATTGACTGAAATAAATTAAAATTTAAAAATGCAGTGGATGAACCTAACTATACTTGCCAAATTTCTTATTTTGTATTTTGGAAAAAATTAATTTTTTATAACAAGTTTTGCTTGTTCTGAAAAGTCTATTGCCATACCTAAATTTTATACAGGGTGGTCAAATGGATGATATAGTTAGGTCCATCCAGGTACACATTCTATAAGTGTATATATCTCAATAGTTGCTCCACAGTAGATACATTTCCATTTTACTTTGTTTTCTTTTCTTATTTCGGTAAAACAATTCCAAATTTTGGTTTTGGACTTCCCCAAACTCATCGTAAATGCGACGTCGCGTCGTTAGTTCACAAAAATGCAATGCAAGTGCAAACCCTAACTCTGGCAAATACGAAATGAAAATAAATAGACTGAGAAGGAAATGTCTATGGAAATGGTATAAAAAGAGAATAACAATAACTTCTCTATTCCTTTCCTTCCTTGTGATCGAATCCGTTCCGGGAACCACTAATAAACGAGGCCGACTATTGGGATTCCAAGAATCAGGTTTTATTGTTTTCTTAAATAACGGCCCTATAACGATACACTAAACATTATCCTGGGTGGTAGGAGGTAATCTGGACAGATCACAAATGCATAAATAATAAAATAAAGTTGATATATTTTGACCGAATTTGACCGGTCAAATACGTCATGGTCAATTGACCATGCCCAACTATCTAAAACCTTATAAAACGTCTGCAGTATGGCAACGCAGCAGTTCAGAGGTCCGCCCCCAAAAATGTGATCGCCACGATATTGGTCTGAGGCCATGATGGCGTTTCATTCATTGCCGTTTAGGGATTTCTACAGATAATGTATTGCAGAAAAACATCGTTGTTTGCGATGCATCGAAAAAAAATTATCCCGGTTAAAAATGATTATGAATAGAAAGCTCGCACTTTCTTTTTACTTTAGTATAACTAAGCCGTTAATATAGGGGGACCCGGAACAAATTAGTATAAAGCTGGGACTAGTGGGGAAAGGTGGAGTTTTAGGTCTTTTTCCTCATAGTAAAAATTTCATGAAATCCACGTGATCAAAAGGCCTTAAATTTGGTCCGCCATCTTGAAAATAGGTAATTTTTTTTACAAATCATCCTGTATCCTTAAAACTATTACGGTAGCGGTAACCCTTCCAGCTACTCAAAAACTTGCACACATTTACACACACATTAGAAATATTTTAATAATTATTATTTTTTGCTAATTTATCCCAAATTCTCTGTTGTTTTTTTAACATCCTGTAATCCAAAAATGTTCTGTAAACATTCTCATTTCATTTGCCTCCCTTGTCGGCAGACGGCTGAATGGCGTTATCTGCCTTTCGTTTTGATATTTCTCTTCGGGATGCCTTGTTGCCGATATTGTCTGCGTGCGAGAATGAGAAAGGGAGTAAATAAAGTAGAAAGCAGTGAGTGTAGATTACGTTTTGGTTGCATTTATTGGTGTCATTGGCCGTCAGCAGTGTAATGTTACACATGTTGTCTGCATGGGCATTTTTTTTTATATATTTCTAAATTAATTTTGATCTCTGGCCGTAAAAATATTTAAAAACAAAACGTCGTATGGCGGCAGAATAGTTCAAAAGGTGGAAATGTTTTATAAACAAAACACCGAGCTAAATGCATTCTTCTTCTCTCTCTTTTATTGTCTCATTATTACGAATGATTTGGTACCTATAAAAATGTGTTGACAACATCGCTTGTAGGAGAGAGGCGGTGAAGAGCTGGGTGGGGCAGGCAGTAGGGATTACGGTGGATTTACCTTTGAATGTGACCTTGCTCCTATAAAATAAACCTAACCTACAAATACAACTTTCTATTTACACACCTATGAAAAGGAGCGGCAGAATTATTATTTTCCGAATTCTCGAATTTTACACTTGCAGCTCATCTTAATTTGTCTACAAAAAATATCAGAAAACGCAGCAATTATTACCGATAAAGTGAAGAAAATTTTAGATAGCTGTCAATGAAAAACCAAACGAAAATAGTGATGTTCGATATATATCGACGCATCAAAGACATCGCTGTTTTCAATGCGATACATCGTTTTAAGCGATGCATCTAGGCCATTTGATATTTGTCCATGCATCGATGTAAGTATTATAGTTAAGGAGCTAGCGTGCAAAAAACGCCATAGTTGGCTGCCCGTCAGTCGAGTTTGAAAAAACGTTGCCATTACTCCACCGAACACCCTGGTGCTTGAAGTTTTGCTTTTACCCATCAACTTTAAGATTTATTGGCAATAATGACATAGGGCGATTGGCCATAGTGAGGAGCCCGTCAGTCAGGTTGAAAATTAGGTTCTGTAGGTTGCCAAGATCATGTATCTAAAATTTCGTTGCGATCTAACCACTAGATCGTGAATTAGGCCAAATGGAAGATTATAATTTGTTTTTTGACCGCCATTTTGTTGGCCATAGTAAGGAGCCCCTCCAAAACTTGTTTCTACCTCTTCGTTTGGATAAAATGACAGGAAAAATGCACTTGACTGACAAATCGAATCACGACGTTCTTCCCTGGGTGACCTACAAAATCTCGAAAAATCCAATTTTTCAGTCGTTAGCATGGCTTTTTCAGAAATTCAACCAAAATCATCAGTCAATCATTTTTCCTGATTTTTAGACATCCAATTAAGTAGAAATTACAAACGACTGACATTTTCCTCGAATATTTTCAATTTAGCCATACTTTGAAAATTTTCTGATTTTGGACTTTTTTATAATGAAATTGAAATGTTACTAACACAACCCAGCTTGCTCAACCCAAATATGCCAACAATTTCATTCAATAAATAATAACCATTTAATTTTCGATTTTCTTCAGTAATTATTCATTTCTTACTGCTGAAATTGGTTATCGTATCTTTTTGTGGCAAAAATTCTATATGTTTTGATTACTGAATCCAATATAATATAACATAAATTCAACGAATTAATAGGGGTGGAGGGTAGCAGAGGGGTGGAGGATGGGGTAAATAGGTGACAGTTATGTATTGAAACGTTTTTTAGGTCATCAAACATCATCGTCATACATTGTTTTACTTTTAAGTCCATTTGGAACAGCATTATTGAGCCATTATAAAAAAGTCCAAAATCAGAAAATTTTCAAAGTATGGCCAAATTGAAAATATTTGAGGAAAATGTCAGCCGTTTGTGATTTCTACTTAATTGGATGTCTAAAAATCAGGAAAAATGATTGACTGATGATTTTGGTTGAATTTCTGAAAAAGCCATGCTAAAGACTGAAAAATTGGATTTTTCGAGATTTTGTAGGTCACCCAGGGATGAATGTCGTGATTCGATTTGTCAGTCAAGTGCATTTTTGCTGTCATTTTATCCAAACGAAGAGGTAGAAACAAGTTTTGGAGGGGCTCCTTACTATGGCCAACAAAATGGCGGTCAAAAAAACAAATTATAATCTTCCATTTGGCCTAATTCACGATCTAGTGGTTAGATCGCAACGAAATTTTAGATACATGATCTTGGCAACCTACAGAACCTAATTTTCAACCTGACTGACGGGCTCCTCACTATGGCCAATCGCCCTATGTCATTATTGCCAATAAATCTTAAAGTTGATGGGTAAAAGCAAAACTTCAAGCACCAGGGTGTTCAGTGGAGTAATGGCAACGTTTTTTCAAACTGACTGGCAGCCAACTATGGCGTTTTTTGCACGCTAGCTCCTTAACTATTAGGTCTTAATTTTATTCGTTATTTTTTTTTTGTCGTTGCCCCTCGATCTTAATTACCTATACCTTTTACCTTTTGTTTCAGTAAAGGTGTGAGCTTAGAATAATTAGATTTGTAATTTGTTTTGTACTTAATTCTAATTCTATTAACATTTTTTTTTTCGATGCATCGCAAACATCGATGTTTTTCCGCGAAACATTTTCTCTAGACACCCCTAAACGGAAATGAACGAAGCAACGTCGTCATGGCCTCAGACCAATGTCGTGGCGGTCACATATTTGAGGGGAAAGTCTCGTACTGCTGCGTTGCCATATTGTAGACTTTTTATAAGGGTTTAGACAAATATTTAAATTTCCCACATTCTGTTAATACTTTTCTCCACGACCATTACTGAATGCAATAATTCCAAAATCATTTTTGATAATAGAATGTAAAAATTCTCGCTCTTGAGTTGGAATATTTATTCTGAAACACTTGCTTCTTATGCGTTTTGCGTGTATTTTCATTCAATAACAAGATACGGAATGAATATTCTGTAATTGATATAAACGACATAGGTTGCCATGAAATTCGAAACTGTCAGTGTCAGATAAAAATGGCCGCTTTGTAATAATTATTTTCAGACAAATTTTAGTGCAAGTCAAAAAATAAGTGAAAAATCGGATGAATCAGATATGGATCGTGAAGAAAATATAGTTGCTACTCGGTTAGAATGAAAATTCGATAATTCCACTCGGATCGAATTTTCATTCCAACCTCGTTACAGAATCTACTATTAACAGCTCAGAATTGACAAAAAAAGTGTCAGAAAGTAGTTACCAGATCATTGCATTATTACCATTATATATTCTGTGCCATTACATTACATAGACAATATTGCTTGGACTGCTTTATTTATACTACAGACCGCAGGTGGGATGTTGTACTAGTAATAAATTTAATAATGAGTAGGTAGATTTTACGTTCTTGCAAATTCAAAACACCTGGACTTCATTATGTTTTGTTCTTTGGATATTAAATTGTAAATAAACTGATCGTGAGAATACGTTTACCGAATGAAATAAAATTTGATTAGGCTTGCCGGACATCTAAATTTTAAAATTGATTTCTATGTACCTACAGTCAGTGGCGGCTCGTGGGGTAGAGCCACAGTACCATGGCACTACCTGCCCTCCTGTCCAGCGTCCTGCCCTTTACAAATTACCAAAACCTATTAAAATTAATATTCTCCTTTTTAAAGCAATTAGCAAAATAATTTAAAAATGGAACACAGTCGGGTGCAAATTTCCATCTATTGAGGAAGCGATTATGCGTAAAACGGTAACGTAGCTTTAGCGCCAAAGCGACGAGGCACACGGGAGGCCCGAAGTTATGACGTAATTGCTATAACACACCAATAAAAAACATAAGAAAATGACCTTGAATGCAAGCAGGAAAACATCTCCGTGTAGCCAGGCTCTTTGACCCCGTTTGACCGTTTGACGTTAGACGTTTCAAATTCAAACAGTTGTTTGTCCGCGTCGTGTCGTGTAAGGTTGTTTGTAAACTAAATAATTTTCGTTCGGCCTGCTGATGTAATAGAAATATTTATGGAAAAAATACTTGGGTGTGCGGTTGTGATAAATCTAATAGACTATTTTGTTTTATGTGTGTTTTATTTGATAGGGGAGTAAACTTGGTCCCAAAAAGGTACAGATGATTTGGTCCATATCTGGGAAAAAATGAAGACACATGAAAAATCGAAGGTACATTTAAACAATATATTTATTTTAAGTATGCTTGGTAAAATTAACATTAAAACTCAATTAAATTCTGCATATCACAATGAAATAATGAAGAAAAACGAACAAATTGATAAAAACAGATACATATTAAACCAAATTATAAACTGCGTTCGGTTTGTGGTTCTTTCGGTCTATATTATAGTACACTACCTACAGTATTTTTTTAAAATTCAAGATATGATTGTAAATTCTTAAATTAAATTAGGTGCCTTTTTGCTTATATTTCCTACTTCAAAAGCAAGAACTATTAACAAAAAAGGGCGTGGCACCCAAAATTTTTTTGCTTGCGGCGCTAAGGGTTTACCTGGCCCTACTTCACTAAAATGGCACGAGCCGCCACTGCCTACAGTACCCACGACAGATAGACATCTGATTCTGTCTATCATAACAAGCCTATAAAAATTCACTAGATGTCGCCACTATGAAATAATAAACAAAATATAATTGTAGGTGTATTATATTTCTTATGTAAATGTCATAAACCTTTTTTTCTTTTCGGATTTATTTTACCAAAAGAAAAAGGAACTTTCTTAATTTTTTTGTAAAAAATATAAATAATAATTATTATAACCTACTAAAAACTAACCTTTAAATATTGGTTCATGTCAATGATCTAGTAAAGCATGTTTCACGAAAAAATGGATACGACTTAATGACTGCAGTAAAAGTACCTGGGGGCGATCCCATTATTTATGACCGTTTGGTATAATTATTTGAAAGGACCGGATTGTAAGAATTATAATTATTGTAAATATAGGCACATCAGGTAGGTTGGGTTGCTTAATTTATATTTAAATACCTTTTTGTGGTAAAATTTGTTAGTTTTTATTTCTTGCTGGAAGAGTTTAGTTGTATTACCGATATCATTTTACCAAACGTATAAAAAAACAGTATGTGGCGTCCGTGGAAAAACATTGATGGTGCTTCTTCTAGTGTTGCAGCGAAGAAAATGCATTTATCTCTCGATGCTAGGGAAATTGTGAAAATAGTAGATATATACCAGTGGCGGCTCGTGCCATTTTAGTGAAGTAGGGCCAGGTAAACCCTTAGCGCCGCAGGCAAAAAAATTTTTGGTGCCACGCCCTTTTTTGTTAATAGTTCTTGCTTTTAAAGTAGGAAAAATAAGCAAAAAGGCACCTAATTTAATTTATGTATTTACAATCATATCTTGAATATACCTAAACACGATAACAAGTTGAAACATACAAGCAATGTCAGTGGTTTCATCTGCGATAACAGCGATAAACGGAGAGTCCTTTATTTCTTTTATGACTTCATCATGATACACATCTAACATACAGTCCAGAAGTTCATTTTGTAGGGGTTTTGATGTTCCTTTAAATACTTTCGATTTTTCAATATGATCTTTAAGAGTTTTGTCTAATTCTGAGCTGAAATTTATTAATTCACGAAATACCTATGCCCCTATTTTCCGACGTCTCTTTTTCGTCATGACCTCTCAAAGCCAACTCAAATGCACCACAAACCCGAACGCAGTTTATAATTTGGTTTATTATTTATCTGTTTTTATCAATTTGTTCGTTTTTCTTCATTATTTCATTGTGATATGCAGAATTTAATTGAGTTTTAATGTTAATTTTACCAAGCATACTGAAATTAAATATATTGTTTAAATGTACCTTCGATTTTCATGTGTCTTCATTTTGTCCCAGATATGGACCAAATCATCTGTACCTTTTTGGGACCAAATAAAACACACATAAAACAAAATAGTCTATTAGATTCATCACAACCGCACACCCAAGTATTTTTTCCATAAATATTTCTATTAAATTTACGCAAACGCACTTTCTGTCCGCCCTGAGTTTTTTCAATATTTAAATCTGGTAACGGTCGTTCTAATTCCTTAATTTCCAATTTCTGTTCTAAGGAAATGGTAGAAAATGGAGTTTCCTTTAAAAATCTAATAGTATTCATTATAATACTTTTATGTATTTCTAAAATAAAAAGTTCGTTAACCCTACATTAAATCAGCCGGCCGAACCAAAACAAATCGAGACGCGACGCGAACATCAGCTGTTTGCTGTTTGAAACGTCTAACATCAAACGGTCAAACGAAGAGAGCCTGGCTACCCGCCGGGATTTTTGCCTGCTTGCATTCAAGGTCATTTTTCAACGTTTTTTTATTGAGGTGATGGCGTTTCGTCACCTCCCGTGTGCCTCGTCGCGCTTGGCGCGGAAGCTACGTTACCGTTTTACGCATAATCGCTTCCTTTTAGATGGAAATTTGCACCCGA
This sequence comes from Polydrusus pterygomalis, assembly GCA_963969555.1. Taxonomy (NCBI): domain Eukaryota; kingdom Metazoa; phylum Arthropoda; class Insecta; order Coleoptera; family Curculionidae; genus Polydrusus; species Polydrusus pterygomalis. The sequence goes on along the minus strand of OZ018378.1, from coordinate 23,089,555 downwards.
CTGTGTTCCATTTTTAAATTATTTTGCTAATTGCTTTAAAAACGAGAATATTAATTTTAATAGGTTTTGGTAATTTGTAAAGGGCAGGACGCTAGACAGGAGGGCAGGTAGTGCCATGGCACTGTGGCTCTACCCCACGAGCCGCCACTGATATATACTTCTTTACTCAACAGAGGACATAATGCTAGTGCTGCTGCGACTGAAACGTCTGATTTGACTAAGATACCTCTGGCTACAGTGAAAATAATCGCGTCAAATGCCATTAAATCTAGAAAGAAGCGTAAAGATGCCGGTTTCACCAAATGTTTCAACGAAAGCGACAAGGACTTGATAAGACGAAAAATCTACACCATGTACGAAGAGCAACGCGTACCTACATTAGATTCTCTGAAGCAACGGCTTACCAATGATAAAACCCAAATAAGTTGTAGCCGCACTAGCCTTTGGAGAGTTTTGTCGGAAATGGGCTTCAGATACCGCAAAATTGACAAAAGGCAAGTACTCATGGAATCCCACCGTTTACAAAAATGGCGTCATGAGTATATAACTTCGGTAAGGAAATACCGTTCTGAAAACCGTCCAATAATTTACCTCGACGAGACTTGGTTGGACACTCATGAAACACCATCCAAAGGCTGGTCTGATTCTTCCGATTAGTGTAAAACAAAAACTCCGTCAAATAAAGGAAAAAGAATAATCATTTTACATGCTGGGTCAGAAAACGGTCGGGTTCCAAATGCCTTGTGGCTTTCTGCAAAAAACATTAAAGACTCTAGTGTGGACTACCATGAAGATACAACAGCCAAACTTTTTGAGGAATGGTTCAAGAATTGTCTTTTACCAAACATTCCTTATTAAATTATATAAATTAAATATCTACATAATTATCTACAGTCCGTCCCTTTATACTTCACTTGTTTATTGCGAAGCTCTTGTCGACACAATGGAACCGACCCAGGTAGTTTTACTGCAGTCATTAAGTCGTATCCATTTTTCGTGAAACATGCTATACCCATAGATGGCAAATATCATTGATAGACGCTGTTAAAATGTGGTGACAACATTGTTTGAGGAAGAGAGGAGGTGAAGAGCTGGGTGGGCAGGTAGTGGCGATTACGCCGGAGTTACCTTTGAATGTGACGTTGTTGGCTAACCTACAAATAACCCAACTTTCTATTTACTCATCCATGAAAAGAAACTGCAGATTTATTATTTTCCGAATTCTCGCATACCTACTTAGGTGGTACTTGGTACTTAAATATCACAAAACACTAAAAATACAGCAATTATTACACAAAACCAATAAACTTATTTTTTTTTTAAACCGCTGTCAAAGAAACACCAGACGGAAGTAAGAATGTTCGATATACATCGATGCATCGATAACATCGATATATTCCATGCGATGTATCGTTTTTAAGCAATGCATCGAAGCTATTTGAAATTTGTCGATGTCTACATCTACAAAACGGAATACCTAATCATATTTTCCTTATATGTCTGAAATATACCTAAAACAGATCTAAGATTTATTTTACAACCTTACAGGCACTGTTGCCATGCTCCGATGCAACGTTGCACAATCCCTGTCGTCATGTTCTTTTCTTCATGGTTCGCTCTCGCGCTCGCTAAAATCTAGTGCAGTGTTGTCGAACCTACTAATTTTTCTACCGATATGAAAGTCGATACACCGAAAACCAATGTTTTTCTACCGATTTACAGTCATCATAACCCTGAACACCTGATTTCACCGATTTTGAAAAAACAAATAAAGTAGTAAATTTTAACTGCCTTTTTATTATTTCAATTTGGTTTATAATTCATTTTATTTCTTGATCATTTATTTTTGTTTCTATGTTACTTTTTTATTTATGCAAAACCGAGTTTAACTAAAAAAAACATTGTGTGTGCTTAAGACCACACGACAGAAGTGAAAACTTCAACAAGGTTAATTCACTTCCCACAAAAAAGTGCTAAACGCGCCTAAAGAAGCTTTCACTTCAAAAATAACATAAACTTGGAATACGGGATAATTTTACTGCATACGAAAAAAGATATTTCCTAAAATTGAACAACCCTTGAATTTTTACATCTTCAACAGAAGTCAGAAATCATAATAAATTAGGTCCACGGAATAAGCAATTACGGTAAACCTTACTTCACCCTACGCAAATATATAATTTAAAAAATGCCAGAACATACCTGAGACGCAGACGAGTGTCTAGACAACGCACAATGTTTCCACGTCGATACTGAATGCGACCGATGGCGGCATGCTCTTTCATACAGCGGCGCACCCAGGATTTCATGTTAGGGGGGGCCCGGGAAGCAGTGCCGGAAGCAAATTTTTTAACGAACTTTTAAGTTTGAACTGGTGACTTTTTTTTTAGAAGTCATGAATTAAAATTTGTCATCAGTAATGTAATATTGCTGTAAAATGTGGGGGATAATCACTGTGCCATTGAACTGGTGACCTTTTTTTTTTTTTTTATTTTTTTTTTTTTTTTTTTTTTCTTTTTTTAGAAGGTTGGGTATTTTATAATCCTGAAGAAAAATAATAAAAATTATATCGTTCTTTGTATCGCGCCTGGAAATTTACGTTTTTTTTAGTAGTGGGTTAGTGGGTATAGTAAGTTAAAATCAATTTCATCGGAGGTTTTGGGGGGTTTGACTTTAAAAATAATTGATACTTTGTCTGTCGCATCTCCCGATTTTGGGTTTAGACGTTCGGCAACACTGATCTAGTGTCGTTTTGACCTTGACGCTCAATCAACCGCGTGTGGCCTATACTGACTTGCGGCACCTCACAATGCAAACAAAAACATCCCATGCTTGCTTTGCCATATCGATATGCACTTGTTATATTGTTTTCGAATGTCGATTTCAATATTCTTTGCGTGCACGTTTAAGTGATGCAGAAAATAAATTGAAAAACTCGATGAAGGTGCCCGTCGGAACATTGCAACATAAAGGTGCTTGCACTCTTGCACATTACGCTGTCGGCTGTCGACATGTTTTTAAATCGCTTAATGGCTTGAAGCAACGCGGTGGTAGACTTGGAGCGATCTAATTTACCGAATGCGGGATGACCAAATGTTACGGGACCGGGTCATTACTAGGGCTGGGTCATTATGAAATTTTGATAATCGTTTGTCGAATATAAAATATTAAACAAGATCTTTAGGTCACCACAAATTATATTATCTAGGTACAGTTGACGACATATAAATTCGTACACTCCACCCATACATAACTCAATTACAACAAAATTGGGTAAAACGGGTTTCTCACCTTGCTGCTTATACCTGGATAGAACACCAGCTATATACATAGCTGTAAATTATTGTATGTACGATTTTTTACCATAAGTAATATTAATGGTTATTTCGAATTATTTTTGTTTTTAAATTACAGCCACGAAATAAGAAAATTTTAAAATAATACCAGGAAAACTACAAAATACTAATATTTAATTGCTGCGCCATTGGATTCTAACACTAATCGTAATCTTGGCATTGACAAAATAATACTTCTGGTGTAATCCGGAGTTAGCCCTCCCCAAATTTTCTTCTATTTTATCAAATAACTCTTATTTCATTCTGTGGTTTAAAATTTATTTTGTACATTTTTTTTACCATCAATCAATTCCCAAACATTTTCAATTGGATTTAAATCAGGACATCTTGAGCACCGGGGCAGACATGTTACATTGTTTTGTCTAAACCAGTTTCCTATATTTCTTGCAGTATGCACAGGGCCGTTACCCTGCTGAAATATAAAGTTGTTTCATTTAAAAACTATCTAGGCAGAAGGAAGAAAAACATTTTTCAAAATCTGAAGATATATATTACTGTCTAGTGTTCCACCAATATTCCAGCATACACCTGCACCGTAAACACTTATCCATGCGCACACATTAACGGAGAAACGTCCACTGGTTTGCTTTTTTTGAGTATACTTCTCATCATATCGGGAATTTGGTGGTCTATATTATTATACTCGAATCCTTCCATTATCTGTAGACTGAAAAGTTTTCTTATCGGAAAAGATGACATTTTGCCAAAAAAATCATTTTCCGGTAAAGATTGCATAGCAAACCCAATTATTTGTTCCTTATCTCTATTTTTTAGAAACGGTCTGGATGCAGCTGCTCGATTTCTTATTCGGAACATTGTCTTACTCGGCGTTGCGCAGTTCTAATGAAGCAGTGAATAATGATTTTGCCTTAAATACTCGACCAAATTTCGGTCTTCTTCATTTGATGATTTTCTATTATGTAAACCAGAACCAACAGACCTTTCAAGTGTTTGATGATAGCGTCATTTTTTTACAATTCCTTGAACAGTACTTCTCTTCTATAAAGGTACTCAAGAATGATCAGCTATTTTTCCATAAGACCACCCTATTTCTACTAAACATATTATTCTCAATAATACTTAAATGAGGCATTTCTAAATCAAATAAGATAATGACAATATTTTGACAGATAGGTATCATGATAACAATTAACACGTTGCAAAGGTAATAAAGGTAAAAATGAAATTATCTGTAAGGGTAAATTTTCTACAGTACAGTGTAGAGAATTTACCCTTCATTAAACCTTAAAACTTATTTCAATATACCAGTGGAGACTTAAAGTGTCTTATTTCTTACCTCTATAAACCTAGCAGAACAAGGTGCTCAAAATTGAAAATTTTTGTATGGAAAATTAGGTGCTAATTAGGTACCAACTTTAAAATTTAGGTGCTCTTATGGTTTTTGAGAAAATTATATTTTTGTGTTGTTCTGCTAGATTAACGTTAAGCTAGCAGAACATAACTGTCAAATAAGCTAATCAAGAACAAAATGTAGTACCAAAATTAGGTGCTTTTTTGGTGCTTATTGAATATCTAAAAAAAAATTAATTAGTTAAGTTTTTTAAAAAATACCGCCTTGTTCTGCTAATTTTAAGAGGAACAAATTCCGTCTAAAAGGTATATCGGCAACCGGTTTGTTCGTTGTTACCAAGAGCATATTTTTTGTATTTAAATTTTATAAAATAATATTAGTTGAAAAAATTGAATTAAAAAAAAATGCTCTGGTAACAACGAACAAACCAGTTGCCGATATACCTTTTAGACGGAATTTGTTCCTCTTAAAATTAGCAGAACATGGCGGTATTTTTTAAAACCTTAACTAATTAAATTTTTTTTTAGATATTCAATAAGCACCTAAAAAGCACCTAATTTTGACAATACATTTTGTTCTTGATTAGCTTATTTGACAGTAATGTTCTGCTAGCTTAACGTTAATCTAGCAGAACAACACAAAAATATAATTTTCTCAAAAACCATAGGAGCACCTAAATTTTAAAGTTGGCACCTAATTAGCACCTAACTAGCACCTAATTTTCCATGCAAAAATTTTCAAAACGAAAATGTTTAGTATTTGCTCTATATATTTGATTTTTCTGACTTTGGGAATGTTTTTTTGATAAAGAATTATAATAATTTTAAAGCACCTAACTAGCACCTAATTTTGGATAAATAAGTTATTATTTATTAATCCTTATAATAAAACTTCTGGTAGCTCAGTGCCAACCTAGCAGAACATGGCGGTATTTTTTAAAAACCTTAACTAAATAAATTTTTTTTTAGATATTCAATAAGCACCTAATTTTGGTACTACATTTTGTTCTTGATTAGCTTATTTGACAGTTATGTTCTGCTAGCTTAACGTTAATTTAGCAGAACAACACAAAAATATAATTTTCTCAAAAACCATAGGAGCACCTAAATTTTAAAGTTGGCACCTAATTAGCACCTAACTAGCACCTAATTTTCCATACAAAAATTTTCAATTTTGAGCACCTTGTTCCGCTAGGTTTATAGAGGTTTATTTCTTTCCCTTTCAACATACACTCCACTTAAAGTATAGACTATTTCTTCAAGTTAATAATTTATACCTATAGAAGGTATTCATAAGATCGGGAAACAATGCGAACGAAGTTTATTAATAAAGGTAAGTCCAAAACTGCGCGTCGGATGGCATACTGATGCACCTAATTCTGGGAACCACTAATATTATGTTTGTCATCTATACTTTCCACTTAGGCCAGTGCCTTTCAGTATTCGCATAGATTTTACCAAGGTTTTTACTGTATTTTTATTTCCGTATATTATTTGTGAATTAATATTGTTCTTTTTTTCAGATATTTGGATAACTAACCCAACATATTTAACATCTCCAGGGGATTTTTAGGGTAAGTAAAAACTTGATAGATATGGGACAATCATTTGCCAGTAAACTATAAAAAAATACTCCTTGTGTCCATAAATCATCAAAAGCAATAAGCGATAAGAACATTTTCGAACTCCTCTAGGTTTTTACTTTCCACGCAATATCAGATGTCGTCGATTTTGGGAAACTAGACTAGATAATTTGAGTGTAAAATTGTTTGTTTAGATTATTATTTTTGTGATTGCCTGATCTTTTATATTAAAAACACGTGAGTCCATGTTTTTTAATATAGGGTAGGTAAACCACTACCTAAGTGTGCAACCTGCAACTGGTAGAGTTAGTGCGTATTCCAAAAGTAAACCGGGTGTAGTTTTATCTCACACGATCTGCATATCTGTTTATATACGAACGATTTATTTTGTATTCAGACGCGGATTATAAATAACTTGTTTTTCTGGGAATTTTGTGTTCAATTTTATTTCAGTGCCCAATGCAGGAATGCATCAGTGCATAATCGATTCGGTGCGGCCTGATTTAAGTGGGTTTTGAATTGAAATAAATATTATTGTTTTTCATTTGATGACAAAAGTAGTGTTGCTATTGATCTGTTATCAATTTTTTTCCATAGTATAATACCTATAAATAGCGTCTTCTCTTCTCGTAATTTTTTTCCCAATCTAAAATTTTGACACGGTCAAAGTCGAAACTGTGACCGTCATCAAAATGGTGCATACTTAACGCTGTTTCTTGAGATTTGTCTTTGTTGGTTATGTAACAATCATATCTATGTTGGTATAGTATCTGTGTGACGTGAGTTTCAAAAATAAAATTGTTTGTCATTCCCCGTCATGTAGTTTTGAGGCTTCCGAGTCAACAGACATGCCTACGGAAATGCGAAACATGTTTTTCGTGATCTAGGCAACCTAATACGTCGACATCTGATTATTAACATGTTGATTGTAATGATTGTTGACTAAACACCATTTTGTATTTTACTTTGACAAGTCAATCAACTTAAGTCCAGTAAGATATATGCAAATATATTTATTTATCACTGCTTTAAACTTGCAGGTTTTACCCAGCCTTATTAGTGCCTACATGCACTGATAAAATTAATTATTTGAATTAAAAAAATTTGGCATTCACTCAAATAAATATTTGTTTCCTATTAGCCAAACAATTATTTATTTGAATTGTACCTAGAAATTATTTAAAGTTTTACTATTATTCGATTTGGTACAAATAATTTTTTATTTAGAAGTAATCACTTTTTACAAAATTTTAGCTAATATTTATTTTATTCAAATTTCTCCTAACTTAAATGAAATGCGTTAATGATTTGAAATGAATAATTTTAAAGTTAAATTAAATAAATATTTATTTCAATGAAATTTGTACATGTTTTATTAAAGTATATATTTGTTTACTTTTGTTCAATATGTATTTGCCGTCACAACAACTTTTTTCATTGAAATACATATTTGTTTGATTTTTGTTAAGTATTTATTTGCGATCACAGTCGTTTATTTCCTTTCAACAATTTAAGTTATTTGTTTTAAATATATCGTTGATTTCACTGAAACATATCCTTGATTTTATTGAAATAAATCCCTCTATATGCTATCCAATAAACAAAAAAAAAACTAAAGTTCTAATTTCAAACAACTAAATTTTAAAATAATATCGTGGCATGTTTGTATTTTATTGTTTTAGTATCGCAATGACTTATACTAATTGGTTTTAATGCATTTATTACATAGTTAGAATAAAATATCAGAACAGAAAATCTAAATAAAATGGCTGAGCAACATCCGTCATAAAACTAGTAAAATATATGAATTTTAAAAAATACACAATACTTATTGATGATCAAAGAAATAAAATCATAATAATACAACCTTGCAAACAAAAAATTTAAGAATACTCGCTAGTTTTCGTCGTCAACTAGATCATTTTGCAAGGATCATTTATGTTTTCATTTTCTTTCGAAACTAATTATTCTGGTATTTTACGATAACTTCTCAGTTGATTGGAATAACGTGGGTACGTGTTTTCACGATAAAAACGCAGTTTTAACGGCTCGATGGAGAGCTCTAAAGCGTTAGTTTAAAAATTAAAAAAAAACTATTTAATTAGGCAAATACGTTAAGTAATTTTTCTTAAAAGTATTTTGTGTTTATAAAACAATACCTAGGTTTAATAAGTATTATTGAGTCGTATCATGGAATAATTAAAATATCCAAATCGTTTCCTACCTTGGAGTGGGAGATACCCCATTTGAGTAAGATACACATCAATGGCAGACGGTCTCATCAATGGCATGGTTTTTGGCATTGCATCTTTCATATTGAAGTATATTAAATAAAGTTTATACACAAACATGGAATTATCACACAACAAACACATAAGGCAGTATCAATATACAACGCTAACTTTTTGATAGGTATTTTAATTCACTGCTGGTTTTCATTTCTAAGATGCAACGAGGTGTGCTGTGTAGCTATATCTGGAAAAATGGCGACGAAAGACAAAACTTAAGGTCGACCAGGACAACAGGTCCAAACGACGCATCATGCCATTTGTGCGACCAATCATATTATTCAATGCGGGTGACGTATTCCGATAACCGGGGTAGCTTTAAATAATTAAGGATTTGATTTTAATACCTAATTATTAAAGTTAAATAACCAAGTTGTTGAAATACTTCGTTTTATAATGATTTAATTTGTGGTTAACGGTATTTAGTTCCTAATACGGGATTATTTCGCGTAAATATTAAATTATTTGAATTTTGTACTTTTGTAGTTTCTTGCTTAGATATTTATTTTAAAGCTTGTGTTGTTTGACCTAAATCCGCCAACAGTCAAATCATTTTATAAATAAAAACAAATACTCTGACATATTTTAATTAAATAAAACTGAGTTAATTCAAATCATATTTATTTGTCACCAATACTTCTTCGGCAAATAAATCAGTTTATTTGTTTAAAGGAAAACAGTTTTATCAGTGTGGTACCTATATAGCGGATAGACTAAAACAGCATCTGGCTTGTTTTTTGCACAAATTGCTTAAGACCGGGACTCCTCGATACTTGCGGGAGAAGTTGACATTTCGCTCTACAACCCACCAACGCGAAACTCGCCACAACGACCAACTTAATATACCGCGTCACCGAACAGCTCTATACGAACGTTGCTTTTCCTATGTAATCCCCAAATTATTTAACTCAGAGGTTCGAAACAGGTTCTCTAACCTTAGCTATATATCTTTTAAAAGAAAGTTTAAAGCCTACTTATTTAATAAACATTATGAAAACCTAATTGTAATTATAATTTGTAATTATCATTATTATTATTATTATTGTAAATTTATTATATTGTATTTTATATACTCGGTTAAGTAAACAGCAATGCTGCCCTCGCAGAGTTAAAAAAATAAAGACGTCTCTATCTATCTATCTATCCGTATATTTAAAATCGCGGTAGCCCAAGTAAATCATTGAAATGTTCCGTTATAAAACTATTAGGGAAGTGACGCCAGTCAATTTCCTTTGACCGACATGCCTTAGTGTAGACATCAATAGCAAGCACTTCGTTCCACATCGTGGCTCGCATTTTTATGGACTTCTTAACTTCTAACCAGTATTAGCCATTACCTTACCCCTTTAGCTTATTTCGTGCGCAAACAAATGTTAAGTTTTATGGGTGAGAAAATACGTTTGTATGCACGGCTGGCCGGTCATATTACTAGACTACTATTAACGATGGGCATGCGCACAACCCTCTTATCGGCCTGCCCTTCTGTAGCCGACATCATGTAAATACACTCCAGCACCGACTCGTCGCCATTTTTGTTGTTGGGGTTTATTTAGTTTAGTTGGGTATTGGAGTTTGTGGGTGTTTATTATTTACGGTCTTTTCACTTGTAGTGTTGCGTTTGTGATTCTTTGAATTGATTACTTATTGACTCAGTTTGGAATGTAAATATAAACAATGGGAATAAAATACCGGGTCAGTCGTCTGAACGTGTAACGACGTTAAGGGCCCAGTTCTCAAGGTTAATCATGTATAAAATACCTAAATGGCTTGAATGCAGATGTAACTTCCGGAACCTTGCAATTATTTAAAAAAAAAATAGTATCTAATTTTGGAAGGGCTGTTCAGGGAGGCATTGACGAATAGTATGCCGGTATTTTTTTAAAAATAAATGCACAGAAACTTTAAGAAAAGCAGTTTTTTGAAACCGCTAAAATTGCCACAATTTACCTTAAAATCCTTAAAAAACACGTTGATTTTCAGAACTGAAGTGAAAACAACAATTTTTACTGGTAACACGATATTTTCTAGTCTATCTAGATGTCATCTTTCCTAAGAATTCTAGAGAATATGTGTTTGTTTTAACAGGAAAGGTTCCGTAATTGCACAAAACACGAAAGTGAACAAAAATATGTCTGGCTGACTTAGTAACATCTGCCTTGCTCTACCTGCTCCAGAATCATAGGCGTAGTTAGGGGGGTACTTGGGATACTAAGCACCCCCGAAATCTAAATTAGCACCCCCAAAAAAAATTTACAATATAAGTATAGGCTAATTTTAGAACTAACCTATTTTTATAATATACATTATATGTAATGCATTTTTCATATTAATATTTCAAGCATTCGAATTCTGGTACAAATTCAAGTATATATTTAGATAGTTGAGGATTCTGTTGAAACTTTCTCTCCGTGTACCGTGTAGTTCACGCCCAGTTTACTTGTCAGAGCGGGTCTGTGATCATGAAAATCTCGTAAAATACGAAAGCGGCATAATAGCTTGTGTATGTCATGTTCTGCATTAATTTGATAATTTAAATTTAACCAGTCATTCGCGGAAATTTTTACCCGGTATTTTGGCTATTTTTTTTTTGTTTATTAAGGTTTAATATGGTTTTATTGAATTCAGTTAAAGTTTAAAGTTAAATAAACACGAAAAAACAATGAGTGCGTCGTCGGATATAAAATACACCGTGGAATTTAAAAAAAAATCTTTTAGCAAGTTACCGTTGGAGGAGAAAGTGATTGTCAAGAACATTGAAAGACCTAAACCTGCTATTAACATCACATTAAAATATTTACTAAAAATTATTGACCAAATTTGGGCGTGGTCTTGAAAAAAAATTCGCCTGCGGGCGGGCTTTTTGTGCACCTCCACGTTAACATGTCACGAGCCGTCACTGGACTTCAGCACCCCCAGTGTTGACAGTCTAACTACGCCTATCTCCAGAATATGCCTGTCTTTGTTCTTCGTATGCCAAAAGCATAACATAACTACTATGATCAACACAGCACTGCAGTGCGCATGCAATTCGTCATCAGTTCGGCCAGTCGAATTGACGATAGAAAATGGCGTCGTTAATCCCACCTTAAGCAACCATGTTGATCATGAAGACACAATCTTAAACACGACCACCATCCATATAATATGCCGCCGCCGACCTGGTTGAGCAACCAACGCGACATAATGTGGACGCCGTTTAGGAATTCGTACTTTTAGCCGGAACCTGGTCATCCTGGTCGTCGACCACCATCGGTCAATGTTATTATTTACGCCAACGATCATACTTAAATATGGTGTAACATTAATAACCTTATTGTTTTACAGAAATACAATGACTCTCACGATACTTGACTGGGTTTATGTTGTTCGAATAGGTTTTTAATTTGTTTGGCGTGTTGTTTTTATTAACCTATATTTAGCGTAGGACGGTTGTTTGGGTTTTAAAAGTCTTAAAATTTTATTTTAAACAATGTCGGTATCTTTTTTCATCGGCACCTTAAAGTTATTACTATTACGTCCCATCGTAAGAAATTTATATCACGCATCTAAGGATTTGTAAATTAACGAAAATTCTAGTATTAAATTACAACATAATACCGTGCGAGCAAAAATTATTTGCATCAAAGAGGGCTTGGATTAAAAAACGTGGTGGTTTAGATCACAATGATATGGGTACTATCTATAACTAAATATAGGTTAAAATTTTGTCAAATTCATAATATTATGACATGATATGCCAAACTAATGAGTAATAAAATAAGTAGAAAAATACAAATTAAAATTTTTTTTTTACAAAATTAACAAAGTAAGAATATACAGAAAGAAAAAGAAAAATAATTACATAAATTGCTGAAATTGGCCACCGCACCACCGCCATGCTTCAAGCATAAATTCACACGTCTCTTCATATTTTCGAAAGTGTTGACCAGCATCTCTGGAGAAATTTTACCACATTCTTGGATAATCCTTTTTTGTAATTGTTCTAAATTTGCAACTGGTGTTTTAAAAATAGTGTTCTTTAAATGAGGAAAAACGAAATAATCAATAACCGTTAGACAAGGTGATCTAGGTGGGAATTCAATGTCTGATCGAAAACTAATCAATCTGTCATTGAAAAAATTGCGTAAGTAGTTAATAGTTTCGGCGGCTGTATGGGCGGTTGCACCGTCCTGTTGAAAATATCCTAAACGTAGTTCGTCGTCAAGTAATTGCTCCACAAATGGATTCAAAATATTGTCTCTATACCTCTGTGCTGTAACTGATGTGTCATGAAAAAAAATAGGACCAACAATTCTTCTTCGGGAAACACACCAATTTTTTGAGGGTGCAATGTGGACTCTACAAATACTCCACATGCGTGTATTCTGAGAATTCACATAACCGAAGAGATGGAACCAGGCTTCATCCGAAAAAAATGTCAGGTCTAATAAATCATTTATTTCCAATAAACTTTGGGTAAACCATTGAGAGTAATTCCTGCGTCTTTCAAAATCTGCGGCTTGTATTTCTTGGAATACTTGTACTTTATAAGGAAATAAATTTAGCTGCTTCTTAAGAATAGTCCTGCATGTTCCAAAAGATCTTCCCACTTCTTGGAAGAGGCGTCTTATACAATTTGTTGGCGTATTTTGCATTATTTCACGAACGTTTGCAACAAGTTCTTCTGTTCTTACATCAGATTGTCTTCCTGCTCCTTTTTTGTGTTGTATAGAACCTGTTTCCCTAAACACAGCCACTGTTCTTTTCAGACAATGATAAAAATCCCCAGCAATAAAAGCAACGGTAGGAAAATGTTCGTGAAAATCGTCCATGCACAAACCCGGATTGTATTGCCACTCACCATTTACTCTAACCCCGATTCGAAAATACGCTTCAACCATGAATGTTTTGTGCTGTTCCGTAAAGCCCATTGTGTGAATTGTTCAAGAATTGGAAAAATTAGCAATGAATGAAATTACTTGTAACGACTGTCAAAGATGACGGAATAACTGATTGATTGTTAATTCAGGTAGTTACTAACACCCAACAGGTATTAAGCATTACGTCCTTAGATGCACGGCCCTCTTTGATGCAAATAATTTTTGCTCGCACGGTATAATATGTATATTATGTAATGTGCGAGTGGAAAATTCCTAACAGCGATAATGGTCCCTCGATGTGAGCAGTATGTTGTTTTCTCCTAGCCTGTTAAGCCAACCGTGCAAAATTTCAAGCGTATAAATATCCCAAGACAGTACACCTTGCACCTTAAACTTCTGTTGACATATTTTATCTATACCAGTATATCTTGTTTATTACGTAAACGATGCAAAAGAATTCTTTGATTTGCCGTTGCATGATGGCGTTAGTGTTTAATAATAAATTTTCTACCATTCGCATCGAATCGTGGACGTGAAAGTGTCGTGACACAGATCCGAATAATTTCACGTTGGCGCTGTTGCCGGTTCACCGGCTGTGACTTTTAATTCTTGGTAAATCGTCAGGTATTAACAGGTCTTTGTAAATCCGTTATTCGGTGGGAAAGAACCACAGGCCTTATGAGGAATAAGTATTGTACTTTTTTTTATAGGCCTGTGGAAATAACTCCTGTAAGTTTGTGTTTTTACGTCAAAATAAGTCAACTCTCATGTGTGTCTAATAAAACAACCTCGGAAACAACTTAACGATTTTTTTTTAAACTAGGGAGGATGGGGGAATAAGATAACATTTTTTTCCTTCCTTTTTTGTAAATGGAAAAAATCTAAAAAAAAACACAAGATACCTATAACCTTCATCCACAAGACCTAAAAGGTTTTTCAAGCAATGTCACGAAATTCTATAATTTCTTTGCTTAACAAGTTGGGTCTGTATAAAACTTAATTAGCCCAAAGTAGTGCTTTTTAAGACATTTTTTTTTTCTAATCTGGAGTTAAATTTATAAACCAAGTTTTTGGCATGGTCTTGTGGATAATGAACAGGGCTTTAAGTGTTTTTTTAATTATTTTTTTAACTTAAAACAGAGACCACAAAAAGGTGTGTTTCTTATAACCCCAATTTTTTTTTTATGTGGGGTAATAAGAAATTCACCTTTTTTTTTAATTTCAGGCTAATTAAATAGTGCAACAATGCCCAGAAAATACGTAAAAAAGGGAATTAGGGTCATTATCAACATTAAAAACAACTTTTGTGCCTTTATTTCTTGTTGCTGCTGTAAAAAAAGAATCACTTCCATAAAAATTCTAAAAATTTCAGGGTAATAAGATTACACCTCAATAGTGTATCTTAACACCCCAAGTCCATTTTTAATGTTGGTAAATCAGTTCAGTTCGGTTGTTGTATCTTATTACCCCATTGGGGGAAATAAGAAACATTTAGTAGGGGTAATAAAGAAACAAATTCTTATAATTTTTGGTTTTTGAATTAAAATGATATATTACATATAAATGAGTACCCTCAGGTAAAATTAATACCAGAAAGAGAAATCAGAGTTATATACTTGAAACTATCACCTGTACAAATTTTATTGGTTTCTTATTCCCCTATGTGTTTCTTATTACCCCGTCCTCCCCTATGCTTTTTGCACTTATTTCCTCTACTCAAAACGCCTTATTTAATTTAAAACCAGAGTTATATTCACTTATAATAATTTGTTTTCATTGGGATTTTTAAAAGAAATTGCCGTATCTGCGAATATAGAACGCGCCGCACCGCGGCTAAAGTCAGAACAGAAACTGCCACAGAAACACTTAAAAAGAGACAGAAATTAGAAGAAAAAAAAATAAACGCAATCTGGCGTATGAGCTTGCTACGGCTCATCTACTGAACTGGGGACTCCTTGGAAGAAACCCGTCAGCTGTTAATGGTTGTTAACTGTCGAAAAGTTTTGTTTTTGGAAAAAGTTGACTCTACCTATGATATGCATTACTGTATGAAAGTTGTTATTTGTTTAAGTGATTTCCGAAATGTCAAAAAGTTCAGTTTTAAGTGCTTTTCATAATTTAACTTTTACCTGTTTCTCTGAAGCTACGATCGACCCTTTCCAAAGTTTTTCGATGCGGTAAACGCCGATTTAGAAATGTATCAGAATAAATTCTTCTTGCCTCCACACAATTACCGAGTGCTTGTCCATAAGTTAGATGCATGTGAGCATTAATGAGATGTAATAATATGTATTTAACTATTTTAGTGCGTAGTATTAATCTTAAAGAAAGTTATTTTACGGAAGTAGTCCATTATCTCAAAGTGGAGCTGTAGAGATATAGGGAAAAAAAACCAGTCGTCTCCACAAATATATTTAAAAAAAGGTCAAATTAATGTGGTGTACATGTAGGGTTGTGGATTTGACCGGTCAATTTGTTTTTGGTCAATTGACTAAAATAAATTAAAATTTAAAAATGCAGTGGATTAACCTAACAATACTTGCCAAATTTCTTATTTTGTATTTTGGAAAAAATTATTTTTTTATATCAAGTTTTGCTTGTTCTGAAAAGTCTATTGCCATACCTAAATTTTATACAGGGTGGTCAAATGGATAATATAGTTAGGTCCATCCAGGTACACATTCTATAAGTGTATATCTCAATAGTTGCTCCACAGTAGATACATTTCCCTTTTACTTTGTTTTCTTCTCTTATTTCGGTAAAACAATTCCAAATTTTGGTTTTGGACTTCCCGAAACTCATCGTGAATGCGACGTCGCGTCGTTGGTTCACAAAAATGCAATGCAAGTGCAAACCCTAACCCTGGCAAATACGAAATGAAAATAAATAGACAGAAGGAAATGTCTATGAAAATGGCATAAAAAGAGAATAACAATAACTTCTCTATTCCTTTCCTTCATTGTGATTGAATCCGTTCCCGGAACCACTAATAAACGAGGCGACTATTGGGATTCCCAGAATCAGGTGTTATTGTTTTCTTAAATAACGGAGCTATAACGATACACTAAACATTATCCCGGGTGGTAGGAGGTAATCTGGATAGATCACAAATGCATAAATAATAAAATAAAATTGATATATTTTGACAGAATTTGACCGGTCAAATACGGCATGGTCAATTGACCATGCCCAACTCTATGTACATGTTTCGGTACTAGAGAGTACTTACCATCATGTGTTCAAATAGCTTGTGTTAATAAACTTGATTATTAAATAAATTTCGAATCAATGCTTAAACGTGATATACAAAAACCTTATTTTTCTCGAAAACCGCTAATTCCATCGAGACAAATTGTAGAGCACTTTTTTTAAATAAAAATAACTAAAGTATTTAAAAAATCAGTTTTTAGCTCTGTAAAATGACACCTGTCAAAATTTTGGCCCAACGAGTGTGGTGGCAAGTCCGTTCCTGACTTCCCTGACGATATAAAACATCTAATGTAGTACGGTTTTATGAGTCTCTATGGCCTACACAAAATACTAAAATTTCATTAAATTATACGTGTCGGTTCAAAAGTTAGAGCCGAAAAGGTAAGTCGCTGGGTACCTCTTTGGGGCCCTGTATCTCCGTTAAGGGACACTTTAGGTTTTTTTATATGACAAAGTAGAGTTATTTTGACCTCCCCTTTACGCTCCCGAGAGTGTGCCATATACTTACCGAACACCCTGTATATCTAATTAATTTTTAAATATATGGTATTACAAGTATAGTAATATTGTCAAATGAAAATACCGTATGACCATATTTGCTGATATACGGTAAGTATATTCATCTAATGAAAACCATTAAAATATTAACTTTTAACTTAGTATACTTACACACATTTACTTTAAAAGAAATTAATATAAAATAAACATATTTATTAGCAAATGATTAACCGGGGGGGCAACCACTCATCCAAAAAGTGTACATGTATTTCGGAAAAACGAAGATCACATATGATTTCTTTGGATTTCGGTTGATTTCCCTCAATTACAAAGGATTTCGGACGAACTCCAGAACTTACGAAGGATTTTTGTGATTTCTCAAAATCACATAGGATTTCTAATGATTTCCCCGATGTTTTTCTTACAATACCGAGGAAAATACTAACATTTTATAGGAATAAAAAAACACCTACCATACGTTTGTCCAAAATTTTTTATTTTTGTAAGTTAAAAAAAAACAAATATTTTTTTAATCATTACCTAATCTTTTTTTTATTTTTTTAAGAGCTTTTTAATGTTTATTTTATCCTGTCTTTTTAGGCGAAACGGTCCATTTTCTAAAAGAGAGATGGGTCCATAAAATATAAATTTTCTATTGATTTCCTGAATGTCTTGTTTCTTCGGCCACACAAATTGGTCAAGCTCGGATTTTAAAAACTTTATTTTAAAAACGTGGTCATCCAATCTCTCCACTATTCTGCCTAAATTCCACGTGTTTTTGGCCAGTAATATACAGGGCAGTCCATTTTAAAAAATATACTTTTTGTCTCAGTTTCATTGGCTCACCCTAAACAGTCAAATTCAAGGTTATATTTAAAAGTCAAATAAACATTTAAACATTTTTTTGTAAATTTACGAAGGTACCTTAAAAATGAATTATAAGAAAACCGAGAAGAAAACCGATGAAATTTCAAAATCGACTAAGTACCTATATTAATTTCCAAAGACTTTAAAAAATCGCCCCCCAAATTTTTTTATAAAATAAAGTCAGAGCAAATAATTTCTTGGTGGACAGCTTGTCTTGATATATTTATATATACAAAAGTTGATTTAAATTACTTATTATTTAGGTACCTACTTGTTCGTATACCTATCTCTACTTAATTATACTTACTAGATTGCAGATATTGTACTCAATTGGATATTACTTTTTACTTACCCTCTTTCTTCTTTTAACAATTATTTAAAACACAAATTTCCTTTGCGCCAATTCCGAGCCAGCGACAAGCGACGAAGTGACACTGTAAACTGAAAACAATTATTTAACCGCAACCTTGAGCACGCGTCTCGCGGCTTGACCAATGCGAGCCCACAAAAAGAACGTGACGCGCCGCTGTTGCCATACACAAATAATTTCCACGCTGAACGATTTCGGGATTTCGAGAGTGATTTCGGGGTTTCGAGAATGATTTCCGTAATGATTTTGGGATTTCGGTGATGATTTCGGGATTTCGGTGATGATTTCGGGATTTCGGTGATGATTTCAGGATTTCGGTAATGATTTCCGGGATTTCGAGCGATTTCCTGACATTCTGTACACGTATTTCGGCGAGTGGTTGCCCCCCCGTGATTAACAGTCATTCTAAATGCCAATTATGTAGATACGACGTTTTGGCATGTCGCCACACCCACGCATCGTAACTGCTATGCTGGGGGGGGGGGGGGGGGGGGGGGGGGCGTCATTCAGCAAGGCTCGAGTTTTAGCAGAGGTACAATACGATGTGCACTCCCGCAACATGGAAATGGAAAACAATAGATTCAGTGTGGCGATGGCATAGACAATTATTTACCAATAGATATTTATTTTATTTATTTATTCATTTATTGTCATATAAATTTACAAAGTAAACAATGACATTGTCACAAGAAAAAAGAAGTTTTTAGGTTTTAAATTATAATGTCATAAAAATGACGAACATCATAAAAGTTATTTTTAAGAAGGTAGCACTTCACCTTGTTCTTGAATTTTTTTAGTTTAGAGATGCTTTTGATAGTCTCTGGAAGTGCATTATAGAGGGAGCTACAGAAGCAAAATGGACTCTTACGATATGATGATGTTTTGTAGCCGGATATATAAATTTTATTTGAATTTCTAGTGTCACGGTCGTGAATTACTGAGGTGCAAGGAAATTTTGAATTGTGTTTTTTTACAAACATGACTGCACTAAGAATTAAAATACTAGGTAGCGTAAGAATTTTATAGCGCCGAAAAGTTTCTTTGCAAGATTCAAGTGGGCCTAACGAGTAAATTTTTCGAATTATCCTTTTCTGCAAAACAAATAATCTTTGTAGTTCTGTTGATTGAGCCCAGTAAATCACTAGATAGCTTAGATGACTGTAGGCTAAGGCATAGTAAATATTTAGTAACTGCTTGCAATCCATAATATTTTTTAAGTTTACTATTGCAAAGTATGCCGAGTTAAGTTTACTGGCAACAAAATCAACATGAGCTGTCCACTTTAATTGTGAGTCTACATAAAGGCCAAGGAATTTGCATTGCTCAACTCTCTGAATAGTATTGTCATTTAGTTTGAGATGTAGATCAGGAACCCAACGCTTTTTATAGAAAACCATATAGTGAGTTTTATTTATGTTGATTAGCACACATATGTGGAGATTTATGGCCTCGCGCATGTAAACAAAGCTAGACACTATTAGACATGCGCACTGCAACATTATCGTTTGACAAATTGGAAAATAGACAGGTCCGGGCTTTAAAATTTAAATTCTTGCCAAATAATTGGAATTTCTTCTCAATTTTTGATGAAGTTGTGAAAAAGGTAATGGTTTTTGGCATTTTAAAGATAGAAAATTGTTTTTAAGGTTTTGTTTTTAATATTTGTTTAAAAATGATTCGTCGTCGTGTTTTTAGTTCGAAAGGAAGAGAACAAGAACAAGTGAATTAAACTAGTCTTATAAAATCGAATATAGAAACAAGCAAAACCAGCAAAATAACCAATCTACGGTGTTACCGCGTGCCTAAGCCTAACCTCAAGTCAAATATTAGTTAGTATATAACTGGTAAGTAACTATTGATTTTTACAATTTGGCAAAAACTTGGGTACGTGTAAAACATTTTGAAACAAAATTTCTTGTTTCCCGAAAAATTGCGTACCTAATTATATAGATTGCAGGGCTGCAAATAAACTATACCAAAATACCTATGCATCGGGATAATCTGTCTTGGTGTGTGTTTCTCTTTATTTTCATACCTTGTTTGTGTAGCCTAGGCCTAGTTTGACGTGTTTAAATTGATCATAATAAAATAAAGTTATATATTATCAAGATACATCACTATTCCATACTTACGGAAAATACGAAATACCAGGTATTTTACCCCTATTTGGGCATAATAAAATTATACCACGGCTGCTACTAGTCATTGTTTATATTCCAATCCGAGTCACTAAAAGCACAAACTCAATTCACTAAACTACACAAAAACTAGAAATCCGAAAATATTAAACACCCACAATCCACAATAGCTAAGAAAACTACAAGGAATCCACAGAGCAACGTTAAAGCACAACAACAAACGTATCTGATAAATTGTCTATGGTAGCTCATAATGCTTTGACCTGTATATGACGCGCATGGTTTTATTTTCCTGGTGGAGTATTTTCTGGAACCTATATTATTATGGCAACATTGTAATGCAAGGCACGTAGACTACTTCCTGTTATTATACACAATTATGTAATAATACCTACACGAAGAGTATCAGGAACTAGTCGTATTGTTGGCATTGTAAAAATACAGTCTTAAATGTGTCCCAAGTCGTTTGTGGTAAATTTCTTAACATGTGTCCGCCGTCAACTATGTTAAAAATCAATTAATCAATCAATATTAATCACTGTCAAAGTACATACTAAAACTGCTCGTTCCGATCGCTTGCTTTTAATTATTGTTAAGAAGCATATAATTATTTTCAATAAAATATAACGGTCTCGACAGACAAAGGTCAGTAAGCAAGAGCTCTCTACTGATATCGATGCAATCCGACAATACAATACTTACTTAGTTCGGTGCAAAGTTGCGTAAAAAGTTCATTCCTCCGTGACTTGTGTTTAAGCGACTTATTTGGACACGATAAGTTTGGGTTTTGCAATTGCAACATAAAATAAACGTCGCATAGTTCGTGGGTGCTTATATAAATACTTAGTCCCATCCGGAACTTTATAAATTTCAAATTTTTATAGGCTGGTTAATAACATCGAATAAAATTATTGACCGCACAATATTATACGAACAGTGAACAGTGTTAAAACAAAGCAAAAGCTGCCAAACTCGTCTCACTACGACGATTGCAATATTGTACCGGGTGTACAACTAAAAAGGGACGCCGGGATGTATCTTGGAAACCGTTTACCCTACGGCTGCCGAAAAAAAATATTTATTACGAATTACGAAAGTGACTAAGAGAAATTGCTGGAAATCATTTTTAAGTTTCTAGGTTGACCGCTAGAGGGCGTAACTATAGTGGCCAAATGACGAGCGGGATTTTCTCAAAAATTCTTATAGTAAACATCTCGGTAAACATGTACATATTAAAGGTAGCATTATTGAAACATCTGAATAATTTTTGTATTAGAGTTTTTTCCAAGGTTGGCAGGATATATATCCGTGATAAATATCCTGATATATCTCGTGATACACAGTGTCATCAGTAAAGTCCGCATCATATGGGATTTTTTTTTTATTAATAGCTTTATTCAAAATTTGACATCAAGTTCTGCTTCGATCGAGATGAAAATTAAGCAAAAAAATAGTAGTCACGTGATTCGCATTATCTGTCAAATTTTAATTTTTTCCAAAAAGGAATTTAAAAGTGGGGTTATTTCTGAAAGTATCGAAAAAAGTTATTAAAAAAAGTTTTTTTAAATGCAGTTTCTGGCCCACATGCAAAATTTCAGCTGCATAAGATAATTTTTTTTTTACCTATATTTTGTAAATTGCACCACTTTTGCAAAATAAGACTCAACGCAACCTACATAAAATTTCTTAGTTTTGACAATGCTTTATTTCAGACACATTTTCTTTAAAGTAGCGCCATATTAAATGTGTGTTTTCTACAAAATCAAAATTGGGCTATTAAAATTTGGTCGCATGTGATGCAAAGTTTATTTGTTTTTGACCCTGTATAAGGTAACTTCATAAAATAAGTATTTTTGAAAACGTAGTTTGTGTCTGAAAGTAATACACCTTAATATTAAAACAAAAAAGAACACAGTGTCATCAGTAAAGTGTTCATTAAGTGGAAAATAAATTTTAGTGGTGGGTAAATAACAAAATTTTAAACGCAGACACATAACTGTTTTGTATAAGAATTTTAAAAACAGGTTGACTTACCTTAATGCTCGTAAATCTTAAATAAATAAAAATATCTGAAAATGAGACTCTGGACTTTATTGTAAATATGAAACGTTCGTTGTTTTGAAACCTTAGCGAAAACAAAATCGTTTTGAATTAAACCCATTCATAAGTCGTTAAGGCTAATGAACTTACCGGATCTTGACCTATCCTAAATTTATGCACTGCTTCGTGTGACTTTTTTTTATGAGCGTGCAGAAAGTCCATGTTCGGGTTTGTTCGTGCAACAACCACATATTGCCAAATAGCCGCATAATGCCAATCATCCCAATATGCGACTTAAATCGGGTCGGTCGAGTTTGCGCAGTAGGCAGGTAACGACGCATAGAAAATTAATTTTCTACATACGTGTATAGGAAATCGAGTAGTAAATGTAGGAAATTATGTAGATAATGTAGAAAAAAGAAGAGTACCATAGAATTATTTTAAAAGGGTGATCTTAGCTGGAGAAACACGTTGTTCTTTTCGCGACTCATTTGTTAGTTATTTGGAGAACTTAAAGGCAATGCGAACAATAATTGCTGAAGCCACAGTATTTGAAGTCAACATAACAAAACTGGTATTTGACGAAAATCTAAAAAAGCAAATTGAAGACAGTATTAAACTGTTCAATCCAGTTTGCAAAATTATTAATTCATTACAAAGTACTCAGGCTTCCAGTGCAGATGCAGCCGAAGAATGGATAACTTGCAATTGCCCAAAGGGTTTGAAGAATACATCCGTTATGGAAAAAAAACGCCAAAAGAACGCTTTAAATATCTTTTCCCTGGCCGCTAAGTTCTTGCATCCTGTTTATCGTGGCAGAATGTTAAACGAAGATCAAATAAGAGATGTTGATGATTTCTTAATAGAAAATTTAGATGTCATAGGGCTATATAGACAGTCTTCAAGATTTTAAGCGTAATCGCAATATACATATTTCAAAAACTCTGCGATAAAAAGATTACAAACGTGCAAACTTTTTGGGAATTAGCTGAAAAGCATTGTCCTACCTTGTTTCACCTGACAATTAAGCTAAACACAATTCCTGCGTCATTAGCTCAGCAGCTCAGCTAGAAAGGATATTTTCAAATTGGTCATTTGATCATTCACCTATCCGCAACCGACTTACTTCAGAAAATTCAAAGATGTTGACTTCATCTATTATCACTTGAAGATGAGGGGACCATAACAAATCTGACGAGTATTAGCTTGTTAAACTGAACTATAATATTTTAACATTTACTTAATAAAAAATTGTTTTTTAGTTGGTTACTTAAGTTATGTTACCTGATCTGTAATATTATTTTAATGTGTAAACTGAAAATATGAAAATAGTAGATTCTAACCGAGTAGCAGACTATATTTTCTCCACGACCATCCAGTTCCATATCTGATTCATCCGATTTTTCACTCATTTTTTGACTTGCACCAAATTTTGTCTGAAAATAATTATTACAACGCGGCCATTTTTATCTGACACTGACAGTTTCGAAATTCATGGCAACTTATGTCGTTTATATCAGTTACAGAATATTCATTCCGTATCTTGTTATAGAATGAAAATACACGCAAAACGCATAAATAAGAAGCAAGTGTTTCAGAATAAATATTCCAACTCAAGAGCGAGAATTTTTACATTCTATTATCAAAAATGATTTTGGAATTATTGCATTCAGTAATGGTCGTGGAGAAAATAATTTTCTACATCTCGAGATGTAGAAAATTAGTTGGTGTAGAAAAATAATTTTCTTTCGTGATTATTGTTTGCTTATCTAAATGTAAATTGTCTATGGAAATAAGTACCGAACTGGACAGTAAACCTTTGACGTTTTAAATTTTTTGATAAAGCCGAAAACATAAAACTGTGCTCTTAAAATAATATTTTATCAGAAATATGTATTTTATTATAAAATTGACAAAATATGCACACAAAAAAATGCATATAGGTATTATGCATTTTGCATATATTCCGCCCTTTATTTATTATATTTGTATATTATGAAGCCTGACGCAACTTTAGCTCAATTTTAATATTCGCCCCTTACCCTCTCTCTCCCTGTTTGTGAAAATAAATAGACTTAAACCATAAAATTGACAATAAACATTTTTTCAAAAGGACATTTTAATATTGAAACAGGTTAATGGCCTCGAATAAATAATATCGACGTGTTCTTAAAATGCATAAATTTGGGATAGGTCAAGGTCTGGTTCGATATCCCAATTGCTTTTAAATGTGTTTTCCCATGATAAATATTTTGGTTTATATACATTTGTAAATCAAGGTCTTAATGACCTATAATGTTTGTTTATTTGAGGCAAGTATTTTAAAAATTTTGCGAAAAATTACTATTCTACATTTATTATTTTGCTATTGCGCACTAGTGACCACGGCGAGGTCTCGGCGACCGATACATATATACCCTCAACTGTTTACAATTTAAATGCGTCAACAATCACCTGTGGTCTACTACAACACAGTGCGCAGGCGCGGCCAGTAGTTAGTAGTTCAACTAATTTGTTAAGTATCGTTGGTCAATCGATCGATTTTCTTAATAAAAGCTGTGAACTGGGCCGACTTGGCTACACTGGTTTTAAATATACTATATAAGACCAACATTTTTATCAGTGACTGGTCGCTTTCATATAATAAGCAGAGGATTCTGCGAAGTTTAAGGAAACAATTCCATAAACTATTCTGCTCCAATAGACCACTGACAGAAATTTTGTACTTAGGAATTTCAAAAACTAAAATAAATAATAATAAATATTTTTTTGGTATTTCTGTAAAATCATAAAGAAAAACGTTTTTTCTCGCGTACTGTTTCTTTTAAGAACTAAAACTATTTAGACAACGACATCCCGGTAAAATGATTTATCGGTAAAACGATTTAATTGCAAAAAAATCAAATTAACGCGAAAACGACATATTATGACGTATTAAAACAATGACACGGGTGTTAGAGTTTACAATAAAAAGTACTTATTTTCAAAGCAAATATATAACACAATTTTTGCATATTTTTAATCGAAAGAAAATACAAAAAACATTAATATCGGCTTAATTATTTGCATCAAAAAGGGCTTGGATTAAAAAACGTAGGGCTTGGTTTAGATCACAATGATATGGAGACGATATATCTAACCAAATCTAGGTTGAAATTTTGTCAAATTCATATTATGACATGATATGCCAAACTAATGAGTAAATAAAATAAGTAGACAAATACAAATTTATTTTTGTTGTTTACAAAATTAACAAAGTAAGAATATACAGAAAGAAAAAGAAAAATAATAACATAAATTGCTGAAATTGGCCACCGCCATGCTCCAAGCATAAATTCACACGTCTCTTCATATTTTCGAAAGTGTTGATCAGCATCTCTGGAGCACATTCTTGGTTAATCCTTTTTTTTTCCTTCTTAAGAATAGTCCTGCATGTTCTATAAGATCTTCCCACTTTTTGGGACAGGCGTCTTATACAATTTGTTGGCGTATTTTGCATTATTTCACGAACGTTTGCAACAAGTTCTTCTGTTCTTACAGATGGTAGATGGTCTTCCTGCTCCTTTTTTGTGTTGTATATAACCTGTTTCCCTAAATACAGCCACGGTTCTTTTCAGGCAATGATAAAAATCCCCAGCAATAAAAGCAACGTTAGGAAAATGTTCGTGTAAATCGTCCATAAACAAACCCGGATTGTATTGACACTCACCATTTAGTCCAACCCCGTTTCAAAAATACGCTTCAACCATAAATGTGTTGTGCTGTTCCGTAAAGCCGCCCATTGTGTGAATTGTTCAAGAAATTGGAAAAATTAGCCATGAATCAAATTACTTGTAACGACTGTCAAAGATGACGGAATAACTGATTGATTGTTAAATCAGGTAGTTACTGACACCCAACAGGTATTAAGCCCTACGGCTAAGCATTACGTCCTTAGATGCAAGGCCCTCTTTGATGCAAATAATTTTTGCTCGCACGGTACTATATACTCTACGTTTAATTTAATTATATTATGGGCCCCTTTACCTAGCTTTTTTATATATATACCCGAAGCCGAATTCTGTCACCACCCCTGATTTCTGGTGATCGAAGGTTAAGTCTCTGCGCTGTATACTCCTTAAGGCATTTTATTTATTAGGACCGTTTGCATTAAATGCTGCACTTTTTCTTGAGTTTCTCTTTACCTTAAAAGTAGGTAAACCATCCCGAAACCTTTTACAGCCGCTTTTTGTTTTCGACACGCACCCTAATACATCTAAGGAGTTGCGCCTTTTATCTTTTTCCTCTTTTGGTCGTGACATTTTTATTAGCAAACCCTGTTTTTTACGGCCCACAAGGACCGGACAAACTGAGGAAAGGTTGTTTTAAAATGCACAAATTAGCCCTTTTCGTCCGTATAGGTAGATTATTTTTAGTACGATGTGTGTTGTGACTGGGTAAATGGGATTTAAATGAAAATCTGTATTTTTTTATTGTGACATAAATAGAAATATACATTTTTAAAATTGCCCTTTGTTCAAACTTGAGTTATTTATTATTAAACAAAAAAATACCAGCAATTTATCATAATATTGTACTCTGTTGTCAAAATCAATATTTCAACAATTAATTACAAATATGTTATTCTTTGTGCCGTGCATGGTTGCGTTCATTGTAGAAAGAGTTATCGCGATATTCACCCTTCCAGACGATCCCTAGCACATTCCGTGCGTGAAGAAGTGCCATCCCATACGGGCACTTTTAGTCAAACAACAATTAAAATGCTTTCAAGCTGTTTTCTCTAGAGAAACAACCTGAATCCATGATAATTTTTGTCAAATTTACATGTACTTAACATATTGCTAACTAAGTGACATAATTTTTACACCAAACAAGAGTTCATATACAGTATGTCTCCGTAAGTTTGCATCATATGGAAAACTTTTTTATTATTCATTTTACGAAAAAAAGTTATTCTTTATAAAAAGCTCTGCATGGTCTAAAACCTAAAATGCAACCATCAAATATCGAAATTTTCCAGTCATATACGAGGTTTGTCAAAAAATGTGAATTTTTCCCAAGAATGTAAATTTTTCCCAAGAGTAAAGTACCTTTATTTTTGACATTATGAAAAATTGTTATACAAAAAAGTTGTTCAGAACTAAAAACCACGTCTAAATATGCAATTATACGCATTTATGTTGAAAAATTATTTTATTAATTTATTATTAATTATTTAATTTTTTAATTATTTAATTAATTTAATGCGTGTTATTGTATATTTAGACGTGGTTTTTAGTTCTGATCAACTTTTTTTAATAACAATTTTTGATAATGTCAAAAATAAAGGTACTTTATTCTTGGGAAAAATTTACATTCTTGGGAAAAATTCACATTTTTTGACAAACCTCGTATATGACTGGAAAATTTCGATATTTGATGGTTGCACTTTAGGTTTTAGACCATGCAGAGCTTTTTATGAAGAATAACTTTTTTTCGTAAAATGAATAATAAAAAAGTTTTCCATATGATGCAAACTTACAGAGACATACTGTATATTATAGAGAGCATACTTACTAAAATCCGAATGAAAATTAAATTGTCGAGAAAATTTTACAAATTAATAAATTATAAATAAATTAATAAAATAGTCGAGGTATATACAGGGTGAGTCGGGAGGAATGGGCCAAACTCTAAGGGTGTAATCTATGCATCAAAATAATAAGAAAAAACTCAAAATGTTGTTATCCAATATTCATTTGTTTTTAAATTATAACGCAAAAACAAAATATTGCATTAATTTAGCTTTCCTGTAATAAATGGTATTATCGTCCGCTTTTGATTGTTGTGCTGCTGTCACTATCCTGTTAGTGTCAGTATAAAATTTTACATTGATTCACCGTTAACTTTCGGATTTGTATCATTTAAATTTTATAAAATTCTTGGTTTTAGTTAAAAGCAAAAATATAGGATGTGTTCATATTTATACACTTGTATTTTTATCTACATTTTACATTCCTAACATAGGAGTACCAAAAAAACTTGTTATTGTGATAGCAACTATCATTGAATAGAATTGAAATACAAATTTACAGGTTTATAACATGTTTATATTAAATAAAGTGATTTTGAATTTTTTTAATATATCTTTACAAAAAACAGAAGAAATAATTTAAAATATAAATAAATATCCAAATTTGGATATAAATATCATAATATTTGCCAACCCTTATTGTTGCTGTATGCAACTGGACCATCCGGACCATCGATATACACGTATTGTTTTTCCAAAGTCAGTGTGATGACATTCCAATCATTCCATACGGCATACAATGGTCGGTCTCTTTGAGACTGTTTACCGCCGGTTGGAATGTCATCACACTGACTTTGGATACATTATACCTACATACATTTTATAAATAAATAAATAAATAAATAAATAAATAAATAAAAAACAGCTAACAAAAAATAAAGAAACCATTCTGAGGTACAAAAAACACAAAAATGACACAAATATTATGTATACTTAATATTAATCTAACAATACTAATGAAGTATAGGTACATCATCTTCGTCACTGAACTCACCCCGGCATTGCCTGTATGTTCTTCAGAATCTGAATCACTCGTTTCATCCTCACTACTGAAATTTAGCGCTGGTTCCTCCGAATTTCCATTTTTTTTATTTCCACTGCCACTTAACAGCTTTAAGTAGTACTTTATATAAACAAGCTTTCCTGAGCGAGTGGTTTTCAATCGGTTGCGAAGCTTGCTATAGACAATGCCCCATAAGAACCAATTTATCTCACAAAAGGCTGCAAAAGTTTTTGACCGAATTTGACCCAGTTAAAATCTCTCCGGTCAAAATCGGTCAATTGACCAGGCACAACCCTAAATTAACCTAAACTGGTTGATTCTACTTACCGTTCAACTTAAATAATAAACGCATGTTAATATCACATGTATAGGTGTCAACTGTCGAAACGCTGTGTTTTTAGAAAAAGTTGGCTCTATCTTGGATCACTTTAAATATTGACACCGTATTTTTCTTGTACTTATAAATTGTAAACACTTCGTCGAGTAACAGCTTTTGCTGCATCGACAACTTTCCGAATCGTTTGATTATTTTTCCTTCGCTTTACCGAACGATCTTGTAACATCTTCCGCTTTAATTACGCGATAAATTGTAGATCTCGAGAGTTGTGTTAATTCGTTTATTCTTTTTATAATGGTTTTAGCGGTCTGTGCGGGATTTAATTTTCAGCCGTAAATATTTAAAATTATTCGTTCATTTAAACATGTTAATCTTTGTTAAACTTCGGAAATGTTTCGACTGCCGATGCCGCGGTCGGTAGGTACCGAAGGTAATTCATTATGATGTTTTAATAACGCGCGCAAAAGATTGCCAAAAAGCCATTATTATATTAAAAATTTACTTACGTTTTTAAAAAACAACATTTACCATGCACTTCCACTTCACTAGTACTGATTTAAATAAATCATATTATTTTAAAGCATCTGTTTAAACGTGTCTCAATTAACTGGAAATGACTACGCCAATGATCTAGCACCTATAGATGAAACAATAACAAATTAAACTATTGCCAGAATCATATTCTATTTGAAGGAAATCAAGATCCGAATTGGGCCCCTCCACAACTGTTTACCAAACTTGTTACAAGTATTATCATGATCTGGGTAGTGATGTAAAATTCTCGGTAATAATCTTTTGGAGAATATTCTCGAGAATATTCTCAAGTTAGAGAATTTTCTGAGAATGGTAAGAAAACAGCTAGAAATAGCAATAAAAAGAAATTAAAAATTACCTATTCTGCTTATTTTCGGCAAATGTCAAACGGCGTTAATCAAACAAAACGTAAAGAAATAAAATTTTTATTTAAAAAACATAACATACCTTCCCAAGAATAACTAAAAACTAAACAAAAAAACAGTCAAATAAAGAAAGATCACATTTAACTATTAAAAATAGTGTTGGGAAAAATCGACTTATTTTAATAATCGACTACCGAGCATTCGAGTGATTTAAAAAATCGAATGATAATCGATTTTTTTTCACTCAAATGCTAATAATAATTATTAATATTGGCGGTTCATCGTTCATGTTGATATACAGCATTTGTATTGGGAATAACTGACTCGGTGTTGTTAATCGATTGATTTTTTGCGGATTATTAAATGTGGCGGAGGTATTTGTGGATTTTTTGGCATGGTTCCCAGATCTTACAACTTACAATTTAATTTAACTAACCACTTGACTACTTGACCTTGAGATGTCACGATATTGCATAACTCATGATATTTATGAATACTGAATACTCACCACTATAATAAATCCTATTATCCTACGCAGGCAACCCGTAATGCAGTATTTAAATCTAAATAAATCATATTTATTATCTTACGCAGGCAACCCGTAATGCAGTATTTAATATGAATAATATCGCCAATAATAACCGAAAACCACTCGGTGTAGCCGCTCGCTACGAGATGGCTCTGGCCGCAGTGAGTGATTGACAGGCGGGCAGCAACTTTGGAGACTGTCTGTTTTAGTATCATGGTAGGTACTTACCTAAATAAAATTTTAAAAATATTTTTTATTTTGTTGTTTCCCAAAATATTATTTTTTTATGTAAATGCAATTGAATTGATAGGGCGTTAAAAATATAATAAATTACATGATATAATTAATTTCGTCAATGGTTTTTGTTTCCCTTTTGCAATATGTAAATGAAATAAATCACCACTTATAGAAAATACACATGATAAATGCATTATGGCGAAATTATTTCGTTAAATAGTTCTGTAATAAGGAGAGAGATTGTCCCTTTTTACTCACTTTAGGAAGGTGTTATTCCAGCAAGTTTAAAGAAACAATTTCCACACTCTAACCAAAATAAGAATTATACAATTTTACACAATAAACGATTAAATAAATTACCCAAAGAACGCTTACGCAATTGGAGCAAAATAGATTGGTTCTGGTGCAGTACTCTTCATGACTTCAAAGTTGTTCTTGACTTTCAACTGAGTAGACAAACGAGCGCAGAGGTTACTCTTACACTTGAACAATTGTTACAACTCCCAGACTAAGCGTCCCTTCTAGTTTTTATACAGTTTTGCAACCCTTACCAACTGGAAGAAGGGGTTCCGTTTTGCTATGTCAGCAATAATTTTGCACGTTAATAAAAGAGGGGATTTCCCTGGATGTACTATTAGAAGTGGAACCCTTTATCCCAAACAATTATTTTTTATCAACATTCGTCTACTGACTCCTCCTACGAAACTAGAAATGTCCTTGTTCTATACACTATCTTTCCACTACACCTCTTCTTATCAAGCTCAACACCCACTAAGAGTCTTAGCACCACAGCGAAGTATGAAATGAGTAATCCATCCTTAAGGATACCAATCCATATCCGACAATATTATAGTCCACAAAATATTTACCTGTAAAAAAAATCGCGCGCGCTTTGGATGTTTTCAGTATATAAGACGAAACAAACACTATAAAAATAATGGAGTATTATATTGCATCCTGCCTGAGGTAATGCGATCTAATCGGAAGTCGTTTAACGGCCATACAACAGGTTAATTAAGCGCATTTCTCTGCCTTTATCAAAAAGTTTATTAGCTCGGGCCTAATCAAACACACCGTTGGGATTTTTCTAATTTATTATAGTTTTCCTAGAATACCTTTTAAAATGCTTAGAAATTAATAATTACTTTATTTAGAATGTAGATTATTTTAGATATTCAATTTTAATCTGCCGTTTGTTTTTATATTATCGTTAAATGCTTTCTACACCTATTCTATACTATACATCGCACAGCATATTTTTAAAATAGTACAATGCACACTTAAATACCTAACATCCCTAAAACCATAACCTCTAATTTAAAGGTCAACGCAAAGCTCTATCGATTTACTCTATAAGCAAATGTATAAAAACCCAGTGTCAATGAACTTAAACGCCAACCTTGCTATTTCTAAATTATCGCCTTGCCTGTAAATTCTTTGCCAACAAGGTATTAAATATCTATTAGCCTATTACCCTTTGGAAACCATAATGCACGCCAGTGTGGCGGGTTTAGCCCCTCCCGCTCCCCGGGAGATGTTAGCATGAACGATTAAAAAATAATAATGGCATAGAAATGTACATTCTTATTGTACAGCTGTCTAATATTTTCCGCAATGTTTGCAAAAATTTTATTAAAATATGTACTAACGCGCCTTGATTTTTTGAGGCTAATATTCAAATATTTTTATGTCGTAGGGAAGAGTGGGTTAATAAGAACTTGCGGTAATAAGAACTGTCAAACATTTCAGCTATAAAAAATCCTATAAATGGTTTTAAAAATATAGCAAATAGTTTATAGTAGGTATACAAACAACCAAAAGTATAGTCAAAATAATTCATACTGCTCTATTGTAGCATTTTGTATTTTTTTAAAATCCATTTTAGGTTAGTGTTTTCGGCTTTTAAAATTTCGTTAGCGGTTCCTATGGAAATATTATACTATAAGACTTAGTAAAACACACCTAAATCTTGATAGACAGGTATATCCTGATTATGTTGAAATACAAAATATCTCATTAAAAACTGTTTGGGGCACTGAGTTTGGTTAAGACTTAGTAATCACAGTGAAAGTTAATTTACAGACATACATTCTTTTAAGAAAAGCATATAAAACTTTCATTTTTCTTCACTATTAATTTGTTATACCAACACACTAACACACCACTTTTTTATATTCCATTAAAGCTCTATTAGGGTTGTATACTTTCTACCATTTTCTCTTCTGCTAACACCATCAGCAAAGCTTTTTCGGTTTCCAGATGATGAACGTTACTACGTTCGAAACACTTAACTGAATATTTTATTCTAATAAATTTGTGAAAGAATACTTTGAATTTTTCTTTTGTTTCTGTACTTTTAACTCCACTTAAGCATGGACTATTTCTTTAAGTTTTTTTAATAATTTAGATTCAAAGTCAAACCATCGATTTTCTTAACCTTATTACCCAAGGCTCCCCTATCAGTTCATTAATGTGTTTAGTGGTTAGTTATCAACTACATAAAAGTGTACTTTATGTAAGTCGTTACCACAATCTGTATATGTACTCCTACCCCCTCCCACACAACACTCACAGTTTTTTTGAGCGTTACTCCCAATCCCAAAAAGCTAAATCCGTTCTTGCTTTTTTTTGGTTATAACCCCGATTCTTTGCCGTTTTTAAGAAAGTTTTTAAGCAATTCGTAATTCGAATCCCTCCATTCAAAGCTAGGTTATTTTTGTTTAGGTATCAGGTAGTTAAGTCCGAACAAGGACAAACCATAATGAATGATTTATTTCTCGAGACTTGAACCCAAATCTGTTAAATTATTCAACCGAATACCGATAGTTCTCGGTTTTCATAATTGGAGAAATTCATAATCATTAAAACATTTACAAGCCTTGTCCCTAAGAAGGAATGCAGGAAATATCTATTAGGTCTGGATATAATTTTCTTAAATAATGGCTTGTATATACAGCCATAGAATAAGCCTCGGAATAAGCTAAGCTTAAAGGAGTGTAAAGACTGCAGCTTTGTTCGACGAGCCACTCGACAAACATTTTATTGAATCAGTTTATTAAATGGACAAATCTGGTGATATAGAAAATTGAACATAACCTACAACCTGACTATTTAAGGTCGTTTTTGGAAAAGCGATTAAATTTTCATAATTATATCAGATCAGGTCAGCATTATAACCTTTCTATGGTAAGCACGACTTCCTTACAAAAAAAACTCTGCTTGTGTTTAATAAAATACTTCCTGCCAATTCTGCTTTATTATATCTACCTACCTCGTAAACTGCGTTATAGGGTAAAAGAGTCTTTCCGGCATTACTTTCTCTTTGAAAATAATTAAATAATTTTAAAATTAATGCTTGTTTTTTTTCACAATACCGTGACATTATTGAAATAACGTTGATTAAAAATGTCACTGTCAAAAATGACAAAAAAAAATTTTTGACTGATAAAATTATACGATTCGAAATTCACCATGGAGAAAGAAGAAAACAACCAATTACCGTTTCTAGATGTCAACGTGAAAAAAAATGGCAACAGCATCCAAACTTCAGTTTACAGAAAACCTACGCATACAGGTCAGTATCTCAATTTTACTTCAAATCACTCGAACAACACAAAACATGGCATAATTAAAACCCTCGTGGATAGAGCAATTACAATCTGTAACTCCGAAGAAGCCCTTAAAAAGGAAACTCACCACATCAAGATCGACCTCAACAAAAATGGCTACCCCACAAGATTGATTGACACAATATTGGAAACTCGTAAGAATCGACCCAACGCGCTAGAAGCAGACAGAGAGGCACAACCAACACTCAATATTCCGTATGTCAAGGGAGTATCTGAGAAAATAAGAAGACTAGGACAACGGTATAACATCAACACCGTATTCAACTCGAGGGACACCCTAAGAAGCCACCTGACGAAGACAAAGCCTATAAGTCAAAAAGATAGGAAAAACTGCGTCTACCAGATCCCCTGCGAGTGCGGCCAATCTTATATAGGTGAGACATTAAGACCACTCGAGACAAGGATTAAAGAACACAAAAACAATACGTTAAAAGGAGAGATCGAAAAGTCAGGTGCAGCCGACCATTCCTGGAAGCATGGCCACCATATCATGTGGTCAGAAGCTGAAATCCTACATAAGGAACCACACTGGAAGAAAAGAAAGTTTAAGGAAGCTGCTGCTATTGACCAGAAGGCAGAATCCCGGCTGCTTTAGTAAACCATCATTAGACTTAAGAAATATCTGGAAACCTTTGTTAGATAGATGTGATCTTAGGATAAGATCGCGTACCAACTGAATACATGACTGCACCCACCTCAGTTATGCTTCAGTGCACCTAGCTAGTATAAATAGTCTTGTAGTTACTTTACTTATTTAGTATTCACCTGAAGACGACTGGAGATACTTACCAGTTGAAACGTTGTGGTTTAAAACAAATAAAGACAATGGAAGTCCAAAACTCTTTCATCATTCAAGAAACACCATTGTCTCCAACCTTCAAACAGTCAAAATTATACGACATTCATTATTGACGAAAATTTACTATCTCACCTAGTACACAAACGTTAGAAAGATAAGCACTAGTCCGCGGTCATTAAACAGATTTTATACATATAATATTCTTAGTATACCTACATGTCAATATATGGCCATTTATATTATATCCATTTCCTATCAATGCAACAATTATCTGTGTCAACGAGGTGTTTTCTGAATTAGGAACGTTAAAATTAAAGGTTGGCAAATAATATGTTTGACATAATATGAAAAGGCGGCCACCACATTCTTATGTGATAAATACTACATACTTGTCAAATTTCTTATTTTGTATTTTGGAAAAAATTAAGTTTTGCTTGTTCTGAAAAGTCTATTGCCATACCTGAATTTTATACAGGGTGATCAAATGGATGATATAGTTAGGTCCATCCAGGTACACATTCTATAAGTGTATATCTCAATAGTTTATTTTTATATAACCATGAAAACATAAAAACATGAACACTAAAAATAAAATATCAGACTCGGGTAATTAGGTAGCTGAATTATTACGAGCAGTAAAGTATGTAGCCAATGGTAAATTTTCATCTTCGGAGTCAGATTCTAGCTGCTCGGCTTCGGAAGACGAAAAGAAATCAGCTTCGGAAGATGAAGATAAATTTAAGTCGGGTATTCTTCCACATTTATTAATTATATTTAAATTGTATTTAACATACACCAGTTTTCCGGATCGTGTTTTCTTAAATAGCGGCGCTATAAAATTGATATATTTTGACCGGTCAAATACGTCATGGTCAATTGACCATGCCCAACTCTATGTAGGTTGCGTTGATTCATATTTTGCAAAAGTGGTGCAATTTACAAAATATAGGTAAAAAATCAAAATTATCTTATGCAGCTGAAATTTTGCATGTGGGCTAGAAACTGCATCTATAAAAACTTTTTCTAATAACTTTTTTCGATATTTTCAGAAATAATACCACTTTTGAATTATTTTTTGGAAAAAATTAAAATTTGACAGATAATGCGAATCACATGACTACTATTTTTTTGCTTAATTTTCATCTCGATCGAAGCAGAACTTGATGCCAAAGTCAAATTTTGAATAAAGCTATTAATAAAAAAAAATCCCATATAATGCGGACTTGACTGGTGACACTGTATATATCTAAAATACAAATGTTAACAAATCTTAAATAAAATTAGGATTTCTGAAATCAAATTGACGCTTTCTAAATCTAAAAAATACAAGTGGGAAAATTTCCAAGTTACTTGCTCGCGATGTATATACGCTGCATATTAAACTGTCACTTCTGTCACATCAATTTCCTGTAACGTTTGTTAAAAACTACGGATTGATGGGGTTGCAATCTAATCGAATGTCGTTTAACGACTCCAAAACAGGTTAATTAAGCGCATTTCTCTTTTGTCTCTCTTTCTGCTTTTATCGGAAAGTTTATAAAAGCTGGGGCCGGATTAAGTTTCGGATATTTCTGTTTTTATTAGTTTTAATGGCTTTTAAATAATATATTTTGTTGTTCCTAATCTAATGGATTTAAAATTTTTTAAACTGCAAAAAATGTTTTTACACAGAAAATTTGCAAATAATGTGGTTGGTTCTTTGATGCTATTTGGGACAAGCGTCGAGAGTCTGACTATGGACTTTTCAACCGGCCAATTATAGGCCGCCGTCTTAAAGAAAGTAATTTTGAGGTTAAGCGATGTAAAGCCGGTTGTTGTAAATAAGGAAAATAATAGTAATTTACGTTACAAGACCGGAAAGTAGTGTTTTTCCGGTCGAGACAAGCATTTCCAGGGCGAGTCCTGGAAGCTTGGAGAGACCTGCACAACACTAAGTTTCGGTTGCGTGACGTACAATATTTTTTTAAGACCGACGTATTATCAAAGAGCGATTGGAAAAACAAAAAACAGGGACCGGAAAAATATTTTCCGGTCTTTAACGTCAATTTTCCGGTTTTGGTCGACAAAACGTTATTTTCTGGACGAAAAATTGTCCAGAAAGTGTATATTTTTTGGTCGGTTTTAAAAAAAATGCTTTTTATTAATATCGATATACAGGTTTCTTTGAAACGTCACGTATGCCAAATCACTCTCCTCCTCAACATTCTCAAACGTTCATTACACAAAAAAACTACAGGTGTTTTAAATGTAAGTGTCTTTCAAGGCATGAAAGGAAGCAACATAATATTACATACGTTAGGAATAATCAGATTTTCAAGTGTACATACTAGAAATATCAACACTACAGAATAAATACAATACTTGACCCAATTATAATATGTCATAATTAGAATTTAACCCCAGGAGATAAACAGTTTCAATGTTGTTACGTAATGAGAATTGTTTAATAAAATATTTTAAAAGAAACCGAAAATTGTCATGTGGTCCTTTAATTGTTTTATTAATTATTTTGTATTTTGCAATAAGATTTATCAAAACAAAAAAAAACAAAACCTGTAAAAGTAGTAAGTACATTATTAACGTAGGTAAGTAGTAAGTTTAGTTAAACATAATAGTCACACTCGGGAAGGTTGTAACGTCACTAGTCTAAACCGTTCTTAAAAATAAACATTTTTTTCCGATCGAAATTATCCTCTTCATATTCACTATTTTTCGTCTGCGAAAATCAAGGTAATTCGTTTAGTTTATTATTTTATTTCATCAATTTTTTCGCCTCAATTGTTTCGCCTCAATTTAATAG
This sequence comes from Polydrusus pterygomalis, assembly GCA_963969555.1. Classification (NCBI taxonomy): domain Eukaryota; kingdom Metazoa; phylum Arthropoda; class Insecta; order Coleoptera; family Curculionidae; genus Polydrusus; species Polydrusus pterygomalis. Next base: position 23,051,230 of record OZ018378.1, on the reverse strand, counting down.
GAAATAATACAATGATTTATGTGCGCATTCTAACACATATATTTTTAAGTTTTCCGCGCTTTATTGTGAACAATGATTGAACGGTTGAAAAGTCTACAGCCAGACTCTAGAGTCTAGACTATTTGGGCATTAAGACTAGGTATACGATAAAATTAATCGAAAAACACAATTGATCACAAACATAGCTCACCAACACTGTAACGTTAAATTGTAAATGAATATTAAAAATTTGACGTCACGCATAGTAAAAACGTCGGTACAGCGTCGCCATAGTGATTTCCCTAAAACATTATAATTTAAATCAACGAAAAATAGTCTCAGCTAGCTGGCTTTAAAGTATGTGACAAGACCTGCATTTTGCATTGAAGTACACAGGGATGCCGAGTAGACATTGACAGCTGTTTCGTCGTTGTTAGGAACTCATCAGATCATCAGAATGCCACAACCCGAAGCAACTCCGAATCCTGGTAAAATTTAACGGATAAATAGAACTTCGTCAACAACTTCATAAAGAAAAGGAATTCACAGATGTACCTAAAGACCTCTGCCGGTACAGTTTAACGAATTATTATATCTATAGAATTTATACTACCCTTATTAATGTAGGTCGCTAGGTCATATTACTGATAATTATTGATAAAAAATAAAGGTATAGGTATATTAGAAAAGTGATGAAAATATGAAATTCAGAATGTTTTTCCACCAATTCGTGGTATAATAAAGACGACCAAATTCGTGGCACTGACCCCGTGAAGTTTTTTTGCTCCGTCAGAGTTGAAATGAAATTCTTTCGAGGGGCCGGCTTTGTACTGATGACGCGACGCGCCACGATAGCATTTTGCCAATATTATTCGGGAATAACGGCTAATGGCGACGTTGCCAGTTCTATGATGCAGAAGTAGTTAAGAATTCCTTGATTTTCGTGGAAAATGAAATTATTCCAATGATCTGGGACTTATGGATGGCCCATGTCATTTTCAAACACTATTATAATGTGTTGACAACATCGCTTGTTGGAGAAAGGCGGTGAAGAGCTGGGCGGGGCAGGAAGTAGGGACTAGGTGGAGTTACCTTTGAATGTGACCTTGCTACTATAGTTTAAAACTAACCTACAAATAACCCAATTTTTTATTTATCCCCTATGAAAGTTAACTGCAGAATTATTATTTTTCGAATTCTCGCGCAGATTTCTTCAACATCGTTTATAGGAGAGATGAGGTGAAGAGCTGGGTGGGGCAGGTACTTAGTGGGGATTACGCCGGAGTTACCTTTGAATGTGACCTTGCCACCTTGCTACTATAAAAAAAACCTAACCTATAAATAACCCAACTTTCTATTTACTTACCCATAAAAAAAGCAGAATTATTATTTGCCGAATTCTCGCATACTTGGTACTTGCGACTCATCTTAATTAGCCTTCATAAAATATCACAGATACTAAAAATACCGCAATTATTACCCAAAACCAATAAACTCTTAATTGGTCTCCAAAAAACACTAAAAAACAGCAATTATTATACAAAACCGATAAACTGAAGAGAATTTCAGACCGCTGTCAAACAAACACCAAACGGAAGTAGGATTCTTCGATGTACATCGACGCATGGGAAACATCGATATTTTCAATGCGATACATCGTTTTTAAGCGATGCATCGAGACCATTTGATATTTGTCGATGCATCGCTGTTTTTTAATCGATGTTTTAAACTTTAATTTTATTCGTAAAATAATTATTTTGTTGCCTCTCGATCTTGACCTTTTACCTTCGGTTAAGGCTTGAGCTTAGAATAATTACATGTTATGATTTGTTTTGGAATTCTAATTCTATTAAAACAATTTTTTTTGATGCATCGCCAACATCGATGTTTTTCTGCGATACATTTTTTGTGGACATCCCTAAAGGGAAAGGAATAAAACAACGTCATTATGGCCTCAGACTAATGTCGTAACTGTCATATCTTCGGGGCGGATCTTTTACTCCTGCGGTGCCATACTTCAGACTTTATAATGGTTTAGAGTATGGCTGGGCGATATTGAAATTCCAATATCGAATATCGATATTAAAAAAATATCGATAATATCTATATTTTATTTTTTAAATATCGTTATTCGATATATCGATAAAACATAAAAATATTATATTATAAATATATCAATATTTTCTTATGTGCCCTGTAACTTTTATTTCAAGGGGAGACTCTAATAATTATGAAAACATGAAGAAAATTAAATATTGGTCCTTAAATGTGTTATAAGGAAGCTATGGCCGTCCGAGGGTTTTTGATTTATCATACCAATTATAATTTTTGAAATGATTTAAATAAATCCTTTTTTTCCTAAACTATTAGCCCAATATTATATTTACAAAATGCATTTGGCCAAAGATTACCACAAGGTTTACCCGGTCGTTGTTCATCATTAAAAAATACTTATACCTATATCAAATTAGTGTTAGGTGAGGCGATATTAAATATCAATATGTGTATTGAAACACTGACATTTATAATAGACTATAGAATAGAATATAGAAGATTGACTTTATTAAACAGAAGACACATGTTTAAAAATTCATTAGTGACAGTCAAAAATGACATTAAACACTAAACAAATCAGGTAAAGGCGTAAATAAAGGATATAAATGATTATCGCATTCTTCCCTCCTTTTATTATCAATGATATTCATCCAAATATTTAGGCGACATTCTTACACCAGCATCAAAAAATCGATATTATCGATGTGATCGGATATATCGATAATATCAATAATATCGATATTTTATTTTTTAAATATCGTTATTCGATATATCGATAAAAATATCGATATATATATATCGAATTTTTGCCCAGCCATAGTTTAGAGTTTAGACAAAGATTTAAATGCGTACATTTGGCAAGCAAAGTGAAGGGGCGAAATTTGCATGTTAATTTACTTCAGAATGGCTTACGATTTCATCAATAGGTTCATTTGTTATTGTTTCATCTATATAGGTACCAGGTCGGTTTAAACCTAGGCCTTGCTTTTATATAATTCAATTTAACACTAAAAGAAAGTATACGCTATAAGTGGCACAAGGTTTGTTCTGCATCTTTCTTATTGAATATTATTTTTTTTGCCTATTTGTTTTGATTAAAATAACCATAATCCAGACTACAGTCTATTTATTTCCAAGATAGACAATATATAAAAAGCTGCACGCTGCTTGCAAGCCTATTTCAAAATAATGTCCGATCGGCCAATAAGAATATAAGCTGGTAGAGGCCTCGCGCCGATTAAGCTAACTATAGTACTTATTAAGCTAGATCGTTTTTAATCACATTTATTATTTTATTTCAGGTGAGTGCCGAGAAACAATATTACCGATTAATATTACCATAGTATATTGGTAAGTACGTATCATTTCTATTCATGGCTTGATCTTGTGTTAGTAATACACTGGGTAATACATGAAATAACACCTAGTTTTGCATACCAACATCATTTATTTATGCACAACCTTGAAATTAACTGTTGCCTGAGGCTTAATTTCGAGCTCGGCTTAATCGGGACGAGTAAAAAAATACTTTCTCCACGCATTTACTTGTACCGGAGCACCGTATTTAAACATTTATTTAGATTGTAGGTATATCAAAAGTACAAGTTCTGTTGCAATAACTTGAAAACTGCGTAACTGAATATTTGGAACTTAATACCTTATGGTAATATTTTGAAACATAAATTGTAGTTTGAAGAAGTAGTCCATACTTAATGTGGAGTTGAAAATGTAGGAAAGAAAGAAAAACTCAAAGTCTTCCTCCACAAAATTTAATAGAAATATATTCTTTAGGGATCTCTACATGTTTCGAATGTAGAAAATGGTATAAAACCTCAATGGAGGTTTTATGGCATTGAACAATTGAAATTTAGAAGTGACGCATATAAAAAAAGTTGAGGGGAGTTAAAACACGTTGAGCATGTGAAGAAAGTTGGTAAAGGAAGTATAAACAACCAAACTAAAAGAGAAAGAAGTAAACGTCCTAAAGAGAAGGTGTCAAAGATTTTTAAATCATTTATATAAAAATTTTGTAAAATCATCGATAACATGTATGTATAGGACAGTATTAAGATAAGACTCTTAGGTAGAATTCATAATATCAGAATATGAAGTTGAAACTGGAACCCCAAAAACCAATTTCTTTGTTGAAGTCAGGGCTAAAGAGACAGGACAGAATTTATTTATTTTACCTTTGCCTTCGCCATCTTTTAAATTTTTTTAAGGGAGTCTTAAAATTTTATTAGTATTAACAGCAATATGATTTGAAGATATTATGTTACCCGTCAGCTGATAAACAAAGCACGATGCCCAAAAACGGCTACGTTGCAGGATAGCCGAGCAAGTCGAGAAGCCGGGTCAAGTACGAATAACAAGATTCAAGTAAAATATAATAAACAGGGTGACGTTATCCATTGGAAATTAGAAAAATTCATTAAAGTTATTAGATATACCGTATTAATTTTATTGTTATGAAATAAAGTACATATTGACAAAAATTATTATAAAAATTTAAAAAAAAACAATAATTTTATTTTAGTTTGCAGGTTTACTTCTTATAAAAAGCAAAATTAGTTATGTGTGAATGCAAAACACAAATATCAACTACGATGCACAACATTTCAAGTAGGTTTCCGACACGGGAATAGCAGGGAAAAGAACAAAACACATCACAACGAGCTTGCGGACATGTTAGATGATTTTTTATAGATTAAAACACAATCGCTGTCAATAACTGACAAAGGTCAGAGCCTTTTGGGGTTAACGAAAGAAATATTTTCGTTAAGATTAAAGAAATGAATTGTATATTTACAATGAATATTTTATTTTGAGTTTTAAAAATAAGGGAATGATAAAATAAAAAGATAATAATTCTAGTGTTGGAACTAGTTTTCCAACAGGGTATTTGGTAGCTTTTTCGAAAATTCAATAATAAAATATTTAGCTTTATAATAAAATCATTATCGCCCATCTACATATTGAATCACATCATCAGTTATAACTTCTTTTAAAATTCGCAAATTCGTATTCCTTTTTCCTTTAAGTATAACTTAAATACAACCGTACATATAACAGAACTTTCTCTGCACGCAAACCTGTTTCATGCGTTTATCAACAGTTCCTTTTCCTCAGGTACGCAACCGGCGCAGGTTCGTCGTAAAATTTGGTTCCACTTCGGTCGATCGATCTTTTTTTTTTAATATTACCTAGTCATATTTTTAGTCAAACTATTATTAACTTAATTAAGAGTCTGCGAAACAGAGTGTAAGGATAGGTCTTTTGTATTTTTAAATTGAAGTAAATTGTATATGGGGTTCCCTCGGTGAAATTCAGTGACAGCGGAGCAGGGTTCGAAGAATATATATCATGATATTTATAGATTGATATATATATCACGATATATTCAGTAATTAATGTTTTTTAAATTTCGATTATTCAGAATATTATATCAATCGAGAAATCAAACAAAAAAAAAGTTTTTGTTTTTACCTAATATTAAGGGTGGGTCCGTTTTGAAAATATGTTCACCTTTTTTTTTTATTGGATATCTTATAATTATTATATATACCTTTGTGATTTATCTGTTTAGTCATTACTCATTAGTTTAGGTCATGTTTTTTAAAGTCAGTTTACTTTAATAAATATTCTACAAAAATATTTAGTTTTCAAGATAAGTAGTATGTTTTTGATCGAAATAGTTGTCCTTTCATTAAAAATAAATATCTTAAAATGATTTATAATAATAATATATCCTTTGATATGATACTTTCGAAAATATCATGATATTTTCGAACCCTGCAGCTGAGGGAAAAAATTGGATTTATTTTACACACTTAAGGATAAGATTAACTAACTACCAATGATAAATTTCAAATATACAGGGTGTTCATTTGAAAACTTCCCACCTCGATTTTCCTGCTTTAAAATGAAAATGTGGAAAATCGCTCGGACCCGTCGATTTTTATTTCGAGGGGGACATATTTTGCGTATATTGTCAATCTTGTTAACTTCAAGCCCCTAGGAGGGAGGGGGGTAAGATCTAAATCTTAAATGGATACCCCTATTTTATATGATTTTTTTGGATTCTGCATAAAATTCTGAACATATTTTAATAAAAGCATTATTAGTCTATACTTAACAGTTTCCGAGATATTTACTCTTGAAAAATGACATTTTTGAACTTTGACAGCGTCTAGCTTTCTAACTGTACGTCTTAGAGCAAAACGGCTTACATGTCCCTATCTTCGATTTTTATTATCTTTCCAATAGTGTCAACTTCCGGTCAAACCGGAAGTACTATATTTCTTACATCCGGTTTAACCGAAAGTTCACACTATTGGAAAGATAATAAAAATCGAAAATAGGGACATGTAAGCCGTTTTGCTCTAAGACGTACAGTTAGAAAGCTAGACGCTGTCAAAGTTCAAAAATGTCATTTTTCAAGAGTAAATATCTTGGAAACTGTTAAGTATAGACTAATAATGCTTTTATTAAAAAATGTTCAGAATTTTATGCAGAATCCAAAAAATTATATAAAATAGGGGTATTCATTTAAGATTTAGTTCTTACCCCCCCCCCTCCCTCCTAGGGGCTTGAAGTAATAAGATTGACAATATACGCAAAATATGTCCCCCTCGAAATAAAAATCGACGGGTCCGAGCGATTTTCCACATTTTCATTTTAAAGCAGGAAAATCGAGGTGGGAAGTTTTCAAATGAACACCCTGTATATATGTAGCGTACCTATGTAGTTTAACAAAATTTCGTGCTATATTTAAAGTACATGTTAAAGTTTCACCCAAGTCATACTACAAAACTAGAGTTTTCGAAGAAAACACTTAGTAGCCTCGCTTACTTTCGCATTTCTTTTATAGTTTAAAAAAATATAACGGAACTATCTCGATTAGTTTCAAAGATATCGCGATATAATGTGTATGACTTTTTTGACATAAAAAGAAGTTGAACCTTCCAAAAAAACGATGTAATCGGCCATTTCAGATAACCTAGAACCTATAGTCTATCGTTCTGTGAAGGTTCCATGTTTCCTTACGCGTTTTTCAACACATTTTTGCCGTTTTAACAGTGCTATAATATTTGTATTTTTATGGCTTAAATTTCTCCTACCACTGCCTGCCTCCACCTTAAGCTTTTATCACAGCGTTTATTTAGTGATTAATCAATTAATAACACACATACTCATATTATACGGTTTGAAAATCGTTTAAATTAATTGAAAGCTGATTTGAATTTTATCATTATTTTATTGTTTTGACTTTTCAAGGTCCCTGGCACTTTTGATAAATTTCTAGTGTGAAAAACGATGAAACTGATTCTTTAACTCTGTTTAATCTTATGTGCAGTGGCGTAACTACCGGTGTTCAATGTGTGCACACGGACCCGGGTGAAAAAGGGTCCGGGAGCGGAGCCACAAAAACATAAAAATGCAAAACAAAATATTCTCATAGAAAAAAAATGCAATATCCGCAAAACTACTCTACTCAATACTTTTGTAGATAGTAATTCTAATTCATCTTCCAGTTTTAGTGAAATTGTAACTGCCTGCATTTTTTTTTAGACCATCCCTATTTCGGTTGCATCAGCTGAACGGTCTTTTTTCAAGTTAAAGTTGATTAAAACTTATTTGAGAAATTGCATGACCGATAAAAAATTATCAGCTTTAGCAATTATTTCTATCGAAAATGAGGAAGTTCAAAAAATAGACATTTCTAACCTGATTTCAAACTTTGCGCATGCAAAAGCAAGAAAATTTTTTTTTTTCGGCAATCGTCTACAAACCGACATCTTTCTGGCGTGATTTGACGCCATGCACAATAGTAATTTACGTTACAAGACCGGAAAGTAGTGTTTTTCAGGTCGAGACAAGCATTTCCAGGGCGAGCCATAGGCGAGTCCTGGAAGCTTGGAGAGACCTGGAAAACACTAATTTTCGGTTGCGTGACGTACAATATTTTTTTTAAGACCGACACTTCGATATATTTTATAATCTACGCGAAACAAGTTTGACATAAAGAACAAAATTAAAAATCAACGAACTGTCACTCGACTTGTACGTACTTTTAGTTTGTGCAAACTTGCAAGTGCGAACATAGTTATTCAAATCAAATCAAAACAAACTTGTACAAAAGCTAGCGAGCTATTTTGATTGTGAGTTAATTTAGGTTTGTCAATGTCATTTCTGTTACAATCAAAGTTGCCTGGTTAGTTAATATTGTTAAAAACCTTTGTACAATCCAACATAAGTGGTTTAAAGGTCCTTTTACTACCTACTTGATATTTGGACGGATATAGGAAATTATTACTATCATTCACAATATTCACATAAGGTTAAATAGAGTTAAAAGGAATCAGTTTCAATTCTCATCGTTTTTCAAAAAAAGGGTAGGTACTTTACTCTTAAAGCAATTTCGAATTTTTGACTTTCTTGTATACTATAAATCTTTTAGCGGATTGGAAAGGTACTATTTTGGTTTGAAACTTTTCCGAAATAAAATTATTAAATTCAAAAATAACATTTTTTACGTATAATATTATGCTGCACACTTCCTGGACTGGCGACCACTGAATAACACTTAAAACTTAACAATCTAATTAAGTATTTTTCCTGTTGAATTAAAACTTTATTTTAACAATAGCCAGATTTACCCGATAAAATGTTATTCTGACCGAGCGAACCATTTAAACGGGAAAATCGTTCCCGGTAGTTTTATGCCTTAATTATATAAATTATGTTTTTCCGTAATGTTGCACTTTGTAGCTTTGTAGTATTTTATGTTATAAGTATTGTATATTATTATTGTATGTAAGGGGTTTCTAGTTATATATTAAATAGGATCTACTACTATTATCATTTACATGGTTAGATAAATTACCTATTATAAATTTGAATGGTGGGTGGTGGTATTGACGTATTTAGAAAACCTGGACACACCCCCTCCCCCTCCCCTCCCGATAGGCCAAAAGAACTTAAGTTTTTAACTTTTTTTATTTTAAATAGAGGAAGAGACCTAATTTTGAGATAGGCGCCTAATTTGAGATAGCTCCTCATATTAACGTATATGTAACGCCATCTAACAAAAGTGGCGTAAACTTACTCAAATAAACTAGACTGCAGTGGTAAAGTTGACCGCGTTAGTTCGTTTATTTCTGCGCAGGTACGTTTTTCTTCCGATTTGAGTCGTAAAGTTTTTTTGACAGTGTAAATAAACCGGCATTTGCAGTCAACGTAAGTGGAAATAAAATATTTTATGTGTCGAAGTAGTTAGTAGTTTAGGTGTTGCCTAAAAGTGTCTTAATAAAATTTGGCTGTATTCTTTCATAACCCAAAATATTGTTGTCAATTTTTATAACGAGAATTCCTAATTTGAGATACTCAATGGTGCTGTATTTAAGACTATCTCAAATTAGGCACCCAATACAATATTTTGATATTTTATTACAGATGCCTAAGAAAACACAAGAAATGGGACCCTCACGCTATGATGAAAGCTGTGCGTAATAAAGAGATGGGATATCTAAAAGCCTCAAAAGTTTTTGTGTAGTGTCTCAAATTAGGCAACCTTTCATTTTATGGAAAAATTGACAAAAACAAACTTTCAAGTTCAATAACTTCTCTAGATAGCTATTTTAATGTAGATTCTTTGTTGCGATATTTTGTTAATACCTACACCAAGCAAGCGATTTTGTAAAATAATAATAAAAATTTGTTCAATGATTAATTTTATTTCGAATTTACAAAAAAAGTGTCTCAAATTTGGGTCCCTTCCTCTACCTAAATCTAAAATTAGATAGTAGCTGGGTGAAGTTCACACGACGCTTTTCTACTTTCCTGCTTTTCATTTTAGTGCCTAAATCAAAGCCGTTTGATATTGTTTGTTAAAAGTATTTCCCTTTTCAAATATTTTTACTATTGGTATCTACTTAATCAGTAACTGATTTAATAAGTGGCTAAGTTCCTACCTGTTTAAAGTAGAAAAAGTCTTATGTTAGTACCAGGGTTGGATAACAACGCGTAGAAAATTAATGTTATACATACGTGTAGAAAATAGCGTAGAAAAAGAAGAATACCTTGAAGATGAGGGACCATAACAAATCTGACGAGTATTAGCTTGTTAAACTGAACTATAATATTTTTATAACCTAATATCCCGCCTAATATGTTGTTAATGTGTTCGTATTCTTTTTATTTTAACAGTTACTTAATGAAAAATTGTTTTTTAATATGTAAAGTGCTTAATAAATAAACGTCTAAACAAAAATAATGGTCGAAAATATAAAAAAAATATTTTCTACAAAACTTAAATGTAGAAAATTAGTTGGTGTAGAAAAATAATTTTCTACGCATAGAATATACAGTAGAATATGTATAATTTTCTACCTACCCATCCCTGGTTAGTACCTAGGTATACTTGCATTACACTGAGCCCATAAATTATAATGTATAAATTATTCAAATCCTTTTATGTTAATTTGTACCTATAATAATATAATTAAACACAGAGACCTACATCTCTATATAGGTTAACTTGCCTAGTAACAAAAATAATTATTGTTCGAAACCTGACGATTTTCATCAATAGAAGTTTTACACAAATAATGTATATAGAAGTGAAGTAGATTTAATTAATTATTCAATTTTAAATAATACATCGATAAAAGCTTTTACATCATATCCTAATCCAATATGGAAATACACCATACTATAAACAACTCACCAGGTGACGTCACGCGCAGGCTTGATGAACCAAAGACCTTATTATAAAATGACTTTGTAATGATGACCGCATTTTGGAATATCTTTTTATTATATCATTCTATACGTAAATTTTGGGGTTTTTTCAGTCTTCAGAAACTGCTAGAAACTAAAATAAATATACAGCGATAGGTAGAATTGACGCAGCACAATATATAAGAAACATTTTTATTGTCAAAAAATACCGATGTCGACTCGGAAATCCCAAAAACCATTAAACAGTGGCGTTCGTCGTTGGGAGTTTGGCAATTATTTTTTCTTTCAAGCTTTAGTTTCGTTTGACTAATATTTTTGGTAGTTAGAATAAATTGTATTAGTAAATATAGACATGTATGCCTTTTTAGTAATGGTAAATTGATTTGAGAGACTAGCATGCAAAGACCATAAACAAATTTCGTTATGAAGCAATCGAGCACCAGCCAGAATTGAACAATTTTCATTTTTTTATTAAGGAAGGCCAACTAAGAAGTATAATTTTAGGGAACATGATTATTTGAAGTAATTATTTTGGTGCAGTTAAAAATATTTTACACTTAACATTGCCTTATGAGTATGTATTGACAAATTTTTAATTTGGCAAAAACAAGTACATACTGGTTATTTAATTGTTTTTAAAGTTTGTATATGTCTTTTAAGGTGGGATTAACGACGCCATTTTCTATCGTCTATTCGATTTGCCTAACTGTTGACGATTCGCATGCGCACTGCAGTGTTGTGTTCTTCTGAGTAGTTATTTTTTTGCTTTTGGCATACGAAGAAGAAAGACAGGCATATTCTGGAGCTGGTAGAGCAAGGCAGATGTTAGTCAGCCGGTCATAGTTTTGTTTACTTTCGGGACTGTGCAATTACGACCCCTTCCCTGTTAAAACAAACACATATTCTCTAGAATTCTTAGGAGAGATGACATCTAGATAGACTAGAAAATATCGTGTTACCAGTAAAAACAGTTGTTTTTACTACAGTTCTGAAAATCGACGTGTTTACTTTTAAGGATTTTAAGGTAATTTGTGGCAATTTTAGTGGTTTCAAAAAACTGTTTTTTTTTTAGGTTTCTGTGCATTTATTTAAAAAAAAACACCGGCATACTATTCGTCAATGCCTCCCTGAACAGCCCTTCCAAAATTAGATAATATTTTTTTTTTATAATTGCAAGGTTCCAGAAGTTACCCCTGCATGGTTTCCAATTGCCAACAAATTTATTTTTTTTTCTCGATGAGAATCTTCTAAAGACTAACCCCCTGCGGGATACTAGCAGAGGAGTGTCGGATTCAACCCTGATGGAGCCGCCTACCGAGTAAACTCATGCACCGTGTTCCTGCGGTTTCCGCGCCATAGGCGTATAAACCTTCAGACCACTCGGTTCGGTATTTCAGCACTGCACGCCTAATGCGTGCTTTGCGTCGTACTCGCCAATGCTTTAGGTACACGATATAGTTAAGCTGGCTTTGTCCTCTAACTAAGTAGTAGAAGCTTACTGTGTTAGTGTTTGTGTTTGCGATGTTTGTGCTCAGGTGAGACTTTGCTGATCTGGGCAGTAGCAAGCTATTGCTTGCTGTGTTAGTGTTTGTTTTTGTGTTGTTTGTGCCCAGCTGAGATATTTGGTGCCCACGCATGTCCGCAATGTTGACCCCGCTATTTCTGGGAGAGTACCAACAGCGCTGGTCTGAGCAGAAGTAAGCTTTATGTGATCTGTTTTATTTTGTTGGAATTTGACAATAAAAATAAAAAGGTTTCTCATATGCTGCGTAAATTCTGCCCATCAAACACTACAAGCAACATTTACATTTTCCATAATTGCCTACCCTTTTCTCCTGATATTAAATAAAAAATTATATATTTTATTTCTTCCAATTATAATAATGCACAAGTGGTCTTCGAAAACTACGATTCTCTTGGATTTATAGCGTTCAAGTTTGAATTAAGATATTTTTTTAGTGTTTGTCGTATAATATTTCGTCTGACAAGGCATTGATTGACATGGGTTTGCCCCATGAGTCCAAAAGAATCGGCGGTCCGTCCGCTTTCCTAAAACTTCCATTTTATTGTAAACCAGGTATTAAAACTACAAGAAACACTTATCTTCAAACCAAAAATTGTAAACGTATCATTGTTGCCGGTTTGCCTAGAGGGATGGATGAAGAAATTGATTGACTTTGGGAAGCTAAATAAATGCATGGCATAATATGCCATGAGTTCTTCATTTTGTTATAATTCAAAATATGTACGAATAAATTCACAAAGAACTTTACAGATGTAAAAAGTAAATACCTCTTAACTCGTTATCGAAATACAATGCATTTTCTAAAGAAGCGTTTAGGTTGAATGGTAAGGTACTAGCGTTTCGACCAGAGGGTCGTAGGTTCGGGTCTTCTCAGCGACAAACTTTTTTTTAAATTTTAAAACTCGACTTGGACAGGCTTATTCAGTTTTGTTGATTTAGGTTTTTGTAAATATTTTTTAATAATTAGTCAACAGCAAGTTTTTCGTTTCAAGTTTGGCAACGCCGCATAAATTGTTGCATAGCTCCCGCCAAGCCCTTGCTGTCTTCACTATTATTCGTAGCTATGCATGTTAATTTTCATGCATTTCTCTTGTATTTACGATAAATAAGCCCCTACTACTACCCCTAAATCAAAGCGCTCACAGACTCAAAACATTTGGTGTCGTAAGATATAAAACAAAATTTAAGAGAGCCCTCTGGCTATCGGTATCGATTCTTCCAATACCTATATCCGATAATATGGCGGGCCGCTACGGTCTGTCTCGGCCGGCCTTGATCTACTATTGCTGATTGCCTCTTGTTTTGCAGTTGACCAATAAAAATAGGTAGTTATTGCCCGTTGATGGAGATACGGTTTTAACTGCAAGACCAGTGGCGTAGTCACCATGCACCGCAACAAAATTTCATGTATTATTGGTAATAAACTGCATTGTATCAATCAAAAAGTAAATGTTACCAATAAACCAAAGTAATAAACAGGTACTACCGTGCGAGCAAAAAATATTTGCATCAAAGAGGGCTTGGATTAAAAAACGTAGGGCTTGGTTTAGATCACAATGATGTGGGGACGATATATCTAACCAAATGTAGGTTAAAATTTTGTCAAATTCATATTATGACATGATATGCCAAACTAATGAGTAATAAAATAAGTAGACAAATACAAATTTATTTTTGTTGTTTACAAAATTAATAAAGTAAGAATATACAGAAAGAAAAAGAAAAATAATTACATAAATTGCTGAAATTGGCCACCGCCATGCTCCAAGCATAAATTCACGTCTCTTCATATTTTCGAAAGTGTTGACGAGCATATCTGGAGAAATGTTACCACATTCTTGGATAATCCTTTCTTGTAATTGTTTTAAATTTGCAACTGATGTTTTAAAAATAGTGTTCTTTAAATGAGGAAAAACGAACTAATCCATAACCGTTAAACAAAGTGATCTAGGTGGGGATTCAATGTCTGATCAAAAACTGATTGAAGTAATTGCTCCACAAATGGATTTAAAATATTGTCTTTATACCGCTGTGCTGTAACTGTGTCATGGAAAAAAATAGGACCAACAATTCTTCTTCGGGAAACAGCTAACCAGACACCAATTTTTTGAGGGTGCAATGTGGACTCTACAAAAAAATGGGGGTTTTCACTACTCCACATGCGTGTATTCTGAGAATTCACATAACCAGAGAGGTAAAACCAGGCTTCATCCGAAAAAAGTGTCAGGTTTAATAAATCAATAAATCCAATAAATTTTGTGTAAACCATCCTGCGTATTTCAAAATCTGCGGCTTGTATTTCTTGGAATACTTATACACTTTATAAGGAAATAAATTTAGCTGCTTCTTAAGAATACTCCTGCATGTTCCATAAGATCTTCCCACTTCTTGGGACAGGCGTCTTATACAATTTGTTGGCGTATTTTGCATTATTTCACGAACGTTTGTAACAAGACATTAGCTACAAGTTCTTCTGTTCTTACAGATGGTCTTCCTGCTTCTTTTTTTTTTTTGTTGAATAGAACCTGTTTCCTTAAACACAGCCACGGTTCTTTTCAGGCAATGATAAACATCTCCAGCAATAAAAGCAACGTTAGGAAAATGTTCGTGAAAATCGTCCATGCACAAACCCGGATTGTATTGCCACTCACCATTTACTCTAAGCCCGTTTCCAAAATACGCTTCAACCATGAATTTTTGTGCTGTTCCGTAAAGCCCATTGTGTGAATTGTTCAAGAAATTGAAAAAATTAGCGATGAATCAAATTACTTGTAACGACTGTCAAAGATGACGGAATAACTGATTGATTGTTAATTTAGGTAGTTACTGACACCCAACAGGTATTAAGCTCTACGGCTAAACATTACGTCCTTAGATGCAAGGCCCTCTTTGATGCAAATAATTTTTGCTCGCACGGTACTGTACGTGTTTACTTAACACGGTTGAAACTAACCAATGAGACAATAATAGAGGTAGACCGCGTGGTAGTCTGCGACCAGGTCGACCCTCCGCCAGCTTATAAGTTAGTATTTTCCGGACATTATTGTGTTGCAACCTTTTGATTATACACATATTTTTAGATTATTTAAAGGTCGTAATCACCCCATTGCCCTTATTGCTGGCTGTTTACACAGCGCGCGACGGCACGGACGTTTTTACGTCGTTTATACTAAAGGCACGTTCCTGGGCACGAATTTATTTTCTCATTTCTTGCATGCGTCAGACATGATGGACAAATATTACCATGGGGGGCAGTGGCGCACCCAAAGGGAGGAGGGGAACGTGCTAATTTCGGAAAATTCCTCGTAGGTTTCAATTTTTCTCGCAAAATAGTATATTAAAGTACACGTTTCATAAGAAGCGGTTTTAGCGCACGCGTCTATTTTAAACGAGCCACAAAGTGGCGAGTTTTTTTATTGACACGTGCGCTAAAACGCCTTATGAAACATGTGCTTTATACATTTTTTTCTATTTCACCTTTTATAATCAAGAAAAATACATTTTAAAAAGAAAATAAATCCTTCAAATTTTGTAAATTTTTATGTCCAAATTTTATGTTGGTAGGTACTTAATACTATTTTTTATCATAGTAGCCTCTGGACAACAAAAATTATTTTGCAAACTGTCATTTTTTGATTTATTGACCCATTTTCACCACGAGATTCTAAAGTTATTTTAGCGATATGAAATTTGAAATTGGACGGAATACGTTGTGTGATCCTTGTACATTCGGTACATATACAGAGCGTCCGGAAATTCGGGAGATTTTGCTACTTTTTTTCGAATTTCAAAAGACATGATTTTACGTCACGGCATTGCAATTTAGTATAGGGAAGATGGAAAATTCAAATAAAGTTGAAGTTAAAATCGACATTGGAAGGTTAGTAGATTGAATTTTGGAGAGGATTTGGCAGAAAATGATAGCTTGAAGCATCTACAAAAGATTGATTTATAGATTTATGCAACCAATATACATGACTGTTATCCACACAGAATAAAAAAGTAAGTTATCAAGCTATTTTTCCTCTGCGAAAAATGGGTTTTCTCGTAAATCACAAAGGCCGCGCAAGTCAATGACATAAAACATTTAAATGTTACCAACATCAAATAAAGAAAAAACGCGTATCGAAATAGCTTCATTATGATACGCAAATGCGTATCGTACTGAGCTTATTATGAACGTAAAATAGAAAAATAGTATTGCAATCACGAGAAAAAAAATTATATCAGATATCGACGTTTTACGGTCTCTAGATTATGACAAACGTGATTCCCATTATTTCTGTCTGTCTGTCTCTTTGCTCGCAAAATGGAAAACTGCTTGACGGGGGATGAAGAAATTTTGTATAATATGGATTAGGTACTAACGCTGCTCAAAACAAGGTATATTTTAGGTTTGCTTTGCTATACAGGGTGTGTATAATACTGTAGGAAGAATAAAAATATAATCTTATTAACACGCTTATATTAGCTTCACCTGTATGTTTGTAACCGACTTCTTCGAACCCGATTTTGACCCACTTTGAACGGTCATATTCAATTTAAATTTTGTAGACTTATCAAGAACCGCTGACAATACAATAATTTGATAAAAAAATAATATGTCAATCTGTCATAATTTGACAGCTGTCATATGTAACTTTCTTATTTGAAGAGATAAAAAAAATTTTGATTTCGGATTCTTGCAGTTACTAGCCTCGGTAAAAAAATAGTCGATAAAAATTTGACATTGACAGCTGTCAAAATTTGACAGGAGAGAAGTGATTTAAACTTCTTTTTATTAAAATTTTTTATTTGGCAATATTGTAGCTACGATCCTAGACAAGAATTTTTTTTTTTAAAATTTGACGTTTACCTGTCAAAATTTGACAGCTGTGATTTTTATTTTTTTTTTAATTAAATTTTTTAACCTAGCATTCTTGCAGGTACGATCCTAGACAAGAAAAAAATGAAAAAAAAATTTACGTTTACCTGTCAAAATTTGACAGCTCAAGTATAAATTTTTTTTCTTCATATTTTTGATATCGAATTCTTGCAGCAACGATCCTGGACAATAAAGAAATTTAAAAAAAATATGACATATTCGACCTGTCAAAATTTGACAGCAGTGATATAAAATCTTTTTATTGTTATTTTAACACGCTTATATTAGCTTCACAACCTGTATGTTTGTAACAGACTTCTTTGAACCCGATTTTGACCCACTTTAAAGGTTCAGATTTAATTTAAATTTTGTAGACTTATCAAGAACCGCTGACAATACAATAATTTAATAAGTTTATCTCATTATTATTACACATGCGCATGCGTACTATCTACCTACTTTCCGGTACCTACTTTCCGGCTCGAGCACTCGGCTTAATAGTGTTGGTACATTCTTTCTCTTAGTGCTATATTTTTCGTACATCGAGCACCCCACGCTTTTTTCACAATAATACTAATGTTTATCGTTCATTATTATTTTCTGCCTATATTAAGAATTTCAAGAATTATTTTAAACTATATTTATTTTCCGCTTTTTAGTTTGATTAATTATTAAAGCGTGTTTTTTAGTTTTTTTAAACTATACCTATTTATTTTATACGGGATAGCAGATTAACAAAACAATAATAGTGCTTTTTAATTATTTCACTTATTTAATGTTACCGAAAGCTCAACATTAAAAATAATGCCGTACACCACGCAGGGTGACCACCTCTCCGGTTTTCACCCGGAGTCTCCGTTTTTTTATACTTGACCTCCGGGCTCCGGTTTTTTTAGTAACAGCTCCGGTTTTTAACAATTTTCGTATTTTTCCTACAAAATAACTTTAGTGAAGAAACTTTTTCTTTTTATATTCTTTTGTATTTAAGTAGGTAACTTACTTAACGTGATTTTAGAATTTATTTTATGTTTGTGTTAACTTTTCACTAAGAGTTTGTTTGTTGTTATTTTTTTAATTTGGACCTAAAAACTTATTTTGGAATTTATCTAGATGTGGCAATTATTATTAATAAAAATGTTTGAAAACAATAATCCTTACCTGGTTAAAGAACTACCGCACCGCCCATAATAATTATTGGGTTTTAAGGCAATTCCTGACGTATTAAGTTTATTTATGTTTAATTTGTTGAGTTTGTTTTTCTCTGTATTTGACATGTCCGACGCCTTATGGGCAAAATTTTGTGTTGTATGTATACGTATTGGACAAATATAGATTTTTCATTTCATTTGATTTTATATAAATAAAAATAATTTTTTTATTTCAGCTTTTATTGTGTACCTACTTATAATTATTATTAAAGTTGTTGACCGTTACTCATAAAATCTCTAGGGTTTGATAGCCCAAAAAAGGGCGTGGCACCCAAAAATTTTTGCCTGCGGCGCATTTTTGAACGACTTTAAAAGAAAATTTAATATCTCCGGTTTTCAACTGGATACAAGGTGGTCACCCTGACACCACGACGTACGACGTTATAATCAAGACTCGTTTTTAAAGAACCCACATCTAAAATCTGAAGCGTCACACTTAGCCCATTATACATTCAAAAGGTTCCTATGTTTACATTAACACCATAAAAACTAATTGCCTTAGAAATAGGATACTTTCTTTTAATCTCTGGTTTATGAAAGGAACTGCAATTGTTCGGCTCACAGGCAGTTTGCACAGAAAACGGTGTGTATATACAATCTATTTAATACAAACGATAGGTACCTATATAAAATTATATTACAATATATTTTAAAAAAAATTGTTTTTATTTTAATTTCGGTAGGTATTATTGCTTAGGTTAACCATTGTGCACAATCATAGCTTAATTCGAACTCATGTGCACCTACAAGGTAGTCATTTAGTGCAGCTAATTCGGTAAAGTAATTAGCGGTAGCGGAGTCGTTGTTAGAAATACTTAAAAAATGTTATTAAACATGTATATCACGTAAAATTATTTTTCTACAGGAAGTTAATAAATATAGTTTAAAAAAACTAAAAAACACGCTTTAGTAATTAATCAAACTAAAAAGCGAAAAATAAATATAGGTTAAACTTCTTAATATAGGCAGAAAATAATAGTGAACGATAAACATTAGTATTATTTTGAAAAAAGCGTGGGGTGCTCGATATACGAAAAATATAGCACAAAGCGACCCACGCTTTTTTCACAATAATACTAATGTTTATCGTTCATTATTATTTTCTGCCTATATTAAGAATTTCAAGTTTAAACTATATTTTTATTTTCCGCTTTTTAGTTTGGTTAATTTATTAAAGCGTGTTTTTCAGTTTTTTTAAACTATATTTATTTTTCATTTTTTAATTTAAGTTATTGTCGAGGTTATTATTAAGAAAATTTTTTTTTTTTAGCAGATTGAGTATTATATTATATTAGTAGATTATTATATTGTCAGCGGTTCTTGATAAGTCTACAAAATTTAAATTAAATCTGACCGTTTAAAGTTGGTCAAAATTGGGTTCAAAGAAGTCGGTTACAAACAAACATACATACAAACCCGAACAAACGATAAAAAATTTCAAAATTTTTTTAAAAAATTTGTCAAAATTTTATTTTGACGGGTAGAATTTTTTTTTAATTTTTCTCTATTCTTAGCTATACGACCCACGTTTGTTTCATTACTATCGGTTATTGTAATAATTCTGACATATTGACAGGTGTCAAATTTTGACAAGAGAATTTTTTGCATATTTTTTTCAACTTTCCACCGTCAATATACATACGACCTTATAGTTTTTCATTAATATCATTTTTCTAAACGATTTGACATATTGACAGCTGTCAAATTTTGACAGGAGAATTTTTGCTTATTTTTCCCGAAGTCTACGCATCGAATACTATACGACCCCATAATTTGTTTCGTCAAAATCGCTTCTTCGTTTTATACCTGACCGCTTGACAGGAGAATTTTTAGCGTGTAGATTATTGTATTGTCAGCGGTTTTTGATAAGTCTACAAAATTTAAATTAAATCTGACCTTTTAAAGTGGGTCAAAATCGGGTTCAAAGAAGTCGGTTACGGACAAACAAACAATAACATACAGGTGAAGCTAATAAAAGCGTGTTAAAAAGAGACAAATATAATATTAGCTCGTTGGCCGTCGACTTCGCCTGATCTCGGGTTGTTTCGTGCCCGGTCGAAGGCGGTTCAATAGGCATTTATGTAAACACAGTCGAACCGCTCCGTGAATTATTATCATTGCAAGCAAAACTTTGCGTTAGACAGGAAAAAGCCAATTGTGCGGATTGTATTTGCGACATTTTTTTCTTATTTTCATTTGCCGCCGCTAGGGGGCAAACGTTGTGGCCACGTTTGGTAAATTCTTAATATGAAGAAGTAGTCCATGCTTAAAGTGGAGTTGAAAGTATGGGAAAGAAAGAAAAAACTAAAAGTCTTCCTCGACAAAATTTAATAGAAAGAATTCTCAAGGGTCTCTACATGTTTCGAACGTAGAAACGTTCATCATCAGGAGACAGAAAATGTATTTAAATATGCTGATGGTTTTAGCAGAAGAGAAAATGGTGAAGGACCTTAATGGAGCTTTCATGAAACATGTTTCGAACGTAGAAACGTTCATCATCAGGAGACAGAAAATGTATTTAAATATGCTGATGGTTTTAGCAGAAGAGAAAATGGTGAAGGACCTTAATGGAGCTTTCATGAAACATGTTTCGAACGTAGAAACGTTCATCATCAGGAGACAGAAAATGTATTTAAATATGCTGATGGTTTTAGCAGAAGAGAAAATGGTGAAGGACCTTAATGGAGCTTTCATGAAACATGTTTCGAACGTAGAAACGTTCATCATCAGGAGACAGAAAATGTATTTAACTATGCTGATGGTTTTAGCAGAAGAGAAAATGGTGAAGGACCTTAATGGAGCTTTCATGAAACATGTTTCGAACGTAGAAACGTTCATCATCAGGAGACAGAAAATGTATTTAAATATGCTGATGGTTTTAGCAGAAGAGAAAATGGTGAAGGACCTTAATGGAGCTTTCATGAAACATGTTTCGAACGTAGAAACGTTCATCATCAGGAGACAGAAAATGTATTTAAATATGCTGATGGTTTTAGCAGAAGAGAAAATGGTGAAGGACCTTAATGGAGCTTTCATGAAACATGTTTCGAACGTAGAAACGTTCATCATCAGGAGACAGAAAATGTATTTAACTATGCTGATGGTTTTAGCAGAAGAGAAAATGGTGAAGGACCTTAATGGAGCTTTCATGAAACATGTTTCGAACGTAGAAACGTTCATCATCAGGAGACAGAAAATGTATTTAAATATGCTGATGGTTTTAGCAGAAGAGAAAATGGTGAAGGACCTTAATGGAGCTTTCATGAAACATGTTTCGAACGTAGAAACGTTCATCATCAGGAGACAGAAAATGTATTTAAATATGCTGATGGTTTTAGCAGAAGAGAAAATGGTGAAGGACCTTAATGGAGCTTTCATGAAACATGTTTCGAACGTAGAAACGTTCATCATCAGGAGACAGACAATGTATTTAAATATGTTGATGGTTTTAGCAGAAGAGAAAATGGTGAAGGACCTTAATGGAGCTTTCATGAAATTAAAAAATTTTTGATGTGTAAAAGAGCCATAAAATAGAGAAATTAATGAAAGTTAAAACATACTCAGTATATGTGAGAAGTCAGTAGATGTGGTCTAAACCAACTAAAAAACTGGGGAAGAAGAAAAACTTTCTAAAAAGAAAGTGTCAAAAAATTATTTAATTTTTAAGAACATTTATAGATTTTTGTCAGAAAGACATTGGTGGAATAACATTATTTGTAGGAGTTATCACAGAGGTGATGAAAATTACATAAAAGAGCTTAGTTAAACCTCAGTACCCCACTAAGCTCTTTTATGTAATATTCGTATATTTTCACGTGGTTCTATTGTGTAAATCGCGAGGAACCTGGTGAACCTATGCATTTGACGTTTTGTCGCCTCGTTATGATAATGAGATGTCTATTTTGCGCTGATTTTTACATTCCGTTTATTTTTCAGTTCAAAAACTTTCCAGCGGCCGACGACAACTCCCTAATCATAATGAACCGAGTTGCAAATTGTTTACGGCTGTTTTACGCCCGACTTCTCGTTTATTAATTGCAGATATTTGAAATTAAATTAGTTTAGAGACGGAACACGTTTCGAATTGCAGCAAAGCAATAAAGAGATAATTTTGTAAATTAGAAAATATAACAACTAACATGAGATCTATTTAATAATATAACGAATTTCCCGGAGGCAGGGTCTCATCTTACTAGAACTAGGTATAACCTCAAAACCACTAATTTTTTTCATTTCGGTTCACCACTCCGAGAGTACTCTGAGAGCGTACTGTGACGTCATAGATTTCCCCGAGATTCTTATTCGATTGGGACAGAGATTTGGATCGATCTGATCTTAAGGTGGGATTAACGACGCCATTTTTTATCGTCAATTCGATTTGCCGAACTGTTGGCGATTCGCATGCGCACTGCAGTGTTGTGTTGATCGGAGTAGTTATTTTTATGCTTTTGGCATATGAAAAAGAAAGACAGACATATTCTTGGGCTGGTAGAGCTAGGCAGATGTTAGTCAGCCGGTCAATGTTTTGTTTACTTTCGTGTTTTGTGCAGTTACGCCTCTTTTCTGTTAAAACAAACACATATTCTCTAGAATTCTTAGGATAGATGGCATCAGTGGCGGCTCGTGACATTATGAACAGGTGATGCAGCATCGTTTGAGAAACGCCGCAGGCGAAAATTTTTGGGGACGACGCCCAAATTTTGTTTTTGTCTACTATTTTCTAATATTTGCAGTGAACACGTGTATGATAAATTATTCAATTTCATAACATACCTATAAATTGGGGGGGGGGCATGACTCCTCCCATGACCCCCCCCCTGGATCCGCGCTTGCCCCCTACCTGATACTTAAATTTGGATCGTATACATATATACATAAAATAATATTGCAATATGTTAATAATATGAATTTTCTACCAGAAACTTACCTACATTCGGTAACATCAGGGAAATTAGGAAGGTAACACGACTAATTTAGAAATATTTTACTGTTTGAATGTGAGGCAAATTCTTCTGTCCTTTAAATTTGCAAACTTATTTATAATGTCCTCGTAAAATGGCTGTGCAAGTATAAGTTCATTTAATAGTTCTTTTTCGATCGACATTTTTGATAAGTTATTGTGTCAGCCTCAAACATTGTGAAATATAAAACTAAATACCGCAAAGAAACAATACCCGGCACGCGACATAAAACGCAGGTGGAAAATTTGCATCACTTGTCGCCGGCCGAATCGAGACCGCGCGTCGTGTTGTCATGGCAACCGCCGCATCCCTCGTGTCTGACGTGAGCCAGCGGAAGCGTCATCAAGACTCTGCTTCACAGCGCGAAGCAGCGCGTTTTACAGGTTGCCGAATGGTTTTTCCAGTGTGTTATAAAATCAAATCTGTAGCATTCTGTTAATTGAATAAAACGCATCATAATATATGTAAATAATATCAGAAAACAAAGTTTTATAGAAGCGAATGAATTTTTAAATAATTATTTAGTCAGTATGGAAATAATATGAGGTAGGTGAAAAGGCAGGTGAAGCAGCGCTTCACCTGCGTCATCGGGCGAGCCGCCACTGGATGGCATCTAGATAGACTAGAAAATATCGTGTTACCCACCAGTCAAAATTGTTGTTTTTACTTCAGTTCTGAAAATCGACGTGTTTACTTTCAAGGATTTTAAGGTAAATTGTGGCAATTTTAGTGGTTTCAAAAAACTGCTTTTTTTAAAGTTTCTGTGCATTTATTTAAAAAAAATCACCGGCATATTATTCGTCAATGCCTCCCTGAACAGCCCTCCCAAAATTAGATACTAATATTTTTTTTTTAATAATTGCAAGGTTCCGGAAGTTACCCCTGCGTTCAAGCCATTTATAGGTCTTTTATACATTATCCTCGACATTATCGACCTTGAGAACTGTGCGCTTAAAAAGCAGTTTAGTGATCCAAGGTGGAACCTCGGGTGGAACACGGATTTTTATGTCAGTTGTTCGTTTGGGTTTCGATTTTGACTTGACCTCATTTTATGTTCAAAAATCAGTAAGAGAATAGCGTAGTAGTATTTTATAAAGCGGGGGTCTAAAGTAAAACAACTTTAACATATTTTATTTTCACTCTTCTCACTCACGTACAGAAAATATTATTTACCCAGATGGGTTCAAAAAGACGTAATAATTCATCCATTTCTACTTCTACATCACAAATTTAATCTTCTTGAAAATAGACATTAGTAATCAAAGAACACTAAAAAATATCCAACGAAAATCTAAAAACCGGGACAGAATGGAACTATAACATTCAAAACCACAAAGTAAACAAAACAACCATCTGATCTGATTTTGGTGATTCTGCAATTTCCCAGGTTCACTTGGGATCACTTTGACGGTAATGGGGGAACAGTGATCATTAAAATTTGGACCAAGCGCTAATATAAATCAAACGCTGGACCGGTTGACGAACGGCACGCACTGTTTCTATAGAGGTGCCAGTATTGAACATATATAATTTACCTATTTATCAGTAATTTACTTGTTTGTAAGTATTATTTTAAAAGCACAACATGTCGTCATCATTATCAATATTCTTCGTATCACTTCCACTTCATAATAACAATAAGAATTAATGCAACAATTAATTAATCTATCTTTAAAGCGGAAACAACATAAACGTGTAAAACAATAATGCTGGAATAAATTTAACCTTGTATTTAATGATTGTGCTTCGCAATCGAGGTTCTTAACCAAGTAATCTTTTATGTTGCCTTGAACTTGATAATTTATTAGGTATTTTGTAGTAATTTAATGGCAAACGGGAATGATTTCCTTAATTTTTGTTAATGAAGCCTTTACGGCTTACGAAAAAGGAATAAAAGATAATAGTTTCTGTGAACGACTATTTTACACCCGCCCCAGCGAGATAAGTGATGTTTTAAACATGCGAAAATACCAACATACATATTAAGTTCGGTTTTTATCTCGCGGCTGAGACCAGAGCAAGGAAATTTTTAGATCTTACGGAGGATTCAGACGCGTTAATATTTACCGAACGATCTTAATGGTTTAGACTTTTATTTTCTAACTAACCTACAAATTCTGTAAACATTAAACATTAGTAAACGACTTTAAAACTAAAAATAGTGCAACAACAATGAATTTTGCTGCAACTGCCAGAATATTGTGCCATTTACAAAATGTATATTTTTTATTGATGATGATAGCTGTGGTCGGAAAATAACGAAGGCGAATTTGCCGAAAAAATTGTTCCAAATTTTAAGGATCATCAATTCCAACAAAATCTAGGACGTTTCACTCTCATAAAATGAAATAGTTATTTATATAGGATTGGCTAATTTCATGAAAAGTGACTTCTTTATTACTTAAACAAGTTTACTTACACTTTTAATTTTCCCGCCTTTTAAAAATCGTTCGAAATTGTCCGACGAGAAATATGTACCTCCAGTTGGTCGCCGATATAATATAGGAACGGCGTTCAGATTTCTCGCTGTTCTCTGAAACGAAGCACGTGTTTTGATAATTTGGGAAATTTTGCCCCTAGGAGATAGAAATGGAGGGGGTATGTTTCCAAGGCAACCGCCAGAGAAAAAGTTATACGTAGTTAAAAAAATTTAGACAAATAAACATGTGTTTAGGCATTTACGAAAATTTTGCTCCTAGGGGTTGGAAAAAGGGGTAATTTCTTCAAACTCAGCATAAATACACTAATATTTAAATCAAGTATTTTTTATTTTTTTTGAAAATCTGTTTCTAAAGTGGTGAAAAGGGGGTATAGAAGTTACTATTGGCATGGTTACCGGGGTGGGTTTGGGGGATGGTACATTTTTTACTTTTCCCTAATTTTTGCTCGACGCTGGACCCACGTCAAGACTTACCCATACCACTAAAATTCACCGGGCTGGAACCAGTTTTCCGGCAGTGGGATACACAAACTCTCGTCCTATAGAGTTCTCAGGGACTGCCGCGGTAACCACGGAGCCACTGATGCCGTGTTTCTATTAGAAACATTTTTTGTCATATTATCTTAAAATGTAGCAGAAATATTCTACAACACAAATATTCAAATACCTATTTCTTATTTTTTTTTTGGAAATAAGCCCCTAGAGGGGTGAAAAGGGGGGGGGGGGTATTGACGTTTATTATTGGATTTAAACACAAGTAATGAAACACCATGGAAATGTTCTGTTAGTGTAAGTATCTGTATTAAAAGAGATATTTGAGGTACCTACTCGCTAGTTTATGTAGTTCATTATAAAATGCTACTCCACAACGAAACTGTTATTCCAGTCGACTTATTCTTTAAAATATCTGATTAAAATTGACATGTAATAATGATAAATTGTAATGTTAATACGGTTGCTTTTTATTATGCAATACCTGCAGGGCATCTGGTATATTTAATATCTTGTGTCAGTGGCGGCTCGTGGGGTAGAGCCACAGTGCCATGGCACTACCTGCCCTCCTGTCCAGCGTCCTGCCCTTTACAAATTACCAAAACCTATTAAAATTAATATTCTCCTTTTTAAAGCAATTAGCAAAATAATTTAAAAATGGAACACAGTCGGGTGCAAATTTCCATCTATTGAGGAAGCGATTATGCGTAAAACGGTAACGTAGCTTTCGCGCCAAAGCGACGAGGCACACGGGAGGCCCGAAGTTATGACGTAATTGCCATAACAAACCAATAAAAAACATTTGAAAATGACCTTGAATGCGAGCAGGAAAACATCTCCGTGTATCCAGGCTCTTTGACCCCGTTTAACGTTTCAAATTCAAACAGTTGTTTGTCCGCCCCGTGCCGTGTAAGGTTGTTTGTAAACTAAATAATTTTCGTTCGGCCGGAGATTTAATAGAAATATTTATGGAAAAAATACTTGGGTGTGCGGTTGTGATAAATCTAATAGACTATTTTGTTTTATGTGTGTTTTATTTGATGGGGGAGCAAACTTGGTCCCAAAAAGGTACAGATGATTTGGTCCATATCTGGGAAAAAATGAAGACACATGAAAAATCGAAGGTACATTTAAACAATATATTTAATTTCAGTATGCTTGGTAAAATTAACATTAAAACTCAATTAAATTCTGCATATCACCATGAAATAATAAAGAAAAACGAACAAATTGATAAAAACAGATACATATTAAACCAAATTATAAACTGCGTTCGGTTTGTGGTTCTTTCGGTCTATACAGGGTGGCCCTTTAGTGTGGCAAAGTACAATAGCTCCGTTACTATTTCAAATACATTAAAAATATTAATACAAAAGTTGAAGGGCAGTAAGTGACGTATAACGTAAAATTATTTTTAACTCTATAGGGTGGCTCAAAAAAGCGGAACAAGAAAAAATGTACTTTTTTCAAATGGAACACCCTGTATATTTTTACATTTTTAAATTCCACATAAAATTACAATTATTTTTTATCAAATACATTATTAGTCTATACTTTATAGTTTCCGAGATATTGACTCTTGAAAAGTGACATTTTTGAACTTTGACAGCTTCTAACTTTCTAACACTACGTCTTAGAGCAAAACGGCTTACATGTCCCTATCTTCAATTTTTATTATCTTCCCAAAAAAATCAACTTCCAGTTAAACCGGAACAACTATATTTCCTGCTTTCGAGTAACATCCGGTTTAACCGGAAGTTGATTTTTTTGGGAAGATAATAAAAATTGAAGATAGGGACATGTAAGCCGTTTTGCTCTAAGACGTAGTGTTAGAAAGTTAGAAGCTGTCAAAGTTCAAAAATGTCACTTTTCAAGAGTCAATATCTCGGAAACTATAAAGTATAGACTAATAATGTATTTAATAAAAAATAATTATAATTTTATGTGGAATTTAAAAATGAAAAAATATACAGGGTGTTCCATTTAAAAAAAGTACATTTTTTATTGTTCCGCTTTTTTGAGCCACCCTATAGAGTTAAAAATAATTTTACGTTATAAGTCACTTACTGCCCTTCAACTTTTGTATTAATATTTTTAATGTATTTGAAATAGTAAAGGAGCTATTGTACTTTGCCACACTAAAAGGCCACCCTGTATAGTACACTCTACCTACAGTATTTTTTTAAAATTCAAGATATGATTGTAAATTCATAAATTAAATTAGGTGCCTTTTTGCTTATTTTTCCTACTTCAAAAGCAAGAAGTATTAACAAAAAAGGGCGTGGCACCCAACATTTTTTTGCCTGCGGCGCTAAGGGTTTACCTGGCCCTACTTCACTAAAATGGCACGAGCCGCCACTGTCTTGTATCCAGTGCACTATTTATTATGTTGGTATAAAAATGGTCAAGGTGAAGGCAAGGCTGTAGGTAAAGGCGTGTCCACCTTTATCGGTGTAATCCATTGACATATACCTTTAGATCCGTACAATTTATTTCGTGCGCAAACAAAAGTTAAGTGTGAAAAATGAAAAAATGATTTGATAAGGTAGTTTAGAAAGTTCTCTTGCTAATCGGACTAAAGTGGGCCGGCGACTCATTGTTAAAGAAATTTTAGAAACAAAACATAAAAAAACTATTTTCTAACCTCAAAATCTGATGGGTTGGCAGCCACTATAAAAACACAAGAAA
The DNA here is from genome assembly GCA_963969555.1 of Polydrusus pterygomalis. Classification (NCBI taxonomy): domain Eukaryota; kingdom Metazoa; phylum Arthropoda; class Insecta; order Coleoptera; family Curculionidae; genus Polydrusus; species Polydrusus pterygomalis. Next base: position 23,022,276 of record OZ018378.1, on the reverse strand, counting down.
TCACTGCCTTTTCCCCCAACTTGATCAAAAAATTAGAACAAGTTCCAGTTTCTTGAGAATAAATGTCAACTTTTACAATTTCTTGACCAATGACTTGGCCCGTGAAATACGGGTTTAAAATCTGTGCACCACGACATTAAGCTTTTAGTGGGACATTTTTAAAGCCCGGATGATGGGTTTGCAATTTCTGGTTTTCATGTCTTGACATCAAATAAATCGTCATAATATATAAAATGTCAAAATAAGACAAAAATTGGTTGGTGTTTTTCTTAATCAGAATTTGACATTCGTGGCGTTGTATAAATTGATAAAGTATATTGTACAATCATCCTCGAATATTATGGCATACATAATGCGCTCTTAAAATATTATCAATGTCGGATTTAACTTCGAGAAGGACCTTTCCGCTGTAACTGCCCTTACAGGTCGTACAAGTTGTACTTATCAAATATTTGAAGAAAAATTAGGGTATAATTATAGGATCACCGTAATCAATCAATTACATGCTGAAGTGATTCAGGTATTTTACTGCCATTTTCTATTTCGCGTTTCCATTAGCAATCCATAATTGAATTCTGCCGCTATACTGCAGTAACCGGTGATGATGATGATGAGATGAATGATGCGGAATTTAATACGCCGTTTGATTGTGACAAGCTAAATTCAAAATATCCATTATTTGTTTATTGGGAGATCCTGCGGTTTTTTGTAGCTTTGTCTAAGTCATAACGAACGTTGATAACGATTTTCCAAAAATTGTAGCCCTTTGACAAAATATAGCAGATTCTATATTACTGGGTCCAATATTGTTTGTTATGAATGTAAAGAGCGGATTATGTGCACTTAAATTGAGTCAAAATATACGCAAATATATGTTTTGTTGATTGTCTTCTATTAGTAAAAATATGTTTATACAAAGCGAAGCTTCTTTTAACATCTACTGATGTAATCGGACAATACTGTAACTTAGGTAGCAAAATATAAGGCCAAGATACAAGTTCGTTGGATGGTTTACCCTCATAAATGCTTAAATCTTTCGACAAACTGAAACAGAAGTATGTATTACAATTATTACAAATCGATATAAATACAGTTTGTTAAACAGGTAATAATAACGCATTATTAAGTGACAATAAACAACCCCTAACAATATACCTGCAAACACCGGAAACCCCCAATAAATACCTTGTGTATAACCAAAATGTAAATATAATTATTATAATCTTCAGATTGGAAAATCCCTGAAATAAGTGCCGAACTGGACATAAAACTTTAACGTTTTAAATTTTTTACCGAAAACATAAAAATACTCTCTTACAATAATAATTTATAAAAAATATGCATTTTATTATAAAACTAAACTTTTAGTTATATGCAATAGATTTTTTATTTAGGGCTCTCATTGGGAGACAGTAATACTCAAAAATGGCCTATCTATACTAGCAAAAATTACTTTCTTGATCTTGGATCTTATACAATTTAAAATAAATATTTCGATTCGATATCGAAGGTAAGGTACCGATTATTTTGCCCATTCCTAGTAATGACAAAATATCTTATAGTTGGTAATGGTTTTTTCACTGAATTTTGATTATTACCCTATCGCATAGAGGAAGATTTTTACGGTTTTAATATTTAAAATTTTGAATTGATTACTGAAAAAATAATTAAACAAAATACGCATTCTAATAAAACCTCGCGAAACCAGCTATCTACGTCATAACATAACAAATTGACCAGTCGCAAGAATTCAGACTGAAGGTCGACCCTCCGCCGGCACCTACATGTATAATGTCTCGATTCTATAGTCTCCTGTTCGTGTCTATTTAAGCTATCCAAATAAAGAACGATATATTCAACCTCAAGAGTGGCGAATGACATCCTAAATATCTAATCTCATGTTTTGAAACTTTCTGCTAGGCTCTAATTTGGGATATCAATCAATCAATATGTTATATTCGATTATAGTGAAAATGCCTATTTGAAAGTATATTTTTAGTCCAATGTGAAAGGGCTTTAATAATAATAATAGTTTTTTTTTGTTCTTGTTAGTTATTAGATCCTGTTATATCCATGTTGAGAAAGAAGCCCTTTTAACGAAAAAAACATTTTATAAATAAGTGCTGCACTATTTTTAGTAACTTTCACTGTTTTTGCTGAATCAATCGCCTCTCGGTTTGCTTCCCCCTAATGTTTATCGCAGTAATTACATCCAATCTATTTCCTAAAACGGTAAATTGAAAACTGCGAAACTTGGAAATTCGCCCAACCATGGAGGTAATAAATGGAATGGATATTCATATTGTTCTTGTTGGTATCATCGCATTTGTTAAAACACTTGCAATATCAAAGAACTGTCTTTTGTCTTGTTTTATCATAGCGAACTGACATAAAATTATAAATTTGTATGTTAAATATTTCTTTGGTTTGTGAAATGTATTCTACGAAATTAGAAGAGATCGTCCATTTCTCTCAAAGAGGTATAATTTATTGTAGCGGCGGCCTGAGGCCGTCATTTTTTTACCATATATAATTCTACGAAATATTAAATTTCATTATAAGCAAGTTATGCGTTCACCTAAAATATCAACATTTAAAATTATTACTTCATAATATATACTCATAATATAAAACTCATAAATGTATCCCCTGAGAGCTTCAAGGCAAACAGAAGGCGTTCCTCCTATACGAATTAATAAAATTTTGTCAAATTCATACTATGAGATGATATGCCCAACTCTCGGCCGAACTAATAAGTAATAAAATAAGTAGACAAATACAAATTTATTTTTGTTGTTTACAAAATTAACAGCCAGGGTTGAGTGTAAAAGCGCTGCTCACTGTTCAGACAGATGAGTACGAACTCTGCTCTTGTGGGAAAATTGTATAACTCTCTATTTTCTTTTTTGCTTTAATGATTTATTGTATATTACTCTTTTCCACAATTATTATTATTATTAACAAAGTAAGAATATACAGAAAAAAAAAGAAAAATAATTACATAAATTGCTGAAGTTGGCCACTGCCATGCTCTAAGCATAAATTCACACATCTCTTCATATTTTCGAAAGTGTTGACCAGCATCTCTGGAGAAATGTTACCACATTCTTGGATAATCCTTTCTTGTAATTGTTCTAAATTTGCAACTGGTGTTTTTCACCAATTTTTTGAGGGTGCAATGTGGAGTCTACAAAAAAATGGGGATTTTCACTACTCCACATTCGCGTATTCTAAGAATTCACATAACCGGAGAGGTAGAACCCGGCTTCATCCGAAAAAAATGTCAGGTCTAATAAATCATTTGTTTCCAATAAATCTTGGGTAAACCATTGAGAGTAATTCCTGCGTCTTTCAAAATCTGCGGTTTGTATTTCTTGGAATACTTGCACTTTATAAGGAAATAAATTTAGCTGCTTCTTAAGAATAGTCCTGCATGTTCCATAAGATCTTTCCACTTCTTAGGACAGGCGTCTTCTACAATTTGTTTGCGTATTTTGCATTATTTCACGAACGTTTGCAACAAGTTCTTACAGATGGTCTTCCTGCTCCTTTTTTGTGTTGTATAGAACCTGTTTCCCTAAACACAGCCACGGTTCTTTTCAGGCAATGATAAAAATCCCCAGCGATAAAAGCTTTCGTTAGGAAAATGTTCGTGAAAATCGTCCATGCACAAACCCGGATTGTATTGCCACTCACAATTTACTCTAACCCCGTTTCGAAAATAAGCTTTAACCAAGAATGTTTTGTGCTGTTCCGTAAAGCCCATTGTGTTAATTGTTCAAGAAATTGGAAAAATTAGCGATAAATAAAATTACTTGTAACGACTGTCAAAGATGACGGAATAACTGATTGATTGTTAATTCAGGTAGTTACTGACACCTAACAGGTATTAAGCTATACGGCTAAGCATTACGTCCTTAGATGCATAGCCCTCTTTGATGCAAGTAATTTTTGCTCGCACGGTATCAAGACAATCAACTTTTCGCTTTGCTTCTTGGCAACCGTTATTCGATGATGATTTGACCTGTATTCTGTTTCACTCACTTCTCCTCGAGGGGAAAACCTCCCTAGGTATTTTAGTGTACAAGTTAAAGGTAATGAAGGAATTCCTTGGATCAATAGTGGTATTACTTGGTAATCCCGTGGTATTACTTGGAAATCCCATGGTAATATTTGGTATTTTCAGGTAATAAAGAGGTAATATCTGGTATTCCAGGGGTATTATAAGGTAATCTTGTGGTATTACATAGGTATTCCATAGGTATTACGACAACTATTTTGGCAGATGCGCATGCGCTTTGTCAATATTTTTGGTCAAATCCGGGGGCGCGTTCACAATCGTTAACCCGCAGGTAAAAATTCACGAGGTAAAATTTGCCCGGCTAACGTCGACTGGACAGTGGCGGCTCGTGACTACCAAGTCAGGGGGGGCGCGGGCTTTAAATAAGGCGGATAACTATAATCAAATCGTTTATTTTTGTTAAAAATACGCAAATGAAATTTTCCAACTTTATAACATAACTAATAAATTACTCAAAACAAAACATCAGCGGCATCGACAGGTCGCGTAGCGTCGAGACGAAACACGAACAGCTGTTGTTGGGCGGAAATTTGGAGCCCATCCGTGCAGCTCGTTGTGCGATGTGTAGGTGACGTCACGCCTCTGTAGTCATGGCAACCGATCGAGTAGTCGCGTTGAAGCGGGACCGATAATCGTCCGCCCGCGCTTGATAGATCTGTAAATCTTGCCAGTTGGAATATGGCTATGTTTGGTTTGAAATATTTTAATTGATTGCTTAAATACATTGCGTTATTGGTTTTTTAAGTAAAGTATTTTTGGATTCTGTTTGAAATAATTGCAGGGAGGGCGGCGCCCCAGAGTCCTTCATTACGAGCCGTCACTGCGACTGGATAAACACTGATTAACTAAATCAGATCTAAGCACTGAAGATAAAATTAATTTTGGTAGTGCTGAAAAAATGTGTTAAAACAGAGTACTTAATCGTTTAAACAATAATTCAGATGCCGCTGCTACTTCTATATGTTTTTAAAGATTATGAATTTTGTTATTGCTTTCCCTATTAATAAAGAAGAAAAATTGGATGATCGGGTGTATAAAATCTGGTATTGTATTTTTGTACTTCGGTACTGAAGATATTGGATACGTTCTCACAAAAAACACACACTTCAAAATAATTTTATCACTTTAAATGCATACACATGTATAGAGCTGACTGGCCACAAGTTAATCAAATTATTTCAAAACATGTTCTTGCCTTGGCTTTTCAATAGTCAACAGTGTTTATTTTTATTTAGAGCTACCAGATTTATTACTTCAACCTTTATTTTGGTTATATTTATAAGTGGTAGTACTAGGTATTGCATAGGTATTAAGTGTTATTTCGTAGGTATTATCAGGTATTTCGTAGGTATTACCAGGTAGTCCGTAGGTATTACTAGATATTACCAGGTATTCTGTAGTAAATATTTGGTACATTTTAGTAATATATGGTATTTCTAAGGTAATATTTCTGAAAATATTGGTATTCCTTGGTCAAGTTGGTATTTTAGTGTACAAATTTTTGGAGGTGGTTTCCCCCTCGCTCCTCCTTAAATCTCAGAGGGCCTTGTTATTACCAAAGCCTACCCTCCCTTACAATCTCTAGATTTTATACTTTTATAGCTCGCCACTTCAGAAAATAATAGTTTTTCGGTTGAGTAAATGCGAGTATCGATCTCACGGCCGCCGCGGCCGTTAAATTAAACAAATTGCACGCCGCTGGCCATTGAGTTGAGGCAGTAAACGAAATAGCGGTAGGCAGCCGGTAATGTACATTTTGACCTTAATGTGCCGATGGACAACACTTTAAATTCTTAGTATTTTATGCGAAGTTATTTTTAATGTCACGTATAAATTTAGCCAGTGAATGTCAACACTTGTAACGTTATAGGGCTGGGCGGTTATGCAAAGTCATAAAAATTGGTAGTGGGCGGATCAATCTGAATCAATTCAATGTATAGAATCATGTGTGATTCGATTCGACTACTAAGATCCGAGCTCCTGTAATAAAACAGACGGTTCACGGATCGTAAATTTAATCGGCCAATAGTCGAGTTCTTTTGAGTTTCTTTTAAATAGCAAAGCAAAGCCAACGACAAAGTTAAGCGTTCTTTTTAAAAATTTAACTTAGCACAGCAAAGATCTTTTCCTCCCCAGCAGAAGCGGTCCCCAGCCCGTTCAACGATCGATTCTGTCAGACAGAGAGATAGGCCAGTGACCGCGGATGGCGTGGAAGAGACGAAGATAAAATATACGTGATTTGGAACTTATGGACGGGCCGGGGAATAGTCCGAGAATGGAGTTCTGGTAAAAAAATTAAAGCAGTGTCGTGCCGTGTCAGGTTTATTTTTCTGGTTTTAGTTTTGTGTATAGAATCTTTTAGTGACCTTATATTTATTATTTTAATATAATATTATTATATATACAGTGGGTTGATAAAGTGTAGTATGTACCGGGTGAACAACTAAGAATGGTCGTCGGATATATCTCGGAAACTACTAAACGTAGGAACTTGGGATAAAAAAAATTATGATTAAAGCGGTCATGAGAAAATTCTGGAAATAATTTTTAAGTTCCGCATTTTGCCGCAAGGGTAATTGAAAAGTTAATTTTAAAATTTTACATAATTCCGAAAATTCCACATTAAGGTATATGTTTGATAACATCATTTCAAAGCTTGGATAATTATGCATAATTTTTGTCTTATGCTCATTGGCGTACCGACTTTAATAAGAATGGGGGAAGCTGTTCAAAGTGTAAACATTTAAATCGCTGTAACTTCTAAACGACTTATCCGATTTCAGCAAACTAAAGACTGTTTGGAAGAGAAACATATGCACTTTCACCAGTCGTATTTAGTTGTCCATAATAGTACTCAATAAAATTGCTAGAGGGCGCAATTTGTAATAATAATAGTTTTTTTGATTTTATCCCGAAAATTCAAATCATACGGTATAATTATGATACCATAATCGAAAAGAAGATGAAATTTTCTAGAAAAAATATTAAAACCGCAGCTCGATATCTTTGTTCGTTTCAGAGTTATTGCCAAAACATTAGCAATTTTATTTGAAACTATTGTATACCATTGGATAAGGCAATTAAAGGTACTTACCTTTCTCTTCCAAACAAGCTTAAATTGAGTGAAATCGGATAAGTCGTTTAGAAGTTACAGCGATTCTAATGTTTACACTTTCAATAGCTTCTCCCACTCTTATCAAGTGAAAGTGTAAACATTAAAATCGCTGTAACTTCTAAACGCCTTATCCGATTTTACTATATTTAAGCTTGTTCGGAAGAGAAAGATAAGTACCTTTAATTGTCGTATCCAATGGTACAAGATAGTTTCTAATAAAATTGCTAGAGGGCGCAATTTGTATTAAAAATTATTGTTTTGGCAATAACTCTGAAACGAACAAAGATATCGAACTGCGGTCTTCACATCTTTTCTTGCAAATTTCATCTACTTTTCGATTATGATGTCATAGTTATACCGTATGGTTTGAATTTTCGGGATAAAATCGAAAAAACTGTTATTATTACAAATTGCGCCCTCTATCAATTTTATTAAACACTATCGTGTACTGTTGGATACGGCAATTGAAGATGCTTATTTTCCCCTTCCAAACAAGCTTAAATTTAGTAAAATCGGATAAGTCGTTTAGAAGTTACAGCGATTTTAATGTTTACACTTTCAATAGCTTCTCCCACTCTTATCAAGGTCGTTACGCCAATGAGCCTTAAATTAAAATGATGCAGAATTGTTTAAGCTTTCCAATGATGTAATCAGAGTTATACCTTAATATGGGAATTTTCGGAGAAATTTAGAATTTAAAAAAACAATCTTTAATTGTGCCCCCTTGCGGCGAAATAAGGAACTTAAAAGTAATTTCCAGCAATTTCTCATGACCGCTTTAATCATAATTTTTTTTATCCCAAGTTTCTACGTTTAGTAGTTTCCGAGATATACCCGACGACCATTCTTAGTTGTTCACCCGGTACAAACACCTCATGTTAAACAAACTTATAAGTATGTATACGCATTTTAATTATTTGTTTGGGACGCCTATGGTTAGGAGTTTCATACTGTTTTATGTCATTAAATTGACCTAAGAAACACTATACTAAATTCTATGTAATATTACAAAGGTATTACCTATATCATATTATGGTAATTATAAACATGTCATAAAACTAAAATTAGAATTATAGAAGATTGAATGGTCAACTGTGGGTTTTTCTAACTTTTAAAGGTACAAATACATATTTGGTCCTAAATTAGTGTGCTATTAAGAATTAGGGAAGCGCCTGAAGGTATTTCGGTTTGATTATTAGCAACATTACATTTGTTTTTATGACTTCAGGCGCTTCCCTAATTCTTAATAGCACACTAATTTAGGACTAAATATGTTTATCTGTACCTTTAAAAGTTAGAAAAACCCACACTTGACCATTCAATTTTTAAATTTTATTTTTATGACATGTTTATAATTACCATCATAATATGATATAAATACCTTTGTAATCTCACGTAGAATTTAGTATCTTCTTTTACTCCTTTGACAATGGCCCGCAAGGGCCGAAACACGTGTCAGGAAATTGATTAAATTTGTGAAACATAACAAGTAGTTATTATTTTTTCTTCCTGTGCGATGGAACAACAGTTTCACCAAGCATGTAGCCCAACACAAGTAGCCCAACACAAATTAATTATATTTAAAAAATTTCGTTATTAATGACATGACGGACTTAAGTACTCAGCCCCGAAAACATAAATGATAAAACACCCTTAATCATTAAATCTAATCAGCAGATATTCTTGAAAGTGTTCAGTCACTGCAATAATAATGGTGTTTGTTAAAATTTTACAGTAATTTTCAGTTTATTTTGCGTTATTTGCTTATATTTAATTCACCAAAGAAATCACGCCCTTTTATGCAGATGGCAATACAACACCGATACTTGCGTTAATTAATTATAATGACGAGATGTTTTTTTATATATAACGTGAGGCTCGCTTTACGTGGATGATAATTGACTACGATGAACATTCATTATGGCTTGCAGAACGTTTTATAAAGATGAATATAATTTGTTCGCCAAGGTTCAGCGTTACTTACAATAAGGAACGAGCATGTAACTACCTATACAGTGTCACCAGTAAAGTCCGCATCATATGGGAGTTTTTTTATTAATAGCTTATTCGAAATTTGACTTTGGCATCAAGTTCTGCTTCGATCGAGATGAAAATTAGGCAAAAAAAATAGTCACGTGATTCGCATTATCTGTCAAATTTTAATTTTTTCCAAAAAATAATTCAAAAGTGGGGTTATTTCTGAAAATACCAAAAAAGTTATAAGAAAAAGTTTTTTTAAATACAGTTTCTAGCCCACATGCAAAATTTCAGCTGCATAAGATAATTTTGATTTTTTACCCACCACTAAAATTTATTTTCCACTTAATGAACACTTTACTGATGACACTGTGTTCTTTTTTGTCTTAATATTAAGGTGTATTACTTTCAGACACAAACTACGTTTTCAAAAATACTTATTTTATGAAGTTACCTTATACAGGGTCAAAAACAAATAAACTTTGCATCACATGCGACCAAATTTTAATAGCCCAATTTTGATTTTGTAGAAAAACACACCTTTAATATGACGCTACTTTAAAGAAAATATATCTGAAATAAAATAATGTCAAACTTAAAAAGTTTTAGGTAGGTTGCGTTAAGTCTTATTTTGCAAAAGTGGTGCAATTTACAAAATATGGGTAAAAAATAGAAAATATTTTATGCAGCTGATATTTTGCATGTGGGCTAGAAACTGCATTTAAAAAAACTTTTTTCGATATTTTCAGAAATAACCCCACTTTTGAATTATTTCTACTATTTTTTGCTTAATTTTCATCTCGATCAAAGTAGAACTTGATCCCAAAGTCAAATTTCGAATAAAGCTATTAATAAAAAAAAATCCCATATGATGCGGACTTTACTGGTGACACTGTATATACAGACTTTTAAAAAAATATCAATATGAACTCAGTAATGATTAATCCAGGTCCACACCTGATTAATTTAATAAATTGACACTGCCTACTGATAAGATCAAACCATCCGTGATTCCGACTTATTTAAAACTGATTAATGTAAGGTAAGAATATTTATTACTGTTTCTATTTTAATCAATTTATATTAAATATTTTAATCCATAATGATAAGATTGGCTTCGAAGTGTAATAATTTAATAATGTTTTCATTTAAATCATTTTTGATTGAATTTAAGAAGCTTATAATGACAATGAGAGATGTCTTAAGGCGCACCTAAGTAGTTTCTTAACTTATACTTTTGTTAGCAAACAATAATCAGGAAAGTGGCAAATTTATGGCCTCGCGCCTGTAAACAAAGCTACACACGATTAGACATGCGCACTGCAACAACGAATGGGAAAATAGACAGGTCCGGGCTTTAAAATTTAAGTTCTCACTCAAGAAATTGTAAAAGTTCAAATTATTTTTAAGTGTTTAAACAGCTAAAATTTGTGATTTCTGGCATTTTTAGTAGTTGCAATCCTATCAGATTTTGAGGATACTCGTAGAAATTGTTTTTAAGGGTTTGTTCGGGTTTGTTCGATTCGTTGTTATGATTCCTCTCAGCATAAAGACCCTGTCTATTCTTAAAAAAGAACATAATGGTATCAAAAATGTATAAAACCATAAATTGTCAATAAAAAATTATTTCTAAAAACATTCCTACAAGTCTCTCTAAATGACATTTTATACATTATTCTTAGTAAACATTTCTGTATAATAAAAATTTCCTGTATCTTTGATTTTCCACCCCAAAAAATTATCCCATACCTTGCCGTAGCCCGTAGCCTCAAAGTTTGCAAAATACAGGGTCCGCAGGGCTGCTGTTGAAACATACTTCGAAATCACTCTGATACCATAGCATATACTGTTAAGTTTTTTACCAAGTGATTCTATTTGCTCGGTCCAGTCTAAAAATTCATCTATATAAATTCCCAGAAATTTTGTTTGGGACTCAAGCTTAAAATCTTTGTTATTGATTTGAATATTTTCTGGTTTTTCCATTCTATTTAACTTTGTTCTAAATAATATTTGTTTTGTTCTCATTGACTAACAGTCTATTTTTTTCAAACCAAGAGCCAATTTGCAAAAATATATCAGCAGTCTCGTTAGCGAGTTCAGTTGGGTCATTAATTTTTAATAAGAGATTGGTATCATCAGCATAGGATGTAAGAATAGCATTTGAGTCCCTTATTTCAAAATTTAGGTCATTAGTAAAAATAATAAATAAAATTGGTCCCAAAATGCTACCCTGGGGGATTCCTATATTATTATTCACACTTTCAGACTTATAGCTTACCTTATCTTTATTAACTACTACCTTCTGTATTCTATTATTCAAGTATGACTTAAACCATTTTAACGCATTACCCCTTATTCCATACAAATCAAGTTTCTTTAACAAAATTTCTCGATCAAGACAGTCGTATGCTTTTGAGAGATCCAGAAATACTCCAACAGCCAGGTTTAATTGACTTGTTCTTTTTATTTTTAAACTAAGAACATGACGACGAATCATTTTTAAACAAATTTGAGAAACAAACTCTTAAAATCAATTTTCTATCCTCAAAATATGATAGGTTTGCAACTACCTACTAAAAATGCCTTGAACTTGATCCAAAATTGAGAAGAAATTCCAATTTTTTGGCAAGAATTAGGGGCAACTTTTAGCTGTTTACACATAAAAATAAATTTAAGGTCAACTTTTACAATTTCATGAGCAAGAACTTAAATTTTAAAGCCCGGACCTGTCTATTTTCCCATTCGTCAAATGATAATGTTGCAGTGCGCATGTCTAATCGTGTCTAGCTTTGTTTACATGCGCGAGGCCATAGATTTGCCACTTTCGTGATTATTGTTTGCTTATCCAAAGGTAAATATCTATAGGATTTTGCAAGGTATTTTCGGCAAATATGTAAATTTGGCTATGGCGCAATGAAATACCTCTATTAACCTAGCAGAACAAGGTGCTCAAAATTGAAAATTTTTGTATGGAAAATCAGGTGCTAGGTAGGTGCTAATTAGGTGCCAACTTTAAAATTTAGGTGCTCCTGTGGTTTTTGAGAAAATTATATTTTTGTGTTGTTCTGCTAGATTAACGTTAAGCTAGCAGAACATTACTGTCAAATAAGCTAATCAAGCTACTCATCAAACTAATTGTTTCGGCAGGGGTTCCACAAGGATCTGTATTGGGACCACTGTTGTTTTTATTGTATGTTAACGATCTTCCCAATGTTATTAAATATGGTCATCATTTGCCGATGACGCAACAATTCTTTGGCACCACAAGGATTCGATTGCTCTTAATAGTTTAATGCAGGAAGATTTGTTAAGTATTAAGAAGTGGTGTGACTCCAACCTACTTTCCTTTAATATTTCTAAAACCAATATTTTAAATTTTAAATGTAAATTGAATGATATTTTATTGAATGGCGAGGTGGTTGATAATCTGTCAAAGAGTGGGTTTCTTGGCTTACTCATTGACAATAAACTTAAATTCGACATACACATTAAGAAATTATGTAAGAAAATCTCATCGGGTTGTTTTGCCATCAGGACTATAAAGAATGAGTTAAATGCATCAATAGCAAGAAACGCTTACTTTTCTTTGGTTGAGACACACTTACGCTATGGCATCTGTTTTTGGGGTGGTTGCTCGAATACCCTATTTAATTCTGTATTTGTGCTGCAGAAACGAGCAATTAGAAATCTTTGTGGTGCTAAGCCACGAGAAACTTGCCGACCTCTGTTCGTGTCTCGGAGAGTTTTAACTTTGCCATGTATTTTTATATTGGAGACTGTATGTCTTATGTTCAAAAAATACTCGTTGGATATTCGTTCCTTGTCAGTGGTTCCTACAAGGAGCTCCTATACCATTAGGCTTCCTATTCCTACATCTGCATTAACTAAAAACTCTATTTTTTATAATAGTAAAAAACTTTTTAATAATCTGCCTATAGAACTTAGAAGACTTTCTAATTACAGGATGTTTAGGAGTAGGGTAAAAAGCCTATTGGTTAAGAAGGCATATTATACGGTTGAGGAATATCTCATGGATAATCCAGTGTGATCAATACCATTGCCTGAATATTTCTATTTTAAATTTTATCTTTGTATATTCACAGTTATTGTCTTAACTTGTTTTTTAATTGTAAGTAGGTTTTTATCTTTATATATTTAGTGTCCTTCCTGCGTTAACTGCTCATTGTATTTTGAATGATTTTTATTTATTATTTATAATTTTTATTTAGATAATAAGTTGTTAGCTTTGTCAATGGGATTGTACTAATCTTCGGACAATAAAGCATATTTGAGTTTGAGTTTGAGAAGAACAAAATGTAGTACCAAAATTAGGTGCTTAGTGAATATCTAAAAAAAATTTAATTAGTTAAGGTTTTTAAAAAATACCGCCATGTTCTGCTAGGTTGACGCTGAGCTACCAGAACAGTTTTATTATAAGGATTAACAAATAATAACTTATTTATCCAAAATTAGGTGCTATTTAGGTGCTTTAAAATTATTATAATTCTTTATCAAAAAAATATTCCCAAAGCCAGGAAAATCAAATATACAGGGTGTTCATTTGAAAACTTCCCACCACGGATTTTCCTGCTTTAAAATGAAAATGTGGAAAATCGCTCGGACCCGTCGATTTTTATTTCGAGGGCGACATCTTTTGCGTATATTGTCAATCTTGTTACTTCAAGCCCCTAGGAGGGAGGAGGGGTAAGATCTAAATCTTAAATGGATACCCCTATTTTATATAATTTTTTTGGATTTTGCATAAAATTCTGAACATTTTTTAATAAAAGCATTATTAGTCTATACTAAACAGTTTCCGAGATATTGACTCTTCCCGACCTCGGATCGCCCGTAAATTATTTTTCCTTTCATTTTTGTTATATTCTCTTCCTTTTTCAATGGGTTTCATCCTACCATTATTTTTTTTCGCTTTTTACCATTTTCAAAGGCTTCAGCCCTGGGTCTATTGATAAACTTATTACTTCACCGCAAATATGTTGACAAAGGTGGTGTTCCGCTATTTTCTTATTGCTACCAAACGTGTTCCGCCATCACAAAAAGGTTGAAAACCACTGTTCTAGCGTGACGCTTCCTGCATGTCGTTCATTTTTCGTGAAATATACCCGTATATACGCAAGCAGTAGTATTTTCAATACTAAAACATTCCTAGTAGTGCTCCTCGCAGATAAACCTATTATCATACATTACATTTTTGCTATATCCTGCTTTTATAATCATGCCGCATCGCTTATTATATGAACCAGAAACTTTCTTTAACAGAGATTAGGTTACAGTTATTCGGCGTTGCGTGGGGAACAGGCGACACGCGCGCCGTATATTATTATTACTTTACAGTTTACAGAACAACTCGAGGAAGGCCCCAACGAGGTCGTTGTCGTTTTCGCGTTCCAATAAAATGGTCGTTATACTTTTCACAGGAGACAACAGCGTTGCCATATTGCTCTATACGGTTTTTTGCTTTTTTTAATTTATAAATTTATTTTTTTTAAATTAGAACTGCAGGTAATTGCTGCCCAAAGACGGGTGGTATATGGTCACTTTTTGGAGAAAACGAATTATTGATAAGAAAATGAAAAGGCGAATGCGCCCTTAGTGTTTGTTATTAATATGAAAATTATATGAATTTATTTTCAACCAATTAGAAGGCTCCTTTTTGTTTACGTTGCTTATCTTATAGCAACGGGATATTATCGCGATAATTTTGTTAGTTTCTATTAACTTAATGAAATTAATAAGTGATAATTTTTCTGTCAAAAATTGAAGTGCTTTGTATCAATTGGCAAAAGTCACTCAGAATAAAATTAAAATAACTTATATAATTTTTATTGATACTAACCAATTTGCTTTACATATCGAACACAGGAGCTATAAGAGACACATCAAAAATGTAACTAAACTTATCGGAAATATGTTTTTTTAAGTTTCATTTGAAACTATGTATGTAGACATGTAATTTCAGATGTTATGGTATGGTTGAAAACGAATTAATGTTCCTGAAATTTTAGTAATAAACCTTAGTTACTAACAAGTTAAATCAACTTCTATTGTAAAAATACAGTGCGTCATATTAAACTAAACTCATCGGAAATATGTTTTTTATAGTTTTATTTGAATTTAAAACTATAAAGACATTGGATTTCAGATAACAAATTTGTTACTTAATGTTTCTCACATTTTACTAATAAAAATTAGTTACTAACGGCTAAAAGGAACTTCATTTCTAAAACTCTAATTAGTTACAATTAAGTAAAGCCGCCAGAAATAATATTTTTTTCCGGTTTCACTCATGTTTTCGTTGATAGAAAATTTCCGTCGTCTTCGACTCGGGATAATTTTCTATCAACAAAAATATTCGTGACCTTAAAAAAATTATCGGTAATAATTCTGCTGCTAGGGCTTATAAGTGATAATTTGCTTAAAATAGGTTCGGCAATTATCGGTTCAATGCTGTGGCGCTGTGAATCGCACTGCACACACGTGCTCCGGAGCCCCCCCCCCCCTTGGGTGCACCACTGAACCTGTATAGATATATACAGCCGTATTCAATAAACTAAAGGAATCTTAATTTAATACCGTCTTAAATTGACTGCTTTAGGCACAGAATATATAGCTACGCACAAGGTAAAATAACAAATAACAGAATCCAAAGTTCCATTTTAAGTATTTGTAAATATTTCTAGTTTTATTTTTTAAATCGTCAAGAATTTTTTTTGATAAGTAGGTAAGTACCGCTTGCTTTAATAAAACTAAACTATTTCCACAACAACATCGGTAAAATGATTTAATCCTAAAAAAATCAAATTAACGCGAAAACTTCACTGGACGAACTTAAAACAATGACACGGTGAAAACACAACTGGAAGACTTTAATATCTTAATATTTTGAATGACTAAATTTTAAACTCATTAGATAATACGGGAAATTATTATTACTATCGTCATCAATAATACAATAGGTATATTGTCGGATATGGATTGGTATCCTTAAGGATGGATTACTAAAACTCTTAGTGGGTGTTAAGCTTGATAAGGAGAGGTGTAGTGGACAGATAGTGTATAGAACAAGGACAAGGACATTTCTAGTGTCGTAGGAGGAGTCGGTAGACAAATGTTGATAAGAAATAATTGTTTGTAACTGGTTGGGATAAAGGGTTCCACTTTGAATAGTACATCCAGGAGAATCCCCTCTTTCAGTGGCGGCTCGTTAATGAAGGGCTCAAACAGAATCCAAAAATACTTTACTTAAAAACCCAATAAAGCAATGTATGTAGCAATCCATTAAAATAATTCAAACCAAACATAGCCCTATTCCAGCGGGCAGGCTATACTCATAGACAAGCGAGTTGCGCGCTCTCAAGATTACTATGCGCGGCCAACCGATTATTCGTCCCGATTCAACGCGACTTCTCGTTATGACTACGGAGGCGTGACGTCACCTACATATCGCACAACGAGGAGCTCAACATTTTCCGCCCAACAGCTGTTCGCGACTCGCGATTCGACCTGTCGATGCCACTCACGTTTTGTTTATTTGTTTTAATTTATTTATTAGTTACATACATTATAAAGTTGGAAAATTTCGTCCAATATGAATGTCATTGATTTACAGAAGCTTGTGTTTAGTAGTTTTCTGAGCTTAAGTGAAAAACTTGATTTAAAAATTACCAATACTGAATATATTATAGTACCTACAAGTGCAATCAAAATGCAAAAGTAAGGCACAGTTTACGCGTAAGTTTGACAAATAAATATATAATAAAAAATCCTGTATATGCGGTTGTGAGGACAAAAATATTTTTTTTTTGTTTCGTGTGTCTTCTTTTTGACGGGGATGATAATTGGACTATAAATGGGGTGAAAGACTTAAAACATCTTTCAGAGAAACTAAAAAACATGAAAATCATTATAATGTGGTAAGTTTTGAGATGTTAGGACAAACTAATATTTAAGTTGTTTAAGTAGTGCTTATGCTGATGAAATTAAAATTCAGAACGAGAAAGTTGGAAAAACAGACACGTACTTTCGAAAATAATAGACATTTTAATTTTTTTTTTTTAAAGCCAGCGCCCCCCCTGACTCACTAGTCACGAGCCGCCACTGCCCTCTTTTATTAACGTGCAAAATTATTGCTGACATAGCAAAACGGAACCTCTTCTTCTAGTTGGTAAAGGTTGCAAAACTGTATAAAAACCCGAAGGAACATTTACACCGAGAGTTGTAACAATTGTTCAAGTGTAAGGGTAACCTCTGCCAGTTTGCCTACTCAGTTTGAAATCAATACTAAATTCAACAATTTTGAAGTCATGAAGAGCACTAACTGCACCAGAACTAATCTATTTTGCTCCAATTGTGTAAAGTGTAAGTGTTCTTTGAGTAATGTATTTAACCGTTTATTATTTATGTTATTTTGGTCAGAGTTGTCTATTAAGTGGAAATTGTTTCTTTAAACTTGCTGGAATAACACCTTCCTAAAGTGAGTAAGAAGGGAAAATTTCTCTCTTTATTAGAGAACTATTTACATTCACCGTCTTATACTCTTTAAGTCGTTAATTTGTATTTTATTCACAATTGTACGGTTCATCCCCGGGTTCATCAAATAAATATCTTAAAAAATCCTTAGTGTTTCAGTGATTAGATAGCGCACCCCAAGGACACAGTAAATAATAAAGAATCGCCCTCTGTAGAAAATGAAAACATAAATCAAAACCATCTAAGCTACACAACCCAGTTCTGATACGCGACGATACAATTAATAGTTTTCGCAGATCTTAAAATAGTGTAAATAAATATTGCCGGAATATTAAAATTATTATAGTTTGTTTAATTTAAATTTTTGATTTCTTGCCAGCATGCGACTGCAATACATACATTTTCTTAATATTCAAAGGAAAAATGAAAGAGAGAGAGAAGGATCCTTCCTAAATAGACACGCCATGAATCGTATTATTACGAGACCATTGCCAAGTGTCTGATTACGAAATCGTTGTGTTATTATTAGCTCATTGTTGTTAAACAACAAACTGCGATAACCTCGCGATTATTAAGCTGTTTTTATTTTTTATTTATAACACATACACCTCGTTCACTAAACATTGTAATTAAAATGTGTCAAGTGAAAGCTAATAAACGCGTTCAAGTTTCTATATGATTCGTTTATTTTAAACTTGTATCTGGCCTCCCTGCTTGGATTTAAACCAAATTGCTCATCAATATTGTTGCCATTTGATTGTAAATTGACTTGGCGACATCATATGAAGGCTAGGGGCAAGAAGGGGGGAATCTCCATCCGAAAATAAGATAGCATTATCACCTTTTACCTTGTCAAAGTCCGCGACGTGGATCGCAAGGAGACCGAGCATGATAAATTTTTAAAAAATTATGATTTGATAAATAAAGGATTTTAGTATGAAAAAAAACGTTAATAAAATCTTAACAGCAGAACATTTATTACTTCGAGATTATTAAAAAACGATCATAATATTATGTTACAGATAGTATAGTTTGACTAAACATCTGCTCGACTGCAGAAAAGTAGAAAAGAGCTTATAGAGAGCCCTGTATTCTAAAGCCCCCCATTCATTATCGGATTGGTCCGTCCCAACTTGTCCGCCGACCGATTCGCTAATGAAATGGTAATGAGAGACAAGTCGCTCATCGCTCAGGGTCGGGTTGTGAGTTTGGTAGTTTGACAACCACATCCATGACCTGACCGCGAGTGATCCGTGCTATTGTGCAATGTGTGTGCTTGGTCAGATCTGTAAGGCGACTCCAGACATACGATGCGATAGTTCCACGTGGGTATTTAAGGTTAAACTAAATTTAAAATGTCTGTTGAAGATAACAAAGCTTTTTGGTGATACAATTCAATAAACGTAAATGAGTAAACCGGTTCCTCTTTTGCAACCATTCTTTTCACCCACGCACGCAGTTTTTTTCATTTCGCATAATATGATAACAGCCAAAGCAACTTTTGCCTTTATCGACAATACATTTTGTTTTAAGGTTTCTCTGTGGATTCCTTGTCTTGTAGTTTTCTTTGCTATTATGTGGATTGTGGGTTTTTAATATTTACGGATTTCTAGTTTTTGTGTAGTTTAGTGAATTGCGTTTGTGCTTTTGTGACTCGGATTGGAATATAAACAATAACTAGTAACAGCCGTTGTATGATTTTATTATGCCCAAATAGGAGAATATACCGGGTATTTCGTATTTTTAGTGAGTATGGACTATGGAGTAGTGATGTATAATTTGATTTTATTATGATCAATTTAATTTAAACACATCAAACCAGGCCTAGGCTACACAAACAAGATATGAAAATAAAGGGCAACACACCATGGCAGATTATCCCGATGCGTGTTTTGGTATATTTTATTTGCACCCCTGCAATCTAATTAGGTAGGTACGCCTATTTATCGGCCAATATATTGTTTCAAAAAGTTTAAAAGACACTTTTTTCTATACTTATATTATATAAAAGGAAAAAATAAATTCCTAGGTATGGTTATACTTATCCAAGGGTAAAAGTATTCCACGGGTCAAGTTGTCGGACAAAAACTTTTTCAAATTCTTGAACAAGAAATTGTGCTTAAAAATGTTTACACGTACCCGAGTTTTTGCCAAATTGTAAAAATCAGTACAAGTTATATACCTACCAACTAATATTTGACTTGAGGTAAGGTACGCAATAACATCGAAGATTGGTTATTTTGCTGGTTTTGTTTGTTTTTTATATTCGATTTTATAAGTTTTATAATTTAATTTATTTGTTCTCTTCCTTTTCGAACTTAAAACACGACGACGAATGATTTTTAAACAATTTTCCCGCAAATTCTAGAAACAATTTTCTATCCTTAAAATCTGATAGGTTTGCAACTACTGCCAGAAATCACCACCTTTTTCCCAACTTAATCAAAAATTGAGAGGAAATTCCAATTTTTTGGCAAGAATTTGGGGCAAATTTTAGCTGTTTACACGTAAAAATAAATTGGAGGTCTACTTTTACAATTTCTTGAGCAAGAACTTAAATTTTAAAGCCCGGACCTGTCTAATTTCTTATTCGTCAAATGATAATGTTGCAGTGCGCATGTCTAATCGCGTGTAGCCTTGTTTACATGCGCAAGGCTGTAAATTTGCCACTTTCGTGATTATTGTTTGCTTATGTTAAGGTAACCTCGAGGGGTAAACCACCCCCCAAAATTTGTACACTGATTTCCAATTTGCGAAAATACTTCTGGTATTTCTATGGTAATTCCAAGTATTGCCAGGTATTTCCATGTGTTACCAAAATTTGGTAATACTTACTTGGAATTACCATAGAAATACCAGAAGTATTTTCGCAAATAGGAAATCAGTGTACAAATATTCTATTATATTTCTAGATATTTCCAAATATTCCCTTATATTTCTAGGTATTCCCAAATATTTCCTTGTATTTCTAGGTATTCCTAGGTATTACCAAGTATTCCTTGTATTCGCACTTATTCTATAAACCGCTCGCAAAATCACCGAAAATATTAAACGTCAAAATTATTTTGAAAAGTTAATCTTGGCACCGTTTTTGCTACCCAAAAAAAATATAGCTTAGAACAATCCGATCCCCACTCCTCGTATTTCCACGTATTTCCATATGTATTTCCAAATATTTCCTAATGTATTCCCAAGTATTCCCATATATTTCCAAGTACTTCCATATATTTCCATGTTTTTACAAACATTCCCTTGTATTTCCAAGTATTCCCAGATATTTCCATGGATTTCCTTTAATTTGTACACTGATTTCCAGGGGTGGTTTACCCCTCGGGTAAACTTCTATGGGTGGGACACTCTGTATAAAACTTATATAATATAACACTCCTTTAATACTTTTTATTTTCATTTCAAAGTAGCATAATAGTATTATACCGATTACACCTATTTTAGTTAATTATACAAGGATAGAAAACAAGGCGAAAATATTAATTATATTCAACTTTTTTTTTTCAAAAGTACATTTTTCACGTTTATTAATTTTTATCGTTTACTCAATGGTTCCTCGTTAAAGTAGCAGATTTCACGAGTTTGGGTAAATGTTCATTAAATCTCGGTTTACAAGTTCATGAAACCCAGCTGCAAAATTTTAGTTCAAACTTCGGAATAGGTGTAAACCCTCAACTTTGAACGTATCCTTTACATTATGGTTTCGAGCGGGCCCCGAGGGATATTTAGATCGTTTCGCGGAGTCTCATAATAAGGGTTGGGCCCGATATGAGTTTACCTATATAAGCCCCGTATACGGGCGGAATGACAACTCTTGAGGTTGTCGTATTACTGGATTATCACAAAAATGAATTGATCCATCATCCTGTATTATGTCGATTAGACGTCATTTCGTGTTATAGGTTAATTAAAATAGTATATTAACGTTCACGTTTTATAAAGCATCATTTTATAGCACGGGTCCATGTTAAACGGGACAAGTGCTTAAAACTGCTTTATATAACACGTACGTTATACTATTTTTTCTAATTTGTAGTTTTTTCAATAAAAACACATATTTAAAAAGAAAATAAATCCTTTAAATTTTGTAAATTTTTATGTCTAAATTTTATGTTGGTAATACTATTTTTTATCATAGTAGCCTCTGGGCAACAAAAATTATTTTGCGAACTGTCATTTTTTGATTTATTGACCCATTTTCACCACGAGATTCTAAAGTTATTTTAGCGATATGAGATTTGAAATTGGACGGAATACATTGTGTGATCCTTGTACATTCGGTGCATATACAGAGCGTTCGGAAATTCGGGCGATTTTGCTACTTTTTTTCGAATTTCAAAACAATTTGTAATTGCTCTAGGTACTACTATTTTTTTTATTTGTTTTGGTTACTTACTTTACTTTTTAGTATTATTTATTTAACTAAGATTCCCTAAGTTCGCGTATTTTTTTCTTTAGACTGCTCCATTACATGTTTCATAGTGTTTAAAACTACAGTACCGATTTTTAGTGGTAAGCATATGCTTTATTAATCGTAGCAAGCAAATAGTATTCTGATTAATGTCAAGTTTCATTACAACTGCCAGTCGGAACTAATGTAGTATATAAAACCAAATTACACCCCTCAATAGAACTTGGTAATTACTGTGAGTATTCAGAGCAATAATGGCTATAAACCATTCTACGGTAGCACTAACTCCTAGTTTCTATTGGCTAAATTATCGTGATATTATCACTACACAACGGTCTAGCAATTTTCGTTGTCTAACAGTAGGAAAGCACGTTGCTATCACATATAGTTTTATTAAACCTTTAAGAGTATGCGAATGATTATAAGGAATAGAAGGCTTTTTTCTTAGTGTGGTATGCAACCAAGCTTTTAAAAAGTGAGGCCACCATGCGGGTCGTTACCGGGATAGTGAGCATGCGCAATATGTAAATCGGCTGTTGCTACGATGCGAATAGAACTGGTCATTCATTATTTTCATTGTATGTCTTGCGGTGTTTGTGTGATTTTTAAGTGTTGTTTTGACTACTTTATAATAGAAACACTATAATAGCTTCATGTAATTTGCAACTCTGGTAAAGGTAGGTTGTAGGTACCTAAACTACCTTTGCCTATCCTATGTAATAAACTAGTGTTCCAAAAATTTAGCACCAAAAAACAGTTAAATACATTTTGAGCCGGTTCTGTTCAGTGTTTGAAGAGCCACAAAATGATGTGAATCCACTGCGCAAACTCTTTCCCCCGCTTTAGTCCTATATGGGGGTCACAATCTTGTAAGATGCCATTGGCAATATACTGATTAACCTATATATAATATGTGGTTGTCATGCACTAATTTTAGTTGGCAGCATCATTCCAACAGCCGACGCCCGCCAACTTTGAAAATACAGAGTTATTTTATTTGGGTTTGTTTAAAGGTAATAAAAATAAGTAATAATATCTGAACATCACCAGGCACAACCGTTTATCATAAACAATTTTTAAAATTTCTTTATGATCTTTATAATATACCTTAATAAAACAATTCACCTATGGAGATTTATTACCTGTTGAAAGAGATATTCTCTGCCTCACTTTTTTCACTATAACACTAAAACACTAAACACAGTGGCATTGTTAATTGTTAATAACTTGATTGGCTCGCTGTGGTGTGGCAAGACTCGTGTTATTGGTTGGCGTTAATATTATTTCAAATGGTTGCCAACTTTTTTCTAGGGAAAAAAATTAATTCCTCAAAAAAGCCTTTGTTAGGTATGATATTTTAAAAACACATGCCTTATAAATAGGGTATCAGCATTTTACGGTTTTTTATATGCCTGCGAGTTTAGCCCTGATCAATTACTGTTTTACTCAAATCTGGACAAGGAATCGCTCAATCTTTTAACGAATAATTATTTGTAATAAGTAAATGAAAGTGCCAAACTTACATTTAACAAAAAATTCTACGATCTTGTTTCGTACAGCAGACTTATTTCGTTTTTAAAAATCAGATTAAATTATAATAACAGGGCCTAATTCCTTAAATATTATTTCGGATTTGTTTAAAACACCGTGGACTTGTTTGCCACCATGCGAAAAACCTACGGTTCCATTTCTAAAAACTTCTGACACAGAGGAAGCATACCTCCGAGCTCGTATCGTCAACAGGCGATCAAGTGAAGAGCGGAACTTCAAAATGCTATAATAATGAAGCAAATAGGTAATAAAGGACGCCGCCGCCGCACTACGGAGCTGCTGTCACCGAATTATGCCAAAAAACTAATAAAATAAATACTTAATTGAATATTTGAGGCAGTAAATTACTATTAGAGACGATCCGCAAATGTACAGGAACATACAGAAACTATTTATTATAGAGTTTATATTAACAAATATTTTTCACAGCGGTATTTGATCATCTGGTGAACTTTTTTAGATGATATTTATGACGTGAATTACTATAAAAAAACTTAACGGACCTCTGTCATCGGCGGTACCGTACAATGTGTACGAAATGGGACAACTTTATTAGTTTATATACCTACAGATTTATTATAACTTTTGTGACCAACTACTCAGAAATTTCCGACCAGAAAGGCCATGACTGCTAATATTAATAATGCAGATTGCGTTTAGTATTCAAACTATGTTTTTGAATACGTTTTGGCCGACTAAAACATTTTATTAATAAGGAGCTGGCGCAAGTTTTAAAATAGATTGAGATTAAAGCGGTATTTAAAGATTGAGGCATAATAAAGTGATTACTTCAGGCGATATTTCGTCGCCCTGCTGTCTACGGTTGCACAGGCAGTTTGTGACCGGGTCAGGAGTGTCAGTTATGCGGTTACTGGCAAAAACTATTTTTGCCTATACTAGTACGATTCGTCAAAACGGTCGGGGTTGACTGACCCGGGTCCGTCCATTTGCCGGATGCATGCCGGCCAGGATTGGCCCATTGTGGTCAACCTGGTTGGTCTTACTTATTAATTCCAGTTTCTTGCACTAGAGTGGACGATAAACTATCAACTACAAGGGAAAATAAATGGGGCGTTCCACAGGAAAGTGTGCTAGGTCCCTTATTGTTTGTAATTTATGATAATGATATTCATATAGCCCTAAAAAAAATCGTTTGTTAATTTATTTACTGATGATATCCTTATTTGTGTATCAGGAAATAACTGCTATTTTGAACAGGTAACTTAAACCAATGTATGACTGGCTTTGTCAAAACAAAGACAAAATGTATGGTGATAGGTTGAACAGGAGGTAAATTGTAAGAAATATGCTGAATCATTATAATTATTAGCCCTTAAGATAAATTAATCTGAAATTACCTTCGCCTGAATATTTGGTAGTTTTTTTAGATCCTCAGCAGGCCAAAACTAGTGTCCGACCGAAACAAGATTTTCAGCCGAAACCGAATCTTCGGCCTTGGTCTCAGTTTGGGCCGAAACCGAAACTTAAAAATTTTATTGTATTACTGAAATTTAATTTATTTTATATAGGACGAGATCGATCTAAGTCGACAGAAAAATCTATTATTTATATATAGACAACACTGCCTACGAACCCACCCAAAGTTAGCAGAACGGTGCGAGACAATTCACGAACACTGAGTTTCGGCATGGCCGAAACCGAAACTGTCACCGAAACTAGATTTTTTTTTTGACCGAAACTAGCCGAAACCGAACCTTCGGTCGGTCTCTAGTCAAAACACTTGTTTATAAAACAATTATTATTTTGCCCCACTTTAATTACTGTTGTTTCTTATTAATATCGTGTACTCAGGAAAATATTAGATTCAGACAAATAAGATTATGCGAATTATTCCCAAATGCAATAGGTATACCCCAGTAAGAAACATGTTACATAGCTTGAATTGGCTGTCTGTCGAGCAGAGCATCAGAAGGGCGAATTTAGTTCTAATATACAGGGTGTTTCAGAATAATATGCTGATCCTTAACGGTGTAAATCCTTAGGTGATTTTAAGAAGAAAAGTTCATATTAATATATATCCTTAACCTATCAACTTTTGAACTACAGGGCGTTAAAGTTTTAAGAAAAAAATCGTTTTTCTATCATAACTTTAAAAACTTTCTAGCTATTTTTAGGAATTTTTCACACATGCCCTCTGAGCATCAATAGCCATTTTTTGGTGTAGACAAATTTTAAAAATCTTTAACCAGAGGCGTCCTGAAAAGGTTTGGACTAGACATTTTGGAAAAATATTATGTACGCCACTGCTTTTTCTCAAGATAAAAATTATTTTTAAAATACTCATTCATTTTAGGCCAAATTTAATATCTTGCCTTTTTATCGTCCGATAAACAGTTTCCGACAAAAAAAAATAAAAAGCATTAAATGCGCATTCGCTATGTGCCTATGGTTTATTTTTTAACAATAAATTAAAACAGCTAACTTTAAATAACGTGTGAACAAAAACGAAAATAATTTAGATTAGCTATTGAAAGTGGCCACCACTTGCAAAAATGCATGCTTCAGCTCTTCTCTTCATTGAGTCTCGTACCCTTTGAAAAATTCCTGGAGTATTCCTGATAGTGTCAAAACAAACCATAGGCTCATAGCGAATGCGCATTTAATGTTTTTATTTTTTTTGTCGGAAACTGTTTGTCGAACGATAAAAAGGCAAGATATTAAATTTGGCCTAAAATGAATGAGTATTTTAAAAATAATTTTTATGTTGAGAAAAAGCAGTGGCGTACATAATATTTTTCCAAAATGTCTAGTCCAAACCCTTTCAGGACGCCACTGGTTAAAATTTTTTAAAATTTTTCTACACCAAAAAATGGCTATTGATGCTTAGAGGGCATGTGTGAAAAATTCATAAAAATAGCTAGAAAGTTTTTAAAGTTATGATAGAAAAACGATTTTTTTCTTAAAACTTTAACGCCCTGTAGTTCGAAAGTTGATAGGTTAAGGATATATATTAATATGAACTTTTCTTCTTAAAATCACCTAAGGATTCACAGTGTTAAGGATCAGCATCTTATTCTGAAACACCCTGTATAAAATAGAACATGAGCAGTTACCAAGATATTATTATGTTAATGATTTTCTTAAGAAACGATCAAATTTTCACGATTATAACATTTGCTCTGGGCACCACTACAACATTGAGACTACATCTTTACAAAACTAGTTGTTTTTTTAGGAAATGCGCCTTTTAAATGACCTCCCGGAAAATATTAAAAATGCAAATAGTTTAGGTGATTTCACCAGAAAAATATTTCATTATTTAGGGACACCTAGATTAGGATTTATAATTTTTGTAACTAACATGTTAATACTATTTTGTAAATTTCTTAGGAGTAACTAGCCAAGTGCCAAATAAAGAGTATTATTATTATTACTAGTTTGTGTAGGTCAACGAGAGTGTCAGTATATCCTCTGCATGGTTCTAGTCTTAGTTGCCCCATTATTTGGTGTCTTTTTCGATCCAGTGCCTCGCATTAGCAGATTATGCGCTGTACAGTTTCCCTATCTCATCCGCAGAGCCTGCAGCTTAGATCTCTGTTGTACAGTTGCATACGATGCAGGTGTTACTTGACAGCCATGTGTCCTGTCAAAATTCCTGTGATGTTCTCATCTGGTTTCTGCTCATCAGAAGTAGCTGTAACGCTAGTTTCGGGTCAGGGTCCCCGATGAAAGATTTGCTGTGGTTCAATCCCTGTCTGTTTCTTCGGCAAAGTCTAATACTTTCGCCATTTCCGACCGCACCTCTCATCATCAAAATAATAGATAGCTTGTAAATGGCACAATATTCTGGCAGTTGCAGCAAAATTCATTTTTGTTGCACTGTTTTTAATTTTAATCTCATTTACTAATTTTTAATGTTAACACACAATTTTTAGGTTAGAAAATAAAAGTCTAAGTCTAAACCACGGTATAATAGGTCGATATATGTACTCTGTCTAAACCATCAAGATCATTCAGTAAAAATATCAACGCGTCTGAATCCTCCGTCGTCACATGATCTAAAAATGTACTTGTTCCGGTCTCATCTGCGACGTGAAAACCGAACTCGACAAGTGTTTAGCGATAGAGTTACCCCACTCTAAGAGATAAAGTTCACATAGAATAGTCCAATTCTAGTTTCTATGACAACACAGCAGCGAATGTTCCCTATTATTCCTTATACAACCCGACACAGATAAAGATTTGCATAATGACATCCGAGAGCGGAAAGTTGAAATTGATTTAACGAAGGCGTCGGAAACGCAGACTGTAATTTCCATATTTTGGAATTTTTAATAGTCTTTTAGCTTGTTCAAAAGAAACCTTTTACCTGTTTAATTTGTTAATAGAGTGTAGAGTTTATTATTGTCACATATCACATATTTTATTCGTATAATATTTATTTTGGTATCCCACTATACTTAGTGTCCTACACGCTGTCAGGCTTTCGCATAGTTCCTATGCGAGTTCCGTTGAGAATTTTATTCAAACGCTGACGTATACTGTAACGGGATGTATTTCAGAAAAATATTTTCGCATACACAGTGTGACCAGTAAAGTCCTCATCATATGGGATTTTTTTTATTAATAACTTTATTCGAAATTTGACTTTGGCATCAAGTCCTGCTGTGATCGAGATGAAAATTAAACAAAAAAATAGTAGTCACGCGATTCGCATTATCTGTCAAATTTTCATATTTTCCAAAAAATAATTCAAAAGTGGGGTTATTTCTGAAAGTATCGAAAAAAGTTATGAAAAAAAGTTTTTTTAAAATCCAGTTTCTAGCCCACATGCAAAATTTCAGCTGCATAAGATAATTTTGATTTTTTACCCATATTTTGTAAATTGCACCACTTTTGCAAAATGACTCAACGCAACCTACCTACATAAAACTTCTTAATTTTGACAATGCTTTATTTCAGATACATTTTCTTTAAAGTAGCGCCATATTAAATGTGTGGTTTTCTACAAAATCAAAATTGGGCTATTAAAATTTGGTCGCATGTGATGCAAAGTTTATTTGTTTTTGACCCTGTATAAGGTAACTTCATAAAATAAGTATATTTGAAAACGTAGTTTGTGTCTGAAAGTAATACACCTTAATATTAAGACAAAATAGAACACAGTGGCATCAGTAAAGTGTTCATTAAGTATTAAGTGGAAAATAAATTTTAGTGGTGGATAAAAAATCAAAATTATCTTATGCAGCTGAAATTTTACATGTGGGCTAGAAACTGCATTTA
The DNA here is from genome assembly GCA_963969555.1 of Polydrusus pterygomalis. NCBI lineage: Eukaryota > Metazoa > Arthropoda > Insecta > Coleoptera > Curculionidae > Polydrusus > Polydrusus pterygomalis. The sequence continues at coordinate 22,993,398 of OZ018378.1, read as the reverse complement.
AAAAATATTTTTCTAACAACTTTCTTCGATATTTTCAGAAATAACCCCACTTTTGAATTATTTTTTGGAAAAAGTTAAAATTTGTCAGATAATGCGAATCACGTGACTACTATTTTTTTGCTTAATTTTCATCTCGATCGAAGCAGAACTTGATGCCAAAGTCAAATTTCAAATAAAGCTATTAAAAAAAAATCCCATATGATACGGACTTTACTGGTCACACTGTACAGGGTTGCCCAAAAAAGTGTGATTACATAAAGTTGTGTTTTTAAGTGGGACACCCATTATTTTTTATTTTATTTTTAGGTTTGTATTGGTGTCCTTTATAACTGTTTATAGTTTTATTGATAAATTTTATCTATTTTATACGGGGTGTTCAAAATGAGGTTTTAAAAATAACACGTGTAATTTTTCCTCAATTATTCAAATGAAATGGAATGGTAAAGTCAAATTTCTTAACTTTCAAATATTGTAGGCAGGGGCGGTGCGCTTGCACATATTTTGCGTTCAATGCTGCGTTGCCATATTATAATTTACGTTCGCGGCGTAGTACAAAGCTGCAAAAATGCCATGTGTTTTTAAACAGGTGAATTAGTTCTTAGTGCGCCCAAGATTTGGATATAGAGATGGGAGAGTTAATTAACCTAAGATGGTTTATTCTACTCACCGTTCAACCTAAATAATAAACACCAAGAAAATTTAGTCTCTGAAACGTGACAAAATAGCTAGGCGGCCATGAAAAACAATCACATCACTTCAATACATTTTGACATTGTCAGAAACTCCCCAATAATATAGATGGAAGCGCTCGACCGTATTTTATGTTGCCATGGTGGGTTTATATCAAATAGAAGATTACATAAGTTAATTCAAAACTAAGGGCAAAACAAACATACGCGCTTGACGGCCGTCGACTTCGCCTAATCTCGAGGGTTGTTTCGTGTTCGGTCGCAGGCGGTTCAGTAGGCATTTATGGAAACACAGTCGAACCGCTCCGTAAATTATTATTATGGCAAGTAAAACTTTGCGTTGGACAAAAGAAATTAATTACCAAATATGCCAGTTGTATTTGCAACATTTGCATAAACAGTTTTGTTTCATTAGATGATTAGGTATGTCGATGCCGAATTACCGGTATGCCGTTAACCCATAGACAATTTACTAGTGTTGGGAAAAATCGACTACCGAGTATTCGAGTGATTTAAAAAATCAAATGATAATCGATTTTTTTCACTGAAATGCTAATATTAATTATTAATATTGGCGGTTCATCGTTCATGTTGATATACAGCATTTGTATTGGGAATAACTGACTCGGTGTTGTTAATCGATTGATTTTTTGCGGATTATTAAATGTGGCGGAGATATTTGTGGATTTTTTGGCATGGTTCCCAGATCTTACAACTTACAATTTAATTTAACTAACCACTTGACTACTTGACCTTGAGATGTCACGATATTGCATAACTCATGATATTTATGAATACTGAATACTCACCACTATAATAAATCCTATTATCCTACGCAGGCAACCCGTAATGCAGTATTTAAATCTAAATAAATCATATTTATTATCTTACGCAGGCAACCCGTAATGCAGAATTTAATATGAATAATATCGCCAATAATAACCGAAAACCACTCGGTGTAGCCGCTCGCTACGAGATGGCTCTGGCCGCAGTGAGTGATTGACAGGCGGGCAGCAACTTTGGAGACGCGTTGAAAAATAAAAACCATATGTTCGTCACTCGAGTTATTTCCGAAGATAATCGAATAATTCAAGTGATTGAAAAAATCGAGTGATCGGTTATTTTTCACTCGAGTGATCCCATCACTACAATTTACCTTTAGATAAGCAAACAATAATCACGAAAGTGGCAGATTTATGGCCTCGCGCATGTAAACAAAGCTAGACACTATTAGACATGCGCACTGCAACATTATCGTTTGACGAATGGGAAAATAGATAGGTCCGGGAATTTAAATTCTTGCCAAAAAATTGGATTTTCTTCTCATTTTTGATCAAGTTGGGAAAAAAGGTAGTGATTTCTGGCATTTTTAGTAGTAGCAAACGTATCAGATTTTAAGGATAGAAAATTGTTTTTAAAGGTTTATCTTTAAAATGTGTTTAAAAATGATTCGTCGTCGTGTTTTTAGTTCGAAAAGGAAGAGAACAAGTAAATTAAACTAGTCTTATAAAATCAAATAAGTATAAAAACAAACATAACCAGCAAAATAACCAATCTTCGGTGTTATCGCGTGCCTAACATCAAGTTAAATATTAGTTTGTATTGATTTTTACAATTTGGCAAAAACTTGGGGACGTGTAAAACATTTTTAACCAAAATTTCTTGTTAAAGAATTTGAAAAGTGTTTGCCCGAGAACTTGACCCATGGAATACTGGCTTTATTAAAAGCTTACCCAAGTAGCATTTTTAGACACATTACGGTAAATGTGTCTAAACTATTGTTTCTGTTTCCGACACAAATTGGAAATTGTTGGCAACATGTATGGAAATATTTTCGAAACGTATACATTTTAAATGGCGCATTAGCACGTGTTTCCAAGTGGTTGGTACGGGCTGTGACTTTCGCTGTTTCGACGCAAAATCGAAACTTTTATCGAAAATGTTTCGAAAATTTTTCAGAAATGTTTGGAACATGTTTCCATAAATGTGTCGATTGAGAGTTCATTTTACAAAGAGGGCGCTGAGTGTTGGAATTGTAAATTGTCAAAATGGAAACATTATTGAAACAAATAATTAGATATATAATATCTCTCTCTGCAGGTTGTAAAATAAAAGAAAGTAAACAATATGATGACAGCATAATTTCGCCATAATGAATTTGTCACCAGAGTATTTTCTATAAGTGATACATTTTTTTTGTATGGTCAGAGGAGATCCAAAAATCGTTGACGAAATAAATTTTATCGTGCAATTTAGTAATTTAGCTTTATATATTTAAGACGCTCCCGGTATATTGACATTTACACACAAAATAAATACTTTGTCAAAAAATAAAATCTTAAATATTTTAAAAATTTTACTTAATTCTTCTTTCAATTGATTAAGCTAGCAAAATGGAACTAATGTAACCACTTTTTTACATTTCAAATGACGCAGGAAGTTAATTAAAGTCCATTTTAATAATATAAAAATGAATTTGTCAAAATGGCCGCCAGAAAGCGAGAATTATTCTGGTCTAAAATGGAGTCGACACACAATTTCTAGTATTTGGTTTCTATAATGTTTCGATAGTCATGTAGCTATAATTCATAGAAAATGTGTCGAAACATGAAGAATGTTTCGATATTGTACCGAAACCATGCGAAACAAACGTCGCTAAAGTAAAAAATGCACAGTCCCGTCAAGAGGAAGGTTAAGCTTAGAAGCATAAAACTTCTGTATACCGTCACGGTATACACTACCACTTTACACTTTCTGTGACATATAACCTACAAAATTGAGGTTATAATAATTGTCCGGGTGCGGTAGTGTAAAGGTTTCTGGCAGTTTCGAAAATTATTTTCCGCGCAAGTTTCGTAATTAAATGGATATCACTGTTTGGTAAATATTTCAAAGCAGAAGAATACCAATTTGTTTTGAATCACTTAATTCGAAAATGTGTCGCTACAATTTGGGAGCACATGTGTCTAAACACAATTTCATAATATTACATAAAAATGTTTCGAAAATTTTTTTTGTGCGTTTCCTTAATGTATCGACACTGTAGTTTGGAAAGTATTTCGAAACTAACAGTTCTTAATCGTTTCTAGTAACTAAATTCGAAAATGTGTCGCAAAAGTTTCGAAACACATGTGTCTCCACACAATCTAAATAATTTTAATCGAAAATGTTTCGAAACGTTTCTCAGCAAAGAATTTGTGTCCAATTTGTGTCTATAATTGCTACTTGGGTAATGTCGGGGTGTACAAATTTTAACCAAAAAATTAACCAAATAGCAACTTTGACAGAATTAATTTTCTCATAATCAGACACAATTCACTAAACTACACAAAAACTAGAAATCCGTAAATATTAAACACCCACAATCCACAATAGCGAAGAAAACTACAAGGAATCCACAGAGAAACCTTAAAACACAGCAACAAAAATGGCGGCCTAGCCGGTTCTGGAGTGTATTTTGAGCATGTCGCTAAAGTAGGACAGGCCGATAACACGAGGTTTGTGCGCATGCGAGTCATGAGCTCGGACGTATTTTTTCACCCATAAAACGTAACTTTTGTTCGCGCAGGAGATAAGCTGATTGTCTATGCGTTAACCCTTTATGTACTTAGTTCGTTTATGTTTGTTTTTGACTTGTACTTGTGATTTCTATTAAAGAACGATAACTTCAACAGTCCAAGAAATATTACAGTTTAAAACAAGCGGTACCTTTACATTAACATTTGCAAAACGTAGAGAAATTAAAGAAAATGAACGCCTTAAACCTTTTTTGGATCTGAAACAGATCACGAAAGACAGAGGGAAAGACATAAAAAGATATTTTAAACAAACTATGTACTACATAAAGGTACAAGAATTATATAAAAAAATTGTGTGTGCTTAAGACCACACGACAGAAGTGAAAACTTCAACAAGGTGAAATTAACAATATCAAATACACGAGTGTCTAGACAACGCACACTGACTGTTTCCATGTCGATACGTCGATACAGAATGCGACCGATCCGATGGCGGCATGCTCTTTCATATAACGTTCATTCGGGTCATGGTCAGTTCGGATTGAATATAGCAGTTGAATTCGAGCGTAGCACACCCGAGTCTGACGCGTGACGGCTCAGTTTAATTCAGTGCCCACAAAAAGTGCTAAACGCGCCTAAAGAAGTTTTCACTTTAAAAATAATAGTAAAGTAAAGCTGTGTACCTAATGTATTGTAATTTTAAAAAAGTCACAGGAAAAATGCAGTTTTAGTATTTTATATTTTTGCAGGGTTTATTAGTATGCACTAAACTACATTTTGCTCGTTAAGTTACTGCCATTAAAATTTGCCTCATATTATGTTGTTTATATTCTAGGTCGTCAAACCCTACCGCACGTCCCTGTGAAATAACAAATATCTATTTGCAAGTGTGTCCTTAATGAAAAAGGGGTTTAGGTGTCCAAAATTAATTATCGACGATGCGTCGCGTCGAAAAGTCGAATGATAAAATGATAATGGACAAAAAAAGCGAATAGACTCTGACACGACGCAGACACGCATTTATTTCCTGGGGCAAAGACTCTGTCAACAGATTCAGCTGTTGTACAAAACGTGCAGTGGGTCACGAGTTATTATTTTTGGCCAAAAGTGTAACAATATGTATTTTTCTATTTCACGTTTATAATAAGCTCCCTGGCCCGGCTTACTTGTCAAATTGTTTGTTTTAAATATAAATTTATTTGTGTTTTGCACCTTCATAATCAACAACAATCATAATTATTAATAAGCTGATGGGCTGCTCTACCTACTATTATACAGGGTGAGTCGGGAGGAACGGACCAAACTTTAGGAGCGTAATATACACGCAAAAACAATTTGAAAAAACCCATATGCGATAATCATTTGTTTTTAAGTTTTAGCGTAATACCAAATAAAGAAAAGTTCATGTATTAACGGTTTCCTAATCATAGCGTTCTTTTAATCAATGTTCAAAAATACCGCCATTGACTTCTAAACATTTTCTGCTTCATCTACGAAGATGCTCTTCTAATTGATTCATGTATTTCTTCTTTAAAATTGGCTGCAGTATTTCTAATACGTCGAATTAGTGCATCCCGAGTGCCCACTTTTACTGTGTACACATTTTTAAAGCAGCCCCATAAACAATAATCTAGTGCTGCGAGGTCTGGAGATCTTGGAGGCCAATTAATAACGCGACCAATCCAACGCCCTGCATGGAAATGTTTCGTCTAAATGTTGATTGACCTGACGAGCAAAATAGGCATACGTTTAGCATAATCTTCCGGTTTTAGATGCTGTACTCTCTGTACATAAGCCTTGCTCGTGGAGTGTGTTTAATGCTCTTTTTTTGTGGAATGCCCAATTGAGTAGCAATTCTTCGTGAGCTGGTCGTTGCATTTTCTTCTACTAAATCCAGAATATTTTTCTCCTAAACCTTGTCGAGTAGCTCGTTCAGATGTAATATTGGCACTGGGAAGCTTACCATTCTCGCAGAAATTGTTAAAAACTCTGATAAACACGTTTCTAGTCGGATGTCTGTGGATACCGTTCACGATATTCTTCAACAGCAGCTGTAGCACTTCCATTACAGAAACAAGCCCGGTCGTAGCTCAGTGGTAGAGATACCGCTTACGGCCGTGGCGATCCGGGTTCGATTCTCGGAGTGGGCATACGCATAATAAAAAAAGTATGACCGAATTTTAGTTGGTTGGTGTAAGATCGTCTTTCGGAGGAGACGTAAAGCTGTCGGTCCCGGCCATCTCTGGTCGTTAAGTCACGCTAGAGGCGCTTGCGCGACCTGAAAACTCTAGCACCAGACTTGAGCACCACAAGTTACACGAACTTTACTTTACTTTTACTTTATTACAGAAACCATAAATAAACACCATATTTGCATATTCTAAATTTGAATAAGTATTTGGCATAAACATATGGGTTTTTTTTATATTGTTTTCGCGTGTATAATACACTCCTGAAATTTGGTCCGTTCCTCCCGACTCACCCTGTATAAGCTTCATTCGTACAAGCAAATTGTCAACCGATTTCACATTTTTTTCTGCGCAAGCGTGATTTTTAATTGGTTGCGAACTGGTTGGAAATTGTGTGCGCTGCGAACACGTTCCCAAAACCCAAGCAGATAAGATTTATTTTTCTGTGAGGATAACTGACTGATAACAGAAATCTAACCTAATAAGTAAATAATAAATTATTTGCAATAACGATAAGAAAAATGTATTTGTTGTATTAAAAACAATACAATATGCAAAACGCAAAAAACAACACACGGAAGCTAAATTCAAATAATGTTGGGATTTATCGTGGGCGAATGATTCCACATGCGCATGCGTCGCCAGCGTGCTGACGGTTTCTGCCCACTCTCTATATACGAACGAAGCTATTGTTACTATAGTCCGATTAAACACGATCTACCGGTATTTACTCTAGTAATTCCCTTGGTTATCTTTGGTCTTTGCTACGCCCTTAACCATCCTATATTACCGGACCGTGTTTATGAAAAATTCGTTTTTTGGTTACTCTGACATTTGACTATTTGACACTTAAAACCTAAAACCTTACTTTTTTTCCTGTTGTGTGATTTGATTATTTAAAATTATATATTTCTATCCAAATTTTTTTGTGATAATGGATAAGTACACAATAAGTAAACAAATTATTGTATCTAGCCAATGAATGGCTATTGAATGAAAGTATAATTACGACTTGGATTGCAAGTCATTTCTTAGAAAATTATTTTCACATAAATAAATTAATTGCTTTGTTGGGAAGAGAGAACCACAGTTCATTTTGTGAAATTAAAAGGGCAGAACCATGGTTAACTCAATATGACGAGTTGCAGTTTCTCAGGCTATTTAGGGTACAGAAAAATACGATGGAAATATTATTTAATGTAATAGGTAAAGCTGATACCAAGAAGATCGTGAATACTAACACCAGATTTCGAATGTGTGGTTAGAAAAATGGCCGACAAATGAAAGAAAAAGGACAGATACATGATAACCCAGCTCCCAAGGTGGGTAAATACCGGTAATAAACAGCTGTTCTAATGACGACACTAAGGGCTTGTTTGAAACGTCATAGCCTAATAACCACTAATAACCAAAACCGTGTTTGAGTCAGTGGTAGATACTGGTTTCAGGTTTGGAACAATAATTACCGATAGATCGTGTTTAATCGACTTATGTTATAGCGACACAGCGTTAAGCGCATAAAATCTGTTGATCTTGTCCTAATACACTCTCATGTTTATATTATATAACATAATATAAACATAACTATCCTCGCTTTTTACTACTACTACTAGATACTACTATTACTAGTCGCGGATTAGCTCTAATAATAAACTTTATTTCCGCATTTATAACCTTTTTATCAGGAAATCGAAAGAGTCGGCCTATTTTACTTTTGGCCGGGAATATCTTTCAATTTGACCTTCGGCACAGCAGCTTAGCTGAATGAAAATGTCCCGTTTAGACGGTTTCATTTACATTCCGGCTAACGATGGCGAACGTTCAAACAAAAGAGACGACCGAGATTGGTATTATGGATTAGAGTTTCGGAAAGTTGTTCATAAATAATTGTTGCTCGTAAGAAAATTTGGCGAAGGGAAATTGATCAAACGAAAAATTGCAGTACATTTATCTGGATTAAAAACATGACTTCTTATTGACGCGTATACAGTATTGGCAAGCCTGACCTTGCAGGGGCGGCTTTTAGGGTAAAGAAATGAATACACAATGGACTTAAGTTAAAAATAGATCGATCAAGACCCAACGTTGCCACTTTTGTTCAAAGTAGTAGCTTTACTGAATTTTTCAGGTAAGCGTCCGGTGAAATATATGTTTTGAAATGGTTTATTAATTCTTATCAGAGGAACAGCTCGGTTGTAAAGATATCTTTTCTAAACGGGCCAAGGTGCTCTTGACGGCGTCCATCTCTACTGCTATTTTTCTTTTTAACACGCTTTTATTAGCTTTACCTGTATGTATGTTTGTTTGTTTGTTTGTTTGTTTGTCCGTAACCGACTTCTTTGAACCCGATTTTGACCCACTTTAAACGGTCATATTTAATTTAAATTTTGTAGACTTATCAAGAACCGCTGACAATACAATAATCTAAACGCAAAAAATTCTCCTGTCAAATTTTGACAGCTGTCAGGTATAAAACGAAGAGACGATTTTGACGAAACAAATTATGGGGTCCTATAGTATTCGATGCGGAGACTTCGGGAAAAAAGGGCAAAAAATTCTCCTGTCAAAATTTGACAGCTGTCAATATGTCAAATCGTTTAAAAAAATGATATTAATGAAAAAACTATACGGTCGTATGTATATTGACGGTGGAAAGTTGAAAAAAATAAGCAAAAAATTCTCGTATTATAGTGAAAAAAAAGCGTGGGGCGCTTTCTGCTATGTTTTTCGTATATCGAGCACCTCACGCTTTTTTTGACAATAATACTAATGTTTATCGTACATTATTATTTTCTGCCTATATTAAGAATTTCAAGAATTATTTTAAAGTTTTAAATTATATTTATTTTCCACTTTTTAGTTTGATTAATTATTAAAGTGTTTTTTTTTTAGTTTTTTAAACTATATTTATTACTTTATAACCCATTCCGCAATTTTGAAAATCACCCCACGTACTTTAATTTACAAAGTCAGCTGGTGTATTAATTTTCGATTTTTATATTTAATGATTAGTAATCCAGCATTTTACCCAACAAATGTCGACAACATTTTAACTATTATCAGTTTTTAAACACAAAATTTCCTGAATTTAAAACCAACGGCAAACATACTCTCGACACACGAATAAATTACTCTCGCTTTACGGGCGCATTTTTCGCTTATCTTTGCATTTCTATTTATTCCTCGTTCTACTTTCATTCGCAGTTAATTAATTATAATTACCAACTGATGCTTCATTAAAAAAACATCGCCGCATTTCATTATAATAATAGCTAATGTTTATTTAGTAGTTGAACTCCATAAAATAAGTTTAAATTGTAATAACTTATAGTCTATTTTCAAGATAGACTGAAAATAAACATATGCACGCTGCTTGAAGAGCGAGGTATAGTATTTGCAGAATTATACCATTGACTCTTACTGCCAAAAATAAACTACCTGATTAGACCCTATTGTATACGCCTCAACCTCTTCAAAGGGGATTAAATGGGATCAGGGTCGGCTTGAAAATGTACCTATACCACATGATTTATTTTTATAATTTAAAATAAATAGATAGGTATTTTTAGTTTTAGGTAGGTACCTATAATATATATAATGTAAAATAATGATAACAATTAATGATAATTGAAAATAATATAATTTAAAAGTATAACTATTAGGATAACAAGTACAATAAAAATTAATTAAATTCTAAAAAACTCTTGATAATTTATTCAAAATTTAACTCTGTATCACTATCACTATCTTCATCTAAGCCTAAACTTATAATTAAGGGTTGAACATTTGTAATCATATAATTGTAAGAATTTTCCACCTTAAGTACATGCTGTACACAGTTTTTCCAGCTGTCTGTCAGTGAACTTTTTCTTACTTCGTTTTTAATTAATTCTACTACAGATGCATTTAATGTAGGAGAAATATTATTTCTCCTAATATTGGATTTTAATTGGTGCCATATTAGCTCAATAGGATTGAATATACAATAGTATGGAGGAAGACGCAACACTGTATGTCCATTTTCTGCTGCAAGTTTCTTCAAAATATAAATCATTTTCAATCATAAAATTTTGAATTTCTGCTTTTGTATTATTAGAATTGGGAATCATTTTTGCTTGCCTGACTATGATAACTAGTATTGTCCATTACAATGACGCTACTTTCAGGTATATTTTTAAAGAGTTTAGGTTTAAACCAATCTTCAAAAAGTTTTGCTTCGGTATCTTGATGTTAATCTAAAGAAGAATCTGCTATGTTTTTAGCTGAAAGCAACAGACAATTTGGAACAAACCCGTTCTCTGAACCAGCATGTAATATTGTGATTCTTTTGCCTTTATTTGATGGTGCCTTGGTTTGACATTTTTTGAAAGAATCATCCCAACCTTTTCTTGGAGTGTCATGGGTATCGAACCATGTTTCGTCAAGGTAAATTATTGGACGATTTTCTTCTCTAAATTGTTTAACAGCTGTTAAATATTTAAGTCTCCATTCCCGTAAACGTTGAGATTCCATTAATGTTTGTCTTTTATTAATGCTTCGGTATTTAAAACCCATTTTACGTAATATTTTCCTAAGGCTTGAAAGGCAACAATATATATTTGTTTCGTCTTTAATCAGCCGCTCTTTAAGGGAAATCAAAGTGGGTACAGTTTGTATTGTGCCTCATACGTTTGGTAAATCTTTCTTCTTAATAAATCCATGTCATTTTCGTCAATACTTCTAAATGTGCCAGAATCACTCCGATTTTTTCTAGGATTAACAGGTTTAAGTACTATGTCTCTTACGGAAGAGAAAGGAGTTTTTGTCTCTGCTAAAGCATCCATTGAATTAAAATTTCTACTCAACAAAGATTGATACACATTTTTAATTATTAGTTTGGCATCAGTAGATAAATGTTTTCTTTTAAAAATGACACTTGAAGATGCCCTCCTATCAGCACAATCACATTCTACCACTTATAAGCCTAACTAAAAACTACTCGCCGGAAAACCACTAAAGACTAAAATTATAAAAAATCAGTTTGTATTTATATATGAATCATGCATAGGTATAAATTGAATTTCTACCTGGTCCGGCTCTGCTCGAAAAGGTTTTGAAATTTGGGATTTCATTATTTATTTTATGGTCAAAGGGATAATGAGGGTTTATTGCAGGCAAAAGATCAATGGTAGAATTCTACAAATACTATACTGCCGATATGGCACGTCTATTTTAATTTAATTTCCGATAAGCCAATAAGAATCTAAGCTTGCTGGAGGCTCGACCTTATCGCCTGACTAGCTATTACGCGTAAGGTTAATATTTACATCGGTCTACCTTGGAAATAAATATAATTTAGGTAGGTACTGCTGAATAGATACCGTAACCTACGTAATACGAAATTATATAACCACATTGGAAATCCCAATAAGAAAATACTACGTTTAAGATATTGACCATGTAAGTAATGGTAAAGGACCCACCAATGATCTGCTACCTATAGATGCCACACGCCATTCAATAAACGCTATTTAAGTCTGCTGACAAAATCGATTGTAGGAGAGGGGAGGTGAAGAGCTTGGTGGGGGCCGGGAGTGGGGATTACGTTGATCCCGTTAGAATTTTACCTCGTTACTATGCGCTATCACATGGTCACAGCGGCGTCTCCTTTCAGGGTTCACAATAAAACATAATTATCCAATCTGAAATCAAATATTTTTTAACGTTTGTGAAAAAAGGGTTTGTAGAACAGTAGAGTTTAATGTATGTTCGAAAAAAGAGACGGTGGAGCAGTAAAATTCAATGTAAGTACCGTTTGTAATAATTATAAGGAAAACTTTGGATAGCTATAAATTTAACATTATTTGGTGAACTGAACTGACCTAAAAAATAATTACACTACTTAAAACACGGTTCTTAAGGTTTTATTAAAATTTAAGAGAAATAAGTTTACAAAAGCCAAGTTCCTTTTACGTTACTTTTAAATAGCGAAGCAAAGCACAAGTCACACCAAAGATTTTTTCTTCCCCCTACCCGCGGTCAAGGCCCTCTCTATTTCCCATACGAACTATACGAAGTTGTTCGTGAAGTTCCTTTAACAACTTAGCTCAGCAAAGATATTTACTTTGCTTAGCTGTGACTTGCAATGGTTGACTTTGGGTATGGCCCGAAAATGTCATTGATAACAGAAAAAAAGGTCTATTTCGGACCACGGTTTCCTGAAATGTGATCATTCAAGTGTCAAAATGCTCATTGGCATTAGAAGCCTGGTACTGGTTTTCCCGTCACTTGTCATTATGAACTTTTTTTGTTATGAATTTGTTTTCAAAATATTACAATTTTATGCCAATAACGTAAAGTTTGAATTATTTTTGCCACCTACCCACGCCTATGAATAGTTAAACCTAATCTACATATAACCCAACTTTTTATATACTCACCTATGAAAAGTAACTGCAAAATTATTATATTCCGCATTCTTGCACACTTCACACCTGCGACTCATCTTAATTAGTCTTCAAAAAAATATCACAAAACACAGCAATTATTACACAAAACCGAAAAAAATATTAATGAAACAACGTCACGCTCTCCTCGGACCAATGGGACGTCGAACACTGATGCGTTGCCATACTGCATAAGTTTTATTTGGTTTTAGCATAGACATTTTTCCCTTAAATGTCTATGGGTTCTAGACAAAGATTTAGATTTTCCATATAATGTCATATTTTTCTCTTCTGGAAAAATGTAAAACCTGTAGATTTATGGCTTTAGGGATGAATATGTTAAATTAGTAAATAAATGTTGTTATTATTACTTTTAAAATATTATTATAGCCGTAATTTATATATAGCTACTAATAGAAGGTCAACAAATTAACAATTTTTTTTTGTTTCAGATGACCAAGTTATCAGTTTTGCCGGCCTGGTGCTGGCTGTGTTACACTGCTGGGTAACTGGAATAATAGGTAAGTAACTTAAGGGTTTATACGCTCTGATCACCTAGGTATGGTCTTTCCAGTTTATCTTGAGAATATAATAAATAATCTTATTTCATCATTGCGATTGATACAGTGGTGAGTTTTTAAAAAGGATCACAGAAAATATGTTAATTAATAAATTAAAATTAAAATATAATTAATAAAAGAAAAACACTCTATTTTCAGTCAAATTTGCAATAAATAATTCTCTTGAGCTATAGTAAATAAAATTAATAATAGTAATTTAGCTAATTTCTTTTGATATGACTAATAATTTGTTTCCCAGCGTACCTAACGATGAAACTATTACTTTGGTTAATCAACTTCTTTTCTTACCTTAAAAAATGTAAATTTGATCAAAAAACAAGAAATTATCAATTCTCTTACAGTATGCCTAGAATAAAATTATTTTGATTTCAACGACAGAATATACACTAGCAAAAATGGTCTTATTATGGGTATCCCTCTTAGTCCTTTATTGGCATAGGCTTGTTGATGACGTCTTAACATGTTTCCTCAGAACTTATAGACAGCTAAAACTCTTTATAGAATATACTAGCGTGTACCCGGCATGCCACTTTCTGAAATTGCACCCGTGCGAAGCCGGGGCGGGTCGCTAGTTATACATAAAAAACCTTCCTTTTGAATCACTCTATCTATTAAAAAAAACCGCTTCAAAATCCGTTGCGTAGTTTTAAAGATTTAAGCACATATAGGGATATAGGGACAGACGGGCGATAGCGACTTTGTTTTATACTATGTTAAGATTAACAGCCTACAGAATAATATCAAGTTTACAGTAGAACACGAAAGTAACAACAACTAATTTTCCCGATTTAAATATTAAGAGAGAAAATAATAGACACGTTTTCTCCGTCTTCCATAAACCCTCTCATACTAATACTGTCATACATAACTCTTCGTGCTACCCTATACAACACAAATTAGCTTCTTTTCACATTATGATCCATAGACTAGTAACTCTCCCTCTAAATAAAATCAATTTTCAAAAAGAACTAAACATAAAACAAATTGCAGTTAATAACGGATATAACTGAAATCTAAATGACCAAATCCTAAAAAAGAAAACTTACGAAAAGGCTATTGTTTTGGTTTTTTCTAGAAGCAAAAACTTGTCACTTTCTTTGGACAACATAGCAAAGTATTTGGCAATTTTCTTAACAGACTTGATATTAATGTGTCTTACAAAATTAATAACTGTTTAGGTAAATTTATTAAAAACAATAAAACCCAAAGCGATAAAAAAAATCAGGCGTCTATAAATTAAAATGCAAAGATTGTCCTAAAACATACCAAACGGCCAAACGGAAAGAGTACAGGCACATTATAACAGTTTTCTAAAAAACAAAACCGACTCAAACTATGCTAACCATTTACTTGGTTATCTTTATTATTACATAATTTCGATCCTTCCTTTAAAATCTTACATACAGAAAACAAAGGCTTAAAACTAAATTTGTTAGAATCTCTGAAAATAAATAAACTTAAAAATACGGACCTGTTACTTAATGATCAATTAAATTTAAATAATTCACAATTGTTAAATTTATTCTGTTGACCACATACTTAAGATTTTGTAAATTACCCATATTGTATAGTGTTTCTTGGGTCAATTTAATGACATTAAACTGTAGGAATTTCCTAACCATAGGCGTCCCAAACAAATAATTAAAATGCGTATACACACTTATAAGTTTGTTTTACATTAGGTGTTTGTACATACTACACTTTATAAACCCACTGTATATATAATAATATTATATTAAAATAATAAATATAAGGTAACTCAAAAATTCTATACACAAAACTAAAATCAGAAAAATAAACCTGGCACGGCACGACACTGCTCAGAAAATGCTTTAATTTTTTTTACCAGAACTCCATTCTGGGACCATTGTCCAGCCCGTCCACAAATTCCAAATTACGTATATTTTATCTTCGTCTCTTCCACGCCATCGGCGGTCACTGGCCTATCTCTGTCTGACAGAATCGATCGTTAGACGGGCTGCGTACCGCTTCAGCTTACACCAGCCGCTTTAACTGGCGCTTGCAAGCGCAACAAATTATATGCTGTTGCCAATTCTTCAAAATTTTCGGATTTGTAAGCACAATGTAAGTATATACAAGAAACAAGGGTTTGTTAATTAGTTGTCTTTAAACACTGAAAACACTTTTTGTCTTGATTTCAGTTACATCGTTTCAAGGACTAAAGAATGTATTATTATAACAATGAATGGCTTGTTATTTTTTTCTGTCACACCCAAAACTCCTCGGTTTAAAGTATATTTGCAAACTAGCTTTCAAAGAAAGTTACTGACTAACAATTGAATACTGATACAAAAGAAGCATTTTTAATAAAAAACTTAAAGAATTGAAGAAGAAAGATCTGACAACCCTAGTTGTGAGGTCGCTATCTTTGAGACTGTTTACCGCCGTTTGTATGCCGTATGGAATGATTGGAATGTCATCACACTGAGTGGATAAATTATATCTAATTTAATTATTTTAAACCCTCTGTTGGATTTTCCCGCTATTGTAACCCTTCCACTGTTGTATTTACATTTTCAATACATTCATTTTGTAGCACGCTTTTTATTTTCAACTTTTATTAAATCATTGTCATCTGACGAAAGTACAGTATTAGCGACACAACGTAATTTTCTTGTTAATATAGTGGAAATTTACAGGTTCAACTTTGTTTTACTGTATCCCATACTATGTATTATTTATCCAATCTCAGTTTAAGGACATTCCAATCATTCTATACGGCGGTAAACAGTCTCAAAGAGACCGACCGCACAACCAGGGTTGTCAGATCTTTCTTCTTCAATTCTTTAAGTTTTTTTATTAAAGATATTTCATTTATATCAGTATTCAATTGTTAGTCAGTAACTTTCTTTGAAAGCTAGTTTGCAAATATACTTTAAACCGAGGAGTTTTGAGTGTGACAGAAAAAAATAACAAGCCATTCATTGTTATAATAATACATTCTTTAGTCCTTAAGAAACAATATAACTGAAATCAAGACAAAAAGTGTTTTCAGTGTTTAAAAACAACTAATTAACAAACCCTTGTTTCTCGTATACTTATACATAATATATTAACAAACCAGAAAATTTGGTAGAACTGGCAACCGTTCACAATTTATGCACGTTGTCAGGGGTGATAAGCGCCAGTTAAACCGCCAGGATATAAGCTGAACCGGTACCCGGCCCGTCTGACGATCGATTCTGCCAGACAGAGATAGGCCAGTGACCGCCGATGACGTGGAAGAGACGGAGATAAAATATACGTGGTTATGCCTTGATGAACGGGCCGGAGTCTGGTTGACGAGAATGAAGTTCTGGTAAAAAAATTAAAGCATTTTCTGAGCAGTGTCGTGCCGTGTCAGGTTTATTTTTCTGATTTTATTTTTGTATATAGATTTTTTGAGTTACCTTATATTTATTATTTTAATATAATATTATTACATATACAGTGGGTTTATAAAGTGTAGTATGTACAAACACCTAATGTAAAACAAACTTATAAGTGTGTATACGCATATTAATTATTTGTGTGGAACGCCTATGGTTAGGAAATTCCCACAGTTTAATGTCATTAAATTGACCTAAGAAACACTATACTATGATCATTTATTTGTGCCAAAATTCCTCAAAAATATTCTAAAACTCTTCCATCTTTAACCTATTCCTTATTTCTCTGTGCAACTGCAGTCAAAACAAATTCTTTTCTGTCGTAACATAACCTCAGATAATTTATTATGACAGGTTTTGAAATTTACTTCTAACCTTACTTTTTCTAATGTCATTAAACGGCGCGTAAAATATGCCCGGGTATAGTTCTAAAATTAAAATCAGCAGTCATCAATCGCTACAATAATTAATAATCTAGGTCGAGAGCCCTTTATTCTTATTTTACCGGCGCGAATATTTAAGCTAAATAAGCCCTTCCTCGATCCACCGGAAAATATTAAGTTAAGTGCATATCAAGCACACTACTTTAGAATTCATGTTTTTGTTTTGTATATCAGCATAAGTACAACAAATTAGCAAATACCCTGCTTGACCTACTTCGTACTTCAAGTTTTAGTTAAGTACACAAAGTTTGTTTACTTTGTTAAGTCTAAGTGCTTTCATTATTATTAAATTAATTTTGGCACAGTGTCGAGCCATTGTTTGTTGCAATACGGTATTGCGTATACACCGTATACAGAAACTCTTTTTTTTGTAAATTTACTCGCGCAATAGAAAAAGTAAGGTTATAAGTAAAGGGCGGAATATATGCAAAATGCATATATACCCATATAATTTTTTTTTGCATATTTTGTCAATTTTATAATAAAGTACATATTATTTTTCATAAATTATTATTTTAAGAGCATATTTTTATGTTTTCTGCTTTATCAAAAAAATTAAAACGTTGAAAAAGGTTTAATGTCCAGTTCGGTACTTATTTTAGGGATTTTCCAATCTGAAAATTATAATAATTATATTTACTTTGTGGTTATGGTATTTATTGGGGGTTTCCGGGGTTCGCAGGTATATTGTTAGGGGTTGTTTATTGTCACTTAATAATGCGTTATTATTACCGGTATCCTCCAACTTGCGTACGTCCAATTTGCGCCCAAGGATTGTTTCTTCCAACTTGCGTACATACACAGGGTTTTAAACGGACCGTAATAATACGCCCTCTCCAATCGGTTCTAAAAGGTGTATTGGCAACCGGTTTGTTCGTTGTTATCAGAGCATTTTTTTTTATGTCCTTAGTTTGTTTATAAGCTTCTAATATTTGTGTATGTACGCCAGTTGGAATAATGTACTCTTGCAGTTTTACCTGGTTCGCGGGACCTACCTACCCGTGTACGCAAGTTGGAAGAAATAATCCTTGTACGCAAGTTGCACGTACGCAAGTTGCATAATATATTCATTATTACCTGCTTAACAAACTGTATTTATATCGATTTGTAATACATACTTCTGTATATATAATAAAAAGTAAGATAGACCCTTTTTGAGTAGTCAAGGCACAAAACGGAAAACGCTGGTTGCCTGCACGGGGCGGAACAGAATGCACGCAATTGCAAAAATAGGTCAGTTACCGCCGTTCGACTTCTAAGAACACGTGTCTGCTTTGTTTATTAGTCTTTTTTTGGGAAACAATGTGTGTAATATGCTTTAAATAATATATATATATAAAACCATTGTAGAAATTTAAGTTTTTATTGCTCGTAATATTCGTTTCGTATTTGTGTGTGTGTGTGTGTTATCTTATAACCCAACCAGTGACGGCTCGTGACTAGCGAGTCAGGGGGGGCGCTGGCTTTAAATTGAAAAAATTTAAAATGTCTATTAGTTTCAAAAGTACGTGTCTGTTTTTTCTAACTTTCTCGTTGTGAATTTTAATTTTATCAGCATAAGCACTACTTAAACAAGTTAAAATATTAGTTTGTCCTAACATCTCAAAACTTGCCACATTATGACGATGTTTTGCACTATTTCCATGTTTGTTTATTTTCTCTGAAAGATGTTTTAAGTCCTGCACCCCATTTATAGTCCAATTATCATCCCCGTCAAAAAGAAGACACACGAAACAAAAAAAAAGAATTTTTGTCCTCACAACCACATATCCAGGATTTTTTATTATATATTTCTTTGTCAAACTTACGCGTAAACTGTGCCTTACTTTTACATTTTGATTGCACTTGTACTATGTTCAATTTCTAGTGGCCGCCCTGCATTTTTTAAATCAATTTTTTCACTTAAGCTCAGAGAACTAAACACAAGCTTCTGTAAATCACTGACCTTCATATTACACGACATTTTCCAACAACAACAACGTAACTAATAAATCAAATCAAAACAAATAAACAGAACCTTAGCGCCTAGCGGCATCGACAGGTCGCCTCGTCAGAGCACATAATATATTGATTATTCTACCGTGGCATCGCGAACAGCTGTTGTTGGGCGCGGAAAATTGGAGCTCATCGTGGCCGCTCGTTGTGCGATGTGTAGGTGACGTCACGCCTCTGTCGTCATGACAACTCATCGAGAAGCCGCGTTGAATCGGGACGGATAATCGGTCGCCCGCCCGCGCTTAGTATAAAAAACATTGAGAGCGCGCAACTCGCTTGTCTATGAGTATAACCTGCCCGTTGGAATAGGGCTATGTTTGGTTTGAATTTATGCCCGCGCTCAGTATAACCTACCCGCTGGAATAGGGCTATGTTTGGTTTGAATTATTTTAATGGATTGCTTACATAGATTGCTTTAGTGGTTTTTTAAGTAAAGTATTTTTGGATTCTGTTTGAAATAATTGCAGGGAGGGCGGCGCCCCAGAGCCCTTCATTAACGAGCCGCCACTGAACCCAACAACAAAAAACAATGACAGGACAGTGTTATAATATTATAGTTTGCGATTATTGTCTGCATATAAATAGTGAAAATAAAGCTAGATTGTTTTGATTGGCAACGGCATTATTTTAAAATAATCATATCGAAAACAAAACTTGCAATGATTCAGGATGCGTGAAATAATGCAAAATACGCCAACAAATCGTATAAGACGCCTGTCCCAAGAAGTGGCAAGATCTTATGGAACATGCAGCACTATTCTTAAGAAGCAGCTAAATTTATTTCCTTATAAAGTAATAATTAATTTTGTAAACAACAAGAATAAATTTGTATTTGTCTAGGTACTTATTTTATTACTCATTAGTTTGGCATATCATATCATAATATGAATTTGACAAAATTTTAACCTAGATTTGGTTAGATATATCTAGGGTTGTGGATTTGACCGGTCAATTTGTTTTTGGTCAATTGACGGAAATAAATTAAAATTTAAAAATGTAGTGGATGAACCTAACTATACTTGCCAAATTTCTTATTTTGTATTTTGGAAAAAATTAATTTTTTATAACAAGTTTTGCTTGTTCTAAAAAGTCTATTGCCATACCTAAATTTTATACAGGGTGGCCAAATGGATGATATAGTTAGGTCCATCCAGGTACACATTCTATAAGTGTATATCTCAATAGTTTATTTTTATATAACCATAAATAACAATAACTTCTCTATTCCTTTCCTTCATTGTGATTGAATCCGTTCCGGGAACCACTAATAAACGAGGCCGACTATTGGGATTCCCAGAATCAGGTGTGTTCTTAAATAACGGCGCTATAACGATACATTAAACATTATCCTGGGTGGTAGGAGGAGGTAATCTGGACCGATCACAAATGCATAAATAATAAAATAAAATTGATATATTTTGACCGAATTTGACCGGTCAAATAGGTCATGGTCAACTCTAGATATATCGTCACCATATCATTGTGATCTAAACCAAGCCCTACGTTTTTTAATCCAAGTCCTCTTTGATGCAAATAATTTTTGCTCGCACGGTATCTAAACGTCAAACCAGTTATAGTTGACGGGCAGCCATGACATATTAGCCGTGCATTGATAAGTCCGCTTGTAGCCCGTGCCGCAAAAAAAAAGTTTGCCAGCCAGATGTTTTCCTTTATCTCTTAAATACCGATTTGGTCAAATCTAATCTGAATCTGCCTAAAATATGTTTTCAATTCTATAGAAAATTTTAAATAGTTGCGAAAACTTTAAAACTAACAAAATAGAGATTTTTAACGGGTGTTTTTTTTTTAACAGAAACCACAACGTCGACATCGTGACTAAAATTAATGGAAAAATAAGAGGCCAGTTTGAGTTTGCGAGTTACTTCGAACTCCCATTAGAAAAGTAGGCCATGAAGCGGCTTTAAAAGGGTAAATAATTCCGTCACGTTATATCTAAACTTTTTATGGGAAATGCTGTGTTTAAAAAATGTTTTTAAGGTACATTGTTGAACGGTAAAGAAGCGCGAGGTACGAAAGAAATGAAACTCACTTGCGAAGACCACGCGATTGGTTGATTTAGGACAGTTTAGATGAACTGATTGATTGTTAATTCAGGTAGTTACTGACACCCAACAGGTATTAAGCTCTACGGCTAAGCATTACATCCTTAGATGCAAGGCCCTCTTTGATGCAAGTAATGTTTGCTCGTACGGTATATTATGCGAGATATTAAACGTAATAAATATTAAATCGTGTCTATTTCGGGTTTTCATAAATTGTCACGTTCGATTTTCGCTTCTAGTCGCTAATTTGATGATAACATAACCTATTGAATGGTCGTTCACTTCCTGCGGGAGCCAAATAATCCCATAAAAATGTCAACGAACTAATCTTCTGTTATAAGATTAAGGTTGGGCGGCACTATCGATTTACTAATATGAACGATATTATGCACAGACATAGAGCACCTCATACTAATATAGGAAAAACGACAATATCTGTCGGACCTTTTGACCTGGCAGCTCGGCTGGCTCGTTTTTAGTGACCCTCACAGAACGGCTATTAGCCAAGGGCACATTATGATACACGGAGAAAACCTGCTTGTTTTCTACACTGATAAGTAAGGCCCGGATTTCGGAACGAGCTCGTTCCCTCGATATTTTTTGTATTTATTGAAATCAAGGGCGTGCGTAAAAATATGATTTAAATTTTAAATAAATGTGTATTAAGAACATTAAGTATACCGTGCAAGCAAAAATTATTTGCATCAAAGGGGGCTTAGATTAAAAAACGTGGGGCTTGGTTTAGATCACAATGATATGGGGATGACATATCTAACCAAATATAGATTAAAATTTTGTCAAATTCATTTTCTGACATGATATGGCAAACTAATGAGTAATAAAATAGGTAGACAAATACAATACAAATAAGTGTTGACCAGCATCTCTGGAGAAATGTTACCACATTCTTGGATAATCCTTTCTTGTAATTGTTCTAAATTTGCAATTGATGTTTTAAAAATAGTGTTCTTTAAATGAGCTAAAACGAAGTAATCCATAACCGTTAAACAAAGTGATCTAGGTGGGAATTCAATGTCTGATCGAAAACTGATCAATCTGTCGTCGAAAAAATTGCGTAAGTAGTTAATAGTTTCGGCGGCTGTATGGGCGGTTGCACCGTACTGTTGAAAATATCCAAAACGAAGTTCGTCGTCAAATAATTGCTCCACAAATGGATTCAAAATATTGTCTCTATACCGCTGTACTGTAACTGTGTAATACATAATTTATTTTCAATAAATTTTCGGTAAACCATTGAGAGTAATTCCTGCATCTTTCAAAATCTGCGGCTTGTATTTTTTGGAATACTTGCACTTTATAAGGAAATAAATTTTGCTGCTTCTTAAGAATAGTCCTGCATGTTCCATAAGATCTTCTCACTTCTTGGAACAGGCGTCTTATACAATTTATTGGCGTATTTTGCATTATTTCACGAACGTTTGCAACACGTTCTTCTCTTCTTACAGATGGTCTTCCTGCTCCTTTTTTGTGTTGTATAAAACCTGTTTCCCTAAACACAGCCACGGTTCTTTTGAGGCAATGATAAAAATCCCCAGCAATAAAAGCAACGTTAGGAAAATGTTCGTGAAAATCGTCCATGCACAAACCCGGATTGTATTGCCACTCACCATTTACTCTAATCCCGTTTTGAAAATACGCTTCAACCATTAATGTTTTGTGCTCTTCCGAAAGCCCGGTCATTGTGTGAATTGTTCAAGAAATTGGAAAAATTAGCGATGAATCACAATTGTCACTAGTTAAACTCACTTTCTAAACTGAAAAAACACGAATGGAAGTCATCAATTACAATTTAAATACGACTCGCATCTTTTACTCTAGTTAAAGAATGTCGAATTTTTTTCCGTTTGGCGACGTCACTGATTTTTCTCACCTACCTCGGAACTAGCCAGATGTTTGATAATTGCACCAGCGGTTAATTACTACCTTTTGTTAATACCTTGGTTAACTACAGAAAATGGCTCTAACAAAGTTTAAATTAAATATTTCTGCAATAGAAAAGTATAACATAATTTAATAAATAAAAAAATGTATTTTAAATTGCTTTTAATGTACTTAATATTGACAAAAATAATGTTTCTCCTATGGTAAACCATTGGCGCAAATCTCTAAATTCGTTTGTCTACTACTTCGTGCCTTACGTTTTTTTGGGGGCTAGATTAAAGAATATGACTGCTTAATTATTTACATTGTTTTCAATATAAATATCTACTGGATGCAAACATCCAATGTTTAGACAATTTTGTGGAGTTTTTTACCGCCGTCCGGGATTTACTGATAAGTGTAGTGCTTGGCAAGTCATAGTATAAGTATAGTGAACGTGCAAATGTTATGACGTGATTTATTTGTCATATCGAAACGTTTGAAATAAAATTATTTAGATTGTGAATTTCCTAGTCTCGGAAATTTGAGTGTAAATGAGAGGTTTGATGGTTTTGTGAACGTTTTTGTGACTGCTCTGAACAAATGCATGCCCTTGACCCAGTGTAAAAGAGGAAATCGGGTCTCTAACATAAATTGGTTTAATGAAGATCTTAAAGATATGAGAGATACTCTCAATTTCTTGAACGAATTGTATGTAAATAGACCATCTGAAAATCTAAAAGTTCAAATAAGGGAATTTAGAAGTGCCTATAGGCACTCTATTAGAGTTAGTAAAGGAAATGCTTATAATAACTATATCTTAACATCAAATAATGTCCTGAGGACCTCTTGGGAGGTAGTAAATTCGGTAAGGGGAATAAATAAAAAGCGCTCGATAGATAAGTCCTTAACAGCTGACGACTTTAATGCATTTTTTGCTGGCATAGCCGAAAAAACTCTATCACAGATACCTGATACGGAACGACAGCCAATGGCATACTTAAATGGGAGCAAAAATATCAATCTTAACTTTAAATTTAGGGAAATATCTTTTATTCAGTGCCGGGATGCAATAAATGCACTAAAGCTTAAATCGAGCAGGGATATATATGATCTGAGCGTTCCCTTAATACAGTCTCTGAAGGATGTCTTTATTATCCCACTAACAAAATTGATAAACTCTAGCATCCGGGAGGGCATCTTTCCGGACTGTCTGAAGTTGTCAAAAGTAATCCCGGTTCACAAGAAGGGTGCAAAAGACGATATTAACAATTACCGCCCTATTTCATTAATTCCCGTATTTGCAAAAATCTTTGAGTTCATTCTGAAAAAGCAACTTTGTGATTATTTTGAGGCAAATCATCTGTTCTCCAAAAGTCAGTTCGGTTTTAGGGCTGGACACTCTACCACGGATGCTGTACTGGAGCTCGTGGAGTACATAGTTGACGCCTTTGAGGAGGGGAGACATGTCGGTGCCACCTTCTGTGACCTGTCAAAGGCGTTTGACTGTGTATCCCATAATATCCTGCTGGCCAAACTTAAATTCTATGGCCTGGACCGGGGGAGTCTTGGTCTATTGGGCACCTACTTAAAGAACAGGAAACAGAAGGCACTATATAATGGCAGCTCTTCAAATGCTTGGGAGGAAGTTAAGCATGGTGTGCCGCAGGGATCAGTCCTTGGGCCACTGCTCTTTCTTATCTACATCAACGATATAAATAAAGCTTGCCCAGATTCAAAACTTTTGCTTTTCGCTGATGATACCTCACTAGTTGAGACAGATGAGGATGCTGAATTGCTGAATGAAAGGGTGTCGTCTCGTGTGGGTGATCTTACGGACTGGTTTAGAAGTAATAAACTAACCCTAAATGTTAATAAGACCGAGAGTATGTGTTTTACCTTACGTGGGATGGAAAGAGGGTCCGAGGGGGTGAGGTTTCTTGGAGTGTATATGGATCCAACACTAACTTTTGAGGCTCATGTAGACCACCTGGCGCAACGCCTGCTAAAAAGCATTTTTTTGTTAAAGAGCCTGGCGCGAATACTCCCAAGGACCTCGTTGCTGATGACTTTCCATGCAATATTCCAGTCGGTGAGTGTGTATGCTATTCTGGCATGGGGTCATTCTGGCCAAGCAAAGCGTATATTTGCACTCCAGAGGAGAGCGGTGCGTATCGTGGCGGGACTTGGATACAGGGATGATGTCCGACAGACATTTAGCGATTTGGGTGTATTGACCTTGCCATGTAGATATATTTATGAGTGCCTCCTATATTGTTACAAAAATCAACAACGATATACCCCAAATAATTTCTTTCATAGCTATCCAACAAGACAGGGTGACGATATCAGGCCCGTGTATCTACGTCTGCAGAGGACAAGGTTCTCTTTAAATTACTATGCACCTATTTTGTTTAACAGACTGCCAGTACGGTATAGGGATTTGTCCGAACGGGGGTTTATGATTGCAATAAAAAAATTGTTACTTAAAAGTGCCTTCTACAGCATCGACGAATTTCTGCAGTGGAATTTCATTGAAGTCTAGGTTGTGGATTGGGAGAAATTTAATTTGGAATGATGATTCTAATGTGTATCTTAAAGTGAGATTTGTGTCTTGTTTGTTTGGTACGTTAGTGATATGTAAGGTTTGTCATTTAATTAGAATATAAAAATTTTTAATCTGTTTACTCTTAGTTAGAGATTAGCTTTTACACATATATGACTTTGTATGACGTGAGTAAAAATTTTGTAATTTACTGGCTCGAAATATATATTTGATTTGATTTGATTTGATTTAGAATATTATTGAAGTAGAAAATACGATATATCAAAAAAAAATCTAGTTTTGATATATAACCTTCGTTTGCAAACACAAGCGGTAGATCTAGGGATTCTAGGGCAATCAGCAGAAATTTGTCCTTATTGCTTTCGATTAAAAACGATTTCTGACCGGGACGAAATGTAAACAAAGTGGTTTTCTTTATATATTACGTGTCTGTCGGTACACTCGTAATTTTTGTACTCAAGCTAAGCAAACAAAACTTAAGGTACACATACACTTTACAATACAAAAAAAAATTGTGTGTGCTTAAGACCACACGACAGAAGTGAAAACTTCAACAAGGTGAAATTAACAATATCAAATACAATTTTTCAATTTTGTTTTTTTTTAGGTTAGGTTCGTAAGCAATCATAAAAATAACATAAACTTGGAATACGGGATAATTTTACTGCATACGAAAAAAGATATTTCCTAAAATTGAACAACCCTTGAATTTTTACATCTTCAACAGAAGTCAGAAATCATAATAAATTAGGTCCACGGAATAAGCAATTACGGTAAACCTTACTTCACCCTACGTAAATATATAATATAAAAATGCCAGAACATACCTGAGACGCAGACGAGTGTCTATACAACGCACACTGTTTGCGGCATGCTCTTGCATATAACGTTCATTCGGGTCAGGGTCAGTTCGGATTGAATATAGCAGTTGAATTCGAGCGTTACACAGCCGAGTGTGACGCGTGACGGCTCAGTTTAATTCAGTGCCCACAAAAAGTGCTAAACGCGCCTAAAGAAGTTTTCACTTCAATAACCGCCGTATATCGACTGTTATTAGAAATATAAGATGCCGGACTCATCTCTACGATTTCGGATATGACCGCAGGTCAGGCGGATCCAGCCCGTGGCGCGCGCGATACCGTTCTTTTTCGCTTCAGGCAAACGTGACGATAAGGCCATTTATTGTTCTCGAGGGCTAAGATGCTCTATTTTTCTATTATGGTGAAGCCACTTCATCTGCTCCAATTTTGTATAGTAAAAGTTCAAAGAGTTTGAGTGTATGAATTGAGAGGTTATTATACGGTATCCGATGGTAAAAAGATTAAAGTAGATTGCATATTTCGGAATATTTCTTTTATAAGATTTTATACGATTACAAAACAGGTACATACATCAACTACTAACATTAAAGTGCACGTTTTATACAGTAGGTACCTGTAATTTTATAGCACGCGTTCATGTTAGAAGACGAGCTGCTTTTTTCCCATTAATTTTCGGGGGTAATATCATAAGTGCATCTAATTTTTCCGAAAAAATTTGGAAAAACTGCTTGACAAATTACTTGTCAACGAGTTATTTGCATTTTTTCATAGGAAAAATTAGATGCACAAATGATGTTCGGCAAGATTATTTCCTGACTGAACAAAAAAAAGCCTATTTACTAGTAATATGATAATTTAATCAATCAAAGCAACGTACAAAGAAATTAAATTAAATAGAAATTCAACAATTTTTTATTTTGACAGTACCTATCAAACATTTTTCTGGAAGAAAATGACATACAAATTCTTAACAGTGATTGGTCAAAATTGATAGGAAGGAAATAATCACGTCTAAACTTTATTTGGAAATACTGTCAAATTATTTATCTTAGTAGCCCTGAAAAGTAGTTTTACGGGGGCACGGAGGTATAATAGGACGCCGCTTCTTTATCAAATGTCTGGTCTTCATTTGGAGATTTTACTAAAGGTCACAGCAGGTTTGGCTGAATGCTAAAAAGCAATTATTAGGGGTATGGGGAAAAAACACACAGTCGTCTCCACAAATAAATGTTTTTTCCCCATATCTTCACGGCTCCACTCTGAGATAATGGACTACTTTCGTAAAATTATTAGGGGTGTTAAAAACCAATATTTTTTGGCAACAGGTAGGGTTGGGATTTTGACCGTCAAAATCTTTTGTGGTCAATTGACCGGTCAATTGACTAAGCCCCGGTCAAATTCCTCAGTTTTGTCAAAATAAATGAAGCCATG
Organism: Polydrusus pterygomalis; assembly: GCA_963969555.1. NCBI lineage: Eukaryota > Metazoa > Arthropoda > Insecta > Coleoptera > Curculionidae > Polydrusus > Polydrusus pterygomalis. Next base: position 22,965,407 of record OZ018378.1, on the reverse strand, counting down.
AGTAATTACATAGAAACGTATCTTTATTAAAAAACAGCTAACAAAAAATAAAGAAACCCTTCTGAGGTACAAAAAACACAAAAATGACATATATTATTATTATGTATATTATTAATCTAACAATACAAAATCTTAACACAGTATAATACAAAGTCGCTGTCGTTGTCTGTCCGTCCCTACCTATATATGCTTAAATCTTTAAAACTACGCAACGGATTTTGAAGCGGTTTTTTTTAATAGATAGAGTGATTCAAGAGGAAGGTTTTTATGCATAACTAGCGACCCGCCCCGGCTTCGCACGGGTGCAATTTCAGAAAGTGGCATGCCGGGTACTAATATATCGGGTTTGTTCGGGTTTGTATTTATACCAGCGGGTTGCAACGCATGCGGGATACACGCTAGTTACTAATAAAGTAATGGGTGAGTGCGCTATTTAGATGATGAAATGAGAGACTGCTGGCAGTACTGGCCTTGGTTGATAGCTTAGATAAAGGTACATCATCTTCGTCACTGAAGTCACCAGACATTGCCTTTATGTCTTTCAGAATCTGAATCACTCGTTTTATTCTCACTACTGAAATTTAGCGCTGGTTCCTCCGTATTTCCATTTTTTTTTATTTCCACTGCCACTTAACAGCTTTAAGTTGTACTTTATATAAACAAGCTTTCCTGAGCGAGTGGTTTTCAATCGGTTGCGAAGCTTGCTATGGACAATGCCCCATGAGGACCAATTTCTCTCACAAAAGGCTGCAAAAGTTTTTGACCGAATTTGACCCGGTCAAAATCTCTCCGGTCAAAATCGGTCAATTGACCGCGGTCAATTGACCAGACACAACCCTAGTAACAGGTATGTGCTGTTCCTGTTCCAAATGCATACCTGTTAAAAAATACCTGTTATTATCACTACTAAATTAATAATTATGAATATTGGTGCAGGCTGTAGAATCCGAGCCCGCCAAGCCGCCAAGTACGAAATACGTTCGGTAGCGTCACACCACGCGTATTCCGATTCCTACAAATACTCTTATTAGGGTGAATACTTTATTAACAGTCGATAACGGTAACAGGTTCGTAACGTTAAATACTAGGTTGAAACGGTATAACAGGTAAATTTCAAATCTTGTACCTATGCACTGACTTCCACACGCATACCTGTTCCTAAATACCTGTGACAGGTATTTTGTAACTTCCCTAAAAGCAATATCGTCGGCTTAACCTGCTAAACCCGTAAGTCCACATTTGATCAAATTTTACATTTTAACGCCATTTTTTGTAAAAAAAAATAATCTATTTATCTAAGAAATTTAAGTAACTCCAAAGAAATCCTTAATGTGTGGCTCTCGTATTTATTTAACCCGTAAGTCCAACCCTGGCTAAACTCATAAGGCAAACGCCATAAGTCCGCCAGTATGCATTAGGAAAAACATGTATCTCCGTTTTTCTTATTTGATTTGTAAATTAATTATAACGCGTTTTTGGTCTCCCCCTGTAAAATTTTGATTTTTGTACTTACTGGTTTAGCAGGTTAAGCCGACGATATGTAAATATCTAAACAGAACAGATAGTGATGGGTTAGTTTCCGGGGACGGAATATTGGGAAATTTCCTCAAGGATTACCGATATATTTTTTTTAATTTAAAATTATTTTAAATTTCAGTTACTAGTGTTAGACCTTAAGCCAGACAAAATTAAAGCAAATCATGTATTTTTATTTAAACCATAAAATAATAAAAATATACTTTCGCTCGCCCTTATACTCATGCTCAGTGTGCCATCCATGCCTCATGTAAAAGAGATAGGTTGTCAGACTTAATAATTATGAATTCTGTTATTTTTATCAAAAATTTCTGTTTTTACCGAGAATTTGTTTAGGGGATATTCCCAGGAATTTTCCCGTTCCTGGGGTACATTTCCACCGGAAATTTAGCCGCTACCCATCACTAAGAACAGAACATCACAACAGGCCAAGCCAGGCCAAAAACATTTGAATAAGATCGTTCATTACCAACTTTTCAAAAATAAAAAAACTGTTTCCTGATAAGTTTATTCCGATATCGAAATAGATTTGATATAAAATAACATTAGAAAAAATATATTTGAAAATAGATATTATTGAAAATATTTCCGGTCTCAATCTCCTGTTTTTCGAGAACATGCGGCAGCCTCACGTCAGGCACATCATTCTGCACTGAGATACACGATATCAGGGATACGACACAAGGGCGCTGTACTATTTATAGCGACAAGTCACAAGCAACGAAGCAAGCGATACATTATTATCCTTTTAGCCAATAGCCAAATCTGGAGTTGCTACATCGCTTTGCTAGGCTCCGCCCCCTTCTGTCACTTTTGACGCTATTGAAGTATATTTGCTGCGATTTCCAGCAAGTTAGCTCCAACGGTAAGACGATAGACTTTGGATCGGAAGGTTGGTGGTTCAAATCTTGTTAGTGGTAAACTTTTTTTTTTAATTCGGCACTAGAAGGTAAATGTCGATTTAAGTTTTTGTAAATATTTTTTTTCCTACGACCACCTATGAAAATAAGAAATAAAGCACGCCTAACTCCTTTATATCACACGCGTGTTGAAATATTTTCTTTCAATACGTGTGTTGAAATATAAAACAGCTGATGGCCGACGAATTTGACAGCAAAATTATTTAAAAAAATAGCAAACTTACGGGACCCGTGGAGCGAATTGGGGGTGCTGGGTGGGGTAAAGTACACTAGGGCATTACTGCAATTATAAAAAATCATTTTTTTTTTGTTATTTTTGGAAACCTAAGAGTATTTATGATAAAAATAGTAATATATTAAAAAGGGGAAATATGTCAGCAACCCATCAAACCTGTCAACTGAGTTGAACCACAGAAAAAAAAGGGGCAGCTATAGAGCAGAAATAGAATACCCTAGGAAATACCAATCTCGGATAGAAATATCCATACAATATATCCATACAATGTTTAAGGATATGGGACAAGTGAATATGCTTTAAGAAAGTAAATTTATTTTAGCAATATTCAAAACAAATCGAATATAGATAGAACTTTTATAATTAACAAGCTATCGATATTTTATTTAACTCCATCTCTATCTTTCTATAATGTTGAGGTTATGTTTTAGTTTTGTGTTTTGTTGTTTTTGTATGTATATTTAGGTATACTTATTATTGTTTTCTTGAAAGAATGCAAGCAGCTAACAAATCAGAAACGGAATTTATTCACTGTACATAGATACCTAGTAGGTATGATGTGCGTAAGCAAATAGGAGAAAAAGTTATTATTTTTATTTAAATCTAGGTAAGTTAAAATGTGTAAGTGGACATTGTTTTTATTTTTTCAACTCTAGAGTTGAAATAAGTTTTTCAACTCTAGTGTTGAAAAAATTTGTGTAACACAATAGTGATACCTACAAACTATTAAAAACAAATCAAACTCTTTTTGATTATTTTGTGTGGTCGTAGGAAAAATTGTGTACCTACATTACTCGTGTGAAAGTGATTTTCTCACACTCGGAGAATTTTCGCACTCGGCTAACGCCTCGTGTTTAGGGCTCGGAATTATATTCGTATATTCGACTATTCTAAAATTCTTAATTCGAATTTTTTGTTAGTTAAAAAATTCTACTATTCAAATAATCGACTATTCGAAATTCGAATATTTGACTATTCGAAATTCGAATATTTGACTATTCGAAATTCGAATATTTGACTATTCGACTATTCAAGTATCTATTCGACAAAATGCACATTATTATTATTCGATAATTCAGATATTAAAAATGACTAACACTTAAAAATGTTCCTTTATTATGTTTACTTTACAAAACGATTTAATGTCAGGTGCGACCCTGATATGTGGTCCAAAGGAAAATCTCCGTCACTAGACAATGGCCTAGTTTGGTACACTGATGGATCGAAAACGGCCAACGGAGTAGGCGCAGGTATATTTGGGGAAAGACCCAGAATGGAAATTAGCATCCCCCTGGGAAACTACGCCACAGTATACCAAGCTGAAGTTCATGCGATACAAGCATGCGTACAAAAGAATCTTGAAAAGGGCTACCACGACCAAAAGATACATATCCTGTCGGACAGCCAAGCTGCCCTAAAGACTATGAACTCCTTCCGATTTACATCAAAAGTCACAATGGAGTGCCTGAACGACCTAAAAGACCTGGCAGCCAGAAACAACAGGATTGAACTCCTATGGGTTCCTGGCCATACAGGGATAAAAGGCAACAAAAAAGCAGATGAACTGGCAAGAACCGGATCTGCTCAAAATTTCAGGGGCCCAGAAGTCCCAGAACCCGCCCTTGGAATATCAAAAAAGGCAACCAAAACAACATTAGACAGATGGGCGCAAAAACAACATCTATCTCGATGGAACGGTACACCTGGCAAGGCACACGCACGGGCCGTCATCGATAGGCCCTCGAAGAAGCTATCAGCTGGAATGCTGCTCTTGACGCGTACCCAGCTAAAGCAAGTGACCGGCCTACTAACAGACAACATAACTTAAGAAAACATCTTCAACGAATGGGAGTCTATAATGGACCCATTGAATGTAGACTTTGCGACGAAGAGGATGAAACCGCCTTCCATATCATATACAGCTGCGAAGCGCTAAACCGTAAAATATTCCAAATCTTCGGAAACATTCGACGTGGCGATAACCTCCCGCACGACAAACTTGGAAGAAAACTATTGGACCTCGTCGCAGGAACAAATCTTTTCTAACAAGACTGGGGCGCACAATAAGCCAGAAGGCTGCAGTGTAAGAAGCTTGGGCCACACGTCGAACCCGACCCCCGCCTTTAACCAACCAACCAACCAACCATGTTTACTTTAATAAGTAGTTAAACCACTTCTACCGTGATTAAACGACTGTATTTCGACATTTAAATAGACGAATATTCGGCTATTTAAATATTCGAAATTCGAATATTTGACTATTCGACTATTCAAGTATCTATTCGACTATTCGAATTATTCGACTATTCGAATAACATACCAAACGACTATTCAAATACTTATATTTTAAAAATTCCTAGCCCTACGCTAAATACCTCCTCATCTAGAAGTACCACTTTCAACACTTGTTATGTAATATACTATAATATGCAGTCAGTTAATAGCAAGTTAGTTCGCAAGAACTTTTATTGTAGATAAAGCTGCCGACAAGCTCTGGTGCAACACATCTCTCCCGAATTCTTTGATAAAAGTAAATCATATTTTTCGCCCGATTGCAAATCCAATTCCGCCCCCATTCCATAATATGGAATAACGGGAATTAACCAGGCTGATAAAGTGATAGAAATTTATGTCTGTACCGTAGGGATTTCCTTTGAAACACACACACGATCTGTAAACACATGACTCACAATCATTATTTCAGACCGAGTAGATGTCCCGATATGATAGGGTGAAATGCATGTCTCTAAGGGTTGTTCTCCAACGTTTTATGCTTCGCTAAATCCTCTTCGCGATCGTGTAAAGTAAAACGGAACACTGTATTGAATTATTTACTATATCTCTAAAGGGGGTTTTAGGTATTTGCTAAGCTTGCACTACTCAGTCAATCAATCGATGTCATGATCCGTTAGTCACAATGTTTTTGCAACAGTTGCATTTTTAACTTTTTGTAATAAAACTGAAACTATAGTTAACTTTTTCTAAAAACAAAGCGTTTCGACAGTTGACACCCACATGTGACATTAACAGTAGGGGTGTGCAACAAAATAATAATCGATTATTCGAAAAATTTTTTTATGATTTTTTGATTAATCGAATCGAAAAAAAAACGATTTTTCGATTAATCAAAAATCAAATCAAAATCGATAAAAAAAAATGATTTTTCGATTAATCGATTAACCAAAAAAAAATATTTTTCGATTAATCGATTATCAATAAAAAAAAACCATTTTTCGATTAATCAATTGACCAAAAAAACTATTTTTCGAAAATATAAGTAAGTATGTTTTTGGATGATTGAAGTTGCTTGTATTACATATTATTGCTGTAAGTCTCTATATATTTTTTTAGCAACCCTATTACCCTGAAAATCGTTTAAAAAATATTATAGCATACCTATTATTGCAAGACAATTAACAAAATAATTTGAAAAAAATCTGTGCGCCTTTTATAAAATTAATATTCTTAACGATCTAATATTTGAATTGACTTTTTGATTTATTTTGATTAAATTAATCGATTATTATCGATTATTCTCGATTAATTGATTATTATTTTCGATTAATCAGAAATAGTCTATTATGCTCGATTACTCGAATTAATCGGTTATTTTCGATTAATCGAAAATAATCAATTATTTTCGTTTAATGGATTATTTTTTAGTTTCGATTAATCGATTATTTTTGATTAATCAGATATAACTAACTATTTTCGATTAATCGATTATTTTTGATAAATCGATTATTTTCGATTAATAGGAAATAATCGATTATTTCAAATATTCGAAAATCGATTATCTTTTTCGGTAATCGCACAGCCCTAATTAACAGCTGATACTGGTTTCTTTCTAAAAGTACCCAGTTCAGTAGTTTGCTGTAGCAAGCTCACGCGTCATGTTTCAGAGACTAACTTTTCTTCGTGTTTATTATTTAAGTTGATCGGTAGTAGAATAAACCAGTGTAGGTTAATTAACTCTTCTATTATCAATAACAAACATTTTATTTATTGTCATTTGATATTATAAATTTATTATTATTAGTTTATCTGTTTAAATTATGGTACACTATAGATTGCCAATCCTTGCGCTCATTGAGCTGTTGCTCACAGAGTCTGCGCAGTTCGCATCATTTTGTGGATCATGTAAACACTGAACAGGGCCGGCTTAAAATATATTTGAATATTTTTCAGGGTTGGCAAATATCATGATATTTATGTAAATATCCAAATATCCGATATATATCCAAATTTGGATATTTATTTATATTTTAAATTATTTTAAAATTATTTCATCTGTTTTCTGTAAAGATATATTTGAAAAATTCAAAATCACTTAATTTAATATAAACATGTTATAAACCTGTAAATTTGTATTTCAAGTCTATTCAATGATAGTTGCTATCACAATAACACGTTTTTTTACTACTCCTATGTTAGGAATGTAAAATGTAGATAAAAAATACAAATTTATGAATATGAAGACATCATATATTTTTGTTTTTAACTATGGTTCAACTTAAAACCCAGAATTATTGGGCTTGTTAATTAAATCTAAATGAACCCAAACTGGATTCTTTATTTTTGGCATTGTAACATTTTTATTTTATAAAACACAGCAAAATATTGCTCTGTTCAATCAGAAATCGGAACTAAATAAAAATGCCACTCGGCAAAGAACAACAGGTGATCAACGTCTCGGAAAGATGGGGAATCACCGCATCGTAAGCAGCATAATACGCTGTTGCCGGCTCAGCGGCGCCATATTTTTATACTGATGAATAGAATTTTAGAAGAAAAAAAATTGATATATTTCAGGATAAATATCGGCGCATAAATATCATGATATTTAATAAGATATATATCAGGATATTTATCACGGATATATATCCTGCCAACCTTGCTATTTTTTTGTGCTAAATTTTTCAAACACTAGTTTATTACATAGGATAGCAGAGGTAATTTACGGCGCTATTATAGTGCCTCTATCATAAACTAGACACAACGCTTAAAAATCACAAACACCACAAGACATAAAATGAAAATAATGAGTGACCGGTTATGTTTGCATCGAAGCAACAGCTGATTGACATTTGTTGTTGATACTATGTATTGCGCAGGCTCACTATCCCGGTAACGAGGCGCACTTTTCAATTGACTGGTTGCATATCATTGGCAGTAGACTGGTTACAAATATATGGTCCAGTCAGAGAACAGACTTTAACCAAATAATTAACTAACCAGCAACTTTAACAGGAATGATTTTCTCACAATCAGAGTGGCCCGATCAGCATAATTTTAGATTTACTAACTAGGTGTACAGGAAACTTCGATTGTGTAAATGTTTGCAAATGTCACAAAGTCGCCTGGTCAGTTACCTATTGTTAAAAACCCTTGTGCAACCCAACATTAGGCTCGTATGCCACCATTGATCATAATAAAATGAAGTTATATGTCAAAATACATCACTACTCCATACTTATTGAAAATACGAAATACCAGGTATTTTACCCCTATTTGGACATAGTAAAATCATACAACGGCTATTCAGTGGCGGCTGGTTAATGAAGGGCTCTGGGGCGCCGCCCTCCCTGCAATTATTTCAAACAGAATCCAAAAATACTTTACTTAAAAAACCAATAACGCAATGTATGTAAGCAATCAATTAAAATAATTCAAACCAAACGTAGCCCTGTTCTAACGGGCAGGCTATACTCATAGACAAGCGAGTTGCGCGCTCTCAAGGTTGTACTAAGCGCGGGCGGCGGCGGGCGACCGATTATCCGTCCCGATTCAACGCGCCTTCTCGATGGGTTGTCATGACGACGGAGGCCTGACGTCACCTACACATCGCACAACGAGCGGCCACGGAGAGCTCCAATTTTCCGCGCCCACTGTTCGCGAATCGCGATGCGACCTATCGTCTGTCGATGCCGCTGACTCGCTGACGTTTTGTTTATTTGTTTTGAGTTATTTATTAGTCGTTATAAAGGTCAGTGATTTACAGAAGGTTGTGTTTAGTTCTCTGAGCTAAAGTGAAAAACTTGATTTGAAAAATGCAGGGCGGCCAGTACCAATATTGAGCATTGTACAAGTGCAATCAAAATGTAAAAGTAAGGCACAGTTTATGCGTAAGTTTGACAAAGAAATATATAATAAAATATTCTGGATATGCGGTTGTGAGGACAGAAATTCTTTTTTTTTGTTTCGTGTGTCTTCTTTTTGGCGGGGATGATAATTGAACTAAAAATGGGGCGCAGGACTTAGAACATCTTTCAGAGAAAATAAAAAACATGAAAATAGTGCAAAACATCGTTATAATGTGGTAAGTTTTGAGATGTTAGGACAAACCAATATTTTAACTTGTTTAAGTAGTGCTTATGCTAATGAAATTAAAATTCACAACGAGAAAGTTAGAAAAAACAGACACCTACTTTCGAAAATAATAGACATTTTAATTTTTTTTTATTTAAAGCCAGCGCCCCCCTGACTTACTAGTCACGAGCCGCCACTGCGGCTATTACTAGTCATTGTTTATATTCCAATCAGAGAATCCGAGTCACTAAAAGCACAAACACAATTCACTAAACTACACAAAAACTAGAAATCCGTAAATATTAAACACCCTAGTAAATGGTTAATTGACTTGGTCTCTTCCTTTTTGAACTAAAAACACGATGACAAATCATTTTTAAACACATTTTAGAAACAAACCCTTAAAAATAATTTTCTATAAGTACTCAAAATCTGACACGTTTGCAACTACTAAAAATGCAAGAAATCGGTACCTTATTTCCCTACTTGATCAAAAATTGAGAAGAAATTCCAATTTTTTGGCAAGAATTTCAGGCAAACTTTAGCTGTTTACTTTACACGTAAAAATAAATAGAAGGTCAACTTTCACAATTTCTTGAGCAATAACTTAAATTTTAAAGCCCGGACCTGTCTAATTTCCCATTCGTCAAATGATAATGTTGCAGTGCGCATGTCTAATCGTTTGTAGCTTTGTTTACATGCGCGAGGCCATAAATTTGCCACTTTTGTGATTATTGTTTGCTTGTCTATGGTTTGTTTCCCTCCGGTTCGTGCCGCTATAGAGTATCGACCAAGACATTAAAACCGCACATAGTCGACGTTCGCTGATCCCAAAAGGAAAATGTGTCCCCGAAAGACACGCACCCGAAAAGCGAGCGTAAAAAAAAACATTATGTTTTGGAGAATGACTCGTAAATGTTAATAAATCCAATTTAGACCACCGCACTGAAATCGATATGGACCTGTTCAGCTGTTTTCCTTTGTTCTCGCTTCCAAGTATCGTTTGCTTTTTCCCTTCAAGGAAACGTGGGTTTTTAAAAACAGTATCAAGAAAACATTATATGCCCTGAATAGGGTAGGCGGTGAAATTTAATTATTTTTTAAGAGGGAGTTCTTTTTAATGAATTGAATAATTAATTATTATTATTATTATCATTGTTATTTTGATTATTATTATTATTCATTGATTATAATACGATTTAGTAACGTAGCCATAGACCCTAATAGGGACTAAGGAGGCGAGGTCGCTTTTACATTTTTATGTTTTTTTAAGTCATTAAAAAATATAAAATGTTAAAACGAACTTACAAAACGAAAAACTTGTTGTCGATGAGAGAATAATGAAAGAAAATACTCCCTTTAATAAAAATAAGTGAAGACACTAATCATAGATATTTACACTGAGAAAAAAATCCAATACCTGTTATAAAAAATATTATATCAGTTATTAGATTTCCACATACGTATTTGGACAGTGCGACAGTATGCAACAGTTACAATATCGCTTTGCTAAAATGTGATTATAGTGGCATTAACTTACTTCTAATACCAGTTATATCCCTTATAGTTGGACTTAGTAATTATGTTACTAGTAGCTGCTATCTGTTCTTTACCCAATATAAATGTATTTTAATAACAGCTAGTTCATATGTTCTAAGTATTATAATACTGTTACTAGTGATCAATATCTAATCGGTATACCGTTTAAAAGAATTTCTAATACCATATATGATAATATAGTTAATATCGAATATAATCCTGTTTTTTCCCACGTAAAAGATAGTTTATACCCAATATAAGAAAGGTTCTAATACCTATTATAAAAGGGTTCTAGCAGGTTTCTCCAATTTTATTGTTAATCTTATCACCTTATATAAACAAAAATATACGTTATATCTAAAAATCGAATTATATTTTTAAAGAAAAATAATTCAAAAAAACGCGGACACAATGCCATATATCTTTTTCTCCTTTTTACAGCTCCGTCGTCTTCGCTTCATGCTAGCCACTATAGGTACTTTCTATATCGCCATCGATAATGTAGGGACCTTTATTTCTAAAGGTGCCATACCCTTCCGAATTTTCATCATTTGCGATTTTGTCGTCGTTCCTTCCGGATAACTGTGTCTTACTGGACTGTTCGGCAGCTAAGGGCTGTCGTCAGCGGGAAACGTGTGCTCGTCACGTGACGGTGGTGGTGATGTTTGGGTCTTTGGACTGTCTCTAGGGAGTTACTAGAGACGTATCTAAAACAAAAAAAAACATATTATTTTCGTTATTTATGTGTGCTTTAGAAACTCGGTGATCGTTTTAGAAAATAGCCTACCTTGATCAGGTATAGCTCTTCCATTTTCTATATATTATGCTTTTTCTATAGAAAAATAGTGTGTAAAATTATACTAGGTAATTTATTTCATTTTATTTTTATTATTCAGTACCGCTTTTTAGGGCCACCCTGTAAGATGTAAAATATTTTTAGAATATGCGTCTAATCTAATGTGGATTTCATAAGTACCAAAAAAAGTGAATTTCCTTTAAATACACAAATAAATTTCTACGTCCTGTATGACTGGAAGTAACCCAGGCTCATAAGGTCATTATTTGAGGAAAAACGCACAATCCTCGTTAATCCTAATTTAATAAATCTTCATCTTCCAAATAATTTTCTCATAACAGATGCCAGTTCCTTGCTGTGACTGTATCATTAAATAATATATGATATTAACATTTTTACACGGAAAACATGCACTTTAGTTCGATTTTTTAAAATTCTAGTTAGCGCCTGACAGTCAGCATAATAATAATGATAATATGGGGACAGCCCTATAATCGATACTTACCGATATTTCATCAAATTTAAAATCTGAATGGATACTGTTGGATCATTTCGCAATTTCCTAGCAATAATAAAAAATGCATGGATACTTACTGTTGCACACAGCCCAGGAACCACAACACACGTGTGACAACGCGACCGGCGGCTTCAAGAACATCTAATCAAATGCACAGGACGAACCCGACGAACAGGTAACGGGTAGCGTTCGGATAAGAAATATCAATCGGGTTATTTGGGAATATAAGATTTCTAATAAAAACTATTTCACAATTCGCTGCGAGTATTATGCTAACTTTTAAATATGACTGATTCACTAAACTTCTAAACATGGCTTATATCGAATAAAAAAAATGATTAAATATGCGAAATTATTATGGTTAGAAAATATTTTTATAATTATTATGATTACTCTAATAGCGTCAAGCAAAAATTTTGCTATGGGTACTAATTAGGGATTTACAAACCTTCTAATAGTTTAATTTTTCTCAGTGTACCTTTAGATAAACAAACAATAAACAATAATTATGAAAGTAGCAAATTTATGGCCTCGCGCATGTAAACAAAGCTACACACGATTAGACATGCGCACTGCAACGACGTAGGTTTGTTTGTGTTCAAACTTTATACTTTCGAGGCGTCTTTCAGGATGTCAGTGCCGAGGTCGCTTACAGCGAAGGCTAAAAATGGTGTTCTATTTACATTCCTCTTACAATCGAAGTTGATTTGTATTTTTTTTTTTCTATTTCTTTATGACCCCTCGACGATTTCGTGTGTTTTAACTAAAACAAAAGCGAAATTTATTTATAGACCCCATAAATATGCCAGCATATTTTGAAGCTAAAAATAAACATTGAAACTTTTGCAACTCGACCTTGTTCTGTAAGATTGTAATTTTCTTAAATTAAATTGACAAATGACCTTTTATTATGCTACATTTGTCAAATTAAATGTTTAATCTAAGTGAAGAGTTTTCGCTAAATGGGAAATAAGATGAGGCTCGAATGACGATCGTTAAAAGTTATAAGTTATGATCGACTTCCGATTCTGAAAAAAAATTGATTTTCATTGCTAAGGTCAAACTTCTTTAAGAACCCGCCGCATCGTGACTACACCTGTCATTTATGGCACCCTGTTGAAGTCTGGTCGCTCGACGTGCGATAAATGAAAAGTTTTGGCGTTATTCATTGGTAAAACATAGAAATAAATTTGACATGCAATTAACTAACCAATGGGACACGCTATGAACAACCCTGACGACACACAAGAGTTTCGCCGCCCAAATATTGCAGCAGAGCCAATCAAGCGGTGCGGCTGCGCATGTTTCGCGTTCAATGCTGCGTTGTCATAAATTTAACAGCTTAAATACAAACAGCTGAATTAGTTCTCGATGAGCGCGAGGTTTGGCAACTTATTGTACAGTAATTAAAATGGATCGACTAATAATATTACATTTATAATAGCAAATGATGATAAATGAAATGTTTGTTATTGGAAATCGGAGAGTTAATAAACCTTAACTGGTTTATCCTACTCACCGTTCACCTTAAACAATAAACACAAGGAAAATTGAGTCTCTGAAACGTGACGCGTGAGCTTGCTACGACCCACTAGTGAACTGGGAACGTTTAGAAAAAATCAGTATCAGCTGTTAATGTCATAATATGTTGGTTGTTAACTGTCGAAACGTTTGGTTTTTAGAAAAAAATGACTCTAGAAAGTGTTTTCCTTTATTATTGGTGACGTTTACTAAAAACCTACGGAAGCTGTCGAATCATACAATTGGTTTATAGATATAGATACTGTACTTATTTTTGTGCTATTCACAAAGGTCGAGATAAATATTTTCAAAATACAGTACAATCTCGGTAACGTGAACACAAAAATTCTAAGGAGTTTATATTAACGGAACGTATATATTACCAAAGTTTACAAAAAGTACATATATAAATACATAATTATGTAACAAATTATTACTACTAATGTTCACGAATACAATTACAAGCTACATATATTATACTTACTACAATGAATCGAGAAAGAAAAAAAAAGAAACAAAAACAAACAAGATTTAACAAGTTGTTCATATTACCGTTAAACACTGTTCATACTACAGAGTGGTCAATGCAAAAAATATTATGTTCATATTACTGAGTCGTTCATAAGAGTGCATATCTTAACATAGTATAAAACAAAGTCGCTGTCGCGTTTGTCCCCAGCTATATGTGCTTAAATCTTTAAAACTACGCAACGGATTTTGAAGCGGTTTTTTTTAACAGATAGAGTGATTCAAGAGGAAGGTTTTTATGTATAATGCATGCATAATATTGTAGAGAAAAACTGATAAATTTAGAGGTTTGTTCGGGTTTGCATTTATAAATCTAGACGTGATGGTGAACTCGCCTTATTATTATCTCAGAGGCGTATAATGCCTGGCATTGCAACGCCGGGTACACGCTAGTATATTCATATTATCGCGATTGTACTGTAGTTTTAATTTGGTGTGCGGGTCCATCGTACAGGGACATTTAAAAAAGTCCAATACAATTTTGATGTAAAATTAATAGGGAAACCAATATTTGAGTGTAGGAAAATTTACATGGGATTTCCCATGGCCTGTCTGGGGCTGCGCCACCCGGTATACCATATACCTGTATTCTGTATGTTGTATATTCTTCGTTCGAATTCATATCTTCCTTGTTCCCACAAAGTGCCTATATCCTGTTTCATATTATTTCAAAGACTTATAGCTATGCTATATAAATGCCACTTTAAGAAAATACTGAAGGTATGCAAGTGTGTCGAGAATTTACATAATTTCGCACCTCGAGTAGGTACTTATTTAAATAATTGAATACTTGAGTGATATATTATGTATTATAGTAATTTCTAGAGGTGAATCGTTATTTAGATTACGCGATTTTGGAGCGGTATATTTTGATAACGTTTCAACACGCTCCTGCTCCACAAGAACACAGTAACTAAACCAAACTTTTGTAAAATGAAAAATATATGCTATGCTAAGACCTGAAATTGTATTTACGTGTAATTACATTTAGTAGAAATCGTATAGGTAATTTAATAGAAAATTCCACCCCAATACTTGTGTTTTAAATAAAATGACTTCAAAATTATTTTTATTGTTATTTATGGAATACGGCGCGAGGATAAATTAAATCCGGAAATGTTTTCTGGCTCATGAATATTTTTAGAAAATATTCATGAGCTCGAATAAATTTCCGTAAATAATTTAACCTCTTGTGGTACTTACTGGCGTCAATATTGTTCTTAATAATTAAGGAATGTATCCACACTAGCGCCTAGCGCCGTCATTTTCTTCGTTTTTTAAAAGCAGGGCTAGTACTGAAACACAACCTTATGACACACACATGACTGTGTTCAAACACCTTAAAAATTTATAATCTGCCACTACCAGGCCTACAAAATACAACCCACACAATCATCTTGCACCGTATGTTTAACTGTTGGAACTACATAATACCAATGATCTGCTAGCTATAGATAAAGCAATAACAAATGAATCTATTGACAAAATCGTATTCCATTCTGAAGTAACTCCTGTTCCCAATTGCGCCCCTCCACTTTGTTTGCCAAACGTATGCTCTTAAAAGTAGGTATTAACACAATAATGATTGTAATAATACTAAACGTATTTTATTGAGAACAAATAATCTAAAATTTCAAAAATAGAAATAATATTTCATAATACCCATAAACATATTCATCCCTAAAGCCATAAATCTATAGGTTTTACCTTTTTCCAGAAGAGAAAAAATATGACGTTATGTGGTAAATTTAAATCTTTGTCTAAAACCCATAGACATTTCTCTTAAGAATTATGCAGTTTGGCAACGCAAAAGACTCAAAAGAGGTCACGTTCCTATTCGTCAGACGTTTTTCATTCATAATTTCATTGACGTTTGGTCCACAGAGAAATAAAGGGTTTAGTTTGGTCGTTCTTAGAAGTTGTTTGAAATTTGTTTCGGTTTATCGGTATTGTGTAATAATTGCTGTGTCTTTAGTGTTTTGTGATATTTTTTTAAGGCTAATTAAGATGGGTCGCAGGTGTGAAGTGTGCAAGAATGCAGAATATAATAATTCTGCAGTTACTTTTCATAGGTGAGTACATAAAAAGTTGGGTTATTTGTAGGTTGGAATTAACTATTTATAGGCGTGGGTAGGTAGCAAAAATAATTAATACTTTACATTTTTGGCATAAACTTATAATATTTAACGTATAAATGTAAAAAATTATTGAATGCATGCAAACATTTTTCGCAACTTAATTTTAAATAATTTATCATAAACAATTTCAATTTTCAAATTGTCTCCATGGCCATGTCTCTTTTCTGCATGTGTAAAATAATCTATGAAATATATTTTTATTATAAGCATTCCTGCAAATCCTTTACTTGGATATGTAAGTTAATTCCTGTAATAAACTATACTTATAGTTACTTGAGAATAAAGATATATACGATTATTATTATTATTTTTATATTATTTAAATAATGTTAAATTTATACTTAGCTATCCAAAGTTTCCCTTATGATAATTATTACAAACGGTAATTAACTTACATTGAATTTTATTGCTCCGCGGACCCCTTTTTTAATTATACATTAAACTTTACTGTTCTACAAACCCTTTTTTTCACAAAAGTTAAAAAATATTTGACGTGAACGTGAACAACGTAATCCCCACTCCCGGCCCCCTCGAAGCCTTCACCTCCTCTCTCCTACAAACGATTTTGTCAGCAGATTTAAATAAATACAGTTTATGAATGGCGTGCGGCATCTATAGGTAGCAGATCATTGCATAATACCCAGTTCCGACCAACGTGTCCACTACTGTCATTAACGAAGAGATTGAACTTACTGTCGTAAATAACCGTTAAAAATATAAAAATAACAGAACCCAATAAATGTTTTAATAAAATGGCAATTTCCATTTTTATAATGAAGTTATTGAATAAAATTACATGTCCGATGTTTGTAAACTCATTATTGTACTTCAAACATTGGAATTAATCTAACGCGATGAAGATTCTAAAAATAACTGCATTTTATAGCTTGGCCTTGTTTCAGCTCGACATCGCATTAGATAATAGAGAGCTGTTACTGTACACTAAGATAACGTAACGATAAACTGTTACTTTGTGGTCTTCTTTATGTTGGGCCGTGTCCCAGTTGCTGCAAGCGATTTATTTTTATAGTATTATTAGTTTTATTTGTTTTAATTACGGTACAAAAGGTTGCCAAACCTTTTACTCACTGAGAACTAATCCAGCTGTTTGTATTTAAAAGCACATGGCATTTTGGCGGCTTTGTACTACGCCGCGAACGAAAATTATAATATGGCAACGCAGCATTGAACGCGAAACAGGTGCACCGCTTGATTGGCTCTTCTACAGTATTTGGGCGGCGAAACTCTTGTATGTTATCAGGATTGTTTATAGCGTTTTCCATTGGTAAGTTTAGTGCATGTCAAATGTATTTCTATGTTTTACCAATGAATAACGCCATAACTTTGAATCTATCGCACGTTGAGTTCGATGTTTTAGTAGTAAATAAAATTAACGCTCTATTATTGCAAGCCATTATGGTAATAAACGATTCAGACCCCCCCCCCCCCCCACCCGTACAAGTTTAAAATATGGTGAATGCTATGGTAAAAGAACTTAGCCCAGTCCTGTCTCTCTCGCCAACGTATTAACGTAAAATAGACCAGACGTCAACAGGGTGCCATAAATGTAGGGTTGGGATTTTGACCGTCAAAATCTTTTGTGGTCAATTGACCGGTGAATTGATAGCCACGGTCAAATTTCTCAGTTTTGTCAAAAGAAATGAAGCCATGAGTAATTACATAGAAACGTGTCTTTGACACATAAATATTATGTATAATATTAATCTAACAATACTAAATTACTAATGAAGTAATGAGTGAGTGACTGATTGATGATGAAATGAGAGACTGCTGGCAGTACTGGCCTTGGTAGATAGCTTAGATAAAGAAAGGTACATCATCTTCGTCACTGAACTCACCCCCGGCATTGCCTTTATGTTCTTCAGAATTTGAATCACTCGTTTCGTCCTCACTACTGAAATTTAGCGCTGGTTTCTCCGAATTTCCATATTTTTTATTTCCACTGCCACTTAACAGTTTTAAGTTGTACTTTATATAAACAAGCTTTCGTGAGCGAGTGGTTTTCAATCGGTTGCGAAGCTTGCTATGGACAATGCCCCATGATGACCAATTTCTCTCACAAGAAGGCTGACAAAGTTTTTGACCGAATTTGACCCGGTCAAAATCTCGTTCAATTGGCCGCGGAAGTAAATTATAATGCAACGCAGCATTGACCTGTGGGTACTAAAATATAGAAGAAATAATGTACTAAATAAGTTATTTATGGCTATATTAAATTTCTGTGTCCATATTTTACTCAAACTATTGCCTGTTGTCCGATATTTGTATCCCGAAAAGACGAGGCAAATCCGCAAAAGTGAAATCGATCAAGTAGAGATTTCAAATATCTATCGTAGCGAAAAAAGGGAAAATCTGTAACTTAAAGGTTCTTAGGCGTATGGTGTTGAATACTGTTAGTTTTTATTAAGGTAATTCTTAATAAAATAAAGCTTACGCATGAAAGAATTGCCTAGACCAGACTTCAACTGGGTGATTAAATGCCAAGTGACCAAGTGCGGCAAGTTCTTAGAGAAATTTGACTTTTATCATCGTGTATTAGTGCCAAATTCGTAATGCTTTAGGGCAGTGGTTCCCAACCGCTGTTCCGCAAACCTCTTCCAGGTGTTCCGCGAAATAATTTAGTAATATCAACTAATCTGAATCATGAGAGAGTATTTTTTGTAGACCAGGGTCGATAATTTTAAAACCAAAAAAATAATAGTAGGATGAAACCCATTGGAAAAGGAAGAGAATATAACAAAAATAAAAGGAAAAATAATTTACGGACGATCCAAGGTCGGGAAGTGGAAAGGGGTGAGTTTTTAAGGGTAGAAAACGATTTATCTCGATTTCCGGCAAAACTACACGTCCTATGGAAAAACGTTAAATGGCAAAGTTGTAGGTAATAAAAAGATCTCTACAACCATTGTATTTACACTTTTTTCACATAACCTCAAAATTTATGTGAAAAATTCAATTAAAAATGGTTTTCTATTTTTATCTTTTACAAAAAATTTTTTTTTTAGAAATTTGGTGAAAACGTACATTTTTATGTCTTAAACACACTGTAATTTTTTTGATTTAAAATATTTATTTTTTCACCTAATTTTTACATAATATCGAAAAGGCACCCTAATTTTCAATCGAAAATTCTCACGTCAAAATATCTGCTTTTTTAAAAAAGTCGGTGGGCTTTTTGTTCGTTGAAATCTCTACTTTCTGATGGTGTAAAAAATATACATTACTATGGTAAATGTTCTCAAAAAATGGAAAGAAACGAAAAAACTCGAATCCGAATTTTTTTTTAATCATTATATACAATTTTGAGTAGTAGTAGTAGTAGAGAAAAATAAAAAACCAAAAACTTGGTTATTTGAATTTTTCACATAAATTTTGAGGTTATGTGAAAAAGGTGTAGATACAAAAGTTGCAGATCTTTTTATTACCTACAACTTTGCCCTTTAACGTTTTTCCATAGGACTTGTAATTTTGCCGGAAATCGAGATAAATCGTTTTCTACCCTTAAAAACTCACCCCTTTCCACTTCCCGACCTCGGATTGCCCGTAAATAATTTTTCCTTTCATTTTTGTTATATTCTCTTCCTTTTTCAATGGGTTTCATCCTACTAATATTTTTTTTCGCTTTTTACCATTTTCAAAGTTCAGCCCTGGTCTATTGATAAACTGATTACTTCACCGCAAATATGTTGACAAAGGTGGTGTTCCGCCATTTTCTTATTGCTACCAAAAGTGTTCCGCCACCACAAAAAGGTTGAAAACCACTGCTTTAGGGTTTAAAAGATTCGGCATCTCTCTAAAAATGTGTTTGTTATTTTATTTATTTATACATTTAATATGGCACAACACCGTTTCAAAAACCTGTTTACCCAAAATCGAAAACGCAAATTACAATTCAGAAGAATCATTTCCGATCCTCTAAATCCACTGTATCAGAAAATCATATAAAAGGAAATTCCTGAAACGACAGAATTTTATTTGCAGTATACCGTCGTGATATCGATTTTCCTCAACATACAGAAAGGCGGGCAGGGGAAACTGGGGAGGTCTGATACTTTGAAAAGATTGATACAAAACTAATATTGACGACACGCAGCGGTCACAGTATAAGAATTTTATTTAGGGCGTAAAGATAGATATTACCTAAATAATGTGTCGACGATATTGATTTTACATATTTAAATGTTAGTTAATAAAATAATTAACTAAAAAAAAACAAGGCGAAATAGGTTATAGATTGGCAATAGATTGAATGACGATGAGAATTCCACCTACTTATTTAAGTTCCATGGTGACAAAAGCTAGAATGATAGCGGCAACGTCGCGTTCCTTTTTCACACGTCGGCCATTCTTAGGTAGCAACTGAAACCTCTGTAGTAAACGCAGCAGTTGTTTTTTTTTTTGCGACAGCGTGGTTAGTGGTCGGAATACCGTCGGAATACTCGAAATTTTTATTTGTAGGTGCTTTGTGAAGTTTGGTGTTTTTTAGTTCTTTATAAAATATATTATTTATATACAAAGCCAATTTTATGGCTTTGCGCATGTAAACAAAGCTACTCCGAATTAAGCATGCGCACTGCAACATTATCATTTGAAGAATGGGAAAATAGACAGGTCCGGGCTTTAAAATTTAAGTTCTTGCTCAAGAAATTGTAAAAGTTGACCTTTACTTTGTTTTTACGTGTAAACAGCTAAAATTTGCCCCAATTTATTGCCAAGAAATTGGAATTTCTTCTCAATTTTTGATCAAGTTGGGAAATAAGGTAGTATTTCTGGCATTTTTAGTAGTTGCAAACCTATCAGATTTTGAGGATAGAAAATTGTTTTTAAGGTTTTGTTTCTAAAATTTGTTTAAAAATAATTCTTCGTCCTGTTTTTAGTTCGAAAAGAAAGAGAACAAGTCAATTATAATCAATCTTAATAATAATAATAACATAGTATAAAACAAAGTCGCTATCCTGTCTTATGTGCTTAAATCTTTAAAACTACGCAACGGATTTTGAAGCGGTTTTTTTTTAATAGATAGAGTGATTCAAGAGGAAGGTTTTTATGTATAATAAGCGACCCGCCCCGGCTTCGCACGGGTGGAATTTCAGAAAGTGGCATGCTGGGTACTAATATATCGGGTTTGTTCGGGTTTGTATTTATACCAGCGGGTTGCAACGCATGCCGGGTACACGCTAGTAGTCTTATAAAATCGAATATAAAACACGAACAAAACCAGCAAAATAACCAATTTTCGATGTTATCGCGTATCTAACCTTTAAGTCAAATATTGGTTGGTATATAACTTGTATTGATTTTTACAATTTGGCAAAAACTTGGGTACAATTACTTGTTCAAAAATTTGAAAAAGTTTTTGCCCGAGAACTTGTCCGGTGGATACTTTCACCTTTTAATTAATATAAACATACCTTTTACGGATTTACTTTTATCTTTTATATAATATAAGCATAGAAATTAAGGGTATTTTAAACTTTTTGAATGATATTGCCCGACAAATAGGCGTACCTTATTAGATTGCAGGGCTGCAAATCAAATATACGATAACATGCATCGGGATAATCTGTCTTGGTGTGTCATACTCTCTATTTTTATAACTTCTTCTTCTTCAAGTTTTTTTCATGTGAATATGGAATTTTTAAACAAAACGATTTCGTGCTTGGAGGAAGGGTAACGCCCACGATTCTACCAATATTCTGGTTCTGTAGAAACCTCAGTTTCCTGTGTCAATCTTCCACAATTTCCCCTACATTAAGGTATAATACTTGGCGGAAAGCAGAAAACCGGCCGGTCGTTCTCCCCATGGCATTACCCCCTAGCGAAGTTTTCTTTGTTAGGGGTGCCTAAAACGAGGGCTAGAGTTGCATGGTTGTGCAAATAATCGATTCAAAAAAAGTTACAAACTGCAAACTGCAGTGTAACTGATGAAGTTCTCTGGTTATGGAATAAAGTTCTTGATTAGCGATGACCATGCATGAGAAGTTGCTGTTTAAAGTTATAAATGATACAAGTAATTACCCAAAAAAATACGTTTATAAATAATAATAATAATAATAAGTTTATTTAAAATTTAATAATATAATAAATATGTTTATGTTGTCTTTGATAAGCCTGTTCTTCAATCCCCTGAAGCTGAGCTTGTTAGGGGCAAATCTTATTTTTTGTTTTAGTATGTAAAATCATAGACATGCATTAAAAATCAAGTTTTAAAGTAAAAATGTTAATTTATAGTATAAACGCAGCTTTTTTGAAGAAATATATTACCTATAATAAAATTATTAATTTATAATTTTTAAGTAAAAAATATTACTTATATAAATTATTCAGAACAATATTAATTAATTAATGCATTTCTAAAAATATTTTCAAATTGTCTGTTTTTGATATCCATGTTTTTATTTGGACTTAAAATTTTTTTAATGAAATCAATTTTTTAATTTTTGTTGGTAAATAATCGTTTAAATAAAAACATAAATATTGGAATTTTTTTGTCCTATGGACTTATTTATTTTAGGTTTTATGGTTATTTCATTTTTATGACGTGTATTATGATTATGGTTTTTAAATTGTATAAGGTTTTTATTTTTAAATATACAGTGTCCCCAGTAAAGTCCGCATATATATTATTATGTATATATTAAGATGTTATAAAAAATGTAAAGTTGTCTTATGTTCAACTTTTTTGTTTCTGAATATAATTCTTTTGAAGGATAAAGATAATCTTTATTGAATTGAATTTTTAGAAACCCTTTTTGTATTAATACATATTTCTAATTTTTTAACTAAAGTTCTATTTATTTCTCCCCAACCTAAAATTCCGTAATTTACATGAGTTTTAACTAACGCGTAATATAATATTTGCATGTCTTACATTTAAAAAATGTTTTTAAAAATCGGTAGTAAACTTCTTAATTTTTTAATTAAGTATTCTATGTGAAAATTCCAATTTAATTTACTGTCAAAAATAATTCCTAATTATTTTATTTTATTAACTTTAAAAATTTGAATGTCTTCATTTATTTGAATACTATTCATATTTTGTGGTAGGTTATTTAGGTTTAAAGTGAAAGGTTAATTTGTTTTATTAAAATTAATTGTTAACAACTTGTTATCAAACCAATTTTTTATAATTTTAAAATATTTTTTAATGTTATTAATTAAGTTTTCCCAATTTGTATCGGTATAAAAAATGGTAGTATCATCTGCAAAACTATGGATTTGTCCATCGCAATTTATACTAAATAAGTCGTTAATATAAATATTAAAAAATAATGGTCCTAAAATTGTTCCTTGAGGAACACCGTGAGCGTGGTCTGTCTTTGCTTTATAGTCGTTGATTTATTCCTAAGGTTTTACTTAACATGCAAGTTTGATGATATTTGCTATTAATCCTTTTAACTAATGAACATAAAGGAGCTAGCCTAAAAGCTTTTTTTAATAATATGATCTCTAGATTTAAAATAAAGGTCACTCTACTCTGACAACAATTTCCTTATAGCAGCGTGGCTGGCTATGCCATAAACCTCAAGGTTAAGAAGGACGAAGAAAAGTCCCCAGATAAAAGCTAATAAGGAATTCCCGAATTAAAATGTGAGACCGTCCTTTTACATTTTACCCCAATTTCACAAAAGCAGTATAAATCGTTTAAGAAGTTTCATCTGATTACTGAGAAAGTTTCTTGTGTCTACCGCATTCAATGTGACCTAGATTCCATCGATCGGGATGTTTATCATTATTATTATGTTGATGCCTAGCATGTTTTTGTCTTTTTCGTGCGACTTCTGCAACAAAAGGTCCTGCAAACGTTATTACATTACATAGAAGTAAGGGAGGCAGTGACCCTCAGCTCAGCAGCTAGTTCCCCTTAGTATTAGTTTATTAACATCATCAATAGTAACAACCAGTGGCGTAGCCGATTTGGCAAGTTGAACAGTTAAACTAGAAGTTGGGATTTTTGAATAAAGAATGGGAAACTAAGATAGGAAGCTGTTTTGTGGCTGTGGCCTTTTAAAATGCGGATATGTTAATGTTTCAAATGTTCGGTAGCGGTGGGTGTTTAGGTACTTTCCTTCTGATCTTTTAAACAGCAAAGTAAACTTTCTCTAGTAGTAGAGTGAATCTTTGTTTAGCTATGTTGTTAAAGCAACGCTTCGCGAACAGCTTTGTATAATCGTTTGAGAAATAGGGGCATAATCATAGACGTCCTAAGGCGAAAAGGAGGGAGGAATAGCAACGCAATGCTATTTAAAAGTACCTAACTAAAAAGGAACTTGGCTAACGTGTTCTAATTTAAAAGAACTATATTACATTTTTCAAAGAGTAGGGATTTCAGTGGATTTACCTTTGAATGTGACCTTGCTATTATAGTTTAAACCTAACCTACAAATAACCCACCTTTCTATTTACTCACCTATGCAATGAAACTGCGGAATTATTATTTGACTAATACTTGACACTTGCGCCTTATTTTAATTAGTCTCTAACAAATATCACAAAACTCATAAAATGAAGAAAATTTCAGACCGCTGTGTATAATACATATACAGTGTGACCAGTAAAGTTCGCATCATATGGGATTTTTTTTTATTAATAGCTTTATTCCGAGCTTTATTCGAAATTTGACTTTCGCCTCAAGTTCTGCTTCGATCGGGATGAAAATTAAGCAAAGAAATAGTAGTCACGTGATTCGCATTATCTGTCAAATTTTAATTTTTTTTTTAATATTTTAAAAGTGGGGTTATTTCTGAAAATATCGAAAAAAGTTATAAGAAAATGTTTTTTTAAATGCAGTTTCTAGCCCACATGCAAAATTTCAGCTGCATAAGATAATTTTGATTTTTTACCCACCACTTAAATTTATTTTTCACTTAATGAACACTTTACTGATAACACTGTGTTCTTTTTTGTCTTAATATTAAGGTGTATTACTTTCAGACACAAACTACGTTTTCAAAAGTACTTATTTTATGAAGTTACCTCATACACAGGGTCCAAAACAAATAAACTTTGCATCACATGCGAATGCGACCAAATTTTAATAGCCCGATTTTGTAGAAAAACACATTTAATATGGCGCTACTTTAAAGAAAATGTTTCTAAAACAAATCCTTGTCACAACTGAGAAGTAGGTTGCGTTGAGTCTTATTTTGCAAAAGTGGTGCAATTTACAAAATATAGGTAAAAAATCGAAATTATCTGCTGAAATTGGGCTGGAAACTGCATTTAAAAAAAACTTTTTCTAATAACTTTTTTCGATATTTTCAGAAATGAATTGAATAATATTTTTGGAAAAAAATAAAATTTGACAGATAATGCGAATCACGTGACTACTATTTTGTTGCTTAATTTTCATCTCGATCGAAGCAGAACTTGATGCCAAAGTCAAATTTTGAATAAAGCTATTAATAAAACTCCCATATGATGCGGACTTTAGTGGTGACACTGTATGTAAGTGCCTCTTGGGCTGTGCCTCTCTGTTATTTCGCAAAAATAAAAACTGTACATATTCGTTTAAAAAGATTAACGAAAAAAGTTGTGCCCTCATTTATTCTGACCCAGATTCCGAGGTAAAAATGTTTGTTGTTATAATATGATATGAACTTGATCTTTACCGCTATTTGCCTTGGCTTGGCGAAAGTCGGAGGAGTTTTTATTGAATACTAACTAGATTTTGTGGGAAGTGGGAGTCCCTATTGTTTGCGTCTTCTTTCTTGTCACGACAAAGACGGTTTGTATTCTATTATTATACAGGGTGGCCCTTTAGTGTGGCAAAGTACAATAGCTCCGTTACTATTTCAAATACATTAAAAATATTAATACAAAAGTTGAAGGGCAGTAAGTGACTTATAACGTAAAATTATTTTTAACTCTATAGGGTGACTCAAAAAAGCGGAACAAGAAAAAATGTACTTTTTTCAAATGGAACACCCTGTATATTTTTTCATTTTTAAATTCTACATAGAATTATAATTATTTTTTATTAAATACGTTATTAGTCTATACTTTATAGTTTCCGAGATATTGACTCTTGAAAAGTGACATTTTTGAACTTTGACAGCTTCTAACTTTCTAACAGTACGTCTTAGAGCAAAACGGCTTACATGTCCCTATCTTCAATTTTTATTATCTTCCCAAAAAAATCAACTTCCAGTTAAACCGGAACAACTATATTTCCTGCTTTCGAGTAACATCCGGTTTAACCGGAAGTTGATTTTTTGGGAAGATAATAAAAATTAAAGATAGGGACATGTAAGCCGTTTTGCTCTAAGACGTACTGTTAGAAAGCTAGAAGCTGTCAAAGTTCAAAAATGTCACTTTTCAAGAGTCAATATCTCGGAAACTATAAAGTATAGACTAATAATGTATTTAATAAAAAATAATTATAATTTTATGTGGAATTTAAAAATGAAAAAATATACAGGGTGTTCCATTTGAAAAAAGTACATTTTTTATTGTTCCACTTTTTTGAGCCACCCTATAGAGTTAAAAATAATTTTACGTTATAAGTCACTTACTGCCCTTCAACTTTTGTATTAATATTTTTAATGTATTTGAAATAGTAACGGAGCTATTGTACTTTGCCACACTAAAGGGCCACCCTGTATGAACAGTTTTACAGCAATTAATTCGTTTTCCGTTACCGAATCCGTTGATAACATCAGTAACGTGGCGGTTTTAATTAATCACTTACGACAGTTTATTTATCTGAAAGAAAAATGTTTAGGGGTAAAGGGGAAGCCGGCGTACAAGTCTGTTAGATTGAATAAAATGATTGAATACGCAGTACCCAAAATCTTTGATGTTATTAAAATATTTTGGTAGTAATTAAGGATATTGAATGCTCTTTCGCTAGTTAAGTATTTTATCTCATGTTAGAAATTTACAGCCAAAGCAGTGAGGTTTTAGTATTTACTAAGTATAGGTATAATTTATCCAAACTCAGTTTGAGGACATTCCAATCATTCCATACGGCGGTAAACAGTCTCAAAGAGACCGACCTCACAACCAGGGTTGTCAGATCTTTCTTCTTCAATTCTTTAAGTTTTTTTATTAAAGATGTTTCATTTATATCAGTATTCAATTGTTAGTCAGTAACTTTCTTTGAAAGCTAGTTTGCAAATATACTTTAAACCGAGAAGTTTTGAGTGTGACAGAAAAAAATAACAAGCCATTCATTGTTATAATAATACATTCTTTAGTCCTTAAGAAACAATATAACTGAAATCAAGACAAAAAGTGTTTTCAGTGTTTAAAAACAACTAATTAACAAACCCTTGTTTCTCGTATACTTATACATAATATATTAACAAAACAGAAAATTTGGTAGAACTGGCAACCGTTCACAATTTATGCACGTTGTCAGGGGTGATAAGCGCCAGTTAATGCGGCTGGTATAAGCCCGTTTAACGATCGATTCTGTCAGACAGAGATAGGCCAGTGACCGCCGATTGCGTGGAAAAGACGAAGATAAAATATACGTGATTTGGAACTTATGGACCGGCCGGGGAATGGTCCCAGAATGGAGTTCTGGTAAAAAAATTAAAGCATTTTCTGAGCAGTATCGTGCCGTGTCAGGTTTATTTTTCTGGTTTTAGTTTTGTGTATAGAATCTTTGAGTTTATTATTTTAATATAATATTATTATATATACAGTGGGTTTATAAAGTGTAGTATGTACAAACACCTAATGTTAAACAAACTTATAAGTGTGTATACGCATTTTAATTATTTGTTTGGGACGCCTATGGTTAGGAGTTTCATACTGTTTTATGTCATTAAATTGACCTAAGAAACACTGTACAGTGTGTACAGCCAAATGGAATAAATTCGATAATAAATACATGGGGGCGTGTACAAAAAAACGATCGGACACGTCGATTGGTATTTCTAGTTGCGCATTTTTCTCAATAAAAACTTGTATACAGGGTGTGTCATGTAACAGTTGCCAATACCAACTTTCTTATTTTAAATGCAATACTATGTATTTTATTCAATTTTTGGATTCTTCAGAAAATTTTAGACATATTTCATGTACAATATCCTATATATACCTATCTTCAACTGTTTCGGAAATATTAATTGATTCCTCATTCCAGATTTATTGCAAAATTTAACAACACACTAAAATTCTGTTTATTTCTTAAAAACGTAAAAAACATTAATGTAGGTGATGTTGAAAATGCTCGCCTCGAACGTCTTGGCAACATCCTAATCTTAAATACCTAGATATTTCTTTCTAATGTTACTGAACATCTCAGGTGTGATCGATCTAATCGCGAGCGTTATTCGTCTTCTTAAGTCAGCTAACTCGAGGGGTTTAGTTTTATATACAATATTTTTGACATAACCCCATAAGAAGAAGTCTAATGGCGTCAGATGAGGGGATCGTGCTGGCCATTCCATCGCTCCACGCCTCCCTATCCACCGATTTGGAAATACCCGGTTGATGTACTGCCAGACATTAATTTGGTAATGGGACGGTGCTCCATCTTGCTGAAACCATATCATATTCGCTAGAAGTTTGTGGGTTTGCTCGATCAGGATACAAGTTTGTTTTCGATTTGTGTCCGTGTTTTATCTCCATAACCAATCATCTATAGCAGCGGTTGTCAACCTTTTTGAGTGACGTACCATAAAATACTTTTTATAATTTTAGGTACCACCTAACTAAAATACCTATCTAGCTAGGTTATTTAATTCATTGTAATTCACATGCTGAAATTTTAACCAAAGGATAAAATAAATCTGGTGCTGATTTTAGGTCTGCTTTTGCGTTTTAGGTCTGTTTTTACGTACCACCGCAAATAATTAAATGTACCACCAGTGGTACATGTACCACAGGTTGACAACCGCTGATCTATAGTATTGTTATTTTGTGCATTTCTGTTAATTAAACCATTTTGCTGATATGCAGTTAACGACATTCAAACGACTATAATACTGACCACTACTGTCATTCAGACAGACAACAATTTGCTAAGGTCAGGAGTTTTAAATAAGTAAACAAAACTATTTATACCTTTTTTTAATTTCATATCGAGAAAAAGAATCGCTGAAATGCAATAAATCTGAAAACACTTAATATTTGCGAAACAGTTGATTGTGTAGTTATAGGATATTGTTCATGAAATATGTCTAAAATTTTCTGAAGAATCCAAAAATTGAATAATTTACCGGGTGTAACAGGATCATGGTACACACCCCGTATCTCCGTTAGCTTTAAAGGCAATTGATTAAAATTTGGGATATCCCATATACATAATAAGCGGCACTTTATCACCTACAAATGTGTTTTTTTTCACTTCCGGTTTCGCCGGAAGTAACACCAAGTTTCGATTTTTAAATGGAACACCCTGTACATTATTACATTTTTGAATTCTGCATAATTTTCTGAATCCAATGATACCACAAAAGTGACTTTTCAAGCGTAAAAAATATTTATTATTTAAAAAACTAACGGAGATAAGGGGGGGTGTACCATGATCCTGTTACACCCGGTATAGGGTGTTGCATTTAAAATAAGAAAGTTGGTATTGCCCATTGTTATATGATACACCCTGTATAAAAAGTTTTTATTGAAAAAAATGCGCAACTAATCGACGTGTTCGAGCGTTTTTTCGGACACGCATACAGTGCCACGAATGTTAATTTTTTTTCTAATTTTGTCTCGAAACAGATCTATTTCGAACGCGCTAGCGAGTTCGAAATATATCTATTTCGAACTCCGAATTTAATTATTTAAAGGTTGGCCCTACATGACATGTTTTATTTCATTGACTTGCGCGGCCTTTGTGAATTACGAGAAAACCCATTTTTCGCAGAGGAAAAATAGCTTGATATCCTACTTTTTTATTCTGTGTGGATAACAGTCATGTATGTTGGTTGCATAAATCTATAAATCAATCTTTTGTAGATGCTTCAAGCTATCATTTTCTGCCAAATCCTATCCAAAATTCAATCTACTAACCTTCCAATGTCGATTTTAACTTAACTTTATTTGAATTTTCCATCTTCCCTATACTAAATTGCAATGCCGTGACGTAAAATCACGCCTTTTGAAATTCGAAAAAAAGTAGCAAAATCGCCCGAATTTCCGAACGCTCTGTATATGTACCGAATGTACAAGGATCACACAACGTATTCCGTCCAATTTCAAATCTCATCGCTAAAATAACTTTAGAATCTCGTGGTGAAAATGGGTCAATAAATCAAAAAATTACAGTTCGCAAAATAATTTTTTTCTACTCCTTACTCGGTAAATACTTCATTTTGGTACTGATTTTAGGGAGGTAAGTACGTTTTACCTCCCTAGGGAGGTAAGTAAATACTTACCTCCCTAGGGAAGTACAAAGTACGCCAGCATAGAATTCTCGGTGACTCTTTCATCACTTGCATTAATACTGCACCAATCCTTGAAGTCCTTGTAACACCGATTGTACCGTTCCTTCGATTTCTGAGGTAATAGAGCAGCGCAAGCTGCATTCGCAACTGCATCGATATTAATTTTTCCGATTACTTAAAAAAACTGACACTGACAGAACGTTTGTTTGATTATGAACATTATGAATTCCATAGCAATCAACGTGTCAACACTAGGAAACCTGTCATACATACAGGGTATTTCAGTTGGATAGCTCAAATTCTAAAATTAAAAAACATTTTTTTTAAAATATAATACAAAACTCGGGAGGCAGTATTCTTGACGAGTCTCGGACTATTTTGCAAGCCCTCGCTATCGCTCGGGCGCAAACTATGTCCTCGACTGGTAAGTATCACCTGCCTACCTTGTAGTGTAAATAACTATTGTTGTCCAGAGGCTACTATGATAAAAAATAGTGTTACAAACATAAAATTTAGACATAAAAATTAACAAAATTTGAAGGATTTATTTTCTTTTTAAATATGTGTTTTTTATTGAAAAAACTACAAATTAGAAAAAATAGTACGTGTTATATTAAGCAATTTTAAGCACTTGTCCCGTTATAAAACTCGCCGCAAGCGGCTCGTTTTTTAACATGGACGCGTGCTATAAAATGATGCTTTATAAAACGTGTACGTTAATATAATAATTTGAACAAAACACCAATTTTTGCCTTGTTATGAAGTTTTATATCTTAAGTATCAGCTGACGCCGTATTTGATGTCAAGGCATACTATTAAAAATCCAAAACCCGAAAATTGCGGACCATCTTTAAAATTGAAAATACGAATATCGATTTCGATATTATCCCTTATTTCTGGTCAAACTGACATATTATACAGATCCCGAACCCATTATGTTCGACAATTTCGTTCCAAAGGTTTATAGGTATAACTTATAAACCGAAGTCGAAATAACCTTGACCTTTTTTGATAGCGAAAATTTTATTAATTTAAATCGAGATCTCGGATCAAGGCCCTCTGGGATTTAAGTAGGAGTGAGGGAATTCACGAATTTATAATTACACTTGTTGTTTTAATTGCATACTACATAAAATATATACAGTATCCGCGGAAAAGTTTGGAAATCATTTTTTATGCGTTTTTTTGCAAATCTGTTTTTGGCATTAGGTTCTGCATGACCCAAAACAAAAGCGTAAAACTTTTGACTTGTGACGTTCGTTAGACCTGTCAAATGTCATTTAAAAGTTTCAAACTGTCGAAAGTGTCATTTTTTTTAAGATACGAAAAAAAGTTATAAGAAAATATTGCTTCTCATCATATTTTGAGTCTATACCAGGTATTTTCGTATCTATAAAAAAAAGACAGTCGCCAGTTTGAATTGGGAATGGAAAATAAAACCCAAGACAAACGTTTAAGCAAAATTCCCATTAAAAACAAACCTAATATGCACAGATGATACTTTACGTTTCTACATTACCAGATTTTTAGCAACTTTTAGTCTTTCAAACATTTGGTTCCCACTAACGAGTACAAATGGGGAAGATAAACTAGTAGAATCGACTCTTTTAGGCGTTTCGCTCGAAAAAAAATATGGAATGAAGGCGAATCCGAACCCTTAAGAAATTAGCGTCTCACTAAGATAATTGATTGGCCAGAAATGCTTTAATATATCTGATATGAATCACCATTTTGTCCATTCTCAACAAAGAAATTTACCGGAAGCTATAGCTAGTTTATAATAAGAAGACCCTTGTTTGTTTAGGGTTTAAGCGCCCTTCTCTTGGGATCCAACAGGCGCGAGCAAAACAATAAACAATTTCTTTAATTTTAAGTCATTTAGACTAGAAATATTGTAAGAATAACACCGCTACGTCACCACTAGATTAAATAAAGTGTTCTATTTGGATTTTCGTAGGACAAATCTGTTTAAGAGCTCGCCAATTTATCAAATGTAACTTGTTTAATGAGTATATGTCTAACAATGACATAGATACTACCAGTTTAAACAAATTTAAGAAATTATTGAATAGCAGGTTAACTGTGAAATAGGATATCTTGAGTGTTGTATCTGTTAATGGCTGTTGCATGAATCAATAAATAAATTTGTTCTCGGTCTACGCATATTTAAACTCATTTATTTAGATTTAGGGACTTTAAATAAAGTATATAATATGTATGTATATATACTAACACTTAACTGCCACGATGTTATAAAAATAAACGAGAACAATAAACGACGCTTGTGGTAAAACCCAAACTGGGCGGTGCTGTAGTCAAGCCCGTTGCTAATTGAGGGCGGTGTTATTCTAACAGTATTCTATCTCTACTAGTCTATAACAGAAATTGTCGTCATAGCTCAGCTCAAAATGTGTACCTTCTTCTGATAATATTATTTAATTAGCATTCGTTGGCTAAAACCACTTCCAAATTTGTCTTATAAAGCGTATATACCGTGTTATTTTATTTTCCTAAAGCTTAAAGCTGTTTGGCATTCATTATTCATCGTATGTACACCTAAGTGAGTAACTTATTATTAACAGAGGCATAAGCATGCAGGCGTTTATGTAAGAGACGTTTAATTCAGTGGCGCAACCCCCAGAAAATATAACAAAAAGGAAATAAAATATAAAAAACACATTATTATTCCTTCATATCGCAATAAAATTCTACTTATATTGGTATATTCAAGGCAAATCATTCAATTCTACCTGTCACTTAGTGGTCGGTGTAATCAGACCCGGTTTAAGGAGAGGATCTGAAAGATTAACGACGCCATTATCGTCAATTCGATTTGCCTTACTACTGACGATTCGCATGCGCACTGCAGTGCTGTGTTGATCAGAGTAGTTATTTTTATGCTTTTGGCATATGAAGAAGAAAGACAGCCATATTCTGGAGCTGGTAGAGCAAGGCAGATGTTAGTCAGCCGGTCATAGTTTTGTTTACTTCCGTTTTGTGCAATTACGGAACCTTTCCTGTTAAAACAAACACATTTTTCTAGAATTCTAAGGAGAGATGACATCTAGATAGACTAGAAAATATCGTGTTAACAGTAAAAATTGTTGTTTTTACTTCAGTTCTGAAAATCGACGTGTTTACTTTCAAGGATTTTAAGGTAAATGGTGGCAATTTTAGTGGTTTTAAAAAATTGTTTTTTTTTTAAGTTTCTGTGCGTTTATTTAAAAAAAAACACGCCGGCATACTATTCGTCAATGCTTCCCTGACCAGCCCTTCCAAAATTGGATACTAATTTTTTTTAAATAATTGCAAGGTTCCGGAAGTTACACCTGCATTTCATGTTCATATATTTCTACAAAATAAAAAGTTCTCAAGAGATGTATAATTTTTGCAAAAAAAAATGAACCCCCTTAAGTGGGCTTTATTACCGCCACTTACCGGAGACCTGTCATATCATAGAAAGTCCGGTATAAACATGTCGGCCCGGCACAAAAGTACGTTTATACAGTGAGGACCTAAAGTCCCCTCCCCCTCTAACTTCTAAACCGTTCGGTATATTTTAATGAAATTTTGAACGATAATATTTGAGCAAGTCTTGCACTTTTTGACATACCAATGACAGCTTTAAATGTCAAGATGACAGCTGGGTCCGCTTTTGGAATATTTTTTTAAATGGAACACCCTGTATATTTTTACATTTTTAAATTCCACATAAAATTATAACTATTTTTTATTACATTAGTCTATACTTCACAGTTTCCGAGATATTGACTCTCGAAAAGTGACATTTTTGAATTTTGACAGCTTATAACCTTCTAACAGTACGTCTTAGAGCAAAACGGCTTACATGTCCCTATCTTCAATTTTTATTATCTTCCTAAAAAAATCAACTTCCGGTTAAACCGGATGTAACTCGAAAGCAGGAAATATAGTTGTTCCGATTTAACTGGAAGTTGATTTTTTGGGGAAGATAATAAAAATTGAAGATAGGGACATGTAAGCTGTTTTGCTCTAAGACGTACTGTTAGAAGGTTATAAGCTGTCAAAATTCAAAAATGTCACTTTTCGAGAGTCAATATCTCGGAAACTGTGAAGTATAGACTAATAATGCATTTAATAAAAAATAATTATAATTTTATGTGGAATTTAAAAATGTAAAAATATACAGGGTGTTCCATTTAAAAAAATATTCCAAAAGCGGACCCAGCTGTCATCTTGACATTTAAAGCTGTCATTGGTATGTCAAAAAGTGCAAGACTTGCTCAAATATTATCGTTCAAAATTTCATTAAAATATACCGCACGGTTTAGAAGTTAGAAAGGGGGGGGGACGGACTTTAGGTCCTCACTGTATATGAATGAAATGATGTATCTACGTTTGGTTTATCGTCGTTGGGTGCATACAACCCCCAAAGCACGAGCCGTCACTGGGTTAACGAGAACGACATAAAGAAAACAGTTCACTGTTAAAAATGCAAATTTATACGGCAGGGCAGGATGGCAACGCGAATGTTTAGCGGGTAAAAGTAATTATATTGCACGACCAGGGAATATGGTCCAACAAAACTTCTGAAATGCACAAGTGAGTAAAACAGTATTATTTCTAGAATACAAAGCTATAGCACCAATTAGTGGGTATATGGGTTTATATTATGTTTTTTTTTTGAAACCTGGTTTTTGTTAAGAGGGACGTTTACGAATGGCGCATTCGCCATTTCTTTTTTTGTTCAATATTTCGTTATTTTTTCTTTTTATTCAAATTTCGGCCAAATACCTATATTTGGAGTACAATTATTACGTTAAAAAGGTTGGATTTATAAAGAGATAAAAGCAGAAAAACATACTTACGCAAATTTGACCAAATTTCGTTTTATGCTTTTATCGATTTATCAATTAAATTTTTTTTAATTTTCGGATATTTGGTCGCTTTTTGAAAATAAAAAATAAAGGAAATATAATAATAATAATAATAATAATAAAAATAATGACGTTTATTAGCCCTTTTTAAAATACACAAAAGTTGATAGTTACTTATAGAAAATAACAATGTTGACACAAAAAAAGGTAACAATCTCAATAACTTTAGATTATACGGACTAATAGGCCGTTGTGTCAGCTTTCCCAACAGATTGTCGGGGACTGTTGCAGCCTTTGTATACCTAAATCTATAATATAACTAAGACTAGTAATTAGAATAATAATATATAATAAATACGAATACTAATAACACAAAACAAACATGAAATATGCCACGAGTATTATCCATAATCAAAATAAAAGACAACATAATTGCAGATAAATTATATAATATTCAAATATTATATGTAAGTAAAAACAAAAAAGTTTCCAAGCACAAAAAAATGAGAAAAGAAAAGGAAAAAAAAGTTGATAAGAAAAAAAAACACGTTACTCTTGAAACACATGATCAAAAATCATACCTGAGCAGATAACAATTTGAGTTTTTTTTTAGTAAGTTAGGCAGCTCAACGAGAGGTGGGTTGGTTGGTGTTCAATAATTAGGGAACTTTTCAATTTTTTTTTTTCAATAATATGATTAAGTTAGGCCTAAAAAAAATATTTCCCAATTATTACTCCTTAAAAATCAGTAATAAGTTGGTAAAAATTCTTTAAAGTTTCGCGCGTGTCAAAAGCATTTCAAACGACCTTTTAAGCGCGCCAAGCCCGATGACGTCAGAAAGTATGACTTTTCCGTCATCCGTCATCCTGACCGGTGGCCGAGCTACCGAGTTTGCATTTGGATTGCCGTGCGTTATTGGTATTGTATTGTTGTTTTAAGGTGGAATTCTCAACGTCGTTCAATTTATTGCCAACCTATAACCTATTTCGTGGATGTCACACACGAATTATACTTCTTGACGTCACGACCCGTTTTTACCCGCTTGGGATAATTTGAATTTTGGGGCCTTTTTAAATCTTGCTAGCGGTCTTTTGGGACGAAATATGTTGTTTTTTTTTTTGCTGCCATATGTTTTATGACAATTTATAGAATTTTTTCCCCATTTAAAATTTTTGTCAAGTTCTCTATTGGCAGCGTAATACGGGAAAGATCGCTTAAATAGCTCTTTATAATTCAAACGAATATCTAGAATCTAGAAGATAGATAGATTTAACGTCGGTTCGAAAGGTTAAGTTTCGATATAGATATAATGGATGTTTTTTTAAATTATATTAAACACAAAATTGAAGCTATGCAGCACCCGTCGATTGTGCATGTTAAGCTAGTTAAGCTCCGCAAGTATGTAAAGCAGGACTTCTGTAGTTTTTGAATTCTTTGAATATCCAAAGTATCCAAGCAAGTAGGTACCGTACAAATTATCACAAAAATTCAGCTGTGACAGTATAAGTGATTCGCATAGTTGGGCCTTAACATTACAATTAAGAGTGTGACGCAGTGAGAAAATGCTATTTAAGGAAGATTTTAATTTGGACGTGCTATGTTCTTTATATCTTAATTTGTTGTCAAGTATAAGTATATTTTTAGCGTTTTTCTTAATTGGGATTTCTACGCCGGATTTTTTTAAATTGACTGTTCATAACATTAATTCTTGACGATCCACTGCAAAATAGAATAGCCAACGTTTTGTTCGGATTTAGTTTAAGTAAATGTTTTTTTGGAGAACGAGTGCAATCGTTTAAGATCATCATTGATCTTCTCATAAGCCAGTAAATTCTCAGAGGGCTGATCTATGTGATGGTTACAGTATTTTAATTGTTTAACAAAAGTGTACGTATAAATTGAGTATTGAATTGGGCCCAAAATACTCTCCTGGGGAACACCGTGATTTACGTTTAATACAGCAGATTGTTTACCATTTATGGTGTACCCTATCATTCAAAAGCAATACACAATTTTTGCTGCCATATGTTTTATGGCAATATACAGGGTGTTAATTAATGTCATGCAGATATTTCAAGGGATGATAGTACTCGTCAAAATAAGAAAAAAATGCAAATATATGCATGGTCCAAAACGCGTTATTTTCGTTATACAGGGTGGCAAAGTTTCAATTTTTTTTTCTCGTATTTTGCGTTTTCTCTCTTATATTCTGCGATAATTGTTTCAAATTTGGAACACTAACCCTTTTTTAAAATCTTTACAATAAAGTATCAAAATTGTCGGTCGCAGTATACAGGGTGTTACATTTTCTTGAATCGGCTACAATTTTATCTTTCAGAACTTTTTTTTTGGCTCCCTGTATGAATTCCGGTATAAAATTTAAACTCTCTGTTCCTTTGTTTAGCGTTCTGATCTCTTGCACTATTCTCGTATCTGTGATCGTTTTCAATTTATTTGCAAAAATATCCATCGATGGAAATTAAGTGTAGGCGAAATAACGCAATAATAAATATGAGAAAAAAAATAGAGTGTCTTTCAGTCTATGAGGCGAAGACTTGATTCGTGCATTTTAGCAAGAGGCGGACATTTTCAACAGTTTTTATCATTTTGTTTTATTTTTATTTGACTAACTAATAAATTGTTTTGATACACAGCTTTTTACTCTGCGTTATTTCGCCGACTTTTAATTTCCATCGATGGCTATTTTTGCAAATAAATCGAACACGGTCACAGATACGAGAATAGTGCAAGAGACCAGAACGCTAAACAAAGGAACAGAGAGTTCAAATTTCATACCGGAATTCATACAGGGAGCCAAAAAAAAGTTCTGAAAGATAAAATTGTAGCCGATTCAAGAAAATGTAACACCCTGTATACTGCGACCGACAATTTTGATACTTTATTGTAGAGATTTTAAAAAAGGGTTGATGTTCCAAATTTCCAAACAATTATCGCAGAATATAAGAGAGAAAACGCAAAATACGAGAAAAAAAATTGAAACTTTGCCACCCTGTATAACGAAAATAACGCGTTTTAGACCATGCATATATTTGCATTTTTTTCTTATTTTGACGAGTACCATCACCCCCTGAAATATCTGCATGATATTAATTAACACCCTGTATACTTGTGATTTATAGAATTTTTTCCCCATTTAAAATTTTTGTCAAGTTCCCTATTCACTAAACTACACAAAAACCAGAAATCCGTAAGAGGGTATTTTAAGCACGCTAAAGAAGGACAGGCCGATAACACGAGGTTTGTGCGCATGCCCGATGCTGCTCAGAGAGAAGGCAGCTGACCGGCGAGCCATGCGCTCGGACGTATTTTTTCACCCATAAAACGTAACTTTTGTTTGTGCTGGAGACGTGTCTAAATGTAAATATATGTCTATGAAAGCTCTAAGGATGTCTGCCATTGATACGAAAATGAAATGGCGAATGCGTCACTAGTGTTTGCTCTTAAAAGCAAAAGGTAAATCACAATACAACGCCCTTTAATTATTTAACAAAATTAATCTTGATTGATTACTTAAACAAAACGTGATTTTGTAAAAGTATTTAAAAATTTTAATCGCTCCTGCTTCTGACAACATCGACAGATCAATTTTCCGTGTTGGAACATTGAGCGTCTTAAAGGAAAGCGTAGAATTAAGCGTCTAATCTTAAACTTAAACGTAAACTGATGGAAGGAGTTGAACGCCTACTTAAGTAGGTATTTTATTTTTGTTTAGTTTTATAGGTCTGGGCTAGACGGGGCGATTTTTTGATTTGTCGATAGTCGATACGTGTTGGTACTGTGCTTCTGTCGTGTCAATATAACAATACACTATAAAAACCTAAGGCATATTTCAAAGATTCTTAGACAGGCAGGATTACGATCTTTTATCGGGGTAATATTATAAGTGCATCTAATTTTTCCGAAAAAATTTGGAAAAACGAGTTGACAAAATACGTGTCAACGAGTTATTTGAATTTTTTCATAGGAAAAATTAGATGAACGAATGATGTTTGG
This sequence comes from Polydrusus pterygomalis, assembly GCA_963969555.1. Taxonomy (NCBI): domain Eukaryota; kingdom Metazoa; phylum Arthropoda; class Insecta; order Coleoptera; family Curculionidae; genus Polydrusus; species Polydrusus pterygomalis. The sequence continues at coordinate 22,926,137 of OZ018378.1, read as the reverse complement.
CAAGATTATTCCCTGACTGACTGAAAAAAAAGCCTATTTACTGTTGTAATCCACAAAAAAAGTTTCCTATAGCTTTTTGGCGACGATGTTCCACATTATTGTAACGCAATGTTCTTTATACTCCTCACCATTGACTTTACGCATATTCCAAGCCCAGTTTTTGAGAATTAAATTCAAAGTGGATGCTGTTCTATTTTTATCAATTACGTACTTTTTTTCAGAGCAAAAACTCATAAATTGCTTCCAAATAATGTTGTGTGTCTTCACTGTATTACTAGGTACGCTATTTTAGTATTGAAAATACTACTGGGATCGTTTTTAGGTATGCAAACTTTGCATTGGTGTCGCGGTGTCGCGACCCAACACCGCAATATCTCGAGCGGTCTTGTAACATAATACCTACTCTGATAATACTTGGTAAATATAAATATGAATAACAGCGTAAAGTCGGCAAGTAAATAATGTTTAGTTTTAGTTTGTGTTTTAAAGAATGCCATAATAATTTTTTTTAAAAGTGTTTTATTAAGATAAGTTATATAATTATGTATATTTGTGTTTTGAAGACTGCCATAATAATTTTGTTAAATAAGGTAAGTTCACGTTATTTAAATCGGAATATTATATCGAAAAAAAAAGAGTGGGAGGCAAAAAGTGGGAGCACAATAATTGCATATACAGGGTCCGCCCAAATTTGGTTAACAAATGGGATAATTTTTTTATTATTGATTTCTCAGAAAATGTTATTGTACATAAAAGTTTTGCATCTTGAGTAAATCATTTTGACGTATTCAAATCTTCTGTGGCATATACAGGGTGAATATAAAATAGAAAAATATGACGTCAGTGACTCAAAATTTTTAAAAATTTAAAAACTGAAACAGCCATATTAAAGAACTAATAAATCCAAGATAAAAAGTTAAATAAAGTTTTTTTTAGTGCTAATAGTTTTCAAGAAAAGTCAAGTTAAAAATCAAATTTTTGCTCTTATTGAATTTTTACACTTTTCGTATTAACTTTACATATTAACTGTTAATATGGCTGTTTCAGTTTTAAATTTTTAAAAATTTTTGAGTCACTGACGTCATATTTTTCTATTTTATATTCACCCTGTATATGCCACAGAAGATTTGAATACGTCAAAATGATTTACTCAAGATGCAAAACTTTTATGTACAATAACATTTTCTGAGAAATCAATAATAAAAAAATTATCCCATTTGTTAACCAAATTTGGGCGGATCCTGTAGAATTAAAGAACATTTTTTAAACTTTTACAAAATACAAATTAGAGTGTGGGCTTTAATTATTTTTTCCGTCGACCGTGTATTCACAACCTTAATTAATGTATAAAAAATCATACATTAATGGCCCCTATTAATCCATGTTTTTTTTTATTAATAAACGATTTTAGGCAACCAAACATACTACAAAGCACGTACTGCCGCGTACATAATGGCTTTGCCATAGTTCTGTCGATGTCAATAAGTTTGAAATTCAAAAATTTGTTGGTACAACGCTTATAATATGTAGTTTGGTTCTAAATAAAAAAAAATATAATCTATTAACAAGACAATAGACGGGAAAATATTGTAACTAACGCGTATATTAAATAGCGATTAATAACCTCAACAAATTAACGTGCTCGCTGCGCTCACACGTTAAAATTGTCTCGATATTATTAATCGCCCAAATTAATACACTAGTTTGTTAAATTACTATTAAAATTTTTTGAGTCACTGATGACGTCATATTTTTCTATTTTATATTCACCCTGTATATGCCACAGAAGATTTGAATACGTCAAAATGATTTACTCAAGATGCAAAACTTTTATGTAGAATAAAATTTTCTGAGAAATCAATAATAAAAAATTATCCCATTTGTTAACCAAATTTGGGCGGACCCTGTAGAATTAAAGAACATTTTTTAAACTTTTACAAAATACAAATTAGGATGTGGGCTTTAATTATTTTCCGTCGACCGTGTATTCACAACCTTAATTAATGTATAAAAAATCATACATTAATGGCCCCTATTAATCCATGGTTTTTTTTTATTAATAAACGATTTTAGGCAACCAAACATACTACAAAGCACGTACTGCCGCGTACATAATGGCGTTGCCATAGTTTCTGTCGATGTCAATAAGTTTGAAATTCAAAAATTTGTTATAATATGTAGTTTGGTTCTAAATAAAAAAAAATATAATCTATTAACAAGACAATAGACGGGAAAATATTGTAACTAACGCGTATATTAAATAGCGATTAATAATCTCAACAAATTAACGTGCTCGCTGCGCTCACACGTTAAAATTGTCTCGATTATTAATCGCCCATATTAATACACTAGTTTGTTAAATTACTATTAAAAAATTTTTTGAGTCACTGATGACGTCATATTTTTCTATTTTATATTCACCCTGTATATGCCACAGAAGATTTGAATACGTCAAAATGATTTACTCAAGATGCAAAACTTTTATGTAGAATAAAATTTTCTGAGAAATCAATAATAAAAAATTATCCCATTTGTTAACCAAATTTGGGCGGACCCTGTAAAATTAAAGAACATTTTTTAAACTTTTATAAAATACAAATTAGAATGTGGGCTTTAATTATTTTCTCTATTTAAAATAAGCCTCTCTTATGGGTGGTGCGCAGGGAAGTTCTAAGAAAATTGTATAGGTGGTAAATGTGGTCTGAAAAAAAGAAAACACAATTTTTAGTACTTGATAAAAATTTAATTGCGGTTAAAAGTCAACTTGAAATTTTGGGTAAACATAAACACAACAAGTAGTGAATTATATTGGAAAATATGTAACTTACATCACATAGGACATTAAAATTTTAAAGCTGTGTCAGGTATTTTCAATACATAGGATGCTTGCGTAAGGTGCAAGATCTGAGAATTTTTTTTAAAGTTTGACATCCTGTATCGTAAAAACTATGCATTTTCGGACCCATGTTTATATGAACTGTTCTTCTTAAAATCACTTAAAGAAGCACCCCTTGGGTTTAGCCACATACTTAAATAACACCCTGTATATTTTAAAATGTAATTTACACGCGACTGACAAACGAAACCTCATTTTTCTTTACAAAAATCAATATTTATTAGAGCGATGCATTGATAATAAAATAATACTGTGTGGTATCTCGCGTTTTATTATGTTGTTTATTTATACAATATAATGAAGCTGTTATATTACCCATTTGCTACCTACGCAAGTATGGATTTTATTTATGTATAAAAATACATCGTATAGACAGCCGTATTTATTATCAAACATTAACCCGACCTTGGATAACAAATGCTTATTTTGAATTTTTCTGATATTTAAGTATAAGGTACTTACTGTGCGTAGCTCAGTGGTAGAGATACCGCTTACGGCCGTGGCGATCCGGGTTCGATTCCCGGAGTGGGCATACGCATAATAAAAAAGTATGACCGAATTTTAGTTGGTTGGTGGAAGATCGTCTTTCGGAGGAGACGTAAAGCTGTCGGTCCCGGCCATCTCTGGTCGTTGTCACGCTAGAGGCGCTTGCGCGACCTGAAAACTCTAGCACCAGACTTGAGCACCACAAGTTACACGAACTTTTTTTTACCATGCGAGCAAAAGTTATTTGCATCGAAGAGGGCTTGGATTAAAAAACGTAGTGCTTGGTTTAGATCACAATGATATGGCATTGAATATCAAACTATATAAGAATGACGGATGTCCGAAAAAAGTTGAAAACCCATTTTTTGACGTATTGGAGCGGGTTTGGCCGCCATTGTGGAGTTGATCGTAACTCTAACCTTAAATCTGTCGCCTGTCTGTCGTTATAATGCAGCTCCTCGGCAACAGATGTCTCAAATTCACTGATGTGATGTCGTGGTGTTGCCGCATATCGTATTTTATTGGAATTTTTAAGAATTCAAGCATTTTTAACAGACAATAAAATAGGAGGTTCTCAATTCCAGCCGAATGTATGTTTTTGATAATAATATGTACGCTGATTACTCCGGGGTAATTGGACCGACTTTCATAATGATTTTACCGTTGCATTAGGTGTTAAATGTTAAACAAATAAAAGTAGATAAAAAGCGACAGCAAGTATAACTAAAATAGGTTTTATTTCGTCGAAAAATAGCAAAATACGTAATACACTAATACAAACAAACTGGATGTTTCTTAAGTAAGAAAGTAAAACCTATTTATTTTAACCATTTTGAAAAGTAGTAGGTATCTTATAATTGAAAATTAAAACCAAGTTATACAAACAAACCGCACATCTTTCATATTTTACCCAACATATACGTTGTATTAACGTTGGGACGTCAAAAGGTTGAAAATATTATAAGCTGCAAAGCAATTCAAAATAGGGACATTTTTAAGTCTAGACTATACTATAGGTAGGAAAATAAATGTAAGCTACTTAAATCTAGGATAGGTGTAGGTACTTATGTGAAATCAAGTTTTACGATAAGCTATAAAAATAAATTTAAAAAACTCATGCAGCAAGTCAAACAGACAGGCGGCAACAATGCTTTAATTTAGCAGTGAAAAGGTTAGTCGCTTTCTTGTTGGTGAACTCATTGTGCCATCTATGAATTTAACGTAGCAGATTTAGGAAATCGGCTCATATGGCCTTCTTATAGTTTGATATTCAATGGATCTGGGGACGATATATCTAACCATATCTAGGTTAAAATTTTGTCAAATTCATATTATGACATGATATGATGCCAAACTACTGAGTAATAAAATAAGTAGACAAATACAAATTTATTTTTGTTTACAAAATTAACAAAGTAAGAATATACAGAAAGAAAAAGAAAAATAAAATAAATGAAAATGGGACAGGCGTATACAATTTGTTGGCGTATTTTGCATTATTTCACGAACGTTTGCAACAAGTTCTTCTGTTCTTACAGATGGTCTTCCTGCTCCTTTTTTGTGTTGTATAGAACCTGTTTTTCTAAACACAGCCACGGTTCTTTTCAGGTAATGATAAAAATCCCCAACAATAAAAGCAACGTTAGGAAAATGTTCGTGAAAATCGTGCATGCACAAACCCGGATTGTAATGCCACTCACCATTTACTCTAACCCCGTTTCGAAAATACGCTTCAACCATGAATGTTTTGTGCTGTTCCGTAAAGCCCATTGTGCGAATTGTTCAAGAAATTGGAAAAATTACCCATGAATCAAATTACTTGTAACGACTGTCAAAGATGACGGTGACGGAATAACTGATTGATTGTTAATTCAGGTAGTTACTGACACCGGACACCCAACAGGTATTAAGCTTTACGGCAAAGCATTACGTCCTTAGATGCAAGGCCCTCTTTGATGCATTTATTTTTGCTCGCACGGTATAAGCTTTTTAAAGGTGCGACACCATTATTCCACTGAGCTGAGGTGTGTTATATTCGCAGGTTCAGATCGAATCAATCGATCAAAGTGATCTGAACTAGGGGTGTGGTGTGATTTCACGACCTGTGATTTTGTCACAGTCGCGACCAGTTTCGCTTCGACTAAAGGACCTGCGACGACGTGACTCACGTGACCGCGCTGGATATGAGGTTCGCGGACCCGACGCGACGGTGCGGCATAAAAAAGACCTAACGGTGCGGTAGAGACTGGACTGGAAGTGAGTGAGCGACGCGAGCGTAAAAACAGGTCCTGCCGAAACGCCGGAAATGCCGGAATTGGAATCGGTAGGAGAGAGGTCGCCGGAAAGTAGAATGCAGATGCACCGGCAGGCCAGAAAAATTGATTTAAATATTTATATTGTACTTGAGTGTATTGTTATTCCAAAGTCAGTGTGATGACATTCCATACGGCGGTAAACAGTCTCAAAGAGACCGACGTTTACCGCCGTATGGAATGATTGGAATGTCATCACACTGACATTGGATAAATTATACCACTGTATTGTTTTTCCAAAGTCAGTGTGATGACATTCCAATCATTCCATACGGCATACAATGGTCGGTCTCTTTGATACTGTTTACCGCCGGTTGAAATGTCATCACACTGACTTTGGATACATTATACCTTACACCACACCGTATAATCTTAACATAGTATAAAGCAAAGTCGCTATCCTGTCTTATGTGCTTAAATCTTTAAAACTACGCAACGGATTTTGAAGCGGTTTTTTTTAAATATATATAGTGATTCAAGGGGAAGGTTTTTATGTATAACTAGCGCACGGGTGCAATTTCAGAAAGTGGCATGCCGTGTACTAATATATCGGGTTTGTTCGGGTTTGTATTTATACCAGCGGGTTGCAACGCATGCCGGGTACACGCTAGTATTATAATAAAATAGAAAATACCAATTTAATAAAAGAAAAATAAACATTTCGCGGAACTCGTTCAAAAAGTAATTCGGAGAATTCCTTTGAGCGTCGCCGCCGCTTCTATAAAATATGAATCACGTGCTGTGCTGTGTCGAAGCGCAGAAGGAGCTTGTTGGCGGAGCGGAATATAAATAAGTGTGAAACCGCTACCGCGCTGGTACGCTGCCGTTCGTTTGTGCTTTCGCAGCCAGCATCCCTGCAAATTGCAAGTCCGGAGCTGTGACAAAGTCACAGGTTCAGACATGGAGCTGTCACAGCTTGGAGCTGTGACAGGAAAATCACGCTTTTTCCCACCCCTAATCTAAACTGATTTTTAAAATCAGATCGATCCAAATCTCTGTGCCGTATCGACATCTGCCCCTTCCCTTGTATTTTAAGGCGATTCGTCGTGTTACGGTAAAGCTTTCAACTTGGCACCACAAAAATATAAAAATAATGTGAAGTGGAATAACAACGGCGTACTTTTGGGCGCACCAGGAAGATCACATTATGCCTTAACATCGTTGTTTTATCCTGAATTAACTTTTTTAATTATATAATTAAAAATCCTAAATGATTTGCTCCTGTTTTCAATTTATTTGATTACGTCGACTGCCAAGTTTTATATCAAAGAATAAACTCTTCGACTTTTAAGTAGGGATGAAGAGCGCGCCCTCAGATTAAAAGTTTTGTTATTTGACGACTTTACTTTCAGACAACTTTTAGGCAACGATCTTAAAAATTCCAGTGTTGCCACGGTGACTTGTTATAACGCTGTTATAAATTTGACGTTCCGTTCCTTCCAGTTAATTCTGGATGATTGAACATCGTCAGTTAAGTATCTCTAACAAAGACTGATTCGATTTTGGGCAGTGGCTTCCCAGCTACAAAATAACACGCATACCTTATTTTATAAATATGTACTGAATATTACTATTCTTCTTGTAATCGTTTTGCGAAACGTGTCTAATGATTTTTTACCGCCTCCAAGTCTCTAATATTCAATTATTCATTAGCTTTTCTGCCAGCAACGCAGTAGTGCCGCGGTATAGCTCTTTTTTTGCCTATTTCATTAATTATCGCATCTTGGTCTTGCTCTTCACTCGGTCGCTGGTTGACAATATCATGCTTTCTCTGCGCTCGACGTTTTTAGTAAAGTCAATGTATAAAGACATAAATAATGATATAATTTAGGAAACGCTGGCAAGCCCTGAGCGTTGTGCGACCCCTGAGCGTTAAACGGTGCAGCACGCGCGTTAATGAGCCTAATGAATAAAAATGTAGCAATTGCTTTTTCTTAAAAAATTGCTATCGTTTGCTTAAAATGTGATGAATAAATTAAGGAATTGCTTTTTCTAGTGTAGCAATTGCTTTCAACTTTTTAAGGTAGGTCGACCCCTGCAACATTTGCTTGGTAGCAATCAACTTTAGTCCTCCGCGGCATACGGATGCGTTGCTCTTAATTTGTGTCTTCAATTATCGCTAAATATAATATGAACGTCCGTAAGAGAAAAATCTACAGTGTACGTACAAATTGCAGATATGATGACTTCAGAAAGTTATATCCATTTGACTGCGAAAATGTTGAATGGTTGGCAAATTATTTTTTGAGTGATACTGGTAAAAGGCGAGGGGGTGCACTGTCGCCTTAAAATAAGATTAAAGTCTTTCTGCGGAAATTGTCGGATCCGGGCTTTCAAAATTCTGTAGGTGAAGAACTCGGTGTTAACCAAACTACTGTCTGTAAGACACACACTACTGTAATGGATGCAGTTTTGGAGAACGCCAATATTTTTATTAAATTTCCTACAAGTGCTGAAGCTGTTGTGGAAGCTAAACGGTTGTGATCAGAAAGATTTATTTATGTTCCTTCAACTTGTGAACGAATATCAATTGCTTGTCTTTAATTTCTTCATCACTACTATCACTTTCCTCATTTTCACTGAAATCTTCCATATCACAAATATAAGTTTCCTATTTTCCACAAAAACGTAACAGATTACTATTGTACTAAATAAATAGACCAACGTTGTTGTATTTACGTCAACTCTTTTGCAAATTAGGCACCAAACTAAACGTGAAATATATAATCTGAACAAGTGGATAAGCCACGTCCGAACTTGTGTTGAATAAGCATTTGCTAGAGAGGTGTAAGAAAAACAGCAATCGCTTCCAAATTTTATTCATATCAAGATGCTTTTACTTATAGCATTTGCTAGTCAAGCAATTGCTTTTACTAAAAAGTAATTGCTTGAAGTAATTGTGTGTTTCTTGACGAGTGTCGTTTGGCTTTATTTTGTCAGTTATATTTGTTTATTTAGAAATCATAAAGTAATTTTTGTGCATTAAAATTTGATTTCTATACTATTAACGATTGCAAAGATAAATATTTCAATAATAGTTTCAGGTGTTCGGCAGTCACCAAAATCACCAGTAAAATTTACTTACGTACAACATACAACTATTATACAATTATACAATTTAACAGGTATAAATTTGGTATCACTGGGTAGCTAAAGGTTCAAACGTTGTTTGTGTTTTAACATATTTTTAATTTAGGCCTTCCTTTTGGAGGAAATAATTTTTAAAATTGGTCTATTTATACTAACACATGTTTTAGTATATTTTGAAAATGAAATGGTAATCGAAAGATCTGCCGCATGAGAAACTGAACATGCTTGCTCATTCAACAAGACCTAAATAATCTTTTTTCGTACTGCCAGCGTAACTGCCTCTACTTTAATCTTAAAAAATGCTACACTATTACGTTTTCTAGAAATATAAATACAATTTTATCAAATTATACTATCAACAATATACCACTAACAAGAGTCTCTATCGTAAAAGACATAGGTGTTTGTTTTGACTCTAAAATGTTATCGATCACCATATCCAACAAATTACCACCAAAGAATAAAATAACTTCGTTTTATTATAAGAACCTGTAGGGGTTTTAAACAAACGGAATCTATTCCAACATTATATATATCATACTAGCGTGTATCCGGCATGCGTTGCAACCCGCTGGTATAAATACAAACCCGATATATTAGTACCCGGCATTCCACTTTCTGAAATTGCACCCGTGCGAAGCCGGGGCGGGTCGCTATTATACATAAAAACCTTCCCCTTGAATCACTCTATCTATTAAAAAAAACCGCTTCAAAATCCGTTGCGTAGTTTTAAAGATTTAAGCATATATAGCTGGTAGGGGACGGGGGACGAACAGACAGCGACAGCGACTTTATTTTATACTATGTTAAGATGTTAATGTTAATAGTGTACTCTTATTTGGATCTGTAATCTGGAATCCTCAATATGATGTACATATATAGCAGTAAAATTGAGAAAGTACAAGAAAAATTTATAAAATACCTATGCTATCAATTTTATTTATTTAAACGACAACTTTATCTCAATCAAACGAAATTTAAAGTTATTATCACTTGAGGATAGAAGGCAAGTATATACGACATAAAATTTGCCTACTTCTCAACAACATGATCGATTCAACGCCAATTATTAATTTATTAAATATAAACGTTCCATCCTATAAAACGCGAAACCAGTGTTTTTCGATAAATTATAACCCAGTACAACAAATTATCACTCTAACTCTCCTCTGAATCGTTGCTGTAAATCGTATAATACTTCTACACTTTCAAATTTGGTTCAACTGGATATCTGTTTTCTTTCCCCGTTGGCTCTAACCAGTGCACTCAAAAAGTTTTATTTGTATCATATTGCATAGGAAGTAGGAAGTATCTTCTGAATTCAGTTTTAGTATAGTAACACTGATCTGTTAATATTTTGTTTAATATTTAAATTAAAAACATTTTTTTACCTTTAGTTTTTATGTAAGTATAATATACATATTAATATAATAGTGCTATAATATTAGATATATTATTATATATATTTTTTATTTAGTGAATACTGTTCCTGGGTTCGTCCCGTTTGTATTCCTTAATGTAAAATAAATAAATAAATAAGGCTAGGTCTCAAATTTAAAAAGCTAGGTTCACAATTTTTTAAATTGAAGTACATACCGGGTGTTTCTCAAAAGACGTTCACCCCTATAACTTTTCTGTATTTATATATATTAAAATAAAATTTTGAGATTATGCATAAGAGATGAGTGCATTTATTAACATAATTTTCAATTTGTTAGCACTTCCGCTTTGACCGGAAGTGACCTTGACTTTGAAATTTTAAATAGGGCATCTTGTATATTTTTAATTATTGGGATGCAGCATAACATTCTGAGTAAAATGACACCTCACTTGTCATTTTTTGACGTGTTATAACATTTTAAATGTTTATTTTTTATTTTCAATCTAGAGTGCTACAAATTAATTAAAACTGTTAATTTATAGTCAAGTAGTATATGAAAATTAAAATTATGTCATAATAATTGATTTTCTACGACGTTTACTCCATTTTTCCAAATGGAACGATGGTGGTTCACTAGGATATTTAAAACGAGCATTTTATTTCCAACAATTTGATACCATACACTCCTATGCTATTTTAAAATTGACATGAAAAACTTACCTACCTACCCAAATAAGTAACGATATACAAGATGTCCCATTTTCTCTTTTAATCTAAAAAAGCGCCGCAGGCGAAAAAATTTTCGGTGCCACGCCCTATTTTGAACTATCAAAATTTATAATTTCTATGTTTTGATAGCTGAACCCAAAAAAGGAAGAAATTAAGAAATTTTTAAATATAAACGCAATAATGGGAATATATATTTTTTTAAATATTTATGTTTAAAAATATATATTTCTACATAATATGACCGATTCCGAAAATGATTGGTTTTCAAGTTATTTTTGCCATTTTTTTTTGCCAAGTTTGGCCATGTTGTTTTATTATCTGTGACACAGTTACTTAATTATTTGTAAAAACAAAGTATTGCTAATAGTTCTAGTTTGCAAAAAAATTACAAAACTAAGTGAACATCATTTCAATTTTTTTAAATTAAATAAATTAGACACGCAGGTAAAAAACAAGAAAAAAATTGAAATAACTCGAAAACCAAGCATTTTCGGAATAGGTCATATTTAAGAAAAAATCACAAATTACCTCCTGCGAGGAATTAATCGAATTATCAATCACCGTGTATATATTATTTTACTCACTTAAATTAGAAATTAAATGCAACAAGGCATCTGATCTGTTCTGAGTTTTTTTTTAATGTTGAGCCCACGGGGGGGTCCAGACCCCTCGGACCCCCCCCCTAAATACGCCACTGAAAAAAGTTATAGGGGTGAACGTCTTTTGAGAAACACCCGGTATATGGTTAGTAGATTTAGACCAAAGACTTCCACGTACAGGCTAAATGTTGAATGAAATGATCTTTTTTCGTATAAAATTTTTTATTGCAAGGTGTTATTGTTGGCCCTTGCCCAGTTAAAAATGACATGTGGGTAGCAAGCTGAGACTCTCTTCTAAGCAATTCCGAAGAATATTTTCACATCTTTCCACTATTTGATATAAATACCACGAGTCACCACTGATTTTATTTAAAATATCCAAGTGACCTTAGTAATAATTAAAAAATGTTGTGGATTCTTTCTTGCTTCGATAGCTTATGGGATACAATAACATCGTGAAAGATTAATTTTGTACTCTTGCTAATTAATTCTACGTATTGAAAGAAACTACACACGAAATATTATTTATTATTTGTATTTGTAAAACCATATATTTCGTGCTATTAGGGTTTCATTTAAACGACCCGAAAATCTTGCTTGAAAAATAAATCAAATCATATTGTTATGATTATTTCACATACAGAGCTAATAGTGTGTTCTCGCGCCTTCGCCACAGTCCAACATTAGTTATGTTTTCTCAACAATACACTTGAGCCTCTTCCAGCCCTATTTTTAGTTAAATTTGGTCTGCAGTATCTACCGATGGAAGTAGAAAATTTAAAATAAACCAACCTAACCGTGCTAAAACTCCCCACGTTTTGATTCCGCTGAATACGCGTATATTCGTTTCTAGGTCAGGGGGAACATAAGTCGCTGTCTTTGACCGCAGGCTTATAATAATATGTGTATGCTACGCTACGTGTACGTTGTGATATTGGTCTTCGATCAGCTTTTGATATTAAAATTATTAACATTTATAAAAATAACAACAAATAGGTAATAGAAATATTATTTTGAGTACCTAAGTAGTACTTATAAGAATCATTATTACCAGTGGCGGTGAGGGGGGCTTAGCTCGTGCCTTGGAAACGTGTGGATGGCACCAAGTGAGAAACGTTCCACATGCGTGTAGAATTCAGCCAACTACTAGCTAGGTATCTAATTTCGTAAATTAAGTTTGGTTGTTTCTTATTCATTCATTATTTCTTAAAAATTTTATTTTATAGAACTGTTCATTTTATCATATTTAAATATTAATAAACATAAAACGCAATCCGAATTGCAGTACAATCTCGGTAACGTGAACACAAAAAATTCTAAGGAGTTCATATTAACAAAACCTTTATATTAGCGAAGTTTACAAAAAATTCATATAAATACATAATATGTTACAAATTATTATTATTGTACCTAGCATATACATAGTGTGTATTGAAGTATTGATACAATAACTCAACTTAAGATACTTAACTAATCTTTTATAGCAAAATAAGATGTGTTTTTTTTACCAGAAATGTTTGCTAAAACAGCTTACTCATGAATGTTTTTTAAACTTGCGATTTCCGTTATGTTTAAGCCATTCTGCTTAGCCCATTCTATTGCTATCCTGAGGGCTTCAACTGCTTCACCATGCATGCTTATGATGCTTAATTTTAACACTTGGCTGTTCTTGGATTTCAAGATCACTTTTATCCTCTTCATTCTCATTTACGCCTTCTTCCAAGTTTGAGTCTTCAATTGCGTCCTTGTTCCAATCTTCTACCTCTTCAGCTTTGATTAACATCCTCTATGATTTTGCTTTTTCGGAAAGATAAAGGCATTGTGATTTTCCTTTTACTTTAACCATTTTGAACTGATTAATGCATAAAATTGAGTATGATTCAAGGTATAACACTCTTTAGCACTGAAGATAAACACTACACTAATCTAATGTTCACTTTCACAAGCTATATATTATACTACAATGAATCAAGAAAGAAATGCTAAGGCGGCGAAACAAAAACAAACTAGATTGAACAAGTTGTTCATATTACCGTTATTAAACACTGTTTATACTACAGAGTGGTCAATGCAAAAAATATTATGTTCATATTACTGAGTCGTTTTTTATAATATAAGAAATTTTAGAATAACTTGGTACTTGAGTTTGTTTATTTTAATTAGTTTTGTTTTTCTGTACTATACATATGATATGTAATTTCTAGGCCATTTTTACTCTATCAAAATTACAATACCGCCTTTTTTATAGATCATAAAACAATTCTTTTTAATTTCAGGCAAGCAGTTATCTCGCAGGTTAAAACCTGCAGATTATGGATGTGTCTTTTACAAACGTATTGGAGGGGGCGCGACAGTATTTCCAGGGGCTGCCGTCAGCAAGTGCGGCGGCTGGCCCCTACTTTCAACACCAGGAAAATGCGCCGCAACAAATGCAGAATCACCAGCAAACGGTCCAACAGCAACAGCCTACCCAGCAGCAGCAGCAACAACAGATTCAGCAACAGCCACTTTACCAGCAGGGAAGTGATAAGCCCTATGCTGGTAGCTCGACCGCTGGGAATGCAGCAACTAATCAAACTCACTGGCATCAGTCAAGTGAACCTGCCAGGTAAATTTTTAAAGCTTTTACACCTCAACGCTTTATTGTTTTTAAAAAAACTTATGAAGAATGGTAATGTATAATACTTATTTTATTTTCTATAGGCCACCCACTCGAGAATGTACACCAGTTCAGAGACCATCATCACATAGCTCAACAGGGTCCCGGCCATCTTCTCACCCCGCGCAATATCAAGACGTTTCACGGCAATATCATACCCCTTATCAACAACAGCACCAAGAGCAACTGCCTACCTCGCAAGCTCAACAGACATTTCAGTTTTCGAGGCCTCAATCGCGGGAAGTCCCCTCAAATCATCAGTATCAGCCTCAGATCGTTACCAGCTCACCGTACCACCAGCCTGCGTCCCCACTGGTGTCTCGTGCGCCATCTAGAGAGCAGTTAGCATCAGCTGCTCAAACCTATCAGCATCCACAGTCACCAGGATATCCACCGCCTTCTCATTCCCAATCTCAGTATGGATACCAATCTCGTTCCTATTATCCTTCTTCAGTACAATCGCAACCTCAAACTAAAACTACAAGTAGCTACCTGCCCACACAATCATATCAAACAAGTTCGCAAAATACATATTACAAACAGGGAGTATATTCCTCGCAATCATCTAGTACACCCCCACAACAAAATACCTATAGCGTTGAAAATCGAGGTACAGAAAGTACCAGCCGTCAAAATGATGGTCATTATCAACCTTCCACTAGCAGTGATCAAACTTATCGGGCTACTCACAACTTACCTCCAATCGCTGCTCTTTCGAACTACCATTCCAGCAGAACCGCTAAGGAGCAGGTTCCTGCCAAAACCTCGACTACTCGCTCTCGGATACCTTCTAGCACAAGCCAAACTAACAATAATTCTTCCATGGTACAACAAAATCCAGTTCGATGTGAGCCATATTCTAGCAGTACAAACTCTGCTTATACACAATATCAAAATGCAATAATCCAAAGTCATCAGCGCATAATTTCACAGGTTACAACGGCCTTGACTCAGTCTTACAACAACGTTATAATGACCACAACAAATACGCCCTATTATAATACTCCTGCAAATCAAAACCAAGCTCCGTCTCAGTCATTGTATCAAAGGCAAAAAACGGAAAGTCAAAATTTTCATAGACCCCAATCTAATCAAAATATTGGTTACAATCAACCAGCGATTGTAGCAAACATAACTAATACTACAACTGAACCAGTAGTTTCTTCTGTAATTAAACAAAAACGGGAAAGTCCGTTAGACCTATCAGTTAAGACGGTGCGAACGTCGGCTGACTCTACTGACGAAGGTGAAGCAACGAGTGGTAAATATGTTCAAAATAAAGCTCTTGCAAACAATATTTCTTCTCACAATTATCCTACATTGGATATAAATAATTCTCTTCATAGAAATCTTTCTCACAGATCTCATTTGCCTACTGCAACAGCCCCAAAGGTTGAATTTCATCCGAACTTTAACCTGCCTTCAGGACATTCCACCTGGATACCTTCGAGGCCCAACGAGAATCCGGTACGAAAAAGTATTTTTCAAGAAAATACCAACCATCCCAGGTCTGAATATAATAGAAACTTAGCCTATCCACCTGAAACTCTTAAAAACAGATATCCAACAGCAAGTATACCATCTATATCGCAGCATTTGCAGGTACCCGCCAAAAACATGCCAGTTCGATCTGACTACAATGCTGGTACTCAAAAACCTTTACAAATGCATTCATACGAGAACCGTGAAATCCCTCTAAAGAGACCTGGAGAAATTCCACCTCCAGTGATTCCCAATAAAGTACCTAAGGTGGAAAGTTGGAGACATTCTATTGACCTTCAGATAGAGCAAAAGTTAACACATTATAAAATGCAGCAACAACAGTTGCAGGTTCAGCAACAACAACATCAACAGCGTCAGCCATCAGCACAACATTTACAACAACAAAATAAAATGACTGACTTATCCACAAAGTCCCCTTTAGTTAATGGGAGTCATTCGGAATTAAACAAGGTGAAAGATATTTATAACTATCAGAAACAACATTATGAAGCAACAATCCAGCAACATCAACAACCTTACAGTAAGTCCAGCAGCTACCAGCCTCAAATTAGTCATAATCAGACTTATGTTCCTTCTCCTGCAAATCCTCAATACCCTGGGTATCTCAATCTACCTTCCAAACAATCTCATAATATGTATCTAAATCCAGCCTCAAGATCAAACTCCAATCCATCACTGCCAACTATGAACAAACAAAGTATGGTTGGCGGTGTGGATAAACGTGTACTTAGTTTGCTTAGAACCAGTATAGAGCATAAGGAACAGAAAAAGTTAGAACAACAAAAATCCCATGAAACATTAATTAATCAAAGGTCTGACGTGCAACATCCCAACACAGACGTAACAGCCCCGTTACAGCCTAAGCCTGGTATTGATAGAAATAATATTTCACCTTTTACGCCTATTAGTGTTCCGGATCCTAATATATGCAAGATGCCCCCAAAAGGGATTGAAGCCATTCGTGACTTGGGAATTGAACAAATCGCAGAAGCTTCTAATAAAGTATTAAGTGACGAAGCACATACCGTCATAATGAATAATAGTAACTCCAATAGTGACTATGATGGTCTGGCGGCGTTCTTAGCAGCGAGAATAAGGACAAAAGGAGAACTTAAACAGGTAGTACAGAGTCAAAACAGTAACAACAATGCAATTCGAGACGCAAGATTACAATCGTTTATTGAAGATCAAATAAGATCACCTCAGAAAAACAATACACAACAAGTATCTAGTTCTTCCTGCACGACCAGTAGCAGTACAAGTCCTCCAAAGTTAAACAAAGAAAGACAAAACGCTTTTGCCCCAAGAAAAAGATTGTTTAGTCGAAACGAAGAAGAATTCGCTAAAAATGGTGTACCCACAAGGGACAAGTCAGGATTGCGAAGTTCTTCAGAGACCTCCGTGTTTGACTTTCCTGACACAGATGAAGAAAGCGAAATGCCCGTTTTAGAAAGACAGTCATTAGATGCAATGAGAAAAGATAGACGGAACTCGTTAAAGCAAGCAACTACCCCTGTGCATATTATGGAAATAGAATCACCAAGATTGCCCTCTAGGCCTCCCAGCCCTGAAGATGATATATTTGCATCGATGTGCGATAAATTTGTAGAGCAACTAAAAACCAAAAATACAAAGAGAGTTAAAAGAATTATGGAACAGGAACCTGAAATCAAAGTAGAACCGGTTCCGCCAGAAAATGTATTAGATGTTGAAGTAAAAGTCAAATTGGAAGTTAACGATGAGTTTCCTTCTATACTAACAGAAAAAGAAATTAAGAAAGAGCCCTTGATGGATAGTTTGGATAGTATAGCTGTACCTGACAAAGACAACGTTACAGAGGAAGTTTGTAAGACTCCCATTGTGGGAAATGTGATAAAAAGTGATAGTGATATGTCCGATAGTGAAATAAAGAGAGACGGGCGTATAGCAGTACGAAACAAACACAGAGTAAGACGAAAAATAATTTCCTCAAGTGAAAGTAGCGACAATGAAACTGATACAACGCCTATTAAGAAGGAAAAAGAAAACGACGAAACATGCAAGCCTGTTGCCGTCAAGTCCCTTGAATCTAAAACGGAACCACCAAGAAAGGAGGTTAAGAAGGAGCAAACCGAGAAAGAAAAACCTGAATCGAGCAAGCAGAAAGTGGATTCAGCCAAGCCTGAAACTGAAACTACACGAAAAAACAATGATAACTTATCTGTAATACGTCGTCCAGCTAAGAAACCGTCTTTCGGCGACGGTTCAGATTTTTATCCAGGGTGGGAAGAAGGTGTTTATAAGTACAAAAAATCCTTAAGAATGCCTCCAAGACTTATACAATTGACGCGACCTCCCGCTTCCATGAGATTATCTACTTCTTTGCCCGACTTGGATCCATGTCCACAGTCACCTACACCCTCTGTAACGACTGACACAGAAAA
This sequence comes from Polydrusus pterygomalis, assembly GCA_963969555.1. Lineage (NCBI taxonomy): Eukaryota > Metazoa > Arthropoda > Insecta > Coleoptera > Curculionidae > Polydrusus > Polydrusus pterygomalis. The sequence continues at coordinate 22,908,059 of OZ018378.1, read as the reverse complement.
TAAAGAATCGAGCAAAAAGATTCTTAAGAAGTTCAAGTCTGAGCCACTAGACAGCGATAGTGAAAGTACAAGTAGTTTTAATGTATTCAGTAAAAAGACTAATTACGATTCTGAAGGATCCGCCTCAATTAAAAGTTTACCCAACACGAAAAAGGAAAACATGTCCATATTAGACAGGTTATTGGAAAAATGTGGTGGGAGGAAGAAACGGAAACATAAAAGAAAGGAAGATCATAGTCCGAAAGTGGTTCCAAAATCTGAGAATCCTGTAGAACTTCTCGCTACACCTACGCCTAGTATAGCACTGACTGAAAAAAGTCCAGAGAAGTCTAAAGGTCTTAATTCTCCTGTGATCAGTGCTAAATCTGCTGTTTTGTCTTTTAGAAAAGATACAGTTAAGAATTTCAAAAATGCATTTATTCATAGCGGTAATAATATACTGGGTGTTCACGATAAATTTACCACTATAGTGTTGTCATCTCGAACTAGAAAAGAAACTAGAGCGATGAAGCAAAGAGCGACAATCAAAGAAGTTTTCGGAGAAGATCGACCGGCTTCAGCACCTCCGGTCACTTGCATTAATGATTTGCAACTAACAGAGGTCGAGAAACTAGAGCCATTTTCTAAAAACTTGGAAGACATATTAATTAAGAAAGAAAAAATAGACGCAGAACAGGTCAGAGATGAGAAAGAGGGAAACATTATAGCATCAGACGTAACCGATAAATTAAAAGCGGAAAAAGACTCTGAAAGTTTGTTAAAGGAGTTAGCAAACGCAAAAATTAAAGAAGAAATAATTGACGATGACGATGATGAAGACAAAAAGCTAATTGATTTGATTATCAAGAAAGATCCGGATGCACGCTCTGAAACAACGTCACTCGACGGTGACGACGGAAGCATTTCAGGTAAACGACGAAATAGGTTTGGTAAAATGAGGAGAAAATTCAGCTCTGGATTTGATTATATTAGAAAAAAGAAGAAAATTAAGAAGGAGGAAGGTGACGGAAGTGCTGAGAGGAAAAAGAGGCCGCCCGGAAAGACACCCGAGTCCATAGATGATATACAAAAGGAAGTTAAAAGTTGGGTGTTGAATAAAGGAATCGGAGAATCCCATTTACATCGAGCAGCAAGATTAGGATATGTGGTAGGTTTTTTTAAATCATAATAATTAATGGGCTCTATTTTTATATCTGGTTAGTGGTATTTCTATGGAAACAGTTGTTGCAATAATGGTATCTATGAAAATACTCCTGCTGTTATTAGTAACAGGGAATTAATTAATTTGGTATCTAAATTTCCAATCATACCATAACCTTAAAGAATTAATGTTTTCTATTTTTCAACTCTTAAATTGATCATACTTATTTGTTGTTGATTAATGTACAATAGATAATGTCTTAATTTTTTTAGGATATAACTGCCTATTGTTTGGAAAAAATGGACTCCCCTCCATCACCAAAGGACAATGCAGGGTACACTCCTCTCCATGAAGCGTGTTCGAGGGGTCACCTGCAGATAGCCAAATTACTTTTAAAATATGGCGCTAACGTTCAAGAGTCGGCACAAGGTGGGATAAGGTAATATACCTTTGAATAGTGTTGGCTTTTACTTGATGAAAATTCATTACAATTATTGCAATAAAGTCTAATTTCCACATAATTCAGATAAGTATAGCGGGAATGAGGGCAGGCAATGAAATGACACAATTGTATTTCTCCCAACGTTTCGTTTTATATTAAAACTTTTTTAAGGGTCAATAAAAAGGTCTTTAAGCCTATATATTCATTCTGTAGAATAAAAACACACCTTTCGTCGAACACACATTGGACACGGGACCAGGTTATAAGCTACATTTATTTCTTTTTGATTCAAATAGGTTTTAATTTTCTTGGTGGAATATCCTATATAAGTCAAGGTCTTAAAATTATTTTTTGATTCTTTGTATTGAGGATATATCCTTCTGATATATACATATCATATCATATCAATACAAAGAATCAAAAAATAATTTTAAGACCTTGACTTATATAGGATATTCCACCAAGAAAATTAAAACCTATTTGAATCAAAAAGAAATAAATGTAGCTTATAAAACAAATAATTCTTTAGGTAAAAAATTTAAAAACCATAAAACAAAGACCAACAAATCTGGCGTCTATCAATTAAATTGCGGATCGTGTACAAAAATTTATATAGGTCAGACAGATAGAACATTCAAAACCAGAATCGCAAAACATAAAAGAAGTTTTTTACGTCAAAAAACAGACTCAACCTATTTCAATCATATTACCGAAGAAAGCCATACATTTGCAGATAATTTCAAAATTCTTCATACAGAAAATAAAAGCCATAAACTTAATTTGTTGGAAAGTTTGGAAATGAACCGTCATAAAAACACCGGTCTACTTTTGAATGACCAAACAGATTTGAATAAATCGCCCTTATTAAACCTTTTCAATAATTGACCATATTATTCTAAAAACAGCTCTGTTGGTACTTCCTTAATATAATTACGTGTTTAAGAAAAAGATAATTAGTATTGATAAAGCTACACTGTAGCGAAACGCGTCGGGTTATAAAATAAATATTATGTGAAAATTAGACTAAAGTGCAATAATAATAATATACCTTTCTTGCTGCACTCGTTGGTGTATAAAGGACAGGCCAGTGGCGAATCAGGGATTTCATTCTGGGGGGGGGGGGGGGGATGTCTATGCGACCGTGGGCAAAAAGGACCACGCCCAAACTAAGGTGTTTTATAGTAAATACTACTAATTCTAGTCAGTCGTTTGTCCAAAAGAAGGTGCTTCTAAAAAGCAGGGAAAGCAGTGCTCCCATTGCTTTCATGGTTTAACTATTTTTATTAAGTTTTACAAGAGACTAAAACATCGTTAACCTTTTCGTGTTAAGTCACCTTCGCCGAATCTCTGCTTTAGTCTCATCTTATAATAATTATTTTACCGATTGTCATTTCAGGCCGCTACATGAAGCCGTTGAAAATGGCTTTGTGGAAATAGTAAGACTGCTACTGTCGTACGGAGCAGATCCTTCATTGGCCACTTACTCTGGCGTAACACCAATTTCCTTGGCAAGCGATGAAAAAACCAGGATACTTCTTAACGCACATGTGAATGACAAGGACGATGGGAACGGTCTGCCTTGGTCCTTCTGTGGTCCTGCATGTTGTTTTGGTAAGTAATACTTACGTAATTTGAGTAACCTGCAATAGTGTGTCAGACTTCCCTAGCTCCTATAAGAATAAAGTTATGAATTTTATTTTTATGCTGACTTATTTATTTCAGTAACATAGTTTTGTAACTTAAAAACATGATGGTTAACAACATTTTTAACGCATTCTGATCATAGGCGTATTTTAAATTTTTCAAATTTACACATTCCAGATCCCGAAGAATCCGGCTATGACGTCCTGGATGAGATTCCCAAGTCAGACCCGGATCCCGAACTAGAAGACATAGAAATTGACATGTCCGAGTCACTACTTCCCAACTTATACACCCTACGGGGCGAACCTAACTCCGAACGATGGGTGTTACTCCAGGACCTGTCAAACCTACTTAAAATTAAGTCACGTGACGCGCTGTTACGCCAGATCTCACCTCCTTCCACGTCTAGTGCGCAAGTGAACTACAAAACTGTGATTAGGGAACTGAAAATGACGGACTTTCTAGAACAGGCGCACTGTTGTCAGTTCCTTAATATGGGTGAAAAAATTAACACTAGGGCATCGAAGATTGCTCTAGTGAAGTATACGGACAAAGTGAAAGAACTTTTAGGTATTGAAACGGCTGTTATTGCGGCTAGGTGACATACGCCTTTGGACTAAGACTTTTTAGGGATACGGTAATAAAATTTGGACTGGGTCATTTCATAGGTCGACGACGTAAGGTACATTCTGCGTTTATAATTTGAGTGTTTTCTGTCTAAAATTAGAGAAAAGTTAATTATTTGATGGCGCTAAAATCGGAATGTTCTAGTCATAGTCAATACATTTTTTTGTAATACAGGAAGAAGCCGAAAAATTATAAAAATAATATACAGGGTATTAATAAATGTCACCTAGGTAGATATTTAAGCTCCTCAAAATAGGAAAAAATACTTATAAACAACAAAAAGGATTCATTTTTAATATACCTACAGTCAAAGTGTTAATTTTTTTTTCGTTTTTTCTTTTCACATTTTCCTAGATAACTATTTCCAATTTGGTACGGCTATTAGATTTTGGAATATCTACAAGAAAATGTCAAAATTGTCGGTGCAGTACCTATACAGGGTGCGTATTTTTTTTCGCTACCGACAATAATTCCACTCTCCTGTACTTTTTTTTGTAATACTCTGTATAAATACTGATATCATAATTTGGCTCCCCCTTCTTTTCTTATTCTTTTTGGTTCCCTACATTTTTATCATATCTGTCATGGTTCTCTAATTATTTGAGAAAATAGCCGTCGATGCAGACCTGATTCACATATCCCAGGAGTATTGCGAATTATGTCAGATCACTGATCAAGCTAGGGACATTTAGAATCGTTGTTGTGTCAGACTCCTATCCATACAGAGGAAGATTTGAGGAATAAAATTACAGCTTAATGTGATATAATTTTAAATACCCCTGGGATATTCGAGAAAGTTCGCCAGTCTATGAGAGGAAGAGTTGATTCCTGCAGCATTAGCATTTTTAGAAACTCTTATAAGTTTTTTAGTTTATCATGTAACGTTTGAATTAAATTATTAATAAATAACAAACTAGATTTTTTAAAAATTTTGTTGCTTTAAGTAAGTATACTTGGTTTGCATCGACGTCTATTTTCGCAAATAACAAGAAAACGATGACAGATACGATAAAAATGTAAGGAACCAAAAATAATGACAGAAGAACAGGGAGCCAAACTATGATAGTAGTATTTATACTGGGTATTCCAAAAAAAAAGTATATTAAAAATGTAAGCCTTTTTGACCGCATGTATATAAGTATCACTCCCTTAAATATCTACGTGATATTCATTAACACCCTGTATATACAGAGCCCCGGGCGAAGCTTTGGCAAATAATAGGAAATTGCAAATGCAAGTAAATACAGTGATAGACCAAGAGAAGAAATATATAGCAAGAAATAGTCAACTTTTCTAAGGTTTTAGTTTGTAAAATCTTGATGAGAACATAATTAAACAAATTACGCTTAAGTTGAGCGTTCCTTTTCAAAATTTAACAACGCAACAAAGATTTTTTCTTCCCCCCTTGCCGCGGTTAAGATGCCCCTCTATTCTCATACGATTGCACGAAGTTGTTCGCGAAGCGTTCCTTTAACAACTTAGCTAAGCAAAGATTTTTACTTTAAAATACTTGCCTGAATACAGGGTTTCTTATATTACAATATATCGGGAAGTAATACGATTTAAATCCTGCAAACTTGGATAATGGGGTTTTCGAAGATGCTCTCTTCAAATGAAATAACAGCGACTATAGAAGGTGTCTCAAATTTGCTTATTTTAAATAAAGCACCCTGTATAATATTTTTTTTTGTCGTCCTTTCTTCGATTCCAATAAATTTTATTAAAAGTTTTTGTTTCCTACTCTAACAGTAGAGTGAAACTCGAAATTTCGGTTGTGGAATTAGATATTAATGTTTTTTGGCAAGAAATCACATGATAATTAAAGTAATTATATGATGAGCGTCTAGAGTCTGACTGTGGACTTTTCAACCGCCCAATCAACGTTCGCAATAAAGCGCGGGAAACTTAAATTAAATTAATTAAATAAATCATTGTATTATTTCCTATTAAATTGAGGCGAAAAAATTGATGATATAAAATAATAAACTAAACGAATTACCTTGATTTTTGCAGACGAAAAATAGTGAATATGGAAATATTTCCTAATGCGGAGGTTTTTTGAAGAGGATAGTTTAGATTGGAAAAAAATGTATATTTTTGAGGACGGTTTAGACTAGTACCTTCCCGAGTGTGACTGTTATGTTTGACTAAGCCTACTACTTACGTACGTTAATAATGTACTTACTACTTTTACAGGTTTTGATTCGTTTTGTATTGAGAAATCTTATTGCAAAATACAGCAATAATTAATAAAACAAAAAAAGGAATACATGACAATTTTTGGTTTCTTTTAAAATGTTTTTATTAAACAATTCTCGTAACGTAACAACATCGAAACTGTTTATCTTCTGGGGTTAAATTCAAATTATGACATATAGTTGTTTAATGGTCAAGTATTGCATTTATTCTGTAATATTGATATTTGTAGTATGTACACTTGTAAATTTGATTGTTAAGCTAAAATTTTGCATGTGGGCTAGAAACTGCAATTAAAAACATTTCTTCTAATAACTATTTTCGATATTTTCAGAAATAACCCCACTTTTGAATAATTTTTTGGAAAAAATTAAAATTTGACAGATAATGCGAATCACGAGACTACTATTTTTTTGCTTAATTTTTTCGATCAAAGCAGAACTTGATGCCAAAGTCAAATTTTGAATAGAGCTATTAATAAAAAAAATCCCATAGGATGCGGACTTTACTGGTCACACTGTATATAATGTTATGTTGCTTCCTTTTATGCCTTATTAATATCTTAATAAAACAATGCGACTATTGAGATTCATTACCCATTGAAAGAGATATCGTCTGCTACTATTAAAACAATTATGCACTAAACACAGTGGCATTGTTAATACCCATTGTTTTGAAAGTTCATATATATCAAAAATAACAAATTGTTCAATAAAATTGATAAACACCCCAACAAGTTGATAACAATAGTTTTAATTCGCTCAGCGATTCGCTGTGGTTTGGAGAAACTCGTGTTTTTTGTTGGCGTTTATATAATTTCAAATGGTCACACAGTCTCTCCATGAGATGCTATTTTAAATACACAGGCCAGGCCTTACTGGGAATCGCGACTGAAAAACTTAAAACTAGGCAATGGATACATGACATTAATTTAAAAAGAAGGGAGAAAAGTGAATTTCACATTGTATTCAAAGAGTTATTGCAAGGTGATGAAGATCATTTTAAGATGAACACACCGTAAGACAATAATGTGTCTCTTGTTAATCTGTACCTATGGAAAAACGGGTCTCATCAAATTTACTGCTCATATGTCTTCACGTGAACTCACGTGAGGTGATAGTAATGTGTTTCCACCTTTAGAGACAACGTCCCCTGTAACAGGAAGTAGCATATGGTCGCTGTTATTTCATTTGAAGATAGCGTCTTCGTGCCCCAATATCCAAAGTTGCAGGATTCCAATCGTATTGTTTTCCTAAATATTCTAATGGATTGTGTTAAACTGTGTTAATGAAAAAACCTTATGTTGATTTTAAATGAAATGACCCCTAGGTATGTATACAAAAACCAGGTGATATTTTTTAGTGTTTACCATTGCTGTATGCATTTTTGTGATCGATTTTGATGCAATTTTTCGGTGCAAAAGGAAAGCAAGATATAATTTTGTTGATTTTTAAGTTTATTTATTTAGTACCAGATTTTTATAGAAAAATTTCCGCAATAAGTAACTAAATTATTAAGGAGAAAATCGTTATGTGCAATTTTTTGCCTCCATTTTTATAGGTAACTAGGGTAGTAAAATATCTGTTGCATTTTATAAATTATTATACTTACCTAAGTAAAAGTTCAAACTTTTACATGCTAAGGCTATAATAATTTTATGCATTCCCTGGTTTTTAAATTTTGAGAATCAGATTTTGTTTTATTTAAAAAATAAATAGGGACAACTATGGAGTTATGTCGTACTATACTACCCTAAATTTTTATTTTTATTAATATAATTTTTCAAAATTCTTAAATTTTTTTATTTGCAAAGTTATAGTATTCTTGATATATTTTTATCATAATGCTCAGGGACCTTAACAATATATTTTAATTTCTGTTGTAAAAAATTATATTTAATTATTTGTACAGAGTGTTCCAAATTATATGCTTATCAGTCAATGTAACTTGAGATGTGAAGAAATTGTGTTAGATAATCCATTTTATTACCTTTTCGTCAATAGCTCAGTCACTAAACACAATTTGGCAACATTGTCAACAGAAATGGATGTAAATCAATATTTTTGATGATATTAGTTTTAAACTTAAAATTTCATCTGCAATCAATTCATGTAGGTATCTACTAATTGTTCATCTTGGGATATACAAAAACATTCCAGAGCGTCTATACCGGGTGTCCACGGAAGGTGGCTCGCCCCTCTAACTTTTTTATTTTTCAAGATAATGAAATAAAATTCGCGGGATTTATATACGACATAAAACTGCATTATTTGACAGGTGACTCAACATTATGGAACTTTCGGTTTAACCGGTAGTGACATAAACTTTCGTTTTTTAAATGGGACACCTGGTATAATTTTTCCTTTTTTGACTCCATATGACATTCTAAATACAACGATGTGTCACTTGTCACTTTTTGTCACCAAGAAAATATTTTTTCTCCAAATTTATTGTTTTATCTAGAGGGCTATGAATACCTTAAAATCACTTATGTCAGTTCTCTAATCTTGGGAAAAATACAATTTTACTATTTTTGATCCAATGCTATGTGCTATGTAAAATTTAATCTTTAAAGTTGTATAACTAATTTTTTTTAAATGGCAACATGGTGGCTCGTCGGGTTAAGAAAAAACAGGATTTTATTACGATTATTTTGATACCATACACTATTAGGTTTTAGAAAAGCTGCCATTAAAAAACTTTAAAAAGTTAACTTAGAACTTTCCTAAAATGAAGCATCTTTTGAGAATAAATTTAGATTTAACTGATAGCCTGTGACCAGCAAAACTGATAAAACAAAATCATGCCTTGAAGAAAATTGAAATGCCGACCGCTTCTGCCAAAGTAAATTAGTTTGTTGTTTAAAAAACATGGAAAATAATAGTTTTACAAGGAGTAAAAAAGTTGAAAAAAAATATTTTCTTGGTGACAAGCGACACATCGTTGTATTTAAAATGTCATATGGAGTCAAAAAAAGTAAAAATATACCAGGTGTCCCATTTAAAAATCGAAAGTTTATGTCACTTCCGGTTAAACCGGAAGTTCTATAATGTTGAGTCACGTGTCAAAAAATGCAGTTTTATGTCGTATACAAATCCCCCGAATTTTATTTCATTATCATGAAAAACAAAAGAGTTAGAGGGGCGAGCCACCTTCCGTGGACACCCGGTATAGCAGTTCAGGCAACAGAAAAATTAATGTGGAAAACGATCCTACTCAATAACTTTTGACATGCGCTTTGAGGGGGATCTTTGAGATCCCCCCCTGCGTATTACCGTATAAAATTTGATGTCAGTGATAGTGTAGGGATGTCAAAATTTGTAACACGATTTTTTCGGCCACCATTGAAGCTACAACAAACGTTCAGACACCAGCGTAGATGGCCCTTCAAGTACTACGACTTTGGCTTTCATAACTGCATTGGGGAGTAGGGCAAACTTTTTAAATTTTTACCCCCCAACCTCAAATTTTGTCGACTTTTGTGTGTTACTACTTGAGAAAGGGATTTCAAAGCACATATGCCAAAAATCGTCTAGGTAGAATCGTTTTTCACATTAACATTGGGAAAATTTATGGGAGTTTTTAAATGTACCTTAGAAAAAAAATTTTTTTTAAAGATGGATAACCAGTACTTACTTACATCTCGTCTGATTATTTTCAAAATAACGTTTAAGGATTTTTGCAATTTTTGGACACCCTGTATACTTGACCTAAAATAGATTGTACATAATAATTTAATTTTTATGTAACCCGAGAGTTCTTTAAAGCTTGACTTGTACGTCAATTTAATGTGCTCGATTACGAACTTTAAGATAAGTATAGTTGAATATTTTTGGCCCATAAGCAAAAATGGTGATTTTAGGAATGTTTAAACGCAAATTCAAAAACAAAATTACCAACCTAAAACGTTCATTCAAAATTTAAATTCCTACAGACTTAACGGTATTGGATACGTCTTCATTCCATAATATTTTTTTCTGCCAAAAACGACAAACAAAGCCGATCGCCTTATTCTCTGTCCCCCATTTGTACTCGCTAGTGGGAATGAGATGCTTGAAAAATATTATAGCGCGTTTGTATTTTTATTAAAGATACATGCTTTTTTTTTGGCAACCGTTTTATAACATAGTCGACTAACGCTAATTTGTTAATTGAAATTGCAAAAATAAAATTTTAATTGATAAAAAAAAACGTAAAACTAAACTCCCGGACAAAAAAAACCGGCACCCTGAATTTTTTGCTAACTTTGATCCTTTATAACTTCTTTATCTTGAATCCGATTTTTACAGTTTTTTTTGCCATTTTATAGATAATTTAACTAGGAATCTGCTGAACTTTTTTATTTATGGGTCATGTTCGATAGTGCGATATACCGAGTGACCCACCAACCGGGCTTTTGACATTGTAAAATTATGGGACATTCATTATTGACGCAAATTTACTATCTCACCTAGTTGACGAATGTTAGAAAGATACGCACTAGTCGTGACGTAACGGTCAGCGATCATTGAACAGGCTTTAGTAGCTATACTAGCTGCTTCATTTGTGTTCATATTAAGATCGTTTTATTCCAGATTATCAATCGAAAATGACACAAATTCAAAAAATATCGCTTTTCACAAGTTTTGACAGCGAGTTTTTCCGTTACTAAAAACAATACATTGGTTGCCATGTAACTAACAAGAAATTTAATAAGGCAAGTCACTTGATTTGTAATATTTATGGCTTTAGTATTGAAGTTTGTTGAACAGGTATTAATTTTTTTGTTCATTTTAGTGTCTGGTTTAATATGTTTGTAGACAAAATATGATTATATAAAAGGTTCTAAATGAACCAGTTATTTACTATGCGTTGTTACGCGAAACATAGTAAACTGCGTAACCAATACCCTTACACAAAAAAATACTTAGGTTGGTATCCTTGATTATGTGAAGTTATCTAAATCTTCAAGACAAAGTAATAATAATGACATAATGACGTCATATTGACATTTTCGGCGTGGTGGACACTCCATACGCAGCATGATTTTTGTCGGACAAGTTGACCACAATTTTTAACTCAATTTTATTAAACAATTGTGAAAAAATCAAACTTGTATATACGTGTAGTCATAGTGACGTCATATCGACATTTTGGGGGTGGTGGACACTCCACACGCAGCATGATTTCTGTAGGACAAGTTGATCACAATTTTTAAATTAATTTTATTAAACAATTTTTTTAAAATCATGCTTGTATGTACGGGGAGTCATAATGACGTCATATCGACACTTCTGGGAATCGGGCATTTGAAAACGCAGCAGCGCCGAAAGTTTTCGCATAAGAAAGTCTTTTGCACTCACGCAGTTTGACATTTGTATGTGTCATTAAAATTAAGGGTCCTTGTACTGGGGACTATAATTATTTTTTGGCAAATATGGGCCATCAATATTATAGGACAAAAAATGAAAGACATATTGAACTTACAACAATTGACAAAACCCCTTTGGAAAATAAATAAGGCATTGACTACTACGATTTTTGAACCTACCTATCACCAATTGATGGTTGATTGGTGTGTTCAAAACGGTTATTTATTGATTAATAATTTTAGTTTTTTACGATGCCAAATAGTTTTCCTCCTAGTTTTCAGAATTGCCTTGTTTGCTTACGATAATATTTTCTTTTTCTATAAACATGAAAACATTGCAATTGTATTGACTGTATGTCTAAGATAAGAGAAAATAGTTTTTTTTAGAGTTTGATCAATATATATCGTCAGTGTTCAGTGTGTTATCCATTTTTAAGGTCTTCATTAATTACCATACCCTGTGTTAATCTAGGAAATGTGACTCAAAACCCAATCAAACTGGATGTCTATTTCTGATAAGATAAATATAAGATAGAAACATATTTTTAAACAATATGAAAACATTTTTATAAAAAAAACGCTATAGGTATTAATTTTCAAGCTTTTTATCGTAGGAAGACATTGTGTATAATATGTATTTATTTTTTATTTCTGCCTTTTGGTGGTTGTACAGTTAAGATTATCTGTGATGAGTATTTTTCAATAAATAGGCAAAGTGCAATGCTTTGAGAACTAAATATTGTGATTTTGCCAATTTGTCCTATCATTATATGAGTGTTGTAGGATAATTATAATTATTTTTAATTTATGACTAATTTTTCACATTTTTAATGTTTCTTTTTTGTTTTATATAAAATCTATGGAAAAGTGTGTATTATTTGATCACCTTTGTAATCCATCCAAATAGAATTTGCTCGGACTTAGAATTGATGTCCAAAGATTCGGATTTGTGCAATAATTAGCTTTTACGCCAAAAAAACGAGTTTCCATTCCCAATCTCCTAATCTCCTCCCCAAATCACTTCATTCCTAAAAACTCATCAATCTTGGCGGTTAATTCTTAACTTCCTCTAAGTATTTATTGGAAAAGCAAAAGTGTTTCACATTTTCTTTTAAATGTGTTTAATACATTTTTTTTAAAGCTCCACTTTAGCATAGAAATTCTCTTACCAATAATCATGAAAGTGGCAAATTTATCGCCTTGCGCATGTAGAGAAAACTACACACGAATAGGCATATGTGCACTGAAAAATTATCATTTAACGAATAGGTAAAATAGACAGTTCCGGTCTTGAACATCTTGTTTCTGTGGCCTAAGACCTAGTTAGACGTGTTTAAATCATAGACAATTTACCTTTAGATAAACAAACAATAATCACGAATGTGGCAGTTTTATGGCCTCGCGCATGTAAACAAAACTGGGAACTATTAGACATGCGCACTGCAACATTATCGTTTGACGAATGGGAAAATAGACAGGTCCGGGCTTTAAAATTTAAATTCTTGCTCATATGCCACCATAGAGGGTTTATTTTACCCCTATTTGGGCATAATACAATTATACAACGGCTGCAACTAGTACTAGTCATTGTTTATATTACAATCCGAGTCACTAAAAGCACAAACACAATTCACTAACTAAACTACACAAAAACCAGAAATCCATAAATATTAAACACCAGTCCCACAATCCACGATAGCCGATCCGATAGCTGAAAACTTTAGAAAACTACAAGGAATCCGCAGAGAAGAGAAACTTTAAAACACAACAACAAAAATGGCAGCCGAGCCGGTTCTGGTGAGCATTCTTGAGCGCGTCGATTATTGTCGATAAAGTAGGACGGCCGATAACACGAGGTTTGTGCGCATGCACGAAGGTTCCCCGAATGAAGACAGCTGGCCGACGAGTCATGCGCTCGGACGTATTTTTTCACCCATAAAACGTAACTTTTGTTTGCGCAGGAGATAAGCTGTAGGTATCTAAAGGTAAATTGTCTATGGTTTAAATTGATCATAATAAAATAAAGTTACGTATCAAGAACTATCACACTGAAATTGCGAAATACTCGGTATTTTACCCCTATTTGGGCATAATAAAATCTACAATGATCTTGACTAGTCATTGTATCCGAGTCACTAAAGGCGAATCCCGGTCAGAAAATCCCAGTAAATAAATCCCGATCACAAATATCCCATGCCAAAATATCCCATACAAAAAAAACCCATGGCAAAAATATCAATATACAAAAACATCCTATTACAAAAATATCCCACAACAATAATGTCCTATTAAGGGCCGGTATTTTCATCCTCGGTTAAAGCTCGGTTATTTTAATTCCTGGGTTAAACTTGACATTTGATGTTTACCGTAAAACGGGGCTACTTCGGCCAGATTTTACACTTTTTTGCATTTTTTAAGGGTAAAAACTTTCGCGATGCAATTAACGTTTTTTATGTGGGATACTATACATCCTTGCTAGAGTACTTCCTAAAAGAAAAAGTGTATTTTTTTTGTTCTAACAATAACATATATATTTTTTTGGTTGAAAAGTGTCCGAATTTACCCTACAAGGTGGGACAAATTCGGACACCTTCTTTAAGGTGGGAGTATCAACATGTTTGCCAACCTATTTCGCGTGAATTTATTTATGTTTTCTAGCTTTTATACAAAATTTAAAGAAAATCAGTACCAACTTGATATTCTATAGGTAATAATTGACATATTTAATAAATATTAAGGAATTTCATAACTTATTTTAGAAGAATTGTATAGCGAAAAATATCGGGTAAGATTTTTTTTAACATTATTATGTCATTGTCACTCATTGTTCTTTCACTATACAATTCTCCCAAAATTAGCAATGAAATAAATTGATATTTTTGTAATATATCAGATACTACCTAAATAATGTACTGACGATATTGATTTTCTTTAAATGTTAGTTATTAAAATAATAAACTCAAAATATCAACGCGAAATAGGTTATAGGTTGGCAATAGATTGAATGACGTTGATAATTCAACCTTAAACCGAAAAATATTGAAGTAAACATGGCTTAATAATTACTTCAGACACTAATTTAACTTTTAAAAATATATTAGGTGGGTAGGTACTAAAAAAAGTTAGCATAAAAGCTAGAAATATTTAAAAAAAAGGCTTTCATATTTACCATATCACATAATATGATATTTATTTTATAAAAATACAAAATATTTTCTTACAAAAATAATAACAAACATGTAAACAATAAAAACAATCTTATCACTTATAGTGAATTTGGGAATCCTATAAAATGCCGATGCGCCTCGAAGTGACATTGCTTTTCGCCGAACCGCCCTAGAGGCGACTCCCCAACTACCTTCTGTATATGCGAACCATGTCCGAAGTTGCCCCTCAAATTTGGGTTTTTTTGCTTACACCTCTCTAAAAGAAAAAAACATAGCAACTATAAATTTCAAATTTTTTCAAAATGTTAACAACATATAGGGCTACTAAATAGTAAAATAAAGTTATCCCCTATCATAACTAGTTTCGGCTGTGCGCCAGTTACTTTTACCACTTTTGAAAAAGTTCAAAAAATGGCTTCATAATAAAATAACACGTGGAGACGAGACACTTACCTCTAAACGTTGCTAACTGTCGGAACGTACAAAGGCAACCAACGAAAGGCAACTGTTAAGACAATTAAGACATGTTTCTGAAGAGAAACAGCGGGCTTGCATTCTCTGTTTTCCCACCACTTAATTATTTTAACCCTGATGTCGCGATGTCCGAAGTTACCCACACTGTCCGAAGTAGCCCCGTTTTACGGTATAACATGCTTTATGTGTCACAAAACAAGTTTAACTAAGCAATAAAAATAACCGAGTTTTAACCGAGGATGAAGATACCGGCCCTAAATATCTTAATAACCTAAACTAACCTAATCAGAAAAAGTTCTGTTTAGAGTGGGGGGCCTACAAGACAAACAAAATATATTTACGAAACGTGTATATAAATCCCTCCAAATTAAGGTTTTTGTTTTTACCACCTTTCTGATTGATAATAAATTCCAAAGGCATTTTAAAATATTATTCACTAAAATCTAAATAACGATGAGTACTAAAAGTATTTAGAATTAAAATGACGTTATAGGTTTGACTGACGTGTACTATTTACTAGTAGTACAATTGTTTGTCTTGTGACTTTATTGTAGGGTAGGGACTTTTTGGCATGGGATATTTTTGTAATAGGATGTTTTTGTAGCGAGTTATTTTTGCCATGGGATTTTTTTGTATGGGGTATTTTGGATGGGCTAAAACTGAGTGGGAAATTTTTTTCTGGGATTTTCTGACCGGACACCACTAAAGGCACAAATGCAATTCACTAAACTAAACAAAAACTAGAAATCCGTAAATACTAAATACACACGATAGCAAAAAAAAATTAAATCGTGTGAAGTTATAGGTATAGCGACGTGTCGTTTATGCGGACGAAATTTTTTTTGGGGTACGTGTCAATTCCGTCTGCAGCATTTGTAAACGACTTAATTTTTAGTGGCGAAAATTAAAATTCTACCATTTTGATTAATCGTAAAAAAAATTCGTTAACAAACGCTACTGTTGGAAGTTTTTCTCTTGTAACTTTTTTCCTCCGGGTTTTGGGAAATTCGTATATAGCAGGTCATTTACCTCCTATGGGGTAGTTTACTATTGATAATAAATCCAAGGTAGAATTTTAATGGCGCCGAGCCGGTTCTGGAGTGTATTTTGAGGATGTTGCTAAACAAGAAAACCCTCATCACAAAGGGATTGTGCGCATGCCCATATCAGTAGGGCGGCAAACGATGTGACCTGCGAGCTGTGCGTACAAACGCATTTTTTCACCCGTACAACTTATGCGCACGAAATAAGCTGTACGGATCTAAAGGTAAATGTTTCCGTACTTAAGGTAGGCAATCACTTATACATTGAAATGTTAATTTTGCAAGGCAAGTCACAGAGGTTGGTTAGGGTCGCCAATGTCTCCAGCTACAAGACCGACCTATCGTTCCTCTGTCGACATAAAAATTTAGGATTGTGGCGTTCGAACGATAACGTAAAGTCGATAGTAAAGAAAACATTTTTATGGCGACGACTTAGCAGTTGCGTCGCTATCACAGGCCTGTGGCGACCGATAGTTTCTTTATTATATTGTGATGAGTGATTCACAAAGACTGGGTCCTAACCGAAAGTTTATTTTCCCAAATTTTTAACAAAAAAATCTAAGATCCTAATTTTTTTATAGAATAATGTCTGTATGCACCATAACGACCAATCAGGGTTAAACTTTAAACATAATTTATGACAAGAATCGCTATGGATCACTACCACTCAAAAATGGTCGGGTCAGTTATAATCACGGTTCATTCTATAATTTGCTGGTCCATAGCGATTTTTTTTGTCATAAATCACGGTTTAGTTTAACCCTGATTAGGTCGTAATCAGAGGTGGGTAAAATGGTTTTAAAAATGCATTTAAAATGAAAATACAAAATAGATGCCTCAAAAGCCATTTAAGATAAAAAATAGAAAATAGTTTTTAAATTTTCATTTAAAATATAAAATGGAAAATAGGTATTTTAAATAAGTTTCTATGGAAAATGCTTTCTCTTTATTAATGTACTTTACATATTATGTAACACCGAAGGTTCTATGTTTCTAAAAACATTGTTAGCTTTAATTATCAATAATAGGCTTGGGCGGACGATTTTTTAAATTTAATTTCAGTTGTTTCTTGCCTCTTTACGGATTTCACAATTTTTCCCTCGCAATTTGACAATTTCTCACAACGTCATCATAACCACAATTCAATTGTCGAATGTCAATCATTTGTCAGCTGACAATCGTTAGAGACGGCGAATCTCGTTCGTTAATCAGGTAAAATCGGGTGTACCAAATTGACCAATCAGAGCATCTATTACCTATAACTATTTTAAATAGAAAATTGTTCATTTATTCTATTTCAAATATAAAATAGAAAATACTTTTTCGAAAGTATTTAAGATAGAAAATAGAAATGCCATTTTCTATTTTGCATAGCCATTTGAAATAATTTCATTTCAAATAGTTACCCACCTTTGGTGTATACGGGCATGAGACAATAATGCAAAAATACAATAATACAAATCAATCTAGTCTTAAAATCAGAATCTATACCTTATATATTTTATCTATTCTAGCGATTTTTATCATCAATCAGGGTTAAGGTTTAACTCTGATTAAGTCGTAACGGTGCATACAGGCATAATTCTGATTAATTTAAGATTTACGTATCGATATCGAATTTGTACATCACTACTCTCTATATCTCACATTTTTAAATCGCAATGCGGCCAACCAACCTATCACTTCTCTGTGCATAAGACAAGGTTGGTATGATCATTTCCTACAACATAACATGGCCTAGAAACAAGATATAGCATCTATTTCATTCCTGCTTGGTGCAAAAGACAAAGACAAAAAATTAGAAATGCTTTAAGAATTACTTTAACAACATACACTTCCAATTCGCCCCTTCTCTTCTCTAACGAACGACAACGAAACTACTCTAACGTCAAAACTCAAAATTAAATCCAACAAAATCAACGTCACTTTCTCTTGATTTCATGTCTTGCAAGTGCTGCCCAAAAAAAAATATCTGCAAAGAACTTGTATTGCAGGGTGGCAGTATTAGGTGCATTCTCAAGTTTCGTGATTATATAAACTAAAAATAGAGCAAAGAAGTGTTTTGATTAATTTAGGTGATTAATAAACTACGCCCTTTGTGTTGTGATTCATCATTTAGTTTTTGGGCAGCTGTTGGGTGCTAAAAACTGACAGTTGAAGAATTTTTAGGTGAGTTTTTTTTCATCGTTTTTGTTGGCAGTTGTATTTATAAAAGCTTTGATTTTCATACTATTAAAAAATATTGATTATATACAAGACGATTTCGCAATGGATGTTTATTAGTCTTTGTATTAACCGTTATGATGAACTAGCTATTGTGTTGAGTTGCAGATTAGAAATACCTACCTTTTTTATTAGGAATTTTTTGGCTGCAAATATAGAACGTAGAATGTCGCAGGAACGTGTTTTAACACCAATAATTATCACACTTATTTTAAAATTATTTATTTACTCAGGGGCCACCCCTGGCCAAATTAAACATCAGCAAACTTTTTAATCATGTTAGTTGTGTATTTAAGTACGTACATAATTTCAAAGAAAATGAATTCGAGTAATTCGACTGTTTGAAATTGTATAAAGTCAAAATGGATTTTGGTGAAATAAGTATAAGTATTCAATTTTTAATTAAACCTACAATATGTAGGAACTTGGTGAGCTTCTCATGTTATTCCTACACCATAAAAAATGTACGTGGTAGTCTATTTGACACCAAATATGAACAGTGGGTTTTTGGAGTACGAAGTAATTTTTGTACTCTTGTCATACATACTTACCTAATATTGGTACTGAATAATTTTAGAACATCTATCTTAGGATTAGACTTCTAAATAGTAAAACCTTGTCATTTATAAAAAAATTAATATTTAACAGACTAATGCATCTATGTCAGGGTCTTTAAATTGTCCAAGCACTGATGTATAGATATACCTAGTTTTAAATTATTATTAATAGAAACCTGTTTGTTTAGGCAATATCAAATGTATGTAGTTCCCAAAACAAATAGGTACTATTTCATAAATGGATAATAAATTATTGATAAAGCGACTAAGCCAAATTTAATAAAAAATGATAGATAGATACACCTAGGTACGTACTTACTTCATTAGAATGGTAGATTTGTTTATATATAAAAATTTACATTGCAAATAGGTAAGTATTTCTAAAGCAACCTGTGATTTCGAACAAATTACAATTAAATTGCAAATCATTTTTTATTTAACATCGACTACATTTTTACATGCATCCGATTTATGGCCGTGCATAAGGCTGCTTTATACCTCCCATTTAACATTTAATTTAATTTAAGATTTAAGCTAAACTAAGAATTTAAAAGTTGAAAGTTAATTTTCTTATGCATGCGTTTATACCTCTCATTTAAACTAATTTATCATTTAATTTAATTTAAGAGTTGACCAACTTTCAACTTAAGGTAAAAGATCGTGTCAGATCGTGCTAAATCGCGTTAAATCGTTCTCCACAACTGTCCGTGATTGGCCTGGAAGAAAGATGAATATTTTGATCGGTGACAATAACCTAAAATTATCGTGGAATTTTTATTTTTATCAACAAATAAAGTGCTTTTTCTCTATTTATTTTGACTGATCTAAATTCTTGTGATTTGTAATGGAAGACTACGATTTGTTTTTTACTACTTGCTTTAAATTGTTGTAACAACAGCTGGAAAAATCTTCTTTTTTTTGCACTTCATTTAATTTAATTTAGTGGCACGTTTTCGAGGTATAAATCAACAAAATTATTTCTTAGCTTAGTTTAAATGATAAATTAAATCTTAAATTAACTTAAATCTTAAATGAGAGGTATAAAGCAAGCATAAATTTAGTACTAAAACGGAAAATACACTGTTTGGTATGAATATGGAAATGTCTGATGACGATTTATTTATTGTATTTAAATGCACCACATTCTTACATTACTAATTTGGCCCCGGGGATGACACAGAACCACGTTGAAACCTAACCTTTGCTGAGCTAATAACATGTTCTGTCCAAAAAAGATGCAAAATTCTGCATTAAAATAAGTCGGAGGGAGCAGGGAGCCGAATCCGGATTTCTCGGCGGGTCGGGTGACCCAACCCTGGATCCAACCGAACGCACGAATATCATCTATAAGATATGTAAGGTATAAGGTATAGTAAAAACCAAGCAAAATTTTAACGCGTTTAGGTTAGGTTCTATCATATTTGACATAAATTGTGTGCAATATATGTCAAATATGATAGAACCTAACCTAAATGCGTTAAAACTTTGCTTGGTATTTACTATACTCTATTTGCTTTTTTTAAACAGCAATGCAAAGTAAAAATCTTTGCTTGGCTAAGTTGTTAAAGGAACGCTTCGCCATTAACTTGGTATAGTCCCACATGGCAACTAGGGGCATATACTTAACCGCGGCAAGGGGGGAGGAAAAAATCTTTGCTGTTAAATTTTTAAAAGGAACGCTCTACTTAGCCGTTGGCTTTGCTTTGCTAGGTATTTAAAAGAAGCTTAAAAAGGAACTTTGCTAGTCTCATGTCCCTTGGTTCACATAACGTTAATATTACACACTTTCAAACGACGGTCTTTGAGCCCTATTGTTTCCACTTTCCGGCAAACATCAGTATTGGTTCCCAAGTTCCCACTGTTGAACGTTTCTAGGCAACGCACAGGCGGTTGTTTCGATCCTGTCATGGCTTCATTTCGGTCATAGATTTTTCTAGTTCCATTTGCTCCCAATGTACCTACTATTTTATTGATTCCAATAGTTTTATTAAAACTGGTAAGCGCCGGTAAGTTTGTATAGTCTAATGTCTAATATCATCATAAACTTTAAAATTACCAAACAAACAAATATTTTAATATTTAAATGTCCTCGAAATAATGAATGGCTTGCCACAATACGACCCACGCTAATAATATTCTTGGCATACCAACTAAGTGCAAAATACTTATGTGATGAGATGACTGATGATTTGTTTTCGTTGGAGCACAGAAAATATAGCTACGCAACAGAACGCTGATGAGAATAGGAAGACACGCGACAAACGAAAACGGCCGCGAATGGTTACTCGAAAGGTTCGAGGTGGCGCTGCGAGTAACAGTACAAGCATTTATCGTATTTCGCCGATTTCGCGCTGTTCTGAGAAAGAATTTATTTGGTGATGTTGCCGTTCAGATACACTCTTGCAATTCGATTTACACTTACTTGGATTTTCGCAAGTTTATTTATTATTTTATATCATAATGCGGTTTATTGAATGACAGACCTATCAAAATAAAAATAAAAATGTACTTACATATAATATAACAGAAAGGGTCACATAATATAATAATAATAATAATAATAATAATAATAATAATAAAGGTCGCAATTTTTTTTTTACATTATGAGATGTCGATGTTTTGGGGTCCCTAGATGACGGAGAATGATAAAATTTTGTATATGGATTAAGTATTAACACTGCTTCAAACCTGTTATAAGTAATTTGATTGTGCTATACCAACGCGTTATATGGGTATTCTGTGATCAGAGTCTAGTAGATTCAGGGTAAACAACTAAAAATGTATATCGACTATCGAGCGACAAATAAAGTGCTGGGCAAAGGTGGGTATTTGGCAATTTTTTAAATTGGAATAACTTTTTTATTTTATTTTTGTTATTCTAATAGACTAAAAACCGATCAAACTTTTGTTTTTTACACTTTTCGTTTTAACTATCTTTAAAAAATAATCGACATCGATTATTAGCGACCCTGTTGAAATATAAAAGTAACGCTGACTAAGAGCTTATTCTGTTTATGGTTTATCTGAATGTCGAACCGATTTGTTTATGTTTCGACGATGGCGGTTCCATTTTCCATTTTCATGGCGTAATTCGAGACGTAATATTTGTCAAGGGTTCTTTCTGTTTGTTTTAAGAACGAACAGTAAGTTAGAGTTCAATTATTGTCTATCACAATAATTCACAAGCCCGGTCTTTGTAACCATTCGTTTTTGTTCGTAATAAAGTATTTTACATTTTACCTGAGTTTCATAATTATTTCTCTTAGTACCACCACTTAATCTCAACAGACCCTGTATATAGTGTAAAAAGTTATGTTAACCAACATAAAATATTTTGTAGAAGTTCTTTTTTAATTACGAAAAACAGTGGTTTATTTGAAAGATTTTAATGACGAGTTTTCTAATTTATGAATTTAGTTATTTAAAATCACAGCATTTTATTTTGTCCCTGTAAAAATAAATAATTTTTTATATTTTGGCTAGTGTCCGACCGAAACAAGATTTTCAGCCCAAACCGAAACCGAACCTTCAGCCTTGGTCTCAGTTTCGGCTGAAACCGAAACTTTTATAAGTACATGTTAAAAATTTTATTGTATACTAAAATCTAATTTATTTTATATAGGACGAGATCGATCTTGGGAACGGATTGAACTCTTCCCACCTAAAAAAAAAGGTCAACAGCGAAAAAACATTATTTATATAGACAACACTGCCTACGAACTCACCCAAATTTAGGCGAACGGTTCGCGACAATTCACGAACACTGAGTTTCGGCGCGGCCGACGGTTCGGCCGATTTGTGGCCGAAACCGAAACTAGATTTTTTGGCCGAAACTAGCCGAAACCGAACCTTCGGTTGGTCTCTAATTTTGGCATTGCTTCATAATGAGAGTTTAAAACCTTGCCGCTAATAATGTCGGAGAGACTTCAAACGTTTTGCCGGAATGCCGCTTCCTATCGGCGTTTTTTTCCGGCGGCTAAAGTGGTAGATCAGAGAGGTTAACCTTTTACCCTCTTTTAGACAAACCAAGGTTCGCCCCCGCTACAACAAAAACATACATTTTATGCGAAAGCCACCTCTATAAATTAAAATCAACCAAATCAATTAAGGCTCCTTGATCTTACAGACTGCGAAATTACCTACTACCAAAAATTATTAAGTTATTATTATATACCGCTAATTAATGGTACATAGAAAAACCACAGACTTCTTATGTAAAACTATTAGGATTTATTCATACATACATATATCCGAAAGTTGATTTTAACTGAGGTAGGTTAAAGAAAACTTTATTTTCGTTTTTCTCCAATAACTTTAAGAAAAACTGACGTTTTTTCAAAAATTTTGCATTAAGGGTTTTTTTAGGTCGAGAAATTAATTTTTTTATGAAATTTTAATGTACAATGTGCTCTCTGCGGTATTTTTCGCACATTTATAAGGTCATAACTTTTTTGTGTCTCAGTGTATTTAAGTTTTTAATGAAGATAATAAAAACATTATATTTTACTTGCCTGAGCTAGTACACTGAATAATTTAAATGCAAATATCTCTGAAACGGTAACTCTGTAAAGTATTATTTTCATTAAAAACCTAAATACACTGAGGCACAAAAAAGTTATGACCTAATAAATGTGCGAAAAATACCGCAAACAGCGCCACCTACTTTGTACATTAAAATTTCACACTCAAATAAACTTCTCGTTCTAAAAAAAACTTAATTGCAAAATTTTGTGAAAAAACGTTTTTCTCAAAGCTATTGGACACAAACAAAAATTAAGTTTTAACTTGTAACCCTGTATCTCAGTCAATATCAACTTTCGGATGTAGATAATTAAGTATGATTAAATGATAATATTTTTACGTAATGAGTCTGTGGTTTTTCGATATACCATTAATTAGCGGACACCCTGTATATCTATAATATAGATAAATACCCAGAAATAAAATATCACCAGCACTTTTTATGCGTTCGGATTCGCAATTCAAGTAAAGCGGTACCTAACTAAGACTTAAAAACTAAGATTTAAAAAATCTTAATTTTAAACCTGCAATCTCTAAAATAAAATGTTATTTTTTAAGGGCAAAGAGACATTATACCTAGATAAGATTTTTAAAATAGTCAGTTAAACTGTAAATAACTACCTTTCAAAATACCCATAACATGTATTTATTTTAAACTTGGAGGAATATTCAATTTAAGACTTTCCTAATGTCATTATTAAAATACCACAAATTCAACGGAGATCCGTAATGAGAAATATTTTGGCTCTTGAAATTAGGTGGCCTTATACTGTTACATGAATGTCCGACATTTTTTCACTAACGTGGCAACTTTAAGGATTGTAATTATAAGAGATTGGATCTATTTAGTGAACATTGAAATAATTCAGTCAGCTTTATAGGTACCTATATAAAATATTAAAATTCCCACAAATGCAACGTTCAATCGTTATCGGTGAAAAGTCTAAAATTTATATAATAGTTTGACACACACAAACTTTCCGTTTTATGTAGTTCCAGTAGGTTTTTTATTTTATATTTACTTTCAATGAACATTAATTTTCCAAAATAATGAACTTGCTTGTTCTAGAACGCAACTTTAAATTGTAGTTTAATTATTTTACTGATTATACAACTCAATGTACCAGGTGGTGAAATAAGCGAGGACGTAGGCTTTATCTCGGAAACCATTATTCGCACAACTTTCGGAAATATTTTTTATAAGTAAAGTGGTCAAGAGAAATTGCTGGAAATTATTTTTAAGTTCCTCATTTCGCCGCAAGGGGGCACAATTAAAAATTGTTTTTTTTTTAATTCTAAATTTCTCCGAAAATTCCCATATTACGGTATAACTCTGATTACATCTTTGGAAAGCTTAGACAATTCTGCATCATTTTGGTTTAAGGCTCATTGGCGTATCGACCTTGATAAGAGTGGGAGAAGCTATTGAAAGTGTAAACATTTAAATCGCTGTAACTTCTAAACGACTTATCCGATTTTACTAGATTTAAGCTTGTTTGGAAGGGGAAAACAAGTATCTTCAATTGTCGTATCCAACAGTACACGATAGTGTTTAATAAAATTGCTAGAGGGCGCAATTTGTAATAATAACAGTTTTTTCGATTTTATCCCGAAAATTCAAATCATACGGTATAACTATGACATCATAATCGAAAAGTAGATGAAATTTGCAACCAAAGATGTAAAGACCGCAGTTCGATATCTTTGTTCGTTTCAGAGTTATTGCCAAAACAATAATTTTCAATACAAATTGCGCCCTCTAGCAATTTTATTAGTTTATTAGTTACTTAGAATATTGTACCATTGGATACGACAATTGAAGATACTTACCTTTTTCTTCCAAACAAGCTTAAATTTACTAAAATCGGTTAAGTCGTTTAGAAGTTACAGCGATTTTAATGTTTACAATTTTACTTGATAAGAGTGGGAGAAGCTATTGAAAGTGTAAAGATTAAAATCGCTGTAACTTCTAAACGACTTATCCGATTTTACTAAATTTAAGCTTGTTTGGAAGTACCTTCAATTGCCGTATCTAATGGTATACGATAGTTTCTAATAAAATTGTTATAGGGCGCAATTTGTATTAAACATTATTGTTTTGGCAATAACTCTGAAACGAATAAAGATATCGAACTGCGGTCTTCACATCTTTTGTTGCAAGTTTCATCTACTTTTCGATTATGATGTCATAGTTATACCGTATGATTTGAATTTTCGGGATCAAATCGAAAAAACTGTTATTACAAATTGCGCCCTCTAGCAATTTTATAGAAGAATATATAGAATATTGTACTGTTGGATACGGCAATTGAAGATACTTATTTTTCCCTTCCAAACAAGCTTAAATTTAGTAAAATCGGATAAGTCGTTTAGAAGTTACAGCGATTTTAATGTTTACACTTTCAATAGCTTCTCCCACTCTTATCAAGGTCGGTACGCCAATGAGCCTTAAACCAAAATGATGCAGAATTGTCTAGGCTTTCGAATGATGTAATCAGAGTTATACCTTAATACGGGAATTTTCGGAGAAATGTAGAATTTAAAAAAACAATTTTTGATTGTGCCCCCTTGCGGCGAAATGAGGGACTTAAAAGTAATCTCCAGCAATTTCTCTTGACCACTTTACTCATAAAAAAATCTTTCCGAAAGTTGTACGATTAATGGTTTCCGAGATAAAGCTGACGTCCTCGCTTATTTGACCACCCGGTACATAATTCCCATATAGCTCGAGAGGCTTATGATAAGTGATAAGCCTTTGGGATTATCGCTTTTGGTGGAACGATTGTTACTGTCATGGTAACACATTATCAAATATTTAATTGTGACATAATTTTTTTAAAAATGTCAAACCAAACGAGATTTGGAATTGTTTCGTTGTCCGAAGTGAATTTGAGGCCAAAAAATACAGAAAAATCGCACTGGAGTAAATAATATTTATTATAAAAATTGTAACTTTGTTATCAATAATAATAAAAATGAATGATTATTCAAATTATGGTTCGTTATATAATCTTTTGAATACCACTCGATGTTTTGGGATTACCTAATACTTTTACCTGGCACTCAACGAGTTACCATCAGCAACACCACTCCTCCAAAAGTATTATTCGGTAATCCCGAAACATCTTGTGGTAGATATTACATTCGATAATTACTGAGTATACAAAAATATGGCTTTTAAATATTTTGTTAACTTAAGCCGTCCCATTTCATACATTGTTAAAATAATAAAACTACCATATAACCTTGTTAATCTCTTACCTTAGTAATTATTATATTGGTCAGAATAATTAAAATTAGTTTTTCCCATGTAAAAATATAGTACCCGTTCAGCCTTACTGACGAGGAGGAATGTAAACAATTAAGTAAAATATAAACGATTCATAATTTTTTTAATATAAAAGTAAAATACACATTTGTACCATCACATAATATATAACATATTATATAGTTCTCTATATATTTACGATTTGCTCCTAAACAACATAAACGTAAACACCACAAACTAGAAATATGTTTCTAGTGAAACACTGTGAAACATAGTGAAAACTATTTAACACTTATAATAAATGAAATCTCCATATTATATAGGCACTCCTTAAATTCAATTCAAAAATATATTTATTTTCATTAAACAATAAATACATGAATAACAATAAGTAAATAACATAAACAAATATATTGAAAATTGCGATCATCAATAAAAAAATTTGTGAAAAGTAAGAGCACACATCAGCAGATTTGCAAAGCATAATGCTTGACTGCTAATCTGTGTGTGTTTGTGTTAAGTTAATGCGCGTACTCCAAATCTAATACATAAGATTTTGAGTATCAATTTATCAAAAAATTTATAGATATATTTTTAGATACTACAGAATTTAATATAATAATAATGAGTTATTTACTAATATCTTTAATTGTGATAGGGAACTATCTACTTACTTTAAGTATGTTATTTTTTAACTTCGTTAATTTAAAAAATATAAAAATTGCAAAGTAAGCAAATAAGCGAAATCAATATTGCACGCACAGGAGCAAAGAATCTTAGAGCAATTTTGTTTTCTAGATAATTATTGGAGAATTAGCAATAAGCCATTTCATTCATCCAGTTTTAAATCTTACTTGACGAATTATACTTTTAAGATTTTGTGGAATAATGTTAAATAACCTGGATCCCACATATAAAAAAAAACTTCTTTGTCCCAACGACGTGGACATTTTAGGCAATTTTTTATTATCAAGGTGAAACCTAGTTTGATAGCTTGGTGTATGTGGCAAGTCAAAATAATTAGTTCTAATTAAATATGGTAGGGAATTTTTGTAATAAATATTTCTAACGTCTAAAAAACTTGTAAATCCGAACAGCTGATCAGTGGGGAATCTCATAGTTAGACCATAAATAGTTTTAATATTTCTTTTTTGCGCAACTTCCAAAGGTTTAAGGGTATTTTCGTAAGCTCCTCCCGATGCAGTTATTCCGTAGCTTAACAGAGACTGAACTAAAGCAAAATATACTTTTTGCATACAACTTATGTCAGATATTTTTTTGATATGTTTGAACAGATAAAATAAGGACCGAAGTTTCTTAGTAAGTTGCTATATATGATTGTTCCATTTTAAATGATTATCAAATAATATTCCTAAATAATTAACAGAGTCAGATTTTTCTAAGTTCCAAATCTTTTCTTTTCTAAATGGTAAATCGACATTTATTTGCTTATTTTGCGGAAGGCCTGAGATATTACTTGCAAAGGGTAAATACTTGGTTTTACTTAAATTGATGGTCAACAAATTATCATCCAACCACCGCACATTTTTTTGTAAATTACAATTAATTTTTTGTTCGACTCCTTTCCATGTGTTACTTTCAACAAACAAAACTGTGTCATCCGCAAAAGATATTACTTCACCAGTATAATTCTGAATTAACAAATTATTTATATAAATGTTGAACAGTATTGGACCCAATACTGTCCCTTTTGCGGTACACCATACTTAATTTCCTGTAAACTACTAAATTCTTGTTTTACTTCAACTTTTTGTCTACGATTTAAAAGATAGCTGCTTAGTAGGGAAAGTGCCGGATCGCGAATTCGAAAATCATATTATAAGCAAAAAGTAAATGTAGAAACTGCATAATTTTATCCTGTACACAATTTAGGCACTAACAAATCGATGTTTATGTAATTCAATTTGGTAGGAAATTCTGCAAAAAATTTGCTTGCTTTTACAAACTTAAAATTGTCAGTAAGTTTGACGTTAAAAGCATAAAAATTAGCATAATAATCCTAAAGTACACCTACCTATATACCTACTTATTGTTCAACAAAACTGACAAAAGTTATATGTAAGTATATACATTTAACGTAGAAATAAAAAAGGTGACTTTACTTACCTATCGTTAATGATCTAAATAATTCCATTGGAACATCCCCATCCTTTAACTGGCCCTGTACCTACTTACATTTTCGATATATTTTTAAAAACAAACATTTTGGAAGTACTATATTATAATATATTTGTTTTGTTTCACTTATAATTGGTAAACTTAGTGAACCAAGAAATTCGTTTTCATCACAACCAATCCCTCCAAAGACTTATTAAAAAATTAATCTTAATAGTTATTATTGAAGTAGGTACCCATTAATAATAGACAAACACATATGTCGCCTACACCGCATTGCCTGCGGTACACATACTTTATACAATAAGAACATTTTTTGTGGTAAAAACCCCCCCTAGGTGGAATTTCTCGCTGCGCCACTACTTAGTCTGTGTTGGCATTAATTATCGCCTAAATCTTTTCCATGATAATAAAATATGTTGTATCAAGGCTTTAATGTTGGTAATACATAAATTTAATACACTCTGTAAAATCAGCCCTTTAAATTTTATAATTCTACATTTTTTAAAGGATGTACTTTGATTTATTAAAATACTTTTCCTCACATTTAAATACACAACGGTACGTTTGGCAACGTGGGACTTGCACGCACGACATCTCTTAGGAAATCTTCCCATAGAAACCGCCTGAATCTTGTAGGGAAGCCCGCTGCCGGCAGCCGGCTTCTTTTTTCGGGGGCGATTTGTTGCCACGTCTCCATCGTTCTGTTGCGTAGCTATATTTTCTGTGGTTGGAGATAAAAAAATCATTGTTTTTTTATGGATTATCTACTTGGAAACGTTCTGTATCTGTACATGGATCATTGAATCACATTTTTGCTATGTGTATTTCTCATTAGTTCTTGGGTATTAGTGAAATAATTAATTTTAAAAATAGAGGGGAATCGCATTCAATACTTTAATTATTTTTTCAGCTATGCATGCATAAATATTTTGCTAAAAATTACCTAAGGTTCAGAAATATAAGAGATATTTTAACTTTCTTGTTTACCTAGTTACCTACCTACCTACCTTTTTTAAATTAAAAAAATTTAAAATAAGTTCTTGCATAGACTTACTACTATATTTTATTATTAATTGGTGTCATTTTCAATTTAAAATACATTATGGCATGTTAATATATTATTTATTTGGTACTTTTTTGGTAATGACAGTTGTATTTTTTACAAATTAGGTGATTAATTTTGCAAACTGGTTTTTAATATGTCTAAAAAAGTAATAACTTCTAATTTGTGATGTCTGACTGAATAATATTTGCAGTAGGTAGTGTATTTTCCAAACCGTGTTTATAAATACCTATCTATACTTAGTAGTTATTTAAATTTCTATTTAAATATGTAAATACTTAATCATTAAAATAACAAAAAATACTGTCTGTTTTGTCTACCTATACACCTACCTATGGATAAATTGGAATTGATAATTAATTAATAATAATTGATGCAGGAAGGGCTTACGTACCTTTTTCTATTTCACGTTCATAATGAGTTCAGTACGACCCTCATTTGCGGATCGTAATGAAGCTATTTCGATACGCGTTTTTTGTTTATTTGATGTTGGTAACATTTAAATGTTTTATTTCATTGACTTGCGCGGCCTTTGTGATTTACGAGAAAACCCATTTTTCGCAGAGGAAAACTAGCTTGATAACTTACTTTTTTATTCTGTGTGGATAACAGTCATGTATGTTGGTTGCATAAATCTATAAATCAATCTTTTGTAGATGCTTCAAGCTATCATTTTCTGCCAAATCCTATCCAAAATTCAATCTACTAACCTTCTAATGTCGATTTTAACTTCAACTTTATTTGAATTTTCCATCTTCCCTATACTAAATTGCAATGCCGTGACGTAAAATCACAGAATATCTGTGTGTTCTCTGCGTAAAATCACGTCCTTTGAAATTCGAAAAAAAGTAGCAAAATCTCCCGAATTTCCGAACGCTCTGTATATGTACCGAATGTACAAGGATCACACAACGTATTCCGTCCAATTTCAAATATCATATCGCTAAAATAACTTTAGAATCTCGTGGTGAAAATGGGTCAATAAATCAAAAAATGACAGTTTGCAAAATAATTTTTGTTGTCCAGAGGCTCCTATGATAAAAAATAGTATTACCAACATAAAATTTAGACATAAAAATTTACAAAATTTGAAGGATTTATTTTCTTTTTAAAATGCATTTTTCTTGATTATAAAAGGTGAAATAGAAAAAAATGTATAAAGCACATGGTTCATAAGGCGTTTTAGCGCACGTGTCAACAAAAAAACTCGCCACTTCGTGGCTCGTTTTTTAAAATAGACGCGGGCGCTAAAACAGCTTCTTATGAAACTCGTACTTTAATATACTATTTTGTTAAAATTGATTTTTTGCTGAAAATCGCTTTAAAATAGCATCTCATGGAGAGGCTGTCAACTCAGGGGATTAATTTTTTCCCCTAGAAAAAAGTTGGCAACCAGTTGAAATTATATTAACGTCAATTAAAAACACGAGTCTCGCCGAACCACGACGAATTCGCGAGCCAATCAAAACTATTGTTATTAACTTTTTCGCGTTTATTGTGGTGTTAATTTTCTTAAACAATTTATTGTTATTTTTGTGATATAATAGGTTCGTTCCAACCGGCGTCAGAAACAGTTTCTAACCATCAGGATTCTGCGCAATAAGCCAAATGCGTTCCAACCAGAGTTACTAGCGATTAGTAAACTGTCGGTTTTCTGTTCCAACCAAGATTCAAAACTGTTTGCAAACTACCAGAACAGTTCGCGGATTATCTTCGAACCATCCATCCGGCGCATGCGTACTGCTGTTTTGTACGATTTCATTTTGTTGCTACGTAACCTAATCTGTCAAAGTGCGATATTTGTCTTAAAATTCGTTGTTATTTGTTAATATTTCTTGGATTTGAGTGGCTTGTTTTTACATTCTTTTTGTTGAGTAAAATACCGTAAAATATGAGTGACGAAGAGTATAGTGAGAAGAGTGACCTTTCGGCCATGGAAAGTAGTGATGACGATGATTTTTGGAGTGTCTACTAGACGAGCAGAGAATTAAAAACCAAAATTATTTAGGTTTTTCAGTCACAGACAACTTCAAGTACATTGTCGGCTGTTCCAACCACAGACAAATTAATCGTTTACCAGGAGAAAAATAACAATCATGCGCGTTAAGAACGATTTGCAAACTGTTGGAAATCTGTTTGTGACTCAAAGTTGGAACGAACCTAATATAAACTTTCAAAACAATATGTATTAATAATGACACCCGTGTTTAGTGCATAATTGTGTTATAGTGAGAAAAGCGCGGCAGAGGATGGATATCTTTTTCAGGTAATGAATCTTAATAGGTGCATTGTTTTATTAAGATATTGATATTATACATAATATCATAGGGAAATTTTAAAAATTGTTTATGATGTCCAGATATTATTGTTAGCAATTCTTTTTTTGACCTTTCAGCAAGCCCAAATGACATAACCCTGTATTTTCCTAGTTGGCGCGCGTCGATCGCTACGAAGTCAGTTGAGACAACGTAAATATCGGGGGTACGATCAATTTACTGCATCACACACTGAAACTAAGTACAATACAAATATAACAAAATTTGTACTGATCGCTCCCTATACAGATGTTCGAAGATAGTCCACGTGGACTTGACAAGTCTGTCATCATAAGTTTTTTTGTCTGTCTCAACTAAGATCGTATACACTTTACAGTCAGATGGAATGATGCTCCCAACTCAAATTAGTGGATACCTTTAAAAACCGTTAGTACATAGATACCGTGCGAGCAAAAATTATTTGCATCAAAGAGGGCTTGGATTAAAAAACGTGGGGCTTGGTCACAATGATATGGGGCCGATATATCTAACCAAATCTAGGTTAAAATTTTGTCAAATTCATATTATGACATGATATGCCAAACTAATGAGTAATAAAATAAGTAGACAAATACAAATTTATTTTTGTTGTTTACAAAATTAACAAAGTAAAAATATACAGAAAGAAAAAGCATAAATTCACACTCTTCATATTTTCGAATTTCGAAAGTATTGACCAGCATCTCTGGCGAAATTTAATGTTACCACATTCTTGGATAATCCTTTCTTGTAATTGTTCTAAATTTGCAACTGGTGTTTTAAAAATAGTGTTCTTTAAATGAGGAAAAATCCCCAGCAATAAAAGCAACGTTAGGAAAATGTTCGTGAAAATCGTCCATGCACAAACCCGGATTGGATTGCCGCTCACCATTTACTCTAACCCCGTTTCGAAAATACGCTTCAACCATGAATGTGTTGTGCTGTTCCGTAAAGCCCATTGTGTGAATTGTTCAAGAAATTGGAAAAATTAGCGATGAATCAAATTACTTGTAATGACTGTCAAAGATGACTGAATAACTAATTGATTGTTAATTCAGGTAGTTACAGACACCCAACAGGTATTAAGCTCTACGGCCAAGCATTACGTCCTTAGGTGCAAGGCCCTCTTTAATGCAAATATTTTTTGCTCGCACGGTATTAGCTTCGTTCGTACATGCAAAATGTCAACCGATTTCCAATTTTTCTTTGCCCATGCATGTTTTTTAACTGATTGCAAACTGGTTGGAAATATTTTGCTTTGCGAACACGTTGGAAACGGATCCACAACGTGCGCATGCGTCGTTAATTTGCAGACGGTTTCTGACCGCTGTACGAACGTATCTTAATATAGTGTGCCATTTATACAATTAGCATTCTACTTTTTTGTATAGGCCTGTGTGTGGAACACTTACCGATTTTATAATTAATTTGAACCTTTTACTTTCGTCAAATTTACATAAAAAAACATTTGCTGAATTTTAATCAGTGCATTTCTAATTCAAATAAAAGTAAAAGCGCTTGCACACTTAATTATGCATGCAGCTAGTCAAAAGAAAAGATGTATTATGTTACAAGTTACATAGGTACATACAATATATACATATTAATAATATAATGTTTTTGGTGTTTATGTAACTTTTCAAGTTCCAAGTCGGTAACTGTAAACTAAAGTAACCAAAGGTTAATAACAGGAATGGTCTGGTACCTATAGAGTACATATAGATGGCACATGTCATGCATAAACGCTATTAAAATAAAATGTGTTAACAACATAGTTTGTTGGAGATAGGCGGTGAAAAACTGGATGGAGCCAGGAATAGGGATTACGGTATATTTTTACCATTGAATAAAAACACAGCAATTATTACACAAAACCGATATTTACTGAAGAAAATTTCAAATCGCTGTCAAAGAAACGCCAAACGTAAATAGGGATGTTCGATATACATCGATCTTTTCAATGCGATGCATAGTTTCTAAGCGATGCATCGAGGCCATTTGATGTTTGTCAATGCATCGATGTATTATTCGTAAAATAATAATTATTTGACCGTTGCCTCTCGATCTTGATTATACTTTTTACCTTTGGTTTCAGTTAAGGTGTAA
The DNA here is from genome assembly GCA_963969555.1 of Polydrusus pterygomalis. NCBI lineage: Eukaryota > Metazoa > Arthropoda > Insecta > Coleoptera > Curculionidae > Polydrusus > Polydrusus pterygomalis. Next base: position 22,873,804 of record OZ018378.1, on the reverse strand, counting down.
GCTTAGAATAATTAGAATTGTGAATTGTTTTTCCACCATACATTGTCTGTGGAGATCCCTAAACGGACATGAATGAAACGTCCTCATTGCCTTAAAGCAATGTCGTGGACTCGTGGTCTCAGTGACTCGTGGCAGTCGTGGCGGTCACATGTTTGGGAGCGGATTGTTTACTGCTGCGTTGCCATACTGCAGACTTTTTATAAGGCTTTAGGCAAAGAGTTAAATTGCCTACGTCATGTTAAAACTTTTAACAGCGTAAGTTTAGCAAACAAAGTGGAGGGGCGCAATTTGTATATTGATTTACTTCTGAATGGGATACGATTTTGTCAATAGGTTCATTTGTTATTGTTTGATCTATAGATATATACCAGATCATCGAATAATAGCCCTTAGGGGGATCAGATAACTAAATAACTTATCTGTAAATAATATTAAACTTACTCCACGTACTATCTAGATTAAACAAACTGGTAATTATGTTTACATTTTAAATTAAGCTTAGAAATCCCTATATAATAATAATTGTAATATAGGTATAACAAAAGAATAATTAATTACCGATTTGTTATGGGTGGAAAAACCAATGATGTGGTATCTATAGATGAAACAATAACAAATAAACCTATAAAGTAAAGTAAAGTAAAGTAAAGTAAAGTAAAGTAAAGTAAAGTAAAGTAAAGTAAAGTAAAGTAAAGTAAAGTAAAGTAAAGTAAAGTAAAGTAAAGTAAAGTAAAGTAAAGTAAAGTAAAGTAAAGTAAAGTAAAGTAAAGTAAAGTAAAGTAAAGTAAAGTAAAGTAAAGTAAAGTAAAGTAAAGTAAAGTAAAGTAAAGTAAATAAATCAACATACAAATTTCGCCCCTTTACTTTGTTTGCTAAACTTACGCTGTTAAAAGTATTAAGATGATGTGGGAAATTTAAATCTTGGCTACAACCTTATAAAAAGTCTGCAGTATGGTTACGCAGCAGTAAGAGATCCGCCCCCAAAGATGTGACCGCTACGACATTGGTCTGAGGCCATGATGACGTAGTTTCATTCGTTTTCGTTTAGGACTGTCACAGAAAAGGTATCGCGTGAAAATATCGATGTTCGCGATGCATCGAAAATTTTTTTTAATAGAATTAAATAAATATTTGCCATGTAATTATTGAAAAATATTTGGATTTGTTTTAAAATAGTTCTAGAAATCGTTGTCCCCCCGGTCTTTGGAGGTTGTTGTGGACTACAATTTTTAATTTATTGAGTTCATGTTCACCAAGCTATCTCGCCACTGTCACCGTTGCTAAAGCATGCCAAGGTTTAGTGCTCGGCAAAAACTTTTTCCTAGCAAAAATTATTGTTAATTATTAAGCAATTCGATTTACAGTCGAAAGTGATTAATTTTATTGTTTAAAAATTGTAAATTATTTGATTGAATAGAAGACAAGGTTGGAATTCGAAATTCCTAATTTATAAAAAATACCTATTTATATTTATTCATTTTGTTAGTAGATATACCCATGATACTATTACTAAAGAAGATAAACCCAGTGTTAGTTTGAAGGTGGTAGAGGTAGACAATGAAGTAATATTAAAAAAAATTTACTTTGTCGGACTTCCATTGTCTTTATTTTGTTCCTTAACACAACGTTTCGGTTAGTTAGTATGTCTAACCGTTTTCAAGTGTAAACTAAATTATAATTCTAAGTCTACTGTGTTAAATACTATCCATGTGCAATGAAGCTTGATGACTCCGCCTACGTGCTTATTGGAGTTTGAAGTTTGAGCTGTTGATTTTGGACAAGAAGGGGTTTCCAGATATTGGGGATATCTACACTTGGATTATTAAATATGGGTATTTTGATTCATAAAAGCTGCTTCTTTGAATTTTCGTTTTCTCCAGTGCTGTTCCGTGTCCAAAACCTTGACTTTTGTCCACTGTATATTATGTTGGTTGATCCATAAATGTTCCGCTATACCTGATCTCGAAGTTTCACCTCTTTGAGGGCCAATTGTATAGGTTTGGATTAACTCAAAAAAGAGAGTTAATCGGGGGATAAGTAGAAAAATAAATTGTATAGGCAGATGTTATTCCCTATTCTAGGATAAACCCTCAACTCGTGGATCGGGTATGAGTTAACCTACAATCTCGGGATTAGAAGCCTGAAAATGGCATATTTTGTTATTTTGCAACAATAACCGAATTTATTTACATGATTCCTATTTTTTATTTTATTATTTAAAATTATTATGGAGGCCTTTGATATTGTTTATATAATTCTCTTTCGGATGATGAAGATGATTTAGATATTAATGATCTTATATCATACTGAAGTTAGCAGCTAGTTCAAATAATACTTTCTTAACACAAACCCATATACAACTGGCAAAACATTTTACCTTGGGTTAACTCACGGAATAACTCTAGGATTAAACTTAGGTTTAACTCTAAGGTAAATTCGTACCTATACAATTGGCCCTGAGTCTGAGTATGTTTCAGATGTTCTTTAACTCGTACGGGAAGAGGTCTTTTTGTTTCTTCAATATACGATTCGCCACAATCGCAAGGGATTTGATACACTTTTTTGTGTTTTCATTACGGGGGGGGGGTTACTTTTGTAAAAAAACTGTTAAGTGTTTCCGGATTTGAAGGCTGTTTTGATATTATAGTTTTTGGTTATCCTTCTAATCTTTTCAGAAATCCCCTTGACATAAGGTATTGTAAGAAATACTTGCTCCTTTTTTGTTTCTGTATTATTTTTTACTTCGCGATTTTTAAGTTTTAAGAGTATTAAATTACAATGGTTTTAGGTAGTGTTGGGAAAAATCGACTACCGAGTATTCGAGTGATTTAAAAAATCGAATGATAATCGATTTTTTTTCACTCAAATGCTAATATTAATTATTAATATTGGCGGTTCATCGTTCATGTTGATATACAGCATTTGTATTGGGAATAACTGACTCGGTGTTGTTAATCGATTGATTTTTTGCGGATTATTAAATGTGGCGGAGATATTTGTGGATTTTTTGGCATGACTCCCAGATCTTACAACTTACAATTTAATTTAACTAACCACTTGACTACTTGAACTTGACCTTGAGTTGTCACGATATTGCATAACTCATGATATTTATGAATACTGAATACTCACCACTATAATAAATCCTACTATCCTACGCAGGCAACCCGTAATGCAGTATTTAAATCTAAATAAATCATATTTATTATCTTACGCAGGCAACCCGTAATGCAGTATTTAATATGAATAATTTCGCCAATAATAACCGAAAACCACTCGATGTAGCCGCTCGCTATGAGATGGCTCTGGCCGCAGTGAGTGATTGACAGGCGGGCAGCAACTTTGGAGACGCGTTGAAAAATAAAAACCATATGTTCGTCAGTCATTTCGTCACTCGAGTTATTTCCGAAGATAATCGATTAAATCAAGTGATTCAAAAAATCGAGTGATCGGTTATTTTTCACTTGAGTGATCCCATCACTAGTTTTAGGGTATTAATCATTCCGTTTTAAATCTTTTTTGATATTTGAAATTTCAATATTAAGGTCTTCCGGATTGTTGCAAACGTTAGAGGCTTTGTGATAAAGAAAAGAGTTTAAATTATGCCCTGTTTTATGTAGTTTGAATGATTCGATCCGTGATTGTCCCGTGTGAGTGGGTTTTTCCTGTACATTGAAGTTTTTATGTTTTCAGCACTTCGTTTGACGAGAATAGGTAGAATTGAATGTTTTTCTGTTTCCATGGTAAATTTAATGGGTTGTCTTATACTATTAATCTACGACAGTGCCATTATGACGTATTTAGCATTATCATTTAGATGTCATTATGACCTTCATAACTCACTCAGTGCCATTATGAATTCGTAATAACATCCAAATGTTAAGATACAAAAACGAAAAGAAAGTCGGTGCAAACTGTTTATTTGTTATTATTACTTAGAAAAACGGATTGCATTTATTTATTGTAAACATCCGAAGGGACACTTTCGGATTCAGAATCTCCCATATTTAAATTATTTTTAGCCCACACTTTGCATACAATAGAAAATTAGACGGCAAAATCGAAATTGAAACAATCAAAAATGCGGTTACCATGATATCGATTAATATGGACACCTGAAAATTTTAAAAATTACGAAAACGTTATCTGATATCAATGAAATTTAGACGAATAAAATCTATTTGTACTGCCGTAGATTAAATTTTGAATGATACACGTTCGATATGAACTTTATAGTGTTCATATCGAACTAGTATCATTAATAATAACTATAATATGTTCCAAAAACCGTATCACCTCTTTGTTGCTGTCAGTCCAAATAATCATCAACATATCTAAGCCAAAGTTTAGGTTTAATTTTGGCAGTGTTAATAGCGTGTGACTCAAACCATTCCATGTACAGGTTAGCCATCACCGGAGAGAGAGAGATGAACCCATTGGAAGACCGTCATCCTGGGCATAGAACCTATCTTTTACTTGAAAGTAGGAACGAAAAACATAGTACCCAAAAAGGGTTTTAATTATGGACTTCATTCTCTGTACCCGTCAATTTCTTCAAAAATTTTCCACAAAAATGTGTTTACTCTTGGCAGGACTTTTGTGAGATCACTGAATCTAACTAGTGAACTGTCGAATGAACTTTAACTAGTTGTCCATTATTATCTCTTTATCTTTTCACATTTGCGTTCTGTTTAATAACATCTATTGAAACTGGTTTGAAATTATTTAAGTTGCATTAAAAAAAACGAAGAATTTATTTATATAATAATAAGATATTATTAATTGACCTTAATTATTTTTAATATAAAATACAAACAAGTAGAAAAATATGCAGCATGCATAAATATAAAACATTATGTAAGTAATTGTGTATTTTCCATGCAGTGTTATACAACATTAGCAACGTGTTTACTGCTTTTTAGTGACAAGAGATTAAGAGAATGACGTAACTTTACACTTTAAAATAGTTTTTACAAACAAGATTCAGAGATATCCGCATTATTGCACTTTTTTCTTTATTTGGTGTTCTTGGCTTCGACTATTTTAACATTTTATAAATAAAAAATTACCGGTTCGCTTTTGCGCTTTATTCTTCAGATTATTTTGAAATGTTTCGAAATTGGGCATCTGAAGTTGCAAAATTACCACTTGTTTTGTTTTATGAGTTTTTACAAAACATGCGTTTGAAAAACTAGTTATTTTCTAGTCGTAGTTCGTTTCGTCTACAGAATGCACGGAGCTGTGTGGTGTTTTATTGACTATGTATGTAATTATTATTAGAATGCAGCTGTAAAAATTCGTATGGTCAAAACGAATGGTGTAGGCGGTAAGTAATATTTTTTTTGTCTAAGTACCGGTTTTAAGTTTAGACCATCAGACCATACACAAATTTTTTTACCACCGAACAATAGAAACAATTAAAAAGACTCAGCACGTCATCCCATGATCTGCGCACTTTTTTTATTTGCCAGTCTCCACCGATTATAATGGTATCCTTGTTTCGATAAGTTAAATAGAAAAGAAGAAGAGACAGACTCGGGATATCATACAGGTAGATGTAGGGTTGTGGATTTGACCGGTCAATTTGTTTTTGGTCAATTGACTGAAATAAATTAACATTTAAAAATGCAGTGGATGAACCTAACCAAATTTCTTATTTTGTATTTTGGGAAAAATTCATTTTTTATAACAAGTTTTGCTTGTTCTGAAAAGTCTATTGCCATACCTAAATTTTATACAGGGTGGTCAAATGGATGATATAGTTAGGTCCATCCAGGTACACATTCTATAAGTGTATAGGTATCTCAATAGTTTATTTTTATATAACCATGAAAACATAAAAACATGAACATTTTATCTGCATGAGTGATGTAAATTGCTCCACAGTAGATACATTTCCCTTTTACTTTGTTTTCTTCTCTTATTTCGGTAAAACAATTCCAAATTTTGGTTTTGGACTTCCCCAAACTCATCGTAAATGCGACGTCGCGACCTCAAGTCCTCCATAGTCGCGTCGTTAGTTTACAAAAATGCAATGCAAGTGCAAACCCTAACTCTGGCAAATACGAAATGAAAATAAATAGACTGAGAAGGAAATGTCTATGAAAATGGTATAAAAAGAGAATAACAATAACTTCTCTATTCCTTTCCTTCATTGTGATTGAATCCGTTCCGGGAACCACTAATAAACGAGGCGGACTATTGGGATTCCCAGAATCAGGTGTTATTGTTTTCTTAAATAACGGCGCTATAACGATACACTAAACATTATCCTGGGTGGTAGGAGGTAATCTGGCCAGATCACAAATGCATAAATAATAAAATAAAATTGATATAATATTTTGACCGGTCAAATACGTCATGGTTAATTGACGATCAATTGACCATGCCCAACTCTAGGTAGATGCCGGAGAGTCGAGCTTCAGCCCCAATCCCTGCCATTATGCGATTTGTGTTTGTTGTGACGTCGATCCCTAGTTTCTCGACTGTTTATTAAAGAGCGTAGGTAGCGTCTTTCAAAATTAGTGAAGTGGATCAATATACAAATTTTTAAATTATCTAAATTATTTATATCAAAGTATGCATTTGAGTACAGTATATGCAAAACTTGGTTTTTGACAATTTGTAAAAAATTACATTTTTTAGTATATCGTATACATTAATGCATTGTCTATATTATAGCATACTCAAGAAAACTAAATACAATAACTTTTATAGAATAAAATACATTCAAAAACATAACGTAGATGCAAAACTCAGTTTTTGTTTAGACCTGTCAGATGCAAAACTCGGTATTTGCCGTTGACCAATCATTATATACTACACTCATCATGCACGTGACAATCGCCTGTTGATTATACCTGCTGCCTTATAGGTCAGATTTTTATTCTGATGGTATAGTAAAAAGAGGGAAACAACTTTCAGGACTAAACCCTAAAAAAGTTATAACGGGAAACTCTTTGAAGGAAGACAAAATAAATCGTCAATTGCTAGTCTTTTGCAGAAGCACTATGGCCCTGACTGGAGAGAAATTCCAGAACTAGAGTTCTACAAAATTGTCGATTCTCCAGGCGAGCCGAGTAGCCACTTAAGTGATACTGAGGATTTAGAGGACACAACGCCCGAAACGTCATTTTTCATAGTTTAGGAAGTTAAACGTTGTTAACGTGTTTTTATTAAACATTGTAAGTAATGAAGGAATTATTTTTATTATTCCGCTAGTATTTTCCATTTCTTAGTTGCAAAACTTGTTCTTTGAACGAGAAAGATGCAAAACTTTGTTTTTAAATAATTTGATTTGAATTATTTACTAAATTAGTTAATTCTAAAGGATTTTTTTTTTGCTTTTTTGGATAAAAATAACTAATAACGTACTTTTATAGAACTTTTGCAATTTTTTTTTAAATTAACTTATCAGCGGTTTTTACGTTTCTCTTAAAACAACTTATCCTGCAAAAACCGAGTTTTGCATATAATGTACTCATTTGGCCTATATAAATTTATTGTTGGTTCTAAGTGCGGAAGTTTATAAATAATAATAAAAAATGTGAGGTCCGGCCCTGACCAGTGTTCAAGTTGTGTAAACACAATGTAACTGTAAAATGACATATTATTGTGATAACGACTTCTATTCAATTCCTGATGTGATAAATTCTCCATCTGTCTTTGTCCCTATTAATTTTTTATCTTATTCCATTGTTGTTACCGAATATATTATGATAAATTATTAAACCAAGTAATGAAGTACCTACCTGCTGTCGGAAGGTTCAATAGGAATTTAAAATTTGTATTCCCATTTTCTTAATTAAAAAATAATACACGTCTAGAACTAGGAAGACAATTTAAATAGTTTCATTGAAACGTCGCGTCTCCGCACCGACTGCTTTTAATAAACCACTTTTCCGGAAGTCGCTGATTGCAAATAATAAAAAGCTTTTGTCATCAAAGACTTGTAATGAAAAAATGTATCCCTGTAAAATCAATTTTAACTTGGCTAAATTAGTAGCGTGTCTATATTTAATCCCACCATGATAGAGTTGCTTGCAAAGTCGATACCCAATTTGTGCTCCCCGGCTGTTAAGCGAATAAAAAGGGTGATTGCGTTTTGTAATGAAGGAAGGTGCTATTTTCGGGGAAACATTATTGTATATTTAACTATGAATTAGCATACTCCTGTAGCGAAACATGTTCCCTTTTGGCAACAAAATAATTTTCCGTCGATGGTTGTTGAAATTTCTTTGTTGTATGATGTAGATATAAGGCATATACCTTTAGATTTATACAGCTTATCTCGTGCGCAAACAAAAGTTAACTTCTATCGGTGAAAAAAAAAGGTTTTACGCATGGATCGCCGGTCAGATCCCTTGGCGCCCAATAGGGATGGGCATGCGCACCACCCCCTTGTTATTAGGTTTTCTTTTTGCTCCTTCTTTCTCATTCAACGTTGTACGGGTGTTTTACTCACATTTTATTACGCGTGACGCCGAATTTTAGGAATTTTTCATGTTCATGCATTTTCGGACGGTGCAGTATTAAGCTGATGGTTATTACATACTGTGGTTTTCGTTTAATTTTTAGTTTTTTTGCGAAAATATAACTATTTACTGCAATTTATTAGCTTACAATAATGGTTCGCCAGTGCGTGGTGTGTAAAGAATTCGACTATTTTAACCCCGTATTAAGATATTAACGGTAAGTGAGGTTATTCGGCTTTTTAACTTAAGCAGTGGGCATACACGCAGCTTGCAGCGTTGCCATTTTTTAAAGCCATCTCCCTCTAACTTATCTGCAACTGTAGACATAATTATGTATGATTGTAAACAAATGGCGTTTTAAAAATAAATGTTTTGTCTCCTTTTATATATTACATGCACGCCTGTGGTGTAAATATATATTATATTTAAAAACTCACTAGAACCGAAATAATCTTGAATTTATCCCGTTATTTGGTAACTACCGCTGTGCTTAACTGGGCCTATAAACGACGTACCTATCATAGGCGGTTTACCTCTTATATCACCAATTATTACGCAGCTTTATTGTAAAGAAAGAAAGAAAGAAATACACTGTAAAATTAGGATCTTGGTTCAAAGCGTTTCGGGGACGGAGATAATTATTGTAGCTTGCTTCTTATTCTTAGTGTTTTCTTACTTCCGTTCGTTGTTTTATTTTACTTTTTTGTTTACACCAGTGGCGGCTTTAGGATTTGGTAGTTTGGAGGGGGGGGGGGGAGAAAATCCTAAACTATGTGTTGGGTTGTGGGTCAAGGGCTAATGCTTTGAAATATTTATCTTGGCATTAACAACACACTTTAATTTCCCAATAAACAAATATTATACATTGTATCAGCCAAATGGAATAAATTCGATAATAAATACATGGGGGGCGTGTACAAAAAAACGATCGGACACGTCGATTGGTATTTCTAGTTGCGCATTTTTTTCCTTAAACACTTTTTATACAGGGTATGTCATGTAACAGTGGCCAATACCAACTTTCTTATTTTAACTGCAACACCCTGTATATTATTCAATTTTTGGATTCTTCCGAAAATTTTAGACATATTTCATGTACAATATCCTATACCTACCTATCTTCAACAGTTTTAAGTGTTTCCAGATTTATTGCAAATATTAACAACACACTCAAAAACTAATAAGTAATAATGTTACTGGTTACTGAACATCTCAGGCGTGACCGATCTAATCGCAAGCGTTATTCGTCTTCTTAAGTCGGCTAAGTCGAGGGGTTTAGTTTTAGATGCAAGATTTTTGACATAACCCCATAAGAAGAAGTCTAATGGCGTCAGATCAGGGGATCGTGCTGGCCATTCCATCGATCCACCGATTTGTAAATACTCGGTTAAGGTACAAGGGACATTGATTTGGTAGTGGGGCGATGCTCCATCTTGCTGAAATCATATTCGCTGGAAGCTGTGGGTTTGCTGGATCAGGATATAAGTTTGTCAAAGTTGGCAAGACATTATTTTGGAGCAGTGCTAAATAATTATTGCCATTAATGAAAAAGGGACCTATGACATGATCTCCTACTATTCCTGCCCAAACATTAACCTTTTCAGGATATTGCGTATGTTTTTCTTTAATCCAGTGAGGATTTTCCCTAGACCAATAGCGGCAATTCTGACGATTAGCATGACCATGAAGTGTAAAGGTGCACTCATTAGAAAACAAAACATGTTCTAATTGGATCACATTGTTATCTAACATTGACATCATATGTTCACAAAAATATATTCTCCCATCAAAATCGTCTTCCATGAGCTCATGAGTAGGTGTCATTTTATAGGGATACATTTTATTTTCTTGTAATGTTCGAATAATCGATAAATGGCTAACATCGAACATCGGGGCTGTTTTTCGACTAGAAGTATGTGGGTTTCCTTAAACTCAAGCATAACATCTAATTTGGTATCATCACTTATTGCATTGGCAGCTACTCTTTTTTTATCTGCTTTACATGGCCAAGCTGGCGAAATTGCTTTTCTATTTTACTAATTTTCCCTTGAGTTATAGGCGGCAAATTTGGAAATTTTTCATGAAATAAGCGAGCAACTTCCATTTGTGTCCGTGTTTTATCTCCATAACCAATCATCTGTAGAATTGTTATTTCGTGCATTTCTGTTAAATAAACAATTTTTCTGATATACGGTTAACGAAATTCAAACGACTATAACACTGACAAAACTACTTGTTGTTGACTGTTGTCATGGTTAATGACAAAATTTAACAATACAATTATCTGATAATGCAATAAAACAAATTTTTAAGGACTGAACAATATCCTTGTTTTTTTAAGTATAAAATTTTAAATAAAAAAAATTTAATAGTTTATTTTTTCTTGTGGTTTATTCTTTTTCCCTGTATATAGATCATGGTGTAGTGGAACAGTCAGAATATATATTTATTGTATAAACCCAACAGATTAGTAGGTTAATGAGACATTTAACATCATCCTGCAATTGAGAATAAAACCGGATTAAATGGAAATAACCTTCTTAGACTAACCAGAAGCCTGTGTGTCAGTGGCGTAGCCAGGCTCTTGAGGGGGGGTTAATTATTTATGTGCACCATATTTTTGTCCGCTAGAAACGCCTTAACATTATAAGTAAAAGTAATATCTAAAAAGCCCCCCCGCGAAAGCAGAAAAGGGTGAAAAGCCCATCATTGCGCTTCTTTGACAAGCGCCGACATTAGAAATAGAAACCACAGACGGAGCAGGCTGGTGGCAGATAGTATAACGTTCTTAAAAATGACGGCGAGGAGCGAGAATCATTACGGTTTTCTTGTAGCGGCATTTTTAAACAGAACATTATTTGGCTATTTTGCCGTTTACAAACTTACCTTGCTCCATCCCCTTGAGTACGCCACTGTTGTAGTCTATTATGGTAGTCTCTATCCAGTCGTAGATTTGTTTTATGTGTATAGTGAAAGTGACTTCGATAACTTTTTATACGAGTAGATTGCCTGTAAGTAAAGCTTTACACACAAGTTATGTACGTATTTCTATTATTTCATTTCAGGTATTGGTGTTAAATTAATCAGTTGTAATTATATGACTGGTAATTAGGTATTATGTATACCGCTCTTGGGGTCTTGTAGAATTGAAGACGAATATTTATAGCGAAACCACTAGATACTTTGTTTGCATGACATGAAATTACTTTATTATTTTTGATAACCAAATCATATTCTGAACTAATATAGGTAACATAATAGGTCAAGTTGTGGGTAGGGCTGTGCGATTACCGAAACAGATAATCGATTAATCGAAAATAATCGATTAATCGAAAATAATCGAAAATCAAAAATAATCCATTAATCGAAAATAATCGATTATTTCCGATTAATTGAAATAATCGATTAATCGAGAATAATAGATTATTTAGATTATAGAGACTTACAGCAATAATAAGTAACTAGCAACTTCAATCATCCAAAAACATACCTATATCTTCGATTAATCGAAAAATGTTTTTTTTGGTCAATAATTGATTAATCGAAAAATCGTTTTTTTTTGGATTAATCAAAACATCGTAATTTTTTTTTTTCGAAAACTTAATTAATCGAAAAATATTTTTTTTAGTTAATCGAAAAATCATTTTTTTTTTCGATTTTGATTTGATTTTTGAATAATCAAAAAATCATTTTTCTTTTTGATTACCTACCTAATAATCGATTTAAAAAATCGTAAAAAAAATTTTTTTCGGATACCTAATCGATTAATCAAAAAATATATTTTTTTTCTATTAATAATCGATTAATCGCTTTTTCCATTAATCGATAAAAAAAATTATCTCTAATCGAATAATCGATTTTGTTGCACACCCCTAGTTGTGGGTAGGTAAGTTTTGATCTATCGTCATTAACTATTTGCTAGGTTTGCTATACAAAAAAACTATAATGCCAGCGTTAACTATAGAACAAAAAGCTAGATATAATTCACACCAGGGTATCTGTAATAGATATTGCTGCTGAATTGAGAGTAAGCAAGAATACAATGATATCTTGTGAGAAAATCATTAATAAATACAGGAAAATTAAGGGAAAACCGGTAGAAGGAAGATGTCGATGGAGGATGGCTTTATTTTACTAACGATCTATAATAAAAACACATGTAACGTAAAAAAATGTAGAAATATTTTTCAGAAACAGAAGGCGAGAAGGCTGCAAAGCATTTTGAAAATATTCATCTTTACATCGCGTTATAGGTACTAACGTTAAGCAAGGTACCACTTACCTTTTCGAAAAGTTTTCATAATCTAGGAGAAACATATTTTGATTTGTCTTTGTCCCAGTATTTTTTTTTGCCGCAATGGGGCACTAGTTTGAAACAAACTTGACTGGTTTTTAAAATTGTTGAATTTGTTTCTCATCAGTCATTATCAGCTTAAGTGGATTCCGTAGCTACCCGCATTTACAGTTTTCAGGCTGCTTACTCCACGTCGCGAGCGGTCGGCCGACGTGCAAGGGCATTGTGGATGAGAGCAGTTTACGGAAGCCAGTGGCGTAGATAATAACGCGACCAACAATAATTTATAAAATTAGTAATTTTAATAATAATAATAATAATAATAATAATAATAATAATAATAATAATAATAATAATAAATATATTTATTTGTATTTAGATTATACAGGGTGTTTCATTAAGGGTGGCCACCGGCCATATCTCGGAAATTACTAAACATAGATACTTGGCAAACAAAAATTTATTATTAAAGTGGCCATGAGAAATTTGTGGAAATTATTTTTAAGTTCAGCATTTCGCCTCTAGGGGGCATAATTAAAAATACATTTTTTAAATTCTAAATTTATCCCAAAATGCCCATATTAAGGTATACCTTTGGTTACATCATTAAAAAGCTTAAACAATTCTGCATCATTTTGGTTTAAGGCTCATTAGCGTACCGACCTTGATAAAAGTGGGGGAAGCTTTTGAAAGTGTCATCATTTAATTCGCTGTAACTTTAAACGACTTATCCGATTTTACCAAATATAAACTTGGTTGGAAAAGAAAGCTAAGTACTTTTAATTGTCGTACTGGTACATAATAGTTTCTAATAAAATTGCTAAACGGCGCTATGTGTAATAATAACGGTTTTTTTGATTTTATCCCAAAAAATCAAATCATACGGTATAACTATGACTTTACAATCGGAAAAAAGATTAAATGGTTTGGTTGTAAGAAAAAATGTGAAGACCGCAGTTCGAAGCCTTTCTTGTTTTAGAGTTATTGCCAAAACAATAATTTGGAATACTTTAAATCGAAGAAATTATTGTTTTTTTAGCTTTGTGGCCAAAGCATTCGACGCCAAAAATATTTTTAAACTTTATGATTGTGTAGTTTTGTTACTCAATATTCCAATGGCCTAAAGAACTACTTTAGAATTAATGACATAATCAGGAAAAATTTCTAATTTAGGCATATTATTCTAATATTATAATTTTTTTTTTTTAATAAATCTAGATGGCCGTGAAACAAAATCGGCAGGTTTCCATAAAGCACTTTGAAAACATTCGAGATATACGGAAAGCATATCGTAAGCCTCAGCATTGGTATACGCATTTTTGATGGATATAGCATAAATTTTGATTAGGTAAGAAATAATTTTAAAAAAATTAAGGAGAACTTTTGTAAACACCTATCAAAATAAAATGATAACTCCTTACTTTGTTTATTTATCTCCATGGAATCTGCCGATTTTGTTTCACTATTTAGATTTATTTTTGGAAACATCATAATTTCATTGATTTCATTGCTCTTTTCGGTTGTTAATTCTTGTTCTAATCCACACATTTTACTATTATTGCCAAATATTTGAGAAAACAGATGATGAACGTCAAACATTCTTCTTCCCACAGGAATCCCTCCTATAAACTCCTGATTCTGATAACTAAAATAAATGTATTTCACAGTAATGTATACATAACAGAAAATAAAAGTATTACCAATCACCGCTGCTCTGAAAATATTTTTCAATAATCATAGTGGGAGAATCAGTTGATGTTCTGTAATGTAATTTATACTTATTAATAATTGTACGTTTATCAATATTATTAATACAGCCTGTATATAACGATCATGACCACTCATTAAAGGTATCTAATGAACAAAAAAATATTCATTTTTGGGAAATTTACGCGCTAGTAGAGATTTTTAAAAAAAATAGTCCATGGTGTCAAATTTCCGGATATCTGAATACAACTTAAAATTTTAAGCCAAACATCCTACATATTCATATATATATTAATGCATTTTTGGCTTTCACTCCATGGTAAATTTCAAGAAGATTTTTGTTCTACTAGGTTACCGAAGTGCAAAACTAAATAACGGATCGTATTTCTTTTGATGTCTTTTTAAACAAGCTATTGGGGTTGGTTTTACCCCTAAATAGGACAATAATTCATACATATTCAAAAGGAAACTGTAAAAAATTGAACATGAACTTTTTCCATTTTTAGCAAACAAATATAGGATTTTAATATAAAGTTAATTCCATTTAAATATTTACCTTCTTGAGGTAGCCCTGTTCTTATTGTCAAGCTTAATTTCAGTATTCTCCTTGTTTTGTATTCTAAAAATTATTATAATTTCATATTTTTGTAAATATATGTTTATTCAAAATAAGAAATTAATACGTAGGTACCTATTAAGTTATATACAGTAGACCAGCGGTTACCAATTTTTTTTACCAAGTAACCCTAATTATGAAACTTTTTTTTGCGGATACCCATTTTGATAATAAGTGTTTGTACCTTGTAGATTGAATGTTTGAATGTTTCATGTTTAGCATGAAAAGAAAGCATAAATTATAATAAAAAAATAATTGTTATAAGTATTATAAAACATTTATTGTAGAAAAAATACAACGTAGAAACTATTTAATGTGAAGAATGACATTTTTTCACATATTTACTTATATTAGCACTAACATTTATTAGGCTTAATGCTGCATTCAGTTATGTTATGATTGTTTTCTACGAACGTTTTAGTTAATTCTCGGACGGAACTCAGAACCCCTTCGACTCTTTCACGCCCCCCCCCCCCCCCGGGTTCCGCGGACCACCTTTTGGAAACCGCTGCAGTAGACAATGTGAACATCAAGATACTACTCACCTTAATAATTGAGCTCTCCTTCTATTTTTTCTTCTAGTGGAAACCCTTTAAACTTTCCTTTTTTTTCGTGTTTTTTGTACATACCTTTCCATATTTATTAGTTCAGTTTAGCAAAAAAACGACACAAAAAAAATAAACAGTTGCACTTTATATAAAAAATAATCCCCACAGAAAATCAAAACCGCACGCACTATCAAAATAAAAATCTAAAAACGACACAAAAAAAAACAATGCACTAGTTGCACTTTATATAAAAAATAATCCCCACAGAAAATCAAAACCGCACGCACTATCTAAATAAAAATCTGATTTCCAACATAAAAATATTAAAAAGGCAAATATAATTCTTTTACCTCTAAATAATAATCCAATCGTCCACATAAATTGTCGCTATAACTGGTAGCTCCGTAAAACTGTACAACCGATTCGGTGGATTGTATCGTTTTCTAGGTATTCCGCCGGTTAGCGAGGCGTCGCGCTTCATAAGAGTAGCGTTCCACCACTGACGTTAGAGAGAGAGAGCATCAGTGGGCGAGTGAGATGGCTTATAAATTAGTCTTAGAATTAGGCAAAAATCTAGGATTTCACTATATAAAAAAACTATTAGTTTTTTTGAAAAAATGTTTTGACAAAACTTGTCTAGAATTGATTACAGATTATTGCAAAGTCAATATAAAGTTGGTAAGTTAAAAAGTAAATGACGTAAAAATGTGTATATACATATATGACAAGGAAAGGGACTTTGCAATATTCTTTGTTTAATTTCTAAAAACTTTTGTATGCAGCATTTTTTTCTTAATCGATTAATAAACCCTTGGCGTGAAATCCCGTTTTATAGGTGTACGGAGTCCTCTTAATTCTGCTTTATAGTAGTTGGTTTGTGTATTTATCTAAGCAGTTAAAGTTAAAGACCTTATAACATTTAATAATTGCGTTTTAATCAGCTAGTAGTAACGCGATAAAAAATAACCAGGAATAATAACCTTGTGTTAAACAAGCAGCTTGTACTGTTTTATTACTTATTATGTATTTACAACAATACATAATAGGATTGAAAATAATTTTATATTAATTTACTTCATATCGATAAGTTCGTCATTATATTCGATTAAAGACGTTTCTAGATAGAGCCAAATCTTACGCTGTTAAAAGTGTTAACATGATGTAGGAAATTTAAATATTTGTCTGCAGTGTGGCAGCATGGTGGCAACGCAGCAGTAAGAAATCCACCCCCAAAGATGTGACCGCCACGACATGGGTCTGAGGTCATGATGACGTTGTTTCATCCATTTTCGTTTAAAAAAAAAAATTTAATAGAATTAGAATTACAAAACATTATAAAGAATAAAAAAAGTTTTTTTGCCGCAAAATATTCTGTTTAATAAACACGAATTTTTACTGACAGTTTGTACTGTTAAAATAATATAATGAACATAGTTCCCTATGACCGGTTCGCTGATTATGCAAGCCATAAAATGTACCTACGTATAAAAAAATCAAATAAAAACTAAAAAAAGCAATTTTCTACCACTTGTCGTAACTCAGAATTTATGTAAAATTAAAGAATATACTATGTTAGGTCTTAAAATTGTATTTCAGTGTAACTACCATAAGTATAAATCAATATAATGTTGTTGCTACTGAAAGCTAATCGAAGCTGCGGAGCAAACTAAATCTCTTCATGTACCTATCTATATACAAAACCAATAAAATTTTAATTTTCTATCAATAACAAAAACATATTATCTTTCATAATGTGAAATAATAAGCAATGGTAAATAGTGCAATAATATTTTTGCGCAATAATTATAATCGATATTAAAAAAAAGATGGCTCTCAATTTTAACTTATTATTATAGCATCACAATGCGTTTAGTGGAACTTTAGAAAATTTTTAAAAAAGAAACTCTACCAAAAAATGTTGTAAACGAAAATTACGTTAAATGAAAAACAATATGCTATACTAAGACCTAAAATTGTATTTGCGTGTAACTAAAATCAGTAGAAATCGTATAGGTAGATAGTACCGTGCGAGCAAAAATTATTTGCATCAAAGAGGGCTTGAATTAAAAAACGTAGGGCTTGGTTTAGATCACAGTGATATGGGAACGATATATCTAATCTAGGTTAAAATTTTGTCAAATTCATATTATGACATGATATGCCAAACTAATGAGTAATAAAATAAGTAGACAAATACAAATTTATTTTTGTTCTTTACAAAATTAACAAAGTACGAATATACAAAAAGAAAAAGAAAAATAATTACATAAATTGCTGAAATTGGCCTCCAAGCATAAACTCACACGTCTCTTTATATTTTCGAAACGTTTGCAACAAGTTCTTTTGTTCTTACAGATGGTCTTCCTGCTCCTTTTTTGTGTTGTATAGAACCTGTTTCCCTAAACACAGCCACGGTTCTTTTCAGGCAATGATAAAAATCCCCAGCAATAAAAGCAACGTTAGGAAAATGTTCGTGAAAATCGTCCATGCACAAACCCGGATTGTATTGCCACTCACCATTTATTCTAACCCCGTTTCGAAAATACGCTTCAACCATGAATTTTTTGTGCTGTTCCGTAAAGCCCATTGTGTGAATTATTCAAGAAATTGGAAAAATTAGCGATGCATCAAATTACTTGTAACGGCTGTCAAAGATGACGGAATAACTGATTGATTGTTAATTCAGGTAGTTACTGACACCCAACAGGTATTAAGCTCTACGGCTAAGCATTACGTCCTTTAATGCAAATAATTTTTACTCGCGCGGTATAATAGAAAATTCCACACCAAATTGTGTTTAAAATAAAATAACATAATCAGACATTACCATTTTTTGAATATATTTTGTTTAGATAAGTGATTACATCCCTAGACTCGTTTAACCCATTTAAGTTTGTTGTAACCCATGTAAGCTTGTTAAAAAATGTCAAGTTTTATCATCAATAAAATTTTTTGTTCTTGGCTTTAATCTAAAGGTATTCAGGAAATAATCTAGCCGTATAAATACCCCTCGCAATATAAATTTAAATAGATTAAACTATTGATTGGGCTTGGAAAATAGTTTTCCAAGTACAGGTTAGAGTAAATGGTGAGTGGCAATACAATCCAGGTTTGCGCATGGACGGTTTTCACGAACATTTTCCTAACGTTGCTTTTATTGCTGGGGATTTTTATCATTGCCTGAAAAGAACCGTGGTTGTGCTTAGGGAAACAGGTTCTATACAACACAAAAAAGGAGCAGGAAGACCATCTGTAAAAACAGAAGAACTTGTTGCAAATTTAGAACAATTGCAAGAAAGGATTATCCAAGAATGTGGTAACATTTCTCCAGAGATGCTGGTCAACACTTTCGAAAGTATGAAGAGACATGTGAATTTATGCTTGGAGCATGGCGGTGGCCAATTTCAGCAATTTATGTAATTATTTTTCTTTTTCTTTCTGTATATTCTTACTTTGTTAATTTTGTAAACAACAAAAATAAATTTGTATTTGTCTACTTATTTTATTACTCATTAGTTTGGCATATCATGTTATAATATGAATTTGACAAAATTTTAACCTAGATTTGCTTAGATATATCGTCCCCATATCATTGTGATCTAATCCAAGCCCTACGTTTTTTAATCCAAGCCCTCTTTGATGCAAATAATTTTTGCTCACACGGTAGAAGGATGTAGACCTACAGTCTAGGAGTTAAACGTTAAAATTACTCTTGGTTTTTTAGTGAACAGGCCTGTATTCTGTTTCACTTACTCCTCTTTAAATTGCAATAATTTTTGTTCGCACGGTAGAAGGCTGTAGACCTACAGTCTAGGAGTTAAACGTTAAAATTACTCTTGTTTTTTTAGTGAACAGGCCTGTATTCTGTTTCACTTACTCCTCTTTAAATTAAGTTGTTGTGGTTAGTTGATCTGATTACTCTGGTGTGGTTAGAGCGGAAGCTCCGCATGAAGGTATTTTATCAATGAATGCTTATAATATAGTTAAAAAAACAATTTAAAGTTACTTTTAACAGGTGATATAATGTCCGCGAAAATAATTAAAGAAAGAAAATATTGTGGCATATCGGACAAGTGTGTAACTATTTTTTATATTGGAATACACAGGGATCCAAGTTCAATGGATACCCTGGGGCGGGTAGACCACGACGGCCGTTTCGTCCTTGTTAGGACTCGACGGGCAGCCAAAACGCAAATAGCGTTCCCTATACTGGATTGTGATGCACTTCGTAGTTTATTTAGTTGGCTACCTTTCGTTATTACCAGTTTAACTATCTTTTATATTGGAATTGGTTCCGTGGGATGGCGCTAAGGTGTATTGAGGGCCGCCTTGATTCTACAAGTAGGCTTTTAGTAGATTTTTCCGTCGTTCTTGGAATTGCTTGGGTTATGGCTGCCCGTCGAGTCCTAACAAGGACGAAACGGCCGTCGTGGTCTACCCGCCCCAGGGTATCCATTGAACTTGGATCCCTGTGTATTCCAATATAAAAAATAGTTACACACTTGTCCGATATGCCACAATAGTTTCTTTTAGTGGTGGAGAACTATCGATAGTCCGCGCCATCGATAGTTATCGATAGTCGGGACTTTGACTATCGATAACTATCGATAGTTTTCGATAGTTTTCTGTTATGTGGCTTCTTGAATGTATACTATGAAAAAACTCAAATAATTTATACTCTCAAGTATTTGACAAATAAAAAAAAATTGTATTCACTAAATAATATATTTTTTTGCAAAAATATCAAGACATCTATTCTTATTTCATCAACCACCTGTTTTTATTGAGAAATATCAGCATATCAACATTTTTGGCTTTCAGCCTTGCCCTTCTGTCAGTGAGGATTTGTCCAGCCGTACTGAATGTTCTTTCTGACTCTACAGAGGAAGCTGGAATGCATAGATATTTCTGAGCCAGTAACTGCATAGGTCTGAAGTCAATTCCATTCACCTAAAACAACAAAGCTGAATTAAAAAACAAACTTTACTAAAGCAACAATAACGTTAGCCTTTACCTTCCAAAAAAGAAGTGGATCTGTATCTGGAGGTGTATTCTGACGCTCCATGTATTGTCTCTTCATTATTATGACATCAACTGTTGTGGATTTAATCTTCTGTTTCATTTTGTCCTCCATGAACGTAAACAGTGAAGTTTGAAACAACAGTGAACTTGACTCTGAACTTGAGGTAGCGCCTGACCTGTCAATGCCATCTAATGACATACTTGAATTTGATGTAGTTTCTGCTGTCTTTTTTTCCATATAATTCATTTCCTGTTCTAAGAAATGTGACGTGGATTTGATATTGTCATCACTTCTAAAACCATCTTGTTTAAATCGTGGGTCCAGTATAGTTCCCATCTGCGTAACCGTTCGTTTTTCATATGGAAACAATCGTTTTTGAATGGATTCCAGCAATCTCATACAAACGTCTTTTCCCTCGTCTGTTTGCAACTGATTTCTCTTGGTTGACAATGTTGTATAGATTCCTTGTATAATAGGGATCACAAGAGAAATACTTACGTATTTTGAACCAGATATTTTTGTCGTTGCCTCATCAAAACATGCCAAAATATCAACAACTTCTTTTAAAACCATTATTTCGTCTGCAGCCAATGGTTGAGGAGCTTTATTAATTTTCAGCAAAGTTCTGTTAAGTGCATCACTTGTCTCCAAAATTCTTTTTATCATGTGGAAGGCACTATTCCAACGAGTTGCTACTTCTTGAACGAGCTTGTAGGGGTTATCGGTATTCTGCTCTTTGTTGAATAGCTCCGTGGCAACGTTACTGCTTTTCATATACCTCACTATTTCTTTGCATCTTGTTATAACATCTTTAACTGGATTTATACTCAGAGTTTCTTGGACAACTAAATTAATTGTGTGAGCGAAGCATGGGAGATGTTTTTTTTTCAAAAGTTCAGTAGCTTTTATCATATTCGCTGCATTGTCTGTTACAATACAAGATATTTTGGTATCTATGTTCCACTCAACAAAAATATCATTTAATGCATTTGAAATATTTTCTGCAGTGTGGTTAACACCATTTTCTAATGGTTTTGTCGACAAAACTGCAGAGTTTAATTTAAAATCAGGGGTCACAAAATGACATGTTACTGCCAAGTAGGACTCAGTTGCCCTTGACGTCCAGGAATCCGAAGTTATTGCAACATAATTGACATCTTTCAAGATATTGTTAAGTGTCTGGCAACTGTCACTATACATTTGCTTCATAAATTTTTCTCTGATAGTATATTTACTGGGTAAAACATATTTAGGATCCAGTAAGTGTACAAAATTTTTGAAGCCACTATCATTCACTATGTTAAATGGTTGAAAATCAGTGGCTATCATTAATGTTAGTGCCTTATCAAGCTCTTTCTTTCGTTGAGAATTTTGCCCGTATTCAATTTCCCTCCTAAAAAATGGACTTATTGACCTAATCGAGGATCGGTTACTGGAGTCTGCGGAAGTTGAAACCTCGTCATCTTTATCAGAATTTCTATCTACTAGATTTGGATGGAATCTTTTTAGGTGGTCACTCAAGTTTGATGTATTGCCACTCGTTTTATATTCATTTCCACAGTTCAAACATTTTGCATATTTTTTGTCATTGGATTTTTTGAAAAAACTCCACACTTTAGAAATTTTTTGCCTTTTGTTACTCGGTTTTCCTCCACTGGCATCTTGAAGAGGGATGTCTGAGTTATCAGGATTACTTTCGACGGGGCTGATAGATCTGCTTTTGCTTTTACTTCCTTGGTGAGGTTCAATTTCAGTGGACGGTCCTAAAATAAAGTCTCGTAGAGATTAGATGACCAAAGATCTAGCAGGTTAGGTTTATTTTGTTTTCTACTTGTGTACTTAAAGCGCGTTTTTCTGCACCAATTTTCATCTGGAAAGTTCAAATTCCCGTACGGCCGTGCACAAAAAAAATCTTACGTGCTCACAGGAGCCTCTTAATATATTTAAATAGGTACGTAATATAAGAAAATTTTGAATGAACAAAAAAAAACACCACAAAAGCTCTACGAAAAAATATGTCGTTATAAAATAACCAATAAAAAAACAAATAAAAAATCCTAAACAACAAACAGAACCTAACCTGTTTCGTCACTTGACAATCAGTGCAATATAAATATATAAACTTACCTGCGCCTGTGGGTTTAGAAGAGCGGGATATATTTAAGAACTTTTCCATTTATAGCACTGGGCAACAGTGGCAACGAGCAAAAGAAAAAACTAAAAAACGTGAGCAACTAACCACAGAACAATAAAGTTATTCTAACCAAACTTTCGAATAGTGATGGGTAGAACTAGTGATGGGCGTGGGTGCCCAAGATCGACTATCGAAAACTATCGATAGTCGATAAAAACTATCGATACATTTCGATAGCCAAAACTATCGATAGTTATCGATAGTGCTATCGATAGTTCTCCACCACTAGTTTCTTTCTTTAGTTACTTTTAACAATACTTAATAGTTAGAGGTGACTGAAAGTAGACTCTTTAAAGACATCTCTTTTAACGATCGCCCCCTAAAAAATAAAATGTTTTATAAAACCGGTTGTTTTTAAAATTTGAATTTCCCGTTTTATTTTCAATTGACAAATTTACTTTGGCATAACGGTAATATCCACAAATAATACCCACTATATTTTTTACAAATCATGTGGGAAAGTTGCCAGATAGGTATCTAATGACATTTATTATGGCAACAACTGCATGACGTTCATTGGACTATTAACACTTGAATAATTGGTTTATGTGTTATGGTGGTAAGTTTTTGTTTTAATTAATGTAATCGTTGATTATTATATTTGTTTGTGGTCCTTCTGTAGTAACACTTTCACCTTTTATTTAATGCTCGGATTAACAGTAATTCACCGTTTAATTGTTTGCTGCAATCACTGGCGTAGGAAAGGATTCGCGATTTCATTTGTAGTGACTTATTTTATACGGGGTGTCCGGAAAAAGGAGGTCAATCCGTTAACCATATATTTTTAACCATATACTACTTGAAACGTTCGTGAAATAATGCAAAATACGCCAACGAATTTTATAAGACGCCTGTCCCAAGAAGTGGGAAGATCTTATGGAACATGCAGGACTATTCTTAAGAAACAGCTAAATTTATTTCCTTATAAAGGGCAAGTATTCCAAGAAATACAAGCCGCAGATTTCAAAAGACGCAGGAATTACTCTCAATAATTCCTTTTTTTTAGACCTGACATTTTTTTCGGATGAAGCCTGGTTCCACCTCTTCGTTTATGTGAATTCTCAAAATACACGCATGTGGAGTAGTGAAAATCCCCATTTTTTTGTAGAGTCCACATTGCGCCCTCAAAAAATTGGTGTCTGGTTAGCTGTTTCCCGAAGAAGAATGGTTGGTCCTATTTTTTTCCATGACACAGTTACAGCACAGCGGTATAGAGACAATATTTTAAATCCATTTGTGGAGCAATTACTTGACGACTACGTTCTGGATATTTTCAACAGGACGGTGCAACCGCCCATACAGCCGTCGAAACTATTAACTACTTGCGCAATTTTTTCGATGACAGATTGATCAGTATTCGATCAGACATTGAATTCTTACCTAGATCACCTTGTTTAAAGGTTATGGATTACTTCGTTTTTTCTCATTTAAAGAACACTATTTTTAAAACACCAGTTGCAAATTTAGAACAATAACAAGAAAGGATTATCCAAGAATGTGGTAACATTTCTCCAGAGATGCTGGTCAACACTTTCGAAAATATAAAGAGACGTGTGAATTTATGCTTGCATCATGGCGGTGGCCAATTTCAGCAATTTATGTAATTATTTTTCTTTTTCTTTCTGTATATTCTTACTTTGTTAATTTTGTAAACAACAAAAATAAACTTGTATTTGTCTAATTATTTTATTACTTATTAGTTTGGCATATCATGTCATAATATGAATTTGACAAAATTTTAACCTAGATTTGGTTAGATATATCGTCCCCATATCATGGTGATCTAAACCAAGCCCCACGTTTTTTAATCCAAGCCCTCTTTGATGCAAATAATTTTTGCGCAAATAATTTTTGCTGGCACGGTATTACATGTATGTGGCAGAACCGATGGCGAAAAGCTTGCGCAGTTTTGCCAATCTTTTTTAACAATAATACAAGTTATATAGTATGTTTTGATGATTGCTTGTAGCAACATTAAAGTGTTTGTTTGCTTAATTGCTTTGCGACTACAACATAACATAATAATAAATTAACTTCTTGAGTTATACGTCATAATACTCCGATTAAAATCGTCTGAGGCATAGGAAGGGTTTTAGAAGGGTTGGTTAGGGTTACATACATACGTAATTCAATTAATTAAAATTATACTCCTGGTTACGTTATGTTATTTAACAGCTCCAGTTCAAAGGTTTTATCTAAACTAGGCAAGAAATGTACGTAAAGAAGACAATAATTCTCAGGACATGGCGACTGCTTATTATTGAAAAGCGACATATAGAAATATTTTTCCGCAAATGTTTTTAATATCAGAATTTGCTGGTTTAAATATGATAAGTAATTTTTACCTCACCATCACCATTTTTTTGTACCGTGCGAACAAAAAATATTTGCATCAAAGAGGCCCTTGCATCTAAGGACGTAATGCTTAGCCGTAGAGCTTAATACCTGTTGGGTATCAGTATTATCAGTAACTACCTGAATTAACAATCAATCAGTTATTTCGTCATCTTTGACAGTCGTTACAAGTAATTTGATTCACACAATGGGCTTTACGGAACAGCACAAAAATTCATGGTTGAAGCGTATTTTCGAAACGGGGTTAGAGTAAATGGTGAGTGGTAATACAATCCGGGTTTGTGCATGGACGATTTCCACGAATATTTTCCTAACGTTGCTTTTATTGCTGGGGATTTTTATCATTGCCTGAATTGGCGTCTGGTTAGCTGTTTCCCGAAGAAGAATTGTTGGTCCTATTTTTTCCATGACACAGTTACAGCACAGCGGTATAGAGACAATATTTTGAATCCATTTGTGGAGCAATTACTTGACGACGAACTACGTTTTGGATATTTTCAACAGAACGGTGCAACCGCTCATACACCCGTCGAAACTATTAACTAGTTAACTACTTACGCAATTTTTTCGACGACAGATTAATCAGTTTTCGATCAGACATTGAATTCCCACCTAGATCATCTTGTTTAACGGTTATGTATTACTTAGTTTTTCCTCATTTAAAGAACACTATTTTTAAAACACCAGTTGCAAATTTAGAACAATTACAAGAAAGGATTATGCAAATAACTTTTGGTCGCACGGTATATTATTTTAATGTGCAATAATCAGGGTTATCATTTCAAGTTTTTGAAAATATTGATATTTGTGATATTATACCTATCACGGGAAATAACAAATAGAATAACTTTTTGGCCTGAAATATCGATTCCCTGTAGATCAAGTGAGTAATGCAATGTTCTCGTTTATTTTATATAGGAATAGTATGGCTCATTCGTACTGAGGTTTCATTATTAGATTTTAAATAGTTTTTTAAATTTTTTATGACACCTTATTAACTTTCGAGTAAATAAATTGCCATGGTCGGAAAATCCCAACGATTAAGCTAAAAATAAATTTAATATAATGAATACCTACTTAGAATTACCAAACCGATATGAATCGCTCGCAATAAAAACTGATAATTAAGTTTAGTAGTGATTTTCCAATCGACAAAGTCTGCTAATATTTTGAAACCAACCATTAGTACTTTGACACGACAGTCATTCACTTTTGCTGCTGGTAAAGTTAAAATATTACGGCTTTGAAGAATCACCTGTTTACTTACACTTTTAGCCATAGCTCATATAAATAAAATCGATTAGATTAAGCCAACTGTTGTCATGTTTATCCATATATTTACCCATTACGTATCTATTTTGATAAGTTTATCTCGTAAACAATGTCTGGAAAATGTTATCAATCAATTATTATGCGTTTCCTAGAACATAACACAATCGATTTGGTTCTTGGGTTATTTATTTTTTAACAGCGAATTTTAGCAGGTATATTTCTAAATCTAAATAATAAAATAATACCCCCTTTGTTTGCTTTCAGATATCTACCGTTATCTAGCCATGAACCCACAATCCGCCATCGAATACCAACATACAACCTAACCTAAATCGACCACAATCATGAGAGGTTCTTTAGACAATGGTGACGGTGGCGCCACAGGCTTGTCGCCGTGCGTTTCAGGACAACGCAGCAAGAAGAGGTTTCCGGGACGTTGGTCGCTTCGACAATTAATCTACTCGTCTCCGTTGACTCGTAGGAGAAGTTCCGGAAGTGGAGGGGGGACTTCGAAGGCCTACCGTAAGGTGGATCATAGTGCCACAGGTGAGAAAGATTTTTTCATTCGTATGAACCAAATAGTAAAGTATTTTTCACCCTAAATGGTATCGACTTATTGACTGCAATAAAACTACGGGTTTAATCCCATTGTTATACACAATCAACAAGCAAATACACTACATGGTAGGACTATAGATATTTAATTCGTTATTAATAATATATTATTTGACGACATGAAATATCATATCATATCAAGCACAAGATAGTTAAATATTACCTGCTATAATTACAAATTATAATCCGACCCTGACCGACAGTTTATTCGCATTTTTATGGCCGAGCTCTTGCAAAACGTCCCAGGTAGTTAAACGGAGTCAACCATTTATTGTGAAATATACTTTACCTGGGTTACTAAAAAAAAAAAGGTTTTGAGTATTGAGTGAAGCCTTGCTTAAAACCATGGCCTATTAAAGGGATTCAAATAAGTTGAGGTTAGTTTTGTTTGTTAGAACATGACAAGACGTTGACATCCGTTTATTTATTAAATAAAGATTTTGAGGTTAGTTTTTTTTATCAAATCATGAATAAGACGTCAAATTATCAAAAATTAAATAGGTACCATTTTGGTTTGCTTCCCAGCGTACCGTTTGTTTGTATGTTTACTAGTCGAGTACTAAAAGGCTGTGTCTGAAGTCAGTCCTAAGTTACACGTCAAATATTTACTTGTTTTTATAATGAACAGGCATGTATTCTGTTTCATTCACTCATCCTTGGATCCCAGAAGGCCTTGCTCAATATTAACCAATTGTAGGTATTGCAGTTCTTACCTCTTCTAAAGGAGTTTTTATGAATATTTCATTCTTAGAATACAGTGGAAACTCTATAGATGTAGATGATACTTCTTATGGCCTTATATACAGGGTGGAATTTTTAACTGGAATAACTTTAGGTCAGTTGGTTTTGTTACGTAAACTTTGGTTTTTAGGTGATTCCAAAGGAAATAATCTAGAGGATTAAGGTCCGGCGATCGTGGCGGCCGTTCAATGGTCCTTTCCTATCCAGCTTTGTAGAAACTTTACTTAAATATTGTCGAACATTTATGTCGTAATGAGGCCGAGCACCATGAAGATCTGCTTCTGCATGGTGAGGAAATAAAGCAGTCCTTGCAAAAAATCCAAATATGTATGGCCATTTAAGTTACCTTCAAGGAATAGTGGCCCAATGACACGGTCGCTAATTATGCCTGCCCAAACATTAAGTTTTTGTGGAAACTGGGTGTGTGTTTCTCGCATCCAGTGAGGATTTTCTGCAGATCAATATCGACAGTTCTGTTTATTGACCATTTAGTACAAAATTACACTCATCTGTAAAAAGGATCCAGTCCAACTCTACTAAATGCTGATCAAGTGCATTCATCATCACTTCACAAAATTGAAGACGGCGGTCCGGATCATTTTCCAGTACCATTAGGATTTTATAAGGACGAATTTGACAAGACAATAACCCATTTAAGTATAGCATCTTAGTAAAAAGTAACGGTTTAAACAGCACAAAATACTACAACAGATAAGTATTCACTTCTTCTTAACCGAAAATAAAGTTCTGTATTTTTTCAGCAAATAAAGAGCTTCCTAATACTGAATTTATTTTATTCCAGTTAAAACTTTCACCCTGTATTACAACCAGAGTGTTCTGTTGCATGTTTTTGTGAGCTGCGTCTGTTTCAATTTTACAATTGTTATAGGATCATCCTGTAATTGATCTCCCTGCACTCTTATTCCTTTGTTACCATTAATAAATGACAACACCTATTAATAGTCCAATTTTGTACAAAAAAAAATGCGTATGCCCCGATAAAATTTGACTTAGTCTAAGGTCAAGGGTGTTTCGTTATAGAACGTATTGCTTCATGCATTACTTTCAAAACAAATTATATATTTGATTTTATACACTGGAACTGTTGTTATTTTAATCTCTGTTGAACAGAATAGTTTTATCTCGTGTTAATAAACAATATCCAAATTAAGATAAGTTTATTATGAATATGATTAATGATTATCAAGACATTCGTTTAAAATTTTAGAATGCTTCCTATCGTGTGACAAGGAAAATTATATGCATGCCTCATTGTCGTTATCATGCCAAAATATATCTAAATATATAAAACTGAATGTAACTGTCTGTTTGTCCGGAAAAGAAATCCACCTCCAGATGAGGTGGGAAGTTCACATTTTCCACATTTAATGCTAGTAATATGTAGGGAAAATCTAGAATTCACAAATTTCTAACTATGAGGCGAGTTAAGGAAATAACAAAAATGGATAAAGTTCTTGACAAAATTACAACGGGAACCATCGCGAGTCAATGGAACGTAAGAGCTCGGCGCAGCAAAGCTTCTACCGTGCGAGCAAACATTATTTGCATCAAAGAGGGCTTGGATTAAGAAACGTAGGACATGGTTTAGATCACCATGATATGGGGTCGATATATCTAACCAAATATAGGTTAAAATTTTGTCAAATTCATATTATGACATGATATGCCAAACTAATGAGTAATAAAATAAGTAGACATATACAAATTTATTTTTGTTGTTTACAAAATTAACAAAATAAGAATATACAGAAAGAAAAATAATTACATAAATAGCTGAAATTGGCCACCGCCATGCTCCAAGATAAATTCACACGTCTCTTCATATTTTCGAAAGTGTTGACCAGCATCTCTGAAGAAGAAGAAGAAATGTTACCACATTCTTGGATAATCCTTTCTTATAATTGTTCTAAATTTGCAACTGGTCTTTTAAAAATAGTGTTCTTTAAATGAGGAAAAACGAAGTAATCCATAGCCGTTAAACAAGGTGATCTAGGTGGGCATTCAATGTCTGATCGAAAACTGGTCAATCTGTCGTCGAAAGAATTGCGTAAGTAGTTAATAGTTTCGGGGGCTGTATGGGCGGTTGCACCGTCCTGTTGAAAATATCCAAAACGTAGTTCGTCGTCAAGTAATTGCTCCACAAATGGATTCAAAATATTGTCTCTATACCGCTGTGCTGTAACTGTGTCATGAAAAAAAATGGGACCAACAATTCTTCTTCGGAAAACAGCTATCCAGACACCAATTTTTTGAGGGTGCAATGTGAACTTACAAAAATATGGGGATTTTCACTACTCCACATGCGTGTATTCTGAGAATTCACATAACCGGAGAGGTGGAACCAGGCTTCATCCGAAAAAAATGTCAGGTCTAATAAATCATTTCTTTCCAATAAATTTTGGATAAACCATTGAGAGTAATTCCTGCGTCATTCAAAATCTGCGGCTTTTATATCTTGGAATACTTGTACTTTATAAGGAAATAAATTTAGCTGCTTCTTAAGAATAGTCCTGCATGTTCCATAAGATCTTCCCACTTCTTGGGACAGGCGTCTTATACAATTTGTTGGCGTATTTTGCATTACATATTTCACGAACGTTTGCAACAAGTTCTTCTGTTCTTACAGATGGTCTTCCTGCTCCTTTTTTGTATTGTATAGAACCTGTTTCCCTAAACACAGCCACTGTTCTTTTCAGGCAATGATAAAAATCCCCAGCAATAAAAGCAACGTTAGGAAAATGTTCGTGAAAATCATCCATGCACAAGCCCGGATTGTATTACCACTCACAATTTACTCTAATCCCGTTTCGAAAATACGCTTCAACCATGAATGTTTTGTGCTTATTAAGCTCTACGGCTAAGCATTACGTCCTTAGATGCAAGGCCCTCTTTGATGCAAATAATTTTTGCTCGCACGGTAGTGTATAATACATTTTTAAAATTACAATTGGATTTTTTAATATAATTCCACTAATTGAAGGCTTCCTAGAGTATCACAAAACGTTTCTAGAAACCATGGACCTTTTCACTATAACCGAATTTATCATATTCATCACTGACATCCTGAATTAGCCGAGACTTTGTGTCATTTCACATTATCCTAAATTATAAACTATTGCTGATGCATCCCAACAATAAAAATCTTCCAAGAGTATCACGAACTTTTCCTAGAAACAATTAAAAAGAAGAAATTTGGAAGCATCAAGTTTCAAAGCATGAGATCAGAATGATACTGAGTAGCGTCATCCCATTATCCGTGCAATTCTTTTATTTGCCAGTCGTCACCGATTATAATGATATCCTTGTTTTGATAAGTTAAATAGAAAAGAAGCGCAGACATACTCCAGATATCATTCAGATAGATGCCGAAGGTCGACCTTCAGCCCCAATCCCTACGATTTGTCGATTTGTGATGTGACGTAGATAACGGTTTCCCGAGTGTTTAATAGAGAGCGTATTGTTCAATTATTTTCTTAGTAAATATTTTAAAAACTAAAACCTTAGAAAAAAATTTCTTCTATGCAATAGGATAAGAATCAAAATTTAGTGAAAAAAATGCCGCGAAAGCATAAAGTTTGAACCGAAATACATAGACCATTGAATATTATGTAATTATGTATGTATTTGCTTTTATTGCATACTATTTTTATTTATATTTTACGATATCTTGTTCTAAATCTCCTTTATACATTAGTTGTGTTGTTATCGCATGTGAACAACTTGTTTTTTCCATTTTCGTACAAGACATTAAAAATTAAGGAAAGGCCCGAGTGGGTTTTTAATATACCAATATTATAATATTGGAAATATTTTAAATTATATTTATTATTATTCTTTCTAAATTGTTTTGATACCGTTTAATTCCAATCGATAGTAAGCACCATCTGTTTTGGAATTATTTTAAATAATAGAAATATAAATTATGTACTTTCAAAAACATTTTTTTAAGAAAAAACCTTATACTTATAATTCCAACGGCAATAATAATAGTTCAATACTTGGTGTGTATTATTCTTACTGGAATAGATGATTATAACTTAAAATCTATAATTTAGACAGATGGAATAATATATAAAAATTAATTAATTAAAGGATAAAATATTATTTAGTTGGAAGAAAAAAACCTCGTTTTAAGGTCCACTTGGTGGCAAATGGATTGATCTATTTTGGCCCCTTTAATTTTAATATTTTGACCTGGGGCCAACAGCACGCGTTTAAGGTGGGATTAACGACGCCATTTTCTAGCTTTTAACTGTCAATTAGATTTGCCTAACTATTGACGATTCGCATGCCCACTGCAGTGCTGTGTTGATCGGAGTAGTTATTTTTATGCTTTTGGCATACGAAGAAGAAAGACAGACATATTCTGGAGCTGGTAGAGCAAGGCAGATGTTAGTCAGCCGGTCATAGTTTTGTTTACATACTTTCGTGTTTTGTGCAATTACGACCCATTTCCTGTTAAAACAAACACATATTCTCTAGAATTCTTAGGAGAAATGACATCTAGATAGACAAAAAAATAACATGTTATAGTGTTTCCTAGGTGAATTTAATGACATTAAACTGTAGGAATTTCCTAACCATAGGCGTCCCAAACAAATAATTAAAATGCGTATACACACTTATAAGTTTGTTTTACCTTAGGTGTTTGTACATACTACACTTTATAAACCCACTGTATATATAATAATATTATATTAAAATAATAAATATAAGGTAACTCAAAAATTCTATACACAAAACTAAAATCAGAAAAATAAACCTGACACGGCACGACGCTGCTCAGAAAATGCTTTAATTTTTTTACCAGAACTCCATTCTGGGACCATTGTCCAGCCCGTCCACAAATTCCAAATTACGTATATTTTATCTTCGTCTCTTCCACGCCATCGGCGGTCACTGGCCTATCGCTGTCTGACAGAATCGATCGAAGACGGGCTGCGTACCGCTTCAGCTTACACCAGCCGCTTTAACTGATTGTATGCTGTTGCCAATTATTCAAAATTTTCGGATTTGTAAGCACTATATAAGTATATACGAGAAACAAGGGTTTGTTAATTAGTTGTTTTTAAACACTGAAAACACTTTTTGTCTTGATTTCAGTTATATTGTTTCTTAAGGACTAAATAATGTATTATATCTTATTTACTTCGACGAGGCTTCATATAATTAGGATTAAACTTCACTTAGGTAAGTTCGTTTAATCATTCAATTATAACAATGAATGGCTTGTTATTTTTTCTGTCACACTCAAAACTCCTCGGTTTAAAGTATATTTGCAAACTTTCAAAAAAGTTACTGACTAACAATTGAATACTGATATAAAAGAAACATTTTTAATAAAAAAACATTTTTAATAAAAAAACTTAAAGAATTGAAGAAGAAAGATCTGACAACCCTAGTTGTGAGGTTGGTCTCTTTGAGACTGTTTACCGCCGTTTGTATGCCGTATGGAATGATTGGAATGTCATCACACTGACTTTGGATAAATTATACCAGTAGAAATTGTTGTTTCTACTTCAGTTCTAAAAATCGACGTGTACTTTCAAGGATTTTAAGGTATAATAAATTGTGGCAATTTTAGTGGTTAAAAAAAACACCGGCATACTATACTTTTATAGGTCTCTTTTATAAATGATTGACCTTGAGAACTGGGTCCTTAAACTAAACTTTATTTAGATTTTAGGGGTGAGAATGTTTATCATGGCAAAAATATAATAAAAATACCAGCCATCAAGCTTTTAATTTTGCGAAAATGATTATTTTGATTGTTCCTATTTGAATGTTTGTTTATTTGGAATGCGTTTACACGTTTTAAATTGATAATATTTTGGCCTTATCAATTATCACACGATTATGAATGAATGAAATGTCATTTATATCGTTATCTATATCGGAAACCGTCCGTTAAAATTAAGAGCACTTTTTCCTTTATGTTTAAGTACTAAACTAACGATTGAATAGGCATATTTTTAAACATTCCTATATGTCTGTTGCAGATAAGGCCAGGGCAGTATGGTGTTATATGCCGATGTCATTCATCAAATAAAATTAAAATAACTTCATCTATTTCTTCAATATTTTCTACCTTTTTCTTTGATTAACTACATTATAAAGTAACAAGTAAACAATCGTCCTCTCTGTTTTACTTGGTTAAAATCAAATTGTTTAAGGGTATTTAATTCGTCTTCATCCCATAAAAATAGTTCCACAGGAACGATCAAAGAAGGAGGTCTTCTATGAGAGATGTTTAAAACGAAGATTGTAGCGCATTTTTGTACTTTTGACATAACTTTTTTTATCGCTTTATAAAGTAGAATAGGTAGTTAAAAGTGGGGCACGCCAAGAATAAGGCAACCTGGAATAATGGACGAGGACAAGCAATTAAA
The DNA here is from genome assembly GCA_963969555.1 of Polydrusus pterygomalis. Lineage (NCBI taxonomy): Eukaryota > Metazoa > Arthropoda > Insecta > Coleoptera > Curculionidae > Polydrusus > Polydrusus pterygomalis. The sequence goes on along the minus strand of OZ018378.1, from coordinate 22,839,555 downwards.
CGTGGGGACAAGCAGTAAACATAAACCGAATATTTTAAGCACAGAAACGTCTAATAAGGCTCATTTTTTGATTGAAACCCACACAAAAATATACAAAAAACACAAAATCCTCAGTCACTTGAATAAACACCCTTAAGTGCTCCACATATACAACAACAACGAATTCCAACAAAACAGAAACAATCACAACTATCCTACAAGAAACGCAAATGGCCTTATAGTCCCTAGACACACTTCAACACGATATGAAAAATCTCCCCACTAGGCCTGCATTTACATTTTTAATAAACTACCAGAAAAAATGAAACAATCCATAACAAGAGGTATATTTGGAAGAAAACTAAAGGACTTTCTTATTGACCTTCTACATTTTTGTCTTACATTTATTGCTAGTAGTAGTCTGAAATTTAAGGTAAACTGCCTCCTAAGAGTTAATTTTATAGTTTTATATGACGAACCTCAAATCATAATGTATGATCCTTAGTAGAATAAATTTAATTTGAATTTGAATTAAAGATGGTCGATTGTTGGACAATCGAATCGCTTTTTTACGCTCCGATTCTAGAGTTTACCCCATGTTTTTTTTTATTATAGGAAAAGATGCAACTGATGGAAAAACTGCCCATACATCGAAAGATAGTGATAAACATCCTGTAGAATTACACAGAGCTACCAGTAAATCGTCGGTTTATGCATCCAGTACAAAAGTAAGTCAGATTGTAATTAGATAATTTTTTTTATTTTGCTTGTTGCCCAAGAATTGCATAAAAATAATAATATAATATAACAATAATAATAATTTTATTTAAAATTTAATAATATAATAAATATGTTTATGTTGTCTTCGATAAACTTATTTTTCAATCCCCTGAAGCTGACCTTGTTAGGGGCAAATCTTATTTTTTGTTTTAGTATGTAAAATCATAAATCATATTATATGCATTAAAAATCAAGTTTTAAACTAAAAATGTTAATTTATAGTATAAACGCAGTTTTTTTTTGTTAAATTATTAATTTATAATTTTTAAGTAAAAATACTACTTATATAAATTATTCAGAACAATATTAATTAATTAAAGCATTTCTAAAAATATTTTCGAATTGTCTGTTTTTAATATATTTATGTGTTTTTATTTCGACTTTAAATTTTTTTAAAAAAATCAATTTTTTAATTTTTGTTGGTAAATAATCGTTTAAATAAAAACATAAATATTTGCAATTTTTTTGTCCTATGGACTTATTTATTTTAGGTTTTATGGTTATTTCATTTTTATGACGTATTATGATTATGGTTTTTAAATTGTATATACAGGGTGATTCACGGTGGATGGAACGTTAGACGTTTCTGACGAACCAGTAAAGGAATCGTTCTGAAAATTTGGGCACGTACATAAACGGACATGCTCTACCAACCTAAAATATTTTTAACAAAACAGTGTTGCCGCTTCCACACAAAAATAATAGTAACTTCGATTTTTTAAATGCAACACCATATATTTTATTTTATTTTCGAATCCCCCATTACTTTCCTTACAATTTTTATTAACTCTACTCTACACTTATCTCTTACCGTTTCTAAGATATAAATTAATTTCAGTTTTTTTTGTCCGAAAACGTCACTTTTAAAAATGCTGATAATTTTGAACTCTAAAACACTGAAACGCTGAAATTTGGTAAATAGTTAACTAATACCATAGGGCTCTTTGCCCTAGTCCCAAATCTTAGTTGCAATATACAGGGTGGTTGAAAAATACACTTATTCTGGTAACTTGAAAAAGTGACCATAAGTCCTTTTTTTCAAATGTAACACCCTGTATATTATTACGGATTTGGAAAACTGCTAAAATTTCACTTCATTCTTATATATCATACCTGTACCTAACTAACTAGTTTAACCATTTTTTTGACGTATTAAGCATGATTTGTAAAATTTTCTATACAATTCAATTTTTATTCGGTTATTAGTAAGTTAGCCATGACAAAAACTGATGTTTACGTATGTTACTATGGTTATCGTTTTGACATTTCATTAAGTTTAGATACAAGTTAGAAATACAGTTTAAAGTCATGGAAGAAAACTATACAAATACAAATGCAGTTCTTATGAATTTATTTTATTTGGACAATGTGTGTTTGCATTAACATGCAAAAAACATTAAAACTAAATTTTTCTTGAAATCCATGCAGTCAACACCCGCATATTAAAGTGTTTGGATGTAAACGGCCAGCGTTTTAAACATCTGTTAAAATAGCATTTTATTAGTTATAATTTTAGTAGTCTTTTATTATTTGACTACCTAGTTAACATTTAATGAAATTGTTCTGGATCCTTATGAATTTTCTAAGATTCATTGGCGGTAAATTAGAGTACATTTCGTTAAACTTTATACATGTCCTGGCGATAATTCTATCACATTGTCCAAATAAAATAAATAAATTCATGAAAACTGCATTTGTATAGTTTTCTCTTCCATGACCTTTTTTTTTTATTTTTTGCTTAATTTTCATCCTGATCCAAGCAGAACTTGATGCCAAAGTCAAATTTCGAATAAAGCTATTAATAAAAAAAATCCCATATGATGCGGACTTTACTGGTCACACACTGTATATATATATAATTGTATGACGTCACTATAACGAATTTTCTTGTCGAAGAGTTTCAATAATAATAATAAACACCATGCCTTTTGCTCTTGATCTATAATTTACATTTTATGTAGGTCGGCCAAGTAATAATTTGCTTTCATTTAGCACTTATGAAATTATCCTTGTTTTATTGTAATTATTGTAATAAAAAACGACCGCTTTTTACTGTCTTAGCTTAACATAAATTCGTACTTGTAAAGGGGGTTATATAAAATACGTAAATGTCAGTCTTTGTTTTTATACTTTATGGAAATCAAGTTTGTTTTACATATTTTGTTTTGCAACAGAATCTGATTTAATTGTAACATTCTTACTGGACCAAATTCTCGTAATGTATCTAATTTGGCCAATTAAATGAAGGCTACCTCATTCATTAAAAAATCAGCTTTTGCATAATAATTATTAATGATATCGTTAATTTTTCTGCTCAAATGATTTTATATTATCTATAACTATATTTTTTCCTATGATTTGTTTACATTACGAAATTTTTTTACGTAGTATAAATCCTTTACCTTCACTTTTTTGCAAGGCCATTAACTTTAACAGTTTATGATTGCTTGAGGCACATAATACACCGAAATACTGGCCATGGGAAATCCCGTGTGAATTTTGCTACCCTCAAATATTTTGTCTCCTATTAATTTTACATCAAAATTGTATTAGCCTTTTTTGAAGGTCTTTGTATGATGGACTCTCACACCAAATTTTGTTATTTTCTAATAAGCCAATTAAAAGGAATGTAATACCGTGCGAGCAAAAATTATTTGCATCAAAGAGGGCCTTGCATCTAAGGACGTAATGCTTATCCGTAGAGCTTAATACCTGTTGGGTGTCAGTAACTACCTGAATTAACAATCAATCAGTTATTCCGTCATCTACAAGTAATAATAATGTTTGTTCAATAATAACCATTAAAAAAAAATAACAATAGAAAAAATGGAAGTTAATCCAATTTAATTCATTAATAAAATCAATTTTAAAAAATAGTATAAATAATTTAATTTACTAAATTATCTCTTTAATTGTTTTTTAAAAGTTGGCAATTTTTTAATTTTTCTGATATTTTTTGGAAGATTGTTATATTTTATTATTCCGTCATATAAAAGCGATTTTTTTCCGAAATTACTTTTTACTGGTATACTTTGATAATTTATACGTCTGGTGTTATGATCATGTAATGTCTTATTCTCCTGAAGTGTTATGTTTGATTTTTTTTCTTTTAAAATAAGAGAGTGAATTAGAATACAAATTTTTAATTTATAAATGTTTTGAACGTGTAAATGCCCTTTCGGTCTATATAGATTAACAGTTGGTTCTAAATGTGGTAATTGGTGTATACATTTAATAACTTGATTTAGCGATTTTTGTAATGGTTTTAAGTTTGATAAACAAGCAGATATCCATGCAGAAGCTAAGTATTGTAATTTTGAATATATTATTAAAAAATATATATTTTTTTAATATTTCAAAGGAATGAAATATCTAGCTCTATACAAAACAGATACCAAAGGAGATATCGAGTTAATAATATACTGGATATGGCATTTCCAATTTAAATTTTCGTCTAAAACAAATCCTACAAATTTTGTCGTTTTTGAATATTGAATACTTTCATTATTAAATGTTAATGGGTTAATGAAGGAATTTATTTTATTTTTAGTTATAAACATAATAGAAGATTTTGTAAAATTTAACGTAAGTTTATTTGATTGAAGCCAAGAAAGAAGTATTTTTAAATCATTATTAATATCAAAATACATTTCTGCAAGAGTTTCAGCAAAATAAATAATTGTTGTATCATCTGCAAATAGCTTTATATTGCCCTTTAAGTTCAATTTGGAAACGGAATTAATGTAAATTAAGAATAATAACGGACCTGATATTGATCCTCCATACTTATTTCTTTTTCCGAACTTTTTCTTTCCCCAATGTGAACAAATTGTTTACGATAGCTTGAATAACTTTGAAGTAGTTTGTGTGTATTTCCCGTTATCCCAATACTGTATAATTTTCTTAATAAAATATCATGGTTTACGGTGTCAAACGCCTTACACAGGTCTAATTATTACTGGTAGTTTCATTGAGGTATGATCAGATTATGAATTTTACGTAGATATTTTTAAATAACTTTAAATTGGCTTAATAGAAAATAATAAAAATTGGTGAAAGAGTCCATTATACAAGGACCTTCAAAAAGGTCAAATACAATTTTTACGTAAAAGTAATAGAGAAACCAATATTTGATGGTAGGAAAATTTACATGGCATTTCCCATGACCATTTTGGCCGGTATAGTTACCTGGTCTGAGTTACCTTTCCGGTTATTTATTTATTCTTGTGGCTGTACATATTTTATCCTTTTCCAGAGTAGCGATGCGGTCAGTCATCCCCAGTACTGGGAATGTCCCTTGTGTCTAGCAGAACTGACATTCGACGACTGTTGTGAACTGAACGCCTGCGGCCACAGGGCCTGTGTCACGTGCTTCCAGCAGTACCTGCGGGTCGAAATTACCGAATCGCGTATTTGTATTGCTTGTCCGGAATGTTTGGAGCCTATGCATCCCAACGGTAAGAGTACTGTACTGTAAATATAATTACGAGAGTCTATAGCAATTAACCATTTTCTTTTTTGATACTTTTATTTTTCATTTCAATCTTCCTTAACTTCAAAGCACTTGGTACTCAAAGTGTCCCAATGACAGGCACTTGGCTGTTTTCAGGATAAAACTGTAAATTTAAAAATCCTGCCTGGAATTTTCCTCGATAATATATATTTTGGTAGTTTAGCTTGTATCAGATTTTTTAAATATAAAGCCTATTAATGCTAATTAATTAATAACAAAAATAATAAACTTAAAGAAACCCCAAAAAAGTATCTTCATTCTCTATGATTCATTTGCCCAATATTGCTATTCCGTATCACTCGCTCTCGTCGTTTATGGTAATATTATTTAGGTGATGTTAGTTGGATACCCAAACGTGACGTTACAATGTGAGAGAGAGAGAGAGAGAGATATAGAATGTATGCGCGTAGTAATATCGGTATTAGTGTACCGTGGTATCTGTACTGTCTTTGTGTAAATGAAACACCGTTCTTCCTGAAACCGTTTATGAACTACTATTGACTGGAATGACGAAATGGTTATTTACAATACAGCTAAGATCGAAAGTTACACACTGTACAGGGTTATCCAACCAAGACTAGACAAGGCGATTTTTTGACTTTTCCTGTACTTTTATAAAAAAACTGAAATAGCCATTTTAAGTCATTTTCTCCCGCGAATTCAAATATCTTCAGCAAAAAACAATTGAACATTAAACAAAAGTACTAGGGGTCACTTTGATATTTTTTTAAATGGAACACCCTGTATATTTTTACATTTTTAAATTCCACATAAAATTATAATTATTTTTTATTAAATGCACTATTAGTCTATACTTCATAGTTTCCGAGATATTGACTCTCGAAAAGTGACATTTTTGAACTTTGACAGCTTATAACTTTCTAACAGTACGTCTTAGAGCAAAACGGCTTACATGTCCCTATCTTCAATTTTTATTATCTTCCCAAAAAAAATCAACTTCCAGTTAAACCGGAACAACTATATTTCCTTCTTTCGAGTTACATCCGGTTTAACCGGAAGTTGATTTTTTTGGGAAGATAATAAAAATTGAAGATGGGGACATGTAAGCCGTTTTGCTCTAAGACGTACTGTTAGAAAGTTATAAGCTGTCAAAGTTCAAAAATGTCACTTTTCGAGAGTCAATATCTCGGAAACTATGAAGTATAGACTAATAGTGCATTTAATAAAAAATAATTATAATTTTATGTGGAATTTAAAAATGTAAAAATATACAGGGTGTTCCATTTAAAAAAATATCAAAGTGACCCCTAGTACTTTTGTTTGATGTTCAATTGTTTTTTGCTGAAGATATTCGAATTCGCGGGAGAAAATGACTTAAGATGGCTATTTCAGTTTTTTTATAAAAGTACAGGAAAAGTCAAAAAATCGCCTTGTCTAGTCTTGGTTGGATAACCCTGTACAGTAATGGCGGAGATCAGAGTCGGCGGAGTGAACAAGGAACAAGTCAATTACTCAGAAGAGTCTGATGATAAGAGAAGCCAGCTGGACTCTTGCTTCTACGCGTTGCTATATTACAAACTTAAGGTTAACCCAAGAAGAAATAACCAACTTGTTTAAATGTTAATATGCAACAGTATCCTTTAACTTTTTCATTTTTTACGTATTTTCTTTGACGCAGCTACTGTACTCATTAGCGGTATTCAATTACCACACTCTAAACAGGGGTTCGTTGGAAGTAGCAAAAATATTAAGCTATTGAAATTATTTTTATTTATAGCAGACCAAAACAACATCAGTTTTTAAGCAGGATTAATACCTAATACACATCCAAAATTTCATCATTCCCTGTTAAGTAGTTTGTAAACTTTCAGGCCGACAGATAGACCGACGTCAATGGGAAACATGTCACTAACAGGGAGATAATATTGGGAGATAAAATCTTGAAAAATATATATTGTATCAGTGTTATGTAGAAAATTCTGTAGTAGAAATATAACATTATTATGTCGCAGCAATAGTAATGTTAACAAGATTAATTGTACCATATTGCTTCATAAAACCGTTTTCCAATTTGTTTTTATTGAATTTTAAACTAATATACGTCATCCTTCGATGATTTGGCGATCAAGGTCGATCTGTTGTATTTACTAGTAAAGGATAACCTTCTGATTTAATTCGGATGATCTTAAAATAATGAAAATTAATTTTTGCCTATTATTCTATCTGCTTGTGGCCTTTGATCCATCGTCCTTTCTCCAATCGCTTATTTTGTAATAAAAATGTTTTATTTTAATGCAAATATAAAATTAAGTAATATGTAATTTAATTTAAGCGTTAAAGAAAATAATTTTAGTAGACTATGCGTATGACGTGAAAAGCTAATAAACTTATAATATTTCTTTGCAGAAATTAAGAGTATTTTAAGTAATCCACCATTATTTGAAAAATATGAAGACTTCATGGTACGGAGGGTGCTTGCTGTTGATCCGGATACGAGGTTTGTGCATAACATTTGCTCTAAGCAGTTCTATTTATTATATAATTTTTGATCTCAAAATTACGAATAATATTCAGAACTGTTGTTTTGTTTGGAATGGGTCTGTCGTTTTGTTTGGAATGGGTCTGTCAGGAAATATCGCAGAGAGAAACTATATTTCATGTAATCATTGATTGGCAGAAAAACTTTGGCCTTGCATTGTTTTTATTTGTTTTAAATCACAATGTTTCAACTGGTATGTATCTCCAATCTCGTCTTCAGGTGAATTATGGAGATACATACCAGTTGAAATGTTGTGATTTAAAACAAATAAAAACAATGCAAGTCCAAAATCCTTCGGTCATTCAAAAAACATCCTTGTCTCGAACCTTGAATCGGGCACCTAATCGTTGTTACTGTTCTCTATACTTAGTAAAGTTAGTTCAAGATATGTTTCAGTCTATAGATTCCCTAGTTCCTTAAACTAATTTTTCTGGTAAACGATAACGAATATATAACATTTAAGAGTTAGGGGCTTGTTCCGCATTCGCTGTTTCGTTTTTTGATCAATATTACGTTACTTTTTTATTTAATCCGAAAATCGACCAAATAGCAATCTGTGGAGCATATTTATCTACATTATTCTACATATTCAAGATAAAACAGTAACGATTTATAGGCTAATACCAGCAGATTATGAAACATGAGCATATTTACCATACATATATAAACCAGAAAAACTAGAATAAACATCCACAAGATTACCACCTGGGGCTGCTCTAGTCATATTGTAAAAAATCTTTTATCTTTACAAAGTCCAAAACAATCACCATAAACCAATTTTTTTCTAGGTGGTGCCCTGCGCCGGACTGCAGCTTCGCCGTTATAGCCTCAGAATGCGCCAGCTGTCCTAAGCTGCGCTGCGAGCGGCCCGGTTGCGACTCATACTTTTGTTATCACTGCAAGGCAGAGTGGCATCCGAATCAGACTTGCGACGCAGCTAGGGCACAGCGGTCGCCAAACATAAGGTCTTCGTCCATCGCTTATAGTCAAGACTCTCAACATAGTAAGTGCAGTTTGTTTTTAGTGAAAGCATGTCCTGGTGATAATAAGAAAATAATTAAGGTGGCTTCATTCAATCTTATCTTACAAACGGGGAGCAACATGGGGAAGTCAGAAGAGCTAAATCAAGCCTGTATAAGAGTAATTCTGGGGTTCCTCAGGGCTCAAACTTAGGGCCTCTTCTTTTTGCAGGAGGATCTGAGCAGAGTAACTGAATGGTGTGAAATAAATGGATTTCATTTGAATACAAAAAACTGGTTTGCATGTCATTTAATTTAAAGAAAAAGTTTAAAAAAAGGATTAAGTACATTATTGATGATACCAATTTAAAAAGGGACTTTAAGGACTTAGGTGTAACTTTTGATGAAAATTTAAGTTTCAATAAAGATATCGGAATTAGAATTGCTGCCGCCTATGAAACTATGAGCCTGATGAATAAAAATGTAGCGATTGCTTTTTTTATAAAAGCGAAGTAATTTCTTGAAAGCCAACGAATAAAAACTAAAGTAATTGCTTTTGCTCCCAGCAATTGCTTAAAAGTGCAGGAATAGCTTCTAGTCGATGCTTTTTCTTAAAAAATAGAAGCAATTGCTATCGTTTCCTTAAAATGTGATGAATAAATTAGGGAATTGCTTTTTCTAGTGTAGCGATCGCTTTCAACTTTTTAAGGTAGGTCGACCCCTGCATCGTTTGCTTGGTAGCAGTCAACTTTAGTTCTCCGCGGCATACACGTGCGTTGCTATTAATTTGTGTCTTCAATTATGGCTGAATATATGAACGTCCGTAAAAGAAAAATCTACAGTTTAAGTAAAAATTGCAGATATGATGATTTCATAAAGTTATATGGATTTGACTGCGAAAATGTTGAGTGGCTGACAAATTATTTTTTGACTGATACTAGTAAAAGGCGAGGGGGTGCATTGTCGCCTTTAAATAAGATGGAAGTCTTTCTGCGGCAATTTTCGGATCCGGGCTTTCAAAATTCTGTAGGTGAAGAACTCGGTGTTCACCAAACTACTGTCCGGAAGACATACACTTCTGTAATGAATGCAGTTTTGGACAAGGCCAATATTTTTATTAAATTTCCTACAAGTGCTGAAGCGTTGTGGAACCTAAACGGTTGTGGTCAGAGAGATAGCGGTTTTCAAATGCCATTGGCGTGATAGACTGTACACAGGTCAGGATTCCAAAGTTTCAATAATTCGGTGATGAATATATAAACCGAAAAGGGTACCCGGTACCCCAGCATCAACGTGCAGGCAACTTGTAATGCACAAGAAATTTTTACAAGTGTAGACTGCCAATGGCCAGGCTCTGTGCACGATAGCAATTCTAATATACACAACATTCTTAAAAACAGTACAGAAGAATGCGTATTATTAGGAGACGATGGCTAGTCTATATCGCCTTGGGTTATGACTCCCTAGAGAACTCCTGCAACCTAAGAGCAGCAAAATTATAATAACGTTTTCTGCCGTGAACGTGTCATAATTGAACGATGTTTTGGGCAGTTAAAAGCAAGGTTTCCTGTCCTTCAGTATAAAATTAGAAATAAATTAGAAAAAATTCCATCCACGATAATTGCCTGCGTTGTGCTTCATACAACTTGTGTTGAATAAGCATTTGCTACAGAGGTGTAAGAAAAGCAGCAATTTGTTCAACATTTTATTCATATCCAGATCTAACAATTGTTTTTAGTTATAGCATTTGCTAGTCAAGCAATTGCTTTTACTAAAAAGTAATTGCTTCAAGTAATTGCTTAATTTGTATTCATTAGGCTCTATGGGCTTGATAATTAGATCGACCCGATATTTCAATACTGATGTATGTCTTTGATTATTTGATGCATTGATATTACCTAAGCTAGATTATTGTAGTAGCAGCAACCACTGCTGTAAATAAATAAGATCTGGCTATCATCTCCGTATTCACTGGTTAGGAAAAACTGTATTTAAATATTATCGAACATTTAGCGCAAACTTCGTAAGAAATAATTGTCTCAATAAATATTGATCAATTTTGTATGTGGTACGGAAAGGTTGTTGACTTTATATATATTTTTTTTGGTTGATAATTTTTAACTGTTTTCGGTTATAGGTCACGCAGTGGCATGTCGTACAGGTGGTCAGCGGGGACTGCCCTGCCTCCATCGATGTATGATCGTTTTTCTTCCACTTCAGAAATTCAAAACTTTAGTTTGGTTTTTGTGAATTAAAATCAAAAGTTGATTCACCCAACCCAACAAAATAAAGTTGTCTAATTCATGTATTCGCATTAATTTAACCATGTTTTAAATTAAAATCCCTTTGTTTCTCTGTCTATGCAACTGTTATTTGTAATTTAAATACAGTATGACAACCCCGAACGTCAATAGAAGCTTTCAATCGATATTTTTTACATACAGTTCAATACCCAATACAGTAGACAAGCGCGTAGAAGCGTAGTACATTTGTTTAAGAAATTCATTAAGTCTTAACTTCAATATAGCTGGATATTGAAAGAATAGCAGCTTTCCTGAAATTAAACACTAGTATTCAAGGCATTTTATCTATTAAATTACCGTTCACAATTTTTAAAATGTAGGAAACCTCGCCAGAGAATTAATTAACATCTGAAGATAAATATAAACGTCAATATCAATAAACTAAACGTTGTTTTGAATAACTAATACCTACATCAATGTCATCTACATTAATAGGACAACATAAAAGACTAAAAATAACACATTGTTTATGCGTATTTTTATTAACAACATAAAAGTAACATTTGTCATTATCTCACTAATGAATGGTTATTTTAAACATCGGTTAATTTACCAAATTTAATGATCAGTAACTGTTTTTGTTGACCTGTTTTTCGAAATGTCGTTAAACCGTTTTATTTCCTACCTCAATTAATTTAGGATGGATGTTGACCTATTCTAATTAAGTGTGAAGTGTTTCCAAAGTTCCGTTAAAATCAAACCTTTTCGGGCGAAGATTTTTTCGTAATAGATTATAAGAAATGACCTTGTGAAATCTACAGTTGATCTTACGCTGGACACGAATGTCAATGTGTTAATTTAATTACTAACATAAATAACGACATTGTTTTTGATAACGCAAGTTTGGTAATAACATTTATAATGACCATGTAGGTTCTGAATATTTCTAATGGTATGTTTGGTACAACAGAAGATAAAAATTTATAAAACTGCGTTTACGCGGCGCAGGCAGTGTAGAAAATTTACTACGTTTACACGAGCGTTTGTTTAGAACTTCTATTTTATAACACACTCAGTCCGGTGTTTATTATATCTTATTTGTTTTAGGAGACGATATAAAACCATGTCCTCGTTGCCAAGTGTTAATTGTCAAGATGGACGATGGTTCTTGCAACCACATGATGTGTGCCGTCTGTGGTGCTGAATTTTGTTGGCTGTGCATGAAAGAAATTAATGATCTACATTTTTTAAGGTAACTAGATTTGAATGTTTACAGCGCTACTCAACTTATGCACACACATATAGACCTTTATTTTAATATTATTAACGTGTAAAAAGTTCCCAGTGATATCATGTTCGCTGAAGGGTCACAAAAATTGGTATTCAATGAATTTCATATAGTGTTTTCGAGAAGGAAGAAGGGCCCGGCCCGCCTCGGTATGATGGCCGAAGGATTTAACCCAACAAGCTGCAGTTTTAAAGATAATCAAAATAGTTACAAACGGTAGATCAATAAAACTTGTATGTATGTAATAATATCGTGCGAGCAAAAATTATTTGCATCAAAGAGGGCTTGGATTAAAAACCGTAGGGCTTGGTTTAGATCACAATGATATGGGGACGATATATCTAACCAAATCTAGGTTAAAGTTTTGTCAAATTCATACTATGACATGAAATGCCAAACTAATGAGTAATAAAATAAGTAGACAAATACAAATTTACTTTTGTTGTTTACAAAATTAACAAAGTAAGAATATACAGAAAGAAAAAGAAAAATAATTACATAAATTGCTGAAATTGGCCACCGGCTCCAAGCATAAATTCACACGTCTCTTCATATTTTCGAAAGTGTTGACCAGCATCTCTGGAGAAATGTTACCACATTCTTGGATAATCCTTTCTTGTAATTGTTCTAAATTTGCAACTGGTGTTTTAAAAATAATGTTCTTTAAATGAGGATATCGAAGTAATCCATAACCGTTAAACAAGGTGATCTAGGTCAGGCGTCTTATACAATTTGTTGGCGTATTTTGCATTATTTCACGAACGTTTGCAGCAAGTTATCTGTTCTTACAGATGGTCTTCCTGCCCTTTTTTGTGTTGTATAGAACTTGTTTCCCTAAATACAGCCACGGTTCTTTTCAGGCACTGATAAAAATCCCCAGCAATAAAAGCAACGTTAGGAAAATATTCGTAAAAATCGTCCATGCACAAACCCGGATTGTATTGCACTCACCATTTACTCCAACCCCGTTTCGAAAATACGCTTCAACCATGAATGTTTTGTGCTGTTCCGTAAAGCCCATTGTGTGAATTGTTTAAGAAATTGGAAAAATTAGCGATGAATTAAATTACTTGTAACGACTGTCAAAGATGACGGAATAAGTGATTGATTTTTAATTCAGGTAGTTACTGACACCCAACAGGTATTAAGCTCTACGGCTAAGCATTACGTCCTTAGATGCAAGGACCTCTTTGATGCAAATAATTTTTGCTCGCACGGTATGACTTTTATAATGCCATTTTTCATTTCTGACTCTCATTTTCGATATACAGGGCGTCAAAGTTTAAAGTTAAAAACCAATTATTTTTGAATAATTCTAGTTTTTAATAATACAGAAATTTCAAATTAAATATTTTTATTTAACTGGTTTAGTACAACAGAATTTTATCTCTACGCCCACTGTCCTTATATTATTTTTAGCTAGTCCTTTGCTTTCGATATTGTCACCTATTGCAAAATTTTACTTAAAGTCTCCACAGTGGTTCTTTTCCCGTGCGTCATCACTTTTACGTCATCAAAATCGTATGAATCAAATCAAAATTACGAGACGAAAAAAGTCAAAACTAAGTTAAGTTCATAAAATGGACGTGCCTGCCTACCGTTTGACCTACCTACATAATATCCCGAAAAATTATTATTTATTTTAAGTTTTGCCCGGCATTCTCTATTATCTAAAAGAAATTGACAAACAAATGTTAATACATTTAATACTATTTTTAAAGCTTAAAATCTAGAAAAGTTTGGTGTTTTATTGACTATTAAAATCGCAAAAGTCAAATTTTTAACATCCTTTCGTTTAAGGGAATTTAGCCACTGCCGTAAACTTTTCAAAGAACTTTCACGGTTAGAATATTTAAAATAAATAAATTAGGTATTATAAAAATCTTTAAATACTTACCGCCAAAACAGATGGTGGGTATAATTAGCTCTAAAAAGAACTATTTTTAGAAAAAGGAACAGTTTTAAGGCACACAGATTTACAAAATACGAATTAGATTGGCAGATCAAAATAAGGTTGACAATGACGTTCTAAAATACAACGGTTGTCAACTAAACAAATAAAAAAAGTAATTAATTGACGTTTATAGTTTTATTCTTGTCTAGCACATTATATTATTGCGGAATTTGGGAGACGTTCTTTTATGCTTTTATTCAAACTTGTTACTGTAATAAACAAGGATGCAGAGTTATTAACCACGTTGAGTCCGGATCGTTGATTGATGACGCACGGGCAAAGATCCACTGTGGCGATTTTAACTATATCTTGGATCCATGGTAATGCCACAACGGCTGACTTGATTTAGCACTTGAAAATTATGAGATTACAGTAAGCCGCGTTGGCATCATTTAAGAACCCATAATTTTCAAATTATCTCCAAAACCCATCATTGTATCGAAATTTTATAAGGGTCAAAAAATAATCCAAAAGAAATGATTACCTAAAAAAATGTAGTTTGAATGAAGTTACTGTGGCGCACGTATTAAAAAACAAAGGGAGTCAGCGGGTACTTAACCCTCCCCTACTTTGAATATTTGACACTTGTTTTTCTCAAAAGATGTAACTCTTTATGATGAAGCAATATACCAAATTTGAAATTTCTATCCTATTAAATACTCGAATTATTAAAAAAAAAATCAGTTTTTAACTTTAAACTTTGATATCTTACATGAGGGTCAAAAATAAAAAATGGCATTATAAAAGTGATATTATTTTTGTTTAAGGAATATACAGGGTGATTCAAAAGTACTTTGACAAACTTCGGGAGGTAATTGCCGGCAATATTTTAAGATTAAAAGTTCTTATAAACAGTGGTCCTTGGCGACTTCGTTACGGAGATACAGGGTGTTGAAATGTTAAAAGGAATAGTAATAATTTTTAAATAACTCCTTAACGAGTTATTTTTTTTTTATAAAATTTAGTGAATTAAATAAGCATCTAAGGACACTTATTTTCAAAGTACAACACGTTCGTAAATTTAACCAGTGGCGTCGGTACAAAATGTTACTATCATATTTTTTGTGAAAACTATGCTACACCACTGACTTTTTTTATTTTAACTTTCTTCATATGAATCCCCCCTTCATTTACAACAAAAAAGATCACGTGTGTTTTTTTGGTACGAGGGACGGTTTAAGGGTAAATCATTATTTTATTTGACTATACACAAAGATTAAAAAATGTGTTTTAAACTGATCAACCACTCAAATATTTATTAAAGTATTTTAACGAATTCCTACATACATACTTACTAATAAACAAATATGTATATGCCTAAGGAAGGCATCTGAGGATGCCTATTTTCTAAGTATAACACATTCTCAGTGGCATACATATTTATTTATTAGTATGTTATTTTTTAATATTTTGTGTTTTGACAAGGCGGCTTTGGAAATGCTTTGTTATTATTATTGTATTTTGACAAGGCGGCTTTGGAAAAGCATTTGTCGATAAATTAAAACATATTTGACAGTTAAGGTACCATTGAGTTTTATTTCTTCAGTTTATTTACTTTCATTGGATATTGGTGGCGTAAAACTCCCTGTTTCAGCCAAACGGCGGTGAAGATTCGTAAATGTTGCAGCAGCAGGCAGTACTCGGTTAGGATATCGCTCCTGGTAAATTCGTCTAGTTTCTCGTGTATTTCCATCGGCAAGGCCATATACAAAATGCATGTCGGCTAAATGCGCATTATTTCTTAAATAATCCATACCTTATAAACAATACTAATAATATCCAATGAAAATAACAAAACCGAAGAAATAAAACTCAATGGTAACTAACTGTCAAATATGTTTTAATTTATCGACAAATGCATTTCCAAAGCCGCCTTGTCAAAATACAAGATATTAAACAATAACATACTAATAAATAAATATGTATGCCACTGAAAACGTCTTATACTTAGAAAATAGTCATCCTCAGATGCCTTCCTCAGGCATATACATATTTGTTTATTAGTAAGTATGTATGTAGGTATTCGTTAAAATACTTTAATAAATATTTGAGTAGTTGATCAGTTTAAAACACATTTTTTAATCTTTGTGTATAGTCAAATAAAATAATGATTTACCCTTAAACCGTCCCTCGTATCAAAAAAACATACGTGATCTTTTTTGTTGTAAATGAAGGGGGGATTCATATGAAGAAAGTTAAAATTTAAAAAGTCAGTGGTGTAGCATAGTTTTCACAAAAAATATGATAGTAACATTTTGTACCGACGCCACTGGTTAAATTTACGAACGTGTTGTACTTTGAAAATAAGTGTCCTTAGATGCTTATTTAATTCACTAAATTTCATAAAAAAAAAATAACTCGTTAAGGAGTTATTTAAAAATTATTACTATTCCTTTTAACATTTCAACACCCTGTATCTCCGTAACGAAGTCGCCAAGGACCACTGTTTATAAGAACTTTTCATCTTAAAATATTGCCAGCAATTACCTCCTGAAGTTTGTCAAAGCACTTTTGAATCACCCTGTATAGTTAACGAATTGACCTCCTTTTTCCGGACACTCTGTATATTATCTAACTATAACCATTCTGGAATAATTATAAACGTTTACAATTACACATTATCTTTTTGAATGATACAGGAGTTTTGGACTTGTATTGGTAAATACAGTATTCACTTGAAGACGACTGGAGATACATACCAGTTGAAACGTTGTGATTTAAAACAAAAAAAGACAATGCAAGTCCAATACTCTTCTGTCAAGGAATATTGTCTCCAACCTTTAAACATGTTATCTTTTATAGTCCTTCAGGTTGTACATTTTGGGGAAAGAAACCATGGTCAAGAAAGAAGAAGATTTTGTGGCAACTGGGTACGCTCGTCGGTGCACCTGTTGGTATTGCTCTAGTCGCTGGCATTACAGTTCCTGCCATGATTATAGGTAAATTCACATTTGTTGGAGAACATGTTTTTTGGTCAATTTATTTTTGCGTTTTAAAATATCGGGTCTTCACACACAGGATATTTCTGTTCTTCTGTTCTATTGGATTGTAGACGATTCTTGATGGAGATCCATTTAAAAACTATCGAAATAACACAAACGTGTAAGATCTTTACTTATTTTTAATGTTGTTAATCATAATAGTTGTTTCGACACACAATGTCGTCGTCAAAGGTAAAAACTAACTGAATAATTTATCTGTAAATAATATTAAACTTACTCCACGTACTATAGTACTATCTAGAATTAACAAATTGGTGATTATTAATTATGTTTACATTTAAAATTAGGCTTAGAGATCACTATAATTGTTATATCGGTATAACAAAAGAACAGGAACAATGTTGTTATGGGTGGAAAAACCAATACATCATAAATTTAACAATGGGGAATTATTTAAATCCAAAATATTCAATTTTTTATATTTAGTTATTTCCATACTTTCTAGAAAATTAAGTTTTAAACTATTTTCCACATGTAAAATTTCAAAATTATGTTTCTCTTCATTAAGAGTGTAGAGCATAAAAAGCGTTAATGTGCCAAAGAGGTAAGAACTTACATGTTTGTGTTATTTCGATAGTTTCTAATATTTGAATTTGGCCCCTTAGGTAACTAGTTGTGTCCTTCTCTGGAGACAGAAAAATTATGTGTTTATAAAAAAAATTTCATACTTTTTGGAAAGGAAAAAGGTTCTAGCTGGGAGTCAAATTTTGGTTTTAGAACAGAAATATCGCAAAAACTTTTTATGGCCTGAGGCAATAAGTTATAAAACACTGCTGTTTCTATGGCGTTTCTAAAATGGCAAGGGAGCAATAATTATTTAACTTCGATAGACTCCTAAGTCCTAAGCACAATAATTTTATTGTTATATTAAATTTTTGTTTTTGTCATGTTTAGGCATTCCAGTTTGGGTTGGCAAGAAGTTGTACGCTAGATATAAGACTGCAAATAGGCATAGACGCAATGCTGCTATAGTTGGAGGAGTAATCGCTTCGGTAAGTTTTTTAAAATAAATAATATTTCACTGATGTACATAATTTGCATCGCCCCACGGTACATTGGTGAATTTTTAAAGGTCTTTAAACATCATTTTTCTTTCTGGTAAATATTACAACAACCGAAACAAAGTCGAAAGGATAATAAAGTTTTGGATTTGAACACCATCTAGTGTCAGTTTTTCAAACACAATGTACCTAGCAGGATTTGGTTTTACTTTTTTGTTAAATTACAGATTTCTGTACATTTTATCATTGATTTTTAGTTTTAATTTGGTATCTCAGCGGTAGAGGGTAGCAGTGGAATGATTTTCAAATCAGAGCATTGATTTACATGCATTGACTCGTCGTGTACACCCTTTCCTTCACATTTCCCTGGAAAATTTGACTCATCTTTTATTTTTTACTTGCGGAATCGGTATAGAATGTATGAGGGCGGGTGTGTTCCGGTTTCACTGTTTTGTTAGGTAGTTCAAGTCTTTTTACGTCATTATTTAATACTCTATCAAAAAAAAAACACATGATTAATAGAAAGGGAAAAGAAAAACTCTTAAGTCTTCCTCCACTGATATATTCAAAATAACTTAAGTTAAAAGCTAACTCTACATGTTTCGAACATAGAAATGTTCATCTTCAGGAGAATTAAGATGTTATAAAAGAAAAATAACTAGTGTTAACGTTTTAGACTAGGCTTTAAGATAGTGGGAGGGACATATTAACATTCTAAGTCATAAAAGCACCATAGAACAAGTTACCGAAGTATTAATTTACCAGGTATAGGGTAATAATAGTAAAAATTAAAGGAAGCAAGGCCCATACGTGAAGCAAAATGATTACTAAAGCAGTAGAAGAAAGAATAAATTGGGTTTAAACAAGCTGATGAAAAGGGAAGAAAATGTGGTCAAGTGTGAGGAAAGTGTAATGAATAAAACAGTAAAATTAAGAGTAAAAAACAGAGTTAAGACTTAAAATTGGGTCGTCATAAGGTGAGCCACAGGTTTAATTAATATAAGGTGCAGTGGGGTAAGTGGGTACTACAAATATGAAAGATCGACTTTGAAACCATATATCTTTACGAAAAATCGAGATACAAAGGTGCGCTTTAGACAGGAATTAGTTAGTTATGTTTACAATATACCCTTATATTGTTAACCTATTTACGAAAAAAACATTAAAGAAAAAAAAAAATTTCGGTAAAATCTACCCATAGTACTCACTTGACCCAGGTACTGGGGCAAGTGGGTTTTTTGATTTTCAAATCACGTTTGAGCAGCGTTATATTAAACTGGGGCAAGTGGGTCGACCTATACGTCGTCATCCACAGGAAACTTTTTGAGATATAAAAAAAAGTCTTAAAATGCAGAAGTTACGAACTTTTTAAGGAATTTAAAAAAAAAAATTACACAACAAACCTGAAAAAAGTGTTATTTATGTTATTGTTAAACATAAGAACAATTTAAAGTGGAGTCTTAAACAAGAAAAAGTTAGGTTTACATATAAGTATCAAAAAGAACGCAAATATAAGCTTGATCTAGCTTAGGTTATAGTTAGGAACTAATCCCCACTTTCCCTGAAACAGTGGTGCCCACTTACCTCCCTTAGCATTTATTTTCGGTGTAGAATTATCTCCTAAATTTTTTGCTCATCATTTCCGGACACCCTGTATAATACGTTCTTACCTAAAACATACGATCAGGCACGCTGTAACTCATTAATAATATTAACGAGAAGAGTTGGAAACCCAAAGGTTCGCAGGTCGTTGTATTATTCAAAAGGAAAAACAAAATTTGAGTGTGGAAGTGGATTCGTCGAGATCAAGATTCGAAAAGACCTGTGGAATTTTTACGACGCATGACGTATACAACCACTAAACGCGAAACTGGTGGAAGCCAAAGGCGGCTAATTCAAAAAATGGCGAATTAAAAACGTGGAACCGAAAAACCACGATTAGAGTCGCTCGCCATCACACGGCCACTCATCTGACCCACCCCGGGGTTTTATTACAGGATTGATAGCTCGGTCACACAGTGGCGCAGCGAGGGGGGGGTTTAGGGGTTTAAACCCCCCCCCAGACGCCCAGACTAAGATGGTTTTTTACGGTTTAGACCAGGGCTGAAGCCTTTGAAAATGGTAAAAAGTGAAAAAATAATAATAGTAGGATGAAACCCAATGGAAAAGGAAGAAAATATAACAAAAATGAAAGGAAAAATAATTTACGGGCGATCCGAGTTCGGGAAGTGGAAAGGCGTCAGTTTTTAAGGGTAAATAATGATTTATCTCGATTTCCGGCAAAACTACAAGTCCTATGGAAAAACGTCAAGTGGCAAAGTTGTGGGTAATAAAAAGATCTACAACTTTTGTATTTACACTTTTTTCACATAAACTCAAAATTCATTTGAAAAATACCAAATAACCAAGTTTTTGGTTTTTTATTTTTATCTTTTACAAGAAAATTTTTTTTTCATGTCCCAAACACACTGTAATTTTTATGATTTAAAATATTTATTTTTTTACCTTATTTTGACTTAATATCGAAAAAGCACCCTAATTTTCAGTCGAAAATTCTCACGTCAAAATATCTGCTTTTTTAAAAAAAGTCGGTGGGCTTTTTGTTCGTTGAAATCTCTACTTTCTGATGGTGTAAAAAAATATACATTACTATGGTAAATGTGATGAAATCTCCTTTAAATCCTACCTTTAATTATATTTAGAACAACTATTTTCGCATATTCTTTGCTATTTTTATGTTTTATGAATTTGTAATTTTTTTGTTTATTAATGTAACATGGAATCTTACGTTTTTCGAGTAATTAAAGTATAAATTTTAATAAATAGCACAAAATTGTACATATTAATTAAAAAAAAAAATCGGATTCGAGTTTTTTTCGTTTCTTTGCATTTTTTGAGAACATTTACCATAGTAAGGTATATTTTTTTACACCATCAGAAAGCAGAGATTTCAACGAACAAAAAGCCCGCCACCTTTTTTTAAAAAGCAGATATTTTGACGTGAGAATTTTCGATTAAAAATCAGGGTGTTTTTTCGATATTAAGTCAAAATAAGGTGAAAAATTAAATATTTTAAATCAAAAAAATTACAGTGTATTTGGGACATAAAAAGGTAAGTTTTCACCAAATTTCGTAAAAAAAAAATTTCTTGTAAAAGATAAAAATAAAAAACCAAAAACTTGGTTGTTTGAATTTTTCACATGAATTTTGAGTTTATGTGAAAAAAGTGTAAATACAAAAGTTGTAGATCTTTTTATTACCTACAACTTTGCCATTTAACGTTTTTCCATAGGACTCGTAGTTTTGCCGGAAATCGAGATAAATCGTTTTCTACCCTTAAAAACTCACCCCCTTCCACTTCCCGACCTCGAATCGCCCGTAAATTATTTTTCCTTTCATTTTTGTTATATTCTCTTCCTTTTCCAAGGGGTTTCATCCTACTATTATTTTTTTGGGTTTCAAAAATTATCGACCCTGGTCTAGTTTTAGTTTTTAAAATTTTGAAATCCTGTTCTTTTTTTTTTGAAAACCCCCCCCTAATACAAAATTCTGGCTGCGCCACCGAGTCACAATAATTTCTTTTGCGCTTTTCTGCAAATTTAAACGATCTCATGTCCAGCCTCTCGGAAAGTTGAATGTCCCTTGGTTATTACCACTTGAATGACATTTACGCTTTACTTTTAGCTATACATTTTCTATCCGATTATCTTCTTTTTTTTCTCGTACTTCTGTTGGTCGTGTGCAAGGATGTGAACTAAATTGAATTTATCGATTTTGTTTATTCAGTGTGACTAGGAGTGCATTGAGTTTTAACAACGGCTGTTTATAAAAGACAAATTCGGTCATAAAAGTATTAAAAATCGAAGTAGAATAAAAAAAAATCGAATAGAATAAAAAGTGCCACGAGAAACTTATTACCCGAAATAAAGTTTTCCCGAGAGGGATGAGGTTTTTCCACACAGAGAGAGCGGAAGGCGGATGAAATGGGGTCGGGCACGTGACCCAGTTTAATCATTGGTAGAGTTTCGGGAAAGGCGCAAGAAATCCTTGGCAATTTGTAAGGAGATTTATCACTGTTACGAGGACCGACAAGCCTGCTACGAAGCGCTCTGTTCGCATGTCCTCTTGGGAAATGAATTAGTATTTTCATACGTAGGCCAGCATAAAATTGTGGCCATGCACACATTTTTGAATTTGAAGAATTCTTGAAATAAATGGGGGTTTTTAGAGAATCAGTTAATTTTAAAATAAGTTTACCTACTATTTATTTACTCCTCACAATTTGTTTGGTTAGCTATATGGTCCACTATAATACACGTTATCAAACGTCACATATTAGATTCATAAAATACACGTTTTACAAGTATAATTCAGATAAATTGCAAACGTTACTAAGATACTATAGGTAGAACGAATTTTTGTTTTGTTGGTTTAAATAAAATAAATATGATTATTTCAGGTTTTTGTATTTAGTACCTACTTATTTTAGTTCCATGGTGACAAATTCTAGAATGGTATCGGCAACCTCGCTTTTCGTTTTCACGCGTCGGTCATTCACGGGTAGCAACAAAAACAAGTGTAGTAATCGAAAATCGAACAAACCCTTTTTTTTCGATGAGTAATCGTGGTATTTTGTTTGCAATCTCGTGGTTAGTCGTCGGAATACTCGTATTTGTACGCATTTTGTATTTTGTGCGTTGGGTGTACAGTTATTTTAAGCTGGGGAAAATAAAATCCCGTATTACTTTTAGTTTATTTATTTTGCATGTAGTACATAAGTATATTATAATAATTAAAAGGAATAGTTTTCCTTGCAAAAAATATTAAATACATTCGTGTAAATATTTTTGGCACACAATAGAAAATAGATTTTCCGTACAAAATACAAGCATTTTTATAAGC
This sequence comes from Polydrusus pterygomalis, assembly GCA_963969555.1. Classification (NCBI taxonomy): domain Eukaryota; kingdom Metazoa; phylum Arthropoda; class Insecta; order Coleoptera; family Curculionidae; genus Polydrusus; species Polydrusus pterygomalis. The sequence continues at coordinate 22,816,434 of OZ018378.1, read as the reverse complement.
AGGGTACACAGTTAATTGGCAACATGTTGTGGGATCGGATTCCTTTCGTTTAGTTTAGCTTTATTACATCTTATATGTATTAACGACAAAAATGTTTTTTATAAATAATTGTTTCGTTTTTTGAAATACTCCTAGAAACTAAAGTAACATTGTTACTTACTTATTATACTCCCTAAAAAAAAATGCTCCTCAAGAATGTGGAATTCACAATCGTTTTTTTATGTCAACACTGCATTTACGACATGTCAAAATATAGGAAATTCTACAATTCTTTCGAGGTCCTTTTCAGACTAAATTAAATAACAAATTGAAATAACTTATCTGTAACTTTTACATTTGTATCAAATAAAAATACTATAGTAATTCTATTAATAACTCCAACATGAGCTAAGCTACATACAGGTGGTAATATAACAACAGTATTTACTACGTAAACAAGCAATTTCGAATTTTAAAACACTGTCTTTTGTCACAGCTTTTTGATATCACTTTGGTTAGAATTTATAAAATTTCTAATTTTGTGCACGTTGAGCCATGTCTACACTGAGTAAGTCTTCTCGGTGCAGATCTTTAAGAAGTTCCACTAGTCGTTCTTCCATTTGAGCATTTCCAAGCGCTAAATCTACGGAACCTAAAAAAAATAAACTTGATTTATCGGTATCGATGTCAAGTAAGACGCTATTGGTATTGTTAAGGCTACTAGGTAACCTATTTTAGGGGTAAACTGAAATGAAAATACTTACCTATACAAAGCAAAAGTGCCAGCAATTGTCCCTTCCTAAAATCTTCTCCAAGTTTTTTGCGATCGTATGCTAAGTTCTCTTCTATATCGACCTTTAACTTTCTACATATTGCTGTCAGTTTTTTCCAATAAACGTCCAAAAGCTCGTCGGTGTGCGATCTCCGTAGATCAGCTGACACCGAACTGACTAATAGCAATGCAAGATCGTTTGTAGGCCTGCTGTAAGTGACCATTTGCCAGTCCAGTATAGCACACTCGCAAACCTAAAAGATACAAAAAATATATACTATCAAACTGAATTTGGTAGTTTCGTGGTGTAAAATAAATATAGGATTTTAACAACTCCTATTATTTCCCACTTGTGATCGCGATGGTATGAATCTTTAAATCCCTAATCGAGAAGAAAGGCCTTGATTAATATAAAACATTCCGAAACATTTCAACATTCGTGCCTTAAAAGGTTTGCAAAAAAGTTTTTAAAGGTTTAAAAGGATTTAGAACTTTTTATAACTCCGCAAAGTTTTGGCATTATCATAATGGCAGTAAAGTCGCTACTTCTTTGCATTAAAACCATTTTTCATATTAAGTTCAGTTGATGACACTTCATTAAATATATTATGTGGTTACGGGGGAAGGAATGAATCCAGTCTTTTTATAATCTATTTTCTTCATATAATTTTTTTTTAATTAGAAAAATTAGGTTAAGCCTATTAATAAATTAGTGTAGGGTTATTTATGATAATAAATTAAGCTGATTATTACCTCTTCAACTTCTCTAAACATCAGATTGTTACACCAGAAATCCGTATGGGTTATAAGAGCCATAGGTTCTTCAGCACCAAGAAGATTTTCTATAATTTCTTTGGTATGTGGTCGTAGGTCGTTCAGACAGTTCAATATTTCTGTCAGTTCACTTTTGCTTTCTAAGAATTGAAAAAGCTGAGGTAGACCTCTTTCGACCAATTGTTGATATGAATCTGAAGCTCTAGATGTTTGGAAGAGAAAAGGATATTTTTCTGAAAGGGGTTTACCTTCGGATATCTGAAAATATATACACTATTTTGTTGATATCGGCTTTAACTATTAAATGTAATAGATTCTTTATTTGTTCTATGATAACCTAATACTAACCTTTAAACAAAGGGATAAGGCGTGGATCTGAGCAACAGCTTCGACTGCAGCTCGTGCTTGGCATAAATTCAGACCTCGGGCAAAGTCTGCCGATTCGTAGCCGTTCGGCTTAATGTTTTCCAGGACGAGGACGGACGATGGCGGTATCGGCTCAGGTTCGGTTTCACCCGGGCTGTAATGGGCGTAGTAACATTTGGGTATTGGAAGTCTAACCTCATTTTCTGAATTGTCTGTGACCACTTCGTTTTTAAACGATTCTAAGTCGGGGACAACCTAAAAATATAGTATATTGCATGGTTTAATTGCTACTGCTCAGTTTTAACTAAAAGCGAGCAACTAAACTGTATATAAAAAGATCAGTAATATATTATATAAATACATCGATGGAAATAGGATTGATAATATAATATTTATTTAAGTATATATAATCTATTTTCATTGTACCATATTTTTGTTTGAATGAAAGCAATTAGTACACTGAGTACAGTCCTTTAATATAATTAATTGCCAAACAGTAATTTATGTTTGATCAATATAAATATATAGTTTTAATTTAAACGTACAATTATATTATTTAAATTAATTTCTTTATTGTATACTAGTTGCACCCTAATGTATATTATTATTAGCGCTGTAAATTAACATCAATGAATTGCCGGGTTGTTCCAAAACTGTATTTTTAATATTTCATTTGAATAGCTTCTTCTCACGCTACCATAAAAGTAAGAATTAAAATGTAAGACGGTATACAAGTAAAATGCCTTGTTTTCCATCTACTACATTAATAATTAAAGTGACTCACAGAGAAGGAGATTCCTCCATGAGTCAGCGACTTTTAGATCTTTTGATACTTTAAACGGTTATTTTAATTACTTGATGAGATAATAGGATGAGGCGATTTGAATGTAATCTATGGACAGCTGTTCGTTACATGTTCACCTTATTTGCATATTCCGGCGATTAAAAAATATCTTTACGAGATAAAGCGAAAAGAACTGTTTAGTGTTCTAATTTTGGATATGCCAAACTTGCCATTAAAATTAAATTTATGTGTTTAAAAATAAATGTAACACATCATTATCATTTATCATTACAGAAAAAAGTGGCGAGGATATCACACAATATTGATCAAACTTTTATTTATTTAACCTCGTGATATGATTTGATATAAAAGTATTTTTACTTATTATACATATTTTTTGGCATATTTAATAGAAGTTTCTAACAATACCCTACCTGTGTGTAAAATTTTATTTCTCTTAAGTCAAACTGGGCTTCGGTAACGAAAAATCGACTAAATGGATCCTGAGGTAAAAGTTTTATTATAAAACTGAGGTTATGGTGTATACCTTCGGGATTGCACCTAAAAAATGTAAAACAAGTATTTACTTACTAATAACACTGCAAACACATAAAATACTAAAATTACATTTTGCTGTGACTTTTTAAAAAAAATTACATCAAACAGCTTTATTTTATTATTATTTTTTATAATTTTAAATAAATGGTTGACTCCGTTTAACTACCTGGGGAGTTTTGCAAGAGCTCGGCCATAAAAATGCAAATAAACTGTCGGATTATATTTTGTAATTATAGCAGGTAATATTTAACTATCTTGTGCTTATTTATTTAGGATATTTCATGTCATCTTAACATAGTATAAAACAAAGTCGTTGTCTCTGTCTGTCCGTCCGTCCCCTTATATGCTTAAATCTTTAAAACTACGCAACGGATTTTGAAGCGGTTTTTTTTAATAGATATAGTGATTCAAGGGGAAGGTTTTTATGTATAACTAGCGACCCGCCCCGGCTTCGCACGGGTGCAATTTCAGAAAGTGGCATGCCGGGTACTAATATATCGGGTTTGTATTTATACGATTATAACGATGGGAGCAAACCGGTAGTTTTATTGCAGTCAATAAGTCGATACCATTTAGGGTGAAAAATACTTTACCGTTTAGCGATATGCCGTTTAATTTAAATCTGCACTCTGTGGGCTACTAGGCTACTGCTTTATATACTGTAAAACATGCACATTATTGCACATGTTCAAGTAACCAATCGAATGAACGTTTTCTACCCTTCTTCTGTGACTTAAAAAGGGAGCTTTAGCAAGCAAATCATGTATTTCAGTAATGTAACTTTAGGTCCATGTAGACATATTTTATGTAAGTTGGGTTGTGGAAAAAATACACTATAGAACTCTGGTAAATTGTCCATATCCACTCTTGTTATACAAAATATTCTAATAATAACAGTACTTATTGGAGACCATAAATAAAATTCAGCTATGAGCAATCAAAACCATAAGTATCTTTATTGGCGGTTGGCAGTCAGAACTGGATATAAAAATTCAAAAACTAATAAAGTTTTTAATAATTCGAGAGTTTAAGACATGACCGAAATGTCGAACCGAACATTTCGTAACTATTATACTTTGTACGGACATTAAAGTTTTAGCAGCTGTTGTCGCGAAGGTTATATAAAAATTTCAAATTTTAATCTGGCATGTTGGTAAAGTTTTGCTTAATCAATATTGTTCAAGAAATATACAAAATAAGGGCTAAAGGAACATTCTATCCTTGCTGGCGAACTCAATGATGTTAAAATGGAACCTAAACTTACTGAATTTTAAATAGATGACAGAGCAGCCGCGTGTTCGGTAGTTGCATCTAGATGTCGAGCGATTGTTAGTCACGTGACTACAAATAAGCCAGATTAATCTACAATAAACGCACAGTTCAAAGAGTTCAAAAATTTCAAATTATTCCATTTTAGATTGTCGAAGACTCGCGGAACACCACAGCTAATTTTCAGATTAATCTCGTTCCTCGTTCGAAAACTTTTGAGCGAATCGACTATCATCAGACGTGTCGACATTTAATAAATAAACGCTTAATCCCCCCCCCCCCCCCCTCCCTCGTTTCATCTGAATCAAATAAAAGAACGATCAACATTAATCAGATCGATCACGAGCCTAGTGAGCGTGAGATTGTAACCCCAATGTAGCATATCGACTTTTGACATTTTTTATAAAAATAACTAGAATTAAGAGGAATTATATGATTAAAAAACGATCTGATTGCCCCTCCCGCCATTCGCCAGCGTTTACATTCCGCATTTTAAACCTCATCGAAAACCAAAAAAAAGCATCTCGTGCTCGTTAGGGTGGTCTTTATATACAGGGTCCTGCAATAGTGTGTCAGAGTTCCATAGCTCCTATAAGAATAAAGTTGGGAATACTGTAGCATGTATGTATTTTAGGAAAATATTTTCGCATATACAGGGTGGCCAAAAAAAGTGATTTGTGTAATTTTATTGAATTTATTTTTCAAAATGTCTTTATTCCAAACTAACTTTTACAGTTCATTACATGGAAAGGAACAACATAATATAGAAAATAATAACCATTAAAAAAAAAAAAATAAAATAAAAATAATAATAATAATAATAAAAAATGCAAGTTAATCCAATTTAATTCATTAATAAAATCAATTAAAAAAATAGTATAATTAATTTAATTTAGTAAATATATCTTTAATTGTTTTTTAAAAGTTGCCAATTTTTTAATTTTTCTAATATTTTTTGGAAGATTGTTATATTTTATTATTCCGTCATATAAAAGCGATTTTTTTCCGAAATTACTTTTTACTGGTATAGTTTGATAATTTATACAACGTCTGGTGTTATAATCATGTAATGTCTTATTCTCCTGAAGTGTTATGTTTGATTTTTTTCTTTTAAAATAATAGAGTGAATTAGAATACAAATTTTTAATTTATAAATGTTTTGAACGTGTAAATACCCTTTCGGTCTATATAGATTAACAGTTGGTTCGAAATGTGGTAATTTGTGTATACATTTAATAACGTTATTTTGCAATTTTTGTAATGGTTTTAAGTTTGATAAACAGGCAGATCCCCATGCAGTAGCTAAGTATTGTAATTTTGCATATATTAATGAAAAGTATATATTTTTTAAAGTATTTTAAAGGAATGAAATATCTAGCTCTGTACAAAACAGATACCAAAGGAGATATCAAGTTGATAATACACTGGATATGGCATTTTTAATTTAAATTTTCGTCTAATAATAATTCTAAAATTTTTTGTCGAGTTTGAATATTGAATATTTTTATTATTAAATTAAATTATAAACATAAAATAAGATTTTGTAAAATTTAACTTTTAAATTTGCTTTAATAGTTTAAGTTGTTCCTCAATGACTTCTTTTTGAAAATTATTTACCAAAGTTTTCAAATAAATACTATTTTGTCAAGAGCTGACATATTTATTAAATATGAAAAGCATTAGAAAAAAATGAAATAAACAATCCAAATAATAAGTAAAAATAAAATCTTGTGAAATTAAAAACCTATTTAAAAAAGCTTAATATAGGTAAAATGTTTATCAAGTGTATTTTTGACAAAAAAATTTACAGATCTTGCATCTTACGCAAGTATCATAGGCGTATTGAAAATACCTAGGTACCACATACAGTGGCCAGAAGTAAACCATTATGTCACAGACTACTCGTATCTGTGAGTATGTAACGTGTTGACACAATGGAGCTGCTATCACGCGTTATTATGAGGATATGGATGCTTCGATTTAGTTTAAAATAATAATTAAATTATTATACTTAGAAAATTTTTTGTTTTGTTAAATTAAAAAATACAGGATAATCTGTATATTAGTACTTACATATTGAAGAGAGCTCAAAACCACCGTTCCAAAAATAGCGGCAAAATTATTTCTTTAGCTATACACATCCATTTACCTGCTGGTCCTTGTACTCTTTGTTCATGAAATGTCTAAATCTTAAGTCGGCTATGAAATATTTTGGATTGGTATACTTATCCATTCTCCCTCGACTTTCTGTATAATACGCCAAGACTGCCGCGCTATTTCGCTTTGTTTCAGCGACATTCACTGTTTATTTTTTACAATTTTTTCAATTCTTTACCACCAAATTACTTTGTAATATTTCAAGACCGCCGCGCTATTGTTCTTAGTTCCAGAGATAAGCATTTTTGAGTTTTTCCTGCTTTTTTGCAATCTTCGCCCCCCGACTTTCTTTGTAATACGTCAAGACCGCCGCGCTATTTCTCTTTGTTTCAGCGATATTCACTTTTTAGTTTTTTCCACTTTTTTTTTTATTTCTTTACCTTAACTTCCATTTTAATATTTTAAGACCGCCGCATTACACGTTCGATATTATGAAATTTGTTAACGGAACTTGTGCAATTAAACCACTCGGCTAACGCCTCGTGGTTTAACGTTGCACACGTTTTATTATAGTGTTCATATCGAACTAGTATCATTAATAACTATAATTTAACCTGCAAATAATTTTATAATATGACAGTTAGAAACATAAAGCTCTTGGAAGCCGTCCGTTCTAATAAAATATATTCTGTATAATAAGTATACTATAATAATAAGACATTTTTAAAGCATTTTTAAGTTGTTATTTTGTTAGATAAAACTTAGCTTTTGTTCATTTTTTACATAAAATAAATTCTGTTTTAGTTTAAAACAAATGTCCTTTCTTATTCGTGCCAGTCCTTTTTTTAAATTTGTGTCCTGCGATTTCCAGATTTAAACCTGGCAACCCTAATTAAAATGAATAATGCAGTTTTTATATGTTTAATAAAAAACGTAAACCGTACAAGTTCCTACTGGCCGATTCAATACTAACTATTAACTACTGTTCTGTTTTCTCTCTCCCGGCCATATCTTAATATCAACAAATATAATAATAAATGCCGAAACCCAAAACAAAACAATATTATTACTCATCATGATGTCATCGATCCTGTGCTGCTCGGATGTTTGTTTAAACTTCACCGCCGTGTTATTTATGTGCATGTCGCAGTCGCGTTCATTTTTCATGAAATATACCCGTATATACGAACCCAGTAGTATTTTCAATACTAAAAAAACTGTTTACTGCAACTGTGAAACTTCCTGCGATAATCCTTCACTAGGTACCTATCAAAGAAACCACTTTTGGCCTTCTTTTCTCGTGAGAACACTGTTAAACTACCCAGTGAGTTTGAATCCTCTTTCTGCGGTGTCATTAATTAACTACTTTTATATTTTGACCATTATGAAATTAACTAGTTACCTTAAACAGTATTTGACAGAAACTGCCAATATATCCGAGAGTACGCTCTCCCCAGTTTCACATCCTGGTTTGACGGAAAAATCCAGTACTGTAATGCCAGTGGGTTCGGTTATATCCTTGTGGTGCTCTTTCAAAACGGCTTGAAGCCATTCTTCAGTTACGGGCCAATCTGCTCCGCCACTGGTGGCACCACTACTTTCTTCCTCGCTGTCCGACATATTTTTCCTCGACTCTAGATTATCAAGTGGTCGGTTTTAGTTTGAATTGCTTTGATGCGTTTTCTGACATTTAATTTAGATAATTCATACATACAAATTAATCATTTTTTTAATAAATAACCTTATAATTTTATTCTGTATACAGGGTGTCCGGGAAAATGTGGGAAATCTCCCGGATATGAAAAAAAACACGCGAAAAGAATACTACAAGTTCATATAAACTTTTTTCGTATCGGCCTCCTCTTCGGAGATATGGGCCCCCGAAGAGCTCCCGTGGAATTAAGTTTTTGACACACATAATTATTAAACCAACAGGTATATTTCAATTTTTTTTTCATATGATCTATACCAGGTAAGACCCTTCAAATTACTATCCCAGAAAGTGTTGCGAATTACTCACAGCTGCAGGGACGGACTAGCTGTGACACTAATGTGACCATTTTTTTTTACGCCCTGTATGATAAAAACTTTGGACAACGTTTTTTACATACCTTTAACTATTGACTAAAAATTAAGTACTTTTCATTCATGTCGCTAATCCTAACCGTTTTCGGAAAAACGTCATTTTATTGCGATCATGTATTAATATTAAGCAGTTAAAAGTGAACATTTATAATTATTTATAGGAACAAAGATGTTTTTATTGAAATACGCTAAATATACATGATGTAAATATGTTAAAAATGACGTTTTTTCGAAAACTGTTAGGATTAGCGACATAAATGAAGAGTACTTAATTTTTAGTCAATAGTTAAATGTATGTAAAAAAAGTTGTCCAAAGTTTTTATCATACAGGGCGTAAAAAAATGGGCACATTAGTGTCACAGCTAGTCCGTTCCTGCAGCTGTGAGTAATTTGAAGGGTCTTACCTGGTATAGATCATATGAAAAAAAATATACCTGTTGGTTTAATAATTATGTGTCACAAACTTAATTCCATGGGAGCTCTTTGGGAGCCCATATCTCCGAAGAGAAGGCCGATACGAAAGAAATTTATATGAACTTGTAGTATTATTTTCACGTGTTTTTTTCATATCCGGGAGATTTCCCACATTTTCCCGGACACCCTGTATAACGGCCAAAATATGACTGACTGGTAAGATAAAAAATCCAATAGAATTCATGGTTCTTGTCGCATCTTATCTAATTCATAATTTAACAGCAACCTGGGCGCGGCTTCTCAATGTAGTGTAAACATTACAGTACAGTTTAGGACAATTAAGGGTTCAATTATAAATTAATTCATTTCTGCCGTCCCATTCATCAAGTCATTAATCAAGGGTAATGATGCTTAACAAGCAACAACACACTAGAAAAGAATTACTATTCAAGGAATTATACCCCATCAGAAGCCATTAATTACTTGGCCTTTTCCCTATTATAATCCTGATATAAAAAAAGTTTCCCTAACAAACTGTAACTTCCAACTTTTAAATTTTTTCCCAGTCATTTAGCGCTGAATAATCGCAGAGTAATTGTTTCTTTAGTTTTAGCCTTAAACTAATATAAACAATAAGTGCGCATACCAGATTGCATGGGTTAAAGTAACAATTTTTATAACTACAAATAGGTTACCTAAAAATTTGCATTTAACATGATTACCACTTGCAATTAATTGTATGTTAATAACACCTTTCGTAAGTGGCATCTATTCTAATCACTTCCCCATAATATAGGGCGTACACACACCCCAATCAAATTACCTGTATTTTAAAAAAACAACATAACTAACTGGAAAGAATATCGAACAAAAAAAAACTTGTATTGTTGTATACACGCGAAATTATTCCAACGCCCTACCGCAAACCTGCAAATTGAGCAGCTCGTCCTGCTGATTCGCGCGCGCGACCTCGACGACTGACAACTTACGCGTCGTGACGGAGGCGACGTCGGCGTCTACATCCACTGACGACCAACGACTGCAGGCTTGCCAGATTTTCAGAGTTCAGTAACGCCAATATTGTTATTTAAAATCGCCAAAATCGCCAGAAATTCTGTATATTATTATGATATGACTTAAATGCTTAATATATTGGCAATAGGAGATATGCAAGAGTTTTTTATTTATTTTTACAAAAAACGAAAAATTGTTTCTAAATTTTTTTGTACGCCAATGCGTTGAAGATGGTGCGCCATCTACCTTTAATAATGCAAATCAAAATATTACGTTAAGCTGGCAGTAATTTAAATTTGTATTTGATACAGCGCCACAGGACAACAATTTAAAAATTTCCACAACTTTTCCGGCATTATAATATGGTACTATGGTATTATTATGGTTTGGTAATTGGTATTATTGGTAACATTGGTTTTTGGAATTTCGGGGAAATAATTCTATCGCCATCAAATCAACCTATTCTAATCAATCAATCATCTATCTCTCATTTTCGCATCATTATACCAATCATTAGATAATATTTTATCTCTTTCTAATTTCTTGTACATCCGTTATTCGTTTAAGTGTGTCATAGTGTTTGTTGTACTCGTTGCAAACTTCATAAAGTTCGTATTCATCGTAGGCAACATACATTACACCCGTGAAATAAGGGTTATCGAAATATTAGTAAATAAAAGTCATTGGTGTAGAATTAATAATTGAGCTAGTGATATCGCCAAAAATAAACAAGAACAATTTTTGTACCGCCAAATATTGGAGCCAATAGCCAAATAGGAAAAGTACGCGACAATTGCCCTATAGAAAACGCCAAAATGGCGATTTATCGCCACATCTGGCAAGCCTGCGAGAAATCTAAAATCAAACTTACCAGAGAAGAAACGCATACTAAATTCCTACTACAAGCGAGAGACCAAGGAATTATTCCTGACGGTTTTAATATCAAATCACCTATTCCAGGTCAACGAGCGAAAAAGATTTTAAAGAACGCCAGCAAGGCCCTAATGCGCTCCCAAATTAGCTATCACCGCTACAACAAATTCATTCTACTCACCGATGTACAACAACGGTTTGAGGAAATCAAAGAACTCACTTTGGAAGAAGACCACGGACCCATTTTTCGAAAAATCGACGCCACTTGCGACAAAATTCGAACTAAATACTAAACTATCCATGAGAAGAAACTAACGAAACATCAAAAGGAAAGACCTACAAAAATACAAGGACAAAGTCAGAGAACCATCGTCAATATCTCGTCCAAACAATTGAACACCACGGAAGAATCGCTGCTCGCAAAAGGGCTGAATTTCACAATTGCGTCAAAATAAATCCCACTATTAGATATTATTAGCGCGGCAGATACAGTAACCATTGAAGCAACCCAAGCAGAGGAATTCCGATGGAAAGTGAGAGAAGTTTTACAGAAATCAAAACCTCCGAAACTAAACATTACCAAGGAAGAATCCATCACCCTGTCCAAACTACGGAAGGATACGACCATCAAGATTCTACCCGCAGACAAGGGAAATGCATCCGTCGTGATGGATGTGGACACATATAACCAAAAAGTCGAAGAAGTCTTGGAAAAAGGAAACTACCAGAGCATTCCAAAGGACCCCACTACCACCATTGAGGGAAGAGTATACCGAACACTCAATTATACCAATCATTAGTTAATATTTTATCTCTTTCTAATTTCTTGTACATCCGTTATTCGTTTAAGTGTGTCATAGTGTTTGTTGTACTCGTTGCAAACTTCATAAAGTTCGTATTCATCGTAGGCAACATACATTACACCCGTGAAATAAGGGTTATCGAAATATTAGTAAATAAAAGTCATTGGTGTAGAATTAATAATTAAGCTAGTGATATCGCCAAAAATAAACAAGAACAATTTTTGTACCGCCAAATATTGGAGCCAATAGCCAAATAGGAAAAGTACGCGCCAATTGCCCTATAGAAAACGCCAAAATGGCGATTTATCGCCACATCTGGCAAGCCTGAACGACTGGAATGGAGAGCGTAGTTCACAAAAGACTAGACTAGGGCGAGACTGGACGAACGGGCGACGTTGCCGATGTGTGGTCCTGCTGGATTGTGTACGGGAATCAGGAATTGATGTCGTTCCTCCATTAACCATAGTGTAAATCAGAACTATAGCTTATTAATTTTAATTAACATTGTGTTATCTGCGTTTTTTTTCCAGCATCATCAGAACTTTTCATCCTTGCAATAGTTAGAGGTAATTCCTTTCTACGCGGAGGGTAACTTTTGTCCTGGTCGCAACACTGCTAACAAATAAAGATAACTTTGCTGCACGATAGATAAAGGGTGTGGTGGAACAAACAGCGTGGTTTGGATGAGGCGGCGAAAAAGCAGCGGAATATCGTTCCTGTCGGAAGTGCTCCGAGATAAAACAGAATGGATGGGTTAATTAGTTTACCGTCACGGTCTTTATCCAGAAATTGGTGCGTTACGTCGCATACACAATCATTTTCAGCAATTCGAAAGGTCGTTATGCTTTTCGTTATTGGCAATTAAACGGTAATATTTTATTGCATAATAACCCCTTAAAGCATTAAACGATTGTGTAATTGAGGCTGTAACCAGTGGCGTGCAGTAACATTGGAAACAGGGTAGGCATAAAGATTTGGCGGGAAAAAAGAAAAACCGGTGGAGGCAATGCGCCGCAGGCGAAAAATGTTTGATGCCACGCCCAAATTTCGTTAAAAATTCGGTCAACTATTATTAAATTTCTGAAATTAAATTTGGTTATTTGAATATTTTTTGAAAATAGTAAACACGGCCAACAGAACATTTTATTAAGATGACTGCAACCTGTTAGCCACTTATGATTATCATAAAACTTATCTCTAAAATACCTGTTCCAATTTTTCTTTTGCTGCACAATTTTAAGGGAGGGAACAGGACGCCCCGTTAAAATTATGGCTTGTTTATTTTCAAAACTTCTGGACCGAAACGGAATTGTTTTTAGCCCTTGTACGCAATTTTCATTATCACTGCACTGACACTGCATTGTTGGGTAACAGGGTAACAAACACTAATTATCTGTAAAATAAAAAATATACGGGACACGCAATAATTGCAAATCGCGCACGTGTCCGGACTGCGTCGCTGGGCCGCGCTGGCGATAGTAAACAGTTAATTTCCGCAAAATCCCGAACGGAACTGTAAGACTCTTTTAATAAAATTCCGTAAAAATATAAAAGCTGTTTTACTGCACGACGGCTTTACAAAAACTAAAACTACCTACTTCTATCAAAAATAGATTTTTTTGTGTGCACTTGAGAACGGTTAGAGATACCAACTAACCGAAACGTTGTGTTAAGTAACAAAATAAAGACAATGGAAGTTCAACAAGGTAATTTCTTTAAAGTTATTATGACTTACATTTAAAAACATTTCTGAATATAATATATTAAATAGGTAGCTTTACCTGACAATAATTAAGAGATAGCGCCACAAGGTTCAATCGCTAACATTGGACTTAGTTTTCTATAGAGGTATGTTTTGTGGTCTATGCGCACCAATATGATGCTTGCAGACCTGTATATGTATACGACCCGTTGGAGTAATATTTTTTGCTTTTCAACATACCTTTTTATAAAATTCGAAACGCCCTTTCAAGACTTATTTAATTTATTCGTTACAGTCGGCAAGTATTGAGTGCATACAATTGCAGCTTGAAGCTTAGACCGATCACAACATAATATTGCCGACTAGTATCCGATTTATAGGATTTGTATCAACACGATTCTAACGTTCGCGAATGCGAAGCATATCTTTTCAAGCGTTTGAACGCCAAGATTTCGAGTCTTTACGGCCTGTTCTTCTGGATTTAGGAAGTTAATCTGTAGCTCTCCTGAATTATTTATGAGACGATTTGCGAACGCTCGGGCTTCATTCAAGGAAATCAAATTTTCTTTCACACAGCTCATTGATAATCGAATCAATTATTTAATTCTTGTTCAAAGGGCTTTTTATTACGTTTTATTTCGGTTGTAAATTGAATTTGGTTATTAGTTCTTTATTCTTCTTTAACTTGATGGTTTAAGCCCCGATACACTATTGCCGCGATGCCGACGCCCATACATATTGTCGTCCACACGGTAACTTAACCGAGACGAAAGGGTGAGGAAATACAAAAAAATTAGTTTAACCCTTGAGCGCCCAGCCTACTAAAAGCAACGTAAATGCCCAACCGGGGTCCCCAAGGGACCCCATAGTAAATAAACATATGGATATGCATTAAAGTGTATTTTAATTATCAAACACAAGCTTAAGGTTATAGTGTTCAAAATATTTATTAAATATTTAAAAATTAACTTACAACACCTTCTGAAGAATATTAACAAAAGCAAAACAAATACTAATATGTAGGTATTATACTATTATCTCTGAGGGACCCCACCTACCTAATAGCGTTATAACCTGGCACTGTCGCGGCGTCGGCGGCTCAAACTAGAGTTGTGTAGTTCGCGAACGAACTAGTTCAAAAGATCGAATCTGCCAACTGAACTAAAAGATTCAATCAGTAATTACTGAGAGATTGAAACAAGGCGAACTAAAGTTTAAACGGAATGTACTACGCAAGCGAGAGCGAGACGACCGAGATTATAGGTTTTGTCACCTGACCGACCGATGCATGCGGCGATATGCCAGTATAAATCAGTGAACTAAATGAACTAAACGAACTAGTCTTTTGAACTATTCACTTTATTGAACGAGAACGAAAGATTGAAATCGGCAAAGTGAACTAAACTTCCCAGCACTAGCTCAAACCAAACTAACACGTGCTAACACTATTTTCAAGCACATACCTAAAGGCGCAGTTGCCAGATTTTTTTTATTCCAGAAATACGAAGGAAAATACTGTACTGGGGTCCCGCAAGGTCCCCGCTTAGGCATTCAAGGGTTAAAATAAGAAGTCATATGCGTGCCTACTTTATTTTTGCTGTGCAGTTTATTATTTTTAATTGTTGATGTTTTTATCTAAAATATTATAAATAAACAATACATAACATAAATATTAATTCTCAACCAAGATAACAACTAAACAAATAAAATATAAATTAAATAACGTCTTGTTTTTTTAAAATTTAATTTTCAAATCATGGCCCCACTTCATCACATACTCTATATACGTTTGCCACTACCTCCCTTGTTTGGCTATGAAGGGTTTTTCCTTGAAGATTAATTTTAACAAAAAACGCAGACAACAAGAAAATGTATAAAAATAATCTTTAAATAGTTAAACAATCCCATATATCCACCACTGACATGCATGCATGCGTCGCAGTTAGTTGATCACATTAAATGACCTGCAAGCCTGTCGATTGTTTTGCGATGCAAATTTGTCTGGTCGACTATTATTTTTTTCAATCGCGCGAGATTTGGTACCTGTTGCCAGATATGACATTAAGAATTTTACTCTTTTTTTTCTTGTATCTAATATAGATAAATACATATTGTTTAGTCTTACGAGTTAGTAGGTAGATATTTTACCATAAATATGATTTTCTTTATAAGTGTGCGAGTTAAAATGTTTATTTGGATTTATTGGTAATTAAGCCGACAACACCGCAAACTTTTTTCTGCATTCCTTACTTAGGTGGTTGCAGAACCGTGTGTCAGACAATACTCCATCTCTGTCATATTGTGACGTCACGTTTAACGTCCAGCGCGCTTCAAATATGAGGCCATTATTTGCAAAAGTATCTAATCGACAAAATAATCAAAATTCACTTTTTCATCAGATTTTTCATAGGGAATGTAAAATGTTAAAAACACCAAAAATGTATTCTTAAAGTGATGAAACTCTCTCAAATATGTCCACGGATATTTGGAAGGGAAAAAACTTTTGGTAGGTATAGAATCATATATTTTTGCTTTTAACTATGGTTCAACTTAAAACCCAGAATTACTGGGCTTGTTAATTAAATTAAAAAAAAAACCCAAACTAGATTTTTTATTTTTGGCATTGTAAAATTTTTATTTCATAAAACAAAGAACATCAGGTCCGAACAGGTGGTCAAAGTCTCGGAAATGCGGGGAATCACCGCATCTTAAGCAGCATAATACGCTGTTGCCGGCTCAGCGGTAGCGGGGCCATATTTTTATACTGATGAATAGAATTTAAAAAAAATATTGATATATATCAGGATAAATATCGTCGCAAAATATCATGATATTTATCAAGATATATATTAGGATATTTATCACAGATAAATATCCTGCCAACCTTGTAAAAAAACAATATTTAAGGGTATTTACAATACATGGTATTTCCCATTGCCAGTTTAGCGGTCCACCAACCGGTAGAACTACCCAAACTGAAAATAACAAAACAACAACAGCCACATGACATAAAGAGTAATTTTGCTCGGCAATGTACGAGGTTACAGTTACAACAGTCTTACGCAGCATTGTTCAAATTTCAGCTTGCTAATCGGCATACCGTTGAAAGTGTAAGGTGTATCGTAGTTCAAACACAAGAATAAATTTTAGTGTATAATAAACCTTGAAATATTAACCTAATTTCAATTAATTTTGTTTCAGGTACTGATCTCACCCCTACTTGCCGGTTTAGCCGTAGGGATCGGAGTACCCATTCTTCTCTTCTACGTGTACGGAGTCGTGCCGGTGTCACTTTGCAGGAGCGGGGGTTGCGGAGGCTCCTCTTCGGCCGACGAGTCGCCCGCTCACGCCCCCGACGCCTCTTCCGTGGACGCGGTCAGCACCAAGGAGACCGCAAACCCCAGCATTGGGGAGGCTAGTCTTAGTATGGCTTCTGGAAGCCAGGTGCAACTCAGGGAGGTTGATAGGGAGAGCGCGAGTACGGTAAGAAGTGTTTTATTTCACATTTTAGGCAGTTGTTGTAAAGGTTGTTGCTGAGAAACATTTTCAAATAAAATATCAAAATTGTGTCCCGACAGATGTGTTCCGAAATTATTTCGATACACAAAATTTCTTGCTTGCTTGCTACTTGAATCACCAATATAGGAATTCAGAAAAAAATTAGGTAGTGATAATTTAATGAAAAAATAACTGCCCTCGTCAATATGAAACGTGTTGTTACTTTTAGGTTGCGCTTGCTGGAAGTTTACACCAAGCTGCCCACCGTCTGGAAGTCCAAGCTGATCTTATTTCGGCGCAACGTTTCAGTCTTAGTAGCCTAACGGAGTCGGTGAACGCCAGCATCACGTTGGACGATGGAGGTGCTAGTGTTCGGGCTCTGGCTGGTTCGATCACTAACTATAAGGTAATATATTCAACATCCATTAAAATGGCCAAAAATAAGAAAAATTACAACTCAAATTTAATAATATAATAAATATGTTTATGTTGTCTTCGATAAACTTATTCTTCAATCCCCTGAAGCTGAGCTTGTTAGGGGCAAATCTTATTTTTTTGTTTTGGTATGTAAAATCATAAATCATAAATATGCATTAAAAAATCAAGTTTTAAGGTAAAAATGTTAATTTATAGTATAAACGCAGCTTTTTTGAAGAAATATATTACCTATAATAAAATTATTAATTTATAATTTTTAAGTAAAAAATATTAGTTACCTATAAGTATAAATTATTCAGAACAATATTAATTAATTAAAGCATTTCTAAAAATATGTTCAAATTGTCTGTTTTTAATATCCATGTCGACTTTAAATTTTTTTAATGAAATCAATTTTTTAATTTTTGTTGGTAAATTTTAAATAAAAACATAAATATTTGAAATTTTTTTGTTCTATAGACTTATTTATTTTAGGTTTTATGGTTATTTCATTTTTATGTGTTTATGTGTATTCTATGTGAAAATTCCAATTTAATTTACTGTCAAAAATAATTCCTAAATATTTTATTTTATTAATTTTGAAATAAAATAAAATTTGAATGTCTTCATTTATTTGAATACTATTCATATTTTGTGGTAGGTTTAAAGTAAAAGGAATATACTTTGTTTTATTAAAATTAATTGTTAACAAATTGTTATCAAACCAATTTTTTATAATTTCAAAATCTTTTTTAATTATATTATTTAAGTTTTCCCAATTTGTATCGGTATAAAAAATTGTAGTATCATCTGCAAAACTATGAATTTGTCCATCGCAATTTATACTAAATAAGTCGTTAATATAAATATTAAAAATAATGGTCCCAAAATTGTTCCTTGAGGAACACCATACTTAAATACCTTTGGATAGCTTTTTTCTTTATCTATTTGAACATAAGTTGGTCTATTTTTCAGATAATTTTTAATTAATTCTAATTGCTTTCCTTATAATAATAATACTTCGCCGAGAATTGAATGCATTCGAATACATTCTGGAATCGAATACTTCCATATATAATTTTTTTATTTGTTGTATATATAAACTTTAAAAACAATAGGAATTAACAATGTCACTGTACATAAATGTTTTAATAGTGAAAAAAGTGCGGCAGAGGATATCTCTTTCAACAGGCAATCTCAATAGGTGCATTGTTTTATTAAGATATGATAGACAATTTTAAAATTGTTTATGATAAACTCTTGTTCGTGCTGCCTGGTAATGTCCAGATATTATTAGCTTTTTTTTTGATTTTTCAACAAACTCAAATAACATAGCCCTGTATTTTTAAAGTTGGCTCGCGTCGATCGCTACGAAATTACAGTCGGTTGGAATGATGTTGCCAACTTAAATTAGTAGATGGCAACCTATAAAAACCAAAGCCCTATTCATACAGAGATATTATAGTGTGCAATTTATACAGCCTATTTAGCATTCTACTTTTTTTTTTAAACCTGTGGTACATACTCATAATCTGAAGAACCTTACCGAAACAGCTGTCATGTTTTTATGACAATAGAAGTGAAACTCTTAGTAATATGGATCTTTGTCCGTAACCCTAAAATAATTATTACTTTTCGTTTATTTCAGCCTGCAAACGGTAGTGATTCCTGCAGCTGCGTGACAACCGAAGACTGCACATCTGAACGAGTTCGTTTCGACGATAACGTGAGCTTTATAGCCGCCAATCAAGCAGAAAAAACAAGCATCGGAAGTAGCTGCAGTTTCAGAGCGCGTTGCTCTAAACCAACCATGGGAAAAGTATCTCCTCTTCAAGACACTCTGTCCAATGACAGCATCTATATAGACATGGACGATAACAAACCACCTCGCAAATTCTCTTCCCAAGCCGCCATACTGCGCTCTCAGTTCTTTCATTCGATTAATGAATGCAAGCCTACAACTAAAAGTTTAGATGATAAAACTATTATTGAAGTATCAAATGAGACTTTAGATAAGCCCGTAGTGCCCTTAATAAAAGAGACTAAAAGTATTGTTATTTGTCAGTTAAGGCCGGCTTCTTCATGGGTTAGCTTGGACAACAAGTCATTCGATGAGACTTCAATGAAAGTCTCGAATGAAAGTCTAACTAATTCTTCGGTGCCGCTTATTCCCGAGACGCAAAATATAATCATCTCTCCGGTTTCAGTTCGTAAATTTGCAAATGCAGAGTTATAGTTACCCAAACTTATTGGAAAGACTGATGTGTAATAATATAAATATTCTTATTTATTTTGAAGCTGTTAATTATTGCTTAGCATTATATTAAGTATCGTTAAAGGCTAAAGTAAGACTAATATTTTACTGAAGTCATCAATCGTGCTGTTTTAATAATGTATAAGTTATATAACATATTGATACGCAATATTTTTATAATTTTTTAAACGTTTCAGGATTCAAAATTTATCTTTTTAACTTATATTGTTAAAATCTCTGTTCCAGATCTTTTAAAATTTATTTTTTATTGTAATCAACTGTCAAAAAAATTATAAAGAATCCCAATAAATAATGGCATTAAATCTGTTATTTTATTGATTGTAATTTTACTTTACAGGTTTATAATTGAAGGGGCAAGTGGAGTGACATTTTTTGAATAATGACGATATTGTGGATGAAGGAGTTATGTACGTATGCAACTTATACCCAATCCCATTTAACTCTACTTGCCTTTGTTAAGCACATATGAAGTAGTAAGTTATGTTACAAAAGTTATTAAATTCTGTTGTAGAAGAAGGAGGTATGAACCCATAAGCCCCGCATTTGCCTAAAATCTCCACGTTTTATAAATAACGGTATTGTGGAAGAAAGGACTATGTACCCATAACATAGAGGTTTTTATGAAAACACGATTGGTATTGAACCAGAAGGTCCCAAACAAAAAAAAGGCACTTCGTCGTACCATCGTATATTAATAAAGTACATGACCCACATTTTAACTAATACCGCCTAAGGAGAATTTGGAAGAAGGGGGTACATTCAAACATCAAATTTTACCAAAATAAATTACAAAAACCAAAATGTTTATGCATATTAAAATGGCATATTAATTCTTTTTCTTACTTGGCAATATTGTTTTTTAAAAAAGTAGCAACAATATGAACTAAAACTCAATTTATTCAGAAACTACTTTTTGTAACATAACTCTTTCATCCACTTGCCCCTTCAATTAATATTGGGTTTGTTCGGGTTTATAACAGATATTGGGTCAAAGTAAAATAGAAGAAGTACTGTTGTGTGTAGACGGCAACAATGATAGAGCAAGGGCATTTTCACTATAGCCGAATTCATCATATTCCGCATCATTCGCATTATTATTACGCACAATATAAGTTTGGTATCGTAACGAGACTTTTTACCTAGTGCACCGAAGAGGTAAAAATGCCGCAGAAGAAATTCTTCTGCATAAGTATATTAAAACCATTTTTGTAAAACTATTCTCGTGATCTCGAAAAAATTGTAAGAACAAGTCAAAATCAGTAATAAAAAGAACATGTTTTATTGAATAAAATGTATACAATTAAATTACTGTAAACAAACAAAAATTACAGTTAGTAATTTTTACAATTCATGAAGCTGCACTAAGAAATCACAAGCAACACAATCATTACAACATACCGAAACCTTTTGAATAGTTGATAGCTTTAACGAGTCTGTCTTTTAACTTTTCTTTCGAAGAGTATTCCGGTAAAAGTAAGACATTAAAGCATGTGTGAGCGGTGGGTAGTCTATCAGAATCTGGACCATTTTTAGCTATGACAAGCTTTAATCTACTTAAGCCTCCTATAGGAACTCTGTCTGAACCTGTGGTGAACTGTAGTAATTTCCTTTTGTCTTCCAATGGGAACGCGTGCACCACAGACCAGAAGTCTTTGACAATTTGTGAGTCATTGGTGTATCCCCCGTCGTATTCTGTTGAGTTTTCTAATTCGTCAAAATCGAAATTCTACAACAAACATTTATATTAATTCAAAAGAGTTTTGTCTGTTTCCTTCCGCCAAACCCATCCCCAGACGCGTTTCGCCGTTATTACGGCTCACTGATGAACGGCGAAACGCGTCTGGGGATGGGTTTGGCAGAAGGAAACAGACAAAACTCTTTTGAATTAATATCTGTGGTCCGGCACTTGTACCGGTTTTGAGAGCGCTCTTGCAAAATTTTCTGTTTTTACAGAATAACCCCTTTACGACTGACCTTTTCTAAGGTACCGTACTGGGACGCAAGATGTCGCACCGGGTTCTATAATTCCCGTCGATAAACATTTATATATTTTAAATTTCTAAAAGGATGGTTTTCGTACCGTGCCAGCAAAATTATTTGCATCAAAGAGGGCTTGGATTAAAAAACGTAGGGCTTGGATCCCAATGATATGGGGACGATATATCTAACCAACAGGGTTGCCGATTTGCCAGTAATTACTTGCTTTTGCCAGTAAAAAATACGCCTGCCAGTAATGGCTTTATGCCAGTATTTGTTAATAGTTCCCCCCCCCCCCAGGATTTTTTAGACCTCTATAACTTTTCATAGGCTTCAAAATACCCAAAATAAGGACTTAATACTTTTAAAATTAAAATCAGAACTTAGTATTTGGAAAAACAAAAAAAAGATACAGATGCTATAGGTTCAGGGGCGGTAATTACCCCTCCCAGGAATTTTTTTTCAGCGTGAATTTTTGATTTTGGGCGTGGTCGCGAAATTTTTTCGTCTGCGGCGCAGTCCCTTTGCCAGTAATTGTCAGCGTTTTGCTCTCATTCTGCCAGTAATTTTAAGTGAAACCATCGGCAACACTGCTAACCAAATCTAGGTTAAAATTTTGTCAAATTCATATTATGACATGATATTATGCATTATTTCACGTTCTTCTGTTCTTACAGATGGTCTTCCTGCTCCTTTTTTGTGTTGTTTAGAACCTGTTTCTCTAAACACAGCCACGATTCTTTTCAGGCAATGATAAAAATCCCCAGCATTAAAAGCAACGTTAGGAAAATGTTCGTGAAAATCGTCCATGCACAAACCCGGATTGTATTGCCACTCACCATTTACTCTAACCCCGTTTCGAAAATACGCTTCAATCATGAATGTTTCGTGCTGTTCCGTAAAGCCCATTGTGTGAATTGTTCAAGAAATTTGAAAAATTAGCGATGAATCAAATTACTTGTAACGACTGTCAAAGATGACGGAATAACTGATTGATTGTTAATTCAGGTAGTTACTGACACCCAACAGGTATTAAGCTCTACGGCTAAGCATTACGTCCTTAGATGCAAGGCCCTCTTTGATGTAAATAATTTTTGCTCGCACGGTATAACTGGAAGTGACAGAAACGTTCAAACATATTTTTTTAAAGTACAGAGATAATTATTATGTCCAGTGCTAAAGTTTGAGTACTCTACTAGCTAGTGAGATGTAATAGGCCAATAATAATGTATATTATTTGACTCACCTTACTACCACAGATAAGTAACTCTATTTCCTCAGGACGGAATAATTGTTCTAAAGGCGATTCGTCCACGACCATTTGGAAGCCTTTATAAAACGCTTTGAATTGCTTTTCCACGGCTTTATTTAGTAAGAAGTCGGCATATAAGTCGACAAACTCCTGCAAATTAAATGAACGTTTAAAATTATATTATGGATCAAAAATGGAATCAATAATAAAACTGAGATGTAAAATTTGAAAAAAAGTGAAAGACAAAATATAAACTAAGTTGCCTATAAGACAGAGCTGTCGGTAATTGAATTAAAATAATTGAAAAATTGTGTTCAATTACTTTTCAGTAATTGAATTACTGTAATTGAATTTTTGAAAATAGTAAATGCAATTGATTTTCCAATTACTGTGATAAAGTAATTGTAATTGGTTCTAAGAAATCTGAGGTAATTGAATTACTTAAGAAGTAATTTAATTACTCCCGAATAATTCAATTAGATTAAAAGTAATTGAATTACTCCAAAATAATTCAATTCCTTTAAAAATTTTGATAATTGCTTTACTCTAGAAAGAAAAAAATATTTTTATTTTCCCTAATATTACGTTTGTTTTATTTCAACAAATAAATCATATTAAATAAAAAATACAGTTGTTATTATTGGTCAATTTGTTAAAGGTAAGTAGGTAGCTACTTATCAAAATTAGGAGATCAAGTTTAACTATAAATTTCGAAATTTCTTAAATTTTTTTCTATAATAAAGTGTGATAGTAGGACTTACTACAATTAAAAAAATAATACCTTACCTATACAACTCTTTTTTTGTAAAATGTAAAAAAAGTAATTCCATTGCTCAATATACTAATTCAATTTTAAAAATGAAAATCAATTACCAAACGGTTACTTACTTACCAAAATGTAATTAAAATCAGAGTAATTTATTTGCCAAAAAAGTGCCTATAATTTATAGATAGAGTAATTCAATTACTTTTAGAGTAGTACCATTACTATAAAGTAATTGAATTAGTATAAAAGTAATTGAATTAAACTCAGTAATTCGAATGCAGTAATTGATCAAGGAATCAATTCCTTTCTTTTAGTGGGTAATTGGTAATTTAAATATTTTTATCATACTTTTTAAGAGTAATTGCGACAGCTCTGACTCATAGAGCAACATTCGGGTAACTGGTACGGGAGGGTAGGGATAGGACCTCTTGTTATCGGCCCGTCCGTCTTTAGCGACATGCTCAAAATACACTCCAGAACACATCAAACTAGGCCCAGCCTACACAAACAAGGTATGAAAATAAAGAGAAACACACACCAAGACAGATTATCCGGATGCATGTTTTGGTATATTTTATTTGCAACACTGCAATCTAATTAGGTATTTTTCGGGCAATATATTGCTTCAAAAAGATTAAAAGACACTTGTCTCTATACTTATAAAAGAAAAAAGTAAATACCTAGGTATGTTTATATTAATCCAAGTGTGAAAGTATTCCATGGGTCAAGTTCTCAGGCAAAAACTTATTCAAATTCTTAAACAAGAAATTGTGATTGAAAATGTTTTACATGTACTCAAGTTTTTGCCAAATTGTAAAAATCAATACAAGTTATATACCAACTAATATTTGACTTGAGGTTACATACGCGATAACATCGAAGATTGGTTATTTTGCTGCTTTTGTTTGTTTTTTTATATTCGGTTTTATAACACCAGTTTAATTGACTTGTTCTCTTTTTTTTTCGAACTAAAAACACGACGTCGAATCATTTTTAAACAAATTTTAGAAACAAAACCTTAAAAACAATTTTCTATCCTCAAAATCTGATAGGTTTGCAACTACTAAAAATACCAGAACTCACTACCTTTTTCCCAACTTGATCACAAATTGAGAAGAAATTCCAATTTTTTGGCAAGAATTTGGGGCAAATTTTAGATGTTTACATGTAAAAATAAATTGAAGGTCAACTTTTACAATTTCTTGAGCAAGAACTTAAATTTTTCACAAATTTCAACAACTCTATTTTGAGATAATATTGCAGTACTCCTGTCTAATCGTGTGTAGCTTTGTTTACATGCGCGCGGCCATAATTTTGCCACTTTCCTGATTATTGTTTGCTTATCTAAAGGTAAATATCTATGGTTTACTCGACCCGTCTTGACCAAGCTATCGTCAAAGCTCAAAATGTGTGGAAAAAAATTAATACTACTTTGAAAAAACTGTAATATGAATTAGCTTAGCTCTGGGATTCTTACATATTTATTTTCCTGTGTAACCGGTACTTTTTCCCCCTTATCTTTAAGGTCGTATGATATAATGGTCCCGAACACATCTTGGTAACTTATCCTAAAAGTCTGCATAAACACCTCCTCCATGTCTGGCTCATTGTATTCTAACATTTGTTTTAAACTATTATACAAAACCTAAAACAAAGTTGCCTATAAAATTCTTAGTTCAATTAATAATTATTAAACTATTTGTAGGTATAAAGGATCCCTTACCAAATAATTTTAAATTTTAGGTGACTGATATATTAAGAGAAAAAAGTTTCATAACAGTAATACAATACCAGTGGCAAGTGGCAGTAGTAAAATACGAAGTTCCATTTAGTAACAACCCTATTTGAACGATTTTCGATGGATAACCTGGAAGAAAACGATCCAAACGTGGAAATAAATAAAGCAGCTTGTGGAACTGCCTTTAAATTGCCGAAAAAGTCCAAGGAACAGTACGAAATTGCTTATGGAACATTTCTGCAGTGGTGCGATTTGCAAGGTGTTTCTCGAAAATACAATGAACATATTATTATATTTTTCGCATATTTCCAAGAGAAATATATTTCTTTCGTCTCACTACTCAATGACATCATGTTGAAATAAAATTAAGTTGCAATATATATTATTATATTAGCAAATATTATAAACTTATCGCTTTTTTTGAACGAAAAGAAGGTTTAAATAACAAAAAAAGTTTATGATTTTGGCGAGAGACCAAATTGAACAGTTCCCGATAAATTCATCAAACGATAAGTACCCCATGATGAAAGTAGTCACTACATAATTACATTACCGTGAGACGAAGTGTGTCATTTGACAATATCGAAGATTTGGATACTAGTGGTGAACATTCCAGATACAAAAATTAAAGTTCCGCGAACATTCATTGTATTTTATTTAAATTTGTACAGAAAATATAGAGTCTTCGGCCAACAGATATAGGACATTGTCGAATTTTATCAACTATATGAATGACAAATGTGCTAGAAATCCAGTTGGTATCAATAGCAGAATTCTTGAAGCCCCCATATTCGAAGCTTTATCCTGGTCATTGTTTCCGTCTGTCTTCGATCACTTTACTGGCAGACTCTGGTGCGAGAACTACTATCAAAAGATAATGTGCCGGTGGATGAAAGTCCCCAACAGTGGCAGAATTATACATATATTGAAAACTAACTAGGAAATTAAGAAGATAATTGCCAAAAGCCTTCTTACGATGTCATCGTCCCGTACTATTGTTTCCATCTCCTCCATAAACATTATATTCTTTATCAGATTATTAATTTTACGTAAACCACTACTACTTACTGGATTCCAGTCGATTAAATCCTCAAAGGATCCTTTCCTTCCCATTAACTTTCTGTACAAGACCATGGGAAAATTGACAGCCAAAATAATGTTATTGTATATTGCCAAGCCTAAGACAATTCCTAAAAAATAATGCAATTGGTTTTTTATCTTAAAAACAGTTATAGGACGAAAAAAAAAAACACCTTTGCACGATCATCCTCTTGCTAATATATAAACTTCTAGTAGCGATAATACGCGACACCCAATAAAACATTTTAAACCCAAAGTTTACTATTTTTTTTAATTGGCAGCTTTGTATTTCTGAATACGTTTGAAAATTGAAATTTTTAATTAAAGAATAAAAACCTAAAATATTAAAGAGTATTTTTGTTTAATGTTTATTTTTGATTGTTTACTTTTTTTTGTTATAAAAGGGTTTAGTTTTGATTTTATTTAAATAAAAATAATTTAAATTTGCAATAAATTCAGTAAATCCAGTGCCAACAAGCCAGCCACATAGAATACTATTCTTCTGGCGTGTTTAGCAGGAATAATTGCTATTAGCTTACCTATAAGTGTGAATTGTGCAGTACTCTCAAAACTAGTAGGGTTAAACCATACGGTCTGTGTCTCTGACTGAGAAGTGAACATAGCATAATCGGGATTGAATATCTCTTCAATGACTAGTTGGAAAAATTCCTTAGATACGCCACCCTCGTCTATGCCCTGCTCACCCTCGAATTCCACTACCAGTTGTTTCTTAAGGTCATTGGGATTTTCCATTGATATCATTTCCAACTGTAAATATTGAAGAAAATAAATTAGTCCTACAGTGCTATTAAAACCTCAGGAGAGCCGTGGTCAAGGCTCGCTTGGACCCAATATACTGCGGGCACGTACGATAAGTACCGTTACGTGTAGTTTACTTTGCAGAGCGGGTTGTGATCATGAAGTTCTCGTAAAATACGATAATTATTTTAAAGTCATACATTTCCCAAACAAACAAAGTTTGGCTGATAGGATTAAACTTAATAAATATTAAGTAACATAAGAAGAGAGTCACTGACGGAGGTCATTGACCAAAAAATGACCTTATGGAAGAGATGCCACTGATATTACATCTGGTTGTAATAGCCCCACAGAATCACATAATTTTTTAGAGCGCCGTTTCATAAACGGTAATAATTTCGTGCGTTTGTAATTCTTTGACTTACCTCCACCAATGCATCATCGATGATATTATCCCTCCTGACCTTCAATCTCAAGTACGGATTAGAGGGCTGTCCAGTTACCGCCTGCAGTATACTGATTCGCCTCTCCGAGTACATCCTTATCCTGTTGTCAAAGTACAAGCCCATCGTTTTCGTCGCGGGCGTTAGAATGAACGGGTAATTCATAAAGCTGAATTTTCCTGAAAAGATACCTGTTTGGGATATTTTATAGTTTAGTATTGGTGATCGATAATCGAGTTGTGCACACGAGAACAAAAATCTAAACAAAAAATTTTATTAGGTTAATAAATCATTCAAAGCTTGTTAGATTAAAGGGCCATTAAGTTTTCTTGCACTTATAGACACACCATATTTTTGAATTTTTTTAAAGGTAGTATATGGTGTGTCACTCGAGACTAAAGCTACAGAACGAATGCGGAGCTGTATTATACCGGGTGACGCAACGCCAGACCGGTCATGGAAAATCAAATGTACATTTTGCTAAAGTCGATTCAGCCAGTAAACCTGCAAGATGGCCGACATGTCATATGACAAAAGTCATATTCCAGCTATTTAATTTTTAGTAAGAATAATATTGGCAGCAATAGGTCATATATATATCTCTGTCTAATACGTTATATTCCGTTCAAGACGTATTGCGTGTTGCTACTCCTGGAAACCCCGGAAACGGTCTCTACGTTGCGCTTTACAAAAGCGATGCCTGGCCTGCCCTGTGATCATATAACGGTTCGTGTTGGTTAGCACCGGTATGTGTCTCTCTATCATGCATTTAACTCGATACGAAGAAACAAGAAAGATATATGATTTAGGGACTTAATAATAAGGTAGGTGAAGGGAATACGCCCATGTTGGTTATATGCCCAGCCGCTGTATTTTTAGGTAGTTTGAATTTTCGACGACAGATGGCTGGCACGGTGCTTACGATAACCTTTACGGCCAAAGTTACGTGAATCCGATGTCAGTTGCATTCAAACAGTCGTGAGTTTCGCATGGTGTTTGATTAGAAGGTATCTGTTATTAAACAGGGCCAGTTTAAATCGCTTGATAATGTGCTATAATCTAATATTTATATTCAGATAAATATATCAATGGAAAGCTTGTTTCTTTATGATTCTTTTGACATATATTTGTCTTAAAAATAATTTGATATTATACCAAAAATTAACAAAAATGTTGTTCACGTACCATATAGGTAATATGCCCATACCCAAGTGAAGTTAATATGCCCCCTGGGCGTATTACCTGTACTAATTTTTAATTGGTTATTTCAGATGTTTATTACATAATTATATGATACTATTATGTGTCTTTGATTTTTATTTAATAAGTAAAAAAGATTAAAGCAACCTTGATACGTTTCTCTTACTTTACAGAGCTGCGCATGTTACCAACACCCCATGGGCATTTTACCAACATGGGTTGCTAATATGCCCAGTTTGATTGTTTTTAAAAAAGTTGTAAAAAGGATAAAAAACAAAAAAAAAATTAAGAATTATTTCCAAAAACTGTTACAATAGCAGAAAATTAATTTATCTCTCATAGAATAAAAACAACATGTATTTTTTTCTATTTTTTATTAATGAAAGCGCTTAAGAGGGGCATATTCACCTCACCTACCTTAGTTGCTTTTACTTATGTTTGGAATTAAATTTTAATAATTTCTGGTGTGAAATCCTAGTAACTTTTTGCATTAATTTATTTGTGATTGGAGAGCGCTGACATGGATTATCCGCCGCCATCTTACAGGTTTACTGTCTGAATCGACTATACCCCCCCATTAAGTTTATATAAAAATTGTACTAGACTTTTTTGACAAATTTTATTATTTTCTAATAAGCCAATTAAAAGTTATTTAGAGTAAAAAGTGTACCCTGAATGATATAAGTAAACACACAATCACAAAGCATTTAAAAATTAATGAGGTTATGTTTTTGTAAATAACAAAATAAGCGAAAGCCTTTTTTGTTACTCTCACCTAATTCACTCTTAAAATTGGCAAAATCCCTATCCATTTCCACCATGTCACTAAGAGGTTCGTTGTAAAACTCCGAAAACGCTAAATATGGTTTCCTACAATCTAAAATTGAAAAAATGTTAGAAAATATAATAAACTTATACATTATCACATTTCTCACAGCAGAAAAAATAGATCTGCTTATTTGCAGCAAAAAAGTTACCTAATATATGAACACCAAGCACTTTGGCCAATGCATCTTCAGGCGCTATGCTTTTGTTTAATTTAACAGCTAGAAAAGATTCGTCCATTGAGTCATCCATGTCGTCCATATTTCTTAAAGCCGGAGATTCTAGGACCCCCGCTAGAATGTTGGCATAATAAAGGATCTAAAAAAAAAATACTTTGTTTTATTAGTACATACAGAGTGGCCTGTTTATATCGGGCGGAGCCAGACTGCCCATGGAAAATCACATGTATATTTTGCTACCCTCAAATAATATAATCCATAGTACTGAGCAAGTTACATAAGCGTACAAATCAAAAACATCCGGAATTGAGGGCAGGTGATGAAATACGAAAAATAAAGTTCTGATTATTTCGTATTGAGTACTAGTACAATAATTATTTATTTTTTCTTGAATAGGTACTGTAAAACATATTGAAAGTAATAAAAAATAAATCATCAAAACATTTGACATTATAATTATTACTGATGGTTTTATTGAGTGATGTATCACAGCCCTATTTAATTTTTAAACTGGAGTAAATGGTAGGGTTCTAATTTGGAAAATTTTAGTGAAGGCAGATGAAAAAATGGATTTATTTTAGATGTGGTAAACTTTATTAACTTACCTTCATAAGTTTAGTGGCTGAGGTAATAACATTTTCATCCTGAATGAAAAAATCCCTATGAAAAGGTGTTACAATGACCCTGAGCGTAATTAATTGTTGCAAGTTTTCGAGTATGTTTCTTATGGCAGATCTTCCTGGCCCCGCCCACATTCGAGCCAAAGTCGCTTGTACCTCGACGGGTAACCACTGGGAAGCGCGACATATTGCTGGGAGTGCCGTTTCTAAAAAGTCTCCAGAACCTAAAAAAACACATTGGAAATATAATAGTAGCAAAAAAATAATATAAATAATACAGTGGCAAAAAATATCCAATCCAAGTCTAAAATATGTATATGAAAAAAATATATATATAAATTACTTAATATACTATCAAGAATATTTTTAGAAAAGCAAGCTGGGCACGTTAAACGCAGCCATGTCGTAAACGCCGTCTCTTCTTTACCATGGTTCTCATCTGGATTAGGCCATATGAACTTGGGAGAATACGGACAGGGTACAGTATATTATAATAGTAATTTTTCTACTCTTACTGTATCATTGTAGCAATGTTTTGTTTTATTTATTTGCAGGTTTTTTATAATAATATTAAAAATCATAATCAAAAACATGTTCAATCACATTATAAATATATTTAAAAATATAAGTAAGTAATTCAAAGACATTTCACCCAAAAAACAAAGGGAAAAATAATAAATAAGGGAGAAATATAAGGAATTTTCTTTTAAATGTCAGAAAACTCATAGTTTTTGAATAAGTAGGTAATATAATAAAAATTTGATGCCAACAAATAAAGCATTATTTTTTAAAAGTGTTAAAATAAAATTATCATAACATAAACATAGATTTGTTTTTGTCTTGTTTGGTATATATGAGGAATGTTATGTAATAAATTTTTATTTTTTAAGTTGTTTTAAACACAGAATATTATTATTAACAAATAGCATTTTTGAAGGAAACAAAATATGTTTATTAAATATTATTTTTAAAACATATTTTTGTATTGTTATAAGCGGTTTCAACTTCGAGTCGTATGCACTTCCCCAACCAATTATACCATAGGAAAGAATTGATTGAAAAAGTGCAATAAAATACATATTAAACAAAGTTTTTGATTCACAATATTTTTTAAAAGTCTAAATTTACATACCTAGTGTTTCTAAATTTTTTTGTAAGAGTGTTAATTTGATGATCCCATTTTAAACTTTGGTCAATCAATATTCCTAAATATTTTATAAATTCAACTTTTTAAATTTTATTTTAGCAACAACAGTTAGCATAATTAATTCTAACTATATCTGATATTTCTAAACAATTTAAATCATAAACTTTGATTTCTTTTAAACTATTCGGCTGAGTATCTTTATAACAAGAAAAAGTCATAAATTTCGTTTTAGTTAAATTTAAGTTTAATAGGTAATAACTCAAATTATTTTTTATTATTGAATTGTCTAGTTCTGAATTTAAAATGCATGCATTCCAAGTATTACCTGGTATTATTATTAATACAGTTTCATCTGCATATGAAAATATTTTTCCATTTAACTATGATTTTAATATATCATTAATATAAAGTAAGAATATAATTGGTCCCAAAACAGTACCCTGAGGAACACCACAAATTAAAGTAGTTTTTTTACTACTGAAATTATCTATTTTTACTTTCTGTTCTATATCTGATACTTAAGTAACTTTTAAATAAATTATATGCAATACCTCCCGTAAGATTCTAGTTTGGATAACAGTTTATTGTGTAATACTGTTACAAATGCTTTTTGCAAATCTAAGAATATTCCAATAAATTTTTTTACCTTCATCTAAACATTTTGATATAAAATGAGTAACATTAAAGATATATTATATAAATTCTGACTTACCTAAGGCTGGAATTTCGAAAACTATCAATAACACATTAACTATATCATCGTGACTGTCCTTTTCTTTCCTGGTGGGCAGCTCCATCTGTAAATTTCCAGCCAAAGTAACCAAAGCGTTAACAAGGGAGTTTTCGAAAATCGACGTTTTTAATTTAAAAAGTGCCGCATAGGCCCTTTTAACCGCTGGCAAATCCACTGGCAGCACTGCCGTTTTACTTGTTTCCGCGCAGGAGTCCTCATCTTTGTCTTTTTCGCCTTCTAGATGGCGTAGTTCTTCTTTGTTGAGGCCCTTAATTTGATCTAAAAGGAATAAGAAATTACCATTAACCATGTCTACAAACAACAAAATGTACAAATATACCGTACTGGCAAACTTTAAGTTACAGTTTTGCCGGCGGCGTAAACAATGCACGGGGAGGCCTTCTTTTGGTTAAAGGGAGGGGATCATTTGGGACTTAAGGCACATTTTTTCGTGTCAATTTTAAAATACCATAGGAGTGTATGGTATCAAATTGTTGGAAAAAAAAATGCTCGTTTTAAATATCCTAGTGAACCACCATCGTTCCATTTGGAAAAATGGAGTAAACGTCAAGAAAACAAAATTTTATTTTTTAAACGCTTGTGAAACTTAGAAAGTCAATTATTGTGACATAATTTTAATTTTCATATACGAGTAACATTAAAGATATATTATATAAATTGACTATAAATTAACAGATTTAATTAATTTGTAGCATTCTAGATTGAAAATAAAAAAGAAACATAAAAATGTTATAACACGTCAAAAAATTACAAGTGAGGTGTCATTTTACTCAGAATGTTATGCTAAATTCCAATAAGTAAAAATAGACAAGATGTCCCATTTAAAATACCAAAGTGAAGGTCACTTCCGGTTTACCATATTGAAAATTATGCCAATAAATGCAGACTCATCTCTTATGCATAATCTTAAAATTTCATTTTAATATCTATAAATACAGAAAAGTTATAGGGGTGAACATCTTTTGAGAAACACCCGGTATATCTGGATACAGATCGTCGCATAAATATCATGATATTTATCAAGATATATATCAGGATATTTATCACGGATATATATCCTGCCAACCTTGGTTTAAATTGATCATAATAAAATAAAATTACCTATCAAGAACTATCACTGTTTCATACTTACTAAAAATACGAAATACCCGATATTTTACCCCTATTTGGGCATAATAAAATCATACAATGGTCTTTACTAGTCATTGTATCCGAGTCACTAAAGGCACAAACACAATTCACTAATGGCCGTTTGCATCGCTTGGATTGGATGCTACTTAATCTAAGGTTCGCCTTATCTCCAGAATTTGGTTTGCACGCGTTGACTTTTTGCCTAAAGCTTGGCTTCCAGTGGAACAAAGCTAAGCCTCAGAATTATTCGGCTTATCTTGAAAATGTAACCTTAAACCATTGAAAAAAATAATATAACCTAAACGTCAGTCAAGTCCAAGTCAACCTAAACAGGAAAAATGGATTTATTAGAACTCATTGCTGATGACGATGAAGTCGACGAAATTAATTTGATTATTTTTGGTTTGCCTAGAAAAGTGTACAACAGGGCTGATTATTTTAACAGTTTTGACCAAAAACCGTTTTTTATGTAGGTTGATTTTATATGACGAATGAAAATGAAACGACAAAACAATTAGGGGAGAAAAGATTCGGTACAAAAGTTACTAAAAAAATTACCAGATTGGCGCCGTTGTCAAACTTCTTGAAACCCTAGCTAAGTTTTACGGGTATTGACCTGGTGCATTCCATTTTAATTTAAGGTTCACCCTAGCTAATCTTTAACTTTAAGCAAGGCGGTGCAAACGGCCATAAACTACACAAAAACTAGAAATTCATAAATATTAAACACCCATAATAGCAAAGAATACAACAAGAAATCATATGTGTGAAGTTAGCAACGTTCATCAGCACCGTTTATGCAGGAACGAAATTTTTTTTGGGATACATGTCAATTCCGCCTGTAGTGTTTGTAAATGAATTTTAATTTTATTAGTGGCGAAGATTAAAATTCTACCATTGGGATTTATCGCCTTTACTAAACTACCCCAAATGGGTAAATTATTACCTGCTATATACGAATTTCCACTGATGGTCTGGATCTGCTAATTTTTTAAATTAAAAAAATTAACTGCTATTATATGTCTTACCTGAATTTTCTATATTAGGTGTTGTGGCAGGTGTAAACGGTTCTTGAACAAAGCTTTTTGACAAGTTTTCTATGCTACTAAAAATTTCTCCCAATGTTCTTATAAGGGGCGAGTAACTGTCATTTGTCTCACATTCATCAATTATTTCATAGAGGGCTTGTTCAGTCAAGAATGATGGGACAGGTGCTAAAACATAAAACAATTCTTTTAGATAACAAAATAATATGTTTGACACAATCTTAAAATAAAAAATCATGTTAGCGTTAGGTGTAATTTTAATGTCTGTAAATAATTAATTTAGGAGCAACCTAGATTTCCCTAATATTTCATTTTACCTTTGTTGAAAAGGTTTTCCATGTTATAAAATAAACGATATTTTCATAATAGTATCTCACATATTCTATTACCTGATTAATTAATAAATATAAGTAGGTATACCTTATTAAATTAATTTTAAAAACTGCCAATTCAAATTGAAAGCAAAAGAGCAACAATAATAAGTAGGTACACTGTCTTTGTTTTGCCAAAGACAGTTTTTTTAATATTTATATACAAAATCTATTCGCTGCAGACATTATAGGGTGCTATTTTTAAACTAAACGAATATTTACCCCCAAAATATGTACGTCTTCTTGCTCTAAACATTTTAAATATCAATCACTAATAACTTGGTAAAATACAAAGGATACCAAAAGTCATTGTTTAGAACATCAAACTTTTAAAAAGGTTATATTTCGTGAACGTTGAAGGTATGGCAGACTGCCAAATTTTTATAGCATTTTTTCAATGTGTTATTCAAATTTCCCTTTTTTTATATTAAATTTAATAAAACAAGATAAAAAAATGTAAAATTTTAAACAATGGACATCAATAATTGGTTCTGTATGCAGATAACAAAATACAAGTTAGACAAATTTGATGTACTTGCCAAAATACAAATAGCTTTAAAAATCAAGAGTTGATAAGTTGAGCCTGCTGATTTTATTTTTAGAATGCCTACTACATGATTCAAATGTTTTGGTCTGATTGAGTTAATAGTAGAACATGGGTTCATTAACAAAGGCATCTGTTTAATGTTAAATTAAACTGTTGAAATAAAATTAAAAACAACAATAATGGGGATATTTTAAATATTTAAAACAACTTTTGATACATGTCCATTTATATACGTAATTAATTAGTAAAATTGTTTTAAAGTAACGTTGGTAGAGAGTGTTGACCTCTTCAATAATATACAAATATGTTGAGAATACTATTTTAACTCACCTGCATTATACTTTATATTGCTTTTATTTGGATCTTTGCTACATTGTGATATTACACTATCATTGGATGGTATAGTCGCTTTCTCAGTAGAATTAGATGATTTCTCATTACATATGCTCGAAGAATTTGCTCGAGGTATTTTACTTGGATGCCTTTCACATAACTTTGCATCTTGAGACAATAACTGTATAGCATGACCCGCAGCATCATTGGGGTTCATAGGCTTAAGCTGAAAATATAATACCATGTACTTTATTCTATTAAATAGTTATAAAGAAATTATTATTAACTAATGCACGAAGGAATTATAGGCAATATTATAAAATAAACTTACTTCTCCACTTGAAGCACAGTGTATGTTACTGCAATTAGAATTACCACAGCCCTCCGTCAGCTGGTAGAAGTACCTTTCAATAAGTTTTTTGGCTGCAGCTCGCTTCATATCGTTTTCACTATTGTCGATAGTAAATTTTTCGTTGCTACTAGACGAGGCCTCTTGGATACTATAAACATTATTGCGTTAAAAGTATAATAAATAGGAGTCCCTAGCGGGTCAAAATGTGTACGTTATTATGAAATTAAGCCCAAAATCTTATTTGGATTTTGTCAATCAGAATGACATTTTGTAACTTAACCTCACTTACGAGATGATGACTTTCTAGCAATTTTTTGAGAACCTGTGATACCTGAAGACATTTTGCATTTTGTAATTATTAACTAATACCTTGAAGCTTCGTCTGGGCTGGAGTTATTTTCCGATGGGTTCATAGAATAAGTCTAACAATAAACCAAAAAAATTAAAAAACCATAAGGGCGGTGAGAACATCAACGTCCGTTCATTTTATGGACAAAAATGCAATAAAGATTGGCTTCTTACAATTAGAATTACTTCACTTTTACACTGCAAGTTATTTTATCAAAATATATTTTGTTGCGTTTTCTTCTCAGAAAATTCGTGAAGTTTTATGTTTATTTTTTTTATGTTGCAAGATTTCAGAATTTCAGTACTTTTTTGGTAAGTTTGCAGTTTGTGCATAATGGCTACCCTGTCTTCGTTTTCATTAGCAAAAATATCCTTTAGCAACAGAACGTAATGTCTTTTTTTGTTCTGTGGCAATAGTGATGTTACGTGTTTAATGCTTCAAAGAAAAAGGCGCTTTTAGTAAATATATTCACAGAGGATGGTAAGTCGACTAATTCTGTTTTGTTATAACCAATGTTCACTCATCATTCTCTGTGATATAACCATTATCCACAGAGAACGTTCTGTTCTGTTTGAGGCTTGCATAGGCCTTTAGTTTTTAACCACAGAGGAATGATAGGTCGGTTGACCCCAAAAATGAAACCGCAACGTAGAAAGAATATATTATGTATGTGTATAATATTATATAATATATAATTAAAATTTTTGACTAGTTTGTATTAAAGCTTGGACATACACTTTGGTAATTGGAGTCTTGAGAAACAAACTTTACCCTAAAAAACTATTGGATGATCACTCTGTCGCAGCTTTGAATTTAAACAGGCAACATGCAGGCTCGTTATTTTGCGCGTCTCACTACTCCTAGACTATTTAGGTATATTAAAACTCCCCTGATTAAAACAAACCTTTTATTTTTTTATACTTTTATTTAAGTCACAAAAAACAGACATCAGTACCCACTGTGCAAAATAAAGCAGATAAAATCTCAAAAATATTGAACAAAGTACAGAGAACGTAATACCCCTGCATAAATGGAGCAATTTCACACAAAGTGTGTTACGAGCATAATATAAATAAAATCCACACAATTGCATGAAATAAAAACGATTTTTAAATAAAATGTCTAACATTAATATTTTGGAAGTTATCGCATTGTAACAATCATTTGCAGCTATTAAAATAGTCGCTACTTTAATTTAATTACAACATTAAATAAAGAATTACTTTAAAACGCTTATAAATAATTATTAAAAGCGTTATATTATTATCATCTCTAATGAGTAAATCCCCTGAAAATAAAATTTGTAGAAGAGTCGTAGAGGACATGTATTAAGCTATATATAGGTACCAACATTATTGAAAAAAACATCAACTAGCAAAATGGCTTGCTTTCAACTGTCCTATTTCAATAATATTCGACATACCAAAACCGTGGGTGAACTTATTTAAAATGAAGACTTTAATAGCAACAATTTAGTAAATGAAACAAAGTTGTGGTAATGTTTCACAATATTAGGGTTTCTGTCTTTAATAAATTGTTTAACCCAGAATGCCTCTATATACAGGGTGTCCCAAAAGTAATGGGACACAGAGCAACAGCAGACTCCTTAAGGCGAAATAATGTGATTTACTTAAACTTGCCGTATCCCAAAATTGATAACAACAAAGATACAGGGTGGCAAAGTTTTAATTTTGTTTTCGTTTTTTTGCGATTACTTCTTAACGAAACGACATAGCAGCACAAAATTAAGGCTTTTGGGGTTTTTTGAGGTGAGGAATTCAAAATTATCCATAGTTTTTGTGTACCCAGTAGAGGGCCCTGCCTACGGCATGGCCCACTCCTTTTAGCTGGCATAACTTTGTTTAGGCTTCTTATATCGATCCCACTATTAAAAAAATAAGTTACTTTACTTCTTTCACATCAAAAATGTATAACTTATTAAAGTCGCTAGGGGCAACCATTTTCGAGATAATTGTATTTGATATTTTTAATGCAAGTATTCTAAAAAATTTAAATTTATTAAATCATTGAAATCAATGGTGGCCATTTTGAACAATTGCTATCACGGCGTTACCATTTTTATTTCTAACCATTTTGTTACTTTTAAATGTTATTAAAGTAAGTATTAAAAAAAAATTTTGTTTAAAATAAAATTATTAATTCCGTATACGAAAAAGCGTTTTTATTAGAAAAAAATAGTCAACCTTTAGTATCTACATTAACTGACACTTAGCTTATGTAGCTCATTTACAATAATTTTAAGTCAGAAATTTACCGTTGCTCGATTTTCCGTTGCTTTTGGACCACGTACTTAGTTGCATTGGACATATGAAATGCGATTATCTCGAAAATGGTTACTTCTAGCGACTTCAATAAGTTATACATTTTTGATGTAAAAGAAGTAAAGTAACTTATTTTTTTAATAGTCGGGTCGATATAAAAAGCCTAAACAAAGTTATGCCAGCTAAAAGGAGTGGGCCATGTCGTAGGCAGCGCCCTCTACTGGTTGCACAAAAACTATGGATAATTTTGAATTCCTCACCTCAAAAAAACCCCAAACCCTTAATTTTGTGCTGCTATGTCGTTTCGTTAAAAAGTAATCGCAAAAAACGAAAACAAAATTAAAACTTTGACACCTTGTATCTCGGTTGTTATCAGTTTTGGGATAAGGCAAGTTTAGATAAATCGCATTATTTCGCCTAAGGGATCGAGTCTTCTGTTGCTCTGTGTCCCATTACTTTTGGGACACCCTGTATAGGGTCAAATTTAACATTATACAGACAACAACCGATCGAGAGTGTCGATATAAAGCCTACCTTGAAAGTTAAAAAATAGAAATAAAATAGCTAAAAAAAAGACAAAAAAACAAACATTTGCCCTATTGCAAAAAAAATACCACAATACCCGGTAACAGAGACCTAATATATGTTTTTTTTATAAAAAAAAATCTGCTTACGTCCATTCGTGGTTGGTGTAAGTAGATTACTTATTTTTAACGACTCTTCTACATTTTCAATTACTTTTATACAAACTTAAAATCTACCAACTATTAATATGACTTTTTAACTTTAACCTTACTTCTATTAAATTTCACTAAGTTACATTTTTAATACGATTAACAAATAAAATTATTATACAATCTTTAAACTTTGAATGATACAACATTAAATGCCAACTATATAATACAGTATAAATTCTTCTAGAAATATTTAGATGTTTTAAAATCTTAATATGTTTTATAAAAATAATTTTATTGAAATGCGTAGGTATATTAGTTTTTTTTAAGAAATCTAATAACTTTCAATAAATGATATATTAATTATATTATGTAGATATATAACAACATTTTTAAAAATTTCTATTTACATAATTTAATACATGCTATCGATGTAAATTTACTACAATAATTGCACATTTTATGTTTCACTCTTATTTTTTTTTAATTCAGTCTATTTATTAGGATAATTCTGTAATTAGTTATTTCTAAGGACATCCGCGGCTACGATTTTACTTATTTCGGATTAGTGCTTGTTGTTATTTTATTATTATTATTTAAAAACATGTATAAAAGAGTAGTTATTATTTGACAACAAAATATGTTTTATTAAATGATGGTTTTATTTAACGATTCGAGTATATAGTATATTAACGTATATACCCATTTTATAGAGAAGATAAGAAGGACTTTTTCAATCTCTACATTATTTACCATCTACCTACTTAAGAGTAGTTACGACTTCGTTAGAATTTTTAATTGCATTACCTAATTGCTAACAATAGGTCACCGAAGATAAGTGATAAGCTATGGTATGAAACATATTTTGATTACAAATAATTACTCTATAGTATACCTCTATGCCTAAAGCCAGATTCGAAAATATTTATAATAACGGCACAACAAGCACATATACAGGGTGGCCCTTTAGAGTGGCAAAGTACAATAGCTCCGTTACTATTTCAAATACATTAAAAATATTAATACAAAAGTTGAAGGGCAGTAAGTGACTTATAACGTAAAATTATTTTTAACTCTATAGGGTGGCTCAAAAAAGCGGAACAAGAAAAAATGTACTTTTTTCAAACGGAACACCCTGTATATTTTTACATTTTTAAATTCCACATAAAATTACAATTATTTTTTATCAAATACATTATTAGTCTATACTTTATAGTTTCCGAGATATTGACTCTTGAAAAGTGACATTTTTGAACTTTGACAGCTTCTAACTTTCTAACACTACGTCTTAGAGCAAAACGGCTTACATGTCCCTATCTTCAATTTTTATTATCTTCCCAAAAAAATCAACTTCCAGTTAAACCGGAACAACTATATTTCCTGCTTTCGAGTAACATCCGGTTTAACCGGAAGTTGATTTTTTTGGGAAGATAATAAAAATTGAAGATAGGGACATGTAAGCCGTTTTGCTCTAAGACGTACTGTTAGAAAGTTAGAAGCTGTCAAAGTTCAAAAATGTCACTTTTCAAGAGTCAATATCTCGGAAACTATAAAGTATAGACTAATAATGTATTTAATAAAAAATAATTATAATTTTATCTAGAATTTAAAAATGAAAAAATATACAGGGTGTTCCATTTAAAAAAAGTACATTTTTTATTGTTCCGCTTTTTTGAGCCATCCTATAGAGTTAAAAATAATTTTACGTTATAAGTCACTTACTGCCCTTCAACTTTTGTATTAATATTTTTATTGTATTTGAAATAGTAACGGAGCTATTGTACTTTGCCACACTAAAAGGCCACCCTGTATATCTATCTATTATCAATATTTAACCAATTCCAGGCAAAATTTACTAGTGCGATTCGGTCACCTTTATAGCGGTGTAAACATATGCAATCTTCCTTAGTGCAGTCATTAGTAATTCATTGTTTTGGCAATTATTTCATCCAAAAAGCTGTTTTTAAAATCGGGTTTTGTGCGTTTCTTTGTAATAATGAACAGAATGCGTTTTGCACCAGCAAAAGAAACTAAACCACAATTATATGATTACTTTGGAAAATTGGAACTTCAGAAGAAGCAAATATTGAACACAGAACAATGAAATTGTGAAGAAATGAATACCAAAGTCTCCTAAATCTCCAAAATCTGCCTTCAAATCAATGGGCTTTTTCACTAAATTTTGATTTTTGCCTTACCACATAGAAAACCACCAGGAAGCTGATAGGTTCCGCGGAACACGTGTGGTACCACAACGTGTGACTGTTTGGACAATGCCAGAGGTATGCCACTCTAACCTAACCTAACCTACCACATAGAAGAATACATTTTTCTTCGGTTTCAGTTTTTAAAATTTTGAATTATTTACTGAGAAAATAATTAAACAAAAGATGTAGTTTAATCAAAACCCGTGAAACCAGCGATCTACGTCATTAAATTGACCATTCGCAGGTACTTGGACTTTTGGTCGACCCGTCGCATTTGCCTGAATAATATCTTGCACCTTCTAGTCTCCTGTTCTTGTCTATTTAAATTATCAAAACAAAGATAACGCATATAATGGACCTCAAAAGTAACAAATAAAGGAATGGCGCGGATCATAGGATAACGTAAGAAGTACCTGATCTAATGTTTTCAAACGTTTTGTTTTCGTGGAGTCTTTTTAATTATTTTTAGGAAAGGTTTGTTGTTGTTGTTGTAGGATATATAAATAGGGCACACAAGAGCCACGGACCTTATCAACGACGAGCTCCTGGAGATGCAAACCGATCGCATGAAAGCAAAATACAACTTTAGAAGGCATTAAATGTCAGGTGTGACCCTGATATGTGGTCCAAAGGAAAATCTCCGTCACTAGACAATGGCCTAGTCTGGTACACTGATGGGTCGAAAACGGCCAACGGAGTAGGCGCAGGTATATTTGGGGAAAGACCCAGAATGGAAATCAGCATCCCCCTGGGAAACTACGCCACAGTATACCAAGCAGAAGTTCATGCGATACAAGCTTGCATACAAAAGAATCTTGAAAAGGGCTATCACGACCAAAAGATACATATCCTGTCGGACAGCCAAGCTGCCCTGAAGGCTCTGAACTCCTTCCGATTTACATAAAAAATCACAATGGAGTGCCTTAACGACCTAAAAGAC
Organism: Polydrusus pterygomalis; assembly: GCA_963969555.1. Taxonomy (NCBI): domain Eukaryota; kingdom Metazoa; phylum Arthropoda; class Insecta; order Coleoptera; family Curculionidae; genus Polydrusus; species Polydrusus pterygomalis. The sequence goes on along the minus strand of OZ018378.1, from coordinate 22,773,782 downwards.
CTGGCAGCCAGAAACAACAGGGTTGAACTCCTATGGGTTCCTGGTCACTCAGGGATAAACGAAACGAAACGAAAAAGCAGATGAACTGGCAAGAACCGGATCTGTTCAAAATTTTGAGGGGCCCAGAACCCGCCCTTGGAATATCAAAAAAGGTAACCAAAACAACATTAGACAGATGGGCGCAAAAGCAACATCTATCTCGATGGAATGGTACACCTGACCAGGCACACGCACGAGCCTCGAAGATGCTATCAGCTGGAATGCTGCTCTTGAGGCGCCCTCAGTTAAAACAAAACAAGTGACCGGCCTACTAACAGACCACTGTCACTTAAGAAGGCACCTTCAAAGAATGGGAGTCTATAATGGACCTATTGAATGTAGACTTTGCGGCGAAGAGGACGAAACCGCCTCCCATATAGTTTACAGCTGCGAAGCGCTAAACCGTAAAAGCTTCAAAATCTTCGGAAACATTCGACGTGGCGACAATCTCCCGCACGACAAACTTGGAAGAAAACTACTGGACCGCGTAGAAGGAACCAATCTTTCCTAACAAGACTGGGGCGCACAATAAGCTAGAAGGCTGCGGTGTAAGAAGCTTGGGCCACACGTCGAATCCGACTCCCGCCTTTAACCAACCAACCAACCAACCAACAGTCTAGGAAGATTTTTATTGAGATATATTTTTAAAAGGTTCTAACAATTTATGACGTCAATGCTTTATGTTAACTTCACTTATAGTGAAAAAGCCTCTTGTTGAAAATCGCACCGCATAAATAAATATTTTACTAATGATAATTAAAAAATACCTGGTTAAAATCTATAAGAAACATTATCCATAAGTAGTTTTTTTTAGATTAAATTTTATTTTAGGTACCACTGTCATAGGCGCCGAATATCAATGGATAAAAGAGTGCAGTATGCCACCGGTCATTCCCAATATCGGGACCGGCTAATGAGCGAAGGACGTAATGACACCAGTGCACACACGTGGTTCGGATTCCACGCCAAACTGTAGGTCCCGTCTGGTTGACATTACCAAGCGATAGAGGATACAATGGGCCTCTTTGTCCAACGAATACTCAAAACCCTCCACCCCACAGCATTATTGCATAATTGTTTATACCTTTGGCTAGTCAGAGCATCCATACATATTTTCAAAAACCGGCGCCTATGACCACTGTTCACTAATCAAATTTAGTTGTATACATACATATTTTTACCTAAGCGTAGATATAAAGTAAAGTTATTATTTTACTTAAGTTGCGCATTTATAGAAGAGTTAAAAAACAATAAATGCAGCAAAAATGGTCCCTCTTTCAGCTTGAAAAAATATACATCATTTTTTTATTTACACAATTACTTAATAATATTATGTTAAACCGTTGATTTTTGGAAAATGGGTATATAAAATTAGAAAGAAGCTTAAAATTTATAAATTAGGCGTAATATTAAGCTGATTTACTTAAATATTTTAAGGCACATATACCTATCTAATAAGTCTATGTATATACAGATTGGTTAAGTACATTAAGAATGCATTTAGGTAATAGATTAAAAAAATTAAAGCACACCTGTATTCACTAAGGAGTTTTAAATTTAGTCCATCAAAATATTTAGATCTGATAGCCTACCGCTGTCTACCAGGTGTGTTTTCACCTTGTCATTGTTTTAATACGTCATATGACCGTTTCGCGTTAATATTATTTTTAAATAGACTGTCTAAGTGCTGGCGCGGATTTAAAAAACCTCTCCAAACAACAACAACTCCCATTGAAAATCCCATAAGAGGTTAAGTAGCATCGGTACAAGTTCATGAGCGATAAATAAATAATTTCTTGCTATTATTTATATTTTTGGTGACATTATTGATCCATTTTCAGTCACAAATAGAACTTATACACGTTCATAAGCAATATCTTACTCTTTTATATAACACCAAGAATATGAATAATTTGTAGAAATCCCTTATTTATCGTTGTTAAACGTATAACAATGTTGTTAAAAATCTCTTATAGGATTTTCAATGATACTTTACTTTCTTTGGTGCGGTCAGACTTAGGCTGTCTATGGGAATCGTTTTACCGATAATTAAAATATAGAAATACAGAATCTTGTCGCCACTCACGTCAATGGCGGCTCGTGATTGATTTAAACGGGTAAGCTAAGGTTGGAAACAGTGGCCTTAGAAATGTGGAATTCTACCAAGCAGGAAACGCGTCGCCCGCCACGCACTACCTTGTCCAAAGTTTATCACCTTCAATTAATGCACTATATACCTTCCACATTTCAAAAGAAATTAGAAATCCATGCCCTACACTAACCTAATTTCTAAAATGTTCTTGGTTTACAACACTGTAGGCGTGTTTGCCTCCCATACTTTCCAAAAAACGTCGAGCACAGGGAAAGCATGCCTCCGTGTGTATTTCGTCAACGGGCGATTAAGTAGAGAGCGACTGACGGCGAAGACGTTATGAACAAATGAATATTAGAGACAATATTATACATGAATACAATAGTTAGTTGACTTATTTCTACACTTGTCATTTAAAACCTAGAACTGTCAATTTAAGACGGGTTTTAAATTTATGCCACTTTAGTGAATACGGAATACGATTGTGAAATTGTAAGTAAATCTTCATTGATTTTTTTAGCCAGTACCCGATATGCAATACAAAATTAAACTTATTTACTTCCTTTCGATCGAAGTTAATCTCTACCACTAAAAGCTTCAATATAAAAATATTCTTAAGGCTTTAATATACTCCTTTGGTTCAATAATGGAATGTATGAAATATTCTACGTTACCACGCGGTTAAAAATTTTGGATGGAAGACATTCAATAAATAAATATACTACATATATAAAAAATGACAAAGGATGACAAAGTTTCGTTCGTGGAAACTCGTTTGTACTCTGACAAGAACTATCAAAACTGTCAAAATCACCGACGCTCCAACCGTACCTTATTTACTTGGTGACTTGTTTAATAAGCTGTGGATGAGTTCGAGCAACTACGGCCTGCAATTTTTTCAACTCGACAAGCAGTGAACTGTTCGAGTCTTCGAGTGTTTCGATTTTTTTCTTGAAATCGCAGTTTTCAGTCACGAGAATTTCCACTTTCCTTTCTAGCTGGTCCATGTATTCCTTCTTTTTTCTGCGACTTTCTTGTGCAGATATCTGAAATAGAGTGGTAACAGTTAAACTTTAGTTCGTTCGGTGCAATTTGTTCTTAAAACGGAGCTGCGTTAGTGAAAGATGATATACAGAGTGATTTATGTTAAGAAACGTATCGGAAGATCACACGTAAACTAGCACTTTTATCTGTAGACAGTGTGTCCACGGATAGATAAGTTTGGAAGAGGAAATTTATTAGTAGGTATAGAAGAAAAAGTCATTCTTTATAAAAAGTCTGCTGGTACTGAAACTACAATTTCGAATATCAGATTTGCGATTACTATACAGGGTTCGTCACAAACAACATTTTTAGTTTTTTGGATCTTTTTTTTTTATTTCTGGATTTATTAAATGAATTTTGCCAGCGTTGAAACTACAATTTCAACTATTAGATTTTCGATTACTATACAGGGCTCGTCAGAAAAACAGTTTTTGTTTTTTGGATTTTTTTTCAATTCCTTTTGATGATTGGCTAAATCATCACTTTGGGAACAAATGGATTGGAAGGTACCTATGGTCCAAACCAGTTGGCACGTAGGAATCCCGATCTCACAATTATCGACTTTCATTTATGGGGATATCTGAAGCCACATGTGTATTAAAGGTGGAATTCTCAACGTCGGCGTTGTTCAATTTATTGCCAACCTATAACCTATTTCGCTTTGTTCTTTCAACTTTATTATTTTTTAAACTAACATTTAAATAAAATCAGTATCGTCGGCACAATGACATTACTTAGGTAATATCTGATATATTACAAAAATACCAATTTATTTCATTGCTAATTTTGGGAGAATTGTATAGTGAAAGAACAATGACATAATAATGTTAAAAAAAATCTTACCCGATATTTTTCGCTCTAAGATTCTCCTAAAATAAGTTATGAAATTCCTTGATATTTATTAAATATGTTAATTATTAGCTATAGAATATCAAGTCGATACTGATTTTATTTAAATTTTGTGTAAAAGCTAGAAAACATAAATAAATCTACGCGAAATAGGTTATAGGTTGGCAAGCATGTTGATACTCCCACCTTAAAACCAATTTAAATAATAACTTACTCTCCTGAAAGAAAAAATAAGGGTAGTTATTGCAAATATCCCAATACAGCAAGTTAGGAACTGTTATCGGGAATTCAGATATCTAGTTAAACTGTTAAACTATGCGCTAACTCGGTGGTACCACTTTTGAATAAAAGTTTTATAATTTATAATTGAATGAATTGAAGAAATAATATGACATGTAATAATAAAAATACTTCAAAAGTAGGCAAATAAAAAATGGGTTACTTACAACAAAATCGTTATTCGACCAGATATAAAACCATATTCGAAGTAAGAAAGCAACAATAGTTGTTTGTTTTTAAGTAAATATTTTAAATGAAATCCAAAAAACTAAAAATGTTGTTTCTGACGAACCCTGTATAGTAATCGCAAATCTAATATTCGAAATTGTATATAGTTTCAGCACAAGCAGTTTTTATAAAGAATTACTTTTTCTTCTATGCCTACTAATAAAAGAGTTTTACCCCTTTCAAACTCTATCCGTGGACACATTGTAAGTATCTAAATTTGTTAACAGACATATTTGGCTTATAAAATTTTAAAATATATTTGACGTTTGTATCACGCCGGTTGTACCGGAAGTCAGTATCAAATTTATTATTTCAAATAAAACAAGTCTATATATTTTAGCCCTTTTAGATACCGTCTAAAAGTAATAATTACCACAGAGGCTTAAAGCCCGTACGAAACTACTGAATTTATTGCACTGTATTGGAATAATACGAAAAAATCAGTAATTTCCTCCATTCAGTTACAAAAATTATAATTTTTATGTGACTTTAAGTCACATAAAAATTATAATTTTTGTTGACCCGTTTTTTTAAGTGACGCATTGCCATTTTATTTTCTTATCAATGTTTCGCTTATTTTTTGTTTTCTTTAAAATACTGAGTAGCATTTACTAAGTTCAAAAAAAAATAATTGACAAATAAATAAAAACAAAAAACGCGAAATTGTTTTTTGTTTTTAACGCAAAACAGTACTACTTTAAAAACAATTGTAAATTTACAAATAGAGATGTTAGGTGATGAGATACCAAAAGTTATTTAAAATTAAATTCTAGGTTCATATGCAAAATTCCAAGATTTTATTTTAAAAAAATTGGAAAACGCAATAGACAGGAAAAAATCGGAAAACAGGTTTTCGCAGAACGCTCGCTGTTTCAATTCATATTCTAATATGAACATCAATTTTTTTTTAAATACCATAACTTCCGGGTATGTAGTTCCGGGTATAAAGTTCTTTCTCAGTAATTTGCCTATTTACTTACCTTATTTTTAATTTTTCTCCTAATCTTTTTAAGTGATTTTTCTTCTGATTTTGTTAGTGGTAGGCGAGTAGGAACTGGGTAACCTTCTGCAATTAGCGTCCTTTTTTCCTCTTCGGTTAGGATGAGAATGCCCGTTGACCCTTTCTTTAAAGAAAAAAAGAATACATATTTATCGTTATATTTCTCTTAACAACAATACGGGTAGCTTACTATTTTAATAAAATAATTTTAGTCAGTTCCCAGACCTGGGCAAGCTACTGGAACAAAGTAGCTAGCTTCAAGCTACTTAAAATTTAAGTAATTAAGCTACCTTGTAATTAAGCTACCATTATTTAAAGGTAGTCAGTTCCCAGAGTTGGGCAAGCTACTGAAACCTGGAACAAAGTAGCTAGCTACTTCTTAAAGTGGGAGTATCAACATGCTTGTCAACCTATAACCTATTTCGCGTAGATTTATTTATTTTTTCTAACTTTTACACAAAATGTAAATAAAATCAATATCGTCTTCATATTCTATAGGTAATAATTAACATGTTAAATAGATATCAAGGAATTTCATAAGTTATTTAAGGAGAATTGTATATCGAAAAATATCGGTTAAGATTTTTTTAACAATATTATGTCATTGTTCTTTCACTATACAATTCTCCCAAAATAAGCAATGAAATAAATTGATATTTTTGTAATAGATCAGATATTACCTAAATAATGTGCAGACGATATTGATTTCATTTAAATCTCAATAAAATAATAAACTAAGAAAAACAAGGCGAAATAAGTTATAGGTTGGCAATAAATTGAATGACGTTGATAATTCCACCTTAAAGTAGCTTTATAGATACATCAAAAAATGATGTAAAAGCACCAACTATACTTGGCTGAGAAGTAACTTAAATAAAACTATTAGCTACCAAAAGCTTAACTACTTAGTAGCTAGCTACTGCCCAGCTCTGTATCGTTCCTTATACAATTTAAAAACCATAATCATAATACACGCCATAAAACCTAAAATAAATAAGTCCATAGGACAAAAAAAATTTCAAATATTTATGATTTTATTAAAAACATTTAAAGTCGAAATAAAAACATGGATATTAAAAACAGATAATTTGAAAATATTTTTAGAAATGCTTTAATTAATTAATATTGGTCTGAATAATTTATGTAAGTAATATTTTTTACTTAAAAATTATAAATTAATAATTTTATTATAGGTAATATATTTCTTCAAAAAAAAAACTGCGTTTATACTATAAATTAACATTTTTACTTTAAAACTTGATTTTTAATGCATGTTTATGATTTTACATACTAAAACAAAAAATAAGATTTGCCCCTAACAAGCTCAGCTTCAGGGGATTGAAGAATACGCTTATCAAAGACAACATAAACATATTTATTATATTATTCAATTTTAAATAAACTTATTATTATTATTAACTACAATTTTCAAAAATTTTTATGTATTTATACTATTTTGATTGCTATTGATATAATCATATTGTATAGTAGAATTTATCTTAGAACTCGCCATTTACGTCAACGAATACTTTCAGTTTGATTAAAAATTCAAAGTTATAAACTTTTTTACGACTTTGTGCATTTAATATCAATAGATTTTCAAATCTCATACATGAATCCTCATTAAACAGGATAACAACGCAGTGGCGTGCTTCTCAAAATACTTTTATATTAATTTTTTAAGGTTCCAAATGGTTTTATGTTTACGACTGCCAAAAATTCTAAAGTCACTTCAAAGTTTGATGCGGATGACTGACATCGGTAGCTTGTTTTAAGTGAATCTATTAAAATATACTTACCGGTTGGGTACTAATTAAAGGCGTATGTATAGGCTGCCTGGTTAAGGTGTGATGCGGTAGGATAGGCCTGGACGCTTTTCTGGAAGCCAGGGACTCTAGTTGAGAAATAGTGGCATTGTCTTCAGAGTCGTCGCTGCTACTACAAGATGGCGGCGTTGGTGGAAGGTGGAAAGCGCTGCCTTTAGGTGCTGGAATATAAATTTTGATGAATTTGTTTAGTTTGGCAGCGACACGATATATTGCAAAATCATACGATATTATTTAACGAGCGTATAGGCCATAATAAGCGAGGATGATATAGTTAGGGTGTCCGGGAAAATGGGAAAAATCTCCCGGATATGAAACAAACACGTGAAAAGAATACTACAAGTTCATTCGTATCGGCCTCCTCTTTGGAGATATGAGCTCCCATGAAATTAAGTTTTTGACAGATAATTATTAAACCAACAGGTATATTTCAATTCTTTTTTCATATGATGTATACCAGGTAAGACCCTTCAAATTACTATCCCAGAAAGTGTTGCGAATTACTTACAGCTGCAGGGACGGACTAGCTGTGACCTATTTTTTTTACGCCCCAAGTTTGGACAACGTTTTTTACATACCTTTAACTATTGACTAAAAATTAAGTACTCTTCATTCATGTCGCTAATCCTAACCGTTTTCGGAAAAACGTAATTTTTAACATATTTACATCATATATATTTAGCGTATTTCAATAAAAGATTCATCCTTGTTCCTACAAATTATAAATGTTCACTTTTAACTGCTTAATATTAATACATGATCGCAATAAAATGACGTTTTTCCGAAAACGGTTAGGATTAGCGACATGAATGAAGAGTACTTAATTTTTAGTCAATAGTTAAAGGTATGTAAAAAACGTCCAAAGTTATTATCATACAGGGCGTAAAAAAAATGGGCACATTAATGTCACAGCTAGTTCGTCCCTGCAGCTGTGAGTAATTCGCAACACTTTCTGGGATAGTAATTTGAAGGGTCTTACCTGGTATACATCATATGAAAAAAGGATTGAAATATACCTGTTGGTTTAATAATTATCTGTCAAAAACTTAATTCCATGTGAGCTCTTTGGGAGCCCATATCTCCGAAGAGAAGGCCGATACGAAAGAAATTTATATGAACTTGTAGTATTCTTTTCACGTGTTTTTTTCATATCCGGGAGATTTCCCACATTTTCCCGGACACCATGTATATAATCATCCGAGTGAATTATATGGTTCATTATTCATACATATGAACGTCCATCGTATTTCATAACTTAAGAGCAAACACTAGAGAGGCATTCGCTATTTCATTGTCTTATCAATAAAGAATTTGTAACATCCTGTATAAATTCTTATTCTGTAGGCGCACACCGATATGAATAAAATAAAGTAGTTTTTTCTGCAGTTTACAACATAAGTGAAGTTAAGAGAATGCAGTTGGCATATTATTATGTTCTTTGTTAGAACCTTGACCATAAAAACGAACAGGTTTTTTTTCACCTGTTTCTGTATAAATAAATTTTTATATTACTTAATTTGTCTTGGAGAGTTTTATAGCAATTAGGATTTCTAATGGCGTGATTTACACATTTCTCACATATTATGTTTTAATTATCTTTCAGTTTATATTAAACAAATGTCAAATTTAAAACAAAAATTGTTTAGAGCAAACACTTGTGACGCATTCGCCTATACCTACCATAAAGAAATATATTGATTATAATCTATCGTAATAATTAGTTTTACTACTTATATTATATTTTATTGCTCCATGCTCAAAGTGGAGTTGTTAGTAGGTATAGGAACGAGAAGAAAATCACAAAGTCTTTCCACACAAGTTTATTAGAATAATAAATATTATTCCAGATTATCTCAACATGTTTCGAGCGTTGGATCATCAGGATAGGGCGAAAATGGTTGGTGGTAAGCAACTTTAATGGAGCCTTCGAAAAAGGTGTAATATTCTTTATAAAGAATATGGTCAAAATTTGATGAAAAATGAATTTTTCTCCTTTAATGTTAATTTTTACCATCTTTATAAAGAATATTACACCATTTTCATAACCTCCATTAAAGTTGCTTACCATTTTCCCATTTCTTTTTTGCTTATAGCAACTGTAGTTCTATCTATAGGTATTCTATTCATTTTTGCCATCTTCTGATGATGCGTGTTTCTACGCTCGAAACACATTGAGATAATCTGAAATAATCTTTATTATTTTAATAAACTTGTGGGGGAAAGACTTTGTGCTTTTCCTCTTGTAATTAAAATTTCTAAAAAATTTGTCAATAAAGATACATATTTTAGACATTAAAGCTTATTTTGACCAGAATAGGAAAAAGACGAAGAAATGTAAGAGATTAACGAAAATGCACTAAGGATAGACGAAAGTTCAACGTCTATTGCAGACATAGAAAACGACAATTATTTGTATAAGGAACAGAACTTACCTAATTTTAAATTGAATTTTGGTATATGTATCCTTTGAGGTATAATGTTGTGTGGAGATGTGATAACAATGTTGGGGCCAGCTTGTTTTAATATAGCTTGAGATATTTGCGTCTGAAAATAACAAAAAAACATTAGTAATACAGTTAGATATAATAAAATAAATTATAAATAGTAAATAAGAGGCAAAGTAGAATAGCTTTGAAAGATGAAAGAGTTTTGGACTTTCATTGTCATTTGTTTTAAATCACAACGTTTCAACTGGTAAGTATCTCCAGTCGTCTTCAGGTGAATACTAAATAAGTAACGTAACTACAAGACTATTTATACTAGCTAGGTGCACCGAAGCACAACTGAGGTGGGTGCAGTCATGCGTTCAGTTAGCACGCGATCTTATCCTAAGCTTACATCTATCTAACAAAGGTTTCCAGATATTTCTTAAGTCTAACGATGGTTTACTAAAACAGCCTGGATTCTGGTGAATAGTAGCAGCTTCCTTAAACTTTCTTTTCCTCCAGTGTGGCTCCTTATGTAGGATTTCAGCTTCTGACCACATGATATGGTGGCCATGTTTCCAGGCATGGTCAGCTGCACCTGACTTTTCGGTCTCTCCTTTTAGCGTATTGTTTTTGTGTTCTTTAATCCTTGTCTCGAGTGGTCTTAATGTCTCACCTATATACGATTGGCCGCACTCGCAGGGGATCTGGTAGACGCAGTTTTTCCTATCTTTTTGACTTATAGGCTTTGTCTTCGTCAGGTGGCTTCTTAGGGTGTCTCTCGAGTTGAATACGGTGCTGATGTTATATCGTTGTCCTAGTCTTCTTATTTTCTCAGATACTCCCTTGACATACGGAATATTGAGTGTTGGTTGTGCCTCTCTGTCTGCTTTTTGCGCGTTGGGTCGATTCTTACGGTTTTCCAATATTGTGTCAACTAATTTTGTGGGGTAGCCATTTTTGTTGAGGTCGGTCTTGATGTGGTGAGCTTCCTTTTTAAGTGCTTCTTCCGAGTTACAGATTGTAATTGCTCTATCCACGAGGGTTTTAACTATGCCATGTTTCGTGTTGTTTGAGTGATTTGAAGTAAAATTGAGATACTGACCTGTATGCGTAGGTTTTCTGTATACTGAAGTTTGGATGCTATTACCATTTTTCTTCACGTTGACATCTAGAAACGGTAATTGGTTGTTTTCCTCTTTCTCCATGGTGAATTTGATTGTTGGTGTTAAGCTATTGAGGTGATCTAGAAAATTTCTTAGTTCGTCATCGGTTCCATTCCAAATAATGAAGGTGTCATCCACATATCTCAGCCACATTTTTGGTTTCTTCTTTGCCTGTTCCATTGCTTTCGATTCAAACCATTCCATGTATATGTTGGCGATTATTGGCGAGAGAGATGAGCCCATCGGTAGTCCGTCTACTTGGTTGAAGAATCTATCCTTTTCTTGAAAGTAGGAATTGTTGAGGCAGCATTCTAATAGTTCCAAGATGGCATTAATAGGGAGCGTTGTTCTTTCCTGTAAAGTATGGTCTCCCTCAAGTCTGTTTTTGATAACCTTTAGGGCGTCTTTTACGGGAACGTTGGTGTAAAGACTTTCGACGTCAAAGCTCACCAGCTGATCTCCTGGCTGTAGTTCCTTTCCTCCTATTATTTGAACGAAGTGCTGTGAGTTCTTAACAAATGATGTGCTATTTCCTTGAAGAGGTTTGAGTAGAGGGAGTAGAAATCTAGCTAGCTCGTATGTTGGAGAATTACGGGAGCTCGTAATGGGTCTTAGAGGCATGTTGTGTTTGTGTATCTTTGGCAGGCCATAGAGATGTGGAGGCTTACTGTGGTGTGGTGTCAGGCGTGTCCGTGTCTTTTCTGGTATATATCGTTCATATTTCTTAAGTGTTCGGTAGATTTTTCTCTCGATGGTAGAGGTCGGATCCTTGGCAGTAAGAGAGTAGTTACCTTTCTGCAGGACTTCTTCGATTTTCTGATCGTAGGTCTGAACATCCATAATGACGGTCGATTTTCCCTTGTCGGCTGGTAGAATCTTGATAGTGGAGTCTTTGCGAAGGTTTGCAAGGGAGATTTTTTCCTCTTTACTGATATTTTGTTTTGGAGGCTTCGATTTTTCTAGAATTTCCCTAACTTTCCATCTAAATTCCTCCCCTTGTGTCTCTCCTATGGTTGTTGAGTCGACAGCGCTAATAATGTCAAGTATTGGTATCTCTTTTGGAGCGATAGTAAAGCTTAAACCCTTGACCTCAGTTGTGCTTCGGTGCACCTAGCTAGTATAAATAGTCTTGTAGTTACGTTACTTATTTCGTATTCACCTGAAGACGACTGGAGATACTTACCAGTTGAAACGTTGTGATTTAAAACAAATAAAGACAATGGAAGTCCAAAACTCTTTCATCTTTCAAGAAACATCATTGTCTACGACCTTCAAGCATTCACTAGAATAGCTTTGTTTGCGGTAAGGATTCTGAACCGATTCGGGACTGCGCTATTCAAATAATGACTTTCGCGGGTCATCCAAATTTCGAATTTCTAATTACAACTCCGTCAGAGAAAAGTTCTCTAGTTCCGTGTTCAGGTTTGTTCCGATTCTTTCGGTTTTGCGGATTTAACAACACGAAGAAGGTGAAAATACTTGTGGTAATGCATTAAAACCCCCTTAACTGAAAGTCAACTTATAGAAAGGGACGTGTATATTTTGCAAAATATACTATAAAAAACCATCACATACCATATCAACATCCAGATGTATCTCATTTCCGTTAAGAATTTGTGACTGCGGCGATGACGGACATGAACTGTTTATGCTTTCTGTTTCGCTGTATTCATCTTTGATGTCTGCCTCTTCTTCTTTTATTTCTATCTCTTGTTCTGTTAGTCTATTGCAATCGGGTTTCATTGAGATGGCTGGGTAACATTCTTCTTCCATGTCTGAAAAATAATAATAATATTATATTTTATTATTATATGATAATAATTATTATAATACCTACCTATACTTTACGGGATTCAGGACGATAACCAAAATTAAAAGACTTTATTGATATCTATGAATATATCTAGTGGATTCTAATACGATTCATATTTCGTATGCATCTTTATCAGTAATTTGTATTAGTAGGTATAGGAAGCTTGTTTGTTAATTTAACTAGTTTTACTTATTCCAAAAAATAACAAATATACAGTAGAGCTTCGCCAATCCGGATTAATAAAAACCGAGGCAATCCGGATTAGTGAAACATCCGGATTATTGGAATCTTTTTAAAAGCTATAAAAATGCACCAAATACACATTGTTGTAGCATTTATTAACACAAAAAATTTAAACATTTTTAATTTTTGTAAAATATCATGTTTTTCCGCTAGTGTTAAAGTTTTGTGTGCTCTCTTTGGTGCCATGATGCTTTTTAACCTCTAAAAAATCTCGACTCGTCTTTTGCGGCTTTTTAATAATTAGGGGATTCACCTAGACAACACCATAAAAGTTACATGAAATTATCGAAGAACACATGATCCGGACTATGGAATACATAAAATACATAAGAAATCCGGATTATAGAATACATAATGTAAAAGGGTAATATTTAAATTTTGTCCGGATTACTGGAGAATCCGGATTAGTGGAGTTCGGATTAGCGAAGCTCTACTGTACATAAAAAACTAGTAGGAAGTTTGGGAATGTTGGTTTCCACCATAGTCCATAGTCTTACGGTTTCCATGAACTGGTGTAGTAATATTTATAATAATATTTGTGTACAGTAATTTTGTGACTTATCGGATAGGGAACACCAACTAAACGTTTTTACTATAGTATCTGATAAAAGACATGTTTGAGAGGAATGTATACACGTACATTACATTGGCTAAAGAAGCATTTTTCACCGAAGACCAACAAGACAAAAAACATTTTCTTTCGCCTTTATTTTCTACGCCGTTATTTTTCCTCAAAATATAACAAATTGGCACAAATAATGGTTATTTTGGTTAAACAATAATATTTTGTTACAAAATGTGTGTACAGAATTAATATTTCTATTTTTCGGGAAATAACAGTGCTTGGATTGATAAGAAAATGCAAATATTCATAAAAACGTTTTCACGGTGATAAGGAAACGTGGTTATTAGGAAAAATAACAGCGATAACGGTAGTTAGGGGAACACAGGGTAAGAATTGCAAGAAACGTTATGATATGCAAAAAGGGGGTAGGTTTCCGGCTTTCGAGACTGATAATAGTTAGCTGTGTTGTCAAATATATAACTTCTTTTACTCCCACACATAAAAAACTTATGGCTCTTATATACCATACCCATTTATAACCCTGCAGTGGCGCAGCGCAGCCAGGATACAGGGAGGGGGTATTCTTTCCCAAGATTTTATGGGGGGGGGGGGATTTATTTAATAGTTTAAAAATATAGGTAGTAGTCGCCTATAGAAACCACTTTAGGTTTGTTGCGTTTCTTGGTTATAAATTTTCGTTTCCACGTTTTAAAAACGTTTATCCTTGAAAAAACTGGCGCCCCATTTTGCCCCTTGAAAACGACCTCGTCTTTCCACCAGTACCATTGAACAGATATAATACATTAGTTATCAAATGTGTTCTTACCGTCAACTTTCTGATGTGATATCGGCGAGTCCGGTAGTGAGTCTCCGTCAGAGTTTAAACTGTAGCTGTGTTCCGTCTTGATAGGTCGCGTTCCCAAAGCTGCATCTGTCATTAATCTGTCATGTAATATAACTCCCGGAATATCTTTGGCTTCCATGTAGGTCCACTCTACCCCTCCTCCGCCTGCATGAAGTCGAAGAACGTCGCGCATTTCCTGGAAAAATAAATAAAACTTATTTTTATTTTTATTAAATGAGCCCAAATGAGTAGGGTATTCGAGTAAAAATATCGCAGTACTAATAATTTGAATAGTGCCCCTTTAGGACATTACGACAGATATTCGGCCACGGCAAAGGGGTGCAGCGTTTTTCACCCTTCAAATAGAACAAGTGGACACCCCCATGCGATTTTGTCAAAATTCCTTAGAAATTTCTATTGGTGGAATTGATTTATAAATAAAACTTCGCTAATTCAATAATTCACCGTAAACCATGATATTTTATTAAGAAAATTATACAGTATTGGGATAAGGGGAAATACACACAAACTACTTCAAAGGTATCGTAAACAATTTGTTCAAATTGGGGAAAGAAAAAGTTCGGAAAAAGAAATAATATGTGGAGTTCCACAAGGATCAATATTAGGTCCGTTATTATTCTTAATTTACATTAATTCCGTTACCAAATTAAACTTAAAGGGCAATATAAAGCTATTTGCAGATGATACGACAATTATTTATTTTGCTGAAACTCTTGCAGAAATGTATTTTGATATTAATAATGATTTAAAAATACTTCTTTCTTGGCTTCAATCAAATAAACTTACATTAAATTTTACAAACAAAATCTTCTTTTATGTTTATAACTAAAAATCAAATAAATTCCATCATTAACCCCTTAACATTCAATAATGAAAATATTCAATATTCAAAAACGCCAAAACTTTTAGGATTAGTTTAAATTGGAAAAGCCATATCCAGTATATTATCAACTCGATAACTCCTTTGGTGGTATCTGTTTTGTACAGAGCTAGATATTTTATTCATTAAATATTTAAAAAATATATATTTTTCATTAATATATTCAAAATTACAATACTTAGCTTCTGCATGGGGATCTGTTTGTTTATCAAACTTAAAACCATTACAAAAATTGCAAAATAAAGTTATTAAATGTATACACAAATTGCCACATTTAGAACCAACTGAATCTATATAGACCGAAAGGGTATTTACATGTTCAAAACATTTATAAATTAAAAATTTGTATTCAAATTCACTCTATTATTTTAAAAGAAAAAAAATCAAAAATAACACTTCAGGAAAATAAGACATTACGTGATCATAACACCAGACATTGTATAAATTATCAAACTATACCAGTAAAAATTAATTTTGGAAAAAAATTGCATTTATATGACGGAATAATAAAATATAACAATCTTCCAAAAAATATCAGAAAAATTAAAAAATTGGCAACTTTTAAAAATTAAAGAGATATTTACTAAATTAAATTATTTATACAATTTTTTTTATGAATTAAATTGGAACTTCCATTTTTTTTATTATTATTCTATTTTAATGGTTATTATTTTCTATATTATGTTGTCAGTTTCTATGTAATGAACTGTAAAAGTTAGTTTGGAATAAAGACATTTTGAAAGTTAATTTGACAAAAAGATAAACAAGACATGTCAGTTTTCAGTTTTAACCATATTATGTGGTTTTAACCGCGTTTTTCTGCTGCCTTTTGGGTTTAGGGACGACTTATCGGGAGCAAAGACTCCGTCCTTGCACTTATAGAACTGTATCAAAATAATTGTCAAATTGCACCAATATTAAAACAGAAAATTACCAACAACCAAATATCAAATTAAAAAAATCATTCATTCAATCAACTAAAATTAGTGTTAATTGTATTTTTTCTAAAAATATTAATAACCATTAATAACTGATTAAATCATTTTCCAAATTAGGAACCCCAACAATAAAAAAAAGCCTAATTAAAATTTAAAAGATTTAAAAAATTAAAAACAAACTGCCGACAATATTGCCATGAAGTATTTTTTACCAAGGTGAAGGATGCCAAAATCATAAAAGCGTGTCGACTGCACGGTGTCATTGACTTGACGTTCACGTTCATACTGTATAAATTAAAAATTCCGTCTTTATTTTTGATAAAATTAAGGTTGTGGCTTATTTGGCCTAGCGTGAACAACGCCTCTCCTATTTTAAAATTATTTTATTATTATTAAATCGTCTAAGGCGAGGGGGCAAGCTAGATAGATCCACGTTAACCCAGTGAACGTTAGAACAAAATTTCTCGACGATGACAGCAGCAATGGGAAAAAGCGTTCTTCTGTTCATCTCAATGGTTGTCTTTAAATCAAAATCAAATTAGTTTGTTTTAAACGGTATCTTTAATTTGCTTCAAACCAACAGATTTCTAGACCAACCATCGATCGCAAGGCTGTCGACCCAAGGAACTAATTGGACTTTATAATTGGGATTTTATAGTGTTGGGAAAACCCAAAATATTTTACTTCGTGTCCCTATTCACTCGAGTGATTTTTCACTTGCAACTTCCATTTTTAATGCCACTTGGGTATGGATACTTTGTGATCCATTATTGCATTCAAGTTCCAGGCTGTGCACCCCGATTCCTGATCAATGTAGAGCAAGTAGACACACTTTTAATTCGCAAATGCAGACCGAATTTATTGGATTCTATTTTTAGCCCTATTGTATTTTTTTATTTATTTAGGATTACAGCGAACGGATACCATTTATCGAGCAATGTGCTTAAAGAATACAAATAATATGAAGTAGTTTCGAAATAATTGACTAAACCTTCTTACAAAGTAAAGATAATATATATAAAAATTAGGAAATATTGCAATTAACAATATTCTGCACTGCACCAGATACTTTCCTTGACTCATCAATAGATTTAGACAGAATCAGATAATATACGATATTCTATTAAAGTTATAGTAGGTACACATTAAGTTAGAATGGGGACCGTGCATGAACATTAAATTTGAAAAATAAAGCTCCTAAATTAATATCATCAAAATACCCACAGTACACAAAGAAATTTTTTTTATCCTCTGGATTACATAGAAGCGACTGAGCTTTGCTTATTGCGTCAAAGCGTACCACAATACACAGCGCGAGAGCGGGCTATTCATACTACGTGACGTCACATGGCGAACTTTAATTATTTATAAAAATTAAGAACTGATAGTTGAGATGTAATATATTTTGTAATGTTATTTTTTGGTGCGGCAGAACATATTTATGCAACAAAAAAAATTGTATTGAATTGATATTATAATTTAGTATTCGCTCTTCGACAATAAAATGTCGTTATTTCTAGAGTTTAATCTAGGCAGTAAAAAAATTATTTGTTCAAGCATACCATACAAGATTTTATGTAATAGAGTAATCGATGACATGATTCTTGTTACTCTAGAAAACAAAAATTAAATCTATTAAGCAGAGAGTCATATGCAATCAGGGTGGACACCATTACTTCTCAGTGCCAAGTATTTTACTTCGTAATAAGGGCTCCTCGCAATTTCGCACGATATAACCAAGTGCCTATTGCAAGAAACATCTGTAATATGCAAATTAAAAGTTAGTTCGGAATCAAATTTCACACCCAAGTCTACTGCAGCAACCGAGCAATTAAATGTAGCCGAATAAATAGTATAATCAAAATAAATTGTCTTTTTTACATGAGTTTGTTACTACTTTCTATTCACTTACATTTAGACCCAATCGATTACGATCGCACCACTCCGGCAATCGCTTCAAATCATCTTGAAGCCTAAATATTTTTAAATCGTCCACAAAAAGAAGTTTATTCTTTACCAAAATAGGTGCTAATCATTTATAAAAATTAGGAATGATAGTGGCCCCAGATTGGAACATTGGGGCACTCCAGAAGCAGCAATATATTTATTGGAGTTAAAATAGGCAATTTCAAGTACAAAACGAAGAAGAGTTCAGTATGTACTAGCTAGTTTTCTTATATATAAATAAAAATAAGCAATAAACATTCTTAGACAGAACAACGATACCATCGACCAGTCTATCGACCCAAGGAACTAATTGGACCCAGTTCAAGCGTAGAATTTGGCAAACAAAATTCGGCGCAATAGAAGTCGGTACGTTATACCATCAGTACCATCGCCGCCTCAGCGAGGTGTCAACAACCTTCTTCTATGGGCAAACATACTTCTTACTTATGGTCATGGCCGTCATAGATGACTGCTTGGTAGAGTGCGTTTTATATAATACCTACAGGTAATTTAGAAGTTATGGTCGAAAGAAGACAATTGCTTTTGGTACTGCTTGAATCGCTAGTTAGACCAGTCGACAAATGCAATATATACTTTGACCGCTTTGAAAGTTTGAATAAGTAGACAAAGTGCAGTATCTGTAAATATCTTTTGCAATTGTTGATAATTAATAAAATTCCAATTTTCAATTGTACATCTCATCATGCCAAAATTGATGCTTCCCGGCAAAAAAACCTCGTAGAGTCTCATAAATGCTCTTAGAAATTTTATAAGGATCTATGAGGTTTAAGAGATTTAATGAGGTTAATTCAAATCGTATTAGGTTTTCCTAAAGATTTATTACAGTTCATAAGAAAATCAATTTTATGGGGATTCTTTTTGAGGTTCGGTCAGAACATTTTTTTGGATTTATGAGTACTTAGTGGCATGATATTTCATATAAAGTTTATAAGATTGTATGTTTTATTTGGATTTATGCGTACAAAAGTAAATTGACTTTTCCTAATATTTAACAGGAATATAATTTTATGCGAAACCAACCAAACTGTTATGAGATATTGTAATTATATATTATAATATTATGTTTTATTTTATTTTATATATTCCTCACGAGCACTTATGAGTCCCCATAAAAATTAATCAAAAAGTTAATAGGAAATTTCTATCTCTTATGCGTTTTAGACGTTTTTCCTAGTTGGTGCGTATTTTTTTTTTATGATCGAGCACAAGCACTATAGGCAAAATCCTTTAAGGCGCTCTGGGAGCGGTGCGTGTGCGAAGAAAGCGATTCACGTTTTTCTTGAATCGTTGGAGGTTATATTCGGTTGGAAACACGGTCTCAGAAAGGCCGTTTCACAAAGATGACGTCCTCCAAATGAAAGAGTTCTGAAACAATGATGTTCGGGCTGTACTAAGTTGAACCACATAGGGATGGGCGGCAGTGGTTCGTCGTGTGTGTGTCGTGTTCTTCGATGTTCTAAGCTGTCGAGGTTCTTAGTCAGCTCGTGGTCGCCGATTAGACGAACGGCTCTCCTTTGGATGGAATCCAACAACCGAAGGGTACGCTTCGGTGCAGAACTCCAGATATGAGAGCAGTATTCCAGTGATGGTCGAATCTGGGCTTTATAGAGTGTCAAAAGTTGTTGAGGTGTATACAACTTTTTGGTACGGAAAAGTATACCGAGCTTCTGAGAAGCTGCCCTGGAGATTGCCACAACGTGATTATGCCAAGACATATTTCCTCCCAGGTTGACACCCAGCAAATTAATAGACGAAGTCAGTGGAATTGCGTGTCCTGCCATAACGATATCGGGTTCTGCAATGGTAACCTTCTTAGAGAAAACTGCTGCCTGGGTTTTTTGAGCGTTAAATTCGACTTGGTTACTGTCACCCCAAGACAAAATTTCTTCCAGGTCTTTATTGAGGCGTGATACCTCATGTAGTCTGCGAAGATGTGCGTCAGCAGCCGATGTTTGAGATTTCAAAGTAAAAGATGAGATAAGTGTGCTGTCGTCAGCAAAGCTATATATTGGATTTTCTGTTTTCGCTAGAAGGTCGTTAATGTACAGTAAGAAGAGAGTGGGGGATAATATGGACCCTTGAGGAACACCAGCATTGATGGTGAAGGTGTCTGAGATAAACCCGTCAATCGCCACTTGCAGAGAACGGTCCTTGAGGAAGCTAGACAACCATGAACAAAATCGACCGGGCATACCATAAGAACGCAGATTACTTAGGAGCCCCTCGTGCCAGACACGGTCAAAGGCTTTACAGATGTCCAGTGCAATAGCCCGGGACTCCCCATGATGTTCGATTGCGTTGCTCCAAAGATGAGTGACATAGGCTAGAAGGTCTCCTGTTGATCTGGACTTACGAAAACCATACTGATGGTCGCTGATAATTTTAAGGCCTTCTAGGTATTTTAGAAGTTGTTGGTTAATAGCTTTCTCCATCACCTTTGATATAACTGAAAGCAATGCGACTGGTCGATAGTTGTTTGGCAGGGTTTTCTTGCTTTTCTTTGGTATAGGCTGGACTCGCGCCTTTTTCCAGCAAAATGGAAATATTCCTTTTTTGTAGGATAGGTTAAAAAGTCTACAAAATACTGGTGTGAGTTCATCGGCGCATTTCTTGAGCACTATAATAGGAATTTCATCTGGACCAGAAGCTTTTTTGGCATCGAGCCCCTTCAGAATTCGTTTGACAGTACGCTGACGGAAGCGTATGAGTAGAGGTAGATAAAGTGCTGCTTAAGACTCATAAAATATTAAAAATTACTATTTTAATACCCGTCTCAGTTCTTATGCGTTTATTTTTATAAGAAGTTATTAGTTAGGCATTATCGGCAGAGTTTTCAGGGATGATAAATTTTAGGGCGTAGATTACGAATCTGATTTTCGCACAAAACGCTTAGTTTTTAAGGTATTCCTTCTTAATTTAGGGATAGCGAAAGAAAGCCTATCTTCCTTTTTAAATTTATTTAAAATAAAATTAGTGCCTACGCCATCATCAGGACTGCTGCACGAAACATGGAACAAGTTATTCAATATAAAAAATAATATAAACTAAAAACTTACAGGCAGTGAGGTCCAAAAACACAGGGACAAAGTAGGACGCACTTTGGTCAAACAATTGACGTTGAACAAACCCGAACAAACCCAATATCTATTAAACCGCCCTCCCCTTTAAAAAAAGTTGCAACCGCCACTGGAAAACGTCTTTATAATGGACCAGAAACCTACCGTCAAAGTCTGGTTATAATTAAAACAATTTGTCTTCTTTTTGTCGTTTGGACTGTTTTCAATTTCTTGTTCGAAACGTGACTGACAAAAATTCGCCCAATTAATTTTTGCGGAAATATACCTTTTGTCTGTACGAGGTGTAATTTCATAGGATATTACTAATATTAGAAAGGCAGGCTAAGTTCCAAGTAAAACGTTTTATTTATTTTTTTACTGTGTCAAAAATTGTTGTAGGTTTAATATTGAAACTTCCTCTTTATGTTCGAAAATTGGTAAGTGGTGAGCTTTCTAAATTTTTTCCATTGTTGTCAAATTTCACAAAAAAAGATGTTATGTTGTTGATATACTGGGTGCAAGCAATAACGATAGAGCAAGATAGGAGCCTCATACTTCCTCCAGTTGCTCGCTGATATGATAAACGAAAGGCGTTCAGATTTCTCGATGCCCTTTAAAAGGTTATAGACCAGGGCTGAAGCCTTTGAAAATGGTAAAATAGTAGGATAAAACCCATTGGAAAAAGAAGAGAATATAACAAAAATGAAAGGAAAAATAATTTACGGGCGATCCGAGGTCGGGAAGTGGAAAGGGGTGAGTTTTTAAGGGTAGAAAACGATTTATCTCGATTTCCGGCAAAACTACAAGTCCTATGGAAAAACGTTAAATGGCAAAGTTGTAGGTAAAAGATCTACAACTTTTGTATTTACACTTTTTTACATAACCTCAAAATTTATGTGAAAAATTCAAATAACCAAGTCTTTTATTTTTACAAAAAATTTTTTTTATACACGAAATCTGGTGAAAACTTTCCTTTTTATGTCCTAAACACACTGTAATTTTTTTGATTTAAAATATTTATTTTTTCACCTTATTTTGACTTAATATCGAAAAAGCACCCTAATTTTCAATCGAAAATTCTCACGTCAAAAAATCTGCTTTTTTAAAAAAGTCGGTGGGCTTTGTTCGTTGATATCTCTTTTTTCTGATGGTGTAAAAAAATATACATTACTATGGTAAATGTTCTCAAAAAATGCAAAGAAACGAAAACGAAATTTTGAGGTTATGTGAAAAAGGTGTAAATACAAAAGTTGTAGATCTTTTTATTACCTACAACTTTGCCATTTAACGTTTTTCCATAGGACTTGTAGTTTTGTCGGAAATCGAGATAAATCGTTTTCTACCCTTAAAAACTAACCCCCTTCCACTTCCCGACCTCGGATCGCCTGTAAATTATTTTTCCTTTCATTTTTGTTATATTCTCTTCCTTTTCCAATGGGTTTCATCCTACTATTATTTTTTTGGTTTCAGAAATTATTGACCCTGGTCTATTAATCGAACGGGCGCGGAGCAATCCGACAAATCTGATGGCAAAACCAAACTCGCTTATTATTTCGGATATATTTGTCCATTCAAAATTAGTAATGCATCGCGGAGTGGTCATTTTCCACTTTTAAAAGGGTAAAGACATACTTAAGAAATTTTTGAATCAACAAAATGTATCATGTGTAACCCGACTTAATGTGCGGTGCTAGAACAAATAGACTGCAATAAAATAATAATTATTCAATTTGCAATGCGCAAAAATAACTTTAGTTTAACAATCTTGTTTTCAATTCCTTGGTTTAATTTAATTATTGGTTGTATAGGCCCAACGAGAAAGTTGGTATTTTTATGTTTTCTTATTCTATGGTTTGTTCTATTTTCAGTATTTTTTGTATAAGTAAAAAGAATGTTGATTTTAAGTTTCTAGACTTAATAAATAATAATTATTATTGTTTTTGTAGCAACCAATTTATTTTTTTTATGAATAAATTCTTACTTATTGCGTAACTTAATAAGGAAAAAACACTGTAAAGTTTTAAAAGGCATGGGCGTCCATGAGAGGGTGATTTTTTAGTAGTCACTTTGAATAGGAGACATTTTTGTTACTGCATTCCGCGGTCACGTATTTTTGGTGACGTAAGTAAAGGCGATAAATCCAAATGGTGGAATTTCAATCTTCGCCCCTAAAAAATTAAAATTCGTTAACAAACGCTACCGTAAAACGGGGTTACTTTGGCACCCGGGGTAACTTTGGCATATACGTCATTATGCTACCTTTTTTTTTTTGTTTTTTTTGTTTGATTCTTTTTTAAATTTAATTATGAGATTCTCATTGTTACAGATATAACGCACTAAAAAGATGCCACGTCATTACAGAAAAAAGTTAGGAGGGCGTTCATACGCCAATTATACTACACAACATAATATGTTTGTGTTTATGCTCATTTCAAGAGCTCAGTTTAATCTTAACATAGTATAAAACAAAGTCGCTGTCGCTGTCTGTCCGTCCGTCCCCGTATATGCTTAAATCTTTAAAAGTACGCAACGAACTTTGAAGCGGTTTTTTTTTAAATAGATAGAGTGATTCAAGGGGAAGGTTTTTATGTGTAACTAGCGACCCGCCCCGGCTTCGCACGGGTGCAATTTCAGAAAGTGGCGGGTACTAATATATCGGGTTTGTATTTATACCAGCGGGTTGCAACGCATGCCGGATACACGCTAGTATTTTATAAATAAAAAGTTCAAACTATTCATTATTTTTTATGAAAAATTGCGTCTAGAAGGTTAAAAAAAATATGTGGTAAAAACTAAACCCGATATTTAGTCCTTTAGGTGCCAATGAAGACACTAACACTGTCTACTTTAATGTTTTACGCCAAATTAATATAGCCTGCCAAAGTAACCCCAAACCTGCCTACTTTGGCAACCCAAGAACATTTTTTTTTCTCGGTTATCTTTTAATATTTTTAACTAAATTTTGGAACACTTATAGCCTTGAGGACGTTTGTTACGATGGCAACATTAGTTGGTAAACACGAGCGACTGTTTTATAGTTATTTGCCAAAATATTCCAAAATCTGCCAAAGTAACCCCCGTCTTACGGTACTTTTCGAAGTTTTTATCCTGTAACTTTGTTCGGGTTTGTTTTGGATTTCTAGTTTTTGTGTAGTTTAGTGAATTGTGTTTGTGCCTTTAGTAACTCGGATATAATGAGTAGTTAAGGCCGTTGTACGATTTTATTATGCCCAAATAGGAGTAAAATATCGGGTATTTCGTATTTTCAGTAAGTATGAAGTAGTGGTAGTTCTTGATATGTAATTTTATTTTTATTATGATCAATTTAAACACATCTAACTTTTTCGAATTAATATCTGTGGTCCGGCACTTGTACCGGTTTTGTGAGCGCACTTGCAAAATTTTCTGTTTTTACAGAATAATCCCTTTACGACTGACCTTTTCTAAGGTACCGTACTGGGACGCAAGATGTCGCACCGGGTTCTATAATTCCCGTCGATAATCGATCCTGACAAGTGATTTGTCTTCGAGCCCTGTTTCCTTCTGCCAAACTGAGCCTCACTGATGAGCCGTAAACGGCGAAACGCGTCTGGGGATGAGTTTGGCGGAAGGAAACAGACAAAACCTTTTTCGAATTAACATCTAACTAGGCCTAGGCAACACAAACA
The DNA here is from genome assembly GCA_963969555.1 of Polydrusus pterygomalis. Taxonomy (NCBI): domain Eukaryota; kingdom Metazoa; phylum Arthropoda; class Insecta; order Coleoptera; family Curculionidae; genus Polydrusus; species Polydrusus pterygomalis. The sequence continues at coordinate 22,748,837 of OZ018378.1, read as the reverse complement.
AGATGTTTAAGCCCATCAGATAATTTTGCAGTGCGCATGCCTATTCCTGTGTTGTTTTGTTTACATGCGCGAGGTCATAAATTTGCCACTTTCGTGATTTGCTTGTTTATCTAAAGGTAAATGTCTTTGGTGCAGAAGGAAAAACTTATCATTGTTAATAACCCAACACAAATAATTTTATTTCGTTCTGGCACACATGCTGAAGGTTCAGACAAAACCTTATTTTTTTGCCTTATCTTGTACGCATGTAAACACCATTTAAAATCACCAAGAACCCTGTACATGTATAAATGAAGCAATACAATTTCTATAATGCATTAGTAATAAAATCTTATGACCTTTAAGCCACAAAATTCTTGCAATTACATATACGTTTCGATATTGTACAAATATTTGTCTACATTTTCTAAAAAATGTTTATTTCATATTGTTTTAGGAATCGCAAAGCCAAAAGGTTAACCTTGTTTGCTTATTGAAGCTTATTTTATACGGTAAAAATTGTGGCCAAGAAAACATTGTTACTAAATTTTTAAAAAGAAATAGATACATTTTAAAAAAATCAAAGACGGAAAGATAACGCCTAACTTAATAGTAGGTTTGCTTGTATAATGTATAATGCGTTAGTAGAAGGATATGATGCCATGACATAATGTTTTACAAATGGCGGTCTAATCGACCAATCACGTCACGCTCACGCTGTCAAATTACGCCCGTGGGAACTCGGTCTTACACTGACAACTTGCTAAAGCTCCCCTCTTCTTAAGTAAGAAACGCCGTTCGATTCAGTTAAGTGAAAAAACCCATTTTTTAATTAGAACAAAATTATTAAGATTAAACTAAACATCTTTCAATTATTAGGTACTTTACCTTTTGCTTCTTTTGAACAACAAAGCGAAGTGAAAATCTTTGCATAGCTAAGTTATTAAAGGAACGCTTCGCGAAGAACTTCGTATGATTGTATGAGAAATATAGAGGGGCATACTTAACCGTGGCAAGGGGAAGCAAAAAATCTTTGCTGAGCTAAGTACAATTTTTAGAAGGAACCCTCCACTTAGCCGTTGGCTTTTTGCTGTTTAAAAGCAACTAAAGGGAACTGAGCCATTGATCAAGACCATGGCCGTCTACGATGTACGTGAAGGCAAATACCAAATTCTCAAGCCTCGCAAAGGGTATTAGAGGGGTGGTTGGGGGCATGTATGAGAGAGGTCTAGAGTTTATTCGGGTTCCTTATCCCCCAACCCCCGCTAATAGGCTATAATACCCTTTGTCGTGGCCTGAGAATTATGTCTTTGTCTTCACTTACATCGTAGACGTCCATGGTTTTAATAAATCCTAATTTCACACTGCTAAGACACATAAATACATATTAATTATAAATCTTATTTGATTTTCAATAACTGTTATTACTTATACAATATGGTAAATACAGACAATGCCGAGGCATCCGTATTCCATGCTTTTTTTTTAAATAAAAATCCATGACACACTTAAGTCTATTTAAGCCTAAAAACATTAAATAATAAATATTGAATAGCTGATTTATGAATGTTAAATAAGTTTTTATGCAGAATACTTATAGGTACTTACAAAAAAAATAATAATGATCATTAACGAATACACTGTTATAAAATGTAATCAAATGAATGAATATGGTGGTATATCTGTAATAATGGAATTTTAAAATAAGTAGAAAAACTGTACTTGGTAATTATCAGATTAAATATATACAGTCAAGGTGATCAAGGTAAATTTTGATACAACTAATAAAAGTTAAAACTTAATGAGACTAGACGTAAATGTTAACTTTCCCAGTAATTACATTCTAATGTTGTTTTTTGATGAAGCTTTTAACGGATGGAATTTAATTACTAATTTACATCTTCGATTCAATACTGGGTGGCCAAATAAGAACGGCCGAGCCGTATCATAGAAACTGTTCATCTTACAGCTTTAGGAAAAAAATAATAGTAAATACTGCCAAGAGAAATCGCTAGAAAGTTAGAGAGATGTCCGCTAGGGTACCGAAAATATGATTCTTATGTAAAGCTTACTTTTCACGCTAGAGGGAGTTTTTCTAAAATATCAACAATTAAAAAAGAAGCAAATAGAATGATATCGTTATTTTTAAAAACAAAAAAAGTTAATTATGATATTCATAGACATGATACTAGACAAACTAATTTTTTAAAAACTATTAAAATAAACAGTAACTTTGGAAAACGGTCATTGTTATATAATGGATTAATATTATATAATATTTTACCGGAAAATATTAAAACATTAAAAAAACTACCATTATTTAAATTTCATTTAAAAAAATATTTCCTAGTATACATTTTTTTCTTAACGTGTTAATCATACGTTTATAATATAAAACGAATTATTTTTTTTTAACTGCCTTTTTTATATATATATATCTACCTATTAAGTTAGAGTTATAATTGTTAGTTATTTTTATCCCTGTAATAAACTTGTAAAGTTGGTTGGGAATAAAGTAAAATTAAAATTAAATTTAAAGCTCTAAACCGCAATCGAAACCGTAGCTCTTTGACGTGTTTCTAACCAAAGATATTGACAACAAAAATTAGAAGTATACGTAAGCGTGCCTAGGGTACTTTGGTTATTAAAATAATGATAACAATAATTGTTGCTAATTATTAGTAGCTTATTTTAACTAGGAATTTAGAGCTATTTATTCTCTACTTTTTTTCTCAAAATAATCGTATTTATTTTTTTAAAAAGCACTACATTTCAGATAAATATAGTTTAAAAAAACTAAAAAACACGCTTTAATAATTATTTATTAATCAAACTAAAAAGCGGAAAATAAATTTAGTTTAAAATAATTCTTGAAATTCTTAATATAGGCAGAAAATAATAATGAACGATAAACATTAGTATTGTGAAAAAGCGTGGGGTGCTCGATATACGAAAAATATAGCACAAAGCGCACCACGGTTTTTTCACAATAATACTAATGTTTATCGTTCATTATTATTTTCTGCTTACATTAAGAATTTCAAGAATTATTTTAAACTATATTTATTTTCCGCTTTTTAGTTTTTTTAAACTATATTTATTTTTCATTTTTTAGTTTGAGTTATTGTTAAGAAATTTTTTTTGAGTAGATTGAGCTGGATTAGTAGATTATTGTATTGTCAGCGGTTCTTGATAAGTCTACAAAATTTAAATTAAATCTGACCGTTTAAAGTGGGTCAAAATCGGGTTCAAAGAAGTCGGTTACAATACAAACAAACATACAGGCGAAGCTAATAAAAACGTGTTAAAAAAAAAGAGAAAGAAAAACTCTCTATCAAATAATATTAAATTTGTTAAATTCCGTTTAGCCCATACGAAGAAACCAATTTTTATACAAAGCAAGTTTTGATATTCGCTCACCAATTTGTTTTAGAAGATAGAGTAAAAAGGTTATAACAAAAAAGATTCGACATGTCCTAAAGATCAAAATAGGCATATTTTCGAAATGTCTTAATTCGGGAATATAACGAGAATAACCTAATTTTCTATTTGACCATTTCTGATACGCCCGACATCTCTTAAAAATAATTCCCAGCGATTTCTCTTGGCAGTACCTACTTACTAACAATATTTTTTCTCGACAGCTGTAAGGTTAACGAACGGTCTCTATGATACGGCCGAGAGCCATTCATATTTGGCCACCCGGTATTTTGGATAAAAGAATAAAATAAATTAATAAAAGTATGTTGCAACCATTAAAATATTTGAGGAACCAGGTGCACAAGGTCCAATAGGTAAGTAGAAAAGAAATATTGTAAAAATAAAGGTGACGTTATAAAACATTCATAGACTAAATTTAAAAGTAACTTTTATAATATGTATAACCAACCCTTCTATGATGTACTCTTGTCCCACCCTTTTGGGGGTATTGGCACCTTTAAGCGTTAGAAATACGGGACACGAATATAAACTTGAAGATCGACCAGTGCCTGATAAATACCTCGCGTCTAGGCTCCCCTTATCGTTTATGTTATCGAAAGATAAACGATATAATCGACCTCCATGAGTGGCGAATAAAAAAATGGCGCGAATAATGAGATCGTATACTAAGTATAGGTAGGTATTAAGATTTTTTAAAATATTGACAAAAATTTAATCAATCGTTTCTCAAAATCAAAACATAGTTGTGGACATGTTTTGGAGTAGGTAACATTTTTTTGTATTATTGTATTCACTTCTAAAAACCATTTGGGTCATATGCCCCTTCTTAGTGAAGTTCTGGACCCGCCACTGCCATAGACTCTAGCTATAGGCAATCATTTTAAATAAACATGCATACATTATATAAAGTACATTGTAAGTAATATGTACTTATTATTCAAGCGATGAAAATTTAAAAAATTAGCACCACTATGCTAATTTCCCGCCGAAAAAGATAAATAAGCCGGTTTCAGTAATCGGACTGAACCTGCTAAATATCATTTTGTGGTTCATTCAACTTTGACAAGTTTCCGTTCTAGAAAGCAATGTAACTTGCTAAAATATACAATACCTACCTTACCATGTGGTTTGTTGTTTCTTGACTATGCAATATTTTATATACAATTTAGCAATAAACATCTTGTTTTGTTTTCGACGGTTATGGTCTATTTCCAACCGTGTTATATACCCTGTGACGTTATAATATGTAGTTTCTATTATATTATCGTTATTATCATCATATCATTACATTACAAAGAAAAATGATATTTAAAGGTATTTAAAAATTAAAATTTTCCAGCTGTAAATTTTGATAGTCGACATTTCTTCCTCGTTAAGCAGTGGCGTATCACGAATGCGCCTATGACCCCTGTGCAAAATAATCATCAGGGCTTCTTTCCCCACTTGGGGGTGCACAAAATGCCCAAATTTGGTTAATAATATACACTTAATACTACTAATTAATATTTCCAATGTACAGGGTCTTCCAACGAGGACTGAACAGGGGCTCATTTTTGAGCTTCCTTGTATTTAAAGAAAAATCCAAGATAGCCAATCGATGTACTTTTTCCTGCAGAATTCAAAAATGAAACCAAAAATTTATTTGAACCAGAAACAAAAGAGTTACGATATGGATAAGGTATTTTTTAAATGGAACATAGCTTTTTTTATACGATTTTTGGAACGAGTGATTTTTTTTTTGTCCGTTCTGATTAAAATATTTAATATTGTGACAGCTATTTTTATTAAATTTTAATGTTTTATCCAGTATAATTTAACTTTAACCTGTTTGAAAGATACACTAGGTAATAAAGGTATAATCACCTTTGAATCCTTCAAAGTCATTTCGGCAATATTATAGTAAATTTCTCTAATTTTTTGACTTTGAAGGATTCAAAGGTGATTATACCTTTATTACCTAGTGTATGTTTCAAACAGGTTAAAGTTAAATTATACTGGATAAAACATTAAAATTTAATAAAAATAGCTGTCACAATATTAAATATTTTAATCAGAACGGACAAAAAAAAAATCACTCGTTCCAAAAATCGTATAAAAAAAGCTATGTTCCATTTAAAAAACACCTTATCCATATCGTAACTCTTTTGTTTCTGATTCAAATAAATTTTTGGTTTCATTTTTCAATTCTGCAGGAAAAAGTACATCGATTGGCTATTTTGGATTTTTCTTTAAATACAAGGAAGCTCAAAAATGAGCCCCTGTTCAGTCCTCGTTGGAAGACCCTGTACATACGTCCAAAATAAGGACGTCACGAAAAGCAGTGGAACCGCAACTCGATCGATAACATAAACGATTCGTTAAAAATCATGAAACAATATTTACCCTCTCATTTTCAAAATATGCTATAATTTGTGTGTATAATATATACGGTGTGACCAGTAAAGTCCGCATCATATGGGATTTTTTTTTATTAATAGCTTTATTAGAAATTTGACTTTGGCATCAAGTTCTGCTTCGATTGAGATGAAAATTAAGCAAAAAAATAGTAGTAACGTGATTCGCATTATCTGTCAAATTTTAATTTTTTCCCAAAAATAATTCAAAATTGGGGTTATTTCTGAAAAGTGTTTTTAAATGCAGTTTTTAGCCACATGCAAAATTTTAGGAGCATAAGATAATTTTAATTTTTTACCCATATTTTGTAAATTGCACCACTTTTGCAAAAACGCAACCTACATAAAACTTCTTACTTTTGACAATGCTTTATTTCAGATACATTTTCTTTAAAGTAGTGCTATATTAAATGTGTGTTTTTCTACAAAATCAAAATTGGGCTATTAAAATTTGGTCGCATGCGATGCAAAGTTTATTATTTGTTTTTGACCCTGTACCTATAAAGTAACTTCATAAAATAAGTATTTTTAGAAACGTAGTTTGTGTCTGAAAGTAATACACCCTAATATTAAGACAAAAAAGAACACAGTGTCATCAGTAAAGTGTTCATTAAGTGGAAAATGCATTTTAGTGGAGGGTAAAAAATCAAAATTATCTTATGCAGCAGCTAAAATTTTACATGTGGGCTAGAAACTGCATTTAAAAAAAACTTTTTCTAATAACTTTTTTCGATATTTCCAGAAATAACCTCACTTTTGAATTATTTTTTGGAAAAAATTTAAATTTGACAGAAAATGCGAATCACGTGACTACTATTTTTTGCTTAATTTTTATCTCGATCGAAGCAGAACTTGATGCTAAAGTCAAATTTTGAATAAAGCTATTAATAAAAAAAAATCCCATATTATTATGATGCGGACTTTACTGGTCTCACTGTATATAATTTTACTGGTGATATTTTAGTACCGAACAACCAAATATTTTTGAAATATTTTAGTCAAATAATTTTTTTATGTAACATTTCTGATTATTATTAAAATTAAAGAAATGTAAGTTGTGTTATCACCGAACTGAAAAAAGATCCCTTATCACAAAATCCTATTACACCGGAAAAGAGATAAGGCACCTAGACCATAAAAGCTTATGAGATCAATAAAGTTGCGCGGAATCCAAAAATCCTATTTTCGCAAAGGTAGGTACCTATATAGATTGCTTTAATCGAATAATTCTTGTTATCATTATTATCTTAAGTTCTAAATACAGGAATTAGTTTTCGATAGACACTTAACAAAAGTAAAATTATTATTTTAAAATTTTTAAATAATTACTAGTTTTGTCTAGTTGATTCACGTGAAAATATGGTTAGTAATTACCTTGAACAAGTTTAATCCGTATTAGAAATTTAAGCCTCGATAAATATTAGATATTAAGGGGGAGTATCATCATGCTTGCCAACCTATAACTTATTTCGCGTAGATTCATATATTTTTTCTAGCCTTTATTATACAAAATTTAAATAAAAACAATATCGCCTTCATAATATTCTATAGGTAATAATTGACATATTAAATAAATATCAAGGAATTTCATAACTTTTTTAGGAGAATTGTTTAGTTAATAAACTAAAAAAACGCGATATTATACGTTATAAACTGGCAATAGATTGACGTTGAGAATGCCACCTTAAAATAATATTATATATTTTATAAGGAACGATAAAACGGGAACTTTTTCTTGTTTGCAATTCACTATCATGCCTGCTTTATACCTCCCATTTAACATTTAATTTAATTTAAGATTTAAACTAAACTAAGAATTTAAAAGTTGAAAGTTAATTTTCTTATGCATGCGTTTATACCTCTCATTTAAACTAATTTTTCTACTGACGTTTTATAATAACCTCTTTTCGATTGTCATTATGGTTTTTTAATAACCTCCTTTTAAGCGTAGCGTGCTTAAAAAACTTTTAAGCACGTTACCAGGAGCAACGTGCTTAAAAGTAACGCAGGTAATTATTTACAATTAAAACGTAACCACAGACTAGGTATAATTTAATATTTTTTGGCAAGTGTCAATGAAACATAGGTAATAAAATGTTAGTAAAATTAAGTTTTTTATTATAAAACCTCAGTAGAAAAAATATTGTATACAATTCGTTACGAAACAATGTCTTTTAGTCACTTTGACGTGTTGTCCAACTCGGCTTTGCCTCGTTGGTCAATTTCACGTCGCGTGCCTAAAATACACTCATTTCGCAACTTATTGTATAAATAGCTATTATCATTTAATTTAATTTAAGAGTTGACCAACTTTCAACTTAAGGTAAAAGATCGTGCCAGATCGTGCTAAATCGCGTTAAATCGTTCTCCACAACTGTCCGTGATTGGCCAGGAAGAAAGATGAATATTTTGAACGGTGACAATAACCTAAAATTATTGTTGGAATTTTTATTTTTATCAAGAAATAAAGTGCTTTTTCTCTATTTATTTTGACTGATCTAAATTCTTGTGATTTGTAATGGAAGACTACGATTTGTTTTTTACTACTTGATTTAATTGTTGTAACAACTGGAAAAATGTTCTTTTTTTTGCACTTCATTTAATTTAATTTAGTGGCACGTTTTCGAGGTATAAATTAACAAAATATTTCTTAGCTTAGTTTAAATGATAAATTAAATCTTAAATTAACTTAAATCTTAAATGAGAGGTATAAAGCAAGCATAACTCTTTATATTGCGATAAAAAAGAACAAACCACATATTATTTTATTCTGAATTGCTTTTGAAAGGGTCAAGACAAGAATAAAATCTTTGTCCATCGTGTTTAGGCAGTTACAGTTCAATGCAAATAGAAAATTAGCTACCACACTGTAACGCGTTAGTTTTCAAAAAGAAGCAGCTTCTTACCTGCATTTTGCAATGGTCCATAGGTTGAATTTGAATATTATTCTCTTCTGTTACCCTTTTTATTTTTGGAAATCTTAAATAGCAGCTACATTAGCTTCAAGAAGTAAAATCACACAAGTTACAAGACAAGAGTATAAAGGCTTGTGAAAATATGATGAACATACCCGCCGAAAATTTCTCAGGTTATATTTGGTAATTTTGGTATTCCAACGAATACTTACACCAGGTACCGATGGTATTCTGTCAGTCTCGCGTCCTTTTTTCTTTGACACAAAGTAGGGGTAGGTTTATGTTTTATGTCCCATTTTAACGTGAAAGTAACCAGAATTTGTGATAGAAGTTGTAGGTTATTTTAGATTATTTATTTTATTTTAATAATAGTGCTTCCACTAAAGTTTATTTCTAATTGCTAAAAAGTCTTGAAATTAGTATAATAATCAATGAAACATACGCTTCCTATCCTTCTTCTGTGTTTAGAAAAAAGTGAAGCTCTACGTTGGCTATGCGCAATAATTGCGCATTGTTGTGGTGTAAATTGAATGAATTTTTTCGTAGGAAAAATTAGATGTACGAATGATGTTTGGCAAGATTATTTCCTGACTGAACAAAAAAAGCCTATTTACCAGGGACCCGGACCGGAACCGTTAACTGCAAAGAACCGGACCGGAACAGATATTATTTTTGGACCGAAATCGGAACTGAACACATATTTTACTAGCAAAACAATTTTAGGTGCAAAACCGGAACCTCTAAAAATTATAACGGTTTTTTGGGTTTTTTTCGGTTTTCAGGGTGATACTTGGCCTTGGCCGGATATTGTTTAATTTTGAGTTTATTCCGTGACTTCTGTTCTGAGGGGAACACTAACCTTAACCTAATTTTTTTGTTATCTGTGATGAGTGTCTCTGACAATAATTTTTACCGTTGGTTTACTTGTCTTTTTTGATTTTCTACGAACTTACTTCTTCAAGCCACTTCAAGTACTAGGAATACAACAGGTATTTATTTATTTGCCTTTGATTTTTCGGAACCGAATCGGAATCGAAATTTCCTAGTTTGCATGGAACCGGATCGGAACTCCTAAAAATGGGTAAGAACCGAATTGAAATAGACCGGAACTGTAACGGAACCCAAATTATTTATTTCATCAGGGAATCGAAACCGGAACGGAACCATTATTTCATTTCGGTCCGGGAACCTGCTATATTTACTAGTAATATGATAATTTAATCAATCAAAGCAACTACAAAGCATTTTACTGGGTTATTACTAAATTTACAATTTTTACAGTACCTATCAAACATTTTTCCGAAAAAATTACTGACAGCAGCTGTCATGCAATTTTTCCACTTGAAAATTAAATATGACATACCTACGAATTCTTGTCAGTGATTGGTCAAAATTGAAAGGAAGGAAATAATCTAAATAACTTTTGCACAGGAAGAAAAAATAATAACTACTTGTTATGTTTCACAAATTTAATCAGTTTCCTGACACGTGTTTCGGCTCTTTCGGGTCATTTTCAAAGGAGTACAAGAAGATACTAAATTCTACGTGACATTATCGTACGTTATGGTATAATTTATCCAAACTCAGTTTGAGGATATTCCAATCATTCCATACGGCGGTAAACAGTCTCAAAGAGACCGATCTCACAACCAGGGTTGTCAGATCTTTCTTCTTCCATTCTTTAAGTTTTTTTTATTAAAGATGTTTCATTTATATCAGTATTCAATTGTTAGTCAGTAACTTTCTTTGACAGCTAGTTTGCAAATATACTTTAAACCGAGGAGTTTTGGGTGTGACAGAAAAAAATAACAAGCCATTCATTGTTATAATAATACATTCTTTAGTCCTAAAGAAACAATATAACTAAAATCAAGACAAAAAGTGTTTTCAGTGTTTAAAAACAACTAATTAACAAACCCTTGTTTCTAGTATACTTATACATAATATATTAACAAACCAGAAAATTTGGTAGAACTGGCAACCGTTCACGATTTATGCAAGTTGTCAGGGGTGATAAGCGCCAGTTAAAGCGGCTGGTATAAGCTGAAGCGGTTTCCATCCCGTTCAACGATCGATTCTGTCAGACAGAGATAGGCCAGTGACCGCCGATGGCGTGGAAGAGACGAAGATAAAATATACGTGATTTGGAACTTATGGACGGGCCGGGGAGAATGGAGTTCTGGTAAAAAAATTAAAGCATATTCTGAGCAGTATCGTGCCGTGTCAGGTTTATTTTTCTGGTTTTAGTTTTGCGTATAGAATCTTTGAGTTACGACCTTATATTTATTATTTTAATATAATATTATTATATATACAGTGGGTTTATAAAGTGTAGTATGTACAAACACCTAATGTTAAACAAACTTATAAGTGTGTATATGCATTTTAATTATTTGTTTGGGACGCCTATGGTTAGGAGTTTTATACTGTTTTATGTCATTAAATTGACCTAAGAAACACTATAACTATAACGATATAAATACCTTTGTAATGTCACGTAGAAGAAGATACTAAATCTTCTTGTACTCCTTTGAAAATGACCCGAAAGGGCCGAAACACGTGTCAGGAAACTGATTAAATTTGTGAGTGTGAATAAGTAGTTATTATTTTTTCTTCTTGTGCAATGGAACCACAGTTTCACCAAGCATGTAGCCCAACACAAATTAATTATAAATAAATTTAAATTGGCTTATTAGTAAATAGAAAAATTTGGTGTGAGAGTCCATCATACTCATACAAGTCTAATAAAATTTTAATGCAAACTTAATAGGGGAGCATCATTTGTGGGTAACAAAATGTACATGCATGGGATTTCCCTAAATGGTAAACGGTATAGATTTGTGTACCTTCTGTGCTGACGCTGATCTTTCGAAATTCATTTTACTCCACAGCACTTTTCCAGATTTTGTGCTCCATTTGAATCGATTTTGTATACTTTATGAGATTATAATAATTTTATAATGCTATAGTTGCTTTCTCAAAATTCGTTCGGCGGTACTGTATTAACTACTGTATCGCTTGTTTTTATGGAGGGATAATAACAAATGTAAGTACCTAGTCCCGTATTAAGCTCGTTATGTATATAGGTATATTATTACTCATTCAAATATCTATGTCAAATAATTATTCTGTTCATGTGTATTTTCCCCGTATTTTTCCTATACGATTTTTCCACGCCCAAATTTGGGATAACCATCCGGTCAATGACATCACGGCACTTGCCGCGCCTGTTTATGAAAATTAAGAATTTCATATTAAATTACCAGTTGGACAATTCACCGTTACCGTTAATTTAAAGAAAATCTTAAGACAAGCCATTAGGTCTTGTACGATGTGTGTAAATATTAATCAAAGCGTTTTTTTACACAAAAGCCTGATGGGATAAAAAAAAATTCCAGGCTTGGCTCTTGGTTATAAGTTATGATATCACATCACATGGTTTGACGACTTATTAAGGAGGAGGATTAAAGTAGAAAAACTATACCGGGTGTCCACGGAAGGTGGCTCGCCCCTCTAAGTTTTTTGTTTTTCAAGATAATGAAGTAAAATTCGGGGAATTTGTATACGACATAAAACTGCATTATTTGACAGGTGACTCAACATTATGGAACTTCCGGTTTAACCGGAAGTGACATATTTAAACGCAATTATCTCAAAAACCAATTGAAATATTGAGATTAATGAAGTACAACTTTTCTACGTATAAAAGATCCCTCTTCCATAATTAGAGGTAAAGCGGTCGTCATCAATGTGAGAGACAAAAAATATATGCGGGAATTTATCAAATTCATATTGTGTAGCTAGCGTTCTCTAGGAGGTATTTAAAACTCATTATGGAATCCTCCTTTCCCTCAAAAATATAACTACACCAAGTCACCAAATTTGATTCATATCTGCTTAACATCAAATCATCGCCAATTTTTTATAAAGTAAATATTTACTTGAATCACCCTCTATCTCTTTAACTGTATAAGAAATGAAATTAAATGACATATTTTCAAGTCCACTATTTCCTGTTGCTGTATTATAGCATTAGCCCCTTAATTACGGGACACCCTATATAGATAAAATCACCACAAAACTAACAATACCAAAACGATTCAAAATATGGTGTTTTAATTAGACGTGCACCATCCACCAAGCTTGTACAAAAAATGTATTGCTTTTTTCCTTGTATATTAAATACATAAATACTTATTTTTGCTTGTTATAAACAAATACTAAAAGAGATAAATGTTGTTTTCTTCTTTTCCTTTAGTTTTATAATGTTTTGACATACTTATTTTGGTAGGCACGAGTCTGTCAATATTTTATTTTATAAATAATAAAATTAGTATCCGCGCCATATCTTTCCAAAATATTAAGACTCTCTTACAAAATTTAAGAGATGGCATTCATGACAAATGATGCGGTAAGTTGTTAGATTAATTTGATTTTTAGTTGTTAGATTAATTTGATTTTTTGATTTGCGAACGCATTAGAAAAGGATCCACAACCAACAATTTGGCTTCTACGAACGCCGGATTTGCTGTCAGCGGTTTGGGATTTGTCGTGTGTCGTTTGTTTCTGACCGCTGTACGAACGAAGCTATAAATTCTACTTGTCACCACGATCCCCACTTAAAAACGTGTCGAAGCTATACAATTTTCTGTGACTATTTATGCCCCAAAACTCCTTTACAATAAAGCAGAGAGTATAATTTTTTGAGAAGGATTACCCTCCCTTTAGTCCAGACTTGATTCAGTCTGGCTTGTTTTTAATCAATAAATTGAAAAAGTATCTCGGAGGATAACATTTTGCAGATGATAGCCAATCGAAAGTCTATTGTTTGATTGTCAGGAAGAAAACTCTTATCTATTTAGTATTTCAATATATTCGCATAAAATATAATGTTATGATGGCAATGGAATGGCGGAGACATTATTCTCATTACCATCGTAATCATCGTATTGTCCGTGATTTTAGAACCACGGCACGTAATTAAGTCAAAAAATGCAATTCTCGTCATCATGGCAACTTAGTAATTCAAGTAATTCAAGCTCCCGTTACCTTAACTTAAGTAAATTTTGTAAACTTGCAGGCCTTAAAGCTTTTTATTATGGATTTATGTGATAATTTGGACATACCCACTGACATTGTGTGGGAAAGCAAAAACTTCTATAAGGTACGGTATCTCGGCAACATAATTATTTGAAACTCATTTTAAACATTTTTGTGTTCGATCACAGAAAATCCCACCCACGTGGATTTTCTGTGGTATGGTTTTTGGTAGTTTAGTCTCTCTTATTGTCGAATAAGGAAGCCTTACTACTGATCATTCTAGAACACCTGACTTTGACAGGTCGGTCATGTTTGCTGGAGGGCACACAATATACGTATCGATTATTTTACGTTTAACCATCGTGCAGATAGCTCTCTTGTTGTAATAGTTATTTTTCTGTTGTTATTTTGCGGAATATGAAGTAAAAATGTCTAGAAGTGAATAATATTACTTAACTCTTGTCGATATGACCAAAAAATTAACATAATACAATACTTAGACAATATAAGGAACTCGGTCTTGATATATCTGGGATATACCTCTGGTGAATTATCTTATTTTATGTTATAGTTTTTATACTGAAAGAACTGAGGCCTATAAAAGCTTGCAAGGTGACAACTTAACTTAAAAGAACTAATTTATTATTAACTATTTTATAGCAGGAAATCGGGAAAATATATTTACTTTATCTCCTTCGGCTCGGATTCCACAATACAAAACGTTGACATTTTCAATAATTTTTAAATAAAATTTGACTGATTAAACTACAAATTTTCTAAAATAATCTGCTTGTTTATATTTTAAAAGCATGTAATCAAGTGCGACTACTGACATCTCTGTGCCCTCCAGAAAAAATGGCCGACCTGTCAATGACGCTATTACGGAATGGCCTATAGGCCATCCTATGGAGAACTAGAGGGTAGGAGGCCGATCGCAATGCATTGGATTCGGTCCCAAATTAGCATCGGTAATTCAGCTTTACGAGTCGCCGTAAGATGGCGCTCGTGTTCGAAGTGGGCTATCAAATAAATGGTTTCTTATGGACGCAATAACTATTTTTATTTAAATTACTTCTTTGAGGAACAAATAAGGACTTTTATATGAATTTACACTTACTTTGTTATACTTATTAGTAAACTCAGCCTGTATAAAGTTCCAACGATGCTTGGTTTTTAAAATACAGGGTATTAAACATTCTAACTATAGGTACCTTTAAAGCTAGAAAGAGACTTATTTGGCTGCGTTTCCTTTCTGAAAAAGATCCTGTCTTACACCCCGACACGAAGCAAACTCTACTTTTATAAATTGTACCATTATTCATATGGAAATCAATTACAATACAACGTTATTTGTCTTGTCTTGTCTTCAAACGTTATTTGTTATCTCGAAAATAAAATGTCAATTTGTCAAAAGTAAAAGTAAAAAACGAAGAAGAAGAAGACGACACCAGCCCACTTGCGACGCGAGAGCATCTATCGGCCAATAGCGAACTAACCAAAAAACCGGGACAGAATTTGAAAATGCTGCCATTGTCGATCGGCCTCCTACCTATGGAGGACTTGAGGTAGGAGGCCGATCGCAATGCATTGGATTCGGATTGGATTGGATTAGCATCAGTAATTCAGCTTTACGAGTCGCCGTAAGATGGCGCTCGTGTTCGAAGTGGGCTATCAAATAAATGGTTTCTAAAGGACGCAATAACTATTTTTATTTATATAGTTCTTTAAGGAACAAATAAGGACTTTTATATAAATTTACACTTACTTTGTTATACTTATTAGTAAACTCGGCCTGTATAAAGTTCCAACGATGGTCGAAAATAAAATGTCAATTTGTCAAAAGTAAACGTTAAAAAACGAAGAAGAAGACGACACCAGCCCACTTGCGACGCGAGAGCATCTATCGGCCAATAGCGAACTAACCAAAAAACCGGGACAGAATTTGAAAATGCTGCCATTATCGATCGGCCTCCTACCCTCTAGTTCTCCATACTCCTACGCTCTAATTCTCCATAGGCCATCCATTGATGTGTCAAAAATGTCGACTATGGGCAAATCCGCGGCCGCTATTAAGTCACGTGGTTTATTGGCTTCCCCTAGACTTTTTACATTCTAAAGAAGCAGAAAATGCAGTCTTACAATTCAATTTTCACGTATGATGAAGCATCATTCAATTACTAAACAGTTTTGACGTTTTATCGTTTCATGATTAGGTTAATCTAAGTCTAAGTACCTTTCAATTAAAAGCCTGGTATGCTAATGTTTTAAATTTTTGTATACTCGCTGAATTCTACCTGAATATTTGTATTTAAATTAATATGCCGACAACAACCGGACAACCACCTGACAACGATTTTAGGAGGCAAGTTCGATGACATACAAAAAGTAAAACTTAGCTTTTTCAAAAACAGATGGCGAAAGATCTGAGTTCACTCACAGAGGATTATTAGGTCGGTACTTGTCGCCAGACCAGAAAAAGCAATTAGGATTATCACCAATTAGGAACTCTCTCGGTGTGACGTTATTTATCCAATTAGAATAAAGGCTGATTGGTGGCTTTTTAAATGTGCAATCCTTTTTAACATCTTACAAATTTCTAATTCTACTTAATTAATGATTAACAACACAAAACCAATTTAAAACTCGTTTAAATCAATTGACAGTCGATTATATTTGAATTCTATCATGATTTTATTGGTTCGACATTTCAAGATCCTGGTCCTTTTGATAAAAAGGCCGAAAAATATCCCTCCAGTAAAATCCGAAAATCCATTAGACAACAAAGCAGGGCTTCTGGCAATAAAAACGGTAAAAATCTTCCAGAAAAATATAATAGGTTATAGAGACTGTGGCTGACAGAGTAAACACCCACTCCAGAATTAGAAATATCCAGACTAAATAACTAAGTATAAAGTGTTGCTCGCAAAAATGTGAGAGGCGGAAGTTGGGAAAGGCCTTTAGAAAACCAATAATAATGTGGGATTACAAACGTAAATGGGGTGTTTATAGCCATTAAAGTTTGTCACATCCTATCCTATAACCCCACGCATATAACTGGTTATTATTTTTGAAGTAAAAATAGGAACTACATGATATAAAATTTAAGGACTGAACAAGATAATATCCAGACAAGTTTTTGATTAATTCTTTTTAATATACGCAAGTAGGTAAAGTATGTTCAATGACCGCTGACCGTTACGTCACGAGTAGTGCCTATCTTTCTAATATCCCTGAACTATAGGTCAGATAGTAACTTTGCGTCCATAATGAATGTATAATTTTACTAGTCAAAAAAGTTTTATTGTCATTTTTCACAGTTTTAATCAATATTATTTCAAAAATGTCACGGTATCGTGAAAAGAAACAAGTATTAATTTTAAACCTATTTGATTATTTTCAAAGAGAAAGTGTTGCCGGAAAGTCTCTTTTACTCTTTAACGCAGTTTACGAGGTAAGTAAAAATAATAAAGCGTGAAAGCGTGAAAACGTAAATAATAAACATGGCAATGTAATCGATTTGTGAATAATGCAAGTTTGGCCGAAACTCTGATGGTGATTGTCATGATTTGATAAATAGTGAAAACTTTAGGAAATTGTTTGAAGAAAAATTGTTACCAAACTTGGAAGAACAGTCAGAAGGTTGGACAAACTAGCGCTGTTATGATGCAAAAATAAGTTCTATGCATCCTGTAATAAATGACGTAGTTTTGGGTCTGTGGAATGAAACCTAGAAAATGTAACAGTGGAAAAATGAAAAAATTATGGAACATACACTAATAACATTATAAATGATGTGTGGGAACGGGAAAGATTTATCGATGCTTCAGATACTTTTTCCCGTATTACTAACTTGGACGAATCTGATGATGATGATCCTTGCGAAGATGATTTATTTTAATTATTAAAAACCTGTATTTTGTTGTGTTGTCATTTTATATTATACTAGCTATAACCTGCGCGCGTTGCTACGCTACTTACTACGCCATAATAATAAGGCGGATTCACCATCGCGTCAACAAACATTTTATATTATTATTTTTTAGTACCCGGCATCCGTTGCGCCACTTTTTTTTTAAGCCGAAACCTTTCTCGGCCTGCACACAACAATTCACCAAATTTTTATCGTAATCGGATAAATGGTATAGAAACGCATACGGGACATACAGACAGACAAACATACATTTTTATACTTATATATATATAGATATTTCTTTTTGACAAATAAACCGCGATTTTTTGTATATATTAAATGACAATATCAAACAGCGGTAATATTATATTCCATTCAGAAGCTTTTAATTTTCTTGAAACGTCCTTCCATCAGAATAAATATGTTGGTTTCGAGTGAAAATTATAGATATGTCAGTGAAGCCTTACGATGCCTATTTTTGGAATATCTGGACGTAAGGAACTCCCACTGAATTAATGGCAAGGACGTAGGCGGCATTAGACTGGAAATGAAAACTTGGCAAACTTGGGAAAGCTCTTACGGGGGTGGAAAAGTTGGGAAAACAAAGAGTTAGAAACAACACTGCATTATTTTTACCCTCCTTTTATAGGAATTATGTTTTCTAATAAATAGAAAAATGTGTTTAACAATGTTTAATGATAGAAAATAATTAGTATGGTAGTTGCACCTCTGGCCACATTTATTAGGAACAAGTAACAAATGTATCCCGTCCCCTTCCCAGTTTCCCTCAAGTCACTAACTAATTATAATAATTTTAAAAAAATAACGATTAGTCCTTATTCCGGTCTGACCAGTTGACGAACAAAATATAACGTTATAAAAAAATTGGGAACGATAAAACTGGGTATGTAAGGATGCAGGAAAATGTTTTTTTTATTGACTTACTTGTTTTACGACTATTAGGTTGGCCATAGTCCGTATAGTTGACTTACCTAAAAAGAAAAAAAAAGTTAATAATGTTTTTCTAAATAATTAGTTAAATGTTGATTAGGTTTTTTTTATGTTATTAATGAACGATGAATAACTAACTAACTAACTAACTAACTAACTGTGCATTTATTTAAAAAAAAACACCGGCATACTATTCACCAATGCCTCCATGAACAGCCCTTCCAAAATTAGATAGATACTATTTTTTTTAAAAATAATTGCAAGGTTCCGGAAGTTACCCCTGCATTCAAGCCATTTATAGGTCTTTTATACGTGATTGAGATTTTTTGGCGAAACTAGCCGAAACCGAATCCTCGGTCGATCTCTAGTTTTTGAATTATTTTGATAGAGTTAGAGTTAAAACTACTTTGGCAATAACATACCGGTAAAATTATTTATCGGCAAAACGATTTAATTTGCACAAAGATCAAATTAACGCGAAAACATCATTTCATGTATTAAATCAATGATACGGTAAAAACACAGCTGTGAGACTATAAGATCTAAATATTTTGATGGATTAATTTTAAAACCCTTTAGCGAATATGGGTGTTTAATTTTATTGATAAATAAAATAGTAGATTATACCACGAGTCAATAATGATAGCTATTATCTCCGAGGAATATTTACGAACCGAGCCGCGTAAGCGGCGAGGGAGTAAATATTCTGAGGTAATAATAGCCATTATTGTGAGTGTGAGTAGTATACTCTACTTTATCTACGACTAATTTATTAATTTGAGATTTTTAATGAACAACTTTATTTGTCAATAACATTAAAATTAGTAATAGTACAATTATTAATAAACTGTATTGGTCGTGAACTATGAATAAGTTTGGAAGAGTTTTCAATACAAATATTTGGAATGTCGGTTGCTGCAAAGGAAGAAAATGCTTCATTACTATTTATTTGTTGTAATTGTCTTGTTTCTCATAGACTGATCAATGTAACCTTCAGCTACTTGTGTAGATTTCCAGCCCCCATGACGCTTTAATCCACTTATATCGCCTCCTCCATCAACGTACAGAGTGGCAGATGATCTGCGATAACAATGGCCGGTATAAGTTTGAGGATTTGGCAAGTTTAAATAGTTGGCAATTTGTCTACCAATGTCTGCAAATTTGTTTTTTCCTATACGTTGTATTGTACATTTGGATTTTTAATAATTTAGAAAGAATGAATTGATTTTTACATGTGACGGGCGGAGATCGATGTACTTCTTTATAATGTTGTAAAACGTACTGTTTATGAAGTAGAACATTTTCGGAAAATGAATTTGTGTTATTTTGAAGACGCCATTCGTTGAAGGTTGCGTATGTTTTATTATAAATAGATTTCGATGTTTCCGGTATTAAGGTAGATGTTGTTGCTGTAGCTAGTTGTACAATTTCTGGAGGTGTACAAGTAAAAGCCTCTTCATTTTCATCCATCCCAATACGAATACATAAACACTAGGCGTTTGACAGTGACACTTTTGACTGTGTATTTTGTTTCCATGGTAATATTTGATTTGAGAAATTTTGTGATTGGAACGGGAATAAGGACTATTAATCCCTTGTCATTATTCCCTAAGGGATTAATAGGTGGCATTATATTACGAAAACCACAACTATAATACTTACATTATACATTAGTCGTAGATAAAGTTTATTATATCAGCTTTGTATAATGAGTGATGTCAGTTATTAGGTCAAAAATAATATCAACCATTGGCGTACTCTGACTATGTTAATAAGGGCTTTGGATAAATTGCTTGTTTTTATTGTTGCGTGGCAGCTAGGTACGTGATGCGTCTTCCACGTGAAGAGGTAATAATTTTAAGTGTAAAAATCTATTTGTCATCAGATAACATGATGATATTGTAGTGACTAATACGTTAATTAGTGTATCCTATAGGTACTTACTATAAAATTACGAATTAATCTTAAAAAATAAGCTCTAACTGATAATATTTACCATTAATCCGATGATTTCATTAAATAAATAATATGCTTAGACCTGTGCTTAGACTATGTTAATTTTTGTTGAATTTGACCCACATAAATAAAAATGCCTTACTATGCATAAGTGCATAACTGACCATTGGACTTTATATTCATGTAGTAGTCTTGATAAGGAAGACCATGGAACAATTTCGTCAGGCCCACACAGTGACGTTGTCGGGAAAGTACCTTTTTATATAGCTCAGGGAGATGCATTTCTTTATTAGCTTTTGAAAGTTATATCAAAGTTTTTTTTAAGGAAAAATATACGTATATTGTTTGTATATCTCAGTGCTAGCTGCACAATAATAAAACAGCTGATGGGTAATTGACAAAAAAAAAAAAAATCATGATCGTATTTGGGTAGGTACTAAAATTTATTTTATAAAACAATAGTATTATTGGGTTAAAACTAAAATGATCCAAAGGGATAGTAGTAGTAGTAGTAACAAGATTTATTAAGCAATGTTTTACAAAATATTTAAAATTATTTAATAATATAATCTATAAAGCATTTAAAAATTTTTTTATCAGTCGCTATTTTGTTATTTAAATAAATAATTTTAAAAAAATTTTCAAAGAACTCTGTGATTCAATTGAATTATTCAAGTTGTTATATTCACTTTATCCTTTATGGAAAACCGATTTATACGTTAAATATTTTGATACCCTACTTAGACAAAAATGGTTTTTATATGGTTGAATAGTTATGATTTTCAAAATTTTGAATTAAAAAATCTTTTAAATGGGAATTTAGTACGTAAGTCATTTTGTATTTTAAAAATAAAAGTACAGATCAGAAGAAATACTAAATTGTTAACCACTGAAGTTTCTCTAACATTAACTTTATTTTCGTATATTTATCCACATTTAAAATTATACGCATAGCTTTATTTTGCAAAACTTGGAGTGTATAAAAAAGTTGAACAATATAAAAAATGAGGTAAAATTAATATAGTGTTGTAAATTGTTTTTCGTGAAAATAAACTTAAATTTTGACTAATTCTTTAAATAATTAAATTTTTTTCTCCAATTTTAGATACAAGATTTTCAAAATGTAATTAAAATTTTAATTTAGAATCTAAAATTACTCCCAAATATTTAAAAGAGTGTATATTAATTTATAATTTTTCATCATCAATAAAAATATTTATATCTATATTATTCACGTTATTTGTTATTTCCAATAACCATAAATTTTGTTTTAGAAACATTTAATTTTAATTTATTTACCTTTAACCAGTTTGATAT
The DNA here is from genome assembly GCA_963969555.1 of Polydrusus pterygomalis. Taxonomy (NCBI): domain Eukaryota; kingdom Metazoa; phylum Arthropoda; class Insecta; order Coleoptera; family Curculionidae; genus Polydrusus; species Polydrusus pterygomalis. The sequence continues at coordinate 22,726,935 of OZ018378.1, read as the reverse complement.
AGTTTTTAATTTAAAATTTAAAATTTCTATACAATCAAGAATATTTTTACCCTTTATATACAATAAAGTATCATCCGCAAACATTTCAATAAAACTTTGTTTCAAAACATTTGGCATATCATTTATATAAAGAATAAATAATAATGTACCTAAAATGCTACCTTGTGGTACCCCAATATTATTATATTCCTTTTTAAAAAAAATGTTATCAATTTTTGTTTTTTGCTGCCTATTACCTAAATAATTTTGAAACCATTTTATAAACAACTCTCCTTAGTCCATACATATAATTTTTTTAAATAATTTATTCCTATCAATTGTTTCGAAAGCACGTTTAAAATCCAAAAATACTGCCAATACAACTTCATTTTTGTCAACGCTTCGCTTCCAATTTTTAATTACATACCGGACTTGCCGTTTCTGTTGAATATCCTTTTCTAAAACCTGCTTACATGTTTAATAAAATTTTGTTTTCTTCAATAAATTCGAGTATCTGTTCATAAACTGTCATTTCTAATAATTTTTCAATATCCCATAATATATTTATTTCAGTCATTTCAGAGCTTTTTTTTTGTATTTTTGGTTTTTGGAACAGGTGTTATAAAAGAACATATTAGATCTTCAGGTATTTCATCTCTCCATATTTTAGGAAGTTGTTGATTAATCTTAATATAATTTCACCTGTGCTTGTAAAAGTTTCTTTCATCACTTTTTTTGATAAAATTTCACTATAATTATTGTTTGATTTGAGTTTGTTATTTTTAAATTTTATTTCTCTTAATGAAACTTCTCGGAATTCTTCAATGATATTGAAACATGTAGCAATTTTAGGGCATAATATTTCATTTCCAATCTCGATATCATCAACTATTTCTTTAATACTATTAACGTAATAATTATTCATATTTTCAGCAATACAAATCGGATTTGTTTCTTTTCTGTCGTTAAATAACATTTCTTTTATTTCACTTTTTGTAGTTGGCTTGACAACATTCTTTAAAGTTTTCGACATTTTTTTCGGATCATATTTGTTTCTATCTATTTGTTCATCATAATATTTTTCTTTTTCTTTTATAGGATAGGGTGTACATCTAAGTTGTTTTTAAACTTAATTAATTAAAATATTAATTAAGCAAGAATTTTTGCGGTTTTCTCATAAAACCAATTTCTTAAAGTAAGTATGTAAAAATGAAAAAGTAATACAGTTTATTATCCTATAATATTAAATATACAAAATTAATTATTAGCGGATGTAGGTACCTATATCAAATAGGTTTAAATACATCAGTGTGTCCACGGATGGACTTAATTATACTTATAGCATTTGTTATGTTCAGTGTTTCGAAAAAAGTCATTCTTCATCATTTCTTATGCTTGTTATATAAATACGATTCATATCAAAAAATTATGATTTTCTTTGTGCGCAATCAGAATTTGGATTTGCCAAATTAAACATTTTTCAATCAAACTTTTTAAAGCATCAGAATGAAAGAGCTTAAAAGAAAAAATCGAAAAGCCAAATAAAGTTTTTTTTTCACCTTTTCACAAACGAAGCCATTCTAATTTTGTTTTTTAGAAGTAGGTAATTTGTATAGCATCCATTGCGAATTTGGTATGGGTACTTGCGGACCCAGAGCCCCCATCCTTTCGGCGCCTATGATAGGAGGTACATAGATACATACGATGTCGATGTATTATCTATAATTTGACGTTACTACATATAATTTACGGATGTTACTAGTCATTTCCTGCCAATGGATAACTTGATTATTATATAACTAAAATTCATGTGCAAAATATTTATAATAAAAGAAACATTACGTATTGGTAAATAGAATTTTAAAAGCAGACCTGTGTTGTTACTAAAGGGATAAACAAAGTAAGAATATACAGAAAGAAAAAGAAAAATAATTACATAAATTGCTGAAATGGCCACCGCCATGCTCCAAGCATAAATTCACACGTCTCTTCATATTTTCGAAAGTGTTTTGACCAGCTTCTCTGGAGAAATGTTACCACATTCTTGGATACTCGTATCCTTTCTTGTAATTGTTCTAAATTTGCAACTGGTGTTTTAAAAATAGTGTTCTTTAAATGAGGAAAAACGAAGTAATCCATAACCGTTAAACAATAAACAAGGTGATCTAGGTGGGAATTCAATGTCTGATCGAAATCTGATCAATCTGTTGTCGCAAAAATTGGGTAAGTAGTTAATAGTTTCGGCGGCTGTATGGGCGGTTGCACCGTCCTGTTGAAAATATCCAAAACGTAGTTCGTTATTAAGTAGTTGCTCCACAAATGGATTCAAAATATTGTGTCTATACGGGTGTGCTGTAACTGTGTCATGGAAAAAATAGGACCAACAATTCTTCTTCGGGAAACAGCTAACCAGACACCAATTTTTTGAGGGTGCAATGTGGACTCTACAAAAAAATGGGGATTTTCACTACTCCACATGCGTGTATTCTGAGAATTCACATAACCGGAGAGGTGGAACCAGGCTTCATCCGAAAAAAATGTCAGGTCTAATAAATCATTTCTTTCCAATAAATTTTGGGTTTGTTCGCTTGTTTCATTGACAGTAATTCCTGCGTCTTTCAAAATCTGGGGCTTGTATTTCTTGGAATACTTGCACTTTATAAGGAAATAAATTTAGCTGCTTCTTAAGAATAGTCCTGCATGTTCCATAAGATCTTCCCACTTCTTAGGACAGACGTCTTATACAATTTGTTGGCGTATTTTGCATTATTTCACGAACGTTTGCAACAAGTTCTTCTGTTCTTACAGATGGTCTTCCTGCTCCTTTTTTGTGTTGTATAGAACCTGTTTCCCTAAACACAGCTACGGTTCTCTTCAGGCAATGATAAAAATCCCCAGCACTAAAAGCAACGTTAGGAAAATGTTCGTGAAAATCGTTCATGCACAAACCCGGATTGTATTGCCACTTACCATTTACTCTAACCCCGTTTCGAAAATACGCTTTAACCATGAATGTTTTGTGCTCTTCCGTAAAGCCAATTGTGTGAATTGTTCAAGTAATTGGAAAAATTAGCGATGAATCAAATTACTTGTAACGACTGTCAAAGATGACGGAATAACTGATTGATTGATGATTCAGGCAGTTACTGACACCCAACAGGTATTAAGCTCTACGGCTACGCATTACGTCCTTAGATGCAAGGCCCTCTTTGATGCAAATAATTTTTGCTCGCACGGTATGTTACTTAACAATAAGTTTGAATACAGCGCTTCTTTAGAAGCATGTGTTACGTATAGTGGACCATACATGGATCATACAGCTAACCAGACAAATTGTGATCGCTGGAATCTTTGATTTCTTTAAAACGTAGACAATGTAGTCTATTCTATAAGAATAAGTCTATTGGAAAAGCCCATTCTTAACCGACTTAAATTCGCCTTATGTAAGTGAAAGGGGACGTCACTTTTAACTAAAATACATTGGCATTTGACTAACCTAAAAAAATTGCCTAATAAAAATGTTTACACTCCATTAGAACCTACTTATAATAAACGGATCACAGGTTGAATATTACTTTAAAATATACATAATATACTTATGCTAGTAGAAGGAGTACTAATTTATTTTTAATTATGATTAATTAGAATGTTGATGATGCTTGCATCATGAGTGGTTTGACACAAGAGCTTGCCGATATTTCCTATCTTGCTCTAATTCTTTTATTTCTTTATAAATTATTGTTCTTATAAAACCTATATACCAAGTACCTATTTGTTTGATTCTGAGAAAAAATATGCTGAACAAGTTTCAAGATAAATAACACTCTGTGGATCAAGCTAGTGATGAGCGATGATGTCCCAATGCATTTTATTTTAAACTCGTATCTTATCGTTGTTTGATTTTATTATGCCTAAATAGGGGTAAAATATCTGGTATTTCGTATTTTCAGTAAGTATGGAGTATTTTAATATATAACTTTATTTTATTATGATCAATTTAAACACATCAAATTAGGGCTAGACTTTACTATGAAAATAAAGAGAAACACACACCAAGACAAATTATCCCGACGCATGTTTTGGTATATTTTATTTGCTGCCCTGCAATCTAATTAGGTACGCCAATTTTTCGGGCAATATATTGCTTTAAAAAGTTTAAAAGTCACTTTTCTTTATACTTATATTATATAAAAGAAAAAATGTAAATAACTAGGTAGTTTATATTAATCCACGCGTCAAGTTCTTAAGCAAAAACTTTTTCAAATTCTTGAACAAGAAATTGTGCGTGAAAATGTTTTACACGTACCCAGTTTTCGCCAAATTGTAAAAATCAATACGAGTTATATACCAACTACTATTTGACTTGAGGTTACATACGCGATAACATCGAAGATTGGTTATTTTGCTGGGTTTGTTTTTTATATTCGATTTTATAAGTTTCATAGTTTATTTTTTTTACTTTAAAAAATGTCTTTATTCCAAACTAACTTTTACAGTTCATTACATGGAAAGTGACAACATAATATAGAAAATAATAACCATAAAAAAAATAACAATAAAAAAAAAAATTGAAGTTAATCCAATTTAATTCGTTAATAAAATCAATGTAAAAAAAAATAGTATAAATAATTTAATTTAGTAAATATTTCTTTAATTGTTTTTTAAAAGTTGCCAATTTTTTAATTTTTCTGATATTTTGTGGAAGATTGTTATATTTTATTATTCCGTCATATAAAAGCGATTTTTTTCCGAAATTACTTTTTACTGGTATAGTTTGATAATTTATGCAATGTCTGGTGTTATGATCATGTAATGTCTTATTCTCCTGAAGTGTTATGTTTGATTTTTTTTCTTTTAAAATAATAGAGTGAATTAGAATACAAATTTTTAATTTATAAATGTTTTGAACGTGTAAATACCCTTTCGGTCTATATAGATCAACAGTTGGTTCTAAATGTGGTAATTTGTGTATACATTTAATAACTTTATTTTGTAATTTTTGTAATGGTTTTAAGTTTGATAAACAAGCAGATCCCCATGCAGAAGCTAAGTATTGTAATTTTGAATATATTAATGAAAAATATATATTTTTTAAGTATTTCAAAGGAATAAAATATCTAGCTCTGTACAAAACAGATACCAAAGGAGATATCGAGTTGATAATATACTGGATATGGCATTTCCAATTTAAATTTTGGTCTAAAACTAATCCTAAAAATTTTGTCGTTTTTGAATATTGAATATTTTCATTATTAAATGTTAAGGGGTTAATGATGGAATTTATTTTATTTTTAGTTATAAACATAAAAGAAGATTTTTTAAAATTTAAAGTAAGTTTATTTGATTGAAGCCAAGAAAGAAGTATTTTTAAATCATTATTAATATCAAAATACATTTCTGCAAGAGTTTCAGCAAAATAAATAATTGTCGTATCATCTGCAAATAGCTTTATATTGCCTTTTAAGTTCAATTTGGAAACAGAATTAATGTAAATTAAGAATAATAACGGACCTAATATTGATCCTTGTGGAACTCCACATATTATTTCTTTTTCCGAACTTTTTCTTTCCCCAATTTGAACAAATTGTTTACGATAGCTTAAATGACTTTGAAGTAGTTTGTGTGTATTTCCCCTTATCCCAATACTGTATAATTTTCTTAATAAAATATCATGACTCGTTCTCTTTCTTTTTGAACTAGAAACACGACGACAAATCATTTTTAAAGAAATTTTAGAAACAAATAAACTCTTTAAAATAATTTTCTATACTCCAAATCTGAACAAACCCGAAATTACTGTCTTATTTTTCAACTTAATCAAAAATTGAGACGAAATTCCAATTTTTTGGCAAGAATTTGGGGCAAATTTTAGCTGTTTACACGTAAAAATAAATTGAAGGTCAACTTTAACAATTTCTTAAGCAAGAACTTAAAATTTTAAGCCCGGAACTTTCTATTTTCCCCTTCGTCAAATGATAATGTTGCAGTGCGCATGTCTAATCGTGTGTAACTTTGTTTACATGCGCGAGGACATAAATTTGCCACTTTCGTGATTATTGTTTGCTTATCTAAAGGTAAATATCTATGAACCTACCTTATAACTCGGCTATAAGGTCACCAATTTTTTTTTACGGTTGTATTTGAAATAATGACAAAATTCAAACCAACTAAAAAAACGTTTTTTTTAAACAAATCAACCAAATTTTGACCAGTTTATACATATGTTTTAGTAATGTTTAGGTTCATTGGCATGATACGCTTGCAAAAAAAAACTAGTTGCAAAACCTAATGTATTAATCAAATTGTTCAGTCGTCATGTAACGGTTTATCAGCAAATTTCTCATAGGAGTGTTTTCGCTAGGTGCTGCTACGTAATTTTTTTTTTAATCATGATCGAACGCCTTTATTTGAAACAAACATGGCCGTATTATAGGTGGGTTTTATAAACTAAACGAATCTAATTGGGTGATTATTGCAAATAACAGAATAAAAAAATGTATAATGGCCCTGCATTGTTTTTTTCGAATAGGTACTGTACTTTGATAACTAAATTTACATTAATGGAGGATTACACGTCACGACAAAACAATTTTTTTCAGATAATACAATTTATGTAAAGTACTTGTTTCTAAATATCGGTATTTTTTTAACGGCATCGGGGGCTCTAGAGCGAGAGTTTGTGGGTTCGTATCCCACCGCCGGCAAACTGGTTCGAGCCCGGTGGATTTTAGTTATATAAGTCTTGACTTGGGTCCAGCGTCGAGCAAAAATTAGGGAAGAGTGAAAAATGTATCATCCCCCAAACCCACCCCATTCACGCCGGTAACCAGGGTGCGGGGGAAGAAACACACTCCCCAATCGGTAGGTTATAGAAAGCGCGAAACCAAGGGTCGATAGTCCTTGGGGGTGCTTCTAATGACTGAGGATCGTAGTTCGCCACAACCACCTTGAAAGAAGCCGTGAAACAGAAACATCGACAACACTGCTTGAAGATCCATGTGTCACGTGACTTTTTGAGGCTAGCCATGGTTTAGTATGTAATTTACGCGCGATGTAGGTGTAGGTGTCGTAATAATTTGTATTTTTACCCGGTATATCCAATAGAAAATTTAAGGGACATGATTGCTAAGAACCTCTATAAAATACTAGCAAAAAATTTTGATGCGGGTTTGCTCTAATATTATTAATAAAGTGAGAAATCGAACAGCCAGGCAGTTGGTTTACGGGTTTATAGTGGCGGCAGAATTTTCTTTGTTTTAATTTAAAAGTTGTGTTTTTTGTATTCTGGTTAGCTCTTTGGAATAAACTTTATTTTTTTGTGGCTACAGTTAGTTTATTAAATATTGAGGTGTTTATTTCACTTGAATTAGTTTAAAAATATCGCTAGTAAAGATAGTTTGTAAGTAGGTAGGATACCTCTAGATACCTAGGTACTTAAGTAAGTACTATTTTTTTTGTTTATTTATCAACATGCCAAGCCCCTGCTGTATTCCTGAGTGTAACTCTATACTATAAAAGTGTTCTAAAAGCAGGTGAAGAGAGTGTATCAGTTTTTCGCTTCCCAAAAGATAAAAATCTGAAAATTCTAAGGCTACAAGCCATTCCAAGAGCTAATTGGTCGCCCACACAGTATTCTGTTGTTTGTGCTAAGCATTTTGTCCCCAGTGACATTATTCGTGAAAATATTTATCTTTTGCCTGATGGCACAACAAAAAAAATTCCAATTAAAGTGGGACTACATTTAACAGCTGTTCCGTGCTTTTGTCCCAATTTGCCTGCTTACTTGTCAAAAACTGTTCTTCATTCCTAGAAAAAGTCCTGCGGAGAGAAACGAGGAACAACAAGAGCGTACCTCTCAACTTAATCAAGCTTTCGAGCAATCAGATTTTATAAAAAGTTTTGACGATCTCAGTAATTATTCACAAAAAATTAATACTTCTGAATTTTGGGAAGTAAAAATTGTAAGTGACTTAAAAATATATTTTTATAGTTTAGATTGGACCAATGACTGTATAAATAAATATTGTTAATCAGGTTTTAGTGGACATTGATATGGAGGTAAAGGTTTTTTTAAAAGGTAATGAATTGGCTTACAATGCTTTGCAATGGATTTTACCGTGCATCGGCAACTCCCAGCTGATGCGACGTTGCCGATGTCACTTCATGGCTTATTTTTAAGGTGTTGTGCCAAAACATCAATTTAAAAAAACTGGAAAAAATCTTACCAAATAATTAAATACAGCATATTGAGAACATTGTCTCAAATTACAACACATAAAATAAAGTGAATTTCTTGATGTTCCAAAGAAAAAGGAAAATATAATAGGTAGGTATACATTCCTATTAAATTTTGAAGCTGTGATTTAATAAGGGACGACCCAATTATTTCATAAAGCAAACTAAATAACCTAACTCCGAATAACCCACAGACCCAACCTACAACGATAATAAAATTATGAAGAAATATCTTTTAAAGTTACTATTTAGACAGGAATATTACTAGACAAAATAAAGCACGTGAAAATCCGCCAATCGCCGCCTGATTTGGGGATGTGGCCAAGGCACAAAATTCCTTATGAGCCATTAAGAGAGGGAGATATATTCATTGTGGTTTATTAATTCAATCTCTCTCTCTCTCTCTCTATCTTATACGATTAATAGCCCCGCCAGGCCTAGCCATATTGAACTTTTTCGGCACGACGAAATTTATGCACCGTTAGCCGTTAGGCATCAACGTTTTAAATTTGTAATTAATGACCAACAATGAAGCGTCGGATGACAAATTAAATACGAGTATGAATAAATAGTTTGCTGTGGGTAGGTAGGGTTATGGCAGTGCGGTCATACTGTACGAGCCGCCGCTGAAATTACAAAGATTTTTTTTCAAGTACGTACTTATAATATCAATCATTTATCAAGGTTGATCATATAAGGTGTTAAATAAGGTGTTTTTACCAAACTATGTCTGTTTTAAAATCTAATCGTCTTGACTTTTTTTAATGGCACATTCAAATGTGTTTTCAGTCACCCTTGCAGCGACCATAATCGGGCTAAAAAAAAGCCGACATCTTGTTCAGTTTTAGTCTCTTCTTTAAGGAAAAATCGTTTTTTTAATAACATTCTAGTGTGGAAATAATATAATAAAAGTGCTTAAAAGGATACAGATAAGGGAATATAAATGCGTATGAATCATCGTAATAATTACGATGATCCACAATTATTGTGGATATGTGAATACTTTGCTTTTGATTAACAATCATATAAGGTAGCCCAATGAAAACAAAACGCGCGAAACGTTGGTTTTGTCCACTTACTTTTTATAACTCTGTTTCTTAAAGCCTGACAGCACAGCTGAGGGTCATGAGTCGTACAACCTCAATAAACCATAAGCGTAACAATAACAGGTACCTGATCTTAAGTAATTAAATTATCTATTATTGCATAGGTATACAGGTAGGTGGCTTATGTCATAGAATATTTCCAACTTCAAGTGAGGTAGTTTAGTTTTATTTTAATGTGTTATCGCTTGTGTATATTATAAAAATAATACAAAAATGGCGAATTGTTTTGTATTGAGAAAATAAGATTAATTCAGTTAAATATACCAATCTTTTTTGCACACCTTAAAAATTACAAATTATAGAAACCAAAAAAAAAATGATAATAAGAACGTACCATAACATTACAATTTAAGAGGACAGGTAACTCCATTAAAAAATTAGTTAAAACTGTCGAATTTTTTGGCAGACCTGTTCTCTTAAAACGATACATTATTTCACTATCACCTTGTTTTGTTAATATAGTATCGGCTAGAACTAAATCAGATAAAGTTTTTACTATGTTTAATTTATTTACAACACGGGCAGAAAACAAAAATGATTTATATTTCATAAATAAAAACCCTCGTAAAAACCTAAACGACCGTCACTGTCCGAAGATTTATTCTAAATCAACGGCATTGTTACAATTTTACTACCCTATTGTAAAAGGTAAAATTAGGGGTGTGCCAATCTAATATAGTGTTTAAACTACTTGTATTGTTACTAAAAAGATACCTTCAGGCGAAAAATAATATGTTGGCTTACCGGGTAAGCTAAAATTTGTGTTTTGAATTTTTAATGAGGGTTCTTAGCTGTCAGGCAATAGGGAACAGACTTTAATTTTGGTGATTGTTGCATCAATTCGTTTTTGCAACAAAGAAAAGTGCCTTATATATGGTCAATATATCTACGCGTAAAGTCACGAGATTGTAAACTGGTAAAATAGAAAACTATTTCCACCACTATTATTATTTTTTATTCCCATCATCACTGATGACTTTACCCACACTCATGGGAAAGTAGCTGAACTTAAATCTATATAAACATTTTATGCAGCATAAGGTCAAGCAAAACACGACTGGGAACTATTCCTATGTATCTCTATTCGGTCATCAAACAATTGAATAACTTTTAGTCTGAAATTTGTCGAGATACTGTAATGCCCGTAAACTGGTTATATGAATATGGCTTCGTGGGAATTACAATAACAACCTAACTGAATCATTACTTTTGATAAATCTTTGTACAATGTTGATAGGTACTTTATATTTGCTGTGTGGTACCTATTCCTACCTACCTATACACTATACAGGCCAATACAGGGATACAGGGTCCTCTACACCTTAACTGCCGTCTTCTACCGTGCGAGCAAAAATTATTTGCATCAAAGAGGGCCTTGGGCCTTGCATCTAAGGACGTAATGCTTAGCAGTAGAGCTTAGGTAATACCTGTTGGGTGTCAGTAACTACCTGAATTAACAATCAATCAGTTATTCCGTCATCTTTGACAGTCGTTACGTTACAAGTAATTTGATTCATCGCTAATTTTTCCAATTTCTTGAAAAAATCACATAATGGGCTTTACGAGACAGCACAAAACATTCATGGTTGAAGCGTATTTTCGAAACGGGGTTAGACTAATGGTGAGTGGCAATACAATCCGGGTTTGTGCATGGACGATTTTCACGAACATTTTCCTAACGTTGCTTTTATTGCTGGGGATTTTTATCATTGCCTGAAAAGAACAGTGGCTGTGTTTAGGGAAACAGGTTCTATACAACACAAAAAAGGAACAGGAAGACCATCTGTAAGAACAGAAGAATTTGTTGCAAACGTTCGTGAAATAATGCAAAATACGCCATCAAATTGTATAAGACGCCTGTCCCAAGAAGTGGGAAGATCTTATGGAACATGCAGGACTATTCTTAAGAAGCAGCTAAATTTATTTTCTTATAAAGTGCAAGTATGAATTGTGTAAATACAAATTTAGAACAATTACAAGAAAGGATTATCCAAGACGCTGGTTAACACTTTCGAAAATATGATGAGACGATGTGAATTTATGCCTGGTGGCCAATTTCAACAATTTCAACAATTTAGGTAATTATTTTTCTTTTTCTTTCTGTATATTCTTACTTTGTTAATTTTGTAAGCAACGAAAATAAATTTGTATTTGTCTACTTATTTTATTACTCATTAGTTTGGCATATCATGTCATAAAACGAATTTGACAAAATTTTAACCTAGATTTGGTTAGATATATCGTCCCCATATCATTGTGATCTAAACCAAGCCCTACGTTTTTTAATCCAAGCCCTCTTTGATGCAAATAATTTTTGCTTGCACTCAGTTATTAATTAAGTTAGGATTTTGATATTTTGCAGCGTGTAAGTACCAATAATTATTAAAAAAATTATTAATGAAAAACTAAAACCAAATTGAACTTTAACACTCTGTATCTCCGAAATTGTCCACTTTTGGATTGAGGTAAGTTGGGTTAGACCGTCATATTTAAGCATCGGGAATTTGTGATAGCATTTTTTCCGCACCTTTTAGGGACAGCCTGTATATTTCTTAGTTTACATGCCATATATTTTATTACAATAAGGTATAAAGTTTGATTGATAGGAATTAGATAGGGTGTTCAACCTTTACTGTTAAATTTTGCAAACTTTAAAGCACTTTATTTTTCTTATTTTAAATTGGAACCTGTGTATGCGGAATTACAAATCAAACGTCTTTGTCTTCCCTAATTAAAATCATTTCCTGTAAATTCGTTTTATCAACTATTCCAACAGTCATTAGGTTCCTATCCATTATAATAAATAAATATCGAAGATAGCTTTTTGAAGAAAAATTTATAGATTTTATTTGTTATATTCAAGCTGTTATACTTTCTATTATTTTTATCATGGCATACAACCAAGAAGAGTTCGTAGATATGATTGTCACATTAGAAGAATGCCAAAAGAAATATATTTTTATCAAGGTGATGAACTGAGGAAAACCAATTGGCTGTGCTATTATCTGTTGGAGAAAAATTATCCGTTAGTCAACAAGCAGTCGCTGATGCCGTAGATGTAAGCGAAAAAAATCGTTTAACGAATTTTAAAGGACCACCGGATCCATGATTATCATTTACAGTTTCTTTGAACAAGATTTTCAACAACGCAACATGTCGAATTTTGCAGCTGGGCAACGGAGACTGGGCGCGAGCTAAATAAATTAGGATTCATTTTGATTTTGTTAATAAGGTTTTGTTTTCTGACCTTTTATAAAAATTGGGAATCGTTATAACTTTATTAGCATTATTACTCCCACTACAATTCCAGGGTATGTAGTAGGCTGATCAACTATACAGATAGTCAATTAATGTGTGGAGGGAATAATTATTGGTAAACATATTACTGGCCCTCACTATTTTAGCGGACATTATAGAATGACCCTATGTATCCGGATTTTTTGCAAATCAATTGCCAAATATATATCAACATTTACCAACCAGCTGTGACGCTGTGAGGGATGCAAAAGTGGCTGCAACACGATGGAGCCTCAACATATGGTCCAGAACACCTGACCTGAACCAGAAAACATGCAACAAAAGATTGTAAACGCATTTCAACAGACTAACTTGATTAATAACTGAGCTGACGGGAGGTGAGGACAGTGCAGCAGTATAGGAGGACCCAGCCAACATGGAACCCGGTAACCGGAAATAAATTTAAATCACAAGCAAATATAACAAAGAAAAAAACATTTTATATGGCATGGATCTTGTCAATTGTCAAACTTTCAGAATCGATTTGAATACCAAAGATATTTTTATACCCTTCATCCTCCTAGGATCAGAGTGAGTTCGAATTGAATTTTCGCCGATTATTCATAAAAACGTAGTAAAGGTAAAGGAAGATAATAAGGTTTAATTCTTGGTTACCCCCTTTTGGCTTGCAGTACGGAGATAAAAAAAACTGTAAGTAGAACCACAATATATGCTGCAATGCTGCACATACTATTTTTACCCGCCATTTTTACCAACCAATGAATGGATATAATATGAATATTATAAACTATAGGATGGAAGACCACAATGACAAACCTCAGACAACATCGTGAATTGACGTGAATTGCACCGGTCGATTTTCATGCACTAAGGTCAGACTTAGCCAAGGCACTGCGACTGCGTAGTGGTCACTTATTTAAACTATTTGAAGTGAACATGCCATTTAAGTATATTTTATTTCTCTATTCATAGTAAGGCATTACTGAAATTGTTTTTAGGTTACGTATACACACAACAAAATGTTCGTTAAAAAATTTACGTCACTAATAAAAAACATGGCCGACAAATCGTCAATACTTCCTAATACAAGTATCTGTCAAAATTTAATAGGTACTGTCAAATCACTATACAAACTGCCTGTCTTTTGTTACTTAAGTAGGTAGGTAAGTCAAAATATCTATAAGTAAAAGGTTGTCTACTATAACTAAATAACAGTATCTAATATAGGGCTGCCAGATTTTCAAAAATGAAAAGCGGGAGGTTGTAATTTTTGAAAAAAAAAATTTATTTAATACCTACTAATTATACAAAGATAACATAAAAACGTTCAAAAAAACATTTTAAATAAGTCAACATACAAATATTCTTATTTTTGGTATCATTTTTGACAAACTTCATGTTACAACTGTAAATTTGCATAAATAAATACATATTTAAAAAATTAACAATACGTGATTTTACACTTAATCTAAAACATATAATTCCAGCTCTGTGGATGGTTTCTGTGAGTTCAAAGACTGACAAGGCCAATAAAAATTGGTATTAAATAAAAACGCACAAACTTGAAATTATTTTAACCCATAAATCAACAAAAAAATGCTTACATTAAAATAAGTAAACTTCTCAAAAAATGTCGAACCGTTGTAGGTAACTAATTATTTTAAAATTACAAATATTTTAAACTGTTTCTTACTCTACCAAGAAGACTTTTTCCTTCTTTTTGCAAAAATTTTGCAAATTCTTGACAAGTTTCAGTATAATTAAATTTAATCATTAGTTCTGATTCTAATGTTTCTATGGAAAGAGAATTTCTTTCTTTCCTCCAGGCTACAAACATTAGACTAAAAATTCTTTCACTCATCGCGTTTGAGTGAGGAAGAGAAAAAGTATAAGAACAAATTTTAAAAAAATTTGGAGACTTATGGCTCTTAAAATAATAAACCCATTGTTGGTCAATTTTAATGTCTTTAAAATTTTGTGGTGGGTTTTCCAAATATGATGACAACTTTACAAATTCTTCGAATAGTAGGTCAATATTTACACCACCAATGGCAAACTTATCAGAAATTTTTATAAAGTCGTCCAATTTTGGGTTAGTTTTCAAATCCATCGCACTCAAACATTTATATTTATTAGTGTCGGTAAAATCGTACCTAAAAGAATAAAAATTGTATTTTAGATTTGATCAAAACAAAAACATATTAAATGTCTCTGGTTAAAGATTTCATTTACAATACTAACCATTTTTCTAAATACTCTATAATTCTTGCAAGTAAACAATCTGCTCCATTTTTGAATATAGTTGTTTTATCGGAATTGTCACATTTTCGTATTAACGAAAGTGCAATCGATCCATAAAATTTTTGCTCCCTTTTCATTATTAAGGATTTTCTTAATGTAATCATTATTTCAAATAGTTCTACGGCTAATGCAGTTTCGGATTCTAGCTTCGAAATGGCTGCATTCATAGCGGTACCGATGTTTAAAATAAGTCCTAAAATATAAAGAAAATTAGCTTTAACATTTTTTAGCTAAATTAAATCGTTAAGTAACTTTGATCTTTTAATTGTTTTTTTTGTCTCATTTGCAAATCATTCGCAAATCAAAATTAAGGAGGTAAACTATTTGAAAAATCACCAAATTTTTTTTACTTTATCTTTACAATTTCTTATATGCTATGGATAAAGCCCGAAACTGGGTAAATCTAAAATATGCAAAAGACGGTTGTTAAAATGGACATGTCAAAAGATATTTTGATATATGTCTGATTAGTTTTTTTTTAATCGAATTAGCTATAAGAAAACATAATATACATACCTAAATAGGCCTCAGCAAGTTCATCCTCAAAAAATTGCCTTAACATTGGAGGGGAAGATTCTTTTGATAAAAAATATGATTTAACTGAGACAAAATGTTTGAGTAAACGTTCAACTGCTGGAATTAATGACAGCCAGCGTGTGGGAACAGACCGTAGAAGCTCGGACCAGTTTTCTTGACAAAAAACATAGAATTCCTTCAGTTCAGTTATTTTCTTTGTACTGCTACTAAACTCATTATAACACTTTATGACAATAGTTTCAATGTCATATCTAAGAGAATTTTGACCATATTTTCCGGCATTATGTATAATATGACATACACATCCAAAAGGCACAATATTTGTGTTATGTTTCCGAAGCTCTGTGATTACACTCTGCTTTTTTCCAAAATTGACCGCGGCATTGTCAGCGCAATAAGCAGTAACATTATTAATGGATAATCCGGCTTCATCAAGGCCGTCCATTAGGCACCTGGCAATGTCCACCGACTTTTCTGACGTACTCGCGTAAAATTTTAAGAGTTTTGTGTTCACACCTTTTTCCATTTGAAAGTATCTAACAATTAAGGGAAATGTTTTAATATTTCCCTTATTCGAAGCGTCAGTTGCTATAGAAAACGGTTGATCATTTTGTAAATCTTTTTTAATAATATTTTTACTCTCGGGACCCAATATTTTAGTTGCTATTTTATTTGCCTTTGTTCTTCCGCAAGAATATTTTTCAGCTATTTTGGAGTCTTTAAATATCAAAGGGAATAATTTTCCGGCACATTCTGCCGACACATAGCTTTGGGAATGTTTTATTGCATGAAAAACAAACGCACATTCGGCTAATGCTATATTATCTTTGTCGGAAGCAGAGGCTGAAAAGAAGTGAGTGACTAATTTTGTTTTCTCAACATTTTTAACATGTTTGTCAGTTTTCATATGTTTTACAATGTCGTTTTCCCCACCATGTTTAATTGAAAACTGACAACGGCACACTCGACATTGTGCCTCACTAACCTCACTTGGTAAATTACCTTCCCGAATCCAATCATATTTTTCTTTCCAAGCTTTGTTAAACTTTACATCCCACTTTTTTTTCTTTGCATCATTAGCATCATCATGTTTCTTGGTCGGAAAATCATTTAGCAAGGCTTGTTTTGGGTTTTCACTTGTTTTAAGCAACATAGACGATTGAACTTCACTGTCCTGATCCTCTTCCTCCTCTATATGTTGTCCAACCCAGTCTATTTCAGATTCACTGCTTGAGCTTGAATAATTCATATTTAAAATTTAAAACTTTACTTTCAACATCAACGGCGCATAAAAACGACGCAGACCCGAACCTGGTGAACCACACTGAATAAAATAAACTCCATAGGATCGATCGAGCACAACCACAAAATCTTCGGCATCAGCGCAGCGTTCGTCCTTACATAAATACTCTGTTTCATTCCCATATAAAAGATGGCGCTGTAGAGATTACGATGTTTGTAGAGATGGGCGAAATGACCGATGATTTTTATTGTATCGGTAGCATATTAATAATTTTTTAATATTATTTTAATGTAAATTCGGGATTAATTAGGAGATTTCAAAAAAATCGGGAGGTTTGTAGCATAGTTTAAAAAGCGGGAGGGAATGTGAGAAATCGGGAGTCTCCCGCCCAAATCGGGAGGTATGGCAGCCCTAATCTAATACATGCATTCACTAATTAGCATAATAAATGCACAAAACCTTACGTACTCTTGGAACCAACCACCAATAGAAATCTTCACTCTTTTCTTCTTTATTTACAACAAGTTTCCGGGATGAAATTTCACTTATTACTAGTTCCTGTTACTTGTTACTTAAATGGCGGATCGTTGATCTATTGTTTTAAGAAGACAAAAGCCAGCGCGGACACGGCACACTATGTTATGTGCAATTTCATTCGATTTCCTATACTTTTACAAGGCTACGTGATATGGCTGACGACTCCTAGACCAAGCGCTAACCCACAATTATATTTTTCACTATTTCTTCCTATTTTTTCAATTGAATTAGCACAAATTACCAGAAAAATTCTAAAGAAATACGCTTTAATCAGGCTAAACTAAACACACTGTCACAGTTAAGCCAGATGGTAGTACCTGCGTCCTTGTATCCTTTGTTCGCTCTTCGTTCCGTCTCCGTAGTGCAATGTGGAATTAAGTTGACAAGGTTGCCAAGTTTACAGTATTTTCGCTGTTTTTTTTTCTGAGATGATAACGAATATTGATACTGTTGTTTAACAAATCATTAATAAAAATATTATAACCAGAGAATGTTGAATAATGTTATTTATCGTACCAACTGTACAAGCATCTGTACTAGAAGAAAAAGTGACGGGAATCACTTGACTCGACGTGACTCATTATCCATGGATCATAAAAAATAAAAACAACCGCAACAAGGATAAATAAATAAATAATGTGAAAATTCATGTTCAGTTGATGACGCAAATGCCATGCTTAGATCTGAATCAAAATAGCTGCTTGTTTACAGAAATATTATTGCCGATAAATTTTATGGTCTACCGGATTTCCATTCCGATTTCGTTTATTATAGGTAGGTACTTCTACTCATGTGATGGGTCCCTAATACTGTCGGATAGACAGAAAAATAGCCTATTATTTTTGTTTAAATCAAAAATAGATGTGAAGAAATAGTCCATGCTTAAAGTGGAGTTGACAGTATCGGAACAAAAGAAAAACTGAAAGTTTTCCTCCACAAAGTGTATTGGAATACAAATATTCAACTAGGGGTTTCTACATGTAGAACGTAGAAACGTTCATCATCAGGATACAGAAAAAGTTTGCTGATGGTTTTAGCAGAAGAGAAAATGGTAAAAAGGTATCAAACCTTAATGGAGCTTTTATGGAATCGAAAGGGTTTTATATTCTGTGGAAGCCTGTTGAAGACAACTGG
The DNA here is from genome assembly GCA_963969555.1 of Polydrusus pterygomalis. Lineage (NCBI taxonomy): Eukaryota > Metazoa > Arthropoda > Insecta > Coleoptera > Curculionidae > Polydrusus > Polydrusus pterygomalis. The sequence goes on along the minus strand of OZ018378.1, from coordinate 22,708,605 downwards.
CAAATGTAGCGAACTTCTTAACATAGTATAAAACAAAGTCGCTATCCTGTCTTAGGTGCTTAAATCTTTAAAACTACGCAACGGATTTTGAAGCGGATTTTTTTAATAGATAGAGTGATTCAAGAGGAAGGTTTTTATGTATAATAAGCGACCCGCCCCGGCTTCGCACGGGTGGAATTTCGGAAAGTGGCATGCTGGGTACTAATATATCGGGTTTGTTCGGGTTTGTATTTATACCAGCGGGTTGCAACGCATGCCGGGTACACGCTAGTTTACTAATATTTAAGCTACTTACTGTCGTATACAGATTATGTCTGCTACGAGTAAGGTATTGGTGAATATGTATCACGATGTGTAAAAAGGTTAATTTATTTAGAAAAATAAATTTACTCCACTCGTAAATAAAAATGCCTCTAAGAGTAAGGATTCGCAGTCCTGTAAACTGTGACCTGCAGGTCGTGCGCGGTGGAAAGCCAGGAATGCACCTCAATACCCTTTTCTGTATTATAAACACTCTCTTGACGTAGAGGAGGCTCCCCAAACACAAATACCATAATGCAACCGAGATCCGACATAAGCGCTATAAATAGAAAGAAGCTCCCCAATAGAGAGAAATATTCTTAAATTTCTAATCATATATGTTACACAGACTAATTAGAGATGTGTCATTCGTTCATTTTAGTGGGATTCTATCAATCGGCGATTGATACTGAAAATGATCGAATCTTTTCAATCGATCGTTTCAATCGATCATTTTCGGCAATCGCAGGTGAAACGATTGGTATTGACATTCGCGCGTCCGAATCGGTCCGGTCGTTGATTGTCGATCCCACTCGTGTCAATCTTTTAAACGAACGATTGACCAGTACAGTTACAGTATTGAAACTTTGTGGCGCCAACCGCGAACGGCACCGTCGTTCGACGTCGTTTCAATCGGTGATGCATGATGCATGGGCATGCGCATTTATATTGATTTCGAAGCGAAGCCAATCTCGGCCATCGGTTCGATCGTTCGATCTCCGATCGGTCAGTGCCAGTAGTCACGTGACGATTGATAGATTTAAGCAGAGCAAGATTCGATCATTCAATACTTAAAAGTGATTGAATCCACGTGATCGAATCATTCACGAATGACACATCACTAAGACTAATAAGCTGAGAACACAACAAAGAACAATAAAATGTTCTGGTCATGTGTAACCCGTTTCCACTTTTTTTTTATGATCGAGCACAAGCACTATAGGAAAAATCCTTTAAGGCTCTCTGGGAGCGGTGCGTGTGCGAAGAAAGCGATTCACGTTTTTCTTGAATCGTTGGAGGTTATATTCGGTTGGAAACACGGTCACTAAAAATTTTGAGAAATCCGATCTGGTAATATTATCTTCATTACCAACTTTTAAATCGAGGTCAATATCAAGATTTTGCCTTATCTGTTCTGGTAAAAGGAAATTTTGTTAAACCATTCAAGCATCAGCACAAGTTTTCGAGTTCTTCTTGGTTTAAAGACGAAACTATAAATATAGATCGAGTCGTCCGCGAACAAGGCCGCTGCCTACTCAGGATGTATATCCCCCAAAAAAGATCATTAATTAATGTAACAAACAAACAATATCGGTCCCAACACAGATCCCTGCGGAACCCCCAGATCGACGTCGGTCGTGCCCGATGCAAACGACTTTCTCCCTGAAACCGAATTGACATGTGACACAGAAAAACTTTTTAACCACTGAAGATGATCTGAGAGGAGATTTTTTAGGTCCTATTTAAAATAGATTTATAATCAAATATATTTATTTTAAGTTTTTTATCGTAATTTACCAATTTTTTTCAACGCTGATCTGCTACCTCCAAAAATTTACAGCCGAGGGGTTGCTAGCCTTCTTAGCCCCCCGATAAATCCGGAACTGCATTCGGGGACACTCTCAAAAGAGCAGATTACCTATATAACCTATGAAGCTGATCTAGAGTTCAATAACGAAACGGATAGTTAATATTTTATTGTAGAATAATACTCTTAGAAAAAGACAGCAAATTATTCTTTATTCATTGTATTCCATGCATTCATTGTATACTATATTTACTGGGTTAAAGACTTTAACATTCTATGGGAAATTGACTCTCCAAAATTTTATTAGCATTTATTTTGCTAACCACTTAGGCATGAATGTCTAAAATCAAACTAACAAGATCCTTTCATATTAAAGTATTGATAATAAGGATGTGCCACTATTTAACAATAAATGATCAAAAGTTGTGTTAACATACATTTATTGTAAACATAATTGCTATAATCAGCGATAAAAGTACAGCATCGTGTAACTCTAACTATTCACACTACTATAAACTACAACCACTCCTACAGAACAATTAAATTTTTATTGCATTGTCTATAACTTGTAAACATTAATCTGGAAATAAAATGATGGCCTCAGTACGCGGAGTGCATATTTATTTATATCTGTTGACGTTTGGGGGTTATGATTTGTTTGTAATCCTTAAAATTTAAAAAAATAGTGTTAATGAAGGATTGGCAAGGCTGTTCAAAAGGTTTTTAAATTCTTTAAAAGCAGCTAACCCCAATGACATCATTAGTATTTTTTTATTATTGCTTAATTACTATTATAGTTAAAGAAAAAGTGAGAAGACTGTTCTTGAAAGTATTAGTTCCTCAAGAAAGGTCAAAAAATAATATTGCCAAGAATGCAGTTCCTTTCTCTATATGAGTAGATATCACTAAAGGGCGGAATATATGCAAAATGCATATATCACAGTTCGCATCATATGTGATTTTTTTTTTATTAATAACTTTATTTGAAATTTGACTTTGGCATCAAGTTCTGCTTCGTTCGAGATGAAAATTAAGCAAAAAAAATAGTAGTCACGTGATTGGCATTATATGTCCAATTTTAATTTTTTCCAAAAAATAATTTAAAAGTAGGGTTATTTCTGAAAGTATCGAAAAAAGTTATTAGAAAAAGTTTTTTTTAATGCAGTTTCTAGCCCACGTGCAGAATTTTAGCTGCATAAGATAATTTTGATTTTTTACCCATATTTTGTAAATTGCGCCAATTTTGCAAAATAAGACTCAACGCAACCTATACATAAAACTTCCTAGTTTTGACAATGCTTTATTTCAGATAAGTGTATTTTCTTTAAAGTAGAGCCATATTAAATATGTGTTTTTTTACAAAATCAAAATTGGGCTATTAAAATTTGGTCGCATGTGATGCAAAGTTTATTTGTTTTTGACCCTGTATAAGGTAACTTCATAAAATAAGTATTTTTGAAAACGTAGTTTGTGTCTGAAAGTAATACACCCTAATATTACGACAAAAAAGAACACAGTCTCATCAGTAAAGTGTTCATTAAGAAGTGGAACATAAATTTTAGTGGTGGGTAAAAAATAAAAATTATCTTATGCAGCTGAAATTTTGCTTGTGGGCTAGAAACTGCATTTAAAAAAACTTTTTCTAATAACTTTTTCTGATATTTCAGTTTTGAATTATTTTTGGGAAAAAATTAAAATTTGACAGATAATGCGAATCACGTGACTACTATTTTTTTTGCTTAATTTTCATCTCGATCGAAGCAGATTGATGCCAAAGTCAAATTTCGAATAAAGCTATTAATAAAAAAAATCCCATATGATGCGTACTTTACTGGTCACACTGTATATGGATTTTTTTTGCATATATTGTCAATTTTATAATAAAATGCATATTTTTCATAAATTCTTATTTTAAGAGCATATTTTTATGTTTTCGGCTTTATCAAAAAATTTTAAACTTTAAAGGTTAAATGTCCAGTTCGGTACTTATTTCAGGGATTTTCTTGCTTAACAAACTGTATTTATATCGATTTGTAATACATAGGTACTTCTGTTTTAGTTTATCGAAAGATTTAAGCATTTATGAGGGTAAACCATGCATCCAACGAAGTTGTATCTTGGCCTTATATTTTGCTATCTAAGTTGCAGTATTGTCCGATTACATTAGTAGATGCTGAAAGACAGTGGCGTAGCCAGGTGGGGGCCAGGGGGGGCGCCTGCCCCCCCCCTCCCTCCTTGCATGGCGCCCCTTGCCGCTTGGTGCCCGTATGCAAAATAAAAATAAACTTTAATTACACCCTGTAACATTTATTGAAATTGAAAATAATTTAGTATTCTATTATATGTATTTTGAAAAACAAACACCATATTTTTAATAATAATAATAATAGTGATTCATAAAGCGCGCCCATATATGTTCGCCCCTCCCGCCCCGCAAGGCTGGCTACGCCACTGCTGAAAGAAGCTTATCTTTGTATAAACACATTTTTACTATGAAGACAATCCTTTTTAGTTCAAAATTTTGGAAAAAATTTAGTAATAAATGCTTTTTATACAATTTTAGGTTAAAAAATTGAAAAAATTTGCATTTTCTTAAAAATAAACATATTTTTAGAACCCAATGTGTTTCTTAACCTCATTTTACTAAAATAAATTAAGAAATATTGCATACCAGTATGCATATTTTAAATGCACATATTTTTGGCTGAATTTAAGTATATATAATCTTCCCTTTATTTATCACTATCAGATGTAAGTATATGCAGTGATGTTATTATGAAAATTTTTACCCACACTTGTATAAATATTGTACAACTTTGTAAGAAACATGTAAAAAAGCTAACCGGGGCGGAAACTTTGATTGTGAATTATGTTTGTCAATATCATTACTACTGTCACAGCCAAAGTTACCTGGTTAGTTAATTATTGTTAAAACCCTTTGTGTAACCCAACATAAGTGTCTGCAAAATGTCAGTTTTCTGGGCCTACCCATTTTGAAGATATCGCTTTTTAATATATTGACGATAAATTGCGGGCAGCTCCTCCTGGGAGAAAGGGACGGTTGTCTGCATGTATGTATGCACTTTGTGTAAATATTTCTCTCTTAATAGTAATTGTAATTTAATTAATAATAATAAATATTATTTTTCAATGCCAACTCTGGTTTAATGTCCTTTCACTGCCTGCTAACCGGACTGACGCCGCCACTGGTGCGCTTCTAAGTTGCCCAGCTTTAGTTAGTTATCGTTATCAGTTACTTGAATCTACAATAATTAAATTAAATCTCTCACTCTCATTCTCATATATAAACAAAAACTAGCATGTTATTCTTTTGGTTCTCAGGACATTTTAATTATCTTTAAATAATTCTTGACAAGTGGGTATTTAAATGTATGTGCCCCAAAAGCATATAATTAGTAATTCAGATTTCTATACCAACTAATAATTTAAACATTTTCTTAAAATTTGAATCGTTTTTTAAATGTTAAATTTGAGGATTAACTATGCCAAATTTTTTTTTTATTTTTCGTGTTCTTCAAAAAGCGATCAAACACCTGTCTTGATTTTTCTCGCCAGAGTGGCTAAGCCAGGAGATCTCTTTCTGATTGATGATCATCAACCAGAGTACCAGAGATACAGAAGAGAAACGAGAGACGAGATAAGGCAAGAGAGAGAAAAAAAAATGGAAAGATCACCTTTGGAGTTATGAAAAAATATATTTTACATCCTGTGAACAAGAAAAATGTTAAGTTTATTTAATTACTCAAAAGATACCAATAACCTTATCTAAAGTTCACTGATCTGCTATGTCATCGCCCAAAACAGTGGCCGTCTAATATAGACAGACTACTTAAAATTTAAAATTAGAATTTATGGTCAATAAGCCTGCACAATATCCGATGGTAAGAAAAGAATATGAACGTTTGTCGTACTTGTATGTTCATGATGTCATAATAAATGCTATTAAAAGTAAAAATACCCTATAATACAGTAACGGATTTAAGGGGAGGTGGGTCGCCCCGCGATCCAGTCTGTTAGATTTTCGTTGGGTATTTATCAGTATTCTTTGATTATGTCTTTTTTCAAGAAAATTAACTGTGATGTAGAAGTAGAAATGGATGAATTACGTCTTTTTGAACCCATCTAGGTAAATAATGTTTCCTGTACGTGAATGAGAAGAGCGGAAATAAATTTTTGTTAAAGTTGTTTTACTTTAGTCCCCCGCTTTATAAAATACTATTACGCTATACTCTCGACTAATTTTTAAAAATGAAATGAGGTTAAGTCAAAACCGAAACCCAAACGAACAACTGAGATAAAAATCCGTGTTTCACCTTGAATCACTAAACTGATTTTTAAAATCAGATCGATCCAAATCTCTGTGCAAATCGAACACGCCTCAGTACTAATATATTATGTAATGTAATTTAATAGTAGAATTTTCTTTAATTTACACATATATTGCTAGGGTTAGGACTATAGGACTACGAGGAGGGTACGAGGGTCGATGGTAGTGCAATGCTTTTTGCATACATTAATTGCACGCCACTGGCTAGTAGGTACCAAAGTTTACGGAGTATATTATACTGTAAATTATGCCAGTAACATCTATTTATCTTTTTTTAATTTATTGTTATGTAAGCGACCTTGTTGACCTGATTTTTATTGATTGTTACCATAATAATTATCAATGTATCATATCAGATGACATTATTTTATTATGTATTAAGTATTAATATGTGTTTTTTAGAGCGTATGAAAAATAATTATAAACTCTATTATAGCGGTGTATACCGTGTTTAAAAAGACGTAAAAGTAAAATAAATTTTTACAAGATTATTGGTATTTTGGTTGTGATCGGGAAGCACTTAGTTTCCTGTCCATGGAGCTTCGAACATTGGCTGAGTTCCTTTTAGTTACTTTTAAACAGCGAAACAAAACCGTTAGGCACTTTCCATTTGCTTGATTGCTTCTTTTAAACAGCAAAGCAAAGTAAATACCGTTGCTTGGCTGAATTGTTAAAGAAACGCTTCGCGAACAACTCCATATAATCGAATGAGAAATATAGAGGTGCATACTTAACCGCGGCAAGGGAAAACAAATCTTTATTGCCTGTTTCGTCTTAAAAACTTTCCTTTTTAAGTACCCCTATAAAAGTTGTCCAAAGGAGTGAGGTCTGGAGACCTCGGTGGCCATTTAAAGGGTCCCCTTCAACCAATCCGTCTGCCTGAAAATACGGCAACCAGATATTCACGGACAAGTCTTGCAAAACGGGGAGGCACACCATCTTGTTGAAACCAGATGTACATTATATTGAAAACAAACCCGTGTCCACCCATTTTTCCTGCTTCCTACCGAGTCACAAATTATTACGCCAAGATTACCGCACCCGCCTATCTAATAAACAAAAGCCTGCCTGGCCTATATTTCATATAAGAGGTTTACTTGCTTCACCCACATGCATTAAATAGATGTATTTTATTCATTATATATGCCTGTTTTACGTTCAAGACGACTGTAACTCGTAAGCCATTTTTCAGATGGACTAAAATATTGCGGAACGATGAATTAGCGGTATAATCACAGACAACATGTAATATAAGCAGTGGCGGCTCGTGACTAGCGAGTCAGGGGGGGGGGGGCGCTGGCTTTAAATAAAAAAAAAATTAAAATGTCTATTATTTTCGAAAGTACGTGTCTGTTTTTTCTAACTTTCTCGTTGTGAATTTTAATTTCATCAACATAAGCACTACTTAAACAAGTTAAAATATTACTTTGTCCTAACATCTCAAAACTTACCACATTATGACGATTTTTTGCACTATTTTCATGTTTTTTTATTTTCTCTGAAAGATGTTTAAAGTCCTGCATCCCATTTATAGTCCAATTATTATCCCCGTCAAAAAGAAGCCACACGAAACAAAAAAAAAGAATTATTTTCCTCACAATCGCATATCCAGGATTTTTATTATATATTTCTTTGTCAAACTTACGTGTAAACTGTGCCTTACTTTTACATTTTGATTGTACTATGTTCAATATTGGTAGTGGCAGACGCGTTGTTTCTCAAAGTAAGCCTACCTACGTTAAATTTAAAAGGGCAAAAAAATTAAATTTAAATATCGTTTTTAAAATATTGTTGATAATTACTTTTTTTCATGGCTCTTGGGGGGGGGCAAATGCCCCGATGCCCGCCCCCCCCCTAGCTACGCCGGTGGGACTCATTGCAACCGAGCTTGGTAGCCAATCCCTGGCGGTGCAGTAAAAATTATGGAATATAATATACTAGCTTTAAGGACTAGTTAACTTTTTTTTTAACGGACCCTGGTTAGTTTAGTAAAAAATAGAAAATAGGTGTTAATATGTTTATTTTTGTAATTTCTTTTTTGATTTCTATTTTGGAATTTTTGTGTGCGTGATAAAGTGCGAATTTTTTTTTGAGGGTGCTAATTTAGATTTCGGGGGTGCTTAGCACCCCCCAAGTACCCCCCTAACTACGCTTATGTACACAACGGTCTAGCAATTTTTGTTGTCTGTCTTACAGTAGGAAAGCGCGTTGCTGTCACATCATATTATAGTATGAAACAGTTGGATAAAGAGTATGTAAATTTTTATACGGAATAGAAGACTTTTTCTCAGTGTAGTGTAATTTAATCCCATCTTATTATTTTCAACTTTTATAGACGCAAAATTAACTTGCACTGACTAACCAAAATCTGAGAGCATTTCTAATGAATTTTATAGTATAATAATTTACAAAAGTTAATTTTAATTTAATGACCCCTTTTTAACACGCAAAAAGGCATGCCAATCTGAAACTTTTATAACCATGTTCCACCGATTCAACACGAAGATAAAATTTGTGAAAGTTGATCCGTCAACTAAACTATTTCGGCTTCAATAAGTCAATCAACCAGATCAACCTACAAACATTTTAATAGATAAAACTTCTTATATAACTGGTTCAAAGTCATATACATGCAAAATTACATGAACATGAGATCTTGCTGCTTGTAATAATTGATAGGTAGGACGTAGATGTAAGTAATTTGACTATACCGAACAACAGAAAGTTGTGAAATTCAAATAGCAAAAGAATTAATGGAAATTGTGACAGCTATATAGTGCTTCTAAATATACCTACTGGGCTATTGTTATATTCTTAAAGATTAATGTAAAATGTCATCAAAAGAGGTGCGGGCATGGGATACAAAACAAGGGGCTTACCAGAGGCGCAGCCCGAAAATCTGTCTGGGGGCAACTTAATAACAACCATGACCGTCTACAATGTTAATTAAAACAAATATAGAATTCTCAGGTCATGGCAGAAGGTGTTAAGTATTAAGGGCAGAGTTCTCAAAGTCAATCATGTATAAAAGATCTATAAATGGTTTGAATGCAGGGGTAACTTCCGGAACCTTGCAATTATAAAAAAAAATAATTAGTATCTAATTTTGAAAGGGCTGTTCAGGGAGGCATTGATGAATAGTATGCCGGTATTTTTATTTAATAAATGCACAGAAACTTTAAAAAAAGCAGTTTTTTGAAACTACTAAAATTGCCACAAAATCCTTGAACGTATACCTACATGTCGATTTTCAGAACTGATGTAAAAGCAACAATTTTTACTGGTAATACGATATTTTGTAGTCTATCTAGATGTCAATATGTCCTAAAAATTCTAGAGAATAATATGTGTTTGTTTTAACAGGAAAGGTTCCGTAATTGCACAAAACACGAAAGTAAACAAAATTATGACCGGCTGACTAACATCTGCCTAGCTCTACCAGCTCCAGAACATGTCTGTCTTTCTTCTTCGTATATGCCAAAAGCATAAAAATAACTACTCTGATCGAATGCGATTCGTCAATAGTCAAATCAAATTGACGATAGAAAATGGCGTCGTTAATCCCACCTTAACGAAGTGGTTGGGGGGATGAGAGACCCGCAGCCACGTTTTAGTTAATACCTACAGTAAATATATTTTTGTGTTTTGTTAAATAAGCAAAAATATACGTAATTTATATTAGAATTTTCAATTTCAAACAAATTTGAAGCGAAATTAAATACAACTTAAAGGTATAACAATAACAATGGAGATCCCATAGCAAATAGGTCCCAGAAAATGGGTTACGTAAGAGTATCTTTCAAGAAAGAAATTTATTTAAATAAAAACTAATTCAAGGAAATAACAGACTTAATCATAATTTACAACAAACCGATTTCGCTTATTTCATGGAATTATAATAATATGTATTTGCAAATCAAATTTACAATAAGAAATTCAGAAAATACAACACTAATTAATTATTATTAATATTAATTTGCGTGCCGCAATAAAAACAGCGCCTGGGGTCTGGGTAATCATAAATTATTATAATTAGTCCAGGAATGAAAAATATTATAATTTTGAAAATGCTTTAAATTAAAAAACTGTGGAAAAAGATTATTTACACAAACTGGAAATTTTTACACATTAGATAGAGTCAACTTTATCTAAAAACAAAGCATTTCGACAATTGACAGCCACATATAACATTAACAGCTGATACTGGTTTCTTCCTAAAAGTACCCAGTTCAGTAGTGGACCGTAGCAACTGTAGCAAGCTCATGCGTCAGGTTTTTAAGTGTTTCTGCAACTGTTTCTGTTAAGGTGGGAGTATCAACATGCTTGCCAACCTATAACCTATTTTGCGTAGATTTATTTGTGTTTACTAGCTTTTATACAAAATTTAAAGAAAATCCGTATCGACTTGATATTCTATAGGTAATAATTGACATATTTAATAAATATCAAGGAATTTCATAACTTATTTTAGGAGAATTGTATTGCGAAAAATATCGGGTAAGATTTTTTTCTACATTATTATGTCATTGTCACTCATTGTTCTTTCACTATACAATTCTCCCAAAAGTAGCAATGAAATAAATTGATATTTTTGTAATATATCAGATAAAAACCTAAATAATGTACCGACGATATTGATTTTCTTTAAATGTTAGTTATTAAAATAATAAACTCAAAAAATCAACACGAAATAGGTTATAGGTTGGCAATAGATTGAATGACGTTGAGAATGCAACCTTAAGACTTTAGCCACGGTGCGGCTGACGACAGAGCGAGATAGACACTTCATTATCTTTATCACAACAAGCCGACAAGACGCCAAATGCAAAGGTCCACCGGGTTATTCGCAAGTTCCACAATGTTTCCACGTGAAAATGAAAATAAACACCAATTTTTCTCTAGAATAATTCGCCGTTGTCGAAGAAATCCAAAAACTCACACTTTTGGTTTTTATTTGAGCTTCAATTGACTCAATTTGTAACTATTGTGAATTTACCAGTGCTATGACGACGCATAATGCCGGTTTCAAGAAAAGCTGTTGGCTAAGTAGGTACAGGTATTGAAAGTAATCCCGGCGAAGAACTAACAACATTGAACCTAATGCTTCCAAACCATAGAGCCATGATATATACCTGTTTTTTAAACTTTGAATCGTTGAGGCCTTTACTTGATGGAAATTCATTATAACTCAATGAAAGACAATTTATTTTGTCAAATTTCCACTTTTATTTGAAAAACGTTTTCTTTACACGACGCGTTTCGCTACATTGTAGCTTCTTCGGGTATATGGTGCTAACTAATTTTATTTCAGTACAATAAGAAAATGGCTTAGATACTTAATTACTGAATTCAGGTATACACATTACAAGCCTAATTATGTAATTATATTTTCTTAAAACTGTTTAGGTATTGTAAACTTAAATATTATTGTCGGTATATATCTTAATCTTATGGGAAATCCAAAGAACCCTATTTAGATTATTGACACAGATTTAGAAAATTTTAGAAAACAAGGATAATAATTCGGGGGTTTCTCTTGCCCCAAAACTTATATAGGCCAAACAGGTCGATCATTTAAAACTAGAATTTTGGAACATAGAAGAAGTTTTCTCAGTCATAAAACCGACTCAACTTATTCTAATCATCTTTTACAGGAACAACATAATTTTGATAACAAATTTAAAATTTTACACATTGAAAACAAGGGTCAAAAACTTAATATTTTAGAAAGTTTAGAAATAAATCGATTGAAAAATGCCGGTGCATTATTAAACGACCAATTAGAACTAAATAGTTCCCCTTTGCTAAATCTGTGTCAATAATATAAATAGGGTTCTTTGGATTTCCCATAAGATTAAGATATATTATACCGACAATCATATTTAAGTTTACAATACCTAAACAGTTTTAAGAAAATATAATTAAATAATTAAGCTTGAAATGTGTATACCTGAATTGAGTAATTAAGTATCTGGACCATTTTCTTATTGTACCTACTGAAATAAAATTAGTTAGCACCATACACCCGAAGAAGCTACAATGTAGCGAAACGCGTCGTGTAAAGAAAAAGTCTTTCAATTAAAAGTGGAAATTTGGCAAAATAATTTGTCTTTCATTGAGATATTATACCTACCTAATTTACATCAAATCGTGTTACATTTATTTTTTGCAAAAGTACCATCGCTTTATCTCGATGTTTACTATATTTAATTATGTGAGAGTTGGTCCTAGTTGGTACAACCAGTTATTTGACCTTAGGAAAAATTCGTTGCGTTTCATTGTCAAGGTTGTTGAGGCCGACAGTATTTCAATAATGTTTTATTAAAATTTGTACCGAGCTAATTATTATCAGTAATCATGTGAATTGTTACCTACTTTTACTACAATTTGTTTGGGCAAAAAAACTGCCATTGGCGTACCAAAAACTGGGTGGACCACCCGCAAACGTTTTCAGGGGCCGCCTCTGTATAACGAATGGAAAATCATACCTAGAGGTCTTATTTTCATTACTATTAGGTTCAGGTTTATGAATTTTTGAATTCGTTGCACTGCACTATAGATACATCGGGAAAATTTGAAGAAATACACTGATTTTTTATTAATAAATGATCCGCAAATTTATACACTGTTTTTATTTTAAAATATTATCTCCAAGTCCCTTTCTGAGGCTAGAAATTTGACTAGGAAAGTCAATGGACAAGTCTTTATGGTATATCGTTTGTAAATTCCGCGCTTTCACCTATAATAATTCTTCTTCACTTAACGAAGTTAAATTCTCAGGATATAAAAAATAAAATTAGTTATGAAATGAAATAGTAATGAAAAGCAAAGCTGGCAGCAAATTTTGAAGGGACCGTCCCCCCCCCACCGCGGTTTGGGGGTCTGCATTGGGTAAGTAAAATAATCAAATAATCACGCAGGAGGTAAAAAGCTAAAACTCACTCCTTATATAGCAGGAACAGAAACGGGTGGATAACAGGTACCCATATGAAATGGATATTATCTTTAATGACAAAATAGTATACTTTGTGCAAATAGGTAATTTATTACACGTATGTCTTTCAACTAAACAAATATTTTAAAAGTTTTTCGTATATACATATTATTTAGGCCAAGATCGTCAACAAGAGCTTTTAGAAGCATATTATGTACATAATATAAGCTGAGACAATTTGTTGGGTTGGTTGTTTTATTTGTCAGCAAACCTGCACAGTAGTGCACAACAAAATGTATTTTTTAAGTTATAATAAAGCATCTATGCATCTACCACGCCTATTAAACTTAACTATTTCACAAACGGTCGCAGAGGGTAGCTATAACTATAGTTATAATTTTCTAAATTCTCTGACTCAAGTAAGTTAATTCTTTAGGAAAAGGTACCATAGACATTTACCCTTAGATCAGCAAACAATCAACAATAACAGAATTCTTTTTAGTTGCTTTTAAATAGCAAAGCCAACGGCTAAGTTGAGCGATTCCTTTTAAAACTTTCACTCAGCTCAGCAAATATATTTTCCTCCTCCCTTGCCGCGGTTAAGTATGCCCATCTATATTTCTCATACGATTATACGATTTGTTCGCGAAGCGTTCCTTTAGCAACTTAGCTAAGCAAAGATTTTTAATTTGCTATGCTGTTTAAAAGAAGCAAAAGGATAGCAAAGACTACAAGAGATACACCGAGAAAACGTAACAACAAAAATGGTATACGTTAAAAGGAGAGACCGAAAAGTCAGGTGCAGCTGACCATGCCTGGAAACATGGTCACCATATCATGTGGTCAGAAGCTGAAATCCTACATAAGGAACCACACTGGAGGAAAAGAAAGTTTAAGGAAGCTGCTGCTATTCACCAGAACCCAGGCTGCTTTAGTAAACCATCATTAGACATAAGAAATATCTGGAAACCTTTGCTAGATAGATGTAATCTTAGGATAAGATCGCGTGCCAACTGAACGCATGACTGCATGCACCCACCTCAGTTATGTTTCAGTGCACCTAGCTAGTATAAATAGTCCTGTAGTTACTTTACTTATTTAGTATTCACCTAAAGACGACTAGAGATACTTACCTGTTGAAACGTTGTGATTTAAAACAAATAAAGACAATGGAAGTCCAAAAATCTTTCATCATTCAACAAAAATGGGGCCGAGCCGGTTCTGGAGTATATTTATTAATGTCGATGAAGAAGGAAAACCTAAATGTTGTGCGCATGCCCATACCTGTTGACCGGCGATTCGTGCGTACAAACGAGTTTTTTCACCAATAAATCTTAACTTTTGTTTGCGCTGTACGGATCTAATGTCTAAGGTAAGTACATATTTAAATAGCTATACCCATTAATAAAGAAGTCAATGAAACATAAATTACCCGTTTATGTAAATGCCGGAATCATCTTTATAAATAAACGAAGAACCGAAAATCTTTATGTCCTACAAGGTATTGCCCAAGAAAGTACTTTTTACCATGTTCCATTACCGGTTTTTCTTCATTAAAATATTCGTCTTCTTCTTCTTAACGGTCTGTCGTAAATTATTACACAACTCTTCAACTTGAAGCACCTGATACCCAGCAAGAGTTCAGCGATAAGTATTTCCAATGCCCAAGGAAGCCATTATGAAAAGTTTTGAATCTTATTAATTAGAGGGATAAAAAGCGGCCAAGCTTGAAGATTCTTCTTATTGAGCACGGAAATTCCGGTTCCACTCCAGTTCTTATTACAGGACGTTTTAGCGGACAAACAAGTGGTACCTTTTTCAATCACCATTTTTTAAAACTAGTTTTCTGTGTAGCATGGCAGATTTGAGTTATTTGACAATACGCAACCGATTACTTGGTATGATGACATTAGGATTAGTCAAAGAGTAGTTATTTTTATGCTTTTGGCATACGAGGAAGAAAGACCGACATATTCTGGAGCTGATAGAGCCAGACAGCTGTTAGTCAGCCTGTCATAGTTTTGTTTCCTTTCGTGTTTTGTGCAATTACGACCCCTCTCCTGTTGAAACAAACACATATTCTCTACAATTCTTAGGAGAGATGACATCTAGATAGACTAGAAAATATCCTGTTACCAGTAAAAATTGTTGTTATTACTTCAGTTCTGAAAATCGACGTGTTTACTTTCAAGAATTTTAAGGTAAATTGTGGCAATTTTAGTGGTTTCAAAAAACTGCTTTTTTTAAAGTTTCTGTGCATGTATTAAAAAAAAAAAAACACCGGCATATACTATTTGTCAATGCCTCCCTGAACAACTCTTCCAAAATTAGATACTAATTATTTTTTTAAAATAATTGCAAGGTTCCGAAAGTTACCTCGGCATTCAAGCCATTTATTGGTCTCTTTTATACATGATGGACCTTGAGAACTAGGCCCTTAAACGGGATGGGGGGGGGGAGGTAGAGCTCCTCGACTGTTGCCAAGGGGTATATCGAATATTCCGTGGAAAATAAGAATTATATTGACCGAAAATGGCTTACAGGGAAAAAACGTCAGCATATTATGTTGCCTTAACGTCAACTCGGAATGCGGTTATTTCTGTTTAATCCTCCTCAACCACGGAAAGTGGTGGAACTATAGAAGGAATTTATTTTTCAAGCTGTATCATTATAATATTGTAATGTTAATAAATAAAATAAAAACTTATTTTTGGTGTTTGTTGAAAATTGCATTTTTGACATTTTCGTAGAAAAAAGTATATCTTACATTTTACAACTGTATGGTCATATTATAAACTAAAGGACATGACAGAGGTCACTGAGTTCATGTATCTTATTATTTTCTTCTTAAGTTTAATTTGCTCTTTTGTCACAATCGGCTAAAACAATCCATAAAGACACCATGTAATATGATTGTAAATAGACACTTTTAAGTAGTTTGTCTTTCGTTAATAATAGTCAATGTCTGTTTAAATAGTAAAAGCTGAATGGACATGGCTACCAGGCCAAGCTGGCGATTGGATCTTCCTTCGTAGCTCATCCGCAACTTGTGAAAGGCGCTCAAATAACACTAAGGTCGTTTACACTGAGTTACTGTTAACTCGAGGCAAAAATTCTTCATGCTCTTCTTCGGCCGCAAATAAATCGGTATTTTGTCACTTAAACCATTTTAATACCAGTGTCACGTGTGATTTTATGAGTACATCAACTTCTGTGCCGTTGGTTTTATTGACAAGAAAATAGTTTAGAAAAGTACGATACTGAAATATACTGTACGGGTAGTTTTATGATTTCATAATGTCTTCTCAAAGCTTGTAATTTCGAAACTGTTGAAAAGAGATAAACTTTATTTTAGCAACTATTGGGATACGTTTGCATTTAAGTAATTCAATTAGTTAATAGCTTAAACTAATTAACATTAGTGTTACCAGGTGCTTGTATGCATACATGAATACCATTTAGTTTCTACCTACCTCAAAAAATTACATCATTCTAACGTTTCCTTTATCGTATACCTACCACGCCTTTATTTCATTTATAATTTCTCCCTATAGGTACTCTTAATGATCTGGTATAGTTACATTTTTCTTAAAACAAAGCATTTCTTAACATATTAGGTAGGAAATTGTCATTGTGAGGACAAAATTTACCAGAATTACATGTAGGTAATTAAAGTTGTAGTCAAAAAATTTTGTTTAGTGGGGTACTGAGGTTGCAAACTCAGTAACCCCGCAGGTTTTTAATTTAAAATTAGTAAAGTTCATTAAAATATTTAACATTTCAGTAATTAGCAGAGAAGCAGATGTTCACACCCACGTGCTTGGAACAAAGTTCCCCCAGTTTATTTGGTTGGTTTAGACCTTATTTACTGACTTCTCACATACTCAGTATGTTTTTAAATTTCATCAATTTCTTCATAATATTATGTTTGATGTGCATATCAGATTTTTAATTCCATGAAAGCTCCATTAAGGTTCGACACCATTTTCTCTCCTGCTAAAACCATCAGCACTAAGTTTTATTTCTGTCTCCTGATGATGAACGTCACTACGTTCGAAACATGTAGAGACTTTTCCTAAATAATTTAATTTATTATTAAACTTTGTGGAGGAAGACTTTGAGTTTTTTCTTTCGTTCCTTTATTAGAAAAAGTTTTTTAAATGCAGTTTCTAGCCCACATGCAAAAATGCATGTGATGCAAAGTTTATTTGTTTTTGACCCTGTATAAGGTAACTTCATAAAATAAGTATTTTTGAAAAACGTAGTTTGTGTCTGAAAGTAATACACCTTAATATTAAGGTGGGAGTATCAACATGCTTGCCAACCTATAACCTATTTCGAGTAGATTTATTTATTTTTTCTAACTTTTACACAAAATTTAAATAAAATCAATATCGTCTTCATATTCCATAGGTAATAATTAACATGTTAAATAAATATCAAGGAATTTCATAAGTTATTTAAGGAGAATTGTATATCGAAAAATATCGGTTAAGATTTTTTTAACATTATCATGTCATTGTTCTTTCACTATACAATTCTCCCAAAATAAGCAATGAAATAAATTGATATTTTTGTAATATATCAGGTATTACCTAAAGAACGTGTAGACGATATTGATTTTATTTAAATCTTAGTCAATAAAATAATATACTAAGAAAAACAAGGCGAAATAGGTTATAGGTTGGCAATAAATTGAATGACGTTGATAATTCCACCTTAAGACAAAAATAAAACAGTGTCATCAGTAAAGTGTTCATTAAGTGGAAAATACATTTTAGTGGTGGGTAAAAAATCTAAATTATCTTATGCAGCTGAAATTTTGCAGGTGGGCTAGAAACTGTATTTAAAAAACATTTTCTAATAACTTTTTTCGATATTTTCAGAAATAAACCCACTTTTGAAATATTTTTTGGAAAAAAATTAAATTTTGACAGATAATGCGAATCAAGAGACTACTATTTTTTTGCTTAATTTTCATCTCGATCAAAGCAGAAGTTGATGCCAAAGTGAAATTTCGAATAAAGGTATAAAAAAAATCCCATATGATGCGGACTTTACTGGTCACACTGTATATATATGTAAAATTCCCACACAAGGCGTTTAGACGTGCACCACAAAGCTTACACCTCGCAAAAAATGTATTACTTTTTTCCTTGTATAATAAATACATAGATGAATGAATACCTATTTTTGCTTTAGTTTTATAATGTTTTCACATACTTATTTTGATAGGTACGGGTCTGTAAATATTTTATTTTATAAATAATAAAAAATTTTATGTACGCTAGATATATCTTTAGAAAATATTAGGACTCACTTACAAAATTTAACAGATGGCGATGGTGAAGGTAAAATAACTTAGTCCGGTTCTGTTTCTGTAGCCAACCGCTTAACGTAAAGTATACCAGACTACAACGGGGTGCCATTAATGACAGGTGATGCGGCTGCAAAAACTATAGTCGAAATCGGAGTCCTCAAAAATTATTGTTTATTTAGTGCTTCCCGTCTTAGCGGCTTTAAACATAAAAATTTGCATACATTGTTGTCTGTCTACGAGACGTTAAAGAAACGGTCCGCGCCCAACTCGAACCCGGTTTTAAACATTCTCGGTTATTGCTAAGTGTCTAATTTCTATTGGTCGAGTGTAAATTCAATTAGTTAAACAGTAAATACCACTTGATTTAATTCTTGCTACGCAGTGGGATAAAACTCGAATGTATGTGATAAAGGTTAATAATGTTTCGGGTTTGTTTTATGAAATACTATTTTATATTTTGTTGGTCATTTTAGTATTAAGAGTATCTACATCACCACAAAAATCCTATTTTTTCCCTCCGCTATCACATCAATTTAAATATTGAAAAAGCTATTCATAAACTCTGCTTCTAATATAGCAAATTTACCGATTACCCTTTTCTGCTTATACAGGGTGTTCATTTGAAAACTTCCCACCTCGATTTTCCCGCTTTAAAATGAAAATGTGGAAAATCGCTCGGACCCGTCGATTTTTTTTTCGAGGGGGACATCTTTTGCGTATATTGTCAATCTTGTTACTTCAAGCCCCTAGGAGGGAGGGGGGGTAAGATCTAAATCTTAAATGAATACCCCTATTTTATATAATTTTTTTGGATTCTGCATAAAATTCTGAACATTTTTTAATAAAAGCATTATTAGTCTATACTTAACAGTTTCCGAGATATTTACCTACTCTTGAAAAATGACCTTTTTGAACTTTGACAGCGTCTAGCTTTCTAACTGTGCGTCTTAGAGCAAAACGGCTTACATGTCCCTATCTTCGATTTTTATTATCTTTCCAATAGTGTGAACTTTCGGTTAAACCGGATGTAAGAAATATAGTACTTCCGGTTTGACCGGAAGTTGACACTATTGGAAAGATAATAAAAATTGAAGATAGGGACATGTAAGCCGTTTTGCTCTAAGACGTACAGTTAGAAAGCTAGACGCTGTCAAAGTTCAAAAATGTAATTTTTCAAGAGTCAATATCTCGGAAACTGTTAAGTATAGACTAATAATGCTTTTATTAAAAAATGTTCAGAATTTTATGCAGAATCCAAAAAATATATATAAAATAGGGGTATCCATTTAAGATTTAGATCTTACCCCCCCCCCCCCCCCCCCTCCCTCCTAGGGGCTTGAAGTAACAAGATTGACAATATACGCAAAAGATGTCCCCCTCGAAATAAAAATCGACGGGTCCGAGCGATTTTCCACATTTTCATTTTAAAGCAGGAAAATCGAGGTGGGAAGTTTTCAAATGAACACCCCGTATATCTCATAAACATTTACCCTTAGATAAGCAAACAATAATCACGAAAGCGGCTTTTTTATGGCATTGCGCATGTAAACAAAACCACACAGGAATAGGCATGCGCACCGAAAAATTATCATTTAACGAATGGGGAAAATAGACAGGTCCGGGCTTAAACAAAACCCAGTCGTCTCCACAATATATTAAAAAAAAAAAGTCAAATTAATGTGTGTACATGTTTCGGTACTAGCGATGGTAGACTGTTAACGCGTGCAGATATAAATAGGTATATATGTCGTAGGCTGATAGTGAAATCCGTCATTTCATGAAAAGCCTAATCATATCATGAAGCGTGGCTAAAAGGTATATTGCAAGTGGTTTGTTCGTTGTTCCCCAGAGCATTTTTTTCAATTTTTTCAACTAATATTATTTTATAAAAATAAAATTTAAATTAAATTTTAAAAAAATGCTCTGGGGAACAACGAACAAACCAGTTGCCAATATACCTTTTAGCGTGCAGCATGATATGACTAGGCTTTTCATGAAATGACGGATTTCACTATCAGCCTACGACATATACACTACAGACACTATAATATACAGTACACAATGAACAAAAATATTTTTAAAAGACGGAACCAGTAAGTAAAAAAGAACTATTTATTTAACCATACGTTTTGTTAAATTACAATTAGCAAGTCCAAAACGATACTTTCCGCCACCCTCCCCCACCCCCTTAATAAGTGTGGTCCTGTCTGAAAGGTCTATTCTCTACCATGTCCAGAATAATGTTATTAATTTTGTCTCAGATATTGCGTTTTGTTCCACAGTAAACTCTAGTTATCTCTTGCATTGGAAACAACCACGTGGTTTATAGCTTTTTTAATGTAAGTTTCTTTGGACCAAATGTCATGGTTGTTCTGTTTTATTTAAATAACTGTTGCAGATGCATAGATTATTACGTCATATGGACGTTTCCGTTTACGCCTGTCTTTTTCATCAGTAATATAAGACCTTTTGGTATCGCATTATTGTTATCAGGATATAGGGGTGTGTGTGTGTAGTTTGATAAGTGATTATTTACTATTATCGAAATCTGGCCGTTGTTCAAGTAAAGTCTACTAAAATAGAAAAAAGAAAAGCACAAAGTATTTCTTCACAAGTTTATTAGAATAAGTAGGTGAACCTAGAATAATGCTTAATTTCGAGTGTAGAAACGTTCATCATCAGGAAAACAAAGTAAATAGAACAGTGCTGATGTTGTTAGCAATAAGTGGGATTGAGCCGTAATGGAGCTTTCAATGGTGTACACGAGGTGTAAAATATGAATAGTCAGAATACCGACAAGAATTCAGCATACTGGAAAGTCAAGGGGTAGTGAAAAGGCCCTGTCTTGTGCACTACCCCTTGACTCAAAAATGCTCTATAGAGCTGATCTGATGGGTTTCCAATATTTTATAAATATATTTATATATAATTATAACTGGCTTTGTTCTAGACTGCACGAATAAAACACAAATCCAAGATATCGTTTTATTATCACCATTAAAAAAATTATATTTTAGAGGACAAGGGAAAACCGACGCGACTTTTAAAATTGGAAATTAAAATGATCTATGCATGGTCAACAAATCATATTATAGTAAAATATTTTATAAAAATACCGCCAGACGTCAAACATTTTAACAATTTTAATTAAGAAAAACTGTTATTATTACATATTGAGAGAAATAATTTTCAATAATCAATTAAATTGTCGGTCCAATTATTATCTATTAATTAAACCTTTCTGCAACCAGCGCTAAAACTAGCACGAATAATCATACTTTAACATGTACCTTACTGTATGATTTATATGGAGTTAATGCTCGTATAATACGGTATAATATGTATAGGTACTATGTAAGTATGACTTTTATTGTTTCTATAGAAACAATAAGAAAAACGTATATATGGATATCCCTGATTATACAAACCGAATGGTCTTTTTGTATTAATGTTAACGATTGTCAAAAACAGAATGTTATTTTTTATTATTTCTTTAATAACAAGTAATATTTATTTTTAATTTTATGGGTATTCACATTTGCATCGGCAAACATTTACTTAACCTACCACAATGATAAAAATCTATTTAACATCTGCACAATAAAAATAACAAATAATACGTCAAATTTCTAATCTTTCATTAAACGTCTAGACCAGGGTCGATAATTTTTGAAACCAAAAAAAATAATAGTAGGATGAAACCCATTGGAAAAGGAAGAGAATATAACAAAAATGAAAGACAAAATAATTTACGGGCGATCCGAGGTCGGGAAATGGAAGGGGGTGAGTTTTTAAGGGTAGAAAACGATTTATCTCGATTTCCGGCAAAACTACAAGTCCTATGGAAAAACGTTAAATGGCAAAGTTGTAGGTAATAAAAAGGTCTACAACTTTTTTATTTACACTTTTTTCACATAACCTCAAAATTTATGTGAAAAATTAAAATAACCAAGTTTTTGGTTCTTTATTTTTATCTTTTACAAGAAAAAAATTTTTTTTCACGACATTTGGTTTAAAATCTTTAGTTTTTTACCTTATTTTGACTTAATATCGAAAAAGCACCCTAATTTTCAATCGAAAATTCTCACATCATAATATCTGCTTTTTTAAAAAAGCCGCCTTTCGTTCGTTGAAATCTCTACTTTCTGATAGTGTAAAGAAAATATACTGGTAAATGTGATGAAATTCCCTTTACCTTTAATTATATTTAGAACAACTATTTTCGCATATTTTTTGCGATCTTTATGTTTTAAGGATTTGTAATTTTTTCGTTTACCAATGTAACATGGAATCTGACGTTTTTCAAGTAATTAAAGTATAAATTTTAATAAATAGCTCAAAATTCTACATAAAAATTGAAAAAAAAAATTCTGATTCGAGTTTTTTTCGTTTCTTTGCATTTTTTGAGAACATTTACCATAGTAATGTATATTTTTTTTTACACCATCAGAAAGTAGAGATTTCAACAAACAAAAAGCCCACCGACTTTTTTAAAAAAGCAGATATTTTGATTGAAAATTAGGGTGCTTTTTCGATATTAAGTCAAAATAAGGTGAAAAATAAATATTTTAAAATCAAAAAAATTACGGCGTGTTTGGGACATAAAAAGGTAAGTTTTCACCAAATTTCGTGAAAAAAAATTTTTTTCTTGTAAAAGATAAAAATAAAAAACCAAAAACTTGGTTATTTGAATTATTCACATACATTTTGAGGTTACGTGAAAAAAGTGTAAACACAAAGGTTGTAGACCTTTTTATTACCTACATATTTGCTATTTAACGTTTTTCCATAGGACTTGTAGTTTTGCCGGAAATCGAGATAAATCGTTTTCTACCCTTAAAAACTCACCCCTTTCCACTTCCCGACCTCGGATCGCCCGTAAATTATTTTTCCTTTCATTTATGTTACATTCCCTTCCTTTTCCAATGGGTTTCATCCCACTATTATTTTTTTTCACTTTTTACCATTTTCAAAGCCCTGCTTGCTAAAAAATAAAAAGGTATTATTATCGATCAAAGAATACAAAGTATACATTTTAATATTGACCCAGATAACAATTTACAAAAGGAGGAATGAATAATATTTAAATAATATGCTATTAAGCCATCAGGTAAAAAACTTTTTTATTGACACTAATATTTTTTGATAAATATTTTGAAAACGGTTTGAAATTTTAAACAAATTGCAATTGTACTTTGAAAGCAAAAAAGAAAAGTTTGATCGACATGCAAATGACTTACTTTATAGTTTTGGAAATAATTCACGATTTGTCTCTCATCCTATATTCACATAATATTTTCCCGCAAGAAACGCGCAAAGAAGCCAACCATTCTCTCTCCCCTATTTGTATACGTTAGTGGGAACAAGATGTTTGAAACAAAGTAACAAACTACATCCTAAATATTCACAGCTAAAACCAGTGTAGCCAAGACGGCCCAGACCCCAACATGTAGGAAAAAAAGGGGCCGTCCATGTGCCCCCCCCCGCGGTGTGGGGTCTGCGGGGGTGCTTGTTACGTAGGGTGACCAGATTTACTCTTTTTAAGAGTATTATACTCTTTTGAGTCGGCAAATACTCTATACTCTTACTTTTAGTAATATTTTGCTCATTACACTCTTTTTTTTCAAATATGAATTTGTGCCAAAAAAATAATTCAAATCAACCCAAATAATCCGGTTGATCGCAGCATTTTTACTGTACGAACAGAAAACTTAAAAAACTTTTGTGATTTTGTTGGTTGTGACTTTGAAGGGCTTTTATATCATTCAAAACCCTGATTTTTATCTTTATTACCATGTGTTGAAAAAGTTTTACGACAAATACGAGGCACTAAAGGCTTACTTTTTAAGTGAAGAAAATGCTCCAATTGTTCTCGTACATTTTTTTCAAAATGAAACTACTGAATTATGGCTCTTTTTTTTGCATGCACAATTACAAATTTTTAATGAGACAATTACACAAATTGAAAGAGAGGATATCACAGCTATAGAGGTATCATCTTTCTACTTGGATATTCTACAAAATATAAAGATAGATTGAATAAATCATTTTTTCCATTTACAGCAAAAAACTTACTTATTAAATTGTCAAAAGAAGGCCATGTTAATGAGGATTATGCTTATTCTGTAGCCAAAATGTTTTACCATGAAATTGTCAGTTACTTAGAAATTTGGTCAGCACGATTTGTTGAAAATATTAATGAAATGAAGCATTTTCTTCTTAATTCAAAAATTACGTATAAAGAATTTCAAGAATATTTTCTTTGTTTCTTTAAACATGTAGAACAGTTTTCAATATCATTCAACGACAATGAGA
The DNA here is from genome assembly GCA_963969555.1 of Polydrusus pterygomalis. Taxonomy (NCBI): domain Eukaryota; kingdom Metazoa; phylum Arthropoda; class Insecta; order Coleoptera; family Curculionidae; genus Polydrusus; species Polydrusus pterygomalis. Next base: position 22,683,860 of record OZ018378.1, on the reverse strand, counting down.
TTTTCGATACATATTGTATGATTTCCAAATGTATGGACAATCATTTTGAGAAGTGGGTTGAACAAAAAGAAACTGTTCTAAATAAGTGGAACACAATTTATAAGGATTTTATTGCTGCTAACTCTGAGTTAAAAATTATTAAAGTACTTAGGTACCTACTTATTGAGTTTCTTTTTACGTTACCGGGTACAAACGTAGACTGTGAACGACTTTTTAGTATACCTAATTAACAATTATTGGACAGATGAAAAAAGCCGAATGATTGTTTCAACACTGGAAGAAGTATAATGAAGGTAAAATTTAATATTAATTTAAGTTGTGAGGAATTTCGCTAAAAATTAAGGACGATATAAACCTACTAATAAAAGCCAAATCTTCGGTAAAATATGATTAATATAAAGTACATGCTTATAAACAATAGCTTTTTTTTGTTTAAACCTAATTTTGCTACATTATAAAACTAAAGTTATCGGATACTCTTTTTTGTCTAAAAATTTCTGGTCACCCTATGTTACGCCACTGAGTTGCGGATCTATGGGTGGGGAGGGAGGGGGGCTAAAGGGGCTTTAGCCCCTCCCATAGACATGTAATATATAAGAAGACCAAATTGTTTACATTTTGTCCCGATCAGAAATCGTTTTAATAAGAACTCAATAATGACAAATCTGCTGATTGCCCTTGATCTACCGCATGTGAAAATAAAGGTTTAGATGCATTTGTAATGTGTGCATATTTAGTAAAAATAATACTTATACTAAATAAAATATATGTGTTTTTTTTTATTTCTACTAGTCAAATTATTTAAAGATCATATCAATAAGTGCTTTAGGGAAATCACAACGACAACGCTGTACGGACGCTTTTACTACGAGTGACGCACAATTTTTGATATTCAATTATTATCTAACGTTACAGTGTTGACGAGCTGTGTTTGTGATCAATTGTGTATATGAGACCCGACTTTTCTATAAACCTGGATTAATATTTCGGCCGTAAGTGAGGTTATTCAGGTTATGTCTTTTCAGCTTAAAATCATAATAAATCCCCCCCATGAAGTTTGTTTTCTGAAATAATAAAAAAATATTCTAAACCGCTCAATTTTTTCAAATTCAAAATTTTACGCCATTGGCGCCTAAGGAAATATTTAACTTTTTAGCACCTTTTTAGTTTTCTAGCTATCGGCTGTAGCCAAGGGAGAGGTGATGGCGGTTCTGACACCCCTCTGTAATCCAGAAATAGTCTATTATCTATTAAAAGTGAAAACTTTAATTAACAAAAACATTTTGTTGGTTTAATTCATATAGACTGTCATTTAAAGCCATAGCTAAGAGGGGGGCGATGTCCAGCTCCCTGAAATGTTTATTGGGTTCAAGGAGTATCTAAACACACGACTGTTTATATATTTTTTAAATATTAATGTCTAGAAAGAACCTGGTAAATATTCTATATGATGTAACCCCCCCCCCCCCTTTTTCTCCAAATTTCATATAGAATTTTGAGATAGAAGATCAGTGGCGGCTGGTTAATGAAGGGCTCTGGGGCGCCGCCCTCCCTGCAATTATTTCAAACAGAATCCAAAAATACTTTACTTAAAAAACCAATCACGCAATGTATGTAAGCAATCAATTAAAATAATTCAAACCAAACGTAGCCCTATTCTAACGGGCAGGCTATACTCATAGACAAGCGAGTTGCGCGTTCTCAAAGTTGTACTAAGCGCGGGCGGCGGCGGGCGACCGATTATCCGTCCTGATTCAACGCGCCTTCTCGATGGGTTGTCATGACGACGGAGGCCTGACGTCACCTACACATTGCACAACGAGCGGCCACGGAGAGCTCCAATTTTCCGCGCCCACTGTTCGCGAATCGCGATGCGACCTGTCGTCTGTCGATGCCGTTGACTTGCTGACGTTTTGTTTATTTGTCTTGAGTTATTTATTAATTACGTTATAAAAGTGGAAAATGTCGTGTAATATGAAGGTCAGTGATTTACAGAAGCTTGTGTTTAGTTCTCTGAGCTTAAGTGAAAAACTTGAACTTGAAAAATGCTAGAAATTGAACATAGTACAAGTGCAATCAAAATGTAAAAGTAAGGCACAGTTTACGCGTAAGTTTGACAAACAAATATATAATAAAAAATCCTGGATATGCGGTTGTGAGGACAAAAATTATTTTTTTTTGTTTCGTGTGTCTTCTTTTTGACGGGGATGATAATTGGACTATAAATGGGGTGCAGGACTTAAAACATCTTTCAGAGAAAATAAAAAAACATAAAAATAGTGCAAAACATCGTCATAATGTGGTAAGTTTTGAGATGTTAGGACAAACTAATATTTTAACTTGTTTAAGTAGTGTGCTTATGCTAATGAAATTAAAATTCACAACGAGAAAGTTAGAAAAAACCTTGGAAAAAACAGACACGTACTTTCGAAAATAATAGACATCTTAAATTTTTTTTATTTAAAGCCAGCGCCCCCCCCCCCCCCCTGACTCGCTAGTCACGAGCCGCCACTGTAGAAGATATAGCACTTTCCCACTGAATTGACAGGATATGAAAAACAAACTCATTCTGAACTTCCCGAAATTTCTCGCTGGCTAAAGCATTTAAATAGCCCCTCCCCCCCCTTAATTTTATCCTAGATCCGCCATTGCTCCATAATAATAGATATACAGTAGCCTTTAACAGCTCCCATTGACGGAACTTTCTGTGGAATAGTTTATATTTATTTTGATTACTAATAGCATATTTTAGCAAAATGTCCGCGGTATGGTATGACGAAGAGAAAGGTCTATTTCACGTTGGGTAAACCCGCAAAAATGCATTTCTATCGAATTGAGGTCATGCCACAGCAGACAGTGGTTGAACTTTAAAACGGCTTATACTGTTACCTGTTACAAAAGAAATTACCGACTGAAAAGGTGTTTCTATACAAATTTTCTGGGTTTGTTCCAGTTTCACACATTCTCTGCGTTTCTGTGAAATTAATTAATAATGCCGCGGTAAAGGTATAGTTAAATAACAAGTACTAATTCTTATTTTATTTTTAATTGCAACTACTCAAAAATATTATAAATAAGTACGTTACCATCGTATGTATGACTTTACCAGGTTCATCCAACGACGGACTAAGGGGGGCGGGGCGGATTTCTGTGATGACATGACATTGAGCCTAATGAAGAAAAATGTAGCAATTGCTTTTTCTTATAAAATCGAAGTAATTTCTTGAAAGCCAATGAATAAAAACTAAAGTACTTAATTGCTCTTGCGTCCAGCAATTGTTTAAAAGTGCAGGAATTGCTTCTAGTCAATGCTTTTTCTTAAAAAATATAAGCGATCGCTATCGTCTGCTGCTTAAAATGTGATGAATAAATTAGGGAATTGCGTTTTCTAGTATAGCGATTGCTTTTAACTTTTTAAGGTATATAGGTCGACCCCTGCATCATTTGCTTGGTAGCAGTTAACTTTAGTTCTCCGCGGCATACACGTGCGTTGCTCTTATTTTGTGTCTTCAATTATGGCTGAATATAAAAAGAAAAATCTACAGTGCGTACATAAAAATTGCAGATATGATGATTTCAGAAAGTTATATCGATTTGACTGCGAAAATGTTGAGTGGTTGGCAAATTATTTTTTGACTGATGCTGGTAAAAGGCGAGGGGGTGCACTGTCGCCTTTAAATAAGATTAAAGTCTTTCTGCGGAAATTGTCGGGTCCGGGCTTTTAAAATTCTGTAGGTGAAGAACTCGGTGTTCACCAAACTACTGTTTGTAAGACATACACTTCTGTAATGGATGAAGTTTGGAGAAGGCCAATATTTTTATTAAATTTCCTACAAGTGCTGAAGCTGTTGTGGAAGCTAAACGGTTGTGGTCAGAGAGATTTATTTATGTTCCTTCAATTTGTGAACGAATATCAATTGCTTCTCTTTAATTTCTTCATCACTACTATCACTTTCCTCATTTTCACTGAAATCTGCCATATCACAAATATTAGTTTCCTATTTTCCACAGAAACGTAACCGATTACTATTGTACTAAATAAATAGATAAACGTTGTTGTATTTACGTAAACTCTTTTGCAAATTATGCACCAAACTGAACATGAAATCTATAATCTGAACAAGTGGATAAAACACGTCTGAAATTGTGTTGAATAAGCATTTGCTACAGAAGTGTAAGAAAAACAGCAATTGCTTCAAAATTTTATTCATATCCAGATCTAGCAATTGCTTTTACTTATAGCATTTGCTAGTCAAGCAATTGCAGTTACAAGTAATTTGATTCATCGCTAATTTTTCCAATTTCTTGAACAATTCACACAATGGGCTTTACGGATCAGCACAAAACATTCATGGTTGAAGCGTATTTTCGAAATGTATAAGACGCCTGTCCCAAGAAGTGGGAAGATCTTATGGAACATGCCAGACTATTCTTAAGAAGCAGCTAAATTTATTTAAAAGTGCAAGTATTCCAAGAAATACAAGCCGCAGATTTTGAAAGACGCAGGAATTACTCTCAATGGTTTACCCAAAATTTATTGGAAAGAAATGATTTATTAGACCTGACATTTTTTTCGGATGAAGCCTGGTTCCACCTCTCCGGTTATGTTATTTTTCGACGACAGATTGATCAGTTTTCGATCAGACATTGAATTCCCACCTAGATCACCTTGTTTAACGGTTATGGATTACTTCGTTTTTCCTCATTTAAAGAACACTATTTTTAAAACACCAGTTGCAAATTTAGAACAATTACAAGAAAGGATTATCCAAGAATGTGGTAACATTTCTCCAGAGATGCTGGTCAACACTTTCGAAAATATGAAGAGACGTGTGAATTTATGCTTTGAGCATGGATGGCGGTGGCCAATTTCAGCAATTTAATTATTTTTCTTTTTCTTTCTGTATATTCTAAATTCTTACTTTGTTAATTTTGTAAACAACAAAAATAAATTTGTATTTGTCTACTTATTTTATTACTCATTAGTTTGGCATATTATGTCATAATATGAATTAGACAAAATTTTAACCTAGATTTGGTTTGATATATCGTCCCCATATCATTGTGATCTAAACCAAACAGTACGTTTTTTAATCCAAGCCCTCTTTGATGCAAATAATTTTTGCTCGCACGGTAGTAAGACAGTCAAATGTACAAAAATTACCTTATTATTTCAAGATAAAGAATATATTATCTTGAAATAAATTCAACAGATTTAGAGGGTTTTGAGTAAATGGTATAAATGCATGTAGCGAGTACAAGCGGTGGTAGATTCTTAAAAAATATTTTATACATGCCCACCTCACAGTATGGTATAATATGAGGGCTTGCTATTATTACCAAATCGAAAAGAATTACATTAAATGAAGCAGTAAAAATAGCTTTCTTTGTCATTTCCCGTGTGATTGCATTGTTATTGTGTTTACACGCTGCTGATTTTTTTCTACTTTATTATTACTAAAGAGAAACTAATTGTGCGGCAGTCTGACCGATATTTCTAGATTACATGCGGGTGGCTTGTGTTTCGGAATCGTACAATTACGAGTTTTTTCCACTATTAATGACAGCGGCGGCTCATACAGCAGGGTCACAGTGCCATGGTCCTATCTAACTATCTATACAACAAACTGGTTTTTCATAGTCATAATAATTACTTTGTCTCCCAAGGCCTAATTATTTTTATGAATAATTTAAAATTCCATATCGATAGATATATCTTCCTCTCTTATTGACTCATAGGGAATTTTGTGGTTCGGCCAGATCCCCTAATCAGGCCGCGAGTGGCGTACGTATTTCCACGTGCTTTATTTTGTCTAGCTGGTTAGGTCAGTGTTATCTGCGGTCAGGTCGATCAGTTTTGTTTTATCGCGTTTCAAAAAAGTTACTCATGCATACAATACGCAATTCCTGTATTCTGTCTATGGACCTAGCGCTGCCTAGCGAGACTCCTGTAATTGTGACGTCCCAACAAACAATTTATAGTCTAAAAAAGGTGACTTTTAAAGCCCAATCTGAGGTAAAAAAGAACCTGCTTTGGCGTTTATTAATAACCATCAGGTCGATTTACAAGGTAAATATCTACTATTTTGGACAATCTCGAAAGTTCGAATCACTTTCTTTTGACCGAACAGTTTGTCTTTTTGGCTGATTTGGAAGTAAAAAATAGTTTATTTTTAATAGGTCATTTTCTCCAAGTTAGTGGTCGCAAAGGCTTTAAATGTTTGTTGGGGTGTGTCCTTACAGATAATTTCCTGTAAACATTTTTAATTATTTTTGTAAGTTTGTTAGAGGTGCTGATATGCTTAAAAAGTGTTCCACATTGACAATAGATGGAGCTTAACACTACATCCTTTTGACGGTGTCCGGGTGTCCCCATATACCAAGTTAAACTTTTAAGTGCGTCAGATACTATATACTTATGAGCCATGATATGGCTAAACCCATCTGGGGATAGATCTGACGAAATAAAAGGAAAAACTCTTTTGATAAATGTAACGTAATAATTTGCGGCTGTCATACCCACTGTCTACGTGTATGACCAGTATCAAATTCCACGAAAACCACGAGTTTTATCAATAAACTCGAGTGGTTTATATTGCCATACTACACTCCCATAACGCCACAATTAATAAAATTTTCTTTATCAGTAAAAAACGATTACATATATTTTTATGTTTTTCAATAAAAATGTAACAATGTTTTATGGCATGCACATGTAGTTAAAAATATTGGTAAGTAATTTAAAAACTGACGCGTTTTCAATATAATTTTTTTTTCACCAACTTAAATTATCGATATTTTGAATTTACTCAAGGGCGAGTGATCAGAGCGTACACAAGACCACCGGCTTCAAAGACACACCGGACCATCTAACAAATATATTTTTATTAAATAACGGTTTGCTTATCTTAATCTTAACATATAGTATAAAACAAAGTCGCTATCGCCCGTCTGTCCCTATATGTGCTTAAATCTTTAAAACTACGCAACGGATTTTGAAGCGTTTTTAGTATTGAAAATACTACTGGGATCGTTTTTAGGCAAAATTTGCATTGGTGTCGCGACCCAACACCGCAATATCTCGAACGGTCTTGTAACATAATACTCTGATAAATATAAATATGAATAACAGCGTAAAGTCGGCAAGTAAATAATGTTTAGTTTTAGTATTTTTGCACTTCAAAGTGCTTTATTAAGATAAATTATATAATATTGTATTTTAAAGAATGCCATAATAATTTTGTTAAAAAGTGTTTTATTGAGATAAGTTATATTATTATGTATATTTGTGTTTTGAAGACTGCCATAATAATTTTGTTAAAGAAGGTAAGTTCACGTTATTTAAATCGGAATATTATATCAAAAAAAAAAGAGTGGGAGGCAAAAAGTGGGAGCACAGTAATTGCATATACAGGGTCCGCCCAAATTTGATTAACAAATGGGATAATTTTTTTATTATTGATTTCTCAGAAAATGTTATTCTACATAAAAGTTTTGCATCTTGAATAATTTATTTTGACGCATTCAAATCTTCTGTGGCATATACAGGGTGAATAGAAAATAGAAAAATATGACGTCAGCGACTCAAAACATTTAAAAAATTTAAAAACTGAAACAGCCATATTAAAGAACTATATATATAATAAATCCAAGATAAAAAGTTAAATAAAGTTTTTTTCTAGTGCTAATAGTTATCAAGAAAAGTCAAGTTAAAAATCAAATTTTTGCCCTTATTGAATTTTTACACTTTTCTTATTAACTTTACATATTAACTGTTACTATGGCTGGTTCAGTTTTTAAATTTTTAAAAATTTTTGAGTCACTGACGTCATATGCCACAGGAGATTTGAATACGTCAAAATGATTTACTCAAGATGCAAAACTTTTATGTAGAATAAAATTTTCTGAGAACTCAATAATAAAAAGTATCCTATTTGTTAACCAAATTTGGGCGGACCCTGTAGAATTAAAGAACATTTTTTAAACTTTTACAAAATACAAATTAGAATGTGGGCTTTAATTATTTTTAAAAATTTTTAAGTCACTGACGTCATATTTTTCTATTTTATATTCACCCTGCATATGCCACAGAAGATTTGAATACGTCAAAATGATTTACTCAAGATGCAAAACTTTTATGTAGAATAAAATTTTCTGAGAAATCAATAATAAAAAAGTATCCCATTTGTTAACCAAATTTGGGCGGACCCTGTAGAATTAAAGAACATTTTTTTAAACTTTTACAAAATACAAATTAGAATGTGGGCTTTAATTATTTTCTCTATTTAAAATAAGCCTCTCTTATGGGTGGTGTGCAGGGAAGTTCTAAGAAAATTGTATAGGTGGTAAATGTGGTCTGAAAAAAAGAAAACACAATTTTTAGTACTTAATAAAAATTTAATTGCGGTTAAAAGTCAGCTTGAAATTTTGGGTAAACATAAACACAACAAGTAGTGAATTATATTGGAAAATATGTAATCACATAGGACATTAAAATTTTAAAGCTGTGTCAGGTATTTTCAATACATAGGATGCTTGCGTAAGGTGCAAGATCTGTGATTTTTTTAAATAGATAGAGTGATTCAAGAGGAAGGGTTTTATGTATAACTAGCGACCCGCCCCGGCTTCGCACGGGTGCAATAAATTTCAGAAAGTGGCATGGCATGCCGGTTACTAATATATCGGGTTTGTTCGGGCTTGTATTTATACCAGCGGGTTGCAACGCATGCCGGGTACACGCTAGTTCTGATATAAAAAAAGGAAAGTTTCTACGGTTTCAGTTTTTAAAATTTGAAAAAAATTTAATTCAAATAAACCACAATAATTTAAAATAGCGTCACTTGCTGTTTAAAATTCTATTATGTATAAAAATTACTGACCAAAGAATTTTTAGTGGATACTTATTAGTGTCCGATCGAAACAAGATTTTCAGCCGAAACCGAATCTTCGGCCTTGGTCTCAGTTTCGGCCGAAACCAACACTTTTTTTATACATGTTAAAAAAAATTCTGTTGTATATTGAAATCTAATGTATTTTTTACACATATACGGACAGTGAACTAGTAGACCAGGGTCAATAATTTTTGAAACCAAAAAAAATAATAGTAGGATGAAACCCATTGGAAAAGGAAGAGAATATAACAAAAATTAAAGGAAAAATAAATTAGGGGCGATCCGAGGTCGGGAAGGGGTGGGGGTGAGTTTTTTAGGGTAGAAAACGATTTATCTCAATTTCCGGCAAAACTACAAGTCCTATGGAAAAACGTTAAATGGCAAAGTTGTAGGTAATAAAAAGTTTTACAACTTTTGTATTTGCACTTTTTTCACATAACCTTAAAATGTATGTGAAAAATTCAAATAACCAAGTTTTTGGTTTTTTATTTTTATCTTTTACAAAAAAATTTTTTTATACACGAAATTTGGTGAAAACTTTCCTTTTTAATTTCCAAACACACTGTAATTTTTTTAATTTAAAATATTTATTTTTTAACCTTTTTTTTGACTTAATATCGAAAAAGCAACCTAATTTTCAATCGAAAATTCTCACGTCAAAATATCTGCTTTTTTAAAAAAGTCGGTGGGCTTTTTGTTCGTTGAAATCTCTACTTTCAGATGGTGTAAAAAAATATACATTACTATGGTAAATGTTCTCAAAAAATGCAAAAAAACTCGAATCCAAATTTTTTTTTTTTAATCATTAGGTACAATTTTGAGCTATTTATTAAAATTTATACTTTAATTACTCGAAAAACGTAAGATTCCATGTTACATTGATAAGCAAAAAAAATACAAATCCATAATACATAAAGATCGCAAAAAACATGCTTAAATAGTTGATCTAAATATAATTAAAGGTAGGATTTAAAGGGGAATTGAATTGAATTGAGAACATTTACCATAGTAATGTATATATATTTTTACACCATCAGAAAGTAGAGATTTCAACAAACAAAAAGCCCACCGACTTTTTTAAAAAAGCAGATATTTTGACGTGAGAATTTTCGATTGAAAATTAGGTTGCTTTTTCGATATTAAGTCAAAATAAGTTTAAAAAATAAATATTTTAAATCAAAAAAATTACAGTGTGTTTAGGACATAACAAGGAAAGTTTTCACCAGATTTCGTGAATAAAAAAAATTTTTTGTAAAAGATAAAAATAAATAACCAAAAACTTGGTTATTTGAATTTTTCACATAAATTTTGAGGTTATGTAAAAAAAGTGCAAATACAAAAGTTGTAAATCTTTTTATTACCTACAACTTTGTCATTTAACGTTTTTTGATAGGACTTGTAGTTTTGTCGGAAATCGACATAAATCGTTTTCTACCCTTAAAAACTCCCCTCCCCCCCCCCCCCCACCCCTTCCCGACCTCGGATCGCCCGTAATTTATTTTTCCTTTCATTTTTGTTATACTCTTTTCCTTTTCCAATGGATTTCATCCTACTATTATTTTTTTTCACTTTTTACCATTTTCAAAGGCTTTAGCCCTGGTCTATAGTGTTAAATGAAATAAAAAACAATATTTGAAATATATAACATAGGTATCTATTTATAGAGACAACACTGCCTATGCGAACTCACCCAAAGTTAGCTGAACGGTGCGCGACAATTCACGAACACTGAATTTCGGCGCACCCGAAGATTCCGCCGATTTTTGGACAAAACCGAAACTGTCACCGAAACTAGATTTTTTGACCGAAACTAGCCGAAACGCCGAAACCGAATCTTCGGTCGGTCTCTAATACTTGCTTTGGTTACGCTTTGAAGTTGTGTTTTTTGCATCAAAAAAAAGTTCGTATAATACCTTTCAAATTGCACAACAATAATAATTTAAAAAATTGAAATAAGTTGTGGAAACAGACATCAGGTTCCAGTATATTAAAATTTTGCACAGTTGAAGAGAATGAGGAACTTTCGCTTTTACATCAAGACGGTCCTAATTTTTGACATTACCTTTACTTAACTATTAGACAGCGTTTACCAGTACACTCACTAGATTTTGACGTTTTTATCTCTACATTCTTTTTGACTTTGACTTGACGCACTGGCGAAAATTTAATATCAAATAAATACTCAGAAATCCGAATGGTTAATGGTGAACTGGTGGTTAGGTATTTTCGACATCTAAAAATAGAATGTAAATGCTTCACAGACTCGCACACTCATAAAATTTTCATTGGTTATCGTTTGTTTAAAATTGTTAAACATAGTAACCTATACTTAAATTAAAAGAATTTCCGTTGCACGTCATCAATCAGCTGAAAGTTGAAAATCGGTAAGGAAACATAAGAACATAAAATTTGGGCAAAAAATGTATAAATTTCATGCGATATTGAATGTAAAAGAAACTTAATGTATTCTTCTATTATACTAAGCCGCTTAAAGGGGATGTTTTTTAAGTTTAACCTTTTAAAAATTAATATCATTTGATTTTTTTGGGCTGACAGTTGGCAACAGAAGTGTCAACGCATCGGTGATGTCAGTTTATTTCTTGGCGAATTTTGATTGACGTTTATGGTTTTCATTTCGTGTTTTCGTGACTTTATTTAAGTCGTTTTTAACTAAAACTGCAAATCCTTTTCTAAATAGGATTAAAAACTGATCTTTTAAGAACAACAAAGGGATTCATACACATTTCTGTTGATTACGTTGTTTACCTTTATTGAAAAATGCCGAAGCATTTCCTTACTGGGGTATTTTAATTACAAACTGGCAACACTGCTGATACTCGAAGGTATGACGTGCAACGGAAATTATTTTAATTTAAGTATATATGCATGTGGGATATCTAAATCCCGATGTTCGACAAAAATATTTTGTAGGCGTTGAAACTATACAAGAGTGTAATTTTTTTATACCAGGTTAATATACATATAATTATATTATCAACGAAAAATAATCTCGGCGAGCGGACTGTGAAAATACCTGCATTTTGCAATTTGCATTGAAGTACACAGGGATGCCAAAAACAATGGGCTCCCTCGCCCTGGGGCCGAGTATAGTGATGGGATCACTCGAGTGAAAAATAACCTATCATTCGGTTTTTTCAATCACTTGAATAATTCGATTTTCTTCGGAAATAATTCGAGTGACGAAATGAGTGACGAACATATGGTTTTTATTTTCCAACGCGTCTCCAAAGTTGCTGCCCGCCTGTCAATCACTCACTGCGGCCAGAGCCATCTCCTAGCGAGCGGCTACACCGAGTGATTTCGGTTATTATTGGCGATATAATTCAAATTAGATACTGCATTACGGGTTACCTGTGTAAGATAATATGATTTATTATTTAGATTTAAATACTGCATTACGGGTTGCCGGCGTAGGATAATAGGATTTATTATTTTATTTAGATTTAAATCGTTGGCGTCTACTGAAAACTTAATGTTTAGTGGTGAGTATTCAGTATTCATAAATATCATGAGTTATGCAATATCGTGACATCTCAAGGTCAAGTAGTCAAGTTGTTAAATTAAATTGTAAGATCTGGGAACTGAAAACCATGCCAAAAAATCCACAAATATCTCCGCCACATTTAATAATCCGCAAAAATTCAATCGATTAACAACACCGAGTCAGTTATTCCCAATACAAATGCTGTATATCAACATGAACGATGAACCGCCAATATTAATAATTAATATTAGCATTTGAGTGAAAAAAAAATCGATTATAATTCGGTTTTTTACATCACTCGAATACTCGGTAGTCGAATATTAAAATAAGTCGATTTTTCCCAACACTAGCCGAGTAGCCATTGACAGCTGTTTCGTCCTTGTTAGGAACTCATCAGAATGCCACAACCCGGAGCAACTCCACCGATAACACCGCAGCGCATTTAAACCCTGCTTAATAAAATAGCAAGTAGTAAATATGCCGTAACGCCATCACGTTGGAATCAACAACAATGCAAAAAAATTGTGTGTGCTTAAGACCACACGACAGAAGTGAAAACTTCAACAAGGTGAAATTAACAATATCAAATACAATTTTTCAATTTTGTTTCTTTTAGGTTAGGTTCGTAAGCAATCATAAAAATAACATAAACTTGGAATACGGGATAATTTTACTGCATACGAAAAAAGATATTTCCTAAAATTGAACAACCCATTGTTTCTTGATAAATAAATTGTGTTTGAATTTGAATTTGAATTTGAACCCTTGAATTTTTACATCTTCAACAGAAGTCAGAAATCATAATAAATTGGGTCCACGGAATAAGCAATTACGGTAAACCTTACTTCACCCTACGTAAATATACAGGGTGTTCCGATGATCATGTTACAAAATTCTAGGGTAGATAAAACACACGAAAATAAGAAAAAAAGTTCATGTGAACATGGGTCCGGAAACGCTTCTTCAGGGAGCTAGGGCCCTTCGAAGATGACCTTCAAAAACTACTTTTCGTTTTATAGCTTCGGTACTACTGCAGCTATCGCAACCAATTTTGGGACATGAAATCTAGTTCGTAGGTTCATCAATTTGAGCCTTCCGGATTTTGTCACCTTTAACCAGGGGCGTACAAACCAAGGGGGTATTTGAGTAAATTTGACCCTACTCCTCTTAGGCTTTAATTTCTTACCATTTTTATATCTGATTATGATTCTCCAATGCCTTTTACATAAAAAAGGTACTCTTAGTAAAAATCGCTATCTGTCACAGTTTCCTCCGAAAATGGCTAAATCCAATCAATAATAAATTATTGGTCTTAAACCAATTATTACGTTGAAATATGAAAATGAGGTTCAGTACAGATAGTGAGCATTATAAGTTAGTCAAATCTTTTTTTACTAAGAGTACCTTTTTTATGTAAAAGGCATTGGAGAATCATAATCAGATATAAAAATGGTAAGAAATTAAAGCCTAAGAGGAGTAGGGTCAAATTTACTCAAATACCCCCTTGGTTTGTACGCCCCTGGTTAAAGGTGACAAAATCCGGAAGGCTCAAATTGATGAACCTACGAACTAGATTTCATGTCCCAAAATTGGTTGCGATAGCTGCAGTAGTACCGAAGCTATAAAACGAAAAGTAGTTTTTGAAGGTCATCTTCGAAGGGCCCTAGCTCCCTGAAGAAGCGTTTCCGGACCCATGTTCACATGAACTTTTTTTCTTATTTTCGTGTGTTTTATCTACCCTAGAATTTTGTAACATGATCATCGGAACACCCTGTATAATATAAAAATGCCAGAACATACCTGAGACGCAGACGAGTGTCTATACAACGCACACTGTTTGCGGCATGCTCTTGCATATAACGTTCATTCGGGTCAGGGTCAGTTCGGATTGAATATAGCAGTTGAATTCGAGCGTTACACAGCCGAGTGTGACGCGTGACGGCTCAGTTTAATTCAGTGCCCACAAAAAGTGCTAAACGCGCCTAAAGAAGTTTTCACTTCAAAAAATACAGGTAGAATGAAGTGTGGATGTGAAAGGACTCAGAAAAACGGAGCAAACACACTCCAGTATACGGTACGACATTTCGCACTTGCAGTCTGCTCGATTGGCAAATACAGAAATATAATTTAAAAAATATAGATATTTTATGTGTCTTTAAACAGGGGAAATAATAGCTATTTACCTAACAAGTGCGGAAAATGAACTTTTCCGCACGAGTCTGCCGTTCACCGAACGACGCGTAGCGGAGTTCGGTTAAGCAGCCGAGTGCAGGGAAAACATTTTCCGCACGTGTCAGGTACAATAGTTTTTCTACAGACTTGCGGAAATAAGTAACACATATTTCAAAGAAATTTAATAATTTTTAATTAACTATAGCAATCACATAATATGTAACAGTAACTAATTCTGAGAAAAAAAGTAATAACTACAAGTTATAAGTAATTGATATAATATTGATTTTGACATAATCGTGCCGAAAAATTTTTCCGCACTAGTGTGGAAAAACCAATTTTCCGCACGGATTTTTGACATAATCGTGCCGAAAATTTTTTCCGCACTAGTGTGGAAAAATCAATTTTCCGCACTGATATCCGTGCGGAAAATTGGTTTTTCCACACGTCTGTAGAAAAATACTTTTTCGTATAATCTCAATACACTACAATCACTACATTATTGGTCGTAGTTTCGTCCACTAACAATAATGTACTGAGATTATAACTTTGGGAGCAATCCGAAATATTTTCGCCTGCGGCGCCTTCCCCACCTTCCTGCTATCTGACACCCCCGCCCCCCAAACATAATCGTAAAATTCACCAAATTGATCATGCTTGATCACCGTTTCCGCATTGTTATAGGAAATATTATGTGAACAACAATTCTGTAAATGCAATTATTGTAATTTACCACCGATTTAGGAACCAACAGACAATAATAATTAAAGAAAATAGATAGGAATCCGGATATCGATTGTTTCTATTGTGACACGAATGAATGGCTACAAGAAAAAGATGTAACTAAACTACATTCAGCGAATGGCAAGAGAAAGCATAACGAATGGATTGTTTCTAAAGTTAAAAAAACCTCTGTTGTCTTATTGTTGTTAAGATAAAAAATTAATGGGTTATTTATGTTAATAATAAAACTTCTTATATAGGTATAGTTTAAGTAACTAGGTAGGTAAGTAACTATTGTTCATGGCTTTTACTCGCGATATGCATTTGTACCATTTACTCGAAATTCTCTAATTCTCATCTTCCGATTACACTTTCGTTTTCAAAATAAACTATAGTTTGTGTTAGTATAAAAATGGGCCAATTTTAAAAATTATTTTCCCCAAAAGAAAATCCTAAATTAGAAATATGTTACGAGACAAACAACGTTTAAACCTTAAGGTGGAATTATCAACGTCACTCAATTTATTGCCAACCTATAACCTATTTCGCCTTGTTTTTCTTAGTTTATTATTTTATTGACTAAGATTTAAATAAAATCAATATCGTCTGCACATTATTTAGGTAATATCCGATATATTACAAAAATATCAATTTATTTCATTGCTTATTTTGGGAGAATTGTATAGTGAAAGAACAATGACATAATAATGTTAAAAAAAATCTTAACCGATATTTTTCGATATACAATAATTCTCCTTAAATAACTTATGAAATTCCTTGATATTTATTTAACATGTTAATTATTACCTATAGAATATGAAGACGATATTGATTTTATTTAAATTTTGTGTAAAAGTTAGAAAAAATAACTAAATCTACGCGAAATAGGTTATAGGTTGGCAAGCATGTTGATACTCCCACCTTAACCGATGCAGCGATACCAAATTTATACATGTTTGATTAAATTTTACTCATGATATTAAGTGTTTTAAATGTATTATCACTGACTTGAAAAGCTACTTAAATTGGCTCCTATTTTTTTATATCCTAACTATAACCAACTAGTCAAGTTTTATTTATAAAATTTTCTCGACAATTTAATTTCCATTCAATTTTTAGTAACTATGCCATGATAAACTCTCGTTTAACATTAAAATTATGTCACTATAGTTATCGTTCTGGGATTTTGTTAATTTATTACCGATATAGATGTTGAATAACGTTACAAATCATGGAAAAAACTATTCAAATGCAGTTCTTATAAATGTATTTATTTTATTTGGACGGTGTGATAAAATTATTGCTAAAACATCGGTAATAATTACCAAATACCACAACAATAACGAAAGTAACATAATTTTATGCCAAATGAGAGTTTTTTATGGCATTTACCAAAAATCGCATGGAAATAAATTGTCGAGAAAATTTTATAAATAGTCGCTTACAAGTCAAAATATTGACTAGTTAGGTACCTATAGATATATGATTATACAAAAATAAAGAGGCAATTCAATAATATGCAGGATGTTCCATTTAATATTTCCAAGTTGCTACAAATTTATGGTAAAAGTGACAACACTGTATTGTCAATTTTATTTTAGATAAATAGAGCATGTCCGTTTATGTAAATGAACAAATTTTCGATCTTCCACCGTGAATCACCCTGTATATGATATAAATAAATGTTTTCTCGTCTGGTTGACATAGGGATTAATGAACTTACCAAAAAGCATCATTGCAAATCCTACATCAGTAGGTACAACCATAAGTTGAAAAAAGTTCTGCGAAATACCCAAATAAGACAATGGAGAGTGGGTTTCGATTTAGATAGCATAGCTTACGTGGGTCCAGCGTTTCCTATTTTTATTTTGTGATAAGATAAGCACATTTTGTAAAAAATAGGCAGAGATGGGATCAACATAACTAGAATAAGAAAGGGCCAAAGGTATTCCAAGGGGAGTGTTGTGGTTAAGGGCACAGTTCTTAAGGTTAATCATGGACCTACAAAACTGACCCATAAATGGCTTGAATGCAGGGGTAACTTCCGGAACCTTGCAATTATTAAAAAAAAATAATTAGTATCTAATTTTGGAAGGGCTGTTCAGGGAGGCATTGACGAATAGTATGTCGGTGTTTTTTTTTTTTAATTAATGCACAGAAATTTAAAAAAAACAGTTTTTTCAAACCACTAAAATTGCCACAATTTACAAAATCCTTGAAAGTATACGTCGATTTTCAGAACTGAAGTAAAAACAACAATGTTTACTGGTAACACGATATTTTCTAGTCTATCTAGATGTCATCTCTCCTGTAAGAATTCTAGAGAATATGTGTTTGTTTTAACAGGAAAGGGGTAGTAATTGCACAAAACACGCAAGTAAACAAAACTATGACCGGATGACTAAAACGAATCCGCTTTGCTCTAACAGCTCCAGCATATGTCTGTCTTTCTTCTTCATATGCCAAAAGCATAAAAATAACTACCCTGATCAACACAGCACTGCCGTGCGCATGCGAATCGTCAATAGTCAGGCAAATCAAACTGACAGTTAAAAGCTAGAAAATGGCGTCGTTAATCCCATCTTAAACAAACCAAGCCATACCTGCCGTGCGAGCAAAAATTATTTGCATCAAAGAGGGCTTGGTTGGATTAAAAAACGTAGGGCTTGGTTTAGATCACAATGATATGGGGACAATATATCTAACCAAATCTAGGTTAAAATTTTGTCAAATTCATATTATGACATGATACCTATGCTAAACTAATGAGTAATAAAATAAGTAGACAAATACAAATTTATTTTTGTTGTTTACAAAATTAACAAATAAAAATATACAGAAAGAAAAATAAAAATAATTATATAAATTACTGAAATTGGCCACCGCCATGCTCCAAGCATAAATTAATACGTCTCTTCATATTTTCGAAAGTGTTAACAAGCATCTCAGGAGAAATGTTACCACATTCTTGGATAATCCTTTCTTGTAATTGTTCTAAATTTGCAACTAGTGTTTTAAAAATAGTGTTATTTAAATGAGGAAAAATGAAGTAATCCATAACCGTTAAACAAGGTGATCTAGGTGGGAATTCAATGTCTGATCGAAAACTGATCAATCTGTCGTCGAAAAAATTGCGTAAGTAGTTTAGGCGGCTGTATGGATGGGCGGTTGCACCGTCCTGTTGAAAATATCCAAAACGTAGTTCGTCGTCAAGTAATTGCTCCACAAATGGATTCAAAATATTGTCTCTATACCGCTGTGCTGTAACTGTGTCATGGAAAAAAATAGGACCAACAATTCTTCTTCGGGAAATAGCTAATCAGACACCAATTTTTTGGGGGTGCAATGTGGACTCTACGAAAAAATGGGTATTTTCACTACTCCACATGCGTGTATTCTGAGAATTTACATAACCTGCTTCTTAAGAATAGTCCTGCATGTTCCATAAGATCTTCCCACTTCTTGGGACAGGCGTCTTAAACAATTTGTTGGCGTATTTTGCATTATTTCACGAACGTTTGCAACAAGTTCTTCTGTTCATACAGATGGTCTTCCTGCTCCTTTTTTGTGTTGTATAAAACCTGTTTCCCTAAACACAGCCGCGGTTCTTTTCGGGCAATGATAAAAATCCCCAGCAATAAAAGCATACGTTAGGAAAATGTTCGTGAAAATAGTCCACGAACAAACCCGGATTGTATTGACACTCACCATTTACTCTAGCCCCGTTTCAAAAATACGCTTCAATCATAAATGTTTTGTGCTGTTCCGTAAAGTCCATTGTGTGAATTGATCAAGAAATTGGAAAAATTAGCGATGAATCAAATTACTTGTAACGACTGTCAAAGATGACGGAATAACTGATTGTGATTGTTAATTCAGGTAGTTACTGACACCCAACAGGTATTAAGCTCACTAAGCATTACGTCCTTAGATGCAAGGCCCTCTTTGATGCAAATAATTTTTGCTCGCACGGTACTTAATAGCGATAAATTAAAAAAACCCAACAACCAACTTGAAAGAAAAATGAAGCAAAACCATTCGTATACGGCATACAGTGTTATCCGGCAAAAATACTTCCGGTTTCCGGTAATCTAAAATGCGAGTCGGATAGCATTATTTATAAAGACTGACTACAGCATTTCTTAACTGTATTTAAGCAACGCAGTATTGTAATTCCGATGAATTAGTTTAGAATTAAGGGGAATTAAACAGTAATAATGTTGTTTTGCTTAAGGTTAGTCAGGCGTTTCCCAAGCCGTATACCGTTCAAAATGAATAAAGACGTATAAAATATATATACCGCCAGAATGGGAAATCTTATATGAATTTTACTTCCCTTAAATATTGAGCCTAATGAATAAAAATGTAGCGATTGCTTTTTCTTATAAAATCGAAGTCCTTGAAAGCCAATGAATAAAAACTAAAGTAATTGCTTTTGCGTTCAGCAATCGCTTAAAAGTGCAGGAATTGCTTCTAGTCAATGCTTTTTCTTAAAAAATAGAAGCGATCGCTATCGTTTGCTTAAATTGTGATGAATAAATTAAGGAATTGCTTTTTCTAGTGTAGCGATTGCTTTCAACTTTTTAAGGTAGGTCGACCCCTGCATCATTTGCCTGGTAGCAGTCTACTTTAGTTCTCCGCGGCATACACGTGCGTTGCTCTTAATTTGTGTCTTCAATTATGGCTGACTATATGAACGTCCGTAAAAGAAAAATCTGCAGTGTACGTAAAAATTGCAGATATGATGATTTCAGAAAGTTATATCGATTTGACTGCGAAAATGTTGAGTGGTTGGCAAATTATTTTTTGACTGATACTGGTAAAAGGCGAGGGGGTTGCACTGTCGCCTTTAAATAAGATTAAAGTCTTTCTGCGGAAATTGTCGGATCCGGTTTTTAAAATTCTGTAGGTGAAGAACTCGGTGTTCACCAAACTGCTGTCTGTAAAGCATACACTTCTGTAATGGATGCAGTTTTGAAGAAGGCGAATATTTTTATTAAGAGATTTATTTATGTTCCTTCAATTTGTGAACGAATATCAATTGCTTGTCTTTAATTTCTTTATCACTACTATCACTTTCTTCATTTTCACTGAAATCTGCCATATCACAAATATAAGTTTCCTATTTTCCACAAAAACGTAGATTACTATTGTACTAAATAAGTAGACCAACGTTGTTGTATTTACGTCAACTCTTTTGCAAATTAGGCACCAAACTGAACATAAAATCTATAATCTAAACAAGTGGATAAGCTACGTCTGAACTTGTGTTAAATAAGCCTTCGCTACAGAGGTGTAAGAAAAAGAGCAATTGCTTCAAAATTTTATTCATATCCAGATCTAGCATGTGGTAGTCAGGCAATTGCTTTTACTAAAAAGTAATTGCTTCAAGTAATTGCTCCATTTTTATTCATTATGCCCATTGGCAGCACACCAAATTTTATTGTTTTCTATCTATGAAATGTCATTTTTTTATATAAAATTTCATTCAACACTTGACTTATGAATTTTCAGGACTTTTTCATTTTAAATTCCAGAATATTTTTGTATAAGAATATAATTCATTAATCATTTACTATTATTGCACTGGTGCAATTTAAGCAACTTACTAGTAGTGCGACATAGGAACCCCCCCCCCCCCCCACAAGTTCCTACCTACTATTAAGCAAACAATTCGAATTTATTTTATAATCCTAGGTAGACTGGTAGTACGTAATATTCCAGTAAACATGATGCAAAATCAAAATTTTAAAACATCACTTATAATGTTGCTTACCATGTATGGTAGTAACGGGGGTAGCAGTGATCGAGCCTCATAGAATCCAAAAGACAGAAAACAGTAAAACACATGAACACTCAACAAGTCTGCACAAACATTAGGTCACCAAGTAGGTACTATACAAGGTATTATACAAAACGACCAGATCGTCGAGAGTTTTTTTTGCAAAATCGTTTATAATTTCGTCGATATCGATATTTCATGTTTTAACAAACTCGTGTTCGATACTGATTAAGGATAAATCCGAAAGGCGTTGTTGTCTCACGGTGTTACGTAAATGGAGTTTTACACTAACTGGTAAAGTTAGAAATAACATCACTGCACTAGATACATCTGGAAAATTTGAAGAAACACACTGATTTTTTATTAATAAATGATCCGTAAGTTAATACACTGTTTTTAATTTTGAAATACTATTTCCAAGTCCCCTTCTGAGGCTTAAAGTTTGACTAGGAAAGTCAATGGGCAAGTCTTTATGGTATATCGTTTGTAAATTCCGCGCTTTTACGTAGAACTCTTCTTCTCTTAACGAAGTTAAATTCTTAGGAGATAAAAAAATAAAATTAATTTTGAAATGAAATACCGATGAAAACCAAAGCTGGCAGCAAGTTTTGAAGGGGCCGTCGAGGTGGCCCCCCGGCTGCCCCCCCCCCCCCCTCCCCGCGGTGCGGGGTCTGGTTATTTCAATGAACTGTGTGATATCGGCAACCTTACCCTAAGGGTCTATAATATACAATCACATTGATAGTAAAAAGCGAGGACGTTAGGCGTTGACAAGAGATATTATATTTAATTGCATCTATAAAGCAGATATGATTATTCCTGCGTCCCTTGATGGAAAATGTAAAAAAATCGGGGCATTCGCAATTAGGTATATATACCTACTCCGGGGAAACAGCGTCCGCGCTATACCTCTGACAGGTGTAATTTAATTCGGAAGTTTAACATTAAAAGAAACTGGTTCTCAATAACGCCAGATTAACTCTTTTAAAGTCAACAAACCCGAAGCGTATCTTCCTCGTGTGCAGTTTAACAAAACCAGAACGACTTTTCCATAATTATTAGTTCGTTAATTAGGAATTAACAACGAATCGAAAAGTAATATTAAAGAAACGCTAATTAAAATTTTAATTGTCTGCCTGACCTGCTACCTGTGGCAGAGAGCTAATGAATTAAGAGTTTTCTCTTTGAAATGCTGCTAATCCCTATTTACGTCTAGACGTAAAAATTATACATTATATTAATTTTGTAAATTTAAAATTTTATTTCAACTTGTTCATTGTTTTGTGTTTTACAAAGTAGGAAAATGTTATGGTCCTAATGTTTACAGAAAAGTAGAGAAATTATGGTAAAGCATTAAATAGTATCCCTTATATGTCTAAAAATTGCTAAAGTAGCCCCAGAGAGATTAGCTATTGGTGATCAAAATTGAAATTTTTATCAAACATGAAACAAGGCACGTTGATATTTTGACAATTCAAGCAGTGGCAGTCCCAGGAGTTGGGGGGTGGTGGGGGGCGATCGCCCCTTCGCTCTCCAAATTAACCCAAGACACTATTTAGGTGTGAAATGAACATTAATACCAAATATTTTTAACCGATTTCCAGAATCAAAAAGAAGAATGATTTTAGAATTTTTTGTATCATTCCGTTGGTTGTTTTTTTAAATAAAAATTTTGAATATTTATATACCTACACATATAAAGGTAATTTTCTGGTAAATATCTATTATTTTACCACGCCAAAATCTATGATTTTTTTAGAAATTATGAATTTTGGGGAGTAGATTACGAATCCAAAAACGCTTCGATTTTAATATATTTCTTTTCAAAGTACCTTACCTGTTATTAAATGTTAGATTTCTGATACCTCAGTTGCATTTATATTATTTTCTTTCGAACACAAGAACTTAAAAAAAAAATTAATAAAACGAGTCATGTTCTACAGTGTGACCAGTAAAGTCCGCATCATATGGGATTTTTTTTTATTAATAGCTTTATTCGAAATTTGATTTTGGCATCAAGTTCTGCTTCGATCGAGATGAAAATTAAGCGAAAAAAT
Source organism: Polydrusus pterygomalis (assembly GCA_963969555.1). Classification (NCBI taxonomy): domain Eukaryota; kingdom Metazoa; phylum Arthropoda; class Insecta; order Coleoptera; family Curculionidae; genus Polydrusus; species Polydrusus pterygomalis. Next base: position 22,660,730 of record OZ018378.1, on the reverse strand, counting down.
AGTAGTCACGTGATTCGCATTATCTGTCAAATTTTTATTTTTTCCAGAAAATAATTCAAAAGTGGGGTTATTTCTAAAAGTATCGAAAAAAGTTATTAGAAAAAGTTTTTTTAAATGCAGTTTCTAGTCCAGATGCAAAATTTCAGCTGCATAAAATAATTTTGATTTTTTACCCATATTTTGTAAATTGCATCACTTTTGCAAAATAAGACTCAACGCAACCTACATAAGACTTCTTAGTTTTGACAATGCTTTATTTCAGATACAAGTTTTTTAAAGTAGCGCCATATTAAATGTGTGTTGTCTACAAAATCAAAATTGGGCTATTAAAATTTGGTCGCATGTGATGCAAAGTTTATTTGTTTTTGACCCTGTATAAAGTAACTTCATAAAAAAAGTATTTTTGAAAAAGTAGTAGTGTCTGAAAGTAATACACCTTAATATTAAGACAAAAAAGAACACATACAGTGGTGCGTAAAAAATTAAAATTATCTTATTCAGCTGAAATTTTGCACGTGGGCTAGAAACTGCATTTAAAAAAACTTTCTTTAATAACTTTTTTCGGTATTTTCAGAAATAACCCCACTTTTGAATTGTTTTTTGAAAAAAATTAAAATTTGACAGATAATGCGAATCACGTGACTACTATTTTTTTGCTTAATTTTCATCTCGATCGAAGCAGAACTTGATGCCAAAGTCAAATTTAGAATAAAGCTATTAATAAAAAAAAATTCCATATGATGCGGACCTTACTGGTCACACTGTATAAGACCTGGTTCCTCCAACACAACAAAATAATGTTATATAGTATGTTATGACTAGTGTTAAACTATGTAAAACTTCTGGAAATATTTCGGAAATATTGGAAATATATGGAAATATTGGAAACAAATAAAAAACTAAGAAACTAAAAAACTAAACATTTAAAAAATATATCATCCGAAAAAAGAAAACAAAATACATAAACACAAATGAAAGTTTAAATATGTAAAACAAACGCCAACCAAATACAGTCAAAGTCGTTAAAAAATCAATGAATAAGTCAAGCAAGAGGCATATCTTCATCGCTGTCATCATCACCTTCAATGTAATATTCAGCATCTATGCCTTTTTCATGGGAATCAACTTCCTCTAAATCTTCAACAGTGCCAAAAATAATAATTGTTCTATTGCCACTTTCTATTTTTTTAAAAAGTTTTCGTTATGAGATAGGAGAGTAGTTTAGCTGTTCTGTTCTTGTTAAGCCTGTTCCTTTTTTTTTAAATGAATGTGACTATAAATGGTACAACTGCGCTCAGTGACTGCTGAAGATGCATCATCAAAATCAGTGACGCTAGTATTGATAATGAAGGCGATGAACAAAGGCCTTTACACCAGCAGAGGCAAAACGTTAATAAATAGAAATGAGCATATTTAATATTTGGTGGGATCTTGGTGATCTTCAAACACTCTAAACCCTGTTGAGCCATGTAGATAATGAAATAAAAGGGTGACAATTTTAAAAGGATAAATGGATACCAAAGAAAAGACGAAATTGGTTTCACTGGTAGGTATTTCCACTCGTTAACAGCTCAATCAATTTAAAAGCAAGATCAATCAAGATTTCCATTAATGATTAAAGTGGTACTTAGTTATTATCAATTATGTAATTTTATAAATAATTTTCTTTATCATACATTTTCGATTGTAAAAAAATGAATCACATTTTAAAATCAATACTAATGTGGGACAGATCTTGAATCGACATTAACAACTAACAAATAAGCTTTTAAGTTGTTACACTTATTTAGCTCTGGTGACGAATAATGTTGATAAGATTTTACAGACAGAATTAGTAATGATAAAATTAGGGTGTACCAAGGTACCATGTATTTTAATCAATTTAATTTTTGGAACCCATTTCGAAATTCGAAAACTTGACGATTGTGTTTCATAGAACTACACTAATCTATTATCGTTTGGGCTTTTAATAGGTTGTATATCAAAAATTTCACACGCTCGTAGATATTACATTATAAAGCTTATAGGTACTGGTTATTATGGGTTATTATTAAAACCAGCAAATCCTGATATGAAAACAAATTGCAGAAATATATGTTTAAATGTCGCTTAGCTATTATACAGGGTGTTTGGGGAGGAAAGGGCAATATTTTGGGAATGTGGGTGAAAATAAGAAAAATAAACCCATATTGTTTTAGTTCAATTCTCAACCATTTCTGAAATTTTTTTTTTATATTGAAATAATGAAGAAGGCTTTAGTTTTAATCGTCCGATACATTTTGATTGATAGTTTTGACATACATAGTAAAGTCGATTCACTCAGTAAACCTGCAAGATGGCCGACATGTCATATGACAAAAGTCATTGAAAATGCAAAAATTTATTTTATTTAGCTGGAATATGACTTTTGTCATATGATATGTCGGCCATCTTGCAGGTTTACTGAGTGAATCGACTCTAGTTGTCAGTTAGCTTCATATTAAGCGTATCGACTTAAACCAAGATTTTCATACTTACAATGCCTCACACATTCAGTCACAGATATGCCGACATGATATTGGTGTATGGTTACTGTAAAGGTAGTGCGATGCGCGCAGTTATAACTGGAATGTTTCCAAGCGTGAGAATTGTTTCTGAAAGAGTGCAGGTTCTAGATGTGGAAAATGAAGAAAATGTTCTGGATATTGTCGCAGAGAACTCAGGTATAAGTACGCGACGGGTTGCAAATGAACTTCATATACCATCACATCTAGCCGTATGGGAGTCACTTAGAAAAAACGGTTTAAAACCTTTTCAAGTTCAACCCGTTCAACATCTTCTAGATGGTGATACAATTTTGTGAATGGATCCATCAAATTCGAAGTCTGCACAAATACATTTTATTTAGCGATGAAGCTCAGTTCACTCGTGATGGAATTAATAATTGCTACAACGAACATTGGTGGTCAGATGAAAACACGCATGCTACATTTGAACGACACTTTCAACATCGATTCAGTATTAATGTCTGGTGTGGAATGCTCAACCACCAGTTGTTTGGTCCATTTGAAATGGATGGGCGTCTTATTGGAGAAGGATGTTTACGGTTTTTTGAAGACCATTCCCAAAATATGGCCCTTTCCTCCCTAAACACCCTGTATAAGCAAGAAAATTCACCATTTATCTTTTAAAATTTAGGGTCCGCCCCTATTGGTGGGTTGTGAACACAACCGCATGGGAAGAAAATATAAATAACATTTGGTCGTGTATAAACGTAAATATTGGCGTTCATGGCATCCATTTAAATATAATAAGTCATTCTAGGCAGTGGCGCAGCCAGAATTTTGTATTAGGGGGGGTTTTCAAAAAAAAGAACAGGATTTCAAAATTTTAAAAACTAAAATTAAACCAGGCTCGATAATTTTTGAAACCAAAAAAATAATAGTAGGATAAAACCCATTGGAAAAGGAAGAGAATATAACAAAAATGAAAGGAAAAATAATTTACGGGCGATTCGAGGTCGGGAAGTGGAAGGGGGTGAGTTTTTAAGGGTAGAAAACGATTTATCTCGATTTTCGGCAAAACTACAAGTCCTATGGAAAAACGTTAAATGACAAAGTTGTAGGTAATAAAAAGATTTACAATTTTTGTATTTACACTTTTTTTACATAACCTCAAAATTTATGTGATAAATTCAAATAACCAAGTTTTTGGTTTTTATTTTTATCTTTTACAAGAAAAATAAATTTGTTGAAAATTTACCTTTTTATGTCCCAAACACACTGTAATTTTTTTGATTTAAAATATTTATTTTTTCACCTTATTTTGACTTAATATCGAAAAAGCACCCTGATTTTCAATCGAAAATTCTCACGTCAAAATATCTGCTTTTTTAAAAAAGTCGGTGGGCTTTTTGTTCGTTGAAATCTCTGCTTTCTGATGGTGTAAAAAAATATACATTACTATGGTAAATGTTCTCAAAAAATGCAAAGAAACGAAAAAAACTCGAATCCGAATTTTTTTAAAAAATTATTATGTACAATTTTGAGCTATTTATTAAAATTTATACTTTAATTACTCGAAAAACGTAAGATTCCATATTACATTGATAAACAAAAAAATTACAAATCCATAAAACATAAAGATCGCAAAAAATATGCGAAAATAGTTGTTCTAAATATAATTATTAAAGGTAGGATTTAAAGGAGATTTCATCACATTTACCATGGTAATGTATATTTTTTTACACCATCAGAAAGTAGAGATTTCAACGAACAAAAAGCCCACCGACTTTTTTAAAAAAGCAGATATTTTGACGTGATAATTTTCGATTGAAAATTAGGGTGATTTTTCGATATTAAGTCAAAATAAGGTGAAAAAATAAATATTTTAAATCAAAAAAATTACAGTGTGTTTGGGACATAAAAAGGTAAGTTTTCACCAAATTTCGTAAAAAAAATGTTTCTTGTAAAAGATAAAAATAAAAAAACCAAAAACTTGGTTATTTGAATTTTTCACATAAATTTTGAGTTTATGTGAAAAAAGTGTAAATACAAAAGTTCTTTCTTTCTTTTTACCTACAACTTTGCCATTTAACGTTTTTCCATAGGACTTGTAGTTTTGCCGAAAATCGAGGTAAATCGTTTTCTACCCTTAAAAACTCACCCCCTTCCACTTCCCGACCTCGGATCGCCCGTAAATTATTTTTTCTTTCATTTTTGTTATATTCTCTTTCTTTTCCAATGGGTTTCATCCTACTATTATTTTTTTCACTTTTTACCATTTTCAAAGGCTTCAGCCCTGGTCTAAACCGTAAAAACCCATCTTAGTCTGGGCGTCTGGGGGGGGGGGGTTTAACCCCTAAAACCCCCCTCTCACTGCGCCACTGATTCTAGGACACCCTGCATCCCTGCGATCTACTTCAAGACAACCACATCTATAAAGGCACCAACCTGCGATAATGTATGAAAAAACCCAATGACGGTCATGGAAAAAAGAAAATTTATGATGGTTCCAGAAAACCAAAACGTTGTCACTAAAATATGACCAAATAGGCATATTTATTCTATGTGTTAAAATGCTGCCATGAAAATGTGTTTACAGATTTAAAAAATATTTGGAAATAACATAGTTACAACCGATCTAAGAAAATGAAACATTCTAGTTTATCCAAAATATCTCAAAAACTAAAAGAACCAGAATTGATCCGCAAGCACCAATAAACTGCTAACATAATTCCGATTTAACCATCTTTCTATCTCTTATAAAGTGCGAGCAAAAATTATTTGCATCAAAGAGGGCTTGGATTAAAAAATGTAGGCCTTCGTTTAGATCACAATGATATGGGGACGATATATCCTACCAAATCTAGGTTATAATTTTGTTAAATTCATAGTATGACATGATAGGTATGCCAAACTAATGAGTAATAAAAAAAGGAGGCAAATACAAATTTATTTTTGTTGTTTACAAAATTATAATACACCTAATCAGACACCAATTTTTTGAGGGTGCAATGTGGACTCTACGAAAAAATGGGTATTTTCACTACTCCACATGCGTGTATTCTGAGAATTTACATAACCTGCTTCTTAAGAATAGTCTTGCATGTTCCATAAGATCTTCCCACTTCTTGGGACACGCGTCTTATACAATTTGTTGACGTATTTTGCATTATTTCACGAATGTTTGCAACAAGTTCTTCTGTTCTTACAGATGGTCTTCCTGCTCCTTTTTTGTGTTGCATAGAACCTGTTTCCCTAAACACAGCCACAGTTCTTTTCAGGCAATGATAAAAATCCCCAGCAATAAAAGCAACGTTAGGAAAATGTTCGTGAAAATCGTCCATGCACAAATCCGGATTGTATTGCCACTCACCATTTACTCTAACCCCGTTTCGAAGATACGCTTCAACCATGAATGTTTTGTGCTGTTCCGTAAAGCGCATTGTGTGAATTGTTTAAGAAATTGGAAAAATTAGCGATGAATCAAATTACTTGTAACGACTGTCAAAGATGACGGAATAACTGATTGATTGTTAATTCAGGTAGTTACTGACACCCAACAGCGGCTAAGCATTACGTCCTTAGATGCAAGGCCCTCTTTGATGCAATTTTTGCTCGCACGGTAGTTACCGAAATCGCAATACTGTTAGCACCAATTTCAGGCACCCTGTATAATAGTATAATAATAGGTCGGGTATGTGATAGGGGAGAACTGGCTAGTGTGAGTAATAACTACGGATTGATATAATTCAGGACTGTCATCTAAACTCTAAACGATCGTGTATAAGAATAATACAAAAGCATTAATACGATAAGCTTGAACAGGTGAAGGTTTTTAAATATTAACGAATTATTATCGATAATAATTAGGTATCCATCAAATTTTATCAATATCCCAACATTTGTAAGTTAGATTAAAATAAATTTTCGTAACTTTGTGTGTAATACAAATTATTGTCGCAAATTAAATAAAAACACTTGAGATAACGATAAGAAATTGTTTTATATGATTGTAACTATATTATTTTCGCTTTAAAATATAAATCGGTTGTTATATAACTGCATGTGGTTTACAATACATACCCACTTGCAGATAATATATTTATTTACTCTTTTATTAAAAATTTTAAAATTTATTAAAGAATTGTTACAAATTCTTAAATTAGGTTTTCTTAAATCCAGATTAAGTGATTATGACTAATCATAAAAAAATAATAATCCGTTACCAACTTTATGTTTGTTTAGCTTCAAGTACCTACGTGGGATTTCCTTTTACCATAAGGTAAAAATTGCATGTCACTTAAAATTAAAAATTCAAACATAAATCGAATATACCTAGTATCCGTTTTTTTTGGTCAATACAAAAACTATACTATTAGCACAGAATATCGCAAATACGCAAAAAATTCTCTTGTCAAAATTTGACACCTGTCAATATGTCAGAATTATTACAATAACCGATAGTAATGAAACAAACGTGGGGGTGGGGTCGTATAGATATTGTCGCTAAGAATAGAGAAAAATTAAGAAAAATTCTACCTGACAATTTTGTTTTTTAATTTTGAAAATTTTTGTCGTTTGTTCTGGTATATTCGGGTTTGTATGTATGTTTGTTTGTAACGGACTTCTTTGAACCCGATTTTGACCCACTTTAGACGGTCAGATTTAATTTAAATTTTGTAGACTTATCAAGAACCGCTGACAATATAATAATCTACTAATCTAGCTCAATCTACTCAAAAAAGAACATTTACCATAGTAATGTATATTTTTTTTACACCATCTGAAAGCAGAGATTTCAACGAACAAAAAGCCCACCGACTTTTTTAAAAAAGCAGATATTTTGACGTGAGAATTTTCGATTGAAAATTAGGTTGCTTTTTCGATATTAAGTCAAAATAAGGTTAAAAAATAAACATTTTAAATCAAAAAAATTACAGTGTGTTTGCTACATAAAAAGGAAAGTTTTCACCAAAATTTCGTGTATAAAATTTTTTTTTTGTAAAAGATAAAAATAGAAAACCAAAAACTTGGTTATTTAAATTATTCACATGAATTTTGAGTTTATGTGAAAAAAGTGTAAATACAAAAGCTGTAGATCTTTTTATTACCTACAACTTTGCCATATAACGTTTTTCCATAGGACTTGTAGTTTTGCCGAAAATCGAGATAAATCGTTTTCTACACTTAAGTTTGAAAAGGAGCTTTATTGATTTCAAAAAAATACATTGATTTTATGCAGAGATCAGCTTATTCTATAAAAAAACAATTCCAAATACGTACAACAAAAAACAGTAAAAATATTTTGTAAAAAAACAATTCTATCTAGGTATAACAAAAAAAACAATAACAAATTTTTTTTTTAGTAGTACCTAGTAGTAAAGATAATTAAAATATAAAAAAAGATTATTTTACATATCACAGTTTTGTTCCTTTGTGCAACAAAAGGGAAGAGAAAAAAAAACATGTATATAGCAATAGTAACATACTTTTTCATACTTCATATTTATGGTTAATTGGATACAGACCTATAGACCTAATAATAAATGCTCTTTAAGCCTTCTTTTAAAACAGTCATGTTTGGCAATTTTCTTAATTGACTCTGGTAAATTATTAACTTAAAAACTCCCCCCCCCCCCCCCTTTCCCGACCTCGGATCGCCTGTAATTTATTTTTCCTTTCATTTTTGTTATATTCTCTTCCTTTTTCAATGGGTTTCATCCTACTATTATTTTTTTTAGTTTCAAAAATTATCGACCCTGGTCTATTAAGAAATAAACCTATTTTCACATACATACATACATAACTTAGTAACGATGGTTTTTATCTGTCCAATTATTATTAGTATAGTATTTTACATACTGACGTTTGTATCTGTTATGTATGCACCTCTACACAGAAATGATAACAACAGCAAATAACTATTGCATAACACATAAATAATATTTTACCATGGCAAGGTACGTGAATAATGCTATATTTTATTATCATAATGTTTTTATTAAACATTTTTATTCTCTTGAAAATATATTTTGTATATTTTTGTTAGAAATATACTAAATTGGGGAACCTCTACGATCAGTATTACTATCATTACTGACCGTATAAATACTATTATCAAAGAAAATTGTCAATTTTAAGGAAAAGGGCACATTTAATGGGTTTTTAGTTAAAATATTTATTTTAAAAACCATTTACCTAATCTGGCCTTTTTAGGATCTTATTTTTAGGCCGCTTATTCATTTGTTTTTAGTTCGTCATAGCCTGCTACTCCATATTGCACCACACCAGCGGCAATAGTGGCACATTTCAAAATTTATTAAAAACGGCCAAAACGGGGCGAAACATGCATCAAACTTAAAATTTAATGAATTTTTATTCAGCAAGGCCGGCACAAAGTTAACTTAAATAGTCTCCGCGAAATAGCTAGCCGTTGTGTCACTATTCTAGTCTTATACGTATATCACAACAGAAAGTAGTAAAATTGTTGAAGCAATAGTGGCACATTTAATGTTATGCCGATGCCATTGCCATTATAGATGCTGCATTTTCGTTATATTATTTTTTACGTGCCGGTATAGAATCTACATTGTGTCAATTTGAATAATAGCTTTTAAAACCAATTGACATTGTCGTTTTTTTATTTATGAATATGTAGAGCTGTTCCGTTTTGTTGGTTTGAGCAACAGTGGCACATCTTTCAAATATCACCTTTTAAAAAAATTATGTATTAACGTAACAGTTTCTATTAGTTCAGAATACAAAAGCTTAATGATAATTAAAAAAAAAAAAATTAAAATACTTCTCAATAAAATGCATTTTTGAGTTGTGCCATTATAGCCGCCGGTGAGCGATATGATTTTGTTGGGTTGGAGGAACCAAAAGTTATAGCTATTTTTAGCCCAAAGAAGGAAAATCAGGGGAAAAAGTACCAAACATGACCTATTTTACTCGTTTTTCAAGTCGTAATAATTTTATAAGACTTTTTTCGCATGCGCACTGCAGTGCTGTGTTGACCAGAATAGTTATTTTTTATGCTTTTGGCATACGAAGAAGAAAGACAGACATATTTTGGAGCTGGTAGAGCAAGGCAGAAGTTAGTCAGCCGATAGTTTTGTTTACTTTCGTGTTTTGTGCGATTACGACCCCTTTCCTGTTAAAACAAACACATATTCGCTAGAATTCTTGGGAGAGATGGCATCTAGATAGACTAGAAAATATTGTGTTACCAGTAAAAATCGTTGTTTTTACTTCAGTTCTGAAAATCGACGTGTTTACTTTCAAGGATTTTAAGGTAAATTGTGGCAATTTTATTTGTTTCAAAAAACTGCTTTTTTTAAAGTTTCTGTGCATTTATTAAAAAAAAAATACCGGCATACTATTCGTCAATGCTTCCCTGAACAGCCCTTCCAAAATTAGATACTAATTATTTTTTTTTATTAATTGCAAGGTTCCGGAAGTGACCCCTGCATTCAAGCCATTTATAGGTCACTTTTATACATGATTGACCTTGAGAACTGTGTCCGTTTCGTGCCTAGAGGCTATTATTAAAAATTTGAAACATCTACTTTCTAGTGATATATCTACCTACATAATAATGACACAATATAAAGGATTTATCAACACAATTTTTTGTTATTGTTGTGATTTGAGGTCATTTAATTTAAACACAACACACAACATAGTTTTCATATAGATTTTCGGTTATACTTTGATAATTTAAGCGATATGTTTCCTAATCAGTCAGCATCAGGAATGTGATGCAAAGAAAGACAATAAAAATCAAATATTAAGTTAACTTGTAGGTAGGTAGGTACTAATATTAGAGGCCATTAGCGATAATTATGCCACCAACATTAAACCTGCAATTCGTAGGCTACTACGGTACTGCTATTTATACTGAAATACTCCGCATGTTTTTTGCTCGAATAGAATGTTCTTTGCGCGGTTCGTTGAGCGGCTCTTCGAGTAGAGCTGCCAATAAAGCCGTAGTCTGTAATATATTATTATAATAATAAGTTATAGTAATGAAATTTGGGATACCAAGTACAAGAATATAAAAAGGCCACTATCACATTAAAAATGTCACCGGTATTAACTATAATACATCCTTTCACGTGTTTTAAAATGCCTGGAGATAAAAAAAAAACATTCAGATTCAAAATTTAAACTTTTACTATTCCTAGTTGGGCAACCGGTTTTCCTCGTGTTTTTCATTATAATATTAATTATTGAACCGGTTCATTTCTGTGACCATTTCCCATGTGTTTTTTACACTGATGCAGAGGCAGTAGCTTACTTTTATTTTTGGGATGGGCTTTAAAGCCCTATAATAGTAAAATTGACAAAACCTCATCTCATCACTAATGTACACTAGTACACTAGTACACTGATGTGTATCCCATTAAGCATGTGAATAAGGCCCACCTAGGATTATTATTATTTTTTTTTAATTATACATATTTTTGAGAACTTTTTATTTTATAGAAATATAATGGAACTATTATAATCGTGACATTTGCAATAACAAATAAAAACAACAAAATCAAAAACTCTTTAATTTTTCAAAATCCTGTAAACGGACGTTCTTTCATATAGATCAGGTAATTAGGTCCATCTATTAAGGGTGTACAAGCCGGGCAAACAAAGACAACATGATCATCAGCTGTGAATCCAATGCAATCCTCGTCCATCCAGATAAGATAAATGACACACTATTGTCGCATATCTTCTGCATAACGTACAAAGCCAACTTTCTTTAGTGTTAGCGTCTATATTTTCTTTGGAGGTGGATGGAATTGAGTTCGATTCAAAGATTTTAATTTTTTTCTTCCGGTTAGGAATAAGACCCATTCTATTTTGTTGGCCTAATTTTTTGTTTTGCCACCTTCTGATATTTACTAATATTTAGCGTTATTTATCAAAAATTCTTTGGGTATTAAAAATTATTAATATTCTGGAAATATATTGTCGACATACATATACTTAATATAATATGTATTTATACATAGCTGTTTTTATATTAAATGAATAGATAATGCTCCCAACATAAAACCAAGAGATGCTAGGCCTTATTACCACTTACTTATTACCCCTCGAATCAGGTCACAGAAGAAGTATAAAAAAATTCCAAAAATTTCCGAAAGGAAAGGTAAGGTAAAGTGCAAAGTCGGTTAAAAATTATGAAAATATTAGCATGAAACTTAAAAAAAAATACCTCAGTCCACAGCCCTAAAATTCCATTCCTGTAGCCCTATTAACATTTGTTTTTCTTTAAAAATTATTTTTAAGAAATCATCACTATTATAATATATAGGTGCTTACCTATAAGTTTAATTTCAGTAATGAAGAAACAAATACTAGTAATACAACATACAACCCAATTAGAAAATGTTCAAGGGCCTCGTATAGTAGACCCAAAACCATTTGTTTCAACAAATAGCTATCGTTAGTCACAAAAATTGACATTGATGAAGAAAATAGATGTGGATTTTTCTGTTTTTAACGTCTTTTTGCCTCTTCGTTCTTTCATTCGTCTTTTGCCAATTATTTTAGACAACTTGGGGTGAGGATTTTACACTCGCGATTTGCATTTATACCATCTACTCAAAACCCTCTAAAGTTATCGACTTTATTCAAGGTACATTTTTTGTTTGTTGAGAATTACCTAATAATGGAAATAATCTTTGTATATTTGACTTATTTACTGCTTAATAATTAATTTGTGTTGGGCTACATGCTTGGTGAAACTGTTGTTTTTTTATGACATGTTTATAACTTCCATAATATGATATACCCAAATACCTTTGTAATGTCACGTAGAATTTAGTATCCTCTTGTACTCCTTTGACAATGGCCCGCAAGGGCAGAAACACTTGCCAGAAAACTGATTTAATTTGTGAAACATATAACAAGTAGGTACTTATTATTTTTTCTTCCTATTTACTGCTTATTAAATGCCAAGATTAATATCTCTAAAATAGTTGCAGGACTTGCAGGCGTTTTTGCACAGTTTAACAAGGATGCGTCTATCAAAGTAAACATCTTTGCTTAGTTAAGGTTAACGATTGCTTCGCGAAGGAGCATAGGTATTATCTGCGGCAAGGAATAGTTTATTAGTTTATAGAATTATTGCTGAACTGAGTTAAATTTTTTAAAGGAACGATCAACTTAGCCGCTGGCTTTGCTTTGCTATTTAAAAGTAACTAAAAAGAATGCGGCTATTGTCCTTACTTTTGGAGAAAGACAGTGACAGCGGATGGGTTTATTTTACATGTCATTGTGCTAAACTCTTAATAAATTCAGATATTTTTTTGACCAGAGCGTCAGGCCAGTCTAGTCTGGTCCTGACGCTCGCCATCAGAGTCGACAATAAAAATGTTTTTTTTTTAATTGTTTGTTAGGTAGGTACCTATTCCTGTTATGTTGTGTGGTACATTTATTGATAATAATAAAATTATAACAAACATTTGAGTACCTTACCTACCTAATTAAACTTTTATCTCTATACAGATACAGAAAGATAAAACCCACCTAAAATGATTGGAAGTCATCCTCATACATATTCCATATAGGTATATAATACATATTCCATATAGGTATATAATATATACTTCTACATTATGATGAGCCAATAAATTTAAAAAATGTTCTTTTATATTCAGTTAAAAATCATGTTGAACGATAATAGCCAATTTTATTGGTTCAATTTTTATTCCATAATGTATTTACCAACAATATTTCTTGAGTGTCTATTTTCTTGTCATCAAATTATGGTTTCTCATTTTATTTATACAGGGTGTTAGTGAATAAGTGAGACAAACTTCAGGGGGTGCTTCTTTAAGTGATTTTAAGAAGAAAAGTTCATATAAACATGGGTCCGAAAATGCATAGTTTTTACGATACAGGGTGTCAAACTTTAAAAAAAAATCGGATGTTCGTAAATATCTCGATACTCTTGTATTCAATTTTGTTGAAATTTGGTAATTCTATTTGTAATAACAAGACGATAATTTAGCCTCAATTAGATTAAAATTTTTAAGTCCAGTGGCGTCCCGGAAGACAGTCCAACTAATATTTTTGACAAAAAAAATGCGCGCCACTGGCTTTTTTAAAAATTATGTATTTTTTTCGAATTAAACAACTACAAATACAAATATTTTATTTCTTGAGTTTTTTTCATATCTTGTTTTCGAAAAAATCGTCCATTTTCTCAAAGAGACCAAAGTAACAACATAAATAGGAAGACAAAAATCAAAAATCACATGACCATGACTTTGTGATTTTTGTCTTCCTATTTATATCTTGTTTTGTTTTTGAGAAAAAAAAAAAAACACTTTATTGTATGTCCCCGGGACAATAAGAGTAAAAATTTAAACCACTTACTATGCTAATAACCAATTAAAATTACACAAAAGTTCTCTTTCGAATTTTTCGCATAGATTTTAAAATATTAAAATTCAAAAGAGGACTTTCGTGTAATTAATTGCTTAATAGCATAGTAAGTAGTTTACATTTTTTACTCTTATTGTCCCGGGGACATGCAATAAAGTGGTTTCTATTTTTTTTTCTCAAAAACAAAGCAAGATATGAAAAAACTCAAAAAATAACATATTTGTATTTGTAGTTGCTTAATTCGAAAAAAATACATAATTTTTAAAAAAGCCAGTGGCGCGCAGTTTTGTTGTCAAAAATATTAGTTGGACTGTCTTCCGGGACGCCACTGGACTTAAAAATTTTAATCTAATTGAGGCTAAATTATCCTCTTGTTATTATAAATAAAATTACCAAATTTCAACAAAATCGAATAAAAGAATATCGAGATATTTACGAACATTTTTTTTTTAAAAGTTTGACACCCTGTATCGTAAAAACTATGCATTTTCGGACCCATGTTTATATGAACTATTTTTCTTAAAATCACTTAAAGAAGCACCCCCTGAAGTTTGTCGCACTTATTCACTAACACCCTGTATATAGGTATACCTACGTAAACTTTTTTAAATTTCTACATGTCTCACACATACAATGTAAAAAAATTCCAAACTTACCGGATCTAAATCGGATTCCCAGAGTTCTTTCAGGTCATCAGCGGAGCCGATATCGTAAAACGACTTATCCACCTCGAAGCAAGTTTCCATGGTAACAGGCTAAACAAGCGTTGATCTGACGTTAGTTCCTTTTTAATTTGTTCGGGAAACCTCACAACGATTTCCGTTCACTTAAACAACGAAAATTTCCCGGCACCAGACACTTTTAATTAATATATTTTTCCAAAGGGATTTCCATATGGCATGATTCGCACGTGAACATAATCCTTGTGAAACAAACAGAATATCCAAAAAATAATTTAAAACTGACGAAAATGGCTTCACACAGCGCGCCAACTTTAATTTTTGCCGGTAACCTGCTGATGGTGTAGATGAGAAAGAAACAGGTGAATGTCAATTGTTTTAAAGCCTCCTTGAGGAAATTGCGGTCGGTAAGCGCGCGGCGACGCCAGTGAATGATCGGAAAACGCGTGCTGTTGTAGTGTTGCTGTAAAGCGGCATACGGTACAAGTAAAATAAAAATGCGAAGCTAGAATGTAAAGCTCCGTCCACATTCGACGCAAAGCCTATGCGCCGTAAGAATTGTTTGCTTCTTATCGGTACACTTGCTTGACCCGAAGGATACCCTGATAATGAGGGACAGACGGAGAGACGGATTAAAAATAAAAACGAGACGACATGCTACAAGTCCTTTTATGGACCTTTATGGCTAGACAGGAAAGAGAGACGGAAAAGGGACTGATGATGATAAGGGTGACTTAACTAATTTGAAGTTAATTTGGTCGCCATAAATAACTGATGGACTGAAGCAACTATAAGTTACCAATAAAGGGAGTAAAGCAGGGGACCTACACCTACATAAAACGGAATGGATATAATATAATGGCTTTATAAATGATAAATTTGTTCGTATATCTTTTGGAGATGTCAAAAAGATCTTGTGGTTTCTACGGTTTCTAGTGCCTGTCCATGATATAGACTAACCACACTTGGCACAACCAGAAAATATTTTGTGGTATATTTTCTAACCAAGTTTGTTCGGGTTTGGTCAAAAAGAATATTAAGTTTAAAAACAAGCGTAAAAAGAAAAATTAATCAGGTTGCAATAATTATAATTAACATATTCGAAATTACATTTCTACGAAGGCGTAGAAGGGCCACAATTTATAAAAAAAAAATTTACACCCAAATTCCGAGTTGCATCTCGGAATTCCGAGTTGCACCTCGGAATTCTGAGTTGTAACTCGGAATTCCGAGTTGTATCTCAAAATTCCGAGTTGCATCTCGGAATTCTGAGTTTTAACTCGGAATTCTGAGTTGTATCTCGGAATTCCGAGTTGTATCTCGGAATTCCAAGTTGTCGGTATGTTTTCAGTGTTGCCATTTGGGGCGGCAAGTCGCCAAAATGACGACTTTTTGTCTCTATGTGGCGGCGATTTTCAATAAAATGCTTATTTTTGGCGACTTTTTACAGGTGAAAAATTTGAATATAGGTACACGTTGTATACAATACGTAGAAAGAAACAACATCACAATAATAATCATTATTGCACCGAAGGATTTCTCAAAGAGAATATCTGAAGGCGCCACGAATTGTACGTCAAATTTTGGGGATTCCCCGATAGCCTACTTGTCGGTCGGTCGATTGTCGAATGTCCATATCAAAGCCAGTGCCATTAGGAGGCGATAACTAGAGGAACAAATTCCTTCTAAAAGGTATTTTGGCAACTAGTTTGTTCGTTGTTACCCAGAGCATTTTTTTAAATTTAATTTAAATTTTATTTTTATAAAATAATATTAGTTGAAAAAATTGAAATAAAAAAAATTCTGTGGGTAACAACGAACAAACCGGTTGCCAATATACCTTTTAGACGGAATTTGTTCGTCTAGTTATCGCCTCCTAATGGCACTGGCTTTGATATGGATATTCGACAATCGACCGACCGACAAGTAGGCTTTCGGGGATTCCCCAAAATTTGAC
The DNA here is from genome assembly GCA_963969555.1 of Polydrusus pterygomalis. Taxonomy (NCBI): domain Eukaryota; kingdom Metazoa; phylum Arthropoda; class Insecta; order Coleoptera; family Curculionidae; genus Polydrusus; species Polydrusus pterygomalis. The sequence goes on along the minus strand of OZ018378.1, from coordinate 22,644,216 downwards.
GTACAATTCGTAGCGCGTTCAGATATTCTCTTTGAGAAATCCTTTGGTGCAATTATGATTATTGTTGTGACGTTGTTTCTTTCTACGTATTGTATACAACATATTCAATTTTTTCACCTGTAAAAAGTCGCCAAAAATAAGCTTTTTATTGAAAATCGCCGCCACACTTTCATAGAGACAAAAAGTCGTCATTTTGGCGATTTGCCGCCCCAAATGGCAACACTGCAAACATACCGACAACTTGGAATTCCGAGATGCAACTCGGAATTCCGAGATGCAACTCGGAATTTCGAGATACAACTCGGAATTCCGAGATGCAACTCGGAATTCCGAAATATAACTCAGAATTCCGAGTTACAACTCAGAATTCCGAGATACAACTCGGAATTTCAAGATACAACTCGGAATTCCAAGTTACAACTCGGAATTTCGAGATACAACTCGGAATTTCGAGTTACAACTCGGAATTTGGGTGTATATTTTTTTTTTATAAATTGTGGCCCTTCTACGCCTTCGTACATTTCTCCGTTAATTGGGATATTCTTTAAAATTCGTCTTTGTATATCTTTAAATTATTTGAAAACTATTCATCATGCGTCAGTACATTCAAAAACAGGGGCGGATGGGCCCGCCGGGACACCGGGAGATTTCCCGGTGCGCCGGTCCTTCAGGCGCTGTTTGCGAACTTTTTTCTTTTCTTTTTTAACAAATTGAATTAATTTTGAAAATAATCGAAAAAGCAAAAAACCAGTTCTTTTTTTATTTACAGTAAAGTCCGCATCATATGGGTTTTTTTTTTATTAATACCTTTATTCCAAATTTGACTTTGGCATCAGATTCTGCTTCAACCGAGATGAAAATTAAGCAAAAAAAATAGTAGTCACGTGATTCGCATTATCTGTCAAATTTTAATTTTTTTTAAAAATAATTCAAAAGTGGGGTTATTTTAGAAAATATCGGAAAAAGTTATTAGAAAAAGTTTTTTTAAATGCAGTTTCTAGCCCACATGCAAAATTTCAGCTGCATAAGATAATTTTGATTTTTTACCCATATTTTGTAAATTGCACCACTTTTGCAAAGTAAGACTTAACGCAACCTACATAAAACGTCTTAGTTTTGACAATGCTTTATTTCAGATACATTTTCTTTAAAGTAGCGCCATATTAAATGTGTTGCAAATTTGGTCGCATGTGATGCAAAGTTCATTTGTTTGTGAACCTGTATAAGGTAACTTCATAAAATAAATATTTTTGAAAACGTAGTTTGTTCGGGTTTGTTCTTTGTCTGAAAGTAAAAAAATAAAAAATAAAATAAAGGGTTTTTAAATTAAATCGTTGAAAATAGATAAACTTTACGTTATGTTAAACTAAAATTTATTTTCCACTTAATGAACACTTTACTGATGGCACTGTGTTCTTTCTTGTCTTAATATTAAGGTGTATTACTTTTAGACACAAATTACGTTTTCAAAAATACTTATTTTATGAAGTTACCTTATACAGGGTCAAAAACAAATGAACTTTGCGTTACATGCGACCAAATTTTAATAGCCCAATTTTGATTTTGTAGAAAAACACACATTTAATATGGCGCTACTTTAAAGAAAATGTATCTGAAATAAAGCATTGTCAAAACTAAGAAGTTTTATGTTATGTAGGTTGCGTCGAGTCTTATTTTGCAAGAGTGGTGCAAATTACAAAATATAGGTAAAAATCAAAATTATCTTATGCAGCTGAAATTTTGCATGTGGGCTAGAAACTGCATTTAAAAAAACCTTTTTCTAATAACTTTTTTTGATATTTTCAGAAATAATCCCACTTTTGAATTATTTAAAAAAAAAAATTAAAACTTGACAGATAATGCGAATCACGTGCCTACTATTTTTTTGCTTAATTTTCATCTTGATCGAAGCATAACTTGATACCAAAGTCAAATTTCGAATAAAGCTATTATTAAAAAAAATCCCATATGATGCGGACTTTACTGGTGACACTGTATGTTATCTTTATGTTAAATATTTTTTATTTAATTTTTTTATCAATAATAAATATTTTTTCACCTAAATGTGTTTTAAATGTAAAAAATGAAGTTTGTTTTTTTATTTATGAGTTATTATAAAAAATATGTCGTAAAGTGGATGAAAAAATACATATTTATGTCTTTTCATTTTTTTATTGGATCGACACGACGCGGCGCCGTTTCAATTGACTTCCCGCGCCGGTTCGAGGTATCCCATCCGCCCCTGTTCAAAAATGCAGTACCTTATTTCTATTTGGGGTTAAAACCTTTAAAGAAACTACAAAAATTATTAAATAAATTCATAGACTTTTTAGAACCAACAATAAATTTATATAAACCGAATAAATACCTAGATACCTATAAATTATTTATATAATTTAAAAATTTGCATATGTATTCATTCTTTACTTTTAAAACAAAAAAATTCTAACATAACATTTACAAAAGTTCATGATCTTTACAAACTATGTATTAAAATAAACAGCAACTTTGGAAAACGGTCATTGTTATATAATGGATTAATATTATGTAATATTTTACCCGAAAATATTAAAACATTAAAAAAACTACCATTATTTAAATTTCATTTAAAAACGAATATTTTTTTACTGTCTTTTCCTTATATACAGCGTGTCCAGAGAATTCTAGACATATGGGAATTTTCTTTATTGTTTATTTTACGAAAAAAAGTTATTCTTTATAAAAAGTTCTGCTTGATGCGCAAATATTATTGACATATCAAATCCTAATATATCATGTACAGGGCGGCGAAAAAATATAGAAACACAGAATTACGTTAAGAGGGAAGTACCCTCGATTTTTATTTTAGAGCAAATTGTTATAAGAAAATTTTACTAAGGACTACAAATCGCGGTCAGATACAATTTTTCGTTGAAATATTTTAATTTACAGGGTACCAACAAAAAGCCTTTGCAAAATATTTTTTTATTTTATTTCCTTAATTTTGACCTGCAACAATTCCGCAACAACTATGTGCAATACCACAGCCGGACTTGATCAAGGGGGCTGTGGCAATACTATAGTAACAAATATTGACATGTTAGTCAAAAATCATTTAATATTTTTCGACTTATATTAACAAGAGATTTTTTGATGGTACCCTGTAAATTAAAATATTTCAACGAAAAATTGTATCTGACCGCGTTTTGTAGTCCTTAGTAAAGTTTTCTTATAATAATTTGTTCTAAAATAAAAATTGAGGGTACTTATTTCCCTCTTAACGTACTTCTGTGTTTCTATATTTTTTTGCCATGTACATGATATCTTAGGTTTTGATATGTCAATATTATTTGCGCATCAAGCAGAACTTTTTATAAGGAATAACTTTCTTTCGTAAAATGAACAATAAAAAAAATTCCCATATGTCTAGAACTTCTCTGGACACGATGTATATACCAGGACCTACTATATAAGTTCATCTTAGTTGTTTTTATACTTAATTAATTAAAATTTTAAATAAGCAACAATTTTTGCAGGTTTCTCATAAAACCAATTTATTAATTTATTAATGTAAGTACCGTAAAAACTAAAAACTGAAAAAGTAATGGGCCCTACATTTTATTACCCTATAATATTATATATTAAAAATTAAGTATTATAGCGGATGTAGGCATATCAAATAAGTTTTTCTATTTCACGTTCATAATAAGCTCAGTACGATACGCATTTGCGTATCGTAATGAAGCTATTTCGATACGCGTTTTTTCTTTATTTGATGTTGGTAACATTTAAATGTTTTATTTCATTTTTTTCATTTAGACATAAAAATTTACAAAAATTGAAGGATTTATTTTCTTTTTAAAATGTATTTTTCTTGATTATAAAAGGTGAAATAGAAAAAAATGTATAAAGCACATGTTTCATAAGGCGTTTTAGCGCACGTGTCAATAAAAAAACTCGCCACTTTGTGGCTCGTTTTTTAAAATAGACGCGTGCGCTAAAACCGCTTCTTATGAAACGTGTACTTTAATATACTATTATATAGGTAGGTACATCAGTGTGTCCACGGATGGATTTAATTATACTTGTAATATTTGTTATTTTTAGTGTTTCGAAAAAAGTTATTCTTCATCATTTCTTTTGCTTGTTAGGTATATATTAAAAAAATTAGGATTTTGTTGGTGCGCAAAAACTATAAACATTTGGATTTTTGCTAAACAAAACATTTTTCAATCAAACTTTTTGAAGCACCAGAATGAAAGAGCTTAAAAGAAAAAATCAAAAGGGCAAAAAAAATTTTTTTTTTAACGTTTATCACAAACGAAGCCATTCTAATTTTGTTTTTTATATCATGAAAAAGTGAATAATATTGTCGAAATTCTTTTTCTGGTTATCCACATCACAACCATACATAGCACACATCATATTAAATAATGTATAAATACAAAATACACAAATATTTAGCCCTAAAAACTGTTTCTTTCAAAACATCACTTAAGTCATATCGGGTGTCCACGGAAGGTGGCTCGCCCCTCTAGCTTTTTTGTTTTTCAAGATAATGAAATAAAATTCGGGGAATTTGTATACGACACAAAACTGCATTATTTGACAGCGTGACTCAACATTATGGAACTTTCGGTTTAACCGGAAGTGACATAAACTTTTAATTCTTAAATGGGACACCTGATATATTTTTACTTTTTTTGACTCCATATAACATTCTAAATACAACGATGTGTCACTTGTCACTTTTTGTCACCAAGAAAATATTTTTTTTCCAAATTTATTGTTTTATCTAAAGGGCTATGAATACCTTAAAATCACTTATTTCAGTTCTTTAATCTTGGGAAAAATACAATTTTACTATTTTTGGTCCAATGCTATGCTATGTAAAATTTAATCTTTAAAGTTGTATAACTCATTTTTTTTTAAATGGCAACATGGTGGCTCGTCGGGTTAAGGAAAAAGAGGATTTTATTACGATTATTTTGATACCATACACTATTAGGTTTTAGAAAAGCTGCCATTAAAAAACTTTAAAAAGTTAACTTAGAACTTTCCTAAAATGAAGCATCTTTTGAGAATAAATTTAGATTTAAGGTTGAATTCTCAACGTCATTCAATCTATTGCCAACCTATAATCTATTTCGCGTTGACTTTTTGAGTTTATTATTTTAATAACTAACATTTAAAGAAAATCAATATCGTCGGTACATTATTTAGGTAGTATCTGATATATTACAAAAATATCAATTTATTTCATTGCTAATTTTGGGAGAATTGTATAGTGAAAAAACAATGAGTGACAATGACATAATAATGTTAAAAGAAATCTTACCCAATATTTTTCGCTATACAATTCTCCTAAAATAATTTATGAAATTCCTTGATATGTATTAAATATGTAAATTATTACCTATAGAATATCAAGTCGATACTGACTTTCTTTAAATTTTGTATAAAAGCTAGAAAACATAAATAAATCTACGCGAAATAGGTTATAGGTTGGCAAACATGTTGATACTCCCAACTTAACTGTATGGAGTAGCCTGTGACCAGCAAAACTGATAAAACAAAATCATGCCTTGAAGAAAATTAAAATGCCAACAGCTTCTGCCAAAGTAGGTAAATTAGTGTGTTGTTTAAAAAACATGGAAAATACTAGTTTTACAAGGAGTGAAAAAGGTGATATGTTAGATATTATTCAGGATTTCGCATTTTCGGAACCAGTTTTGGGTACCTAATAGTGCTGGGTTGGATGACGCCGATTAAAATATCTTTGTGGGTAAAGTCGTGCAGCATCGGTTGAATTATTTCTACATTCTCCAAACAGCTGTTGGCATTTCAATTTTCTTCAAGGCATGATTTTGTTTTACAGTTTTGCTGGTCCCAGGCTACTTGATGCACTTAAATCTAAATTTATTCTTAAAGGATGCTTCATTTTAGAAAAGTTCTAAGTTAACTTTTTAAAGTTTTTTAATGGCAGCTTTTTTAAAACCTAATAGTGTATGTGTGTGGTATCAAAATAATCGTAACAAAGTAATCTTTTTTCTTAACCCGACGAGCCACCATGTTGTTGTTAAAAAAATGAGTTATAAGTACAACTTTAAAGATTAAATTTTACATAGCACATAGCATTGGACCAAAAATGGTAAAATTGTATTTTTCCCAAGATTAAAGAACTAAAATAAGTGATTTTAAGGTATTCATAGCCCTCTAGATAAAACAATAAATTTGAAAAAAAAAATTTCTCGGTGACAAAAAGTGACAAGTGATACATCGTTGTATTTAGAATGTTATATGGAGTCGAAATAAGTAAAAATATACCAGGTGTCCCGTTTAAAAATTAAAAGTTTATGTCATTTCCGGTTAAACCGGAAATTCCATAATGTTGAGTCATCTGTCGAATAATGCAGATTTATGTCGTATACAAATACCCCGAATTTTATTTCATTATCTTGAAAAACAAAAAAGTTAGAGGGGCGAGCCACCTTCCGTGGACACCCGGTAGGTATGGCAAACAGTGGATAAACGCCGATTATCAGTGGCGCCGATTAACACTGGCGATTATCTTACCTTCCGATTACTGTACCATGGTCCCTGGTTGCGCCGCTGTATACTTTTACAAAATGAACATTTATGTAATGATATGATATAATATTTGTAGGATCCTTATTCAAAACATAATTTTTAAATTTAAAAGTTATAGATAATATAATATGTTGTTATACATATAGGTTGTTCATATTTCAAGGTCCAAAGAAAAAAATGCGCACTTATTTTATTTTTAGTACTACATATCGTTACGCAATAATAATATGCCATACGTGACGATACAATAACTTTTAGTGCCTAACTTTTTTAAATATTATGTAAGGTACAGAGGAGGTATTAACGCCCACTTTCAAATTTGGCGCCTTGCAACTAAATGTCAAACGCTAATTACTATCACCTCACGTGAGTTCACGTCCTATCACGCCAAAAAAAATGCATGAGTTTCAAGCAATCACATTATTATTATTTCACACATTCATTCATTTTATAAAAACAAGCTGTGGGGCATAGGCGTAGTTAGGGGGTACTTGGGGGTGCTAAGCACCCCCGAAATCTAAATTAGCACCCCCAAAAAAAATTTACAATATCGCACATCCCGAACAAAAGTGTATTATCTCACAAAAATTTAAATTTTACTTTTTGGCAGAAATAATAAGTAAACTACCTATTCTATAAACCAACAAAACCGTAACATCGATATTTCCGCCCGCCAGAGGCTCCACAAGTATCTTCAACCAAAAGGCGTAACATAAATAATTCCCCTGAAGACAGTATTATATTATAATTAATACAGAAGGTACCTTTTGTTTCTGCAAATTTCCGTGCAACAGTGTATTATTTCATAAAAACCCGTAACTACGCACGTTTTATTTCCGGAAAAAAGAGTATTATTTTGAGTTATTACACTTTTGTATGGAAATTTTTAATAAAATAGTTAAATGTTTTTAATGTAAAGCAGTTCATGGCCGACTTTGAAAGCAATTTTACAAATAATTCCAAGTAGGAACATGTTTCTATCAGGAACCTAAGAGCAGTTAAAGTCGAAAAGGCACATCCATGGAATATTTTTTATAAAACATATTTTTTCGATTTAGAGTTTCAGCATGTAAATGTTAAAGATCCTAAGACCCTTGTAAAAAATCGAAAATCTACCAGAAAAACAGAAACAGATTTCAACTTGTCAGAAGAAATTCCAAAACTGCATAAAGCATAATATATTCGACAAAATTATCCCTAAATGAAAATTAAAAAAAAAGACTTTAAAGTTTTGTTGAAAAAGAGTTTCATTTCAAAATATTACTTACTTTTTTACGGCTCATTGTTTTAAAAGTATATAACATGCCACTGTACAGGTTATAGTGCCAAGATTAATAAAGTCCCTTTACAAAATTTCATTTTTAGCTTATTTTTAAAAATATTTTATTACAAGGAAAGCAATCTTCAAAAAAGAACGAAATATTAACGCCTGGTCTATGCATCAACTCTGTTCTATAATTCAATATTTTTGAGCAAAAGTGTAACAAATCAAAAATATTATCAAAAAAATCTCCCAAAAATTGCTAAAAAAATGTTTTTTAATTGATACACAGATTTGTAATACACTTCATCCTCAAAGGGAAACTATATCTAAAATATATATCAAGTATGTTAAGAAAGAAATAAAATGTGAGCAATTAAAGAATCAAAATAATTTAAATTGCTTGTCCTGTAAAATTTACTTTCTTTGAGTTAATACACTTTGATCGGGATGTGCGATATAGGCTAATTTTAGAACTAACCTATTTTTATAATATTACATTATATGTAATGCATTTTTCATATTAATATTTCAAGCATTCGAATTCTGGTACAAATTCAAGTATATTTAGGTAGTTGCGGATTCTGTTCAAAATTTCTCTCCGTGTACCGTGTAGTTCACGCCCAGTTTACTTGTCAGAGCGGGTCTATGATCATAAAAATCTCGTAAAATACGAGAGCGGCATAATAGCTTGTGTAGGTAAAGTTGCCACCGTGGATCTTTGCCCGTGCGTCATCAATCAACGATCAGGACTCGACGTGGTTAATAACTCTGCATCCTTGTTTATTACAGTAACAAGTTTGAATAAAAGCATAAAAGAACGTCTCCAAAATTCCGCAATAATATAACGTGCTAGACAAGGATAAAACTATAAACGTCAGTTAATTACTTTCTTTATTTGTTTAGTTGACAACCGTTGTATTTTAGAACGTCATTGTCAACCTTATTTTGATCTGCCAATCTAATTCGTATTTTGTAAATCTGTGTGCCTTAGAACTGTTCCTGTTTCTAAAAATAGTTCTTTTTAGAGGTAATTATACCCACCATCTGTTTTGGCGGTAAGTATTTATGGATTTTTATAATAACTAATTTATTTATTTTAAATATTCTAACCGTGAAAGTTCTTTGAAACGTTTACGGCAGTGGCTAAATTCCCTTAAATAAAAGGATGTTAAAAATTTGACTTTTGCGATTTTAATAGTCAGTAAAACACCAAACTTTTGTAGATTTTAAGCTTTAAAAATAGTATTAAATGTATAAACATTTGTTTGTCAATTTCTTTTAGATAATAGAGAATGCCGGGCAAAACTTAAAATAAATAATAATTTTTCGTGATATTATGTAGGTACGTCAAACGGTAGGCAGGCACGTCCATTTTATGAACTTAACTTAGTTTTGACTTTTTTCGTCTCGTAATTTTGATTTGATTTATACGATTTTGATGACGTAAAAGTGATTACGCACGGGAAAAGAACCACTGTGGCGACTTTATGTCATGTTCTGCAATTCTGCATTCATTTGATAATTTAAATTTAACCAGTCGTAGTCGTTCAAATTCGCGGAAATTTTTAGCCGGTATTTTGACTATTTTTTTTTGTTTATTAAGGTTTAATATGGTTTTGTTGAATTCAGTTAAAGTTTAAAGTTAAGTAAACACGAAAAAACAATGAGTGCGTCGTCGGATATAAAATACACCGTGGAATTTTTGAAAAAATCGTTTAGCAAGTTACCGTTGGAGAAGAAAGTGATTGTCAAGAACATTGAAAGACCTAAACCTGCTATTAACATCACATTAAAATATTTACTAAACATTATTGACCAAATTTGGGCGTGGTCTTAAAAATTTTTTTGGGGCTTTTTGTGCACCCCCACGTTAACATGTCACGAGCCGCCACTGGACTTCAGCACCCCCAGCGTTGACCGTCTAACTACGCCTATGCTGTGGGGTGCTTAGCAGCTTAGCTAATAGGAACCAGAAAATGTGGAAACTAAATAATAGTTCATCTTCATCTTCAAAGTTTGAAGAAGATTTAGAAAGAGCGTGCATGGGTGCATATGTGCGTTGCCTACGAACGTATAGGCAACGGCATGTGCAGTCATAGCGACTAAAAAACTTATAACTATAGGCAATGGATACATATATGCCATTAATTTAAAAGGAAGGGAGAAAGGTGAATTTCAACTTTATTCCAAGATGAAGATCGTTTTAAGATGTAGGTGTACCTACTGTCGTTAAAACTTAAATAATTTTTAAACTCACGCTTCACGAAATTGATGATTAAACAGAAAATCCGAGCACGTGAAGACCTGCAATATCACGTGAACACACCGTATGACAATAGTGTGTCTCTTGTTAATCTGTACCTATGGAAAAACGAGTCTCATCAAATTTACTGCTCATGTGTCTTCACGTGAGGTGATAGTAATGTGTTTCCTTTACTGCCTTTATAGACGGTATAAAGTTAGCCGAGGATAATGGTTATGATACCATAGATTACCTTTAGATAAGCAAACAGTTATCCCGAAACCGGCAAATTTATGGCCTCGCGCCTGTAAACAAAGCTACACACGATTAGACATGCGCACGGCAACATTATCATTTGACGAATGGGAAAATAGACAGGTCCGGGCTTTAGGTAATCATGAATATTTTCTTTGATAAATAATTAACATTATTTAACCCAATTTCTGTTATAAAATAATACCCGTCACTGAATAATGAGTATTTCAGGAGTTATTTTCAAAGCTTACTTTAGGGACTATTATTTTTGGTCTTACGTTATAACATAACTTTATCCTTGTAACGATTGTGTTTTGTATTTACCGTTAATGATGAGTGATAAGTGATGTTAAACAAATAGGTTCCACAAGTTAACTGTATCTGGCCGCTTTAAAAAAAAAACGTGTGTACCTTTATCTTATGGCACAATCGTCAACCCTGGTTTATTTAAGAGGAAATTTTACGCTTTCATTTGAGTTCAAGCACGACGGCATATGACGTACTTATACACATACACAACTGAGCTACAGAGGTCCCCAGGTAGTGTTATACCCTCCGTCATGATGCACGTCGGGAGGCGTTAACCCTAGCGCAGTACCTTTGGCTAATGGGTCTTGTTCATGCGGCTAATTCCCGAGAACCCTACTATTGTTTATGTGAGAAAATCACTTTTTTGTGAACAATGTTTTGTATTTTTCTGGAAAATTGGCAAAGATAAAAAAAAATAATGAGTCCCTTTTATAGGGCACACGTTTCATTTCTAATTTATGAACAGTGTATCCCCCTACCTTTCCACGGTGGATTCTTCAGGTGGGGCTCCCCCACTATTATGATTGCATGTAATATTTTAAAATAATTTAAGAGAAGAGATAGCATAGGGTTATTATTGATAACGCATTTAATAATGGTATTACTTTAGTTTTGACATCACAAGTAGGGCTAGGGCTTTGCTCACGGTGTACAAAAACATTGGTTTTCCCAATAAAATTATCTAAAATTATAAAAAGTCCCAATTGATATCCCACAACACGCCAAGGTCACAGATAAAACTTTTATTTATATTTTAATATATTTTATTAATAGGTATACTGAACAATAATAATATGTATTACTAAAAAATGAATGTTTTACAGATAATGTTTGATATGACCTTATGTAAAACTGAATGTTAATGAAATAATGTACATGTATTGTGAATAGGAAGCTGAGAGTTCACTAACAAAAATCATAACAACTGCCACCCAATTGCGTCGAACAGTATATTTAAAAAAAATAACTTTACACAGGATGTATAAATAAACTAACTTTGATACCATTATAATCAGATCAGTTAATAATTATTACTATTATACAAGGACGTCTTCATACAGACAACCCATTTCTACATCAATAAAATGTATAGGAGATAATAAAATTGATTTTTTTATTGGTCTCTTCTTCTGATCGACAGAGTACAGTGGGTATTTATTTAAAAGGTAAAACGGGTAGTCTATGATGAGAATTTCACTTTATTAAAGCTATAAATTAAAAAAATAGTAGAGAAATAAATTAAAGTAAAAATGGAATTATACATATAAAAAGTCTAGGTAGACACTTCAGTCTATTAAGAGTATTTGGTACAGATCACTTCACAATTTCATTGTTTTTTTTTGGTGATTATTTCATTTATCATATAACGGATTTCAGCATTCCGATTTATAAGCTAAAGCGTACCAAATGAAATAATCGGCGAAATAATGAAACTCTGAAAGAATTAGTACAAATTTTCTTAATTTTGTTTTTTTAGTTTTTAGCAGCAGCAGCATCAGCAGCGTTTCCTTTAAGGAAAACTTTAGCTGAGGTAAATTAATTTTTATTGTAAGCATTTTCTAAATCCCTTCAGACTATGAGATTTCCTTCACCTTACATTAATTTAGCGGAGCTAATATTTTGCGTAAAAGAAAAGCAACTATTAATTGACTATACAGGGTTAGGAAAAATTACCAGAACGGTCGATTATTTCAAAATATACAGGGGTTATCAAAAAACGTCTTATATAAAAAATGAAGGGCTGTTAAAAATCTACATATCGGTGATAAATTGAAATATACAGGGTCGCCCACAAAGTTGTGGAGAATGATAGTTATATTTTTTTAAATGGAACACCCTGTATATTTTTACATTTTTAAATTCCACATAAAATTATAATTATTTTTTATTAAATGCATTATTAGCCTATACTTCATAGTTTCCGAGATATTGACTCTCGAAAAGTGACATTTTTGAACTTTGACAGCTTCTAACTTTTTAACAGTACGTCTTAGAGCGAAACGGCTTACATGTCCCTATTTTCAATTTTTATTATCTTTCCAAAAAATCAACTTCCGGTTAAACCGGATGTAACTCGAAAGCAGAAAATATAGTTGTTCAAAAATGTCACTTTTCGAGAGTCAATATCTCGGAAACTATGAAGTATAGGCTAATAATGCATTTAATAAAAAGTAATTATAATTTTATGTGGAATTTAAAAATGTAAAAATATACAGGGTGTTCCATTTAAAAAAATATAACTATCATTCTCCACAACTTTGTGGGCGACCCTGTATATTTCAATTTATCACCGATATGTAGATTTTTAACAGCCCTACATTTTTTATATAAGACGTTTTTTGATAACCCCTGTATATTTTGAAATAATCGACCGTTCTGGTAATTTTTCCTAACCCTGTATAATGGAGTTTCACCTAAACATATTAGGTGTTCAAAAAAAATATAAGTTGTTAACAACTTCGAAACATTATAAGTTTTATTAAAGCTAAGACCATATTTAGTGTGCATTTTATACCATTGCGATTATTCTCAAAATTATAAAAAATAAGTTCCCATTCTTTAACCCATACTGCTTAAAAAAATATTGGTAAAAGTCCAGGAATTAGAGGCGTCCTACCAGTACCGGTAAGCTAGCAACATAAGACATTTTTTTTTTATTGACTCCTTGCATTTGGTTTTATAGGAAACACACATGTCTGTCGACCTGTTTTTGCGCTAAATGTTAATCAAAATGCTTTTTTAAACTATTTTTTTTTCCTTAAGCGACGTGAATGTAGGTAGGGAGCCATAAATAAATGGTAAAGGAAAACTCTTGGTTCAAAAAAATGACGACCGGAAATGCCTATTTTTACTACCATTCCAGGCAAAATAGGTTAAAATACCGAAGATCTACCGATCTTATTTATGTAACAAGTAATTCCTGTTAAAGGTAGTAATAAAAAGGGAGAAAAAACATTAAAAAAAATTACATATTATTATTAATGATGATGATAAAAATAAATATGTGAAAAGCTATCTTCCCGGTATAGATTGGACGTTTCTAACCCCCCAACTATTAATGTTAGTTAAGATAATAAACAATTTTTCTTACTCAGCAGATTTAAATAAAGGTATTCCTTAGTTATGACTAAACATTCTACACAATTACTTATTAAATTCCTAAAACTAAGTTTAAAATACTTTGGCATCGTATAGTGTTACTGATTTGCAATGTAAGTTACAAATGGTTGACATAAAATTAGTTTAGAGGCAAGGCAGCCCGCAGAAATGACCCATGGAAAGAAGGATTTGGGGCAGTTTTTAATAATCATATAAAGTAAAGTGACCAAATATGGAGTAGGTGCTTATTATGAAACACCGATTTATTTCCTAAAACTTGAACAGTTATCTAACGCGAATTTTTGCATTGCCGCATCTTGGACCATGTTTGTATTCGTATAAATAATATACGAATTTAAAAAAGACAACATAAACATATTTTTTATATTATTAAATTTTAAATAAACTTATTATTATACCGCCAAGTTCGTTTTTTTTAGTAGTTGATTTGAGTTTATTGCTAGCAACTATGTTCTTGTTTTTAGCAAAACATTTTATTGAATTTCTTAAAATGCAAGATTGTCTTCTAATGTCATTGTTTTTAAAGTTGACAATTGTTTATCGTTTATTTTGTTGTTAGCAAAAAGCAGAGTTTAAGGTAATGTTAAGTTAGTGCTTAATATAAAAAATGTAAATTGTTGTATTGTATAGTAGAACCACTTACCATTTATGTTTATTATTTTTTGAAGATTAAATAAAAGTTTATTTCACATATTTTTTATTTTACGGTTTTCCATAAAAGGCTGATTTTTATGACAAGCAGAAATAGGCATTTTTTAAATTTATTTGCCTATAATTTCTGTTTCAATAAATTTTACCTTAGACAACATAAAAACCATTTTTGTTTTTTGACTTGAATAACAAAATTGTATTCTATATTTGGTCACAGTACGCTAATAAAAGGAGACATTTTTAAGAGGGAAGGATGGTCAAGTGATCCACCCTGACCCTTCTTGCGGGCGCCTCATTTCAGAGGTAGAGTAATTTAATTTTTTGATCGATTTTTCGTTTTATCTATAAAACGGCTTTTTTTTTAGAGATAACAAATTTTAATTGTTACTTTTCATTTCCTATAAGTTGGTTTCCCTAAATTTTGAGTCCGACGTTTCGCCGTCTAGGTGCTATCGTCAGGTTTGAAGTTTAAATATTGAGTTTTTTCTCTTCTTGCAATTTTGTGTGTTATTTGTTCATACAATTCAAACGTGATGTGACGTTCTTATGCGTCATATTCGCGGATAACGCCACAAAAAAAAACTGAAATTTTCGATCACTTACGAATGTCTTCGGAAGGAATCGGAATTTTTCAGATTTATTAAAGAAATGCCTCTAAATGACGCAACTTTGCCGTCATTTAATCTTTGGCGTGTCTCCTACCGTTTACGATAAAACAGAATGAAGATGTTATTATTGGGGTCGAAACGTTGATTTTTAAATAAAGTAGTATTGCATTATTAATTTATTAAATAAAAGGTTTACAAAACTGCAATAAAAAATACAGGTCCGTATTAAAAAAAAACATACCTGACGATGGTACACGAAAGACGAAATGTCAGAAACAATATTCGATAACAACACGTTATAGAAAATAAAAAGTGACAATGAAAATGTGAAATTAATCTTTCGCCATCTCTGTAAATAAAGCCAGCAAAAAATAAAATATGAATTAAGAATCTTCCAAATTTTTTAAGACGTACATTTCAATTTTAAAAGTATTTAGTCGGTTTTTGGATAAAATAAAAAATAAACCGAAATATCGATTAAAAAATAAAATGGCGAATGCCTCAACATTCCCCAGCTCATAAGTAATTTCTGGCCCAATTTAATTTGGTTTAGTAAAAATATTTTACCGACAATTTGTGTGGTGGGCTATTATCATTTAAATATAAAGTAAAATTACATTTTTAGCAAAAGCACACGGTTAACTATGCTGATAACTACCAATTTAGACCTATTAAAAAATAATGTAGAAAAATTATTCATTTTAAAATATGTTTAAAATTACTTTATACAGGGTGTCCAGAAAAAGAAGGTCAATCCGTCAAAGTTGGAAATTAAATACTGATTTTTTAAAATAATTCGCCTATTTTATTAGATATAAATTTCAAATTTGGCACATTGCTTCACCATAAAGAGTTACTTCTTTTGAGAAAAACAAAAGAAAAACAATTGTCAAATCTTCAAAATAGGGGTAATACTGGTTTAGCACAATACTGGAGCACGTACTAATAAATAGAGGGGGCCCCGGGGGGTTAGCAGGTATTAGATATTGGTATTTTGAATATTCGACAATTGCTTTTTGTTTTGTTTTTCTCAAAAGATGTAACTTTTTATGATGAAGCAATGTAACAAATTTAAAATGTATATCTTATTAAAAAAAATCCGTTTTTAATTTTCAAAATATCGAAAACATGATATTTTTGCTCAAGGAATATATGGTTAACGGATTGACCTCCTTTTTCCGGACACCCTGTATGTGTGCCTGTTAGTACCAGTAACAATGCTATTATTTAAAATATCCATAATTTTGTAAGATTGCCTAGGAAGCAAAATTTAAAAAAAATTTATAGTAGAAAATTTTTAAAACATAAATCCCAGCCAGGAATAAATTGCTATCAAGTTTTCCCCAATAGCATATGGTTGGCGAGATAAAATTTGTCATTGCCAAAATGGACAAAAATTTTGAAAAATATATTTTCAAACATTTTGGTAAAAATATAGCATATAGAGAAAATTGAAAAATGTATCCTACTAAAAGTAGTAAATCATATAATTTAAGTTTTAGAGTAGGTAGGTAACTGCCAAAATTAGCTGCATGGTATAAAATAGGAAACAAAGTATAAAAAGTGCTTAAAGAAAGATGAAAAAAAAAATTTTAATGCTTTTCTTTGGTAGTACTCTTAACATTGCGAACTTTTTGCAAGCCACTGTATAAAATGTATTTTTTGATAATGTATTTTTTTTTGGAATTCTCTTATAATGTCTTAATTTTACAAGCAGAACGTAGTTATTCTAGTCTCATAAAATTATCCTATTAGGTATAATTTATCCAAAGTCAGTGTGATGACATTCCAATCATTCCATACGGCATACAAACGGCGGTAAACAGTCTCAAAGAGATGGAATGATTGGAATGTCATCACACTGACTTTGGATAAATTATACTTCAATTTTCGCAATAATGCGAAGCAAAACTGTTTTGGGTAAATTGGACGCTGACAAATTTTTTCTTCTCGTATAAATACCAACTATTTTCCAAGAAAAGACATAACAATAATAATTGGATATTTATAATATTCATAAAATCCCGACCATTTCTTTTATGTAAAAGGACCAGATACCATTAAAATTAAGAATAATGGTCCGGGTAATCCAAAACTTGACCCACCTAATATTATCAATACATAATATAGTCCGCATCGTATGGGATTTTTTTTTATTAATAGCTTTATTCGAAATTTGACTTTGGCATCAAGTTCTGCTTCGATCGAGATGAAAATTAAGCAAAAAAATAGTAGTCACGTAATTCGCATTATCTGCCAAAATTTTATTTTTTCTAAAAATAATTCAAAAGTGGGGTTTTTTCTGAAAATATCGAAGAAAGGTATAAGAAAAAGCTTTTAAATGTAGTTTCTAGCCAACATGCAAAATTTCAGCTGCATAAGATAATTTTGATCTTTCAACCACCACTAAAATTTATTTTCCACTTAATGAACACTTTACTGATGACACTGTGTTCTTTTTGTCTTAATATTAAGGTGTATTACTTTCAGACACAAACTACGTATTCAAAAATACTTATTTTATGAAGTTACCTTATACAGGGTCAAAAATAAATAAACTTTGCATCACATGAGCATGAGACCAAATGTTAATAGGCCAATTTTGATTTTGTAGAAAAACACACATTTAATATGGCGCTACTTTAAAAAAAAATTTATCTGAAATAAAACATTGTCAAAACTAAGAAGTTTTATGTAGGTTGCGTTGAGTCTTATTTTGCAAAAGTGGTGCAATTCACAAAATAGGGGTAAAAAATCAAAATTATCTTATGCAGCTGAAATTTTACGTGTTGGCTAGAAACTGCATTTAAAAAACGTTTTCTAATAACTTTTTCGATATTTTTAGAAATAACCCCACTTTTGAATTATTTTTTGGAAAAAATTAAAATTTGACAGATAATGCGAATCGCGTGACTACTATTTTTTTTGCTTAATTTTCATCTTGATCGAAGCAGAACTTGATGCCAAAGTCAAATTTTGAATAAAGCTATAGATAAAAAAAATCCCATATGATGCGGACTTTACTGGTGACACTGTATATAAAAAAATCAAATTAAGGGCAAACACTAGTGGCGCATTCACCCTTTAGTATTTTGATCAATATACCAAATTTTATACAATTACCTTCAGTTTTACGTTAAAAAAGGTTGGATTTATGAATTAATAAAAGCAGAAAAAGAAATATGGACAAATTTTAACAAATTTACCCAAAGACGGATACGGGATACTTATCGGCTTTTTAAAGAAAACGAAATATGTATTGATAAAAAAACGAAATGGCGAATGCGCCACTAGTATTTGTTCTGAAAGTAACATTAAAAAGTGTGCACGGCAATAAGTCCTAGATCCTACATTATAATTTGTTATAAAATAAAATCACAATAGGTTACAGCACCTTCCCACAAAGTTCTTTCAGACTTTAAAATTGACATCCAATCACAGTTCTCCATATAATATGAATGGGTTTTCTAATTAAAAACTTATCGGGGTCACGAACAAACTACCTCCAATAAGAACAAGCCATCAAAGATTGTACACGTATTTTCGGAACACCCTGTATATGCTATGACAGTCACTTTTCTCTTACCAATTCCCCAATATGCATTAAAAATAAGTTTTTATTGACGGAAAAATCCTACCGACTACTTTATAAAATCCCTAAGACATGATATAATGACTTATCTTACATAATAAATATTTTCAATTTAAAACAAAAACCAGTAACAAAAAATCTTAGCTGAACTATACTCAAAGTCTGACGGTGACCCATCTATTACCGGAAACAGCAACAATTTAGGTTTTGTTTTCGCACCTTACCTCAATTATAAGTTGGTAAGGTCGCTCTACCTTATAGTGCATCGAATGGAAGCGCGGCATTATCATACATCAGGAAATTGATTCCCATGACGTCCCTCAACCCGCTAGTGTCTATATAGTGACCCTGATACCGAAAGCTACGCTCCGTTAATTCTAGATTAAATTTGCAATACGCACAATTTGACAACAATGCTGCATATACGGAATGTCTAACCAAACAAATTGAAAAGTGAAGTAATTCGCAGTTTTTTTTTGTGGTAAATTGTAGGGTTGCATGTTATTCGGTTATGTGTTATTAAGTAGCTAATGAAATAGCGCAGATATAGTGCTCGTATTATAACTTCACGCCGTTTACGTCATTGAGCATTTAGAATAGCAGAAGATTTATGAGAAAATGCTTACCAAGTTATTTTCAACATCCAATCCGTTATATATGCTATTTTGTTCCTAAGATGGGCAACGAATAAAGTCAAGGGAAAATTAATGCCGTGATAGCTTGAAATTACACTAAGGGCACTATATCGTATCGACAGAGCTAGACTACCATTTTCCGGCTCCTTTTTTAAATTTGCCTTAAGGACCAGGTGAATAATATTGCGATTATTAGTTGGTACTTGGGACTTCATTTAAGGTTTCTCTATTTCATTCCATTTTATTGGCGTACAAAGAATTATTAACGGTGTCTTTATAAATATTGTGTATGTAATGAAAATAATGATTCACATAGTGCGGTCGGTCGCTACCAAAGAATCCCACTGTAATTGTGCGTTAATAATACCCGGGAATTTATCATGTTGCCTAATACTTATAGCGACCATACAAATACTATCTGCTCAAGTTGACTAATGGATACCACTCCGTAATTTCAGCTGATAAATCTAAAGATCCTAAATCCAATTCTACCCCACCCATAAATTCATTTTCTTGCAAGGGATCATAGTTCCATATTGTCGCTTTTAGTTGTCTGGTTTTGATTATGTCTAGGGCCATTCTGTATTCAAGCTAAAAAAGGAATTAAAAATAAATAAAAGGTTCTCGTTAAGATTTTAAGCCTTTAGGTTAAGAACCATGTCGTTATTAACAACCAATCAAATAATCTTTAAGAAAAAGGGTTGTAAAGTCATTGAAGTAATTTCATAGGTGTTTCATTTTTGATATGGCCACAAAGGAATGATAGGTCGGTGCTTGTCAAAGTATATGGGAAATAATCTCTTACCATTTCCATAAAACTAGGATGGCAATTCTTCTTAACCACTTTAGTTTTTCTCTTTGTGCTCTTCTGAACGTCTGGTTGTAAATAGACTTTGACATACGTTGAAGGTTCTTGTCCGTTTAACCTCGGCAATCCTCGGGCATGATGTACCATCACCGTAAACACTCCCTTATTATATAATAGTGTTAATTTTAATTGACCTTTCAGTCTACCAGCATCTTCAGCATTTTCCCTTTTATCTACAATAAAACATGAATGTGAATAAATAATACCAGCCAGCATTATCTGTTTTATTTTATCGCATTTTAAAGTAGCTCTCCACTTGATCGCCGGTTGACGGAGGCATGCTTCCTCTGGGCTCGACGTTTTTAGGAAGGTAAATAGTAAAAGTCACATGTTTTAGTATGATAAAAAACCGCGTCTGGAGACAAAAACGCCTACCGTGTTTTAAATCAATAAAATTTGAGGAATTTGGTTTCATGGATTTCTAATTTCTTGTGAAATATGGAAGGTGTAGTACATTAATTGAGGGTGCGAAGAGGGTAAGTTTATTACATTTAATGATGAAGGTTGCAAGAAACTAACGAAGCAACGATGTTGTAGGTAGAACTTCTGTTTACATTTCTTAAAGTTTAGCATACTTTTTTGCAATTACCTGTAATTTGCCTAGATACCTCGTCTTCTTGCTGATCTCTCAATAACGGATGGAAAAAGGTGTAAACTAAATCCGAATGTGCAATCTCTTGCGCACAGAGGAACAATGATCTTATAAACAAACTAATTTCACTAAACCTTTTCTGTGCCACATGCTTGATGTTTTGTCTTCCCATATGAAGTCCCGTTGATAAACTGCAAAAAAGGAAATGTTAAGAGCACTTATCACTTGCCTTCTCATATAGGTAAAAAGGTGTGACAAACTACAAGAAAATTATTAAAATTTGGAATTTACTTCGAAATTTATAAATGCCACTTCAAAAATAGGTTCGGTCACAGTCCGATCAAAATATTGTGTGTTAAGTGACTTAACTTGCACGTGATCTAACATTGCCTTACAATGTGAATATAACAATATAAAATGCAAGCCACAATATTTTAATTGAACTCTAACTGGACCGTGACTTGGCCTATAGTATGAATCGGCCTAGATTTTGGTTCTAAAAATCAACATTCAATTCTAATAACAACTTTATCGTATAGGCAGTTCCTAATTTTGAGGTACCCTATATATTTGATAGTTATGCCTCATTTAAGTGTACACTTCACATTTATTTTTAACAAATGTTTGGAAACAGGTACTTTTCCCCAAGCTTGGGGTACCGCCAATATTATTCCTGTACCAAAATATTTGCAGCCGTCAAGCCTGTCTCACTTTAGGCCAATCAGTATTTTACCTAATATATCTAAGGTACTTGAGACAATAGTTGCGAAACAAATAAAATAATATCTAAGAGCAAAAAGTATCCTGCCAGCAACTCAGTCTGAATTCCATGAAAATCACAGCACAATAACTGATTTTTTTAAAATAACAGACGACATATAGAGCCAGTGATAATGGCCAGAATACATGTCTTATACTCCTAGACTACAGCAAGGCTTTGACACTATGGTACATGAATGATGAAAGAGTTTTGGACTACCATTGTCTTTATCTGTTTTAAATCACAAATCACACAATAAAGACAATGGAAGTCCAAAACTCTTTCATCATTCAAGAAACATCATTGTCTCCAACCTTCAAACAGTCACTATGGTACAGGGTTATCCAACCAAGACTAGACAAGGCGATTTTTTGACTTCTCCTGTACTTTTATAAAAAAACTGAAATAGCCATCTTAAGTCATTTTCTCCCGCGAATTCGAATATCTTCAGCAAAAAACATCAAACAAAAGTACTAGGGGTTACTTTGATATTTTTTTAAATGGAACACCCTGTATATTTTTACATTTTTAAATTCCACATAAAATTATAATTATTTTTTATTAAATGCACTATTAGTCTATACTTCATAGTTTCCGAGATATTGACTCTCGAAAAGTGACATTTTTGAACTTTGACAGCTTATAACTTTCTAACAGTACGTCTTAGAGCAAAACGGCTTACATGTCCCTATCTTTAAATTTTATTATCTTCCCAAAAAAATCAACTTCCGGTTAAACCAGATGTAACTCGAAAGAAGGAAATATAGTTGTTCCGGTTTAACTGGAAGTTGATTTTTTTGGGAAGATAATAAAAATTGAAGATAGGGATATGTAAGCCGTTTTGCTCTAAGACGTACTGTTAGAAAGTTATAAGCTGTCAAAGTTCAAAAATGTCACTTTTCGAGAGTCAATATCTCGGAAACTATGAAGTATAGACTAATAGTGCATTTAATAAAAAATAATTATAATTTTATGTGGAATTTAAAAATGTAAAAATATACAGGGTGTTCCATTTAAAAAAATATGAAAGTGACCCCTAGTACTTTTGTTTGATGTTCAATTGTTTTTTGCTGAAGATATTCGAATTCGCGGGAGAAAATGACTTAAGATGGCTATTTCAGTTTTTTTATAAAAGTACAGGAAAAGTCAAAAAATCGCCTTGTCTAGTCTTGGTTGGATAACCCTGTACATGGTACTTTAACAAAAAATGTCAGTTTTGGTAACTTCTATATTAATTTTTTCAATAGTATGTTAAAGATCGTAAGCAACGCGTTGTTTTAAAAGGTGATACATCGGATCTGATTGCAATTAACCAGGGTGTTGCTCAGGGCAGCATCCCTGGCCCCCTACTTTTCTCTATTTAAACTGCGGATTTTGAGCTTTTTTTGAAATATTGTAGATCTCACCAGTATGCCGATGACATCCAACTTTATTTCTTCTTTTTAAATAGTTTATATTTACTAGCTATTAACAAAATCAATGATGTCCTTCAAACTATTGTTCAAGTTTCAAAAGCGCACGGGTCGGTGCTTAATGCGTTAAAAACTCAGCTAATGTTAATTAACAATAGTATTCTAAAACCTGGATTTTGTCATTGGTTTTGATCTTCGATTTAGCAGTCAAGTTTCCATTTTAATTAAAAAATAATTTTACAAATTGCGACTTCTCTACAATCACCGCGATATCTTAAGCACTAAACTGAAGCTAATGTTAACTGACTCTCTTGTTTTATCTAACCTGACTTACTGTGACGTAGTTTATTACAAAAAGGCAAAAACAGCCTACAAAAAATTCAGAACGCCTATTTAAGAATAGTTTATAATTTACGAAAATTGATCACTCCCAATTTACAACCGCCTGTCCATCGAGGTGAAGATTGCACCCAGTCCGGCAGTGTTTAAGAGCTCCTAAGGTTTCTTCAGGTTTTTAAGGAAATGTTCTTAAAAAAACTGTTATTTAATTTTTTTCTTTCTAGCATTTTAGTATTATACTTTTCATTTCTTCAATTTTTCTTTTTCTTTAGCTTAGGGGTTATTGATTTGTTTATATATTTTAAATAAACATTTAAATATTGTTGTTTTGGGTGGTTGCATATGAGCAACCATGTCGGATACCGCCACCCGATATGGTTATTTCTTGGAATTGTTGTATTAATATAAAATAAAGACATTTTTGATTTGATTTGATTTCGTAATATACACCTTAGCCCTGACAAATGGTCTTATTATATTAATACCTAATTATATGTAAATAAATTAATTAATAAGTAGGTAATCGATACGTCAACAGTATAAAAATATCTCACCAATAATGGAACTATCCATGCGAGAACTTTTATTGATTTTTTATGTAGCAATTAGTGTAGCAATTTGTTCTTATATGTATATTTTCCACTAATAACCAAGATGCATGAATGTCAATAAAAACATGTTTTTGTCAGTAGTTATCAGTAGACTCATCCAATTTGAAATAATTATGAATTTAATTAATTATGAAGGTGAAAAATATTCTTGCAAATTAGTAAGTATTTCAATATGAATTTTATTTCTCACTCCCTATTTGATTTATAATATATAATAATATCAAAAAACACCAACTTGCAAGTTCTAGGAGTCTACACTTTAACTTTTGGACTAAAACTATTTTAACATTTTCAAATTCCTTTAAACCTTTTTTGCTAGCTTCAAGGATGCTCTAACACGTCTTAAACAATAAACTAGTATAATTTATTATGATTTTGCTGGTTAACTCCCTTAAAATAGTACGTAAATAAATGTATAAATCGTTTGTTTGTACCCCTATCGAAAGTGAGGTTATGTGATTTGTGTCCTACTAGCTAGTGCCTAATTATTTAAGGATTAAGATAACAAGTGGAATTTAGCGATTTTAAACAAACCGATGCCCCGATTCAGGCCACTACACAAAACAGAAAACAATTAAAAGATAAAAAGATAAGCATGTAGGCGATTTGTTACCTTATCAGTTTAAAGATAATAGATAGATATTTTCTTATGATCAGGGAATGGTAGTTACACACCTAATATTGAATTGTTTAGTCAAAGTTCATTAACGGTAAAAGCCGTTTTTAAAAATGGGATTGTTCGGAGGTTTTAAAGCTAAGTTTACTAAAGATAGCACGGCTAAAACTTCTAAAAGCTCTAAAAAAGATGAAGTCGTGTGTTTAGGATATAGGGTGTATTCCGAGTTTGATAATCCACCACAATGTAAGTATATCAAACATAAAATGTAATCTAAAAAAACCACGAACAATCTATATTATTATATAAAAAATTTAAGTTACGGAATACCGTGTGAGCAAAAATTATTTGCATCAGAGGGCCTTGCATCTAAGGACGTAATGCTTAGCCGTAGAGCTTAATACCTGTCAGGTGTCAGTAACTACCTGAATTAACAATCAATCAGTTATTCCGTCATCTTTGACAGTCGTTACAAGTAATTTGATTCATCGCTAATTTTTCCAATTTCTTGAACAATTCACACAATGGGCTTTACGGAACAGCACAAAACATTCATGGTTGAAGCGTATTTTCGAAACGGGGTTAGAGTAAATGGTGAGTGGCAATAAAATCCGGGTTTGTGCATGGACGATTTTCACGAACACTTTCCTTACGTTGCTTTTATTGCTGGGGATTTTTATCATTGCCTGAAAAGAACCGGGGCTGTGTTTAGGGAAACAGGTTCTATACAACACAAAAAAGGAGCAGGAAGACCATCTGTAAGAACAGAAGAACTTGTTGCAAACGTTCGTGAAATAATGCAAAATACGCCAACAAATTGTATAAGATGCCTGTTCCAAGAAGTGGGAAGATCTTATGGGACATGCAGGACTATTCTTAAGAAGCAGCTAAATTTATTTCCTTATAAAGTGCAAGTATTCCAAAAAATACAAGCCGCAGATTTTGAAAGATGCAGGAATTACTCTCAATGGTTTACCCAAAATTTATTGGAAAGAAATGATTTATTAGACCTGACATTTTTTTCGGATGAAAGTAATTATTTATCTTTTTCTTTCTCTATATTCTTACTTAGTTAATTTTGTAAACAACAAAAATAAATTTGTATTTGTCTACTTATTTTATTACTCATTAGTTTGGCATATCATGTCATAATATGAATTTGACAAAATGTTAACCTAAGATTTGGTTAGATATATCGTCCCCATATCATTGTGATCTAAACCAAGCCCAACGTTTTTTAATCCAAGCCCTCTTTGATGCAAATAATTTTTGCTCGCACGGTAGTTCAGTTCTGAGGTACAGAAATTTTTACAGAAATTTCTGTACCTCAGAAACTAAAACTTGTGGAGGTCTAAAAATTGGTACATTTATACGTTCCTTTAATGAAATAAGAATATACGTGTTTCGTCACTTTTTCAAAAGTTCACTTATGGGTTGAAAAAAGATTTATAGTCTATTTTGAGTGGGGTACCTATAACTGTCTATAATTTTAAGCTATATTGCTGAACATTGGTATTATGCTTACTCTGTTAAAATAAGCAAATACGTGTCTTGACGTTTTGGGATATTTTTCCCCTAGGGAGTAGAAATGGAGGGGTTAAAAAGGGGTATAAAAGTTTGTATTGGGAAAAATATTTTTTGACGATTTTTGATATTTCAATAAATTCTACCCCTAAGGTGTTTATAAACGCAAAGTCCACGGAAAGGTTCTGTAAGCTGTAACGATATGTAATAAAATAGATATACAGGGTGGGGATTTCAAATGGAACGCTGCTTATAGCGGCTCTGGGATAAAGATTTCTCTAAAATCCAAAAATACGTCCTCAAAAATTTTTAACCAACTTTTTTTTTTTAATTAGAAAACACCACTTGTGGCACTTTTATGGAAAGCTTATTGAAAAAGGAATATTTTTTACATCTGTCAAACCATGTTTCAGAAATTTAATAAAAACTCATTTTTAACGAACAATTAGATTAACCAAGACCTTCTGGGATTTAAGGAGGAGTAAGTGAAACTAAATACAGGCCTGTTTATAAAAAAAAGGCAGGTGAAATTTTTTGAACCAAAATAACTAGATCAAATAATGTTTATCGAAGCAATACCTTTTATAGTGTGGATAATCATAAAACTTGATTGATAGTGAAATACCAATTTTTATTAGTATTGTGTTTTTAAGTGTTTAATAAAACTGAAATTAAATTTAAGAACTATAAAAAATACTTCGTGTATAAATCTTCACTAAATTTTATTGTTATACCATAACAATTGTTTCGACACACAGTGTATTCGCCAGATGGTTACAAATGAATGAACACGTGTTCATTCATTTGTAACCATCTGACGAAGACACTGTGTCGAAACAATGGGGAACTTTCCAATTTTTTTTTCTTTAATAATATGATTTAGTTAGGCCTAAAAAAAATATTCCCCAATTATTACTCCTTAAAAATCAGTAATAACTTGGTAAAAATTCTTTAAAGTTTCGCGCGTGTCAAAAGCATTTCAAAAGACCTTTTAAGCGCGCCAAGCCCGATGACGTCACGAAGTATGACTTTTCCGTCATCCGTCATCCTGACCGGTGGCCGAGCTACCGAGTTTGCATTTGGATTTCCGTGTGTTATTGTTATTGTATTGTTGTTTTAAGGTGGAATTCTCAACGTCGTTCAATTTATTGCCAACCTATAACCTATTTCGTGGATGTCATCATGACAAATGATACTTCGTGACGTCACGACCCGTTTTTACCCGCTTGGGATAATTCGAATTTTGGGGCAGTTTTAAATCTTTCTAGCGGTCTTTTAGGGCGAAATATGTTTTTTTTGCTGCCATATGTTTTATGACAATATATACTTATGATTTATAGAATTTTTTCACCATTTAAAATTTTTGTCAAGTTCTCTATTGTTATGGTATAACAATAAAATTTAGTGAATATTTATACAAGAAGTATTTTTTATAGTTGTTATAATGGATCTTCATCAAGTAACGGCTACTTCTATACAACTAAATTTAAGGCCGTCTACGATGTACCTACGTAAAGACAAAGACATAATCCATAGGCCGTTGTAAACGGGCAAAGCGTGGGGAGACGGGGAGAGTTAATCAAAGTTAAATTGACAAGACGTTGACATCAGTTTGTTAATTAAAAAATTGTCGGTTGGTTACCCCTTAACCTTCCAATCCCGGGATCCGTCAAATGCCGTTTCGCCGTGGCAGGATATATGTCTTTGCCTACTCTTATACATTCTAGAGAGCCATGGTTTGAACCTTTAGCTATTCGGTGATGCCACATTTATACTTGTCTAATTAAAAACTATTAGTGGTATTTTTTGACAGCCGAATGCTCCTTTAGGATGTTTAGGAGGAGACAAAAACAAAATTGTGTGTTGACGGATCCCGGAATCAATAATAAACACACGGATGTCAACGTCTTGATTAACGAACCCCCGGGCGTTCCTCGACCCCTCAACCACCCCGCTAATACCCTTCGGCATGACCTGATAGTAATGTCTTTGTCCTCACGTACATCGTAGACGGTCATAGAAAAAATACCTAAGCGTTTAATACAAAAAACCAACTTATTAAAATATACAAAATTTATGTGTAAAAATGATTAATTTCTGTTTGTTTAATTTTATTGGAAACAATAAAACTTTATAGCTAGTAAAATGATTGCCTAACCCCAAAAATATTATTATATGAACTCATTAAAAGCAAATATATAGTCATGGTCAAAGGGGTGTAATATTTAAACGCCAATCAAAATGTTGTCATTTTAAACTTAGTTGACTTACTTGTGAATTTAAGATACCAATTGTGAAAATGGGCTAGATGGGCCAGCTTTAAATTCAAACCCCCCAACCAAACCCACTTAAAACTACCACATTTCAAGGCCTGTATTTTTTTTAGATCTTCAAACATCACCAGAACCGATTAAACCACCACCACCTATAAGGACAGTTACATCTCGACCAAAGTCTACCACAAGTACTGCAAATGCTGAAGAAGCCAATGCTACTCTTCAGCCCTCTAAATCCACCTCAATCGAAACTCAAATAAAAACAAAAAGCCCTAAAATAAAAAAATCTTCCAAGAAAAAAGCACCCCAGACAGAGAAAAAACACTCGTCAACAGCTAGTTTGACATTGAGCAAAAGTAATTCCACAGAAGAACTGTCCAATAATTCATCGTCAATGAATCAGAATATGAGTATCAGCAGTCCAAACATAGCATATGCGGTAACCACAGAAACGGTAAAACTTAGAAACGGTGGTTTAAGAGAAGAATCTAGATCCGATACGAACACAATGTACGCTAGAGGAAAAACGAGTAGTTTTAATCCAACGACCGACGATGCACCGTCAAGTGACAATACTAACGACAGTTCGCAAATAGTTATACAAGAAATACGGTCCAAGCCCCCCAAGTCAATACTAAAGCAAAAATCGTACACTCAAAACCTAAACAGTCAAGTTGTGCTCACCCCCAGTAATCCTGAGAGTAACACAATACTAACCAGTGACGAGAATATCTACTCTGATAAAGAGTATGATAGAAGCATGACCTTAACATCTAGCAAAAAAAATACTTCCAAAGGATTTACTACTGAAACTGTGGATTATATGTCGGCAATACAGGCTGTCACTAAAAGTACTTCGACTAAAGTTGCCACCTACGTCCACACTGAAGTTAGCAGCGGCAAAACTGAGGCTAGTGCCAACGATAGTTCTAGCTCTTACTATAGCGGTGGTTACGCCTCGCAAAGTACAACTACTCGTAGTATTGGTAGTACCAGTAATCACGCCGCGAATATATTTTTCGGGGGAGACGAGGAACCTGAAGTTCAAAGACCTAGAAGGGCTAATTTGACGGTTGTTCAGAGTGAGGAAGATAGGAGGAGCAGTGCTGAATGTTAATTCATTACATGTCATGCTAAGACAGTTTTCATAATGGACTTCCACCACTGACTGCACTACATCTTGTGTCTTCCCCCACCGACTAACATGCATTGTGTATCAAATAACCCTTAGAGTCAATTTTCTAAGAAGTAACTCTTTATTTTTATCTTATCATAGAATATTTTCAATAAAACTAATTTTTTATAAATATATATTTTGTAGTAAAACAATTTCGTTTCAATTAGTATAATTTCTCAATAGGTTTTGTAAAATTTAACACAAACATTATTTAATAAAAAAAAGGGATAGTCTTTAAACAATTGATCATATTATTTAAGTACTCTTAATGGTATGTTACATAAAATAAAATTTCCATTTTCAATTTTTCATCGGTTGCATCTTTTTTTTTTGCTATTGATAATTATTTGAACAACAAATAAAATCAATAATCCATTCAATTGATGGTGCCAGTTTAAAAAATAATCTCCTACTTACAAAAGGATTAAAAATAGATCATGATTAATCGTGATAACATCAGAAATATTTTTATAAACGATATTTTTTTACAATACTTTGAATTAAAACAATAATTATCTTGTCCATTTGTTGTTTTTTTAAAATAAGCGCTTACATAAGTTGAGCCTATTTTAATGCCAATATACTTGACGAATCTGTTTATATTTGAAAAGATTAATAATATATATACATACAAATAGAAGTAGGTTTTAGGAAATGTTCAGGAGTACTAATTGACAACTAAAGACATTATTCAAATTTTTGGATACTCTGTTGCAAATTTTACATAAATGGGTTCTCGAAAATGATAAGAGATAGTTAAATTAGGGCAAAGTTGCGTATTTCGGGGCGTAATAATTAGGTGAAAAAAAATTAAATACGGACCTGACCTGGAATTTTGAATACTGCAAGCAAAGATTGTTTTTTTCTTAGTCAGAAAGAAAAGGTAATTATCCCATACGGCACTTTTTGAAAAAGGGTGACTTAACTTTGAAAATGTCTTTATTCCAAACTAACTTTTACAGTTCATTACATGGAAAGTGACAACATAATATAGAAAATAATAACCATTAATAAAATAATAATAAAAAAAGGAAGTTAATCCAATTTAATTCATTAATAAAATCAATTTAAAAAAAAATCGTATAAATAATTTAACTTGGTAAATATCTCTTTAATTGTTTTTTAAAAGTTGCCAATTTTTTAATTTTCCTGATATTTTTTGGAAGATTGTTATATTTTATTATTCCGTCATATAAAAGCGATTTTTTTTCCGAAATTACTTTTTACTGCTATAGTTTGATAATTTATACGTCTGGTATTATGATCATGTAATGTCTTATTTTCCTGAAGTGTTATATTTGATTTTTTTTCTTTTAAAATAATAGAGTGAATTAAAATACAAATTTTTAATTTATAAATGTTTTGAACGTGTAAATACCCTTTCGGTCTATATAGATTAACAGTTGGTTCTAAATGTGGTAATTTGTGTATACATTGATAACTTTATTTTGCAATTTTTGTAACGGTTTTAAGTTTGATAAACAAGCAGATCCCTATAAGCACTTACATTAACACTCAGTGTCACCCAGGATAGCCAATGTGATATGTTTCTTCCGGTGGCTAAAGTGCACTTCCGGTGACCATAGGTCACTTTCGTTACCAGAAATGAACTCCTTGGCCTCAAAAACATAAATATCGATACCTCACGTGACCCTGTGTGCGTTATTAAACATAATTTGGTGGCACGTCGTCCATTTTTCAAAAATTTCTTCTCCGTATGCCAAAAGCATAAAAATAACTACTCTGATCAACACAGCAGTGCAGTGCGCATGCGAATCGTCAATAGTTAGGCAAATCGAATTTATAGAAAATGGCGTCGTTAATTCCACACCTTAATGAACATAAATACAAATATCTAACTCACCTGTGTAGTTTCGCCAAGGGGAAATATATGCACAACTTTTGATGTAACTCGCAAAACTCTTTATAGGTCCTCTGAATTTCCATGTGTTCGTTTTGGTCCTCTCTGTACACTCGCAATACGTACACGTAATACTTATCGGGATCATACCGCTTTCTATATCCCACAACTTCTACTTGAGTAAGGCGACCATCGGTAGCAACACTAAAAGAACAAAACATTATCGTAAGAACCAAAATAAAACGTCCTCAAAGTATGCTCTGGGATCAATTTCGCATGTCTTAAATTATATAACTCTTTAAAGTTAACTTAGGCAAAAGGTAAAAAAAAATAGAACTGTAAAGAAAAAAGCTTACATGACTGAAAACTACTTTAGAAATGGTAGAATGGCGGATGGCCAATCGGTTTATTTAACACGGGATTTTCAAACATAGTCATGTATTTCTACCAATTTCGACTAGATATGAATAATGTTTGAAGGTGGTAGAAAATGTAGAATTATCAAAATAATTAGTTTGTGGGATTTCCATTGTCTTTATTTCGTTACTTAACACCAGTGGCGTGTCGTGGGGTGTGTGTTTGGAGGGGCGCAATAGAAATCCAATACCAAATGACATATAAGCAAATTGCTCGAAAAAGTATTTATTTATAAAAAAATTTTTAGGTAAATTAATACATACATGTATAAATGTCTTTTGAAACCCGACGCGTAAAAGATCTGTTTTCGGCCCGTCGTTCACAAGTTTGTGATAAAAATGGGGTTACCCGTAAATTTAATAATAAATAAATAAATTAAACTTTATATCTGGCAACGGCCTCCCCTCCTCCCCAGTTCTTTAATTTTAAGTTTATCCGCTAATGGCAGCCTACAAAAATTTATTTGATATATTATTGACGAAATTCATTTTTATTAGTTCGAACACGACGCGCGCTTACGCCACAACAAAGTCCGAAATGTATAAAGCAATGCAGGCGCTAAAATACCGCGGCCCTAGAGTCCCTAAATAAATCGGATATAACCGGGTGACGTTCGGGTTCGTTCGGCGAAATTTATATACGCCAGGCGAGATTCACCGTCCGTCGCAGCGTTTCAACGACGGAATTCAATTATCTAAAATTCGCAGGAGGAGGCTTGCTTATCGTTGGTCAACGAAAACGGACAATTAGAGATGAGCTCAGAATTAGTGAGTTGCTATGGTTTTTTAAAATTTAGAAATTTTAACTACCTATATGATTAATAATAATAATATTAGTATTAAAATGAATAGTAATATTAAATATTTAAATAAACATTTAATTTGTGATATGTTAAAATTCCTAGGAGGGGCGAGCGGCCACGCGGCCTTAAAGAGCAACCGCCACTGCTTAACACAACGTTTCGGTTAGTTAGTATCTCTAACCGTTTTCAAGTGTAAACTAAATTATAATTCTAAGGCTACTGTCTTAAATACTATCCATGTGCAATGAAGCTTGATGACTCTGCCTACGTGCTTATTGGAGTGTTAACTTTGAGCTGTTGGTTTTGGACAAGAAGAGGCTTCCAGATATTGGGGATATCTATACTGGGTTTACTAAATATATGGGTATTTTGATTCATAAAAGCTGCTTCTTTGAATTTTCGTTTTCTCCAGTGCTGTTCCGTGTCCAAAACCTTGGATATACAATACCTTATGTCAAGGGGATTTCTGAAAATATTAGAAGGATAACAAAACACTATCAAAACAGCCTTCAAATCCGGAAATGCGCTTAGAAGCTTTCTTACAAAAGTAAAATTCCCCCGTAATAAAAACCCAAAAAATTGTATCTATTAAATCCCTTGAGAGTGTGGCGAATCGTACATTGGAGAAACAAAAAGACCTTTTCCCGTACGAGTTAAAGAACATCTGAAACATACTCAAAGAGGTGAAACTTCGAGATCTGGTATAGCGGAACATGTATGGACCAACCAACATAATATACAGTGGTCAGAAGCCAAGGTTTTGGACACGGAACAGCACTGGAGAAAACGAAAATTCAAAGAAGCAGCTTTCATGAGTCAAAATACCCATATATTTAGTAAACCAAGTATAGATATCTCCAATATCTGGAAGCCTCTACTTGTTCAAAACCAACAGCTTAAACTTCACACTCCAATAAGCACGTAGGCGGAGTCATCAAGCTTCATTGCACATGGCTAGTATTTAAGAGCCTTAGAATTATAATTTGGTTTACACTTAAAAAAGGGTTAGAGATACTAACGAACCGAAACGTTGTGTTAAGTAACAAAATAAAGATAATGGAGGTCCGATAAGGTTATTTTTTTTAAACCTTAACGCGTTTTTTAAAAATCTGACGTTGTTTTTAACCTTCCTCGGTTATGTGGTCATGGTTATTTAAAAAGAAAACATACCTATAAGTCTTTGGCACAAACGACAACAGAGACCCTGTTTGACCATCAGAGGTAAATTTTAGTTGAGCTAAATTCTGAGCAAGGTTATGAAGGAAAAAGTTAAACTGGGTAAACTTAGTTTTAAGAGATTCTTCTATGAGTCGAGTAAAGTTCGCTGCCGCTTCAGGGTTTGACATCTCCGGCAACAAAGCTCTGTGCATGTAGCCAATGGATTCGGGAGTGATACTACATATACCTGAGGATGTCATCTGAAAAATATACATAGTTTAGTTTTAGTTATAACAAATAATAATATATATCTTTATTCTCAACCCACTTAAAAAATGTTATTACAGAGAATATAACACCAAATATGTTTAGTGACTATTAATAACTCTTATATAAATAATAATAACCACTTATAAAAAAAATATTAATATATAATACATTAAAGTTAGTACAGTTTTAAAAAATATTTTTTTAGTGTTTTTTAAAAGTCCATAATTTTGTTATTTCTTTAATTTTTTTCGGCAAACTGTTATAAATTGTTATTCCTTTATATAATATTGATGTTTGGCCAAAAGTACTTTTTACCGTAGGTGTTTGAATATGATGGTTTTGTCTCGTGATGTGAATAATGTTGGTCGAAGGAAATATTATATTCGATTGTTTTTCTTTAATAATAATAGAGTGTATCAGGATGTTTAGTTTTAATTTATAAAGCTTTTCTAAATTTAAATATCCGTTTGGTTCATACAAATTTATAGTTGGTTCTAAAAAAGGAAGTTTATGTATGCATTAAATTATATTGTTTTGTCGTTTTTTTAATAGATGAATAATTGTAGTTAAATTCGCTGATCCCCAATAGATGTTAAACTGTATGTACAGGGTGTCGCATAACTATGGGGCCATACAGCAACAGGAGATAGTAGACCTGAAAGTAGGTCATTTAAAGTCGCCACAGTGGATCTTTGCCCGTGCGTCATCAATCAACGATCAGGACTCAACGTGGTTAATAACTCTGCATCCTTATTTATTACAATAACAAGTTTGAATACAAGCATAAAAGAACGTCTCCAAGATTCCGCAATAATATAATGCACTAGACAAGAATAAAACTATAAACGTCAATTAATTACTTTTTTTAATTGTTTAGTTGACAACCGTTGTATTTTAGAACGTCATTGTCAACCTTATTTTGATCTGCCAATCTAATTATTTTTTTAATTAAAACTGTTCCTTTTTCTAAAAATAGTTCTTTTTAGAGCTAATTATACCCACCATCTGTTTTGGCGGTAAGTATTTATGGATTTTTATAATACCTAATTTATTTATTTTAAATATTCTAACCGTGAAAGTTCTTTGAAAAGTTTACGGCAGTAGCTAAATTCCCTTAAATGAAAGGATGTTAAAAATTTGACTTTTGCGATTTTAATAGTCAATAAAACACCAAACTTTTCTAGATTTTAAGCTTTAAAAATAGTATTAAATGTATTAACATTTGTTTGTCAATTTCTTTTAGATAATAGAGAATGCCGGGCAAAACTTAAAATAAATAATAATTTTTCGGGATATTATGTAGGTACGTCAAACGGTAGGCAGGCACGTCCATTTTATGAACTTAACTTAGTTTTGACTTTTTTCGTCTCGTAATTTTGATTTGATTCATACGATTTTGATGACGTAAAAGTGATGACGCACGGGAAAAGAACCACTGTGGCGACTTTATGCTTACTCTTTTATCATAAAATATTCACCGTTAATTTTAAATAAATTATGTTTTTTTAGAAAAGGTGTTTACTTAAATGTTTCTTGCTATCTTCTAAACGTAAATATCTCACTAACTAATTGAAATATCGAGATATTGAGATCAATCAATTTTTTTTGTGGGTATAAAAGACCCCTTTTTCCTAATTTGAGGTAATAAAAATAAAACATATCTTGAAATAAATTCGATAAGTTTAATCGTTTTTGGGTAAAAGTTATATTACACCAATGACATTATTCTGCGTATTTTTATTATACATACCAGAAACAAGAAGAGATTCCTATTATTTCTGATGGTATTAAAAGCCTGACAACACAAGTCAACGAATTGATGAAACTTTTCAGTAGGTCTATCTCCACCATTTATTACGTATGCCATGTCGGAAGTCAAAACAAATGGTGCACGGTCCCTAAAAAAGAACATGTACAGTGACCAAAAACTTTTTTTTTGGTACTTTGCTAATATTTTTTTCCCCATCGTGTTCCCTAATGACGTGCTAATATTTTAGGGTGTGATTCCTGAAGTCATTTTATTTTTAAGAAAAGTTCATATAAACATATGTCCTAAACGGCTTAAATTTTTTGCTACAGAGACAGAGTGTTAATTTTTTTTAATGCGTTTTTTGTAATATCTCCGAAAATACATTAGATAATATTTTCAATTTTGGCATGTCCTAATAGGATATAAAACTACATGTTTTAGTTATAAAAGTATTTTTTTTGCCCCACCAGTGGCGTCCATGCAAACATGTTCTCTTGATATTTTTTAGAAAAAAAGTGGTACGCCACCGACATTTTTCCATGTGGATATTATTTCTAATTAGCCTGGTCAATTCTACATAAAAATGGTCTCTTGCGTTTTTCTCCACAGGCAGAAACCGTTCTTAATTAAATTAAAGCAAAGACAGGCGAAGCCTATTAAGTGAAGGTGGTCATTTCCAACAATTTTTATAAAACAAAATTTTGCACTATCAATTTTAATAATAATAAATAGTAGAGCTAATTTAATAAAATTTTATTATTTTAATTAAGAACGGTGTGCCTGAGGAGAAAAAACGCAATAAATCATTTGCATGTAGAATTGACCAGGCTAATCAGAAATAATATCCACATGGAAAAATGTCGGTGGCGTACCACTTACTTTCTAAAAAATATCAGAGGACATGTTTGCAGGGACGCCACTGGTGGGACAAAAAATAACTTTTATAACTAAAACATGTGGTTTTATGTCCTATTAGCACATGCCAAAATTGAAAATATTATCTAAAGTACTTATGGAGATATTACAAAAAATGCATTAAAAAAAAATTCAACACCCGGTAGCAAAAAAATTAAGCCGTTTAGAACATATATCTTTTCTTCATAAAATGACTTGAGGAATCACACCCTAAAATATTAGCACGTTATTAGGGAACATTGTGAAATCTTTGCCGGTCACTGTATAAGCTTTGAGTTACATTAAGGTGGAATTCTCAACGTCATTCAATCTATTGCTAACCTAGAATCTACTTAGCATTGTTTTTTTTAGTTTATTATTTTATTAACTAACATTTAAATAAAATCAATATCGTCGGCACATTATTTAGGTAATATCTGACATTACAAAAATATCAACAGATTTCATTGCTAATTTTGGGAGGATTGTATAGTGAAAAAACAATGACATAATAATGTTAAAAAATACCTTACCCGATATTTTACGCAATACAATTCTCCTCAAATAAAATATGAAGACCTTAATGATTTTATTTAAATTTTGTGTAAAAGCTAGAAGAAATAAATAAATCTACGCGAAATAGGTTATAGGTTGGCAATACTCCCACCTTAAGACGTTTACACTACCAAACTTAAGAATAGTTTAGTTATAAATAGCTTACTTGATATCACAAGCAGTTTAATACCTTTTAAAGTTTCCAAACATTTGTGAGTCTCCAAGAAACTTTCCAAAATCAATATGAAACAGGTGTCCTGACGTCTTTAACATTATGTTATCATTGTGTCTATCGCATATCCCCATGATATATGTCACAACGCAGTAGCCGGCACACGAAGCTAAAACAAAGATTTTCTGTAGGGGGTTGAGTCTACTCTTTAGTGCTTTAGGATAACATTAAGCATGACATTTGT
Source organism: Polydrusus pterygomalis (assembly GCA_963969555.1). Lineage (NCBI taxonomy): Eukaryota > Metazoa > Arthropoda > Insecta > Coleoptera > Curculionidae > Polydrusus > Polydrusus pterygomalis. The sequence goes on along the minus strand of OZ018378.1, from coordinate 22,606,672 downwards.
AACGGTTCCTTATTTTAGCACAACTTTAACAACTTACCAGTAAAGTTTTGTACAGCTCTTCCATATTCAAGTTCAGATGGATTATGTTTGGCTAACCATTCTGCGATCGGCTTATCTTTAAACGACCCTGTCAATCCGTGTTCGGTTTGAATTTTCCTTAGAGTTTCAGCTTTCGTTACCATCTCGATCATTCCTTAAAAATAGAAGGATCAGTCGTTTAAACTCTTTCTAAGTCAAATTGGTTTAGGCTTTCGCTGCCAGTCGGTGAGCTGGTGTAGTCATGATTCGGGTCTAAAGGCCGTCGTCGGTTGGAATTGCTTCCTAACGTTTCGCTAGCACGAGTGGCGAGCTTCTTCAGTAGACCGGTCTACTTCCAGCACCGGAGATGGAAGGACCTCTGAAGAAGCTCGCCACTAGTGCTAGCGAATCGTTAGGAAGCAATTCCAACCGACGACTGCCTTTAGACCCGAATTATGACTACACTAGACCTCTTTCTAAGTATTTATCGTCCCCACGTACCTTTCCTTTTCGATGTAGGCACACAATTGAATGCTACCATCTTCAAATCAAGTCCCTTCTGTAGCCACAGTTTATCCATAAGTTTAATCATTTGTAACGTTAGGACGTCTTGCTGCAGGTCATCTCCAACTTTATATATAGCCGGATATACCGAGCTGTCCTCCATAATAAAACTGATCTTAAGAGGTAGAGCAGCTGATGAAAAGTACGAACAAGCTAAACAGAAATAAATACAGATTAGAATGGTATTAAGCAGGTTAACATATCAGATCCAGTGGCGGCTTCTCCTATGAGGCAGGTGAGGCTGTGCCTCACCAATAATTTTGCAAATTAAATAAATTACAAATTTATATTATTTTACTATTTGCATAATTTCATAAATATATATCCATTAGAATTAATGCCATCAATCTTAACGCGCTTCGCTAGAAATATCATTTATCATCCATCTCATTTCTGCATGCGGTCGTATATGGTAGAAGCCGGTCTCGCGCTTCCTTGTCTTTTACGATCCCTTGCCTGCGTGTTTTGTTCTCTTACATCATCCATCTCATTTCTGCATGCGGTCGTATATGGTTAGAGGCCCGGCCTCCCGCTTCCTTGTCTAGCGTATTAGTAATGTGATGTATGATACCCATAATAGTCCAGTCGAATCTAGCTTTAAATAGCGCATAAAAACATTCTTCTGAGGCCAGCCTCAACACTCTACGTAAATTTAATGCGAACGCGAGGGGAATAATCTAATCTATAAAGATGAACGCCGCGACACGGTATTTGGAGAAATGCTATTATTAGATTAACAGGTTGTCGTTGAAAGTTAAGAGAGAGTGCATAGTGCATTGTATTTTATTATAATTTTCGGTAAATACTTTTGTGGTTTTCCGTACTGATTTTTGTTTTGCTTTTTTCCAACAGTGGGCTGTGATTTTTCTAAAATATTAATATTACATTACTTTTATTACTTATTAGTTCATTTGTTTTGTGCTTACTAGCGAAAAATGGATTCAGCGAGACCTAGCACAGCGTCACAACTTCCCCAGGTAAATGTAAACATTCGCAATCCTACATAGTAAAAGAAGTAAAGCGACCTGTTCCAGATTTGAGTAAACGTCTTGTTACTATCGGTGGGGTAGGGAAATCAAATCGGAGCTTTCAAAACACTTGGTACGAAAAGTACGACTGGCTTACTGGTAGTGTAACGTTAAACAAATTATTTTGCTGGCCGTGTATTCTGTTTGCAACAAATAATAGCGACAAAGTTTGGTCAAAATGTGGTTATAGCGATTTAAAAAACTTGTCTAAACTTTAAAATCTAACGTTGCTAAAGAATATTTTTTCAACTGTGCCTCACCACTTTCAAATACCACGAGCCGCCCCTGATCAGATCTATACTTCTCGTCAAAATTAGCGAATACTCTAAAATCTAGCAAAAGTTTGTTCTTAACTATCTTATGAACCGCTCATCCGATTTTGACCAACTAATTTTTACATTATAACCTAAGGTGTTACAAACCTTTTTAAGTTCCTAACGTTAATCTGTAAAACGTCTCAACTGATATACAAGGTGTTATTAGTAGAGGCGATTTTGTGCCGTAAATTTGAAACATGGTGTAGAGTAAACTGGTAAAGTTAGAAATTCCCGGTATGTGCCGTTAGTAAGATGACATCAATATCTCCAAACCTTTTTGCCAGTATCAAAAGTATTTTTTGGCAATAGATACACTATTAAACAAAAAGTGTGTCAAATTTTGGTAGGAAAATCTTTACAATGCTGTATTTTGGCAATGGTTGAACAGATTTCGACCAGTATTCAAGATTTTGAAAGCTCTTTTCCTATAAATTTTCCGTGATATAATAGTGATTTTTTAATATGGCCATTTTCTTATTATACAGGGGTCGAGAAAATCATAAATATAAAATTGCTAAAATTATGATAACTGGTTTATTAAAGCTATGCCAACCGGGCTATATGCTTTTGTTTTGTTTCAAAATTAGTCATTTGACACTTTGGGTCAATATTTCGGGACGTTTTTTTTTCCTATTTGATTAAGAGCTATTTGGCAAAAGATACACTATAAACAAAAAATCTGCCAATTCTTCAGGGAAATCTCTAAAAAGCTGTACCTTGACATCGGTTAAATAGATTTCGACCAGTATTATAGATTTTAAAATTTGAATAATAATAATTAAATTTAATGTATATAGATAGGTATACTTACATGTTTTAGAGGGACAAAAAAAAATTAAAACCTCCAAATTTTATTAAATAAATTCACGAAAACATTGCAACATAAAAATAACCTTCTAATAATTAGTAACGGGTGTTTTCACCTCTTGCTGCAATAACAGCATGACAACGTCGTGGCATGCTCAAAATTGGCCGTTGAATCTCCCCTTGATCGATTTGATGCCAAATTCCATTTAAACTCACTGCTAGCTCATTTAAGTCTGCGGGTTGAGGTTGCAGTGCTCCCATCTTTAAAAATCACTATTATATCACGGAAAATCTATAAGAAAAGAGCTTTCAAAATCTTGAATACTGGTCGAAATCTGTTCAACCATTGCCAAGATACAGCATTGTAAAGATTTTCCTACCAAAATTTGACACATTTTTTGTTTAATAGTGTATCTATTGCCAAAAGCCACTTATCAAAAAACTGGCAAAAAGGTCTGGAGATATTGATGTCATCTTACTAACAGCACATACCGGGAATTTCTAACTTTACCAGTTTACTCTACAGAATGTTTCAAATTTACGGCACAAAATCGCCTCTACTAATAACATCTTGTATATCAGTTGAATCGTTTTACAGATTAACGTTAGGAACTTAAAAAGGTTTGTAACACCTTAGGTTATAATGTAAAAATTAGTTGGTCAAAATCGGATGAGCGGTTCATAAGATAGTTAAGAACAAACTTTTGCTAAATTTCAGAGTATTCGCTAATTTTGACGAGAAGTGTATATAACATCTCTATTAAACCAATAAGGGGAGAAGCTTTGCTATAGCATAACAACTCGTAAGGAACCTACTGGAAGTTTGCATGGTAGGTATTGGCGGCTTGTTGTGATAATGATAATGCTATATGCTTCCCATCTCGCTCGGTCGTCTTTGGTAAAAAGTAATAATCGGGGAGATATTTTACTTACCCTTGACGTCAATTGCGTTGACCCTCAGCGTAGGAGAAAGAGGCAAGCTGGTTGGATTATCATTAAGGTAACTGTTGAGTAATGCCAAATCCCGATGTAAATGCGTTAATTTCTGGGAATCTTTTGATTTTTGAACAATTTCGGCTGCATCATTTAGTTGCTAAAAACGAAAATAAGCCTAGCTCAAGAATAGCCAACTAAATAAGGATAAAATTTCTGCTGTGGTTACGATCTAACATCCGAGATCTATAAACTAGTTTTCCTTATAGAGCAGCATTCGGGTAAATAATAATAATAATAATAATAATAATAATAATAATAATAATAATAAGTTTATTTAAAATTTAATAATATAATAAATATGTTTATGTTGTCTTCTATAAACTTATTCTTCAATTCCCTGAAGCTGAGCTTGTTAGGGGCAAATCTTATTTTTTGTTTTAGTATGTAAAATCATAAAACATAAATATGCATTAAAAATCAAGTTTTAAAGTAAAAATGATAATTTATAGTATACACGCAGTTTTTTTTTAAGAAATATAATATTACCTATAATAAAATTATTAATTTATAATTTTTAAGTAAAAAATATTACTTATATAAATTATTCAGAACAATATTAGTTAATTAAAGCATTTCTAAAAATATTTTCAAATTGTCTGTTTTTAATATCCATGTTTTTATTTCGACTTTAAATTTTTTTATGAAATCAATTTTTTAATTTTTGTTGGTTTAAATAAAAACATAAATATTTGAAATTTGTTTGTCCTATGGACTTATTTATTTTAGGTTTTATAGTTATTTCATTTTTATGACGTGTATTATGATTATGGTTTTTAAATTGTATAAGGTTTTTATTTTTAAATATAATATATATTAAGATATTATAAATGTAAAGTTGTCTTATGTCCAACTTTTTTGTTTCTGAATATAATTCTTTTAAAGGATAAAGATGATCTGCATTGAATATAATTTTTATAAACCTTTTTTGTAATATTTTTAATTTTTTAACTAAAGTTCTATTTATTCCTCCCCAACCTAAAATTCCGTAATTTAAATGAGTTTTAACTAACGCGTAATATAATATTTCCATGTCTTACATATAAAATTGTTTTAATGTTTTTAAAAATCGGTAGTAAACATCTTAATTTTTTAATTAAGTATTCTAAGTGAAAATTCCAATTTAATTTACTGTCCAAAATAATTCCTAAATATTTTATTAACTTTAAAAATTTGAATGTCTCCATTTATTTGAATACTACTCATATTTCGTGGCAGGTTATTTAGGTTTAAAGTAAAAGGAATATAATTTGCTTCATTATCAAACCAATTTTTTATAATTTTAAAATCTTTTTTAATTTTATTATTTAAGTTGCCCCAATTTGTATCGGTATAAAAAATTGTAGTATATATAAATAGGGCGGAAGGAATGGTAATCAAATGGGGGATCCTATAAGGCGACCGTTAACGCGCGTAGAAGAGCCATGACGTACCTCAAACGTCAGCATCGAATAAGACTACCTAGTTATAGTAAATACCAAGCAAAGTTTTAACGCATTTAGGTTAGGCTTTGTCATATTTGACATATATTGCACACAATTTATGTCAAATATGATAGAACCTAACCTAAACGCGTTAAAATTTTGCTTGGTTTTTACTATACTTGTCTTGTAATATGTAATATACAGTGTCACCTGTAAAGTCCGCATCATATGGGATTTTTTTTTATTAATAACTTTATTCGAAATTTGACCTTGGCATCAAGTTCTGCTTTGATCGAGATGAAAATTAAGCAAAAAAATAGTAGTCACGTGATTCGCGTTATCTGTCAAATTTAAATTTTGTCAAAAAAATAATTCAAAAGTGGGGTTATTTCTGAAAATATCGAAAAAAGTTATTAGAAAAAGGTTTTTTAAATGCATTTTCTAGGCCACATGCAAAATTTCAGCTGCATAAGATAACTTTGATTTTTTACCTATATTTTGTAAATTGCACCACTTTTGCAAAATAAGACTCAACGCAACCTACATAAAACTTCTCAGTTTTGACAAGGCTTTATTTCAGATACATTTTCTTTAAAGTAGTGCCATATTAAATGTGTGTTTTTCTACAAAATCAAAATTGGGCTATTAAAATTTGGTCGCATGTGATGCAAAGTTTATTTGTTTTTGACCCTGTATAAGGTAACTTCGTAAAATAAGTATTTTTGAAAACGTAGTTTGTGTCTGAAAGTAAACAAAATAAGAACTATAAAAAAATACTTCGTGTATAAATCTTCATTAAATTTATTGTTATACCATAACAATTGTTTCGACACACAGTGTCTTCGTCAGATGGTTACATAAGTAATTATAAATATTAAATATTGTAACCATCTGACGAAGACACTGTGTGTCGAAACAATTGTTATGGTATAACAATAAATTTAGTGAAGATTTATACACGAAGTATTTTTTTATAGTTCTTATAATGGATCTTCATCAAGTAACGGCTACCTCTATACAATTAAAAAAAAAATAAAAAATAAAGTAAAGGAGTTTTAAATTAAATCGTTGAAAATAGATAAACTTTACGTTAAGTTAAACTAAAATTTATTTTCCACTTAATGAACAGTTTACTGATGACACTGTGTTCTTTTTTGTCTTAATATTAAGGTGTATTACTTTCAAATACAAACTACGTTTTCAAAAATACCTATTTTATGAAGTTACCTTATACAGGGTCCAAAACAGAACTGTGCATCACATGCGACCAAATTTTAATAGCCCAATTTTGGTTTTGTGGAAAAACACACATTTAATAAGGCGCTACTTTAAAGAAAATGTATCTGAAATAAAGCCTTGTCAAAACTAAGAAGTATTATGTAGGTTGCGTTGAGTCTTATTTTGCAAAAGTGGTGCAATTTACAAAATATAGGTAAAAAATCAAAATTATCTTATGCAGCTGAAATTTTCCATGTGAACTAGAAAATGCATTTAAAAAAACTTTTTCCAATTAGTTTTTTTTGATATTTTCAATTGAATTATTTTTTGGAAAAAATTAAAATTTGACAGATAATGAGAATTACGTGAGTATTATTTTTTGCTTAATTTTCATCTCGATTGAAGCAGAACTTGATGCCAAAGTCAAATTTTGAATAAAAATATTAATAAAAAAAAATCCCATATGATGCGGACTTTACTGGTGACACTGTATATCAAATATTTCATTTTCAAGTTCTTAAGATAGCATAAAGCAGGGCCAAGATAGATTTATGCAAAGCAGTCTTAGAAAGTAGTAAATTTCCGAAAATATTACACTTACTTTAACTAATAATTGCTGAGACAAAAAGCACTTTCTCAAAGATTCGCCACAAATAGCCAATAGGGCTCGCAACAACAACTTCATTCTTCGGTGATGTCTTACTTCGCTGATACCTGTTTCGGTTGAATCGTTTTTATTTTCTTTAACATCCATACCACCATTCTAAAATAAATATATAGGTAGGTACTGTTAGTCAAGATGTGTTTCAATTATGGAGGACTTGAGGTAGGAGGCCGATCGCAATGCATTGGATTCGGTCCCAAATTAGCATCGGTAATTCAGCTTTACGAGTCGCTGTAAGATGGCGCGCGTGTTCGAAGTGGGCTATCAAATAATGGTTTCTTATGGACGCAATAACTATTTTTATTTGAATTAGTTCTTTAAGGAACAAATGAGGACTTTTATATGAATTTACACTTACTTTGTTATACTTATTAGTAAACTCGGCCTGTATAAAGTTCCAACGATGCTTGGTTTTTAAAATACAGGGTATTAAACATTCTAGCTATACCTTTGGAGCTAGAAAGATACTTATTTGGCTGCGTTTCCTCTCTGAAAAATATCCTGTCTTACACCCCGACACAAAGCAAACTCTACTTTTATAAATTGTACCATTATTTATTATAAATATGGAAATTAATTACAATACAACGTTATTTGTCTTGTCTTGCCTTCAAACATTATTTGTTATTTCGAAAAACAAAATGTCAATTGTCAAAAGTAAAAGCACAGAAAAATAAAGGGTTTAAGTAAAAGTTAAAAACTATGGAGGATCTAGTTTTCCATATTAAAAACGAAGAAGAAGAAGAAGACAACATCAGCCCACTTCGGACGCGAGAGCCATCTATCGGCCAATAGCGAACTAACCAAAAAACCGGGACAGAATTTGAAAATGCTGCCATTGTCGATCGGCCTCCTACCCTATAGTTCTCCTATGGAGGACTTGAGGTAGGAGGCCGATCGCAATGCATTGGATTCGGTCCCAAATTAGCATCGGTAATTCAGCTTTACGAGTCGCTGTAAGATGGCGCGCGTGTTCGAAGTGGGCTATCAAATAATGGTTTCTTATGGACGCAATAACTATTTTTATTTGAATTAGTTCTTTAAGGAACAAATAAGGACTTTTATATGAATTTACACTTACTTTGTTATACTTATTAGTAAACTCGGCCTGTATAAAGTTCCAACGATGCTTGGTTTTTAAAATACAGGGTATTAAACATTCTAGCTATACCTTTGGAGCTAGAAAGATACTTATTTGGCTGCGTTTCCTCTCTGAAAAATATCCTGTCTTACACCCCGACACAAAGCAAACTCTACTTTTATAAATTGTACCATTATTTATTATAAATATGGAAATTAATTACAATACAACGTTATTTGTCTTGTCTTGCCTTCAAAAGTTATTTGTTATTTCGAAAAATAAAATGTCAATTGTCAAAAGTAAAAGCACAGAAAAATAAAGGGTTTAAGTAAAATTTAAAAACTATGGAGGATCTAGTTTTCCATATTAAAAACGAAGAAGAAGAAGACAACATCAGCCCACTTCGGACGCAAGAGCCATCTATCGGCCAATAGCGAACTAACCAAAAAACCGGGACAGAATTTGAAAATGCTGCCATTGTCGATCGGCCTCCTACCCTATAGTTCTCCATAGTTTCAATATAGGTTCCCCATTGAAAATAATTTAACTCTAACAATGAATGATCCTCGATAAGCAATTATACTACGGAAACTATAAGATGCATTTGTACTATATCTTACTTGCACAAAGAAATATCGTTCTTGGTAAGCTTCATTTAGTAATAAAGACATAATTTAATTATAAAGTCAGAGTCAAGACGTGTTTGCGCGAAATCGTTTTAAAATTAGAGAAAATTGGAAACACATCCACCACATCTTAAATGTAAATATAAGGCGATTCGAGCGAACGCAAAGTTGGATTTGCCAGTCGCGTTTGTTTTACGACAGTTGGATTCTTAATGGATTTTACAAAGAGAATGTAAACTAATTTCATATCATAGCAACAACACGAATATCAAACACAAGCAGTGTACGAATACATTACATGCATAACCACGATACCACTCGTGTCCAATTATGTGTTTGATTTAAAGCCAAAAAGTACTGCAAATGCAAAAAAAAATACATTTCATCCTCCGGTTTCGAGGGTGGGTAACACGATGTCGCTTATATAAAATCTCCCTCAACCTTTCGAAATAGCAAAAACCGCACTTTTCTGTCATATTTTCGTGTTGTGTTCCACGCATAGACAATTTACCTTTAGATACGTACAGCTTATCTCCTGCGCAAACAAAAGTTACGTTTTATGGGTAAAAAAATACGTCCGAGCGCATGACTCGCCGGTCAGCTGCCTTCCCTCTGGGCACCATGGGGCATGCGCACAAACCTCGTGTTATCGGCCTGTCCTGCTTTAGCGACATGCTCAAAATACACTCCAGAACCGGCTCGGCCGCCATTTTTGATGTTGTGTTCTAAGGTTTCTCTGTGGATTCCTTGTAGTTTCCTTAGCAATTGTGGATTGTGGGTGTTTAATATTTACTGATTTCTAGTTTTTGTGTAGTTTAGTGAATTGTATCTGATTGTGAGAAAACTAATTCTGTCAAAGTTGCTGGTTGGTTAATTTTTTGGTTAAAATCTGTACATCCCGACATTAAGCTTTTAATAAAGCCAGTATTTCTGTCATCGTTGGTGTTTCCCCACCTCGAAAAAAGTTGGATTCACAATACTACAAGCACTTTTCGCGCCTTTTTTACGTAATTGGACTCGACTAACGAAAAACTTTTACAAGAACATCTTTAAGTCTACTTATACAGCAAGTAATCGACGCCACTGACCTTATATCCATTGCAAATGTCAAGGTCCCATGTACGTGGCTTTAAAATATACATAATAGTTTAATTAAAAATTATCTAGAACCTATCGACGTAGTCCAAATAATATTTTTTTTAGGTTATACCGTGCGAGCAAAAATTATTTGCATCAAAGAGGGCGTTGCATCTAAGGACGTAATGCTTAGCCGTAGAGCTTAATACCTGTTGGGTGTCAGTAACTATCTGAATTAACAATCAATCAGTTATTCCGTCATCTTTGACAGTCGTTACAAGTAATTTGATTCATCGCTAATTTTTCCAATTTCTTGAACAATTCACTCAATGGGCTTTACGGAACAGCACAAAACATTCATGGTTGAAGCGTATTTTCGAAACGGGGTTAGAGTAAATGGTGAGTGGCAATACAATCCGGGTTCGTGCATGGACGATTTTCACGAACATTTTCCTTACGTTGCTTTTATTGCTGGGGATTTTTGTCATTGCCTGAAAAGAACCGTGGCTGTGTTTAGGGAAACAGGTTCTATACAACACAAAAAAGGAGCAGGAAGACCATCTGTAAGAATAGAAGAACCTGTTGCAAACGTTCGTGAAATAATGCAAAATACGCCAACAAATTGTATAAGACGCCTGTCCCAAGAAGTGGGAAGATCTTATGGAACATGCAGGACATTTCTTAAGTAGCAGCTAAATTTATTTCCTTATAATGTGCAAGTATTATAATTTTGTAAATAACAAAAATAAATTTGTATTTGTCTACTTATTTTATTACTCATTAGTTTGGCATATCATGTCATAATATGAATTTGACAACATTTTAACCTAGATTTGGTTAGATACATCGTCCCCATATCATTGTGATCTAAACCAAGCCCTACCTTTTTTAATCCAAGCCCTCTTTGATGCAAATACTTTTTGATCGCACGGTAAGTATAAGTAAGATACTATTACTCCTATAAAACAACTACTGTCTCGTACTTACTTGCGGTATGGATCCGGGCAAATTGTGACTTAACAACCAAAAGAGATAATGAGCAAATCTAGGAGATCGCAGAGCCCTGTGCAACATAAACTCTGCCAATGCAGAGTTTTCGTAGGTCTCATGTCTTAAAGCTACTATAAGTTGAGGTAGATAGTCTACTAGTTCGTCGTTTGACAGGTAAATTATCCATTTGACAGCCTTTTTTCTTACCTCCATGTCAGGAAAACTGTATAAAAGGCGAAACGGGAACAAACAAACGATATCAGTAAAAAAATTAAAATGAAAGTGACGAGGTACAATAGTTATTTGTTTGACTTTGCTGCCGAGTTGAACATATAATTTTTTCTCCGATTGTTTATAATATGTATATTGTATTTGCAAATTATTACAATGTCAACAATCTTTTTATTTTTCCTGTAGTGATAAATTAAAAGAAAATTTGATAGAAATTGCAATTTTAGAATTATTGTCCATAATTATTATAGTTTGACAACCTGTGAAATTTCGGCCAGTTTCGTGGAAAAATATCGGTATATTTATATTATGGACAGTGATAGTGACTTAGAAGTACTTACTCCTCCAGAAATAAGACAGGTGGCAAAAAATATTGAGTTAAATTTGTTGCCGGAGAAGTGTCGGATGAAATAATATGAAGGAAATTATAAACGATTTATGGATTATTGCATGGAGAAAAATGCGAAAACTTTTTCGGAGAATGTATTACTTGCTTATTTTGCTGGATTATTTAAAACAATAAAGAGTTCTACACTTTGGTCTGTATATTCCATGTTGAAGGCAACTATGAATGCTAAAAATGGCGTAGATATAGGAAGATATTTGAAGTTGCGGGCATATTTAAAACGGGCATTCGAAGGCTACCAGGCAAAGAAGTTCCGAGTTTTCGAAAAACAATATATTACAAAATTAATACTGGATGCTCCAGATGATGAATATTTATTAGCGAAAGTAAGTTTTAAATAAGATATTTATACGATAAAGTGAAAATACTTATAATCCTTTTTTTTAGGTTGTATTGATTTTATAGATATTATGAACAATTAAACTATTGGTATCCCTATTAAACACAAAGACGAAGAAATCTAGGTCTTTCGTAATAATGGAAAATTTAGATGTTGTTAGAAAATATATAGCTATTCGGCCTGCTGAATTAAGACACAAAATTTTCTTTTAAATACGTAAAAGGTAAATCCGTAAAGCAATTTGTTGGTATCCATAAATTTGGTAAAATACCTCAAGAAATAGCTGTCTATTTAAAGTTGCCGAATGCTAAAGAATATACGGGACACTGCCTCCGCAGAAGTTCTGCCACTTTACTTGTAAATTCAGGAGGTGACATAACAATATTGAAAAGACATTGCGGGTGGAAGTCCTTAACTATAGCAGAAGGGTACATTAAGGATTTAATGGCAAGTAAAACCAGTATTTGTTAAAAAATTTTGACAAATGTAGGAACTACTTATGAGGCGAATCGCGAATCAAATTGGTAATATAGTGAATGTAAAGAAAACGATACCCGAGGAAAGAAAATGCGGCCTATTTATTCAAAATTGTAGTAATTTTACTATCAATGTTAATAACAAATAAATGTTTTTTTGTTAAAATTCTTGTTAAAAGTTTTATGTAATTGTTAATAAATGTTTTTTTGTCAAAAAAATGTCAAATGTTTTATTCCCATTGAGAATAATCATTTTGCTGCCTAGGCAGGAAAGTCCTTACTTTGCTGCCTGGGCAGGAAAAGTAATACTTTGCTGATTGATACGTGGCTGCAAAATTAATATTTGCTGTCAATCGGAGAAAAAACATTTTTTAAAACTTGTTGCTCAGTTTCTATGATAAACCAAATACATATTAACTTACACAGGTAGCAGTAATTCCAAAGCTTGCCTAGGTTCCAGTTTTTCCCATGTATGTAACATGCCGTGTAAGTCAGGTAGACACATGTAAGCCCAGCTGTGCGCTGCTAACATTACTTTCGGTAGAGCTGTAGGCATGTGATAGAGGTAGTGTCTTTTTTCCCATAAAATTTCTCTAAAATACAAATTAGTACGGTATAATTCAAAAAGTTGACATCATATGGAAAAAATATCAAATACTAGCTGTTCTAGCTGCTATTCTTACCTAATTTCCGGTGGAAACTTATAAAGCATATCCTGTTCACAGGCATCGCTTAACAACTGCTGTGTTTCATTATCCAAACTGTGGAAATCACCACGGATTACATTCGACAGCAAGTTGGAATTAACTTTGGAAAATTGGACGTTTAGAGGAGAAACAACTTCAATTCCTGTAAAACACAGCGTATCTTAACAGCATGTTGAAACAATATTAAAAAAAACTTTTTGCAACCTATTTGCTGTGATATTTTCCATTATATATACCAAGTATTGCACCGACTGGCCATGGGAAAACCTATGTAAATTTTGCTACTCTCAAATATTCGCTTTCCTATTAATATTACAACAAAATTGTATAGGACTTTTTTGCAACCTGTTGCATCAGCCTCCTGATGGTTGACACGATCGTAGAAGAATCTTGACAGCTCATTCAAACCAGCCACTGCTGTTAATAAACTTAGTAAGTCGACCCAGTTGCAGGCTGCTCACTTCCTCCAGATCATTAAAAGAATCAAGATCATTAAAGAATGAAAAAATTCTTCTCGCGAGGCCGGGGCATTCCTCTTCCTCATCTCTGCAACTTCTGCAGAGGTCGTTAGTTGGTATTTAACTTTCAAAATGTCTTTATTCCAAACTAACTTTTACAGTTTATTACATGGAAAGTGACAACATAATATTTGCATACGTTCAGCGTGTCTACCGAACAAGCAATGCCCTGCCTGCCCGGTGATTACAGCAGTGATGTTTCTTAGGTCCTTCCGACTGTGCTGTAATAGCGCTGCGGTTTTCCTGTTATCAAGTATTGCCTGGAAATGCTACAAGTTGTAAGCCCTGTCCATCTGCTTTGCGCAAGTTGTTTAAGCTGCTTGATCTATCTCTTCTTTGACTGATCCCAGTGGTCTAGCCACAGTATTCTCGGCTAGTTCGACAGATATGCTTGCGCCCTCCCTGGCGAGCGCATCTATTTTATAGTATAAACGCTTTTTTTTTTAAATATATTACCTATAATACAATTATTAATTTATAATTTTTAAGTAAAAAATATTATATAAATTATTCAGAACAATATTAATTAATTAAAGCATTTCTAAAAATATTTCTAAATTGTCTTTTTAATATCCATGTTTTTATTTCGATTTTAAATTTTTTTAATGAAATAATTTTTTTAATTTCTGTTGGTAAATAATCGTTTAAATATAAATATAAATATTTGAAATTATTTTGTCCTATGGACTTATTTATTTTAGGTTTTATGGTTATTTCATTTTTATGACGTGTATTATGATTATGGTTTTTAAATTGTATAAGGTTTGTATTTTTAAATATATATATTAAGATGTTTTAAATGTAAAGTTGTCTTATATTCAACCTTTCTGTTTTTGAATATAATTCTTTTAAAGGATAAAGATAATCGTTATTGAATATAATTTTTAGAAACCTTTTTTGTAATATTTCTAATTTTTTAACTAAAGTTCTATTTATTCCTCCCCAACCTAAAACTCCGTAATTTAAACGAGCTTTAACTAATGCGTAATATAATATTTCCAAATGTTTTACATTTAAAATTTTTTTAATGTTTTTAAAAATCGGTAGTAAACTTCTTACTTTTTTAATTAAGTATTCTAAGTAAAAATTCCAATTTAATTTACTATCAAAAATAATTCCTAAATATTTTATTTTATTAACTTTAAAAATTTAAATGTCTTCATTTATTTGAATACTATTCATATTTCGTGGTAGGTTATTTAGGTTTAAAAAAAAAGGAATATAATTTGTTTTATTAAAATTAATGGTTAACAAATTGTTATGAAAAAATCATTTTATTAAATGACAAATGTTTACATTACATACTGAAGGACGAATATTTTGACGGAATCGGATCCTATAATATAATCATAATTACCTATCATAGGATGATCATTATGTGGGTGTGAGCCCATTGCCGGCGCCGGACCATACATATGATCATTGACACTGCTTGCTTCTTTTGGCCACATTGATAAAAGGGAACTTCCCTGAACCATATTTCTAGATAAACAAGAATACTGTAAAGTAACAGTAAATCGTAGTTTCTTAAATGTCTATTAAATTACTGAAAAATGTTAGCCCGCGTGCAGACAAAGTAAAGTGTTGTCGAGTATTTCTAGTAAATTGCAAGAAGATATGACAAAAACGATTTTTCTAATGAAAACTTTTATACCTCCCTTTTCACCGGTACTGATTTTGAGAAAAATAAGAAATACGTTTTTTATTAATTATATATATTTTCTCTAGCGGTTGCGTTGCAAACTTACTCCCCTACACAGACGCAAACTACGTTTTCAAAAATACTTATTTTATGAAGTTACCTTACCTTATACAGGGTCAAAAACAAATAACTTTGCATCACATGCGACTAAATTTTAATAGCCCAATTTTCATTTTGTAGAAAATCACACATTTAATATGGCGCTAATTTAAAGAAAATATATCTGAAATAAAGCTTTGTCAAAACTGAGAAGTTTTATGTAGGTTGCGTTGAGTCTTATTTTGCAAAAGTGGTGCAATTTACAAAATATAGGTAAAAAATCAAAATTATCTTATGCAGCTGAATTGCATGTTGGCTAGAAACTGCATTTAAAAAAACTTTTTCTAATAACTTTTTTCGATATTTTCAGAAATAACCCCACTTTTGTATTATTTTTTGGAAAAAATTAAAATTTGACAGATAATGCGAATAACGTGACTACTATTTTTTTGCTTAATTTTTCATCTCGATCCAAGCAGAACTTGATGCCAAAGTCAAATTTTGAATAAAGCTATTAATAAAAAAAAATCCCATATGATGCGGACTTTACTGGTGACACTGTATCATCAAAAAATAACTGTTTCTCTGATAACTTTTAAAAATACCAAAAAATTAAAAAAAAACGACAGAGCTCACTCATATTGACTTTTGTCGCTAGAAACAAATGTTAACATTATGGGAGTAAAAATAACCTATAGTCTAAAGTTTCGGGTTTTTAAAAATCTTATTGGATTACTATCACATACCCTTCGTAATCGAAAAATTGTATTGCCGCCCAACCTATTTCTTCCTCTTTGTACACGGGCATGTTCGAATTTTTCGATTCATCAGTCTCCGAGTTGTCCACAGTTCGTCCAAATATCTGCAAAACCAATCTGGATTCCCTTGCAAGATTACTGATTGGAACATCTTCAAATTCTAACCTAAAAAATAATGAAAAATTACGACGGGAATGTGCAGTACGTGCAAGCCGTTTTCTGAACAAGGTAGGTTTTAGGGATACAGCCACTTAGGGTTGTGCCTGGTCAATTAACCGAGATTTTAACCTATTTTGACCGGAGAGATTTGGAGAGATTTTGACCGGGTCAAATTCTGTCAAAAACTTTTGCAGCCTCTTGTGAGTGAAATTGGTCCTCATGGGTCATTGTCCATAGCAAGCTTACCGATTGAAAACCACTCGCTCAGGAAAGCTTGTTTATTATGTTTATACATATAAAGTACAACTTAAAGCTGTTAAGTGGCAGTGGAAATAAAAAATATCGAAATTCGGAGGAACCAGCGCTAAATTTCAATAGTGAGGATGAAACGAGTGATTCAGATTCTAAAAAACATAAAGGCAATGCCGGAGGGGGGGGGGGGGGGGGAGTTCAGCGACAAAGATGATGTACCTTTATCTAATTTATCTACCAAAGGCAGTACCTACTGCCAGCAGTCTCTCATTTCATCATCAATCAGTCACTCATTGCTTCATTAGTAATTTAGTATTATTAGATTAATATTAGGTATACATAATATTTGTGTCATTTTTGTGTTTTTTGTACCTCAGAATGGTTTCTTTATTTTTGTTAGCTGTTTTTTAATAAATACACATTTCTATGTAATTACTCATGGCTTCATTTCTTTTGACAAAACTGAGGAATTTGACCGGGACTTAGTCAATTGACCGGTCAATTGACCACAAAAGATTTTGACGGTCAAAATCCCAACTCTAATTACACTAACACCGGTATGCCCACGCTGTTACGTCATGTTCGGGCGTCCACCGCGTTTTAACAATGTTAAGGGCATAGTTCTCTAAGTCAATCATGTATAAAAGATCTATAAATAGCTTGAATGCAGGGGTAACTTCCGGAACCTTGCAATTATTAAAAGGAAATCGTTAGTATCTAATTTTGGAACGGCTGTTCAGGGAGGCATTGGCAAATAATATGCCGGTGTTTTTTTTAATAAATGCACAGAAACTTTAAAAAAAGCAGTTTTTTGAAACCACTAAAATTGCCACAATTTACTTTAAAATCTTTGAAAGTAAACACGTCGATTTTCAGAATTAAAGTAGAAACAGCAATTTCTACTGATAACACGATATTTTCTAGTCTATCTAGATGTCAGCTCTCCTAAGAATTGTACAATTCTATATGTGTTTATTTGTCTGTCAGTCCCTAATACTGTTCCGTTGTTCTGTACCAGTCGAAATCCAAAGATATAACTCACCAATTATCAAAAACTATTCTAGAAGGCCACATTTGATCTCTTTCAGTCTTTGCACAAGCTTGTGTGTAAATAGGTTTACTTATTTTCCTAGTACCGTGATATATTTGTCCAGATATATAGTATGATTCGTGTTCCCACTTTGGACTTGGCCTGTAGATAGCACATATTCGTATCACAACTGAATCCAACACGTCACCAACATTTCTTTTTGCTAAAACAATAATTATAAATTTGAAGAAGTAGTCCATGCTTAATGAAAAACTAAAGGCAATGGAAGTCCAAAACACGTCTATTACTGAATGAAAATTACATTCAGCAAAATGTTGTGGGGTACTGCGGTTTGAAGCTCAGTAACCCCACCCCGCAAGAGGTTAATTTAAATTCGATAAAATTAATCCGAAAGTTGTACATTTTACAAAATTTAATTTTGTGAAACTGATACTTAAACGAAATACTTACGTTCTAAAGGCGTAGAAGTCTTAACCTCAAAATTGACTGCAAAAGTTTGACAGTACATTTCTATTAAGTTCTGTATAGCCAATCGTACTTTAATACAATTGTTTTTAACAGTCTCGGAAAATACCTAAAAAAAGGTAAATTTAAATATGCAGTTGTACCGAAACAGTTTTAAATCATACTAAGTTAACAACAATGCGATTAAATGGTCCAGTAATGTACTTTTTCCGTCGACCGTGTATTTACAACCTTAATTAATGTATAAAAAAATCATACATTAATGGCCCCTACTAATGCATGATTTTTTTATTAATAAACGATTTTAGGCAACCAAACATACTACAAAGCACGCACTGCCGCGTACATAATGACGTTGCCATAGTTTCTGTCGATGTCAATAAGTTTGAAATTCAAAAATTTGTTATAACATGTAGTTTGGTTGTAAATAAAAAAAAAATATAATCTATTAACAAGACAATCGACGGAAAAATATTGTAACTAACGCGTATATTAAATAGCGATTAATACACTAAGGGCTGGTACTTTCAGTCCTGATTAACTCAATTGATACGTGGTTGCTTTAATATGACGTTTGGAATACGTCAACAGTTATTTATTTCCCTGTCACCCTGACCTATTCCAAACGTCATATTAAAGTAACCACGTATCAATTGAGTTAATCAGGACTGAAAGTACCAGCCCTAGTTTGTTAAATTACTATTATCGAACGAAAAGTATACTTACACCGTTCGGTGTAAAATCCTTGCACGATTCGATTAAAGCTTCGACAGACTGAATGATGTCCAAGGTGCTTAAGTCGCCCATCAAATTTATTATACACTTAACGGACTGAAGCACTTTTAAAGGTTGTAAAGCAGGAACTAAGGAGGGATTCATTTTGTGATCAATATCTACTGCTTGCTCTTCTATTTTATTCATCTCACTCTCAACGGTTTCTAAAAATATTATTCACTTATTTTTAAAATATTGGTAGTTTCACCAGCAAGATAATTTCTTCGTATACCTGTTTCATGTTATCTACCGTGCGAGCAAAAATTATTTGCATCAAAAAGGGCTTGGATTAAAAAACGTAGGGCTTGGTTTAGATCACAATGATACCAAATCTAGGTTAAAATTTTGTCAAATTCATATTATGACATGATATGCCAAACTAATGAGTAATAAAATAAGTGGACAAATACAAATTTATTTTTGTTGTTCACAAAATTAACAAAGTAAGAATATACAGAAGGAAAACGAAAAATAATTACATAAATTGCTGAAATTGGTCAGCATCTCTGAAGAAATGTGACCACATTCTTGGATAATCCTTTTTTGTAATTGTTCTACATTGGCAACTGGTGTTTTAAAAATAGTAATCCATAACCGTTAAACAAGGTGATCTAAAGTCGCCACAGTGGTTCTTTTCCCGTGCGTCATCACTTTTACGTCATCAAAATCGTATGAATCAAATCAAAATTACGAGACGAAAAAAGTCAAAACTAAGTTAAGTTCATAAAATGGACGTGCCTGCCTACCGTTTGACGTACCTACATAATATCACGAAAAATTATTATTTATTTTAGGTTTTGCCCGGCATTCTCTATTATCTAAAAGAAATTGACAAACAAATGTTTATACATTTAATACTATTTTTAAAGCTTAAAATCTACAAAAGTTTGGTGTTTTATTGACTATTAAAATCGCAAAAGTCAAATTTTTAACATCCTTTCATTTAAGGGAATTTAGCCACTGCCGTAAACGTTTCAAAGAACTTTCACGGTTAGAATATTTAAAATAAATAAATTAGTTAGTATAAAAATCCATAAATACTTACCGCCAAAACAGATGGTGGGTATAATTACCTCTAAAAAGAACTATTTTTAGAAACAGGAACAGTTCTAAGGCACACAGATTTACAAAATACGAATTAGATTGGCAGATCAAAATAAGGTTGACAATGACGTTCTAAAATACAACGGTTGTCAACTAAACAAATAAAGAAAGTAATTAACTGACGTTTATAGTTTTATCCTTGTCTAGCACGTTATATAATTGCGGAATTTTGGAGACGTTCTTTTATGCTTTTATTCAAACTTGTTACTGTAATAAACAAGGATGCAGAGTTATTAACCACGTCGAGTCCTGATCGTTGATTGATGACGCACGGGCAAAGATCCACTGTGGCAACTTTAGGTAGGAATCCAATGTCTGATCGGAAACTGATCAATCTGTCGTCGAAAAAATTGCATAAGTAGTTAATAGTTTCGGCGGCTGTATGGGCGGTTGCACCGTCCTGTTGAAATATCCAAAACGTAGTTCGTCGTCAAGTAATTGCTCCACAAATGGATTCAAAATATTGTCTCTATACCGCTGTGCTGTAACTGTGCCATGGAAAAAAATAGGACCAACAATTCTTCTTCGGGAAACAGCTAACCAGGCACCAATTTTTTGAGGGTGCAATGTGGACTCTACAAAAAAATGGGGATTTTCATTACTGCACATGCGTGTATTCTAAGAATTCACATAACCGGAGAGGTGGAACCAGGCTTCATCCGAAAAAAATTTCAGGTCTAATAAATCATTTATTTCCAATAAATTTTGGGTAAACCATTGAGAGTAATTCCTGCGGCTTTCAAAATTTGCGGCTTGTATTTCTTGGAATACGTGCACTTTATAAGGAAATAAATTTAGCTGTTTCTTAAGAATAGTCCTGCATGTTCCATAAGATCTTCCCACTTCTTGGGACAGGCGTCTTATACAATTTGTTGGCGTATTTTGCATTATTTCACGAACGTTTGCAACAAGTTCTTACAGATGGTCTTCCTGCTCCTTTTTTGTGTTGTTTAGAACCTATTTCCCTAAACACAGCCACAGTTTTTTTCAGGCAATGATAAAAATCCCCAGCAATAAAAGCAACGTTAAGAAAATGTTCGTGAAAATCGTCCATGCACAAACCCGGATTGTATTGCCACTCACCATTTACTCTAACCCCGTTTAGAAAATACGCTTCAACGATGAATGTTTTGTGCTGTTCCGTAAAAGCCCATTGTGTGAATTGTTCAAGAAATTGAAAAAATTAGCGATGAATCAAATTACTTGTAACGACTGTCAAAGATGACGGAATAACTGATTGATTGTTAATTTAGGTAGTTACTGACACCCAACAGGTATTAAGCTCTACGGCGAAGCATTGCGTCTTTAGATGCAAGGCCCTCTTTGATGCAAATAATTTTTGCTCGCACGGTATGTTTGTATTAATGTCATGGTGACTAACGTATATTTAACTTACCTAGTAAAATTTTAAGGCTATCGTATGTAATATGAGACACTAATTCACTGGGCACAACTTTCTCAAATGTTAAGTCTTTATCTCTATAATCATCTTGTATCTAAAAAGATAAAAATATTACGTAGAATTTATTGTTTAATTATTCCTCTTGAAACACCCGGTATAACCACGGCGGCTTTAAAAAAACATGATGTGTGTGTGCAAGTTCGTACCTACTTGTGTGTCCGTCAAATAACTTACCGTTCTAGCAAACGATTTATCCTTCATCGCATCCGGTATAAGAATCAACGCTACGTCCTCATCCAACTTAATACAATTGTGAACATACTCATAATCCGACAACAGAGTAGTAGGAACCAAATATTCATTAAATCCACACACCTTCAGAGTATACCTCTGGTGAGTAGGAGCTTCCAAATCACACACCAATTGCAAAGTGATGTGTTCCACGCTGGAAGTAACGTCGCAGGTGAATGTAACCGGTTTGTTAAAATCTGCTCCTTCAAAATCCGGATGGACCCTTAACTTGATGCTTAGTCCATCGTTGTATTTGTAGCGGACCATTGGACTAATGATCAATCCCATGTTCGTGTCGGGATCATTGTATTTGTAGCTAGTTCTAACTCTGAAGACCATGCTATAAAATGCTTTTAAATCGGGATCTGTTGTCAATGCTTTGTTGTCGTTTTTAACTACCTCATCTAGTAAATTTTTCTGAAAAATAATATGAGATCTTATAAATTGGTATCGAACAATTCGATAGAGCGACCTTTTTCTACAGAAAATGCAAATTATTTTGAAAGATTATGCAAAAGTGCATTTCGATTAATCACGAAATTTTGAAGAGAAGTTGATTTACTGACACAAATATGCGCCCGCATTTAATAGCTGTAGGTAAAGGATTTCATTAAATAAACTTTCGGAAAGGAAGAATCCCGGCACCTTGGGACTTTTCGTTGAGTTTGATGCTTCATAACATTTTTGTTCGTTATGTTAACAAAAAGTAATTCTCGGAGCGCTTCGGGCGCCAATGTAGGTCCCGCAAATTTCCTGTTTGCGTAGGTCGGTGCCGAACAGCTCTTTTCATCGGATTCCAGAAATGTGCAATGGGGTTCATATCAGTACTACATGCAGGCCAATTTAACAGTCGAATAACAACCTCATCCTTATTTAAATATCGATTTGAGTAGATCTACTCAAACTGTCAAATGCCAGTCACTTTTACTTTTGCTCCAGCACGTGTAGACCAGGGTCGATAATTTTTGAAACCAAAAAAAATAATAGTAGGATGAAACCCATTGGAAAAGGAAGAGAATAGAACAAAAATGAAAGGAAAAATAAATTACGGGCGATCCGAGGTCGGGAAGAGGGGGAGGGTTTTAAGGGTAGAAAACGATTTATCTCGATTTCCGGTAAAACTACAAGTCCTATGAAAAAACGTTAAATTGCAAAATTGTAGGTAATAAAAAGATCTACAACTTTTGTATTTACACTTTTTTCATATAACCTCAAAATGTATGTAAAAAATTCAAATAACCAAGTTTTTGGTTTTTTATTTTTATCTTTTACAAAATTTTTTTTTATTCACGAAATTTGGTGAAAACTACCTTTTTATGTCCTAAACACACTGTAATTTTTTTGATTTAAAATATTTATTTTTTAACCTTATTTTGACTTAATATCAAAAAAACACCCTACTTTTCAATCGAAAATTCTAACGTCAAAATCTCTACTTTCTGATGGTGTTAAAAAAAATATACATTACTATGGTAAATGTTCTCAAAAAAATGCAAAAAAACGAAAAAAACGAAAAAAACTCGAATCCGATTTTTTTTTTAGATTAATATGTACAATTTTGAGCTATTTATTAAAATTTATACTTTAATTACTCGACAAACGTAAGATTTCATGTTACATTGATAAAAAAAAAGTATGAATTTTAATAAATAGCTCAAAATTGTACATATTAATCTAAAAAAAAAAATTTCGGATTCGAGTTTTTTTCGTTTCTTTGCATTTTTTTGAGAACATTTACCATAGTAATGTATATTTATTTAAACACCATCAGAAAGTAGAGATTTCAACGAACAAAAAGCCCACCGACTTTTTTAAAAAAGCAGATATTTTGACGTGAGAATTTTCGATTGAAAATTAGGGTGTTTTTTCGATATTAAGTCAAAATAAGGTTAAAAAATAAATATTTTAAATCAAAAAAATTACAGTGTGTTTGGGACATAAAAAGGTAAGTTTTCACCAAATTTCGTGGATAAAAAATTTTTTTTGTAAAAGATAAAAATAAAAAACCAAAAAACTTGGTTATTTGAAATTTTTCACATACATTTTGAGGTTATATGAAAAAAGTGTAAATACAAAAGTTGTAAATCTTTTTATTACCTACAATTTTGCGATTTAACGTTTTTCCATAGGACTTGTAGTTTTACCGGAAATCCGGATAAATCGTTTTCTACCCTTAAAACCCCCCTCCTTCCCGACCTCGGATCGCCCGTAAATTTATTTTTCCTTTCATTTTTGTTCTATTCTCTTCCTTTTCCAATGGGTTTCATCCTACTATTATTTTTTTTTTCACTTTTTTACCATCAGTGTGCTTTATAAAGATTTTTTTTTTAATTACAAAATGTTTTTATTTTTACGGTGGATGTTTTAAAATTACCGTTTACTGGGGTTACTCAGTTTTAGCAAAACTCAGTGCCTCAAACAGCTTTTTTTATGTAAGTACAACTTCATAGAATCTGTACGTTTTAAGCACTATTTTTATTCAACTTACAGATTTCAACGTAAAATATGAGTTTCTTCTTCCCTCACTCAAGATTGTCGGACATTGTCTTTATTTTGTTACTTAACACAACGTTTCGGTTAGTTAGTATCTCTAACCGTTTTCAAGTGTAAACTCAATTATAATTCTAAGGCTACTGTCTTAAATACTATCCATGTGCAATGAAGCGTAATGACTCCGCCCACGTACTTATTGGAGTGTGAAGTTTGAGCTGTTGGTGTTGGACAAGTAGAGGCTTCCAGATATTGGGGATATCTATACTTGGTTTACTAAATATATGGGTATTTTGATTCATGAAAGCTGCTTCTTTGAATTTTCGTTTTCTCCAGTGCTGTTCAGTGTCCAAAACCTTGGCTTCTGACCACTGTATATTATCTTGGTTGGTCCATACATGTTCCGCTATACCTGATGAGAAGTTTCACCTCTTGTGTGTTCTTTAACTCGTACGGGACGAGGTATTTTTGTTTGTGTGTGTCGAATCGTACATTGGAGAAACAAAATCGAATTTAAAACACAAGAGTTATGATGGATCAAACCTAACAAAAATCCAGGCTGCTGGGAGTTTAAACAGCCCACGTTTAAACTTACCTTGAGCGATTTCGATAACTTCCTGTCAATAGTATACATACGGGCGCGGGGAGGAAGGGGAGGGGCGGAGGAATGGGATATTTCTGCTGCTAATATTTTATTGAGGCTTGCGTAAGTCGGTTCTGATAGAGTCGTGTTTCCTGATATGCTGTTGTTTCCAGAGCCTGAGTAGATAAAGTCGTAATCGTAGTATTCATCGTAAACGCTACCACACACCGAGAGGGTATCGTCGCCTAATGACAGAGGAAAATTGCATAATAAAAAAATATAAAACTTAAAATTATTATTCACAATTTTATTATTATATAACCTGAAACCAAATTAGAGGCGTATTAACAACATTAGTGCACATTGGACAATTAAACAGTGTCCGCAAGAAAGTCCGCATCAAATGGGATTTTTTATCATTATTAGGTATAGGTAAAAATTGAAAAAGCAGTTAGTTTTTGCTTACCTAAAAACCAAAAATGACGTATACTGAAGCAGCTGCACGACTTGCGTTACCTGTCAAATTTTACATTTTTAATAAAATAGGTTCAAAAATGCCCTTATTTATCAAAATATCGAAAAACTTTATTCGAGAAAGTTGTTTATTTAGGCATTTTTAGCCTCTGTACTGTAGTAAAATTTTAACGAAACCTTCCTAATATTTTCTTTTTGTACATCTGTTTACTAACTTAATAAAAATGAGAAACGTCGGTTTTGGCAAAACTGATGTAATTAAATAAACTTTGCATCAAACATTACATACTGATCAATAACAATTTCAGTTTTTGAAGCAAAATAAATAATTGGAAACAAAAATTTTACACAAAATTGCATTAAGATTACAAATGAAGTAAAGGCAAATGGTTTCACATCGATGTATAAAAGTTAATCTACGAGGGTTGATCAAAATTTTCAAGAATCTGGCAAAAAATTAAAATTTTATTAGACTATCAAAATTTTGTACAGAGGCTAAAAATGCCTAAATAAACAACTTTATCGAATAAAGTTTTTCGATATTTTGCTAAATAAGGGCATTTTTGAACCTATTTTATTAAAAATGTAAAATTTGACAGGTAACGCAAGTCGTGCAGCTGCTTCAGTATACGTCATTTTTGGTTTTTAGGTAAGCAAAAACTAACTGCTTTTTCAATTTTTACCTATACCTAATAATAAAAAAAATCCCATTTGATGCGAACTTTCTTGCGGACACTGAATAGAGCTATTAAGGCTAAGGTTAATTTTTTAGTCATTTTTTTAGTTGCAGGTACTGTTGTACATACACAGGACCGGTCGACGATCTTTTTGGTGGATATTTGCAGGTGTGAAAGTTCATAGAAGTAAAAAAACATTTTTGATTTTCTACTTTAAACGGGCTTTTTCATTAAATTTCGATTTTTATCCTATTGCATAGAAAAAGAAAAAAAATAAAATTTTCTACGGTTTCAGTTTTTAAAATTTTCAATGATTTAATGAGAAAATAAATAAACTAGATACGGTCTTTAATAAAAACACGGGAAAAACTCGCTGTGTGCCTCGACCCGTGGGACAGAGTTATTCAGGTGGAGGTCGAACGTCCCATCTACCTGTATATCGAGCGGGTTGTTTTCTATTTTTAAGCTATTCTTGTATATTTAGTTTATCAAAACAAAGATAGCAATATAATCCGTCGAAGCTGACGAATAAAAGAATTGCGCGGATAATGGGATGACGTAATAAGGTTTTGATCTTATGTTTTAAACTTTCTGCTTTCGCGGCGCCTTTTTAATTGTCCCTAGGGAAGGTTTGTGACCCTCTAGGAAAATTTGTATTATTGGGATGTATTTTCAATAGGTTCTAATTCAGAATGTTTATGATGAATTCGGTTATAGCGAAAAGGCCCATTACTTACTAGCTTCCACGCAAGAAAATGAGCTGCCAAAAGATCGCCCGCGAATCCTAGCTGTGCTGTACACCGCTGTATCTACGCGTTATGATAAAAAAACGGATCATCAACCTTTTATACAGGGTGAGTCGGGAGGAATGGGCCAAACTCCAAGGGTGCAATTTATGCATCAAAATAATAAGAAAAAACTGAAATGTTGTTATCCAATATTCATTTGTTTTCAAATTACAGCGTCAAATAAAATAATATTATTGAAATATATAAATTATGAATGATAAAATTATTATATCGCCTTTCTTTAATATTGAGTGCAGCATTTCTAATGCGTCTAAAAAAATGGTTCTGAATAATTTATATAAGTAATGATTTTTACTTAAAAATTATAAATTAATCGAGGGGTGTCTCACTAGTCAAAATTTGTACACCTACTGCCAAATTTGGCAGGACTTGTCGTTTTTGCCCTTGTCCTGCCACGGTCCTGCTTGTCCTGCCAGGGTCCTGCTTGTCCTGCCACGGTCCTGCTAGGGTCCTGCTTGTCCTGCCACGGTCCTTTTAATGTCCTACCACGGATACACAACTTCTAAATATTTATATTCTTTCTTAACAAAGAAATAAACTCAGAAATAAACAATATATTTTATCAATAACTTGCATGAACATAATAAATGAGACTGCAAACTCGACTAGTCGACTGTTGTGATTCACCGGTGTTTACAACAGAACTCAAACAGGAATAGTATGCGGCGACGCGCGCCGAAAAAAAACTTTAAAAACTGCGACGTCTGTTACACGCACTTCCATTTCACTTTCAATTAATAAACAAAAGCAAACAAAAATATTTTTTGCTTCCCGCTATTTATCCCTACTCCTAAAGTTATTGGAGAAATCTGATTGGATCTGAAAGGTACTGCCCGTCCTGCTTCGATCCTGCCACGGTCCTTCTACAGTCCTGCCACAGTCCTGCTAAGTCCTGCCTTAACATTTGTACACCTACTGCCACAGTGAGACACCCCTCGAAATTAATAATTTTATTACAGGTAATATATTTCTTTAAAAAAAACTCCGTTTATACTATAAATTAACATTTTTACTTTAAAACTTGATTTTTAATGCATATTTATGATTATTTATGATATTGCATACTAAAATAAAAAATAAGATTTGCCTCTAACAAGCTCAGCTTCGGGGGATTGAAGAATAAGTTTATAGAAGACAACATAAATATATTTATTATATTATTAAATTTTAAATAATGACTTCTACTTTTAGCTTTACAAACCAACATAATCAAGATTTATATGCTTGTATTTTCAACGAGGCGCATTTTGGATGTAATATAAGCAGAGCAAAATTCAAATTTGTTTAATATTAACTGACATTATTTGATTGTTAATGCCTTAAAAATTGTGATCAGAGTTCAAAACGTAGTGTTAATATTTCGTAAACAGTTGACGATAGGTATAGTGCCTGATTTAGGAAGATGTCTAGAATTGATCGTCACATAATATGTAAACATGTATAAATATACAATATGTTTCATTTAAAAAAAAATAAAGTGGTCGGCGGTAATCTATATAAAACGCTTACCCGTTTCTTTATCATAACGGTGTATATCAAACTTGTTAAAAAAAAAATATTTTTAGTTTAAAAGTCCGTTTACATTAGGTGCAATCAACGCATGCAAATTATAGCGAGGCAATTAATTGCATTGCACGACCGCTTACACATGAAGCAATTATTTTTATGCAAATCTTGACAACGATGTAACCAACTTTTAAAATCCATCCAATATCAGCTAATTTTATTGTAAAAGTGTATTTTTGTGCTTGTTGTTAATTAAAACAATAAATAGAAAAATGAAATAGAAAAATCACTAAAATTGCACTATTTGCAATTAAATTAGAACATTGCATAATTTCGTGCGATGCCAGTAAAATTGAATCAGCTAATCAAAAAGTCACCAAAGCGCATGCCCCGAGGTAATTTTTATTGCAATCGCATTGACTGCACCTAATGTAAACGGGCTATTACAAAAAATATTGTCCTCAAACTTAATACCTCCACTTTTTAAGCAAAACAAAACCACCACAAACCCCTGAAACCTGAAACAAACAAAACTTACCGGAACAGTCGGGACTCATGGTGCGTCCGTAATAACTCCCATAATAACTCTGCGAATCAGATAAAATAGGATCAAATTCTTGCAATATGCTCACCCTAACGCTATTCTTATCATCTACTTGTGCCAAATCGATTAAATTACTGGAATTATGTTCTCGTTTCTCAACTTTCTCTCTCTTAGCGCTAGTTTTTGTCGCACTAGCACCAGCACTCGCGCTAGCGCTTTTTAAGCTTTGCGTTAATTTCGAATAAGCCGCCGACGATTTTGGAGGTAAGGAAGGGTGGGGGGGCGGCTGTCTATTTTGATTTTTGGGCGGTAAAGCGGGCGGCGGCTAAAAGAGAAAACGCAACCCTTGGTTATTTAGACAGGTAATAATAATTATCATGCAATATACATAGTTAAAATAATGTTAGTTAATATAAAAGCATGCATCATATTAGTCTAAAATTCAAATATAATGTATTTAACATTATTGTTCATTTTAGTCCCAAATTATAAATATCTGGTTAACACTAACTGTAAGATAACTTCTAAAAATACAATTATTGGAATAATTGTTGTCATGAAAGTGGTGTGTGTGTGTGTGTGTGTAGTGGCTGTTAGTACTAACATGACATTAATAATTTGGACCTTACGTAAGTAATGTTGGGTTGTGTTAAACAATAATTAACTACACTTAACATGTCCCGGTTAGCTGACTTCCTAGTTTACTAACGAGGCACCTTTGATTGTGACTAAAATATGTTTGCCAATGTCATTTATGTCACAGTCAAAGTTGCTGCCTAGTTAATTATTAAAAACCTTTGTCGATGGCTTAGAGGGCAAACCGTCTAACTCCACTTTTTATGAAAATGTCGATTTTTGTGCAAATAGTTAGCTTAATGTTAGATCTATGGATACCCAAACCAGATTACTCCAAATAATTACGGTTTTCTTCAAAAACCACCGCACGTAAAGCGTCTAACTCCATGAGCAACAAAATATCTAACTCCAGCATTTCGCGCTATTTTACACGTGAAATAAAAATGGAGTTAGCTGTTTTTCAGTTATATATTATGCATTTTGTAGAAGTCAGAATCGTTTTTTTGCCCTCCTGTAAAATTTCTATTTTTGGAGTTAGACAGTTTGCACTCTAAGCCATCGTTGTGCAACCCTACATTAGTCTGTTTGCAGGTTCTTCAATTAGCCTACCTAAACCACGTGACTTTTAATGGCGGCTGTGTTCAAAAAGCATTGCGCTATCCGTTAAATACCACAAGTCATGTAATTTTTATGGTTATATGTACCAATCAATTACAAAGCAGTATATTTGACCACGGCTGCCATTTTTGAGTACAATTTTGCACAAAATTTAAAGAAAGTCAGTATCGGCTTGATATTCTATAGGTAATAATTGACATATTTAATAAATATCAAGGAATTTCATAACTTATTTTGGGAGAATTGTATAGCGAAAAATATCGGGTAAGATTTTTTTTAACATTATTATGTCATTGTTCTTTCATTAGACAATTCTCCCGAAATTAGCAATGAAATAAATTGATATTTTTGTAACATATTAGATATTACCTAAGTAATGTGCCGACGATACTGATTTTATTTAAATGTTAGTCAATAGAATAATAAACTTGAAAAAATAACGCGAAATAGGTTATAGGTTGTCAATAGATTGAATGACGTTGATAATTCCACCTTAACTTGAAACTATAGGTAACTGTCCCCAACACGGGTATTTGGCAGTCTCTTGGAGACAACGAAAAATAAACGAAATATTGATAAGACAATGAAATGGCGAATAAATCAACAGTGTTTGCCCTTCAAATTCATTTCATGAGAAAAGCAGCGCGAACAGTGGTCATAATAAATTACAATCGTTACAATTCTCGTAGCTTACTTTTCAACGACGGCCAGATGCTTGTAAAATCATAGTACACAAATATTGTGGGACATATATTTTATATTATAATCAAAATGTACATATTTTGCTGTTCCGGCTATGTTTGGCCTTTTTTATCTTAAAGTAAGAAAATAAATAAAATACGTAACTGTGCCAATTCAGTGTTAAAACCAAAAATACGAATAATAAGCACTAACCTCAACCTCTATTTGTTATTGTTCTAATTACGGCCAATTTTGGGTTTTTATATAAATATCAAAAACATATTATTCAAATAAAAAAATAAATAATATAGGAGTTCCTCAAGGAAGTATACTAGGTCCAATATTATTTATTTTATACATCAAGGATATGCCTTTAGTTTTAAAAATGTGTAAGTTACAAATGTTTGCTGATGACACCTTAATTTACATTAATGTTTTAAATATTTTTGATGGTCTAAATACTCTAAATTCTGAGATAAATATATTATTAAATTGGCTAAAAGTAAATAAATTAAAATTAAATATTTCAAAAACTAAATGTATGGTTATGGCTGGGTAATAATTTAAATTGTCAAAATATAAATGTTGTAATTATTGATGGTGAAAAATTGGAATTAGTAAATAGTTTTAAATATTTAGGGATAATCATTAATTCAAAATTAAAATTTTTAAATTATTTTGAAAGTATTATATCGAAAATTGCCGGAAAAGTAGGTTATTTTAAAAGAATCAGTTCTAATTTAAGTTTGTTTTCTAAAAAACTGTATTTAATACTATAATATTACCACATTTTCTTTATTCTTCCATTTTATAGTGTGCTAGTGAGAAAATATTTAATAAATTACAAATTTTACAAAATAAGGCAATTTATTTTTTTATTTTTATTTTAAATTGTGACAAATATACAAAAATTAATTATATTAGATTGGTTGAATGTTAGAAATTTAATTTTTTATTTAGTATGTATCTTTATACATAAAATTAAAAATAACTTATTGCCTGATTGTTTACCAATTTTTTGTTCTTTTAATTATGACCATCATAACAAAAAAACAAGAACTAATCAAAATTGTTATGTGGATAGAGTGTTTAAAACATTAACTTATAAATCTATTTTTTATAAAGGTTTGATAGAATATAATAATTTGGAAAATTCTATTAAATCTCAAAAATCATTAAAACTGTTTAAAAAAACTTTAAAATTACATTTAATTAAAAAACAAAATGATGCGTAATATTTGATACAATTTGCAAAATGTTTAAGTTTTCTGTCTGTTTTTGATAAAAGAAGGTTGCGTTTTCAAATTTAAAAATAAATCTATAAAAATGTGTTAAAAAATGTATTAAAAAATATTTAATTGTAGCTTTTTGCTAAATAAAACATGTTACTACTACTACTATATTTTGATTATTTTGGAATTTAATTAAAACAACGATGAAATAAAAAATAAAGAAAACGAGAAGCACCAAAACCACTAGACAGTAGTACGCCATTTACCTAGAGTTGGGAGGCAAATAAGTTTATAAAAAAACCTTAAAGGGATCGCTGGTATTTCGTATAACTGCCGGTTTAAAAGTATGTTCTGCCTTCTGCAATTAACAAAAACCAGCAACCAGAACCAATTGAAAAAGGACAAAGTTCTGTTGATGCATACCTTTATTTTAACTCGTCTAGTACTTATAACTAGTAATATTTGTCGGCGCATTTGTGGTGTTTTCAATTATCCCCGAACAAAAAGTAAAAATAATACCAAAAACGCAAAGGTTATGTTTTAACGATTCTCAACGACTGCTTTTGGGATTTTGTTGTAAGGAGTTACTTAGAAAAATGTAAATCTTAAATTGGCGAAATTGAAAAATACGGTTCTCAAACTTTATAAGGAAAGAACCAGTAAATGTCCATAAGGATGATTTTTATGACATGACATCATGGCAGTTAAAGTTTTTTATCACCGATTTGTCAAAAAATTGTATTCTTTATAGAAGTTGATGCATGCCTTAAAACTATAAATGCATATTTCATATTTCACCTGCGGCTAATAGTAAGGGAGTAAATGCAATTTTTTCGAAATTGCCTTAAGAGTAAAGTACCTTAATTATTAGAAATACAGCAAAATTTTTCAAGTTAGTAAGTTAGTCCAAATACGAAATTTGAGTTAGGTGTCACAATTTTTAATTTTTTTTTGGTTCATCTCTATTTTCCCCTAAACGGTACACCTCTAGTCGATTTTTTGTTTACGCAATTTTAAAATATTTATTAAACAACTTAAACGTGGGTTTATAATAAAAATGGATTAAGTAGTTGCAAACTTTTTAAAACCTTTCAATGTTACGAGTTGGTTCAGATATTAGCGTGTTGCACGCCTATTTAAACACATTTTAGCCAACTTATGTTCTAAACAAAATTATGATAGAATCCAACTCTATTCATATTACTGGAAATATTTAATAATTTATTTGTCATTTTCACCCAGTACGCTTAAGTCCAAAAACCTATTTTAAAGAAATGCATAGAAAAAAATTAAAATTGACACACCTAACTTAAATTTCGTATTTGAACTAAGTTTTTAATTTGCAAAAACATTTCCATATAAAATTTTGCTGTATTTCTAATAATTAAGGTACTTTACTCTCAAGGCAATTTCGAAAAAATGGCATTTGCTCCCCTACTTTTAGCCGCAGGTGAAATATGAAATATGCATTTATAGTTTTAAGGAATGCACCAACTTTTATAAAGAATTATTCCCATATGTTGCATACTTTTTTGGACACACTGTATTAATACGAACTCGGTACGCTCGTTATCCAATTTTCCTTCCCACAAAATAAAATGACGCATTTAACACTAATATCATAAATAACTATTCTACTAAGGTGCCATAAAAGAAAATTAATAATCCATAAAAATAAAATAAAAATAAATAAATTTACCATATAACCGTTATGGGTCCATTCAATACAAAAATAAACCACATACTAATATACTAACGAATGTTTTCATTCGTTACGTAACAAAATAGCAAACTACCGACCATCACAATTATTAACAAATAATTAATATTATTCATTATGCGCGGGAAATTAAATTTCCGATGGGTTCAGATAATCTAAGTTTAAAATGATTTCATACCATGTCTAAAAGTTAAACCAAATGTGTGCCTTACTGTTATAATTATAATTATTTATTGCATTAATTTTTGAGTTATTTGCAATGTTTAATATCATTTTTTCGATCCGTAAGTTGTGGGATATAATTTGTATTTTTGTATTAAATTATAAGGAGACTTACATACATATTACAATTAAAATACCTTTAACAAAGATTACTAGTATGATTAGAAAGTGTTAGCAAATGGAAATTACAAACAACGAAGCCATGTATACGGTGATCCAAATAAAAGAGAATCGGCCTTATTTTTTTCTACTTCCGCATGTATATTTACTATTTCTTTACAATCTGTGCTAAACGGATATCACGTCATATCCACCCTTGGTTAGGATAGAAAATTGACTATAGTTTGTGTTTAGCACCCAGTTAACTAGTGTACGGTTCGCACGTTGGGTCGTATAGTATCGCATTTGACCCAGCCCGGCAACCAAGACATGAGCCTAAGCAATAAAAATGCAGCAATTGCTTTTTCTTATAAAATCGAAGTTATTTCTTGAAAGCCAATGAATAAAAACTAAAGTAATTGGTTTTGCGTCCAGCAATTGCTTCTAGCCAATGCTTTTTCCTAAAAATAGAAGCGATCGCTATCGTTTGCTTAAAATGTGATGAATAAATTAAGGAATCGCTTTTTCTAGTGTAGCAATTGCTTTCAACTTATTAAGGTAGGTCGACCCCTGCATCATTTGCTTGGTAGCAGTCAACTTTAGTTCTCCGCGGCATACACGTGCGTTGCTCTTAATTTGTGTCTTCAATTATGGCTGAATAACGTCCGTACAAGAAAATTCTACAGTGTACGTAAAAATTGCAGATATGATGATTTCAGAAAGTTTATCGATTTGACTGCGAAAATGTTGAGTGGTTGGCAAATTATTTTTTTACTGCCACTGGAAAAAGGCAAGGGTGTAACACTGTCGTCTTTAAATAAGATTAAAGTCTTTCTGCGGAAAATGTCGGATCCGGGCTTTCAAAATTCTGTAGGTGACCAAACTACTGTCTGTAAGACATACACTTTTGTAATGGATGCAGTTTTGGAGAAGGCCAATATTTTTATTAAATTTTCTACAAGTGCTAAAGCTGTTGTGGAAGCTAAACGGTTGTGGTCAGAGAGATTTTTTTATGTTCCTTCAATTTGTGAATGAATATCAATCGCTTGTCTTTAATTTCTTCACTTCATCGCTACTATCACTTTCTTCAATTTCACTGAAATCTGCCATGTCACAAATATAAGTTTCCTATTTTCCACAAAAACGTAACAAATTACGATGGTACTAAATAAATAGACCAACGTTGTTGTATTTACGTCAATTTTTTTGCAAATTAGGCACCAAACTGAACATGAAATCTATAATCTGAACAAGTGGATAAGCCACGTCTGAACTTGTGTTGAATAAGCATTTGCTACAGAGGTGTAAGAAAAACAGCAATTGCTTCAACATTTTATTCATATCCAGATCTAGCGATTGCTTTTACTTCTAGCATTTGCTAGTCAAGCAATTGCTTTTACTAAAAAGTAATTGCCTCAAGTAATTGCTTAATTTTAGGCTCAATGAGTGCTGAATGTGATAAATGCGGTTATAGTGAAAAATACCATTGTGTACAAATAATTACCTTATATTCTTAAAATTCCAACAAATTTAGGGTCCCGACACATCCAAAAATAAAATAATGATCGTTCACTTTTCTTAGGATCTCCCTGTTTCACAAAAATATACACTTGCTTTTATAGTTCCAATACAGATGAAATAAACCGTTAAAAAGTAAAACACTCACTTTTCGTCAACTAACACAAAATTTACCCCTAGAAAGCTAGTGAATGGGCAATAGTGAATTTTGAATATAATATGTAAATGATCATTATATTGCGTTATAATTATTATTAAGGTACTCGGTACCTCGTTAATATTTCATTAACAAATTACATGGTACTTTCCCCCAGGGTGTACGATAATCATTACCAATTTACATGGTACTTTCCCCCAGGGTGTATGTTCTTGTAGGGGAGATATAACGAAACAAGGACAGGTAGGCAATTTTGGCAAAATAATAGTATATTAAAGTACACGTTTCATAAGAAGAGGTTTTAGCGCACACGTCTATTTTAAAAAACGAGCCACAAAGTGGCGAGTTTTTTTTATTGACACGTGCGCTAAAACGCCTTATGAAACATGTGCTTTATACATTTTTTTCTATTTCACCTTTTATAATCAAGAAAAATACATTTTAAAAAGAAAATAAATCCTTCAAATTTTGTAAATTTTTATGTCTAAATTTTATGTTGGTAATACTATTTTTTATCAGAGTAGCCACTGGACAACAAACTTTATTTTGCAAACTGTCATTTTTTGATTTATTGACCCATTTTCACCACGAGATTCTAAAGTTATTTTAGCGATATGAGATTTGAAATTGGACGGAATACGTTGTGTGATCCTTGTACATTCGGTACATATACAGAGCGTTCGGAAATTCGGGCGATTTTGCTACCTTTTTTCGAATTTCAAAAGACGTGATTTTACGTCACGGCATTGCAATTTAGTATAGGGAAGATTGAAAATTCAAATAAAGTTGAAGTTAAAATCGACATTGGAGGGTTAGTAGATTGAATTTTGGATAGGATTTGGTAGAAAATAATAGCTTGAAGCATCTACAAAAGATTTATGCAACCAACATACATGACTGTTATCCACACAGAATAAAAAAGTAGGCTATCAAGATATTTTTCCTCTGCGAAAAATGGGTTTTCTCGTAAATCACAAAGGCCGCGCAAGTCAATAAAATAAAACATTTAAATGTTACCAACATCAAATAAAGAAAAAACGCGTATCGAAATAGCTTTATTACGCGTACTGAGCTTATTATGAACGTGAAATAGAAAAAAGTCTTTTTGCAATATAAAACATATGGATGTAGGTCCTTCAATGTCTTATAAGTAAGCTATGACAGTTTAATAATAATAATAATAATAATAAAAATAATAATAATAATAATAAGTTTATTAAAAAAATTAATAATATAATAAATATGTTTATGTTGTCTTCTATAAACTTATTCTTCAGTCCCCTGAACCTGAGCTTGTTAGGGGCAAATCTTATTTTTTGTTTTAGTATGTAAAATCATAAATCATAAATATGCATTAAAAATCAAGTTTTAAAGTAAAAATGTTAATTTATGTATAAAATCAGTTTTTTTTTGAGGAAATATAATTAACATAATAAAATTATTAATTAATAATTTTTAAGTAAAAAATATTACTTATAGGTATAAATTATTTAGAACAATATTAATTAATTAGAGCATTTCTAAAAATATTTTCAAATTGTCTGTTTTTAATATCCATGTTTTAATTTCGACTTTAAATTTTTTTAACGAAATCAATTTTTTAATTTTTGTTGGTAAATAATCGTTTAAATAAAAACATAAATATTTGAAATTTTTTTGTCCTATGGACTTATTTATTTTAGGCTTTATGGTTATTTCATTTTTATGACGTGTATTATGATTATGGTTTTTAAATTGTATAATATTTTTATTTTTTAATATATATGTTATGGGTAAAGTTAGTTAAGCAAGTAAACCTAGGTTTATCCGGGTAAACTCAGGCAACCGGTTTGTTCGATTAGTTGGAAAAATTGAATTAAAAAAAATGCTCTGGGTAACAACGAACAAACCGGTTGTCTTGGGTATTACGCAGTTTACCCAGGTAAACCTAGGTTTACTCGCTTATCTAACTTTACCCGTAACATATATATTAAGATGTTATAAATGTAAAGTTGTCTTAACTTGTAACTTTTTTGTTTCTAAATATAATTCTTTTGACGGATAAAGATAATCTTTATTGAATATAATCTTTAGAAACCTTTTTCGCAATATTTCTAATTTTTTAAGTAAAGTTCTATTTATTCCTCCCCAACTTAAAATTCCGTAATTTAAATGAGTGTTAACCAACGCGTAATATAATATTTCCATACGTCTTACATTTAAACATTTTTTAATGTTTTTAAAAATCGACAGTAAACTTCTTAATTTTTTAATTAAGTATTCTAAGTGAAAATTCCAATTTAATTTATTGTCAAAAATAATTCCTAAATATTTTATTTTATTACCTTTAAAAATTTGGATGTCTTCATTTATTTGAATACTATTCATATTTGGTGGTGGGTTATTTAGGTTTAAAGTAAAAGGAATATAATTTGTTTTATTAGAATTAATTGTTAATAAATTTTTATCAAACCAATTTTTTATAATTTTAAAATCTGAAAAGTGACTTTCAAAGACTAGTTTCTATTTTATTTATTTGTAATTGCGTGAGGGGCCGGTATATGTCTTAGCACACGAACTAATGAATGCTAATTATGATTCCGAGGACTTTTTTACACAATAAAGGTATTTTTGTAAAAAAATAATACGGCTAATAATTCAGGAGAAAAACGGTTTATTGAATTCATTACATAAACTATTATCGAATTGTGTATAGCTTAGACATAATAGATTATTATTGCTTCCTTATAAGACATTTATTTTAAGGACCTACATTTATATGAACTTTGTTTTTATATATAGAATCTCACGTTGAAGTATAGGTACGGAACTTCCGAACACCCAATATAAAACTAGGTCTGTTCGTTGGCGGCACTGTTCTGATATCTAAATAATTACATTTAAAGGAGACATAACGAAACACATATTAAAAACTACAAATGAATTTTCCCCACAAACTTTAAAAAATCATTTCTATTAGTATTTCCTTGATGACAACGTAGCCGAAATAATATGCACTTTACTAAACAATGGAAGTACAACTAACAATACAATTTATAAATACACAAAATTCTTAAACCGTTACTACGGTTTAGTGATGTGGAAGTCAATGTTATTGTTTACAATTTGGCTTATTTTAAACTACAAGAAATTACATAGACATTCTTTCTACTGCAATAACAGGTTCACACATCTTGAAGTTACGTGACAGATTTTCTTTTTAACTAACTGAATATATACCAAGCACTTATGCTCAAATTATTAATGTCTTGTTAGTACTATCAGCCACATAACTATTTATTATTTAGAGTAGGTCCTTGGTACGGTAGGGTAAGATTGTAAGTTTTTAAAGTATATGTTCTACAAAAGATTTGGCTTTTACCCCGAAAAAGACTATAACCATCAAGCATTAATAAATATCTCAATGAAAGACAATTTATTTTGTCAAATTTCCACTTTTATTGAAAAACTTTTTCTTTACACGACGCGTTTCGCTACATTGTAGCTTCTTCGGGTATATCGTGCTAACCAATTTTATTTCAGTACAATATACAGTGTGACCAGTAAAGTCCGCATCATATGGGATTTTTTTAATTAATAGCTTTATTCCAAATTTGAATTTAACATCAAGTTCTGCTTCAATCGAGATAAAAATTAAGCAAACAAATAGTAGTCAAGTGTTTCGCATTATCTGTCAAATTTTAATTTTTTCCAAAAAATAATTCGAAAGTGGGGTTATTTCTGAAAATATCGAAAAAAGTCATTAGATAAAGTTTTGTTTAATGCTGTTTCTAGCCCACATGCAAAATTTCAGCTGCATAAGATCATTTTGATTTTTTACCCACCACTGAAATTTATTTTCCACTTAAGGTTGAATTCTCAACATCATTCAATCTATTGCCAACCTATAACCTTTTTCGCGTTGATTTTTTGAGTATATTATTTTAATAACTAACATTTAAAGAAAATCAATATCGTCGGTACATTATTTAGGTAGTATCTGATATAATACAAAAATATCAATTTATTTCATTGCTAATTTTGGGAGAACTGTATAGTGAAAGAACAATGAGTGACAATGACATAATAATGTTAAAAAAAATCTTACCCGATATTTTTCGCTATACAATTCTCCTAAAATAAGTTATGAAATTCATTGATATTTATTAAATATGTCAATTATTACCTATAGAATATCAAGTCGATACTGATTTTTTTAAAATTTTGTATAAAAGCTAGAAAACATAAATAAATCTACGCGAAATAGGTTATAGGTTGGCAAGCATGTTGATACTCCCACCTTAATGAACACTTTACTGATGACACTGTGTTCTTTTTTGTCTTAATATTAAGGTGTATTACTTTCAGACACAAATCACGTCAAAAATACTTATTTTATGAAGTTAGCTTATACAGGGTCAAAAACAAATAAACTTTGCATCACATGCGACCAAATTTTAATAGCCCAATTTTGATTTTGTAGAAAAACACACATTTAATATGGCTCTACTTTAAAGAAAATGTATCTGAAATAAAGCATTGTCAAAACTAAGAAGTTTTATGTAGGTTGCGTTGAGTCTTATTTTGCAAAAGGGGTGCAATTTACAAAATATGGGTAAAAAATCAAAATTATCTTATGCAGCTAAATTTTTGCATGTGGGCTAGAAACTGCATTTAAAGAAAAATTTTTCTAATAACTTTTTTTGATACTTCCAGAAATAACCCCACTTTTGAATTATTTTTTGGAAAAAATTAAAATTTGTCAGATAATGCGAATCACGTGACTACTATTTTTTTGCTTAATTTTTATCTCGATCGAAGCAGAACTTAATGCCAAAGTCAAATTTCGAATAAAGGTATTAAGTAATAAAAAAATCCCATATGATGCGGACTTTACTGGTCACACTGTATGTGTAAGTTTTCAATAAAAGTGGAAATTAGACAAAATAAATTGTCTTTCATTGAGTTATAATGAATGTCCATCAAGTACCTAAAGGCCTCAACGATTCGAATATTAATAAATATCTTCAATCTTCAATATAATGTCTTTGGAGAATAGAAAAACAATGACATGTCTGGTGTATCTGTATAAAGTTTGGTCTCAAAGTGTAGATAATCCAGAATTGCTTTCTCAGTTACCCTTTTCGGTCAATCGCATAAATAATAGACATAAAAAGACATTTTATTTAGATTTTCCTTGAACCATTCTTTACAAGAAATATTATAAGAATTATTTTGTAGGTGTAATAGGTTGGCAAATGATATTGATGTTAGTACCACAACACTAAGTATATTCACAGAATCTGTAAAAACTAAACTACAAAACCAGACTCCCTGTTTATTTTGGCTCATATTACTTGTAAGATTTTTATAAGATTATATTGATGTATCTGTAAATAACAAGTACAGCTGCTGTTGATACTGTTTAAATAAATAAATAACTTTCATGACAAAAATACTTGGTTGAATAATCTTATCCTGAGAAGTAATCTTATAGTTAGTATTAATAATTTAGGCCTTAACGGCTCAACCAATCTAAAAATTAAAAATATTGTATTGTCTGTTAAATTCAATCCAGAAATTGGCATTATAAAATATAGAATAAAAACCTAAGATAGGAATGAGCAAGTCGTTATTTTTCAGGTTAAAGAAACAGTATCCTGTTAATGCGTTAAAAATATCAATGTTTAGAAAACGGTACAGAAAACATTACAGCAACTTTTATTTATTTGGGTTTTAAAATTCTAAATCCATACGTAAGTACCTACTTATGTACCGAGTGAGTCAACAATGGCGGAGAGTTTAACGATAAGATTTGTCGATAAACGAAACAATTTAAAAATATTTCGGATTATACAGGGTGCGCTTAAAAAGTAGGGTATCACACAGTATGACTTATTTAACCCAGATAATATGCCTAAAGTTTTTTTTTACAAACGGACTGGTAAATTGGTAACTTTTTAATAATTACAAATTGAGTCAATTTAAGCTAAAATAAAATCCCAAAGGGGTAAGTCTTTGAAGCGTATTGTTCTAGAGGAAAAATGGAGGTATATTTTCACGTTTTCATGGAAAACTTGTAAGGAACCTGGTGGATTGTGATTTGAC
Source organism: Polydrusus pterygomalis (assembly GCA_963969555.1). Classification (NCBI taxonomy): domain Eukaryota; kingdom Metazoa; phylum Arthropoda; class Insecta; order Coleoptera; family Curculionidae; genus Polydrusus; species Polydrusus pterygomalis. Next base: position 22,565,197 of record OZ018378.1, on the reverse strand, counting down.
GTCTTTTCCCATTATTTAGATGCAAAATGAATTATTCCAAAAATGAATTAATAACATTATTTTTATTTGTTTTATGAATCGCCTGGATGGAGTCAAAAGTTTAGTAGTATTTTCACGACAAAACGAAGCTTGCAAATGCTACATTTTCTTTAAGACAAATTATCTTGAAAAATAAGTTTTTCGCATATCCTACTTTTTGCCAAATTGCGCTGAATATCCAACCATACCATGACACAAAAGCTTATTATGGACATATCTTATCTTCAAGGCATAAAATTCATCCCGGCAATCGTTGACCTGGTGCATGTTTCTATTATTCGGTTACTTATTGGGTCAAATATGAAATAAATCACATTCTGGAACTGGTCTGAAATGGTCAATTTTTGTATGCACTCGTGTGCCATTAAGTTTATAGACTTTATTAAAAGATAAAATACCAAATAACAATCATTAAGGTAGTTATCAGCGAATCGAGATAAAGGAAAAGTTATATGTAATGGTTACCTCCTTTTTCGATTTGTTGCTTAATCAAACTAATATGATTATTATATAAAGAATCCAATCTCTATAGAAAATTTTATGGATTAGAATCTAATTACCCTTTATACTGTAGCAAGTTTTATTACAGACAAAACAGCAATATTACAAAATTTAACGAAACTTACCTCTGGAGCATTACCACTGTACCCCACACTTGGGGGCGGAGGCGGCACATTACCCGGATACGTCATCGTTATATGAGTCTTAAAACCAATTTGTGACACATTCACCCCCGAACTTGACATCCCTCCGTACCCCACTGAAGGGGGCGAATTCACCATGGGTGATGAATAATAACCCATATTACTTCCCATATTATTTTGCTGATAATACACCGCCCCAGGCCCAGAAGGGGGAGCGGTATAGTTGAAAGGATAAGGATACCCAGTAGGCCTTGGATACCCAGGTGGCGTCTGCTGCCTAGGACCCCCCATCTGACCGGACTGTTGCCAATAAGGATGCATTGCGGACTGTTGTTTAATTGATGGTGTGGAGACGAGCACGATCTGGTTGTTTGTATTGTAACTAAAATTAAAAATTGTCAGGTATGTAAGTATAAGCAATTTAGACTAGATAAGTGAGTTATCTGTCTTAGATTAGGTTCATTATTTTGATTGATTTATTTACTTTTGATATGGATGTTTCATTTTTAAAACAATAATATTGTTCTCTTGTAATATTAGGAAATGCAAACTTTAGTGCAAACAAAAATCAGAAAATCGTTCTTGAGTTTTACACCATTGCACCTTGAGGTAAAGTATGGTAAAAAGGATACTGTGAATGAGTCACTAAGAACCTTTTTTTTTAGTCAGTCGTGAGGTTTTGACCTGTTGATTTTTTATCAATATTTTGTGGAGCTGATTCAATGTTCTTGTCACCCATTTTTACCTAATTAGGTAATATAGTTTTATAGTTGGGTTGGGCTATTTATGTCTTAACTTTATTTTCAATAAATAGTAAAACGTACCTTTGTGAATATTTTAAAGCTCAATAGAAAGGAGATAAAAAAATTTAAAAATCTACTCCATCAATATTTAAAACTTTGAGTCACGTTCGTTAAACAGCTGAGAGTTACCATTAAATAGATTAGATTTTCTAGTTTCTAAGCCTTTACAAGTAAGTACTTAGAAAGTATTCTATCCTACGTATATTTGTAAAGTGAACAATAAATAAATAAATAATATAACGTGTCATTGTCGGCAATATAAAACCATTGCAGATAAAGATCAGACTTTTGATGAAATAAACAATTAAAAATACTTAAATTTTTAAAAGTTAGAATAACGGGATTCGAGGCAGGAGCATCTTAGCAGCCTCTCTAAAAACTCAGTGAAGTTCTTTGTGAATGTAAAGGGCTAACTTTAAAGTCAAATAAATTCGAAAATTGTTTTTTTTTATTGATACCCTATTTCGCTTATTTAAAGTACGCCTTAGCGTGTTTAAATCCCACTTTCAAAAACGCGCGTTTTAAAGTTACCATGGCAACATCAACAACCCGTGAACCGTGAAGTCTAAATATGTCAACTTTTTAATTATTGATTTGACAGAATTACTTTTTAACGTCAAATAATAGTATATTATTTAACGAGCGTATAATGTAGGCCATAATAAAACGAGGATGAAGTTTACGGCACGAGCCAAAGGCGAGTGTTGTAAATCATCCGAGTGTATTATGGTTCATTAGACGCGAGTCAAATACTATACTTTATCTAAAACCATCCATTTATACAGTGCCTGAAAAAAAGTTGAGTTCATATGGGAAATATAATAATTACACTTGTTGTTTTATGATAATTACACTTGTTGTATTATGGATAGCATAATGCTCTTATTATCAGAAGTATTATGCACTTATTATTAAATGGTTGTAGATAAAATATTTTTTTAAGCAATACACAACCAATGTCAACGGTGACAACAATGAATCTTATGTGACAGATTGGAAGTTATTTTTTGTTCTCCTCATTTTCATGACAACGACAGGTATATCACATCACGAATTCGACCATTTCACTTACTTACTAAGTTATTATTTCCATTTTTTGTAATATAAATACCAATAAGTATACCATTCGTGGATAACTGATCTTTAAAACACTTGCTCTAGTTCAAGCACTCCGGCTGCGCCGTCGTGCTTGCAATATCGCGCGTGTTTTATAAACCTTAATATCCACTTATACTTTAATATACTATTATAAAGTTATTCACGTCAAATTATCTGTCGATTCGGACATTCAAACTCTTTGCGCAGTTAGTTAAAAGTTTGGTTATGTTTATAAATGCCATAAAACAGCTATACAGGGTGTCCCATAACTTATGGGCCGTAGAGTAACTGGAGATACTAGACATCAAACTAAGCCGATTAAGTCATATACGTTTTTTCGGATTGTTACTCGTTCTAGAGATACAGGGTGTTGAAAGTAAAAGTTTATTCTCGTAAATAAGCCATAATTTTAAAACCGTTTAATGAATTGAATTGAAAGTTGGCAGTATTATGTTTTTATGAGCAAGAAATAAGAATTTGTAGAATTTTTTAGGTTTCACACTAGAGGGCGCTAGTTGCATACACTGGGCTTCATAAATCTATGATTTTTTTTCTTACCTGTGATATTAGGTGTTTTTCAATTAAAGTTTCTTAAAGAAGGGCATTTTCTGAGTCAATAAGGTGTACTTGATTGATCTTAATATCCTTAACGGTTTTCGAGATATTTCCCTTTAAACATCCCAAAGCATAAAAAAACATAGTACATAATTAAATTAATATTTTAATTATCACAACGCAATAAATTCGAAACAGTGGAACAAAAACAAGAAGCTCACTTTAGTAAATGTTGAAAGTGACCACCGTTGACCTCAATACACTTTATTAAACTTTTAACTAAATAAATAATAATATTAATAATAATAATAATAATAATAATAAACTTTTACTTTCAACACCCTGTATCTCTAGAACGAGTAACAATCCGAAAAAACTTATATGACTTAATCGGCTTAAGGCACCCATTCACGTTCAGTCGGCCGGCCGTATTTTGCCGGAGAGATAATGGCCGGGCGGCCGGTACTCACTACACACACGCAGTTAAATGACGAGTCGCGTTCTGCCGGCGGCCTGTCGACTGTTAAAACTTAACGTGTGTAGTAGTTTACCGGCCGGCATTGGACTGCAGGCCATATCATGTCATGTTGACATCCATTTTACCTTGTCTTTTCAGAACTGTCAGCTCCAGTTCACATTTAAAACTTTTTAAACTTTAATTTCTAATTAAGTAATGTATATACATTCGCATGTAGATAATTTACCATTCATTAAAACTTTATTTTAATATACTTATCGGTAGAGGAAGACTTTAAGTGTCTTCTTTCTCTCCTTTCTAAAATTTTATAGTTTTTATTCAGTAACGCTGAACAAAATGGCAAACCAACCTAACTTCATCAAGAATTTGATTGAGTTGTACCGCAAACATCAATATTTGTGGAAAATAAAAGACTCTTCATATGCTAATAGGGCTTTGCGAATTAAAGCATATTATGTATGAAGAATTACTTTTACTATATAAAACAGTAGATGTCGAAGCTACTTTAGACTCGGTGAAACATAAGATAAATAATATGAAAAGTGCGTTCAGAAAAGAACAGAAAAAGGCATTACGGTGTCCTTTCTTGTAATATACGGTTTTAACAAATCCTCGAAACAATGATCATTCATCCTAATAAAGTTTTTGAAATCACTTGCACTCGATTGCCTCAGTTCTCGTACAAGCTTCATGTGGGAGAAAGTGCAACGTCTTTTTAGCCAGTCTTTCATCCAAATTTTTTTCTTTTCCTTTTTCTTTGTTCGTGTGAAATAACAACAATTGCCGCGGCGCACTGTTCTTGCGACATGTTTGACCTGTCGAAATAACTGCGCGTGTATAGTGAAATAACAGAAACTGAAGGCCGCTATCGAATCCGGCAGAAATCCTCCGGCCGTAATCGGTGAATAAAACTGTAGGTGTAGTTTGACTTTCGATAACGGCCGGCCGGCCAGGACGGACAGTCCACGGACTGACGGCCGACTGAACGTGAATAGGTACCTTTAGTTTGATGTCTAGTATCTCCAGTTACTCTACGGCCCATAAGTTATGGGACACCCTGTATAGCTAGCTTTCTTCTGTAGAAGTATGTTTTAGCTCCGGTCCCCATTGGTGTAAATTTGACAGCGTAGGCGTCAGAGCGTACCTAACTATTTTCTTAGACTTGATTGGTTGATCACCACCATTTTTTAAAATATCGGCCGAATCGACCTATCATATTTACGCCCATGGGGCATGGGGACCAGGCCTAATTTATTATTTTATTGGACAAGCTACAACCAAAAAGTTCAAAACAAATAAACCTATAGGTTAAAAATATAATTATGTTGGTAAAATTGTTCGAAATATCAAAATTTGAAGAATAAAATTAATCAGCTGATGCACAAATTCACGAAGAACTTCAGAGATGAAAAGACCGCTGTACACAGTTTAAATAAAATTACAATAAATTGGATTCGTTTTTTTTCCTGACCATAAGGATATGCAAGGTTTAGTTAGGTACCAACTTCTTACATGAGGAAAGCCAGCCGCATCAATTTTTTTTCTTTAATTTTAAAAAGTTTCAACATATCTTGTCATACTTGTTATGATGAGTTGGATTTATATTTTTGGGCCAGTTTACTTTAACTTGGCTAAATAACAGCGATGAAAAACACCAATGTGTCCCCACCAGGGTTGTGATTTTGTCCACTTTTTTTGATTTTGTCCAGGACATGGACAAAATTGGACAAAAACGGACAAAATCGGACAATATTGGACAAAATCAAATTTCATTACATTTTATTAAATTTGTTGATTTAGGCAACCCAAAATACACGTTTGTATTGTGTATTATATAAACAATAAAATACCAAATTAAAAATTCCAGAAAATGGCTATTTGTTATTTCATTATAGGGCCTTAAGGTTGAATTCTCAACGTCATTCAATCTATTGCCAACCTATAACCTATTTCGCGTTGATTTTTTGAGTTTATTATTTTAATAACTAACATTTAAAGAAAATCAATATCGTCGGTACGTTATTTAGGTAGTATCTGATATATTACAAAAATATCAATTTATTTCATTGCTCATTTTGGGAGAATTGTATAGTGAAAGAACAACGAGTGACAATGACATAATAATGTTAAAAAAAATCTTACCCGATATTTTTCGCTATACAATTCTCCTAAAATAAGTTATGAAATTCCTTGATATTTATTAAATATGCCCATTATTACCTATAGAATATCAAGTCGATACGGATTTTATTTAAATTTTGTATAAAAGCTAGAAAACATAAATAAATCTACGCGAAATAGGTTATAGGTTGGCAAGCATGTTGATACTCCTACCTTAAGGAGGGAGTATCAAAATGCTTGCCAACCTATTTCGCGTAGATTTATTTGTTTTTTAGCTTTTATACAAAATCTAAAGAAAATCAGTATCGACTTGATATTCTATAGGTAATAACTGACATATTTAATAAATATCAAGGAATTTCATAACTTATTTTAGGAGAATTGTATAGCGAAAAATATCGTGTAAGATTTTTTTAACATTTATATGTCATTGTTCTTTCACTATACAATTCTCCCAAAATAAGCAATGTAATAAATTGATATTTTTGTAATCTATCAGATACTACCTAAATAATGTACCGACGATATTGATTTTTTTTAAATGTTAGTTATTAAAATAATAAACTCAAAAAATCAACGCGAAATAGGTTATAGGTTGGCAATAGATTGAATGATGTTGAGAATTCAACCTTAAGGTAAATTTTCATGCGTCCGTCATCCGATGGCACGATGATCCGACGGTATCCCGTTATTGTTGTTTAAGTTTTTTTTGACACCCTAATCCTAATATAATAAAGTTTTTTTAATTTTATATGTGTTTAATTTGATTTTGTACAATTTTGTCCATTTTGTCCAGAACAATTGATTTTGTCCGGACGGACATAATTGGACAAAATCGTCCAATTATGTCCACTTGGACGAATTCAACCAACCCTGGTCCCCACACATTTTCCTTTATTTAGAAATAAAAGTAAAAATATTTTCTTGTATAATATCAGAGAACTTCATGAACGTCTCTAGCGGCAGTGAGTATACCGCCCCCTCCTCAGTGGCAGTTTTAGCAATTTGGAAAAGGGCGCAGGCGAAAAAAATTTTGGACCACGCACCACACCTATGTTTGGCTCAACGACCTACGGACGCCGTTTGGCTACTTCTTTAAATGTTATGGAACGTGAGACGAATCTGTTGGTTTTTTTTTTAAAGGTCACCAGGCCGCCATTTACACTGTACGGCGTACCGGCGCTGGAGACGGCCCTGGAGAGAACCTACACACATTTTGAGTTAATAAAAGCATTGGTATTATCTACCCAATGTGTTAAATTGCAGAGATAAATTCATTATCTCAGACATCATTTTTCTTTTACTACATCCTGTCTGATTAGCATTTTCAGGGACAATATTGTTATAAAATTATTGCTTTATGTTGAGTATTATATTATACAGACAGTACAGACACATATTTAATAGAAATATAGTCATATTATGTGGATGTGACTCTGTAGAAAGAGGGAACCTATACCTAAACATATTTTTTTATAATATTTTTAATAAATTTGCTTTCCAGATACTAACAGCACACACAAACAGAGCTAAAAGTATAACAGAAACAAGGGAAATGTACAAATTATCCTGTTGGTAGTACTGTACCAACTAGATACACATCATAAAACCACCAAGAGCCACTAAGTACCAGAATTCTTACTTACCTCTGTTGATTACAGAAATCGATAATATTACTTGTGCTAGCTGGTGGACTGGAAAAAGATATTAAATCCTCAGAATCATTAGGATTACTATTTTTTCTCTGAGAAGGTGGTGGGGGGGCAATCAGTGCACTAGACGCGCCCCCCATCGTGCTAGTCATAGGCTCAGGCCTAGGCCTCGGTTTGCTTGTTTGTCTTTCATATTTTATGTGGGAATCAGTCTCGGTCATTGAGGAAGTACGTGTAACTAAAAATAAATTACATGGTAAACTTTTTTCAGGAAGTTAATCCAATTTAATTGAATAAAAAAATTGTACAAATCAATAATCATTTAATTTACTAAAAAACTCTTGGTTTTTAAAAGTTGCCAATTTTTTATTCTTCTGATATTTTTTGGAAGATTGATATATTTTATTATTCCATCATATAAAAGCGATTTTTTTCTAAAACTACTTTTTATTGGTTTGATAATTTATACATTGTCTGGTGTTATGCTCATGTAATGTCTTATTCTCATGAAGTCCTATTATTGTTTTAAAATAATAGAATGAAGTGGAATACAAATTTTTTATTTATAAATGTTTTGAACATATTATGTGCCTACCTAATACCTCTTAGGTCTATACTTATAGAAATTGGTAAAAAACTGTATGTAAATTGTTTAGACAATTCAAACAGTTTTAACCTTGTTACTAAGTGCTAAGTTTCTAAAATTATATTCATTCATTCGGGAATATTCACAAAATTGTATATTTTGTGAAATGTTTTAATGTTTAGGTATAATAATATATTAGGTAGGTATTCAGTAAATAAAAAGTTAATAAGTGTAATAACATAAACATTAGCTTATCAATAATACTAATAATAGGTCTCAATATTACAGTTTACAAGTAGGTAGGTGTATGTATACTTAGTCTTAACAATAAATCTGTTGAAAATTTGTGATTGTGAACTAATTATTATATGAATAACTTTAGCTTCTATATGAACAAGAATCCTGCATTTAAAGTATAACCATTAACATTTAAACATTATCAGCTGTATTTACTAAAGAGGTCTAAATTTAAAACTATCTTAACTAGACAGTTCTAGGTTTGAAATGACAAGTATCGGAATAAGTAAACTAAGTAGGTAAGTATTGTTTTGTAAATATTTTCCAATCCAATTCCTAAAGTGAATAGATTTTGATTGGTACTGTTTCTTTAAGTAGATTTAAAACTATTTTGGTTACAACATCACTGTAAAAGTATTTATTGGTAAAACTATGTATTTGCCGAAAATCCCAATTAAAGTGGAAACACTATATGGCATACTGAAACAACAACACTGTGAAAACAAAACTGGGAGACTATAAGATCCAAACATTTTGACGGACAAAATTTAAAACCCTTTAGTGAGTATACTTAAGCCTTATTTCTTACCTGATGATGGTTTCTTGTTTTGCCCATTGCTAATATTTTTGCTCTGTTCTTGTAAATGTTTATTTTTAAACTGTTCCAAAGCTAAAGATTCGAGACTGAGAGCTTGTGCCCTTTCGAGGTCTTCCTCAAACTTTTTGTCGTAATCAGTCATATTTTTGAGTTATTTTGTTAGGACTATAACAACTACCTTGTTCACATCATAAAGGGGCACTCTACTGCTAAAGTCGTGCTTTTTTTCCATATAATTACTACATTCTACTTTCTATAAAACTGCTGACACAGAGCAACCAGAAATCACCTAAAACTAAAGCTGAAAACCTCGCTAAAAAATAATGAAAATTTGGACAATATTGGTAAATTTTACGTGGCTGCTACTTTTATTAGTTGCTTCTTAATTTAACCAAATAAATTAGTCGAAGTCGTTGGCATCAAGCAACAGAGTATGAAAAAAAGTAAAAAATAACAGGCTTACGTCAAAATTAATCAACAACTAACATAACATAACCTCAATCTGTAAGTGGTTTTGTCATTCCTGTCATTCTCAAGTTTTTTACCAACGAAACTTCGAAACGACGATTTTAAGAATGGACGATGGTAAACTCGCCTCGACACTCAAATAAGCTTGACATTAAGCGTTGTCTATTGAAAAAACACGTGCATCATTCTGATCAAAATAGAGGCGGCAAAAAAGTTTAACTACTAGAATCAAGCAACATAATATAGGAAAGTAAAGCTAGATAAAGGCCCCCCAGACAATGTCAATGTTTTCACAATGATTTAATTAGAAAACAGTAACCTTTATTTTAGTCCTGCAATTGCTAGCTAAAACTTAGATATTTTATTTATTTTGTTAACATAATTTGTTTACATAAGTTATAATATAAGTAGTGACTTATAATTTATAATTTAACATAGTAATATAATCCAATATTGGTAATTTATGTTTTATCACAATCTGTTTAATAAGTACTGAATATTTACAAAACTGCTACAGTATTACGTAAATAAACTATATCACAGAAATGTTTGTAGGTATACAGTAATGTTATATTAAATTAACCAAATCAGAAGGAAATAATATGCACCTAAGTGAATTAACACTTGTTTTGTGCCAATAATTTCCCATAAGTAATTGAGAGTGAGAGTACAAAGTACTACCCAATATAGTAACATACGCATGCACGAAGACGACAGCAGAATACACTAAACTAGGGGTGTGGTGTGATTTCACGACCTGTGATTTTGTCACAGCTCCGGGCCTGTCACAGTCGCGACCAGTTCCGCTTCGACTAAAGGAGCTGTGACGACGTGACAGCGCTAGATATGAGGTTCACGAACCGGCCGGTGCGCGCTGCGGCTTCCGCTTCGACTAAAGGACCTGCGACGACGTAACTCACGTTACCGCGCTGGATATGAGGTTCGCGGACCCGACGGTGCGGCATAAAAAAGACCTAACGGTGCGGTAGAAACTGGACTGGAAATGAGTGAGCGACGCGAGCGTAAAAACAGGTCCTGCCGAAACGCTGGAAATGCCGGAATTGGAATCGGTAGGAGTACCACACCGTATTATATTATAATAAAATAGAAAATAACAATTTAATAAAAGAAAAATAAACAATTCGCGGAACTCGTTCAAAAAGTAATTCGGAGAATTCATTTGAGCGTCGCCGCCGCCGCTTCTATAAAATATAAATCACGTGCTGTGTCGAAGCGCAGGAGCTTGTTGGCGGAGCGGAATATAAATAAGTGTGAAACCGCTACCGCGCTGGTACGCTGCCGTTCGTTTGTGCTTTCGCAGCCAGCATCCCTGCAAATTGCAAGTCCGGAGCTGTGACAAAGTCACAGGTTCAAGTCACAGGTTCAGACATGGAGCTGTCACAGCTTGGAGCTGTGACAGAAAAATCACGCTTTTTCCCACCCCTACACTAAACCCTAAACCAATCTATTGTAAAGTGACTAAATTGTAATCTTAACATGGTATAAAACAAAGTCGCTGTCTGTCCGTCCCCAACTAGGTATGCTTAAATCTTTAAAGCTACGCAACGGATTTTGAAGCGGTTTTTTTTAATAGATAGAGTGATTCAAGAGGAAGGTTTTTATATATGTCTGTCTGTCTGTCTGTATGTCCCATATGCGTTCCTATACCATTTACCCGATGAAAAGTTGGTGAGTTGTTGTGTGCAGGCCGAGGAAGGTTTCGGCATAAAAAAAAGTGGCGCAACGCATGCCGGGTACCGGGTAGCGTAGCAACGCGCGCAGAGTATAGCTAGTTATTTTTTTAAAAAGATGATAATGATCACTAAAATAAATCTTTTACAGTTGTATGAAAATTTTTTATAGCTGCTTATAGTTTTAATTTCATGAGTTAACAAAAAGCATAGCATTTTGGACCTAGAAATGTTACAACCCTTTTTTCACAGTTAAAAGTAATTTTAGGACATTGAAGTAGTCCACTCGTGATACTACGGGTCGCAGTGTCATGAGAAACATACTTCCTAAGAGCGGGATGCCTATACACGAAGATACACAATGAATGAAAATACAGAGATCTGATATTGGATATTGCATAATCCGTCCTGATATAAGAGTTTTGTAGGGTATAGCTTTTTTTTCTTGAAAATAATCTTTAAAATGTAATTTTGTACTATGTTTAGATTATTGTTAAGGCTCTTCGCGTATAGTCCACCCCAAACTAATATACCGTACTTCAACAATGATTCAACCAATGATCGGTAAACCAGAAATAAGAGACCTTTACTTCATATAGGTATGTCTTTTTGATAAAACTTATAAATTAATTTTCTAACTCTTTTATTTAAATAAGCAATAGGTAGCAAAGCTACCTCCCAGTTCCAGTAAGTGTCAACATATCAGTTCCATAACTTCTCGATTTTAAAGAAGTGACTCAGCAAATTAACAGCATTTCGCAATGGCTCTTTGACGGCTCCAGGTGGGAAGGCGTCTCCGAGCGTATATTTTTGTAAAAATGAGGGCAAATTTGGGAGAATTTAAATAGGTAGGTACTTGAATATTTGAGACAGACTATTGTGATTGCAATATTCAAACAATCTTTGCGTAAAGAATTTTGGGGCGAGAGCTGGAGGAATGGGACAAACAGATGTTGGAGGCAGGCGTGTATCTGGAGTTGATCTTGGGGGGGGGGGGGTAATGAATTTTATTAATCAAAATTTATTGCTCCGATTTCCACCTGTCCAATTTTTTTAAATTTTAAGCAAAAAAAATGGCTCATGGGGAGGCGGGTTACCCCCATTACCCCCCCGGGGCGGGGCGGGGTACCTGCGGGCCTCTCTAGTTACATCCATGAGTTTCCAGGCCACATCTATTCTCCATCAATTTAAGATAAAGTGAACGCTCTCTCGCGAGAAGGGACAATATGGAACTTTCCAATTTTTTTTTTCAATAATATGATTTAGTTAGGCCTGAAAAAAGTATTCCCCAATTATTACTCCTTAAAAATCAAAAATAACTTGGTAAAAATTCTTTAAAGTTTCGCGCGTGTCGAAAGCATTTCAAACGATCTCTAAAGCGCGCGAAGCCAGATGACGTCAGGGGGTATGACTTTTGGTCATCCGTCATCCTGACAGGTACCGAGCGACACAATTTGCATTTGGATTGCCGTGTGTTATTGCTATTGTATTGTTGTTTTAAGGTCGTGTCGCTTGACGCGTGGATGTCAAATCTGGCAAATCATCAAATTTATTGAAAACCTATAACCTATTTCGTGGATGTCACACACAAATCTGACAAATGATACCCCTTGACGTCACGACTACTAGCAGCGCGTTTTTACCCGCTTGGAATAATTTGAATTTTGGGGCATTTTTAAATCTTTCTAGCGGTCTTTTGGGACGAAATATGTTGTTTTTTTTTGCTGCCATATATTTTATGACAATATGTACTTATGATTAATAGAATTTTTTCCCCATTTAAAATTTTTGTCAACTTCCCTATTCACATCATATGCTCACATCGTCATGGAAATGAATAGTCATTTTAAGGTTGAATTCTCAACGTCATTCAATCTATTGCCAACCTATAACCTATTCGCGTTGATTTTTTGAGTTTATTATTTTAATAACTAACATTTAAAGAAAATCAATATTGTCGGTACATTATTTAGGTACCTAGTAGGTATCTGATATATTACAAAAATATCAATTTATTTCATTGCTAATTTTGGGAGAATTGTATAGTGAAAGAACAATGAGTGACAATGATATAATAATGTTAAAAAAAATCTTACCCGATATTTTTCGCTATACAATTCTCCTAAAATAAGTTATGAAATTCCTTGATATTTATTAAATATGTCAATTATTACCTATCGAATATCAAGTCGATACTGATTTTCTTTAAATTTTGTATAAAAGCTAGAAAACATAAATAAATCTACGCGAAATAGGTTATAGGTTGGCAAGCATGCTGATACTCCCACCTTAAGTTTCAAGAATACAGTTTAATCATTCTTGAGTAAAACTAATCACTTCTCTTGAAATGATCATTCGCCTATTTCGAGAATAGACGTCCTCGTCCAGCAGACAGTGGTAATGATTTTTAGCTTGGACGATAGTAAACTTACCTAAAGAGTAATGATAGGAAAAATTCTTAAGTAAATAACAATAAGTTTACAAAAAAAATGACTAATATGCTTGTTTATTTAAAACACAAATTACGATTCTCAAATTGTAGAATAATTATTATAATTTATTACTTTCTTGAATTTCATGTTTTAATTTTTGGAGTACTTTATTTTCCATAAATTTTAGTCGGTTTTGCTGGCTTACTGTTCTTCCATAATCTTGCCGTCTCCTTAACAATTCTAGCTAAAAAAATAAATTTTTACTTTTACCCAAATACATATAATTAATGGTTTTCAATAATTTTATTTATAAGGCTGAGTCCGTCCTCAAGAGTTTTATTTTAATATAAGCTAAAAAATGGCAGGTACTACAAATTACCTTCTCATGAGCAATATTATTAGGACCAAGACCTCCAAGTTCACACACCTTCAGAGGTTTAGTTCTAATAGTTTTATTAAGTTTAAAGCCATCAGAACTTTTCTTTGAAGCTTCGGAAGAATTTAGGCGCATTTCTGATGTACTGTAAAGGTTTGAATCGGTGGGTGACATCGAGCAAGGCATACAGGCAACGCTGAAGTTTCCACCTGTATAGCAGGCCTCTCTAGATTTTTGTTCATCCATGTATTTCTCGTAAAAACTGCAATAACATTCATTAGACAAATCTACTTTACACAATAATAACTAGTCTGTATTATAGAACTAGAAAATAGTCATTAGGGGCAAGGTGGTTAACATTGGAATAGTGACGACGAAAAAATTACTGGACCCGAAACTTTATTACGACAACGGGAAACCAGCAACTGGCAACATTGTACCTAGCAACCAATGGAAAATGGACGTTGATAGCCGTCCAATAAGACACACGAGCACCACCAATATTTTGACTGAACTGCTACCAAAACAATCGCTGCGATTTCGCTCAAAACTATGATTTCTGCTCGTATCGTCAACTGGTGACGAGATTACGTGGCAACGCAAGGGTCAAGGGTTGCTTCTTGCTCGAGTATAAAGCCCTTCTTATTCTTATGCTTCCTTATGTTTTACTCATCGCCAATTATTTACGATAGCCTGACTTTGATTTCAGTACCTACGAACATCCATTGCTTGGATGTAACTTTATCTAGTGCTCATCAGAATTACTATGATGACATCCATTTTCTTGAAAATGTATCTAGCGCTTTAGATGTGGCTGTTTCTGTATAAAATTTATCGAGATAGATATCATATTTTGGATAACGAATATAAAATCCTATCTGAAGTGACTAGTGAACATACGCGGATATCGTGCCCGGTGCAAAAGGAGCAGGAAGACCATCTGTAAGAACAGAAGAACTTGTTGCAAACGTTTGTGAAATAATGCAAAATACGCCAACAAATTGTATAAGACGCCTGTCCCAAGATGTGGGAAGATTTTATGGAACATGCAGGACTATTCTTAAGAAGCAGCTAAATTTATTTCCTTATAAAGTGCGCAAGTGTTCCAAGAAATACAAGCCGCAGATTTTGAAAGACGCAGGAATTACTCTCAATGGTTTACCCAAAATTTATTGGAAATAAATGATTTATTAGACCTGACACTTTTTTCGGATGAAGCCTGGTTCCACCTCTCCGGTTATGTGAATTCTCAGAATACACGCATGTGGAGTAGTGAAAATCCCCATTTTTCTTTTTTTTTCTGTATATTCTTACTTTGTTAATTTTGTAAACAACAAAAATAAATTTTTCTAATTTTGTCTTGAAACAGATCTATTTCGAACTCGCTAGCGCGTTCAAAACAGACCTATTTCGAACTCCGAATTTTATTATTTAATGGTTGGCCCTACATGACATGTTTTTTTTCACCGTTTAGCATAGCATTCTAGATAACTATTTTTTAGTCCAAATATGCAAAATACTACACGAACCCACGTATGTATGTTTGGTTGCCTAGATCTACAAATCTGTATGTATTGTTTTAGTTCATTAAAAAACACATATTAAATAATAACTTTATTGACGGAGAACTATTTTGCTTTTGTAGATGCTTCAAGCTATCATTTTCTGCCAAATCCTATACAAAATTCAATCTACTAACCTTCCAATGTCGATTTTAACTACAACTTTATTTAAATTTTCCATCTTCCCTATACTAAATTGGAATGCCGTGACGTAAAATCACGTCTTTTGAAATTCGAAAAAAGTAGCAAAATCGCCCGAATTTCCGAACGCTCTGTATATGTACCGAATGTACAAGGATCACACAACGTATTCCGTCCAATTTCAAATCTCATATCGCTAAAATAACTTTAGAATCTGATGGTGAAAATGGGTCAATAAATCAAAAAATGACAGTTCGCAAAATAATTTTTGTTGCCCAGAGGCTACTATGATAAAAAATAGTATTACCAACATAAAATTTAGACATAAAAATTTATAAAAATTGAAGGATTTATTTTCTTTTTATGTGTTTTTATTGAAAAAACTACAAATTAGAAAAAATAGTCCCCCGTTATAAAACTCGCCGCAAGCGGCTCGTTTATTAACATGGACGCGTGCTATAAAATAATGCTTTATAAAACGTGTACGTTAATATACAATTGTATTTGTCTACTTATTTTATTACTCATTAGTTTGGCATATCATGTCATAATGTGAATTTGACAAAATTTTAACCTAGATTTGGTTAGATCTATCGTCCCCATATCATTGTGAGCTAAAGCAAGCCCCACGTTTTTTAATCCAAGCCATCTTTGTGCAAATAATTTTTGCTCGTACGGTATTATACAGTGTGGTTTGCTTAAGTCTGCAACATACTTATTGGAAATTTTTTTTATTACCGATTTCTCAGAAAATTTTATTCTTGATAAAAGTTGGTGCATGTTCGATAATCATATAAGGTGCACTTGGAATGGTTGCAAGTCAAACGGCGTACAGGGTAGGCCAAAAAATATAAAACTTGTACAAGAATAAAGTACCCCTATTTCAGAAAATTCAGTAAAATTTTATTAAGAAAAGTTGTTTAGAATTAAAATAGATTCAAAAAAACGTGACCTCCTAAAATAAAAAAAATATATTTTTTTAAAAAACATTAATAATTTCCCAAATTTTTTTTTTATATTCACCATAAAGACCTCCATAAATTAATCAAAATTAAATCAATTTTACATATCTTTGTTCCAATACAAGCATATTTATAAATTTACTTACATTTTTAATTTATTACGGAATCAAAAACTTCATGTTTGTTGCAACGATGTTAAACACAACTTTAAAATATCCTAAAAATTCTTTTTAACAAGATAAAACATTAGTAATGATAATATTATGCGAATTAAAAAATTCTCATTTAACGTGCAAAATTTTTATTTGAAATGTTTATTAAATAATTTTATTGCTTGTGCAAGTTTTATATTTTTTGGCCTACCCTATACGCCGTTTGACTTGCAACCATTCCAAGTGCACCCAATATGATTATCGAACATGCACCAACTTTTATCAAGAATAAAATTTTCTGAGAAATCGGTAATAAAAAAAATGCCTATATGTTGCACACTAAACAACCACACTGTATACACATACATATTTCTGAGTGAATTAAAAATGAAGCATTAAAATTGGATGCCTAGGAATATCTGAGAAGTATATAGTAATGAGCTGTCTTAATGGGATAATAATATTATTTAAAGCATAAAGATCTAAATGAGTAAATAATTAATATATTTACCGATCGCATTCATCGGTCCGATCAAAATAACAACATGAAGTTGTATCGTCTTCATCACAAGACAAGCAACTTTTTGGAGACGTTTCTTGACAAGTCGCTCGGCTACTCGCTGATGGTACTACCGATTTACTTTGTAGCCCAGTTCTAGCATAAAACATTGTTAAATAAGATCGATTTTTTCTTCTCTCGTAGTTTGGTAATAGATGCTTAGTATTTCGTCTTTTAAGTTTGTTCTTTAAATTTGTCGAGCTGCTGCTTCTGGAATCATTCTTGAGTGAATCCACCTCAACATTTCCAGTGTAAAAAGGAACTAATGCTTCAATTTTACTGTTATCTTCTAAATCGGAATCATCCTCTTGAAATTGGGTGTTACAAAAGCTTCTACAAGATTCAAATTCGGAGTCGTCAATTGAATCGTAATACTGTTCTTCTTCAGCAGTCATAATCAAAGTGTGTATTTTTTTATAAAAAAATCTTGTAAATGAGTTTTTATGTGAAATTTTTACAAAATGCCAAAACAATCAATGATTGATTAGCTGACATGTTGTCTTAAAAAATAACCTGACTGTTTTGACAGTATCTGGAAGATAATACTTGGTGGTCTTAAAACCCGACATTAGGTACCATTACCGATATAAAAAACAATACCTTTTGATAGAATTTATTATAATAATATATACAGTGTGTCCGGAAATGATGAGCAAAAAAATTTAGGGGATAATTCTAAACCGCAAAAAAATGCTATCTCTCCCTATAACATTTTTTCAAAAATTGATTACAGGATGTTAAAATTAAATTTTATTTGCAGTTTTTTTTGCAATACTTTTTCCCACGCTCATAATTTTTGACAACATTTCGTATATTGGGCTTTTTCGGGATGAGAAATACAAATTTGCCAACCGTTATTTCGCATTTTCTAGTGTCCGCAAGAAAGTTCGCATCAAATGGGATTTTTTTTTAATATTAGGTATAGGTAAAAATTGAAAAAGCAGTTAGTTTTTGCTTACCTAAAAACTAAAAATGACGTATACTGAAGCAGCTGCACGACTTGCGTTACCTGTTAAATTTGACATTTTTAATAAAATAGGTTCAAAAATGCCATTATTTATCAAAATATCGAAAAACTTTATTCGAGAAAGTTGTTTATTTAGGCATTTTTAGCCTCTGTACGAAATTTTGACAGTCTAATACAATTTTTATTTTTTGCCAGATTCTTGAAAATTTTGATCAACCCTTGTAGATTAACTTTTATACATCGATGTAAAACCATTTGCCTTTACTTCATTTGTAATCTTAATGCAATTTTGTGTAAAATTTTCGTTTCCAATTATTTATTTGGCTTCAAAAACTGAAATTGTTATTGATCAACAGTATTTATGTAATGTTTGATGCAAAGTTTATCTAATTACATCAGTTTTGCCAAAACCGACGTTTCTTATTTTTCTTAAGTTAGTAAACAGATGTACAAAAAGAAAATATTAGGAAGCTTTCGTTGAAATTTTACTTAATTAATATTAAATTAAATTCAATATATTAAATTATATTTTTGTTGAATAAACTGTTTGAGCGATTAATATTTATTCTTTTTGATCCAATATTAATTAAGTAAAATATCAACGAAAGCTTCCTAATATTTTCTTTTTGTACACCTGTTTACGAACTTAAGAAAAATGAGAAACGTCGGTTTTGGTAAAACTGATGTAATTAGATAAACTTTGCATCAAATATTACATACTGATCAATAACAATTTCAGTTTTTGAAGCAAAATAAATAATTGGAAACAAAAATTTTACACAAAATTGCATTAAGATTACAAATGAAGTAAAGGCAAATGGTTTTACATCGATGTATAAAAGTTAATCTACAAGGGTTGATCAAAATTTTCAAGAATCTGGCAAAAAATAAAAATTGTATTAGACTGTCAAAATTTCGTACAGAGGCTAGAAATTCCTAAATAAACAACTTTCTCGAATAAAGTTTTTTGATATTTTGATAAATAATGGCATTTTTGAACCTATTTTATTAAAAATGTCAAATTTGACAGGTAATGCAAGTTGTGCAGCTGCTTCAGTATACGTCATTTTTGGTTTTTAGGTAAGCAAAAACTAACTGCTTTTTCAATTTTTATCTATACCTAATAATAAAAAAAAATCCCATTTGATGCGGACTTTCTTGCGGGCACTGTATACGCTTATACTTTAATTTGAATGGTCCCAACTTTTTTGTCCTACACTGTATGCGCATTCTAACTGAATATTTTTTTCTCCCAACATTTTGACATAAAAAAGGTATACCTACAACTTATGTTTCGATAAATCTAACCGTTTTCGAGAAAAACGCTAAAATAACATTGCTTGCATGTGATGCATACGAAATCATTTTAATTTATTTTTTACCTTAAACATAGCATAGGAAAAGAAGGAATATTCCATGAAGTTCGTCGGAATTTGTTAAGAATAATTAATTTATGCATTGAAGAGGACACGTCACTATGAACCTTGGATTTGAATGTTTAACTTATGTTCTAGTATGTATTTTAAAACTGCAAATCAAATTTAACTTTAACACCCTGTAATTCCCTTAATAATCAATTTTCGAAAAAATGTTATGGGAAGAGATAGCATTTATTTTCGGTCTTGAATTATCCCCTTAACTTTTTGCTCATTATTTTCGCAAACCCTGTATAAATACAAGAATTATTACTTCATTTTATTTATTCTGCCATGTACTATAAATTGTGATTGAGGCCAAAGGAATCCATCGTGTTTAAAATTATTTTAAACAACCTTTAATCGATTTAACATAAGTTGAAGCTTGCCAGCAATCGAGCAGACTCCATGGTTTAAAATTCCGCTGAAACTTTGCAGGACTTTCCACAGACAGCCTAGGGCAGTAGGCTGGGAAGTGCGCAGGCAAGCAGGGTGTGTGCAGGAAAGGAATAATGCATAGGATAGGTTAGGAACTTTAAGGATACATAACCGGGAATAATAAAGTGCCTAATTTTTTCATAAAAACAACGTTTAATGTTCAATCAAAAAGTAGTGTTAAGTAATGTGTATATTAGACAATTTTTAAACAGAGCTTCAGTATTTATCTTTGCCGAAACTTTAAAAGTATTTATCTCGACATTTTAAGGTGAGTTTTTTTTAAAGAGTATAGGGACCTACGGGTGCTTACGGCCAACTTAGCAATTCAAAAGCTTGTTTAGATTTTTTGAGATTGCTTACAGCAAAATAACGGAGTTAAATTGACATGTTGACCTTTAACCTTTTTGGTCACTGTTAATATGCGGTATAGTCTTGTAGTGCAGAGATTTTATTGATTGCTTCAAATGTTTAAAATTTTTGCTGATGTTATACAGGGTGTCCCATAACTTATGGGCCGTAGAGTAACTGGAGATACTAGACATCAAACTAAGCCGATTAAGTCATATAAGTTTTTTCGGATTGTTACTCGTTCTAGAGATACAGGGTGTTGAAAGTAAAAGTTTATTCTCGAAAATAAGCCATAATTTTAAAACCGTTTAATGAATCGAATTGAAAGTTGGCAGTATTATATTTTTATGAGCAAGAAATAAGAATTTGTAGAAATTTTTAAGTTTCACACTAGAGGGCGCTAGTTGCATACACTGGACTTCATAAATCTATGATTTTTTTTCTTACCTGTGATATTAGGTGTTTTTCAATTAAAGTTTCTTAAAGAAGGGCATTTTCTGAGTCAAAAAAGTATACCTGATTGATCTTAATATCTTTAACGGTTTTCGAGATATTTCCCTTTAAACATCCCAAAGCATAAAAAACCATGTACATAATTAAATTAATATTTTAATTATCACAACGCAATAAATTCGAAACAGTGGAACAAAAACAAAAAGCTCACTTTAGTAAATGTTAAAAGTGACCACCGTTGACCTCAATACACTTTATTAAACTTTTAACTAAATAAATAATAATATTAATAATAATAATAATAAACTTTTTCTTTCAACACCCTGTATCTCTAGAACGGGTAACAATCCGAAAAAACTTATATGACTTAATCGGCTTAGTTTGATGTCTAGTATCTCTAGTTACTCTACGGCCCATAAGTTATGGGACACCCTGTATATTAAAGAGCCTCTAAGTAAGTAGTATAGGTACCTAATAAATGTAATTCTTCAAATGCTATTTTTTTAGAAATAAAATCTATTATTAGGTACCTATCTATTTACTTACATAGGTATCATTTAAGAACTTGAAATAAAGTAGATTAATAGATAACAAATAACAAGATAATTCGATAAGTTAACGTTAACCTAACTAAAATCTGTAGTAAAGTAGGCGATAGGTTAAGGTGACTTGCTAAAAGAAATCCATTTTGCTAGTAGTTAGAAGTAAAAATATTCGTTGCTCTTTGCATAGCCAATCAATTTTTTACATATGTAGTAATGCAGCAGTACAATACAATCTATGTGGCTTTGCTTTTCATAGGTACCTAATAGTACCTATTTCATTTCCTAAATAATTTTATTTTTTTACATCACTTAACTTCGTTAAGTGAAGAAGAATTATACGTGAAAGCGCGGAATTTACAAACGATATACCATAAAGACTTGTCCATTGACTTTCCTAGTCAAATTTTAAGCCTTAGAAAGGGACTTGGAGATAGTATTTCAAAATTACAAACGGTGTATGAACTTGCGGATCATTTATTAATAAAAAATCAGTGTGTTTTGTCAAATTTTAAAATTTAAATTAAAGCTAACTAATGTATACAGTGCGAAGAAGTAACGTAATAAACATATTTACATAATTTTTTTTTAAAGTTATCAGGTTTATTTTTTAAAAAAAAAAAAAAGGTCGTCCGATATAACACGGGGTTTGGGGTAATATCGGACGATTGACATTTTACATTGAAAAAAAACTACGATTTGAGCCTGCTATCCGGTACTAGTTTGATCAGAAACCTTTATCGGATATTTTTATAGAAAAAAAAAGATTTTTTTCATGTTTGTAGGTAGATAGTAAAAGAAAATCGATATTATAGAAATAAACGTCTTTATTCGTAAAATTAAGCAAAGAACATGAAATAACATTATTCTCGAACCTTCAATAAATAAAAAAAAACAGAAAAATAAACTTAAAAAATTTTTGTCGGATCTTCAAAAAATAAAAAAACAGAAATATAGGATCTAAGGCAATTAATAATGTCTCTCGGCATGTCCGATATTACCCCTGAAAAACACATTTTTCGTTAATTTCGATTTTTTGCGAAAAGGAAAGATGCAAAATAAATTTTGAGGTTATAGGGATCTTGATAAGGGTGAAAACAAATACTAATCCCATTGCACCACATAGCTATCATGCACAGGTTCTACAGGCTATAGAAGACTATTTGGCTGTCTCAATTTTAGCGAAAAATGTGATTTTAATAATAATTTTTTTGTAAGCTTACCTTGACTTTGCGATCGAGCACGAAACGTATGTTTGATCTGTAAGTTAAGTGCCAATAGAGAAATATTCTTGGTTAGTAACCAAACTGTCACACAACAGCTATAGCGCGTGAAATTTGAATTATAACCATATTGTCCGATATTACCCCTGCGATCCGATATAACCCCGATTGACGGTATCTAGTGCAGTGATGGTATTTCTAACTTTACCAGTTATTGTGGCATCAGCGGAACGATCTTTTTCCAAACTTAAAATAGTAAAAACCCATTTACGTATAACACCATTGGAGTCAAGGGACAACAACGCCTTTCGGATTTATCCTTAATCCGTATCGAACACGAGTTTGCTAAAAAATTAAATATCGACGAAATTATAAACGATTTTGCATAAAAAAAAATTGTGTGTGCTTAAGACCACACGACAGAAGTGAAAACTTCAACAAGGTTAATTCAGTGCCCACAAAAAAGTGCTAAACGCGCCTAAAGAAGTTTTCACTTCAAAAATAACATAAACTTGGAATACGGGATAATTTTACTGCATACGAAAAAAGATATTTCCTAAAATTGAACAACCCTTGAATTTTTACATCTTCAACAGAAGTCAGAAATCATAATAATTCAAAAATAACATAAACTTGGAATACGGGATAATTTTACTGCATACGAAAAAAGATATTTCCTAAAATTGAACAACCCTTGAATTTTTACATCTTCAACAGAAGTCAGAAATCATAATAATTCAAAAATAACATAAACTTGGAATACGGGATAATTTTACTGCATACGAAAAAAGATATTTCCTAAAATTGAACAACCCTTGAATTTTTACATCTTCAACAGAAGTCAGAAATCATAATAAATTAGGTCCACGGAATAAGCAATTACGGTAAAATTACCTTACTTTACCCTACGTAAATATATAATTTAAAAAATGCCAGAACATACCTGAGACGCAACAAGTGTCGCACACTGTTTCCACGCACAAAATATACCCTCTATAGAAAGCTAAGTGAAATGTTACCGATTGTACCTAAATTTGTGGCGCCATCTCTTGATTGGTGTTAAAAGTTATTTAATATCTTGATCAAATGGTGAACGAGCAAATTAATGTATAATTGTGCACTAATAAAACAAATTTTATTTTAGGTAATATTTTTAAATGTAAGACCAAAAAATGATACTATATTAAGTTTGATCATAAGAACTTAATATAGTATCATTTTTTGGACTTACATTTAAAAATATTACGTCCTATGAAATAAAAATATGGGAAGACAATATATTAAAATGCAGTTTTGTTGTAATAAAAATAAAAATTTATTTAAAATAGAACTATCTATACTCACTCTGTACATTTAAATAACAAAAATATATAATGATATGATAAATAATAATATACAGTATGATGTTGGTAATATGTAAAATATTTTTAATCATGAAAACTTAAAGGTTGTCTTTTAGTAGTGAAATGAGATATATTCTTGTCCGACATGAGGCAAAAAGGAGATCTTGAATAAGGTTCACTTTTTTCACTCGCTTAGGTATATTTTTTTAATACTGACACCATAAATTTTATAGTATACCAAGTGTCCCCTATAAGAATGCACTTTAATATGGGAGAGGATGTAAAGTATCATTTTGTTTGAAATATCAGTCCAAATAAATTCTGGAAAAATACGATTTTTTAAAATTTCAGCTTTACAAAAATATCTAAAAAAATCGAACTTCAGAAACCATTTTCCAATTAACCCACATATTGTATGTGTATTCTTATATGGAACACCCCAATATATTAAAAACCATTGTGTATTGTATTATCCTTTTTTGGATACGTGATAACAGTCTTGAGTTTTCAACGTTTTTTGAAAATAATATGAAAGCAATAAGTGTATGAAACGTTTTTCAGATTTGTTATGTACACATCTTTTTTACAAGCTAAAAATACAACTTTTTATCAACAATTTAGTAAAGCAGTAAAAGTAGAAGCATAGGAATAAGTAAGTCTACGTCCATGCACCAGAGTTTCAGTTACACTGCTTATTGGCAGATGTATTGAAGGATGTATATTCTCCTTATTCATGTTTTCCTCCAAAACGCTCTCGGCTTGAGTTACTGCCGACCCACTTGGCAAAGGGACTTGTCCTGTACAGAGAAAACAGATTGTTTATTACAGTCTCTATAATATTATATTATGCTGGAAAAGTGAAATTGGAACCCTCCATTGCTTTAAACTTTAAACTGTAGACAATATATAATTCATCATGTATAATAATATACGTCCGGATAAAAAATATCTAGGTGATGTAGGCAACGGCATCTTTTTCAGGCCTTTTATCATTACAAAATATAAAAGATTTTATATAATCACAAAAAAATATAAATATGGATTAAGAGTAGGTACATACCTTTATGGTTATCATATAAAACACTGATGGGCATTAAAGGAGCAGAAGACTTCTCCTCTGAAGGTTTTGTCCTGTAGTTTTGCGTTTTTGAATGGTTGTGGGCTAGACTCAGGTTGGCTTATATAACTTTGTATTTCATCTAAAAAGAGAAATGAAAATACATTTATTAAAAATACTGAGACGCTTTAAGGACATGAAATGTTGACCGTTAATTCAGCGATCTCTTATACCTGCTTTCAATTCTCTTATTTTGTAGACCATATATAAATAAATAATAGGGTAGTCGTTGCCTGACTAGTTAGGAATAAAATAGAAAAATATTGGATTTAGCAGGAAATGAAAGAGTGCTTTTTAAATTTGGTCCAAGCTTTCCGAAAATGATTATTTCCATCATCAAGGATAACTTATGGGAGCTTATATATCTAGATCTTAGTTGGAGAACTGGACATTAAGTAAATGGATTGAGAATAAAACCAGTGAAAAGTGATAAAATATTAATAAAACAGGTCACATTAAAATTAAAATTATACCAAATAATTCACATAAAATTGTAATGGTCGACATTTTGTAAAAACTTTTTACCCAATATTTCCCTACTTTATATATAAATATACTGCGCGAGTTTGTAATTTTGGTTGAAATCCAAATTATTATAATTGTAAGCCGTTGAGTACTTACGTTCAGGCAGGAAGAAAACAGGAACAGCATTGTGTGTTAATCCCCTGCGACACCTAGGATCATTGATACACTCCTCGAGAAAATGTCTGGCACAAACACGGTGCTTCGCATATATTTCCACATAGGTGATGTACGTCTTACTTCCCCGAATAAATCAGACATCCTTTCTTACAAGTTAAATCAAACTTTTTAAGAAAATTCACAAAACTCACTAACAACAAACGGTAAAACGCAGAATACATTTTTGAAATTTACTTGATGCTGACGCTACAAGCATGCCACAGCAAGGATAAAATCTCAACTAAAGTACATTTTCAATTTTGTGCGAGAAGAAAGCTTGTGTGCATAACTACTGGCGCCACCTCTTAACTGGAGTTAAAACTAAAAACATCCGTCCGGACCCTTTCATTTAACTTAAATTTCTATAGAGGTATATTTTGTGTTTCCACGTCGACTGATGGGGCAGCGGCATGCTCTTTCATATAACGTTTACGAATAAACAGACCGGAAGGTCAGGGTCAGTTCGGATTGAATATAGGAGTCGAATTCGAGCGTAACACAGCCGAACCTGACGCCTGACGCTGACGCGTGACGGCTCAGTTTAATTCAGTGCCCCACAAAAAGTGCTAAACGCGCCTAAAGAAGTTTTCACTTCAAAAACTCTCGACGATCTGGTCGTTTTGTATAATACCTTGTATAGTACTTAGAGACAACGTTTGTGCAGACTTGTTAAGTGTGTTTTACTGTTTTCTGTCTTTTGGATTTTATGAGGCTCGATCACTGCTACCCCCGTCACTATACATGCAAGTTAAGCGACATTATAAGTAGTGTTTTAAAATTTTGATTTTATGTTTGCTGGAATATTACGTACTTATAATGACTTAATACCTACCTATATGTCTACCAGTCTACCTAGGATTATAAACAGGGCCCGCTCTAGCAATAACGCCGCCCTGGGCAAAACAAAAAATTGCCGCCTTTTTCCAGTGGCGTTTCGTGAATTGTTAACTTGGGGGTGCACGAAAAGCCCGCTGCAGGCGAAAATTTTTTAAGACCACGCCCAAATTTGGTCAATAATTTTTTTTTAGTTAATATTTTAAAAATTTATGATTAGGTAAGTAGGTACCTACTTACTTATTTTATTGAAAATGAAATAAGATAAAAAAATAAAAAAGGCCACTTTATTTTTCATTAGGTAGTGGGTACATTGTTTAAAAGTAAAGATCAATCTTCTGTTTTTATTTGCAGCAAACTTATTAATAACAATAAAGTCCCTAAATCTATATGTTATCTGTGTCAAGTTAATTTCGGGTTTAGGTCATCCCTCAATTTTAATTTCAATTTTTTGCTCAATACTACTTAATGAGCTAAAATTGTTTTTCAAAAAATATTCCACATTCATAGCCGTTTTGGCATTAAAACTGATCATTTTTATTAAAATAAGTCTTTACTGCCCCAAAATAATTACAAAAATATCAATAGGCCAAGCGATGGGTACAAAATAAGGGGTTCCACTTGCAAAAGGTCGGAAAGAAATGAAATTTGGTGGGATGGTAGAGATAGGTTCCCTGATAGTCCACCTGAGTTTACGACCTCGGGGGGCTGCCGCTCGAGGGGTGAGGGGATGAAAACTCTGACTCGCGGCGCTTGGTGCAAAATAGCACCCTTGGGGTAGGTGCTATTGAAAAAAAGTGCAAAAAGAATAGGTAGGGAACACAATTGTGCAAAACTTTGATTCTTTGCATTTTTGGCTCCGACTAATAGTTTTCGCTCCACGGTGCGCCAAATTTAGGGGGTAGTTTGCAATTTTTAACAAAATCATAATTTAATCGCGGATTAATACAAAGATGGCTACCAAACAATTCTGTAATATTTTTTTACTATAAGAGTAAGGTTTTTTAAGTAAGCAGATGCTCGATTCGATACATTTGATCTTATATAATAAAATATATGATTTTTAGAAGTGCGCCTTACATACTTCGATATGGGCATTTTTTAATTATCATGATCTACGGTCAATATTTTCTTATTATTGTTGACCTACACTAACTTTTTTATTTTTATGCAAACATGATAGGTACCAGAAAATATAGTTTTCAACCCGTTTCCACACCACCCTTGAGGTAGAGTTGATCGGCGCGTTTTTTTTAACGTGGTATCCCTAAGAGGCCTATTCCACGGTCGATATGGATTTCACTTTGTGTCCGGCGCCATATTCGGCAAGCTCGGCGTTGTCTGTTTGGTCCTCATCGTCCTGTATTTTATGTCTGTATGTCTTCTAAATTGTCGTCGTCTAGCACAATCTGGTCAAGAATGTTTTCGCAGGACGTCCGAGTACAGTATAAACATAAAACCGAACATTTTAATCTTGCTTTACGGCAACCACAAGCAGGTCCACAACCTTTCTGGCATCTGCACGAGATACTCTTGAGTAAAACCTCTGGAGCTGGTTCCTTTGAGATTAGTATGGCGTCCATCCATGATCTTCTGGAGGTTTCTGAACTCCCTGCCAGCTCTGGACTTGGCAATAAGTTCGCAATGAATGGTGATGGCACGCATCGGATGTTGGTGGCAGTGATGCAAGATTAAATGAATTTTTGGAGACGGCCCCGTACAAAGTTCGTATACCGCAGGGAATCCAACGTACGATGTTTGCTGCCTGCGCCATACTGCCTCAGCATAAACAGTTCGCCAGCGGCTACGACTTCCGTTCATTCTGCATTGGGGTCATCAAATACCTGAATCGCCTCTGCTAATGTTGGATTTTTTCCAAAGTTTTGAGGAATCGTATCTTGCCTTGATTGCACGACGCCGATGTAGTGTCACAACTACTGAAGGCATGCACAAGTAATATACATTTCGCAATAGAATCGTTTTATTGGAAGCTTTGAGGTGAATAGAACACACCCTCCTTATTTCCTCTGCCCGGCTTGCGAAAATAAACATTGGGGATTTCTCTGGCTTTAGCAGCACAAATAATATACATACTGCTATCGAACTTGCTTCCTCTTTTTCCTCCGTATGCGTTATTGGCGAAGACGTAGATTTACTTATGCTGTTGACTGCTAAAGCCAGAGTTTATGCCATGATCAGTTTTAATGCCAAAACGGCTATGAATGTGGAATCTTTTTTGAAAAACAATTTTAGCTCATTAAGTAGTATTGAGCAAAAAATTGAAATTAAAATTGAGGGATGACCTAAACCCGAAATTAACTTGACACAGATCACATATAGATTTAGGGACTTTATTGTTATTGATAAGGTCGCAAACTCAGGTGGACTATCAGGGAACCTATCTCTACCATCCCACCAAATTTCATTTCTTTCCGACCTTTTG
Organism: Polydrusus pterygomalis; assembly: GCA_963969555.1. Taxonomy (NCBI): domain Eukaryota; kingdom Metazoa; phylum Arthropoda; class Insecta; order Coleoptera; family Curculionidae; genus Polydrusus; species Polydrusus pterygomalis. The sequence goes on along the minus strand of OZ018378.1, from coordinate 22,536,239 downwards.
CAAGTAGAAACCCCCCATCGCTTGGCCTACAAGGAAAACTCCAAATAATAAATTCATACAGCAATTAACACGCAATGAACTCAACGGTGCACATTTAAATTGTGCGAGTTTTCCTATTAGAATCGCGCTTTCCCCCACCACACCTACTAGTACAAGATGCATATTTGACAACCGGCTTGGCGATAGCTATTACACCACCTTTCGTTTCATTGTTTGACAGTACGCTAAAATAGAAGGGTTCTAACATATTACACGGTATCATATATAAGAAGATAAATTTAAATGAACATTATTTTTTCTTTATGGGGTAATTCTTTATGGAGTATGGGGGTGCACGTGCTCCTGTGGAGAAACCTCCACTGCCGCTCTCCCAACTTGCCGCCCCGGGCAGGGGCCCAGGTTGCCCCCCCTAGAGCGGGCCCTGATTATAAAATAAATTCAAATTGTTTGCTGTTTTAATAGTAGGTACTTAACACATAATGTGGGTTTAACCCTAATTAAATTATTACACGATTAAAGAATTCATAAATTCATAAACCTGAATCTAATAGTAATGAAAATAAGAATTATTATTTTCTATTCGTTATAGAGAGGGGGCCCCTGTAAACGTTTGCAGGGGCCCACTCAGTTTTTGTTACGCCACTGCTGACGATAACGCAATAAACAACGACGAATGATGAACGACGCGCGGCGCGTTCCATTTTAGAATAATTAACACGAACAAGTTCGTTCCACACATTGTTTCTAAAGGGTTCATATAGTGGGCCCTCAGAGCCGATAGGCCCTTATTGTTCTTCCAACACTCTCAACGTTCGCTTGCTACGCCCCTGCCCTCATACAATTATGGTACATTTTACTTTCGAAAATGAATAAATCGACACCGAATAAACCGATGACATTTCTTTTATTGCGATGCAAAAGCGAATATCATAAAAAATCCGTTCTTTTCGTCATGACGATGGTCATAAACAAAGGTCATGGAGAAAGTTTAATTAATCCAAGCAAGTTCATGGGCGCAGCCTATTTTTTAAAGTTATTTATTTATCGACCATTTAAATTTAAATAAACATAGGTACTTACTCATCGTTTGAATAATCTTTAGAGTCATTAATAAAAATTTAGAAAGCGATGAACAAATAAAGAAAATGTGTTGCGTAAGTGCTCAAGAGCGAACAACAGAAAAGTTTTAATCGTTTTTTTAGGACGAATGAATTTGTTAGATTTTTTATATTATATTTTTGTTAACATAAAAGTTATATTGCAGTCGAATACACAGCCGGAATGTTTATCTGAATTCAGAAACGGAATCCGGAATCTGAATTCCGGCCCATTGCCGCACACATATCTTAAAAATTCCGTAACCAGTGTTCTCGTAGTTTGCGGCTAGTGTAGTAGAGTGGTCATCTTAATTGAGCGGTGATGGTATGGAAGACGAATTGATACTTATTGCACTACTTTTAGCTATTTAAAAAAAAAAGGCAAACGGAAATACTGGGTGCACCCTCTTAATTTAAACAGGATAAAGGAGAGTCAGTACCACATGACTTCAGGAAAATTAAATAAGATTTTCTGTATCACCCATCACAATAGGTTACAACAGGTCTAGTCTTCTCGCACCTACAACCGCTACTGTGCAAAACTGAAATAAACAATTAATTTTAGAATTTGAATTCCGACCGTGTGAGCTTGTATATTTGAATTATATGAAAAAACGTGCGTTATGAATTCATAATCTTAATTTTTCAGAACCGTAATTCATAACGCTCGTCAGAGTCACTCTGACAGATCGATCTGAAAAATTCATAATCTGAAACATCAGAATGTGTGTGCTGTATAATAAAAATATATACAATTCCGTACGTTCTGAATTCAGATTCTTAATTCCGTTTCTGAATTCAGATAGACATTCCGGCTGTGTACGGCCGGCCTAAGTCTAAGTTATATTATAACGATTCACATCCGGTACCAAATGTGCTAGGCTATGCAACTTTACCGATTATGTATCGACAATACATCAATATACCATGCGAGCAAAAAAGGAGCAGGAAGATCATCTGTAAGAACAGAAGAACTTGTTGCAAACGTTCGTGAAATAATGCAAAATACGCCAACAAATTGTATAAGACGCCTCTTCCAAATAGTGGGAAGATCTTTTGGAACATGCAGGACTATTCTTAAGGTAGGAGTATCAACATGCTTGCCAACCTATAACCTATTTCGCGTAGATTTATTTATGTTTTCTAGCTTTTATACAAAATTTTTAAAAAATCAGTATCGACTTGATATTCTATAGGTAATAGTTGACATATTAAATAAATATCAACGAATTTCATAACTTATTTTAGGAGAATTGTATAGCGAAAAATATCGGGTAAGATTTTTTTTAACATTATTATGTCATTGTCACTCATTGTTCTTTCACTATACAATTCTCCCAAAATTAGCAATGAAATAAATTGATATTTTTTGTAATATATCAGATACTACCTAAATAATGTACCGACGATATTGATTTTGTTTAAATGTTAGTTATTAAAATAATAAACTCAAAAAATCAACGCGAAATAGGTTATAGGTTGGCAATAGATTGAATGACGTTGAGAATTCAACCTTAAGAAGCAGCTAAATTTATTTCCTTATAAAGTGTCCAAGCCGCAGATATTGAAAGACGCAGGAATTACTCTCAACGAACAAACCCAAAATTTATTGGAAAGAAATGATTTATTAGACCTGACATTTTTTTCAGATGAAGCCTGGTTTCACCTCTCCGGTTATGTGAATTCTCAGAATACACGCATGTAGAGTAGTGAAAGTCCCCATTTCTTTGTAGAGTCCACATTGCACCCTCAAAAAATTGGTGTCTGGTTTGCTGTTTCCCGAAGAAGAATTGTTGGTCCTATTTTTTTCCATGGCACAGTTACAGCACAGCGGTATAGAGACAATATTTTGAATCCATTCGTGGAGCAATTACTTGACGACGAACTACGTTTTGGATATTTTCAACAGGACGGTGCAACCGCCCATACAGCCGCCGAAACTATTAACTACCTACTCAGTGGCGTAGCGTGGTTGAAGGGGCGGAGGGGGCGGAGGGGGCGGAGGGGGCGTGGATATGGTTTTTTATAGGGTGGGGGGGGGGGGGGTAAAAGAGGTTGCGGCGCCAAAAGAAATAGCGCCGCAGGCGAAAATTTTTTTGGGTGCCACGCCCTTTTTTCAATGATGTCTGATTTTCAAGTATAAAGGAAAAATATAAAATACACAAGATCCTTAAGAAAATCAAAAAAAAATTGATCAAGTAAAAAAGTGTTTCGTTTTTATGGCTCATTATGGGTCCTGGGGGGGGGGGTAAATACCCCCTTATCTACGCTCCTGTTCAAAGGGCGCCTCCCTGCTAATGTATAATTTCGTTTATTTAGTAAATTTTGGCAAGAGAAATAAAGTTTTTGTTTCGTCATTTCTAAAATGGCCACATGAAAACAAAATATGAACCAGCAAGGGGAATTTTGTTAAAACTCTCAGGTATATTCTCATTGGCGACAATAACACACTTTTAGAAAGATAAAATTTAGTCTCTAGTAAATTAGAGATTTCAAGCAATTTTTAATTGTTAAAGCAAAATAACTGAAAGAATACAAATTATTGGTCGTGGCAAAATATTTTTATTATAAATTAAATCAAATAGTGAAAATAAAATAGAATCTCGAAATAGGTAACAGGTTTATTTTATTTATTTCTATACTCTAAAAGTTATAAACAAATTACAACCTAATTAAAACCTGGAACTGAGGAGTGGGAAGGGGGCGCCGTTTAGGAAAGGACTCAAAGGGAGGGGGGGGGCGATCGCCCCCCCTGGCCCCCTGCACGCTACGCCACTGTACCTACTTACGCAATTTTTTCGACGACAGATTGATCAGTTTTCGATCAGACAGTGAATTCCCACCTAGATCACGTTGTTTAACGGTTATAGATTACTTCGTTTTTCCTTATTTAAAGAACAGTATTTTTAAAACACCAGTTGCAAATTTGGAACAATTACAAGAAAGGATTATCTAAGAATGTGTTAACATTTCTCCAGAGATGCTGGTCAACACTTTCGAAAATATGAAGAGACGTGTGAATTTATGCTTAGAGCATGGCGGTGGCCAATTTCAGCAATTTAGGTAATTATTTTTCTTTTTCTTTCTGTATATTCTTACTTTGTTAATTTTGTAAACAACAAAAATAAATTAGTATTTGTCTACTTATTTTATTACTCTACTCTACTTTTGGCATATCATGTCATAATATATGAATTTGACAAAATTTTAACCTAGATTTGGTTAGATATATCGTCCTTATATCATTGTGATCTAAACCAAGCCCTACGTTTTTTAATCCAAGCCCTCTTTGATGTAAATAATTTTTGCTCGCACGGTATATTTTCATTCTTGAGAAAATCCAAAACATAAACTTCAACTGCAAAAGTGCTTCAGGCTTCCATAGCTCCTATACGAATTAAGTTAGGAACTTTATTCTTATGCTGACATACTGTTTCACAGGGTGTATTTCAGTAATATATTTTCCCATACACAGGGTGGCCCAAAAATATGTGTTAACATAAAGTTTTTTTTTTTTTAATGGGACACCCTTTTTTGTATTTTCATGTTCGTATTAGTGCTCTTTATAACTGCTTTCATTTACATTAAATTTGATTTAGTACCTAGTTTAGGAGTAGGTAATAAATTAACCACTTATTCCAACTTCTTGTGCCACCCATACTTCATTAGTATTTCAGTATTTGGCTTTTCAATAATTGTCAATACAATTATTGAACTGATTTTCTTTATTTAGCGCCGTCTTTGTTCTTTCTTCTTTTTTGACAAAAGCGCTTAAGACATTTACTAAAAAGCTTCTGTATGTCGTCTCTAAGAAAACCGAGTCGCTTTAACTCTACTAGCGGAAAAACATTGTTTCTCACTCTCGCGCAATACAAAAATGAGCTTTTTGTTTAAAAATTAGTTTTTGATAAAAAAAAATATTCGTTTAAGTACCCCTTAAGTACTTATTTCTGACGAATAATGTCAAAATGTAGGTATTTAATTGTTAAATTTGGTTGTTTTTCCATGGCCGCCTAGCAATTTAAATAATAATTAATTTCCAATTTTTTTGACCGAAAACGTCAAATTAAAAAAATGTTGATTTTTTAACTCTGAAATGTGACCCTAAAATTTGGTGGACAGTTAAATAATGCCAGGGTGCTTTCAAGCCTACACCCAAATCTTAGTTGCGATATACAGGGTGTTTTAAACATACCTACAGCTAATTTGGTTTGAGAAGGTGTCTATAACCTTATATTTTTTTCACTGTGATTTTACATATATTATCACTGATTTGAGAAACTACCTAAATTGGCACTTTATTTTTGTATGTCATATCTATAACTAAATACTCGTACAAAAACACTTCAAATAAAAGATATCTTAATTAAACCAGGAAAATGCATTTTTGATAAACCCTGAACAAAATTGAGATATCTTTAGCATTACAGAAAGATTTTACTACCGTGCGAGCAAAAATTATTTGCATCAAAGAGAGCTTGGATTAAAAAACGTAGGGCTTAGTTAAGATCACAATGATATGGGGACGATATATCTAACCAAATCTGAGTTAAAATTTTGTCAAATTCATATTATGACATGATATGCCAAACTAATGAGTAATAAAATAAGTAGACAAATACAAATTTATTTTTGTTGTTTACAAAATTAACAAAGTAAGAATATACAAAAAGAAAAAGAAAAATAATTATATAAATTGCAGAAATTGGCCACCGCCATGCTCCAAGCATAAATTCGAATTTCATATTTTCTAAAGTGTTGACCAGCATCTCTAGAGAATTGTTACCACATTCTGGGATAATCCTTTCTTGTAATTGTTCTAAATTGGCAACAAGTTCTTCTGTTCTTACAGATGGTCTTCCTGCTCCTTTTTTGTGTTGTATAGAACATGTTTGCCTAAACGCAGCCACGGTTCTTTTCAGGCAATGATAAAAATCCCCAGCAATAAAAGCAACGTTAGGAAAATGTTCGTTAAAATCGTCCATGCACAAACCCGGATTGTATTGCCACTCACCATTTACTCTAACCCCGTTTCGAATATACGATTCAACCATGAATGTTTTGTGCTGTTCCGTAAAGCCCATTGTGTGAATTGTTCAAGAAATTGGGAAAAATTAGCGATGAATCATATTACCTGTAACGACTGTCAGAGATGACGTAATAACTGATTGATTGTTAATTCAGGTAGTTACTGACACCTAGTTACAGACACCCAACGCGTTAAGCTCTACGGCTAAGCATTACGTCCTTAGATGCAAGGCCTTCTTTGATGCAAATAATTTTTGCTCGCACGGTATAAAGTTCTTAGGTAGGTAGGTAGGTACCTCATTTATTGTCTACTAGCTATACCCTGCGCACGTTGCTACGCTACTTACTAAAATAAAGTTGAAGGAAATACATTACACAAATATCCGGCATCTCGGCATCCCAGCATCCGTTGCGCCACTTTTTTTTTATGCCGAAACCTTCCTCGGCCTGCACACAACAACTCACCAAATCCCGGCATCCCGGCATGCGTTGCGCCATTTTTTTTATACCGAAATTTTCCTCGGCCTGCACACAACAACTCACCAAATTTTCATCGTAATTGGATAAATGGTATAGGAACGCATACGGGACATACAGACAAACATTTAATATACAGGGTGGTCCTTAAATACATCAAGAAAATCTAGGATATGATTCCTGGCATCAATTTAAGTTGAAAAGTTCATATGGACTTATGCCCTAAAATGCTTACCCTCTAAGATACAGGCTGTTAAAATATTTTCCATTTTCCTTTAAAACTACCATTTTTTTCAAAAACATAGTAGAGACAACTTTTGTTCCGCTTATATCAGTAATGCATAAAAATGCATCAGAGTTTAAAAAACAGTGGCGTATCACATATTTTCACAAAAAAAATATTGATGGTATCTTCATGCACGCCACTGGTGGAAGTAGGCAAACCCTTTTTTTAACCAAAAAGTGCAGTTTAATACGAAATCAATCGACATCAATTTTCAACACCGTATCTTCAAGGAGTTTCGAAATTTTAAAAAATCAATTATTTTTTAAAAATATTTTAACACCCTGTATCTTAGAGGGTAAGCATTTTAGGGCATAAGTCCATATGAACTTTTCTACTTAAATTAATGCCAGGAATCATATCCTAGATTTTCTTGATGTACTTAAGGACCACCCTGTATATAGATTAATAGCTATACCCTGCGCGCGTTGCTACGCTACTTACTAAATTTTGTATTATTATTTATTAGTACCCGGCATGCGTTGCGCCACTTTTTTTTTATGCCAAAACCTTCCTCGGCCTGCACACATCAACTCACCAAATTTTCATCGTAGTCGGATAAATGGTATAGAAACGCATACGGGACATACAGACAGACATACAGACATTCATTTTTATATACATATATAGATTATTAAATTTACAAAAATTAACCCAAGTGTGTATGTGAGTAATTAAAATTGATTTTAAATTCTTTTGCGATGCATGTCCATTAAACACGTGGTTTAATAGAATATGTACTTACTTAACATACCTCTATTTTATATTTTTTCGTGTATATATACATCCTGCCAAACATATTGTAATAATTTATGTTTACGCTTGTTTAAAAGGCATTAAAGGCAATCATATTTGGTACTTTACACTTTCTATATTTTTTTTTATGTTTCCTCAAAATCAATCACCTGTTAGATTTCTAGGTAAAGTACCTATTAAATCAGTTTATACTAACATCAACGCCCAAAACACTAAAACTGACATTGGAAACTCGCATAATTTGCTCGCTCGTCGTTTCGATGATGTTATTAAATATTGTTTCAGTCTACAGATACAATTATTTACCAAAAGTTAAATTTTTCTTTCGCAATTTTTAAAATTAAGTACATATATCTAACATACCGTGCGAGCAAAAATTATTTGCATCAAAGAGGGCCTTGCATCTATAAGGACGTAATGCTTAGCCGTAGAGCTTAATACCTGTTGGGTGTCAGTAACTACCTGAATTTACAATCAATTAGTTATTCCGTCATCTTTAACAGTCGTTACAAGTTATTTGATTCATCGCTCATTTTTCCAAAATCTTGAACAATTCACACAATGGGCTTTACGGAACAGCACATTCATTGCCTGAAAAGAACCGTGGCTGTGTTTAGGGAAACAGGTTCTATACAACACAAAAAGGAGCAGGAAGACCATCTGTAAGAGCAGAAGAACTTGTTGCAAACGTTCGTGAAATAATGCAAAATAGGCCAACAAATTGTATAAGACGCCTGTCCCAAGAAGTGGTGGAACATGCAGGACTATTCTTAAGAAACAGCTAAATGTATTTTCTTCTAAAGAAATTCCAAGAAATACAAGCCGCAGATTTTGAAAGACGCAGGAATTACTCTCAATGGTTTACCCAAAATTTATTGGAAAGAAATGATTTATTAGACCTGACATTTTTTTCGGATGAAGCCTGGTTCCACCTCTCCGGTTATGTGAATTCTTAGAATACACGCATGTGAAGTAGTAAAAATCCCCATTTTTTTGTAGAGTCCACATTGCACCCTCAAAAAATTGGTGCCTGGTTAGCTGTTTCCCGAAGAAGAATTGTTGGTCCTATTTTTTTTCCATGACACAGTTACAGCACAGCGGTATAGAGACAATATTTTAAATCCATTTATGGAGCAATTACTTGACGACGAACTACGTTTTGGATATTTTCAACAGGACGGTGCAACCGCCCATACAGCCGCCGAAACTATTAACTACTTACGCAATTTTTTCGACGACAGATTGATCAGCTTTCGATCAGACATTGAATTCCCACCTAGATCACCTTGTTTAACGGTTATGGATTACTTCGTTTTTCCTCATTTAAAAAACACTATTTTTAAAACACCAGTTGCAAATTTAGAACAATTATAAGAAAGGATTATCCAAGAATGTGGTAACATTTCTCCAGAGATGCTGGTCAACACTTTCGAAAATATGAAGAGACGTGTGAATTTATGCTTGGAGCATGGCGGTGGCCAATTTTAGCAATTTATGTAATTATTTTTCTTTTTCTCTCTGTATATTCTTACTTTGTTAATTTTGTAAACAACAAAAATAAATTTGTATTTGTCTTCTTATTTTGTTACTTATTAGTTTGGCATATCATGTCATAATATGAATTTGATAAAATTTTAACCTAGATTTGGATAGATATATCGTCCCCATATCATTGTGATCTAAATCAAGCCCTACGTTTTTTAATCCAAGCCGTCTTTGATGCCAATAATTTTTGCTCGCACGGTATATAATCTCCCGAATACGAAGTTAGAATAATACAGTCGGATAAAGAACCTCCGACGCCTGCGCGTTCAAAAATAGTGCACCCATTAGGTCTATTATTAGGTATTATTTATATGAAAGTACGCATTTGGCTTATATAAATTTATTATTAGTTGTAAGTGCGGAAGTGAAGAAATTATATACGACAACAGCGGTCATTACATCCTTAGCTGATAATACTATACCTGGGTTACCTACCTATTAAGAGCAGTAATTCAAGACATGCCGCATCTATTACACGGCATTCTTTAAGGACGTATATGTTCAATGATCTTGCGTTATGCCTCGCATTGGGATTTCTATATTATGCATAATACTGTATAATATTTTAAATTTCACTAATTCTTTAATTTTGATATTATGCACCTTCGAGGCGATCATTAACATCCAAAACATATTTATATTAATAAGACGGAAGAGAAAGTACAATCTGTTGCGAAATACCAAATTTCTGGCGGATAAACAACGAATAAACGATACTTGTTATACAATAGAAAAAATGTTGAGTTAATTGATTTAAATTGCCTATGGCATGTGTTATACAGCAATAATTATTGTAAAAAAAGGTACCTGTATTAAAATAATTTGATGATTATTATTTTCTCAGTGCTAATATTTTTTAAGAAAGAACCTATCTAAAATATGTTCTATAGAAAGCAGAAAGAGTTTGCAATAATAACTAATTTTGCCCCAGCACGTGGACGTGGACCTTTTGACTTTTGAAAATGTTTAACTTTTTAATTACCTCTATTGGTTTTAAATTAACCGCTCGCTGGGTTACTGAGGTTTAATCATCAGTACCCCAAAAACTCTTTTTACCACATACAAGGGCGGATCCACGGGGGGGGCTTTGGGGGCTCAAGCCCCCCCCCCCTTTATGAAGACTTGTTATGTCATTAAAAGTCAAACATTGCTATAAATACTAATAATAAATAATAAATCCAGTAATTATATATTATGTTTAACAAAAGCTTTATTTGAGAATAATAAAATAAATATGATTTTATTAAAATAATAATTTAATTTTATTTATTTTACGTTCACAAAACCAGCCGCGCGGTGAGCGTCTGAATTTAGGTAGTCGGCAAAATGCTCAAACGCGGCGCTTCCCGATTGAAGTTTAAGACAATCGCGGGCCGCGTCTTTGGTTTGCAGAACATTGAAATAAAAATGTGTTTTGATGCATTAGCGATATGGAGACATAAGTGGAGTGACACTGTCAGTGTTGATCTACCAAAATCATCAACAGAAACCTTAAAAAGTATGTCCAAAGAATGCTTTCCCAATATAGAGATACTACTAAAAATTTTTGCCACAATCCCTGTAACAAGTGCTACGGGCGAGAGAAGTTTTTCATCGCTAAAACTACTAAAATCCTATTTGAGATCAACGATGGGACAGGAGAGACTCAATGGTCTAGCTTTGGCATACATTAATAAATCTAGAGAACTTAATATAAATGATATAGTTAAAACTTTTTGTCAAATGAAGTCCAGAAGAATTAAAACTTGTAATTGGTCTACTTAGATTATCGTTGATATAATTTGTTGTATTTATGTATATATGTACTGTCAAATTAAAAAACTTTAAAAAAAATTGTTCAAGCCCCCCCCTTTGTTAAATCCTAGATCCGCCCCTGACCACATAACATTATTGTGATACTGCACTTTTATCCCCATAAATAGACACTTGAAGTGATCACCATTAACGTAGACGTAAACGCGCGAATTTACACGTTTGAAAGTCTTTATACAGCCTTGCAATGCATAGTTGAAGTACATCTTCCCGTACGTACTTACGTAATGTCAAATGTCAGGTCTTAAAATTCTAACTTCTAACCTAACATTCTAAAGCCGAATCGTATCAGCTTTCTTGTGCTGTTTTTCAATAATTATGTTTGTTTTATTTGGCCCAAGATTTGTAAAGCCACTTACCGTTAGTCACTTGTAACTCTGCACTTACAAAATTTTTAGAAAAACTTGGTTGTTAAATTAAAAGTAAAACCGACCTTTCTAATTTTAGGTTAGAAATATAACAACAAAAGCTAGATGGGCAGTTGAGAATCGGATAGGTTCGGCAGCGAATCGGTTCGCTTCGGGTAACGTTAAACGGGCCGTGGAAGAACGCAAGTCTACGTAGTCCGTATAGCGCTAACGGGAAAAATATTTTACTGCGGTTGCGCAGATGTCAATATACACGTTTACGTTTACGTTGATGGCATCACTTCAAGTGTCTAATGTCTACACACATACTTATGCTGGATAAGTTTTTCAAAATTTAAATAATCTTCGACACCTTCTTAGAAAGGTTTTTTCTTCTTCCCCATTTTATTTGGTTGGTTTAGACCCTCTTTAATAACGTTTTCAAATACTCAGTATGTTTTAACCATTATCAATTTTCTTCATATCATGTTTCTTCTACTTTTAAAATTTTTTTTAAGTCCATAAAAGCTCCATTAAGGTTCTAATTTTCTCTTTTGCTAACACCATCAGCATAAAATAAATTTCTGTCTCCTGATGATGAATGTTTCTACGTTCGAAACATGTGGAGACCTATAAACTAGAGTTATTTGTTTTATTAAATTTTGTGGAGGAAGACTTTGTGTTTTTCTTTCCTTTTCATACTTTCAACTCTACTTTGAGGATGGACTATTTCTTCAAATCAATAAATAATTAATTTTTGGTCCATGTGTTGGGTTTTTTCCACAAGCGTATATAAAAAAATTAGAACAAGTTCCCGTTTCATGACAATAAATTTAATAAATTATGGCAAGAACTTGTAGCAAATCTTAGCTGCTTACACGTGAAAATGAAAGGAAGGTCCACTTTTACAATTTCATCAGCAAGAACTTACATTTTAACCCCTTTACCACAATGAAAATTGCCGAACGTTTTGCTGGTCAAACGAAAAGAAAAAATAAAAATTGGTATTTAGAAAATAAATTCTACTTTAAATACCCCATCCAGAAAAGTAAATGACGATCGAAAATATTCCCAAAATTTTTTTTAGAAATTTTTTTTATTTTTAGTAGTTTTGTAATATTTTAAACAATTCTTTATTGGTCAAAAGCAAAATGACTTTCCCGGGTGTAGAATGTTGTACCAAACAATTTTTCTTAAAGCCATTTTTCAATATCGGCCTTACTTTTTTCTCAAAAACTTTGGGCGCGTAAAGTGAATTTAAGCGTGTAAAGTAAAAAAATTAAAAAAAAAATTTTGGGAATATTTTCCATCGTCATTTACTTTTCTGGATGGGGTATTTAAAGTAGAATTTATTTTCTAAATATCAATTTTTATTTTTTCTTTTCGTTTGACCAGCAAAACGTTCGACAATTTTCATTGTGGTAAAGGGGGTTACTGCTCTTAAAGCCCGGACCTGTCTATTTTATTTCGTTCAATGAGAATTTTGCAGTGCGCATGCCTATTTCGTGTATGGCTTTGTTAACATGATCAAGGTCAAAAATTTTCCACTTTCGTGATACTTGCTTTTGCTCTTTTTAAAAAAATATTATTAAACGCTTTTTCCATTTACTTCCAAACAGAAATAAACTCGATTTTCAAATTCCTCCCCAACTTTCCGAAAAATATCTCTTTGAATACTTCGACAAGCATCGATGATCCTCTGACGCAATTTTTCTAGACAAGCCGGGTGGGTTTTGTAAACTAGTGAGTTAATCCCATAAAAAGAAGTCCATTGGGGTAAGATCAGGTGATATTGGTGGCTACTCAATTGTATGTCTTCTGCCAATCCACTGGTTTGGATAATTTTGCCACAACGGCATTTATTTGCCCATACTAAAAAAATGTAATGTGTTTCATTAAAATGAATTTCATAACTAATAACTTGAGGAAAATTTGGTATATTATACTACTGTAAAACAATATTGGTAACAAAGTATACGATCCCCATTTAGGTGCAATGAAATCAAATGTAGACAATAAAAACAACGCATTGTTATAGACATAATAATTATTTCAAAATTAAGCAAAACTACTTACTTATTGTAAGTTTGGTGTCAAATTAATCTTGTGTAACCATTATAAAAGTATAAACATGCATTGTTCGCAAGTTCTGGTCATTTGATGACAACCACAATCAAGTTATATTTCTTGTAGGTACCTATATTATTTTTTAAATTGTGTATTATTCCTAGTGCTGTGTAATCGATCATTGTAAAGTTATAGAAAATATGTGTTAGAAATTTTACTGAAGGTAAGCAAAGTATGAAATATTGCAAATTTCTTTACGATGTAAAAATACATATCTATTAGACTTTTTTGAAGGTCCTTGTATGTAGACTCTCGCACCAAATTTTATTATTTTACAATAAGCCAATTAAAGGTTATTTAGAAAAAAAACTCTTTACTTAACGAAACCACCAGTATACAGGGTGGTCCTTAAGTACATCAAGAAAATCTAGGATATGATTCCTGGCATCAATTTAAGTTGAAAAGTTCATATGGACTTATGCCCTAAAATGCTTACCCTCTAAGATACAGGGTGTTAAAATATTTTCCATTTTCCTTTAAAACTACCATTTTTTTCAAAAACATAGTAGAGACAACTTTTGTTCCGCTTATATCAGTAATGCATAAAAATGCATCAGAGTTTAAAAAAAACAGTGGCGTATCACATATTTTCACAAAAAAAATATTGATGGTATCTTCATGCACGCCACTGGTGGAAGTATTCAAACCCTTTTTTAACCAAAAAGTGCAGTTTAATACGAAATCAATCGACATCAATTTTCAATACCGTATCTTCAAGGAGTTTCGAAATTTTAAAAAAACAATTATTTTTTAAAAATATTTTAACACCCTGTATCTTAGAGGGTAAGCATTTTAGGGCATAAGTCCTTATGAACTTTTCAACTTAAATTGATGCCAGGAAGGGTATATAGAATAAAATTGTTAGGGAAACATTAAAAAACAATATTAAAAAAAAAACATAAGAGCTAGAATTTTTTGGACTTGTCCGATTTTTGCACCAATAAGAAATAATTATCAAAGTAAATGATAACTTTGAAGAGCTTTATTTCAAAAACTGAAAACTCTCAATAAATCACAGCAGTTACTGAATAAATAAACCTATTGCCAGCGAGACCCTGACTGTTCCGCATATTCCCCCACCCAGCCAAGTACCTACGCTTTGTGAGGCTGTTGGTGAAAATACCGGACAAGTCCTGGACTTAGCTGTTTCTTGCATCCAAGAATGCAGCGGCCAAGTCCTAAAGATAATATATTAACGTTGCATTCCTTTGGACTTGCCTGATTCTTGTACCAATCGATCGGCGATGTTTTAATACATAGATACATTTTAACGGAAATCGTTATTTCGACCAAAAATGGATTTGTCCGGTTTTTGCACCAAGGTCTTCAATTTCAAATATCACATTTCCGATTAGGGGAAATTGGTATAATACGGCATACTTTTTACAAAACTGAAAATATATATTTTAAATATAAAGGTACAAAACTGCAAAGAAAACATAACATTTGTTTTGGCTTTATCTTTGCTTTATCATTATCCTGATGAAATGGCTTCGTTTTCGGAATCAAATTTGGGGAACTGATCTGTAAGGTCTACTTTCGCTTCTCGTTTTCTTTGAGATCTTTCTTCTCAATTTTTTTTCTTCTGCTTTTTGTTTCATCTCTATTAAATTTGAAGTTGAGTTTAAAACATTTGGTCCCTGGCTCTTTCGTTTTAATTTATTTTGTAATTGTTGCAGTTTAGGCAATAACGCGCATTATCTAAAATACAAAATAATATTATTTTATAATCTTGGATAAAACGGCACGGTACCATTTTAAACATATCACCCCTGTGTCATTTTATCCAAAACGGCTAAGTAAATATTGTTTGTTATTAAATATTTATAAAATAACTTTTAAAATATACAAATAATAAAAAAAACATGCTTCAGTATCCTACTTACCTGTCAAGTTATAAATAATTGCTCAATAAGTTGTAGGTTATGAGTTTCAGGCACGTTCTTTTAAACTCCAAACAATTTCAAATATACACGAAAACAAACTAACACCTACCACCACTAAATATCCACTGACATCAAAGAAAATTTATAGGGTTAGAAATGTTAGCTCCTTGTTAAAAAATCGCAACACAGTAGAGGGAGAAAGAAGAGAGAGAGAGAGGGGTGTTAGTGTGCCCGCCGGCCATCAGAGGCGCAATGGCGGGAAATTTGAACAGCGGTTTTAGGACTTTTCAATTTAATTATTAACTTTTGAACGAGTTTTTATTGATTTAATTTGTGATTCAATATAAATATTATTAAATCACAAATTAAATCAATAAAAAGACGCACAAAAGTTTTTTTTTATGGAATAAATAATATTAACCAAGATTTAGAAAATAAAGATTGAAGAAGCACTTTATCGTAAATAATGTTTTCTACGTTTATTTATAAATAAAAACTGCATTGACAACCATAACAAAAAATAACTGTTTAGAATAAACTAATGTCCTTAGGTTACGTCTCACAGGTCTCACTCATCTGGAATTGACTCAATTCATATAATATTATCACAAATACTGTATAAACACAAGCACTAGGATGCATTGAGACACGTACTAAAATATCCATAAACTATCAGGTGATTCTTACAGCGTTCTCTGAAACAAAAGAAACAGTATCGGGTAGACATTAAATTTCTCTGTAAAATATGGCCGATGGCCAAGTATCTACTTATCGAGTTAGCTTAAACCATTATCTTTTTGCCATTATGTTATAATTTTTAATCCACTCAGTAAAACAAAAATGTTAAAATTATCATTTCAAGAGACTAAACTTATCTGTTCGTAACTGATAGATTGTTAGGTATTACCTCGGGCACAATGTGTTGCAGTTATCTGCAGGTTGCCCAGTGATATTTTGTTAAGATTGGCTTGTTAACCAACACCTATTATGTATGTGAAATATTTCATGTTAATTTATTTATTGTAAACTTACATTTCCTATATTCCTATATAAAAAATAGGTAAGGAAGTGTAAAATCAATTTGATAAATGATAAAAAATAATTACCTGCATAGTAGGCTGGAATAATAACTGAAAGATTACACACATCGGCGAAGTTTTCTAGAATAGAAACTAATAGAATTGTATATTAAAATGATAATAAAAAATTAATTAATTTCCTCAAAAAAAACGTGGACAAGAAAAATTGACAGTTGTGTTGTGACATGGATGGATGGCGGGCTGGCTGGTTTGTTCCAATTAGCACCTGGCGCAGTTTGGGAAGCGTTATAGTAGGTTAGAATATAACTGTCCTTCTCTTCTATACGTCAAAAATATGCGACAGAACCCGGTTACACGGCCAGCTGGCGACAACAGCGCTAATTTACCCTGATGGCCGGCAGGCACACTAACACCCCTCTCTCTCTCTTCTTTCTCTTTCTACTGTGTTGCGAAATCGTCCATTTAAGCTTCACCGGGGTGACTGACATCTTCTTCGTTTTAATGTCCAGTTGTCGTATGCCCCCCACCCATGATACAAAGAAAACACAAAGAAAACAAGATATGACATTGCGCATGTGGGAGAAGCCAAGCGATCAGCTGGTAGACGTAGCCTGGTGACCCATTTTGACATTTTGCCTAAAATTTGCATTGTTTTCATTGATTAATCGTGTATTGGTGTATTTTTTATTCTTTAAAAAAGTTTATTTTACGTAAATCATGCGGTGTGCGGTGTGTGTATTTTTCTGTCATCTTCAAAACTGTATGTATTTATGCCATTAACAATTTTCTTTTTATCATATTTCCATATTATCATATTTTTAAATTATTTCATCTATTATAAATAATTAATAAAATATTTCTTTGTAGTAAAATTGAAGCAAATGCTATTTAAAACTAAAAAAACAGCGTAGAAACAATCAGAAACATTTAAAAACGGCTTGACCCATAAGCAATAAAGGTATTATTTCAAATTTGTGTCACCAGATGACGTCATGCGCGTGGCGGACGTGTTTTGTTCGACGATCGATCATATCTTGTTCTCTTTGTATCATGCCCCCCACCAGTGTCGAAAATCGCATGGCGGGATTTAAGAAATGCGCGTAATTTATTATACAGGTAGTGTGTCATTTTATCCTAGTATGCCGTATTATACCAATTGCCCCTACTATACAGGGTTCGTCAGAAACAACATTTTTAGTTTTTTGGATTTCGTTTAAAATAAATTTAAGTAAAAACAAACAACTATTGTTGCTTTCTTACTTCGAATAACATCTGGCCGAGTAACCATTTTGTTGTAAGAGAACCTTTTTTTATTTGCCTACTTTTGAAGTATTTTTATTATTAGGTACATGTCATATTTCTTCAATTTCATTCAATCATAAATCATAAAAATGTTATTCAAACGTGGTACCACTAAGTTAGCGCATAGTTCAACTCGACATCTGAATTCCTGATAACAGTTCCTAGCTTGCTGTATTGGGATATTTGCAATAACTACTATTATTTTTTCTTTCAAGAGATCTAAGTTATTCTATCACAGAATTATTGCTTCTAAAACTCCCGCCTATTTGTATAAAAAAATTATATTTCGTTCCAGTGTACATAATATTAACGTTCGTTTTGGACGTCTCATAACACCGCCTTTTCATAGAACCGCGTATTTTGAAAGAAGTTTTACGTATAGCATAGCAAATATGTATAATCCCCTTCCAAATATCTTCAAATCAATGGAGCCTAAAAAATTTTATCGCCATATTTTTAAATACTTTTTCAATAAACAAACTAACACATGAAAATTAGGAACTTATCGTAAATGTTTTTAACAATTCAAAACTACCTAAAGATAATGATACAATATGTTGGTTGTGTGTCTACCTATAATGGAACTAGTTTATTTCAAATTTTTTTAGAGCTTGTTGCGCCAAATATAGTAAAACATTTACTAAAGTCCTGCTAGGGTTGAGTAGAGCAGAATGGGCTGACCTTAAGGGACAGTCTATTACTGAACTTCGCCTTTTTCTACACTACACTTACAATCAATACAGCATAATAAATGTTAACATTTAAACCTTTGTAATGTAGAAATAAAGACATTATTATTATTATTATTATTATCGCAATGGGTTTTATACACATGCGGCTTCAGATATCCCCATAAATAAAAGTCGATAATTGTGAGATCGGGACTCCTACGTGCTGATTTAGACCTTCCAATCCATTTGTTCCCAAAGTGATGATTTAGCCAATCATCAAAACGAATTGAAAATTAGAATTGAAAAAAAATTCAAAAAACAAAAACTGTTGTTTCTGACGAACCCTGTATAGTAATCGCAAATCTAATAGTTGAAATTGTAGTTTCAACATTAGCAAAATTCATCTAATAAATCAAGGAATTGAAACAAAAACATCCAAAAAACTAAAAATGTTGTTTCTGACGAACCCTGTATAGTAATCGCAAATCTGTTATTCGAAATTGTAGTTTTAGCACAAACAGACGTTTTTATAAAGACTGAATTTTTCTTCTAAGGGCGTCCGAAAAAGGAAGTTTTCCAAGGGGGGCAAATCATAATTGGGCTCTGTTAAGCAAAAAGCAACCAACCCTCAATATGTAAATTTGGAGTAAATAAGCATTTAATCATTTTCCTAATTATTTAATTTTCCATAAATTTGTTCAAAATCATAACTTAACTATCCAGTAGTTGAATTTTAATGTAGTTTTATTATCGTAAGATCAAAAAAATCATATACATTTTCACCCAAAAAAATTAGATATATTGAGGGTTGTTTTTTTTTCACTGTTCAACAAATTACAAAAAAATACGCTTTTTAAAAAAAATGTTTTAACTTAAATTATATTGTTTACAAAATCATTATTAGGAAACCTAGATAAATAGTGGAACACATCGATTCTGTTATTGATGCATTTCACAAATTTTCATCTCCTTCAATATCAAAATCAAGCAATTCTATGTCAAAACCATCTACATCCTCGATTCAGCACAATAATACCAACCCACAAGTGGTATATGGTTGTTTTATGCGAAATCTGAGAAGTCCTGTTAACGAACAGGAGATAAGTGGGGAAGCATTTTTCAAGGTTAAAATGTATGGGATGGCTTGGTAGCTTTCTGCAGAATGTAGTATGGACATTTCTAGACCAGAATATGATATTATCTCGTTTTTTAAAAATGTGTGGGTTGTAAAGTATAAGAAATGTTTTAGTTTTCGGTTAAATTGCCGGTTTGTTACACTTTGTGTTTTGTTTTTGTCGTTCATTTTTGGATTGGAAATTAAATGTGTTGGTTGTATATCTAGTTGTATATTGCTATTATGACTAGCTGTGTAAATTAAAATAAAGCTTTATTTATTCTATTCTAATATTTTTCCTTGGCTATTTTGTGAAGATTTTGGAATTCCACATTTCATTTTATGCAACAAGAGTTCGTTTTACCAATTTTGTCAATTGAATTGTATCTTAATAAATATGTATATCCCAGTTAAATAAAATATATCAAATCTACTTGGGCCAGGGGGGGCAAGCGCACCCCCTTGCCCCCCCCCCCCCCTTCGGACGCCCATGTAGGTAGCAGATCATTGCTGTTTGCTGTATATATATATAACACACTGCCATCAGTTTTTCATCCATTTGTTTTATTGTAAACCCTATCTGCGGACAGTCTGTATATAAAAACAGCCACTTTTAGATCGATTGATCTACTGCAGAACAGTTGTTGGTGGAGGACATTTTCAACATCTCATAGAATAGTTTCTTTTCATACTCTGTCGTTTGTCTATTTTGTTTTAAAAGATAATATTTCGTAAACGGCTAAACAAAAATAAAGCATGATTTATGAAAAATGTCTGAAATTAATTGTGAAATGTAAAAATGTAAGAATATACACTAGGTTTCATTAAAAAAATTAAAGTTGATCCACGTAGCATTTTTACGATCCACCCTGTATATTTGTCTAAAATAGCTTTTTACCTAACAAGTGCGGAAAATGAATTTTTCCGCACGAGTCTGCCGTTCACCGAACGACGCGTAGCGGAGTTCGGTGAAGCAGCCGAGTGCAGGGAAAACATTTTTCGCACGTGTCAGGTACAATAGTTTTTCTACAGACGTGTGGAAACAAGTAACACATATTTCAAAGAAATTTAATAATTATTAATTAACTATAACAATCACATACTATACTACAGTAACTAATTCTGAGAAAAAAAGTAATAACTACAAGTTATAATTGATATATTATTGATTTTGACATAATCGTGCCGAAAAATTTTTCCGCACTAGTGTGGAAAAACCAATTTTCCGCACGGATTTTTGACATAATCGTGCCGAAAATTTTTTCCGCACTAGTGTGGAAAAACTAATTTTCCGCACGGATATCAGTGCGGAAAATTGATTTTTCCACACGTCTGTAGGAAAAAAAGCATTTCAAACAAATTATTAAAAGGCTGATCCGTTACTGAGGATACGAACAACGAAAACAATGTTCCGTTAAAGCCCGGTCCCTATTTAATAATTATTATTACCGTGCGAGCAAAAAGTATTTGCATCAAAGAGGGCTTGGATTAAAAAACGTAGGGCTTGGTTTAGATCACAATGATATGGGGACGATATATTGTTATCTAACCAAATCTAGGTTATAATTTTGTCAAATTAATATTATGACATGATATGTGAAACTAATGAGTAATAAAATAAGTAGACAAATACAAATTTATTTTTGTTGTTTACAAAATTAACAAGGTGGAACCAGGCTTCATCCGAAAAAAATGTCAGATCTAATAAATTTAATCAATTATTTCCAATAAATTTTGGGTAAACCATTGAGAGTAATTCCTGCGGCTTTCAAAATCTGCGGCTTGTATTTCTTGGAATACTTGCACTTTATAAGGAAATAAATTTAGCTGCTTCTTAAGAATAGTCCTGCATGTTCCATAAGATCTTCCCACTTCTTGGGACAGGCGTCTTATACAATTTGTTGGCGTATTTTGCATTATTTCACGGACGTTTGCAACATGTTCTTCTGTTCTTACAGATGGCCTTCCTGCTCCTTTTTTGTGTTGTATAGAA
Source organism: Polydrusus pterygomalis (assembly GCA_963969555.1). Taxonomy (NCBI): domain Eukaryota; kingdom Metazoa; phylum Arthropoda; class Insecta; order Coleoptera; family Curculionidae; genus Polydrusus; species Polydrusus pterygomalis. The sequence goes on along the minus strand of OZ018378.1, from coordinate 22,514,761 downwards.
CCTGTTTCCCCACACAGCCACGGTTCTTTTCAGGCAATGATAAAAATCCCCAGCAATAAAAGCAACGTTAGGAAAATGTTCGTGAAAATCGTCCATGCACAAACCCGGATTATATTGCCACTCACCATTTACTCTAACCCTGTTTCGAAAATACGCTTCAACCATGAATGTTTTGTGCTGTTCCGTAAAGCCCATTGTGTGAATTGTTCAAGAAATTGGAAAAATTAGCGATGAATCAAATTACTTGTAACGACTGTCAAAGATGACGGAATAACTGATTGATTGTTAACTCAGGTAGTTACTGACACCCAACAGGTATTAAGCTCTACGGCTAAGCATTACGTCCTTAGATGCAAGGCCCTCTTTGATGCCAATAATTTTTGCTCGCACGGTACTTTCCGGGCAAGACCACCCTGGAAAGATCCTATTTTTTAGTTGGTTGTAAAAAAAGTATTTTTCAATCGTTACGACATTTAGGTACGATAAAGAAAAAGTAAAGGTTCCCCTCGTATAGTATTATGTTTTGTATTCGAAATAAATAGTATAAATTCTCTTTTATTCATGGGTTTGGGGTCATTGTTGTGTTAGAATGTGTACTAATGGCATTGACTTGGGAAGTATAAGGACATGTAAGTAATTTTAACAATTTTCTTAAATGTTGTTTTCCTGTTTGATATACCATACAGAAATTCGCTTTTAATTAATATTACTTCTTGTAATTAAAAAACATTTGGCGGCGTGCAGACAAAAAATTTAAGATTGAAAAAGGTTTATGTTTTATGGCGAGAATAGAATTATTAAAAGCTATTGCTTGCTGAACGAATGCACTAACCACAGTGTCGCAGAAACTCACTAAAGTGTAAAATTACTTTTACATATATAAATATGTAGTTTTTGAATATATTTCTATTCTAAAAAAAAATAGAACCTATTTTCAAGTCCTTTATCTCCTGCTGCCGTATGGCCCCTTAGACTTTGTCCTTAACCCCTAATCGTAAAATTATTATGAATTGTGAAGTTTCTATCAGAAACAAAAGCTGAACGAGGTCTAAAAATTGATATTATCATCTAAGTTTTATTTCCGGTGAATAAAAACTGATTGTCACGTTGTTGCTTTTAACTTTATGCAAACAGGAACAGCTAACAGATGTTTTAAAATATGGTAGAATATAGCGCAGGCAGATTTAATTTATATAGAATATAACATTTAATCGTGTGGTATAACTAGCATCATATACAACAGTTTGTTTTATTCTGACGAACATGTATCGAGTTCTTGAAAATTACAGAAGGGTTGTCATCACAGGCGAGAGCCTTGGACAGTGAAGTAACAAAAACTGAGTGCCCCCCCCCCGCAAACGTTTTCAGGGGCCCCCTCTCTGTAACGAATGGAAAATGATAATTCTTATTTTCATTACTATTAGGTTAAGGCTTATGAATTTTAGTATTCGTTAATCATGTAATAATTTCATTAGGGTTAAACCCACAGTATGTGTTAAGTACCTACCTACTATTAAAACAGCAAACAATTCGAATTTATTTTATAATCTTAGGTAGACTGGCAGACATAACATAGTAGTTGCAAATTCCGCGCTTTCACGTATCATTCTTCTTCACTTAACGAAGTTAAATTCTCAGGATAGAACAAAATAAAATAAATTATGAAATGAAATACCTACAAAAAGCAGCCCCCCGGCTGCCCCCCCCCCCCCGCGATGTGGGGTCTGCGGGGGTGTTTAGGATGAAGAAAGATGATAAAAACCCAATTACACCGAGCACAATTTACCCGTCGTTTTATGAAATTGAAAATAGTAATAAAAGGAAACTTCAAGAAGCGACAAAGCAGTCAGATAATAAATAATACATTTTCTCAGGATATGTTACGAAATAAAAGATAATGGTTTGTCTGCAGTTGCACATAGAAATAATAAGTAAAATATGGAAGCGTTTTAAAGTATTTTTGAGGAATTGTCGCACAAATGTGATCATTTTTAATAACGTACCGTCTTGGATGTATCAATCGCAATTATTAATGAAAAGTTTTTATTATTTAAACCGATTTTTTTAGCGTCATTGTTTTTCACAGGCCGACAACCAACAATACATTTGCAGGAACAAAACATCAACTTGCCTGGGTTTTAAAAACGATATTGTTCCCTTTTTGTGAGTAAATTCATTGCTCTTTATAGCTCAAATATAAAATGTTGATTGTGACAAGGATGGAGATAAATCTATTTCTTTCCATTTGACCTTACTTGGTAAAACAAATGGAAAATGCCTTAAATGAGCCTAATGAATAAAAATGTAGCATTTGCTTTTTCTTATAAAATCGAAGTTATTTCTTGAAAGCCAATGAATAAACACTAAAGTAATTGCTTTTGCGTCCAGCAATTGCTTAAAAGTGCAGGAATTGCTTCTAGTCAATGTTTTTTCTTAAAAAATAGAAGCAATTGCTATCGTTCGCTTAAAATGTGATGAATGAATTAAGGAATTGCTTTTTCTAGTATAGCAATTGCTCTCAACTTTTTAAGGTAGGTCGACCCCTGCATCATTTGCTTGGTAGCAGTCAACTTTAGTTCTCCCCGGCATACACGTGCGTTGCTCTTAATTTGTGTCTTCAATTATGGCTGAATATAATATGAACGTCCGTAAACGAAAAATCTACAGTGTACGTAAAAATTGCAGATATGATGATTTCAGAAAGTTTTATCGATTTAACTGCAAAAATGGTGAGTGGTTGGCAAATTATTTTTTGACTGATACTGCTAAAAGGCGAGGGGGTGCACTGTCGCCTTTAAATAAGATTAAAGTCTCTGCGAAAATTGTCGGATCCGGGCTTTCAAAATTCTGTAGGTGAAGAACTCGGTGTTCACCAAACTGTAAGACATACACTTTTGTAATGGATGCAGTTTTGGAGAAGGCCAATATTTTTATTAAATTTCCTACAAGTGCTGAAGCTGTTGTGGAAGCTAAACGGTTGTGGTTAGAGAGATTTATTTATGTTCCTTCAATTTGGGAACGAATATCAATTGCTTGTCTTTAATTTCTTCATCAGTACTATCACTTTCCTCATTTTCACTGAGATCTGCCATATCACAAATAAGTTTCCCATTTTCCACAAAAACGTAACAGTCTAAATAAATAAACGAACGTTGTTGTATTTACGTCAACTCTTTTGCAAATAAGGCACCAAACTGAACATGAAATCTACAATCTGAACAAGTGGATAAGCCACGTCTGAACTTGTGTTGAATAAGCATTTGCTACAGAGGTGTAAGAAAAACAGCAATTGCTTCAAAACTTTATTCATATCCAGATCTAGCGATTGCTTTAACTTATAGCATTTGCTAATCAAGCAATTGCTTTTACTAAAAAGTAATTGCTTCAAGTAATCGCTTTATTTTTATTCATTAGGCTCAATATGTCGCTGTGTAAATTGTGAATTGACCAACATCTAATCTTTTTCAAGATAAAATGAACAGACCATAGTAACAAAATCACGCCCATGTACAAATATTATTTGATACTTATTCATTGTTTATTATTCAAGTCATTCTACCGTTCTTTTTTTCTCCGGAACACAATCGAACATCTTCCGACAATGTTCCGTAACGGAGAAACCACTTTCTTCTTGCTTTGGTCATCCACTTGAACCTGAAAAACGGACCTGCTACACACACACTAATCCCTGCTTAAAGCTTAAATTCAATCTAAATATTGGAAAGTCGTACCATACACTTCACGTTCGGTACATTCGATGAAAATTGGTCATTTTTAAATGATAAATATACTTTTATATAAAAAAAAATAGGTTAAATTTTATCTACCTTGGCCCTCCCTTATGCTATGGTAACAATTCTTATATAGAACAATCTAATTTTTTGCTAGATAATAAGTACAGTTCAACTTTCATTAAGATTTGTTAAGCCAAAAAAGTTATTATTTACAACAAATAATGAATTATAAAGATAATAAATACAATGAGAAAAAACCTTCTATTCCTTATAAAAATTCGCATACCCTTTATAAAACTGTTTAATACTATACAGTGTCACCATTAAAGCCCGCACCATATGGAACTTTTTTTTATTAATTAGGTTAGTTAAAATTACCTATCAGCAATCGTTTTTGCTTCAAAATTCAACTTTGCGCTAGACATCTGAAACTTTGTATTTAGGACTAAAATTGTACTAGAAACAACTTTTTCTAATAAAATTTTTTGAATTTAGGTAAAACAATGCCATTTTTCAACATTTTTTAACAAAAATATAATTTTTGACAGATACCGAATGACAGATGGTGACAATTGAATATATAATTTTTAGTCTAATTTGAAGCAAAAACGATTACTAAGCTCATTAATAAAAAAAAGTTCCATATGGTGCGGACTTTAATGGTGACACTGTATGTGACAGCAACGCGCTTTACTACTGTAAGACAACGAAAACTGCTAGACCGTTGTGTAGTGATAATATCACGGTAATTTTGCCAATAGGAAATAGGAGTTAATGCTACCATAGAACGGTTTATAGCCATTATTGCTCAGAATACTCACAGTAATTATCAAGTTCTATTGGGGGTTCCTACTGGTTTTATATACTGTATTAGTTCCGACTGGCAATTGTAATGGAACTTGACATTAATCATAATAATATGCTACGGTTAATAAAGCATATACTTACCACTAAAAATCAGTAATGGAGTTCTCAAAAATTTACATAGCTCCTAGTGTGATATTTTCTGGTCGTTTAACATTGCATATAATTATGATGGGTTGTGCGAAATAAGAATGTTCTATTGCTTTATCTGACATGCAGACAGTTAGAAGACTCCGAACAACGATGTGACCTGTGCAACTGAATAATACGCGGCGATTGCCGATCGCTACAAACCCTTACCAACGTCTTGTGGATTATAGGTTCTAACGGATGCAATTCGTTTTTGGGGACTCTGTTATGCTTTCTTAATTGTAGAGAAAGCGCTTTACTGGGAAAAAAATGCGTCGCCTTGAGAAGATACAATTTATTTCTTAACAAAATTGCTGTATTAAAAGTAGTTCATTATTCAACGATACGGTGCTGCTAACGGAACTGATTACTACCAATAAAAACACTGTTCTAGCAAATCTGGGATTTACATAACACTAAAGCAGGTTTAATACACTAGAAATTTATTTAATATGGGTTAATACAAAATAAGCTATCCATACAAATTATGTCTTAGCAAACCTGTTGTATTAGATCATTTTCCTCAGTATAGAAAAAGCAAGTTATCCTTTCTGTTTCTGCCCCCTCAAATCCTCCTGTTGTAATTTTTACTAGTATTGCTTTACTGACAATAATGAGAGGTATCCTATCATACACAAGAATTTCTGCTCACTAATTTTTCCTTGTCGAACGTTCGAACGCTGAGATTTCAATCAATTCTCTAGGAATCACTCACAACGTATACCACGACTTTTGACTCCCCAACCAAGAACGTCCTACTTCGTGTATTTTCACCAATAAGTCTTGTCTTCTTTAAACGAAACTTGCTTCACATAATCATTCCATTTCTTGATTTTGTGGTGTTCTCATCTCGAAACTTCTCAAAAAAAATCTTCTCAATATACCTAATCTACTAATCTGCCTGTGTTACCAAAAGTATCTTTTTGTAATTTTGTGGTGGTTAGTGATTTTTTTATTGTTTCTGACATGGAGCAAAGGGACATTGTGGAGTTGGTTTTGAGATATCTGGTCAGTTGTTGACACCTGGATGATGGTGTATATTTTAGTTTAGTAGTAAAAACGAATAAATGTAAGTACATTTAATTTATTAAAATTTTTTAAAGTTCATGAGTTTGAAATTCAAAAATATGTGCATAGTTCGATGTAAAAATTGCCGGGTCATTTACCTCGAAATCGGAAATGTGAATCGAAAAAAACAAACAATTGAAATCAATGACATATCAAAAAGCCTTGAAAAATTTTAAAGGTCAAAATAGGATATTTAATTTATCGCTTATCATTAGAATAATTTGTGTAGTTTTTTTTTGGCAAGCTACTTCTACGCCCTTTCAGGTAAATAAATATAGTTTTAAAAAACTAAAAAACACGCTTTAATAATTAATCATACTAAAAAGCGGAAAATAAATATAGTTTAAATAATTCTTGAAATTTTTAATATAGGAGGAAAATAATAATGAACGATAAACATTAGTATTATTGTGAAAAAAGCGTGGGGCGCTTTGTGCTATATTTTTCGTATATCGAGCACCCCTCGCTTTTTTCACAATAATACTAATGTTTATCGTTCATTATTATTTTCTGCCTATATTAAGAATTTCAAGAATTATTTTAAACTATATTTATTTTCCGCTTTTTAGTCTGATTAATTATTACAGCGTGTTTTTTAGTTTTTTTTAAACTATATTTATTTTTCATTTTTTAGTTTGAGTTATTGTTAAGAAATTTTTTTTTAGTAGATTGAGCTAGATTAGTAGATTATTGCATTGTCAGCGGTTCTTGATAAGTCTACAAAATTTAAATTAAATCTGATCGTTTAAAGTGGGTCAAAATCGGGTTCAAAGAAGTCGGTTACAAACAAACATACATACAAACCCGAACAAACCCTATCGTTATGCCGAATTATATTTGCAAATTTTTGAAAATTCTGACATATTGACAGGTGTCAAATTTTGACAAGAGAATTTTTTGCGTATTTTTTTGAACTTTCCACCGTCAGTATATATGACCTTATAGTTTTTTCATTAAGGTTGAATTCTCAACGTCATTCAATCTATTGCCAACCTATAACCTATTTCGCGTTGATTTTTTGAGTTGATTATTTTAATAACTAACATTTAAAGAAAATCAATATCGTCGGTACATTATTTAGGTAGTATCTGATATATTACAAAAATATCAATTTATTTCATTGCTAATTTTGGGAGAATTGTATAGTGAAAGAACAATGAGTGACAATGACATAATAATGTTTAAAAAAATCTTAGCCGATATTTTTCGCTATACAATTCTCCTAAAATAAGTTATAAAATTCCTTGATATTTATTAAATATGTCAATTATTACCTATAGAATATCAAGTCGATACTGATTTTCTTTAAATTTTGTATAAAAGCTAGAAAACATAAATAAATCTACGCGAAATAGGTTATAGGTTGGCAAGCATGTTGATACTCCCACCTTAATATAATTTTTTTTAAACGATTTGACATATTGACGGCTGTCAAATTTTGACAGGAGAATTTTTTGCGTATTTTTTTCCACTTTCCACCGTCAATATACATACGACCTGATAGTTTTTTCATTAATATCATTTTTTTTACACGATTTGACATATTAACAGCTGTCAAATTTTGACAAGAGAATTTTTTGCTTATTTTTCCCGAAATCTCGGCATCGGATATCGGTATAGTGATATGACAATTAAAATCACACAACTTAAATCTGCGGATCTGCCATAATCATAATTCTATAAATATATTTAGTTTATATTATTATCTAGTAGAAGCGGGCTATATAAAAACAACCAAATATGTATTGTATATATTTTTGTATATTTCATTTTATCCTTTTTAAGAATTTTATAAAGGGTTTCTTTTAAATACTTTTTAATTGGAAAAAAGGTCCTTTCGGTGAGTTCCATAAGTTTATTAATATGCATATTAACCTTTGGTGCTTAAAAGTAAATAAAGTCAATACCTAAGTATAAATAAAATTAACTTTCACCTCTTAAGTGAGTAGGAGATTCGGAAATTACTTTTAAAATAGTCGTAACTAAAAGGTCAATTAAATAATACATGTTGTGTGCAAATGTGTTCTCGCGGAACTATTAAATATAAGGTACTGTTAAGACTCTGATGCAGGTGATGCTGATAGTGTAAATTTTTGTGATCACATTTTAATACCGAATACTATGGAATTTAAAAACTAGATAAGGTACGGATTGTGATTTGTTTTGCAGGAAAACTAAAAGCAGACGATCAGTATTAGGATTTCTGAACTTGACCTCCAAAAGGTCTAGACAAATAAAAAATTACCCATCATTTAAATTTAATGTGGTACAATAAAGAATCGAAATAATTATCGAATTGATCCTCGTAAATCTACTAAGTAATATTTAACATTATCCTATTAAATAATACACATCAACGAATATCTTTCACTTTCGGATATATGATCACACGCACCAACTATTATATAATTGGTTTTGTCTATACAATATAATAGCTATTTATTTTATTATCCATTAACTGCTACTGCAATCTGCAATTACCGCATGATAATCAGCTTTAATCTATTACGAAGTGTGTATAACCAGTACTAGTTCATCTATATCCGAAAGCCGTCCAAACAGTCTCGTCATTCCAATAGTGAAAGTATTATAAAATAAAGTGCATTAATTTTTATGAGTATTAACTAATTACAACCTCTCTGGAAAGCAAGTATGTGTATGGAAACTTACCTAAATAACTACAGTCAAAGGTATACTAAGTAGGTACTTGATAAGTTATTGGACAAATATTTTTGTTTAAAGGGGGTAGTATTATTATTTCAGGCCGAACCAATAAAATAGTAAAGAAAAAATAACAGCGACATATTTAATTGAAATGTTACATCATAATTTAAAACTATTAACATAAGCCAAAAAGGTTTTCATACACTACCAATACAATATATTCAATATTGATTATTTAGCAGAAAAATACAAAATCCTTTTAGTTGGACCTCCGTTGGAATTGATAACCTCGTATAGGTCTGATGGCCGTTTGCATCGCTTGGATTAGATGCTACTTAATTCAAGGTTCACCTTATCTCCAGATTTGGTTTGCACGCGTTGACTTTTTGCCTAAAGCTTGGCTTCCAGTCGAACAAAGCTAAGCCCTAGAATTATTCGGCTTATCTTGGAAATCTAACCTTAAACCATTGAAAAAAATAATATAACCTAAACGTCAGTCAAGTCCAAGTCAACCAAAACAGGAAAAATGGATTTATTAGAACTCATTGCTGATAACGATGAAGTCGACGAAATTAATTTGATTATTTTTGGTTTGCCTAGAAAAGTGTACAACAGGGCTGATTAATTTAAAAGTTTTGACCAAAAACCGTTTTTTATGTAGGTTGATTTTGGATGACGAATGAAAATGAAACGACAAAACAATTAGGGGAGAAAAGATTCGGTGCAAAAGTTACTAAAAAACTACCAGATTGACGCCGTTGTCAAACTTCTTGAAACCCTAGCTAAGTTTTACGGGTATTGACCCAATGCATTCCATTTTAATTTAAGGTGAGCTTAAGTATAAGGTTCGCCCTAGCTAATCTTTAACATTAAGCAAGGCGGTGCAAACGGCCATGAGATTAAACTTAATAAAACTAGTGTTAGTGAAATTAAATTTCATATCGAAAATATTTAAATAGGAGTAAACTGCTTATACAGTGTGTCCGCTTGAGTTCTGTACATATGGAAAACTTTTTTAATATTAATTTTACGAAAAAAAGTTACTCTTTATAAAAAGTTCTGCTTACTGAAAAAATAATATTAGACTATTCAATCTTGAGATAGTATGTACAGGATGATCAAAAAGTATCAAATCAAAATTGACCTACGAGAAAAGTACTCTTAATTTTAATTTGAGAGCAAAATGGAATAAGAAAATGTTGATTGGCATTAAAAATTATATCTATTTCTACTCTAAGTAGACTATTATTGAAAATTAAATTAAAAATTTAAATCTTAATTCTTAATGGCATGTGCATTATCTTGCCACCATTTCCCACCTGAATTTGAATTTCAACTGTCAGTTATGTTATTTGTCTGAAACATCGGTAGAATAATTAGATAAATATGCCGTTGAAATTGAGCATGCAAGATAAAATTGAAATAATTTTAATTGTTGGTGAAAATTACAAAACGTATCGGGAAACTGTCGAAATTTTTAACTACATATATCCTGATAAAATGATTTCTTTTACAACAGTAAGGAACATAGTGACTAAATTCAAGACCTTTGTAAGTGTGGAAAATAACTACAATAAGAACCGTGGACCAAGGGTTGCAAATAATGAAACTGTGAACCAAGTAATGTTGTCTGCAGTAGAAGATCCTAAAATATCATTGCGAAATAGGTCAACAACATTACCAAATGATGTAGGGAAAACTACGATTTTAAAAATATTACATGAAAATAAATTTCGGCCCTACAAACCAAAATTTATACATACCTTCAAGCCAGGTGATTTTGAGCGACGCTTAGAATTTTGTTTTTTAATACAAGGAGAGTTAGAAGATAACCCTTTCATGGCACGAGATATAATTTTTACAGACGAAGCAACCTTTACCTCGAACGGGACTGTAAGTTCACAAAATTGTCGTTGGTGGAGTGACGTTAATCCAAATTTCACTATACAGACATGTGATCAGTACTCATTTAAAACAAATGTGTGGTGCGGAATTTACAAAGATAGAATAATAGGACCTTTTTTTTCGACAAAATTTAAATGGTGAACATTAACATTTTTTAAATAATTATTTGTTTAATTTTATTCATGGACTTCAAATACTCGATAGACTATGGATATGGTACCAACAAGATGGTGCACCATGCCACAGTGCGAGGAATGTAAGACAATATTTAAATACCCTTTTTAATGGAAAAGTTATCGATAGATATTCTGACCTTTTTTGGCCCGCTAGGTCTCCGGACTTGACCCCCCTCGATTATTTCTTGTGGGGCTACTTAAAACAGAATGTATACCTACAAAGGCCATTTCAAAATGTTGACCATTTAGAGAGGGTAATTAGAGAGACAATTACAAATATAACTTCTGCCATGATTAGAAATGTTTTAAGAGAATTTTCTGCAAGAACGGCTAAATGTATTGAAATGGAGGGAGGATATGTCGAGGCAAATGTGCAGTGAGGGGTTAATGATTCATATTTTAATGTTTATTATTATAATTGTATTTTTCCAAAATAAATTATCATGTTTCTATTAATAATTATTTAAATGCGTCATAATATTACTACAAAACAGGGCTAAAGAATCAAAGGTTACGCTTTGAATAAAAATAATTGATAAATGTTTATTAGCTTGAATTGCATACAATGATTAATTATAAATCATTTCAAAAAATTATATTTTTTGAAATGTCAAATATATTATTAATAATAGTCTACTAAGAGTAGAAACAGATATAATTTTTAATGCCAATCAACATTTTCTTATTCCATTTTGCTCTAAAATTAAAATTAAGGGTACTTTTCTCGTAGGTCAATTTTGATTTGATACTTTTTGATCATCCTGTACATACTATCTCAAGTTTGAATAGTCTAATATTATTTTTTTAGTAAGCAGAACTTTTTATAAAGAGTAACTTTTTTTCGTAAAATTAATATTAAAAAAGTTTTCCATATGTACAGAACTCAAGCGGACACCCTGTATAGGTCTCCATCTACGTATATGAAATCCATTTTCGATGATTTAGAGACTCATTATTTAAACAAACTCACTAACCATATCGATACTTTCAGGTGATATAAACATAAACATTTGCAATCTTCAGAACATATCCTATCCAACAATTTGGGTATTTATCAGTAATTAATAATCCTATAAGGGTAACAAATGAGTCTTCTTTATGCTTAGACCATATTTTTATAAGAAAGAAACTGAAAAATAGTTCTTTGAAATTCTCATCTCACTTCTTTTAATCGTTCTAATTTTAATAATATAAAAATTACAACTTCTATATCTGTGAGGTAAACTTAACAAAATATTTAGGAATTACTATTGATAAACACACCGGCGTAGCTAGGGGGGGGGGGGGGGCATCGGGGCATTTGCCCCCCCCCAAGAGCCATAAAAAAAAGGAATTATCAACAGTATTTCAAAAACAATATTTAAATTTAATTTTTTTGCCCTTTTAAATTTAACGTAGGTAGGCTTACTTTGAGAAACAACGCGTCTGTTTTGGTCATCACATCCCCGTCGTCTTGTTTTATGTGACATTCGCGGATCTGGTGTCTGGTGGTGTAAATTTCCTTTTCTCTCTTTTATTTACGTAAATAAGACAAACTAAGATATAAACATCGTAGGAAAACCTAGGTAATTACGTTTGGTTGTGGTTTGTTTGTAGGACTTCTAGATTATTTCAGTTGCGGATTGTACTTAGGCGATTACGTAACAATTATAGATAATAGAAAAATTTAGCAAAATTTGGGCGTGGTCCAAAAAAATTTTTACACCTCTATGCAACTATATGCCCCCCCCAAGACAATATCCTAGCTACGCCACTGGATAAACATCTTAAATGGGGAGCACATATCAATTATTTGACAAACAATATTAGAAATTTAATTCATAAATTCTATAGTTTTTAAAAAGGTGGTTGGCAAAGAAAACTTCGTTATACATAAATTTTATATTTTAAGAGGAATTATTGACAGAAAACTAGGGTTCTCCATATACAGGGTGATTCAAAAGTACTTTGACAAACTTCGGGAGGTTATTGCTGGCAATATTTTAACACGAAAAGTTCTTATAAACAGTGGTCCTTGGCGACTTCGTTACGGAGATACAGGGTGTTGAAATGTTAAAAGAAATAGTAATAATTTTTAAATAACTCCTTAACGAGTTATTTTTTTTTTATGAAATTTTGTGAATTAAATAAGCATGTAAGGACACTTATTTTCAAAGTACAACACGTTCGTAAATTTAACCAGTGGCGTCGGTACAAAATGTTACTATCATATTTTTTGTGAAAACTATGCTACACCACTGACTTATTTTATTTTAACTTTTTTCTTATAAATCCCCCCTTTATTTAGAACAAAAAAGATCACGTGTGTTTTTTTGATACGAGGGACGGTTTAAGCGTAAATGATTATTTTATTTGAATATACACAAATATTAAAAAATGTGTTTTAAACTGATCAACCACTCAAATATTTATTACAGTATTTTAACGAATACCTACATACATACTTACTAAAAAACAAATATGTATATGCCTAAGGAAGGTATCTGAGGATGCCTCTTTTCTAAGTATAACACGTTTTCAGTGGCATACATATTTATTTATTAGTATGTTATTTTTTAATATTTTATATTTTGACAAGGCGGCTTTGGAAATGCTTTTTTTGTCGATAAATTAAAATATATTTGACAGTTAGTTACCACTGAGTTTTATTTCTTCAGTTTTGTTATTTTTAATGGTAACTAACTGTCAAATATATTTTAATTTATCGATAAAAAAAGCATTTCCAAAGCCGCCTTGTCAAAATATAAAATATTAAAAACTAACATACTAATAAATAAATATGTATGCCACTGAAAACGTGTTATACTTAGAAAATAGGCATCATCAGATACCTTCCTTAGGCATATACATATTTGTTTATTAGTAAGTATGTATGTAGGTATTCGTTAAAATACTGTAATAAATATTTGAGTGGTTGATCAATTTAAAACACATTTTTTAATATTTGTGTATATTCAAATAAAATAATCATTTACGCTTAAACCGTCCCTCGTATCAAAAAAACACACGTGATCTTTTTTCTTCTAAATAAAGGGGGGATTTATAAGAAAAAAGTTAAAATAAAATAAGTCAGTGGTGTAGCATAGTTTTCACAAAAAATATGATAGTAACATTTTGTACCGACGCCACTGGTTAAATATACGAACGTGTTGTACTTTAAAAGTAAGTGTCCTTAGATGCTTATTTAATTCACAAAATTTCATAAAAAAAAAATAACTCGTTAAGGAGTTATTTAAAAATTATTACTATTTCTTTTAACATTTCAACACCCTGTATCTCCGTAACGAAGTCGCCAAGGACCACTGTTTATAAGAACTTTTCCTGTTAAAATATTGCCAGCAATAACCTCCCGAAGTTTGTCAAAGTACTTTTGAATCACCCTGTATAAGACTTTAGTAGAATCTCAAATAAGATACGGCATAATTGAGTGGGGTGGGATATACAAAAACTCGTTAAAATGTGGTTCAAAATTATATCCTAAAAATAATCTATAAAAAAAAACACTACTCCATACATTTACTCTACAATTCAGAAATCCTAAATGTTCGATCACTGTATATATTATCAACTGCTATATTAACACATAGCATACCCGCAATCATATAAACGGACAATTCCTAACAGTAGTAAAAATGTTAATTTAAAATTTATTCCTTACTTAGCTCCAAAAATTTATAATGGTCTACCACTAGAAATAAGAAATATTTCAAACAGTAAAAAATTTATTGCCTTGATTGCATTTGAATAAGGTATATAATATACTACTTTAAATTACTCGTATTCTTATATTATTATACAGGGCCGAATTAAGGTCGTTTGACGCCTTAGGCCAGACAAATTTTGGCGCCTATTTTTTTCAATTTCGAAATGGATTTTAAAAAATTGAGCGCACGTAGCCAGGATTTCTTCTCGGGGGGGGGGGGGGGGCACCGAGATGGTGCCGAAGGCGCAAAAAAGATAGCGCCGCAGGCGAAAATTTTTTGGGTGCCACGTCCTTTTTTGAATCATGGTGCTTGCTTTTCAAGGGGGAAAAATATAAAACACAACACAAAATCCTCAAGAAAAGCACAAAAACAAACCCGGTAATAATTGAGGTGCTATTTGGGTCTCGTGCCCCCCCTATACCCGCGCCTGCATTAAAAATAAATCTGATTTTTTTCTTATTGGGTTTATATTGTATTAAAATTTTAAACAAATATGTATTTTTATTATATAGGTACTATATCTACTAGGTATACTTACATGACAAACTGTCACAAAGAAAATTTAATAGTGTAGGAAATGTTTAATGTGTCCTATATTGTCGAAATCAGAGCTCTAATAATATATGGATATTTCGCATGAAATTAATTTTGTTTTTGTAAGTTTTATAAGTATCGTCTGGAGTTTCGTGGGGGGGGGGGGCCCTTCCCCTAGCTACGTGCCTGGCGAGTCATGATACGGATGATCAAATTTGTGCCTAAACGTAATCTCGTAAAAATATGTTTTTCAAGCGGAAATTTGCACGTTTTGTTGAAGAAAAAACTCATAGATACATGTAAGTACCTACTCAGGGAAAATTATAAAACAAAAAATAGAAGTATAAACAAGCAACTTAACATTAATGAATAATGTATACAAAATGTGAAATGAATAAAACAATTAACTCAAAATATCATAACTTAATAAGAGTTTGGTAGTTTCCAAAGTTCAAAAAAACTAATCGACTAATCCAGCTAATTAGGATTCAAAAATATAAAACACATAAAAACACAAATTCAGCGCTAAGAATCAGATGATATTGGTAGATTGGTTCCTTATAAATACACAAAATGATATAAATTAAAGTATAGGGATTACTTCTAAAACATCATTTCAATAACGACTCGTTATTAACGAGATCAATGACATCAACAAATAAAATAATATATGTAAATGTTCTGAGCAAAAAATATAAAGGTAATAAAAGAACAGTTTTTGTGGCCCAATGCCCAACAACTTTTATTAAAGGTAATTTTTAAAATAACGACATTAAGAGTATTAAGATACTAGAAATATTTTTTTCGACATTTTTGACCTGAGAAATTTTGAATAATGTCGTTGAAGGAAGTTGATTCCACAAGATCTGATAACTTAAATAGTCTTAATACTTTAATTTAGAATATTTTTGTTTAGATTGGAATGTGTAATGTTCTTTATACTTTATAGGTATGATAATTAGCAATTATGCCATAGTTTAAATAGTGATTTAAATATATAAAATAATAGGTACAATGAAATTCGTTAAAAAGCCGCGGCGCCTATTTCGTTCGTGGCGCCTTAGGCCATGGCCTATTTGGCCTAGTGGTTAATCCGGCCCTGTTATTATATATACTCTATATTAATAATAACATTAATGTTACTGTATTATTATTTAGAATTAAATTTTGCATACAGGGATTTAGTTCTCCAGGTGCAAAATTAAAAAATCCTATAAAAGTATAAAAACATATATATAATATAAATTATGTAGACATTTCTTTTCAGCAATATGTAATAAGCCATTCAACATACTTGCAACCAGCTTTCTTGTAATTTCTGGAAGCATGGTATCCCACTCGTCTATTATTCTATTTGTTAATTGTTCCTTGTTTGAAAATTTGTGTTTGCGAATGTGTCGTTTTAGATCATTCCACTAATGTTCGATGGGCTTAGTGGAACGTATAAAAATGATTGGTTCCCAAAACTTAGGAGGCTTTGAAACTTATTCCCTAACAAACTCTTACCGTTTTCTGCGATTAATAAATAAAGGGTTTCTTTTGAAGAAGTAGTCCAAGCGTAAAGTGGAGTTAAAAGAATGGGAAAGAAAGAAAAAACTAAAAGTCTTCCTCCACAAAATTTAATAGAATAAAATTCTTTAAGGGTCTCTTCATGTTTCGAACGTAGAAACGTTCATCATCAGGAGACAGAAAATATATTTATATAGTGCTGATAGTTTCAGCAGAAGAGAAAATGGCGAAGGACCCTAATGGAGCTTTTATGGAATTCAAAAATGATGTGTAACAGAGACATAATATGGAGAAATTGATAAAAGTTAAACATGCTGAGTATGTGAGAAGTCAGTAAATGGGGTCTAAACCAACCAAATAAATTTTGTGAAGGAAGACTTTTAGTTTTTTCTTTCTTTTCCATAAAGGGTTTCTGTCTGGTGTGTAACCAGCCCTGGGGTAAACAATTTCTCACGTTATTCCAAAATTATTCTCTAATTTCTTCGGCAATTTTTGGTGAACTTTTCTTTAGATCTTTAATTATTTCTACAATAATACTGGTCTCTTCACGTGGACTTGACATGGAGTTAATTTCTTAGGTCCATCGGAACAGGTCGAATCTTATACGAACCACTTGATTTGTATTGGTATGTCCTACTGAATTATTGCATGTGTTTTTCCAATAATTTTTAGGGACGTTCGGGTTTGTGCTGTGCTTGTTCCTGCACAATAAGGCGATTATTTGGTTTTATTGGAAGCTCGTATTTCTTTCAATATCTATAAGCGGATCTAATATTCTAGTCCAATCTGCAACTGCTTCACACAAGTTTCATAAACTGTTTTCCCTGTAATTGCCTGCTGATTACCTGTCTCTACGATTCAAACGTATGTTTGTTCTATCGTTCCCCGATCGTTTACATTTGAATGTCAATTCACCATTTCCAAATGGTGAGAGTATAAGGAAAATATATATTAATTTTATTCATACCCAAAAGTAAAAACGAGATCTGAAGAAAGCAAATCAGTCTGCGTATGCAGCGGAATTGGGAAGTTTATCTTCCAAACCTGTAGTGAAAGGTGATAATTTCGGTACCTTGATTTTTTAGGTGATTATATTTTGGCAAATTAAATGTAATGAAGCAAATAAATTTTGGTAAGTTCTCTTTCTTTAATGTTTTTATGTGACCCAGTTCAAGGTAAAGCATACAGCTACTTATAACTGACCATCGCCGAGTCAAAAATAAAGACGTTTCTATTTACCTGCAATGTCCTGATCAGAGAACGTCCTGATTCACTTCCACGTAGTGGCAGATAATAATTAGTGGGTATTTAATTTTTTGAATTGTCGATAAGATTTAAATTTAACTTTAAGTTCACTAGTAACTTACTTTAACAATATCTAATAGTTATTATGAACTTTCACCACATTCCTTCCGTCTTATTTTTCCATCCATCAATAAATTGTATACAATCCAATCAACAATAGCTATATATTTATTTAATGCCATTTGTGGGTAATTATGCCGACAAAACATTTGGTACCTACGCTACTTAATCAACAAGTTATTTTAAATATGATTATTTACCTCTTGATCACGTGACAAGTGACTGTCACTTAACAAATCAGGTATCTGAATTTAAAAGACTGAGAGACTGTTAACTTTTAAAAACATATTATTATGTTTTATAGTTGAACATTTATCTTGAAATAAATGGTTTAATTTAAATCGGATTGCTTTCTTTTCAACCGTGCGAGCAAAATTTATTTGCATCAAAGAGGGCCTTGCATCTAAGGACGTAATGCTTAGCCGTAGAGCTTAATACCTGTTGGGTGTCAGTAACTACCTGAATTAACAATTAATCAGTTATTCCGTTATCTCTGACAGTCGTTACAAGCCATTTGATTCATCGCTAACTTTTCCAATTTCTTGAACAATTCACACAATGGGCTTTACGGAATAGCACAAAACATTCATGGTTGAAGCGTATTTTCGAAACGCGGTTAGAGTAAATGGTGAGTGGCAATACAATCCGGTTTTGTGAATAGACGATTTTCACGAACATTTTCCTAACGTAGTTTTTATTGCTGGATATTTTTATCATTGCCTGAAAATTTTCCTCATTTAAAGAACACTATTTTTAAAACACCAGTTGCAAATTTAGAACAATTACAAGAAAGGATTATCCAAGAATGTGGTAACATTTCTCTAGAGATGCTGGTCAACACTTTCGAAAATATGAAGAGACGTGTGAATTTATGCTTGGAGCATGGCGGTGGCCAATTTCAGCAATTTATGTAATTATTTTTCTTTTTCTTTCTGTATATTATTACTTTGTTAATTTTGTAAACAACAAAAATAAATTTGTATTTGTCAACTTATTTTATTACTCATTATAATATCATATAATAATATAAATTTGAAAAAATTTTAACTTAACTTAGATTTGGTTAGCTATATCGTCCCCATATCATTGTGATCTGAACCAAGCCCTACGTTTTTTAATTCAAGTCCTCTTTGATGCAAGTAATTTTTGCTCGCACGGTAAAAGTACGGAGTTTGAATTTATTTGGTTACTTTAAAATGGTATTTTATTAACGTCGTGTCAATTTGACTTTGATTAACAAACCTCAGACCCAGACATCGCTCATTCACCCAACCACCTCGTTAATACCCTTTGCCTTGCCCTTGGCCTGACGACTTCTGTGTTTCTCTTCATATACATCGAAGACGACCATGTTTGGAGTCCATTTTTGTTTATCCCACTAATAATTACCTACAAACATTTTAAAGGCACTATGCTATTTTTCTCTTTATAAATTAATTCAATTATCCTTTAAAATCGGAATGTTTCATTGTACTATAAAAGGGGTTCTTTCTTTATCGCCTGTTGATCTTCTTTTGTTAAATTCTTTCATGGCTGTTTACGATACATATTATGCAAATTCTAATGTTTTATGGGGGAGAATTGATTGAAAAACTATTAAATTTTTCTGTATTTGATTGCAAAATCTATACTAGAACAACTCTGGTATAGTATTCAACATGAGATATGAATGGATATTGGAGATTTTAATGACTTAAAGGGCATCTGTCAAATATATTAATATGTATCAAAAAATATCTTTTTTCTACTCCTTACTCGGTAGGTACTTCATTTTGATACTGATTTGAGGGAGGTAAGTAAATACTTACCTCCCTAGGGAAGTACAAAGTACGCCAGCATAGAATTCTCGGTGACTCTTTCATCACTTGCATTAATACTGCACTAATCCTTGAAGTCCTTGTAACACCGATTGTACCGTTCCTTCGATTTCTGAGGTAATAGAGCAGCGCAAGCTGCATTCGCAACTGCATCGATATCCATTTTTTCGATTTCTTAAAAAAACTGACACTGACAGAACGTTTGTTTGATTATGAACATTATGAATTCCATAGCAATTAACGTGTCAACACTAGGAAACCTGTCATACATACAGGGTAGTTCAGTTGGATAGCTCAAATTATAAAATTAAAACTATGTTCTTGACTGGTGAGTATCACCTGCCTCCCTTGTAGTGTAAATAACTATTTTCTACTACTGTATAGATAAGTTAACTTTCGGGCCCTAGCAGCACGACAGATAACGAAAGTAACCATTCGAGTTACCTGAATATTATACGTTGCTAGCTATGTTAAGTATTACTTTCGGTGCCAGGACAAAAAAAATCGAACTGACAGACTCTGACAGTACTCAAATAACTAGTTTTCAACAATACTCAAATAACTAGTTGTCATGGATTATTTTATAGGTGGAAAAAGAAACTTATTTTATCATTTTAATTTGAATAAAATCAAAGTTTATGACTTAATAATATATTGATCAGAGAACAGTAGTAGAAAAAATTTAATACATTACACGATGCGAAAGCCTCTTTTGGTGGTCGGAGGTATTAAATCACCTCGGCTTTGCCTCGGCAATTCAAAAACCTCCTCACACCAATAAATCAACTTTCACATCTAGTAATGTAAATAACTATAATATCACTTTAGATAACTACCTAAGTCATCCTTGCAATCCTGCAAATAATGATGATAAGAGATTTATCTTTTTAATTTGTTTCTGAATATCGAAATAACTGAAAAAGCTGAAGCATAGCTTTTTTAACAAATCTTGAAACGAAAACTACGATCTACCGATATTATTTATGTAACAAGTAATAATTCCTGTTATCAAATATTCCTAAAAAAGGAAGAAACCATAAAAAAACATTGTGGAAAATGGCAGACAGAAAAGTATGAACTATAAAAGATATGTAGCTAACATATTATGTATGTTTAATTAAATTATGAAGTGGAAAGGAAGTTCTGGATAACCTAAAAAAGGTGCCGGGATTGTAAAATATTTATTCACTGACGATGATGATTTTAATAATTCTGAAATTACTCAATACACTCACCACAACTTTACGTCGCAAATAGCAGACAATGTGGTTACGAAGTCACACTGGCAAAAGCCATCAAGAGTTAATTAAAAAAAAAAGAACTTGCCTTTCTGTTTTTTAACAAATTCTGACGATTAAGTTATCTATAGGGGTCCCATTCACTGGACGATTATCAAGCAACCAATTTCCACCACCACCCACCAAAAAATGTCCTGGCAAACTGGTTGCTCAGGAACTTCTTATTATTCCAAGCAATTTGGTTGTCAAGGACTTTTTTTAAAGCAACAATATTTGATACGGGACTTCCATGACAAATATTTATAAACCACCAATCAGATCATTCGTTTATCCGGGCCTTTTTGTACAATGAAGAGAAATAAACTCTGCATGAAAAATGACTAAAACCCGGTACTGGTGTCTACTGTTTTACCTAAGCATACATTACTGTAAAATAGAACTTGTAATTTAATAAATTTGTAGGTACCTACGCATACATCTCTAATTATACGAACTTAACCGAAAAAACGGTACTTGGTTATTAGCAGAAAGACAGACTAGGTCAGTGTCAGTAAAATTTCTTTAAATAATTTCATTTTTATCGATTATTTGGCACGCGGCACACTTTTTATCCAGCGATGTTTTAGTACCGGTTCACATTTTACTATTTCCGTCTTATTTCAGTTCTTTCATAATTCGTTGCCTGAGAACCATATAGTGACCTATAAAGGGGCTACAAGAGGGCGCCCCCCTTCTCTAATGAAAAAGCTTTTGTTAAATTAATTTTTATTTGTCTCATGTTTTTATGCCTAAACTTATATTGGTGTTAGCCGTTATATTTATATAAGTTTAGAATAAACTGTTGCTCAATTATATGGGCTGATTCGCATTATCTGTCAAATTAAAATTTTTTCCAAAAAATAATTCAAAAGTAGGGTTATTTCTGAAAGTACCGAAAAAGTTATTAAAAAAAGTTTTTTTAAATGCAGTTTCTAGCCCACATGCAAAATTTTAACTGCATAAGATATTTTTGATTTTTTACCCATAATTTGTAAATTGCACCACTTTTGCAAAATAAGACTCAACGCAACCTACATAAAACTTCTTAGTTTTGACAATGCTTTATTTCAGATACATTTTCTTTAAAGTATCGCCATATTAAATGTGTGTTTTCCTACAAAATCAAAATTGGGCTATTAAAATTTGGTCGCATCGGATGCAAAGTTTATTTGTTTTTGACCCTGTATAAGGTAACTTCATAAAATAAGTATTTTTGAAAACGTAGTTGGTGTCTGAAAGTAATACACCTTAATATTAAGACAAAAAGAACACAGTGTCATGATTAAAGTGTTTATTAAGTGGAAAAAATTTTTAGTGGTGGGTAAAAAATCAAAAAAATTGTCTTATGCAGCTGAAATTTTGCATCTACGCTAGAAACTCCATTTAAAAAACTTTTTCTGATAACTTTTTTCGATATTTTCAGAATAACCCCACTTTTGAATTATTTTTTGAAAAAAATTAAAATTTGACAGATACCTAATGCGAATCACGTGACTACTATTTTTTTGTTTAATTGTCATCTCGATCGAAGCAGAACTTGATGCCAAAGTCAAATTTCGAATAAAGCCATTAATAAAAAAAATCCCATATGATGCGGACTTTACTGGCCACACTGTATAAAAGATAAATAGGTAGGAGCCATTATGGGGACGTTGCGTAACCGGTACCATTCGATTCACTGAATACCAAAAAAAGGTGCGTATTATAAAACGACTTTCTCCAATACCAATTTCTCTCGCTTATACCAAGGCAAAGATCACCATTTTTGCTGGAAGAGAGAATTAAGCGGTTGTTTTGATTCAGTAAGTTTTCTGTAAAATATACACATAATGTATTATAAAATTTATATCTAACTTTTACTTTCATAATTTATAATTATAACGGTACCTGTCTACCTGTTATGCGTTTACTACCTTGATAATAAACGAGTAGTATAATTTATGATCTCCTTTTTCTTTTTAAGGTTTTACAACCTCGTTCAAATTGCCTTCCGAAGGAACCATTTAAATAATGATACTAATATAATAGTATATTATTAACCAAGGTTTAGACAGCCATCATTATTGCCCGAGCGTCAAGTTTAAATCACGAGGAGCGGAGCGACGAGGGATTTAGGGCGCGAGGGCTATAGGCTGTCTAAACCGTGGTTAATATACTTTTTTTTCCACTACTTTTATTTTGTACAGTATTAATAAATTATAAAAAATATTAGGTAGGTATAAATATATATTTTAATCAAGTTACCTGCTTTGGCATATTGGCAAGATAATTTGTTCTCTTGTCAGTTGGCTTGGCGTCACCTTTCATGTTATTTATTGGGGAATTAACAAATCAAGTTACCGGGTTTTAAATAGATCGGTCAATAATGGATTTCAATGCATTATTATTGACCGTCGTCAATAGCAACTGAGAAGGGAGAGAAAAACGATTTCTGGCGTTAATTAATCGGTCAATAATGGCGATGTTATAGGTTAGTAGTGGAAAAATATTATTATGTTTATTTTTTCTTCTCGGGTATACCAGGACAACCACTCTTAACAGTAGGTACGGAAAGTTGTCCACTTAATTGCTACCCTTAGGCCCAAATTATTAATGTCCTGTTAACACTAACTGTAGGATAACTTCTAAGGATACCATTGTTGGAACAATTGTTGCCATGGAAGTTATGTGGCTGTTAGTACTAACAGGGCATTAATAATTTGGGCCTAAGACACTATCGATTGGCTAATAAGCCGGCGATTTGAATATTTTTTATTGAACATATCACGCACTTCCCTATGACTACTTTTATCTACACAACCCAATATAATCAAAATATATATGCGTTCATCTTCAGCGATGCGCATTTTGGATGTAAATAATATCAGCAAAGCAAAATTTAAATTTCTTTTTAATATCCACTGACATTTTTTGACACCTCAAACTTAAAATAGCAAATTGTTATTGTCAATGAACCTATGAATAAAAATTAAGCAATTACTTGAAGCAATTACTTTTTAGTAAAAGCCATTGCTTGACTAGCAAATGCTATAAGTAAAAGCGATTGCTAGATCTGGATATGAATAAAATTTTGAAGCAATTGCTGTTTTTCTTACACTTCTGTAGCAAATGCTTATTCAACACAAGTTCAGACGTGGCTTATCCACTTGTTCAGATTATAGATTTTTTTATGTTCAGTTTGGTGCCTAATTTGCAAAAGAGTTGACGTAAATACAACAACGTTGGTCTATTTATTTAGTACGATAGTAATCTGTTACGTTTTTGTGGAAAATAGAAAACTTATATTTGTGATATGGCAGATTTCAGTGAAAATGAGGAAAGTGATAGTAGTGATGAAATTAAAGACAAGCAATTGATATTCGTTCACAAATTAAAGGAACATAAATAAATCTCTCTGACCACAACCGTTTAGCTTCCACAACAGCTTCGGCACTTGTAGGAAATTTATTAAAAATATTGGCCTTCTCCAAAACTGCCTCCATTACAGAAGTGTATGTCTTACAGATAGTAGTTTGGTGAACACCAGGTTCTTCACCTACAGAATTTTGAATGCCCGGATCCGACAATTTCCGCAGAAAGACTTTAATCTTATTTAAAGGCGACAGTGCACCCCTCGCCTTTTACCAGTAGGTATCGGTCAAAAAATAATTTGCCAATCACTCAACATTTTCGTAGTCAAATCGATATAACTTTCTCATATCTGCAATTTTTACGTACAGTGTAGATTTTTCTTTTACGGACGTTCATATATTCAGCATAATTGAAGACACAAATTAAGAGCAACGCACGTGTATGCCGCGGAGAACTAAAGTTGACTGCTACCAAGCAAATGATGCAGGGGTCGACCTACCTTAAAAAGTTTAAAGCAATCGCTGCACTAGAAAAAGCAATTCCTTAATTTATTCATCACATTTTAAGCAAACGATAGCGATTGCTACTATTTTTTAAGAAAAAGCATTTTTAGAAGCAATTCCTGCACTTTTAAGCAATTGCTGGACGCAAAAGCAATTACTTTATTTTTTATTCATTGGCTTTTAAGAAATTACTTCGATTTTATAAGAAATTTTAATTCATTAGGCTCAATGCCTTAAAGATTGTGACTGAGTTCAGAACGTTGCTAAGTCGAGAAACCTATCAATGGTGCATACCAGCATTAAAGTGTTAATATTTCGTAAATGGTTGAAGATAGGTATAGGGTATGATTTATGAAAGATGTCTAGAATTGATTGTAGAATGTAAAAATGAAAAATATACAATATGTTATATTAAAAAAATTAAAGTTGATACCTACAAGTAGCATTTTTATAATCATAAGTTATATCACAAGAGGTGAATATTCTAAATAAAATATTTACCTCGAGTGGTATATGTTGAGATTATATACCAAAAAAAAAGAAAAAATACAACGAAATGCAAGATTTTTAAAATGATTTATGTAGCTACTAGAAAAACGGACAAAACGAAACAAAACCTAAACAATTGACAAAGTAATAAAACTAACAGAAAATTAGTTATAAGTATTATTGTTAAACACACAGTTATTATAATAAACAGTAGTGGCTTGCTGGTGTTGCTGGAAACTCTTCGAGCTGCAAGAGACTGGAGCTTCGTGTTGGTCCAACCCATTAGTTGGAGGGTGACCTCTTGAATAGTGTTTTCGTGATGAGTTTTGTCCATCTGCAAGTATGGCTTTATGGATGCAGCACTCCTATGTCCAGTTATTTTTATAAGAGTTTGTTTGCTCACACCTGCTTTGCTTAATGTAGAGACAGCTGTGGCTCGATTGGAATGCCGATTCCATTTTTAAAAAAATGTGACATGGATCTGACAACATCAAAAACTTGATTTGTTGAAAGGGATTTTTGTTATTATAGAAACGGTCTATAGCAACCATCAAATATTTTAAACTTGTTATGATGTTGTTATGCATTGGCATTGTTGTGGCAGGTGGCCCGGGGTATATCCACTTATGCGGGGTATATTCAGTATAATATGCATCTGATTGGTCGCAAAACAGCGTTTAATTGGTCAGAATCGGATTGAGGTATATAATCCACAAAAATTAATTTGATGGGTCCGATTGATTCTCGATCAGGTGGGCGGTATTCTATATAGACGGCTGATCCGTTTTTTATCATACATGTGTATAGCTACTCAAGTAGTTACATATTTTGTGGTTGGTACGGGCGTACCACTGGCATTTAAATGTTTTTGTCCACAATTTGCAATTTGTACAATGTTGAAAATAATTTAAATTACTTTAATAAATTATAAATTAAATCTAAAGCCTAACTAATAAACGTCTTCTTTTATTGCAGATAATTAAGATTAGAATCTAACATGGCTCAATTAATAAATTCTACCCAATCCGTAGTTCTGCAAGCTTATGATTATTACCTATGGACTTTGACGTTATCAGGTATGTAATTTTAGTTTATTACTTTTTAATAATTATTATTGAAGGTATAGGTATTACAATTTTTGTACAAGGGACACTAGCCAATTTTATTTTTTATATAAGCGCCTTATAGAATATACTACATTGTTTACGTTTTAAAGAAATCAAAGATTCCCTCGTTCACAATGTGCCTGGTCAGCTGTACGGTTCACGTATGGTCCACTTTACTTAACACGTGCATCAAAAAAAGCGCTGTTGCCAAACCCTCCGTTAAGTCACATATTAAATTCATAACATTAATAAAATACACGTTTTACATGTGTAAATTCAGATAAATTACAAATGCTAATAGGATACTATAGGTACAAAAAGTTTTTGTTTTGTTGGTTTAAATAACGATTGTTTCAGGTCTTTGTATTTAGTACCTACTTATTTTAGTTCCATGGTGACAAAATCGAGAATGATATCGGCAACCTCGCTTTCCTATCCTAGTAATAGAATAAACCCTTCTTTTTTTTCTGCAAGTAATTGTAGCACTTTAGGGCGATTTAAAAAAAAAACATTTTTTTAAATACGTAAATATTTAAAAAATATTTCAAATATTTGTCATCTTAAAAGAAAAAATTCTAGGTCAAGAATAAGTAGAAACGAAAGTTAAACTAATATTATAATATTATAATTTTGGAAATATTTCGTAATAGAAAAGTGTTAGAGTTTATTTTTATAACAGTTTTCACTATATATAATTAAATAACGCAATAAGGTTTCTCTAGAATTGTGGAAAGTTATGCCTTGTCAGTAATTTAACCAGCAAGTTCAGTGATTTTGCACAATTTACGTAATTACTTGATATTAATAAAATTCAAGAAAATTACCATGTCGGACGTCCATTGTCTTTATTTTGTTATTTAACACAACGATTCTATTAGTTAGTATCTCTAACCGTTTTCAAGTGTCGAAGTTTGAGTTATTTATACAACATATTATATATTTCTTTTAATACTCTCGGGTATCTATAGTTGTACAAATTTATAACTAAAGGGTATTATATGCACTTAAATTTAGCCAAAATATGCGCATATATATGCCTTGTTTGCCCTAAAAATATGCCGTTATTTGAGTTTTTTTACCAGATATACATACTACATACTGGTATACAATATTTCTTAATTTATTATAGTAAAATGAGGTAAAGAAACACATTGGGTTCTAAAAAATATATTTTTTTTTTAAATGCAAAAAAATAAAATAAACAATTTTTTAACCTAAAATTGTATAAAAGGCATTTATTACTAAGTATTTTTCAAAATTATCGGCGTTGTGGTCTAGTGGTTAGTGCAGCGGCCTCACAGATCGAAGGTCCCGGGTTCGATCCCCGGTGCCGGCAACGTCGATGTTAAATTTGGAATTTGGTTTAAGAGGTGCGCCGTCTTTCGGAAGAGACGTTAAACTGTGAGTCCCGTGTCATGGATGTTGGCACCTTAAAGAACCCTACCCTCGACAAAGAGGGATTCGGCAAAATTACCAGATAGTGTTTGACAAAGTCCCTGGCGTCGGTGATTGGCCTCGTTGCGGAAATAGGCCGACGTAAAATAAAAAAAAAATAAAAAATAAAAATTTCAAAATTTTCAAGTAAAAAGGATTGTCTTCTATTAATAAAAATATGTTTATACAAAGAGAAACTTCTTTAAACATCTACTGATGTAATCGGAGAATGCTGCAACTTAGGTAGCAAAATATAAGGCCAAGATACAACTTCGTAGGCTGGTTTACCCTCATAAATGATTTTTACTGCAGTTAAGTATTTAAATCCTTCATTCTTTTTTACAGTTACATTCAATTTATTCCTTACTTGACCTTCTACCTTCTACTTTACCGGGAATGTTGTTACATTTAGCGGAAAAAGTTTCAACAATACTAATTGAGTCTCTTAAACTTAAATTTCTACTCTCCAACGAGGATATTATGTTATATATATATTATGTATAACCAAATTGTAAATATAATTATTATAATCTTCAGATTGGAAAATCCCTGAATTTGCCCATATTTCGCCTTTTATTTATAACAATTTTTAAAAGTGCAAATCAAAACAATTTATATTTTCAATTTCAGATGAGAGAACGAAAGGATGGGCCCTCGTAGATTCACCCATTCCAACCCTGCTGTTTACACTCCTGTACCTTTTTTTAGTATGGATAGGACCTAGATATATGGAAAATAGAAAACCTTTTAAATTAACACCATTATTAGTACCCTATAATATGTCAATGGCAATATTAAATGGATATATTGCAGTGCAGGTAAAAGAATAGTTAATTACACAACAAAAGCATATAAAAAAGTAATCTGATGAAATGAAAAAAACTCTTCCGATTTTATTAGATTAGATTAGATAGTTATGCCCATAGTAATTGGTTTAGTAAAAATTATTTTTAATTCCTTTTTTATTTTAGTTATTAACTGCGTCAACAAGGCTGAGATATAGTTATATTTGTGAACCATGTAGACAAAAACATAACCCCGACGAGTTGCAGGTAGGTCCCAATAGATACAATTCTTTATTCATTTTTCATAAAAATTAACATTTATATTATATATATTAACAATTAATAACTTTATCTACAACCAGTTAATAATAAGCGTATAATACTTGTAATAGTAAGAGCATTATGCTATGCATAATACACCTAGGACAAATAATATAAATTCCAAAAAGACCTAGGACTATTATGAATTCGTAAAAATCCGAGAGCCACAACTATATCTTAATACATAAAATCGCCATAGTAGATTGTAATTTATATAATTATTAATATGAAGGTAAATCAGACAGCCGTTGTCCAACTTACAGCTTGTGTTCCAGCGAAATATCTGTAGGTGTAGACTTTTCATTCACATTTTCTTTACAGATCGCAAACGCCGTATGGTGGTACTACTTTTCTAAACTCCTAGAGTTCTGTGACACGTTCTTCTTTATCTTGAGAAAAAAGAAGAATCAACTGTCCTTCCTGCACGTCTACCACCATTCTACCATGTTTATGCTATGGTGGATTGGAATTAAATGGGTACCCAGTGGTTCAAGTAAGTAAAATAGAGCAAATCAATAATGTTTTTATAAGGAAACTTCTAATAATTTTAGTAGAAGCATCAGTTATAGGAATAGACTCGTAACTGACGAGTAGCCCAAAGTGATCCTTTTTACCTATTCCTAACCACCTGGGCTATCATAAATAGCCCACAGAAGCGCAGCGCTATCCCACCTCTTCCTATAACGCCTAGGACAAATTGGGTCCTTCTCAATGCTACTTATCACGACGTGCTTCCTCAAGCAGGAAAGCCCCGTGAGAATTTCTAGTGGAAGGCGGCGAGTCCAAAACCCTCCATTCAAAAGCCACTTTAATCTGGTTTTGTCTGCTCCCATTATAAAATACTTAGCCAGTCTACGTACTTGAGTTTACTGCCATTCGTTCACTTCCAAAACAACTCTTGAAGTGCAGACCCTACCATCAGTTTTCTTGATATTTGAATAGCAGATTCCTGTCCCTGAAACCGTGACTCAGTTGCGAGTCTAATAGAGAACTCATAGGCTTTTCTGTTGCCCTGTACTACCTTTAATGTTCAGGGATCCAGACGAGCTATACCCATTTGTGTCAGAGTGCCATTCCAGAACATCAATAGTATCAATACGTTCTTCAACAAGCACGGGTCTGATCCTATAGGTCTACCAAGCGCTTAAATGCTGAGCAGTTTTAGATCAATCGCTCTCAACACTCCCTGACCTAGTCCAGACCGCTGGCGCTGCCCAAAATATTATCGTGTCGTGATTTTAGCTAGTAGCTTTTTTTAGCGTCGTCGCCCAAATATACTCCATCCCCTGAATACCCCATTCCACTTAAAGTCAAGCGCGTAATCAATCATCGGCTCAGTATCTATTTATTCACTCCTAATGTTAAACCCGTTTCCTATATCATCTCGAAAATATACCTAATTACATAACAGTCTTACATCTTGCGGAAACAAATATGTGAGTGAGTGAAAGTAACGCTTTTCTTTTATCGAAGTCATAAGGATATTGGACAGTGTGCACATCGCTTTTCTTAATATTAGAAAATAATCGTTGTGGTCAATGAACTTGGCTTTATTTTTAATAATAATAATAATAATGCTATTTATTTGTGCCAAAATATAAAAATTATAACAACTAAAAATAACTATTGGGGATAGTAACATACTAGCTGGAACAAAAAGTTAGGATTTTGATTAATTAACAATTAATCAGTCTTCCAATTCGACCCTAAGATAATGTTTTTTAAAATTACTTTTAAAAGCCGAATGGTTTATTTTTTTATACAGGGTGGCCCTTTAGTGTGGCAAAGTACAATAGCTCCGTTACTATTTCAAATACATTAAAAATATTAATACAAAAGTTGAAGGGCAGTAAGTGACTTATAACGTAAAATTATTTTTAACTCTATTGGGTGGCTCAAAAAAGCGGAACAAGAAAAAATGTACTTTTTTCAAATGGAACACCCTGTATATTTTTACATTTTTAAATTCCACATAAAATTACAATTATTTTTTATTAAATACATTATTAGTCTATACTTTATAGTTTCCGAGATATTGACTCTCGAAAAGTGACATTTTTGAACTTTGACAGCTTCTAACTTTCTAACAGTACGTCTTAGAGCAAAACGGCTTACATGTCCCTAACTTCAATTTTTATTATCTTCCAAAAAAAATCAACTTCCAGTTAAACCGGAACAACTATATTTCCTTCTTTCGAGTAACATCCGGTTTAACCGGAAGTTGATTTTTATGGGAAGATAATAAAAATTGAAGATAGGGACATGTAAACCGTTTTGCTCTAAGACGTACTGTTAGAAAGTTAGAAGCTGTCAAAGTTCAAAAATGTCACTTTTCGAGAGTCAATATCTCGGAAACTATAAAGTATAGACTAACAGTGCATTTAATAAAAAATAATTATAATTTTATGTGGAATTTAAAAATGAAAAAATATACAGGGTGTTCCGTTTGAAAAAAGTACATTTTTTATTGTTCCGCTTTTTTGAGCCACCCTATAGAGTTAAAAATAATTTTACGTTATAAGTCACTTACTGCCCTTCAACTTTTGTATTAACATTTTTAATGTATTTGAAATAGTAAAGGAGCTATTGTACTTTGCCACACTAAAGGGCCACCCTGTATACAGTGTGTCCACGGATAGAGTTTGGAAGAGAAAACACTTTTTTATTGGTAGGTACAGAAGAAAAAGTCATTCTTGATAAAAACGTCTGCTTTTGCTGAAACTACCATTTGGAATATCAGATTTGCGATTACTATACAGGGTTCCTCACAAACGACATTTTTAGTTTTTTTGGATCTTTCTTTTCAATTCCTTGATTTATTAAATGAATTTTGCTAGTATTAAAACTACAATTTCAACTAATAGATTTGCAATTACTATACTGAGTTCGTCAGAAACAACAGTTTTTGATATTTGGATTTTTTTTTTAAATTTCTTTTGATGATTGGCTAAATCATCACTTTGGGAACAAATGGATTAAAAGGTGCCTATGGTCCAAAACAGTTGGCAAGTAGGAGTCCCGATCTTACAGTTATCGACTTTCATTTATGGGGATATCTAAAGCCACATTGTAACGCCCGCCCCTATTATGATTATGGCCTAAATTTTTACTTACTTATTTTCGACCTCACTTCTGGGACGTTTACAAATTTTTCACTTGGTAGGTTCTCAGCACCAGCGTGTTTTACCAATCACTGTTAAATCTATTTCACTAATAAGTATATCTCTATTTATTTGTCAAAATCTATTTTGTCATGAAATTATATTCTTTCTAGGGAGCCTAACTCATATGATATAATAAGTTAAACGACGAATCACTTTAACAACTTAAGTTTATTTTAAAATAATAAAATCGGAACCACCATGTACATGATTCAAGATAATAAACAATGTTAAATTCGACACTTACTGTTGACAATCCCGAAATACCGAGCCGAGTACATAAGTAGTATTCTTATTAGTCAAAATTGTCACTTTTAAACGATCCGTACTTAATACACTGGATAAAAAGAATCGTGCTTAAATTTCCACTTAGCAGACAACTTTTTCACTAGGACGTTTCCATTGTAACAATACTTCGCGACTACTTCCGGCAGAACGACTTTTTAACAACACGGTACACTTTTCAGACTAGACCTTTTTCACCGACTTTAAAACAGACTAACTCTCAATCGCTAAGATTTCATGTTTTATACCCGCAAAAGCAGTGGTGCTTAGCGCAAAATTACACCTTACTCGATTATTATATTGGTGCCGGGTGAAATGTTTCGCAATCGACATGACAAGGTAATAAAATTTATGAGTTCTACACTGTAAGAAAAAGTAAAATGTTTTATAGTTAAGCATATGTCCAATTCAATATTTTCTTTCAGTGTATAAAGCTCCTGCAAAACCTGTCCTGAAGTAACTGTAGAGCAGTGAGCAACTATTGGTAACGCGTGCAATTTGTTAAAAGACCTGCGGATATATCGCAGTATTCGTGTGCAAAATTGTAGTGCCAAGTGCAATAATGTTTTTAACTCAATATAAAATTTTGGTGGCTCTTCATTAGTTTCGTTCGGTCGGTAGTGAACAGTCGAAAGTGACGCGAGGAAACAGTTGTTGAATTTTAAAAATAAAATAAAATAATTTTTATTTATTTTAAATGTGTCGACTGTAATGAAGTCTTGTGTTATGTTTTACTTATTGTTTTTGGAATTGGATTACATGCCGATTGAAATTAAGTGAGTTTTCAAATTAAGTCCATTTCTTAACTTTAAAAAAATGTAGAAAATAGAAAAGTTTTTATTTTCCGGTTTTTTTTAAAATGTTATATTGAGTAACTTGAACAAAATAATTTAGAAAATTATTTTGTTTCTAAATATAATCCTTTTTTAATCTTAACAGTAAAATCATTCACATAATAATTAATTTTTTCTTTCTCTTAAAAAAAAAATTCTTCAGTAATTATTTTTCAAAATATTGTCATGTCGTTCCATTACATCACATCCCATCCATCAATAAAAGAAGAAGCATCACTTTGTTGCTTCTTCTTTTAAGTGTTATCACCTAGCACCGGAATATGTAGCAACGTCCTAGGTCAGTAGTACCAAGGTTAAATTAAGTTAAGTCTGCTTCGTTCATCCAGATATTTGTTTATTTTAAAAATCGATGCACCCGCCGTACTTAAAAGTTCCTTGCCTTGCAAGGTCGCGTCGCGGCACACGCTAGGTCGCGAACATTTATGTTTATTGTTTTAAGCACGGTCCTTTTAATAAATGTCATAGATCGTTTAAGAGTATTTGTTTCACAGTAAATGTCGATAATACCGTAAAATGTACTTAAGATATTTGAATTTTTACTAAAAAAATTTAAAACAAAACCTTTGTTTTTTTTGTTTCAATGTTCCTAAAAAAACTTAAGATATTTGAAGTTATACTAAAATACTTGAAACAAAGCATTTGCTTGTTAGTTTTAATGCTAATTCTAAAAAAAATATTAAGATATTTGAATTTATAAAAACCTTTGGTTTCAATGTTATTAAAAAAAAACTTAAGATATTTGAAGTTATACTAAAATATTTGAAACAAAACCTTAGCTCGTTAGTTTCAATGCTAATTCTACTAAATTTTTTTCATCTATATACTAAGTACACGGTAATAAAACTATCTTAAAAATTTCCAAAATAAAATATGAAATTTTCCAACTAAAGAGGTTAAAATTACTTCGACTTATACTAATTTGACGTAAACATTTTTTTTTTAAATGGTATACTCCCTAAAAAAAAAACAGGAATCTAAAACGATAACTTGAAATTATAGTGACATCATTGTCATTATATCTAAAATATTATTTTAATTTAAAATAAGAGTTATTATTTGAGACTTAAAATTAATACCTAATAAAATTTTAAATGTAACCTTAAACTTATAAACGCAACATCTTACTCTTGTGTTCCGTCTTTATTTTCATGGTCACTGTCGCTTGACCATATGGAGTCGTCTTCGGTGTCCAAGATATGTTGGGCTCTGAGTAGTAATTTGATGCCTGTTACTGGTTTTGAACTAAAATATATGCGCCTTGGGTCGATTCCACCAAAGCGGGGATGTTCGGCGGTAGGGTTGTCTTCGACGGTGGGAGTATCGTGCGGATTTGTCACTAGTGTATGATAAATTTCATGGTTGGGGGTGGGAGGTGGATTATCACATGGTGTATTGTTAACTTTTCTTATTGGGACTAATTTTGGTAGGTTGCTAGGTAGGTTTCGGGAACATGACGGTTGATCGAAGTGCTGGTACTGAAGGGACGTATTTTCTTCGGGGGTTTCTGGTTCCTGCTTTACAGAAATGAAGGGCAGTGGGAATCGGAAATGAGAGGCAGGTTCTGATGTAGTTAATGGATTTAAAGGATGGGGCCACGTTTCTATTCCTTGTTCATCCGGGTTTAATTTACTGTACGGAGTATCATCATAGCTGGGCCCAGGCAGTGGCGCATCTGAGGTCTGGCTTGGTCCGGGAATTGGTTGTTCTGGTGCTCGTGCAGGAAGAATGCACGGGTTGTCATTTGCTATTGTTGGCCAGGGATTATGTACCCACACAGCCCCCGGTTGGTTGACATTTCCAAAGGCTGGTGGAACACAAAAAGAACACTGACATAATCTTAGGTCATAATCCCTATTTTGCGACATAGCCCATCCTGCCACAAAATTTAAATATTCGATATGGATTACCTCCCGCCAGATCGCCATATGAGCACGGATCGGCCAGCTAAATGGTTGCCCTGGGTCATCTCCTAGCACCCGTTGTAGGTCCCAGATGTGGTATATCGCCTGGCGATATAAATAATCTTGCCGTGGTTTGTCTACTACCATGCGCACGTATGCAAGAAAAGTAACTAGCCACGTCATTGCTTGTCTCTTTTGTCTATCGCGCACTTTAAAGTTTTCCAAAAAAAAATTATATATAATAGTTTCTTGGTGTTTGGCACTGCACTGTCTTTTAAAAGTATATTTCCTGTTAATTTCTATCTATAATTTCTTCACTCTCGCACTGAATAAAAGTTTTCAGTATACACGTATTTAAACAATAATGTCTTTGCTTTAAAATATTTTTTTATTTTTTAAAGTCTTCTAGTCACACACGAACAAACCCGAGTACCGAAGTTTTTAAGGCGCGATTTGGTATTAAATTGACTAGTCCCATCGACCAGGATTTCTATTTTAAAAGAGTAGAGGGGATAAAATTTTAAAAAATTTTCTATCCTTTTTTAATTGATAAATACTATTTGTATCCCCTTTTATCAGACTAGTAGTTCAATAGTTTCGTCTCCTTTTATCCCGATTTTTGTTGATTTTTTTCATCTCCGCAGTTATATAAACTTTCCTAGTGTTCCTCATACTTTTATGAAGCCCATAAAAGCTATTAACTTTAAGATTTTTGTTTATATTAGTCGAAAGTATCGATTTTCTTCTTAAAAAGTTTGTCAATTACTTCTTCGCATGGTAAATATACGATCAATTTTTATGTTCCAGTTTTCACACTTAGCGTTACGTTAAAATACGACAAGTCTCTATTCATTATTGGTCCAACATAGCTTTACTTTTTGCTTTGACAGGAATTATGATATATGAGTTTTCGATACTTTTGGTTCTGGTACCGTCATTTCAATAGGTAATGAATATTGAATGTATATTTTTCATTTGGTTGGAAATTTCTCATTCTTTTAGAAATCGATGGTAGATGTTTCCTAGTGTAATTTGGGCTGTGCTTTTATAGTTCCTGTAGTGACTACAGAGTATTCTTGTTAAACGCTGGATATACTTATTCGATTCCCTTTTAAGCTTTCTTCGTATTTCGGTACTGCTGAATTCTGTTCTGATTAATTTTAACAGTTAGGATATGTGTTAGTAGAGGGCGATATTTGGTACTTTTATGAATTAATTATATTGGGATTCTTTTTGCTGGGTCAAATAAAAGGATTATTTCTTGGTTTGTCTCTGTAATTGGTTTTGTTTTTCTGAGTCCCTTGAATAAGTTGTTACTTATTACCCTTTGTTTCGTTTCTGCCAAATAGACTCCATTTGACAGGTGGAAGACCACTCAGTTCTTTTCTTAAGGTTCCAAAAGTAACATGAGGAGGTTGCATCTCTGCCAATTTTTCTTGACGGTTTGCTGACCCTGATCCTTCCATTTCTACGGTTGTATATCCTTCTGGTAGGCTGTTTATCATCCTTCTTACATTTTGAATATCATCAGCTGGGTCTTCATTTTTACAATAACTGTCATTTTTTCGTTGTAGTTCCTTTTTAACAACATTTCGCTGTTTCTTATGCAAAACAAAAAGCGTAAGAGTATCCCAAAATGATGCAAACAAATGAAAACTACATCCATTAAGTTTGTGTATAGCTACGGCGTTCAAAAATGTTTCTATTACAAATTTTGCCATTCTAAATAGAAAATACAGCCCAAGTATACCGCTTGTCCATTCGCCAATAATAGAAAAATAGCCATATAGTTTATGAATAGTTGAGTTAGCTAGTTTTTCAATTTCTTCTTTATCAAATAAATTTAGAGAGGAGAACCCTTGTTTTTGAATATCTTGTCCTGCGATACCTCGTACTAAAATATTTTCTAAAGCATTCCTTTCCATGTTGAAAACCATTGCTTTCTGAGCTTTAAAAATCTCGTCATATGTGTATAATCCTCCATTTCCAAGGTCTTTGATTGTTTGAAATATGGGAGGCTCCTCGGCATCCACCCTTAACTCCTGAGGGATTATACCCTGATTAGGTAAAGGATCAAAACCTATCCATTGATTATTCATGTAATACATGGGTGCCAATAGCGTGTTGCATTCCATTTGTTCTCCATGATCTTGCAGGATTCTAGTTACGGGTGACATAAATAAACTTTTATTATATACAGTAACTGGTAATTCTACATAACAGTTATTTTCTCTTCTTACTTCTACTGGAACTCCCACACATTTCATTAAGTACAATACTTCACCAGCTATTATTCCAGCATAGCCTAGCTTATTTTTTACTAGACTAGCTACGGTGTTAGGGCTAAAAGCAGCCATAACAAGACGATTTTTAAGAATTTCTCTGTGCAGTTTGCATCGTCTAAATACAGTCTGAGAAAACATTTCATTTACACTTCGTTTGAAAGATTGTTCTACGTACAAAAACTTGGTATTTACATAAGTTATGAGGTCGGCATCTCGAGTTTCGGCTTTTTGAGTAAACGGAGTCATTTCATTTGCACTATCTTTGCGAACTATTAGTAACCTAGGATGTTCACTTTGCCAGGTAGAAACTCCACATACTATTTGTTTTTGTAAAAGCTGAATGGCGAAGATTTTTGCTCTATCCTCAACTACAACATACTGATGTCCTGCCAACTTCGTAATATTTTCTTTTACAAAAGTTGCCGGACCTTCATACAGAATATTAAATTGATTACATAGTTCAGAATAGTTTCGTTCCCAAGTTGATTCACCAGTGAAGTCGAGACAATATCCGTCTAAGAAAGTGCATTTTAAGCCATGTTGTAAATGTATTTCATTTGTATCTAATGTAACTTTGGCAATATAGTCTTGAAGTACTATTTTGACATTAGCTTGAACTATGACATTGTTCCACTGCTTTCCATCTTCGTTATATTGAGTTCCTTCGCAGTTATGATTTTGATCTATCCTTCCTGCTATTACCAATGATGTTGAAAGGGTGGAGTTTGGCTTTAGTTTATTAATCACTTGTCCATTTAATCCATTAAATTGTCTGTAGGCATGCGTTTTTCTGCATTCATCACTTCCTAGCTCATAAATGTAGGTTGATATCCCTCCTGCAACAGCTGATTGGTGCGAGAATGCACCACAATGTGTTATTATTCGAGTGACTTCAACTAAGCAAGAGAACACATGCGCATAATCAACACTTCGTTTTTCCAAAACTTGCACGTAACTTTCTTGAGTAGTATATCCTATTTCTGGATCTGGGCACTGGCTTACATCTAGTAGGGATATAGCTGTTAGCGTAGTTGACGGGTTTTGACAGTCATAAGCTACCAGTGTAGCATACGTAAGGGGAACCCATAATGCGAATACAGTCCATATCACTGCAACAATAAATTATATTATCTTCTTGTTTCCTTATTAATTATCCTACTGCTAAAATATATACATGGTGGCTTCTTAAACTTATTAATCTAGAATGAAATCTCTAAAATGCGTTGGTCTTCGTATTTCACGCGTTCTAGTTCTTCGCGGCTCATTTTCTTCTTGAACCTGTTCGTTATTTACATTTTCTTCATCGTCCGTTTCTTGGGCACTATTATATTCCTCTTCTTCGACATTTTCGTCGCTTGACTCAGATTTGGAAATGTTTTCTTCGCTTTCCTCAGAAGAGTCATCTGAATCTAATTCTTCGGTTTCTTGTCTGTCAAGATTATGAATTTCATTTATTGTTTGATTGGCTGGTTCATCCAGTTCGAATCCTTCTTCAACAGATTTTATATCCTCTTCATTTTCTTCTTGTATATAGTTTAATTCATTTGTTCCTTTAAACGGCTTAAGTCGATCAAGATGTACTGTTTTTTCATCCCGACCTGTCATATCCTTTATCTTAAAAGTTACAGGACCGAGTTTCTTTAAAATTCTGAAAGGACCTGTCCATTTAGCTCTGAATTTGGTTGAAAGGTGTTTTCCTGGAATAGCTGGACTATGTAAGTATACAAGATCGCCTACCATAAATCCTTGTTTCGTTTTTCTAAGGTTATGTTTTTCACACCTTCTTGATGATACATTTTCTATGCTGATTTTTGCTTTTTCGTGAGCTTGTTGCATTCTTTCCATTAATTCACTGGCGTAGTTTTCTCCTAAATCATACCTTATCTTATCGTCCCTAATTGTGAGGTTATGGGGTAGCTCCATGTCTCTACCATACATAAGGAAAAAAGGTGTATCTTTGGTTGCGTCGTGTATGGTGTTTCTGTAGGCCATTAATGCAAACGGTAAAATTTCATCCCAACTGTCATGATATTCTGTGACGAAATGGCTTATCATAGTTTTTAAAGTTTTATGTAATCTTTCTAGTATGCCATTTGCTGCAGGATGGTATGGTGTAGTTTTTAATTTTTTAATATTCAGTATTTTACATACGGATTGAAAAAGTTGCGAAAGAAAGTTGCTACCACAATCTGTCAAAACTTCTCTCGGAGTGCCATAACGTAGAACTATATTTTCCACAAAAGCTCTTGCCACTGTATCTGCTTTTATATCAGCTAATGGTATACACTCTGGAAAACGAGTTAAAAAATCTATACAGGTTAGTATGTATTTATTATTGTTTTGTGTTCGGTTTAAGGGACCTACGATGTCTAAACTAATTCTAGACCATGGGCTTCCTGGTACCGGAGTTCTCTGCATTTCTGAGGGCAATTGAGGATTAGTTTTATGTATGTTACAAGAGTGACATTTTTCAACGTACGATTTCACATCTTTTCTCATGTTCTTCCAGTAAAAGTCTTGCTGAATTAAGGATAGCGTTCTTTTCTGGCCTGGATGAAGTGCAAACAAAGAAGAGTGATATATCTGCAAAATATCTGCGACAATGGATCTTGGTGCTACTAGGGGGTCATGCCTTTGTTGTTCTGGCCGTTTTTTATAAAGTAGTTTATCTGTACTGCAGTAGAATGTGGGATCTTCCACAGTAAGGTTTTCTTTTATGCTGTTAATTTCTGCATCTTTTTCCTGAAATCTTTTCAATTCTTCTCTGCTCCAGATTGCACTTATGATCGGCGTTATTTCTGGATTTTGGTTAACATTTGCAATTACTTTAGGTTCGTTTTGTTCCTCAGGTCTAAGACGAGTTAAGGCGTCAGCTCGGGCATTTTGAACTCCAGGTCTATATTTTATTGTGAAACTATACTCCAAAAGAAACATGGCCCATCTAGCTAAACGAGAGCTTGGATCTTTAATAGTAAGTAAATATTTTAGTGGTCTGTGATCAGTTTCTATGGTGAAGTGAGTACCAGTCAAATATACCTTATATGTTTTTACCGCATACACTACAGCTAAGCATTCTCTTTCTATTGCACTGTAGCGTCTTTCGGCTTCATTAAGTGTTCGGCTTGAGTAACAGATTGGATGTTCTACACCATCATGAACTTGTAGAAGTATGGCTGCAATAGAAGTTGCGCTTGCGTCTGTGTTTACTATAAACTCCTTCTTAAAATCTGGGTACCTTAAAATAGGAGGGGATATTAATGCTTTCTTAAGAGTTTCAAAAGATGCTTGTTGTTCTGCGCCCCAAATATATTTTTGATTTTTCTTCGTAAGATTGGAAATTGGTTGGCTGATTTTCGCAAAGTTAGGTACAAACCGTCTATAAAAGTTACTTAAGCCTAAGAACGCCCTGATCTCTCTGACGTTTCGAGGGATTGGGTAAGTTGCTATTATTTTGGTTTTATTGGGATGAGTGGTGTATCCTCCTTCTTTAATTATATGTCCTAGATATTCAGTTTCTTTCTGTAAAAAGTGGCACTTTGTAGGTTTTAGTTTAAGGTGACTTCCTCGCATCTTTTCAAATACGTGACGCAAGCGTTCTAGATGAGTGTTTACATCTTTGGAGAATACTAAAATATCATCCAAATAAACTAGACATTCTGTGTATGTCAGCTTTCCCAGAATATGGTTCATGAGACGAGACCACGTTGCCGGTGCGTTTTTCAATCCCATGGACATTCTAAGGAAATGATAATGGTTATCTGGCGTAGAAAAAGCTGTTTTCTCCTGGTCATCTGGATGTAGGGGAACTTGGAAGTATCCTGACGCTAAATCCATGGTAGAAAACCACTTGGAATCGGCCAATCTATCGATAGTCTCGTGAATATTGGGGAGGGGATAATAATCTGTCTTTGATATCCCATTAAGTTCACGATAATCGACTACTAAGCGAAATTGGATATCTTCGTTTGGATGTCTTTTCTTTTCGACTAATATGGCAGGAAAACTCCACGGTGATTGGCTTTCAACTATAATTCCATCGTCAAGTAAAGTTTTTATCTCTTTCTTCATGATTTCTTGCCTATGGAAAGGTACTCTGTAGGGCCGCTTACATATAGGTGGGACGTCTTCAGTAATAATTCTATGAGTCACATCAGAAGTGCATGTAAGTTTCTGATCAGGTGCTTTAAAAATATCTATAAATTCCATTATTAAATTTTTAAGTCTAAACTCTTCATTTGTTGAAACTTCAGTAAGATTAAGTTGCTTAAGTATTTCACTTATATCTTGCCTGGTAATGGTTCTCACAGGCAGGACAGGACTCGTACTAGCCTGTTCAACATCTGCCTCAAATGCATTGGCTAATATCATTTTACCAGGTATAATCAACTCTTTCTCAGTAATGTTTGTTAATCTCAGCGGGATATGTTTTTCTGTTTTACATAAAATTCTCGCCACTAATATACCTTTCAGACCATCAACACTAGGTTCCACAACTAAGTACTGAGTCTTGACTCTTGATGGTGTCCTTAAGGTCGCTAAACAGATGGCTTGACACATGGGAGGAATCTGTATATCTTGGGGAATAAATATCTGCGTACTTCTTTCTTTACAACTGTAGCAATCGTCTAAACGTCTTGCTTCACAGTCTTCACTGTATACTTCTTTATCCTTCTTAATTTCTTTATTATCTTCATGAACTATGCTACTTTCCTTCTTTTTCTCTGTTCTGGAAACTGCAGTTTTCCTAGACGTCGGCTCAGAACTTTTTCTTTCCTTCTTAAGTTGTTGGTTGGTACCAGTTTCCAGACGATCATCACTCGTCTGAATACTACATTCCGTCGTCAGTGATGATGACGAGGAACGTTGAAAAGAATTTGTCCAAGGCTCGGTCTTCCTTTCTCTTAAAATCTCCTTTACTTCTTTCATTGTAGCATTCCATTCTTTCAACAATTTCTTTAATAATTCATCTGACGAAGTTACCATAAAATCGGATGGCACATCAGATTTCTCCGCATGCATTTCTATCACTTTATCAAATGCATAAAAACATCCATTTCCCCAATCAATTTTAACATTATGCGCATGCAAAAAATCAATTCCCAAAAGTACATCTACATCAAAAGATCCTGATTCCATTATCGTAAAACTATGTGATATAGTTATATCACATGCAAAAGTAAGTGGCAAAATTACTTGTCCTAACGTAGGTATTGCATTACCTTGAATATCCACTAAATTACTATCACTACTTGTCATCTTGAACCCCTCTGCAACATAAGGTTTAACCAGGGATACAACTGCTCCTGAATCTATTAAAGCTAAATACTTCTTACCATTTATTATAAGTTCTACACTATTACAAGGTCTCGGGGTTCCATTCAAAGAGCACGTATATATCCCTGTTACTATATTTTCTTTTATTCCCAATTTGCTGCGTTGACAGCCACGCCTCGGGGTTGTTGGCTGGCTGCATTGTAGTTTAAAGCACGGCTTGCTGGTTGTTGAGTATTGTTCTTTGTTGGGCAAAATCTAGCAAAGTGTCCAGGCTGTTGACACGTGAAACAAAGTTGTCTGTTGTCATTGTTGGCAGTAACTCTTTTTGGACAGAATTTTGCTATATGTCCTTGCGTGTTGCAACTAAAACAAGTAGGTGCTCTACAAACTGCGGCTGAATGACCTGGTTTCTTACATTTATTGCAGGTAAAATTTCTTTGCTGAAAGTTATTACGATTTCCTTGTTCCACATTGTTTATGCCTCCTCGGTGTTCATTACCAATATTATCTCGATATTTATGGTAATTTGTGGGTCTCTGTCTATTAAAATCATTGCGTCGTTGGGTTTGATAACTTGATGTGTTCCCAGTAGTATTTACATTTCTGCATTCTCTGTGTGTTGGTTTCAATAAATTTTCAACAGATTCTTCCCGTTCTGTCAGCTCTAAAGCTTTTGCTAAAGTTGAAGGGTTTCGGGACAGCACTCTTTGTTTAATAGGCATTAATAGACCCAAGATGAACTGTGTAATAATGTCCTGTTCCAATTTATCTAATATTGGTGTATCCGTTGCTGCGTTTCCCGTAAGCGTAACTGTTTTATTGGCTAACAATTTTAATCTTGTCAAAAACTGTCGGCAGGGCTCTCCTATTCTTTGTCGGCATTCTACAAAATTTTTCATCGCCGAACCTCTAACACAAGGTAGTGTAAAATGTTGTTTTAAGGCATTTTTTAAAGTTGTCCATGAGGTTGTGGTTTTTAGAGTAGGTTCGGAATCTATCAACTGCTTTGCTTTGTTTTTTAGTTTCAGTCTGGCAATGGCTACTTTTTGTTGTTCGCTCCAATCTGCTATAAGGGCTGTTTCGTCAATTGAAGCTAGAAATTCTTCTATGCTACCGCTTCCTTCATAAATAGAAATTGCGTCAATGCCTAGTACAATATTGTTGGTGATTATAGGAGCTGGTGGTAATACATTTGTAGTTGGATCCGTCATCTTTAAGTTTAATAGTTCACCTTTGGTAAAACACTAAGCGGTTGGCAAGTATCCGTTGTTTCTGGCACTGGCCCAGGGTTTTTCCTCCCTGAGGGTTAAAATAACCAACCCCACACCTGACACCAGTTGTAACGCCCGCCCCTATTATGATTATGGCCTAAATTTTTACTTACTTATTTTCGACCTCACTTCTGGGACGTTTACAAATTTTTCACTTGGTAGGTTCTCAGCACCAGCGTGTTTTACCAATCACTGTTAAATCTATTTCACTAATAAGTATATCTCTATTTATTTGTCAAAATCTATTTTGTCATGAAATTATATTCTTTCTAGGGAGCCTAACTCATATGATATAATAAGTTAAACGACGAATCACTTTAACAACTTAAGTTTATTTTAAAATAATAAAATCGGAACCACCATGTACATGATTCAAGATAATAAACAATGTTAAATTC
This sequence comes from Polydrusus pterygomalis, assembly GCA_963969555.1. NCBI lineage: Eukaryota > Metazoa > Arthropoda > Insecta > Coleoptera > Curculionidae > Polydrusus > Polydrusus pterygomalis. The sequence continues at coordinate 22,470,597 of OZ018378.1, read as the reverse complement.
GACACTTACTGTTGACAATCCCGAAATACCGAGCCGAGTACATAAGTAGTATTCTTATTAGTCAAAATTGTCACTTTTAAACGATCCGTACTTAATACACTGGATAAAAAGAATCGTGCTTAAATTTCCACTTAGCAGACAACTTTTTCACTAGGACGTTTCCATTGTAACAATACTTCGCGACTACTTCCGGCAGAACGACTTTTTAACAACACGGTACACTTTTCAGACTAGACCTTTTTCACCGACTTTAAAACAGACTAACTCTCAATCGCTAAGATTTCATGTTTTATACCCGCAAAAGCAGTGGTGCTTAGCGCAAAATTACACCTTACTCGATTATTATATTGGTGCCGGGTGAAATGTTTCGCAATCGACATGACAAGGTAATAAAATTTATGAGTTCTACACTGTAAGAAAAAGTAAAATGTTTTATAGTTAAGCATATGTCCAATTCAATATTTTCTTTCAGTGTATAAAGCTCCTGCAAAACCTGTCCTGAAGTAACTGTAGAGCAGTGAGCAACTATTGGTAACGCGTGCAATTTGTTAAAAGACCTGCGGATATATCGCAGTATTCGTGTGCAAAATTGTAGTGCCAAGTGCAATAATGTTTTTAACTCAATATAAAATTTTGGTGGCTCTTCATTAGTTTCGTTCGGTCGGTAGTGAACAGTCGAAAGTGACGCGAGGAAACAGTTGTTGAATTTTAAAAATAAAATAAAATAATTTTTATTTATTTTAAATGTGTCGACTGTAATGAAGTCTTGTGTTATGTTTTACTTATTGTTTTTGGAATTGGATTACATGCCGATTGAAATTAAGTGAGTTTTCAAATTAAGTCCATTTCTTAACTTTAAAAAAATGTAGAAAATAGAAAAGTTTTTATTTTCCGGTTTTTTTTAAAATGTTATATTGAGTAACTTGAACAAAATAATTTAGAAAATTATTTTGTTTCTAAATATAATCCTTTTTTAATCTTAACAGTAAAATCATTCACATAATAATTAATTTTTTCTTTCTCTTAAAAAAAAAATTCTTCAGTAATTATTTTTCAAAATATTGTCATGTCGTTCCATTACAACATGTGTATAAAACCAATTTCAATAATAACTTTACTAGTTGCAAATATCCCAATACAATAAGTTAGGAACTGTTATCGGGAATTCAGATGTCGAGTTGAACTATGCGCCAACTCGGTGGTACCACGTTGGAATAAAAGTTTTATAATTTATGTTTGAATAAATTGAAGAAATATGACATGTAATAATAAAAATACTTCAAGTAGGCAAATAAAAAATGGTTTTCTTACAATAAAATCGTTACTCGGCCAGGTATTAAATCATATTCGAAATAAGAAAGCAACAATAGTTGTTCGTAGTTTCAATTCATTTAATAAATCAAGGAATTAAAAATTAGAATTTGAAAAAAAAATCCTAAAAAGCAAAAATGTTGTTTTTAACGAACCCTGTATAGTAATTGCAAATCTGATATTCAAAATTGTAGTTTCAGCACAAGCAGACGTTTTTATAAATAATGACTTTTTCTTCTATACCTACTAATAAAAAAGTCTTTCCTCTTTCAAACTCGATCCGTATATTGTTATACATACATATTATTATTTAACTATTAGATTTAAAAGAAGTTTCATATGTTTCTTTATGATGTATTGGTATTTCCAAATTATTTTCATTTCTAGTGTTCATGTTGGGGTTATTCTAAATTGAATTTTTTCATATAAATGATCTGTTTTTTTAGTAGAAATTATTTTATAAATAAAACAATTTAAATGAATGCACGTCTAAAGTCAAGTGCTATAATATTACGTTGTTTATTGGTTGGAGTAACATGGTCGAATTTTTTAAGGCTAGTCGATAATTTTATACAATTATTTTGTAATATTTGTAGCTTTTGTTTGTTTTTATAATTTATATTTTTATGATATATAACGAAACTAGGTTTTTGCAGGAGTTTGTTTGTTGTTTTAAGAGAAACGTGAAAAAACGCTGATAAGTTTATTTTAAAAAAAATTGCAAAACTTCTATAAAAGTACGTTACTAGTTATTTTTATCCAAAAAAGTAAAAAAGATCCTTTAGAATTAACTAATTTGGTAAATAATTCAAATCAAATTATTCAAAAACAAAGTTTTGCATCTTTCTCGTTCAAAGAACAAGTTGTGCAACTAAGAAATGCAAACTACTAGCGGAATAATAAAAATAATTGCTTCATTACTTACAATGTTTAATAAAAACACGTTAACAAAGTTTAACTTCCTAAACTCTAAAAAATGACGTTTCGGACGTTGTGTCATCTAAATCCTCAGTATTACCTACTCGGCTCGCTTGGAGAATCGACAATTTTGTAGAACTCTAGTTCTGGAATTTCTGTCCAGTCAGGGCCATAGGCCATAGTGCTTCTGCAAAAGACTGGCAATTGACGATTTGCCTCCCCTCAAAGAGTTTTCCGTTATAACTTTTTTAGGGTTTAGTCCTAAAAGTTGTTTCTTTTTTTTTACTATACCATCAGAATAAAAATCTGACCTATAAGGCAGCAGGTATAATCAACAGGTTATTGTCACGTGATGAGTATAATATACAGGGTGTCCCATAACTTATGGGCCGTAGAGTAACTGGAGATACTAGACATCAAACTAAGCCGATTAAGTCATATAAGTTTTTTCGGATTGTTACTCGTTCTAGAGATACAGGGTGTTGAAAGTAAAAGTTTATTCTCGAAAATAAGCCATAATTTTAAAACCGTTTAATGAATTGAATTGAAAGTTGGCAGTATTATGTTTTTATGAGCAAGAAATAAGAATTTGTAGAAATTTGTAGGTTTCACACTAGAGGGCGCTAGTTGCATACACTGGGCTTCATAAATCTATGATTTTTTTTCTTACCTGTGATATTAGGTGTTTTTCAATTAAAGTTTCTTAAAGAAGGGCATTTTCTGAGTCAAAAAGGTGTACTTGATTGATCTTAATATCTTTAACGGTTTTCGAGATATTTCCCTTTAAACATCCCAAAGCATAAAAAAACATAGTACATAATTAAATTAATATTTTAATTATCACAACGCAATAAATTCGAAACAGTGGAACAAAAACAAGAAGCTCACTTTAGTAAATGTTGAAAGTGACCACCGTTGACCTCAATACACTTTATTAAACTTTTAACTAAATAAATAATATTAATAATAATAATAATAAACTTTTACTTTTAACACCCTGTATCTCTAGAACGAGTAACAATCCAAAAAAACTTATATGACTTAATCGGCTTAGTTTGATGTCTAGTATCTCCAGTTACTCTACGGCCCATAAGTTATGGGACACCCTGTATAATGATTGGTCAACGGCAAATACCAAGTTTTGCATCTGCCAGATCTAAACAAAAACTTAGTTTTGCATCTACGTTATGTTTTTGAATATACTTTATTCTATAAAAGACCGACTTTTGTATTTAGTTTTCTTGAGTATGCTCGAGTATAGACTATAGACAATGCATTAATGTATACGATATACTAAGAGATGTAATTTTTTGCAAATTGTCAAAAACCAAGTTTTGCATATAATGTACTCAATCACCATAATCTAAACCTCTTAAAATAATAGAATTTACAAGCTTTAAAGGTTTTTAACGGAATTTCTCGATTGTTACGTTGCGTTCGTTGGCAATGGTAATTTAAAAGTAAAAGTTTGATAATACTAAATGGGATGTGTATTGTGTAATGTCGTAGAAATTCTTCTTTTCCTTATATTGTTGTTGTTTTTTCCTATATAATTACGTCAAAGCCGACAGTGGCGTGACCAGGCTCTATAGGAGCAGAGGGGGCGAAATTATTTATGTGCGCCATATTTCAGTTCGTTAAAAGCCGCCTTAACCTTTGACTTTTTAGTTTTTTGTCTTATGTGTTTTATGTCAACTCTTTGGCCACACTACTGAATTACTTAGCAGCGACAGGCGACCCTTAGTAGGTAATTTTAACACACTCATGGTGCGTTTTTGTTTATTTTAGCTTTCCTGCCAGCGATGGTAAATTCCTCAATTCACGTGTTGCTGTACGCTTACTACGCCCTGTCAGTGTTCGGACCAAGGGTAACCAAATACCTGTGGTGGAAAAAGTACCTCACAATTTTACAACTGGTAAGTAAAATTAAATTACTAGGATATACCCAAAGACCTTGTAAAGTATACCCCGTTAAAAATTAACGGTAGCCAGGGCATTGATCTCACATTGTGTCTGCTTTGACTCTGGCGGGGTAACTGGGCCGTAAAAAGCCTGGTACCCCAACTGTTTTTACTTTTACATTAAAAGATGATCTGACCAAAAAAAAAAACAAATTTTTCTTTTTCTCTTCTTTCTTTACATCTCACCCCAACATTTTCAAATGTTTCTGACTGGGCTCAATAAAACTCAGGATGTTTCAGTAATTTATTAATACTTTTAACAGATATGTTTTTCAAAACTCCCTAATTTTTACTACCCTATCTTTTTTTGGCACGACAGTGTGCTTCTACGTTAACCCTCGACTCTTCAGTATGCTGGAGTCTTGATTTTTGATCTTCTGATTTTTCAATTTTACATCTCTTGAACACCATTAAAAGCTCCATTACGGCTCAATCTCACCATTATTTTCTCTTGCTAAAAACATCAGCATTTTAATTTTCACTTTGTTTCCTGATGATGAGTGTTTCTACACTCGAAACATGTCGATGTAATACTAGGTTCGCCTAGTTTTTCGTTTAATAAAGATTGTGGAGAAAGACTTCGTGCTTTTCTTTTTCTGTATCATTTAACTCCACTTTGAGTATGGACTACTTCTTCAAAATTATTTATTCAATTATGGATAATTTGCACCATGACATTTCACATCAATTTATCTTGCGGTACCATTTCCCTAAAACGAAATGATTGGGCTTGTGCCAAATATCTTTATTTGGCTTGGTATATGCCACATCATTAAAACAATATAGCCACAGTTCGTAATTGAAGAAAACCCAAACACAAACTTCTCCTAATTTTGTTTGAATAAAACAATAGACATTTTATGAAGCAGCCGCTTGTGTAACCGTACTAATGATATTTTTCTTTGGTTGTAGATTCAGTTTACTTGTGCCTTGATACTAGGAGCAAACGGCATTAGAACTGGCTGTGAGTTCCCTCTCTGGATGCATTACACCCTCATATTCTACATGATGTCATTTATTGTCCTTTTTGGAAACTTTTACGTTAAAGCTTACATGGATAAAGTAAGTGCCCCAAATATATTCAATCGTATTGTAGCAAAAAACCAACTTTATGGTGTTAAACGAATCATAAGGAGAGAAATGTCATGACTTTTGTATAAAGACTTTCAATTTATTAAACTTAGAGGAGACCATATTATACGATTTATCGTAAAGTCTACTGATTTCGTATCACATCTCACGATATGGGTGTATACGACCTCACGATTTTCTAACTTTTGCTTACATTGTATGATTAATCTGTAATTTATAGTATTTTGGTATTTTGTTTTGAATATACAGTGTGTCCACTGATAGAGTTTGGAAAATGAAATTTTTTTTTAAAGTTATTATGTAGGTATAGAAGAAAAAGTAATTATTTATAAAAACATCTGCTTGTGCTGAAACAACAATTTCGAATATCAGATTTGCAATTACTATACAGGGATCGTCAGAAACAACATTTTTATTTTTAGGATTTTTTTTCAATTCTAATTTTCAATTCCTTGATGTATAAAATGAATTTTGCTTGTATTGAAATTACAACTTCAAATATCACATCTGCGATTACTATACAGGGTTCGATAGAAACAGCATTTTTATTTTTTTTAATTTCGTTTAAAATAAATTTACGTAAAAACTAACAACTATTGTTGCTTTCTTAATTCGAATATGATTTTATATCTGACCGAATAACGATTTTGTTGTAAGAAAACCATTTTTTATTTGCCTCTTTTTGAAATATTTTTATCATATTTCTTCAATTCTTTCAATCGAAAATTATAAAACTTTTATTCAAACATGGTACCACCGAGTTAGCGCATAGTTCAACTCGAAATCTGAATTCGCAATAACAGTTGCAATAACTATACTCTTATTGTATATCCAATTTCAATAATAACTTAGATCTCTTGAAAAAAAATAAGAGTATAGTTATTGCAACTGTTATTGCGAATTCAGATTTCGAGTTGAACTATGCGCTAACTCGGTGGTACCATGTTTGAATAAAAGTTTTATAATTTTCGATTGAAAGAATTGAAGAAATATGATAAAAATATTTCAAAAAGAGGCAAATAAAAAATGGTTTTCTTACAACAAAATCGTATACACATGTGGCTTCAGATATTTCCATAAATTTAAGTCGATAATTGTGAGATCGGGACTCCTACGTGCCAACTGATTTGGACCATAGGGCCATGGGTACCTTCCGATCCATTTGTTCTCTAAGTGATGATTTAAAAGACCATCAAAAGGAATTGAAAAAAAATCCAAAAAACAAAAACTGTAATCGCAACTCTAATAGTTGTAATTGTAGTTTCAACATTAGCAAAATTTATTTAATAAATCAAAGAATTGAAAAAAAAGATCCAAAAAAAACTAAAAATGTTGTCTGTGACAAACCCTGTATAGTAATCGCGAATTTGATATTCAAAATTGTAGTTTCAGTACAAGCAGACGTTTTTATAAAGAATGAATTTTTCCTCTATACCTACCAATAACAAAGTTTTTCCTATTCCAAACTCTCCGTGGACACACATGTGGTTTGGTTAGTACAAAAAGTAGCGTTATGGCGACCTTTTTTTTCTTAGAATTTGCATAGCGGCCTCAAGTCTTGCTTTCAACTATTTAAATGGGATGTCTAGGTTTACTTAGTTTATGATGAAACTTAAAATGGTACATAAGGTTTGCCCAAAATCTTTCTCAAATTATAATAAAAAATATTAAAAATTGTGACTACTAACCCCGGTCTTATCTACTTTCAAGGTCTGTAAAGGTGGCCGTGCCTACCCCACTGGTTGTAGGTACCTATTTAGAACAAAAATATCCGTATGTTTTAACTAAATTGAGATTTTGTGCCTTTGGATATGGCAGCATTAAACATTTACATAAAAAAACATACTAAAAGCCTCTATTGAAGGAAAATTTTACTGTTTAATTTAGTGTAAATTCTGAACTTTTATAAACTAATTGTAGGTACTAACTTTTTATATTAGCTGCAATTAAAAACGATAATATTTTTTTGCGATTGTAATTTTCTAATTTGTTTTTTTTTCAGGGAAACCAAGTTTTCTTCGGCATGGATGTTGGTTGCGGCCAAGGAAATACATACGAAACGCACAAATTTTTGCAAAACAACAACGACAAAAAGCACGAATAAAATAACAAACTTTTTAAATGATTTTTATTCACGTTTTGTATTTCGGTAGAAAATGGACTTCATATGTAAAGTGTTTATAATGTAACTACCTAGTGCTCAAAATGTTTATCAACGCGCAACAAAAATTGTCAAAAAAATAACAAATCACCTCAAACATCTCTTTAAAAAGATATTGTTAAAGCGTTTCTCGTCACGTATCTCAAAAATACCGGTGTAACAAACAGTCCTTTGGATAAATATTTGCATGTGTAAAAGTTTAAAAAAAAGTAAGGTTCTTAACAAAGACAGAATAACTTTAACTATGTCACGACAGCAATGCGCGAGCAATCCGACAACACATTGTAGTATTGTAGTACAGTTCATCAACCAAAGGATTATTTGCCGTACCGGTATAAAATTACTGCCTGTTGCTCCCATAGACATTTACCTTTAGATGAGCAAACAATAATCACGAAACTGGTAAATTTATGGTTTCGGGTATGTAAACAAAGCTACACACGATTAGACCTGCGCACTGCAACATTATCATTTGACGAATGGGAAAATAGACAGGTCCGGGCTTTAAAATTTAAGTTCTTGCTCAAGAAATTGTAAAAGTTGACCTTCAATTTATTTTTACGTGTAAACAGCTAAAATTTGCCCCAAATTCTTGCCAAAAAAATGGAATTCAATTTTTGATCAATTCATCATCAATCAAAGATTTAAATCTGCTTTTCTGCCTAGTAAAACATATAATTTTTTCTCCAAATTTGTTCCAATTTCACGCAAAATCGTATTTTTCATATTTATGTATGTTATTTATGACATTTTTTGAATTGTTGTGTTTACTTTTCATTTTAAATTTTAATTTTTAATGACACCTGACAGGCTCAAAAGGTGTCATTAAAAGACCGCTTTTAATGTCATTTGGAGAAAAAATTATTTTTAAGGGTTTATTGTTTCTAAATTTTGTTTAAAAATGATTTTAGTTCAAGAAGGAAGATAACAAGTCAATTAAACTATAGAACTTATAAAATCGAATATAAAAAACAAACAAAACCAGCAAAATAACCAATCTTCGATCTTATCGCTTACCTAACCTCAAGTCAAATATTAGATACATCACTACTCCATACTTACTGAAAACACGAAATACCTGGGATTTTACCCCTATTTGGGCATAATAAAATCAAGCAACGGCTGTTACTAGTCATTGTTTATATTCCAAACCGAGTATCCGAGTCACTAAAGGCACAAACACAATTCACTAAACTACACAAAACTAGAAATCCGTAAATAATAAACACCCACAATAAACAACAAGGAATCGTCGGAGAAACTTCAAAATACAACAACAAAAATGGCGCCGAGCCGGTTCTGAAGTGTATTTTGAGCATGTCCCTAAAGAAGGACAGGCCGATAACAAGAGGTTTGTGCGCATGTCCGATGCTGCTGGGTGGGAAGGCAACTGACCGGCGAGTCGTGCGCTCGGACGTATTTTTTCACTCATAAAACGTAACGTTTGTTTGCGCAGGAGATAAACTGTACGTATCTAAAGGTAAATGTCTATGAGTATATTTCATCAACCGGGCCACCAAGGATTGCTTATTGCCGCATTGCCCGCATCTGTATAAAATTACTATTGCCGATTGCCTATTGCTCCGCAATATTTTCGGCCTTCTAGAACGGCATTAAATAATACTATTTAGTAAGTACGAATATCGATTAATGTAAACCAAAGACTTTATAATTGCAGACCCAATATTTTATTCATAAAACTGCTGAAAAGGTTTATAATGGGTGAAAGAAAAAACTGTTTGGTTTATCTCTGCATGGCATCACTGTCAAACACTTGTCGTTTTGGCGTCGTCAGAATCGCATAATATATTAAAACATAACCATACTTACCGATAAAAAGATAAATTCTTATTTATTTAAGACAGTTTTTGGCATACTACACAATACATGCACGATGCACGTATCATGATTGTTTTTACTGAACAAGATTTTTCACAAAAACCAAACAATAATCACCCAAAATAGCCACTAAATAACTTAAATTGCGTTGAACTAATCTAGCAACGTTGCAACAACTACCTGCCGTCAGTCCTATTCAATTAGAAGGTCGAATAGTAAGCGATACTCGTTAAATAAAATGCATGTTGCCAGTATCGATCACAGTAGAAATCATTTTTAAAATTATCTTATCGACGTTTTGCAAAGTAGTAGAATAATTTCAATAAAATTACCTTGTCGGACTTCCATTGTCTTTATTTTGTTACTTAACACAACGTTTCGGTTAGTTAGTATCTCTAACCGTTTTCAAGTGTAAACTAAATTATAATTCTGTCTTAAATACTATCCATGTGCAATGAAGCTCGATGACTCCGCCAACGAGCTTATTGGAGTGTGAAGTTTGAGCTGGTGGTTTTGGACAAGAAGAGGCTTCCAGATATTGTCCAAACCCTTGGCTTCTGACCAATGTATATTATGTTAGTTGTACCATACATATGTTCCGCTATACCTGATCTCGAAGTTTCACCGTTTTAAGCATGTTTCAGATGTTGTTTAACTCGGGAAGAGGTCTTTTTGTTTCTCCAATTCGCCACACTCGCAATGGATTTGATAGATACAATTTTTTGTGTTCTCATAACGGGGGGTTTTACTCTTGTAAGAAAGCTTCTAAGCGTATTTCCGGATTTGAAGGCTGTTTTGATATTATAGTTTTTGGTTATCCTTCTAATCCTTTCAGAAATCCCCTTGATATAAAGGTATTGTAAGAAATGCTTGCTCCTTTTTCGTTTCTGTATTAGTTTTTACGTCGCGATTTTAAAGTTTTGGGATGGTATTATTAGTTACAAAGCTTTCAGGGTAACCATTATGTTTTAAATCTTTTTTGATGTTTGAAATTTCAATATTAGCGTCTTTCGGATTGTTGCAAACGTTAGATGCATTATGATAAAGAGTTTGAATTATGCACTGTTTTATGGAGTTTCAATGATTCGATACTTGATTAAGGTGTGTGTGACTGGGTTTCCTGTACACTAAAGTTAGTGGAATACTTATTGATAAATACATTTATTATGAGATGGAGGGAAATAATTACGAATTGCTCTTTAATTAAAGAAGTTACTACTAGAGCTATTGGATTTGCCAATTTGGCATATTTTTGGGGGATTTTGAAAGGTATTTTTGACATATAGGTACATCTGGCTATGGATCAATGAAATAAAAGAAAATAACGGAATAATGAGGGATCGAGTACAAATGTAAACAGTTGGGTCTCTACTTTAAAAGGTCTTTGATGTAAACGGACAACCCGATTTTTAAAATGTAACGATTTAAACTTAAGGTGAAAAAGTATCAGAAAAATCAAAGTTCTTCCTCGTAAAACTGTTAAGTTTGTTAAAATATTGTATCTATATTATTGTCACAATTATCTAAAAATATTACCAGAGGTTACTATCCATTTCTAAAGTTTTAAACTCGACAAGCAAAGAACAGCTACGCACTGCCGTGAAGGCTTTCTGCTACAGCCCCCCCAGGTGCATGGATATACTTTGGCAAGGTATTATGGCCCCAGCAGGTTGAAAGTGATATAGTTCAATCTACTAATGTTAATGTTGTGTGTTCAAAACATGAGCTTCTTTTTAATTTGTTAAAAATCGCACATTTTACAAAAAAAATACGAAAACCTAGGTGCGATTATCGTTTCGCAGTCAGTGCTTTTTTTAGTTTTAATCGCGGCGTCAAGGTGCGCTTTCGCTGGCGCGATCGACCGCCGCGGCTAGCGATTGCGTTTAAGCGAGCTATCCATTGCCACAGGGACGGCGAACGACCTGTTCCACCGAAAATATCCAAGATCACAATTCGCACCAGCGAAATGGCACCTTTAGACGATTTTATGAAAATATTCTTGCCTGTATATACTTAATTTTAAAAACTTTTTAAATATTATGTGGGTAAATTACCTTTTTAGTTATATCAATAGTTTAATTACTTGTTTTTTTTTATAAATTATTTCGTTTTTATAAATAATAATGTTACAATAAAGTTTTTTTATGAGTTTTATTGTGGTGATTTTATTTTATACCCGACAAAAAAAAAAGAAACTGTTGTCTACGAAAAAATAAATTTAGAGATAAAGTCAAATTAATCTAAGAACTCGCCGCATCACCTGTCAATAATGGCACCCTGTTGAAGTCTGGTATACTTTACGTTAAGCGGTTGGCTACAGAAACAGAACCGGACTAAGATATTTTACCTTTACCATCGCCATATGTTAAATTTTGTAAGGGAGTCTTAATATGTTGTAACGATATAGCGTAGATACTAATTTCATTATTTATAAAATAAAATATTGACAGACCCGTACCTACCAAAATAACTATGTGAAAGCATTGTTAAACTAAAGAAAAGAAGAAAACAACATTTATGTCTTTTAGCATTCATTTATAAAAAGCAAAATAGGTATTTATGAATTTATTATACAAGCAAAAAAGTGATACATTTTTTGCGAGTTGTAAGCGTCGTGGTGCACGTCTAAAACACCCTATTGGGAACCCTTTTGGTATTGTTACTTTTGTGGGAATTCTATATATGGATATACAGGGTGTCCCAGATAAGAATGCACTCTACAGGGATCTTGTAAACCATAGGAGATACAGAGATTGTTAAATTAGAGAAAAGTTGCGCATTACTGAATCCTGTAACGTCATGTTTTCAAATTTAAAAAATTCCGAATGCTTCCGAAGATATTTGGATAAAACAGAATTTTCGCGATTTCGTTTTAATTGATTTATGATTTTATTTGAGGAGACATGTCAAAATATATTTAACATTCTTATTGCCACTTTTTCTCCCCTACAAGATGGTTTAATTACATTTTTGATCCGACGTTTCGTTTAGTCACAACCATCATCAACTTTGTTATTTTAAATGGTAGGAAAATTTTATTTCATGCTTAATAAATTCTACGCTTTATTCTTAATCTAACGGTGTATCACACTTATTATTTATTAGATGTTTCGATATTTAAAAACACATCATCAATGAAAATACGCACATTATCAAAAATATTTTGGCTTTTATTGTTGTATTTAAACACTAGTTGGATTTTAAAACATTTTCTTTTAAAGAAACTTATAACAAAACATAATATCTAATGAAACTTATCTGAAAAATGCAACAAGTAATAATTAATTTTAATTATTAAATACAATTACTTATTTTTTATTTTTAAAAAATGCATGATAATATTCAAACATAACGTACTATTTAAATTTGGCATCATATGGGTGGCTATGAAATTGATTGACGATATTGACGTTCGCAATTGTTTAAATAGTTTCTTTAGATCTGTCACTTAGTTACAGAGACCTGTTAGTTTTAAATTTGGTAATAATTATGTTTAAAAAAAAAAAAAACTCCAGAAATGTTAAATAACGTTATGTATGTAACGTATTATGTAACGTTATGTATATTGTTTACCGGTGTTATTTATGTTTGGAGAATGAGGGTGGAATCTTTGAAAATAAAAAATAATTTATTATAAAAATAATTGTATTTAATAATTAAAATTAATTATTATTACTTAAGTACTTGTTGCATTTTTCAGATAAGTTTTATTAGATATTATGTTTTGTTATAAGTTTCTTTTAAAAAACTGTTTTAAAATCCAACTAGTGTTTAAATACAACAATAAAAACAAAAATATTTTCGATAATGTGCCTATTTTCATTGATGATGTGTTTTTAAATATCCAAACGTCTAATAAATAATAAGTGTGATACACCGTTAGATTAAGAATAAAGCGTAGAATTTATTAAGCATAAAAAAAAATTTCCTACTATTTAAAATAACAAAGTTGATGATGGTTGTGACTAAACGAAACGTCGGATCAAAAATATAATTAAACCTTCTTGTAGGGGAGAAAAACTGGCAATAAGAATGGTAAATTTATTTTGACATGTCTCCTCAAATAAAATCATAAATCAATTAAAACGAAATCGCGAAAATTCGGTTTTATCCAAATATCTTCGGATGCATTCGGAATTGTTTAAATTTGTAAACATGTCGTTACAGGATTCAGTAATGCGCAACTTTTCTCTAATTTAACCATCTCTGTATCTCCTATGGTTTACGAGATCCCTGTAGAGTGCATTCTTATCTGGGGCACCCTGTATATATAGGGTGTCGCGTAACTAAGGGGCTATACAGCAACAGGAGATAGTGGACTTGAAAATATAAAGAGATACAGGATGATCCAAGTAAATATTTACTTAATTGGCGATGATTTGATATTAAGCGGATATGAATCAAATTTGGTGTAGTTATGTTTTTGAGGGTAAGAAGGAGGATTTCATAATGAATTTTAAGATATCTCTTATCCTAGAGGACGCTAGCTATACAATATGAGTTTGATACATTTTCGAATACCTATATTTTTTGTCTCTCACATTTCTGACTTTTCTCACAAATTATGAAAGAGGGATCTTTTATACGTTTCTACCATTAATCTCGATATTTCAATTAGTTCTTGAGATAATGTTATTATTTTCTAATAAGCCAATTAAAACTTATTTAGAAAAAAAAAATTCGGGGTGTTTCAGAAATTGGACTTGAAGCGTTATCAAAATTATTAAAAAATTTAGGTTTTCGCTATAAAAAAGACTGTGAGTAACCGAAGATTTTTATGTGAGCAGCCACAGATAGTGAGTCAGCGTGTTCAGTTTTTAAAAAAATATACGGACAATTACAAATCGAAATTTAGAAAAGTGGTATTTTTAGACGAAACGTGGATATTTTCGAATGGAAGTGGTTCAAAATCTTGGCAAGATGAGTCTGTAAAAAGTGTTAAAAGGAAAAAGGGGTGCGGTACGGGAAAACGTTTTATTATTCTGCATGCCGGTTCTGCAACAGGATATGTTGCAGGTGCGAGTTTAATTTTTTCTTCAACATCAAAAAGTGCTGACTATTATGATAATATGAATTGCGAAATGTTTGAAAAATGGTTAAAAGTTCAATTGATACCAAATTTGGATGCTCCATCTTTAATTGTATTAGATAATGCATCATATCATTCAAGAATTTTAAATAAACAGCCTACTTCATCTTGGAGGAAAAGTGATATTTATGAGTGGCTGGAAAAACACAACCAAAATCCTTTACCAAATATGCTTAAATCGGAACTCCTATCAATAGCAAAGTATCTTAAAAAACCCTAAATATACGCGGTAGATGAAATACTGCGTGAATATGGTCATGAGGTTCTACGACTGCCGCCATATCATTGCCAGTTTAACGCAATATAATTAATATGGGCTGGTGCAAAGTCTTATTATGAAAAACATGTAGGTGATGGTCTTAAATCCGACCAAGTACAAATAGGTTGGCAAGATTCGTTAGATCATATTATACAAGAGTACTGGAAGAAATCGGTGGAACATACAGAAATATTAATAAGGGATTGGTGGGATCGAGAACAAGTACTAGATGTCGAAGTAGCGCCAATGATAATTGCTCCATTCGAAGACGACTCAGACGACGAGGACTTTTCAGATTTTATAAGTGACGATGAGAGTTTTTAGGCTATAATTATAAACGGTGTTTTTCGTTTACATTTTTTAGTATTCTTGGGTATTATATTATGCTTTTTTTTCATGCACATTATTCTGCATAGTCATTAAACTAATTCCCAGTGTTTTCATTACGGTTTCCTGCATATTGGTTTGCGAATTTCCACTTTTTCTTTCATTATCGAAATAGTTTATCAGACTAAATGCCATTGTATTTTTAGGTTTTAGTAGTAAAATTGTTAAAATAAATTGCACTGTTTATTATTGTCGTTTTTAATTAAAGGGTACAGTAGGTATATAATTAACGATTATATAATTTTTTTGTAACTTTTTCAACCTGTACATAATTTTTACAAAACTAACAATATTAGGTATATGTGGCTATCTTCGCGATAGCTAAAATAATGAAACTATTTTTCCTTCCTTCGGTATATTTGTAAATAATCTCACAACATTTTGATAGCCTCTGTGTTGTCTGATTTGACACATATGATCAGTGACCTTTGGACCCGCACGTTAAGACCAGATCTGACTATACTAGTCATAACGTAACGGACAGCTATCATTGATCAAATTTTATTATTTAATTAAAATACTTTAAAGGTCGTCAAAGTTCTTCTACTACGTTGTTATTCTGATTTAAGAAGCTAAAATTAAAACAGCTCTTTGTTTTTTATTTTAAATATTTTAACGGGCAAGACTTGCGTATTTTAAAGGAAACGTTATTTTCCAACAAATCCCCATTTACCCTTCATCCCTATCGATTATAAAGCGGCCCTGCACTACCGACGCCCGTCAGTGTAGCGTCGCGGCGCACTTCCCAAACAGTTTAAGACCTGTTGTCCAATCGCTGACAACACATTTGTGCTCTTATGGCCTAGGGCTTACGAACTTTTTGTGAGGTGTTTTTTTGAATAACCAAAGAAGGTAAGTCGTGATATTAGGAATAGAAAATACATTTTTTCGCAATAACGTAGCAAAGTAACACGAGCCTTCCAAAAAAAAATACTTGCCAGCTTCAATTATACGAGTTATTTGCAATTATTGTGTTTTTGGCATTGCGGATAAATTTTAAATCTTATCTCGTAAGTTTCCTGTTTGTTTTTTAGAAATTCCTTCCGTTTAGCTAGCTAAATATATATTATAGGTAGAGCTTAATATTTTTGTATACTTTTTAAGTAAATAGTTACTTTGCTTAGAAGAAGGTCAAATAAAAGTGCTTCATTTTATGCTGCATGCACTTTATCGTTATAGTTACAGTAATAAATTAGAAATTTTGTTTCATAAAGTCCCTATATTTTCTAAAAAAAATATTATAATACCACATAAATAAAATAATAAATAATATAAATATACTTTCTCTATTTGATTAACGATATAAAAAAATAAAAACAATCCAAAGTTATTTATATCTGGTAGTTTTTTTTATGACATGGTAATAAACAAAACATTATCTATATTGTTGGGTCCAGTAACCGCTGAGCTCCCCCCCCCCCCTAATTTTTTGGTACGTGCGCCAGAGACTTCCGAACCAGGGTTGAAAAAAAACAGGTTTTTTTATATTTAAACAAAACATGTGTTTTTTATTGTTTAAAACAGTTTTTTTTGTTTTAAACATGTTTTTATTAGGCAATAAAAAACATGTTTTAAACAAAACATACCCATGTTTAAAACACGTTTTAAAAAGATAAATTCAACTTTGGTCGTTTTTGATAAAGACATAATAAAATTGGTCAGTGATACAGACTTAAAAATCGAAGCACAGAACTATCTCAAGAAACTTAAACTCATTGCTGTAGCACTAGATAAAGTGCAAGGGAGTATGTGCACTATAAGTGAAGCGACAGAGATTTGGGTCAAATTAATGCAGACATTTGAAGGAGAAAAAGCAAAGTGAGAGTTTGGTAGACGGGATGTACAAAAAGTCAAAGATCGCATGGAAATGGCTATCAGTCCGGGTCATTACCTTGAAAATTTACTTGATCATCGATTCATGGGAGAGAATCTAACTCAGCATCAAAGAGACACTGCAATGGAGTACGCCGAAACTTACTTTCCAGATGCTATGCCGACCATAATAAATTATCAAGTGAAGTGTACTCCATTTAAACAATACATGTTTTCTTCGCAACTAAAAGAAAATGTTACACCTCTAGCATGGTGGAGATCTATAAAATGTTTGGATCATATTGTGATACAATTTGTGCAACAGCTACATACAGCAGTTCCATCATCAGCCAATATTGAAAGACTTTTTTCGTCATAATGGTTTGGTTCACTCAAAACTGAGAAATAGATTGGGCAACGATAAAGCAGCCAAATTAGTTTCTATTTTCAAAGAGCTAAACAACTCCTAGTTTTTATGTTTATGCGTGTAGGTACTTAAACAAACATATTATTTTATGGTTTTTTATGTTAAGTTAAAAATATATCTAGTTGAATGTTTGTTTTTTGTTCCTAGAATTTAAATAACTGTTAGTTTCTTTGTTTCTTTTAGGATCTACACTAATATTTAAGCCTACTTTGCATTATTTGTTTGAAGCTATTAGTATTAGTCCTGTTAAATGTTAAATGCTCAACTTTAGGTTAATAATAATATATCCATATTATTATGTACCTATGTTCCAATTATTTTTGTGTTTTTTTTTAAATTATTTTTTTGGGTGATATGAGGAGACAAAAAAAAGTGATATTTAACATCTACTACATTGAGAAAAAAAGAAAAAAAACAGTATATTTTAATAAATGTTTTAAACATGTTTTAAACACCTGTTTAAAACACCTAATAAAACATCAGGCAGTGTTTAAAACATGCTTAAAACATCTGGTTTAAAGCATTTTGTTTTAAACATAACAACCCTGTTCCGAACAGGAGCATATTGGCTTTGATCAATCCAGCGATTGGGAAAGATTTGGTGTAAATAGTTTTAAACATTTCTGGTAAAATGCTGTGAGCACCGTCTAGTAACAAGTTGAAAACAAATATTTTGCCTTACCACTAGAGGCAAATCATCAGGTAAATCGGGCAGTGTATTTTAAAGAACACGTTTTTTAATAAAATTACAGTTATGTGAAGAAGATTAGCAATAGTAAGTTCTCAGTATAGGGCAATAAAATAATTTGATTTAACTGGTTTAGTACCTACTTCAGGTATTTGTCTGCACGCCACTGTCCGTATATTATTTTTGACTAGTCCTTTGCTTTCGGTATTGTCACCTATTGCAAAGTTTTACTTAATTATATCTTCTATCCCTGGTAATGCCACAACGGCTGACTTGGTTTAGCATTTGAAAAGAAATAATTAAAAACAAATTATTAAAATGAGGGGTCAACGTGTACTGGTAATCACCCCACACCCTCCTCTCGTCGGGCCTGCTCCTCTGTAAGTCCTAGTATTTTTTTTCTTCACCTTCCAGCTTTTAGATGCTCGATGCGTCCCTAATGTTGGCAATTATTCTGCTTGTTCTGTATATTTCTAATTTTTGTACGCAGTAAAACAAATAATCAGTTTAGCAATTAATTATAACATTTTATTGGTTTGCTAATATTTTCACTCGGTTATTGACGCTCACTGACTCCAAAACAAATAAAATAATTTGCCTTTGGGGAGCGTATTTTATGCATCAGCAACCCGTTTCTTGTCAACAAAAATATTAGTTCGGATTTATTCAAATATGTACAATTTTTTAACATACAGAAAAGACACACACTAGGTAAGCCATTAAATTATTTCATGGTTTTCCAATTTCGATGCAAAGCTTAAAGTGGGCTGACATTTTAAAATTAAAGCGGGTTTTATGACTTTTATGGGAATCCGTAAAGAAAATGCGAGCCATCATGAGTTTATGTTTATAGCCAATGAAAAATCGATTAAAGGTTCCTACCATTAATATACAGCATGTTTAAATACTTATATTTTGTAATGGGAGTCATAATCTTTTAGCCTCAGGTCTACAAACATTAAAATATTTTCATTAAGAATTCAGAAACGTTACGTAGCCAATATAGAAGCGGGAAACTTTATAATTTAGCAGCAACTTCGATATAAACTTCTAATTGTATTAAATTTGGTCTTAGAATTTTACTACTTCCTGAAAATGAAAATTTAAATTTTAATAAAATAAAAAAGAGCACTATATAGACTATTAGTTTGGGTTTTTATTGTTAATAAGGTATTAAACTTTTGTCTAGTTAGTCATTAGCCCCCCATACACCAGCGGATAACTTTTAACAAATTTGATATGGTACGAGCCAAATACGCCGATAAAACTTTACGTGTATGTGGCGAGCCGAGCTTCATCGGGCCGTGTAATATCTGCCACGGATGAAATCAGCCGGTTTTAACCCGTCAATAGATTAGCTAGGTTAATTTGTCATCATCATAAAAAGTCATCCAACTTGGTTTGAGGTTAAATTAAAATAATAATAATAACAAATAATGTCTGCCGATTCACGTTACGTATCAAAAGAGTTTATAACGGAATTTATTAACATTTACCAAAGTTATCCATGTTTGTGGCAAGTAAAATGCAAAGCTTACATGAAGAAAAATTTGAAAAATAAGGCATATAACCATACTTAACAAATGTCTGAAAGTCAAAGACATTTTTTACAGTCGACGAGCCAAATTTGGCTGTCCAAAAATGACGAGAGTTTTGGTACGTGCCGGGCCTAGTTCGCAGACCAAACCGAACGGATCAAATCGGTCCAACTTATACAGTGAGGACATAAAGTCTGGAATAAATTCATTACTTAGGGAACGCTGAATGTTTTTAAAAATCGCTCGGACACGTCGATTTTGTTTTTTTAATAAGCATTTTTTTCAATATTTTTTATTATACCGAGTAGTATTAAGATAAGCGCGAACTTTTGAAAATAGATGGATTAGAAGAAGGGGAGCTATTGAATGGCCGCCGAGGTCTCCCGACTTAACCCCCCTTGACTTTTTTCTGTGGGGTTACCTTAAAGGTAAAGTTTTCCAAACTAAGCCAATGGACATGGAGGACTTAAAGAATCGAATTGTTTAAGAAATACGGTCAATCAGTCCAGAAGTTGTCAGAAATGTGCAGAAAGAATTTTTCGATCGTCTAGGTTACTGCCAATTAACCTTTGGGCAACATTTTCAACATTTATTAGAATGATAAATAATTAATTGTTTTATTTATTTTCGTACTTTAACTGTCCATAAATCATAATGACAT
Organism: Polydrusus pterygomalis; assembly: GCA_963969555.1. Lineage (NCBI taxonomy): Eukaryota > Metazoa > Arthropoda > Insecta > Coleoptera > Curculionidae > Polydrusus > Polydrusus pterygomalis. The sequence goes on along the minus strand of OZ018378.1, from coordinate 22,450,454 downwards.
GTTAGATAAAAAATGTTCACAATTATGCACAGAATCCTAAAATAAAAAAAAAATGGGGGTTCCCATTTAAAAAATTAAAGTTGGTCCAAGCAGAGTGCTTTCGGAGACACCCTGTATAATAAAAAATATTGAAAAAAATGCGTATTAAAAAAACAAAATCGACGTGTCCGAGCGACTTTTAAAAACATTCAGCGTTCCCTAAATAATGAATTTATTCCAGACTTTACGTCCTCACTGTATGTTGGTGTATGGGGGCTATTAATGAATAATTACGTAAATAACGTATAATTTTATCAGTCAAAAAAGTTTTATTGTCATTTTTGATAGTGACATTTTTAATCAACAAACGCTTTTGCGTTGTTACCAAGAACTTGGAAGAACCGCCGCTTATTATCATGAATAACGGCACCTATCATTCTGGGCTAATTGAAAAAATTCCAAATACAAGTTGCTCAAAAAGATTACATATTGCATGATTAGAACAAAGACAAATTCCGGTTTCACCATTTGCAATAAAGTATCACATCTGAATACCTAATAGTGAAGCGGCATATCCCACCCAAACGTCACAAGTAATCTGGAAACCGCTATTTATTTTATTTTTTAATTATTTTTATTTTATTTTAATACGTTGGACAAACTAGTCTTGCAACATGGAGATCGAGTTTTAAGACTTCCTCCATATCATTGCCACTTTAATCCTATTGAAATGGTTTGGTCGGAATGTAAGCGCTATTACGATGCAAAAATAAGTTCCATGCATCCTGTAATAAATGACGTAGTTTTGGGTTTGTGGAATGAAGCCATAGAAAATGGAACAGTGGAAAAATGATGTAACAAACACTAATAAAATTATTATAGATGATGTGTAGGAATGAGAAAGATTTATCGATGCTTCAGATTATTTTTCCCTTATTATTAACTTTGGAGAATTTGATGATGATGATGATGATACTTGGGGAGGTAATTTATTTTAATTATTAAAAACTGTATTTTGTTGTGTTGCCATTTTTTATTATATTTTCTTCTTTATGATTTTATAATTAAGATAAAAATATTTAAAACAAACTTTATAAACTGATGCACTAGTGTTGCACTAGACAAATAATATATGATTCAATTTTAAATTTTATAAATGAGTTTTATTTAATTTTCAGTAGGTATACCGTCAAACGGGGTGAATAGGATCAATTCTAAACTTTGAAAGCTTGTAACTTGAAAACTATCTGCCTGAATACATTTCTCAATAGCTTAAAACATGAGTTAAGGTTGGTACTTTTAAATGGTGGTATATGTTTTTATACAGGGTGACCCTGTTGTATATATATTTTTTTTGTGCAAAAATCCTATTCACCCCGCAGGCGGTGTCAATAGGATCATTGATTGATTTATTGACTGTATCGCATTTAAACAACCGCGGGGTGTATAGAATTTTGCACACAAATGTATCTTAAGTAATATGAAAGATTACTAAAAATAATATTACCTAAATTTTATAAGTGCTGCATAGTTGTAGAGATATGAAGTTTGTAAGACAAAAGCAAAGATAAAATGACAACAGTTTAACCGCTAAATTTGACGTTTTAGGTTATGGTATTCAGCCTGCAATGTGGCCAAGTTTTTTAAAGTTTAATGTCATAAAAATTACTGTTAACAACCGTTACTTAAAATCTGTACATAGAAAAGACCTACCCTTTAAAATCAAAATTATTACAGATTTTTGAAATTTGAAGGTAACTTCAATTCTATTCACCCCGCTGATACTATCCACCCCGTTTTACGGTACTTATTTATATTAATTAAAAATTTCATACTGATTTTGAAAAAAAACTAAATGTTTCATCCCATCATACCTTTTACCCTAAATAAACTACTTGTTTCTGACTTCATTAACAATATAAAAATAATAATAAAAAAAAACGCGCTTTTTTCACTTGTTCCTATGCATCCGTCTTTATATAGATCAAGTCTAAGAAAAATCATAACCTTTACCACCGGTAAGTCAAACTGACTGAATTAATTAAGGACGTACCGCAATTATGGAGAATATGACGTAACGGTCAGCGGTCATTGAACATACTTTATTGAATTATTGACCCCCCATCAGGCAGTGCAGTATATTATACAAAAGTTTGTAACGCATTAAAGGTAATTAATAAAAATCCACAATGTAATGGCGATTTAAATTTTCGAATGTAGTACCCTGCTATGTTAAAATAGGCTTGGATTCTATATTTCTTCTACACTAACACCATTGAGTTAATTAATTTTGTCGCACTGGTACGTTTTAAAAAAAACCCGTTATGAAACATAAATATCCCAAAAACCGGAACTATTTTAACTTGGTATAAACTTTTCATATAATATATTTTCCTTTTCTGTCCTAATGGATAAAATAAACATTAAAGTCCAGGAGAATGTTGGCAAAACTTCCAAGATTCCAGGGGGAGTGCTTTATTACGGAGTCGATGAGTTTTTAGTTGCAAAGGTTTATTTCTTTAGAATACTATGTAAAAAGTTATTGTCTGGATATTTACAAAGCGGGAAGCAGGTAGACCAAGTTATATAAACCAAGAGGAAGAATACTGGCTTTCATATGTTAAACTTTGCTTTTATAAGGTGGGAGTATCAACATGCTTGCCAACCTATATATAACCTATTTCCTTATATTTATTTAATTTTTCTAGCTTTTACACAAAATTTAAATAAAATCATTATCGTCTTCATATTTTATAGGTAATAATTGACATATTAAATAAATATCAAGGAATTTCATTAAATATTTTAGAAGAATTGTATAGCGAAAAATATCGGGTAAGATTTTTTTTAACATTATTATGTTATTGTTCTTTCACTATACAATTATCCCAAAGTTAGCAATAAAATGAATAGATATTTTTGTTATATGTCTGTCAGATATTACCTAAATATTGTACCGACGATATTGATTTTATTTAAATGTTAGTTATTCTAATAATAAACTAAAAAAAGCAACGCGAAATAGGTTATAGGTTGGTAATGGATTAAATGACGTTGAGAATGCCACCTTAAGTCAAAAAAGCATGAAGCACTTCGCAGCATCGCAGCATCATAGTATTATTTTTGTTTATTAAATAAACTTAATCGTTACATGTTTCGCCCTTGTATGGACATCATCAGCATCATCATTACCGCCCCGTTCCTTCAGACGTCGTGGCCCAAGAACGGCGTGTAAAACCTTTATATTAACTAAACAACAAAAAAAATGCAAATATAATTTTTAAATCATTTGCATTGGAAAAACGGCGTCAGCATTTGATCCTCGCGGTTTAATGTATTATTGAAACGGCTTGTCACCTTGTTCCTGCTGCCTCACTGAGTTATTAAATATGGGTACTGAAAAGCGAATTCGTATTTCATTAAATTATTAATATTTTAATTGGAATTAACGGATTGATGTTGTCTCGACTAATTGTAATGAACAGAAAGGCAGAAAATGCTTACCTGCCTTCCTGCCTATCAGACGTACCAATGGACCCTAAATTCGAAGCGAAAGTTTCCAGTCTGCCCAATTTCATAAACGTTTTATGAGAATAAAGGGCGATGATGCCAGTAATAGACGTCCGTTCTAATTTATTAACTTTTGTTGAAGTCCATTACGTCACCTGGTAATGACGTCCATAACCATTAATAGCCAGTGAAATGAATGAATAGCAAACCGAAGACTTGGGAATAAAAATTGTAAAAAAATTAGTTTTCATAGATACGGTAAAAGAACAAATTGTATAAGATTACAAAAACACTGTAGAAATAACTGCTTGTCTCGTTTGATGATAAGAGGAATTACTAATTTTGAAAGATCACAATAAATTTCATAAATAAATAAACCAATCTCCCAGGTTCCAGTTAATAAAATAAATAAATAATAGAATAAAATGTGTTCCAAGCACAACGGATACCCTGGGGCGGGTAGACCACAACGGCCGTTTCGTCCTTGTTAGGACTCTATGGGCAGACATAACCTAAGCAATCCCAACTCGCTGACACCATTGGAAAAGGAAGAGAATATAACAAAAATGAAAGGAAAAATAAATTACGGGCGATCCGAGGTCGGGAATTGGAAGGCGGTGAGATTTTAAGGTTAGAAAACGATTTATCTCGATTTTCGGCAAAACGACAAGTCCTATGGAAAAACGTTAAATGGCAAAGTTGTAGGTAATAAAAAGATCTACAACTTTTGTATTTGCACTTTTTTCACATAACCTCAAAATTTATGTGAAAAATTCAAATAACCAAGTTTTTGGTTTTTTATTTTTATCTTTTACAAGAAAAATTTTTTTTTTCACGAAATTTGGTGAAAACTTACCATTTTATGTCCCAAAGACACTGTAACTTTTTGATTTAAAATATTTATTTTTTCACCTTATTTTGACTTAATATCGAAAAAGCACCCTAATTTTAAATCGAAAATTCTCACGTCAAAATATCTGCTTTTTTAAAAAAGTTGGTGGGCTTTTTGTTCGTTGAAATCTCTTCTTTCTGATAGTAAAAAAAATATACATTACTATGGTAAATGTGATGAAATCCCCTTTAAATCCTACCTTTAATTATATTTAGAACAACTATATTCGCATATTTTTTGCGATCTTTATGTTTTATGGATTTGTAATTTTTTTGTTTATCAATTTAACATGGAATCTTACGTTTTTCGAGTATAGTAAAAGTATAAATTTTAATAATTAACTCAAAATTATGTATAATGATTAAAAAAAAAATTTCGGATTCGATTTTTTTTTCGTTTCTTTGCATTTTTTTAGAATATTTACCATAGTAATGTATATTTTTTTTACACCATCAGAAAGTAGAGATTTCAACGAACAAAAAGTTCACCGACTTTTTTAAAAAAGCAGATATTTTGACGTGAGAATTTTCGATTGAAAATTAGGGTGCTTTTTCGATATTAAGTCAAAATAAGGTTAAAAAATAAATATTTTAAATCAAAAAAATTACAGTGTGTTTGGGACATAAAAAAGTAAGTTTTCAACAAATTTCGTGTATAAAAAAAAAAATTTGTAAAAGATAAAAATAAAAAACCAAAAACTTGGTTATTTGAATTTTTCACATAAATTTTGAGGTTATGTGAAAAAAGTGCAAATATAAAAGTTGTAGATCTTTTTATTACCTACAACTTTGCCATTTAACGTTTTTCCATAGGACTTGTAGTTTTGCCGAAAATCGAGATAAATCGTTTTCTAACCTTAAAACTCACCGCCCCCCACTTCCCGACCTCGGATCGCCCGTAATTTATTTTTACTTTCATTTTTGTTATATTCTCTTCTTTTTCTAATGGGTTTCATCCTACTATTATTTTTTTTGGTTTCAAAAATTATCGACCCTGGTCTATAACGGATTGCGCGCATTCTAGTGGGTGCCGTTGTTGATCTGTTTCTAATCTGCAAAACTGCAGACTGTTTCGGCGAAAACGCAAATAGCGTTCCCTATACTGGATTGTGATGCACTTCGTGGTTTATTTAGTTGTCTACCTTTCGATTATTACCAGTGTGACTGCCTTTTGTATTGGAGGGCGCTACGGTGTATTAATGACCGCTTTACTTTTGAAAAAAGGCTTTTAATACATCTTACCGCTGTTGTTGGGATTGCTTGGGTTATGGCTGTCAGTAGACTAACAAGGACGAAACGGCCGTCGTGGTCTACCCGCCCCAGGGTATCCATTGTGCTTGGATCGCTGTGTATTCCAATATAGAAAACAGTCACATGCTTGTCCGATATACCACGATTATTCGCTTTTAATTATTAATATTATTATTACCTATATTATATCCCAAAAAATAAAACAGATACCAGGACTGATAAAATTAATTTTAATGTAGATTATCAGACATCTTTTTAGTTGGGTAGGTACTATGGGATATTTCAAATTTAAATATTTCTCCAACAGTGAAATTAAAGGCTCTTTCATGAATATAAATTAACTGTTTAAAAGATATCGTCTGGACAGTTTACGTTAATTATTTATTTAATAAAAATTATAACTAAATCCATTTTACTCTTATTTCCCCTGTTTAATTAAAATTCAAGAATAGAGTTGTGGGCCTCAAAAATAAAATAATGGCTATAAGTTACTTGTTACCGTGCGAGCAAAAATTATTTGCATCAAAGAGAGGGCCTTGCATCTAAGGGCACACAACTGTTACAAATAATTTGATTCATCGCTAATTTTTCCAATTTCTTGAACAATTCACATAATGGGCTTTAAGGAACAGCACAAAACATTTATGGTTGAAGCGTATTTTCAAAACGGGGTTAGAGTAAATGGTGAGTGGTAATACAATCCGGGTTTGTGCATGGACGATTTTCACGAACATTTTCCTAACGTTGCTTTTATTGCTGGGGATTTTTATCATCGCCTGAAAAGAACCGTGGCTGTGTTTAGGGAAACAGGTTCTATACAACACAATAGAGGAGCAGGAAGACCATCTGTAAGAACAGAAGAACTTAATGCAAACGTTCGTGAAATAATGCAAAATACGCCAACAAATTGTATAAGACGCCTGTCCCAAGAAGTGGGAAGATCTTATGAAACATGCAGGACTATTTTTAAGAAGCAGCTTAATTTATTTTCTTATAAAGTGCAAGTATTCCAAGAAATACAAGCCGCAGATTTTGAAAGACGCAGGAATTACTCTTAATGGTTTACCCAAAATTTATTGAAAATAAATGATTTATTAGACCTGAAATTTTTTTCGGATCCACCTCTCCGGTTATGTGAATTCTCCGAATACACGCATGTGGAGTAGTGAAAATCCCCATTTTTTTGTAGAGTCCTCATTGCACCCTCAAAAAATTGGTGTCTGATTTAGCTGTTTCCCGAAGAAGAATTGTTGGTCCTATTTTTTTCCACGACACAGTTACAGCACAGCGGTATAGAGACAATATTTTGAATCCATTTGTGGAGCAATTACTTGACGACAAACTACGTTTTGGATATTTTCAACAGGACGGTGCAACCGCTCATACAGCCACCGAAACTATTAACGACTTACGCAATTTTTTCGACGACAGATTGATCAGTTTTCGATCAGACATTGAATTTCCACCTAGATCACCTTGTTTAACGGTTATGGATTACTTCGTTTTTCCTCATTTAAAGAACACTATTTTCAAAACACTAGTTGCAAATTTAGAACAATTACAAGAAAGGATTATCCAAGAATGTGGTTAGATATATCGTCCCCATATCATTGTGATCTAAACCAAGCCCTACGTTTTTTAATCTAAGCCCTCTTTGATGCAAATAATTTTTGCTCGCACGGTATAAGTAGGTACTCAGGCATCCAGCCTTAGTTCAAATATTCTTTACTCCTAAGGCTACGGTACGTCCTAATAACGTTGACTCATGTTATTAATTGCTCTAAGTAAATATCTGAAAATTTCCTATATTAGAGAAGTTCGAATCGCTTTGTTTGGAAACTGGAATTATTAAACGTTTTCGGGATTACATTGGTTGTTCATTTGAACCGAGCAATTATATGTAACATTCTTAAGATTTCAATTAACTATTTTTCCCATTTAACCGAGAAATCCACTTTCGTTACTTTTAGCTTTGTTAACGTAAGTAATCATTATTATAGTGGAAAAAGAAAAGCACAAAGTCTTTCTCCACAATTTTTTATTTGAATAACTAGGCGAACCTATAATAATTCATAATAATTTAAGTCGAAAAAAGATTACTTATTGCTTGGATCAACGACAAATTCGGGTTCCACCATTACAAGTTAACTGGAAAGCGCTATTTATTTTTTATTTTTTATTTATTAAAATAAAATTAAAACAGGTTGGACGAACTAGCATTGCAACATGGATATCGATTTTTAAGACTTCCTCCATATCATTGCCACTTTAATCCTATTGAAATGGTTTGGTCGGAATGTGAGCGCTATTATGATGCAAAAATAAGTTCTATGCATCCTGTAACAAATGACGTCGTTTTGGGTCTGTGGAATGAAGCCATTGAAAATGTAACAATGGAAAAATGATGTAACACACACTAATAAAATTATAAATGATGTGTTGGAACGGGAAAGATTTATCGATGCTTGCAGATACTCTTCCCCTTATTATTAACTTGGACGAATCTGATTATGATGATCCTTGCGGATATGATTTATTTTAATTATTAAAAAACTGTATTTTGTTGTGTTGTCATTTTTTATTATATTTTCTTCTTTATGATTTAATAAATAAGATAGAAATATTTGAAACAAAATTTATAGACTGATGCACTAGAAAAAAATATATGATTCAATTTTTAATTTTATAAATGAGTTTTATTTATTTTTAGTAAATTTAAATTAATTAAAAATTTCATACTGATTTTTAAAAACAAAATGTTTCATCCCATGATACCTTTTACCCTAAATAAATAACTTATTTTTGACTTCATTAATAATATAAAAATAATAATTAGAAATTTGAAAAAACGAGCTTGTATTTTACTTCTTTACCTGTATCCGTATTTATGTAGATCAAGCCTAAGAAAAATCATAACCTTTACCACCGGTAGATGAGTCAAAATGTCGTTACCGTGTCCCGTCCAAAAATTAAAAGCCCCTTAAATCTGGCAGATGTGAGAAGTGTGAGAACGTAGCTGAGTACATTCGTGAAAAATGGTTTTAACAAATTTACAAATCATAAATTATTTAATACTCGGCTAAACGGGCTGGGTCCTCATCAGTTAACGCCATATATACAATTAAACTAGAATAAAGCTGAACGTTTACAATATACGAAGCGAGAAATGATAATTTATTCACATTTGGTTACGGTTTTAACATAAAGACATAAATAAAATAAAAACATTTGAAAAAATAAATAATACCATCAAGCAATGACGATTCAGTAAAGATAGACCAAGCCAAGCATCTCATTCATAAACATACTTTTGCGGCCAGCCGACATCTCACTGTTTAAAGAGGACATTTGAGGAGTGATTATGCAAAAGTCGATAAATCCATAATATCCTGTTTTGAGTAAATGACAAAAAACGCATATATGAAGATTTTTGTCACCTATCTAAAAAAATTCTATAAATGTATTTGTTTTGAAGAAGTGCTCAAAAGCAGCATTAATATTACTGCATTACATTACCCAATAAATTTTTAATTAACTTTTTAGAATGGATTTATCGACTTTTGGTAAATTAAAAGTGGATTTATCGACTTTTGGTAAATTTAAATTGGGATTTTTCGACTTCTGTTCAATTTAAGAGTGGCCTTGTGTATCTAGTGGCCCTTGGATATACCGACTTTTGAACGGCCGGAGCTTTAGCTTGTAAATTTAAATTGAATTTAAAGATGTTTGTTTAATTTCGGTATGCGAAAACGTAGATAAAGCTATGAAGTATAAAAATCAATATATATCTGGAAAAAAGTAAAAAATGGATTTATCGACTTTTGCATAATCACTCCACATTTGTAAAATCAAAATCCTGGTACCAAATCAATCACTTTACAGACCTGGTACTGTCTGGTAATGTTTTTGTTTATAATGTTCCCACAAATAAATTTCATTACTATTTTCATAATAACCTAACATTTTTTTTTATCTTTCAACTAGTTACAAATTACAAAAAGCTATATATAGACTGTCGGACGGACGGACGGATAGGGTTTACAATAGCAAAAATGGATAAAAAATTTCATTTTTCGGGAAAAAGTCACTCTTGATAAAAAGTTTTGCTTGTAAAAAAAATGCAATTCACGAAGAGAAAATTTTGATTTTTTATACAGGGTTCGCAAAAACTTTAAAAACATGATTTTTCTCCAAGAGCAACCTTTATTTTTCATTTTTGACCAAAATGCCAATTCGAAAACTTATTTAGAATAAAGTTTATAATTTCAATCTGAGATTTAAAATAAATCTTCGATTTTTTTAATTTTTAGAAGTAAATGGAAATTTTGCTGCTCAAGAAAAATATTCATATAAAATTTTAGTAGACTCTATTTTCATAATGGGTGGTGTGTATCTTTTTTAAAATTTTAAATGCATTCCTTACCATCTTTTGTAAAAACAAGGAATTTCTTTACCTTTTTATTACTTTGCTTTACGTATGGGGCAAATTTGAAGTTGTCAAATAGAATTTGATGTGTTTTGAAAATGTTGACCTTAGAACAAAGCGTTTATTTAGTTCAATGCTACGGCGCGGGCGAAAGTTCTTACAACTTTGTGATAGAGAAATTTAATCAAAGATACCCTAACGTTTACGTCTCAAAAATGGGACTTCATAAATTATTAAGAAAATGTCAGCGAATTGGTTCAGTTTCCAAGTTAAAAAAAAACTATGATTAGAATGACGCAGCTTCCCTAATCGTATTGCAATCTGTTGCTGACAATCCTACTCTTTCATTAAGAAACCGAGCTCAAGAACTTGATGTAGTAAAAAAACTCATATTCAGTATTTTAAAGGCAAACAAAATATTCCCATTTAAGCTAACTTTGGATTTCTGTCTTTGGGTCGGAAACAAAATTGTAAGTGAAAACAGGAATTTTCATAAAATTATCATGTTCTCGAGTTAATCGACCTTTTCAACAAACGGGAAAGTGTCTTCTGCGCATATAAGATACTGGAGCGAAAATAATCCCCGTTTTAGAATTAATGCAAAAAGACAATATTGGCAATTATGGCATTATTGGCCCATACTTTTTCGAAAACACGTGTAACCGTAGGAGTTACCTTGAAATTTTGGAAACATTCCTTTCTGACAACGTAGAAGAATTGCCTCTCCAATTTAGGAACGAAATGTACTTTCAACAAGGTGGATGCCCTGCGCATTTTGCAATTGAAGTGAGGGAATGGCTTAATAATACATTTGGCCACCAATGGATTGGTCGGAATGGTCCGGTTCTGTGGCCCCCAAGAAGTCCCGATTTAACTCTTTAAAATGCTTATCTTTGGGGCGCCTCAAACAATTAGTGTACTCCCGTCCAATTGAGAATATATATCAGCTTCTAAAACAGCGAATTGTTGAAGCTGTTCAAATAACTCTTGGAGAAAAATCATGTTTTTGAAGTTTTTGCGAATCCTGTATAAAAAATCAAAATTTTCTCTTCGTGAATTGCATTTTTTTTACAAGCAAAACTTTTTATCAAGAATTACTTTTTCCCGAAAAATGAAATTCGACCCTTGTATTTATCTAAATATCCTTATTTTTTATGAAGCATTTAAAAATGTTATATACCAAGTCATTAAATGGGACCTTTACGAGCAAACCCTACACCTAACGTGTTTTTTGGTCGTAAACTTGACTTTTCTTTCTCTAAAAGTTCGCATTAACATTTGAAAAGGGATCTTATTTACAGCTTTATTTTTTATACATTGCTTTTTGATGGTATATGGCAAAAAATGGGACGAGAATAGATACCTAGATACTTTAGGCTCATCACGACCAAATCATAAAAATTCAATCAACTTACATCATGAAACAATTTTTGTTAATTTAAAAATGCAACAACAAAATTAGAAAAATACAATTTCTAGGTCTTAGCATAGAATATTTTTTTTTATTTTACGTAATTTTGGTTTACAACATTTTGATAAAAAGTTTTTTTCAATTTTTTTATAGTGCCACTAAACATAATAATAAGTTAAAATTGAGAACCATATTTTTTTTAATAAGTATCGATAATATCGTACTTGTGTAAAAATATTAAGTATTTCAATATTTAACATAGCTCATTATTTCATATTATTAAGTAAGATTTTTTTCACTGCAATTGACAGAAAATTAAAATTTTATTGCTTTTTCATATACCGGGTGTTTCTTAAATGACGTTCACCCCTATAACTTTTTTATATTTATAGATATTAAAACGAAATTTTGAGTTTATGCATAAGAGATGAGTCTGCATTTATTGGCATAATTTTCAATTTGTTAGCACTTCCGGTTTGACCGGAAGTAACCTTGACTTTGGTATTTTAAACGGGACATCTTGTATATTTTTACTTATTGGGACTCAGGATAACATTCTGAGTAAAATGACACCTCACTTGTCATTTTTTGACGTGTTATAACATTTTAATGTATATTTTTTATTTTCAATCTAGAGTGCTACAAATTAATTAAATTTGTTAATTTATAGTGAAGTAGTAGGTAGGTATATGCAAATTAAAATTATGTAATAATAATTGACTTCCTAAGTTTCACAAGTGTTTAAAAAATGAAATTTTGTTTTCTTGACGTTTACTCCATTTTCCAAATGGAACGAATGAACGATGGTAGTTCACTAGGATATTTAAAACGAGCATTTTTTTTTCAACAATTTGATACCATACACTCCTATGTTATTTTAAAATTGACACTGAAAAATTTGCCTTAAATCCCAATCGCAAATTTAAAAGCGTTATGCATTATTGCCGCCCTTTCCATTCTAAAGAAATATACAGGCGGCTTTGAAAAAGAATGGAATAGAAATAATTAATTTCTAGCACGCTAGATTGAAAATAAAAAATAAACATAAAAATGTTATAACACATCAAAAATGACAAGTGAGGTGTCATTTTACTGAGCATGTTATGCTAAATCCCAATAAGTAAAAATACCAACGTCAAGGTCACTTCCGATCAAACCGGAAGTGCTAACAAATTGAAAATGATGCCAATAAATGCAGACTCATCTGTTATGCATAATCTCAAAATTTCATTATAATATCTATAAATACAGGAAAGTTATAGGGGTGAACGTCTTTTGAGAAACACCCGGTAGGTAGCTACATGAAGAGATTTAGTTTGCTCCGCAGCTTCAATTAGCTTTCGGTAGCAATAACATTATATTGACAATAACATATTATTGCTGTTACACTGAAATACAATTTTAAGACTTAACATAGTACCTATATTCTGTTTTGGGTTACTACAAGTGGTAGAAAATTGCTTTTTTAGTTTTTATTTCATTTTTTATACGTACATTTTATGGCATATGAATAATCAGCGGCAGCAAACCGGACATAGGGAGATATGTTCATAATATTTTAACAGTAAAAACGGTCAGCAAAAATTCATCTTTCGTAGTAAACAGAATATTTTAAAGTCAAATACGAACAACACTTTTTTTTTAAATTATGCTGTAGGTATGCAACTTATGCAAAAAATTCTGTAACGCTTACGATCAATCATCGTACTATGTCATATTTGGCCAAACTAATAGAAGATTGCCATTTGAAAAATGAAAATTTGTTTCGAATTGTTCAGGAATATTTGCTTTTAAATTAATTAAAATTGAAACTAGGTATATTAAATGGAAAAATGGCAAATAAAATGGTGTCTCTAAATATTATATAAATATATTTTATCAGACATAGATATTTAATTAATAAAGCGATATGTTCGATTACAAGTCCGGCTTTTTCGCATAGTAGGTAGGTGGCAGAAAAATACCAAAAATATTTTAATTATCTATAAAAATTTTAGTTTATAAAAAATTAAGACCTAATTTTGTTCCTCTGCGTTTTTGCGACTTGTAAACACGTTTAAATTTAAAAAATTAAACTAACTTTAAGTCAAACAAAATTATTGTGTGATGAGGTCAAAAATTTCCACTATAATTCGTTGTTGGTTACCCACAGCGAAAAAAAATCCGATAAAATACGTGTGTTGCCTTGGTGACCTGAAAAAAAAACCACCTATATGGGTTAAAAAGTACTGTCGTGGCATTTTAAGCCTAAATGCAAAATTCTTTAATGTATTCACAAATTCTAAATTATGTAATTTCATTGTTTATTTATAATAAATATTTATTTTGTTTTAAAAAAATACTTTTTTTATTTTTCTGTTGGCAAAGTTTCAATCAATTAAATTAGGATTCCCGAGACTACCTTAAAAGTCTCAGTCACAAATCCCAGTTGTAACAATATTTTGACGAAATCTCATATATGCGGTTTTTTCGGGATGAGAAATACAAATTTGCCAACCGTTTTTTCGCATTTCGTAGAGGGCGCCACATAGAAGCCTACACTTTAATTTTAATGTTCCCAACTTTTTTGTCATACACTGTATGCGCATTTTGACTTAATATTTTTATTCTCCTAACCTTTTGACATAAAAAAGGTATACTACTTTTGTTTTGATAAATCTAACCGTTTTCGAGAAAAACGCTAAAATAATATTGCTTGCATGTGATGAATCAATACCCTCTAAAATGCAAGGCCTCAGTGCTTTGCCGTAAATTTAACGTGACGTCACATATACTAAGCTTAAGTTTCCTTCATAATAATTATATTGTAAAGATCGCCAGTCAATTTATGAATCGGCTGTCAGTCTTGTTTTAATCATTATATTTATTTGGTCGCCTTGTCTCACTGCCTTGTTGCCAGTTTAAAATTTGAAAAAAAAACAACTTTTAGCGATAGGGTAGAATTTTAACACAATGTCTAAAAATTGTCAAACAAAAAAAAAAGAAAAACCTTATAGTAAAAAGAAATTAAAATTTTAAAAACAAATGAGAAAAATCATTACATTATGGTCATGAATCAATGAATCAAATCATTTTGTTAAGTTTTGTCGCAACCAATTGACTATTTTGTATTAAAGCTGACAACACTGTTGCTGCGGAAAAGAAGTTGCTCGTCCAGGTAAATTATTATCTCTCTGTCTTTATAAGTATTGGTTCTGTCTCTGTCTTACTTTTGGCAAGCGTACTTAGGATAAAGAACCATGGGTCAGTTCGTGGTCAATTCCAACCAACTTAAAATTCAAATTTGACGTAACTTTCGACAGTAGACAGACACGACTAAAACTAGAAAACAAAGAATCAAATATTGAAAGTTAGTTTTTTTGCTTTAAGTGATAAGTTTTGTGATTTTTTGTAAGATTTTTTAGTGAGTGTCGGTGAATTGAAACATATAATAAGTGCTGTGTTCCCGGGTGTAGTGGAAACTACGATATTGGACCAAAAGTTCGCGTTTTCGGCTTTCCAAAGGACTTGTGATTTTTTGTAATAATTTTTAGTGAGTGTCGGTGAATTGAAACATAAAATGCCCTATAAGTGCTTTGTTCCCGGGTGTAGTGGAAACTAAACCCTTTATTTTTCTGTGGTGGAAACTACGATATTGGACCACAAGTTCGCGTTTTCGGCTTTCCAAAGGACGTACTTTTACAACAACAATGGTTAAGATCCATTCCGCGAAAAGATTTAGTCCCAAACAAAAACACGAAAGTTTGTGAACAACATTTTGATAAAGGTAGTATAATTTGGAATCATTCAGAACAAGACCCAAAAACAGGTAAGATTGTTTCAATTGATCTAAATAGGACTCGACTAGCAGAAAACAGCATCCCAACAATTTTTCCAAATTGTCCTCAATATTTATCGAAAGCTGTTCATATTCGTAAAAGTAAAGACCAAAAATTAAGGGAACTTGAGGAGTTACATTTTTTACAAGCAATTGAAGAAAGCCGAGTAAAGTATGATAGCCATAAGAAATTTATTTTAGAGGGTATTGGATGAATACGAAATCATTTTAAATTATTTTCAACCTTAAATATAGCATAGCAAAGGAAGGAATGTTCCTTGGAGTTCGTAGGAATTTTGTAAGAAGAATTGATTTATGCATTGAAGAGGAAGGACGTCACTTTGAACCTTTGATTTGAATGTTCAATTTATTGCTCTAGTAACTTATGTATTTTAAAACTGCAAATAAAATTTAACTCTAACACCCTGTAAATCTGTTAATAATTAATTTTAGAAAAAAATAATTTTCGGTCTAGAATTATCCCCTAAATTTTTTGCTCATCATTTCCGGACACCCTGTTTGTATACTATACATAATATCTCAACTTTCACTACAAAAACATTTTTTCCTATGCCCCTTAATCAAACAATCAAAGTTAATGACTTCAAATATTCCTGCAATGGCATTTAACTACCAATTTCCAATTTCCCATTTCAATTCACTGCCGGTCTGTAGGTTTAATATGCGATAGCAGTTCTATCTAGTCTAATTTATTAATGTCGCAGTTCGAATCTGGATGGTTTTAGTTTTAAGGTATTTAATGGGTTTTAATTGAAATTTATAAGCACATCACCTTTGTTAGAACTAGTTACACTGGATTAAAATATATCATCAATAGAATATCCTCTAGCATTATACAGGGTGTCTCTAAAAGGGGCGGAAAAAATGCTACCACAAATTCCTGAGGCTTAAATATAACCATCTAACCCAACTTACCTGAGTCCAGAAGTGGATGATTTCGAGAATACAGAGTGTCAAAAATTCAATTGGGTTTTAGTTTTTCATAAATAATTTTTTAAATAATTGGGGTATTATTGTCACAACATTCGTAAGTAAGTTTTCATGTTCAGTATAATTCATAGAAAAAAAGTTTATTTAACATTTCCTAAAATTCTACTGGCTACTGCTAGACTGACATCGATGATGAAATATGAAGAGCAAACTTTTGTTTTGCAGTTATAGAAAGCGTAAGCATATAATATAATATATTATAGCTACGCATTATGTGTTATACCGTGCGAGCAAAAGTTATTTGCATCAAAGAGGGCCTTGCATCTAAGGACGTAATGCTTAGCCGTAGAGCTTAATACCTGTTGGGTGTCAGTAACTACCTGAATTAACAATCAATCAGTTATTCCGTCATCTTTGACAGTCGTTACAAGTAATTTGATTCATCGCTAATTTTTCCAATTTCTTGAACAATTCACACAATGGGCTTTACGGAACAGCACAAAACAATGCTTTTATTGCTGGGGATTTTTATTATTGCCTGAAAAGAACCGTGGCTGTGTTTAGGGAAACAGGTTCTATACAACACAAAAAAGGAGCAGGAAGACCATCTTTAAGAACAGAAGAACTTGTTGCAAACGTTCGCGAAATAATGCAAAATACGCCAACAAATTGTATAAGTTGCCTGTCCCAAGAAGTGGGAAGATCTTATGGAACATGCAGGACTATTCTTAAGAAGCAGCTAAATTTATTTCCTTATAAGGTGCAAGTATTCCAAGAAATACAAGCTGCAGATTTTGAAAGACGCAGGAATTACTTTCAATGGTTTACCCAAAATTTATTGGAAAGAAATGATTATATTAATTATTATTAATATTATATATTCTTACTTTGCTAATTTTGTAAACAACAAAAATTAATTTGTATTTGTCTACTTATTTTATTACTCATTAGTTTGGCATATCATGTTATAATATGAATTTGACGAAATTTTAACCTAGATTTGGTTAGATATATACAATATCGTCCCCATATCATTGTGATCTAAACCAAGCCCTACGTTTTTTAATCCAAGCCCTCTTTGATGCAAATAATTCTTTAATTTTAAAATAATTTAATGTAAGTATATCGAAGTGTCGGTCTTAAAAAAAATATTGTACGTCACGCAACCGAAAATTAGTGTTGTGCAGGTCTCTTTAAGCTTCCAGGACTTGCCTACGGCTCGCCCTGGAAATGCTTGTCTCGGCCTGAAAAACACTACTTTCCGGTCTTGTAACGTCCTAGTAATTTCCTGGAAGCTTGGAGAGACCTGGAAAACACTAATTTTCGGTTGCGTGACGTACAATATTTTTTTTAAGACCGACACTTCGATATACTTACATTAAATTATTTTATATTATTTTTAAATGCGTCGTATGACTTCTCGTAACGAGCTTTTGATTTTACTGGCAATATATCGTAAGTCGCTTTCCTTGCTGCTTCCAAAATTTCTTCTGAAATATCATTTTTCGTGTCGGATAATTCAAAATCTGAATTCATATTGTTAAATTTGCGAACTCGCGAAACAAGTTTGACATAAACAACAAATTAAAAATCAACGAACTGTCACTCGACAATACATCGAAATGTTGTTGTCATAGTAACGAAATCAAGGTGGCTTGTATTATCAAAGAGCGATTGGAAAAACAAAAAACAGGAACCGGAAAAATCTTTTCCGGGCTCTAACGTCAATTTTCCGGTCTTGATCGACAAAACGTCATTTTCTGGACGAAAAATTGTCCAGAAAGTGTATATTTTCGGGTCGGTTTTAAAAAAATGAGATTTCAGAAGAAATTTTGGAAGCAGCAAGGAAAGTGACTTACGGTATATTGCCAGTAAAATTAAAAGCCCGTTACGAGAAGTCATACGACGCATTTAAAAATAATACAAAATAAAATAATTTAATGGAAGTATATCGAAGTGTCGGTCTTAAAAAAAATATTGTACGTCACGCAACCGAAAATTAGTGTTGTGCAGGTCTCTCCAAACTTCCAGGACTCGCCTACGGCTCGCCTTGGAAATGCTTGTCTCTACCTGAAAAACACTACTTTCCGGTCTTGTAACGTAAATTACTGTTACATACCTTTTTTTTTTCGTCTGCAAACTTTCCCACGTCTGAAACTAGGACTCCGCTATAAGACCCTTAAGTATGAAGATAGCAGTGAAAATCCCCTACCTTAAACAACAGTTACCGAGGCCCGTTCCTTCTCTGACTTCTCGAAATTAGGCTATTCGCCCCGAGTGGCGTTTTAAACGAACCGATTTAACATCTATCCAGGGTAAGGTTACATTATACGGAAACCCTTAGGGCTACCCATATAAAACTTCTGGAAACTAAATTCGTAATAAGCTGAAACGTTATATATAACGCAAGAATGGAAAATATAATAAAAACTTCTTTAACAAAACATATCGAAGTATAAAGATGTCAAGTAATTAATTTTGTATTCGTAAACTTAGAGGTATAATTTATCCAAACTCAGTTTAATGACAAAAAAAGCGTTTAACAGACTTCAAAGAGACCGACCTCACAACCAGGGTTGTCAGATCTATTGTTTTAAATTCTTTAAGTTGTTTTTATTAAAAATGTTCTTTTTATATCAGTATTCAATTGTTAGTCAGTAACTCTCTATGAAAGCTAGTTTACAAATATACTTTAAACTAAGAAGTTTTGAATGTGGAAAGAAGAACATTATTATTATTATAGGTTTGTTAGTCCTTAAGAAATATTATTTAGAAAAAAATTATTAAAATTAAAATAAAATGGGTTTTTATTGTTAAAAACAACTAATTAACAAACAATTATTGTTTCTCGTATACTAATATATTATATTAACAAACCCGAAAAGGTAGGACTGGCAATCCTGCATAATTTATGCACGTCTCGAACACTGCCTCCCAATCTGTGAATGATACTAAGACAAACGCAATTGGAAATTTATATGTTCTAGACAAGAAAGGCGGAATATTTTCAGCAAATCACGATATTTCTCTGTCTGGTATTAATAGTTTCTTAAGGAAAAGGACAGTGAAGTAGGTGGTTTAACATATTATTTGCTATAATTTACGCATTTAATTTTGGTTTATAACTGTGTGGTTTTGAACAGATACGTTTTTACGTGGTACATTTTATTATCAGCAATGGCTTTTAGCGATCATTTTAAACAGCAGATCAAGGTGAATTATATTGGTGCCAACATGCTCGTTGGATCACTGAACTGATTTTTAAAATCAGATCGATCCAAATCTTTGTCCCAATCGAATACGGCTCATAGCAATAACATGTTTTATTTTTGTTTAAACAGTCTGCGCTGGCAAAACCCAAATAGTATCAATTGTTGCTCAAAAGGTCAGTTTCTTTTCTGGCTTTCTAGATTACTGAAATGCACATCAGGTAAATAGTGGCTCGTATTCCCTTTTTTATGTCCTTTCCAACGAGGTATCACAATACATACCTTTACGTTTAAAAAAAAAAGTTGGGGGCGGTTTCTACCCCAACTACTTTTTCGTTTTACCAAAAAATCGGCCGAATGATCTTTGGAATACAATTAAGTATCTGCAGTTTTACATAAAAAAAGGTTGGATTTATAAATTAATAAAAGGACAAAAAGAAATATGGGATTTTGCTTTTATTGATTATTTATCGACAAGAAATTCAAATTGTAGGTGCTTGCAACCCAGAGACGGGTATTTGGCCGCTTTTTTGAGAAAACGTGTGCCCTTAGTATTTCCTCTTAATAATTCCTCTATGTGGATTTTTACATGCCTTCCAAATGATTTTTATTACCATGATAAAACGTACGTATTAAAAATTAAATATTTGAAGTCTAAAAAATTACATAATACTGCGAAAAATTTTGTTGTTTCTCTCTGGTTCTTTTAGCGGAAATACCAACAAAAACATTTATCAAGAGCCAAAAAAATATAAGACTCTTTAGGTTAGGTTAGGTAAGAGTGGCAGACCCTTGGTTCTGACCAAACGGTCTCACGTAGTCCTGATTAGGTCCGTTGTGATACCACACGTGTTCCGTAGAACCCACCTTCATCAGATCACTGATGGTTTATGCGACGTAACCGCGGAAGGATTTTAACAACTCATTCAAACCAGCCACTACTGTTCAGAAATCTGCTCAGCCGTCCAAGTTGTAAGTTGTTTAGTTCCTCCAGGCTATCGAAAGATGATTTACCCAGAGTAGTGAACCTCCTTCTTGCGAGGCCAGGGCATTCACACAGAAAATGTTGAATACTTTCTTCCTCTTCCTCATCTCTGCAGCTTCTGCAGAAGTCGTTAGTAGGTATTTGCATAAGTTCGGCATGTCTACCGAAGAGGCAATGTCCGGTAACAACCGCAGTAATATTTCTCACGTCTTTTCGACTGTGTCTCAATAGCTCTGCGGTTCTCTTTTTATCGAATGTGGGCCACAGTTGCCTGGATGTACTACAGGTTGTCAACCCTGTCCATCTGTTCTGTGCAAGCTGCTTGGCCGTGTAGTCAATCTCCTCTTTGACCAATCCCAGTGGTTTGTTCACTGTATTGTCTGCTAGATCAGCTGGCATGCCTGCGCCCTCTCTTGCGAGCGCATCGGCAGCCTCGTTGCCATCTATTTTGGAGTGTCCAGGAACCCAGCACAGAATAACCCGATGTTGGTTGCCAAGTGTGCATAGATTGTTGCGGCATCGCTTTACGAGCTTTGATTTGACGCTGCTGGAACAGATTGCCTTAATCGCCGCCTGACTATCACTGAAGATGGTGATTGACGAGGCTACTCCCAAGCCAAGGTGTTCCTGCAGGATATTGACCGCCTTCTCTACTGCCAGTACTTCCGCCTGAAAAATACTACAATAGTTGGGGAGTCTATACGATTTCTGTATTTGTAAGCTTTCGGAAAAGACCCCGGCTCCCACACCAACGTCCATCTTTGAACCGTCTGTGAAGATTGCGTGATCTGTTTTCGTTATATTCTGATTGCCTTCCCACTCTTCCCTACTCGGAATGAGTATAGAATACCTTCTATCGAAGCATGTTATTGGGACAGAGTAATCAGTCGGGTCTCGTAGATTATTCCCCGGGTGAATCTTTAGTATACTGCTGTGCCCGTAGTTAGTTTCCTTCCAGAATTTCGACTCTTTTAGTCGCAGGGCACTTTTTGCAGCTATACTTTTTCCATAGATATCCAAGGGGGGTATATATAATATGACCTCTAGCGCCGCTGTCGGGGTTGACTTAAGGGCTCCGGTTATTCCTAAACAAGCTGCCCTTTGTATCTTTGTTATTGACTTAGTGTGCACTGCTTTTTCCAAAGCGGTCCACCAAACCAGGACCCCGTATATTAATATAGGTCTTATAATAGCTGTATAGATCCAGTGTACTATGTGGGGTTTTAGTCCCCATTTTTTTCCAATTGCTTTTTTGCAGGCATATAATGCTACCGACGCTTTCTTAACTCGTTCTTGCAAGTTTATGCCCCAGTTTAGCTTGGAGTCAAGTACCAATCCTAAATACTTTGCTTTTTCCTTAAGCACTAAAGCATTATTGTCGAGTACTGGGAGTCTAAAGTTCTCGATCACCCTTCTGCGTGTGAATAGAACTACCTCCGTTTTTTCGGGGTTGATTTTTAACCCGCATTTCATGGCCCACTGTTGTAGTATTCGTAGCGCCATTCCTGTTAGGTCGCTGATTGTGTTTACAAATTTACCTGACACTAGTATAACTATATCGTCAGCGTATGCAATCACTTTTATTCCAGCCTTCTCCAACGCTATGAGAACTTTATTTAAAACTCTCAGCCAGAGTGTTGGTGACAGAACCCCGCCTTGCGGAGTTCCTCTTCCAGCAAATCTGACCATCTCGCTACTTCCCAAACTGGAGCAGATTTGACGGCCTTTCAACATCCTCCTAATCCAACGGCAGATGTAGTTATCGACCCCTGTTTCTATTAGAGCGTCGCACACTGCCTCGGTCGTGACGTTATTAAAGGCTCCTTCAATATCCAAGAAGGTACCTAGGGTGTACTCTTTATTGTTGAGGGATTTCTCAATAGTGCCTACTACTTCGTGTAGCGCCGTTTCCACTGATTTCCCTTTGGTATAAGCGTGTTGAGACGAGCTTAATTCTCGCTCTCTCACCGAGTTCTTGATATGCAGATCCAGTAACCTCTCCAATGTTTTGACAAGGAACGAAGACAGGCTTATTGGTCTGAAGTCTTTGACGGTTACATGACTGCTCTTACCAGCCTTAGGGATGAAGACTATTTTTATCTTATTCCAGTCAGCCGGCATGTAAGTAAAATGCAAGCTGCTTCTGTATATCACCAAGAGCCAAGGGATCAGGATTCTCTTCCCTCTTTGTAGCATGGCGGGCATTATCCCGTCTAATCCTGGTGATTTGTAAGGTTCAAATGAGTCAATCGCCCATTCTAGCTTATCGTAAGTGACTACTGATTTGATGCTATTCAAATCCGGAACGTCTCCTTGATCGATAAGGGGCTCTATGGCCGATGTATTACCAGGAAAGTGGGAATCCATCAGCAGTTCAAGGGTTTCCCCACTACTCTCTGTGTATGTCCCATCATCTTTTTTTAGAAAAGAGGGAGCACTAGGCTCCTTTGATAGAACTTTTCTAAGTCTAGCGACTTCGTTTGTACTCTCAATCCGCTCGCTGTAATTGTGCCAAGCGCTTCTTTGAGATTTTCTAATCGCTTTCTTGTACGTCTTTAGAGCCTCTCTATAAGAGCTCTCATCTTCAGTACGTTTGCTCTTTGCTTTGTTAAATAGCCTTCGCATGTCCCTTCTTAGCTGACCCAGCTCTGCGTTCCACCATGGTGGGTATGGCTTTTTCGCTGGTCTGCTTATCGGACAGCTTTTGAAAAATGCTGCTGCCAGGGTATTTGTTAGTTTATTAACTGCTTCATCAATTGAAGCCTTATTTGGTAAGAGATTATTGGGAGGATTTGCCAGTTCTCCAGAGATGATTCCGCAAAATTTTTCCCAATCTGTTCTTTTAGGGTTACGAAATGGTGTAGGCAAGTACGTGGACTCACTGATATCAAATAGAATCCAACGATGGTCCGAGAACGAATCCTCGCTGGACACTCTCCAGTTTTGTACCTTTAGATCGTTGGATTCATTTGTAAGCGTGACGTCCAGAACTTCCTGTCTGTTCGCAGTAACAAATGTAGGTGTATTACCGTTATTGCATAAGCTAAGGTTAGTATTTATAATAAAATTAAAAAGACACTCACCTCGGTCATTGATGTCCGTGCTACCCCATATTGTGTGATGGGCGTTGGCATCACATCCCAAGATTAGGCTTTGCTTAGAAATCCTGGTAGATTCCACAATATTTTGGACATCTACCGATGGAGTTGGAACGTCATGCGCCATGTATACGGATGACAGTATTATTGGTGTCCCTCCTTTGCGCTCCAGTTTGACCGTTGTTATGTCCTGGTTAAGACTCTTTAGGGATAAATAAAATTTGGAGGACGGAAAAACAAAATATCATGTTTCATAATAAAAGGTTCGGCAAAAAGTAAAACGTAGTTGCAAAATGCTGAATAGGCTTTTTCACTAAATTTTGATTTTTACCCTATGGCCTAGAGAAAGAAAAAATAAAATTTTCTGCGGTTTTAGTTTTTAAAATTTTGAAATATTTACTGTGAAAATATTTAAACAAAATACTAATAAATACCTGCAAAACCAGCGTAACCTACGCAATACCAAATTGACCAGTCGCAGGGACTTGTCCTGAATGTTGACCCGCCGGCCTCTACCTATATATAATATATCATGTCTAGTAGGTATCGTGTTTTTGCTTAGGTAACGATATAATCGACCGCAAAAGTGGCAAATTAAAAAATTGGATTGGATAATGGGGTTAGGTATTAATTATCTATCTGATCTTAAGTTTTCAAACATTCTGCTTTCCCGGCGTCTTTTTCATTGTTTTTAGGAAATGTTTGTGACATTCTGGGAATATTTTTATTATTGGGATATATTTTCAATGGATTTCAATTTAGAAATTATATTAAATTCGGTTATAGTGAAAAATCCCATTTTTCAAAGTTTATTTTCTAATTAGAGGTATGTAAATCATTTATTCTGTCTAGGATTACTTTGGCGCGTCCTTTTTCACGTAAACACAAAGTAGGCATAGGTTTTCTACTTTACGGCGTAAAGATTAAATAAATGAACCTAATTTTTTCACAGCCTTCTAGAATGTTTTAGAGTAGACAATGCGGATATTCCGCTATGTCTTTGCTTCTACGTATGTACCGGGTGTTCCACCTAAGGAGGTAATCGGCTATATCTCAGAAAGTAATAACACTAGGACTTTGCGAAAAAAAATATGTCTATAAAAGCGGCCAAGAGAAATTGCTGGAAATTAATTTCAAGTTCGAAAAATGACCGCTAGGGCTTATAAAGGCTATTAAATAGTGAAATAAAAAATCCAGGTCAGTATTTAAAATAAAAAAGTTGATGATGGTCGCTCGAATCCGAAACGTCGGATTAAAAAACTAACCCCATCAGCTTGTAGAGGAGGAAAAGTTAATATTAGGAACTGAAAACCGCAACGTGATATCTTTTGTTAAACTAGAGAAATTAGGGATAATAATAATTAATATGGAAAAATGGCTATTTTTTAAAACATTCGAATTTCTTTAGTTTAACAAAAGATATCACGTTGCGGTTTTTAGTTTCTTATAGTAACTTTTCCTCCTCTATAAGCTGATGGGGTTAGTTTTTTAATCCGACGTTAAACATTTTTCAGTGGAACTTTTTAAAGCATCAGAATGAAAGAGCTTAAAAGAAAAAACCAAAAAGCCAAATAAAGGTTTTTAACCTTTATCACAAATGAAGCCAGTCTAAATACACAAATATTTAGCCCTAAAGTACTGTTTTTTCAAAACACCACTTAAAATCATATGACAAACAGTGGATAAACGCCGAAATTTCGCTCCCGATGACATTGCTAAGCCTGCGCGATATCTTACCTTCCATTTATTGTACCATGGTCTTAGTACTCGTTCTTCTTCTGTGCTGCTGTGCAGCCAGCTTTTTAGTATGAGCAATCTAGAAAACCCAAAGAAACTGACAGTTGCTAGAAATTTCATGAATTTATACAGACGGAAAATGTTTGAGTTCACATTAGCCGTCCAGTGCTCGGGAGGAGTACCCCCCAAATCCGTCCCTGAATAGAATAAAACACCACTGGATACTATAGTTCCATTCAAGGGAATAGTTTTTTGTTTTATTTTTTAGTTTCGGTGTTCTTTTTATGAACAAAAAAATTATTTTTTTTATTTCACCTTTAGGATATTGTACCGGGTGGTCAAATAAGCGAGGACGTCGGCTTTATCTCGGAAACCATTAATCGTACCATTTTCGGAAATATTTTTTTATGAGTAAAGTTGGCAAGAGAAATGAAATTACTTTTAAGTTCCTCATTTTGCCGCAAGGGGGCACAATTAAAAATTGTTTTTTTAAATTCTAAATTTTTCCGAAAATTCCCACATTAAGGTATAACTCTGATTACATCATTGGAAAGCTTAGACAATTCTGCATCATTTTGGTTTAAGGCTTATTGGCGTACCGACCTTGATAAGAGTGGGAGAAGCTATTGAAAGTGTAAACATTAAAATCGTTGTAACTTCTAAACGACTTAACCGATTTTACTAAGTTTAAGCTTGTTTGGAAGAAAAAGGTAAGTACCATCAATTGTAGTATCCAATGGTACACGATAGTTTCTAATAAAATTGCTAGAGGGCGCAATTTGTATTAAAAATTATTGTTGACAATAACTCTGAAACGAACAAAGATATCGAACTGCGGTCTTCACATCTTTTCTTGAAAATTTCATCTACTTTTCGATTATGATGTCATAGTTATACCGTATGGTTTGAATTTTCGGAATAAAATCGAAAAAACTGTTATTATAACAAATTGCGCCCTCTAGCAAGTTTATTAAACACTATCGTGTACTGTTGGATACGGCAATTGAAGATACTTATGTTTCCCTTCCAAACAAGCTTAAATTTAGTAAAATCGGATAAGTTGTTTAGAAGTTACAGCGATTTTAATGTTTACACTTTCAATAGCTTCTCCCACTCTTATCAAGGTCGGTACGCCAATGAGCCTTAAACCAAAATTATGCAGAATTGTCCAAGCTTTCCAATGATGTAATTAGAGTTATACCTTAATATGGGAATTTTCGGAGAAATTTAGAATTAAAAAAAAACATTTTTAATTGTGCCCCCTTGCGGCGAAATGAGGAACTTGAAAGTAATTTCCAGCAAATTTCTCTTGACCACTTTACTCATAAAAAAATCTTTCCGAAAGTTGTACGATTAATGGTTTCCGCGATAAAGCCGACGTCCTCGCTTATTTGACCACCCGGTACATATTATACCTACCTATAATGTTTTGTATAAACATTAAAAAATCTTAAAAGGAAAAAAACTACGAAGATTAAGATTCGTTAATTAATTAAAATTAACCTCAAAGTGTGTGCATACTCAAAATGTAAAGGGGCATAACGTACGAACGTTTGCGTCCTTAAAGTTTCATTAAAGTAGAAACTTACCTAAGTGCAGTATTATAAAGAGAACCGTACGTGTAAGCTTACTGTCAAGTGACGGAGTTTAACAAACACCACAACTCCTAGTTATTGAACTCAGCAAACTGAGTACTATACGAAAATAAACTAAAACTTTGTTCGTGGAAAAGTTCTTTGAAAAATTAATGAATTTTTAAGGGGGCTTCATCGCTTTTTTGTATTTAACACTGAGGCAATGCATTTAATAATAATTATAAAATAAATAAATATGAGTTTATTCTAGTTTAAAGTTGAAAATTACAAATGGCGGAGTTGAAGCTGCCCTGTCTCAACTGAAGTAATCTAATTAATCAATTAAAAATAATATAATATAATTTAATTATACACATTGTAACACAACATAGACGCTGGTTCATAAACTAGATTGGCTTATTACAGACCCATGATCTGGTACCCATAGATGAAACAATAATAAATTAACCTATTGACAAAATTGTATTGTAAATCAACATAAAAATTTCGCCCGTCCACTTTATTTGCTAAACTTATATACGCTGTTAAAAGTAATAACATAATGTGGGAAATTCAAATCTTTGTCTAAATGAAAAGTCTGCAGTATGGCAACGCAGCAGTAAGATATCCGCCCCCAAAGGTGTGACCTCCACGACATTGGTCTGAGGCCATAATGACGTTGTTTAAAACTGCAAAAGTTAAAGAACAAAACACGTACTTTTTTTATTGAAAAAATATGATTTGTTGATCTGATTATGCCCATGTAATGGCGAAATAATTATGCCACTATGAGATGTCACGTTAAGATCATAACAGGTTCCCCAGCTATATTATTTTCATAACTTCAAGTTGAGATCCTCGTTATTTTAAATATTTACA
The DNA here is from genome assembly GCA_963969555.1 of Polydrusus pterygomalis. NCBI lineage: Eukaryota > Metazoa > Arthropoda > Insecta > Coleoptera > Curculionidae > Polydrusus > Polydrusus pterygomalis. Next base: position 22,422,736 of record OZ018378.1, on the reverse strand, counting down.
TTAAATTTAAATAAAAAAACATTAAACATACATAAATATACAATAGAACAGCGCGTGCCAAATTTACATAAAATAAAAACAAAAACATACAGCAGCTTTGCTTTTGGCAATATTGTTTTCGGCGGAATACAGGTCCCACTGCAGTATTTAATACTACGCAGTATAATTTACGAATTGGAAGCTTTCCCAAATTGTAAAATATGGCTACAGTTGGAAAGGTAATGGCAACGGCCTTTGATTGGATTTCAGCAATCGGTAATAGTATTAGGTAGGTTCTTATCGAAGTGGAAAGTGTTTCACTCTTGTCGAGAAAAAAGGATGATGATGGATTTTTCTTAAAACAAAGCGTTTCAACAGAAGACAATAAACAGTTTTCGTTGTCTTTTAAAAGTGATTCCGATAGCCGCTATTTGACAACTTTGACATTTGAGCTGTCATTTATCATTATCGTTACGGATAAGTGGCGGGAGCTAACGGACGGAAGACAAAGCCATAGCGAAAACGGAACGCATGCGTAATGACCATTTTCAATGACCAAATCGGAAATAAAGTTTACATTCAGCATTATTATAGTTTTCTAAATTGAAATTTCCATACAACTGTGCTCGATACTGAATGTCCTGGCGATCAGTGGCGGATTTAGAGGGGGGGCACAGGGGCACGTGCCCCCCCTGTCATAATAATTTTGCACGAACCAACCTAAGCGCAACACCCAAAATTTCAAACACAGTGACAAAGCATTGTACTGTAACAACCAAATATTTTTTTTATGCCAAAACTTTACAGCATTTAGAAATGGATATTAAAAATCAGGTTTTCAACGTGGTTTGATAATTAGCGAAAAGATGGCGTAAAAGCACGTTAGATAAAAAGCATACATTTTAGGATTTTAGAATTTGTGTTTTGTTACAGAAAACTGTAACCTGTGGTTTTGTTTACAAAGAAAGTGTATTATTTTGGGGTAGTAAGGACTTATTTTAATAAAAATAAACATGCCAAAACGGCTATGAATGTGGAATATTTGAGAAACAATTTTAGCTCATTAAGTATTGAGCAAAAAATTGAAATTAAAATTGAGGGAAGACCTAAACCCGAAATTAACTTGACACAGATCACAAAGTGTAGATCTAGGGACTTTATTGTTATTGATAAGTTTGCTGGAAATAAAACCAGAAGATTGAACTTTACTTTTAAATAGTGATGGGCCGTGGGTATTTACCCGATGGGTAAATTCATAAATACCCGGTAAATACCGGGTATTTACCCGAAAGATATTTACCCGTGGGAAGATTGGATTTTTTCCTTAAAATAAAGAAACAACATTATTTATGCAGATTATTATATTATTATACTGTTTTTTCATTTTAATATTTTTTATATATTTATTCGTTCTACTCCTATCCTATAAGTATTATCTCTGCTAGTCGTAGTCTAGAAAATCGAGATTATGTTTTTACATGTTAAAAAAATTTCACTGTTTTTCTTTTATTTTGTTTAACTCATATTATTAGCTTCCTAGTAATGTTAATGTTATGTTTTTTTTATTTTTTATTGATGTGTTGTTTTATTTGATTTTAAATACGACTAAAAGGATTTTACTAATTTACATTTCCAATAAAATATATAAAAAACCTTAAATCATATCCATTAAGGGTTCGGGTATTAACCCGGGTATTTACCCAAAATATATTTACCGGGTATTTGCCCATCACTACTTTTAAACAATGTACCCGCTAATGAAAAATAAATTGGCCTTTTTTTATTTTTTTTATCTTATTTCATTTTCAATAAAATAAGTAGGTAATCATACATTTTTAAAATATTTACTAAAAATTATTGACCAAATTTGGGCGTGGTCTTAAAAATTTTTCGCCTGCGGCGCGTTTTCTCTGCAGCGGGCTTTTCGTGCACCCCAAGATAACAAGTAAGTGCCCCCCCTGTCAATTTTTTCTGAATCCGCCACTGCTGGCGATCAAGCACCTCCAAGAGAAGGGCATCATCCAAATCCGAATCACTGGATGAGTCCAATAAAAGCAACCTTTCGTCTATCATGATGTTTTAGAATTTTGGGTACTAGGAAATTAAAACCAAGCAAAAAAGATAGCACAAAACGTATATGAAAATATGAACACAAACCATTAAAGATAGGTTATGTTATATTTGTTATGTTTACTGTCGAATTCGACTTAACGTTAAGCGAATTAAACGAAAACTATTTTTACGATCTGTCAAATAGCGGCTTCGTATTCGTATTTGTTATGGTTAACCGTTTAAATTTGCCAATACAACGAAATCACTCTAATAACATATGACATTAACAGCTGAGCTGGTTGCGTCGAAAAAGTTCACAGATCAGCAGTGGACCGTAACAGGCTAGGATAACTTAAATGGTGAAGGTCGTCCCCTGTTTGTTTAATTTAGCCTCCGGTCGCTGGTGGCGCCATTGTAGGAATTTTGTTTTATAAGGTTGTTCATCTCCTAACGTTGGTAGGAACAGAATATTCATTTAGAATGAGCATGGCCAACATTCTGTACCTCTCTCTCTCTCTCTCTCTCTGTATTAAACTGTACCAGCATATGTGCGAGAAAGATAAAAATATGGCTTGTTGTGACAGATCCTGAAGTCTTACCTGGACTAGTGAAAGATTGTCATTGTTATTTTTTGATTGATTTGTAAAATATATAAAAAATTAATTAAAAAAAAAGTTATTATTAAATAATTATTCATATATAATTTATAAACTTAACATGGCGCAGCCGGTAGTTTGAGAATCGTAAATAGGTACATATTTTTAATATGTCGCGACCAAAGAAATCGGGAAGAAAAACCAAGGCAATTAACAAAGGCGTGGAACCTCCTGAAGACTTCATTAATGTCGCCCAACGATTGGAAAGTACAGAAAAAGCTATTAAAGATAAGATATAAAAAGAAACTTTACTTTACAACTTAATGAACTACAAGGTACAATAACTAGTTTATTAAATAAAAACTCTCAAAATAACACGGAATTGTTAGAAAAATCTACAGAAAATAATAATATAATAATATAAGCTGTTTTTTTTTATTTAAAACCTATTTATGTAAATATCCAATATTAATAAATCTTGTCGCCATATATCAGAAACGTTGTTATAATTTCCTTTCGTTCTCCCAAATTATTTTAACTTGAATCAGATGTTTCGCGCTTCAAACTTTTCCGTTAAGTTAGAAGCGCGAAAATTTGAATTCAAAGTAATAATAAAATTTACATTTTTATGCTTGGCGCCTACCCCCACCACGACTATATTTAGTTTCGCCTCCGGTCGCGGGTGGCGCTATCAGGGAACCAATTTAGTATGTTAAGTTGCCTATCTATCCTTGAGAGTGCACAACTATGGAGGACTTGAGGTAGGAGGCCGATCGCAATGCATTGGATTCGGTCCCAAATTAGCATCGGTAATTCAGCTTTACGAGTTGCCGTAAGATGGCGCTCGTGTTCGAAGTGGGCTATCAAATAATGGTTTCTTATGGACGCAATAACTATTTTTATTTAAATTAGTTCTTTAAGGAACAAATAAGGACTTTTATATGAATTTACACTTACGTTGTTATACTTATTAGTAAACTCGGCCTGTATAAAGTTCCAACGATGCTTGGTTTTTAAAATACAGGGTATTAAACATTCTAGCTATACCTTTGGAGCTAGAAAGAGACTTATTTGGCTGCGTTTTTTCTCTGAAAAAGATCCTGTCTTACACCCCGACACAAAGCAAACTCTACTTTTATAAATTGTACCATTATTCATTATAAACATGGAAATTAATTACAATACAACGTTATTTGTCTTGTCTTGCCTTCAAACATGATTTGTTATTTCGAAAAATAAAATGTCAATTATCAAAAGTAAAAGCACAGAAAAATAAAGGGTTTACGTAAAAGCTAAAAACTATGGAGGATCTAGTTTTCCACATTAAAAACGAAGAAGAAGAAGACAACATCAGCCCACTTCGGACGCGAGAGCCATCTATCGGCCAATAGCGAACCAACCAAAAAACCGGGACAGAATTTGAAAATGCTGCCATTGTCGATCGGCCTCCTACCCTATAGTTCTCCATATGCACAACTCGCTTGTCTATGGGCCGTAACAAGCTCACACGTCAGGTTGCGTCATATTATTTTCTTCCGATTTTGGTATTTTTTAAGTGTTTCTGTGGCTGTTTTTGTGTAGTGTGTGTTTTAAACATTTTACTATTGGATTTTCTATATTTTAAAGACTAGATTTTCCAATTTTATTAGTGTTTAGATAATATTTTGCAGCCGCCATTATACCGTTACTGAAAAAAATTGTGTATTATACAGGAAAAAAATAAGATTTTACGCTGGGTCGCTACGTGACACGTCGCAAAAAAATATATTACCCTTGCCCCTATACTAAATACATAAATACCTAACTATATTTGTTTTTTATATTTATTTATTTATTTATTGAAAACTACACAATACAGGTTGATACAGGACATATCATTGACCCAATTATACATGTAGTATTTAATTAGTAAACCTAATAGTTACAATCAATTTCCTACAATAGAGCACACTTAACTTACACACGTAGTATACTTATAATTTAATATTAACCCATTTACACATAGTATCCAATAGTAAAGCTAATAGTAGGTAACAATCAATATCATACAATAGAGCACACTTAACTTACATACATAATATACTTATAATGAATATGACAGAATTTGTAGAGAGAGTCTCTAGATATCTACAGAATCTGTTATGTTAGAGATTCGTTTTTTAAGTTTATTTATAAATAAAGTTTTAGAATCGCCAAATATGTCACAGTATCTTTGGTTTTCATTGTAATTAACAATCATACATCTAACGGGAGATTTTTTTTGATAATTAGTTCTAATTGATTTATAATGAAAAGTTCTATAACCTAGTTGTCTAGTTCTATTAGGTATACAAATACCCACCTTATTTAATGTTGTATTGTCTAATGCTAAGTTATTAAATATTTTATAAATATAAACAGTACTACTGAAGGTTCTCCTATTGTGTAATGTCATTAGGTTGTAGCGCTTTAGATTAGTAGGATAGCTAATGTCATGGGTTTTTTTTAGTAAGATGTCCGAGATGCGAATAAATTTCTTTTGGATTTTTTCAATCATTTGAATGTATTTGGCATAAAGTGGAGACCAAATAATACTGGCGTATTCAAGTTTTGTTCTAACTAAGCTATTAAATAGAACCTTTAGAGTTTTTGTAGAAGTAAAGAGTTTGGCGTTTCGCAATACAAATCCGAGGTTTTTATAAGATAGCTTTACTATTGATTCAATGTGTGAATTAAATGATAATTTATCGTCAAATAAAACTCCTAGATCATATTTTTCGGATACTGAATCTACTTTATTATCATTGATTGTATAAACAAAGTCAGTCGTTTTTTTAGAGTAGGAGAACCTCATATGTCTACATTTATCAATATTAAAAGGCAGTTGATTTGCCATGGACCAATCATACAGTGAATCTAAATCTCTCTGTAGAGCACTACAACCAGTAATATCCTCAATTTTTTTAAATAATTTTATATCATCGGCAAAAAGAAGAACCCTCGAATTCCTGATGACATCCACCGAATCGTCAATGAAAATCAAAAACAAAAGAGGACCCAAGTTAGAACCTTGAGGTATACCAGATGTCGCGAGAAAGTTGGGTGAACCGCAACCTCTAATTGATACATAGTTTGTTCTATCCGTTAGGTAGGATTTTATAAATGAACACCAGTTTAATGACAATGAAAATCTCCTCAGTTTAGCTATTAACAGATTATGGTCCACTTTATCAAATGCCTTGGCGAAGTCTATATATACCGTGTCGACTTGTGCACCCTCCGCCAAAGCATCTGTAGTATATTCTACAAAATCTATAAGATTGCCAACTGTTGAGCGACCCTCACGAAATCCATACTGATATTTAGATAGTTTTTCTTTTACATAAAAGTTTAATCTATTAGTTATTATATTTTCAAATATTATAGCTATGTTTGAGAGAATTGCAATTGGTCGATAGTTTTTTACATCTGTCTTGCTGCCACATTTAAAGATGGGGGTGATACGAGCAACTTTAAGTTTATCAGGGAACACTTTAGTTTTTATTGATAAGTTAAAGATATATAATAGTGGTCTAATTAATAAGTCTTTGCACGCCTTTAGAATAAATCTGGGTAAATTGTCAGGACCTATGGTTTTTTTATTTTTTAAACTAGAGATTGCTTTTATAAGCTCATCCTCTGAAATCGGCAATAAGTCAAACCCTGTGTGTTGAACCTCATTATAAGATATGTCACCCCGTATATTAGCCTGCTCGTAAACAGATTGAAAATATGAGGCAAAGGCGTTTACTACATTTTGTTCGCCCGAATATTTTTTGTCATTAAAGGTAATTTCTTTAGGAATACCGTAGTTTGTTTGTTTTTTACTTTGAAGGAAATTCCAAAACTGTTTGGAATCCCCTCGTATCGAGTTTTCACATCTAGTAAGATATTCTTTATAGGCGGACTTTATGTCCTTTTTAATTTTAGATCTAAGAAACCTGTAGTCAGTCAGACATTGCGGTAATTGAGTTTTTTTAAATAGTCTTAGGTTACGCTCCTTTGCTTTAATATCACTGACAATTTCGTTAGTAAACCAGGGTGGGTATTTACGTTTTTTGGATGTTTTTTTGGGAATGAATTGATTGAAGATATTATAGATAATATTATAAAAATTATCAAGTGCTATATTTACATCTGTAGTCTCTTCGACAGTATCCCAATTTGTATTTCTTAATGATTTATAAAGTTCAAGGTAATTAGCGTTACAAAAGTCATAGTAAGAAACATTAGTTGGATTGCAAACAGGAATAAATACAAACAATGTGATATTTATGTCTAGGGAAGGATGGTGTGAATCCTCGCTTACAATGGGATCCGAACATTTCTTAACAGTACAATTTAGGTTAGAGATTACTACATCTAGTGTTCTATTATTAATGTTTTTTACCTCGTTGAATTGGGTACTTTTTATTAAGTTATAAAAGTTTACAAAACAAAGTCCTATAGTCGAGTTAGGATTAGGTATATTAAGGTCACCAGTTATCAAAAAGTCATGATTTAGTTTAGTTAAAAGTGATTCCAAATAGTTAAAGAAGTTTTCATAGATTTGTAAAGAGCTGTTGGGCGCTATATATACAGTTAAAACTAAAATGGTTTTTGAGGGTAGTTTTACTTTTATAGCTACTATTTCCACACCCTTAATGGTATTCAGCTGTAAATTCTCTGATGGTATATTTTTTTGCACAGCACATAGCACTCCGCCACCTCTGGTCTTCATTGTTTGTTGACTATCTCTATCGGACCTGTACACAGTATAATAATCTGCAAAAAGTTCACTATTGTATATACCGTCATGAAGCCACGTCTCTGTCAGCGTTATTATGTCATAGTTCAAATCGGCAGTATTGTTTAGTACTTCAGTAGTTTTCGTTCTTAGCCCTCTGACATTTTGGTGATATATCTGTAAAGTTTTTCGTTTGAGAGTATTATCCATTGTAGTTTATGTATTGTTTGTATTGGTACATTTTTTTTTGGTAAGCAGGGCAGCGTGTATCTCTAGCTGAATGTTTTCTTTCAGGCAGGTTTAATTTATCACAGTTTGGACAATTTAACTCTTCGGCGCATTCCTTGCTATCATGATTTTTGCCACACTTATGACATATATTAGTACCATTACAATGTTTCGCTACATGGCCAAAGGAGCAACACTTAAAACACATCGCCAAGTTAAAGTATTCGTATACGTAAAGCTTTGTCAAATCAAAATGTAAATCCTGGGTTTTCATAATATGCTTAAAGATATCTGCAGTTGTTTGCATTATCCAGTTTTCTCTGAAAGGATTTCTACATTTTCGCTTTGTTACAAAAATGATTTTTTCCTGGACCTCGTTTCCGAATATAGTTTGCAATTCTGGATTTTGCCTAATAAGTTCGGATTTAAAATCTTCAGTTGAATAGCCTGCTTCTATTCCCGTAAAGATTATCATTGGATCACTATTGATTTCTTTGGCTTTTATCTCTTCGTTTTCTTTTAAAACATCAATTAGCTTTTTTTGTTGAGTTTTGTTGTGACTTTCCAGTATTACTACTCCGCCTTTGGCTGTTCTCACGTTTTTAAGTCTATAAATAATGTTCTTACATAACTATTTTGGTAAGTACGGGCCTGTCAATATTTATTTTATAAATAATAGGATTAGCAGGTACGCTATATCTTTGCAAAAAATATTAAGATTCCCTTACAAAATTTAAAAGATGGCGAAAGCAAGGTAAAATAACTTAGTCCGGTTCTGTTTCTGTAGCCAACCGATTAACATAAACTATACCAGACTTTAACAGGATGTCATAAATGACAAGTGATGAGTCGAGTTTTGACCGAGGTGAACCATTTCTCGAGACATGAATCAATTTTTCACCGAGGTTTGTAAACTATTTTATTTAGAATCGTACATTTTAAATGCAAATAATGTTTTTTGTGACAAATTTAACAATGTGAGAGATTAACAAAGTACCCTTGCATGTATAACCGCAAGCTTCGCCACCATCCACAAATTAAAAAAAAAAAATAGAAAAAAGAAAAGCACGAAGTCTTTCTCCACAAATTATATTGTTCGAATAGCTAAGCGAACCTAGGATCACATCGACATGTTTCGTGGAAACACTCATCATCAGGAAAACAAAGTTAAAGGTAAAATGCTGATGTTTTTAGCAAAAGAGAAAATAATAGTGAGATTGAGCCGTAATGGAGCTTTTAATGGTGTACAAGAGGTGTAAAATTGAGTAGTCAAAAGACCGAAAATGAAGACTCCAGCATACTGAAGAAACGAGCGTTAGTGCAAAAGCACACTGTGCCGTGCGGAAAATGAGGGGAGTAAAAGAAAAAATTCAGAAAATTTAGGGAGCTTTGAAAAACTTATCTGTAAAATTCATTATTACAGTACCTACTGAAAAATCTAGAGTTTTATTTAGCCCTATCAGAAACATGTGAAAGTATCGGAGTGAAATTGAAAGAAAAAGAAAAAGGTTGTTTTTTATATAAAGCATCTTTTGGTAAAATTCTGTTGGGGTACCAGGCTTTTTACGGCCCAGTTACCCCCGCAGTGGTCAAATCACACACATTTGGTTTCTGAGATTTAGGTATAAGTAAATGAAACAAAATACAGTCCTGTTTATTAAAAAAATTAATGAAATTTTGCCTCTATTAATATGATTAATAAATTGAAAGGCGAAAAAATAATCATTTAGAAAGTATTTTCTGCTATTTTCTTTTTTTTTTCTCTCATATCTAAATCGTAAGAAAAATTTCCGTATAATTAATCACAAATGGCACAATAAGCTGGGTTTGTTTTTGGGTTTTTGCCTATATACCTCTACTTATATACCCCTAAAAGGCATTTGTTTGGACAATGCCATGAAAAGAGGGGTTTTAATGAATATCCCAAACTAAATTAAACTAATTAGTAAACCGACAGAAATAAATCAACTTGACGTTTATGAAATTTAATCCCCACCTAGAAGATCGCCCGAAATTAATTAGGAATCACAGACAATAAAACCATTGGCATCGGTAGAATTTTCTCCAGGGGTTGCAGTAATATAATGAATGGCAACATTTCGACACCAGGGACCTGTGAGCAATGTATAGTAGTCCTATTCGAGAAACTTTCTTCAACGAAACACTTTTTAGATTTTTTTTTTAAAATCCTATGTAGAGTATTGTAGAGCTAACTAGCGACTAAACTTGGTTTAAGGGTGCCATATCGCTCCAAGAAGAATTCGTAAAATCCTGCGCCAAAAATCGTTAGATGATGAAAAAGCTGGAATTCTAAGGATATTTAAATTAACCCACTTACATAAGACCTTTGACGTTATTAATTTGTATTTTAATAATTATTATTTAGTATTTTTGAACAACTTACTCAGAGTTCAAAGAAATTCCCTTGTCGGAATTCCATTATCCTTATTTGTTACTTAACACAACGTTTCAGTCAGTAGCTCTAACCGTTTTCAAGTGTAAACTGAATTATAATTCTAAAGCTACTGTCTTATCCATGTGCAATCATAGACAATTTACCTTTAGATAAACAAACAATAATCACGAATGTGGCAGTTTTATGGCCTCGCGCATGTAAACAAAACTGGGAACTATTAGACATGCGCACTGCAACATTATCGTTTGACGAATGGGAAAATAGACAGGTCCGGGCTTTAAAATTTAAATTCTTGCTCATATGCCACCATAGAGGGTTTATTTTACTCCTATTTGGGCATAATACAATTATACAACGGCTGCAACTAGTACTAGTCATTGTTTATATTATAATCCGAGTCACTAAAAGCACAAACACAATTCACTAACTAAACTACACAAAAACCAAAAATCCATAAATATTAAACACCAGTCCCACAATCCACGATAGCCGATCCGATAGCTGAAAACTTTAGAAAACTACAAGGAATCCGCAGAGAAGAGAAACCTTAAAACACAACAACAAAAATGGCGGCCGAGCCGGTTCTGGAGAGTATTTTTGAGCGCGTCGATTATTGTCGATAAAGTAGGACGGCCGATAACACGAGGTTTGTGCGCATGCACGAAGGTTCCCCGATTGAAGACAGCTGACCGACGAGTCATGCGCTCGGACGTATTTTTTCACCCATAAAACGTAACTTTTGTTTGCGCAGGAGATAAGCTGTAGGTATCTAAAGGTAAATTGTCTATGTGTGCAATGGGGCTTGATGACTCCGCCTACGTGTTTATTGGAGTGGGAAGTTTGAACTGTTGGTTTTGGACAAGAAGAACCAAAAACGGTAGTATCAAAACAGCCTTCAAATCCGGAAATACGCTTAGAAGCTTTCTTACAAAGGTAACCCCCCCCCCCCCCCCCGTAATGGACACACAAAAAATTGTATCTATGAAATCCCTTGCGAGTGGGGCGAATCGTACATTTTCACCCATAAAACTTCTTTTGTTTGCGTACGAAATATGCTGTAGAGGTCTATGGAGTTTACTGGTTTCATTTAGGAACTCGGAAGGAACCCAGTGGACGTTTGCATTGCAATCTGGTCGGCTTATTGTAATAAAGAGAAGGCTATGTCTATTATTACAGGCTCGGTAGTCATTTGTTTCAGCCTTTTCTTTTCAGTAGATAATATTTCGTTATAAAAAAGAGCGACTAAATATAAAATACATTTATTTTTCCCGACACGGATTTATTCTTATTTATATCCGATAATTTAAATTGGAATTTAACAAAACGATTACCTATTTGAAGTTTAGTGGACTTCCATGTAGCTGGACTTTTGGTTAGTTATGCCTCCTTGGATATTAAAACGTTCCATTCCTATCATAGTAGCAGCTGACAGCTAATGTGGCGGAAATATTGAGGTTAGATAAAAGATTAGTAGGTAGGTTTATGGAGGACTTGAGGTAGGAGGCCGATCGCAATGCATTGGATTCGGTCCCAAATTACCATCGGTAATTCAGCTTTACGAGTCGCTGTAAGATGGCGCGCGTGTTCGAAGTGGGCTATCAAATAATGGTTTCTTATGGACGCAATAACTATTCTTATTTAAATTAGTTCTTTAAGGAACAAATAAGGACTTTTATATGAATTTACACTTACTTTGTTATACTTATTAGTAAACTCGGCCTGTATAAAGTTCCAACGATGCTTGGTTTTTAAAATACAGGGTATTAAACATTCTAGCTATACCTTTGGAGCTAGAAAGAGACTTATTTGGCTGCGTTTTCTCTCTGAAAAAGATCCTGTCTTACACCCCGACACAAAGCAAACTCTACTTTTATAAATTGTACCATTATTTATTATAAATATGAAAATTAATTACAATACAACGTTATTATTTGTCTTGTCTTGCCTTCAAACATTATTTGTTATTTCGAAAAATAAAATGTCAATTGTCAAAAGTAAAAGCACAGAAAAATAAAGGGTTTAAGTAAAAGTTAAAAACTATGGAGGATCTAGTTTTCCATATTAAAAACGAAGAAGAAGAAGACAACATCAGCCCACTTCGGACGCGAGAGCCATCTATCGGTCAATAGCGAACTAACCAAAAAACCGGGACAGAATTTGAAAATGCTGCCATTGTCGATCGGCCTCCTACCCTATAGTTCTCCATAGGTAGGTTGTACGAAATTATTTGGCAAGTAGCCCACATGAAAATTGGGCAGAATCAGGGCCGAACTAGGGCACGTGATTTTAAAGCCTACAAAGGGCTTATGACGTTTTGCTAGAAATTATAATGAATTAAAAATAAAGACAAAAGTTTTAAGCAAAATTCCTTTAAAAAAAAACTTAAGGTGAGTGGCTTCGTACTTTATCATAACGCGATTTTTTAAAAAAAATTATTAAAGTCTTAGAGTTCTTCTTAGGACTCCTTGAATGCACGTCACAAATTGACTACAGAATAAAGAAAGATACACTAGAAATGGCAAGTCTAAAGTTTAATTATTTTATTAATAAGTGTTTTTACTGGGCTATTATAATCATAATGACATTTAATTATTTGATTTTGAGAAGTCGATATTTTTATAACCGGTGAATTTTCGGTTGGAAACATATTAAGTTACGGCTCAATAATATCCTTTGCAGATGACACCGCCGCGACATTTTACGGCGGGACATGGGAAGAAGTAAAAAATAATGTAACCAGAGGCATTACTAAAATAAAAGATTGGTTAGATACTTTTAAATTGTCAATAAATGTTTCAAAAACGAATTATATTGCTTATTCCCTTACTGGAACTAATCGCCCTCACTTTGAATCTATTAATATTAACAACTTAAATGGTAATATTAATGAAGTGTCATCCACGAAATATTTGGGTGTTGTTGTAGACAAACACTTAAGATGGGATCTTCATGTTACTTATTTAACCAAAAATATAAGAAAACTGATTTATAAATTTTATACATTAAGAGAAATTTTAAATAAAAAACTGTTAATTTCTGTATACAGAGCGGTTGTGGAGTCATTGATTAGATATGGCATAGTTGTGTGGGGTGGCCTGTACAGCACTGCGTTGAAACCATTGAATATTGTGCAGAATTATATTCTTAAAGTAATACACAGGAAAAATAGGCGTTACTCAACGGAGTTGTTGTATTCGTGCGACGTGTCTGACGCGCGATCTGTCTATGTTTTGGAGATATGTTCCTTTGTGTTTAAGAATCGCGAGCTTTATGAGAACATTAACCATATATATAATACTAGAGGTAGAGACAATAAAGAATTACAGATTCCTAATAGTTATACAGATAAAAACTTACGATTTGTTAACTACACGGCTCCTAAAATTTTGAATATAATACCTCGGGAAATTAGAGATGTTACAAGGCATAATATATATAAGAAAAAGTGTAGAACATATATTTTTAACAATTTGAAAAAATTTAAGTTGTTATTCTGATATTAGAGAGTAAGACCAATATACTTTAGTTCTATTATTTTTTTTCAGTTTTAAAATCATAGATTTAGAAAATTATTGTTACCTATTGTATACGATTATATTGGATATTAGTTAAATAGCACATACGGATGTTTAGTCATCTAGGTGCTAATGACCTTATTTATTATATGCTAGTTAATTAATTATTATTGAAATTGAATGTAATGTATGAATTTAAATTAAATAAATAAATAAATAAATAAATAAATAAAATAAATTCTAGGCTAGCGAAATACTTTCAACGTGAGGGAGGCGCAGGAGAACCCTTATTACCTCTTGCTGGTGTTCATCAAGTAAGTTTAACTCTTTTTTACCTTCACTTACCAGTAAATAAAACATTTTGTTTTTATTTAGTTTACATAGTTTCTGATGCTTTAGCAATTCCTCTCGAAACTATAAGTCTTAGTAAACTGTGTAAAAGGCATCGAGCCAGACGATGAATATTATACAAGAAGAAGCAATACTGCTCTCAAATGGCGAAGAAGACCACTCCATGTCATTAGATCCCAAATATATAAAATGTACAGTAAAGGTAATTTAACTATGTAAAATGAAATGAATATATATTTTGTTATTTGTCACGATATTTAAGAAAAGTTTTGGCGTTACGACCGTTTCGTAGTACAACTATATCTTCATGACTCTAACATAGATTAAGTAAACTAGCTAAGTTTGTAAATTTTTATTTTGTTCAGTGTTGAAAATAAATGTCTGTTGCTCTAGTTTTTTATTAGTTAAGATGTCAGGACAAGTGAACTAACAAGTTGTTTGTGATGAATTGATGATCAAGACAATTTTGCTAAAAAGGTGCATACTTTTCTTGTTCTTGTTATTCTAAGAGGTTATATAATATATTCATAAAATTTGTTTGTTTTTATCGTTATTAAACCATCCAAAGCTTATGGAATAATATTTTTACATTTCTTAAATAAAACAGAACTTATAAAACCTAATACTCTTAAAATATTATAAATATTTCATTCAGTTAAAACCTTGTTACGATCCTGTAAAAAGAATATATGACTTAATATACGACATGAATTCAAACTAATGTCAGATGAAGTGACGTACATTCAAGGAGTCATTAGAAGGACTATAGATAAATAATAACTCATTCATTATGTCAATGTCACTGTTCTGTTCTAATGCGATAATACAAGTAAATACGTTCAGCGCCGATATAAATTAAAGTAGTATTTTTAATAATTTTTGATAAGTTTTCAGTTATTTTTGCAATTTAAAGGAATATTGTTCCTAATTTGGTATTTTTAACAATTTAGCGTTTTAGCGTAATTTTAAGTATTTAGCTTTAAGTTACAAACGAATGTTAAAAAGTAAAATTACAAACGCCCCATAATCTTTATTTTAAACATATCTTTCCCACTAACGAGTATAAATGGGGGAGAGAGAATAGATAGATAGATCGGTTTCGTGCGGAAAAATATTTATGAGATGAAGCCGAATCCAATACCCTTAATTACAATGTTGAAATGTATTAGACGGATGTTTGGATATTAATTATTTATTGAGTACATTCGTCGATATCCCGTTCTTTTGTTAGAATCAACCGCAGACAAATAAAGGGCCTATACTTTTTTTTTCGGGTTGATTCCATTGGAAATTATATTTTGTTTATACTTGATGCACCGAGACTCTTGCATAATTATAGAATTTTAGAACATATCTTCTCTCAGATATTTATAATTTATAAAAAAATGTTACATTCTAAAAATAGAAGTGTGAGATTAAAAAAGCTTTGGAGTCGTCATTGCAAAATGAAAAAAGTGAATTAAAGGAGTAAAAGAAGCCACCTCAAACGAAAAACTAGAAGAAATGAAGCTATCCATATATAAAGCAGACTGTGTTGTGTAAATATTCTCTTTAAGAAGAAGCACTGCGGTCGCCTTCACCGTTTCGTTTTTATGGTTAATAATTCGTTACTTCTTCGTTTTATCAAAAAATTGGCCCCTTGGACTACAACCAAGGAGCTCGTAGATATGATTTTTATATTAGGAGCATGCGAAAAGAACTATTTTTTGGCAAGCCGAGTTTACGCACAGCGTTATTCGGAACGACGATATCCAGACAAAAGAAGCCTGCAAAACATATTAGAGAGGTTTGTACAAACGGGAAATGTAAACTACTCAAAACCAGTGAGAAATAAACCGGTCCGAACTAAAGAAAATCAATTGGCTGTGCTATTATCTGTTTTAGAAAATCCTTCAGTTAGTCAACAAGCAGTCGCTGATGCCGTAGATGTAAGCGAAAGAACAGTTCAACGAATTTTAAAGGATAACCATATCCACGATTATCATTTCCAGTTAATAATTACTAACAATTTAACAATATTTGAAACTTTTAGATTACTAAAGTCAAAATGGTCTCTTCTAACTTCAATAAACTGTAATACCAATAACTTGTTTTTCAAAGCCACCTTCGATATTTATTCATAATAATGACTGTTGCAATAGTTGATAAAATGAGTTTTCTGCAAATAAGTCTTGATGCGTAAGAAATTACGATAGGGTTGTAATTAGGAAAAATGTTTGATTTTTAATTTTGCATCGAATCACATAAAAAGATACAGGGTTTCATATTTGAAATAAGAAAAATAAATTGCTTTAAAGTTTGCAAAGTTTGACACCAAACTTTGGACAGCCTGTACAATACGTATTAATCAAACTTATTTAACGAGACTGCTATACCTTATTTGATAAATTAACGAGGCTTTTTATTTATTTTTAAAACGTCAAAATTGATATTTTTTGGTTTTTATTTTTTTTCGCCTATAATACTGAATCGATTTCAATAAAATTTTAGGAATATGTAGGTAACTATAGGGGGCACCCAAATAAATAAGCAAATATATGTAATCTAAAAAAATATATCATTATGACGTCACACTTTTTTGGAACACCCTGTATGAACAAATATATTTTCCTGAATTGCGCCCCAAGATACAGGTAAGGCCTGCAAAATATCAAAATCCTAATTTAATTAATAAGTGAGCTATAGAAGACGGGATGTGAGGTGTAGGGCCCTGTATAAGCACCTATATGTATAAATAGCACGTAAAATAAATATAAAAAAAAAAAAATGGGAAATATTTTAAAATTATATAAAATATATTAGGTATGCAAACATCACGGGCGCCCCCCCCCCCCCTTCCCTAAATTCGCCACTACAATAAGGCAATTTCACATTTTATAATAAAAACGAGTATTTTTACCTTAAGCCGTCTACTATCCGAGACTGATACGAAATAAATCCATTTAATTTTTCCATTCTATATAAATTTCCTAACAAATGACCAGCGAGATTTCTTTTTGTAAACTAGAAAGCATCATTTCACCCTTGAAGGATAAAAATTGATAGACTCAGTTTCAATAGAAAATCAATCGAAGAGCCCCGCTGGAAATATTCCCGATTTGACGACAGGATGAAATGCAGCAAAGCGGAATATGGAAAGTGAAATATTTATTCCGTTTAGTTTAAGTAAATGGTGGAGAAATGCGTGTTTCATTACTTGTTGTGTTTTTATATTGTATCTAGTATTTATGCTGAGTTTCAAGAAATTCCGACTAAAATATTATTTCCAAAATATACTTTTACACCCGCTTTTTCCACTCTCTAGAAGCAGCGTTTTCGTAAATCCCCAAAGGCATGTTTATTTGTTACACGCAAAAAAAGTCTCTAAAATTTTTATCTTGTATCTTTTTCTCTAGCGGATGCGTTGAAAACTTACCCCCTCCATTTTTACCCCCTGGGGGCAAAATTTCCCGAAACGCGTAAATTCTGTTCAATGACTGCTGACTTTTACCTCACGACTAGTGCTTATACCGTGCGGGCAAAAATTATTTCCATCAATTCTAAAACACAAAAAAGGAGCAGGAAGACCATCTGTAAGAACAGAAGAACTTGTTGCTAACGTTCGTGAAATAATGCAAAATACGCCAACAAATTATATAAGACGCCTGTTCCAAGAAATAGGAAGATCTTATGGAACATGCAGGACTATTCTTAAGAAGCAGCTAAATTTATTTCCTTATAAAGTGCAAGTATTCCAAGAAATACAAACCGCAGATTTTGAAAGACTCAGGAATTACTCTCAATGGTTTACCCAAAATTTATTGGAAATAAATTATTTACTTATTAGACCTGACTTTTTTTCGGATGAAGCCTGGTTCCACCTCTCCGATTATGTGAATTCTCAGAATACACGCATGTGGAGTAGTGAAAATCCCCATTTTTTTGTAGAGTCCACATTGCACCCTCCAAAAATTGGTGTCTGGTTAGCTGTTTCCCGAAGAAGAATTGTTGGTCCTATTTTTTTCCATGACACAGTTACAGCACAGCGGTATAGAGACAATATTTTAAATCCATTTGTGGAGCAATTACTTTACGACGAACTACGTTTTGGATATTTTCAGCAGGACGGTGCAACCGCCCATACAGCCGCCGAAACTATTAACTACTTACGCAATTTTTTCGACGACAGATTGATCGGTTTTCGATCAGACATTGAATTCCCACCTAGATCACCTTGTTTAACGGTTATGGATTACTTCGTTTTTCCTTATTTAAAGAACACTATTTTTAAAACACTAGTTGCAAATTTAGAACAATAATTACAAGAAAGGATTATCCAAGAATGTGGTAACATTTCTCCAGAGATGCTGGTCAAAACTTTCGAAAACATGAAGAGACATGTGAATTTATGCTTGGAGCATGGCGGTGGCCAATTTCAGCAATTTATGTAATAATTTTTCTTTTTCTTTCTGTATATTCTTACTTTGTTAATTTTGTAAACAACAAAAATAAATTTGTATTTGTCTACTTATTTTATTACTCATTAGTTTGGCATACCATGTCATAATATGAATTTGACAAAATTTTAACCTAGATTTGGTTAGATATATCGTCCCCATATCATTGTGATCTAAACCAAGCCCTACGTTTTTCCAATCCCTATTTGATGCAGATAATTTTTACTCGCACGGAATAATATACGTCTAATACTCTTATAATAAAAACTGTGTTTATCCTTACAAGTTGTTAACAAATACACAATCCGTTGCCTTATTCCTTTAACAAAAAAACAAAATATTCCAACCCGAAAAGCAGAACACTTCCAACATGTTTTTAAAGCAACAAATCCTTGTCACTGGCAGACGTTGCGGCCGAACACTTATTCCAAAAAAGAACATTTTATAGGGTTAAAAGGGAATAAGTAAATATAAATGCTGAGTCAACATACATTTTTCTCCTGTGGCATGTCGAACACAACTGGGCATAAAGGTTACATGTTTTTACGTTTTACAAAACATTGTCACCGCAAAAAAAGGTCTAATCTTGTGGCTAAAATTTTCATAAAAACTTAATTGGGTTTAATTATGAAGATATATTTTTATATCTTATCCTAATCTAAACAAAGTGCGTAGCTAAGGGGGGGGGGGGGGGGGGGGGGGATAGTTCCTGAGCAACCAAAATATAAAAGGGGAAAAAATAAAGAAAGGCAATATCAATAAAATCGTAATAATGTCGCATTAATTCTTCTCAATAAAAATTCACATAATTATAAACAAATAAATATTTTAGTATTAGAAAATAATACAGTGTCCGCGAAAATAATTAAAAGCGAATATTGTAGCATGTCGGACAAGTATGTGATTTTTTTTTAATATTGGAATACACAGTGATCCGAATACAATGGATACCCTGGGGCGGGTAGCAGTGGCGCAGCCAGAATTTTATATTAGGGAGGGTTTTCAAAAAAAATAACAGGATTTCAAAATTTTAAAAACAAAAATTAAACCAGGCTCGATAATTTTTGAAACCAAAAAAAATAATGGTAGGATGAAACCCATTGGAAAAAGAAGAGAATATAACAAAAATTAAAGGAAAAATAATTTACGGGCGATTCAAAGTCGGGAAGTGGAAGGGGGTGAGTTTTTAAGGGTAGAAAACGATTTATCTCGATTTCCGGCAAAACTACAAGTCCTATGGAAAAACGTTAAATGGCAAAGTTGTAGGTAATAAAAAGATTTACAACTTTTGTATTTACACTTTTTTCACATAACCTCAAAATTTATGTGAAAAATTCAAATAACCAAGTTTTTGGTTTTTTATTTTTATCTTTTACAAGAAAAATAAATTTGTTGAAAATTTACTTTTTTATGTCCCAAATACACTGTATTTTTTTTGATTTAAAATATTTATTTTTTCACCTTATTTTGACTTAATATCGAAAAAGCACCCTGATTTTCAATCGAAAATTCTCAGGTCAAAATATCTGCTTTTTTAAAAAAGTCGGTGGGCTTTTTGTTCGTTGAAATCTCTGCTT
Source organism: Polydrusus pterygomalis (assembly GCA_963969555.1). NCBI lineage: Eukaryota > Metazoa > Arthropoda > Insecta > Coleoptera > Curculionidae > Polydrusus > Polydrusus pterygomalis. The sequence goes on along the minus strand of OZ018378.1, from coordinate 22,402,842 downwards.
TCTGATGGTGTAAAAAATATACATTACTATGGTAAATGTTCTCAAAAAATGCAAAGAAACGAAAAAAACTCGAATCCGAATTTTTTTTTAAAATTATTATGTACAATTTTGAGCTATTTATTAAAATGTATACTTTAATTACTCGAAAAACGTAAGATTCCATGTTACATTGATAAACAAAAAAATTACAAATCCATAAAACATAAAGATCGCAAAAAATATGCGAAAATAGTTGTTCTAAATATAATTATTAAAGGTAGGGTTTAAAGGAGATTTCATCACATTTACCATAGGAATGTATATTTTTTCACACCATCAGAAAGTAGAGATTTTAACGAACAAAAAGCCCACCGACTTTTTTAAAAAAGCAGATATTTTGACGTGAGAATTTTCGATTGAAAATTAGGGTGCTTTTTCGATATTAAGTCAAAATAAGGTGAAAAAATGAATATTTTAAATCAAAAAAATTACAGTGTGTTTGGGACATAAAAAGATAAGTTTTCACCAAATTTCGTAAAAAAAAAAATTTCCTGTAAAAGATAAAAATAAAAAACCTTGGTTATTTGAATTTTTCACATAAATTTTGAGGTTAAGTAAAAAAAGTGTAAATACAAAAGTTCTTTCTTTCTTTTTATTACCTACAACTTTGCCATTTAACGTTTTTTCATAGGACTTGTAATTTTGCCGGAAATCGAGATAAATCGTTTTCTACCCTTAAAAACTCACCCCCTTCCACTTCCCTACCTCGGATCGCCAGTAAATTATTTTTGTTAAATTCTCTTTCTTTTTCAATGGGTTTCATCCTACTATTATTTTTGTTCACTTTTTACCATTTTCGCCCTGGTCTAAACCGTAAAAAACCATCTTAGTTTGGGCGTCTGGGGGGGGGGGGGTTTAACCCCTAAACCCCCCCCCTCGCTGCGCCACTGGCGGGTAGACCACGACGGCCGTTTCGTCCTTGTTGGTACTCTACGGGCAGCCATAACCCAAGCAATTCCAACAACAGCGGTAAGATGTATTAAAAGCCTTTTTACAAAAGCAAAGCGGCCATCAATACACTGTAGCGCCATCCCAGCGGAATTAACTCCAATTTAAAAGGCAGTCACACTGGTAATAATCAAAAGGTATAGACAACTAAATAAACCACGAGGCGCATCACAATCCAGTATAGGGAACGCTATTTACGTTTTCACCGGAACATCTGCCATTTTGCAGATTAGAAACAGATCAACGCTGGCACCCACTAGAATACCCGTAATCCGTTTAGAAAAGCCATAAAAATGTTTAGAACATAATATAGTCTCCGCGAAAATAATAAAAGCGACCACGACGGCCGTTTCGTCCTTGGTAGGACTCTACGGGCAGCCATAACCAGCGTTAATCTGTTTCTAGTCTGCAAAATGGCAGATGTTCCGGTGAAAACGCAAATAGCAATCCCTATACTGGATTGTGATGCACTTCGTGGTTTATTTAGTTGTCTACCTTTCGATTATTACCAATGTGACTGACTGCCTTTTATATTGGAGTTAATTCCGCTGGAATGGCGCTACGGTGTATTGATGGCCGCTTCGCTTTTGTAAAAAGGCTTTTAATACATCTTACCCCTGTTGTTGGAATTGCTTGGGATATGGGTGCCCGTAGAGTCCTAACGAGGACGAAACGGCCGTCGTGGTCTACTTACCCCCAGAGTATCCATTGTGTTTGGATTCCTGTGTATTCCAATATAAAAAAACAGTCACATACTTGTCCGATATGCCACTATATTCGCTTTTAATATTTTTTTTATGTTTATTATCGATTCTCGTAATTTATTAAATTTTTAAAACTTAAAACTATCGGTCTATACAAAACGTGCATTTTCAACATTCATATTTTAACGTAAAACTGTTTTTACCCGGCAATTCCCAGGTTATTTACCCCTTACTGATTACATAACTACCCCTTTTTATCCGCAAGTTATTAGGCGCGTATCTATTCACTACGGAAGTTCATAATGCATGCACGATTTATGCAGAGAGTAATGACACTGAACTAATAATTTCAGGTAATACTTCGTTATTCACGAGGGGTAATGAAATTTTAAACATAGGGGAGAACGGGTCACAGTGGACACTTGTAAATAATTTGCGAACGCATTTATTACATACGCTGCTATCTGACAGCTAGACGCGCCAAACTCTGCCAATAAATATATATATAAATATAAAGAAAAAGTTTTTTTTTAATGGAGTTTCTAGCCCACATGCAAAATTTCAGCTGCATAAGATAATTTTGATTTTTTACCTATATTTTGTAAATTGCACCACTTTTGCAAAATAAGACTCAACGCAACCTACATAAAACTTCTTAGTTTTGACAATACTTTATTTCAGATACATTTTCTTTAAAGTAGCGCCATATTAAATGTGTGGTTTTCTACAAAATCAAAATTGGGCTATTAAAATTTGGTCGCATGTGATGCAAAGTTTATCTGTTTTTGACCATGTATAAGGTACTTTAACTTCATAAAATAAGTATTTTGAAAACGTAGTTTGTGTCTCAAAGTAATACACGTTAACGTTATTATGACATAGCCTAATAATAAATTATAATATAGGGGTTTTGAATTAAATCGTTGAAAATAGATAAACTTTACGTTGTTAAACTAAAATTTATTTTCCACTTAAAAAACACTTTACTGAAGACACTGTGTTTTTTTTTGTCTTAATATTAAGATATATTACTTTCAGACACAAACTACGTTTTCAAAAATACTTACTTTATGAAATTACCTTACAGGGTCAAAAACAAATAGACTTTGCATCACATGCGACCATGCAAATTTTTATAGCACAATTTTGACAATGATGTTTCTTGAATGATGAAAGAGTTTTGTACTTCCATTGTCTTTATTTGTTTCAAATCACAACGTTTCAACTGGTAAGTATCTCCAGTCGTCTTCAGGTGAATACTAAATAAGTAAAGTAACTTCAGGACTATTTATACTAGCTAGGTGCACTAGAGCATAACTGAGGTGGGTGCAGTCATGCGTTCAGTTGGCACGCGATCTTATCCTAAGATTACATCTATCTAACAAAGGTTTCCAGATATTTCTTATGTCTAAGGATGGTTTACTAAAGCAGCTTGGGTTCTGGTGAATAGCAGCAGCTTCCTTGAACTTTCTTTTTCTCCAGTGTGGTTCCTTATGTAGGATTTCAGCTTCTGACCACATGATATGGTGACCATGTTTCCAGGCATGGGCAGCTGCACCTGACTTTTCGGTCTCTTCTTTTAACGTATTATTTTTGTGTTCTTTAATCCTTGTTTCTAATGGTCTTAATGTCTCACCTATATAGGATTGGCCGCATTCGCAGGGGATCTGGTAGACGCAGCTTTTCCTATCTTTTTGACTTGTGGGCTTCGTCTTCGTCAGGTGGCTTCTTAGGGTGTCCCTCGAGTTGAATACGGTGTTGATGTTATATCGTTGTCCTAATCTTCTTATTTTCTCAGATACTCCTTTGACATACGGAATATTGAGTATTGGTTGTGCCTCTCTGTTTGCTTCTTGCGCGTTGGGTCGATTCTTACGATTTTCCAATATTGTGTCGACTAATCTTGTAGGGTAGCCATTTTTGTTGAGATCGGTCTTGATGTGGTCAGTTTCTTTTTTAAGTGCTTCTTCCGAGTTACAGATTCTGTAACACGTTATGGTGTACCGGCAAAATCAGCAGGTCCTGCAAAAGCGTCGGTTTCACGCACACTTCTGCCAGGTATTCGACATAACGGTATGCATCATTACGTTGCTCCATGTAATAGACGCCGTTGCGCTGGAACTGGTTGCAAGAGTTTTGGTAAAACAATATCTGTTCTAAGTGTGATGTATGTCTTTGTGTAGTCTGTTTTGCCAATTATCGCACAATGTAAAAATTTACTTTTAATAATTCCATAAATAAATATGTATTTTAAAATTGTAAATACTTGTATTTTATATAGTATCATATGCGCCCAGTGATACCATTTGGTAGCAGTTTTCTTAAACACTGACGTAAGATAATTTTGTAAAAAATTTTTTTTGGTGAATTCCTACTCATATTAACTCAGAAAAGTAAAAATATCTAAAATAACTAACAAAAAATAATTCTAGGCGTTTAATATTTCCTTACTTAATCCACTCGATTTCTAGCACCCTCAGTTCTGTTTGTTTGTACATTAATAATTTTACAGATATAATCGACCTTAAATGCATTTTGTGTTCATGCAAATGACTTGCTATGTTTTCCTCTTTAAATGGCAACAAATCAATGTTCATAGCAGAAGCGGCAGCAATTCAGCAATTAGTTTTCAGGAAATTGTGCATTTCATGAAATTTCGACATCCAGCGAGGTTTTTTTTTTCTATCGGTGGCAGTTAGACGTAATAAACTGCAGTTGGAATAAGGGTTTTAAATTGTTGATGACTCTTCCCGGTAGAGTAGGTAGGTACTTAATAAAATGTATTAAGGGGTTTACAAAATTGTATCTTTAAAACGTGAGTTCCATTCTCTTAATATTTTCCACCCAAGTAATATAATATATAGTGTAACCACAGAACTATACTATAGGGGTTTTGCTCTTTATAGGTTTTTATACCATGCGACCAAAAATTATTTGCATCAAAGAGGGCTTGGATTAAAAAACGTAGGACTTGGTTTAGATCACAATGATATGGGGAAGATATATCTAACCAAATCTAGGTTAAAATTTTGTCAAATTCATATTATGACATGATATGCCAAACTAATGAGTAATAAAATAAGTAGACAAATACAAATTTATTTTTGTTGTTTACAAAATTAACAAAGTAAGAATATACACAAAGAAAAAGATACATAATTACATAAATTGATGAAATGTTCCAAGCATAAATTCACATGTCTCTTCATATTTTCGAACGTGTTGAGCAGCATCTCAATTTGTTGTCGTATTTTGCATTATTTCACGAACGTTTGCAACAAGTTCTTCAAATTTATATTTTTTGGATCCCTAATTTTGCGAGAATCAGCACTAAGTCTTCTGATAAGACTTCGGATACAATAATAGTTATGTTTGGGTCTACTATTGCTGTATTTGCTGTTATAATTGAAAGAGTTGTTGTTTTGTTTTATTTCGATCTTTGGTGTTTGTTTTTGTTTTTTCGATAAATATTTTTCGAAATAGATTTATTGTTCTTGTTTTTGTTCGAATAAATTAAATCTTGGACAACCTGGTAGGTATCATAAAGGGTTATGAGGGACTTAACTGATACCTACATACATTTATTAATTGAAGTGGATATAATAACATAATAATCAGTACTGTTTAAAGATATGTGGGGGTGTATAACCATTATCTGAGGATGTCCAGGGATTTACGAGGATGTTCAGGGATTTCCGGAGACGTTTAGGGATTTCCAAGGATATTCGAGATGTCCTAAAAAAAGAGGATATCTGGTGTACACATTTCGGTCAGCGGTTTACCCCTCGGTTTTAGTTGGTTTACCCAGACATATAAAGTTGTTATGCAAGAAAACGTAAATCTATCTATAACTAATAATTATATGTTTCTTTACTTTTGTGCCATATTTAAGAGGAGCATTATATTTGGATTTCATTTTTATAAATGACAGACTAGATAATATCAACGACCCTGCTCTTGTTTACATTTTATAAAGCTTGGAATCTCTCCAGACGGTGGAAAGGAGCGTCAGAAAATAATTTAAGCCTTATGAGATGTTTGCTCAAAACAAGCAGGGAGGGTAAACTCTTCGGATCAAAGTTGAAGGGCGATCTCTTCAGAGTAACTCAAACGTATTTAATTCTTTGATGGTGTTTTATTGATATTCATCCCGATTGGCTAGAAAGAGATCCTGTATATTAAGGCTGTTCGTTAAGTAGCCTTAATAATAAAAATTTGTTGATATTAAAAACTCGTAAAAACAATTATTATTAGTAAATATTACATGAGAGAGATTTATACTGTGTCTAAAAAGAAACTTCGGTTCTCAATATGCAACGCAATAAACTGAACACGTCTTTACACCACGCAATTTTGTATACCATGATTCATGACATTAACCAACCTATAATTTGTCAACCAAATGTCATGATGCTTTGGTGTGAAGTCGAAACAGTAGATATTTAGATGAAAACGCTGATAAAATTTGCAGTAATAAAATAAACCTCAGAAGACGACGAATTCCTACAATGAGAGGACACGGACGTAGAATGTAAGAGATACTACCACCAGGACATCATTATATTATAATTAAGCAAAATAGATTAAAAATAATTATCCAACCAAAAGGACATTTCGAATATTTTTGTTTCTCTAAAAATATATTTGGTAATTTTTCTAGGTACTTTTGATAAATATCTATCAGGTATACGCACACCACGTTAAAATTAATGATTATTTTAGAAATGATGAATTTTATGGTGTAGATTACGATAAAACGATTTTTTCCGAAAAACGCCCAGTTTTAAGGTATTCTGGACTTTTTTTTTGGTCTATATAGAGTGTGACCAGTAAAGTCCACATCATATGGGATTTTTTTTTATTAATACCTTTATTCGAAATTTGACTCTGGCATCAAGTTCTGCTTTGATCGAGATGAAAATTAAGCAATAAAATAGTAGTCGCGTGATTCGCAATATCTGTTAAATTTTTAAATACAGTTTCTAGCACACGTGCAAAATTTCAGCTGCATAAGATAATTTTGATTTTTTACCCATATTATTTTGTAAATTGCACCACTTTTGCAAAATAAGACTCAACGCAACCTACATAAAACTTTTTAGTTTTGAGAATGCTTTATTTCAGATAAATTTTCTTTAAAGTAGCGCCATAATAAATATGTGTTTTTCTACAAAATCAAAATTGGGCTATTAAAATTTGGTCGCATGTGATGCAAAGTTTATTTGTTTTTGACCCTGTATAAGGTAACTTTATAAAATAAGTATTTTTGAAAACGTAGTTTGTGTCTGAAAGTAATACATGTTAACGGTAAGAAAATAGTTTAATGAAAAGAGTAAATTGTTCTAATAAAAAATCATATAAAAATTAATTTTAATAAATTTTGATTTTGTAGGAAAACACACGTTTAATATGGCGCTACTTTAAAGAAAATGTATCTGAAATAAAGGATTGTCAAAACTAAGAAGTTTTATGTAGGTTGCGTTGAGTCTTATTTTGCAAAAATGGTGCAATTTATAAAATATGGGTAAATAGTCAAAATTATCTTATGCAGCTGAAATTTTGCATGTGGACTAGAAACTGCATTTAAAAAAACTTTTTCTAATAACTTTTTCGATATTTTCAGAAATAACCCCACTTTTGAATTATTTTTAGAAAAAAATTAAAATTTGACAGATAATGCGAATCACGTGACTACTATTTTTAACTTAATTTTTATCTCGATCGAAGCAGAGCTTAATTCCAATGAAATTTCGAATACAGCTATTAATAAAAAAAAAATTCCATATGATGCGGTCACACTGTATAAAGTAAAAAGCAGATTTAATGCCTTGGCTGGTTTCCTAGCCTCGGCTGCGCCTCGTCTATGAAACACCAGCCGCGGCATTAAATCTTGTGCTTTTCTGCCTAGTGAAACAAATAACTATTATTTTACAATAAAATAAAGTGTTCGTTTACTTCCGGAAATCACTCTGATAATGTACGGCTTTACTGACGGTTGACGATAAAATTTATTATTCCTGAAAGATCATCAATTTTGACGTGGTGAGCGTATAATAGATATTTACCTTGTCCAATTCCTCAAAATAAAGTACAATGAAAAATCATAAAAATCAAGTTTCAAAATCCAACGGTAAATTCAATATAAGTAATATGCTGTTATTTTTCAGTTTTCCTCCGAAAATGACAACGGAGGACAACGGCAATATTGGAGGAATAATAAAGCCGACGTCAAGCAGCAATGAAGACTTGAGCGAGTATACAGATGCAGACGAGAGTATTTCGGCGCCGACGGAGTTTCTCGCTGAAGTACGTAGGCAAAATGTTATTTCTTGTTAGTGCTTTTAGATGTACAAAATAATCTATGCTTGCAGAGTATTCCATGCCATGCCCTCATTGTTGTGTTATATTTATATATTCCAAAATGTCTGTCAGTGTTTCATCCAGTGCCGGGAACAGTATCGATTAGGCGGCAGAATAAAATTTATGCACGTCACCTATATCAAACATCATTAATAAACCGTGCCGCTCTGCTTTATAGTGTGCCTTCTGAAAGCGCGGCATTGTCCACAGAATACGGAAGAAAGTATTCTGTGGCATTGTCATACATCAGAAGAGCCGAGCATCAATCTGTCGATTACATTTAAATAGGAAGGCAAACCTGTACTTACTACGATTCTAAGCGCGATAAAATAGACGTAGCAACTAGGGCTGGGCAATATTGAAATTCCAATATCGAATATCGATATAGTCGATATATTGATAATATATTTTTTAAATATCGTTATTCGATATATCGATAAAAATATCGATATATCGAATTTTTGCCCAGCCCTATTGTTCATCATTAAAAAATACTTATACCTATATCAAATTAGTGTTAGGCGATATTAAATATCAATATGTGTATTGATACACTGACATTTATATTATACCAAAGATTGACTATTAAACAGAAGACACACGTATAAAAATTCATTAGTGACAGTCAAAAATCACATTAAACACTAAACAAATAGGGTAAAGGCGTAAATAAAGGATAAAAACAATAATAATTATCGCATTCTTCCCTCCTTTTATTATCAATGATATTCATCCAAATATTTAGGCGACATTCTTACACCAACATCAAAAAATCGAAAAATATATATTATCGGATATATATCGATAATATCGATAAAATCGATATTATATTTTTTAAATATCGAATTTTTGTCCAGCCCTAGTAGCAACACAACGAAATGATTGTTTATTGTCATAGATTATCAAAAATGCAAAGCATTGGCGTCGGTGTAAATAATTTTGAAACTGCATGGTGGTAACGTTTGATAAAGTTTGACAGAAGAACATAAAAATGCCTCGTCAGTTGTCTGAAGTTGAAAAGGCTCAAATTGTTTCAACAATCAAAGAAGGATGGTCAATCCGTGCTGTAGCGCAGTTGTATAATAGAAATAAAATGATTTATATTGAAAATTATGCAACGCTGGGAACAAGAAAAATTCCTATAGAGGAACATTGGTTCAGGTCGTCCCAAACGTTCCAACCCTTAACAGGATGCTGCTTTTTTGGGATATTTAAGAAATAATTCGTTTGCAACTGCAAGGGATGCTGTTATTGATTCATCATTTCCTGCCTCCCAACCCACCGCCAACGGGAGAGTCAGGGAACCTGAACTAAAATGTCGCCCAGCTGCGAAAAAAATGTTTCTTACCGTAGAACAGCGACAATCAAGGATTATTTTTGCTTTAAATTATATATACCTACCGCAATCCTCAATTTTGGAACATGGTCATTTTTACTGATGAAAAGACGTTCCAGTCGACTTATAACGGACAGATTCGTGTATACCGTCCAAACAATGCCAGGTTTGAAGAGCGATATACTAATCCCCTCACTCCTGGACATGGGCGTTTCTCTGTAAATCTATGAGGCTGGAAGTGTTCAAGAATCTGGTGTTTGCTGGCGAATAGAGGGAAGATTTAATGCCGAAAATTACATTAACATTTTAGGAAACATATTATTGTTACCATCTGCTGAGCAAATATATACCAATAATACTTTCATATTTCAACAAGATAACTGTTGTCCAGTCCACACTGCCAATTTTTATAAAACTGTTTTAATTTTTGTTATTCTATTGAACTAACGCCCAACGCCAATGCTTTGCTCTTTTAATAACCTTTAACATGCGATAAGCCGGTTTTACGCCAATATGGTTAAGGTTTCCTCTCATTCTAATTCGTGTACGTTTTTTTTTATGAATAAAACTGTAAGTTAAGTAATAAGGAATCTTCACTTTGTCCTTTTCTTTTTGGTTTAATGGCTACTGCCGCCGCTACTACACATACAGGGTATTCCCTACTCGATGGTACCTACATTAGAAGTATCTGGAGAACGAAAAGAAAAATAATTTTGAAATTTTCACTACGGCCATAGGAGACTGCGCTCTAGCTTTTAAAAATAATTTCGCGGTTGCAGTGTTGCCAGATCTATTGATTACTGACATCAACTTTGGAATTTTAAATGAGACACCCTGTATATTTTTACATTTTTAAATTCCACATAAAATTATAATTATTTTTTATTAAATGCATTATTAGTCTATACTTCATAGTTTCCGAGATATTGACTCTCGAAAAGTGACATTTTTGAACTTTGACAGCTTCTAGCTTTCTAACAGTACGTCCTAGAGTAAAACGGCTTACATGTCCCTATCTTCAATTTTTATTATCTTCCCAAAAAAATCAACTTCCGGTTAAACCGGATGTAACTCGAAAGCAGGAAATATAGTTGTTCCGGTTTAACCGGAAGTTTGTTTTTTTGGGAAGATAATAAAAATTGAAGATAGAGGCATGTAAGCCGTTTTGCTCTAGGACGTACTGTTAGAAAGTTAGAAGCTGTCAAAGTTCAAAAATGTCACTTTTCGAGAGTCAATATCTAGGAAACTATGAAGTATAGACTAATAATGCATTTAATAAAAAATAATTATAATTTTATGTGGAATTTAAAAATGTAAAAATATACAGGGTGTCTTATTTAAAATTCCAAAGTTGATGTCAGTAATCAATAGATCTGGCAACACTGCAACCGCGAAATTATTTTTAAAAGCTAGAGCGCAGTCTCCTATGGCCGTAGTGAAAATTTCAAAATTATTTTTCTTTTCGTTCTCCAGATACTTCTAATGTACCATCGAGTAGGGAATACCCTGTATATACTGTCTTAATAACGTCGTTTTTTGTTGAACTGATAAACAGAACTACAGTCTCGCGTTCGCCCTTTTGTTCGTCGAGCGGCTCGCCGAGCACAGCTACCAACAAAGCCGTAGTCTGTGCGCTACTTAAGTATAGGTACACTATTCCAAAAATGAAGAGATAATTACATCAAACGTTGTAAAAATAAACAGTTTACATTTAACTTCAAGTAATGGGGCATAAAAGTTTTGAAGTTGCCTTGGCTAAAAGTAGCTATATACTTAATGTAAATTTTCCTAAGAAGTGCTTTTAAAAGTCCTTTTGATATTTAAATCACCTAATGTTGATTTAGGCATCCTAGACGAAAGCCCTTGCTAGAATACTGAAATTTAAATGTCATAAATGGTGCTTAGATGCAAATTACTACTTGTTGTTTACCTAGAGCCAAATTGTATATTCGATCTCTTAATAATAATTAAGTTAATTGCAAAAATATCCAAAATGTATTCTCGTTCATTCCATATTTCGAAAAATAATTTAACCTTCCTACCAAGGACGTGCGTTAACTTCAGGAGATCACAGTTGCCTTCGAAACGATTTTTGTTAGAAATAAGTATGTCATATTTCAGCCTATTGTGAACCGTTTAATAATATGCGTATCATAATTTGTACAATTTTATTGTAAACAATATAGGTAAATATATATTTTTCTTTGTTACAGTTTCTATCAGCAGTCATGTTAAAAGATTACGTTACAGCACTGAAATACTGTAAACTCAGTAAGTATTGCATAATGTGTTATTTTTGTAGCCAAATTAATATTAACTCTTACAACTGGACGGCGTTTGTATTACTCTGGCTAATGCTCACGGTTAATGAAAGCTTTATTGTTTTCTTATTAACAGTGGCGGCTCGTTAATGAAGGGCTCTGGGGCGCCGCCCTCCCTGCAATTATTTCAAACAGAATCCAAAAATACTTTACTTAAAAAACCAATAAAGCAATCTACGTAAGCGATCCATTAAAATAATCCAAACCAAACATAGCCCTATTTCAGCGGGTAGGTTATACTAAGCGCGGGCATAAACCAAACATAGCCCTATTCCAACGGGCAGGTTATACTCATAGACAAGCGAGTTCCGCGCTCTCAATGCTATACTAAACGCGGGCGGGCGGGGGCGACCGATTATCTGTCCCGATTCAACGCGGCTTCTCGATGAGTTGCCATGACGACAAAGGTGTGACGTCACCTACACATCGCACAACGAGCGGCCACGGACGAGCTCCAATTTTCCGCGCCCAACAACAGCTGTTCGCGATGCCACGGTAGAATAATCGATATATTATGTGCTCTGACGAGGCGACCTGTCAATGCCGCTAGGCTCTAATGTTTTGTTTATTTGTTTTGATTTGATTTATTAGTTACGTTATAAAGTTGGAAAATGTCGTGTAATATGAAGGTCAGTGATTTACAGAAGCTTGTGTCTAGTTCTCTGAGCTTAAGTAAAAAACTTGATTTAAAAAATGCAGGGCCACTAGAAATTGAACATAGTACAAGTGCAATCAAAATGTAAAAGTAAGGCACAGTTTACGCGTAAGTTTGACAAAGAAATATATAATAAAAAATCCTGAATAGGTATGCGGTTGTGAGGACAAAATTTTTTTTTGTTTCGTGTGTCTTCTTTTTGACGGGGATGATAATTGGACTATAAATGGGGTGCAGGACTTAAAACATCTTTCAGAGAAAATAAAAAAACATGAAAATAGTGCAAAACATCGTCATAATGTGGTAAGTTTTGAGATGTTAGGACTAATATTTTAACTTGTTTAAGTAGTGCTTATGCTGATGAAATTAAAATTCACAACGAGAAAGTTAGAAAAAACAGACACGTACTTTTGAAAATAATAGATATTTAAATAATTTTTTATTTAAAGCCAGCGCCCCCCTGACTCGCTAGTCACAAGCCGCCACTGCTTATTAAATGGATGATTATATTTCGTATCGCTTCTCGCTTGAGAAGATAGGTTAATAAAAAATTGAAATAAATTGCTTTTTCGATTTTGTGCAGAGATTGCGAATTCCAATACTCTATCTGAGGCGCCAATAAAGATTTATAGACAATTGTCAAACGTAACAAACAAAAATCCAAAACCGTTAATCAACTGCTTAAAAAAATAACAACTTTGATATATACATAATTTTTCAATGTGTTTAACAACTAAGTTCATTCATAAAATTTAATTCAGTTAAGCAAATATTACCCAATTTAAAAAATATTCTTGGTACACAAATAACGCACAAAGTAAGCACCCAATGATGAATACAGGAGAGAGGCCTACAGAAGCTGCAACCCACCCTGCCTTCCTCAGGAACCCAAAATGAATATTTTTATATATTAATATCACTGAAGCCTGTTTGTTCTTAGCTTGGCAGTTCCCGCTTCTTTTCGTATTCGTCATTATTTGTCATTCCACTCATATTCGTAGAATTAACGACCGGACTTAAATTTCATTGAGTTTTTACTGTTTTAACAAGAATATTAAATGCAAAGTTGTATGTACGGAGAGACATAATGACGTCATATTGACATTTTCGGCATGGTGGACACTCCATACGCAGCATAATTTTTGTCGGACAAGTTGACCACAATTTTTAACTCAATTTTATTAAAATTGTCAAAAAATCAAATTTGTATATACGTGGAGTCATAGTGACGTCATATCGACATTTTGGGGGTGGTGGACACTCCACCCGCAGCATGATTTTTGTAGGACAAGTTGACCACAATTTTTAACTCAATTTTATTAAAATTGTCAAAAAATCAAATTTGTATATACGTGGAGTCATAGTGACGTCATATCGACATTTTGGTGGTGGTGGACACTCCACCCGCAGCATGATTTTTGTAGGACAAATTGATCACAATTTTTAAATTAATTTTATTAAACAATTTTTTAAAATCAAGCTTGTATGTACGAGGAGTCATAATGACGTCATATCGACACTTCTGGGAATCGGGCATTCAAAAACGCAGCAGCGCCGAAAGTTTTCGCATAAGAAAGTTTGTCGGACTCGTCCCAAAGAAGGCACTCACGTAGTTTGACATTTGTATGTGTCATTAAAATTAAGGGTCCTTGTACTGGGGACTAATAATAGTATTAAACAGTTGTATAAAGAGTACCTATTTTATAAGGAATAGAAGGCGTTTTTCTCAGTGTACACATCATAAATTTTATTTATTATGTACCTCTTGACAACACTGTTTTCACCAATGTGTTGTCATTTAAATAAATTTTTCCATTACTAGCTTGTTTGGTCAGCGTATCAGGGTGTGAAAACGAGGGGTAGAAATATTGTAAAATAAATATTAATTTTATTAATCAATGCAAGTATAAAAATCGTTTTATAAAGGATATTATGCTATTATTTAATATTATAACTTTATAAAAATAGTTATTAACTATGGAACATGGAAGTTATGAGAGCACCGCTTCCCCTGCTTTTCATGAGGACCTTATTTACGAACGACTGACCTAAATTAGTTGTACCTATTTACTATTAACTATTAACCAAATTGGGGCGTGGTCCTACAAAATCTACCTACCAAATAAATAATTATGCCATACTATTTTTAACACCAACACATAATATACGGAGTGGTTGCATATAAAATATTGTAGATACATACAATAAAACTTGTAACATTACTAAATCATAAAATATACACACTTTGTACACCCTGCATATAAGTAATGAATTAATACCACAGGATTTTTCTACTAAAATATTTTAACTTAATCATAATTTTTCCTAATCTATGTATGTTTTTTTTCTAGGGTTAATTTTTAACCAGATTCCTTTTTTAGCCCTTACTGTTATTCTATATCCCAAAGTCACATCTTCACAACCAGGGTTCAGGGACAGGTGGTAGTTTTTTATAACAGTAGCAACGATTGTTTTCATTTCTAAGTAGGCAAATTTATAACCTAAAAAAAAAATAGAGCATTTGGGAGGTTGCTCTTTTTTTTAATTGCTTTGGTTTGAGGAATATTTTATATTTATGTGGCATCTTTTAAGGTGGGATTAACGACGCCATTTTCTATCGTCAATTTGAGTTGCCTAACTATTGATGATTCGCATGCGCACTGCAATGCTGTGTTGGTCACAGTAGTTATTTTTATGCTTTTGGAATACGAAAAAGAAAGACAGACATATTCTGGAGCTGGTATAGAGCAAGTCAGCCGGTCATAGTTTTGTTTACTTTCGTATTTTGTGCAATTACGGAACCTTTCTTTCCTTAAAACAAACACATATTCTTTAGAATTCTTAGGATGGATGACATCTAGATAGACTAGAAAACATCGTGTTATCAGTAAAAATTGTTGTTGCTACTTCAGTTCTGAAAATCGACGTGTTTACTTTCAAGGATTTTAAGGTAAATTGTGGCAATTTTAGTGGTTTCAAAAAACTGCTTTTTTAAAGGTTTCAGTGGATTTATTTTTTAAAAAATACCGACATACTATTCGTCAATCCCTCCATGAACAGCCCTTCCAAAATTAGATACTAATTTTTTTTTAATAATTGCAAGGTTCAGGAAATTACTCTTGCATTCAAGCCATTTATAGGTCTTTTATACACGATTGACCGTGAGAACTGTGCCCTTAATGTACCTACTTCTGTGTATCTAATTTGATACGCAGGCCTTACAATGGGATACATAGTAAACATAAAATGGATACAGAAATGTGGGCCTTAAGTTCAATATTATACTTACCTATACAGTTTCTAGGACCACCGCTAAAGGGTATAAAACTAAATGGATGCATTTTCTTCAAATTTTCTTGGGAAAATCTGTCTGGGTCAAACTTTAAGGGGTCGGGAAAAACATGTGACAACCTATGCGTTATAAACGGTGCAATAAAAATATTGCTACCCATTGGTATGGTGCTATCTCCTGTAAAAATTTTAATAATATAGGTTAAGGAATACATTATTGAAATGCTTAAAAATCTCCTACCTAAGGTGACATCACTATTTAATACTCTGGACACAATAGGAATACTCGGAACCAATCTGAGAGTTTCTTTGATGCACTGCTCCACATAATGCATCTGCTTTAGCTGTTCTATCCTAATACTTTTTAAATCGTCCTCGTACAATATCTCATTAATTTCTTTGTAAACTTTGTCTTGAATGTCTTGATGCTTGGCCAGATAGTATAAGCAAAAAGCTACTGCAGAACCAACGGAATCTTGACCCTAAAAAAACACCCCATAATGGTTCAGTTATATACCGTGAATCAATATTTAAATATTATTGGAGGTATACATGTAAAAATTTTAAAACTTAAATGTTTAGATTTTCTTTTTTCTAATATCTAGACACTTGGTCTTTTTATAGCTTCTTTATTTGCCATTGTTGTGCTTATTATTAATTAATTCGAAAAGGTTTTGTCTGTTTCCTTCCGCCATATTATTAATTCTTACATTGTGTTTTACTGCTAATATTTTGTCTTACCTTTATTCTATTAGGGTGGTTGTATGAGCAGCAGTAGATGAATACCGCCACCCACTAATAGCTATTTTATATAATTTTTTTCTAGCATTCTAAATAAAGGCGTAATTATTATTATGGTAGGATTTAAAGGATCAAAAAATAAAATTTTCTGTATTTTTACTTTTTGATATTTTTAAGCATGACTGAGAAAATAAATAAATTAAAAAACTATTTGTAGAAAAAGACATAATTCTTCTGTGTGAAATTTTCCTGTATTCACAAAATACTTTCCCTCAAAAAATATAGCTTTTAGTTTGTGGTTAAGTTTAATGAGCAGATGTATTTTTTAGAAAAAAAGGTGGGGGCGCTAAATTTAAGTCTTACCCCCAGGGGTCAATACTCTAGGGCAGGCCCTGTTTCAAGACACAAACGTGTATAGTCTGACTATGGACTTTTCAACCGGCCAATCATTGGCCGAAGTCTTAAAGAAAGTAATTTTGAGGTTGAGCGATGTAAAACCAATTGTTGTAAATTAGGAACATAAAATGATATTTATAAATATCAGTATACATATTTCTTTGAAACGTCACGTATGCCAAAAACTCTCCTTTTCCAAATTCTCAAAAGTTCATCACACAAAAAAACTACAAGTGTTGTGAATATAATAAACAATTCAACCATAAACAGTGTCTTTCAAAGCATGAAAGGAAGCAACATAATATTACATACGTTAAGAATAATCGGATTTACAAGTGTACATATATACTACAAATATTAACATTTCAATCTTGTTACGTAACGAGAATTGTTTAATAAAAATATTTTAAAAGAAACCGATAATTGTCATGTGTTCCTTTTTTGTTTTATTAATTATTTTGTATTTTGCAATAGGATTTATCAATACAAAAAAACTCAAAACCTGTAAAAACAGTAAGTACATTATTAACGTAGGTAAATAGTCGGTTTAGTCAAACATAATAGTCACACTCGGGAAGGTTGTAACATAGTCTAAACCGTTCTTAAAAATATACAATTTTTTCCAATTTAAGTTACCCTCTTCAAAAAAACCTCCGCATTAGGAAATATTTCCATATTCACTATTTTTCGTCTGCGAAAATCAATTTAATTTGTTTAGTTTATTATTTTATTTCATTAATTTTTTCGCCTAAATTTAATAGGAAATAATACAATGATTGTGTGCGCATTCTAACACATTTATTTTTAAGTTTCCCGCGCTTTATTGCGAACGTTGGTTGGTACGGTTGAAAAGTCTACAGCCAGACTCTAGAAGACGCTTGTTTCCAGGACAAGAGTCGCAGGTTCTCAGAGAAAAACTACTGTTGCTAAAAGCTTTAGGACTGATCGGTATTTTTCAAACTCTCTTGCATTATCAAATAAATAAAAGAACAGTTATTTTAACCAAAAACAAATCGAGGTTCCGCAATAGTTCAGATGTAAACAACACGTCTTACCGCCAACATAAAAGTTACCGCTTCATTTAATATATCTTTTTCGAAAAAATCGGAGGTTTGTCCCAATTCTATTAATGCATCCAAGAGGCAGGTATTCTTGATTTTTTTGCTTTTTCTTTGCTTGATCCTGTCGTCCAATACCTGTAAGTTAAAAAGTTCGTATCAAAGGTGGTTCCAAAGGGGTATAACGAGATAATTACCCCCCCCCCCCTAAAAACTGAAAAACTAATTTAAAAAAATATGCTTGAGGTATTTTCTGCTAAGTTACTAATCTGATCTTATTTTGTTAGGTTAGGATTGACAGTATTACTGCTGCGAGACCACAGGCCAATTAAAAAAAGGAGAATACTACTTAATAGGCTGTTTACCTAAATGTCCACTATAATATCGCTGTACTAACGGGGTATTGGTTTTTATAGGTTGCCATCCACTAATTTGCGTTGGCAGCATCGTTTTAACTGACAATAACTTCGTAGCGATCGACGCGCGCCAACTTTGAAAATACATGATTATGTGATTTGGGTTTGTTAAAAGGTTAAAGCTCATAGTATCTGGACATCAGCACAACAGTTTATCATAAACAATTTTACTTTAAAAATTTCTTTCTACTATTTATAATATACAGGGTGATTCAAAAGTACTTTGACAAACTTCAGGAGGTAATTGCTGGCAATATTTTAATATGAAAAGTTCTTATAAACAGTGGTCCTTGGCGACTTCGTTACGGAGATACAGAGTGTTGAAATGTTAAAAGAAATAGTAATAATTTTTAAATAACTCCTTAACGAGTTATTTTTTTTTTATAAAATTTTGTGAATTAAATAAGCATCTAAGGACACTTATTTTCAAAGTAAAACACGTTCGTAAATTTAACCAGTGGCGTCGGTACAAAATGTTACTATCATATTTTTTGTGAAAAGTATGCTACACCACTGATTTATTTTATTTTAACTTTTTTCCTATAAATCCCCCCTTTATTTACAACAAAAAAGATCACGCGTGTTTTTTTGATACGAGAGACGGTTTAAGCGTAAATGATTATTTTATTTGAATATACACAAATATTAAAAAATGTGTTTTAAACTGATCAACCACTCAAATATTTATTAAAGTATTTTAACGAATACCTACATACATACTTACTAATAAACAAACATGTATATGCCTAAGGAAGGTATCTGAGGATGCCAATTTTCTAAGTATAACACGTTTTCAGTGGCATACATATTTATTTATTAGTACCTATGTTATTTTTTAATATTTTGTGTTTTGACAAGGCGGCTTTGAAAATGCTTTTTTAATATATTGTGTTTTGACAAGGCGGCTTTGGAAATGCATTTTTTGTCGATAAATTAAAACATATTTGACAGTTAGTTACCATTGAAAATAACAAAACTGAAGAAATAAAACTCAATGGTAACTAACTATCAAATATGTTTTAATTTATCGACAAATGCATTTCCAAAGCCGCCTTGTCAAAATACAAAATATTAAAAAATAAAATACTAATAAATATGTATGCCACTGAAAAAATGTTATAGGTACTTAGAAAATAGGCATCCTCAGATACCTTCCTTAGGCATATACATATTTGGTTATGAGTAAGTATGTATGTAGGTATTCGATAAAATACTTTAATAAATATTTGAGTGGTTGATTAGTTTAAAACACATTTTTTAATATTTGTGTATAGTCAAATAAAATAATCATTTACCCTTAAACCGTCCCTCGTATCAAAAAAACATACGTAATTGTTTTTGTTGTAAATGAAGGGGGGATTCATAAGAAGAAAGTAAAAATAAAATAAGTCAGTGGCGTAGCATAGTTTCACAAAAAATATGGTAGCAACATTTCGTACCGACGCCACTGGTTAAATTTACGAACGTGTTGTACTTTGAAAATGAGTGTAATTTGATGCTTATTTAATTCACTAAATTTCATAAAAAAAACATAACTCGTTAAGGAGTTATTTTAAAATTATTACTATTCCTTTTAACATTTCAACACCCTGTATCTTCGTAACGAAGTCGCCAAAGACCACTGTTTATAAGAACTTTTCATCTTAAAATATTGCCGGCAATTACCTCCCGAAGTGTGTCAAAGTACTTTTGAATCACCCTGTATATCTTCATAAAACATTGCCCCTATTGAGATTCATTACCTGTAACCTGTTGAAAGACATATATTTGCGGTACTTTTCTCACCATAACACAATTATGCACTAAACAGACTGGCATTGTTAATACCTATTGCCACAGCCACCTTGAAAAAAAGCCCTAAAGTGACATCGGGCAATGCCGCATCAGCTGGGAGTTGCGGATCCACAAGCTATTATTATGACGAGCGGCAAGGGGCGAGTTTTCTTATTCTTTCTGATATATTTTGTGTTTTTTTGGCTCTGTTGCCGCTATATTAATATTGAAAAATGTACAAAAACGTAATAAATAGTTTTGGATAACAAGAACAACTTACCGAATTATTAAATAATATAGTAATATTGCGTTGAGAAGCTGTTTTTGTTTCACTACGAGAAGATTTACTTGATCGATCAAAAGTAATATTATTTTATACAAATTATTATCTTCTTCGTTTAAATTACAGGATTGACTATCGACTTCTGAAGTTTCAAAATTTAGTAAGCTTAAGGCTTTGTTTAAGAAATATACGCTTGTCTTAAGAAAGTCACCTACTATCTGGGTACTGGGTAACTTCGTTACTTTCACAATATATGAATTGGTACCGAGACAATAAGTTTTCAAGCTAAGACCACCTGCTTAGTTTCATTTCAAAGGGTAAAATCCATTTCAAATCATTGTAAGCCAATTCATTACCTTTTAAAAAACCTTTACCTCCATATCAATGTCCACTGAAACCTGATTAATAATATTTATACAGTCATTGATTAAATCTAAACTATAAAAATATATTACACTCTCTTCATCTGCTTTTAAAACCCTTTTATAGTTAGAGTTACACCCAGGCATACAGCAGGGGCTTGGCATATTGATAAATAAACAAACTTAAAGAAAAAAATAGTACTTACCTAAGTACCTAGGTATCTAGAGGTATCCCACCTACTTATAGATGAACTAACTCTACTAGTGATATTTTTAAACTAATTGACATATACCTTCAGGTTAAATAAACACTTTAATATTTAATAAATTATCTGTAGCCACAAAACAATAAAGTTTATCCCAAAGAGCTAACTAGAATACAAAAACACAACTTTTAAATTAAAACAAATAAAATTCTGCCGCCATTTATAAGACCCGTAAACAAACCGCCAGGCCTTCCAGGCTGTTGGATTTTTCACTTTATTAATGCTATTAGAGCAAACCCGCATCAAAAATTTTCATCAGTATTTTGTAGAGATTCTTAGCAATCATTCACTCACTTAAATTTTCTATTAGATATCAATCGAAAATCGGATAAAAATACAAATTAATACGACACCTACACCTAGTTCGCGCGTGGATCTTCAAGCAGTGTTGTCGATGTTTCTGTTTCACGGCTTCTTTCAAGGTAGTTGTGCTATTGCTTTTAACGTTCATATATCACAAAAACACAACTTATAAACACCACAATAAACACGCGAACAAGTTAATAACAACCGGCTTCATTGACTCGCCGTGGCTCGGCGAGACTTGTGTTTTTGGTTGGCGTTAATATTATTTCAAATGGTTGCCAACTTTTTCTAGGGAAAAAGAATAATTAACCGACAAGACTACTTTTCTAAAGATGCTTTTTAATAACATAGGTCTCATAGGATTAAACATTCTACCTTTTTCATAGACCCGTGTGCGAGACTGATCATGTATAAGGTATCCAATAGAAACCATTGCGCATTGGTACAATGATTGATTATATAATATCGTCTCAGAACTCGAAGAAATAATTTAATCTTGTAAAGTTTGTAATTATATTTTCTGTAAGAATAAGTAAAACTTTTTTATGATATATGGTAAAACTAAATGTTTACCATTTTTAAATAGGCATGAAGATCGCCGGTTTGCTTTGATTCCTTTTGAGACATTTTTGAGTATTTGAATATATCATCCAGTAGCAACCAAGGCTTGAGCAATCTTTTTATGACTAGCAGTTCTCCCCTAAAAAAAATTGCGTTTAAAGAAGCTAAAATTTGAAACATAATATTTTACCTTCTAAATGGAGTTTCATCTTCCGATTTTAGATCTACACCCAAGATAGCCTCTAAAAGATAAAATGTTATTTAAAAAAATTTTAGACAGACGAATTGAATTTTTATAAACAGGGTGTCCCACTTATATTAGAAACAAGCTTATATTTTCGCTATTTCTGAATGGATTATTTTGAATTTTGATGTTGAAACGTATGATTCTAGGGTGCCCTTTTCTATTGCTTAAAATTGTAGTTAACCCATTGGCGTACGGATTTGTAGGGGTTTTAAAATTATAATTTAAAGAGTAAAGTACCTTTAGCGAATATATTAATATCAGAAGTCAATTTGGTCGATGCCAAATATATAGTGGACAAATTTTTATCGACTTATAACGCTTTTATCATTGCTTTTTTCCTTTTCCGGAAAATCCAGATATTGTATCGCAACCAGAAAAACAATGCAAAATGCTACAATTTTTTTAAAGGATTCATGCTTGAACCTATTTGAGGTGTAAATACCTTTTATATTACCTGAGCTTGGCTTGTGGAAGTAAATGTCATAATTATTTTTTATCTTTACATTTTTCAAATATTTCAACTGTAAATTTTAATAAATAGGTTAATGTAAAATTTTTAACAATGATTGAAAAATAACATTTTAAAATCAAGTTTTTTGCAGTTTTTCGCATTTCCTGGCAACTTTTCCCATAGTATTGTTTCCTTTTTGCCCCTTCTAAAAGTAGATGTTTCAGCGAAAATATATAGACCACTGTTTTTTTTTTTGAAAAACACTGTTTCCAGCACATGGGTATTTTCGTGTGAAAATAAAGTCTCTTCTTTCGTTTAAATTCACACTAAAATGTACAAATATTTTGATTCAAAAAAATTACAGCGTGTTTTGGACAAAAAAGATAAGTTTTTACAAACTAGGTAAAAAAATCTTTTGTGGGAGATAATAACCTGAAATATTTTAGGTTAGGTATGGAAAAAAATGGTTGATACAAATCATTACCTACAACTTTTATATTTAACATATTTCGATAGAAGATCTAGTTTCGCTGGAAATTGTGAAAAACCATTTTCGACTCTTAAAAGTTCATCCCTTTTCACCCTCTTAACTCGAATCGACTTTACTTTATTTTCCCCGTTGGTTGCGCTGTATTTCTTTCCTTTTCCAACAATTCTCGTGCTAAAAATGGTATTCGGGAATACTGAATACCGTAATCAAAAATGGATTTGAATACAGAGTATTTGTATTCGTGTATTCATTAATAATGAATATTGTCTAGAGTAATTACAGCCACTAAGGAAAAATACAGATGGCTTTATTAAAACACGTCCTTATAATATGTTTACTGCGCATAAAAGTTGGAAAAAAAACAGGATAATAATATTACATTAATATACAAAAAAAAATGCAATAACGTAAAAAGGGATTAACGAAGCTATTTTCTATCGTCAATTCGATTTGCCTATATATGGACGATTTTCATGCGCACTGCAGTACTGTGTTGATCGGAGTAGTTATTTTTATGCTTTTTTCATACGAAGAAGAAAGACAGACATATTCTGGAGCTGGTAGAGCAAGGCAGATGTAAGTCAGCCGGTCATAGTTTTACTTTCGTGTTTTGTGCAATTACGGAACCTTTCCTGTTAAAACAAACTCATATTCTCTAAGATTCTTAGGAGAGATGACATCTAGATAGACTAGAAAATATTATGTTACCAGTAAAGATCGTTGTTTTTACTTTAGTTCTGAAAATCGACATGTTTACTTTCAAGGATTTTAAGGTAAAATGTGGCAATTTTAGTGGTTTCTAAGAACTGCTTTTTTTAAAGTTTCTCAGCATTTATTAAAAAAAAAAACACCGCCATACTATTCGTCAATGCCTCCCTGAACAGCCCTTCCAAAACTAGATACTAATTTTTTTTTTTGAGTTTGAGGAACAATGACGGGAAATCCCCCAGCATTCCGGTATTTCACGCAAACTGTTTTGCCCTATCAGCATCAGCTTTGACTTGGCAAATTAAGTATCTACTAGGATTCAAAATTATTTTAGGATTAGAATACTGAAGTATGAATACCCATATTCATTTATTCAATTTTGAATACCATATATTCAATATTCTACCTATTTATGTATTTGAAGTAGTATTGAATACAGAATACAGAATCTTGTCTACGAATACCTAAGTTAAGAGATGTATTCGAATACCGTGAGAAGTATCTTGAATAGGATTGATTAGGTACCTTGTAAGCGAATACTACCCAACTCTGGCACTGGTCTATGAGACCATCCGGTTATGTAGAAACTATAATATTACTTACTGTGTAAAATATTCACAACGCATGTGTTAACAACTTCAGTGATTTTCACAAATCTCTGGTCGACCAAAGATTTTAACATCTCTTCGGAAGCTTCGGCAAAGCTGTCAAAATAATTTTCTAGGAAATTTACTTGAAAATAGGGTTGAATTAGTCTTCTATTTTTTCTCCATTTTTCACCTACAAAGTATAAAATATTCACAAAAACGTTTTTTTCTTGACCATAACAATTTTGAAGATTAGAAAGTATGTACGAGTTTTCTTTAAAATCGAGATTTGTATTGCTCTTTAATGATGACATATTTCATATGACAAGAAATTACATTTTATACCATGTCCTTGTAAAATTGGAAAAATCTTTTTATTAGCCCCTATAATTACAAAGAAAAAGAATACCCCGTTAAAAAAACTAGGACTAAACACTAAATTTAATTTTTGGTATTTTACTTCGGTATGGTCTTTGATCACTAAAAAAAATATCTAGGATAGAGGGAATGCTTTATAGACAGATAAACAGAGAGACGACAGATGGACAAATAAACATATTAAAGTTTTTTTTTTAAGACTAGTCATCCCTAAACAAATTAAATGTTCATTCATTTAAATATGATTAATTTGTTTACATAATATTTTAAAGAGTAGTTAAATTACAATTTACATACATTGTTTTTTAACAATAATTATTATTAATAAAAATACAATATTATCTTTTTACTACCTAGTTGACCATGCTCACGTCGCCGTCGGAAAAGTAATTAGTTGTAAAATAATCACATTAACCAAGAATTTAAACATAGCTTTGTAAAAACAATCCTTTTATATCATAATTATTATAATATTTCATTCATGATTAGTGATTACATTACTCTAAGAACTTGCTAAAAATAATGGCATTGGACATATTGGAGGTGTTTTTATCAACATATTATTAAATATATTTTCAAATTAAAAAATACAAATTTCAAGTATTAAACATTATCCTTGACTGATATGTTAAAAGGCATTTTACAAATAAAACATGTTTTAAAATAACAATTTTTGTATCAAAAGTTTAAAATGTAATAGCACTATTATAAAATCGATTGGTTGAGAAATGAACTATTATACAGGGTGATACGAATTCGAGGCTCACCAAACGGTCAGAAATAGAGCCAAGGAAGGCAGGCACGTAGATAGTTTTTCTTCCTGGGAGGAGTACTCCCACGGCGTAGCTTGGATTTCATCATGGGGGGGGGGGGGCGATAGGTACCACAGAGGTAGAAAACATTAGTGAAACATTTGCCATTTCATTTTCTTATCAATATTTCATTTATTTTTTGATTTCTTCAAAAAGTGGCCAAATACTCCTTGAGTAGTAATTACCTACAATTTGAAGTTAAAAAAAATATTTGATAAAATGAATAAAAGCAAACGTATTAAGTGTCATATAACAGGTCAATAACTCCCTAGCTACAACGGTGCTCCCACATAAAAAGTGCTATTATTTTTGTAAAGCATTTAAAAAGTTAACATGGATAAAATGGGGTTAATTTAAGCATTAATTGGTTAAAGTATTTTTCACAATAAATGGTTGACTCCGTTTAACTACCTGGGACGTTTTGCAAGAGCTCGGTCATAAAAATACAAATAAACTGTCGGTCAGAGTCGGATTATAATTTGTAATTATAGCAGGCAATATTTATAGGTATAGGTATTACTTATTTAGGATATTTCATGTTGATTGATGGATGATAACAATGGGATTAAACCGGTAGTTTTATTGCAGTCAATAATTCGATACCATTACCACTTAGGGTGAAAAATACTTTACAAAAACCGGCTCGGAGGCTCTGGAGGACAGCCCCCCCCCCCCCCCCCCCCCCCCGTTATCTACGTGCCTGAGCGAAGGTTTAATTAAAACAACTTTTCCCAATTTGGACATATCTAACAAGCCGTCAACAGTGGTTACATCGCGTTGTTCGCGATCCCTGATTGTTTTTTGTTTTAGTTAACATTCTATTATAGTTTATTGGACAAAAATTAATAGATTGTTTTTAAATAAGATATTTTTTCCAGTCCTTAATAGGGCTCTTAATACTCACCATTACTAGTAATCAATCCATCCCCTAGAAAGGTATGCATGACTCGATAAAAAATGTTCTTTTCGGAAAGCTTAACGCTGGTCAAAATCACTTTTAAATGTTCTGGTTCATAAACGAAAATAAATGGAACAATAAATATCCATACCCTAAACATAGGACCGTACTTTTGAAATGCATTATTTCCAATTTCCACCATCTCTAAAAAAATAATGTGTTCTATACTTTGTGTCAAAAATTAAAATGTATTATATTTAATATAGTATATTTTCAAAATTATTCTGTTGCGTCAGCGATATGGTAAAAAAACAGGCGCTGGACTAGGGTTAAGGGCACAGTTCTTAAAGTCAATCATGTATAAAAGGCCTATAAACGGCTTGAATGCAGGGGTAACTTCCGGAACCTTGCAATTATTAAAAAATAATAAGTATCTAATTTTGGAAGGGCTGTTCAGGGACGCATTGACGAATGTAT
Organism: Polydrusus pterygomalis; assembly: GCA_963969555.1. Classification (NCBI taxonomy): domain Eukaryota; kingdom Metazoa; phylum Arthropoda; class Insecta; order Coleoptera; family Curculionidae; genus Polydrusus; species Polydrusus pterygomalis. The sequence goes on along the minus strand of OZ018378.1, from coordinate 22,375,978 downwards.
GCCGGTATTTTTTCAAACAAATGCACAGAAACTTTAAAAAAAGCAGTTTTTTTGAAACCACGAAAATTGCCACAAAAGGCTACATAACTGTTCTGTAGACAAAAGTTAGAAGAAGGTTTTGTCGATTTATTGACAGTTAACAATTCAACCGTTTCATTGGTCGATCTTTCTTGAAAGTGCTTGGAAGAGACACTATATTTGTGCCATCATAACTTATATTTTTTATTTCTAATAAGTATCTTTTTCTTATTGCATATTGCATGTTGCTTTTTTTTTATTTGTGTCTCGGCCTTAACACTTCATTGTTATTAATTTTAATAGGTAATCTCGCAAAAGTAAATAATTTACCTTCCCTGAGGCAAGTGAGTCACCTCGATAAATTATTACATTGGATTTATAGGCGGTTCTAGACCTTTTAATTAGGGGGGCTGTAGCCCCAGGGAGAGGAAGCCCACCGCAGGTGCCGCCGGAGGCTAATTCGACGAAGGTGGAAAAATTTTGGGGGTGCCACGTCCAATTTTTACCCAAAAGTCGTTAAAATCGTTGAAAAAATCACGCCCTCAGCGCCCTCTTGTGTTTACTGGGTAGATATATGGATGAATGGAGAGGTTTAAAAACCAAAAATACAGGCAATATTTTTATAATTTAAAAGTTAAAAATGTTTGACACCAGTGGGATTTTATCCTAAATTTATGAAAAAATCTTTGCACAAATAAATTTTTATAAAGCTATTTTTCTACCCACTTTTTTGGAAAAAACGTTAACAGCATCGTCCAACTTTACGTCGAGGTCTTTTTTTCATCCTAAATTACATTGGGTCATTAGGTGCTAAATAAAAATCATTATTAGTTGTGTTAGTAGCAGTTTGGTAGCGAAGAAAAGAAAGCTTTTTATGAAAAAGTTAATTAATTAATAAATTAGTAAAATTACTGGAATTATGTAGATATATAGAATTTTTTGATTGCCACATTTAAATTTGGGGGGGCTAATCCGTGATTTGGGGGGGGGGGGGCTTAGCCCCCCCAAGCCCCCACCTAGAACCGCCTATGATTGGATTAATTGTACTTGTGACGTCATTTATACGAATTGAAAATATTTTATGAAACTGGTTCATAATACTAACCAAGAAATGGTAAATATGTTGAGGTATGCGGGGAATGCGGGTCAAATGCTAAGGACACACTAAGAGTGTATGCATGGACATCGTTATATAGGTATCTATTCTCAGAATAATTCCCGTTGAGAAAACTTTGGCAGCTCTTTGCAGGAACTTAAGCAGTGGCGCAACCAGAAATTTTGTTCGGGGGGGGCATTAAGTTCTTGCGCCGCAGGCGAAAATTTTTTTGGGTGCCACGCCCTTTTTTGGGTAAAATACTTATGATTGACAAGAGCGACAGCCCCCTAAAACTTCTGCAATAATACGCCGCTAGCCCTAACGAAATATTTATGAAAAAAAAATTTAGAGATTTTATTTTAATTAGTAAAAATGTATTTAAAATAAGTAACGCATATATTAAGCATACTTATACTAAAACAAAACAAAAACCTTATACAATAAGTTGTAAGTAATCACTAATAATACTAATATTAAAGTAAAATTCTTCGTTTTGTTTTTGCCATTTCGTCCAGTATTTCTTCCACGGTAATATCAATATCGTGGTTCGCATAAATAAGTAGACCAGGGTCGATAATTCTTAAAACAAAAAAAATAATAGTAGGATGAAACCCATTGGAAAAGAAAGAGAACAACAAAAATGAAAGAAAAAATTATTTACGGGCGATCCGAGGTCGGAAAGTGGAAGTGGGTGAGTTTTTAAGGCTAGAAAACGATTTATCTCGATTTCCGGGAAAACTACAAGTCCTATGGAAAAACGTTAAATGGCAAAGTTGTAGGTAATAAAAAGATCTACAACTTTTGTATTAACACTTTTTTTACATTGCCTCAAAATTTATGTGAAAAATTCAAATAACCAAGTTTTTTGTTTTTATCTTTTACAAGAAAAAATTTTTTTTTCACGAAATTTGGTGAGAAATTACCTTTTTATGTCCCAAACACACTGTAATTTTTTTGATTTAAAATATTTATTTTTTCACCTTATTTTGACTTAATATCGAAAAAGCACCCTTATTTTCAATCGAAAATTCTCACGTCAAAATATCTGCTGTTTTAAAAAAGTCGGTGGGCGTTTTGTTCGTTGAAATCTCCGCTTTCTGATGGTGTAAAAAAATATATACATTACTATGGTAAGTATTCTCAAAAAATGCAAAGAAACGGAAAAAACTCGAATCCGAAATTTTTTTTTAATCATTATGTACAATTTTGAGCTATTAATTAAAATGTATACTTTAATTACTCAAAAAACGTAAGATTCCATGTTACATTGATAAGCAAAAAAATTACAAATCCATAAAATATTGAGATCGCAAAAAATATGCGAAAATAGTTCGCGTGACATGAAAAATTGGTTTGCAATTAAACGAATAGGCTAAGTTTCTAAGCTCGGGGGGGGGGCTGCAGCCCGGCAGCCCCCCCCCCTGGTTGCGCCACTGAACTTAAGAGAGTATACGGCTGCTTTGTAAACCAAGATTAGCTACAAATGATAAAAATATAGCCTAAATGTTGCACAATAAACAATAAACAATAATAATCCCAAAACTTCAATGGCCACAATCAAAGAAAATACTGGTGTTTCCATGAGCTCCTCATAGAGGATTCTACAAACAAGAAGTTTCATTGAGTAATAGATGTGTTTTGGACTTCCATTGCCTTTACTTTTTCATATCACAACGTTTCAACTGGTAAGTATCTCCAGTAGTCTTCAGGTGAATACTAAACAAGTTACAAAGCTACGAGCCTATTTATACTACCTAGGGGGGGCGTCAACACATCTATTACTCAAGATACATCATTGTCTACAACCTTCAAACAAACACAAGAAGTTTCATTCATACAAAACATACAAAACTAAATTAGTTCTTATATTGGAGCCAGACGATCCCGAAGAGGCACCTATCCTTGAAGTACAGAAGAAATACTGCAGCAAGATGGGGCTTCTAGCTCATAATAGATATAACGCTGAAACTGTTAAGGACCATTTGTACAGGCAATATCTCTATCAATGGTTTAGAATCAACGGACCAATAAAATGACCAGGATTAACCAGATAGATATGGCTGCTCTACTAAACAAAATTACAAGAAGAATGTTTTTAAAAATTATCCACATCAAACTTTTTTTTAAATTTTGCGTTCGCGCAGAAGGAATAAATTTTAAACAAAACTGACTAGGACAGATTATTAAGGGTCCAGTTCTCATGGTCAATCATGTATAAAAGAGACCTATAAATGGCTTGAATGCAGGGTGAACTTCTGGAACCTTGCAATTATTAAACAAAAATAATTAGTATCTAATTTTGGAAGGGCTGTTCAGGGAGGCATTGACGAATAGTATGCTGGTATTTGTTTTTCAATAAATGCATATATATGTAAATGGAACCACTAAAATTGCCACAATTTACCTTAAAATCCTTTACTGGTAACACGATATTTTCTAGTCTATCTAGATGTCATTTTTCCTAAGAATTCTAAAAAATATGTGTTTTTTTTAACAGGAAAGGTTATGTAATTGCACAAAACACGAAAGTAAACAAAACTATGGCCGGTTGACTAACATCTGCCTTGCTCTACCAGCTCCAGAATATGTCTGTCTTTCTTCTTTATATTATGCCAAAAGCATAAAAATAACTACTCTAATCAACACAGCACTGCAGTGCGCATGCGAATCGTCAATAGTTAGGCAAATCGAATTGACAGTTAAAAACTACAAAATGGCGTCGTTAATCCCGCCTTAAGTAAAGAAATATTTTAGTTGTATTGCTGATCCATTAATAAAAAACAATTAAATAAAACCTTGTATTACTTAAAAACGAGTAAAGTAATCGAATTAGGATAAATGACAATAAAGTGTCAAAATTTATAGTAATTTAACAAACTAGTGTATTAATCGCTATTTAATATACGCGTTAGTTACAATATTTTTCCGTCGATTGTCTTGTTAATAGATTATATTTTTTTTTATTTTTAACCTAACTACATATTATAACAAATTTTTGAATTTCAAACTTATTGACATCGACAGAAACTATGGCAACGCCATTATGTACGCGGCAGTGCGTGCTTTGTAGTATGTTTGGTTGCCTAAAATCGTTTATTAATAAAAAAAATCATGCATTAATAGGGGCCATTAATGTATGATTTTTTATACATTAATTAAGGTTGTAAATACACGGTCGACGGAAAAAGTACTTTCAAATATACCAACCTCTTTTTTGAATTTTTGAAGCGCGATGCCCAGGGTGACAAAGGCGTCACATTGAAGATATCTTTAAAAATGCTTGTAACAACAGCATTTACAAAATCAAGATTTTCGAGATATAGGGCGTCGGAGTGTAAAGTATAAAACCCCGTATCTAGCTTATAGCTAATAAAAAAAAATGTGTCATATTATTTTGTTTGATTGGAAAAAAGAAAATGGTTCTAGCCTACGGCGCCTTTTGTAGATAGAGGTACACTGTAGACTGTAGAGTAATTCAATAAAATAGTTTTTTTTTAAATAATATAATATGAAATTAATTGCTATTTATTACATGTTATTATTGAGTGAAATAGTCGCATTTTTGTAAATAAACAGTACACGTTATATTAGCAATTTTTATGTAATTATTATTTAATTAGATTTTTTCTTTCACCTTCGACTTACCTTATTATGACATTTAAAATTACGTTCATTTCAAGAAACATTTCTATAAATTATCTAGGTACTTTAATTTTTCTTAGTTAATGGTATACAATAACATGAGGCGACTTGATCCGCGTTTTTAATGGTCGATCACTGTACAAATGCCGATTTTGCCGAAATAAAAATCAGTTTAGGTTACTTTGGCGACTACCTAATGCAAAGGTTAATATGCAACCGCCTCCCACATCCGAAAATATATACTAAGAGGGGCGACTTGAAAACAGCTCGTTGTTTACATTCTTAGGACAAGTAGACTTTTGATTGGGGCGACTTAAAACGAGAAAAGAGACATATTAAAAAATAATAATATTTTTCTTGCAATAAACACGTTCTATACAGTGTGACCAGCAAAGTCCGCATCATATGGGATTTTTTTTATTAATAACTTTATTCGAAATTTGACTTTGGCATCAAGTTTTGCTTCGATCGAGATAAAAAGTAAACAAAAAAAAATTGTAGTCACGTGATTCGCATTATCTGTCAAATTTTTAATTTCTTTCAAAAAATAATACAAAAGTGGAGTTATTTCTGGAAGTATCGAAAAAAGTTATTAGAAAAGGTTTTTTTAAATGCAGTTTCTACCCCACCTGCAAGATTTTAGCTGCATAAGATAATTTTGATTTTCTACTCATATTTTGTAAATTGCACCACTTTTGCAAAATAAGACTCAACGCAACCTACATAAAACTTAGCTTTGACAATGCTTTATTTCAGATACATTTTCTTTAAAGTAGCGCCATATTAAATGTGTGTTTTTCTACAAAATCAAAATTGGGCTATTAAAATTTGGTCGCATGTGATGCAAAGTGTATTTGTTTTTGACCCTGTATAAGGTAACTTCATAAAATAGGTATTTTTGACAACGTAGTTATGTGTCTGAAAGTAATACACCCTAATATTAAGACAAAAAAGAACACAGTGTCATTAGTAAAGTGTTCATTAAGTGGAAAATAAATTTTAGTGGTGGGTAAAAAATCAAAATTATCTTATGCAGCTGAATTTTTGCATGTGGGCTAAAAACTGCATTTAAAAAAACGGTTTCTAATAACCGTTTTCGATATTTTTAGAAATAACCCCACTTTTGAATTATTTTTTGGTAAAAATTAAAATTTGACACTTTTGACAGATAATGCGAATCAAGAGACTACTATTTTTTTGCTTAATTTTCATCTTGATCAAAGCCGAACTTAATGCCAAAGTCAAGTTTCGAATAAAGCTATTAATAAAAAAAAATCCCTTATGATGCGGACTTTACTGGATACTGGTCACTGATATCGATGCCTGGATTTGGAATTTTGTGCATCCGTAGTGGTTACCGGACGGACGGTCTCTTTTATACACCCAAACATAATTAATTTTAACCGCTATCTAAACCAGCTTTATAAGGCGCAAAATATTTCTATGAATAATGAACGCTTTCTCCTGGGGTATTTTCAGCTTAATCCGCTCCTTATTTTATATTCTTCCTGAAAGAAAATCCTGCCAACTCCCTTGTGTGAATGAGACAAAGACCCTTAAATGAGTATGTCGGAATAAAATATAAGAAATGAGAAACCTAGGAGTGAATAGAAAAGGATTTTCCGCACTAGACTTTCCATGGGAAATCCCATGTAAATTTTGTTTCTCTTAAATATTGGCTTCCTTATTAATTTTACATGAAAATTGTACCGTGCGAGCAAAAATTATTTGCATCAAAGAGGGTATGGATTAAAAAACGTGGGGCTTGGTTTAAATCACAATGATATGGGGACGATATATCTAACCAAATCTAGGTTAAAATTTTATCAAATTCATATTATGACATGATATGCCAAACTAATGAGTAATAAAAATAAGTAGACAAATACAAATTTATTTTTGTTGTTTACAAAATTAACAAAGTAAGAATATACAGAAAGAAAAAGAAAAATAATTACATAAATTGCTGAAATTGGCCACCGCCATGCTCCAAGCATAAATTCACACGTCTCTTCATATTTTCGAAAGTGTTGACCAGCATCTCTGGAGAAATGTTACCACATTCTTGGATAATCCTTTCTTGTACTTGTTCTAAATTTGCAACTAGTGTTTTAAAAATAGTGTTCTTTAAATGAGGAAAAACGAAGTAATCCATAACCGTTAAACAAGGTGATCTAGCTGGGAATTCAATGTCTGATCGAAAACTGATAATTCTTCTTTGGGAAACAGCTAACCAGACACCAATTTTTTAAGGGTGCAATGTGGAAATGGGGATTTTCACTACTCCACATGCGTGAATTCTGAGAATTCACATAACCGGAGAGGTGGAACCAAGCTTTATTCGAAAAAAATGTCAGGTCTAATAAATCATTTATTTCCAATAAATTTTGGGTAAACCATTGAGAGTAATTCCTGCGTCTTTCAAAATCTGCAGCTCGTATTTCTTGGAATACTTGCACCTTATAAGGAAATAAATTTAGCTGCTTCTTATGAATAGTCCTGCATGTTCCATAAGATCTTCCCACTTCTTGGGCGTCTTATACAATTTGTTGGCGTATTTCACGAACGTTTGAAACCAGTTCTTCTGTTCTTACAGATGGTCCTCTTGCTCTTTTTTTGTGTTGTATAGAACCTGTTTCCCCAAACACAGCCACGGTTCTTTTCAGGCAATGATAAAAATCCCCAGCAATAAAAGCAACGTTAGGAAAATGTTCGTGAAAATCGTCCATGCACAAACCCGGATTGTATTGCCACTCAGCATTTACTCTAACCCCGTTTCGAAAATACGCTTCAACCATGAATGTTTTGTGCTGTTCCGTAAAGCCCATTGTGTGAATAGTTCAAGAAATTGGAAAAATTAGCGATGAATCAAATTACTTGTAACGACTGTCAAAGATGACGGAATAGCTGATTGATTGTTAATTCAGGTAATTACTGACACCCAACACCAACAGGTATTAAGCTCTACGGCTAAGCATTACGTCCTTAGATGCAAGTCCCTCTTTGATGCAAATAATTTTTGCTCGCACGGTACTTGTAAAATTTTCTTATTTTCTTATAGGTAAGCCAATTAAAATTATTTTGAAAAACTCCTCGTAAAATTCTTAAATATTAAATTTAGCTCTGATACTTATCCCAGATAAAATTATACTGAAATATGGAGAAATACTTGAAGATCTAAAATGTTCTTTTAGAACACCAGTTTCAAAAATTAAAAATACAAAAAAAACTGTGAAATGAGGCCAATAAATATATTAAGGGATATTGAAAAATTATTAGAAATGACAGTCTATGGACAGATACTTGAATTTATTGAAGAAAACAAAATGTTAGTAAAAGGGAAAGAAATAAGACACTTTAAGTCTTCCTCCACTGGTATATTAAGATAAGTCTTAATTAAGGGTAAAATCTCTACATGTTTCGACTGTATAAACAGTCATCATCAGGAGAAGAGAATAAGGAAAATGAGAAATTGCAAGTGCAAACAGTCCGTACGGAGCTAAAGATGATGGAAAGGACAAAAAGTAATTGGAAAAACGTCCACCGTAATGGTATGTGGACGTTTTTTTTTAATCATTATGTACAATTTTGAGCTATTTATTAAAACTCGAAAAACGTAAGATTCAATGTTACATTGTTAAACAAAAAAATTACAAATCCATAAAATATAAAGATCGCAAAAAATATGCGAAAACAGTTGTTCTAAATATATTTAAAGGTAGGATTTAAATGGGATTTCATCACATTTACCATAGTAATGTATATATTTTTTTACACCATCAGAAAGTAGACATTTCAACGAACAAAGCCCACCAACTTTTTAAAAAAAGCAGATATTTTGACGTGAGAATTTTCGATTGAAAATTAGGGTGCTTTTTCGATATTAAGTCAAAATAAGGTTAAAAAATAAATATTTTAAATCAAAAAAATTACAGTGTGTTTGGAACACAAAAAGGTAAGTTTTCACCAAATTTCGTGTATAAAAAAAATTTTTTGTAAAAGATAAAAATAAAAAAACAAAAACTTGGTTATTTCAATTTTTCACATAAATTTTGAGGTTATGTGAAAAAAGTGCAAATACAAAAGTTGTAGATATTTTTATTACCTACAACTTTGCCATTTAACGTTTTTCCATAGGACTTGTAGTTTTGCCGAAAATCGTTTTCTAACCTTAAAAACTCACCGCCCCCCACTTCCCGACCTCGGATCGCCCGTAATTTATTTTTCCTTTCATTTTTATTATATTCTCTTCCTTTTTCAATGGGTTTCATTCTACTATTATTTTCTTTCACTTTTTACCATTTGCAAAGGCTTCAGCCCTGGTCTATACTGCCTTCTCATTTAGCCGCCGCTACCCTGAGGGCCTATTTTATTATGACGTAGATGATTCGACTCCCCAAAAACCTGTTACGATGTAAACATTTTTTAACTTAGTGCCCTTAGCTTCGGATTACCTCAAAAAATACTTCACTTACCTTTATCATTCTTAACGGTCAACACGTTTCCCAGAATTGGCAAAGCCGATGGTCCTGGTAATTTAAGAGTTACAATCACTGACCGAGCATAATCCTTTATTTTTCTGGAAGTCCACGAAATACAATAGAACAGAAATGTTATCCACTTAATTATGATTTTGTCCATCATCTTGTTTTACTATATGTATGAATTCTAAAAATAAATTAAACAGAACGTAAACGAACGTATGATAAAGCGTTTATACATAGACCATGGTTCAATTCCGAACCCGTAAGCGGTATACCGGGTTTTTCAGGAAGAGGGACGCTCGCCCCTACAACTTCTTGTTGTTTAAATTACAGAAATAAAATTTGGTGGGTTTATAAGTTATATTATTTAGCATTTTATGACGGACCCCATATTGTCACTTCCGGCTTAACCGGAAATGATCTTAATTTTAGATTTTTAAATCGAACATATTTTCTAGGTCGATTCAGAACACTATTCCAACTTCAACGACACCCCATACGTTACTTTTCTTTCATCTATTAATTTAGGATTTGCTCCCCCCTTCCACCCCAAGACCAAATTATAAATCCTCTTCTGCTCTACCACATTTAACAGGATCGAAACTAGATATTTCTGCGCCCGCTTCCCTTTTATCACATATTGGTAATTTTGTATGCAAACAAAAAACAAAATTTAATTAAATTTTCATAAATTATGGAAAACCAAAAACAACAATAAACAAGAACGATAGACGTAAACGTTTTATAATAAAATTAAGGTAGTTTATTCAAATATAATTTTGAAAATTACATAAATTTATTTTCAACCAATTAGAAGGCTCCTTTTTGTTTACGTTGCTTATAGCAACGGGAGATTATCGCGATAATTTTGTTAGTTTCTATTAGAATAGAATAGAATAGAATAGAATAGAATAGAATAGAATAGAATAGAATAGAATAGAATAGAATAGAATAGAATAGAATAGAATAGAATAGAATAGAATAGAATAGAATAGAATAGAATAGAATAGAATAGAATAGAATAGAATAGAATAGAATAGAATAGAATAGAATAGAATAGAATAGAATAGAATAGAATAGAATAGAATAGAATAGAATAGAATAGAATAGAATAGAATAGAATAGAATAGAATAGAATAGAATAGAATAGAATAGAATAGAATAGAATAGAATAGAATAGAATAGAATAGAATAGAATAGAATAGAATAGAATAGAATAGAATAGAATAGAATAGAATAGAATAGAATAGAATAGAATAGAATAGAATAGAATAGAATAGAATAGAATAGAATAGAATAGAATAGAATAGAACTTTATTTCATATTATGTTTCACAATACATATCATAAAGACATAAAAGAAATGACGTCACAAGATTACATTACTATAAGTTTTACATAAGTATTTTTCCTGGTTTTACATATTAAAGTAATCTTCAATTTTATACGGTTCCAGTCCAATTAGAAGTTTTTTAGTCTCCAATTTAAATTTTTTATAACATGATATATTCTTAATTATATTTGGTAATTTATTATAAATTCTTATACACATATATGAGGGGTGTCTTTCTGTCATTGTTAACTTATGGATTGGATAATTTATATCTAATGTTCTAGTATTATATACATTATTTACATTGTTTATTAAGAATTTTTCTTTGTGTTTAAATAAATAAAGTAAACATTCATGCAAATATAGGCCATATATTGTTTAAATGCCGTTTTCCTTGAATTTCCCCCTGCAAGATTCTATTATACCCATCTTAAAAATGATTCTTATAATCCTTTTTTGTACAATGAAAATGGATTCAGTTTCTGAGCTAATTCCCCAAAAAATTAATCCATATCTAAGAAGCGCTTCAAAATTTGCAAAATATAAAATCTTAAGAATATCCCTATTTACATAACCTGTACATGTTCGAATTGCATAGCAGACTTTATTTAGTTTTTTACCCAAACTCTCAATTTGGGGTGACCATTTTAGGAACTCGTCAATGACAATTCCCAAAAAAGTTGTATATTTTACTGTCTCTATGTCCTTTTCACTTAATACAATATTCATTGGTTTCTCTTTTGTTGTCCTATTCGTACTAAAAATCACAATATTTGTTTTATTTTCATTTATTATTAATTTGTTACGTTCAAACCATTCTTTTGCATCTGAGAAAAAACACTCTATTTGCCGAATCAGAGATTCAGGTTCTTCTTCACCTACAAGTAAATTTGTGTCATCTGCAAAGTTTGTCATAGCTCGACCATCACCATTCGCTATGCAATTGAGATCATTTATGAATATCAAGAATAGAATGGGCCCCAAAACACTCCCTTGAGGTAGACCCATCGTTATTTCTTTGATATTTGACTTAACTGCTTGATTGTTCTTTGTAATTACAACTCGTTGTTGTCTATTTGATAGATATGATTCCAGCCACTGTAAGGCATTTCCTTCGACTCCATAAGAGCTTAGTTTTAAAAGTAGATAACTCCAATCAACTTAATGAAATTAATAAGTGATAATTTTTCTGTCAAAAATGAAGTGCTTTATATCTATTATTGGCAAAAGTCACTCAGAATAAAATCAAAATACATTTTGTTGCTAACTTATAATGTTTATTGATACTAACCAATTTGCTTTATATATCGAACACCGGGGCTAAAAGAGACACATCAAAAATTTAACTAAACTCATTGGAAATATGTTTTTTTAAGTTTCATTTGAAACTATGTAGACATGTAATATCAGATGTTATGGTTGAAAACGAATTAATGTTTTTAATGTTCCTGAAATTTAAGTAATAAACCTTAGTTACTAACAAGTAAAATCAACTTCTATTGTAAAAATACAGTGCGTCATATTAAACTAAACTCATCGGAAATATGTTTTTTTAAGTTTTATTTGAATTTAAATCTATAAAAACATTGGATTTAAGATAACAAATTTGTTATTTAATGTTTCTTACATTTTAGTAATAAAAATGAGTTACTAACGGCTAAAATGAACTTAATTTCTAAAACTCTAATTAGTTACAATCAACTAAAGCCGCGGGAAATATGTTTTTATAGCATTTTAGCACAAAAAATACAATAAGAAATAACTCCAATTTCGGAAATTTTTTTACCGAATCTCCCAGGCAGCAGAATTAATTCCCGATAATTCTGCTGCTAATGAGATTATAAGGGATAAACATAGATAAACTATAAAGAACAAATATTAGATAGCCTATACTTACAACCAAAACTGAACGCAATATTTTTTTTAATAAAAATGTATTTTTGCCCCTGCACTTACCTAGCTTTTCACTCAATAACATTTATTATTGCCTAATGAATTTACTCAAGGTTTGAAGGAAATCACACCGTTTGATTTATAATAAAATAATAATTAATTAAAATGATGGTCAGAAAATGTAAAATTTACTTTTTTAATAAAATATTTGTCTGAAAACTTTAACAATGAAAAAAAAACGGTTGGTATTGAAACTTTCTAAGGCAATTAATCGCTTAATCACTTTCAAATTAAACGATTTTACCGGCGAAATCCTTTTCCCAGGGGTGTTAAAAGAATTTCCACAACACCTTCACTTTGTCAAACAAACTCAAAACTAAAAAAAAAGGCCCGTACCTAACAAATAAATTAAACAATTACACCACCCACGTCCGCAAAAACGCACACAAAAAATATAAGGAAATATAGCTGAGAACGAGAAATGTTAGTTATTCTGCGTCTATGTTTACCGCAACGTAACGTGAAGAAAATGTTTAATAACCTTATTAAGGAACCCAACTGGTAGATGTATAATGGTTATGCTAATACTTAAAATCTTAATGGTGCAGTTTCCTTCCTTATTTTACAGATTAAAAAACTGGTAAGGTCAAAAATTTTTTAACCAAAATCGCTAATTTGTACACGGTTCGGGTTCGACGTAACAAAAATATCCTTGAGGAGTATTCATATAGAAGAAGTATTTTTTTTTACTTTATACAGTTTTTTTTATATTGCATTGACACTATTTATTTAATTTCAGTCCGTTATTAGAACGTCAGATAACTGTTACAAACACGCAAGAAGGTTGTGTTCGGGTTCTAGAAATCTTAATACTCAAACCTAAATCAGGAACATTCCATTTTGCAGAAAAATGATTTTTTAACTATCTGGATTTTTTCTTTAATTTATTGCATCTTGTACGCGATCGCTATACGGGGTTTCTCACGATATCCGTCCAATAGAGTATTTCGGGTTTGTTGGATAAGTAATACTATTTGAATCCTTCAAATTTGGAAAATGGGGGTTTAGTAGATGCTCTCTTCAAATGAAATAGCTGCCACTATATTTATACCGGAAGTTGTCTTAAATTTGCTTCTTTTAAATGTATACCATATTTTTTTTGTGTTTCTTTCTTCATTTCCAAAAACTTTTATTACAAGTTTTTGTATCCTACTCTATCTGTTTCTGAGAAAAAAATCGTTTTCTCAAATTTTGATCTTTCTCAGGGTGTCGCGTCGCTTAAAACCAGTTACATTTTCAAAGATAAAAGAGAGAAACTCGTATAACTATACAGTGTCACAAGTAAAGACCGCATCATATGGGATAATTGCTTTATTCGAAATTTGACTTTGGCATCAAGTTCTGCTTCAATCGAGATGAAAATTAAGCAAAAAAAATAGTAGTCACGTGGTTCGCATTATCTGTCAAATTTTAATTTTTTCCAAAAAATAATTCAAAAGTGAGGTTATTTCTGAAAATATCGAAAAAAGTTATTAGAAAAACTTTTTTTAAATGCAGTTTCTAGCTCACATGCAAAATTTCAGCTGCATAAGATAATTTTGATTTTTTATCCATACTTTATAAATTGCACCACTTTTGCAAAATAAGACTCAACCAGCCTACATAAAACTTCTTAGTTTTGACAATGCTTTATTTTAGATACATTTTCTTTAAGTCATCATCATCAATCAGCCCTTTGTATCCACTGCTGGATATAGGCCTCCCCCATTTTTGCCCACTGTCCACTGTCCTTCTTTAAAGTAGCGCCTTATTAAATATGTGTTTTTCCACAAAATCAAAATTGGGCTAATAAAATTTGGTCGCATGTGATGCAAAGTTTATTTGTTTTTGACCCTGTATAAGGTAACTTCATAAAGTAAGTATTTTTGAAAACGTAGTTTGTGTCTAAAAGTAAAAAAATTAAAAAATCGTATCGTAAATTAAATCGTTGAAAATAGATAAACTTTACGTTAAGTTAAACTAAAATTAATTTTCCATTTAATGAACACTTTACTAATGACACTGTGTTCTTTTTTGTCTTAATATTAAGGTGTATTACTTTCAGACAAACCACGTTTTCAAAAATACTTATTTTATGAAGTTACCTTATACAGGGTCAAAAACAAATAAACTTTGCATCACATGCGTCATGCTACCAAATTTTAATAGCTCGATTTTGATTTTGTAGAAAAACACACATTTAATATGGCGCTACTTTAAAGAAAATGTATCTGAAATAAGGCATTGTCAAAACTAAGAAGTTTTATGTTGGTCGCGTTGAGTCATATTTTGCAAAAGTGGTGCAATTTGCAAAATATGGGTAAAAAATCAAAATTATTTTATGCAGCTGAAATTTTACATGTGGGATAGAAATAAAAAAAAACTTTTTCCAATAACTTTTTTCGATATTTTCAGAAATAATCCCACTTTTGAATTATTTTTTGGAAAAAATCACGTGACTACTATTTTTTGCTTAATTTTCATCTCGATTGAAGAACTTGATGCTAAAGTCAAATTTCGAATAAAGCTGTTAATAAAAAAAATCCCATATGACGCGGACTTTACTGGTCACACTGTAGATGCTACGTTGCTGCTTTATTGTATGGATAGGCGGGAACATTTATTATCTGTCCACATAGGGTGTTCCCATACCGAAATAGAATAGCTTGAACTTATTTTCGATTTTTCGCAAAATCCTCCAAGCCTTCTTCTCAACCAGCGACGTAGCATCTTATTTAAAAAAAGTAAGTGCTTTTTAAATTTTTTGATAAAGATCAAAAATTATTACTTTTCTACTTCCCTATACTTAAAATTCTATAAAAGTCAATGGAAATGACGAGTGAAACACAAAATATACTATACAGGGTGCGCCCTTTAATATAAGCAAGATTAAAACAACTTCCGGTATAAGCGTTACGTTGTACCTCGCATTTTCGAATTATTTTACGTAGGTATTTTTTACTCTATGTCGTTAACTAATCAATTATCGCATTTAAAAATGCAACAATTATTTTTAATGGTTTGTTTTTCATATGGTATCTTAAATCTATTAAAAATATTCAAGATAGTTTTACGTGTTGGGACTGGCTACAAAAATACAAAACACCCAACTACTTGTTTATTTGAAGACCAATGAAGTAATATCAAAAAAATTACCTTGCCGGACTTTCATTGTCTTTATTTTGTTACTTAACATAACGTTTCGGTTAGTCAGTATCTCTAACCCAGTGGCGCAACCAGGGGGGGGGGCTGCCGGGCTGCAGCCCCCCGAGCTTAGAAACTTAGCCTATTCGTTTAATTGCAAACCAATTTTTCATGTCACGCCTTTTACTAATATTTTATATTCAGCCACATAATTTACATCAATCATGTTATCAATAGTGAAATTACGTCTGACTGAATGGACTGACCGAAATACTTCCACTGAGGCATCTGGATTACTGGCCAGCATTATATAAGTCCCAAATTTGTGATCGCACTAATGTGTACAGAAAGAATATAATATGCCTACACACTGCCTTTAAGCAAGATTCTACAAACAGTTGATTTAAACCTTTTTTAAGCATTACAGTTAGCTAATGACGTAACAGATCAAGTTAAAGAAATAAGAGGCCTGGCAGATGATAATTTTCAAAATATTTTTAAGGAAGCTCAAGATCTACTTTCAGAATACGATATTGAAATCGGAGTACCTAGACTACCTACCGCGAAGACAAATACAAAGATTGGTTATAAAAACCGATTCGCTGCTGAGTATTTTAAAATAATAATTTTTATTCCGTTTTTAGATGGCCTCATAGCAAATCTCGAGGATCGGTTTTTAAAACATCGAGAAACCCTTCAAAATTTTGAATGCCTCTTTCCATATGATAATCAAGATTTTGATAGTCAATTTAAATGTTTTTTGAAACTTCACAGCTTCTACAAGAATGAGTTCCTTGAAGAGTTTTCCATTAAAACGATGTTAAAAGCTGAACTTGAGCTGTGGTATAATAAATGCAAAAACAAAAACTGAAGGAAGATTTGGACAAAGTGTATTCCGAATGTGATGCAAATATATTTCCTACTAATATAAAAAGGCTCGTACGGGAAGAGGTGTTTTTGTTTCTCCAATGTACGATTCGCCACACTCGCAAGGGATTTGATAAATACAATTTTTTGTGTTTTCATTACTGAGGTTTCACTTTTGTAAGAAAACTTCTAAGCGTATTTTCGAATTTGAAGCCTTAGAATTATAATTTAGTTTAAGTACACTTGAAAACGGCTCTAACCGTATCCCTAGATACTAACTAACCGAAACGTTGTGTTAAGTAACAAAATAAAGACACTGGAAGTCCGACAAGGTAATTTTTTTGACCCAACTACTTTCTCTGCACTCTTACATAAAATAATTTTAAGTGTTTGTGTGCTTGCGAATAAACCAAAATACCTGCAGAATTTCGCCGTATCTTTGCTTATCTGAAAAATTCAGGGAAGATAGAAAGCTAAAATGTTAAACATCGCGTTGGGTGCTTCGCTATCGGAACGTATTTGCTGCTAATGTGATCCAGCGAGAGTGGAATGAGAATGAATCGCACTCGAACGGAAGTTGGCAACGTTGAGTCACGATTCATCTCTTTTTAACTCGCCGCAAGTCCATTTTGTATTCATTTCTTTACATTGAAAGCCCTGTAACTTCATTTTTGCCAGTACGGTATAATTTACGGTAATTTACCTACAACGTAGTCATTTCACTAACAATGTTTAAATCTTGAAGAGATCAGTGAAAATAATTTTTAAAAGATTGAAAATTTTTTAAATTTATTTACCTATACAGTGTGACCAGTAAAGTCCGCATCATATGGGTTTTTTTTTATTAATAGCTTTATTCGAGAAATTAGGCAAGAAAATAGTAGTCACGTGATTTGCATTATCTGTCAAATTTTAATTTTTTTCAAATAATAGTTCAAAGGTGGGGGTTATTTCTGAAAGTATCGAAAAAAGTTATAAGAGAAAGTTTTTTTTAATAGTCCAAATGCAAAATTTCAGCTGCAAAAGATAATTTTAAATTTTTACCCATATTTTGTAAATTGCACCACTTTCGCAAAATAAGACTCAACGCAACCTACATAAAACTTCTTATGTGAAGAAATACTCCATACTTAAAGTGGAGTTGAAAGTATGAAAATGAAAGAAAAACACAAAGTCTTCCTCCACAAAATTTAATGGAAAGGATTCCAAGTTTAAGGGTATCTACATGTTTCGAACGCAGAAACGTTCATCTTCAGGAGACAGAAAGTTTTTTTAAATTTATGCTGATTGTGTTAGTAAAAGAGAAATTGAAATTTTGAACCTTAATGGAGCTTTTATGAATTTAAAACTGAAGTATAGAAGAAACATGAAATAAAAGATTTGATAATGGTAAAACCGTAGAGTGTTTAAAACATTATGAAGGGGTGTAAACCAACCAAATAAATTGGGGAAGAAGAAAACCTGTCTAAGGTGTCGAAGCTTATTTAAAAACTTTTAAAGGAACTTATGAAACATATAAGACATTATTGTAAAGGTACAATCATTGTGTTTTGACATCTGTAAAAATAGAAATCGAAATTAAAATAAAGTGAAGAAGTACAGAAGTTTTTTTCAATGTTTTAGTTTTAGAGAGAATTTTTAATTTTAAATAATAGGTTAGTACTTACAATA
The DNA here is from genome assembly GCA_963969555.1 of Polydrusus pterygomalis. Classification (NCBI taxonomy): domain Eukaryota; kingdom Metazoa; phylum Arthropoda; class Insecta; order Coleoptera; family Curculionidae; genus Polydrusus; species Polydrusus pterygomalis. The sequence goes on along the minus strand of OZ018378.1, from coordinate 22,357,792 downwards.
GTATTGTAGCGAAAAGAATAACTTGGTACTAACCTATTATTTAAAATTAAAAATTCTCTCTAAAACATTGAAAAAAACTTCTGTACTCCTTCACTTTATTTTAATTTCGATTTATATTTTTACAGATGTGAAAATACAACGATTGTACCTTCACAATAATGTCTTATATGTTCCATAAGTTCCTTTAAAAGTTTTTAAATAAGCTTCGACACCTTAGACAGGTTTTCTTCTTCCCCAATTTATTTGGTTGGTTTACACCCCTTCATAATGTTTTAAACACTCTACGGTTTTACCATTATCAAATCTTTTATTTCATGTTTCTTCTATACTTCAGTTTTAAATCCATAAAAGCTCCATTAAGGTTCTAAATGTCAATTTATCTTTTGCTAACACCATCAGCATAAATTTAAAAAACTTTCTGTCTCCTGAAGATGAACGTTTTTGCGTTCGAAACATGTAGAGACCAATGATCTGTTAGCTAGCAGATCATTGGTAGATACCCTTAAACTTGGAATCCTTTCCATTAAACTTTGTGGAGGAAGACTTTGTGTTTTTCTTTCCTTTTCATAAAACTTCTTAGTTTTGACAATGCTTTATTTCAGATACATTTTCTTTAAAGTAGCGCCATATTAAATATGTGTTTTTCAACGAAATGAAAATTGGGCTAAAAAAATTTGGTCGCATGTGATGCAAAGCTTATTTGTTTTTGACCCTGTATAAGGCAACTTCATAAAACAAGTATTTTTGAAAACGTAGTTTGTGTCTGAAAGTAATACACCTTAATATTAAGACAAAAAAGAACACAGTGTCATCAGTAAAGTGTTCATTAAGTGGAAAATAAAATTTAGTTTAACTTAACGTAAAATTTATCTATTTTCAACGATTTAATTTAAAACCCCTTTACTTTATTTTTTATTTTTTCAGACACAAATTACGTTTTCAAAAATACTTATTTTATGAAGTTACCTTATACAGGGTCAAAAACAAATAAACTTTGCATCACATGCGACCAAATTTTAATAGCCCAATTTTGATTTTGTAGAAAAGCACACATTTAATATGGCGCTACTTTAAAGAAAATGTATCTGAAATAAAGCATTGTTAAAACTAAGAAGTTTTATGTAGGTTGCGTTGAGTCTTATTTTGCAAAAGTGGAGCAATTTATAAAATATTGGTAAAAAATCAAAATTATCTTATGCAGCTGAAATTTTGCATGTGGGCTAGAAAATGCATTTAAAAAAACGTTTTCTAATAACTTTTTTCGATATTTTCAGGAATAAAACTTTTGAATTATTTTTTGGAAAAAATTAAAATTTGACAGATAATGCGAATCAAGTGACTATTTTGCTTAATTTTCATCTCGATCGAAGCAGAACTTGATGTCAAAGTCAAATTTTGAATAAAGCTATTATAAAAATCTCATATTATGCGAACTTTACTGGTGACACTGTAGACTGTAGATCTAACATATACTTTATGTAATATTTTTTTTATTTTTAGTCTTACAGTATGAGCCAAACAACGCTACCGCACAGGAATTTTATCCTCTGATATTGGAGAAATTGAAACAAAGTAAGTAAAAACCCATCTGAACTTTCCTTCCTGCTTACCGTCAAATTAAGGTTAGTTGCTCATAGTGTGGAGAACGAGCCAACACATATTTCTTCCCCCTTTTTTTGAGTGCACTGAATACGATGCTGATTAAATAAAACAATTTTAATAATCTGCGTTATTGAAAAAACACCCCTCTATTTGATGTTTCGGGTATTATAGTCATTAAAATGGGATTCTCACGAAGAATCAACCCCTGATACGTAGGGGGTTGAAACAACTCTCCAAGGGAGTGAAAAAACGAACTTAATTTTTTTTACGCAAAATAGAAGAGAGAGTTGTCGAAACAATCCTCCGCAACTCTCTACTCCATTTCCCGTCGAAAACAAAAAAGTATTGTTTTCGCCCCATCGGAGGGTATTTTAATCCTTTAATGGTTAAAATTGTTTTCGGAAACAACCCCTACAACTCCCTCCTCCATCAAAAATAGTTTTCTCCCTTAGAGTGTTGTTTGTTGTTTTGAGCCCTTCATGATCGAAATTGTTTCCCACCGAGAACATTTTGGGACGTGGTTTCAACCATTTACCTACCCTCTGTAGCACTGTTGAACTTTGTCTAACTTGCGAGCAAAGTCCTCCATAATTTCTTTCGCGATAATCCCGTTTTAACTCTTTCCACAATCGAACAAATCCGAAAAAATTGGATGTGTAAAGTGATCATATTACTATCGCTATCGTGTTCAGTCAACCAGCACCCTCAAAAACGCAGGGAGATACCGTGCGAGCAAAAATTATTTGCATCTAAGGACGTAATGCTTAGCCGTAGAGCTTAATACCTGTTGGGTGTCAGTAACTACCAGAATTAACAATCAATCAGCTATTCTGTCATCTTTGGCAGTCGTTACAAGTTTAGTAATTTCATCGCTAATTTTTTCAATTTCTTAAACAATTCACACAATTGGCTTTACGGAACAGCACAAAACATTCATGGTTAAAGCGTATTTTCGAAACGGGGTTAGAGTAAATGGTGAGTGGCAATACAATCCGGGTTTGTGCATGTACGATTTTCCTAACGTTGCTTTTATTGCTGGGGATTTTTATCATTGCCAGAAAAAAAACGTTGCTTTGTTTAGGGAAACAGGTTCTATACAACATAAAAAAAGGAGCAGGAAGACCATCTGTAAGAGCAGAAGAACTTGTTGCAAACGTTCGTGAAATAAGAATTATTTAACGGTTATGGATTACTTCGTTTTTCCTCATTTAAGAACACTATTTTTAAAACATCAGTTGAAAATTTAGAGCAATTATTATAAGAAAGGATTATCCAAGAATGTGGTAACATTTCTTCAGAGATGCTGGATGCTGGTCTTTACTTTCGAAAATATGAAGAGACGTGTGAATTTATGCTTGGAGCATGGCGGTGGCCAATTTCAGCAATTTATGAAATTATTTTTCGTTTTTTTTTCTGTATATTCTTACTTTGTTAATTTTGTAAACAACAAAAATAAATTTGTATTTGTCTACTTATTTTATTACTCATTAGTTTGGCATATATCATGTCATAATATTAATTTGACAAAATTTTAACCTAGATTTGGTTAGATATAACGTCCCCATATCATTGTGATCTAAACCAAGCCCTACGTTTTTTAATCCAAGCCCTCTTTGATGCAAATAAATTTTGCTCGCACGGTATATAGATTTGGTCCAGTAAAGTCCAGTGTCCAGTTTCCCCACACTTTGACCAAAAACGGCCTGCATAATTTGATAGAACTAGGTATACTAGGTATTATGCTGCTTAGAACGCTATTATTACTGTAGAGAATGAACTATTTTTTGGTATAACATAAAAAAATGCGCGACTTAAAAACTTCCTGCCAGCAGGAATGGACACTGTTTGAATGAAATCTGACTAGCATGACTAAATGCTGTGGTACCTACTTCCGACACATGATTAGTCAGTTTTATTTTGATTAATAATATTTGATTATTATAAATGACAGTGGGATAAAGAGGTAATTGTCAAAATGTCTGATTAAAATAATCATTTATTAAATTTGGTAATCAGAATCGAGTGTAGGTACACTAACTTATTATCGACGACTCTTGCTTTTCCTAATTAAGATTATTTTTAAATTAAACAAAAAAAATATTGTGAACGCTCAGGGCCAACTACTGACTGTATCATGTTACAAGAACAATTACAATTATTAATTTCACCATTAAAACATAATAAGATTTAATATTTTTTTTTTAATAATTGTCAAAATAACCTGTTCAAGTCTAGAAATCAATAATAATATTATCTTTGGGTAGTTTCTGTGGCATATTAGACACATGTTTGCGACACGTGCCGAAGCAGTGGCGCGCGTTGGGGAAGCGCTAAAACAAATATAATTTTTTTACGCTATTAATTTGGGTTTCCGTTTTTTAAGCCCGAAAAACCTCTGTGTTCTATGGAATTTTTTTGTTTGAATTAAAAACATAACAAGGAAAAAATAGTTTTAAAAAATGAACACAGAAGTACGTTTTGCGTGTGTTTGTCCCGCATTGATGAGCCAGATATGGAGGAACGCGTCTATAGAAGCGGGACAAACATAGCAAAAGCTACTTAACGTACAGCGCGATGCTAATCGTACTTAGCCCTTAACGACACATAGTATCTGAGGTCAATCAAAACCAGCGGTATAGCAAGCCGGGTTAGCCGAATAATTTTGTGCAGCAAGGTCAAAATATTTAATGTAGTAAGGATAAAATATGTTACGCTAAAGTAATTAAGGCTATATCTCTACTTACTTCTTAAAATTTGTGTAAAAAAACTTCTCGTTTTCACACTTCAGCGCCCCACCCCTCCTTCTGCTTTCCATTTTTCTTGCCTTTAAGTAAAAATAATTATAAAAGAAATACTGGTTAATGTCTACAACGAAACGTTTTTTTAGAGAAACCATTTATTTAAGATATTTATTTTTTAGAGCTTACGATATCGAACTCGAATAACGAAGAAGGCAGTAGTAACGACAGTGAAGATGAAGAAAGCGAAGCCAATATCTCCTCAACTTCGGAATCTGAGAGCAGTGCTAGTGATGAAAGCAGCGAAGGACAAGAAGTGAGTTAATTTTATCTAATAAATAAAGGAAAGCTAATATGCCCCATGCCTCATGTATAATAGTAGATTTTACAAATGATACCCGAACAAACCCAAGGAATATTAACGAATCGAGCCGAGAATTGGTCGTGAACTATCATTAATTTTAAAAGAGTTTTCAATACAAATATTTGGAATTTCGGTTGCTGTAAAGAGTGTAAAGGAAGAATATGCTTCTTTACTATATAATATCTGTTAATCAATAGTATTTGCTGTAGTTGCCTTGTTTCTCATAGACCGATCAATGTATTCTTCGGCTACCTGTGTAAATCTCCAGCCCCCATGAACCTCAATCCAGTTCTATCGCCTCCTCCATCAATGTACAGACTGGCAGATGATCTGCGATAACAATGGCCGGTACAAATAAATTAGAGGATTTGGCAAGTTTAAATAACTGGCAATTTGTCTACCAATATCGGCAAATTTGTTTTTTCCTATACGTTGTATTGTACATTTGGATTTTTAATAATTTAGAAAGAATGCATTGATTTCTACACGTGACGGATATCGATGAACTTCTTTACAATATTTTTTTTTTTTTTTTATTTTATTTATTTTACGTCGGCCTTTTTCCGCAACGAGGCCAATCACCGACGCCAGGGTTCTTTACAATATTGTAAAAGTACTGTTTATGGTGAATTTTCGTACAATTTTGATTTTAGTCTTGGGTATTGTTATTAATTACTCTGATTGAAAATCTTTTACATCTTCTATATTTATTTGATAAAGCTCGTTTGAGCGGCATGCGCCCATAATTTCAATATCATAACACCTGAAGCAAATAAGAATATGAGTTGTTGAATTCTTCACATTTTCTTTTTAAAAACGCTCATAGTTTGCCATATTTTTCCAGATCAACGTGATGGTTTATTCTCAACATAGATTTAATTATTGAATAGAATGACCGTAATGAAGATGGTTTGTATTTTGCACTTAATTCAGCGGAATAGGCCAGCAGAATATTTTCGAAAAATGAGTTTGCGTTTTTCGAAGACGCCATTCGTCAAGGGTTGCATACGTTTTATTATAAATGGATTTCGATGTTTCCAGTATTAAGGTAGATGTTGTTGCTGCAGCTAGTTGTACAATTTCTGGATGGTGTACAAGTAAAAGACTCTTCATTTCTATCCATCTCAATACAAATACACGAACGCTTTTGACACTGGCACTTTTGGGTTTGTCATTCCATAAGGACTGACAATCCAATAGTCGTAGATAAAGAATATACTAATAGACCCATGAGAGAATTACAATTTAGATTTAGACTATATTTACCATGGTAAAATTATTAACGTTTAGAAAATTGTTTTATTTTTGTTTTAATTGTTTGCATTTGCATGAAGCAAATTTCCATAAAAATACAACATTTTGCATTATATTAACCCAAAATTCGTTATTTTTTTGGGAAATGCTTTACCGAATACTACGCCCGCATTATCAGATAATTCTAAAAAAAATTGAAAAACAAGATAAGCATTTGTGCGACCTCAAATAAATACCATAAAATAGTTTTTCTGCTTCCTCATGTATATTTTCTGTTTTATTTACTATCTACTAAATGGATAAAGAGGCTATATCCAGTATCCAGTTAACTGAACGGATATTACTTCATATAACCTGCATACTAGACATAGAGAACTGTTTAGTGTACCTCGTCACAGAACGGAACTCTTTAAGGGATCGTTTTCCTACAGTGCTATCACACTGTATACCTACTGTATAATTCCCTTTCACTTCATGTTAAGACCTCCCAATCAATTTATATGTTCATTCGATTAATTAAGAAAGAGATATTGGTTAGCAGAGATCGGACTTTGAGTTTATTATTTTGTTATGTAAATAAATATCTTTTATTATAACTTACCTAGGGTGGTTGTGTAGAGCAACTGGTTTGGATACCTCCACCCCTTTTCCAAATTTTATGTTTACCAAAATAAAAGGCATTTTGACTGATTGATATGCACCCTTGTTACAATATTCAGCTAGCCGATCATTGTTTGTGTTAGTTGTTAGTACCCAGTACTATTTTTGTTTTTAAATATTGTGCGTAATTTTTCGCTTAAACACAAAGTAGACGTTGGTTTTATATCTCACAAAAGCGTGAACCCGATTGTGCTTTTAGAAGTTAAACAACTACAACTAATATTAATTTTAATTGCTAAAAGATCTTTTAATTAGCATATTATACCAGTGTATAATCAATCCTTCCCCTCTTCTGTGTCTTTAAAAGAGGGTAACTTTAGCTAGTTGACTATGCATTTCTGCAGCGTAAATTTAGGTCCATGTAGTTATTTATGAGAATGGTTTTATTTAAATAACCATTATCATAATTTTTTAACTAGTAAGGTCCGTAAGTTGGGTTGTAGAAAAAACATACTGTACTTCTCGAATGGATTGTCCATATCGCGTGCTCAATTTCCTTCCTTGCACGACATGTACTTTATATTATCCACTCTTGCTGTACAATTATATAAGCTACTATTATTAGTGATGTGAGAGGAGAATATTCTCGAGAGAATATTCTCGAGAACGGAAATATTCTCGAGAATATTCTCTGTAAGAAAATTCTCCCGAGAATATTCTCTAGAGAAGTTTTTCTACATAATTTACACCGCCTCGATTTACACTGAAAAATTGTACAATGATTTTTAAAATTTTGAGTTTCCCTAACCTTTTCTATAACTCTGGCAACAGTGTTTTACGCCTGGCAACAGTGATTCAGGGAAATCCCCTAGAAGCGCGAACGTATACTCGTATGTTTTTAATAGTTAAATGTGATCTTTCTTTATTTGACTGTTTTTGAAGTGAAAACTTCTTTAGGCGCGTTTAGCACTTTTTGTGGGCACTGAATTAAACTGAGCCGTCACGCGTCGCCGTCACGCGTCAGACTCGGGTGTGCTACGCTCGAATTCAACTGCTATATTCAATCCGAACTGACCCTGACTCGAATGAACGTTATATGAAAGAGCATGCCGCCATCGGTCGCATTCAGTATCGACGTATCGACGTATCGACGTGGAAACAGTCAGTGTTCGTTGTCTAGACACTCGTCTGCGTCTCAGGTATGTTCTGGCATTTTTTAAATAATTAAATTATATATTTACGTAGGGTGAAGTAAGGTTTACCGAAATTGCTTATTCCGTGGACCTAATTTATTATGATTTCTGACTTCTGTTGGAGATGTAAAAATTCAAGGGTTGTTCAATTTTAGGAAATATCTTTTTTCGTATGCAGTAAAATTATCCCGTATTCCAAGTTTATGTTATTTTTGAAGTGAAAACTTCTTTAGGCGCGTTTAGCACTTTTTTGTGGGCACTGAATTAACCTTGTTGAAGTTTTTACTTCTGTCGTGTGGTCTTAAGCACACACAATTTTTTTTTTGTTTAGTTTTTAGTTATTCTTGGGAAGGTATGTTATGTTTTTTAAATAAAAATTTTATTTCTTTACGTTTTGTTTCATTAACGCCGTTTGACATTTGTCGAAAATAAGCAGAATAGGTAATTTTTAATTTCTTTTTATTGCTATTTTTAGCGGTTTTCTTACCATTCTCAGAAAATTCTCTAACTTGAGAATATTCTCCAAAAGATTATTACCGAGAATTTTACATCACTAACTATTATCGCCACCCCTCCCCAAAGTCTACTTTTTATATCCACCACTGAGTTTATACCCAGCCTTTTATATTCATATCCTTTCAGGATGACTGATAAAGACAAAAACCATGAATATTTAACAGAAAAAAGGTTAAACCACCGTCATAAGCTTTCGGGCAAGCGGACAACCCATATAATGAAATTTCAAAAGGCCTTTTAATTCAGACGGGATTTTAATCGTTTAGCTTTTTCCAGACTTAACCGGACTTTTTTTAAATTCCAGTTTTCACTTCAATATGCAACGTTTAATTGAAAAAAGGTTTAATTAAAAGTTTTCGATTCATACTTGCACACATTGCACCAGCGGCGTATCCTAAAGTACGGTTACAGAACCATGGTCTCTACATCTGTACAGCGAAACTATTTATTCGTACTGAGTTATAAATATTACTTTGACGCTTAATCCCTTTTGTGAATAGAAACACTAGTTATAATTTTTCATAGCGTTTCCATTGGTAAGTTTGGTGCATGTCAAATGTATTTCTATATTTTAACAATGAATAACTTGTAATCTATCGCACGTTGAGGTCGATGTTTTGATTTGTAAATACATTTAACGCTGCATGTATTCTTGCAAGCCCTTATGAAACCATTTAGACCCTCGTACAAGTTTAAAATATGGTGAATGCGATGCAGTGGCATAACAAATACACCCGCAGACCCCGCACCACGGGGGGGGGGGGGCAACCGGGGGGTCCACATTGACGGCCTCTTCAAAATTTGCTGACAGCTTTGCTTTTCGTAGGTATTTAATTTCATAATTAATTTTATTTTTTATGTCCTTAGAATTTAACTTCGTTCAGTGAAGAAGGATCAGTGGCGTAGCTAGGATATTGTCTTGGGGGGGGCATATAGTTGCATAGAGGCGTAAAGCCCGCCGCAGGCGAAAAAATTTTTGGACCACGCCCAAATTTTGCTAAATTTTTGTATTATCTATAATTGTTACGTAATCGCCTAAGTACAATCCGCAACTGAAATAATCTAGAAGTCCTACAAACAAACCACAACCAAACGTAATTACCTAGGTTTTCCTACGATGTTTATATCTTACTTTATTGTCTTATTTACGTAAATAAAAGAGAGAAAAGGAAATTTACACCACCAGACACCGCGAATGTCACATAAAACAAGACGACGGGGATGTGATGACCAAAACAGACGCGTTGTTTCTCAAAGTAAGCCTACCTACGTTAAATTTAAAAGGGCAAAAAAATTTAATTTAAATATTGTTTTTGAAATATTGTTGATAATTACTTTTTTTCATGGCTCTTGGGGGGGGCAAATGCCCCGATGCCCCCCCCCCCTAGCTACGCCGGTGAGAAGGATTATAACGTGAAAGCGAGGAATTCACAAACGATATACCATAAAGACTTGTCCAAGTCCATTGACTTTTCTAGTAAAATTTTAAGGCTCAGAAAGGGACTTGGACATAGTATTACAAAATTATACACACTGTATGAACTTGCGGATCATTTAAGTAGTAATAAAAAATTAGTGTGTTCTCAAATTTTCCAGATGTATCTAGTGCATTGATGTTATTTCTAACTTTACCAGTTAGTATAGCATCAGCGGAACGATCTTTTTCCAAACTTAAAATAGTAAAAAAATCATTTACGTAACACCATGGGACAACAACGCCTTTCGGATTTATCAGCATCGAACACGAGTTTGTTAAAACATTAAATATCGACGAAATTATAAACGATTTTGCAAAAAAAACTCTCGACGATCTAGTCGTTTAGTGACATAATGTTTGTACAGACTTGTTGAGTGTTCATGTGTTTTACTTTTTTTGTCTTTTGGATTCTATGAGGCTCGATCACTGCTACCCGCGTTACTACCATACATGGTAAGCAACATTATAAGTGGTGTTTTAAAATTTTGATTTTTCATCATAATTGCTGGAATGTTACGTACTATAATGACTTAATAACCTATGTTAAGTCTACCAATCTACCTAGGATTATAAAATAAATTTTAATTGTTTGCTGTTTTAATAGTTGGTACTTAACATATAATGTGGGTTTAAGCCTAATTAAATTATTACACGATTAACGAATTCAAAAATTCATAAACCTGAACCTAATAGTAATGAAAATACGAATTATCATTTTCCATTCGTTATAGAGAAGGGGCCCGTGAAAACCTTTGCGGGGGGCCCCCTCAGTTTTTGTTACGCCACTAATGCAATGGTAAAAGAACTTAGCCCAGTCATGTCCCTGTCGCCAACATCTTAACGTAAAATAGACCAGACTTTAACAGGGTGCCATTCATGACAAGTGAAGAAATTCGACTTTACGCGGTGTATGGAAAACGGTAGTTTCGGTTTGATCTTTTTGTGTGTGTCTGTTTTATCACTTTTCATAACCATTGTCATTGAATATTAAACTATATAAGAATGACGGATGTCCGAGAAAAGTTGACAACCCATTTTTTGACGTATTGGAGCTGGTTTGGCCGCCATTGTGGAGCTGATCGTAACTCTAACCTTAAATATGTCGCCTGTCTGTCGTTATAATGCAGCGCCTCGGCAACAGATGTCTCAAATTCACTGATGTGATGTCGTGGTGTTGCCGCATATCGTATTTTATTGGAATTTTTAAGAATTCAAGCATTTTTAACAGACAATAAAATAGGAGGTTCTCAATTCCAGCTGAATGTATGTTATTGATAATAATATGTACGCTGATTACTCCGGGGTAATTGGACCGACTTTCATAATGATTTTACTGTTGCATTAGGTGTTAAATGTTAAACAAATAAAAGTAGATAAAAAGCGACAGCAAGTATAACTAAAATAGGTTTTATTTCGTCGAAAAATAGCAAAATACGTAATACACTAATACAAACAAACTGAATGTTTCTTAAGTAAGAAAGTAAAACCTACTTATTTTAACCATTTTGAAAAGTAGTAATAATTGCAAATAAAAACCAAGTTATACAAACCGCACATCATTCATATTTTACCCAACATATACGTTGTAGCCTAGGTAGGTATTGAATAGTGAGAGTCGTCATTTAGTTCTGTTAGAAATAAAATACATGGCGGTCAATATGTTTTCACGTAATTAACGTTGGGACGTCAAAATAAAAAATAATCCTAATCCTGAGAAGGTGCGAGGCGACTTCCCACATTGAAAATAAGCACATGTGTTACCAGCCATATCGCGTCACTCAGTCTGATCCTTTTTCAATTAAAAATAAATATAATATCGTCGGCTTAGTGCAAAAACTCACTAAGTCAATATTTCCAGGTTTTGAGATTATTGCAAATTTAACTAAGTCTTCTACCGATACAATATTTGAAAAAATATCACAAAAGTAAAAAGTCAATAAGTGTCTAAAATTGTCAATTTTGACTTAAGGTTGAATTCTCAACGTCATTCAATCTATTGCCAACCTATAACCTATTTCGCGTTGATTTTTTGAGTTTATTATTTTAATAACTAACATTTAAAGAATATCAATATCAATATCGTCGGTACATTATTTGGGTATAGTATCTGATATATTACAAAAATATAAATTTATTTCATTGCTAATTTTGGGGGAATTGTATAGTGAAAGAACAATGAGTGACAATGACATAATAATGTTTAAAAAAATCTTACCCGATATTTTTCGCTATACAATTCTCCTAAAATAAGTTATGAAATTCCTTGATATTTATTAAATATGTCAATTATTACCTATAGAATATCAAGTCAATACTGATTTTCTTTAAATTTTGTATAAAAGCTAGAAAACATAAATAAATCTACGCGAAATAGGTTATAGGTTGGCAAGCATGTTGATACTCCCACCTTAATGAATTCTTGCACTAAGCCGACTATATATTATGCCTTCTTACTTTGATATTCAATGCCATTGTAGAAAAACTTTTTTTTATTGTAACCTTTTTGGTGGTAATCCCCATAACAAAATTTCGTTGTCAAACTTTTATAAGGGATAATAATTGTTGAAACATCAGGCTCTTTACTGTTGAAACTTTCGCGAAAGTCACCCAGAGACTTTATCTTGTATAGAAAACTAAATAAAAGGCCGCCGGATGAAAAACTTTTCGTAAAACACGTTAAAAAGTTTCATATGTGTGAAAGTAAACGAGAATTAACGTAGCAAGTTTACTATATTGTGAGTTTTGTCGCAAGTATGTGGTTTTTTTTTAGCAAAGAATAATCTAAAAAAATCATATTTATGTTAACTTTTGCAAATTTAAAAACTCTGTCTGATCAGCGTTGTGGTCTAGTGGTCAGTGCAGCGGCCTCACAGATCGAAGGTCCCGGGTTCGATCCCCGGTGCCGGCAACGTCGATGGTAAATTTGGAATTTGGTTCAAGAGGTGCACCGTCTTTCGGAAGAGACGTTAAACTGTGGGTCCCGTGTCATGGATGTTGGCACGTTTAAGAACCCTACCCTCGACAAAGAGGGATTCGGCAAAATTAAAAATAGTGTGTGACAAATTCCCTGGCGTCGGTGATTGGCCTCGTTGCGGAAATAGGCCGACGTAAAATAAAAATAAAAATACTCTGTCTGCAAGGACGATTAACATTTTTCAACAATATAATAACAATAATAACACTTTTAGTATTTTATGTTCTTTTATGACAGATATTATAAACCTATAATAAAATACTCACGTGACCGTCCCTTAGGATATTTTGGAAAGCAATGCGATTTTAAAACCTGCAAATTTAGATAGTGGAGTTTTCGGAAAAAAAAGGAATTAAGAGTAGGCTTGCCAGATATAAACTTGGAAATAGGGGTACTTATCTACATGCAGTCAGGCGCGTACACAGCTCTTAGGTATGGGGGGGGGGAGGGGGTAATTGAAAGAGAGCGAGAAAAACAGTGTAACAAACCATAAAAATGCTTTAAAAAAAATTCAACTTTAATTGAAAGAAACAATAAAAACATTAAAGCAAAAGCAAAACAATATGTGGATTTAAAAACTTACTTTAATATGGTAAATTATATAACTATTTATTGTAATATAAATAAAAAATATAATGAAAACATTAATAACTCTAGCCTCTTTTAATTTAATTGTTAGATATACTTTTCACTGAAAGTTCCATTCCAATGGAAATTCCATTCCAACGAATATGGGAGGAGGAATAATTTTGCTCTTGATAAAAATGTCCGAGCGGCGTATTTTCGGTACCCCTTTTAGGTTTTTCAAAAAGGGGTACTTTAAAAAATATAGTTGCAAAAAGGGGTATTGTACCCCCAAAAGGGGTACTTCTGGCAAGCCTAATTAAGAGCGACCATATGCGACTTCCGGTTGTACAGGAAGTTGTCTCAAACTTGCTTATTTTAAATGTAGCACCATGTATAATGTACTTTTGTGTTTCTAACTTCATTTCAATAACTTCTATGACGGTTTTTGTATCCTACTCTAACCGTTTCTAAAAAAAAACTTTTTTTCAAATTTTGAAGGGGGAAACTCGAACTTTCTGTTGTGGAATTAGATATTATTGTGCTCGATAATGAGTTTTCGGAAAACGAAATTTTAGATCCAGGGAAGTGGAAAAGTAGCAATTTTCATTTTCAATCATATCGTTCTACTATAATACAGTGTCACCAGTAAAGTCCGCATCATATGGGATTTTTTTTGATTAATAGCTTTATTCGAAATTTGACGTTGGCATCAAGTTGTGCTTTGATCGAGATGAAAATTAAGCAAAAAATAGTAGTCACGTGATTCGCATTATCTGTCAAACTTTAATTTTTTCCAAAAAATAATTCAAAAGTGGGGTTATTTCTGAAAATATCGAAAAAAGTTATTAGAAAAAGTTTTTTTAAATGCAGTTCTTAGCCCACATGCAAAATTTCAGCTGCATAAGATAATTTTGATTTTTTACCTATATTTTGTAAATTGCACCACTTTTGCAAAATAAGACTCAACGCAACCTACATAAAACTTCTTAGTTTTGACAATGCTTTATTTCAGATACATTTTCTTTAAATGTCTACTACAATACAATCACTATAATTAAAACTTTTTATATAAATTGGCCTTTTTTTGATTAGGTAGCTATCGTATTACGGTTTAAAATAATTTGATTTTATCAACTTTCGTTGTATGTATTGCTGCTTATACAAACATTATAAATATAATTTTGATTGTTGGGATATCTGTGGAAAATACAGAAATATTTATAAGTGGCTGGTGGGATGGAGAAAGAAATACTAGATGTCGAAGTAGTACCGATCATAATTCGAGGACGACTTGGTAGATGAGGATTTTTTAGATTTTATCAGTGACGAAGAGAGTTTTAAATTTTTTATTGTATAACCATAAAGAGTTGGTTTTCTTCGTTTACGTTTTTTACTACTCTTCGATATTATTTTATATTTTTTTATGCTTAATTGTCTCCACAGTCCTTAAACTGATTCCCAGAGCTTTTTCTAGTATTTCCTGGATAATTTCACTTTTCCTTATTCTGGATTTTCAGGTATAATTAAGATAAATATTAATTGTACTGTTTATTATTATTGCAAGGTAAGACCAGCTTTGACCATTTATAGCTACTTTTTATTCCTAATGTCAGTCGGTAGTTTAGGGTTGCAATTTCTATTAAAAATTTCTAGACAGAATTTTAATTAAAAATACACCCAACAGAAGTAGAGCTAAATTGATATAAACGTTGTTGACGGCTTACTTATACAAGTTTTAAAGCTTGGGGAAATTGTTAGTTTGATCTAATTAGATCAGGATTACAATGTCTATTTTGGGATTGTCGATAAAATTTTCAGTTGCAACTGCTGTGTTTTTATTCGATTAAAGAGCTATGTATCATTTATTAGATACTTGTTGCTTGTTTACATAAATGGACTAAAGCAATAGATTAAAAAGTATTATATACAGTGCGAGCAAAAATTATTTGCATCAAAGAGGGCCTTGCATCTAAGGACGTAATGCTTAGCTGTAGAGCTTAATACCTGTTGGGTGTCAGTAACTACCTGAATTAACAATCAATCAGTTATTCCGTCATCTTTGACTCTTTGACAGTCGTTACAAGTAATTTGATTCATCACTAATTTTTCCATTTTCTTGAACAATTCACACAATGGGCTTTACGGAACAGCACAAAACATTCATGGTTGAAGCGTATTTTCGAAACGGGGGTAGAGAGGTGAGTGGCAATATAATCCGGGTTTGTGCATGGACGATTTTCACGAACATTTTCTCAACGTTGCTTTTATTGCTGAGGATTTTTATCATTGCCTGAGAAAAACCGTGGCTGTGTTTAGAGAAACATGTTCTATAAAACACAAAAATGGAGCAGGAAGACCTGTAAGAACAGAAGAACTTGTTGCCAACGTTCGTGAAATAATGCAGAATACGCCAACAAATTGTATAAGACGCCTGTCCCAAGAAGTGGGAAGATCTTATGGAACATGCAGAACTATTCCTAAGAAGCAGCTAAATTTATTTCCTTATAAAGTGCAAGTATTCCAAGAAATACAAGTCGCAGATTTTGAAAGACGCAGGAATTACTCTCAATGGTTTACCCAAAATTTATTGTAAAGAAATGATTTATTAGGCCTGACATTTTTTTCGGATCAAGCCTGGTTCCACTTCTTCGGTTATGTGAATTCTCAGAATACACGCATGTGGAGTAGTGAAAATCCTCATTTTTTTGTAGAGTCCACATTGCACCCTCAAAAAATTGGTGTTTGGTTAGCTGTTTCCCGAAGAAGAATTGTTGGTCCTAATTTTTCCCATGACACAGTTACAGCACAGCGGTATAGAGACAATATTTTGAATCCATTTGTGGAGTAATTACTTGACGACGAACTACGTTTTGGATATTTTTAACAGAACGGTGCAACCGCCCATACAGCCGCCGAAACTATTAACTACTTACGCAATTTTTTCGACGACAGATTGATCAGTTTTCGATCAGACATTGAATTCCCACCTATAGATCACCATGTTTAACGGTTATGGATTTCTTCGTTTTTCCTTATTTACAGAACACTATTTTAAAAACACCAGTTGCAAATTATTATCCAAGAATGTGGTAACATTTCTCCAAAGATGCTGGTCAACACTTTTGAAAATATAAAGAGACGTGTGAATTTATGCTTGGAGCATGGTAACGACTATACAGGGTGGCCCTTTAGTGTGGCAAAGTACAATAGCTCCGTTACTATTTCAAATACATTAAAAATATTAATACAAAAGTTGAAGGGCAGTAAGTGACTTATAACGTAAAATTATTTTTAACTCTATAGGGTGGCTCAAAAAAGCGGAACAATAAAAAATGTACTTTTTTCAAATGGAACACCCTGTATATTTTTTAATTTTTAAATTCCACATAAAATTATAATTATTTTTTATGAAATACATTATTAGTCTATACTTTATAGTTTCCGAGATATTGACTCTTGAAAAGTGACATTTTTGAACTTTGACAGCTTCTAGCTTTCTAACAGTACGTCTTAGAGCAAAACGGCTTACATGTCCCTATCTTTAATTTTTATTATCTTCCCAAAAAAATCAACTTCCGGTTAAACCGGATGTTACTCGAAAGCAGGAAATATAGTTGTTCCGGTTTAACTGGAAGTTGATTTTTTTGGGAAGATAATAAAAATTGAAGATAGAGACATGTAAGCCGTTTTGCTCTAAGACGTACTGTTAGAAAGTTAGAAGCTGTCAAAGTTCAAAAATACACACAAACTACATACTTCAAAGTTATTTAAGCTATCGTAAACAATTTGTTTAAATTGGGGAAAGAAAAAGTTCGGCAAAAAAAATAGTATGTGCAGTTCCACAAGGATCAATATTAGGTCCGTTATTATTCTTAATTTACATTAATTCCGTTTCCAAATTGAACTTAAAGGGCAATATAAAGTTATTTGCAGATGATACAACAATTATTTATTTTGCTGAAACTCTTGCAGAAATGTATTTTGATATGATTTAAAAATACTTCTTTCTTGGCTTCAATCAAATAAACTTACGTTAAATTTTACAAAATGTTCTTTTATGTTTTTAACTAAAAATAAATAAATTCCATCATTAACCCCTTAACATTTAATAATGAAAATATTCAATATTCAAAAACGACAAAATTTTTAGGATTAAGTAGTTTTAGATGAAAATTTAAATTGGAAATGCCATATCCAGTATATTATCAACTCGATATCTCCATTGGTATCTGTTTTGTACAGAGCTAGATATTTCATTCCTTTGAAATGCTTAAAAAATATTTTTTTTTCTTTAATATATTCAAAATTACAATACTTAGCTTCTGCATGGGGATCTGCTTGTTTATAAAACATAAAACCATTACAAAAATTGCAAAATAAAGTTATTAAATGTATACACAAATTACCACATTTAGAACCAACTCTTAATCTATATAGACCGAAAGGGTATTTACACGTTCAAAACATTTATAAATTAAAAATTTGTATTCCAGTTCACTCTATTATTTTAAAAGAAAAAAAAAATTAAACATAACACCAGGAGAATAAGACATTACATAACACCAGACGTTGTATAAATTATCAAACTATACCAGTAAAAAGTAATTTCGGAAAAAAATCGCTTCTATATAACGGAATAATAAAATATAACAATCTTCCAAAACATAACAGAAAAATTTAAAAATTGGCAGCTTTTAAAAAACAATTAAAGAGATATTTACTAAATTAAATTATTTACACTATTTTTTTTAATTGATTTTATTAATGAATTAAATTGGATTAACCTCCTTTTTTTATTCTTATTTTTTTTAATGGTTATTATTTTCTATATTATGTTGTCACTTTCCATGTAATGAACTGTAAAAGTTAGTTTGGAATAAAGACATTTTGAAAGTTCAGTTTGTAAATCAGTATTGCAATATAACAAGGCTGATTAAGATGAAGTTAACAAGGATGTGGAAGCAATGCACGGCAGGGAAGTTAATAATATAGGCATATTCCCAGCCCACTTAGCTATTTTATAGTAAAAGCACGTACTCTCAACTAGGTTATAAAGCTCTCCTTTGATGATTTCTCAAGTCATAAAATGCATATAAAATTTTCGATAAAATTTCTACTTGAAACATTTTGCAGCTTAAATTTCCTTGGAAAAGGATTTAAACCGAATACTTAGTGACGTAAAGTTACGTTAATAAAGTGGTTTGTTAACTTGTAAGTTAATACCGATCGTGTATAATACAGGGTGTTTCATTAAGGGTGGCCACCGACCATATCTCGGAAACTACTAGGCATAGAAACTTGGGAAAAAAAATTATGATTAAAGCGGTCATGACAAAATTCTGGAAATTACTTTTAAGTTCCTCATTTCGCCGCAAGGGGGCACAATTAAAAAAACAATTTTTTAATTCTAAATTTCTCCGAAAATTCCCATATTAAGGTATAACTCTGATTACATCACCGAAAAGCTTAGACAATTTTGCATCATATTGGTTTAAGGCTTATTGGCGTACCGACCTTGATAAGAGTGATAGAAGGCTAGAAGCTATTGAAAGTGTAAACATTAAAATCGCTGTAACTTCTAAACGACTTATCCGATTTTACTAAATTTAAGCTTGTTTGGAAGGGAAAGGTAAGTATCTTCAATTGCCGTATCCAGCAGTATACGATAGTGTTTAATAAAATTGCTATATATGTAGAGGGCGCAATTTGCAATAATAACAGTTTTTTTGATTTTATCAAGAAAATTCAAATCATACGGTATACCTATGACATCATAATCGGAAATTAGATGAAATTTACAAGAAAAGATGTGAAAACCGCAGTTCGATGTCTTTGTTCGTTTCAGAGTTATTGCCAAAACAATAATTTTTAATACAAATTCCGCCCTCTAGCAATTTTATTAGATACTATTGTGTACCATTGGACACGACAATTGAAGGTACTTCCAAACAAGCTTAAATTTAGTAAAATCGGATAAGTCGTTTAGAAGTTACAGCGATTTTAATGTTTACACTTTTACTTGATAAGAGTGGGAGAAGTTATTGAAAGTGTAAACATTAAAATCGCTGTAACTTCTAAACGACTTATCCGATTTTACTGAACTTAAGCTTGCTTGAAAGTACCTTTAATTGTCGTATCCAATGGTACACAATAGTTTCTAATAAAATTGCTAGAGGGCGCAATTTGTATTGAAAATTATTGTTTTGGCAATAATTCTGAAACGAACACCAATATCGAACTGCGGTCTTTACATTTTTTCTTGCAAATTTAATCTACTTTCCAAATATGGTGTCATAGTTATACCGTATGATTTGAATTTTTGAGGTAGAATAAAAAAACTGTTATTATTACAAATTGCGCCCTCTAGCAATTTTATTAGAAACTATCGTGTACCATTGGATACGACGATTGAAGGTACTTACCTTTCCCTTCCAAACAAGCGTAAATTTAGTAAAATCGGATAAGTCGTTTAGAAGTTACAGCGATTTAAATGTTTACACATTCAATAGCTTCCCCCACTCTTATCAAGGTCGGTACACCAACAAGCCTTAAACCAAATTGATGCAGAATTGTCTATGCTTTTCGATGATGTAATCAGAGTTATACCTTAATATGGGAATTTTCGGGGAAATTAAAAATTTTTAAAAATAATTTTCAATTGTGCCCCCTTGCGGCGACATAAGGAACTTGACAGTAATTTCCAGAACTTTCTCATGACTGCTTTAATCATAATTTTTTTTCCAAGTTTCTATGTTTAGTAATTTCCGAGATATGGCCGGTGGTCACCCTTAATGAAACACCCTGTATACAACAAGACATCCTAGAATTAAATGGCACAAAGACGCTTTTAATTTTGTTAACAACAGTATCTGAAAAAATATTCCCTTCGTATTTTCCCACTTCCAAATTTGGGACAAGCCGAAGGAAAAGTTACTTTGAATCGTGCTTTGAATATCATATTATGTTGATATTCAAAGGTATATGTTTATGTATATATATTTGACCTTTGTTTTAGGAAGCAGAGGAGGAGGAAGAAGAAATAGAACAAGGGGCAGGTGACAAGAGGTCCAAAGGGTCTTCTGAAGGCGATGGTACTACTGGAAGTTATTCAAGCTTAGAAGACGACGAGGCGGAAACAAATCAACTGGCAGCTTTGGCGGCCAAATATCAGATCGACAATGTTAATCTTGGAAACGGCAACAAAATTTGTAAGTATGATGTATGTAAAATTTAGATATTTGTGTCTCCGATCCATTTTCCTACTCGGAAATAACACAAATTTTGAAATTCTGAAGTTGTCTGACAGTTGTATTAATTTAGACTTACTGAAAAAAAAATATCAATCAATATCAATCAAAATCAATGGTCTGGAAGTAAGATTTTGTTAAAAAGCTCTGATACGCCCTCTGCCGGCGCAAAATAACTAGCGATGCGGCGGCGAATATATGAACAAGTTGGTAGAGAGACAGCAGTGTATCGCTTACATCTGCTAGAATGGCAAATTAGACAAATTTCTTCTCACTGATAGCTTTCAAAATGTCTTTATTCCAAACTAACTTTTACAGTTCATTACATGGAAAGTGACAACATAGTATAGAAAATAATAACCATTTAAATAAATAACAATAAAAAAATGGAAGTTAATCCAATTTAATTTATTAATAAAATCAATTTTAAAAAAAATAGCATAAATAATTTTATTTAGTAAATATCTCTTTAATTGTTTTTTAAAAGTTGCAAATTTTTTAATTTTTCTGATATTTTTTGGAAAATTGTTATATTTTATTAGCCGGTCATATAAAAGCGATTTTTTTCCGAAATTACTTTTTACTGGTATACCTAGTTTGATTATTTATACAACCTCCGGTGTTATGATCATGTAATGTCTTATTCTCCTAAAGTGTTATGTTTGATTTTTTTTCTTTTAAAATAATAGAGTGAATTAGAATACAAATTTTTAATTTATAAATGAAAATACCTTTTCGGTCTATATAGATTAACAGTTGG
Organism: Polydrusus pterygomalis; assembly: GCA_963969555.1. Classification (NCBI taxonomy): domain Eukaryota; kingdom Metazoa; phylum Arthropoda; class Insecta; order Coleoptera; family Curculionidae; genus Polydrusus; species Polydrusus pterygomalis. Next base: position 22,336,500 of record OZ018378.1, on the reverse strand, counting down.
CTCTGAATGTGGTCATTTGTGTATATGTCATAGTCTTATAGTGAAATCCGTCTTTTCATGAAGAATCTAGTCATATCATGAAGCGTCGGCATATTATGTAAAAACATGAAGCTACACAATCTGCCTAGGCTTTTCAAGAAGAGCCCGTAGCACTTCGGCATATAACGTCGTAACATAACCTGGCTAAATTTAAAGAGCGGCACTTTGTGAAGTACGGGAACAAATTCCGTCTAAAAGGTATATTGGCAACTGGTTTGTTCGTTGTTACCCAGAGCTTTTTTTTTAATTTAATTTAAATTTTATTTTTATAAAATAATATTAGTTGAAAAAATTGAAATAAAAAAAAAATGCTCTGGGTAACAGCAAACAAACCGGTTGCCAATATACCTTTTAGACGGAATTTGTTCCTCTAGTTATCGTCTCCTATGTCAATGCTTTAAAGCAAAATTGCAGTGTAAATCTCGATGTCACAAAAGTGGTCCCTGTGTTAATAAATAGAAACACATGTTTGATGTTATTCTTCTTATTGAAGTCAATTTTTTTGTTAGAATATCTAGATACTCCTATTTACCCCTATATTGAAACTGGCACACTCTATATAAAGCAATGTCTCAATTACAAGCTCGCAAAGTTCACTTAAACACAATATGCCTTGCCTTTGTGGAAATTTCACGAAACCGCAATATTTAAATTTAGGCATGTTGTAGTATACCTACACAATTCGCCGAAATGTGATGGGCTCTTCTTGAAAAGCCTAGGCATATTGTGTAGCTTCATGTTTTTACACAATATGCTGACGCTTCATGATATGACTAGATTCTTCATGAAAAGACGGATTTCACTATAAGACTACGACATATACATTTAATAACTTTATTTTGCAATTTCTGTAATAAATAAATATAGTCTTTATTTCCAACAGGTTACACCCACTTAAAGGAAAATCTAAATAAAACATATGAAATACATAATAGAACAAAATAAAATAAAATAAAATAAAATGAAATTATATAATAATTAATAAATACAAGGTACTGTGAATACAATCAATCATTGGAACGCAGAACAGCATCCACTATCCTTGTAACAGGATCCGCATTAATGTCACAAGCCCTACAGACACGATTGTAGACATTGCACATAAAGTAAAGAGGACACAGCCTTAAAATATTAGACCTAGCTGTTCTGAGATGAAAGGTCAGAGTACACCTTGACTCTGGTCGGGGAACACGAAAGCATATATCCCCCAGGAGAGAAGCACAATCAATCTTGGAATTCAGCAACCCATGCAGAAACCTGACGGACTGAACCTCTCTTCTAGCAGAAAGTGCTGACTCACCAAAACGAGCCAGTAGCGCAGCATGATCATATCCCCTAATGGGATACACATTCTCCTCTCTAAAGACCAAATACTTATACAATCGCCTCTGTACTGATTCAATATGGTTAATATGGACAAGATAAATTGGGTTCCATATAATCGATGCATAATCAAGCTTGGAACGCACAAATGTATAGTATAATAATCTTATTGTAGCAGAATCATTAAATTGTTTGCTATTACGGATAACAAAACCAAGCACTCTGGAGGCCGAAGCCACCATCTGTTCAATATGAGGTACAAATGTAAGTTTGCTATCAAATACAATGCCAAGATCGGCCATCCTCTCAGAACGATTCAGCACAGCCCGATCCAATGAGTAATTATAAAGAATAGGATCATTACTGCGACTAAAACTCACTATGTTACACTTAGAAACATGTAGAGTTAACCTATTACTATTACACCTGTCGCTGATGACCCGCAAACCCTCCTGCAAAATGTCACAGTCAGCAACACCAAAGATTCTACGAAACAGCTTCAAATCATCGGCATATGCGAGTCTGTCACAGTAAATCAAGCTGAGAAGATCGTTAATGAAAATCAGGAAAAGAAGCGGCCCCAGGTTGGACCCCTGTGGTACTCCCGAACCCGTGAACTGCGGTGACCTGAAACCCTTACACTCAACAAACTGTACCCGGTCAACCGAATATGATCTAAAAAGGTCGATCAGTCTCCGTGACATACCAATTCTCTCCAGTTTGGCTAGTAAAACAAAGTGGTCTATTTGATCAAAGGCTTTTTGAAAATCAGTATATATTACATCTAGCTGGCCACGAGAATCCAAAGCCTCACAGGCCTTTTGTGACAGCGAACACAGATTATTGACGCATGATCTAGAGTTAACAAAGCCATGCTGAAATTCAGAGAGCAAGCCGCGGACCGGAGGGTATATGGAACTGTGGATTATTATTTCTAGGACTTTTGAGAAGTTGCAGAGGATTGAAATAGGTCTATAGTTTTCTATTAAACTGGGACCACCTTTCTTCAAAACAGGCGTTACCCTAGCCACCTTCCAAATTTCAGGAAAAGAACCAGTCAGGAGCACCTGATTAAAAATATGAGCTAAGGGATTAGCCAGGACATGTGAGCAGTCCTTTACGAGAAAACTGGGTATCCCATCCAATCCGGACGTTAGTTTATTTTTGAGTTTTCTACATGCAACCGAGACATCATGAGCCGTAATCCCTGATATGTCAATCATGCCCGCAGGATACGTGGAGATGTGCGAGACTCCAGCTGGGTTAGAATTTTTATAAACGCTCCGAAAATAATCAGCAAAAGAGTTGACGATGCTTTGAGGAGTATTACACTCGAGACCATTAAAACTCATTACTCTCGGAATCCTGGACTGTCCCCTTTTACTCTGGATGAAGGATCAAAATTTAGACGGATCATTAGAGATGTTCAATTCAGCGTTCTTAATGTATTCACCGTACGCCAAATCAATTTGGTTCTTAATAAGGCGTCTCAATGCGCGATACCTTTCGAGAAAGTAGCCAGTATTAAACCTCCTGAAATCACGATAAGCCTTCTCCTTTTTAAGAATATTATTTATACAGGGTCCTGCAATAGTGCGTCAGGCTTCCATAGCTCCTATACGAATGGGGTTACGAATTTTATTAATATGCCGACTTAAACCGCATAGTACGGGGTACTTCCGGAAAATATTTTCTCATATACAGGGTGGCCCAAAAAAGTGTGGTCACATAAAGTTGTGATTTTTTAAATGGAATACCCTGTATATTATTAAATTTTCACATTCTACATAAAATTATAATAATTTTTTTATAAATGCATGACTGGTCTATACTTAAGAGTTTCCGAGATATCGATATTTGAAAAATGAGGTTTTTGAACTTTGACAGCTTCTAGCTTTCTAACTGTACGTCTTAGAGCAAAACGGCTTACATGTTCCTATCTTCGATTTTTGTTATCTTTCCAAACATTTTAACTTCCGGTCACACCGGAAGTACTATATTTCCTGCTTTCGAGTTACATCCGGTTTGACTGGAAGTTGACACTATTGGAAAGATAATAAAATTCGAAGATAGGAACATGTAAGCCGTTTTGCTCTAAGACGTACAGTTAGAAAGCCAGAAGCTGTCAAAGTTCAAAAACCTCATTTTTCAAATATCGATATCTCGGAAACTCTTAAGTATAGACCAGTAATGAATTTATAAAAAAATTATTATAATTTTATGTAGAGTGTGAAAATTTAATAATATACAGGGTATTCCATTTAAAAAATCACAACTTTATGTGACCACACTTTTTTGGGCCACCCTGTATATGAGAAAATATTTTCCGGAAGTACCCCGTACTATGCGGTTTAAGTCGGCATATTAATAAAATTCCTAACCCCATTCGTATAGGAGCTATGGAGGCCTGACGCACGATTGTATTACCGCTAGAGAACCAGGGTGGAAATCGCCTTTTGCGCTGAATCTTGATAGGTTTTAATGGTTTTAAGTTTGATAAACAAGCAGATCCCCATGCAGAAGCTAAGTATTGTAATTTTTAATATATTAATGAAAAATTATCTAGATCTGTACAAAACAGATAGGTAAATTACCTGAGGAGATATCGAGTTGATAATATACAGGATATGGCATTTCCAATTTAAATTTTCGTCTAAACTATTCCTAGAAATTTTGTCGTTTTTGAATATTGAATATTTTAGTACTAGGTACAATCAAAATTTAAATACTGTAATAATAAATCTCAGTTTACTAGAAGCTCGTTCAGTATGTGCTTTAAGCCCGTTTCAATGTGCTTTAAGCACATTAGTAATGCGTTGTTAGCAACTTAAATGATGTGTTTAAGCCCTTGAAATGTGCTTCAAGCTTTTTTGATCTGCTTCAAGCCCTGTGCGGCGACTTTAAAGCATTTTCGGAAAGTGCTTTGTGTCATTGTGTGGTAATTGCAAGCCCTGTTGATGAACAAATATAATTTGTGCTTGTGCACGCGAGCACTCTCAGCCAGGGCTTAGCTAGCTCTTTCCTTGAGTGCTTTGACTAGCTCTGCTAGCAACCCTATATTTTAAATCCGTTTTTTAGCACTTTGCATTAAATTTATTATGGAATTACTCGGCTTCCTTTATTTGCTACGTTGACGTCTAAAATGTTCACTTGGCTGCCTCAGATAAATCCATTAACATTTATCCGGAAAGTAACGGGTAATTTCACTTGAAATCAAACATTGCAGTTTAATCGCATAAATGAAATATAACGTCAAGGCAGTGGTGGTTCCAGGATGGGGGAGGAAGGTTTTTTTTCCTACCCCCTAGCCCTGTTTCTTGTGTATTCATATTTTGGTAATGTAATCTTAACATAGTATAAAACAAAGTCGCTGTCGCTGTCTGTCCGTCTGTCCCTTCCTATATATGCTTAAATCTTTAAAACTATGCAACGGATTTTGAAGCGGTTTTTTTAAATAAATAGAGTGATTAGACCAATAACATTAATATCTTCGATAGCAAAAGTATTCAAAAAAATTTAAAAATTAAGAATTGAAAATTATTTGGAAAAAATACATTGTATTTCTAATAAACAGTTTGGGTTTCAAAAAAATTAATCAACACAAAACGCTATTTGCTATCTAACAGAACAAATATATGATGCACTAAATAATAAAAAACCTTATTAGTATTTTTCTAGATTTAGCAAAAGCCTTTGATACAGTTACTGTTAAAAAAGTTTGAAAATATTGGATTCAGAGGACAGCAATTGGAATTAATTAAAAATTATCTGAAAAATAGACCAACTTATGTTCAAATAGATAAAGAAAAAAGCTATCCAAAAGTATTTAAGTATGGTGTTTCTCGAGAAACAATTTTAGGACCATTATTTTTTAATATTTATATTAACGACTAATTTAGTATAAATTCCGATGGACAAATTCATAGTTTTGCAGATGATAGTACACTTTTTTATACCGATACAAATTGGGACAACTTAAATAATAAAATTAAAAAAGATTTTAAAATTATAAAAAATTGGTTTGATAACAATTTGTTAACAATTAATTTGAATAAATCAAATTATATTCCTTTTACTTTAAACCTAAATAACCTACCACGAAATATAAATAGTATTCAAATAAATGAAGACATTTAAATTTTTAAAGTTAATAAAATAAAATATTTAGGAGTTATTTTTGACAGTAAATTAAATTGGAATTTTCACGAATACTTAATTAAAAAATTAAGAAGTTTACTACCGACTTTTAAAAACATTAAAAAATTTTCAAATGCAAGACATGGAAATATTATATTACGCATTAAACTCATTTATATTTCGGAATTTTAGGTTGGGGAGGAATAAATAGAACTTTAGTTAAAAAATTAGAAATATTACAAAAAAGGTTTTTAAAAATTATATTCAATAAAGATTATCTTTTTCCTTCAAAAGAATTATATTCAGAAACAAAAAAGTTGAACATAAGACAACTTTACATTTAAATGATAATATTTAAAAATAAAACCCTTATACAATTTAAAAACCATAATCATAATACACGTCATAAAAATGAAATAACCATAAAACTTAAAATAAATAAGTCCATAGGACAAAAAAATTTCAAATATTTATGTTTTTATTTGAACGATTATTTACCAACAAAAATTTAAAAATTGATTTCATTAAAAAAATTTTATATATATAGTATAATAGGTAATATTTTTCTTCAAAAAAAAACTGCGTTTATAAAAATTTTTTATTTTAAACTTGATTTTTAATGCACATTTATGATTTATGATTTTACATACCAAAAGAAAAAATACGATTTGCCCCTAACAAGCTCAGCTTCAAGGGGATTGAAGAATAAGTTTATAGAAGTCAACATAAACATATTAATTATATTTTTAAATTTTAAATAAACTTATTATTATTATTATTGTTATTATTATTGTTATTTTTATTATTATTATTAGTATTGTTATTATTATTATTATTATTATTAATAAGGTAGGTATACCCCAGGTCCCCAGGCCTAAAAAAAATGTAGAATGCTTATTCCCCATAAGGCCTGTGTATTTAAAATAGCATCTCATGGAAAGGCTGTGAGGTCAGGGAAATAATTTTTTCCCCTAGAAAAAAGTTGGCAACCATTTGTAATTATATTAACGTCAACCAAGAACACGAGCCCCGCCGAACCACGGCGAATTCGTGAGCCAATCAAAACTATTGTTCTTAACTTGTTCGCGTGTTTATTGTGGTGTTGGAATGATGCTGCCAACTCAAATTAGTGGATGGCAACCTATAAAAACTAAATCCTCATTCTTACAGAGATATTATAGTGTGCCATTTATACAGCCAATTAAGCGTTCTACTTTTTTAATGGGTAGGTATACGTACGCTTTATATAGAGGGGTTAATCAGGACTTTATTCTAAGTGTGAATTTTAAATACTGGCCATAAAAAATTATTGCGGTTTTCTCTTTGAAGCCAACAATACTGTTTTCCCTTTCCTTATCAGTTCGCGAATGAATTGTTTTTCTTATATTTCCTTGGGGGGAAATAATAAAGATTAAAGTCAGAAACGTTTTGGGGAAATTGGATAAACAGCCTTTGTGGGTACATTTCATCCATTTTTACTTAACTTTTCAAAGAATAAATAGTTTAAAATCAATACACGAACACAAAAACACAAAATTATTTATAGTTTAATACGAAAAGTAGGATTCGTGTTTTAACTTTCGTATTCCTACTTTTTTTTCAATTAGTGCATAAAATTGGTTTTCGGTTAACGACTGCGAGTGTCCGAAAAAACGCTCGAACACGTCGACTGGTATTTCTAGTTGCGCATTTTTTCAATAAAAACTTTTAATACAGGGTGTGTCAAGTAACAGTGGCCAATAACAAGTATCTTATTTTAAATACAACACCCTGTATATTATTCAATTTTTGGATTCTTCAGAACATTTTAGACATATTTTATGTACAATATCCTATACATATCTTTAACTGTTTCGGAAATATTAACTGTTTTCAGATTTATTACAAAAATTAACAACACACTCAAAAACTAATAAGTCATACTGTTTATTTCTTGATAACGTAAAAAATAAAAAAAAACATTAACGTAGGAGATGTTGAACGTCTTAGCAAAATCATAATCTTAAAAAAAAGTTCTTCTAATGTTACTGAACATCTCAGGCCCGACCGATCTAATCGCAAGCGTTATTCGTCTTCTTTAGTCAGCTAAGTGGAGGGGTTCAATTTTGTATACAATTTTTTGACATAACCCCATAAGAAGAAGTCTAATGGTGTCAGATCAGGGTATCGTGCTGGCCATTCCATCGATCCACGCCTCCCTATCCACCGATTTGGCCGGCGTTGATTTCGTAATAGGGCGGTGCTCCATCTTGCTGAAACCATATCATATTCGCTGGAAGTTGTGAGATTGCTGGATCAGGATATAAGTTTGTCAAAGTTGGCAAGACATTATTTTGGAGCAATGTTAAATAATTATCGCCATTTAAATTGCCATTAATGAAAAAGGGACCTATGATATGATCTCCAAGTATTCCTGCCAAACATGAACCTTTTTAGGATATTGCGAATGATTCTTCTCTTAATCCAGCAGTGAAGATTTCCCCTAGACCAATAGCGGCATTTTTGAGGATTAACATGACCGTAAAGTGTGAAGGTGCACTCATTAGAAAACAAAATAATATGTTCTAATTGAATTAGATTGTTATCTAACATCGCTATCATTTGTTCATAAAAATACTTTCTCCTATCAAAATCATATTCCATGAGCTCATGAGTAGGTATCATTTTATAGGGAAAAATTTTATTTTCTTGTAATGTTAATAATCAATGAATGGCTAACATCGAACATTGGGGCTGTTTTTCGACTAGAAGTATGTGGGTTTTCCTCAAACTCGAGCATATAATATCTAATTTGGTATCATCACTTATTACATTGGCAGCTACTTTTTTTATCTGCGTTACATGTCCAAGCTAGCAAAACTGCTCTTCTATTTTACTAATTTTTCCTTGAGTTATAGACGGCAAATTTGGAAATTTTTCATGAAATAAGCAAGGCACTTCCATTTGTGTCCGTGTTTTATCTCCATAATCAATCGTCTGTAGAATTGTTATTTTATGCATTTCTGTTAAATAAATTATTTTTCTGATATGCAGTTAACGAAATTCAAACGACTATAACACGGACAACTACTGTCATGCAGTCAGACAACAATTCGCTAAGGTAAGGAGTTTTAAACAAAAGTAAAAAAAACTATTTATTTTACCTTTTTTTTTATTTCATATCACTAAAAAGAAACGCTGAAATGCAATAAATCTGAAAACACTTACTATTTTTGAAACAGTTGAAGATAGGTATAGGATATTAGATATACCTAGTTACATAAAATATGTCTAAAATTTTCTGAAGAATCCAAAAATTGAATAATATACAGATTGTTGTATTTAATATAAGAAAGTTTGTATTGGCCACTGTTACTTGACACACCCGGTAAAATAAGTTTTTATTAAAAAAATGTGCAACTAGAAATACCAATCGACGTGTCCGAGCGTTTTTTGCGACACGCCACCCTGTCCCCATGTACTTATTATCGAATTTATTCCATTTAGCTGATACACAGTGCCGTCTTTCCGTACGGGCCCGGGCCCAGGGCCCCGCTGTCTTAGGGGCCTCAGCACCAAAAACCATCAATAAAATTAGTAATGATAATGATGATAACATTGATAACCAATTAAAAAAACGTATGTGTAATTACACGGAAAACAAAACGGTTAATAACTATCCAGTTTTTTTCCCAATTATGGATTCATTAATAGCTGAACTTAACCGGCGATTTGCTGCATACGACAGCCGACAGCATATTCAATTGGTTTGGTTTCCTCACAATTTTAAGAACAATCAGTAAAGTCGATTTGCACCTTAGTTGTTCAAGATTTGTAGAAAATTACAGTTCTGATGTCAATGGAAAAGAATTAGAGTTGGAATGCATTTTTTTGGCAGAATATTTAAATTCAGACGAAAAATATAAAACCCAGGAAATCAGTTTATTGGACCTATACAATATTATAACAACTAACAAATTAGAGGATACATTTCCTAACGTTGCCATTTCATTGAGAATATTTTTATCAATAATGATAACTATAACTGCAGTGGAGAACGTTCATTTTCTAAATTGGCTAGAATCAAAAACGAACTGAGGAATACCATGCTACAAGAGAGACTAAATAGTCTATCCTTAGTGTGCATAGAAAATGAGATCTTACTAGGAATAAATTTTGATGACATAATAGACGATTTTGCACACCTACGATCAAGAAAACAATCATTTACATAGCGCGGATTATTTACTGTTATTGTTATTAATATTAATGTTTTAGGATAAGATTTCATCTTTATATTTCAGTTAGAATAAATAGTTTTTTCTCTACTTCTATCTGCATATTACGTATTTCTTGCACAATCTACAGAATGGATAAGTAGGCAATTCCAGTTAACTGAACGGATATAATTTCGTATCCATCCTAGTTAGGATATGAAATCGAGCAAACACAGTTAGCATCAGGTGTCCAGGTAACTATTCGATTTTAAAATATTATGTCAAAATTCGACTAAATTTTACAAAAATTTGACCCTGACCTTGCAAATTGAAGATTTTTCTCGTGAAACCTAATATTTAAAAATCATTATATTGCTGGTCGAATTCCTAACTATTCATTTTAAGCGGGCGCAAAAGGGCGCCTTTCAAACACCCTAAATAGGGTGTAACACCCAAATTTTTTTCCCAGGGCCCCATTTCCGCCTTGGGCCCAGGGCCCCAATCATATGAAAGACGGCACTGTTGATACACACTGTATAAGCCTAGTATTGTAGATTAATCTCCTACCCTAGACTACATTCAATATAATCCTCACAAGCTTCTTTACCCTTGTAACGTTTGTTTGCTTACAAGCAATTTCGCTAAAGCGTGCTTATATAGTAATCATATAATCAATTCCCGTTTTTCTATTGAATCTCATTGAATTGGCCCGCAAGAGTTTCCCTCTTGTTTACGGGAAAATTTGTTTTTAAAATTTTGCTGGCAGGAGAAATCATGAAATTGCTTTTAAATAAAATTATTCTTTCTGCTTTGATTTTTACATTTTTGTAACACAACGTTTATAAACGGTATTTCCGTAGCTAGATTGTCGATCAAAATGGGCGTTGATATGCATATTATGGTCAAAAAATATTTTCTCTTTTTTCCAAATAATATCAAACCGAAAAATCCTAATAAATATTAATTTGAAAATTTCAGGTTATTAGAATTTCTTATCTTACACAACAAAACTAAAATTAATTTCAATATTGAGATTAAATTTAATATAATATAGGTAGGTATCATTTATCACAAAAACTAGTTTCAACACATTTAAAAGCTGCCATCGATGTCTCTCCAGACTCTCCAGAGAATTGCCAAAGGAAATGTCAACCGAAATAAATCCGTTGTACCAGTAAAACATCCGGCGTTGCTTTTAGCAAGAGACCTTCAAAGTGTCCCGGATCTTAGACAAGTAACTCTGGGGACCCTAAGGACTAAATGACTCAATTATGAACTATATACTGTAAAATATAAAGTATCTACCTATAGACTTTAGATTGGAAGAGTGATAACTTAGTGGTGAGTTAGAATTAGCAAAAAGTTTTGCAAAAGTGGCGCAATTTGCAAAATATAGGTAAAAAATCAAAATTATCTTATGCAGCTAAAATTTTGCATGTGGGCTAGAAACTGCATTTAAAAAAACTTTTTCTAGTAACTTTTTTCGATATTTCCAGAAGTGGGGCACTTTTGAATTATTTTTTGAAAAAAATTAAAATTTGACAGATAATGCGAATCACGTGACTACTTTTTTTGCTTAATTTTCATCTCGATCGAAGCAGAACTTGATGTCAAAGTCAAATTTTGAATAAAGCTATTAATAAACAAAATCCCGTATAATGCGGACTTTACTGGTGACACTGTATAATATTTATACATAAGTTCAAACCAAGAAAAAAAATAAGATATGTTATTACAATCGTTTACAGCACATCACAGATAATATAGAAGATAATAATAGAAGTTAATATAATTCAACATGTATGTATTTATGTATACAAATAACAAAATATTATTTTATAAACATAAATTATGCAAGAGTTTTGGACTTCCATTGTCTTTATTTGTTTTAAATCACAACGTTTCAACTGGTAAGTATCTCCAGTCGTCTTCAGGTGAACACTAAATAAGTAAAGTAACTACACTACAAGACTATTTATACTAGCTAGGTGCGCTAAAGCATAACTGAGGTGGGTGTAGTCATGCGTTCAGTTGGCACGCGATCTTATCCTAAGATTACATCTATCTAACAAAGGTTTCCAGATATTTCTTATGTCTAAGGGTGGTTCACTAAAGCAGCCTGGGTTCTGGTGAATAGCAGCAGCTTCCTTGAACTTTCTTTTCCTCCAGTGTGGTTCCTTATGTAGGATTTCAGCTTCTGACCACATGATATGGTGACCATGTTTCCAGGCATGGTCAGCTGCACCTGACTTTTCGGTCTCTCCTTTTAACGTATTATTTTTGTGTTCTTTAATCCTTGTTTCTAATGGTCTTAATGTCTCACCTATATAAGATTGGCCGCATTCGCAGGGGATCTGGTAGACGCAGTTTTTCCTATCTTTTTGACTTGAGGGCTTTGTCTTCGTCAGGTGGCTTAGGAGACACAACAAACTGGCAAATTCATTCCTAAATATACAGCATCCAGGCAATGATTACCAGGAGGCCAACAGGAACTTATTCAAGGTGTAAAAGCAGTGGTCTAGTAAATACTTTTAAACCTATTTTTTGAATCGGACATCATCGAGGGCTCGGTACCGTCCTGGGATCTTATAATATAAATGACAGTCAAGAAAATTGTTCTAAGATTATGTTTTAAGATGATTATGTTTTAAGATGTCACTTGTTTCGGTGGTGTTTTAATTATTTTTATTTACTTTTTTGCTGACTACTACAACACTGGATGGGCATGCAAATAATACAGATTATACAGTATACTTACTTGTGAAACGATAATTCCGGATTAAAAAAATCTAATTTTCCACAAATCTGACACTGACGCACCATTTTGTTAAGTACTTATAACAATAAAATAAAAATCATTTGCAGCAAACTCAAAAAAACAAATACTACGATTACTCGCAGAAACAAGAAGAGTTTGTTCGATTACTATAGCTGTTTATGTTGCTACCCAAGATGGCCAACGCGTGAAAAAGAGGTTGTCGCTATCGTTCTAGATTTTGTCACCATGGAACTAAAATAAGTAGGTACTACATGAAGAAAAAGATCTGAAATAATAATTTATTTTATTTAAACCAACAAAACAGAAATTTGTTGTATCTATAGTATCTTATTAACATTTGTAATTTATCTGAATTATGCTTGTAAAACGCAAACTATCCCAACTTTAATTATATTGAAACTAAGGAGCTTCGAATAAGAAGTAGCATATTATCAAAATACTTGGACAAAAGCCTAAAATGAGGTCAATACGTGTAAGATTAACGGCAAACATTCGATCTTTAATATATAAGTTTTATATGATAAGAGACATATTTGACAAAGAACTTTTAATTTGAAGACATGGTCCATGCTTAAAGTGGAGTTGAAAGTATGGGAAAGAAAGAAAAAACCTAAAGTCTTCCTCCACAAAATTTAATAGAATAAAAATTCTCTAGGGGTCTCTACATGTTTCGAACGTAGAAAAGTTCATCATCAGGAGACCGAAAATTTATTTAGTGCTGATGGTTTTAGCAGAAGAGAAAATGGTGTAGAACCTTAATGGAGCTTTATGGAATTAAAAAATTGATGTGTAGAAGAGACATAATATGAAGACAATTGATAAGGGTTAAACCATACTGAGTATGTTAAAGAAGTTATTAAAGAAGGTCTAAACCAACCAAATAAACTGGGGAAGAAGAGAAAACCTTCCTAAAAAGAAGGTGTCGAAGATTATTTAAAATTTTTTATAAAACTTTTTAAGTGTATGTCAGTAAGACATTATAAGGATAAAATTGTCATAATTATGAAGATATTACAATAAAATTACATTGCAAAAAGTGTTTTGACACCTTCTTTTTAGGAAGGTTTTTTCTTCTTCCCCAGTTTATTTGGTTGGTTTAGAAACCCTATAATAACTTTTTTAACATACTCAGTATGGTTTAACCTTTATCAATTTTGTTTATATTATGTCTCTTCTACACATCAATTTTTTAATTCCATGAAAGCTCCATTAAGGTTCTACACCATTTTCTCTTCTGCTAAAACCATCAGCACTAAATACATTTTCTGTCTCCTGATGATGAACGTTTCTACGTTCGAAACATCTAGAGACCCCTAGGGAATTTTTATTCTATTAAATTTTGTGAAGGAAGACTTTAGGATTTTTCTTTTTTTCCCAAAGAGCTTTTAATAAATATCTATAAAATATTAATCGAGTCTTTAATAAGATATGGAATAATTGTATGGGGTGGCCTTTATCAGAATTTTCTAAAACAATTATGCGTAGTTCAAAATTATATTTTAAACGTAATTAATAAGAAAAAAAGAGATATCCGACACATTTACTATATTCTGAAAACATTTTGAACGTTCGCACCTTGTATATTTTATTTACCTGTATCCATATTCATAAAACAACTAAATTAATTTTATTTTATGACTTTTATGTGACCTAACAGTAAGTTTGATAACAGCGCTTCTTTTGGTGCACGTGTTAAGTATAGTGGACCATACAGATAACCAGGCAAATTGTGAATGCTGGAATTTTTGATTTCTTTAAAACATAAACAATGTAGTCAGTGGCGGATCTACGGGGGGGGGGGGGGCTGGGGGGGCCCAGGCCCCCCCAACTTTTTTTCGATCGATCAATAATTTAATCTGCCTTGTTCAACACACACCAAACCATCGCCACATACTTTTTTACATATTATATTATAGGTAACATAAACTAAAAGTTCTAATAAACTAAATAACTGATAGTAATAAAAGTAAGTATACAATTTTATTATACAATTATAGAAACAAAAACACTAAACAGCAGCACAAACGCCGCTCCGCCAAAAACCGACCACGAAATGCATGTGCAGATTATTCGCTTTTCTCTTTGTATGTTTATTTATAATATAAGTACCGAATTCCATTCCATTGTCATAATACCGCCGCGCCGTCGCGCGGCCGGCACCTTTGTGGAGTGTCGCGAGGCACCGCACAAAGGAGCCGCGGGACGGCGGCTTTGGTTTTACAAGCGATGTCTTTATTTTTATCCTTTTTTGTATGAAACAAAGAGAAGCCGAATTCGATCAGCGACCAATAAGCCGACTTTTTTACATTACGGCTCTCGCTTATTCGCTTGTGGTACTGTTGCGAGTGATGTTTATTTTATATTTATAGGTTAAGGTAAGCAAGGACAAAAAATATTCTTTTGTTGTAATTTCTGGTATGAATATTATACAGGGTGCATGGTGTTATTTAATAAGTGTCCGATATTTTATAGGACGATTCCTCAAGGTGAAAAGTTCGTATAAGCTGTGCTAACAAGCTCTTCATTTTTGAGATACAGGGTAGTAAAAAATTATTATTATTTTTGTTTTTTGTAAATAACTTCGAAAAACTAATAATTTGTTTGTACAAAAATTGGTATTTGGGGAATTTTCAATATGAGAAATTCAAATTTGATCTTAGTTTGGCCTCTAATTATAGGTGGCGCCACCTACAGTTTTTTTTCTCTTTTGGAGAGTCATAAGTCATAACTTTTTCGTGCATGTAGGTATGTATCGCATTTTCATTTTCTAGAAGAAAAACCGATTCCTCTATTACTTTCACGTGAAAATGGTAAGTTTATCAAAAGTCGCTACAAGCAGCAGTTTTCGAAATATCGTGATTTAAATTAATCAATAATCAATGCATGCATTTCTTATATGAACTTTTTACCTTATAAATAACTGAAACTGAGTAATCGTTCTGTAAAATATCGGACACTTATTAAATAACACACAAATATTATGTAATATGTAACTGGTAATTTGTAATTTGATCGCCCTTTAAAACGGGCGCTCGCTTGCCCTGCGCACCTTGCATGCTCGCTTATTGTTGCCCTAGACTGTGTTTTGAAACAAACTAAGTACGATATCTATGGTTTTTTTTATAGAAAAAATAATGTCGAAAAAACAGTCAAGTCTGCTAAATTTTTTCCGGAAAAATAGTCAAGATCCTGATCCTAGTAATGGCTATTGAACATAAATCTGTATCGGATATTTTAAAAGAAAATGACTATATGGAACAAATCCTAAATTGTTTCATAAATAGTAGTAACAGAAAAATGATGTTCCATTAAAGTTTATTTCTCATTTATGTTTTTTTTTTGTTAAAATATAAGTGTTTTCTTTCTTTTTGTAAATTACCTATTTTGTAGTAGTCTATAATATCTGGTCTTGTGCTAATATAAATAAATTACTTGGGATTATTGTTTTAAAACATTAAGGACCTATAGGTTCTTTATTGTTACATTCTTACCGACTTTCAAAAAGTTAATTTTATTTGTACCTTATACACCATAAACCTATGGATAGATTAGTTTTTAATACATTAAAAAACTTCTAATTTAGTTTTATTTTTTGGGCCCCCCCAATTTTTAGGATGTAGATCCGCCACTGAATGTAGTCTATTCTTTAAGAAGTAGAATACAGCACTTTAATCGAGACTGCAATGCGCTTTGTATTTCATTGAAGTAGTTATGAAACGTAAGATCAAACGACCTCCTATAGGAATATAAACGGAACTAGAATGACGAAAGCTTAAAAATAAATAAAGCACATAATATAATATCGAAATACATCAAAGCTTACTATATTATATAAAACGATAAAATAACATTGGGATTCATAAAAAAATGAAAACAGCATAATTTACTTCCGAACCCTAATATCTCGGGCATTTTTTGACCAAAGCGAATAAGCCGTTTTGACTCAAATGGTTTTCCGATAGGCTATAAAATATTTTTTATGTTGCCTCCCTGGAATAGATAAATTATTGTGGCTGTTGTATACCGAACTGGCAAACTCTAAGTTACAGTGGCATTTTATGTGAGTATGAGAGAGTAAATAATATCTTTAGATGCCCGCAATAAGGACAACAGATCAATCAGTGTTGCCGGCGTGCGGCGTAAACTACGAGGGGATAATTTATTTTCTGCTACAGAAATGCAGAAGGTATTCACTTCAGTAATAATCTTTATTGTCTAACAGAACAGGTTCCAATTACAAGACAATGTGACATAGAAAAAAAAATAATAGGTTAAAAAATATTAATAAGTAGGTAATTATGAAATAAAAAAAATGGTGAAATTCAGTAAGTTAACGTTGTTGTAATAGTTTGCGTTTAGTTGCATTTGTGAACTGAGTAGACGACAGGCCGAATACATCAATGTCATTGCAAGTATTATTGAAAATGAACATTGATTGATAAATTATTGGTGTTTTAATTAAAAAGTTTGTTGAGGGAGTAGGCAGATGGAAGACGGGAGAGGATCTGACAGTGCGTGAGGGAACATGGAAGTTTATATAGGATAGTAGCATAGGGCAATCGATCAGCGACCTGCACACTTTGAACAAGAACTGAATGAACAACTAATATCTACTAGTAAAAAGCGATGGTATCTGAAATCTTATTAAAAGGGCATTTTGATCAGTGTCTCTAGGGGGATATGTGCCATCTTCCTTAAATGAAAGGTATTTGACAAACTTTCTTTGGACGTTTTCTAGAAGATTATTGTATTTGTGGAAAATGGGGTGCCATATAATAGCACTATATGCTAGTTTGGATCGCACGAAACTATATAATAAATGGTTTTCAATGTTTGAGTATTTGTAAAATCAGCCGAATTCCTTATAATGTATCCAAAGCATCTTCATTGCGCTGCTGTAGGTATTACTAATGTGAAAAGTAAAGGAAAGCTTTGGGTCGAAAACCACACCAAGGTCTCTAAAAGTATCACACTGCTTAATGACTGTGTTATCAATGCTATAGTTGAAGCGAATAAAAGCTACCTTATTTATAAATGTCATGGCGAAGCATTTGCTTACGTTCAGGGGTAAGTTGTTAATTTTGCACTACTTTTCCAGAGTGCTTAGGTCCCTCTGCAATAACAAGCAGTCAAATTAACTACTTATTACTCTGAATAATTTTAACTCGTCTGCAAAAAGCAGTACATCGCTGGACATATTATTACTTATGTCATTGATAAAGATTAAAAATATTAAGGGGGCTAGATTGCTACCCTGAGGAGCACCACTAGTGGCTTGGAATTTAAAAGATTGATATCCGCGAATCTCAACATACTGTACGCGATCTTTTAGATAGGACTCGAGGAATAAAACAAGTTGTTGGTTAAAACCTAATTGAGATAGCTTACGTAATAAAATGGAATGATCAACTCTGTCAAAGGCCTTTGAAAAATCAGTGTAAATGGTATCAACTTGTTTGCGATTATCCATAGCCTGTCCCACGTATTGGGTGAAGCAGGCGAGATTAGTTGCTGTGTCGTAATGTCGTTAACTAATTAATTATTGCATTTAGAAATGTCACAATTATTTGAAATGGTTTATTTTTATTAGCTTCTGGTGAAAAAATTATTTTCTTGGTTTTTTATTTCTCCGTTGTGTATAGAAATACAAAAACATTTAATTGCTTAAATGCAGTTATTGTAGGATTTCCTGTTTTAAATACATTTAAAATATATCGGGGTAGCACGCCCATGACTGGGTCATGTTTCAAAAGATTGTGCTTCCTTCTTTGGCCTTTGCCGACACGTCGTAAGCACAGATCATTCTATCGACCTTGAATTAAGTATGCAATAAGCAAGCATTACACTGTAACAATAACAGCTAAACAAACTGGTTGATCAGCACTTTTTGGCGCGAAAATTTGCGCCCTCTGGCGTAAATATTTCGGCCAGCAATAAGGTATACCCGACGTCACTGATCTTACCTGATCATCATGGCAACGAGACATTTTCGCGCCACTTCTTGTATTATCTTCAGTTACCGCGAAGAGAAATGTTGGAAAGAACGCCGGAAGCAGTAATCCAGATTTATCGGTAGATCCATCAAAATTTGTTTATTACTAAAATGTACTACACATGGTCATGAAATAAAATTTATTGTATTTTCGGCAGGCAGTAGTTGAAGGGGGCGCGGCCTTTAAAAGAGCAGGCACTTTAAACTGTTACTAATGTCTTATATGTGAACTTAATTATATATGAGTCCTTTACATATTGAATTTGAAATATTTTTGCAGGTTCCTCGGCCCACATAGCCACACAACTCGCCTTCCACAAGGACAAATTCCTTGGCGTTGACAACAGTCCAACTGACAATGTTCAAGGCAATACACTTAAGCCTCAGCAAGCGCATTTTATGACCAGCTCAGATTCTGAGTCGCCCACTGAACCATGCCAGACAACTGTAGCCATGCTCAGGGCAAGAGTCGTGCCAAATAATGTTTAGACCTAGAGAATATTGTAACCGCCGTGTAAGGGTTTTATTTATTTATTAAATTAGCTTTTTATTTATTATCTTTTATTGGGTTTTATCTTTTAATGGACTAACCAGAAAGGAACTCGCGCTGTAGCTAAATATTTTTGTTCTATTTTTACTTGTTTTTTTCTTCGTCGTAAACAACATTATTTAAGCAATACCACATTAGAAATATATTATCTAAGCATCACCTATCTACGTTATATGATAAATTGTTCATTAAATTAACGTGGTCCCATCGTGTCACGTTAACTTTGACTATGGAGGACTTGAGGTAGGAGGCCGATCGCAATGCATTGGATTCGGTCCCAAATTAGCATCGGTAATTCAGCTTTCCGAGTTGCCATAAGATGGCGCTCGTGTTCGAAGTGGGCTATCAAATAAATGGTTTCTTATGGACGCGATAACTATTTTTATTTAAATTAGTTCTTTAAGGAACAAATCAGGACTTTTATATGAATTTACACTTACTTTGTTATACTTATTAGTAAACTCGGCCTGTATAAAGTTCCAACGATGCTTCGTTTTTAAAATACAGGAACATTCTAGCTAGAGAGTTTCATCTTTGGAGCTAAAAAGAGACTTATTTGGCTGCGTTTCATCTCTGAAGAAGATCCTGTCTTACGCCCCGACACAAAGCAAACTCTACTTTTATAAATTATACCATTATTAATTATAAATATGGAAATTAATTACAATACAACGTTATTTGTCTCGTCTTGCCTTCAAACGTTCTTTGTTATTTCGAAAAATAAAATGTCAATTGTCAAAAGTAGAAGCAGAGAAAAATAAAGGGTTTAAGTAAACGTTAAAAACTATGGAGGATCTAGTTTTCCATATTAAAAACGAAGAAGAAGAAGACAACATCAGCCCACTTCGGACGCGAGAGCCATCTATCGGCCAATAGCGAACTAACCAAAAAACCGGGACAGAAATTGAAAATGCTGCCATTGTCGATCGGCCTCCTACCCTATAGTTCTCCATAACTTTGACATAATGCTCATATAAAATCTGTCAAATTTCTTCTTAACAAATAATCCACCTACACAGAAAATTATATACAGGGTTAGTTGAAATAACCGGAACGGCTAATTTTCTTCAAAACTACCACGGCTAAATCAATGAATTTTGGTACAGGTGGATAACTTAAAAAATTGAATTAAAAATTGATAATTGCGACGTTGCTAGATTTTTAGTTTTTTCTGTAACTAAACGAATGTTTTTTTTTTCAAATGTAACACTACTCTTTTTTTTATTGAATTCGATTTCTCCCATCAACATTACCATTTCCTGATAGTATCAAATTTTTATCTCAAATAGTTCTATGGGAAAAAAAGTTAATTAGTTACAACTTTAACTCTAAAATAAAAAAAATCCCAATCTATTTCCATTTAAAAACGTTTCAAATAATGTAAAAAGGAAGGTCGGTAGACATAATGTACCTAATAGTATCGATTTCATAATCAAATTAGTAGTGTATATGTAAGTAATTTTTTAGCTATGTTATTGTTAGTAGTTGTTTGTTGCTATTATCGTTATCGATACTATTAGGTACATTATGTCTACCAACCTTCCTTTTCACATTATTTGAAACGTTTTTAAATGGAAATAGATTGTATTTTTTTATTTAAGAGTTGGAGTTGTACTTAATTAACTTTTTTTCCCATAGAACTATTTGAGATAAAAATTTGATACTATCAGGAAATAGTAATGTTGATGGGAGGAATCGAATTCAATAAAAAAAAAGAGTAGTGTTACATTTAAAAAAAACATTCCTTGAGTTACAGAAAAAACGAAAAATCTGGCAACGTCGCAATTGTCAATTTTCAATTCAATTTTTTAATATCGTTTAATGGGTAAGATTTTTCCTGTTCTTCCTGTTTTCTTATTATTGTTTTTTATACGAAGATGTAAGAAAACTCTGAGTGACAAAAGTAAAAGAATTTACCAAGTATGTTAGATAGGTATCTTTCTTATAGGTCTTAGACAAAAGTAATATTTAATAAATGTGTAATTTTTAAAGTGTCTTAGTGTTACCTTAAAAACAAATATTTTCTAAACTGAATTCAACATCTTGTTAAAATGTAATTTAGGAATGTGTCAGTGGATATATTTTTGTATTTTTTGTAAGTAGATGTTTAGAACAGGAAAGGGTTTAAAATGATATATGAGAATTTGAAAATATACGAACGCTTTGAACGAGTTTGTTAGATATTCACTATACGATCTCATCGTTATTTGTTATAAATTATCATCAGTAATACATTCGAACTCAACCTCTGTGTATTTTAAACATGCATTAAAACCTAACCTGGGAGATGAATAATAATGAGTGGGGTCTAATTGATACAAATATGAAGATATAGGTACCATTTATAGTGACAGGTATGAATTACCTGTCATAAACATGGTGATTTAAATGGTCAGCTGCGTTATATGTTGACGTTTGCAAATTCACCTTATCTCGTTTTATGAACCCTTTCAGCCTGAGAATGTCATCGACCAAAAAATAACTAGAGCGTATTTTTTTTTCGAAGATCCTTTGTACTCTTTAACGAAAATTAAACTTCAAACTTAGCATTAAAGACTGAATGTTTTCTTAGTATCTAGAGGTATTTTTAACTGACATATCTCACAGCAAAGTATGAATTTAGACGTTAGAGTCGCATGTCATTCATCGATCAAATAAATATAGATATAAAGCTAAGGATAAATTAAATAAGATAAACTGTTTTAATTTTAAGTTTTTTTTTAGTCGACGTTGTGGTCTAGTGGTTAGCGCAGCAGCCTCACAGATCGTAGGCCCGAGTTCCATTCCCGGTGCCGGCAACGTCGATGTTAAATTTGGAATTTGGTTTAAGAGGTGGCGCCGTCTTTCGGAAGAGACGTTAAACTGTGGGCCCCGTGTCATGGAGGTTGGCACGTTAAAGAACCCTACCCTCGACAAAGAGGGATTCGGCAAAATTACCAGATAGTGGGTGACAAATTCCCTGGCGTCGGTGATTGGCCTCGTTGCGGAAAAAGGCCGACGTAAAATAAATAAATAAAAAAAAAAAAAAAAAAAAAGTTTTTTTTAAATTCATTTATACTTTTTTTTCAATATCAACAACATTTTTAACTAGAATATAACAAGGTGGTTGGTTGCCTCTCTATTTTATTAAAATTTTGTAAAGAAACGCTGCATTTTCTTTGCTGTTACAGTTTTCACGCCCCGCTGACGCAAAATTTGAGCCCTCCTTAAAAATATAAAACAATTTTCTTATTAAATTATTTTTAGCTTATAGTTTTAAATGGGCTGACGTTTATTAAAGTTAGGGATAGAAATGCAAATATCACACTAAAATAATTTATTTAAGAAAACGGTGGTATATAATTCTTATCCAGTAGGTATACAAAACTTCCTGTCGTTATATATGATTATTATGAGCCTCTTTTATGTTTCATTTTCAATTTCCTAATTCTAGTAAACTTTCAGGCCCATAATAATGTGCTGGTTTGAGAAAACTAGCCATTGTAAAGTACATGAATACCATCATGAATATTCTTAGAATTTATATTGTTGATCTTAGCGGTAATAACTAATAATTATATTTATTAGAATTTGAATATTCGTATGCATATATAAGGCCTAAGTCGAGGGGTTTACAAACGTTGCCAAATTAACATAATTTCAAAAATAATTTAGTATAAATAGAATTATCTTTTTTAAACTGTTCAACTCCAATTTTAAAAATGTCCTGTTTATATTAAACAGCAAGTATTATAGCGTGGTTGTAAAAGCGATTCGTATTTGAATCGCTGAGTCATAATAATATTTAAGAAAAGTCTTAGAATTTAAATATTATAATGTAAATAGTTTTAGTTATCTAATATAATTATGAGTAGGTATTACTATGAAGTCGCAGTCGTGGTTTTATTGTACTACTTTAATCTAATTTTGTATTAGCTTTATAGCTCGCTCAACATACTGTTTTAAATGATTTTGTAGTTTTAGAAGTATTTCAATAGACAAAAGGGTTATAAAAAGATTAATTGTAGTAAAAACTGGTAGAGCCCTTACGTATGAAGTTAAAATTACTATTTTAAACCCCCGCCACTGCTAGAATATGCTAAGCTTCTAGTCACAACTGTTGTAAGATCATCAACCATAACTACAACTATAAAAAAATCTTATCAAAAACCCTAGTCAATGGGCCTTTTCACTATAATCGAATTCATAATATTCAGTATTAATCTCCTGAATTAGAGTCTATTAAAAATATATCCCAATAATAAAAATCTTCCTAGAGGGTCACAAACCTTTTCTAGAGACAATTACGTCATCCCATTATCCGCGCAATTCTTTTATTCGTCAGCCTCGACGGATTATATTGCTATCTTTGTTTTGATAAATTAAATAAACAAGAACAGCTTAAAAATAGAAAACAACCCGCTCGATATTCAGGTAGATGCGTCGTTTGATCTTCTTCTGAATAACTCGGTCCCATGGGTCGAGAAGACGTGACGTACGTGAGTTTATTCCCGTGTTTTTTATAAAGATTCTATCTTGTTTATTTATTTGTCTCAGTAAAAAATTGAAAATTTTAGAAAGCGAGTAAAAAAAATTCTCTATGCGATAAATAAAATTTAGTAAAAACGCCCATTCATTTTTTAATGGCAACTTTAAACAACATTTTAAAAAATAGATAGAGGCGTCAAGATTCCAATCAACGACCCTTATATAGGTCCAAATTCTACTATCTTAACATTCTGGCAACGCTGCAACTCAATGCGCCTTTTCTTTTCACTATAACCGACTTCATTATATTCAGCACTGACATCATGGATTAGAAATAGATATCCCAAAAATAAAAACCTTTACCAAGTTTCCTAGAAATCAGATACTTTGTACAGTAGGTACGTCTATCATACCATTATCCGAGAAACTATTGTATTTGCCAGTAGTACGATCGATTATAATATGGTTCCTTTGTGTCGATAACATACATAGAAAAGAACAGGAGACTAGACTCCAGATATCATTCAGGTGGAGGCCGACGGGTCGACCTTCAGTCCGAATCCCAGCGACTGTCTCCCGGATCTAGGGTTGTTAAAGCATTTTACAATGTTCAATTAAAATCAAACAGAACTGAGTTTGTCTTTATAAAGACAACCCAAGGGGTTACTTATTACATTGAATATTAAACTATAAGAAGGCCATATAAGCAGATTTCCTAAATCTGCTACGTTAAATTCATATAGATGGTACAATAGTCACCAACAATAAAGCGTGTTGATGCAGCCACTATATAACGACAAAGCCTTGCGTGGGTTATTGGCTTCTGATCTTTGAAGATCAATTTGCCAAAACGAACGACAAAGCCTTTTCATTGCTAAATTAAAACATTGTTGCCGCCTGTCTATTTGACTTGCTGCATGATCCTCTCCCCACTACCATAACCATACCGTCAAGCGCATCGCGGTGCCTGGATTGCCTTGCACTGGCATAATATATTTTCGGCTTAGTGCAAAAATTCGTTAAGTCAAAATTGACAGTTTTGAGTAAAACCGAGTTATATATATAAGAAATGGCAGAGTTTAAAGTGATTTATTAAAAAATGTGCAATAATGTTATGCCTACGAAGTTGTTATGTGCATATGTACAAACTTTTTTCAATATATTTTTACAAAATAGTATTTATTATAATTGCACAATTCATTAAGTGACTTAGTGAGTTTTCGACCCAACTACAAATAGCTATACTTGCTGTCGCTTTTTATCTACTTTTATTTGTATAACATTTAACACCTAATGCAAACGGTAAAATCATTGTGAAAATCGATCCAATTACCCCGGAGTATTCAGCGTACCCTACATATATATTATTATCAAAATCATACATTCGGCTGGAATTGAAAACCTCCTATTTTATTATCTTTTAAAAATTCTTAATTCCTTAAAAATTCCAATAAAATACGATATGCGGCAACACCACGACATCCCATCAGTGAATTTGAGACATCTGTTGCCGAGGCGCTGCATTTATAACTATAGATTTACGATCAACTCCACAATGGCGGCTAAACCGTCTCCAATACATGCAGTCTAAAACAGGGTTGTCTAGTTTTTTCGAAGATCCGCTATTCTTATAGCTTGATATTAAATGCTTATTATAATTAAACTATTTTTATAACCCCCCTCCCCCCCCCCCCCCCCCACCTCCGCATTAACAGCTTAATTTTTTAAATCCTTTATTACATATAGGCGGTAAATATGTTAATGAAACAAACACCTAAATATAAAAATAATAGAGCCATCAAACCAGAAAAAAATATACCTATTATTAAGACTAAAAATTTCTAGAACAGTGACTTTAAAGGATTTTCCTTCCCAACGAAATATAAAAAGTAACAGAATAAAGTACTACCAATGCACTGTAAGGATAACAGCAAGTTTTTACAGCTTACAGTGTTGCCATTTTTTCAAGCCATCTCCTTCTAACTTATCTGAAACTTTGGAAGTATATCTGATTGTAACCAAATGGTATTTTATGAATGTAATGTTTGGTCTCCTTATATATTATGTTTGTGGTTGATACACCCTTAAGGTGCATCCCCATTGTATCGCCGGTCGCCTGGTCAAGTGTAATAACAGCGCACTACGTGATGCATCGTGTGCTTCGATCAATCAAATCGACGAAGCTGACAAGTGGGTTCGGGTTTATTGTTTTCTTTAATCAATTTTATTATACAAACAAGTAATTTGATTAACTAAAAAGAAAAGCAATTAATCACAGCCGTGCCTTGCATGTAATTGACGAAGACGTGCATCGTACATTAGGTTCGCAAGATCTTTGGTTTTTTAGGCGACAAATTTACAATATACCAATTCAAGCAACTTTTCGACTTAAGAACAAAACGAAAGTACCTACTGATTTTGACATTTCACAAACAAACCCGAACAAACTTTTGGTCCTGTCTACGGAGGACAGTTCTCCATAGTCCTGTCACTTATTCACCCCATTGCTGAACCGCCTTTATTCATATTTATCTACTGTATACCTATATATCTATATTTTAATTATTAATACTATTATTAATAACAACAGTTTGATTCTAACATGGAATGAGAGGCCTTGTAGAGTTGTGTAATAATTGTATTATCTATAAAAGTAGCAAATAAAGCATATCATTATTAAAAATCATATTGTTTCTATTACAAGAAAAATGACTTAATCCGTATACATCAGCAAATAAGCGATATTAGCCTACACATTTTAGAAAATGTTTTATACATTCTGTTTGTACCATGGTTTATACGGTTAGCCAAACCGAAGCATGCCCCTTCAGGATGTTTTAGAGTAGACAGAGACGCACGATATTCGGCTTCCGCAAAATGGCGTTTTGACTTTT
Organism: Polydrusus pterygomalis; assembly: GCA_963969555.1. Taxonomy (NCBI): domain Eukaryota; kingdom Metazoa; phylum Arthropoda; class Insecta; order Coleoptera; family Curculionidae; genus Polydrusus; species Polydrusus pterygomalis. Next base: position 22,310,123 of record OZ018378.1, on the reverse strand, counting down.
GACGAATCCCGGAGACTGGAGAGGTTGAGGGACTGAGCGACGCCTGGGATTAATAAACCAACCCATGTCAACGTCTTACAATTTGACTTTGATTACCGAACCCCGGGCTTCTCTCATCCCCTCGCCCCCCCCCCCCCCCCCCCTCCCCCGCCGATCCAGGATCGATCTAACTGATTCCAACTGATCTGATTTGAACTGGATTTTAAAAATCAGATCTATCCAAATCTCTGTGCCAACGCCTACGATTAATTAATTTGAACGACATTTTAAGGCAACCAATCATCTTAGAAAATAGGTACGCTGTTAAAGTTACGCCACTGGTGACTCCGGCTGACGGTAAACTCGTACGCATTTCCGCAAGTATACGAACTGAGCCAAAATTTAACGGACATTTACCATTGGATTATTTGTTTGGGCGACGTATTGAGATCCACGTTTTATGTTGGATATACTGATTTTTTGTAGGGACTTTCTGTTTCTGGTTGGTGCTTTTGTTTTTAATTGGTTGATACTATGGAGGACTTGAGGTGTTCTCCATAGTTATTATTATAAAAATATCTAGAGAATTTTTTTCCGATCTGGGGATTTTTATTTTTTTGACCTGGCAACCTTGCTCTAGTGTAGCCTGTCAAATGTCAAGAGGAACGCAAAGACGTAATGGTGGAAAAAGTTGTATGTTTATATTAAAAACCTGTGAAAACGCTAAGATTCTGCAATATTTCAAAAGAAAGTGTCAAGGAATAGATATTTAAAAAATATTAACTTTGAGTGAAGAAGCCTGAAGCACCAACGAGTTTATAGTACGTCCTTGAGTAGTGTTTATTTCTTGACCTGGGTTAAGATTTCCATGTTTAGTTTCCATAAAAATAGACGTAAAATTTTTCATTTGGTATTTTAAAACCGAGCAGCTTAAAATGATTTTAACGTGTGGCGTACCAGTATTTGTTACTTTACTGTTCACTATTGCCTATGGTAAGTATTTACCTTAATTTAAGAATAATTCTAATTTAAGTGGTCTCACTATAGAAAGCCACAGACAGGTATTTTGCTTTAGTCAATTTATATAATGTTGTCTCCTAATGTTTGTAGTAGTCTTCCCATAATATATTTGAGGGGTCACCATATTTGAGAATTTACCTTATTCACATATAAGTATGTATTTTTGCGTTGTCTACATGTAAGGCCAAGAGACAGGCCTCGGACAATCTCAAGTATAGGCTAGAGAAGTCCTCGAGCAATATTTTTTATTTTATTCGAGCACATACTTAAACAGGAGAATATTATTGAGTTAAGCTTATTTTCAGAATTTAAAGCTGTGGATTTGACAGTCATTTCCTCACAGGCTACAACAAAATGTGAGTTTTACAATAGCACCTGTGCACAACCAGGGGTATGCAATGATGAAGTTGAATGTGAAGCACCAGGAGAAGGCAAGAGAAACCATTGTTTTGTCTTGTGGTCTCAGCAACCTGACGGATCCTTCAATATATCACTTAAGGTATACCTTGTATAACTTTACTAATTTGCTTGGGGTTAAAAAATATTAAAACTGAGCTAATTTTAGTATTTAAAACACAAATTATATCAGACACTAGAATGACTATAGTCTGGAATCTGTATGGAAGAACTTTACCTTTTTTTTAGATGCCACAAGTTTGCTTTAAAAATGTTTATATCACGTTTTTAATTTAATTTTAGACTCTTAAGAGATAACTGAACTTCAATGCCCGTTATTAAAAGTTCATGAACAATGAAATTTCTCTGAATCCAAATAGGACCTATACATCCTAAAAAACCCCTAAGTACCAAATTTTGTGCAATTCTTAGGTGAAATATTTACAAAAATGTTTACTGTACTTATTTTGGAAACTTTCAACTTTTGGACTAGAAATTGGGCTAAAAACTCATATTTTAACCTTAGGAATTTGTGCTAGCATTCTGTACAAGTATTATCCAAACACCTTGTATCAATCAATCATTTATTAGCAACTTTAAATAATATACAGATACAAATAGATGTAAGATTTTAACTAGTGTTCCAAAAACTTGTTACATCATGCACCTAGATGACTAAACATCTGTATGTGCAAAGATCCATAAACATGGTGGTATTCAAAACCTTACAATTTAATAATTTTTTTATATCAAAAACCTACTCGAGGATAAAATAATCAAAAATAATAGAAAAATATACAATAGAACTAACCTAAAAAGAGATACAACTGAGAAAGGGACAGGGAATTATCATGAACAAACATCAAAATAGTACCTCAAATTTAGACCAATTTGCTGCTATAAAGGCCCTACATTTTATGTTAAATTTTTTTATATTTGATATATTTTTTAATGTTATATATTTTAGGAGCAAGATAATTAGTAAAACTATTTGGTATTTTTATGTGTTTATTTATTTTGGTTGGAGTATTGTATGTATGATCTACATAGTTTTTTAGTTTGTTAGTATTGTGCACAAAACAACAGGTACTAAAAACGTACAGCGAACGAACATTCATAATGTCTTCAGAATATAACGGTTGCATGGGGAACCTCTTAGTTTTCTTAAAAATAATCTTTAAAATGTAATTTTGAACCACATTCGGTTGACCTAGAGAGTTTGTGTATAGACCACCCCATATAACAAGTCCATATCGGAGCAAAGATTCAATTAATGCTTTGTAAATACTTATTAAAAGTTTTACTTAATATGTCTCTTAATATATAAAATTTATGTAATAATGATCTTATATTGTTGGTAAGTTTGTGCACATGTTTGTCCCATTTAAGATTTTGGTCCATGATAATCCCTAAATATTTGGTATGGGAGACTTCCTTGATACAATCATTTAAGCTATTTATCCTTATGCTATTAAAATTCGGTCTGTTTGCCGCGGTGAGAGAAAATGCAATATAATTGGTTTTACTGATATTCAAAGTGAGTTTGTATGAATCAAGCCAATTTATTAATTAAGTAATACCGTAAATGGCTGAATTCTTAACATCAGTCCACTTCTTTCCAGAGAACACCACCGCTGTATCGTCGGCGTATGAAATAATTGAGCCGTTATCAACATTTAAGTTGGTTAGTGAAGTAATATATATAATAAAAAGAATGGGCCCTAAGACTGTTCCCTGCGGTATACCAATTTTTACTGTTAAAGGGTCACTAATGATGTTTCCAGTTTTCCGTTCCCTGCGGTATACCAATTTTTACTGTTAAAGGGTCACTAATGATGTTGCCAAGAATTCAACCAATCTGTCCTTTTATGGGCGGTTTACACGCAACCTTTTATAGTACGATTTGTCTGCGTCGACAAATCGTCGCAAACAAAACGTTGCAAACAAAGCGTGTCTACACTGCAACGATTTCTTGTAAGTTTTCATTATTCTAGTCGTTGTAAGTCATCATGGAGGAAATAATGCTTTGGTCAATTTTCGCTCTTTGTTTAATAAGAAAACGGCAAATTAAACATTTGAACATAAAGCATAAACAACGCTCTAGATGGTCCAGAGCTTGGTTACTAAAAAGAGACAGATATTCTCATGTTCAATTGCTTAAGGAACTACATGGTGAACCTGAAGATTGGAGAAATTATTTAAGGATGGATATTGAAGCATATAATTATTTACTAGAATATAGTAATAGTAGTCAGATAAACAGTGTTTTTCTGCTTCACAAGTTTGCGATTAGAATATTGTGTAGGCTTCAACGTCGGGATACCTGTAAACTGGCTTTTAGGCAGAATACAATTATTACAGTTTTCGACATATTATTATATAATATTATTATATAATATATACTTGAAGTTTGGTTATATGTTTATAGAGATAGGCGCACGTTTGAGGGATGCCGACTTAATCATAATTATAATACTAGAGGTCACTTAAGATTGATGCCACCACCTCATCGCACAGCTACTTACCAGAAGAGTTTTTATTTTAACTGTTTTAGATTTTATAATGTCCTAGATAATAGCATAAAAGTGGCACCTAATATTAATGTTTTTAAAAGTAGACTTAAAAAGCTGCTGTTTCAAAAAAACTGTTATAGTCTTAGTGAATTTTTCTTGTAGTTACTTCATTTGTCTGACTTTTTTCCAATTATTGTAGTGCCCTGTATTACCTTTCAATTGGAGAAATAAACGATATTATTATTATTATTATTATTATTCTTTATAAACATTTGCACTTTTAAAACAACCAGTAGATTTCAACTACTCGACAACCCTAAGTCTGCCGACAAATCGAGCAGAAGTGTTTACACGTTACGACTTGTCTGCGCAAACCGCCTAAATCTATGCCCATTTGCTCAGTCTTTCAACTCCGTCTTATGTGTTTGTGCAGTTCTAAAATTTGCGCAAATTTGCCATCTACACACATCGTTTTGCTTGTAACATTCGCAGACAAATCGTACAATAAAAGGTTGCGTGTAAACCGCCCATTAGACACTTCTCAAAAATTTTGGAAAAATTATTTATAACACTGATTCGTCTAAAGTTATTAGACTCAGTCTTGTCGCCCGCTTTGTGAATTGGAGTTACAATTGTAGTTTTAAAATGACTGGGTACTTTACCTGTTTTAAAAATTGAATTAATAATATGTACCAGAGGTTCTAGAAAAGAAACATGCGAGTATCTTATAACCTTAGAGCCAATACCCTCAACACCATGTGCACTGTTGTTCTTAAGAGAGTGTATTTGCTTAATTATTTCCTGCTTGTTTACTAATTTTAAAAACATAGATGAATTGGACTGATATTTATGCATAAAAGGTGTGGCCGGGTTTTTTATTTTTTGAAACATTTTCATACCTATTTCTATGAAAAATTTGTTACAATAATTAGCTATAGATTTGTCATCAGAAAAATGTGTATCATCAGTTTTTATTTGAATATTATAAATTTTACTTTTATCTGATCTTTCATTGGTAGCATCTGAGATTATTTTATACATCTTTCTAATGTCGCCTCTGCTATTATCAATTTCTCTCTTATAAAAATTATTTTTACACTTTTGTATAATTTTACTCAAGTTATTTCGATATGTTTTATATTTATTGTCATTATCTACGCTATAGTTTAATAAAAGTTTTTTTTTCATCTTATCCCTATGCTTAATACAATAAATTATACCATTATTCCATGGTTTAAGTTTTCTAAATTCTCTACAAACAAAAGTTTTAGTTTCTGTAGTTTTTTTTATAGTCTCGGATACAATTTGTGTGAAGGTATTAGTGGCTGTTTCAACATCTTTCACGGTTATCACACTGGACCAATCCTGAGAACTCATCACTTCTCCAAAAGTTTGAAAATGTAATTTATTTATTGTTTTTGAAACATACAAGGGAGAAATGTTGGTTCCCATAAGATTTTTATTATAAAAGTTAAACTTTACTGGGAAGTGATCCATTAAGTCACAATTAATTATAAAAGTAGAAAATTCTGTTGTTTTTTTTTTAAGAAATATATGATCCAAACAAGATTCGTGGGTTGGAGTCACACGTGTAGGACCATTAATAACATATTGATAGCCAAAGAAGTTCATAATAGAGATATATGTATTTACACTATTATTATTCTTATTAAGAATATCAATGTTAATGTCACCAAGCAAAACCTCAATATCCTTCCCAACATTGCCCTGAAAATAATTTTCAAGATCAGCGAGAAAAAAATATACATTACTGGAAGGAGGCCTTTATACACATGTAATACCTCAGACCACTATAGACAAAGCATGCCACTCATTGCCATTCATGAAAGAGGGGTTGTTGTGTTGACAAATTTCAAGTCACATTGCGATGCAACAGCGATAGAAGTAAGTCCCCCACCACTATAAGGGGTGATCAATCGGGGCGCGCGGAGAACTGGACGAAATGGAGGGGATACGTCTTGTAAAGCGCTTCGACAAGGAGTGTCGAACGTCGAACGGCGATCACAGCCGTATTGCTACTACAGTGCGTAAATTCTTATACTGTGAACATAAAAGTGTTTTTATGGCCAAATGTAAATAGCTTTGTCTATAGTGCTTGGTCTGAGTGTAATACCATAACTAGTACCATTTTTTACTAAGGTTCATTTACTAAGTGTAACATTAGACTGTGTAAGTTACAGATTCAAAATTAATGTTTAATTCTTGTTTTGCAAAGATAATCACTCCATCATTTTGATTATAGTTAGCATTGTTATAAAATGTATTGGAACCCTTTATGTTATATAATTTGTCATTGATTTGCCAACATTCCGATAATATAATTATGTCAGTAAAAAATAAATTAAAAGCTTCAATAAAAATTAGTAAGTCATTTAAGTTTTTTCGGACACTGCGTATATTAAAATGTACAAGATTCAGAAGTTTTTGTTCTGAGTTTATTTTAGAACTAATTTTATTACAATCAATACTTTCCTGATTCTTTATACGATCCAGATCATCCAGTTGCTGTAAGACATCAATTTCTTGGTTTTTAGTATCCATAGCTACCATAGTATATTTTCCTTCTCAGAATGTTTAGGAGGTATTGATAGGACGGACAGGCTGGGTCATTGGCACTGTGGTTACTATTATATTTAAGATTAAATTTATGATTAGCATTTGCACAATTATTGCATTTTTTAACTGTATAATAAATATATTCCATATTATGGTAAAGTAATGATTAGTTTTAAATTGCAGGGTTGTTTCCTAAATGCTGAAGATTGCTACGATAGAAAAACTTGTGTGGAAAAAGCACACAACCCAAAAAATAATCTCTTGTTTTGTTGTTGTGAGGGTGATATGTGCAATGCAAATTTTACTTGGGAACCAGTTCCTACTGAGCCTCCACCACCCAGCAGTAAGTAGAAGGGTTAGATAAATAGGCAAAAATCAATACCTTATTCAAGGTTTTACTTTGCTATTAAATTTATTTGCTAGTTGATATCAAGTTCAATACATTTACCATTTCTTGTAGCTGCTGTGCCCACTATCGAGGAGCCAAAAAACATATACTATATTTTGGGAGCAGTGATTGTGATCATTCTGCTCACTCCATTTGTCGCCTATATGATATTTTGGACTAAAAGGAATAAGCATTATTTCAATGGGGTAAGGAAACAATGCAATTCTGCATAATGTTATTGCGAGGCTTTTTATTAACGAAATAGAATTGATTTAAAAAATGCTGACATTTGATATTGAAGTATTTTATTGGGCTTCTCATTTTTATCATCTATTAGGCAAGATTGTAACAGGATAACACTGAAACCAAGGGTCAACCTAACATATTTTATAGATATTTTATTCCATCCCTCTAACTCTACTTTAATTTTTTTTGACAACCAGTACACAGACAACAATATACCACTTGGCCTTTTTTACAAAAATGTTTTTTCATTTTAAATTGTGTTAATACTTCTGCCTGCAGATATTTGGAAAATAGAATTTAAATGGACAGTTTAATAGTCCGTATTTAATATTTAAGAAAAATCTAGTTAGCAATCAAAATTTATTATTTTTTTGTTTCATGCTGCTTTTTAGTGGGGAGTAAGTGGTTATAATTTGTTTAAGGTAGTTGTGCTTGTGCTGTTTTAGTTCTTTGTCTCAGTTTTGCGCTATTCCTCATAACAATAATGTTTCAATACAATTTAAAGACTATTAATTAAAAAGCTAGGACAGCAAAATCACCAAACTAGGAAAGTCAACACATATCTCCTAGTAGACTATAAAAGGTGCTCTAGAGCTGGAAAGGTAAAAGAACCTAACCCTTAAACAGTAACCTATGTTACATAATTTAAAGTTTTGTATTTCGCCATACAGGGTGGCATAAAAATAAATTTCTTGTTGCGGTTCTTCTGGTTTACATTAGCAATTTGTCATGGAATACTGAAAAAATCATCATTTTCTTTGCTGACGATACCAAGTTATGCTGTTATCCATTGTTGCAAAACAAATGCTTAGACCGGGATCTGAGGCGTATTGAGTCATGGACAAGCCAGTGGTGCATGAAGCATAATGTATCAAAATGTGCAGTCTTGCATATTGGCCCAAATAACCCTTGTAAAACATATTTGCTAAATAATCTCAACAGAACAAACATATCTGGGGTTACTAATTTATTTTAATTTAAAATGGGAAGCACATATTATTAAAATGGTCAAGAAAGCCAATAGTTTAATTTTCAGGGTGCAAAAGACTATCAAAGATCACTCTTTACAGATTGTAAAAAAATTGTACACTTCCTACAGTGGCACCAGGAAAGTCCGCATCATATGGGATTTTTTTTTACTAATAGCTTTTTTCAAAATTTGACTTTGCCATCAAGTTCTGCTTCGATCGAGATGAAAATTAAGCAAAAAAATAGTAGTATAGTAGTCGCGTGATTCGCATTATCTGTCAAATTTTAATTCTTTCCAAAAAAGAATTAAAAAGTGAGGTTATTTATAAAAATATCGAAAAAAATTATTAGAAAAAGTTTTTTTTAAATGCATTTTCTAGCCCACATGCAAAATTTCAGCTGCATAAAATAATTTTAATTTTTCACCCATATTTTGTAAATTGCACCACTTTCGAAAAATAAGACTCAACGCAACCTACATAAAACTTCTTGGTTTTGACAATGCTTTATTTCAGATACATTTTCTCTAAAGTAGCGCCATATTAAATGTGTGTTTTTCTACAAAATCAAAATTGGGCTATTAAAATTTCGTCGCATGTGATGCAAAGTTATTTGTTTTTGACCCTGTATAAGGTAACTTCATAAAATAAGTATTTTTGAAAACGTAGTTTGTGTCTAAAAGTAATACACCTTAATATTAAGACAAAAAAAAAGAACACAGTGTCATCAGTAAAGTGTTCATTACGTGGAAAATAAATTTTAGTAGTGGGTAAAAAATCAAAATTATCTTATGCAGCTGAAATTTTGCATGTGGGCTAGAAACTGCATTAAAAAAACCTTTTTCTAATAACTTTTTTCGATATTTTCAGAAATACCCCACTTTTGAATTATTTTTTGAAAACAATTAAAACTTGACAGATACTGCGAATCACGTGACTACTATTTTTTTTTTGCTTAATTTTCATCTCGATCGAAGCAGAGCTTGATGTCAAATTTCGAATAAAGCTATTAATAAAAAAAAAATCCCATATGATGCGGACTTTACTGGTCACACTGTATTACGTGTCTGTGGTTTTACCATCAGATTTGTCGGATCGTTCCGCGCCTGTTCGTTTAATGTTTTAGAGGACATCTGAACGCCGTTCGTTTATCATATCGGCGAGCAACTGGAGGTACATAATTTTCGTCAGAGAATTGCGACCGATTTTTAAGAGGAAATTTTCAAAAGGCGAGAAACTTAAAAGTCTAAACTCGAATGTGAAGAATGAAGAATAAAAATGAACTCAGTTTTCGTTAAATTTACCAATCCGGCCCTATCTAATTATGTTATTTTATGAGAGTGAATCGTCCCCGATTTTGTTGGAATTGATGATCATTAAAATTTGGAACTATTTCTTCGGCAAAGTCGAATACTTCGCCATTTTCCGACCACAGCTATCATCATAAAAAAATTAACAAAATTTGTAGGTTAGAAAATCAAAGTCTAAAAACCATCAAGATCGTTCGGTAAATATCAACGCGTCTGAATACTCCGTAGTCACATGATCTAAAAATGTCCTTGCTCTGGTCTCATCTGGGCTCACGAGAGCTACGTTACCGATTTACGAATAATAACTTCGATACCGACTACGTTCCCGTTTTAAACATACTTTGCTAATTGCTTTAAAAATAAGAAAATAAATTGTAGGTGGTAAGATAGGTAGGGCCATGACACTGTGGCTCTACCATACGGAGTGCCGCTGGTACCAGGTCGACAGTAAATAATTTCTAATAGTCTAGAAGAAAAAAGGAAATTTGCTGTCCTAGTTTTTTAACGGCACTATGGTAGAGTCGATTCACTCAGTAAACCTGCAAGATGGCCGACATGTCATATGACAAAAGTCATATTCCAGCTAAATAAAATAAATTTTTGCATTTTCAATGACTTGTCATATGACATGTCGGTCATCTTGCAGGTTTACTGAGTGAATCGACTTAAGATAATATGTACATTCCAAATTTAAAAAACGCATTTTTCCTTGATATTTTGAAATTTATGAAAAAAATAATGGGTGTAGGTATGTAAGAATGGCTACAGTAAGACGTCTACCACACCGCCATGATGAACACCAATTTATTTGAATATTTTAAGATGTTTTTTAAAAATATGTATATCTCAACACTCTTGTAAATGTGAATACAATGACCTTTTTAGCTACCGACATCTGAGCCAGGCCCTTTGCCACCTCCATCGCCTATCCTGGACACAAGGCCCATTCAGCTTATTGAAATCAAGGCTAGAGGGAGGTTTGGGGCCGTGTGGAAGGCGCAATTTAAAACGGAAGAAGTTGCTGTAAAAATCTTCCCAATACAGGTAAATACAAACGAACATAATTTTTTGTTGTCATCAATAATTGGGTGTTCACCCAATAGAAGAACAAATCAACGGGCCGGGTAATCTGAGTGTTACCCTATTGCGGGGCATCAAAGTACAGTTTTACGCTTGCGCAGTAACGACGAAGTTGAGTTTCTTAAAGTTCGAAGCTTCCCGACGTTTATTTATAATGTTACGTTTTTTTTTATATCAGGACAAACAATCGTGGCAAACAGAGCAAGAAATTTTCAAACTCCCCTACATGGATCATCCCAATGTCTTATACTACATAGGCGTAGAGAAACGGGGCGACAATTTGCAGGCGGAATTTTGGCTGATCACAGCTTATCACGAGAAGGGTTCTTTGTGCGACTACCTGAAGGCGTATACCTTGACTTGGAACGAGTTGTGCCGCATTGGTGAAAGTATGGCTCGAGGTAAGTAATTCATTTGTCTGGGTAGGAAACTATTTGTTAACGCCGGCCGCCGGACAAATATTCTGGCATAATTATGACCGTAATTTCCTATTTAGAGCACTTGCTGTGGACAAGTTAGTTTCCTAGTTATTGGGGAAACTTAAAAACCATCTAAGATAATAATTTCTTGTCTCTAAAGAGTGAAATCTCTGGTATCAAATCCGAACTTGATAACAAGTAGACGGTAAACAAACCATTACTATGTAAAAAGTAACTTCAGTAAAAAATGTATTTTCTACAATTGTCTACCAAACAAATATTGATATTAAAGAAATACCCATTTTTAAAATGGTAAAGTTATATTTTTACTTTTTCTCTAGAAAAAATATTGTAATCGCGAAAATAAAATTTTTAAAGTTACGTTTTAGTGTCCCACATGTTTCCCATTTCCATCGATTTGTCTATCTGTCTGTCTGTAGACTCAATAGCTCAAAAACTACTCGACGGGGAATGACAATATTTTGTACAGTGTGACCAGTAAAGTCCGCATCATATGGGATTTTTTTTTATTAATAGCTTTATTCGAAATTTGACTTTGGCATCAAGTTCTGCTTCGATCGAGATGAAAATTAATCAAAAAAAAATAGTCACGTGATTCGCATTATCTGTCAAATTTTAATTTTTTCAAAAATTAATTCAAAAGCGGAGTTATTTCTGAAAATATCGAAAAAAGTTATTTGAAAAAGTTTTTTTAAATGCAGTTTCTAGCCCACATGCATAATTTCAGCTCCATAAGATAATTTTAATTTTTAAATTTAATAATCCAATAAAATAAAATTTAAAAATCCACTCAAATAAAGGGTCCCATTTAAAAAAAATCAAATTTTGTAATACCCTACTTTTTTGGCACACCCTGCATAATAAGGACGAAACGGCCGTCGTGGTATACCCGTCCTATGGTATCCATTGTGCTTGGATCCCTGTGTATTCCAATACAAAAGACAGTTGCACACAATAGTTATCTCTCATAAAATAATACAACGCGAAATAGGTTATAGGTTGGGCAATAGGTTGAATTACGTTAACAATTCTGAATATAATGTGACCTTCTGTTCTGACTTTATTTCAACCCAATATACTCGATCCTAGCCACATGACCATACTTTACAGGAAACCCCTTTTTATATCTCTTGTGTATTGTGTTATTGATTTACACAACCCCATATTTATATTTAGGTTTAATGCACCTACATGAAGCCATACCAGGAAAATCTCCTAATGAACCTTCTAAGCCGGCCGTAGCTCACCGCGACTTTAAGAGTAAGAACGTGTTACTGAAAAGCGACATGACGGCTTGCATCGCCGACTTTGGATTGGCCATCATGTTTGAAGCGGGAAAGTCATGTGGAGATACGCATGGGCAGGTGGGAACTAGACGGTAAGCCACATATTTTATATTGCAGCAGTCATACAGTATCTACCCGTAGAGCTCGCACTGTAAATGGCTAAGGGCATGCATGGTCAGACGCTATGATCTGGTACCTATAGATATAACAATAACAAATGAACCTATTGACATAATCGTATTCCATTCTCAAGTAAATCAACATCCAAATTACGCCCTTCCACTTTGCTTGGCAAACTTACTCTGTTAAAAGGATTAGCATGATATGGGGAATTTAAATCTTTGTGTAAAACCTTATAAAAAGTCAACGCAGCAGTGACCGCCACGACATTGGTCTAAGGCCATGGACGACATTGTTTCATTCTTGTTCCGTTTAGGGATGTCCATAGAAAATGTATCGCATTAAGAATATAGCTGTTTTCGATGCATCGATGTATATCGAACATCCATATTTCCGTTTGGTGTTTCTTTGACAGCGGTCTAAAAAAAATTTTTTCCAGTTAACCAGTTTTGTACAATACTTACTGTGTTTTTAGTATTTTGTGATATTTTTTGGAGGCTAATTAAGATTAGTCGCAAGTGTCAAGTATGCGAGAATTCGGAAAATAATAATTCTGCAGTTACTTTTCATGGGTGAGTAAATAGAAAGTTGGGTTATGTGTAGATTAGGTTTATTCCATAGTAGCAAGGTCACATTTAAAGATACTTCTACAAACGATGTTGTCAACACATTTTAATAGCGTTTATGAATGACATGTGTCATCTATAGATACCAAATCATTGGTCAGACGTTCATAAGAACACTTGTAGATTGACAATGACAAATGTGGAATGGCTCCGGGCAAATTGACGCATTTATTTCCATTGGCTCTTGTCGATGTTGTCAAGCCAACCAAAATATATAAACAGAAGAATTTTTATTTTTTTTAAAAGCTATTTTTATGATTGTGCAGCTTTACAGTTATTCGTAAAAATTAAGTATCATGATGACACGCCAATTTATATTTATTGAAAATTGAGAGAAAGGAGGATCTGGCAAAAGAGCTTAGACTGCGAGTTAATGAGCCTAATGAATAAAAATTAAGCAATTACTTGAAACAATTACTTTTTAGTAAAAGCAATTGCTTGACTAGCAAATGGTATAAGTAAAAGCAATTGCTAGGCCTGGATATGAATAAAATTTTGAAGCAATCCTCAGTAGGTACCCCAAAAAACTCTGTTTACCTAACAACATTATTGTGCTACTACACTTCTATCCTCATAATGTCTTACTTATGCTGGATATGTTTTTCAAAAATTAAATAATTTTCGACACCTTCTTAGAAAGGATTTTTTTCTCTTTTTCCCCATTTAGTTTGGTTGGTTTAGGCCTACTTTAATAACGTTTTTGAATGCTCAGTATGATTCAACCATTGTCAATTTTCTTCATGCCATGTTTCTTCTACATTTAAAATGTTTTTCTAAATTTTTACGTCCATAAAAGCTCCATTAAGGTTCTAATTTTCTCTTTTGCTAACACCATCAGCATAAAATAGATTTCTGTCTCCTGATGATGAACGTTTCTACGTTCGAAACATGTAGAGACCTTTTGAACTAGAGTTTTATTCTATTAAATTTTGTGGAGGAAGACTTTGTGTTTTTCTTTCCTTTTCATAAGTTTTTTTTGTTTGTATAGGTACATGGCACCTGAAGTTCTCGAAGGAGCTATTAACTTCACCCCAGATGCTTTCTTAAGGATTGACATGTATGCTTGTGGTCTTGTCCTTTGGGAATTAGTCTCAAGATGCAAGGTAAGAGAAACCAGTAATATCAAAATTGAGAGTTGTTACTCTAGTTGTCAATAGACAATATACACAGTGGCGTAAATTGCCCCCTCCTCCCTAGAGTTTTTTCTAAATACCTTTTAATTGGCATATTAGAAGACAATAAAATTTCGTAAGGACATTTAAAAAACTGTAATGCAATTTTATCGGGGGAGCTAATAATTGGGGGTAGCAAAATTTTTCTGAGATTTTCCATGGCCAATCTGGCTGTGTACCAACCGGTATACGCCACTGAATATTCATGTTTATTGAACTCCTCTAGGCACAGGATGGTCCAATACCAGAATACAGGTTACCCTTTGAGGAAGAAGTTGGGGCCCATCCTACTTTGGAGGATATGCAAGAAAGTGTTGTTCAAAACAAAGTTCGGCCCGTGATCCAGGAACATTGGAAGAACCACGCAGTAAGTCTAATATATTGCTTGCGCTCTTTAATGTGGAGTTCCACAAGGATTAATATTAGGTCCATTATTATTCTGAATTTACATTAATTCCTTTTCCAAATTGAACTTACAGCTATTTGCAGATGATACAACAATTATTTATTTTGCTGAAACTTTTGCAGAAATGTATTTTGACGTTAATAATGATTTAAAAATACTTCTTTCTTGCCTTCAATCAAATAAACTTACGTTATATTTTACAAAATATTCTTTTATGTTTTTAACTAAAAATAAAATAAATGCCATCATTAACCCGTTAACATTTAATAATGAAAATATTCAATATTCAAAAACGACAAGATTTTTAGGATTAGTTTTAGACGAAAATTTAAATTGGAAAGGCCATATCCAGTATATTATCAACTCGATATCTCCTTTGGTAACTGTTTTGTACAGAACTAGATATTTCATTCCTTCGAAATACTTAAAAAATATATATTTTTCATTAATGTATTAAAAATTACAATACTTAGCTTCTGTATGGAAATCTGCTTGTTTATCAAACTTATAACCATTACAAAATTGCAAAATAAAGTTGTTAAATGTGTACACAAATTGCCACATTTAGAACCAGCTGTTAATTTATACAGACCGAAAGGGTATTTACACGTTCAAAACATTTACAAATTAAAAAATTGTATTCTAATTCACTCTATTTATTTAATAGAAAAAAAATCAAACAACACTTCAGGAGAATAAGACATTACATGATCATAACACCAGACGTTGTATAAATTATCAAACTATACCAGTAAAAAGTAATTTCGGAAAAAAATCGCTTTTATATGACTGAATAATAAAATATAACAATATTCCAAAAAATATCAAAAAAATTAAAAAATTGGCAACTTTTAAAAAACAATTAAAGAGATATTTACTAAATCAAATTATTTATACTATTTTTTTAATTGATTTAATTAATGAATTAAATTGGATTAACCATTTTTTTATTGTTTTTTTAATGGTTATTATTTTCTATATTATTTTGTCACTTTCCGTGTAATGAACTGTAAAAGTTAGTTTGTAATAAAGGTATTTTGAAAGTTAAATATCTAAATAATTTTTTTTTCTTAAAATAAGGTTTTTTTTATTCAAAAATTGTATATGACTAAACTAAATTGCGTCGTTGCATTGGCCGAGAAACATTTATTTAAAACCCGAACAAATCCGAACTGGGGTAGCAAGTAAATGACAAGAAAATGTATGTTCTTGACTAAGAATTTTGTTTTTTCCGTTTAAAAGATAATATTTGTTAAATAACTTTGGATCGACTGTATGTGAGTTATTAAATTTTTGCAAGTGAGTCAAAATCGTTAGATATACTCTTAGTGTAAAATAAACAAGGGAGCCAATCTTTGATCACCTTAAATTTTCCATGGGAATTTTGACGTTCCGCCAGCCGAAGCTCCACCCTGTATAATAGGTATTTTTCTCTGTCTATTATCATTATAACTATAATCTTAATATATATATTTAAAAATAAAAACCTTATACAATTTAAAAACCATAATCATAATACACGTCATAAAAATGAAATAACCATAAAACCTAAAATTAAAATTAAAAAATTGATTTCATTAAAAAAATTTAATGTCGAAATAAAAACATGGATATTAAAAACAGACAATTTGAAAGTATTTTTAAAAATGCTCTAATTAATTAATATTGTTTTGAATAATTTATATCTTAAGTAGGTAATATTTGTTACTTAAAAATTTTAAATTATTAATTTTATTATAGGTAATATATTTCTTCAAAAAGAACTGCGTTTATACTATAAATTAACATTTTTACTTTAAAACTTAATTTTTAATGCATATTTATGATTTATGATTTTACATACTAAAACAAAAAATAAGATTTGCCCCTAACAAGCTCAGCTTCATGGGATTGAAGAATAAGTTTATCGAAGACAGCATAAACATATTTATTATATTATTAAAGTCGAAAAAAAAAAACATGGATATTAAAAACAGACAATTTGAAAATATCTTTAGAAATGCTTTTATTAATTAATATTGTTCTGAATAATTTATATAAGTAATATTTTTTACTTAAAAATTATAAATTAAAAATTTTATTGTAGGTAATATATTTCTTCAAAAAAAAACTGCGTTTCTACTATAAATTAACATTTTTACTTTAAAACTTGATTTTTAATGCATATTTATGATTTTACATACTAAATCAAAAAATAAGATTGGCCCCTAACAGGCTCAGCTTCAGGGGATTGAAGAATAAGTTTATAAAAGACAACATAAAAATATTTATATATTATTAAATTTTAAATAAACTTATTATTATAATCGAGACTATAATAATACCGAAACATACTCTGTAATGTACCTTTGATTTTAGGGCCTAGCTGCAATGTGTGACACAATGGAAGAATGCTGGGATCACGACGCAGAAGCGAGACTATCAGCATCGTGTGTCATGGAACGGATAATGGTACAAACCCGGTTTCAACAGCCCCCCGTGATGAATTGGCGGATCGAGAACGACTCGCCTTTTACTCCTTTAAAGGATAACAGCATGTAGAATAAAATGTAAGTAAATACTTTTTTGGTTTCCGTTAAAAATGATAACCTATAGGCGATGGTATTTTCTTTGCCGTCTGTACCATATATATTTACCTCTAGATAAGCAAACAACAATGATCTGCTAGCTATAGATGAAGCAATAACAAACAAACCTATTGCCAAAATCGTATACCATTCTGAAGTAACTTTTGTCGCAAATTGCGCCCCTCCACTTTGTTTGCCAAACGTACCTCTTAAAAGTAGGTATTAACACTCTTAGAGTACCAATATATAAATTACGGCTATAACAATATTTTAAAAGTAATAATAACAACACTTATTTAATAATTTTACATATTATTCATCCCTAAAGCCATAAATCTACAGGTTTTACCTTCCAGAAGAGAAAAAAATATGACGTTATGTGGTAAATTTAAATCTTTGTCTAAAAACCCATAGACATTTCCCTTAAAAATTATGCAGTTTGGCAACACAGAAGACGTAGCGTTCCTATTGGTCAGAAGAGAGCCTGCCTTTTTTCATTCATAATTTCTTTGACGTGTGGTCCACAGAGAAATTAAGGGTTTAGTTTGGTCGTTCTTCGTTCGAAAGTTGTTTGAAATTTATTTCGGTTTATCGGTTTTGTGTATTAATTGCTGTGTTGTTAGTGTTTTGTGATATTTTTTTTTAAACTAATTAATATGGGTCACAGGCTTGAAGTGTACAAGACTGCGAAATATAATAATAATAATTCTGCAGTTACTTTTTATAGGTGAGTACATAAAAAGTTGGGTTATTTGTAGGTTAGGTTTAACTATTCATAGGCGTGGGTAGGTGGGGAAAAATAATTAAAACTTTACATTTTTATTTTATTAAACGTATTATTTATTTAAGGAACATTATGGATAGACTGTATAGGTATAACTTTTGCAAATGGTTTGGCTTATTGAATTCTTTAAACAACTCAGATACACTCTTAGTCTAAAATAAACAAGGAAGCCACTCACCTTTAACCATAAACGTAATTTATGACGTTCGTGGGTTCGTGCCTTTAACTCTTCAATTTTGCATGGGATTTCATAATATGTTGTAGGTACCAGACAACCTACTTATTATTTGTTAAAAATACTTTACTTGGATATGTAAGTTAATTCCTGTAATAAACTATAGTTACTTGAGAATAAAGATATATACCTACCTAGAGGTACCTATGATTATTATTATATGCTGGTTTTATTTCTAAATTTTTTAACATTAAGTTTAGAAATATAACCGTATCAATAAATTGCATTTTAAAGAACAATTTCCATAAAAAACTGTTAAAGTAGAGTTTTCACTGCCAGAAAAATTAATCCCTGGCTAAATTGAAGCTTGAAACTTTATGTTAGCCCACATAAAAGTTTAGGAATATAACTGTATCATAACCAACAAATTCTATAAAAACCTTATTTGGGTCTTCGTACCTTACGTAAGTCAAAAACTGTTAAATTGGGGTTTCCATTGAGAGAAAAATTAAATCCCTGGCGAAATTGAAGCTTTTAACTTTATGTTATCCCACATACAAATTTAAAAATGTAACTGTATCATAACCATCAAATTTCATAAAAACCACTTTTGGGTCTACGTACCTTATGTAAAGTCATATATGGGGATTTCCTCGACAGTAAAAATGTAATATCTGACTAAATTCAATTAGTTTATGTTGAACTGTAGGTATTGTATTTTTCCTATAGATAGGTATAATATGAAGAAATAAAACAAAAAAAATTCTGTTGTAAATATGAGTGACAGAATCCTATTTAAAGTTGCGTTTCAGTTAATTTAGTATTTTCAAGGTTTGAATAGGTAATTGTAATATTATATAGTTTTTAAATCTATTTTGACACTTTATCTTTAAACCATATAAACTCATGTTTATTATTAGGTAAAGTCGATTCAGCCAGTAAACCTGCAAGATGGCCGACATGTCATATGACAAAAGTCATATTCCAGCTAAATAAAATGGATTTTTCCATTTTCAATTACTTTTGTCATATGACAGGTCGGCCATCTTGCAGGTTTACTGGCTGAATCGACTTTACCTACCTTAAATTATAATATTTATAGAACAAAACTTTCAAAATAAATTATTATTATTATATGGCAATATTAAAGCGGTAAAACCGATAGACTATTGCATCAATTGTTTTAGAAGGTATCACATGTTAAATTTTCAAGTCCAGTCCTGGAATGCATGCCATGCCAACTTATAAAAGTTTAATAGACCAAAATTGAAAGAGTGTCACTTGACTTTACCTCCATCTTGCGAGAGTATTCGAAATTTTGACTTTACTTTTCATTTGCTGCTTTTAAACAGCTAAGCAAAATCTTTGCTTAGCTATGTTAAAGAAACTTTGCGAACAACTTCGTATAGTTCGTAGGTATGATGGGAAATAAAGAGGCATTCTGCTTGAGCGCGGCTAGGGGGAAGAAAAAATTATTGTTGTGCTTTTTCGCTATTAAAAAGTACCTAACGTAAAAGGAGCTTTTCCTTTAAATTTCAATAAAACCGTAAAAACCGTGTTTTAAGTATACATAGTGTAATTATTTTTAGGTCAGCTTAGTTCACCAAATGTTATAATTATAGCTATCCAAAGTTTCTCTTATAATAATTATTACAATAAATAGTTATTAACTTACATTAAATTTTACTGCTCCGCGGACCATTTTTTCTATCATACATTAAACTTTACTATTCTACAAACCCTTTTTTTCACAAACGTTAAAAAATATTTGATTTCAGATTGGATAATTATATTTTATTGTGAACCCTGACACGAGACGCCGCTGTGACCATATGATAGCGCATAGTAACGAGGTAAAATTCTAATGGCAGCAACGTAATCCCCACTCCCGGCCGGGGGGAAGTACTTCACCTCCTCTCACCTATAAACGATTTTGGCAGCAGATTTATATAGCGTTTATGAATGGCGTGCGGCATCTATAGCTAGCAGATCATTGGCAAACAATAATTACGAAAGTGACAAATTTATGGCCTAACGAATGTAAACAAAGCTACACACGATTAGACATGCGCACTGCAACATTATTATTTGACGAATGGGAAAATAGACAGGATCGGGCTTTAAAATTTAAGTTCTTGCTCAAAAAATTGTAAAAGTTGACCTTCAATTTATTTTTACGTGTAAACAGCTAAAATTTGCCCCGAATTCTTGCCAAGAAATTGGATTTTTTTCTCAATTTTTGAAGTTGGGAAAAAAGGTAGTGATTTCTGGTATTTTAGTAATTATAAACCTATCAGATTCTAAGGATGGAAAATTGTTTGTCGTCGCGTTTTTAGTTCAAAAAGGAAGAGAACAAGTCAATTAAACTAGTCTTATAAAACCAGCAAAATAACCAATCTACGGTGTTATCGCGTGCCTATCCTCAAGTCAAATATTAGTTGGTATATAACTTGTATTGATTTTTACAATTTGGCAAAAACTTGGGTACATGTAAAACATTTCAAGCACTTTTTCTTTTATATAATTTAAGTATAGAGAAAACTTTCTTTTAAACCTTTTGAAGCAATATATTGCCCGATAAAATATACCAAAACATGCATCGGGATAATCTGTCTTGGTGTGTGTTTCTTCTCTTTATTTTCATACCTTGTTTGTGTAGCCTAGGCATAGTTTGATGTGTTTAAATTGTTATACAGTATGTCTCCGTAAGTAGGAACCATATGGAAAACTTTTTATTATTAATATTACGAAAAAAAGTTATTCTTCATAAAAAGTACTGCATGGTCTAAAACCTAAAATGCAACTATCAGATATTAAATTCTTCTAGGCGTATACGAGGTTTGTCAAAAAATATGAACTTGTGTCTTTGTATCTTAAGGTTCCTCAAAGGGACGCCATATTTAATAAAATAAGAACTTTCAATCTCTTAACCAATTTTTATTAATTTTTGATTTTTGTGACATAAATCATCACATACATTTTAGTATGCTGTTTAAGGTTGTAGGAAACTACTTTCTAAATTTTAAAGCGAAATTTTAACATTTTGAGGCTATTCAAGTGCAGTCAATTGGAACAAAAATACATGTTTTATTTTAAATTATATTTTTATTAACTTCAAGTTCAGAATAATAAAAAGAAACCAATAACTCTTAAATTAACATTACTCATTCCTATTTTTAAAGAAGTTTTTTTTTCAAAACATGGCAATATTAAAAATTTTTAGGGCTTTGAGAAACCCCAGAATATTAAAATCTGTCAGCCAACTTTTGACACTTTTTTTTTGCTTACTAATGCGCATATTTTAACAACTATGTCACACTACTTGGAGTAAAACAGTTTTTTTCGTTCCACACTAATGCATATGCATTTATATTGCAAATAACGCATACAAATAATAAATTGTGTAACTAACACAATAAAAATACTAGAAATAAATACACATACTTACGTTTCAAAAAAGAAAAAATAATTTTTTCATCGTAAATGGGTGTAATTACATATTTAAACGTGGTTTTTAGTTCTGATCAATGTTTTTTAATAACAATTTTCGATATTGTCAAAAATAATATATGCTCTTGGGCAAAATTCTTATTTTTTTGACAAACCTCGTATACGCCTAGAAGAATTTAATATCTGATAGTTGCATTTTAGGTTTTAGACCATGCAGGACTTTTTATGAAGAATAACTTTTTTTCGTAAAATTAATAATAAAAAAGTTTTCCATATGGTTCCAACTTACGGATACATACTGTATATCAAGATACATAACTACTCCATACTTACTGAAAATACGAAATATCCAGTATTTTTCTCCTATTTGGGCATAATAATATCATACAACGGCTGTTACTAGTCATTGTTTATATTATCCGAGTCACTAAAAGCAGAAACACAATTCACTAAACTACGCAAAAACTAGAAATCCACAATAAACAACAAGGAATCCACAGAGAAAACTTAAAACACTAAAATAGCGCCGAGCCGGTTCTGAAGTGTATTTTAATCGTGTCGCTAAAGAAGGCAATGACCGGTGAGCCGTGCGCTCGGACGTATCTTTTCACCCATTAAACTTAACTGTTGTTTGCGCACGAGATAAGCTCTTTGTATCTGAAGGTAAATGTCTATGGTCTGTACGCAGGGTAACTAACACTGAATAGGGAAATTATTATTCATTTCAGATTACTCCAATATATGGCAGCTGACAAATTCCGTACCTGCATCGCTAACAATAGAGTACCTGCGCAAATGCAGTTTGTGTCTTAGTTACCACACTTGCCTATGTTCACACATTGTACACACACATTAACACAAAATGCGTTTTATTACTTTTTCATAGAGGCAAATTTTCATAATACCGATTAGTTTCCAGATAATATACTGTACAAACAGCATTTCAACGTTAAATAATAGCGAGATATTGAGTATTTTGATGTTCTTCCGAATTAAAACTCTGACTATAAGTTTGACATATTATACCAATGTGCCAATAGACAAACACTATATTTATAAGAGTATGTTTCCCAAACACGGTAAAGTCGCCACAGTGGATCTTTTCCCGTGCGTCATCACTTTTACGTCATCAAAATCGTATGAATCAAATCAAAATTACGAGACGAAAAAAGTCAAAACTAAGTCTAAGTTCATAAAATGGACGTGCCTGCCTACCGTTTGACGTACCTACATAATATCCCAAAAAATTATTATTTATTTTAAGTTTTGCCCGGCATTCTCTATTATCTAAAAGAAATTGACGAACATATGTTATTACACTTAATACTATTTTTAAAGCTGAAAATCTAGAAAAGTTTGGTGTTTTATTGACTATTAAAATCGCAAAAGTCAAATTTTTGACATCCTTTCATTTCAGGGAATTTAGCCACTGCCGTAAACTTTTCAAAGAACTTTCACGGTTAGAATATTTAAAATAAATAAATTAGGTATTATAAAAATCCATAAATACTTACCGCCAAAACAGATGGTGGGCATAATTAGCTCTGAAAAGAACTATTTTTAGAAAAAGGAACAGTTTTAAGGCACTCAAATTTACAAAATACGAATTAGATTGGCAGATCAAAATAGGGTTGACAATGACGTTTTAAAATACAACGGTAGTCAGCTAAACAAATAAGAAAGTAATTAATTGACGTTTATAGTTTTATTCTTGTCTAGCACGTTATATTATTGCGGAATCTTGGAGACGTTCTTTTATGCTTTTATTCAAACTTGTTACTGTAATAAATAAGGATGCAGAGTTATTAACCACGTTGAGTCCTGATCGTTGATTGATGACGCATGGGCAAAGATCCACTGTGGCGACTTTATGTTTTTTTTTATACAAATATGACCTTTTATATTTTTACTTTTTTGCTGAAAGTTTTATAAAGGTACGATGAATGGTAAGCAATTTTAGAAACACTTATAAGGAATTATGACAAAACTATATAAGGTTCTTTTTTATTGAAATAATAAAGTATTTTTGTTATTTATTTAGATATCTTTCTAAAACTGTATATATAAATACGTAGGTTATATGGAGAAAATATTTATGTATTATCTGCTGTACTCCCAAATAATGGTTACTAAACCGGACATGATGTTATTTTTTTAAATAAAAGTAGAAAAAAAACTAAAAAAAAAGCGTAGTGTCGTTAACTTTTTATTCATCTTAGGCCCGCTGCTCACTTTCCGGACCGGGTATCCGCTACCGCCTATACGGCAGCGAGGAATTTGATATTATATATTAAAGCTTTCACACTTAGTACGGACCAACGCGCGACGTGAAGAGTTCACACTTATTATTGAGAGACGGGACCGGATTTAAACTTACCTTAATATAAAATACATTTCCCGATCTGGGTAGCCGGTACCGGATACCCGGTTCCAGCAAGTGTGCAGCGGACTTTATTCTACATTAAAAAGCCAAGATGTAGTAAGTGTTTAGTTGTGACCTTTTGTGGTTTTTTGTGTATATATGGATTGTTACGCCGTAATTGTGAATCGTTTTCGAGAAAAAATATTGCAATCTCAGACGAAAATGTAAAAGAGACACCCATTCAGAAAGCGGTCATTGTTTTCATAACAAGTTATTTTCGAACGGCAATCACGCTGCAAGTAGATCCCTCACTCATATGAGGAGAGAAGGCGTTAAATGCGGGGGGGATTCAGTCTGGTACAGGAAAATGGAGGAATACCATTTGCGAAGATAACGCGATAGCATGTTTATGGCCATTGATGAAAGATTGGAAAGCAGCACAGTAGAGCAGCAGTCTTAAACTGTTTACTACTACGTAGTGTTACTTCTTGGAGTGACCGCTGTATATCCTGTCCCGCTGTCAAATGTAAACAGCTCTGTCTTTCTTTTGCTTTTTAGTTTATGGTTGCGATTATGTTGTAAATATTTGATTAGACGGAATAACTGTCAATCTTATTACTATAAATTGTTTATATTTAACTTTTTTTTAAATTTAAAATTGATATTATTAATCAATCAGTTTAAGAGAATTTAATTTAATTGTAACTGCTGTTTTAAACCTAAATTTTAATTTGATACTTTCGTTTTTAAATTATAATGATCCAAAATATATCTTTTTATTAATATTTTTTAAATTGGACAAAGGACATGTTTTGATTTCATTTTTCAATCGAAAAATATGTAAATTCTACGCTGTTGATTTGTGGCAGAGTGTTTCTTGAAAAATAAAGCACATTTATCGTAATATACACTAATCTGTGGTTAAACTTTTATCCGCTTTTAAAAATTTCCTATAAGAATTCGTTCTTCCTTGAGCCATATAATATATAGACTGTCTATAATATAATATGGTTTCTGTTTTAAAATGAATTTAAATTCTATATGTTCAACCAGCAAATTATAATATATGCCTGTATGATATCAATTTTTACCATTAATTTTTTTAGTTTTCTTATAATGTATGGAGGAAAATACTTGATGCGTTATATTATAAAAATCAATGTTTTTTTTTAAATATAACCATCAATAATTATTGTCACTCCGTTATTCAATTGTTTTACCCCAAGGTTTATGTTATTTACGTTTCCTCAGCCTGAAATCATATACATACATATTAAGCTATTTTGAAAATTTTGCATTTTGGTTACTATTTATTAGGTCCCAAAACTACAACACACTTTTTAAAAACACTCTACTGCATTTTTTCAGTATATTTATGTTGTGTTAAGACCCAATTCCTTCACAATTATTTTGTTTAGTACGTATTTAAATTAAAGTTATTGGGATTTCCACCATTTTAATGATAAAGAACACTATTTGATCAAAAACGTTCTTAACATTCTATACTAGCAGTGGAAAAATTTTAATACTTTTTTAAAAGTTTTTCCAGCGATGGCGGCATAAGATTTAGAATTTTTTGGCCTAGTAGTGGGTTTTATCATTATAATATTAGTATTTTATTAATAGTAGTACAATGACAGATTTAAAAAGAAAAACGTACTAAAAGAAACAGCGAAGCAATAAAATTTTGAAGAAATCAACATTACATGTTTTTTAACTATAATGTTTTTAATAATCGTCTCATTTGTCATTAGACTCGGAACTTATAATTACTAGGTTACCAAATTTTGACAATAACAGCACAAGAATAAGAGACCACAATGAAATTTGGTCATACATCATACTTTGGTTGATAACTTAAAATATAATATACGTAGGATGTCCCAATAGAGCTACAAAGTAAAATAGCTCATTTAGAACTAAAAACAGGCAAACATTTTGTTAATGAAAATTTCACAAAGCCTTAAGGTGTACGCTATACGTATGTTAGTGTACAGGTTATCTAGGTTTTTATGGCTATTTTTAATTCTGGAGATCGAACTATATAAGTCTAGTTGATGTAATCGTTTTCTTATTCCTATTTGAGATATTGACATTTAAAAAATATTATTTTTAAATTAGCAATATTTCTAGACGGCTAGTTTTAGTTATAAGAAAGCACACAATACCTTCATTTGATTTTGGCCCTAGAAATCAAGACGATACACTAACTACTGTATGCCGAAGCACATAAATTCTCTCTCTGTAAGGAAATCTAGCGCCCATAAAAATATGGGGATTCAAGCAATAAGATTTTATTGTTTAAATATTGGAGCAGTTTAAAATCCATAAATATGGTAAATGCATTGTTTTAGAGTATAATTTGCACCAGTGAACATTATTACTGTAGGAATGTGCTTTAAATGACTTACAAATTACGTTATGGAATGGAATGAGGTATTACTGTAAATAAATATCGTTCTTCCTTTGAAAAAATATAATGGTAATAAAATGTTTTATTGTAAATGTAATAATAATGTTTTATTATCGTAAAAAACAATTAACATATAACAAATATAATATTCTAGTATAGTGTGGTTGTTTAAGTGTGCAACATATGGGCATTTCTTTTTATTACCGATTTCTCAGAAAATTTTATTCTTGATAAAAGTTGGTGCATGTTAGATAATAATATTAGGTGCACTTGGAATGGTTGCAAGTCAAACGGCGTACATGGTAGGTCAAAAAATATAAAATTTTTACAAGAATAAAGTTTCTTAATAAACATTTAAAATACAAATTTTGCACTTTAAATGAGAGTTTTTTAATTAGCATATTATCATTACCTACTAATGTGTTATCGTGTTAAAAAGAATTTGTAGGATATTTTAAAGTTGTGTTTAATGTCGTTGCAACAAACATGAAGTTTGTGATTCCTTCATAAATTAAAAAGTCAAGTTAATTTTACAAATATGCTTCAATTTGAGCAAAAATCTGTAAAATTGATTTGATTTTGATTAATTTTTGAAGTTTTTATGGTAAATATAAAAAAATTCAAAATTTTTTTGGAAATTATTAATGTTTTCAAAAAAAAATTATTTTTATTCTAGAAGGTCACATTTTTGAATCTCTGCATAACTTTTAATTCTAAACCACTTTTCGTAATAACATTTTGCTGAATTTTCTTAAATAGGGGTACTTTATTCTTGTACAAGTTTTATATTTTTTGGCCTACCCTGTATGCCGGTTGACTTGCAACCATTCCAAGTGCACCTAATATGATTATCGAACATGCACCAATTTTTATCAAGAATAAAATTTTCTGAGAAAGCGGTAATAAAAAAAATTGCCCCTATGTTGCACACTTAAACAACCACACTGTATATAAATGCCCGAGCTAAAAATAAAAAAGCAACAACAGTCACAGAACGAATAAAAGTAAATTTGCGCGCTTTTTACAATGTATGAGGCTAGAACCGTCTATCACTTGTGACGCAATGCAGCGGTGTTCAAATTTCGGCTGGCTAATCGGCATACAGATAAGTGTATCGTAAAGAATTTCATAAAGTACCTATAGTAACTTAATTTGAAACAATGTATCACTATTTATTTATGTCAGGTCAATTCTTCTGTTTGCATTTTTTTACGTTGTCGCTCTTTTGGGGAATCCCGTATGTATGTGCCATAATATCAGATAAAAAATATTCCTAAGACTGTGCAATTTATGCGTGCAAATTATATTTTATCGGACTACAATGCAGGATGAACCCTGGAAGGTAAAAAAAAAGTTTGATGTAAAAGTTTTTCGGCTGCCTTTTTTTGTCTGCGATAAGGTGACGCCTGACAGCACTACTTTATCGAACAGTCCGTAAAGTATTGCTTTACTAGTAGCGCGAAAGCCGCCGAAAAACTAGTTTTACTTCAAAAATTAAAATAAATAAAATATACATTATTGGACAAAAACAAAATTTTATTGTTGTTTATCTTTAACGAATTTGGAAATTTCAAATTATTAGATGTTAAGTTGTTGATTGCTCAGAAGTGTGGCTGTTTTTGGTAAATTAAGGACAAGCGCCGATGATTTTGACACCTAACTAGAAGCTATTATATATATATTAGTCCATCATAGTCTACTGATGTTTATTTATATCAAATATTTGAAGAAGAAACACATATCCTGGTTTTAAAAGAAATTGTGAAGGTAATAAGGTGCTTTTTAAGGCGTGGACGCTAAATAATATACATATTACGACTTTGTCTGGTAAAACATTTAAGTTATTTGTTTTTTTTCTTCTAGAAATGTTTATGTTATTTTTTCTATTAGTATTTATGGTTAGGTGACAAAACCGTAGGTCGTTAATAAACAGGTGTCATTGAGAAATTGAAAGACTGAGAAAATGTTCTGCTACTCAGGTTTTTACAAGTAATTTTCTACCTTTTTCAATTTCAGAAATAAATTTTAGTTAGAGAAAATTGCTTTGACAACATACAACCTTAATTAGGCATTTCTGGATCATATTAAAACCATAGGCCTTTAGGTCAGTAAACAATAATCACGAAGTTGGAAAATGTATGGCTTGGCGCATGTAAATAAAGTCCAGTATACATTGTACATGCGCACTGAAAAATTCTCCCTTAACGAATGGGTTTGAAAATTTGAAATGTACGTTTTCCTATAAGCTTAAGGCTGGTGTTCAGAGTCGTTGAAGGCTACCTTGGCCATATTTTAAAATATTATGGAACCAAGTGTGCCTTTCAAACATAATATGAAATTTGAGCTAGGCCGATTACAATGCTGATGTGTAATTTTAGTGCCTAAAGAACTCGGACCAATAATTAAAAAAAAAAATTGGTTTACACTTGGATTAACATAAACATAATTACTTTAAAGGTTATATATGTTTTCTGTAAGCTTTTATTGAGATTAATAAGAAGAAAGTTGTAAAAATCTGAGGTACTGCAGTTTAGTAGTATGAAAACTAAAAAAAACATATTATATCGTCTAATTGGCTTTAACTCTATTTTCTTATTGTTAGATTTTGTCGTAGGTTTAAAATTTAGAATATATCTTGACCTCTTAAGGTTCCTTTTGTAACAATTTTAAGAATAAACGTAAAAAAATTGAAAAAAAAAGGGTTTTCGTCAGAGAAGTTAGAAACAAAGGATTGTATAAGGATATACTTCTGCATGTTTTATGATGTCTATTTAAAGATGTTTATGTTTGCTTTATATTATTACTAAATCTGAAATTATTAGGTTTGTGGTTTAAATGAAAAATGTTAAGAGTTTAAAAGTAGATCAATATTAGATGTTAAGTGTATCCAGTGAAAAGAAATTTATATTTTTGTCAGTTTTTTTTTTCATTATTGGCTTGGTATTTAACACATCACACACACACGCTTGTAAGATCTGTGATTTCGTCACCTTAGTTTAATATAATAAATATACAGGTTTCCTTAATATGTAGTTAATGTAGCACACTACCAGTTTTCCTGTAGAGTATCCAAGACAGAAGGATCTGGAGCAGGTTACATTAATAATTACAGATCTACAAAGGCGATATCGGTTACACTTATATTAATTTGTTCTTAGTCAATATAGTATCAAATAAATATAAACAAAATTCAGAATAAGATAACTTCCCTCAGGTAAAAAACAATAGGTATCCCACCCCGTTGTCTTGCCAATAATGTTTCACTATAATAATTTTAGAAATAAGTTATTTTTTCCTATCAACCACTACCTCTTCAATAGAAGTTATGATTAATATAACTTATACTGATCTCACTTTTTTTTAGTCACTTTTTTAGTCTATGTTGCCTTAAATACTTTACATTTATTTTTAAAAAAATTAAAATAGAATTTAAAGTAATTGTTTGGAAGGCAGATACGAACAGCTGTAAAACACAGTTATTTAATTATATATACATTTAAAATAATTTTACATAATATAATAAACTTGCAAACATTTATAGGTTATATTAATCATACATAATTAGTTTGTTTTTCTCTTCGTTTTCCAATTTAATTGCAATATTTTGGTGCTTGTATAAAGGTGTGTTTCTCGTTGTATAAAGTTGTTTTAACTTACACATATCACTAACTCTTTTTATACATTGTGTAATATTTAATTATTATCGAATTGTTTAAGGCGGGAGTATCGACAGGCTTACCAACCTATTTCGCGTAGATTTATTGATTTTTCTGTTGCACATAATTTAAATAAAATCAATGCAGTCGTCATATTCTATAGGTAATAGTTGACATAATATCATAAATATCAAGGTATTTCATAAATTATTTTAGGAGAATTTGTATGGCTGAAAATATTTGGTGATATATTTTTAACCTATACCCTATTTAGCGTTATTTGTTTACTGTATTAGTTATTTAATATCTGACAATTACAAAAATTTCAATTTATTTTTCAAAATGTCTATTCCAAACTAACTTTTACAGTTCATTACATGGAAAGTGATAACATAATATAGAAAATAATAACCATTAAAATTTTTTTTTAAAATGCAAGTTAATCCGATTTAATTCATTACTAATATCAATCAGTATAAAAATATGGCCTCGCTGCCGCTGAACCGGCAACAGCGTATTATGCTGCTTACGATGCAGTGATTCCCATCTTTCCGAGACGTTGACCACCTGTTGTTCTTTGCCGCGTGGCATTTTTATTTAGTTCCGATTTCTGATTGAACGGATCAATATTTTGCTGTTTGTTTTATGAAATAAAAATGTTACAATGCCAAAAATAAAGAATCCAGTTTGGGTTAACTTTGATTTAATTAACAAGCCCAGTAATTCTGGGTTTTAAGTTAAGCCATAGTTAAAAGCAAAAATATATGATGTGTTCATATTCATAAACTTGTATTTTTTACCTACATTTTACATTCCTAACATAGGAGTACTAAAAAAACTTGTTATTGTGATAGCAACTAGCAACTATCATTGAATAGACTTGAAATACAAGTTTAAGGTTTATAACATGTTTATATTAAATTAAGTGATTTTGAATTTTTAAAATATATCTTTACAGAAAACAGATGAAATAATTTAAAAATAATTAAAAATATAAATAAATATCCAAATTTGGATATATATCGATATATATCGGATATTTGGATATTTATATAAATATGATATTTGCCTACCCTGCCCTGAAGTGTTATGTTTGATTTTTTTCTTTTAAAATAATAGAGTGAATTAGAATACATATTTTTAATTTATAAATGTTTTGAACGTGCAAATACCCTTTCGGTCTATATAGATTAACAGTTGGTTCTAAATGTGGTAATTTGTGTATGTATACATTTAATAACTTTATTTTGCATTTTTTGTAATGGTTTTAAGTTTGATAAACAAGCAGATCAGTTATGCATTGATATGACAATAATGTTAAACAAAATATCAACCAGTATTTTTCGCTATACAATTCTAAACTAACTTTCCTTTATATTTATTTTATGTAAATTATAGAAATGCAGTCGACATTGGCCCGAAATAGATAATAGGTTGTCGAGCATGTTGATCCCAGTAGCAGATTATGGAGTAGAAAAATATACTTTTAAATATGGCGTAAGATGTGTAAAACATTAGTTTACGCTAGGAAATTATTTGAATGTCGTTACACAAAATACATAATCTTACAAAAAACGCTCATTATACACTTAGTTAACAATCAATACATATAAAATTAAATCAATACGAGTACAAATCTTAAGCTAGCTATAACAGAACTTAATATCTGGTTTATTAAATCATTCTGAACATGAACCTTCATCAGTTCATTTTACCTATATCATTAACTTATGAACCAGTTTTAAATTTGTAATACTAGTTTGGGTTTTAAAAGGGCACTAAAATATATGTAGGATAACCCAATAGTGTGTGGACTAATAACTTCCATATTTCTAAATTAATTTTTAATCAAATTTGATTGTTAATATCGTGCAATCCCCCATAGAAATCGTAGCTGAGAACTAACCCTTTTTTAGATTCAATATTTTAATATTTCTTTTAATACTGGTCTCAAACTCTGAACTCGAGGAAGACGCTTCAAACAGTTATATTATAAGATTAAGCGCCATCTATTGTCGAATTTCGACACTTCAAAAGCATATCCGCACCTCCAACAAACCTATATGTATAAATAAGTAAAACGTTGAGAGTAAATTCCCTGCAAAGATACAAGTCAACAATTACAACTTCAGATTTCATTGGTTTTCGGTCCAAACCGATAGCCTATGGGCTTTTAGCGTTGCCTAGCACTCCTGTAATAGGGTCCTTGCACAACTTTTTTTTCGTTAATTTAACTCTATGGGTTCATACATGGGCCTTTTTTTTTCTTTTTCAAAAATACTGCCTTGATTTTCAGATATATTAAAAATAAAATGTCCTATTTTAAATGCGCGCCAAAACGCCTACTTATACGTGACGTCAAAAATCAGTAATTAGCAATGTTGCCAATAATGCCGTTAGTACAATTTAATTCACGTACAATCAAATGTACTAAAGTATATAACCTTACTTTTTATTATTGTTTATTTACTTTTGTTATTTTATATATGCGTGTTAAAGTATGTATATGCTGCATTCAAATTTACCTAATAAAGATATAATTCACTACATTTGACAAAAATAATGAAAATAAAATCGTTTAATATTATGAATATACGTACCTATCAGTTTTCACACCACTAATTTCTGCAGCGTTAAAGAAATCACTGTCAGAAAAAAACTGTGCAATCATAAAAGCATCTACTTTTGGCAAATTGTTTGAGTCTGCTTTAATAAAGCCAGCTTCAGTCATAAGTTAAATAATTAATTAACAACAACGAAACGTTTTATTGACAGTTCAAAGCAAACCTAACCACAAATCACAACAAAAACTTTATTTTTGATTGTTATTACAGCTACAACGATCGGACAACACTCGCTACTCGAAACCGCCGGCGACCAAAGTTTATAAAGACTTGTTGAATATTATTCCAACTATTTATAACAAATTTTATATTCCATAATAAAAATAATAATAAAATTCAGTCTGTATTCACTGACAAAGGTATCCTCTCTTTAGTATATGGTATCCCTAATGCACAAAATATATCAACTTTAAATGCCTTCTTAAAAAGCGTACTTTTTGGAATAAAGTAATGAATACAATGTTAGGTTTATTACTTATTCCTGTTCTTTTAAAATCGGGTAACATACTTTTAAGGTTTAAGGCCACTATACCGGTGCTGGAATCGTTTGTTTGAATTTTACTTTACCATGATGCCAAAGTTAATTGATCGAAAACCTGAAAACATATTTCCATCCGAATAATGTTTATTTCACGGAAAATTTATTCGTTAAGTTATGATACCTAGGTATCTTCACATTTGAAATTAAAGGTAGAACTTTAAAGGCTAATTGCAACTTAATATTTAAAGTTTTAACTATACCTCTTATAATGAAGTAGTCGACGAAATAGTACAATACGATTAGACACAATACGCAACGTTTGGCAACCGCGAAATAGTACATTTCTTGTCAATCAATTTGGCAACGTTTTACTGATTAGTGACGTAAACCAATCAAAATCGTTTCCGAACACGTGTTAATATTTTAAATTTTAATCATGAATATTTTAAAAACTACTTGGATATAAAGCAAAATATTTTTTACGTGTCCGTTATTTTTCCATTTACTATGAAAATATATTAAAATTTCGTGCAAATACCCTATTGCAACTTGGATTTTATGAAATAGGAGCACCACCAACAGGCTGGACTAATAACTAATTTAATCGAGGAGAGTATTTTAAAATAGTACCGGCGCTTTAATATGTATCAGTGTCAAGTTCTTCATTTTATTTTTAATTACTATTGTGTTATTTTTATATATTAAAATAACGACATATTTAAAAGTAAAATAACATAAGAAACTTGACACTATGACACTGATATGATCGTAACAAAATTATATAAACGAATATTTTTTTCAGTTTTTTATAAGCTTGCACCTTATTTAAATTTCCTTGTTCACAAAATCCTGCGTTCATTGTTGCACAACCTGTCACTGCTCCTATTTTAGGCACGATGACCAAACATAACCCTTTTACATGATTAAGTTAATAACAATCAGAAAAATACTTTGAAACGCTAAGAATTATTATACAATGCCCGAACAAACCCAAATATTTAAATCAAAGCCCGAAGCGCTAGTATTGCAGGCTCAGACCATAGTGCTTGGTCTGAGATTGCAGAATTAAGAACTAGACAATTGAATTGACCTTGGTCATTTACGGTGGGCCGGATCTTTATATACAAAACTTTACAGCCTATAACTTTTTGTCTTTGACAATGTGGCAAAACGCATTTGTCCAATGGTATTTAAGTATATAGACTCGACTGGTAACTTCCTCTGATAAGGTTTGATCCATATTATTCTTCAACTCTAATAAGGAGGTTCTTGGTCCACTTTTTCGTTGTCGGGGCACTTTCTATGTTCCTTTCGTTCCTTTCTTGAACAATACAAATGAAATAGCCGGGAATTTTTTCTCTTCAGTTATTTACTGTACATACTTGCATATTATACCTACACATATTGTATAAAATAGTATTTTAGTTTATATTGTATTTGTATAGGTTATTTTTATTATAATGAATTATTGAACAATATACAAATAATTGTCTAGATTGTTGTTTTATTAACATAAACAAGGAAGAAATGGCAGTTCTTCAGTGATATTTCGGTTGTAAACATTGGGCCGCAACAATATTCTAGTCATCAATCAAACAAAATTTACCATAGTCTGATTTATCGATGTTATAGTAGAATTTGGTTACAGATTCCAACGATGTAAACAATGATCGTGATGCGACGTCGGGGAATCCTGCTAATAGACGACGTCTTTGAGGGCGTTCAATTAAAGGCCCCCTTTTTTAGAGGCTTTTTACACTGGCAGCAGGTAGGGGCAGAGCCACAGTGCCATATGGCCCTATCTGTCCTACCACCTATAATTTATAATCTTAGTTTAAGAGCAATTAGCAAAGTACATTTAAAACTTGAACGCAGTCGGCCACGCTTTATCAAAGCGATTATGCGTAAATCGGTAACGTAGTTATCGCGTGAGCCTAGCTCAGTATGACCTTTGGATCCACGACGTTTTCGTCCAATTACAGTTCCTAATAATTCCTAACTTTTTAAGAGCCAGACTCCCACCAATGGAAATCTTTCAGTTAGTTGCTGTACCCGGACCAGCCATGCGGTGGC
This sequence comes from Polydrusus pterygomalis, assembly GCA_963969555.1. Lineage (NCBI taxonomy): Eukaryota > Metazoa > Arthropoda > Insecta > Coleoptera > Curculionidae > Polydrusus > Polydrusus pterygomalis. The sequence goes on along the minus strand of OZ018378.1, from coordinate 22,275,011 downwards.
GCGATTCCGTTGTTGGCTCGTACGTCGCGAATGAGTCTTGTTGTAGTTTGTTCGCGCTCGTAAACAGTTATTTTCTTTCTAACTTCATAATTTAAATGTTTTTAATGAACCATCAATTTTCTATCATACGTTTGGCACGAAAATTGACAATTAAAAACTTAAGGCGACCGTTACCCGATTTAAAAATGGAAAAAACTCTGAGCGGACAAAAATTGCGTGTGCGGAAATTAAAAAAAAAATAGTAATTTGTTTTGTGTATTTTATTTAGACATGAGGAAACTTGGTCCCGAAAAGGCATCGATGACCTTGTCCACATCTGGGACAAAATGAAAAATCCAAGGTATTACATTACATTATAGGTATACGCAACATCTTTAATTTCTGAAAGCTTGGTAAAATTAACATTCAAACCGAGTTAAATTCTGCATACCGTAACGAAAAAGTTGATAACTCGCTATTATATATACTAGCTATGATATTATATTGAGTTATTTACATTTAGCAATAGCTGGGCGTGCTTCAAAAAATAATTTTTGGCCCTACCTTACTAAAATGTCACGCGCCGCCACTGGAACAGGCACAGAGGTATTGATGGTGGTTAAATTCGTTTTTTGGAACGGAAAACGATATCGCGAAAAAAGTTATCGTTTATATCTAGGTCGCATAAGGTGATGCTGATAAACCACCCAAAATAAAACATTGTAATTGTTTAAATTATATATTTAAAAAACAACAGTCAACAGTTTGAAAAACAATATTATATTGATGCCAGTGTAAAATAAAAAAATAATAAGTACCTATTCTAGCTAATTATAGTACAAGTAAAACCTTTAAATAAATAAAACATTTTTCTTAGTTTAAAAAAAACATTCATACAGCCCAAATATTTAGTAACCTTTTAAGATATCCGAATAAATTGATTCGTTATTTCGTTTAGAAAGAAATCATTTTGTTTTTTTCTACATCCTAATTATCACATTAAAAATATATAAGTTTTTTTATAATATATTACAAAAATCTTAGTAACTAAAGAAATTATTATTTAAAAAAAAAAACCTTCCTTTTTCCTTTTCTTCACATAATAATCAGTATGGTTCACTGACAAAAAAAAACGAGGTGTTCGGTTCTCGAATCGCAAAAGAACTACATTTTTTATGGAAACCGTTACGCCTGCTTTAAGGTCCAGGCCCGCTGCATAATAGATCATTTTTGAAGGCATTGGCACAGACAATATTTTATAAATTTGAGTTAGCTTTAAAAATACTATACCTAATAATAAATTTGGTAAATATTGACTGGTCTTTTAGGTGCATTTGTGTATAGAAACATCTAAACTATTAGATTAGACAATTATGGTTTTTTATTATTATAAAATATATACTATCTTAGTAAACTTCACGGAGAACACTTCACAGATGTAAATCGTTAAAACTATTTCATACCAATAGCTACAATAATCCATATTCTTTATGTACCAATCTCAATCAAGCAAGGCTGCCGCCAGTGGCGGCTTGTGCATAAGAGCACATGAGCACGTGCCCCCCCAATTAAAATTTAAATTGTTGAAATTCAAAATAAATAAAATCAAGAGGTACTAGTTACCGTTTTGTGAATTATCATCACCCTATCTTTTACGTAACGTTAAATTGCGATATCTTAATTCTTTCCCTATTGTTAGATGTTGCGTCGATCAAAAAACTTCACTTAAACCGCGGTGACTCATGCGCTTGAACGGCATAACGACCGGCAGTTCCGTCGACACACCGATCACCGAATACGGTGCCGCCGCATTATACAATGAATTCATTGAAGTCTTTCTTTGTATCATGGTGCCGCCGGTGCCAGAAGTTTTTAATGTTCAGGACGGGCGCAATCTTTTCACGAGTCGAGTATCACGATAGCTCTATCTTTGTTTTATAGCTAGTTTTATTTTCGATCTCATTCTATCTTTATGGCACAAATTTCTGGTGATCATGAGGTTTATGCACGTTATGATTAGTCAACTTTAAGCGAGAGTGCTCGTTTCTCCTGAATTATGTTTTCTAATTCGATTTTTACTCTGCTGCTGTGCTGCGCCAGCTGGGTGAGCTTTTAGTGATTTATGTATTTCCGCGGTTTTGTTTTACGGCTTCTTTAAAAAATAATAAATAATATAAAAATGACTGCGACGGTCTCTGCGCAAATTTAAATAATTGCAAAAATACAGTGAGTTTTTTAAGAGTCATTCTCAGGGTTAAGTTTCGATGATAAGATTATTGTAAAGAATGCGGGAAACCAGTGCCTAACCTCCAAATAAGGCAACTAAATAAAGATCAAAAACGGGACTTTAAAAGAGTTTTTAAGACTTTAGGAGTGCATTGTATGAAAAACATGAGTGGCTGTGCGGATGTGAAAAGCAGAATAGTCTATTTTGTTTCCCGTTTTTGTTTTTTGCCGGTGAAAATGCAGAACCGTGAACCGTGTTGGGTTAAAAGTGGTGTTAATCGTATTGGTAAGCTATTTATTTATTTTATTGGAATCTTTTTAAGGAAGGGTTGTTAAAAATATCGGCCAGGACCCAAATGCACAATATTTTGATGTTTAATAAAAAAATTACAAATACATTTCAGTACCTATATTATAGGTAGGTACCTAATTAGGCTCATTTGAGTTTATATTATAAAACAACATGTCCTTGACCTTCCAAAAAAAATCGCCTGCGGCGCTGTTATGCGGGGGGCTCCCGCCCTCCGAACCCCCTGCCGCGTTTCCCGTATTTGTGAACCCCCAGACATTCATGTCACGAGCCGCCACTGGCTGCCGCATAAACAATCAAAAAGTTCTTTAACTACGTCCGCTATCAACATAATATATAGACACATACAGAAGGCCTAGGTTGTTTAAATTTAAGAAAAGAAAAAAGATGGCTATACCCTTTAACTAACCCATCCAGCTGTTCGTTTGTTTACCCTATATAAAGGCAGTTTTCTTAATTTTTGGTCAAAGCAATTATCCTAATGAGCTCCTACGACCACCCTGTTCCTGCTATCGTGGGGTAAGCCACAACCTTCAAGTAAAGAACGCTGTCGATCGACCCATTGTCTAGCATTCAATTGTCATTAAGTTTAACGCCTTAAAGTAGGGGAACGCCGCGTTATCGTCAAACTTTACCGGGACTGAGTGGCAAGGCTTCGCCCATGTAGGTATAGTATATTACGTACCGAGGTGGAAAGTTTTTCATTGTTGTCGAGAGATTAGATAGTTTACCGAGACGCGAAGCGTCGAGGTAAACTATATCTCGGAGACAGTAATGAAACTTTTCACCGAGGTTTGTATACTATTTTATTTACAACCACATCCTACATCCACTTATAATTTTTAACTAAAACAATAAACGTCAGTTCAAGTCTGATCTTTAGCGATCAATGCAATAAAGTTTAAAAATTAATGGAAGAAGAATCAATGGAGTGTACCCCGCCGGAAATAAGGGGAGCCGCTGAATGAAATGATAAAATTTTAGTTAAAATATCACATTTTAGTGGACTGAAAAGGAGGGCGGGAAATCAGGGTGGGAAGTAGAGGTAGGTATTGTGACACTTCCCAACCTTCAATAAAGTCAGTAATGTCAACATTACATGTATGGTTGTAAATAAAAGTATTTTTCACCCTAAATGGTATCGACTTATTGACTGCAATAAAACTACCGGTTTAATCCCATTCTTCTATACACAATCAACAAGCAAATACACTCCAGGGTAGGACTTAAGATATTTAATTCGTTATTAATAATATATTATTTAATGACATGAAATATCCTAAATATATAAAACAGCATAGCACAAGATAGTTAAACATTATCTGCTATAATTACAAATTATAATCCGACCCTGACCGACAGTTTATTTGCATTTTTATGGCCGAGCTCTTGCAAAACTTCCCAGGTAGTTAAACGGAGTCAACCATTTATTGTGAAAAATACTTTAGCAGCTACGATGCGTGGACGGATTACGATATGTAAACGGGTAAACAAGACTGTTACAATGTTATCGCGTCCAGAAATGAAGAAATCAACCTGTATGTACAAATAAACAGCTCTGAATTAGAGGTTACTGTCAATACTACCTGCATAAAATTTTAACGTAAAAAGTAACGTTCTTACTATTTACTATTCCATTCATACAAATTCATAAACTTGTAATATTTTCCTCAGGAATAGTAGTTAATCTTGCACTTCCTTCGTCCCTATTGTTTTTAAAAAGAACTATAGGGGGCACTCGCCAATAATTTACACCATATATACAGTGTGACCAGTAAAGTCCGCATCATATGGGATTTTTTTTTAAATAGCTTTATTCGAAATTTGACAATCAGGTTCTGCTTCGATCGAGATGAAAATTAAGCAAAAAAATAGTAGTCACGTGATTCGCATTATCTATCAAATTTTAATTTTTTCCAAAAAATAATTGAAAAGTGGGGTTATTTCTGAAAATATCAAGAAAAGTTATTAGAAAACGTTTTTTTAAATGCAGTTTCTAGCCCACATGCAAAATTTCAGCTGCATAAGATAATTTTGATTTTTTACCCATCACTAAAATTTATTTTCCACTTAATGAACACTTTACTGATGACACTGTGTTCTTTTTTTGTCTTAATATTAAGGTGTATTACTTTCAGACACAAACTACGTTTTCAAAAATACTTATTTTATAAAGTTACCTCATCAGGGTCAAAAACAAATAAACTTTGCATCACATGCGACCAAATTTTAATAGCCCAATTTTGATTTGGTAGAAAAACACACATTTAATATGGCGCTACTTTAAAAAAAATGTATCTGAAATTATTAATAATATAATTAATTGTCAAAACTAAGAAGTTTTATGTAGGTTGTGTTGAGTCTTATTTTGCAAAAGTGGTGCAATTTACAAAATATGGGTAGAAAATCAAAATTATCTTACGCAGCTAAAATTTTGCATGTGGGCTAGAAACTGCATTTAAAAAAACTTTTTCTAATAATTTTTTTCGATACTTTTAGAAATAACCCCACTTTTGAATTATTCTTTGGAAAAAATTAAAATTTGAAAGATAATGCGAATCACGTGACTACTATTTTTTTGCTTAATTTTCATCTCGATCGAAGCAGAACTTGATGCCAAAGTCAAATTTCGAATAGTTATAAATAAAAAAAATCCCATATGATGCGGACTTTCCTGGTGACACTGTATATCCGCAGAACTTTTAAAAAAAATATTTCACTATAACACCAAAGCGGTTTTAATACGATTTGTTTAATTTTTTATTCCATTCTCTTATATTTTGTTAGTGTTATTGCTAGCTCAGAGAAGAGACCAAACCTGCTCGCCGGTAAACAAGCGACTGCCATTTTATACAGAAATGTAATATACAGAGTGTCCCATACATACAGCAACAGGAGATAAGACTTGAAAATAGCTCATTTATGCTTTACTTCTTATGAAAAAATAGTTAATTTTCAATATTTCGTTAGGGTGTTTTTATTAAAATTTTTCTTGCCATCTAGCATTAAAACTCAATTATCTCAAAAATTAATTGTAATATCGCGATTGATGAAGTACAACTTTTTATGTATAAAAAAATAATTTGAAGTGAAGCGTTCAGAAATGTGAGAGACAAAAAATATATGCAAGAATTTACCTCATAATCATTATGTAACGAACCTCCTCCAGGAGGTATCTTAAAACTAATTATGTCTTTCTTGCCCTCAGCCTTAACCATTTTTAAATATAGCCAATTTTCTAAAATAAATTTTTACTTGGATCACCCTGTATCTCGTTAATCGTGGATATTTTATAATAAAAAATTTAGCATAAATGATCTATTTTTAAGTCTAATAATATCTCCTGTTGCTGTTTTCCCCTTACATAGTTATGTATAGTGACTATAACCATGGCTCTGTTTCAACAAGCATTCAACGATTGGTTTTTAATTAGAAATCAGTCGCGAAAATGAATATTACATATTGCACAGTGAAAGGCTTCGAGGCCAGATGCTCGCCGCTTGTTTCTGACAGTCAGAATCAGTCACAGACTGCTGGTTATAACAGAGCCTTCAGTTAATGTTGTAACAAAAAACTATAACATGCCACATCTTTGGCAAAGAGTGTTATTAATCCACATCTTTCATATCTACACACTTAATAAATAATAAATATAGTTTATTGTTGTTGCACCTCTATCCTTTCGGCTCTAGCGATCCGTATTCGTGTATTTGAATCCGGAATTTCGTTATCTGGGAAATACGTTCCTACCAATACGACAGAAAAGACGCCCGTTATTAATATCAATCCTACGGTTGCTGTTACTGTATAAAGGTGAGCGTACACGTATCTAAAAATACAGACATTACTGCATTAACATTATTTTACTTGTAACTTAAGAGCAAACGATTGTCGCACATTCGCCATTTCGTTTTTTGATCGATATTTTGTTTTATCCAAAAATCGGCCAGATATCCATCTTTGAAGCACGATTACCTACAGTTTTACATTAAAAAAGGTTGGATTTATAAATTATTAAAAGCTGAAAAATAAATATCCGAAAATTTGAAAAAGTTTCGTTTTATGCTTTTATTGTAACTAATCAATTCAATTTGTTTAAACTAAAACTGTAGGTACCAGTACCCAAATTGTCCCAAATACTGGTATTTGGCCGTTTTTCGTAGAAAACGAAAAATAAACGAAATATTGGTAAGAAAATGAAATAGCGAATGCGTCACTAGTGTTTGCTCTTAACTACATTTTTCTTTCTTTTCACTTTCATCCAATTAAGTATAAAAAACCTAATCAAACGATTCGTTATCGGGGAATACAAAGCATTTTACTTATTATAAAATAAAATTGTTAATGATCCAATAGACTTTTATGTAGATGGTTTTTATGGGTTTAAGGATCTTAGGGAGCAAATGAAATCCAAATTTTAATTTGCCGACGACGTTTCGGAAAATATATTTCCTTCCTCAGGGCTCTGAAAAAATAGGATTATTTCTTAAGTTTCAGCAATAACCGATAAAAAAAATTAAATTACATAACTGATTTGTTTGAAAAAATGACAAAAATCTTATTTTCAATAACATAACATAACAGAAAGTACATAATATATATCTTTGATATATATAAAATCGTTTGATGTTTCTGGTAAAGTCGGACCAAAATTTTTACCGTTTGTTAATTATTTTTATGTGTTTATTTTTCGTTTTTCTGTTGTATCAACAGATAGAGTTTATTTTCCTTTTTCTGTTGTATCAACAGTTAGCGTTTATTTTCGTTTCTCTGTTGTATCTGTTGTAGATTTGAATATTTCAAAATAAAAATCCAAAAAGTTTAAATCCAGTATTAGGGAATTCAACGATCTGTCAAAACCAAAATTTTTAGTACGCCCTAGGTGGTGGTCTCGGAGTGCCAATATAACCTCTTTTTTGTTATAACATCACAAAAAGTCATGTTATTAGGGAATCCAAACCACGTGACTTTAAATGACAGTGGAGGGCAACTAGGGATGCGCCATACGATACGATATTTTTAAGTATCGATATTTTACCTTCCGATATTTTGTATATAATGAGTATCGAAATATTTTACTCAGTATCGTTCAGATAGTATCGATAGATTCCAAAACCCACGCGTCGTTCGTGCTGCATTTGCTGCTCTTCTTCCTCAATCCGCGCGCACACAAAGCTTTGGCTATCCTTTCTTGGTATACAGAATGCCAGTAAGTATTGCCTATATTCTATATACCTATATTTGTATCGATCTGGATCGATACAAAAGATCGATACTTTCAGCGTATCGGAACATCCCTAAGGGCAAAAAGCATTAAGCCACTTGCACCAATTATAAAGCAGTAGCCGCGTTCGGCAATTACCTCAGACCGCTCGGATTGATCTAAATCGTTCGTTTATGACATCTAAATGGAGGGGAAATAAATCTCAACAGTTCGGCAATTAAAATCGGAGCGCTCCGAGGATAATCTTTTTGCTCGGAGTATTGTGACCGAGGAAAGCGATTAATCTCAGCTGAATTTGTGAGGTTAAGTTTGATGTTTATATTTAGGTTTAAAATTTTGGTAGTTTAATTGAACAAAGCCTTTATTTGTCTGTGATTTGACTGAAAATAATATGCAGGAAGTGGAACTATATGATGTGGAAGAACAAAAAATTTCCAGGGTTTTCATCATCTTCATCGGTAAATATAATCCAGTAATACCAGCTGGTATTAGATCGCTGGGAACCCTTAAAAAATTTAAACCGGCTGTGAAGGCGTTTTTGCTGGAAAAAGCCTACTAATCCTACTATACAGTGACCGAATTTTTTTACGATCGTTTTTAAATATTTTTGTAGGTCTTGTTTAAGTTTTATCATTTTAAATATTATATTGACTTTGTTGTAATTTGAATTTGTAATGTACCTATATTCCTTTTTTGCTGTTTATTATTGTTATTATATATATTTGTGTTTTTGGTAGATATGTTTAAGTGTATGTATTTTGTAATTTATTTGTTCACATGTTTATATTTATTTTTATTTATTGTTAATGTAAGGACACACTTTGTCAATAAGAATGTAATTTTCTTTGAACAATAAAGTATATTGATTGATTAATTTGATGTCCATGAACAATAATCACTACGCATTGTTCAATAGTCACATTTATCTGATTCATATTCATATCGTGAAGAAATTAAATAAAAATTTTTTTATAAATCCCGTTGATGATCGATCCTGACAAGTGATTTGTCTTTGAGTCCTGTTTCCTTCTGCCAAACCGAGCCTCACTGATGAGCCGTAATAACGGCGAAACGCGTCTGGGGATGGGTTTGGCGGAAGGAAACAGAAAAACCTTTTTCGAATTAAATAAAAATTTGTATAAACTATAAAAGAGGAGGTTAGGTTTATCTATGCCATAAAACAAACATAAATAAACACCACGTCACCCACAAATCCAATTCGTTCGTTTATTACCGATCGCTTCGTCTAATCTAGAGTCACGTGACTAAAAATCGCTCCGTATCCAGATTATAATACCGAACGCGCCTAGTATTTGCCAACCACTGTCATTTTTGACACATCGTTGGATCCAACCTTCTAGGGCGAAAAAATTTTGATTTTGATAGATTGTTGGATTCCCTATAATAGGTATATTTGTATTATTTACGCCTACGCCCAAAACGAAAGGTTTTTTAAACTATTTATGCTAAAAAAAAATCAAAAATAATATGATGATAAAAAATATTTTTTTAATGATTTAGTAAAATTCTGGTAACATTTCAATGGTCTTTTGGTAAAATCCAATGTTCAACAGTTGGCAACACTGATTAGAAAAGAGAAAAGTTTTCTCATTACAATAAAATAAAATAGGGACCAAGGGTGAACCCAAAAAAACTACAAAACAACAAACAAAAAATGATAAAAACTTACAGTTAAAGTGGGCTCCACGAGTCACAATGGTAAAAAACAAATTAAAAAAAAATTAGGATACATAATGGTAAAAGGGACACGTCGTAACAAACGGCACCGTAAACAATTAGTAATTTTTTTAAATTTTTGAACTACAACCTGTGCAAGGCGAGAAACCAACTGATTTGTTTGTCAGGTATCAGCGGTGATAATGTGGATATAAATTATTGTTGTAAATATATTTTTTTTTGCCCTTCTCGTTTTTTCAATTAAATAAAAATATGAGGTACTGAGGGTTTCTATATCTGTCCTTCGATTGATACTTTCCGGGTCATTTTTAATTTCTATCATTTCCCTTAAAATGCGTTCAAACAAATCAGTTATGTAATTTAATTTTTTTATCGGTTATTGCTGAAACCTAAGAAAGAATCCTATTGTTTCAGAGCCCTGAGGAAGAAAATATATTTTCCGAAACGTCGGCAAATTAAAATTTGGGTTTCATTTGCGCCCTAAGATCCTTAAACCCATGAAAACCACCTAACTTATTGTTCGGTTCTGAATCCATCTTGTACTATGGACTGAGGTAAAAAGAGGGGTTGGCACTTTTATAGGAATTTCTGTATTTCAGGAACTGAAACTGGTGGAGGTCTGAAAATTGGTATACAGGGTGTCCGGAAAAAAGTGGTCAATCCATAAACCATATATTCCTTGAGCAAAAATAATATGACTTTTATAATGCCATTTTTCATTTTTGACTCTCATATTCGGTATACAGGGCATGAAAGTTTAAAATTAAAAACTGATTTTTTTGAGTAATTCGAGTAATTTAATAAGATATTAATTTCAAATTTGGTACAACATAAAGAGTTACATCGTTTAAGAAAGGCACAACAAAAAACAATTGGGGGTTTCTACCCCCAAAAGAGGGGTAAATTTCATGAAGATACTTTTCTTTTTAGATGATTTTTCAGCAAATAAAGAAGCCTTCTAATACTGAATTTATTCCAGCGAAAAATTCCACCCTTTATAATAACTATATGAAGCTGAAGTATAACTATATTTGTCCAAAAAAAAAAACAACTACCAGATGAGGTATGAAGTTTTCCTCATATCTAATATCTCCTCCTTTATTATTTTATTTTTTCTGCCTGCCTCTATAATCGCCAATATGCCTTGGCCAATTAATAAATTTTTATAAATTCTAGTCCTTTTGTAGACACCCTCGCCAGTACTTGTCTTGAATGTAAATGAAAGTGAAAGTTTTAGAGAAAGAAAAATATAGAATGCTTTATCAAATAAAATATTTTACTTTCAAATATAAGGCGTGCAATTTATCTATACATTTAGGGGCTATCACGGTGATATTATAATAAAATGTTAAGGCACTTCATATAATCGACAATCGCCTTAAGATCGCAGAGTTTGGGTAAGGAGAGGGCCAATCAACAATCGCCACAAGTATGTGTATCTGAAAAATGTATCACTGCCCTATATTATGACAATGGGTGTGATCTAGAATAGGTAATTTCATGATTTCATGCTAATTTGAGTTATCCTAAACTTTAAACAATTCACTGACTAAAATTTCAGATGGCTTATTCAAGTACCCATGCAATCAATAGATTTGTTCAATGTTTTTCTTTTTTTTTTTTTCATGTCATCAATAAAAATGACAGCCAAATTTTTTTTTGACATACTTGTATATTGTGGCCACCATAGACATTTACCTTTGGATATGTACAGCATATCTCCCGCGCGCAAACACAAGTTAAGTTTTATGGGTGAAAATGGCCCAAATAGGAGTAAAATACCGGGTATTTTGTATTTTCAGTAAGTATGGAGTAATGATGTACCTATCTTAATATATAACTTTATTTTATTATGACCAATTTAAACACATCAAACTAGGCTTCGGCTGCACGAAAATAAAGTGAAACGCACACCAAGACAGATTATCCCGATGCATGTTTTGGTATATCCTAATCCTATAAGCCTATTTTTTGGGCAATATATTGCTTCAAAAAGTTTAAAAGACACTTTTTCTATACTTATATTATATAAAAGAAAAAAGTAAATACCTAGAAATGTTTATATTAATTCAAGGGTGAAGGGTCAAATTCTTAAACAAGAAATTGTGCTTGAAAATGTTTTACGCCTACCCAAGTTTTTGCCAAATTGTAAAAATCAATATAAGTTATATATTGGTTATTTTGCTGGTTTTGTTTGTTTTTATATTCGATTTTATAAGTTTTATAGTTTATATTGACTTGTTCTCTTCCTTTTTAAACTAAAAACATGACGTCGAATCATTTTTAAACAAATTTTAGAAACAAACACTTAAGGTGGGAGTATCAACATGCTTGCCAACCTATAACCTATTTCGCATAGATTTATTTATTTTTTGTAGCTTTTACACAAAATTTAAATAAAATCAATATCGACTGCATATTCTATGGGTAATAATTGACATACTAAATAAATATAAGGGAATTTTATAAATTATTTTAGGAGAATTGTAGAGCGAAAAATATCGGGTATGATTTTTTTTAACATTATTATGTCATTGTTGTTTCAATATACAATTCTCCCAAAATTAGCAATGAAATAAATTGATATTTTTGTAATATATCAGATACTACCTAAATAATGTACCGACGATATTGATTTTCTTTAAATGTTAGTTATTAAAATAATAAACTCAAAAAATCAACGCGAAATAGGTTGGCAATAGATGGAATGGCGTTGATAATTCCACCTTAAAAACAATTTACTATCCTCAAAATCTGATAGGTTTGCAACTACTAAATATACCAGAAATTACTATTATATTTCCCAACTTGATCAAAAATTGAGAAGAAATTCCAATTTGCTGGCAAGAATTTGGGGCAAATTTTAGCTGTTTACACGTAAAAATAAATTGAAGGTCAACTTTTACAATTTCTTAAGCAAGAACTTAAATTTTAAAGCCCGGACCTGTCTATTTTCCCATTCGTCAAAGATAATGTTGCAGTCAGCGTTGCCACAGGTGGCTCGTTCGAGCCAGATTTGGCTCTTTTGGACTCAAAGCTACTCGTTGGCTCCTCTTTATTAAAACTGACTCTTTATTAGAATTCGGTTAATTTTTTTGTTGATTTCGAGGTCGATCTGTTGAGTTTGACTATTTTGAGTATTGCTGAAGTGAAATTGAACTGAGTAAACGCAGAATGTCGCAGTACGGATCGTTGTTGGGATGGAGTAACATAACATAACGGTTACGAAACATATTCACGAACACACCCCGCCGAGCAACCGGATCAGGTCAGCTAGAGAGCAAAACCGCGAACGCACCCCAACCGCTGTGAGCTGTCAGCAGTGTCACTTGTCTTGTCAGCGTCATCTGTTTGACATTTTATGATGATGTATGCTTTGTTTTCACTCAAATTTTCGGGAACCGGTATTAATTTAAAATTTAACTTAAAGACGAAAACAATGAATTCTGTTGAATATTTACTTGAAATACAAGCTAGTCATATGAGTACTTAAAAATATAATATTTCCAATTCCAAAAATCACTAATAAATATTTTTTGTTTGAAAAAGCTCGTTCCGGTATGAATTCGGCTAGTTTTCTTCACATCATCTGACCCGAAAAAAAAAATGCTTGTGGCAACACTGGTTGCAGTGCGCATGTCTAATCGTGTGTGTGTATAGCTTTGTTTACATGCACGAGGCCATAAATTTGCCACTTTTATCATTATTGTTTGCTTATCTAAAGGTAAATAAATATCTGTGGGTGGCACTGGGGAATGTTTTTTAAAAAAGTTGATGTATCCGGTGTAACTCTAACTTGTGTCAAACAAACCAATGCATCAAATACATACATACTTGTGCCGATCCTTTAATCCGGCATTCGCGCCTTCTCCCACTGCTTAAAACAATGCTTAGGATATAACATCATTAAAGAAAAAAATCAAAATAGCATACCTAAAATACCACGCTGCTAAAAGTATAAAACTAACCAAAGCGAACAAAAAATTTCCCAAATCCCAATCGATTCCTTGGTTATTGTTATTCAGGTTGGTGACCCCAAGGTTGTCCCTAAATATTTCAGCATTTGTTGCATTTGTAGGTTCCTGGGATTGATGGATGTCACTTGCCGACGGCCTCTTTTGGTGTATCAAACAGTGGACAACACAGTTGTCGAAAAAGCCACAACTTTGCAAAGTATGCCGGTCTTGTTTTAGGACTTGACCATTAAAGATGAGTCTCACAATTTTGTTGGTGTTTATTTCTTGTTCAAAATGTCTCCTGAAATAAACATTAAGCTAATCGAGTGTGAATCGGAACAGCAGTGCCATTACATAGAGCAATACTATTTGTTTGATACTAAGTTACCTACCGAATTTTGATGGTACTGAACTTACTTTTTAAAGTCTCCTAAAAGTTCTTCCAGTCGTCCATCAACAATCTTAATATCATCATTAATATATTTCAATTTGATGGTGATATTTGAAGCTTCTACATTTTGATTTCTTTGAGTTTCTAGTACTACTTCTACATTCTCTTTGTCTGATCTAGTTTGAGCTTCCTTATTGTCGTTACTTTCTGCGGTACCAATACTATCTATAACATTTGACGTATGTGGTGACAGTATTTCTTCTGATTGACTTGTAGTAGGACCTAAATTAAACAAAATTATGACCAACCGACTATTCGTTGTCTAAAATCATGCGTATACCAGGGAGCATATTTTGTTTAATTATTTTCTTAGTACAGTAGACTCCCGATTATTCGAAACTCGATTATAGGAACTCCGCATTATCCGAAACGACCCATGAACCGGATTATCCGAAATGATTCTTGCTATGCCTCCACATTATTTGAAATTTCTAAGAAATGTTTTGTTGTTGCGGCCAAAAATCGACAGACTTTAAAATTAAAACAAGTACCACTTACATCTTTTGAATTTATAAATATTAATACATACTAATGTACATACATAAATATTAAAATTTAGTATGTATGTATGTACAGGGTTATTTTTTATATTTGCGTACCCACCTACAGGGGTTAATATAAGTGACAGAAAAAAACTTTTAATACAAAAGTTCCATAATGTTTCCCGTCATATCTTTTAGACTTATTTAAAAAAAACATCTGCACATCGGAAAGTTAAAAAACAAATGAAAGTCTTCACCCTATATATTTTTTACCAGGGCGAAAGATCTCTTTCTCCTGATTTCAAAAATATATAACATGTCATCATTTATTAATCCAGTCGTTTGTGAAATATTAAATATATAAATATAATAATTAAATCGCTGGATAATGCGTTTGATTGTGTCAATCGATGGTACCTGTCGTCCAGGATTAATTCGACGATATTGCTGTTGAACTACAGCTATTCGGTTGTTATTAGAGTAAAAAAGACGCACTATTTGAAGTTTGTCTTTTTCCGAATATCCCATTTTCCTTACTGAATCTTTCAATTTAAAGTAAAGTGACAAATATGTCACGTTGAAGTACGCGGAACGCCGACTAGATTATAGTCAATTTAATTTATCAAAAACTCAAATATTTCACAAACGACTGGATTAAATGATGACATGTTATATATTTTTGAAATCAGGAGAAAGAAATCTTTCGCCCTGGTAAAAAATATATAGGGTGTTCCATTTAAAAAAAAGAAGACTTTCATTTGTTTTTTAACTTTCCGATGTGCAGATGTTTTTTTAATAAGTCTAAAAGATATGACGGGAAACATTATGCAACTTTTGTATTAAAAGTTTTTTTCTGTCACTTGTCACCCTGTAGGTGGGTACGCAAATATAAAAAATAACCCTGTACATCTATAAAAGTACATAGATATAGTTACTTTTCCTATAGTTAATAATTTTCCTCAATCTCTGCATTATCCGGATTTCGGATAATCGGTAGTCTACTGTACTTAAATAATTCAAAATTTTAAAAACTGAAACTGTAGTAAAAGCCTGTTTCCAAAATATCAGGACCTACATGAAAAGTCACCCAAAAATTCCCTTCACTTGCACAATAAAATACACCAGTGGTGAGCAATAAATATATTACTAATTTTTAACCTATTTTGTTTTGTTTTTTTTTTTAGTTTAGTTTAGTTATTAACTAACATTTCAATAAAATCAGTATCCTCGGCACATTATTTATAATAGGTATATGGGACATACTACAAAAATATGAAATTCTTTCATTGCTCCTTTTGGGAGAATTGTATAGTGAAAGAAGAATAATATAATAATGATTTAAACAAAATCTTAACTGATTTTTTCACTATGCAATTCTCCTAAAATAATCAATGAAACTCCTTGATATTTATTTAATATGACTATTACCTATAGAATATGCAGCCAATGTTGATTTTATTTAAATTTTGTTTAAAAGCTAGAAACAATAAATAAATCTACCCGCAATAGGTTGGCAAGCATGTTGATACTTCCACCTTAAGCGATGGAGAGTTTTAAGTAGTCATGGCACTAATGACACTTAAATATAAATAGCATCGCTTGAAAAATTTTTTTATCAGAATTAAAATCCAAACATACTTTATATACAGTGTGTGTATAAAGTCTGGAAACGGCTTAGTAACATCACAATTTACTGGCCGATTTAAACCAAATTTGGTACAGTTGTGTAAGAGGATCTAACGCACCGAATGACGATATTGGCGTTGTTACCAGCTTTTTAGTTTGTCTGGAATTCGAACGAATTTTATATTTTTAAATATAACACCCAGTATATTTTTACATTTTTAAATTCCACATAAAATTATAATTATTTTTTATTAAATGCATTATTAGTCTATACTTTATAGTTTCCGAGATATTGACTCTCGAAAAGTGACATTTTTGAACTTTGACAGCTTATAACTTTCTAACAGTACGTCTTAGAGCAAAACGGCTTACATATCCCTATCTTCAATTTTTATTATCTTCCCAAAAAAATCAACTTCCGGTTAAACCGGATGTGATGTAACTCGAAAGCAGGAAATATACTTGTTCCGGTTTAACTGGAAGTTGATTTTTTTGGGAAGATAATAAAAATTGAAGATAGGGACATGTAAGCCGTTTTGCTCTAAGACGTACTGTTAGAAAGTTATAAGCTGTCAAAGTTCAAAAATGTCACTTTTCGAGAGTCAATATCTCGGAAACTATGAAGTATAGACTAATAATGCATTTAATAAAAAATAATTATAATTTTATGTGGAATTTAAAAATGTAAAAATATACTGGGTGTTATATTTAAAAATATAAAATTCGTTCGAATTCCAGACAAACTAAAAAGCTGGCAACAACGCCAATATCGTCATTCGGTGCGTTAGATCCTCTTACACAACTGTACCAAATTTGGTTTAAATCGGCCAGTAAATTGTGGTGTTATTAAGCCGTTTCCAGACTTTATACACACACTGTATATACAAAAACCTAGTCTACAAAGCCCCCAAAAAAAATGTAGACGTCAAGCTTAGAATTAATTAAGTATTTACCATTTATATTTCCAGTACCACCCTCAAAATGGGCAAGCCTCCTTTGCCTCAAAATATTTTGGGTATCAGCGTCCATGGTTTCAATAATATCCCGTTCTTCCAATTCTTCTATACTAGTCAACCTATTGTCCACCCTGCCTTCCAACCCTTCTGAGCTATCTGAGCTGTTGTCTTCTTCGGTATTTGACGGGCTGGGTTCTATATTAGGCTTTGGTTGTGCTTGTTCTGCTTGGGGGGAACTACTTGTAAGCTCTGATGGTTCTGAGGAACCTTCGTTTTGCGTTGATGCAGTCGTGCTTGTCGAGGTGCCTAAATTTTAAAATTTCACATACAAGTAGACTAGATAAGTAACAGAAAATAAACTTTTTACCTTCTGAAATCGTTACGGTTTCAGTGTGATTACTTAAACGTCGAGGAATTCTAACTCGAAGAATTGATCTAGTAGGACGTCGTCTACGATCTAACAATAGAACAGTTCTATATTGTCTTTGTTCTGAGATGTTTGTCGACCACCAGGCAACGTAAACTGAAAAATACATGAAATTCTGTTTCCCCAAAACTGTACCTAGCCTAACTCAAGTTACTTAAAAAAAATATATCCTTTATGTATAGGGTAGTTACTTCAGTATTTGTATTATTATTGTTTGATAATCGTTAAGCGGTAGAGCTGATGAGGGTATTGCATCTATTGTTCTACCAGGTATCACATGGAAAATGTTTATCACAGATAATATCAGTGTGTATTGGATGAATAAATTGATCCATTGGATAATGTGTCTATCTAGTCTGTTCTTAAAGTATTGGTTAGTGGAGGTTGCATTGACTGTCACTTCACTCAGGCGTTTCCAGTTTGTTGTATACTGTAGGTCTACTGAACATTGTCAGTGTTGTACAAACTGTTGGTGAAAATTACTGGCATCTCTGTAAAACCTATGATGGCATTATGGTATATTAGGTAGTTTTAAATAAATGCAAATTATTGCACAATTTTAATATTTATTTTATTACACCTCTAGGATTTTAACTTGTAAAGCAACTTTTAACATTCTCAAAATGTAAGTGGTCTCTAGCAAGGCATTAGTACCAATGATCTGCATTGATTAAGTAATACTATGATAATTTACTACCATAAGCAGATCAGCCTTTAAATAGCTGGTTAAAATATGGCCACACATTTTAAAATAAAAACCAATCAAAGTCTAGAAACTTACCAATGGTTACAGCAAGTAAGGCAATAAAAAAGTGGGTTACCTCGTCTCCGATGCCCTCAATCAATGACATTGTATTATAAACCACCAATTTTGTTTATTAATTAGAACTATTCCAATAAAGAGATAGCCCTAAACCTAGAAATTAAAAGGCACGTGACGTAATATAAAATATGATGATGATCAAGGTACAGATTAGGAACTTACTTGTAAATTTGATGGTAACTTTATGCATAGACTGATTTTAATTTAACTAATAATAATTGCAGATTTTCTTGTTCATTGCTTATTATTTTTTTTATTTGACGTCTCTACTTTCGCGCTTTGACACCTTAACTTTTGACGTGAGATGTGTCAGATGTGAGATGAGATGACGGAAGACGGATTGTGCCGATGATCCGTTGACATTACCGATAAAGCAGAAACCGCAACCACAGAAAAAAAATCGTTTGTTTAGTCCCGTCGTTAGCGATACAATAGGTACTTTCCATTTGTTGCTTTTAAATAACAAAGCGAAGTAAAAAAACGTTGCTTAGAAGTTGTAAATGGAACGCTTATGTTAGTTCCTATCGGACGTCTATTCCAAGGGCGTCCGAAGGAACTTTTCCAAGGGGGGCAAATCTTAATTGGAATTATTTTTGTTTCTAGCACTTCAACAAACCTTCAATAAAAGAATAGAGCAAAACACCTAATACTTATATTAAATAACAAAAAATAGCTAAACAAAATATTTAAAAATGTTCAAATATAACAAAAAAAAATACAACAAAAAACTTTTAAGTTATTCAGATTTATTGGAGAAAAGAAATGTTCATTTTCTTGAATCTTTTGCAAATTCATCAATAATTTTTTCAATTAAATGTCGTGAAAATGTTTCGGTTAAATTGGCGGTTTGTTACACTTTGTGTTTGTTTGCAAGCGCACCCCCTTGCCCCCCCTTCGGACGCCCTTGGTCTATTCTCCAACTTAAGAGAAGTGAATGCTCTCTCGCGAGAAGGGACAATTCACATCATATTATCATATGCTCACATCGTCTGAACTTTCGATGGAAATGAATAGTCATTTTAAGTTTCAAGAATAGGTACAGTTTAATATTTATTTCCATCAAAAGTTCAGACGATGTGAGCATATGATAATATGATGTGAATTGTCCCTTCTTGCGAGAGAGCATTCACTTATCTGAAATTGGAGAATAGACGTTGGACGTCTATTCTCGAAATAGGCGAATGATCATTTCAAGAGAAGCGATTACTTTTTCTCTTAAAAATGTTTAAACTGCAGTATTCTTGAAACGTAAAATGACTATTCATTTCCATCGAAAGTCCAGACGATGTGAGCATATTGTCGCGTATAAACACGCGCCTCCACCAAATGTCGCGTAGGGGTCGTAGTTAGGTTTAATAAAGGTAGACAGGCTTTCTAAAAACAACTATAATCTATTGTAGACAACGAACAAACCAATTATACATACATTATATACCTGATCCTAGCAGGGGCAGCTTTTACTTGCTTTTACTGGCTAGGGCGGTGAATGGCATGTGCCGTAGCGGAGTAACGGGCAGTCGGGATGCGTCATTATTGAACTGGTCGGCCACCCTCAAAGTGACGCTTAATTGACTCAAGAAAGTGAATGTGCGTGACCCCCGACTCGGAGTATGTCGGAGTCTGACCCAAAAGAGTGTGAGTGTCGTTTAAGCTTGTCGACTTATTGCTATTTATACCGATCGTCCTCTTGTTTAATTAGATCAGTATAAATAAAACAAGCCGATGTTTATGTGTAGTTTGCAAAAATAAGCTTGGACTAGATTTAAATTAGAAGCAATAATAAATTTATGAAATAAATAATAAATTTGAAAAATGCCCTATTTTCATGACATTAGAGACTTTTTTGCACCTCTTAAATTAATATCAGTTTTTAGCTCCGTTATGGTTAACTTTATTAAACATAACGATTAGCGCCACTGTTAAAACCAGAGATTTTGCAGCGCCTATACGTTCTGTCTGTAGTTATTAATTTGGCGCCGGCGCACCTAAACAAAATAAAATACCTAACCTAACAATAATTTGATTAAGTTGTATATTTTAATGTAAAGCTTACTATTGCTTTGAATTTTAATTAATTGCTTATCACAATTTTAATTCATAGCAATGATGCTTCATAACTTTTGTATGTCCGGCAACCATGCAGTTTAAGCATAACCATAAGGATAACGATAAGCTCTTCCTAATCCTTCCGTAACTAACGGAGTCCGTTATGGTTATTAACCATAGCGGATCACCTTTCTGACAATAGAGACTTTTTGCACCTCTTAAATTAATATCAGTTTTTAGCTCCGTTATGGTTAACTTTATTAAACATAACGATTAGCGCCACTGTTAAAACCAGAGATTTTGCAGCGCCTATACGTTCTGTTTGTAGTTATTAATTTGGCGCCGGCGCACCTAAACAAAATAAAATACCTAACCTAACAATAATTTGATTAAGTTGTATATTTTAATGTAAAGCTACTATGCTTTGAATTTTAATTAATTGCTTATCACAATTTTAATTCATAGCAATGATGCTTCATAACTTTTGTATGTTCCGGCAACCATGCAGTTTAAGCATAACCATAAGGATAACGATAAGCTCTTCCTTATCCTTCCGTAACTAACGGAGTCCGTTATGGTTATTAACCATAGCGGATCACCTTTCTGACATTGCGCATGCTCAGAATAACGATAACCACAAAAGAATGACGAATTAAGAGGTGCAAAAAGTCTCTATTGCGCATGCTCAGAATAACCATAACCACAAAAGAATGACGAATTAAGAGGTGCAAAAAGTCTATAATAGAGACTTTTTGCACCTCTTAATTCGTCATTCTTTTGTGGTTATCGTTATTTTGAGCATGCGCAATGTCAGAAAAGTGATCCGCTATGGTTAATAGAGACTTTTTGCACCTCTTAATTCGTCATTCTTTTGTGGTTATCGTTATTCTGAGCATGCGCAATGTCAGAAAGGTGATCCGCTATGGTTAATAACCATAACGGACTCCGTTAGTTACGGAAGGATAAGGAAGAGCTTATCGTTATCCTTATCGTTATGCTTAAACTGCATGGTTGCCGGAACATCCAAAAGTTATGAAGCATCATTGCTATGAATTAAAATTGTGATAAGCAATTAATTAAAATCCAAAGCAATAGTAGCTTTACATTAAAATATACAACTTAATCAAATTATTTTTAGGTTAGGTATTTTATTTTGTTTAGGTGCGCCTGCGCCAAATTAATAACTACAGACAGAACGTATAGGCGCTGCAAAATCTCTGGTTTTAACAGTGGCGCTACTCGTTATGTTTAATAAAGTTAACCATAACGGAGCTAAAAACTGACATTAATTTAAGAGGTGCAAAAAGTCTCTATTAACCATAACGGACTCCGTTAGTTACGGCAGGATAAGGAAGAGCTTATCGTTATCCTTATGGTTATGCTTAAACTGCATGGTTGCCGGAACATACAAAAGTTATGAAGCATCATTGCTATGAATTAAAATTGTGATAAGCAATTGATTAAAATCCTAAGCAATAGTAGCTTTACATTAAAATATACAACTTAATCAAATTATTGTTAGGTTAGGTATTTTATTTTGTTTAGGTGCGCCGGCGCCAAATTAATAACTACAGACAGAACGTATAGGCGCTGCAAAATCTCTGGTTTTAACAGTGGCGCTACTCGTTATGTTTAATAAAGTTAACCATAACGGAGCTAAAAACTGATATTAATTTAAGAGGTGCAAAAAGTCTCTATTATGATGTGAATTGTCCCTTATTCTCGCGAGAGAGCATTCACTTCTCTTAAATTGGAGAATAGACGTCCAGGTGTAAGTATTCGTTGGTACGTATGGAAAATAGTGGGTCGTACTTATAACTGCGGAAAAGGTGGAGGTAAAATCTTGGCTGTGCTAAGTAAATTTTCAAAAGGAACGCTCAACTTAGCCGTAGCTATTGCGCTTACAGGCAGCGTAGATCTGTTTATATTTAGTATATCTTGGAAATAAATAGGCTATATATGGTTTCTATATATATGTATAGATCTTGGCGGGCGCCCACTTTAACTTGTAGCGAACAAAGTTGGCACATATGTTTTTATTTGCATTATATTTAGGTTTAACTTGGAATGTTGGCTTCGTACATCAGCGACGTAAAAAACTCCCATACCCTCATACCCATGCATGATCATAGACAAAGCGAGTTGCGCACTCTCAATCACGCCCATGATTCATGAATTCATATTATGATAATTTAAAAACTAGTTTTGCACCTAAGAATCCTTGGTCTAACCGTCTTGAATTATCTTGCATAAATAAATGGTAAAATGTCAGTAATTTCTGCAGTATAACGATGTATCGTGGGCCGTATTACTAACTGGACATAATATTTGAAAATAAATGTTATTTTAAGGAACCTCGCTTCGTTCGTATATTGTGTATTGTGTGGTTCCGTTCCTTGATCCGAATCCGGAGATTAGCTACTCGATCTTTTTACTCTATATACGCCATTTTATAACGTCGTCGGTAATGAATAACTATTACTATTATTATATTAAATTATTGATCTGCCCTACCTTCATAAGGGAGCGATTGTGAGGGCATCATGACGTGTTCCCCGCCTGTCTCGGTGTGTTCCTCATTCTTTATGCCGTCACAATAATTTACGAGGGCGTAAATCCCGTCTATTTATGGAATGAAAGGAAATCCATGGAAGGAAAATTGAATGCATCAGCATGAAGCATTTTTTGTGAAAGCTGGACCTTCGTCGACAACACTAAATGATGTCTTTGTTCATATTCGTTTTTTTTTTGGAAGAAATAATTTGCCGCGGTTAAGTATGCCCATCTATATTTCTCATACGATTACACGATTTGTTCGTGAAAGGATTTTAACTTTGCTATTCTGCAAAAGAAAAGTACCCTAATAGTCGTAAAAAATAATCCACTGTACGCAACAACAAAAATCGCGCCGAGCCGGTTCTGGAGTGTATTTATATGATGTCGAGAAGAAGAAGAAAAACCTAATAACAAAAGGGTTGTGCGCATATAAGCGCATCCCTGTTGGGCGCCAAGGGATCTGACCGGCGAGCCGTGCGTACAAACGTTATTTTTTACCCATAAAACTTATTTTTGTTTGCGCAGGAGATAAGCTGTACGGTACGGATCTAAAGATTCTAAAGGTATATTTATGATACAGCATCTCGACTATATTAAGTATAGGTAGTTTTATAAATGTAAAAATACGTACGTTCCAACCAAATTGTTTTCTATGACTAATAGGTACAGAGTGGGAGGGGGATGGTGAGATTGGTATAGTCTGGACGTCTATTCTCGAAATAGGCGAATGATCATTTCAAGAGAAGTATTACTTTTTCTCTTAAAAATGTTTAAGACGATTTATTTTTAATATATGGCCAAAACGGAAATACAACTGTCCTTCCTTGTTCAAAAAGTCGAGAATTCATATAAAAGCCCAAGCTATTATTTATATAAATAAACTAATTTAGTTTTCAATAAAAAGGACACTTAGAGTACAAAATCAAAGAAATAACCCGATAATTTTCTCAAAAAAAGAGCCTTTTTGTCCACTTCCGCACCTGTCCTACGTAGCAACTGCTAAATTGGATACAATTTAATTGTTTGATCAAAATACAATTATAATAAAAACAATATATCATAGATTTGGTTATTCTTTCTACTAAAATATTCAATGACATAACCGAGATAACCAGCAATAGTCTTTGCACTATTAGCTTTCTAGGACTGTCACCTCGGAAAAATGTCCATTCCGCACCTACGAAATCCACACATTAAGACAGCGTCAGTTTGGTATATCAGTGCGTTTTTATCATTTCTGGTTTTGTTATAGTGTTGTGCGCCGCTTAGTAAGTACCCGTTTTTTGATATATATTGGCAAAACAGTTAATTAAAAAAAGAAAGTAAAAAATGCTCACTTTCTTGCGTGTCCCCTCTGCACCGCAGTTTTCGTTTACGTTACGTATTTCTTTTAGAAAAATAGACTATGGTATGGTGCATTTTTAGGTCGGCAAAACATAACCTAAGAATAATTCGAATCAGCGTTGCCAGAATTTGTGAATAAATTAAAAAGTCAAAAAATGTCCATTCGGCACCGTCCGTTCCGTGCCTGTTTTACGTTGGTGCGGATTGGACAGTTAGGTGCGGATTTGACATAAATAAGTATTTAATGTAATAAGTAGTTAATGGAATGTTGTCTTTTCTTAGTACTTATTTGAAATTTACATTTTGGTTTTTAATAAATAGTTCTTTACCTTTTTATATTGATTTAATCGAATTTAATCATATACGATGTCCAATCCGCACCTTTTGTAAAAACGATTAAAAAAAAAGTTGAGGCACCCAATTAACATTTTTAGTCTATTTTTTATAAATACTCAAAACGTTCTTAAATTTCCTTAAAATATTCTAGGGGCATTTACCGATGAAAAATATATCCCAAAATATTATTTTTATATTTGGGTCAATAAATTTTCCTCTTAGTTTTTTCAAGATTTTATTCACACAAGATATATTTTTTGAAGATCTGGACGTCTATTCTCCAATTTAAGAGAAGTGAACGCTCTCTCGCGAGAAGGGACAATTCACATCATATGCTCACATCGTATGGAAATGAATAGTAATTTTAAGTTTCAAGAATACAGTTTAAACATTTTTAAGAGAAAAAGTAATCACTTCTCTTGAAATGATCATTCGCCTATTTCGAGAATAGACGTCCTGTTGTAATTTAAGTTTTGTTAATATATAATGCATAATTTATTCTTACTTTTTAGCATAAAAAATTGCCTTGGTTTTTAAGGTGCGGAATGGACAAAATTATCGACCTTTTTGAGCAAAATAGCGTTTTGAGACCTTATTTTACAAAAAGTTGTTGATTTTATTCCCGAATATCTATCCTCACACCTTTGGCAAATAACAAAAATATTAATATCTAAACTTTAAAAAATTAGAGTATAAAAAATGGTTTTGGCCATATTAAAAAAAAATCGTCTTAAGGTTGAATTCTCAACGTCATTCAATCTATTGCCAACCTATAACCTATTTCGCGTTGATTTTTTGAGTTTATTATTTTAATAACTAACATTTAAAGAAAATCAATATCGTCGGTACATTATTTAGGTAGTATCTGATATATTAGAAAAAATATCAATTTATTTCATTGCTAATTTTGGGAGAATTGTATAGTGAAAGAACAATGAGTGACAAATGACATAATAATGTTAAAAAAAATCTTACCTGATATTTTTCGCTATACAATTCTCCTAAAATAAGTTATGAAATTCCTTGATATTTATTTAATATGTCAATTATTACCTATAGAATATCAAGTCGATACTGATTTTTTTAAAATTTTGTATAAAAGCTAGAAAACATAAATAAATCTACGCGAAATAGGTTATAGGTTGGCAAGCATGTTGATACTCCTACCTTAAACTGTATCTTGAAACTTAAAATGACTATTCATTTCCATGACGATCATATGATGTGAATTGTCCCTTCTCGCGAGAGAGCGTTCACTTCTCTTAAATTGGAGAATAGACGTCCTTATAGTCTCTTATAGATAAAAGATAAAATGATCAACATAAAAATAAAAAGGCTTGATAATGGAACGCGATACATATGTGTTTCTAAAACTAGACTGTTGCCGTATACCGTTCATTTTTCAGACAGCTGTTTTTGGTCTTTCTGTAAGGAGCGATAGAATTTAATGATTCTTATTTTATTTGTTTTTTTTAAATAAGTAATTAATTGCTTTATACGGCTTGACTAAAGATCCCCTGATTATCTTTTCTATACTACAAAATCATATAACGGATTCTATAAATTGTTGAATATTCTTGTTTTTAATAATGAAATAGACGCAATAAATCAATGATCTGCTATTTTACCTATAGCCTAGGTAGAAGATCATTGGACGCAAATAATGGAATTAGCAATAGGCGTCTTGGGAAAATCTAGAAAAAGAAAACCATCACTATTAGTATTGCGCAAATTACATAAATATAAATATCATCCATATAAATATTAAAAATATTACTAATTGAGGAAAGGTTGATGAAATACAAATAGCAACCTTTTGTTATGAAGTTATTTAAAGGGTGCAATACAATAACGATAAGAAATTCTCACGCAATTGACGCAATGTTTGTCTTACCGATTCGTCGCGACGATATAATGCACCGCCTTTATTCACGTTAAAACTATCCAAATGTTCGAAATTGTAGATGTATTGAAGTAAAATGACTACAGATTTATTTGTACAAATAGGTAAATGTTTGGGCTGGCATATTTTAAAGATCGAATTATCGGACTTTTTTTTAGAAAAAATTTGGAAAAAAAAATATATTTGGAACTTTTACCGAATTAAATTGGACTTGCATTCGAATAAGTTGCTCCTGAAGGAAAATATTTAGTGTCAAACATATTTTATCATTTTACTAAGAATGTTTTGCTGAATCCCAATAAGTAAAAATATACAAGATGTCCCATTTAAAATTCCAAAGTCAAGGTCACTTCCGGTCAAACCGGAAGTGCTAACACATTGAAAATTATGCCAATAAATGCAGACTCATCTCTTAAGCATAATCTCAAAATTTCATTTTAATATCTATAAATACAGAAAAGTTATAGGGGTGAACGTCTTTTGAGAAACACCCGGTATATTATTATTCTATGATGATATTATGTAGATATTTGTTATATCACAAAATCTTCTTAAAGTAAGTTTGTGGTTAGGTATACAGGGTGGTCCTTAAGTACATCAAGAAAATCTAGGATATGATTCCTGGCATCAATTTAAGTTGAAAAGTTCATATGCCCTAAAATGCTTACCCTCTAAGATACAGGGTGTTAAAATATTTTTTAAAAATAATTGTTTTTTTTTTTATTTCGAAACTCCTTGAAGATACGGTATTGAAAATTGATGTCGATTGATTTCGTATTAAACTGCACTTTTTGGTTAAAAAAAGGGTTTACCTACTTCCACCAGTGGCGTGCATGAAGAAACTATCAATATTTTTTTTGTGATGCATGTTTATGCATAACTGATATAAGCGGAACAAAAGTTGTCTCTACTATGTTTTTGAAAAAAATGGTAGTTTTAAAGGAAAATGGAAAATATTTTAACACCCTGTATCTTAGAGGGTAAGCATTTTAGGGCATAAGTCCATATGAACTTTTCAACTTAAATTGATGCCAGGAATCATATCCTAGATTTTCTTGATGTACTTAAGGACCACCCTGTATAGGTATATATATGTATAATATTCAAATACTATTTAATATATACACAATAAAGTGTCACGTTTTTCACAGTTGACCAGAATATAATAATTTTTTTTTGTACACGGATTATTTGTGATAAGTATATGTATTTAAATATATTTGTAATAAACTATATTATGTCTTGCATCAAGCAGGGGTTAATAAACTATTTTGACAATATACTTTAATTAGCAGAAGAACCCAAAATTGAAAGTATATTTTTTTGTTTCGTCTATACCAGACGCACTTTCATGAATAAAATGTTTTACATTCCATTGAATTACTCACAATCGTGTTGTGATTTTAAATTAGCTGTGAGAATTGAAGATGCTTTCTCTTTTTACGGTATTTTAATAAAAGTTTTTTGGGCTCGCATTGTAATGATAATGAAACTAAATTTTTACATTATCGTATTATACTCCGTATACTTATACAGTGTCCGCAAGAAAGTCCGCATTAAATGGGATTTTTTTTTATTATTAGGTATAGGTAAAAATTGAAAAAGCAGTTAGTTTTTGCTTACCTAAAAATCAAAAAGTACGTATACTGAAGCAGCTGCACGACTTGCGTTACCTGTCAAATTTGACATTTTTAATAAAATAGGTTCAAAAATGCCCTTATTTATAAAAATATCGAAAAACTTTATTCGAGAAAGTTGTTTATTTAGGCATTTTTAGCCTCTGTACGAAATTTTGACAGTCTAATACAATTTTTATTTTTTGCCAGATTCTTGAAAATTTTGATCAACCCTCGTAGATTAACTTTTATACATCAATGTAAAACTTTACTTTATTTGTAATCTTAATGCAATTTTGTGTAAAATGTTTGTTTCCAATTATTTATTTTGCTTCAAAAACTGAAATTGTTATTGATCAGTAATATGTAATGTTTGATGCAAAGTTTATCTAATTACATCAGTTTTGTCAAAACCGACGTTTCTCATTTTCCTTAAGTCAGTGAACAGATGTACAAAAAGAAAATATTAGGAAGCTTTCGTTGAAATTTTACTTAATTAATATTAAATTAAATTAATTATATTAAACTATATTTTTGTTGAATAAAATATTTCGAGCGATTAATATTTATTCTTTTTGATCCAATATTAATTAAGTAAAATTTCAACGAAAGCTTCCTAATATTTTCTTTTTGTACATCTGTTTACTAACTTAAGAAAAATGAGAAACGTCGGTTTTGACAAAACTGATGTAATTAGATAAACTTTGCATCAAACATTACATAGTGATCAATAACAATTTCAGTTTTTGAAGCAAAATAAATAATTGGAATCAAAATTTTTACACAATATTTCATTAAGATTACAAATGAAGTAAAGGCAAATGGTTTTACATCGATGTATAAAAGTTAATCTACGAGGGTTGATCAAAATTTTCAAGAATCTGGCAAAAAATAAAAATTGTATTAGACTGTCAAAATTTCGTACAAAGGCTAAAAATGCCTAAATAAGCAACTTTCTCGAATAAAGTTTTTCGATATTTTGATAAATAAGGGCATTTTAAAACCTATTTTATTAAAAATGTCAAATTTGACAAGTAACGCAAGTCGTGCAGCTGCTTCAGTATACGTCATTTTTGGTTTTTAGTTAAGCAAAAACTAACTGCTTTTTTAATTTTTACCTATACTATGGAGGACTTGAGGTAGGAGGCCAATCGCAATGCATTGGATTCGGTCCCAAATTAGCATCGGTAATTCAGCTTTACGAGTCGCTGTAAGATGGCGCGCGTGTTCGAAGTGGGCTATCAAATAATGGTTTCTTATGGACGCAATAACTATTTTTATTTAAATTAGTTCTTTAAGGAACAAATAAGGACTTTTATATGAATTTACACTTACTTTGTTATACTTATTAGTAAACTCGGCCTGTATAAAGTTCCAACGATGCTTGGTTTTTAAAATACAGGGTATTAAACATTCTAGCTATACCTTTGGAGCTAGAAAGAGACTTATTTGGCTGCGTTTTCTCTCTGAAAAAGATCCTGTCTTACACCCCGACACAAAGCAAACTCTACTTTTATAAATTGTACCATTATTTATTATAAATATGGAAATTAATTACAATACAACGTTATTTGTCTTGTCTTGCCTTCAAACATTATTTGTTATTTCGAAAAATAAAATGTCAATTGTCAAAAGTAAAAGCACAGAAAAATAAAGGGTTTAAGTAAAAGTTAAAAACTATGGAGGATCTAGTTTTCCATATTAAAAACGTAGAAGAAGAAGACAACATCAGCCCACTTCGGACGCGAGAGCCATCTATCGGCCAATAGCGAACTAACCAAAAAACCGGGACAGAATTTGAAAATGCTGCCATTGTCGATCGGCCTCTTACCCTATAGTTCTCCATAACCTATACCTAATAATAAAAAAAAATCCCATTTGATGCGGACACTGTATATACAACTAACTACGACAATAGGGAACTTGACAAAAATTTTAAATGGGAAAAAAATTCTATAAATCATAAGTACATATTGTCATTAAACATATGGCAGCAAAAAAAAACAACATATTTCGTCCCAAAAGACCGCTAGAAAGATTTAAAAATGCCCCAAAATTCAAATTATTCCAAGCGGGTAAAAACGCGCTGTTAGTAGTCGTGACGACAAATGGTATCATTTGTCAGATTTGTGTGTGACATCCACGAAATAGGTTATAGGTTTTCAATAAATTTGATGATTTGTCAGATTTGACATCCACGCGTCAAGCGACACGACCTGTTGAAATGCAAGGTGATAGCTTAAACAACAATACAATAACACGAACACACGGCAATCCAAATGCAAATTGGGTCGCTCGGCACATGTCAGGATGACTGATGACCAAAAGTCATTCTACTGTCATACCATATGACGTCATCGGGCTTCGCGCGCTTTAGAGATCGTTTGAAATGCTTTCGACACGCGCGAAACTTTAAAGAATTTTTACCAAGTTATTTTTGATTTTTAAGGAGTAATAATTGGGGAATACTTTTTTCAGGCCTAACTAAATCATATTATTGAAAAAAAAAATTGGAAAGCTGGGTTTTGTTTGTTTTTATATTCGATTTTATAAGGTTTTATAGTTTAATTGACTTGTTCTCTTCCTTTTTGAACTAAAAACACTACAACGAATCATTCTTCATCTATCCTCAAAATCTCTCAATTACTAAAAATGCCAATAATCACTTCCTTTTTTCCGAACTTCAAAATCAAAAATTCCAATTTTTTGGCAAGAATTTGGGGCAAATTCGAGCTGTTTACACGTAAAAATAAATTGACTTTCACAATTTCTTGGACAAGAACTTAAATTTTAAAGCCAGACCTGCCTATTTTCCCATTTGTCAAATGACAATGTTGCAATGCGCATGCCTAATCGTGTGTAGCTTGTTTACATGCGCGAGGCCATAAATTTGCCACTTTCGTGATTATACTGTTTGCCTCGCTGTTTGCTTATCTAAAGGTAAATGTCTATGGTCTTTATGCATGGTACATAAAACGACTAAGTTATTAGGTACAATAATCTAATGTAAAATTCAGTTTAATGCATGTAACGCAATTAAAAAATTGTTCATATACCTATTTATACTCCTATACTGTTCCAAGAGGTAGAGGTTATAGTTAATTTTAATATTACGAACTAGTTCGTGAATTACTTTATGGTAAAGTTCACATAATCCAGTTATTATGCATAAACTGCAAGTGGCAATTACGAACAAAAGTTATTTTAGTTTTAATGAAATAGTCACTGTTAAAACCTAATTATTTTACGCTTACTTAAAATTCTACTAATTAAAGGCAGTGTTGAAATGTGTTTGTTTCTTGTTTCTGGGAGCAATACCCTACGGAATTAGCGCAAATATAATTAAACATAAAAATTAACTGCATGTACACTTTAAAATACAAATTTACCAGTTTTTATGAAATACCAAGAAGACAACTGTTTATTTTTACTTACTTTTATAACCCGAGGGGCCAAATTTTTTCACACGGAATAAGAATTGCACAATTGTACGATATAGGGGTACCTGCATCTACAGTCTACAGCGTTATGATGAAAAAAACTGATCAACCTTTTATATAGAATACCGAGCAGTTCGAGCACTTAATGCAGTGGCGGTTTCTCCACAGGAGCACAGGAGCACGTGCACCCCCATACTTCATCGAATTACCCCATAAAGAAAAA
This sequence comes from Polydrusus pterygomalis, assembly GCA_963969555.1. Taxonomy (NCBI): domain Eukaryota; kingdom Metazoa; phylum Arthropoda; class Insecta; order Coleoptera; family Curculionidae; genus Polydrusus; species Polydrusus pterygomalis. Next base: position 22,243,389 of record OZ018378.1, on the reverse strand, counting down.
ATAATGTTCATTTAAATTTAAATCTTCTTATGATACCGTAATATAAGTTAGAACCCGTTAACGTACCCTTAAACAATCGAACGAAAGGTGCATGGTGTAATAGCTCTCGCCAAGCCGGTTGTCAAGAGCGACGATGTGGCGCATAGGAATTCTAAAGTCGCACGTACGTTAAAGTCGGCGGGGTTTCTGCTGTTTCTCTAAGCATCTTGTACTAGCAGGTGTGATGGGGGAAAGCGCGATTATAATAGGAAAACTCGCACAATTTAAATGTGCTCCGTTGAGTTCATTATTGCGTGTTACTGTATGAATTTATTATTTGGAGGTTTCCTTTTTATTTTTGTTATTATTTTGGGGTAGTAAAGACTTATTTTAATAAAAATGAACCGTTTTAATGCCAAAACGTCTCTTATTTAATTTTCACTTATATCCTCCCTAGCAGCAGAATTATTACCGATAATTTTTTTCTTCGGACCATTTTTCTTTGAAGAGGATAGGTAGAAGGGGGGGGGTTAATAGAGTGGCCACCCAGATCGCCCGATCTTAACCCACTGGACTTTTTTTGGTAGAGCTACGTCAAAAATTTTGTTTATAAATCTAAACATAACCTAATACGAAATAGACATGCAGCATTCTATTTTATTTTATTAAAACCCATCATTGTATATAGCTATTTAAAATCAAAGAGGTGTTATATTATTATGTTTATATGCTCTTTCTTTCTTTATCTTTATCAGATATTTGTAACCTCCCTTAATAATTTGCACGTGACGAGGTGGATCGTGAGGGGCCACTCCTTGCCATGCTTTGAATATGGATCCTTAAAGCAGGAGGGCTCTTCCCTGTTTGGGTAGAGTATATGTTACGGCCAAATAAATATTTTTTCTATAAAAAAATTTGGAAATGACTGGATATATTATGGTATATGGCATATGGCCCATGGCCTGTCATCATCATCATAAATCATATAAATTTGATTCTGCTTTTGTATATATATATGACGAAGTTAAATTAGTCACAAATAGCAATATAAATTTAGCTTATATGTTTTGTTTCTTTAGGACCTACGTTCTTTGTTTAAATTCTAAAACCTTTTATATATAAGTACCTACAACCACAACACCTTGAATTGAAAGAAGCCGCGAAACAGAAACATCGACAACACTGCTTGAAGATCCATGTGTCACGTGACTTTTTTGAGGTTAGCCATGGTTTAGTATGTAATTTACGCGCGAACTAGGTGTAGGTGTCGTATTAAATTGTATTTTTATCCGGTTTTCGATTGATATCTAATAGAAAAGTGTGACATATTGCTAAGAACCTCTACAAAATACTGATGACATTTTTTAGTGCGGGTTTGCTCTAATATATAGCATTAATAAAGTGAAAAATCCCAACAGCCTGGCCGGCCTGGCGGTTTGATTGCGGGTCTTATAAATGGCGGCATAATTTTATTTGTTTTAATTTGAAAGTTGTTTTTTTGTATTCTAGATATTAGCTCTTTGGGATAAACTTTCATGTTTTGTGACTACAGTTAATTTATTAAATATTGAATTGTTTATTTAACTTGAACGTACCTATATGTGAATTGGTTTAAAAACATCACTAGTAAAGATAGTTTTCATAAGTATAGGTAGGATACCTCTAGATGCCTAGGTACTTGTAAGCATTTTTTTCTTTTAGTTTGTTTATTTATCAACATGCCAATAAGCCCCTGCTGTATTCCTGGGTGTAACTATAAAAGTGTTTTAAAATCAGGTGAAGAGAGTGTAATATATTTTTATAGTTTAGATTTGACCAATGACTGTATAAATATTGTAAATCAGGTTTCAGTGGAAATTGATAGTGAAGGTAAAGGTTTAAAAGGTAATGAATTGGCTTACAACGATTTGAAATGGATTTTATCCTTTGAAATGAAACTAAGCAGGTGGTCTCAGCTTCAAAAGATTTGTCTCGGTACCAATTCATACATTGTGAATGTAGCGAAGTTACCCATGATAGTAGGTGACTTTCTTAAGACAAGCGTAGATTTCTTAAACAAAGCCTTAAGCATACTAAATTTTGAGACTTCAGTCAGAAGTCAATAGTCAATCCTGTAATTTAAACGCAGAAGATAATAATTTGTATAATAGAATATTACTTTTGATCGATCAAATAAATCTACTTGTAGTGAAACAGAAACAGCTTCTCAACGCAATATTATACTATTATTTAATAATTAGGAAAGTTGTTTCTTGTTATCCAAAACTATTTATTACTTTTTTTGTACATTTTTTAATATCAATATAGTGGCAGCAGACCCAAAAAAACACAAAAAATATCAGAAAGAATAAAAAACTCGCCCGTTGCCGCGTGTCATAATAATAGCTTGTGGATCCGCAACTCCTAGCTTATGTGGCGTTGCCCGATGCCACTTTCATGGCTTCTTTTCAAGGTGGTTGTGGTACAACCTTATTTTCTTAATCGATTAATAAACCCATGAAATACCTATAATACCCATTAAGATATTATGTACTAGGTATATGTATGTATCCATAAAAACCATTGACATGTATAGAAGGTAAATATCTATGATAAAAACGTGCAGCGTACTTGAATCGAACTTCCTAATTTTTTTTCCATAGACAACAAGTTATGAATTGTCTAAATAAAATATGGTTATAATAAAATAATATTATTTTATTAAATAACAAAACCATCATTACCTTTGGTTAATAATATTTTATTTAAATAATTTACAAGGAAATATCAAGATCATATTATATTATCATGATAATTATGTAACAATAAAGCTATAACTAAAAAATATTCGTTTTTAACTGGTTTTACGGTATTTCCTTTGTTATTTCATCCACTATATTGATATTCAAACCTATATTACCTATAATAAAATTACAGTTCTAGGAACCTAAAATAATGCGTATAAATAAATAGAGGTAGGTATAGCATAATCCAAAATTTCTGTCAGCGACTCATCGCTTGTAGAGGGCGACGTGAGAGCCTCTTAAAATATTCCTTGAAAAACTCTTTTATCGATAAAACAGGTTAATTATATATAGTTTTGCTAGCTGCTAGCTTCCTACTTAAAAATAAAATAAATACTTTTATTCCTTTTAGATAACCTTATCGCCTTTAGGCTATTCGACTGACTAAAATATTACCACTTACTTACTATTTTGACCGAAATTCTCAAAATTTGGGCGTGGTCCTAAAAATATTTTGCCTGAAAATCCATTCAAATATATAGCCATTCTATATAAAAATCAATGTTTGTGGCGCCGTACTTTTTGAGCGCATCCTGTAAAATTCAAAATATTTTTAAATGGTTCAGAATACTCAACCATAGCTACCAGTAAAACACAAAATAAGCTTATCAACTTCTTAACACAAAATTATTCGGCGCAATCGTTGGCTATAGGTACAGTAAGCTCCTGTTATAAGGTACACTCTATATATAGGGATCAAAAATTGGGTACTTTATAACCGGAAGTAAAAAAACACAATAATCAAGAGTAATTCGGTCTGGACCAGTGCTGGATTTACCAATAGGCTGAGTAGGCTGGAGCTTAGGGCGGCAGATTTTAGGGGGCGGCAAATTTGGCTCAAATTTTTTTTTATCTTACAGAAATAAATGGTACAATCTTTATTCATGGTTGACGGGTAGTATTTTTTTAAATAAACTTTATTGTTGGCCGTGCCTGTTAATGGGGATACAAAAAGGTAGTTGGAACTTTACTGGCTTTGCAGAAAGAAATTTCATTTTTAATAAAATAAGTAGGTAATCATAAATTTTTAAAATATTTACTAAAAATTATTAACCAAATTTGGGCGTGGTCTTAAAAATTTTTCGCCTGGGCCGCATTTAGCCTGCAGCGGACTTTTTCTTTCCCGAACACTTCTGGTATAGGGGCGGCAAAAATTGAATAGCCTACTTAGCGGCAAATTTGTAAATCCGCCACTGGTCTGGACCAATGAAATGCCTACGTAATAACCGGAAGTACGTTATAACCCATGTAGTACGCTGTGTATACAGGGTGGTCCAACGAAAACTTAACACCTCGATTTTCCTGCTTAAAAATGAAAATGCGGAAAATCGCTCGGACCCGTCGATTTTTATTTCGAGGGGGACATCTTTTGCGTATATTGTCAATCTTGTTACTTCAAGCCCCTAGGAGGGAGGGGGGTAAGATCTAATCTTAAATTGATACCCCTATATATAATTTTTTTGGATTCTGCATAAAATTCTGAACATTTTTTAATAAAAGCATTATTAGTCTATACTTAACAGTTTTCGAGATATTGACTCTTGAAAAATGACATTTTTGAACTTTGACAGCGTCTAGCTTTCTAACTGTACGTCTTAGAGCAAAACGGCTTTCATGTCCCTATCTTCGATTTTTATTATCTTTCCAATAGTGTCAACTTTCGGTTAAACCAGATGTAAGAAATATAGTACTTCCGGTTTAACCGGAAGTTGACACTATTGGACAGATAATAAAAATCGAAGATAGGGACATGTAAGCCGTTTTGCTCTAAGACGTACAGTTAGAAAGCTGGACGCTGTCAAAGTTCAAAAATGTCATTTTTCAAGAGTCAATATATATTTCGGAAAGTATAGACTAATAATGCTTTTGTGTTCAGAATTTTATGCAGAATCCAAAAAAAAAATATAAAATAGGGGTATCCGTTTAAGATTTAGATCTTACCCCCCTCCCTCCTAGGGGCTTGAAGTAACAAGATTGACAATACACGCAAAAGATGTCCCCCTCGAAATAAAAATCGACGGGTCCGAGCGATTTTCCACATTTTCATTTTAAAGCAGGAAAATCGAGGTGTTAAGTTTTCGTTGGACCACGACACATAGACATTTACCTTTAGATCCGGACAGCATAAATTTCGTGATTATTGTTTGCTTTTCTAAAGGTAAATGTCTATGGTACCTATATATATTTATAATGTGGAATTTTAGGTATGTCTAGGTACCTACCTATGTAACAATTCATTTTAAAAAATTGATGGGAATATTTTTTATCTTTTCCTTTTTACGACAGGATGCTCTAATGACAATGGTCGGTTCTTCCGGCGACAAAGGGTGCTTATTATCTTGTTGAAGCACAGTAAAATGTGGACATAGATAATGAAGGTATTTTCTATGATTGTAATAAAACTGGACATTTTTCTAAAACAACAAACTATTAAAACACACACAGATGTACACATCTATATCTATATATTATATATAAAGACGATGATATTATAATATTATAGAAATTATATACTTTTAGATTATCGGTGATAAGTACAGTGGCGGCTCGTGACTAGCTAGTCAGGGGGGCGCTGGCTTTAAATAAAAAAAATGTAAAATGTCTATTGTTTTCGATAGTACGTGTCTGTTTTTTCTAACTTTCTCGTTGTGAATTTTAATTTCATCAGCATAAGCATTACTTAAACAAGTTAAAATATTAGTTTGTCCTAACATCTCAAAACTTACCACATTATGACGATGTTTTGCACTATTTTCATGTTTTTTTATTTTCTCTGAAAGATGTTTTAAGTTCAATTATCATCCCCGTCAAAAAGAAGACACACGAAACAAAAAAAAAAGAATTTTTGTCCTCACAACCGCATATCCAGGATTTTTATTATATATTTCTTTGTCAAACTTACGCGTAAACTGTGCCTTACTTTTACATTTTGATTGCACTTGTACTATGTTCAATATTGGTAGTGGCCGCCCTGCATTTTTTAAATCAAGTTTTTCTTTTAAGCTCAGAGAACTAAACACAAGCTTCTGTAAATCACTGACCTTCATATTACACGAAATTTTCCAACTTTATAACGTAACTAATAAATCAAATCAAAACAAATAAACAAAACATCAGCCGCATCGACAGGTTCGCCTCGTCAGAGTACATAATATATCGATTATTCTACCGTGGCATCGCGATTCGCGAACAGCTGTTGGGCGCGGAAAATTGGAGCTCATCCGTGGCCGCTCGTTGTGCGATGTGTAGGTGACGTCACGCCTCCGTCGTCATGGCAACTCATTGAGAAGTCGCGTTGAATCGGGACGAATAATCGGTCGCCCGCGCTTAGTATAACCTACCCGCTGGAATAGGGCTATGTTTGGTTTGAATTATTTTAATGGATTGCTTACATACATTGCTTTATTGGTTTTTTAAGTAAAGTGTTTTTGGATTCTGTTTGAAATAATTGCAGGGAGGGCGGCGCCCCAGAGCCCTTCATTAACGAGCCGCCACTGGATAAGTACCTACACCATTGATTTTAGTCGCGACATGTATATACCATTTACTCGAAACTCTGTAAACCTTTATTGAATTCGTTTATTTAGAAATAGTAAAGTATTTTTTGTATATTTGACTTCTATAGTATTAATAATCGCCAAGATAAATAATTCAAAAATAGTTGCAGGCGTTCGGCTGTCACTAAAATCACCAGTAAAGTTTAATTACTTAAGCAGGTATAAATTAAATATCACTGGATAGCTAAAGGTTCAAGGGATGTTTGTCTTGTAACAGATTTTTAATTTATGCCTTTCTTTGAGAGAAAATAATTTTATTTTTAAAATTGTCCTGTAAGTATACCTGATTTACCTAGAGGATAGGGATAGGTGATTATTTTACGATTAGGTAGATCAATGTTAGTGCTTTAGCTAATTAGATACCATATTTTTTTTAGATCAATGATATTAAATTTCAAACCATACCTACCATTACTCACAGTCAGGGGTGTCCGGAAAAAGGAGGTCAATCCGTCAACCATATATTTCTTGAGCAAAAATAATATGACTTTTATAATACCATTTTTCATTTTTGACTCTCATGTTTGATATACATATTATTTATACAAAGTTCAAAATTAAAAACTGATTATTTTTTAATAATTCGAGTAGGTATTTAATAAGATATAAGTGGTACATTGCATGAAGAGTTACATCTTTTGATGAAAAGAAAACAAAAAACAATTGTCAAATATTCAAAATGGGGGGAGTCCAGTACCCGCTGACCCCCCCCCCCCCCTATTTTTTAGTACGTGCGCCAGTGACTTCCAAACTATATTTTTTCTTGTTTTTGATTATTTTTTGACAGGTTTTTATCTGTACGCCAATGTTTTTGCATTATTTTTGGCTAGGCCTTTACTTTCGGTATTTGTACCGTGCGAGCAAAAATTATTTGCTTCAAAGAGGGCTTGAATTAAAAAACGTAGGGTTTGGTTATCACAATGATATATCTAACCAAATATATAGGTTAAAATTTTGTCAAATTCATATTATGACATGATATGCCAAACTAATGAGTAAAAAATATGTAGACAAATACAAATTTATTTTTGTTGTTTATAAAATTAACAAGGTAAGAATATACAGAAAGAAAAAGAAAAATAATTACATAAATTGCTGAAATTGGCCACCGCCGCCATGCTCCAAGCATAAATTCACACGTCTCTTCATATTTTCGAAAGTGTTGACCAGCATCTCTGGAGAAACGTTACCACATTCTTGGATAATCCTTTTGTGTTGTATAGAACCTATTTCCCTAAACCAGCGACGGTTCTTGTCAGGCAATGATAAAAATCCCCAGCAATAAAAGCAACGTTAGGAAAATGTTCGTGAAAATCGTCCATGCACAAACCCGGATTGTATTGCCACTCACAATTTACTCTAACCCCGTTTCGAAAATACGCTTCAACCAAGAATGTTTTGTGCTGTTCCGTAAAGCCCATTGTGTGAATTGTTCAAGAAATTGGAAAAATTAGCGATGAATCAAATTACTTGTAACGACTGTCATCAAAGATTACGGAATACCTGATTGATTGTTAATTCAGGTAGTTACTGACACCCAACAGGTATTAAGCTCTACGGCTAAGCATTACGTCCTTAGATGCAAGGCCCTCTTTGATGCTAATAATTTTTACTCGCACGGTACCTATTGCACTACTTATTTATATTTTGTATCCATGGTAATGCCACAACGGCTGAATTGATTTAGCTTTTGAAAATTGTGAGATTACCGTAAGCCGTGTTTGCATTAGATAAGGACCCATAATTCTCAAATTATCTCCAAAACGCATCGTTTTATCGAAATTTTATATGAGTCAAAAAATAATTATAAACAAATGATTACCTGAAAATAAATAGTTTGGAAGTCACTGGCGCACGCACTAAAAAATAGGGGGGTTAGGGGGTACTAGACTCCCCCTATTTTAAATATTTGAAGATTGTTTTTGGTTTTGTTTCTCTCAAAAGATGTAACTCTTTATGATGAAGCACTATACAAAATTTGAAATTTATATCTTATTAAATACTCGAATTATTCAAAAAAATTATTTTAATTTTAAACTTTGGCACCCTGTATATCGAACGTGAGGGTCAAAAATGAAAAATGACATTATAAAAGTAATATTATTTTTGCTCAAGAAATATATGTTTAACGGATTGACCTTTTTCCGGACACCCTGTATATTTGTGATAATATTTATAAAATTTTATTTTTAAAAGATCACTTGACTGGATATTTTTATTTTAATGGAATAACTTTGCCAAATTTAAATTCGGCAACTTTTACAGTCATAATAACAATAAAAATAATAATTATGAGTAACAACTGTGAGAGACCTTGTAGCTTTTTTTTTAGAGTTGTGTGTGTTTTTGATATTTATTTATGCGTATGATATTAATAGGGATGGGAAGACCCGGTTCTTTTTCGTGTCCCGGGTCTCAGCAGATCATTCATTATTCATCATCAATACTTATAAGTTATAACTTATAAGTTATAAGGTGGGTTGCAATTCTGTGCCTACAGGTATAATTGGTTACAATAAAATAACACAACTTTTAAATGGCCCCCTGTATTTAGCAGACGTTGATGCAGCAAACATTTCAGCATTGCCAGATTTTAACTCTTATTTTCTTTCCGTAAAATAGAGTTTTTGCAGTACAACGTAATATTGTTTCTTTGTTTACAGTTTTAAGTTGGATTTATAAAGTCTGCGTTCGCGTTGGCGTTAGCGCACAAATCCCTTAAAAGAGATTTGTGCGTTAGCGCGATGTGTTAGCTCGTCGAGTCTTTGTTTCCTTTTTCTGAATAGTTATTTTTTATTTAGGTTATCGAAACAGATAACATTATCAGCAGCTCGACTGCCAAATAAAAGAATTGTTTGCGACTGAATAACGTCACGGCTATTTATTTGTTGCTGGAAAAGTTTTTTGTGACACTTTAGAAAGATTTTTTCTTAGGATGTATTTTTAATAGGTTCTAATTTAGAACGTCAGTGCTGGACATGATAAATTACGCCAATACATTCTGTGCTTAACGTAAATTACCAATAACGTTTTTAACTCTTATGCTATGCTAATACTCCCTACTAATATGATTTTCTCAAATTGAATCAACAAGCTGACAACACTGCTACAGGCTACAGCTACACCGGTAGTTGTTTCGTTTTGTCCCCTCTGTGGCGTTGTACGTTGTACGTTGTACGCAATCAGTCATTCATGATGGAAAAACATGGCGTCTTGATGTGATTGTGGCATCGGGTTGTAGTGTTTCGTGTTTTTATAGTAGAGACATTTAAAAGTTAACCGAAAAACACCAATAAATACGTTTTCTATAGTGTTTGGTACTGTTTCAATTAATATACAAGTGTCAGTGCAGTTTTATTCACTCGTTAAAGGATAACATTTGGAGTTAGCAGTGACGTTTGGTTATTAGAATTTGTTCAAGGATTTCAAAACTCGATATACCTATACCTACTAATAGAAAGTAAGCTAAAGGTAAGTTAATTTTACAGTTTATAAATTGTTTTAGAGAAAAATACATTTATGTTTTTGCTAAATTTAGGCTTATCCAAGTGGAAGTTTGTGACGGATTTTGGTACATGTTTTTGTTGTTCAAATGGCACACCCTTGTATCATAAATAAGGCCTTCTGCATTCCTGAAAATCTTGCATGCATAAAGAAAGTAGTTGTTTTAACTTAACTTATGAATGATACCGCTATACGATCAGAAATGTGTTATATTATTCTTAGTTAGGTTTAGTAGGTAGGTAGGTACCTAACTATAATACATTTTTATATTGAAGAAAAACTTATAAGAATTTTAAAAAAAAATCATACAGACTTTGACATTGCACTGAGAGACCAATGTTCATTATATTTGTTTAATATTTTGTTTTGTTTACAATAGTCAAGGACGAACCGATTTATCTGATATCCAAGGTTAGGCATCAAAATCAATTTGCCAAAAAAATAATAAATAAATAATGGGTTATCCTAACCAATAATAAATAGTTCTTTCCTTCTAATGAATTCAAATACCTACATAGTTTAATTCTTATTCTGCAGTACCCAGTATAAGTAATAAGTAGGTACCCTATTCTAAGAGAAACATGATACATAATAGAGTTTATTAGGTAGTAAGATAAATACCTAATTACCGAACTGTTGACTTGGGCAAGGTCACATTCTAAATTTACAAGGCAACATGTATTAAATCTAGACAGATTTTATGGGGCCACTATGGTGGGAAGATGTAAAACCTTGAAAGTAAACACCTAAGTAGGTGCCTACCTGTTTTTTTTTTCATTAAATTTTTAAAAGTTTTTTAATAATAATTAATAATAATTGTGTGACCCCAAAAACACTTGCAAAAATAGTTTAAAAAAAATAATCTGTGCTAACTTAATGTTGATGTTTAACCTAGCAAAACAAATTAAGTACCTACCTACCATAGGTAATAATATACCTAGCACGTAAGAAAACAACAGATTTTCAATGCGTGTTTATAACTTTGTCTCATCATAACGTTTATTTAAAAAGTATATTTTGGGCTATTAACGATTCAGACCGGGATTGATATTTGTTATACCTAAGGAATGGCTGCTGTCCTCATCATACAAAACCGGGTACAAAACGCTAAAAAATTAATAAGAGTTGAAGGTACAGATAAGAAGTGTCAAAGCAATTTATACCTATAATAATACTTACCAACTATTTTTATCTTACGTTTCAAAATGAGGAGTCTAAAACCCCCTAAATAAAGTTTGTTCCAAGATCTTGAGCAAATAATCCGATTTTAATGGATTGCTGAGTGCCAATAATACCTTTACCGCCCACCTTGCTAAATACTTCACACCTACCTACTGAGAACCTATTACCCTATTAGCACAGAATATGTTCTGTGCTATTAGCCTTGTTGTTAGCACAATAATTGACCAACTATAGTATACGTTATTTATTATAGTAAACGTGACAGACAGTCATATAATAATTATTACAGGAATTATTGCTAGAATGACTAATTCTTTAATTCATTCATTGATGGAAATTCTTTGTAGGTAAGCTAAATTAAAATATTTTCAAGGAAAATCAATTTTGAATCAGGTATGATTTGTAAGTGTAAGCATGAATGATAAAGGATAGTGATACATCATAGGCCTCTTTGATACATAAACAAAAAGCAATATTGATTTAGGGTAAACTGATATCTACCTACCTGCTTAAGTGCCTAAAATTTGTCAGTATTCTAAGGATCTCCATCAGTATTAGGTAATTTCCGATGGTAATTCAGGCCAGTAGGTAATATCAGGTTTTTAGACAATTGTGGTTTTTAGGAGTTCCAGGAAAGGATAAATTAACTTCACATACCTAAGCACTATAAAATAATTTTAATTTTTTGTTTTTGCAAATAAACCCCTTCCCCATCCCATCAGCTTTCAGAGACTACATTTTCTTCCTATTTATTATTTATGTTGGATGATGAGTAGAATAAATCAGTTTAGGTTAACTAAGTAACTCTCCTATTTCTAATAACAAACATTTCATTTATCATCATTTTAATTACGGTACAAAAAGTTACCGAACCAATGATAACGAATCCAGCTGTTTGTATTTAAGAACACATGGTATTTTGGCGGCATTGTTCTACGCCAACGTAAATTATAATATGGCAACGCAGCATTGAACGCGATACATGCGCAGACGCACCGCTTGCCGCTTGATTGGCTCGTAGCTACAATATTTGGGCAGAGAAACTATTGTATGTTGTCAGGGTTGTTCATAGCGTTTTCCATTGGTAAGTTTAGTGCATGTCAAACGTATTTCTATGTTTTACCAATGAATAACCTTTTTATCTATCGCACGTTTATTTCCTCTATTTCAATTGTAAATAAAATTAACGCTGAATTTTTGCAAACCATTATGCTAATAAACCCCCGTATCATTTTATAATATGGTGAATGCGATGGTAAAAGAACTTAGCCCAGTCCTGCCTTTGTCGCCAACATCAAAGAGTATAGTGCATTACTCTTTGCCAACATCTCAACGTAAAATAGACCAGACTTTTACCAGGATGCCATAAATGTCAGATGACTTAGCTACAATGCGGCGCGTTCCTCGAGAAATTTGACTTTAGCTGTTTGTTGGCATTTATAAACATCATCCAACTTTTCACCAACTATTCAAAAAGTTTGAATGTAAGTAGGTATGTTGGCAGGGTGACCACCTTGTATCCAGTTGAAAACCGGAGATATTACATTTTTTTTAAAATTCGTTTAAAAATGCGCCGCAGGCTAATTTTTTGGGTGCCACGCCCTTTTTTGGGCTATCAAAACCTAGAGATTCTATGAGTTACGGTCAACAACTATAATAATTAGGTAGGTACACAATAAAAGCTGAAATAAAAAAATTCTTTTTATTTATACGTCAGGAACTGCCTTAAAAACCAATAATTATTATGGGCGGTGCGGTAGTTCTTTAACCAGGTAAGGATTATTGTTTTCAAACATTTTTATTAATAATAATTTCCACATCTAGATAAATTCCAAAATACGTTTTTAGGTCCAAATTAAAAAAATAACAACAAACAAACTCTTAGTCAAAAGTTAACACAAACATAAAATAAATACTAAAATCACGTTAAGTAAGTTACCTACTTAAATACAAGAGAATATAAAAAGAAAACAAATTCCTAACCAATGGTAGGTAAGGTAAATGAAAGCATTAAACTTGGTAAAATTTAAAAGAGTACTTTTTATTGCTGCGGCAGCATGCTAAGAGTTCTTTTTGCTTTTCTTTTGACAAATACATAGCAAATTCCTGACAGGTCATTTTAATATTGAGCTTTGTGCATAACTCCATTTTTACAATTTACATTTTGTTAAAAACCGGAGCTGTTACTAAAAAAACCGGAGCCCGGAGGTCAAGTATAAAAAACCGGTGACTCCGGGTGAAAACCGGAGTGAAATCTAAAGTAACTAGACAATGACAAGTCTTGACATTTGGCATTGAAACTTTATGTGAATTTAACTATACCTATCATGGCACATACTGAAAAGAGGAATGTCAACATCAACCCTTGTCAATATAATTTAACCTCCCAATATGTATCTGACAGTGCCATTTGACTTTTTAATTCCATTTTACGTAATTTGCGAAAAATCCGTCACAAACTTGTTATTTTCCAAAAACAAAAATAAACTCTGCAAAGTTTTAATGTGATCAAAAATATTTCAGGAAAAGAAGACATAAAAATTTATTGAGTAAAAAAATCAGCGACGCTTTCTAACATGACAATAACCGATTTAAAAATCAACATGATCGAGCCACAAAGAAGGTAGTGCGGGCGCTGGTGTACCCGTAAAGATGAGCGCGGAAACGGTGGCCCCGATGGGCCAGCAGACGCCGAACATATCGGCGTTGAAGCGACAGAAAATTGGCGGTTGCAGAGAGGCAGTGCCGGCAGTGCACGGGCGCGGCGCAGGGCCGGTGACGGGCCAGCAATGCACCAGGGCGAGGTTGAGCAATCATCAGCGGAATTTAAGCTTGGATTTCAGGTGAGTGGTTTGTTTTTTGGTTCAAATTTTGAGGTACTTATGTATTGTATTAGACTTGAACCACGCTACGTTTGACGATACATTATATTTTACATTAATTAGAGTTTTAAATCGAATATAAAAGCAACTAAATCCTTATTTTATTCCATTTGCTTCTTCATTAATGTGGCTGACATCTTGTGTTTTGATAGTGAATAAATTTCAAGTACTTATGTAATGATATTAAATCTCGTAACCATTTAAGGAAAATCATTCATTTTTTTGAGTAAGACTAGGTATATTGTATAGATGTATAGACTATAAGTGATCAATCGCATTTTTAATCATGGAAGTCACCATTACCAGGGTGATGTAGTGCATACAGACAGATACATCCTCGAAGTACTTATTTTGTAATTCAATCTTTAAAATTCTTATAAATTGGTACCAAAAATCTTTAATCAAATATTTATCGACTTTGCCTGAAGTACGGCAGATGGTGAATTAAAATTACCATAAAAAACACGAAATCTATTTCCAATTGCCTCCTTAAAAGAACTAAATGCATAAAAACACCTGGCTCACAAAAACCTGTTGCCAAATTAAAAATGAAAGGGTCGACTTGGTTATTATATAATATTGGCGATTTTTTATAATCAAAAACATATTTTTATTATCAGGTGATCAACTCATGTTGGCAGAATATATAATTCAAAGGTTCTGACTAGTGCTGTGCGATTACCGAAAAAGATAATCGATTTTCGATTATTTAAAATAATCGATTATTTCCTATTAATCGATTAATCGAAAATAGTTAGTTATATCCGATTAATCGGAAATAATCGAAAATCAAAAATAATCCATTAATCGAAAATAATCGATTATTTCCGATTAATCGAAAATAACCGATTAATTGAAAATAATCGATTAATCGAGAATAATCGATTGATTTAATCAAAATAAATTAAAAAGTCGATTCAAATATTGGATCGTTAAGAATATTAATTTTATGAAAGACGCACAGATTGAAACTTTGTTCAAATTGTTTCGTTGATTGTCTTGCAATAAGATGTTATAATATTTTTTAAACCGATTTTCAGGGTAATAGGGTTGCTAATAAATATATAGAGACTTACAGCAATAATAAGTAACAAGCAACTTCAATCATCCAAAAACATACCTACCTATATTTTCGAATAATCAAAAAATAATTCAAAAGAGTTTTGTCTGTTTCCTTCTGCCAAACCCATCCCCAGACGCGTTTCGCCGTTATTACGGCTCATCAGTGAGGCTCAGTTTGGCAGAAGGAAACAGGGCTCAAAGACAAATCACTTGTCAGGATCGAATATGTAAAAACAGAAAATTTTGCAAGAGTGCTCTCAAAACCGGTACAAGTGCCGGACCACAGATATTAATTCAAAAGAGTTTTGTCTGTTTCCTTCTGCCAAACCCATCCCCAGACGCGTTTCGCCGTTATTACGGCTCATCAGTGAGGCTCAGTTTGGCAGAAGGAAACAGACAAAACTCTTTTGAATTAATATCTGTGGTCCGGCACTTGTACCGGTTTTGAGGACACTCTTGCAAAATTTTCTGTTTTTACAGAATAACCCCTTTACGACTTACCTTTTCTAAGGTACCGTACTGGGACGCAAGATGTCGCACCGGGTTCTATAATTCCCGTCGATAATCAAAAAATAGTTTTTTTGGTCAATTGATTAATCGAAAAATCGTTTTTTTTCGATTGCTTAATAATCGATTAATCAAAAAATCGTAAAATAATTCTTTTTTTCGAATAATCGATTAATCGAAAAAAAAAATTTTTCGATTAATAATCGATTTTTTCGAATTTATTTAATAAATAAACCGACTTCATGGTTTCTCAAACAAAACTAACCTCTCGAATTAATTAGTTAAATCCACGATACACGTGGTTAAACCCCGTGTCCGCGACATAGAGGTCACCACCTTACCACGGCTGACCACTTGGAGATGCCACCGCACCAGGATCCATGAAAGTGTCGCAATAGAGTGGCTATGAATGTTGTCTCACTCACTCCTTTAAAGCCCATCGTTAATAGGGCGAAGAAAATAATGTAAAAATTCTCTAAAAATATTGTTTTTATTCACGCGATATACAAAATAAATAATACATCCCAATTAATTATTAACATTCTCTGGTCACAAGATAGCGTGCTGTTAATATATGGGCCACGATAAGTGACTTTTTTTTAAATTAAAAACAAAAACATCTCCGCTAAGAAAGTCCGACATTTATCACTTTATCATGGTGTTCTAAATAGACCGTTTTAATTCCCACGGCTCCCACTCTAGGATTGTGACTAGCTGGGATTAGAATAAGGAATTAAAACAGGAATTACATTTTTTACGAACATTTAATAGTACGCAGGTACACTTTTAGGCCCAAATAATCAGTTTGTTCTTACAAATACCGAGTTGGATATATTTAAATTAAAAATAATTGAAATTGCATTTTAATTTTTATGCTGTAGTTATCGTCAGCTACCCGCAGCAACCGGGCAGCTGCAAATATGGGTACTGACACGTGGTAGTGATACGCAGACCGATAAAAAGCGAGTAGCCAGGAATTTTGACTCTTAAGCCTTGAGAAAGTTTGTTAGGTGGTTTTTTAGTGCGTTTGTATGTTATTTACGTTGTTGTTTGTTATCCTTGGTTGAGAATTGGTTTAGTTGTTTGTGGTGACAGATACATACCTATTTATAATAAAATTCAAAATTCGAATTAAATTTATTCTACTAAGGATCATACATTATGATTTGAGGTTCGTCATATAAAACTGTAAAATTAACTAACTTAGGAGGCATTTTACCTTAAATTTCAGACTACTACCGTGCGAGCAAAAATTATTTGCATCAAAGAGGGCCTTGCATCTAAGGACGTAATGCTTAGCCGTAGAGCCTAATACCTGTTGGGTGTCAGTAACTACCTGAATTAACAATCAATCAGTTATTCCGTCATCTTTGACAGTCGTTACAAGTAATTATTTGTTTCATCGCTAATCTTTCCAATTTCTTGGAACAATTGACACAATGGGCTTTACGGAACAGCACAAAACATTTATGGTTGAAGCGTATTTTCGAAACGGAGTTATAGTAAATGGTGAGTGGCAATACAATCCGGGTTTGTGCATGGCCGATTTTCACGAACGTTTTCCTAACGTTGCTTTTATTGCTGGGGATTTTTATCATTGCCTGAAAAGAACCGTGGCTGTGTTTAGGGAAACAGGTTCTATACAACACAAAAAAGGAGCAGAAAGACCATCTGTAAGAACAGAAGAACTTGTTGCAAACGTTCGTGAAATAATGCAAAATGCACCAACAAATTGTATAAGACGCCTGTCCCAAGAAGTGGAAAGATCTTATGGAACGTGCAGGACTATTCTTAAGAAGCAGCTAAATTTATTTCCTTATAGAGTGCAAAGTATATTCCAATAACTCCAGAGATGCTAGTCAACACTTTCGAAAATATGAAGAGACGTGTGAATTTATGCTTGGAGCATGGCGGTGGCCAATTTCAGCAATTTATGTAGTTATTTTTCTTTTTCTTTCTGTATATTCTTACTTTGTTAATTTTATAAACAACAAAAATAAATTTGTATTTGTCTACTTATTTTATTACTCATTAGTTTGGCTTATCATGTCATAATATGAATTTGACAAAATTTTAACCTAGTTTTGGTTACATATATCGTCCCCATATCATTGTGATTTAAACCAAGCCCTACGTTTTTTAATCCAAGCCCTCTTTGTTGATGCAAATAAATTTTTGCTCGCGCGGTAGCATTACGTAAATGTACAAGACAAATCTAGGTCAAAACCTTTTACGCAAATATGACATCGTTTGGGCATTGAAAAAGTCTTTTAATGTATAAAATAAAATACATTTTTTTATAAGAAAGTCCTTTAGTTTTTTTTCCAAATATACCTCTTGTTATGGATTGTTTGATTTCTTCTGGTAGTTTATTAAAAAATTTGATGCAGGCATAGTGGGGAGATTTTTCATATCGTATTGAATTGTGTCTAGGGACTATCAGACCATTTGCGTTTCTTGTAGGATAGTTTGTTGTGATTGTTTTTGTTTTCTTGGAATTCGTTCTTGTATACATATGTGGAGCACTAAAGGATGTATATTGAAGTGACTGTGAGGATTTTGTATTTTTTGTATATTTCTCTGCATGTTTGTGTCGGTTTCAATCCAAATATGAGCCTTATTAGATGTTTCTGTGCTTGAAATACTTGTTTTTGTAAATGTGGTTGGTTGGTTTTTGCTTCTATGCTACCCATGTGATAGTTGCCCTCCCCCCCTTCGTGCCTATAGACACCCCTGGGTGGGTACCCTTTTTTTGCTTTGGCAGGTCGACCATTCAGCCAGCCGCTTCGTAGGTCACTTTTAGTTATGCTTAATTATGTTTTTCTCGAGGTTTTCTGTTTTCAAAATTATTAATCCTGTACCTACGAAGTTTTTGTTGTTTCAGACGAGGCGGTGAATATTTTATAACATACTTAATCTAAGTATTTGGTTGGCTGTTAGGTAGTTGGCTTCTGGCCAAAATGTAGGAAAATCCTACCCGATAAAATAACAGTTATCTATGAACATGATTATTTGTTATTAATATATCACGAGAATTGGGAAGCACAGACTACTTAGTACTTACTATGTACATAGGTACATACCTAGTTGATAAACAATATATTATTTACATAAATATAAATTTCAGTTTTTGTAACCGTTTTAATACTTCGGAGTTTTTCGAAAGTAGATTACCTATCTGCTTGTTATGTTGTAGTTTGTAGTTGTAATTTTTTCGATTTGGTCGATAGATAAGATTTAAAACGTCATAATTCATATTGTCAGTCAATTGTCTATTATTTAAAATTCAATAATTTTGTAACGACGTATTTTAGTAATTATTATTATAAAATATACAAAAAAAAATAATTTTACATCAGTGACTGATAAAGAATTTAATAAAATAACGTAGTTTTTAAGGGGTTATGAATGAATAATATCCCTTCTTCGGTAAGTTTACCGTTTTGATGAGTTCCTAAACCCTAACCACAACCACCTTAAAAAGAAGCCATGAAGTGACATCGGGCAACGCTGCATCAGCTGGGAGTTGCGGGTCCACAAGCTATTATGACGCGCGGCAACGGGCGAGTTTTTTATTCTTTCAAAGGGTTAAATCCATTTTGAATCATTGTAAGCCAATTTATTACCTTTAAAAAAACCTTTACCTTCATATCAATATCCACTGAAACCTAAATAACAATATTTATACAGTCATTGGTCAAATCTAAACTATAAAAATATATTTTTGAGTCACTTACAATTTTTACTTCCCAAAAGTCAGAAGTATTAATTTTTTGTGAATAATTACTGAGATCGTCAAAACTTTTTATACAATCTGATTGCTCGAACGCTTGGTTAAGTTGAGATTTACGCTCTTGTTCCTCGTTTCTCTCCGCTGGGCCTTTTCTAGGAATGAGAAAAGTTTTTTACAAGTAAGCAGGCAAATTGGGATAAAAGCACGGAACAGCTGTTAAATTTAGTCTCACTTTAGTTGGAATTTTTTTTGTGGTGCCATCAGGCAAAATATCGCTGGGGACAAAATGCTTAGCACAAACTACAGAATACTGTGCGGGCGACCAATTAGCTCTTGGAATGGCTTTTAGCCATAGAATTTTCAGATTTTCATCTTTTGGGAAGTGAAAAACTGATGCACTCTCTTCACCTGTTCTAAAACACATTTATAGTTAGAATTACACCCAGGAATACAGCAGGGGCTTGGCATGTTGATAAATAAACAAACTAAAAGAAAAAACTTGTACTTAGCTAAGTAGGTACTAGTATCTAGAGGTATCCTACCCTACCTACTTACGAACTATCTCTACTAGTGATATTTTTAAACTAATTCACATATACCTTCAAGTTAAATAAACACTTCAATATTTAATAAATTAACTGTAGCCACAAAACAATAAAGTTTATTCCAAATAGCTTAACTAAAATACAAGAAACACACACTTTTCAATTAAAACAAATAAAATTCTGCCGCTATTATAAGACCCGTAAACAAACCGCCCTGGCCGACTAGGCTGTTGGATTTTTCACTTTATTAATGCTATTACAGCAAACGCGCACCAAAAATTTTCACTAATATTTTGTAGAGGTTCTTAGCAATCATGTCTCTTAAATTTTCTATTAGATATCAATCGAAAACCGGATAAAAATACAAATTAATACGAAAAACCGCAAAGTTAACACCTACGTCGTGCATAAATTACATACTAAAGAATGGTTAACCTCAAAAAAGTCACGTGACATATGGATCTTCAAGCCGTGTTGTCGATGTTTCTGTTTCACGGCTTCTTTCAAGGTGTTGTGCCCTTACCCATTCGTAACAATGAAGACATTGTTTATTAGGGTCCACCGGGGTAATTGTAAATAGGGGTAATTGTAAACAGTACCTAAAACCAGTTTAAATTTACCGCCAAACTAAAACGGCGCGAATCTTCGTGAAGGACGTTTCCCCTACCACTAGTATTCAAGAGATCAGGTTGTTTTAACGAGTTTGTTTGGATTGATACAGGTGTTTCCTGAACCTCTGCAAAAATATTAATTTTTCAATTAGCACAAGCGTTAAAAAGTGTATGTGTAAAATTAACTATCAAGGTAAGTGGGACATTAATAATTTTTTATGTTATTTTAGGTATTGTTTTCTCTTTATTTACCGGTTTTAAAGGTTTAATTTTTGTTAGAAAGGTAATGGAAGAGTATTTACATTTACCCCAGATATTTTGCTATATGGGGCAAAAGTAAACATTCTTTTGGGGTAAATGTAAATACGCATTTAGACGTTTTTTTTTAATTTTAGATGCCTCGCAAGACAAACGGGCCAGCATATACAAAAGAAGACCTATATAAAAAATAATATATAAAAATATTGTTCCATCTATGAGTACTTCAGAGACATTGTTAAAGAAATTATT
Source organism: Polydrusus pterygomalis (assembly GCA_963969555.1). Lineage (NCBI taxonomy): Eukaryota > Metazoa > Arthropoda > Insecta > Coleoptera > Curculionidae > Polydrusus > Polydrusus pterygomalis. The sequence goes on along the minus strand of OZ018378.1, from coordinate 22,222,534 downwards.
TTTTAAATCTTCAGAAAAAAAAAGAAACTACTATAATAATTGAAGGCACACAATCACCCTCAAAAAAGATAGTAATACCAAGATTGAAACAACTCAGTTATGGGGAAGTGCTAACTGCAGACGTTTTAAAAAGGCTAAAAGAAGCACAACAGAAAAAGTTAGGAAAGACCAAAAAAGAAAAACCAAAGAATAACACTTACACCACCAAAGACAACAGAAAGACCAAAGAAGCGACTGAATATGCCTGAAAAAAAAGAAACTATTAAAAAAAAAGACAGAAGAAAACTCCGATAGTTCCTCAAGTGAATGAATCCTTTAAAAGTGATTCAGGGAGCCCCTGGGATGAAGATTTTACTAAAAATGAAAAAATTATAACTCTGAAGGACACTCCCTTATCAGATTTGAAAAATGGCGACTTTGTCCTTGTGAAATTTATAGGGGGTAAAAGAAATACCACTATACAAAGATATGTATGTGCTGTAGAGAATGTTCAAGGAAGTGACATTGAAGTAGTAGCCCTCAAATCTATTGACGAAACGTACCAACATTTTGCCATTAACCAAAGCGATATTAGTTTTGTCTCTCAAGAGCAAATATTAGGGGTTCTACCTGTTCCCATAATTAAAATGAAAGGGGAAAGAATATTTTATCATTTTGAAAATAAAGTTCCTTGTATTCATTTATAAAATGTTTTTACTTTAATTATGATTTTGTTCTTATTTTTTGTTTAACGCCTACTTACTTGTTAATAATGTTAATGTTAATTTGTTTTTTTGCCCAATATTTAACAGTATTAATTACAATAAATTTTGTAATAATGTAGACATAGGTATTTATAAATAAACGTTGAAATATTCTAAAATAGATTCTTTTTAATTTATTTTTTTATAATTTTGGGGTAAATGTAAACACGGGTTTATATTAACAAAAAATGATCCACCAGTTTATAAGGTTATTGTTTACAAATACCCCTTTAAAAAATGCATTTTCTTAAAGCGAGTTTGAGATAGGTGTTTACATTTACCCCAGAGTGGCCGGGGTAAAGGTAAACATTGACAGATAATTTTTGACATTTTTTAAAATAAGTTTTAGATTTTTCTTTTCAGTATTATTCTTTATTTTAGTAAAGTTAAAGGTCTAAATAATGCCCCAAAAATTATTACGTGGGTAATTTTAGAACAGTAAAGCCATAATTTACAGATAAAATTGAAAAAATATTAAACTTCCAAAATCGTTTACAATTACCCTGGTGGACCCTATAAGTAGACATTAACCATCCTAAACCACATAAAGGGGCGTTCCCACATAAAGATCGAGAGACGGCCTTCAAAAAGGATACTAATTCCTGCAAGGATGAAATATACAGGGTTAGGAGAAATTACCAGAACGGTCGATTATTTCAAAAGATACAGGAATTAGCAAAAAACCTCTTATATTAAAGTTGTAAGGCTTTTAAAAATCTACATATCTGTAATAAATTGGAATATACAGGTTCGTCCAAAACGTTGTGGATAATTTTTTTAAAATGGAACATATTATACAGGATGTCCGGGAAAATGTGGGAAATCTCCCGGATATGAAAAAAACACGTGAAAAGAATACTACAAGTTCATATAAACTTCTTTCGTATCGGCCTCCTCTTCGGAGATATGGGCTCCCAAAGAGCTCCCATGGAATTAAGTACTCTTCATTCATGTCGCTAATCGTAACAGTTTTCGGAAAAACGTAATTTTTAACATATTTACATCATGTATATTTAGCGTATTTCAATAAAAGATACATCTTTGTTCCTATAAATTATAAATGTTCACTTTCAACTGCTTAATATTAATACATGATCGCAATAAAACAAGTATAAGATTAATCCTTTCAATGAGGCTATGGTTTTTCGACGGTCGCTCGCGCCTTGGTCTGTGCTATCGGTTCGGAACGCAGCATCTGTAACATCCGTTTGTTTGCCATTGAAATGTAAATAGGAACGTAGGTCCCACATAAAAACCCGATGTAAATCAAAATAGCTTGAAACGCTAGCAGCCCGCATTCTGAGATAATTTAATAATAGGCCTCTTTCATATTATGCTCCTTTTATAAAGAACTTTAATGACCCTGTCGTTTTTATATTTATGGTCCCATGTTTTTTACCCACGAAATAACAAACCGTGTTTTGTCTGGAAGAACTTGTGTAAATGAGAGAATAAACATCTGAAATATTTTGAGATAAGAATGTTATTAAAATGAGAGCGGAACCAACAAGAATTTAATCTGACTCGTTTAAAATTGAATAATTCATATTCATATTGATTGTAGATAAATTTATAGGATAAATTCTGTGTTTATGTGTATTACATATCTGGATTAAATTAGGTAGGAAACCTACGGAATCAGGTGTGTGATATCAAAAAAGTAACGTCTTAGTTATGCAGCTTAAAAAATAAGGAACCCCCTAAATCCCAAATAAGGTATTTTTTAAAAATACCAGCCTATTTTCATTGGACGCACTTACGTACACAGTACCTACCTACTTTAAGTAGCTACCAGTTTTTGAAAGGCGCATTTATAGGTACTTAAGCATGTACCTAGAAGTCATCGTTTGTGGCAAATCCCAATTTTTTTGTATAGTACACAAACAACATACAGGGTTAGGAAAAATTACCAGAACGGTCGATTATTTCAAAACATACAGGGGTTATCAAAAAACGTCTTATATAAAAAATGTAGGGCTGTTAAAAATCTACATATCGGTGATAAATTGAAATATACAGGGTCGCCCACAAAGTTGTGGAGAATGATAGTTATACTTTTTTAAATGGAACACCCTATATATTTTTACATTTTTAAATTCCACATAAAATTATAATTATTTTTTATTAAATGCATTATTAGTCTATACTTCATAGTTTCCGAGATATTGACTCTCGAAAAGTGACATTTTTGAACTTTGACAGCTTATAACTTTCTAACAGTACGTCTTAGAGCAAAACGGCTTACATGTCCCTATCTTCAATTTTTATTATCTTCCCAAAAAAATCAACTTCCAGTTAAACCGGAACAACTATATTTCCTGCTTTCGAGTTACATCCGGTTTAACCGGAAGTTGATTTTTTGGGAAGATAATAAAAATTGAAGATAGGGACATGTAAGCCGTTTTGCTCTAAGACGTACTGTTAAAAAGTTATAAGCTGTCAAAGTTCAAAAATGTCACTTTTCGAGAGTCAATATCTCGGAAACTATGAAGTATAGACTAATAATGCATTTAATAAAAAATAATTATAATTTTATGTGAAATTTAAAAATGTAAAAATATACAGGGTGTTCTATTTAAAAAAATATAACTATCATTCTCCACAACTTTATGGGCGACCCTGTATATTTCAATTTATCACCGCCCTACATTTTTTATATAAGACGTTTTTTGATAACCCCTGTATATTTTGAAATAATCGACCGTTCTGGTAATTTTTCCTAACCCTGTATATGTACCTACAATTTTGCGTAAAAAAGGTTGGATTTATAAATTAATAAAAGCAGAAAACGAAATATGCGCAAATTTAACAAAATTTCGTTCTGAATTCTGAAGCACCCAAAATATTATTATTAATATTATTCTAAAATCTAAAACAAAATCGATTCGGGTCATTCTCATCATACACATCATTCACATCATACCTACTCCAAAGTGTATTTTGCCAATTTTTGGATAAAACAAACAAGTATATTAACGAAATATTGATCAAAAAAGGACATCTATCTATCTACGGTGTGACCAGTAAAGTCCGCATCATATTGGATTTTTTTTTATTATTCACTTTATTCGAAATTTGACTTTGGCATCAAGTTCTGCTTCGATCGAGATGAAAATTAAGAAAAAAAAATAGTAGTCACCTGATTTGCATTATCTGTCGTATTTTCATTTTTTCCAAAAAATAATTCAAAAGTAGGGTTTTTCTGAAAGTATCGAAAAAAGTTATTAGAAAAAGTTTTTTTAAATGCAGTTTCTAGCACACATGCAAAATTTTAGCTGGATAAGATATTTTGATTTTTTACCCATATTTTGTAAATTGCACCACTTTTGCAAAATAAGACTCAACGCAACCTAGATAAAAGTTCTTAGTTTTGACAATGCTTTATTTCAGATACATTTTCTTTAAAGGAGCGCCATATTAAATGTGTGTTTTTCTACAAAATCAAAATTGGGCTATTAAAATTTGGTCGCATGTGATGCAAAGTTTATTTGTTTTTGACCCTGTAGGTATAAGGTAACTTCCTAAAATAAGTATTTTTGAAAACGTAGTTTGTATCTGAAAGTAATACACCTTAATATTAAAACGAAAAAGAACACAATGTCATCAGTAAAGTGTTCATTAAGTGGAAAATAAATTTTAGTGGTGGGTAAAAAATCAAAATCATCTTATGCATTTAAAAAAACTTTTTCTAATAACTTTTTTCGATATTTTCAGAAATAACCCCACTTTTGAATTATTTTTTGGAAAAAATTAAAATTTGACAGATAATGCGAATCACGTGACTATTATTTTTTGGCTTAATTTTCATCTCGATCGAAGCAGAACTTGATGCCAAAGTCAAATTTCGAATAAAGCTATTAATAAAAAAAATCCCATATGATGCGGACTTTACTGGTGACACTGTATAATACAGTATAGATGAATAAAACAAAAAAAACCTGTATTTGTTCGGAAAAAAACCGACTTTTAGATGATCCTGTGCAGCCACATCGAAAAAATACAACTAGTCTTGACATAATAAAGGAGAAACCGTATAAACAAAAAAACCTGATATTTTTATATCTGGAAAGCGGGCTGAACGCCTTCTCCAGAAAGTGACACATCCAGAAATGGTTTCTTAATGTGTTCCCGCCGCTCGTTTTTTTTTATTCTAAATGTTTTTCTCGTGTTTCTGTATCCCTCTTTCTCCCACATTTCCTTTTTCCAATTTTTTTAATTTTTGAGTTAGGAAAGTAAAATATTTTTAATATTTACTGTTCTCATAAGAAATGTAATTTTAACGGCAAAAACATGTCTATATTTATAGTCTATTCGATACAGGATAAACAACTAAAGAAATGTATATTAGCGAAGAAAGTCCTTGGCGATTTTTTTTGAAACAATATTTTATTATTGTCCTTGGGTAATCCGTTGCCAAATAATTTCTTTTGTTTCTCTTCAAACAATGGCGAAGCGACACAGTCAGGTTGAGCGAGGTGCAAAAGGATCTTTGTGGTAATTATTGTTTTTTAACGCTTGGTGGATTCTTTGTGTTGAAATTATTATTATTATTATTATTATTATTATTATTATTATTATTATTATTATTATTAATGGAATTTTCTCGCATTTCGTAAAAAACTGCAGCTGTTTATTTACTAGTAATTAACAAAATACCCAAAACATGAACCTCGTGTAGTGATGTGGAATTGACCGGTCAAATAATTTTTGGTCAATAATAACCAAAATAAATTAGATAATAAAATAAAACAAAGAAGTAGTTATAGATTATTTTGATCGTAGAAATTTTTGGATTTTGGAACTGGTATAGAGTGTAGATCAACTGAAGTGATCACAAATTCATAAATAATGTTGATGGCAAACTGTTAAAACCAAAATAAAATGCTACAACATTTTGACCGAATTTGATCGGTCAATCGACCATCCCCAACTCTAACTTCATACCTCATGTCATTTTTTTTAACATTGAATAACTTTTTTGTGAGTCGTTGAATTTAAGGGTATGGCCATTTAAAAAATTATGTTTAAAACCTATTAGAGATTTATGTTTTTTTTTCGTTAATATTTCTAGGTATTATACATGAGCAAAAAATTTAGGGGATAATTCTAGACCGAAAATAAATGCTATCTCTTCCTATAACATTTTTTCGAAAATTGATTATTAATGGAGTTACAGGGTGTTAAAGTTAAATTTTATTTGCAGTTTTAAAATACATAAGTTACTAGAACAATAAATTAAACATTCAAATGAAAGGTTCAAAGTGACGTCCTTCCTCTTCAATGCATAAATTCATTATTCTTAAAAAATTCCAACGAACTCCATGGAATATTCCTACCTCTGCTTTGCTATGTTTAAGGTTGAAAATAAAAATTAAAATGATTTCGTATTCATCACATGCAAGCAATGTTATTTTAGCGTTTTTCTTGAAAACGGTTAGATTTATCGAAACAAAAGTTTTTATTCTCCTAACCTTTTTTATGTCACAATGAAACCGAATAAAAATATTTAGTCAAAATGCGCATACAGTGTAGGACAAAAAAGTTGGGACCATTCAAATTAAAGTACAGGGTGTTTCATTAAGGTCGAAGAGCGGCCATATCTCGGAAACTACTGGGCATAGAAACTCAGGAAAAGAAAAATGATAATAAAAGTCGCCATGAGAAAATTCTGGAAATAATTTTCAAGTTCCACATTTTGCCGCAAGAGGGCGTACCTAATTAAAAAGTAAATTTTTAAATTTTATAACACCATTTTAAAGCTTGGACAATTATGCATCATTTTGGTCTTATGCTCATTGGCGTACCGACTTTAATAAGAGTGGGGGAAGCTGTTGAAAGTGTAATCATTTAAATCGCTGTAACTTATAAACGACTTATCCGATTTTAGCAAACTAAAGACTGTTTGGAAGAGAAATGTATGCACTTTAACCAATCGTATTTAGTTGTCCATAATAGTTCTAAAAAAAAATGCTAGAGGGCGCAATTTGCAATAACAATACATTTTTTGATTTTATTCCGAAAATATAAATTATACGGTATAATTATGGTACCATAATCGAAAAGTAGATGAAATTTGTTAGAAAAAATATTAAAACCGCAGCTCGATATCTTCGTTCGTTTCTGAGTTATTGCCAAAACAATAATTTTTAACACAAATTGCGCCCTCTAGCAATTTTATTAGAAACTATCTTGTACCATTAGATACGACAATTGAAGGTTCTTCCAAACAAGCTTAAATTTAGTAAAATCGGATAATCTGTAACTTCTAAACGACAACCAATTTTACTAAATTTAAGCTTGTTTGGAAGAAAAAGGTAAGTACCTTTAATTGTCGTATCCAATGTACAAGATAGTTTCTAATAAAATTGCTAGAGGGCGCAATTTGTCTTAAAAATTATTGTTTTGGCAATAACTCTGAAACGAACGGAGATATCGAGCTGCGGTTTTAATATTTTTTCTAGCAAATTCCATCTACTTTTTGATTATGGTATCATAATTATACCGTATGATTAATTTTTTCGGAGGAAAATCAAAAAATGTATTGTTCTTGCAAATTGCGCCCTCTAGCATTTTTTTTTAGAACTATTATGGACAACTAAATACGATTGGTCAAAGTGCATACATTTCTCTTCCAAACAGTCTTTAGTGTGCTAAAATCGGATAAGTCGTTTATAAGTTACAGCGATTTAAATGATTACACTTTCAACAGCTTCCCCCACTCTTATTAAAGTCGGTACGCCAATGAGCATAAGACCAAAATGATGCATAATTGTCCAAGCTTTAAAATGGTGTTATCAAACATATACCTTAATGTGGAATTTTTGGAGTTATGTAAAATTTAAAAATTTACTTTTCAATTACGCCCTCTTGCGGCAAAATGCGGAACTTGAAAACTATTTCCAGAATTTTCTCATGGCCACTTTTATTATCATTTTTCTTTTCCTGAGTTTCTATGCCCAGTAGTTTCCGAGATATGGCCGCTCTTCGACCTTAATGAAACACCCTGTATACGCTCCTATGTGGCGCCATAAAACTACAAATAAAATTTAACTTTAACACCCTGTGACTCCGTTAATAATCAATTTTCGAAAAAATGTTATAGGGAGAGATAGCATTTATTTTCGGTCTACAATTATTTCGTATTTTCAGTAAGTATGAAGTAGTGATAGTTCTTGATATGTAATTTTTTTCATTATAATCAATTTAAACACATCTAACTAGGCCTAGGCCACACAAACAAGGTGTTTAAGCCCGGACCTGTCCATTTTTCCCCATTGGTTAAATAATAATTTTGCAGTGCGCATGCCTATTCCTGTGTGATTTTGTTTACATGTGTAAGGCCATCAATTTGTCACTTTTGTGATTATTGTTTGCTTATCTGAAGGTAAATGTCTGAGTTTAAATCAAAGTTTGTTTTTTAGGAATATTTTTGTGCATTTTCAGTGTTGCGCCATTATTTTGGATGTATGGGATATTTTGGTAGTATATTTATTGTTGCATGGTGTGTTTGTCAAGTGTTTATTTTTCATGAAAAGTAAGAAGGTATTTGGTTTTTTCAACAATTTTCTATTACATCAACATTAGCCCAAAATGAATTATTATTATTCTAAGCTTATAGTTTTTAAACCCCGTGAAACTGCATCATCCTTAAACCGTCCGGTAATTTATTATTACCAATGAAAAAAAATAAAGTATAATCTGTGTACCTATCTATTCCCCTCATGACATCAAATAATCATTTCTGCAAATAAATAACAAGCATCTAATAATAAACAACAAAGGCATCCAATCAGTTATATACAATCTAGAATAAACCCAATTATCTTATTATACGTTATACAATGATTATATTTCCCCCGAAAAGAAAAAACATTATTCCATGATTAATCAAATCAGTCATATTTAAAGATTAAAGAAAATTACGCAAACCAATGAATTGGAAAGTATAAAGTTTTATTGGAAATTTTGATGGATTTGAAAGCAAAAACGAACCAAAAAATATTGATCGTTATCAAGTGTATTTTGCATATCTATTCAAAACGTTTTAATAATACCTCGAATAATACTTAAAGTTATTGTAGTATCAGCTTATACATACAGTGTGAGTTTGTAACTTGGAATGAATGCTTGGACGTATTAACATTTTAGATTATTTTTTATAAAAAAAAATAACCACAGTAAGTATGTCTCAAATTAGAGATATGACGATATCGAAAATTTTTTAAACGACAACCCTATAGTTTTTTATCGACTATTTTTTAAGTGCATATTAAGTTATACATAAGTACCAAGTTTCAAATTTTTATTCCTTGTTATTTATAAGATATTAAGCAAACAAAAAATAATTTAATTGAAAAATAAAAATAAACCTATTGTAAACTACTAAAATTAATAAAACGCCGGAAAGTTAATTAAGTAATATAATGGTCAATAATTATAATCAAAACAAATGCGTAAAGTTAGGGACCAACAAAAAGAACTGAATAACAGACGCGTCGTCAAACCAGACTAATCTCCCTTCTTTCCCTGGCTCAGTTCACGGGTTACATTTATGTTCCCCATGTCATAAATTAATGTTTATGGGTTCCTATATGGGCAAAGTCGATAAACATATTCTGGTATCAAATTACGTCTGGGCCAGCGTGAAGAGGCAAAGGGCCTAATGTGTTACACTATCCATCTTTAATACTTATTCGTCAATAAATGCTCAAAATGTTGTCCATTCACTTCACTATTGGGCAATATCCTAAACGCAAGCAAAACTTGTTTGGAACATTTCTAATTACTTCGGGAGGAATTAACCCACATTCATGTGTCGTATTCGCGCTTTCAACTCTTAAACATTTGACAAGGAATAAATATTTGAAATTTGGTACTTAAAAAACTAGGGTTGCAATTTAAAAAAAATTATCAATATCGTCATATCCAGGGCCGGATTAACCACTAGGCCAAATAGGCCATAGACTAAGGCGCCACGAACGAAATGGGCGCCGCGACTTTTTAACGAATTTCAGTGTACCTATAATATTATTTGATACATTTTAATCAGTATTTAAACTATGACATAATTGCTAATTATCATGGCTATAAGGTAAAAAGAAAATTCCACATTCCAATCTAAACGAAAATATTCTAAATTAAAGTATTAAGACTATTTAGTTATCAGATCTCGTGAAATCAACTTCCTTCGACGACGTTATTCAAAATTTCTCGAGTCAAAAATGTAGAAAAAAACATTTGTAGTATCTTAATAATACTCTTGAAAATATGTCGTTATTATTAAATTACCTTTAATAAAAGTTTTTGGGTATTGGTCCACGAAAACTGTTCCTTTATTACCTTTATATTTTTTGCTCAAAACATTTACATATATTATTTTATTTGTTGATGTCATTGATCTCGTTAATAACGAGTCGTTATTGATATGATGTTTTAGAAGTAATCCCTATACTTTAGTTTATATCATTTTGTGTATTTATAAGGAACCAATCTAGCAATATCATTTCACTCTTAGCCCTGAATTTGTTTTTATGTGCTTTATTTTTTTTGTATCTTAATTAGCTGGATTAGTCGATTAGTTTTTTTGAACTTTGGAAACTACCAAACTCTTATTAAGTTATGATATTTTAAGTTAATTGTTTTATTCATTTCACATTTTGTAAACATTAATCATTAATGTTAAGTTGCTTGTTTATACTTCTATTTTTTGTTTTATAATTTTCCCTATGTATTATAGGTTTATTACAATTAAATTAATCTATTAGTTTTTTTTTCAACAAAACGTGCAAATTTCCGCTTGCAAAACATATTTTTACGAGATTACGTTTAGGCACAAATTTTATCATCTGTATCATGAATCGCTCAATTTTTTAAAATCCATTTCGAAATTTAAAAAAATAGGCGCCAAAATGTCTGGCCTAAGGCGACCTTAATTCGGCCCTGGTTATATATCTCTAATTTGGAACACTGTATCAATTATTTTTTTTTATAAAAAATACCACAGCTTAATGGTAATACCCGTGCCCAAGCATTTTTCAAAAAAAAAAAGACTGGATTTACTGAATTTATTCCAAGTTACTCACACTGTATATAATAGCTTCGTTTTAAACGCGTTCGCACACGACAAATCTCAAACCGCTGACAGAAAATCCGGCGTTCGCAGCTAAGCAAAACATTTCCAACCAATTAAAAACCACGCATGCGCAGAGACAAATTGGAAATCGGGTTGACAATAATTATTATTGTTTGTACGAATGAAGCAAATATGTCATGGCATGGCCCTCTAGGAAGAACATTTAAAGACAGATAAGCGGTCACAGTAAAATGGCGTTTTGACGGATTCCGGAATCGTTTCGGGGCTTGCTTGTCCAACTGACAATTTAATAATAAGCAAACCAATGTCATCGTATTTCCAGGCGTCTCTTATCCCCCTAACCTCCCCGTTTATACCCTTTGCCATAGCCTGAGAATTTTTTCTTTGTGTTCACGTACATCGTAGACGGTCATGGAATATAACCAATAAAATTCAAATGGTGTATAACTGGTGTAAGTATTCGTTGGTGTATAAAATGTATGCAACTAAATTACGATGTGGAAATAAGATTATGCTTATGGAGCTGCCTGCTTTCTGGTAAAATAAATAATTATATTAAATACGTAAAACATACAAAGTAATTAAAATAGCTGAGGAATGCAATTAATAAATAAGTAAGGAAGTTGTAAATATAAACACAGCGGCTCGTTTTATTTATATATATATACATTTATATAAATATGTCATATTTTATTTAGTTTTGCTGCCACAATTAGTTGTTATCGTGGTTTTGATAGGCTTCTGGCGACGACGATGCGATGGAGAGGAAATGCATCATCTACGATAAGACATTCGATATTTAGTCCAATTTAATTATATTGGCTGTTGTCGTGGTTTGGAGTCTGGAATAATAAACCTTTATTTTAACCAGTGGCGGCTGCTGATAATTGAAACAGGCAGGGCCAAAAAAAATATTAAACCAAGAAAGCATCTATAATAGTTATTTATGTATCAAGGGTACTAAGTAGATGATTATGCCCTGAGGGCGACAGTCTTACAAAGCCGAGGGCCTCTGGTCCGAGGGTTCGTAAGTCGCCCGAGGGTATATATCCTATTAGTACCCGTGGTGCATACAAAATTTTATGTCATACCAGTTCGTTATGAATAATAAATTTTTTTTTTTTAATTTAATTTGATTTACCAATTTTTTATATTTACCTACGACATTACCTTAACAGTATTATTATGTTTAATGTGTCAATGTCAAAAATTAAAAATGGAACAAGATGCACACTTAATGCCCGCGCGGGCCATAATGTGTACTTTATGCCCGCACGGGCTTGTTATTATGTAGATGGTATCTAAGGTACAAAAACACAATAATGTACTGGTATGATATAAAAGAACATACTACACTCCAGTGCAATAAAAAACGGGCATTATAAAATTTGGATTAGGTTTAGGGATTTATAATTCTTTAATTTTTACTCCGATTTAAGTAATTTTTTAGAGAACTATACATACATTTATAAGGTTTAACATCCTTATACAAATTTTAAGAGAAATTGGTTTTTTGACATAATATACAAGGATAATCGAAAAGTTGTTTTTTTGCCTAACGTCAAAACACCCTGTGGAATAATTAAGAAGCAAAAGTACTTCAAAACATCAGTTTTCATTAAGACGCAAATCGCACCTTTAAAAGTAAGGTGACACAACTCGAAAATTGTATATTTCTAAGATTAATCATAAAGTGACACTAAACACTATGCACTACACACTATTAGCTGCCGCTTGACCTAATACCAAATCACTTCTCCCAAATTAGAGGAACCTACTTATGCCTTTTTCATATTGACGGTATTCGCGCGTCTTTTTAATACTAAAGAGTATCATTTCAGTATGTGGTCGCAGTCGACGGAAAATTGACACTGCTTTAAGTCTAAACTGACTTGATTCCAAACATTTTACAAAAAGGTAATAAAAAATGACATTATTCTAAAATGACTCGCTGAATACAACGTTACAACGACAATTTTAATGTTAAAATGGTATAGTTCCAAATAATTCGTTGTTAAAAAAAATTTGGCAGTAAAAAGACCTAACTTGTTTATTTTTATTTTTTTACTAATAAGGGTAGGTTTTAATATCAAATTTAAATAATTGTCTTCTAGTAAAACCATTTAGCTAATGTTTCCCCAAATTTAACATTTAATTTAATTTATTACTCGGGCTTAGGAGAGAAAAGAATTAGAGGGATCCAATATATTTTACAGTTTTCCTGTTTTCCTCAAAACTCTATTTTTTGGATTGTGTCACTTTAATTTTGAAGGTGCGAAATATTTTTTGCATTTTGGTTTTTGATTCATATCAATACGTGCATTTATTCTCACCAAAATGCAAAATGATCTTGATGATGTCAATGATTTAGGAAACGCAAAACTAAAGCTATTGATGACCGATTTCTTGTACTTAAAACTCTTCGGAATCGTCGTTTGACGTCAGTACCGGCGAAAAACCAACTTCGAGAGGTTCAAATTAAAAATGTCAGTTCTTGGACAGTTCGTCGAAGATTACACGAGGGTAATTTAAACTCACGCAGGCCAGCAACTGGACCTAAATTACTACCGCGTCATAAGAGTCAAGAATGGGGGAATATTATTACCCAGGATGATAATCGCGGGCTAATGGCATAAACGGACGTACTGGCAGCAGGGTTGGCATGATATATATCATTATATTTATATCTCGATATATATCATGATATTTAGTATTAAAAAATTATTTTTTTAAGTGCTGAAAAAACCGTTAACAACGATATTAAACAAATTTTTGGAAATTTTAATTTACCGACGAATATTGTATGGTTTGGGTTGGTATTACGATTGGTATCCCCTATTTATTTCATTATTATTTTTCGTTACTGAAGCGTTCGTCGACGCGATTGTGCATTGTGTGTGCTTTTTTATATTACAACGTTAATCCGTAATAAAATTAAATTTAAAATGCCAAAATAAAAATATAATATTTACTTAAATATCTAGTTCCTTGATTTTACTTGGCTACTCTACTATAGTATGGTTTTAACTGTTTCAGCTGAAAAAAATTATTTGATATATATCAGATATATATAGGATATATATCCGATATTTGATATTTATATAAATATCATGATATTTGCCAACCCTGACTGGCAGTAGTAAAGGCTAGAGGAGGCAATAGAAATTATTGAGATGTGTTTAAGTGAAAAAGTTCTTGTTGCTACCTGTTTGTTGTGCGAAAATGTTATTTTTTAAATTTTAGGTATACGAACCTTTTTCCGTAAATTTATTTATTAAATCTTGATTATTACAATAACATTTGTTTTCTTGCATTTTAATAAGGTATTTAGAATGCAATTGCAATGAGAAAATTATAGAAATTTTAAATTATTGACATCATCAACAAGATCATTTTGCATTTGGCTGAGAACAAATGCACGTATTGACATGAACCAAAAACTAAAATGCAAAGAATATTTGCGGCTTAATGAAAACTGATATTTTGATGTAATTTTGCTTCTTAATTATTCCACAGGGTGTTTTGACACTAAGCAAAAAAAAAACAACTTTTCGGTTATTCTTGTATAATATGTCAAAAAACCAATTTATCCTAAAATTTGTATAAGCATATTAAAACTAATAAATGTATCTATAGCTCTCTAAAAAAACACTTAACTCGTAGTAAAAACAAAAAAGTTATAAAGCCCTAAACTTAATCAAAATTTTTTGATGCCCGTTTTGTTTTGAACGGGAGTGTAGAACAAAAAACCTACCGAATAAATCACAACACATAAAATATAAAGTGTATTTTTCGCAGGGTTGGCAGGATATATATCCGTGATATATATCCTGATATATATCTTGATAAATATCTTGATAAATATCCTGATATTTATGCGACGATATTTATCCTGATATATATCAATATTTTTTTTTCTAAAATTCTATTGATCGGTATAAAAATATGGCCCCGCTGCTGCTGAACCGGCAACAGCGTATTATGCTGCTTACGATGCGGTGATTCCCCGTCTTTCCGAGACGTTGACCACCTGTTGTTCTTTGACGCGTGGCATTTTTATTCCGATTTCTGATTGAACGGAGCAATATTTTGCTGTTTGTTTTATGAAATAAAAATTTTACAATGCCAAAAATAAAAAAATCTAGTTTGGGTTCATTTTAATTTAATTAACAAGCCCAGTAATTCTGGGTTCAGGCGCGTATTTGAGGGGGGGATAATGGGGGTATTCCCCCCCCCCCCCATGAGCCATTTTTTTTGCTTACATTTTTTTTAAAATTAGACAGTTGGAAATCGAGAGCAATAAATACAAAATTTTGATTGATTTTCTTGTGAAAAAAACTTTATCATTAAAAAAAAATCTCATAGCCCCCCACCAGAATCATTACCTCCCTCCCCCCCCACAAAGATCAACTCCAGATACGCGCCTGTCTAGGTTTTAAGTTGAACCATAGTTAAAAGCAAAAATATAATAATATGATGTGTTCATATTCATAAACTTGTATTTTTTACCTACATTTTACATTTCTAACATAGGAGTACTAAAAAACTTGTTATTGTGATAGCAACTATCATTGAATAGGATTGGAATACAAATTACAGGTTCATAACATGTTTATAGTAAATTAAGTGATTTTGAATTTTTAAAATATATCTTTACAGAAAACAGATGAAATAATTTAAAGATATTATATAAAAATAGAAATAAATATCCAAATTTGGATATATATCGATATATATCGGATATTTGGATATTTATATAAATATCATGATATTTGCCAACCCTGATTTTTCGATATTCCAAAGAAAACCATTTACGTATAAAATTAATTTTTTGAGTAATGACGTCGGGCAGTTTCGTCTTAATTACTTTGCGTTGTTTGTATTTTGAAATAGCGAAATGAAGCAAATTAATATATGCATAAAAAATCGGTATTTATCTCGAGATTAACAGATCTAATCCCGGTATTTTCGAAACAGGTTTTCCTTCCGGAATCCTGGCACTCTAAGATCCCGGGATTGACATCCCTACCTAATATAATATACATTATGCATGCTATCTACTCACTCCTTTCAAATCGAGAAGGCTATATGTAGGAGACATAAGAAATTGCCATTTTTTGGCACGATATCGGTACAGAAATAACCTAAATAACATAGTGCAACTAACTTATTAGTTTGTTTAAAATATTTCTATATTTTTAAAAGCTCTTGGTGTAATTTGGCACGTTGTTTTGTTGATTTTTGTACAGCGATTGTAATTAAGCTCGATGAGTAACAATTTAGTGTTCGTAGTAGTAAAATTTGTATTTTTAGCTTACTGCTACTCATATTTTGAAAAATGATACATTTTTTCGTTTCTGGGAAGTTGGTAAAGTAACGGATTATTTTCGGTCCGTTTTTCACACATGTTTTAGTAATAAATCAATGGCTATCTGCGTAATTTTAATACATTTTTTTAGGAACATTATTAAAGTGGCGTTGGAATAGTAATTTACGTTATAAGACCGGAAAGTAGTGTTTTTCAGGTCGAGACAAGCATTTCCGGGGCGAGCCGTAGGCGAGTCCTGGAAGCTTGGAGAGACCCGCACAACACTAATTTTCGGTTGCGTGACGTACAATATTTTTTTAAGACCGACACTTCGATATACTTATTAAATTATTTTATTTTATATTATTTTTAAATGCGTCGTATGACTTCTCGTAACGGGCTTTTGATTTTACTGACAATATATCGGTAAGTCGCTTTTCTTGCTGCTTCCAAAATTTCTCCTGAAATCTCATTTTTCGTGTCGGATAATTCAAAATCTGAATTCATATTGTTAAATTTGCGCACTCGCGAAAGAAGTTTGACATAAACAACAAATTAAAAATCAACGAACTGTCCCTCGACAATACATCGAAATGTTGTTGTCATAGTAACGAAATCAAGGTAGCTTGTGTTATCAAAGAGCAATTGGAAAAACAAAAAACAAGGACCGGAAAAATCTTTTCCAGTCTCTAACGTCAATTTTCCGGTCTTGATCGACAAAACGTTATTTTCTGGACGAAAAATTGTCCAGAAAGTGTATATTTTCTGGTCGGTTTTAAAAAAAATATTTCTCCCTAACAATATAATAAAATAGTATTATAAAATAGAGAGGCGTTCAACCTCTTTCGGTAAGCTAGCAACAGAAGGCCTTTAATTCCTTGATTTTGTATTAACACGGACTGACATGTCTGCCGGCCCGTTTTTGCCATAGATATTTACCTTTAGATAAGCAAAAAATAATCACAAGAGTAGCAAATTTATGGCCTTGCCCATGTAAACAACCCAAGTAGCATTTTTAGACACATTACGGTAAATGTGTCTAAAGTATTGTTTCTGTTTCCGACACAAATTGGAAATTGTTGGCAACATGTATGGAAATATTTTCGAAACGTATACATTTTAAATGGCGCATTAGCACGTGTTTCCAAGTGGTTGGTACGGGCTGTGACTTTCGCTGTTTCGACGCAAAATCGAAACTTTTATCGAAAATGTTTCGAAAATTTTTCAGAAATATTTGGAACATGTTTCCATAAATGTGTCGAGTGAGAGTTCATTTTACAAAGAGGGCGCTGTTTGTTGGAATTGTAAATTGTCAAAATGGAAACATTATTGAAACAAATAATTAGATATATATAATATCTATCTTTCTGCAGGTTGTAAAATAAAAGAAAGTAAACAATATGATGACAGCATAATTTCGCCATAATGAATTTGTCACCAGAGTATTTTCTATAAGTGATACATTTGTTTCGTATGGTTTATTGCAGAGGAGATCCAAAAATCGTTGACGAAATAAATTTTATCGTGCAATTTAGTAATTTAGCTATATATTCTTAAGACGCTCCCGGTATATTGACATTTACACACAAAATAAATACTTTGTCAAAAAATAAAATCTTAAATATTTTTAAAATTTTACTTAATTCTTCTTTCAATTGATTAAGCTAGCAAAATGGAACAAATGTAACCACTTTTTTACATTTCAAATGACGCAGGAAGTTAATTTAAGTCCATTTTAATAATATAAAAATGAATTTGTCAAAATGGCCGCCAGAAAGCGAGAATTATTCTGGTCTAAAATGGAGTCGACACACAATTTCTAGTATTTGGTTTCTATAATGTTTCGATAATCATGTAGCTATAATTCATAGAAAATGTGTCGAAACATGAAGAATGTTTCGATATTCTACCGAAACCATGCGAAACAAACGTCGCTAAAGTAAAAAATGCACAGTCCCGTCAAGAGGAAGGTTAAGCTTAGAAGCATAAAACTTCTGTATACCGTCATGGTATACACTACCACTTTACACTTTCTGTGACATATAACCTACAAAATTGATTTGTACTTTGTTGAACGTTTAATAAAACTTACTTATAACTTATTTCTAAGTAATAATCTAAAACATGTACTCAATTGTCGAGACAAAGGAAAAAAGTAGGTTGGTCCTAACGGCTGTGCCGACCAGCTGGATAGTCAAAGACCACCTACTTTAGCCGATTGTCGATGGGACATCGCTAGTTAAAAAATCAGGTTGTGGTTTAATTTTTTCCTTTTGAATTTCAATTTCTTTCTTTTTCCTTTTTAGTGCCTTGTAAAACCTCGAAGAATGTTTAAACTGTTGTTTTCTTCCCATATTAACAAATCAAAAATGTACAATTTATAGGTTATAATCGTTATAATCAAGGTTATAATAATTGTCCGGGTGCGGTAGTGTAAAGGTTTCTGGCAGTTTCGAAAATTATTTTCTGCGCAAGTTTCGTAATTAAATGAATATCACTGTTTGGTAAATATTTCAAAGCAGAAGAATACCAATTTGTTTTGAATCACTTAATTCGAAAATGTGTCGCTACAATTTGGGAGCACATGTGTCTAAACACAATTTCATAATATTATATAAAAATGTTTCGAAAAATTTTCTTTTGTGCGTTTCCTAAATGTATCGACACTGTAGTTTGGAAAGTATTTCGAAACTAACAATTCTCAATCGTTTCTAGTAACTAAATTCGAAAATGTGTCGCAAGAGTTTCGAAACACATGTGTAGTAGTAGTAGTAGTAACAAGATTTATTTAGCAATGTGCTACAATTTAACAAGTTATATAAAAAATATTTGAACTAATTTAACAATATCATCTTTAAAAAAATTTTATCAGTCACTATTTTGTTTTTTAAATAAATAATTTTTCAATGATTTTTTAAAATTTTTCAAAGAGGTCTGTGATTTAATTAAAATATTCAAGTTATTATATTCACTTAATCCTTTATAGAAAACCGATTTATATGTCAAATGTTTTGATACCCTACCTAGACAAAAATCTTTATTATACCTGGTTGAATAGTTATGATTTTCAAAATTTTGAGTTATAAAATCTTTCAAATGAGAAGGCAGTAAGTTATGTTGTATTTTAAAAATAAAAGTACAAATCAAAAGAAATACTAAATTTTTAACATTTAACCACTGAAGTTTCTTTAACATTAAATTTATTTTCGTATATTTATCCACATTTAAAATTATACGCATAGCTTTATTTTGCAAAACTTGGAGTCTATTAAAGACCCCATCATTTGCGGTGTATAAAATAGTTGAACAATATAAAAAATGTGGTAAAATTATAGTGTTATAAATTGTTTTTCGTGAAAATAAACTCAAATTTTGACTAATTCTTTTTAAATAATTAATTTTTTTTCCAATTTTAGATACCAGATTTTCAAAATGTAATTCAAATTTTAACTTAGAATCTAAAATTACTCCCAAATATTTAAAAGAGTCTATAATTTCTAATTTTTCATCATCAACAAAAATATTTATGTCTGTATTAATCACGATATTTCCAATAGCCATAAATTTTGTTTTAGAAACATTTAATTTTAATTTATTTACCTTTAACCAGTTTGATAAAATTTTTAATTCAAAATTTAAAATGTCTATACAATCAAGAATATTTTTACCCTTTATATATAATAAGGTATCGTCAGCAAACATTTGAATAAAACTTTGTTTTAAAACATTTGGCATATCATTTATATAAAGAATAAATAATAATGGACCCAAAATGCTACCTTGTGGTACCCCAATATTATTATATTCCTTTTTAGAAAAAATATTATCAATTTTTGTTTTTTGCTGCCTATTACTTAAATAATTTTGAAACCATTTATAAACAACTCCCCTTAATCCATACTGATATAATTTTTTTAATAATTTATCCCTATCAATTGTTTCGAATGCACGTTTAAAATCCAAAAATACTGCCAATACAACTTCATTTTTGTCAACGCTTCGCTTCCAATTTTCAATTACAGACTGGATTGCCGTTTCTGTTGAATATCCTTTTCTAAAACCTCCTTGCATATTTACTAAAATTTTGTTTTCTTCAATAAATTCGAGTATCTGTTCATAAACTGTCATTTCCAATAATTTTTCAATATCCCATAATATATTTATTGGCCTCATTTCACAGCTTTTTTTTGTATTTTTAATTTTTGGAACTGGTGTTATAATAGAACATTTTAGATCTTCAGGTATTTCTCCATATTTTAGGCAGGTATTGATTAATCTTAATATAATTTCACCTGTGCTTGTAAAAGTATCTTTCATTACTTTTTTTGATAAAATTTCACTATAATTATTGTTTGATTTGAGTTTGTTAATTTTAAATTTTAATTCTTTTAATGAAACTTCTCGGAACTCTTCAATGATATTGGAACATGTAGCAATTTTAGGACATAATATTTCATTTCCAACCTCGATATCATCAACTATTTCTTTAATACTATTAACGTAATAATTATTCATATTTTCAGCAATACAATACGGATTTGTTTCTTTTCTGCCGTTAAATATCATTTCCTTTATTTCACTTTTTGTAGTTGGCTTGACAAAATTCTTTAAAGTTTTCCACATTCTTTTTGGATCATATTTATTTCCATCTATTTGTTCATCATAATATTTTTCTTTTTCTTTTCGTAAGACACTGACACAACAGTTTCTTAATTTTTTGTACTCCTCCCCAATCATTAGAACTTTTGGTAATAATAAATTTTTTATACATATTGTCACGTTTTTTCTTCGCTTCCATAATAATTTTGTTAAACCATGGTGTCGGATGATTTCTATTGGTGACTATCTTTGTTATTACAATTTTGTTAATAGACTTTTCAACATTACATATTATATTGTCAAACAAAACATTTACATTTAAACTATTATAATTCCAGACACTTGATAATAGTTCATTTGACAATTTTTTGTAGTCAACATACTTTATAATTTTACTTTTATCTCTGTCTTCTAAAAACTTTTCAATATTTACATAAATCCAATCGTGATCACTAATTTTCGGCTCCTGTACAACACTGGTATTTAAATAATGGTCGTTTGATATTATTAAGTCAATAATTGTTTTAGATTTATTAGTCACTCTGGTGTAATCTGTTATCATTTGCTTCATACCATTTATATTGATTATTTGTTTAAATTTTTTAACATAAAAATCATTATTTATGAAATTTATATTAAAGTCTCCAATATGTATCACTGTGCCATTTTTTTCCCATGTCAAATTACATTGCATTTCAAAAAATGTAAGAAAATCCGTTATATTTCCACTAGGCGATCTGTAGTAAAGACAAAGTTCGTAAAACTGTCGGTTAATTTTTAAATTTATATAAATATACCAATATTGATAGTCCACAGAAATGTCTTTAAAAGTATTGACTATAATTTTATAATATACATAAACTAAGAGTCCTCCCGTATGGTTTGAATTTGAGTTGCAACGATACAAATTGTAATTGTCTATTTCTAATTCGTGACTATTTATTTCGTTTGTTACGTGAGTCTCTGATAAACACAATACCAACTGTTTTTTATTCACTACAAACTGCTTAATTTCGTCTCTAATTTTCAAAAATCCTTGTGTATTTAAATGGTAAATTTTGTTATGTTCTTCATCACGTTTTACTAACTTTTCTTCAATTACTATATTTTGTAATTGCTATTCTTCAATACTATAATCAATTTTTCTTTTAGCTTTGTCGATGTTTTGTTTAAATATTCCACACAATCTAAATAATTTTAATCGAAAATGTTTCGAAACGTTTCTCAGCAAAGAATTTGTGTCCAATTTGTGTCTATAATTGCTACTTGGGAAAGCTACACACGATTGGACATGCGCACTCGTTATCATTTGATGAATGGAAAAATAGGTAGGTCCGGGCTTTACAATTTATTTTTTAGTTTTTGCTCAATTTTTGATCAAGTTGGAAAATAAGGTAGTGATTTCTGGCAGTTGCAAACCTATCAGATTTTGAGGATAGAGAATTATTTTTAAGGTTTTGTTTCTAAAATTTGTTTAAAAATGATTCGTCGTCCTGTTTTTAGTTAAAAAAGGAAGAGAACAAGTCAATTACACTATGTGTTTTTAGTTAAAAAAGGAAGAGAACAAGTCAATTACACTATGTGTTTTTAGTTAAAAGAGGAAGAGAACAAGTCAATTACACTATGTGTTTTTAGTTAAAAAAGGAAGAGAACAATTTAATTACACTATGTGTTTTTAGTTAAAAAAGAAAGAGAACAAGTCAATTACACTATGTGTTTTTAGTTAAAAAAAGGAAGAGAACAAGTCAATTACACTATGTGTTTTTAGTTAAAAAAGGAAGAGAACAAGTCAATTACACTATAAAACTTATAAAATCGAATATAAAAACAAACAAAACCAGCAAAATAACCAATCTTCGATGTTATCGCGTACCTAACCTAAAGTCAAATATTAGTTGGTATATACAGTATGTCTCCGTAAGTTTGCACCATATGAAAAACTTTTTTATTGTTCATTTTACGAAAAAAAGTTATTCTTCATAAAAAGCTCTGCATGGTCTAAAACCCAAAATGCAACCATCAAATATCGAAATTTTCCAGTCATATACGAGGTTTGTCAAAAAGTGTGAATTTTTCCCAAGAGTAAAGTACCTTTATTTTTGACATAATCAAAAATTGTTATTAAAAAAAGTTGATCAGAACTAAAAACCACGTCTAAATATGCAATTATACGCATTTATGTTGAAAAATTATTTTATTAATTTATTATTAATTTTTTAATTATTTAATTAATATAATGCGTGTTATTGCATATTTAGACGTGGTTTTTAGTTCTGATCAACTTTTTTTAATTACAATTTTTTATAATGTCAAAAATAAAGGTACTTTACTCTTGGGAAAAATTCACATTTTTTGACAAACCTCGTAGATGACTGGAAAATTTCGATATTTGATGGTTGCATTTTGGGTTTTAGACCATGCAGAGCTTTTTATGAAGAATAACTTTTTCGTAAAATGAATAATAAAATAGTTTTCCATATGGTGCAAACTTACGGAGACATGCTGTATAAAACTTGCATTGATTTTTACAATTTGGCAAACCTTTGGGTACGTATAAAACATTTTCTTGTTGAAGAAATAAGAAGGAAATTTATGTAAAACTTTTCCAATTATTTAAAAAAAAACAATCTAGATTCTTTGCTCATTTTCCTCCCGTTTCCTGTCGTCTTCTTTTATGTAAAAACCTCGACACGCCTTAGCCGGGTTTTCAGTCTGTTATAAGGACGTTCAACTTTTTATTTTAGTTCCCTTCTTTCCGCATCGGCAACTTTTTGCATTACACTGCACCGATTTTACTTTATGTGTTCCATTATACTGTCCAAGTAAACATATATACGTAGTTACGTTCCCATGACCCTTTTCCCACCCACGTCTGAAGAATTAGATCATTAAACTATTACAGGTTTTTTTGGTTCGATAATTCTACCTTTATTACTGGAACGGTAATGAATATAATGGTATCCCTAGACCCAGTAATGCATAGGCATATTTTTCTTTGATGATTCTTGGAAGTTACCTATGGATACGCAAACAATAATCACGAAAGTGGCAAATTTTTGGCCTTGCGCATGTAAACAAAGCCATACAGGAAAGGGCATGCGCACTGGAAAATTATCATTTAACGAATGGGGGGCAAATAGACAGGTCCGGGATTTAAAATTTACGTTCTTGCTCAAGGAATTGTAGAAGTTGACGTTCATTTTATTTTCACGTGTACCTAAACAGCTAAAATTTGCACCCCAAGTTCTTGCCCCAACTTATTGTCATAAAACTAGAACTAATTTTTTGTCCAAGTTGGGGGAAAAGGTAGTGATTTCTGATGTTTTTAGTGACTGCCAACCTGTCAGATTTTGAGGTTAGAAAATCGTTTTTAATGTTTTATTTCTATAATTTGTTTGAGGCGGGGACGCCATTTTCTATCGTCAATTCGATTTGCCTAACTTTTGGCGATTCGCATGCGCACTGCAATGCTGTGTTGATCAGAGTAGTTATTTTCATGCTTCTGGCATACGAAGAAGAAAGACAGACATATTCTGGAGCTGGTAGAGCAAGGCAGATGTTAGTCAACCGGTCACAGTTTTGTTTACTTTCGTGTTTGTGCAATTACGGAACCTTTCCTGTTAAAACAAGCACATATTCTCTAGAATTCTTAGGATAGATGACATCTAGGTAGACTAGAAAATATCGTGTTACCAGTAAAAATTGTTGTTTTTAATTCAGTTTTGAAAATCGACGTGTTTACTTTCAAGGATTTTAAGGTAAATTGTGGCAATTTTAGTGGTTTTAAAAAACTGCTTTTTATAAAGTTTCCGTGCAGTTATACAGGGTTCCCCATTTAAAACGAAACAGGCTAAATATCTGGTTCCACGTTAATTTAAAAAAAACACGCTCGGACCCGTCGATTTTTATTTCGAGGGGGACATCTTTTGCGTATATTGTCAATCTTGTTACTTCAAGCCCCTAGGAGGGAGGGGGGGGGGGGGGGGTAAGATCTAAATCTTAAATGGATACCCCTATTTTATATAATTTTTTTGAATTCTGCATAAAATTCTAAACATTTTTTAATAAAAGCATTATTAGTCTATACCGAGGTCTATACTTAACAGTTTCCGAGATATTGACTCTTGAAAAATGAGATTTTTGAACTTTGACAGCGTCTAGCTTTCTAACTGTACGTCTTTAGAGTAAAACGGCTTACATGTCCCTATCTTCGTAGACCTCGGTATAGACTAATAATGCTTTTATTAAAAAATGTTCAGAATTTTATGCAGAATCCAAAAATATTATATAAAATAGGGGTATCCATTTAAGATTTAGATCTTACCCCCCCTCCCTCCTAGGGGCTTGAAGTAACAAGATTGACAATATACTCAAAAGATGTCCCCCACGAAATAAAAATAGACGGGTCCGAGCGTTTTTTTTTTAAATTAACGCGGAACCAGATATTTAGCCTGTTTCGGTTTAAATGGGGAACTCTGTATAAAAAAAACACCGGCATACTATTCGTCAATGCCTCCTTGAACTGCCCTCCCAAAATTACATACTAATTATTTCCTTTTAATAATTGCAAGGTTCCAGAAGTTACTCCTGCATTCAAGCCATTTATAGGTCTTTTATACATCATTGACCTTGATAACTGTGAACTAAAAAATGATTCCCGTCGTGTTTTCAGTTCGAAAACTAGAGAACAAATCAATTAAACTTACCTTATCAAATCGAAAATAAAAAACAAACAAAACAGCAATGGTAACATTTAACAATTTGCCAAAAACTTGGGTGCGTGTAAAACAACATTTTCAAACACAATTTCTTGATCAAGAATTTGAAAAAAATTTCTGTGCCAGTCATTGTTTATAGCACAAACACAACACAAAAGTACGCAAAAACTAGAAATTTATATAATGTCGATAAAGAAGAAAAACCTAATAACAAGCGGGTTGTGCGTATGCCGATCCCTGTCGGGCGCCAAGAGATGCGACCGGCGAGCCGTGCATACTAACGTATTTTTTTTACCTTAAAACTGAAAATTTAACTTTTGCAAGAAACATGTCAATTTGACTTTGATTAACGAACCCCGAGCGTCCCTCTGTCCCCTAACCCGGTAATAATACCCTTTGCCATGGCCTGAGAATTTTGTCTTTGTCGTCGCGTAGATCGTAGACGGCCATGATCCGAATCATTCAAGTATCAATACTGTCAATTTTTCATTTTATCCATCGCTGAATACCCATACAATTTAACATTTTTTTTTTTTGATTTTCTGATACAAAATTACATTTTTTTTTGTTTCAAACGGCAGAAAAAAGCTTTCTACAGTAATTAACAAACATCGGATAACTAATTAAAGCGTTATATACTGTCGCAGCCGTGAAGTGTTTATTAATTAATTAAAGCAGTCCCAGTTGCCAGTTGCGACTCTCGTTTCAGTTCCATTTGAATTGTGACATTCCCAGCATTCCGACAAATTAATATGGCGTGGCGTCGGCGTGCATTCCGTCATTATTATCGTACTTCATTATAATATTATTGTTTTACTGTTTATTAATCGCAGGACTATAGCATAGGTCACGTGACGAGACGCTTGATTTCCAATTACCGACCGGTTTTCTAATCTTGTTTCAATGCATTTATTTAAATTTGAGTAATTACGTCAATATTTCCATTAAATTTAATGCAACGTACCGTGCGACCAAAAATTATTTGCATCAAAGAGGGCCTTGCATCTAAGGACGTCCTGCTTAGCCGTAGAGCTTAATACCTGTTGGGTGTCAGTAACTACCTGAATTAACAATCAATCAGTTATTCCGTCATCTTTGAGTCGTTACAAGTAATTTGATTCATCGCTAATTTTTCCCATTTCTTGAACAATCCACACAATGGGCTTTACGGAACAGCACAAAACATTCATGGTTGAAGCGTATTTTCGAAACGGAGTTAGAGTAAATGGTGAGTGTCAATACAATCCGGGTTTGTGCAAGGACGATTTTTACGAACAGGATCTTATGGAACATGCAGGACTATTCTTAAGAAGCAGCTAAATTTATTTCCTTATAAAGTGCAAGTATTCCAAGAAATACAAGCCGCAGATTTTGAAAGACACAGGAATTACTCTTAATGGTTTACCCAAAATTTATTGGAAAGAAATGATTTATTAGACCTGACATTTTTTCGGATGAAGCCTGGTTCCAGCTCTCCGGTTATGTGAATTCTCAGAATACAACACGCATGTGGAGTAGTGAAAATCCCCATTTTCTTTTGTAGTGTCCACATTGCACCCTCAAAAAATTGGTGTCTGGTTAGCTGTTTCCCGAAGAAGCATTGTTGGTCCTATTTTTTTCCATAACACAGTTACAGCACAGCGGTATAGAGACAATATTTTGAATCCATTTGTGGAGCAATTACTTGACGACGAACTACGTTTTTGATATTTTCAGCAGGACACGGTGCAACCGCCCATACAGCCGCCGAAACTATTAACTACTTACGCAATTTTTTCGACGACAGATTGATCAGTTTTCGATCAGACATTGAATTCCTACCTAGATCACCTTGTTTAACGGTTATGGATTACTTCGTTTTTCCTCATTTAAAGAACACTATTTTTAAAACAACAGTTGCAAATTTGGAACAATTACAAGAAAGGATTATCCAAAAAGGTGGTAACATTTCTCCAGAGATGCTGGTCAACACTTTCGAAAATATGAAGAGACGGGTGAATTTATGCTTGGAGCATGGCGGTGGCCAATTTCAGCAATTTATGTAACTATTTTTCTTTTTCTTTCTGTATATTCTTACCTTGTTAATTTTGTAAACAACAAAAATAAATTTGTATTTGTCTACTTATTTTATTACTCATTAGTTTGGCATATCATGTCATAATATGAATTTGACGAAATTTTAACCTAGATTTGGTTAGATATATCGTCCCCATATCATTGTGTACTAAACCAAGCCCCACATTTCTTAATCCAAGCCCTCTTTGATGCAAATAATTTTTGCTCGCACGGTATATTATTCTATTTCAGTCGCTTCTTTAAAATCGAGACGGCTATCATCGGGGCTATAATATTTTTATTTTTGCCATTACCACAGAAAATATAGCTACGCAACAGAACGCTATTGAGAATAGGAAAACAGGCGACAAACGAAAACGGCCGCGAATGGTTACTCGAAAGGTTCGAGGTGGCGCTGCGAGTAACAGTACAAGCATTTATCGTATTTCGCCGATTTCGCGCTGTTCTGAGAAAGAATTTATTTGGTGATGTTGCCGTTCAGATACACTCTTGCAATTCGATTTACACTTACTTGGATTTTCGCAAGTTTATTTATTATTTTATATCATAATGCGGTTTATTGAATGACAGACCTATCAAAATAAAAATAAAAATGTACTTACATATAATATAACAGAAAGGGTCACATAATATAATAATAATAATAATAATAATAATAATAATAATAATAATAATAATAATAATAATAATAATAATAATAATAATAAGGTCGCAAATTTTTTTTT
This sequence comes from Polydrusus pterygomalis, assembly GCA_963969555.1. Classification (NCBI taxonomy): domain Eukaryota; kingdom Metazoa; phylum Arthropoda; class Insecta; order Coleoptera; family Curculionidae; genus Polydrusus; species Polydrusus pterygomalis. The sequence continues at coordinate 22,194,272 of OZ018378.1, read as the reverse complement.
TACATTATGAGATGTCGATGTTTTGGGGGTCCCTAGATGACGGAGAATGATAAAATTTTGTATATGGATTAAGAATTAACACTGCTTCAAACCTGTTATAAGTAATTTGATTGTGCTATACCAGCGCGTTATATGGGTATTCTGTGATCAGAGTCTAGTAGATTCAGGGTAAACAACTAAAAATGTATATCGACTATCGAGCGACAAATAAAGTGCTTGGCAATGGTGGGTATTTGGCTATTTTTTAAATTGGAATAACTTTTTTATTTTATTTTTGTTATTTTAATGGACTAAAAACCGATCAAACTTTTGTTTTTTACACTTTTCGTTTTAACTATCTTTAAAAAATAATCGACATCGATTATTAGCGACCCTGTTGAAATATAAAAGTAACGCTGACGCTTATTCTGTTTATGGTTTATCTGAATGTCGAACCGATTTGTTTATGTTTCGACGATGGCGGTTCCATTTTCCATTTTCATGGCGTAATTCGAGACGTAATATTTGTCAAGGGTTCTTTCTGTTTGTTTTAAGAAAGAACAGTAAGTTAGAGTTCAATTATTGTCTATCACAATAATTCACAAGCCCGGTCTTTGTAACCATTCGTTTTTGTTCGTAATAAAGTATTTTACATTTTACCTGAGTTTCATAATTATTTCTCTTAGTACCACCACTTAATCTCAACAGACCCTGTATATAGTGTAAAAAGTTATGTTAACCAATATAAAATATTTTGTAGAAGTTCTTTTTTAATTACGAAAAACAGTGGTTTATTTAAAAGATTTTAATGACGAGTTTTCTAATTTATGAATTTAGTTATTTAAAATCACAGCATTTTATTTTGTCCCTGTAAAAATAAATAATTTTTTATATTTTGGCTAGTGTCCGACCGAAACAAGATTTTCAGCCCAAACCGAAACCGAACCTTCAGCCTTGGTCTCAGTTTCGACTGAAACCGAAACTTTTATACATGTTAAAAATTTTATTGTATACTAAAATCTAATTTATTTTATATAGGACGAGATCGATCTTGGGAATGGATTGAACTCTTCCCACCTAAAAAAAAAGGTCAACAGCGAAAAAACATTATTTATATAGACAACACTGCCTACGAACTCACCCTAATTTAGGCGAACGGTTCGCGACAATTCACGAACACTGAGTTTCGGCGCGGCCGAAGGTTCGGCCGATTTGTGGCCGAAACCGAAGCTGTCACCGAAACTAGATTTTTTGGCCGAAACTAGCCGAAACCGAACCTTCGGTTGGTCTCTAATTTTGGCATTGCTTCATAATGAGAGTTTAAAACCTTGCCGCTAATAATGTCGGAGAGACTTCAAACGTTTTGCCGGAATGCCGCTTCCTATCGGCGTTTTTTCCGGCGGCTAAAGTGGTAGATCAGAGAGGTTTACCTTTTACCCTCTTTTAGACAAACCAAGGTTCGCCCCCGCTACAACAAAAACATACATTTTATGCGAAAGCCACCTCTATAAATTAAAATCAACCAAATCAATTAAGGCTCCTTGATCTTACAGACTGCGAAATTACCTACTACCAAAAATTATTAAGTTATTATTATATACGGGGTGTCTGCTAATTAATGGTACATAGAAAAACCACAGACTCCTTATGTAAAAATATTAGGATTTATTCATACATACATATATCCGAAAGTTGATTTTAACTGAGGTAGGTTAAAGAAAACTTTATTTTCGTTTTTCTCCAATAACTTTAAGAAAAACTGACGTTTTTTCAAAAATTTTGCATTAAGGGTTTTTTTAGGTCGAGAAATTAATTTTTTTATGAAATTTTAATGTACAATGTAGGGGCGCTCTCTGCGGTATTTTTCGCACATTTATTAGGTCATAACTTTTTTGTGTCTCAGTGTATTTAAGTTTTTAATGAAGATAATAAAAACATTATATTTTACTTGCCTGAGCTAGTACACTGAATAATTTAAATGCAAATATCTCTGAAACGGTAACTCTGTAAAGTATTATTTTCGTTAAAAACTTAAATACACTGAGGCACAAAAAAGTTATGACCTAATAAATGTGCGAAAAATACCGCAAACAGCGCCACCTACTTTGTACATTAAAATTTCACACTCAAATAAACTTCTCGTTTTAAAAAAAACTTAATTGCAAAATTTTGTGAAAAACCGTTTTTCTCAAAGCTATTGGACACAATCAAAAATTAAGTTTTAACTTGTAACCCTGTATCTCAGTCAATATGTTGATGTTGAAAGTTGTTTCGGATGTAGATAATTAAGTTTGATTAAATGATAATATTTTTACGTAATGAGTCTGTGGTTTTTCGGTATACCATTAATTAGCGGACACCCTGTATATCTATAATATAGATAAATACCCAGAAATAAAATATCACCAGCACTTTTTATGCGTTCGGATTCGCAATTCAAGTAAAGCGGTAACTAAGACTTAAAAACTAAGATTTAAAAAATCTTAATTTTAAACCTGCAATCTCTAAAATAAAATGTTATTTTTTAAGGGCAAAGAGACATTATACCTAGATAATATTTTTAAAATAGTCAGTTAAACTGTAAATAACTACCTTTCAATCTTTCAAAATACCCATAACATGTATTTATTTTAAACTTGGAGGAATATTCAATTTAAGGCTTTCCTAATGTCATTATTAAAATACCACAAATTTAAAGGAGATCCGTAATGAGAAATATTTTGGCTCTTGAAATTAGGTGGCCTTATACTGTTACATTAATGTCCGACATTTTTTCACTAACGTGGCAACTTTAAGGATTGTAATTATAAGAGATTGGATCTATTTACTGAACATGGAAATAATTCAGTCAGCTTTATAGGTACCTATATAAAATATTAAAATTCTCGCAAATGCAACGTTCAATCGTTATCGGTGAAAAGTCTAAAATTTATATAATAGTTTGACACACACAAACTTTCAGTTTTATGCAGTTCCAGTAGGTTTTTTATTTTATATTTACTTTCAATGAACATTAATTTTCCAAAATAATGAACTTGCTTGTTCTAGAACGCAACTTTAAATTGTAGTTTAATTATTTTACTGATTATACAACTCAATGTACCAGGTGGTGAAATAAGCGAGGAAGTAGGCTTTATCTCGGAAACCATTATTCGCACAACTTTCGGAAATATTTTTTATAAGTAAAGTGGTCAAGAGAAATTGCTGGAAATTACATTTAAGTTCCTCATTTCGCCGCAAGGGGGCACAATTAAAAATTGTTTTTTTAAATTCTAAATTTCTCCGAAAATTCCCATATTACGATATAACTCTGATTACATCTTTGGAAAGCTTAGACAATTCTGCATCATTTTGGTTTAAGGCTCATTGGCGTATCGACCTTGATAAGAGTGGGAGAAGCTATTGAAAGTGTAAACATTTAAATCGCTGTAACTTCTAAACGACTTATCCGATTTTGCTAGATTTAAGCTTGTTTGGAAGGGGAAAACAAGTATCTTCAATTCAATATATTTTTTAACTTCGTTAATTTAAAAAAATATAAAAATTGCAAAGTAAGCAAATAAGCGAAATCAATATTGCACGCACAGGAGCAAAGAATCTTAGAGCAATTCTTGTTTTCTAGATAATTATTGGAGAATTAGCAAGAAGCCATTTCATTCATCCAGTTTTAAATCTTACTTGACGAATTATACTTTTAAGATTTTGTGGAATAATGTTAAATAACCTGGATCCCACATATAAAAAAAAACTTCTTTGTCCCAACGACGTGGACATTTTAGGCAATTTTTTATTATCAAGGTGAAACCTAGTTTGATAGCTTGGTGTATGTGGCAAGTCAAAATAATTAGTTCTAATTAAATATGGTAGGGAATTTTTGTAATAAATATTTCTAACGTCTAAAAAATTTGTAAATTTGAACAGCTGATCAGTGGGGAATCTCATAGTTAGACCATAAATAGTTTTAATATTTCTTTTTTGCGCAACTTCCAAAGGTTTAAGGATATTTTCGTAAGCTCCTCCCGATGCAGTTATTCCGTAGCTTAACAGAGACTGAACTAAAGCAAAATATACTGTTCGCATACAACTTATGTCAGATATTTTTTTGATATGTTTGAACAGATAAAATAAGGACCGAAGTTTCTTAGTAAGTTGCTATATATGATTGTTCCATTTTAAATGATTATCAAATAATATTTCTAAATAATTAACAGAGTCAGATTTTTCTAAGTTCCAAATCTTTTCTTTTCTAAATGGTAAGTCGACATTTATTTGCTCATTTTGCGGAAGGCCTGAGATATTACTTGCAAAGGGTAAATACTTGGTTTTACTTAAATTGATGGTTAACAAATTATCATCCAACCACCGCACAATTTTTTGTAAATTACAATTCATTTTTTGTTCGACTCCTTTCCATGTGTTACTTTCAACAAACAAAACTGTGTTATCCGCAAAAGATATTACTTCACCAGTATAATTCTGAACTAACAAATTATTTACATAAATGTTGAACAGTATTGGACCCAATACTGTCCCTTTTGCGGTACACCATACTTAATTTCCTGTAAACTACTAAATTCTTGTTTTACTTCACCTTTTGTCTACGATTTAAAAGATAGCTGCTTAGTAGGGAAAGTGCCGGATCGCGAATTCGAAAATCATATTATAAGCAAAAAGTAAATGTAGAAACTGCATAATTTTATCCTGTACACAATTTAGGCACTAACAAATCGATGTTTATGTAATTCAATTTGGTAGGAAATTCTGCAAAAAATTTGCTTGCTTTTACAAACTTAAAATTGTCAGTAAGTTTGACGTTAAAAGAATAAAAATTAGCATAATAATCCTAAAGTACACCTACCTATATACTTATATTTCAACAAAACTGACAAAAATTATATGTAAGTATATACATTTAACGTAGAAATAAAAAAGTTGACTTTACTTACCTATCGTTAATGATCTAAATAATTCCATTGGAACATCCCCATCCTTTAACTGGCCCTGTACCTACTTACATTTTCGATATATTTTTAAAAACAAACATTTTGGAAGTACTATATTATAATATATTTGTTTTGTTTCACTTATAATTGGTAAACTTAGTGAACCAAGAAATTCGTTTTCATCACAACCAACCCCTCCAAAGACTTATTAAAAAATTAATCTTAATAGTTATTATTGAAGTAGGTACCCATTAATAATAGACAAACACATATGTCGCCTACACCGCATTGCCTGCGGTACACCTACTTTATATAATAAGAACATTTTTTGTGGTAAAAACCCCCCCTAGGTATTTAATACACTCTTTAAAATCAGCCCTTTAAATTTTATAATTCTACATTTTCTATAAGATGTACTTTGATTTATTAAAATACTTTTCCTCACATTTAAATACACAACGGTACGTTTGGCAACGTGGGACTTGCACGCACGACATCTCTTAGGAAATCTTCCCATAGAAACCGCCTGAATCTTGTAGGGAAGCGCCGGCTTCTTTTTTCGGGGGCGATTTGTTGCCACGTCTCCATCGTTCTGTTGCGTAGCTATATTTTCTGTGCCATTACCAAGAAAGTTTATTTTCTGTTTTACCAGAATACGCAGACGTTGCTGATATGCAATAATCATAATAATAATTACCTAATTATTATTATTATTATTATTATTTTGTAACAAATATTGTGTGCTGTCTAATAATTTATAATACATAACACCTACTTTCTCTCATTTTACGATTAAGCAGGCCTCTAGGGCAAGAAAAACCGGAGAACCGAACGACGAAATATTTTCGTATTTATTGAAAATCTTCGAGACTTCCGAGTTTATAAATTGAAAATTGTGTGTCGTATTTATTAGAACTTAAACTCAATTTTGCTTTTATTTATTAACCAGGGAATAGCGGCTGTAGGTTTCACCCTAATTTCCTGAGGGTATATCGCGAAATTATACTCCGCAAACTTGGCCGTAATGAACCCTCGTATGTGTCAGACTAATTTTGTAAATGGATGGCAGGCTGATTATTTAATGTCGTGTATTAAAATTTCACTACATAGATGGGAAATTTATTCTAAACTTATACATACATACGTTGTTTCTTACGACCGCCGCGCCGGTCGTAATTCTCGATACGGAAGTATTTTAAACGGCACCTACGTCAGCGGCGGGTCCAGAACTTCACCAAGGGGGGGCCCAAATGGTTTTTAGAAGTAATATTAATAATAATAATAATAATAATAATAAAAGTTTATTCAAATATTTTTTTGACAGTGTTAATGCTAATATATAATTTTTTTTTTGTAAAAACTCAATTCCGAACTCAGACGTAAAATACTTGTTTTCAGTTAAATAATATAATATTTTTGTCAAGAATATATTTCATAATTCAGGCACAACTATATTATAATATAAAACGAATATGACAATATTTTATTGGTATATTTTATATCACTATACTATACCTAGTACCTATACGAAGATACAATACCTACGTTATGTATATAATATATATATATTTATTTATTTTATTCATTATAACTTGGTATATTTATTAATGACGTTCTCGAATATATCTTCTTGGATTAGATAATATCCAATTTTTAATTGTATTTCTATAATTATTTATTTAATGATTTAATTATTTGAATTGACAGTGGTAGCATATCAAAAAGATATGGATTGATGTTTAAAAAATGTTTGTGTGCTATTGTTTTGTTTACTCTATTTTTATATGTAATTGTATTTTTATGACGAGTTATATGTGTGTTATTAATATAATTTATTTTATTTTTGTGTTTAAAAATATATATTAACATGTTGTAAGAAAATATTTGTTTAATATCGATTTTTTTGCTATCTTTAAATAGTAAATCAGAAGAATATTGGTGGTCTTTTTCGTAAATAATTTTTAAAATGTATTTTTAAATAGTTTTAATATTATTAAGATAATTCTTATTTATGCCTCCCCATCCTAGCATTCCATAATTTAAATGGGTTTGTACTAAATAAAAAATACTAAGTGAATACAATAATACAAAAAATGTGACTTCAAAACAAGTGCATATATTTAGGCAAGAGAGAACTCACAAATAAAACTCTGAATAACATAATATACAAAACGAAACTTCTATGTACATGCTGTCTCACGGTGATCGTCCGTTAGAATATTTCGGAAAGTAATGCAATTTGAATCCTGCAAATTTAAATAATAGCGTTTTCGGAGACTTATTTTAAATGGAGCAAGTTTTTGTTTCGTACGATCATTGTGAGACAACCTGTACCTATAACTTTTTGTGAATAATTATAATACAAAAAATGTAATCTATGTTTAGATTGGATTAGACCTATAAATGGCTTGAATGCAGGGGTAACTTCCGGAACCTTGCAATTATTAAAAAAAAAAATTAGTATCTAATTTTGGGAGGGCTGTTCAGGGAGGCATTGACAAATAGCATGCCGGTGTTTTGTTTTTAAATAAATGTACAGAAACTTTAAAAAAGCAATTTTTTGATACAACTCAAATTGCCACAATTTACCTTAAAATCCTTGAAAGTAAACACGTCGATTTTCAGAACTGAAGTAAAACAACAATTTTTACTGGTAACACGATATTTTCTAGTCTATCTAGAGGTCATCTCTCCTAAGAATTCTAAAGAATAATATGTGTTTGTTTTAACAGGAAAGGGGTTGTAATTACACAAAACACGAAAGTAAACAAAACTATGACCGGCTGACTAACATCTGCCTTGCTCTACAAGCTCCAGAATATGCCTGTCTTTCTTCTTCGTATGCAAAAAGCATAAAAATAACTACTCTGATCAACACAGCACTGCAGTGCACATGCGAATCGTCAATGGTTAGGCAAATCGAATTGACGATAGAAAATGGCGTCGTTAATCCCACCTTAAGTAACAAAATAAAGACAATGGAAGTCCGACAAAGTATTTGTTTTGATAATACTTCATTGTCTACCACCTTCAAACAAACATTGGAAATATATTGATAAACAATTCGATATCAACGTCTTGTCAATTTGGCTTTGATTAACGAACCCCGAGTGTCCCCGAGCCTCTTTTATCCCACTGAATGCAATAAGAAAAAAAAAAAGTTCGTGTAACTTGTGGTGCTCAAGTCTGGTGCTAGAGTTTTCAGGTCGCGCAAGCGCCTCTAGCGTGACTTAACGACCAGAGATGGCCGGGACCGACAGCTTTACGTCTCCTCCGAAAGACGATCTTACACCAACCAAGTAAAATTCGGTCATACTTTTTTTATTATGCGTATGCCCACTCCGGGAATCGAACCCGGATCGCCACGGCCGTAAGCGGTATCTCTACCACTGAGCTACGACCGGGCTTACTGAATGCAATGAATTTTAAACTATTATTGTAATTTTTAACATAAGAACTGCGTATAACTTCTAATTGAAATTAGATTACCATTATCAAACAAGAATGTTAATAAAATCTAAATATTAAAAAAAATCTTACCTAACGTGACCATTACGATAACGACATTAGAATCGGTTATCGACCTGTTAAATAAAACGTTTCTCTCTAAAAAAAAATGTGAATTTAATTGTCAATTCATAATAATTACTGATTATTATAGAAGTGGTTGCGAGATTGTCATTATAAATAGAAGTTACGATAAAGTTTAAAACGTATTTGGTGAAAATAAATACAGGTCTATGCAGTTGTCTTTTATTATACAGTACTGGCAAGCCTAAACTAACAGGCCATCTTTTATTGTAAAGAAATTAATACAAAATTAACTTAGCACGCGTTAAACATAGATCGATCAAGATTCAACGTTGGCAAGTAATGCCAACTTCTGTTCGAGGATCGAACGCGATTTACATTTCGCTCTTGCTGCATTCTCCCTCCATAGCAGCCAATACCTACGTTCGGACTGAATTTTTCAGGTAAACGTACGGCGAAACATCTACTGGTGTTGTTTGCTGAAATTTTGGGTAATCCCTCGGGTAAACCATTGAGAGTAATTCCTGCGTCTTTCAAAATCTGCGGCTTGTATTTCTTGGAATACTTGCACTTTATAAGGAAATAAATTTAGCTGCTTCTTATGAATAGTCCTGCATGTTCCATAAGATCTTCCCACTTCTTGGGACAGGCGTCTTATACAATTTGCTGGCGTATTTTGCATTATTTCACGAACGTTTGCAACAAGTTCTTCTGTTCTTACAGATGGTCTTCCTGTTCCCTTTTTGTGTTGTATAGAACCTGTTTCCCTAAACACAGCCACGGTTCTTTTCAGGCAATGATAAAAATCCCCAGCAATAAAATGTTCGTGAAAATCGACCATGCACAAACCCGGATTGTATTGCCACTCACCATTTACTCTAACCCCGTTTCGAAAATACGCTTCAACCATGAATGTTCAAGAAACTGGAAAAATTAGCGATGAATCAATCTACTTGTAACGTAAAGATGATGGAATAACTGATTGATTGTTAATTCATGTAGTTACTGACACCCAACAGGTATTAAGCTCTACGGCTAAGCATTACGTCCTTAGATGCAAGGCCCTCTTTGATGCAAATAATTTTTGCTCGCACGGTACGAAAGTTTTTTGCTTGGAAATTTCACAAGTGATATTAATTCTATATTCGTAATTTAGTGTTTTTAGGTACCGTTTCTTTCATTGCCGATTCAATTTCAAGTTGATTTTTCTTGCTTTTGATATTTTCAATTTGAAATTCAAAACGATAAAGTTGAGTTAATTACTTTTCGTTTAGCAGCCAAACAAAGTTTTCAATGTTAACACCAAAGAATTACCGAAAAAACTACTGGTTGCTTCACTAGGGAAGCGGTTTTATTGCTGCAAAAGTGAAAAAACCACCCATTTTGTGAAATCTGGTCCAAAAAGTAATAAGTGAAATAGTCACTTCGAAAGCTGACGTTCGTCGGCCTACGGTTAGAATCATACGAGAGGTACCACACGAGACTATTCTATAAAAAGCATGTCTCTTATTGGTTCTACTTATATCAATTAATTGAAAAGACATATCCAGTGTTATTTAATTTACTCTCATTGAAATCTACGTAACCTTTGAAAAAATACTTGTTTTAGGAGATAATTATGTTATCGGCTTACCTATTCTTATAAAAGATAAGAAATGGATTACAAAACTTCTAAATAAACGTGAAAAAACAACTATCATGGACCGTTGGCTAAACGGGAAGCGTTATTTTCATAGACATATACCTTTAAATCATGGAAAGAAGCCAGTACATACAGGGTGGCCCTTTAGTGTGGCAAAGTACAATAGCTCCGTTACTATTTCAAATACATTAAAAATATTAATACAAAAATTGAAGGACAGTAAGTGACTTATAACGTAAAATTATTTTTAACTCTACAGGGTGGCTCAAAAAAGCGGAACAAGAAAAATGTACTTTTTTCAAATGGAACACCCTGTATATTTTTACATTTTTAAATTCCACATAAAATTACAATTATTTTTTATTAAATACATTATTAGTCTATACTTTATAGTTTCCGAGATATTGACTCTCGAAAAGTGACATTTTTGAACTTTGACAGCTTCTAACTTTCTAACAGTACGTCTTAGAGCAAAACGGCTTACATGTCCCTATCTTCAATTTTTATTATCTTCCCAAAAAAATCAACTTCCAGTTAAACCGGAACAACTATATTTCCTGCTTTCGAGTAACATCCGGTTTAACCGGAAGTTGATTTTTTTGGGAAGATAATAAAAATTGAAGATAGGGACATGTAAGCCGTTTTGCTCTAAGACGTACTGTTAGAAAGTTATAAGCTGTCAAAGTTCAAAAATGTCACTTTTCAAGAGTCAATATCTCGGAAACTATAAAGTATAGACTAATAATGTATTTAATAAAAAATAATTATAATTTTATGTGGAATTTAAAAATGAAAAAATATACAGGGTCTTCCATTTGAAAAAAGTACATTTTTTATTGTTCCACTTTTTTGAGCCACCCTATAGAGTTAAAAATAATTTTACGTTATAAGTCACTTACTGCCCTTCAACTTTTGTATTAATATTTTTAATGTATTTGAAATAGTAACGGAGCTATTGTACTTTGCCACACTAAAGGGCCACCCGGTATGGGCATGCGGACTGCAAAAATTCGCATTTAATTAAGGTGGGATTAACGACGCCATTTTCTATCGTCAATTCGATTTGCCGAACTGTTGACGATTCGCATACGCACTGCAGTGCTGTATTGATCAGAGTAATTATTTTTATGCTTTTGGCATATACGAAGAAGAAATACAGATTACAGACATATTCTGAAGCTGGTAAAGCACGGCAGATGTTAGTCAGCCGGTCATAGTTTTGTTTAAAACAAACACATATTCTCCAGAATTCTAGAGACCCGTTTTTCCGTAGGTACAGATTAACAATAGACACACTATTCTCTCTCTTCACGCGCTCAGATTTTCTGTTTTCGTTAAGCGCGAAAGCGTGACTTTACAAAAATGGAGGAAGTTTTAACGACAGTTAATCTTTAAATGCTCTTCATCACCTTGCAATAACTCTTGGAATAAAGTGTGGAATTCACTTTTCCCCCTTCTTTTTAAATTAATGGCATGTATTCATTGCCTAGTTTTAAGTTTTTCAGTAGCTATGACTGCACACGCTCTTTCTAAATCTTCTTCAAACTCTGAAGATGAAGATGAACTGGTATTTAGTTTCCACTTTTTCTGGTTACGACGAAATGAATGATATGACTTCACGTGAAATAATAATAATGTAATTCTGCTTGAAACTCGTGCATTTTTTTTTCTGGCGTGATAGGACGTGAGGTGATGGTAATGTGTTTCCACCTTTACTCTTGCTTGGTGGTGTCCTTTCAGACATTTCTAATATGTCGGTAGTCTTCCACCTGGAAGCCGGTCACTTTTTTTTTTATCGCTGCGAAGAGCAGTGGGCCAAAAAAGGCCACCAGAAATGTCATTCCCTGCTTTAATACATGTAAAGGGGTCACTAAAGGAAAATGCATCGTGCTTGCTATCTGCCCGTTGTCCCGGTAGCGTATTTCGAAAAGCGTCCTCATTTGGTCTCCGACACAGTGCCGAAATCGGGACGCATTAATCGACTCAAAATGTGCGTGAAAAACGTACTTGAATCATCAACTCGAGGCGACGTATTAGAGACGCATTTCTTGCGAGATTTGCAGTAAATACGCTAGGAAATTCGTCTCGATTTAGTCCCTGCTATGTGCACGCCATTTAATTGGAAAATAAATAAAGTTTGGAATTATGACTACTTGGTACATTTTATTACAGAGAAACATGAATTGTTACAAAATAACAAAAAATATGTATATGTGTTTAAATATCACCTAATGTTTTTTTGCGGGCGGTTGATTTAAATCAATATTTAGAGCCATGTTATGTGATCGTTTTCTGGTTTTTATCTCAATATTAGTTGGTCGGCCAGATTGCACCCTGCCTCCTGTAATATTTCTATTTTTTCTTCGGGCAATAGCAGTCGGCTGTACTTTTATTTTGCGGGCTCGTCGTTGCGCTGTTTTATCCGAAATGAACGTCATACTTTGGGCAGGTGTTTGCAGATTCTTTAAAACTTTGACAAACTTGGAAATGTTGTTTATAGTATCTTCCTTTATGTCCTTTTTAAGAACTGTAGTTATGCGTTCAAACTGTTCATTGATTTCATTCACGTTGGCAATATAGTCCATTTTTGCTTTTGGATCGATGCTGTTAGTAAAAAATGAAGGCTGTGGATTTTCAATAAGAATATCGGGATTATAACCTTCCCCGAGTTCTTCATTGATGCCCGAATAAATTTCATTTAGAATACTGTTTTGCTCGGACATTTCACTGAAAAATGAAGGTGGTATATCCTTTCCTAGGGCCAGCTGCGCTAGTTCTTTTCGATCAAACTCACTTAACAATAATGAACTTTTGAAAATAACGCCATATTTCTCTTCTACAGCACACATGTGTTTGCAAAAACGGCCGCTCGTTCCACTTGGACAAGAACACGTTGCATCAATACAATCGATAGTATAGTATTCATCTCCTTTTTCACTTTTGACATGGAAAACATCATCACTGATTTTCAAAATTTCCCGAATATTTTTGGTTTTTCCACAAAATTTCTCGTAAGCTAGACTAAGCCTCCTAGATCTTGAATTAGCAAAATGAATTAACCTTTTTTTGTGGTAAAGTTCAAAGGTTTTTGTTACAAAGTCCACTAATGCACACATATTAAATGCTTTACAACGCTGAAGCACAACATCTTTGAATATACGAATGGACGCCTCACAGTAATTGTTTGTGTTATGACCTCTGTTTAAACACTGACTACGAAATGCTAATGACCATTCTTCGCGTCGTTTCCATAAATGTTGAAAATGTTTCTTTATTTTCTCATTGGAGCTTACTAATTCGTGTGATAAAATATGTTCCATAAAATCGGTTGTCTCTTGTTCCGTTTTAGCGTATATTACATCTCGAAACATATTCATAATTAATTTACGTGCATCTTTTTGAACGTTATTTTCTCTTGACCATAGCCAACGCCACAAGGCTTGTATTACGTGAAAAATACATAACAATAATGTAGCATTTGGAAACACAGCTTTAAGAGCGTTTCATTCAGCGGAGGAGTCATCTGTCATTATCACTTTGGGTTCAAAGGAGATATTACCTGATTTTTCCAAGCTTTCCTTAACTGCTTTAAATACTAGCAAATAATTGATTTCACTTTGGCTAGTATGTAAAGCCACTGCCACTGGCACTGCCCCTACTTTGGTGGGAGCAAAAATAAATGTCACACATGTATTGCTTTGATCGCACGACCCACTTGAATCAATAAATATAATGTCTTTTGTTAATTCGGCTAGAAACACTCTTCTCATAATTGGCGTAATAACTACAACGATGTTCGGACTTTTTAAATCTATCAAAAATATTTAAGATTGTATATAAGTTTTGGGTGTTGGAACAGGTCACAAAACTGCAAAACGTCTACTTCCCCTGTACTATACTATCAGCCTTTGCACACCATAAAAGAATGGTTAGTTTTACTAGAAATGAACAAATTGATATGCTCCTAATTTTTGGAGTGACCAGAAAAATTCTTCTGAAGCCGCCAGATTGTATGTATTGGTGAAAAATAAAATGCTACTATGCACTCCGACTTTTTAAACCTATCAAAAATATTTAAGATTGTATATAAGTTTTGGGTGTTGGAACAGGTTACAAAACTGCAAAACGTCTACTTCCTCTGTACTATACTATCAGCCTTTGCACACCATAAAATAATGTTAATTTTTTGTTTTGGCTTTTTTTCCCCTTATATTTAAAAGTGTGGTTTCAAATGTAATCTATACTATAAAGTTATAGAGATATTGACGTTTTTTAAAATACCATTTTCGTTCCAGGTCTATGGGCATCCTCTTGCCCCCGGTAACTCAAGTAACGACGGTAACGAGCACACATCTTACGCTACACCATCGAAACCGATCTCTCGATTCTGCCCTACAGAGGATACCAGAAGTGGACGTCACTCCGAGTCCAGAATGCGAAAATGTCGTTACCACGGTTCTGGCAGATGGAGTAAGACATCAGGTAAGTGTTTTTTTACAAACGGCATATCTAAATTAGGACATATATTCGATAATACAAAACATTTAAAGCCATAGTTTACAAAGTTTTGTCTCGGTTTGCCGAACGAGCGCGTCAACTAATTGCTTTTAACCCTGAACCGATGACGTGCGGTCACACAGCACACAGACAAAAGAAAAGGGCGCTTATTTTGCTTAGAAGAAGATAGGACCACTGTTGCGCATCTAGTGTGCTAGTACTGCCAGTCTGGTACGATTCGCCGTTTAAGCAACATAGATATTTCATGGCGATGTTACCAATATGCATTATTAAATACTAGTGGCATAAATGCATATATATATATATATATATATATATATATATATATAATATACCATTGCAATCAGATACAGCAAGAAGAATACGAGAAATGTGGAACGTTCCATCTGACTAGGGATTTGCCAATCCCGATGAACCATCACGCTTTGGTCGTTGCGTTGTTTCTATACTTCAAACAAAATATTTTTGTAAAATATTCTAAAGTTTTGTACCTCGAAAATTCAAATATTGTTTGCAGTCACTGTTTAGAAGACAAGAATAAATGTTATTTTTTTTTTGAATAAATAAAATGTTTTAATCATTCAAAAGCGTTTCTATTAGTGTGCTTTGTGCATATAAAGTGTGACCAGTAAAGTCCGCATCATATGGGATTTTTTTTTATTAATAACTTTATTCGAAATTTGACTTTGGCATCAAGTTCTGCGATCGAGATGAAAGTTAAGAAAAAAAATAGTAGTCACGTGATTCGCATTATCTGTCAAATTAATTTTTTTCCAAAAGATAGTTCATAAGTAGGGTTATTTCTGAAAGTATCGAAAAAAGTTATTAGAAAAAGTTTTTTTTAGTTTCTAGCCCACATGCAAAATTTTACCCATATTTTGTAAATTGCAACTTTTTTGCATAATAAGACTTAACGCAACCTACATAAAACTTCTTAGTTTTGACAATGCCTTATTTCAGATACATTTTAGTAGTAGCGCCATATTAAATGTGTGTTTTTCTACGAAACAAAATTGGGCTATTAACATTTGGTCGCATGTGCAAAGTTTATTTGTTTTTGACCATGTATAAGGTAACTTCATAAAATAAGTATTTTTGAAAGCGTAGTTTGTGTCTGAAAGTAACACACCTTAATATTAAGACAAAAAGGAATACAGTGTAATCAGTAAAGTGTTCATTAAGTAGAAAATAAATTTTAGTGGTGGGTAAAAATCAAAATTATCTTATATAGCTAAAATTGTGCATGTGGGCTAGAAACTGCATTAAAAAAACTTTTTCTAATAACTTTTTTCGATATTTTCAGAAATAACCTCACTTTTGAATTATTTTTTGGAAAAAATTAAAATTTGACAGATAATGCGAATCACGTGCCTACTATTTGTATTTGTTGCTTAATTTTCATCTCGATCGAAGCAGAACTTGATGCCAAAGTCAAATTTTGAATAAAGCTATTGTGTCGCATATTCCCTATAGATGGCACATGCCATTCATAAACGCTATTAAAATGTGTTGAAATCATTTGTAAGAGAGAAGCGCTGAAGAGCTGGGTGGGGGCCGGGAGTAGGGATTACTGTGAATTTACCTTTGAATGTGACCTTTCTACTATAGTTTAAACCTAACCTACGAATAACCCAACTTTCTATGCGATTACCAATGAAAAGTATTTGAAGATTTATTATTTTCCGAATGCTCGCATACTTGATACTTGCGACTCATCTTAATTAGCCTCCAAAAAAGATCACAATACACTAAAAAACACATCAATTATTACAGAAATTGATAAAATGAAGAAAATTTCAAACCGCTGGCAAAGAAACACCTAACGAGATGTTCGATATTACATCGATGCATCAAAAATATCCATTTTTTCAATGCGATGCATCGAGGCCATTTGATATTTATCCACGTATTTTAATCGATGTATTATTCGTAAAATAATTATTTGTCGTTGCTTCTCGACCTTGATTATACCTTTTACCTTTAATTAAGGCGTGAGCTTAGAATAATTAGATTTTTATTAAAATGTTTTTTTTTGATGCATCGCAAACATCGATGTTTTTCCGCTAAATATTTTCTATGGACATCCCTAATCAAAAAGGAATTAAACAACGTCATTATGGCCTCAGACCAATGTCGCGGCGGTCACAGCTTTGGGGGCGGATCTCTTACTACTGCGTTGCCATACTTTATAAGGTTTTAGACAAAGATTTAAATTCCCACATCATGTTAATATGTACTTTTAACAGCGTACCTACTTAAGTTTGGCAAACAAAGTGGAGGGGCGCAATTGGAATGTTGATTTACTTCAGAATGGAATACGATTTTGTCAATAGGTTCGTTTGTTATTGTTTCGTCTATAGGTACCAGATCATTGCATTATTCCTAACACGTAAGCTATAAGGATGGACTATAAATTAGTATTCATTCTGTTTTTGCGAAATGTATAATCCGCGTAAGAGCTGTTTAATTTGCAGGATGCAAATAATTAATTCTAGATAGGTTTAAGAGCGGATAATTTAATACCAAAGTAAATTTAATTGTGTTAATTATTAGAGAAAGTAGTGTATTTTTTTTTGTACAACGCTGCTACCACCGGAAACTTTTCAACTCATTTTTTTATGAAAAAAAAATGGCACTTTTATATAACAATAAACATACATGCTAATCATAGACTTGTCTATGTTGCTAACCATTAAATGCTATATATATTTACAACAGTGCTTAAATTAGTATAATTGTTGGCCAATAAATATTAAGTAGTGTGAAAAACATGTAAAATTAAAACATGGCGTAGAAATAAGAACAATGAACGACGTATCTGCTTAATATTATATTACCCTAAAATGTGTGAGTGTGTGTACGTCACTACTTCTCTGACGCAGTTTGCTTTATTGTATTTTAGCGTCTCTCATGACGCTTCCTTTGATATGAGAGGCTTTTTAAATAGTAAGAGAACATTTTTTCACCATTCATTTGATACCCAAACATCCATGAAACAGGGTGTCTAGGAGCCGGAAAAAACCGGGGATTTGACGGGAAAATTAAGTTTAAGCCGGGAATTTTGAATGAGCAGATAATTTCGAACTTAAAAATTTGAAGTAGGTACTCGGGCACTCCTATTTTCAAAATAGATGTTTTTAAAAAATACAAGAATGGTTTATATTGCAACCTTAAAAAAGTCCAAGGGATTGATCTAGGATATGGAACTAGAGCGGCTATCAAAAAATGCGTCGGAGTTAAAGATAAAGAAATGATGATCTTTCGCCAGGATTGTCGAAACTGCTTGATGTATACAGTTTCCAAACTTTTGGAAAAATGTCCGTTAGCATATAAATTAACTGAAGCTATAAGTTTCCTTAACCCCAATAAAACTGGCAGAGATCCAAAAAAATCCTTGCAACTGATGTCCAAAGCATTTGAAATTTTGTTAAATTCAAACAGATGCCATGCGACCAAATTGGAAGAAGCAGATAGAGCATTTAGAGACATTCTTACTGATCAGACTATAATAAATAAAATGAAAAATTATTCCAGATGTAACAGAGTAGATGACTTTTGGCTGGAAACCATCACAAATGACAGTTTAAAAAACGTGGTGCAACTTCTTCTAACAATTTCTCATGGAAATGCCACAGCAGAAAGGGGATTTTCTGTTAATAAGGAGATTTTGGTGGAAAATTTAAAAGAAGAGTCACTTGTAAGCCAAAGATTAGTGTACGATTCACTACAAAAAATTGGAGGAGTTCAAACAATGGCCATTACAAAATCCATGGTACTTTCCATGAGAAATGCCTATTCAAGGTACAACACAGCACAAAAAGGCAAAAGAGGTTGACAGCGACTTGAAAAAAGCAGAAAAAAGAAAGCTTCAAAAGCAAGCAGAAGAACTGGAAACTAAAAAGAAAAAAATTATCGAACAATCACAAAATATTTGGCAGCTAGAGAACAAGAAATCGTAAAATTAAAAAAGTAACTATATTATTGGGTTGTGCTTAAGCCATGTGTTTTTCAAATAAATGTTTTAAAATTTAACAACGAAAGTGTAGTTAATTTAGGAAAACCCAGCCGGGAAATTTCCAAAATCCGACCGGGAATTAGTCGGGAATTTTGTTTTCGATTTTTGCTAGACACCCTGATGAAAGCTCTTTTAAGGTTGTGTACCTTCTACCATTTTTTCTCTTCAGATAAGCTTTTTCTGTCTCCTGATGATGAACGTTTCTACGTTCGAAACGTCTAGATACCTCGATTGAATATTTTTCTTCTAATAAACTTGTGGAGGAAGACTTCTAATTTTTCTTTTGTTCCTATACTTTCAACTCTACTTCAAGCATGGACTATTTCTTCAAACTTACTTTTTACGTTGCTTAATTTTACTGTTGTAACCCGGGGTTCTTTCATCGTTTTCAGTTAAAAAGAAATAGAAACCTGGGTACTAAACACCAACTGTGATGATTAAAATGACTTTATTCCAAAGTAACTTTTACAGTTCATTAGGCAGTATATGGAAAATGACAATAGAATATAATAACCATAAAAACCTTTTTAATTTAAAAATGTTTTAAACGTGTGATAATACCCCTTCGGCTATATAAATTAACAGTTGGTTCTAGAAGTGGCAATTTGTGTATGCAGTTAGTTAATACCGAGGTTAATACCTTTATTTTGCTATTTCTGTAATGTTTTTAAGTTTGATAAACAAGCAGAAGCTAAATACTGATGTAATTTTGAATATATTAATAGAAAAATATATTGTTTTAAAGTATACCAAAGGAATTTAATATGTATCTTTGTACAAAACAGATACCGAAGGAGATCTCGAGTTTATATTATACTGGATATGGCCTTTCCATTTTAAATTTTCGTCGTTTGTCGTTTTTGAATATTGAATATTTTCATTATTAAATTTTAAGGGGTGAATTTATTTTATTTTTAGTTATAACATAAAAGAAGATTTTGTTGATCTTTATTATCAAAATATATCTCTGCGAAAGTTTCAAGAAAATAAATAATTATTGTATTATTTGCAAAAAAGCTTTATATTACCCTTTAAGTTCAATTTAGAAACGAAATTAATATAAATTGAGAATAATACTGGGCCTAATACTGATCCCTATGAAACTCCATGTATTATTTATTTGCATTGATTTGTGTATATTTTCCCTTGTCCCTGTATAATCTTCATAATAAAATATCATGGTTGACGGTGTCGAAATCCTTACACAGACCTAAATATAGTAAACGGCATTTTTTACTGCTGACAACATTAACTTGAATATCTGTTATGATATCTCCTACAGCTATTTCTGTATCCTCAGATCTGCGAAAGCCATACTGAATAGCGAAAAGTAAATTTTGTTTTTCCAGAAAGGTTATAATTTTCTTCTAATTAAAAAAATATTGGTAAATCAGTTTCCTATCCTAACAAGGGTGTAGTATGAAATTATATCCGCCAGTTAACGGCTTAACGGTATGAAATAGCTTATATTTATCCATTCAGTTGATTGTAAAAGAAACCAGAAAATATACCGGGTCTACAACTAAAAAGGGACGACAGCTATTTTTAGTTGTACATCCGGTACATATAAATAAAATATACAGAGTAAAAAAAAACATTCAACTACTATACAAGGTACAGTCCTAGGACCAATCCTTTTTAATATTTATCTAAATGATATTTTTAATTTAAACTGTCAAGGAAAACTACATAGTTTTGCTGATGATACGGTAATTTCTTATGAAGGTCTAAATTGGAATATTTAAAAAAATACTATTGAAAAAGATTTTATAAAAATAAGCAACTAGTTTAATAAAAACTTATTAACTATAAATTATAACAAAACAACATACATTCCATTTACTTCATACAAAAATAAACTTCCAAATATTGGTCCAATAATATGCAATAATAATACATATTAACATAAAGGAAGGTGAAAATATTAAATATCTAGGAATGATTTTTAATAAACATTTAAAATGGGATTTACATAGTGACTACATTATAAAAAATAATTCTTATACCTTTTCTTCTTTTATATTTAAACATCTTAAACAATTTTTAAATATAAAAGAATTAGAAATATTGTATTATTCTTTAGTACAAACCCATTTAAATTATGGAATACTAGGATGTGGAGGCATAAATAAGAATTATCTTAATAATATTGAAACTATTCAAAAATACATTTTAAAAATTATTTACGAAAAAGACCACCAATATTCTTCTGATTTACTATTTAAAGATAGCAAAAAAAATGGATATTAAACAAATATTTTCTTACAACATGTTATTATATATTTTTAAACATAAAAATATAATAAATGATATTAATCACACACATGAAACTCGTCATAAAAATACTATTACATATAAAAATAGAGTAAACAAAACAATAGCACACAAACATTTTTTAAACATCAATCTATATATTTTTGATATGCACAGTAAATTAAAATAATTAAATCGTTAAACAATTATAAAATAAAATTAAAAATTGGATATTATCTAATCCAAGAGATATCTTCAAGAACGTCATTAATAAATAATGAATAAAATAAATAAATGTAATATATACAGTGAGGACCTAAAGTCCGTCCCCCCCCCCCCCCCCTCTAACTTCTAAACCGTTCGGTATATTTTAATGAAATTTTGAACGATAATATTTGAGCAAGTCTTTCACTTTTTGACATACCAATGACAGCTTTAAATGTCAAGATGACAGCTGGGTCCGCTTTTGGAATATTTTTTTAAATGGAACACCCTGTATATTTTTACATTTTTATATTCCACATAAAATATAATTATTTTTTATTAAATGCATTATTAGTCTATACTTCATAGTTTCCGAGATATTGACTCTCGAAAAGTGACATTTTTGAACTTTGACAGCTTATAACCTTCTAACAGTACGTCTTAGAGCAAAACGGCTTACATGTCCCTATCTTCAATTTTTATTATCTTCCCAAAAAAATCAACTTCCGGTTAAACCGGATGTAACTCGAAAGCAGAAAATATAGTTGTTCCGGTTTAACTGGAAGTTGAATTTTTTGGGAACATAATAAAAATTGAAGATAGGGACATGTAAGCCGTTTTGCTGTAAGACGTACTGTTAGAAGGTTATAAGCTGTCAAAGTTCAAAAATGTAACTTTTATAGAGTCAATATCTCGGAAACTATGAAGTATAGACTAATAATGCATTTAATAAAAAATAATTATAATTTTATGTAGAATTTAAAAATGTAAAAATATACAGGGTGTTCCATTTAAAAAAATATTCCAAAAGCGGACTCAGCTGTCATCTTGACATTTAAAGCTGTCATTGGTATGTTAAAAAGTGCAAGACTTGCTCAAATATTATCGTTCAAAATTTCATTAAAATATACCGAACGGTTTAGAAGTTAGAGGGGGGGGGGACGGACTTTAGGTCCTCACTGTATATATTATATACATAACGTATTGTATCTTCGTATACTATAATGATATAAAATATACCAATAAAATATTGTCATATTCCTTTTATATTATAATCTAGTTGCGCCTGAATTATAAAATATATTCTTGACAAAAATATATTATTTATCTCAAAACAAGTATTTTACTTCTGAGTTCGGAATTGATAGTTTATACAAAAAAAATTATATATTAGCATTAAATGTCAAAAAATAATTGAATAAACTTTTATTATTATTATTATTATTATTATTATTATACCATTTTTTAATAGGTATCATCCTCAAAGCAACGGGACGAGCTCGCCTCCCTCGGCTCGGACGACAGCGGGATCCTGTGCGGTTCGGACACCAGCGATACCA
Organism: Polydrusus pterygomalis; assembly: GCA_963969555.1. Taxonomy (NCBI): domain Eukaryota; kingdom Metazoa; phylum Arthropoda; class Insecta; order Coleoptera; family Curculionidae; genus Polydrusus; species Polydrusus pterygomalis. The sequence continues at coordinate 22,171,847 of OZ018378.1, read as the reverse complement.
CCCGAGAGTCGAGCGTCGAACACCTGTCCAACGAAAGTCGGGAGAGCCTGGACGATCTGGACAAGCCCTCTTCGGAAACGAACCCGGAGTGCCAAGACGATATCGCGGACCATCAGAGGACTAGAGACGAAGTGAAAAACTGTATTAAAATAAGTGTAAATAGTAGTGAGTGCACGAGTAGATATGACGATGAGGAGGCGAGTAGTAGGCCGCAACCGAAGAGCTCGGGAATGTTACGGCTGTTGGAGAGTAAAGTGTTCGATGTGCCGATGGCTATGCATTATTTGTTTAATAGCAAGGAACCAGGGGTAAGTGTTTATGTAGATCACAGAACATAGGCCATATAAGTGACGCACTAAATCAATTGCAAGGACCTAGAAAGTATAGGTACCTACATTTAATAGTACTTTAAACTTTGCCCTACTTCTATTAGTTCGCACGTTTTCAAGTAACACGTTAAAACTGTAAAGCCTAGGTACACCTAATTTTTTTTAATTTTAAAAGGTGCCTTCCTTAAGATAAGTGCATCACCTCGATGAATTATGACATTGTACTTCTGACATTGTCATTTATACTTTATACAAATCTTTATGGAAACGGTTCGATACACTAACCAAGAAGAAGTAGATATATTACTGATTTGCGGTGACTGCGGGTCAAATGCTAAGGACGCACTAAGCCATGTATGGGTATCATTAATCTCATAGAAGAATTCCTATGACAAAACTGTTGCGGTTCTGTGCAGGAACTTAAGGGAATATTGCTGCTTTGTAAAACCGAAAAATGACAACAAATGATAGAGCCCAACTTTTACAGCAAGTTAATGAAAATCCCAAAACGTCACTAGCCAAAATCCAACAGCATACTGGTGTTTCCATAAGGTCTTCAGGATTCTACAAAACAACAAGTTTAGTCCATAGATTGGAGCTAGGGAATCCCTTACAAAGACTGGAATTTTTAGCAAGATTTTCTGAATTGTATAGCCAAAATGACAATATCTTGTGCAACATGCTTTCATAATAATAGAATCGTAACAAGGATCCCAAAAGCATCCTCGTTGGTTTAGAGAAAGGAGTTTGATGCGGTTTATTAAATATATATATAATATCTCTTTGGACCTCATTTTTACGAAGGCACGTTAAATGAAGAATGTTATTTACATTTTCTTCAAGTTACATTTGCAGAACTATTAAAAGAGATATCCTTGGAGTAGAGAACGAATGCGGCTGCAGCAGAATGGAACTCTTGGTTATAATGGTCAAATTTGTTAAGGATCATTTGGACAGACAGTTTTCCAATTTAAAGCCAACGGACCAATAACATGGCCAACAAGGTCAGCTGAGATAACCCTTGGATTGTTGTCTTTGGTGTCACTTGAAGGATATTATCTACATAATACCCATTGAAGATATGGCCCAGCTAATAAACAAAATTACAGCAGTATATTATACTGTTATTAAGAAGCACGCTTGTAAATGTAGCCAAAGCATTTTTTTTAAAAATTATGACGGCTATGTTCGCACATCGCATACATAAAGAATTAATTTTGAACAAATTTGACTCAGTTTAAGTGAAGAAATATGTTTGTTTTACTGCTAATTCGTTTAGAAAATTAAATAACATATTGTATTACTTAAAAACGAGTGGAGTAATCGAATTAGGGTAAATGACAAAAACTGTTAAAATTTAAACTACTTGCAAATGTACCTGCAATGGATTTATATTTTTAAAGCGCCGCGACGCTCAGTGCGTCAAAAGCATCGGATTGATGTTATCTTTAAAAAATGTTAATTGATCCTACATATCGGCAGTGTTTCGCTGTGCAAACAGCGTGCATCTATTTCTATTCAGTCTATTTAGGAAATAACTAGACAATATAGGTACACCTATAAATACCTAGGTATTGTTTTAAAGGTTTATATATCACAAAACAACACAACAACTTGAATAAACATGCGTTTACCAGATTAATAGCATGCATATAGGGAATTTACAATTTGGCGTCAAGAGCAAACACTGTTAACGCATTCGCCATTTCATTTTTTGATCAATATTTCTTTACTTCTTCGTTTTATCCAAAAATCGGCCAAATACATATTAAGTAAATAAATATTTTTTTTTAAAAACTCTCTTAAATCAGCCAAATAAAGGAAATTTGGGGTTTTTTCCAATACTTTGGAGTACAATTACCTATAGTTTTATGTTAACAGAAGTTGGATTTATAAATTAATAAAAGCAAAAAAAATGCTCAAATTTGACAAAATTTCATTTTATGTTTTTATTAATTTATCAATTAAATTTTTTTTAACTTGAAACTGTAGATAATTGCTACCCACAGACGAGTATTCGGTCGCTTCTTGGAGAAAACGGAAAATTAAATGGCGAAGTCGTCACTAGTGTTTGGCTCTTAACCTCGCTCTTAACATAATAATTTCAAATCGTAGCCAACATTCTTGTGAAAAAAATGATTTCGCCAAAGATTAGGAATTGCCTAGGCCCTAGAGATTCTATTTTAAAACACAAGGTCTAACTGGGTTAAATATCTCACATTTGTCTCCTTGTCTGATCTTTACTGGTATTGGCTGGGAAAAGCGTTTCTTGTCTATGTAACCATCAATGAAGACAGGGGTTTTAAAATAGAATGCTTTTTGAGGAGTGTGGGTGGAATAACGAACTTTTAAACCAAAATACCTACTGTTAAATTAATATTATACCATCATATTTAAATCATTGTCTTGTTTTATTTTTATTATTGCGTCAGATAACTCCCCCACAATATTCGATTTTTGGGCTGTAAATTTCATTAGGAAGTATGTCACAAGTATGTATTAATTGGCAATTTGAAATTTAAAAAAAGCCTGCAGCATTATAACCGAGACAAGCCCGCATTACTAAAATATAATTTATTCACTGTTAGATAACGAATTCAATCATTCTTATAAAAATCTAACTGTAGGCAGGTAGGAGCTGCAGGTCACATATTATAACGTTTTGATTGATGGTCTATAGATAGGTTTGGCTCATTTTTATCGTTGTAACGGTATTTTATTTGGCGTTACAGGTCCTGTGTTACATTGTAAACAAAATGTTCACTTTCGAAGACAATGAAGTAGACTTTTATCTTCCACAACTTGTCTGTATGTACATAGAGATGCACGAAGTGGCCGAAGTCATACATCGATACCTTATTCATAGGTAAGCAAATCTAGATTATATATCAAATTATAAATACATTATCGTGTCTATTTTGTAATACTGGTTGGTATCGACAAACCGTTTTCAAGTGTAAACTAAATTATACTTCTAAGACTACTGTCTTAAATAGTATCCATGTGCAATGAAGCTTGATGAGCTGTTGGTTTTGGACAAGAAGAGGCTCCAGATATTGGGGATATCTATACTTGGTTTAGTAAATATATGGGTATTTTGATTCATGAAAGCTGGTTCTTTGAATTTTTATTTTCTCCAGTGCTGTTCCGTGTCCAAAACCTTGGCTATACAATGCCTACCTTATGTCAAGGGGATTTCTGAAAAGATTAGAAGGATAACCAAACACTATAATATCAAAGCAGCCTTCAAATCCGGAAATACGATTAGAAGCTTTCTTACAAAAGTAATGAAAACACAAAAAATTGTATCTATCAAATCCCTAGCGAGTGTAGCGAATCGTACGTTGGAGAAACAAAAAACTTCTTCTCGTACAAGTTAAAGAACATCTGAAACATACTAAGAGGTGAAACTTCAAGATCTGGTATAGCGGAACATGTATGGACCAACCCACATAATGTACAGTGGTCAGAAGTCAAAGTTTTGGACACGGAACAGCACTGGAGAAAACGGAAATACAAAGAAGCAGCTTTCATGAATCAAAATACCCATATATTTAGTAAACCAAGTATAGATATCCCCAATATCTGCTTGTCCAAAACCAACAGCTCACACTTCACACTCCAATAAGCACGTAGGCGGAGTCATCAAGCTTCATTGCGCATGGATATTATTTAGAATTATAATTTAGTTGAAAAATACACTTGAAAACGGTTAGAGATACTAACTATTCGAAACGTTGTGTTAAAAACCAAAATAAAGACAATGGACGTCCGACAAGGTAATTTTTTTGATATTACTTGTCTACCACCTTCAAACAAACCAATAAGGGTTTTGAAACATAATGCATCATAGTAAAAAAAATAACTGTATACTAGAATTTGTAATAAAATTATGACCACATAAGTTTGGAAACATTATAAGAAGAACAAACAAGCCAGATATCTTAGTACTTGGCATACGACTCTACATTTATTTTTTTATTAATTTGGCACATTTTTTAACAATTTTCCCCACTCCAATCTAATTGCTTCGAATAAATCGTTTTTCTTGTTGTATGGCCTGATTATGTCTATCAATTTGGTTATCGATCGGGTTTGGATCAGGCAATTGTGATGGCCAGTAGGTTGGTAAGTAAAGTATTTTCACCCTAAATGGTATCGACTTATTGACTGTAATAAGACTACCGGTTTAATCCCATTGTTATATACAATCAACAAGCAAATACACTACAGGGTAGGACTTTAGATATTTAATTCATTATTAATAATATAAAGCACAAGATAGTTAAATATTACCTGCTATAATTACAAATTATAATCCGATCCTGACCGACACTTTATTTGCATTTTTATGACCGAGCTCTTGCAAAACGTCCCAGGTAGTTAAACGGAGTCAACCATTTATTGTGAAAAATACTTCATACAGTTATTTTTCTCTCTGATACATTTTATTTGTCATGAATATCTTGCTGTGTGTTGTTTTTTTAAAATATTTATTTAAATGTTTCCAAACTTTTGTGGAGTAAGTACTGTATAATATCCCTAGTTTAAAAACGTGACTAAACCAGTTATCTTAGGTTCAGGCTTAATTTAAAGTAAGCACAACTTCGAATTTATCACCAGACAAACAAACAAGTTTAATTACTAACTGTTGTACTTAATAAGTTTCCAGCAAACAGAAAAGTCTTTAACCAAACAAACTTTTAAAATTTGGGTATCGCTTGTTAAAATTGAGGAATCGATGCCTAATATTTAATTTAGCAAAAGAGGGTAGTCAAATTAAACTTATTTAATTAAGTTCTTCCACCGAAATGTATTAAGACGCTTGGAGAATACTTTGTAAAAAAAGTTTTAAAAGTAAAAGGGGCTTAAAATTCGATGATCCAACAGTTTGTTTAACCGAATTACAAAAAAAAACAAATTAAAGTCTTTAAAAGTGGGATTATTTTGGCGGTCGCAACGTTATTTTTGTAACGGTAAAGCGCGATACCTATAGTATAGACTAGAGGCAAAAGCCAAATAAGCCTAAATGTTGAACAAAGCGCGAATGTATGTTTCTCTATTTTAAACAAATTACAGGCAATCTCAACCTTTAAAAAATATTTTTTAATATAATATACAGGGTGTCCGGAAATGATAAGCAAATTGATGAAATCTCGTATATGGGGCTTTTTCGGGATGAGGAATACAAATTTGACCACAGTTTTTCGCATTTTGTAGAGGGCGCCACATAAGGAGCCCATCCTTTAATTTGAATGATGCCAACTTTTATGTCCTACACTGTATGCGCATTTTGACTGACTATTTTTATTCTCCTAACCTTTTGACGTAAAAAAGGTATACTACTTTTGTTTTCATAAATCTAACCGTTTTCAAGAAAAACGCTAAAATAACATTGCTGGCATGTGTTGAATACGAAATCATTTTAATTTATTTTCAAGCTTAAACATAGCATAGCAAAGGAAGGAATATTCTATGGAGTTCGTGGGAATTTTTTAAGAAGAATTAATTTATCCATTGTAGAGGAAGGACGTCACTTTGAACCTTTGATTTGAATGTTTAATTTATTGTTCTAGTAACTTATGTATTTTAAAAATAATATGGGAAGAGATAGCATTTATTTTCGGTCTAGAATTATCCCCTAAAGTTTTTGCTCATCATTTCCGGACACCGTGTATATACATATAGTAATTTTCAATAAGAAAATCAAGAAGCTGGGTCTCTAACTGTAATATGTTACTGTGGACATACCTTAGAAGCAAGTATACCACGAAAAATTGAAAAACTCAAACCTTCAAGCCTTATCCAACGTTGAAAAAACAAGAAAAGTATAAAATATTTAAGAAAATATTATAACCGAGGTACCTTAAAGTACTGCTAAAAATAATTCTTATTGAGGCACCAAAACTCTCTCGAATGCGTTTTAATGTCATAAATGGGGGGTTCACAGAGATTTCGCTATTCAGCTATTTTTGACACTCGCTGCCAGCTTAATTTTTATAGGATGGCAAGAACGCATATTTTTCATAATTTATTATTATGGGTTTGGGGATTGTTTAGGGGTCCCCAACGAAATGGGGCTCTAAGCTGTTGCCTAGTTTGCTATAGGACTAATCCGCCACTGTCTAGCGCAGATTGGAGTTTTAATGCGAGAGATCCGGACAATAGTCTAATTAACAACCTAGTTATTTTGAAAAATTGAAAACGACACAAGTCTCGGTCTCAAAATTGTGTATTAACAATAAAAAAAACCACGTGTTTCAGCCTGTCGGGCACCAGACCTTGCGGTTCTAAAATTAAAATTCCCTTTTTCCCATCCTTCGGAACGTGACCTCACCATAGCAAGACAGCTTCCATAATTTCCTCTCGACTCTACTTTAATAGGATTAACCTAGGAAGCAGACTATATAATACTGTTAACAAGATTAAAAACGGCCAATAAATTGCTCTCTCCGCTCTCCCACATCTTATTTTAACATTTCGTTCCGCCTGTAAAATATTTTAATGTATAGACGGTTATTAGCCTTCATAGAACTATAAAAATAATGTTACTGGTCGCTTTTGTTGCTCTCACTACTGGGATAAGTTTAAACCTATTTGCGTTGTAAATATGTTTTATGGACGGTCAGGAGCCGATATATCTATGGAGTTGTGTAAATGTCTGGGAAGCTGAAAAATGTGAAAAGGTTGTGTCGTCTGCAACTTATAGGCGACTATAGTATAGCTGCTTCGAATATTACGTGTGCGATAATAAATATATAAAGGGCCAGAAACTGCTTCCTGAGGAACTCCAAATTCGATGCTTATATTTTTTTTATTATTAATATATCTTTATTCTCAACCAACTTGAAAAGTTCATTGATTGCAGAGAATATAACACCAAATACAATACCTATATAAAATCACAAATAATAAAAATCATGTTTAGTAATTATTACTAACTCCATCGAAATTATTTTAAAAATATATATAATAACCATTTACAAAAAAATAAAATAATATATAATACGTTAAAGTTAGTTTAGTTTTAAAAAATAATTTTTTAAATCCATAATTTCGATATTTCTTTAATTTTTTTCGGCAAACTGTTGTAAATTGTAATTCCTTTATATAATATTGATCTTTGGCCAAAAGTACTCTTTACCAATTTACCATAGACGTATGAATATGATGATTTTGTCTCATGAACATGATGTGAATAATGTTGCTCGAAGGAAATATATTCGATTGTTTTTCTTTAATAATAATAGAGTGTATTAGAATGCATAGTTTTAATTTATAAAGCTTTTCTAAATTTAAATATCCGTTTGGCTTATACAAATTTATAGTTGGTTCTAAAAAAGGAAGTTTATGTATGCATTTAATTATTTTGTTTTGTAGTTTTTTTAATGTCTGAATTGTAGTTAAATTCGCTGATCCCCAAATTGAAATCATATATTGTAATTTTGAATAAACCAAAGAATAATATATATTTTTTAAATATTTTAAAGATACATAATTTTTAGCTTTAAACAAAATGCCAATTATTGGTAAGATGTACCTTCTTAAATATTCAATATGTTTTTTCCAACTTAAATTTTCGTCAATATATAAACCTAAAAATTTAATTGTTTTAGTATATTTAATTATATGATTATTGAAAGATAGTGAAGAAATATTATTTTTTAATTTTGATTTACTTATAAACATAAAAGATGATTTATTAAAATTTAATGATAATTTATTAATTTGAAGCCATTTACATATTATATTTAGGTCGTGGTAAATGTTATTATAAATTTGAGCATAGTCTTCATGAAAATATACAATAATAGTAGGTATCACCAGAAAATAATTTTATTTTACCTTTTAATTTAATTTTGCTATAGAATTAATGTAGATTAAAAAAAAAGTAGGTCCCAAGGTTGCTCCTTGCGGAACACCGCAAGTTATGTTTTTTTATAAACTTTTGACATTTTCCATTTGAACTAAGGTTTTCCATTAGTTATGTAATTTTTTAACAATAAATAAATATTTTTCCGAATTCCAATGTTGTATAGGCATTTAAGTAAAATGTTGTGATTGACTGTATCAAATGCTTTACATAAATCTAGGGACAGTAGGCAGCATTTGTGGTTGCTATCAACGTTTTGTTGAATATCTTTGATAATATCTGCACCTGCAACTTCTGGATCTCTAAATTTACGAAAACCATTTTGAAATGGAGAGAGTAATTTTTTTCTTCTAAAAAATTTACTATTCTATAATTTCATTTTTTTTAAACAGAAATTGAGCGATAGTTACCACTAAAATATTTTTCTGCATTTTTTAAAACTGATAATACTTTTGCTATTTTTAATTTATCTGGAAATAACCCGGTTTTAAAAGAAATTTTGATTAGATGATGTAATAGAGGAATTATATTATACTTTTTCTATTTGACGTTCATAATAAGTTCATTATGAACTTGAAATGAAGTTCATAATGAAGCTATTTCGATACGCGTTTTTTCTTTATTTGATGTTGGTAACATTGAACTTGAAAAATTGACGTAAAATCACGTCTTTTGAAATTCAAAAAAAATTAGCAAAATCGCCCGAATTTCCGAACGTAAAAAACAAGGATCACACAACGTATTCCGTCCAATTTCAAATCTCATCGCTAAAATAACTTTAGAATCTCGTGGTGAAAATGGGTCAATAAATCAAAAAATGACAGTTCGCAAAATAATTTTTGTTGTCCAGAGGTTACTATGATAAAAAATAGTATTACCAACATAAAATTTAGACATAAAAATTTAAAGGATTTATTTTCTTTTTAAATATGTATTTTTTATTGAAAAAACTACAAATAGAAAAAATAGTATAAAGCACGTGGTTCATAAGGCGTTTTAGCGCACGTGTCAATTAAAAAACTCGCCACTTCGTGGCTCGTTTTTTAAACTAGACGCGTGCGCTAAAACCGCTTCTGATGAAACGTGTACTTTAATATACTATTAGAATTTTAATAATTTTGATGGAAATATTATCAAATCCAGTTGCTTTCTTCGAATTAAGCTCGTCAATTATTTTGCTTCTTTCCTTTAAGGCATTGTAGACATTTTTTGTATAGATTTTTGGACACTTTTGGCTAACAATAAGAATTAAACATCCATACAATATAAATATTATTGTTCCAAAGTTGGTTTCAGGTTTATTATAGTAAAGTTATAAATAAATGTCTGCGTACTATGCAGGAAGACGATTGCCGTAGTCGACATAAGAATTTTAATGTTTATTTTAATATGAAATATTTTTATAGAATATTGCCAGGCCCGAGTTGCGATAAATGTAGATTATACACAGAAAAATTAAGTAATGTAAACTTAAGAACTGAAAAATTGGAAAAACTAAATACTAGAATTTTGAAAATTCGATATGTTCCTAATTTCAATCGAGATATTGTGTGTTGTCAATACTTGTGTGTATCACAAGTATTATAGGCCTATTATTAAATAATTGTAGATAAAAGTTATTAAAATATTATCATTTGTCAGAAATAATTAACATAAGAAATCTTAATAGGTATATAAGCCTAAAACAATGAAGGATTTAACACAATGAAAATAAAAACAATAAAAAAAAATCCAATACCAATAAGTATCTAAGTAGATACGTAACAGCTGAGGTAATAATGAGAAAATAGGTCTGTTATTATATTGTTAGCCATTTTAATATGTAATTTTCTGTTGGTAATACCTAGACTAATATTAGGTTATTTGAAAATAATTAGTTTTAAATCCGTAACCGTTTAATTCCAATTTTAGTTGATATCGAGTAATAATTCTAATAATTTTTTTCGAAATAATTTATTACTTGACAAATAGGGAACGAAAATCTATTTCAAAAACAAACAGGGTAAGATAACATCATTAGTAGTATAATGTGTAGAAAAAGTTCCCCTTTGCTTTCATTACGGAAACCTGAATTAAATATTTATAAAGTTAAAGGTCCATCATTGCCGTTGGGATATTTCCCTCGTTTTAACTTTCGTGTTATTTGTGCAAGGCATGGCCCTCTAGGATGTGTAACAGTAGACAAAGACAACTGATTGGTCTGTCTCCATGTAAAGTGTACTCTCGATTCCAGCTACCAGCGCCGGCCTATCATTTCTCTGTGTCACTGGATAGCTTAAAGCTACAATATTATTCTATTATATTATTAAGGAAGGAAACCTGGATTCAGCCTGCTTTTATTTATAGCTTTCAACTGGGAAATACGCCTTCGCATTCCCCACCTCTGACAAATTCCGTAAAAGGCCGCTTGCATAATATAGCCATTTGCGTTACGATCTTTCAATCGAAGCCAAATCTACACCAAACATTGGCGTAAGCCCGTGGCTATTCGTCTTCATTTACAAGTATAACCGTTCCCATTTTGATAGATCGAATCCAGGGCAAAGGCAATCTGGAAAAATATTTGGTTTGGTTGGCAGACATGACCGTGTTCTGTGTTAACTATAAAAAACGAAATAATAATAATAATAATAATAATAATAATAATAATAATAATAATAATAATAATAATAATAATAATAAGTTTATTTAAAATTTAAAAGTATAATAAATATGTTTATGTTGTCTTCTATAAACTTATTCTTCAATCCCCTGAAGCTGTGCTTGTTAGGGGCAAATCTTATTTTTTGTTTTAGTACCTATGTAAAATCATAAATCATAAATATACAACTATATTTCCTGCTTTCGAGTTACATCCGGTTTAACCGGACGTTAATTTTTTTGGGAAGATAATAAAAATTGAAGATAGGGACAGGTAAGCCGTTTTGCTCTAAGACGTACTGTTACAAACTTATAAGCTGTCAAAGTTCAAAAATGTCACTTTTCGAGAGTCAATATCTCGGAAACTATGAAGTATAGACTAATAGTGCATTTAATAAAAAATAATTATAATTTTATGTGGCATTTAAAAATGTAAAAATATACAGGGTGTTCCATTTAAAAATAAATAAAATAACGTCAACACTTGACAGTTGGTGACATTACTGACATATGGTATAATAGTCAAATAGTAAAATTTTAGTCCTATAGATTGCCCAAAACCCGGATCCGTTATCACTTTTCATTCGCCTGTAATTAAGCCGTTCCGGAACATTTGCCCAACCCTGTATATTAAGATGTTATAAATGTAAAGTTGTCTTATGTTCAACTTTTTTGTTTCTGAATATAATTCTTTTGAAGAATAAAGATAATCTTTATTGAATATAATGTTTAGAAACCTTTTTTGTAATATTTATAATTTTTTAACTTAAGTTCTAACTATTCCTCCCCAACCTAAAATTTCGTAATTTAAATGAGTTTTAATTAACGCGTAATATAATATTTTCATATGCCTTCCATTTAAAATGTTTTTAATGTTTTTAAAAATCGGTAGTTAACTTCTTAATTTTTTTAAATAAGTATTCTATGTGAAAATTCCAATTTAATTTACTGTCAAAAATAATTCCCTTAATATTTTATTTTATTAACTTTGAAAATTTGAATGTCTTCATTTATTTGAATAGGTACTATTCATATTTCGTGGTAGGTTATTTAGGTTTAAAGTAAAAGGAATATAATTTGTTTTATTAAAATTAATTGTTAACAAATTGTTATCCAACCAATTTTTTATAATTAGTTTAAAATCTTTTTTAATTTTATTATTTAAGTTTTCCCAATTTGTATCGGTGTAAAAAATTGTCGTATAATCTGCAAAACTATGAATTTGTCCATCGCAAATTATACTAAATAAGTCGTTAATATAAATATTAAAAAAGAATGGTCCTAAAATTGTTCCTTAAGGAACACCATACTTAAATACTTTTGGATAGCTTTTTTCTTTACCTATTTGAACATAAGTTGGTCTATTTTTCAGATAATTTTTAATTAATTCTAATTGCTTTCCTCTGAATCCAATATTTTCAAACTTTTTTAACGGTAAATTATGGCTAACTGTATCAAAGGCTTTTGCTAAATCTAGAAAAATACTAATACAAGGTTTTTATTATCTAGTGCATCATATATTTGTTCCGTTAGATAGCAAATAGCGTTTTGTGTTGATTTATTTTTTTAAAACCCAAACTGTTTATTAGAAATAAAATTTATTTCTTCTAAATAAATTTTGATTCTTAATTTTAATACTTTTGCTATCGAAGATATTAATGTTATTGGTCTATAATTACTAGTTTTACTAGAATCTCCATTTTTAAAAATAGGTTTTATTATACCAATTTTGAAAGCTTCTGGATTTATACTGGTTTCAAAAATAGTATTTATAAGAAATGTTAGTGGTCTCGAAATAGTAGTTTTAATAGTTGAAATGGTTGAGTGATACAAGGAAAGATGGCGGAAAGTCCTTTATTGACAAAACCCGTATTGTTTTTATGTTTTTTTAATGGTAAATATGAAAACATTACATGTTTTAGTACAAGCAACCCAAAATACACAACGACCTTTTTAAATTTGTTGTAATAATAATAATAGGCATGTATGTGTATTAGTTATTACAAATTTATCAGTAGGTATTTCACTCTCATAATAAGTAAAAATAACTTTTTCCAATGCGCAATTTATTTTTAAAAGAATGTATTGTATTGTTTAGGACATTGATTGATTTATGAAACCTGGTAGATTAATCTCTAATAAAGGTAATCATGATTAAAATAAACAATTCTATAAGTAATTTTATTAGTTGGATGGAAATTATAAATTTTGGTTATTACTAGAATTATTATTGTAAAAGTCATTTTCCTCTCGATACTCCATTAACATGTTCTAGATAATGAGGGTTCAAACGATATTGTCCGTATGGGGTAACTTAATTATTATCAAAAGATCCCATTTAGCAGAATCGAGTGATATTCCCTCTTTCGCGTCCAAAATAATATTAGTTTGGGGAGAGATAACATCAGTTTTCCAAATAACAGACCGACTGGGTCTGGTTAATTTAGAAAGCGAATCCTTAGATTCTTAAGATAAGTATGGAATAGCAGCTATTAGCAAAACGACAAGGATCGATGGCGTTTGAAGATAAGACAGAACCAGTAAAAAACGGCACTCGTAAGAGGCGGGAGCTTATCTACTATCTTGAAAAAAAATATCACGTCGAAAGTGGGTTCGTTGGCATCAGGGTCACCTCAAATCAACTTGAACTCTTACCAAAGTCAATTCACTTGTCAATTTATTCTAAATACTATTTTTTATACCGTTACGCTGACGTTATTATATCACTAGGTACATACCTATATCGATACACCATCTCATCCGTAAAGCCGGTTTTCCTTCTCCTCACAACAGCTTAATACCAACACCCTCTGCTCAATCCAGCTTACTCTTGTTACTTTGGTAATGAATATAAAAGTATTATAATTAATATTAAGTAATGTTTTGGACGTTTGTTGCAATGCAACAATTCTCTTCTAATAATAACATCCCATCATCTCGCCTTATATTTTTTTTATTGAGAAATCAATGTCGTGGGTTTGCAACATCCTGTAAACCACGACGCGTATCCTAGTCGCTGTTAATCTAAATATCTTTCGTGGCGTTATGCAATTAAGTAATTAAATCATTTAAAAACGCATCTGGTAATATATTTAAAATATTGTTTGGCCTCTTGTTGACAGTAACAAGCTGCTTTGTAATCTGTCTCTGTCTCCCTCCCTCTCTCTGGGAAAAATCTTGTGAGACTGTTGATTTCTTCGGTAAGCCGAATATTTATCCAAATCCAGAGAAATACGGGACTCGGATTTTTTAACCTATTTACATCGAGATTTGTCGTGTATGTATGTATCCCATTCAAATCGCCGGCGCCGGTTCCAAGGACTTCTGGGATTGTAGGAGGAGTGAGTCAAAATAGAATTCAGGTGCTTTCACAGAAGAATGCACGGTCGCTGTCATAAAAAACACGTGAAAATTTGACGCTTACGGCGCTTACCCCGTAGATGATCCCTGCTGCTGCTACTCCCTGGACGAGAGTAACAAATCAACTGTATAGCCGAGAGCAAACCAAATTAAATGTTGCTTTTTTGATACTTTAAGGAGAAGTAATGGTTTGGCAAAACGAAACTAACCTTAAATTAATGAGTTAAACCCCTGGTCGCTGGCATAGACTAGTTTACTACTGTCCGTTAGTCCCTCTCGCGCTAAACCTAAAGGGTCCCTAGATCCGTCAAAGTTTCGATATGAAACGGCTAGGAATGTTGTCTCACTAATTACTTTTAAATCGAGATGGATATGGCCTTAACGATACAAATAAATCCCCCACCAGTGAGGGGAATTATAAAAGGGTGCAAAAGGCATGAAGGGGATACGCGTAATCCAAAGTGATGTCAGGTGACAATAATATCTTTTATTAATTCAAAAGAGTTTTGTCTGTTTCCTTCCGGCACTCTTACAAAATTTTCTGTTTTTACAGAATAACCCCTTTACGACTGACCTTTTCTAAGGTACCGTACTGGGACGCAAGATGTCGCACCGGGTTCTATAATTCCCGTCGATAATATCTTTTATGTTTCTAGCCTATACAACTTATTTAAGAACATTTGCGGAAACTGTGATATCTGATTCGTTGGATTATCGTCAGCTAATATCGAGTTACTTTGTCTGTGGTTGTTGGTTATTTGTATTTACTAACTAGAGTATATCACGTGCAATCGACTGCATTACTAGCAAAAGTGAATCATTTTATATTTTGTCTCAACACGTGGACGTGAGCAACAATTTGATTTCTAAAAATGTGTAATGTTATACTTTATTTCATTATATTTAATTTAAATTAACCGATTGTGGGGTTACTAGGCATTAACTCTCAGTACCCCACAAACCATTTCCAACAATATTTTTATTATGATATCTTCGCAATACCTTTCTTCGACAAATTTTACCTTTATATTGTCTTTAAAAAAAAAACCTCGACACCTTCGTTTTGGAAGGACTTTTTCTTTTTCCCCAGTTTATTCAGTTGGTTTACATCTCATTTACTGACTTTTTCACATGCTCAGTATGTTTTAACCTTTTCAATTTTCTGCTTATTATGTCACTTCTACACTTCAATTTTTAAATTCCATAAAAGCTCCATTAAGGTTTTATACCATTTTTTCTCCTGCTAAAACCATCAGCATTAAATACATTTTCTGTCTCCTGATGATGAACGTTTCTACATGTAGCGGCCCCTAAAGAATTTTTATTCTTTAAAGTTTTGTGGAGGAAGACTTTTTGTTTTTTCTTTCTTTCCCAGATGTGATAAAGTTTAAGGGATAAAATCAAGACATGAAACTAATAATGAATAAATCAAATATAATAAAAATATAAAGTTCCCAAGCCTACAAGTTCTACATATTTGGACGTAGTAAAATTCCGGAAAAAGTATCGAATTACTTTGTGGGAGAATCCGACATTTCGAGGTTTCGGCCACCGTAACCTCTCCGTCCCTCCCATCCCGCATTTTTATGACGACCTCATTTTTCGCCTGTCCCATAAATCCCTGACATGGGGGAGTGGCGCGCTAATGATGCGCCCGAAAGGCTGAAATGCGGCCTAAAATGTAGCTTTTTATGTTATTCCTCTGCTTTTAGGCCCTTCATTTATTATGTGGCACAAATATAAACAGGGAATTTGGACTAATGAGACGCTTAAATGAGTTATCGTCTATTTTTGGGTCCCAGCAATTAATCATGGATAAGCTAAATAGGCCAAAAGGAACATACATATAAAGTTATTGATAAACGACAAATAATATAAAAAGTTTGAAAATATTGGATTGGGAGGAAAGCAATTAGAACTAATTAAAAATTATCTGAAAAATATACCAACTTATGTTCAAATAGATAAATAAAAAGCTATCCAAAAGTATTTAATTATGGTGGAACAATTTTAGGACCATTATTTTTTAATATTTATATTAACGACTTATTTAGTATTTATTGTGATGGACAAATTCATAGTTTTGAAGATGATTCTACAATTTTTTATACCGATACAAATTTGGGCAACTTAAATAATAAAATTAAAAAAGATATAAACAATTGATTTGATAACAATTTGTTAACAATTAATTTTAATAAAACAAATTATATTCCTTTTACTTTAAACCTACCACGAAATATGTATAGTAAGTTTTCAAATACATGAAGGCATTCAAATTTTTAAAGTTAATAAAATAAAATATTTAGGAATTATTTTTGACAGTAAATTAAATTGGAATTTTCACTTACTACACAAACTACTTAATTAAAAAATTAAGAAGTTTACTACCGATTTTTAAAAACATTAAAAAAATTTTAAATATAAGAGATATGGAAATATTATATTACGCGATAGTTAAAACTCATTTAAATTACGAAATTTTAGGTTGGGGAGGAATAAATAGAACTTTAGTTAAAAAATTAGAAATATTACAAAAAAGGTTTCTAAAAATTATATTCAATAAACTATTCAATTAACTTACTTATCTTTATACTTCAAAAGAATTATATTCGGAAACAAAAAAGTTGAACATAAGATATCTCTACATTATTTATAACATCTTAATATATATATTTAAAAATAAAAACCTGATGATACAATTTAAAAACCATAATCATAATACTCGTCATAAAAATTAAATAACCATAAAACCTAAAATAAGTAAGTCCATAGGACAAAAAAATTTAAAATATTTATATTTTTATTTAAACGATTTATTTACCAACAAAAATAAAAAAATTGATTTCATTAAAAAAATTTAAAGTCGAAATAAAAACATGGATATTAAAAACTGACAATTTAAAAATATTTTTGGAAATGCTTTAATTAATTAATATTGTTCTAAATAAGTACCTAGCACTAGCACACATTTGAAACGAAATAACTTTTTTGAGCCCTTCTATATTGAACTTTTAAATAAACATTTTTATTCTCCAACGTCTTTTACTTGAAAAAGATATACGTGGTAAGAATTGATTTAAGCAGTCGTTTTTGAGATATCTGGATTTAAAAAATTCACTTCGTGTATGACCAGTTCTAAATTATTGTAAACATTGAAAACAATTTCAAGCGAAGGCGTTAAATTAAAATACCTTTCATCAAAAACTAAAAAAAAAACGATTACATAAATGTGTTGTTAATTTTATTCTCCAATAAAACCAGTCAATAAAAAATGTATCAATAATTTAATTTAAAAAAATGCTTTTTAAAAAAGTCAAAATGACCTCCATTTTCATGTGTACAATGATTAATACGTTTTAAAAAATTTAATTGAACTCTTTAGAGCATTTAGTCATCATTTCTCACAGCGTCAATTCCAGTTTGAATACGTCTCCTTAATTAATCTTCTGTATCTACTGGCCTAGAATACATACATATCTCTGTCTGTTTAAAATCCTAGAGGTACGACAACCCCGCTTTTTTTGTCAGGGTAGACATTTCTGACAATGGCCTTCTGGGATTAGAGGAGAAGTGACTGAAACGGAAAACAGAATTCAGGCCTATTCATAAAAAAAATTACGTTTACCCCGTAGATGGCGTAGGTCAAAGCCTATTGCTGTATTTTTTACATTCTGATAGTAAAATAAGAGAATTGTTTTTTGCAGAAGTAAGTAAAACTCTACTAAATACGGACCTGGTAATTAAATAATCATTATAATGCACTTTCGTGGCATCCGGCGATCTTTACATTAATTTAGCCGGATTTCTAGCGAATTAACGTTAACTAGGTTTGTGTTTTCTTACCTTGAGTATAATTTTGTACGGCCTCCAGGTGTTAAATGATTTAGAGCAAAAAGTAATACAAACCGAACCTGATTTGCAGTTAACAAGGTAGTGCATACTGCAACATATACATTTTTAAGGTGTTAATACTGTTAATGATTAATGAAATTTAATTTAGCACAGTAATATTTACTCAAAGATACCCCAATTTGAAAATTGTATAAACATAATAGAGAAACAAGGCTGTGTAAAATATATATATAATATATAAGTAAAAATGTTAATTTATAGTATAAACGCAGTTCTTTTTAAAGAAATATATTACCTATAATAAAATTATTAATTTATAATTTTTAAGTAAAAAATATTACTTATATAAATTATTCAGAACAATATTAATTAAAGCATTTCGAAAAATATTTTCAAATTGTCTGTTTTTAATATCCATGTTTTTATTTCGACTTTACATTTTTTTAATGAAATCAATTTTTTAATTTTTTTTGTCCTATGGACTTATTTATTTTAGGTTTTATGGTTATTTCATTTTTATGACGTGTATTAATTATGATTGTGGTTTTTAAATTGTATAAGGTTTTTATTTTTAAATATATATTATATTAAGATGTTATAAATGTAAAGTTGTCTTATGTTCAACTTTTTTGTTTCTGAATATAATTCTTTTGAAGGATAAAGATAATCTTTATTGAATATAATTTTTAGAAACTTTTTTTGTAGTATTTCTAATTTTTTAACTAAAGTTCTATTTATTTCTTCCCAACCTAAAATTCCGTAATTTAAATGAGTTTTAACTAACGCGTAATTTGATATTTTACATATGTCTTACATTTAAAATTTTTTTAATTAAGTATTCTAAGTGAAAATTCCAATTTAATTTACTATCAAAAATAATTTCTAAATATTTTATTTTATTAACTTAAAAAATTTGAATGTCTTCATTTATTTGAATACTATTCATATTTTATGGTGGGTATAATATGCAATTTATACTAAATAAGTATTATAAAAAATAAATATTTAAAAATAATGGTCCTAAAATTGTTCCTTGAGGAACAATTATAAGACAAACTTGTACGGGTCTGAATTAGCATAATGGCTTGCAAAAATACAGCATTAAATTTATTTACAATTGAAAAATCGAACTCAACGTGCGATAGACTAAAAGTTATGGCGTTATTCATTGGTAAAACATAGAAATACATTTATATTATCAACAATGACAACATACAAGAGTTTCGCCGCCCAAATATTGAGAACAGCCAATCAAACGCCCAGGGGTGGACCTGCGGATGTTTCGCGTTCAATGCTGCGTTGCCATATTATAATTTACGTTCGCGGCGTAGTACAAAGCCGCCAAAATGCCATGTGTTTTTAAATACAAACTGCTGGATTAGTTGCCAGTGAGCGCAAGGTTTGGCAACCTATTGTACAGTAATTAAAATGGATAAACTAATAATATTACATTTATAATAGCAAATGATGATAAATGAAATGTTTGTTATTGGAAATTGAAAAGTTAATTCACCTAAACTGATTTATTCTACTCACCGTTCAACCTAAATAATAAACATCAGACGCGTCAGCTTGCTACGGCTAGGGTTGGGCATATTTCACTTGAGCGAGGATTTGAAATTTTCATGAAGTTTACGAAACTTATGAAATTTCTGCGAAACTTTCGAAATTTATGAAATTTTTGTGAAATTTATGAAACTTTTAAAAAAATCTTAAATGTCGTGAAAAATTAATTGAAATTTATGAAATTTTTATTGAAATATTCATTAAATTTAATTTTCTGTTGTATCTGGTATTTTATTCTTTTAAAACTAGTAGGTACAGGGTCTTCCAACGAGGACTGAACAGGGGCTCATTTTTGAGCTTCCTTGTATTTAAAGAAAAATCCAAAATAGCCAATCGATGTACTTTTTCCTGCAGAATTCAAAAATGAAACCAAAAATTTATTTGAACCCGAAACAAAAGAGTTACGCTATGGATAAGGTGTTTTTTAAATGGAACATAGCTTTTTTTATACGATTTTTGGAACGAGTGATTTTTTTTGTCCGTTCTGATTAAAATATTTAATATTGTGACAGCTATTTTTATTAAATTTTAATGTTTTATCCAGTATAATTTAACTTTAACCTGTTTGAAACATACACTAGGTAATAAAGGTATAATCACCTTTGAATCCTTTAAAGTCATTTCGGCAATATTATAGTAAATTTGTCAAAATGACTTTGAAGGATTCAAAGGTGATTATACCTTTATTACCTAGTGTATGTTTCAAACCGTCAAAAAAATTTTAAATATAAGAGATATGGAAATATTATATTACGCGATAGTTAAAACTCATTTAAATTACGAAATTTTAGGTTGGGGAGGAATAAATAGAACTTTAGTTAAAAAATTAGAAATATTACAAAAAAGGTTTCTAAAAATTATATTCAATAAAGATTACTTATCTTTATCCTTCAAAAGAATTATATTCAGAAACAAAAAAGTTGAACATAAGACAACTCTACATTATTTATAACATCTTAATATATATATATTTAAAAATAAAAACCTGATGATACAATTTAAAAACCATAATCATAATACTCGTCATAAAAATTAAATAACCATAAAACCTAAAATAAGTAAGTCCATAGGACAAAAAAATTTAAAATATTTATATTTTTGTATTTAAACGATTTATTTACCAACAAAAATTAAAAAATTGATTTCATTAAAAAAATTTAAAGTCGAAATAAAAACATGGATATTAAAAACAGACAATTTAAAAATATTTTTATAAATGCTTTAATTAATTAATATTGTTCTGAATAAGTACCTAGCACTAGCACACATTTGAAACGAAATAACTTTTTTGAGCCCTTCTATATTGAACTTTTAAATAAACATTTTTATTCTCCAACGTCTTTTACTTGAAAAAGATATACGTGGTAAGAATTGATTTAAGCAGTCGTTTTTGAGATATCTGGATTTAAAAAATTCACTTCGTGTATGACCAGTTCTAAATTATTGTAAACATTGAAAACAATTTCAAGCGAAGGCGGTAAATTAAAATACCTTTCATCAAAAACTAAAAAAAAAACGATTACATAAATGTGTTGTTAATTTTATTCTCCAATAAAACCAGTCAATAAAAAATGTATCAATAATTTAATTTAAAAAAATGCTTTTTAAAAAAGTCAAAATGACCTCCATTTTCATGTGTACAATGATTAATACGTTTTAAAAAATTTAATTGAACTCTTTAGAGCATTTAGTCATCATTTCTCACAGCGTCAATTCCAGTTTGAATACGTCTCCTTAATTAATCTTCTGTATCTACTGGCCTAGAATACATACATATCTCTGTCTGTTTAAAATCCTAGAGGTACGACAACCCCGCTTTTTTTGTCAGGGTAGACATTTCTGACAATGGCCTTCTGGGATTAGAGGAGAAGTGACTGAAACGGAAAACAGAATTCAGGCCTATTCATAAAAAAAATTACGTTTACCCCGTAGATGGCGTAGGTCAAAGCCTATTGCTGTATTTTTTACATTCTGATAGTAAAATAAGAGAATTGTTTTTTGCAGAAGTAAGTAAAACTCTACTAAATACGGACCTGGTAATTAAATAATCATTATAATGCACTTTCGTGGCATCCGGCGATCTTTACATTAATTTAGCCGGATTTCTAGCGAATTAACGTTAACTAGGTTTGTGTTTTCTTACCTTGAGTATAATTTTGTACGGCCTCCAGGTGTTAAATGATTTAGAGCAAAAAGTAATACAAACCGAACCTGATTTGCAGTTAACAAGGTAGTGCATACTGCAACATATACATTTTTAAGGTGTTAATACTGTTAATGATTAATGAAATTTAATTTAGCACAGTAATATTTACTCAAAGATACCCCAATTTGAAAATTGTATAAACATAATAGAGAAACAAGGCTGTGTAAAATATATATATAATATATAAGTAAAAATGTTAATTTATAGTATAAACGCAGTTCTTTTTAAAGAAATATATTACCTATAATAAAATTATTAATTTATAATTTTTAAGTAAAAAATATTACTTATATAAATTATTCAGAACAATATTAATTAAAGCATTTCGAAAAATATTTTCAAATTGTCTGTTTTTAATATCCATGTTTTTATTTCGACTTTACATTTTTTTAATGAAATCAATTTTTTAATTTTTTTTGTCCTATGGACTTATTTATTTTAGGTTTTATGGTTATTTCATTTTTATGACGTGTATTAATTATGATTGTGGTTTTTAAATTGTATAAGGTTTTTATTTTTAAATATATATTATATTAAGATGTTATAAATGTAAAGTTGTCTTATGTTCAACTTTTTTGTTTCTGAATATAATTCTTTTGAAGGATAAAGATAATCTTTATTGAATATAATTTTTAGAAACTTTTTTTGTAGTATTTCTAATTTTTTAACTAAAGTTCTATTTATTTCTTCCCAACCTAAAATTCCGTAATTTAAATGAGTTTTAACTAACGCGTAATTTGATATTTTACATATGTCTTACATTTAAAATTTTTTTAATTAAGTATTCTAAGTGAAAATTCCAATTTAATTTACTATCAAAAATAATTTCTAAATATTTTATTTTATTAACTTAAAAAATTTGAATGTCTTCATTTATTTGAATACTATTCATATTTTATGGTGGGTATAATATGCAATTTATACTAAATAAGTATTATAAAAAATAAATATTTAAAAATAATGGTCCTAAAATTGTTCCTTGAGGAACAATTATAAGACAAACTTGTACGGGTCTGAATTAGCATAATGGCTTGCAAAAATACAGCATTAAATTTATTTACAATTGAAAAATCGAACTCAACGTGCGATAGACTAAAAGTTATGGCGTTATTCATTGGTAAAACATAGAAATACATTTATATTATCAACAATGACAACATACAAGAGTTTCGCCGCCCAAATATTGAGAACAGCCAATCAAACGCCCAGGGGTGGACCTGCGGATGTTTCGCGTTCAATGCTGCGTTGCCATATTATAATTTACGTTCGCGGCGTAGTACAAAGCCGCCAAAATGCCATGTGTTTTTAAATACAAACTGCTGGATTAGTTGCCAGTGAGCGCAAGGTTTGGCAACCTATTGTACAGTAATTAAAATGGATAAACTAATAATATTACATTTATAATAGCAAATGATGATAAATGAAATGTTTGTTATTGGAAATTGAAAAGTTAATTCACCTAAACTGATTTATTCTACTCACCGTTCAACCTAAATAATAAACATCAGACGCGTCAGCTTGCTACGGCTAGGGTTGGGCATATTTCACTTGAGCGAGGATTTGAAATTTTCATGAAGTTTACGAAACTTATGAAATTTCTGCGAAACTTTCGAAATTTATGAAATTTTTGTGAAATTTATGAAACTTTTAAAAAAATCTTAAATGTCGTGAAAAATTAATTGAAATTTATGAAATTTTTATTGAAATATTCATTAAATTTAATTTTCTGTTGTATCTGGTATTTTATTCTTTTAAAACTAGTAGGTACAGGGTCTTCCAACGAGGACTGAACAGGGGCTCATTTTTGAGCTTCCTTGTATTTAAAGAAAAATCCAAAATAGCCAATCGATGTACTTTTTCCTGCAGAATTCAAAAATGAAACCAAAAATTTATTTGAACCCGAAACAAAAGAGTTACGCTATGGATAAGGTGTTTTTTAAATGGAACATAGCTTTTTTTATACGATTTTTGGAACGAGTGATTTTTTTTGTCCGTTCTGATTAAAATATTTAATATTGTGACAGCTATTTTTATTAAATTTTAATGTTTTATCCAGTATAATTTAACTTTAACCTGTTTGAAACATACACTAGGTAATAAAGGTATAATCACCTTTGAATCCTTTAAAGTCATTTCGGCAATATTATAGTAAATTTGTCAAAATGACTTTGAAGGATTCAAAGGTGATTATACCTTTATTACCTAGTGTATGTTTCAAACCGGTTAAAGTTAAATTATACTGGATTAAACATTAAAATTTAATAAAAATAGCTGTCACAATATTAAATATTTTAATCAGAACGGACAAAAAAAAATCACTCGTTCCAAAAATCGTATAAAAAAAGCTATGTTCCATTTAAAAAACACCTTATCCATAGCGTAACTCTTTTGTTTCTGGTTCAAATAAATTTTTGGTTTCATTTTTGAATTCTGCAGGAAAAAGTACATCGATTGGCTATTTTGGATTTTTCTTTAAATACAAGGAAGCTTAAAAATGAACCCCTGTTCAGTCCTCGTTGGAAGACCCTGTACATACTAAAGTATAAGTATGAAATAAAAAAATATCTAAAGTAATCTGAAAAATTAATTTATTTGTCGTGATATTTTGTCTTCATCATCCATTGACATTGGACCTAAGCATGGAAAGGTTTGTGAAAGTTTCACTGAAATTTATAAAATTTTTCTGAAAGTTTCGAATGTAATAAGGACATTTATCAGTTGAAAGTTTCAGGTGAAAATTTCAAAAATGTCACTGAAATTTCACTTTTTGGGTTCAGTGAAATTTTTCTCTTTTGAAAAGTTTAAAACAGAAAATTTCATTTGAAACTTTCAAATGGCCCAACCCTAGCTACGGCCCACTTCTAAACTGGGAACTTTTAGTAGAAACCACTATCAGCTGTTAATGTCACATATGAGTGTCAACTGTCGAAACGCTTTGTTTTTAGAAAAAGTTGACTATGTGCGAGGAATATCGAAGATTTAATGTAACTAAAGATTCTTTATGCCCTTTCCTTTAAATAATATATTAAATAACTCTAATTTTTTTTTGAAGGTGTCGAAAATCCATAGACTTCTCCTTAAAATGCGCCTGGTTGCTTGACGCCTACAGCACAGACGCAATGCTACCATCCAAGAAGAAGCCTCACGGAGTCAAATTACATAACCTTATACTCTCCGACGAACTTCGACCGAAACACCAAGTCACGCCTACGTCTCCGAGTCCGAGCGAAAGAATGACGTCGTCTTTGACCGGGAAACTCACCGTACCGACTTCGATAAAGAAATCGCATCAAAGGTCACAGGTAGGATTTTATATTGATTTTAAGTAAAGTATTTTTCACCCTAAATTGTATCGACTTTTTGACTGCAATAAAACTACCGGTTTAATCCCATTGTTATACACAATCAACAAGCAAATACACTACAGGGTAGGACTTAAGATATTTAATTCGTTATTAATAACACAAAGACTGAAAGATGTTATCACAAGCACAAGATAGTTAAATATTACCTGCTATAATTACAAATTATAATCCGACCCTGACCGACAGTTTATTTACATTTTTATGGCCGAGCTCTTGCAAAACGTCCCAGGTAGTTAAACGGAGTCAACCATTTATTGTGAAAAATACTTTAACTCGAATTGTTTTTGACGTTTCGGTGCACAAATTAGATAATCCAACGCAACGATGTGTCTAAAATGGCGACTGTGGGTAAATACCACAGACATGTAATATATAGAGAGACCCCATTGTTTACATTTTGTCCCGATCAAAAATCGTTTTAACAAAAATCAATGATGATACATTTTTGCTAATTGCCTAGATCTACCGCCTGTGTTTGCAAACAAAGGTTATATTAATTATATTAGATGTATTTGTCATGTGTACCTGTTAAGTATAGATATTATACTAAATATATGTGTGTTTTTAAAATTTTCTACTAGTGAAATTATTTATAGGTTCCAAATTATAATGTTTTAGGGAAATCACTATGACAACGATGTACCGAGGTTTTTACTACGCCTGACCCTGCGTTTTTAATATCATCCATTATCTAAAGTTACAGTGTTGATGAGCAGTGCTTGTGATTACTTGGGTTTTTCGATTACTTTTTAGTATTTTTTCGAAATAGAACTATTTAGTGCTATTTATTATTATTTACAATGGTTTGTCGGTTCGTGGTGTGTGTATGTAAGAGCCTATTCTACCTCTGGATTAATATTTCGGCGGTAAGTGAGGTTATTCAGGTTATGTTTCTTAGCTTAGAAGCAATCGTGTAGATAGTTCTGCATTTTAGGTAAATGTTCCAAAATATATATGGATTGGATGGAAAACCACATGCCAATGCACTGTAAGGATAACGGCGAGTTTTTACAGCTTACAGTGTTGCCAGTTTTTAATGCCATCTCCTTCTAACTTCTCTGAAACTTTGGAAGTATGGCTGATTGTAAACAAATGGTATTTTATAAAAGGAATGTTTTGTCTTCTTATATTACATGTCTGTGGTAAATACTGCTTTGTAGTTGGTACATGTGACCTAAGCAATATGACATTGCTGTTGGTATCTAACGACAGGGGAGGCGCAAATATTTTTGCCCACAGTCCCCATTAAAAGTAACGCGGTTTGTATCAGCTAATAAAAATTAACCAAACTTTTTTGAGGCTAATGTACTGATCGGTCCATCTTTGGGCAATTTGTGCTGGCTCGATGAGCCTAATGAATAAAAATTAAGCAATTACTTTAAGCAATTACTTTTTATTAAAAGCAATTGCTAGATCTGGATATGAATAAAATTTTGAAGCAATTGCTGTTTTTCTTACACCTTTGTAGCAAATGCTTATTCAACGTGGCTTATCCACTTGTTCAGATTATAGATTTCATCTTCAGTTTGGTGCCTAATTTGCAAAAGAGTTGACGTAAATACAACAACGTTGGTCTATGTATTTAGTACAATAGTAATCTGTTACGTTTTTGTGGAAAGTAGGAAACTTATATTTGTGATATGGCAGATTTCAGTGAAAATGAGGAAAGTGATAGTAGTGATGAAGAAATTAAAGACAAGCAATTGATATTCGTTCACAAATTGAAGGAACATAAATAAATCTCTCTGAGCACAACCGTTTAGCTTCCACAACAGCTTCAGCACTTGTAGAAATTTAAGAACTGCATCCATTACAGAAGTGTATGTCTTACAGACAGTAGTTTGGTGAACACCGAGTTCTTTACCTATAGAATTTTGAAAGCCTGGATCCGACAATGCACCCCTCGCCTTTTACCAGTATCAGTCAAAAAATAATTTGCCAACCACTCAACATTTTCGCAGTCAAATCGATATAACTTTCTGAAATCATTATATTATCTGCAACTTTTACGTACACTGTAGATTTTTCTTTTACGGACGTTCATATATTCAGCCATAATTGAAGACACAAATTAAGAGCAACGCACGTGTATGCCGCAGTTGACTGCTACCAAGCAACGACCTACCTTAAAAAGTTGAAAGCGATTGCTACACTAGAAAAAGCGATTCCTTAATTTATTTGTCACATTTTAAGCAAACGATAGCAATTGCGTCTATTTTCTAAGAAAAAGCATTGACTAGAAGCAATTCCTGCACTTTTAAGCAATCGCTGGACGCAAAAGCAATTAAGTACCTACTTTAGTTTTTATTCATTGGCTTTCAATAAACTACTTCGATTTTATAAGAAAAAGCACTCGCTACATTTTTATTCATTAGGCTCATTATCCCATTGCCTAAAGCCTTAAATTTGAGGATCCACTTTCGCTGTTGGACATTTTCTGCCCAAAAACGACTAATTTTGTCGAATACATTTTTCTAAATAATCCCGTAATTACTAAATAAATCACGGCAAAATTTCGCAAGTTAGTCAAATAATTGCCTTTAATAAATAAATTAGGGGTCCTATGTCAACAAGGAAATCAATATTCGATCATCTTAAATTTTACATGCGATGTTGCGTCAGCCCCTACCCTGTAGGAGGTCTGCGTCTACAGAGTCATACATTTGTTTAATAATTATTATTGTTGTTTGTACACAATGGTTAATTATAAATTCTTAATTTATAAGAGATCTAATGGAATTTACAGCAATTTTAATAATGGGGAATTTCTGAAATTCAATTGTGTGTTTAACAAATTGGCATTATGGTATTTCTTACGTTTGTAAATTTCGATGTTTTCTAGTATATCTAAGTTATAGCTGTTTTGTTCAGTATGTACAATTTGTAAATTGCCAATGTGGTTTGTATCTAGAAAATAAAAATTTCAGTCCGAATATATGTGCTGCTATGGAGGGGGAATGCGAATCGGGTATAAGAACCTAACTAGAAATATGTCAACTTGCTTCTTCTAATGGATTAAACTCAAAATTATAAAAAGCAAACTTTTATAGCGTAGTTAATATTTTTAATAATTCAAAGAGAAGTTGTTGCATTGTAAAATGTGTAAAGCAATTTAATTAAGACATACCTAACTGACTTGGATAAATGACTACTATAAACATCCATTAAAATTAAATACTTAATTATTTCTACAACCGAACCTGTAATTAAAGTTACCACCATATCGAAAAATGGGTTTGTAATCATAAATGGTATATGGAGGGGTAACCTACAACAGAGCAGGATGCAGGAATATGATATTTTATTAAAGTTTTTCTTTCACTACTGTTTTAGTAAGAATAACTGCGCGCGGAGGCATTTTAAAGATAATCAATAGTAAAAAGACAGATAATCATATGCTTTAGCTTTAGGAAACATAGTAAGTGTTTCGCATGATGAAAACTGCGACTGAATGGATAAAAAACAATCTCTTATCTTCTTTTTGAAGTTACAACGGTTTTTTTGTACAAGAACATGGCAATAATGTAAATTAAGCAAATAAGATGGAAATAAGTACTTACTTAGTAGTAGGTTACTTACTTTGGTTTCCACCAAAGTCCTCACAGCTGATATGTTCCCTCTTTGTGTCTGAACTTGACAAGGTCTGGTCCTTTTCCACTGCGGCTTCAGCACCGTATACTTTTTTATTGGGTCTCGGCAGTAATAAATTAGAAGTCAAATGTTAATTAAATATTTAAATATCTTTAAAATACTTTTACATTTATAATCTATTTGTCAATGCTTGGTGTGAAAAATCAAATTTATTTTAATTTTACGGAAGTAGTCCATTATCTAAAATTTATTTTAGTTTACCAAATTAGATATTTAGTAGTTTGGTGATTTCTAAACCAACTTTGGTCGTGGCCCTGGAAAATATTTACCCAATAATGCAACCAACACCCCTGTTTGTAAGCCACGAGCCACTGGAAGAACCTTACCAAAAACTATCAAACCCTTAACCAAAACACGAAATACAATCTGTTTTTAATCCAGATACGAAGGTAACAAAGGTCCATATTGTTTTTCTTTTAGAGTGATGCCTCAGCCCTTGTAGGCTCTGGAGCAATCAAAACTGGCCCTGCTAGACTGTGCCTGGGCGATCTGAGTTCCGGCCGCGCTTTTGACAACGGCTGCATGTGTTTTGAAAGCCGACGTAGCGTAGTCAACGATCTTAGGGGAGAAAAGACTGAATGCACCTGCTTGGTAAGTTTAAAAGAACATTATATCATAGAGTAAAAAGCAAAACCAAGACAAAATCACTTCATGTATGGCCAGGTCAAAATTATTGTAATAATTGAACACAATTTGAAGCAAAGGAGTTACATTAAAATAACTGTAAAATAAATGTTTTTAACAAATGTTGAACATGACCTCCATTTTCGTGGATATATGTTAAGATTTTGGTAGGTAAAATATATTTGTGGCTCTCAGATTATTACGAATTCATACTAGTCCTCGGTGTTTTATGAAAAGTTATGATTATTGTTCTGGGTCTAGTATGCATAACATAATGCTCATACTATCAGAAGTACTATGCATTAACTAGTTGTAGATAAACCCTTTTAATTCAAGACGAAAAGCGTTAAGTACATTCTTTTTTTTTCCATAAATTGGCATTGTCGCCACAATGTTATTGTTTATGTATGAGCCAAACAAGTTGCCTGCACTCTCCATAATAAACATATCTACAATGGGTACTAATTGTATTCCTTGCCTAAATGATCGTGAACATTGACCTTATGCGTCACGTCCCGCCAACTATTTAAGGACTAGTATGGAAATTATGCGAAAATTGACTCAATTTTAACAATTTTCATTTAAGAATCAATAACAGCTGCTAGATCGCCAGAAACCAATTACATTATATGATTCGTTATATTGTTGTAGTAATGAATAATCGTCGAGACAAAATGAGAACTACAAATTCGATTCGAAAAGTGCATGTAAATCAACCAAATCTACGATAATCTTTCTTTGTATTTACGATAATAAGATGTCATTATCAAAATTAGATATAGGACCGATCCTAATTGCAAGTACTGGGTAATCAGATAATAAATAAACATGCCGCATATGTTAGTAATCTCTGGGTAGATTAAATAAATGATAAATGGCAACATTCGACTTCCATATTATAAACTTATGCACTTAAAAAATTAAAATATAGAATCTTGATCATTACTCTCACTATACCATACATTAATGTTCTAAATCGCTGAAACAAAACGAAATAGCTAGACGTTTTATGAGGGAACATATATACGTCATAATTTAATATTTCCTCTGTACAAAAATAAACTGCATGTTAGTTAGGGCTTAAAAATAACAGTTTTATGATCATGGGAATGGATTTTTGCATATTGATAAAAAAAATTTAAAGCAATAAAAATGTAACTGACAGTGATTTATTGGGGTACAGTATTTTTTAAAAAGGAATTACTCTATATTATTAACATGATACTAATCAAGACAAAGCAATTATGTTGAACGACTATCTTAAATAGTATAATACAATAAATAACAATAATCAAATCCCTTGGTCAATAAACTTTTAAAGCCTGGGTGAAAAAATTACATTATTTTCCAAAATAAACTCTAATTATTACCCTTTTTTTCTGTGGATATTACTTCTATAGTGGTAATCTTTTAACTGTATCAAGACAAGACTTTGTATTATGTCATCCAGTAAATCTAGCAATTACCACCAGAGCTATGGTGGAACAAGTACACCCCGATAGGCAAAGGCTTCTAGTTTGACAAGCTAATTTTACAGGTCCAGTTTCCGTAATGGTTATAATTTTTTTCAGGCTCCAAGACTGAGACCTGAACTGGAATTCATGCAGGCGCTCATCCTAATCGGCAAATTGCTGAGTTCAATTCCTACGAAAGAAGCAAAAACCACAAGACTGGTCGCAGAACTCACTACCTTAAACCTCAATTTACCAGCAAGGGTTTGGCTGCCCTTAAATAGTTCCACACCACACTTAGTAGTTAGGATTCCACCCCAAGTGGCGGCTGTATTAAATTCCAAAGATAAGGTAGGATAGAACAAAACTATTTAATAGATTATAGTGATAGTGTCCATGCAAAGACAGCATTTTTGAATGTAAAGGACGTATCAGTCCAGACCACTGCATTTTGAAACTAAAAAGGGGTTATTTCAGTTGAATATATTATGCTAGATCGTCATATAATTTGATAGTTTCTCATAGTTTAGTATTACTGAGTTTTTTTTTACAATTTTAAAATTATTTTACTATTTATTTTACAGGCACCATACATTATCTACATTGAGGTGGTCGAAGTGGATGATATCTACAGCTCATCGGTACCTAGTAAAATAATGCCTACTTTAAGACATACAAAGTCAGAGGAAAACCTGATACATGACACAGTGTCGTTGTCGGCGTTCAGTGTGTGTGGTGGTTGCTATGATGACAACGATCCCGATTGGAGCCAGGAAGATGATGAAATATCTCAACAGGTACGAGTTAAATGTTTTCTTCTTATGCACGTCACTTTCTATCATCGACCTGTCGACTATAACGAAACTCGTAATGTGATAAAGAGCACCTACAATCAACAAAGATAGACCTCAATCATTTAATTCATAAAACGTACTTTGCGCCGCGCGTAGATCTTGAATATATTAGTTGTCATTTTGATTATTTTATTTGCCTTATTTTAGTGTAAATTATATGGCTGTTGGTAGAATTGTAGTTAAAAATTATTTTCTTATTAAGAAAGAGTTAAAACTTCATTTGACGATGGAATTATAGTTGAGAGTCAATCACCGTGGAGTTTTCCGGCTATATTAGTCGAAAATAAAATACATCCAAACGAGGATATCCCATTTCTCCTAATAGTCGACTAACGTAATGATATATTAAATTCCGATTTTTACCCTCTGTCCAATATTCACGAAACTATCGATATACTAGCAGATTCCAAGTGATTTTATATTTTTCTACACCATATAACCATTATACTTTTCTTAGAATGTCGATGGGGTTGAAAAATGCACCTGCTACGTTGTATCGTCTTATGAACTATATTCTGACGGACGGATATCTTTATTACATTTAAGCTTGTGTTGCCCTCTTTTTATAAAGCGAATGTTATCTCTATATGTTTGATCCTCATCAATTACACAGGCCTTCATTTTTTAACACTTTGAAAGTTGATTTAAAAATTTTAACTGTTTTCTAGTAATTTGGTAGCGCTAATTTCAAATCTGCTTTCAGTTTTTTTATATCACGTAAGGTTATTTTTCAAACCGGTAAAATCCAAAAATATAGAAAAACACGATTTATTTCATTTATTAGCTAGTTTTTGAATACATTAAGGAAAAAAATACAAAAATATACAAAATATACCCATATAAACTATTATAAATGGTTATTTATTCGTTACGCTTCTTCAAAAAACGTTTTCTTTTTTCAGAAAAGCTTCTTTTGGTTGTTTTTCTGTTTCAGCTAAAGGAAGATCTCCTCTCAATGACCAACAGAAATCGGCCATCATTTTTGTGTCCCCCTGGTATCTTTTTTCCATCTTTTTAATAAATTGATAAAATCTTTCACCTTGCTCTTCACCCACGTCCCCAAGATTTTCCGGGAATTAGTCCAAATGGGAATGTAAAAAGTGAATTTTTATGCTCATATTCTAAAATTCCTGAAATTTCCAGCATATTTTCAACGATCTCAACATAGTAGTAATTTATGTTCAACTTCTTTAAAAGCATTCTATGCATGTTTTTCCTTATCTTCTATTACCTTTTCAAATTCTGTATCTTTCATCAAGCTGCTAATCTGCGGCCCTACAAAGATTCCCTCTTTTAATTTTGCCTCTGACAGAGCCGGAATTGTTTTACACAAATATTTAAAACAATTTCCTTCTTTGTTTAATGCCCTAACAAATTGTTTCATACGTCCAAGTTTTATGTGAAGTTGTGGAAGTAAAAGTTTTTGAGGGTCAATAAGACTTTCGCGAATTACATTTTTGTTTCCAGGTATTAAAGTCTCTCTTTGTGACCAGTCTCTTTTTATCCAATGCTGTTCTCGATTCCTGCTAGCCCACTCGCACAGGAAACATGAAAATTTAGTAAATCCATACTGCTGACCTAAGAGATTACCTAAAATTTTTAGATCTTCACACATTTCCCAGTTGTGATTTTCATATTGTATTCTTAAAAGTAATTTCTCTAAATGTTCATAGTTTTTCTTTAACTTAACTGTATGGCCGACCGAAACAGAAGCAAAAACATTGTCATTATGTAAAAGAACAGCTTTAAAGCTCCTTTTTGAAGTCGATAAAAAGTCTCCAGTCGGAAGGTTTGTAGCACCACAGAAAATCATTTTTTATTTATCAATCATTTAGAATTTGAAGTACTACATTCATTTTAAAATGTATTAAAACGCCTATTATAAGTTTTTTTTTATATTTTTTCTTTTTTTTTGCAAAAAAAATCTGTGGGTGATAGAGACCAATTGTATTTTGATTAGTTATTTCTATATAAAAACTGAGCTCAACGAACAAAAATTACGTCATCACAAATTTGATGCAGGCCTGCGTTATTAAAGTCGTCAAATTTTAACGAAATTACTGACGGATTTTAAATTTTGTTTTAATTGTATTTGTTTTGTTTTGCTTATTTCTGATTTTAAATTATTGCAATAATCAAATACTTTGCTTTATATATTTCTCACTTAACATTAAAAAAAAAACTTAAAACCAATAAGGATAGAAGTAGAATCTTTGGCAACAGCGTATTACCTATTGTAGAAAAAAATTCTGATATCTCCACGTGGTAACATTCATAAACTCGTTAGAAACCTTGCTGACTTTAGGTCTTGTCGGCTTGTTGTGATAAGGAGAATAAGATTTCTATCTTACGCGGTCGTTATTTATAAAGAGCCCGTTTGGGCTGTTTTGCGCCCCAAATTTGGATTGAAACGGGTGTACAGTCTTTGGTGTCGATTTCTTCATAATTTTAATGTTAAACATAAATAACTATTAAAATCGCCATATTTTTATTATTACAGTACACCCAACTAAAAAAGACTGTTGACAGAGATACGATATCACAAATGAGCCAGGAATCTAACGATTCTGGTATACCACCGATGTCGATACCTGCCAGTGAAATCCGTAGAAGACTATCGGATTTCTTTCACGAAGAAAAAAGCAAGCAATTTACTCACGATCCCGAAGATCCTTCGGCTGCAGTTTTAAAAGAGCCTTGGCAGGTAACCCTTGAACCTCCTTTCTTAAAGTCGATTGAAAAACATTCAACATTTCTTTTTTGCAGGATAAAGAAACGAGGATACGTGAAACATCTCCGTACGGCCATCTATCCTCGTGGAAACTTTTGTCGTGTATAGTGAAATGTGGAGATGACTTGAGGCAGGAACTAATGGCATTCCAACTGTTGACGGTCTTCCAGAAGATCTGGGAAATGGAGCATGTTCCGTTGTGGGTGCACCCTTACAGGTAAGCTACATCGCGTCGGTAGGTAGGTTCTCAAAAAATTCTAATTTTTTATCAAGAGTATTAAAATAATAAAGGTTTTTTCAAATCTGGCTTTTTACCACGCTTTTATCGTTTTGGTCAGATTATTAGCCAATTAATTTTAATTGTGCACGTCTTATAGGTTAAGACTTTGTTCCTTTTAGGATATTGGTCTTATCAGATGACAGCGGTCTTATAGAACCCATTCTAAACACTGTATCTCTGCATCAAGTGAAGAAACACTGCCAGCTGTCGTTGTTGCAGTATTTCAAAAAAGAATACGGACAGGAAACGTCAGAAGCTTTCTTGACAGCTCAGAAGAACTTTGTACAAAGTTGTGCGGCATATTGTCTTATTTGTTATTTGATTCAAGTAAAAGATAGGTAAGTTTAAGATAAGATTTACTTTAGAAAAGTTGTCCAAAAATATATGTCATTCAAAAACACTTCACTCAATAATACCAAATACCAAAGCTCTGTAGTATAGAAGGTTACAAAATAATCTTCTTAACCAGTGGCGGCTCGTTAATGAAGGGCTCTGGGGCGCCGCCCTCCCTGCAATTATTTCAAACAGAATCCAAAAATACTTTACTTAAAAAACCAATAAAGCAATCTATGTAAGCAATCCATTAAAATAATTCAAACCAAACATAGCCCTATTCCAGCGGGTAGGTTATACTAAGCGCGGGCATAAACCAAACATAGCCCTATTCCAACGGGCAGGTTATACTCATAGACAAGCGAGTTCCGCGCTCTCAATGTTATACTAAGCGCGGGCGGGCGGGGGCGACCGATTATCCGTCCCGATTCAACGCGGCTTCTCGATGAGTTGCCATGACGACAAAGGCCTGACGTCACCTACACATCGCACAACGAGCGGCCACGGACGAGCTCCAATTTTCCGCGCCCAACAACAAATGTTCGCGATGCCACGGTAGAATAATCGATATTATGTGCTCTGACGAGGCGACCTGTCGATGCCGCTAGGCGCTAATGTTTTGTTTATTTGTTTTGATTTGATTTATTAGTTACGTTATAAAACTTATAAAGTTGGAAAATGTCGTGTAATATGAAGGTCAGTGATTTACAGAAGCTTGTGTTTAGTTCTCTGAGCTTAGGTGAAAAAATTGATTTAAAAAATGCAGGGCGGCCACTAGAAATTGAACATAGTACAAGTGCAATCAAAATGTAAAAGTAAGGCACAGTTTACGCGTAAGTTTGACAAAGAAATATATAATAAAAAATCCTGAATAGATATGCGGTTGTGAGGACAAAATTTTTTTTTTTTGTTTCGTGTGTCGTGTTTTTTTGACGGGGATGATAATTGGACTATAAATGGGGTGCAGGACTTAAAACATCTTTCAGAGAAAATAAAAAAACATGAAAATAGTGCAAAACATCGTCATAATGTGGTAAGTTTTGAGATGTTAGGACTAATATTTTAACTTGTTTAAGTAGTGCTTATGCTGATGAAATTAAAATTCACAACGAGAATGTTAGAAAAAACAGACACGTACTTTTGAAAATAATAGACATTTAAATATTTTTTTATTTAAAGCCAGCGCCCCCCCTGACTCGCTAGTCACAAGCCGCCACTGTTCTTAACTTACCTAGTACGTTGGCAGGAATAAGCTACAAAGAAAAGAAAAACAAGCAGCTATGCAAAGAAATTTGTGAAGTGGACAGAGTCGCTGATATGTGGTTGTCTGTAATATTATACGCTCGTTATGTTCACGAGGAATATGTGCAAGGGAAACCCTTATGCTTTCGCGGCGTCTTTTGAATCGTTGCTAGAAATGTTGTGATACTCTAGGAACGTTTTTATTGTTGAGATAAATTCTCAATAGATTCTAATTTAGGATGGCAGTCTGAATCTCATGAATTCGGTTATAGTGAAAAGGTCCATTGAAGATTGGTGGCCTTCTTTGGTGCGAGTGCTATTTGTTCCGAAATCGTTGTCGCTGCGACTGAAATAGTGATGACTTTTTGTAGTTGCTCTGATGTACAATCTATAAAGCCCTATTTTCACCTCCTGTGACTGTTTATAACAATTCAGTGATAGTATATTTTCTTTTTTTTTTGCAGGCATAATGGAAACATTCTACTTAAGAGTGATGGTCACCTAATACACATTGATTTCGGATTTATTTTGTCAACGTCGCCGAAAAATTTGGGCTTTGAGAAGTCGCCGTTTAAACTCACACCTGAATTTGTGGAAATAATGGGTGGCGAACATTCCGATATGTTTGAATATTTTAAAATTTTGATTCTTCAGGGTCTGATCGCTGCCAGAAAACATCACGGTATGATCATTGATTTGGTAGAAATCATGAGATCAGGTAAGAATAGTTTTTCTCCCTATTTAAATGTCAATTATAAGGGGGAGTGCAACAAAATTATTATAATATGATTGTCTCAATAGGTTGCATAAATAAACTAAATTTTAATACATGCTTACTCACGAGTACTCATATACAGTGTGTCCCGAAATTAGCTGACAATATTTTAAGGGGATAAAGTGCATTCAAAAATAAGACTAAAATCCTATAATAATATACCTTTAAAAACGCTTCGCTATGGGGCTAGAGTCCCCCGAATTGGAGCTATGACAAGCAGTTTTTTTACAATATCTCAGAAACCGATTAGGGTATCAAAATAAAATTTAATACATGTTTTACCCATAGCTAGACGCAATAAATGGTTTAATTAGCTTAACTGTATTTCTTCCAGTGGCGTCCCACTGGGTAGGTAGTCAAGATCACTTGATTTAAATCCCCTTGATTATTATTTTTGGGGACACATGACTGATACTCGCTTAAGAATTAGTCTCCCGTGTGGTTCACAATCAAATTTGATTTGCAATTTGTTATTCTTTTTTGTTTTATTTTAAAACTCTTTTAAAATCTCCATGAAAATAAATATTTAAAAAACAAAGGAATCTAAAAATATGTTTAATTTAAAAACGTTACATTCTGTCAAATTACAATAATAGACGGTTTTATTAACAAAAAACTTAAAATTAAAAAAAAAATACATTAAAACTATGAAATAAAAAAAAAATAATAGTAATATTTACTTAAGGCTCCACCCCGTGCGACGTTACTGGAAAAATATTTTAAAGTAACATCCTTTAATACATATGCCTTGTCGCTAGTAGAACTTCTAATAAATTTCATGTTTTAATATTAAGTGTTTGCTAAGATATGCAAAAATAAACCTTAGCCTTTTCACTGGATTTCAAAAAACCGAAAATTTTAAAATCGATTTTACTGGAAAATGGTGAATCCGACCTCAATGAAACAAGAGTACCTTTTTTCAACAAAATACTTCAACGCTACTAAAAATTGCACCTGAAGTTAAAAAATCCTAAAAATAAAAAACTTAGGGCAATATTCTCCCAACTACCTACCCAGAGGGACGCCACTGGAAGAAATAAAGTTAAGCTAATTAAATCATTTATTGCGTCTTGTCATGGGTAAAACATGTATGAAATTTTGTTTCGATACCCTAATCGGTTTTTGAGATATTGTGAAAAAACTGCTTATCATGCCTCCAATTCGGGGGGCTCTAGCCCCATAACGAAGCGTTTTTAATAGAGGGTATTAGTCTTATTTTTGGATGTACTTTATCTCCTTAAAATATTGTCAGCTAATTTCGGGACACCCTGTATAAAAATCAGTGGCGGATCGTGGTTGATTTCAATGCCGCATCCAAAGGTTGTTTGAATATATACAAATTAATTTAATTGAATAATAAAAAACTATCCAGCTTTAATATTTTTTCGTTAATAAATGCTCAAAATGTTGTCCATTTGCTATTTGGAAATATCCTAAACACAACTAAAAATTATAGTCATATCTCTAATTTTGGATACACTATCAAAATATCTTTTATAAAAAAGTCCAAGCATTTTTCCAAAAAAAAAACTACTGGATGTACTGAATTGATTCCAAGTTACAAACTCACTGTATTTATAAAATTAGTAAATTAGGTATTTTATTTTATATTACCTCTTTTGTAGCCTGACGAGCCGTCACTGATAAAAATTATATTGATGGCCTTGTATTCCATCAAGGAAGAATAGGACATTCTTCCTTTCACTTTACATAATAAACAAATTTATTTCAGGCAATCAGTTACCATGTTTTAAATCCGGAGCACCAACCGTTCAAAACTTGCGTAACCGTTTCCACATGAGCATGACCGAGGAACAACTTCAGCTGGAAGTGAATCGAATGGTCGAAGGGAGCATTCACTCTCTTTCAACGAAGCTTTACGATGGTTTTCAATACTTTACAAATGGGATACTATAGCTTTGTGATGGTTTTCAAGAGTGCATAGTGTAAAACAGTTGATCATAATAATATTCGGCTATGGCGCGCTACATAATAAATACTTAAAAATATTCAGTAGAAGATGCTGGATTTTACAATTCTAAATATAAGATTGCAAAACAGTATTCAACTTGGCTATATAATACTTTGTTTATAATAAATTATTAACCTATTATATTGAGGAGGCACGTTTTTCTTTTATTTCTGATTTTAGATGCACAAATACGAGAATTAATAGTTTTGCAGAAAAATATTGATTATTTTATTGACTAATGATTTTGCTTAACATTGGGATTTCTTTTTAACTGTAACGCGCAAAGGTGTATCTTTGTGGAACACTCATTTTATCTAGTTATAACACAGGTCTATAAAAAAAATAGTAGAATGCTTAATAGAGGTATAAATGGCACCCTATACCTAATATCTCTGTACTAACGGGCGGGTTTTGGTTTTAATAGCTGCCATCCACTAATAGCCCAGGGCTGAATGAAGCCTTTGAAAATGGTAAAAAGTGAAAAAAAAATAGTAGTAGGATGAAACCCATCGGAAAAGGAAGAGAATATAACAAAAATGAAAGGAAAAATAATTTACGGGCGATTCGAGGTCGGGAAGTGGAAAGGGGTGAGTTTATAAGGGTAGAAAAAGATTTATCTTGATTTTCGGCAAAACTGCAAGTCCTATGGAAAAACGTTAAATGGCAAAGTTGTAGGTAATAAAAAGATCTACAACTTTTGTATTTACACTTTTTTCACATAACCTCAAAATTTATGTGAAAAATTCAAATAACCAAGTTTTTGGTTTTTTATTTTTATCTTTTACAAAAAAAAATTTTTTAATTAATTATTTAATAATTTTCGATTGAAAATTAGGGTGCTTTTTTGATATTAAGTCAAAATAAGGTGAAAAAATAAATATTTTTAATCAAAAAAATTACAGTGTGTTTGGGACATAAAAAGGTAAGTTTTCATCAAATTTCGTGAAAAAATTTTTTTTTTGTAAAAGAAAAATAAAAACCAAAAACGTGGTTATTTAAATTTTTCACATAAATTTTGAGGTTATGTGAAAAAAGTGTAAATACAAAAGTTGTAGATCTTTTTATTACCTACAATTTTGCCATTTAACGTTTTTCCATAGGACTCGTAGTTTTGCCGGAAATCGAGATAAATCGTTTTCTACCCTTAAAAACTCACCCCCTTCCACTTCCCGACCTCGGATCGCCGTAAATTATGTTTCCTTTCATTTTTGTTATATTCTCTTCCTTTTTCAATGGGTTTCATCCAACTATTATTTTTTTTGGTTTCAAAAATTATCGACCCTGGTCTAAAATTTGAGTTGGCAGCATCATTCCAACTTCGTAGCGATTTGAAAATACAGGGTTATGTTATTTGGGTTTGTTGCACAACAGTTTATAATACACAATTTTAAAGATTTCTTCATGATATTTATAAAATATCTTATTAAAACAATGCACCTATTGAGATTTAGTACCTGTTGAATGAGATATCCTGTGCCTCACTTTTCTCACTATAACACAAGTATGAAAAAGCAGTTTATAACAGTATTGACGTCTATTGGATATTTTCTAAGTATAATATGGTCAACCTTACCGAAATAGTAGTTAATATATTTAAACTGTTGAAAAAGAGTGCGGTTTTTAATAGAAGTGTTAATAAAAATTGGTGTTATGAATTTAAGTGAATAAATAAAATTTCCTTTATACAATGACCGGTAAAAAAGTTTTAAACGTATGGGTAAATTTGTAATAGCAAAATACCGGGGGAACTGTACTGCGTAAAAATCGATTTTGACTTGCATCACCTGCCTACTGGTATAGCGGCAAATTGAAACAAAAATTCCAATTTATAAAAGGCGAGGTTAGATGACGAGATATCAAAAAAATGTACACAACCGTGCAAAAAAACGGGTATAATAAAATTTGGATTCATTTTAGGGTTTTGCAACTTTTTTATTTTTACTCCGATTTAAGTGATTTTTTTAGAGAGCTCTAGATACATTTATTAGTTTTAACATGCTTATACAAATTTTATGAGAAATTGGTTTCTTGACATATTATACAAGGATAATCGAAAAGTTGTTCTTTCTGCCTAGTGTCAAAATACCCCGTGGAATAATTAAGAAACAAAAGTACTTCAGAATATCAGTTTTCATTAAGCGGCAAATATTCTTTGCATTTTAGTTTGTGGTTCATGTCAATACGTGCATTTGTTCTCACCCAAGTGCAAAATGA
The DNA here is from genome assembly GCA_963969555.1 of Polydrusus pterygomalis. Lineage (NCBI taxonomy): Eukaryota > Metazoa > Arthropoda > Insecta > Coleoptera > Curculionidae > Polydrusus > Polydrusus pterygomalis. Next base: position 22,130,526 of record OZ018378.1, on the reverse strand, counting down.
TCTTGATGATGTCAATAATTTAAATTTTCCATAATTTTCTCATTGCCAATTTTCTCAAAATAAAATAGACTATTAAAATGCAAGAAAACAAATGTAACTGTAATAATCAAGATTTAATAAACAAATAAATTTACGGAAAAAGGTGCGAATACCTAAGATTTAAAAAATAATATTTTCGCAAAACAAACTTAACATGTACCAACAACAACTTTTTCACTTAAACACATCTCAATAATTTCTATTGCCTCCCCTAGCCTTAACTACTGCCTGTACACCTCGGTTCATGCATTTAGCTTTTAGCCCGCGAATATTATCCTGGGTAATATTCCTCCATTCTTAACTCTTATGACGCGGTAGTAATTTAGGTCCGGTTGCTGGCCTGCGTGAGTATAAATTACCCTCGTGTAATCTTCGACGAACTGTCCAAGAACTGACATTTTTATACGAACCTCTCGAAGTTGGTTTTTCGCCTGTACTGACGTCAAAAGACGACTCCGAAGCCGAAGAGTTTTAAGTACAAGAAATCGGTCATCAATAGCTTTAGTCTTGCGTTTCCTAAATTATCGACATCATCAAGATCATTTTGCATTTGGATGAGAACAAATGCACGTATTAACATGAACCAAAAAGCAAAATGCAAAGAATGTTTGCCGCTTAATGAAAACTGATATTTTGAAGTAATTTTTTCCACAGGGTGTTTTGACGCTAGGCAAAAAAAACAATTTTTCGATTATCCTTGTATATTATGTCAAAAAACCAATTTCTCTTAAAATTTGTATAGGCATGTTAAAACTAATAAATGTTTCTATAGCTCTCTAAAAAATTACTTAAATCGGAGTAAAAATAAAAAAATACCTAAACTTAATCCAAATTTTATGATGCCCGTTTTTTTTTGCACGGAAGTGTATTTGAATGAGTTGTTTAGAATTAAATTCTATGACCGTATGCAAAATTTCAAGATTAATTTTTTATCGACTTTCCAGTTTCTCCTATTAGGTAGCTTAGCTAATATAAAGACAAAGTAAAAAAAAACAAGTTTTTGGCGGACTTACGCTGTAGCAATGTGAATCTGTATCAAATTTTCTTAAACTAGTTTTGAAATGCAACTATCGATAAAAATTAATTTCTAAAAAAGAAAAATACTCCTTTTATAGCTATTTAAGTACAAAAATCATTAAAAAACATTGATACAATCATTAGATACAAACCTGAAGGGAAAAAACTGGAAAGTTGATAAGAATTTTTTTTTGAATTGTACTTTTAATAAAATCCTAAAATTTTGCCTATGCCTTTTTGTGAATTCACAACTTTTTTTGCCGCTATTCCAGTAGTCACGTGACAGGTAAAAATCGATTTTTAGGTTATCGGACGTGCAAAACCAATCCCCGAAAATGTTTTCTCGGTACTTTACTAATAGGATTTTTTCCCATGTTGCGCACTTTTTACCGGTCACTGTACAATTATACAGTTTAATACGATTTTTAAAATGAATGTGTGAAAGTGTTTGCGAAATAATTTTATGTAGTTTTGAATACCTAGTGAAGAATAATTTATTTAAATGTTTTATCATACAACATTAAATTTTGCAAGTGAGAAATTTGGCATAGTTTAATTTTACTTTTAAAAAATATATACCTTATGGAATTTTTGGCCGTTTTTTTCTTTTATTGAATATATCGAAAATAACTATTCCCTTCATAAGTTCTTTAAATCAGCAAAAGAAAAAAGTGGTGTGCCAAATATTACCACTCTAATCCTGTTCTATTACGGAAAATGTCTACTAACAAACAATCTGTTGTAATATATTTCCGTGGAGTGTTGAAAATAAGCTCTTTGTACATACTACATATTATATGCAACCAAATGGACTGGAATTAATCGCCTTTTGTATTAAAAGTGAACTTTGCGTCATTTTATTTTATAATATTAAATGCTCAAAAAATGCCCAATTATGTGTTAAGCTTAGTATATTAAGGCGGTAGGCCTTTTGTCTTTTTTTATAATTTAGTTGTAACTATTAGGATTTTTACAGGTAACGAAAATATTTGAAATCTTATGTGGTGTTTAAATCTAGTAATATTTGTTATAGTAATATAATATTATACCATTCCTAAATCAAATTATGGTAATTTTCATTATTACCAACTCAAAGAATACATTTTACAGGCTAATTATTTAGTATTTATTTCAAAATACAATATAGCTTCGTTGTTTATTAATACAGTGTCCGGGACTTCCCAGGGGAGATTCTACATATAAAAACATGAAACAAAGTTCTCATGAATATGTAGGTCCTTAAATGTTTTATAAGAAAGCTATGGCCGTCGAAACGTGATTTCCAAAGACTAGTATTTTTTTATTTATTTGTAACCGCTTGCACACGGTCCAATATTAATAAATGCTAATTTTTGATGGTGAGAATTATCGTCAAATTTAGTCGGGGGGTGTTCCTTAGTTTATTTATTCCTATTTTTATACATGACACTTTAAAAAATTTACTCGAAAATTATAATTCCGAAACCTTTTTTACACAATAAAGGTATTCTTGTAAAAAATGATGGGGTAATAGTTTGGGAGAAAAAACAATAATCATATAAATATGCAGAATTTTCCAGTGAAATATACGTACGGAATTTCCGGACACACTGTATACATCACAAAACGTGTTACTACAAAAGTTATGACAGTAAATAATGGTCTACAATGTAAAAAATATAAGCGAGTGCAAAAAATAGTTTTCTGGTGTGTTGCGCACGCTATTTAATCGGCAATCGTCCAGAAAGTGCTAGTTTCTCAAAGAAAAAGCGTTCGGGAAGTGGGTACTTTCCGTACGGTTGCCGAAATAGTAATTTACGTTACAAGTCCGGAAAATACTGTTTTTTTGGACGAGGCGACAAAATTCTAGGACTAGCCGTAGGCGAGTCCTGGAAGTCTGCGAGTCCAAAAAAACACTGTTTTCGGACGTGTTGCGTACACTATTTTTTCGGCAACCGTGTAGAATAACAAATCAATGAGACACATTTATTTATTATATTTCTTTGTAGAACAAAATTTCGAACATTTATTTTTAATTCTTATTTGTATTAAATATTGAAATTCGAACAGAAGATAGGTACTATAACAGAAACATTCTAATTCTTATTTATATTAAAATTCGAGCAATTGCTAATATTAATGTGATTCTTCCCGGCCTAGTCCGGGAAGTACGTACTTCCCAGACTAGGCAGGAGAAATGCTACTTTCTCAAAGGAAAAGCGTCCGGGAAGTGGGTACTTCCCGGACGGTTGCCGAAAAAAGTTTTTTTTTCAGATTTAACCAAGTAATTTACATTGTAGGCTCCTTAATGTGGGGACACATTGTTCTGATGTGATATAATGCTGCACAAATCATACAGTTTATTTATCGTTATTTAAATGAGCTGCGTGCACATTCATCTGATGCTACGTCAGAACGCCTCAGACGGCATAGCATCAGATCTCATTTAAATACACGATATAGCTGTATGATGTGTGTATAATCGCAACAGTAAGAACAATGTGTCCCCGGTCTTATCCTTTCTGTATTCACGTGTTTTGGGTATTTTAATAAACAACTGAGCTCAATGGGGAACTTGCATATATTTTTTTATTGCATAAATATGTTTAGTCACATCAAAAAAATAACATATGCTAAATATTATTTAATTTTTTATAAATAATTAAAATTCGGCGCGTACATATTAATATTCAAAACGAGCTCCATGGCGTGGGAACGTGTGGGACGTCATGTGGTGTGTGTGTCAGGGAACGTCAAACTGCAGCGCGAAATTTCTGGCAACAGTAGGAATGTAGCCTAAAAATCAGGAGATTGCTTTGTTAAACAGGAGATTTTAATAAATCCTAATATTCGGGTGATTTTCAGAATCGAACACCACAAAGAATCTAGGTTTTTCTCCTGTGCCGGCCAAATGTCAGCATTTATTTTTGACGACTTCTAAAAAAAAGGTTGACTACATTTTTTCGGTTCGCGGATGTAGGGCAAAAAAAGGTCACCTTTACATTTTTGACCGTTCGTTGTCAGCCAAAATACAATCGGCAGCGTCTCCTACTTTATTAAGTATCCTCTTCTTTATAAGTCGGTACCGGTATGTTTCAAATTACTAAATCAACAGAAAATTTCATAGAGAAAGTAGAAAAATAGACATTTAAGCTAAAAACAATAGATCTCATAGTGAAAGCAGTAGAACAGGAGATTGAGAGTGAAAACAGGAGATCTGGTAACAGTGGTAACACTGCTTGACATGGAGTTCGAAAATTGTCTAATAAATATTTATCTGTAGTCTGTTGTTTGCCGTGTCTGTCGCTCCCGCGCAATGGAACGGATTGTTTGTGTTCGGTGGTACAAGACGCACGCCTTGACGTTACAAGGGCGTCGCGTAACTAGAAATTATTCAAACGTTAATGCTTATATGTAACTCAGGGTATTAAAAAACATATTTTTTTGTGAACTTTGGGTTTTTGATGATATTAGCTTACACTTAACAAATTAAATTTTGATGCAAGGTCCCTATTTTACTTTGACACACTAAATAATCACCATTCTTAAATTAATACTTTACCTGTAAAATATTTTTTTCCATTTTTTGCTTTATTTTATTTTTGTAGGCGTGCTTGTGATCGTGAAAATGTAAATGCAAAGTGAAATGATTCGTATTTCTAGACTTTTATGCGTTCATTTTTAGGAGGAAAATACTCAAGGTAAATTAGGAAATGTATAGGTTCCAATGCCAAATATAAATAAGTGACTCATGATTTTATTGTCCTAAGTCTATATTTATTACCTATTTTTTAAATATAATGTAAGCATTGAATTAGGTACACCAATTTACTGGATTAATTAAGTTAAAATTATAGGTAATACATTCCAGTGTAAAGAATTGTTACTATCGAAAAAAAAATAGGTGTAAGAGATGTAAAGTTATCTTTTTAAACTACAGCAGCCCTTTCTAAATATAGAATCAAAGATCTTATAACCCTGAGACCCAATGTCTCTTCCGTTATGGTTGAAATGTTATTGAAATTCAGTATTGGGTGGAACAGAGAACTCCTCGAGTTGGTTCTCCCTGACTAATCTAGCAGCGTTGCGTCAACTACCGTCAATTCCATTCATTTAGAATTTCGAATAGTAAGCGATATTCGTTAAATAAAATGCATGTTGCCAGAGTGCCAGATACGATTACAATAGAAATAATTTTTAAAATCCTGTTATTTTCGTTTTGCAAAGTAGTAGAATTAATTGATAAATACATTTATTACAAGAATGAGGAAAATAATTACGGATTACTCATTTATTAAAGTAGTTGCTAGAGCTATTGGAACTACCAAATTAGCATATTTTTTGGGGGATTTTGAAGAGGTATTTTCTATAAATCTGGCTATGACGGAATGGAAGAAAATCATGTAAAAATAAAATGTAAACAATTGGGTATCTTAATTTGCAAGATCTTTGTATACAGTGTGACCAGTAAAGTCCGCATCATATGGGATTTTTTTTTATTAATAACTTCATTCGAAATTTGACTTTGGTCTCAAGTTCTGCTTCAATCGAGATGAAAATTAAGCAAAAAATAGTAGTCACGTGCTTCGCATTATCTGTCAAATTTTAATTTTTTTCCAAAAAATAATTCAAATGTCTAATGTTCTAAATATATCGAAAAAAGTTGTTAAAACAAGTTTTTTTAAAATGCAGTCTAGCCCACATGCAAAATTTCAGCTGCATAAGACAATTTTGATTTTTTACCCATAGTTTGTAAATTGCACCACTTTTGCAAAATAAGACTCAACGCAACCTACATAAAACTTCTTAGTTTTGACAATGCTTCAAAGTAGCGCCATATTAAATGTGTGTTTTTCTACAAAATCAAAATTGGGCTATTAAAATTTGGTCGCATGTGATGCAAAGTTTAATTATTTTTGACCCTGTATAAGGTAACTTCATAAAATAAGTATTTTTGAAAACGTAGTTGGTGTCTGAAATGAAAAAATTAAAAATAAAATAAAGGGGTTTTTAATTAAATCGTTGAAAATAGATAAACTTTACGTTAAGTTAAACTAACATTTATTTTCCACTTTACTGATGACATTGTGTTCTTTTTTTCTTAATATTAAGGTGTATTACTTTCAGACACAAACTACGTTTTCAACAATATTTATTTTATGAAGTTACCTTTTACAGAGTCAAAAACAATTAAACTTTGCATCCCATGCGACCAAATTTTAATAGCCCAATTTTGATTTTGTAGAAAAACACACATTTAATATGGCGCTGCTTTAAAGAAAATGTATCTGAAATAAAGCATTCTCAAAACTAAGAAGTTTTATGTAGGTTGCGTTGAGTCTTATTTTTCGAAAGTGGTGCAATTTACAAAATATGGGTAAAAAATTAAAATTGTCTTATGCAGCTGAAATTTTGCATGTGGGCTAGAAACTGCACTTAAGAAAACTTTTCCAATAACTTTTTTCGATATTTTTAGAAATAACCCCACTTTCGAATTATTTTTTGGAAAAAATTAAAATTTGACAGATAATGTGAATCACGTGACTACTATTTTTTGCTTAATTTTCATCTCGATTGAAGCAGAACTTGATGTTTAAGTCAAATTTTGAATAAAGCTGGCAATAAAAAAAATCCCATCATGATGCGGACTTTACCTACTGGTCACACTGTAGAACAAAACATTGAAATGCGTATTTTTATGCTTAGTCAATTAGAAGTAAGTTTGTCTTTTAAGGAGGATCTTAAGTGAGTTAGCGCCTCTTTTTCCAAAGTGTTGGCTAAGCCTTATTTTTAAAAGATTAACATGATAATATTACCTGACATAGGATTCTTACTTTTGTATTGTATTGTATTGCATTTTAAATATAAGATACATCCAACGGCGTAAAAAGTCCAGCGTTTAGCGGGTAACTTACTTCAGACCGTTATATTTTAGAAGGGGCACGGCTTTATGCTTGCTTTATACCTCTCATTTAAGATTTAAGTTAATTTAAGATTTAATTTATCATTTAAACTAAGCTAAGAAATAATTTTGTTAATTTATACCTCGAAAACGTGCCACTAAATTAAATTAAATGAAGTGCAAAACAAAGAAGATTTTTCCAGCTGTTGTTACAACAAAAAGCAAGTAGTAAAAAACAAATCGTAGTCTTCCATTACAAATCACAAGCAGTCAAAATAAATAGAGAAAAAGCACTTTATTTGTTGATAAAAATAAAAATTCTAAGTATAATTTTAGGTTATTGTCACCCATCAAAATATTCATCTTTCTTCCTGGCCAATCACGGACAGTTGTGGAGAACGATCTAACGCGATTTAGCACGATCTGGCACGATCTTTTACCTTAAGTTGAAAGTTGGTCAACTCTAAATTAAATTAAATGATAAATTAGTTTAAATGAGAGGTATAAACGTATGCATAAGAAAATTAACTTTCAACTTTTAAATTCTTAGTTTAGTTTAAATCTTAAATTAAATTAAATGTTAAATGGGAGTTATAAAGCAGGCATAACAAACTTTTTTTTAACATTAAAGATACAAATCAAAGTGTTTTTATAGAAAATAGTTTTTCTGAAAGGGTTTGTTAAAGAACAATAGTAACACTGTGTATTCTTACTTTCCCCTATATTTAGTTGTCAAAGTATTTTAAACTAAAACTGAAACATACATTATATAAATAAATGTGTTATCTTTATTCCTTGTACATAAAAAAAACATTAAGTAATCAACATAGGCATCACATCTTTAGGTAATTGACGAGTATCCATCCATTTTGTAAAATAGTAAAAATAAGATAATATAAATCTGACTGAAATAATATCTTTTTGTAGTTGATAATTTTGAATGGGTTTAAATCGATGTTTGTGTTAATTAATGCCTCAAAATTATCTACTGGAAAAAAAATGTCTCGAGTCTTTTTATTAGGTAATGAAAATGATCAACATTTTGGATATATTGTATATTTTTAGTAAAGTATATAAGCTACGCCGCGACAAGAAAGATAAATGTTGAATAATTTTAATATTGTAGCTGACATAATATAGTTCTATTTTATCCTTTATTGTTAATTTTATAAAATAATGATTCCTGGATGTTACATAAAAAGTTCGTTACCTAAAAATTTGACTTACGTAAATTGAATGCAAAAAGACTGAAGTGTCACTGTAGGCTTTTTGCAAATTTAGAAGATTTTATATTCTGTTGTTTAACGGCGTTAAATCAAAATATGTTTTTTTTTCGTACCGATTAAGATTATATATATAAATAAATAAATAAATATCAATGTGTTTTATGAAGAGATTTTTTATTAATAAAATGTATTTAACAATAAAATTATAATTTAAAGAAATTGTTTTCATATTATGTACCTTACATGTATCGGCAAATTGCAAAAAAAAATCTGAAAGACGCGGTTTTTTTTAAGACAAAATTTGAACAATATTTCCAACGATATCTAGAGAGTCTCTAGACATAGAACTTAATTTCCTGAGGCTGTTTTGCTAAAAGCAAAAGTAAAAAAATATCTAACAATTTTCAAAAGTGAAGTGACTCTTGGTACTAAAAGCTAGCCAGAGTATCGAGGGTTGCCTTCAGAAGAAAATTTTTCTTTATGGTTGAAACGTCGTTCAATTTATTGCCAACCTATTTCGCTTTGTTTTTTCAAGTTTATTATTTTATTAACTAACATTTAAATAAAATCAGTATTGTCGGCACTTTATATATTACAAAAATATCAATTCATTTCATTGCTAATTTTGGGAGAATTGTATAGTGAAAGAACAAGGACATAATAATGTTAAAAAAAATCTTACCCAATATTTTTCGCTATACAATTCTCCTAAAATAAGTTATGAAATTCCTTGATATTTATTAAATATGTCAATTATTACCTAAAGAATATCGACCGCATATTCTATGGGTGATAATTGACATATTAAACAAATATTAAGGAATTTTATAAATTATTTTAGGAGAATTGTAGAGCGAAAAATATCGGGTAAGATTTTTTTTAACATTATTCTGTCATTGTTGTTTCAATATACAATTCTCCCAAAATTAGCAATGAAATAAATTGATATTTTTGTAATATATCAGATACTACCTAAATAATGTACCGACGATATTGATTTTTTTTAAATGTTAGTTATTAAAATAATAAACTCAAAAAATCAACGCGAAATAGGTTATAAGTTGGCAATAGATTGAAAGACGTTGAGAATGCAGCCTTCCCAGTAAAAGAAATTTTCATATTTAGTGGTAAGTTATTATCACCATCTTACTGATAGGCCTCAGGCTGAACGGAAACAGTAAAAGTACGAACAGTGTCAGCAAATCAAAGTATTAGTTAATCTTAGCTTACTTAAGTTGTTAGGGAACGTATAGCGAAGAACTTCGTATAATGGAATGAGAAAGATAGAGGGACATATTGAAACCACGGCAAGGGAGAGGAGAAAGTATTGGCTGAGCTAAGTTAAATTTATGAAAAGAAAACTCAACATCCGTTGACTTTGCTGTGCCATTTAAAAGGAACACGGCTTTAACAGTTTGGCCTTTACTACAAAGCATCGTGGCTGCGTAACTTATTGTTTCTCTGTGAACTAAGTTGCTTAACCATAGCACAGAGCCAGCTTTTTATAAAGTGAAGAATTTACAGGATAGCCAACTTTTAAAATTGTAAACATTTGTCAGCCGTGCATCAAACTTAAAAAGGGTAACATATTTTTGAAAATTACAGTATTTTCAATGAAAAACGCCAAATAAATAGGAAATCCTAATTCGTTTACCCTTAGTAGTGCATTAAAATTGAAATTTTACATAATCATTCAGAAATCAGCGAATAAATACTTTCCCTGATAACCCACTAAAAATGTGGGACTCTTCTATGTTTTTAAGCACTTTAACGCCGAAATTTTACGTTGCTTTAACAGGAACTTCTTCCCTTATTTCGGGCTTGATACTAATATTCGAGTGGTGGTACTTTCGAAAATATGGAACTTCATTTATTGAACAGGTATGTCTTAATAGTTCACCAGCTTTCAGCAGTTTTATGGTGTTAAACTATTCTTCCTAACGTAGGTTTTCCTGTTTGCTTGCTAAAGAGATACATACATTGCTGTACCATGCTAATAATTCTGAAATCTGTATGCCTTCATGTTCAGATGAAAATATTAATTTTATGTTTTCTGCACAATGTAGAAGGCTAATGAGAGTTCTAAGTAGAGAATATTATTTTAACTTTGACTTCCCCATATTGAGAATACAGAAAAACTGCAGGATATAAGTAAGTTAGCACTTTAATTTATTTATAGGTATCCATAAATCACATTAGTCCTTGGATTAGTGGAGACTACAGAGAAGACAATGCAAATAACTCCCAGCCAGTACAACCCCCAGTTCCTGAATGTAAAGTATGGCGAAATCCACTTAATTTGTATCGTGGTGCAGAGTACCAAAGGTTTTATTGGGCTACAAACAAGGAGCCATTGACCTATTATGATATGAATCTTTCAGCTCAGGATCATCAGACGTTTTTTACTTGTGAAGCAGATGCAGGTAAATAAAGAAATGTAAATTGCTCATCATTAATTCTAAACTTTTTCTCTTGGAATTGAGCTTTTAAACAATTTGAGACTCAACTTTAGGTAAAGCAGAATATGAAATAATGCAAACAGCATGGCGAGAAAGGAATCCACAGGTACGGCTTAAAGCAGCTCACAGTGCCCTGGAAAAAAATTCCGAATGTACTACAGCTTATATTCTATTGGCCGAAGAAGAAGCTACTACAATAACAGACGCGGAAAAAATTCTTAAACAAGCCCTTAAAGTAGCTGAAGGAAATTATAAAAAGTCTCAAGCTTTGCAGCATCAAGGGACACTTATGGAAGCCCAACACAGAAGGTAAACACAAAATTACAGTGTTTCTCTAATGTAACAAATATATTTCTGTAAAACTTTATTTATTTAGAAAAACCTGTGGCAACATGCAAAATTTTAATTTTAGAGATACAAATGTTCTGATTTACATTAAAAGGCGGCTAGCTATGTGTGCTAGAAAACTTGGCAAGCTCAAAGAAGCAGTTAAAATGTTCAGGGACTTGACGAAAGAAGTACCTCCCATTATGAATGTCTTAAATATCCACGAGAACCTTATTGAAGCTTTATTGGAGATGCAAGCCTATGCAGACGTTCAAGCTGTTTTGGCAAAGTATGATGATATTTCATTGCCGAAATCTGCGACTATATGTTATACTGCAGCTTTGCTTAAGGCCAGGTAGGTAGGAACAGTTATACCCGCTTTTATTTGACATAATATACCCAACCTGGAAAAGTTACAGTAGCCAGGGTTGGCAAATATCATGATATTTATATAAATATCCAAATTTGGATATTTATTTATATTTTTAAATTATTTCATCTGTTTTCTGTAAAGGTATATTTTAAAAATTCAAAATTACTTAATTTGATATAAACATATGTTATAAACCTGCGAATTTGCATTTCAATTTTATTCAATGATAGTTACTATCACAATAACAAGTTTTTTTTAGTACTCCTATGTTAGGAATGTAAAATGTAGATAAAAAATACTAGTTTATAAAAAATATGAACACATCATATATTTTTGCTTTTAACTATGGTTCAACTTAAAACCCAGAATTACTGGGCTTGTTAATTAAATCAAAATGAACCCAAACGGGATTTTTTATTTTTGGCATTGTAACATTTTTATTTCATAAAACAAACAGCAAAATATTGCTCCCTTCAATCAGAAATCGGAACTAAATAAAAATGCCACGCGGCAAAGAACAACAGGTGGTCAACGTCTTGGAAAGATAGGGATTCACCGCATCGTAAGCAGCATAATACGCTGTTGCCGGCTCAGCGGCCATTTCTGTAAATATTAATCGTTTGATATCCATAAACTTTTTAAATTGACTACTGCAAAGTATACCGAGTTAAGTTTACTGGCTGGCAAGATCAGGCTTGCCAATACTGTAGATAGAATATCTAGGTCGTATTGTTGAAATTTTTTTTTCAGGGCTGTGGCAGATAAATTTTCACCTGACGTTGCCAGTAAACGAGGCTTGAACAATGCTGAACTCCAAGCAGTTGAAGCTATTCACCGGGCGGTAGAGTTCAATCCGCATGTCCCAAAATATTTATTGGAAATGAAACCTCTAATTCTACCTCCAGAACATATTCTAAAAAGAGGGGACTCTGAAGCCCTTGCATACACATTCTTCCATTTGGCCCATTGGAAAGCAGTGGATGGAGCACTAAATTTGCTTCATTGCACATGGGAGGGAACATTTAGAATGTTACCGTATCCATTAGAAAGAGGTCACTTGTTCTATCCTTATCCAACCTGCACGGAATGCGCCGACAGAGAATTGCTCCCGACGTTCCATGAAGTTTCTGTGTACCCAAAGAAAGAACTACCGTTTTTTATCATTTTCACAGCAGGTTTGTGCTCTTTTACTGCATTACTAGCTCTCTTAACACACCAATACCCAGAACTTATGGGTGTTTTTGCAAAATCCGTAGTCAATTGGCTATCTTTACCTGTTTACTATGTCTACGAAAAAGTCGAAAATATCTTGCCACCAAATTTGTTACAACAGGTTATTCGAATCTAGGGCCTACTTTTCGTTATAATTTTAGTATTTTTGTTTGTATCTGATTACTTAATAAGAAATTACTGGTAATCGTTAAGCTTGATGAAGACGGTGTAATTCGGTAGACGGAGCAACTGAGGAAATCGGATCCAATAATAGTGTAAAATAATTAAATTATTAAAGATAAACTTTTATTTTGATGTTCCTTTTTCATAAAATTTTAAGGTTTTTTTAATCTTGATTTTATTATTCAGTCTGAAAATCGCGTTGTAACACATCACATACATAAGTTTCAATCCCACATACACGCCCCCTTCAATTTATATTAATTCTATGTCTCAATTAAAGTTAAAAGGCAATTAATGCAGGGTGTTATTTAAGTATGTGGCCAAACTACAAGGGGTTCTTCTTTAAGTGATTTTAAAAAGAAAAGTTTATATAAACATGGGTCCGAAAATGCATAGTTTTTACGATACAGGGTGTCAAACTTTAAAAAAAAAATCTGATGTTCGTAAATATCTCAATATTCTTTTATTTGATTTTGTTGAAATTTGGCTATTCTGTTTGTAATAACAATAGTTTAGCCTCATTTAGAGTAAAATTATTAAGTCCAGTGGCGTGCCCGAAGACAGTCGACTAATATTTTTGACAAAAAAATTGCGCGCCACTGGCTTTTTAAAATGATGTATTTTTTTCGAATTAAGCAACTACATATACAACTTTTTTATCTCCAGAGTTTTTTTTCGTATCTTGTCCCCGGAACAATAAGAGTAAAAAATTTAAACTACTTACCAAACTATTCGGATAACGTAATAATTTATTACTGCAATGTTTAATTATGTATTTAACAGAAAATAAGACGAAACTTATAATAGTTGCTTATTATTATTATTATCATTATTATTATTAGTATTTTATGTTAATATCTTTTATCGAAAACAGTTTTAATCTGTGCGAAAAAATTCAAGGAATAAAATAGTTAGCGGCCGATGTAATAGACTGTGTGCCGAAGCGGCACAAACCGCCGTGTGTGTCCTCGCCCTAAAGATATTTTTACTAAATTAAATGATTTACACAATTTTTTTTATTGATTTTATTAATTAATTAAACTTTCATTTTTTTAAATGTTTTTCGTTGTTTTTAATGGTTATTGTTTTACTATCAGTTTAAGATATGTATTTGGATTTATGAATCTATATTCTACTTTATCATTTTTAATCTTTAATATAAAAAAGCTGTATAAAACCCAGTTGCAATCGTGCATGGGTTTTTGCACAATTTTTACCAAGCTTAGTAATTATCGAGGTAATTATTATCTACGTTGATAACTTATTTTATAGTCCCTTTGGTTTGTCAGTGTGTTAAAGTCGGTTTGCCACGTGGTAAAAGAGATTGCGTTTTTGAATCTCTCTAAGTGTATGAGAAATAAATATGACATGTGAAACATGAAGGTTTGTTTTATTTATTAAAAATAAACATTGTTTTCGGAATTAGTTATTATATTAAGACAGCCTGTATAAACAAGAACATGTGTCACCGTCGAAGTATCTTCCAGGAATTACTGGTTCCCCAAACATTCTCATCCATTTTACATGCTGCTGATCGTTTGCAGCTAAAAATAAAGCGATAATAAAAGAAAGTCTACAATACAATTTATTGTTTTCGCACCTCACAATTTACTTTAAGCATAATTAATAAATTTTGCCTCTCTACTTTATGGTATACCGACCATAGACAATTAAGGTAAATTGTCTATGATACCGACTGAAAGCGCAGCGTTGTCTTACATCAGTAATGCGTTGTCTTACATCAGCTGATTACATTTAAAATAGCAAGGGAATTTTGATAAAACAAGACTACCATTCTAAGAGCTGATAAAAATAAATTTACACACAGCTTTAAGAGCACGGGTTTTTGCACTAATTCAATTTATTGTTTTATTATTGATTGATGTTTTGTGTATTAAAGATTTATTTATTTTTGTATTATATTTTATATTGGTTAAAAAATACTAATAACTCCAAATTACATCTCACTAAAATGCGCTCCCCCGACGTTGCTGTCTACATGACTTAGCCATGATTGTCAGCCGTTCTCATATATAGGGAAGGAACTAAATGCTCCGTAGAATAACTGTCATGAGCCCTCAGTGATGGGGGGAGGGACGTTTCACCCTGAAAATTGCAACCCGTTGATAAAAATAATAGATTTGACTCGAACAAGCAGAGAAAAATGTTGGACATTTATCCCACGATACACTAAAACCGGTATGTTTCTCCCACATTGTGATGTCACGTTTGGGCTTCCAGCGTGCTTTAACAAGTTAAATATATGGGGAATCGAGCAATAAGATTTTATTGTTTGAAGATTGGAGCAGTTTAAAACCCATAAATATGGGTAAATGCATTATTTTAGAATATAAATATATAGGACCCGTGATTAGTTCAAAAAAATCTGGAAAATACCATGTGTTATACCAAACATGTGTTAAGCAAGTTAAAAGATAAATTAAAGAAGCAAAACAGAAATTTTATTTCTTTTTGTAAAATAATTTTACAAAAAGAAATTTGGATAAATTCATGGTAACCCTTAAAAAACGTGGAAATTGGTTAATTCACTAATAAATAATAGTGAACAAAAGAAAGATGAAGTAACATCAATAATTTAATTGATTCAGCCGATACTAGGTGGAAATCCATAATAATAGTATTATGAGATACAGTAAAACAAAGTTGAACTTGTAAATTTCCACTATATTAGACAGAAAATGACATGTTTCGCTAACACTGTAGCTTCGTCAGATGACAATGATTTATAATATTTCATTGTCATCTGACGAAGCTACAGTGTTAGCGAAACATGTCATTTTCTGTCTAATATAGTGGAAATTTACAAGTTCAACTTTGTTTTACTGTATCTCATAATACTATTAACATCAATAATGCTTGACAATAGACAAATTACCTACTTGTGAAGAAAAAATGTGCAACTGTTTTAATCAATATTTGTCTTCAGTTGGTGAAAAATTATCTAGAAAAATAAAAGATATCCCATTAGATTTGTCCAATGAATTCAGTGCAGATATACCTATATCATTGCCTGATGTATTTCAAACCAATATAGAAGAAATAATAGATAAAATGGATTGTTCAAAAGCCCCAGGATGGGATGATATTGATGTGGCAACGATTAAAACTGTAAATGTGCATTAAGTGTGGTAATGTGTAAACTAGTAAATCATTCTCTAAAAACTGGTGAAGTGCCTTAAGGAATGAAGATTGATGACGTTAGACCAATTTTTAAGTCAGGCGATAAACAACTAAATAATTACCGGCCGATATCAGTGTTGCCAATAATGTCAAAGATTTTTGATTTGTTGATTAATTTACATTTAAATTCAATAATTTTTTTTTATCTAAATGGCAATATGGCTTTCGAGAATCAAGTGATACATATTCTGCAGCTGTTGATTTAATTTCAGAAATTCAAATGGCTTATGATAGAGGCCAGAAATCAGAAATGTACATTTGTTTCTCTAAACTTGAGGTAGGTATATCATTGCAAAGCTTTTGATACAGTAAATGTTTCTATTATTTTAAGAAAACTTGATATGATTGGTATTTCGGGTGTAGTTTTTGACTTGTTTAGAAACTATTTGAATAAGCGGAAACAAAAAGTTCGTATCAAAAATAAATATAGCAAATTTCTTAATATTAATTGTGGTGTTCCGCAAGGTTCGATTTTGGCTCCTTTATTTTTCCTTATTTATATTAATTCTATATTTAAATTAAAATTGAAAGGAAAAATTAGATTGTTTGCTGATGATACAACTATTTTATACATCGCTGATTGATATGAAATTATACAAAATTTTATAAATCATGATATGAAAATCATTGAATTATGGATGTGTAGTCATTAATTAACATTAAATTTGGAAAAATCCTCTTTTTTATGTATAGGAAAGAAACCTAATTTATACAGAAGTGATTTAAAATTAAAAGTCGGGCATTTAAACCAATCAAAAAAATTAAATTTTTGGGGTTGATAATCGATAAAGCTATTAATTATTGGAGTGAACACATTGAATATATTAAACAGAAAATAGTTGCACCAGTGGGGATTTTAAAAAAACTTAGTTTTTTGACTCCAAATTATATGTTACGTCCTATTTATCTTGCTATTATTCACTCTCATTTATAATATTTAACTCTAATATGGGGATCAACTTTTCAAAATTTGCTTAACCCTTTACAAGTGTTACAAAATAAAGCAATTAAAAATATATATTGCTTGGATAGACAATATTCAACTAAACTTTTATATAAAAATGTTAATATTATGTCAATTAAGGATAAATCACTTAATGCAAAATATTGTTTTTGTTCACCAAATTATATCAAAAAATAAACATTCAAATATAAAGTTCAATTACAGACGTGACGTACATGATCATTTAACTAGAACTGTTTTTAATATTGATTTACCTTTAATACACACTAGGGCAGGTCAGAACTCCATTTATTATCAAGGTTTAAAATTTTACAACGAAATACCCCAAGAATTAAAATTTTTAAATATAAAACGTTTTAAAATGATAACTAAGAAAATACTTTAAAAATGGGAAGCTAAATTTTAAACTAAAAAATATTTAAACGTGCACTTATTTTATTATTTATGATTATTTTCAAAATTATTTATAAATTATATCTAAACCATATTATTGGTTATATTATTTTATTAAAATAAATAATAATTGAATAATTTTATACATGTTTAAATATTTTTATTTTTTTATTGAATATTATCATTTTAAGTATTATTTTGATTTACCTTGTATTTTAATTAGTTATATTTAACAATTATATTTTTAAATGTTGTTATAAGTGGAGAATCCCGCATGAACATGAATTGTTTTTGGGATTTTATTTGGAATAAATAAATAATATAAATGTTATACACAAGCGGTCGAAATAAGGTGTGTTAAAGTTGAGTCTGAGGCATCAATGTTTGTGGAGCTACTGCTCGAGACTGTTTTATTAGAAGGAGATTTCTAAACCAAAATATAATGCCAATATTTAAAAATAAAGGGGGTATTACTGTTAAATCATGTCGAGACGTTGACATTTGTTTTAATATTTTGAGGTCAGTTTTGTTTGTCAAATCATGACAAGACGTCAACACCACCATTTAGGTTCGCAAATATTCGTTTTCACAATTTAGGTAGATTCTACCTCGATGGTTTTTACCTCGGACCAAGCACTCGTCTAGTGCTTGGTCTGAGGATTTTACGAACAGGAACGTCAAATAACCGATTTTTTAATAAAATGCGAAAATTTAATAAGAATATTAGATTGAATATAATATACTAAACTTATTTATTTAAAGACAAATATAACAATAAATAAAGGTGATACATGTTTAATAAATTCCTGTAAAAGTTTGATATTTGTAATTGCTGCTGCCGATCTATAGACATAATTACACCTGCATTTTCCTTGAAACCAAATGCCCTGAAGTTTTTTATAAACCATTTTATTCGGCAGGATAATCTCCCCCGATTGAGGAAATACGCTTCGAGGAGTTGACTCATCTGAACCTTAAAAAAAAAACGTTTTAGATCGTAGGCCAAGTTAAAGAGGTAGCGTCGGTAATAAAGGCTATTTTGCCCACACGTTAACGCTATAGATAGGACAATTTAAGCAGGTGCCTTCGCCTGCAATACTCAAAACTCCTGCGTAAATTTTCAGTGGTAGCCAATCCCGTCGGTATATTGTACCTACCTTCATATTGACACAACTTCTCATGGTTCTGACAATCATATACAATTATCTCTCCTTCATTAAGTTCGTACAATTTCGTTTTAAAATCCCGATCATCACGATCGTCCCGACTTAATAAATTCGTCACCTTTTTCAGTTCCTTTTCCAACAAATATCTTTCGAATGGTTTAAAGTATGAGCTGTACTTATTATTCGGAAGTATATCTTTATTTAACTTGTCAAGCATTAATTTTTGTTTCGCCTTGGACAGTAGAGTCAAAATCTCATCCAAACCAAACGTTTCTGTTGAGTTTTGCATTGAACATTTAATTTGTTGATGATTTCGGTATTCGGTGGGATTGTCATTACCAAAATGAACATTCATATTTTGTAAAAGGTTTTGAACAAACTCCGTTAGATTGTTTTTTAATATATAGTCTAGGCTCATGGTGGTAAAGAGGTACATTGGGATATCGACATGGTATCGTGAATAGGTATCGATGAGAACATTTTCGTTATGTTTTTCAAAAGCCTTATGTAGTTCTTCTATACCTAAGTAGTAAAATTTGATAATTTTTATTCACAAACAAGATAACAAACCCCGAACATTAAGTTATTTATTTTTGACAAATATGTTTTAAAATTATTTATAAATTGAACAGAAATTGTAATTAACCTAATATTCAAGATATTTTTATATATAGAAAAACTTAATGATAAGACATTTCAATAAATGGATAATATAGGAAAATAATGCGGGCAGTTCATATTTTACACCCTTTAAGGCAGCAAACCTAGTATTCAATAAATATAGTTTAAAAAAACTAAAAAACACGATTTAATAATTAATCAAACTAAAAAGCGGAAAATAAATAATATAGTTTAAAATAATTCTTGAAATTCCTAATATAGGCAGAAAATAATAATGAACGGTAAACATTAGTATTATTGTGAAAAAAGAGTGGGGTGCTCGATATACGAAAAATATGGCACAAAGCGACCCACGCTTTTTTTACAATAATACTAATGTAATAATAATAAATTCGTTCATTATTATTTTCTGCCTATATTAAGAATTTCAAGAATTATTTTAAACTATATTTAATTTTCGCTTTTTAGTTTGATTAATTATTAAAGCGTGTTTTTTAGTTTTTTTAAACTACAGGGTGTTTCATTAAGGTCGAAGAGCGGCCATATCTCGGAAACTACTGGGAATAGAAACTCAGGAAAAGAAAAATGATAATAAAAGTGGCCATGAGAAAATTCTGGAAATAATTTTCAAGTTCCGCATTTTGCCGCAAGAGGGCGTAATTGAAAAGTAAATTTTTAAATTTTACATAACTCCGAAAATTCCACATTAAGGTATATGTTTGATAACACCATTTTAAAGCTTGGACAATTATGCATCATTTTGGTCTTATGCTCATTGGCGTACCGACTTTAATAAGAGTGGGGGAAGCTGTTGAAAGTGTAATCATTTAAATCGCTGTAACTTATAAACGACTTATCCGATTTTAGCAAACTAAAGACTTTTTGGAAGAGAAATGTATGCACTTTGACCAATCGTATTTAGTTGTTCATAATAGTTCTCAAAAAAAATGCTAGAGGGCGCAATTTGCAATAACAATACATTTTTTGATTTTCCTCCGAAAAAATAAATCATACGGTATAATTATGATACCATAATCGAAAAGTAGATGAAATTTGCTAGAAAAAATATTAAAACCGCAGCTCGATATCTCCGTTCGTTTCTGAGTTATTGCCAAAATAATAATTTTTAACATAAATTGCGCCCTCTAGCAATTTTATTAGAAACTATATTGTACCATTAGATACGACAATTGAAGGTTCTTCCTAACAAGCTTAAATTTAGTAAAATCGGATAAGTCGTTTAGAAGTTACAGCGATTTTAATGTTTAAACTTTCAATAGCTTCTCCCACTCTTATCAAGTGAAACTGTAAACATTAAAATCGCTGTAACTTCTAAACGACTTAACCAATTTTACTAAATTTAAGCTTGTTTGGAAGAGAAAGGTAAGTACCTTTAATTGTCGTATCCAATGTACAAGATAGTTTCTAATAAAATTTCTAGAGGGCGCAATTTGTCTTAAAAATTATTGTTTTGGCAATAACTCTGAAACGAACGGAGATATCGAGCTGCGGTTTTAATATTTTTTCTAGCAAATTTCATCTCCTTCTCGATTATGGTATCATAATTATACCGTATGATTTATTTTTTCGGAGTAAAATCAAAAAATGTATTGTTATTGGAAATTGCGCCCTCTAGCATTTTTTTTTAGATTTATTATGGACAACTAAATACGACTGGTCAAAGTGCATACATTTCTCTTCCAAACAGTCTTTAGTTTGCTAAAATCGGATAATTCGTTTATAAGTTACAGCGATTTAAATGATTACACTTTCAACAGCTTCCCCCACTCTTATTAAAGTCGGTACGCCAATGAGCATAAGACCAAAATGATGCATAATTGTCCAAGCTTTAAAATGGTGTTATCAAACATATACCTTAATGTGGAATTTTTGGAGTTATGTAAAATTTAAAAATTGACTTTTCAATTACGCCCTCTTGCGGCAAAATGCGGAACTTGAAAATTATTTCCAGAATTTTCTCATGGCCACTTTTATTATCATTTTTCTTTTCCTGAGTTTCTATGCCCAGTAGTTTCCGAGATATGGCCGCTCTTCGACCTTAATGAAACACCCTGTATATTCATTTTCATTTCGTTTGAGTTATTGTTAAGAAAAAAATATTTTTTTGAGTAGATTGAGCTAGATTAGTAGATTATTGTATTGTCAACGGTTCTTGATAAGTCTACAAAATTTAAATTAAATCTGACCATTTAAAGTGGTTCAAAATTGGGCTCAAAGAAGTCGGTTACAAACAAACATACATACAAACCCGATCAAACGACAAAAATTTTCAAAATTTTTAAAAAAAATTTGTCAAAATTTTATTTTGACGGATATAATTTCTTTTAAAATTTTTCTTTATCCTTAGCGACAATATCTATACGACCCCACGTTTGTTTCATTACTATCGGTTATTGTAATAATTCTGACATATTGACAGGTGTCAAATTTTGACAAGAGAATTTTTTGCGTATTTTTTTGAACTTTCCACCGTCAAT
Organism: Polydrusus pterygomalis; assembly: GCA_963969555.1. NCBI lineage: Eukaryota > Metazoa > Arthropoda > Insecta > Coleoptera > Curculionidae > Polydrusus > Polydrusus pterygomalis. The sequence goes on along the minus strand of OZ018378.1, from coordinate 22,108,966 downwards.
ATACATACGACCTTACATTTTATTCATTAATATCATTTTTTTTAAATGATTTGTCATATTGACAGCAGTCAAATTTTGACAGGAGAATTTTTTGCTTATTTTTCCCGAAGTCTCCGCATCGAATACTATACGACCCCATAATTTGTTTCGGCAAAATCGCTTCTTCGTTTTATACCTGACAGCTGTCAAAATTTGACAGGAGAATTTTTTGCGTATTTTTTTCAACTTTCCATCGTCAATATATATACGACCTTATAGTTTTTTCACTAATTCCATTTTTTTTAAAACGCTTTGACATATTGACCGCTGTCAAATTTTAAAAGAATTTTTTGATTATTTTTCCCGTAGTCTCCACATCGAATACTATACGACCCCATAACTGGTTTCGTCAACATCGCTTCTTCGTTTTATACCTGACAGCTGTCAAAATTTGACAGGAGAATTTTTTGTGTGTTGATTATTGTATTGTCAGCGGTTCTTGATAAGTCTACAAAATTTAAATTAAATCTGACCTTTTAAAGTGGGTCAAAATCGGGTTCAAAGAAGTCGGTTGGGGACAAACAAACAAACAACTATACAGGTGAAGCCCTCGGGTGAAGCTAATAAAAGTATGTTAAAAAGGGTCTATACAGTTGCGTTGTAAGTTTGCGTATACATTAATAATTAATAAAAGTTTGGTGTAGCATTTCTTTAACCTTTTAAGAAAATTTTTTCGCATTCGCCATTTCGTTGTTTGATCAATATTTCGTTATTTCTTCGTTTTATTCAAAAATCGACCAAATAACCATTTTTGGAGTACAATTACCCACACTTTTACGTTAACGGGTATGTTATACCCTCAAAATTAGAATAACTTGACGTTTACGTTTAATTTATTTCAACCCACCTATTGCATTTTTACATACCTTCACATAAACTTGTTCTTACTGAATCACATTTTCCAAACGAACACTTTGAACAGGGGATTCCTTTTTCATACACCGAGGAACCAATTATATTACCCCTGGGTCCATAATTACAGACTAAACGGTGTAGGTATTTTGAATTTTCAGATGAGGAATTCGGATTCCTGAACGTCGACATACCACAGCCAAAATATCTCGTTTCGGCCCATACCAGTTGGGTGTATTGGCCAATGAGAAATTTGCCTCTTTGTATTCTAAAAAGTATAGATAAAAAAATCATTAAAAAGAAGAAATTTGGGAAAATCCAAAACATCTGTTTACGCATTGTCGATACGGTACATGACATAGAAATATATTATTGATTTGAGATGTATTCTTTAAAGAAGTCAAACTATCAAAGTTTGATATATCGAATAAAAAAAACTATCGATAATATCGACAGAAATGATACATTGTGGAATAAATTGTATATTACATCTATGTCCTTGCTTACCCTGCAAAATTTTCTATATCAGAAGGGAGCACATTTTGAACTTGTTTGTACCAATTTAGTATAAGAATTGCAATTTCTGGAATCTCCGTGGATGATGTCAATGCTGTTAAAATATTTTGTCCTACTTCAAAACGATCTAAAATAAATAAGGTATTATTCGTTTATATTTTTCTTTTGTGTATTCGCGGGACATTTTTTCGTAATATCGACTTGGATATGAATTATATACCGGGTCGCGGGGTGCACCGCCAGACCCATGTAAATTTTACTACCCTCAAAAAGTTAAAAAAAAAAGTCCTTGTAACGTTCTTAAAAATTAAATACTACTGTAATCCTAATCTTCTTCCAAATTTCTGGGAATGTATCTTGATTCCAAATTATCGTGGGAACCTCAACTGGATTATGTAGGCTCAAAATTGGCACAAGCTTACTTCGATATACTAAAGTTAAAACACAGTGCCTGTCCCTACTCAAATAACATCTTACTACGCATTAGCCTATCCTCACCTCAGCTATAATATTTTACTGTGGGGCAGTGGCGCACTCAGGATTCAATCATGGGAGGGGCACAAGCATAGACGGTTCTAGACCTTTTAGTTAGGGGGGCTGAAGCCGTAGGAAAAGGAAGCTCACCGCAGGTGCCGCCGGAGGCTAATCGCCGCGTAAAAATTTTGATTTTGATGAATCGTTGAAAAAATTACGCCCTCAGCGCCCTCTTGTGTTTGCTGGGTAGTAGATATATATAAAAATACAGGCAATATTTTTATAATTTAAAAGTTAAAAATCTTTGACACCAGTGGGATTTTATCCTAAATTTATGAAAAAATCTTTGCACAAATAAATTTATATAAAGCTATTTTTCTACCCACTTTTTTGGAAAAAACGTTAACAGCATCCTCCAACTTTACGTCAAGGCCTTTTTTCATCCTAAATCACATTGAGTTATTGGGTGCTAAATAAAAATCATTATTAGTTGTGTTAGTAGCAGTTTGGTAGCGAAGAAAAGAAAGCTTTTTATGAAAAAGTTAATTAATTAATAAATTAGTAAAATTACTGGAATTATGTAGATATATAGAATTTTTTGTATTGCCACATTTAAATTTGGGGGGCTAATCCGAGATTTGGGGGGGGGGGCTTAGCCCCCACCTAGAACCTTAATAAAAAAGGGTTGGGGGGGGGGGGGGGGATAATTAAACTGCTGCAAACTTTTTTTTTTTAAATATCTATAAATAATGCAAGCAAAATACACATTTACAAAACAAAATCCCACCTCCTGGGTCCTCTTTCTTTTAAAATACTTAAGACTTCATTGGTATCAATATGTACCTCCCTATGAATATTTAAATTTGCAAGGCCATTTAGCCGATTTTCTCCCATTGTATATTTTCTTAAATAAGATTTAAGCCTTCTCAAAGTTGAAAATGTTCGTTCTGCTGTAGCTGTCGACACCGGTAATGTTGAAAATATCTTAAGTATTTAAGTAAGTAGTATAAAAATATTTGGATACGCATCCACATTCATCATATTTATGGCATCAAGTGCGCTCTTTGGAATAGAAGGATGTCAATCCGGTCAATTGATGCCTCACTGGATTTAATAAATTTTTGGTACCATAGACGTAGCTCTGCTTCTAAGACATTCTTACTTAACTCATATCTTGGCGATAAAAGGACACCAAGTTATGAAAATTTTCTGGGAAAAACTGATGATTTCGATAATCGATCGAGTAGTCGCTACTTTATTAGTAAGCAAATAATAGAACTTGCGCTCAGTGCTAGACCGAGTGATGTCGGTTACATATTTCAACAATCGAGTACTCCAGTTTTGAGCTACTTGTTGGGGGGGGGGGGCACGTGCCCCAGTGCCCCCCCCCTTGTGTGCGCCACTGATGTGGGGACAAGCAGTAAACATAAACAGAGTATTTCAATAATTACGTTTTAGGAATTTTATCATCACACCTCCGCAGGCTTTAGCTGTAGAAGCAAGCAGCGGCCTATACCAACACAGATTTTGGATTAAACTCACCTGTTTTTCTGCATTCATCATGTTGAACATCTTCTTTGAGGCTAATGCACTGGTCGGCCCATCTTTGGGCAATTTCTGCTAGCTCATTATCCCATTGCTAAAAGCAATATTCTATTGAATTTAAGGATCCACTTTCGCTGTTGGATATTTTCTACCCAAAAACGACTAATCTTGTCGAATTTATTTCAAGATATAGTTGTTTATTAAGAATTACTGAAGTAGATTATCTATATCTATATATTCTTCTCTCTTTCTATATGTTTTCCACCTTTGTGCAATTTTAAAGTATGGCCATATACGGCGCTTCGACAGGCGCAACATAGGAAATAATAATTTGTATGCAGTTTATCCAAAGTTTTTTTTTTGTTTTCAGAATTGCCGTTTCCTGTTTCGTTTGTTAAAATTTCTATTTAAAAAAATAACAATAAATTTATATTTTTATACATTGTGACAGTGTTACATCTCAACAAAAAATAATGAAATAATACAAATCTAAATAAAATCCAAAAATTCCGATTTCAATAAAAATTAATCTAATTTACTTAAATAAAGAAAATCGTACTTATTTAAAACAAAAGTGATTTTTTTAAATCATGATTTTTGCGCTGGCTTCTATACCCCTCAAATAAACGAACTATATAAAATACATACATAGTGTTTCCTAATTGCGTACCGATATTTAATGATGTTGTTCATAACGCATCTTAATTATGTCCAACTAACAAAGTTCCCTTGACTTTTGTTGTCTGATGCACAGTTTTCGAGTAAAAAATTCAACGTTTATTACGTCATGCTCCTTTAGTAACAATATTGGATAATTTGTGAAAAAAAATTCTTAAAAAGGAAATGTTTACAACAGCCAATTAGAAAACCCCGTATTTTGGAATACAGAAAGTCTACATCTCTATTCGTATAGAAAGCTGAATGTAACAAAAAAAACTGTGTTTGTCCGTAAAAGAAAACGACTTCCAGATAAAGTGGGAGATTCAAATTTTCCACATAATATACAGGGTTAGTTGAAATAACGGGAACGGCTATTTTTCTTCAAAACTACCAAGGCTAAATCAATAAATTTTGGTAAAAAATTGAATTAAAAATTGACAATTGCGACGTTGCCAAATTTTTTGTTTTTCTGTAACTCAAGGAATGTTTTTTTTTTAAATGTAACACTACTTACTCTTTCTTTTATTGAATTCGATTCCTCCCATCAACGTTACCATTTCCTGATAGTACCAAATTTTTATCTCAAAAATAGTTTTATGGGAAAAAAAGTTAATTAGTTACAACTTTAAATAAATCCAATCTATTTCCATTTAAAAACGTTTCAAATAATGTGAAAAGGAAGGTTGGTAGATGGTAGACATAAATGTACCGTGCGTTCAATTTATCTTGATAACATTTTGATTCACTGTAACTTTTTTGTTTTTAAAGATATGAAAGTAAACAAAAAAACAAAATGTAGGGTTCGTTGCCAAGTTTTTTCCTAAGTTACATATAAAACAAAACACTATCAATTTTCTGACATACAAGTCTACCTTATGTTTTTTTAAATGGAACACCCTGTATATTATATATTATGTGTTTAATAGAGTACGTTATTCCGTTTACAATAATATAACACACTTTATATTTTAACCTACACGTTTTTGACATATTGGCAAAAATATGACGTATAACAAGAATACTAACATATTTGCAACAATAAAAAGGTCTAAAATTATTTAACTATTCTAAAAACTGCTCTATGTGACCACCATTTTGCTGAACACATTTTTCAACTACTCTAATTGTATGATTTCTGGCATTTAATAACATTTCTGGATTGTCTCTTAACTCATTGATTGCCGCTGAAATTCTTTGCCGAGGTTCCACGAGATTATAACAAGGAGTTCTGTACACGTTATTTTTTATGTGTCCCCAAAAGAAAAAATCCATTAATGTCAAGTCCGGGCTGTTGGGTGGCCAACCAATAGTTCCACCATTCCATATCCAACCCTTGGCATATTTCATGTTTGTTCTTCACTTAGTTTTTGGGTTTTACGAAATTTAAATGCCATATATTTATGTTCCTTCAAAACTGAGTGGATTGAACCGCGAGAAATACCTGTCTCTTGATATACTGTGGTAATAGAAGAAACTGGATGTGCTTTATAGAATCCTAATATGTTTGTCTTATTTTGTGCATTCAAAACACTATAATTCTGACATACCTTTTTAACATTTGACACGTTACCGTTTTCTTCAAATTTCTTTGCCAGCCTTGCGAATATCTGTTTCGAAGGAGCTTGGCGCTCTGGATAAACTCTAATATACTGACGACGCGCAGCGGTTGCACTTTTATTATTCAGAAAGTATATTTGAAGCATATTACTCCTTTCACCGGATGCTAAATTCGCGAAAACCCATTTTAATATTTATAACTGTCACAATAACTCCACAAACAATTGTTGTATTATATTACAATATGTCAAATATAAAAATATCTTTGTCACGGCACTCTTTGAGATAAAAATTTCATATTTTTGCCAATATGTCAAAAAAGTGTAGGTTAGAATATAAAGTCTGTTATATTATTGTAAACGGAATAACGTAATCTATTAAACACATATATAATATACAGGGTGTTCCATTTAAAAAAACATAAGGTAGATTTATATGTCAGAAAATTAATAGTGTTTTGTTTTATATGTAACTTAGGAAAAAACTTGGCAACCAAACCTACATTTTGTTTTTTTGTTTACCTTTATATCTTTAAAAACAAAAAAGTTACAGTGAATCAAAATGTTATCAAGATAAATTGAACACACGGTACCTGATAGTATCGATAACGATAATAACAACAAACAACTACTAACAATAACATACCTAGTAAAAATTACTTACATATTATCGGTTTCATAATCAAATTAATGTAGTCTACTATAATATGTAAGTAATTTTTACTAGCTACCCATACAGCACACTTCGTCCCAGGGACGTACATTTTATGTCCATTTTACGTCGGTACGTCCCGGGACCAATTACGGATGTACCATGTACGTACAAAAGTGTACGTACATAGTACCATACACTTTGTACGTACATTTTACGTACATTTTAGGGCTGCCCTCCCAAACGTCCAATTACGAAGGTACACTGTACGTACATAAGCATACGTACTACGGACGTATACCACTACCCTCTTTTATCGGCGACAGAGTGACAGCGAATAACACAACAACACGTAACAAAAAAGTTATTCATATTCAATGTTCGTGACGAACCGCGTTTGAAATCTTGCGTCACTCTTTTGAAACACTGCGTTTTGATTGGTCCACTTTGACAGATTAAACAAAATACGGCATAACTTCGATTTTATATTTTATTTTAGTAGTAGTATTTTATATCTATTTTCAGGTGCGTTCCACGCAAAAGGTGAATCGCGCGGGTTTGCACTACTCTCTTAAAACTATCCAAGATCCAAGTTATATAAATTAACATTTCGCTGTTTAAACTTCCCGCGAAAATTTAACGCATGCGTACAAATGAGAGCCAAAGTGGAATCCGTCATCCGTCATAAAAAAGATTTGGTTTTTTTATGGAATCCGTGGCGTAGTGTTCAACCAAACAAACCTATATTTATATTTTTCTTTGGTTCAACTGTGGGTTCAACCTATTTGTTCTGTGCCAGTGTGTGTGCCAGTGTTTTTCGTGGTGTTCCGAGGTTCTGAGGTGATTTCAAAGGTAAAAATTGAATTATTACCTACCAACTATATATAATGTGGCGCAGCAATGCTTCTAGTAAATATTACAAAAGGGCAAATGCTCAAATGAAGAGGTTTGAAAGGGCTTTTCAAGAGGCTCCGTACCCTAACAGCAGTAATATGCCACCTGCTTCAAATGAGGTATCTTTATTTCAAAGTCATCCTAATGATCAAAGTACCATTTGCCAGGCATCAGTTCTTGTTTCGCAGAACTCCGAAGATTCATCACTTGATGCCAATAGCGAGACCTATGCAGATAACTTATGTGTTGAATCCCAGGGTGGGGAAACCTCGGGGGAAACATCAGATGAATTAAATGATATTTCACCTAATGTGACACCTAGCACTGTAACTTTTGGGTTGCAGTCATTAAAAGCAACATCACTACAAAAAAATACAATAAAAACTAATTTAACTCAGTGGGCTTTGCAACACAACATAAGTCATGTTGCTATTAACGATCTCCTTAAAATACTCAGTCCGTACCACCCGAGTTTACCATTAGATTCTAGAAGTCTTCTTCATACTTCAAGAAAAATGCTTGACATAAAAGTTGTTTATCCTGGGCAGTACTACCATTTTGGTGTTAAAAAAGGGATTTGTAAATTATATTCAAAAGTTTCATTGCAAAAGCTATCCATAAATAAAACAATTGAACTTTTAGTTAACATTGATGGCTTAAACATATCGGACAGTTCAAGCAGCCAGCTGTATCCCATTTTAATAAGTATTTTTGGTCACAATCCGGTTGACGTTGTTGGTGTTTACCACGGTTTAGAAAAGCCAAAAGATGCCAATGAGTTTTTAGCCGATTTTGTTTCAGAAATTAAAACTATCATGACAGAGGGGATTATTTTCAAGGACATAAAGTATTCTGTTAAAATCAAGGCATTTGTGTGCGATGTCCCAGCAAAGTCTTTTATAAAATACATAAAAGGACATTCAGGATACTTTTCATGTTCAAAATGTCTCACTGAAGGTGAATATGTAAACAATAATGTCTGTTTTCCTGATATAAATTGTCCTTTAAGGACAGACGAACAGTTTAGAAATAAAATTCAAGAAGAGCATCATACTGGAACATCAATTTTGGAAAGTATTCCGGGACTTGATATGATAAAGTCATTTGCCCTTGATCCAATGCATCTTTTGTATCTTGGTGTTATGAAAAGATTACTTGTAAACTTGTGGATAGATGGAAAACCTCCAAATAAATTAGTTTTTAGGCAAATTAACTCTATATCAGAATCTCTTTTACTGCAAAAAGCTAATATTCCTTTTGAATTTAGTCGCAAACCTCGCAGCCTTAATGAATGTAAAAGGTGGAAAGCTACAGAATACAGTCAATTTTTGTTTTACACAGGTCCGGTATGTCTGAAAGGTGTCTTAAATACTGATCAGTATGTTCATTTTTTGTCTTTGCATGCAGCTTTAACCATGCTATCAACAGCAGATCTAACAAAAATTGATTATGCAGAAGAATTACTTAAGTGGTTTGTTCAAAGTTTTTCTGATTTATACAGTATTCAATATATGTCACACAACATTCACAATATGCTTCACTTAGTGGATGAAGTCCGAAATTTTGGGCCTTTGTATGCATTTAGTGCTTTTAAATTTGAAAATTTCATGAGAACATTTAAAAAACCTTTAAGAAAAAATGAAAAGCCATTACAGCAAATTATTAGGAGAAAAGAAGAAATTGACAATTTTGAATCCAAGTCATTTTCAAGTCAAAATATTTCTTACCCTGCTTTTAAGAAGCGGCATGAGGGGGGCATTATCTTAAACCAAAGTTATTTAGGAAACGAACAGTTTGCTGAAGTTTTATTTCAAGATTTTAAACTTTCAATTATGGCTCCTGACAATTGTTGTTCTTTAAAAGATGGCTCCATAGTTGTAATTAAAAATTTTATAAGAACAGGATCAGAACATTTTATTGTTGGAACTGAATATCAGTCAAAACAAAATTTTTACATTAAACCTTGTGAGTCCTCTCTCTTATCCATTTATGTAGTCGAACATGAAAGTGATTTGAAAATGTGGAATACCTATGAAATTGCATTTAAATATGTTAAACTTTCATACCAAACCACTGAAGTAGTTTTTCCATTGTTACACACAATATGTTAAATTATAGGGTATATATATTTATATAGGGTGATTTTATATTAACCAAAAAAAGAGAATTTTTTTCCTCAACTCAACCCAATATTAAAAATTTTTGGTACGCTTCTTGTTCTACCCATACATACTCAAAAATTCAAAATTTCAAATTTTTTTAAGGCGTATTCATTCTATCCCAAGGGGTATTTCACCCTTAGGAATATATTATTATGTACAAATTCATGTGTAAGAATAATGAGGACTTTTTTGGCATTTTTCAGCATTTTTTGGCATTATTTAGGGATATAATTGTGGGATTTTACTAGCATTTTCTGGCATTATTTTTTTAATTTTTACAAATTAATTTAAAAAACTATTAGTGTTCAGAAAATATTGAAATTTTGGATTTTTGAATGTAGGTACCAAAAATTATCAAAACTGATGAGTTGGTCTGCCAAACCTTTGGTTGATATAATATCAAATGACCCATCTTTAAAACAATCTATTGTTCGCTTTTGTACTAATAATATAGTTTTTTTTTATTTGTTTAAACACAGACGGGGGAAACCCCATTAAAATTAATGTAATTACATTTTGTAATAAATGTTTTTACAAAGGTCAAAACTAAATAATGTACTGCCACTGCCATTGCAGGTACTTACCAAATAAAATAAAAATGCTAACTTCTAACATTAGTAATTATAACTAATTTTTGGAGAGAAATAATGGATGACAAATCGTGGACTGTGGTACATTTTGAAAAGGACAATACAGTTGAAGCTGTGCCATCAGCTTGGATAATTGATAATGAAAAGTGCCTTTGGCCACCTGCCACATGGACAGCAGAAAAAATATTAAATGCCATAAAGAATTGCCATACAGATACACACTGGCAAGATTTTGCTGTAAAAACTTTTCGTAATGCAATATACAGTAAGTTTTCTTCTGTATTCTAATCATTATATCTTACATACAGCTAGTTTCAGAAAAATTACTTACAACATTGATGTTTTTACTGTCAAAACATAGAGTAAGCTTTAGATTTTTTTGACAAATCGTAACTATTCTTGAAAAAGTCAGGGGGCATTCCCTCAGAAAGGTAATGGTAGCAGCAGGCCGACCTTTTCAAAATTTTTTTATTTGACCTGCATAATTCCTTTTTTGTATCTTTTAATTCCTGGCTCGTAACTATTCTTTTTGAAACCAGCTGTACACTGTTACTTTAAGGATAATATTCTACTATTTTAGTAGCCTCTAATATAGGTTACTACAAATGATAACATAGCTATAATAACATTTTGTTCAACTGTTTTGTTTTATTTTAATTGTTTTTTTAGGTAACTATGAAAAAGCTCGAAACAAGGCAAAAAAAGCTGAATCCGATAGCGACTTAAGCACAACTGATGTGGAACAGGGAAAAAGAAAGAGAAGGCGGCCGAAAATAAATTATTCATCTGATAATGATGATGAAGATAATAATTTGCTGTCTTTTGTTAAAGAACCCCGTAAGTAATATCTACTTTTGATCAGACAGTTGACATTTTTTCAAAGAAAATAATTTTAAATCATTGTAATTATAAAAGTCACAAAGGACTTACATTTTTTTTAAATAGTGACAATTTTAGAAGGGTCTTCGGAAAGTTTAAGAGCACAACTTGGTTTATAAGTACTTAATAATATTTTTTTTCAGCACAATACAATTCAAAAGCAAAACACAAGAGATCCCTATTAAGAGGTAGGTAACTTTCTTACTTTTTATAATTCAAAGCTCAGCAAAGCTGTATGTACATTTCTTTATTTTTAAATTTGTTTTAGAAGCCTATAAAAGCACATCAACGCCAAAAAGTACTCCAAAACAAACAAAACTTTTTAGCCCTTACAATGAAGCTGAAGAACCAGGAGAAGGTGGTTCAAAAGGTTTGTATTTCAAACTGTATTGTTACTTCCAGTCTGTTTCACATTATTTACTGTTTACTTTTACCAGCTTATTACATTAATTTTTTATATTTTAGAATTTGAGCAAGATGCCTATGAACTTAATACTAACAATGCTAGAGCTGATCCAAAGGGTTTGTATGACTTTTGCCTGTTAAAATTTACAGAATTAAAAGCATTCCAAAATAAGTCCTTTAGTAGACTTTAGAGACTTTAGTAGTCCTTAAAAGACCTTAAATTTGTATAGTATATTTTTTTAGGTTCATTAGAAACGCTCGACAAAAAGACATCAAATAAGGCCCAACTCAATCACCAGAATGGTCTACCCTGTAACTGTGGCAGGTGTTGCCCATATCAAAGTAAGTGTTTATCTTGTTATTCAAAGATTTAGGAGGGGTTAAGGGTAAAGGTTTTTGCAACTTAAAATATTGGTCCTGATTTACTCGAAACAGGCTTTTTGATTATATATTATTTTTTTTAGCCAAGATGTTAAATCAAATCCTGAAGGAACAGATTAAAATAAAAGAGGCTTTAAAGGACATTGCTCAAAACAATGCCAATCATACGGTAAAAATTACGTCTCCTCTAACGAAACAAAGCACATTTGCAGATTTTCAGCTTCCAATAAATAAAGATGGAGACCTCCAAAGTTTTAACGAATTTTTGAAGGACGAAAATAATTTGGAAAAAAGTGTAAGTACTAAACCGTGGGAACCTAGATAACGTAAGAATATTTCTATCGTTTTTTTTTAATTGCACTTATTTACAATGTAAAAGATGTTAACAACATTTCGTATCTTTTAGATTCGCGAACTTTCGAGAATAGGGGGATCAGACAACAACGATTTTATCAAGAGATGTTTGGCGTTCCTAATCTCCAGCCAATTGGCTTGTAAGTACAGCTGGCTAGGACGGCGAAAAAAAGCAGGCTTTAAAGAAAATTATGGCCAGATCGTAAGCCTAATTGTTGGTAAGTTTTAAGAGTAAGAAAGTGGTTCGAGTTTTTAATACTCCTGTTTTTGAAAGATTTCTTTCAAAAAACTCTGTATTTGCATACCACCACTGTCACGTAGATTTAATTTCTTACAAGTTTTTTTTTAATTAAGTAAATTAATTTTCGAATATTCTGTTAGTAGTCAGTGCATAAAGTAAACACATAATCTGTGTAAATGGCTGCCAACATTTTTTGCAAAATTCATTAACTTCTATTGTCCTGGAGACTTAAGTGAGTCGCCATGGTTTTTGTGAATGTCGACTTTAACTTAACATTGCTATTGTAGACTGGGCATTGATCCTTGTTGGATGTTGAAGTCTTAGTATAAAAAAACTTTTTGAAACTCCTGGAGACTTAAGGTATTATTTAATTTAGCCCAAATTTAATTTTAGAATCGGCAGAAAACACCAAAAAAGCAAAAGACCGAAAAGAGAGTGAAGAATTAATCAAGGCTTGGTTCAGAAGAGCAGCTGAACGTAATAGAAGGTCGCACGGAGAAGCACCAGAACATGTAAGTAATGGGTTAGGTGTGGTGTGCTTTTAGCGGTCCATATCAACAGGTATGGAAGGCTTATAGGCATCGTTAAAAAAGGGTTATATATCTAGTCTCAAAATGAGTTATTTGGAAAAAAAAACCTAATTTAATAAAAACCAAATTTTGTGATGGTGTCTGTTTGTCTGTCCGTCTGTAACACGGTAACTCAAAAACCGATAAACCGATTTTAACCAAATTTCACACAAAAATTCTGTGGGATCTGTAAGGCCATTAGTTTTTGGTGGGGGTTGGGGGTTTGTAAGGGGAAAGAACGGAGGTTGAATTATAAAAAAAATAACTCCAGAACCACAACAGTTAGCGAAACGCGGTTTTCAAATTTATATTGACAATAATTACATTTCCAACAAAATTTTTCATAATGTCAAAGTTTGTCAGAGCCGAAGTTTTTTTAAGTTATGTGTATAATATTGTATATGGACGGCTATACATGGCTGCTAGCATCAATATTTGTGTTCTGACGGTTCTACAGAATGTTTCATATTATTGAAAACAGGTTTTTTCTTCTGTTTTTAGGTAGATGTTCCTGCCTAAAATTCTAGATTAGCATTAGATTTAGATGAATGCTAAGGAATTTATTTACCACAGGGTATACTTAATTAAGTAGGTAGATACTTCTAGTCTATCTTCAGAATATGCAATGATATACAGCAACAGACCCATCGGCCACGCCGCTTACTGTTGCTAAAGTGATAATAATAATAATATTTTTTAGAACTTAGTTTTATTACTTGTACTTTTAGTAAAGTACGTTTTTTTGTTACAATGTTATTATTATGACTGTTCGTTTTTCTGTTAATACATAGTGCAATTTAGCATAATTGTGTATAATTATGTACCTGCTCGTTTTGTATTTTTCAAGTGTTTCCGCTTTGATTTTTTTTAACTTTTAAAATTTTAGTTGTTTGTTATTGAATTATTAATCTCTAGTTTGTTTACATTCATCATTTTGTGAGGGCCCGGACGTTCACTAAGTATTTTTTAAGAGTAAACTATTGTAGTGGATTCTATAAGTATTTTGTCCATAGACTTAAAAAACGATTTCTTTATGTTAATAAATATTTTTAAACTGACTTATTCAACAATTTCTAATTAACGTACCATATAAATGTACGTACAAAAGGCGTATATAGTAAGTACTTTATTACATCCCAGAGACGTACCAATGCGGTTGAAAAATGGACGTCCATTGTACGTACATCGTATGTACCTTCGTACGTACCTTTGATCATTACAATGTACGTACCTGACATGTACGTACATATTACGTACATAGTACGTACTTTTCCACATCCCAGGGACGTACCAGGGACGTACATAGCGTTGGAAAATGTACGTCGCCAGTATGTACATAGTACATACCTGTACGTACTTGTACGTACCAGGGACGTGACGTACGTCCGCAGCATTACGTACCATGTACGTACCTAGTACGTACCGTGGCTGTATGGGTATGTTATTGTTAGTAGTTTTGTTTGTTGTCATTATCGTTATCGATACTATTAGGTACATTATGTCTACCAACCTTCCTTTTCACATTATTTGAAACGTTTTAAAATGGAAATAGATTGGATTTTTTTAGAGTTAGAGTTGTAACTAATTAACTTTTTTTCCCATAGAACTGTTTGAGATAAAAATTTGATACTATCAGGAATCGAATTCAATAAAAAAAAGAGTAGTGTTACGTTTGAAAAAAATACATTCCTTGAGTTACAGAAAAACTAAAAATCTGGCAACGTCGCAATTGTCAATTTTCAATTCAATTTTTTAAGTCATCCACCTGTACCCAAATTGCATTGATTTAGCCAAGGTAGTTTTAAGGAAAATTAGGCGTTCCGGTTATTTCAACTAACCCTGTATATATAATGTAATATAATTCTTCACAAAATGATGGTGGAATTGTCAAAGGGTGGTCGGCAGCGAAGCTGCGCCATATGGGAACCGTCGCGAGTCGATAGTACTAGAAAGCACGGCCCTGAGAACCGGGCGGGACCTGCTTATAGTCTCAGTATATTCTTTAAAAAATGTTATAGTATGTGCTGTTGTTTTCACCAAGCTATTCATGTTCGCGGCCGATGGTTGCTTTCCCAACGGCCCCTTCGTTTCTTGACCAGACGCTACGTGATTCCTGATGTCATTGTGCACATCAGCAATATATTTCTTTACAGTAGTTGTGAATTCAGGCTTTTTGTATTCTACACATCTATCAGCCGGTCCTTCCTAAAATACAAACCGTACCAAAAATAATTATGATTTTAATAGAAATATATTTTACTTACCGCATATCTACAAAGAGTATGGCTACCCCTTTTACACAATTTGCAGTAGTTTACAGCCACATCCAACGTTATAGCGCTTTGAAGACAAACTATAAAAGCTAATATTCTTGTAATTGTCATATTTTTCAAGCAGGGTTTTGACAAAAACCTTAAATTGACAACACGTCGGAACGACAGTTGTCATAGTAGAAAATGGGTCGATTCACACATATGGTCAGTCAACCGTGCAAAATGTATTATTTACAAGTTAGGCTGGCTGAAAACGTTTGATTTACCAATTAGATAGAGCGCAGACGCCCGATTCGGCACCGAACCGTACGTACGATCCGAATGTACGGGCTTAGCTGCTTAGGTTAATAATCGGATGCGGCTATCCGACGACGAAGTCTCTATATTTTTGTTGGGTTTCCTTTTGTTATGATGCAGCGCAAACGTTAAATCATTTCATACGGTTTTTGCGCGAATGTGAATTTTGTAACGTTCGAATATAATCATCCAAAAATAAGCGAATGTATGCGGGGCTTGTTCGGTCTCGAAATCTGATTCGGTAATAACCTGATCGGATACCGTGTGTCTGCGGCCCCAGCCTTAGTATTTGCCATATAGTCTTCTCGATTGTACAGGAGTGAGTGAGACTTTCCACTTGTCAAGACGTTGACATTCGTGTTATTTTGAGGTTAGTTTTATGACGTTGACATCCATATCTTTTTAGGTTAGTTTTGTTTGTCAAATCATGAAAAGAAGTAAAAAATATCAACTGACTGTCCCTTGTTTTTTTACTGAACAGGCCTGTATTCTGTTTCACTCACTACTAACACTACTCCTTACGTCCCATAATGCCTTGGTATTTGCTTGTACACAGAAATGCAGAGAGCTGCAAAGAAACCCTGCTGCAAAGTAGCACAGAATAGTAATTTACGTTACAAGACCGGAAAGTAGTGTTTTCTAGGTCGAGACAAGCATTTCCAGGGCGAGCCGTAGGCGAGTCCTGGAAGCTTGGAGAGACCTGGAAAACACTAATTTTCGGTTGCGTGACGTACAATCTTTTTTTTAAGACCGACACTTCGAAATACTTCCATTAAATTATTTTATATTATTTTTAAATACGTTGTATGACTTCTCGTGTCGGGCTTTTGATTTTACTGGCAATATAACGTAAGTCGCTTTCCTTGCTGCTTCCAAAATTTCTTCTGAAATCTCATTTTCCGTGTCGGATAATTCAAAATCTGAATTCATGTTGTTAAATTTGCGAACTCGCGAAACAAGTTTGACATAAACAACAAATTAAAAATCAACGAACTGTCACTCGACAATACATCGAAATGTTGTTGTCATAGTAACGAAATCAAGGTAGCTTGTATTATCAAAGAGCGATTGGAAAAACAAAAAACAGGGACCGGAAAAATCTTTTCCGGTCTTGCGATCGGAAAAAGGTTATTTTCTAGGCGAAAAATGGTCCAGAAAGTGTATATTTTCTGGTCGGTTTAAAAAAAAACCTTTTGCCGGTCCCGCGCGTCCATTTTCCTGTCTTGATGGACAAAACGTCATTTTCTGGACGAAAAATTGTCCAGAAAGTGTATATTTTTTGGTCGCCTACGGCTCGCCCTGAAAATTCTTGTCTCGACCTAAAAAACACTACTTTCCGGTCTTGTAACGTAAATTACTATTTAAGCCAAAATGTGGTTTTTATTCCACTTTTCGGACAAATATATACCGTGTGCGTTTGTAATAAATTCGGTAAATCCAGTAGTTTTTTTTTTGGAAAAATGCTTGGGCACGGTTAGTAACATTTTAAGTTTGGGTTTTTTTATAAAAAAAATAATACAGTGTGTCCCAAATTAGAGATATGACCATATCAATAATTATAATTTTTTAAATGGCAACCCTAGTTTTTTATCGACTATTTTCAAAGTGCATATGAGGAGAAAGTACCAATTAATTATTATTCCTATACAGTGCGTATTAGTTTTTGCACTTAGGTAAATAAAACTAATTATTATTGACAATAAATAATGCTTGTATTATTTTAAATGATTGTGTTCCAGAGATTAACAAGTCCAGTTCAACGAAAGTAAATTTTACAACGACTCGACGACTACTTTTAACTTTTACGGTTTAATTCAAACTTTCAACTACTTCTCAATTTTAGTTTTAATATGACCATGACTGGGTACACCCACACCATGACTTTTCATATGTTTTTTTAAACTTGTGGAGTCATAATATCCAAGTCCACATACTGAACAGATAAAGGGTGTCTCTCCCGTATGGATTCTGGTGTGAACCTAAAAATTTTATTACCTTGTTAATTGAATTTGGAATTTTGTCGAAAACCTGATAAAAAGGGTAGGTATTAAAAATTCGACGTTCGTAAACGGTAAGAAATACAGCAAATGTTAAATTAACCTTTTCTATATCTTTTTCCTTTTATGAGATCCCAATGTTCAACATCGAATTAAATAGGGATATTTTTTAAAAGTCGTCATTGTATAGCTTTAAATTATTTTTAAAAAAATTATCATGCGTTAGTACATTAAAAAATTCAGTATCTTATTTCTATTTGGGGTTCAGCCAATTCGATAATACTCGAAACCTTTAAAGAACTTAAAAAATAAAATTATTAAATGTATTCATATATTTCCACACTTAGAACCAACAACAAATTTATATAAACCGAATAAATACCTAGATGTATAAAATAATTTATATAATTTAAAAATTTGCATATTCATCATTATTTACTTTTAGACAAAAAATGTCTAACATAACGTTTACAAAAGTTCACGATCTTCACAGACATGATACTAGACAAACTAATTTTTTACAAACTATTAAAATAAACAGTAACTTTGAAAAACGGTCATTGTTATATAATGGATTAATATTATGTAATATTTTACCCAAAAATATTAAAACATTAAAAACTAAGTACCCTTATATTTAAATTTTATTTAAAAAAATATTTCCTAGTATGATTTTCATTAATCAAACGTTTATACAAAACAAATATTTTTTTTTTAACTGTCTTTTTATATACCGGGTGTTTCTCAAAAGACTTTCACCCCTTTAACTTTTCTGTATTTAAGATATTAAAATAAAATTTTGAGATTATGCATAAGAGATGAGTCATTTATTGGCATAATTTTCAATTTATTAGCACTTCCGGTTTGACTGGAAGTGACCTTGACTTTGGTATTTTAAATGGGACATCTTGTATATTTTTACTTATTGGGATTCAGCATAACATTCTGAGTAAAACCTCACTTGTAATTTTTTTGACGTGTTATAACATTTTTATGTTTATTTTTAATCTAGTCGAGTATTCTAGAGCGCTACAAATTAATTATATCTGTTAATTTATAGTCAAGTAGTATATGAAAATTAAAATAATGTCATAATAATTGACTCTTTAAGTTTGACAAGCGTTTAAAAAATGAAATTTTGTTTTCTTGACGTTTACTCCATTTTTCCAAGTGGAACCATGGTAGTTCACTAGGATATTTAAAACGATCATTTTTTTCCCCAACAATTTAATACCATACACTCCTATGCTATTTTAAAATTGACACTGAAAAATTTGCCTTAAATCCCAATCGAAAATTTAAAAGCGTTATGGATTATTGCCACCCTCTCTTTCCTAAAGAAATATAAAGGCGGCTTTGAAAAACAATGGAATGGTTTTGAAAAGCTATATGGTTTTAATTTAAAGTCATTAGTTTATAAAACATACAATCTTGCGGCTTCAGAAGAATTTTTCTGGTCACTCCAAAAATTAGGAGCATATCAATTTGTTCATTTCTAGTAAAACTAACCATTTTATCTGATTTACGCATCACTTACCGTTAAATTGCTTTTTAAAGCAAATGATTTCCCACAAAAATTACACACAAATGGCTTCTCCCCACTATGTACTCTCATATGGACTTTCAAGTGGCCCGATTGGGTAAACAACTTGGCACATAATTCACACTGATATGGCTTTTCTCCTGAATGTACTAGTTGGTGGTTGGTATAGGCGCTTCTTTGTCGAAATTTTTTTCCGCAAGCACCGCATTCGTACGGTCTGTCGCCCGTGTGGGTTCTTGTGTGGGATTCCAACTGCGCTTTTGTAACAAAACCTAAAAACGGATTGCCAGTAGTAAGAGTTTGATAAGAAGCTAGATTAAATTCCCCTACAAAACAATGCTGTTGGGTTGGTATAATGAGCTAAAACAATCTGTGACTATACAGTGTCCGCAAGAAAGTTCGCATCAAATGGGATTTTTTTTTATTATTAGGTATAGGTAAAAATTAAAAAAGCAGTTAGTTTTTGCTTACCTAAAAACCAAAAATGACGTATACTGAAGCAGCTGCACGACTTGCGTTACCTGTCAAATTTGACATTTTTAATAAAATAGGTTCAAAAATGCCATTATTTATCAAAATATCGAAAAACTTTATTTGAGAAAGTTGGTTATTTGGGCATTTTTAGTCTCTATACGAAATTTTGACAGTCTAATACAATTTTTATTTTTTGCCAGGTTTTTGAAAATTTTGATCAACCCTCGTAGATTAACTTTTATACATCGATGTAAAACCATTTGCCTTTACTTCATTTGTAATATTAATGCAATTTTGTGTAAAATTTTTGTTTCCTATTATTTATTTTGCTTCAAAAACTGAAATTGTTATTGATCAGTATGTAATGTTTGATGCAAAGTTTATCTAATTACATCAGTTTTGCCAAAACCGACGTTTCTTATTTCTCCTAAGTTAGTAAACAGATGTACAAAAAGAAAATATTGGAAGCTTTCGTTGAAATTTTACTTAATTAATATTAAATTAAATTAATTATATTAAACTATATTTTTGTTGAATAAAATGTTTCGAGCGACTAATATATATTTTTTTTAATCCAATATTAATTAAGTAAAATTTCAACGAAAGCTTCCTAATATTTTCTTTTTGTACATCTGTTTACTAACTTAAGAAAAATAGGAAACGTCGGTTTTGGCAAAACTGATGTAATTAGATAAACTTTGCATCAAACATTACATACTGATCAATAACAATTTCAGTTTTTGAAGCAAAACAAATAATAGGAAACAAAAATTTTACACAAAATTGCATTAAGATTACAAATGAAGTAAAGGCAAATGGTTTTACATCGATGTATAAAAGTTAATCTACGAGGGTTGATCAAAATTTTCAAGAACCTGGCAAAAAATAAAAATTGTATTAGACAGTCAAAATTTCGGACAGAGACTAAAAATGCCTAAATAAACAACTTTTTCGAATAAAGTTTTTCGATATTTTGTTAAATAAGGGCATTTTTGAACTTATTTTATTAAAAATGTCAAATTTGACAGGTAACGCAAGTCGTGCAGCTGCTTCAGTATACGTCATTTTTGGTTTTTAGGTAAGCAAAAACTAACTGCCTTTTCAATTTTTACCTATACCTAATAATAAAAAAAAATCCCATTTGATGCGGACACTGTATACCTACAAAAAACTAAATTTTGCTTGAAAAACAATTGTTATATAAAATATAAAAGTACCTTTTCCACATTCATAACACAAAAACTTTTTTTCTCTGGGCTCTTCCTGGTGTAGTGCTAAATGATTTGCTAAACCTCCTCTACTAGCGAAAATTTTATTGCAGTCTTTACACTCTAACTGTAAATAAAGCTTTGTATCATCTGATTTATCCACTTCCCCGTTTATTAATTTGTGCCGATAAACATGGATAAAATGATTGGCATATCTCTTGAATCCTTTTCCACAGTACATACAAATATAAGGGTTGTGGCCTGTGTGTATATTCATATGTTCATTTCTAACATGAGCCCTTGAAAATGCTAAAATGAAAAAAAATATGGCTACCTACTAAGTATGTAATTTATACACCTACAAAACTAGACTTTTTTATGGGTACACGTAAAACAATTGTTTACAATGATCCACCTACAACTGCTAATAAAATGCAGCAAAGGATAAGAGACGTGTTTGCCAGCATTTCCCCTGAAATGTTAAGGGAAGTAAATAGATCTTTTGGAAAGCGTGTTGGCTTGTGCACAGAACAAAATGAAAGACATTTTGAACAATTACTGTAGTTTTCAATTACTAGTCTAGTCGCCTACGCTTAATTTTAAAAATAAACTCTGTTTAGTATGTGCTAGTATGTAGCTGATCTTATTTAAGCTATGTAATTGGTGATATCTAAACTTAAACTAATATAATTTACTTATTTTGTTACTATGGTTGATACAAATAAACATAGATGTATAATTTTTTGTTTAGTAAAGGTCCAAGTCTAATAGTTACTTACTAGCCATAAGTAAAACTAAAAACCTAGACTGGTAGTAGCCCTGTACCCACCTAAATGATGGATTTGAATTTAAAAATCAATTAGGAAGCGCGTAGGCATTGTCTGGAACTCATTATGCTCTACAAGATTGTCAATGGTTTATTCGACACGCCGAAATCACTGGGGTTCCTTAGTTTTAATGCACACGTTTACCAAACACATAACAGAGACGAATTTAAACCCGCTTTTCACCGGACAAACCATGGAATTAACAATTCCATGTCCAGAATCCATAAGAGATTTAATACTGTTGCTAGTGTCTTGGATTTATCAATACCAATAAGTTTTTAAATAATTTTGTACTTTTATTATCAAAATGAATTTTTTCCGTGTACAAATAAATAAATAAGTTAGTAATAAAGGTAATTAAAACTTACACTATACCTTTTCCACAAACTTCACACTTAAATGGTTTTACACCCTCATGAATTAAAACATGTCTTTTTAAATTCTGCTGAAACCTAAATTTCTTTCCACATTCATTGCATTCAAAGGGCGTTTCTTTAGTATGACTTCTCATGTGGGTCACCAACTTATGTTGCTTATTAAAAGCTTTGTTACACAGAGAACACTTATAGTCTTTAGGTTGGCAACCAGGGGTATCTTTGTAATGAGCATACAGGTCTTTCTTACTTCTGAATGTGGCCCCACAGGTACAGGTTAGTAGTGTTGGTTTTGGCTTGCATTTCTGAAAAATACATAAAATAAAATCCTTCTTGAAACATATTTTCTGCATGCCCTTACCTGTGACTCGCTGTAGTGCTTATTGAGCTGGCTTTTTCTGACAACATTTTTCGGACTGATTTTACGATGTAATTTGGAACTTGGTTCACAACCCAAAGATTTCTTGTGGTGGTCCGATAGTAATTTTAAACTCAAAAAAGGTTTATTGCAACTGGTACACTTATGACCTTTCTTAGTACATTTTCTAATAATTTTTCTATTATGTCCAGCTTTTTTAACTGCATTCTTAATAATCATATTTGTTTCTTGATCACTGCCATAACTATTTCTTTCATTTTCATTTTTAGCTGTTGACTTTTCAAAAATTGCTTTTAAAATATCAGCATTAGCTTTAGATTTTTCTATAAAGGTTGAAAAGTCTTTAAAAATTTGTGTACATGTTAGACAGATTTTCTGAGGTAACATATTGTTAGGCTAAAAAACAACTGCGTAAGTGGTTTGAATACCTATTACACATACTGATTGCCCAACTTATTTTATTAGAGCTGTTTTAAGAAGTAGGTATAAATAAAACTGGTCATAACAAAGGGCTTATATGAACTCCCTATAAAATAAGGTGTTACATTACCTACTTACTTCTATTTTTGTGATTATCCTAAATAAATCTACACTAGGAATTTCAGAAATAGGTTCCAATTCAATCGATTGAATTAAACAAAAACGGCAAAGCAGTGGAAACGTATCTATAGTTATCTTCAAATCCATATTCCATTTAAATTTACAAAAATTAGCAGAAAATTAAAATATTTCTGAACTTTATTATTTGTTTTTGTTTACCAATCCAATAACCATAAATAACAATTTTCTTTACTGTTTATACAAACATAACCTTAAATTATTTTCTCTCTTATCTCTTGACATATTACACAGAGGAAAGAAATTCCTTGCCGATTTTCTGCCAGTAAACTAGATCTTTTCTTTTGCTTCTTTTATCTTTACTTGCTTCAATTGTCTAAAGGAACGCCTCGAGCAGAATTTCGCATAGCTGTATGGGAAATATTGTGGAGCATACTGAACCGCTGCAAGGAGGGAAGGAAAAATCATTCCTGAGCTGAGTTAAACTTCTAAAAAGGTACACTCAGCCGTTGCCAAAAGGAACTTGGCTTTTGAGGATCCTACGATTCTACTTTTAAATAGCATATAGCCATAGCAAAATGCGCTGTAATCTAGCTGGGCATTGATGAGGTTTTTTAATAATATGTATAAGAGGTCTATGATCTGTTTCAACCGTAAAATGTTTCGAGTACTCAAACTAAAAATTTTTCAATCCCAAAAAAAATGCTTAGAATAAGTTCCTTTTCGATTCGACTATATCGTTCTTGAGCTTCTGTGAAAGACCTAGATGAATATGCACACGGCCTACCATCTTGCATCAAGACTGCACCCATACCTCTTTGGCTAGCAATCACTGAAATTGTTATATCTTTTTTTACATCAAAAAATTGCAAACATGGTCTATTACACGCCATTTCTTTTAACTTTTCAAACGCTCTTTCTTGTCTTTCATTCCAGTCAAAAATTACATCCTTTAATGGAGCTGTTATTTCAGATAGATTTTTTATAAATTTTCCTACATACGTCATACATCCTAAAAATCTCTGTAGGTAAGTCTGTTTTGTTTTCTGGCCTAGCCATATTTTTTAATGCCTCTATTTTTGAATCATCCGGTTTTAAACCTTTACTAGAGATTTCATGCCCTCATATACCTAACCTTGTTGACAAAGAACTTACATTTATTTTTATTAAATCTTATGTTATTTATACGAGCTACCTTAAATATTTTTTCTAAAATTTTATTATATTTTTCCTGAGTGTCCGCAAAAATTATAATATCATCAGTATACACGCTACAGCAATCAATATTTACAAAAATTTCATTCATTCTTCCCTGATACACTTCTGTAGGCTACTCGTCATCTCGTCAAACCATATAGGGCATACGCAACCAGCAATATCTACCCCAAGCAGGTGTTCCAAAAGTTGTTAATTTTGAACTAGCTCTATCTAAAGGTATTTGTAAAAATCCTTGAGTAGCATCAAGGGTTGTGAAATATTTTGCTCCCGAAAATTTTATTGTCAATTCTTCCAACGTTGGTATTTTAAAATAATGCCTTTTTATAGATTTATTCAAATCAGCTGGATCTAAACATATACGTAGATCTCCGCTAGGTTTACGCACAGAAAAATAAAGGGTTTGTTCGGGTTTACGAACTATTACTCTATTACAAATGCATTTACCCATTCTGTACTTTCATTCACTCGTTCAATCATTCCCTGTTCTTCCAATTTATCTAAAGTATAATTCATTTTTTCTGCTATAGGAAAGGTAACTTTTCTGATTAGGTGAACCACAGGAATTGCGTTTTCCTTAAGCTCAATTTTATGAGGTTTTTTTAAAAATCCTTTATTAGAATTATTATTTATATCGCTTTGTTCTTTAAACAGCTGTTCGAATTTCGAATGTCTAAGATCGCCAACTGCACATTTCGTGGTATAGTTGGACTGAATTAGGAACTATCATCTAAAAGAGTTTTTCAAGCCGCCATAAAAACAGTAGGAGGATGCAAAGGAAGAAGTTGATATACAAAGAAAAATCCAAAATAAGCATAAGCTGGATTGTACCACCACCTATAGCCTAGAGTACTTAGTTCAACAAAATTTAAATATTTATTTTTACAACAAAAATAGAAATAGTACGATAGAAAAACAAAAATAAAAAGATACGCACTTTCCACCAACCTATTTTTTGAATAAATGCATAATTTTAACGAGCGTATCCGTATTGTGACGGACTTTGACATTGGCTAAGAAAACCCGGTATAGGTTCATATGAATTTTAAAGTGTTGTATCAGGGCAGCAGAAATGTAATGAGGTGCTCGTCAAATTATCCATTTCAAACAAACAGCGTCACGTGCAAAATACTTCTATGAGAGGTATTTGGTCACATGACTAACCGATCGATAAATTTGTCTGCTGTAACCTGATTGGATAAATTATTGACATGGCGCACATGTGACTAGCGCAGACAAGTAAAATGTTTACCTTATCAAACTTCTGGGCTCCTTATTCCGATAAATAATATTTTATTCCAAAATCTGTTTCTGGTATTGGGAGTGAAGAAGTTAAAAGAGATTAACTTTGAGTGCGCTAATCGCATGTGCTTCTTGCATCAGTATATGAACTTAAAATTAATCGGAAAATAGCAGTAAGATGATATATATGCAGCGCCATCTTAATATTATATAGATCATTAAATTAATTTGTCTGTGGTAAGGCTCGATATTTTTAGTGGCGTCACCTATCGTTGGATGATCAAACGTTCTTTTTTAAGTGTATTCGGGTAAATGAAACGATTTGATTCAAAGCTAAGAATGCAGTACTCGATGATGGACAAACCCTTTATTTTTCTGTGCTCGATGATCGACATAAAGACATAAACTTAACCCTACTTTTTACTATCATTTTCTAGTGGGTTTTGTTTAGGACTTAGGTATTTTTTTTATTTTACTTTAAAACTTCAAAGCCAAGAAATGCTACAACAGCAACCAAAGGTAATTTAGCGCTACCCTTAGAAGACTTGCCTGATGAAATATCTAACTGTCCAAGCAAATTGTGGTGCCGGTCAAGAGGCCCGAAATACCAACACAACCAACTCTTCCTACAGGAGGAGTTGAGACAAAATTTCAAAGATTTCCGGAATTACCTTTTCGGAGCCGTTGGCTCGACAGTGTTTATAACGCCACCAGGTTAATAATTCTATGGAGAAATAGCAAGACAATTTGTGAAGACCAGCACAATCATTTTACTTTAAATACGCTGGCTGTCCTTGGTCCCATGCAATGCAACTCCAACGCTATTTTC
This sequence comes from Polydrusus pterygomalis, assembly GCA_963969555.1. Lineage (NCBI taxonomy): Eukaryota > Metazoa > Arthropoda > Insecta > Coleoptera > Curculionidae > Polydrusus > Polydrusus pterygomalis. The sequence goes on along the minus strand of OZ018378.1, from coordinate 22,082,981 downwards.
ATTATGTCAGGCAGTCTGAAACCACCAGAACAAATCTGTGACTATTTATGGGAGATCAACTTTTAATACCAGCAGTACTTTATCTTTAAAAGTAAAAATAAACACTGTTACACAATCCTGACTGAACCATCTTTAAATATAAATAAATCCTAAATCAAAAAGGAAACTGAAGAAGATGACATTTCTGTAAAACTTTCCAGCAAAAAAATTAAAGAAAATATCAGCTAAGTACTTATACTAGGTTAAAAAAATATAGGATCAAAAGAAGCAGCTAAAAAAGAAATGAATTCACTAATTTAATAAAGTGTGCCATCAGTTTCCACAAGCAAAAAGAAGAAAGTTTGTCTAAGAAACAAGTATTTTCATTATCATAATTGTCTTTCAACTTAAATTTCAATAAAATTATGAACATTCTGTATTCCTCTATTACTCAAAATTATGTACATTTATTTATTAGTTTTATAAGTGTTATCTGCCTGCTATCTACTCCAGGAGGTTGGCACTTCTGGGGCCTTTTTATTCGAGGCGTCCCTGCCTGGCTACCATCCATCTAAACTAAAATAAGCAATTTTTTACTCAACAGCTCCGCTTGCATGCTGCCAGAATATCAAAGCACAATTACAAAGTGTATCATCCATGGTGTCACAAGACGGCATTGGCCTCTTACCAAAAGGTGTCTTTCTACACACTCCTGCGCTAATTGAATCTGGTAATCATGTTTTAATATAACTGTTACTAAACAGTGATTTGAAATGAATAAGTTAATAGTTAATGTAGATAAAACAAACCTGTTAATTTTTAGAACGAAACAAAACAAAAATATTATTCCTTTAATGATAAACAGTTAAATATTCAAAAAACAACAAAATTTTTAGGGATACCTACATGACTTTTTGGATTGGACATAGCATAGAGAATCTAAGTGCGAAATTAAATAAAATATGTTATTGTTTTTGCATTGTCTTAAAATACCATAATGAAAAGGCTAGAAGAACTTTGTATTTTGCCAATTTTGAAGCGGTATTGAGACTTGGTATTATTTTTTGGGCAACCAATTTAAGACGAGTAATTATACTTATGTATTAAATTGTCTATGATAAAATGTCATATTTGCAGACGTGTAGAGGAGTATTTAGAAGCAAAAATATATTAACGGTAGTGGCTTGGTATATATTTGATTCGGAAATGTTTTTTTATAAGAATAGAGATAGGTTTAACACCAGCATACGGCATGAACGAACACAGCACTTGTTCATACAATATCATTTATAGTCATTTACCCTGTACATCGATTAACATGAATGTAATTTGAAATAAATAAATACGCCACCCGCACGGATTTTTCATTTTTTTTTAAAAACAACACGCGCCTTCGCCACAAAGTCAAGAAAGCCGTACAAAATAGGTATGTATCACAATCGTAGGAAATTTAAAGTTTGGTATCAGGGCAGCAGAAACGTGATGAGGTGCTCGTCCGATTATCAATTTCAACAAACAGTCACGTGCAAACACTTCTATATACTGGTATTTGGTCACGTGACTATAAACGATCGATAAATTGGCTTGCTGTAACCCGATTGGATCAATTATTGACATGGCGCACATGTGACTGGCGCGTGCGCATTACAGCAAAATATCGGTCGTAAAATTATCACCTAACCAGACTTCTGCGCTCCTAGTACTGAGAAATTTTCCTGATTTTGTTACTGAATGCGCGGGGCTTAAAATTTTCATTTTGAACGTATGTGAAGGATGGATGGAAAAAAAAGAAACACTTGTTTGTTGTTGATTTCAACAATTTATTGTGTAGGACCTAAAAGTGAATAAGTTAAATAATTACATTTAGACACGATGTGTACCTGTAGGAGGGGGATACACTCTCACTTTCTCAATAAAGTGTCAAGTTTTCGACATGTCTCCAAAAAAGTCAACTAATAAAAAAAGTACCCGAATTAACCTCGATAGTCTCAGGTTCAGAGAAGGAAGCGAAAAAAATCGACAATGAAAGCACTTATTGCGGAGGACCCGCAGTTCTTTCGAGGAACGTCCACGTTCAAATTTCCAAATGGAGATGAGTATGAAGGAGAGTTTTGTCTCATGCGACTGGACTAGTGTGGTGACAAGGAAAAGGTATTACAAGTAATTTTTGTATCCAATATTTATAGTATTGTAACGGCTCCTGTGACAGATAGCTAAAATTTGTCAAATTTGTCATTGGGAATGAAACAAAGTGTGCCCAAAAAGAATGGATGATATGATAACGTGAGTCAAATCCCGCCAACACTCATAATATACTCTGGTAAGTCATGTGTCTGTCAAGTTTCAGGGTGAAAGAAAAGAGTGAAGAGTTTCCTATAGTTACAAACTTAAACGTTCCTTTAAAAATTTAACTCAGCTCAGCCAAGATTTTTTTTCTTCCCCCTTTACAGCATGTATACCCCTCTCTCAGGGCCTATATTTATCATAAGGCTATACGAACTTACGAAGTTGTTCGCGAAGCGTTCAGTAAATATTTGTACTTTGCTGTAGCTGTTTAAAAGAATCAAGAGATAAGTAAAAGTACCTACAATCTATGTAAAGTATCCCAAAGTACCTACTAGGTACTTTCACATGCCATTTTTAAAAGGAACGCCCAACTTAAGCCGCTGGCCTTGATTTGAAAAGTTACGAAAAGGAATATATAATAATATTTTCTGATTTTGAAGGATAGAAAATAGATAAACCCTTTATTTTTCTGTGGGATAGAACTTTGACGTTTGTTTTATAGGTTAGGTTTTTTAGTTTTTAGGAGCCAAATATTAAAAATTTCTTGTTTTTTTATATTAAAAATACCTGAAAGTACAAGTACTTCGACTAATTACATTGATTTCTTAATTTTCTAATGTCGCAATGTTGCATCGACGATTTGTCCACTGAATTACTTATTTACATTTTTAATTTCCTTGAGATTAGAGACTTGAGTCGATTAAGACTTACTTGTAAAAGATTTAGAGACGTTATTAATGCATGGGACAACATATTAATTAAGACAACTACTGTAGTTACAAACCAAAATAGTGACAAATTTTTGGCTAGGTAGTATAACTGTTTGTATATTAAATTTCCAATAATTAATTGCATATTATTTTTCTTAGGTGTTTGTCGAAGATACCAACAAAATTAGAAAAGCTGAGGTTACAGCACAATTGGAAATATGGCATATATGATGAGAAGTCCCTATTTTATGTTAGGAAAAAGTACATGCCATGGTTGAAGTTAGATAAAGAAAATTTATGGTTTAGTAGAGGCTCAAAAATATTTAATTATAGAAGAGATAAAGAAAATATTATTGTTACCAAGCCAAATTATGTTTTAAGTCCACAGTATCGTCAAAGTTGTGTTAATGTTGGTTTTTCATCTGTAGATGTAACTAAATTTACTGTTAACAATGATATTTTAGTCGGAGGTCTTAGGTAAGTAAGTCCTTACATTTTCTGTAACATTTTAATTTTATTTTTTCTACTTTGCAGTGATGGAGGGGTTTATGTTCAAAATTTAATTGACAGAAATGAATTTTACATTGATAAAGCAGAGAATACATTTACATGTTCGGTGGACATATCCTCTGATAGTTTAATAGTAGCTAGTGGAATGAGAAATGACTGTTTTAAAATATTCTCTTTACATCGTGACCCTTTAGGTATGTAAGTATGCTAATCGGTATAACATTATGTGTTTTTGGGTGAAAAAAGTTTATACTGTCATTATTTTTTTAGAGTTAACTTTAGTACATACCCAGGACTTAGGTCAAAGGGCTTGGTGTGTTTCATTCTGTGAAGATAGACCATTATTTGCTTGTGGCACATCTGCAGGTGGAGATCACAGAAAATCAATATGGCTGTTTGATACTGAAAGGTGAGATTACATTTTTTTATTGGTGTTGCAAAGGGCAGCGTTATGTTATTCAGGTATACCCATAAAGCGTTTTACTAGACTGTGGAAGTCCGGGCATAAATACTAGGAAAACTCTACCAGAAACTAGAAGCCCATACCTTTTTACATAAGTGGCCATTTCTATTCGCTTAAAACAATATTTTAAATAGTATTACAGACCTGGAAAAACAAACTGTAGAAGCAGTAGTTACTAGGTTTAAATGGATTGTTTAAACTGTTTTAACAAGGTCACATTATATTATGTAGGTACTGGTAAATCAGTAAGTACTATTGTAGCTATATATTTATTGTACTTGTTTAAGGAATTTTAATGTTTCCAAGCATTTATTTGTTTCAGGTATACAGAAGTGATGAATTTAAGATTAGGCCAGTTTATATCTGCTACCTTAGATATTAAATGGGATGGACCAAATGGAATTTGGTCTTGTGGAAATGATAGTCACTTAAGAAGGTAGTTATATGTTTTTTTTATTTGTTTGTATGTATTTTGTTTTTATTTTAATACATTTGTGCTCAATTTATAAAATAATTCATTTCCATTTTTGTAATTGTATGTATACTTGTACCTAAATAAAACCAGGAAATCTTTACAGATAAGAGCACACGCTGAGTGACGCTTCCGCCATTTCATTATTTTAAAATCAATATTTCGTTAATTTTTCTTTTTCTCCAAAAAGCAGCCAAATACACGTCCTTGGGTAACAACTATCTATAGTTTTAAGTTTAAAGATATTTTGATTGATAAATTAATAAAAGCAAAAAACGAATTTTTGTCAAGTTTGCCCACATTTTTTTTTCTGCTTTTATTAATTTATAAATCCAACCTTTTTTAACGTAAAACTGCAGGTAATTGTAGGACTCTAAATATGGATATTATTTGGATAAAATAAAGAAGTAACTAAATACTGATTTAAAAAAATGAAAAGGCGAATGCGTAACTAGTGTTTGCTCTTAAATTGCCAGTTTGCAGTGGTGTGGCGACAAATTAGAAACTCCCCAGGTTGTAGGGAAAGGAGGGGGCTCCTACGGGGCCTGGGCCCCCCTCGGTGGCGGGTGTTCGCAAAACTAGCCAGTTAATTATTACTTATTTAGTATAAATTGAGATGGACAAATTCATAGTTTTGCAGATGATAGTACAATTTTTTATACCGATACAAATTGGGACAACTTAAATAATAAAATTAAAAAAGATTTTAAAATTATTATAAAAAATTGGTTTGATAACAATTTGTTAACAATTAATTTTAATAAAACAAATTATTCCTTTTACTTTAAACCTAAATAACCCATAGACAATTTACCTTTAGATAAACAAACAATAATCACGAATGTGGCAGTTTTATGGCCTCGCGCATGTAAACAAAACTGGGAACTATTAGACATGCGCACTGCAACATTATCGTTTGACGAATGGGAAAATAGACAGGTCCGGGCTTTAAAATTTAAATTCTTGCTCATATGCCACCATAGAGGGTTTGTTTTACCCCTATTTGGGCATAATACAGTTATACAACGGCTGCAACTAGTACTAGTCATTGTTTATATTACAATCCGAGTCACTAAAAGCACAAACACAATTCACTAACTAAACTACACAAAAATCCATAAATATTAAACACCAGTCCCACAATCCACGATAGCCGATCCGATAGCTGAAAACTTTAGAAAACTACAAGGAATCCGCAGAGAAGAGAAACCTTAAAACACAACAACAAAAATGGCGGCCGAGCCAGTTCTGGAGAGTATTTTTGAGCGCGTCGATTATTGTCGATAAAGTAGGACGGCCGATAACACGAGGTTTGTGCGCATGCACGAAGGTTCCCCGAATGAAGACAGCTGACCGACGAGTCATGCGCTCGGACGTATTTTTTCACCCATAAAACGTAACTTTTGTTTGCGCAGGAGATAAGCTGTAGGTATCTAAAGGTAAATTGTCTATGAAATAACCTACCACGAAATATGAATAGTATTCAAGTAAATGAAGACATTCAAGTTTTTAAAGTTAATAAAATAAAATATTTAGGAATTATTTTTCACAGTAAATTAAATTGGAATTTACACTTAAAATAATTAAAAAATTAAGAAGTTTACTACCGATTTTTAAAAACATTAAAAAAAATTTAAATGTAAGACATATGGAAATATTATATTACGCGTTAGTTAAAACGAAATTATAGGTTGGGGAGGAATAAATAGAAGTTTAGTTAAAAAATTAGAAATATTACAAAAAAGGTTTCTAAAAATTATATTAAAAAAAAAAAGATTATCTCTATCCTTCAAAAGAATTATATTTAGAAACAAAAAAGTTGAACATAAGACAACTTTACATTTATAAGATCTTAATATATATATTTAAAAATAAAAAGCTTATACAATTTAAAAACCATAATCATAATACACTAAAATAAATAAGTCCATAGAACAAAAAAATTTCAAATATTTATGTTTTTATTTAAACGATTATTTACCAACGAAAATTAAAAAATTGATTTCATTAAAAACATTTAAAGTCGAAATAAAAATATATATATATTAAAAACGGACAATTTGAAAATATTTTTAGAAATGCTTTAATTAATTAATATTGTTCTGAATAATTTATATAAGTAAGTAATATTTTTTATTTAAAAATTATAAATTTTATTATAGGTAGGTAAAATATTTCTTCAAAAAAAACTGCGTTTATACTATAAATTAACATGTTTACTTTAAAACTTGATTTTTAATGCATATTTATGATTTATAATTTTACATACTAAAACAAAAAATAAGATTTGCCCCTAACAAGCTCAGCTTCAGGGGATTGAAGAATAAGTTTATAGAAGACAACATAAACATATTTATCTACAACCATTTAATAATAGGTGCATAATACTTCTGATAATAAGAGCATTACTTATGCTATCCATAATACAAGTGTAATTATCATAAAACAACAAGTGTAATTATATTTCCCATATGAACTCAACTTTTTTTCAGGCACTGTATAAATGGATGGTTTTAGATAAAGTATAGTATTTGACTCGCGTCTAATGAACCATAATACACTCGGATGATTTACAACACTCGCCTTTGGCTCGTGCCGTAAACTTCATCCTCGTTTTATTATTGCCTACATTATACGCTCGTTAAATAATATACTATTATCATATTATTAAATTTTAAATAAACTTATTATTAATTTAATTACACTATTTGAAACCTGTTAAAGCCATAAATATATTTTAGATGGGACCTAAGGACAGGTAATTGTGAACAGAAATTTCATGATGCTTTTGGCGCGGGACTCTATTGCTTAGACTATGACTACTCCAACAGTATAATGGTTGGAACTTATTTACATGGAAGAGTAGCTTTATGGGATATTAGAACCAAACGATGTGTTCAAGTAAGTAATATTTAATTAAACTTTTTAATTGTTTTTGTGTTTATAAAATAACTAAAAATATGATTGGTTAAGGCGTTCGCTGCGGTGGTAGTATGGAATAACCACAGGCCTGTAGAAAACGTAGAATACTTATTCCCCCCATAAGGGATGTACTTTAAAAATAGCATATCATGGAGAGGCTGTGAGGTCAGGGAAATATTTTTCCCCCCAGAAAAAAGCTGGCAACCATTTGAAACTATCGAGGAAATTATATTAACGTCAATCAAAAACACGAGTCTCGACGAATCAAGGCGAATTCGCGAGCCAATCAAAACTATTGTTATTAACTTGTTCGCGTGTTTATTGTGGTGTTCATTCGTTATGTTGAACAATTTGTTATTTTTGCGATGGGGGGAGGGGGAGGGGGGGGGGTGCAGTGGTCACGTTTTAACTTGTATAGCTATTTTAAATAAATATTAGTAGACTAGGACTAGACTATTATACAGTGACCGGCAGAAAGTGCGCAGCATATGGGAAAGTTTTTTTATCTTTAAGTTTAAAAAATTAATTTTATTTTAGATAGGTTTTGCATGTTCTCAAACCAAAATAACACCCATTAAATCCGGTAAAAGGCTTATGGTATACGAGGTAGGATCAAAAATTTGAAATTTGGCTAAGAGTAAAGTACCTCCATCTTTCATTTTAGAATATTTTTTTACTAAGAATTATTGTTTTAATTTCAAAGTTATACCCAAATTTTAAATTTCGCTTATTTTGGACAAAAAAATGGATTTAATCGTGTTTTTCTGAATTAAGGCCGGGACACACCTATCATACACCCTTCCGATCCGACTGTATGATCGGTGTGTCCCGGCCTTAACCCTGTATACAAAATAAATGGCAACCGAACAGTACGAAAATAAGATTGTCTGCAGACTTTGTTAGATATAACCGTCGATCATAAGTCCGATTAGTTTGTTTTCATAATATTATGGGTTTTTAAAATAAAAACATAAAAATATTAAATATTTTTGCGGCACACCGTATTTTATTTTCTGAGGGAACAAATTGATATCATCTAACTGATATTTTTTGATTTACATTGACCTAAAGCATTTCTTAAATAGTTTTTTATACACTGAAGTATGCATAGAAAGTTTCCTTTTGATTTAAAAAGAAAAAAAATATATATTTTGAATGGATTTTATTCGTCACGCAAAATAAGGATAAATAATATATTTTTAATTTAAATTTTTTTCTTTATAAATCAAAAGGAAACGTTCTATGCATACTTCAATGTATAAAAAACTATTTAGGAGATGCTTTAGGTCAATGTAAATCAAAAAATATCAGTTAGATATTAACTTGTTCCCTCAGAAAATAAAATACGGTGTGCAGCAAAAATATTTAATATTTTTATGTTTTTATTTTAAAAACCCATAATATTATGAAAACAAACTAATCGGACTTATGATCGACGGTTATCTCTAACAAAGTCTGCAGAAAATCTTATTTTCGTACTGTTCGGTTGTCATTTATTTTTTATACAGGGTTATTCAGAAAAACACGATTAAATCAATTTTTTTGTCCAAAATAAGCGAAATTTGGGTATAAATTTGAAATTAAAACAGTAATTCTCAGTAAAAAAATATTTTAAAATAAATTACTCTCATAGACAATTTACCTTTAGATACCTACAGCTTATCTCCTGCGCAAACAAAAGTTACGTTTTATGGGTGAAAAAATACGTCCGAGCGCATGACTCGTCGGCTGTCTTCATTCGGGGAACCTTCGTGCATGCGCACAAACCTCGTGTTATCGGCCGTCCTGCTTTATCGACAATAATCGACGCGCTCAAGAATATTCTCCAGAACCGGCTCGGCCGCCATTTTTTTTGTTGTGTTTTAAAGTTTCTCTTCTCTGCGGATTCCTTGTAGTTTTCTAAAGTTTTCAGCTATCGGATCGGCTATCGTGGATTGTGGGACTGGTGTTTAATATTTATGGATTTCTGGTTTTTGTGTAGTTTAGTTAGTGAATTGTGTTTGTGCTTTTAGTGACTCGGATTGTAATATAAACAATGACTAGTACTAGTTGCAGCCGTTGTATAATTGTATTATGCCCAAATAGGGGTAAAATAAACCCTCTATGGTGGCATATGAGCAAGAATTTAAATTTTAAAGCCCGGACCTGTCTATTTTCCCATTCGTCAAACGATAATGTTGCAGTGCGCATGTCTAATAGTTCCGAGTTTTGTTTACATGCGCGAGGCCATAAAACTGCCACCTTAGTTGGTGTTTTGTAACTGCCACATTCGTGATTATTGCTTGTTTATCTAAAGATAAATTGTCTATGATTACTCTTAGCGGAATTTCAAATTTTTGATCCTACCTCGTATACCATAAGACTTTTACCGGATTTAATGGGTGTTATTTTGGTTTGAGAACATGCAGAACCTATCTAAAATAAAATGAATTTTCTAAACTTAAAGATAAAAAACTTTTCCATATGCTGCGCACTTTCTGCCGGTTGTGACCGGTATAAGTATAAACTTTCGAAACAATGGGTATTAAATATGCCACTGTGTTTAGAGTGCGCACTTAAGGTTCAATTAAATTTATAAAGTGGAAAAACAACTTTGGCACTGAAAAAATGTACACTAATAGCTTTGGGCTTTAATTATTAATTGCACTTTGTGATAACAAATCATAAGTAAACTCAAAATAATATGGAAAAGGCAAATGAAAATGTAGGTATCGTGCGAGCAAAAATTATTTGCATCAAAGAGGGCTTGGATTAAAAAACGTAGGGCTTGGTTTAGATCACAATGATATGGGGACGATATATCTAACCAAATCTAGGTTAAAATTTTGTCAAATTCATATTATCATCAATATGCCAAACTAATGAGTAATAAAATAAGTGGACAAAAATACAAATTTATTTTTGTTGTTTACAAAATTAACAAAACAAGAATATACAGAAAGAAAAAGGAAAAAGAATTACATAAATTGCTGAAATCATCTAAATCATTTATTTCCAATAAATTTTGGGTAAACCATTGAGAGTAATTCCTGCGTCTTTCAAAATATGCGGCTTGTATTTCATGGAATACTTGCACCTTATAAGGAAATAAACTTAGCTGCTTCTTAAGAATAGTCCTGCATGTTCCCACTTCTTGGGACAGGCGTCTTTATACAATTTGTTGGCGTATTTTGCATTATTTCACGAACGTTTGCAACAAGTTCTTCTGTTCTTACAGATGGTCTTCCTGCTCCTTTTTTCTGTTGTATAGAACCTCTAAACACAGCCACGGTACTTTTCAGGCAATGATAAAAATCTCTAGCAATAAAAGCAACGTTAGGAAAATGTTCGTGAAAATCGTCCATGCACAAACCCGGATTGTATTGCCACTCACCATTTACTCTAATTCCGTTTCGAAAATACGCTTCAACCATGAATGTTTTGTGCTGTTCCGTAAAGCAAATTGTGTGAATTGTTCAAGAAATTGGAAAAATTAGCGATGAATCAAATTACTTGTAACGATTGTCAAAGATGACGGAATAACTGATTGATTGTTAATTCAGGTATTTACTGACACCCAACGGGTATTAAGCTCTACGGCTAAGCATTACGTCCGTAGATGCATGGCCCTCTTTGATGCAAATAATTTTTGCTCGCACGGTACTACTACGTCAAATGCGCAGTCTTACGAATATGTCTGTAAGAGTATGCAGTTGGTATCTGTAAGAGTGCGAGTTTTATTATAATTTTGCTACATTATTGTAAGTAAAACACTGTTTCTGATATATACAAACTAAAGTTAGGAGTGAAAAGTGCTAGTGTGCGTTAGGAAATTCGTCTCATGCGCACTCTTAGAGCACTCTACCCTAATATCATAAAGAACTTTTAAAAATTGCTTATGATGTCCAGATATTATTATTATTAGCTAATTTTTTTTTGACCTTTCAACAAACCGAAAGAACATAAGCCTGTATATTAGCTGGAATGATGCTGCAAACTCAAATTAGTGGATTGCAACCTATTAAAACCAAATCCTCTTTCCTACAGAGATATTATAGTGTGCCATTTATATAGCCTATTAAGCATTCTACATTTTTTATAGGCCTGTGGGAATAACCCAGGTTCAAATCCTGTTAGGGGTGTAAAACTATTTTAATAAAAGAAACTGTCTCAATGCCTTTAATCAAATTTTTAGTTGAACTATAAATTGACTCAAAACTTGGATTCTTCTTCATCGCGTAATACTGTTTCCGCAAAAAATGCCCAATAAAACCGGTCTTTCTATTTTCTCTCCCCTCATTTATATACAGAGTGTCCCCTAACTACGGGGCCATACAGCAAGAGGAGGTAGTAGACTTGATAATAGGTCATTTATGCTGAATTTTTATGATGAAATATACACGTTTAAGGAGATAAGACAATTTCATAATTCGTTTTAAGATACCTTCTAGAGGGCGCTAGTTACACAGTATGAGTTTGGTAAAAAAATCTACCGTGTCGGACGTTCATTGTATTTATTTTGTTACTTCACACAACTTTTCGATTAGCTAGAGTATCTCTAACAGTTTTCAAGTGTAAACACACTTGTGCGTTGACATTAGAGCTACAAACTAACGGAAACGTTGTGTTAAGTAACAAAATAAAGACAATGGAAGTCCGACAAGGACTTTTTTTTGATAATACTTGATTGTGTACCACCTTCAAGCAAACAATGAGTTTGGTAAATTTTCGCATATATATATTTTGTTTTTCATATTTTTTATTGCTTCACCTCAAATACGTTTGTAAACAAGTTTTACTTCAATAATCTCGATATGCGGAAAAAATGCTACCACAAATTCCTCTCTTATTGGCTGGTTTTACTAGAGAATAATATTAACAACACATTTATGTAATTATTTTTTGGTTTTTAGTGACAGTTACTTTAATTTAACGCCTTCGCTCCAAATTGTGTTCAATTATCGAATGTAATACCACAAGATGTTTCGGGATTACCGAATAATACTTTTACCTGACACGAAACGTGTTACCTAGCAACACCACGACTCCGAAGGAGGAGAATGGTGTTGCTGATGGTAACTCGTTGAGTGCCAGGTAAAAGTATTAGGTAATCCCAAAACATCGAGTGGTATTCAAAAGATTATATAACGAACCATAATTTAAATAATTATTCATTTTTATTATCATTGATAACAAAGTTACAATTGTTATAATAAATATTATTTACTCCAGTGCGATTTTCCAGAGAACTAGATGTTGAAGCTTCATTCTGTTCTGCTCTCATGGTTTGATACGATTTTCTGATCTCGTTTGGTTTGACATTTTTTTAAAATTATGTTACAATTAAATATTTGATTATGTGTTACCATGACAGTAACAATCGTTCCACCAAAAGCGATAATCCCAAAGGCTTATCACTTATCAAGCCTCTCGAGCTATATGGGAATTATGTACAGGGTGGCCAACTAAGCGAGGTAAGCGGCTGTATCTCAGGAACTGTTAATCGTACAGCTTTCGGAAAAAAAATTATATAAGTAAAGCGATCATGAGAAAATTCTGGAAATTACTTTCAAGTTCCTCATTTTGCCGCAAGGGGGCACAATTGAAAATTATTTTTTTTTAATTTTAAATTTCTCCGAAAATTCCCATATTAAGGTATAACTCTGATTACATCATTGGAAAGCTTAGATAATTCTGCATCATTTTGGTTTAAGGTTCGTTGGCGTACCGACCTTGATAAGAGTGGGGGAAGCTATTGAATGTGTAAACATTAAAATCGCTGTAACTTCTAAACGCTTTATGCGATTTTACTAAATTTAAGCTTGTGTGGAAGGAAAAGGTAAGTACTTTCAATCATCGTATCCAATGGTCCACGATAGTTTCTAATAAAATTGCTAGAGGGCGCAATTTGTAATAATAACAGTTTTTTTGATTTTATCCCGAAAATTCAAATCATACGGTATAACTATGACATCATGTTCGGAAAGTAGATTAAATTTGCAAGAAAAAATGTAAAGACCGCAGTTCGATATTGTTGTTCGTTCCAGAGTTATTGCCAAAACAATAATTTTTAATTCAATTTGCGCCCTCTAGCAATTTTGTTAGAAACTATTGTGTACCATTGGATATGACAATTAAAGGTACTTACCTTTCTCTTCCAAACGACCTTAAATTTAGTAAAATCGGATAGTCGTTTAGAAGCTACAGCGATTTTAATGTTTACACTTTCAATAGCTTCTCCCACTCTTATCAAGTGAAAGTGTAAACATTAAAATCGCTGTAACTTCTAAACGACTTATCCAATTTTACTAAATTTAAGGTCGTTTGGAAGAGAAAGGTAAGTATCTTTAATTGTCATATCCAATGGTACACAAAAGTATCTTTAATTGTCATATCCAATGGTACACATTAGTTTCTAATAAAATTGCTAGAGGGCGCAAATTGAATTAAAAATTATTGTTTTGGCAATAACTCTGGAACGAACAACAATATCGAACTGCGGTCTTTACATTTTTTCTTGCAAATTTAATCTACTTTCCGAATATGATATCATAGTTATACCGTATGATTTGAATTTTCGGGATAAAATCAAAAAAACTGTTATTATTACAAATTGCGCCCTCTAGCAATTTTATTAGAAACTATCGTGGACCATTGGATACGATGATTGAAAGTACTTACCTTTTCCTTCCACACAAGCTTAAATTTAGTAAAATCGCATAAAGCGTTTAGAAGTTACAGCGATTTTAATGTTAACACATTCAATAGCTTCCCCCACTCTTAACAAGGTCGGTACGCCAACGAGCCTTAAAGAAAAATGATGCAGAATTGTCTAAGCTTTCCAATGATGTAATCAGAGTTATACCTTAATATGGGAATTTTCAGAGAAATATAAAATTTAAAAAAATAATTTTCAATTGTGTCCCCTTGCGGCGAAATGAGGAACTTGAAAGTAATTTCCAGAATTTTCTCATGATCGCTTTACTTATATAATTTTTTTCCGAGAGCTGTACGATTAACGGTTCCTGAGATACAGCCGCTTACCTCGCTTAGTTGGCCACCCTGTACATTGAGTTGTATAATCACAATAATTTAGACCTGGCCATACACGCAGTGAATTTTTAAAAAATCCAGATATCTCAAAAACTGCTGCTCAAATCAACTCTTACCACGTATACCTTGTTTAGGTAAAATACGTTGGAGAATAAGATTGTTTATTTCAAAGTTCAATACAGAGTGGCTCAAAAAAGTTATTTAGTTTTAAATGTGTAAAAGGTACAGCAGGTGTCGCCCTCTAAATTTTACAATAAAAATTAGAGCAGATTTGAATTTTTCACCCCACAAAACCCCCCCTAGCCGAATATTGTGACAATACACCAATTATTAAAAAAATATTTATGGAAAACTAAAACCAAATTAATCTTTTGACATTCCGTATCTCCGAAATCATCCATTTTTGGACTGAGGAAAGTTGGGTTAGATTAGATTAGATATTTAAGCCTCAGAAATTTGTGGTAGCATTTTTTCCGCACCTTTTAGAGGCAGAAAAATTATTATTCTATTTTTCATTGGCGCCGATTATATCGTGCGAGCAAAAATTATTTGCATCAAAGAGGGCCTTGCATCTTAGGACGTAATGCTTAGCCGTAGAGCTTAATACCTGTTGGTTGTCAGTAACTACCTGAATTAACAATCAATCAGTTATTTCGTCATCTTTGACAGTCGTTACAAGTAATTTGATTCATCGCTAATTTTTTCAATTTCTTGAACAATTCACACAATGGGCTCTCTACGGAACAGCACAAAACATTCATGGTTGAAGCGTATTTTCGAAACGGGGTTAGAGTAAATGGTGAGTGGCAATACAATCCGGGTTTGTGCATGGACGATTTTCACGAACATTTTCCTAACGTTGCTTTTATTGCTGGGGATTTTTATCATTGCCTGAAAAGAATTGTGGCTGTGTTTAGGGGAACAGGTTCTATACAACACAAAAAGGAGCAGGCATATCATCTGTAAGAACAGAAGAACTTGTTGCAAACGTTCGTTAAATAATGCAAAATACGCCAACAAATTGTATAAGACGCCTGTCCCAAGAAGTGGGAAGATCTTATGGAACATGCAGGACTATTCTTAAGAAGCAGCTAAATTTATTTCCTTATAAAGTGCAAGTAATTATTTTTCTTTTTCTTTCTGTATATTCTTACTTTGTTAATTTTGTCAACAAAAATAAATTTGTATTTGTCTACTTATTTTATTACTCATTAGTTTGGCATATCATGTCATAATATGAATTTGACAAAATTTTAACCTAGATTTGGTTAGATATATCGTCCCCATATTGTGATCTAAACCAAGCCCTACGTTTTTTAATCCAAGCCCTCTTTGATGCAAATATTTTTTGCTCGCACGGTACTTGTATTCTCAACACAATGGCAAAAGCCAAAATTTCAAATATTTTTAGTTTTTTTTTATATTAAGAGCAACTACTAGTGACGCATTCGCCATTTCATTTTCTTAACAATACTTCACTTTCTCCGAAAACGGCCAAATACCGGTAAAAAAATTAATTATAATTTAAGACGGTTACATCCTCAACTTTTATTGATAAAATCGATCGATCGGACAGTTTTATTATTTATTGTACGTGGCCACTCAAAGTCATGAACTATAGCTTGATTGCTTTGTCTGTAAATTTCTATACCTACATGCAGTCAATTATTTTTTAGCGCGTCCAATAACCTTTAACTACTTTTTTTTAAACACATAAATACATTTTTAGCTATATTTTATGCGAAGTTGCAAAGGAGGTACTTTAAACTCGCCAGTTTACAGTCTGGCATTCGACTCACAGTATTTGTTTGCTGCTATAGACCAAAATTTAAATATTATGGACTTCAGTGTGTATGGATATAGACCGAAACGGGATTATGTTAAAATGTTCGTACTACCCAACGAAGATCAAGCAAATATAGATAAATCATTTCATTTATATAGGACATTCTATCATGTGACAGGTCCATAAACACTTAATTACTTGTAAAATGAAAAGAAACGATTTGCGGACTTGAGTGTGGAATATTCCGAATAATATAACTACTGTTCCGGCTGTAAAAGTACATTTTTGATTGGCTTCGAGCCATCAGCTTTTCTTGTAAACGAGCATTATGCGACGCCATAACACTATTAAATTCCCAATAGTAGCAAATTGAGTCTGAACTAAAGCTCAAATAAAACCCAAAATGGTCGAGTCTTTGGATTCTTTGGCAACATATTGGTTTATATTTTCACGAGGTTTCGTCGTGGAACTGGCAAGGAACCTGGCCGACCTTTGCATTTGACGTCTTGTCGCCTTGTTATGATAAAATAATGACATGTCTATCTTGCTTTTTCGTCGTTGGTTCCACTGCTTGTTTCTGTTAGCAAATCGAGTTTAGAGAATAGTTATTCTAGTTGATGTGGTTGTGGCTAGATTGCTTTTGATTTTTTCTAAGTTTCCTTGTTTGTATTTGAATTCCCGTCATTTTTTTCCTTCTATCCACCCAAGCCTCAGCTGTTGCATTGAGCAGAAAATGCATGTGCTGTCTACCGGTGTTTCTCAAAAGACGTTCACCCCTATAACGTTTTTATATTTATAGATATTAAAATGAAATTTTGAGATTATGCATAAGAGATCAGTCAGCATTTATTGGCATAATTTTCAATTTGTTAGTACTTCCGGTTTGAGCGGAAGTGACCTTGACTTTGATATTTTAAATGGGACATCTTGTCTATTTTTACTTATTGGGATTCAGGATAACATTCCGAGTAAAATTACACCCCACTTGTCATTTTTTGACGTGTTATAACATTTTTATGTTTATTTTCTATTTTCAATCTAGAGTGCTACAAATTAATTAAATCTGTTAATTTATAGTCAAGTAGTAGGTATATGAAAATTAAAATTATGTCATAATAATTTACTTTCTAAGTTTCACAAGCTTTTAAAAAATGAAATTTTGTTTTCTTGACGTTTACTCAATTTTTCCAAATGGAACAATGGTAGTTCACAAGGATATTTAAAACGGGTATTTTTGTCAACAATTTAATACCATACACTCCTATGCTATTTTAAAATTGACACTGAAAAATTGGCCTTAAATCCCAATCGCAAATTAAAAGCGTTATGCATTATTGCCGCCCTCTCTTTTCTAAAAAAAAGGCGGCTTTGAAAAACAATGGAATGATTTTGAAAAGCAATATGGCTTTAATTTAAAGTTGTAATGTCATTAGTTTATAAAACATAAAATACATACAATCTTGCGGCTTCAGAAGAATTTTTCTGGACACTCCAAAAATTAGGAGCATATCAATATGTTCATTTCTAGTAAAACTAACCATTTTATCTGATTTACAATGTAAGTTTAATAAACGAATGACATTACAATTTTAATTTAAAACCAATTGGTTTTCAAAACCATTCCATTGTTTTTCAAAGCCGCCTTTATATTTCTTTAGCATAGGAGTGTATGGTATCAAATTGTTGAAAAAAAAATGCTCGTTTTAAATATATCCTAGTGAACTGAGTAGCATCGTTCCATTTGCAAAAATGGAGTAAACGTCAAGAAAACAAAATTTAATTTTTTTAAACCCTTGTGAAACTTAGAAAGTCAATTATTATGACATAATTTTAATTTTCATATACCTACTATACTTGACTATAAATTAACAGATTTAATTAATTTGTAGCACTCTAGATTGAAAATAGAAAATAAACATAAAAATGTTATAACACGTCAAAAAATGACAAGTGAGGTGTAATTTTACTCAGAATGTCATCCTGAATCCCAATAAGTAAAAATATACAAGATGTCCCATTTAAAATATCAAAGTCAAGGGTACTTCCGCTCAAACCGGAAGTACTAACAAATTGAAAATTATGCCAATAAATACAGACTCATCTCTTAAGCATAATCTCAAAATTTTATTTTAATATCTATAAATACAGAAAAGTTATAGGGGTGAACGTCTTTTTGAGAAACACCCGGTATACTTTGAGTCCAAAATTTCTGTCATTCTGGAAACAGCACCTAACGATTAAGATTTCAGTTGTAAGTATATTTAATACAGACCCTAAAAAATCTTCATTTCTAAATTAAATTTTTATTTTATCCTCTACTTATATTGTATTATATTGGTTAAAAATTCTAATGACTCTTTTGTTTGATTGCACAAAGATTTTAAACAATAATTAACTAACTAGACAGCTTTGACTGTGACATAGCTGACATTGGGAGACACTTTACTTCTTCACATTCAAAGTTGCCCGATTAAAAGATGAAGAATTAAGTAACGGGGGTCACTTTGATTGTGAGAAAATCATTTACTTCAATGTAATTTATGTTACAGTCAATAATCCCTGGTTATTGTTTAAAAGATGTATGCAACCCGACATTATTACACGTAAAGACATCGAAACTTTTTAAGGACAATATTTATCAGCGGGAGATACTGTGGTCACAAGATAAGACATTACGCGACGTAGTAGTAAAAAGATTGTGATCGCACATCGCTTCCTGACTGTTGGATGAAGCAAATTGCTTTTTTCGCGTCTGCTCTAAGAGAACATCGAAAAAGACCAAAGGCTATTGGTTGAACGAAAGTTCCGATTACAGATTATTAATTTTGGGGTAAAGTATTTTTCACCCTAAATGGTATCGACTTATTGACTGCAATAAAACTACCCCTTTAATCCCATTGTTATACACAATCAACAAGCAAATATACTACAGGGTAGGACTTTAGATATTTAATTCGTCAACCGTAGCACAACTTGAACACTTCCTAAGATATATATTACCTGCTATAATTACAAATTATAATCCGACCCTGACCGACAGTTTATTTGCATTTTTATGGCCGTGCTCTTGCAAAACGTCCCAGGTAGTTCAACGGAGTCGACCATTTATTGTGAAAAATACTTTACATAAACGTTGAGACTTTTACCTACCAAATTCCTAGGTTTCCCTATCCTTTCCGGTGTCCCGCCAGTTAGGTGGATATAATATTAAGCTCTCGAAATAGACTAGCTTTTTTCATGTAAATACATTTAGTCAGTTTATACATAATGGGCCGCACAAACTCTCAAGCTTTTACTACGATCTGCCCGTGCGAAACCATTTTGTGCAGACATATCGGAGAGTGTGCACTGTGCAGGTGCCTGGCCTAAATAAAATTGATGTACCATTGCGGAAAAAAAAGCAAAATATGTACATTTAGATTTTTTTAAATATTGGCACAGAAAATATAATCATTCGTTTCTCAAAAGCAAAACATATATTACATTTTGTATTATAATAATTATTCACAAAAAGTTATATATTATTTTCGTGTAATCACAGTTCATTGTAATATTTTTGCAGCATAGACAGCGCACGGCGTCTTATTTAACGCTTTGCTGCCACGTTCTAGATATTTCTGATTTCAATTGCAAAACCTGAAAATATATTATATTATACAGTGTCCAAAAAAGTATGCAACATATGGGAAAGTTTTTTATCACCTATTCCTCAGAAAATTTTATTCTTTATAAAAGTTGGTGCATTCCTTAAAACTATAAATGCATATTTCACCTGCGGCTAATAATAGTAGGGGAGCAAATGCCATTTTTTCGAAATTAAATTGCTTTAATAGTAAAATACCTTAATTATTAGAAATACAGCAAAATTTTATATGGAAATGTTTTTGCAAATTAAAAACTTAGTCCAAATACGAAATTTGAGTTAGGTGTGTCAATTTTCAATTTTTTTATGTGCATTTCTTTAAAATAGGTTTTTGGACATCAGCGTACTGGGTGCAAATGACAAATAAATTATTAATTATTTCCAGTAATATGAATAGAGTTGGATTCTATCATAATTTTGTTTAGAACATAAGTTGGCTAAAATGTGTTTAAGTAGGCGTGCAACACGCTAATATCTGAACCAATTGGTAACATTGAAAGGTTTTAAAAAGTTTGCAACTACTTAATCCATTTTTATTATAAACCCACGTTTAACTTATTTAATAAATATATTAAAATTGCGTAAACAAAAATCGACCAGAGGTGTACCGTTTAGGGAAAAATAGAGATTAACAAAAAAAAATTATAAATTGTGACACCTAACTCAAATTTCGTATTTGGACTAACTTACTAATTTGCAAGAACATTTCCATATAAAATTTTGCTGTATTTCTAATAATTAAGGTACTTTACTCTTAAGGCAATTTTGAAAAAATGGCATTTACTCCCTTATTAGCCGCAGGTGAAATATGCGTTTATAGTTTTAAGGCATGCACCAACTTTTATAAAGAATAAAATTTTCTGAGAAATCGGTGATAAAAAACTTTCCCATATGTTGCATACTTTCTTGGACACACTGTATATCTAATATTTTTAGAAACGAATTTTTGTCTAAAAATTTTGAGTTTTGCAGATCCAATATACCAACCGCCACTAATAGAAGTCCATGAAATCAAAGCAAATTTTTTTGTCCCAGTATTTTTTAGCCGCAATGGTATAGTAACTCGGGCTTGGCCTGCGTAGCTCTGACGTCGCGTCGAGTGGCTTTTGTTGCGAGAGTTTTAATATATTATGGTAGTTTGCATGTTATTGCTTATTAACTAAACGTTAGGGAGGGTTTGTTCATTTATGTAGTACCAAATATCTTCGATTCACTCACAAAAATAACACACATTAACACGAATTCGATTAATTTACATCTTGTAACCATACCGGGTTGTAACAAAGAAACTTATCAACCTTTTATACAGAGTACCGCTTACTTGCCCGAGAATCGCTTGGACATACCAATTTTGCATGCCAAAAAAATAAAACTGACGTATTTGAGCGATTCTTGACCAAGTAAGTACGCGGTACTCTGTCTAAAAGGCTGATCAGTTTCTTTATTACAACCCTGTATAATCAAATTTTATGAACTAAAATTTTGTTTTAGGTTGTGCTGGGTCGACTAAAATTAGGTAATACAAAAACACTAAATTGATTATGGAAACAATTTTATTGTAATAAATAGTTTTTAATAAATTAATTATTTATTATGTGTTTTTCTTACACAATGTGCGCTAAACAACTCGATACCAACACCTGTTTAAAAAGGTAAAAAAATAATTTTTAATATAAACAGACAACAATTAGTAAAAAAGCAAAAAATACAACTTTCTACTTATTATAATTTTCCATAGGAAAACCTGTATGGTTTTCCTTGCAGTTTTTACATGATGAATAAGAAAACATAAATACAAATTAATATAATAGTATTTTTAATTATTTCTAGAAAGGGTTTGCGACACTTAAGAAAAGTTTTATCAGTACTGAATATGACGAATTGAGCGAAAAGGCCCATTCTAAACTTGCCGCAATACCTAAAACCCATCGTTTTTGGGATAATATTTGAAAAATCACACATTTTGATGAACTACATTTACAACGAGATTCCCAGTTAGTGACTGTGAATATACCATCCTTCTTGCATACATCCAAATAAAAGTGGCTTTATCTCCTTCAAATTTTGGATTGCATATGACAGCAGGAATGTAATTTTAACGTCAATTTACACTCGTATATCCATCATTACGTAATAAGAACGATTTACTCATCAATTACTAGAAAACGGGCTTGCACTTTGATATCTTTGCAATCCTCTCAATCAAATAGGCAATGTATGCGTGTAATACCTTCAAAAACCTGTACTTTTTGCTTATCAAAACACCACAATAAACTTGGCTAAAATATAATATAAATTGTTTTACAATAAATATATCTTAAAAATGTATAAAATTATCTAGGTAAATAATTTCCTCTTCACTCATAAAGTACACAGTTCGTTTAACCCACGGTAATGTCTGAAACTTTGTATAAAACGGTTAAAACAATAAAAATTCTTAAATTTAAGAAATAAATTTATAAATACCAGGGTGGAATGATATTCAGTTCATAATATGATTATATATGTATAAGCCACTTTAATTTTTATTCTAAAATTGTATAAATATTTCTTCACCTATCGCCGTGATAATGAAGTAAACATCCCACTGCTCCGAAGTAACCTTCATGTTCCAAAAATAGCGCTTTTAAGGAATCATTTGACCAATATTCCATGGCATAGGCCAAGAGTTTCATGGCGATTGGATTCACTCGTAAAAAGTTGCCTATAAACACCACCTGAAACACAAATTTGACATTTACAGGATGTCCAGGTTTCAATGTTGCTATACATTTTTTTATAGCCATCTTAGTTTTTTCATCACAGGGTGAAATTTTTTTTTTTAATTTTGGGGACATGCACCCATGCATGTATCTAAGGTATCTTTTGGGTTATGAAGTAAACGTATTTTTTTTTTTTTTATTACAGAGATAAGTATACAGGGCGACTCTTAAGAATACTACACATTTTAAGCCTAGGTATTTTGTTTTGGTTTATTTGCTTAGTTTTTTGGTCGAAAAAAAAAATTTGTTTATAAATATTCGCATTTTATTATCACAGAATTTACTTTAAAAGTAACTTGTACTAGTATTATTATTTTAAGAACAGTTGACTTTCGGTTCAGTTTAAACGAAAAGCAGCACTTCTTATCTTTAACAATGGTGTACAGCACAGCTGAACGTGTAGAAATTATTTTCATTTATGGTTCCCAGGATCAATGTTTCTTAAGGACAGCTCAACGTTTTAACGAAAGGCATCCAGGTCAAAATGTAAGCCCGGAGTATGTTCGCCAACTAGTAGCCAAATTTGAAGAAACTGGTTCTGTCGCGAATAAAAAGAGAAATCAACCGAGACTAGCCGACGAAGCAGCGAAAATTGAAATTCTGGGGCAGTTTGCAATGAATTCAACTTTATTAACTTGTCAAGCAGCTGTAGCAACTGGATTATCTTGTGAATCAATAAGAAAGGTACTTAAATTTCATAAGTTTTATCCCTATAAACTGCACATACTGCAAGAACTTGGTGACGACGACCCGGACAGGAGAATTCAGTTTTGTGAAATAATGACGGATAGAATTACGGCAGAACCTCGACTAGTTAAAAATATTTGCTTCAGTGATGAGTGTACCTTTTATTTAAATGGGCGTGTTAATAAGCAAAACTGTCGTTACTGGAATGACGAAAACCTCCACGTATTTAGAGAAGGGCATACCCAGTACCCCCAGAAAATTAATGTTTGGGCTGGTATATTGGGAGATGGTATTATCGGCCCAATATTTATACAAGGAAATTTAAATGGCGACAGGTATGCTGAAATGCTACAGAGGTCTATCGAACCACTAATAGTGCGAGAATTAGAACATCAGAGGGACATACTCGGAAATTTATCTTTAGAAGAACGCTTACTACATTTCCAACAGGATGTAGTTCCCGTTAGGCATCGGTTGGATGATAATTATCCCAACCAGTGGATTGGAAGAAGAGGTCCTGTTGAATGGCCACCTAGATCCCCGGATCTAACACCTCTTGACTTCTTTTTGTGGGGGTCACCTAAAATATGTGGTTTTTAAAACGCAACCTGAGTCACTAGAGCAACTTCAGCATAGAATAGTTCAGGAATGCCGTGCTATATCCAGAGAAACATTTGCAAATGTACGTGAAAAATTTGAAAGTAGGCTTTATTATTGTCTTCAAAACAACGGAAATCATTTTGAACATTTAATTAAATAATAATAAAAAATTTCAAAATTGTGTTTTCATTTATTGTTTTCCTAAATAAACAGAGAAGAATTTCCTAAAATGTAGCTTTCTATGGTACCATTGGAAAGCATTTTTCAAGAGCTTCAAAATGATGTATCACTCGACCCCCCTTTCTATTTAAGATTTTAGGGGTGTATCTCACCCTGTCCAAGGGGTTGCAGATAAGGGTGGGATAATACGCTTGTTTTTGTTCCCCCTTCGTTTTATAGAAACTGTTTTTTGCGTTTTTTTCTTCAGTTTTTCGTTCCTAAGATATGGCCATTTCAAGTTTTTAAATTGTCACCCTGTATAAAAATAACTAACAATTATTACTCTAACTTAATAGGTATATACAGTGTGTGTATAAAGTCTGGAAACGGCTTAATAACATGTCTATATCAAATAATTTAACTAATAATATGTCATGGTTTACAGTATCAAAGGCTTTACACAATTCTACAGATAAAATGCCGCATTTTTTTTCTAGATTTAATTGAATTCTTATAAAAGTATTTACTGTAATGACTTAAGCCCCCCCTCAAAAAACTTGAGCTTGTTGCGCTACTGCATTCATTGGCATCCACCTCAATTAAAAAATACACTTATTTCAAATATAATAATCCGGTACTTACATTTTCTAGTTTCTCTTGAATAGCACACATTCTTGCTATTGAACCAATATTGTTGGTTATAGTGACCAACGTAGCTCGGGCTAAATCCTGTCTGCTAACTTTGCTCCTCCTCTCTCGTGAGTTCATTTGACCAAAACTAAAAATATATATAATATATATATATATGACTTATTTAATATAAATTGCGATGGACAAATTTTTTATACCGACACAAATTGGGACAACTTAAATAATAAAATTAAAAAAGATTTTAAAATAATAAAAAATTGGTTTGCTAACAATTTGTTAACAATTAATTTCAATAAAACAAATTATATTCCTTTTACTTTAAACCTAAATAACCTACCACGAAATATGAATAGTACTGAAATAAATTTTTAAAGTTAATAAAACAAAATATTTAGGAATTATTTTTGACAGTAAATTAAATTGGAATTTTCACTTAGAATCCTTAATTAAAAAATTAAGAAGTTTACTACCGAATTTTAAAGACATTAAAAAAAAATTAAATGTAAAGACATGGAAATATTATATTATGCGTTAGTTAAAATTCATTTAACTTTCAAAATGTCTTTATTCCAAACTAACTTTTACAGTTCATTACATGGAAAGTGACAACATAATATAGAAAATAATTATTATTTTAAAAAATTAATAAGTTTACTACCGAATTTACGGAATTTTAGGTTGGGGAGAAATAAATAGAACTTTAGTTAAAAAATTAGAAATATTACAAAAAAGGTTACTAAAAGTTATATTCAATAAAGATTATCTTTATCCTTCAAAAGAATTATATTCAGAAACAAAAAAGTTGAACATAAGACAACGTTACATTCATAACATCTTAATATATATATTTAAAAATAAAAATCTTATACAATTTAAAAACCACAAGTCCATCGGACAAAATAAATTCAAATATTTGTTTTTATTTAAACGATTATTTACCAACAAAAATTAAAAAATTGAAAGTTGAAATAAAAACATGGATATTAAAACAGACAATATGAAAATATTCTTAGAAATGATTTAATTAATTAATATTGTTCTGAATAATTTATATAAGTAATATTTTTTACTTAAAAATTATAAACTAATAATATTATTATAGGTAATATATTTCTTCAAAAAAAAACTGCGTTTATACTATAAATTAACATTTTTACTTTAAAACTTAATTTTTAATGATGAAATTATTTATAATTTTACATACTAAAACAAAAAATAGGATATGCCCCTAACAAGCTCAGCTTCACACAGCTGAAGAATAAGTTTATAGAAGACAACATAAAAATATTTATTATATTATTAAATTTTAAATAAACTTATTATTATTATTATTATATGAATAAGGTGAAAAGATAATAGGTACACATTAAAAATGATAAAAACGCATGATAAAGGCACTGAGTTTCTTTAACCTTGTTGTTAAATTTACCAGCCAAATAAATAATGTAAACGTTGTTTCAACCTAGCAAGAGATTCGGTTTTGATCTAAAATTCAAAACTTAACCATGTTGCCTTGGCATGGAAATGATCGATCAGGAACGAATCTCTTGCTGGGTTGGAATAAAGCTAATGAGTGCAAGTATACAAATATTAAAAAAAAAATAGGTATGGTAACTTTACCAACCAGACAAGAACCGCGGCCTGAAGGTAAGAAAGCCTACTGTTTATAGAAGACATTGTATCATATGACATGCCTATGAACACTTACTTGTAAAATAAAAATCCTGGCATTAATTCAGTTTCTTTACAGATCTGGTACTGTCTGGTACGTTCAAATTTCATTACTATTTTCACAATAACTTTTTTTTATCATTCTAATAATTATTTTTCCCCTATATATAACTATGACTACATTATGAAGTTCTAGTGAAACAAATAATTTAGCGTGGTGTCTAACCTAACCACAAGAAGCCTAGGTGCTGCCAACCCTATGGTAGTTACGGTACTAATGATTTTATGATCGAACATACCTACTAGCCACTAAATCACCGGGAAGTCCAAATTTCGTATAGTCACCACCATAAATGTCTCTAACCAACTTATCTACGTGAGTATGATCCCCCTCTGCAGCTAATTCTATGGCCTCTTCAAACGTATTGCATCCCGTAAGGAGACAACAAAGACCAAGAAACGTCCCGCCTCCCAAACTAGAAACAAAAAAATATATTGTAAAATCAATTGGCTGTGACGCTCTTTCTTTTATGATAAAAATATCAAAAAACCACGCTGTTATATTTTCTTTTATTGACAGGGTTTTTTATTAACATAAAGATAACATCAATGGGATGCTTCAAAAGTATAAATTGATTGCAGGGACGAAAGTAGGTACATTTGAAGGAACTTTAAGGCTGTTTTATCATTTACCCTAGTTTGATTACTTCACTCATCGCGTTTTTAGAATTAATAGAAGACAATTATTGTGTCCATAATTTTAATTTAGCATTAATGTTTCATGTTGTTATCTATCATGTTTGTGTACAGAACGAATATGTGGCTACAGCAGAATGGGGCGCCTGCTGTTGTTGTTAAGAACCATTTGGACAAACAGTATCCCAATCGATAGTTTGGAACCAACGGAGCAATGAAATGGCCAGCAAGATCACCTGATTAACACCCCTAGATTTTTTTTCTTGGGATAAAGATTTGAAATTTGGTACTTATGTATAACTTAATATGCACTTTAAAACAGTTAATACTAGGGTTGCCATTTAAAAAAAAATATCTACATCATCATATTTCTAATTTGGGACACACTGTATCAATATTTTTTTTTATAAAACGACCACAACTTAAAATGATAGTACCCGTGTCCGAGCATTTTTCCAAAAAAAAAACTGCACTGGATTTACTGAATTTATTCAAAGTTACAAACATTGTAAGTAGTACCAGGGTTCAAAATTCTAAATTAATAACTGGAAGTGGTTTAAAAAATCCTATTTACATAAGCCTAGCTTGCAAATTTGTATTTACAAACTTATCTTCTACATAGATAATTTTAGCAAAAAGTCGGAGTAATTTTTTTATACCAATAATAAATAATTGGGGTCAACGGTTAACAAAAATATTAGATATGCGTCTTTGATGCATTTATTTTATTTATTACACCAATATAACGGTTTTTACTAAATATCTATCATACACTCACCAGGTCACAATTAATGATCTTTACCTGGTATGATAAATTTCGGGGCGTAGATTACGAAATTGAAAAGGATTTTCACCGCAAAACCTTAGTTTTTGAGATATTCATTCTTAAAGGTTACATTTCTGATGCAAAAGTCGGATTTATTATCGCATATGTTGGCAGCAAAAGGAAATTTTCCATGCAGTTTGGTACTTTTTCCATGAGTTTTCTTCTTTGGGTTAAAAATAAATAAAATATAATGTTAGTTGATTTAATTTTTTAATTCAACCATTGAATGTTTTCCTTGTGGGCTTCAATTGGTTAACCATATTGTGATATATTGAATAAATATTAAAGAAAATGCAAATGCCATATCAGTTCATTAAGTTTCTACACTATACAATTTTCTAGACCCTTGGGAAAGGTTTAAACAATAAACCGAAACGTTGGGAATGAGTAAAAAGTGTTTTATTTGAACTGACTACTAATACCCTGAAAGAATAAAATATAACCTTTGGTTCCTCCAACACAACAAAATCATAACAACGTTCACCGAACCTTTTAATAGACTTTGCGTCTATAAACACCTTAGGGGTAGAAATTAGTGAAATGTTGAAATACCTAAAGAAAGTCCGTCAAAAAATATTTGGCATTATACTTGCTTATTTTAATTGAGTATATACAGTGTGTCCAAGAAAGTATGCAACATATGGGAAAGTTTTTATCACCGATTTTTCAGAAAATTTTATTCTTTATAAAAGTTGGTGCATGCCTTAAAACTATAAATGCATATTTCATATTTCACCTGCGGCTAACAGTAAGGGAGTAAATGCCATTTTTTCGAAATTGCCTTAACATTTCCATATAAAATTTTGCTGTATTTTTAATAATTAAGGTACTTTACTCTTAAGGCAATTTCGAAAAAATGGCATTTGCTCCCCTATTATTACCCGCAGGTAAAATATGCATTTATAGTTTTAAGGAATGCACCAACTTTTATAAAGAATAAAAGTTTCTGAGAAATCGGTGATAAAAAACTTTTCCATATGTTGCATACTTTTTTGGACACACTGTATATAGTACTAATTTTTAGCCATATAGCTTAAAACTATAGACAGTTAAAGGTACACCCCCCATTTTAAAACAGTGGTGAAACACGTAGGTATATTATTTTATTAAATGAACTTATTTACTTATTTCTAGACTTCACAAGTTATAGTCTGTGAGATACATACATTAAAAGAAGAAGGCATCATTGAAATTTCATGATTCTAGGATTAGGGGTACACCCCCCATTTTAAAACGGTGGTGAAACACGTAGGTATATTATTTTATTAAATGAACTTATTTACTTATTTCTAGACTTCACAAGTTATAGTCTGTGAGATACATACATTAAAAGAAGAAGGCATCATTGAAATTTCATGATTCTAGGATTAGGGGTTTAGACTGACTGGGCGTTGATGAATCCCAATACTTTACTCACTTTAAATAATGATATCGCGGAAAGCGATAAGTTAATAATAGTAGGTACATTGAATAACAAGGTTTGAAAATGACTTTGCACATGAGCTAGGCAATTTGGTGGACTAAACCAAATTAAATAAATAAACTTACCTAGTTCCAGATACTCTTTTGCACTGTGTCGAACTGGTAACTGATAGTATACTGACCCCACTACCAATGTTAACCAGTAAGAAAGGGTAAGGGTTCGAGAAATCATAGCCCACTTTGGCACATTTTGATTCGTCAGTCGGGTTTGCCCAATAGTAACATTCTTTTGGGTTGTTTTTATCAATGTATAAAAGACCTTTCAGCAGAGATTCTAGTTCGTCGTGTTTCGATAGTTTCATGTTGACTTCCTAAAAATGGAGTGGTTAGTGCAAATGATATTTTAAGCATTGTATATACAGTGTGACCAGTAAAGTCCGCATCATATGGGATTTTTTTATTAATAGCTTTATTCGAAAATTGACTTTGGCATCAAGTTCTGCTTCGATCAAGATAAAAATTAAGCAAAAAAATAGTCACGTGATTCCCATTATCTGTCAAATTTTAATTTTTTCCAAAAAATAATTTAAAAGTGGGGTTATTTCTGAAAATATCGAAAAAAGTTATTAGAAAAAGGTTTTTTAAATACAGTTTCTAGCCCACATGCAAAATTTCAGCTGCATAAGATAATTTTGATTTTTTACCTATATTTTGTAAATTGCACCAGTTTTGCAAAATAAGACTCAACGCAACCTACATAAAACTTCTCAGTTTTGACAATGCTTTATTTCAGATACATTTTCTTTAAAGTAGCGCCTTATTAAATGTGTGTTTTTCCATTAATTGGGCTATTAAAATTTGGTCGCATGTGATGCAAATTTTATTTGTTTTTGACCCTGTATACTGTACTTATAAGGTAACTTCATAAAATAAGTATTTTTGAAAACGTAGTTTGTCTCTGAAATTGAAAGTAATACACCTTAATATTAAGACAAAAAAGAACACAGTGTCCTCAGTAAAGTGTTTTTAAGTGGAAAATAAATTTTAGTTTAACTTAACGTAAAGTTTATCTATTTTCAACGATTTAATTTAAAACCCCTTTACTTTATTTTTTTACTTTCAGGCACAAACTACTTTTTCAAAAATACTTATTTTATGAAGTTATCTTATACAGGGTCAAAAACAAATAAAGTTTGCATCACATGCGACCAAACTTTAATACCCCAATTTTGATTTTGTAGAAAAACACGCATTTAATATGGCGCTACTTTAAAGAAAATGTATCTGAAATAAAGCATTGTCAAAACTAAGAAGTTTTATGTAGGTTGCGTCAAGTCTTATTTTGCAAAAGTGGTGCAATTTACAAAATATTGGTGAAAAATCAAAATTATCTTATGCAGCTGAAATTTTGCATGTGGGCTAGAAACTGCATTTAAAAAAACCTTTTTTTAATAACTTTTTTCGATACTTTCAGAAATAACCCCACTTTTGAATTATTTTTTGAAAAAAATTAAAATTTGACAGATAATGCGATTTACGTGACTACTATGTTTTTGCTTAATTTTCATCTTGATCGAAGCAGAACTTGATGCCAAAGTCAAATTTCGAATAAAGTTATTAATAAAAAAAATCCCATACGATGAGGACTTTACTGGTCATACGTACTGTATATAATATCCCAAGAGCATTGATAACGAGATGATTTTATAACAGATTTTGAAAGCACGTTACTTGATAACAGCCCTGACATTTGTTAAACTCGGAAACTCGCAGAACCGCCACATTCCGATTTTGGATTTATAAAGGGGGGAATAAGTATACAGTCGACAATAAAGTCATAAAAACTTACCCTTTTAAAATCATCCTCGAATTTAAAAGCTCCGCCGCCCGTCGCACACACCGTAGTAACTAATTTTGCCATTCCTTTCTGATTAGCCAGCATCAAAAAGTTTTTCATTTCTGCCGTTGGAAATCGAATAAAATGCAGAGTTCCCACGATGCCTCTTAAAGTAACATTATCCATCTGAAACGACAAAAATTAAAATGTTTCAAAACGTCGACAAATTATATAAGACAGATGGCTTTAAACATTGGACACTGTTGCATTCATAAAACTACCTAACCTTTAGGCCAAGCATTGAATATCAAACTATAAGAATAGCCGATCTTCGAGAAAACTTGACAACCCTGTTTTAGACTGTATTGGAGATGGCCGCCTTTGTGGAGTTGATCGTAAATCTATACTTATAAATGCAGCGCCTTGGCAACAGATGTCTCAAATTCACTGATGTGATGTCGTGGTGTTGCCGCATATCGTATTTTATTGGAATTTTTAAGGATTTAAGCATTTTTAACACACAATAAAATAGGAGGTTCTCAATTCCAGCCGAATGTATGTTTTTGATAATAATATGTACGCTGATTACTCCGGGGTAATTGGATCGATTTTCATAATGATTTTACCGTTGCATTAGGTGTTAAATGTTCTACAAATAAAAGTAGATAAAAAGCGACAGCAAGTATAGCTATTAGTAGTTGGGTCGAAAACTCACTAAGTCACTTAATGAATTGTGCATATAATAAATACTATGTAAAAATATATTGAAAAAAGTTTGTACATATGCACATGACAACTTCGTAGGCATAATATTATTGTACATTTTTTTAATAAAACACTTTAAACTCGGCCATTTCTTAAAACTGGGTTTTACTCAAAACTGTCAATTTTGACTTAATGAATTTTTGCACTAAGCCGACGATATTATGCCAGTGCAAGGCGATCCAGGCACCGCGATGCGCGTGACGGTATGGTATGGTAGTGGGGAGAGGATCATGCATGCAGCAAGTCAAACAGACAGGCGGCAACAATGTTTTAATTTAGCAGTGAAAAGGCGTGTCGTTAGTGGCTGCATCAGCACGCTTTATTGTTGGTGACTCATTGTGGCATCTATGAATTTAACGTAGCAGATTTAGGAAATATGCTTATATGGTCTTCTTATAGTTTGATATTCAATGGGTTAAGCAACGAAATTTGACAACAGAACAGTTAGATCAGTCCGTTTTACTTCGTCTTGGCAAAAATATATAGTCGATTCAATAAACATAATTATGGGGAATGATGTTTAGCTAAATAATTAATTGCATTAAGAGCAGCAGACCATAGACCAGGGTTCGAAAGTATCATATCAAAGGATATATATCAGACAAATAAATCATTTTAAGATATTTCTTTTTAATAAAAGGACAACTATTTCGATCAAAAACATACTATTTATATTGAAAACTAAATATTTTTGTAGGATATTTATTAAAGTAAACTGACTAAAAAACATGACCTAAACTAATGAGTAATGACTAAACAGATAAATCATAAAGGTTAATAATTATAAGATATCCAATAGAAAAAATAAAGCTGAACATATTTTCAAAACGGACCCACCCTTAATATTATTTAAAAACATAAAAGCTTTTTTCTGTTTGATTTATTAATTGATATATTCTGAATAATCAAAATTTAAAAAAATATAATTATTGAATATATCGTGATATACAGTGTCACCAGTAAAGTCCGCATCATATGGGATTTTTTTTTATTAATTGCTTTATTAGAAATTTGACTTTGGAATCAAGTTGTGCTTTGATCGAGATGAAAATTAGGCAAAAAAATAGTAGTCACGTGATCCGCATTATCTGTCAAATTTTAAGTTTTTCCAAAAAATAATTCAAAAGTGGGGTTATTTCTAAAAATATCGAAAAAAGTTATTGGAAAAAGTTTTTTAAAATGCAGTTTCTAGCCCACATGCAAAATTTCAGCTACATAAGATAATTTTGATTTTTTACCTATATTTTGTAAATTACACCATTTTTGCAAAATAAGACTCAATGCAACCTACATAAAACTTCTTAGTTTTGACAATGCTTTATTTCAGATACATTTTCTTTAAAGTAGCACCATATTAAATGTGTGTTTTTCTACAAAATCAAAATTGGGCTATTAAAATTTGGTCGCATGTGATGCAAAGTTTATCTGTTTTGGACCCTGTATAAGGTAACTTCATAAAATAAGTATTTTTGACCACGTAGTTTGTGTCTGAAAGTAATACACCTTAGTATTAGGACAAAAAAGAACACAGTGTCATCAGTAAAGTGTTCATTAAGTGGCAAATAAATTTTAGTTTAACTTAACGTAAAGTTTATCTATTTTCAACGATTTAATTTAAAACCCCTTTATTTTATTTTTTATTTTTTTACTTTCAGGCACAAACTACGTTTTCAAAAATACTTATTTTATGAAGTTACCTTATACAGGGTCAAAAACAAATAAACTTTGCATCACATGCGACCAAATTTTAATAGCCCAATTTTGATTTTGTAGAAAAACACACATTTAATATGGCGCTACTTTAAAGAAAATGTATCTGAAATAAAGCATTATCAAAACTATGAAGTTTTATGTAGGTTGGTTGAGTCTTATTTTGCAAAAGTGGTGCAATTTATAAAATATGGATAAAAAATCAAAATTATCTTATGCAGCTGAAATTTTGCATGTAGACTAGAAACTGCATTTTAAAAAACTTTTTCCAATAACTTTTTTCGATATTTTCAGAAATAACCCCACTTTTGAATTATTTTTTGGAAAAACTTAAAATTTGACAGATAATTCGAATCACGTGACTATTATTTTTTCGCTTAATTTTCATCTCGATCGAAGCAGAACTTGATGCCAAAGTCAAATTTTGAATAAAGCTATTAATAAAAAAAAATCCCATATGATGCGGACTTTACTGGTGACACTGTATATCAAACTATAAATATAATGATATATATCACGATATATCGCTTCATGATATATATCACGATATATATCGCTTGATATATATCCTCCGAACCCTGCCATAGACTACTACAGATTATTTCGTGCGCAAACAAAAGTTAAGTTTTATGGGTGAAAAATATGTTTTGATCACATACATAAAGTAAACAGGCTATAAGTGTGATTTCCGCCATATTGGAAATATACCGAGGACTCTCCTGATCGGTCAGAATATGAGAGTGTCCACCGACAAGCGCCGACCTTTCATTCGTCTGTGGTTACAATCCTAAATTTTGACCTATAGAGGGCGCCTAGGGCGATTTCCACTTGCGTCGATTGAACAGGCCTTTAGTCAACTTTACCATTAGAGGCCTTGATAGAACTTTAAGGCGCTGAACCTCTTATTAGTACGCACGAAAATAAGTATTTGAAATGGTATTCAAATAGCAAAGGTTAGACAAACACATTATTAGCGTAAATAATTTTAAAATAGTATATTGGATGCAAATAGATGTTTGGTTTTATTGTAAAGCAAATTTAAAAAAATATGGAAAAATTTACGTTAAAACGCCTTGCTGCATATTTTAATTATACACAATAAGTAATGGGACCCATTAAATTATAGCCCAAAATTAATTAAATCATTTACCACCAGAAAACAAAAAATGCATAAATAACTTGAAATAATTTTTAAAGTACAGGGTGCTACAAATTCGTGTGTGAACATGGGATCTCGAAAACGGTAGATAAGATGCGATATTTTGGAGCCTAATACTTTGGTAAAAAAAATTGTAAATATTTCGAATACCTTCGTAGATAGGTACTATCTAAAAAAACAGTTTTGGGTTTTACTGATACTTTCTTACAGCCGCTTTTTAATCTTCTAAAAGATCGCGTTACTATATTATCTATAGTGATGTAAAATTCTCGGTAATAATATTCTCAAGAATATTCTCAAGTTAGAGAATTTTCTGAGAATGGTAAGAAAACCGCTAGAAATAGCAATAAAAAGAAATTAAAAATTACCTATTCTTTTTTGATTTGATTAGCATACCTTCCCAAGAATAACTAAAAACTAAACAAAAAAACAGTCAAATAAAGAAAGATCACATTTACCTATTAAAAACATACGAGTATACGTCATAGACAATTTACCTTTAGATAAACAAACAATAATCACGAATGTGGCAGTTTTATGGCCTCGCGCATGTAAACAAAACTGGGAACTATTAGACATGCGCACTGCAACATTATCGTTTGACGAATGGGAAAATAGACAGGTCCGGGCTTTAAAATTTAAATTCTTGCTCATATGCCACCATAAGAGGGTTTATTTTACCCCTATTTGGGCATAATACAATTATACAACGGCTGCAACTAGTACTAGTCATTGTTTATATTACAATCCTAGTCACTAAAAGCACAAACACAATTCACTAACTAAACTACAGAAAAACCAGAAATCCATAAATACATATTAAACACCAGTCCCACAATCCACGATAGCCGATCCGATAGCTGAAAACTTTAGAAAACTACAAGGAATCCGCAGAGAAACCTTAAAACACAACAACAAAAATGGCGGCCGAGCCGGTTCTGGAGATTATTCTTGAGCGCGTCGATAAAGTAGGACGGCCGATAACACGAGGTTTGTGCGCATGCACGAAGGTTCCCCGAATGAAGACAGCTGACCGACGAGTCATGCGCTCGGACGTATTTTTTCACCCATAAAACGTAACTTTTGTTTGCGCAGGAGATAAGCTGTAGGTATCTAAAGGTAAAATGTCTATGGTATACGTTCGCGTTTCTAGGGGATTTCCCTGAATCACTGTTGCAGACGTAAAACACTGTTGCCAGAGTTATAGAAAATGTTAGGGAAACTCAAAATTTTAAAAATCATTGCAAAATTTTTCAGTGTAAATCGAGGCGGTGTAAATTATGTAGAAAAACTTCTCTAGAGAATATTCTCGGGAGAATTTTCTTACAGAGAATATTCTCCTCTCACATCACTAATTATGTAATATACAGATTAGACCATTTTGGAATGTAAAGCGATTTGAATACTGCAAATTTTGATAATAAGGTTTTCGGACACTCTCTCTTAAAATGAAATAACAACGACCATATGCGAATGCCGCAAGTTGTCTCAAACTTGCTCTTTTTAAACGAAGTAACTTTTTTAATATATTTTTTGGGCTCCTTCTTTCATTTCCAATAACTCTATTATTAAAAGTTTGTGTATTCCTCGTTCCCGAAGAAAAAATTGTTTTTCTCCACTTTTAACCTTTAACAGTTTTTTTTTAAATATACTTTTAAAGATAAAAATGTGAAACTTGAAATTCCGGTTGTGGAATTTATATTATTGTGCTCGATAATAAACTTAGATATACAGGGTTAGGAAAAATTACCAGAACGGTCGATTATTTCAAAATATACAGGGGTTATCAAAAAACGTCTTATATAAAAAATGTAGGGCTGTTAAAAATCTACATATCGGTGATAAATTGAAATATACAGGGTCGCCCACAAAGTTGTGGAGAATGGTAGTTATTTTTTTAAATGGAACACCCTGTATATTTTTACATTTTTCAGTTCCACGTAAAATTATAATTATTTTTTATTAAATGCATTATTAGTCTATACTTCATAGTTTCCGAGATATTGACTCTCGAAAAGTGACATTTTTGAACTTTGACAGCTTATAACTTTCTAACAGTACGTCTTAGAGCAAAACGGCTTACATGTTCCTATCTTTAATTTTTTTTATCTTCCCAAAAAAATCAACTTCAAGTTAAACCGGAACAACTATATTTCCTGCTTTCGTGTTACATATTTTGAAATAATCGACCGTTCTGGTAATTTTTCCTAACCCTGTATAGTGGAAAAATAACAATTTGTGATCTTTAGCAACATTTTTTAAATTTAAATACAATGTTATGTTGGCGGTTCATTCAATGGATAGGTGAGCACATTTCCTATCTGTCCATAAGGTGTCCCTATACCTAAACGTAGTTTTAAATTTATTTATGGATTTTCTCACAAATTTTCGGTTGCGTGATGTACAATATTTTTTTTAAGATCGACACTTCGATATACATTTAATTCTTTATTTTATTTTATTTCATATTATTTTTAAATGCGTCGTATGACTTCTCGTAACGGGCTTTTGATTTTACTGGCAATAGATCGTAAGTCGCTTTCCTTGATGCTTCCAAAATTTCTTCTGGAATCTCATTTTCCGTGTCGGATAATTAAAAATCTGAATTCATATTTTTAAATTTGCGCACTCACGAAACAGGTTTGACATAAACAACAAATTAAAAATCAACGAACAAACTCACTGGACAATACATTGAAATGTTGTTATCATAGTAACGAAATCAAGGTAGATTGTATTATCAAAGAGCGATTGGAAAAATGAAAAACAGGGACCGGAAAAATCTTCTGCCGGTCCCTCACGTCTATTTTCCAGTCATGATCAGAATTGTCCAGAAAGTGTTAATTTTCTGGTCGGTCTTAAAATAAATAAATTTTGTTGTAATAACAATAAGTTCTAATATGTAATTGTATTTTTGTCAATTTTTGTGTGGAGTGAGAAGCCCGTTCGTCGCTATTTCGGTGGGTTGTTAGTTACGTGTAAAAAAAAATTCAGGAAGAAAACATTTTTTTTTTATAAATAACAGCTCATACCCTACCTGCAGATGAGTATCTCTATGTCCAGTCTTCCCGTATGAGGAATTCTTTGTTAAATACTTCCTAATGCTTTTTAAAATTTCTATCTCCGACTCAGATTCACCCTGCGTCATATCTCTCGGCTCGAAATAGACCAGCTTGCACAACGTCCCCCCAATATCCATGCCGAACCAGGGCATTGCTAAAAAATTAATTACTTTGTAATAAAAAAAAAATTATGTCAATAAAGAGGATTTCTCTTAAGGAGTCCACAGACTGCGGCTTTGCTGGCTGCTTTGCTCGACGAACATTCTATTGCAACAAAAACAATGCACGTGCATGTTTTACAATATAGGTAGTAAGGTAGTAGTAGCGTAGTAGCCACAGACTGCAGGCTTAAACTAGGTAGCATATCGGCCACCCGAGGGTGCCTCTAATATAAGGTAGTACCACAGGCTTACAAAAAAAAAAGTAGAATGCTTATTCCTGTGCCTGTGTATTTAAAATAGCATCTGGAGAGGCTGTGTCATCAGGAAATTAATTTTTTCCCTAGAAAAAAGTTGGCAATCATTTGAAATCATATTAACCAAAAACACGAATCTCGCCGAACTAAGGCGATTCGGCGAGTCAATAATGAGCCTAATGAATAAAAATTAAGCAATTACTTGAAGTAATTACTTTGTAATAAAACCAATTGATATGAATAAAATTTTGAAGTAATTACTGCTTTTTTTACACCTCTGTAGCAAATGCTTATTCAACACAGGTTCAGACGTGTCTTATTCACTTGTTCAGATTATAGATTACATGTTCAGTTTGGTGCCTAATTTGCAAAAGAGTTCATGACATGCAATTAAATCATCGTTTTTAAATGAGTAAAATTGCAGCAACTGATTAAAAAGTCCTCAAAGGGCATGCTTATAGGCAATTTTTCTTGCAATTGCATCTAATATAAAAAGGCTATCTTCATAATTAACTTTCAAAATGTCTTTATTCCAAACTAACTTTTACAGTTCATTACATGAAAAGTGACAACATAATATAGAAAATAATGACCATAACAAAAAGTTAATCCAATTTAATTCATTAATAAAATCAATTTAAAAAAATAGTATAAATAATTTAATTTAGTAAATATCTCTTTAATTGTTTTTTAAAAATTGCCAATTTTTTATTTTTTCTGATATTTTTTGGAAGATTGTTATATTTTATTATTCGTCATATAAGAGCGATTTTTTTCCGAAATTACTTTTTACTGGTATAGTTTGATAATTTATACAACGTCTGGTGTTATGATCATGTAATGTCTTATTCTCCTAAAGTGTTATGTTTGATTTTTTTTTTAATAATAGAGTGAATTAGAATACAAATTTTTAATTTATAAATGTTTTGAACGTGTAAATACCCTTTGGGTCTATATAGATTAACAGTTGGTTCTAAATGTGGTAATTTGTATAGGTATACATTTAATAATTTTATTTTGCAATTTTTGTAGTGGTTTTAAGTTTGATAAACAAGCAGATCCCCATGCAGAAGCTAAGTATTGTAATTTTGAATATATTAATGGATTAATTAATTATAGTCCGCCTTACGAGTATGTCGCTACGCGTCGTCTAAGGAGACGTGATAAACAAGGCAATTATCATCAAATTTGAGCGATATGTTTCCTAATCAGCCTGCAGGAACAATAATACTAAAATTAAACCAACATTTTTTTTGTCCGATACTAACACTGTATAGCAAACACAAATTCTCGTCATTTTCTGTCAACTAGCCAACAGACAGACTGACGGAAACGTAAAACGTGTTTTTCGTGATGTAGGAATGCCAAAAACGTCGACATCTAGTAATATCTTACTTTTCTGATAGGAAAATGAATAAGTTAGATGGCAGGAGGTTGGTTGAGAATACAAAGTCTCTGTTGTTGGCGCAATTGGCAATCAATACTGAGTTCGATTACCAGCAAGAATAAAACCTTTTCAAATGAAAAAAAAACAACTTTACGCGCCGCGCCGCTTACATTTTTCAACTTAAAATGATTTTTACTTATCCGATTGCACAAAGAAATACTTTACTTTTGTTATTGTCGCCATTTGCTTCTGGACAACTTAAGGTATACAGGGAACCCATTTAAATTTCTAAATTCGGGAAATAATTAAAAATCAATCACTACCGTGTGAACGTTACGAAATACGCTACGAAACTAATATTGCGATTAGTAAAATTACCTTTATTCACTTAACTTTAGAGGTTACGAAGATTAGATCGGTTTTGTTTTGATAAGGACACCCTGTGCCTATCTTGAAACCATATTTGTAAATTTACAATTTAATTATTAAATATGTAAAAAAAAATTATCTAATCTGATTGAAATTTCACAGTCCCTACTAATTAAAATGACTAACTAAAATTAAAAAGAAAGTGTGATGAGTTGTCAAGTCAATATTTATATTTATCATTAGACGACAGTCTTTAAAGTGTTAAAACGATTTTTTTCGACATGAACCAAACGCGAAAAATATTGACAGTAATTTATTTTTATTCCGGTCTACCAAAAACGTTTTTATTTGCTGTGGCTGGCCGTCGATTTTCATGCAATCAGTGTTGTCAACCTTTAAAAATCAAATTTCCCCAGAGGATGAAAATTTCCCTTTTTTAAAGAAAAATCCCACGAATGGTAAAACGTTTTTGATTCATCGCTAATTTTTCCAATTTCTTGAACAATTCAATGGGCTTTACGGAACAGTATAAAACATTCATGGTTGAATCGTATTTTCGAAACGGGGTTAGAGTAAATGGTGAGTGGCAATACAATCCGGGTTTGTGCATGGACGATTTTCACGAACGTTTTCCTAACGTTGCTTTTATTGCTGGGGATTTTTATCATTGCCTGAAAAGAACCGTGGCTGTGTTTAGGGAAACAGGTTCTATACAATACAAAAAAGGAGCAGGAAGAACATCTTTAAGAACAGAAAAACTTGTTGCAAACGTTCGTGAAATAATGCAAAATACGCCAACAAATTGTATAAGGCGCCTGTCCCAAGAAGTGGGAAGATCTTATGCAGTGGCGTGTCGTGGGGTTTGTGTTTGGAGGGGCGCAATAGAAATCCAATACCAAATGACATATTATAAGCAAATTGCTCGAAAAAGTATCTATTTGTTAAAAAGATTTTAGGTAAATTAATACATACATTTATAAATGTCTTTTGAAAACCGACGCGTAAAAGATCGGTTTTCGGCCCGTCGTTCACAAGTTTGTGATAACTTTATATCTGGCAATGGCCTCCCCAGTTCTTTAATTTTAAGTTTATCCGCTAATGGCAGCCTACAAACATTTATTTGAATTATATTATTGACGAAATTTATTTTTATTAGTTCGAACTCGACGCGCGCTTACGCCACAACAAAGTCCGAAATGTATAAAGCAATGCAGGCGCTAAAATACCGCGGCCGTAGAGTCCCTAAATAAATCGGATATAACCGGGTGACGTTCGGCGAAATGTATATACGCCAGGCGAGATTCACCGTCCGTCGCAGCGTTTCAACGACGGAATTCAATTATCTAAAATTCACAGGAGAAGGCTTGCTTATCATTGGTCAACGAAAACGGACAATTAGAGATGAGTTCAGAATTGGTGAGTTGCTATGGTTTTTTAAAATTTAGAAATTTTAACTACCTATATGAATAATAATAATAATATTAGTATTAAAATGAATAGTAATAATAAATATTTAAATAAACATTTAATTTGTGTGTTATGTTAAAATTCCTAGGAGGGACGCGCGGCCACGCGGCCTTATAGAGCAACCGCCACTGATCTTATGGAACATGCAGGACTATTCTTAAGAAGCAACTAAATGTATTTCCTTATAAAGTGCAAGTATTCCAAGAAATACAAGCCGCAGATTTTGAAAGACGCAGGAATTACTGCAGGAATTTAGGCTTGGAGCATGGCGGTGGCCAATTTCAGCAATTTATGTAATTATTTTTCTTTTTCTTTCTGTATATTCTTACTTTGTTAATTTTGTAAACAACAAAAATAAATTTGTATTTGTCTACTTATTTTATAACTCATTAGTTTGGCATATCAGGTCATAATATGAATTTGACAAAATTTTAACCTAGATTTGGTTAGATATATCGTCCCCATATGATTGTGATCTAAACCAAGCCCTACGTTTTTTAATCCAAGCCCTCTTTGATGCAAATAATTTTTGCTCGCACGGTATTAGCGTAAATAATAAAATAAAATGACACCTCTAGAAATCGCCATTGCCAGTAGGATACTGTGGTTATTATGATACTTGATAATGCATGATAAGCCCATTATCTAAACATTAACTAATCAAATTCCTGTTTAGCGGGCTTTATAACTATGGAATATCCCACGAATATTGCACTTTGAGTTTTCTCTTTGGACCTTATACGTTCCCACGAGTTGGTAACAGTGCATGCAACCATCGCATTGGCTGAGTTCCTTTTTAGCAAAGCCAACGGCTAAGTGGAGCGTTCCTTTTAAAAATTTAACTTAGCACAGCATAGATTTTCCCTCCCCGTTGCCGCGGTTAAGTTTGCCCCTCTACATTTCTCATATGATTTATACGAGGTTGTTCGCGAAGCGTTCTTTTAACAACTTAGCTAAGTAAAGATTTTTGCTTTGCTTTGCTGTTTAAAAGAAGCAAATGGAAAGTACCTAATAGCAAGTACACCTATCATTGTGCCAAATTTTGAACACAGGTCGTACACCTTAATAAAATAGACTGATTCTTCATTTTTGAATTGTTGTTGGTTCAGCTTATAAACATAAATAAGTGTGCACTAATATCTTGTTTATGTAGGCAAATTCCTAGCTAATTAAGAAGTGTGATTAACATAAATAATTTGTAATTAAATAATAATTAAAACATCCTTTTTTTTATCAATATGTAACCTGCTTGTTAACGTAAATATAAACGTCGTGTATGCACGGTTCTTTAGAAATTTGACTAGTCCATGGCCCGCTAGGATGTTTAAGAGTATACAGAGACAGAATATAAATCCCATGATCGGTGAGGTTGGGAGGTTCGCTTGTCACAGTCACACTGACAATTTATTAATAAATAAACCGAATTCAAAGTCTTGTTAATTAAGGTTGAATTCTCAACGTCATTCAATCTATTGCCAACCTATAACCTATTTCGCGTTGATTTGTTGAGTTTATTATTTTTATAACTAACATTTAAAGAAAATCAATATCGTCGGTACATTATTTAGGTAGTATCTGATATATTACAAAAATATCAATTTATTTCATTGCTAGTTTTGGGAGAATAGTGAAAGAACAATAAGTGACAATGACATAATAATGTTAAAAAAAATCTTACCCGATATTTTTCGCTATACAATTCTCGTAAAATAAGTTATGAAATTCCTTGATATTTATTAAATATGTCAATTATTACCTATAGAATATCAAGTCGATACTGATTTTCTATAAATTTTGTATAAAAGCTAGAAAACATAAATAAGTC
The DNA here is from genome assembly GCA_963969555.1 of Polydrusus pterygomalis. Lineage (NCBI taxonomy): Eukaryota > Metazoa > Arthropoda > Insecta > Coleoptera > Curculionidae > Polydrusus > Polydrusus pterygomalis. Next base: position 22,039,708 of record OZ018378.1, on the reverse strand, counting down.
TACGCGAAATACGTTATAGGTTGGCAAGCATGTTGATACTCCTACCTTAAATAAATTAAATTAAATTCTACTCCAGTACATACCTTGGGCTAGGTTCACAGTCTTGAAAACTAATAGGAAAAGTTAAACAATAAGAGCTGGGATAAATTTAATACATTTTTGTTATATATACTCGTATATACTTTTAGAATTATTTAAAAACAACTTTGTAGGGCAGGAAATCCCCTGAGATGTTTTAGGGGGATTCCACAACTTTGTATTTGCCAAGAATAAGTATTGGGCTAGATAAGTATGTAAATAGTGGTTTACAAGGTAATAATATACAGGGTGTCCGGGAAAATGTGGGAAATCTCCCGGATATGAAAAAAACACGTGAAAAGAATACTACAAGTTCATATAAACTTCTTTCGTATCGGCCTCCTCTTCGGAGATATGGGCTCCCAAAGAGCTCCCATGGAATTAAGTTTTTGACACATAATTATTAAACCAACAGGTATATTTCAATTTTCTTTTCATATGATCTATACCAGGTACGACCCTTCAAATTACTATCCCAGAAAGTGTTGCGAATTACTCACAGCTGCAGGGACGCTGTATGATAAAAATTTTGGACAACGTTTTTTACATACCTACCTTTCCCTATTGACTACTTCACTCATGTCGCTAATCCTTTCGAAAAAACGTAATTTTTAATATATTTACATCATGTATATTTAGCGTATTTCAATAAAAGATACATCTTTGTTCCTATAAATTATAAATGTTCACTTTTAACTGCTTAATATTAATACATGATCGCAATAAAATGACGTTTTTCCGAAAACTGTTAGGATTAGCGACATAAATGAAGAGTACTTAATTTTTAGTCAATAGTTAAAGGTATGTAAAAAACGTTGTCCAAAGTTTTTATCATACAGGGCGTAAAAAAAATGAGCACATTAGTGCCACAGCTAGTCCGTCCCTGCAGCTGTGAGTAATTCGCAACACTTTCTGAGATAGTAATTTGAAGGGTCTTACCTTGTATACATCATATGAAAAAAAAATTGAAATATACCTGTTGGTTTAATAATTATGTGTCAAAAACTTAATTCCATGGGAGCTCTTTGGGAGCCCATATCTCCGAAGAGGAGGCCGATATGAAAGAAGTTTATATGAACTTTTAGTATTCTTTTCACATGTTTTTTTTTCATATCCGGGAGATTTCCCACATTTTCCCGGACACCCTGTATACATTTCCTATCACAAAAGAACCTAATTTGTCCTGGATGTCAGATGAAAAAGAAAACTTCGTTGCACCTCCTGGGAGCATCATGTGAAGCTTTGGCGAGACGAGGCTTTTGCGCTAAAGAAAGGAAGCCTGGAAGAGCACTCTGACCTTCTTTAGAACGAGGTCGGGATAGGCGTAGTTAGTGGCGGAAGGTTCTGGGATTTGATCGATATAAAAAAAATTTTGACACTATCTCATAATGGTACATTTGTCAGAACAACCTTGCCTGGAAACATACCTACACCACTAGAACTAGATGATCAGCCTATGATTTTCCTGATTAAAACTCAAGTTAATACATACCTATAACCTTAAAATTACTACAACTTAACTAAGTTTAATGGAATGAAAACAATCAAATTCAAAAAGGTATGTAAACGTAAACCCCAAATCAAACACTTTTAGTTGTGACCTTTGAATCAAATATTAAAGGATAATAAGCTTAAAAACGTGCAAATTGCCTGACTAAAATGAATTTAATACAATTGGGGTCATGACACTGTTTTTAATAAAATTAGGTATTCTGGAGTACCTACATAATAGTACTTATGTTTGTACAAACATACATACATTAAGAATATCCCTTATATTGTAACTGTATTAATCTTTTTATCAATAAAAATAAAATTTCTACGTTAGGCAAGTTATATAAAAAAATTTGTGTGTATAGACAGATACTTAGTGTGACCCAGGGCCCCTTAGGATGTTTAAGAGTAGGCAAAGACAGATATTCAGCGGCGTCAAAATAGAGGAGCTAAGCAATGCCAGGGCTCACTTGTCAAACTGACAATATCAATCTCTCATCAATTTGGCTTTGGTTAATCAACTCCAAGTCTCTCTTATCCCCCCAACCAGCCTGCTAATACCCTTTGCCCTCACTTATCAGGTTGGCATTTAAAAAAATAATTGTTTCCATACATGTTGAGTCAATAATTATGTCTTAAACGTTTTAAAAAAACATGACCCACAACAATAGATCTATAATCTCAAATGTGCTAATAAAATTTGTATTAGTTTTCATATGTGCAAGTAGATACATAAGGTACCAATACCTAGCAATGATTCAACATATCTAATGAAAATATAATATTAGACTTACATGGATTATCAACATATCCATTTTCCACCCCGTTAGTTTCAACCTCCATTGCTTGTGACTTAGCTTGTTCCATCGACTTCTTGTGTGCTAAAATATAATGGAGACAGCCTTTACAGCTGTGTGGGGCCATTTTTATCACTCACTAAAAGTTAAATATTATCTAATATTTACAAGACCCCTCTGGCCTCTGGGTAATAGGTTTAAAAAAAAATTATAACAAACTGCAGCTTGTTAGTATGCAAATTTTATGCTATATGGAAATGAAAGCATAAACCAATGTTAACGTATGGTATACAAAACATAGTTGTTAAATAATTTCAAGCAATGGCAGTCTTACAGTTTAGGACTGATACTGATAGGTGCTTAACACTCAGTTTAACACATGATAGTAGGCTGACCACATATATACATTTTCATTAAACATGACATCAAATAAATAATTAGAACATACATTTTTAACCTTGACCCTTCCATCATGTAAGTAAAGCTAGTTTTTATGCAAATTAGGTATATTTTTAAAAAATCTTAAAATAGGTATGAAAAGCTTTTTATATAACTGGATTTAACGAAATATTTAGGTATAATATATCCTTCTAGTGTACCTACCTGGAAACATTTTGAAAATTAGTTTATAGTACCAATATGGCTTATTTACAACTGTAAATGGAACGGAAAAGTACCGTTTTTTACTAGCTGGCAACTCTAAACATTCATAAAAGTTTACTTTTGTTTGTGTAGTAGATGATAATCATTCCACCTATTTGATGGGGGTCAGCAAAAATATTGCAGAAGAGTTAAAGAACAAACCCCCTTTTTCTTCTCTGGGTTAAAGTTCATTAGTTAAATTTGCACTTTGTCGCAATGCAGTTGTTCCAGCACTTTTCTGACATCCAAACTCATCCAAGAAAATTTAATGAAAAACCTAAAAATAAATTTACTGCTCAACTCAACTGCTCTAAAAATAACTTGACAAATTTACGAGTTTCACGGTTTCACCTTCGTCCTGATTCGTGACAAAAGTGGCCTCACTGATCGCCTGATTTTTATACTCCAAATTGTTGTATTGACAGAACTGCAATAAAATCGATATAGATCCAGAGAACAAACGTGTAAAACGAAAATGTAAACGAAACAAATCTCAGTAGCTGCAAAATAAATAAATAATACTGTACAAACATTTATAATATAAAGTTTCAAACAAAAAATCTAAAAGGGCAGAACGATTTAAATTTACCGCTCTTTTAAATTTTTGTTGTGGTAGCATTGGTTACGTCACCACCACAGACGACACGAACGACTCAATAATAAAACTCAAGGTCGTCTGAGATCAAAGACACAGAAAAAAAAAGTGTTATCAGAGGCTGACCTAGGCAAGGTAGCGGAGGAGTACAAAAAAACCAAACTTAGAAACAGAGTTCCGGCCTGTTCAGTATTTATAAAAAAAAATAATAGAAATTTCAATCTTACCCCATAGATGACGTAGATCACAGCCATGCCATGCTGCTAGGAGAGTTTAAGAATGAAACCAAGTACCAGCAGCGCCGCCAAGAAGCAAATCAATTAGGTAGTTTACTATTAGCAAGAAATTGCTTATTTATCACTTATAAACGTGTACCGATGCTATTAAATATCTCTTATGGGGTTTTCCATGCGACTTATTTTTTTCTTGGAAAGGTTTTTAAAATCCGCGCCTTTTCTGACGTCAGTACAGACTGCCCATTGCCAAAACTAACCTTAAAAGATACGTCTTGTCCAAGGCAGGGACCCGGACCGAAATGAAATATCAAATAACGGTTCCGTTCCGGTTTCGATTCCAGATGAAATAAATAATTTGGGTTCCGTTACAGTTCCGGTCCCGAAATAATTATTTCGATTCGGTTCTTACCATTTTTTAGGGGTTCCGATCCGGTTCCATACAAACTAGGAAATTTCGATTCCGATTCGGTTCCGAAAAATCAAAGGCAAATAAATTAATACCTGTTGTATTGTATAGTTGTATTCCTAGTACTTGAAGTGGCTTGAAGAAGTAAGTTCGTAGAAAATCAAAAAAGACAAGTAAACCAACGGTAAAAATTATTGTCAAAGACACTCATTATAGATAACAAAAAAATTAGGTTAAGGTTAGTGTTCCCCACAGAACAGAAGTCACGGAATAAACTCAAAATTAAACAATATCCGGCCAAGGCCAAGTATCACCCGGAAAACCGAAAAAAACCCAAAAAACCGTTATAATTTTTAGAGGTTCCGGTTTTGCACCTGGAATTGTTTTGCTAGTAAAATATGTGTTCGGTTCCGATTCCGGTCCAAAAATAATATCTGTTCCGGTCCGGTTCTTTGCAGTTAACGGTTCCGGTCCAGGTCCCTGGTCCAAGGTTTCCCAGAAGCATTGGCATAGCGTCTTGTTATGCTTTTACAAGCACAACTAACCTCAAATTAAATTATGCCTTACCTCCTCCTGTTTTGTGACTAAAGCTCTAGGGAGTCTATACGGTCTCTGCAACTTGCAACGAATACTTACACCAAGGCTCCTTGTATCTATTCAAAATAGCCGAAATGAAATATTATGGCCAACAGCAGCATAAGGAGGAAGGGCTGTTATTGGCCAAGGCGTGTTAACTCCGGCTCCGACGTAACTGAAATCTGAATAATATAGTATAGGAATTATATACCCTACACTTGCTCTACACAACACCTTTTAATTCGAGATCAAGAAGGCTATGGTCAGTAGTTTCCACCACAGAACTCCAATAAAGAGAAACGCTATAAACGTGCTAATTGGTCGATGCCGCCGTGACTTTGAAATGACATCAGATAGATGCGAATGTGGCGCCATGTGTAGTGGGTCTGAACTAATAATGGCGGAAGGGGGGTAGGGGGAAGCAATCATATGTTTTCATTTTTTAAAGGTCAAATTAATATTTTGAAATTCAAAATTTGTTGTAAGTAATTTTATAAAAAATACGTTTTCATTACCAATAAATACAATTAGCACTGCACGATTTGTAATAAAAACGTATTTTTATTAAAAATTATTTATAACAAAGTTTAAATGCCAAAATATTAAATTACCTTGATATCAAAATTTTGAGCCTTACGTTTTAGTAAAACAAACTTTAGTGTAACTTTTTTATTGCACAAAATCATTTAAATATACGTAGGTACATATTTTAATAAGTATATAAAATAAATAAAATAATATTACAGTTTTTTTCATTCGATTTGTATAAATCAACACCTGAAATAAAAAAGAATAAAGAGTTGTGTATTTCATCAATTTCATACCAGGTCACAGAAAGATGTTAAAGAAAAATTAGCTAACCACACAATAACTTAACAATATCACTTCTACGAATGTTATTTTATTAGTCGTAAAATTCTTCAGGTAGTCAATCAACGATGAGCTAACCGAATAACTTCAGTTGTATATAAGCCATACAATGCTCTAAAAAGTATTCTTAAATATAAACTTTAAAGATCCTTTATGTGATAACATAATGTTAGGTTTGAAAAGCTTGAGTCTTCTCTCCAGACTTGCCAAAAGTTCTCGATACAAACTCATGATATGATTATATGACATAAAGCATTATTTACATTATTCAGTGAAGAACTACATTCCAAGATAATTGAATTACTTCTGCCAGAGATAAAAGAAAAAAATTAAACAACTAATTTTAAAATAAAAATTTAGAGTCATTGACCTTTACCTGATGGAAAATTGGAACCCTATTATTTTTAGATCCTTAAAAATAGGTATAATGTAAAATATATTAATCCAAAACTTACCCAGACAGGTAATTACATTTTCTTTTTCATTCTCATTCTCAGCAAGATCTTGAAAACTACCGAGACAATTACAAAAAAATTCATCGGCGAACCGCCACGATACTCCATTAAAAAGACTGCAAGGAGCAAGGACGAACGCAAATCAACACAAACAGGTTGGTTAAGAAATGAAGCAATGTGATTGGTTGCCATTGGCATATGTATTTTCATTTGAGTCAACCTTGTTTATTTCCTTGAAAGAGACGCCATCTTTTGTAGTGCGTGACCATGGTAACCATTGACTTTAATGACAAGTGACAGCTGCGACTTTTTGCATCTCGGTTTCATACCCGTGGTTTCCACAAGCTTATAAACTTTTTTTTTGTATGCCTGTAGTATTTTCCTGTCTCTCTTTATTTTATCACGTTCCGAACGCCAAACCATAAACATTAAAAAAAATTATTTTATTAGGTCATAATGTTCATATTAATAAAATTATTAAATAGTGGGAGTGTCCCTCCAATGGTTCGGTGTTCGGTCCACCGACTTGTAATTTACAGGTCTGTGGTTCGGTCCACGTTTGTTCAGAACCAGAAACATTTTTAGAATCACTGGAACTAAAACATTTAAATTGTCAAAATCACGTCAATATTTTCTTGTTTTGGCTTACCGTTTTTCTTTTCAAAATGGATTCTTTGGGAAGAAAATGTGAATCTCCTGGCTGTGAAAACAGTGCAAAATTACAATGCCCCACATGCATAAAACTAGGAATTCCGGGCTCATTTTTTTGCTCGCAGGAATGTTTTAAAACAAACTGGAAGAATCATAAGATTATTCATTCTTTAGCCAGTAAGTAGGGTTAGGTATGTACGAAATGGTATAAAAGTCACATCTTTAAATTCTTGAAAAAAATGCTGAAGTACCATTTTTACAGATTGTTTGGACATTTACTAAGTGGGTAATTTTATTTGTTATCAAAATATTTTTAAACCTTACTGAACAACTACATTTTCGTGAGGCCACTTAAATTTGTCATGTGTAAATGGTGTTGATAAGTTTTGAGATTAAGTTTTAATAAGTATTTATATAATTTCATGTTTCTACGATTCAATATATTGCCAATATTTTGTACTGTGTACTGTGTTAGATTTTATCTGCTTGCAACACTTTGTAAAACAATTTTATTATAATAAAAGCATGTGAACCAAATAGTTTTCAAAGTTTATACAGTTTTTGACAGCTTCTTTTTACAGAAGGCGATGGTAATAATGAAAAAAAGGATGACTCTTACAATCCTTGGCCATACTATAATTACACAGGAAAACTGCGACCATTTCCTCAAACTCAGATACGTACTGTTCCCTTGGATATTGGAAGACCCGACTATGCTGACCATCCACAAGGTTTCCCTTTAAGTGAGCAAGCTGTTAAAGGTTCCGGACACATTAAGATTTTGGATGATGAAGAGATAGAAGGTATTTTTTTAAATGTTGCAATGGATATATTTTATATGGAATCAAAAAAATTTACACAATGAGTTTTTATCTTTTTTTAGGTATGAAGGTAGCCTGTAAATTGGGCCGAGAAGTAATTGATGAAGCCGCAAGAGTATGTGATGTTGGTGTAACTACCGACGAAATTGATAGAATTGTTCATGAGGCCTGCATTGAAAAAGAATGCTATCCATCCCCTTTGAATTACTACGAGTTCCCCGCATCCTGTTGTACTTCAGTTAATGAAGTTATTTGCCATGGAATTCCTGATAGTAGGCCATTACAAGATGGGGACATTTGCAATGTGGATATCACAGTTTACCATAGGGGCTTCCATGGGGACCTTAACGAAACCTTCTTTGTGGGAAATGTTAATGACAAAGTTAAAGATCTAGTCAAAGTTACTCATGAGTGTCTGATGAAGGGCATAGAAATAGTCAAGCCTGGTGAAAAATATAGGGAAATTGGAAATGTAATACAGAAGCATGCACAAGCCCATGGATTTTCCGTTGTTAAAAGTTATTGTGGTCATGGGATTCACAGATTATTCCATACAGCTCCAAATGTACCACATTATGCCAGTAAGTATTATTAGTTTTATTTAATGCACACTTTGGTAACTCTATTTGGGTGTTACATAACCACTCTGTAAAAAAGTTAAAATTATTATTTTTTTTTTTGTAGAAAACCGTGCCATAGGTGTCATGAAACCAGGACACTGTTTTACAATAGAACCAATGATTTCAGTGGGTACATGGAGGGATGAAATGTGGCCTGATAAATGGACTGCTGTGACCGCAGATGGACAATGGTCAGCACAATTTGAACATACATTATTGGTAAATGAGACTGGTTGTGAAATTTTAACTAGAAGGAGGGAAAAAAATGGACAACCTCACTTCATGGACAAAATGTAAAAATTCTTTGGGTTTGATGCTGACAACAAGGAATGTTCAAAAGCAATATTAAGTATTGAAATTTGCAAAAACTGTCCCAGTGAATTACCCAAAAACTTTGTTTTCTGTAATAACTTTATGGATTACCAAGGTACTTCTTTGTAGTTTATTATAATATTAACATTATACTGTAAATTATATAACTTGTACCATTGATTTTAATTAAATTATTGTTTTGCACTTTTAAAATTGTTTTATTGTCAAGATAAATGTCCCATTCTAGGTACCATTACACATTACACCCTGTATAATAAACATTAATATTTTTTCAAATCAAATCAAATCAAATAGTTTATTAGTGCAGCATACAATGTATTTACACAAGTCGAATAATATGTAAGAAATCCTTAATCATATTACAATCCACCAAAGTCAGATTTCTGTAATAAAACATTATTAGAAAAATTTCTAGTTACAATAATAATCCAAAAAATATAAATATGAAGTGTTAAAGTTTAAATTACTGGCCAGCAATCGCCATTTTATTTGTTTTAAATTAAAAAAATATTTAAGGTACAATAATAGATATATAGGCTGTACCAAAATTGACTGGGTCTTACTCATGGTTTTACTTAAATCCTTAAAATTTTTAAAAAATTATTAATCGAAAAACCCGAAGGGTGTCTCACTGTGGCAGTAGGTGTACAAATGTTAAGGCAGGACTGTAGATGGACCTGGCAGGATCGAAGCAGGACAGGCAGTACCTTTCAGATCCAATCAGATTTGTCCAATAACTTTAGGAGTAGGGATAAATATCGGGAAGCAAAAAATATTATTGTTTGCTTTTGTTTATTAAGTGAAATGAAAGTGCGTGTAACAGACGTCGCCGTTTTTAAAGTTCTCGGCGCGCGTCGCCGCATAATATTCCTGTTTGAGTTCTGTTGTAAACACCGGTGAATCACAACAGTCGAGTTTACAGTCTCATTTATTATGTTCATGCAAGTTATTGATAAAATATATTGTTTATGTCCTAGTTTATTTCTTTGTTAAGAAAAAAGATAAATATTTAGAAGTTGTGTATCCGTGGTAGGACAGTAACAGGACTGTGGCAGGACAAGTGCAAAAAGACAAGTCCTGCCAAATTTGGCAGTAGGTGTACAAATTTTGACTAGTGAGACACCCTTCGGAAAAACCTAATTGTTATTTTCTAAAAGTTATGTGGCAGTTTTTAACAAAAACTAAGTGGTATAGAAGGCGAACCCGATAATGGGGATGCCAAGCGATGCCATGCCCACTAAATACAACTTTGAGAAAAGTTATAAAGTGGTGATACCGGACAGAGAAGACTGGAAGAACGGTCCACCAATAGGTGCAGAATCAGTTTGGTATACAGACGGCTCAAAGACCGAAGAGGGCGTGGGAGCCGGAATCTACGGACTAAAATCCAAAACGATGATCCCAATTAGCCTTACAAAAGAAACCACCGTTTTCCAAGCGGAAGTTACAGCGATACACCACTGTGCCGGAGAAATTCACAGGCAAAACGAGGCAGCGCGCTCCATTCATTGGCCCAGAACCGTCCTGTGGCATAGCTAAAGCAACAGTTAAGCAAGCCAATAAACAATGGATTACAGAGGAATTCATAAGGGCATGGAAAGAATCACCAGGACAGAGACAGGCGAAACAGTTCATAAAAGAACCATCGCCAAAGCTTACAGAAGACCTACTAAGCAGGGACAGGAAGTCCGTAAGAACATTGGTGGGCATGCTAACCGGACACTGTAAGCTTAGAAAACATATGACAAACATGGGTCTGGCAGAAGACGCTCTTTGCCGGTTCTGCCAGGAGAAAGAGGAAACCCCCATGCATATCCTGTGTGAATGTGAAGGACTAGTAAGGACAAGATTCACACAAACAGGACTAGAATATCCCGAGGCGGAAAGCTACGTAAAGCACCCGCTAACAAGGATCCTAGGAACAATCAAGAGGATAAAGCTAGAGCAAGTCCTCTAAGCGTAAAAAGGGAACCACAATAGATCTGAAAAGGTCGCAGTGGATGAGGTGAAGAACGCCACCCGATTACATATCTATCTATCTATCTAAGTGGTATAGGTATTACAGATGTTTGCAAGTATAAAAACTAACTTATTTCATCACAAAACCCGGTATTTTTATTGATTTATTAAAAAACTCAACATTTTTCCCTACTGCACTTCTCCACAAGCTGCTATAGTAACTGTTTCACTAGGTTTTCCAGTTTTGTTTCCACACCTTTCCATTCTCTTCACAACATCCATACCACTGATAACATGTCCAAAAACTACATGTTTTCCATCTAACCATTCAGTCTTTCCTGTGCATATAAAAAATTGTGATCCATTAGTGTTTGGTCCAGAATTTGCCATTGATAGAGTTCCAGGGGCAGTGTGTTTTAGTTCAAAATTTTCATCTGAAAATTTTCTACCATAGATAGATTTACCTCCAGTACCATTGTGGTTAGTAAAATCCCCCCCTTGGCACATGAAATCTGGGATTATTCTGTGAAATGTGCTACCTTGGAATCCATATCCTTTTTCATGGGTACAGAGGCATCTAAAATTGTCTGCTGTCCGTGGAACTACATCCGCTCGTAGCATTATAGTTATTCTTCCCACTTCCGTTTTCCCAATCTTAATATCTAAATAAACTTGTGGATTTTTAATTTTTTTGGAAACAGAACTATCAACTGTGGCTTCTGTAGATTCACTACTACCTACTTCAGCATTAACTTGTTTGTCTTTTATTGTTTCACCAGCGTGTTTTTGTAGCCAAGTATCTTCAGACCAAACAGGTCGTGTAGAGCCTTCTTTTATTTTTTGGGGTTTAGCTAAATTTACCCTTATGGTTCTGCCGAATAGCTCAGAGTCATTCATATTATCAATAGCCGCTGCAGCATCTTCTGCTGCTTCAAATTCGATAAAAGCAAAGCCTCTGTGTTTTTCAGACTCATAATCTAATGGTATTTGAACATCCACTATGTCACCAAATGGAATAAAGGCTGCTTTAAGTACTTTCTCATCTACTTCTTCAGCCAAACCACCCACGTACACTGTTCTTTTGTTTGCTTGAGACATTTTCTTTTTAAAATTAATAACATTTAACCACTATTTACTATTTTGTCGACAACAAAAACTATAACCTCATTTCATTTCATTAGAATCTTAGACGAGGATAAGAATTCGTTGCATTATCGATATCGAAATTACAAAATTTTCGATAACATTTTTTCGATAGCCGTATTCGACGACAATGTCGGGAGCGAGCTATGTAACAAACTTCTGGCGAATTTATCATATTTGCTAAAGCTTCGGTTTCCTACAAAGCGGCACCGCAAAAGAGCGGCCGTAATTTGACAAGCCTCGCCGCGAAAAAACGTGTCTTAAATCAAAACAATTTCCGTTGCACCTCATCAATCAGTTGATAATTGAAAATCGGTCAGGAAACATAAAAAAATTAAATTTGGGCAAAAAATATTATATTTGATATTAAATGTAAACGAAACTTAATGTATTTTTCTTTGATACTAAGCCGCTTAAAGGATATGTTTTTTTTTAAATTTACTGATACTCGAAGGTATGACGTGCAACGGAAATTGTTTTGACTTTACTTATATGTACTTGCAAACTGAAGTGTGTTCCTCCCAGAGCTTCGGCGCAAAAAATACGGCACCGTATTTTCTAAAGCGGTCGCTCTGTTACGTTGGGATAGTGCAAGCACGATTTTTGACGGTGCGCCAGTATTAAAATTAAACTGTCAACTGGCTTTTGGCTTGACGCTCTTGCCGCCGTATTTTATCGAACCGTCCGTATTTAATGTTATTTTCCAATAATATTTACCGTCCAAAGCCAATGCACTACTGTTGGTAGTTACGGCCGCTCTTTTGCGGTGCCGCTTTGTAGGAAACCAAAGCTTAAGAATATTTTATCAAAACCCTTAACAAACCCGTTCAGTGTCGTTTTTTTTAATTGCTCCTAGAAAGGTTTGTGACACTCTAGGAAGATTTTGATTGTTGGGATGTATTTTTTATAGATTCTAATTCAGGATGTCAGTGCTGATTATGAATAATTCCATTATAGTGAAAAAGCCCATTATCAGCTTACTTGAAGTGTCCCTCAACCACCATTTTGGCTTGGCCATATATCTTTGTCTACTCTTTAGACATCCTAGAGGGTCATGGTTATATCCCACAATGAACCGAGCGAACAGTCGACGTTGTGGTCTAGTGGTTAGCGCAGCAGCCTCACAGATCGTAGGCCCGAGTTCCATTCCCGGTGCCGGCAACGTCGATGTTAAATTTGGAATTTGGTTTAAGAGGTGGCGCCGTCTTTCGGAAGAGACGTTAAACTGTGGGCCCCGTGTCATGGATGTTGGCACGTTAAAGAACCCTACCCTCGACAAAGAGGGATTCGGCAAAATTACCAGATAGTGTGTGACAAATTCCCTGGCGTCGGTGATTGGCCTCGTTGCGGAAAAAGGCCGACGTAAAATAAATAAATAAAAAAAAAAAAAAAACCGAGCGAACAAATTTACAGAGTAAACACAACAAAGGCCTATTATGCTACCAACTTATGCCTACTTTGTGACAATGAAGAAGTAACATAACTTACATAACATAACCATACTTTTATTGTTGACTTTCTTGGTGCCTGTGATTTTGTGATTTGTGTGATAAATTTTATCTTAAAGAGAAACTCAGTTTTCAAAAATAATGGGTGATGATAATTGGTATCCTTTTCAATCCTGCCCTCAGTTACCTCAAGACCAGTATTCATACCCACCACCTGCAGAATATAGTGGCCAGTGGAATCCGTGCTTGGAAACTCCTCAGACTCCTACAGGCTTCCCAGCCCCTTATCCTGAAGTAAATGAACCCCCTTATGGTTTACCTCAACATCATATGCCAACCTCATCTGGTAATTTACAATATGGGTAAGTACAAGTGTACAAGTATAGAGACTCCCCTTGCCTTTGGGTAGGTAGGTATATAGGTAGGTATCTCTTCAAAATCGTTTTTTTAAATGAAAAAAAATTGTTCTATTTATGAAACAAATTGAAATTGTTTATTTAATCTGCAATGGTTTTTAAAAACATCATGAAGAAAACATACTACTTAACTATAGGTATAGGTACCCCAAAATATTGAAAATAATTTAGTTTGATGTTCTATAGACCTTAGCCCATTTTCAAATTATAATAATTACTAAGTAATAAATATTATACCTAAGGTTATTAAATATTGGAATAAAATAAACTTATAGTTTTAATTCCAATAGGTATGATCCCAGTCAGCAGTTCAGTGTACCAGCTCAGTATGAACCCCTAACTGTGTGCTATCAAAGACCATCTGAAATAATACCAGATGGGGTAGATTTTGAGAAGGAACTTGAGGAGTATAAAGCTGCTAAAAGAGCTAAAATGGAATCTGACAGTATATCTACATTCTTAGCTGTAAGGGCACTTTACTTTAGTAAACATATTTTGATGTACCTATATAAGTTTCAGAGTCTTCCTTACTATCAATTTGTTTCAGGCCACATCATTATCTCGATTAACTGAAAGCAGATCATATAGATCTAGGAGTAGAAACAGAAGCTCAAGTAGAAAAAGAAACTTAAGTGGAGACAGATATAGAAGTAGAAGCCGTCATACTAGAAGTTCAAGTCGCCATAGGAGTAGAAGTCGCCGTAGTAGTAGAAGTCCCCCTAGGAATAGAAATTCTATTAGGGGAATAAGCCCGTTTAGAAATAAAAGTCCCCTACGAAGTAGAGGTCCTCTTAGAAATAAAAGGAGTAGGAGTCGTTTTAGAAGTAGAAGCATAAGTCTTCATAGAAGCGAAAGCCGCCAGAGCAGTAGAAAACTTCACAGAAGTAGGAGTCGTCCTCCAACTAGAAGTCTGAATAGAAGTAGAAGTCCAAGTGAATATAGAAGACTCAGTCCAAGTGTAAATAGAAGAGAAAGTCCAAGTGAAAATAGAAGACTGAGAACAAAAAGCAGAGAGAGACAGAAGACTAGAGAAAGATCATTGATTAGACATGTAAGCAGTGATCAAAGATCTGTTTCTAAATCTGACAAAGAGCCCAAAAAGTCCCTCACTGAAAGGGATGAAATATTGGATAAATGGAAGAAAAATTTTTGCAACACTGAAGTAAAAATTAATAAAAAATTGGAAGAGTATAATAAAAAGACTGAAGATATTCTAGAGGCTGAAAAGGCAATTTGGACGAGACCTACACCTGCTGAAGTATACTATACTAGAGATGAAACAAATATCAAGATCTGCAAAGGTACTCAAAAACTAATTGACTTGGCCACAACTTTCAAACAAACCTTAGTTGATAGATCTTTAAAAGTAAATACGCGGAAACCAATTTATGTTCCACCTCCAAGGAGAAACCGTAGAGGTTTGTGTAAGCATAAATCTGAGATAAGCAGTTCTGATTCAGATAGCTCAGATGCAACTTTAACTGATGAAGAAGACTTTGCTATGGAAGAATTGCAGAGAAAGCAACAGCATCCAGATAGACTTGATCCAGAAATGTGGTACAATGATCCTGGAGAAATGAATGATGGTCCTCTGTGTAGGTGTTCACATAAGTCTAGGAAATCCGGAATAAGACATGAAATATATCCTGGTGAAAAGCATATTCCCAAATGTGATATCTATAGTAATAATGGAGGGAAATTATACTATTACAGGATTATCATATCACCGCCAACAAATTTTTTAATAAAGGCACCTACAATTATTCATCATGATGAACATGAGTTTATTTTTGAAGGTTTTTCAATATTGTCACATTCCCCTTTAGCCAAACTACCTCCATGCAAGGTAATAAGGTTTAATATTGAGTACACGATTTTGTATTATGAAGAAAAAATTCCTGAAAACTTCACGGTATCAGAACTTGATCTATTTGTCACATTTTTGTTCAAAGAAATACTGGAATTAGTTGACTTAGACTTGACAACGCCGTTAGACAGTAAACATTGTTCCCAATTTCATTTTATGCCTAGATTTGTAAGGGAACTACCGGATAATGGCAAAGAAATTTTGTGCATGCAACAAGTTTTGCAATATTTGCTTGATAGTTCTGTGCCCCTAATTCAAAAATGTGATTTGGAACATATGGTGAAAATGTCTCAATATGAGTGGCAAAACTTCGCAGACGAACTTAAAGGAATGGTGGTGACTTATCCTGGTAAAAAGCCGTCGTCGGTAAGGGTGGACCAGTTAGATCGTAATATTGACTTGCAGAAGAAAAGGCATTATAAATTTCCTGAAATTGTCCATTTTGGTATAAGACCGCCCCAGCTTAGCTATGCAGGTGAGATTTTTTCTTATGATAAATAACAGGTAGAAAATAAAACAAGGTTGGCAGGATATATATCCGTGATAAATATCCTGATATACAGTGTGGTTGTTTAAGTGTGCAACATATGGAATTTTTTTTTTATTAACGATTTCTCAGAAAATTTTATTCTTGATAAAAGTTGGTGCATGTTCTATAATCATATTAGGTGCACTTGGAATGGTTGCAAGTCAAATGGCGTACAGGGTAGGCCAAAAAATATAAAACTTTTACAAGAATAAAAATTTTTAATAAACATTTAAAATAAAAATTTTGCACTTTAAATGATGGTTTTTTAGTTAGCATATTATCATTACTAATGCTTTATCTTGTTAAAACTAATTTTTAGGATATTTTAAAGTTGTGTTTAATATCGTTGCAACAAACATAAAGTTTGTGATTCCTTAAGGCAGGATTATCAACAAGCTTGCCAACCTATAACCTATTTCGCGTAGATTTATTTATGTTTTCTAGCTTTTATACAAAATTTAAAGAAAAACAGTATCGACTTGATATTCTATAGGTAATAATTGACATATTTAATAAATATCAAGGAATTTCATAACTTATTTTAGAATTGTATAGCGAAAAATATCGGGTAAGATTTTTTTTAACATTATTATGTCATTGTCACTCATTGTTCTTTCACTATACAATTTTCCCAAAATTAGCAATGAAATAAATTGATATTTTTGTAATATATCGGATACTACCTAAATAATGTACCGACGATATTGATTTTCTTTAAATGTTAGTTATTAAAATAATAAAGTCAAAAAATCAACGCGAAATAGGTTATAGGTTGGCAATAGATTAAATGACGTTGAGAATTCAACCTTAATAAATTAAAAATTCAAGTAACTTTTACAAATATGCTTGAACTTGAACAAAAATATGCGAAATTGATTTGATTTTGTGAAAGTCTTTATGGTGAATATTAAAAAAAAAAATTTGGGAAATTATTAATGTTTTTTAAAAAAATATATTTTTTATTTTAGGAGGTCACGTTTTTCAATCTATGCATAACTTTTAATTCTAAACAAGTTTTTTTAATAACATTTTGCTGAATTTTTTGAAATAGGGGTACTTTATTCTTGTACAAGTTTTATATTTTTTGGCCTACCCTGTACACCGTTTGAGTTGCAACCATTCCAAGTGCACCTAATATGATTATCGAACATGCACCAACTTTTATCAAGAATAAAATTTTCTGAAAAATCGTTAATAACAAAAATTCCCATATGTTGCACACTTAAAAAAACACACTGTATATCTTGATAAATATCATGATATTTATTTATGCGACGATATTTATCCTGATATATATCAATATTTTTTTTTCTAAATTTCAGGCCTGTTTAAGTAACTAATAATTTTGTTATACTTTTAAATAGGAAACCCAGATTATCAGAAAGCATGGAGAGAGTATGTCAAATTTAGACATCTCATTGCAAACATGTCAAAGCCAACATTTGAGGATAAAAGGAAACTGGAAACCAAAGAAAATAAACTCCAAGAAATGCGAACTCAAGGACAAATGAAACGCGACGTCACAGTAGCCGTCTCAGCAGAAGGATTTTACCGGACTGGTATTATGTGTGACATTGTCCAACATGCCATGCTCATTCCCGTACTGGTATGCCATTTGAGGTTTCACAATGCACTTAATGTACTGGAGGAGTCTGTTAACTATAAGTTTGAAAATCGAGGGCTGCTGCAGTTAGCTCTGACTCATCCTTCTTATAGGGAGAATTTTGGAACCAATCCCGACCATGCACGGAACAGCTTGACCAATTGTGGAATAAGACAGCCTGAGTATGGCGATAGAAGAATTCACTATATGAACACTAGAAAAAGAGGTAAATTAAAATATTTATATAGTAACTAAGTATGTATACAGGGTGTTAGTAAATAAGTGCGACAAACTTCAGGGGGTGCTTCTTTAAGTGATTTTAAGAAAAATAGTTCATATAAACATGGGTCCGAAAATGCATAGTTTTTACGATACAGGGTGTCAAACTTTTAAAAATAATCGGATGTTCGTAAATATCTCGATATTCTTTTATTCGATTTTGTTGAAATTTGGTAATTTTATTTATAATAACAAGAGGATAATTTAGCCTCAATTAGATTAAAATTTTTAAGCCCAGTGGCGTTCCGGAAGACAGTCCAACTAATATTTTTGACAACAAAACTGCGCGCCACTGGCTTTTTTAAAAATTATGTATTTTTTTCGAATTAAGCAACTACAAATACAAATATGTTATTTTTTGGGTTTTTTCATATCTTGCTTTGTTTTTGAGAAAAAAAATAGAAACCACTTTATTGCATGTCCCCGGGACAATAAGAGTAAAAATTTTTTTCCACTACTAACCTATAACATCGCCATTATTGACCGATTAATTAACGCCAGAAATCGTTTTTCTCTCCCTTCTCAGTTGCTATTGACAACGGTCAATAATAAAGCATTGAAATCCATTATTGACCGATCTATTTAAAACCAGGTAACTTGATTTGTTAATTCCCCAACAAATAACATGAAAGGTGACGCCAAGCCAACTGACAAGAAAACAAATTATCTTGCCAATATGCCAAAGCAGGTAACTTGATTAAAATATATATTTATACCTACCTAATAGGATTTTTTATAATTTATTAATACTGTACAAAATAAAAGTGTTAGTAGTGGAAAAAAAATTATATTAACCACGGTTTAGACAGCCTATAGCCCTCGCGCCCTAAATCCCTCGTCGCTCCGCTCCTCGTGATTTAAACTTGACGCTCGGGCAATAATGATGGCTGTCTAAACCTTGGTTAATAATATACTATAAACTACTTACTATGCTATTAAGCAATTAATTACACGAAAGTCCTCTTTTGAATTTTAATATTTTAAAATCTATGCGAAAAGTTCGAAAGAGAACTTTTGTGTAATTTTAATTGGTTAATAGCATAGTAAGTGGTTTAAATTTTTACTGTTATTGTCCCGGGGACATACAATAAAGTGGTTTTTATTTTTTTTTCTCAAATACAAAGCAAGATATGAAAAAAACTCAAAAAATAAAATATTTGTATTTGTAGTTGCTTAATTCGAAAAAAATACATAATTTTTAAAAAAGCCAGTGGCGCGCATTTTTTTTGTCAAAAATATTAGTTGGACTGTCTTCCGGGACGCCACTGGACTTAAAAATTTTAATATAATTGAGGCTAAATTATCGTCTTGTTATTACAAATAGAATTACCAAATTTCAACAGAATTGAGTACAAGAGTATCGAGATATTTACGAACATCCGATTTTTTTTTTAAAGTTTGACACCCTGTATCGTAAAAACTATGCATTTTCGGACCCATGTTTATATGAACTTTTCTTCTTAAAATCACTTAAAGAAGCACCCCCTGAAGTTTGTCGCACTTATTCACTAACACCCTGTATATTTTGCTAAATTAAAATAGTCACTTTAATATTTCCCTTTTTTAGGAATAAACACATTAATTAACATTATGTCCCGTTTTGGCAAACAGGAAGAGACTGAATCGAACATAACTCACAATGAACGGTTGGAATTTTTGGGTGATGCTGTGGTCGAATTTTTGTCTTCTATTCATTTGTTTTTTTCTTTTCCCCATTTGGAGGAAGGCGGTCTAGCCACTTACAGGTAGGTGACCAGTTGAATCATGTTGTAGGTATAGGCAGATAGTGTTTATTTCAGGGTTGGCAAATATCATGATATTTATATAAATATCCAAATATCCGATATACAGCGTGTCCCCGGATCGACGCAACGATAGGTGAAAAAGGCTGAAATTTTTTGAGTTAAAACTTTATCTTCTAGGGTTCAGCCCTGCTTGGATAGAAACTAATTTGTTCCATAGTAATTTTAATTTCGAAAAATCAAGTGTGCTTTGGAAATTTTAAAAAAACTTTTTTTTCCCACCAATAAAGTGCTTGATTTCTAGGAGATACGAAAAAATGTTATTAAGAAAAGATGTTCAAAAATAATAAATGAGTAAGAATCCAAAATTTTAAAATCCTATGCCTACTTTGATGTTTTGCATTATTTTTATTGCACGCACCTCCCTATTGAAGATATTAAAAAATTTCGGAAAAGTTGTTCAAAATAATAGATTAAACATGATCGGTTTATAAGATACATCAAAAAATAAAATTTATTTCAATAGTATTTTTATTATTTATTTTTATTTCATACTATTTTTTTTTCTGAATAGCACCGAATAGCATGAAAAGCATATTTATTCATATTTTGAACGAAGTGAATTGCTTGTTATTTTTATGTTCGCATTTCTTTAATTCTCTAAATGTCTATTAATAATAATAATCAATACAAATTATAATAATGCAAAACATCAAAGTAGGCATAGGATTTTAAAATTTTGGATTCTTACTCATTTATTATTTCTGAACATCTTTTCTTAATAACATTTTTTCGTATCTCGTAGAAATCAAGCACTTTACTGGTGGGAAAAACAAGTTTTTTGAAAATTTCCAAAGCACACTTGATTTTTCGAAATTAAAATTATGGCACAAATTAGTTTCTATCCAAGCAGGGCTAAACCCCAGAAGATAAAGTTTCAACTCAAATAATTTCAGACTTTTTCACCTATCGTTGCGTCGATCCGGGGACACACTGTATATCGATATACATACATCCAAATTTGGATATTTATTTATATTTTTAAATTATTTTATTGGTTTTCTGTAAAGATATATTTTAAAAATTCAAAATCACTTAATTTAATATAAACATGTTATAAACCTGTAAATTTGCATTTCAATTCTATTTAATGATAGTTGCTATCACAATAACAAGTTTTTTTAGGACTTCTATGAAAAATACAAGTTTATGAATATGAACACATCATATGCCATTTTTTTATACTAATGAATAGAATTTTAGAAAAAAAAATATTGATATATAACTATCAGGATAAATATCGTCGCATAAATATCATGATATTTATCAAGATATATATCAGGATATTTATCACGGATATAATATATCCTGCCAACCTTGGTTTATTTGTTTCAAAAAGTGGATATAGACACCTGTTTACCTCACTTTTACCCTACAAATTATCTTTGCTTACGTCTCTCATCATGACGGATAATGTTTAAAATTCGGAGTATAATCACAAAACTTTGGCGATTGGCTTTTCTATCCTGAACATCAAGCCAAAGTTTTGTTCGTAATTGTTACATTTCTTCAGGGCTGCAATAGTACAAAATCAACACTTGGCCCTACTAGCAAGAGTATTGAAACTAGACCAGTTCATGTTATACGCTCACGGTTCGGATTTGTGTCACGACCTGGAATTAAAACATGCAATGGCCAACTGTTTTGAGGCCTTGATGGGTGCCTTGTTTTTGGACGGAGGTATTGACGTTGCAGACCGGGTCTTTTCAAATACTTTGTATAAAAATGAACCCGAACTTCTTAAGGTAATGTTTTTTCGCAGTCTCCACCCCGATTTTAATGTTTGATCCAGCGGTTATGGCAGCAACCTCAGACCAAGTGCTTGGTCTGCGGCAGCAACGAAGTACTCCATAGCTTTTACGTATTTTAGGTATGGGTAAATTTGCCTCCGCACCCCTTACAAGAGCAAGAACCCCTGGGTGATAGGCACTGGATAGAAAAATTCGAAATTCTCCAAAAACTGACTGGTTTTGAGAATAGCATTAACGTCGAATTTAACCACATAAGACTTTTAGCTAGAGCCTTTACGGATAGAAGTGTAGGATACACCAATTTGACTATGGGCTCTAATCAAAGACTGGAATTTTTGGGAGACACTGTGTTGCAGCTGATCGCTTCAGAGTATTTGTATAGATTTTTTCCTGAGCATCATGAAGGCCATTTATCGGTACGTTATTTTATACCAATTCTGAATGACAAATTTTGATCTTTAAGCTATAATTTTAGTCCCCAAAATAAAACCCAAAAGGGGATGAGTCTTTGGATTCTTTGGCAACGGCATTATAGAGTAAATTTTGTCTCTAAAAAATTCCTTAATTTTATATTTATAATTTTTTCCAAAATTTTTGACAGAACAGGCAAAACAGGTATTGGACGATAATTATTAGGATGATTAGTTTTATCGCTTTTAAAAACTGGTGTCACTTGAGCAAATTAATTTTTTTCCGGAAATGTTGATTTTTGTAAAGATAATTGTACCAGGTATTTTAAAATAGGAATTGTTTTAATTTTAACTTCCTTTACTATTTTTACTGAAATATTGTCATAACCAGTAGCTTTATGTATATTTAAATTTTCAATTATATCCTTAATTTCGTCCTCGTCAATATCGTTTTCATCTTAAAACATGGATTTTGAATTTACCTCTTCTTCCATTCTTTCTTTTAATGAGATCTTCTTAGCTAATTTTGGACCAATACTTGTAAAATGGGTATTCATTTCTTTAGAAATTATATGTTGGTTTCTGATTTCTTTGTTATTGACCACAAGATGTTCTCTACAAGTTTTTTTTTTAATTTCGACGTAATTAAAAAGTTTATATTTTCCCATATTCGTTTTGCATCACTACCTTTAACTTTGTTCTTTATAGTATTCCTGCTTATTATTAAATGCGGCATTTTATCTCTAGACTTGTGTAATGCCTTTGATACTGTAAACCATGATATATTATTAGTTAAATTATTTGATTCAGGCATAAGAGGACAAATTTATCGTTGGTTTGAAAGTTATATAAAAAATAGAAAACAGTGCGTTAAAATAGGAAGTAATATTAGTTCCTATCAAACAATTAGATGTGGAGTACCACAAGGTTCTATTCTCGGACCCACATTGTTTCTTATTTATATCAATTCTATTTCAAAATTAAAATGATATGGACAAATTAAACTTTTGCCGACGACACAACAATTATTTATTATGATAAAAAATTAGGGACATCCGATTAAATATCAAAAAAGATTTAAAAATTATATTTGACTGGTTGCAATCTTGTAAATTCACTTTAAATTTTAATAAATCTTCATTTATGTACATTGACAAGCAAAGAATAGATATCGAGAAGCAACCAATAATATTTAATGGGAAAAATATTAATTACAAAGATAACATAAAATTTTTAGGATTATGTATTGATCAAAATTTAAGCTGGAGAAAACACGTAGAACATATTCGAACTTACATTTCTCCGTTAATTGGGATATTCTTTAAAATTCGTCATTGTATATCTTTAAATTATTTAAAAAATATTTATCATGCATTAGCACATTCAAAAATTCAGTATCTTATTTCTATTTGGGGTTCAGCCAATTCAATAGTACTAAATCAACAACAAATTTATACAGGGTGTCCATTTAGTGTGTAATTCTTCGATATCTCAAATACTATTCTATATAGAGAAAAACTTTAAACGTAAAAAATAAAGGACTGTTGAAGGTGTATATTATGAAAATATTTTTAAATATACAGTGTGTTTCACAAAAGCCGGACCACTAAAATTTTATTATTTTTAAATGGAACACCCTATATTTTTTTACATTTTTAAATTCCACATAAAATTATAATTACTTTTTATTAATAGCATTATTACTCTATACTTCATAGTTTCCGAGATATTGACTCTCGAAAAGTGACATTTTTGAAGTTTGGCAGCTTCTAACTTTTTAACAGTACGTCTTAGAGCAAAACGGCTTTCATGTCCCTATCTTCAATTTTTATTATCTTCTCAAAAAAATCAACTTCCAGTTAAACCGGATGTAACTTGAAAGCAGGAAATATAGTTGTTCCGGTTTAACTGGAAGTTGATTTTTTTGGGAAGATAATAAAAATTGAATATAAGGACATGTAAGCCGTTCTGCTCTAAGACGTACTGTTAAAAAGTTAGAAGCTGCCAAACTTCAAAAATGTCACTTTTCCAGAGTCAATATCTCGGAAACTATGAAGTATAGACTAATAATGCTATTAATAAAAAATAATTATAATTTTATGTGGAATTTAAAAATGTAAAAAAATATTGGGTGTTCCATTTAAAAATAATAAAATTTTAGTGGTCCAGCTTTTGTGAAACACACTGTATATTTAAAAATATTTTCATAATATACACCTTCAACAGTCCTTTATTTTTTACGTTTTTCTCTATATAGAATAGTATTTGAGATATCGAAGAATTACACACTAATATACCACTACTACAAACAAGCTGATTATAACAAGCAACTATCTTTTAGTTATTAAGAAGCTCTTTAGTCAACAATAGAACGCAAGCTGTCGTCTGTGATGATTTAGGCATGGCCCAATATGCTTTGTACAATAATCCAAAACCAGAACTCAAGACGAAAGATAGAGCTGATCTGTTGGAAGCGCTGATAGGTGCACTTTATGTCGATCAAGTAAGTGTCGATCGTTTTATTTGTTATTACATCTTTACATTTTGCAACATGCGTGTACGCTTAAATAATAATAATAATAATAAGTTTATTTAAAATTTAATAATAGGTATAATAAATATGTTTATGTTGTCTTCTATAAACTTATTATTTAATTCCCTGAAGCTAAGCTTGTTAGGGGCAAATCTTGTTTTTTGTTTTAGTATGTAAAATCATAAATATGCATTGAAAATTAAGTTTTAAAGTAAAAATGTTTTTATAGTATAAACGCAGTTTTTTTGAAGAAATATATTACTTACCTATAATAAAATTATTAATTTACAATTTTTAAATAAAAAATATTACTTATAGAAATTATTCAGAACAATATTAATTAGGTACTTAATTAAACCATTTCTAAAAATATTTTCAAATTGTCTGTTTTTAATATTCATGTTTTTATTTCGACTTTAAATTTTTTTAATGAAATCAATTTTTTAATTTTTGTTGGTAAATAATCGTTTAACTAAAAACATAAATATTTGAAATTTTTTTGTCCTATGGACTTATTTATTTTAGGTTTTATGGTTATTTATTTAATTTTTATGACGTATATTATGATTATGGTTTTATTGTATAAGGTTTTTATTTTTAAATATATATATTAAGATGTTATAAATAATGTAAAGTTGTCTTATGTTCAACTATTTTGTTTCTGAATATAATTCTTTTGAAGGATGATAATCTTTAATACATATAATTTTTAGAAACCTTTTTTGTAATATGTATTTCTAATTTTTTAACTAAAGTTCTATTTATTCCTCCCCAACCTAAAATTCCGTAATTTAAATGAGTTTTAACTAACGCGTAATATAATATTTCCATTGTCTTACATTTAAAAATTTTTTAATATTTTAAAAATCGGTAGTAAACTTCTTAATTTTTTAATTAAGTATTCTAAGTGAAAATTCCAATTTAATTAACTATCAAAAATAATTCCTAAATATTTTATTTTATTAACTTTAAAAATTTGAATGTCTTCATTTATTTGAATACTATTCATATTTCGTAGTAGGTTATTTAGGTTTAAAGTACATAGAAGGAATATAATTTGTTATATTAAAATTAATTGTTAACAAATTGTTATCAAACCAATTTTTTATAATTTTAAAATATTTTTTTATTTTATTATTTACTAGCGTGTACCCCCGGCATGCCACTTTCTGAAATTGCACCCGTGCGAAGCCGGGGCGGGTCGCTTATTATACATAAAAACCTTCCTCTTGAATCACTCTATCTATTAAAAAAAACCGCTTCAAAATCCGTTGCGTAGTTTTAAAGATTTAAGCACATAAGACAGGATAGCGACTTTGTTTTATACTATGTTAAGAAGTTGTCCCAATACGTATCGGTATAAAAAAATTGTAGTATCATCTGCAAAACTATGAAATTGAAATATAAAAATCGTCGAGGAAAAAGATGGAGGCGCTTTTAAAACGATAGAAAACTTTAAGAAATTATAGAATTTTAACAAGGTTCTGTCAATAGCTTAATTATCTTTTTATGGTATAAAAATGTTATATTTTAGGGAATGGAATATTGCGAAGTATTTTGTCAAGTTACCCTGTTTCCGAGGTTGCAAGATTTCATTATGAACCAAGACTGGAATGATCCAAAATCAAAGTTGCAGCAGTGTTGTCTAACATTGCGAACTATGGACGGAGGGGAACCTGATATACCCGTTTACAAGTATGTAGCGTTTTAGCAGTCTTACTGAAAGTTTGTCAAGAGAACAATGGCGTAGCGTGGCTAAAAGGGTGTGGGGGGAGGGCTATTGTGTACTCAAAAACTTAAAAAATTCAGGTCCGAATTAAAAAAAAAATTAAGTTGATTTGGGTTTCTAAAAAACGTCGTTTATGGAAAACAAAATTATTTCAAAAAAGTGCTCTTCGTTTATCAAAATAATAAGTATTTTGTCCTAAAAAAAACAAAAATTGATTTTTTCAGGTTTTCTCGGATATCTCCAGAAGTTATAGGAATTTTTAAAATTTCTTTTTAACAAATCAATCAGCATTAAAATATACATCTTTGCCTTCACCTAACCAACTCTCTATATCTTATAATTACCAAGATAGCAATGCTAATCCATCAAATTTGTAACACCCTGTATACAGTGTTCCAAAATTAAATATTTTTTTAGGGTTATAGAATGTAAAGGGCCGACCAATACCAGAGTCTATACGGTTGCCGTGTATTTTCGGGCCAGAAGATTGGCAAGCGCTATGGGTCACAGTATACAACAAGCCGAAATGAATGCTGCCAAAAACGCGTTAGAAAATTCTCATGGTAAGTTTTTTACAATAAATACATTTTTTATATAAACACGCAATGGCGGTTCCTGACCTGATAAAAAAATACAGTGCTGCAGAGCGTAGGCATCAGCAATAAAAATTTAAAGACTTAAAGCTGCGTTTTTATATTGTGTTATCTATAAAACTTAAAACCCAATATTATATGCAGTGACGTAGCAGTCGAAACCATGGAAACTGCCAAAATACTGTGTTATCATTGGCGGTTTGCCTTGATTTCCATGGTTTCGACTGCTACGTCACTGCATATAATATTGGGTTTTGAGTATACCTAATAAAATAAATTCAAAATGTACTCCATAGACAAGCGAAATGCGCACTCTCAAGGATAGATAGGCAACTTAACATACTAAATTGGTTCCCTGATAGCGCCACCCGCGACCGAAGGCGAAACTAAATATAGTCGTGGTGGGGGTAGGCGCCAAGCATAAAAATTTAAATTTAATTATTACTTTGAATTCAAATTTTCGCGCTTCTAACTTAACGGAAAAGTTTGAAGCGCGAAACATCTGATTCAAGTTAAAATAATTTGGGAGAACGAAAGGAAATTATAACAACGTTTTTGATATGGCGACAAGATTTATTAATAATTAGATATTTACGTAAATAGGTTTTAAATAAAAAAACAGCTTATATTATTATATTATTATTTTCTGTAGATTTTTCTAACAATTCCGTGTTATTTTCAAAGTTTTTTATTTAATAAACTAGTTATTGTACCTTGTAGTTCATTAAGTTGTGAAGTAAAGTTTCTTTCTATATCTTGAATAGCTTTCTCTGTACTTTCCAATCGTTGGGCAACATTAATGAAGTCTTCAGGAGGTTCCACGCTTTTGTTAACTGCCTTGGTTTTTCTTCCCGATTTCTTTGGTCGCGACATATTAAATATATATGATTCTCAAACTACCGACTGCGCCATGTTAAGTTTATAAATTATATATGAATAATTATTTAATAATAACTTTATTTTTTATATATTTTACAAATCAATCATAAAATGACAATGACAATCTTTCACCAGTCCAGGTAAGACTTCAGGATCACAACAAGCCATATTTTTATCTTTCTCGCACATATGCTGATACAGTTTAATACAGAGAGAAAGAGAGGTACAGAATGTTGGCCATGCTCATTCTAAATGAATATTCTGTTCCTACCAACGTTAGGAGATGAACAACCTTATAAAACAAAATTCCTACAATAGCGCCACTAGCGACCGAAGGCTAAATTAAACGAACAGGGGACGACCTTCACCATTTAAGTTATCCTAGCCTGATGTACTCACCAAATTTTGCGAAAACTTCAAGGTGTATATGTGTATAACATGAAATACAAATACTGACAAATTGGTATATTTATTTTTGACTATCAAACACATATATTTATTAACTATATATGATAACAATCAAAAAGTTACAAGATAGGATATTTTTAATTTTTAGATCTTTTTCCACAACTCGATCACCAAAAACGTGTGATCGCGAAGAGCATGAAGAGGCAAAAGAAGAGTAAATATTCAAAAACGAGCTGTTTTCCAAGAGACCAGAAGTCTCCTGAAAGTTATTCCAGAAATAGATTTAGATCAAAGAGTCCCTCAGTTAGAAAATCCCACTCGAAACATGGAGGAAATGACAGTGATGACAGCAGGAGTAGCAGGGATTCCAAGTAAGTTTTAGTCTGTGCGCGAGTAGATACCGGTTAGTTATTCGTCGAGTTAGAAAATTTTGCTATGTTGGTTTGTCATCTGTCATAATCCGTAGGGCAGCAAGGATGTCATAGTCATGAATGTTAGAAGATATAATTGTGTCCATTAAAAAATATGGACAAGTGTTTCCGGCCGTTTCGCCTGCCGTAGAGTACTAATCTCGTCTAGCCTCTTCAGGGTACCCATCATGCTTGGATCTCTGTGTATTCTGATGCAAAAGACGTTTGCACACTTGTTCGGTTTACCATTACATTTTTATTTTTCATTAATAAATATTGTAAATATATATTTTTTCAAATTAACTATAGTTTATTATATTTTTCAGATACTCTACTAAGACTAAGTCACCACCAAAATCTTATAGAGCTTCACGTTCACGACACAATACTACAGCAAACTCCAAAAGTAAGATTACGGCAACAGGGTGTTCTTCAAACAATAAGGACAGAAGATCGCCTTCACATACTAAAGAAAGCATAAAAAGAAAAAGGAGCAAAAGTACTGATCATAGACGGAACAGGAGTAAAACTCCTCGTAGTTCTGAATCAATGAAGGGAAAAAGCATCGATTTGTGCGGTAGGAGCAAAACGCCACGTAGTTACGACGCAAAGAAGGACACTAGTAATAATAGACCCAGTAGGAGTAAAACACCCGATAGTTCCGAGTCAGAAAATGAGAAAAACAGAGACAGGTCCAGTAAGAGTAAAACACCCTGTAGTTTTAAGTCAACGAAGGAAGCAAGGAAAGATAGGCTCAGTAGGAGTAAAACCCCCCAGAGTCCCGATTCACAGAAAGAAAAAAGCTCAGATAGGCACAACAGAAGTTCGCCGACTAGTTTTAAGTTAAAAAAGGACAATAGACTCAGGAGTATAACACCCCCTAGTGCGGAATCAAAGGAAGAAAAAAGTGGACATAGTGAGAGTGGTAGCAAAATAGCTCCTCATTCCGATTCGAAGGACGATAAAAATGAAGATAGGCTAACCGGGAGTACACAGACTAAAAAAGGCAATGAATTGCTCAGAAGTAAAACATTCTCTAGTTCAGAATCAACGAAAGGAGAAAGCAAAGAGAGCTTCAGCGAAAGTAAAACACCATCTGAATTCAACTTAAACAAGGAAAAAAGTGAAGATTGGAACAGTAGTAAAATAACTCCTAGTTCAGAGTCGAAGAACGAAAAAAGTGAAGATCAGCTCAGCAGTACTAGTTTTGAGTCCAAGAAGGAGAAAGACAAATATAGGCCCAATAGTAGAATACTCCCTAGTTCCGAGCCTAGGGAGACAAAAAGCGAAGATACGCCCAGTAGGAATAAAACACCTCAGAACTTTGAGTTAAAGGAAAAAAGATCAAACAGGCAAAGTAGTCCAGAGTCAAAAGAGGAAGACGGTAAGGGTAGGCTCAGTAGAAGTAAAACATCCCCAAGTTTCGAGTTCAAGGAGGAAAAAGGCGAAGATGGGCACACTGGGAGTATAATATTCCCTAGTACCGGGTCGAAGGAGGACAGTGAAGATAGGCACAGCAAGAGTAAAATTTTTCATAGTTTTGTGTTGAAAGACAACAGACAAGAAATAGTCAGTAGGAGTAAAATTCCTCAAAGTTTTGAGCCAAAGAAGGAAAAAATCAAAGATAAACACAGTAAGAGCAAAGTACACCTTAGTACTGAGTCAAAGAAGGAAAAAAGCATAGATAGGCACAATAGGAGTGAAACACGGCATAGTTCAGAATTAACGAAGGAACAAAATAAAGATAGGCACAGTAAGAGTCAGACATCTCAGAGTTCAGAGTTAAAAAAGGAAAGAAGCAAAACCCCTAGGTCCGAGCCTATGAAAGAAAGTACAACTACTAAAACACCTCATGGCCCCAACTTGGGAAAAATCCATGATAGGCATCACAGTAGGAGTAAAACACCTTATAGTTTGGAGTCAAAAAAAGAAGAAAGCAAGATTAGACGTAGTAGGAGTAAAACGCCCTATAGTTCCGGGTCCATAACGAAAAAAAGTAAAGACATGCATAATAGAGGTAAAAAACATCCTAGTTCCGAAACAAAAAAGGATGGACATAGAAGTAGAACATCTTTTGCACAGAAACATGGAGAAATCCATAATGAAAGTGATATAAATGAAACGTTTGACGAACCTACGCCTTTAGAAATGGAAGTTAAGAAGAGGAGTAGCAATCCAGTCGAGAAAAAAGATTACTGTCAAAAATATACAGTTAAAAGAGATACAAATATCCGTGATAAATCAAAACATGCAAAGCATGAAAGAAGTAAAAGTGTTAGAAGTGAAACTGCTCCTAGTGACACTACAGAGGGGAGTTCAAGTCCTCCCCTAAAAAAGAGTAGTTTTGAAATATTTCAAAGTTTAAAGGGCGAAATTAGAAGTAGCAAATTAACCCAAGAAAAAGATGGGAATACTAGTATCAGTAAAACGCCTAGCGTTAATACAAAGTCTCAAAGTTGCGAACTCCTTAAGTAAATACATAAATAACATTTCCCCCAAAAAGTACTTGTGATAAAATAGAAGGTAACGGACATAGGCGCAGTAGAAGTAAAACTCCTACTATAGATATTTTAAAAGGGTGTCTAACATATGAAAGAGAAAAGGAAATAATATGGATGGCTAACTTAAACTTCAGCTTTGGAGATATCGAAATGGTTTATAGCAGTGGTTTTCAAATTTGTTGAAACTACGAACCTCCAACTTAAGACAACATACACCTCTCCGCTTTCTATAAACTGGGGGTGTACCTGGAAATAAAAACTTTTTACAGCGCGCAGACGAAAATTTCTCAAATATGGGAATGGGGCATATCAAAAGCAAGTAAAATACGTTAATAAACTTATAAATATCGTAGCTATTAATGTATGTAATGCACAGAAAAAAAGTAGAATACTTGACAGGCCGTATAAATGGCACACTATAATATCTCTGTACTAATAGGATTTTGGTTTTTATACGTTGCCATCCACTAATTTGAGTTGGCAGCGTCATTCCAACTGACTGTAACTTCATAGCGATCAACGCAAAAGGGTTAATAAAACAATGCATAGATACCTATTAAGATTCATTATCTGTTGAAATAGATATCCATCCTCTGCCGCACTTTTCTTACTATTAACACAATTATGCACTAAACACAGTGGCATTGTTAATACCTATTGTTTCGAAAGTTCTTATTTCACAAAAATAACAAATTGTTCAACAAAATGAATAAACAGCACAATAAACACGCGAACAAGTTAAAAACGATGGGGGTTGATAGACTCGTCGATTCGCCGTGGTTCGGTGAGATTCGTGTTTTTGGTTGGCGTTATAAAATAATTTGAAATGGTCGCTAACTTTTCTCTAGGGAAAAAAAAATTAGTTTCTTGACAAGACGGCCCATCCTAGAGATGATATTTTAATTAATTAATAATAATAATAATAATAATAAGTTTATTTAAAATTTAATAATATAATAAATATGTTTATGTTGTCTTCGATTAACTTATTCTTCAATCCCCTGAAGCTGAGCTTGTTAGGGGCAAATCATAAATATGCATTAAAAATCAAGTTTTTTAAAGTAAAAATGTTAATTTATAGTATAAACGCAGCTTTTTTAAAGAAATATTATTATATAATAAAATTATTAATTTATAATTTTTAAGTAAAAAATATTACTTATATAAATTATTCAGAACAATATTAATTAATTAAAGCATTTCTAAAAATATTTTCAAATTGTCTGTTTTTAATATCCATGTTTTTATTTCGACTTTAAATTTTTTTAATGAAATCAATTTTTTAATTTTTGTTGGTAAATAATCGTTTAAATAAAAACATAAATATTTGAATTTTTTTTTTCCTATGGACTTATTTATTTTAGGTTTTATGGTTGTTTTTGTATTTTATTTATATATTTTTTATATGTTTTATTACACAGGTCTTATGCTGTCAGCATTCTACTTTTTTTTATAGGCCTGTGATGTAATGTTATAAAAATTTATTATGATAGAAAGAATTGTACCAACTAATATTTTAAAAATCTGCATATACCGTTGCCCGGTTTATTCTGTATCGGATAAACTTAGATTCTTCAAATATACAATATTTTTAAAGCAAAGATAATGCAATAGTATTTTCCTCAAAAGAAATTGCCTATATTATCGTTTAGAAAACGGAGCACCCCTCTATAATATATCCTTCACTGCCACATATACATGGTGTCCCAGATAAGAATGCACTCTACACTACTCTACAGGGTGTTCCTTAATGACGTGCTAATATTTTAGGGTGTCATTTTCTAAAGAAAAGTTCATATAAACATATGTCGTAAACGGCTTAAATTTTTTGCTACAGAGCGTTGAATTTTTTCTTTTTTAATGAGTTTTTTGTAATATCTCCGAAAGTACTTTAGATACTATTTTCAATTTTGGCATGTGGTAATAGGACATATTATAACCACATGTTTTAGTTATAAAAGTTATTTTTTGTCCCACCAGTGGCGTCCCTGCAAACATGTCCTCTAATATTTTTTAGAAAAAAAAGTGGTACGCCACTGACATTTTTCCATGTGGATATTATTTCTGATTAGCCTGATCAATTCTACATCAAAAATGGTCTCTTCCGTTTTTCTCCTCGGGCACACTGTTCTTAATTAAAATAATTAAATTAAATTAAATTAGCTTCATTTTGCAGTACTGACGAATAATTTTTGATCACATAAATCTAGTTATCCTGGAACAGTGATTTTCTTAAAAACATAATTAACGCCTTAACGGCAGTCTTATTTGCATTTTCTCCAAGAAGAACTACCTGTGTTACTTGAAGATGTACCATATGCGCTAAGGAATCAAATGTGGTACATGCATGATGGAGCTCCTGCTCATTTCAGTGTAATCGTTCGCGACCGTTTAGATGCAGTTTATCCGAATCGTTGGATAGGTCGCGGAAGAGCTCAACAATGGCAGGAAAATCCCCTGATCTCAATAGTTTGGATTTTTTCTTGTGGGTCACCTTAAAACTTTAGTGTATAAAACTCCCATTAACACTTTAGATTTAAGATAGCGAATAATTGCCTTCTGTGAAACAA
Organism: Polydrusus pterygomalis; assembly: GCA_963969555.1. Taxonomy (NCBI): domain Eukaryota; kingdom Metazoa; phylum Arthropoda; class Insecta; order Coleoptera; family Curculionidae; genus Polydrusus; species Polydrusus pterygomalis. The sequence goes on along the minus strand of OZ018378.1, from coordinate 22,006,304 downwards.
TACGGAATTCGCCTGGAATATTTTAACGAGTGCGCCATTCGATGCAAAGACGGGCGAAAGCATGCCTATTAAGTGAAGGTGGTCATTTCCAACAATTTTTATAAAACAAAATTTTGCATTATCAATGTTAATAATAATAAATAATAGTAGAAATAATTTAATTTAATTGTTTTAATTAAGAACGGTGTGCCTGAGAAGAAAAACTCGAGGCCATTTTTATGTAGAATTGACCAGGCTAATCAGAAATAATATCTATATGGAAAAATGTCAGTGGTGTACCATTATTTTTCTAAAAAATTTCAGAGGACATGTTTGCAGGGACGCCATTGGTGTGACAAAAAAATACTTTTGTAACTAAAACATGTGGTTTTATGTCCTATTAGCACATGCCAAAATTAAAAATATTATCTAACGTACTTTCTGATATTACAAAAAAACGCATTAAAAAAGAAAAAATTCAACACCCTGTAGCAAAAAATTTAAGCCGTTTACAACATATGCTTATATGAACTTTTATTCATAAAATGACTTGAGGAATGACAAATTGTACTTATCGTCGGAGATCACTATAAACCTATTAGGGAAGCCGCACACATATTTAATAATAGACACCCTGAGAAAATGGTATGTAGCGCCACTATAGCAAACGTAATGAATAAATTTAAAGCTACAGGTTCCGTTGAAAATGTATTTAAGAAACAACACAACAAATGGTCCACAACAGAAGAAAATCAATTCAATGTAATTCAAGCGGTTATCGAAAACCCGAAAATGTCTTTAAGAAAATTGTCACAAACTATTCTAGTTGACGTCAAAAAGTCTACTGCTGGTAATATTTTAAAAATAAATAAATTTTATCCATATAAACCGAAGTACATTCACACGCTTCTTCCCAGAGATTTTGAATCCCGTTTCCTATTTTGCGCGCGGTTCCAAGGCGAGTGTGAAGATGATCATTTTTTTGCAAGAAAAATATTATTTACAGACGAAGGCTATGTTTACTTTCAGCGGCGTGGTTAGCTCCCAAAATTGTCGGTGGTGGAGTGACAACAATCCAAATTTTTTAATCGAATGCCGTAGTCAATATTCATTTAAAACCAATGTTTGATGTGGCATTTTTAATAATCGGATCATTGGACCATACCTTTTCCCACAAAATATAAATGCTTCCATTTACCTGGACTTCTTAAGGAACCAGTTGTCTCAATTTCTTGACGAACTGCCACTAACTATAAGACGTATAATTTGGTATTAACATGATGGAGCCCCATGCCATAGTACCAACACAGTAACTGGGTATTTGAATGAAGTATTTCCGCAACGTTGGATAGGCAGACGTTCAAATATTTCTTGGCGCCAGGTCGCCTGACATTACACCCCTGGACTTCTTTTTATGGGGCCGATTAAAGAAAATGGTGTATGAGCATAGACCTGTTCAGGATATTGACCATCTTGAAGCAGTAATAACAAACTGTGACCAAGAAATCACTCCCAATATGATACGGGCGACTGTAGGAGAAATTACAAGGCGTACTATAGTTTGCATGGGAAAAGGAGGGGGACATGTGAAGACATAATTTATCACTTTTATCATGTAATTGCTAAAATATTGTTTATTATTCATATTCACAATTGAATTTTGCTCTAAGGAAATTAAATGTTTTTAATATTCCTGATAGGTAGATAGGTTGATTTTAGAACATGAAATAATCTCGCATTATTTTTTTACGTAATTGGTTTCCAACAAGAGGTAGTAACGAATACTCGACGTGTTTTTGATGGTACCTGTAAATTAAAATATTAAAAATTGTATCTGACCGCGTTTTGTAGTCCTTAGTAAAGTCTTCTTATAATAATTTGTTCTAAAATAAAAATCGAGGGTACTTCCCTCTTAACGTAATGCTGTGTTTCTATATTTTTTTGCCGCCCTGTACATGATATCTTAAGTTTTAATATGTCAATATTATTTGCGCATCAAGCAAAACTTTTTATAAAGAATAATTTTTTTTCGTAAAATGAACAATAAAAAATATTTTCATATGTCTAAAACTTCTCTGGACACGCTGTATACAGTGTGTCCAAAAAAGTATGCAACATATGGGAAAGTTTTTTTATCACCGATTTCTCAGAAAATTTTATTTTATTTATTTTTATTCTTTATAAAAGTTGGTGCATTCCTTAAAACTAAATGCATATTTCATATATTTCACCTGCAGCTAATAGTAGTGGAGCAAATGCAATTTTTTCGAAATTGCCTTAAGAGTAAAGTACCTTAATTATTAGAAATACAGCAAAATTTTATATGGAAATGTTTTTGCAAATTAATAACAGTCCAAATACGAAATTTGAGTTAGGTGTGTCAATTTTCAATTTTTTTCATATGCATTTCTTTAAAATAGGTTTTTGAACTTCAGCGTACTGGGTGAAAATGACAAATAAATTATTAATTATTTTCAGTAATATGAATAGAGTTGGATTCTATCATAATTTTGTTTAGAACATAAGTTGGCTAAAATGTGTTTAAGTAGGCGTGCAACATGCTAATATCTGAACCAACTCGTAACATTGAAAGGTTTTAAAAAGTTTGCAACTACTTAATCCATTTTTATTATAAACCCACGTTTAAGTTATTTAATAAATATATTAAAATTGCGTAAACAAAAATTCGACCAGAGGTGTACCGTTTAGGGGAAAATAGAGGTTAACCAAAAAAAAATAGAAATTGTGACACCTAATTTAAATTTCGTATTTGGACTAACTTACTAATTTGCAAGAACATTTCCATATAAAATTTTGCTGTATTTCTTATAATTAAGGTACTTTACTCTTAAGGCAATTTCGAAAAAATGGCATCTACTCCCTTACTATTAGCCGCAGGTGAAATATGCATTTATAATTTTAAGGCATGCACCAACTTTTATAAAGAATAACATTTTCTGAGATATCGGCGATAAAAAAACTTTCCCATATGTTGCATACTTTTTTGGACACACTGTATATACACGTAGGGAAAATGTTTGTCCGCCCATCTCTTAGTAATAAGTTAGAATAGTACAAATATGAAGTATCGCAAAGTAAACAGAAATAGGTAGATTATGTTTCCCCCACTCCATCGCATCGGATCTGGCTGGCTCGATGCGTTTTGCTTGATCCTGATCCTTTCAATCAGGCGGCAACGTACGAAAGAATGAATATTTATTTGATATTAATAGAATCGAAGCGGCGCGGCGTGCCACCAGCGAGTGCCATGAGCGAGATGCAATACGATGGAGCGGGGGAAACATAATCTACCTACCTCTGTTTGCTTTGCGATACTTCATATTTGTACTATTCTAACTTATTACTAAAAGATGGTCGGACAAACATTTTCCCTACGTGTATACCTTTAGATCCGTAAGCTTAATTCGTACACAAATAAGTTTCATGGGTGAAAAAATACGTTTGTATGCACGGCTCGACGCCCAACAGCGATGTGCGTGTATGCTAGGCTTTGGTTACATGCGACATGCGCTAGGCCACTTTCGTGATCTAAGAATATATTGAAAAAAATATAATATTCCCTCTGACGACCTAATATAAATTAAAGCTACTTTCATTTCAACAGCTTCTTTAATAAAAAAGAATATATTGAAAAAAATATAATATTCCCTCTGACGACCTAATATAAATTAAAGCTACTTTCATTTCAACAGCTTCTTTAATAAAAAAGAATTTATAAATTACAATAATAAAATTTAATATAAAACACGCAAGAATAAATAAAGAACACAATGTTACAAACATCACAAATATTGCCAATATTCATAGTTATAGCTTTATAGTCGGGTGAGCAACGGTTAGTTAATTACAAAAATAATTTATAATGTATTCTCTATAAAACAAACTAAAAATCTGTAAAATATTAAATTGTGCAATCTTTGTAAATTAGGACTCTAATTAAGCTGGCATATTTTTTAGTTATTATAAATAAATAAAGACTTGCAAGATTATAACATTGTTTAAATACTCACAAAATGCCTAATACAAATACAAACTTTAATTTATAAAAATTTTAGATCTACAAAACGTATATTACAGTTTTGCAAAGGTCGCTGTTAAACTATATACAACTGTATTTTCGTTTTTAAAAGCGATAGGCAGTCGATAGCAACCTTTGCTATAATAATCGATTTTATGTTTGTGACCAGTATGTTAAAGCAATAGACCAGGGTCGATAATTTTTGAAACCAAAAAAAATAATAGTAGGATGAAACCCATTGGAAAAGGAAGAGAATATAACAAAAATGAAAGTAAAAATAATTTACGGGCGATCCGAGGACGGGAAGGGGGTGAGTTTTTAAGGGTAGAAAACGATTTATCTCGATTTCCGGCAAAACTACAAGTCCTATGGGAAAAACGTTAAATGGCAAAGTTGTAGGTAATAAAAAGATCTACAACTTTTGTATTTACACTTTTTTCACATAACCTCAAAATTTATGTGAAAAATTCAAATAACCAAGTTTTTGGTTTTTTATTTTTATCTATTACAAAAAAAATTTTTTTTTCACGAAATTTGGTGAAAACTTATCATCTTATGTCCCAAACACACTGTAATTTTTTTTGATTTAAAATGTTTATTTTTTCACCTTATTTTGACTTAATATCGAAAAAGCACCCTAATTTTCAACCGAAAATTCTCACGTCAAAATATCTGCTTTTTTAAAAAAGTCGGTGGGCTTTTTGATCGTTGAAATCTCTACTTTCTGATGGTGTAAAAAATATATATATTACTATGGTAAATGTACTTAAAAAATGCAAAGAAACGAAAAAACTCGAATCCGAAATTTTTTTTTTTAATCATTATATATGTACAATTTTGAGCTATTTATTAAAATTTATACGTTAATTAGGTACTTGAAAAACGTAAGATTCCATGTTACATTGATAAACAAAAAAATTACAAATCCATAAAACATAAAGATCGCAAAAAACATGCGAAAATTGAGAATTTTCGATTGAAAATTAGGGTGCTTTTTCGATATTAAGTCAAAATAAGGTGAAAAAATAAACATTTTAAATCAAAAAATTACAGTGTGTTTGGGACATAAGAAGGTAAGTTTTCACCAAACTTCGTGAAAACAAAATTTTTTTTGTAAAAGATAAAAATAAAAAACCAAAAACTTGGTTATTTGAATTTTTCACAGAAATTTTGAGGTTATGTGGGAAAAAAATGTAAATACAAAAGTTGTAGATATTTTTATTACCTACAACTTTGCCACTTAACGTTTTTCCATAGGACTTGTAGTTTTGCCGGAAATCGAGATAAATCGTTTTATACCCTTAAAAACTCACCCCTTTCCACTTCCCGACCTCGGATCGCCCGTAAATTATTTTTCCTTTCATTTTTGTTATATTCGCTTCCTTTTCCAATGGGTTTTATCCTACTATTCTTTTTTTTCACTTTTTACCATTTTCGAAGGAGGCTTCAGCCCTGGTCTACAAATCAATTTTGATGTTGGTGATACATAAAAGCATATTATGTAGAATGTTCTCGTCAGGATCAAGTGGAGCACCTTTTTTAGCATAGTTGTATTGGTAGCTAAATTGCTAAAAAATTACACATGCTCAATCCTTTACTATGGCACAGGCCAAGTACGAATCTCCACACTTGTAGTTTCGTTTGGATCAAATTTTATCGAACTGTTATGAAGATACGCCCCAATATGCTGGTAGAAACCGTGTATGACCTGTATTTTTGCAATCAATCACAATCATAAAATCGAAAATAATCTGATCAGAAAAGTATTTCCAAAATCTATTCTATTAGTTAAGATTATACAATATTCAGTTCCTTTTGAATCGATAGGTATTTAAAAATTCCATCAAAGGCTACAATAACGCGAGTAACTCTAAATACGTTATTTAAGAGGCCCCCCTTTTACTACATGGTTTATTAAACTTTTGACTTTATTTGATTTTAAAAATATATATTTACTTCATTCGTTTCTTAACGTAAAGTATTTTTCACAATAAATGGTTGACTCCGTTTAACTACCTGGGACGTTTTGTAAGAGCTCGGCCATAAAAATGCAAATAAACTGTCGGTCAGGGTCGGATTATAATTTGTAATTAGAGCAGGTCATATTTAACTATCTTGTTTGCGATAACATCTTTCAGTCTTTGTGTTATTAATAACGAATTAAATATCTAAAGTCCTACCCTGTAGTGTATGTGCTTGTTCATTGTGTATAACAATGGGATTAAACCGGTAGTTTTATTGCAGTCAATAAGTCGATACCATTTAGGGTGAAAAATACGTTACCATCTGAACAGTATAATTTTGAGCGAGTGTTGCGGCTACCACGTCGGAGTTATTTGGACATATTATTTTAAGTTAGGCAGGTACCGTATCGGATGCTTATTGTAACAGTTTCTTATTTTTGCATTTCTTAAAATAATTTCTCTTTAAACAACTGTTTACTTTTCTAACTAGAAAAGTATCAACGAATAAATAAACCTGTATAGTAAATGCTAAGCAATGAACGCTAGCCGATATTGTTGTGCATTAATATTTTATAAAATATAGCCTTAAGTTTGAAAAATCAGGAGGTAAAAACGTGACCCACTCAGGAATAGTAATAAGGCATGGATATTACCAGAAAAACTTACAAGGTTAAAAATAGAAATGATAATTCATAATCCTAATGCTGTTAAAATATCCATGCCGTACTTTTATACCGTCTGTTTAAAGTAATGACGCCCCGTTAGAAGACCTCAGGGTACTTTTTTCATCGCTTTCTTCTTCACTGAAGTCTTCGTCGTGATTGTGTGTTACGGTTTGTGGAGTTTCAGGCCGGATGTGAGGTATCTGACTTGGAGTTCTTTCATAGACCTAAAAAAATCACGTTTTTACAAATTTCTTGGAAGCTATTAACTGTGTGGTTAAATATAATCATAAAAAAAATAACCAGTGGTAAATCAATTTAAATGACCAACCAATATCTACTGTGAAGCATTTAATTAAACAATTAAAAAAAAACTAAAAATGTAGTGGCAAACCGGACTTCATTTGTTTTTTTAATGAACAAGCCTGTATTTTACTCACTTCTTAAATCCCAGAAGACCTTTAGTTACACACTTGTCCGGTTTAATAATAATAATAATAATATATAAATATCTTTATTCTCAACCAACTTAAAAAAAGTTTATTACAGAGAATATAACAGGAACTATGTTTAGTAACTATTAATAACTCCATTGAAATTATTCAAAAAAAAATATATATATAATAACCATTTATATAAAAAAAATATTAATATATAATACGTTAAAGTTAGTTTAGTTTAAAAAATATTTTTTTAGTGATTTTTTAAAAGTCCATAATTTTGATATTTCTTTAATTTTTTTCGGCAAACTATTATAAATTGTTATTCCTTTATATAATATTGATTTTTGGCCAAACGGTACTCTTTACCATTGGAGTTTAAATATGATGATTTTGTCTCGTGATGTGAATAATGTTGGTCGCAGGAAATATTATATTCGATTGTTTTTCTTTAATAATAATAGAGTGTAATAGAATGCATAGTTTTAATTTATAAAGCTTTTCTAAATTTAAATATCAATTTGGTTCATATAAATTTATAGTTGGTTCTAAAAAAGGCATATGTATGCATTTAATTATTTTGTTTTGTAGTTTTTTTTATGGCTGAATTGTAGTTAAATTCGCTGATCCCCAGACTGACATTATATACTGTAATTTTGAATAAACCAAAGAATAATATATATTTTTTAAATATTTTAACGATATATAATTTTCAGCTTTAAACAAAATGCCAATTATTGGTGAGATGTAACTTCTTAAATATTCAATATGTTTGGTTTGCCACTACATTTTTATTTTTCATCATTTTCACTGACGTTAACTCTATCTCCGTTGTATTGTAATACTTTTAAGCTTGTGCAGGAATGAAGAAAAGGCTGCCATTTTTTCTTGATTTATCGATTACAACACATTAAAATTGCAACATAAACGGACTTTATAGATACTCGTCAAACGAGTAAAACTTATTTTGAACTTCTATATTTACCCTTGGAATTTTCTTCTCCTCTTCGCGATCGCTTGCTTCCGGCATCACGGCGAAATGCTGCTCATGAGCTACGGTAGACTCGTGAGGTAGCAACATCGCCGGTGCTCTAAACATGTAGGAGAATGGATAGTAAAGCAGGTTGAGATGTGTTGCTGCATAGAGATCTGCATACCTTACCACCTGAAAAACAGGAAGATACGTTTACCAATGATAGAAAAATACACCATAAGGCGTATTAAATCGGCCATCAAAATATATGATTATCGTATTGTATTTCTAGTATCGTATGAGGACGAGAAAGTAAACAAAAGAATAATAATAATAATGAAAGTTTATTCAAATATTTTTTTTTTACATTTAATGATAATATATAATTTTTTTGTATAAACTATCAATTCCGAACTAGGAAGTAAAATACTTGTCTTGAGTTAAATAATATATTTATTGTCAAGAATATATTTCATAATTCAGGCACAACTAATATAATAATAATATAATATAAAACGAATATGACAATATTTTATATCACTATAGTATACAAAGATACAATACGTTATGTATATAATATATTTATTTATTTATTTTATTCATTATAGCTTGGTATATTTATTATTTATTAATGATGTTCTTGAATATATCTCTTGGATTGGATAATATCCAATTTTTAATTTTATTTCTATAATGATTATTGATTTAATTATTTTAATTGACTGTGGTAGTATATCAAAAATATATGAATTGATGTTTAAATATGTTTGTGTGCTATTGATTTGTTTACTCTATTTTTATATGTAATAGTCTTTTTATGACGAGTTTCATGTGTGTAATTAATATAATTTATTTTATTTTTACGTTTAAAAATATATATTAATATGCTGTAAGAAAATATTTGTTTAATATCCATTTTTTTGCTATCTTTAAATAGTAAATAAGAAGAATATTGGTGGTCATTTTGTAAATAATTTTCAAAATGTATTTCTGAATAGTTTCAATATTATTAAAATAATTTTTATTTATGCCTTCCCATCCTAGTATTCCATAATTTAAATGGGTTTGTATTAAAGAATAATAAAATATTTCTAATTCTTTTACAATATTAGTCAATATGTAAATTTCATTTTAAATGTTTATTAAAAATTATTCCTAGATATTTAATATTTTCACCTTCCATTATATTAATATTATTATTGCATATTATTGGACCAAAAAAAAAGTTTCTTTTTGTATGAAGTAAATGGAATGTATGTTGTTTTGTTATAATTTATAATTAATAAGTTTTTATTAAACCAGTTGCTTATTTTTATAAAATCTTTTTCAATAGTATTTTTTTAAATATTCCAATTTACACCTTCATAAAAAATTACCGTATCATCAGCAAAACTTTGTAGTTTTCCTTGACAGTATGGGTCCTAGGACAGTACCTTAGTACCTTGTGGTACTCCATAATTAAATATTTTTGGTGAACTAATATTTTCACCAATTTTAACATGATGTGCTCCGTTATATAAATAGTTTTTAAATAAAAATAATATTTGACCACGAAATCAAAGTTTTTCTAATTTTTTAATAAGAATTTTATGACTGACCGTATCAAAGGCTTTAGCTAAATCTAAAAATATGCATATTCTGTTCATTTTATTATCGATTGAATTATATATTTGATTTGTTAGGTGACAAATTCCATCTTGTGTAGATTTATTTTTTTTAAATCCAAATTGTTTGTCTGATAGGATTTTATTATTATTTAAGAACTTTTCTAATTCAAACTTTTTCGAAAACTTTTGCCAATGATGAAATTAATGTTACAGGTCTATAATTTTTAAATTATTTCATTTCCGCTTTTATAAATTGATTTTATTATACCTACTTTAAAAGCAGATGGATATATTCCTGTATTAAGGATGGTGTTAATTAAATAAGTTAATGGTTTACTAATGTATAAATTTATTGATATTAAAATCTCAGATGTGATACCATCAATTCCAGGCGATTTTTTAAGTTTTAAGCTAATAATAAAGTTTTCAACTTCATGATAATTAGTTTCGTTTAGATAACAAGAGTTTAAATTATTCTGAACAGTTTCATCCAGCACGTGGTTATTATTTTTACTTATTATATTATTTGCTAGTGATTCTCCAACTTTTGAATAATATTCAATAAAGTAATTTGATATTAAATTTTTATCAGTTGTTGTTTCTCCATTTGGTAGTTTTATTAGTAGATCAATAAAATTATTTTTATTATTATTTTCATAATGAGTGGTTAATCAATTTTTTTTAAAGAAGTACTTCCTCTTACCCGCATTCCCGCGGTAATTGTATAAAATGTATTATCTGATTAGTCCTTAGTTCTTTTATTAGAGATATTGATAGAAATTGAGTTACCTGCGACGAAAAGAAAGTTTGTCGAGACCCAGACCTAAATAAGCTACCGATCATACCATACGACAAATCCATCTTATGGGTGACATCTCTAATTGCGTTCCTCAATTTGGAGATATCCGGTTTTTCTTTGGTACTACTGTCCAAGTTTCTGAAAAAAAAAGTGTATTGTAATTAGCCAAAGCGGTATTTATCCTTTTGAAACAAGTTTTGGAGCACAAAGGGTTGCTGCCATTGACTGAAACACTTTCTACTATTAATTAAAAGGCGCTTTTCAAAACTTACTTGTACATTTCTCCGAGCTTAACATCTAAATTTTGTAATTCATTGAACAACTGACACTTGTCAGTCCAGACGTGAAGTTCTCTTACTAATTCAGGTACTATTAAAAACGTCCTCCATCCTCTAATTTTCTTACTTTTAAGAATATCACCGAAAATGTGGTCACCAACGTATAGCACGTCCTTTCCTTAAAAAAAAGAATTTAAATAAACAAATATTAAAACTGTAAAAAATTAACCAGTACTTTGCTTGTTAATAATGGTTTAGTTGTTCACCTTGTATGAAATAGTTCATCTAAGCAATAATACTGAAATTAAACGAAACGAAAAACAAATAGATTATCTTTGTATGCACCGCAAAACTGGCCTTAAAATCCCATGTAAATTTTGCTACCCCTAAATATTAGGTCCCCTATTCTGCCGTGCTTCACTTAATCTAATTCGTATTTTGTAAATCTGTGTGCCTTAAAACTGTTCCTTTTTCTAAAAATAGTTCTTTTTAGAGCTAATTATACCCACCATCTGTTTTGGCGGTAAGTATTTATGGATTTTTATAATACCTAATTTATTTATTTTAAATATTCTAACCGTGAAAGTTCTTTGAAAAGTTTACGGCAGCGGCTAAATTCCCTTAAATGAAAGGATGTCAAAAATTTGACTTTTGCGATTTTAATAGTCAATAAAACACCAAACTTTTCTAGATTTTACGCTTTAAAAATAGTATTAAATGTATTAACATTTGTTTGTCAATTTCTTTTAGATAATAGAGAATGCCGGGCAAAACTTAAAATAAATAATAATTTTTCGGGATATTATGTAGGTACGTCAAACGGTAGGCAGGCACGTCCATTTTATGAACTTAGACTTAGTTTTGACTTTTTTCGTCTCGTAATTTTGATTTGATTCATACGATTTTGATGACGTAAAAGTGATGACGCACGGGAAAAGATCCACTGAGGCGACTTTATCTCTAAATTTACGAAAACCATATTGAAATGGAGAGAGTATTTTTTTTTCTTCTAAAAAATTTATTATCCTATTATTAAATTTTTTTTCAAAAATCTTTAAAAGTGTCGGTAAAACAAAACTTGGGCGATAGTTACAGTACCATTACTCTAAAAATTACCAACAATATTCTGGACTGTTGTTTTGCTTGGAATGGGTCTTAAGAAAACATCGAAGAGAATATTTTGGATACTCTTAGAGAACTATTTTCCATGTGTAAAACTAATAAAATATAAATATATTATTACTTATGTTTTCATTGTCAACAAACATACTTTTTACTATTTTCTTGATTAGAATACACAGCCCTAAATATTATATCGTCCATAGTGTAATTTTGTAGTCCAGACAAAAATATCATTTATACCATAATTACAAACCTTTTGCACCAATAAGCTTAGTAAACACATCGCAGGAACCCCCAGAGTATACGTGATCCTTTTTAAATGGTCCTGTATGGATACCGACCCTTAAAGCGCCGGTTTCGGGGTCTACTTGACGTAAAATGGTTCCCTCGCTAAAAAACAGCGGTTTGCATGCGTCCACGACAACTATGTCAAAATAGGTTTTCCAGTTTCTGTGTGGTTCATCGAGCTAAAATAAATTATTGCCTTTGTACACATTTTGTTAATAAATGTCTTTATAATCATCAATTTAGGGGCAGTACAACTTTTCAATGGACAAAAACGCATGTGTTGTGACTTGTGACTATTCGGGAGAAGGAAAATTTAAATTATTTACTGAGAAAATAAATAAACAAGATAGGCTAATTAATAAAAACACGGGAATGAACTTACTGATGTCACATCTACCTCGACCCACGGGTTCCAGTTATTCAGCTGAAGGTCGAACGCCGCATCTGCCTGGCTATCGGGGAGGGGGGGTTCTATTTTTAAGCTGTTCTATTTAATTTATCAAAACAAAGAAAGCAATAAAATCCGCCGAGACTCACAAATAAAAGAATGGCGCGGATAATGGGATGACGTAATAAGGTTTTGATATCATGTTTTGAAACTTTCGGCGTCTTTTTAATTGTCTCTAGCTAGGGAAGGTTTGTGGCCCTTTAGGAAGATTTTTATTATTGAGATGTATTGTTTATGTATATATCTCTTTAACCATGAGTATTTTATAAAAGGGCAATTTTCAAGTTTACTATATCCTGTCGATGTATGGTCCCATAGTAATTGCGTATATGGAAAAAGTCAAAAAATCAAATTTTTTTGACCATACACGATTTTTCTTTCATGTGAGTAATATGACAGTGTAACAGATTCGAAAATTTCTCCTTTGGTATCAACTTTCTTGCTCTTTTATCCTGCGCAATCAGATCTGACCACTTCCGTCGGAAAATTGGTCAAAATAATCAATATCACTAAGGGTAGAAAAGTTAAAAATATAAATTTTGCACATCTTTATAAACACAAATTTTTGTTTTGCCCAGACATTATTGGAGAATGAAAATACACACGAACCGAACCCTTCTCACATTTTCATATTTGAGGACATACACATACCACAGATGGGGTTGTGCATTATTTTTGGGATAATTTCGCTCCACCACGGACTGGTTAATAAAAACGACGGCGAAAATCATTTCGGCTTCCTTGTAAAGCATTTTTTAAACAGAACAGAAAACTGTTTTAAGTTAAATTTTATTTAACTTAGGCTTTGTTCCTAAGCTAAGGACTTTATAGCTTGGCCGAGCAAGGCTAAGCTAGATTGGATTCTAAATAGAAGACGATGTGTCCTAAATCCCTTGATTGGGATACTGACAGGACACTGCAAGCTGAGGAAGCACCTATCACTAATTGGTGTCGAAGACGACCCAATCTGTTCCGGATGCCTGGAGGAGGAAGAGACCCCGCTGCATTTTCTGGGTACCTGCGAGGCCTTGGGAAGACTCAGGCACCAGGTCCTGGGATCAGCGGCTCTCCAGAAGGAAGAAATCACGGCCCTGGCCTGGAGCGGCATACTCAACTTCATAAAGAGGTCGGGACGCTTTGGCGGGGGGCCAAGGTGGTTAGCGTGATTGGGGGAAGACTCTGGGGTAGGCAAAAAGGATCGCGGTTGGTCTACTTGCCAGGTTTTTCGGAACCTCCCCTCAATTACTACTACTACTAGGCTTTGTTCCTACTTATGTTATATGTAGGTATTAGCATTGAATATCAAACTATAAGAATAGCGGATCTTCGAGAAAACTTGACAACCCTGTTTTAGACTGTATTGGAGACGGTTTGGCCGCCATTGTGGAGTTGATCGTAAATCTATAGTTATAAATGCAGCGCCTCGGCTAGTGATGGGAAAAACCGACTTATTTTAATAACCCACTACCGAGAATTCAAGTGATTTAAAAAACCAAATGAAAACCGGTTTTTCACTCGAATTCTAATATTAATATTGGCGGTTCATCGTTCTTGTTGATATACAGCATTTGTATTGGGAATAACTGACTCGATGTTGTTAATCAAATGATTTTTTGCGGATTATTAAATGTGGCGGATATATTTTTGGATTTTTTGGCATCCCGATCTCACAATTTAACAACTTGACTACTTGACCTTGAGATGTCACGATATTGCATAACTCATGATATTTATGAATAATACTGAATACTCACCACTAAACATTAAGTTTTCAGTAGACGCCGACGATTTAAATCTAAATAAAATAACAAATCCTATTATCCTACGCAGGCAACCCGTAATGCAGTATTTAAATCTAAATAATAAATCATATTATCTTACACAGGAACACAGGTAACCCGTAATGCAGTATTTAATTTCAATAATATCGCCAATAATAACCGAAACCACTCGGTGTAGCCGCTCGCTAGGAGATGGCTCTGGCCGCAGTGAGTGATTGACATGCGGGCAGCAAGTTTGGAGACGCGTTGGAAAATAAAAACCATATGTTCGTCACTCGAATTATTTCCGAAGATAATCGAATAATTCAAGTGATTGAAAAAACCGAATGATAGGTTATTTTTCACTCGAGTGATCCCAACACTAGCCTCGGCAACAGATGTCTCAAATTCACTGATGTGATGTCGTGGTGTTGCCGCATATCGTATTTTATTGGAATTTTTAAGGATTTAAGCATTTTTAACAGACAATAAAATAGGAGGTTCTCAATTCCAGCCGAATGAATGTTTTTGATAATAATGTACGCTGATTACTCCGCGGTAATTGGACCGATTTTCATAATGATTTTACCGTTGCATTAGAAATTAAATTTTATACAAATAAAAGTAGATAAAAAGCGACAGCAAGTATAGCTATTTGTAGTTGGGTCGAAAACTCAATAAGTCTCTTAATGAATTGTGCATATAATAAATACTATTTTGTAAAAAGTTCGTACACATGCATATGACAATTTCGTAGGCATAACATTATTGCACATTTTTTTAATAAATCACTTTAAACTCCGCCATTTCTTAAAACTGGGTTTTACTCAAAACTGTCAATTTTGACTAATGCATTTTTGCACTAAGCCGACGATATATTATACCAGTGCAAGGTAATCCAGGCACCGCGATGCGCGTGACGCTATGGTTATGGTAGTGGGGAGAGGATTATGCAGCAAGTCAAATAGACAGGCGGCAACAATGTTTTAATTTAGCAGTGAAAAGGCTTGTCGTTAGTGGCTGCATCAACCCACTTATTGTTGGTGACTCATTGTGCCATCTATGAATTTAACGTAGCGGATTTAGGAAATCTGCTTATATGGCCTTCTTATAGTTTGATATTCAATGGTATTAGCGATTAAATCTTACCTTAGCCCCAAATGGAAAATCAAAGAGGTAAGTCATAATCCTATCTGTAAAGTTGTAGTTGCTGTTGGTAAGCAAAAATACTTTTGCTCCGCTTTCTCTTAGCCTAGCCAAAAACGTTGGCAGCCTCTCATCTTTCTTTACATACTTTTCCAAATTTTCGGTCGTATGGGTTCTGAGTTCGCCCTTGTTATGTACGTTATCCACTGCGGTTCTTACGTCCTAGAACATTATTACGATTAACATGAATCGTTTCTATTTTACACTTACAATATTTATTACATTACGTTAGGTTATCCCAAAAACACATTGACTATTTTGTTGAACAGTCACATGATGCCTGAAAAAACTTTTAATAGAATGAAGTATACACACTTCTTTATATAAAAGTTATCCTACCAAACTGGAACAACAGAGCAAAATAAAATGCGGCATCTGCGGCCACAAAAAAGTTTATTTTTATAGTACATGTTCGTAATATTACATATTCATAAATAGTAACTGTCATTTTGTTCCAATTTGATAACACCACTTGTATTTAGATTGCTCAAAGCAGAATAAAATGATCACAGAATAAAATATATATTTTATTTTGTTTAGTTTTTTCAAATAGTACGGTTATTATTTTCCATTATTCAGTGATACCTAATTTACACCCAAAAGCGATGGGGTATGGGGTACACTCCGAAGAGGTTAATATATAATATAATATAATAATAATAATAATAATAATAATAATAATAATAATAATAATAAAAGTTTATTCAAATATTTTTTTTTTTACACTTAATGCTAATACAGGGTGGCCTTTTAGTGTGGCAAAGTACAATAGCTCCGTTACTATTTCAAATACATTAAAAATATTAATACAAAAGTTGAAGGGCAGTAAGTGACTTATAACGTAAAATTATTTTTAACTCTATAGGGTGGCTCAAAAAAGCGGAACAATAAAAAATGTACTTTTTTTAAATGGAACACCCTGTATATTTTTTCATTTTTAAATTCTAGATAAAATTATAATTATTTTTTATTAAATACATTATTAGTCTATACTTTATAGTTTCCGAGATATTGACTCTTGAAAAGTGACATTTTTGAACTTTGACAGCTTCTAACTTTCTAACAGTACGTCTTAGAGCAAAACGGCTTACATGTCCCTATCTTCAATTTTTATTATCTTCCCAAAAAAATCAACTTCCGGTTAAACCGGATGTTACTCGAAAGCAGGAAATATAGTTGTTCCGGTTTAACTGGAAGTTGATTTTTTTGGGAAGATAATAAAAATTGAAGATAGGGACATGTAAGCCGTTTTGCTCTAAGACGTAGTGTTAGAAAGTTAGAAGCTGTCAAAGTTCAAAAATGTCACTTTTCAAGAGTCAATATCTCGGAAACTATAAAGTATAGACTAATAATGTATTTGATAAAAAATAATTGTAATTTTATGTGGAATTTAAAAATGTAAAAATATACAGGGTGTTCCATTTGAAAAAAGTACATTTTTTCTTGTTCCGCTTTTTTGAGCCACCCTATAGAGTTAAAAATAATTTTACGTTATAAGTCACTTACTGCCCTTCAACTTTTGTATTAATATTTTTAATGTATTTGAAATAGTAACGGAGCTATTGTACTTTGCCACACTAAAGGGCCACCCTGTATATATTTTTTTGGATAAACTATCAATTCCGAACTCAGAAGTAAAATACTTGTATTGAGTTAAATATAATAATAAGTTAAATAATAATATAATATTTATTGTAAAGAATATATTTCATAATTCAGGCACAACTAAATTATAATATAAAACGAATATGACAATATTTTATTGGTATATTTGATATTAGTATAATATACGAAGATACAATACGTTATGTATATAATATAAATATTTATTTATTTTATTCATTATTTATTAATGACATTCTTGAATATATCTGTCAATATAATATAATATAATATGAGTTAATTATTTTAAATAAAATAGTCTTACCTGAAAGATAGATTGATACGACATCAGGAGCTCCCCACACTTTACTCCAGTATCATGCTTAGTGTATTCAGGCGAGTTAGTAAAGAAATCTATTAGGCAAGCTAGCAAATACGTTTCGGGTAAGTTGAACAAAGTGTTGAGCACAAACACCCTCGACTCGTCTAGAGTTATGAATTTGTTAGGGTACAGCTCGTAAATTCGTGAGCTAAAAGATAAACCAATTTTTTAAAAAATATTTAATACTTAAAAGCTATACAGGGTGTTCCTTAATGACGTGCTAATCTTTTAGGGTGTGATTCCTCAAGTCATTTTATGAAGAAAAGTTCATATAAACATATGTCCTAAACGGCTAAAATTTTTTGCTACAGGGTATTGAATTTTTTCTTTTTTAATGCGTTTTTTGTAATATCTCCGAAAGTACTTTAGATAATATTTTCAATTTTGGCATGTGCTAATAGGGCATAAAACCACATGTTTAAGTTATAAAAGTTATTTTTTTGTCCCACCAGTGGCGTCCCTGCAAACATGTCCTCTGATATTTAAAAAAAAAGTGGTGCGCCACTGACATTTTTCAATGTGGATATTATTTCTGATTAGCCTGATCAATTCTACATAAAAATGGTCTTTTGCGTTTTCTCCTCAGGCATACTGTTCTTAATTAAAATAATTAAATTAAATTAGCTTCATTTTGCAGTATTGACGAATAAATTTTAATCACATAAATCTACTTATCCTGGAACGGGGACTTAAAAACATAATTAACGGGCAGTCTTATCTGCATTTCCTCCAAGAACAACTACCTGTGTTACTTGAAGATGTACCATATGCGCTAAGGAATCAAATGTGGTACATGCATGATGGAGCTCCTGCTCAATTCAGTGTAATTGTTCGCGACCCTTTAGATTCAGTCAATCCGAATCGTTGGATAGGTCGCGGAGGAGCTTAACAATGGCCAGCAAGACCCCCTGATTTCAATAGTTTCGATTTTTTCTTGTGGGATCATCTTAAAAGTCTAGTGTATAAAACTCCCATTAGCACTTTTAAGGGAGCAAATAATTGCCTTCTGTGAAACAATATGGAATTCGCCTGGAATATTTGAACGAGTACGCTATTCGATGCGAAGACGGGCGAAAGCATGCCTACTAAGTGAAGGTGGACATTTCCAACAATTTTTATAAAACAAAATTTTGCATTATCAATAATAATAATAATAAATAGTAGAGCTAATTTAATTTAATTATTTTAATTAAGAACGGTGTGAAACATGTGATTTTATGTCCTATTACCACATGCCAAAATTGAAAATATTACCTAAAGTACTTTCGGAGATATTACAAAAAACGCATTAAAAAATAAAAAATTCAACACCCTATAGCAAAAAATTTAAGCCGTTTAAGACATTATTATGTTTATATGAACTTTTCTTCATAAAAAGACTTGAGGAATTACACCCTAAAATATTAGAACGTCATTAAGGAACACCCTGTATATAGCGGCATAGCGGTCAAGTATTTTAACTGTCTTTTGTATTGGAATACACAGGGATCCAAGCATAATGGATACCCTGGGGCGGGTACAACGACTATAAACAAGCAAAGTCGTTGGGGCGGGTAGACCACCGACGCGACGGCCTTATTAGGACTCTACGGGCCAATGTTGCCAGGTCAAAAAATTAAAAATCACCAGACACTTGCTATAAAAGTTGCCAGATTTTGAATTATTTGCATATTTACATACGATACATATTTAATATGTAAAATAAAATATTTTGCTTCAAAATTTTCATTTTATTACAGACTAAAACAAAATTCTTGACAAATTGTAACAAATAGGCAGGTAAAATAACAGACGGATTGAATAGTTACTTATTAATAATACCATACTATTACATATTATGTTTTTTGATAATATCAGCTGTAATCAAAAAGTTAAAACAATTTCCAAAGCTTGACGAAATTGCTTTTTTACTGTGCAAAATGCCACTTAATGTTTTGGAACCATGCCACATTTTTGTTTTATTCAAATTAATTTCAAAATTCTTCGACACTTGCGTCGCTATGCGGTAATGTAAATAAAATATTAACAAACCAGCAGCTGTATGTATACAGCCTATATTGTCTTTATACTTTTTTAACTAATAATTTAATACATGCGGGATCAATTCGACGGCATCCTTTGAGAACGTTTTTTTGTTTGTTCAAAGTGTTCATGGGCAACAAATTTTATCAACCAGTTTTTGAGATTCATTGTATTGTGTCCAAGGTGCAAAAGTCCATAAATTGCAGATATGGATTAAACAAAATCTCTCTGCATGTATTGCACAGATAGATATTAAAAAAAGCGCTCTAAAGACATATAAAAAAAGTCGTTTGTGTTTTAGATACTTACTGTTTTAAAAATTCAAAACCATGTACTGCTACTAGGATATTTCCATAGGCGTCAACTTTTAAAAGATTCCCATAGAGTGTGTCAAACCAGAGACCTCTAAGAAAATTAAATTTTTCAATTAAAATGGTACATATTGTGTCAAACGGACAGATAACAACAAATATTACTATTATAGTATTATGGGATACAGTAAAACAAAGTTAAGGTGGGAGTATCAACATGCTTGCCAACCTGTAACCTATTTCGCGTAGATTTATTTATGTTTTCTAGCTTTAAAACAAAATTTAAAGAAAATCAGTATCGACTTGATATTCTGTAGGTAATAATTGACATATTCAATAAATATTAAGGAATTTCATAACTTATTTTAGGAGAATTGTATAGCGAAAAATATCGGGTAAGATTTTTTTAACATTATTATGTCATTGTCACTCATTGTTCTTTCACTATACAATTTTCCCAAAATTAGCAATGAAATAAATTGATATTTTTGTAATATATCAGATACTACCTAAATAATGTACCGACGATATTGATTTGCTTTAAATGTTAGTTATTAAAATAATAAACTCAAAAAATCAACGCGAAATAGGTTATAGGTTGGCAATAGATTGAATGACGTTGAGAATTCAACCTTAAACTTGTTAATTTCCTCAGATGACAAGAGAGATCATTGTCATCTGACGAAGCTACAGTGTTAGCGAAACATGTCATTTTTCTGTTTAATATAGTGGAAATTTACAAGTTCAACTTTGTTTTACGTCGACGTTGTGGTCTAGTGGTTAGCGCTACAGCCTTACAGATCGTAGGCCCGAGTTCCATTCCCGGTGCCGGCAACGTCGATGTTAAATTTGGAATTTGGTTTAAGAGGTGGCGCCGTCTTTCGGAAGAGACGTTAAACTGTGGGCCCCGTGTCATGGATGTTGGCACGTTAAAGAACCCTACCCTCGACAAAGAGGGATTCGGCAAAATTACCAGATAGTGTGTGACAAATTCCCTGGCGTCGGTGATTGGCCTCGTTGCGGAAAAAGGCCGACGTAAAATAAATAAATAAAAAAAAAAAAAAACTTTGTTTTACTATATCCTATAATACTATAATTATGGATTTCCACCTAGTATCGGCTGAATCAATTAATATTACTATTATCACACAAACAGTGTATTATTTTGGGTTTTAATTAAAAATTGATCTTGAACAATATAATAATATACTCTTTAATATTTTTATTTGTTCTATGTTTTCCTTGGCAACAAATGACACCCTCTTGAAAATTTACAATTTCTAAAATTACGAAAGAAACAAAAATATATTATCTTTTGTCAGTTTTTAATATTTTTATCTAGGTTTATGGTCGATACTTGAGAATCTACTTAAGGGGTATATAAAATGAAAATGACTCAACTTCAACTTTTTTGGTGCTTATAATTTAACAATAAAAAAATGCCAATCAATTTTTCTTTACTTTAATAAAGTATCCTTATTCCAAACTAAATAATGGCGAAGGCGTTACTAACGTTTGCTCTTAATAAGTAATTCTTTAAATTGTTTTTTAAAACTTGACAATTGTTTAATTATTTTGATATTTTTTGGACGATTGTTATATTATATTATTTTGTCATAAAAGAGCGATTTTTTTCCCAAAATTTCTTTTAACTGGTTTAGTTTGATACATTATTGGCTGGTGTTATGCAGGATTATGTAATGTTTTATTCTTTCAAAGTGTTTAATTTTCTCTTAAAAATACAGAATGAATTAGAATACAATGATATAACTTATAATTGTTTTAAATTAAAAATTATACAGGACCTAATATTGATCCTTGTGAAACTCCAAATAATATTTCTTGCTCTGAATTTTTCTATCCCCAATTTGGACACGATAGCGTAAATAATTTTGAAGTAATTTGTGTGTCCTTTATCCCAATACTGTACAGTACCATCGCGATAATATGAATATGCAGTCTGCATGCATTGACCACTCTGTAGTATGAACTGAACAGTGTTTAATAACGGTAATATGAACAACTTGTTAAATCTTGTTTGTTTTTTGTTTCGCCGTCTTAGCATTTCTTTCTTGATTCATCATTAGTGTAGTGTTTAACTTTAGTGCTAAAGAATACCTTGAATCGTACTTAATTTTATGCATTAATCAGTTCAAAATGGTTAAAGTAAAAGGAAAATCCAAATGCCTTTCTCTTTCCGAAAAAGCAAAAATCATAGAGAATGTTAATAAAAGCTGAAGAGATAGAAGATTGGAACAAGGACGCAATTGAAGACTCAAAGTTGGAAGAAGGCGTAAATGAGAATGAAGAGGCTGAAAGTGATCTTGAAATCCAAGACTAGCCAAGTATTAAAATTAAGCATGGTGAATCAGTTGAAGCCCTCAGGATAGCAATAGAATGGGCTAAGCAGAATGGCTTAAACATAACGGATATCGCGAGTTTAAAAAAACATTCATGAG
Source organism: Polydrusus pterygomalis (assembly GCA_963969555.1). NCBI lineage: Eukaryota > Metazoa > Arthropoda > Insecta > Coleoptera > Curculionidae > Polydrusus > Polydrusus pterygomalis. Next base: position 21,983,963 of record OZ018378.1, on the reverse strand, counting down.
TAAGCTGTTTTAGCAAACATTTCTGCTAAAAAACACAATCTAAATTAACATCTTATTTTGCTATAAAAGATTAGTTAAGTATCTTAAGTTAGGTTATTGTATCAATACACACTATGTAGTATGCTATAGTCTATTACCAAAAATATAGGCAGTGACGTAGCTCTCATAACCATGGAAACGACCAAAATACTGTATGGTTATTGGCGGTTTGCATTAGTTTCCATGGTTTCGAATAATACGTCACTGCCTATAATATTGGGTTTTGAGTATAGGTACAATATTAATAATTTGTTACATATTATTATGTATTTATATAAATTTATAGAATTTTTTTGTTCAAGTTACCGAGATTGTACTTTATATCTTTCTTAATAAAATGTGATGGTTCAAGGTGTCAAAAGCTTTACACAGATCTAAGCATAGTAAACAGCATTTTTTTATTGCTGTCAACATTAACTTGAATACGTAAGTACCTGTAATGATATATCCTACAGCAATTTCCGTATTCTTAGCTCTTAGATCTGCGAAACTCATAGTGTTTAACAAAAATAATTTTTTTGAGTAATTTCTGACATTGGCGCAATGAATATAGAATGGTCTATTCTTACCGGACTGGAAACGACGGATCATATTCAAATTCTAAAATTTCTTGGGGATAACCCAACGACACCATTTGGTTTTTCACCAAATCAAATCCTAACTTTTCATAGTGTGGTGATTTGTACTCTAAAAAAAAATCAATTGGTAAACATTTGTCCTGGTATAGTTTCTTATTAAGGTTCTATTATGCAAGCTGTCTGCTTACCGGCCAAGGTATAGTCCATGTCAAATCCATAGAACTTGATGTTTTCCAAATGAAGACTTCTGTTGACAAAGATTCTGTAAGAAAAAAGAACATAAATAACTCTGCAGCCGTTTCTTTTGCAAACTAGTGTAAAAAGTATTTATGGCAAACGTCTACGAGGTTTTTAAAGTTTAGCAGAAAAGTATCTTATGATAGACTAGTTTAGTTTAAAGTTTAAATTTTTGTCAGTAATTGATATACTGTAATTGTTGGCAGTTTTCAAATGAAAGTAAATTTACATATATTTCATTATTTTATTTATTCGCTGGTATCATTGCAAACATTCTATTGCCAAATTGATGTTAAATATGTGTTCAGCAACCCGTGTTTCCACTACTGCAGAATGTAAATAAAAGCAGTCAAGGTTAGGTAGGTAATTTAAAATGCACACTCATCATCGCATCACAAAAATACTGCGATCCCACGAACATAGTAAAATGTAATGGTAATTGTATCCCAAACTTTTGCTTTCTATCTTGTATAATAAAGGCATAAAGTTTATATTGTATAGTATATGCAGGCACTTATCAAACAAACAAATTGCGTGGTCCAGCTGTTAGGTATTCTTTTCTATTAATTTTAAATGGAAAAATACGTTAAGTAAACTATAGGGCAATTGAAGCTGTTAGTGCACAAAGGTGCTAAGCAATTGGATATCATTGGTGCTAATTCGCATAAACGATATACCTACTAGAAAAATATTCTACCATAGTTTCGACCAAGAGACGGTTTTTTTATAATGCGCCACAACCCAAGAGGTCAGACAGTAAGCCTTTTGCCGCGGCAAGGGGGGAGAAAAACTCTTCGCTGAGCTGAGTTGAATTTTTAAAGGGAAAACCTCAATTATTCTGTAAGAAAAACATAAATGTGTATATACATACATATTATAGTTAGTTTGTCGTAGGCAATTTTTTTTTGATCGGTGTATCAGATATTATGTACATACAAAGTTTTGGGAGATCGGCGGCCGAATCTTCTCAAATACCGATTCATATTATTTTCAGTTGCTGATGGCCTGGGCGTTTGTTTACAAGAGCATGTATTCATTGGGTATCAGTTATCATGGAGGCATCAGGCTCATTTTGCAAGGAATTATAACTTAAATGAATCTTTTTTGCTAACTATCATTAAAATTAACCTCAAATCATATTATGAATGGCCCTTCTTTCAAAAATAATTGTCAAAGTCAAAATCCAGCGTGACAAACGTTGAAAAATTGTATGGTCGAATATGCGATTAAAAACTATTTTTTTGAAATATTAAGAGTGATCGCTTATTACTCGCCCTATGCATTTATACCATTAATTTACTCTAAAGTCTAAACCCATCGAAGTTATTTCAAGATATACATATTTGTTTGTTTAGAAATAATAGGGCCATTTTTGTACATTTTACTTCTGTACCACGTACTATTTTATATTTTAAATCAAAGTATTCTTCTTCCATTACATATTTTGTTTCACAGCCCACTTAAAATTGTACTGCAATTTGTTCCATTAATGCAACCATCCTCCACTATCTTATGCAATTTACAGCACATTAATTTATATGTGTTGTGTTGATTATAGCTTTGTAGAAGACACAGTGGTATGGTATATGTAACTTGCCTACAAATACCGTATTAAAACGTCAGCTTGTTTTTATGAGCTCATTTTAATATAATATTTTCCATGTCACCGGTTTAAAAAAGATATTGACTTGCGGCTTTTACTTTAAATAATTCTTCTTTTTGCTTAAGTTAAGTTGGTTCTGCTAAATAGCGTCCTTTAGATGTCACAACGGAATTCAGAACGACTTTGTTTTTTTATAAATTGATATCTAAAACAATATTTGTCCCCTATTACCCCTCTTAAACAAAAAGTAGAGTAGAAACGCAAAAACAAAAGTTAACCACATTAACCGTTAACATTAGTTTCCGTTCAGGCTGGTTTTCGAAAAGGGTACTCGACAGAGACAGCCATTCAATGTGTGATTGAGACGTGGAAGAGAACCATTGATCAAGGGGAAAATGTTATAGCTGTATTTTTGGATTTTAAGCGGGCATTCGAAACAATTGACAGGGCTAGATTATTGAGTAAATTGTATTAGTATGGTATTCGCGGAAAAGTTTATAAATGGTTTAAAAATTATTTAAGTAACAGGTCACAAAAAACAAAAATATCAAAAACATTAAAAAATAATAATATAGGAGTTCCTCAAGGAAGTATACTAGGTCCAATATTATTTATTTTATACGTCAACGACATGCCTTTAGTTTTAAAAATGTGTAAGTTACAAATGTTTGCTGATGACACCTTAATTTACATTAATGTTTTAAATATTTTTGATGGTCTAAATACTCTAAATTCTGAGATAAATATATTATTAAATTGGCTAAAAGTAAATAAATTAAAATTAAATATTTCAAAAACTCAATGTATGGTTATGGGTAATAATTAATAATGTAAATAGTCAAAATATAAATGTTGTAATTGATGGTGAAAAATTGGAATAAGTAAACAGTTTTAAATATTTAGGGATAATCATTGATTCAAAATTTAATTTTTTTTTATTATTTTGCAAGTATTATATCGAAGATTGCCGGAAAAGTACGTTATTTTAAAGCTGGATTTATAGTTGCCGTAACGTAAGCTTTAAGCAGTAACATAAGCGGTAAGAGAAATGAACATTATTATCAGTAACACATCCATTTATAGTTCATAAAAACTTAAGCAGTAAGAATTTGTCCCAAAACGTAAGCAGTAAGAAATGGTTTATTTTTATTTCTTACGTTACTGCTTACTGAATCGGCCGGGAACGGTCATATTCGTACATAACCGTCTTGTTTACAACCATACGATATAACCTTACTTTTTATTTAAATACCTGCATTTTGTGATTTTAATAATAAATATCAACGCAATATTGTTTCAGCTATAACAACTACATCTTGTTAATCAGTTAAATCCATTTTAAATCAGATTTGAAACAAAAGCAACAATTTTAAATTATAACCTAACTTGTTCTTACTTCTTAACTAATTAGAATCTATAAATGGGTTTCTCGTTACGGCTTGTTTTCTAAAAAAACTGTAGTAAATACTATTATATTACCACATTTTCTTTCTTGTTCTTTCATTCTATATTGTGCTAGTGAGGAAATATTTGATAAATTACAAATTTTACAAAATAAGGCAATGCGGATTATTTGAAATTGTGACAAATATACAAAAATTAATTTTATGTTGAAAAATTTAGATTGTTTGAATGTCAGAAATTTAATTTTTTATTTAGTATGTATCTTTATACATAAAATTAAAAATAATTTAGTGCCTGATTGAGTTTAAAATTACAATGTTTTATAATTATGACCATCATAATTATAAAACAAAAACTAAAAAAATTTTTTATGTGGATAGAGTGTCATTAGCTTATAAATCTATTTATTATAAAGGTTTGATAGAATATAATAATTCGGAAAATTCTATTAAATCTCAAAAATCATTAAAACTGTTTAAAAAAACTTTATTAATTAAAAAACAAAATGATACGTAATATTTGATACAATTTACAAAATGTTTAACTTTTCTGTCTGTTTTTGTTAAAAGAAGGTTGCGTTTTAAAATTTAAAAATAAATCTATAAAATGTGTTAAAAAAATGTATTAAAAAATATTTAATTGTAGCTTTTTGCTAAATAAAACATGTTACTACTACTACTACTACCAGAATTTTAATAAAAAATGCTACCCTTGATACTCGTTGAGGATTTTTGAGAAAATTCCTCTTTTTGTTTGACCGTTAAAAATAATTGTCAGCAATTTCTCTTAGTCACTTTCGTAAATAATATTTTTCCGCTAGCCCGGTAAACAGTTTCCAAGATACAGCCGCTGTCCCTTTTTAGTTGTATACCCGGTACTATTAACGAACGCCAAGATAGACATTTCATAAGTAGTTGCAGGCGTTCGGCTCTGTTTGCAAGATCTTTTAATAGGCCACTCAATGTGAATCGCCATTTATAATACATGTACCCGAACCCAAATAAATAAAAAAACTTCTTACTTAAATTCGGAACCGGATGACGATGACATACTTTTATTTTAACACTATAGGTACCGGCACCGCACTTCGCGATTAAGACTCCTACCAAGATAATTATCAAAATATTAATTAAAAATCGATATACAGCACATACAAATTGCCGTCCAATACATACCTGTCCATAATAATTAAAAATAATATGCACTCAGAATTTAAAATAACTTTTCACACCTGAAGTTTTCAATAAGGTTGGCCCAAATTAAAAAGTATGTTTGTGTGTTACCCAACAAAAGTTACACAGTAAATACGGCTGTAGATACACTATATACCTACTCTTTAATATCAGTAATATATATCGCTATGACTATGGTAGATATTAATAAATTCGCAAGTTTAAATTAAATAATGTAATTATTGTCATTGGGGGATATACCAACTTATGCTTCCAACTGATTAATATTGTAATAAGTCGGGAGGAGACTACATGAATTCCTCTAACTCTGCGTTATCTGTAGTACGTTAGTTCCTTATTTTAAAGTATTTATTTCAAAATTATTTATTGGGCGGCCTTGCTTCTTGCCCCTTACCCTTGCTTCGACGACGTATATGTAGGAGAGTCATGGAAAATACACTCCTTTATAGGGCGGTTGTCAGGCATGATACCGTAGGCGTATTCGATTGGCACAGAGATTTGGATCGATCCGATTTTAAAAATCAGTTCAGTCATGCAAGGGGAAACACGGATTTTTATGTCAGTTGTTCGTTTGAGTTTCGATTTTGACTTAATCTCATTTCATGTTCAAAAATTAGTCGAGAGTAGCTTAGTAGTATTTTATAACAAGGTTGGCAGGATAAATATCATGATATTTATTTATCCTGATATATATCAATATTTTTTATTCTAAAATTCTATTCATCAGTATACAAATATGGCCCCGCTGCCGCTGAGCCGGCAACAGCGTATTATGCTGCTTACGATGCGGTGATTCCCCATCTTTCCGAGACGTTGACCACCTGTTGTTCTTTGCCGCGTGGCATTTTTATTTTTATTTAGTTCCGATTTCTGATTGGACGGAGCAATATTTTTCTGTTTGTTTTATGAAATAAAAATCTTACAATACAAACAAAAAAATAAAATATTCAGTTTGTGTTCATTTTGATTTAATTAACAAGCCCAGTAATTCTGGGAACTGGGCTAGATGTAAAAGGTGTTTAAAGGAACTGCATGATCTTAATTGGGTTTGGTTGGAGCGACAGGAACAATTAGAAAATCCCTCTACAAATAAAAATAAAGATTCATCAGATTCGGACCGGCCAGACTGATTTTATCTTAAACTTACTTGTTACCAGTCAGCATTTTTTACTCGTTTTATTGTTTTTTGTTTTATATCAGAAATATTATTTTAGTTGTTGTTTTCTTCTGGCTGTTGTTCTGTTCTCAATTTTTGTTTTAAGTTGAACCATAGTTAAAAGCAAAAATATATGTGTTCATATTCATAAACTTGTATTTTTTACCGACATTTTACATTGCTAACATAGGAGTACTAAAAAAACTTGTTATTGCGATAGCAACTATCATTGAATAGAATTGAAATACAAATTTAAAGGTTTATACCATGTTTATAATATTAAATTAAGTGATTTTGAATTTTTAAAATATATCTTTGCAGAAAACAGATGAAATAATTTAAAAATAATTACAAATATAAATAAATATCCAAATTTGGATATATTATTATATCGATATATATCGGGTATTTGGATATTTATATAAATATCATGATAGTTGCCAACACTGTTTTATAAAGCTAACAATAACATATTTTATTTCCGCTCTTCGCACTTACATACAGGAAATATTATTTACCCAGATGGGTTAAAAAATACATAATCAAAGAGTACTAATCAGATTGAAACTATAGCCTCCAAAATCATAAACTAAACAAAACAAACAACTGATGTAATTTTTATTTTTGGTGATTCTGCATTTTCCCAGGTTCACTTTGAGGGTAGTGGGGGAACAAATGACCATTTGCTAATCGAACACAGGTCAGATCAGGTTTAGATCGATCCGGATCGATCTAAACCAGTCGAATCGAACACGCCTTATGATACAAAGAGAGCAGGACATGACATTGCGCATGTGGGCGGCCGTCGCGTCATGTGGCGCGGAGAATTTGAATGTGAACTGGATTATCAACGCCCAGCCTAAACTCCAAATCCTAGAATCATGAAATTTCGAGAATGTCATCTCCCTATAACGTAGGCATCCAGTAAGAAGGGATTTTTGGAAAATCAACCCTTAAGGGGATTAAAACGGGGGTTGAAATTGTTATGAGAATTCCCGTATCTAAGAAACTACAACTGTGAAAAAATTGGTATATAAGTTCCTTTAATAGGGTAATGATATACGTCATTTCTTCGAAATCCACCTAGGGGTTGAAAAAAGGGGTGTAGTCTTAATCATTCTAATGCCAAATTAAAAAATTGTCATATTTCATTTTCTTATTTTCACTTGCCAGTTACAAATTGAGCCATCCTATTCCGGATTTTCCCATAATAAATTTATAAACAAGTTAAGCGGGGAACCAGTAACTTACTTAAAATTTAATAATATAATAATTTTTTGAAGAAATATACATATTACCTATAATAAAATTATTAATTTATAATTTTTAAGTAAAAAATATTACTTATACAAATTATTCAGAACAATATTAATTAATTAATTAATTAAAGCATTTCTAAAAATATTTCCAAATTGTCTGTTTTTAATATCCATGTTTTTATTTCGACTTAAAAATTTTTTAATGAAATTATTTTTTTAATGTTTGTTGGTAAATAATCGTTTAAATAAAAACATAAATATTTTTAAAAATTTTGTCCTATGGACTTATTTATTTTAGGTTTTATGGTTATTTCATTTTTATGACGGGTATTATGATTATGGTTTTTAAATTGTATAAGGTTTTTATTTTTAAATATATATATTAAGATGTTATAAATGTAAAGTTGTCTTATGTTCAACTTTTTTGTTTCTGAATATAATATGTAATTCTTTTGAAGGATAGAGATAATCTTTATTGAATATAATTTTTAGAAACCTTTTTTTATATTTCTAATTTTTTAACTACAGTTCTATTTATTCCTCCCCAACCTAAAATTCCGTAATTTAAATGAGTTTTAACTAACGCGTAATATTCCATATGTATTACATTTAAAATGTTTTTAATGTTTTTAAAAATCGGTAGTAACATTCTTAATTTTTTAATTATGTATCCATTGCATCTGCGTTTATCAAAGTAGCCCATTCTCTTTTTATCACATAAAAAAAAGTTTTCTTAACAGTATCTGGCTAATAAATGCAGGTTTAGTAAATCTGCGTCACAGTGGAAGCTGCGTAATACTGCTTTTAAAATATATTTTTATACAAATATTGCGTAGGAAAATTAGCAATGACCATGCAAAACATGACAGTATTTATGTGTATACACGATTCGAAAATCCAGATTTTATGTAAACCTACGATACCTAGTTATTTTGTGGCGCCTAGTAAGATTTAGATATTAAAAAATAAATGAGGACTGAACATGGAGTTTCTGATGAGTTATAATAACCGACGACGACGATAGCGTTCCACAAGAGGCTGATTTTGTTCACTTTTAAATTCGAATAACTGAAAAACTACTCAAAAATTTAAAAAACATTTTTAATAAGCATTGATTTTATTGAATGTAGAATTTGAAAAATATATAGGGTGTTTCTCATTTAAAATAAGAAAGTTGGTACACTGTCAGGAGAAACTAAACACTCTGTAGACGAGAAAATAATATACTTAAAAAATAAAAGCCAATCCAAAAAACGTTTGTTTTTAACTTTTCTTCATAGGTCTTACAGATTCTGATTTCGGATAATGGGTCATCCAGGTGAACCACCCTGTATATTACACGTGAAAACATACATCATTTTTACTCTGGAAATATGCTGTTGCCGAAGAATTTAAAAACTCACGCCTTTTGAATTTTATTTGAGTTTAAATTGACTCAATTTGTAATCATTGGGAATTTTACCAGTGCAGTGAGATATCGACTCGGCGTAATAAATACGTTTGTCTAATCACGTCGTGTCGGCGTCATTTCAACAGAAATCTTAACATAGTATAAAACAAAGTCGCTATCGCCCGTCCTGTCCCTATATGTGCTTAAATCTTTAAAACTACGCAACGGATTTTGAAGCGGTTTTTTTTTTAATAGATAGAGTGATTCAAGAGGAAGGTTTTTATTAGTGATGGGAAAAATCGAGTTATTTCAAGAATCGATTACCGAGCATTCGAGTGATTTAAAAAACCGAATGATAATCGATTGTTCACTCAAATTCTATATGAGGGGCAATTTAAAAAAATTCATTTCTTTAATCACTTATCAATCAATATTGTACTTATACTAATCAATAATCAAGCACATATATTTTTAGACTTCTAAAAAAAAAAAAAAAGGTCACCAGTTCCATAAACTAACTACTTTCTAAAGCCCCACAATGAGTGATCGGTTATTTTTTGACTCGAGTGATCCCATCACTATCAAAAACCATTATGTTCATCACTCATTTCGTCACTCGAATAATTTCCGAAGATAATCGAATAATTCGAGTGATTGAAAAAACCGAGTGATCGGTCATTTTTCACTCGAGTTATCCCATCACTAGTTTTTATGTATAATACACGCATAATATTATAGAAAAACACTGATAAACACTGATAAATTAGAGTAGGGAGAACGAACGACTCAACCTAACCGGTCCCAGGCCCGTTCAACGATCGATCCGAAGCACCGAAGCCGGAATAGACGAAGACAGACTATGTTTTATGCATGGATGTGAATTGTGGACGGGCCGGCAAACGGTTGAGTTTGAGGTTTGTTTGCCTTATTATCTCACGTCGTATAATGCCGGGCTGCAACGCAGGCCGGGTACACGCTAGTTTTACATATAATTGATAAAATGAAGATGACAACTTTCAATATATTTGTTTATGTTATGTACTTATTCATGTATTTATTGTTTAATGAAAATAAATATATTTTTGTATTTTAATTGATTTGTGTTGGGCTACATGCTTGGTGAAACTGATGTTCCATTGCACAGGAAGTAAAAATAATAACTACTTGTTATGTTTCACAAATTTAATCAGTTCCCTGACACGTGTTTCGGCCCTTGCGGGTTATTATCAAAGAAGTACAAAAAGATACTAAATTCTATGTGACATTACAAGGGTATTTATATCATATTATGGTAATTATAAACATGTCATAAAATTAAAATTAGGATTAGAAGATTGAATGGTCAACTGTGGGTTTCCCTAACTTTTAAGGGTATGTATACAGATACATATTATTATTTAGTCCTAAAATAGTGTGCTATTAAGAATTAGGGAAGCGCCTGAATGTATTTCGGTTTGATTATTAACAACATTACATTTATTTTTTATGGCTTTTTTGACAGCTATTGTTTCTAGTAGATTTAATTTTCTACTTTTGTTGTATATGCATATGGGTTTTATGTTGTTAGAGATTGAGTGATTGCCATTTATGCAGTGATCAGCTAACTCTGTTTTATTTTATTTTTTCAAATAGATGTTTTGTGTTCTTTAAGCCGGGTGTCAAAATTTCTGCCTGTTTGTCCAATGTAGATAGCATCGCAGTTTCTATTTGGTAGACCCCACTTTGTAAAAGTTTGTTTTTAGTTTCTGTTTTAGCATTGGATATGTGTTTGTGTAAGTTGTTTTTATTGACTTGTATAGGAATGATATTAAGGTTTTTAAGGTGGCTATTGTTTTTATGATATCTAATTCTTTTTTGTATTGGATGTCTGAGAGAGGAATGTTAACTGGTCGATGTACCATACTATTAAATGCATTGCATTACCATAATATGATATATATCTTTGTAATGCCACGTAGAATTTAGTATCTTCTTGTACTCCTTTGATAATGACCCGCAAGGGCCGAAACACGTGTCAGAAATTTTACTCTATGTTATCGGGGCAAGGGCAAGTACAATTTTACATAATTCCATGATAGACGTTGCTTTTGTCGGTTTCATTTGTTGTTTTGGGTAGAAGTACATCTGTAATAACTAAAAACACAGACACCTTAATTATCTGTACTAAAAGGCAGCTACATGAAGCTTTATAGCGCGACTTTAATTAAGCAGAACGTTTTTAACAAACTTTTCTTAATTGTTTTTTTTTTCTTTGTTTTTATTAACATCTATAGCACCGTCCGAGGCACCGTCATAACTTTCATCATTACTATAACATATTGCAAAAAGAACATTCAAGTTTGAAATAAATATGCCATTATATATTATAAAATATTTAAGGAAATAACTAGATACCTATTATACCTACCTACTATTATAGCTTTGTATAGTTTACTAGTTTTATGTAGATTGCCTTGGTGGATTATTTGCTGTCGATTTTTCCTGTTTTTTTATTGCTCTTTCATACACAGCAGGAAAAGTGATAAAAGACAGTTGTCCACTAATTTCATAGAGGTTAAGGTCGATATTATAGAACCCAAAGCAAAACTACTATAGGATAATATGTTTGATTTGGAACAAATGTTGTTTATGACTTTTTAAAAACTCTACACAAAATTAGCCCGAGAATTGTCCCTTCCAGCTTCCAGCTAGTGATATTTTGAGACAGCGAACACTAATTTACTTTATACATTATTGAGCCACCACTAAGTAAGGACCAAACCACTAACCACTACCCAAATTTAATACAATAAAGTAAGTTTTTGACTTATAAGCGATTATTTGTACTTAAGGTGGAATTAACTGTAGTAATATATTAAGGGATGGGGAAATTATCGAAAATCTGAGAATGATTTTCTGATTATTTCCCAATCCCGAAATGTATTTTGAAGATTATTTACCAAATAAAAAATTAACGATTTATGTTGCACAATTTAATGTATTGCAATTAAACACACAATTAGTATACTGTATAACAGAAAGCTGAGGGGTGGAGTTTGAAGAAACAGAGCCAATTTTCGCTGCTGTGGTCTCTTCACAAATATCCATTCTGGGATGAATAGGTTGAGTACAGGGACCATGTTCTTGTCGTCGTTTCCTCTCATCTTATAAATGATATTCTCATGGTGCTCTTTTTTTGGTGATTTCTTCGAGAGAAAAATCTCCAAAACGTTCCATTTTTGTAAAACGTTTACATGATATCTCGAAATGACACTTTGGCGTTTGTTTGTATTTTATTTGTTGTCCATAGTAACAACCAAAAACGCCATTGTTCGTTATCTAGATAATCATCAAACATCACCACGACAATAAAAAACCTGTTGTTACAGACGTGTTATTTTAACTGTTGACAAGTGCGATTTTCAGTTTTGACGGGTGAGATTTTCACTTTTGACAAGGGTGATTTTTACAGGAGAGCGGGAGATTATCGCTGAATAATCAGGTGAAAATCAACCCGCTTTTATAATGGATGAAGTAAATAATCAACGTCATTTAATCTATTGCCAAGCCAACCTATAACCTATTTCGCGCTGATTTTTTGAGTTTATTATTTTAATAACTAACATTTAAAGAAAATCAATATCGTCGGTTCATTATTTAGGTAGTATGTGATCGATATATTACAAAAATATCAATTTATTTCATTGCTAATTTTGGGAGAATTGTATATTGAAACAACAATGACATAATAATGTTAAAAAAAATCTTACCCGATATTTCTCGCTCTACAATTCTCCTAAAATAATTTATAAAATTCCTTAATATTTATTTAATATGTCAATTATTACCCATAGAATATGCAGTCGATATTGATTTTATTTAAATTTTGTGTAAAAGCTAGAAAAATAAATAAATCCAGGCAAAATAGGTTATATTTTGGCAAGCATGTTGATTCTCCCACCTTAACATGGACTTTAAGTTATACATAAGTGCTAAATGTCAAATATTTAATCTTTGGCAAATGTAAAACGTATAATTACGAATTCATAATAGTACTAGGTGTATAATGCATAACATAATGCTCTTACTAACACAAGCATTATGCGCCTATTATTAACTGATGAGGTATAGACAAAAATTAATTATTTGGAAACCAATATTTATTTTCGATAATAGCTACAATAAACAAAATTAAGAAGTAGACTAATTAACGTTAAATAATAATTTTCCTAATGGAAAATCCTGATACTATAAAATCAAATTGTTGAAAAATATTTTAAATGCCCCTTTGCTTTAATAACCGAGGAATTCAGCATTTGTTTTTTGGAATTTATGGCTCGCTGCTACTGGCGGGTTATAAACACAGCCGCATGGGATGTGGGGTTATAAACATTGGCGCGCGGCGCACTCGGTCCGATTTTAGGGATTCATAACTAGAGAGCGGATATTAGGTAGTGAAAGGACCTTTAAACCAGAGTCGGCATAAGGACTAATTGAAGAACATTATAATTATTAACATTAGATACTAAAATTTTAGACAATTATAGTACTTGCTACAAAGTGGATACATACATTGACGGCCGCCTCTTTCCCCCCAGGGGGGACTGCTCCTAATTTAATGCCAATATTAAAAAGCGATATCTCAAAAAGGTGACTCTCAGGAAGCTGACATTTTGGAGACACTTATGTTGGATTGCACAACGGTTTGTAACAATAATTACCTACCTAATCAGTTAACTCCGACTGTGACAAACATAAATTACTCACAATCAAAGTAGCTTTTGTACAAGTCTTGTATAAGTTTGCACAGGTTTGTACTTGATGTAGATTTGTCAATAATTTTTATTGTACTATATAGCACAAGAGCCAACCACTACTTATCATTGGTATATTTATAAGAAACTAACCGAAACGAACAAAGACATAATCATAATAATAAGCAACTCACTCATTTTGCGGCAAATCCCTTGTATTTTCAATGAACTGTCCGTTGTAACTTAGAAAACGCATTGTCCCTACGACACAAACAAAAACTTTTTTTCACCAAAACCTATAAATCTTATAATCTAAACACAGCCAAATAACCGAAAAATAAATATCTTCACGCGCCAAAAAGTTACTGGAAAAAATATAATCACTTTCTGAATAAACTATTATCATCAGATATTAAAACAGTTTAAAATTATTATTGTCATGTAATGTAGCGAACTAATCCTGTAACAAAGTAGGACATAAAGCAATGCACGAAAGGAACTCTCGCTAACAAAGTTACTACTTCTAAAGTTTGTTTATGAATGAATGAACGGAGAATGTAGCATAACTCATAAAACGAGCCTTAGATATCGTGTAAATACCTAGGGGAAATAGGGTAATACCGTTAAAATATTTGAGAGCGAAATTGCAGGAAAGGATCATTGTTTCTTGAAACGACTGAGTGATTTGCGATTCAAAAAAATAATGATTAGCATATTCTATTAATGTCGTTCTGTGTGTCAAAAACCGACAACTCCTCCAACTCTTTTTACGTTGCGATGAAGTTCTTATTACCCTAGCTGGGGTAATAAGAACACTGAATCATACCCGCTAAATCGTCTGCTGCATTCGTTTGAGGTGTAGTAAGAACTTACCCACACCAGCACATCGTCCATTTCAGTCTTTCACTAAGGCCGGGTTGCGCAGGCAGTTTTTACAAGCCATGATTGCGTAGCCGAGCTGTTGTAAAAGACTGAGCGTGTATGGGCCCTAATAAAGCTGGGCACTCACGCTCAGGTATGTATTACTGCCGACTGCCGGGATGCACAGACAGTTTGCACACGGCGAAATTGCGTAGCCGAACTGAGCGTGTATGGATCCTAATAAAACTGGGCACTCACGCTTAGGTATTTATTACTGTCGACTGCCGGGATGCACAGACAGTTTGCACACGGCGAAATTGCGAAGCCGAACTGAGCGTGTATGGGTACTAACAAAACTGGGCATTCACATTCAGGTATTTATTACTGTTGGGATGCACAGGCCGGGATTGCATAGCCGAACCGTTGTAAAAGACTGAGCGTGTATGGGTCCTAATAAAACTGGGCATGCACGCTCAGGTATGTATTTATTACTGTCGGGATGCACAGGCCGGGATTGCATAGCCTAACCGTTGTAAAAGACTGAGCGTGTGTGGGTCCTAATAAAACTGGGCACTCACGCTCAGGTATTTATTACTGCCGGGATGCAGACAGCGAAATTGCGTAGCCGAACTGAGCGAGTATGGGTTCTAATAAAACTGGGCATTCACGCTCAGGTATTTATTACTGTCGGGATGCACAGGCCGGAATTGCATAGCCGAACCGTTGTAAAAGACTAAGTGTGAATGGGTCCTAATAACGATGTAGGTATTTGACAATTGACGTTACAAAAGCAAACATTGTAGTTGAAACTTTGTTCCCGAAAAAAACTAACAATTGGCGAAATGAATTGTCTTTAAAAGTTTTATCAGCGTCGAAAATACATTCAATAATTTGTTTTATCAACATGTTTGTCCACCAGCAATGGTGTCTGCCTAATCCCAGACCCCCTAGTTAATTATTTGACGATTGCCTTGTTTAAGTTCGCTACTTTGTCTAATGATAAAAATTTATAAGTTTGCTCACGTACAGAGTGATAGAATTATTTGCTTTCTTTTTACATCAATTGATATACATACTGAGCACTGAACTTATTATACAAGGCATATTTTAAAGTATATATATATGATATTAAAGATTACATAATTAAAAGTATGTATGTATTTAATGTTTGCTGACAATGTCAAGATATATAATATTATTATTAGTATTGACGATCTGGGTTCCTTACAGCACGATATTGACAAATTTATGTTGTGGCTGAGACATTCTTTAGAGGTTTAAGAAAGGTGATTACAGCATTAGTGGCGTAATATTTTTTTTCCGCAAGCTGTACGGTAAACAGTTTCCAAGATACAGCTGGCGTACCTTCTTAGTTGTACACCCGGTACATGTTTCGAGTGTAGAAACACTCATGTCGTCAACATGTCGAATTATTATGAATTATTCTAGGTTCGCCTAGCTATTCTAATAAACTTGTGGAGAAATACTTAGTGCTTTTCATTTTTCTATACATTTAACTCCACTTTGAGTATGGACTACCTCTTCAAAATTTTTAATTTCAGTTGTATTGATATTATAATGGGGTGTGTCCGTATATTTTACAAAACAAAAAAAACTTTATAAAGTGAAGAGATCGAGATCTAATTGAAACGTGTATAGCACTACAAAACAAGTCTAGTCTGAGATTTATTTTATAAAACCAAAGGAGTTTTAGTTTTGGGACACACAATTCAAAAAACAAAAAAATGCCATGTCGTACAATTTATCCGCAACCCATACATATTAGTCAATTTAGTTTGTCGTAGTCTTGGATCGCCTGGTAGGCTAACTGAGCTTGAAACATGGAGTTTGGCAATATTTTGAATAAAACAAAAAATGATAGAAATATAAAGGCAACTAGGGCACTGACCTGAAAATTGGAATCTCAATAATTGCAGTTGCTATTTAAATAATCGCTACATACAAATATAACTTTATTTTTCAACATTGGGTCATAAAATTGTTGTAAAATTGATCTTTCTTATCTTTAATAGTCGGCAGAGATACAAAATTAATCGCAATAAAGAAAAAAATGGACGCCTCAAAATAACACAAACCAACATGTTCAGGACCCATCATTGCCCATCTGATAAACACGTGACATAAAATGAAACGATTTATTACAGAATTTCATCATTTTTTTAAAATTAAACGAAACAAATAATTATAAAAATTATTTGGAAGGGTCGTAATAAAGAGACAGAAGTAAATGAAAAAAAAGCACATCAGCAACTTAGGCATGAAATAAAAATCCGTCAACCATTAAAACTAGAGTTGGGGATGGTCAATTGACCACTAGTTATTTTATTAGACCGGTCGAATTCGGTCAAAATATTGTAGCATTTTATTTTGGTTTTATGAATGTGCTATCAACATTATTTATGAATTTGTGATCACTCCAGCTGACATACACTCTATATCCGTCCCAAAATTCAAACGACAAAGCAATGGCAGAAAATATTTTTGGGGCAAAATACCCCCATACTATCACCCAAATTTTTATCAGAGAAATAGTGGATATGGTAGGTATATTATATCAAACGTACAATCTACCTCAAAATGATTAATTTAATAAAAATTATTAATCGTTTCAGTATAAATATTGATTGAAGACGTCAAAACAAAATCCCCCCCCCCCTCCCTTCGCTGGAAGAATACACAATCCGCAATCGGTTTGCATTCTATGACGTTAAAGCAAATCTCAAAATGTTTACAATGTAAAAAAAATTGCGAACACTACTCATTGTATAAACATCATTGTAAATATTATATGAATCTCATTATTGGAAACAAAAAGTATTTCAGGACGACTAAAATTAACAGTAACTAGTGTTGCCGCAGAGACTAGAGATTCTCGTCTCGTCTGGCCCTCTCTCGACGAGACGAGAGAGATATTTTCTCTCGAACAAAGCTCCGAGACGAGACGAGAGAAGTACCCTCTCTCGTCGAGAAATTCTCGTCTCTCTCGAGCAAAAAACGTTACTTTTTTGAGCTTTTTTAAATCGTCTTAAAGTCCTCTTTGCAAAAATATACATAATGTCTATTTTTGGACTAGCGGTTTTCGAGTTATTTAACTGCAAATAGTTTCATCTAGTTAGCCGTGCCTGGCCATTTAGAATAACATATTGTTATGACGTTTTATCGCTGGATAAAATTATTTGCAGTCAAATAACTCGAAAACCGTCGGTCCAAATATGGACATTATATATTTTTGATAAGAGGAATTTAAGAAGATTTTAAAAATCTCATAATAGACAGGGTGTCCCAAAAATTTTTTTTAAAATTTGCTGATTCTACATAAATTTAAAATTACTTTTATTAAAAGCATTATTAGTCTATAGTTAATAGTTTCCAAGATATTGACTTTTGAAAAATTATATTTTTAAGTTTTGCCAACCTATAGCTTTCTAACAGTACATCCTAGAGCAAAACGGCGCATATGTCTATATCTTCCATTTTCACTATCTTCCCAAATCAATCAAACTTCCGGCTAAACCGGATGTAACTCGAAAGCAGGAAATATAGTTCTTCCGGTTTAACCGGAAGGTGATTTTTTTGGGAAGATAATAAAAATGGAAGATAGGGACATGCGGACATGTGAGCCGTTTTGCTCTAAGACGTACTGTTAAATCTGTCGAAACTCAAAAATGACATTTTTTAAAAGTCAATATCTTGGAAATGGAAATTTCCTACCGTGCTGGTGTTTTGGAGCACCCTGTATAGACAAAAATAATTTTATAAGAGGCATCCCTTACTCTTAACCCTTAAGGTGGGAGTATCAACATGCTTGCCAAGCTATAACCTATATCGCGTAGATTTATTCATGTTTTCTAGCTTTTATACAAAATTTAAATAAAATCAGTATCGACTTCATATTCTATAGGTAATAATTGACATATTTAATAAATATCAAGGAATTTCATAACTTATTTCAGGAGAATTGTATAGCGAAAAATATCGGGTAAGATTTTTTTTAACATTATTATGTCATTGTCACTCATTGTTCTTTCACTATACAATTCTCCCAAAATTAGCAATGAAATAAATTAATATTTTCGTAATATATCAGATACTACCTAAATAATGTACCGACGATATTGATTTTCTTTAAATGTTAGTTATTAAAATAATAAATTCAAAAAATCAACGCGAAATAGGTTATAGGTTGGCAATAGATTGAATGACGTTGAGAATTCAACCTTAATAAGTTTCGTCAAAAGTTTTCCGCTATCTAAGTGGTACAGGAGATAGTGACCTTTGTCGCAATAATGGGCCACTCTGTAGTAAATACCAAGCAAAGTTTTAACGCATTTAGGTTAGGTTCTGTCATATTTGACATATATTGCACCCAATTTATGTCAAATATGATAGAACCTAACCTAAACGCGTTAAAATTTTGCTTGGTTTTTACTATATTTGGTTTAAATCACGAGAGAAGCAAGACGAGACGAGAGAAGGTCGTCTCTCGCCTCGTCTCGCCCTCTCTCGACGAAACGAGAGACTCATTTTATCTCGTCTCGCGGCAACACTAACAGTAACATAGTTAACTATCCAATTTTCTCAAAAAAATATTGCTTGTACAGTGTCGATTACCGTAGTGTTGACATAAGAAAAGGACAATTCTCTAGGAAGGTATGCAGTACCGTCTAAGGACGACTTTAAGACTTCATTGGCCTAGCCTCAGCAATTTTCTCCTAATTAACAAGCAATAAATTGCGTAAAAGACACACCTATCTAGCCAATTTCTAGCACATCACACACCAGTAATTTTTTAAATAATTTTAATCAAGGAATGAATGAAATGCGCGTTGGTGTGAACCTACACAAGTGGCATGTTTCACATACAAATCAAATTTAAATATCTTTCAACAAATTAAATGAAATTTCTATTTTAATGGGTTGCACTTGTACACATGCAGGTGCTCTTGATTTTTAGATCCGTACAGCTTATCTCGAGCGCGAACAAAAGTTAAGTTTTCTGGGTGAAAAAATACGTTTGCATGCACGAATCACCAGTCAGATGCCCTAGCGCCTAACAGGAATGGAAATGCGCACAATCCACTTATTATTAGGTTTTCCTTCCTTATCGACATCAATAAATACACTCCAGAACCGGCTCGGCGCCATTTTTGTTGTTACATTTTCTCTGTGGATTTCTTGTATTCTTTGCTATTAGGTACTTTCCTTTTGCTTCTTTTAAACAGCATAGCAAAGTAAAAACCTTTGCTTAGCTCTGTTGCTAAAGGAACGCTTCGCGAACAAATCGTATAATCTTATGAGAAATATAGATGGGTATACTTAACCGTGGAGGTGAAGGAAAAAATCTTTGCCGAGGTAAATTTGTAAAAGGAACGCTCAACTTAGCCGTTGGCTTTGCTATTTAAAAGCAACTAAAAGGAACTCCAGTTTTTGTTGATTGTGGGCAGTGTTGCCAATGGGCGGACTTTAGTCCGATTTTCGGACTTTTTTTAAGGCTATGAACCTTTGTCGGACTTTGAAACTATTTCGGACTTCTTGATACCTGACGAAAATAACTAGCCAGCACATCATAAAAATATTTCAGTTTGGAACGTATAGCATGAATTGCGCACTCTCAAAAAATAGCTGACCAGCATTATTTTTTATTTTGTCGCCACCCAACCGAAAGATGGCGATCATACTTTGAAACGTGGGCGGCGTCGCCAGTAGGTTTTAGTGGTTGCCTATTTTGGAATTTCCAGCTAGGCCTGGAGGAAATACTGAATTTTATACTTTGTCATTGCACAAATTTGGAAATAAAATCGGCAGGTAACTTATTGTTTATTTACCAAGTGTTGGGTTGTCTTCTTACTTATTACATTAACTTTTTTATTATTGTTTTTTTTTGTTATTAAAAAGTAAATGTTTATAGAGTTATCAGTCTTTTTTATTATATAATATACCCCCAACAGTAAAAAATAAATATCACTTATTGCGAATGCGCCAGACGAAGCATTTTCATTTCGACGCGGACTAAATCGGACTTTTTCGTGCCACTAGGCGGACCTTTTAACCTAATGTCATTGGCAACACTGATTGTGGGTGTTTAATATTTCGGATTTCTAGTTTTAGTGTACGTGTGTATTGTGTAGTTTGTGCTATAAACAATGGCTGGTATTGAAAACTTTTTCAAATTCTTCATTAAGAAATTGTGCTTGAAAATATTGTTTTACATGTACGCAGTTTTTGGCAAATTGCCAAATGTTACCAACTAATATTTGGCTTGAGGTTAGGTTCGCGATAGCATCGAAGATTGCAGTTTTGTTTGCTTTTTTATTTTCAAATTAATAGGCTAAGTTTAATTGACTTGTTCTCTTGCCTTTAGAACTAAAAACACGAAGGCGAATCATTTTTAAACACATTTTAGAAACAGAACATTAAACGCAATTTTCTAACCAGAAAATCGGATAGGTTGGCAGGCACTAAAAACTCCAGAATTCAATACCTTTTCCCCAACTTGATCAAGAAATTAGAACAAGTTCCAATGTCTTGTCTATATAGAGTGTGGCAATAACTTGGCGCAAATTTTAGCTGTTTACACATGAAAATAAATTAAAGGTCAACAATTACCATTTCTTGACCAAGGACTTGGCTCCTGAAATACGTGTAGCCCAAGTAGTAAGACATTTTATAGCCCGGACCTGTCTATCCTTCCATTCGTTAAATGATAATTTTGCAGTGCGCATGCCTATTCCGGTATGGCTTTCTTTACATACGCAAGGCCATAAATTTGCTACTTTCGTGATTATTGTTTATGATCTAAAGGTAAATGTTTATGGTCCTGATACATAATATCTATCCACCTATCTATACAGGGTGTTCCTAAATATCATGTAAATACGAAAAGGGGTAAATCATTGGCTTATTTAATGACTAAAAATTCATATAAACATAGGCGCACCGAAAAAAAGTTCATGGGGAGAAAAGGGGGGCATAACCCCTGAAAAAATATCTCCCTGTAGATTCTTAAGGTGGGAGTATTAACATGCTTGCCAACCTATAACCTATTTCGCGTAGATTTATTTATGTTTTCTAGCTTTTATACAAAATTTAAAGAAAATCAGTATCGACTTCATATTCTATAGGCAATAATTGACATATTTAATAAATATCAAGGAATTTCATAACTTATTTTAGGAGAATTGTATAGCGAAAAATATCGGGTAAGATTTTTTTTAACATTATTATGTCATTGTCACTCATTGTTCTTTCACTATACAATTCTCCCAAAATTAGCAATGAAATAAATTGATATTTTTGTAATATATCAGATACTACCTAAATAATGTAGGTACCGATGATATTGATTTTCTTTAAATGTTAGTTAATAAAATAATAAACTCAAAAAATCAACGCGAAATAGGTTATAGGTTGGCAATAGATTGAATGACGTTGAGAATTCAACCTTAAAACCATTTGGTATGCCCAATGATGTAAGTCCTACAGCGTAACCTATATTCCAAATTAGAGCTAAATATCTCAAAAACTACAAGAGTCATTAAATAAGCCAAAGAATTCCCCCTTTTCGTATTTACATGATATTTAGGAACACCCTGTATATCTCTATCTACCTATATTTACTTACATAATATGTAAAGCTGGATGTAACAAAAAAAACTGTAAGAGTGCTGAGTTATAGAAGTTAGAAAATGCAATATATTTCTTGACAAGATGGTGATGGAATTGCCAACGGGAACCGTCTCGAGCCGATAGTACGTGAAAGCGCGACCCGGAAAAGCTGGCGGGACCTGCTAGTGTACATAGGTAGGTATATAAAATCGTTATATTCAAGCTCAACTTATTCTAATGTATATTAATATTGCATTTCCTCTAAAGAAAGTATTTTTAAAAAATAACAAAAAACCATGGTTAATTTCTGGTATTCGCGTATCAGCTCGAAATATAAAACAACTACATACGTTGGTAGCGCAGACTGATAGTCCTGTCTTGGTCAACTACTATAAGAATTATAAAAAGGTATATAAAAAAACTATTCAGGCCGCTAAAAGGTTACACAATAATAGATTGTACATAAATTCGGCAAATAAGGGCAGGACTGTATGGGGTATAATCAAAAATACTTTAGCTCGAGGAGAGACTAGAAATAATATTGAATGTCTTTACGTGAATGGCGACCGGATAAGTAATCTGAATGACATGGCTAATGCTTTTAATGAGTATTTTGTGGAGGCCCCGCAAAATTATAAAGCGCGACCCGGAAAAGCTGGCGGGACCTGCTAGTGTATATAGGTAGGTATATAAAATCGTTATATTCAAGCCACACACAAAAAATGTTCATCTTGATTTGGATCAAGTTTCTGCGCCATAACCGCGTATAAAAGGTTTGGAAAAACGCCAAAGATGTCACTTTAAGATAATTACTATTTTAATTACATAGTCTATGACAGTGGCGACTCATCAGGGGAGTCTGCTATAATTGAAATATTAACACCTTAGGTACCCTTATTTCATACATATACAGTGTGTCCCCGGAAGGAGTTGACCAGAGGGAAAAGATCTTTATTATTGATTTTACGACGAAAAGTTATTCTTTATAAAAAATTCTGCTTGTAGAGAAAATAAATTTACCATATACAAATTTTAGATCAGATGTACAGCGTCATCCAACCAGGACTGAACAGGGGCCTATTTTTTTAGTTTCCCTGTATTTTTATTTAAACCAATATAGCCATTTAGTTTATGCTTTGCCGTAGAATCTAAAATTACCATTTAAAAAGCGATCTGACTTAAAACAAAGGAACTGTGGCGTAAAGTTGTTGTTTTTTCAATGGAACACCCTGTATATTATTTATTTTTATGAAACGCCCTTGTTTCCTGATTCCATAAATATATAGTTTGTCCATATTAGCTCAAACCGTTTTTAAGATATGAGCAATCAAACATTTAAAAAGCTGTATTTTAATGCATCGCCATTACGGGGATTTTCTTTTCCAAGGCATTCTAGACGTATTAAGCTCAAATGAATACAGCTTTTTAAATGTTTGATTGCTCATATCTTAAAAACGGTTTGAGCTAATATGGACAAACTATATATTTATGGAATCAGGAAAGAAGGGCGTTTCATAAAAATAAATAATATACAGGGTGTTCCATTGAAAAAACAACTTTACGCCACAGTTCCTTTGTTTTAAGTCAGATCGCTTTTTAAATGGTAATTTTAGATTCTACGGCAAAGCATAAACTAAATGGCTATATTGGTTTAAATAAAAATACAGGGAAACTAAAAAAATAGGCCCCTGTTCAGTCCTGGTTGGATGACCCTGTACAGGCTGTTGATAAATTAAGAAAACATGAAAATGCTTTAAGAGAGAAAGTACCATTCTTTATTATTTTAGACAAAATGTTTATAAAACAAAGTTGTTTACAATCCAAAATAAGGCCTAAATACAAAATTTGAAATCTGAATTCTAATTTTTGTTTTTTATTTTTTACAATAGAATTTATGAACATTCAAAATGTAAACCTGAGAGTGCTGACCTATTTATTGAATTTATTTCTAGTTTGGAGAAATGTGTGTCGGTTAGAGCACGGAATATTACAGCAAACTTTGAGTTCTCTGGGCAGTGGCGTATTTAGGGGGCGGGGGGGTCCGAGGGGTGTGACCCCCCCCCGTGGGCTCAACATTTAAAAAAACTCAGAACAGATCAGATGCCTTGTGTAAGGCGTATATTATTGGGACAAATCCTTAAAAACCAGAAACCAATTTAAGAATATAAATGCAGCGTGTAATGTAGTCTGGACCCCGATAATAAAATAAAGTATCGGATTTCGAAGGGAGAGAACTAAAAGAAACGATGAATAGAAAATAGTTAGTTAAGCTTGACTTTTAACACGTTATAGAAGTACTTGTCCGTATATTTTGTATGAGAATAAGTTTTATTAAATTTAATAATTAATAAACAGTTGTTATTTATTATTCTCTTCCTACAATTTGTCAGAAGTGGGATACGCGCGTGAGTGAGAAATAAAATAAAACAATCATATTTTGTTTCTGTTCATATTTTTACAAAAACTTTAATTATAACTCGAGTTTAAACTAGCGTCGTTTGAAAATAAAATACTGTTTCTTAGTGCCCTGTGTGTGCAACGTTAATTTACTGTGCCCAGTGATTCTAGTGACTAGCAAGATGTCCAACAGAGAAATTGCTCTAATTGATCTGGAATCCGGGACTTCTCAAG
Organism: Polydrusus pterygomalis; assembly: GCA_963969555.1. NCBI lineage: Eukaryota > Metazoa > Arthropoda > Insecta > Coleoptera > Curculionidae > Polydrusus > Polydrusus pterygomalis. The sequence continues at coordinate 21,959,253 of OZ018378.1, read as the reverse complement.
CCCATTCATTTGAAGATAGGTCGAATGTCCGCTCAACTACCCCTCCCTTGACCGTTCAACAACAAATAATTTTATTACAAGAGGAGGTAAAGGTATTAAAGCAGAGTCAGAAGGTCAGTATCACATCTAATAACTTTTCGTGGGAAAACATTCCAGACTTTAATCCTGCATTAAATAATATTACAATAAATAAGTGGCTTCGACTTGTGGAAGAAAAAGCTTACTTTTTAAAATGGGATGATGTCACTACGACTCGATTTGCTACATCAAAACTTTTAGGTCGTGCACGCGAGTGGTATTTAGGGGGTGAAGTGGCTCACAAAAATTGGGCACAACTAAAAACCGCTCTACGTTGTACGTTTGACGTAGACATTCAAAGTACGGGTTTGTTATTTAAAGACGCCGCTCTATACACATCCAATAATAATAATACTTTAGTTCAATACTTCGCAGAAAAGTTGAGCAAATTGCAACGCCTCAACTGGGAAATACCTGAGCAGGAAAAAGTGAACATTATTGCGCACGGGATTCAAAGCAAGGACATTAGACAAATGGCGCTCGCAAATAATTATAAATCCGTCGAAGATTTATTAACCTATCTAAGGGGTTGTGATATTAATATGCCTGGTTCCAGTCGCGTGGACAACAAACCCGACAATTTTAAAATGCGATGTTATTATTGCAACGAACCAGGACATCGCAGTTTTAATTGTCCTAAGAAACGTTCAATGGGACAAAATGTTTCTCGTCGCACAAACAAAATAACTTGTAATTTTTGCAAAATAAACGGACATTTTGAGAAAGACTGTCGCAAAAAGAAACGCGAACTTAATTATACGAAAAACGCTTGACAATTATCGGAACAACGCATACTTTTCGTGTCAAAACATTTCGTAAACCTTTATTTTAAAGAGGTCTTTATTAATAATGCCAAAATAACTGGGCTAATAGACACTGGCAGTGAATGTTCCCTTATTAAAATATCGGTCGGCCGAAAACTTAACTTGAAGATCATAGACAGCCACCCTCGATTCTTAAAGTGTTTTACAGGTCAAATTTATGAGGGACGACAGATAACTGTTTGTGAAATTACAATAGACTCAGTAAGTGCAGTGACCGGTGTTATTGTCGTACCAGATAGCATATGCCCAGCTGATATATTAATTGGCAATAACTTTTTGTCTCAGCCCCATGTAACATTTCACAAAAATGGCAGCGAAATAAAATTTAATACATGTACAGACTTTTCTGTTATAAATAGTATTAAAGTGTCGAGACTTTTATCTAAAAGTGATATATCTTGTAACTTAGATCACAGCCACGCAATACTTGAACTTTTAAATAAATATCGCAAATGTGTTGCCCTTAATCTTAGTGAAATAGGTAAAACTGATTGTGTTGAAATGAACATTGAATTAACGAGCTCAAACCCTGTATGTTACAATCCATATAGGCTACCAGAAAATCAAAGAAACGCATTAAAAGATATTATATTAGACTTACTCTCGAATAATATAATTCGCGAATCGACATCTGCTTATGCCAGCCCTGTTATTCTAGTGCCGAAACCTAATGGTACCCTAAGATTATGTGTAGATTATCGTAAATTAAACCTAATTAGTGTTAAACAAAAATTTCCCATTCCATTAATAGACGATCAGATCGATAAGTTAGTCAACTATAAATATTTCACCTTGCTCGACCTATTCTCTGGTTATTACCAGATACCAATGGCAGCTGATTCAATACCTAAAACGGCTTTTATTACCCCGGACGGACATTTTGAATTTTTGCGCATGAGTTTTGGTTTGTGCAATGCGCCTTTTATTTTTCAACGGATGGTTTGTAAAATTATTAACGAACTAGAAGACGGTACCGCATTTCCCTATTTAGACGATATTCTTATCCCATCCAAAACGTATGAAGAAGGTCTCATCAAACTTGAAAAGATTTTAGGGATCTTACTTAAATATGGTTTAACGCTGCAACCAACAAAATGCAAATTTTTGGCAACCCAAATTAGTTACCTTGGTCGTGAAATCTCAGAACAAGGCGTACAACCAAGCAAATTAAAAACCGAAGCCTTAGTTAAACTCAAACCACCCACCAATAGAAAAGAATTAAGGCAATTTTGCGGTTTAGCAAATTATTTTAGGAAATTCATTATAAATTATGCGTTCATCATGCAACCCATTACTAAACTACTTAAGAAACATTCTATATGGACGTGGAACACAGAACAAGATGAGGCATTCGATCTAATAAAAAGCATTTTGGCCGATAACCCTGTACTTAAAATATTCGATCACAATCTTCCAATACAGCTGCACTGCGATGCTAGTAGTATCGGCATAGGAGGGATATTAATGCAAAAACATGACAATAAATGGCACCCTGTAGCCTATTTCAGTAAGCAATGCACCTATGAACAAAGTAGATACCACTCCTACGAATTAGAAACTATGGCTATAGTTTTCTCGTTACGGCATTTTCGAGTATACCTACTGGGAAAACAATTCACAATTTATACAGATTGCGCAGCAGTACGGGCAACTGCATTAAAAAAAGATTTAATACCTAGGATAGCTCGTTGGTGGCTCGAAATTCAAGACTTCACTTTTGTCATAGAATACCGCGCTGGTGCATCAATGAACCATGTTGACTACCTTAGTAGACACCCGATCCCCGACCAACAGCTAATTTCAAATATAATAAATTTAACCGAATCAGAATGGATCGCAGCGGTACAAAGTCAAGATAACAAAATTAAAAATATCATTGAAATTCTTCAATCTGTCAAAAATCGATCAAATAAAAATTACTTTGAAAATTACACTATAAAGAATAATATTTTATACCGAAAAATAGATAATTCATCAAAGTGGGTGGTACCAACGTCCTGTAGATGGCTGATTTGTCGCCTTAATCACGATGATGCCGGACATTTCGGTTTTGAGAAAACGCTGCAAAGAATTCGACGAAACTACTGGTTCAAAAAAATGGCCAATTTTGTAAAGAAATACGTGGCATCATGTTTAAACTGTTTATATATGAAAGGTGTCGCAGGACGCAAACCAGGTTTTCTTCACCCAATTCCAAAATCAACAATTCCGTTTCAAACAATACACATTGACCATTTAGGACCATTTGTACAGTCAAAAAAAAAAACACACCCACATTTTTGTAATAGTTGACGCATTCAGTAAATTTGTATTTATCGAACCAGTCAAAAGCACAAGTGTCAAATACGTCATTAAAGCCCTTGAGAACTTAATATTCCTATTTGGGCCCCCCGACCGAATTATCTCAGACAGAGGATCAGCTTTCACCTCGAAGAAAATGACAGATTTTTGTCTAAAGTATAACATCAAACACGTTAAAAATGCGGTCGCTACGCCCCGTGCAAACGGACAATGTGAAAGGTATAATTTAACAATTTTAAACTCGCTGCGATGTTATTCTGTAAATGATGAAAACGAGGAAAATTGGGACTCACATTTAAAACTTATACAGTTTAGCATAAATTCCACAGTTAATAAAACAACTGAAAAATCAGCCTATGAAATATTGATGGGAATAAATCCAAAACCCATCGCCGATGCGAAAATCCTTTCAGTAATAAGTGACAACCTAGCGACAGAAAATTTACAGACCCTTAGAACACAGGTGGCTCAAAATATTTACGACAAGCAACAAACGGCAAAAATTATTTACGATCAAAAACGCAAGGCACCCCACAAATTTAAGGTCAATGATTTAGTTATGGTGCGTAAAACCGATCTCGGGTCAGGTAGCGGTCCCAAAAAGTTAATGCCGAAATTTAAAGGGCCCTTTAAGGTTACAAAAGTATTAGACAATGATAGATATATTGTGCAAGATTTTCGTAGTCCCAGACCATCTGTATGTATTATAGCTATAGATAGTCTGAAGCCCTGGATCACGTTAAGCGACCAGGAGTATCAGCCCTTGTAAGTATTATTTGACAGCTCCAATTATAAATATGTCCCCGATCACTTTTCGGAAGCACAGAATTGTCTGTATGGCCACTAAAAATATTCCACCTTGGCGAAGAAAAATACACTGTTATAAATATTATATATTCATATGTTAAAACACACACATAAGCGTTTGGTAGTTGGGTACTATAAGATTACACCGTAAAACAGCATTAAATAGTACTATTCCCGAGGGTTACCACACTTTCGGAAGCGCAGAGCTCGTAGTTCTGTAAGCCTGCACATAGCAGATGTTCACACCTGAAAATGGCTCCATTTCAGAAGCTCGGTCCCATTGAGCAAGTTATATTTTATGACCGAAAGCCTGCAATATGCAGATGCCTAGAAATGAATTAAAGAAATCTCTCTCTTTTGTTTATTTCTAGAAGCCCAATCTTACTTGTCGCCCATGGGATTGGAAGCCCGTACAATAATATGTAAGTATTCATATTATTCTGGGATAATCCTGAATAACGGGTTAATTGTCGGAGCCAATGCGAGCCAGTTAGAACCACTTAACAAAATTTTGACAAACTTCTTAATTAAATGTAAGAAAGGGGGGGGGGGGAGATTGGGGTTTTATGGGTTTAATATTTGTAGGTTTTGACTGGATTGGTTGACTCTGGGAACTATCCTGCACACATTCAGAAGCTTAGTCAATGAGAACTGGCGCTCATTCAGTTCGAAAAAAATCAAAGCGACGTAGAAGATCTGACTAAATGCCCAAACTAGCTGTGGTTTGGAAGCCTATCAGTCAACACACTGATTGATAGATGCCTACTAAGTTGATTACAGTAGATGAGAGCTAAATGCCCAAACTAGCTGTGGTTTGGAAGCCTATCAGTCAACACACTGATTGATAGATGCCTACTAAGTAGATGAGAGTTTGTTGCTGATGCCTGATATATAAACCAAAACATACCCAGACAGACACACTATACCACACAAACATAAATGCTATTACTCTTCATTTAATTGACTTTGTCCACAGACGACCACATCAAAATAATGACAGTGACGAGCTAGTGGACGATTCATCCACGGATTAAGAAATTGCAAGTCATAAAGTTGTTTATCCACGCAGTCCAATGATGTTTGGGTTCGAGGACGAACCTATGTCAGGATGGTCGAACTGTAAGGCGTATATTATTGGGACAAATCCTTAAAAACCAGAAACCAATTTAAGAATATAAATGCAGCGTGTAATGTAGTCTGGACCCCGATAATAAAATAAAGTATCGGATTTCGAAGGGAGAGAACTAAAAGAAACGATGAATAGAAAATAGTTAGTTAAGCTTGACTTTTAACACGTTATAGAAGTACTTGTCCGTATATTTTGTATGAGAATAAGTTTTATTAAATTTAATAATTAATAAACAGTTGTTATTTATTATTCTCTTCCTACACTTGTTGCATTTAATGTATAATTCGATTAATTCCTCGCAGGAGGTAATTTGTTATTTTTTCTTAAGTATGACCTATTCCGAAAATGCTTGGTTTTCGAGTTATTTCAATTTTTTTCTTGTTTTTTACCTGCGTGTCTAATTTATTTAATTTAAAAAAATTGAAATGATGTTCACTTAGTTTTGTAATTTTTTTGCAAACTAGAACTATTAGCAATACTTTGTTTTTACAAATAATTAAGTAACTGTGTCACAGATAACAAAACAACATGGCCAAACTTGGCAAAAAAAATGGCAAAAATAACTTGAAAATCAATCATTTTCGGAATCGGTCATATTATGTAGAAATATATATTTTTAAACATAAATATTTAAAAAAATATATATTCCCATTATTGCGTTTATATTTAAAAATTTCTTAATTTCTTCCTTTTTTGGGTTCAGCTATCAAAACATAGAAATTATAAATTTTGATAGTTCAAAATAGGGCGTGGCACCGAAAAAACTTTCGCAAGAAAGAAAGATAAAACGAAAGGTATAGACCCCCCCCCCCCGTGGCAATATTCTAAATACGCCACTGTCTCTGGGTTAGAGAAGAATATGGAGAATAATATCTTTTTCCACAATTGTACATTTTGAATGTTCATAAATTCTATTGTGAAAAATAAAAAACGATAATTAGAATTCAGATTTCAAATTTTGTATTTAGGTTTTATCTTGGATTATAAACAACTTTGTTTCATTAACATTTTGTCCAAAATAATTAATAATGGTACATCTCTCTTAAAGCATTTTCATGTTTTCTTAATTTATCAACATCTGATCTAAAATTTTTATATGGTAAAATTCATTTTCTGGACTAGCAGAATTTTTTATAAAGAATAACTTTTCGTCGTAAAATCAATAATAAAGATCTTTTTCCCCTTGTCAACTCCATCCGGGGACACACCGTATAATACTAATAATATAAATAATACATCTATAAAACGTTATTTTTTAATATCCTAATTTTAATATTGGTATCTGTTTTATTATTTTCTCATGTTGAGGTCTCGCTTTCCGCGGAGGCATGCTTCCCCTGAGCTCGACGTTTTTAAGAAAATCAATAGTAGAAATCATATAAGTCTTATGCAAAACATATAAACAGGGATAACACTAATATTTCTTTAAAAATCAAATTAAAACAAGATTTATGTATCTGGGCTGGCAAAAAAATGTAAACTTATAAATACTGGAAAATGCATGGAATATTGAAACGCTCCAACATAATCTCCAAACGTGCATCATCTCATCAGTATTCCAGATAGTTAACAGATTTGGAATCATTCCAAAAATCGATCGCCTCTGCGTGTTTGGGGCAAATGCTTCGACCTATTTTCGGCGATGCCGATAGCTAGTTCACAAAAGTTTTAAAAAGTCTCAAACCAGCTAAAAAATGTATTGTAGCGCGTAAGATGACTATTAAAAAAAAAGTATAGGTACTTTGCTCGACGGGCAAGTCTGTTCGAGCAAAAACGCCGGGAAACTTAAGTGTGTGGCTGAAAGTGTTATTTTTGCATAACAAGGGTTGAGTATTTGTTTGGGTGGTAGACAATCAAGTAATATGAAAAAAATTACCTTGTCGGACTTCCATTGTCTTTATTTTGTTACTTAACACAACGTTTCGGTTAGTTAGGAGCTCTAACCGTTTTCAAGTGTAAACTAAATTATAATTCTAAGGCTACTGTCTTAAATATACTATACATGTGCAATGAAGCTTGATGACTCCGCCTCATAGACAATTTACCTTTAGATAAACAAACAATAATCACGAATGTGGCAGTTTTATGGCCTCGCGCATGTAAACAAAACTGGGAACTATTAGACATGCGCACTGCAACATTATCGTTTGACGAATGGGAAAATAGACAGGTCCGGGCTTTAAAATTTAAATTCTTGCTCATATGCCACCATAGAGGGTTTATTTTACCCCTATTTGGCATAATACAATTATACAACGGCTGCAACTAGTACTAGTTATTGTTTATATTACAATCCGAGTCACTAAAAGCACAAACACAATTCACTAACTAAACTACACAAAAACCAGAAATCCATAAATATTAAACACCAGTCCTACAATCCACGATAGCCGATCCGATAGATGAAAACTTTAGAAAACTACAAGGAATCCGCAGAGAAGAGAAACCTTAAAACACAACAACAAAAATGGCGGCCGACCCGGTTCTGGAGAATATTCTTGAGCGCGTCGATTATTGTCGATAAAGTAGGACGGCCGATAACACGAGGTTTGTGCGCATGCACGAAGGTTCCCCGAATGAAGACAGCTGACCGACGAGTCATGCGCTCGGACGCATTTTTTCACCCATAAAACGTAACTTTTGTTTGCGCAGGAGATAAGCTGTAGGTATCTAAAGGTAAATTGTCTATGCTCCGCCTACGTGCTTATTGGAGTGTGAAGTTTGAGCTGTTCGTTTTGGACAAGAAGAGGCTTCCAGATATTGGGGATATCTATACTTACTTGGTTTTAGGGTTGGGTAAATTTCACTTTCAGCCTCCTTTGAAATTTCACTTGGAAATTTTCATGAAATTTATGAAACATGAAATTTTTGGCGAAACTTTCACGCTAAGTGAAATTTTCGCGAAATTTATTAATAGTTATGAAACTTTCACCCAGGCATTAAATTTCAGTGAAATTTTCAATAAAAATGTCGGTGAAACACATAAGTTTCCATTATTGTAAGACTGAATCCCGGGCTTAATTCCTGTACCAAAAATAATAATGTGAAAGTTTCCTCAGATTGACTGCAACAGTAATGGCATTGTCGTAATAGAAAAAACGTACCGTTTCCTTTTAGTCACTTTATTAGTTCAATGAAAAATAAACAAAAATATTCTGATAAGAAAAGGAACAAAAGTATAATTTAAAATGAGCCACTTCTTGCTACTTTATACTGCATATTTTTCTTTAACAATGAAGTCAAATTATTGATCGTTTTCTTGATAACTAAATGATTCTGGCCCTAAAGTGGAGTCTGTATCATGTAAAGTTAAATTACTTTCATCACTTTCATCAGTTGGGCAGTCGCATGTGAAATTTTTGAGAAACTTTCACTGAAATTTATGAAATTTTCACTGAAATTTGTAAGGTGAAAGTTTCACTTGAAATTTTTAAAGTTTTCACTGAAATTTCACTTTTTATGCTAAGTGAAATATTTCACTTTTGAAATTTTCAAATGCGAAAATTTCATTTGAAACTTTCAAATGGCACATCCCTACGCGTAATACGTGTGGCATGCAGCGAATGTATGCATCCGATTGGCTATTTCGGGAACCGTTCCATTTTAATAAATAAAGGGACAGTCACATGTGAAATTTTCGCGAAACACTGATATTTATAAAATTATAAGGTGAAAGTTTCACTTGAAATTTTTAAAGTTTTCACTGAAATTTCACTTTTGACGCTAAATGAAATATTTCACTTTTGAAATTTTCAAATGCAAAATAAAGACAATGGAAGTGCGACAAGGTAATTTTTTTGAAGGGTATTGTAGTTTGTCCTAACCCAACGAATTGTTTCAATATGCCGGATGGATCAAAAAACACAACCAAAAGGATGGATCTTCGGCAGATTAGTGTGAAAAGTTGTGGATGCTGGTATACAATGGTTACTAATTTTAAAAGACTACAATAAGTTTTGAAATTCATTCTTGAATAAATTAAACATTAAACCAATGACCCCGGTCCAGCTTAAGGTCTTTTAACACAACCCATGCACTGGCTGATTCCTTTTAAAAATTTAACTTAGCACAGCAAAGATTTTTTCCTTCCTCCTTGCCGCGGTTAAGTCTTTCCCCTCTACATTTCTCATACGACTAGGTATACGAAGTTTTTCGCGAAGCGTTCCTTTAACAACAGCTAAGTAAATATTTTTACTTTGCCTTGCTGTTTAAAAGAAGCAAAAGGAAAGTACCTATTAGCAGGGTTCCTTTAAATAGCAAAGCCAACGGCTAAGTTGAGCGTTCTTTTTAAAAATTTAACTTAGCACAGCAAAGATTTTTTCCTCCTCGCTTGCCACGGTGAAGTATGTCCCTCTCTATTTCCGATAAGAACTATACGAAGTTGTTCGTGAAGCGTTCCTTTAGCTAGCAAAGATTTTTTCCTTCCTCCCTGCCGCGGTTAAGTATTTCCCCTCTACATTTCTCATACGACTAGGTATACGAAGTTTTTCGCGAAGCGTTCCTTTAACAACTTGGCTAAGTAAATATTTTTACTTTGCTTTGCTGTTTAAAAGAAGCGAAAGGAAAGTACCTATTAGCAGGGTTCCTTTAGATAGCAAAGCCAACGGCTAAGCTGAGCGTTCCTTTTAAAAATTTAACTTAGCACAGCCAAGATTTTTTCCTCCTCGCTTGCCACGGTGAAGTATGCCCCTCTCTATTTCCGATAAGAACTATACGAAGTTGTTCGTGAAGCGTTCCTTTAACAACTTAGCTAAGAAATTTTTTTTACTTTGCTTTGCTGCTTAAAAGAAACAAATGGAAAGTGCCTAATAACCGGGTTCCTTTTACGTTACTTGCAAATAGCAAAGCAAAGCACAACAAAGATTTTTTTTCCTCCCCCGCGAAGCGTTCCTTTAACAACTGTTAGCTCAGCAACATAGGCGTAATTAGACGGTCAACACTGGGGGTGCTGAAGTCCAGTGGCGGCTCGTGACATGTTAACGTGGGGGTGCACAAAAAGCACGCCCAAATTTGGTCAATAACTTTTAGTAAATATTTTAATGTGATGTTAATAGCAGGTTCAGGTCTTTCAATGTTCTTGACAATCACTTTCTCCTCCAACGGTAACTTGCTAAAAGATTTTTTCAAAAGTTCCACGGTGTATTTTATATCCGACGACGCACTCATTGTTTTTTCGTGTTTATTTAACTTTAAACTTTAACTGAATTCCATAAAACCATATTAAACCTTAATAAACAAAAAAAAATAGTCAAAATACCGGCTAAAAATTTCCGCGAATTTGAACGACTACGACTGGTTAAATTTAAATTATCAAATTAATGCAGAATTGCAGAACATGACATACACAAGCTATTATGCCGCTTTCGTATTTTACGAGATTTTTATAATCATAGACCCGCTCTGACAAGTAAACTGGGCGTGAACTACACGGTACACGGAGAGAAATTTTGAACAGAATCCGCAACTACCTAAATAAACTTGAATTTGTACCAGAATTCGAATGCTTGAAATATTAATATGAAAAATTCATTACATGTAATGTATATTATAAAAATAGGTTAGTTCTAAAATTAGCCTATCTATGTATTGTAAATTTTTTTTGGGGGTGCTAATTTAGATTTCGGGGGTGCTTAGCACCCCCAAGTACCCCCCTAACTACGCCTATGCTCGGCAAAGATATTTACTTGTGTTTTTTACTCAGCTGTTTAAAAGAAGCAAATGGAAAGAGGAACAAAACTGAAGTCTGAAAGTGTGCTACTCGTGTTAGTTGTTTTTGCTTGTCGAGAAAAGCAGCCCCGTAAAACCGCAGTATGCGGCTCGCTTCAATCTTATGTTTATTAAAATAAAATTTTATTATTATTACATTTTTTCCAGGAACTACTTATCTCCAATAGGTTTTTTCATTAAACAATAAGTAATTATCTAATCAAGCACAATAACCAATTAGAAATTAATGACAGCTAATCCATCATAAAGAAAGAAAAATGAAATTAGGCTTGTTAACGCAGTAATATTATCAAATTACCGAAATGTCGACAGCCAACAGACATGGTGTACCAACACTGAGTGGGTTAAATTAATTATAAAAATTGCTTAACAACATACGGGGGCGGGTCACTAAGGCGTTAGTCTACTATAACCCAAACATAATTTATTTTAAATGAAGCCGTATTTACCGTTACAAGTTCACGGGACATGCGCGGGACACCAGGGTTGGGTAACGACGCGTAGAAAATTAATTTTCTACATACGTGTAGAAAATAGCGTAGAAAATGTAGGAAATTATGTAGAAAATGTAGAAAAAAGAATACAATAAAAAAATGTCTCTAAACAATAAGAGATTGTAGAAAGCTGTGTAGTTATAGCTAAGAGAGTTTACAGCACAGAAATTTATGCAGTCTGTTCAGACAATGCAAGCAACATGAAAAAAAATGGGAAATCACATAAATTTTTGGTATACAAATTGTAACAGTCATACAGCGAATCTACGTGCAAAAGAATTAGGGGGTAAAAGGGTGATCCTAGCTGGTGAAACAGGTTGGTCTTCTTTTCGCGACTCATTTGTTAATTATTTGGAGAACTTAAAAGCAATGCGAACAATAATTGCTGAAGCCACAGTCGCAGTATTTAAAGCCAAGATACAGGGTGGCCTTTTAGTGTGGCAAAGTACAATAGCTCCTTTACTATTTCAAATACATTAAAAATATTAATACAAAAGTTGAAGGGCAGTAAGTGACTTATAACGTAAAATTATTTTTAACTCTATAGGGTGGCTCAAAAAAGCGGAACAATAAAAAATGTACTTTTTTTAAATGGAACACCCTGTATATTTTTTCATTTTTAAATTCCACATAAAATTATAATTATTTTTTATTAAATACATTATTAGTCTATACTTTATAGTTTCCGAGATATTGACTCTTGAAAAGTGACATTTTTGAACTTTGACAGCTTATAACTTTCTAACAGTACGTCTTAGAGCAAAACGGCTTACATGTCCCTATCTTCAATTTTTATTATCTTCCCAAAAAAATCAACTTCCGGTTAAACCGGATGTTACTCGAAAGCAGGAAATATAGTTGTTCCGGTTTAACTGGAAGTTGATTTTTTTGGGAAGATAATAAAAATTGAAGATAGGGTCATGTAAGCCGTTTTGCTCTAAGACGTAGTGTTAGAAAGTTAGAAGCTGTCAAAGTTCAAAAATGTCACTTTTCAAGAGTCAATATCTCGGAAACTATAAAGTATAGACTAATAATGTATTTGATAAAAAATAATTGTAATTTTATGTGGAATTTAAAAATGTAAAAATATACAGGGTGTTCCATTTGAAAAAAGTACATTTTTTCTTGTTCCGCTTTTTTGAGCCACCCTATAGAGTTAAAAATAATTTTACGTTATAAGTCACTTACTGCCCTTCAACTTTTGTATTAATATTTTTAATGTATTTGAAATAGTAACGGAGCTATTGTACTTTGCCACACTAAAGGGCCACCCTGTATAACAAAACTGATATTTGACGAAAATCTAAAAAAGCAAATTGAAGACAGTATTAAACTGTTCAATCCAGTTTGCAAAATTAATAATTCATTACAAAGTAATCAGGCTTCCATTGCAGATGCAGCTGTAGAATGGATACACTTGCAATTGCCAAAAGGGTTTGAAGAGTACATCGTCGGCGACACAATAAAACCTCGTAACTCCATGACAAATGTAAAATAAGTATATTAAGTTTGTAGACAGAAATCCTCGTAACTCCATCAATAAAGTAAAACAGGTAAATACACACTAGAATCGAAACATATCAGTTAAAAAAATATTTAAAAATATATAAAATAACTTACCTAAGATAAATTAAGATGATTATACTTATAATACCAAATAAAAACAGTAAAAATTCAACTAACAAGCACGTGTCGATGTGTCTTTGACGTTTAGGTCATGGCGCCAATGACGGAGATACGAGGTTTTTCGTGTCAATTCTGAATGCATCGGAGTTACGAGGTTTTATTTAGCTGGAATACTTATTTATACTTAATTTTTGGAGTTACAAGACTTTTTTAGATGTGTAGATTTAGATTTCCACTAACAGATGGCACAAAAAAGTCATTTTTGATATTTTTGGAGTTACAAGGTTTTATTGTGTCGCCGACGACATTCCATATGTAAAAAAAACGCTTTAAATATATCTTTTCCCTGGCCGCTAACTCCTTGTATCCTGTTTATAAGAGATGTTGATGATTTCTTAATAGAAAATTTAGATGCCATGGGTCTAGGACAGTCTTCAAGATTTTAAGCGTAATCGCAATATATTTCAAAAACTCTGCGATAAAAAGATTACAAACGTGCGAACTTTTTGGGAATTAGCTGAAAAGCAGTGTCCTACCTTGTCCCACCTGGCAATTAAGCTAAACACAATTCCTGCGTCATCAGCTCAGCTAGAAAGGCTATTTTCAAATTGGTCATTTGTTCATTCACCTATCCGTAACCGACTTAATTCAGAAAATTCAAAGATGTTGACTTACATCTATTATCACTTGCAGATGAGGGACCATAACAAATCTGACGAATATTAGCTTGTTAAACTGAACTATAATATTTGAAGAAATAGTCCATACTCTAAGTGGACTGGTAAGTTTAAAGGAAAAGAAATAGGACACTTTAAGTCTTTCTCCACTGATATATTAAAAACATAAGTTTCAAGAATTAAAACAAGGTAATTCTCTACATGTTTCGAACGCATAAGCATTCATCATCAGGAGAATAGAATAAGAAATTTAGAAATAACTATAATATTTATAACCTAATATGTTCTTAATGTGTTCATCATATATTCTTTTTATTTTAACAGTTACTTAATAAAAAATTGTTTTTTAATTCGTTGCTCAAGTTATGTTACCTGATCTGTAATATTATTTTAATGTGTAAAGTGTTTAAATAAACGTCTAAACAAAAATAATGGTTGAAAATATAAAAAAAATATTATCTACCTACCCATCCCTGCGGGACACTAGAAAAATATGCTCCCAAACAACAATGAAACACAGAACGAAAATACGGCGGATGGTTCAGCTTCTTTTGGAGAAATCAACATTTGAGAAATTACACGGTTCACGTTTCTAAAATAGCGTTCTAACGAGTGGATGTAGAGAGGTAAAAAATGCAACACGACAAACCTGAATTTTATTTAAAAGTGTTCGCAAGCTTTTTACGAAAACGTCAGTGATTTTCTGTCAGCAAATTGGTTTTTAACTATTAGGCAATTTTCCAGGAAAAAAAAATTAAACACGCGATCGAGAGTCGTTTGTTACTTGCATATTTTCATTTTTACATATACTCCGGTTACAGTTATGATGCAAAGAAAACAAGAAATCATAATTTCGTCTTCCTGGCGCATGACGTCACGTGACGCGGAGCATTTGAATTTGAACTGGATTTATCAACGCCCAGCCAAATCCTAGAATCATTAAATTTCGAGGATGACTTCTCCTTATAACGTAGGCATCCACTAAAAAGATATTTTTTGAAAAATCAACCCCTAAGGGGGTTAAAACGGGGGTTGAAGTTTTTGTGAGAATTTCTGTATCTCAGAAACTATAACTGGTGGAAGTTTAAAAATTGGTGTATAAGTTCCTTTAATAAAATAATAATATACGTGTTAAATGCGATAAAAATTGGTAGTAATATCTTGCCCAGCCCAGACACTAATCAGAGTTGAAACATAATAAAAATGGTTGCAAAACAAAAAATTCTATTCGAAAGGGTTCTTTAAATATTTCTTGTACTATTGTGTACAAGTAACCATTTTTAAATAAGAGAGACAGGGTTTTCGGACTTGGTTCATCGAGATAAATATTATCATATTTTCTGTAAGTCCTGCAATCGACATAAAAAGTTAAAAAATCTGGCAAAATTAAAATTAGATTTAATCTTCACTGACGCTCTCAAAATTTTGAAACTTCATTTTTATTGATTGATTAGAGTATGATTAGTGGCAAATAATGAAAAAAATATCTTACTAAGTATTTACCTGTGTGCCAAGTTTCTATCGTCGATAATTGCATTCATTTTTAATGTCTACTTTCCAGCAGAGTTATATAGGTAGCTTTTTGTGCTAGGCTATTCGATTTTTAGCAAAATACTTTGCCGCGTTGATATAACTAACTGGAATAATGTAACGATTTATTTTTATCGCTTTTGGGAAGCCACGAAAATACTTTCCAGAGTTGACGTTTACTTGATATACAGGGTGAATACGGGAAACTTTTAATACTCATTATTCAATACCCTACATAAGAAACTAGGAAAAACCTTAGAATGGACCTTTTCACTGTAACCGAATTCATTATATTCAACATTAACATCCTGAATTAGAACCTATTGAAAATACATCCCAATAATAAAAATCTGCCTGGAGGGTCACAAACCTTTCCTAGAAACAATTAAAATGACGTCGGGAAAGCTTGAAAACATGAGATCACAACCTTATTACGTCATCCCATTATCCGCGCTATTCTTTTATTTGTCGGCTTCGACGGATTATATTGCTATCTTTGTATTAATCAACTAAATAGACAAGAACAGCTTAAAAATATAAAACAACCCGCCCGATATTCAGGTAGATGCGGCGTTCGACCTTCAGCTGAATAACTGGGACCCCTAGGTCGAGGCAGATGTGACGTCAGTGAGTTTATTCCCGTGGATTTATTAAAAAGCGTATCTTGTTAATTTATTTTCTCAGTAAAACTGGTAATCATAAAAATTTATATTTTATCCTTCTCTATGCGATGCGGTAAAAAACATATTTTACTTAACTCGATCGATTACTGACCAATGCAATGCTTGCCCGTTTTCGAGAATGGAGAACACGAAAAAAAGGTCCTCCACACCTCCCTGCAAACCGTCAAAATCCATCACCTTTTCGTGTTTTCTCGGAAACAATCGCATTGTGACAGGACGGGGAAAAATGTAAAATTGCAAGGGGTTTTGGGGCAAAAGACGGGTTACTCACAACCAACACAAACCCCTCCCCCCCCCCCCCCATGCCTACCCTCGATCATAAACGATAATCATTTTTCTGTTTTACCGGGTCGAGCCGTGTTCAAGGGCGGATCCAGGGGGGGGGGTCATGACCCCCCCCTGGGCGGTTTACATTTCAACATACGTAAAAACTATTGTGGAGCGCGCGAAGTGTTAACCAATCGAATTAGTAATATCCACCTGTTCGTCTTCGCTCGCTGTTAATTGCAGTTATCGTTTGGATTGTATTGGAGCCAGGCGCGGATACAGGGGGGGGGGGGTATTGGGGGCAATTGCCCCCCCCCCCTGAGCGAGCAAAAACTATTTGGGGCACCCCCGTCAGTGTGGGTAGGCGAAAAGCCCGAACATTTTTTTTAACTATACGTCCAAATTTTAACAAATTTGGTCAATAATTATGTGTTTTGTATTTTTTATTTTTCCCACTTGAAAACCAAGCACCATGATTCAAAAAAGGGCGTGGCACCCAAAAAATTTTAGCCTGCGGCGCTATTTTTACGCCTCGGCACTGTTTGACCCCCCCCCCCCCCCCCAGAATTAATTTCTGGATCCGCCCTTGGCCGTGTTTGGACGGAAAAATGTAAAACTGCAAGGGATTTTGAGGCAAGACATGGGTTACTAAACCAAGACATTGCGCCAACACCTACGGGGTTCCTCGCGGACCACGCAAGGGGGCCGTAGATCCCAGTTTGAGAAATGCTGTTCTATGGCATTAACTATGTTAATTTAGACGGTGTACCGAATATCTATATTATTTCAACCTCAAAAAAAAAGAGCCATTTATGTAAACGATAAAGCAAAATTATAATTGCGTGTAAATGGCTTAACATCCTTCTACACAGTTCACAATAAGTACTTATACCTACCAAAAAATAATCGCAAATTTACGTGGAATTTGAACGCTATACTTTAAACAAAAAATATGTTATTCATAGGATCTTAACATTATCTCAATTTTGTTTTATTTTAAATTTCAAGTAGTTTAGGGGAAGTTAGTTTAGGATTCGGTTTAGTAGGGACACACAAACACTCATGCAAAACTAAATCGTAATAAAATAAACGTTTGAAATAGGATTCCGACGACTGTCGGTGATTGTTAAAAGGATATTTAGCAATAATGTACAAATTTGCTATTTCGGTAATATTATAATTATAAACAATTAATTTTACCTGTGAGCTGCACTTCGCGTAGACGCATGACCACTCGTAAAATATTCTATGTCCACTGTACTATGCGACCTATCTCTCATCTCCGCCCCACTGGCCATATTTAGCGCATCTAGATTTTGCACAGTTTTTCTCATAGCTCTGCGAATTTCTCTCATCGTTTCAAAATCGCAATAAAATTATTCCGGATAATATTATTGCTTGCTAGGCTTACCGTTTATTACTGAATACGAATACAGTAAAATAATAAATGCGTCAAAGTTGAAAATGGTGACCCGTTCACTATATAATCAGTTACCGGGGGGGTCAACAACGATTGCAAGTATTTGTTAAGGGGAAATTAGTGTAATTAACAACATACTTTCTATTATTGTTAACGATTTATCTACGGAAGAGTCAATTAGTTAATACCATGGCCATCTATGATGTTAAAGAGTAGAAAAAGACAGATATTATCGAGCCACGGCAACGGCAAAACAGCGTTTTGACTGCGGGATCGGAAAGTTTGAGGGGCTGAGCGACGCTCGGGGCTCGCTTATCTAACTGACAATGCAGCATGTGGGGGGTTGTTGGTATGTATGTACAATGGGGTTTTCCACTATAATCGAATTTAATTCAGCATTGACATCCTGAATTATAACCTATTGATAGTACATCCCACTAAATTAAAATCTTCTTAGAGTGTCCTAAACATTTCCTAGAAACAATTAAAAACATACCGCGAAAGCATAATGTTTTAAAACATGAGATCAGTAGTAACATCATCTCATTATCCGCGCAATTCTTTTATTTGCCAGTTGCCACCGATTATAATGGTATCCTTGTTTCGATAAGTTAAATAGAAAAGAAGGAGACCTACTCGAGATATCATTCAGGTAGATGCCGGAGGGTCCACCTTCAGCCCCAATCCCTGCGATTGTTCGACTTGTAACAGAATTCATATTTTATCATTCACTTCAATCTATTCATCCTATCCCTTTTTACGTAATTTCAATCATATTAAAATACAATCATGCGTATGGTAGACAAAACACTAGCGAATAGATTCTGGTACAGGTCAATAGGTACCAACCAATGAGCAAATAAACGTTAACACTTAACCTCAATATAATTTGTCACATTTGGCATGTTAAAACAAAATCCATCTGAAAGGAGAAAGGTATATCGGCAACCGGTTTGTTCGTTGTTCATCACAGCATTTTTTTTTAATTCAATTTTTTCAACTAATAATTTTTTATAAAAATAAAATTAAATTAAATAAAATTTAAAAAAAAATGCTCTGGGTAACAACGAACAAACCGGTTGCCGATATACCTTTTAGACGGAATTAGTTCCTCTAGTTATCGCCTCCCAATTTTCTAACCCACAATTATTAATATTTCTTAGGTACTGTATATTAGTAGTAAGTGTAAGCATAAAAACCTACTTTTAAATCTGCCGCCGTAAACTACTTCACTGTAATTGGTCGGTACCTACTGACCTGTACCAGAATCTATTCGCTAGTGACAAAACCTACATCATGAAGTTTTTCAACTGGAGAATACTAGATATACAGTGTGACCAGTAAAGTCTGCATCATATGGGATTTTTTTTTTATTAATAGCTATAGTAGGTATATTCGAAATTTGACTTTGGCATCAAGTTCTGCTTCGATCGAGATGAAAATTAAGCAAAAAAATAGTAGTCATTATCTGTCAAATTTAAATTTTTTCCAAAAAATAATTCAAAAGTAGGGTTATTTCTGAAAGTATCGAAAAAAGTTATTAGAAAATTTTTTTTTTAAATGCAGTTTCTAGCCCACATGCAAAATTTTAGCTGCCTAAGATAATTTTGATTTTTTACCCATATTTTGTAAATTGCACCACTTTTGCAAAATAAGACTCAACGCAACCTACATAAAACTTCTTAGTTTTGACAATGCTTTATTTCATATACATTTTCTTTAAAGTAGCGCCATATTAAATGTGTGTTTTTCTACAAAATCAAAATTGGTCTATTAAAATTTTGTCGCATGTGACGCAAAGTTTATTTGTTTTTTACCCTTTATAAGGCAACTTCATAAAATAAGTATTTTTGAAAACGTAGTTTGTGTCTGAAAGTAATACACCTTAGTATTAAGACAAAAAAGAACACAGTGTCATCAATAAAGTGTTCATTAAGTGGAAAATAAATTTTAGTGGTGGGTAAAAAATCAAAATTATCTTATTCAGCTGAAATTTTGCATGTGGGCTAGAAAATGCATTTAAAAAAACTTTTTCTAATAACCTTTTTCGATATTTTCAGAAATAACCCCACTTATTTTTTGAAAAAAATTAAAATTTGACAGATAATGCGAATCACGTGACTACTATTTTTTTTTGCTTAATTTTCATCTCGATCGAAGCAGAACTTGATGCCAAAGTCAAATTTCGAATAAAGCTAATAAAAAAAGAACGTGAGATTTAAGTTTGCGCTCAGAAGTACTTTTGCAAGAACAAAGAAAAACAAAATTCGCCTTATCATCCCTCGACTACTGGAGGGACAATACAAAAAAGTTATTCATAACCTGAAAACTTATATTAGAGACAATGTAGTTTAAATTAAGTACATATAGTTTATTAATCCTTTTAACAATCATAAATAATTGTCAAAAATTGTAAGCTTAGGCCTCGGTACCAGGTCCTTCTGATTCGAGGTCAGTAATAAACCATTAATAAAAAAAAAAAAAAAAAAAAAAAAAAAAAAAAATCCCATATTATGATGCGGACTTTACTGGTCACACTGTATAGCTAGAATATATTATTTACACGCATTTTTTCAACTAGAATATCTCATAACTGACCGTCTAGCTTGTCTTCTCAGTTGATCTTAATACTCTCACTTCTCCTAAATAATTATTTCTGTATCATTTTTATAAAATGTTCTTAACACTCAGATATGAGGATTGCTAAATAATGTGTATTTTTAATTTAATGTATATTCAATGGGGGTCTAGGGTGATGATTTCACAACAAGTCAGAAGATAGCCATTGAAAAAATTCCTATTTAGCTTTTAATAGCATAGAGACGAGTATTTTTAGATATTTTGTTAAAACAAAAGGTTGAATGGTAGGGTAGAATATATAATATTCCTTTGAATATCACTATACATAATTAAATAAAATATGACTGCGTTTTATAAGAATAGGGTAAGGGTATAATTACCAATAATAACCAAATGCGGTGGGATTGTGTATTATGATACGAAATAACTTCTGATAATACCTATATTACTTGAGACAGACCTATACCTAACAATGAAAAAATAGTAGGTAAGTAGGTACTTGTTTAGTTAGACCATGAAAGACTTTTTAAAATGAATACATAAATACTGGATAGTAATAGATGTTTTTTGTTTCATCACACTTCTGTTAAGGTGGGAGTATCAACATGCTTGCCAACCTATAACGCACGCACGCTATTTCGCATAGATTTATTTATGTTTTCTAGCTTTTACACAAAATTTATATAAAATCAGTATCGACTTGATATTCTATAGGTAATAATTGACATATTTAATAAATATCAAAGAATTTTATAACTTATTTTAGGAGAATTGTACAGTGTCCGCATCAAATGGGATTTTTTTTAATTATTAGGTATAGGTAAAAATTGAAAAGGCAGTTAGTTTTTGCTTACCTAAAAACCAAAAATGACGTATACTGAAGCAGCTGCACGACTTGCGTTACCTGTCAAATTTTACATTTTTAATAAAATAGGTTCAAAAATGCCCTTAATTAACAAAATATCAAAAAACTTTATTCGAAAAAGTTGTTTATTTAGGCATTTTTAGTCTCTGTACGAAATTTTGACAGTCTAATACAATTTTTATTTTTTGCCAGGTTCTTGAAAATTTTGATCAACCCTCGTAGATTAACTTTTATACATCGATGTAAAACCATTTTCCTTTACTTCATTTGTAATCTTAATGCAATTTTGTGTAAAATTTTTGTTTCCTATTATTTGTTTTGCTTCAAAAACTGAAATTGTTATTGATTAGTATGTAATGTTTGATGCAAAGTTTATCTAATTACATCAGTTTTGCCAAAACCGACGTTTCTTATTTTTCATAAGTTAGTAAACAGATGTACAAAAAGAAAATATTAGGAAGCTTTCGTTAAAATTTTACTTAATTAATATTGGATTAAAAAGAATAAATATTAATCGCTCGAAACATTTTATTCAACAAAAATATAGTTTAATATAATTAATTTAATTTAATATTAATTAAGTAAAATTTCAACGAAAGCTTCCAATATTTTCTTTTTGTACATTTGTTTACTAACTTAAAAAAAATGAGAAACGTCGGTTTTGGCAAAACTGATGTAATTAGATAAACTTTGCATCAAACATTACATACTAATCAATAACAATTTCAGTTTTTGAAGCAAAACAAATAATAGGAAACAAAAATTTTACACAAAATTGCATTAAGATTAGAAATGAAGTAAAGGCAAATGGTTTTACATCGATGTATAAAAGTTAATCTACGAGGGTTGATCAAAATTTTCAAGAACCTGGCAAAAAATAAAAATTGTGTTAGACTGTCAAAATTTCGTAGAGACTAAAAATGCGTAAATAAACAACTTTCTCAAATAAAGTTTTTTGATATTTTGATAAATAATGGCATTTTTGAACCTATTTTATAAAAAATGTCAAATTTGACAGGTAACGCAAGTCGTGCAGCTGTTTCAGTATACGTCATTTTTGGTTTTTAGGTAAGCAAAAACTAACTGCTTTTTCAATTTTTACCTATACCTAATAATAAAAAAAAATCCCATTTGATGCGGACTTTCTTGCGGACACTGTATAGCGAAAAATATCGGGTAAGATTTTTTTTAACATTATTATGTCATTGAAATTTGAAAGCTCTTGCTTCTAATCACAAATTTTATTACAGATAAGATCTATAATCAAATAAAACTTTGGAATATAACGCCAATTTCAAGGAATTAACTAGGTACTACAACAGGTACTGACTGAAATTGATTACTTTCTATTTATAAAATAACAAATTTGATTAAAGATAACATTAGGTATTTAAACCCCCTGGTAATCGGGACTATAAGGACAATAGATGTATTTTACTTGCTTACAAAATTCTAATTTTCTTTGTGCAGCAATGCGTAATTAAATAAATTAAAAATTCCTTGCACTTTGCTAAACGACAGTAGATCGAGGATTGGTTCATTAAATTGTTTTAAAATTAAATTGTATCTAATGAACTTAATACAATTATTTTTTTAGGTATATTCAAAAATATACAGCTAAACTGAAGCCAGTATGTTTGCCTTTACTAAACACATTTTAAGTTAGGTATACAGCTTTAAATTTTAATACACAAGTTATTGGTTACGGGTATCCTAAGTAAAAAAAATAACAAATACTCGAACAAATATAAGTACCTACTAGAAAAATTGGCCCTATGTGAATATCAAATTCTACATTATATAGAACAGAAACCAATTACCTGGGCCGGTAGCCCTGCAATTGGATATCTTTGTATTCAGGCCGAAAGGGTATAAATATAATATAATTTGAATTCAGGCCGAAAGAGTATAAATATAATATAATCTAAGTATACCTTTATTTCATATTATGAAGGTAACTGGGGGCATTGGCATTAAGTTTTTATTATTTGTGTCAATTAGCTCTAGCAACACTATAATCATAAGTAGGAACCTAACTTAAGTAGCTTAACAACCACTACATGATAACTACTTTAGAGTACATTAAATGTCTATGAAATTACTGAGTTTTGGCGTTTGTCAAGAAAGTTAATAAATGATAAAGCCTTGGGCAAATGAATAGATATACAGTATTTCCTACCACCATATTTTGTGAACAAGGTAAAATACTAAAACTCATATTATTCTACTATTTTACATTTTGTTTCAAGTTGAGGTAGATTTTTTTTTAAGGAATACAAATACCTACTTACCTTTGTGTAGCTTTTCTATACCACTTCTTTACTAGGGGCTCTTTATCTGAAGTATCCATTTCCATTGCTCTCAGTATAACTTACTTAACAAACCAGGTTAAATTTATGCTTTATAAATAAATCAAATATTCCAATAATAACTTAAAATTCTCACTACCTAGTCTGTTAGAAAAAACATTGCTTGTAAAAGAATTTTTTAACTGAAAAGTGTTTCTATTATCCTTTGTTATCGGGTTTATGGCAACAATCTTAATTTGTTAACTTATGTAAACAGAAAAAAGTTGATAAAAGTTATTTATTCCAACAGCGAAATTTTATTATTACACAAACTGCCGAAGTGTGTCGAACTATAATCAGTCTTTTTCACAGTGGAAGCAGAATACGACTGAATTTTCTTGACATTGCATATCAGTCCTAGGCATAGGCAACTTGAAATACGATCACAGAGGAATGATAGGTCGACAAATGAGCAAAACCATTCTGTTGTTGCCAAGTTGAAGGACTGATTAGATTAAACACTCATTGCAAATATCTGAACAGAACAGAACATAAACACTAGACTACGAGACTATGGAGGACTTGAGGTAGGAGGCCGATCGCAATGCATTGGATTCGGTCCCAAATTAGCATCGGTAATTCAGCTTTACGAGTCGCTGTAAGATGGCGCGCGTGTTCGAAGTGGGCTATCAAATAATGGTTTCTTATGGACGCAATAACTATTTTTATTTAAATTAGTTCTTTAAGGAACAAATAAGGACTTTTATATTAATTTACACTTACTTTGTTATACTTATTAGTAAACTCCGCCTGTATAAAGTTCCAACGATGCTTGGTTTTCAAAATACAGGGTATTAAACATTCTAGCTATACCTTTGGAGCTAGAAAGAGACTTATTTGGCTGCGTTTTCTCTCTGAAAAAGATCCTGTCTTACACCCCGACACAAAGCAAACTCTACTTTTATAAATTGTACCATTATTTATTATAAATATGGAAATTAATTACAATACAACGTTATTTGTCTTGTCTTGCCTTCAAACATTATTTGTTATTTCGAAAAATAAAATGTCAATTGTCAAAAGTAAAAGCACAGAAAAATAAAGGGTTTAAGTAAAAGTTAAAAACTATGGAGGATCTAGTTTTCCATATTAAAAACGAAGAAGAAGAAGACAACATCAGCCCACTTCGGACGCGAGAGCCATCTATCGGCCGATAGCGAACTAACCAAAAAACCGGGACAGAATTTGAAAATGCTGCCATTGTCGATCGGCCTCCTACCCTATAGTTCTCCATATACGAGACCAATGGAAAGCCACGACTGCCACGAGTATCCATTATGGTTAAGTGTTTTACAACCTATTTTTGCTCTGTGCTTTTTTAATTTTTAGGAGCATCATTCCCTCCTTTTCTGTGGAGTAGAACTAGTCGAACTACTAGAAACTAGAACTAGACGTAAAATGTGTTCCTTAGTTGGTGTTTTGTGATGTGTTCTGTGGACCTGACATAACCTAAACTAAAATTGAACTAACCAAAACCAAAAAAAAATATAAAGAAAGTTATAAGTTTGATAATTATCCTAACGCATCAGTTAAAATAATGTCTTGCATTGCTAAGGCTTTTCAAAAACTAACTATATTGGAATTAACAAATTTTCAAAAATTATGTGTTAGATATAAAGCAAAGTATGTTGAAAAACCTGCAATAGGCTTTGGTGTAGCATATCGAAGAAAGGTTCATTTTCTTGAAAAATACACGGTTAAACCTTTGGAAGTAACTAATTTGGCAGGTAGAGATCCAAAGTCAGGGAGGGTTGTAGTTAAGGGAATAGGAGGTGGCATTAAACATAAGTATCATTGGATTGATTGGCAACGTAGTGGACCAAAAGAAGGACCTCCACAGGTTGGTATTGCTAGTCTATTTTTCCATCAATATACATGCCTAATTTTCTTTCTATATTATTTTATAGGTAGAAAGGGTGATTAAAATTATGAAAGATGGATGCAGGACTGCATTTATAGCCCTAGTTGCTCATGGGGATATCATGAAATATATTTTAGCCACAGAAAATATGAAATCTGGTGATATCATTAAGACTTCATGTCATATACCCAGAATACCAGGTGCGTATGCTATATGCTATATTACCATTAGCTTATTATCTACATTAACATTATTTGTTAGTTACAGAAAGGAACTTGCTTATAAGTCATGACAATTATTGATCATGTCTCAGTAGCACAGGTTGATAGAGTATTCAACTGGTTTGAGAGGTTCTGGGTTCCAGTCCCAGTAGCAAAGGCATAAAACTTTCAATTATAAATAGTTTGTCTCCACTCTGCTAAACAGTTTTCAGTTGTATTTAAAAATTTCTACCTATACTTATAGTCACCATAATGTAACAACCATTTGTTTAATTAGTTGATACTTGGCTAAGAATGAATGTTAAACTGTTATACAACAAGTTTATCTTATTCTTTTTTTTATAGTAAGACCCAATGAAGGTGATGCATATCCTCTAGGAGCCTTGCCATTAGGGACACAGGTTCACTGTATTGAAAAATATCCTGGTGTAGGGGGATTTTTAGTGCATGCTGCTGGAACTTATGCTACTATAACTAGAAAAGCTCCTGATAATCGAGTTATAGTTATGATGCCTAGTAAAAAAGAATTCAGGTTAGTACTTAGGTACCTTTTTATAATTTTATTTTTGTAAACATTAAGGAGTTCCATAAAACTTCATTTTATGGATATAATTATTGCCAAATTTATTTAAACATTAAATAAACCCACATTTGTAGAATATTCTATACCATATTGTTTTTTTTTATTTTACCTACCTACCGGGTAAAGTAAAAGCATCAGTAATTGACACAGTGAGACGTTTTTATGGAAATTTAGTGTATTTCCAGGGTATCCAGTACCTAATTGACACTCCTTTTATTTCAGCTTGTCAGAGGAATGCATGTGTACTGTTGGCAAATTAAGCAATGCTGAGCATTCTTCCACACCAGTTGGATCTGCCCAAAGGAATAGGGAGCTTGGTAACAGGCCTCGGTCAGGTGGGTAGTTTTTTTTTACTGGGTGCTAAACATCTATTTCCTCTTTCCATTTTATTATATTATAGCCTCATTTAATTTAGCATAAACATGGTAAAATAAAGTTGATCTGAATAAAACACCAAAGGTTGAAGAAAATTCAATATCTATCCTTAATTTAAATACGTTTTGGCACTTTGTGGACCATCAATTTAATTTTACGTACTTAATATAATAGGTACTATGTATAACATACCTACTGCAAATATATTTTTAGGTTTATGGCAAAGAAAAACTGGTAGATTTGGAAGAAAAATAAGGAAACCTCCACCAGTTAAGACCATTTCTGATGGAAAACCTGTAGAAATTCAAGAAATACAATTAACATGTGATAGACCGTTTGTTAAAACTATGCGAGCTCAGTTTCATTTTTAAAATTTAGTATGTTTTTTGTTCATAAGTGGATATTATAATATACATAGACTAAACTTCTAAGCATTTATTTTTAAATAGAGATATTCTAGTAGTATTCACCTGAAGACGACAGGAGATACTTACCAGTTGAAACGTTGAAATTTAAAACAAATAAAGACAATGGAAGTCCAAAACTCTTTCATCATCAAGAAATATTCTGTTAGGCCCAGCAAAATATTAGATTGTAAATCTTTATTCAATGTAAACCTTACTGCTATTAACAGTGTTTTCTTTAGTAAATAATTACAATAACCATTGCGTTGAACGATCTAATTTTAGCAATTAATAGTATATTATTTAACGAGCGTATAATGTAGGCCATAATAAAACGAGGATGAAGTTTACGGCACGAGCCAAAGGCGAGTGTTGTAAATCATCCGAGTGTATTATGGTTCATTAGACGCGAGTCAAATACTATACTTTATCTAAAACCATCCATTTATACAGTGCCTGAAAAAAAGTTGAGTTCATATGGGAAATACAATGAGGGCCTAAAGTCCGTCCCCCCCACCCCTCTCTAACTTCTAAACCGTTCGATATATTGTTATAGGTATATTATGTTTATACTTAATACTTATAATCTTAGTGATAATATATATTGTAATTTATTATATTATAATTGTATTTTATATGCTCGGTTAAGCAAACAGCTATGCTGCACTTCGCCGAGTTAATAAAAATAAAGACGATTCTATCTATCTATCTATATGGGAAATATAATAATTTTGTTGTTTTATGATAATTACACTTGTTGTATTATGGATAGCATAATGCTCTTCTCTTATTATCAGAAGTATTATGCACCTATCATTAAATGGTTGTAGATAAAATTCTTTTTCTATTTGACGTTTATAATAAGTTCATTATGAACTTGAAACGAAGTTCATAATGAAGCTATTTCGATACGCGTTTTTTCTTTATTTGATGTTGGTAACATTGAAATTGAAAAATTGAAAAATTGACGTAAAATCACGTCTTTTGAAATTCAAAAAAAAATTAGCAAAATCGCCCGAATTTCCGAACGCTCTGTATATGTACCGAATGTACAAGGATCACACAACGTATTCCGTCCAATTTCAAATCTCATATCGCTAAAATAACTTTAGAATCTCGTGGTGAAAATGGGTTAATAAATCAAAAAATGACAGTTTGCAAAATAATTTTTGTTGTGCAGAGGCTACTATGATAAAAAGTAGTATTACCAACATAAAATTTAGACATAAAAATTTAAAGAATTTATTTTCTTTTTAAATAAGTATTTTTTATTGAAAAAACTACAAATAGAAAAAATAGTATAAAGCACGTGGTTCATAAGGCGTTTTAGCGCACGTGTCAATTAAAAAACTCGCCACTTCGTGGCTCGTTTTTTAAAATAGACGCGTGCGCTAAAACCGCTTCTTATGAAACGTGTACTTTAATATACTATTATTTAAACTTGTAGCGACCCTGTTTTGTTTTTAGGTTTCTTTAAAGGATATCACTGATCAAATCAAATTGTTTATTATATAGAGTCAAAAGAATCTGCTGTAGATTTAAGCTGTCCTTGTTATTGATATCAATTTTTTTTAAAACTATACGTCACGAAACGTAAGTAGTAAAAGCAGTAAAAATATTTTATATATTATGTTGGTATCAAAATATATTCTTGTTCGCTATATCAAATATTTGGAAACGAATAAGGCAAGTGTGGCGCCTGGGTTAGAATGCAACGATTAGATTCAATGTAGTAAAAACACAAAAAAAGGTACTTTTAAAAAGATCAAAATCCTCATAGCCTTCTCGATTTTAAAGGTCTGAATGAGATTACATGTTTCACTCGCTCACGTCAGCACATCTATTTTCGAAATAGGCGAATGATCATTTCAAGAGAAGTGATTAGTTTTTCTCTTAAGAATAATTAAACTGTATTTATTATTGTGTAGATCCATTACCCGAGATCAAGAAAAGTTTAGTTGTCTCCTGTGTTGTGTATGTCTGACTATCCCCCTCTACATTGAGTATCAATAGTTTGATATTCAATGCCCTCAACATCTAGTGCCCAGGATCAGACCACCTCCGCCCTCACAAGAAATTATATTGATCTTGAAAGATTAGAAGCCAGTAATCCACGCAAAACAAGACAAGAAGTTTTTCCCACCGTCGCTCAATCCCTCAAACGACACTGATCCTAGGATCCGCCGTTTAATCGTGACCGGATTCTGTCGGTCTCTACTCTTAAACATCCTAGAGGGCCATGGTTCTGTTATTTAAAAAAAAACGTAGAAATCACTCCATTGATTTTGGTTTCTCCTCCAATATTGATTGACGTGCTGGGTGGCCTAAGCTGCTAGGGCTAAACGCCCACTTGTCTCCTTGGAATTATAACCCCTTTCTTTTCTATGACAGTCTGGTGTAAGTATTCGTTGAAAGGAAAGGTGCCACCAACCCAATAACTTTATTGAAGTTCTGTGCCAATAACCCTTTAATGAAGATTAAAGAAGAAAAAAAATTGGCTGGAGGCTGAAAAGCTAGAGGCCATCGCAATCCTCGAACAGAACAGAACAGAACTTTTCTGTGAATTATGAATAACCCGAGTAACCTATAATTTCTTAGGGTATGGTCCGAATATCACCACCAGTAACCACGGTTAACCTCGACAAATGACAGATCAACCATAAAAATCCGGTTATATTCGGGACGAAAAATCACCATGTTCGTTAAAATCATAACCTTTAATTTTGAAAAGTTCACGACAGACTGATAATTTACAGAAATGCTAAATACACTTACTTATAATTTCATTGAGATTCATGACCGTATGCACCATTTTACCCATTAGGCATGATTAGGTGATCGTGATTAACCAGGTAACCGTGATTAAATAAAACAGCCTATGCACCAACTAAAAGGATATGTGGGTTTTGTAATCAGGGTAAAGTTAAAACCTCGATTTGGCAACATAGCTCAGATGCAAAAATTCGTGCCATCAACCAGAAAAATAAACCCTTTATTTTTCTGTGACCAGAAACACCAAGCAGATTGACAGTTGTGGTTATGTTTTCTTTTTGTTGTTTTTTTAACTTTTCCGAGAACTTTTTCCAGTTTGGCTGTTTTGCGCATTAAACCCGCAATTTCACATTTCGGCATCTAGAGTCATGGAGTTTGACTCACAGAAAAAAAGGGTTTGACTGGTGAGGAAGAAAATAATATATTAGATGCGAAAAAGAAAAGAACTGTTAGCTGAACAAACCCTATTTATCTATCAAATCAAAATAATTTTGTCTCCGAGGTCTTTCTAGCTCTCGGAAAGCCATCATTAAAAATATCCATTACATTAAAATCATCATCGAAGATGATTTCGTCTCCCATTTTAATTTTATTATTGAAAATTCCAGACAAATTTCAAAACAAAACAGGAAAATAACCTTTTAATCATGATTAAATATATAACCCATCAAGATTGGCTGGTTAACTTTAATCGTGATTAAGTTCCTGAGCAGTGCTGGCGCATTGGAAATTTTCTTAATTGTGATATTTAATCACGATTATAAGCTAATCATGATTAACTGGCCTTGGTGCATACGGTAATCATTCTCTTAATAAATTACCAACCATCGGCCAAATATTTTTATTAAATTCATAACAATATTTTAAAATGACAAGTGACAGGAGAAACCACTTGTAACCGGCGTTTAAAGCCGGTGAGCATTTTGACATTTGGGTGACGTCGTATCCGAAAACCGTGTTCCAAAATAAACCTATTTTTTGGTTACCGCTATCATTTGGTTAAATACGGAACGCTAAACCACGACACTAGTTACTTTCGGACCATACCCTAAATTTCTTGTTGATTGTTGTTTTTTGGACGATTTCTTGTGGCTGTTTACATCTATTTATTAATATTTTTCCATTCTTATATTGCTATTTTTCCGTATTTGTCCTATTGCTCGATAATACCTAAAGATAATGGCAAGGAAAAACTGGATCTCAGTATTTCAGAATGGGTCCAAAAGCAGCACAAATACAGAACAAATAATTTGGGAGTCCTCGAGTTCAGAGGATGAACACATCATGATTAATAAAAAGAAACGCAAAAAGCTTTCTGAGGTAAATTGTAAAATTTCTCCTATTCTTACCTTCCCACAAAATAATTTACATATTACAAATAAAAACAATGGGTCTTTTCTGTCTACCAAGTCTCCAGTTCTAGGGTTAAGACGTTTGGAGTTATACAAATTATCTCCAGAGTTTTCCCAAAAAAATACATCTGTTTTTGTTAAAGAACCCTCACCACCCGCCTCACCAGTAATAGAAAGACGTCGGGTACGGTTAAGAAATACACGAGAAAAATCTAAGGAAAACCATTTAAATAGCTGTATGTCTCCGGATTTGTTTAATTATGAGCCTACTCAGATGATTACGAGTGAATCTCCGGAATTTAATGAATGTTGTTCTCAAGCAACTATCAAAATCGAGCCATTTCCTAGTCAGTTTAGTTCACAAGTTGAACTGTCAGAAGTACAATGTAACTCATTATACTATGAACCACCAAAGCGGAAGAAGAATTTTACAAAAGGCGGACTAGCAGATCAGCTACATAAAACGTTAAAGCTTAAAGCCAGTAGAGTAAAAATTTGGCATCATGAAAAAGTTCACAACATTAATGATGAATTCGAAAACCCAGATGATGTTATTCAATTTAGATTAAAGAAAATTTGGAATGAGTATGGAAATACCTTATTACAGTGTGAAGTAACAAATGACAATGTTGACATTAGTGTTACAAATATTAAAGAGGGTTGTCACAGTGTTTTGGACAGTGTTAGTAATAATATATTTTGTCTTAATATAGGTACAAGCTCTATAATACATGTTGAGTGGAAGGTTGACAATATTTATAAACTTTATCCACCATATAGTGTAGATAGAATAAGGTATTGTGGCCAAGATATGTTGTATTATAATAATGCTTCAAAGTTGTTTTGTGAGATAGAAAAAGGTACTTAGGTACCCAATTTAAAATGAGTCTTTATATTTAATATTTGATTTTTTCTCATAAATAATGTATTATTTAGTATTTGGGTACAGAGTAATTTAAGTCATATTGGGTACCTATACCAAGATACTAAGATTTAACACTGTAAACTAAAAGTATAGTAAACTTTTTACTGATTCTTTAGGACTTGTTTATTTTCGTAACCTTACCCTAAGTATTTTATAGTTTGTTTATTCAAGAAATAAAACAATTTTGAATTATAACTTTTATTTTTCTTGTTTAATTTTTTGTTTTCCGATAATTATTACTTAGAATTTATACATTATTACATCTTTTGGATACTGATACATATTGCTATGTTACACTAATACATTTTATTTTTAAAATTCTGGTATGCTTTTTAATTGTGATGAAATTATACATTTTTATTTATTAAAAATATAGATAAGTAGGTACCTTATATGTAGAAGGAGGGAACACATTTTATCTAATTCACTTTGTGATTAGTTTACGATAGTGGTAATTTAGTAAATTAAGAGTTATGACTAGTGATGTATCGTCCTTCCGTTTTTTTCCGGGTATTATCCTGGGTATTCAGCTGCTGATAGAACGAAAAAGAAACGAAATATTGATCAAAAAATAAAATGGCGAATGAGTCACTAGTCCTAGCTCTTAAGAGAATTATGCACACAAGTTGTGTGTATTTATTTTTTTGTTAGAATTTTGATTGTCATAAATATTTATTTATTTTTTAGTAAAAGAAGTTGGTTCTTTTATTAATTTTTTTAATAGATCTATATTATATATTTACAGTAAAATGAACTTCTGACTACCTATTCGTCACAAGTCTGATTCCAAACATTTTTTATTTTACAAGTCTTACATGATTTTTTGTGCCATATTGGTAATAAATTAAAATTTATACCAACTATAATGATTGAGTATTAAATGTTATTTAGGAAAATATAAGTAGGAACAGAATAAGCATACCCATCAGTAGTTAAAACTATTAGACAAAATACAAAATCCATTATATTATATATTAATAGCTACATATTACATATATCAAAAGGAGCGACTTAATTAGATACCACAAAACTATAGAAAAATTGGCTGTATGTGGAAGCATAAAAGTTAGTGTACCTAATATTAAACCATGTTTTTGTACATATACTGTAAGATAAAAAAAAACTCCTCAAAGTAAGCCTTGAAAATAGCTACACAATATGTTCTGAATAAGACCGGATCCCCATGGGCGTAAATTAGACAACGTAAACGTGACAACGTGCCTCATTGGTTAATACAGTCATTTTTTAAAATGTCTGCCTGATCGACCAATCACGTCACACTTACTCTGTCAAATTTACGCATATGGGGACTTTGGCTTATCTACTCCTTATATTGTGTGGGTGAATTTGAATTAATATGATATAATGAATAGTGCACTTTTTGAAGTCAAATTCGCATACTTTTTTTTGGTCTTACATTGGGTACTTTCCTTTTGCTTCTTTTAAACAGCTAAGCAAAGTAAATATATTTGCTTGCATGGCTAAGTTGTTAAAGGAACGCTTCGCGAACATCTTCGTATTTACAATCGCATGAGAAATATAGAGGGGCAAGGGGGAGGAAAAAGTATTTGCTGTTCTTTGCTTTGCTATTTAAAAGTAACATAAAAATAATTCGCCTATTTTTATTAATTCACCTGTGATGCTGATAATTAAATCACAAATTTTATTTGATTTGCAAAATAATCATACAAATATAGGTATATAGGTATCTTATACTGTCGGTGTTTTTTTTTTCACCACTTAATTATTGAAAGCATTAGTAGAATTATAACTTCGCCTTATATAATCTATAAATTAAAGTTTAAAACAAAGTTATTGCTAGTTTTGTAGTATTTATTTGATATATTCACAGGTAGTGCCTAACATAGACATCTTCGCGGTAACCTATATTGCAACATTAGTTATTGTATATTATAACATATATGGAAGTTAACAAACAATAAAACTTTGGCAGTAATAACAGGATACAACAGTACCTATTTTTTTGATATTAATATATTTAATCACACAGTAACATATCTACTTAAACCATCGGAAATTCATATCTTACTTTGTATATTTAGGATATTTGCTATTTTTACTTTTCAATTTTATTTTGTTGTAAGTTTTTTCATCCGATAACTCTACCGTCGATCTAAAAAACCTAAACTTAACTTTTAATTATATCAGATCGTCTCTTGCGATTTCTACATATAATTTTGTATAATATACATATAAGACATAATAAATTCTATCTTGTTTTAACTGTATTCATACATACCTATTAGATAAGTAAATACGGATACAGAGATCATTGATTTAAGTGACTTATTTTAGCCGTAGGCCACTGTAGAGTTAAAAGTAATATATTTCTATTAAAAATGGTTAAAAAAAAGGTGGAAACAATGATGATGAATTGACAGTTGCGGAGCTGATCATGGGTCCCTTTTACCAGTGTGTCATGTACGAGATGCGATGGACGGCGCACCAATTCACGCAACCCTTGATGGTTATTTAAATAGGTACACTTAGTTCCAAAAAAAGTAACGCACCTAATTTTTGATGCAACTTTGTAGCTTTGTCATTTCTGATCGAATGGACCGATTTTTATTTTCTTTCCATTAATTGGTAGGTAATTCCTTACCTTTAAGAAAAAAATAAACTGCTAGACATTTTTTAAAGCACCCTGGATAATAGTGGAAAAACTCAAGCCATGTTATTTTCTTAATTTTTGACTCGCAGTGTGCGTTAATCAAGTGAATGTATAGGAAGCGCCTATCTATATGAAAGTCGCAACCTAGGATAACTGCTTAATACCGTGTATTGCCTCCCCTAGCAACTCTAAGAGCTTCTACTCTACGCGGCATACTAGAAATTAGGTTTCTTATCGTTTCCATTGGTAATAAACGATCCAATTCTTCCACTAATGCATAATAATATGCTAATTCTGCGAGATTTTCAGCAGGCCTCTGGCGAGAACGTATATACCCTTCTCCATCCCACAAATGTTCTATAGGGTTCATATAGGGGCTTCTGGCAGGCTACTGTAATGTGGTGATATCCGTAGCTTCTAAGAAGTTTCGAACAATTGCTGCGGTGTGTGGTCGGGCATTATCCTGCATCAATATAAAATTATTGCCCACTAACTCTGCACGAGGTAAGACATATTGCTATAAAATGTCAATATAGATTAGCGCTGTCATCGACTGCCTCAATGGAAAAACATGGAGAGGTGTCTTTCCATTCATTGAAATCCCTCCCCACACCATAACTGACCCAAAAAATAATATGGATTAATTGCTATGGCAAGGGCAATAATTATTCTTTTGGCAATGTGGTGCTACAATGAATTACATTTGTGGAATAAACGTAAGGTTTCAGCAAAAAAGCTATAATTTGGACAACTTTAGATATAAGTTAATGAACAAAAAATCAAAATGCTCGTAAAAGAAGCGACTTTTATATAGAGTCTTGGCGCTTTCTATACATTTACTTGATTAACGCACAGGGTGAGTCAAAAATTAAGAAAATAACATGGCTTGAGTTTTTCCACTATCATCCAGGGGGCTTTGAAAAAGTTTCTACCAGTTTATTTTTTTCTTAAAGGTAAAGGAATTACCTACCAATAAATGGAAAGAAAATAAAAATCGGTCCATTCGTTCAGAAATGACAAAGCTTCAAAGTTGCAACAAAAATTAGGTGCGTCACTTTTATTGGAACTGAGTG
Organism: Polydrusus pterygomalis; assembly: GCA_963969555.1. Lineage (NCBI taxonomy): Eukaryota > Metazoa > Arthropoda > Insecta > Coleoptera > Curculionidae > Polydrusus > Polydrusus pterygomalis. Next base: position 21,923,699 of record OZ018378.1, on the reverse strand, counting down.
TACCCCATGAGAAAATTTAGAAGTCCTACAGGATGGGCAAAAATTAAAAAAACATTACATGTCAGGAGATTAACAATTTCCCCCGATCACCAATGTTTTCGATTCTGTAAAAAAAAGAATGGGAACATGTTTTAAAATACGTTAAAATTACAATTTCTGGGTTGCCTGTTGTGTATTATGTCCTATATAGTTATCTATTAATGAAAATGACAGTACAGTAATGCCCACCTTCAGAACTTGACAGTTCTACTTTCCATTTACCTTATTGTACCTAGGTTACCTTTCGAGAGTAAGAATTTAATACGTTCGGTATCGAACTTTACGTTCTTTTAAAAATCTATTTGGTAGGTACTTTATTTTGCGCTCTTGACGATTTTATGCTCTTGACATATGGTACCTGATATGGTTTTTGCGCGTGCATAGGTAACATAAAATATATCATACATTTTTTCACAAACTAAATTTTTGAATATAATATTTTATACAGTAAATGATATGATTAAAATTACCTAAAATGTTAGGGTATTATCACGAAAGGGATTCACAATTATAGCGACGACTATGTCGTCGTGGTAGGGCTGGATTTCCATAGACATTTCCTAATGATTATTGTTGCGAGAAGCAAGAGTACTCCGCATTGTATTGGTACAATTGCATATGGTGGTAAAAATCCTGGTCGCAAAAGTCCGGGCAGACGACTTAGCACGGTTGGACCATGCGCCGATTTTTTTGGTTCCGTCTAAAAAAAAACATTTTTTTCAACAGATAAATTAAAAATCGGATTTTTTAGTTATCACAGTTTTGTCAATTTGAAAATTCTTCGACACGGATATTAACATTTTTATTGTGATATTTTTTATAAAAAAAAATATTTATACAGTGTGTCTCAAGTAGGGATAGGACTCTCGTTTCGGGGTTAAAAACAAGAATTTCACACTTTTTCCTACATATTGGTAGAATTATATGCAAAAAATTTGATAAAAATATGAAATAAAAAAAGTACATTGCACATATACAGTATGTGAAATTTAAATATTTGTCTAAAACATTTAAAAAGTCTGCAGTAGGTATAGCAACGCAGCAGTAAGAGATCCGCCCCCAATGATGTGTCCGCCACGACATTGGTCTGATGACTCGATGACGTTGTTTCATTTGTTTCCGTTAATAAATAAATCGCGAAAAAACATCGATGTTTGTAATAGAATTAGAATTACAAAACAAATCACAAATCTAATTGTTCTAAATCTAAGCTCACACTTTAACTGAAGCCAAAGGTAAAAGGTATAGTCAAGATCGACAGACAACGGCTAAATAATTATTTAATATTGTTTTATAGGATTAAAATACATCCATGCATCGACAAATATCAAATGGCCTCGATGCATCGCTTAAAAACGATGCATCGCAATAAAAATTTTGATGCATCGATGTATATCGAACATCCCTATTTCCGTTTGGTATTTCTTTCATAGCGGTTTGAAATTGTTTCAGTTTATCGGTTTTATGTAATAATTGCTGGGTTTTTAATGTTTTTTGATATTGATTAATTAAGATGAGTCGCAAGTGTCAAGTATGCGAGAATTCGGTAAATATATAATAACTAGCGTGTACCCGGCATGCGTTGCAACCCGCTGGTATAAATACAAACGCAAACAAACCCGATATATTAGTACCCAGCATTATAAGCTTTTATCTATGGTACCCAGCATGCCACTTTCTGAAATTCCACCCGTGCGAAGCCAGGGCGGGTCGCTAATTATACATAAAAACCTTCCTCTTGAATCACTCTATCTATTAAAAAACCCGCTTCAAAATCCGGTGCGTAGTTTTAAAGATTTAAGCACATAAGACAGGATAGCGACTTTGTTTTATACTATGTTAAGAAGATTCTGCAGTTGCTTTTCATAGGTGAGTAAATAGTTATTTGTAGGTTAGGTTTACCGTATGTCACAAAGTCACATTTAATAGTAAATTTACCGTAATCCCGGCCCCACCCAACTCTTCACCGCCTCTCTCCTGCAAACGATGTTGTAAACACATTTTTAATAGGGTTTATGAATGACATGTGTCATCTATAGGTACCAGATCATTGGTAGCCAAATTTGAAATTTGTATTTTTTAAATGCGTTAAAAAAATCAACAATATTAATCTTCCCTAACTAAGTCTTAAAATATCACATAAATGGTCCAGTTTATAGAAAATAGTATCCCATTAATTTAGAATCAAAATAAATAAAATAATACGCAAAGTTTACCTTGGTATGTTTTATTTTGGAAATACTCATTGATTATCATGATAAAAATGTTTCTTTTCTATCTTTAGTTTTAAGAGTTCCTCACGACGGCATATAAAATAAACCCATTTTTTGACCTCCACCTTCACGGAATTTTTTTACATATACCGTTATATTTTTACATTTATTCAGATTTGCATACCCAGCATGTCCAGAGAAGTTCTAGACATATGGGAATTTTTTTTATTGTTTATTTTACGAAAAAAAGTTATTCTTTATAAAAAGTTCTGCTTCATGCGCAAATAATATTGACATATCAAAACTTAAGATATCATGTACAGGGCGGCAAAAAAATATAGAAACACAGAATTACGTTAAGAGGGAAGTAGGTACCCTCGGTTTTATTTTAGAAGAAATTATTATAAGAATACTTTACTAAGGACTACAAAACGCGGTCAGATACAATTTTTCGTTAAAATATTTTAATTTACAGGGTACCATAAAAAAATCTCTTGTTAAGTCGAAAAATATTAAATGATTTTTGACTAACATGTCAATATTCGTTATTATAGTATTGCACATAGTTGTTGCGAAATTGTTGCAGGTAAAAATTAAAGAAATAAAATAAAAAGTATTTTGCAAAGGCTTTTGTATATTTAATTTAGGCATCCACTTAGAAGGGATTTTTCGAAAAGTAATTCCTAAGGGGGTAGACAATTTTATAGGAGTTTCTGTAGTACAGAAACTGGTGGAGGTCTAAAAAGTGGTATAAAGTTTCTTTAATAAAGTAATAATATGCGTGATTCGTGATTTTTTCAAAATTCACTTGGGGGCTGAAAAAAGCGGTGGGAACCAACCCTATTTTGAGGGGGGTACCTATAATTGTCTATCATTTTAATTAAATGACAGAATAGTATTGGACTTACATTTTGTCTTTATTTGTTTTAAACAACGTTTCAACCGGTACACGTATCTTTCTATCTACACGTCTTCTTCAGGTAAATACTATAATTTTAAGTTAAATGACTGAAAATTGGTAGTACTATGCTCTGTTAAAATAAGCCAATAGGTACTTGTTTTGGGAAATTTTACCCCTATGGGGGGTAGAAATGCAGGAGCAAGTTTCTAGCGCAACCGCTAGAGCAAAAGATATAAGTAAAGATTTGGAACAAATAAAAATACGAAAATTTTGCCCCCAGGGGGCGAAAAAAGGGGTATTGAAAGTTTACAATGAAAAAAATATTTTTTATCATATTTGCTTTAAATTTAGCAGAAGTACTCTACAACACAATTAATAAAAAACTGTCCCTAAAGGGGTGAAAATGGGGTTTCTATTTAAAAAAATATTATTTGTCGCATTTTTTTGAAACTAACTAACAATACAAATAATGAAACACGTATTTCTTCAATAGTCGGCCCCTAAAGGGGTGACAAGGGGGTATATAGGTTTCTATTGGAAAAACATTTGTTGTTTTATTTTCTTGAGAAATACTCTTAGTAGGTTATATTGGCCGGTGCTCACTGCACCCCCCACCTCACTGCACCCCCCACCTCACTGCACCCCCACCACTTTTTTGATCCGCCCACTTGTGGTGGGGGGTGCAGTGAGGTGGGGGGTGCAGTGAGCACCGGCCAATATAACCTACTACTCTTTAAAACAAATCATGAAAAATGTATTTCTTATTTTCTTTAGGAAATCAGCCCCTTAAAGGGATGAGCAGGGGCTAGAAAAGTCTATATTGGCGAACTTTCTTGACCTATTTCAACAATTTTACCCCCTAAGGTGTTTATAAACGCAAAGTCCATGAAAAGCTTCTGTGAGCATTATTAACAAAGTTGGCAGGATATATTATTATATCCGTGATAAATATCCTGATATACTTATATCTTGATAAATATCACGTTATTTATGCGACGATATTTATCCTGATATACGAGATCAATATTTTTTTTTCTAAAATTCTATTGTGTAAAAATATGACCCCGCTGCCGCTGAGCCGGCAACAGCGTATATATTATGCTGCTTACGATGCGGTGATTCCCCATCTTTCCGAGACGTTGACCACCTGTTGTTCTTTGCCGCGTGGCATTTTTATTTAGTTCCGATTTCTGATTGAACGGAGCATTATTTTGCTGTTTATTTTATGAAATAAAAATTTTCCAATGCCAAAAATAAAAAATCCAGTTTGGGTTCATTTTGATTTAATTAACAAGCCCAGTAATTCTGGGTTTTAAGTTGAACCATAGTTAAAAGCAAAAATATCTATGTATATGATGTGTTCATAATTATAAACTTGTATTTTTCACCTACATTTTACATTCCTAACATAGGAGTACTAAAAAAACTTGTTATTGTAATAGCAGTTATCATTGAATAGAATTGAAATACAAATTAACAGGTTTATAACATGTTTATATTAAATTAATTAAGAATTTTAAAAATATACCTTTAGAAAAAAACAGATGAAATAATTTAAAAATAATTAAAAATATAAATAAATATCCAAATTTGGATATATGTAGGAATGTAGGTATATCGGATATTTGGATGTTCATATAAGTATCATATGATATTTGCCAACACTGATTGATCGGTATAACGAAATAGATATATTTTTTTAATAGTGATGATGATGACATGACTATATTTTTGGCATTATTTTCATGAACAAAGCCAGGTGATAAATGACACATTTTATTGAAAGAGAAAGAAAGAACCAAATAAATTTCTTTAAAAAAATAATATGGGTGCCTATTAAAGTTTCTGTTGGGTAGTATAGGTATGCACGGTACTCTCTGCTTTGTTTCGATAGCGAATTTATAATAATGGAATTATGCGAGCGAAGCCGGGACAGTGTGTCCCCGGATAGAGTTGACCAGTGGCGGCTCGTGGGGTAGAGCCACAGTGCCATGGCACTACCTGCCCTCCTGTCTAGCGTCCTGCCCTTTACAAATTACCAAAACCTATTAAAATTAATATTCTCGTTTTTAAAGCAATTAGCAAAATAATTTAAAAATGGAACACAGTCGGGTGCAAATTTCCATCTAAAAGGAAGCGATTATGCGTAAAACGGTAACGTAGCTTTCGCGCCAAGCGCGACGAGGCACACGGGAGGTGACGAAACGCCATCACCTCAATAAAAAACGTTGGAAAATGACCTTGAATGCAAGCAGGCAAAAATCCCGGCGGGTAGCCAGGCTCTCTTCGTTTGACCGTTTGATGTTAGACGTTTCAAACAGCTGATGTTCGCATCGCGTCTCGATTTGGTTTCGTTCGGCCGGCTGATTTAATGTAGGGTTAACGAACTTTTTATTTTAGAAATACATAAGTAATGAATACTATTAGATTTTTAAAGGAAACTTTATGGAAAAAATACTTGGGTGTGCGGTTGTGATGAATCTAATAGACTATTTTGTTTTATCTGTGTTTTATTTGGTGGGAAGCAAACTTGGTCCCAAAAAGGTACAGATGATTTGGTCCATTTCTGGGACAAAATGAAGACACATGAAAAATCGAAGGTACATTTAAACAATATATTTAATTTCAGTATGCTTGGTAAAATTAACATTAAAACTCAATTAAATTCTGCATATCACAATGAAATAATGAAGAAAAACGAACAAATTGATAAAAACAGATACATATTAAACCAAATTATAAACTGCGTTCGGTTTTGTGGTGCATTTGAGTTGGCTTTAAGAGGTCATGACGAAAAAGAGACGTCGGAAAATAGGGGCGTATTTCGTGAATTAATAAATTTCAGCTCAGAATTAGACAAAACTCTTAATGATCATATTGAAAAATCGAAAGTATTGGACTGTATGTTAGATGTGTATCATGATGAAGTCATAAAAGAAATAAAAGACTCTCCGTTTTTATCGCTGTTATCGCAGATGAAACCACTGACATTGCTTGTGTGTTTCAACTTGTTATCGTGTTTAGGTATATTCAAGATATGATTGTAAATTTATAAATTAAATTAGGTGCCTTTTTGCTTATTTTTCCTACTTCAAAAGCAAGAACTATTAACAAAAAAGGGCGTGGCACCCAAAAAATTTTTGCCTGCGGCGCTAAGGGTTTACCTGGCCCTACTTCACTAAAATGGCACGAGCCGCCACTGGAGTTGACAAGAGGAAAAAGATCTTTATTATTGATTTTACAACGAAAAGTTATTCTTTATAAAAAATTCTGCTTGTCGAAAAAATAAATTTACCATATAAAAATTTTAGATTAGAAGTAGTTGATAAATTAATAAAACATGAAAATGCTTTAAGAGAGAAGTACCATTATTTACTATTTTAGATAAAATATTTATGAAACAAAGTTGTTTATAATCCAAAATAAAGCCTAAATACAAAATTAGAAATCTAAATTCTAATTTTTGTTTTTTATTTTTTACAATAAAATTGTAATATACATTCAAAATGTACAATTATTGTGGAAAAAGTTATTATTCTGCATATCCTCCTTCAACCTGCACACATTTCTCCAAATTAGAAATAAGTTAAATAAATAGGTCAGCACTCTCAGGTTTTCATTTTGAATGTTCATAAATTCTATTGTAAAAAATAAAAAACAAAAATTATAATTCAGATTTCAAATTTTGTATTTAGGCTTTATTTTGGATTATAAACAACTTTGTTTCATAAACATTTTGTCTAAAATAGTAAATAATGGTATACAAAGCATTTTCATGTTTTCTTAATTTATCAACTGAGCACATCCGATCTAAAATTTTTTATAAAGAATAACTTTTCGTCGTAAAATCAATAATAAAGATCTTTTTCCTCTTGTCAACTCCATCCGGGGACACACTGCATATAAACATAACACTGGCTTACAACACAATCCCTGATGTGATGATATTTTATTGTAAAAACTTTACCCTGAGTTCGTGAGTAGTGTACCTATATTTCCTCTAAAAAATAAATACGTGTTATGTCATAACAAGTAAATTATCTGGGTTATCGCTTGTAACATTATTACATGCAATTGGCATTTTTTGTGATTGCCACAAACCGTTAATCCTTCTAAAAATAAAACGGTTTAGATTAGTTCAGCAAGCAATATTTCTAATGTCGGAGATTGTAAAATATGGCGTATTATTAATACCCATATTTTAGTAATTTTTTTAAAAATTTGTAAGTAATGGGAGAAAAGATAATGTCCCCTTTATATAGGTATACGTATGGGTGTATATACAGTAAGGACCTAAAGTCCGTCCCCCCCCCCCCTTCTAACTTCTAAACCGTTCGGTATATTTTAATGAAATTTTGAACGATTATATTTGAGCAAGTCTTGCACTTTTTGACATACCAATGACAGCTTTAAATGTCAAGATGACAGCTGGGTCCGCTTTTGGAATATTTTTTTAAATGGAACACCCTGTATATTTTTACATTTTTAAATTCCACATAAAATTATAATTATTTTTTATTAAATGCATTATTAGTCTATACTTCATAGTTTCCGAGATATTGACTCTCGAAAAGTGACATTTTTGAACGTTGACAGCTTATAACCTTCTAACAGTACGTCTTAGAGCAAAACGGCTTACATGTCCCTATCTTCAATTTTTATTATCTTCCCAAAAAAATCAACTTCCGGTTAAACCGGATGTAACTCGAAAGCAGGAAATATAGTTGTTCCGGTTTAACTGGAAGTTGATTTTTTTGGGAAGATAATAAAAATTGAAGATAGGGACATGTAAGCCGTTTTGCTCTAAAACGTACTGTTAGAAGGTTATAAGCTGTCAAATTTTAAAAATGTCACTTTTCGAGAGTCAATATCTCGGAAACTATGAAGTATAGACTAATAATGCGTAAAAATATACAGGGTGTTCCATTTAAAAAAATATTCCAAAAGTGGACCCAGCTGTCATCTTGACATTTAAAGCTGTCATTGGTATGTCAAAAAGTGAAAGACTTGCTCAAATATTATCGTTCAAAATGTCATTAAAATATACCGAACGGTTTAGAAGTTAGAGGGGGGGGACGGACTTCAGGTCCTCACTGTATATGTATATATGTATACAGGGTATCCCTCTTATAATGGAAACAAGTTTATATTTTCGGTATTTCTGAATTGATTGTTTTGAATTTTGGAGTGGTACGCCTTAAGGCGCACTTTTCTGTTGCTTAAAATTTTAGTTAACCCATTGGCGTACAGATTTACAGGGTTAAAATAATCATTTAAGGAGTAAAGTACGTTTAGCGATTATTTTATTTCAAAACTAATATCAGAAGTCGATTTGGCATCCATCAAAACGGCCAAATACGAAGTATAAATAAATTGAAACAACCCTGACCAACTTTTTGTTTATTTATTTTCAAAAATGTTTACCCTTTAACGGCTTCTAAAAAATACCATAGGGCAGCAGTGGCGTACAACTCTCCAGGGGTGAAATTTATTGAAATATTGAAATAGGGTAAGGTTGCGTATATTGCACCACTTTTTGAATTATAGCCAATTCAATACTGGAAACATGATTTTGTATAAAGTTATTACTACTAACGTTTTTTTGACACTTCAGGTAGGTATTTCTACTATTGCAAGTTACTTTTGAAGCAAATTTGTAAGAGCCTGCAATTGGTGCGATTTAAGGAACAAGACAATTTAACAAATACTTACTTATTATATCCATGCAAACTACTTTGAGTCATGCAGATATTGCAGTGTTTTTATTATTTAGATTTAATTAAAAAAATATCTATGTTTTTATCACAACAATAAAAGTAGGTTATTATTTTTTGTGAATTGTATTTTTCACTAAATTGTGATTTTGATCTTATTCTATTATAGAGAGGAAAAAAAATTTTTCTACTACTTCAGTTTTTCAAATCTTTCAATATTTACTGCAAACTACGAGGGATCATATTATAGAAAAGTTCTCCACCCAACAATGAAGAAAAACCCTCTTTTTTTTTAATTAAAATTAAATAAAAATTATTTTCTCCTTAGATGGATGCAGCCCGCGGCGCCCTCTGGTGGTGTCGATGTTTGTTAGACACCCTTAAAAGTATACTAACACATCAGATTTTTCTTCACTCTTTTGTTTCATAGTTAAGAGAGGGAAGGAGAGGTTTTTATAGTGCTCGTATAAACAATAAAGTATAGAAAGGTGAAATTCTAACAAGTAAAGAAAACTCTACCAGATACATAAAAAACTTACTTTGTAATCCTAAAGCATCCTGCAAACAATAGCAAAAATTTTAATAAATATTTTTAAAACCAAAAACAATAGTGAGACGGTGTCGTTACTCCACATAACATGCTAAATGTTAAAAAAATTATTTATATCATTTATTGTTAATAAAAATTAGTAAATACATGGCAAATATAACGACCATATACAGGGTCCTGCACCTCACCTCCCGTCTCTATAGCTCACTTACTAATTAAGTTATAGGATTTTGATATTTTGCCACGTCATATGATGATACATTTTTTTAGTTTACCTACATATATTTTCTTACTTATTTCGGTGCCTCTTATAGTTACCTACACACCCCTAAAATTTTATTGAAATCGGTTTAATATTATAGATGGAAAAAATAAAAACTAAAAAAAAAAACAGTTTTGCACCACTGGTTTTAAAAATTAATAAAAAATAAAAATATTGCCACGTTAATAAAATGATACAAGATACTTATTAAATAAGGTCTAACAGCTGCGTTAACCAAGTTTGATTGATACGAATTGTACAGGGTGTCCAAAATTGAGTGTTAAACTTTAAAGCAATTTATTTTTCTGTATATTTTTATGTCATCCGATGCAGAATTGAAAATCAAACATTTTTCCTTATTACAACCTTATCGCAATTTCTAACACATCAAGACCTATTTGCAAAAAACTCATTTTATCGACTTATCCAACAGTCATTATTATGAATAAATTTCGGAAGAGGCTTTGAAAACCAATTTATTGATAGTTCATTAAAGTGACAAGAGCCTATTTGACTTTAGTAATCTAAAAGTTTAAACTATCGTTAGATTAATTTTATTTAAGCTGTTATACTTTACCTATATTATTTTTTGTCATGGATTGCAATCAAGAAGAGCTCGTAGATATGATTCTCATATTTTAGAAGCATTGGACACTATGTACAATTCGTATTAAGCAAACTTGGTTAAAGGGACTGCTAGATGCTGCTTAATTTTATTAACGAGGCATAATTTTTATTAATTTTTAAAACCAGTGGTGCAAAACTTTTTTTTTAGTTTTTATTTTTTTTCGCCTATATTACTGAACCGATTTTATTAAAATTTTAGGGGCATATAGGTAACTATAAGAGGCATCCAATTAAGTAACAAAATATATGGTATGTCATCTAAAAAAAATGTATTTTCATGACGTAACACTTTTTTGGGGCACCCTGTATAAACAAAAATATTTTCCCGAAACGCGCCCTATGATACAGGTAAAGTCTGCAAAATATCAAAATCCTAACTTAACTAATAAGTGAGCTATAGAAGATGGGAGGTGAGGTGCAGGACCCTGTAATGACCACTGGCGTAACAAAGCAGCCACGGGCTTGTGTACAAAATTTGTACACATCTAGACGGCCATGATAAGAACTTGGAGACCGCGAACACGGGGAATTAAGGCCGTACCCCCCCTTTCCACCGAACTACCGGCGAACGGTGCAAGAACCTTGCACTCAACACGAAAATTAACAAAAACACAACTACATATTAGCACGAGATAAAATTCTAGTTACGGTCCTGCGGAGAATAAGAATAGCGCTAGTTACGCCACTGCACCTGATACTTTCTCAACTCATGCAATAACAATGCACAAACAAATGCAATGCAATGTAAGTAGCATATTATAGCCTTCGCGATTTTATAGGAGTGAGTGAGGCAAACATATTTCTAGCCAACTTTGACGGATCCAAATGCGCGGGCGTCTCCGATATCGATTGACTTGATTCGCACACGCGCATTGTTGCGTTCCCGCCGTTTTTGTTTTAAATGCAACCATTATTCCAGATTTTTTAAAAAAATATTTACAAAACCCGAACAAACCTGTTCCAAATCCCCTCCTAAAGTGCCGCCTTCATAATATTTTTTTACCACCGACAAGATTCGAACCAGCAACCTTCTGGTCTAAAGTCTAGTGCCTCACCGTTGAAACAAACGTCCTTGCCAGAAATTGCAAGAAATTTCCTTTGGTAACGTCATGAGGAGGCGGAGCCTAGACAACTGACAACGACATCCTTATTGGGCTAGCTATGACACACGAATCACGGCAATTGATATCATCCGGTGTAAAGTATTTTTCACAATAAATGGTCGTTTAACTACCTGGGACGTTTTGCAAGAGCTCGGCCATAAAAAACCAAATAAACTGTCGGTCAGGGTCGGATTATAATTTGTAATTATAGCAGGTAATATTTAACTATCTTGTGCTTGCGATAACATCTTTCAGTCTTTGTATTTCTTAGAAAGTAATAACGAATTAAATATCTAAAGTCATACCCTGTAGTGTATTTGCTTGTTTATTGTGTATAACAATATGGGATTAAACCGGTAGTTTTATTGCAGTCAATAAGTCGATACCATTTAGGGTGAAAAATACTTTTACCTAGACGCTTGTATTTCCGACGGGTGAGGCGCTACCATCGAAAAAACCGAGGGTAGTGGGTGAGCAGGTCCAACTGAGATGGCGTCACAAAACATACCACTAGTGGTATGTTTTGTGGATGGCGTCTTCCAGTCAGCGGCACGGAGTTTAACTAAATAATTTGAGGTTATCGAGGGGATTATAGAATCCAGTGCGACATCTTGCGTCCCAGTACGGTACCTTAGAAAAGGTTAGTCGTAAAGGGGTTATTCTGTAAAAACAGAAAATTTTTGCAAGTGTGCTCTCAAAACCGGTACAAGTGCCGAACCACAGACCTTTTCTAAGGTACCGTACTGGGACGCAAGATGTCGCACTGGATTCTATAATCCCCTCGACAATTGATCCTGACAAGTGATTTGTCTTTGAGCCCTGTTTCCTTCTGCCAAACTGAGCCTCACTGATGAGCCGTAATAACGGCGAAACGCGTCTGGGGATGTGTTTGGCGGAAGGAAACAGACAAAACCTTTTTTTGAATTAATTTGAGTTTAGTTTTGCTTGTCAAATCAGGAAGACGTCAATACGTGGACATCCGCTTGTTTAATTTTGTGAGGTTAGTTTTATGACAGGACTTTGACATTGGTATATTTCAGGTTAGTTCTGTTTGTCAAATTATGAAAAATATCAAAAAATCAACTGCCATTTTGGTTTGCTTCTCGGCTATACAGTTGGTTTATATCTTAACTAACCTAGGAGTAGAATGCTGTAACCCACGTCGGCGTCGTTCACGGGGTAAACGTCAAAATTTAACTTGTTTTTCTAATGGACAGACCTGTAGGTATTCTGTTTCACTCACTACTCCTTAAATTCCAGAAGGCCTTGCTTAGTAGCATAGTTAGAAATCAAAAATGGAAAACAAAATTTAAAAATAATATAAATATATCGTTTTCAGTCCAATCAATCTCAAAAAATATTTTTGAAATTTTGTACTAATAAAAAAAACATGCTTTATAAAGAAATTAAGTTTTGTTTATAATTATTAGTATCTAATATCGAGTCCAGAAATCAAAACTGCACAAATGGGAAAATAAATGTACTCTTACCAATTTCCCCTTGCCCTTCATTCCACTACTCCTCTGTTCGGCATCTTTTTGGGCCTTTTCAAAAATTTCGTTCAGGAATTCGTTTACTTGCGCCATTTTTTCTGGGTCGCCTTTGAATTGCGCTATCCTAAGGTCCAGCGACTGGTTTAAGTCCAAATTTAGGTCTGCCATTTTTGGGTTTTAACTGTATTATCTAGGCGTTCTTGGTTTCTGTCGGATTCAAGCTGGAAATAAAAGGAAGGAATTTATACAGGGTGGGAACGGTTTCATTGGCCACTATTGATCTTCTAAACGGTAATTTCTATGAAGTTGAATAAATTAGAGAAAATGTGCCATTTTAAAGCTTTTTTTTAAATGGAGTAACTGTGTTTTGTCGAATTGTTTTTGATTTATGAGATTGTTTTGTTAAAAACGTGTAAAATTCAATTCTTTAACATAATTCTTTAATTTTTTTATTTTTGTGTGAATTTACATAATTTGAGATTAGGTGACGAGATATCCAAAAAATGTATATAAAAAAAGTTGTTTAGAATTAAATTCTGGACCCATATGCCAAATTTCAAGATTAAATTTTGTCATGCAAAACTTGTTTTTCGGTTTTGTTCTGTTAATTGTAGAAAAAGCTTCTAAGTATATTCATTTACCTTAGCCAAAAGAAGTAAACTAAAAACTTCTAAGTCGATACAAAAATCTTTAAAAATAAATTGCGTTTTTCAAATAAATTAATAAAAAAATATTCTTGTTGGTTATACCGTGCGAGCAAAAATTATTTGCATCAAAGAGGGCCTTGCATCTAAGGACGTAATGCTTAGCCGTATAGCTTTAATACCTGTTGGGTGTCAGTAACTACCTGAGTTAACAATCAATCAGTTATTCCGTCATCTTTGACAGTCGTTACAAGTAATTTGATTCATCGCTTATTTTTCCAATTTCTTGAACAATTTACACAACGGGCTTTAAACAGCACAAAACATTCATGGTTGAAGCGTATTTTCGAAACGGGGTTAGAGTAAATGGTGAGTGGTAATTCAATCCGGGTTTGTGCATGGACGATTTTCACGAACATTTTACTAACGTTGCTCTTATTTTATTTCTGGGGATTTTTATCATTGCCTGAAAAGAACCGTGGCTATGTTTGGGGAAACAGGTTCTATACAACACAAAAAAGGAGCAGGAATATCATCTGTAAGAACAGAATAACTTGTTGCAAACGTTCGTGAAATAATGCTGGTCAACACTTTCGAAAATATGAAGAGACGTGTGAATATATGTTTGGAGCATGGCGGTGGCCAATTTGAGCAATTTATGTAATTATTTTTCTTTTTCTTTCTGTATATTCTTACTTTGTTAAGTTTGTAAACAAGAAAAATAAATTTGTATTTGTCTACTTATTTTATTACTCATTAGTTTGGCATATCATGTCATAATATGAATTTGACAAAATTTTAACCGAGATTTGGTTAGATATATCGTCCCCATATCATTGTGATCTAAACCAAGCGCCACGTTTTTTATTCCAAGCCCTCATTGATGCAAATAATTTTTGCTCGCACGGTACTAAATATTACAATTTTTCTATTTCTCTATTATTTATAATTTTTCCTTTTTTTTGGGTGAAATATTTTTGAATTAGTTACTTATACTTTTAAATATATTTATGATATTATTAAAATTAATAATCTAAATGGGTGTATATTTTTTCATTACAAAATCGGACAGATTTGTTAATCTATGGTTTTGTAATGATGCTTTCATTGGATTTATGTTTATTAAAAAAAAAAATGTTTATTTATTTATTTATTTATTTGTCTACAAACCCTACAGATTCACATCCAATTATAGAGTAGGTTGGTTGATCTTAACTATGAATATAACAGATAAACCAAGTACCAAGTTAGAAAAACACAATGTGTCCAGAACTACAATGTTTCCTGGAGTAACTTTCTAAAACTATTAAAGTCTATATTAAATATGTCACATCGATCCCTTATTTGATTATACAATTTACACATATTTAGAATAGGAGAGTTAAGATGTCAGATCAGATTTTTAATATTATTATAAAGAAACCTGCAAATAAATAAATATCGCTTTTACCCTAATAAAACAAAAAATATACTATTTTATTGAAAGAGAAAGAAATAATGTAAGAAAACACTAAATTTTTGACTTGTGTAAGTACCTACCATCTTATGTACATTAACACCAATAAATAAATAATAATATGGGTAGGTACCTAATTAAGGATTCTATTGGCTCGTATGTAGTACATGGTATCCACTGCTTTATTTCAAATACCCGAGCGATGCCTCGGGTACCCTCTAGTTCTAGTTTATAATATAGAGCACTAGTAGAGATCAATCGGATACTTGTGAAAATGTAGCCGATACTCCTGAGTTCATTTTAATTGAGCAAATTAGTTAAACAAATAAGGTGATCAAATTATTGTTACTTTTATAACAGACATTAACTAAAATATCTAACGCTTTCATTTTATTACCTTTTTCTCTATTTCTCAGACACCCTATATAGACGATATAATATGCAGTTTTTATTTCACACCAATCAGTTTTAGCACATTTACAAAACACTTCACTTCACCAACAATATTAACATACTAGTTGGTTATGTTTGTTATTTTAAACAACATGCGCCCATGTATTGATCAGATTCTCTGCTTTACTTCAAAGCGGTCGGTTTGATTTCCCGGGAGGTCGGAAAATGCCCTAGTACGAGATCTGGTGTCGAGAAAATATACTCTGTCAGTACTAAGTTGGTTTTCTTTATAATTTTTTTATGGATGCTATTTTATCACTATTTCTGTATTTCGCCGGAATTTCCCCCAGGGGGTTCACGTTTGAATCATATTTGAGAAAATCAATTTTTAAAGGAAGTATATTTGTTAAAAGCTAAAGATTAAAAAATACATAAATAAAGGCATACATGGGCCCCCATACTATGGTTACCTTTGAAAGACAACTCACCCGTCACTTGACTAAAAGGTTAATCTTACAGGCGACTAAGTTTTATTTTTCTTTTATCTTTTCTTTAGTGCCTATGCAACAGCTGGTTAAAAATAGACACGTGTGTAATGCTGACCCCAGGGTGTTCAATACAGTGGCGGCTTGTGACATTTTAGTAGGGCAGGGTCAATTCCGGCCGCTCTAACCCCTTGATTTCCAGTTTTCGAACCAACAACTAAACCGTGTACATGCACCAGATAAAAAAACGACTGCCTACTAAAAACTAAAAAACACGCTTTAATAATAATTAATCAAACTAAAAAGCGGAAAATAAATATAGTTTAAAATATTTCTTGAAATTATTCTTAATATACCTAGGCAGAAAATAATAATGAACGATAAACATTAGTATTATTGTGAAAAAAGCGTGGGGTGCTCGATATACGAAAAATATAGCACAAAGCGCCCCACGCTTTTTTACAATAATACTAACGTTTATCGTTCATTATTATTTTACTGCCTATATTAAGAATTTCAAGAATTATTTTAAACTATACATACAGGGTGTCCCAGAATATGTGGGCAATCTCCCGGTTTCGGATAGAATATGAAAAAATAATATGACAAGTGACAAGTTCCCATAAAAAAATTTCCTACAGGCCCTCCCTGCTGAGATATAAGCCCCTGAAGGACGCCTCTGGAAATCGGTTTATCTTGAATAATTCTTAAAGTACTTGATGTAATTTAATAATTTTTCAGTATCATGGTTGCTAGGTAAGTCTCCTCAAAATGAACCATTTTAAGTTTTTTCGGCTTATTTAGTCCGTCCCTGGAAAACTAAATAAGCCGAAAAAACTTAAAATGGTTCATTTTGAGGAGACTTACCTAGCAACCATGATACTGAAAAATTATTAAATTACATCAAGTACTTTAAGAATTATTCAAGATAAACCGATTTCCAGAGGCGTCCTTCAGTGGCTTATATCTCAGCAGGGAGGGCCTGTAGGAAATTTTTTTATGGGAACTTGTCATATTATTTTTTCATATTCTATTCGAATCCGGGAGATTGCCCACATATTCTGGGACACCCTGTATATTTACTTTCCGCTTTTTAGTTTGATTAATTATTAAAGCGTGTTTTTTAGTTTTTTTAAACTATGTATATTTATTTTTCATTTTTTAGTTTGAGTTATTGTTCAGAAATTTTTTTTTTTTTAGTAGAAGTAGAGATAGTCATAGTCCGGAGATGGAATACTGTCACTAATTTAACATTGGCTTTTTGAAATGGCTAGATTCAAAGCAGTGGATCCGTTTTTTTTTAAATGGCTAGATTCAAAGCATTGGATATTGGATCCACAAACCCGCTCGGCCAACGGACCAACTGATAGCGAAAGAATGTACCAACACTATTAAGCCGAGTGCTCGAGCCGGAAAGTAGGTAGATAGTACGCATGCGCATACGGTGAGCTCTATCTCTCTCACTCTCATACAGAGGATCTGTAAGGAAATTATTTAATTCCGGCGATCCTGATCAGGATAATAAGACAAACTTATTAAATTATTGTATTGTCAGCGGTTCTTGATAAGTCTACAAAATTTACATTAAATCTGACCGTTTAAAGTGGGTCAAAATCGGGTTCAAAAGCGGTTACAAACAAACAGACAGGTGAAGCTAATAAAAGCGTGTTAAAAAGAGCCACGAAATATCATATGTAGTAAAAAAAATTGCTAATTTAGGGAACCTCCAACCACTTTTATGGCGGCTTATCTTTTATCTATATTACTTTAATTACAAGGATTAAAATAAATCAAATTTTTAAGATTGTGAGAAAAATATAATAATAATAATAATAATAATAATAATAATAATAATAATAATAATAATAATAATAATAATAATAATAATAATAATAATAATAATAATAATAATAATAATAATAATAATAATAATAATAATAATAATAATAATAATGATAATAATAATAATAATAAAAGCAATGCATGGCCAAATAGTAAAAGAAGTTGCCAAGGAAACGATAAACAAGGAACAATCATGGAAGTGGCTAACACATATGAACTTGAAATCTGAAACAGAAGCTCTCGTAACAGCGTGCCAGGAGCAGGCGCTTGCAACCAACTACTTGCGGACAAGGATCATGGGGACTGGCGGAGACCCGAAATGTAGACTTTGCCGGTCATACAGTGAGACAGTCCATCATGTGGTGGCTGGGTGCCCAATTCTGGCAAAAAGTGCTTACCTTAAACGTCACAACAAGGTTGCAGCACAGCTACACTGGAACATCTGTAAACACTACAAAATAGAAGTCAAAGAAAAATGGTTTGAACATATCCCGGAAGCAGTAGTAGATACACCTGAAATAACTATGATATGGGACGTTCAAGTGCAGACTGACAGACACATCGCAGCAAACAAACCAGACATTATCCTGAAAGATAAGAAACTAAGAAAGTGTCTTCTGATCGACGTTTCGGTGCCATCGGACTATAACATCACGCAGAAAGAGGCAGAGAAAAAGCTGAAGTACAAGGACCTACAAATAGAAATACAAAGAATGTGGAATTATAAAACTAAAATCGTGCCAATAATCATAGGAGCAACAGGGCTTATATCTAACGCTACTTGTGAAGCTATAAAAGAAGTCCCTGGAACACATAACCTCCTGACGATGCAAAAAGCTGTAGTGCTGAGTACAGCGCACATAGTACGCAAAGTGCTATGATACCTCCATCCTGATGTCAACTAAGCAAGGAAACACCCCAGGTGCACGGTTTGCACTCGGTGATTCCCCAAAAAAAAATGAAACCATAACCCAAGAGAATTATGTGATGCAAAGACAAATAATAATAATAATAATAATAATAATAATAATAATAATAATAATAATAATAATAATAATAATAATAATAATAATAATAATAATAATAATAATAATAATAATAATAATAATAATAATAATACATTTATTGTTTACTCAAATGTAAATTACATAAAGGACTAAGTATAGTTATTTCGTTAAGGCAGAGAGTAAAACAATAGGCCTTAGTGGGGCGAACATCCAGTCCAGGGATCGGATATGGCTTCAAAAATAGGAAATTCTATAAACCAAATTTTTTTTTATATATCTATATAAAGAAGAATACCCACATTGCAAATAATCAAAAGTTTATAAGTACCTAAAGTCAAATTTCTCTAACAACAGGCCGCATCGTGGCTAAGTTACCTGTCATTTATGGCACCAGGTCTATTTTATGTTAAGATGTTGGCGACAGAGAAGTTCTTTTACCATCGCATACATAGCTATTGTACTGTGCCGCATTATAGCGGCACTAAATAGCCACCATATACATGTGTTCATTAAAAATACGGAAAGTACTAAGCTATGTTTCCAATATGTTTACCCTAAGCAATCCTACTGAAATTAAACTAAAAACAAATGGAAGTAATTTTTTTTGTTCTTATACTCACCCTGTATATATATCAAACCCATACTATACTCGGTTTCGAGCACGGTAAATATCTAATCCAGGTACAAAATTTCGTCAGTCCCCGTCAAGTAGTTTTTAAGCTATCGAGTCAACAGACACAGACAAACTCGCCGAATGCAGGAGGGCAAATAAATTTTTTAAGCAACACCAAATAAATCGAATGGGACGCTTAAAATTATAAAAAATAAAACCCAAATGTATTGTAATAACAATAACGCTCGGTATTTTCAAAAAAGTGGAAGGTGACACGATAGGTACTCACTTTCTATTTCAAAATAATAAATGATAACTAGGTTAACTGCAACTATAATCTATAATGGAAGGAGAAAAGCACTTGCCCCTTGTTATGGATAAAAATACGTTCCAGTTTTTTGAAAAAGTGACATTTTTTAGCTTGAAAATATTATTCTTCATCGCAGCACTCCACTAACACCAACGCATTTACCATAAACACAGTTAAAAATACATATTTTTATTTATGTCAAATCACTACTTAATCGTGCGTCAGTACCTGTTTTTTGTGAAAACTCAAGCTTTGCGAAATAATGCACTTAATTTAAACACCAAATTAATAATGTATGTATATCTATATCTTATCTCTGGGTATACGTTTACACTGCTACCTACTCGTCACCTTGTACGATTTATGATACATAAATTTAATGTTGTTAATTACATTTGCTGTACAGGACGTGTCACTGTGTGCTGAATTAGGATTTATTACAGATTACAGCTTGTTGAGCTTGTACAGTGAAACTCCCACGCTGTAGGTACGCGTAAAAAAATTAGATAGTTTATCAGGGGCGGATGGGACACCTCGGACCGGCGCGGGAAGTCAATTGAAACGGCGCCGCGTCGTGTCGATCCAATAAAAAAATGAAAAGACATAAATATGTATTTTTTCATCCACTTGCGACATATTTTTTATAATAGCTCTAATAAATAAAAAAACAAACTTAATTCTTGTACACGCTTTTATTAGCTTCACCTCTATGTTTACTGTATGTAATAGTATGTTTACTGTATGTAATAGTATGCAATCAATCAGTTATTTCGTCATCTTTGACAGTCGTTACAATTAATTTGATTCATCGCTAATTTTTCCAATTTATTGAACAATTCACACAATGGGCTTTACGGAATAGCACAAAACATTCATGGTTGAAGCGTATTTTCGAAACGGGGTTAGAGTAAATTGTGAGTGGCAATACAATCCGGGTTTGTGCATGGACGATTTTCACTAACATTTTCCTAACGTTGCTTTTATTGCTGGGGATTTTTATCATTGCCTGAAAAGAACCATGGCTGTGTTTAGGGAGACAGGTTCTATACAACACAAAAAAGGAGCAGGAAGACCATCTGTAAGAACAAAAGAACTTGTTGCAAACGTTCGTGAAATAATGCAAAATACGCCGACAAATTGTATAAGACGCCTGTTCCAAGAACTGGAAAGATCTTATGGAACATGCAGGACTATTCTTAAGAAGCAGCTAAATTTATTTCCTTATAAGGTGAAAATCCTCCAAGAAATACAAGCCGCAGATTTTGAAAGACGCAGGAATTACTCTCAATGGTTTACCCAACATTTATTGGAAATAAATAAATGATTTATTAGACCTGACATTTTTTTCGGATGAAGCCTCTGGTTCCACCTCTCCGGTTATGTTAATTCTCAGAATACACGCATGTGGAGTAGTGAAAATCCCCATTTTTTTGTAGAGTCCACATTGCACCCTCAAAAAATTGGTGTCTGGTTAGCTGTTTCCCTAAGAAGAATTGTTGGTCCTATTTTTTTCCATGACACAGTTACAGCACAGCAGTATAGAGACAATATTTTGAATCCATTTGTGGAGCAATTACTTGACGACTAACCAGTGGCGGATCTAGGGGGGGGGGCAATGGGGCCCGGGCCCCCCCTAAAGCCCGTTGAAACATTGAAGATTCTTTTTTGTTTACCTGTTACAAAAATTTGTGTTACTTTTTTCACAATATAAAATATAAATATACTGATTTATTTTGATTTTTTGCGTACGGGCCCCCCTTAGGAGTATTTCTGGATCCGCCACTGCGGACGAACTACCTACGTTTTGGATATTTTCAACAGGAATTCCCACCTAGATCATTTTTAACAAATTTTATGCAATCTGCAAGTTTGCAGGACCTTCCAACTTTCTGCTAATATGCAGACGCAAAGTATGATAAACGTTTTTTTTCTGGAATTCCAATTTTGTCGTTTGCATCTGCAAACTGCTACTTGCAACTGCAGACGTCAGATGCGTCTGTAATCTCACCCATAGTGAAATAAAATCGAATATTCGGTTTGAAACACCGAATACCGAATGATTATTCGGCGTCTATTCGGCGTCGCTCCCATATCTACATTTATTACATCCTGTAAAATAATAAAATGCAGATAGTTCCTTCTTTATTTCGTCTATTTTCTCAAAAGGTCAAATTTTTATTGTTATTGTTGTTTGCCTAAGGTTATCATTATCAACGTATTTGTTTATGTAAATCACGGTTATGTAGTTAAACCTGTTTAATTAGTTTTTGTATTATGGTACAAGTGGTACAACGTTGTGTTATGCATCGAGTTAAACCACATTAATGCACTAGGTAATGATCGAAAATATTAATAAAGTTATACAGGGTGGTGCCTCGTATGGCGCAAGATAGGAAATCCCATGTAAAATTTCAGGTGGTTTAATATTCGCCCCCTTATCTATTTTAGAATGTGTAGGTATGTACAGTCGGATCTGGTCTTATCGTGCGGGTCATACGATTCAAGAAAGACATACTCTCAGTTTTTGTTTTCTTTACTTGCGTTTAATTTTACCCTCTAAATAAAATACGTAAGATAAATGAGACAGACTTATTTGTTTTGTGACTTTGACAGTTTGTGACAAAATGAAACAATTTTCCGGGTTTTTGCATCCCCAATCAAAAAAAATGGTACTTAATCTGATAAACTATTTCGAAAATGAAAGAAAAAGTGGAAATTCGCCAACCAATATTCAGGAAACAAACAGTAGCCAAAGCACTGGGAATTAGTTTAAGGACTGTGCAGAAAATTGTGCATGAAACAAAACATAACATAATACCCAAAAATACTAAAAAGTGTAAACGAAGAAAGCCAAAGACTGAGGATTTAGGCGAAAATATTAAAATGGGAATTCGAAATGTGATTTACGATTAATACAAATCAAAAACCAATGTAACTCTTCCAGTTTTACAAAAAACATTAAAAAAGTGTTTTGGAAATTGGACTTGAAGCGTTATCAAAATTAATAAAAAATTTAGGTTTTCGCTATAAAAAAGACTGTAACCGAAGATTTTTATGTGAGCAGCCACAGATAGTGTGTTCAGTTTTTAAAAAAATATACGGACAATTACAAATCGAAATTTAGAAAAGTGGTATTTTTAGACGAAACGTGGATATTTTCGAATGGAAGTGGTTCAAAATCTTGGCAAGATGAGTCTGTAAAAAGTGTTAAAAGGAAAAAGGGCTGCGGTACGGGAAAGGCGTTTTATTATTTTGCATGCCGTTTCTGCAACAGGATATGTTGCAGGTGCGAGTTTAATTTTTTCTTTAACATCAAAAAGTGCTGACTATCATGATAATATGAATTGCGAAATGTTTGAAAAATGGTTAAAAGTTCAATTGATACCAAATTTGGATGCTCCGTCTTTAATTGTATTAGATAATGCATGATATCATTCAAGAATTTTAAATAAACAGCCTACTTCATCTTGGAGGAAAAGTGATATTTATGAGTGGCTGGAAAAACACAACCAAAATCCTTTACCAAATATGCTTAAATCGGAACTCCTATCAATAGCAAAGTCTCTTAAAAACCTCAAAATATACGCGGTAGATGAAATACTGCGTGAATATGGTCATGAGGTTCTACGACTGCCGCCATATCATTGCCAGTTTAACGCAATAGAATTAATATGGGCTGGTGCAAAGTCTTATTATGAAAAAAATGTGGTGATGGTCTTAAATCCGACCAAGTACAAATAGTTTGGCAAGACTCGTTAGATCATATTACACAAGAGTACTGGAAGAAATCGGTGGAACATACAGAAATATTAATAAGGGATTGGTGGGATCGAGAACAAGTACTAGATGTCGAAGTAGCGCCAATGATAATTGCTCCATTCGAAGACGACTCAGACGACGAGGACTTTTCAGACTTTATAAATGACGATGAGAGTTTTTAGGCTATAATTATAAACGGTGTTTTTCGTTTACATTTTTTAGTATTCTTGGGTATTATATTATGCTTTTTTTTCATGCACATTATTCTGCATAGTCCTTAAACTAATTCCCAGTGTTTTCATTACGGTTTCCTGCATATTGGCTTGCGAATTTCCACTTTTTCTTTCATTATCGAAATAGTTTATCAGACTAAATGCCATTGTATTTTTAGGTTTTAGTAGTAAAATTGTTAAAATAAATTGCACTGTTTATTATTGTCGTTTTTAATTAAAGGGTACGGTAGGTATTAACGATTATATAATTTTTTTGTAACTTTTTCAACTACCCTGTACATAATTTTTACAAAACTAATAATATTAGGTATATGTGGCTATCTTCGTGATAGCTAAAATAATGAAACTATTTTTCCTTCCTTCGGTATATTTGTAAATAATCTCACAACATTTTGATGGCTCTGTGTTGTCTGATTTGACACATATGATCAGTGACCTTTGGACCCGCACGTTAAGACCAGATCTGACTATACTAACTAAATAATTCAATATGCCGCCTAATCGTTACTGTTTCCAGTAACAGATGAGTCACTGACAGAAATTCTAGAGTAAACATTTAAAAAGTCATAATGATAATGTCAAAATGTCAACGAAAACTAACATTTTTAAATCTTGAACAACTAATTATGTCAAAACTTCCGAAAAAAATATCTCATTGGCCGACGGCAGCCAAGACAACTTCTAAAATTACCAATCGCATTCCTTACCAGCGCCAGTAGTTATCGGTAAAAAGTGACACGAATGTCAAGTAAGTACCTACCTATACTTTTACAATTTTATTTTACATTTACATGTTTTAAATGACAATAGTTTAGTTAATAATTAAAGCATATTAAATTTATAAAATATAATATAGATTAAGGATATCTCGTCGCTCTGGCATCCTGCAAATAGGGATGTAAATGTTGGTAGGAATGGGCAAGTCCACAATTGTAAAAACTGAGCATATCCGTGTAAGCTAAGTTATGCGATTCCAATTTTGTCGCTAGTTGGGTTACACTTTCCGGTTTTGGGTTGGTTTTTATGGTCGAGTCTTGATGTGCGTTGCCGTAGGCCATATTGAATAAGGCTTCTGGGTCGCAGACAAATTTGTAGACATATCGCTCACCTGAAAATCAAGGTAAAAAAGCGGTCAAGTGTTTATCAAAACGGTTTTAAACCAAACTAAATAGTTATAAAATCCAAAATTGTCTTTTATTTTTTAAGAGACCGTTTAGAGTGCAGCTCTTCGGACTCCTCCCAAATCTAGGTGCTCCTGGGTGCGCCCACAGCGCCTATGTCGTTAGTTATCAATAAAGGGTGGAAAATATACAAAATGCATATGTGGTTGTTTAAGTGTGCAACATATGGGCATTTTTTTATTACCGATTTCTCAGAAAATTTTATTCTTGATGAAAGTTGGTGCATGTTCGATAATCATATTAGGTGCACTTGGAATCGTTGCAAGTCAAACGGCGTACAGAGTATGCCAAAAAATATAAAACTTGTACAAGAATAAAGTACCCATATTTCAGAAAATTCAGCAAAATGTTATAAAGAAAAGTTGTTTAGATTTAAAAGTTAAGCATAGATTCAAAAACGTGACCTCCTAAAATAAAAAAATATATTTTTTTAAAAAACATTAATAATTTCCCAAAAATTTTTTTTTATATTTACCATAAAGACCTTCATAAATTAATCAAAATCAAACCAATTTCACATATCTTTGTTCAAATTGAATTATATTTGTAAAATTTACTTTTTTATTTATTAAGGAATCACAAACTTGTTGTTGTTTGTTGCAACGATATTAAACACAACTTTAAAATATCCCAAAAATTATTTTTACCAAAATAAAACACTAGTAATGATGATATGCTAATTAAAGAACTATCATTTAAAGTGCCAAATTTTTATTTTAAATGTTTAATAAAAAACTTTATTCTTGTACAAGTTTTATATTTTTTGGCCTACCCTGTATGCCGTTTGACTTGCAACCATTCCAAGTGCACCAAATATGATTATCGAACATGCACCAACTTTTATCAAGAATAAAATTTTCTGAGAAATCGGTAATAAAAAAAATGCCCATATGTTGCACACTTAAATAACCACACTGTATATGCATTTTTTGCATATTTTGTTAATTTTATAATAAAATTAATATTTGTTATAAATTATTATTTAAAGAGCATATTTTTATTTTTTCAGCTTTATCAAAAAATTTAAAACGTTAAAAATTGTCCAGTCCAACTTATTTCAGGGATTTTCCAATCTGAAATTATAATAATTATATTTACATTTTGGTTATATACAAGGTATTTATTGGAGGTTTTCGGGGTTTGCAGGTATATTGTTAGGGGTTGTTTATTATCATTTAATAATGTGTTATAATCGCCTGCTTAACAAACTGTATTGATTTGTAATACATACTTCTGTTTTAGTTTGTCCAAAGATTTCAGTATTTTTAGTGTGAAACTAGTAATTTCAAATTTGTATTAAGAATGTCTAAGGTGGCGAAAACGTCTGTGTGGATTAAAAATTTCCCAGAGTTTAAGTTTAGTAGAGAAAAAGTCTTCTGTAAAGATTGTACAAAAATTATTGTTTATGAAAAGAAGTTCCAAATCGATCAACATTTGAAAACACCGCTGCATAGGTCAACGTTACAAAAAATGAAATCTAGCTGAGTGTAACAAACGCATTTCAAACTATTGGAGATAAATCGAAATATGAAAAGAAAATTTTTAAAGAAGACTTATGCAAGGCTTTGGTGGCAGTAAACATACCTTTAAAAAAAATTCAAAATCCGCAATATAGAGGAGGTCAAGTAAGGAACAAATTGGACGTAACTGTAAAAAATAATAAAGGATTTAAATATTTAACTGCAGTAAAAAGCATTTATGAGGGTAAACCATCCAACGAAGTTGTATCTTGGCCTTATATTTTACTATCTAAGTTGCAGTATTGTCCGATTACATCAGTAGATGTTGAGAGAAGCTGCTCTTTGTATAAACATATTTTTATTAATAGAAAACAATTCTTTTTAGGTGAATATTTGAAAAAATATTTAGTAATAAATGCCTTGTATACAATTTTAGTTCAAAAAATTGTTTACTTTTATGTTTCTTTGTTTTTTTTTACATTTTTTAAAAAATAAACATATTTTTAGGACCCAATGTGTTTCTTTACCTCATATATAATATAATAAATTAAGAAATATTGCATACTTGTATGCATATTTGGTAAAAATGCAAATAACTGCATATAAACAATATGCGCATATTTTGACTGAATTTAAGTGCATATAATTAGTTATCAATAAAGGGCGGATTATATGCAGCCAAAATATGCGCTTGTTTGCCTTTTAAATATGCAGTTATTTGCATTTTTTTACTAAATATGCAATATTTCTTAATTTATTATAGTAAAATGAGGTAAAGAAACACATTGAATTAGGTAGCAAAATACAACTTCGTTGGATGGTTTACCCTCATAAATGCTTTTTACTGCAGTTAAGTATTTAAATCCATCATTCTTTTTTATAGTTACATCAAATTTGATTCTTACTTGACCTCCTACTTTACCGGGAATGTTGTTGCATTTAGCGGAAAAAGTTTCAACAATACTAATTGAGTCTCTTAAACTTAAATTTCAAATAAATATAGAGTTTGTTAAGCAGGTAATATTAACGCATTATTAAGTGACAATAAACCAGGCGCGGATCTAGGATTTTGCCCAGGGGGGGGGGGGGGGGAGGGGGGAAGCGCCAAAGGCGCAAAAAAAAAATAGCGCCGCAGGCGAAATTTTTTTGGGTGCCACGCCCTTTTTTCAATCATGGTGCTTGGTTTTCAAATGGGAAAAATAAAAAATACAAAACAAAACAGGTGCATTTAGGAGGGGGTTAATTTGTGCGATTTTACCTTCCAGAGAATTCGTTCTAAATAAAACTCCAAAACAAAATAGCGCCGCAGGCGAAAATTTTTTGGGTGCCACGCCCTTTTTTGAATCGTGGTGCTTGGTTTTCAAATGGGAAAAATAAAAAATACAAAACAAAACAGGTGCATTTAGGAGGGGGTTAATTTTTGTGATTTTACCTTCCAGAGAATTCGTTCTAAATAAAAATTTCATAAAATTTTAATTTATTGTCAAAAAAAAAAATTAAATACAAATCACATATATAATAGGCACTGTTTACAGGGCTGCCAGATTGAGCGCTTAATGGCAATGTGGGAGTTTTTTAAAGTTAGCCCTTTAATTTTTATTAGAGGTGTTTTTAGGTTCTACTCCCTGTGATTTATTACTTGTTATACGTATTGTTATGCATATAAAAAAAATACTAAAATTTTAAGAATGAGAACCAATAAATGTTTCACTACTTCCTATTCGCATCATGTGCTCCTTTTGCAGGTGCGCTTTCGGGCGCCTTCGGGGTTTTGATTTGCGCTTTGAGTTTTATATATCTAGCAACTCACACACAATTTTATAAAATCATATTTTTTTATTATTCCTTAAAGTAGGACATACCTACTAAAATGTTAGTATTTTATTTTTAGAAATCATGGATATAAGAACATTGTTTGAGAAAAAAACTGATATGTAGTAGTGAAAAATCTTAATACATAGTCGATTTTAAAAACTTTGCTCTAAATTATTGACCAATTTTGTTAAAATTTGGACGTATAGTTAAAAAAATGTTCGGGCTTTTCGCCTACCCACACTGACAAGGGTGCCCCGAAAAGTTTTTGCTTGCTCAGGGGGGGGGGCAATTGCCCCCATTGCCCCCCCCCCCTGTATCCGCGCCTGCAATAAACAACCTCTAACAACAACAACCTGCAAACCCCGGAAACCCCCTTCCTTGTGTTTAACCAAAATGTAAATATAATTATTATAATCTTCAGATTGGAAAATCCCTGAAATAAGTACGGAACTGGACATTAAACCTTTAAAGTTTGAAATTTTTTGATAAAGCCGAAAACATAAAAATATGCTCTTAAAATAAAAATTTATGAAAAATATGCATTTTATTATAAAATTGACAAAATATGTAAAAATGCATATATGTACATATAGGTATGCATTTTGCATATATTCCGTCCTTTAGTTATCAACGTATCATGATGAAATTTATTTGGTATTTGAAAGTTTTCGTTAATTTGTTTTGTAAAACTGATTTTACCTGCAACTTTCTGCATAATTCCCTTTTCATAATAGTATCTTAAGGATCTGCTTAATTTATCATAGTTCATTGCTGGGCGGTTTTTTTGAGCACCCCATCTTCTGGCCACCTTAAAAATAAATTAATAAAGTACCTAATGTGTTTCTTCCTCAAAAAAGTTTTTTTTTTAGGTCGTAAAAGAAAGTACGTGTCCGGACCTCCTATAAAGGTATAGAAGAGGCATATTGAAAAAGGGGTAGAGTAAATATTTGCATAAACAATATAGGAATTATTGTATGTATCAGTAATCAAGAAACACTTTGCTCTAATAGTACTAACTGAAAGTTTTTGAAAGTGTTACGTACAGTAAGATGCAGATTTCATTTAAATATATTACAATAATTGAGACTAATTTGATCATATCTCATATTAACAAAGTTCTTTAATAAATTATATATGTATTCCCATTTGGGACAGTTATTACCTCTTCAGGTTCAATCAGTTTAAACTCCATACCCCTACCAGTCCAAGCGATACAACCGGCACTTGCATCTGGTGTATCCAGAAGAGCCACCAAGAATTGCCAGAGTTGAAGGGAACCCCTTCTTCCTGTTGTCGGGTTGACCGATGATCGGGAAGTAGAGGAAGGTGATTCTTTTGATCTGTACGGCTCTGGTGATTTTTCACCTGTCGAGTTGTCAGGGGAATCTATTAAATGAAATTATTAAGAATGAAAATGGATAAGGGGTAAATGGTAAATGACAATATAATGCTGTAGAATAGAACCAGACTGTTGTGTGCGCTGTTTCCAAATTATATCTATATAATAGTTATATGGATTGGATATATTGTATAGGAAAATCTCATATTATGATATTAGCTAGGCTTGTCGACGTTCTAGATTTAGATACTTTTACTTCAGTCTGGTTCTATTTCGGTGTATTCAATTTTGGTACTTACTACTGCTAATTAGCTGTCTCCATACAGGTTTAATATTAACTGTTGATTTATTTTTGTCGCAAAGGTTTCTGTAAGTTCCTGTAAATAATATGACATACTATAAGTATAAGTTATCGTCAATCTAATTAATTATTGGAAGGGTAATTTTTTTGACACTTAATAGCTATAATTTTTTAGCGATACCCAAATTAATGAGATAAGAGTACAAAATGTTAGCAAAATTTTGAGAAAAAGGTTTAAAACTAGCTTTTGCAAAATTTGGCAGGGAAAATTAGAAAGTAAATGTAAATGATGAAAAATGATCCCAAACCTAAATTAAAACACTACCGTAGTGCTAAAACTTTCTTGTTTTTGGCAATAACGCAAATACTGGTTTTTTGTTCTTGCCACGTCTACATAAGAGATTTGGTTTCAAAATTACAAGAAACTGGATCCATTGGAAATAAAAAGGAATACAATAACCTGAAGTTTTGGAAGAAGATATGCTAATTGATGTTATTGGGTAAGTTTCTATAAACCCAAAGGTGTCAGTGCGTCATTTAGAAACATCCGCGTATCCAGAGATCCTGTCCGGACAGAAGAATTCAGTTTTGTGACATGACAGGAAAAATTACGGCAACACCCGAAAAACATTTGCTTCAGTGATAAGTTTTCTTTTTTTTCTAAATGGGCATGTGAACGAAAAGAACAGTCGCTACTAGAGAAGGAAGGGGGAAATACGTCACACGCTCGGATCCAGTTGCGTAGTGAGAGTGTAGGACTCCGACCCACTAAAACCACCTTTTCTTCTCCGATAGTATTAATCCTGGAATGATTGGCGATTTTATTCTATTTCTCTGTTTTTATATTTATCCTCGGCTTGCTTGGAGCTGCTCATCTTTTTTTTTGTAGACATAATGTCAATTACCATTTGATGTACAATTTCATGGTTTCTCTTTGACCTTCTCATCTCCAGCGTAAGGTTTTCAAGTCTTATTTTCCTACCTATCCTACTTATTGCCTGTTCCCACATTTCTGTCCATCTGTCGCACCCAGCAGGCATCTAAAAGTGTTATTTTCATGGTTTAAGTCGTCTGTGTTCACAGTTTGTCCATTTCACCACGTTTCCTATTATTCTTTTGGTCCGTTTTCTGTGTTTCTGTTTCATCTCTCTTGCCATATTCGTAGAGCGTTTTCTCTTATTCTTTTTTTTTTCTCGTCTTCTTATTTACATCTATAGATTCATGTGTCTGTTTTTGTTCCATTATTAGCAGGTCAATTAGTAGGTTTCCTGTTATCACGTTTAAGGCCGATGCCACTCTTAGGAGCATCTTCGAGGCGAGAGAGTGGTTGGACCTCAGACCAAGCACTAGGTCTAAGGGTTGGATCAAAGTGAGGGAGGAATTTAAAAATCGACGTTATTTCTGTTTAGAACAAATGTAAATAATTTTAAGTTCTTAATAAAATAGGTAGGTATTCTCATTAATTTTAGTGTGGCTGAAAGGAATTTTCGATAAGTGGGGTATTTAAGACTTTAAAGTGGTTTTTGTAGAAATTGTATTTTTAGTTTTTTGATATTATTTTTAGTGTAGAAAATATGGCCATTATTTTCATAAAATCACCTTGCATGTGTCCAAACTGCGGGAACTGCGACTAATAAATGAGAAATGTTTTAGTCTGTATTATAATAAAATAATACGACTTTTCTTCCCAATGGGTTCGACTATGATAGCGATTGAGAGCAACCAACATGTCACAGAAAAAATAGGGTATTTTTCTTTAATCCGCTTATTTGCATGCCCTTGCCTAAAATCCTAATATGTTTATCCGCAAGCGTGGATCAGACGCTTCATTTTAATAGCGCAAGAATGAATTTTGATTTTCAATGAAAGTGGATGACATCGTATTTCTCTCACGTCTTTTTGCATATCGATGATAGAAAAGTATAAAATTTAAATACGTTGCGCGTGACGTGGATTTCTAATAAAAAAAAAAACGGTTGGAGATGATTTTTTGGGAGTCAGTTTTTTACCGGAATAATCGGGACCTATACGGTAAAAAATTTATTTAACTGAAACATGTCGGGTTAACGTCTTACAAAAACATTGGTAAAATCTATTGTAAGTTCGCCACGCCAAAACTGACAATGATGAATTTTATTTTGGGGCGTAGATTACGAATATGAAAACAATTTTTGCTGGAAACGCTTGGTTTTTAAGGCATTCCGTCTCATTTTTCAAAGGGCTATGTCACCACCACAGTATTTTCCAATTTTTCCACTTTTTGCAAATTAATCCTTTTTATGTTACTCAAATTGTTATCTAAACGTCTTCCACGTCGAAATTTCAAAGAAAAGGACACATTTTATTGGTGTTCAGTTAAAATATTTATTTTAAAAACAGAGTGTGTTAAATTAAATTAATTGCTTTATAGTATTTATAGGAGGCCAGTTATATCTACATTTATTTTTGGTTCGTCATAGCCTACTATGCAAAATTATTTTGTTGTGTTATAGGAACCAAAGGTTATTTTTAGCCAGCCAGCAGGGAAAAAAGTACAAAACTGTATAGAACGTGACCCGTTTTATTAATTTTTTCTTAATTCTTGTGTTGTGAAAACGATATAAATGGTACTGTGGCATCAGAAACCTAACATTTAATAACAAGTACGTACAGTTGAGTTCAGAAAGGAGTAGGACATCGATTGTGTGTTGTAAACCTACCCATAATCCCCGAAAGTTCATAAATAAGTAGGACAAGCTATTGACAAATTATAACACTAAACTTTTTATTTATTGGGCTAGACTTAAACGTGGCATATTTATAATTTTTATTACCATTTTTTCTTCGTTTCATTAAAAAATAACAAGTCTAATTTAATTCAAACATTTTATTGTAGACAGACAATAATTAATTAAAAAAAAAGAAAATTACACCTATTTAATATTTAGTAATGGCTCCATTTTTTTTTGTAAAAGCTCATTCAGGTTATTGGGTATCGATAAGTGTAGACCTCTCACAAAATCAAGATCATCACTTAACTCGTTCCACGTTTCTTCAATAAATGAAACAAGTTAATTTCTGTTAGCTGGTCTGAAATTTGCTTTATATATTTTTCGTGTCATTAGACCCCACACGTTTTTTATTATATTAATATCGGGACTTTTTGAAGGCCACGGCAAAGTTTCCACGTTATTTCTCTGGAACCAATCTTTGACCATACCCGCGCTGTGAACTGGGCAGTTGTCGTGTTGGAAAATAAAGCTCTGATCAGGGAAATGTTGCGATACACTAGGCATCATAATATATTCCAAAATGTTCTCGTAGGTGACTGCATTAAACCTTTCATTTATAGTGTTTCTTAGGTCAATTTAATGACATAAAACCCGTCCATAAGTTCCAAATCACGTATATTTTATCTTCGTCTCTTCCACGCCATCGGCGGTCACTGGCCTATCTCTGTCTGACAGAATCGATCGTTGAACGGGCTGCAGACCGCTTCAGCTTATACCAGCCGCTTTAACTGGCGCTTATCACCCCTGACAACGTGCATACATTGTGAACGGTTGCCAGTTCTACCAAATTTTCTGGTTTGTTAATATATTATGTATAAGTATACGAGAAAAATGTTTGTTAATTAGTTGTTTTTAAACACTGAAAACACTTTGTCTTGATTTCAGTTATATTGTTTCTTAAGGACTAAAGAATGTATTATTATAACAATGAATGTCTTGTTATTTTTTTCTGTCACACTCAATACTCCTCGGTTTAAAGTATATTTACAAACTAGCTTTCAAAGAAAGTTACTGACTAACAATTGAATACTGATATAAATGAAACATCTTTAATAAAAAAAACTTAAAGAATTGAAGAAGAAAGATCTGACAACCCTGGTTGTGAGGTCGGTCTCTTTGAGACTGTTTACCACCGTATGGAATGATTGGAATGTCCTCAAACTCAGTTTGGATAAATTATACAATCCAACACACTCCAAGTCCATGATAACTCACCCATGACCCATGCCCATACATTCACCGAAAATCTCCCTGATCTTTCGGAATTACTGATAAAATCTTCAGTATAAAGTGAACCGAGTTTTTCTATTCGTCTGCTTATAAAAAGAACAATTTTTAAAAGTGGTGTTCGAAAATCGACTCCCCAGCGTTAGTTTTTTAATAATATTATTCAAGTTAATTAATCTTAGGATTATAGAGTATCTATTGTAAATATAAAATACTACAGGGCATGTCTTTGTTTGCTCACTCAGTATATTAATGCGTTGTTTGATTTTACGTTGAATGGGGTTGGCTTGTATAATGGCTTTATTAATATTGATTGCCCTCAATTAAAATCTTCACCCCTGTGTTTGATAAATACATGGCCGAAGGGCAAAAGCGGATTTAAAAAAGATTAAAATAATTTTACAGTGCTCGATGTTAAGCTCTGTACCTACAAGGAGTGAAAAATGCCGTCGGGTGCGAGTCGACTTCACGTGATAATACGTACCTATAGGAAACAAGAAAAGCAATATCCATCGTCCTTTTACTAAAAATCATTTTTTTTGTGCTTAATATTATGTACCTACACAGTCGCTATGAAAATATTTTAATTATTTATTTAACTCTCTAAATATTCAGGGTATGAACTTATTAAGCTTAAAGTTCTTATACCCGTATTTTAATTATTAATTTTTTCCCATATCATCCTGTTAAAGAGCTGAAAACTGGGCCCGGGAGATTTGTTTAAATATTTGGGAATAGAGATGTATTTTCTACCGTGCGAGCAAAAATTATTTTGAGGAAAAACGAAGTAATCCATAATCGTTAAACAAGGTGGTCTAGGTGGGACTTCAATGTCTGATCGAAAACTGATCAATCTGTGGTCGAAAAAATTGCGTAAGTAGTTAATAGTTTCGGCGGCTGTATGGGCGGTTGCACCGTCCTATTGAAAATATCCAAAACGTAGTTCGACGTCAAGTAATTGCTCCACAAATGGATTAAAAATATTGTCTCTATACCGCTGTGCTGTAACTGTGTTATGGAAAAAATAGGACCAACAATTCTTCTTCGGGAAACAGCTAACCAGACACCAATTTTTTTAAGGGTGCAATGTGGACTCTACAAAAAAATTAGGATTTTCACTATTCCACATGCTTGTATTCTGAGAATTCACATAACCGGAGAGGTGGAACCAGGCTTCATCCGAAAAAAATATCAGGTCTAATAAATCATTTCTTTTCAAAGCTGCGGCTTGTGTTTCTTGGAATACTTGCACTTTATAAGGAAATAAATTTAGCTGCTTCTTAAGGATAGTCCTGCATATTCCATAAGATCTTCCCACTTCTTGGGATTATACAATTTGTTGGCGTATTTTGCATTATTTCACGAACGTTTGCAACAAGTTCTTCTGTTCTTACAGATGGTCTTCCTGCTCATTTTTTCTGTTGTATAGAACCTGTTTCCCTAAACACCGCCACGGTTCTTTTCAGGCAATAATAAAAATCCCCAGCAATAAAAGCAACGTGAGGAAAATGTTCGTGAAAATCGTCCATGCACAAACCCCGTTTCGAAAATACGCTTCAACCATGAATGTTTTGTGCTGTTCCGTAAAGCCCATTGTGTGAATTGTTCAAGAAATTGGAAAAATTAGCGATGAATCAAATTACTTGTAACTACTGTCAAAGATGACGGAATAACTGATCGATTGTTAATTCAGGTAGTTACTGACACCCAACAGGTATTAAGCTCTACGGCTAAGCATTACGTCCTTAGATGCAAGGCCCTCTTTGAAGCAAATAATTTTTGCTCGCACGGTATAAGCACGGAAGGCGGCGATACGCCGTTATGAAATCTAATAAATACTTTCTACTTTTCTGGAGAACATCCGACATGTTTGAACAATTTGTTGGGGAATACAAACTAGTTAAAACATGTTTATTGTCGTCTCGATTGAAATTAAATGAGCTGTTAAAATTAGACAAAATTGGTGTATTTTGTCTTCAGTTCAAGTTATTTTAACGAATCGAACTTAAAATTTGTACGTAATAGATTATTTTTGAGGCCTTTGGTTTCTATTTTAACCAAAAAAACCGAATTGTAGTTTCAAGTATCTTTGTTTTACCCACGAATGCACCTTCACATTAAACAATGAACTAAATGTTCAAAATTAAAAATATCCAAGTACAGAAAATAATCACAGATTTGTACAAACAATACCTTCAAAAAGGGAACTATTTGGGCGGGTATCGGATTATTGGATCTGCTTTTTTTGGTATAAAATTTGGATTAAAAAATGTTGTACCAAAAAAAGCAGATCCAATAATCCGATACCTGCCCAAGGCAACCGTTGCCTTCTGCATAATGCACATAAGTAACCATGTTGGACAGCGGCGCAACCAGGATTTCGTTCTAGGGGGGGCTACCAGAGAGGATCATTTTTTCTTTCTTTCTTACTTAAAAAAAGCGCCGCAGGCAAATTTTTTTTGGCTGCCACGCCCATTTTTGGTCTATTAAAGAAAATCTAAAAAGGCTACCTTTAATTTTTTGGAAGCATAAAAAATTGTAGAAATAATAATTAGCCTCACGATTTTTTAAAATTTTTAACGTGCTTAAAAATTTTTTCTTACACTTTCTAGGATAAGTAGAATATTAAAACATCGTTAAACACATACCTACTTTAAATAATTATTTTAAATCTTCTTAACTATTTCGTAGAAAATATTTTTTTCCACGGCTGTTAAATAAAACACGCTACAATAAAAAAAGACTAGCCAAATACTACAAACTTTTATTTTAAACTAAGTGTAAACATTACGTATTTATTGAAACTTTTACAAATTGAACTGAAGTCTACGAGGTCCCAGATTTTAAAGTTCTTTTATCACTTCATCAACCGATACTGGTATTTCTCGATGGATGTTTAAATGGGCTAGACCATTTAGTCTATTTTCTGTCATTGTATTGCGCAAATAAGTTTTGAACTTCAAAGGGGGGGCTTTAGCCCCCCTAGCCCCCCCCCCCCCCCGTAGTTGCGCCACTGATGTTGGATACCGCTACCCGATATGTCGTTGAATATGTTTTACTAAACTACATTTAATCTTAATCTTACCATTTCCTTCCTTCTCATTAGGTTCCTGCTTAATCAGGTGACACCCCGCACTATTTTCACTGTTGTTATTTTCTGTTGTGCTGACTCTTTGCTGTTCATCAGAAATTCTATGTGGCAAAGTGGCAATTCTGTTATACAGCGTGTTTGAATAGAAACACCCTGTATGTTGGTAGGCATTCGTATACAGGTCTTGAAAATTTTCTGTGGTGTAGGTAGAAGGATGAAATGACGGTTTGCAGAAGGGCTGGAGACCTTCAGATTTAATATCTGAAAGGAAGTAATAATGCATAATAATATGTTTTAAATGCATGCATTGATAGGGTCATTCGTCACTAATGGCCAAGGGCGTCCATAGGGGGGGGGGGCAAAACGGGCACTTGCTTCCCCCCCCCCCCCCCCTAGGCGCCCACATTACTATTTTATTTCATAATTCAGTATAAATATTGAATAGTACAGTGGTTAGTAAGTAGACCAACAAATCACTAAACTGAACAGTTACATAATAAAAACATATCAATAAATTAATACATTAGGCATAAGTTAAATAAATAGTCTTATACAGTGTCACCAGTAAAGTCCGCATCATATAGGATTTATTTTTATTAATATCTTTATTCAAAATTTGACTTTGGCATCAAGTTCTGCATCGATCGAGATGAAAATTAGGCAAATAAATAGTAGCCACGTGATTCGCATTATCTGTCAAATTTTAATTTTTTTTTCAAAAAATAATTCAAAAGTGGGGTTATTTCTGAAAATACCGAAAAAAGTTATAATTTTTTTAAAATGTAGTTTTTAGCCCACATGCAAAATTTCAGCTGGATAAGATAATTTTGATTTTTTACCTATATTTTGTAAATTGCACTACTTTTGCAAAGTAAGACTCAACGCAACCTTTACATAAATTTTCTTAGTTTTGACAATGCTTTATTTCAGATACATTTTCTTTAAACTAGCGTCATATTAAATGTGTGTTTTTCTACAAAATCAAAATTGGGCTATTAAAATTTGGTCAAAGTTCATTTGTTTTTGACCCTGTATAAGGTAACTTCATAAAATACGTATTTTTGAAAACGTAGTTTGCGACTGAAAGTAAAAAAATAAAAAATAAAATAAAGAGATTTTAAATTAAATCGTTGAAAATAGATAAACTTTCCGTTGGGTTAAGCAAAAATTTATTTTCCACTTAATGAACACTTTACTGATGACACTGTGTTCTTTTTTGTCTTAATATTAAGGTGTATTACTTTCAGACAAACTATGTTTTCAAAAATACTTATTTTATGAAGTTACCTTATACAGGGTCAATAAATGATCTTTGCATCACATGCGACCAAATTTTAATAGCCCAATTTTGATTTCGTAGAAAAACACACATTTAATAAAACGCTACTTTAAAAAAATGTATCTGAAATAAAGCATTGTCAAAACTAAAAAGTTTTATGTAGGTTGCGTTGAGTGTTATTTTGCAAAAGTGGTGCAATTTACAAAATATTGGTAAAAAATAAAAATTATCTTATCCAGCTGAAATTTTGCATGTGGGCTAGAAACTGCATTTAAAAAAACTTTTTCCTATAACTTTTTTTGATATTTTTAGAAATAACCCCACTTTTGAATTATTTTTTGAAAAAAATTAAAATTTGACAGATATGCGAATCACGTGACTACTATTTTTTTTGCTTAATTTTCATCTCGATCGAAGCAGAACTTGATGCCAAAGTCAAATTTTGAATAAAGCTATTAATAAAAAAAATCCCATATGATGCGGACTTTACTGGTGACACTGTATTTAAAAAAGTATTGTTTAAGTTTTTGCCCCCCCCCCCCCCTGAAAAACGCTCTATGGACGCCCTTGCTTTCATTGTGGATTTGGATACACGAAGATTTAGGAATGACTTTTAAGCATGTTTAGATATAAATAAATAAATAAATAAAATATTTACGCTTAGGTATTGTTGTAATATTAACTCCCATATTAATTTTACATCAAAATAGTATTAGACTTATTCGAAGGTCTTTATATGGTAGACTCGACCACCAAATTTTATTATTTTTTAATAAGACAATTAAAAGTTATTTAGAAAAAAACTCCTCATTCATAAACGGTGCCGTCTTTCATATGATTGGGGCCCTGGGCCCAAGGCGGAAATGGGGCCCTGGGAAAAATATTTGGGTGCCACGCCATATTTAGGGTGTTTGGAAGGCGCCGAATGGTGCTCTTTTGCGCCCGCTTAAAATGAATATTTAGGAATTCGACCAGCAATATAATTATTTTATTAGGTTTCACGAGAAAAATCTTCAATTTGCAAGGTCAGGGTCAAATTTTCGTAAAATTTAGACGAATTTTGAGATAATATTTTAAAATCGAATAGTTACCTGGACACCTGCTGTGTTTGCTCAATTTCATATCCTAACTAGGATGGATATGAAATTATATCCGTTGCCTACTACTTATCCATTCTGTAGATTGTGCAAGAACAAGAAATACCTAATATGCAGATGGAAGTAGAGAAAAAACTATTTATTCTAACTAAAATATAAAGATGAAATCTCATCCTAAAACATTAATATTAATAACAATAACTGTAAATAATCCGCGCTATGTAAATGATTGTTTTCTTGATCGTAGGTGTGCAAAATCGTCTATTATGTCATCAAAATTTATTCCTAGTAAGATCTCATTTTCTATGCACATTAAGGATATACTATTTAGTCTCTCTTGCAGCATGGTATTCCTCAGTTCGTTTTTGATTCTAGCCAATTTAGAAAATGAACGTTCTCCACTGCAGTTAGTTATCATTATTGATAAAAATATTCTCAATGACATGGCAACGTTAGGAAATGTATCCTCTAATTTGTTAGTTGTTATAATATTGTATAGGTCCAATAAACTGATTTCCTGGTTTTTATATTTTTCGTCTGAATTTAAATATTCTGCCAAAAAAATGCATTCCAACTCTAATTCTTTTCCATTGACATCAGAACTATAATTTTCTACAAATCTTGAACAACTAAGGTGCAAATCGACTTTACTGATTGTTTTTAAAATTGTGAGGAAACCAAACCGATTGAATATGCTGTCGTATGCAACAAATCGCCGGTTAAGTTCAGCTATTAATGAATCCATAATTGGGAAAAACTTCAATTTTAAATTTTTCTTTGCCACTAAATTGGGCTTCTTCAGCTGGTCCATCAGGCACGAGCAGCAAGACCAAGCACAGAGGGTGTTATGTGGTAGTGGCTAACGCTCACGCTGGCCTTGCTGAACAGTCTGGATAGTTATTAACCATTTTGTTTTCCGTGTAATTAGACATACGTTTTTCTAATTGGTTATCAATGTTATCGTCATTATCATTACTAGTTTTATTGATGGTTTTTGGTGCTGGGGCCCCGAAGACGAAGACAGCTGGGACCGTGGGGCCCCTAAGACAGCGGGGCCCTGGGCCCGGGCCCGGTGGGCCCGTACAGAAAGACGGCACTGTTCATAAAAGTTAAATACTGCTGTGATACATACTTCAAGTAATATTATTTATCAAAGAAATTACCTTGTCGGACTTCCATTGTCTTTATTTTGTTATTTAACACAACGTTTCGGTTAGTTAGTATCTCTAACCGTTTTCAAGTGTAAACTAAACTATAATTCTAATTATTGCGCAAATGCGTATCGTAATAGATTTGTTATGATACAAAATTAGAAAAAGTACTTTTTGCCCTAGTGCAATAAAGTAAATTACCTAGGAAACGAACAATTTGTTTATAGTATGTGTATTGTGCGTTGCACACCGTCAATACCCTATTGAAATATAATTCACGTTGACAGGGCGCCATAATTTTATTATGTTGAAGTCAAAGGTATCTATGATCCATTGCCAAATTTGAATTACAACTTTTACACGCAAAGGAGAGGTAATACAGAGCGATTTTAAACTTTTTTGTTAAATAAAAAAACGATCGTAGAAAAAATAGTGTATGTAACATGTGCAAAAAGTGTGCTTATTGCACATGGCATATTATTCATAATTCATAACTTCTATGCCGTGCGCAATAAACTTACACTTTTTGCACTAGTTGCATAAATAACTATTTATCATATTAGGTACTATAGGTACCAACCTACAACCTACAACAAAATTTACAGGAACTTATAAAGAGAATAAAAGAAACATAATATTAATCAAATACTTAGTAAAAACACATTTATAAAATTAAATCTATTAAACGATTTTTTAATATTTATAAGTATAAGAGGACACTCAAGTTTGGTTGGGTTTAGGATCCAGGGGGGGGGGTAATTACCCCCCTACCCCTCCCCGAAATCTGCGCTTGGATGGTATTAGTTACAAAGGTTTCAGGGTAACCATTCTGTTTTAAATCTTTTTTGATATTTGAAATTCCAATATTTAGGTCTTCCGGATTGTTGCAAACGTTAGATGTGATAAAGAGTTTGAATTATGCCCAGTTTTCTGGAGTTTGAATGACCGTGATTAAGGTATTGCCCCGTGTAAGTGGGTTTCCTGTACACTGAAGTTTTTATGTTTTCAGCACTTCGTTTAACGAGAACATCGAGAAAAGGTAGAGTGGAATGTTTTTCTGTTTCCATGTCTTATACTATTAATATGTTCCAAAAACCGTATCAGCTCTTTGTTGTTGTCTGTCCAGATAATAAACATATCTAAGCCAAAGTTTATTATTGCCATATATCTCGAAAGCCATTTATGTTACGATTATAAGGTAAAAAAATTATTAATAAATTCGGCCAAAAGAATTCGATTAAAAATATTCTTAAGTTCCTAACTTTGCTAGGGGGCGTATTTGCTGTCATGTAACTGAAAGTGGCTAATTTGCTGATATATTTCATATACAATATTAGTCTGATCTCTCTGTTCAATACTCTAAATAGTCTAAATATTTTATTTAAACATTTTTTCTTTAACTACCATGACAACGGCAGGGTGAAGTATAACAATTTAAAGATTTATAAATGCTATAACTTGGGTTTGCCTTTACCGATTTTAACACGCGATAGCTCAATTTAAAGGTATTTTTAATGGGATTAAATTTTATTTTAACCAATGCTAAGGTTAATTTGTTTGCTTAACAATAGGGGGCGCTAATTAAAAGAACGTCAGATTTTAGTCATTTACACAAGTAATTTAAATACAACCATATATCTTTTTTTACTCTTGTTGATAGACTATTAGTTAGGTAAAAGAGATCAGAAAACCCGAGGTTGTTATCTCTTTTCGTTTGAAAATTATTAAAAAAATAGTTATGGAGTATTTTTTAATTTTCTATAAAAAATTAACTTGCTATAAATTGATAAAACTAACATAAAGAAAACAAAATAACCTATAACTACTAAACACATTCACCTCAAATGTTCAAACTGTATATAAAATTTGGAAGATTTGGTTCATTGTTTAATGTGAAGATGCATTCGTCGGATTTCATCGGTAAAACGAAGATTGCGTGAAAATTCTCTATCTTCAAAACAGACCTTTGCTCTTCGTACTGCATTACCTTCCTTGTACTAATTCCATCATTATTTTCTTCTTTGTGGAGTAAGTTAGTAAAATTTGACATTGTTACTGGTGGTTTTATTGAGAAATGTATTACTGCCGTATTTAATTTTTAGGAGTTTTTGCTCAATAACTTTGGATTGGTTTATTAGAAAATAGTTAATATTGGTGCAACAGTCCATTATACAAGGTCCTTTTAAAAAGTCTCATACAAATTTGATGTCAAATTGATAGGAGAGTCAATATTTGAGGTAGCAAATTTTACACGGGAGTTCCCATAACCAGTCTGGCTGTGCACTCGGTATCTCCTTTTTTGCCCTTCCATTCTTTTATAGAGTTTATAATGTTGCAGACAGAGTCCCTCTTATAATACTGGAAC
Source organism: Polydrusus pterygomalis (assembly GCA_963969555.1). NCBI lineage: Eukaryota > Metazoa > Arthropoda > Insecta > Coleoptera > Curculionidae > Polydrusus > Polydrusus pterygomalis. The sequence goes on along the minus strand of OZ018378.1, from coordinate 21,880,978 downwards.
AAACCCCCAAATATTAAATTAAAACATCGAAAATCTTATCCACTTCACCTCCACGAGTTCCACGACTAAAAAGAGCTTTTCCCGCTGCGTTTTAAGTAAAATCATATACAAGCTAAATCGACATTTTACTTCCTGAAAGAAGCCGTGACAGGTTGATCTTTGGGCACAGCGTGCACCCTCATGGTTTGGAAAGACGCGGGCTACCGCATATATTTATTCGTATTAAGTTAAAAAGAAAATAGTGGAAGGTCTAAAAGCAATTTAGCCGGTAATATTTAAAAAATATATGAAACAATGTCGTAGGACTACACTGAATACTGTGGGGAGAGCGGTGCGTAAAATATTTCTTAGCTGCACTGATTGTGTGGATGAGAAAAATTATTCTTGATAAAAAGTTTTGCTTGCAAAAAAAATGCAATTGACGAAGAGAAAATTTTTATTTTTTTATACAGGGTTCGCCAAAACTTCAAAAACATGATTTTTCTCCAAGAGTAAACTACCTTTATTTTTTATTTTTGACCAAAATGCCAATTAGAAAACTTATTTAGAATAACGTTTGTAATTTAAATCCGAGATTTAAAATAAATCTTCGATTTTTTTAGTTTTTTAATTTTTAGACGTAAAATAATTTTTATTTTGGATAGCAGATAGCAGCATTAGCGGTCGAAATACATACATTATCAATGACAGAGGGGTATCAAAAAGTTTCAAAAACTGATTTTTGGTGTTACCAGAAATATGAATTTTTAAATTCACAAATGAAATGACCCCGGAAATAACACAAAAAAATCTTAAAATAACAACAAATAATAATTTCATAATTTGCTATTCAAACACTCCCCCTCCATATTCAACACATTTTTCCAGCTGTAAACGAATGTGGTCAAAACTTCTTCCTTCGAATTTCGTCAATGGAAATTGTTACAACAGCTTCAACAATTCGCTGTACGTCGCTCTCAATTGGACGGGAGTACACTAGTTGTTTGAGGCGCCCCCAAAGATAGGCATCTGAAATAGTTAAATCGGGACTTCTTGGGGGTCACAGAACCGGATCATTCCGACCAATTCATTTGTGGCCAAATGCATTATTAAGCCATTCGCTCACTTCAATTGCGAAATGCGCAAGGCATCCATCTTTTTGAAAGTACATTTCGTTCCTAAATTGGAGAGGCAATTCTTCTAGGTTGTCAGAAAGGAATGTTTCGAACATTTCAAGGTAACTCCTACGGTTACACGTGTTTTTGAAAAACTATGGGCCAATAATGCCATAATAAGAAATCGCACACCAGACATTTACTTTTTTGTAATATTGTTTTCTTGCAGGAATTCTAAAACGGGGATTATTTTTGCTCCAGTATCTAATATGCGCAGAAGACACTTTCCCGTTTGTTGAAAATGTCGATTCATCGAAGAACATGATAAATTTATAAAAATTCCTGTTTTCACTTACAATTTTGTTTCCTACCCAAAGACAAAAATCCAAACGTTTGGCTTCGTCTTCTTCTTCCAACGTCTGATTAAAAGTTGGCTTAAATGGGAATATTTGGTTTGCCTTTAAAATATACTGAATATGACTTTTTTTTGCTACATCAAGTTCTTGAGCTCGGTTTCTTAATGAAAGGGTAGGATTGTCAGCAACAGACTGCAATATGTTTAGGGAAGCTGCATCATTCTGATCATAGTTCTTTTTTAATTGGAAACTGAACCAGTTCGCTGAAATTCTCTTAACAATTTATGAAGTCCCATTTTTGAGACGAAAACGTTAGGGTTTCTTTGATTAAATTTCTCTATCACAAAGTTGTAAGAACTTTCTCCCGCACCGCACCACACATCAAATTCTTTTTGACAACTTTGCCCCATACGTAAAGCAAAGTAATAAAAAGGTAAAAAAATTTCTTGTTTTTACAAAAGATGGTAGGAATGCATTTAAAATTTTAAAATAAGATACACACGGTTACACACCACCCATTATGAAAATAGGGTCCAATAAAATTTTATATTAATATTTTTATGGAGCAGCAAAATTTTCATTTATACCTCTAAAAATTAAAAAAAAGGAATGTTTCGAACATTTCAAGGTAACTCCTACGGTTACACGTGTTTTTGAAAAACTATGGGCCAATAATGCCATAATAAGAAATCGCACACCAGACACAGACTTTTTTGTAATATTGTTTTCTTGCAGGAATTCTAAAACGGGGATTATTTTCGCTCCAGTATCTAATATGCACAGAAGACACTTTCCCGTTTGTTGAAAATGTCGATTCATCGAAGAACATGATAAATTTATAAAAATTCCTGTTTTCACTTACAATTTTGTTTCCTACCCAAAGACAAAAATCCAAACGTTTGGCTTCGTCTCCTTCTTCCAACGTTTGATTAAAAGTTGGCTTAAATGGGAATATTTTGTTTGCCTTTAAAATACACTGAATATGACTTTTTTTTACTACATCAAGTTCTTGAGCTCGGTTTCTTAATGAAAGGGTAGGATTGTCAGCAACAGAATGCAATACGATTAGGGAAGCTGCATCATTCTGATCATAGTTCTTTTTTAATTGGAAACTGAACCAGTTCGCTGAAATTCTCTTAACAATTTATGAAGTCCCATTTTTGAGACGAAAACGTTAGGGTATCTTTGATTAAATTTCTCTATCACAAAGTTGTAAGAACTTTCTTCCGCACCGCACCACACATCAAATTATATTTGACAACTTTGCCTCATACGTAAAGCAAAGTAATAAAAAGGTAAAAAAATTTCTTGTTTTTACAAAAGATGGTAGAAATGCATTTAAAATTTTAAAATAAGATACACACCACCCATTATGAAAACAGGGTCCAATAAAATTTTATATTAATATTTTTATGGAGCAGCAAAATTTTCATTTATACCTCTAAAAATTAAAAAAAAGGAATGTTTCGAACATTTCAAGGTAACTCCTACGGTTACACGTGTTTTTGAAAAACTATGGGCCAATAATGCCATAATAAGAAATCGCACACCAGACATTTACTTTTTTGTAATATTGTTTTCTTGCAGGAATTCTAAAACGGGGATTATTTTCGCTCCAGTATCTAATATGCGCAGAAGACACTTTCCCGTTTGTTGAAAATGTCGGTTCATCGAAGAACATGATAAATTTATAAAAATTCCTGTTTTCACTTACAATTTTGTTTCCTACCCAAAGACAAAAATCCAAACGTTTGGCTTCGTCTCCTTCTTCCAACGTTTGATTAAAAGTTGGCTTAAATGGGAATATTTTGTTTGCCTTTAAAATATACTGAATATGACTTTTTTTTACTACATCAAGTTCTTGAGCCCGGTTTCTTAATGAAAGGGTAGGATTGTCAGCAACAGACTGCAATACGATTAGGGGAGCTGCATCATTTTGATCATAGTTATTTTTTAATTGGAAACTGAACCAGTTCGCTGAAATTCTCTTAACAATTTATGAAGTCCCATTTTTGAGACGAAAACGTTAGGGTATCTTTGATTAAATTTCTCTATCACAAAGTTGTAAGAACTTTCTCCCGCACCGCACCACACATCAAATTCTATTTGACAACTTTGCCCCATACGTAAAGCAAAGTAATAAAAAGGTAAAAAAATTTCTTCTTTTTACAAAAGATGGTAGGAATGCATTTAAAATTTTAAAATAAGATACACACCTCCCATTATGAAAATAGGGTCCAATAAAATTTTATATTAATATTTTTATGGAGCAGCAAAATTTTCATTTATACCTCTAAAAATTAAAAAAACTAAAAAAATCGAAAATTTATTTTAAATCTCGGATTTAAATTACAAACGTTATTCTGAATAAGTTTTGTAGTTGGCATTTTTGTCAAAAATGAAATATAAAGGAAGTTTACTCCTGGAGAAAAATCATGTTTTTGAAGTTTTTGCGAACCCTGTATAAAAAATCAAAATTTTCTCTTCGTAAATTGCATTTTTTTTACAAGCAAAACTTTTTATCAAGAATGACTTTTAAAATGAAATTTTTCATCCTTTTATGCTATTGTAAACCCTATCTGCGGACAGTGACGGACAGTCTGTAGATAACCTATATTACTTAGTACGTACAAAAGGACCGACACAGTCCCCCTTGATTTTAATAAAGTTTGGTGCTGTACAGGCCTCTACATATAGACCTTTAGATTAGAGCTTATCTCATGCGCAAACAAAGGTTAAGTTTTATGGGAAGAAATACGTTCGGTCTTTCACAGCGATGACTATGCGCACAGCCTTCTTGTTATTAGATTGTCCTTCGCTTTACCGACATCATATAAATACACCCCAGAACCGGCTCGGCGCTACTTTTGTTGTTACGTTTTCTCAGTTTATTTTTTGTATTCTGTGCTATTTATCCTTTAGCTTTATAGAGGGACATACTTAACCACGACAAGGGGGGACGACGTTTTTTTTGCCAATTTCTTGACAATAAATTGTGGCAAATTTTAGGCTGTTTACACGTAAAAATAAATTAAAGGTCAACCATTACAATTTATTGACCAAGAACGTGGCCCATGGAATAAGGATTTAAAATCTGTGCACCCCAAAATTAAGCTTCTAGTAAGACATTTTAAATTTCAAAGCCCGGACCTGTCTATTTTTCCATTCGTCAAATAGGATGAATTGTATCAGTATGTGGTAAATGAAAAAAGTTATGTTTATTTGCGACTTTGGTAATTGTTATAGTTATTTACCTAACAAGTGCGGAAAGTGGTCCTTTACCGCACGCGACGGCAGTTGCACGAACGACGCGAAGCGGAGTTCGGGCAAGCCGTTAAGGGCGGTAAAGACACTTTACGCACGTGGTAGGTACACAATTTTTCCTTCGAGCAATAATATTTGGAACAAAAATCAAATTTAAAAGAAAAAATTTATAAAAAGTAACAAATATTAATTGTTAAAAGCTATAAATATTTTTATATTATGCATTGCGCGAATGCAAGTACATCAATTGCATTTTTTGAATAAAATTAATACAGTGCGGTAAAGAATCTTTACAGCACTGAGTGCGGTAAAGAATCTTTACCGCACCGGTAAAAAAAAGAATTATATTACAAAATTAATACAAAAAGAAACAATATTTTTTAAAAATATTTATTACATACAAACATTATAATATAAAAATATAGCTAACGATAAATATTAAAATTAAATGTACAATTTGTAGCGCAATGCAAATTAAGTGCTGAGCGAGCTTGATTTTGTTCATCAGATGTAGTTGAGCAGTTTTTGTAAATTACAGAAGCGTTATTTTCTTGCGCCATGCATGGTACAGTAGATTGTTGTATAATATAATATAATAATGAGTTGTTGCTATGGGAATACAATGCAATGCAGTCGAGCAGATTTTGACTAATGCCATCTAGATCAGACGTTTAATCAAATTCCTGTCATAAAAATTATGACATAAAATTATTTATAATATTTTAGGTACAGGGTGTTTCATTATATAAGTAGAGAAGAAACGTATAAAAGTATGAGACCAAAAATAGGTACCTAGTAAAAATATTCGTAATGATGTGATACTTATCGCCGTTAGTTGTGGTTAGCATCATAATGTAGTAAATTAAATAGAACATATTACGCATATAATAAAATTTACAAGAGTGCGGTAAAGAAATTTTACAGCATTGGGTGCGGTAAAGAAATTTTACCGCACTTACCGCACTGAGTGCGGTAAAGTACTACTTACGACATGAAAATGAGTGCTGTAAAGTGTACTTTACCGCACGCGAGTAGGAAAAATCTAAAAAGTTCAGAGAATAGAGTTTAAATATCTCAAAAAACTATGTCTGTCTACCTGTACCTACAAAACAAGCAAAAATATCATTCACATATCGATACCAGTAAATAAATTTGTTTGCCATTTTACTATTCCTATGTCGGCAAGGCTTTGTTTAAATGCCCGAGCAGTGGCGTAACTAAGGACATGTGCGCCCCCCCGCAAAATTTTGAAAGCGCCCTGCTATTTTGCACCTGTCATACCATAGTAAAAAATATTGTCATTTGTAAGCGTTGTTTAATATATGTAGAAAGATCTCGAGAAAGATATAGAACATTGTAGAGAACAATTTTTGTTGTAAAAATAATATACTACTACGAATTTCAGCTTATTGCTGCGCGCCAAAATATTAATTTTGGTGCGCAGCGAGTTCTCTAGATTAGTAAGGTGCTCTAATTCTCTAGATTAGATTAGTAAGGTGCTTAAGGTGGCCCGATCCGTCTCCTGGCGGGTTTTCAACAAATGCTGTGTGTGATTGTAGCGGCGCCCACGCTGGGTTTCTGGCGCGGATATTTGTACGAACCTTGATACTGTTATTGGGGTAAAATTGTTAATTATGATTTACGTTACCCCTATTTTATATAGGGGACTCATATTAGTCATATTTCATTGTTTCTCATTCATTATTGTTAATTTTTAACTTTAATATTGTGATAATGAAACAATTATTTTATTATTTCTTGATTTTTTTTATATATAACGTCGCTTTTCATTTGTATTATTTTTTCATCAAGGAACTTGAGGGCGCCCCTGGCTTTGCTGCGCCCCCCCGCAATGCGGGGTCTGCGGGGGCGTTAGTTACGCCACTGTGCCCGAGACTAGACGTTTTCGTGATTGTTGTTAGCTGTGCTAAAGGTATATTATGTTTATGGGTTGGTTGTTTGATGGGAACTAACTCACCGTTTGGAACTTGCGCATGATAGTCTGAGTCAGGAACATACTGCTCGCTATCATCAGTTTCGCAGCTGTTGCCTAAAACAAAGCAATAATAAATTAAATTTTACATACAAAAAAACTACATCTGCGTACCTAAATTTCTCTAAAGGGTAACACTAGCATTATTTCTTTGCACGATTTAATTTTTCGTTTTTTAGGATGCCGTTAAACATTGAATCCCAGATGGCAGTGATCGTAACTTTTTATTCGTAGGATAATTATTTTAAAAACGGTTTTGCTGTATTGTTTGAGCAGGCCTCTAAATATAAATAAACTAGCGTGTATCCGGCATGCGTTGCAACCCGCTAGTTTAAATACAAACCCGAACAAACCCGATATATTAGTACCCGGCATGCCACTTTCTGAAATTGCACCCGTGCGAAGCCGGGGCGGGTCGCTAGTTATACATAAAAACCTTCCCCTTGAATCACTCTATCTATTAAAAAAAACCGCTTTAAAATCCGTTGCGTAGTTTTAAAGATTTAAGCATATAAGGGGCCGGACGGACAGACAGCGACTTTGTTTTATACTATGTTAAGATATAGTTTAAAAAACTAAAAAACACTGTTTAATAATTAATCAAACTAAAAAGCGGAAAATAAATATAGTTTAAAATAATTCTTGAAATTCTTAATATAGGCAGAAAATAATAATGAACGATAAACATTAGTATTATTGTAAAAAAAGCGTGGGGTGCTCGATATACCAAAAATATAGCACAAAGCTCCCTACGCTTTTTCACAATAATACTAATGTGTATCGTTCATTATTATTTTCTTCCTAATATATATATTTATTAAGAATTTCAAGAATTATTTTAAACTATATTTATTTTCCGCTTTTTAGTTTGATTAATTATTAAAGCTTGTTTTTTAGTTGTTTTTAAACTATATATACCTATTTTTTAATTTTTTTGTTTGAGTTATGGTTAAGAAAAAAAAAATTTTTGAGTAGAGATAGTCATAGAGAGGTCCGGTGTAGAGATGGAATACTGTCACCAATTTAACAATGCCTTTTTGAAATGGCTAGATTTAAGGCAGTGGATCCATTTTTTTAAAATGGCTAGATTCAAAGCATTGGATCCACAAACCCAAACAAACCCGCTCGGCCAACGGACCAACTAATAGCGAAAGAATGTACCAACACTATTAAGCCGAGTGCTCGAGCCGGAAAGTAGGTAGATAGTAGGCCAGGCGCGTATTCAGCTGTCAGTTTTGGGGGGGGGGGGGGTAAGGAAAAAAAACAACGCCGCAGGCTAAATTTTTTTGGGTGTTACGCCTCTTTTTACTGATTTGTCAGTGTTTATTTTTTGGGATGGGGAGGGCATCTACCCCCATTACCCCCCCCCCCCTCAAATACGCGCCTATAGTAGGCATGCGCATACGGTGAGCTCTATCTCTCTCACTCTCGTACAGAGGATCTGTAAGGAAATTATTTAATTCCGGCGATCCTGATCAGGATAATGAAATACACTTACTTATCAAATTATTGTATTGTCAGCGGTTCTTGATAAGTCTACAAAATTTAAATTAAATCTGACCGTTTAAAGTGGGTCAAAATCGGGTTCAAAGAAGTCGGTTACAAACATACATATACAAACATACAGATGAAGCTAATAAAAGTGTGTTAAAAACATTTTTTATTAATGCATCTGATGGCTAACAAACACGTAAAAGGTATGCTGTTTAACAGGTGTTGCCATAGTCTTTTAAATTATACGTGTCATATTTAATTTACCTTGGCATTTTAAAACTACGCGACGATTTGTTTTAAATCACAACGTTTCAGTCGTCTCCAGGTAAGTACATATTCAATGTTTCGAACTGCTTCCTTTACGTGTTTTAAATTTAATGTGAATACAAGAAAAATCGCGCATAACTTGGCTTTACTGAACATCCTGTAAGAAAAATATTTATTATTTTATACTTTACATACTTATACTTATTATTTTGCCTGCGAAAGCAAAATAATCTACAACCGGATTTTCAAACAAAAAAAACCAGACGAGCTACAGTCTACAATAATTTCTTCGGGAACATTTTTTACGATACATTAATTATTCGTTAGATCTAATGCAAGCTAATTACGTTACCGTATTAGCAAAACCGAGAACAGGAGAATTTCACTCCCAGGATCTCTGGGAACTCTCCCAGGACTAATGCCCATCATTTAGGGTGTTAATAATTTAGTAGGGTTGTAAACGGGTATCAACAGGTAAAATCCTTAACCCTTGTTTATGATTTGTTTTAAATCAATGATCAATGCTTGTTGTCATGCCTAATATGAGTATTAGTTGATGTGATACTCCTTCCAAACCCTAACTGTATGTTGATTTAGTAATAATATCACTGTTTGGCCAATTGATTAACCCTCTAAAAATGTCTCCCTTTATTAAAAATGCTTACTTTCAGTGCAATAAGTGCCTTTGTAGTTTCAATAAAATAGGAAATGAGTAATGGAGAGTTAAGGGGCCAGGCCCATTCACTTGGCGATTACTGAGGAACCAAGTCGTGCAATCAAATTTCTTAAAAATATCCTGGCAATCTGGTTACTGGTTGCCCGACTTTCTTAGCAATTTGGTTGTCAACCAATTCATCTCTCTGCAATCAGTTTATGTTATCAAAAGTCGAGGCGCTCGTGTGGTGATCGTTGAAGGTTTCATGAACTCTTTAGTACAGTTATGTTCAATGAAGTACTGTACACCGATTCTAACATCTTGTAAATCAGATTTCTTAAAATGGGTTAACATTTTTTACTGACGACTACAATAATTAAAGTAATAATAGAAAGCAATATGCCTCAAATGAATTTAGTTCAGAGAGCAAAAGTTATTGCTTATATACACGATGGAGTACCTATTAGAGATGTTGCTCATATAATGCATACAAGCGAAAACACGATATTAAAAATAAAACACTGGGGGGAAAGAGATGGGACTTTAGAAAAAAAGACGGCAGCGGGAACCATAAGGATTTTAACGCAAATCAAAAGATAACGCCCTGATATCCAATATTTACAGAAGAACCCATTCCAAATAGCACGGGTTGCTGTAGAGCAAACTAATTTTCCAAGAACGAGAATTACAGCATGCCGCAGAATAAAAAATTATACTTTAAAAAATTGTGTCGCAGCCAAAAAAAATAAACTAACTGATGAACGTAAGCAGGCCAGAATTATTTTTTGCCTAAACAACATGATATAAGAAAATTGGGATAGAGTAGCCTTTACAGACGAAAAAGTATTTCAGTCTACGTTTAATGGGCATATAAGGATGTACCTTCCCAATAACACTAGATTCGATAGAGAATATGTAACCAACTACGTCAGGTCTGGACGCTTTTCAGTGAACGTGAAGGCATGGTTGAGTATTTACGAACTTGGAGTATGTTGGGCTATTAATTGTAGTGAACGGTTTAATGTAGTAAAACATAAAAAAAATCCTAGAAAATGTAATGTTACCTAGCGTATCTCAACATTTTCCCGACAATAAGTCTATTTTACAATGGTCCAGTGCATAATGCGAGCATTATCAAAGAATGGTTTTAAAATAATAAAATAGAGACATTGTTGTGGCCTGCGAAGAGCCCCGACCTTAATGTTATTGAAAACGTTTGGGGTCAAATGACAAATAAAATGTTTAAAGTAAATTTTGAACCTGAAAACAGAGAAAGCCTCGTAAATGCAATAGAAGGTGTGTCATGTAACAGTGGCAAATACAAACTTTCTTATTTTAAATGAAATACATGTTATTCTATTTTTGGATTCTTCAGAAAATTTTAGACATATTTCATGTACAATAGGTATCCTATACCTATCTACAACTGTTTCGGAAATATTTTCAGATTTATTGCAAAAATTAACAACACACTTAAAAACTAATAAGTAATACTGTTTATTTCTTGATAATGTAAAAAACAAAAAAAAAACATTAATGTAGAAGATGTTGAAATGTTTTCTAATGTTACTGAACATCTCAGGCGTGATCGATCTAATCGCAAGCGTTATTCGTCTTCTTAAGTTAGCTAAGTCGAGGGGTTCAATTTTGTATACAATATTTTTGACATAACCCCATAAGAAGAAGTCTAATGGTGTCAGATCAGGGTATCGTGCTGGCAATTCCATCGATCCACGCCTCCCTATCCACCGATTTGGCCGACGTTAATTTGGTAATGGGGCGGTGCTCCATCTTGCTGAAACCATATCCTATTCGCTGGAAGTTGTGGGTTTACTGGATCAGGATATAAGTTTGTCAAAGTTGGCAAGACATTATTTTGGAGCAGTGCTAAATAATTATCGCCATTTAAATGGCCATTAATAAAAAAGGGACCTATGATATGATCTCCAACTATTCCTGCCCAAACATTAACCTTTTCAGGATAGCGCATGTTCTTCTCTAATCCAGTGAGGATTTTCCCTAGACCAATAGCGGCAATTCTGACGATTAGTATGACCGTGAAGTGTAACGGTGCACTCATCAGAAAACAAAACATGTTCTAATTGGATCACATTGTTATCTAAGATAGCCGTCATTTGTTCACAAAAATACGTTCTCCTATCAAAATCGTCTTTCATGAGCTCGTGAGTAGGTATCATTTTATAGGGATACATTTTATTTTCTTGTAATGTTAGAATAATCGATGAATGGCTAACATCGAACATTGGGCCTATTTTTCGACTAGAAGTATGTGAATTTTCCTCAAACTCAAGCATAATATCTAATTTGGTATCATCACTTATTGCATGGGCAGCTACTTTTTTTTATCCGAACAATTACTATTTATACCTTTTTTTTATTTCATATCAGTAAAAAGAAACGATGAAATGCAATAAATCTGAAAACACTTAATATTTCCGAAATACTTGAAGATAGGTATAGGATATTGTACATGAAATATGTCTGGAATTTGCTGAGGAATCCAAAAATTAAGTAATATACAGGGTATTGTATTTAAAATAAGAAAGTTGGAATTGGCCACTGTTACATGACACACCCTGTATAAAAAGTTTTTATTAAAAAAAAATGCGCAACTAGAAATACCAATCGACGTGTCCGAGCGTTTTTTCGGACACGCCCCCATGCAGTTATTATCGAATTTATTCCATTTGGCTGATTTCACACTCTACGTCTAACGTGAATCACCATGTATAAAAAGGGAAACAAACATCTATTTTACTCGAGCAAATCGGGGTGTATGGGGTTAAATACTGCTCATTTTGTCGCTTTAATAATAAATGAGTTGTATTATGTTTTACGTATAGTCACTTACCTTCTTGATGCCAGGGCTCTCGCCAGTCTGTTGGGAATACTCCTGCAAAAGTTATATGGCTTTAAAAACCAAGATTGAGTATAATAAATGAAAACAGGAGCTTTTAGGTAGTGAAGTCAGACCCCTTGGGTTTAAAATTATTTATAAACTTTCTATCGTTTTTATTTTTAAAAGTCCCTGGGGATTTTTATTGTTGATGAAATGCTTACCACCACCCATGTCGTTTACAATTTATTGAGGCCTGTAAGCAGTGGCGTAAATAGCCTCAGTGTTGGGTAGGGAGAAAGGGGCATGGCCCCTGGAAAAAAATTAAATAAGGTACTTAATTTACATTTAATGGGAAATATCTTAGGGGATGCAAACACAACTCAGGGGAGCCTATCTTCTCTAGTTGCTCCACTTTACTATAATTTTTTTGGGGGCGGTGAATAGGTAGAAGGGGGTCAATCCCCTGTGTGGATTGTTTTTATATCTTGCTTCGTTTTCGAGAAATAAAAATAAAATAGCTATTTATACAATAAGTTGCGAAATGAGTGTCTTTTAGGCACGCGAGGTGAAATTGTCCAACGAGGCAAAGCCGAGTTGGACAACACGTCAACAAAGTGATTAAAATACATTGTTTCGTAACGAATTGTATACAATATTTTTTCAACTGAGGTTTTATAATAAGAAACTTAATTTTACTAACATTTTATTACCTATGTTTCATTGACACTTGCCAAAAAATATTAAATTATACCTAGTCTGTGGTTACGTTTTAATTGTAAATAATTACCTGCGTTACTTTTAAGCACGTTGCTCCTGATAACGTGCTTAAAAGTTTTTTAAGCACGCTGCGCTTAAAAGGAGGTTATTAAAAAACCATAATGACAATCGAAAAGAGGTTATTATAAAACGTCAGTAGAAAAACAATTTTATTGCATGTCTCTGGAAAACAAAAATCATTAAATAATTAATACGTTGTATTTTTTGTTGTTTAAAAGCAAAGTTAAAACATTAAAGCGTAATAAAATAAAATTTAAAGATGTTTTAAATTTTATGAAAGAACTGATGAGAAATTATACAAAATTATTAATGAAAATTAGAACAATACCAAAAACTAACTAATGGGGTCGAATGAGGTGTTCAAGATTATTGCCGTTTTTTGTTTTCCAGAGATATGCAATAAAATTGTTTTTGTTTTTATTTCTCGAAAACGAAGCAAGATATGAAAACAATTTAACAGACAAGAAAAGGATATTTTTAGTTGCTTAATCCGAATAAATATAAAAATTACCAAAAACTCAGTGGCGTCTTATTTTTTGGCAATATTATTTGTTAAGGCGCCCCTGAGACGTCACAACATTTAAAAGTTCCTGTCATCGAAAAAATTCTTTGCACCGTGGCGCCACCTACATCTTGTATTATTCAAACCCATTTTTTTGAAACAGTTGTGAAGCCAATCATAGAGGCTAAAAACTGGCGTTTACAGAATTTACATGTCACTTTTAGTTTTCGAAATAATTGGCCTGGGAGTTTTTATTGAAACACCCGGTATAGGGCACGATTTATGAAAAATGTCTAGAATTGATTGTAGAATGCAAAAAAAATATACAATGTTTCATTAAAAAAATTAAAGTTAATATATGTAGAATTTTTATGATCCACCTGTAGGTATAATATCTTTTTTCTAAAAAAAATCCTTTAAATAAATATGACGGGTCCCAGCGATTCTTGATTAAGTGAGCGGTATTCCATAAAGTCACATTTCTCTAAGAACACGCCGCATTGTAGCTAAGTCACCTGTCATTTATGACACCCTGTTGAAGTCTGGTCTATTTTACGTTAAGATGTTGGCGACAGAGACAGTTCTTTTATCATCGCTTTCATCATATTTTAAACTAGTATATACGGCGGTCTTATTGGTTTATTAGCATAATGTCATGCAAAAATACAGCGTTAATTTAATTTACAATTGAAACATCGAACTCAACGTGCGCGATAATTAAAAAGTTATGGCATTATTCATTGGTAAAACGTAGAAATAAATTTCACTTGCACTAAACGTACCAATGAAAAATGCTATAAACAAACGTAACAACATACAATAGTTTCTCTGCCCAAATATTGCAGCTACAAGCCAATCAAGCGGCAAGCGGTGCGCCTGCGCATGTTTCGCGTTCAATGCTGCATTGCCATATTATAATTTACATTCGCGGCGTAGTACAAAGCCGCCAAAATGCCATGTGTTTTTAAATACAAACAGCTGGATTAGTTCTCAGTGAGTGCAAGGTGACAACCCAGGGATTAAAATAGAAAAACTAAGAATATTAAATTTATAAATAGCGAATGACGATAAATGAAATGTTCGTTATTGGTAACTATTCGCGGTGCAACCAAACAAACACCAAAACATTTGGTCTCTGAAACCTGACGTGTGAGCTTGCTACGGCCCAATACTGAACTGGAAACTTTTAGGAAGAAACCAGTATTTTAGAGACTCTGTTAAGGTCACATATGGGTGTCAACTGTCGAAACGCATTGTATTTAGAGAAAGTTGACTCTATAAGAGGCTCAAAAGTTTCCTTATCATAACGCTGTTCATACGTAGGTATAGATGTGTGTGAAAATTGTTGTTATGCCAACAATGTGAACTAAGAAGTATATTTTTATTTAATTTCTTGTATGAAATCAAACGCCAGTCACCAATACTTGTAAGAATTTTAAAAAATTCCATGGGAAAGAAAGAACATTTTTAAGTTACTATACGTAAACACGCGTTGCACAATTAATTCGTTTTACCCAACTGGTAGATAAATAACTATTGTGTCATAGAAATTTTGAACCATTGTCATTAAAATAATTTTTATTGAATATAAACGAAAAACTTCTGCGAATGAAAGGTGCTTCTTCCCTTGCCTAATTGACTTACCGGTTGGGGCTGCAGTCTTGTAGTGCTCTTGATGGGGTTGGTAATAGGGAGATGTCGAACTGAACAGACATCCCTGAAAATAAGGTCGATATAAATAAAATAGGTACCTAGCTACATTATTTGTTGAATCTAACTTCTAACAAAAAATTTCAATAATAGAATGCCTCATACATTAAAACAGATACGTCATTGACGTAAGCGAGAAAATGACCAATTAAATTAGGGGATGTTGGACAGCAAAGCCATAAAAAATCTGTCAGTAGTTTCGTCAGTAGTATTCTTTAAGTCTTGATTTAGAACGTACTAGTTTATCGCTAGATGGGGTGATGGAACTATTGAAGTGTTGTCTTTGTAGTTCCTACTTTTAAGTAAGATACGTTCTATGTCCAGGATGACCAATGGGTACATGTAGATAGAGTGGTTCGTGTCTCGTGCAATTGAAACTGCTAAGATTAAACTTTGGATTAGATATGTTGATGACCCATTTATTATCTGGACAGACAGACTGCCACTGTTAGTAAACTAAGTATAGATATCCCCAACATTTGGAATCATCCCCCTTCTCCTAGTCTAAAACAAACAGCTCAAACTTTACACTACATGTAAGCACGTAGCTGGAGTCATCGAGCTTTATTGCACATGGATAGTATTTAAAACAGTAGAATTATAATTTAGATTACACTTGAAAAAGGCTAGAGATACTAACTGACCGAAACGTTGTGTTTAGTAGAAAAATTAAGACAATGGAAGTCCGACAAAGTAATTTTTTGAGGAAAACTATTGTTTTTATATTGCTACTACAAGCATAAAATGATATTGATTCCATTAAAAAGGGAGGACCATCTGTTGAACGAACGATTCACTAGTATTTACTATGAACTCAGAAAACTGAGTAGTTAAGCGTTAATGACTAATTGTAAGTGCAAAGTGCTGATCTTTTATTTTCTGGTATTATCATTACCATTGTCAATATTAAATATTGTGACAGAAACTATAAGAACGGTCGAACCAATTATTATAATGAATAACGTAACATATACCGAACAAACAGCAGTCATTTTAACCTTCCGTTAGATTCCCGCAGGAGTAACCTTGAGTCATTGGGGCTTCCCTATTCTCTGACACCTAGTACGAGAGGGGCAAGTGATAAATTCGGTTACAGTGAAAATGTCCATATCTATACTATTATATGAACTTTGGTATCAAGTTCTGCTCGATCGAGATGAAAATTAAGCAAAAAATAGTAGTTACGTGATTCGCATTATCTGTCAAATTTTAATTTTTTCCAAAAAATAATTCAAAAGGGGTTATTTCTGAAAGTATCGAAAAAAGTTATTGGAAAAAGTTTTTTAAATGCAGTTTCTAGCCCACATGCAAAATTTTAGCTGCCTAAAATCATTTTGATTTATTACCCATATTTTGTAAATTGCACCACTTTTGCAAAATAAGACTCAACGCAACCTACATAAAAGTTCTTAGTTTTGGCAATGCTTTATTTCAGATACGTTTTCTTTGAAGTAGCGCCATATTAAGTGTGTGTTTTTCTACAAAATCAAAAGTGGGCTATTAAAATTTGGTCGCATGTGATGCAAAGTTTATTTGTTTTTGACCCTGTATAAGGTAACTTCATAAAATAAGTATTTTAGAAAACATAGTTTGTGTCTGAAAGTAATACACCTTAATATGAAGGCAAAAAGAACACAGTGTCATCAGTAAAGTGTTCATTAAGTGGAAAATAAATTTTAGTGGTGGGTAAAAAATCAAAATTATCTTATGCAGCTGAAATTTTTGCATGTGGGCTAGAAACTGCATTTAAAAAAACGTTTTCTAATAACTTTTTTCGATATTTTCAGAAATAACCCCACTTTTGAATTATTTTTTGGGAAAAATGAAAATTTGACAGATAATGCGAATCACGTGACTACTATTTTTTTGCTTAATTTTCATCTCGATCGAAGCAGACCTTGAAGCCAATGTCAAATTTCGAATCAAGCTATTAATAAAAAAAAATCCCATATGATGCGGACTTTACTGGCCACACTGTATAACTGGAAATTTTAAATGTTAAAAACTAAAAATGGATCATCGGATAATGTGTGCCCATCAATTTAAATTGTTCTGGCTTCGTGACTGGTCTCAAGATGATATTGATGAAGCAAATTATTATTGAAAATTTACCCGTTAATCACGTGACTCACCTTCATTTAGACACTCTTAGATGAGTTGCCGAACTTTGCTACTCGTAATTCGTAAACGCTTTGTGCTCGCACTGCTAGTCATAACGGAAAAAATATTTTATAAACCCCTTTTCCTGTCTTATATAATTTTGTTCCATATACCATATCAATAACCTGATTACAGTAAATAATACCAATACACATTATAAAATCAATTCACATATACAATCAATCAATCAATCAAATTTTATAGAAGAGGACTCAGACAAAACAAAATTGAAAGTAAATCAAACAAAGGCTTTCCTTGATATTTTAGAAATAAGTTACATCACCTTTCGCTAATGATATTCCCCTCCCTCAAAAGGACAAAGTAATAGGACCAAATATGACAAAAGCAAACAATAGAACATCGACACCACAAATAGGGGATTTGGATCTAACAGGTTTTGATGTGTGTTCGTAAGGTGTCAGGGGGAAAAGATTAAATTGGTTAATTTCTTAGAATTAATTGATATTGTTCGTTATATAAATGGACTAAATAACTCTTACTGGATACATTTTTACAGCCGTATACACTAAAATGTATATAATTTAAATTCAATGATGACTCTATAGGCATATTTTTCATGTGAACCCATGTTTAAATCAGCAATCAGCAAACAATAATCACGAAAGTGACAAATTTATACCGTGCGAGCAAAAATTATTTGCATCAAAGAGGGCCTTGCATCTAAGAACGTAATGCTTAGCCGTAGAGCTTAATACCTGTTGGGTGTCAGTAACTAGCTGAATTAACAATCAATCAGTTATTCCGTCATCTTTGACAGTCGTTACAAGTAATTTGTTTCATTGCTAATTTTTCCAATTTCCTAAACAATTCACACAATGGGCTTTACGGAACAGCACAAAACATTCATGGTTGAAGCGTATTTTCGAAACGGGGTTAGAGTAAATGGTGAGTGGCAATACGATCCGGGTTTGTACATGGACGATTTTCACGAACATTTTCCTAACGTTGTTTTTATTGCTGGGGATATTTATCATTGCCTGAAAATAACCGTGGCTGTGTTTAGGGAAACAGGTTCTTACAACATAAAAAAGGAGCAGGAAGACTATCTGTAAGAACAGAAGAACTTGTTGCAAACGTTCGTGAAATAATGCAAAGTACGCCAACAAATTGTATAAGACGCCTGTCCCAAGAAGTGGGAAGATCCTGGAAAATGCAGGACTATTCTTAAGAAGCAGCTACATTCTTTTCCTTATAAAGTGTAAGTATTCCAAGAAATACGAGCCGCAGATTTTGAAAGAGGCAGGAATTAATGGTTTACCCAAAATTTATTGGAATTAAATGATTTATTAGAACTGACATTTTTTTCGGATGAAGCCTGGTTCCACCTCTCTGGTTATGTGAATTATCAGAATACACGCATGTGGAGTAGTGAAAATCCCCCTTTTTTTTTAGAGTCCACATTGCACCCTCTAAAAAATTGGTGTCTGGCTAGCAGGCTGTTTCCTGAAAAAGAATTATTGGTCCTATTTTTTTCCATGACACAGTTACAGCACAGCGGTATAGAGACAATATTTTGAATCCATTTGTGGAGCAATTACTTGACGACGAACTACGTTTTGGATATTTTTAACCAGGACGGTGCAACCGCCCATACAGCCGCCGAAACTATTAACTACTTACGCAATTTTTTCGACGACAGATTAATCAGTTTTCGATCAGACATTGAATTCCCACCTAGATCACCTTGTTTAACGATTATGGATTACTTCGTTTTTCCTCATTTAAAGAACACTATTTTTAAAACACCAGTTGCAAATTTAGAACAATTAAAAGAAATGATTATCTAAGGATGTGGTAACATTTCTCCAGAGATGCTGGTCAACACTTTCGAAAATATGAAGAGACATGTGAATTTATGCTTAGAGCATGGCGGTGGGCAATTTCAGCAATTTATGTAATTATTTTTCTTTTTCTTTCTGTATATTCTTATCTTGTTAATAACAACAAAAATAAATTTGTATTTGTCTACTTATTTTATTACTCATTAGTTTGGCATATCATGTCATAATATGAATTTGACAAAATTTTAACCTAGATTTGGTTAGATATATCGTCTCCATATCATTGTGATCTAAACCAAGCCTTACGTTTTTTAATCCAAGCCCTCTTTGATGCAAATAATTTTTGCTCGCACGGTAGTAACTTTGACATAAATACATTAGAATAGTTAAGACATCAGCATTAGCAATTTGAGAATACTTATATCATTTGTTCATATATCAATAATTTAGAATAATAGACCAACTCAACTCTTTAATAGAGCAGACAACGGAAAATACTATAAGAATGTTTATGCAGAAGGTAACTAGAAATAGCATCTAGCAAATGCTAAGACTTTACATCATAAAACTTTTCTTTGGGACAATATTTGTTTACTATATTGAACATTAGACCCCAATTTCAATTTGGGAATAGCTCCATTAGCTAGATAGTAGCACTCCACTACGATGCAACTATGTAAAATAAGGCTTGCATGATTTGATGAGGTTTCCTTCCACCAGGGCCGTAACTAGAATTTTATTTCGGGGAGGGGTTAAGTGTTTCTTGGCGTTCCATGGAAAGGGAATAAAGGCAAAAAAAAATCATTCTCATCTTCCAGTTCACGTCTTTATTTTAAAATAAAATAACAGAACCTTAGCTTGAATGATCGATAGTTGTGTTTTTGTTAATTTTCGTGTGAAGTGAGAAGTTCCGGAGGGGGGCTTAAACCTCCTACCTACTAAGTAATAATTGATTCACACTTGGATAAAAATACAGGGTGTCCGGAAATGACAATGAAAAATTAAGGTGTGATTCTACATAAAAAGATATAAAAAAAAGTTCATATTAATATAGGTCCGGAAATGCTTCCAGAGGGAGCTACAGGCCCTTGAAGATGGTGTCATGTTTTTATTTAATTTATTAGGATCTACTTACAATACAGAAATTAACTTCTACGTATAAGTTAGAGTGATTGGAGGTCACTCTTTGAAAATATCAAGTGACCCATAATTGCAACCAGTGGCGTGGGAACAAAAGGGTGGTTTGTTATTTAGGGTTATATTTTTTCGCCGAGTGTATTTTCGCTATCTTTTAAATAAATTATGATTCTTTGAAAATTTTTACGTAAAAAAGGTTCCCTTGGTATAAAGTCGTATAGTCGACCGTTTTCGAGATAAACGGACTTTAATGCTCAGATTTTTTTTTGAATAATAATTTTATTAATAAAAATACCAACAAATCAATAACAAAATAATAAACAACGCTGTCCCTAAATTTTTAAATCCTTTTCAATGTTATTTTAAATTTTATAATAAGTGCTGAAAATGATTTCCGTTCATTTCAATGCATCTTCGAACTCGTTTTCTCATATATCTTCTAACTTTTCTAAAAATACCAGGTGTATTTCTTATAACTTCACAACAAGCAAACACCCGCTGCTCTAATTCTTCAACGCTGCGAACTGGTACTTCGTATACTAAGGATTTTAGGTAACCCCATAAAAAAATCTGAGCATTAAAGTCCGTTTATCTCGAAAACGGTCGACTATACGACTTTATACCAAGGGAACCTCTTTTACGTAAAAATGTTCAAAGAATCATAATTTATTTAAAAGATAGCGAAAATACACTCGGCGAAAAAATATAACCCTAAATACCTAACCACCCCTTTGTTCCCACGCCACTGGTTGCAAATATGGGTCACCTGATATTTTCAAAGAGTGACCTTCAATCACTCTAACTTATACGTAGAAGTTAATTCCTGTATTGTAAGTAGATCCTAATAAATTAAATATAAACCACTTTTATGACACCATCTTCAAGGGCCTGTAGCTCCCTCTGGAAGCATTTCCGGACCTATGTTAATATGAACTTTTTTTCATATCTTTTTATGTAGGATCATACCTTAAAATTTTTCATCGTCATTTCCAGACACCCTGTATAGATATTTACTATTTCTTTGAAATATAAGAATAGAGAAAAGTATCTTTTATAATTTTAGAAGCAGTGCTGCCAGAAAAAGAGACGAATCTATAACCTAATTATAATAAAATATACCAAAACATGCACCGGGATAATCTACCTTGGTGTTTTTATTTATTTTTATACATCTTTTGTTTGTGTGGCCTATGCCTGTTTAAAGGTGTTTAAATTGGTTATATTAAAATAAAATTACCTATTAACGACTACCACTATTCCATATTTACTGAAAATACGAAATACCCGTTAGTTTACCCCTATTTAGGCATTTCATATTATATTTATTTCATTTTGTCCGGTAAATCAACTTACCATGTACTCATTTGCGGCCGGTAAGTGGAACATTACAGTATCAGGTACTGTAATGTATTGCCTAGCAACCATCTTTTGTTTTTAGAAATAATCACTTTTTACTTTCGATTTTTGACAAGTTGTCACTTAAAATTATAGGAAACAAAATGGTCAAGTACACATATTGAGCATTAATTATTTAATTCATCATATATACATTAAACTAAATTAAACTTGGAATATAATAATACATATTATAAGTTTTTAAAACTTATAATAACAGTAACTGTCACAATTCAAAACAAAATAAAGGCAATCATGGCCGACTATAAAATTGCGTTCCACGCCCCGACTAGTATATTTATTGGAAAATCGCTATTTTGGCAGCATGTCTTACTATAAATAATATACTTTTTTCTACCAACTTTAGTAAATAAAAAATGTTACGCAACTACAGAATAGGCTCTCTTTTTTTACAATTTTTTAAATAGTTTGCTTAACTAAAGTTAGTAATTTCTATTTTGTTTTGAATATATATCTATCGATACCAAATAACTTTGTGTAGATGCTTTAACTTGTAAAAGTATTTTTTCTACCATTTTTAGTAAATGAAAAATATTACGCAACTACAAAATAGACTCTCTTTCACAATTTTTTTAATATTTTGCTTAACTAAAGTTAGTAATTTTTATTTTATTTAAACTATAGATTCAGTGATACCAATTAATATTGCCAATAATATTTTAAAATTTGTAATAAACATTTTTATTAAATCTTTTTAAAAAGGATTATAATGACAAAATGAAATAAAATATCATACGATACACGTCCGTTAGGTGTTATTACAGCACTCGTTTATATTCCAGACTCGTACTGTATTAAGTCACCTACCGGCCTTGTAACGTAAAATACTATTTCCATATCCCCGGTTTAAAAAAAATAACGTAACTTACTACGTTTTTTTAGTAAATTAATAAAACAAAAGAATCCCATTTAGAAAGTCCAAATTTGTGAAATTCCGATAAGCCAAACCAAAGTTGTAAATATTTTTGCATATAAATATTTGTCCCCTCCTACAAACAAAAAGGTACAGCAAAAACTCAAAAACAAAAGTTATCCATTTTCATAAGATTAAAAAAAATGTAACTTTTGATACATGTTTACAATGAGGATTTTTGAGAAAATCCTGCTTTCTGTCTGGTCATTATAAATACGGTTTCCAAGATACGGCTTGCGTCCCTTTTTATTTTTATACCCGGTATATGTGAGTTTTAAGAAATTCGGAACAACAATATTTTTTTAAATATAAACTTTTGTACCCCTTTTCCACGCCCTAGGGGGAAAATTTTTCGTAAATGCCTAAACACCCCGTACAATATTATACAATAATTATTACACGTGTTTCTTATTTTTTTCAAAGTCGGCCCTTAAAGGGAAAAAAATGATTTATCGGAAACAATATTTTTGTGACCTTTAGGATAAACTATCAGATAACGTCAACACTCTCCCGCGCACGACCTCCAAAAGAGCAGTACTAGGTACACAGCAGTACACATACATAAACAAAATTTAAAAACTTACCAAAGTTCTACCTAATTCGCCCAGGTTGGAAGAAACCGGCACCTCTTGATCTTCGTTCATTTCAGGAATCTTTCATGTTTACCAACAAAAAAAAAGGTTTGAAAGCCACATGTACATAAAAGACGTTCCAAATTCTATTATTATAAATCAAAGTACCTAATAAAACTTTTAAACTTCCAGTTTGCTTTATCTCTTTAATGATTGATTGATCTTCCTGCCAAACTGAGGTAACAGGAAATAACAAAGTATTCGAAAAGCCGAAAAGCTGCTGCATACCTGCGAAGAAGCGTTAGCGGGAGAGGGAAAGACACGCCTGTTTCCGCCCCTGCGGGGGGTTTATAAGGTGAACTAGGCCTTCCTTTTATTTACATTAATAATTAGGTTCACTTTTAAATTTATTGGCTTTTATCAACTTCGTATTTTATTTGGTATTTGTTATTGAGGCCCTGATGGCTTTTATAATAAGGTGTACATGTATTTTATTTAAATAGAACTATACCGTGCGAGCTTAAATTATTTGCCTCAAAGAGGGCCTTGCATCTAATTTTATGCTTAGCCGTAGAGCTTAATCTCTGTTGGGTGTCAGTAACTACCTGAATTAACAATCTATCAGTTATTCCGTCATCTTTGACAGTCGTTACAAGTAATTTGATTCATCGCTAATTTTTCCAATTTCTTGAACAATTCACACAATGGGCTTTACGGAACAGCACAAAACATTCATGGTTGAAGCGTATTTTCGAAACGGGGTTAGAGTAAATGGTGAGTGGCCATACAATCCGGGTTTGTGCATGGACGATTATCACGAACATTTTCCTAACATTGCTTTTATTGCTGGGGATTTTTATTATTGCCTGAAAAGAACCGTGGCTGTGTTTAGGGAAACAGGTTCTATACAACACAAAAAAGGAGCAGGAAGACCATCTGTAAGAACAGAAGAACTTGTTGCAAACATTCGTGAAATAATGCAAAATACGCCAACAAATTGTATAAGACGCCTGTCCCAAGAAATGGGAAGATCTTATGGAACATGCATGACTATTCTTAAGAAGCAGCTAAATTTATTTCCTTCTAAAATGCAAGTAGTCCAAGAAATACAAGTCGCAGATTATGAAAGACGCAGGAATTACTCTCAATGGTTTACCCAAAATTTATTGGAAATAAATTATTTATTAGACTTGACTTT
This sequence comes from Polydrusus pterygomalis, assembly GCA_963969555.1. Classification (NCBI taxonomy): domain Eukaryota; kingdom Metazoa; phylum Arthropoda; class Insecta; order Coleoptera; family Curculionidae; genus Polydrusus; species Polydrusus pterygomalis. The sequence continues at coordinate 21,856,808 of OZ018378.1, read as the reverse complement.
TTTTTCGGATGAAGCCTGGTTCCACCTCTCCGGTTATGTGAATTCTCAGAATACAAGCATGTGGAGTAGTGAAAATCCCCATTTTTTTGTAGAGTCCACATTGCACCCTCAAAAAATTGGTGTCTGGTTAGCTGTTTCCCGAAGAAGAATTGTTGGTCCTATTTTTTCCATGACACAGTTACAGCCCAGCGGTATAGAGGCAATATGTTGAATCCATTTGTGGAGCAATTACTTGACGACGAACTACGTTTTGGAAATTTTCAACAGGACGTTGCAACCGCCCATACAGCCGCCGAAACTATTAACTACTTACGCAATTTTTTCGACGACAGATTGATCAGTTTTCGATCAGACATTGAATTCCCACCTAGATCACCTTGTTTAGCGGTTATGGATTACTTCGTTTTTCCTCATTTAAAGAACACTATTTTTAAAACACCAGTTGCAAATTTAGAACAATAACAAGAAATGATTATCCAAGAATGTGGTAACATTTCTCCAGAGATGCTGCTCAACACTTTCGTAAAATATGAAGAGACGTGTGAATTTATGCTTGGAGCAAGGCGGTGGCCAATTTCAGCAATTTATATAATTATTTTTCTTTTTCTTTCTGTATATTCTTACTTTGTTAATTTTGTAAACAACAAAAATACCTTTGTATTTGTCTACTTATTTTATTACTCATTAGAGTTTGGCACATCATGTCATAATATGAATTTGACAAAATTTTAACCTAGATTTGGTTAGATATATCGTCCCCATATCATTGTGATCTAAACCAAGCCCTACGTTTTTTAATCCAAGCCCTCTTTGATGCAAATAATGTTTGCTCGCACGGTATTACTTGCCTACTACGGGTGAGATTACAGTAAATACATACCTGCAGCTTTGGCATATCTGTTAATAAGGTGGACTTGCAGACGCATAATTTTCAGATATTTGACATACCTAAAACTATTTGCAAATCCGCCATTTTTACCGTAGCTAAACCGTTTTACTACTTCTGGTTTATGTTTGTTGATATCGACTGTTAAATACGTGAAATATGCCCAAATCCCGATGGCAATGATGAATTAATGAACTTAACTATTAAAAACCGGATAAAAATGGTAAATACCCACCAAAATATCATAATCCGTCAAATCCTCAAAATATATATTAGTTTTTAACAAATTTTATTTATTCTGCAAGCTTGCAGGACCTTCCAACCTTCTGCAAATTATGATAAAAGTTTTCCAAAATGCCAATTTTTTCATTTGCATCTGGAAACTGCTACTTGCAGCAGCAGACGTCAGATGCACAGCTTCTGTAATCTCACCCGACAAATATAATACCTTAATACAAATTCAAAAATACCTTTTATTGCTATCTTCCCAGTACATGTTGGATGCTTCTAACGTCCCCTACTATAGGATGTGCTATTTTGTTGGTATCAACCATTTTGAAGTTTTGCATCGTAAGCATTAGTACCTTAACTCAAGGCCTTTTAATTTATAAATGTAACTGTGCTGAAAGATGTATATCATGACAGTATAAATTGTAATCGAGTAAGAAGATGTCGATTAAGACATTATAAATTGTAATCGAATAAAAAGATGTAGATCAAGACAGTATAAATTGTAATCGAGTAAAAGATGTATATCAAGACAGTATAAATTGTAATCGAGTAAGAAGATGCCGATCAAGACATTATAAATTATAATCGAGTAAAAAGGTGTAGATCAAGACAGTTTAAATTGTAATCGAGTAAAAGATGTATATCAAGACAGTATAAATTGTAATCGAGTAAGAAGATGCCGATCAAGACATTATAAATTGTAATAAAGTAAAAAGATGTATGTCAAGACCGTATTAATTATAACTGAGTGAAAAGTAAAATATGACCTTATAAATTGTTACCAAAATGTAAAATATTAAGACATGGGAATAATGTAAAGGGATGATGATCTTGTTAGACGGTTATGTATGTCAGTTCCTTTGAAGAGTTTTTGATATAGGTAAGGAGGAGTTTTAGTCTTATTAATTTTATAAACCAAACAGGCCATATGTAGGTACTTTAAACCGTTCATCCAGGTTTAACCAATGGAAATTCCTAAAACAGTCCGAGATATGATCAAATTTACGTAAATTGTAAGAGAATCGAATACACGAACTTTGTAATTTTTGTAAAGAATGCCGATCTTGCTGACGTCGTAACGCAGGTCAGGAAACAACATCACCATAAGAGACAAATGAAAGAATTAAAGAGTCACACAGTTTTAGCTTGATATCAGTAGTAAGAATATCCTTGTTTATGTATAACAGTTTAAGTTTAAAATAGGACTTTTGAAGTAAATTATTTACATGACCTGAGAATCTTAGGTTTGAACCAAACACCAAACTGCACTCCTAGATTATGACAACTATTAGTAAAAGTTAAAAGAGAACCATTTAAATTAAGTACAAAATCATCGTTTTGTTGTAGCAGATTACTGTTTTTCCCAAATAACAATACTTGTGTTTTGTTTTCATTTAATTTAGGTGAGTGTGCCTGTGAGACTCTAATAATAACGTCAATATCTTTATTTAATTTTAATGCTGCTGTGAGAAAATCTTTAAGGAAAAATGACAAGTAGATCTGAGAATCATCAGCATACAAATGAAGAATGCAGTGCTTTAGAAAAGTAAAAGTATAACAATCAGAAGTATACATCAAATACAAGATAGGGGAGGTAAAATACGGCGGTTTACTGTTTATGGGTACTTACCCATTTTATCCAAAATAACAAAATATAAACCTTATTTTAAATTTATTTCAACAAAAATCACATTCCATATTTACTTATTTATCGTTGAAAACCGGAAGGCGTGTCGACGGCGAGCATTGGCGCGCGCGGACCCCCCGCGGGCCAATCGCACTTCCGGTCCAGAACGCATAATCCTGCCAGTTTGTAGGAATATCCTTTTTTGGTGGCCAGATCCTTAAATATTTACGGGTTTATGTCGACTCGAGTGTTCTGCTATGTTTGGCTCGGTGACTATGTTTGCTCGACCGCATCCGTTCAAAGATGAGTCTACCTAATATATGTACAGAGGTTAAAAAAAAAACAATGTACCTCTTAAATAAGACTAATAATTATTACCTAGCCTAGAAACATAGAGGTAATGCTGCTATATAGATTTGGCTATAGAAAAGGTAATACCAATCAAATACTAACGATAATATTATTTATAATATTATTAACTTATCAATTTTTCGATTTTTGTCCAAAAAGCGGTCAAATACCCGTGCTTTGGTAGCAGTTACCTACAGTCTTAAGTTAAAAAAAATTTAATTGATAAATTAACAAAAGCAAAAAACGAAATTTTGTCAAATTTGTCTCTATTTCTTTTTCTGCTCTTATTAGTAACTCCAACCTTTCTTAACTTAAAACTGTAACTGCTTAATAAACATGGATGGCGAGCCGCTTGCGCGACTCATATTAAACTGTGCTTTATCTACAAACATCCACACTTTTATATACAGGGTGTCTGGAAATGATAACTAAAAAATTTAGGGGATAATTTTAGACCGAAAACAAATGCTATCTCTTTCTATAACATTTTTACGAAAATTGATTATGAAAGGAGTTAAAGGGTGGTAAAGTTAAATTTTATTTGCAGTTTTAAAATACATACAGGGTGTTTCATTAAGGTCGAAGAGCGGCCATATCTCGGAAACTACTGGGCATAGAAACTCAGGAAAAGAAAAATGATAATAAAAGTGGCCATGAGAAAATTCTGGAAATAATTTTCAAGTTCCGCATTTTGCCGCAAGAGGGCGTAATTGAAAAGAAATTTTTTAAATTTTACATAACTCCGAAAATTCCACATTAAGGTTTATGTTTGATAACACCATTTTAAAGCTTGGACAATTATGCATCATTTTGGTCTTATGCTCATTGGCGTACCGACTTTAATAAGAGTGGGGGAATCTGTTGAAAGTGTAATCATTTAAATCGCTGTAACTTATAAACGACTTATCCGATTTTAGCAAACTAAAGACTGTTTGGAAGAGAAATGTATGCACTTTGACCAGTCGTATTTAGTTATCCATAATAGTTCTCAAAAAAAATGCTAGAGGGCGCAATTTCCAATAACAATACATTTTTTGATTTTACTCCGAAAAAATAAATCATACGGTATAATTATGATACCATAATCGAAAAGTAGGTGAAATTTGCTAGAAAAAATATTAAAACCGCAGCTTGATATCTTCGTTCGTTTCTGAGTTATTGCCAAACAATAATTTTTAACACAAATTGCGCCCTCTAGCAATTTTATTAGAAACTATCTTGTACCATTAGATACGACAATTAAAGGTTCTTCCAAACAAGCTTAAATTTAGTAAAATCGGATAAGTCGTTTAGAAGTTACAGCGGTTTTAATGTTTAAACTTTCAATAGCTTCTCCCACTCTTATCAAGTGAAACTGTAAACATTAAAATCGCTGTAACTTCTAAACGACTTAACCAATTTTACTAAATTTAAGCTTGTTTGGAAGAGAAAGGTAAGTACCTTTAATTGTCGTATCCAATGTACAAGATAGTTTCTAATAAAATTGCTAGAGGGCGCAATTTGTCTTAAAAATTATTGTTTTGGCAATAACTCAGAAACGAACGGAGATATCGAGCTGCGGTTTTAATATTTTTTCTAGCAAATTTCATCTCCTTCTCGATTATGGTATCATAATTATACCATATGATTTATTTTTTCGGAGTAAAATCAAAAAATGTATTGTTATTGGAAATTGCGCCCTCTTCCAAACAGTCTTTAGTTTGCTAAAATCGGATAAGTCGTTTATAAGTTACAGCGATTTAAATGATTACACTTTCCCCCACTCTTACTAAAGTCGGTACGCCAATGAGCATAAGACCAAAATGATGCATATTTGTTCAAGCTTTAAAATGGTGTTATCAAACATATACCTTAATGTGGAATTTTCGGTGTTATGTAAAATTTAAAAATTTACTTTTCAATTACGCCCTCTTGCGGCAAAATGCGGAACTTGAAAATTATTTCCAGAATTTTCTCATTGCCACTTTTATTATCATTTTTCTTTTCCTGAGTTTCTATGCCCAGTCGTTTCCGAGATATGGCCGCTCTTCGACCTTAATGAAACACCCTGTATGTTACTAGAACAATAAATTAAACATTCAAATCAATGATTCAAAGTAACGTCCTTTCTCTTCAATGTATAAATTAATTCTTCTTAAAAAATAAATTAATTAAATTAAAAAATAATAAATTAAAATGATTTCGTCTTCATCATATACAAGCAATGGTATTTTTATGTTTTTCTCGAAAACGGTTAGATTTATCGAAACAAAAGTAGTATACCTTTTTTATGTCGAAAGGTAACGAGAATAAAAATATTCAGTCAAAATGCGCATACAGTGTAGGACAAAAAAGTTGGGACCATTCAAATTAAAGTATAGGCTTCTATGTGGCGCCCTCTACAAAATGCGAAAAAACGGTGGGTAAATTTGTATTCCTCGTACCGAAAAAGCCCCATATACGAGATTTCGTCAAAATATTATGAGCATGGCAAAAGGTATTGCAAAAAAAAATGCACATAAAATTTAATAATCAATTTTCAAAAAAGTGTGAGTGGAAGAGATATAATTTATTTTCAGTTTAGAATTATTCCTTAAACTTTTTGTTCTTCATTTCCGGACACCCTGTACGTATGCCCCGAATTTTAAATTCTGACGTAAGAAAACACCATTTTTACCTTATTTTATATCAGCTGATGCAGGACGCTTTAATTGAGGTCAAGGCGTGCTATTTTTTAAATAGGTAACGAAAATTGCAGACCATCTTTAAAATTAAAAATACGAATACAAATTGCGCAGTTATATTTTCCCCTATTTTTAGTTCAACTAAAATGTAGAGATCCGAAATAATAAACCATATCGTCTAACATTTTCGTTCAAAAGGTTTATATAACTTTAGAAATTGAAATAAAAAAATAGCCCATTTTGTCCTTTTTTTGACAGCGCAAATTTTAATAATGCAATCGAGATCTCGGATCAAGGCCTTCTGGGATTAAGTAGGAGTGAGTGAATTAAGTAACTATAAAGATCCGACCCGGCATGCGTTGCTAAACTTACGCGGGCGTGCGCACAACAACTCACTACAATTTCATCGCAACCGTACCAATGGCCTAGGAACGCATACCGACGGGATATACAAACTAGAGAGTTTTCGTTGTATTGGCAAATTCAAACGGTTAACCATAACGAATACGAATACGAAGCCGCTATTTGACAGATCGTAAAAATAGTTTTCGTTTAATCCGCTTAACGTTAAGTCGAATTCGACTGTAAACATAACAAATATAACATAACCTATCTTTAATGGGTTGTGTTCATATTTTCATATAAATTTTGTGCTACCTTTTTTGCTTGGTTTTAATTTCCTAGTACCCAAAATTCTAAAACATCATGATAGACGAAAGGTTGCTTTTATTGGACTCTTGGAGGTGCTTGATCGCCAGGACATTCAATATCGAGCACAGTTGTATGGAAATTTCAATTTAGAAAACTATAATAATGCTAAATGCAAACTTTATTTCCGATTTGGTCATTGAAAATGGTCATTACGCATGCGTTTCATTTTCGCTATGGCTTTGTCTTCCGTCCGTTAGCTTCCGCCACTTATCCGTAACGATAACGATAAATGACAGCTCAAATGTCAAAGTTGTCAAATCCCGGCTATCGGAATCACTTTTAAAAGACAACGAAAACTGTCTACAGGGTGTCCGGAGACCTGTTAACCATATATTCCTTGAGCAAAAACAATATGACCTTTAAATGCCTTTTTCATTTTTGACCCTAATGTTCGATATACAGTGCCTCAAATTTTGAAATTAAAAACAATTTTTTTAAAATTATTTGAGTATTTAATAAGATATTAATTTCAAATTTGGTACATTGCTTTAACATAAGGAGCTACATCTTTTGAGAAAAACAAAACAAAAACCAATTGTCAAATATTCAAAATAGGGGGTCCAGTACCCGCTGACCCCCCCCCCCCCCCATTTTTAGTACGCGCGCCAGTGACTTCCGAACTATATTTTTTAGGTAATCATTTGTTTTTGATTACTTTCTCTCTACAGCGAGTCTTCGGAAGTTCTTACCAAATGGGAAACTTTTTTATTATTAATTTTACGAAAAAAAATTATTCTTTATAGAAAGCTCTGCATGGTCTAAAACCTAAAATGCAATCATCAAATATCGAAATTTTCCAGTCATATACGAGGTTTGTCAAAAAATGTGAATTTTTCCCAAGAGTAAAGTACCTTTATTTTTGACATTATCAAAAATTGTTATTAAAAAAAGTTGATCAGAACTAAAAACCACGTCTAAATATGCAATAACACGCATTAAATTAATTAAATAAATAATAATAAATCAATAAAATAATTTTTCAACATAAATGCGTATAATTGCACATTTAGCCGTAGTTTTTAGTTCTAATCAACTTTTTTTAATAATAATTTTTGATAATGTCAAAAATAAAGGTACTTTACTCTTGGGAAAAATTCACATTCTTGGGAAAAATTCACATTTTTTGACAAACCTCGTATATGACTGGGAAATTTCGGTATTTGATGGTTGCATTTTAGGTTTTAGACCATGCAGAGCTTTTTATAAAGAATTATAAAGAAAAAAGGGGAACGGGGTGGCCATTCAACAGGAGCATCTTGGCTCCAATCAATCCCGCGATAAGGAATGATTTGGTGTAAGTAGTTCCTAACATTTCTAGCAAAATGCGAGAGAGCACCGTCTAGTTGAAAAGAAATATTTTGTCTAATTTTTTTTAATCATTATAGAGGCAAATCATCAAGTAAATCGGGCAGTGTGTTTTGAAGAAACAGTCAAAATGAATGGCCAGTCTAATTTTCTGATAAAATTACTGTGATGCGGGGGATTTAAATAATAAAGACTTTATTATATTTAAATATTCGAGCAGTTTAACAAAAGAACAACCCATAAATATGGTAAATAATTTGGTTTTAGAATATTTTAAGACCAGGGAACATTATTTCTCGAAGAATGTGCTTTAAATAACCTAAAAATGAAGCAACAAATTGTAATGCGTAATGCGAGCTAAATGACTTATTAATGTGAATCAATAACATTCGCCGTTTGAAAAATCAATATTGTAAAAAACGTTTTATTGGATAATATTATTATGTAAATGCAATAATACTGGTTTTTTATTGTAAAATAACCATAGACTTCTAATAGAATAGACTAAGTCATTCATTCATGAATAGACTGTTTGTTTGCAACAAACTTTCGTACACGTGTGAAACTAAGACAGAAGAGAGAGAGCGCGTTAAATTTCCGACTTCGTACGGAATTGTAATGGCTCAAGGATTCGAAGCGATTAGTCAACACCAGCGGCGTAGGGCGTGGTAAGGATTTTTAATACAGTTATTAAGTAATAATTAAAAAAGTTTAAAGTATTAATAAATTTTTACTTTAGTGAATATTAAAAAAAAACCTATAGGCTGTGAATGCATAATAACACCAGCGGATGAAAAGTCTAACTTTTCACACGCTCATAGAAAAAATCTTGTACTTTTCACACGCTCGTAGAAAATTTTTTGTATGATATACGTAAGAAAATATCTCGTTTAATTAAGGCACTCATATGAATTGCAAAACTCGCTTCGCTCGTTCCGCAAATTCTCATATGCGGCACTTAAACGACTTATTTTCACACTTATATCATAAATAACTATTTTGCCATGGATAGAACGAATTTTTTTTGACCGTGTGTAATTGTTTATACCATACCGGGTGTTTCTCAAAAGACGTTCACCCCTATAACTTTTTTTATATTTATAGATATTAAAATGAAATTTTGAGATTATGCATAAGAGATATGAGTCTGCATTTATTGGCATAATTTTCAATTTGTTAGCACTTCCGGTTTGTTCGGGTTTGTCGCCCTCTCTTTACTAAAGAAATATAAAGGCGGCTTTTAAAAAAAATGGAATGGTTTTGAAAAGCAATATGGTTTTAATTTAAAGTTTTAATGTCATTAGTTTATAGAACATACAATACATACAATCTTGCGGCTTCAGAAGTATTTTTTTGGTCACTCCAAAAATTGGGAACATATCAATTAACCATTTTATCGGATTTACAATGTAAGTTTAGTGAACGAATGACATTACAATTTTAATTTAAAATCATTCCATTGTTTTTCAAAGCCGCCTTAATATTTCTTTAGAAAAGCAAGCAATAATGCATAACGCTTTTAAATTTGCGATTGGGACTTAAGACACATTTTTTCGTGTCAATTTTAAAATAGCATAGGAGTGTATGGTATCAAATTGTTGGAAAAAATGCTCGTTTTAAATAATATCCTAGTGAATCACCATCGTTCCATTTGAAAAAATGGAGTAAACGTCAAGAAAACAAAATTTAATTTAATAAACGCTTGTGAAACTTAGAAAGTCAATTATTATGACATAATTACATATCGCGCTACACCGCGATATGTTATACGGCGCTTCGGTGAAAATAATGTATGTATGTTGTCGGCGTCGTCGTAGTCGTCGTCGTCGTGGCTTTTGCTATTTTCACATTTGCGATTTTTTTTCTCGGAAACTGCTAAAGTGGGACGATTGAAACGTTTTGGGTTTAGAGAGGAATAGTGGGGGTACGTTGTGTGAAAATTTCGAATATACAGGGTGTACCGGAAAAAAGTTATTAAACGTCAAAGTCGAAAAAAGTCGGGGTTCACGCGGCCCACACCGTGGTCCCAGGAATGAACTTAATCGATTGAAACTTTTTGGACGTGTAGAGGACCGCGAGTTACAGAATCCTATTGTTTGTGAGCACGATCGAGAGATTGGAAGTAATTTTTTTGATTTTTTTAAAGTCAAAAGTTGGTCGAAAATGGTACCTCTTGGATCGCTAATAAGTCGAATTCGGTGCATCCAATCGACATGCGGTTTGGATAATCGGTTAGGCCATCTCAAAATCTACCTTTTTCCAATATATCGTTCTATACCTAACTGGAATGGAAATTGCCGAAAATTGTAAGAAAGTGGAAATCATAAAGTTAGGCCCGATTTTTTCACGGTTTTTATTTTTTTTCGTACTGAAAACGACTTTTGATCGAAACGTTGTAAACTTTAGCGGATAGAGCTCGTCAAATTGTATTTAAGAGCTATTTTTTCCTTTCTTTATCTTTAATACGGAAAAAACGGCAGCTTTTTTTTTACTATATCGACTGTAGCTTATTCAATTTTTAACAAAACCGTTTTATTTTTTTCTCAAAAAATGCGCTGATTACTTCGCAACACCTCTACATATTCAAAATCATTAAAATATATTCGCAAAATTGAGAAAAGTCGCTTTTTTGGGTGCGAAAACAGGCAATCTTTACAAATTCTAACACCATTCACTTTTGACTTAGAGTGCCTTGATATTGATGTTTCTAAATTAATTATTAATTCTAAAAATCCGGCTGTCAAAAATGGCGAAAAATGGGTGTTTTCAGCGTGACTTGCTAGAATAATAAGAACATTTCCAGATTTTAAATCGGGTGGAATATCTACCTTGAACCTTCTTCTAATTTTACTGACCAAAATATTTGCCCAAAATGTTTCAGAAATGGTTGTAATCTCGATTTTAAAGATGGCGTTTCGACATTGATAATCCGTCGCCACGTGGTAGAAGGTTATTCGACACTTCGATATTCGCGAATTTTTTTTTCGGAAACGGTTAGAGCAAAACGATTCAAACTGTCTGGACGTAGAGAGGAATAGTCGGGGCACGTTCTGGGAACAATTTCAAATATACAGGGTGTACCGGAAAAAAGTTATTAAAGTCAAAGTTAAAAAATATGTTTTTTTTCGTTGTACTTTGTTATCTAGGTACTGAATTTTTTTTAAATTTGGGATTCTTACAGCTATAACCGTCGCTACGAAAAAGCTGAAAAAAAATTGACACTTACCTGTCAAACTCTGACAGCTGTCGTATAGAACTTTGTTATTTAGGTACTGAATTTTTCTAAAATTTTGAATTCTTACAGCTATAATCCTAGATACAAGAAAAGCCCAAAAAAAACTTGCAATTTACCTGTCAAAATGACAGCTGTCGTATATAACTTTGTTATTTAGGAACTGAAAAATTTTTCATTAAGGATTCTTACAGCTATAAATCTCGCTACGAAAAATTAAAAAAAAAAATTTAAACTTACCTGTCAAAATTTGACAGCTGTCGTATAGAACTTTGTTATTTAACTACCGAATTTTTTTTAAATTTTGGATTCTTACAGCTTTAATCCTAGATACAAGAAAAGCTTAAAAAAAAGTGACATTTACCTGTCAAAATGACAGCTGTCGTATAGAAGTTTGTTATTTAGGATCTGAAAAATTTTTTACTTTAGGATTTTTACAGCGATAACCCTCGCTACGAAAAGGATAAAAAAAACTGACTCCTACCTGTCAAAATTTGACAGCTATCGTATAAAACATTCTTATTTAGGTACCTGAAAATTTTTTAATTTCGAATTCTTACAGCTATAACTCTGGCTACGAAAAAGCTAAAAAAAATGACACTTACCTGTCAAAGTGACAGCTCTCGTATATTAAACTAACGAACTAGAACAGTGCCGTGCCCGAAGGGCTCGGCACAATAATATTTCTACAAATTTATTAGCTGATAACTGATAGCTTCCATGTAAGAATAATTTTTTGCTTACGTTTTAATCAATTGAATACTTACATATTTTTATAGAGCAAATATGGAAAGTATATCCCATATTGCACAAAGGTGTGCGAGTTTAAAGAGCACCTATACGGCGCCGTCTCAGAAAACTACCTATCTATACGAGAAAACGGAAATTTTGCACCATAGTGTAGTTTTGGTCAGTTGTTATAATGACAATTTGGCGATATGTTTTCCCTTCACGTTCCGCAGGAAGGTGAGGCAAAAAAAGCAATAGTAAATAGAAAAAAAGAAAAGAAAAGTATTTTTTTATTGTAAATTTTTGTAAATCTTTTTAGTACTAATATTAGATGCACTCTCGGCTGACGATTAGCGATATGTACCCAGTCTAGTTTTAATTTTCATATACTATATACTTAACTATAAATTAACAAATTAAATTAATTGGTGGCATTCTATATTGAAAATAAAAAATAAACATAAAAATGTCATAACACGTCAAAAAATGACAAGTGAGGTGTCATTTCACTCATAATCTTATGCTGAACCCAAATAATTAAAAATATACACTAGGTCCCATTTAAAATATCAAAGTCAAGGTCACTTCCGGCCAAACCGGAAGTGCTAACAAATTGAAACTTAATGCAATAAATGCAGACTCATCTCTTAGGCATAATCTCAAAATTTCATTTTAATATCTTTAAATATAAAAAAGTTATATGGGTGAACGTCTTTTGAGAAACACCTGGTATATCCAATCCATATCAGTATTATATAGATATAATTTGGAAACAGCGCACACAACAGTCTGATTCTATTCTACCTAAGATAGTCCACGTGGACTTGACATATCTGTCATCAATTTTTTTTTAGTTTTTTTGCCTGTCTCAACTAAGATCGTATACACTTTTCAAATTGTTAGAAAAAAAATGCTCGTTTTAAATATATCCTAGGGAACTACCATCGTTCCATTTAGAAAAATGGAGTAAACGTCAAGAAAACAAACTTTCCTTTTTTAAACGCTTGTGAAACTTAAAAAGTCAATTATTATGACATAATTTTAATATACTACTTGACTATAAATTAATAGATTTAATTAATTTGGAGCACTTTAAATGGAAAATAAAAAATAAACCTAAAAATGTTATAACACGTCAAAAAATGACAAGCGAGAGGTGTCATTTCACTCATAATGTTATGCTGAACCCAAATAAGTAAAAATATAAAAGATGTCCCATTTAAAATATCAAAGTCAAGGTCACTTCCGGTCAAACCAGAAGTGCTAATAAATTGAAATATATGCCAATAAATGCAGACTCGTCTCTTATGCATAATCTCAAAATTTCATTTTAATATCTTTAAATACAGAAAAGTTATAGGGGTGAACGTCTTTTGAGAAACACCCGGTATAGTGTTTTGTGTACTTAAGTTTTATTTTGTCCTTTATTTATTGTTACTTATATTGGTTAACAAACTTGAACTAAAAATTCTTTAACCTATATTCCGAGGACGTTTATGAAATACGAGATTATGAGAATAACAACAGGAGATTTGGACAGGTTATAAAACAATTTATTATTCTTAACATGTTTTATTAAATGTTACAATACAAATAATTTTTACATAAAAATTGAGATACATATTGAACAATAGCTTATGTATGCAGTTTTAAACACAATATTACAATTAATTAAAAATGTAAAAAATAAAAACAATTCGGTAAGTTTTAACTTTTAATGTTATTTTTTTTATTGATACCCTATTTCGCTTATTTAAAGTACGCTTCAGCGTGTTTAAATCCCACTTTCAAAAACGCGCGTGTTTTAAAGTTGCCATGGCAACATCAACAACGTGAAGTCTAAATATGTCAACTTTTTAATTATTGATTTGACAGAATTACCTTTTAATGTCAAATAAAATATTTTTTAAGCAATACACAACCAATGTCAACGGTGACAACAATGAATCTTATGTGACAGATTGGAAGTTATTTTTTGTTCTCCTCATTTTCATGACAACGACAGGTATACCACATCGCGAATTCGACCATTTCACTTACTTACGAAGTTATTATTTCCATTTTTTGTAATATAAATACCAATAAGTGTACCAATAAAAAAAAATAATGTAAAGTATTCGTGGATAACTGGTATTTAAAACACTTGCGCTATTTCAACTTATTATTGCAAAATCGCGCGTGTTTTAAATACCTTAATATCCACTTATACTTTAATATACTATAAAAATACCTAGCATTTTCATATTATGTTTCGCTGCAGGTATTAGCTCTTGTAACGACAATTTCATAATCAAATTATTTACTTAATATGGATATTATAGCAGCTAATCATTTATTTGTACTATTTAATTACACTTTTATAGTTTAGGCGAAAGCATATAAATTTAATATATTTTTTATATAATATGTACCAGTAAACGTCCGCATCATATGGGATTTTTTTTATTAATAACCTTATTCGAAATTTGACTTTGGCATCAAGTTCTGCTTCGATCGAGATGAAAATTAAGCAAAAAAATAGTAGTCACGTGATTCGCATTATCTGTCAAATTTTAATTTTTTCCAAAAAATAATCCAAAGTAGGGTTATTTCTGAAAATATCGAAAAAAGTTATTAGAAAAAGTATTTTTAAATGCAGTTTCTAGCCCACATGCAAAATTTCAGCTGCATAAGATAATTTTGATCCACCACTAAAATTTATTTTCCACCTAATGAACACTTTACTGATTAGACTATGTTCTTTTTTGTCTTAATATTAAGGTGTATTACTTTCAGACACAAACTACGTTTTCAAAAATACTTATTTTATGAATTTACCTTATACAGGGTCAAAAATAAAACTTTGCATCACATATGCGACCAAATTTTAATAGCGCAATTTTGATTTTGTAGAAAACACACATTTAATATGGCGCTACTTTAAAGAAAATGTATCTGAGATAAAGTATTGTCAAAACTAAAAAGTTTTATGTAGGTTGCGCTGAGTCTTATTTTGCAAAAGTGGTACAATTTACAAAATATGGGTAAAAAATCAAAATTATCTTATGCAGCTAAAATTTTGCATGTGGGCTAGAAACTGCATTTAAAAAAACCTTTTCTAATAACTTTTTTCGATAATTTCAGAAATAACCCCACTTTTGAATTATTTTTTGGAAAAAGTTAAAATTTGACAGGTAATGCGAATCACGTGACTACTATTTTTTGCTTAATTTTCATTTCGATCGAAGCAGAACTTGATGCCAAAGTCAATTTTCGAATAAAGTTATTAATAAAAAAATCCCATATGATGCGGACTTTACTGGTCACACTGTAGAAAACTATAAAAGAAATTACAAATAGGATCAACATAGGTAACAAAAAGTGTGTAAAAATTGGTAATATCAACTGCCTAGAAGTACAAGTGCTACAACACAAAACAAATAGATTCTTTGTCAATTGAAAAAAAAATACTATTTTAAGGGTCCACCATCGATTTAAGGTAATTTCCGTTCAATACCCTTTACTTGAGACTAAAGCTACCAAATTTATTTTAAGACTAGAGGTAGCGGGTTCCCGCGGGGTCGCTCGCCCGCCCATATATTGGCATTGTTTACCACGTTGCAACGCATACACGTCGTTGTAACGCGATAAAGAATGACTAAATGCTCTTTACCGTCAAAACAGTAGGTTTATTATTCTTAATGAGCCTAATGAATAAAAAATAGGCAATTACTTGAAGCAATTACTTTTTAGTAAAAGCAATTGCTTGACTAGCAAATGCTATAAGTAAAAGCAATTGCTAGATCTGGATATGAATAAAATTTTGAAGCAATTGCTGTTTTTCTTACACCTCTGTAGCAAATGCTTATTCAACACAAGTTCAGACGTGGCTCATCCAGTTGTTCAGATTATAGATTTCATGTTCAGTTTGGTGCCTAATTTGCAAAAGAGTTGACGTAAATACAACAACGTTGGTTTATTTATTTAGTACAATAGTAATCTGTTACGTTTTTGTGGAAAATAGGAAAGTTATATTTGTGATATGGCAGATTTCAGTGAAAATGAGGAAAGTAATGAAGAAATTAAAGACAAGCAATTGATATTCGTTCACAAATTGAAGGAACATAAATAAATTTCTCTGACCACAACCGTTTAGCTTCCACAACAGCTTCAGCACTTCTAGGAAATTTAATAAAAATATTGGATTTCCCCAAAACTGCATCCATTACAGAAGTGTATGTCTTACAGACAGTAGTTTGGTAAACACCGAGTTCTTCACCTACAGAATTTTAAAAGCTCGGATCCGACAAGTTCCGCAGAAACACTTTAATCTTATTTAAAGACGACAGTGCACCCCCTCGCCTTTTACCAGTATCAGTCAAAAAATAATTTGCCAACCACTCAACATTTTCGCAGTCAAATCGATATAACTTTCTGAAATCATCATATCTGCAATTTTTACGTACACTGCAAATTTTTCTTTTACGGACGTTCATAATAGATTCAGCCATAATTGAAGACACAAATTAAGAGCAACGCACGTGTATGCCGCGAAGAACTAAGTTGACTGCTACCAAGCAAATGATGCAGGGGTCGACCTACCTTAAAAAGTTGAAAGCGATCGCTACACTAGAAAAAGCAATTCCTTAATTTATTCATCAAATTTTAACCAAACGATAGCGATCGCTTCTATTTTTTAAGAAGAAGCATTGACTAGAAGCCATTCCTGCACTTTTAAGCGATTGCTGGACGCAAAAGCAATTACTTTTTATTCATTGGTTTTCAAGAAATTACTTCGATTTTATAAGGAAAAGCTACATTTTCATTCATTAGGCTCATTAGGTAATTGCCATTTGCTTCTTTTAAACAGCAAAGCAAAGTAAACATCTTTGCTTAGCTAAAATGTTAAAGGAACGCTTCGCGAACAACTTCGTATAGTTCGTATGGGAAATAGAGAGGGGCATACTTAATCGCGACAATGGGGGAGAAAAAAATCTTTGCTGCGCTAAGTTATAAAGTTTCTAAAAGGAGTGCTCAACTTAGCCGTTGGCTTCGCTTTGCTGTTTAAAAGTTACTGAAAGGAACTCAGTCCTTATATTTGCCTTTTGGTAATAGAAAATCTTTTAGTTAGATAACATAATTATTTTTTGAGAGCTCTTTGTTTTTTTCGGAACTCTGCAGCACTGCAGTGCTTATGCACCAGCTGCCACTGCAATTTTGACATTAGAATGATAAAAAAAACGTTAGGTTATTGTGAAAATAGTAAGTGTTGTAAGAACATTAATTGACTGAATGTTAAGAACAAAATAATAATTTGTTTTATGTCGTTTTGTAACAGCATATCATGTAAACGGTTATTTTATCAGAACCACAATTTTGCTAACGAATATTATAAAAAAAATTGGATTCACATTTCCAGTCTCTATTAACTCCAACATAAAAACATTCTTTCTCTCCTTTACAATCATCTTAACAATTTAATCACAGCGAGGCAAAATCTTTGCTATACGAACATTTTAAAATGTTACAAGACAATATTTTACATACACGGTTCCACAAAATAATATGAGTTTCAAACTACGTACTACAGAATTATTTAGCTTTTAGCTTTAAAGTATAAATACAATTATTTTAAAATTAAAATATGTATCAAAAAGTATTTCACCGACAAAATATCAATGAATAAATATGTATAAAATACAGGGTGTTCGGAAAGTATGAAAATTTAGAACGTTTGATGACATACTCCTGACGTCAAAATAGGTTACTCGCTCTTCTTAAATCGACTAATTTTCACATTAACAGCCGTATTCACCAAATGAGTCTAAATTTAAAACCGTCCTAAATTGACAGTTCTAGGTTAAAAATTACAACTGTTAGAATACGTGAACTAAGCCCTGTGTGGCAAATATATTTTTGATTTTAATTTGAAGAAATAGTCCATGCTTAAAGTGGAGTTGAAAGTATAGGAACGAAAGAAAAAACTCAAAGTCTTCCTCCACAAAGTTTAATAATAAAATTATTTAGGAAAAGTCTCTACATGTTTCGAACGTAGTGACGTTCATCATCAGGAGACAGAAATAAAACTTACTGCTGATGGTTTTAGCAGGAGAGAAAATGGTGTCGAACCTTAATGGAGCTTTTATGGAATTACAAATTTGATATGCAAATCAAACATAATATTATGAAGAAATTGATGAAATTTAAAAACATACTGAGTATGTGAGAAGTCAGTAACTAAGGTCTAAACCAACCAAATAAACTGGGGGGAAAGAAAAATTTTTTTTTAAAAAGGTGTCGAAGAATATTTAAAAAAAATTCTTTAAAAAAGCATAATTAGGTAGGAAATTGTCATTGTGAGGACAAAATTCACTAGAATTACATGTAGGTAATGAAAGTTATATTCAAAAAATTTTGTTTAGTGGGGTACTGAGTTTTGAAACCTCATTCCATAAAAGCTCCATTAAGGTTCGACACCATTTTCTCTCCTGCTAAAACCATCAGCACTAAGTTTTATTTCTGTCTCCTGATGATGAACGTCACTACGTTCGAAACATGTAGAGACTTTTCCTAAATAATTTTATTATTAAACTTTGTGGAGGAAGACTTTGAGTTTTTTCTTTCGTTCCTATTTTTGATTTTAATTTTAATTGCCAATCCCATTCTAAACCGTCGCAACTCAAAAAAGATAAAATTTTACAGATGCAAAAAAATTTTTTTATAATTTTTTAAGCCCTATTATTTTCGTTTTGACAAAAATGCTTTTTTGAAACTTTTTTGAAATTTTGGTATACATTTTTAACACGCTTTTATTAGCCTCACCTGTACAGAATGTATGTTTGTTTGTAACCGTAAACGTTTTTTTTATTTCTTGCGAATAACTCCATTATTGTAAGTTTGAGAGAAAAATGTTATATAACTATATTTATGGAACGTTCGAAGACGCGTCTTTTTTATTTTAAAAATCTATTATCAGTTTCGAGATAAAAGGCAAAACATAGAAATCATATTTTGGCCGATATTTCGAAAACCGGAAGAGATACGAAAAAATAATAACAAGCCGAGATGTAGATTTCTTCGGGATACAACTTTTTAGAATGGCAATTTATAAATATTACGAAATTTTCCTGAAATATGTATGGAAAATGTCGAAAAATTAAAATTTTTAAAAAATCGTTTTTTTCTTATAATTCGGCATAGACGATCGGGTTTGTATGTAACCGACTTCTTTGAACCCGATTTTGACCCACTTAAAACGGTTAGATTTAATTTAAATTTTGTAGACTTATCAAGAACCGCTGACAATAATCTACTAATATTGCTCAATCTACTTAAAATTTTTTTTTCTTAACAATAACTCCAACTAAAAAATAAATATAGTTTAAAAAAACTAAAAAACACGCTTTAATAATTAATCAAACTAAAAAGCGGAAAATAAATATAGTTTAAAATAATTCTTGAAATTCTTAATATAGGCAGAAAATAATAATGAACGATAAACATTAGTATTATTGTGAAAAAAGCGTGGGGCGCTTTGTGGTATATTTTTCGTATATCGAGCACCCCACGCTTTTTTCACAATAATACAAATGCTTATTGTTCATTATTATTTTCTGCCTATATTAAGAATTTCAAGAATTTATAATATTATTGATTAATTATTAATTAAGCGTGTTTTTAGTTTTTTAAACTACATTTATTTTATTAGACTACAGGGTTTTGTAAACATATAAAGTAGGAAAAGCGATATGTCGTATTAAAACACAACTGGAAGACTATAAGATATAAATATGATGATGGACTTAATTTAAAACTGTTTAGTGAATATGGATGTAAGAGTAGTTTGTCATAAGCCGTTCCGGACACACTGTATATTAAATTAAACTTAATTACGTATAAAAACAAACAATAAATAACAGGAAGATTTTTAACCTCCCACTTTTTTTTCAGTGATTTACTAGTAGATAAACAAAAGTTTTAAAGCAAAATAAAATTATTTTGATATAACTTAGTTGACTAAAGTACAAAAATTTAATAGGTATCGAACTGTTAGACTGGAACAGAATTTAAAGAATTTTCAGAACTATTTGTAGGCGGCGTTTCTAAAGATGCTATTTTCTGCTGTAGGGTATGTACCTGTAAAAATAAAACGTAAGAATTACTGGGGAAATAGTTTTCTTCCAAAGTTTAAAACGATGAATCTGAGAAATGTCCACAAATTTGCTCAAAACGTACTTGTGCTGTATGTTTTTCTGCCATTGTCAGTATCTGATGTTCCATCTTCTTAAATTTGGCTTGGAATTTTTTATTGTTTCTATCTACGGTGTCTGCTAAAATACTAGAACAAAATAAAACATTATTAAAACAGAACATCCCATAAATATTAACAACGGTACCTATGTTTATTAGGAGACTCTAAGCATTTTTTATATACATTTTTTGAACGCAATACCCAGCGGCCAGTCTACCAAGGGAGTAGTTGTTTTATGTTTACGTGCACCTGAACTACTCTAAAGACTTAACTATTTCATTACCTGTTCGTATGGTTTAAATCTTGCACAATTTCCCTGCCTTCGAGAAGCCTTGCCTCGGCGTTCTTCGTAACTTGCTCCAAAGTCGAAACTAACTCTTGTAACCTAACTTTCAGTCTTGCCTCTCTTGCCAGGGCTTGCATCAATTCAAGCTCCACTCCCTGAGCGTGTTCCGCATCGGAATAACCTCTTTCCTACAAATAAAGTCAAAGGATAGATTCCAATGTCACATTTAGCTGCTCTTGTTGCAATAGAGCGTTTCTTTATTCCAAATGGAGCGAACAGAACTGATTTATCGCAGTTTCATTATTATATTTGAGATCGTCCGGAGAAAATATTTCGGTTTCAGGATTTAACATGAGAGTTTTTAGATATATCAAATGTCAAACAACTGTGTTTTCATTTTTTTTTAAGAGCGAACACTAATAGCGTGAGCACTTTCGTTTTTAAATAAATATTTCGTTACTTCTTCGTTTTATCCAAAATTCGGCCAAATTCCCTTCTTTGGAGTACAATTTCAAGTACCTAGAGTTTTTTGTTAAAAAAAAAGTTGGATTTATAAATTAATAAAAGCAGAAAAATAAATATGCGCAAATTTCGTTTAATGCTGGTATCAATTAATTTTGTTTTAACTACTGCTACTCAAACACGGATATGTGGTCGCTTCTTGGAGGAAACGAAAAATAAACGAACTATTTATAAGAAAATGAAATGGCACTAGTGTTTATTCTTCACGGATTTGCATTATTTGGTTATGCCGTTTAACACGTGCTGGACAGTATGAATGCGGGTTATCAGGTAGATGCGGTTTATACTGACTTCAGTAAGGCATTTGACAAAATTGACCACAACATTTTGAGACATAAACTTGCTGACATCGGTATTCATGGGAGTCTGCTTCGATGACTGTCTTCTTATGTGAGCAACAGAACCCAAGCTGTTAAAATTGGCATGTTTTCATCAGCTCCTACTGAGGTCAGTTCTGGAGTGCCTCAAGGGTCTCATCTAGGGCCTCTTTCATTTAATATTTACATAAATGATATTTTCAGCTGCTTTAAATTTTGTTATTTTTTAATGTACGCAGATGACTTAAACGTTTTTCATGAGGTCACTAATCACTTAAATGCTTTGCTCATCCAACAGGACCTAAATAATCTTTTTTCGTACTGCCAGCGTAACGGTCTTAATCTTAAAAAATACTACACTATTACGTTTTCCAGAAATATAAATAAAATTTTATCAAATTATACTATCAACAATATACCACTAACAAGGGTCTCTATCGTGAAAGACATAGGTATTTGTTTTGACTGTAAAATGTTATTTGATCACCATATCCAGCAAATTACCACCAAAACTAAAAAATCACTTGGTTTCATTATTAGAACCTGTAGGATTTTTAAACAAATAGAATCTATTCGTACATTATACATGTCATGTTAATAGTGTACTTTCATTTGGATCGGTAATTTGGAATCCTCAATATGATGTACATATATACCAGTAAAATTGAGAAAGTACAAGAAAAATTTATAAAATACCTATGCTATCAATTTTATTTAAACGACAACTTTACCTCAATGAAACGAAATCTAAAGTTACTATTACTTGAGGATAGAAGGCAAATGTACGACATAAAATTTTCCCACAAAATTCTCAACAACATGATCGATTCCACGCCAATTATTAATTTATTAAATATAAACGTCCCATTCTATAACATGCGAAACAAGATTTTTTTCCATATACAACCCAGTTCAACAAATTATCACTCCAACTCGCCTCTAAATCGTTGCTGTAAATCGTATAATACGCTTTCAAATTTGGTTCAACTGGATATCTGTTTTCTTTCCCTGATGGCCCTAACCAGTGCACTGTATAATAACACTGATCTGTTGATATTTTGTTTAATATTTAAATTAAAAACATATTTTTATATATCTTTATTTTTTTTATGTAAGTAAAACTGCTATAATGTTAGAACTATATACTTCTTATTTAGTGAATACTGTTCCTGGATGGGTTCGTCCCGTTTGTATTCCTTAATGTAAAATAAAAAAAAAATCATTGTTATTAATGGTTGGTGTTGGCAAAGCAAATTATAATTTATATTAATTAAATTACATGTATCATGTCAGCAGCAATACCTAATCAATGTAAATTATGCACATGTCCTAAACACCATATCACCGAACAAAGGGTTCAGTCATAAGGGTTTGTTTTTCTATGGGTATTTCTGGTTGCCCAGGTTGGATAACATGAAAATCCTTTATAGGTTTATGAGTCTAGTACTATCGAAATTTATTCTCATTAAACCTGTAAATCGTATTTTATTCCGCGTATTTTTTTCAAAATATTTCGTCTTCCTCTTCATCGTCAATTACTAATTGACGCGTGACGAAAACAAAAATAATGCTATTCTCTGTCCAATCTTATTGAAAATAGGAAAAAACAAAGTAAAAATCACACACAACACACAACATATAGATGTTTCAAGATCGATAATAAGTATAGGTAGGGAAATATGATTGCACATTCCCACCTACAAAAATCTTTATGGTCAAAACCTAACCTTATTCTGGGTAGCTAAAGCCAACAGTGCTTCGGTGTCCTTAAGCTGCCCTTGAAGGTTTTTTAAAGTTGCCGATTGCGCCCTCTGCTGTCCCTCGACGTACTTAAGTTTAATTTCAAGGGCGTTCTTGTCCTTTTCCAAGATAAACAGTTTCGACAGAAGTTCAGCCTTGTCCTCTCTAAGACCCATAAGCTCCTGAAAAAAAAAAACAATTATAATTCTGATATAATTGGCTAGAATTTTGTAAGTCACATAATTTAAAGCTTAATCCGTCAAAAACAGTGTTTGATAATATGATCTTCGCGACATCTGACCCCAAAAGTGAACAAATAAAGACCGACTTTCATATGACAATTGATAATATTGCAATTGGTAATGGACAATAAGTTACGATTTAGGGAACACATTTCAAACGTAATTAAAAAATCAAACTGTACTTTAAAATTACTATATGCTAACAATCGTATTTTAAATTTGAATTTTAAGAAACTGCTTTGTGAATCCCTGGTTTTTTCACTATTTAACTATACCAATGTGGTTTTTTTCCCTGCATTGACGACATTACAAAAAATAGAATTCAAAGAGTTCAAAATACCTGTGTAAGATTTGTTTTTAATCTAAGAAAATACGATAGTCTCAGCAAGCTTAAGAACTTTAGAGTGGTTATCGATGTCTAATATTTGGGAGGTTCACTTGCTCGGCTTAACGCACAATATTGTATCGAGGAGTAAATCTTTTTATCTTAAGAATAAACTAATTCGAAGAGCTGATCTCCATGATGTTGCGATAAGAGACCACCTCCGTCAGCAACTTCAACTTCCTCGGTTTTACAGCTATTATTAGACGCTCATTTTCTTTTAATGCCATAAAATTATATAACAGAGTAGATATTGAGCCTAATGAATAAAAATTAAGCAATTACTTTTTAGTAAAAGCAATTGCTTGACTAGCAAATGTTTTAAGTAAAAGCTAGCAAATGTTTTAAGTAGAAGCAATTGCTAGATCTGGATATGAATAAAATTTTGAAGCAATTGCTGTTTTTCTTACACCTCTGTAGCAAATGCTTATTCAATACAAGTTTAGACATGGCTTATCCATTTGCTCAGATTATAGATTTCATGTTCAGTTCGGTGCCTAATTTGCAAAAGAGTTGACGTAAATACAACAACGTTGGTCTATTTATTTAGTACGATAGTAATCTGTTACGTATTTTGGAAAATAGAAAACTTATATTTGTGATATGGCAGATTTCAGTGAAAATGAGGAAAGTGATAGTAGTGATGAAGAAATTAAAGACAAGCAATTGATATTCGTTGACAAATTGAAGGAACATAAATAAATCTCTCTGACCACAACCGATTAGCTTCCACAACAGCTTCAACACTTGAAGAAAATTTAATAAAAATATTGGCCTTCTCCAAAACTGCATCCATTACGGAAGTGTATGTCTTACAAACAGTAGTTTGGTGAACACCGAGTTCTTCACCTACAGAATTTTGAAGACCCGGATCCGACAATTTCAGCAGAAAAACTTTAATCTTATTTAAAGGCGACAGTGTACCCCCTTGCCTTTTACCAGTATCAGTCAAAAAAAAATTTGCCAACCACTCAACATTTTCGCAGTCAAATCGATATAACTTTCTGAAATCATCGTACACTGTAGATTTTTCGTTTACGGACGTTCATATATTCAGCCATAATTGAAGACACAAATTAAGAGCAACGCACCTGTATGCCGCGAAGAACTAAAGTTGACTGCTACCAAGCAAATGATGTCGACCTACCTTAAAAAGTTGAAAGCAATCGCTACACTAGAAAAAGCAATTCCTTAATTTATTCATCACATTTAAGGAAGCAAGGATAGCGATTTTATTGCTTCTATTTTTTAAGAAAAAGCATTGACTATATAGAAGCAATTCCTGCACTTTTAAGGTTGAATTCTCAACGTCGTTCAATTTATTGCCAACCTATAACCTATTTGGCTTTGTTTTTTCAAGTTTATTATTTTTTAAACTAACATTTAAATAAAATCAGTATCATCGGCACATTACTTAGGTAATATCTAATATATTACAAAAATATCAATTTATTTCATTGCTAATTTTGGAAGAATTATATAGTGAAAGAACAATGAGTGACAATGACATAATAATGTTAAAAAAAATCTTACCCGATATTTTTCGCTATACAATTCTCCTAAAATAAGTTATGAAATTCCTTGATATTTATTAAATATGTCAATTATTACCTATAAAATATCAAGTCGATACTGATTTTCTTTAAATTTTGTATAAAAGCTAGAAAACATAAATAAATCTAAGCGAAATAGGTTAAAGGTTGGCAAGCATGTTGATACTCCCACCTTAAGCAATTGCTGGACGCAAAAGCAATTACTTTAGTTTTTATTCATTGGCTTTCAAGAAATTACTTCGATTTTATAAGAAAAAGCAATCGCTACATTTTTATTCATTAGGCTCAATAATAGTAAGACACTTAGCGTTGCAAACTTTAAAAAAAGAGTAAGATTACTTATAAACATACCGTCAAAATATTATTAAAATGCCACAAAGAATCGATATACAATACAATACAATACAATACAATACAATACAATACAATACAATACAATACAATACAATACAATACAATACAATACAATACAATACAATACAATACAATACAATACAATACAATACAATACAATACAATACAATACAATACAATACAATACAATACAATACAATACAATACAATACAATACAATACAATACAATACAATACAATACAAAATGTCTTTATTTAATATCAAAGAAATTTATAAAAGAAAATCTAAATGATAAGTGATGGCGACGTTCAAATAAATGCTCTTCCACGCAACCATCAGGTATAAAATAAAATAATAATTCAATAACTGCTAACCTAAGATATATAGGTACTAAGTAATAAAGTAAACAATTAGAAAATAGAAAATCAGAAATAAATGAATCGCCATATCAAGTTACACAATGACATGTTACAAAATCACACACGCTCTCCCAGAACAAACTTACCCACCTTACCTTTAAAAGCTTGAAAACTTGGGGAACTCTTAATAACCTCCGGGATATTATTATACATTTTTGCCGCATTATAAGAAAATGATCGCCGAAACAAGGAGGTGTAGTGCCTGGGAATACTGTAAAGGGATGATGATCTTGTTGGTCGGTTATGTATGTCCGTTCCTTTAAAGAGTTTTTGATATAGGTAAGGAGGAGATTTAGTCTTATTAATTTTATGAACCAAACAGGCCATATGTACTTTAAACCGTTCATCCAGGTTTAGCCAGTGGGAATTCCTAAAACATTCCGAGATGTGATCAAATTTACGTAAATTGTAAGAGAATCGAACACAGGAATTTTGTAGTTTTTGTAAGGAATGCCGATCTTGCTGACGTAACGCAGGCCAGAAAACAACATCACAATAAGAGACAAATGAAAGAATTAAAGAGTCACATAATTTTAGCTTGATATCAGTAGTAAGAATATCCTTATGCATGTATAGCAGTTTAAGTTTAAAATAGGACTTTTGAAGTAAATTATTTACATGGCCTGAGAATCTTAGGTTTGAATCAAACTGCACTCCTAGATTACGACAACTATCAGTAAAAGTTAAAAGAGAACCATTTAAATTAAGTACAAAATCATCATTTTGTTGTAGCAGATTAACGTTTTTCCCAAATAACAACACTTGTGTTTTGTTTTCATTTAATTTAAGTGAGTGTGCCTGTGAGACTCTAACAATAATGTCAAGATCTTCATTTAATTTTAATGCCGCTGTGAGGAAATCTTTAAGGAAAAATGACAAGTAGATCTGAGAATCATCAGCATACAAATGAAGAATGCAATGCTTTAGAAAAGTATAAAAATCAGAAGTATAAATCAAATACAAGATAGGGCCAAGAATACTACCCTGAGGAACCCCCTGAGTAATAAGTAAAAATTCTGAGTTTATTCCATTGCATACAACTCTTTGCTGTCTTCCAGTCAAATAATTCCTAAAAAATGTCACTGCCGTCGGTGAAAACCCAAAGTATATATATAACACAAACAAATTAATAACTGTTTACCTGCATTAATACAGCCATTTCCAGATCCATTTTTCTGGCCTCTTGGCTGCTAGAAGGTCTGACCGGTGCGTTTTCTACTTGAGTGGACTCCAAAGCCACGTAAGTGCCCTGTATATTGCTCCTTTCGGCCTTTAGTCTCGAAACGTGTTCCCGTAGTCGCAGCTCGTGTTCACTGGTCCATGGTTCATTGCTAAAATAAACGGAATTCTTATGTTATAGGGAGTGTTTTGATTTGAAACATATAATAGAGATCGTGCTTCAATAATTCACAGCTTCCGCGCCTTGGAAAAATGTATGGTATAGTCAGAGCTGGTCTTAACATGCGTGTCCAAAGGTCACTGATCATATGCGTCAAATCAGACAACACAGAGGCTATCAAAATGTTGTGAGATTATTTACAAATATACCGAAGGAAGGAAAAATATTTTCATTATTTTAGCTATCGCGAAGATAGCCACATATACCTAATATTATTAGTTTTGTAAAAATTATGTACAGGGGAGTTGAAAAAGTTACCAAAAAATTATATAATTGTTAATTATATACCTACTGCACCCTTTAATTAAAAACGACAATAATAAACAGTGCAATTAATTTCAACAATTTTACTACTAAAACCTAAAAATACAATGGCATTTAGTCTGATAAACTATTTCGATAATGAAAGAAAAAGTGGAAATTCGCAAACCAATATGCAGGAAACCGTAATGAAAACACTGGGAATTAGTTTAAGGACTATGCAGAATAATGTGCATGAAAAAAAAAGCATAATATAATACCCAAGAATACTAAAAAATGTAAACGAAAAACACCGTTTATAATTATAGCCTAAAAACTTTCATCGTCACTTATAAAATCTGAAAAGTCCTCGTCGTCTTTGAATGGAGCAATTATCATTGGCGCTACTTCGACATCTAGTACTTGATCTCGATCCCACCAATCCCTTATTAATATTTCTGTATGTTCCACCGATTTCTTCCAGTACTCTTGTGTAATATGATCGAATCTTGCCAAACTATTTGTTCTTGGTCGGATTTAAGACCATCACCTACATGTTTTTCATAATAAGACTTTGCACCAGCCCATATTAATTCTATTGCGTTAAACTGGCAATGATATGGCGGCAGTCGTAGAACCTCATGACCATATTCACGCAGTATTTCATCTACCACGTATATTTTGGGTTTTTTAAGAGACTTTGCTATTGATAGGAGTTCCGATTTAAGCATATTTGCTAAAGGATTTTGGTTGTGTTTTTCCAGCCACTCATAAATATCACTTTTCCTCCAAGATGAAGTAGGCTGTTTATTTAAAATTCTTGAATGATATGATGCATTATCTAATACAATTAAAGACGGAGCATCCAAATTTGGTATCAATTGAACTTTTAACCATTCTTCAAACATTTCGCAATTTATATTATCATGATAGTCAGCACTTTTTGATGTTGAAGAAACAATTAAACTCGCACCTGCAACATATCCTGTTGCAGAACCGGCATGCAAAATAATAAAACGCTTTCCCGTACCGCACCCCTTTTTCCTTTTAACACTTTTTACAGGCTCATCTTGCCAAAATTTTGAACCACTTCCATTCGAAAATATCCACGTTTCGTCTAAAAATACCACTTTTCTAAATTTCGATTTGTAATATTGTCCCTATATTTTTTTAAAAACTGAACACGCTGACTCACTATCTGTGGCTGCTCACATAAAAATCTTCGGTTACAGTCTTTTTTTATAGCGAAAACCTAAATTTTTTATTAATTTTGATAACGCTTCAAGTCCAATTTCCAACACACCCCGAATTTTTAATGTTTTTTGTAAAACTGGAAGAGTTACATTGGTTTTTGATTTGTATAAATCGTAAATCACGTTTCGAACTCCCATTTTAATATTTTCGCTTAAATCCTTAGTCTTTGGCTTTCTTCGTTTACACTTTTTAGTATTCTTGGGTATTATGTTATGTTTTGTTTCATGCACAATTTTCTGCACAGTCCTTAAACTAATTCCCAGTGCTTTGGCTACTGTTTCCTGAATATTGGTTGGCGAATTTCCACTTTTTCTTTCATTTTCGAAATAGTTTATCAGATTAAGTACCGTTTTTTTTGATTGGGGATGCAAAAACCCAGAAAATTGTTTCATTTTGTCACAAACTGTCAAAGTCGCAAAACTGGCATATTTAAAATAAAACGTAGCCTGGTGCTATTATAAGCTTTTTTAGAATCGCTGGAAAGTAAATACATATCCTATTTTTCATGCCAAAATGGAATAAGCCTGTCTCATTTATCTTACGTATTTTATTTAGAGGGTAAAATTAAACGCAAGTAAAGAAAACAAAAACTGAGAGTATGTATTTCTTGAATCGTATGACTCGCACGATAAGACCAGATCCGACTATACAAAGTGTTAAAATAAAATGGAGATTATAGTAAAAGTGTAATAAAATTGTCTAAATCCTGGGACTAATAGAGAAGTTTTTTGTAGTTGGCATTTTTTCTACTTTATGTTCTTGATTTGATAAATAGCACACTAAAACCTAACATAATGGGCATTACATATTATCTAAAAATATATTCAGACATCAATCACCTATATTTTAACCAATATTATATTCCGTGTTTTCTCCTGCCTCATAAAACACAATATCCTAAAAAAATCCTTTATCGGAGTTTATTACTTTATTTTACCCCTTATCGCACCCTTTATTGGCTTATCCTTTTTATCAAATTATTCTTTTATGAAGGAAAAGTGTCCAGCCCTACTATTTCATAAGATTAACTTTTTATAGTCACCTCCGTAATAAATATACCGTTCGGTCAAACCGTATCGTAAACAAAAAGTCAAATCGTAAATATTGTTGGGTTTTAAAGTGTTTACCACGGGCCTATACAAAAAAAGTAGAATGCTTATTAGCCATACAGGGTGTCTAGCAAAAATCGAAAACAAAATTCCCGACTAATTCCCGGGTTTTGAAAATTTCCCGGCTGGGTTTTCCTAAATTAACTACACTTTCGTTGTTAAATTTTAAAACATCTATTTGAAAACACATGGCTTAAGCACAACCAAATAATATAGTTACATTTTTATTTTAGGATTTCTTGTTCTATAGCTGCCAAATCTTTTTGTGATTGTTCGATAATTTTTTTCTTTTTAGTTTCCAGTTCCTCTGCTTGCTTTTGAAGCTTCCTTTTTTCTGCTTTTTTCAAGTCGCTGTCAACCTCTTTTGCCATTTTATCTTTTTGTGCTGTGTTGTACCTTGAATAGGCATTTCTCTTGGAAAGTATTATGGATTTTGTAATGTCCATAGTTTGAACTCCTCCAATTTTTTGTAGTGAATCGTACACTAATCTTTGGCCTATAAGTGACTCTTTTTTTAAATTTTCCACCAAAATCTCCTTATTAACAGAAAATCCCCTTTCTGCTGTGGCATTTTCATGAGAAATTGTTAAAAGAAGTTGCACCACGTTTTTTAAACTGTCATTTGTGATGGTTTCCCTCCAAAAGTCATCTACTCTGTTATATCTGGAATAATTTTTCATTTTATTTATCATGGTCTGATCAGTAAGAATGTCTCTAAATGCTCTATCTGCTTCTTCCAATTTAGTCGCATTGCATCTGTTTGAATTTAACAAAATTTCAAATGCTTTGGACATCAGTTGCAAGGATTTTTTTGGATCTCTGTCAGTTTTATTGGGGTTAAGGAAACTTAGAGCTTCAGTTAATTTATATGCTAACGGGCATTTTTCCAAACGTTTGGAAACTCTATACATCAAGCAGTTTCGACAATCCTGGCGAAACATCATAATTTCTTTATCTTTAACTTCGACGCATTTTTTGATAGCCGCTCTAGTCCCATATCCTAGATCAATCTCTTGGACTTTTTTAAGGTTGCAATATAAACCATTCTTGTCTTTTTTAAAAACATCTATTTTGAAAATAGAAGTGCTTTGTAGAACTTCGTCTGTAACAAAACGTCTCAGTTATTTATAATGGATAATAGGTCTTCATAAAGAAATGGAACTAGTGGCCAATCACTTTGAAATTGTCTTAGTAATGGTTCCAGTTCTTCAGAGAGTGACTGAAAGAATGCTAATTCAGCTAACAGCAGTTTATTATCCATAAACTTTACTACAATTTTGTAACTTTCACACGATGGCTTTTGATTCGTATTTTGCACAGAAGATATGAATTTTTTTCAAGTGAGGGTATAAAGCGACTGAATTTTTTGAGACACAGGTATGTTTTCTAGCCATCTTACTGAACAGAATTTAGGAGAAAAGTCGGAACAACCAGTTATGGACAAGAATAAACCCCGTCGGGAAGGATTGTCTTTGAACAAATTGTAACAAGCTCTTAGAAATGACACAATATTCCAGTCTGTTTTTTTAATACCGGATTTAAATGCAACATTTACGGTATGTAAACTGCAGGAGCCTATGCTTAAAATTGCAGAAGTGTTATCGGTCTCATCGTTTAATTCAGCCTCTAGAAGGCGTACCAACTTAAAATTTACATGAGGTCCATCCATTGAAATTTGAAGCAGTTTCTTGCAAACCATTTTTTAGACCTTCCAACAAATCCACAGCTTTCGCATGATGTAAAAACACAGATGAAAAATAACAAAGTTGAACCTGATTTTTCACGGAATCCCAGTATCTTACGTAAATGTGCATTTGTTGTTTTTGCGCAACCTTATTTAGGCTTTCGTCAAAGCAAATTACAAAAGTATTCCATTGTTTAATAATTGCACTTAAGTCATTTTTGAAATATGGAGCCAGACCATAAACAATACTGTAGGAAACCTTATCTTTTACCTACTTCAAATTTTTAAGTTCGAAATTATCTGCTCATTCAAAATTCCCGGCTTAAACTTGATTTTCCCGTCGCATCCCCGGTTTTTTCCGGCTTTGTAAAATTCCCGTTTTTTTCCCGGTTTCCCGGCTCCTAGACACCCTGCCATAAGACATGTGTTATTAATTTGTGTTGGGCTACATGCTTGGTGAAACTGTTGTTCCATTGCACAGGAAAAAAAAATAATAACTACTTGTTATGTTTCACAAATTTAATCAGTTTCCTGACACGCGTTTCGGCCCTTGCGGGCCATTGTCAAAGAAGTACAAGAAGATACTCAGTATCAGTATATACAGAGTATATCCATTATTATTGATAACGCGATTACCCGGAATGCAAGAGATCCAGGTTCAATTCTCGGCGGGCCCAAAGAATTTTTCATTTTTTAAAATTTTATGGTTGTTAATCGAATTTTTAGGTATAACTTACATTTCTACTGGTGTACTATACACATGATTCTGCCACGGCGACAATAGCACGTCTGTATTCTGATGCGAATCCAGATGACTCAACAGCTGCTTAGCCACAGTTTCAGCTGCCGTTCGATTCTGCACAGTTTCAGGATTTTCTTCGCTAGCAGATAACTCGGTTTCTAGTAGGGCTAGCAGAACGTCGTATGCTTCAATGGTTCTGTCCGTTATGCCTAAGGCTAGTCTTAACGCTATGGCGTTTGATTCGTATTTGCCACATAGCAGAGCTAACCTAAAATGAATTAAAATAACTCAACTCAGTAATTCTCAGGCCTGAGATCCTTCCGAACAATTCTCACCATTTATAGAGGACAATAATAATGAACACTTCCTTGTAAAATGAAAATCCTGACCCTAAATCAGATAGTTACAGACCTGGTACTGTCTTGTAATATTTTTTGGTTATAATCTCATTAATGTTATGATGTGAATAATAAAGCGAATGTCAAACTTTCTATTATTGTATTATTTGTCACTATGATTTGCTATATTTGACCATACAAGGGCTTTTGGTAGATTTATTTACTTATTGATGTTTACATTTCCAAGTTACATAGTTCACAATGAATTTTAAGTTATTTAGGGATACACCTATTATGTATATGATATTTTTTGACAGTGGTTGGGATTCTATTTATTGGACTACGTAACAAATACCATGTACGGCAGTATGCGACATGCAGGAGGGAATGGGTACGAGTTTGATATGTTGGAACATGAAATGAAAATAGGCTAAGACAGTCTGGACTATTAATGATATTATTTAGTACTTTGAATACAAAACAAATGTCGTAAAACTCCCTTCTACACGCAAGCGTACTCAGATTTAGATAGGACATAGTTTGATCATTACTTAACTTAAGTTGATACCTGTTCTAAACACATTTTATAAATTTCTGTTGGACATTTTCAAGTCTATTAACATTAACTTGATAGTATGGTGACCAAACTGCCAACCAAAATTGATCTTACGTGGGAAATATCCAATAATATGATTGCATTATACATTTTATATCCCAACATTCTATTCGACCTGCCAATGATGTTCTCAAAGTGATGTAAGAATATTAATTTGCTATCCAAGAGAACTCCAGTATCTTTAACCTTGGAGACCTCCACAAGTGGAACACCATTTATGGAATAATGAACGGGGGCCACACCCATTAGCCTAGTGAATCTTATGACCTAACATTTATCAGTATTCAGTTACATTTACATACACACCAAGAGAATCCCATTATTTGCGGGAGCCATTATGTCGAGTGGAGATGTTTGTCTTAAGAGTTTTTTTTATCATCAGGGAATAGCAAGCGATTGGAGGATAGCAGAGAGGCAAGATCATTAATAAATAAAATAAATAGAAGAGGGCCTAAGTGGGAGCCTGGGGAACCGCCGATGTTGCACTGAAAGGGTCAGAATGGAAGCCATTCACTATAATCTGTTGCATCCTGTCAGGGAGGTAAGACTCGATCCATGATAACAGTTGACCAGATAAATCCAGTTGGGAGAGTTTGGAACTAAGAATGGTATGGCTGGCCTAGTCAAAAGCGTTGCTAAAGTTAGTATAAATTGCATCACATTCTATGCCTTTATCAAAGGAGTTATTAAGGTGGTTTGTAAATATAAATAGGTTGGTTTCAACACATTTATAATTAAAAAGAATTTCTAAACTGACAAACTAATAAAAGAGGGCAAACAGGATCTTAGATAATATTTGTGGGTTTATTTTGAAACCTTCCAACCTTCCTTATAAAAATAATGATATCTCTAGATATTATATGTTTGGTTGGAAAAAAAATATATTTGCCGCTTGCTAAATCCATAAAAACTAAATTATACCAAAAATATTTTCTTACCTGTCACAATGGGCTTTTGTCTCACTCAACGTCAATGCCAAAACGGTATTTTGCGACCTAGCATGTTCCAATTTTGAATTGACTTTCCTAATCTCGAAATCCAAGGATTGTTTTTCGGTCTGTGCATCACACTGACGTAATATGTCTCCTACGATATGTTCGGCAACGGCCGTTGACAGTTCTGAGTTCAGCAGATCGTTGGTATTGAGATCTCTGTCGGTTGCTCTTTTTAATTTTATTCTAAAAGGAGTAGAATAAAGTTATTATTAACTTCAACGTTAAATTGCATCCTCAAGCAAAAAAAATGGTGCTTAATTTGTTAAACTATTTCGAGAATGAAAGAAAAAGTGAAAATTCGCCAACCAATATGCAGGAAACCGTAGCAAAAGCACTAGGAATTAGTTTAAGGACTGTGCAGAAAACTGTGCATGAAAGAAAGCATAACATAATACCGAAGAATACTAAAAAATCGAAGAAAGTCAAAGACTGAAGATTTGAGCGAAAATATTAAAATGGGAGTTTGGAACGTGATTTATGATTTGTACAGATCAAAATCCAATGTAACTGTTCCAGTTTAAAAAGAAAATTTAAAAATTCGAGGTGTTTTGGACATCGGACTTGAATCGTTATCAAAATTAATAAAAAAGTTGGGTTTTCGCTATGAAAAAAGACTGTAACCGGAGATTTTTATGTGAGCAGCCACAGATAACGAGTACGGAAAATTACAAATCAAAATTTAGAAAAGTAGTATTTTTAGACGAAAATTGGATATTTTCAAATGGAAGTGGTTCAAAATCTTGGCAAGATGACTCTGTGAAAAGCGCGAAAAGAAAAAAGGGAGGGGGCACGGGAAAGCGGTTCATTATTTTACATGCCGGTTCTGTGACAGGACATGTTCCAGGTGTAAGCTTAATTTTCCTTCCACATCAAAAAGTTCTGACCATAATGACAATATGAATTGCGAAATGTTTGAAAAATGGCTAAAAGCTCAATTAATCCCAAATTCAGATGAGCCGTCTTTAATTGTATTAGACAATGCATCATATCATTCAAGAATTTTAAATATACAATCTAGTTCATCTTGGCGAAAAAGTGATATTTATGAGTGGCTTGAAAAACACAACCAAAATCATTTACCAAATATGTTAAAATCCGACCTCCTATCAATGGCAAACTCTCTCAAATCACCCCAAATATACGCTGTAGATGAAATATTGCGTGAATATGGCCATGAGGTTCTACGACTGCCGTCATATCATTGCCCGTTTAATGCGATAGAATTAATATGGGCTGGGGCAAAATCTTTTTATGAAAAACATGTAGGTGATAGTCTTAAATCCTCGCAAGTAGAGATAGTTTGGCAAGATTCGTTGGATCATATTACGCAGGAGTACTGGAAGAAATCGGTGGAACATACAGAAAAATTAATAAGGAATTGGTGGTATCGAGAACAAGTATTAGACGTCGAAGTAGCACTATTTTAATTTATTGTTTTAGTATAGATTTTTAACTAAACGTGTGTAACTGTGTACCTATGGAGTGTTTCGTGTATTTAGGTTTTATGTTGTGGTTTATTTATTGTTGTATTATATCGGTTATCCTTACCTTTCTGCTACTTTCGTCACAGGGATATTAAACCCTCCACTCTTTACATTACTTTTATGAATAGGTACAATATTGCTATACTTAATATCCACCTTTTCTTCCTGACACCTGGGCTCACAATCGATCTCAATATGACTCTCAGGCGATTCTAAATTCTTACAATCGTCCGAACTCGCTTTACAATATCCTAAAATTTCTTTAAAATCTCCAAAGGTTTCTTTACAATTTTCTACGTTCTCCTTACAATCCGTAACAGTTTCTTCTTCGTCGCCCGCTTCTTCTATTCGGCTAAGAGTAATTTGCGCCAGTCTTGTGTGCGCTTCGTGCAATTGTTGCTTTAGAGATATGATTTCTTGTTTCAGAGGTTCGACGATTTCTAAGTAAGGAGAGAGTTCGGTATTTTCTGGATTCGAAGACGCGAGCTTTGGTTCCGGTAGTTCCAGCGGACTTTCGGATAACTGGAATAGACAAAATGTTACTTTGGAAATGTATTATATTTAGTTGTTACTAGTTAACAAAAATATTTTTAAAAAACACAATTTAGTAGTACCAGTTACTGACAGTTCGGATATATACAGGTGTCCAATGTGTGTTCGAGAAAATGTGTTGTCATATTCTACAGTATGAATATACAGGCTTAAAGACCCTTTTATTGACCCTTGATAAAGTTTTAATATAAAACGAAACGTTGGGAGAAATACAATTGTGTCATTTCATTGCCTGCCCTCATTCCCGCTATACTTATTCAAATCTACTAGTAAAGGCGCTATACTTACCTAACTATCTAAAGGTAAATGTGTATGGTCTGGATATATGAATTTCAATGATTGCCGCACAAATGTATGCACAGTCTAATTTCCACATTATAATTGCGGCATCATATCTTTTGGTTACATAAAAAAAATTTTTTTAGAAGACTAATTATCATTCTTGGGGAAGGGCGTAGCCCCCCCCCCCCCTAGTTTCGTACCAAGGGGCTCTAAACTATCATCAGTTGTAAAATTTTTCTTACCGGAACTTTATTATCGAGATCTGAGAGTTCATTTTCTAACGGTTCCAGTTCACTAACTTCCAACGGGCAGGTAACTGATTCTTCGTGTGCACTCGTGCATGATTCTGGAAAAAAAAACGTTATTAATTTTTTATAAATCGTCCGTACCGCCCCTGGCGCTGGTGTCTATCTAACAATTTGACATAGAGGATTATTTTGCATTACGCATCTCTTAACTTCCATCTCGCAAATCGAGACGAGATATTTTCCAAATCTCGTCTCGCTAACATCTGGCAAGATGTTTTCTCGTCTCGTCTCGCGAGAGTCTCATAATTTCCCATTCTCGCAATGACATCATAAAAAAATCTGCAAAAGCCCCAAGTACATACGGGTTTTTATTATTACCATTAACATGTGAGTATTATAATTGCATCTTTCTGAAACGATTTTCAGAAGTGTTTCTAAAGTTAAAATCTGGCAGTGCAGAGATCAGGTATAGCGAAACATGTATGGACCAACCAATATAATATACCGTGCACAGATGCCAAGGTTTTGGACACAGAACAGCACTGGAGAAAATTCAAGGAAGCAGCTTTCATGAATCAAAATACACATATATTTAGTAAACCAGGTATAGATATCCCCAATATCTGGAAGCCTCTTCTTGTCCGAAACCAACAGGTCAAACTTCACACTCCAATAAGCACGTAGGCGGAGTCATCAAGCTTCATTGCACATGGATAGTATTTAGTTTACACTTGAAAACGGTTAGATATACTAACTAACCGAAACGTGGTGTTACGTAACAAAATAAAGACAATAGAAGTCCGACAAGGTAATTTTTTTTTGATAAAACTTACCGTGTTCCAGAGTGCAAATCAAATTAGCATAGCTCCTTAAAACAAGGTAAGAAACTTTATCTAAAAATTTCTGGCAAGTTAGGATTTATAGAAAAAAAATGAATAAAAGCAATTCCCAGAAACAACAGGAGACCATCAAAATAGTATGAGTTTACTCCCTACATTTTGCTGAAAGTGGCATAATATTATACTTAAAATCGATTATCGTTTATCAAACGGTTCTCTGGTCTCTGCATCAAACATGTTGATAACATCTATAAACGTTATAAAAAATTTTCTCTTGGTCCTTGTTTCTATTGTTTTTCGACAACGTGTCCCGATTTTTCCCTGGTCACCTTGCAATATCAGTAATATAGATTAGACAGCTTTTTTATCGAGTGATACCAACTGGATTCTTCGCGAGAACGAGACGAGAAAAAGCGAGACGAGTGAAACACCACACACAGATTTCAGTTTTGTTCAGCAATTTACTCAAACCCTACGTAATTATGGAAACGTATATTTATGTGCACAATCGTCGTTTTTAAAAGTGTTTTCACTCTCACATTTCACACTTGGTAGAACTGACATGTTGGCCGAACATATTGGACGTATCAGGCCGACTATTAAACTATTACTAAAATAGAATCATGGGCCGAATCTGATTATTTCCATCAGATTTGTTCGCGAGCAAAAACGACAGACTTCCAGCCACACAATTCCGTTTTGTGTCGTTTTTGCTTGATACTTGCTCGTCGGGCAGAGCAGTCCCATAAACCGTAGTCTGTGGTTCCCTTTACTATCGGATATTTATTATTGATATTTTATGCTTTCTAACCATAAAACATAAAAGAGACCGGACTAAGAAAATATATACGCTACTATAAGTTTTATACTATAATAGTGTGGACAGGGTTTATGACCCGCTTGCTAATATATTAGAATTTTATTCTCTTCCACCAAGAATATTTAAAATAGTGATGCATCGTAAACATGCTTTATGAGCGATAACTTTAGAAAATAAATAGTCTTGCATCTTCTCAGCAAACTATTAAATTTTAACTTGTCTAGTTCTAGAATACAGCCATATTATTATAGGAGAATTTAATAGTATTTATTTTTTGTAGGCACATGACGCATTGCCAAGTACCGTGTGTACGATCTTAGTTGAGACAGACAAAAAAACTAAAAAAAAATTGATGACAGACTTGTCAAGTCCACGTGGACAATTTTCGAACATCGGTATAGGGAGCTATATAGGTATAAATGTTGTTATATTGTTATTGTAGTTTCAGTGTGTGATGCAGTAAATTGATCGTACCCCCAATATTTACGTTGTCTCAACTGACTTCGTATGAAGTATACCTATAGTAAAAATAATAATAAAAACAATAATAAAGATAATCCCTTCGAAATCAAATAGCTGATTTTTAAAGGCTAATAATATGGAAAGCTGTTCTGGCATTTGGCAGAACTAGGCGGTACCCGGTTTACTCAACCTACCCGGGTTTGTCCAACTCTCCCCTACCTACCTAAGTCAGAGAAATAATTTGTACTCATTTTTCTTGAAAGAGAAAAGGATACCTAGATAATGCAAAAATTATACATAAGAAACCTAACGTTCACGAACCAACATTTTAAGAACAAAAATTTCACAAACTAACTTTTCGACAAAAACGGCGTTCAGATGAAATGAAACTTGTTACTTATCGATGAAATCAACTAACGCGCAAGGCACACATTAATAATTATGATTCCTAACGAAAAAAAATTAAAAAATTTAAAAATTTTAACCTGTAAATTTTTGGTCAAATGAATAAGAATCGTAAGTACTTACCGGCCACAAAAAAGTAATTAAAATTCAATGAAAGTAAAAATAAAAGGCACCATAACCACAAAATATTTTGAAAACGTAATTAAATGTAACAAAAAGCACAAAAACGCAATTCATAATTCGGTGTTTGGGCTCACTACGGTCCACTACTAATCTGGGGATATTAGTATGTCCCAATATCAGCTGATCGATGACAAATTTCTGCTGTCATCTGTTTTAAAACGAGACTATTCGTGCCGTTTACACAGTGTGTCCCGGATTTTACGACGAAAAGTTATTCTTTATAAAAAATTCTGCTTGTCGAGAAAATAAATTTACCATAAAATTTTTTTAGATCAGATATACAGGGTGTTGATAAATTAGGAAAACATGAAAATGCTTTAAAAGAGAAGTACCATTATTTATTATTTTAGACAAAATGTTTATGAAACAAAGTTGTTTATAATTAAAAATAAAGCCTAAATACAAAATTTGAAATCTGAATTTTAATTTTGTTTTTTATTTTTTACAATAGAATTTATGAACATTTAAAATGAAAACCTGAGAGTGGTGACCTATTTATTTCTACTTTGGAGAAATATGTGCAGGTTGGAGGAGGATATGTAGAATAATAACCTTTTCCACAATTGTACATTTTGAATGTTCATAAATTCTATTGTAAAAAATAAAAAACAAGAATTCAGATTTTAAATTTTGTATTTAGGCTTTATTTTGGATTATAAACAACTTTGTTTCATAAACATTTTGTCTAAAATGATAAATAATGGCACCTCTCTCTTAAAGCATTTATGTTTTCTTAATTTATCAACACCCTGTACATCTGATCTAAAACTTTTATATGGTAAATTCATTTTCTCGACAAGCAGAATTTTTTATAAAGAATAACTTTTCGTCGTAAAATCAATAATAAAGATTTTTTTCCTCTTGTCAACTCCATCCGGGGACACACTGTATATGCGGCTGCTAAGACTACCTTTTTTCATATTTTCAACGTAGGTAATCAAAACTCCTAAAGTAGTCAACATACTAGGGCTAAATACAATAATTGTCAGATTTTGCAAGAATTTTTTCTCGTTTTTTAGCAGGTAAAATAAATTAAAAAATTTAACTTGAAAGTAAATTTATTTTTTATATTGTAGAGGAGGCGTGAGGGCGCAATTTCAAAGGGGGGGAGGGGGAGTGCGCCTATATTCTGTTAAAATTATTTTCGTACCCGAGATTTCGTCCTCCTCAGCTATTGCCATAGTTCTTTGCTGATGTAGCTTTCTCGTCAGCTCAGCTATCACAGAATGTAGTTCAGTAAGTTGCTCTTCGTACCTCTGGGCCTGCTCTTCGAGTTGTTGTTGAAGCCTTTCCTAAAATCAATAATATAACTTCACACACGAGTAATTATTTGAAAAGTTGGGGAAATAAATTAATGTAATTAAAAACACTACAACTAATTAACGAGAGTAATCCACCATAAAAAAAATCAATTAACAGGGGAAATATATGCATTTTTCTATTTCACGTTCATAATAAGCTCAGTACGATACGCATTTACGTATCGTAATGAAGCTATTTCGATACGCGTTTTTTCTTTATTTGATGTTGGTAAAATTTAAATGTTTTATTTCATTGACTTGCGCGGCCTTTGTGATTTACAAGAAAACCCATTTTTCGTAGAGAAAAAATAGCTTGAT
Organism: Polydrusus pterygomalis; assembly: GCA_963969555.1. Lineage (NCBI taxonomy): Eukaryota > Metazoa > Arthropoda > Insecta > Coleoptera > Curculionidae > Polydrusus > Polydrusus pterygomalis. The sequence continues at coordinate 21,815,756 of OZ018378.1, read as the reverse complement.
AACTTACTCTTTTATTCTGTGTGGATAACAGTCATGTATGTTGGTTGCATAAATCTATAAATCAATCTTTTGTAGATGCTTCAAGCTATCATTTTCTGCCAAATCCTATCCAAAATTCAATCTACTAACCTTCCAATGTCGATTTTAACTTCCACTTTATTTGAATTTTCCATCTTCCCTATACTAAATTGCAATGCCGTGACGTAAAAATCACGTATTTTGAAATTCGAAAAAAAGTAGTAAAATCGCCCGAATTTCCGAACGCTCTGTATATGTACCGAATGTACAAGGATCACACAACGTACTCCGTCCAATTTCAAATCTCATATCGCTAAAATAACTTTAAAATCTCGTGGTGAAAATGGGTCAATAAATCAGTTTGACAAATAATTTTTGTTGTCCAGAGGCTACTATGATAAAAAATAGTATTACCAACATAAAATTTAGACATAAAAATTTACAAAATTTGAAGGATTTATTTTCTTTTTAAAATGTATTTTGCTTGATTATAAAAGGTGAAATAGAAAAAAATGTATAAAGCACATGTTTCATAAGGCGTTTTAGCGCACGTGTCAATAAAAAAACTCGCCACTTTGTGGCTCGTTTTTTAAAATAGACGCGTGCGCTAAAACCGCTTCTTATGAAACGTGTACTTTAATATACTATTACATGCCGCGGTATTATTATAGGTCCGAGAGGAATTTGTAGTACAGTCAGTGTAAAAATATATTTCCTTATTTAATTATTAGGCCTCAAAATAATGTCAACGCTATGTCTACTGCGCATGACGAGGGCGTAACTATATCGAAAGATTTACGTAATCTTCCTAGATTTGATAAGCTTGCACCCTTCGCCGAATAATATATTGTTTGCAACCCTTTTTATTTTAATTCCGGCGTATTTTCTAGCTTTGAACTCGATAAACGTAATTTTTCACAATAAGCAGTTAAATCACGTAGAAAAGCCCATTCTCTGGCATTTTGCGCCCTTAAAGACATTAGAAACCCCGAACGTGAAAAAAATACGATATAAGGTTGAAATAAAAAAATAAAATATTGGTAGAAGAGAAGCCAAGACTTTTCTGTTTAAGTTTGTCTTAAGTTGTCCAAAGTAGTTTTGCCAGTGTGGTAATAGATCTTTACGTTGCAAGTCAGGCACGGTAATTTGCCACCGCATTAGTTTACGAATAAAGCAGGACGCGCACGGGTGGTTCAGTATGTTTCGTTCCCCAAGTAGCATATTTTTAGATACAAATTCTTTGCTGAGAAATGTTTCGAAACTTTTTCGACATATTTTCGAATTCTGTTACTTGAAACATTTTTGAACTGTTTGTTTCGAAAAATTTTACAAACTACGGTGTCAAAACATTTAACACACAGGGGAATGAATATTTTTCAAAACATTTTTAGATAAAATTGTAACGTTATGTATGACTCACACATGCGTTCCTAAATTGTAGGAACACATTTTCGATTTAAGTGAATCGTAACAAATTAGTAATTTTCTGCTTTGAAAGATGTACCAAACTATGGTGTCTATTCATTTACGAAAATTGTGAGGAAAACAATTTTGGAAACTTTTAGCAAAATACACTCACACTCACTACCTGCTCGTCGATTGGAACAAATTATATTAACAATAACTAGAGACCGACCGAAGGTTCGGTTTCGGTTAGTTTCGGCCAAAAACTGGCCGATCCGTCGGCCATGCTGAAACTCCGTCTTTGTGAATTGAATTGTCGCGCACCGTTCGGCTAACTTTGGGTGGGTTCGCAGGCAGTGTTGTCTATACAGGGTTCCCCATTTAAAACGAAACAGGCTAACTATCTGGTTCCACGTTAATTAAAAAAAAAAAACGCTCGGACCCATCGATTTTTATTTCGAGGGTGACATCTTTTGCGTATATTGTCAATCTTCTTACTTCAAGCCCCTAGGAGGGGGGGGGGGGGTAAGATCTAAATCTTAAATGGATACCCCTATTTTATATAATTTTTTTGGATTCTGCATAAAATTCTGAACATTTTTTAATAAAAGCATTATTGGTCTATACTAAACAGTTTCCGATATATTGACTCTTGAAAAATGAGATTTTTGAACTTTGACAGCGTCTAGCTTTCTAACTGTACGTCTTGGAGTAAAACGGCTTACATGTCCCTATCTTCGATTTTTATTATCTTTGTAATAGTGTCAACTTCCGGTTAAACCGGAAGTACTATATTTCTTACAACCGGTTTAACCGAAAGTTGACACTATTGGAAAGATAATAAAAATCGAAGATAGGGACATGTAAGCCGTTTTACTCTAAAGACGTACAGTTAGAAAGCTACACGCTGTCAAAGTTCAAAAATCTCATTTTTCAAGAGTCAATATCTCGGAAATTGTTTAGTATAGACTAATAATGCTTTTATTAAAAAATGTTCAGAATTTTATGCAGAATCCAAAAAAATTATATAAAATTGGGGTATCCATTTAAGATTTAGATCTTACCCCCCCCCCCCCCCCCCCTCCCTCCTAGGGGCTTGAAGTAACAAGATTGACAATATACGCAAAAGATGTCCCCCCTCGAAATAAAAATCGATGGGTCCCAGCGTTTTTTTTTTTAATTAACGTGGAACCAGATATTTAGCCTATTTCGTTTTAAATGGGGAACCCTGTATAACTGTCGAAATTTTTTTTTAATTTTAGTGGGAAGAGTTCAATCCGTTCCCAAGATCGATCTCGTCCTATATAAAATAAATTAAATTTCAGTAGGACAATAAAATTTTTAAGTTTCGGTTTCGACTGAAAATCTTGTTTCGGTCACACACTAACAATAACCCATAATTTTTAGGAAGGAAGACAGGACTTTACTATCTACCCTCAATACTGATATTTTTTAAAATTGTTTTCAGTTTAGTTTTTTGAATATGTTTAATTTTCTTTGTTTTGAATCACCTATTTAATAATTTTACATTATTTGTTGTAACTGCCGTGCCGTGCTTTTTACCAACGTCAATGAGCCCAAGCTGTAAATCCATTCGAGTGTTTTACTGAACTGTGCTTTCGAAAACAGACGCTTACTAAGTTCTTCTCTTTCTACCTAATTGGATCTAAAATTCGCTCTTTTTTTATTCCATGTGCTAATTAACCGGTAGGTAGGACTTTTTCCACCTCCGAATAAATCGCGAACGCGTAAACGGTTTATTATCAATCAGTGGCACGTGCGTATTGTACCCGTTAAAATTATCTACTTATCGGTATCATCGACCTAATAAAGAAATTATCTATATATCGCTTCTTCTCCAGAATAGTGATATATTCCAAAAAACAATATTTTTCAGGAGAGCGATTTTAAACTTTTTTTAATTGTAAATTAACATTTATGCGCAAGTTTTAATAATTACATCATTTATATTGTAAAGGCAAATAATTACAAGCATTTAGTATTTAATTCAACAAAAATATTATTATTTGTATTTTTGGAATTATTTACTTTTCATAATTAAAAAAAAATCAGTTGCAATATGTCATTATTCCTAAAAAAATTATTAAATAAGACCGGCTCAATACAAAATATGTCGTTTTTCCTGCTAATATTGCACCAGTTTTGTTGTAACTTTCAAAAATATGTCACTGTTTCGGAAAAAATACAAGCTCACTCTTCGAATATTGCAGACTAACTGACGTAATGACGGTATTCTTGTCAAATTAGGGTAAAATTGAATTTTAAAGAATAACGACATCAGCGCTATCTTTTGGATTTTTCTCAAATTACGATCTTATGACCTTATCCCAGTTAAAGATTATGCTGTTTAGGGCTGATTTTTTAATTGAACTCAAAACGGTAATTTTTTGGATTGTTTCACTATTCTGGAGAGGAAGCGATATGTCGTTATTGATCTAAAAAATCGTGTAAACTTGTAAAATTTTTTTTTAAATTTAGAGTCGTAATCTACGCTCATGCATCATCATAAAAAATTATAAATTTTGGCGTGATGAGCGTATAAAATATATTTATCAGAAAATTTCCTGTATGTAGGTATTTATTGAAAGTTTTTATTTAAAAAAGAACCAATGCAATAATACAAAAACCAACTTATAAAATCTATTATTTTTTTTGATCCTGCAAATCGGTTAATAATATTCAATATTTAAACTAAGAGCAGAAGGACAGGGGTATCGCGCAAACCATCCAGCAGACACATACAATGATACACAATTACAACAAGATAAAATCAATACCTGGTCAGGGAAAATCCTCCATGGACAGCATAGATACCATGTGAAACAAGAGTACATCGACAAAGGATCATCATATACATGGCTAAAAGATGGTCAGCTCTTTCCCGAAACAGAAGGGTTCTTACTCGCTATTCAAGATAAAGTTATAGCAACAAGGAATTATCAAAAACATATAATCAAAGACCCAGCTATAACAGACGACACATGCAGAAAATGCCACCTCCAGAAGGAAACAATTGACCATATTACAAGTGGATGTAAAATTCTTGCTGGCCAAGAATACACAGCAAGACACAACGCAGCAGCAAAAGTAGCCACCATAGCGTGTAAGCTCGTAGAAAACTCAGAACCATACTACAAATACACACCAACATCCATACTCGAAAACAAAGATTTCAAACTGTACTGGGATATAAATATTCAAACAGACAAAACAATATCCGCAAATAGACCAGATATCACTCTTCAGTTAAAAAAAAAAAACACATATCTAATTGACATAGCTATTCCTAGTGATACAAACATTTAAACGAAATACAATGAGAAAATCTCCAAATACACAGACCTGGCAATGGAAATCATTCAAATCACACCTGAAACAACTAGGAATCAACACAAACATACATCGAAACTTTCAGAAAACAGTCATTCTAAAAACATGCCATATTGTTAGATCATTTCTCAATTCGGAATAGTAATAATAGAATATGCACTGACTTGGCATAGCCCGTCAGTCCAAAATAAAACCACAGTTATGTGAGAAAAAGAAAAATAATAATAATAATAATAATAAAAAAATTAAATTAGCCGAAGTTAATTACTTTTTAATTTCATTATAACCCGTCCCTGAGAAAGAACTAAATTGCTTTCTTTAGGAAACTATGTGCATAGAGCCCATTAAAAGCAAAGAAAATCTGGTCTACTTCCCTCATTGTATAAGAGAAATAAAAGAAGCTCAAAGCGCTGCGCTTCAAAGGATAAAGTTTCATTTTGTGGATAACCTTTCGGGATAAATCAGAAAATGGCTGACAAAAAGTGGCCTATTATGTTACTGAACTGTGTTAAAAAGTAAGCTGGCTTTACATTATTGATTTTGACAATTTTTGATTATACTCGTATTACGTAAATATAATACAAAAAAATAAAATAAGTTATCAAAACAATAATAAAAAAAACAGCGGGGCAGAAATTGATAAACCAGTATTATTATATTATATCAATAAATTACCTTGTCGGACTTTTATTGTCTTTATTTTGTTACTTAACACAACGTTTCGGTTAGTTAGTATCTCTAACCGTTTTCAAGTGTAAACTAAAAAATTTCCCAAAACATCAAAACACGTTCTTGATTATTTTAACTTAACAGAGTAAGCATAGTACCACTTTTCAGCAATATAGCTTAAAATTATAGAAAGTGATATGTACCCCCTCAAAATAGACTATACCCCATTTTCAACCCCCAAGTAAATTTTGAAAAAATGACGAACCACATATATATTATTATTTAATTAGAGGAAAAAATATTATATACCAATTTTTAGACCTCCGCCAGTTTTAGTTTTTGAGGTAAAGAAATTCGTATAAAAATTTCAACCCCCGGTTTAACCACCTTCGGGCTTGATTTTCGAAAAATTCCTTCGTAGTGGAGCCTACATTATCGGAAGAAGACATGCTCGAAATTTCATGATTCTAGGATTAATGGTTTGGGCGTTGATGAATCCAGTTCAACTTCAAATTCTGGTCACCACAGGACGTGGTTCTCGCCGTCGTAGACTCCCCTTACATGCGCAATGTCATATCTTGTCTCCTTTGTATCATGTAGAAAACGTAGTTGCGATCATATTAAACAAATGGATATTATAACAAAAATTGTATGCACAAACTAATAAACGTGTGGTGTATCATACAAAACAAAGTTGTGCACCAATTATTAAACGTGTATCATACAAAACAGAGTTGTGCACAAATTAATAAAACGGTGTTATAAATAGAACAATAATTGCACGAACTAATTAAACGAATAAATATCACATTTTGCTGCTGCTCTCGCTCCTCGGGAATCCTCGACAGGATTAGTCAGCTTCCACACGGAATCGTGAAGCTAAGTAGATATTAAATTAAACGTAAGAAAAACATATTTATCCTCAACAATTCTAAACATGTCGCCAATTAACACTTAAACCAATTAAGACAATACTTCATGTTTCGATATATTGACAATATATATTATTGTAATACTTAAATATAAATTAATTCAATACATCAATATTATTCCAGTATAAGAGAAAAATAACAATTCCTCAGTTCCGCGAGTTTGCGAAAGTGTTTTACTTTGGGGAGCTTCTCGTTGCGAAACGTGCTTCTATTGACGAAATTTATCCTTGGCGTAGGTTGGGCTCTAGTGTTTGGGTCAAATTTAATGGAAAATCGATAGCAGACTGAGTACAAACGCGCTTTCGCTGAATTGTAATTTTACAAAATAAATTTTAATAAATTAAAAGAAAAAATATCTCTATCGAACAGTTCAAATGAGCCAGTTTCTTTATTTCCATCAAACTGGATGACCCCCCCCCCCCCGGTTCTGAGGAATGGAAAAAGGCAAAATGTCCAAGTTTGGACACTATTTCTATTATTACATGTCATATTTCCAATTTATTCAATCATAAATTATAAAACTTTTATTCAAACGTGATACCACCGAGTTAGCGCATAGTTCAACTCGACATCTGAATTCCCGATACCAATTCCTAACTTGCTTTATTGAAATATTTGCAATAACTGCTCTTATTTTTCTTTCAAGTGATCTAAGTAATTATTAAAATTGGTTTTATACACATGTGGCTTCAGTAAAGTAAAAAAATAAAAAATAAAGGGGTTTTAAATTAAATCGTTGAAAATAGATAAACTTTACGTTAAGTAAAACTAAAATTTATTTTCAACTTAATGAACACTTTACTGATGACACTGTGTTCTTTTTTGTCTTAATATTAAGGTGTATTACTTTCAGACACAAACTACGTTTTCAAAAATACTTATTTTGTGGAGTTACCTTATACAGGGTCAAAACCAAATTAACTTTGCATCACATGCGACCAAATTTTAATAGCCCAATTTTGATTTTGTAGAAAAACACAGATTTAATATTTAATATACTTTAAAGAAAATATATCTGAAATAAAGCATTGTGGGTCGAGTCTTATTTTGCAAAAGTGGTGCAATTTACAAAATATGGGTAAAAAATCAAAATTATCTTATGCAGCTGAAATTTTGCATGTGCGCTAGAAACTGTATGTAAAAAACTTTTTCTAATAACGTTTTCGATACTTCGAAATACCCCACTTTGGAATAATTTTTTGGAAAAAATTAAAATTTGACAGATAATGCGAATCACGTGACTAAGCTTTGTTCCCATCCAGCAGCAGATTCGTTCTTTATCGGTAATATCCAGCACCTGGGTTTGATTTTAAACTTAAAAACTATTATGGGATGAAGATAAATTCAATACCCTTAAGAGAACTGATTTTTCAAATATAATTTAAAGCTTTTGATCATGTACCTACTCTGGACCTGGTAGTTAGACCTTGGCCCAAGCCAGTAGCCGGGATTATACATGTAATGTATAAGTCCTTTCCCGACGGAACGTGATCCACTGCAAAATTACAATTCCAGTTGGTCATTTACATTTACAAAGCTTGAACATTTTCGCAAGAGCTCGGCTCGGACGAAAGAAAGCTGGTAGTAAATCCTTAAAACGTACAAAAAATACTGCTCTTTAAAACCCAACCTTTTTTTTTTCAATAAAACTACACTTATCCTTTCGGCTTTCACAATGAAAAATGGACCGCTTTTGCTTATTTTTGTCGGTGTCTGCGTACCCGCCCATAGGAGTTGTTGGTCTTTATCGGGACAGCCACAATATTGCGCGTTGCCAAGTTTTCTTAAAAACACTGTGATAGCTTCAAATTTAAAGATTTTTTGTTTTTAGAGAAGTTAACGCAATACGTTTCGACCACCCATAACTCCCGTTAGATACGATATTTTATTTATTTATTTATTTATTTGCAGGTTTTTTTTATAATAATATTAAAAATCAATAACATTTTTTTTTAATAAAAATAAATCCAATGAAAGCATCATTACAAAACCATAGATTAACAAATCTGTCCGATTTTGTAATGAAAAAATATACACCTATTTAGGTTTTTCATTTTAATCACATCAAAAATATATTTAAAAATATAAGTAAGTAATCCAAAAATATTTCACCCAAAAAAAGGAAAAGTTATAAATAAGGGAGAAATTATAATAGAACAATTATAATATTTAGTTATTATATTACCTTAGTTATTATATTACCTATATATTAATTGGCTTATCTTTATATAATTTTGCATAATCCATGATTTTAATTTTCTTTTAAATGTAAAAAACTCATAGTTTTCAAATTAGTACGTAATATATTAAAAATTTTGATGCCAACAAATAAAGCATTGTTTTTTTAAAAGTGTTAAATTAAAATTATCATATATCGACGTTGTGGTCTGGTGGTCAGCGCAGCGGCCTCACAGATCGTAGGCCCGGGTTCCATTCCCGGTGCCGGCAACGTCGATGTTAAATTTGGAATTTGGTTTAAGAGGTGCGCCGTCTTTCGGAAGAGACGTTAAACTGTGGGCCCCGTGTCATGGATGTTGGCACGTTAAAGAACCCTACCCTCGACAAAGAGGGATTCGGCAAAAATTACCAGATAGTGTGTGACAAATTCCCTGGCGTCGGTGATTGGCCTCGTTGCGGAAAAAGGCCGACGTAAAATAAATAATTAAAAAAAAAAATAAAAAATTATCATATCATAAACATAGATTTGTTTTTTGTCTTGTTTGGTATATATGAGTTATGTTATGTAATAAATTTTTATTTTTATACCGGAACAGCACAAAACATTCATGGTTGAAGCGTATTTTCGAAACAGGGTTAGAGTAAATGGTGAGTGGCAATACAATCTGGGTTTGTGTATGGACGATTTTCACAAACATTTCCCTAACATTGCTATTATTGCTGGGGATTTTTATCATTGCCTGAAAAAAACAGTGGCTGTGTTTAGGGAGTTCTTATGGAGCATGCAGGACTATTTTTAAGAAGCAGCTAAATTTATTTCCTTATAAAGTGCAAGTATTCCAAGAAATACAAGCCGCAGATTTTGAAAGACGCAGGAATTACTCTCAATGGTTTACCCAAAATTTATTGGAAAGAAATGATTTGGTACCTATACCTGACATTTTTTTTGGATAAAGCCTGGTACCACCTCTCCGGTCAATTTCAGCAATTTATGTAATTCTTTTTTTTTCTGTATATTCTTACTTTGTTAATTTTGTAAACAACAAAAATAAATTTGTATTTGTCTACTTCTTTTATTACTCATTAGTTTGGCATATAATGTCATAATATGAATTTGACAAAATTTGAACCTAGATTTGGTTAGATATATCGTTCCCATATCATTGTGATCTAAACCAAGCCCTACGTTTTTTAATCCAAATGCAAATAATTTTTGCTCGCACAGTATATATATATAAAAAGGAAGTTTTGTAAGAAAGTTGTTTTAAACTCAGAATATTATTATAAACAAATAATATTTTTGAAGGAAACAAAATACGTTTATTAAATATTATTTTTAAAACATATTTTTGTATTGTTATAATATGGTATGGAATTGGTGGCGAGATTTATTTAAAACTCATAATTTTGATTTGTTGAGTTTGGTTCAATCAAATTAAACCATCTTGAGGCCTTTAAAGACCAATCACCCAGGGATATTGAACTCCAAGTATTTTACGATATTAAAATCTTTTACGCGCAATCGCAGAGGCGGTGGCAACATAGCGGACCCAATCGCTGGAAAGTAAAATTTGTGACTGTCCGGGGTTACAGAAAAGCAATTCAGACGACTCGTGCCCTATTTTCCAATTCCTCGTTCCAGGCTTTCTATTGTCTGGCAAGCCGGAAAATTTACATCAAGTGAAATGCAATCTTCGTGTTTATTCATCGATTCTAGTTTTAATTTCGACGCCTTTCGCTGTCCTCTAATTATTTGCTGAATTAATTTAGTGAGCCGGCTTTTATTTAACTCTATTGACAATGGGCATTACTGATACTTAACGAATGCAGTGAAGTACAGATGGGTTTTATTTTAAGCCGCCCCCGACCAGACAAGAGCTGGGCAAGCTACTAAAAATGTGCTAGCAATAAGCTACTTCTTTCTACCTAGTAATTAAGCTACTATTATTTAAAATTAGTTATAAGCTAAAGCTATTTTTATTGAAAGCCATCACGTTTTTAACTTACTTTTTAGGTAATTTCAGTAAATTCTTTACTATTGTATTAATAATAAAAAAAAATATAAAATTTTTATCACTGCACCATATACAGGGTGTCCCGGATAAGAATGCACGTAAACCGTAGAAGATACATTTTTAAGCGGGCATTCGAAACAATTGACAGGGCTAGATTATTGAGTAAATTGTATCAGTATGGTATTCGCGGAAACGTTTATAAATGGTTTAAAAATTATTTAAGTAACAGGTCACAAAAACAAAAATATCAAAAACATATTCAAATAAAATAAATAAATAATATAGGAGTTCCTCAAGGAAGTATACTAGTAGACCAGTGCCTTTGAAAATGGTAAAAAGTAAAAAAAAAATAATAGTAGGATGAAACCCATTGAAAAAGGAAAAGAATAGAACAAAAATGTAAAGAAAAATAAATTACGGGCAATCCGAGGTCGGGAAGGGGGGAGGGGGGGGGGGGGGGGGGGTTTAAAGGTAGAAAACGATTTATCTTGATTTCCGGTAAAACTACAAGTCCTATGGAAAAACGTTAAATCGCAAAGTTGTAGGTAATAAAAAGATCTACAAGTATTGTATTTACACTTTTTTCATATAACCTCAAAATGTTTGTGAAAAATTCAAATAACCAAGTTTTTGGTTTTTTATTTTTATCTTTTACAAAAATTTTTTTTTATCCACGAAATTTGGTAAAAACTTACCTTTTTATGTCCTAAACACTGTAATTTTTTTGATTTAAAATATTTATTTTAACCTTATTTTGACTTAATATCGAAAAAACACCCTAATTTTCAATCGAAAATTCTCACGTCAAAATATCTGCTTTTTTAAAAAGGTCGGTGGGCTTTTTGTTCGTTGAAATCTCTACTTTCTGATGGTGTTAAAAAATATATACATTACTATGGTAAATGTTCTCAAAAAAATGCAAAGAAACGAAAAAAACTCGAATCACAAATTTTTTTTTAGATCAATATGTACAATTTTGAGCTATTTATTAAAATTTAATTTAATTAATATTAAAAATTAAAAAAAAAAACAATTAGACATCTATCTGCCCTAGAAACTGGCCAAAAAGTTTCGCCATGCCATTAGAGGCAAAGAAAAAAATACCATTTCTTCGAAATAAATTCTGTTGCCGAAAAAATGTTTCGTAAATAATCAATGAGTCATTTAATCACTTTTGGCTTTTGATAAAGTTAAAATAAAAAAACATGTCAACAAATAAAGTCTATAATACATGGTGCTACGGAAATACCTAACCATTTAATTAAATTGCTTAAAAAGTTAAAATTAAAAATACAAAAATAATAATTCATTTTTATTATCAGGTATTCCCTCCATGAGCATTAATAACTTCTTGACACCGTCGTAGCATGCTTAAACTTAAATTTCTTATTAATTCGTGGTCAATATTCTGCCATATTCGATGCAGCGCTTGTTTTAATTGTGGAAGAGTTTGCGCCGAGTTAACTTCCGCACGGACTTGTCTCTTCATATGGTCCCACACATGCTTAATCCTTGGTTACCTAATAATGATGCTGTATCTGAATTTGTATTTGTATAAATTTTCTGTGAATGAATTAAATGGATAGGTTTTTGCGTGCCACCCTGTATTATAGACCTTATTTGTTGACATGTTTTTTATTCTAAATTTAGCAAAAGCCAAAAGTGATTAAATGACTCATTGATTATTTACGAAACATTTTTTCGGCATCAGAATTTGTTTTGAAGAAATGGTATTTTTCCCTTTGCCTCTAGTGGCATGGCGAAACTTTTTGGCCAGTTTCTAGCACAGATACATGTCTAATTACTTTCGTTTAAAAAATAAATTAAATTCAATTTTTATGTAAGATATTATAATGTCAGTTTTAAATTTAAGGAAATTTACATGCATCTAGAGTTTATGCGCTACCCCGTACAATAAGACGTGTCAGAACGCAAACTACTACATTTAAACAAAAAATAATTCAAAATTGGTTCATTATTAACGAAATTACAGCTTATAATTAATAAGCTGGGCGTGCATTTTTGAATATTCGATAATTAATGGGCGTAGTGTAGATTCGGAATTTTCAAAATTTGAAAACACAACGTTGCAGAATTTAGTAGGGCGCAACTTTTTCTAATTTAACCATCTCTCTATCTTCTGCGGTTTACGAAATCCCTGTAGAGTGCATTCTTATCTGGGACATCCTGTAGGTAGAGAAAACATATTTAAAATTTTACCTCTTGTTAATGTTTATGCTTTATTAGCCAAAACAATTTCTTCAAACCATAAAGAATTATTTAATTTGCTTTAGTATTTATTTCCGGTAAACTATAAACCATTGCGTCAATAAGCCTTTGTAAACTTATTTCTTTAAATTTTAAAACTTTAAAAACCGTGTTATGAGTAGTGTAATGATTTTTAAAGTCAGTTCAGTTTAAAAATTTTTGTAATTGCACCAATATGTTTCCTTATAATAATTATTAAGAACAGTAAACACTTTGGTTTCAGATTATATTCTATTTTACTTTTAAGCCTGAAACGAGACGCCACATGCTTACCTTATAGTAGATAGGTCACATTCAAAGGTAAATTCAGCGTAAGCCCCCCTACTCTACAAACGAAGTGGCACAACGAACTTAAAAAGAAGCCATGAAGTGACATCGGGCAACGCCGCATCAGCTGGGAGTTGCGGATCCACAAGCTATTATTATGACGCGCGGCAACGGGCGAGTTTTTTGAAGTGAAAACTTCTTTAGGCGCGTTTAGCACTTTTTGTGGGCACTGAATTAAACTGAGCCGTCACGCGTCAGCGTCAGGCGTCAGGTTCGGCTGTGTTACGCTCGAATTCGACTCCTATATTCAATCCGAACTGACACTGACCTTCCGGTCTGTTTATTCGTAAACGTTATATGAAAGAGCATGCCGCTATTGCCGCTGCCGCATCAGTCGACGTGGAAACAGTGTGCGACACTTGTTGCGTCTCAGGTATGTTCTGGCATTTTTGAAGTGAAAACTTCTTTAGGCGCGTTTAGCACTTTTTGTGGGCACTGAATTAAACTGAGCCGTCACGCGTCGCCGTCAGGCGTCAGACTCGGGTGTGCTACGCTCGAATTCAACTGCTATATTCAATCCGAACTGACCCTGACCCGAATGAACGTTATATGAAAGAGCATGCCGCCATCGGTCCCATTCAGTATCGACGTATCGACGTGGAAACAGTCAGTGTGCGTTGTCTAGACACTCGTGTATTTGATATTGTTAATTTCACCTTGTAGTTGAAGTTTTCACTTCTGTCGTGCGGTCTTAAGCACACACAATTTTTTTCTTAAATTATATATTTACGTAGGGTGAAAGTAAGGTAATTAGTTTTACCGGAATTACTTATTCCGTGGACCTAATTTATTATGATTTCTGACTTCTGTTGAAGATGTAAAAATTAGGAAATATCTTTTTTCGTACGCAGTAAAATTATCCCGTACTCCAAGTTTATGTTATTTTTGAAGTGAAAACTTCTTTAGGCGCGTTTAGCACTTTTTTGTGGGCACTGAATTAACCTTGTTGAAGTTTTCACTTCTGTCGTGTGGTCTTAAGTACACACAATTTTTATTCTTTCAAAGGGTAAAATACATTTCAAATCATTTTAAAAAGACCTTCACTTTCATATCAATGTCCACTGAAACCTGATTAACAATATTTGTCAAATATAAACTGTAAAAATATTTTTTTGAGTCACTGACAATTTTTACTTCCCAAAATTCAGAAGTATTAATTTTTTGTTAATAATAACTAAGATGGTCAAAACTTTTAATAAAATCTGATTGCTCGGAAGCTTGATTAAGTTAGGAGGTACGCTCTTGTTGTTCCTCGTTTCTCTCCGCTGGACGTTTTCTAGGAATGAGGACAGTTTTTGACAAGTAAGCAGGCAAATTGGGATAAAAGCACGGAACAGCTGTTAAATTTAGTCTCACTTTAGTTGGATTTTTTTTTGTTTACGAATAATATCACTGGGGACAAAATGCTTAGCACAAACTACAGAATACTGTGTGGGCGACCAATTAGCTCTTGGAATGGCTTTTAGCCATAGAATTTTCAGATTTTCATCTTTTGGGAAGTGAAAAACTGATACACTCTCTTCACCTGCTTTTAAAACACTTTTATAGTTCGAGTTACACCCAGGAATACAGCAGCGGCTTGGCATGTTGATAAATAAACAAACTAAAAGAAAAAAATTGTACTTACCGAGTACCTAATTATCTAGAGGTATCCTACCTACTTACGAACTATCTCTACTAGTGATATTTTTAAACTAATTCACATAATACCTTCAAGCTAAATAAACACTTCAACATTTAATAAATTAACTGTAGCCACAAAACAATAAAGTTTATCCAAAGAGCTAACTAGAATACAAAAAACACAACTTTTAAATTAAAACAAAAAAAAATTCTGCCGCCATTATAAGACTCGTAAACAAACCGCCTGCCGGCTAGGCTGTTCGATTTCTCATTTTATTAATGCTATTAGAGCAAACCCGCACCAAAAATGTTGTATAGGTTCTTAGCAATCATGTCACTTAAATTTTCTATTAGATATCAATCGAAAACCGGATAAAAATACAAATTAATACGAAAAACCGCAAAGTTAACACCTACGTCGCGCGTAAATTAGACTACTAAAGCATGACTAACCTCAAAAAAGTCACGTGACATATATGGATCTTCAAGCAGTGTTATCGATGTTTCTGTTTCACGGCTTCTTTCAAGGGGGCTGTGGAAGTGGTCTACCTCTACACATTGGTAGTTTTGGTTTGAGCTTTTCGTGTATTTTTTTATTGCCTTTTATAGACATTGTAGAAAAATGTTATAAAGGGAGAATAGGTATGTCGGAAAAAAAGTATTATCACTGGCAACACACGAAGTGCTCGTTATTACAGAGGTATTTCTTTCCTTTCAGCTCGTCTGCGCTTTCGCTTTTCTCGTAAACATTTTTTATATTTATACAAACAAAATTTAATCAAAAATCCTTGCTTGTTATGGTACGAAAAAAATGGCATAGCCTAAAGATTGTTTTTCCGCTTGTCACAACGTTATACTATTCCGAACTGGTGTGTGGTGTGAAATATTAGGTTTTCTGCTGTCGCGGTTTTTTTTTTTATATATAGTGCTAAATTAAATTACGTCTAATTTGACAGAGAACATATACAATATACAGAAACACGCTGAACACGCACAATAGAATTTCTATATAATCCAATAATTTAAGGCATTTTAAACCCCAATCTGCGGGAAAATTCCTAGTGAGCTGAATTTTTGTATACACTTTTATTACGACGTTGTAATGAAGATGTGAAAAATCGACAGTGATATCGTGCCGGCTAAAAAAGTTATAAAGGTCAAAAGGTCACGAAAATCAGTTTTTCGCAAATATCTCGCGATCTATTGATCGGCGGTCAATAGAGGTCATTATAAAAATTGTTTATCATACAATTATCTATAAAAAGTGTCTTCTGCATTTTTCTGTAAAATTAACCGTTTCCGGAGTAGAACGCTGAGAAAGCGACTAGAATGCACTCGCCTACGGTATTGTATATCGTACACTAAGGCGTAAACTCTATTGATTTTTATTCATATTTGTAAGTGTCTTCGAAACTTCTATCTGACACTTGGGCGTTTTGTGAAAAATATACTTATATTATAGAGGTTTAGGAACTTAGGAAAATCTACTTTATATTATACATAGCAATTTTTAAGATATTTAAAAAAAAAAAAACACTGAAGGGGAATGGAGGATAGAATATCAGAAAAACAATTTTATTTCATTTCAAAGCACAGCATCGCTCATATATGCCGTTAGTATGTGCATTGTGCATCTTTGTCTTACGCATTTGCCCTCGCATATCTCTTTTCTTACTTCATTAATTCGATTGTCTTCGTCGCGTTCTTTAAATATCACAGTGCTGCATTGGGACACACCGCGCACCGCGTGCATTCTGCTGTTAATTCTTGATCGTTCGTGTTTTGTTATTGTTTTTGGTATTTTTCAGACAGCATTTTGCTTATATTTTGTGCGTATTAGACTTTTTGGTTTTAAACTGTCGGACTGTGTGTATCTGTGAAGTGTTTCTTTTTATGCAAAAGTAAGTAAATATATTGCTTATTTGGTAATTAACTATTACAGGAACACCATATCAAAACAGAAAATATAGGAAGAATATATATTTTGCGGCATATAATATTATGAATTTAAACTAAACTAGTTTTATAAGGCGGGTTGTTACTCAAGTTCTATTATTTTTCTTGGTTTGGTTTATCAACTTGCAGAATTGTTTTATTGAATCGGTAAGTACGACTGCCCCTTGTATATTTTTTATTGTGCTTAATTAAGTGTGTGTTTTTACCAAAATAACAATATTATATTATGAATAAAAATTAAATGAAATTGTTTTTCTGATATTCAATCCTATTTCCATTCCCCTTCAGTGTTTTTTTCTTAAATATCTTAAAAATTGCTATGTATAATATATAGTAGATTTTACTAAGTTCCCAAACCTCTATAATATAAGTATATTTTTCACAAAACGCCCAGGTGTCAGATAGAAGTTTTGAAGACACTTACAAATATGAATAAAAAGCAATAGAGTTTACGAGTTTACAATACCGTATGTGAGTGCATTCTAGTCGCTTTCTCAGCGCTCTACTCCGGAAACGGTTAATTTTACAGAAAAATGGAACAGACATTTTTTGTAGATAATTGTACGATAAACAATTTTTATAATGACCTCTATTAACCTCCGAGCAATAGGTCGCGAGATATTTGCGAAAAACTGATTTTCGTGACCTTTTGACCTTTATAACTTTTTTAGCCGGCACGATATCAATGTCGATTTTTCACATCTTTATTACAACGCCATAATAAAGGTGTATACAAAAATTTAGCTAACTAGGAATTTTTCCGCAGGTTTCGGTGACAGTTTTGGTTTCGGCCAAAAATCAGCCGAACTTCGGCCATGCCGAAACTCAGTGTTCGTGAATGTCGCGCACCGTTCGGCTAACTTTGGGTGGGTTCGTAGACAGTGTTGTCTATATAAATAAATATAAATAATAGATTTTTTCTGTGGAATTTTTTTTTTTTTTTTTTTTTTTTTTTTTTTTATTGGGAAGAGTTCATTCCGTTCCCAAGATCGATCTCGTCCTATATAAAATAAATTAAATTTCAGTCATAATAACATTTTTAGTACGGTTTCGGCTGAAAATCTTGTTTCGGTCGGACAATACTTATTTAAAAAAATGCGCTTTATCAAAATTTGCAATTTCAGAGGGCATGCAATCGAATCTCTGCGTTTTATCAACTTAATAAAGTAAGAACTGCATTTTATGGCCGTTTAGGAATATTGCTTGGCAGTAAACGGAGGACTGTTTTGTCATTGTTGTCTTAATAGTTATTATTTTAAAATGTTGTTTTTCCACTTGTTACGGTTTAAAATTGATCTTTTTTATAATTAATTAAGTTATCTGTACAATTCATATTTTTCATATTTAGAGTATAGTTTTTAAGAGTTGTTTTCAGGTTTTGTTTTACGTTTTTTTTATATTTCGTTTTATTACCATATAAGTTCTTCGAACACGTTAACCGAAATTATGGTCTATTTTTCATTTAAATCAGGAAAATCCATTTTTAGTATGGTGTTTCTCAGGTTAATTTAATGACATAAAAAAGTATTAAACTCCTAACCATAGGCGTCGCCAACCAAATAATTAAAATGCGTAGGGTATTGTTTTAATTTTTTAAGATGATAATACAATATAAATAAAACAATTTTAATAGGTAACACGTTGTAAACGAACATTATTGATTTAAAATGCAGTAACAATTGAATTGATGGAATCATCGTAATTTTCAGAAGTAGAATCCTTTTCAGGTTGGATCACAATTGGTGCTATAGGCGATGAAACAGGGAGATTCCATTTCTATAGTAACATGAGCTTCGCAATTTTTCCATACATCGCTACTCATGTCGTTAATTACCTGCCGAATATTATCAAGGACAGCTGCGCTTAAAATTAAAATAATACGTTGACATTGAACATGTAAATCTTTGTTTCTCAATTCCGGACTTGTTGTGCTCTCGAAGGCCGACTCCACCGAGCATGTTGGCACCAATATAATTCACCTTGATCTGCTGTTTAAAATGATCGCTAAAAAGCCATTGCTGATAATAAAATGTACCAAGTAAAAACGTATCTGTCCAAAACCACGCAGTTATAAAGCAAAATTAAATACGTAAATTATAGCAAATATGTTAAACCACCTACTCTACTGTCCTTTTCCTTAAGGTTGAATTCTCAACGTCTTTCAATCTATTGCCAACCTATAACCTATTTCGCGTTGATTTTTTGAGTTTATTATTTTAATAACTAACATTTAAAGAAAATCAATATCGTCGGTACATTATTTAGGTAGTATCTGATATATTACAAAAATATCAATTTGTTTCATTGCTAATTTTGGGAGAATTGTATAGTGAAAGAACAATGAGTGACAATGACATAATAATGTTAAAAAAAATCTTAGCCGATATTTTTCGCTATACAATTCTCCTAAAATAAGTTATGAAATTCCTTGATATTTATTAGATATGTCAATTATTACCTATAGAATATCAAGTCGATAATGATTTTCTTTAAATTTTGTATAAAAGCTAGAAAACATAAATAAATCTACGCGAAATAGGTTATAGGTTGGCAAGCATGTTGATACTCCCACCTTAAGAAACTATTAATACCTGACATGACAGTGATGATGGCTCAATTATATTTTAACAGGTAGATAGGAAATATCGTGATTTTCGGGTTTTTTAATATAATATAGTATACGAGAAACAATTGTTTGTTAATTAGTTGTTTTTTAACAATGAAAACCATTTTAATTTTAATTTTAATTCTTTTTTACTAAATAATATTTGTTAAGGATTAAAAAACCTATAATAATATTAATGTTCTTCTTTCTTTCACAATCAAAACTTCTTAGTTTAAAGTATATAATATTTGTAAACTAGCTTTCAAAGAGAGCTACTGACTAACAATTGAATACTGATATAAAAATAATATTTTTAATAAAAATAACTTAAAGAATTTAAAAAAATAGAACTGACAACCCTGGTTGTGAGTTCGGTCTCTTTGAAGCCTGTTACACGCTTTTTTATGTCATCAAACTGAGTTTGGATAAATTATACACTTGCAAACAATTATATTCTTAAAATCATTTTTAATCACACTGCATCAAAATTTTGATATTTCGCAATAGGTTATACGAGTAATACTACCTACAAAACTTATCGACAATTTCGAAATACAGGAAGCAGACACGCCAAAAGGATATTACAAAGTAAATGTGCAATTCTCCGCCAAATCTAATTTTTAGATGGAGCAGAATATTCTTACTCCGTCCTACGAGCGACGTTTCCCGTCGCGTCGTTCATTGTTCCGGAACTTATTTCTGCCAACCGCGCATTTTCAAAAGACCGGGATGAAGAATTCATAATAAAAACTCTCCATTATAAAACCTTATTATTTTATCGATTTACTTTTATTTTAATATTTGGTTTTTGTAATCTTCAAAGTAGTCACATAGTATTCTGTTTAAAAATGCCTCTATAAGGAAGGCGTCGTCGCTTTTAGGTATAAACCTATTATACCGTGCGAGAAAAAATTATTTGCGTCAAAGAGGGCCTTGCATCTAAGGACGTAATGCTTAGCCGTAGAGCTTAATACCTGTTGGGTGTCAGTAACTACCTGAATTAAAAATCAATCAGTTATTCCGTCATCTTTGACAGTCGTTACAAGTAATTTGATTCATCGCTAATTTTTCCAATTTCTTGAACAATTCACACAATGGGGTTTACGGAACAGCACAACACATTCATGGTTGAAGCGTATTTTCGAAACGGGGTTAGAGTAAATGGTGAGTGGCAATACAATCCGGGTTTGTGCATGGACGATTTTCACGAACATTTTCCTAACGTTGCTTTTATTGCTGGGGATTTTTAGCATTGCCTGAAGAGAACCGGGGCTGTGTTTAGGGACACAGGTTCTATACAACACAAAAAAGGAGCAGGAAGACCATCTGTAAGAACAGAAGAACTTGTTGCAAACGTTCGTGAAATAATGCAAAATACGCCAACAAATTGTATAAGACGCCTGTCCCAAGAAGTGGGAAGATCTTATGGAACATGCAGGACTATTCTTAAGCAGCTAAATTTATTTCCTTATAAAGTGCAAGTATTCCAAGAAATACAAGCCGCAGATTTTGAAAGACGCAGGAATTACTCTCAATGGTTTACCCAAAATTTATTGGAAATAAATGATTTATTAGACCTGACGTTTTTTCGACGACAGATTAATCAGATTTCGATCAGACATTGAATTCCCACCTAGATCACCTTGTTTAACGGCTATGGATTACTTCGTTTTTCCTCATTTAAAGAACACTATTTTTAAAACACCAGTTGCAAATTTAGAACAATTACAAGAACGGATTATCCAAGAATGTGGTAACATTTCTCCAGAGATGCTGGTCAACACTTTCGAAAATATGAAGAGACGTGTGAATTTATGCTTCGAGCATGGCGGTGGCCAATTTCAGCAATTTATGTAATTATTTTTCTTTTCTTTCTGTATATTCTTACCTTGTTAATTTTGTAAACAACAAAAATAAATTTGTATTTGTCTACTTATTTTATTACTCATTAGTTTGGCATATCATGTCATAATAGAAATGTGACAATTTTTTTACCTAGATTTGGTTAGATATATCGTCCCCATATCATTGTGATCTAAACCAAGCCCTACGTTTTTTAATCCAATCCCTCTTTGATGCAAATAATTTTTGCTCGCCCGGTATGAGTACATTATATGCAAAACTCGGTTTTTGACAATTTGTAAAAAATTATATTTTTAGTGTGTCGTATAGATACATTATTGCATTTTCTATACTCTATACTATAGAGTCTATAGTCTATACTAGTCTATAGCATACTTAAGAAAAGAAAATGCAAAAGTCGGTCTTTTATAGAATAAAATACATTCAAAAACATAACGTAGATGCAAAACTCAGTTTTTGTTTAGACCTGTCAGATGCAAAACTCGGTATTTGCCGTTGACCAATCATTATATATTATACTCATCTCGTGACAATCGCCTGTTGATTATATCTGCTGCCTTATAGGTCAGACTTTTGTTCTGATGGTATAGTAAAAACAGGGAAACAACTTTCAGAACTAAACCCTAAAAAAGTTATAACGGGAAACTCTTTGAGGGGAGGCAAATCGTCAATTGCTAGTCCTTTGCAGAAGCACTATGGCCCTGACTGGAGAAATTTGAGAACTAGAGTTCTACAAAATTGTCGATTCTCCAGGCGAGCCGAGTAGCCACTTAAGTGATACTGAGGATTTAGAGGACACAACGCCCGAATAAAAAATAAAAAATTTAACTTTAACACCCTGTAATTCGGTTAATAATCAATTTTCGAAAAAAATATTATAGGAAGAGATAGCATTTATTTTTGGTCTAGAATTATCCCCTAAGTTTTTTGCTCATCATTTCCGGACATCCTGTATATACTCTTCAAACGTGAAAATATTTTCCAGCCAATTTCCATTTTTGAAGTATCCAGAACGATAACACTGAGAAAAACCCGCCAACTAAATTACTTAGTTGATTTTTTTTTAGTTGTAGCTACTAAAAATGTCCGCAGACTTAGTTGTCATAATACCGCAAAGCTATTTACAGGGACTAACAAATATATTTTTTGCCCTCCACTTACAATTACTAATCGAATTAGTAGGCTGTACGCCGAAAATTTATTGGGTAGACTTGCGGTAAATACATCCTTTGTTGTGATAACTAACAAGGGCGTAAGATTTTGTTATACTTGTGACAACTAAAAAAAAATTTATTTTAAATAATGCCTTAAGTTGTCGTAACGAAAAATATGGTAGCCATTACTAAATATTTAGTTAATCCACGCGGTAACAATCATTTCGTCTCCGTGCTTCAATACGTGTGCATGGTTTAAGTGAATCAGGTGCTTCTTGCCAGGGTGTGTGAGGGTGTGTGTGTGTGTGTATCTATTAGTGTTATTTATTTATTATAGTTTATAGTGATGTATTACAGACTTTTGTTGTTAGAATGGGGGCTTCAAACTCATCTAGATGCATTTGAAGGTAAGGTTGTGTTGTGTTATAGGATTTATCCATGTTATTTATTTAATAAAAATTTTAAAAACTGAAAAAATAATTTTTTGTATTTTAAGTTGAAGAGAAAACAAACTTTTCACTTTAGGGAAGTAATTACCTACCTCAACTAGAAAGCCTTAAAAATAATTCAATCTATCTGAAATGAAAAACAAAGACAAATTTTGATCAACTAGTTAAACAGCCAAGTTAAAGTGTTTTATTTGGTATCTACTGTTGCACACACCTTCAGTTTCCTTAGGCCGTATAAAAGGGCTTTTTAACATCAGCTCAACTGAACCTTTACTGGTATACTTAAAGTTTTTTTTATAAAAATCACATTGCAGTTAAATTAAATATCGTTTCTGTTTGAAACTGGCAGCAATATATTTTAGACGAAAAGCTTCAACATCAGTAAAATGATTTTATTGGTGGTTACAGAAAAGCTCAAGCAAATTACGCTTTGATGCTTAGAGTTTTTTCTGCAGTATACCGAGCTTTTCGGTTGCGATATACACATGCAATTACAGTGGATTTTATCTACAAGTTGTATGTGCAGCCGTAACAAATATTTTTCTAATGCAGCATAGAACTCTTGTTAAATAGGGGACAGCGAAATACTTTTTGCTGTGGTGACTAGAGTAAGCTTTTCGTTGCTGCCAGTTCCAAACAAAAAACCGTATTTGACGACAATGTGACTTTTATGGGAAGGTTCAAGTACCAGTAAAGGTTCACTTGAGCTACTGTTTAGATGCCCTTATATAATAAGGCCTTTAGGGGACTGAAAGTGCGTGCAATCGTTGCCAAATAAAAAAAAAACTTTGTGGTTACTTTTTAACTAATATTTTTATTTGTATTCACTAAATACCCAATTTGGGTTAACTACATAATTTAGTTACTATTATATAATTTATTAGTAACGTTAACATCTACGCTTAGTTCCTGCAACTAAATGATATAATAGCTTTAACAAACCACCTACTTGTAACGAATATATATATATATTAGCTGAGCTAACTCAGTTTTTTAGTAACTGTAACTAAAACCATTTAGTAAACCCAACAACATAAGTTCTTTATCTACTAAATCCTATAGTTGTAGGTACTAATCTATTCCAGCAAACTTGATTTAGTTGTTATAAGTCATCCACCTTGCTGTCCCCTATTTTAATGAAAAATTTTGCTGTGGTAACTAAATTTTTAGTCATGGCTACAAATTATTTTCCTCAGTGAAGGATTAAGTTTTACATTAAAGGTTTAAAAAAGTTTCAAAAGACTTTTCGCAGCTATTAAAAAGTTTTCTTATAAAATGACCATAATCGTACAAAAAAGTCGAGGTATAAAAAGCCCGGTCTTTAAGAGTGGAGCAATATTTCAAGTGTCCCATTTCAAGCGGGAATGCTCTGAGAATTTCCTGAAAAAAGCATTTTACGCTTTTAGCGTTCTCGGAAAATAGATGTTTTAAGAAATATAAAAAATGCTGTTGTTTACGTATAAACCTCGGTATAAACGTAATGTCAGGCGAAATACTATACACACAAAAAAAACTACTCTCAAAACAAGCTTATAGTAATGCTCAAACAAATAGCCTTATTTTGAAACTAACTTGCTTTATTTCGTGACTAAAATATATTCATTTTTACACTACTACTGGTTTTAAATTATATCATCAAGTTAATCAAAATTATGTTCATAAAGAGATTAAATCATCATCATAACAAGATAATCTTATACTTGTTTTAAAAATAAGTATTGTGGTCAAAGTGAAATATACTATGATGGGTTTAAAAATAAGAATAAATTTGTATTCTCACAGCGAGCACAAAGACAGTCTCTATGCTTAACTTGAGTAAAATCTAAACCCTTATTATTTCTTTGATGCTATTTGCATCACGTGACCTCTTGTTTTGCGAGGAAACGACCGAAATACGTTTACTTTAGTCGTTATTTAACATCCACGCAGAGGTCGCGCGTCGATGCTCACCGATGCTGGTAGTGTGTGTTCTATTTTGCGCGTTTTGTGTAATAGTGTGATGGAGGAAATTTTATATTCGTTATAGTTATGGTTTTTTATTACCTGTTTTTTTTTTAATAAAACCAAAAGCAATAAAAAGTGGTTTTATTTATCAGTTATCTGTTAGGGCTATATTCAGATCAGATACTACCTAAGGTAATATCACAATAGTATTTGTTACCTATGTCACAAAGACATTTTAACTTGACATTGTACAATTCTATTGACTGCGGTGAGCTTATCCTATCTGACCTAAATAATATAGTCCTTTTAGATCTATCTGTTTCAAAACTACATGATTTTAAATTTTACTCTATCTAATAATAAACTAGTTTTAAGATGATAATAAATTGATTTGTCTAGTTTCGCTGAGAATGTAGGATAGTCACAAATTGAAGATACAAATAAAATATATGTGCTCAAATGCAACTTCGTATATTCAACTTAATAATAATTCATACTCAAAACGAAAATAACGAATATTTATTCTTAGAATACTTTGAATCAAACCAATATTAACGTATACTATATCTGCAACTAGGGCTGCCAGACCTCCCGATTTAGGCGGGAGCCTCCCGATTTGTTATGGACCCTCCCGCCTTTTAAACCAAGTCATTAAACTCCCTATTTTCTTTCTAACCTCCCGCATCCTCCCACATTCATTATAAATTTAATGAAATGTGAAAGGGCTTAAAAAACCCACTTTACTCTAAAACAATATAGGTACCTAAATATGTGAGCATTACTAAAGACGCTTTGTTTTTGGATGGTTTTTGAGACAGAAGATGTCATTGGTTGCGATCGTTTTATATGTTTCCCTGATATGTAGTAGAGGAGGTGTTGGTAGAGCGGCATAGCTTGTGTATGTTATATTCTTGTATATATGTTTTATTCGCGGAAATTTTTAGCCGGTATTTTGACTATTTTTCTTGTTTATTGAGGGTTTATGGTTTGATTAAATGTATGCATTTATTATTTGGAGTTTTTCTTTATATTTTGTTATTATTTTGGGGTAGTAAAGACTTATTTTAATAAAAATGAACAGTTTTAATGCCAAAACGACTATGAATGTGGAATATTTGAGAAACAATTTTAGCTAATTAAGTATTGAACAAAAAATTGAAATTAAAATTGAGGGAAGACCTAAACTCGAAATTAACTTTATACAGACCACAAAGTGTAAATCTAGGGACTTTATTGTTAAGTTTGCTGCAAATAAAAACAGAAGAATGAATTTTACTTTTAAACAATGTACCCACTAATGAAAAATAAATTGGCCTTTTTTATTTTTTTTATCTTATTTTATTTTCAATTAAATAAGTAGGTACCTAATCATACATTTTAAAAATATTTATTAAAAATTATTGACCAAATTTGGGCGTGGTCTTAAAATTTTTTCGCCTGTGGCGCATTTCGTCTGCAACGGGCTTTTAGTGCACCCCAATAAGTTAATAAGTCACAAACCGCCACTGGCTAAGACCCTACCTCCCGCCTTTTAATATTTTAAATCTGGCAGCCCTATCTGCAACTAAAATTATTGATAGGTTGATCATTTATTTTTATTACCCTAAAACTAAAGTAGAGTCAAGTTAAAATAATGTAGTATTAATTTAAAACTATATTTTGATGCTAAGGTATTTTCTACTTAATTTTACTTTAGCATTGCTCCTATTCATGTATATGATAGTTTCAGTTTGAAACTTTTAGGTTCAACTGGATACTAGATTTTTTTGTGTGTACCTGCTCCATTTAGAAGAGAAAAATATTTGGCGCGCAAAGTGCAGAAGGCAATAAAAGTTAATTATTTTGAATATACGAGTTCAAAAAGGACACAAAACAGCTAATTAACAACACTCAACCCGATTGATGAATGTATGGCTGTAGTCCGGCCATAAAACCTTAAGTAAGTAAAAAAATAGAATTGTGAAACTTCAGGTTATCAGATATAATATTTATGGGTAATGAATCAGCTGTTTCAAAAATATTTTAAAACATGTTAGTACCGTGCGAGCAAAAATTATTTGTGGAGTAGTGAAAATCCCCATTTTTTTGTAGAGTCCACATTGCACCCTCAAAAAATTGATGTATGGTTAGCTGTTTCCCGAAGAAGGATTGTTGGTCCTATTTTTTCCATGACACAGTTACAGCACAGCGGTATAGACAATATTTTGAACCCATTTGTGGAGCAATTATTTGACGACGAACTACGTTTTGTATATTTTCAACAGGACGGTGCAACCGCCAAAACTATTAACTATTTACGGAATTTTTTCGACGACAGATTGATCAGTTTTCGATCAGACATTGAATTCCCACCTAGATCACCTTGTTTAACGGTTATGGATTACTTCGTTTTTCCTCATTTAAAGAACACTATTTTTAAAACACCAGTTGCAAATTTAGAACAATAATTACAAGAAAGGATTATCCAAGAATGTGGTAACATTTCTCCAGAGATGCTGGTCAACACTTTCGAAAATATGAAGAGACGTGTGAATTTATGCTTGGAGCATGGCGGTGGCCAATTTCAGCAATTTATGTAAGTATTTTTCTTTTTCTTTCTGTATATTCTTACTTTGTTAATTTTGTAAACAACAAAAATAAATTTGTGTTTGTCTACTTATTTTATTACTCATTAGTTTGGCATTTCATGTCATAATATGAATTTGACAAAATTTTAACCTAGATTTGGTTAGATATATTGTCCCCATAATAATATCATTGTGATCTAAACCAAGCCCTACGCTTTTTAATCCAAGCCCTCTTTAATGCAAATCATTTTTGCTCGCACGGTAATTTACAGCCAAATTAGTCAATCTATAGTATTTTCTATGACTTCGCCCAGCCACGCACAGTAAATACCTTAAATTAAAAAAACATTTATTTATTATTTTATTTTATACTTTTTTTTATGTTATATTACACATTAAAGATCTTATTGTACCAAACCCGAACAAACCCAATAAGGGTAGATAGGTACTACCTTTTTACATTAACAAATTCTTAGGGAATAGTGGTTTCTTTACCAATAAATTGCTTCTATGTTTTCTGTGGCCTTTTTATTTTTGAGCGCTTAATTCATTATTGCCCAGAATAGTGTACATAGGTACAGTGGGGTCCAGTTTCCTTTGTCAAGTAAATAGTAACAACAATAAATTTTACGAGGAACCACCGTGAGGTAAAACAAACTTTAGTGTTTCCGAGTTTCAGTAGGAATGGGCAACAATTGAAAAAAAACGATGTTTTCCAAACAAAATTATAATGAAACTAAGGTTCTTAAAGTTTTCTTAATATACAACAACTTGTTTTTTAATTTTAAACAATAATAGTACATATTAATAGCGTTTTTCATGGCCAATTCATAAGATGCTAGTTTGTAATTGTCTAATAATGTTTGGCTGCTTCCATTAAATTATTTCCCGAAGGAAAGCTCCAGCCACGTCAGCATTGTCTGAGTGGATACAGTAATAATTTGTGTTTACTTTAAATCAACTACAGTTTCTTAGAAAAACAACTTGACCACAAAATGTTATTTTTTATTTAAGTTATTTAAAATATTATTTTTTGTGCATTTGAAAACATTATACAGGGTGTCCGGGAAAATGTGGGAAATCTCCAGAATATGAAAAAAAAACACGTGAAAAGAATACTTCAAGTTCATATAACCTCCTCTTCGCAGATATGGAATCCCAAAGAGCTCCCATGGAATTAAGTTTTTGACCCATAATTATTAAACCAACAGGTATATTAAAATTTTTTTTTCATATGATGTATACCAGGTAAGACCCTTCAAATTACTATCCCAGAAAGTGTTGCGAATTACTCACAGCTGCAGGGACGGACTAGCTGTGACACTAATGTGCCCATTTTTTTACGCCCTGTATGATAAAAACTTTGGACAACATTTTTTACATACCTTTTACTATTGACTAAAAATTAAGTACTCTTCATTCATGTCGCTAATCCTAACCGTTTTCGGAAAAACGTCTGTATTAATTTTTTGTGAATAATTATTCTGAGATCGTCAAAACTTTTTATAAAATCTGATTGCTCGAAAGTTTAGAGGTACGCTCTTGTTGTTCCTCGTTTCTCTTCGCTTGACTTTTTTTTTAGGAATGGAACAGTTTTTTACAAGTAAGCAGGCAATTTGGGATAAAAGCACGGAACAGCTGTTAAATTTAGTCTCACTTTAGTTGGATTTTTTTTGTGGTGCCATCAGGCAAAAAATAAATATCCTTATGAATAATGTCACTGAGGACAAAATGCTTAGCAAAAACTACATAATACAGTGTGGGCGACCAATTAGCTCTTGGAATGGCTTTTAGCCATAGAATTTTCAGATTTTCATCTTTTGGGAAGTGAAAAACACTCTCTTCACCTGCTTTTAAAACACTTTTATAGTTATACTTAGGTACACCCAGGAATACAGCAGGGGCTTGGCATGTTGTTAAATAAACAAACTAAAAGAAAAAAAAATAGTACTTATAACCTCAAAAAAGACACATGGATCTTTAAGCAGTGTTGTCGATGTTTCTGTTTCACGGCTTCTCTCAAGGTGGTTGTGGTACTGTATAACGTTTGTCGTGCATTATGTTTTGAATTCAATTTTCTATTTTTTCGATTTTAGATATTGGCATTGCTGCAATATAAAAACACTTAAAATGCTTGATAAGGTAAAATACTGAAACGACTTGTGTATTCAATCGAAATGATATTTAGATGAGATTTTAAATCTAAATTAAATACATTCAAGAAAAATTTCAGATCGATATTTAAGTACATCAACTGGAAGAAAACTGAAATTCTAATGGAAAAATAATAAAAAAGAAATACGTGCTTTAGAATTTAAAATTTCTCTGGTTACAGAGTTCATTGATTTTTGTACTTTTTGGCGAATAATACCTTTTTGGCATTAAATATGTGTTCCGAATTTTAAATTTCATCCGAGCTAACGAAAGAACCGTATGCGCGTTCTTGCACACTCGACAATCATGCAGTTAAAACTAACGTCTGGCATGTAAAGCAATCAATTCTCTAGCGTATAATTTCTCTTAAACTTAAGTGTTTAACATTAAAAAATACCCAAACATTTTCGAAACATGTGTTTTATTTAAAAGCAAAAATAACTCAAAAAGCTTGTTTTAGGTACATTTAAAAATAACATCTCGTTCTTTAATTTTCCACTGAGCGATAAAGTACTACAGTAACTACATATTTTAAATTCTCTTTGTGAATGTGTCCTGTTCCTGTTATAAATTCTACCATGTAAACTGTTAAATTCTAAATTTAGAAATGCGAATGAAAACAAATTAAAAATACCTAAATCATTTTAATATTAAAATGTTTTCAATTAGCAAAAAAAAATGTTTAATTGACACGCAGACAGCTTTAATGGAAAGCTATTTTTTTGGCTTTTTTACAAAGTACGATAAACTATGGATGTAAAATAGACAAAAAATTATATTTGAGAAAATTAGAGGAATCGAATAGAGTAGCAAATTAAATTGTGACCGGGCAAGTAATTATGTTATCAAAATTACGGACAATATCAGTCAGAATCAGTGGATTTATTAAAATAATTTTAAGCCCCTTCGTAAACTCTTTATATTCGCTTGATTTAAAGGAAATTCAAAGCAGGGTTGAAAAAAACATGTAATTTTTAATTTTATACAAAACACATGTTTTTTTTTTTTTGTTTTAAACGTTTTTTTTTGTTTTAAACAGTTTTTTTTTTGTTTTTAAATTTTATGTTTTAAACAAATAAAACTTAGAAAAAAACGTTGTTTAAATTATATTTTTTCAAACATATTATTGATTGAAAATGTTTGATCTATTATTCTACTAAATAACAGATACCTTATTTGAAGTCCGACTCTGTACTAAACTGTCGCGATCAGCTGTTACGAACTACGTCGCGCCATCGCCGTGAGGCTGTGCCGGTGAATCCCCGAAATCTTGGTACTGAGGATTACCCCAAAAATGCTTTTTACTACGTAATAATATTATTGTGATATAGGTACTACAATTTTACCCTCATAATGTCTTAAAGACATATTATGTTCGATAAGTTTTTAAAAAATTTTTAAATAATCTTCGACACCTTTTTAGAAAGGGTTTTCTTCTTCCCCATTTTATTTGGTTGGTTTGCACCCTCTTTAATAACGTTTTCAAATACTCAGTATGGTTTAACCATTATCAATTGTCTTCATATCATGTTTCTTCTACACTTCAATTTTCAAGTCCATAAAAGCTCCATTAAGGTTATTATTTTCAATTTTCTCTTTTGCTAACATCAGCATAAAATAAAAAAATGTCTGTCTCCTGAGGATGAACGTTTCTACGTTCGAAACATGTAGAGACCCTTGAACTAAGAATTTTATTCTATTAATTTTTGTGGAGGAAGACTTTGTGTTTTTCTTTCCTTTTAATACTTTCAAATCCACTTTAAGTATGGACTATTTCTTCAAATATTATGTACGTTAAAAAGTTTGTTAATGTATTTGATAATTTTTCCTACTTTTATTCATTATATTAATAAAGAAAAATGAAAAAAAAAAACGCTTGTTTAATTTAAGTGTTTTAAACATGTTTTAAACAAAAAATGTTTTAAACCTGTTTAAAACAGATGATTAAAACAAAATGTTTAAAACGAAACAACCCTGATTCAAAGTACCATACTTTAATGATTATGTCCCACTGTGGGCTTTCGATTAGGACCCGTCGAGTTTGCGCAATTCGAAAATTTCCTGGTGTTGTGCAATGTGCATATTTAAGGTTGAATTATCAACGTCATTTAATCTATAGCCAACCTATAACCTATTTTGCGTTGATTTTTTGAGTTTATTATTTTAATAACTAACATTTAAAGAAAATAAATATCGTCGTTACATTAGGTAGGTAGTATCTGATATATTACAAAAATATCAATTTATTTCATTGCTAATTTTGGGAGAATTGTATCGTGAAAGAACAATGAGTAACAATGACATAATAATGTTAAAAAAAATCTTACCCGATATTTTTCGCTATACAATTCTCCTAAAATAACTTATGAAATTCCTTGATATTTATTAAATATGTCAATTATTACCTATAGAATATCAAGTCGATACTGATTTTCTTTAAATTTTGTATAAAAGCTAGAAAACATAAATAAATCTACGCGAAATAGGTTATAGGTTGGCAAGCATGTTGATACTCCCACCTTAAAGGGTGAAATATGAAACATTTTTTAAGTTGGAATCATATATTAGATTAATAACGTCCGGGTTATTTATTAAGGTGTACATTTTGTCCAGCCTTGAATTTTTGGTAAATTCAAGGCTATATTCTCCACATTTGCGGTACGTCGTAAATTAATTCAGTCAGTTTGACTTACCGGTGGTAAATGTTATGATTTTTCTTGGGCTTGATAAAGACGGATACATGTGAACAAGTAAAATATAAGCGCGTTTTTTAAAATTTTTAATTATTATTTTTATACTGTTAATGAAGTCAGAAATAAGTAGGTAGTATATCCAGGTTTCATCTAGAAAAACAGGTTTTAAGGGAAATTGAGAGTTTGGTTGGTAATTTGGTGGTATAGTTGTATTTGTTATTTTGTTTAAAAATTTAAAAAACTTGTAATAACTTAACTTTAAACGCTCTAGTAAGATAAATAAAAGGGAATAAAATTGTGTGGATATTTTTGTACAGGGCCTTTGATTATATTTACGTGGCTTCTGGAGTCTTTGTTTTTGAAGATAGAAAAAAATGTTTTATATAAAAATTGTAGTTTGTCTTTTATGTTATCTTTTGAAATTATCATTACAAAAATATCGCTTTTGAAAAATGGGAAAATATAGGCAATTTCAATTTTTTTAAATGGAACACCCTATATATTATGCGTCACAATGAAAGATTTTTTTTTTCTGATTTCAAATATACAGTGTCACCAGTAAAGTCCGCATCATATGGGATTTTTTTTATTAATAGCTTTATTCGAAATTTGACTTTGGCATCAAGCTCTGCTTCGATCGAGATGAAAATTAAGCAAAAAAATAGTAGTCACGTGATTCGCATTATCTGTCAAATTTAAATTTTTTCAAAAAAATAATTCAAAAGTGGGGTTATTTCTTAAAATATCGAAAAAAGTTATTAGAAAAAGTTGTTTTAAATACAGTTTCTAGCCCACATGCAAAATTTCAGCCGCATAAGATAATTTTCATTTTTTACCTATATTTTGTAAATTGAACCACTTTTGCAAAATAAGACTCAACGCAACTTACATAAAACTTCTTAGTTTTGACAATGCTTTATTTCAGATACATTTTCTTTAAAGTAGCGCCATATTAAATGTGTGTTTTTCTACAAAATCAAAATAGGGCTAATAAAATTTGGTCGCATGTGATGCAAAGTTTATTTGTTTTTGACCCTGTGTAAGGTAACTTCATAAAATAAGTATTTTTCAAAACGTAGTTTGTGCCTGAAAGTAAAAAAAAGAAAAATAAAAAATAAAGTAAAGGAGTTTTAAATTAAATCGTTGAAAATAGATAAACTTTACGTTAAGTTAAACTAAAATTTATTTTCCACTTAAAAAACATTTTACTGAAGACACTGTTTTCTTTTTTGTCTTAACATTAAGGTGTATTACTTTCAGACACGAACAACTTTTTTAAAAATACTTATTTTATGGACTTACCTTATACAGGGTCAAAAACAAATGAACTTTGCATCACATGCGACCCGATTTTAATAGCCCAATTTTGATTTTGTACAAAAACACACATTTAATATGGCGCTACTTTAAAGAAAATGTATCTGAAATAAAGCATAGTCAAAACTAAGAAGTTTTATGTAAGTTGCGTTGAGTCTTATTTTGCAAAAGTGGTTCAATTTACAAAATATAGGTAAAAAATGAAAATTATCTTATGCGGCTGAAATTTTGCATATGGGCTAGAAACTGCAGTTAAAAAAACTTTTTCTAATAACTTTTTTAGTTATTTTAAGAAATAACCCCACTTTTGAATTATTTTTTTGAAAACATTAAAATTTGACAGATAATGCGAATCACGTGACTACTATTTTTTTGCTTAATTTTCATCTCGATCGAAGCAGAGCTTGATGCCAAAGTCAAAATTCGAATAAAGCTATTAATAAAAAAAAATCCCATATGATGCGGACTTTACTGGTGACACTGTATATATATTGATGCTATTTGGGTGAACCATTTTTGAGATATTTTAGCTTAAACTATAAATAAATTGCAAATAAATTTCATATTTTGTATCAAGAAAGCCATGGAAACAATAAAATTTTTATGTTGTATGTTTGATAAATTTGACGTCTCGATATTTTTGAAGTTTATCGTTTTAACTATTAAGAATAATTATAAAGATTAACTTTATAACTATTTATTTCCGCTTCTGTTAATTCTAAAATGAAGGGAAACTTGTTTAAATGTATCCAAAATCAAGGAGGATATGTAGAAAATATCTAAGTTATAAGATTATAAAATATAACAATTTTATTGTTTCCACGGCTTTCTTGATACAAAATATGAAATTTATTTGCAATTTATTTATAGTTTAAGCTAAAATATCTCAAAAATGGTTTACCCAAATAGCATCAATATATTTGAAATCAGAAAAGAAAGATCTTTCATTGTGACGCATAATATATAGGGTGTTCCATTTAAAAAAATTGCTATTGCCTATATTTTCCCATTTTTCAAAAGCGATATTTTTGTAATGATAATTTCAAAAGATAACATAAAAGACAAACTACAATTTTTATATAAAATATTTTTTTCTATCTTCAAAAACAAAGACTCCAGAAGCCACGTAAATATAATCAAAGACCCTGTACATGTGTTAACCTATATTAGAACGATTTAAGATGGGTCATGGCACTTTGGATGAAAAAAAAAATTAATTTGACACAAAAATTATTAAAAATAGTGCACTTGTACTTTAGATTCCAAAAATCAAAAAATATATAGGGAGTCCCATTTGAAAATCCAAAGTTGAGATTACTTCCGGTTTAACCAGAAGTCGCTAACAGTTGACGATTACCTTAAGAGGTGTTCTTTTATTACCCTATGACTCCTGCAAAGTTGTATCTTGTTCGATTCAAATCTAAAGAAATGGTAGCCGGTATATATTTTGTGATATAGGTATTTTTTAAATTGTTTTACTAGAGTTATTAAGGTGGAATTATCAACTTCATTCAATCTATTGCCAACCTATAACCTATTTCGCGTTATTTTTTCAAGTTTATTATTTTATTGACTAACATTTAAATAAAATCAGTATCGTCGGCACATTACTTAGGTAATATCTGATATACTACAAAAATATAAATTTATTTCATTGCTAATTTTGGGAGAATTGTATAGTGAAAGAACAATGACATAATAATGTTAAAAAAATCTTACCCGATATTTTTCGCTATACAATTCTCCTAAGATAAGTTATGAAATTCCTTGATATTTATTAAATATGTCAATTATTACCTATAGAGTATCAAGTCGATACTGATTTTATTTAAATTTTGTATAAAAGCTAGAAAACATAAATAAATCTACGCGAAATAGGTTACATGTTGACAAGCATGTTGATACTCCCACCTTAAGAATTGAGTTATGTTTTCTAATGTGTTCGAAGGTGTTCTAATGTAATCTAATAAAAATAAGAGTTCTTGTTCAATTTAATGAATTTTAACAATTTACACACCCACCCAATTACCACAAAGTGAAAAACCAACTTACACGGTCAAGATTCAATTTACACGGAAGTTGTTTGGAATTATTTTTTTAATGACAACACATAGAGTCTTTTTGACATCATGACTCAATACCTATTGGTTGCCTCTACTTGAGAAAAAATACGACTATCCCAGTGTAATAATACACAGAACTATGAATTTATTTTCTTAAAGGGGTCCAAATTCCACGGACTTCCCCTGTATACTCCAATTTCCCAACTTCCAACGTCTAAACAACAAAAGGAAGAATTTCACTGGGAAATTTAGCACGTCATAAAATTAGAAAATAAGAAGAGCCAAGCATATTTTCCTTTCTCCAATTTAATGATAAAATATAACGTCGTCAAATTTAATACAACTGCAATTAGGCGGTGGTATTTCAGTATTTGTGCCGTTAATCTGTCTTCCGAGGCTATTTCGCTGGGGACGCAATTAAAATCTAAATTTAGTAACAAAGTTGGGCCGGTGTTCGTGGTAATAATAATGCCTATTATGGCGACATTAGACTGTGTACGAGACTATTATTAAACATACTGGTTAAAAAATAGGCAAATCGCTTTGCCGGGCACTGTTCTCGCTAATAAATAAACTTTTAGTTGGTCACCCTGTACCAAATGGACTCAGATATATAGGATATTGCACTACCAAAATAAAAAAAACCTAAAAAAAATATGGTTTCTTATAGTTGACAGCATTTTATTTCTGTCGGTTGGAAGCTTTACATTTTTTTGACGTAACTTCACGTAGGTATAATTTTCTTAAACTTTTACTTTTAATCCAATGGCCTCGACTCAATAATTTGACGATAAATTATGCCCGAGACCAACGGTCGAGTATCTTAAAGGACTATGGTGTTCCTCAGGGTTATGTGCTGGATCCTATCCTTTTCCTTATTTATATTAATGATCTTAACTTTTAAAATGTCTTTATTCCAAAATAACTTTTACAGTTCATTACATGGAAACTGACAACATAATATAGAAAATAATAACCATTAAAAAAAAATTACAATAAAAAAATGGAAGTTAATCCAGTTTAATTCATTAATAAAATCAATTTAAAAAAAATAGTATAATTTAATTTAGTAAATATATCTTTAATTGTTTTTTAAAAGTTGCCAATTTTTTAATTTTTCTGATATTTTTTGGAAGATTGTTATATTTTATTATTCCGTCATATAAAAGCTATTTTTTTCCGAAATTACTTTTTACTGGCATAGTTTGATAATTTATGCAATGTCTGGTGTTACGATCTTGTAATGTCTTATTCTCCTGAAGTGTTATGTTTGATGTTTTTTCTTTTAAAATGATAGAGTGAATTAGAATACAAATTTTAAATTTATAAATGTTTTGAACGTGTAAATACCCTTTCGGTCTATATAGATTAACGGTTGGTTCTACATGTGGTAATTCGTGTATACATTTCATAACTTTATTTTGCAATTTTTGTAATGGTTTTCAGTTTGACAAATAAGCAGATCCCCATGCAGAAGCTAAGTATTGTAATTTATTTATTATTATTATTATGATTCAAATCCCAATATATTAAAGATCAAGGTTTCGTCTGATCTTTTTAAAATTAGACAATGGTGTGATGCTGACCTATTGACCCTAAACTTTGACAAGACCAACATTGTGGGTTTTCGATGTGATATGGATGGTTTGTATCCTGGAGAAGCTCCACTATCAAAATAAGCTAACACCAAGTTTTTGGGACTTTTAATAGATGACTGTCTGAGGTTTGACTCTCATATCTTGGGACTTGCTCGCAAAGCGGCTTCGGGATGCTACGCAGTGCGATTAACATCGATGGAGGTTGGAACCACCTTGGCTAAGAGGGCCTACCATTCACCACTGGTGGAGTCTCACTTGCGATATGGAATTGTGTTCTGGGGGAATACGTGTAACTACCTGCTGAACTTAGTGTTTATTCTGAAAACGCGTGCTGTAAGATGTCTTTGTGGTGTGTATGACAGAGTCATGCAGACCGTTATTTATATCCAAGAAAATTTTACCTTAGCCATGCCTGTTTATTCTTGAAACTGTCTGCATGGAATACTTTGCCGGTGCCTGACCACTCTCATGATACTAGAAGATTAAAAAACCTGTACCTGCCCATACCGTCTTCTGCCCTTGTTAGAAACTCTATGATTTACGAAAGCCGTAAATTATTTAACCATCTTCCTGAGCAAATAAGAAACATACCTACCCTACATTTTTTTAAAAGAACTATAAAGGAACTACTGGTGGAAATAGCCTATTACGAGGTGGTCGAGTATTACAACGACGCCTTTTAACTGAGTATTTCCGGCAAGCATTTCGTCATCTTGTTTTGTTGAGTTTGTCTTTGTCCTGTTTACTATGTTTGTTGTTTTCCTATTTACATATACAGTGTGTGTATAAAGTCTGGAAACGGCTTATTAACATCACAATTTACTGGACGATTTAAACCAAATTTGGTACAGCTGTGTAAGAGGATCTAACGCACCGAATGACGACATTGGCGTTGTTGCCAGCTTTTTAGTTTGTCTGGAATTCGAACGAATTTTATATTTTTAAATATAACACCCAGTATATTTTTACATTTTTAAATTCCACATAAAATTATAATTATTTTTTATTAAATGCATTATTAGTCTATACTTCATAGTTTCCGAGATATTGACTCTCGAAAAGTGTCATTTTTGAACTTTGACAGCTTATAACTTTCTAACAGTACGTCTTAGAGCAAAACGGCTTACATGCCCCTATCTTCAATTTTTATTATCTTCCCAAAAAAATCAACTTCCAGTTAAACCGGAACAACTATATTTCCTGCTTTCGAGTTACATCCGGTTTTACCGGAAGTTGATTTTTTTGGGAAGATAATAAAACTTGAAGATAGGGACATGTAAGCCGTTTTGCTCTAAGACGTACTGTTAGAAAGTTAGAAGCTGTCAAAGTTCAAAAATGTCACTTTTCGAGAGTCAATATCTCGGAAACTATGAAGTATAGACTAATAATGCATTTAATAAAAATAATTATAATTTTATGTGGAATTTAAAAATGTAAAAATATACTGGGTGTTATGTTTAAAAATATAAAATTCGTTCGAATTCCAGACAAACTAAAAAGCTGGCAACAACGCTAATATCGTCATTCGGTGCGTTAGATCCTCTTACACAACTGTACCAAATTTGGTTTAAATCGGCCAGTAAATTGTGATGTTATTAAGCCGTTTCCAGACTTTATACACACACTGTATATTTTAGACGATGTATACCTTAATAAAAAAAAATATTATTTTTATTTCTTTTAATTTGTGTATTCGTAGTATTATTACTTGTATTTCTTTTTAGCTTTGTTAATAATAATGATTATTCTTCAATACAATAAAGCATATTTTGATTTGATTTGATTTAGGACTGGACATTTAATATGCGTAAAACTACAGAAAATAAATCTCAGGAAGGTGTGGTAAAGATCACGTGGAATATTACCGCGAAAAAGGTACAATTATTATATTTTTAAAATTATCAGGGAAATATAAAATCAGTTAATAATCTTAATATAAACCATTCGAGCTTTAAATTTTATCACATAAACTTCACGGAGGTATATTTTTCTTAAACTTATTAAAAACCATTATTTAGCTTCATTTAGAGTCCGTGATATTATTTTTTATAGACATAATAAGCTAATTTAAGTAAACAATTTCTACTACTACTTCTTCAAAATTAAACAATTTCTATTTGAAAAGCTGAAGAATTCTGTTGGGCGAACAAGTTACTAGTATATTTACTATTAAATATTGACAAAATTTAGCAATATTTGGGCGACCTTTATCCCTAAAATCAAATTGTCTGACAGCCGTTAGTAGTAATTAAATCCTATAATAAAAAATCCAGATAAAGGCGCGAAAATAACGTCTAACATAACAACGCAATTAAATTATCAGGTTTTCCAGATGAAAAATTTACCGCTGCCGATTTTCTGTTTGGTTAAACTGAGAGGGTTCATCTGGAAAATGGAAAATTAATGATCTACGCGGTTATATTGTGGGCAAGTGGGCTCGGCTATCTTCAGTGAAATCTAATTTTGGCAAATCGATCAATTAGTGTTTCTCCATATCCCCCTACGATGAAATGCGTGTAATAAAAACGTATTTTTACGATTTTTTCCTAACGACTGTTAAAAATATATCAAACGCACACATTTAGTTTGAATTATAATTAATTATTCCTTAGCAGTTGTGAATAGGGCTGAGCAAAAATTCGATATATCGATAAATTTTTATCGATATATCGATAAACGATATTTAAAAAATAAAATATCGATTTATCGATATTATCGATATATTATCGATATATTATCGATATATTATCGATATATTATCGATATATTATCGATATATTATCGATATTTATCGATATTATTGATATATCAACTATATCGATATTCGATTGGAATTTCAATATGGTCCTTATAACACATTTCCCCTTGAAATGAAGGTACGGACAATTTACAGGGCACATAAGAAAATATTGATATACAGTGACACCAGTAAAGTCCGCATTATATGGGATTTTTTTTTATTAATAGCTTTATTCAAAATTTGACTTTGGCATCAAGTTCTGCTTAGATCGAGATGAAAATTAAGCCAAAAAAAATGGTCACGTGATTTGCATTATCTGT
Organism: Polydrusus pterygomalis; assembly: GCA_963969555.1. Lineage (NCBI taxonomy): Eukaryota > Metazoa > Arthropoda > Insecta > Coleoptera > Curculionidae > Polydrusus > Polydrusus pterygomalis. The sequence continues at coordinate 21,775,548 of OZ018378.1, read as the reverse complement.
CAAATTTTAATTTTTTCCAAAAAATCATTCAAAAGCGGGGGGGTTATTTTTGAAAATATCGAAAAAGGTTATTAGAAAAAGTTTTTTAAATGCAGTTTGTAGCCCACATGCAAAAACTTCAGCTGCATAAGATAATTTTGATTTTTTTACCTATATTTTGTAAATTGCACCACTTTTGCAAAATAAGACTCAACGCAACCTACATAAAACTTCTTAGTTTTGACAATGCTTTATTTCAGATGCATTTTCTTTAAAGTAGCGCCATATTAATGTGTGTTTTTCTACAAAATCAAAATTGGGCTATTAAAATTTGGTCGCATGTGATGCAAAGTTTATTTGTTTTTAACCCTGTATAAGGTAACTTCATAAAATAAGTATTTTTGAAAACGTAGTTTATGTTTGAAAGTAATACACGTTAATATTAAGACAAAAAGAACACAGTGTCTTCAGTATAGTGTTTTTTAAGTGGAAAATAAATTTTAGTTTAACAATGTAAAGTTTATCTATTTTCAACGATTTAATTTAAAACCCCTATAATTTAACGTTTTTGTAGAAAAACACACATTTATTTTAATATGGTGCTACTTTAAAGAAAATGTATCTGAAATAAAGCCTTGTCAAAACTGAGAAGTTTTATGTAGGTTGCGTTGAGTCTTATTTTGCAAAAGTGGTGCAATTTACAAAATATAGGTAAAAAATCAAAATTATCTTATGCAGCTGAAATTTTGCATGTGGGCTAGAAACTGCATTTAGAAAAACTTTTTCTAATAACTTATTTTCGATTTTTTCAGAAATAACCCCACTTTCGAATAATTTTTTGGAAAAAATTAAAATTTGACACATAATGCGAATCATGTGACTACTATTTTTTTGCTTAATTTTCATCTCGATCGAAGCAGAACTTGAAGCCAAAGTCAAATTTTGAATAAAGCTATTAATAAAAAAAAATCCCATATGATGCGGACTTTACTGGTGACCCTGTATTTATAAAATATTTTTATGTTTTATCGATAATATATATTATCGATATATCGAATAACGATATTTAAAAAAATTAAATATCGATATATCGATATTTAAAAAATAAAATATCGATATTATCGATATTTATCGATATTATCGATATATCGACTATATCGATATTTTTTTAAATATCGATATTCGATAATGGAATTTCAATATCGCCCAGAATAGGACACTGCGGTCGCTTTCATGATGAAAAAGATATTTTAATTTATGATTTCAGAGGTCCATATTTTTAATACAATCTTCGTTAATTAATTTTTAAAAACTCTAAATCAAATGGTCCCTGGGCGTTTCTATATTTACCCCAAATATACTGCGGAGAAAACAAACACAGACAAGTCACTAGGTTATAATATTTCCCGTGACATTGATGGTCCATCACATCCGTTTCAAACAGGTGCAGCCTTTCGGTTTTAAAGGCAAAAAGTATTTACAATAAATAAAAGAGTATTTTTAGATGTGCCGCCTTAAAAACTGTGTGTCTGTTGGAAGTAAAATTTTACAGTAACCAAACAAACGTTTTTAAAACTTTTTTTAATTACTCCTAAAATACTTTAAAAACTTATAAAATACCTACACAAACTGTCCCATTACACATCGCTAAATGACCTGGAGCTTTGGTGATCGCCTCGGAAGGTGTACTCGGCGATCTTATTTCTTCCAAAAGAGGAGGCTGATCGCAATCCACACGGGCTTGAGATCCTGGACAGCAAAGCCATGATCTTCTTGGTAGGTCGCCCGTGTAGGGCTCATCGTAGGTTCTTTCCTCCTTTAGAAAGGATAGCGTTATTGGTACGAGCACTATTTTAAGTTTTTTCGGGTTATAATTATACGCGCGAGAGAGAGAGAGAGAGAGAGAGTAAAGGCGAGGATAAAGAGAATTAAATAAGGACATCATTGACATGGTAATTATGGCATATCTACAGTTTAAACAGATTATAACGAAACAAAGATGCAAAACGATCGTTTAGACTGTGACTAATAAGGAGTATTTCTTTTTGTGCACATAGGAGAAACCTACTAGAAACCCGATCGATAATAATAATCGTTACAAAGTTCATCAAGAAAAATTAAAAAATCGTTTTGAGGAGGAAACATTTTTCGACAAAAAAAAAACTATTCTAATAAAAATATAATTTTCCGAACAAAATTGGACAAACTTGGGATAAAATCGCTGACTTAAAGTAGGCCTGCCATCAGCGTGTTTGTTAATTTTCCAAGCATGATCGCCAACTTTCGGGAAAAAAAGGACTAGAACAACGAAAAATAAAATCTTGCTAAGAGATAATTAAATTGAATTGTCCCTTTTTCTTTAGTTGCGTCTGGATTGGATTCTGGTGGACGTGAGCTTGTCCCAATTTTTTATTAAAACGGCGTGCCATAAGTAAGAGTTTTTGTTGTGTACGTTTATGAGGGAATCGAGCTTTCCGTATAAGTCAATAAAATAAGCATTATACACGGTAAATTTTTGGATCGGTATAAACTCGGTAACAAAGAATTCATCCATTCCTTGAAAAACATTGAAAAACAAGGGTACATGCAAATGCATGTATTGTAAGAGATGTACTAAGGCAATAACAACAACAACAACTTTGTGTTATGGAGGAAGACACTATAAAGCATATTGTTTAGTCTCCAAGAAAACCCCTACAGTTAATAAATGCAATAGATAAAGTATTTTTCACCCTAAATGGTATCGGCTTATTGACTGCAATAAAACTTCCGGTTTAATCCCATTGTTATACACAATCAACAAGCAAATACACTACAGGGTAGGACTTTAGATATTAAATTCGTTATTAATAATATATTATTTAATGACATGAAATATCCTAAATAGATAGTTAAATATTACCTGCTATCATTACAAATTATAATCCGACCCTGACCGACAGTTTATTTGCATTTTTATGGCCCAGCTCTTGCAAAACGTCCTAGGGTTAAATAGAGTCAACCATTTATTGTGAAAAATACTTTACCAACGTAAGTCAATCGGCCCAACAAGAGCCACGGATCTAATCAATGACGAGCTCTTGAAGATGCAAACCGAAAGCGATCTACAACTTTACACAATCATTTATTGTCAGCTGCGACTCTGATACCTATATGAACAAAAGGACACTAATAGATCAAAAATGGACAATGGAGTAGGCGCAGGTATATTTGGAGAAATGCCCTGATTTTGGACATACGCATCTCCCTGGGATACTAAGCTACGGTATACCAAGCAGACGTTCATGCAATACAAGCACGCGTACAAAAGAATCTTGAAAAGGGCTAGCACAGTCAAGCTACCCTATTCTGCCCTGCTCTAAACTTCAACTGATTTACATCAACAATCACAATCAAGTGCCTTAACGACCAAACAGAACTGGCATCTAGGAACAACAAAGTCGAATTCCTGTGGTACCTTGTCACTTAGGGATAAAAGGCAATGAAAAAGCAGATGAACTAGCAAGGTCAAGAACTGCTCTAGACTCGTTCTTGGAATATCAAAACAGTCAACTAAAACAGCATTAGACAGATGGGAGAAAAAACAATATCTATCTAGTCAAACACACGCACTAAACTATCAAACGAAATGCTACTTCTAACGCGTACCCAGTTAAAACGAAGGAATAGCTTATTAACATGCCACTGCTGTCGCTTAAGAACACCTGACGATGGAGGATGAAGCACTCACCCGCAAAAGACTAGGGACTAGGACAAATTTGGTAGGAAACTATTGAACCTTATTATAGAGGCAAAAAATCTTCAGTAACAAAAATAGTGTGCACAATACGCCAGAAGGCTGCAATGCAAGAAGCTTGGGCCACACACCCGAATCCTTTCAGCAATCAAGTCAATCTTCATTAAGGTTAATAAATTTATATAAAATGTTAATGGTGCAAGAGGTATCGAGGTAATGGAAGATGGCTCAGATCGTTAACTTAAAAAAACAAGATGAATTCACTGGATCGGCTTTTAATAGTTTTGGACTGGATTGTTATTCGGATGAGTGTACTTTTGTATTAAATGGTCATGTGAACAAGCAAAACTTTCGGTACTGGCCTAATGAAAATCCTTACTACATTGAAGAAACTCGCATTCAACGTTTACAAAATCTTAATGATTGGGTGACGGACGCAATAAACCAATGCATTTTAAGATAATCTAAATGCATAAAAAAAAATTTCGAGTGGACAAAATTGCCAGATCTTAAAATCCTTGATTATTTTTTTTGAGCCACTATAAAAGTAAAGTTTACGTGATAAAATCAGAAAATTTATAGAAACTTGTTGGCAACACATACCTACCAAATACGACGAATAAATTCAAAAATAGTACATAATATTGCAATATTTGGTACACATTATTTTTACTGTAGGTACTATGGTACTGTTAGAAAAAAATGGTGAACATTTCCAAAAATAGGGAAAAAAATCCTAAAATAAAAAAGAGGTGACCGTTTTCGGATTTGTTCAAGAAATGAACGGATTTTTTGTGACCGGCTCACCATGTACTATGTAATGTACCTTTTCTGTTTTGCTTATGGTATACAAGTGCCCAAAATTCAAATCATTAACAAAAGGGCTCGTCACGCAGCATTTGGTATGGTTCGTTCCCAATGGGCCGTAATTTTGGAAATTGAATTCGTAATCCGTGAGAAAATTCGGGCGTCCATCGGGCAAAATTTTTCCGTAAAGGAAATTCGGGTGCATGTGGGTGTCGATGGGTGACCGAGAATACCTGGAGACTTCATCGTGATGTCTTTTTGGTGACAGCTTTAGACTACCTGAAAATAAAAAATTGCAATAAATAAAAATATTTTTTTTTAAATAAATTATTGTAAAGAAATTACACGTAGGTACCCTATTCCTAAGTATTTAACTATTTTTTTTTTTACACGAATTTACTTAAAGTAAATAAACTTTCGCTACTTAATTTCGTCGAAAGTTACGTCTACAACACCATTTAACGAGTTAATTTCGCAGTTTCGGAATACTATATAGATGACTAGCTATTAGAAAGTATAATGGCTGAGGGAAGCATGTATCCAAACAACAATTAATTAAACTTAGTGTACGACTGAGTGGGTCTTTAATAAAAGCAGGTTCACGAAAAGATAATGAACACCGTCAAAAGCATCATCCATCAATAATAAATTAAAATCGCCATAAACAAAAGTTTGTCAAGTGAAAGAAGACTAAACCCTTGTGGAGTTAAACAATTTTCGGGTATAATGTAGCATATACTGTACTTATACTCGTACTAGTACTAGTAGTATGTAGTATTCCGTACGAATGGTGGTACACTATACTTTTCTCCACACAGTGGCGCAACCAAAAATTTAGTTCGGGGGGGCTTTAACCTCTTGCGCCGAAGGCGCTTTTTTGGTTTTGCGCCGCAGGCGAAATTTTTTTGGGTGCCACGCCCTTTTTTGGGTAAAATACGTATGATTGACGAGAGCGACAGCCCCCTAAAACGTCTGCAATTATACGCCGCTGGCCCTAACTAAATATTTATGAAAAAAAAATAGAGATTTCATTTTAATTAGTAAAAATGTATTTAAAATAAGTACCTAACGCACCTTATACAATAAGTTTTTGCCTTCTCGTCCAGAATTTCTGCCACGGTAATATTAATATCGTGGTTCGCATAAAGAACTGCCAAACCATTTAATCTGTCCTCTTCCGTGGTGCTACGCAGATATGTCTTTAAATATTTTAAATTTGAAAAGGACCTTTCAGACGTGGCGGTTGTAATACGCAAAGTTAAAAAAATTTGTAAAAGCCTTTTTATATTAGGAAATATATTGGCATCACATTCGGAATACACTTTGTCCAAATCTTCCTTCAGTTTTTGTTTTTGCATTTTTTATACCACAGCTCAAGTTCAGCTTTTAACATCGTTTTATTGAAAAACTCTTCAAGGAACTCATTCTTGTAGAAGCTGTGAAGTTTCAAAAAACATTTAAATTAACTATCAAAATCTTGATTATCATATGGAAAGAGGCATTCAAAATTTTGAAAGGTTTCTAGATGTTTTAAAAACCGATCCTCGAGATTTGCTATGAGGCCATCTAAAAACGGAAAAAAGGAATAAAAATTGTTATTTTAAAATACTCAGCAGCGGAATCGGTTTTTATAACCAATCTTTGTGTTTGTCTTGTCGGTAGTCTAGGTACTCTGATTTCAATATCGTATTTCGAAAGTAGATCTTAAGCTTCCTTAAAAATATTTTGAAAATTATCATCTGCCAGACCTCTCATTTCTTTAACTTGATCTGTTACGTCATTAGCTACCTAACTGTAATGCTTTACAAAGGTTTAAATCGACTGTTTGTAGAATCTTGCTTAAAGGCAGTGTGTAGGCATATATTCTTTCTGTACACATTAGTGCGATCACAAATTTGGGACTTATAATGCTGGCCAGTAATCCAGATGCCTCAGTGAAAGTATTGTGGTCAGTCCACTCAGTCAGACGTAGTATAATTTCACTATTGATAACATGATTGATGTAAATTATGTGGCTGAATATAAAATATTAGTAAAAGGCGTGACATGAAATAGCAATTAAACGAATAGGCTAAGTTTCTAAGCTCGGGGGGGGGGGAGGGGCTGCAGCCCGGCAACCCCTCCCTGGTTGCGCCACTGTCTCCACAGTACCTACTGTGCAAATTACATAAGTATAAATATCATTCGTATAAATATTAAAAACATCAGGAATTGAAGAAAGGTGATGAAATATGAAGAGCAAACTTTTATTTGACGTAATGAAAAGGGCAAGTAACGATAGGGAATTATCACGTAGTGTTTGCTTTACCGACGAATGCACCTTTTCATTAATAATGTTACAAAGAGACGCATGCTACATAGTTTGGTATTATTCAATAAAATAATTTATAAAAAAATGTTCTGATTATTTATATGAAAAAATTAAATTTAGCTGAAACTCTAACAGTTTTTACACTTGAAAGCGGTTAGGGATACTAACTAATGGAAACGTTGTGTTAAGTAACAAAATAAAGACAATGGAAGTCCGACAAGGTAATTTTTTTGATATTACTTCATTTTCTACCACCTTCAAACAAACAGATTATTATACTCATTATACTTTTGTAATTATGTTTTACCCAATCTTTTATTTTCTTTTTATTTGACGATCTATTTCTGAGATTTAAAGGTCAAATATTGAGTAACCGTGGTCCAATAAAGTAAATATTTCTTTGTGTAGAGAAAAAAAATTGACGAAATAACAATAATTTAAATTGGCGACAGTCCTGGTTTGAACTGGGTGAGTCACAAGAGATTTAACCATTTTTTGTTGAAGGGAGATAACTCATACAATGGCCTAATAAATAAAAATTAAGCAATTACTTTTTAGTAAAAGCAATTGCTTGACTTGAAAATATTGAGGCGATTGCTGTTTTTGTTACACCTCTGTAGCAAATGCTTATTCAACACAAGTTCAGACGTGGCTTATCGACTTGTTCAGTCAGATTATAGATTTCATGTCCATTGTTCAGTTTGGTGCCTAATTTGCAAAAGAGTTGACGTAAATACAACAACGTTTGTCTATTTATTTAGTACAATAGTAATCTGTAACGTTTTTGTGGAAAATAGGAAATTTATATTTGTGATATGGCAGATTTCAGTGAAAATAAGGAAAGTGATAGTAGTGATGACCAAATGATGTCGATGAGTTAAAAAACAGAATAATCGAGGTCTCACGCAGCATCAGAGCGCGACAGTGGTCGAATGTTAAAAAGCATTTTTATAATTGTTTGGGGCACTAGGCTGTAAATAAGGGGCACTTCGAACAGTTTATATAAGTTTTAACTTTATTGAAATAAAAGTTCTGCTTTAGAATTAAGAAAATTAATACATTTTAAACCACTTAAAATATAACATAATTAATACAAACTAAATAATCATCAACATTGTATAATTTCGGTACAACTTGCCAAATATTATAAAAATGTCAAATACCAGCTTATGTCAAATATACCTGGGTAAACCTAATATACAGAACTGGGCAAAACAGCGTGATATTATAACTTAAAATGGAATTTTTCAATGTTTTGCGTTAGTAAAAGTAATACAAATAGGGTCCTAAATTGGATATGAGACCACAAGAAATATTTGTGTAAAATTTCAACTCGTAGTTCTCAATAGAAATGTGCCTAACATAGACTTAAAGATTTACCATGTAGATCACTATGGCCCGCGTTAAAAAAACGCACTGTATATGTAGTCGTAGAAAAAACTTTTAACATTATTTGTCGGCAGCTTAGTGCAATTTTTCCGTTACCAAGAAAAATCGATACTGCTCCTTGGTTTCACCTATCCTATAAATTTCATACTTTATAAACTTTTGTACGATTACCAAGCGAAGTTATCCGGTATTGTAGACATTGGGAAAATCAAATGGGGAAAACAAGGTATAAAAGTTTCAATGTGGTTTTAAAAGCTCAGACATGTTCTTACATAAAGACTTTAAGGCTTCAACAGTTTTTTTTCACATACAACCGACAGAATGTAACAAGATCTATCACCAGTGGCGGCTCGTGAATAGCGAGTCAGGGGGGGCGCTGGCTTTAAATAAAAAAAATGTAAAATGTCTATTGTTTTCGAAAGTACGTGTCTGTTTTTTCTAACTTTCTCGTTGTGAATTTAAATTTCATCAGCATAAGCACACTACTTAAACAAGTTAAAATATTAGTTTGTCCTAACATCTCAAAACTTACCACATTATGACGATGTTTTGCACTATTTTCATGTTTTTTTATTTTCTCTGAAAGATGTTTTAAGTCCTGCACCCTATTTATAGTCCAATTATCATCCCCGTCAAAAAGAAGACACACGAAACAAAAAAATTTTTTATCCTCAACCGCATATCCAGAATATTTTATTATATATTTCTTTGTCAAACTTACGCGTACACTGTGCCTTACTTTTACATTTTGATTGCACTTGTACTATGTTCAATATTGGTAGTGGCCGCACTGCATTTTTTAAATCAAGTTTTTCACTTAAGCTCAGAAAACTAAACACAAGCTTCTTCTCTAAATCACTGACCTTCATATTACACGAAATTTTCCAACTTTATAAAGTAACTAATAAATCAAATCAAAACAAATAAACAAAACATCAGTGGCATCGACAGGTCGCCTCGTCAGAGTACATAATATTATATCGATTATTCTACCGTGGCATCGCGATTCGCGAACAGCTGTTGGGCGCGGAAAATTGGAGCACATCCGTGGCCGCTCGTTGTGCGATGTGTAGGTGTCGTCACGCCTCCGTCGTCACGGCAACTCATCGAGAAGTCGCGTTGAATCGGGACGAATAATCCGTCGCCCGCGCTTAGTATAATCTTAAGAGCGCGCAACTCGCTTGTCTATGAGTATAACCTGCCCGTTGGAATAGGGCTATGTTTGGTTTGAATTATGCCCGCGCTTAGTATAACCTACCCGCTGGAATAGGGCTATGTTTGGTTTGAATTATTTTAATGGATTGCTTACATACATTGCTTTATTGGTTTTTTAAGTAAAGTATTTTTGGATTCTGTTTGAAATAATTGCAGGGAGGGCGGCGCCCCAGAGCCCTTCATTAACGAGCCGCCACTGTCTATCACTTTCAACCACAGGTCTATAAAGAAAATAAATAAATGCCTTATCCCCATAAGACCTGTGTTATTAAAGTGACATCTCTAAGAAAGGCTGTCTCGTCGGGAAATGGGTTTGTTTTCCTAGAAAAAAGTTGAGCATTTGAAATGATATCAGCGCTAACCAAAAACACGAGTCTTGTCGAACAACAGCGAGCCACCGAGCCAACCAAGCCTATTGTTATTATTTTTGTCATATTTAAACTTTCAAAACAATAGGTTTTTACAATGTAACTGTGTTTAGTTTAATTGTTTTAATAGTGAGAAAAGTGCGGCAGAGGATATCTCTTTCAACAGTTAATAAATCTCAATAGGTGCATTGTATTATTAAGATACATTATAAAATATTATAAAGAAGTTTTAAAAATTGTTTTTGATAAACTGTGGTGCTGTTGGTGATGTTAAGATATTGGGCCTAATGAATGAAAATGTAGCAATTGGTTTTTCTTATAAAATTGAAGTAATTTCTTGAAAGCCAATAAATAAAAACTAAAGTAATTGCTTTTGCGTCCAGCAATTGCTTAAAACTGCAAGAATTGCTTCTAGTCAATGCTTTTTCTTAAAAAATAGAAGCAATCGCTATCGTTCGCTTAAAATGTGATGAATAAATTAAGGAATTGCTTTTTCTAGTGTAGCGATCGCTTTCAACTTTTAAAGGTAGGTAGACTCCTGCATCATTTGCTTGGTAGCAATCAACTTTAGTTTTCCGCAGCATACACGTGCGTCGCTCTTAATTTGTGTCTTCAATTATGGCTGAATATATGAACGTCCGTAAAAGAAAAATCTACAGTGTACGTAAAAATTGCAGATATGATGATTTCAGAAAGTTACTTACATCGATTTGACTGCAAAAATGTTGAGTGGTTGGCAAATTATTTTTTGACTGATACTGGTAAAAAGCAAGGGGGTGCACTGTCGCCTTTAAATAAGATTAAAGTCTTTCTGCGGAAATTGTCGGATCCGGGCTTTCAAAATTCTGTAGGTGAAGAACTCGGTGTTCACCAACCTACTGTCTGTAAGACATACACTTCTGTAATGGATGCAGTTTTGGAGAAGGCCAATATTTTTAATAAATTCCCTACAAGTGCTGAAGCTGTTGTGGAAACTAAACGGTTGTGGTCAGAGAGATTTATTTATGTTCCTTCAATTTGTGAACGAATATAAATTGCTTGTCTTTAATTTCTTCATCACTACTATCACTTTCCTCATTTTCACTGAAATCTGCCATATCACAAATATAAGTTTCTTATTTTCCCCAAAAAAGGAACAGATTACTATTGTACTAAATAAATAGCCCAACGTTGTTGTATTTATGTCAACTCTTTTGCAAATTAGGCACCAAACTGAACATGAAATCTACAATCTGAACAAGTGGATAAGCCACGTCTTAATTTGTGTTGAATAAGCATTTGCTACAGAGGTGTTGAGGTGTAAGAAAAACAGCAATTGCTTGCAAATTTTATTCATATCCAGATCTAGCAACTGCTTTTACTTATAGCATTTGCTAGTCAAGCAATTGTTTTTACTAAAAAGTAATTGCTTCAAGTAATCGCTTAATTTTTATTCATTAGGCTCATTATTAGTTTTTTTACCTTGAAAGGTCCAAATAATATACGCCTGGGTCTGGTGCACTTTAGGACCTTCAGAATTTCACAATTTTTGAAAGTACAATGGAAATACCTGTTTGTATGGAACGCATTAAGGGCAAAAAAATTATTGACGAAACTGTTTTTCTTCGTCGTGATGGCCATGCGAAAACTTCCCGTTACGTTCGTCATTTCTAACAATGTTGCCAAACTTGGTATAAAATATAAATTGTTAGGAAATTCACTCGGAAACTCATAAAGGATTTGACTTTTTAAGAAGAGTAAAGAATAAATAACTATTTCTAATATTTTCTATGTGTATATTTTTGTATTTTTTTGCTTTAATATATTATATAATTATCTTATAAATGAAATAAATCATGTTTTTTCTATATTTTTGGATTTTACTGGCTTGAAAAATAACCTTACGTGATAGAAAAAAACCAAAGCAGATTTGAAATCAGCGCTACCCAATAACTAGAAAACAGTTAAAATTTTTAAATCAACTTTCAAAGTGTTAAAAAATGCAAACCTGTGTTATTTATGGTTTCAACCAAATTAGTTATCGTCAACCAAACTGTTTCTCTGACAATAAATTGTTATGTATTGTTTGTTTTTCTTTCCAGTTAAGTGTTATCAAATTCATAGGAACTTAATAATTATTCTGTATTCTATAATTTATTAAACGGGTTGGGATCCCCATTTTTTTTGTAGAGCAAGTGGTAGTAATTAATCAAATTCCTTAAGCGCTTGAAAAAGCAATCGCGTAATGCCGAATGATAAAGCTACTTTTGAAAAGTTTTTCTATTTCTTGTTTTCTTTCATTTCTATAATTTTTGTCCCGTTTTTCTTAGAACTAATCTACCCGACCAATTCTCGGATTAGAGATGGGGAAATAATTCTGTTACTTTATCGCTAATGGATTTTTTGTATGTCGGGCGTCGGTTGGCGAGTCCTTCGTGTTTGAAAACAAAACAATGTCTGGTGGCGAATGTAGTTTCTGCGATGGGGGTGTTAACACACAGCTCGCCAATTCCATTCTCATCAGTTTTTTAAAACTTGGAATATTTTAATACAAACATTCAGCGGTTATTTGGACGCTTATACCGTGAGAGTAAAAATTATTTGCATCAAAGAGGGCCTTGCATCTAAGGACGTAATGCTTAGCCGTAGAGCTTAATACCTGTTGGGTGTCAGTAACTACCTGAATTAACAATCAACCAGTTATTTCGTAATCTTTGATGACAGTCGTTACAAGTAATTTCATTCATCGCTAATTTCTCCTATTTCTTGAACAATTCACACAATGGGCTTTACACAACAGCACAAAACATTAATGGTTGAAGCGTATTTTCGAAACGGGGTTAGAATAAATGGTGAGTGGTAATACAATCCGGGTTTGTGCATGGACGATTTTCACGAACATTTTCCTAACGTTGCTTTTATTGCTGGGAATTTTTATCATTGCCTGAAAAGAACCGTGGCTGTGTTTAGGGAAACAGGTTCTATACAAGACAAAAAAGGAGCAGGAAGACCATCGGTAAGAACAGAAGAACTTGTTGCAAACGTTCATGAAATAATGCAAAACTGTATAACGCCTGTCCCAAGAAGTGGGAAGATGTTATGGAATATGCAGGACTATTCTTAAGAAGCAGCTAAATTTATTTCCTTATAAAGTGCAAGTATTCCAAGAAATACAAGCCGCAGATTTTGAAAGACGCAGGAATTACTCTCAATGGTTTACCTAAAATTTATTGGAAAGAAATTATTTATTAGACCTGACATTTTTTTCGGATGAAGCCTGGTTCCACCTGTCCGGTTATGTGAATTCTCAGAACACATGTAATTATTTTTCTTTTTCTTTCTGTATATTCTTACTTTGTTAATTTTGTAAACAACAAAAATAAATTTGTATTTGTCTATTTATTTTATTACTCATTAGTTTGGCATATATCATGTCATAATATGAATTTGACAAAACTTTAACCTAGATTTGGTTAGCTATATCGTCCCCATATCATTGTGATCTAAACCAAGTCCTACGTTTTTTAATTCAAGCCCTCTTTGATGCAAATAATTTTTGCTCGCACGGTAGTTAAATAATGGACCTTTTCACTATAACCTAATTTATCATAATATTCTGTATTAACATCCTGAATTAAAACCTATTGATGATACATCCCAATAATAAAAATCTTCCTAGAGGGTCATACACCTTTTATTTGTCAGCCTCGACCAACGAGGCCTCGACAGATTATATTGCTATCATCGTTTTGCTAAATTAAGTAGACAAGTACAGCTTAAAAATGGAAAACAACCCGCTAGCTATTCAGCTAGATGCGGCGCTCAACCTTCAGCGTGAATCGTCCATTACCTCTAGGACGGAACCTGCCGAAAATTATTATAAATACAGAGAACTGTTTATTTTTGGTAATACCGAGCAAACTACCCTATCGCGTTCGATTCCCATGAATATCAATTAAGTGGATGAATTACATATTTACTCTTTTCATCAAGCTATTTCACCTGTGTTTTAGTTGTTTCCAAACTACATAGTTTTACGAATCTTAGAAAAATATGTTTTTTTTAAATTGTAGTGGCTATACTTATCAATATATTCATAAAATAACATAGAGACGTATCAATATCAATAGGTCAGTGACCATTGATTAATGTCGCCCACGGTCTTGTAAATTTCCCATTATGTTTATTTATATTTATAGGCTTTTATTACTATTTCTGAAATTTTAATATTTTAAAATTTATTTTTAATACTAGATACAGATACCAGAGCATTTCATTTTAGTGTGCCGAAGAACATTAAAACAATAAGAAATATTTCCAGCATTAGTTTACTATACGTACAGTTGACGACAGATAATTTCGTAGATACACTAAACTGTGACACAGTAAATGCAACTTTTTTACCTTTATTACTTATGTAACGTATTAATAATTGTTATCATGATATCTGTCAAAGTATTGTCATTATCTTATTTGATTTAAAAATGCCTCATTAAAGTATTACTGAAAAAGCAAGAATAATACGTTTAGTAGAAATATGGTCTTATGGAAAAATAGCTGATCATGTTAGAGTACCTAGAAGTACTGTTCAATGAATTGTAAAAAAATGGCGCTATCATCAAACACTTGAAAGGTCTGTTGAGTCTGGTTTAAATAATAGGAAAATTATCAAATGAAGAACACCGAAATTTGGTGTATTTAAGGTAAAATCCATTTGAAACTGCAGTATCCGCTATGCACATAACAGGAGTCCCTGCTTCATCTTAGAACTGCGCAACGCCTAGTAAGACAATGTTCCGAATTAGGAAATCGAGCAGCTGCATCCAAACCGTTTTTAAAAATAGTGATAAGGAACAAAGAATTGGGTTTGTTCGGGTTTGTATAGCAAACAATATTTACTTGAAAATGCTTTTTTTGGCAAAATGTTATCTTCTCCGATAAGAAAACTTTTCAGCCTACATATAATGGAAGGATTCGAGTAGATAGACCACCAAATTCCCGATATGATAAGAAGTTTACTCAAAAAAAGCAAACCAGTGGACGTTTCTCCGTTAATGTGTTGGCATGGTGTATGCTGGAATATTGGTGGAACACTAAACAGTAATAAATATCTTCAGATTTTTGGAAATGGTTTTTCTTCCTTCTACCGCGATAGTTTTTGAAGGAAATAATTTTATATTTTAGCAGGATAACTGCCCTGTGCATACTGCAAGAACTTTAGGAAACTGGTTTAGACAAAACAAAGTAACATGTCTCCCTTGGTGCTCAAGAAGTCCTGATTTAAATCCAATTGAAAATGTTTGGGGATTGATGGTAAAAAAATGTACAAAATAAATTTTAAACCACAGAATGAAATAGAGTTATTTGATAAAATAGAAGAAGTTTGGGAAGGGCTAACTCTGGATTACACCAGAGCGTCTATTCTCGAAATAGGCGAATGATCATTTCAAGAGAAGTGATTACTTTTTCTCTTAAAAATGTTTACTGTATTCTTAAAACTTAAAATGACTATTCATTTCCATCGAAAGTTCAGACGATGTGAGCATATGATGTGAATTGTCCCTTCTCGCGAGAGAGCATTCCCTTCTCTTAAATTGGAGAATAGACGTCCTGAAGTATTATTTTGTCAATGCCAAGAAGATAACGATTAGTGTTAGAATCCAATGGCGCAGCAATTAAATATTAGTATTTTGTTTGTTAATAAATTTACCCTTTTTGGCTTTATACTTTTGTAGTTTTCCTGGTATTATTTTATAATTTTCTTATTTCGCGGCTGTAATTTAAACACAAAAATATTTAGAAATAACCATTATTACCTATGGTAAAAAACCGTTGGTACCGTGCGTTCAATTTATCTTGATAACATTTTGATTCACTATAACTTTTTTGTTTTTAAAGATATGAAGGTAAACAAAAAAACAAAATGTAGGGTTGGTTGCCAAGTTTTTTCCTAAGTTACATATAAAACAAAACACTATCAATTTTCTGACATATAAGTCTACCTTATGTTTTTTTAAATGGAACACCCTGTATATTTTTACATTTTTAAATTCCACATAAAATTATAATTATTTTTTATTAAATGCATTATTAGTCTATACTTCATAGTTTCCGAGATATTGACTCTCGAAAAGTGACATTTTTGAACTTTGATAGCTTCTAACTTTCTAACAGTACGTCTTAGAGCAAAACGGCTTACATGTCCCTATCTTCAAATTTTATTATCTTCCCAAAAAAATCACCTTCCGGTTAAACCGGATGTAACTCGAAAGCAGGAAATATAGTTGTTTTGGTTTAACTGGAAGTTGATTTTTTTGGGAAGATAATAAAAATTGAAGATAGGGACATGTAAGCCGTTTTGCTCTAAGACGTACTGTTAGAAAGTTAGAAGCTGTCAAAATTCAAAAATGTTACTTTTCGAGAGTCAATATCTCGGGAACTATGAAGTATAGACTAATAAAGCATTTAATAAAAAATAATTATAATTTTATGTGGAATTTAAAAATGTAAAAATATACAGGGTGTTCCATTTAAAAAAACATAAGGTAGACTTATATGTCAGAAAATTGATAGTGTTTTGTTTTATATGTAACTTAGGAAAAAACTTGGCAACCAACCCTACATTTTTTTTTTGTTTACTTTCATATCTTTAAAAACAAAAAAGTTACAGTGAATCAAAATGTTATCAAGATAAATTGAACGCACGGTACATACAATAATTTCCAGCTATGTATATGGCTGGTGTTCTATCCAGGTATAAGCAGCAAGGTGAGAAGCCCGTTTTACCCAATTTTGTTGTAATTAAGTTATGTAATGGTGGAGTGTACGAATTTATATGTCCTCAACTGTACCTAGACCTAGGAAGTTCTTAGTGTTATTATTTATACTGAAACGCTCTGTGTGCCGTCAACAAAGCTGTGCATGTGCTACTTTAAATAGAAACGAACAGCTTAGAAACAAGACTCGAGGAGGTAACGCGTCGAGCTGAACACCACCGTCGAGTAGCTGTCGATTCGTTGGTTTGCGATGACGTCGGTATTAGGATTTCGCGTGTTTTTTTTGGAATCTCATTTTTTAAATTATTTTCTCAGTAAGTACCTAATGGAAAATTTTATTTCTTCTTGCCGGTAGGGTCAAAATTCAAATTTAGTAAAAAAACCCATTACGTTGCCGATCATTTTTAACCATATTTTAATTCGTCATATAACGCTTTAAATAAAATAAATTATTCCTCTTTTCGTGGCCAAAAAAAATAGTATTTTGGCTACTGCGGCCGTTATCATAATATTTTATCATTTCTCTTTTCCTGGTGCCAAATATTAGACGTCCGCACATCTGCAAGTCATGCACACCATTCAAGTATTGAAGTAGCAAAATCATTGTACGTTTTTTGATAATCAATCCTAAGGGTCACGTTTGGATCATTAATTTTATAAAAATGACCACTCTCCACATTTATTAATATGAATAAATAGAATTGCGTGTAGTATCGGACTAAGGGAATTTGAGGCCTAAGGCGATAATTTATAAAAAATATTTACGTTAACAGAAAAAATGGAAAGAGGACTTCTTTCATAAGTTTAATAAACAAAGGAAAATGTTTCTAATGAGACGCAGACGATACGGGTTTTAAGGACAAAAACTCACAACACAATATACTAACCATCGTCAGGAATCACAAACTTCATGTTTGTTGCAACGATATTAAACAGTATTAAACACAACTTTAAAATATCCTAAAAATTCTTTTTAACAAGATAAAACCTTAGTAATGATAATATTCTAATTAAAAAACCCTCATTTAAAGGGTAAACTTTTTATTTTAAAAGTTTATTAAAAAAACTGTACAAATTAGGCGACAACATGAAATCCTACTAAAATAATCGCAGATACCTATGGAAAAAACAAATAAGGGCTAAAAGTAAACATTATTATATGGTGCCAATGATTTTACCAATTTTTATCGGCTTTTTTTATTATAACTACCTAACCAGAAACAAATAAAAAAAAAATAAAACAAAAACTATTTGAAATGCAGAAAAAATCTAATGGAGTGAGATTTGGCGAACGAGGAGGCCACCGTGGATCGGAATTTCGTCCTAACCATTTATCACAAAACTCCCCATTTAACCATTCTACAATTCTAGCAGAATGAGCGGGACAACCATCATGTACAAACTATAATTTATGTCGTCTTTGTATACTCATATTATCCAAAAAATCCGTCAGTTCGTTTTCCAAAAAATGTAAATAGGTACTATCACCAGTTAGGTTTTGGCGAAAAAAAAACGGCCCTATTAATTTGTCGTTACTAATACCGCACCAAACGTTTGCTTTTTGATAATACTGCTTTTTGTTGTCAATGATAAAATTTCCATTTTCGTCCGACCACCACCTACAATTTTGGGAAGAGACAACGCCATTTGTTGTGAACATGGATTCATCCCCAAAAAGTATGTGTCTATGAAAATCAGGTTGATCTTCTATTTGTCCTTGAATCCACATGCAGAAATCATACCGCAAGTCATAGTCTCGTCTTTGAAACGTGCAAATAAACATTGGCTTATAGGCATGGTATTTTTTTTTTTAAGAATCTTCTTAACAGAGTTTTTATTTATACCCGTATAATAATAAATTTTTGGGGTGGATCTTCTATGTTTTTAACTACGGCTTGTAGTACTTCTAGTTGATTTTCTTTAGTACATACAGTTTTGGTACGTTCATTTTTATATTTATAGTCTAAAGACCCTGTCTGTTTATAAAATTATTGAAAATTCTGCTTACAGTTGAATAGTGAACTTGTTTATCTGGATGTCGTTCATTGAATATAATAGCTCCTGCTTCACGCACTGTTTTATAGTTTTCTCCACATATTAACACTAATTCTGCCTTCTCGGCTAACGTTAACTGTATTGGAGGAGGCATTTGAAATCAAATAACAACAATAATTATTTATGAATAAATAATGCCACCAAACTGTCATGTTTACTTTTAACCCTTATTTGTTTTTTTTTTTCATAGGTATCTGCGATTATTTTAGTAGGATTTCATGTTTGTCGCTTAATTTGTACAGTTTTTTAATAAACAATTAAAATAAAAATTTTACACTTTAAATGAGAGTTTTTTAATTAGCGTATTATCATTACTAATGTTTTATCTTGTTAAAAAGAATTTTTAGGATATTTTAAAGTTGTGTTTAATATCGTTGCAACAAACATGAAGTTTGTGATTCCTTAATAAATTAAAAATTCAAGTAAATTTTACAAATATGCTTGAATTTGAACAAAGATATGTGAAATTGATTTGATTTTGATTAATTTATAAAGGTCTTTATGGTGAATATCAAAAAAAAATTTGGGAAATTATTAAGGTTTTTAAGAAAATATATTTTTTTATTTAAGGAGGTCACGTTTTTGAATCTACGCATAACTTTTAATTCTAAACAACTTTTCTTAATAATATTTTGCTGAATTTTCTGAAATAGGGGTACTTTATTCTTGTACAAGTTTTATATTTTTTGGCCTACCCTGTACGCCGTTTGACTTGCAACCATTCCAAGTGCACCTAATATGATTATCGAACATGCACCAACTTTTATCAGGAATTTTCTGAGAAATCGGTAATAAAAAAATGCCCATATGTTGCACACTTAAAAACAACCACCCTGTATAAAGGCTACTTGGAACAACTGGTATATAACTTTAGAATCTAATAAATAAGACCACTTAACAATAAAAAATCGAAAAATAATTTTTCCTGCAAGCGTGCGCGATTTGTCGTTTATCCGCCCGCATTTTAGTTTGAAAATATTCACTTTTCCGCACGCATAAAATAAAAAAATGCTTGCGTACGGAAAACTGTCTCTTTCAGCACTCGTTAGAATAATAACTATTTTTAGTAGGATTTAGCAGTAATATCACTTACCCGGCGATGACTTTGGAAACTTTTCTGGACTTGGCGTTCCCGTGCAAGTCTCAACTGGGTTGAATATGTACGTCGTTAAACAGCTCTTGTCTCCCCCTCCCCCGCTGCCACCATTTTCGGGGGCCACTTCAGCCCCCGCCAGCTTGCACTAAGTCTTGAGGCTCACTTAAAAAGTACACAATTTTTTACACTATAACTTTGTTTTTGACCGTTAAAATAAAACAGTTGCCCGACTGAATGTTTCCATAAAAATTGATGTTACAGTTTTGTATTAAAATTTACCAAATATAAGTAAGTACCGGGTGTTCCACCTAAGGAGGTAATCGGCTATATCTCAGAAAGTAATAACACTAGGACTTTGGGAGAAATATATATCCATAAAAGCGGCCAAGAGAAATTGCTGGAAATCATTTTCAAGTTCGAAGTAAGAGAACTTTCAAAATAGAAATGCCTATTTTCTCTTGATTTTTCCTAATAAAAATATGTTAAAAATATAAGTATTGTATTCTTCATAAAATTATGCAACTTTATGTTAGGAATCGTTTTTTTCTATTTTCATTAATAATGTGGTGGGAGAAGGTCAAACCTTTTTTCTTTCAAACGCTGATATCTCTGCTTTGGATAAACCGATTTTATTTAACTTGGTCTTGGAAAAAAAGCCCTTATTTTCCTCTACACGTGGATCTATTAACTATACCATATTGATTCTGATGGTGGCCACTAGATGGCGTTTTTCCGTAATTCCTCAATGAATAAGGATTTTCTCAAAAAAATCAAATGTTATGATATGACTTTTTCATCATATTTTATTTTACTCTTATAAAGGCTATTAAATAGTGGAATAAAAAATCCAGGTCCGCATTTAAAATAAAAAAGTCGATGATGGTCGCTCGAATCCGAAACGTCAGATTAAAAAACTAACCCCATCAGCTTGTAGAGGAGGAAAAGTTGCTATAAGGAACTGAAAACCGCAACGTGATATATTTTGTTAAACTAGAGAAATTAGGGATAATAATAATTAATATGGAAAAATAGGCCATTTTTTAAAACATTCATTAATCAATTAAATCACTGGTTTTTTCTCTAGTTTAACATAAGATATTACGTTGCGGTTTTCAGTTTCTTTTAGTAACTTTTCCTCCTCTACAAGCTGATGGGGTTAGTTTTTTAATCTGACGTTTCGGATTCGAGCGACCATCATCAACTTTTTTATTTTAAATGCGGACCTGGATTTTTTATTCCACTATTTAATAGCCTTTATAAGAGTAAAATAAAATATGATGAAAAAGTCATATCATAACATTTGATTTTTTTGAGAAAATCCTTATTCATTGAGGAATTACGGAAAAACGCCATCTAGTGGCCACCATCAGAATCAATATGGTATAGTGAATAGATCTACGTGTAGAGGAAAAGAAGGGCTTTTTTTCAAGACGAAGTTGAATAAAATCAGTGTATCCAAAGCAGAGATATCAGCGTTTGAAAGAAAAAAGGTTTGACCTTCTCCCACCACTTTATTATTGAAAATAGAAAAAAACGATTCCTAACATAAAGTTGCATAATTTTATGAAGAATACAATACTTATATTTTTAACATATTTTTATTAGGAAAAATCAAGAGAAAATCGTCATTTCTATTTTGAAAGTTCTCTTACGCCCCCTAGCGGTCATTTTTCGAACTTGAAAATAATTTCCAGCAATTTCTCTTGGCCGCTTTTATGAATATATACTTTTTCCCAAAGTGCTAGTGTTATTACTTTCTGAGATATAGCCGATTACCTCCTTAGGTGGAACACCCGGTACACAATAACTCTTTAGAATATTATTATTAGACTGCAATGTATAATAATATTTTGATAAATATACTGGTTTATTTTTGCAACCAACCACAGCAGGAAGGAAACTGCAACGGTGCTAATTTCCACCTTGTCCAACAAATCACAAATCAAAAACATATTTCTCTATCACAAATATAACAGAGGTGTTGATGCTGGAACAAGACTTTGACAATAATAAGAATACAGCAATGCATTTGGGTGACTATCCTTGTATAAACCAAAACAAACCCCACCCTGCCGTTGCATCCATTTATTATTGCTTACCAGTATTTTTACTATTGTTAATTAAAAAGCTGTACCAGCCAATGCTTGTGCTATTTGCAGATGATACGACAATTATTTATTTTGCTGAAACTCTTGCAGAAATGTATTTTGATATTAATAATGATTTAAAAATACTTCTTTCTTGGCTTCAATCAAATAAACTTACGTTAAATTTTACAAATTCTTCTTTTATGTTTATAACTAAAAATAAAATAACTTCCATCATTAACCCCTTAACATTTAATAATGAAAATATTCAAAAACGACAAAATTTTTAGGATTAGTTTTAGACGAAAATTTAAATTGGAAATGCCATATCCAGTATATTATCAACTCGATATCTCCTTTGGTATCTGTTTTGTACAGAGCTAGATATTTCATTCCTTTGAAATACTTAAAAAATATATATTTTTCATTAATATATTCAAAATTACAATACTTAGCTTCTGCATGGGGATCTGCTTGTTTAACAAACTTAAAACCATTACAACAATTGCAAAATAAAGTTATTAAATGTATACACAAATTACCACATTTAGAACCAACTGTTAATCTATATAGACCGAAAGGGTATTTACACGTTCAAAACATTTATAAATTAAAAATTTGTATTCTAATTCACTCTATTATTTTAAAGGAAAAAAAAATCAAACATAACACTGTTATGTTTGTTTTTTCTTTTAAGATCATAACACTTCAGGAGAATAAGACATTACACGATCATAACACCAGACATTGTATAAATTATCAAATTATACCAGTAAAAAGTAATTTCGGAAAAAAATCGCTTTTATATAACGAAAAAAATTTTTTTAAAAAACAATTAAAGAGATATTTACTAAATTAAATTATTTATACTATTTTTTTTAAATTTATTTTATTAATGAATTAAATTGGATTAACTTCAATTTCTTTTATTGTTATTTATTTTTAATGGTTATTATTTTCTATATTATGTTGTCACTTTCCATGTAATGAACTGTAAAAGTTAGTTTGGAATAAAGACATTAAAATTTTGAAAGTTAAATGCTTCAAACGATCCTTCCAAAATAAACTTTCGACTATAGAATCACGTTACAACCAACAACTATTACGGGCCTATACATTAAGCTAGCTGTTAAAATTGATGGTCTGAAGTTATTTTAACGACAATATGTGTACTCTGTATAGTTCTGGAGGTAAACAAAAGTAAATTAACCCCAATTTCCAAGTGTTGTGATCCATTTAAACAATGTCTAAATGTTCCATGCACATCAGCAAGTCTTGAATTTGGGTCTTTGTGTATATAGAAACTTGAGCTTGATAACGGAGTTGATAACAGATTACGTTAAGTCTGTGGTTTCTTTGACGACGCCAACTTTGGTAATAAAGGTTAATTAGGTTTACACTTGTACTTAAGTGTACTTGCGAGCGCGGCCGGGTAAACATAGTTGGTGATTTATATTATCATCGTGATAGGAATACAAAGAAACCAAAATTAGGCAATTTGTCATCTCAATATAAGTAAGAAATAAAATAGGGATATCTCAATCCCTATTACCCTTATTTAGGACCTCAATTCGCGGTTTTGAATCGAAAAAAGTTATTAGAAAAAGTTTTTTTAAATGCAGTTTCTAGCCGGTATGCAAAATTTCAGCTGGATAAGATAATTTTGATTTTTTACCTATATTTTGTAAGTGTAAGTTGCACCACTTTTGCAAAATAAGACTCAACGCAACCTACATAAAACTTCTCAGTTTTGACAATGCTTTATTTCAGATAAATTTTCTTTAACGCAGTGCCATATTAAATGTGTGTTTTTCTACAAAATCAAAATTGGGCTATTAAAATTTGGTTGCATGTGATGCAAAGATTATTTGTTTTTGACCCTGTATAAGGTAACTTCATAAAATATTTTTTTTTTGAAAACGTAGTTTGTGTCTAAAAATAAAAAAATAAAGTAAAGGGGTTTTAATTTAAATCGTTGAAAATAGATAAACTTTACGTTAAGTTAAACTAAAATTTATATTCCACTTAATGAACACTTTACTGATGACACTGTGTTCTTTTTTGTCTTAATATAAAGGTGTATTACTTTCAGACACAAACTACGTTTTCAAAAATACTTATTTTATAAAGTTACCTTATACAGGGTCCAAAACAACTTTGCATCACATGCGACCAAATTTTAATAGCCCAATATTGATTTTGTAGAAAACACACATTTAATATGGCGCTACTTTAAAGAAAATGTATCTGAAATAAAGCCTTGTCAAAACTAAGAAGTTTTATGTAGGCTGCGTTGAGTCTTATTTTGCAAATGTGGTGCAATTTACAAAATATGGGTAAAAAATTAAAATTATCTTATGCAGCTGAAATTTTGCATGTGGGCTAGAAACTGCATTTAATAATACTTTTTATAATAACTTTTTTTGATATTTTCAGAAATAACCCTACTTTTGAATTATTTTTTGGAAAAAATGAAAATTTGACAGATAATGCGAATCACGAGAAATTCCAATTTTTTGGCAAGAATTTGGGGCAAATTTCAGCTGTTTACAAGTAAAAATAAATTGAAGGTCAACTTTTACAATTTCTTGAGCAAGAACTTAAATTTTAAAGCCCGGACCTGTCTATTTTCCCATTCGTCAAATGATAATGTTGCAGTGCGCATGTCTAATCGTGTCTAGCTTGCCACTTTCGTGATTATTGTTTGCTTATCTAAAGGTCAATATCTACGGCAAACACTAGCGGCAGATTCGCTATTTAATATTCTTATCAATATTTCGTTTATTGTTCGCTTTTTCCAAAAAGTGGCCAAATACCTGTCTTTGGGTAGCAATTGCCTTATTGCCTACAGTTTTAAGTTAAGGAAAATTTAATTGATGAATTAATAAAAGCATCAAACCAAATTTTGTTAAATTCGCGCATATTTCTTTCTCTGCTTTTATTAATTTATAAATCCAACATCTTTTAACGTAAAACTGTAGGTAATTCTACTTCACAGATGGCTATTTGACCGATTTTTAGATAAAACAAAGAAGTAACCAAATATTGATTTAAAAAAAAAACGAAATGGCGAAGGAGTCACTAGTGTTTGCTCTTAATTTATTAAAAAAAAAAACGTTTCAACGAAAAGTATTACGTTTACGTAAGTAACTACCAACTCGATTATTAATCGATTACTCAATAGAAAATGACAAACAAGCCCCCAAATTTAATGTGTTATTCATATATCTCGGTACACTCGACCGTTTATAATACATACCTACCCAACACAATGGCATACCATTAAATGCAACCAAAATAGTATTCAAAAACATCAAGTCGTAGCATTAGACACTCCATATAAAAGCAGAAGCCATATTTTAAATCTGACTGCCCATTTAATGGCTTGAAGTAAATTTATTCTGTTCGAATAAACTGTATATGAGGTGCCAAAAATACCGTTAAAGTAGAGTTCGCACATCATAAAATATTCGTGTTAATGAAGTAAAATGAACAGGTGTTTATTTAATGTTTCAATATGTTAAACTTTGCTTATTGTATCATTTTTTGTTAGCTCTACCATTAATTGAAATTTTCAGGCTACAATGATTTTCGCGTGCCGCAACCGCGTTGTCGAAAAAGATAGAAAGCGTGTGAGAGATAGAAGCGGAAAAGATTGGATTTTACATCAAAAACATTCAATTTTAAAAAGTATTTTAGCAGTTATTGATTTTTTTGAAGATTCTGGATAAGGTGCGCTCCAAGTTTGAGTTATTTATACAACATAGACAGTATCCGCTAAAAAGTCTGCACCATAGTTTGCCTAGGGCAAATTTAAATTTAAAGAAAACTATGTACTAAATAAAAGCTATTATATACAGTGTGTCCAAGAAAGTATGCAACATATGGGAAAGTTTTTTATCGCCGATTTGTCAGAAAATTTTATTCTTTGTAAAAGTCGGCGCATGCCTTAAAACTATAAATGCATATTTCATATTTCACCTGCGGCTAATAGTAAGGGAGTAAATGCCATTTTTTAAAAATTGCCTTAAGAGTATAGTACCTTAATTATTAGAAATACAGCAACATGTTATATGGAAATGTTCTTGCAAATTAATAAGTTAGTCCAAATACGAAATTTGAGTTAGGTGTCACAATTTTTAATTTTTTTTGGTTAATCTCTATTTTCCCCTAAACGGTACACCTCTGGTCGATTTTTTGTTTACGCAATTTTAATATCTATATTTATTCAATAACTTAAACGTGGGTTTATAATAAAAATGGATTAAGTAGTTGCAAACTTTTTAAAACCTTTCAATGCTACGAGTTGGTTCAGATATTAGCGTGTTGCACGCCTACTTAAACACATTTTAGCCAACTTATGTTCTAAACAAAATTATGATAGAATCCAACTGTATTCATATTACTGGAAATAATTAATAATTTATTTGTCATTTTCACCCAGTACGCTGAAGTCCAAAAACCTATTTTAAAGAAATGCATATAAAAAAATTAAAAATTGACACACCTAACTCAAATTTCGTATTTGGACTAAGTTTTTAAGGTACTTTACTCTTAAGACAATTTCGAAAAAATGGTATTTGCTCCCTTACTATTAGCCGCAGGTGAAATATGAAATATGCATTTATAGTTTTAAGGAATGCACCACCTTTTATAAAGAATAAAATTTTCTGAGAAATCGGTTATAAAAAACTTTCTCATATGTGCATACTTTTTTGGACACACTGTATACCTAACAAGACAAATAGTCCAGAGGCGCCTTAAAATTTTTAAAAAGAATTTTTTTTTTATATTTATGTTTAACACTTTATAATATTTATTTAGTATTACCACTTTGACAACAAATAAAAAATTTTGATATACCTATTGTCAAAATGACATTTAAATATCAAAGCTAAAAATTTGTAATAGACTGGGAAATAAAATTGCGTGTCCCAGTTTTTTTTTGGGCGCAATGGTACATAGAAACCAATAAAATAATAATTACAGCTCCAACTGATTTCTAAACTAAGCTGGCAATAAATTTTGCTCTATTCCGCCATCGATTGTAAAATTACAGATGAACTGAAAAGGAATTACCGACATTATTTGTAATTTGGTTTCCTCATTATTTATCTGTCTATGCGTTAGTTTATCGTTATCTTTTGTTATGTTTGCATCCATTATCGATAACTATAACAACAAATTTATGAACAAAAAGAGGTAAAAACTGCAGTAACAGCAATTGAATTCTAAAATCCGTCCATCCATATAAATCAAAGGTTCCCAAACTTTTTTTCTCATAGACCACTTTAAAAATTTTGCTGGTTCCAGTGGACCCCCTGCAGCTACATTTCTACCATATTCCCAAAACTCGACAAAAAATGTGAAGATTATAGCTTACTATGGAAATTTGCGTTGCGGCTGCGTTCTAACCTCGAATTAACAGTTTTCAAAAAAAAAAGTGAGAATTAATAATTGGTTAATTAATTAATTGATTGTGCTGTGAGTGGATATCCAAAAAAAAAGTAAAGTTGGTCAATCAAAAAAGTGATTAGTTACATCCAACTTTACTTTTTTGGCATCTACTCACAGCACAAGAAACCAATTAATTATCACTTATTTTATTTAGAAAACTACCAGAGTGGTAAAAATAAAATGAAAAATAGTATATTTTCTTGTGGTGTATTTATTCAAATATGTAAGTATTACACTATTAATTATTATTGTTATCATATTACGTTGTAAGGTTTACATTACATTACAATATGAACAGTCGTAATATAATTAAAATTTAACATTAGTAACGTAACGTTACTTCTATAAAAACAAAAAAAATTTAGTTCTTCACTATTGAAACCAGTTACATTTTCGTGGACCCCCGCTTACGAATTGTGAACCCCCATTTTTTTGTCACGCCACCGTAGACCCCCGTCGAGTCTCCCGTGGACCCCTGGGGGTCCACCTGGACCACTTTGGGAATCACTGATATAAATGGACAACTTTGAATGTAACATAGCTACTATATTACTTAGTAGCTACGCCAGTGGGCGGTGCTATGCTTTTGCTCATCCCTGTATATTTAATTAATGCTTCATAATGATTAAATTACATAAATAAAAACGTCAGATAGCAAAACGACCTATAAATAATATCAATAAGTTCGTGTTTCGACTTTGCAACACTATTAAAAGTAAATTGGGCCATAAATATCAATAAATTAGAAAATATTTCAGCATACTTTTAGTTTCGTTTATTTATTTCGGCATTCCTGCTGTGTTTAAAAAAGGAGGGTAATTAATTATATTTTTTTTTTTGCCAGGGAGGAAACCCTTTATGGGCACCGGTTACTTGTTCCTCCGTTCACCGATAGTGTGCGAGTCCAGGATGCCAGCCTGTTTACGCACTAAAACCTCCCTCCTCCTCGCAGAGACTGCCCCGGAATCACCGTAAGGTATACCGTCAGGGATATATTAGATGCATTTGTGATGTGTACCTATTCAGTAAAAATAATATACTAAATATATGTGTGTTTTTTAAATTTTCTTCTACCGTGCGAGCAAAAATTATTTCCATCAAAGAGGGCTTGGATCTCGGCTTGGATTAAAAAACGTGGGGGCTTGGTTTAGATCACAATGATATGGGGACGATATATCTAACCAAATCTAGGTTAAAATTTTGTCAAATTCATATTATGACATGATATGCTAAACTAATGAGTAATAAAATAAGTAGACAAATACAAATTTATGTTTGTTGTTTACAAAATTAACAAAGTAAGAATATACAGAAAGAAAAAGAATTACAAAAATTGCTGAAATTGGCCAACGCCATGTTCAAAGCATAAATGCACACGTCTCTTGTGTGACCAGCATCTCTGGAGAAATGTTACCACATTCTTAGATAATTTTTTCTTGTAATTGTTCTAAATTTGCAACTGGTGTTTTAAAAATAGTGTTCTTTAAATGAGGAAAAACGAAGTAATCCATAACCGTTAAACAAGGTGATCTAGGTGGGAATTCAATGTCTGAACGAAAACGAAAACTGATCAATCTGTCGTCGAAAAAATTGCGTAAGTAGTTAATAGTTTCGGCGGCTGTATGGGCGGTTGCACCGTCCATTGAAAATATCCAAAACATAGTTCGTCGTCAAGTAATTGCTCCACAAATGGATTCAAAATATTTTCTCTATACCGCTGTGCTGTAACTGTGTTCTGGAAAAAAATAGGACTACCAATTCCTTCTTCGAGAAACAGCTAACCAGACACCAATTTTTTGAGGGTGTAATGTGGACTCTACAAAAAAATTAGGATTTTCACTACTCCACATGCGTGTATTCTGAGGATTCACATAACCGGAGAGGTGGAACCAGGCTTCATACGAAAAAATGTCATGGTCTAATAAATCATTTCTTTCCAATACATTTTGGGTAAACCATTGAGAGTAATTCCTGCGTCTTTCAAAATCTGCGGCTTGTATTTCTTGGAATACTACTTGCACTTTATAAGGAAATAAATTTAGCTGCTTCTTAAGAATAGTCCTGCATGTTCCATAAGATTTTCCCACTTCTTGGGACAGGCGTCTTATACAATTTGTTGGCGTATTTTGCATTATTTCACGAACGTTTGCAACAAGTTCTTCTGTTCTTACAGATGATCTTCCTGCTCCTTCTTTGTGTTGTATAGAACCTGTTTCCCTAAACACAGCCACGGTTCTTTTCGGGCAATGATAAAAATCCCCAGCAATAAAAGCAACGTTAGGAAAATGTTCGTGAAAATCGTCCATGCACAAACCCGGATTGTATTGCCACTCACCATTTACTCTAACCCCGTTTCAAAAATATGCTTCAACCATGAATGTTTTGTGTCGTTCCGTAAAGCCCATTGTGTGAATTGTTCAAGAAATTGGAAAAATTAACGATGAATCAAATTACTTGTAACGACTGTCAAAGATGACGGAATAACTGATTGATTGTTAATTCATGTAGCTACTGACACCCAACAGGTATTAACCTCTACGGCTAAGCATTACGTCCTTAGATGCAAGGCCCTCTTTGATGCAAATAATTTTTGCTCGCACGGCATTTAGGTTTCCTAAATATACCAAATTTTTATGTTTTAAAGAAATTACAACGTAACACTGTACGGACGCTTTTACTACAAGTGACGCAGCATTTTTGATATTCATTCATTATCTAACGTTACATAGTGGTGGTGAGCTGTGTTTGCGATCAATTGCCTTTTTCGATTAATTTTCAGTATTTTTTCGAAATAGAGCTATTTAGTGGCATTTATTATTATTTGCAATGGTTCGCCAGTGCGTGGTGTGTAAGAGACCCAACTTCCCAATCCCAACTATTCTAATCCTGGATTAATATTTCGGCGGTAAGCGAGGTTATTCAGATATGTTTTTTTAGCTTAAAAGCAATGGTGTAAATAGTTCTGACTTTACGATCATATCATAAATGTATTATTCAAATGTATTCAATTTTTTGTTTATAAATAATGTCGGGCAGCCTCGACACAAAATATGAACGAACCAGCGCCCGCCGGTAGTGAAAATGGCTGAAACAAATCATTATTACAGCTATAAAATTTTATTATACTAGATACCGACTGGAAATGAAAATAAAACGTTGAAGCCAAAAATTCGGAAGCATTTCTACGTTGAAAAATTATAGTGTTGGTCAACTCGAACAATGGCATTTTATGTGGTTATGACAAAATGAATAATATGTTTAGATGCTTGCAATAAGGACAACACATCAATTAGTGTTGCCGACGTGACCAACGCATGGCGAGTCGATCCCTCGGTTAAAGAGAGGGGATCATTCGTGCTGGCGAAATCAGCTCGACAGAAATTCAGACAATATTCAATAATACAGTGTGACCAGTAAAGTCCGCATCATATGGGATTTTTTTTTATTAATAACTTTATTCGAAATTTAACTTTGGCATCAAGTTCTGCTTCGATCGAGATGAAAATTAAGCAAAAAAATAGTAGTCACGTGATTCGCATTACTTATCTGTCAAATTTTAATTTTTTCCAAAAAATAATTCAAAAGTTATTTTTTCACGGGTTATTTCTGAAAGTATCGATAAAGTTATTAGAAAAAGTCTTTTTAAATGCAGTTTCTAGCCCACATGCAAAATTTTAGATGCATAAGATAATTTTGATTTTTTACCCATATTTTGTAAATTGCACCACTTTCGCAAAATAAGACTCAACGCAACCTACATAAAACTTCTTAGTTTTGACAATGCTTTATTCCAGATAAATTTTCTTTAAAAAGTAGCGCCATATTAAATGAGTGTTTTTCTACAGAATTAAAATTGGGCTATTAAAATTTGGTCGCATATGATGCAAAGTTTATTTGTTTTTGACCCTGTATAAGGTAACTTCATAAAATAAGTATTTTTGAAAACGTAGTTTGTGTCTGAAAGTAATACACCTTAATATTAAGATAAAAAAGAACACAGTGTCATCAGTAAAGTGTTCATTACGTGGAAAATAAATTTTAGGGGTGGGTAGAAATCAAAATTATCTTATGCAGCTGAAATTTTGCATGTGGGGTAGAAACTGCATTTAAAAAAACTTTTTCTAATACCTTTTTTCGATATTTTCAGAAATAGCCCCACTTTTGAATTATTTTTTGGAAAAAATTAAATTTTGACAGATAATGCGAATCACGTGACTACTATTTTTTTGCTTAATTTTCATCTCGATCGAAGCAGAACTTGATGCCAAAGTCAAATTTTGAATAAAGCTATTAATAAAAAAAACCATATGATGTGGACTTTACTGGTCACACTGTATGTAAAAATAAATAAAATGTTCTTAATATCAATATTCGTAACAAAAAATCTTTGTTTATAACATCACCGAACTGCGCTCTTTCAGAGATTTGTCAGTTATCATATTTATGTTTTACAATTCCTTACCTAAAGCCTAAAAGGACTAAATCTCTTGAAATCGAAACGCGACATGCGCAAACATCTATTGACTATCCAAAATGGTGATTAGTTTTTTTTTGTAAGGACTGACGATTTAGCATCAACCAGACGATATACAGGGTGATCCACGAAGGGTGGAGCTGTATCTCCAAAACCATACATGCTACGACTTTAGGGTAAAAAAATTAATATGAAATATGACCAAAAATAAATGCTGGAAATAATCTTTAAGTTCCTAATTATACGGCTAGGGGGCGTGGTCGCTATGCTATGATACAAAACCTTTAACTTCTACTAATAACTTTAATACAACGTAGATCAGAAATTAAGTTTTAATTAATCTTAGTAATATCCTCTATTAATTATGTAATGCAATTTTTTTCTAATTACCATTGTAACGGTGTGAATATGGTTAACAATTAAAAATACTTAAAAGGTTATAACTTTGGTGTGCGTTAACCGAATTTAACAAACTATGGCTTATTTTAAAGGACGCCCCATTCTGATTGAACGTTTATATAAATAATATTAAAATTAATTCGTACGGTTAATAATAGAAGGCACTTTTAATAAAATATATTTCTAGCTTCGATTTAAAAAAAAATGTAGATACAACTATTCAACTATTTTAACTCTATTTTATAGCTAACTAGTTAATAAAGACAACGGCAAAAACCGCAGGTCGTTTCATCTTTTCTTTTAAAAGTTATCGCAACAATAGTGGAAGAGTGTAATTCCAATTCGGCTTTTAGCAAAGTTTTGCAATTTTTCCTTTATTAAAACGTTGAAATCCTACAGGAATAGTTTTTTTGACTATAATAATTTAAGGCATTTTATAAGAACGAATTAAATTATTTTGTTATCTATTTTCATCCACAGGTGTCACGACACACAAAATTTTTTTAGGACACCTATTCTTAAACCACCTAAATTATTTTTCTCCCACATAAAACTTTTCTTTTAACTTGTTAGTTTTTAAGTTATATTGTTTACTTTAGGTAATTGGTTAGTAGTAATATATCTACCCAACCTTAATTGAGCTTTTTCTCTATGAACAATTTTTTCTTTTTCATTTACGTAATTTAAAGTTTTACCGCCATACTACCTGTCAGGAAATATGTCAATCAATCTATTTTTTTCTATTACTCATTCACTTTCGTCCTAGCACGTAGACAACCTATTTTGACATCTAAATTTTTTAATAAAATGTGCAAATTTTTGATTAATTTTATGATTTTTTAATTAACCTCTGAGCTTTAACCCTCAGTACCCCACAAAACACTTTTGTTGGAATGCAATTCTGTAAGTACTTACTTTTTATTCAAAGAAATATGTCAAAATTTTTTTTACTTCATTCTTTGATTTTAATTTCAATCTCTATTTTTTACAGATTGTAATATCTTCATTACTTTGACTAATTTTACCCTTACAATGTCTTACAGACATACACCTAAAGATGTTTTATGAAAAGTTTAAAAAAATATTTTAAATAATCTCCGACACGTTCTTTTTAGAAAGGTTTTTTCTTCTGCCATAGTTTATTTGGTTAGTTTAGACCCCCTTTACTGACTTCTCACATACTCAGTATGTTTTAATTTTCATCAATTTCCTTAATATTATGTCTCTTCACACTCAAGTTTTAATTCCATGCAAGCTCCATTAAGGTTCTACACCACTTTCTCTTCTGCTAAAACCATCAGTACCAAATATATTTTCTCTCTCTCCTGATTATGAACGTTTCTACGTTCGAAACATATAGAGACCTGTGAAGAATTTTATTCTATTAAATTTTGTGGAGGAAGCCTTTTAGTTTTTCTTTCTTTCCCATACTTTAAACTCCAATTTATTTTATCGTATGAATGTTGCCTCCTCACTATATATTAAAAATATTATTAAACTTTTAATAAGATTCAGTAATTTCGTCCACAGTGTATATCATTATTCATTATTCAACCCCTTGTTAATAAACAATGTTTAATGACGGCCTCTATACAAATGGCAGATAAACTATGGGGCAGTATAAATGACCGTCACAAATCATTTATTAGGCCTATGAAACTTTATGATGTGTGCACTACGCTACATATAACGAATATGTGGTCATCAAATCTATTTTAGTATCAATTTTGACCTGTCACCGATATTACTGCTGGTTTAATTGCTTTGTTTAAGTTATCCGAAATAGACTTTTTTTCATAAATATGGAGGTTTATTTTCAGTTTTTAATTAAACGAAATTATAGAACATTAATTAATTTAATAAATTTAGTTTTTGAGCGACTAAAATATTTAAGAGTTTTACTCGCTCTCGCATTTAATCGCTTTTACTCGCGACATCCACATGCATTTATACCATTTACTCGGAACCCTCTAAACCTATCGAATTTACTGCCACTGTAGGTTCGGGTTGGCTAGTACAGTCGTATACAGGGTTGGGCAAATGTTCCGGAACGGCTTAATTACAGGCGTTTTGGGCAATCTATAAGACTAAAATTTTACTATTTGACTATTATACCATATGTCAGTAATGTCACCAACTGTCAAGTGTTGACGTTATTTTTTTTTTAAATGGAACACCCTGTATATTTTTACATTTTTAAATTCCACATAAAATTATAATTATTTTTTATTAAATGCACTATTACTCTATACTTCATAGTTTCCGAGATATTGACTCTCGAAAAGTGACATTTTTGAACTTTCTAACAGTACGTCTTAGAGCAAAACGGCTTACATGTCCCTATCTTCAATTTTTATTATCTCCCAAAAAATCAACTAAGTAAGTAACTCGAAAGCAGGAAATATAGTTGTTCCGGTTTAACTGGAAGTTTCAAAGTTCAAAAATGTCACTTTTCGAGAGTCAATATCTCGGAAACTATAAAGTATAGACTAATAGTGCATTTAATAAAAAATAATTATAATTTTATGTGGAATTTAAAAATGTAAAAATATACAAGGTGTTCCATTAAAAAAAAAATAACGTCAACACTTGACAGTTGGTGACATTACTGACATATGGTATAATAGTCAAATAGTAAAATTTTTGTCCTATAGATTGCCCAAAACCCGGATCCGATATCACTTTTCGTTCGCCTGTAATTAAGCCGTTCCTGAACATTTGCCCAACCCTGTATACAGGGTTGCCCAGAAGTCCGAAATAAAATTAATATAGCCTTAACATGCAACTTTTGGAAATAACGCTCGGACACGTCAATTTAGTGCTCACGTTTTAACGTTTGTCGTTTGTTTTTTTATAGACATTTGTCAAAGATATGGCATCGATCTTTTTTTAAATGGACACATACATCATTTGAAAGCTAATAATATGTCGTATAGTATGCTCATAAATTTTGGCGCGATTCTGTCAAGCTATTTCAAAATGGCGACTGTTAAAAGTTTTTAAAAAATCTCTATTTAAATAAGCGGAAATTTTTTTTTATCTTTCAAGGTATCTTCATTGTTTCACGTTCTGTTGATGCCTGGTCTTTTTTATTTTTCCCAACGAACTAGATCCAGATATACCTAATGAAACAATTTGGTTTCAGCAATATGGTGCTCCCCCGCATTTTGGTGTCAACATGAGAAGATATTTAGATGAGATATTTCCAGGTCGCTGGATTGGACGACGTGGTACAATTGAATGGCCGCCGAGGTTCCCAGACTTAATGCCTCTAGGCTATTTTCTTTGGGTATATTTAAAAAAAAAAGTTTACCAAAATAGGCCAAATAATATTGAAGATTTAAAATACAAAATTAGATTGGAGACACACAAGGGCGTCCATAGAGCGTTTTTCAGGGGGGGGGCAAAAACCTAAACAATATTTTTTTATATATGACTAATTATTTAACATATAGGTACCTATGCCTAACGGAACCTACAGAATTCGTAAAAAATAAACACAAAATTACAATTTATAAGTTTTCATCATAAAATAAAAATGTTAAAATCCTAGACGTCTTGCCAAACTCGTTGATTACTTTTTTTATTAAATTTTCTTTATTTTTTTGTAAATAATCATAATCAGTTTAGTGATTTGTTGGTCTCTACTAACTAACCACTGTACTATTCAATATTTACAGGCGCGGATCCAGAACTTTGCTTGGGGAGGGGGAGGGTCATCATGATATAAATGAAGTTAAAAAGCGCCGCAGGCGAAAAATTTTTGCGACCACGCCCAAAAATTGACAGAGAATGCGCTATAGACGAGAAAATTTTCAATGATAATTTTTACATTAAAAAGGATAATATATGCATGTAAATTAATGTTAAAGTGAATTCAAAAAAAGAAAAAATATAACTAATTTATGGTATAGTAATGTTATCATGAATCTTGTGAAAAAGCTGCAGAGGTAGTCAAAACAGTAAATTCATTTATTTATTTTCTGTTTTGGGGGGGTCATGACCCCCCCCCCCCCTGGATCCGCGCTTGAATATTTATACCGAGGGGTAATTCACTGGCGAAAATGGTGTACAACTTCTAGAAAATACAAAAGAAAATACAGAAAATAAGAGGAAAATGCAGAAAATACGAAGAAAATACAGAAAATACGAAGAAAATACAGAAAATACGAAGAAAATACAAAGAAAATACGAGAAAAATACAGGCAACATAAGGAAAATATGGAAAATACGCGCGCCAATCAATTTGGCAATGACATAAAGTCGTTAACGCTGCCGGGTTTTCGATGGTTTTAATGATGGGAATAACCAACTTAAGATTCTGGAACAACGCTGCTTTGACTTCTAAAAAAAAATTTAGTAAAGCCAATTTTTTTTTGGCGAAAATGGTGTAGAAGTTCTAGAAAATACGAGAAAATACAAGGAAAATACAGAAAATACGAGAAAAATTAAGAAAATATATGGAAAATACAGAAAATACGAGAAAAATTAAGAAAATACAAGGAAAATACAGAAAATACGAGAAAAATGAAGAAAATACAAGGAAAATACAGAAAATACGAGAAAAATGAAGAAAATACATGGAAAATACAGAAAATACGAGAAAAATTAAGAAAATACATGGAAAATACAGAAAATACGAGAAAAATTAAGAAAATACAAGGAAAATACAGAAAATACGAGAAAAATGAAGAAAATACAAGGAAAATACAGAAAATACGAGAAAAATGAAGAAAATACATGGAAAATACAGAAAATACGAGAAAAATTAAGAAAATACATGGAAAATACAGAAAATACGAGAAAAATTAAGAAAATACAAGGAAAATACAGAAAATACGAGATAAATTAAGAAAATACAAGGAAAATACAGAAAATATAAGAAAAATACGAAGAAAATTCGGCAATATGGAAAATGGTGTACAAATTTTTCTCAGTGAATAACCCCTAGATTTATATTGAATTATGAAATAAAATAGTAATGTGGACGCCTAGGGGGGGGGGGGGGCAAGTGACCGTTTTGCCCCCCCCCCCCCTATGGACGCCCTTGGAGACATATAACATACCGGCTGAACCATTCGGAATTCCGTCGACGGATTTTACCATCGTCTGGGAGCATACCAAATAGAGGGTGGATTTCTAGATTTTATAAATAATAATGAAATCACATCAAACAGTATAATAGCTTCTCTCTATTTTTATTTTACTGCATGGCGACGGCATCGTTCAAAATTCCACAGTTTAAAAATTGTTCACAAGATTCCTCGTTTTATTTCCAACTCTCTCCGGAACGTTCTCCTCATAAGCTCAAAGAAAATTTATTGCCCGTTTTAAATCGAAATTTTAAAATACCGACCGAATCCATGGTCTTTTAAGTGATAAAAGATTTATTGTTTTATTATGTTTTGTCGGTAAACATTTTCTTTTTGAAATTCTGTAATACTTTGTATATTATACGAACTCCCCACATAACAAAACACATCCCACCAATAATCTAATGGCAAAGAGAAAATTCCTCACAATTTTTGACATTATTATATTTAAGGTTAGAAAATGTTATAATTTTACCTTTGTTTAATTTGTGTCGTCTACTCTATTGGGCCATTTAGCCTCTTCTACTTTAACAAGTTAAATATATTATGTTATATATGGAAAAAAAAATATTCCCAATTTAAAAAAGGTATCAGTTTCTGGATACTTGCATGCATTCCGAGTTTTGTCCTGCCAAATACGTAACCCAAGTCGATAATAAGTTATATAATAAGTTAACAATTACCGTGCGAGCAAAAATTACTTGCATCAAAGAGGGCTTCGATTAAAAAACGCGGTGCTTGGTTTAGATCACAATGATATGGGGACGATATATCTAACCAAATCTAGGTTAAAATTTTGTCAAATTCATGTTATGACATGATATGCCAAACTAATGAGTAATAAAATAAGTAGACAAATTTATTTTTGTTGTTTACAAAATTAACAAAGTAAGAATATACAGAAAGAAAAAGAAAAATAATTACATGTATTCTGAGAATTCACATAACCGGAGAGGTGGAACCAGGCTTTATCCGAAAAAAATGTCAGGTCTAATAAATCATTTATTTATTTCCAATAAATTTTGGGTAAACCATTGAGAGTAATTCCTGCGTCTTTCAAAATCTGCGGCTTGTATTTCTTGGAATACTTGCACTTTATAAGGAAATAAATTTAGCTGCTTCTTAAGAATAGTCCTGCATGTTCCATAAGATCTTCCCACTTCTTGGGACAGGCGTCTTATACAATTTGTTGGCGTATTTTGCATTATTTCACGAAGGTTTGCAACAAGTTCTTCCGTTCTTACAGATGGTCTTTCTGCTCCTTTTTTGTGTTGTATAGAACCTGCTTCCCTAAAGACAGCCACGGTTCTTTTCAGGCAATGATAAAAATCCCCAGCAATAAAAGCAACGTTAGGAAAATGTTCGTGAAAATCGTCCATGCACAAACCCGGATTGTATTGCCACTCACAATTTACTCTAACCCCGTTTCGAAAATACGCTTCAACCATGAATGTTTTATGCTGTTCCGTAAAGTCCATTGTGTGAATTGTTCAAGAAATTGGAAAAATTAGCGATGAATCAAATTACTTGTAACGACTGTCAAAGATGACGGAATAACTGATTGATTGTTAATTCAGGTAGTTACTGACACCCAACAGGTATTAAGCTCTACGGCTAAGCATTACGTCCTTAGATGCAAGGCCCTCTTTGATGCAAATAATTTTTGTTCGCACGGTATAATGTTCTAGTATGCTGTATAACTAGGTACTGGAACTGAAAAAAAAACACTAGCCACAGAACGAATAAAAGTAAATTTGCGCCCTTTTTACAATGGCCGGCAATGCATACCCGAGTGTCACGTAACGCGTACTCTGATCAGTGTAGCCGCAACCAGATTTTAAAATGTACTGACAAGCAGCTGGAAAATGTACTAGAATGTACTAAAATTTCAGGTAAAATGCACCGTTGGGGTTGGCACAGAAAATACTTTTTTTTGTAAATTTAAACTTTAAGAAATTTAAACAAATCCGGTATTTCACACTATATTTATATTATTTTAACGTTTTAAATACATAAAACCTAGTAGATATTAAACATATATACCTAACAGATCTACAGGGTCCTGCAATAGTGCGTCAGGCTTCCATAGCTCCTATACGAATGGGGTTAGGAATTTTATTAATATGCCGACTTAAACCGCATAGTACGGGGTACTTCCGGAAAATATTTTCTCATATACAGGGTGGCCCAAAAAAGTGTGGTCACATAAAGTTGTGATTTTTTAAATGGAATACGCTGTATATTATTAAATTTTCACATTCTACATAAAATTATAATAATGTTTTTATAAATGCATGACTGGTCTATACTTAAGAGTTTCCGAGATATCGATATTTGAAAAATGACGTTTTTGAACTTTGACAGCTTCTAGCTTTCTAACTGTACGTCTTAGAGCAAAACGGCTTACATGTTCCTATCTTCGATTTTTGTTATCTTCCCAGAAATTTTAACTTCCGGTCAAACCGGAAGTACTATATTTCCTGCTTTCGCGTTACATCCGGTTTGACTGGAAGTTGACCCTATTGGAAAGATAATAAAAATCGAAGATAGGAACATGTAAGCCGTTTTGCTCTAAGACGTACAGTTAGAAAGCTAAAAGCTGTCAAAGTTCAAAAATGTCATTTTTCAAATATCGATATCTCGGAAACTATTAAATATAGACCAGTAATGCATTTATAAAAAAATTATTATAATTTTACGTAGAATGTGAAAATTTAATAATATACAGGGTGTTCCATTTAAAAAATCACAACTTTATGTGACCACACTTTTTTGGGCCACCCTGTATATGAGAAAATATTTTCCGGAAGTACCCCGTACTATGCGGTTTAAGTCGGCATATTAACAAAATTCCTAACCCCATTCGTATAGGAGTTATGGAAGCCTGACGCACTATTGCAGGACCCTGTATATGTTAATGATAATCTTAATCCTACAAATAAAAAAATTATAAAAATAAAATGAACAGTTGAATAAATAGTTATTTAGCAAAATTTTTTTTTGGTTAATTTTGGCGGTGGTTGCCACTCCCAGCAAGTTTTCTGTCTTAATAACTCTTTTGTTAATAGTAAATTGTGGCATGTGGAAGTTTCCAACAAATTTCGGCTTCGACTAAACTAACTAAACATAATAAACCGCATTAACCTACACTAAACCGGGGAATCACATTTTGTGACGACAAAACCAGGGCTGCTGCCAGAGGTAGAAACATTTTTATACAATCACAGAAGACAGATTTTATCCGCAAATAGGCGCGGCGCGTTCAGAGGAGTGAATATAGACGATTTGATAGTTATAAAATCATCGTTTTAAAAATGAATTGTTGGTTGGTATTAAATAATACATCAACATTTTAATAAAATGAAATAATTTTATTTTTAATTATTTTGTTCCCCTTCGAAAATGGGAAAATGTACTACAATTCAGGTAATTTATGGTAAAATGTACTTTTGTACTTTGCTGTCTAAAATGTACTAGATTTAGTACAAATGTACTGAAACGGCAACACTGGTACTGATCTTCAAATTTAGGTAATCGTCATGTTATACCGTTCGTTGTAGGTAAGTGTATCGTGGCGAAAACTGAACCAAGACAGCGTCACAAGTTTGAAAAGTTTTTGATTTTCTGGCAGCCAACAGGGCTGCTCGGAAATATAATATTATAAAGTGACAATGGTCCTATTTTACACGCGGTGATGATCATGAATTGATGAATTTTAACATAATCGTAACTAGGTAATTAAATTCAGTTGAATCATTTTTTCAATTCACAGCTCGACAGTACCGTTAATGATTTTAATTTGTATGTTGCCGCAGATAAGAGGATTATATTATGAATACATATGGTTGATGGTTACCTAAAGCGTTAGTAATTAAATACCGACTTCCTAAATAGGTGTTCTATGATATTTACAGTATGATACAAGGTAGCTCAAAAAAATTATTTGTGATCTATCTAGTAAGATGTCTTGTAATGATCATTTCTTGGCCCCGAATCGGCAATAGGTATAACTAAGCAACAGGTAGGATCTGCAGTAAAGGAGTGGACTCAACGTTACTATAAGGAACAATGGCGAATGGTTCAAGGGTGCAGATAAGCTAAGGACTTCATAACAAGCAAATAAGCAAAACAAGTCTAGGCTAGAGTGGATTTTAAACAGAAGACGATGTATTGGGATACTGACTAGATACTGCAAGCTGAGGACGCAACTAACCCTGATCGGCGTTGAATAAAGCCCAATTTGCGCTAGATGCCTAGAGGAAAAGCAGACCCCACTACACTTTCTAGCTACCTGCAAGGCCCTGGGAAGACTCAGGCATCAGGTGCTAGGATGGGGTGTTCTCCAAAAGGAAGAAATTACGGCCCTGGTCTGGAGCCGGGGCGCTTTGGCCAGGGCCAAGGCGGTTAGAGTGGTTGGGAGAAGACTTTGGGGTAGGCAAAAAGGATCGCCGTTGGACTA
Organism: Polydrusus pterygomalis; assembly: GCA_963969555.1. Classification (NCBI taxonomy): domain Eukaryota; kingdom Metazoa; phylum Arthropoda; class Insecta; order Coleoptera; family Curculionidae; genus Polydrusus; species Polydrusus pterygomalis. Next base: position 21,733,868 of record OZ018378.1, on the reverse strand, counting down.
CTGGCCAGGTTTCGAAACCTCCCAAACTACCTGTATATAACATATACTATAAAGATAATTATGTAGGTGTCCATCATGCCGAGGCGGGGAAAGGTCCTTTAGTAAAACTACGCCATATTTTACCCCGCCTACGCCCTATGAAATAAAATTTGGGCTAGGCTCGGCTGGGATCAAGCTACCTGCAAGTTTTTCTGGCACGAAAGGTTGAAACAGTTTCGATTTTAAAGTTAAATAATGACCCAATTATTTAGCAAGATTCCTGCACAAAAGATAAAACCTATCGTTTTCAAGGGATTGTTAAATTTAGGTATATCGCTTATAAATAATATACTTAGATAATTTATTCGCAGTAAATAATAAAAGTAGGCAGGGGAGGATTGGGATAATCAAAACAGGCCGGGAATACAATGTAATGCAGGCCAGGACAACAGATTAAGTGTTGCCGGCGTGCGGCATGAATGAAATGACCAGAGAGGGGATAATTTATTTTCTGCTACAATAATACAGGAGGTATTCACTACAGTAATATTTGAAATTTCGTTTGGATTTATTTATTATTCAAAAGTATCAACAGCACTGACTGGTGCCAATTACAGATACATCTTATTCTTAAAGCTATAGTAAGTATAACAAGAAAAAAAAATAAAACAAAAAAAAAAGCCTATGAGGCGAACAAGTATCAAAACAAACACCATAATAATGGGTACTCAACTGAGCATCACAATATTACGTCCTCTGCAACCTGAGCCAAATATATACTAGTCAATTGACATACTTGATAGAACTATACTATGATCACCATTAAGCATAGATTTACTTACAAGCTGCTGCAATCAAATCTTTAGTCTGTTAATTGGTTCTCAGTTTTCTCTCGACCAAATCTTGAACTGATCAAGGCTACTTGTATTTACATCAATATCAGATGCATACAGATTAAAATAGTGGCACATTTTGTAAATTTGTATAGGTTTGTTCGAGGATAGGTCAGAAAAAAAATATTTGAGGCTCGCAAGTTGACTGTATTGACAGCAAATGGTAGTTTACCAAGAATACCGGGGCAGTCAATTTTACCTTTTAAAATTCTAAACAAAGTGCATAGCAAAATTTTGATTCTTCTTTTATTCAATGAAAGCACACCCTTTCTGAGGATATATACCACATTTCCTAATCCTATAATACATACACTTCAGAAAATTTCTCTGCACTCTTTCAATGAGTGTAACCCAACCCACATGTTATACTGGGGGGACCAAATTATGTTTCCATACTCTAAAACAGGCAACATTAGTAGGTATATAAAATACTCTACAACTAATAAAGAACAGCAAATTGATTTTTTTCTAGAAACATATCGCAGGAAAATGAAATATATTTATGAGATCATCTCATCATTTATATATCGAGGGCAATAACATAAAATAAACTATCTCGTCTGTCTAAATGACGTCATTTATTGCAGAGGCACGGCATCAGAGCGGCACACAATGCGGGTGTAGAATTTCTTAACAACTCATCAAAAAGATAATATTAAATGGACTTGTGTCATATCGCGTGTGTAAAGGATTAGTTTATAAGATTCTAACTGTTTTTTTAAAGGAACTTGTAAAGATATTTTTAAATGCATGAATAATAGGGCCGTGTAGAAACTTTATCGTTCGTTTTCATTTAAACCGTGTGTCCACGGATAGAGTTTGGAAGAGGAAACCCCTTTTTATTAGTAGGTAGGCATAAAAGAAAAAGTCATTCAATTTGAATATCATATTTGCGATTGCTATACAGGACTCGTCACAAACAACATTTTTAGATTTTTTGGATCTTTTTTTCAATTCCTTGATTTATTAAATGAATTTTGCTAGTGTTGAAACTACAATTTCCACCATTAGATTTGCGATTACTATGCAGGGTTCGTCAGAAACAACAGTTTTTGTTTTTTGAATTTTTTTTTCAATTCTAATTTTCCATTCCTTTTGATGATTGGCTAAATCATCACTTTGGGAACAAATGGATTGAAAGGTTATGATCCAAATCAGCTGGCACGTAGGAGTCCCGATCTCACAATTTTCGACTTTCATTTATGGGGATATCTGAAGCCACATGTGTATAAAACCAATTTCAATAATAACTTAGATCTCTCGAAAAAAAGAGTAGTTATTGCAAATATCCCAATACAGGAAGTTAGGAACTGTTATCGGGAATTCAGATGTCGAGTTGAACTATGCGCTAACTCGGTGGTACCACGTTTGAAAAAAAGTTCTATAATTTATGATTGACTAAATTGAAAATATGTCATGTAATAATAAAAGTAGGTACTGTTTGCTCATACGTAAATTTATTTTAAATCCAAAAAACTAAAAATGTTGTTTCTGACGAACCCTGTATAGTAATCGCATATGTGATATTTGAAATTGTAGTGTCAACACAAGCAAAATTCATTTAATAAATCAAGGAATTGAAAATTAGAATTAAAAAAAAAATCCTAAAAAGTAAAAATATGTTTTTTTGACGAACCCTGTATAGTAATTGCAAAACTGATATTCGAAATTGTAGTTTCAGCACAAGGAGATGTTTTTATAAGGAATGACTTTTTTGCCATACCTACCGTACTAATAAAAAAGTTTTTCGTCTTCCAAACTCTATCCGTGGACATACAGTTTAATTAGTTACATAACTATACATATTTTCAAATATTTATCGGATATTATAATATTGACTTTTTTTCTGGCCCGGCACTTTCCACGGTAATATACCGGGCATAGGAAGCCCAATTTAAATTTTGCTACACCCAAATATTGGCAAAAAAGATATCAAAGTGGGATTTTAATTGTTTATGTCGATGATACTTAAAATACGAAACTAGAAACTAACTTAAGTCATGTCAAAGGTAAGAAAAGGTAAGAAACGCTATTGTATTTTGTCAAACTTAAGACACACTTTGTTTTTTTCAAAGTCCTAAAGCAAACAATTTAGTGACAAGTGTGACACATCATTAGTTTTGGGAGGTCAAAAGCTACTAAAAAATTTTAAAAAACGTTCAGGTCCGTATTTAAAAAAAACAATTTGATGCGAGTATACAACCAACGAAACATCGTATCTGAAAAATACAATTATTTTCTTAAAGAGCAAAAACACGTGTCTTAAGAAAGTGCTATCGGTTTTTCCATATAATCAGTATTATGTCGTAAAAAAATTAAAAACAAAAATTGATTTGTTCAGTTTTTTCGGAATTTTTTAAATTTTAACCAACTCTCTATCCCTTATAGTTACCGATATAGCAATTCTAATGCATCGAAGTTGTAACACCCTTATAGTGTATAGTAATTAATATTATACTTATGTCATTGTATGTCTTAAAAAGTGGCATTGGCATCTACTCTTAAAAATACTGGTAAACATTAAATTAATGCAAACTGAGCTTCCAAAAACCGGCAAATTCTCGCTCATTCCAGAACCACCGTACAAAACCTTGTCATCTCTCGTACATAAACACCACAGTCCAATCAATGACTGGCCTTCCCAGATCATTGACTCGAAACATCTAATCGCTAATCACATGTCATTAAAGTCACAAAACGCAACGTAAAACCGCGACCTATATTTTCACAAATCGCGCGACACGCGTCTACATCGCACTGTCACAATCCGGTTTTGGTTTCCTGCTGCGATTCACGTATTTCACGTAACGCGAACGTCCGTACCGCAGATAGACAGACAGCAGGAATGCATGGGAAAATAGCGGGAGACGTAAAAGCGAAAAAGCTCGCGCTCGTCGCAAACGACGATGCACTAGACTAGAGCAGAACGGCGCATTACATAACATCGCGTGGAACCAGGAACGTGCGGCAGGTGGGGGTGGGTATTTGAATAAAAATAAGTTTTCTCGTGACAAGATATAGGCAGTTCCTAAAAGAACAAGGTAGTTTTTTATGCAAGAGCAGGAATCGAAGAAAAAAACGACAAGGTATGAAAAGAAACTATTTTATAAGATGTTGAACATGTCTTTGACCAACTGTACTTGTACATTTTGTACTTGTAGAGAAGTTTATCGTATTACTCGTCGAATCGACTCCTTGGGCGTATCTATCGAGTTGGGTTTAGATTTATAAACTAAATTCTTAACGTAACCCGACAAAAAAGTCCAGAGGGTTAAGATCGGGTGATCTGGGTGGCCACTCTATTGACCCCCGTCTACTTATCCACCGCCCCGGACAAATTGTATTTAGGTACTCCCTTACATGAGCAACAGAATGCATTCTGTTAAAACCGCATAAGGTTAAACTTGGTAAATCAGGATCGTTGTCATCTGGAAATAGAGTGGCAAGAGCTGGAACCAGATCATTTCGAAGGACATTTAAATATCTTTCTCCCCTCATCAAGGAAAAATGGTCCGATTATCATATTTCAACAAAGCCCGCTCAGACATTGAGCTCTGAGCCTAATGAATAAAAATGTAGCGATTGCTTTTTCTTATAAAATCGAAGTAATGTCTTGAAAGCCAATGAATAAAAACTAAGGTAATTGCTTTTGCGTCCAGCAATTGCTTAAAAGTGCAGGAAATGCTTCTAGGCAATGCTTTTTCTTAAAAAATAGAAGCAATCGCTATCGTTTGCTTAAAATGTGATGAATAAATTAAGGAATTGCTTTTTCTAGTGTAGCGATTGCTTTCAACTTTTTAAGGTAGGTCGACCCCTGCATCATTTGCTTGGTAGCAGTCAACTTCTTCAACTTGTTCTCCGCGGTATACACCTGCGTTGTTATATATAAATGATCAAGTGGATAACGTCTGAACTTGTGTTGAATAAGCATTTGCTACAGAGGTGTAAGAAAAACAGCAATTGCTTCAAAATTTTATTCATATCCAGATCTAGCAATTGCTTTTACTTATAGCATTTGCTAGTCAAGCAATTGCTTTTAGTAATTGCTTAATTTTTATTCATTAGGATCATTACCCTTTTCATTATACTGGGTGAGATTTTCTATAAACCAATGAGGATTTTCCTGTTCCCTGTATCTGTAGTTTATTCTATTAACCTGACGAGTTAAAGAAAACGTAACTTCGTCTGAAAAACAAATTCTTTGGACGATTCGTGCGTGAGTATCTGTTAGCTCAATCATTATTTTACAAAATTGCTTTCGCCTATCAGGATCATCGTCCAATAACTCTTGTACAAATACTGGTTTGTAGGGATGAAACTTCTCCTTTAGATACGGTGGTTTGATGATTATCGTAGGCACGCCCAAGTTGTGTACTTAAGCTATGAGAATCTTCCTGTAGTGGTAATATGGTTATGGTTTCTCCTCAGGTATACCAGGACGACCATTTTTAACACTATCTTTAACATGACGGAAAGTTCTCCACTTAATTGTTACCCTAGACACTGTGGATTGGCTAATAGGCGGGCGATTTGAGTATTTTTCATTGAACATGTCACGGACTTCCCTATGACTTGTACTTTTATCTCCACAACGTCTTAAAGTTACCTCACTGACGTGTCAAACTTAAATAGCAATTTGTCATTGGCAATGCCTTCAAGATTGTGACTTGAGACTTAAGTTCAGAACTTTGCTAAGTCGAGAAACATACCGTGCGAGCAAAAATTATTTGCATCAAAGAGGGCCTTGCATCTAAGGACGTAATGCTTAGCCGTAGAGCTTAATACCTGTTGGGTGTCAGTAACTACCTAAATTAACAATCAATCAGTTATTCTGTCAGCTTTGACAGTCGTTACAAGTAATTTGATTCATCGCTAATTTTTCCAATTTCTTGAACAATTCACACAATGGGCTTTACGGAACAGCACAAAACATTCATGGTTGAAGCGTATTTTCGAAACGGGGTAAATAATGGTGAGTGGCAATACAATCCGGGTTTGTGCATGGACAATTTTCACGAACGTTTTCCTAACGTTGCTTTTATTGCTGGGGATTTTTATCATTGCCGGAAAAGAACCGTGGCTGTGTTTAGGGAAACAGGTTCTATCCATAACACAAAAAAGGAGAAGGAAGACCATCTGTGAGAATAGAAGAACTTGTTGCAAACGTTCGTGAAATAATGCAAAGTACGCCAACAAATTGTATAAGATGCCTGTCCCAAGAAGTGGGAAGATCTTATGGAACATGCAGGACTATTCTTAAGAAGCACCTAAATTTATTTCCTTATAAAGTGCAAGTATTATAATTTTGTAAACAATAAAAATAAATCTGTATTTGTCTACTTATTTTATTACTCATTAGTTTGGCATATCATGTCATAATACGAATTTGACAAAATTTTAACCTAGATTTGGTTAGATATATCGTCCCCATATCATTGTGATCTAAACCAAGCCCTACGTTTTTAATCCAACCATTCCAACCCTCTTTGATGCAAATAATTTTTGCTCACACGGTATCAATGCTGCATACTAGCATTAAAGTGTTAATGGTTGGTAAACGGTTGAAGATAGTATAGAGCAGTGGTTCCCAAATGGTGGTCCGCGGACCCCTTCGGGTCCGCGGCGTATTTTTTGGGGGTCCGCGAACCCACGGAGCACAAAGGGAAAATAAAACAAAAATAACTAAATAACTCACCACTAGAATAGAGATAAATCCTTGTGTTTAAGTTTATTATTGTTTTTAAGGAAAATACGTTGTATTGATAAATGAAATGTTGTTTAAATAAGTTACAAAACGATTGTTTTAGTACTTTTAAAGATTAACTGGCCATGGGGGTCCGCATGTTACTATAATCCGATTTCGGGGGTCCGGGATTTTGCGAAATTTGGAAACCACTGGTATAGAGCATGATTTATGAAAAATGTCTAGAATGTATTGTAAGTAAAATGCAAAAATGTAAAAATATACAATATAATTCATTAAAAGTGTGGAGCCGAATCGACATTTTGAAGAAAGAAAATTCCAGCGTAGATCTAAAATCAGCAGAAATAAAGCTTTTGTCTCCTGAAAATAGGTTATCCATAAACAAAAACTATTTATAACCTCTGGCACTTACTATACTTAAACCTTCGTTATTTTTAAGCCCCTTCGTATCTCTTACTGGAGATCCCTTTGCACGCACACACACTTGTAGCACCCTGTATATACATTAAAACGTCCATCAGAAAATTGTTCGTTATCTCTATTTCTTTAATGCTGTCGGCGTCGTGTTGGCTACAAGAATGATCATACTTACAAGGAGCAGAATAGTCCATTTTGACAACACGAGGAAAATAACAACTTTTTGAAGACTTCCTGTACGGAAAACCGATAAACAGGACATGGGGACAAGTCCTTAGGGACGTAAAGTAAATTATAGCAAACCAACTGCACTAAACAAAATCGATTATGTACTGAACGGAACTATTAACCTTTCTTATTTCCCCTTTAATTTTTAAATGTAATTAACGTTTATAGACCAGGGTCGATAATTTTTGAAACCAAAAAAAATAGTAGTAGGATGAAACCCATTGGAAAAAGAAGAGAATATAACAAAAATAAAAGGAAAAATAATTTACGGGCGATCCGAGGTCGGGAAGTGGAAGGGGGTGAGTTTTTAAGGGTAAAAAACGATTTATCTCGATTTCCGGTAAAACTACAAGTCCTATGGAAAAACATTAAATAGCAAAGTTGTAGGTAATAGAAAGATCTACAACTTTTGTATTTACACTTTTTTCACATAACCTCAAAATTTATGTGAAAAATTCAAATAACCAAGTTTTTGGTTTTTTATTTTTATCTTTTACAAGAAATTTTTTTTTCCACGAAATTTGGTAAAAATCTACCTTTTTATGTCCCAAACACACTGTAATTTTTTTGATTTAAAATATTTATTTTTTCACCTTATTTTGACTTAATATCGAAAAAGCACCCTAATTTTCAATCGCAAATAATGAGTCAGTGGACTTTTTGTTCGTTGAAATCTCTACTTTCTGATGGTGTAAAAAAAATATACATTACTATGGTAAATGTTCTCAAAAAATGCGAAGAAACGAAAAAAACTTAAATCAGAATTTTTTTTTTAAATTTATTATGTACAACTTATTAAAATTTATACTTTAATTACTCGAAAAACGTAAGATTCCATGTTACATTGATAAACAAAAAAATTACAAATCCATAAAACATAAAGATCGCAAAAAATATGCGATAATAGTTGTTCTAAATATAATTAAAGGTAGGATTTAAAGGGGATTTCATCACATCTACCATAGTAACGTATATTTTTTTACACCATCAGAAAGTAGAGATTTTAACGAACAAAAAGCCCACCGACTTTTTTAAAAAAGCAGATATTTTGACGTGAGAATTTTCGATTGAAAATTAGGGTGCTTTTTCGATATTAAGTCAAAATAAGGTGAAAAAATAAATATTTTAAATCAAAAAAATTACAGTGTGTTTGGGACATAAAAAGGTAAGTTTTCACCAAATTTCGTGAAAAAAAATTTTTCTTGTAAAAGATAAAAATAAAAAACCAAAAACTTGGTTATTTGAATTTTTCACATAAATTTTGAGGTTATGTGAAAAAAGTGTAAATACAAAAGTTGTAGATATTTTTATTACCTACAACTTTGCCATTTAACGTTTTTCCATAGGACTTGTAGTTTTGCCGGAACTCGAGATAAATCGTTTTCTACCCTTAAAAACTCACCCCTTTCCACTTCCCGACCTCGGATCGCCCGTAAATTATCTTTCCTTTTATTTTTGTTATATTCTCTTCCTTTTCCAATGGGTTTCATCCTACTATTATTTTTTTTTCACTTTTTACCATTTTCAAAGGCTTCGGCCCTGGTCTATTACTAATGCTCCCTTTTTAGGAAAAAACGTAATTAAAATTCAACGCCTTGCCTCGGAGCAAGTAAAGTTTTGTTTAAAAAGTTGTTTAATTTTGGGATCTAATGATAATTAGCTTTTAAAGCCCTGCCCCGTGGAGGAGCGAGAGACATGTAGGTCGAGGACACCGAATGAGGCTCCGAAAGGGTGTCGGGAGCAATTAAGTGGTCTTTACGACGTTCTTGAGACGCACACCAATGAAATTAGGCTAAAATATAATCTGTGTGCTCTATTGTTGCTGCGAGTCGCAATCATAATAGTACTTAAATTAAAGTACGGGTTTTATAAAGCACAATTTTATAGCCTTGTTAGAAAACGAGCCGCCTGCGGTGAGTTATCTAACGGGACAAGTGCATGCACTAATAGCTTTATAAAACATATACATTTAACATTCGCACTGCCCTTCTTCAATTTTAAATCATGATTGCCTGAGCTGATTTTATGAATTTTTAACGCAACTGGTAAATCGTCCACATTCACGATTTTCTTAAGTTTTCAATTTTTCCATGATTTTATCGGCGATACCACGATATTATCGTGGTATCGTGCGCAAACAAAACCTAAGTTTCATCGGTCAAAAAATACGTTTGTAAGCACGGCAGTTATACAGAGTGTCTCTGAGGCTTAAATATGACGATCTAACCCAACCAAAAGTGGATGATTTCGAAAATAAACAGTGTCAAAAGTTTAATTTGGTTTTAGTTTTCATAAATATTTTTTTTAATAACTGATGTATTGTCGCAATATTCAACTAGGGGGGTTTTGTGGGGTGAAAAATTAAAATCTGCTGTTATTTTTACGGTAAAATTTAGAGGGCGCCACCGGCGGTACCTTGCACACATTTAAAACGAAATAACGTTTTTGAGCCACTCTGTATTGAACTTTTAAATAAACATTCTTATTCTCCAACGTCTTTTACCTTAAAAAGGTATACGTGGTAAGAGTTGATTTAAGCAGCCGTTTTTGAGATATCTGGATTGAAAAAATTTACTTCGTCTATGGCTAGGTTTAAATCACAACCACCTTGAAAGAAGCTGTGAAACAGAAGCATCGACAACACTGCTTGAAGATCCATGTCACGTGACTTTTTTGAGGTTAGCCATGGTTTAGTATGTAATGTCTTATTAATTTGTATTTTTATCCGGTTTTCGATTGATATCTAATAGAAAATTTAAGTAACATGATTGCTAAGAACCTCTACAAAATACTGATAAAAATTTTTGGTGCGGGTTTGCTCTAGTAGCATTAATAAAGTAAAAAATCAAACAGCGTGGCCGGCCTGGCGGTTTGTTTACAGGTCTTATAAATGGCGGCAGAATTTTATTTTGTTTTAATTTAAAAGTTGTTTTTTTTTGTATTCTAAAGTCTATTTTTATTCGAGATGGACACGACCAAAACAAAAGCATGCCATGAGCACGTGATTTCCCTAATAGCTATATTTATAAGGGCCGCATTTAGAATCGTGAAAATCTTATTTTTGCAATATTTTTTTAAATTATTTTTGGTGTGAAAAATGCTATATGAACAATTACACATTTTGTAGGTTGGTGGGTAGGGTCAGATCTATTGATATACAGGGTGAGTATAAAGAACCAGAACGGTCGATTTCGTAAAGTATAATGTTTAGCAAAAAAAAGTTTTAGACAAGAGTTTTAGGGTTTTAAAGGATTTATAAGACCATAATATTTTAGTTGTACAGGGTGTCATAGAAAAACGTGGCAGACCAAAGTAATGTTTTTTTTTTTAATGGGACACCGTATATATTTTAACATTTTTTGTTTCTACATAAAAGTACGAGTATAATAATATATCACTTGAAAACATTCAATTATACCTTTAGGAGCTATAAACAATTGAAAATCGTTTTTCAACCTATTTGACAGCTTTTTATGCCAAACCGGTATGAGATGGAGCAAAATTAATTTTACATTCCTACCTTAGGGTTTTAAGACCTTTATAACAGTAATTCCATAAATGGTACCACATTCGGCAGCATCATGGTACTACAGTTGGATAGGTCAGATCACATATTTTTTTTTAGAACATAATTCCTATTTTTTTTAAATAAAAAATAAATTTATGTTGTTTTGTTCACTTAGTATCACAAATTAGTATTAACTATTCGGTAACACAAAGAGCAATTTATATTTGCAAGATATGTTGGTATGTGATGGATGGCTCGCAAAGGTGATAAGGCGGAGGGAAAGGGCGTTACTGCTTTTTGAAAGTTTATTTTATCGTACTATTTTTCTGCACAATATGTTTAAAAATCACTTATTTTCTATAAGCATATTTTATATTTTCACCATGTGAAAAAAAACCCTGTGGGCAACCGTGTATATATTGGTCACATAAGTAGTGAAAGTAAAAAATGTATTTTTAATACATAAAAAAAGCACTATTCAGATAGATCTGAATCACTACTGGTTGAGGTTGTATCCTCATTCTCGCTAACGTGAATCACAAGGCGTTCCACTTGGATCTCCATGATGTTGTCTAGTTCCCACATTTTAGTTTCCACATTTTCCCGGACATAATACATTTTTGCCATTTTTCTGGTGTAATATTTTCTAATGCCTATTAAAAATCTTTTAAAAACACGCAAATCGTCAAAGAGGCCTATTACAATACTGTATAAAAACAATAGCCAGACTGTCTGGAGATGCAGGTGTTAAAAGCGGCACGATCGTTTGATCCTCCATCGGAACGACCAATAAGATTTGGACAATCCCTTCTTTCACGCGCTGATCACGCGCTGGCAATGTTTATATCGTGTCCATCTCGAATAAAAATAGACTTTAGTTAGCTCTTTGGGATAAACTTTATTGTTTTGTAGCTACAGTTAATTTATTAAATATTGAAGTGTATATTTAACTTGAAGGTATATGTGAATTAGTTTAAAAATATCACTAGTAGAGAGTTCATAAGTAGGTAGGATACCTCTAGATACCTAGGTACTTAGGTAAGTACTATTTTTTCTTTAGTTTCATGCCAAGCCCCTGCTGTATTCCTGGGTGTAACTCTAACTATAAAAGTGTTTTAAAAGCAGGTGAAGAGAGTGTAATATATTTTTATAGTTTAGATTTGACAAATTACTGTATAAATATTGTTAATCAGGTTTGAGTGGACATTGATATGAAGGTACGGGTGTTTTTTAAATGTAATGAATTGACTTACAATGATTTGAAATGGATTTTACCGTTTGAAATGAAACTAAGCAGTTGGTCTCAGCTTGAAAACTTATTGTCTCGGTACCAATTCATACATTGTGAAAGTAGCGACGTTACCCAGATAGTAGGTGACTTTCTTAAGGCAAGCGTAGATTTCTTAAACAAAGCCTTAAGCTTATTAAATTTTAAAACTTCAGAAGTCGATAGTCTGATAGTCAATCCTGTAATTTAAACGCCGAAGATAATAATTTGTATAATAGAATATTACTTTTGATCGATCAAATAAATCTACTCGTAGTGAAACAAAAACAGCTTCTCAACGCAATATTACTATTATTTAATAATTAGGTAAGTTGTTCTTGTTATCCAAAACTATTTATTACATTTTTGTACATTTTTCAACATCAATATAGCGGCAACAGAGCCAAAAAAACACAAAAAATATCAGAAAGAATAAAAACTCGCCCGTTGCTGCGCGTCATAATAATAGCTTGTGGATCCGCAACTCCCAGCTGATGCGGCGTTGCCCGATGTCACTTCATGGCTTCTTTTCAAGGTGGTTGTGTCTAAATTATTGTAATAATTGAACACAATTTGAAACGAAGGCATTAAATTAAAATAATTGGCACTAAAAACTAAAAACAGGGGGCTTGACGTTTAACACCTGGATCCGCCATAGTGCCTTTATGAAGAGACTATACTATGTACTGTCTAAAATACTTCTTTAAAATCAAAAAGGCTATGGTTGGCAGAATAAAACATTTGATTAATATCATTATCAACTTTTAAAAAATAAAAAAATAAATGTTTCATAAGCTTGTTTCGATACTAAAAACGATATCAAAATAGCTTTTTATACAGTGACCGGCAAAGAGTTCGCAACATATGGGAAACATTTTTATTAGCGGAATATTGAAAAATCTTTTTTGGGGGATTGGATGTGCATGTCCCATATTCTAAAATCGATTTTGACATACGTCACGTGACCAATGGTATGGCGGGAAAGTTGAAAAAACCAATATGAAATCATTATAAATCAGATAAGTTGATGAGATATCGAAAAAATTCCAAGAATAAAAAGTGTTTAGAATTCCATTAGAACCTTAAATACAATGTTTGGGATATCTACTTAAAAAAATATAAAATCGAATATTTTTGTAAATATTTTTTTACCGAATTAAAAATTTCCATATTTTTCCTTTCTTAAAGCTTCATTAAGGTAAAACTGACATCTGGTGACCACAACTAGAAATATTCTTTTGTTTTTCTGACAATTTGGAGCAATAATTCAAAAAATTCGTTTACACTTGGATACCAGCTGTTGCAATAGTCTATTTCTAATAACCTTATCGATATTTTTTATATCGAAATATTCTATTATGTTAAGAAATCCTTAAATTCATTAATCCAAAGCAAATTTTATTTAAAACCGTAAAAAATAATTTAAATTTTTATTAATTTTTAGATTTTTTTAAAGATTTCTGCGAAATTCAAAATTATTTTTTACGGTTATAAATAAAATTTTCTTTGGATTAATGAATTTAACATAATAGAATATTTCGATATAAAAAATATCGATAAGGTTATTAGAAACAGACTATTGCAACAGCTGGTATCCAAGTGTAAACGAATTTTTTGAATTATTGCTCCAAATTGTCAGAAAAACAAAAGAATATTTCTAGTTGTGGTCACCAGATGTCAGTTTTACTTTAATGAAGCTTTAAGAAAGGAAAAATATGGAAATTTTTAATTCGGTAAAAAAATATTTACCAAAATATTCGATTTTATGGTTTTTTAAGTAGATATCCCAAACATTGTATTTAAGGTTCTAATGGAATTCTAAACACTTTTTATTCTTGGAATTTTTTTGATATCTCATCAACTTATCTGATTTATGATGATTTCATATTGGTTTTTTCAATTTTCCCGCCATACCATTGGTCACGTGACGTATGTCAAAATCGATTTTAAGGTTATGGGACATGCACATCCAATCCCCCAAAAAAGATTTTTTAATATTCCGCTAATAAAAATTTTTCCCATATGTTGCGAACTCTTTGCCGGTCACTGTACATATAAAATATAAAAATGTATTTACATTTTTCTTCCCGAAACAGACCCCCCCCCCAGCACCTTCCCACAACGATTCGGACCTGCTTTTCTCCCTTCCTGCATAAATGTATGTATAACAGGATTTCGCGTCTTGTATTAAAGAAACTTTATAAGTTAATTTGAAGTTTTCTACTCGGTTTCATAACTCAGATGATTTATTGAGAACAGCAAAGCTTTCTGAGACTTGTTAACAAAAGAAAAAGTTAAAAAGCCGAAGGCCTGAAAGGAAATCATGGCCTAAGTTGCTAAAAGTTGTAAATAGAACGAGATCGACATGCAAAGTTATTACGAAATTAGTATTTTCTGTTTTTAAAGTGGATATGATTTTTGCCATCGTTCGAAAACTAATCATTCTCTATATATATAGTGCGAAAGTGATCATATTCCTTTATAAAAACGCAGTACTCAGAGAAAAATACACGGTATAACACTGGTGGTAGTATGTACAATATAAACGCAAAATGATCGCATCTTTAATGTTTTGGAAAACGAAAACGTCTCTTAGACCAGGGCTGAAGCCTTTGAAAATGGTAAAAAGTGAAAAAAATAATAGTAGGATGAAACTCATTGGAAAAGAAAGAGAATATAACAAAAATTAAAGGAAAAATAACTTACGGGCGATCCGAGGTCGGGAAGTGGAAAGGGGTGTTTCTAAGGGTAGAAAACGATTTATTTCGATTTCCGGCAAACTACAAGTCCTATGGAAAAACGTTAAATTGCAAAGTTGTAGGTAATGAAAAGATCTACAACATTTGTATTTACACTTTTTTCAGATAACCTCAAAATTTATGTGAAAAATTCAAATAACCAAGTTAATGTATATTTTTTTTACACCATCAGAAAGTAGAGATTTCAACGAACAAAAAGCCCACCGACTTTTTTTAAAAAGCAGATATTTTGACGTGAGAATTTTCGATTGAAAATTAGGGTCCTTTTTCGATATTAAGTCAAAATAAGGTGAAAAAATAAATATTTTAAATCAAAAAAATTACAGTGTGTTTGGGACATAAAAAGGTAAGTTTTCACCAAATTTCGTAAAAAAAATTTTTCTTGTAAAAGATAAAAATAAAAACCCAAAAACTTGGTTATTTGAATTTTTCACATAAATTTTGAGGTTATGTGAAAAAAGTGTAAATACAAAAGTTGTAGATCTTTTTATTACCTACAACTTTGCCATTTAACGTTTTTCCATAGGACTTGTAGTTTTGCCGGAACTCGAGATAAATCGTTTTCTACCCTTAAAAACTCACCCCTTTCCACTTCCCGACCTCGGATCGCCCGTAAATTATCTTTTCTTTTATTTTTGTTATATTCTCTTCCTTTTCCAATGGGTTTCATCCTACTATTATTTTTTTTTCACTTTTTACTATTTTCAAAGGCTTCAGCCCTGGTCTATTACTAATGCTCCCTTTTTAGGAAAAAATGTAATTAAAATTCAACGCCTTGCCTCGGAGCAAGTAAAGTTTTGTTTAAAAAGTTGTTTAATTTTGGGATCTAATGATAATTAGCTTTTAAAGCCCTGCCCCGTGGAGGAGCGAGAGACATGTAGGTCGAGGACACCGAATGAGGCTCCGAAAGGGTGTCGGGAGCAATTAAGTGGTCTTTACGACGTTCTTGAGACGCACACCAATGAAATTAGGCTAAAATATAATCTGTGTGCTCTATTGTTGCTGCGAGTCAATCATAATAGTACTTAAATTAAAGTACAGGTTTTATAAAGCACAATTTTATAGCCTTGTTAGAAAACGAGCCGCCTGCGGTGAGTTATCTAACGGGACAAGTGCATGCGCTAATAGCTTTATAAACCATATACATTTAACATTCGCACTGCCCTTCTTCAATTTTAAATCATGATTGCCTGAGCTGTCCACATTCACGATTTTCTTAAGTTTTCAATTTTTTCATGATTTTATCGGCGATACCACGATATTATCGTGGTATCGTGCGCAAACAAAACCAAAGTTTCATAGGTCAAAAAATACGTTTGTAAGCACGGCAGTTATACAGAGTGTCTCTGAGGCTTAAATATGACGATCTAACCCAACCAAAAGTGGATGATTTCGGAGATAAACAGTGTCAAAAGTTTAATTTGGTTTTAGTTTTTATAAATATTTTTTTTAATAACTGATGTATTGTCGCAATATTCACGAAGTATGACTTTTCCGTCATCCGTCATCCGTCATCCTGACCGGTGGCCGAGCAACCGAGTTTGCATTTGGATTGCCGTGTGTTATTGTTATTGTATTGTTGTTTTAAGGTGGAATTCTCAACGTCGTTCAATTTATTGCCAACCTATAACCTATTTCGTGGATGTCATCATGACAAATGATACTTCGTGACGTCACGACCCATTTTTAACCGCTTGGGATAATTTGGATTTTGGGGCAGTTTTAAATCTTTCTAGCGGTCTTTTGGGACGAAATATGTTGTTTTTTTTTTGCTGCCATATGTTTTATGACAATATATACTTATGATTTATAGAATTTTTCACCATTTAAAATTTTTGTCAAGTTCCCTATTAACACTACTAATATTTCAACAGAGATATCAATTAACCAATTTACCAACTACAAAAAAATCCATAAATACTACTGTGAAAGTTCACGTTGATTAGCACTGCTTCTTTTATATCATCCCAGTACAGGAGTTCTCATTGGGCAAATAACCTCAGTTCTCATAACTGATTGGTTAAATCGCAGTAAAATTAAGTTCTGACTGCAACACTTTACTAATCAGTCCTCTCGGAAAATCACCAAATTTTACAGCAGCCAAGCATTGTCTATATAGTACCTGAGATTTTCTCGTTTCCTAACATACCCATTTCAAGTAAAACCACAGTCCTGAATATTATCCGTAATTAATAAATACTGTAAAGTATTCATAAATAATATAAAACCACGTACTTTTTACAAAATGACAACCTTGACATTGGTGGCTGACATCACGTCTTTTCGCAATCATACATTTCAAAGTGTCGGCGTGGCGTTTACGAACGTCCCACCTGAGAACTGCACTTTAACCGACCGACGCCGACGATCTCTTAGTGAAATTTATTACAGTAAAAGGGTTAGGCTGTAAGATTAATGACAAAAAGTCTTTTAAAGTGTTATATTTCACTCGCTAGCATTTTTATACTTAGGTAAGGCGAGCGGTTTTCTTACTCTATTATTATTTGAAATTATTGTGCGATGGCAACAAATATCACACATAGTTCACGGCGTTATTTATATTGTGAGCAGTGCCACAACAACCTTGAAAGAAGCCGTGAAACAGAAACATCGACAACACTGCTTAAAGATCCATGTGTCACGTGACTTTTTGAGGTTAGCCACGGTTTAGATGTAATTTACGCGCGAGCTAGGTGTAGGTGTGTTATTAATTTGTATTTTTGTATTATTGATATCTAATAAACAATTTAAGTGACATGATTACTAAGAACCTCTACAAAATACTGATGAAAATTTTTGGTTCGGGTTTGCTCTATAATAGCATTAATAAAGTGAAAAATCCAACAGCCTGGCCGGCCTGGCGGTTTTTTTACGGGTCTTATAAATGGCGGCAGAATTTTATTTGTTGTAATTTAAAAGTTGGGTTTTTTGTATTCTAGTTAGCTCTTTGGGATAAACTTTATTGTTTTGTAGCTACAGTTAATTTATTAAATATTGAAGTGTTTATTTAACTTGAAGGTATATGTGAATTAGTTTAAAAATATCACTAGTAGAGTTAGTTCATAAGTAGGTAGGATACCTCTAGATACCTAGGTACTTAGGTAAGTACTATTTTTTTCTTTTAGTTTGTTTATTTATCAACATGCCAAGCCCCTGCTGTCTTCCTGGGTGTAAGTATAACTATAAAAGTGTTTTAAAAGCAGATGAAGAGAGTGTAATATATTTTTATAGTTTAGATTTGACCAATGACTGTATAAATATTGTTAATCAGGTATCAGTGGACAATGATATGAAGGTAACGGTTTTTTTAAAAGGTAATGAATTGGCTTACAATGATTTGAAATGGATTTTACCCTTTGAAATGAAACTAAGCAGGTAGTATCAGCTTGAAAACTTATTGTAACGAAGTTACCCAAATAGTAGGCGACTTTCTTAAGACAAGCATGGATTTCTTAAACAAAGCCTTAAGCTTACTAAATTTTGAGACTCCAGAAGTCGATAGTCAATCCTATAATTTAAACGCAGAAGATAATAATTTGTATAATAGAATATTACTTTTGATCGATCAAAAAAATCTACTCGTAGGGAAACAAAAACAGCTTCAACGCAATATTACTATACTCATTTTCAAAAGTCTTGCACCAGTTTGAAATTACATCTACAAGTAAACAAAATTGTCATTCTAAAAATATATCCTTACTATTAGGTATTTAATTGTTTTTTGCAGCATTTTAGAGTATGCTGACACTTACCTAATTAAAGGTTATTAGGGCAAAAAGAAAAAATACCAAAAAATGCCATTGCCAAGTAACTTTATTTGTTAAACAAATTAAGTTATGTCACACGTCACTACTTTCAGTACCTTGTATTGCCACCCATACTTTGTAGCAAGGCATAAACACGTCTGTGCATGCCTCGTACAAGGTTATTTAGGTATTCTTCAGGATTATTCAGGAATGTTATTCCATTCTTCAGTAGCGGCTAGTATGAGCTCTTGAACGTTCATAGGTGGGTTCAAACGACGACGAATCGATCCAGACAAGTAGTCCCAGATATGCTCGATGGGATTCATGTCCGGAGAAAGAGGTGGCCACTCCAATCTGTCAATTTCATCCTCCCGAAGAAATTTTTGGACGGCTCGGCTTCGATGTGGACGAGCGTTATCGTCCATAAAGATGAAATTGGTACCTGCTTCGTCTCGAATTGGTTGCACAATAGGCCGAAAAATAAGATCGATATAAATTTGGCCGGTAATAGTGCCAGGAACATGAACCAAGGGGGTTCTTCTTCCGTACATGATTCCACCCCAAAACATAACACTCCCGCCTTCAAATGGGACCACTTCTCTGGCGAAAGCAAGTCGGTGTTGTGCTCCCCGTTCTCTCCAGACTCAACATCGACGATCGTCACTAACCAATTCAATCCTTGTCTCATCCGAGAACATTACATTTGACCATTGAGGCAAAAGCCAGTTTTGGTGACCACGAGCCCATTCTAACCGCGACCGCCTATGTCTAGGTAACAACCTTGGTACTCGTAGAGGTCTTTTAGACAGCAAACCCGAGACAATGACGCGTCTTCTAATGGTGACATTAAAAACGACTTGATGGTAAGTATGCTGGAATTGCCTTCGAAGACTGCTAACCGTTACAAATCTATTTCTTCGAGTCACTTGAGCTACATATCGGTCTTGCCTTTCGTTTGTAACTCTTGGACGCCCACTTCGAGGTCTACTTTCCACAGAACCCGTCTCAATGCGCCTTTGAGTGGTCCGAGTAACCGTACTGTGGTCACAGCCTAATCTATCGGCTATTTGTCGATGTGATAGGCCTTCTTCATGAAGGAAGATTATTCGCAAACGACTTTCATTACTAAGCGGATTTCCAGGCATTGTTAAGACGAATTTTTAAACACTGTTTATTTTAAACGACACGTACAAAACTACATGTTTTGCTTTACGATTGTGATAAGGATTAATCTGCTCCGTTTTTTGGCATGTTTTTCATTTTTGTAAAAAAAACATTATCAAGTAAATATCTACACTTCTGAAATTCAATACAAATAAATATTTTTTTGTTTTACAGGGTGGTGCATGACTTTTGAAACTGAGTGTATATAATAATTCTGTAAGATGCATGCATGTTCTTGTTATCCAAAACTATTTATTACTTTTTTGTACATTTTATATACATGTCTGTGGCTTGATTCCTTCAATGTCGTTAAAATGCTGCACATAAAACCTTCCAACAAAACAATGTGTTAGTTCCGCTATGTTTACTTTTTAGTGTCAATAAAACCGAATATTACCAGGTTAATATAAATAATTCATAATATTGCCCATTACGACTCAATATGGACGTTATGGATTATGAACTTTGGCGGTTTCAACTTTTTATAATGGAAAGTATTATTTTATATAAGTTACTAATTAAATCACTGTAAAATAAAGTTTTGAAATTTTAAAATTGGTTCGCCTGCTTTGTACTCATAATGCAAAAGTTTCATTTTCGATTAATTACAAGTTTTAGAGTATTTAGACGTTCAAGTTTAAACGCTGGCAAAAAAGAAGACAGGTTTAATCACTTATAATTTATCCTTTCAATGTTGTTTTTGGGATTTAAATTGTTGGATTGAACATTATAACTCAAAGAGGATAATATAAAATGTAAATTTGTTTGCTACTACTACTCATCACAGCATTCCATGCATTTTACCTGGTCTAGTGTCTACATTAAATTAATAACATCAAAGGACTCTGGATCAAAGGAGCGACAGTGAAACATTAAAGCAGCCTTTTTGGTTTTCGCGTTTTCGCACTTGGACGAACATTTATGACAATTTGCATTGTAAAGCAGTCGTCTCGTTAACTGAACACTGGGCAAAAAAAAGGGGATTTGCGTTTAGCGGTATTACAAGTATAATTGGGAGATAAAACGTATATTATATTCAAAAATTTATTTATTTTAAATATTTCTAAAGCATTTGAGTTTTGAGATGTTGGAGGAAATCTAAGAATAGCAGGTTTCGTTGCCAAATTGACTGTCTTTGTTTTTCAGTTAGGGACCAAACTTTCATAATTTCTTAGGATGGCTATAATATATTATAGCCGGAGAGCTAGTAACACCCGTATGAAGTGTTTGATGCACTTCAAAATTTTGTGTCATATTATGTACTGGATAGATGAGCAGGTAAGCAAGTGTTGGCCTGCTCTACCTGGGGACACCAGGTACTGCACATAGAAGAAAGGTGTCCAAAAATTTTGTCCAAAAAAAGTGTTTGTTTCAGAGGCCAACAAACAGAAATCAAAATTTAAAATGACACAAAACATAAAAATTAATAAGGCAGACACTTTTGAGGGGGTTAACATTTAATAAAAACACCCCCAAGTTGTTTTTTAAAAAATACAAAATGAAGTGTTTGATTCACGCTGACATTTTAACAGTGTCTTAATTACATATAATAAAAAATAATTACAAAAAGGCAGACACTTTTAAGGGGGTTAACATTTAATAAAAACACCCCCAAGTTGTTTTTTAAAAATACAAAATGAAGTGTTTGATTCACGCTGACATTTTAACAGTGTCTTAATTACATATAATAAAAAATAATTACAAAAAGGCAGACACTTTTTTTGGGGTTTACATGGGTTATGTGTTTCCAGGAATGTGCATTAAAATGATTTTTATTTTTTACTCGAAAACGGTGCACCGTAAGAAAATCAGTCAATAGACCGAATTTGCTGTAAATTAGACAGGAATTTCAAAAATAATTTTTATTTAAAGAAAAAGCAGTGACGCACCATTTTTTTCTTCAAAAATATTAAATGCAAGCCCCGCACGGACGCCACTGCTAAAATTAAAAAAAAACTATTTTACACCAAAAAATGCCTTTCGAAGCTCAAAGGACGTGTACCAAATTTCATAAAAATATCTAGAGTGGTTTGAAAATGGCAATGAAAAAATATTTTTTTATTTAAAATGTTAACACCCTGTAAACCCCATAAAAAGTGTCTGCCTTTTTGTAATTATTTTTTATTATATGTAATTAAGACACTGTTAAAATGTCAGCGTGAATCAAACACTTCATTTTGTATTTTTTAAAAAACAACTTGGGGGTGTTTTTATTAAATGTTAACCCCCTCAAAAGTGTCTGCCTTATTAACTTTTGTGTTTTGTGTCATTTTAAATTTTGATTTCTGTTTGTTGGCCTCTGAAACAAACACTTTTTTTGGGCAAAATTTTTGGACACCTTTCTCCTATGCGCAGTATCTGGTGTCCCCAGGTAGAGCAGGCCAACACTTGCTTACCTGCTCATCTATCTAGTAGATACCATAGATTACAGAAACTTAGATAGGTTACTTCGGCTTTCCCGCCAAAATATATTATTTTTTATGTCAGATCGCAAATTGTAGATGGCGACAGTAGTTGGCTCCGCCCACTTTAGTTTCCGAGTTCTCGTACAGGAGACGCCATAGTCCTTTGCGATCTGCGATCATTCGTAATAAACCCTTTATTTTTCTGTGTCATTCGTTTCGTTGCTGTGGTTTCGTTCGTTATTGTCGCGCAGCTTTATTTTTGACTTTAAATTTTGAATCTTGTGTTAAAAATGAATGTTTCGCTCCGGGAACGAAAAGGGGACTTAAAAAAAATGCTGTACCGACTCTGCGTATACCAGGTATGTAGAAAATATTTTAGTAAAAATGTTTGTAGCTTGAAAACTTTTTGATTTCTGGGCTTGCCTCAGTCTGAGATTTTCGCCAGTGCAATTTTTTTATGTTATCAATGACATCGTTTGGGCGGTGTCTGTGGCTGTCCTAATTTTTCACTCTGCTGGCTTTATTATAAGTGTCATGGCTTGTTGGGTTGTCATCCGTCACTCTATTACCCGAACACTGTCCTCATATGAAGATTTTTTGCTTTTAGATTTTGCAGACAACATTCAAAGGGCGATTCCAACACAGTCTACAATTTCAGGAGAACTCGAAGGTTAGTTAATGAAGGAATATCCGGCAAGAACAACATGGTGTTCTTGGGTATTACTTTCATTTTTAGTATTTAAGACCTTTAATTGTAAACCTTTTTTTAATAATAATTAGGTACTTTTTGTGAGTAGTAAAAGAGTTCTTCAGCATGCAAGAAATTGTAAGTGTAAAAACATTTGGTCAGGTTGTATTAAAAAATTACCCATAAGTATTTTAAAAAAAATTATTCACCCATTCTCACATTGGTTAATCTTACAAAAAAAAATTTTTTGCTTAAAAAAATAAGCATAATAATAATGAACGATAAACAGTAGTTTTATTGAGAAAAAAGCATGAGGTGATCGATATACGAAAAATATAGCACAAAGCGCCCCACGCTTTTTTTTACAATAATACTAATGTTTATCGTTCATTATTATTTTCTGTCTATATTAAGAATTTCAAGAATTATTTTAAACTGTATTTATTTTCCGCTTTTTAGTTTGATTAATTATTAAAGCGTTAAAGGTTTTTATTTGTCAGAAACGAGCCCTTCGAATTTTAATGCATCTAAATTATGTAGCATCATGCAGAGGAAAATTTAAGGAGTATTGACTCTTGATTGTATCTGAAATTTTTATTCAGGAATGCATGCATACTATTTTTCTTTAAGAATCAATCGTTTTTTGTAAATATGTTAAAGCACAACAAATATATCCGACAAGAAATCTATAATATACATATCCCAGGCAGATTAGCCATGACTTAAAAGGGTGCATACTATCAATGTATTAAGCTTTATAATCATTTACCAAATGACATAAAAGTAAAAGACAACCTGAAAAAACTAAAGAGAAATATTTTTAACTTACTATATTGGAAATAGAACCCTATAATGTGGATAAATATTATAGATATCTTGGTCATGGATAGGTTAAAGGTTGTTTTTTTATAGATCTAGAGAATTTACACATAATTATACTGGATATGTTATTGTGTAATACTTTTCGTCTTCGACACTATTTAATTGTATTTACTCAATTTATTATTATTATCAATTTCCTAGTAAAACTGCACGTAACCCATCATCATTGCGTGATTGACCGTTTCTTCTTCTTGTATTGCTTACTCCAACTCATCACAAGTTCATTTTGGTTTATATACACTCTTACTGGGAAATTATTTCAGTATAGTTTTTAACGATTTTTATACAGTAGCTATGTATTTTCTGCATTTGTAATAAATATTAATAATTACTCTCTATAGTTTTCATACAAATTAATATTTGATTCCTTAATTTTTTTCCAGCAAATTGTTGTATTGCTAGGTTTGAATTATTCATTTTTTCTGCTTTATATCAGCATTTTTGGAGCCACATTATTTCTTACTTTATTATCGCTATAACCACAAATTAAAGAGTAAGGTCCAGTCAAATAATAAAAATTAAGCAGGACATAATACATTTTTATGGTATATTTTTATTTCTAATGTCTACACGATTGTACTAAAATTAATTAGAGGCATTATAAAATAAAGATTAGTATAAACATGCTTAATTTTTATTCCCCTGCTCGTCCCAATTGGTAACGCCTTCGATCGCCAGTATTGTTCAAAAAATAAAGTAGCAAATAACTCTCCAAAATTCTCATACAAAGCGGCAAAAAATGAATATTCAATCCCAGCAATATCAATTTTGAATTTAAAAAGCGGCAAATGGTATCCACCGATAAAACAGTTATCTACGTGATATCGATAAAAGAGTTTTCTTTATTAGGTATAGAATGCAATAAACAGTTTCCTTTTATTCTTCTTGTGTTTTGGATCGCAAATACTACGACTACTAGCGACAAATATTATTTGACAATTAGAAGAGTTCAGTTTCCTATCTAAGTTCTTTTCTGTAATCTGTGGTAGATACTATGACACAAAATTTTGAAGTGCATCAAACACTTCATGAAACGGGTGTTACTAGCTCTTGGACTAATATTTGAGCCCGGATATCAGGGAGTAAAAAGACCTACAAACCATGAGTCGGCAACTTATTGAAAAATATTATTTATTATTATTACAAAGACTAAAACTTTACAGACAATTGTAGTACCAACCTAAAGTCAAATTAATCTAAGAACTCGCCGCATCATCTGTCATTAAGGGCACCCTGTTGAAGTCTGGCATATTTTATGTTAAGCGGTTGGCTACACAAACAGAACCGGACTAAGTTATTTTACTTTCGCCTTCGCCATCTATCAAATTTTGTAAGGGAGTCTTAATATTTTATAAAAATATAGCGTACATACTTTTTGTTATTGATAAAATAAAATATTGACAGATCCGTACCTACCAAAATAAGGTTGTGAAAGCATTATAAGACTGAAGGAAAAAAATATTTATTTCTTTTATTATTTATTTATAAGAAGCAAAATAGGTATTTATGTATTTATTATGCAAGGAAAAAAGTAATTCATTTTTTGCGAGGTGTAAGCTTTGTGGTGCACATCTAATTAAAATACCATATTGGGAACCCTTTTCGTAGTGTTACTTTCCTGGGAAATTTATATATGGATATACAGTGAGTTTTTCTTAACGCGGGCCATAGGGATTTACATCGTAAATCTTTAAGTCTATGTTAGGCACATTTTTATTGAGAACTACGAGTTGAAATTTTACACAAATATTTCTTGTGGTCTCATATCCAATTTAGGACCATGTTTGTATTACTTTACTAACGCAAAATATTGAAAAATACCATTTTAAGTTATAATATCACGCTGTTTTGCCCAGCCCTGTATATTAAGTTTACCCAGGTATATTTGACATAAACTGGTATGTGACATTTTTATAATATTTGGCAAGTTGTACCGAAATTACACAATGTTGATGATTATTTAGTTTCTATTAAATATGTTTTATTTTAAGTGGTTTATGTATTAATTTTCTTAAAAATTCTGAAGCAGAACTTTTATTTCAATAAAGTTTAATAATTTATACTAATTTCATGAAAGTCAGGAAAATACTGATGTGCCGTGTCAATATTTTTATTTACAACCATGTATGTAATAATGACATTTCACCTATCTTTGAAAGGTGGAAAGTTGACGTTTCTTGACTTTTACTTTCCACCCGGGTGGAAAGTGAGCACTTTCCACCCGGGTGGAAAGTAAAATTGTTATTTTTTGTAATTTTATTAAAAATCGATATCTCAAAATAGTAAATTTTTTTTTTTTTAAATTTTAATAAAAATCGATATCTCAAAATAATATACAAACACACCAACACACAACTCATTACACAAATTCAACAACAATAATTTTATTTTTTATTTCTTTAAATGAATTATACCTAAATGACATTTATAAAAAACAAAAAATTAACATGGTTTATGTTTTACTTATTTACATTAAATATTACATTGGCATTATTGTAGGCAGTCACAGATATGTTTAAACCTTGCTGAAATTCTTCTTTTGAAAGGTTTATTTCATGATTATTTGAAGTTAAAGTAGTGTTAGTAAAACTTGAACTTGGCTTTGAAATCAATTTTGCCGTATTAACCTGAGTAGAAACCGAACTGTCTATGTATCCCTCAGCTACTGTGCTAGATTTCCAGCCTCCTAACCGCTTTATTTGCATAAGATCGCCACCGTTATTTGCGAGCAAAGTAGCCGCTGTTCTTCTGAAACAGTGACCAGTAAAACCTTCAGTATTCAGCTTCAGAAAAGCTGCAATTTTTTTTGGAAACTGACTTAAAGTGTTGTGCCCAATACATTGTTTACTAATTTTTCCATATCTTATTTGCATAAAAAGCTTTCCATCCTGTATATTTTTCCGTAAAGTTATGTACTCCTTAAGTGGTGCAATCCATTTATTATCAGTTATCATAAATGATCGTGGCTGGTACGTTTTGCTATTTTGTATTTCAATCGCGACCTTTTCTTCTAAAAAGTGAACGTCTGTTGTTTTCATTTTGTATAATTCATCTGATCGGCAGGCGCCTGAGACACCAATAACCAATGCGACCTACAAATGTATAAAATAATAAGTTAATATAGAAATAGTCAACCTTTTAGCCTAAAATACCTTTTGAACAAGAAATTCCATAGGTGCTTGTTCCAAAAATGTTTCAATATTATCCATAGACAGTGTGGTCGATTTTTTCGGCTTGTATCCTTTGTTTTGCTTTTTTAAAAATGCTAATAGCTTTGCGTGTTTAGATATGTCTACTTTTTCCCTAATTGATAGAGTGGTCCTCAACATTGAATATATTGACCAAAGCGTTGATATTTTCTTTGTCTTGGCATTTTCACTAAAATAAGCTAGTAGCGCCGATTCAGAACCAGGATTTTGAACTTTGTTTCCAATACACCATTCTTTAAAACAGTTATATGCCTTGTCATATCTCGGGCGGCTTTTAGTTGGCAGAAGATCTTCTTCTACTATTTTTGCTGCTTCTCGAATTTCTGGGGGAGTAGCAGCCAAATCAAATTCCTCATCTGAGAGCATTTTTTTGGTGTTTTGTAAAAACTTTGACACTAACGTTTTAAAAAAATAATATATTGTTTAGTGACATGGAAACCATATTCCAAAAATGATATTTGCCATCTTGATGTGTATTATTACCTACGTTATTTTATCACCTGCGGTTATTTGAAATTCTAAATGTCTGTCTACTTTTGCAATGGAAAAGTCAAAATGACATTTACCTTTTAATAATTATTTGAACTCAAAATAATAAGAAGTGGATGTTGGATGTGGTTGTAAATAAAATAGTATACAAACCTCGGTGAAAAGTTTCATTACTGTCTCTGAGATATAGTTTACCTCGACGCTTCGCGTCTCGGTAAACTATCTAATCTCTCGACAGTAATGAAACACTTTCCACCTCGGTACGTAATATACTATTCTTTATCTAAGGTAGTTAATTACATAAATTACAAGGGGGTAAAAAAGTTTAATTTTAAAAAAATAAAAAGAGCTTTTTTGGGTATCTCTTGGAGATTTTTGGCACAGATTGTATGTTAACTTTTTCCTCCCATCTCATATTTTATCTATTCTCAAGTTTTAAGATTATTTGTTTAATATAAATGTGCCTAACATAGGCTTAAAGATTTACCATGTAACCCTATGGCCCGCGTTAAAAAAAACGCAGTGTATATAGGGTGTCCCGTAACTAAGGGAATATACAGCAACAGGAGATAGAGGACTTGAAAATATGTCATCTAATTTCATTTATTATACGGTTAAAGAGATACAGGGTAATCCAAGTAAATGTTTGCTTTATAAAATTTGCGATGATTTGATGCTAAGCGGATATGCATCAAATTGGGTGTAGTTATGTTTTTGAGGGCAAGAAGGAAGATTCCATAATAAGTTTTAAGATGCCTCCTAGAAAACGCTAGCTACAGAATATAAGTATGAAAAATTCTCGCATATTTTTTTTGTTTCTCATATTTCTGACCGCCTTACCTCTAATTATGAAAGAAGGATCTTTTATACATAAAAAAGTTGTACTTTATTAATCTCGATATTTCAATTAGTTTTTGAGATAATTGCATGTCTACTATCACCAGTTACTGTATTTGCCCCTTAGTTATGAAACATCCTGTATATAAGGATAAGTAAATGGTTTAACTAGGCACTTTATTGATTTGATAATAATAGATGAGTTAATCAAAATGATGTTTGCACTCATTATTAAACTTAAATATAAACACAAAAAAAAACTGTCCCTGAAATATATAAAATCCAAAAGTAAAATGTTTAAGACATACACTACACAAACAACAGCCACAAAAACACCAAAATCGGAAGAAAATTATATGAATCAACTTGACGCGTGAGCTTGCTACGGCTCACGTACTGCTGGTCTGGGAACTTTAACGACGAAACCAGGATCAGCTGTTAATGTCAAATGTCGTTGTCTGCTGTCGAAACGCTTGGTTTTAAGAAGAAGTTAACCTACTACCACCCTGTACCATTCTATTTATCTACCTAGTTCTGTTATACATTTTGTGTAATCGATTAGCCACATAAAATATGTTTTCGGCGATTTATTTTTTATTTTTAATGCACCATCTGTTCCATTAGTTTACTTACTTAACTTCAATATATTTTCGCAGAAATATATTTTAAGCCCGCACATTATGTATATCCCACAATATATTTTATAATTATTAAAAAGAAAATCATCAAGGTTCTACCACTTTATTACGATAGGAATAATCATTTTATTGGTTTCTTACCAACTTAGTTCGACAGAGTGGACCATAAAATACTCTTAATGAAGCTGGAAAAATATGGAATCAGGGGTGTAGCACTGGACCTGCTGACATCATACTTAAAAAATAGAACGCAGTGTGTAATAGAAAGAGACGATCATGGCCTTCTTATCAAATCAGATGTAAAAACTGTGGAGAAAGGAGTGCCCCAGGGATCAATTTTGGGGCCCTTACTATATCTTATATACACAAATGAACTGCCTAATGTTACAAATCTACACACAGTCATGTTTGCTGATGATACAACTCTGATTCTGCGTGAAGATCCAGAAATCGACTCAACAAACCTTTTGTTCAGCACCCTGGAGAAACTTGAAAACTGGTTCACAGCCAATAATCTGACTTTAAATATAGATAAAACTCAACTGTTAAAATTTTCTTACTCTCAAAATGACATTGGCCACATATATAATCAAAATGACAAATCTCTAGAAAACGCAGGATCGGCGGCCTTTTTGGGTGTTAGACTGGATGCGAGATTAGACTGGAAAGCAAACACAGATATCCTGGCAGAGAGAGTTGCAGGATTTTGTTATGTACTAAAGGTACTGTCCACAAATATATCAGTGCAGACAGCAATTATGGTATATCATGCATATGTACATTCAAAACTGAGATATGGCATAATCTTCTGGGGATGAAGTAGCAACCTAGACAGGATGGCAGTCATCCAGAAGAGATGCTTGAGAAGCATACTCAATATGAAACAGACGGAAAGTTGCAAGGATGTCTTTAAGAGACTGGGTATCCTTACTATGGCATGCACATATATATATGAAGCAGTGGTTTTTATCAAATCAAATCAAGACCTGTTTGAAACATTACATAGAGAGCATGACTATAACACTAGAACAAAGGATAATCTACTCGAAAACAAAACTAACTTTTCCTACCTTCAAAAAAATGCCCATTTTAAAATCATTAAAGTATACAATAAAATACCACTTTGCCTGCGAGATAAAAATTTGTCGGTACTCAAAAGAGAACTGAAAAAAATACTCATAGATAAGGCCTACTACACGGTAGAGGAGTACTTCCGAGACACTCACTTCTCAGGGTGATATCGGGAAGGGATGAATGAGAAAGTATGAAAGGAAATGTATGAGTGAGTTATAGGGAAAACTAAATAAACCAAATAAAACCAAATAACTTTCTACCTTTTATTATAAATCGAATATGTTCTTGTATTAATGTTACATGTATACATTTAGATTATTGTACTGTAATAGTGTTTTTTTTTAATGTATCTGTAAGTCGAAATCAGTATTTTCATGTTATATGTTATTTTTATTTCTACATAGATAGTTTGAAATGGTGATTATGTGAGAAATGGTTATTTTAAGCTCTTTTTTTACTTATGTCTAGCTTATAAGTTTTTAGTAAATTACTGACATGTTTCACGCCAACGGCAAAAGTATATTGTAAATACTATGAAACAAATAAAGTTATATCTATCTATCTCTAAAACTTCAATTTACTTCAATCCTATTATACCTACATACACTTATTGCGTTTTGCGTTAACCCTTCAGTCTAGTCTAGACATCATAATAATTATTCTATATAAAGCCAATAAGGGTTAAGGATAACTATATAAACTTCTAGTATATCATATTTAGTTTATGATATGTAATATCGTCTTAATAAAATCCTATTATTAAATTATGGAAAGTAGCAGACATATTTTATTTTGGGGTCATGACCGGAAAAAAAGTTCATATTTATTTTATAACGAATATAAATTCAAGGTTAAGGGTTTGGCTCGTGATCACACTGACGAGATGAGGTATTGTTATTGGTTAAAAAGTTGCATGTTGTTAAAAAATAAACAGTATTTTGTAAAGTGGTTTATTGACCCCTGAAAAAGACGCAGTACTGCATACTTAACCTTACATATTTATTCAAATTGTACGAACGACAATTCATTATGTACAATTATTATTTCTAGTCACTGACATAAAATCAACGAATTAATAATACAAAGGAAGTAGGGTTTTGTAGATTGACAGTTGTCCGGGATGGGTGCTGATGGCGGCAACATTTGACGCATGCGCGCACGACTTGTTTCCGGTCCACCTGTGGCGTATCATTAAAATGGTAATAATAAAATGATTAATGAAATTTTATTTGGCAAAGAAAAGAAAAAAAATATTTAGATTCATATATACCTATAAGATACGTTAAGGTTGGTGTAATAAAACAATACAACTATTTCTTTTAATTATTTATTTAAATAAGGTAATGGAGGTGAAACGGTCCTTTGTAAATATCTGGTTAAATAACTAAAAAACACCTGTTGTTATACATTAAAAAAAATTGCAAAAAAACAAATTGTTTCAGATAATAAATACTGATGAAGGCAAAATTATTGCTAAAACGTCTATGTTAAAAAATAAAATTTTAAGAAAACCTTACTCTTTCTTCATGAACCAAATCACAAGAAAATAATAAAAATATACTTAATATAGTCCTGTTTATTATATAATGTACCTAAATAATATTAATGAGATTTCTAGTATACAAGAAAATTGTCAAATGACAAACTATGCAGATAATACAAACATTTTATTTATTTGTAGTATCAACAACTTAACAAGTTAATTATAGATACATAAACCCCATTTCTAAAAGCTATCCTGAACTATAATAAATATTCAATTAGCATTTGCCCAAGCAGTTCATTCCTTAATTTTAATTTTTGATAGTTTAAATTATATATGTCAATGTCTCCACAATATTTATTAAAATAGTTAGTAGTTATAAGTGGTGGGTTTTTGTAGAGATTTGTCCTCGGTGTAGGAATATAAAATACATGAGCGGATCTAGTAGTGACTAAGCCTATTCTAAACGTAAGCAGTCCTAAGAACTCTTTATTATCTATTTTGTCTCTAATTATTTTATATAAGAAAATAATTCTTGCTTCTATACACAATATAGTCTTAAAGAAGGGAAATTAAACAAATTACACAAAAGCCCTTGATCTGTACCTCTTGGCGGATAAACTGAAAATGACTTGTAGTACAAAAATTTTAAAAATTTACGCTGAATAGATTTTAAAAGAGCAATCTTATTGGCATACTGAGGATCCCAAATAGTGCATGCATACTAAAGTTTTGTAGCTACCAGGGATTTATATAAAGTTATTATGGCGTTAATATTTTTAAAGTATTTACAAGTTCTGATAATAAATCCTATCATATAAAGACCATGAGCTTCTCGAGGAACATATTTAACAATTTATGATTGAAGTAAATAATTATTGGTTTTCTAAAGATTAACTGATATTAAATAAATCAAAGACCGTTATCACCTTGTTTAAGACTAACCAATACACTTTGGAGAATCCGGAAACCGTAACCATTAATGATTATCATATGAGATTAAAGGAAGATACTAAAATCTTAGGTGTGTTGTTGGATAGTAAAATGTTCTGGAAGAGCCATGTCCTGGAAGAGCCATGTCCTGGAAGAGTTATGTCCAATATATGTTGTAACCAGAAGGTGTTCCAGTTAGATTCACAGTAGGATAATTATCTTCAGGCAGGTTTTGAGATGGTGTCTCATAAGATATTGCATAGGAACGTACCTGCCAAAAAAATATAAGTTTTTTAATTATCTGTTTGGCACCTTTACCAAATAACACAAAAGTACCTATAACGTGCTACTACCTCACTTTGTAATTTTTTTTTTTATATTTTGATATGAATTTCTTTGAATGATAGAAGGTTTGGGACTTGCTTTGAATTAATTTTTTTAATCAATGGTATCTCCAGTCGTTCTCAGGTGAATATTGGGAAAACGTTTCTATCATTCTAGAAACATCATTGTCTTCAATCTTTAAATACGAATTTTTTTGTTTATCGTACCTACACTCCCATATTTTATTACATTCTTTATCCATGGGTTTAAAATTTTAAAAGTAGATTAAACCAATAAAACATCTAAAAACTTTTATCGATACATAATTTATGAAAAAGTGACAAAGCAGCTTCCTCAGAATCATAAATAATGCAGAATTATTTGTATTCATATTCTTAAGTACCTACCTACCTACATATTTTCCAATATATTATGTAATGACTAGATACAATAGTTTCAAGACTTACATTTTTTAACCTGGCTACTTCAAAAGTAGGCACTACTGCAGTTGGGACCAATCTAACTTTCAATCTTGAAGTTCTGTCAAAGCAATCTTCAGAAAAATGCTCCGAGCAAAGAACTCTATTTCGTGTAGGATTCCAATCACTTCGGTTTACAATTTTCAACCATGCCTTTTTTCTTGGGTAATTATTTGGAAAACTAAAAACCAATAGGTATTTTTAATTTGCTTTTCTGTAGAAATGGGGTAACCCAGTCGATTAATAAATAAATAATATTTTTCTGGTTTTATAAGACGAACGCCCATGAATGACATGCGAGGTTCGGAGGTTATGTGTATTTTGATATTAAATTAAAATAAAATTTTTTTTCTCTACAGATTAAAAAGGTTTATATATCTAAACATAAACTTACCGATGAAATGTAATGCCCAGTTTTTTACTTCATAGCGTTTGGGAGCACCCACAAGCAGCACAACTAACCATATTTATAGCTTATTAATTAACCCAGATAAACCAACTAATTAAAATGTTTTAATCGCTGTCCAGCGCTAAAAGTATACTCCACTGTCACACAAAAGTAATTATAAGTTTACTAGAATTCGTTAAATATGGTTGTTAACTAATTAAAATGCAAAATAACTCAAAAACAGCAAAGAAAGCAGAAATCACAGCTCGACCTGTCAACCACCAAAACAAACATGGAGTCATTTGTGGGTTCTGAAGATGGCCGACTTCCGTCGCAAATTTTGTTAGGCGGTTTATGCAAAACCCTACTTCCTTTGTATTATTATTTCGTTGCATAAAATGTTAACCTAACCTATAAATAAAAAATATAGGGTTAGAGTTTGAGTGTTCAGATATTTTTCTTAAAAAAATCAGTATTTTAACCAAAACGAAAGAAACTGTTCTCAATGTGTTTTAAATAACCAAAAAGTACTTACCTGAGCAGAAAAATGCTAAAACTTCACAAAGTATATCATTCCACTCTTACTTCTCGTACACTACAAAATCTGAAGTCCACCAATGAAAGGTTCAGCAACAAAATAAAAGGAACCTTTTTTGAAAAATGGGTAACTTATTGGAAAACACTCGCTAGGGATTACAGGGATGTTCTATTAACAGTAAAGAATGATATCAAAGATAGACCATTGAGATCAGCAGCCTTATTTACCGGAGCTGGTGTTGTGGGGTTTTGTACTCAACTTAACCCTAATTTACAAAGGTTAGTACTTTATAATACATTAAATATAATACAAATTAACCAATGTTTGTTTTCCACAACTGGGTAATTTAACTAATTTTGAAGATATATTTTTAGCTTTACCCGAGCCTTTACCTGTGTCTTCATCTTTATCATTAAATTTTTATTATATATTTAGTTTTAGAGCAAAAATAATACAGTCATCAAATGACATAGCAGTAGTACCAATGACAATGGCAAATCCACATGCAGTAAACCATTTAAAATACATCGAACAGAGTTTTAATAGAAATCTTATTCGATATATTAACCTGGGTATCCTATCCATTATATGGGTTGACAAATATAGCAAAGACTGTGATTTATATGAGAGCAACTGCTCTTACCTGCAAGTCCCTTACTCAGGTATTACTGGACGAATTTTAGATGTTGGTTTTTTAAATGTATGGTGGATTACTTCTCGAAAAATGTTGGATTATGATATAAATTATTAGTATGTATAGGGTAAATATTATGTAAATAAATTTGTGTTAGAACTTAACACTTTAAAAAAAAAATATTTTTATTTTACTATGCTACATTTACATGCTTCGACTTACCTTAAAACATTCTTCATTTAAACATTTGTCACTGTTAAACTTCTTTGCGATGATTTTAGGCACTGGACTCATATCTCTAGCTCCAGAATCCCACTCCCAGCTATCTAACTTACCTAAAATAAATAAAGTAATGCTTTAAAAGAGAAGATACAATCTAAGAATTGAATAATGAGGATAATAGTAAAGCTAAGGCCAAACAAATATCAGCATTGCTTACTTAAGTATTGCCTATAGCTTAGTTATGTTATTGGATTATACACAAAGCTTTAAATCTGTTAAATGCAGCATTGCTTCACTTTTTCAGACATACCATACTTTTCGTTTTTTAAATTGACAAACTACACCGTTTCAAATATTTAAAGCTTTTTAATAGCAATTCTTGCCTACAATGTTATTTATAAAAATCATAATAAGAATTTATTCTCATTTACATTAATGTGTTCTGTGTTAATTCTGTTGGTTGTTATTTCTTACCTCTTTTCTTACCTTGACTATGATCACTAATATTATCCTTACTGGAAACCTTCAAGGCATCTATTTCAGGTCTTAAAGCCAGTCTTCTATTTAGAAACTGTTCATAGGATATTCTTCCTTGAGAATCAGCACCCAATTGTTGCATTAGCTCGTCCAAGGAGTCTTCCAATGAGAGTTCTCGGCAGACGGCTAACAGATCTTGACTAAAATAATTGTACAGTCTTTAAAAGATATTAATAGTATTAATCAAGCAATTAAAAGCATATTATTCTAATTCAAAGCGAAGTCAAAATAAGCTTTATTGCCCAAAGTATTAACTTATTGACAAAGCAAACATATTAACACTATTAAAAAAATTATATACCAGTGCAAGAAGTAGGTGGTGTCTTTAGGACTACGTCAATTCTGCCTAATAGGTATTTTCGCTGGTAAGAGTATATCGAGGAGTATAAATATATACCATACAATAAACAAAAAGGTCTATTTTTAAAGCGATTAAAGCTATGATCATTTTTATATAGGTAGTCAATCAACTCTAGTCTGTAGAACAAAGAACTGAAATAAAATTAGAGCAAACTCTAGGATATGTTCAATTCTACTGCCATAAACACTATGGAGGACCCATCGACAAAGTGCTCTTTTATTATAGGTATGGCAAAAATCTGAGAATATAAACAATATTCAGATATTTTACTGGATTACCAAAACGTATTTACCTATCGATGTAACCATCACCATTAGCATCACAGGCTTGAAATAAGCGCCGAACTCTTTCTTCGTCCCCAACAGAACTAGCAGACTCACTAGCACAGTCAGTATCTGCCATGGCCCCTTGTTTTAACTACATATATTAAACAACTACATTAAGGGAGGAGCTTTTAGAAATAAGCAAGTTTTTAAATTTGGTTTAAAAGCATAATGGTGTTTTGTAAGTTCTTGGTGATTTTCACTTAGAAATTTTTATAAAACGTGTAAAAAAATTTCAATAATAAACAAACAATTTTATAAACAAATTAATTAATGAAACTGTCACACTCGACTGTCACTGTCACTTTTGTCATAGAAAATTGCCATTTACAAAATAGTTCAGGCAGTTATGGCTGTCAAGGATTGTTAGCTCTCCTAGTTCTTAGTCCAACAACACTAGCGCTTCGATCGCGCTTGGGCGTTTGTTCGTGTTTGGTCAATTTGGCGTATAATAAAATACAATCATAGACATATCGTGTTCCTAACAAACTTCTCGGTGGTTGAATTTAGAATAAAATGATCTGAATCCAAAAATGTATTTAAATCCAAAAACGATTTAAACTTAACACTCTGCGATTCTGCGTGCACCTATAACCTATAACTAACAATTTTATTTGGAAGAAGAATATGTCTTGTTTTAAACGACCCGCCTCCAAAATTTAGTTCTTAGACCAGTCTAGAGGTGGCGCTTATGTATTGCTCAAAACTTAACATTAGTTACAAGTACCACTACCAACTACTACTCTGTATGTCGTGTATGAGAGTATGAGGTGGCTTCTTCGTGACTTCTTTATCATCTTCATAGTTTGACAACTTTATGTACAGAAAATAAATAGTATAGTAAGTTGTCTTTGCTTGAACACAAAGGAAATTTATAAGCTTTGTTGTACAGCTCATGACAAGAAATGAATATCAGCTCTCATCCGTCTTTCCTTCTCACAAAAGTTGTGCTTTTTGTACATTTATTTACTTCTACAACAACCCTGAGTTGTCATGTCAATATTCAACGGCACCTATTCGATTAAATAAAAGGACCTGATCTTATGCTGTCTAAACTCTTCCAGTATACAAGAGGGCTTAGAGAGTAAAGCATTCTCTCTCTGTTTCACTCCGTAAAGCAATAATGAGCACCTGGCGGCTGGCCATGCACCGCGTTGTTTTCACAACCGGGAATGTCAATATTGTCATAATTGTCAATCCAAAGTTAGGCCTCTGTTTACAAAAATTCATGAATTCCCCCAAAAAACCGTATCTTGTTTATTGAGCAGCGTTATAATAATTTAACAAAATGGTGAGAATAATTTAAAATTGTCTTACAAGCCTTTTATTTAAACCAGAAAACTTTTACTTTTTGTTCCCAACAGTTAACCTATATTTTGATTTGTCAGGATCAGTTTTGTTATTTTCATTTTAGGACGTATTTTTAATGATTAGAAGAAAGAAATTGACTATTTTTACCGATGCAAAGGACACTACTACTGTTTTGGAACTTAAGAAAATCATAGAAGGTAATAAACTAAAATTTTATTAATGATTAATCATCCTTGATTTATTGTTCGAGAAGTCATTCTTTTATTATCTTCTCTAGGAATACTCAAGATACCTACTGGAAATCAACAACTTTTTAACAAGGATAATACTGTGATGGATGACAGCCACATGCTGCAAGACTATGGACTGAATTCAAACACCGCCAAAGCTCAGAGTCCTGCTACTGTTGGATTAGCTGTTCGGTAAGTGTGAACAAGCTTTAAGCAAATTTACTAGACCAGTTATATTTACCATTGATATTGCCACAGCTTATTTGTTGCTTAGGTTATGAGTTTAAGTTTGGGTTCTAAAATTTTTTTAGCAATGTTGGTAAATTTTTCATTTTAGCAATATGCTTTCTGTTTTCTATGCTTTATAAACGAAACCATTTTTAGGGATGAATGTGGTGCTTTCGAGAATCTTGACTTGGTATCTTACTCTGCACCACCAGACCTGCCAGACGTCATGAAATCACAGGAGAGCAATGGCCAAGAACAGACTAACTAGAACATTTTTCCCATAAGGCTATTTTCGATTTAACTAAGTCTTGTGAGTTCAAGACCTTATTAGTCAAATACTTCATCATTATATATATGATGGTTTATGCTATTAAGCCATTAATGCAAAATTATAAAAAAAAAACAAAAAAAATAATAAAGTCGGTACATATTTAGGAACTAATAAAAGATAACTTATCGCAAGTACCTAACTGAAAAGAAATTTCATGCATTGTTCATCATTACAAAGGGTGTTTCATAAGAACTCCGAAATATTTAGGATGATTTTAAAGCTAGTTTTAGAATTATTATAGTCCTCATACATACTTATATATTTATACATTCTATAAATCTTCAATATTGGGCACATGTATAACAACTTATCAGGTACTTACAATTAGCTTGAAAGTCTTTTTTAAATATTCTAGAACACTTATTTGAAAAGTTACCTAATTTAGAATATTTTTAGCAAAGTTCGCTGGGGGGGCATAAGGTGTTGCTGCTGCTGCTATTTTCGGGATATTACTTTGTGCTATATATAGCAGGATAATTATTTTCCTGCAAAATGAAATTAGCACATTGATGGATGGTGTTGTTGAATTTGGATTTTATTATTTTTTGTTTTGTTTTCAAATGTACAAAATAACTTGGCAACAACATTGTGTACTTTGCATTGAAATTTGTATTGAACCAGTTTCCAAATTAAAAATTATTTTGGTTTATTGTAATTGAGTGAATTACCATCTAATTATATTGAACATAACTACACCTTCACATCTTTCTAAAATTGCAATAGTTTACCCTAATCCATAGACTAAACAGAAATTTAAAAACAAGGAAGAATACTAGTTTAGATAATAGCTTTAGTCATATGTTATGTACAAAATGGTTCCTGATTTAACCTTTTTTATAAATATAGCCAGAATAGCCTTACAAGATTTTCCCACTAATTTATAATCACCTGGCGAACTATTCTATGATATGACAATAGATAGCCTATCAATAGTTTATTTTCAGTCTTATATCCGATTGTATAAGAAAATAGAGTAAAGAGTTACAATGCTCATATTTTGATTTGAACAAAGCTATACCAAAGCTCCAAAGCTGACTAACAACATTAAAAAATCAAAGAACTATTGTTTGATTCTCTTTATGAAATAGATTTTTATAGACATTGAAACTTTGGTTTGTAGGTACAATTCGATTGATTCGCGGTTTTATTGCAAGAAGGAACACTATCCTACACATCCTTAAAGTTACTCATTACATTTAAAGTCTCAGGAAGAGAATACTGTTGTGTCCATGTAAGTCAAGACCATGGTCAAGCAGATGCGGTGCACTATAGAATATAGCATACCTCATGTTGTTTGAGCTTGTTCATACTGTATTCTCTTCATATTAATCGCAATGCTACTTCTTTTAAGATTTGTGCAACAGAATAGACGGTCAACATGTCACTATCAGTATATGTATAATCGATCTTGTGGCTCGCTATTTATGATCAGTCATTTACAGTTAGTATCAGAGAGTTATGTTTAATTTTCTATTCCTTCTTGTAGCAACAATCTAAATTATATAAACATTCTATTTAAAGTTATTCACCTTTTGATCAAAAGTAGTAATTTGTGATTTCTGTATATCAACTGACGACACATGCACTGTGTCTTGTACCAATCTACAGGGTGTCATTGCCTATATTTATCACACATCCCTAGTACACCCTGTAAAGTAAAGAATGTCCCATTTAGTCGTTTTATTTTCAGGATAATTGAAAGTGTAAAAATTTTAATTAATATCATGAACATGCGAAAGAAAGACATCCTTAAAGTTTTTCATTAGTAGTGAGCTTACTGTGACTTAGTTTCTACGCGAATGTGATGTTATTTTAAGGAAACTATTATTCTATGTTCCTATGCCTAACAAAGTCCAGGTCGGATGTCAACATTTTTTTTATTTCTTAGTTATTTCCAAATGAAAGTGGCTACTGGGGACTGTTCTTTATAAGTAACATTTTTGTATCATATATAGGCTTTTGCTTGTAAATTATTTTTGTGTAAGCTAGGTTTTTAGTCTAAAACTAAATGCTGACTGTTTGTTTTTTTCTTAACTTATTTAGTTAGGGTGTTCAAATGTGTATTATATAGAAACAAATCTTTGGTAATATTTTTATTTTCAACTTATTGTAAATTCTCGTTTACTTAAGATAGAAAAATATTCTGTTTACAAATAATAAACTTTTTTTGGTAGAATGTTGGGTTTTTCTATATTTAGATGTAGGTAGCTAAGTTATGGGGTTTCTGACGTCTGGTTTGATGTCACTACTAGATGAGGAACAGCTTACATTTCGCCTCCATTTGGCGCGTCTATTTTGAAACCATGTTTTTACCTAGAATAAAAGGAATTACTGACCTCTGTCCTTGCTTTCGTCGGCTTAACCTGCTAAACCAGTAAGTCCAGAAATCAAAATTTTACAGGGGAGACCAAAAACGCGTTATAATTAATTTACAAATAAAATAAGAAAAACGGAGATACATGTTTTTCCTAATGCATACTGGCGGACTTATGGCGTTTGCCTTATGAGTTTAGCCAGGTTTGGACTTACGGGTTAAGTAAATACGAGAGCGACACAGTAAGGATTTCTTTGGAGTTACTTAAATTTCTTAGATAAATAGATTATTTTTTTTACAAAAGATGGCGTTAAAATGTAAAATTTGATCAAATGTGGACTTACGGGTTTAGCAGGTTAAGCCGACGTTATACTGAGCGATGGGATCGAAAAAATATCAAACAACGGTTTATTTCACAGTCGTGCATACATAAAAGCCTTTTTAATAAATAATAGTATATTTAATAAATGCCAATTTCTAGCAAACATTTATTATTTATAGACCATAGACCTTTGAAAATGGTAAAAAGTGAAAAAAAATAATAGTAGGATGAAACCCATTGGAAAAGGAACGGAATATAACAAAAATGAAAGGAAAAATAATTTACGGGCGATCCGAGGTCGGGAAGTGGAAAGGGGTGAGTTTTAAGGGTAGAAAACGATTTATCTCTATTTCCGGCAAAACTACACTATGGAAAAACGTTAAATGGCAAAGTTGTAGGTAATAAATAGATCTACAACTTTTGTATTTACACTTTTTCACATAACCTCAAAATGTATGTGAAAAATTCAAATACCCTAGTTTTTGGTTTTTTATCTTTTACAAAAAAAATTTTTTTTCGCGAAATTTGGTGAAAACTTACTTACCTTTTTATGTCCCAAACACACTGTAATTTTTTTGATTTAAAATATTTATTTTTTCACCTTATTTTGACTTAATATCGAAAAAGCACCTTAATTTTCAATCGAAAATTCTCACGTCAAAATATCTGCTTTTTTAAAAAAGTCGGTGGGCTTTTTGTTCGTTGAAATCTCTACTTTCTGATGGTGTAGAAAATATACATTACTATGGTAAATGTTCTCAAAAAATGCAAAGAAACGAAAAAAACTCGAATCCGAATTTTTTTTTTAATCATGTACAATTTTGATATTTATGTTTATGTTATCTATGTTTTATGGATTTGTAATGTTTTTGTTTATCAATGTAACTTGGAATTTTACGTTTTTCGAGTAATTAAAGTATAAATTTTAATAAATAGCTCAAAATTGTAGATAATGATTTTAAAAAAAATTCGGATTAGAGTTTTTTTGTTTCTTTGCATTTTTTGAGAACATTTACCATAGTAATTTACATTTTTTTTACACCATCAGAAAGTAGAGATTTCAACGAACAAAAAGCCCACCGACTTTTTAAAAAAGCAGATATTTTGACGTGAGAATTTTCGATTAAAAATTAGGGTGCTTTTTCGATATTAAGTCAAAATAAGGTGAAAAAATAAATATTTTAAATTAAAAAA
The DNA here is from genome assembly GCA_963969555.1 of Polydrusus pterygomalis. Classification (NCBI taxonomy): domain Eukaryota; kingdom Metazoa; phylum Arthropoda; class Insecta; order Coleoptera; family Curculionidae; genus Polydrusus; species Polydrusus pterygomalis. The sequence continues at coordinate 21,691,829 of OZ018378.1, read as the reverse complement.
ATTACAGTGTGTTTGGGACATAAAAAGGTAAGTTTTCACCAAATTTCGTAAAAAAAAATTTTTTTTTGTAAAAGATAAAAATAAAAAACCAAAAACTTGGTTATTTGAATTTTTCACATAAATTTTGAGGTTATGTGAAAAAAGTGTAAATACAAAAGTTGTAGATCTTTTTATTACCTACAACTTTGCCATTTAACGTTTTTCCATAGGACTTGTAATTTTGCCGGAAATAGAGATACATCGTTTTCTACCCTTAAAAACTCACCCCCCTTCCACTTCCCGACCTCGGATCGCCCGTAAATTATTTTTCCTTTCATTTTTGTTATATTCTCTTCCTTTTCCAATGGGTTTCATCCTACTATTATTTTTTTTTTGGTTTCAAAAATTATCGACCCGTCTATTACATCACGCTTAGTATTCTTACCTGTCTATCAGAAAGTTTAAGGGAATGAGCCAATATCTTTCTGTCTTCTGGGCTGAGATATTTTTGCCAAGAGAATTTATTTTCCAATGCCTTTGTTTGATTGGGAGAAAATCTGACTTGATTTCTCCGTTTGGAATAATGGTTGTACACTGGAAAGTCGAATGGTAGTACATGGTTGTAGCTATTTTGCGGGTAGATTTTTTCTGGATACGTGCTGCACGTTGGCGGATAGAGAATACCTGCAAATATATTACTGGTGTGTTAGTTTCTTAACTGTGTGATGATACATAAAAGAATATATTTAACAGTTTACAGACTAATAAGCGACTGGGTATATAACGTAGGTATGTAATAAAACGGGTTTCCCTAAATCACGAAAAACGTTTCTTATTTTCATCGGTCTCTTGGCTCAAAAGCTTGGAAACTACTTGACGAGGAATGACGAAATTGATTTTTGATTTGATTGCTCTGATTAATACCGAGTATAATTTGGGTTTGCTACATAGATGGCTATCAAATATATAGGTTAACCATATTGTGACATGGCTTATGCCTATATGAACCATTATACGACTAATCAGGGTGAAACTTATTTAACCGTGATTTATGATAAAAAATCGCTATTGGACCGGCCAAAATGGTCGAGTCAATTGTAATCACTGTCAATTCTATAAACTTGCTGGTCCATAGCGATTTTTGTCATAAATTAGGGTTAAAATGTAATCCTGATTAAGTCTTAATGGTGCATACAGACATATATAAATGTTCTAAGTACTTAGTTATTTCGATATAAACTCATGTAGGTATATAGGTATACATCAGGAAGATGTGTAGTGCCGTTGCCGTTAATTCAATAAAGTACCTACATATATAGCTCTGAGTTGTCATTAAAAATACGCAAAAATTGATAATGTACAATATTTTATAGTTGAAGGAGCAAATATAACGTAATTGAATCACAAAGGGGGGGGAGGTGTGCAAGCAAATCCTAAATTGGGTATTAAAGTTAAGGACAGATTTAGCTTTTTGGAATGGGGAATTGCTCCAAAAAATGTGTTCAGAGGAAGGTTGAGGTATAGATTGTGTGGTAACGACTCTCGATCGAATTTTTTTTAAAGAAATTAAGAGACTTGATTGAACAACTATCGAATTTTTCTGTATCTGATCGCAAAATCAATATTATGTTACCTCTGATATAGTCTTAACCATAAGATATGGATTCTTTCTCTTAAGAACAAAAGTGGCGCATTCACATGGTTTTTTTTAAATCAATATTTTATTCAAAAATCGTCCAAATACAATTAGGTAGGTACCTACAGTTTTACGTTAAAGGATTTAATGATTCAATGCAGAAAAAGAAATATGGGCAAATTTGTTAAAAAATCGTTTTTTGCTTTTAATAATTTATCAATAATTTTTTTTAAACTTAAAACTAAAGGTAATTGCTACTTAAAGATGGGTATTTGGTCGCATAAACGCAATAATGATAAACAAATAAAATGGCGAAGGTGATTGCACTTAATGGAGGGCATAGGGGATAATTTTAGACCAAAAATGAATGCCATCTCTTCCTTCATTTATTTTCAGTCTAGAATTGTCCCCTAAATTTTTTGCTCATCATTTCCGGACACCCTGTATATCATTATACCACATAATACGAGATCACTAGAAAAATTTCAGGAAAACGACAATGAAGTTTAAACGCTATGAGGGTTTAAAAAATCTTTGGGTGCAATGAATGCAAATTTTAAAAAATATTAGAGCAGCACGCGCGCCCCTCCTACACTCTTCACAGTTGTACAATATACCTACATACTTATAAGTATGATAAGTATCTATGTAAATGGCAACTATTTGAAAATGGTATAAGGATTAATTTCTATACAATTTGTTTCGCAAACATCTAGGGGGCGCCCCCTTCCCAAAATCCGCCATTGGTTGCTAAGGACCGTAGTCCCTATCAAGCATACTTAATAAATTTCAAATTTCTGGTGGTTCCTATTTTTAAAACAGTTTTGGCATGACTTGACATCGGTGAGCGATAGGTGTTAATGCTATTTTCAAGCTGCTAGTCGTTTGCAAAATGCCGGTTTTCATAACAGCCAGTTGTAAATATACTCAAGTTTTGAAAATGTCCTAATAATAATTTAGGTATTTAATAAAATTGTTCTCTCGCCTCTCGTAAAATTATCATTGAAAAATTGAAATAAAACTAAAAAAAAGTTCTAGCAGAGCGTGGTTTCGATCCACGGACCTCTGGGTTATGGGCCCAGCACGCTTCCACTGCGCCACTCTGCTGTGATGTTAGTTCGTGCTTTTAGTACGGTCATGTAATAAGATAGGGTAATAATAAATCAATATGAATATCAGAAGCGGACATATCCGAATTACTCCACATTTTATTTACTCATTTTGTAGCTATATAAAAATAAGATAATAAACTATAGCCAACTTTGGGATTTCAAATAGAAAGAAAAGGTAGGTACTGAGGTAGGTACTAAAATACTATTTGTTATGATTAATACATTATAATGATCACATGTGGTGGCCAACTAAGAATGCGAGGTACTGTATCTGGGAAAATATCCATCGTAGAGGCTTGCGGCAAAAAAAATTATTTCTAAAACGGCCCAGAGAAAAACCTGGAAAATATTTTTAAGTTTCTAAATCCACCGCTAGAGGGCGTAAATCCAAAATTTTCCATTTTTTGAAGGGTAAACCCTGTAAATTTTTGAATTTTCAAATTCCACATAAAATTATAATTATTTTTTATTAAATGCATTATTAGTCTATACTTCATAGTTTCCGAGGTATTGACTCTCGAAAAGTGACATTTTTTGAATTTTGACAGATTCTAACTTTCTAACAGTACGTCTTAGAGCAAAACGGCTTACATGTCCCTATCTTCAATTTTTATTATCTTCCCAAAAAATCAACTTCCAGTTAAACCGTAACAACTATATTTCCTGCTTTCGAGTTACATCCGGTTTAACCGGAAGTTGATTTTTTCGGAAGATAATAAAAATTGAAGATAGGGATATGTAAGCCGTTTTGCTCTAAGACGTACTGTTAGAAAGTTAGAAGCTGTCAAAGTTTAAAAATGTCACTTTTCGAGAGTCAATATCTCGGATACTATCAAGTATAGACTAATAATGTATTTAATAAAAAATAATTATAATTTTATGTGGAATTTAAAAATTTTTAAATATACAGGGTGTACCCTTCAAAAAATGGAAAATTTTGGATTTACGCCCCCTAGTGGCCATTTCAGAAAGTTGAAAATATTTTCCAAGTTTTTCTCTTGGCCGTTTTAGTAATACTTTTTTTTGCCGCAAGCCTCTACGATGGATAGTTTCCCAGATACAGTACCTCGCATTCTTAGTTGGCCACCCTGGACCAGCGAGGACGTCGGCTTTATCTCCGAAAATTCCCATATTAAGGTATAACTCTGATTACATCATTGGAAAGCTTAGACAATTCTGCATCATTTTGGTTTACGGCTCATTGGCTACCGACCTTGATAAGAGTGGGAGAAGCTATTGAAAGTGTAAACATTAAAATCGCTGTAACTTCTAAACGACTTATCCGATTTTACTAAATTTAAGCTTGTTTGGAAGGGGAAAATAAGTATCTTCAATTGCCGTATCCAACAGTACACGATAGTGTTTAATAAAATTGCTAGAGGGCGCAATTTATAATAATAACAGATTTTATGATTTTATCCCGAAAATTCAAATCATACGGTATAACTATGACATCATAATCGAAAAGTAAATGAAATTTGCAAGAAAAGATGTGAAGACCGCAGTTCGATATCTTTGTTCGTTTCAGAGTTATTGCCAAAACAATAATTTTTAATACATATTGCGCCCTCTAACAATTTTATTAGAAACTATATTGTACCATTGGATACGACAATTAAAGGCACTTACCTTTTTCTTCCAAACAAGGTTAAATTTAGTAAAATCGGTTTAGTCGTTTAGAAGTTACAGCGATTTTAATGTTAACACTTTCAATAGCTTCTCCCACTCTTATCAAGGTCGGTACGCCAATGAGCCCTTATCCAAAATGATGCAGAATTGTCAAAGTTTTCCAATGATGTAATCAGAGTTATACCTTAATATGGGAATTTTCGGAGAAATTTAGAATTTAAAAAAACAATTTTTAATTGTGCCCCCTGCGGCGAAATGAGGAACTTAAAAGTAATTTCCAGCAATTTCTCTTGACCACTTTACTCATAAAAAAATCTTTCCGAAAGTTGTACGATTAATGGTTTCCGAGATAAAGCCGACGTCCTCCCTTATTTTACTACCCGGTACATTGCTTTTTATAATTATCATAAGTGAATTATTTAAGTACATCTTCCTGGAAGTAGTTATACTCTTATTACTTTCGCTTTGTTCTACACTGAGGAAAATTAGCTAATACAACAAGTTGGCTAAGACATATAGTTTGTATTGACAGCTTATTTTTTATTAACCCATATAATAAATAAATTGCTAGAGTGTATCAAATCCGCTTTAGTTTTAAGTATATTAATTAAAATAGTTTTTTATTGGTGGTAATCAGTTACGTAATTAGCAGCATAGTCTTGTTGAATAATGAACTACTTTTAATACAGCCATTTTGTTAAGAAATAAATTGTATCTTCTCAATGCGACTCATTTTGATCCCAGTAAAGCGATTTCTCTACAATTAAGAAAGCAGAACAGCGTCCCCAAAAACGAATTGTATCCGTTAAAACCTATAATCCACCAAGACGTTGGTGGGGGTTCGTAGCGATCGGCAACCGCCGCGCGCCGTAGTATTAGTTTTAACGTATTCGTTCCGCAGGTCACATCGTTGTTCGGAGTCTTCTAGCTGCCCTATTTGAATTTGAATTCTATTGATCGTATCAATACCTGTATCAATTTTTTTTTGTATTTAAGTTTTTTAAAACTTTGCATGTCAGATTTAAAGCAATAGAAGATTTTTATTTCGCACAACGGCACAACCCATCATTATAGTATTGGACTTTATAATCTATGGACGAATTTTACGATCTCAGTAAACCACGTGGCATAATAGATAATCATTACCTATAGTGTCCGACCGAAACAAGATTTTCAGCCGAAACCGAAACATATTTATACATGTTAAAAATTTTAGTGTACCTATACTAAAATCTAATTTATTTTATATAGGACGGGATCGATCTTGGATTGAACTCTTCCCACCTAAAAAAAAAGGTCCACAGAGAAATTTTTTTATTTATATAGACAACACTGCCTACGAACTCACCCAAAGTTAGCCGAACGGTGGGCGACAATTCACGAACACTGAGCTTCGGCGCGGCCGAAAGTTCGGCCGATTATTGACCGAAACCGAAATTAGATTTTTTGGCCGAAACTACCGAAACCGAACCTTCGGTCGGTCTCTAATAATCATGCATCAATGTTAAACGACCAGAACAATATCGCACTATAGAAGCTATTTAAATTGTTGAGAACTACAGTACCTACTGACTTTTAGTGGTAAGTAAAGCATTAACATTATTATGATTAATTTCAAGTTTCATTACAACTGCCAGTCGGAACTAATACAGTAAATAAAACTAGATTACACCCCCAATAGAAGTTGATAATTACGGTGACTTTTCAGAGCAATAATGGCTATAAATAAACCATTCTATGGTAGCATTAACTCAACCTACTGGCTAAATTACCGTGATATTATACTACATAACGGTCTCGCAATTTTCGCTGTCTGACAGTGGGAAAGCGCATTGCTGTCATATACAGGGTGGTCCAACGAAAATTTAACACCTCGACTTTCCTGGTTTAAAATGAAAATGTGGAAAATCGCTCGGACCCGTCGATTTTTATTTCGAGGGGGACATCTTTTGCGTATATTGTCAATCTTGTTACTTCAAGCCCCTAGGAGGGAGGGGGGTAAGATCTAAATCTTAAATGGATACCCCTATTTTATATAATTTTTTTGGATTCTGCATAAAATTCTGAACAATATTTTTTAATAAAAGCATTATTAGTCTATACTTAACAGTTTCCGAGATATTGACTCTTGAAAAATTACATTTTTGAACTTTGACAGCGTCTAGCTTTCTAACTGTACGTCTTAGAGCAAAACGGCTTACATGTCCCTATCTTCGATTTTTATTATCTTTTCAATAGTGTCAACTTCCGGTTAAACCGGAAGTACTATATTTCTTACATCCGGTTTAACCGAAAGTTGACAGTATTGGAAAGATAATAAAAATCGATGATAGGGACATGTAAGCCGTTTTGCTCTAAGACGTACAGTTAGAAAACTAGACGCTGTCAAAGTTCAAAAATGTAATTTTTCAATAAGAGTCAATATCTCGGAAACTGTTAAGTATAGACTAATAATGTTTTTATTAAAAAATGTTCAGAATTTTATGCAGAATCCAAAAAAATTATATTAAATAGGGGTATCCATTTAAGATTTAGATCTCGAAATAAAAATCGACGGGTCCGAACGATTTTCCACATTTTTATTTTAAAGCAGGAAATCGATGTGTTAAGTTTTCGTTGGACCCTGTATAGTAATTAGCATTGTAAAGAATATGTTGTGAATTCTTATAAAGAATACAAGGTTTTTTTCTGTGTACCTATGTCGCTTTATTTTCAAAAAAATATCTGTAGATTTAATATAGGTGGAATAACCCTATACCTACATACTTTCCAAAAAAAGAAAATGGCTCTCCCAAATCATTAGTGTTAATTAGGTTGTTACATATAGCAGCAATAACAGTAACATATTTATCAAATTCAGGACCAAACTTTGACACTTTTATTGCATTTAAGCGTACGTTAATACACCTCCTCAATACCTTTTTGATCGATTGCTATTCGAGGTGGCACAAATTAACCTTATTAACAGCTAGTTTGGGATAATATCAAACAATATAGGGATTAAGTCGAGTACCAACACGAGAAATTAATTGCTTACTATAAGATAATTAAATATTATTTTTAAAAGTTTGAAGGCGAACATAATCCATTATCCATTTTAAATTGAATTTTTTCGTATTATGTATGAGTACATGCCGAAAAAAGATTATTTTCTGAACGAGTGTGTGTTTAAATAAGCGATTATAAAAGTATTTTCATTTGCTTTGCAACAAAAAGTAGCGTAATTACGAAAAAATTGATATATTATCAGATACGTCGACTCTCTTAATCCCAAAGAGGAAGATTCCCTTTTTCGTCGGCGGTCTGTTTGTTGGCTCGGAAGCTTACTTGACGGGGAATTGCGAAATTTTGTATATGCCAGTTTAAAATATTTAGGGATAATCATTGATTCAAAATTAAAATTTTTAAATTATTTTGAAAATAGGTAGAGGAAATGAGGGTAACTCGGAATACTGTTGGTAATTTGGAATACTTAATTATTTATGGAATGCGTGGCGCCATCTCGTTAAATATGGCATAAACCACTAGCTTAGCATGCGTTTAGTGGACAACTGCTTTTCTAGGTACTTTGATTGATGTTAGAGTGCAAACACATGTGAAAAATTTATTGTGGCGTGACTAAAACTTTTTAAGTGGAAATTAAATCGGCAATCATAGCATCCATTTTTGTTTTTAAATTAACTTTTATTGGTTCCTCAGGTAAGGAAAGGCTTAAATTTTAAGTTGTTAATTATATTTTTTCGGTATGTTAAAGCATTTATTTTTTGCGACGCATTATGACGTAAATCTTCATGTTGCTAATTTGGACTACTACATATGAAGCAAATTTGGAATATTCCAAATTTGCTACGCATTATGACGTAAATCTTCATGTTGCTAATTTGGACTACTACATATGAAGCAAATTTGGAATATTCCAAATTTGCTTCATATTCATCAATCAACAATAGTCTCTAGTTCTCCATACAAAAGAGAACTTGAGGAGGCTGCAAAGAAACAACCACCAAATAAGGTGGTCAAATTAACTTTGGGTAAGACTATGAAGAAAGTTAAACAAGTAGAAAAAATAGGAAAAGGAAAAGAAAGCAAAAATCAGAGGACATAGAAACAGATAGCGAGTCTAATGCAAGCTTCAATATTTCCATTTCCTTAGAAGAACTTGCCCCGAAATTTGATTTAGATAGAGAGCCAGAAGATCAGGAGACAGTATGTTTTTTCTGCGATGGGAAATTTAGCGAAGATGCAAGGGGAGGGCAGTGGGTTCAGTGACTCATATGTGATTCATATGGGTGCACTTTGCTTGTGCCGGATATGACGCCGGAACAAAATATGTGTGCGACTTCTGTTAATAATCTAGGTCAGTGGTTCCCAAATTTCGCAAAATCCCGGACCCCCGAAATCGGATTATAGTAACCCATGGCCAGTTAATCTTTAAAAGTACTAAAACAACCGTTTTGTAACTTATTTAAACAACATTTTATTTATCAATACAACGTATTTTTCTTAAAAACAATAATAAACTTAAAACACAAGGATTATCTCTATTCTATAATGGTGAGTTATTTAGTTATTTTTGTTTTATTTTCCCTTTGTGCTCCGTGGGTTCGCGGACCCCCAAAAAATACCCCGCGGACCACCATTTGGGGACCACTGATCTAGGTACCTAATTTTCCCTTTTAATAAATGTTTGGTTACTACTTCAACAATGTTTCATTTACCTTTTTAATAAAATAGCATGTGCTGCTATTTTAGAATATTCCAAATTGGTGGTATCCCAAATTAACTACATGTTACGTAGACAGAGATTTTTGACACTTTATTTTTCATTAGTGAACAAATACTTTTAAATTAATTTAAATACTTTAAAATTCTCGTATGGCGTAGTACATATCTAGACATGTTAATTATTTTAATCAATATATTAAACATTAAATTTTTTGCAAATTTCTTTGAAAGTACTATTCCGAATTACCCTCATTTCCTCTATTATATCGAAAATTGACGGAAAAGTAGGTTATTTTAGAAGAATCAGTTCTAATTTAAGTTTGCTTTCTAAAAAAACTGTATTTAATACTATTATATTACCACATTTTCTAGTGAGGAAACATTTGATAAATTACAAATTTTACAAAATAAGGTAATGCGGATTATTTTAAATAGTGACAAATATACAAAAATTAATTTTATGTTGAAAAATTTAGATTGCTTGAATGTCAGAAATTTAATTTTTTATTTAGTATGTATTAAATTAAAAATAATTTATAGCCTGATTGTTTAAAAATTTTTTGTTCTTTTAATTATGACCATCTTATTTTCCTCTCTAATAAAATTTAAAGAAGAAAAAATTACCCCCCTTACTAAAGAATAATATGTTAAACAAAAACTAGAACCTTAATGGAGCTTTTATTTAATTAAAACTTGATGTTTAAAGTAGACATGATATAAAGAAAATTGAATAAAGTTTAACCATACTGAGTATGTTAGAGGTCAGTAAATGGGGTCTAACCAACCAAATAAACTGAGAAAGAAAAAACTTTTTCTAAAAAGGTGTCGAAAGTTGTTTTAAAAAAAAAATTTTATAAAATAAAAATGTCTACTTTAAACATCAAGTTTTAATTAAATAAAAGCTCCATTAAGGTGGGAGTATCAGCATGCTTGCCAACCTATAACCTATTTCGCGTATATTTCTTTATGTTTTCTAGCTTTTAAACAAAATTTAAAGAAAATCAGTATCGACTTGATATTCTATAGGTAATAATTGTCATATTTAATAAATATCAAGGAATTTCATAACTTATTTTAGGAGAATTGTATAGCGAAAAATATCGGGTAAGATTTTTTTTAACATTATTATGTCATTGTCACTCATTGTTCTTTCACTATACAATTCTCCCAAAATTAGCATTGAGATAAATTCATATTTTTGTAATATATCAGATACTATCTAAATAATGTACCGACGATATTGATTTTCTTAAAATGTTAGTTATTAAAATAATAAACTTAAAAAATCAATGCGAAATAGGTTATAGGTTGGCAATGGATTGCATGACGTTGAGAATTCAACCTTAAGGTTCTACACCATTTTTTCTTTTGCTAAAACCATCAGCACCAAATATAATTTCTGTCTCCTGATGATGAACGTTTCTACGTTCGAAACATGTAGAGACTTGTGTTGAATATTTTTATTCTATTAAACTTTGTGGTTTTTCTTTGAGTTTTTCTTTCTTTCCCATAAGATTTATTAATTTCTTGTTAACAATCCAGATAAAGAAATAACATAAATATACAAAAATGCAAAGTATTAAATCTAAAGCAAATAGGGCATTTCTTTGAGAAATGCCTATTTCGCTTAGAAATATGTGATAAGTTTCTTAGGTTTTACATATTTTTTGAGATGTGGATATTTTTATTATAATTATTTTTTTTTGGTTTTGCGTTTAAGTTACGCCTATATATATATATAACAATAGGGACATACACACGGACTGTGACCGTGTTTATGTACTGTTATATAATCGCATATTGATGAAAATACCAAAAGCAGAAAAATAGAGATGCGCTTTTTCGGCTTAGGACGGCAGTATATTTCTCAGACGATTATACGATTTGTTCGCGAAGCGTTCCTTTAATAACTTGACTAAACAAAGGTTTTTACTTAGCTATGCTGTTTAAAAGAAGAAAAAGGAGAGCATATGTACCTAAAGAATACAAGAAATTCATAGAGAAAACGTAACAACAAAAATGGCTCCGAGCCGGTTCTGGAGAGTATTTATTTATATAATGTGGATAAAGAGGGAAAGGAAAACCTAATAATAAGAGGGTTGTGCATACGCCCATCCCTGTTGGGCGCTAAGGGATCTGACCGGCGAGCCGTGCGTACGGACGTGTTTATTCACCCATAGTACTTAACCTTTGTTTGCGCACCAGATAAGCTCTAAGGATCTAAAAGCAACGTGTATGGTAAAAATGCATGTCGAAAGTAAAAGCGATGGTACTCTTAAAAATTATACTGTTATCGAAATGGAAACAAAATATTCTTACCATTTTGAGGAAGATATGAAGTCCTTGAACAACAACTTCTTGTTTGACTGTTAACAAAACTACTGTAACTTTCCCTTGGATATTCTACAGATTCAGCTCCTATCATCGCTAATTCGTACGATTGATTCCAGTATCCTAAAAACCTATTACTAGCTTTGGCCAAAATACCATCATCAACATTGCTGGCCAAGCAGAATTCTTTTCGGTCTATGTTTTCTTTAGTTTTTGGACCACAAATCTTATTTTCTTTGACTTTTTGAGTTTCTTCTTTGGAAGAAACGGTGTCCCTCAGTATATCCTCTATTCGAAACGACATTTTATTTTTTGGCGGTTTTGTAACTTCAACTTCCAAATCCTGATAAAACTGACGTTTAATAATTCCAGTGGCTTTATTAATATAAACTTTTATTATGTCGGTAGCTAATCTTTAATATCACTATTATCGTATTAATCTGTTTGAAAACGACTATAAATATCAAATTAATGTAGAAATAGGATTAATGTATTAAGATTGTTGTTTCTGCTATTTAATAATTTGTTATTTTTTATGAAAAATGTTACCAGGTGATTAACAGAGTACATGCCGCCATTCTATAGTTACGAATATTTTTTCTAAAATGAGATTTGTGATTGTTTAGAAGAATAAAATTTATTTTTCAATACTTTTCTTATATGTTGTTTTTTAAAGCTCCCAGCATTAGTAGATAATTTAATTTTAAAATATACAGTTTTAGTTAAAAGAGAATATTGTGGCATATCGGACAAGTGTGAAACTATTTTTTATATTGGGAATACACAGTGATTCATGGGGCGGGTAGACCACGACGGCTGTTTCGTCCTTGTTAGGACTCTACGGGCAGCCCCAGTTTACCTCGATCAAAAAGCTATCTTAATTACCGATATTGCAAGAAGGACAGGGAAAAATCGGGACATGTTGACGAAACACAATAGAAAAAAGGACCAAAGGAAAAAATAAACCTTTTTTTTTAACGTTTATAGTTTTTGTCGAGATGTTTGATACAGAGAAGCATTTGATAAACGATATTAATCGTCTTCGCGAAAGTATAATATTAATGTACCGGGTGTTCCACCTAAGGAGGTAATCGGCTATATCTCAGAAAGTAATAACACTAGGACTTTGGGAAAAAATGTATATCGATAAAAGCGGCCAAGAGAAATTGCTGGAAAATATTTTTAAGTTCGAAAATGACCGCTAGGGGGCGTAAGAGAACTTTCAAAATAAAAATGCCGATTTTCTCTTGATTTTTCTTAATAAAAATATGTTGAAAATATATTGTATTCTTCATAAAATTATGCAACTTTATGTTAGGAATTGTTTTTTTCTATTTTCAATAATAAAGTGGTGGGAGAAGGTCAAACCTTTTTTCATTCAAACGCTGATATCTCTGCTTTGGATAAACCGATTTTATTCAACTTGGTCTTGAAAAAAGCCCTTCTTTTTCTCTACACGCAGATCTATTAACTATACCATATTGATTCTGATGGTGGCCACTAGATGGCGTATTTCCGTAATTTCTCAATGAATAAGGATTTTCTCAAAAAAATCAAATGTTATGATATGACGTTTTCATCATATTTTATTTTAGGCTTATAAAGGCTATTAAATAGTGAAATAAAAAATCCAGGTCCGTATTTAAAATAAAAAAGTTTATGATGGTCGCTCGAATCCGAAACGTCGGATTAAAAAACTAACCCCATAAGCTTGTAGAGGAGAAAAAGTTACTATAAGAAACTGAAACCGCAACGTGATATCCTTTATTAAACCAGTGATTTAATTGATTAATGAATGTTTTAAAAAATGGCCTATTTTCCATATTAATTATTATTATCCCTAATTTCTCTAGATTAACAAAAGATATCACGTTGCGGTTTTCAGTTCCTTAAAGTAACTTTTCCTCCTCTACAAGCTAATGGGGTTAGGTTTTTAATCCGACGTTTCGGATTCGAGCGACCATCATCAACTTTTTTATTTTAAATACGGACCTGGGTTTTTTATTCCACTATTTAAAAGCCTTTATAAGCCTAAAATCAAATATCATAAAAAAGTCATATCATAACATTTGATTTTTTAGAGAAAATCCTTATTCATTGAGGAATTACGGAAAAACGCCATCTAGTGGCCACCATCAGAATCAATATGGTATAGTTAATAGATCTACGTATAGAGGAAAAGAAGGGCTTTTTTTTTAAGACCAAGTTGAATAAAATCGGTTTATCTAAAGCAGAGATATTAGCGTTTGAAAGAAAAAAGGTTAGACCTTCTCCCACCACTTTATTATTGAAAATAGAAAAAGACGATTCCTAACATAAAGTTGCATAATTTTATGAAGAATACAATGCTTATATTTTTAACATATTTTTATTAAGAAAAATCAAGAGAAAATAGGAATTTCTATTTTAAAAGTTCTCTTACTACCCCTAGCGGTCATTTTTCGAACTTGAAAATAATTTCCAGCAATTTCTCTTGGCCGCTTTTATGGATATATATTTTTCCCAAAGTCCTAGTGTTATTATTAAGGATTCAAAGGTGATTATACCTTTATTACCTAGTGTATGTTTCAAACAGGTTAAAGTTAAATTATACTGAATAAAACATTAAAATTTAATAAAAATAGCTGTCACAATATTAAATATTTTAATCAGAACGGACAAAAAAAAATCACTCCTTCCAAAAATCGTATGAAAAAAGCTATGTTCCATTTAAAAAACACCTTATCCATAGCGTAACTCTTTTGTTTTTGGTTCAAATAAATTTTTGGTGAATTCTGCAGGAAAAAGTACATCGATTGGCTATTTTGGATTTTTCTTTAAATACAAGGAAGCTCAAAAATGAGCCCCTGTTCAGTCCTCGTTGGAAGACCCTGTACATACTTCTTAAAAACACAAATCGCAAATTCGTACCTTTTACACTGTAACGAAATAGGTTTACCCTCAATCACTTTGTATTAATAGATATTTTCGGAATTTTAAAATATCCGTGTTGGCCAACTGGCAGAGATGGAAATAATTAACAACTAATAATCGAGTCTTAAATATTGCTGAAATCTCGTCTAAATTTTTTTATCGGAATTGGTTGGATTGTTTCCGCTTTATAATTTGATAAAAAAACCACGAAATGTAGTTTTTGATTATTATTAGTTATTAATTTGCCAAACCGACAAAACTTTATATGATTCTGATGCATGCATATTAACAGGGACATACCGTTTTAACTGAAATAAATTCAAAATACTTATATCAGTCCCTAGAAAAAATCCAAAATCAGTTAGGGTACATTACAAAACCAGAAAATTTAGAAGACTTAGGTACACTGAGACAAAAATGTTCTATTTCTTATAAGAATTCGCAATTTTTGATACACTATAAGGGACAGCAACTCTTTCCTACTGTCAGTCCAGTGATAATATCACGATAATTTAGCCAATAGGAAATAGGAGTTAATGCTACCATAAAATGGTTTATAGCCATATTATTGCTCTCACAGTAATTATCAAGTTCTATTGGGGGTGTAATCTGGTTTTAAATACTGTATTAGTTCTATTGTGACTGGTAGTTGTAATGAAACTTGACATTAATCATGATAACATATTTGCTTGCTAAAGCAAATACTTACCATTAAAAGTCAGTACTTTAGTTCTCAATTTAAATAGCTTCTAGTGTGATATTGTTCTTGCCGTTTAACACTGCATAAGATTATCTATGATGTAACAGGGTTTACTGAGATCATAAAGTCTAAGTACTAATGATGGGTTGTGCGAAATAAGAATATTTTATTGGTTTATCTGACATGCAAAGTTTAAAAAAAACTTATATACAAAGTAAAAATAAATTAATTAAAACAGGTATTGGTACGATCAATAGCATTTATAAACTCAGACAGGACAGCTAAGAGACTCCGAACAACGATGTGACCTAAGCAACAAATGCGTCAAAATTAATACTACGGCGAGCGGCGATTGCCGATCGCTACGAACCCCCACCAACGCCTTGGAGGATTATAGGTTCTAACGGATACAATTCGTTTTGGGGAACGCTGTTCTGCTCTCTTAAATATAGAGTAAGCGCTTTACTGGGCACAAAATGCGTCGCATTAAGAAGATACAATTAATTTTTTAACAAAATTGTTCTATAAAAGTAGTTCATTATTCAACAAGGAACAAGACTGTGTTGCTTATGGAACTGATTAGGTACTACTATTTTAGCAAATCTGGAATTGATATAACATAATGGTAGAAAGGGAGAACCCTACATTCATTTGAAAACTTCCCACCTCGATTTCCTGCCTTAAATTGAAAATGTGGAAAATCGCTCGGATCAGTCGATTTTTTTTTCGAGGGGGACATCTTTTGCGTATATTGTCAATCTTGTTACTTCAAGCCCCTAGGAGGTAAGATCTAAATCTTAAAGGGATACCCCTATTTGATATAATTTTTTTGGATTCTGCATAAAATTCTGAGCATTTTTTAATAAAAGCATTATTAGTCTATACTTAACAGTTTCCGAGATATTGACTCTTGAAAAATTACATTTATTTTGAACTTTGACAGTGTCTAGCTTTCTAACTGTACGTCTTAGAGCAAAACCTTACATGTCCCTATCTTCGATTTTTATTATCTTTTCAATAGTGTCAACTTTCGGTTAAACCGGATGTAAAAAATATAGTACTTCCGAAATTTATTTCGAAAATATGAAGAGACGTGTAAATTTATGCTTGGAGCATGGCGGTGACCAATTTCAGCAATTTATGTAATTATTTTTCTTTTTCTATCTGTATATTCTTACTTTGTGTTAATTTTGTAAACAAGAAAAATAAATTTGTATTTGTCTACTTATTTTATTACTCATTAGTTTGGCATATCATGTCATAATATGAATTTGACAAAATTTTACCCTAGTTTTGGTTAGATATATCGTCCCCATATCATTGTGATCTAAACCAAGCTCTACGTTTTTTAATCCAAGCCCTCTTTGATGCAAATAATTTTTGCTCGCACGGTATCTGTTTATTAAAGCCCGTCTTTCATGGACCAAGTTCTTGGCCACGAAATTGTAAACGTTGACCCTCCATTTATTTTCACATGTAAACAGCTAAAATTTGCCATAATTTATTATCGAAATATTGGAAGTTGTTCTAATTTTTGGACCAAGTTGAGAAAAAAGGTAGTGATTTCTAGTGTGGTTTCCAACCTAAACCAAATCCAAAATGGGCTCCTGCTTCTTGACATATGTTAACGCTATTTAGGCACTTATTACACAATACTATACTAATTGTAAATAAAACAAAATGTTAAAAAGACACTTAGTTTTTATTCAATTTATTTTCATTAAACTAAAATTTAACATATTCAATTTATAAAAATATAGAGATACTCAAATATTTGACATGTTTACATTTGTTGTCCTAGGGTGCAAAAATATACCTTCAAACATTTTAAAATAAAACGATATTGAGCTAGATACTACCAAAGTTTAAAAGCGTGTTTACATTAGGTGCAATCACTGCATGCAAGTTATAGCGGGGCAATTAATTGCATTGCATGACCGCTTACATATGAAGCAATTTTTATGCACGTATCTTAAAAACAGATCTAACCAGCTTTTAAAATCCATCCAATATCAGCTGATTTTATTATAAAAGTGTGTTTCTGTTATTTCTCTTTAGGAAAAAAATAGATACATAAGTTGCGAGGTCCGGAAGTTATCTTACTGATCCTAATATTCACAAGAATCAACAAAATACTTTTGTGGAGGTTATATATATTTACTTTTTTTAGGTTGTTATCGAAAATATTACTAGAAAAATCAATAAAATTGCATGCGATTTGCAATCAAAGTGGGACATTTCCTAATTTTGTGAGATGCAATTAAAATTGCATCAGGTTATCAGAAATTGCAATTGCATTGACTGCACCTATTGTAAACAGGCTATAAAAGGTAAAGATGAACATCTAACTAAAGCTAAATTTTTCTAAAAACAAAACGTTTCGACTGATTCAAACGATATATGACATTAACAGCTGATCTTAACAAATACATAATCCGATTTTTTGTGGGAGGGACTAACTGTTACTATAAAACTATTAGTGGCGACAATATAAACGGAATAATCCTGAACTAGACCTTTAGAAAACTTTAATGGTTAAAATACGATGTATGTAAATACAAAGACATAATTCTTAGGTTACAATCATGACGTTGACATAATCGGTTTGTTATTAATAAATTGTCCGGGGGAATCCCGGAATCCGCCAAAACGCCCTTTTGCCGTATATTTGTTTTAGTCGACTCTTTTACTCTCGGCCATGGTTAAAACGTACATATGTTAGGTACTTTCCTTTTGCTTCTTTTAAACAGCATAACAAAGTAAAAATTTTTGCATAGCGTTGTTTAAAAAAACGCTCTGCGTACAAGTTCGTATAGTCGTATGAGAAATATAGAAGGGCATACTTAACCACGGCAAGGCGAAGGAAAAAAATATTCGCTGAGCTGAGTTCAATTTTTAAAAGGAATACTCTACTTAGCCGTTGGCTATGCTATTTAAAAGTGATTACAAGGACTCTGCTTATGACTTACGTAGTGTCGCTATGATTTTAGTTCCGTTTCCCTTTTATGATCAGTATATTCTCAATTTGAAAAAATATTAAGTTTTTTTTTGTGTCTGATAACATATGCGTTTTAAAAAGGATCACACTGTCCGCCCTCTATGATATAGAATCGAATTATACAGTTTTCTTTTTCGGTTTATTGCACCTTGTCTATGTCATCGCTAGAGGGCTTTTCGAGATGGCGTACTATCAAATTGTTGAGGACGGTTCTGCGGTGGCCCATATTTTGCTTTCCTGGGCTTCTTAAGTATTAATGAAATAACCAAATATATAAAATGTTGCCTAAATCTTTCTCTGTGGCGCTACAAAGGCTGTAGAACTGTTTTTTTTTAAATTTTACGCGTCCCATCAACAAGTTTTTGGGTAAGTACCTAAGCCTTATACCCCACCCACACATGAAGGTTTATAAAATAATGGAACTTAAACAGCATGGTATTTCATTTCATTTATTAAACAGTTCCTCTGGTTAATTCTTTTCGCCATTTCGTTTTTTATTAATATTTCGTGTTGTAAGAATCGGCCAAATGTATATACCCCTCTTTGGAGTACAATTATCTACAGTTTAACGTTAAAAAAAGTTGGATTTGTAAATTATTAAACGCAGAAAAAGAAATATGCATAAATTTGACAAAATTTCGTTTTATGCTTTTATTAATAATTATTTATAAATTAAATTTTTTTCAACTCAAAACTGTAGGTAACTGCTACCCATTGGCGGGTATTTGATCGCTTTTTGAAGAAAAAGGAACGAAATATTGATAAGAAATGGCGTACTAGTATTTGTTTTTAAGTACAATTAAAGAGCCAAAAATATTATTTAACAAAAAATTAAAATATACAATTTTTCTTTATAAAATAGAAAAGGTCAATTTTGTCTACACTAGCATATGACTTCTTTTATAAACTATTAAGCTTACTAAAATGCACCCTAGACATTAAAAATTTTAAACACAAATAAAATGAAACAAAAACCAATACACAATTTTAAAACATAAAGTTTTTATATTTTTAAAATTTTTTTATAATTGTTCAAAGAGCCACTATTAAGTATATACACTTGTGTACATTTAAAAATAACTATTATTTTCACGACATAAAATACCAAGAGCACTTAAGTTTCGCATTTAAAAAAATTATGTAGGTATATATATTTTTATACAACTCATACGAACCTCATTAGTGATAAAATCACAGGCAATATAGGAGCAACACACTCAAAAACACACATACATTGTTCTTTGTCAGTCTAGATTTTAGTATGACATGTAAAGGGAACAGGAGAAAACAAGGGTTTCCATTATAAACTAAAATTAAAAGTAAAAAATGGATTTTTTTCGTTTCGGTTTTTGAACCGAAATAGATAGCTTTTGTAGCAGGTACAAAAGGTAATGGATTGGAGAGGGAAGTGCCTTAACTTTGTAATATATTTTATTATCGTACCTTTTTTTTATTACGTGAGTACGGTTTTTAAAAAATACTTTTAGTTTACAGATGGAAAAACTCGAAAGGCAGTACCCATTTTGGTTCAGGTCGCAAATATCTCGCCAAATGTTTCTCGTGGTAGACATTTAGATGAGTACATTTTGACGGATTTTCGTCTACGATATCGTAAAAATACTACATACTACTTTAGACCAGGGGCGATAATTTTTGAAACCAAAATAAATAATAGTAGGATAAAACCCATTGGAAAAGGAAGAGAATATAACAAAAATTAAAGGAAAAATAATTTACGGGCGATCCGAGGTCGGGAAGTGGAAAGGGGTGAGTTTTTAAGGGTAGAAAATGATTTATCTCGATTTCTGGAAAACTACAAGTCCTATGGAAAAACGTTAAATGGCAAAGTTGTAGGTAATAAAAAGATCTTCAACTTTTATATTTACACTTTTTTTATATAACCTCAAAATTTATGTAAAAAATTCAAATAACCAAGTTTTTGGTTTTTTATTTTTATCTTTTACAAGAAAATTATTTTTTTCACGAAATTTGGTGAAAACTTACCTTTTTATGTCCCAAACACACTGTCATTTTTTTGATTTAAAATATTTTTTTTTCACCTTATTTTGACTTAATATCGAAAAAGAACCCTAATTTTCAATCGAAAATTCTCACGTCAAAATATCTGCTTTTTTAAAAAAGTCGGTTGGCTTTTTTTCGTTGAAATCTCTACTTTCTGATGGTGTAAAAAAAATATAATTACAGAGTGTTTGGGACATAAAACGGTAAGTTTTCACCAAATTTCGTGAAAAAAAATTTTTTTGTAAAAGAAAAATAAAAAACCAAAAACTTGGTTATTTGAATTTTTTACATAAATTTTGAGGTTATGTGAAAACAGTGTAAATAAAAAAGTTGTAGATATTTTTATTACCTACAACTTTGCCATTTAACGTTTTTCCATAGGACTTGTAGTTTTGCCGGAAATCGAAATAAATCGTTTTCTACCCTTAAAAACTCACCCCTTTTCACTTCCCGACCTCGAATCGCCCGTAAAATTATTTTTCCTTTCATTTTTATTATATTCTCTTCCTTTTCCAATGGGTTTCATCCTACTATTATTTTTTTTTCACTTTTTACCATTTTTAAAGGCTTCATGGTCTACTTATGCAATTTCTTTTTACGAAATTTAATATCGTTTATGTTTACAACAATAGTGACAATATACTTGCAATGCGATTAAAGTCATAATACGCAACGTATACCTATGTATACGAATGATTTCGTAAGAAAAGTTTCAAGCACTACTTTCTTTTGTACCCTTCACATGGTCGCTCCCAAATTATTTGTTTAGAATAGGATGTTTATTATTTTCCCCATCTTAAGGATCCAGCAAGTTACAAAAAATGTTTTAAGAATTTTTTGATTAAATTAGTTTTGTCCCTTTCTTCTTTTTCAAAACCGAACCAAATTTACCGGGCTCCTTAAGATGGCCACTCTTTATACATATTAAGTAACTAAACCTTAAATTTATATCTTTATACCTTGATCTTATAAAGTAAACCCGTTATTGCGACATTTACATAATATGATATAATTTCTTTTTGTTATTTAATTGAGTTTTAAAAAACGAACCCTGCATATACAGCCAATATACCCAAATATAAATAAGGTTATATAAACATTATTTTACAGAATTCTTTTTGGTACAACGTTTCCATTTACTCGACATTTTATAATAGCACGTGGTTTCTATTTCTATTATTCTATTTAATCTAAAAATTAGAAATTGATAAGACTGTAAAAATTTGTTTGCCAATCAGTTAAGTTCGGAGATACACATTTGAGATTTAAGCCTTTTGGAAAAGGAAAGAGAGTAAATATTTCGACATTTAATTTCACACTACTTCCGAATTACCCGTTTTAACGGGGTGAAAATTCCAGCGTATTATTTTACTTATTTAGTGCAGATTTTGATAGTTGATTCATCTGATACTACATTCGGTTCAACTGGAACTGGTCCCATCTTTGTTATTTAAATGGAATCCTGTATATTTTTTTCCTTTGTCTCGTTCTACGTCAATTTACCTTTGTATTGGCATATCGCAATGGCTTATAATTCTTATAAGAAAAAAACTGCACGTGAAAAAGATAGTCTTTATGTCAAGAACACGATATTTACATAGTTTTAATGCTTCCGTATCAATTCGTTTAAATAAATGGGGTTCAACCAATGCAACGACACAATTAAGTTCAAATATATAATATTTTTGAATAAAAACTTTATTTAAGAAAAAAAAATGTTGAAACAAGTTATTTGGATATTATTTAAAAACACATGTTTTCAATGGAAACATTACCTAATACTGCTTAAATAAGCAGCTAGGATGTAGCTAGGTGGTATTGATTTTATAAGTACTTAAACCAAATATTTCTGTTTTTACAACAAAAGGGGGGAGAAAAAAATCTTTGCTGTGCAAAGGTAAATTTTTAAAAGAAACGCTCCACTTAGCCCTTGGCTTTGTATTGCTGTTTAAAGGTACCTAACTAAAAGGAGCTTAGCCTTTGACAGCGGTTTAAATTTTTTTTCAGTTTATCGGTTTTGTGTAATAATTGCTGTTTTTAGTGTTTTGTGATATTTTCTGAAGGCTAATTAAGATGAGTGTTGCTATTACCAAGTGCCTATGCGAGAATTCGGCAAATAATAATTCTGCAGTTACTTTTCATTGATGAGTAAATAGAAAGTTGGGTAATTTATAGGTTAGGTTTTTCTATAGTAGCTTGGTCACATTCAAAGGTGTAATCCCCCCTACCACCTGCCCTACCCAGCTCTTCACCTCCTCTCTCCTACAAACGATGTTGTCCACACATTTTAATAGCGTTCATGAACGACATGTGCCATCTATTGGTACCAGATCATTGAATATTTCGTTTATTTTTCGTTTTCTTCCATATTGTAGACGAGAAAGAGTATTTGTATGGATGGAAAATACAACATTCTAAGAAAAACTGGACAGGCTTCAAATTGGTTTAAAATGTTATAGTCATAAAGACTTCCCT
The DNA here is from genome assembly GCA_963969555.1 of Polydrusus pterygomalis. Classification (NCBI taxonomy): domain Eukaryota; kingdom Metazoa; phylum Arthropoda; class Insecta; order Coleoptera; family Curculionidae; genus Polydrusus; species Polydrusus pterygomalis. The sequence goes on along the minus strand of OZ018378.1, from coordinate 21,669,309 downwards.
ATGTTGCAAACTCTTTCAGTTTCCTCATAAATCGTTTTACAAAATTTTGGTATAGGTACTTACAATGGTTAGATTTGATTTAAAATTAACTATTGACTTTTGCAGGTTAATAGAAATAAAAACGACGTACTATATTTTAAAGATATATATCTTAATTAGTTTTTATATAGTGTATTTTTAATTTCCAAGTTTTATGTACCTACCTATCCACATCGCAACTGAAGGTTACGAGCGGATATATGTGGTTTTTACGGAACAGCAACATACATTCATTTATATAAAATATTTATATGGTAACACATATTATATTATCTTGAATTAATATCACAAAATTTGCTAAAGCATTTACGGATAGTTCACGCAGTTTTCATGTAAAAAATATAGAAGATAATATAATGTATAATACTTTTTTTATATTTCTAATTTCTTTTTGACTGTATAAAATGGATTTAAACTAAAGATTACTGTTAAGTACAGTCTTTATTATTCTAGTTAAGTAAAACGTAAAACATATGCTAAAGTTAGCTCTTACCAACTATAAAAAATTAAAACGCCAACCTGTAAAATACGGTAAAATTTATAAAATAAAATAAACAGCATAAATTATTATGGTAGTCATTGGTAAAATAAAGTTGTTGGTTGGCAAGTAGAGTTTAGAAAATTGATATCTTAAAAATGGTAAGTAGTTATAGAAAACACCGTATATAAAAAATACATCTAATATTTGGGACCCCATGTATGTTTTACACTACAACCTAAGAAATGTACAGCTTAGGATTCAGTCCAATATTTTGTATCCAATAATCGTACTATAACCATCTGTGTTTTGAGCATAGACAAGGGAATATCTGAATATCTATTTTAATAACAGACCTGTAATAGAGACCCAATTGTTTATCTTTTAACACTTATCATTCCGTAATTTTCTTCCATTTCATTGCGCCATAGCCAGATTAACGTATTTATCGAAAATATCTCGCAAAATCCCCCCAAAAATATGTTAATTTGGCAATTCCAATAGCTCTAGCAACTTATTTCCCTCATAACTATAATACATTTTTTTATCAATAATTTTACACAAGTTTACTACTTTCCAAAACGCCAATAAAATAAATTTTAATTTGACATGGATGGGATTGACGTTGCAAGGTTGCTGGATTAGTCTAAAGTGGCTATTTTAATTTTCTGTGATTTAAAAAAAAATCATGTCCAGTAATAATTATGGTTCATCCATGTGTTATATGCAAAAAAGTGAACCAAATAAATAAAAATTAATTTTTTCATCGGTATATATGGTTATGTTTTAATATTTACATCTGCAGCGAGTCAGTGAGAATAGAAGAAAATGATTTTTGTCAGCGTTATTTATTGATTTCACAGTCAAAGTTGCCTGATTAGCTAATTACTATTTCAAAGCTTGTGCAACCCAACATTAACCTACTAACAAATAAAAAAGGTCTTGGCATAGAACACAGAAAACTAGAGAAAATGCAGTCGTTTCCATTACGTCAATGTCACCACACCAGGCTCCCTGTATCATCAGCGTCATGTGTCACTTTGTTAAATTGACGTATGACAATAGTCATGTTGCGCGTCATAGGTAATAAACTGGCCTTATTGTAGGACATAGGGCGCCCTCTACAACACAAATTTAGGGTTAAGTCTAGTCTTAATTACAATGACCACCTGTCTTAGCGACAATCAAATTTAGGGTTAACAACATTGTATAAGGTAAATTACATGTTAAGCTCGGACACAGAGAAGGTCTTGGTCAACATAAATTCCTTTTTCGGTGGTATAAAGGTATAAATAAAAAAAATTAGAACTTTTCCATTACATTCTGTCCCATTTTCGGGACCAAAGATGATATTTATTGCTGGGGATATCAGAATATTGAATAAAAAGAAAACTAGTCCATGAATGGCTTTAACAAAAAGTATGCACAAACACATTTCTAACCTCATCTTTACAATACTTTAATTTTATTTATCTTACATATTGTTTTGATGGTAAGCTCATACGGTTTAACCAATGTGTCAAGCTCAAGCTCAAGCTCAAGCATGCATTCCCCCTAGGTGTTTTTTTATTGCCCGGTGTTTCTATATTCCTTTAAAAACCACAATTATTTTTTTATATAAAAACTGCATGAATTTCCGCCGACATTTTGATACAATATGTTTGTGATTCAATACAAATAAAGATACAAAACTGCACTGCAGTAATAAGACTGACAGCGACGAGGGGGGAGGGTTTATACAAAGTTATTTACACTATTATAGGAATCTTTTTACATAATTTCTTAGCAAGTTGTCCTTTCTGGTTTGGGTGTTATGAGTTTACGTCCCTCCGAGCTGTCAGAGTCGCTGCTGTCGCCGTCGCTAACAGACACGACGTTGTAGTTGCAAGTCACTTTCGGTTTTTTGATTGATACTCTGCTGTAGCCGCGCTGTTGCGATTGAATGCTGTTCTTCTGAAAAGGAAAATTGTCCACATTTTTTTACGAACCCAAAAATACGGATATCGACCCTTAAAGAAACTTAACTTTCAAAATGTCTTTATTCCAAACTATCTTTTACAGTTCATTACATGGAAAGTGACAACATAATATAGAAAATAATAACCATTAAAAAAAATAACAATAAAAAAAATGGAAGTTAATACAATTTAATTCATTTATAAAAATCAATTAAAAAAAATAGTATAAATAATTTAATTTAGTAAATATCTCTTTAATTCTTTTTTAAAAATTGCCAATTTTTTAATTTTTCTGATATTTTTTGGAAGATTGTTATATTTTATTATTCCGTCATATAAAAGCGATTTTTTTCCGAAATTACTTTTTACTGGCATAGTTTGATAATTTATACAATGTCTGGTGTTATGATCATGTAATGTTTTATTCTCCTAAAGTGTTATGTTTGATTTTTTTTCTTTTAAAATGATAGAGTGAATTAGAATACAAATTTTTAATTTGTAAATGTTTTGAACGTGTAAATACCCTTTCGGTCTATATAGATAAACAGTTGGTTCTAAATGTGGTAATTTGTGTATACATTTAATACCTTTATTTTAACCTACAAAACATACTCTATTAGTATCCTTCTGGAACCCCCTCAAAATCTTACCTGTAAAACTAAAAATACTACTACAAAAAGTATAATTATACAGAGACAAGCGATGATGGCCAAGCCCGTCACAAAATTGAATGGATTGACAAGTTGCAGGGTGGATACTGGCTGAGCAGATAGGAGTAAAGCTTCTACGTTGATCTTTCTTTTGTCTTCTTGCATTTTGCATTCTGAAACAAATTTCAAAATATTTAATACAGTCATTACAGTGAACAAGGTGCTTTTCCTTACAAAATTATGTTCATGATCAAAAAAATATAAAATTTCAACGTTCAAAAAATAAATTGGATAACTTAAGCACCCAACAGGGACGTACATTTAACTTTTCTCTTAATTATTTTTATTTATTAAATTTATAAATTTTAGCCCACAACAGAAAATTAATTATTACCTGGACAATTTCTACACGTATAATGACATTTCTGGCATCCGTACTCAGTTTTGTAGTAATTTTCCGGACAATCTGGCCTACACTCTCCGTTAAGTAATTGCCAGGAATTGGGACAAGCGACGCACTGGTCCTGACTGGGCCCGCTGCAGGTTTTGCAACTCATGTAGCATCTCAGGCAGAGACCCTTGTCGCTGTAGTACCCTGTAGCGCAGAAAGTATGACATTCGCCACCTTGAAGCTGAAACAAAAGAAATATTTAGGGAAATAAAAAATAATTAAATTTAACAGTTTTTGATATTAATAAGTATAGTTAGATACCGTTTACAGCGGCGCACCCAGGATTTTATGTTAGGGGGGGGCGCTAACCAGTGCCGGAAGCAACTTTTTTAATAACCTTTTAAGTTACGCATTTTTCTAGAACTTTGGAGCTTTTTTAACAGGTACTCTTGGAAGATCGCAATAGCCTAGTTCAATCGAGGTAAATATCTAAAAAAATTGCCTTTAAAATATCCACTTTAATAATTATTCCGGACAAAACATACCACTCTTTTTACCAAATAAAATATAGGTAATAGTAATGACGACATATCCATAACACAAATATATTTATTTAAAAATATAAATTAGTACAAAGCACAACAATAAACAATATTTTATAAATAATAGAAACCAAAACTTTTTTATAACATCTTTGCATTTGTTAAATATGTAAATCTAATTTTCTTCGACCCTTAGAAAGTTTATTTAAAATTTCTTCACAAGAAACAGGAACATTCTTATGAATAAATAAATTTGCCAAACCATTAAGTCTTACTTTCCCGGTGGAATTTCTTAAAAGTACGATTTTAAGTACTTTAATGTGAAAAATTACCTTTGAGAGGTACTGGTGGTGAAGGGTAACAAAAATTTGCAAAAGTTTTTTATATTGGGAAATATCATACATACATATATATACATATTGAATATATAGCTTAAACATATCGGAGGGTATTTCTTTGCTATCTGTAAACTTGTCGTTCCATAATTTAAATTCGCATATTAGAATGCTTTCATTATAAAAATTTTCAAAAAATTAATAATTTGCATAAAAAGAACGAAGGCTGAGAAAGCTTTGCAAATTTTCTACTTGTTTATTGGGACAGGGCAATAAACAGTTAAATAGCAAAATAATTTCCCTGTGATTAATGAATCGATCGTCTAGGTTGGTAATAAGTGAATCTAAGGTATACTGTACAAAAGTAATAAAAATTATATCGTTCTTTGTATCGCGCCTGGAAATTAAAGTTTTTTTTTAGCGGGTTAGTGGGTATAGTTAAAGTCAATTTCATTGGGGGGTTTTGGAGGGGGGGGGCAAGGCCCCCTTGGCCCCCCCCCCTGGGTGCGCCACTGACCTTTTACCTTTTCGAAATTTTTTTGGAGCAGTCTAGGGGCAACATGTTATGAACTATTAACTCAACAAAGAATAAAAGCCGGGAAACGTTTTGATTGGCCGGCAGCTCAAAGCATTTCTCGAAACCGCCGCCATGGCGCTGGGATCATCTGGTATTATATTCCATTACCAATATCGATAAGAGCAATAATATTTTTGTCAATGTCAACATCCCATTTAAGGCCGAAAAAAAACATACATTTATAACTTACCTGCAAGTCAGGTTTACACTCGGTACAATTCATTTTGGCGACGCATCTAGCGCAAGTATGGACGCATGGTTCGCATACTTGGTTGTCTTTTTCTACATAGAATCCCTTGTCGCATCGTGCGACACATTTAGTGCCTTGCAGAATTAAAGGGCTGGCGCAGGAGAGACATGCCTTTTCCGTAGGGCCGTCACAAGAGTCGCAGGTCGAGTGGCAGGGTTTACATAGACCGCTGTCATAGTATTGATCTAAAAGGAAAATATAAAATTATGAAACATCCAATAAGAGGAGGGTTTTATCTATAATAATCCACATAACCTGTCCTTTGTAGAGAGAAGAGAACCAGAAGAACCTATACTTTATGTAGTACTATTACCACATACCAACATCACACTTGTCGCTATTCTGATTCTGGCACCGCCCCTTAATGTTAACTTTCCAATCGTCCAAACAAGAAATGCATGTGGTCGCGTTGCATTCACTACACCCCGGCGGACATTCTACGCACTCCTTTTGATGCTGATCAGCATAATGATGAGCCGGACATTCTTTGATGCAACGCCCTTCGTGCCAGACTCGGCCGGATGGACAGGATATGCATTGGGAACTGTTAGAACCAGTGCACGTTTCACAGGATTCATGGCAGGATGCGCACCTGCGGAAGAAAAAAATAATAAATAAATTTGGAATAGAAATTTATACATTTACTTTTTCTGTCAGCTGCTTAAAAGATGTAACCATAACTCCTGGTTCATATTATAAAAATATTACAGAAGCTCCGCCACTAATGTATATGAACTTACCTATAGTCATCAGTCTCATAGGTATTCCTAGGACAAGAAGCTAGACATCTACCCTGATATAACAAAAGGTGGTGATCACAACTGGTGCAGTGATCTGGACGGTCTTGGCACCCGGCACAGTTTGGTTGACAAGGGATACAGGTTCTGTCGGAGAAATCTGAAAATAAATTAACCGGTAAGAAAATTATACACTTTTATGAGTTTCATTTTTGTCCCAAAAAACACAATTTCTTTAAATTAGGTAATGTAAAAGAATAATTACAAATACCATCCCAAGTTACTTACTTTCATAATATCCATCGGGACATTGTTGTAAACATATATCCAGGTCAATGACGCGAACGTACCCTGGCGAACAACTCATGCAGCTCTTTTGATCGGGTCCAGTACAAGTATCGCATGCTTCATGACATGGTTTGCATTCGCCTTGCGAATCGCTATAGCTTCTGGGAGGACATGTGCTTACGCAAGTCCTAAAATAAAATAAATGGTTTTAATTTAAGTATTAATATATTACTTGGGTGTTATCAAAACGTTAATATAAGTTATATAAATATGGAGTTCCACAAGGCACAGTTTACTACTCTTGTTCATGAGTGATATAATATAGTTTTCTATCAATAGTTGCTATATATTTAAATTTAAAAAAACCTTTAGTTGGTACTTACTTATCCATTCGTTTATATCTGCAAGCAATACACTTAGTCGGACCTCCTCCAAAGCATCCCTGGTTGTCGCACTGTTCATCGCAGCCCTCCTTGGTCTCCTCATCTATATCTAAATTATTATCACTATTTTCTCTCACTTTAGTGTTCTTTCCATCCAATGAGCTGATGGCTGCCTCAGGATCCGATCCAGAGAAGGAATAAATGTGAGGGAAATCGTTGAATACTTCAGAAGGATCGAAGAAGTTATCAGTGACAGGCGTGACTTGTGGTTGGGTTGGAAAGGTGAAGGAATTCGTTGGTGCTTTCCATGGAGTGGATCGTATACCATTTGGCGAACGGAGGCGGACAGGGTTAACGTTGGTACCTGGAAGATTTTCAATGGTTATAAAAGGTAGTTAATAATAAAAAGATTGTTAGATTACTAGATTACTTCTTTCTCTTTCTTGTTTACAACATATAAAAATGTGTATAAACAACCTGAGCTTAGACTGGTACATGTACCTTGGTTTTGCAGCTAGGTGAAAAAACTATCATGAGTCAGGGTCAGAGTTGGGCAAGGATTGTGACACGTCACCTGCTCTTTCATAGCTATACAAGCTCTTTAAAGTAAAATTTTATTCATTGTACCAAAGTATCAACAGGCCGGAAAACAATACACGAGAAGGAAAAGCCACGGAAAGAGAGCACATAATGCGAAAATGGCAGGAACGGTGGGAACAGACAGAGGGAGTGGCGCAGTGGACCAAAAGTCTCATACCAAATGTTAAGTCATGGCAGAACTGCAAACATAGGGAATTAAACTTCTACTTGACCCAAATACTGACTGGACATGGAGTTTTTGGTTATTACCTAAATAGGATAGGAAAGACGGCCGAGGCTAGCTGCATGTACTGTAATGCTATAGATACAGCCTCACACACTTTGTTTGAATGCGTTAAATGGTACAACGAAAGACTACAGATGATACAGACCCTAGAGATCGACCAACTTGACGAGACAAATTTCACATTACAAATGTTAGAAAGTAGCAGAAAGTGGAACACTATACTTAAGTTCATAACCAAAACGATGAAGATAAAAGAAATAGACCACATAAAGAGGGACCTACAAGTGGCATAGTGACAGTCAAGGGTCTGATGAATGCGAATAGCAGTACCGGATACCTTGGTGTTGGAGGGGAGGAGTGGTTTTTAGTAGGTTAAAGCCCTGCATGCCCAAAGAGGGTATCGATGAGGATTTCCACTCCTCCGGCGAAACAAAAAAAAAAAAAAATAATAATAATAATAATAATAATAATAATAATAATAATAATAATAATAATAATAATAATAAGAATAATAATAATAACAATAATAATAATAATAATAATAATAATAATAATAATAATAATAATAATAATAATAATAATAATAATAAAGTTTATTTAAAATTTAATAATATAATAAATATGTTTATGTTGTCTTCTAGAAACTTATTCTTCAATCCCCTGAAGCTGAGCTTGTTAGGGGCAAATCTAATTTTTTTGTTTTATTATGTAAAATCATAAATCATAAATATGCATTAAAAATCAAGTATAAACGCAGCTTAAAAATATTACTTATATAAATTATTCAAAACAATTTTAATTAATTAAAGTATTTCTAAAAATATTTTTAATTTGCCTGTTTTTAATATCCATGTTTTTATTTCGACTTAAAATTTTTTTAATGAAACAAAATTTTTATGGTAAATAATCGTTTAAATAAAAACATAAATATTTGAAATTTTTTAGTCCTATGGTCTTATTTATTTAAGGTTTTATGGTTATTTCATTTTTATGACGTGTATCATGATTATGGTTTTTAAATTGTATAAGGTTTTTATTTTTAAATATATATATTAAGATGTTATAAATGTAAAGTTGTGTTATGTTAATTTTTTTTGTTTCTGAATATAATTCTTTTGATGGATAAAGATAATCTTTATTGAATATAATTTTTAGAAACCTATTTTGTAATATTTATAATTTTTTAACTAAAGTTCAGTCCTTCCTAACCTAAAATTCCGTAATTTAAATGAGTTTTAACTAACGCGTAATATAATATTTCCATATGTCTTCATTTAAAATTTTTTTAATGTTTTTAAAGATCGGTAATAAACTTCTTAATTTTTTAATTAAGTATTCTATGTGAAAATTTCAATTTAATTTACTGTCAAAAATAATTCCTAAATATTTTATTTTATTAACTTTAAAAAAATTGAATGTCCTCATTTATTTGAATACTATTCATATTTCGCGGTAGGTTATTTAGGTTTAAAGTAAAAGGAATATAATTTGTTTTATTGAAATTAATTGTGAACAAATTGTTATCAAACCAATTTTTTATAATTTTAAAATCTTTTTTAATTTTATTATTTAAGTTTTCCCAATTTGTATCGGTATAAAAATTTTTTGTATCATCTACAAAACTATGAATTTGTCCATCGCAAATTATATTAAATAAGTCGTTAATATAAATATTATGTAATCAAAGGCTTTTGCTAAATCTAGAAAATATAAATATTTACATCTCATTTTTGGCGATGGTACATATTTTTTTTTATAATATGTACTATAGTTTCTCTATGCGAGCATATTTACAAATCCCTATACTGAATATTTACATACCATAAAAGATAATTTGCCATTTCTTCAACAAACCGACTTGCGTCACATGTCTAGTGCCAGCGTTAACAATCTGAAGATGCCATCTACCTTCCGCCTTTTCGCCCCAATAATGCACCGACAAGAAAGGCCAGTCATCAAAGTTAGAACTGATTACGTCCCTGGGCCGTTCAAAGAGCAAAGTGGAGGTGGTGCCCATCGGAGAGGTGAGAAGGATTCGGAGGTTGCCTCTCGGGAAGAACCTGAGGGAGATTTTACATTGGACGTGTTCTAAAAATCGTACTTCGTTTAGGGTGTTGCTGCAAGCGTCTACGTCCATGTAAAAGTCTAGAGTTGATCCTAAAAATTTCAAGTTTAAAACATCTCAATGTTAGTAAATTGGTATACAGGGTGTCAAAAACTACTGAATAAAAAAATATATTTAGTTAAAAGGGCACACCAAGGAAGGATTGTAACTGTATTGTACTCTATAAAGTGTATAAGGCGCTTACCAAAGGCATAGGAAATTTGCCTGTCCTCTACAACTTCCTGACTTTTACAAATATGCTGGGGTGGAACGGTAATCCACTTTTCAGCCAAGGAAACCAAAGCCGAAGCGTCCATCAAACCATATCCAAACTTATGTGACACCTTCCTCTTTACACCATTCGTTATCCATCCTCCCTCTTTTTCTAGTGGTGTAGACCTGGATGTTAATACGACCAGGTATTGCATGTCCCTCCATGTCAATGTGGGATTGGCCTCTAGCGCTAGCGCACATATTCCTGAAAAATAATGTTTTTTAAATGTGGTAATAACGTTTAAAATTCTAGGATTTGCAGTTCTTCCGATGATAAATTAAGGTGCAGTATTTTGTAACTCTCTCTCGCTAATAAGATTTGCAACCTAGCTTTTTCTAGTTGCATTACGTGCATTGGTGGATGCGATATTAGACAATGTTTTACTATAACTTTAATAATTAGACATTACCTGCTGCTAAAGGTGCCGAAGCTGATGTTCCGGTATGTTCTACCGTGCAGATATGATCAGGCCTTAATCTGGCATCCATGTCGACAGTGGCGACACTCTTATCATGCCCTGGAGTACCGGAACTATACGTCGTAGCTAAAGTCGAAGAGCATTCTTCTAAATACCATGGTTTATACCTGAAACAGCCAGAAGAATGTATTATTGGTTAAATTGTAATATAAAGTTACTACATTCAACTTTTTTTAAAAACAAAGCATTTCGACAGCCACCTGTGACATTAACAGCTGATACTGGTTTCTTCCTAAAAGTTTCCAGTTCAGTACCTAGTGGTTTTGCGACGAAACTCTTTTATGTCACGATTGTTCGTAGCGTTTTCCATTGGTAAGTTTAGTGCATGTCAAATATTGTATTTCTATGTTTTGCCAATAAATAATGCCATAACTTTTAATATATCGCACGTTGAGTTTGATGTTTTAATTGTAAATCAAAATAACGCTGTATTTTTGCAAGCCATTATGCTAATAAACCATTAAGACCTCCTTATAAGTTTAAAAGATGGTCAATGCGAAGGTAAAAAAAAATTAGTCCAGTGCCAGTGACTTAGCCACGATGCGGCGTGTTATTAGAGAAATTCGACTTTAACTTACCCTCCTTGTGTCGCACTTGATATACTTAAAGTAAAAATACTGTTAGTATAACCATCACAGTTGCAGGAATCTGTATGTCTGCCTCCATTTCCAGAGGCCCAAACAAATATTGAACCTTTACCTTTTCTTCCACTTGTTACACCTAATAAAGGAAAATAAATTATACTTGATAAGTTTTTTTCCTAATTGTAGATACATCCATGTGAAACAAAATATTTAGGAGAAAAACTACAGTCAGAGATGCTTACTTTCAGAACAAAGCGAAAATAACAATAACAGAGACAACTCGACACTATAAAGGATTCATGAATTCGAATAGACGGAAATGCGATTAACAATGATGATCTTAAAATGGAGAGGCTCTAGTTTTCTGAGTATAACCTATAGAAATTTTACCTTTTATAATTGTGGGTGTAAAAATAAATGATGTTTGCAAAAACTCTTTGGATGACTAACAAGAGGCGAAGAAATAATCTATAATAATTATAGAAACTTTAAGAGCAAACACTAGTCTCACGTTCGCTATTTCGGTTCTAGATGAATATTTCATAATTTTTTGTTTTATCCAAAATGGGCCAAACGCCCTTCTTTGGAGTAAGATTACCTACAGTTTTACGTTAAAAGTTTTGAATTAATAGAAGCAGGAAAATAAATATGGACAAATTTAACAAAATTTCATTTTTGTTTTTATCAATTTTTAAATAATTGTTTTTTTACTTGAAATAGTACCTACGTAACGCTGCTTTTTAAAGAAAATGAAAAATAACGAGATATTAATAGGAAAATTAAATGGCGAGTGCGTCCATAGTGTTTGCTGTTAATAAATTAGATGTAAGAGCCTTCCATGAGGTCTTGCGTACAGAGATCAGGGATAGGAATTTTTTAATTGTTGGAAACATTTTTTTAATTTATAATTATTTTCTGCATTAATTTTAAATGCGAGGTACCATAAAGTGGACGATTTGGTATTAGGCAAAAGTTAACAACGGACTTTTACTTATTTGCATAACAAAATTATAACTGAAAAAAGATCAGGGAAATCGGATAATAACTTTTTCGTTATCAAAATAAAATTTAGTTATTTTAATTGCAGGCGAGAAAATGAGAAATGTTCTTTGGTTGATAAATATAAAAGTTGAAGAGGCTTCAACCAAATGTACAGATTAAAATCGAAAATGATAAAAAAGCAGAGGTAACTCATAAAATGATTAATAAAGGATATTTTATTTTATTTATTTATTCCAAATAAAATCCCAAAAACATCTGTTCATGCGGGATTCTCTACTAATAACAATATCAAAAATATAATTGTTAAAATTATTCAAATACTATTTCTTTTAATAAAATAATATAACTTATAATATCGTTTAGATATCATTTATAAATAATTTCGAAAAGAATAATTAATAATAAAATAAGTGCACGTTTAAATATTTTTTAGTTTAAAATTTAGCTTCCCCTTTTTTAAGTATTTTCTAGTTATCATTTTAAAACGTTTTATATTTAAAAATTTTAATTCTTGCGGTATTTCGTTGTAAAATTTCATACCTTGATAATAAATGGAGTTCTGACCTGCCCTAGTAAGGTAAATCAATATTAAAAACAGTTCTAGTTAAATGATCATGTACGTCACGTCTGTAATTGAACTTTATATTTTAATGTTTATTTTTTGATACCTATAATTTGGTGAACAAAAACAATATTTTGCATTAAGTGAATATCCTTAATTGACATAATATTATTTTTATATAAAAGTTTAGTTGAATGTTGTCTATCCAAGCAATATACATTTTTAATTGCTTTATTTTGTAAAACTTGTAATGGGTTAAGCAAATTTTGAAAAGTTGATCCCCATATTAAAATTAAATATTGTAAATGAGAGTGAATAATAGCAAAATAAATAGGACGTAACATATAATTTGGACTCAAAAACTGAGTTTTTTTTTTTAATCCCCACTGGTGCAACTATTTTCTGTTTAATATATTCAATGTGTTCACTCCAATTAATAGCTTCATCTATTATTAACCCAAAAAATTTAATTTTATTTGATTGTTTTAAATGCCCGACTTTTAATCACTTGGGTTTCTTTCCTATACATAAAAAAAAATATTTCCAAATTTAATGTTAATTTATGACTACACATCCATAAATCAATGATTTTCATATCATCATTTATAAAATTTTATATGAATCAGCGATGTATAAAATAGTTTGTTGTATCATCAGCAAACAATCTAATTTTTCCTCTTATAATTTAAATATAAAATTAATATAAATAAGGAAAAATAAAGGGGCCAAAATCGAACCTTGCCGAACACCACAATTAATATTAAGAAATTTGCTATATTTATTTTTGATACGAACTTTTTGTTTCCGCTGATTCAAATAGTTTCTAAACAAGTCAAAAACTACACCCGAAATACCAATCATATCAAGTTTTCTTAAAAGAATAGAAAAATTTACTGTATCAAAAGCTTTGCAAAGATCTAGAGAAACCAGTGTACATTTTTTGAGAATGATTGCATTGCATTGCATTCGTTCAAATAAATAGAGTGGACTGTATTTCTCTTTAAATTAAATTATATTGTAAAAAATTTAACTTGATGTCAACCAGAGGTTTTCTGAGTTGTTGACTACTGTCTATTGATACAAGCGATAGTTAGTGCTGACCCAAAGTGGTAATACTGCATGGAGTATTGCTTGTCAAATTATAATTTACTAGTTAAGTAGCGTAAGATGTGGTGCTTTTATTTAGAACACATACATACACACATACCGAATTCTATCTAATACATACCACAGTGAGATTATTTTTAAGAACCAATCAAGTACAATATATTGTTGGGAGAGGTCTATTGTTATAAACAATCAACAATTTCCTTTTCAGCAGATTAAATAAAAAGTAACTTATCTTTTATTTATTTATAGATACCCACCATATATAAATGCTCTTCGTGCAAGCGGACCGGGTCCATCAACCGTCTTTCCATCATCTTCCGGGCCCCAAGAAGCGCTGTAGATGTCAATGTGCTCGGGGTTTAGTCCTAAAGCTTTTGCCTCCACGGCATCGTTAACCACCCCATCCAACATACGAACACCTGAAAAGAAAGTCAAAATTTAAAACAATACAACTTGACGATTTAATAGTGGATCAGCAACAGTAGACGATTTGTTGTTAAAATAATAATTTTAGTTAATTCTCTAATTCATCTTCGTATTGGGCGTGATGATAAATTTTAACTGGATATACCTACCTATACTATTTTTTAATATTTATTAATTTATAAAAATGTATCAATCAATGTGAGTTTGTTTGACTAATTTTAAAGTGCTTAAGTTATACATAACAAGGTATCAAATTTAAAATTTTTATTCCTTGTCATAATGTTGAGGAGTTGAAAGCACAAATAAGACATGAGTGCACGTTAATTTCTCCTGAAGTAATTATAAATGTTCAAAACATGTTTTAGTAGCCTTAAGGATATTGCCCTATATATATAGACAACATTTTGAGGGTGTGACACAGGAAGATGGACAAAAACAACAACAACAACAACTCTGCCCTACATGTCTACATTTGCCAACTAATTCGAAACTGCCCAAGATCTGGGCCCCTTTGCCTCCTTTTAGGATCCGTCTTTGCCCTTACGTTTTTATAACCCTATCGCTACGTCGCCTACTCCATCACTAACTTGAGGGGAACATCGCATCTCCACCAAAACCCAGTGTCTAATATTATACCGTGCGAGCAAAAATTATTTGCATCAAAGAGGGCTTGGAGTAAAAAACGTAGGGCTTGGTTTAGATCACATCACATCATATGGGGACGATATATCTTACCAAATCTAGGTTAAAATTTTGTCAAATTCATATTATGACGTGATATGCCAAACTAATGAGTAATAAAATAAGTAGACAAATACAAATTTATTTTTGTTGTTTACAAAATTAACAAGGTGGAACCAGGCTTCATCCGAAAAAAATGTCAGGTCTAATAAATCATTTATTTCCAATAAATTTTGGGTAACCCATTGAGAGTTATTTCTGCGTCTTTCAAAATCTGCGGCTTGTACTCGTATTTCTTGGAATACTTGCACTTTATAAGGAAATAAATTTAGCTGCTTCTTAAGAATAGTCCTGCATGTTCCAGTGCAGATCTTCTCACTTCTTGGGACAGGCGTCTTATACAATTTGTTGGCGTATTTTGTATTATTTCACAAACGTTTCAACAAGTTCTTCTGTTCTTACAGATGGTTTTCCTGCTCCTTTTTTGTGTTGTATAGAACCTGTTTCCCTAAACACAGCCACGGTTCTTTTCAGGGAATAATAAAAATTCCCAGCAATGAAAGCAACGTTAGGAAAATGTTCGTGAAAATCGTCCATGCACAAACCCGGATTGTATTGCCCCTCACCATTAACTCTAACCCTGTTCCGAAAATACACTTCAACCATGAATGTTTTGTGCTGTTCCGTAAAGCCCATTGTGTGAATTGTTCAAGAAATTGGAAAAATTAGCGATGAATCAAATTACTTGTAACGACTGTGAAAGATGACGGAATAACTGATTGATTGTTAATTCAGGTAGTTACTGACATCCCACAGGTATTAAGCTCTACGGATAAGAATAACGTCCTTAGATGCAAGGCCCTCTTTGATGCAAATAATTTTTGCTCGCACGGTATTAATTAGGAGCATAGAAATACTAGTATTTTGCATGATGTTGGGCAAATAAATGCCATGCCATTACAACGGCGGTCTATTTATGTTATATCAACCAACGGTATTCTTCCGTAAAGTAAATTTATACGACATAGTTCGTTATCGTCGATAAATTAACGCTTGTTCCAAGCGCGGCGAGTTATTTTATTCAAATGTATAGCTTGTTTATCAATCTTTTCGAAAAAATAGTGGCGTACATTCTATTTTAAAAGCAATTTGCAACGTTTTTCCCGTAAAACGATAGCGGCTAGTGGCCCATAAAAGTAATTTATGCCCGGGATAGAATTTACTTTATTTTTTGCGTTCCAGATTGCAAAAATGTGTGTCTCGTTTAGAAGCCGCAATAAACGCAATATCGAGGTTGTTATCTCATTTTCGCCCTTTGTTTCGGATATCTTTGGCCCGAGGGGAGAGCTATTTGATGTTAAAAACCATTAAAAACGGCGAACTACAAAGGCGTACATTTATAGCGCACTGATTAGTGTTTTTTGTTTCATCAGTGATACGGTTGTTAAATGTGTCTCGCTGTCGTTATTTTTAATGTTTTTGATCATTTAAACTCATCCACTATCCACTAATATACAGCCTACCCATGGACGAAACCAAGGGGGGGGGGGGGTATATTTCTAAAAGTAAAAAATCCCCAAAACTATACAGGGTGGCATTTATTTCATTTTCCACTATTGGTACCTTGTAAACGACAATTTTTACGAAGTTGATTAAATTGGAAAAAATATGGAATATTTAATAATTTTTAAGATCCAATAACTGCGTTACCGAATTGTTTCTGATTCATAACATATAGGGTAATTTGTAAAAAACGTCTAAAATAAATTTTGTTAATAACGCCAATGGATTTAATTGTAGAAAAACTTGCTGTAAATATACCTTTTATCCCCAAATACAATGTAATTTTACGTAGTGACCGACCGAAGGTTCGGTTTCGGTTTTGGCCAAAAAATCTAGTTTCGGTGACAGTTTCGGTTTCGGCCAAAAACCGGCCGAACCTTCGGCCATGCCGAAACTTTTTTGTTAATAGCTTGATTCAAAATTTGACTTTGGCATCAAGTTCAGCTTCGATCGAGAGAAAAATTAAGCAAAAAAATTGTAGTCACGTGATTCGCATTATCTGTCAAATTTTAATTTTTTCCAAAAAATAATTCAAAAGTGGGGTTATTTCTAAAAATATCGAAAAAAGTTAAAGGAAATTTTTTTTTAAATGCAGTTTTTAGCCCACATGCAATTTCAGCGGCATAAGATAATATTGATTTTTTACCCACCACTAAATTTATTTTCCACTTAATGAACACTTTACTGATGACACTGTGTTATTTTTTGTCTTAATATTAAGGTGCATTACTTTCAACCACAAACTACGTTATCAAAAACACTTATTTTATGAAGTTACCTTATACAGGGTCAAAAACAAATAAACTTTGCATCACAAGCGACCAAATTTTAATAGCCCAATTTTGATTTTGTAGAAAACACACATTTAATATGGCGCTACTTTAAAGAAAATGTATCTGAAATAAAGCATTGTCAAAACTAAGAAGTTTTATGCAGGTTGCGTTGAGTCTTATTTTGCAAAAGTGGTGCAATTTACAAAATATGGGTAAAAAATCAAAATTATTTTATGCAGCTGAAATTTTGCATGTAGGCTAGAAAATGCATTTAAAAAAGTTGTTTCTAATAACTTTTTCTATATGTTTAGAAATAACCCCACTTTTGAATTATTTTTTGGAATAAATTAAAATTTGACAGATTATGCGAATCACGTAACTACTATTTTTTGCTTAATTTTTATCTCGATCGAAGCAGAACTTGATGCCAAAGTTAAATGTCGAATAAATTTATTAATAAAAAAATCCCATATGATGCGGACTTTACTGGTCACACTGTATATGCAGGTATTTAAAATAGTATGTGTATAGGAAAAGTAATAAATTTTATATTTTCTTATGATAAGTGATAAGAAACAATTTACTGTAGTATATAAAAATAGTCAACACTCAACATAACCAGAAGAACGCCTAATATGTATTAAAATGTTTTTACGTGTAAACGCACACAAACACAAAAATGTAAGAAACAAATGCGAGCCCCCAACAGTTAAAATCAGAAATTTATATAGAACCCACCAAGTCATCGACATTGTTACAGTGGCGACTCGTTAAAGAAGGGCTCTGGGGCGCCGCCCTCCCTGCAATTATTTCAAACTGAATCCAAAAATACTTTACTTAAAAGACCAATAAAGCGATGTATGTTAGCAATCCATTAAAACAATTCAAACCAAACATAGCCCTATTCCAACGGGCAGGTTATACTCGTAGACAAGCGAGTTGCGCGCTCTCAAGCGGGCGACCGATTATTCGTCCCGATTCAACGCGACTTCTCGATGAGTTGCCATGACGATGGAGGCGTGACGTCACCTACGCATCGCACAACGAGCGGCCACGAAAGAGCTCCAATTTTCCGCGCCCAACAGCTGTTCGCGAATCGCGATGCCACGGTAGAATAATCGATATAATATTATGTACTCTACTCTGACGAGGCGACCTGTCGATCCCGCTTTTGTTTTGTTTATTTGTTTTGATTTGGTTTATTATTAGTTACGTTATAACGTTGGAAAATTTCGTGTAATATGAAGGTCAGTGATTTACAGAAGCTTGTGTTTAGTTCTCTGAGCTTAAGTGAAAAACTTGATTTAAAAAATGCAGGGCGGCCACTAAAAATTGAACATAGTACAAGTGCAATCAAAATGTAAAAGTAAGGCACAGTTTACACGTAAGTTTGACAAAGAAATATATAATAAAAATCCTGGATATGCGGTTGTGACTGTTGTGAGGACAAAAATTATTTTTTTTTTGTTTCGTGTGTCTTCTTTTCGACGGGGATGATAATTGGACTATAAATGGGGTGCAGGACTTAAAACATCTTTCAGAGAAAATAAAAAAACATGAAAATAGTGCAAAACATCGTCATAATGTGGTAAGTTTTGAGATGTTAGGACAAACTCATATTTTAACTTGTTTAAGTAGTGCTTATGCTGATGACATTAAAATTCACAACGAGACAGTTAGAAAAAACAAACACGTACTTTCAAAAACAATAGACATTTAAAAAAAATTTTATTTAAAGCCAGCGCCCCCCCTGACTCGCTAGTCACGAGCCGCCACTGCATTGTTACCATATAATAGAATTGTTTGATCAGTGATCAGCTACAACGTATGATATGCCTTCGTATTATAAAAATATACCTACCTAGAGCATGAGCTTGAACAAAGGATTCACCATTGCTGTATTGGAACTCAGGGAGGCCATTTCGAGCATTTAATTAAATTATATTACTAAGAAATATATATATTTGGTATTTTTTATTCACGATTGTTTTACTTCTACTATTCTTAATTTTGTTGTAATTATGTTAAGTTTAGTTTGATTTTTTAATGGTTTCTATTTAGTTTTAATTCTAGCTTAATAAAATAAGGATAATATATGAAAAATCCGAGTCGTTCTGACAATATTTTCAACATTTTCCTGATTATATTTAACTTTGGCTGCTACGCCGGTGCTAATATAAAGTGAATTAAAGTTTTTACACAGGATAACGTACGCGTAACAAAGGGCATATTTACTTTACAAGCACGAGAAAAATGAGGTTATATAAGATAAGGAGGAAAATTTAGATTGGAGTGTTAAATTTAATAGAGATAGAGCTTTTATACTGTTAGACCAAGTTTTCTATATATAACAAAATTCAGGAAAATAGATTTACTTGTAAAAGTTGTCTGGAGCATTCATATTTTACAGATGACGGAAAAGATAAATTTGGCGAAGCTAGAGTAATTCTGTGAAAGGATCATATGCCTCGTTTTAAATCGAGGTCTGTTAAAATTTAATATGTTTATAATTTCTTAAATGGAGCTTATTGCTAAAGAATTACAAACAAATAAACGGAGAAAATTTTCTCTTTTGAAGTAAAATACTAAAATGTTTGTAAGTACCTACCTACTTATTGGTTTAAAATATATAATTTTTATTTCATAAAATTTAAACTTCTTAAAATGTAAATACATTCGTTCTTCAAATATATTTACGACATCGCCCCCTGTGAGTCGGGACCAATTTTCAAAAAATTAAGAGATACGTAATTTATTAATTGTATTAGGAGTATGTTGCTGAGTTTCAAGAAACTCGGGTAAAAATATTTTTTCTAATACAGAACCCCGCACTAGTAACTCTTATGGAAAATGGCCCTCTGTTAAATTTCCTAATTTTTTAGTATGTTGTAGAGAATGTCATTCTGATCAAAAGTATCCATGGCCACAACAAAATCTGCTGACCAGTTTTTGAGATACAGTGTATATACAGTGAGATACATTATATTTTCGTAGTTTATAATAATAATTTGTTTTTTTTTTGGATTTTTGTTGGCCCTGTAGTAGATAGGATAGAATACTATAAAAGCAGTTTAAAATTTTTTATTATATACCGGGTGAGTGACGAAAATTATTTAATATTTTTTGTTAAATCATTGTAATTTCGGCATTAAATTAGATGTTAACAAAGTAATACTGTATGATGACATTAGCTTGGAGCAAGCTATCAGAATTTATATTATTTAAAATTATACAGGGTAACTCAAAAAAAATTAGTTTTTTTATTAGGTACCTACTTTTTAAAGAAATTTTGTAGATATTTCTTTATGTAGGTACTGCTTGCCGCTTATCGTAAAGTTCCAAATATAATATATTATTTGCATAATACAGTGTTAGAATACCCTAATTATTCGAAACACCCTGTTAAACTAAATATATTTTTTTTTTACCATAAGATTAATTTTACATAACAAAAGTTTATTAAAATTTTTTAAAAATGGTATTTTATACTATGCTTATTTTTGAGTCTGTTCGACACTGTATAGCTCAAGAACTGGTCATAGGAAAAGGAAATCAATAGCAAACATGTAAGTAAGACCCTTCAAGCAAAAAATATTAAAAAATAACGAAATTTAACCGATCTATTTTTAATATACCGGGTGATTTATAAAATTATAAATACATGCATTTTTATGTTATTTTTCTATCGATTATCATCGGAAACACCCTGTATAACCTTGATAATTATATATATTTGGAACTATACGATAAGCAGCAAGCCGTACATATTATGTACAGGGTCTTCCAACGAGGACTGAACAGGGGCTCATTTTTGAGCTTCCTTGTATTTAAAGAAAAATCCAAAATAGCCAATCGATGTACTTTTTCCTGCAGAATTCAAAAATGAAACTAAAAATTTATTTGAACCAGAAATAAAAGAGTTACGCTATGGATAAGGTGTTTTTTAAATGGAACATAGCTTTTTTTATACGATTTTTGGAACGAGTGATTTTTTTTTGTCCGTTCTGATTAAAATATTTAATATTGTGACAGCTATTTTTATTAAATTTTAATGTTTTATCCAGTATAATTTAACTTTAACCTGTTTGAAACATACACTAGGTAATAAAGGTAAAATCACCTTTGAATCCTTTAAAGTCATTTCGGCAATATTATAGTAAATTTGTCAAATATTTTGACTTTGAAGGATTCAAAGGTGATTATACCTTTATTACCTAGTGTATGTTTCAAACAGGTTAAAGTTAAATTATACTGGATAAAACATTAAAATTTAATAAAAATAGCTGTCACAATATTAAATATTTTAATCAGAACGGACAAAAAAAAATCACTCGTTCCAAAAATCGTATAAAAAAAGCTATGTTCCATTTAAAAAACACCTTATCCCTAGCGTAACTCTTTTGTTTCTGGTTCAAATAAATTTTTGGTTTCATTTTTGAATTCTGCAGGAAAAAGTACATCGATTGGCTATTTTCGATTTTTCTTTAAATACAAGGAAGCTCAAAAATGAGCCCCTGTTCAGTCTTCGTTGGAAGACCCTGTACGTAAATGCCTAAACATATGTTTATTTGTTCCAAGTGAAGAATTTGAATAACTTTTTTTAATTATATTTTTTACTCTAGCGGTTGCGTTGGAAACTTACCCCTTTCATTTCTTCCCCCTAGTGGCAAAATTTCCCAAAACATCAAAACATTCAGCTTTCATATTCAGATTTCAGCAAAAAACTTAAAATTATTAAAATATGTAGGTACTCCCCTCTAAATTTTACAATAAAAAAAAAGCATATTTTAATTGTTCACCCCACAAAAACCCCCCCGAGCCTAGCCGAATATTGTGACAACACATCAATTAGTAAAAAAATTATTTATGCAAAACTAAAACCAAATTAAACTTTTGACACTCTATAACTGTAGATCGTTATATTTAAGTTTCAGGAATTTTTTCTGCACCTTTTAGAGACACCTTGTATATTTAAAGACAATGGAAGTCCGACAAGGTAACTTATTTTTAGTTATAATAACAAATAATAATTTTAAGTTATAATATAGTATTTTATGTTATGATACCTATCTTCATATTAATTACACTGGCCGACAAAAAAAATTTTTTTTGTTGTAACAAAGCTGTAGCAAAGGCATCTTGTGGTAGAATGGACCTATCCAAATACGAAAATGAGAAAAAAAAAGTTGTAACACGTAACGTTTTCTTGTTACATTATAGAACCACATTTAATGTAATAATATTTAATATCTATTGAAAAAATAATTTAAGAATTTTCTAACTGTGTATATCGACTATATTAAAATTTTACATCACACACATTTACAACACAAACATTACAAATATTAACTGAACACACTAATTAAATTTTATTTTTTCTTTTTATGAGAGGTCATATCTTCTCTTTTCAAAAACCAACAGGAATCACCCATCATGGCTGGATCCCATCATCCTTGATAGCGAATTTCCATTGTCCTGATATCCTGGTGGAACCTTTTACCCTGCTCGTCACTGACAGCTCTCAAATTTTCAGGAAAAAATGACAGATGGGAATGAAGGAAGTGAATTTTTAATGACATTCGGGTACCAAGCGATTTGTAGGAATCTAAAAGTTCATCAACTAACTGTTGATAGTTTGCATCCATATTGTTGCCCAAAAATCCCCTTACTATACTAACAAATGAGTTCTATGCTCTGAGTTCCTGTCTGGTAAGCTTCTCTGTAAAGTTGACATAGTCCAGCAATTTTCTGATTTGTGGCCCAATAAAATACCTTCCTTTAATTTGGCATCACTTAACTGGGGAAAGACTTGTCTTAGGTCTTAGGTATTTGAATCCATCACCGTCTTTATTCATAGCTTTCACAAAGTTTTTCATCAGCTCAAGTTTAATGTGAAGAGGAGGCAGAAGGACTTTTTTGGGGTCTACAAGAAGTGCAAACTTAACATTTTGAGATCCCGGCTGAAATTCACTTCTTTGTCGCCAATCTTTTATTACATAATGCTGATCTACTGCACGACTGTCCCACAAACAAAGAAAACAGCAATATTTTGTAAATCCTCCCTGAAGTCCTACTAAAATTCCTACAGTTCAGGTAATTTTTCTGTTATAAAATGCATCCATTTTTACCGCCCCTAATTAAATTGACTACCTGCTAATGTAAAATGGTCTTATTAAGCTATTGAAAAATGGTACGTATTGGGGCTTTCCCAATATTTTTTCTATTATTAGAAGGGTATTTTCATTATAAAAATGAAGAGCTGACCTGTGTTAGAAAAATCTTGTCGGCCAGTAAAATAACAATCCGCTATGGCGATTTAAATTATTAAAATATAATTGTGGCAGTCGGATTATTACGAATTCATAATAATAGTCTCGTGTATTATGGGTAGCATAATTATTTTACTATCACAATCCTTATGCGCCTATTATGATCTGGTTGTAAATAAACATATTTTTCTGCAATTTGATTTTATATCAAAATGGGTTTAAATATAATAAGAATAAGTAATTTCTATAACACCCTGTATAGTATTCTCCTGTTTAATATTTAAGATAATTTACGATAACGATTAAAGTTTTGACACACCCACACACATTGTTTTTAAACTAGATCAACCCTATTTGTTATGCATGACTTCCCGCGATCCTAAAAACAAGAGAACCCAGGGGTCTTCTTTATTAAACAAACAACATAAAAATGTGTTTTTCCCAAATCACAAAGGAGTGTTTCGTGAGAAAAGGTGCATTTTTCATTTTTTCTGGAAAAATAAAACCCGCAAAGCCTTGTGTAACAAAGCGAGTGAGAAGTGTTCCATTGTTCCGTATCATGAGCAAGATTATTTTTTTGCAATGGGATAATTTAAAAAAAAATCATATCACAGAGAAGTAATAGGTCAGCACTTGTCGCTATACTAGAGAATATAATGGCCGTCTACGATGTGCGTGAAGATAAATACAAACAAAAAGGTAATCAGAAAATATGCTACAAGAAAAACGAATGTGTAAGGATAGGTCCTCCTATATTTTTAATGAAATAAATCGTATGTGCGGTTTCGTAGAAGTTCGGTGACAGCCAAGTGCAAAAATTGGGTTTATTTTATATGCGATGATGTAGGCAGCCTTAAAATCGAGGTGCTGTTGTATTCTGCGTCCTTTTTTCCAGGAAGGATCCACAAAATTATTTAATCTTACGGTAAAGTCATAAAAGTGCTAAATATTTACTGAAAAGCCGAAAACAAAGAAAGTTTCTTCATAAAGGTGCGAAGACAATTATTTATTTGATAAGCGAGGCCAAGATTAAATAAAATGGGGTGAAAATTTTTAATTAAAATCCTTTTAATAACAAAATTAAGGGCGTTATAGGCGTGTACCTGAAGTTTTATAACGCCATAACAAAAAGTTGTGAAATATTCAGTAAACTTACAAAAATAGAAATGGAACAATATTCATCAAGTTCATGTTAAATTTTATAAAATTAGATAATAATTGACATTTACTCAGAGGGTCAAAACAAATTACTAGAAATAAATGACTACAAGAAATACTATACGGTCTAAAGGTAGCCATATACTACAATTTTCAAAAATCAAAATTATCTTATGCAGCTGAAATTTTGCATGTGGGCTAGAAACTGCATTTAAAAAAACCTTTTTCTAATAACTTTTTTCCATACTTTCAGAAAAAACCCCACTTTTCAATTATTTTTTGAAAAAAATTAAAATTTGACTGATAATGCAAATCACGTGACTACTATTTTTTTGATTAATATTCTTCTCGATCGAAGCAGAACTTGATGCTAAAGTCAAATTTCGAATAAAGTTATTACCTAATAAAAAAAAAATCCCATATGATGCGGACTTTACTGGCAAACTGTATATGAAAACGAAAATGCCCGTTTATAAATTAGAAACTTTAAATGCGTCGTAAAAAAGTGCCTGCAATATGTTTATAAATAACGTCACAAAAAACCAAAAACGGAAAATAAAGTTTTCGGTTTTTTTCAAATATCAGGAAGTAATCGGAAGTTTCACCGGCATTAATTTAAGCTCCAAATTATTATCCGTCTTAACATTTTTGCTGTACCTTTTATATTTTCCGAGATCCCCATGATAAGCATTGAAGTTGGGACACCTTGTACACATATTTTATGAACCAAACTAGCATTTCATTATAAGTATAACTAATAAGCTTTAAATTTAAATAATTTATAATTATTTTAAGGGTTTTTTATTAATTTTCTCAATGGTTATAAATTATCCCTTAAAATAAATGATCGATGCCTCAGGAAAATTAAAACAATTTAATTTTATCTCGATCGTATTACAGCAGTCTTAAAGGTAAAATACAGTGGTGATGTAGCAAAGCGTTTGCCCTTTTATCGAATTACGAAATATCTGGATCAGTGACGTAACGCTGACTCGATATCTGATTAAATATTCCAATGAAGTTACAACAGTTCATTTTAATGGTTGCTTCAGATTTATTGCCGTAGCCTCTAGTAGTGTAATATTTTTAATATACACTAAAACACTAGTATTTAAACTAATTAGTTTATTTGGGTAAGATAAATATACCAACACCTATAATGGGCCTTTTCATTAGACAATACTGGCAAACCTGAACTTTTAATGTAAAGAAATGACTACAAAATGTACTCAACGTTACTAACTTCGGATTAGAAAATAATATAGTGTCCGCGAAAATGATTAAAAAGCGAATATTGTGGCATATCGGACAAGTCTGTAACTGTTTTTTTATATTGGAATACACAGGGATCCATCAAGCACAATGGATACCCTGGGGCGGGTAGACCACGACGGCCGTTTCGTCCTTGTTAGGACTCTACGGACAGTCATAACCCAAGCAATTCCGACAACGACGGAAAAATATACTAAAAGCCTTCTTGCAAAATCAAAGCGGCCATCAATACACCGTAGCACCATCGAAGCGGAATTAATTTAAATATAAAAGGCAGTCACACTGGTAATAATCGAAAGGTAGACAACTAAATAAACCACGAAGTGCATCACAATCCAGTATAGGGAACGCTATTGGCGTTTTCATCTTTCGATTATGACCAGTGTAACTGCCTTTTATATTAGAGTTAATTCCTCTGGGATGGCGCTACGGTGCATTGATGACCGCTTTGATTTTGCAAAAGGCTTTTATATATACATCTTACCGCCGTTGTCGGAATTGCTTGGGTTATGGCTGCCCGTAGAGTCCTAATAACGACGAAACGGCCGTCGTGGTCTACCCGCCCCAGGGTATCCATTGTGCTTGATGGATCCCTGTGTATGTCAATATAAAAAACAGTTACACACTACTTGTCCGATATGCTATAATATTCGCTTTTAGTTACTAACTTCTGCGTTGAAGCGTGATTTAAATTCCACTTTTGCTGTATTTCCCCTCCATAGCAACAAATACTATCATGTTAGCGATGTGTAATGTTTTCTATCTTGATTGCATTTTTCAGGTAAGTGTACGGTGTAATATCTGTTTTGAAATGGTTTATTAAACCTTACCAGAGGTGAAAATATATTTTCTAAGAGGGTCAAAGTGCTCTTGATCTTGATGGTACCCACCTCTCCTGGTAAACGCGGCAATTTTATTTTTTTATTTACTTTAGTCATTTTACTAATTGCAACACGTATGACACGCAAAAAAACTCACTTTGTACTCGATGGTACAACAGAATGAACCGAGTAAGACCGTTCAGGTAGATGCGGGCGAGGGGCTGATATATTATTGTTTATTTAATACATTCATCTGTGCGTCGATAGCCATGAAATGAGACTTACCAATACCATCAAAAGACGGAGATGCGAAGAATAATTAAGCGTAGCTTCCCATCCTAATGCGTTCTTTGTGTCGAAAACTTAAAAAATAGGCTCCCGAAATTACACCAAATAAATTGTTCAATACAGGGTGCCCGGAAATGATGAGCAAAAAATTAAGGTGGCCGAAAATAAATGCTATCTCTTCCTATAACATTTTTTCGAAAATTGATTAAGTTAAATTTAATTCGCAGTTTTTTTGCAATACCTTTTGCCACGCTCATAATATTTTGACGAAATCTCGTATATATGGGGCTTTTTCGGCATGAGGAATACAAATTTGCCCACCGTTTTTTCGCATTCTATAGAGGGCGCCACATAGGAGCTTTACTTTTAATTTGAATGGTCCCAACTTTTTTGTCCTACACTGTATGCGCATTTTGACTGAATATTTTTATTCCCCTAGCCTTTTGACATAAAAAAGGTATACTACTTTTGTTTCGATAAATCTAACCGTTTTCGAGAAAAACGCTAAAATAACATCGCTTGCATGTGATGAATACGAAATCATTTTAATTTATTATTTTTTAATTTAATTAATTTAACTTTAACACCCTGTTAATAATCAATTTTTGGAAAAATGTTATAGGAAGAGATATCATTTATTTTCGGTCTAGAATTATCCCCTAAATTTTTTTCTCATCATTTCCGGACACCCTGTATAGGCACAACACAAATGCACTAGGACAATAATTTAAAAAAATGCCAATATCTCTCGTAACATTGTAACATCATAACCTACACAGAAGGAAAGCAATAAGCTCTTGAAGCTCCGAAAAGTGTTCCCTGGGGACCTCTATCTAAAGGAGCGTTATGAATGCTACGCCACTGACCTAGATAGAGTTTCAATTAAATCTGAAATTAAAGCAGTAACGAAATCCTTTTAAGTCGCTCGATTTTATGGTTCTTATTTAGAGGTGGAGGTGAAAACGAGGGGTGTGTATATTTAATTATTTACGCACTCAAATAATTATTTTAAAGATTAAACATTTAATATGGAATGATAAATTAAATTTAACAGAAACGAATTAACAGATTTTTTATATTGAAAAATGTGTTTCCTTTAATTTCGTCAGGTTCCATTAGACACGTTTCGCCTTATTCAGTGTGTATCAGCCAAATGGAATAAATACGATAATAAATACACGGGGCTGTGTCCGAAAACACGCTCGGACACGTCAATTGGTATTTCTAGTTGCGCATTTTTTTTTATTAAACTTTTTATACAGGGTGTCATGTAACGGTGGCCAATACCAACTTTCTCATTTTAAATGCAACACCTTGTATATTATTTAATTTTTGGATTCTTTAGAAAATTTTAGACATATTTCATGTACAATATCCTAATGTGGTGTACTAATATGTAATAAAAAGCTTAAGTAGGTACCTACAGTTGGATGCACCGGCAGCTGCGACTGCACTTAACATTTGATAGATTTTAATAATTTGAAGAAATAGTTGAGCATTGACTATTTCTGCTCAAAGTGGAGTCAACAAAAAAAGTTTTTGCTGCTGGTGTTAGCAGATGCGAAAATGGTTAATGGTATCCAACCTTAATGGGTCTTTTATGGAAAATAAAATAGTATAACACATGAATACTTGGTTTGCATCGATGACATTGACATGAATTGTCAGTAGCGCAAAAAAATAGAACACAATGTCTACTGCATTCGATAGTAGCGATTCCAAAAACTAATAAATGAACCAAATGGATTGATCGCTTTTAGCCGCGACATGTATTTATACCATTTACTCGATACACTCTGAACCTATTGAATTTATTTTAAGATATATTTGTTTATTAAAAATAATAAAGTATATTTGTATTTGACTTCTACTCTATTAACAATCGCCAGGATTAATCAAATCAAATCAAAAAATATATTTATTTCATTGTAAAACAAGTAACAATGTATTTTCTTTAATCCAATAAAATAAATATATGAAGCTCCTTCTCCCACAATAAATTAAGCAAAAAAAAAAGAAAGAAGGAAAACAGAGATTATTCAAGCTTACAAAGCTAATGGCTTGTCTGCAAACTTGAATAACTGTTTTGTATTGCAGTTTAAATTTGTTCTTTGTCGAATGTACTCTACCACAGAATATATTTATACTTCAACCCAAGAAAAAAAAAACGACCGTCCATATCAATAGAAAAAGAAAAAAAAAGGACTTTAACAAAAATTAAATAAGTAAAAATATTATATAGAGAGAAAGAGAGGAAGAGAGAAAAGAAAACTGTAGGCAATTACCCAATGCGTAAAAAATCAAGACATCAAAGTCTCAATTGTATACACAACAAACATACATTTATTAATGTTTTATACCAGTACAGGAGCTTCCGCAATAGGCCATTCCATAATTCGTTTTATGAAGTTTCTGGTTTTTAGTATATTTTTCAAAAGTCGATGAATTGCATCATACATTTTTTTACCAATATATATATGAGCTCGTTGGCCTATTGCTTTTAGCATCCTGGATAATACAATGTTGTCAACTACTTAAAAACGTGTTTGATAAATTGGGTTGATAATATTTAGAAGATAATATAGTGCAATTCCGACAACGGCGGTCAGATGTATTAAAAGCCTTTTGCAGAATCTAAGCGGTCATCAATACACCCTACGGCCATCCCAGCGGAATTAATTCCAATATAAAAGGCAGCCATACTGGTAATAATCGAAAGGTAGACAACTGAATAAACCACAAAGCGCATCACAATCCAGTATAGGGAACGCTATTTACATTTTCACCGGAACATCTGCAGTTTTGCAGATTAGAAACAGATCAACGCTGGCACCCACTAGAACGCGCGCAATCCGTTTAAGAAAAGTCATAAAAATGTTTAGACGATACCGCCGTTGTCGGAATTGCTTGGGTTATGGCTGCCCGTAGAGTCCTAATAATGACGAAACGGCCGTCGTGGTCTACCCGCCTCAGGGTATCCATTGTGCTTGGATGCCTGTGTATTCCAATATAAAAAACAGTTACCGTAAAATGGGGTGACTTTGACCGCTGGGGTGAATTTGACCAAAAACATAAAAAAATATTCATGGGGGTTTGCTTGTGTCACCCTGTACGTTTTTTGGAATTAGTACCAAAACTTAGGTTTTTTCGGTTTAAAAACAGCTTCTTTTGTTTTATTTTGGTGATTTTTGGTATTTCTATGTTTTATGTTCATGATTAGGTATATTTCAAATATATTTTTAACATATACCTACTGAACTGTGTTTTATTTGGTCAAATTCACCCATATTGCACAGAAAATACTTTTAACATATGATATGTATAATATGACGATTTTTTGCAATTTTAATGTAGCATACTTAAAGTGAACAGCGAAACCCATAATATACTTGCATAAACAAAAATGTAGCATAATTTAAAATATGATTTTTATAGGGTCAAAGTACAAAATCGGTCAAAGTCACCCGATTTTACGGTACACACTTGTCCGATATGCCACAATATTCGCTTTTTAATTGGGTTGATAATGTTGACGAGTGTATTATTTTTTATCAGTTGTAATAGAAATGCCCCATAATAATTAATAATTAAAAAATACTTCAATAATTGAGGAGCTTGCGTTTAAAAGCGGCTATGTCCATTTAGGAAAAATGTTCAGGAATCGACAAAAACTTCTCATCGGTTCGCCCCAATATATAGAGATAGCAAAAAAAGTTTATTTATAGTGATTTAGGGAAGTAGATTGATGCAATTTGAAATTTTTTTTTCAAATCTCAATAGTTCTTGAGAAAAATGAAAATTATCTGGATATAGATGGTTTTGATAGCAAAGCTTTAAATAATCTCAACAAAAAACAATTAAAACGGTAGGAAACATATTTTTATTATAAGACTGGAACACAAAACATATTTTTATTATGAAAACTCAACATACATAACAAAAAAAAAACAAGAGAAACATAAAATAAATAATAAAACCACTTTTGATCGCAAAAAGAGGATATAGCCAGTTTTAATGCAAAAGGCCGACTTTACATGCGATTTTAACATACAAATAGCCCGTTTTGAACGCAAATGATCGTGCCAGTTGATAGAGCTTGTGGGACTTAACAGAAGATCGCAAAAAAAGCATATCAGCAAAAAAAGTGATATAGCCGCTTTTGAACGCAAGCTCCTCAATTGTTGCAGGCGATCGGCTGTCACCAAGTATTAGCTAAAATTTAATTAAACATTTATACATTTGGTATCACTGAGGAGAATCTGCTACATGAGAAACAGAGTTTAAGGATAGGTCTTTCAATATTTTAAAATTTATGTAAATCGTATGTGCGTATTGCATGTTTCCGGATAAAATCGACGCAAAAATTGGATTAATTTTTACATGGCGCGGTGATGAATTCTTAAAAGTTCATAAACCTGGTTTCCAATTTCCAATATTATTCCTAAACACTTTCGCATTTGCCTTTTAAAGTTAAAAGTTTTAAAATAATTTAAATTTCAAAAGTATTTTCCAATTTCTATTATGTTAAAACTTCGTACAAAGCGAACGGCTAATAACTTAGCAGTATCAAAATTTTTTATAAATCAGTTTTAATAGTTTACGAAGCTTTAATAAAATCAAATGAATATTGATGAGCGCAGAAACTTTGCTTTGAGCTGTTTTTCAATTTTGAACGCGGAAGCTGTTGGAGACAAAACTTCGTAAGTAAAATTGATTCTTACGTCGGCCTATTTACAGTGGAGCGTCGAAGAAGGGGCTAGGGGCGAGCAAAATCTCCCCCTTTCAAAATAAAAAAAGAATGATTTAACAAGTTTATTTATTTTACTCAAGTTTTCAGGAGTCTATAATGGACCCAGAATGTAGACTTTGCGGCGAAGAGGATAAAACCGCCTCCCATATCATATACAGCTGCGAAGCGCTAAACCGTAAAAGATTCAAAATCTTCGGAAACATTCGACGTGGCGATAACCTCCCGCGCGACAAACTTGGAAGAAAACTACTGGACCTCGTAGAAGGAACAAATCTTTTCTAGCAAGACTGGGGCGCACAATAAGCCAGAAGGCTTCAGTGTAAGAAGCTTGGGCCACACGTAGAACCCGACCCCCGCCTTTAACCAACCGACCAACCAACCAAGTTTCCAGGTAAATTTTAAAAAATATATAATTTCAGACAAAATCTTATAAATTTAGATCACCGGTACCGGGTAAAAGAAAACCGAGGTTTTATAGTTTTTTAGTTTGTGTTGAAATAGGTACATATCGGTGGCGTTCCAGCTTCATAATAACTTACATTCTTTATTACATAACATAAAATTCATCCTATTATAACTAAAAATAAGCTTCGGGAAAATAATATCTGACCAAAATTACTCGCAAACTTCCGGACTATCTAATGTCATTCACGTCGGGCCGCATTGGCGTTGCTATGGAAACAAGAAATGTCAATATAAAGTCAAGGTAAAATTTTTTATTTGCTACCGTGCGAGCAAAAATTATTTGCATCAAAGAGGGCCTTGCATCTAAGAACGTAATACTTAGCCGTAGAGCTTAATACCTGTTGGGTGTCAGTAACTACCTGAATTAACAATTAATCAGTTATTCCGTCATCTTTGACAGTCGTTACAAGTAATTTGATTCATCGCTAATTTTTCCAATTTCTTGAATAATTGACACAATGGGCTTTACGGAAAAGCACAAAACATTCATGGTTGAAGCGTCCTTTCGAAACGGGGTTAGAGTAAATGGTGAGTGGCAATACAATACGGGTTTGTGCATGGACGATTTTCACGAACATTTTCCAAAAACATGGCTTTTATTGCTGGGGATTTTTATCATTGAAAAGAACCGTGGCTGTGTTTAGGGAAACAGGTTCTATACAACACAAAAAGAAGCAGGAAGACCATCTGTAAGAAGAAAAGAACTTGTTGCAAACGTTCGTGAAATAATGCAAAATACGACAGATTGATCAGTTTTCGATCAGACATTGAATTCCCACCTAGATCACCTTGTTTAACGGTTATGGATTACTTCGTTTTTCCTCATTTAAAGAACACTATTTTTAAAACACCAGTTGCAAATTTAGAACAATTACAAGAAAGGATTATCCAAGAATGTGGTAACATTTCTCCAAAGATGCTGGTCAACACTTTCGAAAATATGAAGAGACGTGTGAATTTATGCTTGGAGCATGGCGGTGGCCAATTTCAGCAATTTATGTAAATATTTTTCTTTTCTTTTTTTCTTACTTTGTTAATTTTGTAAACAACAAAAATAAATTTGTATTTGTCTACTTATTTTATTACTCATTAGTTTGGCATATCATGTCATAATATGAATTTGACAACATTTTAACCTAGATTTGGTTAGATATATCGGCCCCATATTATTGTGATCTAAACCAAGCCCTACGTTTTTTAATCCAAGCCATCTTTGATGCAAATAATTTTTGCTCGCACGGTACTTTACACAAATCGTTTATAGCACGTCACATATAATAATATATAAGTTAATATAATTCGAATATATAAATAACAATAAATTGTTGTATAAAAACAATTATGCACAAACAAGTAAAATAAAATAAAAATTAGGAGAAACAACAAACTGGCAATGATTACCAGGAGGCCAACAGGTACTGGGGGGTACAGGTATCTGATACTATAATAAATAATTTAGGAGTATTCTATTACCAACATAACATTTAGGCATGAAATTTGTATATAGCACATTTTCTTTTTAATACCTATATATTATTTAAAATGCAAATTAATAAAAATAGTGTAAAGTACACATGTTTTATAAGGCTGTTAGCGCACTTGTCCAGTTAGAAAAATCACCGCGAGTGGCTCTTTTTCTAACATGGACGTAAGCTACATATAAACTGTGAGCTGTATAAAACGTGTACTTTAAAATACTATTTTCCACCCGCGCGTCCGACTTTTTTCAAAATAATTATCTGAAGATTGCCTACTATGATCACTTACTCTCCACATAAAAGAAAAGTAATTTGGCGCATTCCAAATCATTGCGCCTTTAAGGACACGCCACTGCATTTTAAGCAAATTTCCTTACAAATTATACAGAGCGTTTCAAAAACTGAAATACTGTCTAAGCGGTTTTCATTAAAAACCCGTGGCTTACGTATAACTTTTCTAATTTTTATCGTAAAAGCCGGTGTATAATGCAAATAACCAGTTAGTATGTACCTACATCTTAATATAATTAAAAATAAATTTGATGGAAGCCTTGCACAAAGTTATACAGTTAAAGTGTGCAAATTCAAGCGTCCTTAGGTAAACTTGTTATTTCAATTTTTATAATAGACTGCAGAGTTTGTGTGCGTTTAAATTAAAAATTTTATTAGGAGCAAACACTAGTGACGCCTTCGCCATTTCGTTTTTTCATTAATATTTCGTTACTTCTTTGTTTTATTGAAATCCAGGCCAAATCCCTCTCTATGGAGCACAATTACATACAATTTTATTAAAAGAAAATATTGTAGCATATCGGACAAGAGTGTAACTATTTTTTATGTTGGAATAAACAAGGATCCAAGTTTAATGGATACCCTGGGGCGGGTAGACCGTGGTCTGTGTATTCCAATATAAAAAATAGTTACACACTTGTCCGATATGCCACAATATTCTCTTTTAATTATTTTCGCGGACACTATATCATCTTCTAAACATTTGTATGGCTCAAAACTTAAACGGATTGCGCGCATTCTAGTGGGTTCCAGCGTTGATCTGTTTTCTGGTCTGCAAAATGGCAGATGTTTTCGGTGAAAACGCAAATAGCGTTCCCTGTACTGGATTGTGATGCACTTTGTGGTTTACTTAGTTGTCTACCTTTCGATTATTAAAAGTGTGACTGCCTTTTATATTGGAGTTAATTCCGCTGGGATGGCGCTACGGTGTGTTGATGACCGCTTTGATTTTGCAAAAGGCTTTTAGTACATTTTTCCGTCGTTCTTGAAATTGCTTGGGTTATGGCTGCCCGTAGAGTCCTAACAAGGACGAAACGGCCGTCGTGGTCTACCCGCCCCAGGGTATCCATTAAACTTGGATCCCTGTTTATTTCAATATAAAAAATAGTTACACACTTGTCCGATATGCCCACAATATTTTCTTTTAATTGATAAAAAGAATAATTTAACAAAAATAATTAACGAAGTTGTTCATTTTGGAAATTGCGTAGATATTTTTTAAATTGCAATTTAAATTTGTTACTGTCAAGGAAAACCATTTCATTAGGTAAGGAGTTAATAAAATTTTACAAAGTTGTACGTAAATGATCTCTGAAACATGGCACTCTGATGCTGAGTCAACCTATTAGGAAACCTGATGTCACGGGAATGTATATTTTCACGAAATACAAACCTACTGTTAAAAGTCATAGGCAGAGCCGGATTATTTAGAGTTTTAACCAGAAAATTCCCCAAATGTAAAGTTCTACGGTCTACGGTTGTTCATTACTAGTTACTTGAGATTTTTAAACGTATGAGAAATATCATCAAATTTTCGAAGTCCAAAAATAAGGCATGTATTCTGTACAATTTGTATCCTATTCATATCTGCTACATCAAGGCAAGGCCCATAAAATGAAATCACAGTAGTTAAAGCTGGACAAAACGAGACTCTCACAGAGCATTTTACACAATTTAAAATTTAGGATATGCCAGTTGTTGTATCTCTCTTAAAGACATATGACTTCTGAATTACTTTTTTGACATACTCCCTAAACCTTAGTTCAGTATCCAGGATTATACCCAGACTCTTAGCTGTTTCAACTACGGGGAGCCTAACACCATCAATAACTATGGTGGTATTATCATTCAAAAAGCCAATTTTATTCTTATTCTCAAAAAGCATTAAAGATTACTTCAATGGATTCAAGCTTATGTTGTGATCTAGAGAATGTTGATTTAACATGCTTAAATCTATGTTAAGTATATAGTCTTGGCAGTCGAAATTAAGGTAAATTTGTGTATCATCTGCATATGCCTGAACCCTACAGTGCTTTAAATATTTTAAAATATCTGAGGTATAGATAATAAGGAGAAGGATTATAGAGAATATTAGGAATTACTGTTTGAATAATCAACTCCAAGTTTCAATAAATTCTTATGAGTTTATGAGCAGGCAGCACGGAAAGGGAGCCGTGGCCCAATAATGTCACCCAATGAGTCCCCACTGTATAAACAAGAAAAAAAACTAATTTTAAGATTGGGGGACAGGATATTTAATTAGCTGGGTAATTTTCATTAACAAGAAGACAAACATGCGATTAAAAATTCGTCCACGTACAGAAAATTCGAAAGCGGGTCGATGTTTTACTCAAGTCAGCAAAAAACGGGCCGGGAAAAGACAACCGGCTTCTTTGTTATGCATGACTTGTGCCTCTCTCAGAATATAATTGAGTCCCGCCGAGAATCTCAATATTAAACCAAATAAATTTTTGTTTCCACTTTAAAGTTGCTTAAACTTTATTTTATTGCGACGATTTTTAGATTTTATACAGATAGTTTGGTCATCTACCATTTGATTGTGGCAAAGGTATAATATAATGTCGTACCAGATTTTTATTATTTTAATCAGTGTTTCACTGTCGTTTCGCTTTTTCTCGTCTCGACTTGTTCACGCGAGACGAGACGAGAGTGGTCCGGTCTCCTGCGAGACAAGACAAGAGATTTGTCTGCGAGAACATCGTAAGACGAGAGAAAAATATGCGCCGAGAACGAGAAATCTCGCAGAATCTTATGATTTTGATTAGGAGTTAAGATAAACTTTAAAAATAATCCCGTTAGTATCACTCGATAAAAAGTTATCTTTATATCGAAAACACAATAGAAAAAAGAACCAAAAAGAATGATACAGACTATTTAGATGGTTCTAGATGGTTTCATAAATCATAACTAGCCGAAAATTTAAAGGTAGATAAAGTTTCTTTCCTTGTTTTAACGCGTTGTGGTAATTTGATTTGCACTCTGGTACACTGTGGGTTTTGTTTTCGTCATAATTATTTTAAAATAGTGCCGTTGTCAATCAAAACAATCTAGCTTTATTTTCCTATTCACATACATTATTATCACATACTACAATATTGTACCATCGATATTCGATATTGTTTTTTGCTATTTAGACCAGGGTCGATAATTTTTGAAACCAAAAAAAATAATAGTAGGATGAAACCCATTGGAAAAGGAAGAGAATATAACAAAAATTAAAGGAAAAATAAATTACGGGCGATCCGAGGTCGGGAAGGGGGGAAGAGGGGGGGGGGGGGTTTAAAGGTAGAAAACGATTTATCTCGATTTCCGGTAAAACTACAAGACCTGTGGAAAAACGTTAAATCGCAAAGTTGTAGGCAATAAAAAGATCTACAACTTTTGTATATACACTTTTTTCACATAACCTCAAAATTTATGTGAAAAATTCAAATAACCAAGTTTTTGGTTTTTTATTTTTATCTTTTACAAAAAATTTTTTTTATCCACGAAATTTGGTGAAAACTTACCTTTTTTTGTCCTAAACACACTGTAATTTTTTTGATTTAAAATATTTATTTTTTAACCTTATTTTGAATTAATATCGAAAAAAGTCGGTGGGCTTTTTGTTCGTTAAAATCTCTACTTTCTGATGGTGTTAAAAAATATATACATTACTATGGTAAATGTTCTCAAAAAAATGCAAAGAAATGAAGAAAACTCGAATCAGAAATTTTTTTTTAGATCAATATGTACAATTTTGAGCTATTTATTAAAATTTATACTTTTTTTTATCAATGTAACATGGAATCTTACGTTTTTCGAGTAATTAAAGTATACATTTTAATAAATAGCTCAAAATTGTACATATTGATCTAAAAAAAAAAATTCTGATTCGAGTTTTTTTCGTTTCTTTGCATTTTTTTGAGAACATTTACCATAGTAATGTATATTTTTTTTAACACCATCAGAAAGTAGAGATTTCAACGAACAAAAAGCCTACCGAGTTTTTTAAAAAAGCAGATATTTTGACGTGATAATTTTCGATTGAAAATTAGGGCGTTTTTTCGATATTAAGTCAAAATAAGGTTAAAAAATAAATATTTTAAATCAAAAAAATTAGTGTGTTTAGGACATAAAAAGGTAAGTTTTCACCAAATTTCGTGGATAAAAAAAAATTTTGTAAAAGATAAAAATAAAAAACAAAAAACTTGGTTATTTGAATTTTTCACATACATTTTGAGGTTATATGAAAAAAGTGTAAAAAAAAAAGTTGTAGACCTTTTTATTACCTACAACTTTGCGATTTAACGTTTTTCCATAGGACTTGCAGTTTTACCGGAAATCGAGATAAATAGTTTTCTACCCTTAAACCCCCCCCCCCCCCCCCCCCCGTCCCCCCCCCCCGACCTCGGATCGCCCGTAATTTATTTTTCCTTTTATTTTTGTTCTATTCTCTTCCTTTTCCAATGGGTTTCATCCTACTATTATTTTGTTTCACTTTTTACCATTTTCAAAGGCTTCAGCACTGGTCTAATTAGGTTATTACAGACAGAGGGCTTTAATCATCAGTACCCCACAAAACACTTTCGGCAATGTAATTTTATTGTGACATGACAATTTTATCCTTATAATGTCTTACTGACATAAACTTGAAAAGTTTTATAAAAAAATTTAAATAATCTTCGACACCTTCTTTTCATGAAGGTTCTTTCTTCTTCCCCAGTTTATTTGGTTGACCCCCTTTAATAACTTTTTTAACATACTTAGTATGGTTTAACCTTTATTAATTTTTTTTTATTATGTCCCTTCTACACATTAATTTTTTAATTCCATAAAAGCTCCATTACGGTTCTACACCACTTTCTCCTCTGCTAAAACCATCAGCACTAAATAAATGATGATGAACGTTTCTACGTTCGAAACATGTAGAGACCTCTAGAGAATTGTTATTCTACTAAATTTTGTGGAGGAAGATTTTAAGTTTTTTCTTTCTTTCCCATACAGATATATTATTATATAAACTACTTTACCTCCAATGCTAGCATTATAGGCTACTCCTATACCGCAAAACTGGTTGAAGGCCACCCCTGCTACTTCTCCTGCACATCTCGTTCCGTGCTTGTTGTCTCCGTTATCCTGGGGCATGGGATCGTCGTCGTTGCCGTTGATATCGGTACTTGCCAACGAATCCTGAAAAACGATAAAATAAATTATTCGTTGGCCGTGATACGTAATTAAAAGTGGTATGCGATTGCATATTTCTAAATTGGGTTCCGAGTAAGGTTCAGAGAGTTGGTGCATGCCTTAAAACTAAAAATACATATTTCATATTTCACCTTCTTTTTTTTTTTTTTTTTTTTTTTTTTTACGTCGGCCCATTTCCGCAACGAGGCCAATCACCGACGCCAGGGAATTTGTCACACACTATCTGGTAATTTTGCCGAATCCCTCTTTGTCGAGGGTAGGGTTTTTTAACGTGCCAACATCCATGACACGGGACCCACAGTTTAACGTCTCTTCCGAAAGACGGCGCAGCTCTTAAACCAAATTCCAAATTTAACATCGACGTTGCCGGCATCGGGGATCAAACCCGGGACCTCGATCTGTGAGGCCGCTGCCCTGACCACTAGACCACAACGCCGCCTGCCGCTAATAATAGTAAGGGAGCAAATGCCATTTTTTCGAAATGGCCTTAAGAGTAAAGTACCTTACCTAATTAGTACAGATACAACAATATTTTATATGGAATGTTTTTGCAAATAAATGTGCCTCAATTTTTTATTTTTTTTCTTAATATCGTTTTTCCGCTAAACGGTACGCCTCTGTTCGATTTTTTATTTACGCGATTTTAATATATTAATCACATATCTTAATCATGTGTTTATTATAAAAATGTATTAAGTAGTTGCAAACCTTTTAAAACTTTTCAATGATACGGGTGGGTTTAGATATTAGCGTGTTGCACGCATATTTAAACACATATTAGCCAGCTTGGGTTATAATAAAAATTATAACAGAATCTAACTCTATTTATACGAGTGGAAATAACTAATAATTTATTTGTCATTTTCACCTAGTACGGTCAAGTCCAGTCTTAGAGCAATTTAGAAAAAATGGCATTTGCCCCCTTACTATTAGCCGCAGGTGAAATATAAAATATGCGTTTATAATTTTACGGCATGGCATGCACCAAATTTTATCAAGAATAAAATTTTCTGAGAAATTGGTAATAAAAATCTTTCCCATATGTTGCATATTTTTTTGGACACACTGTATATGCGTATCGTGATAATGAATAAAGGGTACAGATAACCAAATGGAAATGGTTTTTGTACAAACACAACTTGGGATGTTTAAAATAAGCCACTACACTTACCCTCCTATTCACTAACTTAACTAACGACATCGTTATCTATCGTTACTGCACAAGACAAATAAGGATACATTTAAAAAAAGGTATTTTGTAAAATTTGGACGGTTGTTAATAAACGACAAGTCGGTAAAATGTAGTCCTCGATTAACAACAACCCAAAAGCAGTCGTTAAGAGTCGTTAAAACATAACCTTCGCGTTTTTGGTATTATTTTTACTTTTTTTGGGTTTGTTCGGCGATAATTATGAAAATTGGAAACACCACTTCTAGTTAACCTAGATCAGTTAAAATAAAGGTATGCACCAGCAGAACTTCGCACTTTTTTCAATTTTTAGCCAAAATATGAAATAAAAACATATTTTTAATTAATTTCCTTAAAAAATAATATTGTAACCTTTGCCCATTTTTGCAGTATTTTTTGATATTACGTTATGTATGCGAAGTCTTAAGTACACACATATTTACAAACAAATTTTACTTTTTTCTTTAATAATATGTACATACATTATTGTACGTACATCATTAGGTTTTTGAGTTATAAAATGCAAAAATAAAATAGTACATTATGTATATTAACGTACACGTTTTATAAAGCATCATTTTATAGCACGCGTCCATGTTAAAAAACGAGCCACTTGGGGCGAGTTTTATAACGGGACAAGTGCTTAAAACTGCTTTATATAACACGTACGTTATACTATTTTTTCTAATTTGTAGTTTTTTCAATAAAAAACACTAAATCCTTAAAATTTTGTAAATTTTTATGTCTGAATTTTATGATGGTAATACTATTTTTGATCATAGTAGCCTCTGGACAACAAAAATTATTTTGCGAACTGTCATTTTTTGATTTATTGACCCATTTTCACCACGAGATTCTAAAGTTATTTTAGCGATGTGAGATTTGAAATTGGACGGAATACGTTGTGTGATCCTTGTACATTCGGTACATAAACAGAGCGTTTGGAAATTCGGGCGATTTTGCTATTTTTTTTCCAATTTCAAAAGACGTGATTTTACGTCACGGCATTAGTATAGAGAAGATGAAAAATTCAAATAAAGTTGAAGTTAAAATCGACATTGGAAGGTGAGTAGATTGAATTTTGGATAGGATTTGGCAGAAAATGATAG
Source organism: Polydrusus pterygomalis (assembly GCA_963969555.1). Taxonomy (NCBI): domain Eukaryota; kingdom Metazoa; phylum Arthropoda; class Insecta; order Coleoptera; family Curculionidae; genus Polydrusus; species Polydrusus pterygomalis. The sequence goes on along the minus strand of OZ018378.1, from coordinate 21,628,000 downwards.
CTTGAAGCATCTACAAAAGATTGAATTATACATTTATGCAACCAACATACATGACTGTTATCCACACAGAATAAAAAAGTAGGTTATCAAGCTATTTTTCCTCTGCGAAAAATGGGTTTTTTCGTAAATCACAAAGGCCGCGCAAGTCAACGAAATTTAAATGTTACCAACATCAAACAAAGAAAAAACGCATATCGAAATAGCTTCATTACGATACGCAAATGCGTATCGTAATAGATTTGTTATGATACAAAATTAGAAAAATATATTTATGATCAGTGGCGTATTTAGAATATTGCCACGGGGGGGGGGGGTCTATACCTTTCGTTTTTTCTTTCTTTCTTTAAAAAAGCGCCGAAGGCGAAACATTTTTTGGTGCCACGCCCTATTTTGAACTATCAAAATTTATAATTTTTATGTTTTGATAGCTGAACCCAAAAAAGGAAGAAATTAATAAATTTTTTTAAATATAAACGCAATAATGGGAATATATACTTTTTTAAATATTTATGTTTAAAAATATATATTCTACATAATATGACCGATTCCGAAAATGATTGGTTTTCAAGTTATTTTTGCCATTTTTTTTGCCAAGTTTGGCCATGTTGTTTTGTTATCTGTGACACAGTTACTTAATTATTTGTAAAAACAAAGTATTGCTAATAGTTCTAGTTTGCAAAAAAATTACAAAACTAAGTGAACATCATTTAAATTTTTTAAAATTAAATAAATTAGACACGCAGGTAAAAAACAAGAAAAAAATTGAAATAACTCGAAAACCAAGCATTTTCGGAATAGGTCATAATAATTTTATTTAATAATAATAATAATAAAAATAATAAAGGTCTTTATTCAAAAATTGTAAAATAGAAAATTATTACATTTTGTTATCGGGCGAGGTTCAGTTCACCCTGTCTACATTAAATGCAACAAGGCATCTGATCTGTTCTGAGTTTTTTTTAATGTTGAGCCCACGGGGGGGGGGGGGGGTCCAGACCCCTCGGACCCCCCCCCCCCTAAATACGCCACTGTTTATGATTGTTATTATTTTGTTTGCACCGCATAGCGGGGGTCAAGGATTTTTTGCCTAAGGACGGCTAAAGCTCTTGGTACGTCCCTGAGTAGGAATAGCAAAATTTGTACATTTTGATTATAATATAAACGTATGTCTTGCATTATTATTTGTGTACTATGATTTCACAAACAAAATGACAAATGAAATCTCTTATAACATCTAATGCATTGTTGTATTGAAAAAATGGCTTCAAAAATGGGACTGCGGTCTGTTGTTCATAAAGTTTGTGCTAAACCGAAATCCCATTTCCAAACTAGATTATTATTGATTTGATGAGCTTTTTTAAAAATAACCTCAAAATCACAATAATTTGACATAATAGTTCAGTCGCAATAAACAAAAGTACCGTGCGAGCAAAAATTATTTGCATCGAAGAGGGCTTGGATTAAAAAAGTAGGGCTTGGTTTAGATCACAATGATATGGGGACGATATATCTAACCAAATCTAGGTTAAAATTTTGTCAAATTCATATTATGACATGATAATATGCCAAACTAATGAGTAATAAAATAAGTAGACAAATACAAATTTATTTTTGTTGTTGTCTACAAAATTAACAAAGTAAGAATATACAGAAAGAAAAAGAAAAATAATTACATAAATTGTCGAAATTGGCCACCGCCATGCTCCAAGCATAAATTCACACGTCTCTTCATATTTTCGAAAGTGTTGACCAGCCTCTCTGGAGAAATGTAACCACATTCTTGGACAATCCTTTCTTGTAATTGTTCTAAATTTGCAACTGGTGTTTTAAAAATAGTGTTCTTTAAATGAGGAAAAACGAAGAAATCCATAACCGTTAAACAAGGTCATCTACGTGAAAATTCAATGTCTGATCGAAAACTGATCAATCTGTCGTCGAAAAATAACATAACCGGAGAGGTGGAACCAGGCTTCATCCAAAAAAAATTTCAGGTCTAATAAATCATTTCTTTCCAATAAGTTTTGGGAAAACCATTGAGAGTAATTCCTGCGTCTTTCAAAATCTGCGGCTTGTATTTTTTGGAATACTTGCACTTTATAAGGAAATAATTCAGCTGCTTCTTAAGAATAGTCCTGCATGTTTCATAAGATCTTCCCACTTCTTGGGACAGGCGTCTTATACAATTTGTTGGCGTATTTTGCATTATTTCACGAACGTTTGCAACAAGTTCTTCTGTTCGTACAGATGGTCTTCCTGCTCCTTTTTTGTGTTGTATAAAACCTGTTTCCCTAAACACAGCCACGGTTCTTTTCAGACAATGATAAAAATCCCCAGCAATAAAAGCAACGTTAGAAAAATGTTCGTGAAAATCGTCCATGCACAAACCCGGATTGTATTGCCCCATTGTGTGAATTGTTCAAGAAATTGGAAAAATTAGCGATGAATCAAATTACTTGTAACGACTGTCAAAGATGACGGAATAACTGATTGATTGTTAATTCAGGTAGTTACTGACACCCAACAGGTATTAAGCTCTACGGCTAAGCATTACGTCCTTAGATGCAAGGCCCTCTTTGATGCAAATAATTTTTGCTCGCATGGTAGAAGTATCTTTCACTTTTCCTGAAAGGAAAATTGACTGATCTCCGTTCTTTCCTCAAACACGAGTTTTCACGTTTATTTTCGCGAAAGCAGTAAAAATGATTTAGTGCGACTAAACAGTGGAAACCCGCCTTAAAATATTATTTGTTTTTATTTTTATGCCGGAAATAATTTAATCTGCCCCCATATACATCTGCGGTATTATTATTAGGTATACTAATAATAATAATTAGATGATATATATAAAATTTGGGAAAATAATTAATTAAACATGCATGCAGCCCGATATTTCATTTCGTATTTTATATAATTAATTATTTTATAATAAATAATTTATCCTCCTTTGCAAACAATGCCTCCGGAGCGCGGTGGCCAAATTGATTTGTTCAGATCTGTTCAATTTAATAAGTTACATAAATTACCGATATGTTTTTATGTAATAATTTATTTTTGATAATGGTATAATAATTAAATTATTTTGCATTAATATCCGGGTATTTTTCCTGGAGAGTTTTAGACAGTAGGTAATAGGCACAGGCCTATAAAAAAAGTAGAATGCTTATTTCCCTTAATAGCAGTAACCCCCTTTACCACAATGAAAATTGCCGAACGTTTTGCTGGTCAAACGAAAAGAAAAAATAAAAATTGATATTTAGAAAATAAATTCTACTTTAAATACCCCATCCAGAAAAGTAAATGACGATCAAAAATATTCCCAAAATTTTTTTTAGAATTTTTTTTTAATTTTAGTAATTTTGTAATATCTTAAACAATTCTTTATTGGTCAAAAGCCATTTCTAAAAAAAATTTTGGGAATATTTTCGATCGTCATTTACTTTTCTGGATGGGGTATTTAAAGTAGAATTTATTTTCTAAATACCAATTTTTATTTTTTCTTTTCGTTTGACCAGCAAAACGTTCGGCAATTTTCATTGTGGTAAAGGGGTTACTTCCTCTTAAGGCCTGTGGTATTATAATATTATCTGTAGGAAAGGCTGTCTTGTCGGGGAATACATTTTTTCCCTAGAAAAAAGTTGGCAGCCATTGAAAATTATATTAACGCCAACCAAAAACACGAATCTCGCCGAACTACGGCGAGTCAATCAAGCGTATTATTCTTTTTTTATGGAGTTTGAATGATTCGATCCGTGATTAAGGTATTGCCCCCTGTGAGTGGGTTTCCTGTACACTAAAGTTTTTATGTTTTCAGCACTTCGTTTGACGAGAACATCGAGAAAAGTTAGAGTGGAATATTTTTCTGTTTCCATGGTAAATTTAATGGATTGTCATATACTATTAATATGTTCCAAAAACCGTATCACCTCTTCGCTGCTGTCTGTTCAGATAATAAAGGTATCATCAACATATCTAAGCCAAAGTTTAGGTTTCATCTTGGCAGTGTTAATAGCGTGTGACTCAGACCATTTCATGTACAGGTTAGCCACAACCGGAGAGAGAGAGAGAGAGAGATGAACCCATTGGAAACTCTTTATCACAGAGCATCTAACGTTTGCAACAATCCGGAAGACCTTAATATTGAAATTTCAAATATCAAAAAAGACTTTAAACAGAATGGTTACCCTGAAACCCTTGTAACTAATACCATCTCAGAGCTTAAAACTCGCGAAGTAAAAACTAATACAGAAACGAAAGAGTAGCAAGCATTTCTTACAATACCTTATGTTAAGGGGATTTCTGAATGTATTAAAAGGATAACCAAACTATATAATATCAAAACAGAACTCAAATACGGAAATACGCTTAGCTTTCTTACAAAAGTAAAATCCCCCCATAATGAATACACAAAAAATTGTATCTATCAAATCCCTAGCGAGTGTGGCGAATCGTACTATGGAGAAACATAAAGACTTCTTCCCATACGAGTTAAAGAACATCTGAAACATACTCAAAGGGGTGAAACTTCAAGATCAGGTATAGCGAAACATGTATGGATCAACCAACATAATATATAGTGGTCATAAGCCAAGGTTTTGGACACGGAACAGCACTGGATAAAACGAAAATTCAAAGAAGCAGGTTTCATGAATCAAAATACCCATATATTTAGTAAACCAAGTATAGATATCCCCAATATCTGGAGGCCTCTTCTTGTCCTAAACCAACAGTTCAAATTTCACACACCAATAAGCACGTAGGTGGAGTCATCAAGCTTCATTGCACATGGATAGTATTTAAGAAAGTAGCCTTAGAATTAGTGGTGGGCAAGACGGATCTATTTTGGGATTCGGGTCACCAAATCCCAATCAGCACAAAGATTCGACTCAATGAGCCGGATCCCGGGTCTTGTCCCAAAAATCATAAAGAAAATCTTATCGGTTCTCGGCTCGGTTATTCTGAGTCACGATCCGTGTCATTGAACATTATTTTAAACGATCTTACGCGGTAGCGCCATTTAACATTATTCAAAAAATAAGAACCCCCCAGTGATTACAGAAATGGACAAACATTTAAATGAACCGCTTATTAAAAGATACGAAGATTCTTTAATATGGTGGTTTCATAGAAAAAACTTACATTCCAGACTCTATGAAATCATCAAGAAATAAGTGACGCAACCCACAATACAATAAACACAACAGTAATAAATCGCCACGCTTTGTTTTCTTTTCCAACGCTGCGACCCGCATGTCAGGCATCGGAACGACTTTAAAAAATCTTTTAACGGATCCGAGAGCCACGAGCCACTCTCCATCGCATCGCAGCTCGTAGCGCCGCGCGCCGTAGCAGTGAATTCGTGGTGAATTCTACCCCTACGCCGAACGTGAACCTAGCGGTCGACAATCAAATCAAATAGATCCGTCAGATCCGTGATCCGTCTATTTTATTTTGAGAGTCGGATCAGTATAAATCTTTCTTAAGATCCGACTCACCGATCCGGCTCAGATCCGATCCGCCCATCGCTGCTTAGAATTATAATTTAGTTTACATTTGAAAGCGGTTAGAGATAGAGCACAACAAAATTTATTAATGTTTTCGCACTTAACACCAATTAGAAATAATATATTGTGCCCCTCTACTTTATAATCGACAGAATGGAAGAGCGGCGCGGCGTTGTCATACATCATGAGCACCAAACATCAAATAGCTGATTACATTTAAAATAGAAAGGTAATTCTGATGAACATGTATTAAGATTTAAAGCAAGGATAACATAAATGTAGCAACACGGCGCTAGAGCCGCGAATAGCCCTAAAAACGTATTAACGGGGTTTTAGCACTTTTTCAATTAGTCGACTTTTTATGGAATTTTTTCCTTCAAACGAGTAAAAGAGTGTAAGTACTGTTTTCTGTAATAAAGGTTTAATTTGTTGTTTGTTTATTGTTGTATTATATTGGTAAAAAAAGTAAATACTCTGCTTTTAGAATTATAATAAATATAGTTTAAAAAAACTATATTTATTTTTCAGTTTTTAGTTTGAGTTATTGTTAAGAAAAACATGTTTTTTCTTGAGTAGATTGTGCTAGATTAGTAGATTATTGTATTGTCAGCGGTTCTTGATAATTCTACAAAATTTAAAATAAATCTGACCGTTTAAAGTGGGTCAAAATCGGGTTCAAAGAAGTCGGTTACATACAAACCCGACCAAATGACAAAAAAAAAAAAAATTGATGGGTGGAATTTTTTTTTTTAATTTTTCTCTATTCTTAGCGACAATATCTACACGACCCCACGTTTGTTTCATTACTATCGGTTATTGTAATAATTCTGACATATTGACAGGTGTCAAATTTTGACAAGAGAATTTTTTGCGTATTTTTCTCAACTTTCCACCGTCAATATACATACAACGTTATAGTTTTTTCATTAAGGTGGGAGTATCAACATGCTTGCCAACCTATAACCTATTTCGCGTATATTTATTTAATTTTTCTAGCTTTTACACAAAATTTAAATAAAATCATTATCGTCTTCATATTTTATAGGTAATAATTGACATATTAAATAAATATTAAGGAATTTCATTAAATATTTTAGGAGAATTGTATAGCGAAAAATATCGGGTAAGATTTTTTTTAACATTATTATGTCATTTTCCTTTCACTATACAATTCTTCCAAAATTAGCAATGAAATAAAAATATATTTTTGTAATGTCAGATATTACCTAAATATTGTACCGACGATATTGATTTTATTTAAATGTTAGTTAATCAAATAATAAACTAAAAAAAGCAACGCGAAATAGGCTATAGGTTGGCAATATATGAAATGACGTTGAGAATTCCACCTTAATATCATTTTTTTTAAACGATTTGACATATTGACAGCTATCAAATTTTGACAGGAGAAATTTTTGCTTATTTTTCCCGCGTATTCTCCGCATCGAATACTATACGATACGAATTTGTTTCGTCAAAATCGCTTTTTCGTTTTATACCTGACAGCTGTCAAAATTTGACAGGAGAATTTTTGCGTATTTTTTTCAACTTTCTACCGTCAATATACATACGACCTTATAGTTTTTTCATTAATATCATTTTTTTAAACAATTTGACATATTGACAGCTGTAAAATTTTGACAGAAGAATTTTTTGCTTATTTTTTCCCAAAGTCTCCGCATCGAATACTATACGACTCCATAATTTGTTTCGTCAAAATCGCTTCTCAGTTTTATACTTGACAGCTGTCAAAATTTGACAGGATAATTTTTTGCGTGTAGATTATTGTATTTATAAGTCTAGAAAATTTAAATTAAATCTAACCGTTTAAAGTGGGTCAAAATCGGGTTCAAAGAAGTCGATTACGGACAAACAAAAAAACAAACATACAGGTGAAGCTAATCAAAGCGTGTTAAAAATAAACCTCACTGGAACCGTTTTCCTGATGTCGCACAATCCGCTCTCTATATGGAAATATTGGACTGATAGTGAGGGATAACCAGCAATGCCACGATCAACTTGCTCAGTCGTCAATGGTCAATGTAAAATAACCCTGTCATTTAGTATACCTATTACATAAAATATGCAATAAGTAGGAATTCCTCTCAACCTCAATCGCTTTGTTCGGTCTCATCTGCTGCACCACGATGCAACCCAGCTCGCCAATCAAATCCATTATAATCCCAATTAAACTTAGTCCGTGGCAATTACGGAAACTTGAAACAACCACGGCAGCATTGCCATTTTAATTAGTTTTAGACTGATACCAAAGTGTAACTATCCTATATCGCTTAAACTGTTTATTTTCGAACTAAATATGAGAAACTCGGTTTCCAATTGGCCCTTCGGGGTATCAACGGTTCAACGGAAAACTGTGCTTTATCTTACGTGTGTATTTATTTATTGTGTTATGTCTAATAGGGTTTCTTCGGTAGTTATACAAGCTAAAATTTGTTACTATCTACAGTGTCACCAGTAAAGTCCGCATCATATGGGATTTTTTTTTATTAACATCTTTATTTGAAATTTGACTTTGGCATCAAGCTCTGCTTCGATCGAGATGAAAATTAAGCAAAAAATAGTAGTCACGTGATTCGCATTATCTGTCAAATTTTAATTTTTTCAAAAAAATAATTTAAAAGTGGGGTTATTTTTGAAAATATCGAAAAAAGTTATTAGAAAATTTTTTTTTAAATGCAGTTTTTAGCCCACATGCAAAATTTCAGCCGCATAAGATAATTTTCATTTTTTACATATATTTTATAAATTGCACCACTTTTGCAAAATAAGACTCAATGCAACTTTCATAAAACTTCTTAGTTTTGACAATGCTTTATTTCAGATACATTTTCTTTAAACTAGCGTCATATTAAATGTGTGTTTTTCTACAAAATCAAAATTGGGCTATTAAAATTTGGTCGCATGTGATGCAAAGTTTATTTGTTTTTGACCCTGTATAAGGTAACTTCATAAAATAAGTATTTTTGAAAACGTAGTTTGTGGTTGAAAGTAATACACGTTAACGTTATTATGACATAGCTTAATAATAAATTATAATATAAGGGTTTTAAATTAAATCGTTGAAAATAGATAATCTTTACGTTGTTAAACTAAAATTTATTTTCCACTTAAAAAACACTTTACTGAAGACACTGTGTTCTTTTTGTCTTGATATTAAGGTGTATTACTTTCAGACACAAACTACCTTCTCAAAAATACTTATTTTATGGAGTTACCTTATACAGGGTCAAAAACAAATAAACTTTGCATCACATATGACCAAATTTTAATAGCCCAATTTTGATTTTGTAGAAAAACACACATTTAATATGGCGCTACTTTAAAGAAAATGTATCTGAAATTAAGCATTGTCAAAACTAAGAAGTTTTATGTAAGTTGCGTTGAGTCTTATTTTGCAAAAGTGGTGCAATTTACAAAATATAGGTAAAAAATGAAAATTATTTTATGCGGCTGAAATTTTGCATGTTGGCTAGAAACTTCATTTAGAAAAACTTTTTCCAATAACTTTTTTTGATATTTTCAGAAATAACCCCACTTTTGAATTATTTTATTGAAAAAATTAAAATTTGACATATAATGCGAATCACGTGACTACTATTTTTTTGCTTAATTTTCATCTCGATCGAAGCAGAGCTTGATGCCAAAGTTAAATTTCGAATAAAGCTATTAATAAAAATAAATCCCATATGATGCGGACTTTACTGGTGACACTGTATAGTAAAATTAATTAATACAGCTGTAACACTGAGCGCCTACGTGGGAAAATAGAAACTTGCGTCGTTATCACGGTGACGAATAACAATAAGTTTAGAGTGAAAGTTGCGTCCTATAAACGGCAACACAACTGGAGAAGACACAGGACGTTGGTATGGCATTACAAGGGTTAGATGAAACTCATTGCTGTGTTTAAAAACACATACATAATATGGACCGACTGGGCTGCAGCGTCAACCGCCGACTTAGCACGAAGCGCTGTGTGTGTAGATCATGCTCTATCACAGCTATACAGGGACGGCAAACGATGCGTCTCGGAGCTGCTCCACCGAAAAATATACCGCACTAGCAAGCAGGAAGGTACAGGGTAGCTTTTAATGTAAAGAAATGAATACAAAATGGACTTGGCGCGAGTTCAAAAGAGATCGATTTGTAAAAAGGGTATACGTGAAGTTTTAATAAAACGACTAAAATGTCACAGACAAACTTTTATTAGCACACTTGCAATATACATAACTAGAAGATAGGATTCATTACATCATAAACACACACCAACAATGTTCACATAATAACAGTGCTGATTACCACTGAGTGTTAGGAAAAAAAACGTTTTATTAGTCAGGTATCCGATACACCGTGCGAGCAAAAATTATTTGCATCAAAAAGCGCCTTGCATGTAAGGACGTAATGCTTAGCCGTAGAGCTTAATACCTGTTGGGTGTCAGTAACTACCTGAATTAACAATCAATCAGTTATTTCGACATCTTTGACAGTCGTTACAAGTAATTTGATTCATCGCTAATTTTTCCAATTTCTTGAACAATTCACACAATGGGCTTTACGGAACAGCACAAAACAGTTATGGTTGAAGCGTATTTTCGAAACGGGGTTAGAGTAAATGGTGAGTGGCAATACAATCCGGGTTTGTGCATGGACGATTTTCACGAACATTTTCCTAACGTTGCTTTTATTGCTGGGGATTTTTATCATTGCCTGAAAAGAACCGTGGCTGTGTTTAGGGAAACAGGGTTCAATACAACACAAAAAAGGAGCAGGAAGACCATCTGTAAGAACAGAAGAACTTGTTGCAAACGTTCGTGAAATAATGCAAAATACGCCAACAAATTGTATAAGACGCCTGTCCCAAGAAGTGGGAAGATCTTATGGAACATGCAGGGCAGATTTTGAAAGACGCAGGAATTACTCTCAAACCCAAAATTTATTGGAAAGAAATGATTTATTACAGCTGAAATTTTTTTCGGATGAAGCCTGGTTCCACCTTTCCGATTATGTGAATTCTCAGAATACACGCATGTAGAGTAGTGAAAATCCCCATTTTTTTGTAGAGTCCACATTGCACCCTCAAAAAATTGGTGTCTGGTTAGCTGTTTTCCGAAGAAGAATTGTTGGTCCTATTTTTTTCCATGGCACAGTTACAGCACAGTGGTATAAAGACAATATTTTGAATCCATTTGTGGAGCAATTACTTGACGACGAACTACGTTTTGGATATTTTCAACAGAACGGTGCAACCGCCCATACAGCCGCCGAAACTATTAACTACTTACGCAATTTTTTCGATCCGACATTGAATTCCCACCCAGATCACCTTATTTAACGGTTATGGATTACTTCGTTTTTCCTCATTTAAAAAATACTATTTTTAAAACACCAGTTGCAAATTTAGAACAATTACAAGAAAGGATTATCCAAGAATGTGGTAACATTTCTCCAGAGATGCTAGTCAACACTTTCGAAAATATGAAGAGACGTGTGAATTTATGCTTGGAGCATGGTGGTGGCCAATTTCAGCAATTTATGTAATTATTTTTCTTTTTCTTTCTGTATATTCTTACTTTGTTAATTTTGTAAACAACAAAAATAAATTTGTATTTGTTTACTTATTTTATTACTCATTAGTTTGGCATGTCATGTCATAATATGAATTTGACAAAATTTTAACCTAGATTTGGTTAGATATATCGTCCCTATATCATTGTGATCTAAACCAAGCCTTACGTTTTTTAATCCAAGCCCTCTTTGATGCAAATAATTTTTGCTCGCACGGTATAACTTGGCGTTTGCCAATAGGTACGGTATATGTTTCTAAAATTCTAGTTTGATTTAAAATTTTTAAGTTTCAGTACCAATCCTTTATTTATTGCCATACTGTATTTCTGCTGCTGTAGCCGAATTTAATTGCTTAAAAAAGTATTTGAAATGGCATTAATATGTGGGAAATCAATATCATAAAAGTGTTTTAAGAGCTACAAACGCGTGGTCGTAAGTTTTATCGCAGCGATAAGGTTTTATAACGCACATAGCTGCGGATTATGGAAAGGTGTGGAAAAGTTGTTCGGGTAACACAAAGTTACAGATTGCAGATAAGCTTTTAACTACCCTGTTAAAAAGTTAGGGTGTTTTAAAATGTTGTACGCAAATTAGTATATAAAACCCTTACCAACCTAAAAGTATGTAATTTTTAAATAGGGCTCTATCTACATGTACGATAAAGAGAACGATATACATATATAAGGGGACACTGCATACCTAGCAATATTCCTAAAATAATAATAATATAAAAAAATATAATCAATATTTACGGGTTCTATACCATGTGGTGCACCGTCAGACTGGCCATGGGAAATTCAACACTGAGAAAAATGATCTGATACCTTTTGTTTTGCTAAGACATAGTTCGTATAGCATCTTGTTGATTTTGTCCAGGTGTATATAATTAAGAGTTTTTCCACTGCTATGCTATTTTGGCAGTATAAAACACTCTAGTGAAATAGTCCATATAATAATATCAGAGTCGCAGCTGGATATTAAACAGTTTTGTAAAGTTGTACCGTCTGGGTGAAAATATCCAAAACGTAGTTCGTCGTTGTCTCTATACCGCTGTGCTGTAACTGTGTCATGGAAAAAAATAGGACCAATAATTCTTCTTCGGGAAACAGCTAACCAGACACCAATGTTTTCAGGCAATGATAAAAATCCCCAGCAATAAAAGCGACGTTAGGAAAATGTTCGTGAAAATCGTCCAAAAAAAACCGGATTGTATTGCCACTCACCATTTACTCTATTCCCGTTTCGAAAATACTCTTCAACCATGAATGTTTTGTGCTGTTCCGTAAAGCCCATTGTGTGAATTGTTCAAGAAATTGGAAAAATTAGCGATGAATCAAATTACTTGTAACGACTGTCAGAGATGACGGAATAACTGATTGATTGTAAATTCAGGTAGTTACTGACCCCCAACAGATATTAAGTTCTACGGCTAAGCATTACGTCCTTAGATGCAAGGCCCTCTTTGCTGCAAATAATTTTTGCTCGCACGGTAGATCGTTTTTATGCGTATACGACTCAGGTGTCCTAGTGGTGACATTGACGGAAGACGGAAGTATCATCAAGCTTCTTTTAATGCAGAATTTTCAGCACTACCTACGCTTGATGCGCAATGCTTGCAATGATAACAAATAGACATGTCCATTAAAACCCTTCGAAATTCCCTGGTATAATTGCAAAGTCATATAACTCTCGTTGCGTTTCAACTACAAAATCGTTTTACTTCAGGTCACAGGCCAACAGTAACAAATCGGTTTTACTTCGGGATAATTTCTACTCGCCGCACGTTTTTATTCAGGGCAGCGTAACTACTAGTTTTTCTGATAGTTTAATAAATGTAGACTGCTGAATACTGCTGTTCAAATAAAAAGTAATGGTATGTTTTCTCGATTTCCAACCGCTCCAGCTGCATCGCTTATTGAGCGGTGTGTAAAGCAATTGGAAAATACGTTTTACTGTATTTAAATGTATTTTTCACATCCGATCAGTGGGGACAAGTGTCGCATAACTACAAATCAACGTATATTGTGAGATTTAAGGAAAAAACTCACAGTCGTCTACACAAATATATTAAAAGTCAATTTACTATATATGTTTCGGTACTAGCAAGTACCATCATTAGCACCGAAGGGCTAAAAAATTGAGCAATAATAGAAAAAGGAAGGACAAATTAGATCAACGTACTTACCCCAAGTGCCACTTACACGAAGGAATATAAAAAATATTTAGAAGATAATATAGTGTTCGCGAAAATAACTAAAAAGTGAATATTGTGGCATATCGGACAAGTGTGTAACTGTTTTTTATGGAATACACAGGGATCCAAGCACAATGGATACCCTGGGGCGGGTAGACCACGACGGCCGTACATAGTAAACAAAAATTAATTACTCGACAATGGTGACAAGTCAAAATGGAGGATGTAAGAAAGTAAAAGTAGTGACATCCAACAAAGTCAAGCAAAAGCAGTTAATTTTATATTTTTGGCATACGAAGAAGAAAGACATATTCTGGAGCTGGTAGAACAAGGCAGAATATGTTAGTCAGCTGGTCATAGTTTTGTTTACTTTCGTGTTTTATGCAATTACAACCCCTTTCCCGTTAAAATAAACACATATTATCTAGAATTCTTAGGAGAGATGACATCAACATAGACTAGAAAATATCGTGTTACCAGTAAAAATTTTTGTTTTTACTTCAGTTCTGAAAATCGACGTATTTACTTTCAAGGATTTTAAGGTGAATTGTGACAATTTTAGTGGTTTCAAAAAACAGTTTTTTTTTTAAGTTTCTGTGCATTTATTTAAAAAAAACACCGGCATACTATTCGTCAATGCCTCCCTGAACAGCTCTTTCAAAATTAGATAATAATAATAATAATAATGATGATAAAGGCCTTTATTCAAAATTCTATAACCAATGTGTTACAATGTATAATGGGCGAGGTTCAGTTCGTCGTGTCTACATTACTGCAACACGACGTCTGCTCACTAATACAGATACTATTTTTTTTAAAAATAATTGCAAGGTTCCGGAAGTTACCCCTGCATTCAAGCCATTTATAGATATTTTATACATGATTAACCTTGCTTGGGAACTGTGCCCTTCAGTGACTCAATTTAGCGCGTTGTTACCGGTAATGACATTTTAGAAAATCGTGTAAACGCACGATAAAGCGTTGTGACCAGGCTACTTACAATCTTGATATTCAAAGCAATATACTATAATTACTGTTAAAAAAGAAAAAGTTTCTTAACCGTTTCCAGTATTGCAATATCCCTTTTCCTAATACTCTTAGTCTGTAATTTAAACATTGGAATATCGCCCTAGTTTGCTAGATCGGCATCCAATTAAACCGATTCAAGCATAAAATAAATCTATTTACCGAAGGTCTAATATAAGGTCTTTGGCCGCCATTTTGTTCCGTTAAATAGTGCCTAAGTTCAATAATTGCTTACAGGAGCAACTTGTATAATATTATTTTTTTCTACGAGCGTGCGTTTTAACCAATTTTCCCGCACGCATTTTAGTTTTGAAAGTGTCACTTTCCCGCACTAGTGTGGGAAAGTACAATTAATTAATTACCTAACCCGGAACGTTATACAGGACACAGTTTCAGGAGTTCTTCGGCAACGTTCCTAGCAGACTCAGGTGAAGGGATAACCAACATAAAACGCCTTGGTGGCTGGAAGTCTACTACTGTCGCTCATGGCTATTTGGAGGACTCCGAGAATCAGAAGAAAAACATATCAAATAAAATTATTTTATCTACAAATGACTTACAACCGTTGCCGTCACCGTCATCGTAATCTTTATACGACCTGCAACCGATGCATTTCCAATCGACGTCGTCTTTATGCACTTACCAGTTAACACCAAATAACTGGACCGGCAATTTTAGATAATTTACAGAATGCAACAAATTGTGTTTTTAATATTACCTAACATTCACATTAATTAGTAGCTTTTTGGTTAAAATTTTATATATTATAATATGTTGAAATAAGATAATTTTTGGAAAATAAGTATGTATACTTTTTTGTATATCTATACGGTCGTAGAAAAAATAATGTTCCTAACTCTTGTTAACTTGTTAAAGAAGCGCAGGGGGTTTATTAATGTAGGGATATATAAAACGGTATTAGCGAGACGCTAATTGAATAGAGAGTTTATAAATCGATGGTATAGTGTTAATAAATTTATGTGATGATATTGTATTTTTGCTTACGTGTGGCAAATGTTCATAAGCCCTTATATGACAGTTGTTACACGTTTTAGTATTACCACGTGGTTTCAATTTTGGAATATTTAAAGTAAGATACACCCATTTTGACTATTCAAGGCAAAAATCGGCCACGCTGGTTGACTGCAGAATCACGTGGCGGAACAGAATGCACGCAAGTGCAAAAAAAGATCAGTTACCGGCGTCGGGCTTCTAAAAACACATGCCTGTTTTGTTGACGTTTCTTTTTTTGGTAAATATAATGTAAATTATAGTTTAATGTTGTTTTAACTGGATAATTAATTTTTCCTTGTGTTTTCTTCTCTAAACAAGGGCGTCCATAGGGGGGGGGGGCGGCAAAACGGGCACTTGCCCCCCCCCCCCTAGGCGCCCACATTACTATTTTATTTCATAATTCAGTATAAATATTGAATAGTACAGTGGTTAGTTAGTAGACCAACAAATCACTAAACTGAACAATTACATAATAAAAACATATCAATAAATTAATACATTAGGCATAAGTTAAATAAATAGTCTTATACAGTGTCACCAGTAAAGTCCGCATCATATGGGATTTTTTTTATTAATATCTTTATTCAAAATTTGACTTTGGCATCAAGTTCTGCATCGATCGAGATAAAAATTAGGCAAATAAATAGTAGTCACGTGATTCGCATTATCTGTCAAATTTAAATTTTTTTTCAAAAAATAATTCAAAAGTGGGGTTATTTCTAAAAATATCGAAAAAAGTTAATAATTTTTTTTAAAATGCAGTTTCTAGCCCACATGCAAAATTTCAGCTGGATAAGATAATTTTAATTTTTTACCTATATTTTGTAAATTGCACCACTTATGCAAAATAAGACTCAACGCAACCTATACATAAAATTTCTTAGTTTTGACAATGCTTTATTTCAGATACATTTTCTTTAAACTAGCGTCATATTAAATGTGTGTTTTTCTACAAAATCAAAATTGGGCTATTAAAATTTGTTCGCATGTGATGCAAAGTTCATTTGTTTTTGACCCTGTATAAGGTAACTTCATAAAATACGTATTTTTGAAAACGTAGTTTGTGACTGAAAGTAAAAAAATAAAAAATAAAATAAAGAGATTTTAAATTAAATCGTTGAAAATAGATAAACTTTCCGTTGGGTTAAGCAAAAATTTATTTTCCACTTAATGAACACTTTACTGATGACACTGTGTTCTTTTTTGTCTTAATATTAAGGTGTATTACTTTCAGACACAAACTATGTTTTCAAAAATACTTATTTTATGAAGTTACCTTATACAGGGTCAATAACAAATGAACTTTGCATCACATGCGACCAAATTTTAATAGCCAAAATTTGATTTCGTAGAAAAACACACATTTAATATAAAGCTACTTTAAAAAAAAATATATCTGAAATAAAGCATTTTAAAAACTAAGAAGTTTTATATAGGTTACGTTGAGTGTTATTTTGCAAAAGTGGTGCAATTTACAAAATATGGGTAAAAAATAAAAATTATCTTATCCAGCTGAAATTTTGCATGTGGGCTAGAAACTGCATTTAAAAAAACTTTTCCCCATAACGTTTTTTTGATATTTTCAGAAATAACCCTGCTTTTGAATTATTTTTTGAAAAAAATTAAAATTTGACAGATAATGCGAATCACGTGACTACTATTTTTTTGCTTAATTTTCATCTCGATCGAAGCAGAACTTGATGCCAAAGTCAAATTTCGAATAAAGCTATTAATAAAAAAAAAATCCCATATGATGCGGACTTTACTGGTGATACTGTATATAAAAAGTATTGTTTAAGTTGAAAAACGCTCTATGGACGCCCTTGTCTCTAAGTCATGGCAAAAATTTAGTTTTTTAGTGGTCGTTGTAATATACGTTTCGTATGTGTGTCTGTAAAAAACTAAAAGCAAAAAACAATGTCGACTGTCGGTGTTATAATATTGTAGTTTGTGATAATATTATTGTCTGTATTTAAATATTGAAAATTAAGCTAGATTGTTTTAATTGACAATTTGACAATTTTAAAATAATCTTGCCGAAAAAAAACCTTGCAGTGTTCCAGGGTGCAAATCAAATTACCATAGCTCCTTAAAATAAGGTAAGGAACTTTATCTGCTTTTAAATTTCCGGCCAGTTATGATTTATAGAAAAAAAATGGTTAAAAGCGATTCCCAGAGACAACTGGACACCATCAAAATAGTAAGTATGTAGTTTACTCCCTACATTTTGCTGAAAGCGGCTTAATATTATACTTAATTCGCGAAGACGATTATCATTTATCTTACAAGAACGAGACGAGACGAGAAAAAGTGAGACGAGAGTAAAACACTACGTTCGACACTGCCGCTTTGACATGAAATGTTTCACATACGTAATAGGTGTTGGTTAAGAAGCCAATCTTAACAAAATTTCACTGGGCAGCCTGCAGATAACTGCAACACATTTGTGCCCGAGGTAATATACAGTTTTCGTTGTCTTTTAAAAGCGATTCCGATAGCCGCTATTTGACAACTTTGACATTTGAGCTGTCATTTATTGTTATCATTACGTATAAGTGGCGGGAGCTAACGGACGGAAGACAAAGCCATAGCGAAAACGGAACGCATGCGTAATGACCATTTTTTAAAATCTAAATTGAAATTTCCATACAACTGTGCTCAATTAGCTCCATACTGAATGTCCTGGCGATCAAGCACCTCCAAGAGAAGGGCATCATCCATATTCGAATCACTGGATGAGTCCAATAAAAGCAATCTTTCGTCTATCATGATGTTTTAGAATTTTGGGTACTAGGAAATTAAACCCAAGCAAAAAAGATAGCACAAAACGTATATGAAAATATGAACACAAACCATTAAAGATAGAGGTTATGTTTACTGTCGAATTCGACTTAACGTTAACGTTAAGCGAATTGAACGAAAACTATTTTTACGATCTGTTAAATAGCGGCATCGTATTCGTATTCGTTATGGTTAACCGTTTGAAATTGCCAATACAACGAAAACTGTCTTAATACCTAACAATCTATCAGTTACGAACAGATAAGTTTAGTCTCTAGAAACGATAATTTTAACATTTTTGTTTTACTGAGTAGATTAGAAGTATAACATAATTGCACAAAGATAATGGTTTGAGCTAACTCGATAAGTAGATACTTGGTCATTGGCCATATTTTACAGAGAAATTTAATGTCTACCCGATACTGTTTCTTTTGTTTCAGAGCTGTAAGAATCATCACCTGATAGTTTATGGATGTTTTAGTACGTGTCTCGTTGCATCCTAGTGCTTGTGTTTTATACAGTATTTGTGTTATATTATATGAATTGAGATAATTCCTGATGAGTGAGACCTGTGATACGTAACATAAGGACATTAGTTTATTCTAAATAGTTATTTTTTGTTATGGTTGTCAATCCAGTTTTTATTCATAAATAAACGTAGAAAAAATTATTTTCGATAAAGTGCTTCCATCTTTATTTTCCAAAACTTGGTTAATATAAAAACGTGCATTATTTATTCCATCAAATAAATACTTTTGTGTGTCTTTTTGTTGATTTAATTTGTGATTTAATAATACTTATATTGAATCACAAATTAAATCAATAGAAACTCGTTCAAAAGTAAATAATAAAATTGAAAAGTTCTAAAACCGCTGTAAAAATTTCCCGCCATTGCGCCTCTGATGGCCAGCAGGCACACTAACACCCCTCTCTCTCTCTTCTTTCTCTTTCTACTGTGTTGCGATTTTTTAACAAGGAGTTAACATTACCTACTAACTCTATAAATTTTCTTTGTTCTAGACCACTAAAACTGTAAAATTAAAATTGTAGTGAAAGTATCAACGCAAAATTAATGGAGTGGAGTGTGTCAGTGGTTATTGAGTGTATTTAACAATTTTATTCTATGAACTTGTTTCGACAGCCAATGAACGGTTATACAATATCGGACCAATCATAGTGGGCAAAAGTGAGAAGGGTAAAAGCTTGTAAAGTATTAATGTAATGATGGGCTCTCTCTCAATCCTTTGTATATTTTAAGTATACCAACTTTCAACCCAACCGAATAGAGGACTCGGCCGGAGACGGCTAGATCACAACGGGACCCAATCGAGGGGCTAATATGGTTTAAGACGCGATTAGGCAGTTATTATGAACTTAAGTCGTTTCGGGAATGTCTCGGGAAGCGCCGGAAATGACCGGTTAATTTGATAATTTGCCCGGAATATGTATGAGGGCCGCAGCAGTAAATAACGCGGGCTAACTAAACGGCGGAAGTCGGGATAGTTGGAAACTGGCAGCTACGTCGTAACAGTCATAATCTTCGGGGGGAGGTTGTCAAGTTGTGTTAAAAATATCGCATCGATAGCATTTATGTTGTTTTAACCAGTGGCGAAACAAAAACTGAGTGCCCCCCCTCCCGCAAACGTTTTTAGGGGCCCCCTATCTATAACGAATTGAAAATGATAATTCTTATATTCATTACTTTTAGGTTCAGGTTTATGAATTTTTGGGTGTAATAATTTAATTAGGGTTAAACCCACATTATGTGTTAAGTACCTACTATTAAAACAGCAAACAATTCGAATTTATTTTATAATCCTAGGTAGACCAGTAGACATAACATAGGTAGTTGCGTGCAAAATGAAAATTTTAAAACACCACTTATAATGTTGCTTACCATGTATGGTAGTAACGGGCTAGTAGTGATCGAGCCTCATAGAATCCGAAAGACAGAAAACGGTAAAACACATTAACACTTAACAAGTCTGCACAAACGATATGTCACTAAGTACTATAATAGGTACACTGAAAAAAAAGTCTGTTTTATCCCAAATAAATGATGTATTTGCTTTATTTTTGTTAGTCACAAATAATCTTTATTTAGCTCAAACAAATATTGTTTGCAACAAATAAATTGAATTATTTGACTTTTATTTCATATTTGTTTGGTTTTTGTTTATTTATGTGAAATAAAACTTATTCGCGCCAAACAAAAAATTGTTTGCTACTCCTCTGCCTTTAAACGTCTACATTTCAAACAAAATATTATTTGCTGCAAATAACTTTTTATTTCGCCACTGCTTTTTGAGATCTAGGCAGGTACCAAGTAGAGACTGGAGAGTTTAGTCGTTTAGTGAGCGTCTTTCGACAAGGTGATATATAATTTTGTGTGGCAATGGACGTTCGCGATTGGCTAGTTGGCCATAACATGGGACACCTGTTGTGGCCCTCCTTCGAAGGTAAGATTTT
Organism: Polydrusus pterygomalis; assembly: GCA_963969555.1. Lineage (NCBI taxonomy): Eukaryota > Metazoa > Arthropoda > Insecta > Coleoptera > Curculionidae > Polydrusus > Polydrusus pterygomalis. Next base: position 21,607,429 of record OZ018378.1, on the reverse strand, counting down.
AATTTTAATGTTTATTACTTACAAAAGACAGATAAAACATATTATACAAAATAATAATGACTAAATCATGCGTGCCATGGAGAAATTCCCATTTAAAAACGTTTTAATTATTTTTGTATATAATAGAAAAAGTTAACAAATTTGTCTTTGCCATATTATTATATTATTTTATAAACATGCATATCGTTATTGTTTTGATTTCTGTTTTCAATATAATTATTAATATTCATATATCAAGATGGCCGCGAACGCGTCTCTTGCAGCCCCTTTGTGTAAAATTATTCATTTGCCTTAAATATTTATTTGCGTAAAATAAATAAAATTTAAAGCAAATAAATATTTATTTGCTTTAAATAAATAAATATTTCGGGGAAACAATTATTTATTTATAACTATTTTTGATTGTTTGTGATAAATTTAATTTATTTCCCTCAAACAAGATGTTATTTTACAGGAACATTTAGTTATTGCAGTAAATATGGATGTTTAAGGAGAATAAGGCTCTCGTAGGCGCAGACCGAGTTTAATAAGTATCATATTAATTACAGTTTTGTTTTCTTTTCTTATATAGTTATGTTATTTTTTGTAACAATAAACACAACATATATAAAAACTATGATTTATTTCTTTTTGCAGCTCCTCTTCTAAATAGTTTGGGAGATTATACCCTATTTTAATTATTTAATTTAAATACCTTATTGTTTATTACAAATATAGTTTTTACCAAAAAATATTTAATAATAATTATATTATAGGAAACAATAAGTTATTTAAATTAAATGCCAAAAAGCACACATCCTAATTTCGAAATTATTTGAACAGAATAAATATTTATTTAATAGAAATAAATATAAAGTATAATAAACAATTCGTAATTTGGATTAAATAAATGTGTTGCCGATTTAAATAAATTATTATTTGGACAGAATAAATATGTATTTAATAGAAATAAATATAAAGGATAATAAACAATTCGTGATTTGGATTAAATAAATGTGTTGCCGATTTAAATAAATGATTATTTGAACAGAATAAATATTTATTTAATAGAAATAAATACATATTTGTTGGTTACCTATATTGCTTCGTGCTAAATAACGGAATTATTTTATTTAAATAATATTTATTTGAATATCATATATTTCCCTCTCAAAAGTCAAATAATTTTGGACAAAATTTCAAATAATTATTTGTTCAGGCCATAGGGAACAAATATTTGTTTCGGCGAACTCCATTTTTGTTTAGATCAAATAAATTCTTTTTTCAGTGTACAAGGTATTATACAAAACGACCAGATCGTCGTCAAATTTGATACTATTCTGCAAAGACTCAAAAGGTATCCAGATATTTGCCATATAGATTGCACGGTATAAAATAAACAAAAAATCATTTACGTTCTACAGACAAAGTGAAAACTACTTAACAGAACTAGGTAGGTATGAACTTATAATCTATATACCAACATACCATTTTTGAAATATAATTATAAAAAAAGTTACGCGAATTAACCCTACTAATATTTCAACTCAGATATCAATTAACTAATTTAGGTACCAACTAAAAAAGGCAACAACATAAAAATCCACAAGAACTACTCTTGAAGTCCATGTTGACTAGCAATGTTTCTTTTATATCCCAGTACTCAAATTCTCATTGGCCAATACAAGTTCCATTACTCTTTGTTTTATTACTGTTTATCAAAGGATCGAGAAATTTTGGGATTATATTATTGTACTCAAATTCTATCAGAGAATAATTAAAGTGGAGCTGGCAACGTAGCACAGCTCGTCGCATCGCATAGGAAAATTTGTGACAGTCGTGCTTTAAACGGAAGTTAGTGGACTCCTTAATGGAGCGGTGGTAGTTATCCTTCTTTTTGTCGTAGTTCAGCACTTTATAAGGTAAATCGTTTTTCTTGCAACGGGTTACGGTAAAAGGCATAGTAAATTGAAAGATTAAATTTCAGCAGTTTTGATGGTACCTAAGCTAATTTTGTTGAAAAACTACTAAACGATCGATTGCTTTCATATCGAGAAAAAGTTTTATCAGTAGGACTAATCGACGATAATATGCAACTAAATTGGATATGCCTTCCACTTTCACTTCCGCACAGTCATACGATTATACCTACGTCTAAAACATTTATAAAAAAAATGTGCAAAATTTTAGATTTTTCACATAGATGGGTTACTTTTGGAATCTTATAGTCCCTATAAGGTCCCATTTCCAACGGCACCTCGCTCGATTTGTTAAGACTTACCGCTAGGGACATAACGGGCCTTTTCACTATAACCAAAATTACACATACATCCTGAATAAGAACCTAGTGATATGATAATACATCCCAATATTAAAAACCCTCCTAGAGGGTCACAAACATTAGAAACAATTAAAAATACGCCACGAAACCACAAAGTTTGAAAAAAATATGATATCATGATATTATTACCGCGCAAGTCTTTTTTTGCCAGTGAATAATAATCAAATTTCAATTTTACTCAGCTGATATTAAATCCAAAATGCGCCTCGGTTAAGATAAACGCGTAGACATTTGATTGTGATGATTATGTTGGCTGGTGAAGATTAAAGTAGAAGTCATAGGGAAGTCCGTGATATGTTCAATCAAAAATACCCAAATCGCTCGCCTATTAGCCAATCGACAGTGTCTAGGGTAGCAATTAAGAGGAGAACTTCCCTTACTCTTACAGATAGTGTTAAAAGTGGTCGTCCTGGTAAACCTGAAGAGAAAAAAGTAAACATATTATTATCATATATACAGGGTTCTCATAGCTCAAGCACACAACTTGGGAGTGACTACGATACGTACTAAACCACCGAATCTTAATTTAAAAAAAGAGAAGTTTCATCCTTACAAACCAGCAATTGCACAATAGTAATTGGACGATGATCCTGATTGGCGATAGCAATTTTGAGAAATAACGATTGAGCTAACAGATATTTACGCATGAATTGTCAAAAGAATTTGTTTTTAAGATGAAGAAAAGTTACGTTTTCTTTAAATGGACAGGTTAATAGACGAAACTACAGAAAAAGTATTTTTCACCCTAAATGGTATCGACTTATTGACTGCAATAAAACTACCGGTTTAATCCCATTGTTATACACAATCAACAAGCAAATACACTACAGACTTTTTAATTAGTTATTAATAATATATTATTTAATGACATGAAAGCACAGCACAAGATAGTTAAATATTACCTGCTATAATTAAAAATTATAATCCGACCCTGACAGACAGTTTATTTGCATTTTTATGGCCGAGCTCTTGCAAAACGTCCCAGGTAGTTAAACGGAGTCAACCATTTATTGTGAAAAATACTTTACCGGGCAGTACTGGGCATAGGAAAATGCTCACTGGTTCATAGGAAATCACACCCAGTATAATGAAAATGTTAATGTCTGGGCGGACATTATTTAAAATAGGGTAGTCGGATCGTTTTCCCTTGATGAAAGCCTCACTGGAGAGAGATATCGAGAGTTCCATTCGATGAGTAATACGAAAAATTTCTCTACAAGTAATACAAAATGTACAACATGAATTTTTAGATGCAGAACAATAATTGTTGGAGGACATTTTCAACATCTTATAAAATAAATTATTTTCATACAGGGCATGATTTATGAAAAACGTCTAGGATTGATTGTGGAATGTAAAAATATACGATGTTTCATTGAAAAAATTAAAGTTTATACACTTTTCTAAAAAAATGTATTTCAAAAACTGTTTTTTGTTCACAAAGCTGTATATACCTTCGTGAAAGCACTGGGAACTAGACAAAATTCTACGATTTAAATCATAAGAAGGTAAGAAAATGTACCAGCATAAATTCCAAACCCCTTTTTTACCAAAAAAAAAACCTATTAAATACAAGGCGAACCCCCAAAAACCCTTGCCCTAACCTCATTTGTCGTAACATTTTCTTTAATGTTTAAATGCCACAATGAAAACCTAATTTGGTCTTTAAAAGAAACAAGATTTAAAAAGGATAATACTGATTAAGCAAAAAAGTCGAGCCGCAATCTCAAGGGCCTTTAAATTTTCGCCAAAGGCTAAATATAATTTTAAGGGAAATCCGAGTGCTACTCGGAACCCCATTCCGTGAATGAATTTTTGTTTCAACAATGTTGATTTAATTGCTTAAAGAAAGGGGATAATTTTTGAACGAACCGTTAAATTTAAAGACTTAAAGACCGTTTAAACCAAGTTCTTAAGTGAGATCCCAAGTGAATTATTTTGTTACAATACCACAAATCTGTTTAAAATTCAAAATTGGAAATTCACGCTATATGAGGGTTTAGATTATAAGTCCTAAGAAATTTAAGTAGACAAACGAAGATATTCCCTTTGGGTCAGTTTGTTATAGTACTACAGGCCTGTTAAATAGGTGTAGGTAAAAGTACGGCTACGGCTCTACAACAGAAATTAAGGCTTGTTCAATTTTATGTCGTACAAGGTAGTTGTTTTGTCGTAGAGTCAACTTAACAGAATATCAATTCCCAACAACTAAACAGCGTAATTAAAAAATTTCTATTAGTTGGGGGTGGTGATGTGGGCCAGGTAAATACCCAGTCGGTAGGGTATATTTATAAATTGGGTATTTACCCGGTATTTACCCCATGCCCTAATAAATACCCAAAATGAGGGTATTTTAATTTTTTTCTGGTTTGAGAGTTTAAGAGCCAATTTTATTCGATAGTTTCGTATTTGTACATTACTACCACTACCACAGAGTACATATTGGTCAGCTGACGCTGGTTGGCTGACCTGGACGCACTACCAACCGCAAATCTAAGCATAACCTTACTTTTAGTCAGTTTTATACTGTTTAACTGTTGTAGATTAAAGTTTTGACTTACATTTACCACTAAACAAGAAATATAACAGAATTAAAACTTAAAACATGTTAATTTTTTGTTCTACCAGCGTGCGCAAAGTGCTTTTCCGCACGCAAGAATTTATCCAACTATACTTGCGTGCGGAAAAGTATCACTTTGCGCATTTATTAGGAAAATAACTATTATCCATAACATTTTCCAGGTTACTTATTAAAGTAGCTACCTCAAGAACATTAGTAACAAGCAAAATTTTACAATTTTTTTTTAACTTACTACGTGACTGTTCCGTGAAAGGTTCTGAACATACTGAATGGGATTAAGATAGTATAAGATTAATGCCGTTGGTATGACAAATATTAATATATGATATTGTAAATCGTACGGCATAGATTTAGTAAAAAGTCGTGTTTTATTATAAATAGATAGTACCACATACAAGTTTGTTATTTTAAAGACAGTTTTAAAAGATTATATGTATTATTTTTTATTATAAAATAGTTTAACTTGTTCTGAGTAGTACTGCTTATTATAATTTTTAATAAATTGCACTACTTCTTCTTAAGTAATAATTCATTATTATAATAAATTATTGTACATGGTATTACTTTTTATTGAAATTGTTTTTAGTGTAATTTTATGTTAATAGATACAATAATGTAATTTTATAATTTAGGGTAATTATAATACAGCGTACTAAAAATATTTTACAAGAAATTATAATAAAGCTAATTTTCTCCGTGTGGTAGGACAGAGAGAGTCCTGGCACTATGGCTCTATCTACGAGTCGCCAATTGTCATATTTGTTATGGCGATATTATATCATTTGAACAATAATAATTTCTTCGTATTTTCGTCATCATCCTACGCAACTAGGTATTTTACAGAAGCTTAATATAGTACATTCTAAAAATTATAATATAATTAATAATCCCTCTAAAAAGATAGTCGCTCTTATTCATTAAAGTATTATAATTCGGTACCAGCAGAATGGGTTTTGTTATCGCAGATACACTGTCTAATATTTGTGCTAGTGACTCATCGCTTTTATATATACAGAAGCGGGTTGATGCGAGAAAGCAATTCCAGGGCATTTTTGAAATCTTAGGAATAGAATATTATTTCATTTAATAGTTTAGTAGATTTTGAGTTATTAACATTACAAATAAAACTTAAATCCATAAGACATTACTTACACATGTTTAAAGTTAAAAATCTAAAAGAAACTAACGCTGTGTTGCAAACTTTTTATTTTGTCAGAGCTAAGAATCGTAGTACAGATTCATTAAAATTACCTTTACTATTTTAATTGTAATAAGCTGGTTGATATTTTACGATCCTAAAGTAAGGCAACGCCGTTCTTTCAATCGGGCCACTATACAGTAGAGCGACAAAGTTTATTAATTATAATTGATGTATGCTGCAAAAACAATAAAACACTTTACTGTGCAGCCTAACCGTTACTGTTTTCGGTAACAGATGGAATCACTGAAGTTTTTCTAGCCACTTTTCTTTTAAACCAAAATATTTCTTAATAGGTACTTAAAGCTGTACTTACGTAATTTTGAGCTAAATCCGGGTGATTGGTTTGTATGCCATCGTCAAGGATTGATACTACTACTCCTTTGCCTGTGTACCCCTTCTGCCACGCCGGAGCTACGTTCATGTCGAGTCCATCTTTTGCACCACCATTCTAGAATAAAATAGTCATGTTAGGACTTCAGGTTCATTTTATATCTTTACCTAGTTCATATAATATCTTTCAGGTAACAATATATGTATCATTATTATTTTTATTTTGGTGTATAGGTACCCCTGTATCCAAATTTTACAGCAGCAAAAGTAGATATTGACGATTTACATTTGAATTCAAAATAAGGTAATATACAGGGTGTCCTTGGTCCCCAGTAAGTATGGGGCAAACTATTGAAAAATTTTAAATTTGTTGTCATGGATGATGTTTGTCCAAAATCTTTTTCAAATTATAATAGAAAAATAATTCATAAATATACAGGGTGTTCCTTAATGATGTGCTCATATTTTAGGGTGTGATTCCTCAAGCCATTTTATAAAGAAAAGTTTATATAAACAAATGACCTAAACGGCTTAAATTTTTTGCTACAGGGTGTTGAATTTTTTCTTTTTTAATGCGTTTTTTGTAATATCTCCGAAAGTACTTTAGACAATATTTTTAATTTTGGCATGTGCTAATAGGACATAAAACTACATGTTTTATTTAAAAAAGTAATTTTTTTGTCCTACCAGTGGCGTCCCTGGAAACATGTCCTCTGATATTTTTTAGAAAAAAAGTGGTACACCACTGACATTTTTCCATGTGAATATTATTTCTGATTAGCCTGGTCAATTTTACATAAAAATGGTCTCTTGAGTTTTTCTCTTCAGGCACGCCGTTCTTAATTAAAATAATTAAATTAAATTAGTTCTACTATTTATTATTATTAACATTGATAATGCAAAATTTTGTTTTATAAAAATTGTTGGAACTGACCACCTTCACTTAATAGGCATGCTTTGCACTCGTTCAAATATTCCAGGCGAATTTCGTATTGTTTCACAGAAGACAATTATTCGCTAACTTAAATTTTCTAAAGTGTTAATGGGAGTTTTATACACAAGAGTTTTAAGATGACCCACAAGAAAAAATCCAAACTATTGAGATCAGGGGATCTTGCTGGCCATTGTTGAGCTCCTCCGCGACCTATCCCACGATTCGGTTAAACTGCATCTTTTTAAATGGTCGCGAACGATTACACTGAAATGAGCAGGAGCTCCATCATGCATGTACTACATTTGATTTCTTAGCGCATATGGTACATCTTCAAGTAACACAGATACTTCTTCTTGGAGGAAATGCAGATAACACTGCCGTTAAGGCGTTAATTATGCTTTTAAGAACGTGACCGTTCCAGGATAACTAGATTTATGTGATCAAAAATTATTCCTCAATACTGCAAAATGAATTTAATTTAATTATTTTAATTAAGAACAGTATGCCTGAGGAGAAAAACGCAGGAAATAATTTTTATGTAGAATTGATCAGACTAATCAGAAATAACATCCAAATGGAAAAATGTCAGTGGCGTACCACTTTTTTTTCTAAAAAATATCAGAGGACATGTTTGCAGGGACGCTACTGGTGGGACAAAAAAATAACTTTTATAACTAAAACATGTAGTTTTATGTCCTATTAGCACATGCCAAAATTGAAAATATTATCTAAAGTACTTTCGGAGATATTACAAAAAAACTAATTAAAAAAGAAAAAATTCAACACCTTATGGCAAAAAATTTAAGCCGTTTACGACATATGTTTATATGAACTTTTCTTCATAAAATTACTTGAGGGATCACACCCTAAAATATTAGCACGTCAATAAGGAACACCCTGTATATAGATAAATAAGTTTAGACTGAATCTTCAGAATCACCATCAATCTCTACGTATTATATGTTTTTTTCAACAAATTGCCAGGACATCTATAGAAAAATACTTATTTATGGATTTTTACAGTAAAAATGTATCCTTGCTTTGCTTTTATACCGAATCTTACTTAACTTTTAAGTTATCTGACTCGGTAAACTGAAGTTTTAATAAAACATAAACTTCGAAAGGTGCTTTATCAAGTTTCGAGTTGATGAACAATATTGAAACAATAAATCCGCCGATCTTTTTAATTAAAGTTTTGGTGTATAAAAAAACAACAGTTTATTTAATACCTATTAATAAATGAAAGTTTATCCAAAGACTTTGTTCTAAAGTATACTGTAAGACACCGGAAAAGTTAGTGTTTTAACTTTATAATTTTATTTTACGTATTTTTTAAAAGCATATAATAATAAACATAAAGTTATAATTATATACCAAAGTACTGGTTTCAGAACATTAATGCCATGTTTAAAAATAACTCTCTAATAAAAATATAATTAACATATTTTAAAAACAAAAGTGCGCTCTTTTAATTGTTTTGATTAAAGGTAATCAACCGCATAGTCTCATTATAATTATTTTAATTTAGTAAAAAATTGTATTGTTCATTATACAGCAGAGATCATAACTTCTTACGTAATTCTGTCAGTCAGACGCTTACGCGGACGATACTCAACTTCACCTGAGCTTCTAAACAATAAACTACTTGGATGCGATCCAGCAAATTAATTTCGACTTGGAAACCATTATTTCCCTATCTAATACTCATTATCTTAAATTAAATTCGGAAAAATCCAAAATTTTGTGCTTTGCAAACAAAGGTTATCGTGACACTGTTAAAAATAATGTGAACATTTTTCTAAATGACGTTCATCTTCTTTACGTACATTCAGCGAAAAATCTTGGTGATGTTTTGGATGAGGAGCTGCGCTTCAAAGAACACGTAAAAAATATTAATAAAAAAGCATTTTATTCCTTAAAATTAATTTACATTAATAGACATATCCTTGATCAAAAACTTAAAAGAAGAATAGAATACAAAAAATGCAAAAATTTCTGCTGTAGACTGATTTACGGAATAAGAAAACGCGAGCGCATAACCCATAAAATAAATAAGTTCAAATGGCTTAATATGAGAAATAGAGGTAGTTTTCATCTGGGTAATTTTATTCGTAAAGTTCTTACCATGGAGAATACATCAAAAAAACTTAAAACTAAGTTCGTTTCCAGAGAGAACATTCACAATAGAAATAATATCAGATAGAAGAACAGTTTTACCATACCCCAATACATCATTATTTCAAAGAAGTTTCACTTATAATGCTATAAAATTTTATAAATCAATTCCAAACGAATTTAAGTTGTATAATATTAATAAGTTTAAGTTTAAGCTTCGTGCATATCTGTTCAATAAGCAATAATACATTAATTTATTGTTTCACCACTTTTGCTGCCCGGGACCGCGCTTATGGAGACGGAATCGTTTCCCATTTTGTCGTTAATTTAGTTATAGCATTAGTTTATAATAAATGTCATAATTATCAGACCAATACACCCGCTCCTATGCATTACACTATTATTTTTTTTTATATTAGTATATTTCGAGACGACTACATTCTCAGTTTAGTGGTTGAGTTAGAGTAGCCCTGTTAGCTAGACTTCGCTACTCTGAGTTTGGTCAATTTCTTCTTTTTTTCAGCTATGTACATATTATTTATTATTATTATTATTATTATTATTATTATTATTATTATGATTTGAAAAAACCATTTTAATTTATTTTTATCGTGGAACGCGAGATAACCCGAGCATTCTCGAAAACTGTTTTAAACATGAGTAAGGTACAACAAAGTTACGATCAACATTCATGTGACTTTTGAGCTTCTTAAAGACAGTAATTAACCTTTACATTGTGTGCCAGGAAAATAGTTTAGTGCCAGAACTGAAGTTACCCATACTTTAGAAATTCGTTGCATAATGTTCCGCATACATATGGGAGATACTTTAGAACGCGTCGGAGAGAAAACTTGACAAATTTTACAAAGTTACCAACTTAATTAAGTCCCTGTGAATAACGTTTAAAGCTATCAATTAAATTCGCGTTAATGAAAATGGATTACGAATATTGTCAGGTTCTAAGCGTGGATTCAAACTTTTTTATAAACTTTTAATTTTTTAATGTTTTGTGTGAAATGCTGCATACAGTGAACGGTAGAATTCTCGCTCCATATGAAAAACTCTTTTATTATTGATTTCTCAGCAAATTTTATTCTTGATAAAAGTTTCTGCTCCTATTAAACTAAAACGTTCATTAAAATAAAGAAACAACTGTAGACCATACGAGGGAGATTCAATTTTTAGTTGCTAAAGAGTAAATTACTTTTATTTCTCATTGCAAATAAAAGTTTCATTTGTAAAAGTTATTAAGAATTAAAAGTTAGGTATGTTTGAACACGAAGACACGGCTTTTAAAAAACTGTTTCATGAAGAGATAAACACAAAAAATGTTGACAATTTTCGAGAACTAATTAATCTGTAATATGTGTAGAAGTAAATGTGAATATGAAAAAAGCATAAAGTGTCGCGCAAATAATACTTGAATCACAGAGAACTTCTTCAGTTAATAAAAGAGCGCGATGCACTTTATAAGAGAATGTGTAAAAATAGGAATAATTAAAATGTCGTCACAATTAAAATTAAATCATTAAAAAATCAACATTTTAGAAGTAAATGGAATGAAGCCGGTAGCGACTCAAAAAAGCAATGGAAAATCATTAACTAAAATTCAGTCGTTGGCGGTAAATAACACCATTGTAATAGTAAACGAATTAAACAAGCATTTTGCCAGTGTAGAAAAAACAATTGTCAAGGAATTGAGTCGGCTTTTACTTGGTGGAAATCCATTATTAATTGTGTTAAATAAATGGTAAAAAAAAAAAAAAAAAAAAAAAAAAAAAAAAATTAATTTTACACTTTCACAGATTTTTATTTTCAACTCGACATGTTTCGCAACACAGTTGCTTCTTCAAAGGAGTAATTGAAAATGGTATTTTAAAAGTTGTAACTTAGGTCTAACAATAAATTTTGTTTTGAAATTGAGTTGAAAATAAAAATCTGTGGAAAGTGTAAAATTATATTTTTTTTTACCATTTATTTAACACAATTAATTGTCAAGGAAATTAACTCCCCATGATAGAGTTAACCTTAATTTTCCAGAAGTAAATTGTAACAATAGCATTTATATAAACCTAACTAATGAACAGGAGGTGAGAGAAATTATTAAGGACTTAAAACGGAACTCATCCCCTGGTCATGACTAGGTTTCAGTGTCTGATGTTTGTAACTTAGGTGAAGAAGTAATTATTTCGACAAAACTCATAAACATGGTTCTGGCTAGTGGTATTTTTCCAAAAGAGCTTGAAATTAGCAAAATTAGTCCAATTATTAAATTGGGATCTAGGGAATGTATGGGCAATAATCGTGATAGGTGTTTTCTCCAAAATTACTGAAAAAATTATTAAAAAAAGGATGTTAAGTTTCATTGATAAATATATTGAGGTAGATCTATATCAATATGGATTTATAAAAAATAGTAATACCCTAAGTGCAACTATGGACCTTTTAAATAACATTTCCACTGAGTTAGACAATAAAAAAATAGTGGTAGCAGAGTTTGTGGATCCTAAAAAGGCGTTCGAAGTAGGTAGTTAGTGTAGAGGTTTTATTAAAAAAATTAAGAGATATGGGCTTTAGAGGTGCTATGTACAGACTTATAGAATCGTATTTAACTAATAAACACCAATATGTCAAATTAGATGGTTGCAGTGGTATCTCAAAGACTGGTAAATATGGAGTGGCGCAGGGTTCGGTTCTTGGTCATTTGTTGTACTCCTTGCACGTGTTGGTCGTAGAGCGCTATGTTTTACTTTTGCTGATGATACTGTCTTACTTTATAGTGATGTTAATGAATACAATCTTGAACAATGTATAACTATTGATCTTCAACGATATGCTAGGTGGTTATTATGTAATAAACTTAAAATTAATATCTCAGAAACTAAATATATGCTATTTAAGCAAAAAAATTAATTAAATCAGGAACCTACTATTACTATAAACAATGCGAATATCAAGAAAGTATCATCAATAAAATACCTGGAATTTATTTTAGATGAAAACCTTAACTGGAAGGAATATATTATATTAATCAGGTGTTTAATAAAATTACTCCTATGCATGGTCGGTGCCGTCTATCGATGTAGAAATTATTTGTCTTACAAGAGTAAATTGAATTTATACAATGCTTATTTTTTGTCACACTTTCGATACTTAATTTCTGTTTGGGGAAACTGTGGCGTTGTTGATTTTAAAAAGTTAAGAGTTAAGGTTACTACCTGGTCCGGCTCTGCTCGAAAATGTTTTAAAATTTGGGATTTCATTATTTATTTTATGGTCAAAGGGATAATGAGGGTTTATTGCAGTCAAAAAATCAACGGTATAATTCTACAAATACTATACATATAGACTAAAGTAAAAGCAGTTTAAAAACTACCTAAATCATTTTATAAAATTTTAGGATTTAAGTGTCTTAAAAAGATAATTAACAAATTATACCAAGATTACCAAGAGAGCAGCCGTTTTGTACAAAAAAAAACTAGTTCAGGCAAACTTTTATGAAAAAAGCTTTTTAGTTAAGTCCTCTATAAAACTATTTATCCTCGTCTTGTTGGCGGTTGTAAATTTTCCAGACAAGTGACGTTTTAAGCTTTTAGGAATATAATAATTATGTTAATGTACCTAAAAGTTTGTAGCAGAAAACCGATTTAATTTAAATATACATGTTTACTTGCCGCCGACCGCATAAGCTTGTTTTAAAGCAAAATGTTAAAAAGTCTTTTAGTCAGCTTCAAAGAATATTTGTAATAATTCTTGTAGCTTTTTGGGTGTTGTTGTTTAGAATTATCGACTTTTCTAAATTTTAAAATTGTGAATCGAACTAATTTAACAACAGCATCAGTGGCTCCGTGGTTAACGCGGCAGTCGCTGAGAACTCTAAGAGGAAAGTTTGTGGGTTCGAATCCCACTGCCGGCAAACTGGTTCAAGCCCGGTGGATTTTAGTGGAATAAGTCTTGACGTGGGTCCTGCGTGGAGCAAAAATTAGGGAAAAGTGAAAAATGTATCATCCCCCAAACCCCCCATTCACGCCGGTAACTAGGCCGGATGAGATCGGATATCTCGTGGGGTGCGGGGAAAGGAACACACTCCCCACTCCGTAGGTCATAGAAAGCGCGAAACCAAGGGTTGCTAGCCCTTGGGGGGGTGCTTCTAAAAACTGAGGATCGTAGTTCGAAGCCCATGTTAAACCGTAGGTCCCCTCGGGAATGGCCCTGGCAGCGAACGAAGAGGAAAAATTCCGAAAATAACAACAACAACTAATTTAACAAACTTGCAAATTACAAAGGCAGGTAAGAGGTAAGTATAACAAATAAAATATTTTAGTATAACGTTGTAATGTTTTTATATTTTATTAAAGAAAATAATAAGTCAAAATATATTCCCTTTGATGCTGAGTTTTTATCTTTCCCTCAAAGCAAAAAATATATACACTTAAAAACCTTTTAATGTAATGTCATCCAACTGTTTCAAAATAAGTCATTTTCCTTTTACGCTTTTTATGCTTTAAACTTCGTAATTATTTAATCTAAGGATATTGGCAACGTTTTTAAGTAATATTTTTTCAGATTTATATATGTTGCTGTTATGACATTATTATAAATATTGTCATGAAATAAGCAACATTAAGCTCTACTTACTAATTCTCGCCCTGTATGTACAGGGGTTTTCCGTATATTTTGGAGCACCCCTGGAGCTTTTATTTAAAGACCAAGAAAAAACTTTAAATTACCAAAGTTGCATGATTTCTCCTGAACTGCCAGAATTTGTTATCGGACAAAACAAATGAACATCGTAAATTTGTTTAATAATGCCCATGTCGATTTTTTTAAATGGAACACCCTGTATATTAATTTTTTTTTTAACTCCTCACTCTTTTCTGATTTCAAATATGTATATATGTTATATGTTTACTTTAGTCGTTTAGGCAAATTTTCATTTCAAAATATTGCGGATTAGAGAATCTATATTGGTGTGAGGAAAACATGCTAGAACATAATGCTTATTCAGTAATAAGAATTAATATAAATAATGATAATAATACTAAAGTAAACATATAACATTTATACATATTTAGAATCAGAAAAGAGTGAGGAGTTAAAAAAAAAATTAATATACAGGGTGTTCCATTTTAAAAAATCGACATTGGCATTATTAAACAAATTTACGATGTTCATTTGTTTTGTCCGATAACAAATTCTGGCAGTTCAGGAGAAACCATGCAACTTTGGTAATTTAAAGTTTTTTCTATGTCTTCAAATAAAAGCTCCAGGGGTGCTCCAAAATATACGGAAAAACCCTGTATGTTTATACAGTAAGTGTTTGCTGACTAATCATAAACCATACACTGTGAGAGATCGGCTTGGCTACGATCGGGGAGTTAAGTCTGGGCCGTGACGATGTGTGTGCGATACCGAGTGTTTTATCCTTAAGAGCTGAGCGCCTTTTAATCTAAGATGTAAGTACCAGTATATTATTTTAACTACGCAAGCTGGGTCCTCTATTATCTAAATAACCATTTCTATGTCAACATCACCAATTAAACTCTTCTCTTTTATTAATAAATCTGTATATGTTTTCTACCTCTGACTTTAATTCAACTCTCTGTTCTAACCAAGGGCGTCCATAGGGGGGGGGGGGGGGCAAAACGGGCACAACATAATTCAGTATAAATATTGAATCGTACAGTGGTTAGTTAGTAGACCAACAAATCACTAAACTGAACAATTACATAATAAAAACATATTAATAAATTAATACATTAGGCATAAGTTAAATAAATAGTCTTATACAGTGTCACCAGTAAAGTCCGCATCATATGGGATTTTTTTATTAATATCTTTATTCAAAATTTGACTTTGGCATCAAGTTCTGCATCGATCGAGATGAAAATTAGGCAAATAAATAGTAGTCACGTGATTCGCATTATCTGTCAAATTTTAATTTTTTTTTCAAAAATAATTCAAAAGTGGGGTTATTTCTGAATATATCGAAAAAAGTTTAAATTTTTTTAAATGCAGTTTCTAGCCCACATGCAAAATTTCAGCTGGATAAGATAATTTTGATTTTTTACCTATATTTTGTAAATTGCACCACTTTTGCAAAATAAGACTCAACGCAACCTATACATAAAATTTCTTAGTTTTGACAATGCTTTATTTCAGATACATTTTCTTTAAACTAGCGTCATATTAAATGTGTGTTTTATTACAAAATCAAAATTGGGCTATTAAAATTTGGTCGCATGTGATGCAAAGTTCATTTGTTTTTGACCCTGTATAAGGTAATAAGGAATATTCCACATTGACGTAGAGTCCACAAGATCATCTGTCTTAGTGCGGTAAAGAGAACTACACTACCTGAGTGTGAGAGAGTGACCGGGAATATTTTTTTATCGTCGCTTAAAAATTATTATTGACAAAAAGTGTAACTTGAAAATATCAAAAATATATTCTTGTAAAAAAACAATTGAAACAAAAGGTAACATTTCTAGTTAATATCTATTGTTATTAACAGCACAGTAACTAAGGAATGAGTTTTGGTTGGATACATTAGGAAAACGATTAAAAATTGATAGAAAAAGTCCTTAAAAAAAAGCTAATGGATCGGATCAATATTAAGTAGGACACTAAAAGCAAAGCGCTGTTTTGTTTTAAAAAAGCTGCTCTTCGTAGCCGTAATCACGCTGGAAATAGCAAAGTATTTAAAGAAGTTTTATCGCGAATTTCCAATGAACGAGTCCTGTCAGAATTAAGAAATATTCTCCAGTAAATAATAAAAATATCTAAAGGGCCCATTTATTCTCAACATTGGGAATATTTCAGATCATCATTGCATATAAAATAAATTCATATAGTTTGACCTCCGCTGTCATCGTATTTCTTGTAACTGGCACATACGATTTACAGCACAGATTTCTTTGTGATTTTATTGACGAGACTATGATTGAGATGTAAATTTTATCTAGCATTAAAAAAAATTAGAAAAATTTCATTAATAATTTTTTATGGATTGGATCAGTATTAAAAGGGCCAATAAAATCAACTTTTATTTTGTAAAATATTACTCTTCATGTCCGTGATAACGGTAAACCAAAAACATATATAAACAAATTATTTCTGTGCATCGGTAGATGTTCGAAATTAGTTTACAAAAGGCTATATTAACTATACATGATATGTAAAGCTGAGTGTTGCCCGGAAAAGAAACCCTACTCTCGGATGAGGTGGGTAGAAGTTCAAATTTCCACATATCCAGATAATGCTACCAATATGTAGGGAAAAATCTAAAACTCCAAACTTTTTAACTGTTATAAAAATAACAAAATATAGATTTCTTTGCAAAATGTTGACGATAACCATTGCAAGTCTCAATCTCCTGCATTTCTGTAGCAGAAAATAAATTAACTTCTCTCTGGCCTGGCCATGCGTTGTTCACGTCGCACGCCGGCAACACTGATTGATATGTTGTCCTTATTGCGGGCATCTAAACAATATTATTTACTCTCTCATACTCACATAAGAGTTTGCCAGTAAATAACTATAATAAGTAATAAAAACTTAACACGAGAATAACAGAAATGCAGTTTTTATATTTAAAAGCACCCGAATTTATAATAACAACAAAAATAAATGCAGGCGCATGCAATATGATATATATAAACTATTATTAGCGGCATGACGACGCAGTCATCTGATCATATTACTTGCTCTGGTTGTATTATTATGAAATTGCATTAAATAATAATAATTATGCACATGTTAAACAACCTTTCTCTTTGCGTTTTTATGTTTTAGACAGGGGGAGTTTGTTTGAAAATACAAAATGTTTATATAATATTTATACAGAGTATAATTAATAGGGTTCCATAGCATCTAAAGCAATGGTACCCAAAGTGATCTGTATCGACCCTCAGGGGTCGACTATGATCTGCCAGGGGTCCATGAGATGTAAATGGGGGTCCACGATAGGTATTAAAGCAAGTCGTGATCTTAATTTTGGCTTTCCATAAATGGAATAATCCACATACAATACACAGATATAGTCGGATCTGGTCTTATCGTGCGGGTGATACGATTCAAGAAAGACATACTCTCAGTTTTTGTTTTCTTTACTTGCGTTTAATTTTACCCTCTAAATAAAATACGTAAGATAAATTAGACAGACTTATTCCATTTTGACATGAAAAAAAAAGGATATGTATTTACTTTCCAGCGATTCTAAAAAAGCTTATAATAGCACCAGCTACGTTTTATTTTAAATATGCCAGTTTTGTGACTTTGACAGTTTGTGACAAAATGAAACAATTTTCTGGGTTTTTGCATCCCCAATCAAAAAAAAAATGGTACTTAATCTGATAAACTATTTCAAAAATGAAAGAAAAAGTGGAAATTCGCCAACCAATATTCAGGAAACAGTAGCCAAAGCACTGGGAATTAGTTTAAGGACTGTGCAGAAAATTGTGCATGAAACAAAACATAAAATAATACCCAAGAATACTAAAAAGTGTAAACGAAGAAAGCCAAAGACTGAGGATTTAAGCGAAAATATTAAAATGGGAGTTCGAAATGTGATTTACGATTTATACAAATCAAAAACCAATGTAACTCTTCCAGTTTTACAAAAAACATTAAAAATTCGGGGTGTTTTGGAAATTGGACTTGAAGCGTTATCAAAATTCATAAAAAATTTAGGTTTTCGCTATAAAAAATACTGTAACCGAAGATTTTTATGTGAGCAGCCACAGATAGTGAGTCAGCGTGTTCAGTTTTTAAAAAAATATACGGACAATTACAAATCGAAATTTAGAAAAGTGGTATTTTTAGACGAAACGTGGATATTTTCAAATGGAAGTGGTTCAAAATCTTGGCAAGATGAGTCTGTAAAAAGAGTTAAAAGGAAAAAGGGGTGCGGTACGGGAAAGCGTTTTATTATTTTGCATGCCGGTTCTGCAACAGGATATGTTGTAGGTGCGAGTTTAATTTTTTCTTCAACATCAAAAAGTGCTGACTATCATGATAATATGAATTGCGAAATGTTTGAAAAATGGTTAAAAGTTCAATTGATACAAAATTTGGATGCTCCGTCTTTAATTGTATTAGATAATGCATCATATCATTCAAGAATTTTAAATAAACAGCCTACTTCATCTAGGAGGAAAAGTGATATTTATGAGTGGCTGGAAAAACACAACCAAAATCCTTTACCAAATATGCTTAAATCGGAACTCCTATTAATAGCAAAGTCTCTTAAAAAACCCAAAATATACGCGGTAGATGAAATACTGCGTGAATATGGTCATGAGGTTCTACGACTGCCGCCATATCATTGCCAGTTTAACGCAATAGAATTAATATGGGCTGGTGCAAGTCTTATTATGAAAAACATGTAGGTGATGGTCTTAAATCCGACCAAGTACAAATAGTTTGGCAAGATTCGTTAGATCATATTACACAAGAGTACTGGAAGAAATCGGTGGAACATACAGAAATATTAATAAGGGATTGGTGGGATCGAGAACAAGTACTAGATGTCGAAGTAGCGCCAATGATAATTGCTCCATTCGAAGACGACTCAGACGACGAGGACTTTTCAGATTTTATAAGCGACGATGAGAGTTTTTAGGCTATAATTATAAACGGTGTTTTTCGTTTACATTTTTTAGTATTCTTGGGTATTATATTATGCTTTTTTTTCATGCACATTATTCTGCATAGTCCTTAAACTAATTCCCAGTGTTTTCATTACGGTTTCCTGCATATTGGTTTGCGAATTTCCACTTTTTCTTTCATTATCGAAATAGTTTATCAGACTAAATGCCATTGTATTTTTAGGTTTTAGTAGTAAAAATGTTAAAATAAATTGTACTGTTTATTATTGTAGTTTTTAATTAAAGGGTACAGTAGGTATATAATTAACGGTTATATAATTTTTTTGTAACTTTTTCAACTTCCCTGTACATAATTTTTACAAAACTAATAATATTAGGTATATGTGGCTATCTTCGCGATAGCTAAAATAATGAAACTATTTTTCCTTCCTTCGGTATATTTGTAAATAATCTCACAACATTTTGATAGCCTCTGTGTTGTCTGATTTGACGCATATGATCAGTGACCTTTGGACCCGCACGTTAAGACCAGATCTGACTATAGTACCTAATTAATATTATTTTTCACAACAACAAATATTGATTTACATTTTACAAAACAATATATTTTGGAAAATAATTGGTAATATTTGCAGCATCCAATGCCAGAATTTGCGCTCTTGGGGCCTAAAAAATATACTAAATAATCTATATAATCACGGAGGAAAAAATATATCACAAACCCTACTAAAGGATATAGAGGCTAAAGCACAACCACCTTGAAAAGAAGCCATGAAGTGACATCGGGCAACGCCGCATCAGCTGGGAGTTGCGGATCCACAAGCTATTATTATGACGCGGGCAACGGGCGAGTTTTTTATTCTTTCAAATCATTGTAAACCAATTCATTACCTTTTAAAAAAACCTTTACCTTTATATGAATGTCCACTAAAACCTGATTAACAATATTTATACAGTCATTGGTCAAATCTAAACTATAAAAAAATATATTCGAGCCACTTAAAATTTTTACTTCCCAAAATTCAGAAGTATTAATTTTTTGTGAATAATTACTGAGATCGTCAAGACTTTTTATAAAATCTGATTGCTCGAAAGCTTGATTAAGTTGAGAGATACGCTCTTGTTGTTCCTCGTTTCTCTCCTCTGTATTTTTTCTAGGAATGAGAACAGTTTTTGACAAGTAAGCAGGCAAATTGGGATAAAAGCACGGAACAACTGTTAAATTTAGTCTCACTTTAGTTGAAATTGTTTTGTGGTGCCATCAGGCAAAATATCACTGGGGACAAAATACTTAGCACAATCTACAGAATACAATGTGGGCGACCAATTAGCTCTTGGAATGGCTTTTAGCCATAGAATTTTCAGATTTTTATCTTTTGGGAAGTGAAAAACTGATACACTCTCTTCACCTGCTTTTAAAACACTTTTATAGTTAGAGTTACACCCAGGAATACAGCAGGGGCTTGGCATGTTGATAAATAAACAAAAACTAAAAGAAAAAAATAGTACTTACCTAAGTACCTAGGTATCTAGAGACTTACGAACCATCTCTACTAGTGATGTTTTTAAACTAATTCACATATACCTACAAGCTAAATAAACAGTTTAATATTTAATAAATTAACTGTAGCCACAAACAATAAAGTTTATCCCAAAGAGCTAACTAGAATACAAAAACACAACTTTTAAATTAAAACAAATAAAATTCTGCCGCCATTTATAAGACCCGTAAACAAACCGCTCTGAGTCACCCAGGCTATTGGATTTTTCACTTTATTAATGCTATTGCAGAAAGCACGCACCAAAAATGTTCACTAATATTTTGTAGAGGTTCTTAGCAATCATGTCACTTAAATTTTCTATTAGATATCAATCGAAAACCGGATAAAAATACAAGTTAAAATTAACACCTACCTCGCGCGTAAATTACATACTAAACCATGGCTAACCTCAAAAAAGTCACGTGACACATGGATATTCAAGCAGTGTGTTGTCGATGTTTCGGTTTCACGGCTTCTTTTAATGTGTTGTGGCTAAAGGCTGTGTAGTGTGAGAGTAGAGAGACATAAAAATGAAATAGAAAAAAGGAAGAGAAAGGCAGAAAAAGAAACAAGATAAAAAATAAAAAGATAATTGAGCATAAGTCGCGAATGAACCTCTTTTTTATATTAATATAAGTATTATAAAAGTATTGGTTTTTAACAGCTAATGATAAAGTTATCTTGATTTTATTTTCTTTTTAAATGTATTAATTTTGGCAGAATTATATAATATGGTTGATACTGTTGATCTTTCATAAACTATATAATATACTCTTTAAATTGTTATTATTTCAACCCCCATAATGTTTGTAATTTAATAGTTGTTTTAATACACCTAGATTACCTTTTTAGAAACTAAACTCTATAATAATATGTTTTAGTTCAAAGTTACAAGAAACTATTCCAGTGGCGTGTATTTTGGCCCTGGTTGCCTTGCGTATTTTAATTTATTACTCTACCTCTGTAAGAGATTAAAACATTAAATTCCTGGATAAGGCATTTAAATTACCAAAATAAACGGTAATAAAGTGTTTAGTGGAAACGGTAATGCAAGAGAAAAGTTATTAAACATGTGGAAAATTAATTTTTAATGCGATTGCACTAAGCGAGAATTAAACCTAAATATGAATGCGCCGAAAACTCGTTCTCATACAGAGCATATTAAAATCTTGATGCAGCCAGCGCTAGCGGTATTTCGTTGTAAAGGCAAATCGGTTTATGCTTTAATTTCAAGTAGTGATGAAAAGACCTGCCGAAAATGTTGAAAATATTTTAAGGGCCAAAAAAGTAATCACATTAGGTGAATACAAATTACTCCGAAGATTTATATCATAGTTTTTGAAATGTTAATAAATATAAATTATTATTTTATTATTTTTGCGACAAAATACCAACCTATAACGCCATACCTTTTAATTTATCGCCCGTTGAGTTCGATATTATAAGCTATTAGCTAATAAACCATTGAAACCCACGTACAAATTTAAAATATGGTGTCTGCGATGGTAAAATAACTTAGCCCAGTCCTGTCGCTGTGGCCAAAATCTTTACGTAAAATAGACCAGACTTCAATAGGGTGCCTTAAATGACAGGTGACTTAGGTGTTCTTAGAGAAATTTGGCTTTACCAGTGACGTAAAGTAGACCTCCTTAGATAGTGCTAAATTAAGTCAATAATTTATAAGAAATATATTAGTAAATCGTTTGTTCAAAAAAAAATGGTCTAAAAAGACAGAAAGAAAATGAAACTTATTATGTTTATGAGAACGAACAAACAACGCATTCTTGACGAACGAGCCAACAACTAAACCGCTTCACCGCGTGAGCTAAGATGTTTTTCCTGTAATTGGACAAAAACGACATCGCTATAGCTGATACTGGGCTATGCCCACTAGAACTACGTTGCCGATTTACGTATAATGGCTTGGATAAAGCGCGACCTACTGTCTACTGCGTTTCAGTTTATTCCTGAAATTTAAATAGCATTAGTGTCGTATAGGTATCGTACACGTACCGTGCGAGCTAAAATTATTTGCATCAAAGAGGGCTTGGATTAAAAAACGTAGGGCTTGGTTTAGATCACAATGATATGGGGACGATATATCTAACCAAATCTAGGTGAAAATTTTGTCAAATTCATATTATGATATGATATGCCAAACTAATGAGTAATAAAATAAGTAGACGAATACAAATTTATTTTTGTTGTTTACAAAATTAACAAAGTAAGAATATACAGAAAGAAAAAGAAAAATAATTACATAAATTGCTGAAATTGGCCACCGCCATGCTCCAAGCATAAATTCACACGTCTCATATTTTCGAAAGTGTTGACCAGCATCTCTGGAGAAATGTTACCACATTCTTGGATAATCCTTTCTTGTAATTGTTCTAAATTTGCAAGTGGTGTTTTAAAAATAGTGTTCTTCAAATGAGAAAAAACGAAGTAATTCATAACCGTTAAACAAGGTGATCTAGGTGGGAATTCAATGTCTGATCGAAATCTGCGGCTTGTATTTCTTGGAATACTTGCACTTTATAAGGAAATAAATTTAACTGCTTCTTAAGAATAGTCCTGCATGTTCCATAAGATTTTCCCACTTCTTGGGACAGGCGTCCCGTTCTGTTCTTACAGATGGTCTTCCTGCTCCTTTTTTGTGTTGTATAGAACCTGTTTTCCTAAACACAGCCACGGTTTTTTTCAGGCAATGATAAAAATCCCCAGCAATAAAAGCAACGTTAGGAAAATGTTCGTGAAAATCGTCTATGCACAAACCCGGATTGTATTGCCACTCACCATTTACTGTAACCCCGTTTCGAAAATACGCTTCAACCATGAATAATTTGTGCTGCTCCGTAAAGCCCATTGTGTGAATTGTTCAAGAAATTGGAAAAATTAGCGATGAATCAAATTACTTGTAACAACTGTCAAAGATGACGGAATAACTGATTGATTGTTAATTCAGGTAGTTACTGACACCCAACAGGTATTAAGCTCTACGGCTAAGCATTACGTCCTTAGATGCAAGGCCCTCTTTGATGCAAATAATTTTTGCTCGCACGGTAAAATTAACTAAATACTTAAGCAAGCCTTATTCGTATAATTTAAAATATGACGGCAATTTTCTAGTAAAATACTAAAATTTATGTTACAGCTTAGCTAAGCACCAAAGGTTATACAGAAAAATGAAATGTTTATAACGACTGTTTTACGTGATAAAGGTATTAAAAACGCGCCGGGATTATAACTTTCCATAAATCAAAATATATTAAATTTCAACGAGCCGGGAAAAATTAATTATTACAGCCAATTTATTAAAATATAAAAACAGTAAGCTCTTATGCAACTTGCAACTTGCAACTGCAAATTTATGCATGTTCATTAAGGCTTATCTGTCACTAATTTGCGCACGGGGCGATAAAATTTGTTTCTTCCATTTTATCGTACCGAATAAAGCAAACTGGGGAACGTAGTTTGGTCACTAGTTCAACAAAAACTACGTTATTATGAAGAAAATATATTTATGTGCAGTGGCGACGGCATTAGCCTTAAAAACAGAAAAGAAAAGTACAAAGTGGGCGACGGAATGGCTTTTGAAAAGTAACCAGTTTTCCCACATTAACCTGTTAAACGAGCTGAAACTGGACCCGGGAGATTGGTTTAGGTATTTGCGAATGTAGATTTTATTTTCCATAAACACGAAAGACGGCGATACGCTTCTATAAAATCTAATAAATACTTTCCACTCATCTGGCAAACGTCCGCCATGTTTAAGCTGTTCGTTGGGAATAAAAACTAGTCCAAACTTGTTCCCCGAGTTTATCTCGAACATTGACGTTAGCTAGGATTTGAATAGAAGGCTTGGAAAAAATTTGTTTTACTTTTGTCTCGATTGAAATGAAAAAGCTGTCAAAATTAGGCAGAAATTTAGTATATTACATAACAAGTGTTGAAAGTGGTACTTTTCAAACGAGGAGGTATTTAGCACGAGGCGTTAGCCGAGTGCGGAAATTCTCCGAGTGTGAGAAAATCACTTTCACACAAGTAATGTACACAATTTTTTCTACGACCATAAGTTTGATTTGTTTTTAATAGTTTGTAGGTATCAACATTGTGCTAATTAAATTTAAAAAAAAAACAATGCCCACTTACACATTTTAACTTACCTAGATTTAAATAAAAAGATACCATAACTTTTTCTCCTATTTGCTTACGCACGTCATACCTACTATCTATGTGCAGTGAATAAATTTCGTTTCTGATCTTTTAGTTGCTTGCATTCTTTTAATAAAACAATAATATAGGTACCTATGATCAACATTATAGAAAGATAGAGATGGAGTTAAATATCGATAGCTCGTTAGTATTGTATTTATTTTGAAATGTTGATATCTGTAGTATGTACACTTGTAAATCTGATTATTCCTAACGTAAATAATATTGTGATGCTTTCTTTCATGCCTTGAAAGTTTGAAAGACACACTGTTTATTGTTGAATTATTTATTATATTCACAACACTTGTAGTTTTTTTGTGTGATGAACTTTTGAGAATTTTGAAAAGGAGTGTTTTTGGCATACGTGACGTTTCAAAGAAAGCTATATGCCGATATTAATAAATAGCATTTTATTTTTCTAATTTACAACAACCGGCTTTACATCGCTTAACCTCAAAATTACTTTCTTTAAGACGACGGCCTATAATTGGCCGGTTAAAAAGTCCATAGTCAGACTCTAGACTCTTGTGTTGTCGTGCTGTTTGCATGAATTTTGTCCTAGTCTGCTTCTTTTTTGGGATTGTGAGCGGTGAGCCGATACACGACTCAAAAAAATGTAGATTTAAAATATACATTGCTGTATTATATATGTATATGCCTTCTATTATAATTGAATGATGGTTGATCGATGATGAACATTTTAATCATTACTAGGAATACCAATTCTACTAACTATTTTACGCTTCCATTAGAACTACTTTTTAGGCTTTTTATATCCCTGCCACTTCAGTCGTTGTTGTTTATCTTCATTTTAGACATGTAAATAAGATCTTAACTAAATATGAAGCTATATGACGTAACCATATCCTATTTATTATTGATCCGATCCATTAGCTTTATTTTTGAGGAATGTTATGTGTCAATTTTAAATCTTTTCTCGATATATATATAATCATCTAGGCAAGGAAAGAAGCGTAGTCGAATCGCAGGATGTGAGGCTGTAAACACAAGCGGAAATTGTTCGAAACCGAAACGGGGTGATTAGTTCAATATTGGCAACGTTCAGTGACATCGTTATACTTTTTATGCCTAGTCGTTATATTTAATGTTTTAAAAGCTGAACCAGTTTATCAGGCGGAAAGTTAATGATATATAAATTCGCGTCACTTAACAACGAAGTTATGAATTATACAGGGACAGAGCTGTCGGTAATTAAATTAAAATAATTGAAAAATCGTGTTCAATTACTTTTTAGTAATTGAATTACTGTAACTGAATTACTTTTTGAAAATAGTAATTGTAATTGATTTTCCAATTATTGTGATAAAGTAATTGTAATTGGTAATTGGATTTAAGAACGGTAATTGAATTACTTAAAAGTAATTGAATTATTTTAAAAAGTAATTGAATTACTCCCAAATAATTCAATTAGAATAAAGGTAATTGAATTACTCCCAAATAATTCAATTACATAAAAAGTAATTTAATTACTCCCGAATAATTCAATTAGATTAAAAGTAATTGAATTACTCCAAAATAATTCAGTTCCTTAAAACATTTTCATAATTCCTTTATTCTAGAATGATGACCCATCTATGGAAAATGAATCATTAAATAGATATCCGTTTATTAAAAAGTTGTTCTATAAATATGACACATGTTTACCCTCCTCTGCTCCGGTTGAGAGGCTGTTTTCTTTTGCTGAGATCATTAATAGCCCCCAAAGACATGCTCTATCTGACAAACATTTCGAAGAATTAGTTATTTTGAAAGCCAATAAAAAAACAAACGTTTCGTAGGTATTTTTTTTTGTAAAAATTGTACGTTTCTTTGTACCTATCTGTATATTATAGTACTATTAGTAGTAGGTTGTAGGTATTAGTACCTACCTAGTTTTGTTTTAATTATTTTTTATTTTCCCTAATATTACGTTTGTTTTATTTCAACAAATAAATCATATTACATAAAAAAGACAGTTGTTATTATTGGTCAATTTGTTAAAGGTAAGTAGGTACTTATCAAAATTAGATCAAGTTTAACTATAAATATCGAAATTTTTAAAATTTCTTTTTATAATAAAGTGTGATAGTAGGACCAACTGCTATTAAAAAAAAATACCTTACCTATACAACTCTTTTTTTGTAAAATGTAAAAAAAGTTATTCCATTGCTCATATACTAATTCAATTTTAAAAGTGTAATTCAATTACCAAAATGTAATACAATTACCAGAATGTAATTCAATTATCAAAATGTAATTAAATTACCAAAATGTAATTCAATTACTTACCAAAATGTAATTAAATTACTCAGAGTAATTTATTTGTCAAAAAAGTGCCTATAATTTATAGATTCAGAGTAATTCAATTACTTTTAGGGTAGTTCCATTACTATAAAGTAATTAAATTAGTATGAAAGTAATTAAATTAAGCTCGGTAATTCGAATGCGGTAATTGATCAA
The DNA here is from genome assembly GCA_963969555.1 of Polydrusus pterygomalis. NCBI lineage: Eukaryota > Metazoa > Arthropoda > Insecta > Coleoptera > Curculionidae > Polydrusus > Polydrusus pterygomalis. Next base: position 21,580,124 of record OZ018378.1, on the reverse strand, counting down.
GGAATCAATTGCTTTTAGTGGGTAATTGGTAATTTAAATATTTTTATCATACTGTTAGCAATTGGTAATTGCAATTGATGCCTTTTTCGGAGGGTAATGGGTAATTGTAATTGAATTACTTTTTAAGAGTCACAGGGAAGCCACGGTCGTCGGATATACATATTAGGATAAAAAGCACGTTTAGTTTAATTTAATACGTCATTTGAAACGTCAAAAACAGTGGCGGTTGGTGATAGTACCGTCAGGTATTGCCAAATTATCAAATCAAAAAAATCAATGGAAAAACTCGAAAAAAACTTGCCGAATAATTAAATGCAGCAAAAAAAGGACATTGTCCAAAACACACAAAATAAAGTGAATTTCTCGATATTCCAAAGAAAAACATAGATAGAATAAACCATAGCCTTCTCAATTTTAAAGAAGTGAGTGAGACAGCATATACAAGCCTGTTCATAAAGGCACTTTAACGAATCCAGAGGGGTTGGGGGCGCCTCCGAGGGGTGAGATCCTTCTCATGTGGCGTCTTAAAGTCAGCGGCGCGAAATTAAACTAAATAATTTGAAGTTAGATTAGTTATGCTTATCAAATCATGACAACACGTTGACATGGGTTTGTTTTTTCTTCAAAAAATATTTAAACTTCTGATGCTGGACTTATTATTTCAAAATAAAACTGTTTATTTAAACTTTTAACTGTTAATAAAACTGTAAAAGTGCCTTATTGCTTTATAAAAGTTATAAAACTAGGGAGTTGTAGTATTTTATGAAATCTTACGTTAAAAATAATTGCCAAAATTAGGAAAGTTATCGAGAAGATACAATCAACGTTAATTCTACTGTATTTTCAATTGAGTGAAATATTATCATCATTTTATTATAGCAGTTCCGTATTTAAACAGCTGCCATTTGGTATCTGGTCGCAGTAGCAAAGGCTAAAGACTAACCCGATTTTTATTAGCCGGCTAGACAACATAAAGCACGTGAAAATCCGCCAATCGTGGTCTAATGTGGGGATTTGGCCAAGGCCAAAAATTTTTTATGAGCCAATAAAAGACGGAGATATAATTATTGTAGTTTATCTCTCTCATAACATATTTTAGGCGATTAACAGCCCAGCCAAATAGAATTTGTCCAAGGCAACGCAACACCAGGGAATTTTTGCACCGTTACGCCTTTTCAGATACTTACTCGCAAAGCCGCTGGTCAAAAATAAGTGTGATCAGTCAGCCTAGACCGTAATATAAAGAAAACTATTTTTTAACAGATAATATAGTGTCCGCGAAAATAATTAAAAGGCGAATATTGTGGCATATCGGGCAAGTGTGTAACTGTTTTTTATATTGGAATACACAGTCTGAGTATCCTAGCAATCCCGACAACGGCGATAAGATGTATTAAAAGCCTTTTTGCAAAATCAAATCCCAGCGGAATTAACTCCAATATAAAAGGCAGTCACACTGGTAATAATCGAAAGGTAGACAACTAAATAAACCACAAAGTGCATCACAATCCAGTATAGGGAACGCTATTTGCGTTTTCACCTTCCGATTATTACCAGTGTGACTGCCTTTTATATTGGAGTTAATTCCGCTGGGATGGAGCTACGGTGTATTGATGGCCCTATAATTTTGAAATTAATACCTACACTAACCACAATTTTTCATTTTTTTTACGGGCTGTTTAAATTTTTATAGGTTCCGTAACATTTTTGTCGAGACAAGCCTTGTTTCTGACTTTATCTATACTTAGCTTTATAGGTACGTTTGCTAATTTGTCAGTTTTAGTTGTAACGTTACAATCTCTGTAATCTCTTTGACTCCACGATTTTTTTTCATCAAAACGATGTTTATAGTATTTAATATTCATAAAAGACAAAGGAAATAATGAGGCTAAACTTGTAGTTGAAATTACAGTCGCTTTAATAAAAAAACATAGTTCTTGCTGCTTTCATTTCATTCTTGCATCTAAGCTTGATTCATAGATCAAAGGGTCGGATTAACTATTAAACCTACAGGTTTCCACGGAAAATCATAGGATTAATTCCGAGATTATGCATCATGTAATTAGTTTGCAGAGTTATACCTGTGTAGCTACAAGACCGATCCAAACAAGGTAATTAGATAAACGTTTAATGACTTAGCTTTTAATATCATCCTATTTTATTATTGTTTGGATGCAGAGATATTTTACATAATAACTAACTTGAGCTAACTTTTTCTTTAAACAAACCGTTTCGACCGAAGACAACGACATTTGACATTAACAGCTGATCTGGTTTCGTCGTTTAAGATCCCAGATCGGCAGTGGACCGTAGAAAGCTTACACGTCAGTTTACGTCATATTATTTTCTTTCGATTTGGTGTTTTTTAAGTGTTTATGTGGCTGTTTTTTGTGTAATGTGTGTTTTAAACATTTTACTTTTGGATTTTATATATTTCAGAGAGAGATTTTCTTGGTTTTTGTTTTTTAAAAACTTCTTATTATTTAACTTTAATGGTCAGTACAAACACCATTTTGGTTAACTCATCACTATTATCACTTATAATCTCCCTAGCATCAGAATTATTACCGATAATTTTTTTTAAGGTCACGAATGGTTTTGTTGATAAAAAAAATTATCCCGAGTCGTAGACGAGGGAAATTTTCTATCAACAAAAACATGAGTGAACCCGAGAAAAAAAATATCGGGAATTAATTCTGCTGCGTGGGAGATTCGGTAGGAAAATTTTATAAATTGGAGTTTCTTTTAATGTTCCTGAAATTTTAGTAATAAACCTTAGTTACTAACAAGTAAAATCAACTTCTATTGTAAAAATACAGTGCGTCATATTAAACTAAACTCATCGGAAATATGGTTTTTAAAGTTATATTTGAACTTAAAACTATAAAGACATTGGATTTCAGATAACAAATTTGTTATTTAATGTTTCTCACATTTTCTTTAGCAATCGAACTTGCTGATTCATTACCAAAACGAATCATTTTTTACACAATATTATTGTAACAATAAATATCACGGGTACGACTAAAAAACTGATTGTTACTTGCTGGTTTGTCTCACCTGGCACTTCGAAATGACTTGATATTTGAATTAAAATTAAGTCGTAGTAGTATACCTAAGAAAAATGATCACTTATTAATTTCATTAGGTTAATAGGCTATAGACTATCGCGATAGTCTCCCTTTGCTATAAGTAACGTAAAATAAAAGGAGCCTTCTAATTGGTTGAAAATAAATTTATGAAATTTTCAATAATATTTTTGAGTTTAGATGATTATGGATTATGATCGTTGTCTGCTCAATGGTCCAGTTGATATTGTCGAAGGAAATTAAGTAATTTACACCAATTATTTTAATTTATTACTGTATTTACTAAAAAGTGCTTTGTGTCTAAAATCGGGGTCTATGTCCATGCATTATAGAAATTTTAAATAAACACAAGTATATGTATAATATTCTTACTAAACATGATGACAAATGCATTTAATATAATTAATATAACCTTCGATTTCAAACACTCTAGATCTAGGGCAATCACCTGAACTTTTATTTATCATCGGGACAAAATGTAAACAAGTAAGTGTCTCTTTTTATATCTATGCTATTTGTAGACAAAACAGGAAAATTATATTTGTGACAAAATCGTTCCTAGTAATATAATTGAAGTCACATCACAACTAGTTAAATATTTTTAAAGTCTTTTTACAACGCGGCCTTATGATTATTTCTCCACATTCTGTAGTTTAATTTCTGTGTTGACTAAGAATCAGAAAGCCTTCGATAAAGCAACATAAAAATATTATCCCACACCTGACACCACGTAAGATATAATAAGTCAATACTTTTAGGACGTCCACGAGTATTTGTAGACGAACCATTATAAACTGTATAACAATGACATAATAAAACAATCAATCGTAAATGTATACGTCATCAAACAATACACAAGTTTAGAGTATTCGTAATTTTAAATCCCGCATCTGACACCAGATGATCAAAAACTAGAGTTCCAGGACATTATACGATAGTAAATTTCGGAAACTTTTTAACTTCCATTGATTGCGTTCGAACTACTTGCAGTATTTTAAAAGTTATTCCTAGTGTAATTTTTAGTAACCTTAAAATATTTAAAAGAATCACCATAAAAAAGCACATAAAACAAGTAGTAAGATACTAAGGATCAATAAATAAAGTTAATATAGACCATATCCTTTTGATCGCTACTGGAGCTGAACGCAACGTTTTGGCTAAAACAACTTGCATTAGCATTTTTCATAAAATAACAAAGATTTTACAATAATCTAAGTAATAATGCATCAAACAAGAAAATTTACAATAATTGAGACAAATTCCCTAGAAAAATTAACAAAAGCTTAGTGTCATTTAGTTGTTAGCTGGTTAGTAGACGACTAACTGTTCCTTTAATTTACTATATTTTTGATCAAAATACGTCCCAATAAATTGAATTCAAATAACTATTTTTTCATGATAAAACGCCTTAAAGTTAACTCAGAAACCTCTGTATAACCACCCAGATATCTTAATCAATATTACGCAAGTCCCTAAAAGCAAAGCGATGTTTTGTTTCGAAAAGAAATGCCCTTTGTGTTTGTGATGTCCCCAGAGATTCCTGAAGGTTTTTGTAGAAATTTGTTAGGTTTTTGTTATGAAGGCGTTTATCCAAAAATACATTTGCCCAAGAAGAAATGTTTTGCGGCAAATATTGAAGTGAATATAAATTAATTTTTGTACATCCATTGTGGGGAAAATGTAAATGAAATATTTTTAAACAAAACTAGTCGTTGCTAAGCAAAAGGAAAGCGAAGCTTCTTGGTTCCAAGAACTGAAAATTAAGCAAAAAAAAAAATCAAAAATGAAATGGATTTATATAGTACATTTTGTACTACATGTGGAGAAATTTCTCATATTACTCGGCCAATGTACTCCTTAAGCACATCTAACAAGTTAAGTTTAGATTTATAAACTAAATGTTTGAAGTAGCCCTGCAGAAAAAGTCCAATGGGTTAAGATCGGGCGATCCAAATGGCCACTCTATTGACCCTCGTCTATCTATCTCTCGCCCAGAAATTTTTTATTTAAGTTTAACATGAGCACTATATGGGGGGGGAGCACCATCCTGTTGCAACCATAAGGTTAAACTTGGTAAATCAGGATCAATACCTATCCTCTGGAACTAGAGGTAGCAAGAGCTGGAACTAGATGATTTCGAAGGAAATTTAGATATAATTCTCTAGTGAGGCTCTGATCCAAGAAAAGTGGTCCGATTACCTTATTTTTAACAATGACCGCCCAGATATTAACCTTATTATTATACTGGGTGTGATTTTCTATAAACCATTGAGGATTTTCCTGTGCCCAGTATCTGTAGTTGTGTCCATTTAAAAAAAACGTAGCTTCATCTAAATAACGAATTCTCTAGAGTCTAGACAATTCGTGCGTGAATATCTGCTCGATTATTATTTAACAGAAATTTTTCAGGATCATCGTCCAATAACTCTTGTACAATTACTGGTTTATAGGGATGAAACTTCTCTTAAAATATTAGATACGGTAGTTTGGTGAGTATGCCTTAAATATTGTGACTTGAGTTCGGAACGTTGCAGAGTTGAGAAACATATCAACGGTGCATACCAGCACTACTTTTTAATGGCTGTTAGACCGCGGCCGAACGTGCGGCGAGTTAATTGGCCGGATGCGGACGTTTTTGCATTGGTCCGGTAACGAATTGATATTTTTTTTTGTGTATGATATTATATAAAAAAAATATATAAACGAATATTTTTAGTCATTGAAATGATGTGTTTAATTTAGGTTCCGTTCTTGCTGAGCTCGCCGTTATTAAAGAATATAATTTGTCCGTGACTTTGCTTTTTGTCGGAAAAACATTCTATTTTCAATCAAAGTGTTTTAATAGAAAATTCTTGGAAAGTCCTCTTCAAATACTACTTTATCGCTGGCGCTATCAGCGCCACAAAGAATAGTTTTTTAAAACAAAACATCGCTTTGCTTTTATTGCCGTACGTTATATTGATCGGATCCATTAGGTTTTTGAGGAAAGGCATTTTATGTTCATTTTTATCTTTTGTTTTGACATGCTGAAATAAACATTGAACGATATAGAAGTATTTTTGTTTTAAATTGCGCTTTTAAAGTATATTGGTTGCCAACGAAACATTGTCCTAACAAGGCTATAGTTTTTCCTAATAATTGGAATAACTTTATAAACCCCGTTGTCATTTTCTGGTTAAATAATTGTCCGAATTATATATAGGGTAATATAAAACATATTATGGATAGGTACAACATATTTCAATTTGACACATGTTTTATAGAAAATCGCCAATTGACCATGCCGATATTAATGAGTGAAAATATGTATATTCGGGTAATTCTAATACAATGACGGTTGTCATAATTTAAAGAAACATAGATAATAGTAGTGGGGGTGATAGGCAAGGAAGTAAAAACTAACGAGGCTAGTGTGTTTTATTGCAAGAAAAGTAAAAAAAACTACCCATGCTAGTTTGTTCTGAGGGCATTTTATTGCGAGAAAAGTAAAAAAAACTGCCCATGCTAGTTTGTTCTGAGGGCATTTTATTGCAAGAAAATAAAGAAACTAGGTACCTACCTACGCTAGTCTGTCCTGAAGAAATTTTATTGCACGAAAAGAAAGAAACTACCTGTGCTAGTCTGTTCTGCGGGCATTTTATTGCAAAAAAAGCAGATACATTATCGATGCTAGTTTATTCTGAGGGCATTTTATTGCAAGAAAAGTAGGAAACTCTACCTATGCTAGTCTGTTCTGCAAAAATTTTATTGCACGAAAAGAATAAACTAACTGTGCTAGTCTGTTCTGGTGGCATTTTATTGCAAGAAAAGTAAATACCTACCGATGCTAGTCTGTTCTGAGGACATTTTATTGCAAGAAAAGTAGGAAACTACCTATGCTAGTCTGTTCTGCAAAAATTTTATTGCACGAAAAGAAGAAACAAAATCTGCTAGTCTGTTCTGGTGGCATTTTATTACAAGAAAAGCAGATCACTAGTTATGCTAGTCTGTTCTGAGGACATTTTATTGCGAGAAAAGTAAAAAACTACCCATGCTAGTTTGTTCTGAGGGCATTTTATTGCAAGAAAAGTAAAAAATTACCTATGCTAGTCTGTTCTGAAGGAATTTTATTGCACGAAAAATAAAAAAACTACCTGACACCGTTTTATTGTAAGAAAGGTAACAAACTACCTGCGCTATTCTGAAAACATTTTATTGCCATTCAGGATTTAGGAAGGGTATGGATAGACTTAAATTTTGCCAAAACTTTGAACACTTTCCCAAATTCATAAAGAAATCACAATTTATTTTTGATATAACGTTTTGATCGTCACGCACGCACAAGTCATGGAAAATATATATTTAATTAGGTTTTCTACACTCAGTTCGGGGATAAATAGAAGGGGCTTGAGCACCCGAAGCTCCCCCCATAGATCAGATCCGCCACTAGTGACAGAGTATACAGTCCAGCGGCGTACGTGTACAAGTGAAAGAACGAATATTTATTTTAATTTTAAAAAGTATTAATAGAAGCGGGAGGGTTAATATACATAAGAATGATGAGGGGCGATGCGATGCGGTGTGAAAAGGAGAAACATACTTATTTCTATTCGCATTGCGATACTTGGTATCGAATCTTTCAACTTTAACTGTTCTAAACTTCTTATAGGCTAAGGTCAGCCAAAAACTGACTAAAATATTATGTTCCTTGTTAATTAATCTTTTATCTACAGATTCCATTTAACCACTATAATAGTTACCCCCTAACACTGTATATTTATATTTCCAATATAAAAAAACCACTCGTATACAAGTTAAATTTAAAGTTGCCCGGAAGTTGGTTTTCATTGCATAATTTTCCACTAAGTTCGTGAGTTTATAGCTTCCATATTTGTATTCCGTTTTGCCAAACTCAACTTGTCTAATATAGTAAAGTCCATTGGACAAAGTTTTATCTATTTTTAATGCAAATGGCTCAGTTACAGACGCTCTGGCTAATATGCGAAGCAAAATGACTTTTTAAAACTTGCTCATTATAAGTAATCATATTGCTTGGCGCTGAACAAGTTTTTCATTGAACAAATTTATGTATGTTCTTAATGCGTCGCAACATAATCAAGTTTTATAATGAATCCCATATATCTATATTGTGTAAGTAATATCCCTGCCGGTACGTTATTTAAGCTCTACACCAAATTAATGGAGAATTCAAATTGGAATTTTGCAGGCCCAATGCTCCGTGTCAAATTGCACCAACATTAAAACAAAAAATTACCAAAAACCAAATTTTAAATAAAGATAAACATAATCATTAATCAGGACTTGTTGCATATGCGTTAAAAAATTATAAAATCAGCTGTTGCAACACGATTCAAAATTGCAAGGTGAAAATGCATACGTGCGGATCGGCCTTAAAAACTACATTATTCTTGAGCCAAATCGGACCAACAAGAAAATAAAAACTGCATTCAGACTTGTTGTTTAAATTTTAAATAAATTAGAATTGTATTTTCCGGGCAAGTTCCAATTTAAATGCATGCAATAACAATGAAAAAGTACTTTTACGCAAAAATATCGCTTTTCCAATTTCCTCAAACGCCAACGATACGAAAATGCTGCTTTTCGCTTGTGGAGAACTTTTTTAAATATTCAAAACTTTCTATAAATTGTATGAGTTGTAAATTCTTCGGCGCGTTTTTTTTTAAACCACACTGAGAAAGAAGCCTTCTATTCCCTATACGAATTTACATACTCTTTATATAACTGTTTAATACTTTATGTGACAGCAACGCGCTTTTCTACTGTAAGGCAACAAAAATTGCTAGACCGTTATGTTGTGATAATATGACGGTAATTTAATTTAGCCAATAGGAAACAGGAGTTAGGTATTGCTACCATAGAATGGTTTATACCCATTATTGCTCTGAATACTCACAGTAATTCTCAAGTCCTATTGGGGGTGTAATCAGGTTTTATATACTGTATTGGTACCGACTGGCAGTTGTAATGAAACTTCACATTTATCATAATATTTGCTTGCTACGGTTAATAAAGCATATACTTGATACTACAAATCAGTACTGTAGTTCTAAAAAATTTAAATAGCTTCTAGTGTGATATTGTTCTTGTCGTTTAACATTGCATGTGATTATCTATTATGCAACAAGGTTTACTGAGATGGTAAAATGTATCCATAAATTATAAAGTCAAACACTAATGATGGGTTGTGCGAAATAAGAATCTTCTATTGCTTTATCTGACATGCAAAGTTTAAAAAAAACTTAAATACAAAATAAAAATAAATTAAATAAAATAGGTTCAAGTTCAGACAGGACAGCTAGAAGACTTCGAACAACGATGTTACCTGCGCAACAAATACGTTAAAACTAATACTACGGCGCACGGCGATTGCCGATCGCTACAACCCCCCACCAACTTCTTGTGGATTATAGATTCTAACTTTAACAATTCGTTTTTGGGGACGCTTTTCTGCTTTCTTAATTGTGGAGAAAGCGCTTTACTGGGAACAAAATGTGTCGCATTGAGAAGATACAATTTATTTCTTAACAACATAGCTGTATTAAAAGTAGTTCATCATTCAGCAAGACTGTGCTGCTAATGGAACAGATTACTACCAATAAAAATACTGTTCTAGCAAATCTGGAATTTATATATACAGTGTGTGTATAAAGTCTGGAAACGGCTTAATAACATCACAATTTACTGGCCGATTTAAACCAAATTTGGTACAGTTGTGTAAGAGGATCTAACGCACCGAATGACGATATTGGCGTTGTTGCCAGCTTTTTAGTTTGTCTGGAATTCGAACGAATTTTATATTTTTAAATATAACACCCAGTATATTTTTACATTTTTAAATTCCACATAAAATTATAATTATTTTTTATTAAACGCATTATTAGTCTATACTTCATAGTTTCCGAGATATTGACTCTCGAAAAGTGACATTTTTGAACTTTGACAGCTTATAACTTTCTAACAGTACGTCTTAGAGCAAAACGGCTTACATGTCCCTATCTTCAATTTTTATTATCTTCCCAAAAAAATCAACTTCCGGTTAAACCGGATGTAACTCGAAAGCAGGAAATATAGTTGTTCCGGTTTAACTGGAAGTTGATTTTTTTGGGAAGATAATAAAAATTGAAGATAGGGACATGTAAGCCGTTTTGCTCTAAGACGTACTGTTAGAAAGTTATAAGCTGTCAAAGTTCAAAAATGTCACTTTTCGAGAGTCAATATCTCGGAAACTATGAAGTATAGACTAATAATGCATTTAATAAAAAATAATTATAATTTTATGTGGAATTTAAAAATGTAAAAATATACTGGGTGTTATATTTAAAAATACAAAATTCGTTCGAATTCCAGACAAACTAAAAAGCTGGCAACAACGCCAATATCGTTATTCGGTGCGTTAGATCCTCTTACACAACTGTACCAAATTTGGTTTAAATCGGCCAGTAAATTGTAATGTTATTAAGCCGTTTCCAGACTTTATACACACACTGTATATGTACAGGGTGTCCCAAATTCGAGCCTCATCATGGGGATCTCGGAAACTATAAGAGATACAGCATCGGTCAAATTGTGGCAAAGTTGCGCAATTTCTTACTGAGCAATATCGCAAAAAAATATCTGAGCTATCTTTTTTAGTTTTTGAAATTTTTGCAAAAAACTAAAATTTTGAGTTTTTGTTTTTTTAAATTGCTCGACTTATTTTATCCGCTACAGAAAAACAAGCACAACATTGTTAAGGCAACTTTTTACGCTCCATATTGTGACATTTTTAGAATTTCGTTACAACGTTTCGTTTTTGTGGAACTATTATCAACTTTAATTTTTTAAATACGGACCTGCATTTTTTATTTTATTTTTTGATAGCCCTTTAAGCCCTGAATTCAACCATGTACCACACTTAATTATATTTAGACGTTTTGATGTCATTATTACATGTTCAGGAATGTAATAATTATTTTTTAATACGGCCCTGGTGTTAGTTGTTAGATTGAAATATCGTTTAGCGGGATTTTGGTGGGTTACAGAATTTAAAATATTTTGTTGTTCTTCCGTTCCATTCGTGTACCATATTTGACTCTTGGTTTATTAAAACTACCATACTGGGCTAAATTAGTATCAAGCGTAGCAAAATAACTATAAGGAGGCTGCAAGCGTTCAGGATAGTCCTGTAAATAACGGTCACAAGAAATTTGTGAATTCCTATTGAAAGAATAATAAACTCGTAACATGTCGCGCTTTTCTAAAGCAGAAAACATAATTATGCTGAAATATTCAGTATAAATGGTACTGCAGTTGTCAAGATAATTAAGCCAAACAATCAAGTAAAAGTTCTTGTCATAGCCACCTTTGTTTTGTTTGGTTTTATTGAAGTGAAAACTTCTTTAGGCGCGTTTAGCACTTTTTGTGGGCACTGAATTAAACTGAGCCGTCACGCGTCGCCGTCACGCGTCAGGCATCAGACTCGGGTGTGCTACGCTCGAATTCAACTGCTATATTCAATCCGAACTGACCCTGACCCGAATGAAAGTTATATGAAAGAGCATGCCGCCATCGGTCGCATTCAGTATCGACGTATCGACGTGGAAACAGTCAGTGTGCGTTGTCTAGACACTCGTGTATTTGATATTGTTAATTTCACCTTGTTGACGTTTTCACTTCTGTCGTGTGGTCTTAAGCACACACAATTTTTTTTTACTTTGTTACGATTTATATAAAAACATACTTAAATATAGTAAATTATTTGTATAAAATTCTGGATCCATTTACATGTTGTATGTGGTAAAAAGATTAAGTAACTAACAACAGGGCCGTATTTAAAAATAATTATCACATTCCTGAAGATGTAATAATGACATCAAAACGTCTAAATATAATTAAGTGCGGTACATGGTTGAATTCAGGGCTTAAAGGGCTATCAAAAAATAAAATAAAAAATGCAGGTCCGTATTTAAAAAATTAAAGTTAATAATAGTTCCACAAAAACGAAACGTTGTAACGAAATTCTAAAAATGTCACAATATGGAGCGTAAAAAGTTGCCTTAACAATATTGTGATTGTTTTTCTGTAGCGGATAAAATAAGTCGAGCAATTTAAAAAAACAAAAACTCAAAATTTTAGTTTTTTGCAAAAATTTCAAAAACTAAAAAAGATAGCCGAGATTTTTTTTTGCGATATTGCTCAGTACGAAATTGCGCAACTTTGCCACAATTTGACCGATGCTGTATCTCTTATAGTTTCCGAGATCCCCATGATGAGGCTCGAATTTGGGACACCCTGTACAGTGTGTCCACGGATGGACCTAACTATACTTGTAAAAAACTTTATTTTCAATTTTTCGAAAAAAAGTCATTCTTTATCATTTCTTTTGCTTATTAAATAAATAAAATTCACCTAAGAAAATTTCCATTTTTTTATACAGGGTGCACAAAAAATGTAAAAATGTAGATTTGCAAAATAAAAAATTTTTGATCCGACTTTTCTGAATGATCAAAATAAAAGAGATTGGAAAGAGAATTCGAAAAGCCGAATAAAGTTTTGAGATATGACCTGTGGTAACTACGATATTTTATATTAAAACTTTAATCTGAAGGAAAATATCAATAATTTATTTAACTTTAATATAAAATATCATAGTTACCACAGGTCATATCTTAAAACTTTATTCGGCTTTTCGAATTTTCTTTCCAATCTCTTTTATTTTGATCATTCAAAAAAGTTGGATCAAAAATTTTTCATTTTGCAAATCTACATTTTTACATTTTTTGTGCACCCTGTATAAAAAAATGGAAATTTTCTTCCGTGAATTATATTTATTTAATAAGCAAAAGAAATGATGAAGAATGACTTTTTTTCAGAAATTTGAAAATAAAGTTTTTTACAAGTATAGTTAGGTCCATCCGTGGACACACTGTATATAACACTAAAGCGGGTTTGATATACTAGCAACTTATTTAATATGGGTTAACAAACTATAGGTTTTTTGCCGCGACATAATTTTTAAAAGGTTATGCTGGGTTATCCCGTTTGGCCTATTGCCGTGAGAAAAGATTATCGGAGGGGAAGTGGTTATGACGCACGTTGTGACGTCATTGCTTTTGACATTTAACATAAACCATCATAACCTGGTCGCAAGCAGGTTATGTTTGAATTTCATGACGGTATAACGCAAATTTGTACGTATTTTTTGCCATTTTATTTTTTTGTGTTTCATAAAATTACACCATACAAAAAAAATGGAATCGGAGCTTGTGGATATATCACTTATTTAAGCAGAGCTAACTTTTGAGCACTTTTTCTTCTGTACAAAACATCACAGAGATAAACTCTGAATCAGACAAATAGAACAAGTTGTAAATGACAAGTAGTTCTATTATTGGTAAAGTATCCATTTTTAAATTGTCTATTGTCTATCAAACGTCCTGCAAATAACTTTTGCTGAAGAAGAAACCCGCAGAAAAATATTCAAACTTGCAAACAAAACAAACGGTCAAACCCAAAAAATGAGGTTAGAAATTATCGATTGTATTTGTTATCTTCGCGACATAACCGGGTGTAACCAGAACTAGGTGGGGAAGGATATGACGTCAGCATAATTTATCATAAACCGGTGTATGCCAATAAACATAAAAAGTATCTCGCGGCAAAAAGCCTTTATGTCTTAGCAAACCTGTTGTATTAGATCATTTTCCTCAGTGCAGTGTCTACATACCGCTATAATAGTAAATCAGCATCGAAAAAGTTTGTTATAGAAAATAAAAGCAGCGCTCATCCATTTCGTTTCTCATTTTATGTATTTATAAGACTTTTCATATTTACGAGAATTCTTAATCCGATCCCTGTCTAATTTAATTAAAATTTTTTAAATTAATAAACGAAAGGTCTTTTGAGCTAGTATATACGGAAAAAAAAGGTCTCTGGTTATCTGCTCGTAGTTACTTAAATAAAAGCGGATTATTTAAAGCTTCTTAAAAGAAATAACAATGATTTAATTAAAACAGACTAAATGAATAGTTATTTTGTTATCCCAAAGAGATTTTTCCTTAATCTTTTCTATTTATACTAGTGTAATCGCAGACTGGAGTATTTGAGAAACAAAATAGAATTTGAGTTTAGCAGCTGTGTGCATTTGCTTTTAATTTACATTATTAACATTTTTAAGTACTTGCATACAACTATAAAAATGTATAAAAATTCATAAAATTTACTTGTATAATAGTCCTTCTAACGACTGCTTGAATGCACGTCATAGATTGGAAACACATAATTAAGAATGAGACAGAAGAAACGAAAGAAAATTATTTTATTATTTTTGAGAGTTGCTCCTATTCTTAAATTTTCTTAAAAATTCTACTCGTTTTTGGGCTATATGGGGTTGCTCTAATTAAATTTTAATTTTTTTAAACAATCCGCTAATGAACCAGTGGATATTTCAACACCATTAATGATTTTAAGGTTAAGTTGTATGGAGCGAATGGTAACGTACTCACCGACTCTATAAATTTCATAAATACGCTTTCTTATGGTATGTTAATGAATTTCGTGAAGTTGTGGACCACGGGGTGACAAAATAGATACATTATTGTGATTCTTAAAATCTACATCCTTCTCCATCCCCTTTGCAGTGGCGGAACTTCAAAATTTGGCCCCCCCGCAAAATTCAATTAAAAGCCCCCTTGTAAATAAAAAAATAAGCACCAGAAATTTTTAAAACGTATGTGTTTATTAGGTAGGTACCGAGGTAGGTACCTACTTAACACTAATAACAAATAACAACTTTTAGCATTTGCAAAGTTTCTAATGACTTCTTTTAAATTTAATTTTGAGGCCTCATCAGCTTCAATAGCCAAAATTGCAAGACCGCTCAATTTTTCTTTTATTGTTATTGTGCGCATATAATTTTAAATCAGTTTTAGTTTGCTAAATGATCTTTCCGCAGTTGCTGTAGTAACGGGAATTGTTAAATATAACAGTAACAAACTAATAGGGAACTTGACAAAAATTTTAAATGGGAAAAAAATTCTATAAATCATAAGTATATATTGTCATAAAACATAATATGGCAGCAAAAAAAACAACATATTTCGTCCCAAAAGACCGCTAGCAAGATTTAAAAATGCCTCAAAATTCAAATTATCCCAAGCGGGTAAAAACGGGTCGTGACGTCACGAAGTATAATTCGTGTGTGACATCGACGAAATAGGTTGGCAATAAATTGAACGACGTTGAGAATTCCATCTTAAAACAACAATACAATAACAATAACACACGGCAATCCAAATGCAAACTCGGTAGCCGGCCACCGGTCAGGATGACGGATGACGGAAAAGTCATACTTCCTGACGTCATTGGGCTTGGCGCTCTTAAAAGGTCGTTTGAAATGCTTTTGACACGCGCGAAACTTTAAAGAATTTTTACCAAGTTATTACTGATTTTTAAGGAGTAATAATTGGGGAATATTTTTTTTAGGCCTAACTAAATCATATTATTGAAAAAAAAAATTGGAAAGTTCGCTATTACGCTATTGAAACTCGACCTTAATGCGCTTTATTTAATAATTAATAGTTCTTTTACCGATTTAAGTTCAGAAAGTTCATCTTTAAGAATTGACACTAAGTTTATTATTTGAATAGGAAATTCTTCTGATATAATATCATCTTTGTAATGGGTTATTAAATTTTCTGTGCATTTAAAAAGTTGATCTTGTGGGAGTGTAACTAGTTGGAATTAAAATTTGGATACTAAATACACAAATCGCAAACCATCGCATCGCGCATCACTAGAATACGCCAGAACTGATAACATCGCGGCGCGGCAACGCGCGTGGCGTTATATTTGGCTACGTTTACGTAGTTTT
Organism: Polydrusus pterygomalis; assembly: GCA_963969555.1. Taxonomy (NCBI): domain Eukaryota; kingdom Metazoa; phylum Arthropoda; class Insecta; order Coleoptera; family Curculionidae; genus Polydrusus; species Polydrusus pterygomalis. The sequence continues at coordinate 21,564,164 of OZ018378.1, read as the reverse complement.
CAATTACTTGCATTTACACAATTTTAGTTTATTAGTTTGCTAACAAGCCCTACAAATGCTGAACGCATGTCGGAATTCAGAATAAATGTAAATAAAGAAAAAATAATTTTTCGTTATTGGTAGAGAAAAAAATGCTGCAGTTTTTCAAAAAGGCAGAATGCCCCCGGGCTCAGGGCCCCCCCCGCACTGCTACCTTTTGCTGTATGGTAGTTCCGCCACTGCCCCTTTGCCTTAATTCGTTGGATTGTTGAACACGAAACTCCCAAAGTATCAGAAACTCGCTAAGACAGATAGGTATTTATAAAAACATTGCCATATATATTTTTTTTTAAACCGACCAGAAAATATACACTTTCTGGACAATTTTTTGTCTAGAAAATAACCTTTTTCCGATCGCAAGACCGGAAAAGTGACGTTAGAGACAGGAAATAGTAACTTACGTTACAAGACCGGAAAGTAGTGTTTTTCAGGTCAAGACAAGCATTTCCAGGGCGAGCCATAGGCGAGTCCTGGAAGCTTGGAGAGACCTGGAAAACACTAATTTTCGGTTGCGTGACGTACAATATTTTTTTTTAAGACCGACACTTCGATATATTTTATAATCTACGCGAAACAAGTTTGACATAAAGAACAAAATTAAAAATCAACGAACTGTCACTCGACAATACATCGAAATGTTGTCATAATAACGAAATCAAGGTATTATATATATTATCAAAGAGCGATTGGAAAAACAAAAAACAGGGTGACAGTGACATTAGAGTCCGGAAAATATTTTTCCTGTCTCTAATGTCACTTTTCCGGTCTTGCGGTCGGAAAAACGTTATTTTCTAGACGAAAAATTGTCCAGAAAGTGTAAATTTTCTGGTCGGTTTAAAAAAAAATTTTTCCGGTCCCTGTTTTTTGTTTTTCCAATCGCTCTTTGATAACACAAGCTACCTTGATTTCGTTACTATGACAACAACATTTCGATGTATTGTCGAGTGACAGTTCGTTGATTTTTAATTTTGTTCTTTATGTCAAACTTGTTTCGCGTAGATTATAAAATATATCGAAGTGTCGGTCTTAAAAAAAAATATTGTACGTCACGCAACCGAAAATTAGTGTTTTCCAGTGCGCAAATTTAAAAATATGAATTCAGATTTTAAATTATCCGACACGGAAAATGAGATTTCAGAAGAAATTTTGGAAGCAGCAAGGAAAGCGACTTACGATATATTGCCAGTAAAAAATCAAAAGCCCGTTACGAGAAGTCATACGACGCATTTAAAAATAATATAAAATAAAATAATTTAATGTAAGTATATCGAAGTGTCGGTCTTAAAAAAAATATTGTACGTCACGCAACCGAAAATTAGTATTGTGCAGGTCTCTCCAAGCTTCCAGGACTCGCCTACGGCTCGCCCTGGAAAACACTACTTTTCGGCCTTGTAACGTAAATTACTATTTAAGGCCGACCAGAAAATATACACTTTCTGGACAATTTTTCGTCCAAAAAATAACGCTTTGTCGATCAAGACCGGGAAATGGACGTGAGGGACCGGCAAAAGATTTTTCCGGTCCCGGTTTTTTCATTTTTCCAATCGCTCTTTGATAATACAATCTACCTTGATGTCGTTACTATGATAACAACATTTCAATGTATTGTCGAGTGACAGTTCGTTGATTTTATTTTGTTGTTTATGTCAAACTTGTTTCGTGAGTGCGCAAATTTTAAAATATGAATTCAGATTTTGAATTATCCGACACGGAAAATGAGATTCCAGAAGAAATTTTGGACGCAACAAGGAAAGCGACTTACGATATTGCCAGTAAAATCAAAAGCCCGTTACGAGAAGTCATACGACGCATTTAAAAATAATATAAAATAAAATAAAGAATTAAATGTATATGGAAGTGTCGGTCTTGAAAAAAATATTGTATGTCACGCAACCGAAAATTAGTGTTTTGCAGGTCTCTCCAAGCTTGTGCTTGTCTCGACCTGAAAAGCACTACTTTCCGGTCTTGTAACGTAAATTACTATTTCATATTTATAATTTATGTTTTCACAATTCCGGCTTTACTTACTTCGTAAACTGTGTTAAAAGGTGAAAGCGTCTTTCTGGCATCACTTTCTCTTGGAAAATAATCAAATAATTTTATAATTAAGGTTTTTTCTTTCTCACAATACCGTTACATTTTTGAAATAATGTTGATTAAAATTGTCACTGTCAAGAATGACAATAAAATTATTTAGATTGGTAATATTATACGACATTCATTATTGACCCAAATTCTGCGTGACATTACAAACATTACGCAGAATTTAGTATCTTCTTGTACTTCTTTCAAAATGACCCACAAGGGCCGAAACACGTGTCAGGAAACTGAATAAATTTGTGGAACATAACAAGTAGTTACTTTTACTTCCTGTGTAATGGAACAACAGTTTCACCAAGCATGTGCACAATACAAATTCAGTGGCGGCTCGTGACTAGTGAGTCAGGGGGGCCCTGGCTTTAAATTAAAAAAAATTAACATGTCTATTATTTTCGAAAGTACGTGTCTGCTTTTTCGTTGTGAATTTTAATTTCATCAACATAAGCACTACTTAAACAAGTTAAAATATTACTTTGTCCTAACATCTCAAAACTTATCACATTATAACGATGTTTTGCACTATTTTCATGTTTTTATTTTCTCTGAAAGATGTTTTAAGTCCTGCACCCCATTTATAGTCCAATTATCATCCCCATCAAAAAGAAGACACACGAAACAAAAAAAAAATTGTCCTCACAACCGCATATCCAGGATTTTTTATTATATATTTATTTGTCAAACTTACGCGTAAACTGTGCCTTACTTTTACATTTTGATTGCACTTGTAGGTACTATAGGTATTCAATATTGGTAGTTGAGTGGCCGCCCTGTATTTTTTAAATCAAGTTTTTCAATTAAGCTCAGAGAACTACTAAACACAAGCTTCTGTAAATCAATGACCTTCATATTAGACGAAATTTTCCAACTTTATAATGTAACTAATAAATAACTCAAAACAAATAAACAAAACATCAGCGACATCGACAGGTCGCCTCGTCAGAGTACATAATATATCGATTATTTTACCGTGGCATCGCGATTTGCGAACAGCTGTTGGGCGCGGAAAATTGGAGCTCGTCCGTGGCGCTCGTTGTGCGATGTGTAGGTGACGTCAGGCCTCCGTAGTCGCGTTGAATCGGGACGGGATAATCGATAGCCCGCGCTTAGTAACTTTGAGAGCGCGCAACTCGCTTGTCTATGAGTATAACCTGCCCGCTGGAATAGGGCTATGTTTGGTTTGAATTATTTTAATTGATTGCTTACATAATACATTGCGTTATTGGTTTTTTAAGTAAAGTATTTTTGGATTCTGTTTGAAATAATTGCAGGGAGGGCGGCGCCCCAGAGCCCTTCATTAACCAGCCGCCACTGCACAAATTAGTTATATAAAAAATTGCGTTTTTCTAGTGAAGACTTCAAAGTCTAATTTTATTTTTTAATCCTTTTATGTGACCATATAGTTTGGCAATATTCTGCAGCTTTTCTTGTAGCTTTAAATTTAATTTGTTAAGGTGAGATGTCAGGTATATTAAAATTGCAAAGTCTGATAGAAATTTTGCATTACAATTTGATTTTATAGTTTCGTTGTGTCCGACGCGGAGATGTTATGTTTAAATTTTTCTGATCCATGTACTATGCTAAATTTTCGCTTTGGTAATTCTGGTCTAATTAATTCATAAAATAATAAAAGGCTTGGTGAAAGCGGGCTCAAGAACAAAGGTTTATTTAAAATGTGAACTCTTTTATCTCTAATAATTACCATTGCTCATGCAAAAAGGAACTAGGTGTACATTAAACTACATTATCCGTAACAGAAATATCCGAAAAAGTAACAAAAGTCCAACTAATTACAGACTACTTTGTATTTCAAATAGAGCCGTAGTAGTGAAAATGGTAATCCATGGTCATAAGAATATGCAAAAGCTACTTTAAATTATGCAAAAATTAAACCAAGATACGGTACGGAGCATTGTTTCAAAAGAAAAGTTAATTGCAATATTTCAAGCCCTGATTATTATTACAAATTGGTATATTTTTGCATACATTTTTGTTCGTTTCTTGCTCGTTAGTTTGGCAGCGCATCAGCTACAATATATTATGTAAATAAATGAATAGCCTAAACTTTGCAAAAAATTGGATGATTTTGGGTTTAACGACCTATGTAACGAAAAATCCCGATGGTATTTTGTTTTTTACTTACGTGCGACTGGTCTATGCGGTGAACAGGCGTATTGATTTTTAATTGGATGTTTTTATTTGCACTGCATCTGTTCAGCGCATAGACTATATTATCTTCTATCAAGGCGGCTATCTTGGAATTTTACTACCACTTACTGTTTAAACATTGCATTTTATTACATTTTTACATACTACAATCAATTCTAGACATTTTTCATAATTAAATCATGCCCTATAACTATCTTCAATCGTTTACAAAATATTTACATATTAATATAGTAAACGGCACGAATTATCTCGTTTTAAAACAGATGACAGCAGAAATTTATCATCGATCAGCTGATATTGGGACATTATAATATCCCCAGATTAATAGGGGACCGTAATAAGCCCAAACTCCGTTAGTTACGAATTGCGTTTTTGTGCTTTTTGTTACATTTAATTAAGTTTTTAAAATATTTAGTGGTTATGGTGCCTTTTATTTTTACTTTCATTGGATTTTAATTACTTTTGTGTGGTCGGTAAGTACCTACAATAATTATTTATTTGACCAAAAGTTTACAGGTACAAATTTTTTAATTCTTTTTCATTAGGAATCATAATTATTATTGTGTGCCTTGCACGTTAGTTGATTTCATCGATAAGTAATAATTTTCATTTCATCTGAACGCCGTTTTTGTCGAAAAGTTAGTTTGTGAAATTTTTGTTCGTAAAATGTTTGTTCGTAAAGGTTAGGTTTCTAATGTATAATTTTTGCATTTTGCATTATCTAGGTATCTTTTTCTGTTTCAACAAAAATAAGTAGAAATTATTTCTCTGACTTAGGTAGGTAGGGGAGAGTTGGACAAAACCGGGTAGGTTGATAAAATCGGGTACCGCCTAGTTCTGCCAAATGTCTGTCGCCATCTATCGGACTGATACCCGATTTTGTCCAACTCTCCCCTACCTACACCCTACCACTATCGTATTGTCGTAGAAAATAAAAACAGCTTTCCATCAGTGCTGGATTTACCATTAGGCTGAGCAGGCTGGAGCCTAGGGCGGCAGATTTTAGGGGGCGGCAAATTTGGCCGAATTTTTTTTTTTATCTTATAGAAATAAATGGTACAATCTTTATTCATGGTCGACGGGTAGTATTTTTTTAAATAAACTTTATTGTTGGCCGTGTCTGTTAATGGGGATAAAAAAAAGGTAGTTGGAACTTTACTGGCTTTGCAGAAAGAAATTTCATTTTCAATAAAATAAGTAGGTAATCATAAATTTTTAAAATATTTACTAAAAATTATTGACCAAATTTGGGCGTGGTCTTACAAAAATTTTCGCCTGCGGCGCATTTCGCCTGCAGCGGGCTTTTTCTTTCCCGAACACTTCACCTGTTTCACAACTCACGAGCCGTCACTGATATAGGGGCGGCAAAAATTTAATAGCCTACTAGCGGCAAATTTGTAAATCCGCCCCTGCTTTCCATAATATGATATATTTTTATTATCGTTATTATTATTATTGTTTGGCTATAATAAGGTTGAAATAAACTATTTAATATGTAATAGGATAGCAAGCAAATATGTAATTCTATTTTCTGGGTCCTTATTTGTAAGGTTCGTGGAGGACATTTTCAACATCTTATAAAATAGTTTCTTTTCAGATTTTGTCGTTTGTCTATTTTGTTTTAGTAGTTACTATTTCGTTAACGGTTGAAGAGAGGTATAGGATAGGGCATGATTAATAAAAATGTCTAGAATTGAATGTAGAATGTAAAAATGTGAAAATACACAATTTGTTTCATTAAAAACAAATTAAAATTGATATACGTAGCATTTTTATGATCCACTCTGTATAATATCTTTTTCTAAAAAAATGCATTTAAAAAAAATAAATTTGACGGGTCCGAGCGATTCTTGATTAATCGGGCGGTATTCTACAGTGGGTCCAAGAAAGTATGCAACATATGGGAAAGTTTTTTATCACCGATTTCTCAGAAAATTTTATTGTTTATAAAAGTTGATGCATGCCTTAAAACTATAAATGCATATTTCATATTTCACCTGCGGCTAATAGTAAGGGAGTAAATGCAATTTTTTCGAAATTGCCTTAAGAGTAAAGTACCTTAATTATTAGAAATACAGCAACATCTTATATGGAAATGTTCTTGCAAATTAGTAAGTTATTCCAAATACGAAATTTGAGATAGGTGTCACAATTTTTAATTTTTTTTGGTTAATCTCTATTTTCCCCTAAACGGTCAATTTTTTGTTTACGCAATTTTAATATATTTATTAAATAACTTAAACGTGGGTTTATAATAAAAATGGATTAAGTAGTTACAAACTTTTTAAAACCTTTCAATGTTACGAGTTGGTTCAGATATTAGCGTGTTGCACGCCTACTTAAACACATTTTAGCCAACTTATGTTCTAAACAAAATTATGATAGAATACAACTCTATTCATATTACTGGAAATAATTAATAATTTTTTTGTCTTTTTCAACCAGTACGCAAGTCCAAAAACCTATTTTAAAGAAATGCATATAAAAGAAAATAAAAATTGACACACCTAACTCAAATTTCGTATTCGTTTTTAATTTGCAAAAACATTTCCATATAAAATTTTGCTGTATTTCTAATAATTAAGGTACTTTACTCTTAAGGCAATTTCGAAAAAATGGCATTTGCTCCCCTACTATTAACCGCAGGTGAAATATGAAATTTGCATTTATAGTTTTAAGGAATGCACCAACTTTTATGACGAATAAAATTATCTGAGAAAGCGGTGATTAAAAGCTTTCCCATAATATGTTGCACACTTTTTTGGACACACTGTAGATAAAAGGCTAATCCGTTTCTTTATCATATCACAATCAGGCCAATATTTATTTAACCCTTGACCCAAATTTTTTAAACCTAAAAATCTATACCTACCTATACATATTTTAGTATAAAATTCCAAAAATAAACATTCTTATAATTTGGCCAACAAAGATTTTTAACAACCCTAAAAAGCCAGGATTAAAAATATATTTCGTCTAAAAACTTTTTTGTTTATTTTTCTCGTAATGATGTTTTTCTCTAATTAAAACATCGTTACTGTTTAAAGAAGCTTTTAATAAGTACTTTAGATTAAAAAATTTTACCGAAACGAAAAACTGGAAACTCTAAAAAGTTTGGTTTTTGTTTATTTCACAAATATCTTTTATAGTAATTAATTAAATGAAAAAATAATTAAAACGCCGACTTAAGTAAAAAAAAGTCTAATTAATTTCAATTTATTCTAGCATAAATTACTACTGTGTATTTCGAAAACGATGGTTGAATCTAAAAATTCGTTATATGAGAATCACTGTTTAAGGTACGTCTCTCACTCTCACTCAATTTTAATAAATGAAATCATTCGTCTATCTTGCGTGATCACCTTGGATTGTTGCTAACATTTGCAGTAAATAGTTGGTGGAAGCGGGAGGGGGTTAGCGGTTTAAAAAAAAAGTCCGGGCCTGCGAGTAAACTATACCTCAGCTCTTCACGCTAGCCCCCAGCATTTTTTCTTTATGCGGTGCCATAAAAACGCAGAAAATATATTGAGTTATAAAAGGGAAATGGACGGTTTCTCTCATCATAATAATCGCTTCGTTTGTTTTTAGATGGGTCGAGTACGATGAGCCATGACAACGTAAAAACAGTCGTTTTCCCGGAGTTTTTGTTCCAAAATCCAGAACTATGACCAGGTAAAATTGTTTATGTCAACATCACAAACATTTAATTTGAAATGAATAGGTATAATAGTAAAAGGTGGAACGAACTTAAAGTAACCTAATTTTGCGATGTGGTATTTCCTCTGGTGGTCGTGATCAAGACACAATGGGTTTCAACAGCTCTGGCTCTATCTTCATTTAATCCGCATGTGTTGGCAATTCACTGATTTGATAAAAAGCGGATTGTGATTAAAAACGTTATTTTATTTATTTTCTTTATTTATTTGTTCGTTTGTTATAACAATAGGTTTACAAATAACATAGTTTGTGTCAATTGTAAAACATATAGGAGAAAATACACACAACATACTGCATTCCTTCATCTTTCATGCTCTTTCACCAATTCGCGGTTTAAAATATAATGTTAAATTGTTGTTAATGGCAGTTCGATTAAGGTTCCTCGCTTCTTTATTGTTTTTTTTTGAAATTTTTATTGCTTGTAATTTTTTTTATATTATAAGGCACTTTATTGTAAGCTTTTACACCCATAAAGAAAGAACTTTATTCCAATTGTTTACTATTATGACCGACCATGTTTAAGTTGTTAGAATAAAGCTGGAGTTAGTTGGAAAGTTGTGGTTATGGTTTCTTACGAAAAATTAACAGTTTATAAAAATACAGAGAATAGACTGTCAAAATTTTATATTTCTTAAACGTTCTAAACAGCTAGCTTCTAGGTTTCGCACAAAGCGTTTCTGTAACAATAGCAGCCTACCAAGTCCCGAGTAGATCCATATTATATTATTCCATAAGATAGTCTACTTTGTATATACACGTTAATATAGAGTTGGAGCATACCCATACCTTTATTTACCTGTCTACACACATTTCGCACCACAAAGCAGGATGTTGCAACACTCTTTGGTAAGTGGTTTATATGGTATTTCCAGGAAAGGTGGCTGTCCACATAGATACCCAGAAACTTGGTGTTGATCTTCACGTATTGTAAAAGATTTAAGTCACCCGAGTAGTAACACTATCGGGATACTGCGACCGAATGGAATATTATCCTTAGTACTATAATAGTCTCGAGAACAGCGCCAGTTTCATTGGGGTGTGTATTATTTTCACTTAAGTTTCCAGCTCGGGTTTCTTGCTAATGCTATGCTATAGAATATATAGCATAGTATAGATCGTCACAAAAGACGTCAGTAGAACCATCTAACAGAATCGGGCCGGCGTTGTCTATCGTTTGTTGCTATTCCAGTGCTTTTAATAATGCAAAATATTATGAAAATTCGATTACCAACGACAAACCTGAAGTGGGAACCTAAATTGTATAGTCTAAGAAAGGTGCAGTGAAAATAATACACAACAATAGCAACTTAGTATCTATGTATTTATTCCTGTTTTCTGTATATCCATCCATATATGATAATTTTATAAGGATTTTTTTCCTGTGTCAACAAAACCATCAAATAATGACTCGTCTCATGGTTGGACTGGTTATAGCTTCTGTTAACTCCAGCAAAACATAATTCGTTCCGGCGAAACATAACAGAGCAATCCTAATTTATAAACGGAGCAAGGGGCACTATTTTCTATCGTCGATGTTGACGTTTCTAGTCTTTTCTTTGTAGTAATAAATTGAGGACGATTTTTACGGGTGATTATCACGAAATAAAAGAAAAAAGAACAGCGTTCAGAGGTTTCGAGGTCAAGGGACCCCCTATTTATATTTTTAGGGATATAGCTGGAATTTTATCACGGCGTGTGTGTATTACGTATAAAAAGCTAAGGGGCTAAAAATATACTCTTTATATTTTGTTTCGTAAAAAACATTGTAAAGTAGGGGAGAACGGGTCACAGAGGCCACCATAACACAGTGATAACGCAATCATTACATAGGCTGCTATTTAACAGGTAGAAGCCAAACTATGCAAGACAAATATGCATGCTATACTTTAGTTCTATAATATGCATTAAATAACTTTTGTCGTTATTTACTATTTACTGTGAAACACGTTAAAAATATAAAGACATTAAGTTAATAATCGAAGCAAGCCAAGGTTAAAAAAACTACAAAACAAATTTTATAGGGATTTTTTTGTTTAATGTTACGTTTGTACACAGTGGCCAGTCAGTGTTGGGATATAGTGGCCACTGCCTATAGTTTAATTTTTTGGAGTGGCTAATGTGCTCTATAATTTGGTTTTGTTCGGTATGCAACCAAAAATCACAATAATTTTTATTGGTTAAGTTGATAATATTATTGATTACCTACATGCTGAACCAACAGTAAGTACGGCACATTCAAATACTAGCGGTTCCTCTAAATTGCAAACCATTTATAGGTTTGGATTGATCTTATCGGATATAATGTGCTGTAATTACTGCTTATCAGACGTGGTTTTGTTATTTTTAATTAAGATGCCAGTATACTCCATATACGTGGCCACTGTAACCTGCTTGTGGGGTACAGTAATGAAAGCAGGCACATTCATCATCTTGTGCATAGTGGTTTAAGCAAGCAACGCAAGAATTCAAAATTATTTTTTAAAACAGTTTGTTTGGAAAAGTTCTGTATTTGAATTAAATAATATTTTATTTATTTATGTTGTATGGGTTAAGTAAATTTCGCTCGTTCATTACATTCGTTTTTGTTATTTCTCATTTTATAACATATTTACCTTAAATTACGATATGTTATTTTTAAAATCGCACTACTCATATTTGCATATTTAGAAACATAGCATAGAATTGAATTTCAACTTTGTATTTTTTTATTAATATAGTTGTTAATAGCAATGGTAATACATGGTGTTAAATACCATTAATGTATAAGACCTTAATGTTGTTTAGATCCTCATTTTTACCATCTTATGAATTTATCAAACTCTAAATAGTGTATAGAAATGTCGTACATAAATTTCCTGTAACTTCATAATAAACTTTAAACGTTTATTCCAAAGTTTTTAAATGAATAATTGCTAAAAATGCGGTTTTTGTAGCCTAGGGGCCCACAAATCCAAATCCGGCCCTGGGTATCAACAGTACTAACACTGCGGGGGACGCGCATGTCTGGCACTGACTCTCGTTTGTTTGTAGGTGTTGATTCATTGTTTAAAATATTACGTGGCAGCTCAGTTGAACGAATAAAGAGTTCAAAAAAATATTATAGATATTAATTATTCTGCAGTCATTGTTTATGATTTATAAGTAATAATAAAGTAATAATAATTAAAATAAGATTATTGACCAACTTTGGGCGGGATCCATTGTCCCTGTCTGCTACTCCCTCCCTCAAGACCAAATCCTTGTCAAGCCAGTATAAGCCGCTACTGATTTATAATTAAAAATAAATACCTTGCTACAAATAACGTATAGTTCGTAAGCTCGTCTATTGCTGTATGCATATAACTCATGTGCCGTTATCTTTACTGGTCCATATGGACACAATACAATTTTCCGGTATCATATTCATACGTAAAATATAAATTTAGTTCCGGTGCATTATGCCTCCGGAAATATTATTTCTTTGATATGAAATAACTGTATAACTACCCGCGTGCCGTATCTATTCAGAAAAGTAGAAATAGTTTTACAAATTCAAGGCTCTAAAACGTATCTTTTACATTTCACTTGACTCTCCTTTATCTATTTCCGAGCTCAAAGCTGCTAAGAAATTCATGTAGCCTTTTATCTGGGGCATATGATGATATAATTTTATATCGTCAAAGGACTATTAAAACATTCAAAAGAAAATAATACTGATTTTGTACAATAGAACTTTTCATGTAAGACTTTCATTGGTAACATACAGCTACCTACCTATCATATTTCAGTACTGAACGAGTTAAAATTTGCCAATAATTTATATTATGGAGGGATTAACGACGCCATTTTTTATCGAGAACTCGATTTCTTTAACTATTAACGATTCGCATGCGCACTGCAGTGCTGTGTTGATAAGATTAGTTATTTTTATACTTTTGGCATACGAAGAAGAAAGACATATTCTGGAGCTGGTAGAGCAAGGCAGATGTTAGTCAGCCGGTCATAGTTTTGTTTACTTTCGTGTTTTGTGCAAGGTTCCGGAAGTTATCCCTGCATTTAAGTCATTTCATTTCCTTTTTACATGATTGGTCTTGAGAACTGTGCTCTTATCTAAACATCTAGAATCATGAACTTTCTAGTATCTCGTCGTCTTATAACGTTGGCAACCACTAAGAAGGGATTTTTCGAAAATTAATCTCTAAGGGGTCGCCAAATTTATTAGTGTACTTTAAAACGCTTGCACTTTTTCAATTAGAAGGTTTTTAATTTAGGTATTGGGCCCTTTCTAGGCCAAGTTGTGTGTTGGGGGCTATACAGTGGTGTAGTCAGTCCAAGTATGATATATCATTTTGTTTTTCGAATTTTAGTATATCTAAAAATTCGACATAAGTACGAGGAAGAGAAGCACAACTTTTAATAATCTGTACGAATTCAGTAAAAGTATTATTAAAAGTAATTATATATTTGTCTTTGATCCTCTTTTCTTTATACATATACCCATTTTGTTTGCAAAACAATATTGTACTGAATGATACAAATCGAATTAGGGAAATAAAAGCAGACACGATAAAGCCTTGAGACGTTCCATTTGCAAAATTAAAACGTATTGTAGTGGAGACTAAGAGCTTTTATTAAATTACCGTTTGTTTTATCATAAAACGACTGAATTACATTTAATGATATAAATTCAACAGGGGCCCGAGCTAAGGCTAAACAAAATAACCTATAAACGCAGGAGACATCAGTCCAAGTCTCATCAACTTAAAACAGTATAGCAACAAAATGTAATAATAAATGTTTGATTTGAATTTAATTTGACGCAGATACCTGCTGCAATTGGAAAACCTAAATCAAATTAGGTCACTGCGTTACAAACAAATTTAAACAAAAGACTAACACAATAACGACCTCCATTTTCCAAAATTAAGTTATTTTTAGTGTTTCCTATTCAGACCCTGGTGACTTTACCACAAAATGTATAAATTCCTTATTAAAATAAATTTTCATTTGGGAACAATTTACTACAGTTAAAATCTAAAATACAGCACACACAAGAACAGTGTTGCCTCTGTTAAACCTACCAAGAGTAAATAAACGCCAAAGAAGAAAATGTACTTTTTTGAATGATTAAATACACTATAGATACCTAGGTATAAAATACTTTTAAAATATGTTAAGTTGTGTAATATTGTTTTAATTTTAAGATGAAAATAGTTGAAAGCGGTCAAATAACTTCATACTACAGTATGCACCGGTATCTGTTTTTTATCGATAATATGCCAAATAAAGTTATGTCAAAAATTAAGTGTTTTATTCTTTGAAATACAACTTGGATTTAATACATTTTCCTTTAACTCGCAAAGTAGACTGAGGGAAGGAGAAGGAAAAAATTTGAAATAAATATTCTTAACTCCGGTCTGCTTTAACCAAATTTGATAAACTTGGTCTCGCTTGAAAGCCGCTAGTGCGGGCTATGTGCACCATTATCATTTTTTTCAATTTTTCTCATAAATTTGATACGGAACCATATATAAAAATTTAGTTAGATACAAAATAGATCAAAAACGAAGATAACGGGTGAAAACCGTATGTCGATATCTAAAATTAGGCCAGAGATAGAGAAAAAGAATGGTCTATACAGTGTCACCAGTAAAGTCCGCATCATATGGGATTTTTTTTTATTAATAGCTTTATTCGAAATTTGACTTTGGCATCAAGTTCTGCTTCGATCGAGATGAAAATTAAGCAAAAAAAATAGTAGTCACGTGATTCGCATTATCTGTCAAATTTGAATTTTTTTCAAAAAATAATTCAAAAGTGGGGTTATTTCTGAAAATATCGAAAAAAGTTATTAGAAAAAGTTTTTTTAAATGCAGTTTCTAGTCCACATGCAAAATTTCAGCTGGATAAGATAATTTTGATTTTTACCTATATTTTGTAAATTGCACCACTTTTGCAAAATAAGACTCAACGCAACCTACATAAAACTTCTTAGTTTTGACAATGCTTTATTTCAGATACATTTTCTTTAAAGTAGCGCCATATTAAAGGTGTGTTTTTCTACAAAATCAAAATTGGGCTATTAAAATTTGGTCGCATGTGATGCAAAGTTCATTTGTTTTTGACCCTGTATAAGGTAACTTCATAAAATACGTATTTTTGAAAACGTAGTTTGTGTCTGAAAGTAAGAAAATAAAAATAAAATAAAGAAGTTTTAAATTAAATCGTTGAAAATAGATAAACTTTACGCTAAGTTAAACTTAAATTTATTTTCCCCTTAATGAACACTTTACTGATGACACTGTGTTCTTTTTGTCTTAATATTAAGGTGCATTACTTTCAGACACAAACTACGTTTTTAAAAATACCTATTTTATGAAGTTACCTTATACAGGGTCAAAAACAAATAAACTTTGCATCACATGCGACCAAATTTTAATAGCCCAATTTTGATTTTGTAGAAAAACACACATTTAATATGGCGCTACTTTAAAGAAAATGTATCTGAAATAAAGCATTGTCAAAATTAAGAAGTTTTATGTGGGTTGCGTTGAGTTTTATTTTGCAAAAGTGGTGCAATTTACAAAATATGGGTAAAAAATCAAAATTATCTTATGCAGCTGAAATTTTGCATGTGGGCTAGAAAAGGCATTTTAAAAAACTTTTTCCAATAACTTTTTTCGATATTTTCAGAAATAATCCCACTTTTGAATTGTTTTTTGGAAAAAATTAAAATTTGACAGATAATGCGAATCACGTGACTACTATTTTTTTGCTTAATTTTCATCTCGATCGAAGCAGAACTTGATGCCAAAGTCAAATTTTGAATAAAGTTATTAATAAAAAAAGTCCCATATGACGCGGACTTTATTGGTGACACTGTATACTTGCTCGGCACTCAGCCCCTTTTTTTCTTCTGGTCTATTGAATTTTATAAGTTGGTAACAACGGAATTGTAAATTATACATGTGGTACCTTCTAAAACAATTGATTCATCAGTCTCGTCGGTTCTACCGCTTACTATTGCCAAAAAATGATAATAATAACAATAAATAATAATAATTTATTTTGAAAATGTTGTTTTGTATACCACCAGGGAAGATATGGTATAGAATTAGAAACGCTATCAACAGCGCCAGCTAAAATCGAGTCTGCCTTAGTGTTTTTTCTTATTATAGTAGTAGTTGAGGAAAGGCCATTTTTCTCAAAATATTTTCTGTATCTTTGAATTAAATTAAGATATCGACATGCCATTTTTAACAGTTTTTTTTCGTTTTTAATTTATAAGGTAAATGTTTATATATACTTAGTTCCATTTAAAATTTTGGAAAAAAAATCAAAAATCTATCGATTTTGCCAATAGTCTTTTATAGAGGCGACGGATATAACAAAACAGAGTCATACAAAATTTTAAATCTTACTATAGAATAAGCTCTTTTAAACGAGAACAAGTTTGTCAATTTTGGTTAAGGCAAACCGGAGTTTTTCATTCTTTCAAAAGAGTTCTCCTCCTCCCCTTAGTCTATTTTGTAAGTAATATTTATATATACTTAGTTCCATTTAAAATTTTGGAAAAAAAATCAAAAATCTATAGATTTTGCCCATAGACTTCTATAGAGGCGACGGATATAAAAAAACAGAGTCATACAAAATTTTAAATCTTACTATAGAATAAGCTCTTTTAAACGAGAACAAGTTTGTCAATTTTGGTTAAGGCAAACCGGAGTTTTTCATTCTTTCAAAAGGGTTCTCCTCCTTCCCTTAGTCTATTTTGTAAGTTAGAGCCAAATATATTAAATCAAAGTTGAACATACGTAAATTGTAAAGGCCGCTCGTTACTCTAATAATAAGAGATACAGAATAAGTTACAAGTTGATTTACAGAAAAGGACAACAAAATAAAGAGATAGCAAACTCCATTTGCAAAATTAAAACGTATTTTCTTTAGTGTCCTCCATTCAGACTCTGGTGGTTTTGCCACAAAATGTATAAATTCCTTATTAAAACAGATTTCCATTTGGGACCCATCGACTAGAGTTAAAACCTAAAGTACAGCAGAGACAAGACATTTACAAAAGAACAGCGCCATCCCTGCTGTAAATAAATACAGTGACTAATTTATTTAAGAGCTTTGGCAAAAAATTTCAAAGCTGTTTTGATAGTGTCGACAAGATTATAAGTACCTATAAAAGGTTATAGGTGTTATATGTGATTGATAATATTGATAATTAGTCCCCTATTCATTAACGCTTAACGACATCGTTACTGCACGAGAGTCGTAATAATAACGATGAATTTTAGAAAAGCTCCCAAGTAGCAATTATAGACACAAATTGGACACAAATTCTTTGCTGAGAAACGTTTCGAAACATTTTCGATTAAAATTATTTAGATTGTGTGAAGACACATGTGTTTCGAAACTTTTGCGACACATTTTCGAATTTAGTTACTAGAAACGATTAAGAACTGTTAGTTTCGAAATACTTTCCAAACTACAGTGTCGATACATTTAGGAAACGCACAAAAGAAAATTTTTCGAAACATTTTTATATGATATTATGAAATTGTGTTTAGACACATGTGCTCCCAAATTGTAGCGACACATTTTCGAATTAAGTGATTCAAAACAAATTGGTATTCTTCTGCTTTGAAATATTTACCAAACAGTGATATCCATTTAATTACGAAACTTGCGCAGAAAATAATTTTCGAAACTGCCAGAAACCTTTACACTACCACACCCGGACAATTATTATAACCTCCATTATAACGATTATAACCTATAAATTGTACATTTTTGTTTTGTTAATATGGGAAGAAAACAACAGTTTAAACATTCTTCGAGGTTTTACAAGGCACTAAAAAGGAAAAAGAAAGAAATTGAAATTCAAAAGGAAAAAATTAAACCACAACCTGATTTTTTAACTAGCGATGTCCCATCGACAATCGGCCAAAGTAAGTGGTCTCCGACTATCCAGCTGGTCGGCACAGCCGTTAGGACCAACCTACTTTTTTCCTTTGTCTCGACAATTGAGTACATGTTTTAGATTATTACTTAGGAATAAGTTATAAGTAAGTTTTATTAAACGTTCAACAAAGTACAAACCAATTTTGTAGGTTATATGTCACAGAAAGTGTAAAGTGGTAGTGTATACCGTGACGGTATACAGAAGTTTTATGCTTCTAAGCTTAACCTTCCTCTTGACGAGACTGTGCATTTTTACTTTAGCGACGTTTGTTTCGCATGGTTTCGGTACAATATCGAAACATTCTTCATGTTTCGACACATTTTCTATGAATTATAGCTACATGATTATCGAAACATTATAAAAACCAAATACTAGAAATTGTGTGTCGACTCCATTTTAGACCAGAATAATTCTCGCTTTCTGGCGGCCATTTTGACAAATTCATTTTTATATTATTAAAATGGACTTTAATTAACTTCTTGCGTCATTTGAAATGTAAAAAAGTGGTTACATTAGTTCCATTTTGCTAGCTTAATCAATTGAAAGAAGAATTAAGTAAAATTTTAAAAATATTTAAGATTTTATTTTTTGACAAAGTATTTATTTTGTATGTAAATGTCAATATACCGGGAGCGTCTTAAGAACATAAAGCTAAATTACTAAATTGCACGATAAAATTTATTTCGTCAACGATTTTTGGATCTCCTCTGCAATAAACCATACGAAAAAAATGTATCACTTATAGAAAATACTCTGGTGACAAAATTCATTATGGCGAAATTATGCTGTCATCATATTGTTTACTTTCTTTTATTTTACAACCTGCAGAAAGATAGATATTATATATCTAATGATTTGTTTCAATAATGTTTCCATTTTGACAATTTACAATTCCAACAAACAGCGCCCTCTTTGTAAAATGAACTCTCACTCGACACATTTATGGAAACATGTTCCAAACATTTCTGAAAAATTTTCGAAACATTTTCGATAAAAGTTTCGATTTTGCGTCGAAACAGCGAAAGTCACAGCCCGTACCAACCACTTGGAAACACGTGCTAATGCGCCATTTAAAATGTATACGTTTCGAAAATATTTCCATACATGTTGCCAACAATTTCCAATTTGTGTCGGAAACAGAAACAATAGTTTAGACAGATTTACCGTAATGTGTCTAAAAATGCTACTTGGGCTATTGTGTAACATTTGTACGGTTGTTAACAAAAGACAAGTCGGTAAAATGTAGTCGCCCATATAACAACAACCAACCGTTGAGAGTCGTTAAAACATAACCTTTGCGTTTTTGGTATTGTTTTTAAATGTTTTGGGTTTGTTGGGCTATAATTATGGAAATTGAAAACACCACGAATGCGCCGACAAATATTACTTAATTTGAAGAAGAAGTCCATGCTTAAAGTGGAGTTAAAGTATGGGAAAGAAAGAAAAAACTAAAAGTCTTCATCCACAAAATTTAATAGAATAAAAAATTATTCATGTGTCTTTACATGTTTCGAACGTAGAAACGTTCATCATCAGGGGACAGAAAAATTTATTTCAAGCTGATGGTGTTAGCAAAAGAGAAAATTAGAACCTTAATGGAGCTTTTATTGACTTAAAAAATTGAAGTGCAGAAGATACATGATATGAAGAAAATTGATAAAGGTTAAACCATACTGAGTATGTGAAAAAGTTATTAATGGGGGTCTAAACCAACCAAACGAACTGGGGAAGAAGAAAAAACCTTTCTAAGAAGGTGTCGGAGGTTATTAAATATGTTTTAAAAAACTTTCCAAACATATGTCTGTAAGACATTATGAGGATAAAATTTGAAGGAATTACAATAAGATTACGTTCTAAAAAGCGTTTTTGGGGTACTGAGGTTTAATCCTCTTTCTTAGAAAGGTTTTTTCTTCTTCCCCAGTTTGTTTGGTGGGTTTAGACCCCCATTAATAACTTTTTCATATACTCAGTATGGTTTAACCTTTATCAATTTTCTTCATATCATGTGTCTTCTACACTTCAATTTTTTAAATCCATAAAAGCTCCATTAAGGTTCTAATTTTCTCTTTTGCTAACACCATCAGCATAGAATAAATTTTTCTGTCTCCTGATGATGAACGTTTCTACGTTCGAAACATGTAGAGAGCCTTGAATAATGTTTTATTCTATTAAATTTAATGGAGAAAGACTTTTAGTTTTTTCTTTCTTTCCCAAATATTACTTAGTTATACTAGACCAGTTAACATCAACAGAACGGCACCCTTTTAAATTTGTGCTGGTTTTTGTTAATTCCAGAAGGTAGAACATACTTTTGAATCGGCAGTTAGTCGATTCACCCAGTAAACCTGCAAGATGGCCGACATGTCATATGACAAAAGTCATATTCCAGCTAAATAAAATGAATTTTTGCATTTTCAATTACTTTTGTCATATGATATGTCGGCCATCTTGCAGGTTTACTGGCTGAATCGACTTTATATGAAATAGCAAGCGATTCCTTTCCGGTTACCAAAATGGCGGCAAAAATTTGTAGTTTTCTTACGAAGTTAAGTAAATGGCGTACTACTGTCTAGTGGTTTTTGGTGCTTCGCATTTTCTTTATTTTCATTTCATCTTTATTTTATTGAAATTCCAAAAAAAAAAAAATATATAAAAACCCAAAACTGGCCGTAATTAGAAACAACAATAACAAATAGAGGTTGAGGTTAGTGCTCATTATTCGTATTTCTAATTTTAACTTCGAATTGGTACAGTTACGTATTTTATTTCTTTTACCACATAAAATTCCACGGTAAGTTCAAGTTGGACAGCACGGTATAGATAATTTGGTCGTTTTTTAATAAGATTATACTCCATTGGATGCATGCTATAAAATGATACTTTATAAAACGTGTACTTCTTTTAATATAGTAGGTATTACACGATTTACCAAAAACAAATACTTCCTGATACCTATACTAAATTCATCCTAAAGAGAAGATATTGTATAGTGTTCCTTAGGTCAATTTAATGACATAAAACAATATGAAACTCCTAATCATAGGCATCCCAAACAAATAATTAAAATGCGTATACACACTTATAAGTTTGTTTAACATTAGGTGTTTGTACATACTACACTTTATAAACCCGCTGTATATATAATAATATTATATTAAAATAATAAATATAAGGTAACTCAAAGATTCTATACACAAAACTAAAACCAGAAAAATATACCTGACACGGCACGACACTGCTCAGAAAATGCTTTAATTTTTTTACCGGAACTCCATTCTCGGACCATTCCCCGGCCCGTTCATAAGTTCCAAATCACGTATATTTTATTTTCGTCTCTTCCACGCCATCCGCGGTCACTGGCCTATCTTTGTCTGACAGAATCGATCGTTGAACGGGCTGGGGACCGCTTCTGCTATACCAGCTGCAGGTAGCTGGCGCTTATCACCCCTGACAACGTGCATAAATTGTGAACGGTTGCCAGTTCTACCAAATTTTCTGGTTTGTTAATATATTATGTAGAAGTATACGAGAAACAAGGGTTTGTTAATTAGTTGTTTTTAAACACTGAAAACACTTTTTGTCTTGATTTCAGTTATATTGTTTCTTAAAGACTAAAGAATGTATTATTATAACAATGAACGGCTTGTTATTTTTTTCTGTCATACTCAAAACTCCTCGGTTTAAAGTATATTTGCAAACTAGCTTTCAAAGAAAGTTGCTGACTAATAATTGAATACTGATATAAATGAAACGTCTTTAATAAAAAAAGTTAAAGAATTGAAGAAGAAAGATCTGACAACCCTGGTTGTGAGGTCGGTCTCTTTGAGACTGTTTACCGCCGTATGGAATGATTGGAACGTCCTCAAACTAAGTTTGGATAAATTATAAACAAATGTTATGTCCAAAGCATGATCAACGCGTGCCTCTGGCGTGATTTGGAAATTCAACCCCGCTATTGGGCAGACGGTTTTAGGAAGACAAGCGCGCAGACTGCACTCGATGTACATCTAACAGATCGGGGTAGTTTGATCACGCATTGGCGGCGTAGATTTGTTTTGACGCGACTTGTGTTTGAGATGAATTTAATACAGTACCTGATATAAACCTCTTGCCGCCTGAAATGAAAATCATCATATTTCTATTATTATATTCTATCGAGGTCAATGTTTAGTGCGCCTGTTTCTATCGCGTTAGAGCTTGGCAACACTGGTTTTACTTTTCATCAGCCGGTTTCCATCAAAGTCGTTTTTAAGAGGTGATTGAATGTCTATATTCTATGGCATAACTTTAATACTTAAAAAGGGGATATTGTGGCATATCAGACAAGTGTGTAACTGTTTTTTATATTGGAATATACAGGGATCCAAGCACAATGGATACCCTGGGGCGGGTAGACCACGACGGCCGTTTTGTCCTTGTTAGGACTCTACGGGCAGTTATAACCCAAGCAATCCCGGCAACGGTGGTAAGATGTATTAAAAGCCTTTTGCAAAATCAAAGTGCCATCAATATGGCGCTGTAGCGCCATCCCAGCGGAATTAACTCCAATATAAAAGGCAGACTGGTAATAATCGAAAGGTAGACAACTAATAAACCACGAAGTGCATCACAATCCAGTATAGGGAACGCTAGTTGCGTTTTCACCGGAACATCTACCGTTTTGCAGATGAGAAACAGATCAACGCTGGCACCCACTAGAAAATCCGTTTAATAAAAGCCAAGAGCTAATTCCGCTAGGATGGCGCTACGGTGTATTGATGGCCGCTTTAATTCTGCAAAAGGCTTTTAATACATCTTACCGCCGTTGTCAGGATTGCTTGGGTTATGGCTGCCCGTAGAGTCCTAACAAGGAAGAAACGGCCGTCGTGGTCTACCCGCCCCCAGGGTATCCATTGTGCTTGGATCCCTGTGTATTCCAATATAAAAAACAGTTACACACTTGTCCGATATGCCACAATATTCGCTTTTTAATTATTTTCGCGGACACTATATTATCTTCTAAAACTATAATACGTTTATACTATAAATAAGGTAATATTAAACAAATAAACATGTCAAAAATATCTACTACTATGTAGAATAGAAGCAGTAAATTTCCATTTTCTTTGAAAAATGTCTGATAAAGTTCATTTTCTTCTTTAAGAAATAAGAAATAGATCCCACGCACTGGCGATAAAACATTGTTGTATATATTTCCTACACTTTTAAACAAGTTAAAAGTTGACCGAAAACCGAACCCTAAAAAAGATTGTAGTATAAATTTAAATTTTATCAAACATTTAAAGTTTCCAGACATTCTTATCCCATACTTTGTAGAACCTAAATCAATCCCCGCATATACGATACGACAGAGATAAAACATTTTTCTTTTAGTCTCGATGCTTTGTAAATGTAATTTATAAGGTATTGTGTAATCTATCAGCTTATTTCGTGAATATGTCAGGATTTTAAATGCGATTTCATTGGCGTAGACATAGTGTATTCTTTTTTTACAAGGTCTACAAGGGCGTAGTTATTTTTGTTGGATAGAGTAACAAAAAAAAACTGGAGAAAAGCATTTTTTTTAAAAGGCAAAAATCGCTAAACTACGTTCTAAAGTAATCTAAAGAGATACGGCATGGCACTATTATCAGTTAGTAATGGGAATAAAATACTGGCATTGATCCCTAAGAATGCATTCATTGCCAATCAAAATGAGTATTATACTTTACCCGATTTTTATCAGTGACTCATCCATACCGAAAGCAGTAATGGTTAGGCGGCATAACAATATTTATAATTGAAAAGGAAAGAAACACACGAAGTCTGCCTCCACAAAATTTAATAGAATAAAAATTCTTAGTTTAAAAGGGGTCTACATGTTTTGAACGTAGAAACGTTCATCATCAGGAGACAGAAGGTATGTTGCTGATGGTTGTAGTAAAAGAGAAAACAATAAGTGGGAAAAAAACCTTAATGGAGCTTTTATGGCATTAAAAGTTGTAACGATAAAATTGCATTTTTGAAGATATTTGATTGATTATGAAAGTAAGTCAAAAACATACGGGGTATGTGGAAAAGACTTATAATGGTGTCTAGAAAAACTAAAAAGAGGAAAATGGGTTAAGAAAATTACTTCTAAAAAGAAGTTGTCTAAAATATTTTCTTCAAAATATGTCTTGTAGAAAATATAAAGTGTGAAAAGTGTTTTTATATATGTTAAATGAACATTGTATATTTATAATTGTTTTCGCAGCTTATATCAATCAAACTTTGCCTATCTACTTTATAGTGGGCCGACTGAAAGTACGGCGTATGTCATTATCTCCTAGCTTTGCCCTCCACTGCGACCGTATGATCTATTGTGGCTCAGACCTTATTTATATTTTTTCCAATAGATATATCTTCTTCTTCTTCTTCTTCTTAATCCGCCGTCTCCGCTCGAAGGTTGCCGATCCATCTGGCAATCATAATTTTTAAAGTTACAGGTCTAAAAATATCTGTCGATGTGCATCCAAACCATTTCCTTAGATCCTTCAACCAAGAGTTTTGCCTTCTTCCAACTGATCTCCTGCCCTGAATTTTGCCCTCAATTATTAGTCTGAGGAGCTCAAACTTTTCTCGTGTCATTACATGCCCTATATATTCTGTTTTTCTTTTCTTGATTGTAACTAGAAGTTTCAGCGGCTTCCTCATCAGGCAAGCACTTCCACATTTGTAACTTCATGCACCCACGATATTTTCAATATGCGTCGATATAGGTACATCTGGTCTGCCTCCAGTTTATTTTCCATAGTTGGATCAAGAGTTCATGCTTCACACCCATAAAGCAGTACGGAGAATCTTCTTAATGATGCTAATTAGTGTATTGTATTACATATCTTCCGGTAGCTGTGCCACTTCGCCGAATAGGGTAAACCTGATTCTTGCTGCTGCAGGGCAGACGCATACTGTGTGTTCCGCTGGCATTCTTCATCTTGCGCTAAATCAATTTTGTTCATATGGTGTCGTAATCTGCAGTGGCTAGAAAACAATCCCATTAGGGCTTTAAGGTGCATCCTATTCAGCCTTAATAGTTTTTCAGTTAACTGTTGATTTTTATGACTGTTTATGAATTTCTTTGAGCGTCTTAGCGCACTTATTTGTTGCTTCAGTCAAAAATCCATCTCTTGACCGTAGCGTGGGATACACTTATTGCCGGCTCGGGTACTGTAAGTTTTGTTGCTACTCCTCTCTTAGCAAGCTTGTCAGAAGCCTTGTTGCCCTCCAGACCCATGTGTTCCAGAATCCATATTAGGGTGATTTTGTTATTTAAAATTTACAAACATTGTAACAGATAGTGCTTCGTGGCAGCTCCGTACCGTTTTTAAAGTATCACCATCTCGATTCAAGGGACTTTAGAACGGCTTGACTGTCAGAGAATATCTTGATTGTCCTGTGTGCATACTGTCGATTTATCAGCAGTCTTGCACGCATTTCAAAGGCATAAACGTCAGCCTGGAATATGGTCGCCATGGATCCCAGATTGATCGTTAGTTTTATTTCGGATTTTCTCCATATATTCCGGCTCCAATAACTTCTTTAGTCTTGAAGCCGTCTGGTCATATCCAAACTCCGCACTGAATAGATTCTTACCATTATTGACCCATTCTTTCCTACTTGGATGAACGATAGTGTGGGGCAGTTTGTTGTTGGGTATTTCTGTCATGGTGTCTGAGGGCATTTCCAGAATGCTGCTGGTCATAGTATTTTCTAGCATTCTGGTACCCTCTATCATACATAACTGCTTGGTGCAATCTATAGGTGGCCCATTTGGCTTCACTATCGAACTATATATGAAGAAATATTAGTTTTCAGGCCAGTCGTTGTTGGCCCTTTTTCCACCATACTACAGAGCCGTACGTCTAGGTCTTATGACCGTTACGTGAAGCCAGTATAAAAATTTTGGTGCTGTGGACTCGATACTGGAACTGATCTTTGGACCATGTAATTTGTTCATTTAATGAACTTCGTGCATGCTTCCTGTTGGAACCGCTTTCAGCACGCCATTGCACTTTCTGTATATTCAATCTGGATTTATTTTTAAACACAAACGTATACCTCCGCGGATTTATACAACCCCCCATTTCACATTTTATTGTTTTATCGATAGCGAGCAAGAAAACCGACTCGCAAGAAACAATGCCACTCCTTATGTGTTCTCTGTTTTATTGCCACGGTATTACAATAAAGTTATGATATTACGAAGCGTTGCGGAAAATTGCGAAAAACAGTAACAAGATTACTTTGAGTATCTTTGGAGTGCAATATTATATAAAAATTTTACAACCCTTTCAAATACCCTATGCTTCGTTGTATTCAGGTTAACTGTTATAAGAATTCTAGATATGAAAATTCTATGAAATGTTCTTATATTCATAGCCCTATTTTCCAGAGAGTTGTCTGCAACATTATTTAAAATTTCAAACTTTTCCTTGGGAAAGTTCTTCCCAACAATAGAATAAATGACTTTTTTCGAAATTTTATTTCTAATATAGATACTTTTTTGTTAACGTTACCACCAGTGGCGGGCCAAGGGGGTGGAAGGGGGGGGGGGGTAGGGGAACATGTTCTATACAGTTTGGTAATTTTTTCCCCTGATTTTACTTTTTCTTTTTGGTCAAAAATAACTTTGTGTGCATGTCGAAGTAAAAACAACTAAATAATTGACGTCCTAAATGCTAGAATATTAAGGAAATAAAAAACACTCGATTTTTAAAAATGACGAAACTCTTTTTCAGATTCATAATCTACGCCCCAAATGCATTATTCGTGAAAAAATCGTCAATTTTGGCGTAGTGAGCTTATAAACCATTTTATCAATTTTCTGTAACACGTTAACTCGACAATTTGGCCAACTCAACACCTACCAAACCTCCGTCCCCCCCACCCCTTCCCCCTTCGAAAAAAGCTGTGACCGTCACTGGTTACCACAGTTGCGCTATTTTGCCGCAACCACTTTATTATAATTTGTAATTATAACAGGTAATATTAGACTCTCTTGTGGATCTTATTTAGGATATTTCATGTCATTAAATTATATATTATTAATAACGAAATAAATATCTAGAGTCCTACCCTGTAGTGTATTTGCTTGTTGATTGTGTATAAGTGTATAACAATGGGATTAAACCGGTAGTTTTATTGCAGTCAATAAGTCGATACCATTTAGGGTGAAAAATACTTTACCTGCGTTCCGCGTTGTATAATCGGAAAGTGAAGTTGATTTAATAAGGGTTTACAATGTCGCGTGAGTAATTTTGTATTTTGGAATTGTAGTTGTTGTGAAGTTAAAACTACCAAAACTGGCAGATTTTTGTCCATTTCTACAAATATCTGTAAAACTATAACATTTTTGCACAATAAAAATAAATATGTTCTGCTGCATATATTATTTCCTTGTATTTTCTGTCTAGGTTTTCTTATTTTTGTATCTTTTAGTAAAATCAACAAAATATAGCTAGATCCTTGTTACTTTATTTTAGTTTCATTTAAAAGGTATTTAGTAATTTAGTATTAAAGCAGCTATAGTAATTAGTAGAATGTTTCAAAGCAAGGCATTAAGTAAATATAATTATTGTGACAGACAAAAGCCAAGTTTGCAACTACAGAGATTAAATATGAACGAAATATGACAACTTAATGTTTAATTTAAAGGAAACATCATTCTTTGAAGTTTCGTAATGTTTTTGGAAAAAACAAATAGTAACGTACTGTTAGCGACTGTACTTCAAATATTTATGTAGTTTTTGTTTAGAATTTAAGTTTATTGCAAAGGATTCCTGATACCTATTTAGGTATTACGGCAAATTAAGAAGTTTCACCTAGTCTTTTTGCCACTGTACAAATTACATAAATAATATTGCCCCTACTGTGTCCTAAGACGAAATGTGTGTTTAAGGGTAAGATTCTAGATATTTCAAAGCTGTTTAATTTAAGGACACACATAGCAGAATTCATATTGCTGATGTAAAACTTTTCATTTAAGAAGTTATTCGGAAAATACATATTAAATGCAAGAAGTGGATGATATATTACCGGTATTAGTGAGACCAAATTCCTTATCGCTACTTCTGAAATTGGCTTTGTTATATAGGCGCAACTATCGCAGGCAAGGCAATTTAAAATCCTATTAAAGTACAAGATCTTTTCACGGGGTATTATGGGGAATTTGAATATCGAGCTTATATAATCTTGGTACGGGCAGCATCTCCATTACATCAAGTAATTCATCAGTATTGGGAAGCCTCTTTATTTGCTGAAAAACACAGAATTACGACTGCGTTTATTTTTAGTTTGGCATACTTTTTTCATGTCTTCATAAGATTTACCTCTCGAGTACACCCCCCAAACTGTTTTTTCCTAATGTAAAGGTTTGTATTGTGATAGCTCCCTGGAAAGGGCATGAGAAAGGGCTACAACCCACTTTTTACTTTTGCATTTCGGTAATCTAGAAAGCCAGAAAAAAACTGGCCATTTTAGCAACAATTGATATTGCAATTTGGGTTTTGTTTTAAAAAAAGGAAACATCTTATTAATAAGGTTGTTTGTTTACTTGATGCCGCATTCTAATGGTCACTTTATTTTTGGTTTAGAAGAAGCGAATTCTTATCTGTTGTAGTATATTGTGCCTTAGAGTAAGAAGTATTTTTTCTATCCTAAAATGGGTTATTTAACTGACTTACACCAAATCGCAATTTTAATGATAATTGGCTTGGTCGTTAGATTGCGTACTCAAGCAGAAGTAGCAGCTTTATTTCACGAAGCACAATCCGATCTACAACCAAGTTCCCAAGGCACCATCAGTAAAATTGAAAGACGTTATCGTGAAGTGGGCCACTTCAGGTATATACCAAGAATAAAGCAGCCTAGAGTAATGGATGAAGACACGCAATTAAACGTTTTACTTGCTCTTCCAGAAAATCCTATTACTCAAGTTCGGCAACTTGCAAGAGAAAATAACATAAGCCATACGTCTGCATTCAAGTTAGTGAAATCATGTCAAATGCGTCCTTATAAAATGTTAATGGTACAAGAGTTATTGGAAGATGATCCGGACCGCCGTATTCAGTGTTGTAAAGTGATGATGAATGCGCTTGATCAGCATTTAGTAGATTTGGACTGGATCTTTTTTAAAGACGTGTGTACTCTTGTACTAAATGGTGAAGTCAATAAACAGAACTGTCGATATTGGTCCGCAGAAAATCCTCACTGGATGTGAGAAAGACACACCCAGCTTCAGCAAAAACTTAATGTTTGGACAGGCATCATTGGCGACCGCGTCCTTGGGTCAATATTCCTTGAAGGTAACTTAAGGTTGCATTCTCAACGTCATTCAATCTACTGCCAACCTATAACTTATTTCGCGTTGATTTTTTGAGTTTATTATTTTAATAACTAACATTTAAAGAAAATCAATATCGTCGGTACATTATTTAGGTAGTATCTGATATATTATAAAAATATCAATTTACTTCATTGCTAATTTTGGAAGAATTGTATAGTGAAAGAACAATGAGTGACAATGACATAATAATATTAAAAAAAATCTTACGCGATATTTTTCGCTATACAATTCTTCTAAAATAAGTTATGAAATTCCTTGATATTTATTAAATATGTCAATTATTACCTATAGAATATCAAGTCGATACTGATTTTCTTTAAATTTTGTATAAAAGCTAGAAAACAAATAAAACTACGCGAAATAGGTTATAGGTTGGCAAGCATGTTGATACTCCCACCTTAAATGGCCATACATATCTGGGTTTTTTACAAGGGGAACTTATGACAGCTTTGACTGCTTCATTTCTTCACCATGCAGAAGCATGTCTTATGATGATCAAAAAATGCATGTCTTATAAATACTCTTATTTCTTGGGATCGGATCACAGACATGTAATATATAAGGATACATTTTGTCCAGATCACAAATCGTTTTTAACAGAAATCAATGATGGCAAATTTCGGCTGAATGCCCTCTGTTTAAAATGAAGGTTATATTATGTTGGATGCATTGTATAATGGTGTGAATAACCCCCCATTTAAAATAACCACTAACCGCCACTGCTCATGTCTCTATAATATAAGGGCTTAATTATTTTTAGTCACCGCATACTAAAAAGGGCTTTTTATTCACTGGGGTTAGCACGCGTATCCAAATGACCAACATCTTTGTACGCCGGTTTGTATAGGTTGTTAAGGTAAATAATGGCGACAGCGAGATATGGCAATGTCCTTTTTGTGGGGACAAAATGCAAAAACAACGGTCTTTATGCGAAGCGATGAAATTTTTATCCGGGTTAAGTGGATGTAATTATACAGGTGTAAGGGAATATTTTTTTTGTTAAATCTCCGATTAGCGAAGGGATTTGTTTATATTGCCATCATAAAAAAGAAAAAGACCTAGAAAATGCGTTATATTGATTATATTAAATCTTAGGTGCTTGATCACTGGGGCAATCGTCGTGTCAAATAATGACGCATTACACAGCAATAATTCATTTGACAGTTTTACCAAATCTGCTGTTTAGCAAAGTGCAAAGTGCATAGTACCTATACACTTGAAACTATCGTTATTTACATAATTAAGCTGGGATTTAAGTAAATTATGCGCTACTTAAAAGTTTTTCGATGCGTTAAAGTTTTTGATATGTAATTTGGACAATTGGGAAATTTACTAGGTATGCTGTCATCTTTTAATCTTGGTAAATTTAATTTAACAGAAATGATCTCACCTGTTTTTGTGTCCTGTTGGCAAATTTTCGAAATAAAATCCTCTTATGTAAAAGGGCACTCGCATACTTTACTACTTTCATTAGGAATAAAATGTTCACGATGAATTGCACTCCGCCATTGTAGGCTGTTTTCCTCATTTTTGGGAAACCAAAACACCCACACTGTTGGATCGGTGGGATAATTACCCTTACAACCGACTACACAATATAGATACGGCATTTTAAAACTATTTCAAACACTATTGGAACCGAAAAACACTTTCCTTTTTACTAAATACACGAAAATTAAACCACCGGAACCCGAAACAGACTACAGCTGTTGCAACGTTGCCAGATCGCGCAGAACCGTTTCGCATGTCTACTATACGATGACTAACAAAAATTATTACTTATTTTTTAAATTAACTAAAATACTCTCTATAAAGTACCTACTTCTGTAAAATTATGTTAGACCTGTGGTAATAACTAAGGTTAACATAATTATAAACATGTTACATAAATCAAACATATTTCAAAGCAAATCAGGAAATATTGATGATCTGACCATGTTGCCACGATCATCTGTTAATGGACGGAGAGCAAGGCCGACTAGATGAAATAGAGAAATAATGATGCTAAAACGTAATATGACTACGGAGCGTGACGTCACTACCAAATTTCTTCAGACTGTGTCCTTGTTTATAGAAGTTGTTGGCACACAACTTGGTTATGTTTTGTAGTGACCACACGTACATATAATGCATGGTAAATTTTACTTTGTCACTAGAATCGTTGTTTATGACCACATCCATCAAGCAAGCACGATAAATCTCGTTAAAATATTAACTGCGTGTAAGTTCGCATATTTCTATGCCACATATGAAGTAAACTAACGGCTTTATCCTAATTTTGACAAGTTGCGCCACTGGCAGTGTGAGTTATTAAGAGACTAGCCTCAAAATTAGCAATACAGAGGGAGGCCATTATGTTGGGAATAATGCGCGAACCATGTACTTTTATTATAAATGGCTGCACTGTTTTGCCCAGAGCCACTTTATGTGTTGCTTTTCGCGCGTTAAGATGAAAAATAACCGAATGTGAATGCACTTTTTTTCTCATATTTATATCCGTCTGAAAGTGTATTGTGGCTTTTGCGTATTTACATACTTTGGGACAAAGATATATTAGGTTATTTTTCGAAAGAGAATAACCTACAGCAATTATTATTATAGGTCCTACCTACCCGTAGGATGACAAACGGGTAACGGGTTAGTCAAATCTGTGAAAGAACAATAGAAAAATACAAAAGAACAAGAAAGGTTTTTTCCTTAACATATAAAATTAGCATGTTAATAAAAAATTACTCCAGCCGACAAAAGGTCCCATGAACCCAAATGGCGACGTAATTCCCTGAAAGCTTTTTATACTAAACGAGTTCCACACTTTACTTTTAGAATCAGGTACCAGAACGTAAGGTTTATATTTACTATCAATACTCATATTTTGCAGCATCAACTTCCTTTAAATCAATATCCTACCTACGACTTACAGGGGTAACTTCCAGAACCTTGCAATTATTAAAAAAAAAATAATTAGGAACTAATTTTAAAAGACCTGTTCAGGGAGGCATTGGCGAATAGTATGCTGGCTTTTTTTTTAAATAAATGCACAGAAAATAAAAAAAGCCGTTTTTTGAAACCACTAAAATTGCCACAATTTACCTTAAAATCCTTGAAAGTAAACACGTCGATTTTCAGAATTGAAGTAAAAACAACAATTTTTACTGGTAACACGATATTTTCTAGTCTATCTAAAATCTAGAAAATGGCGTCGTCAATACTTAACATATAAATTTAAGATGTTAAAAATAATAATGCAGCCAACAAAAGGCCACACGAACACAAATAGCGACGTAATTATCGAATGATTATTTTTTGTGCTAAACATGTTCGTTCCATACTTTACTTTTAGAATCAGGCACCATAACGTAAGGTTTATATTTACTATCCATACTTATATTTTGTAGCATCAAATTAAACGAAACAAACTCTTCCTTCTCAGCAATGCGTAAGGAATTTTTTAATCCTTCGATATCGACTCTTCCTATCAATTAAAGAAGTATTGTGTCGATTATAGCTTTGTAGAAGACACAATGGTATTTTGTAACGTCTTGCCTACAAATACCGTATTAAAACGTCAATTTGTTTTTATGGCTCTCATTTTTATATTATATTTTTCATATTTCCAGTTTAAAAAAACATATTGGAGCCGATATTCTTCTTATTTATTATTCTTTTAGCTTAAGTTAAAAAGGTTATACGGTTGCATTTAAATTTTTTTAGAAAAATGAAGAAATTGTTGATTCTGCTAAATAGCGCCCTCTAGCTGTCGCAACGGAATTCATAGCGACTTTATTTTTAATGAAATTAATAAAACAAAAGAACCCGTATTTAGCGAGTTCAAATTTATCAAATTCCGATAAGCCAAACCAAAGTTCTGAATATTTTTGAATAGCAATATTTGTCCCCTCCTAACCTCTTTAAACAAAAAGATAGAGCGCAAATTCAATAACATAAGTTTTTCCAGAATTTTCATTAGATTAATAAAATGCTAGCGGTCAACTTAGAAACTTAAAAAATAATTTCCAGCAATTTCTCTCATTAATTTTTGTTATAAAAATATTTTTTTTTCTGCAACCTGTACGGTAAGCGGTTTCCAAGATACAGTCGGCATCCCTCTTCAGTTGTACATCCGGTACAATCATTATTTTTTTTTTGAATACTGTAAAACATGTTGAAACTAACAAAAAATTAAACGTCTAGTAACATTTGACATTACCATAATTATTACTGGTGATTTCATTGAGGAATGTATCAGAGCCGTTGTAATTTTCAAGAATTTTACAAGGAATTTTTCTAAATAACTTTTAATCTGCTTATTAAAAAAAATAATAAAATTTGGTGTGCGAGTGCATCATACAAGAACCTTTTGAAGTAAAATTAAAAGGGGATCCGATATCAGAGGGTAGAAAAATTTATATGGGATTTGTCAGGGCCAGTCTGGCGGCGCCTCACCCGGTATAAAAAGTATTAAAACGCTGCATTTAATATAATTAGAGAGCAGCAAAGAACGCTAACTCGTTAACGATTCATAGTCGAGTGCACGCTGACTTCTTACCCTATAATTGCTTGCACGCTACTCTTTTGGAATTTATTTTCAATTTCAATTTTTAAATTTAATAAAAAAGGAGGAGAAAAGCGGAAATAAGAATTATTAGTTAATATAATGTTACACGTGCACTACAACAATACTTTCTAATTATAGCTCTAAATATTAATTTTCCAACGTTTTTTAAGAAGCCCTAAGTTAATTTTATTTTATTATTATCCACAAAGCTAAATAAATTGGATTTTTATTTTCTGTGGAAACCACCGCGGCACAGACCTTGGCTCTGTAATGTCAAATAGTAATTATTTTTCGGAATCCTTTAAAAATCTTATTGTGAATGTGGGTAGGGATATGTACGGCTTTAAAATTATTTTCCTTGTTCTCTTGTTTTTCAAAGGTTGGTTGTGACTTGAAATTAAAAAAAAAAATCAAGAAATATAATAATATTTTTGTGGAACAACCTAGGTAAATAAAGACAGCCAGCATATATATTTTTTTTAATTTGTAGGTATCTTTACTTCCTTTATGGTAAAAAGCTCTGCATGTTTACAATAGTAGTTAATAAACTTGTAAAAATAAAAAAAAATAAGTAGTGTATGTGCAACTAGAAAGTACCTATACCTATACTACACAACACAAATAAGCCCATAAAAGGAATAAATAAGCTAGGGTTAAGCTTATTTATTCCTTTTTATGGGCTTATTTGTGTTGTGTAGTATAGGTATAGGTACTTTCTAGTTGCACATACAGGTGATTATCACCTAGGTGCATAATAAATATTGTAAGAACATGAAACAATGACATGTATTGATATGAATGTGTTTGCTTATTTCTTTTTCAATAAATAAATAAATAAATAAAATAAAATAAAAAGAAGGATGTAATTGCATATCAAAATATAGTTTAACATTCCAAACAACTTTTCATAATTACAGTTTTCGATATTGTCAAAAATAAAGGTAGGTACTTTAATAATAAATATTGTAAGAACATGAAACAATGACATGTATTGATATGAATGTGTTTGCTTATTTCTTTTTCAATAAATAAATAAATAAATAAATAAATAAAATAAAATAAAAAGAAGGATGTAATTGCATATCAAAATATAGTTTTACATTCCAAACAACTTTTCATAATTACAGTTTTCGATATTGTCAAAAATAAAGGTAGGTACTTTACTCTTGGGCGAAATTCATATTTTTTGACAAATAATGTCGTGTACGACTAAAAAAATTTAACATCTGATGGTTGCATTTTAGGTTTTGGACTATGCAGAACTTTTTATGAAGAAAAACTTTTTTTCGTAAAATTAATAATAAAAAAGTTTTTCATATGGTTCCAACTTACGGAGACATACTGTGTATAAAATGGAAGTTTTGTAACAAAGTTGTTTTAAACTCAGAATATTATTATACCTAAACAAATAATATTTTTGAAGGAAACAAAATATATGTTTATTAAATATTATTTTTAAAACATATTTTTGTAATGTTATAAGCGGTTTCAAATTCAAAAAAAAAATATTTTCTGTTATACATATTTTAACAATTTGAGCATTATATTTCCTAATCATAGTCCTCAGGAGTGTAATACAAAGGACGATACATTTAAAAAAAATTAAAAATATTTTCAGTTCATTTTGAGGTAGTTACTGATATTAGAGGTAACTTAATTCAATTTGCAGTGGCATTGCAAAAGTATTTAGGTAGGACTTTCAACATTATCTATGGAGCAGATTATTCTATAAATCCGCAATAATTTAGTTCAGATAAGGGATTATTATAGGAGATTACATGGTTTACGTTAGTATATTTATGAGTATTTTGGAGTCATTGAACAAATCTCAGTGGTCCGGACTCTATACCAATTAACACAAGCCTGACAATAAATCTGTACTAAGCGAGATATCTTAAAATCGTATATGGACGGTCATTACAAAACCTGGATTTAGTAGACAAGACAATCTAATGTTTTAATAAGCTCGTCAATGAATGGAGGCCGAAAAGCAGATGTAGAGCGTAAGTAGGCGAGATTTTGGGTTCAGAAATGTATTGGAGGATAGTTAGGACGAAAATATACTAAAATTATCTGCCCCTGTCTATTTTTGGGTTTTCGTTTAAACTCAAAAATGGTGCGTCATAGCGCCTTACACAAAAATACAAACTCATAAAATGTTCTAGAAGATTAGTTCCATATATTTTTTCGCTACGACGAACCGTTTTCGAGATATCTCATAATTAAAAAAAAAATGTTTTGGTCCTATTTCTCCTAGTAACTAACTTCGCGGTCGTTGGTTTTACACAAAAGTCCCATTAAGAAATGTTAAAGGGTGCAGCTGAAGTATTCTATAACCCCTTCTCTTTCTCGCTTGCTGAAGTTAAGGAAGCTGGGCGAATGAGGATAAGGCACCACTGCAAAGATGAACTCTCTCAACACCTTCAGGTACGTTATCAAAGATAAAACAAAATCTCGCATCACTTTTGAGCGAAGGGGCAGGTGTGGGTCTGGCTGAGAAACCAAATACCCCTAGACCAGTGGCATTGGGAACAAGAAGGCAACATTCTACCTTCTGTACAAATTAAGCAGCACCCAGAGAAATGTTGGACCTCATCTTCTACAAGTGAACCAAAAAACTGCAGCAATGAAAGGTGCGTGTGCAAGAAGGGAGCGACGAGTCGCTCTAAACTGTGTCAATACCAGGGACAGGGAACAAGAGTAACGGGCCCAATTAATTTGTTCCCCTCGCTCCATAAATGTATGTTTACGTCCAACTACCCACAACCCATTCCTGATACAAGTACCTAATTTCCCTACCCTCCATGCACACTACAATACTTTCGTTGCCTATATAGAATATAAGGCTATTTCCTATATTTTTAATATTTTAGCTTTAGGTCATTTATAAAAACAAAACTTGAGCATACCCAAGCCATTCGAAAGAAAAAAGGCATATTTTCTGGACTTTCGGGACCAAAGAAGGTGATGTAGGTGTATTAATGATTTTTTAATTTATTTAGGTTATCTTATTCTAGTAATAAATTTTTTGTAGGCCTTGTAATAATGCGAGAGCCAGAAATGATATTTTCAACAACATACAGGGTTAGGAAAAATTACCAGAACGGTCGATTATTTCAAAATATACAGGGGTTATCAAAAAACGTCTTATATAAAAAATGTAGGGCTGTTAAAAATCTACATATCGGTGATAAATTGAAATATACAGGGTCGCCCAAAAAGTTGTGGAGAATGATAGTTATATTTTTTTAAATGGAACACCCTGTATATTTTTACATTTTTAAATTCCACATAAAATTATAATTATTTTTTATTAAATGCATTATTAGTCTATACTTCATAGTTTCCGAGATATTGACTCTCGAAAAGTGACATTTTTAAACTTTGACAGCTTATAACCTTCTAACAGGACGTCTTAGAGCAAAACGGCTTACATGTTCCTATCTTCAATTTTTATTATCTTCCCAAAAAAATCAACTTCCAGTTAAACCGGAACAACTATATTTCCTGCTTTCGAGTTACATCCGGTTTAACCGGAAGTTGATTTTTTTGGGAAGATAATAAAAATTGAAGATAGGGACATGTAAGCCGTTTTGCTCTAAGACGTACTGTTAGAAGGTTATAATAAGCTGTCAAAGTTCAAAAATGTCACTTTTCGAGAGTCAATATCTCGAAAACTATGAAGTATAGACTAATAATGCATTTAATAAAAAATAATTATAATTTTATGTGGAATTTAAAAATGTAAAAATATACAGGGTGTTCCATTTAAAAAAATATAACTATCATTCACCACAACTTTGTGGGCGACCCTGTATATTTCAATTTATCACCGATATGTAGATTTTTAACAGCCCTACATTTTTTATATAAGACGTTTTTTGATAACCCCTGTATATTTTGAAATAATCGACCGTTCTGGTAATTTTTCCTAACCCTGTATATACGATAAATGTATACGCTTGTTAAATATTATACTATTATCCGAATTGATGCAGACCCTGGTATATAGGAGTCACATTAGCCGTGCTGTGGAAACTTGCAGTGGCAAGTGGATGATGTTCCTAATTTAGGTAAAGTTTGAACCAAAATTTAGTCACATACGTGGTTAAAAGGAACAGGAAGTTCATTCAAACATTCATGATAGAGATCTACTAATGATTCTCATAATATTCACTATTTTGTTTAGTTTATTGTTCTTCTAACGAACGGAACGGTCGCTTAACTATATTACCATTCATAAATGTTTTGGGCGTAAAATTGAAAAACCATTAATTTAAATATGTGTCTTCTGTTTTATTGTTGTAGATAAAAAGAGGACCCCGTCCACCCTGTGGTAGAGGGCTTTCTATGCCGTATTAGGTAAATTGTTTTACCTGACCTTTTTATCTAACAAACGGATAAACAGAGAAGATATTGGCAATCTTGCTCATTCTTATTATTAAACTTCCTGTAAGGTACTTTCAGTCAAATAATTTTTCATTAGTGTATTACTTTCTTCTCCTTACTGATACCCTTTTAAATATAAAAGGCATAAAGTAAGATAATCGATGCTGATCCTCCATCCCATTTCCAATCTACAAAGGGCCCCTTTTTCTATAACGTAAAAGGTGGTAAATTGCTTGCTGTTCCTTTTTATTATCGGCTCCTTTTTTTCTTTAATCATTAACTTTTTTTTCTTTTTTGGAACATTATGAGGAGCAGTTGTATAAGTGGCAATTCTTATATTCATTTATAGAACTCGAGATGTGTTTTAACGCTACTTTTTCCTTGGTGTAGTCGTGTAGTGTTTCCAGGCCCGTCTAATTGCTTCATTGCTTAGAACTTGTCACTAATATTGGTGTAATTTTAATTTTTTTATTAACCGACAAACCCAAAAAAGCGGGAGGTCGGTATTAACCTTTTTTTAATGTTAGTTTTCGCAAACATTTTCTCCGATATAATAGTTTTTTACAGTAGTGGCTCGCGGCATTTTAATAAGATTAAAAGCCAAAAATTTTTGGACCACGCCCAAATATTGCTAAATTTACTATACAGTGTCACCAGTAAAGTCCGCATCATATGGGATTTTTTTTATTAATAGCTTTATTCAAAATTTGACTTTGGAGGAAAACGGCGTGGATACGGGTCATATGGAGCTAAGCTCACGAGATCTACGTTACCGAATTACCGATTTACGCATAATTGCTTTGATAAAGCGTGACCGACTGCGTTCAAGTTTAAAATATACTTTAATAATTGCTTTAAAAATAAGAATATGAATTGTAGGTGGAAGGGCGAAGGCACTGTGGCTCTATGTCACGGGGCGCCACTGGATTTTGCTGATTCTTTTTGAGGTGGTCTAAATGAAAGACATTTTTAAAAAATAAATGTTAGAGGGGTAAGAAACAGAAGAAGAAATTAAGTATTCTTATACTTTTATACATTATGTATTGCCTTCATGGGAAAAGTAAACATTAACATAAAAACCAATAAACTGCTCCTAATGGCGTGGCGGTGACATGTGTAGTTTCTCACAAATCTCCAAAGCTAATTCGGCAGAAATTTGCTATGGGGGACGGCGGATACTAAAGTAAGCAATTCGTGGCTGGGTAAACATTTGCTTATATGCAAAGCCCTGTTAAGATTAAAGCCGCTATATTTATTTTACTTAATTGTAATTAAATAAACGATTTTTCGAAAGTTGTTTAAAAACGTGAAGCTTTACATAAGTAAACGTTAAAGTTTAAACTGTAAAAAATTCCAAGTACTATTAAGACAGGGAGAAGTTACTATAAACACATCATAGGGAAATGAGGGAAATCTCATAATAAAAAAATCTAAAAAATGTTTTTTTTTATTATTATTGCCATTTTAAGGGTAGGTATTGGATTCGTCGTCATCCCATAATATTTTTTTAAGCGCGAAATATCTAACAAATCCCATCTTTCAATTATTATTCTACCATTTGTGGGAATAAGATGGTTGAACCAAGATAATATTGGTTAACGGATTGACCTCATTTTTCTGGACACCCTGTATATTAACGTATAGCAACGTATATACCAACATATATACAGCTTACCTTCTCAACAGGTTTTCATAAATAGTCTAGAAGCAACATAGTTTGTATTTTTTTGGCTGCAATTGTTCCTACAGTTATTTCGGGAATAATAATTGCAACTTCCTGGAAGTGGTCAGGTAGGAAAATATTACATCTTATTAAATAAATGTGTAGTAAAAGTAAATATTGCAAGCCTAACTTTCACCATCAAAGACCACAAATATCAGCCGGCCCTCCTTAGGAACACTGTTGACACAGCCTAATGCGGAATTGCTTGCTTTAGCAGTGGGCTGTCTACAAAGTAAACTTTGGCTTAATTAGCACGAAATTCGAGAATCATTTCGAAATCTCAGTTTACTCAACAAAATTGGAAATTTAAATAAAGGGTTTTTAAGAAAATTTACACACGCTTTACGCAGCTCTGCAACAATGGGAGTGTCGGAAGTTTATTTTACCTTTAACAGGTATTTGATCAGCCCAAGCAGTCGATAAGACTTCGCGCAGCCATGGACAGTAAATCACTGGTCCGATCGATTGACTTTATAAATAAAAGCTGGGAACAGGGCCCTCTTGGCTACACTGGTTTTGGCTGGAGTATATTTATCTTATAAGTACCGTCAAAATTTTTATACAGGGTGATCCCCGATGGGTGGCCAGCGGCTGTATTTCCAACACCATATATGCTACGACTTTGATGTAAATAATTTATTGGGACATACTATGAGCAAAAAAATCACTGGAAATAATGTTTAAGTTCTTAATTTTACAGCTAGGGTGCGTAGTCGCTATGCTATGATACAAAGTCCTTAATTTCTAGTTATAACCGCAATACAATGCCGGTCAAAAATTAAGTTTTTATATGCTCTGTAACATTCTCTTTAACTTTTGTAATCACAATTTTTTTGTAGTTACCATGGTGAAATCGTGAAATCTACTTTTAGTAGTATATTTAAATCACTATTTTCGTCTCTTTTCATTGTTCTCTTTTTTCTCGCTAGGCTAGATGTTTGTTGAAACTTTTCATAGATTTGATGGAATGTTTTTTTGTCTGAAACGTGGACCCGGCGAATAATTCTATGCAGTTCCCGTTCAGCCAATTTACCGCTATTGTTTGCTTTAATAAATGTTTGCAAAATGACTTGTTTTTCCCTTTCTGAATAAGGCATCTTTATCAAAAAAAAAATGTTATATTTACTTAATATGTCAGTAACTGTCAATAATAAGCATAGTTTTTGTTTCTCCGCGACCGCCTAATTCACGGCAACCTAAGAACTTTACTGAAATCTAGAATTTATATTTGAATGTAGCGGCTTAGGTAAAATGCGATTATTTCGAAAACTATTATATTTAGGTATAGGCCATATTATAAGAAAAATAGTCAGAAGTTTTAGGAGATTCTAAAAAGCTAAAAATATATAGGGTGTACCATTTAAAAAAAAATGTTTAACCTGTGCCTCATTTCTGCAATACCCTGTATATATTTATATTATTCTGCAAATAGCTTACATGATTCTGTACAATTTTTATATTTGACATTTTTATCTAATGCAAAAAACAAAAAAGTTAAGAGGGGGGGACATTATAAATGATCACCGTGTAATACATACTAATAAAAAAGTTTTTCCTCTTCCAAACTCTATCCGGGAACACACTGTATATATTATTACTTTTTATTGTAAATTATAATTTTTTTAATAGAACAACTCACATCACGCTTGATTTGAGAAAGAAATTCGAAAATTTTGAACATTTTTATTTTCTACTCTTAACATTACCTTGTATTACTTATTAAAAATTAAAAAAGTCCAAATAAATAACCATTTAATTACTAACAACAACTGCCTCTTTATATGGGTTAATATGATTTATTTGTTAAAATAACGCAAAAATGTGAAAACTAATTGAATTTTTTTCCACGTAATTTAATTACTCAAAAAGTAATTCAATTTCAATTATAAATCTGAAGCTTCGCCACTATACAACAACTGGTTTGTCATTTTTAATTTTTAAATTTTAGTTTTACACCATTAAGTACCTGTATCCAAATACTTTTATATTATAAATTTTTGCGTAAACATACCTAGCTATTTCATAAAAGAAAAAAAAACAAGACAATAGTTGAAACAAAATATCAAATAAAAAAAAAACCTAATATGAGTAGAAATAGGTAACTAGGTAATTTACCGTTTTACATCACAAGATTTTTAGGAAATTTTTAGTTTATTTTTCTATTTTTTGTGGCCTGAGAGATACTAGATACCTATACTTGTTATTTTTTGAGCGCCATAATACTGTACCCTGTAAGACTCTTATTTAACTAAATATTAATTACACTAAGTGTGTACTAATGCAACACTGATATTCCCCAAGAAATAAAACTAGCCAACTCGTTAATTCTAGTAAAGATGAGGTTCATGGGGACTAATCCAACAAGCCGCTGTCGATGTCGGCACGGGCCCATAGCATCGATTCAAAATTTCTCGCATTATGAAGGCAGGAAGAGCTATAAGGTTTTCTGTGTGTATAACGGAGATAGAGCAAATGACACAAAATACCTACTAATTAAACTACTATAAAAAAAACTTTAAAATATTGAAATTTTTTTATTTTTGTCGTTATGGTGGTACTAAAAAAATAAAAATAACGCGGAACAAAATTAAAATAATAATTTCCATAATTTTTGTTATTTTTTTCAGTTGAAAATTTAGTTTTGCAATTTTTGGAAGGATTGTTCTAAATGGTATTTTTTTTTTAATTTCGTTATATTGCGTTATATTATACCTATCTTCAGCTGTTAAAAAGTTATAAACTCATAATATTCCTAGAGCAAAAATATATATATGCCTTTTTTTGACCCACATGTTCGATATACAGGGCGTCAAAGTGTGAAATTAAA
The DNA here is from genome assembly GCA_963969555.1 of Polydrusus pterygomalis. NCBI lineage: Eukaryota > Metazoa > Arthropoda > Insecta > Coleoptera > Curculionidae > Polydrusus > Polydrusus pterygomalis. The sequence continues at coordinate 21,522,336 of OZ018378.1, read as the reverse complement.
AAATATTTTTCTTGAATAATTTGAGTATTTAATAAGATATTAATATCAAATTTGGTAGATTGCTTCAACATAAAGAGTTACATGTTTTGAGAAAAACAACACAAAACACAATAATTGTCAAATATCCCAGTACCCGCTGATTTTTTTGGATATTTGACAATTGTGTTTTGTGTTGTTTTTTTCAAAAGATGTAACTCCTTATGTTAATGCAATGTACCAAATTTGTAATTTATATCTTATCAATTACCTACTGGAATTATTTTAAAAAATCAGTTTTAAATTTCAAATTTTGACTCCCTGTATATCGAACATGAAATTAAAAATGAAAAATGGCATTATAAAAGTCATAAGAATTCGACTCAAAAAATGGTTAACGGATTGACCTCCTTTTTCTCTTAATTGATTTATGTTTTGGGGGGACAAAATACTTCAAATAGTATCTTTAAGTTAAAGGTCTATATTTAAAATTTTTTTATCTGATGGCGATATCCGAAAACCGAAACGCCCGTTTATAAATTAAAAAATATCACTAAATGCGTCGTAAAAAAGTACATGAAGAAAGTTCTTTCCGTCTTTTAATCTGTTGATAAATAACACCACAAAAAACAAAAATGGAAAAAGTTTTCGGTATTTTTCAGATATCTCCGGAAGTAGTCCGAATTCTCACCGGCATTAACTTAAGGTGGGAGTATCAACATGCTTGCCAACCTATAACCTATTTTGCGTAGATTTATTTATTTTTTGTAGCTTTTACACAAAATTTAAATAAAATCAATATCGACTGCATATTCTATGGGTAATAATTGACATATTAAATAAATATTAAGGAATTTTATAAATTATTTTAAGAGCGAGAAATATCGGGTAAGATTTTTTTTAACATTATTATGTCATGGTTGCTTCAATATACAATTCTCCCAAAATTAGAAATGAAATAAATTGATATTTTTGTAATATATCAGATACTACCTAAATAATGTACCGATGATATTGACTTTATTTAAATGTCAGTTATTAAAATAATAAACTCAAAAAATCAACGCGAAATAGGTTATAGGTTGGCAGTAGATTGAATAACGTTGATAATTCCACCTTAAGTTCCACATTTGCCAACTTTTGCCCAATTTAACATTTGATTTATATTTTATCGTTTCCGAGTTCCTAATGGAGAGCATCAAATTTGGAACACCCTGTACACTCTGTGTAACAGAAATATAGGTTTCTATTTTTTGCAAATGTATGTTCGTTCTAGTGACTTCCTGCGGCACTAAAAAGACCCACTAAAACGGGCCAATTATCTCCAAAACTCGCCGAACCTTAGTTTTTGCTCAAATTGATGACATGACAGTTCAAAATCCGAGTCGTGCAAAAAACAAAGCTTTGCGTAGTGAAACTTTAATATAGGAGATATTCGCGGCTATTTCTAATGTAATAAAACTTTTTGCCAGGGCCACTTTATCATCGCTCCCAGTTGCTTTTTATTTCATATGTTCGGTCGCCTGGAGACCTTTTTTAGTTATCAGCACGGGATCAATGGAAACTTCCACAAGATAAAGTGTTTTTGAGGCCCTGCCCTATTTCAGAAAGCCATGTTGACATATTGCCTGAACAAGGTATTTTTTGCTTAAAGATGAGAAAAGTAGATGAATTTGTCCAAATCTAATATATCTCAGTGTTTTCGTTCAATTCTATTTCTTTTATTACTACATTACGAATTGACTAAACTTTATTGCCCCCAATAAAACGAGATAGATAGATAGAAGGATTTTTCAAAAATGTGGGATAAATTTAGCTAGCTGTCTTTTAGTGAGGGGCGAGGGGGGCATGAATTGACAAACGATAGAACATAATTTTTAGTTATTAGGTATAATTCATAGTTTTTAGTTTAAAAAATATTTTCACAAGATAGGTACTTACTTAATTATCTTTGTTTGCTTTTTTATTATTATATGTTTGAAATTATGTAATCCTTACGTATTGTTTTGCTTGATAGTTAGATACAAGCAGCTGGTAATTTACAGTGAAACTGTAAATGGGCGATCTTGCATCACAAGGTCATATTCATCTCAAGCCGCGGCAGAGTCAAATTGGCGCTGTTGTCGCTTGACGATTCTCCAGCTGGCCGAGTAACCGGATTCTCTCGCATATTTTTGACGTATAAAAAAGAAGGACAGTTATATTCTGACCTACTATAACGCTTCCCAAACTGCGCCAGGTGCTAATTGGAACAAACCAGCCAGCCCGCCATGTCAAAACTGTAAATTTTTCTTGTCCACGTTTTTTCTCAGGAAACTAAATTTATTTTTTATTATCATTTTAATATTTAATACAATAATTCTATTAGTTTCTATTCTAGAAAACTTCGCCGATGTGTGTAATTTTTCAATTATTATTTCGATCTACCATGCAGGTAATTATTTTTTCTTGTTTATCAAATTGATTTTACACTTATACTAATTTTGTATATTGGAAATATAAGTTTACAATAAATAAATTAACATAAAATGTTTCACATACGTAATAGGTATTGGTTTACAAGCCAATCTTAAAATATCAATATCACTGGGCAGCCTGCAGATAACTGCAACATTTTGTGCCCGAGGTAATATCTAACAATCTATCAGTTACGAATAGATAGTTTAGGCTCTTGAAATGATAATTTTAACATTTTTGTTTTACTAAGTAGATTAGAAGTATAACATGATGGCACAAAGATAATGGTTTGAGCTAACTCGATAAGTAGATACTTGGCCATTGGCCATATTTTACAGAGAAATTTAATGTCAACCCGATACTGTTTCTTTTGTTTCAGAGAATGCTGTAAGAATCACCTGATATTTTATGGATGTTTTAGTACGTGTCTCGTTGCATCCCAGTGGTTGTGTTTTATAAAGTATTTGTGATATATTATATGAATTGAGACAATTCCTGTGAGACGTAACCTAAGGACATTAGTTTATTCTAAACAGTTATTTTTTGTTATGGTTGTCAATGCAGTTTTTATTTATAAATAAACGTGGAAAAAATTATTTACGATAAGGTTCCATACTCTACTACTAGAAGATAGTATCTTCTTGTACTCCTTTGACAATGACCCGTAAGGGCCGAAACACGTGTCAGGAAACTGATTAAATTTGTGAAACATAACAAATAGTTATTATTTTATCTTCCTGTGCAATCTGTTTATTGTTAGGACTTTGTAAAAGATACCACAAATTTGTATTCCTTATAATATTTATAAATACCTTTTATTTTTTTAACTTCCCATACGTAAATTTGGGTACAAATCTGATTGTATTTGTAATTTTGGCCCGTTTTTTCCATTTTGGGCGTCGGTTAAATAGGTACCCTTTTATTTTTTACGGCTTCCATGAGCGTCGACGACATAATTGCAATGGTGAAAAGACATGGCGGGAACGGGAACAACTCGCAACATAATTTTAACGACTCTCGCGGCTTAGTCTTTCGTTAATATAATGGTCGGTCGTAAACCGCTTTAAAAAAATTGCCGCAATAAAAATGACAAATCTTTGACGTTATGTTTCGCCTTGGGAAACTGAACAACAAACATCAGTTTAATTTAGGTTTTAAAACAAACATTTCCGAATGGGAAACCGGGAACAGGGTCGCTGTTAGATTTGGGAAAGGCTGAAAGTAAACTGCTTCTTACAAAAATCGACAAATTGTTTGTTCGGGTTTGTTCGGTTTGCAGGGTTTGAAAAATTAGATTCATGAATTTAATAAAATACATGGTTTACAAGTAGTATAAATTGCAAATAAGCTACAAAAGTTAATAGGCTGCAATATATGTGGTATTCAGTAACAGTTTTTTGCATTTAGTACCTACTTATTTTAGTTCCATTGTGACAAAATCTAGAGTGATAACGGCAACGTCGCTTTCCTATTTCACGCGTCGGTCATTCCTAGGTAGCAACTGAAACTGCTGTAGTAAGCGTAGTATTTGTTTTTTGGGACAGTATGGTTAGTGGCCGGAATATTCGAAATAAATTGGTTATCTGTAGATGTTTTGCAAAGTTTGGTGTTTTTTTTTAAGTTCTTTCTAAAGGATTTCATTCGTATACTTTCTGGTGGGTCAGTGTCACGTTTGTGGAAATATAGATTATTTTAAACAAATTTTTTTTTCACAAGCAAGGTTTTTTTTTTTTTTTTTTTAATTATTTATTTTACGTCGGCCTTTTTCCGCAACGAGGCCAATTACCGACGCCAGGGAATTTGTCACACACTATCTGGTAATTTTGCCGAATCCCTCTTTGTCGAGGGTAGGGTTCTTTAACGTGCCAACATCCATGACACGGGGCCCACAGTTTAACGTCTCTTCCGAAAGACGGCGCCACCTCTTAAACCAAATTCCAAATTTAACATCGACGTTGTCGGCACTGGGAATGGAACCCGGGCCTACGATCTGTGAGGCTGCTGCGCTAACCACTAGACCACAACGTCGACTCAAGCAAGGTTATATAAGGTAAAAATAAGTAAATAAAAATAATAAAAATTTACCAAGACCTAGGCCTAACTCTCCTATTTAATAAACATTTTATTTATTGTCATTTGCTATTTCAAATTTACAAAAACAGCCACAGAAACACTTAAAAAACACCAAAAGCAAAAGAAAATAATATTATGCAAACTGACGCGTGAGCTTGCTACGGCCCATTATTCAACTGGGAACTTTTAGGAAGAAACCAGTATCGGCTGTTAATGTCGTGTGTGGTTGTCGACTGTCGGAACCTGACAGTGTCGAAAGTTTAGTGGAGGTAAAAGATTGTATCTCTCCTATCCTTAAATTAGAGAAATAAGTTTTTCCAAGATTCTTTTATTACCTAATAAAAAGCCTATACATCTACAATTGGCCAACAAGGTATCCGGACCTTACGCCATTAGATTTCTTTCTATGGAAATATTTGAAAGAGAGAGCGTTATGACTTTCTATTTAATCCAGCCCTGAGCGATCCATAAAAATAAAATTTCTTTTGTTCCCTTCAAAATTATCCAAAGCGCAAAAAGGAACCAAAACATCCCAAGAAGGAAAATAATAATTGCACAGCAGCGTGCGGAAAGTGGGTTTTAATTTAATTGATCAGCTAGCTTCACATCTGAGCCCCTCGAATCGAATACTCTTGATTAATTTATCCCATTTTTATTATACAAAAAGTAGACCGTTTCAATTCATAAAGGCGCACCTGTTGTTGGATATTAAATGGAATGAGGATTTCTTTAGGTTTAAAAAAAAATTAATAAAATATATACAGGGTGTCTCAAAGGCAAGGAACATCGCAAATATCTCATTAATACGAGGCGTATCGTAAAAACGCTCGGACACGTCGATTTTGTTTTCTTTTTGCACATATTTTAATATTATATTATGTAGTACATAGACAGTCTACTTGTCAGGTAGTGGTAAAATAAATATTATTCGAGAAAATATTTTTCTAACCACCTGAAAAATCCTTATACAATAAGGTTGCATTTCATCTAACATATTTAGATATTAAAATGCAGATTCAGATTGCAAAGTCCTACTAAGAAATTGAAAGTCAATCATCTGAATAGGATGTCACCACCTGCAGACCGGTTTCGAACTCTTTTGTTCTCGTCAGTACATGGTAGGTGTTCATACCTTCGATCAGACAACTTTCTACTACAACTACTAATTCCTTGATTTATTAGATGAATTTTGCTAGTGTTGAAACAACAATTTCAACTATGAGATTTGCGATTACTATACAGTCGTCAGAAACAACAGTTTTTGATTTTTGGATTTCTTTTTCGATTCCTTTTGATGATTGGCTAAATTATCACTATGGGAACAACTGGATTGGAAGGTGCCTATGGCTATGGTCCAAATCAGTTGGAACGTGGGAATCCCGATCTCACAATTATCGACTTTTATTTATGAGGATATCTGAAGCCACATGTGTATAAAACCAATTTCAATAGTAACTTAAGAAAAAATAATAGTAGTTATTGCAAATATCCCAATACAACAAGTTAGGAACTGTTATTGGGAATTCAGATGTCGAGTTGAATTATGCGCTAACTAGGTGGTACCACGTTTGAATAAAAGTTTTATAATTTACGATTGAATGAATTGAAGAAATATGACATGTATAAATAAAAATATTTTAAAAGCAGGCAAATAACAAATTATTTCTTATAACAAAATCGTTACTCGGCCAGGTATAAAATCATATCCGAAGTAAGAAAGCAACATTGGTTGTTTGTTTTTACGTAAATTTATTTTAAACGAAATCCTAAAAAGTAAAAATGTTGTTTTTGACGAGCCCTGTATAGTAATCGCAAATCTGATATTCGAAATTGCAGTTTCAGCATATTTTATAAGAATTACTTTTTTTCTATACCTACTAATAAAAAAGTTTTTCCTCTTCCAAATTCTATCCGTGGACACACACTGTGTTATTTGGGTTTGCTGAAAAGTTGATCAGTTTATTTTAATTCTTTATCGTGTTTCAAAATGAATAAAATCAGTTTTTTAAAACATTTACTACCTAAAGCGGTTTCCTTGGAAGAAAAATGCAGGTGAAATATTTGGGTCGTCCCTTGTCCGGTTTGTTCATAACAAACACTCAAAAAGGACAGAAACCATGCTTTAAAATTTAATAGGAGTGCTTATTCTATTTATGTTTTTTTTTTGGAATATCGAAAAATACACTTTATTTTATGTGTTGGTACTTAAGGCAATGTCCTTATTATGCTGCATTTAATTGTTTGATAAAATTTTTTTCTTTTTTTTTATAATTTTTTTTTTGATTTGATATTTTGGCCCTACCTATTTCAATTATCACCGACCGCCACTGGAGGACACTACCTATTAAATAAAAATCGAATTAATCACCCCATACAGCAGGGGAATTCCTAGTTTTGTTGTATAATCGGTTACAATATAACTTTTCTAATTTTATTCAATACTAATTGCAAGAAATTAAACAATAATTAACCAAAGTATAAAAAGTTAAAATCGTGATTCAGTTTATGTTTGTTCCAGCCATTAACGAGAGTTCGGCGAGGGCGGTTAAAACTTTGCAGCCATAACGGGTTAGTGGCAAATGTCACTCGCGTAGTCGAAGTTCGTAGCAAACCGCGAAAATTTGGCCGCATCCCCGTTTAAAAGACTAGTCATTGTGTCCTGACGGTCACAACTTTGCGCTTGGCCAACTCGTGTTAAAAATACCGCGACAGAGGAAAGATTTAGTTGTGTTGTTATTTCTTTGTTATTAATTTACCCTTTGTGGAAAAGTTGTTCTAAGCTTGGATTCGTCAGAACATAGAAATACATTTAAAGTGCACTAAACTTACCAATGGAAAATGCTATGAACAACCTTGACAACATGCAAGAGTATCGCCGCCCAAATATTGTAGAAGAGCCAATCAAGCGGCAAGCAACGAGCTTGCGCATGTTTCGCGTTCAATTCTGCTTTGCCATATTATAATTTACGGTCGCGGCGTAGTACCAAGCCGTTAAAACGCCATGTGTTTTTAAATACAAACAGCTGGATTAGTTCTCAATGAGCGCAAGCTTTGGCAACCAATTGTGCAGTAATTAAAATGGATATACTAATAGTAGTAAATTTATAGCAAACGATGATGAATAAAATGTTCGTTATTGGAAATAGAAGAGTTAATTAAACTGGTTTATTCTACTCACCGTTCAAATTTAGCTCGAAAGATTGATTAAGTTGAGAGGTATGCTCTTGTTGTTCCTCGTTTCTCTCCGCAGGAATTTTTCTAGGAATGAGAACAGTTTTTGACAAGTAAGCAGGCAAATTGGGATAAAAGCACGGAACAGCTGTTAAATGTGGTCTCACTTTAGTTCCAATTTTTCTTTGTGGTGCCATCAGGCAAAAGATAAATATTCTCATGAGAAATGTCAGTGGGGACAAAATGCTTAGCACAAACTACAAAATACTGTGTGGGCGACCAATTAGCTCTTGGAATGGCTTTTAGCCATAGAATTTTCAGGTTTTCATCTTTTGGGAAGTAAAAAACTGATACACTCTCTTCACCTGCTTTTAAAACACCTTTATAGTAGTTAGAGTTAGGTACATCCAGGAATACAGCAGGGGCTTGGCATGTTGATAAATAAACAAACTAAAAGAAAAAAAATAGTACAAGTACCTACTAGGTATCTAGAGGTATCCTACCTACTTACGAACTATCTCTACTATATTTTTAAACTAATTCACATATACCTTCAAGTTAAATAAACACTTTAATATTTAATTAATTAACTGTAGCCACAAAACAATAAAGTTTCTCCCAAAGAGCTAACTAGAATACAAAAACACAACTTTTAAATTAAAACAAATAAAACACTGCCGCCATTATAACACCCGTAAACAAACCCCCCGGCGCTTGCTATCATAGCAAACTAGCACCAATAATTTTGACTAATATTTTGTAGAGGTTCTTAGCAATCATGTCACTTTAGATATCAATCGAAAACCGGATAAAAATACAAATTAATACGAAAAACCGCAACCTGCTTCGCGCGTAAATTACATACTAAAGCATGGCTCCATGGCTAACCTCAAAAATGTCACGTCACACATGGATCTTCAAGCAATGTTGTCGATGTTTCTGTTTCACGGCTTCTTTTAAGGTGGTTGTGGCGAGGCCCTGATTTCCTATGTTACCAACCCAATGCTGCTGTAGTGTTATTTCTTTTAACAATCTTTTGGCGAGACCATGGGCCTCTAGGATTTTTAAGAGTACACAAAGACAAATCTGAGCAAAATTACGTTTTGACGGATCCTAGGATTAAGAAGGTTAAGGGGTTGAGCCACGACCGGGGCTTAATTGACAATTTATTAATTAACCAACCGATGACAACGTCGCGATGTCTCCCATCCCCTAATTACCCCATTAATACTCGTTGCCATGGCCTGACAATGACGTATTTGTCTTTATGTACATCGTAGACGGCCATATGGGCGGGACTAATAAACTTCGTTCGCAACTACGCTATTGAACTGTTGGTTAACGGAGATGGCAACATAGCGTGACTAGCAACATGGCAGGAAGATTTTGTGACCGCGAGACTCTAGATAAGTATGTTCAAAAGGGACGAGACAAGATGTGCTCTCTGACGCTGCTTCGCCCTTAAGGCCAATTTAACTAACGATGTTATTAATTTAATGTGCTCGACAATTGTTACAACGCTGATGGGCCGACGTGGAAGGGCCATTTCTTTAATTGTGGCACTTTTGGCTTTGTGTCAGTTTCTATTATATTTTTTTTAAGTAAGCAAGAGGGAAAACGAAATGATTGGTATGAATTCGGCTTTAAAGAAATTAATTAGCCGCCAGTGTCTACTTGTTTTTCCTGAAATTATCTTTTTAGCGAAGAATCGTAGTATCTACTAATTTATCAGAATTATCTTGCTAATTTTGAATGAACTCAGCTGGCTATTTTACGTTACCGATGTAAGATAACGCAGCGCTTTCAGTCTGCCCAAAAGTAGAGCTACAAAGTTTATTAATTATGATTCATGTAAGAGGTGGAAACACATTACTATCACCTCACGTAGGTTCACGTCCTATCACGCCAGAAATAAAATGCATGAGTTTCAAGCAGAATTACATTATTATTATTTCACGTGAAGTCGTATCATTCATTTTATAAAAACAAGCTATGGGGTGCTTAGCTAATCGTAGCCAGAAAATGTGAAAACTAAATAATAGTTTATTTTCATCCTCAGAGTTTGATGAAGATTTAGAAGGAGCGTGTGCAGCTATAGCGACTAAAAAACTTGAAACTATAGGCAATGGATCCATGACATTCATTTAAAAAGAAGGGAAAAAATGAATTGCACACTTTATTCCAAGAGTTATTGCAAGGTGATGAAGATCGTTTTATGTACTGTCGTTAAAACTTCCTACATTTTTCTAAACTCACGCTTTTACGCTTCACGAAATTGATGTTTAAACAGAAAGTCTGAGCACGTGAAGATGAAGACCTGCAATACCACATGCTTTCACGTGAACTAACCGTATAACAGTAGTGTGTCTCTTGTTAATCTGTACCTATGAAAAAACGGATCTCATCAAATTCAAGTAGTTGAATCACTAATTTTCACTGATATTTTGAACTCTAAATTATCTGCACTAATATATTTATATAACTATTGTTAGAAACTTCTAAGATTATCGATTTATATAAGTTATATAAGGAAATGGATCGGCGTTGTGGTCTAGTGGTCAGTGCAGCGGCCTTACGGATCAAATGTCCCGGGTTCGATCCCCAGGGCCGGCAACGTCGATGTTAAATTTGGAATTTGGTTTTAAGAGGTGCACCGTCTTTCGGAAGAGATGTTAAACTGTGGGTCCCGTATCATGGATGTTGGCACGTTAAAGAACCCTACCCTCGACAAAGAGGGATTCGGCAAAATTACCAGATAGTGTGTGACAAATTCCCTGGCGTCGGTGATTGGCCTCGTTGCGGAAATAGGCCGTCGTAAAAAAAAAAAGGAAATGGATTGATTTATTTTGCTTATGTAATGAAGATAAGATAATATTAGAAAGATAATTAACTACTGTGAAATAGTGTAAAATAAATAAATAAGAACCGGCCGCTATCGGTCGAGGAAAAAAATATGCCAATCTTTGGCAGATACCTCACACGCTGATTTATCGCCCGCAAAATTATTGTTTAATTTTATGTAAATTCGTAAATTTAGATTATTGTGTGTTTACTGTGTGCTGTGTTTTTTCAATGATTTCTAACACTATAGTTTTTTTTAAAATATTTTTTCTAGTTACCCTCGTATTTTAACCATCTTAGATAACTACAGTCTGACCAGTAAAGTCCGCATCATATGGAATTTTTTTTTATTTATAACTTTAATCGAAATTTCACTTTGGCATCAAGTTCTGCTTCGATCGAGATAAAAAATTAAGCAAAAAAACAGTAGCCACGTGATTCGCATTATCTATCAAATTTTAATTTTTTTCAAAAAATAATTCAACAGTGGGGTTATTTCTGAAAGTATCGAAAAAAGTTATAAGAAAAAGTTTTTTAAATGCAGTTTCTAGCCCACATGCAAAATTTTAGCTGCATAAGATAATTTTGATTTTTTACCCATATTTTGTAAATTGCACCACTTTTACAAAATAAGACTCAACGCAACCTACATACAACTTTTTAGTTTTGACAATGCTTTATTTCAAATACATTTTCTTTAAAGTAGCGCCATATTAAATGCGTATTTTTCTACGAAATCAAAATTGGGCTATTAAAATTTGGTCGCATGTGATGCAAAGTTTATTTGTTTTTGACCCTGTATATTACTATATAAGGTAACTTCATAAAATAAGTATTTTTGAAAACGTCTGAAAGTAATCCAACTTAATATTAAGACAAAAAAGAACGTAGTGTCATCAGTAAAGTGTTTATTAAGTGGAAAATAAATTTTAGTGGCGGGTAAAAAATCCAAATTATCTTATGCAGCTGAAATTTTGCATATTATGTGGGCTAGAAACTGCATTAAAAAAAACTTTTTCTAATAACTTTTTTCGATATTTTCAGAAATAACCCCACTTTTGAATTATTTTTTGGAAAAAATTAAAATTTGACAGATAATGCGAATCACGTGACTACTATTTTTTTTGCTTAATTTTCATGTCGATCAAAGCAGAGCTTGATGCCAAAGTCAAATTTCGAATAAAGCTATTAATAAAAAAAATCCCATATGATGCGGACTTTACTGGTCACACTGTATAAATAACAGTAAACAGTTTTTTGACAAATCTTTAACCAACATCAGCAGACATTAAGAGTCTATCATCGCTTTTACGCGCGACATGTTCTTATACCATTTACTCGAAACCCTCTAAACCTATTGAATTTATTCCAAGATATATTTATTTTAAATAATAAAGTAATTTTTGTAAATTTGACTTCTATACAATTAACGATCGCCTAGATAGAAATATTTCAAAAATAGTTGCAGGAGTTCGGCTGTCACTAAATATCACCAGTAAAATGTAATCAAAAACGTATAATTCTGGTATCACTCGATAGTTAAAGATTCAAACGTTGTTTGTCTTGCCACATATTTTCAAGTTAGGTCTTTCTTTCCGAGAAAATAATTTTTAATATTGGACTTTTTATACTAGCACAAGTTATAGTATATTTTGAAAATAAATAGGTAATCGGAAAATCTGCTACATAAGAAAACGAGTGCAAGGATAGATCTTTCTATATTTTTAAATGGAAGTATATGGTATGACTGTGCGGTTTCGGAGAACTTCGGTGAAAGCGGAGGGCAAAAATTGAGTTTATTTTACACGCCCCAATCTATTCCATATTCCTTTATGTAACTGAAAACTTCCTGTAACTTTAGCAAATTCGACCTAATGCAATATTAAATAGTATTTAAATATTAATTTACCCGAACCAAGACTTAACACTGTGATTTAGTTTAACTATCTTAGTTTCACTCAACTACATAACGTTGGTATCAGTGGCTAAAACTTTGCAACCGAAACTAGTAAAAGTGGCTTAATGAAATTTGTAACAAACCACGAAAATTTAACTAACGCGGTTTTTATTTAAGAAATTATGCCTTTTGACAATTTAACTACACACCAGTAACTTTTACATATCAACAGACTATAAGATAAGTACACCACAAGGGAGGTAGGTAGCACTTACCAGGCGAGTACGTGGTAAGACTGGCAAGAAAGTAGGATACTGATCAAGAGCATTATGCCTCCTGAATTGTGTTTTATAGTTTTTCTAATCCGGTTGTTCAACAGTGACCGGCAGAAAGTACGCAGCATATGGGAAAGTTTTTTATCTTTCAGCTTAGAAAAATAATTTTATTTTAGATAGGTTCTGCATGTTCTCAAACCAAAATAACACCCATTAAAACCGGTAAAAGTCTTACGGTATACGAGGTAGGATCAAAAATTTGAAATTCAGCTATTTTCATTTTAGAATATTGTTTTACTAAGAATTATTGTTTTAATTTCAAAGTTAAACCCAAATTCCAAATTTCGCTTATTTTGTACAAAAAAATGGATTTAATCGTGTTTTCTGAATAACCCTGTACTTATAACAAATAAATTGCAACCGAACAGTACGAAAATAAGATTTACTGTTTACTTTGTTAGAGATAACAGTTGATTAGTTTGTTTTCATAATATTATGGCTTTTTAAAATAAAAACATAAAAATATTAAATATTTTTGCTGCACACCGTATTTTATTTACTGAGGGAACAAGTTAATTTCATCTAACTGATATTTTTTGATTTACATTGACTTAAAGCATCTCCTAGATAGTTTTTTATACATTAAAGTATGCATAGAAAGTTTCCTTATAAGTTTTGCTGCTTGCGCAGCTCTATTAACCAAAAAGTCGGAACAAAGATAAGAAAATGCCTACAAGAGGTTCAAAATGTGGTGTCAAATGGTGAGCATTGAAAAAGTTACAGAAAGCTCCATAATGGTCTACTTTGTGAGGAAATTAAAGATCCCCAAGTCTTCTGCAAGTTTATAGAGTGAGTATGCCATGCTTAAATCCACTTTATCCATTGAAGACAACATAGATATCGCTAAAGTGAAATGATGGCTATAGCCAAAGAAGTCTTGTGTTTTCACCCGAGAAGAAATGGACAAATTTTTGACAGATACCGAATATAGAAGTTTATTATTAATAAAGGTCTAAAAATAAGATTCCCACTTGACCAAATATAGAACGTGACAAGATTGTGATATCTCATATAGAGCTCAATTAAAGAGCACCGTTTTATCACACGGTTCTATAGCAGTGACAAAACAAACATATATGTTGTAATAGCACTATAACCAAGAACATCGCTTTGCAGCAGTGTTTTATCTTTGTGACAACTCAGTGCTAAAACTGTTGTAGCAATAAAGAGAGACAAGTTTGACGTTAATATACGTCAATTTAGTCTGTCAATTTGGCGTCTTTTTCACTCCAGATGCCTTTCGTTTCGAGAGTGTTTATTGTTTATTGTTTGGAGAGCGAATAGTGTGTTTCTACTTCTACTTTTTGAATTGTGATTGCGTGGTAAGTTGTTTATTTATTAGCATGTGTAAAGTATACGGAAAGTTATTGGTTTTTTAAATTGTCTATATGGTACACAGCAGACGCACGAAAAAAGTATTTGTGGCTCCTTCTTGAGGCAGCAACAAATTAGAGCAAAATTATTTTGGGAAAACTTTAATGAATCCAATCCAGAATCTGTAAGCTCTGTTACAGTCCATCAGCAGACCTCAGACATGCCCTACATAGTACCTAAAGAAAATGTCACCCGTAGCCCGTAGTGCTAAAACTTTAGGTATGTATAGTAGTCGTAGTAGACTTCGAGAACTTGAGCCTAAGACAGAATCTGATGACTCACCTGAAGAGCAGACCTCTACTTCCAGCAGCACTGGTTTAATTTATTATTTAGTAGATACTAACAATACTAAAATTAATTTTATGAATCGTGGTTCCTTGGAAGTTGGGCAAAATTCATATTTTTTGACAAAGCTCGTAGGTATACGCATGAAAAAATTTAATATCTGATTGTTGCATTTTAGAATGTAGACCATGCAGAACTTTTTTGTAAAATTGATAATAAAAAAGTTTTCCATAATATGGTTCCAACGGAGACAAACTAATATATTCTACATTATTGCAGATATTGTCAATATGGGCCAGATTGCACGGAAAAACTTTTTGAAGAAGTCACTAGTGACTGGGTGCGTCAAGGCAAACAAAGATTGGGACGTGACGAAAAATTAAATAAATAAAATTGTTTTAAAATTTTTCCAATAAAAGTATTATTGTTATTATTATTATTATTATTATTTGTTCCAATCTAGTTTTATCTCCAAGATGTAACTAAAATATATTACATCTGCCAAACCGCATGGATTTATTTGACATAAGATATATAAAACAAATATATCACAGGGATGAAACAATAACAGATTTCATCTGTCAAGCCAAAAGATAAAAAATGGAACATGGTTTGTTACTGACATAGATTTGCGTTTTGTCTCTGTGATAAAGCTTACATCCTTGGTTGTGGTGACATAAGTGCAAGTTAGGAGCATCTCTGTGACATCTGTGTGCTTAGCTCAGTGATAAAACATTAAACAATGTTTTTTAACTGTTACATCACAGTGACATGTTTTGGTCAAGTGGGTTTATTTACTTTCTTTTGTCTATTTACTGATTTCCCTAGAGAAGTAAAAGTTAATTACCTCCCCCAAATTAGTATCAGTAAGGAGGAATCACCAAGAAGGGAGTATAAAAGTTATTTTAAGGAATAACACTTATCGTCGACAAACATGAAGCTGAAGCTGATACCTTACAAGTACCAACTACGCATTAAATAGCTAACGGTTAGTATTTGGATGGGTGAACGCTTGGGAACACAGCGTGTCTTTTTTTATTATTAGGTCGACGTAATGCTCCGGTTGGTTTAAGATAAATAAGAAGAATTTTATTTAACTTAATTGTACAGGGTTATCCAACCAAGACTAGACAAGGCGATTTTTTGACTTTTCCTGTACTTTTATAAAAAAACTGAAATAGCCATCTTAAGTCATTTTCTCCCGCGAATTCGAATATCTTCAGCAAAAAACAATTGAACATCAAACAAAAATACTAGGGGTCACTTTGATATTTTTTTAAATGGGATGCCGTATTTTTAATGAGCTTATCCGATTTCTCATATAAATTTTGATCTAAAATGTTGGATTTTTAATTCAAAAACGCCTTTTTTCTTCAGTTTTAAATTCGGAAAATGTTCGTCTACCGTACGATTAATACCTGATAGATGGATACCCGTTTCACCTGTTCACCCTTTAACCTGCTTTAAAGCGTCTGTCAGTTAGACAAAATAATCAAGTGTCAAATTTCTATATATTTTTCACGAATTAATTACAAATTTAGTAGTTTTTGCAAATCTATTATTGCTTACGTATAAAAAAAGTATGACATATTAGAAAAAACTATAAACTAAAGTGAATAACTTTAATCTCAATAATATAATTGTTCTATGTGTCCTCCATTATTTTCAAAACATGACCGATGCCCCCTTTTCAATCTCTCCAAAGAATCTCTTACAATATTTTGGTCCTGGTTAAGTCTATTAATTTTATTTATAATTTTTTGCTGAATGTCCTCCAGACTTCTGTTGGGTCGTTGATAAACTACATTTTTTAAATGACCCCATAAAAATGTATCCATTGGCGTGATATCGGGGCTATTTGGTGGCCAATGAATTGTTCCGTTACGGCCAATCCACTGATTGTAACGCTCGTTTAGGTATGTTACCACTTCTCGAACTGCATGAGGCGGAGCACCATCCTGCTGCCAAATGATATTTTTGTAGGCTTGCAATGGCAACCTTTCCAAGAAATCCTCGATATCGTTATGAAGAAAATGGAGGTATCTTTGGCCTGTTAAAGAGCCACGATAAAATAGTGGTCCAATAATTCGATTTTCTGACATCCCACACCAAACATTAAGTGAGCTCCAACCTTGAAACTTTATCATTTCATATCTATGAGGGTTAACTGCTGCCCAGTATCTTGTATTTTTCCGATTGTATACCCCCGATGTTGTAAATGACGCTTCGTCACTCCATAGAATTTTATTATATAAATTATAATCTTCGTCTTGCTCTCTCATCAGCATTGAAGCAACAAATCGAAATCGCAGTTCTTTTTGAAGCTGTGTTAAGTATTGAACGGGAAGGATGCAATATAGTTTTAGACCACATTTTTTTAAAGTTCTGTGAACTGTTCCATAGCTTACTCTCCGGAGCCCTGGACCATACCTTACTTCTCGTACCGCTTGCGGAATAGAACTCTTCGGATTTATAGTAAAATATTGAACAATAGCTCGATCCCTTATATTCCGTCTTTTCATCTTTCTTGGCTTATCTTTCAATGTCTTACTTTCTTCAAATAGGGTCTTAATTCTGAGAATTGTATCCACTGAAATGTGTCTCTGGAAACTCTCAAAAAATGTTCTTTGTGTTTGTCGAGCATTCTCTCCACTTTTGTAATATAATTTTATTACACTTAGCCGTTCTTCTAAAGAATATTTCATTATTTGTAATTAATTCGTGAAAAATATATAGAAATTTGACACTTGATTATTTTGTCTAACTGACAGACGCTTTAAAGCAGGTTAAAGGGTGAACAGGTGAAACGGGTATCCATCTATCAGGTATTAATCGTACGGTAGACGAACATTTTCCGAATTTAAAACTGAAGAAAAAAGGCGTTTTTGAATTAAAAATCCAACATTTTAGATCAAAATTTATATGAGAAATCGAATAAGCTCATTAAAAATACGGCATCCCATTTAAAAAAATATCAAAGTGACCCCTAGTACTTTTGTTTGATGTTCAATTGTTTTTTTGCTAAAGATATTCGAATTCGCGGGAGAAAATGACTTAGGATGGCTATTTCAGTTTTTTTATAAAAGTACAGGAAAAGTCAAAAAATCGCCTTGTCTAGTCTTGGTTGGATAACCCTGTACAATAGGGCGCTTAGTTTTGGGTTGTTAGTTTTGGGTTGCCATAGAAACAATTAATTAATAAAATGTTAATTTAATTTAAAATACTAGAAAATCGAGCCGTATCCAACATAAATGAACAAGCGATACAAAACTAAATTATAATATGATAACATTAGACGGTTTGAGCGCTAATGGGACAATTAAACTACGGTTTAATTTAAAGTTAGTTTCAGATTTTCAGATAATACAATTAAAATTTGCATACTTTAACTGAATTGTGTTTTTGATCAAATGGAAATTTGTTTTTAGAGTTGAATCGCTGAAAAATAAAAAATAAAAAAAGGTAATTGATCATTAAAGTAATAGATTTGATTACATTGATCTACCACTATTATACTACAGAACCATAAGCAAAGTATCGAGAGTTTAACAATAAACTATGCAAGTAGAGTCCTATTTACGATAATACTGAACGTTTCGACCGTTGACAGTCACAGATGACATCAACAGCTGATACTGGTTCCTTCAAAAAGCTCCCATTTCAGTAGTGGGTAATAGCAAGCTATTATACCACGTCCGATCGCGTCATAGTATTTTTTTGGTTATGGTGTGTATTTTTGTGTTTTTTAACATTGGAAATGTTTATGTTCGTGTATGGGGACCAAGTTACGAGTTTTTCGTTCAAGGTTGTAAGACAAAATGTCGCGTGCTTTGTTGCCGTGTGTTGGTTTTGTGGGAATTTCTATTTTTCGGTGTTGCTGATTGCGATGGGACAAGGTACATATTTTTTAAGAAGACGTGCATCGCGATTTAGAAAAAGTACCTAAGTACATATTTTAGGATAATTTTTAAAAAAATTTTATTTAATACTTAATTGATTAATAATTTATGAAAGGTAAATATATTTTTTTTTTAAATCATCCGCTTCGGGCAAGCCGGCAACAGCGCGCCAATTGCGTCTCATTGGTAATATATTATGTGGTTGCATAAGATGTAGTATTAATTTAATTCAATTTGGGGCGTTTCATTGTTTTTAGTTTAAGAGTCAGACCGGTCGGTGGTATTCTTGGTTTCTTTATTATACTTTTGGGAGATCGGGGCGCTTATTTATTGTAATAATGGATTATAAACGTTTGACAAATAGTGAACGGTGTAAGCGATATCGACAGCGTAAACGCTTACGTGAGGGTGAGAACTTGAAATCGCCCGTAACAAAAAGTGAACGAAACAGCCGGTACTATAAGCGTAAAAAGATTCGGCGACTTGAAAATGTAAGTGTTTGCTTACAAGACAGTAGTGCTGAACGTGTAAATAATGATCAAGTTCTATTGGGGGTGTATTGCTCTGAATACTCACAGTAATTATCAAGTTCTATTGGGGGTGTAATCTAGTTTTATATACTGTAATAGTTCCAACTGGCAGTTGTAATAAAACTTGACATTAATCATAATAATATTTGCTTGCTACGGTTAATAAAGTATATACTTACCACTAAAAATCAGTACCTACTGTAGTTCTCAAAAGCTTAGATAGCTTCTAGTGTGAGATTGTTCTTGTTGTTTAACATTGCATATTACTATGATTATCTATTATGCAACATGGTTTACATGAGATGGTAAAATTCGTACATATATTATAAAGTTCAATACTAATGATGGGTTGTGCGAAATAAGAATCTTCTATTGCTTTTTCTGACATGCAAAATTTAAAAAAACTTAAATACAAAGTAAATTAATTGGTGCGATCAATAAAATTCAAATTTAGATAGAACAGCTAGAGGACTCGGAACAACGATGTGACCTGGTCAACAAATAAGTTAAAACTAATACTAAGGCGCGCGGCGATTGCCGATCGCTACGAACCACCACCAACGTCTTGTGAATTATAGGTTATAACGGATACAATTCGTTTTTGGGAACGCTGTTCTGCTTTCTTAATTGTAAAAAAAGCGCTTTATTGGGAACAAAATGCGTCGCATTAAGAAGATACAATTTATTTCTTAATAAAATTGCGGTATTAAAAGTAGTTTATTTTTCAACATGACTGTGCTGCTAATGGAACTAATTACTACCAACAAAACACTGTTCTAGCAAATCTGGAAGCCCGGTCGTAGCTCAGTGGTAGAGATACCGCTTACGGCCGTGGCGATCCGGGTTCGATTCCCGGAGTGGGCATACGCATAATAAAAAAAGTATGACCGAATTTTAGTTGGTTGGTGTAAGATCGTCTTTCGGAGGAGACGTAAAGCTGTCGGTCCCGGACATCTCTGGTCGTTAAGTCACGCTAGAGGCGCTTGCGCGACCTGAAAACTCTAGCACCAGACTTGAGCACCACAAGTTACACGAACTTTACTTTACTTTTTTTTAGCAAATCTGGAATTGATGTAACACTAAAGCAGGTTTGATACACTAGCAATTTATTTAATATGGGTTAATACAAAATAAGCTATCAATACAAACTATGTCTTTGCAAACCTGTTGTATTAGATATTAGATCATTTTCCTCAGTATATGTTATTTACATTATAACCTTGTTAGTTACCTAGTTGTTGAGAATAATAATAAAATTATGTTTTATATTTAATTCAATCATTTCCAATGTTGCTGGTTGCAAGCATTGCGAAATCTGTGAATTTTTTTGTATGGTTAGTGCGTTATACAAATTTTACTTTTAGACTTTATAAATTTCAGAGACTACACTGAGGAAAATGATCTAATAAAACAGGTTTGCTAAGACATAGGTTGTATTAATTCCTTATTTTGTATTAACCCATATAAATAAATTGCTAGTGTATCAAACCCGCTTTAGTGTTATAATATCAATTCCAGATTTGCTAGAACAGTGTTTTTATTGGTAGAAATTAGTGCCATTAGCAGCACAGTCCTGTTGAATAATGAACTACTTTTAATACAGAAATTTTGTTAAGAAATAAATTGCATCTTCTCAATGCGACGCATTTTGTTCCCAGTAAAGCGCTTTCCCTACAATTAAGAAAGCAGAACAGCGTTCTGAAAAACGAATTATATTCGTAAATAATCCATAAACCACAAGACGTTGGTGGGGGTTCGTAGCGATCGGCAATAGCCGCGCGCCGTTGTAGTAGTTTCAACATATTTGTTCCGCAGGTCACATCGTTGTTCGGAGTCTTCTAGCTGTCCTGTCTGAATTTGAATTCTATTGATCGTACCAATACCTGTTTCAATTCATTTATTTTTACATTGTATTCAGGTTTTTTAAACTTTGCGTGTCACATAAAACAATAGAAGCTTTTTATTTCGCACAACCCATAATTACTTTATAATCTATGAACGAATTGAACTATCTCAGTAAATCATGTTGCATAATAGATAATTATATGCAATGTTAAACGACAAGAACAATATCACACTAGAAGCTATTTAAATTTTTGAGAACTACAGTACTGATTTTTAGTGGTAAGTGTATGCCATATTTACCGTAGCCAGCGAATGTTATTATGATTTCATTACAACTGCCAGTTGGAACTAATACAGTACCTATATAAAACCCGATAGAACTTGCTGTTGGCTGGTAGCCCGTCAAAAAGTTAGCTTAACGCTTAGAACAGCAGGTATATTATTTTTCCTATTTCTAAGCTGCTCTTTTTTATCTCGGTCTTTTCTATTTCAATCAAAACAAAGATAACGTTATAATCATCCGACCAGTATAATTTTAGTTTGTTTACCTCATCCGATTAAATATAATGCATAAAAGCTATTGTATAAGGCCGGTAAGGTGATTTTTCTAGTTCCATTTATATTCCTTTTTAACTGTGCGCGTAATAATATCTATTATCTGGTAACAAAACCAAATTATTGCTACTTAAATACTGATGTCATTTAACCACAGTCACGAAGGTTAATAATGTAGGTAATCGGTCCATGCCATGAAATAAAAGCCCGAATATGAAATGATAACGTTAAGTGGTTTTCTCTGTACTACCATCGTTTATATTACGGTAAAGGTAATTTTAGGTAAAGGTTTAAACAGTTTGCATAGGTTTATAGAAATACGGGTGTAATTCATTTTTTTTATTATTAAAGTTACTTACGATTAAATCGATCAATAGGCACAATGCTTGTTGATGATGTTCCATTATCAGGAAATAAAAAACAGGTGAATAGTAACGGGTCTTTCGCGACTACAACCGCAATTTCGAAGTTCGATATAAAATTTTTGTCATACCGTGCGAGCAAAAATTATTTGCATCAAAGAAGGCCTTGCATCTAAGGACGTAATGCTTAGCCGGAGAGCTTAATACCTGTTGGGTGTCAGTAACTACCTGAATTAACAATCAATCAGTTATTCCGTCATCTTTGACAGTCGTTACAAGTAATTTGATTCATCGCTAATTTTTCCAATTTCTTGAACAATTCACACAATGGGCTTTACGGAATAGCACAAAACATTCATGGTTGAAGCATATTTTTGAAACGGGGTTAAAGTAAATGGTGAGTGGCAGTACAATCCGGGTTTGTGCATGGACGATTTTCACGAACATTTTCCTAACGTTGCTTTTATTGCTGGGGATTTCTATCATTGCCTGAAAAGAACCGTGGCTGTGTTTAGGGAAACAGGTTCTATACAACACAAAAAAGGAGCACGAAGACCATCTGTAAGAACAGAAGAACTTGTTGCAA
Source organism: Polydrusus pterygomalis (assembly GCA_963969555.1). Classification (NCBI taxonomy): domain Eukaryota; kingdom Metazoa; phylum Arthropoda; class Insecta; order Coleoptera; family Curculionidae; genus Polydrusus; species Polydrusus pterygomalis. The sequence goes on along the minus strand of OZ018378.1, from coordinate 21,500,150 downwards.
ACGTTCGTGAAATAATGCAAATACGCCAACAAATTGTATAAGACGCCTGTCCCAAGAAGTGGGAAGATCTTATGGAACATGCAGGACTATTCTTAAGAAGCAGCTAAATTTATTTCCTTATAAAGTGCAAGTATTCCAAGAAATACACGCCGCAGATAAGACGCAGGAATTACTCTCAATGGTTTACCCAAAATTTATTGGAAAGAAATGATTTATTAGACCTGACATTTTTTTCGGATGAAGCCTGGTTCCACCTCTCCGGTTATGTGAATTCTCAGAATACATGCATGTGGAGTAGTGAAAATCCCCATTTTTTTGTAGAGTCCACATTGCACCTTCAAAAAATTGTTGTCTGGTTTGCTGTTTCCCGAAGAAGAATTGTTGGTCCTATTTTTTTCCATTACACAGTTACAGCACAGCGGTATAGAGACAATATTTTGAATCCATTTGTGGAGCAATTACTTGACGATGAACTACGTTGTGGATATTTTCAACAGGACGGTGCAACCGCCCATACAGCCGCCGAAACTATTAACTACTTACTCAATTTTTTTGACGACAGATTGATCAGTTTTTGATCAGACATAGAATTCCCACCTAGATCACCTTGTTTAACGGTTATGGATTACTTCGTTTTTCGTCATTTAAAGAACACTATTTTTAAAACACCAGTTGGAAATTTAGAACAATTACAGGAAAGGATTATCCAAGAATGTGGTAACATTTCTTCAGAGATGCTGGTCAACACTTTCGAAAATATGAAGAGACGTGTGAATTTATGCTTGGAGCATCGCGGTAGCCAATTTCAGCAATTTATGTAATTATTTTTCTTTTTCTTTCTGTATATTTTTACTTTGTTAATTTTGTAAACAACAAAAATAAATTTGTATTTGTCTACTTATTTTATTACTCATTAGTTTGGCATATCGTGTCATAATATGAATTTGACAAAATTTTAACCTAGATTTGGTTAGATATATCGTCCCCATATCATTGTGATCTAAACCAAGCCCTACGTTTTTTAATCCAAGCCCTCTTTGATGCAAATAATTTTTGCTCGCACGGTATTAGGTCCAATGGATCATATTATAAACCTTTTAATTTTACATCGGACATTAGAAAAAGTAAGGTTAGAAGTAAATAAATAAATAGATAATAGGATAATAAATTATAAATTTCGTGAGGTTATGTTACGACAGAAACAAAAACGGGTTTCCTGCAGTGGCACAGAGAAATAATAGATAAAAGATGGAAGCGTTTTAAATTATTTTTGAGAAATTTTGACACAAAAATGTGATCCTTTTTAAAAAGTCAGTATCTTGCCAGAATCGCAACTATATACACATGGGGCAATACCCTACCAAGGTATAAAATCATTTAAACTCAATAAAATAAGGTATAATTCAAAATTTTTATCAAAAAACATCTAACATTTGCAAAAATCCGGAAGACTTTAATATTGACATTTTAAATATAAAAAAATGTTTAAAACAGAATGGTTACTACTATCGTAACTAATACCATCTCAAAACTTAAAAATCGCGAAGTAAAAACTAAAACAGAAATGAAAGAGGAGCAAGCATTTCTTACAATACCTTATATCAAGGAGATTTCTGAAAAGATGAGAAGGATAACCAAAACCTATAATATCAAAACAGCCTTCAAATCCGAAAATACGCTTAGAAGCTTTCTTACAAAAGTAAAACCCTACGGCAATGAAAACACAAAAAAGTGCATCTATCGAAACCCTTGTGAGTGTGGCGAATCGTACATTGGAGAAATAAAAATAACACTTCTCGTACGAGTTAAAGAACATCTGAAATATACCAAAAAACCAGAACTTCGAGATCAGGTATAGCGGAACATGTATGGACCAACCAACATCATATTATACAGTGATCGAAAGATAAGGTTTTGGACACGGAACAGCACTGGACGAAAGACAAATTCACAGTTTTGATGAATTAAACCGTTAATTTGCTAAACCAAGTATAGACATCTCCATTATCTGGAAGCCTCTCCTTGTCCAAAACACATAGCTCAAACTTCACACTCCAGTAAGCACGTAGGCGGAGTCATCGAGTTTCATGGCACATAGATAGTATTTAAGCCTTAGAATTTTAATTTAGTTGACACTTGAAAACGGTTAGATATACTAACTAACCTAAACGCTGTGTTATAAGTAACAAAATAAAAACAATGGAAGTCCGACAAAGTATTTTTTTGATAATATTTCAAACAAACATAGTATAGAGTATAGGGAAAAGAAAAGCATAAAGTCTTTCTCCACAATTTTAATTCAGTAGCTAATGCAAATGGGAGGAGTCAAAACTTCACAAGCGTAAGTTAAGGTAAATAATAAAGTCTTATCGCTGAAAGAGTCTAAGGCGATATTAATTAAATTACGCTTAATACAAAAAATAATGATTCATTTGTTAAAATACACGTACATCCGACTCTCCTTTTCATAAAAAATAAGAGATATACGTGTTTTACCAGAAATATATTTTCCAATATAAACTTTTATACCCCTTTTTTCACCCCTACGGGCAATATTTTCGTAAATGCCTAAACGCATGGTTATTTAGGGAAAAGAAAAGCATAAAGTCTTTCTCCACAATTTTAATTCAGTAGCTAGGCTAGAATCGACATGTTTCGAGTGTAGAAACACTCATCATCAGGAAATTGAAGCAAAAATAATTAACAGCTGATGTTGTTAGCAAAAGAGAAAATATAATAAAATTAAAGGTGGAACTAATCCATAATGGAGCTTTCAAAGGCACGCATAGGGAGTGAAAAACTTTTGCAGTCAAAAGGCGGAAAATATATCAGCACGCTGAAAGGTCAGGGACCAGTAAAAAGCCTCTGTGGGCGGGAAATGAAGAGAAAAACAGGACATATCAAATGAAGGACTTTGTAGAAAACAGTTCAAGTTTGTGTGATAAAAACATTTTAGTTTGATTCAGCTATGTCGAAGAGGTGTGAAAGATGTTAGATATGAGATGGAGAGAAAGAAAAAATGTGTCATATCTAACATCTTTCACACCTCTTCGACATAGCTGAATCAAACTAAAATGATTTTATCACACAAACTTGAACTGTTTTCTACAAAGTCCTTCATTTGATATGTCCTGTTTTTCTCTTCATTTCCCGCCCACAGTGGCTTTTTACTGGTCCCTGACCTTTCAGCGTGCTGATATATTTCCCGCCTTTTGACTGCAAAAGTTTTTCACTCCCCATGCGTGCCTTTGAAAGCTCCATTATGGATTAGTTCCACCTTTAATTTTGTTATATTTTCTCTTTTGCTAACAACATCAGCTGTTAATTATTTTTGCTTCAATTTTCTGATGATGAGTGTTTCTACACTCGAAACATGTCGATTTTAGCCTAGGTACTGAATTAAAATTGTGGAGAAAGACTTTATGCTTTTCTTTTCCCTATATTATTCATCTCCACTTTGAGTATGGACTACTTCTTCAAAATTAATAGTATAGAGTGTTTATAGAATACTTAACGCTTCACCCATTTAAAAATATTAAGGTATTTCCATAACGCACTGTACTATAAAAATGATGTGTTTACAAAATTTCACGAGTTAATAATTCAACGTCGATTATATACAAAAATTTAACGACACATTTCAAGCTACGCTACGTTTCGTCTTTGCAGTCTTTATCTTCCTTATTTTATCCGCTAAAAGCGAATAAAAAGCAATAATTCAAAAAAATAGGGTCGTCGGTGCCTTGCTCGTAGTAATATCACGCCTCATTTAAGAGAAAAATTACTACGACAGCTCCATTGCGATTTTCTATTATCTTGCGACGTATGTCCCAAGGTATAGAGTCTCATAACTTATTTTTAAAAGATTTGGCACCCGCAAAATGTTTTAGTTGTATGGAGGAAATAATATACTCAATTCCACGATACACACACGGTATGCCAAATCTGTAACAGACTCGATAAAAATCACTTATTTTTTTTTTATAAACAAATTCCCAACGAACTTTAAAAGTCCATTACAGGGAATATAAATTATAAACAATAACAAACTTAAAAATTAACAAATTTTATAAAAATACATAAATATATATATTTAACGAAATTAACAAAAAAGTCAAATATTATTCAATTTAAAAAAAAAAAGAATCATTTATTTTGTTAAAAAATACAATTTAGTTTAATTTTTAAATAGTACTAATTTTTTAATGTTTTTATATTTATTTGGTAGGTTATTATAGATCATAATCCCATTGTATAATAATGATCGTTTACCGAAATTTCTTCTAATATTTACTGTCAAAAGAGTTTCAGTTTGCCGGGTATGATGATTCTGTAAAGTATTGATTTTTTTAAATATGATTTTTGATGAATGATTATTAACACATATTTTTAATTTATATAAATAATAAAGTTTAAATATCCCAGTGGTTGGTATAAATTTATTGTGGGTTCCGAAAAGGGAAGCTTGTATATACATTTAATAAGTTTATTTTGTATTTTTTTAAAGATTTTATTATTGTAGAGGTAGCAGATCCCCATATTGAAATTAAATATGGCAATTTAGAATAAATTAGAGAATAATAAATATTTTTCAGAAGTGTAATTGGTTAATAATGTCTAATTTTGTATAAAATTACAATTAAAGGAGATATATTTTTTCTAATATATTCGATATGTGTTTTCCAACTTAAATTTTCATCTATAATATAGTCCCAAAAGTTTAATAGAATTAGCATATTTTATGATTTTATTATTAAATAATTTTTTTTTGGTAGCAAGTTGTTTATTTTTGTTTTACTAATAAATAAGGCCAGAAAAAATTATGTTTAAATCATTTTTTATTTGATTTTGAATGTCAAAGTAATTATCGCCAAAGTAAATAATAGTTGTATTATCAGCAAATAGTTGTATTTTGTCATTTAATTTTAATTTAGATATGCTGTTAATATATATTAGGAATAATATTGGACCTAAAATGATTGACCCTTGCGGAACACCTCATTTATTATTTTTTTGAGTGCTTTTGCTGTTATTAATTTCAACGTATTGTGTTCTATTCCTTAAATAACTTTTAAACCAATAATAAACATTTCCCCCTATGCCAATGGTATGAATTATTTGTAATAAAATATTATGGCTAACTGTGTCAAATGCCTTACAAAGGTCTAAAGATAATAAACAGCATTTTTTATTTTGATCTATTTTTAACTGAATATCTGTTATTATATCCATAACAGCAATTTCAGAATCTCTAGATTTTGTAAAACCATATTCTAATCTAGGTGTCAGTGCTGAACATGATTATTTCGATTATAGTGAAAAAGCCATTCTGAATTTTTCTGTGGGCCGGTGGTGGATGTGGCTGATTTAAATGGGGATGCTTAGAAATGTGGTAGTTGCACTAAACGGGAAAATTACGCGTCGCAGGGCAGAATATTTCTGGGCTACGCCCAAATTTCGTCACTAGTTCATCCGACTTCTATCTAATTTCGCAAATTAAATTATATTAATTTGGTTGTTTTAATTATTTTTCCAACAACAAGCATCGACAAAACCATGATGCGGTTTACCCTGATTAATTATTGTTTTACTCAAATCTGAACAAGGAATCCCAAATCTTTAACGAATAATTTGTCGGTAGATTTAACAAGAAAGTCCTTAAAAGATCGAGCTTCAAGGAAGCATGCTTCCATGCGCATATCATCAACAGGCGATCAAATGAAGAGCGATACTTCACTCATGCGCTCCTGGCCGAGAAACTAATGAATAAAAGAGACTGGGAGGCAGTAAAAAAACTATTAGAAAAAAAAGTAAAAAATTTTACTCACCAAGTACCACTGTTCCTTAAATAAAGGGTCGGGAAATGATACCCCTGGTGCTGCCCTGTAATGGGGCTGACCATGAGGACGAGCTCCAGGTGCTACTCCGGTAAAAAATTGACTAAAAGGTAAAGGAGATGGGCTGGCGACGTAGTCTCTTTTCTTGCGCTTCTTCTCGTGCTGTTGTTGAACCCAGTGAACCTGAAATTAAAAAAAATTATCCATGTAAATATGAAATCAACACTATCTTAATTATTGTATTGATTATGAGGCGCAGAGCGAGTTGAAGTACATTAATAGAGATGGAAATTCTATAGTTTATTAAAGTACCATTACCGTCCTTTGCGGCGTGCCTGCCGTCGCGTGCTGTAAAGTATCACTTTCGCAGTTATTAGGTAAATAACTATTTCACTTTTGTGTATTAATGCCTGCATAATATACCTACTAATCAATAGTAACACTCAAAATAATAAAATCAGTTTTAATAAACATATTTTTAGAGTTAACCAGAAAATAACAGTTTTAGTCATAATTATTATAGTAGTCAGTTCTGTTTTTCATTTAAATTTTAATGAATAACCTTTAAAAAAACAAAAAATTAGAGAAACTATGGAATAATAAATAAAGAAATAAATAAAGCCTATATTAAATATAAACCAATTTATAAAAGTAATAATTATGTTTGAATTACCGTTGCTAGGAATGAATAATTGAGCAAATATAAAGTAGTAACATATTAATGAGAGACAGTTATTAAAATAAATATATATAACTGCGACTTCTGGCTGTAGCGAATTATAAATTTTAACTGCATTATATGTGAAAGAATGCTGGAACAGTGCGGTCCTGTGCTTTCGAACATTAAACCTTTGGCAGTGAGGTGCGGGTCTATTATGGATGGCACTACCACGAATAAGTTTTTTAAGAGATATTCTGGGTTATTGGATAAAACAGTTTTGTGAATCAATGTGACTAAATGCAAAGAAAATCGGCTACAAATTTAGCCATTTCGAAGCATTAAACAGCGATGTAACGTGATCAAACTTTCGAAAGTTGTAACAAAATTTTAGGCAAGCATTTTGCAGTTTTTGTAAGGTATTTTTCCCTCATAGTCAATGCAGGCCAGTAAATACCATTACAATATGCTAGAATAGAAAAAATAAGTGAATCGCAAAGTATTAACTTGATTTCAGTAGTTAGAGGATCTCTGTGCATATACAGAACTTTTAATTTGTAGATTTATTTATTAACTTAGATACGTAGTTTTCAAATCTCAACTTTGTATTCAAAACGAGACCCAAATTTTTGCAACTCCTTAAGGAAAGAAGTGCTATATTATTAATATTTACATTAAAAGCATCCCCTCTCTATCCTTACCAAAAAGCAAGAGATTGGACTTTGCACCATCTAAAAATAGTTGGTAACGAAAGTAAAATATAAATAGGGTGTTCCAAACACCCCGTATATGCTGGCTCAAAAGTTTTGATTCGATTGTTATTTTCTCAACAAGCAGAACTTTTTAGAGAACATTTTTTACGTTAAGTCAAAAATTAAAAAAGTTTCCCATATGTTCAGATGGTTTCTGGACCAGCTGTAGAAGAATGACTAATTTATTACTTTCTTATAATGTATTTTGAATTGCTAATTATCATTTTGCCTTACTTGATAATCTTATCAAATAGTGTATTAAATAATATGCTATATCATTATATTTTAGGTTTCTAAGGACTCATAATAAAGAGTGGTGCAAATTGACGCACTGTTAAAATTTATGACAGCAGCAAATTATTAAATTAACGATTTCATAAAGATGAAATTCCACCTTACAAATAAGTTATTTGATTCCTGAAAATGTCAGGCTATAAACATCCAACTGCCAATTAAATTTATTTCATTGGTATTGCTCGTAAAGTTTTAATTGAAAGTAACCTTTTTATACCGAAGATATTGAAATTAAATCGACGTATAGCTCGCAAAGTTAAAATTAACGATGGGAGTTTATAGGTAGTATTTTGAAATTATTTTAAAACTGTTAAATTTAATTACATTGAATGTGGCTGTATTAATTATCTAATTTTATAGCAACGTTAACATTGAATCTAGACCAACAAGTACATATTATTTTATTTTATGTATTTACTGGTTCACGTAAATTTTTTTACAGCTGTTCATTTTTACAATGCAGAGTAGATAAAAGTTTGTTCAATGACCGCTGACTCAATGACGGCATGACTAATAAATTTGCGTCAACAACGAATGTCGTATAATTTTACCAGTCAAAAAAGTTTTATTTTCATTTTTGATTTTTAATCAACATTATTTCAAAAATGTCACGGTATTGTGAAAAAGAATAAGCAATAATTTTAAAATTATTCGATTATTGTCAAAGAGAAAGTGATGCCGGAAAGACTCTTTTACCCTTGAACGCAATTTACGAGGTAAGTAGATATAATAAAGCAGGAATTGTTAAAACATAAATAATAAACATGAAAAATATATAGCAATGTTTCTATAAATACCTCTCTGTTTTAGAGAGTTTCTGATGCTTTGGGAGTTTCGTGTTCAACAACCCAACGAATTAAGGCAAAGGGGATAGAGAAGGATGTAGACTTTAAGAATCGCAATAATTTAGCTATTTTGTCATTCAGTGGTCGAAAATTTCACGAAATTCATGAACATACCATAAGAGAGCGTATTTATGTGATGTATAGAGCAGGTGAACACGTTACCATTCGCTCAATACAACTAACCTTGAAATCATTGATAATATTGAAATATCCATTGGTTTATTAGCAGACTATTTAAAAAAAGTTAATTTAAATGGCGTAAATGTGTTTTTTAATAGAGCAACCTCATATAGCCCAAAAACGAGTAGAATTTTTAAGAAAATTTAAGAATAACGGCAACTCTTAATTTCCCTTAAACCTGTTTTACTGGATGAAACCTGGATATACAGTAAAGGGGCTCTTAGACGAAGTTGACAAGATGATACTCTTCATATAGTTAAAAAAAATCGCCAGAGGGTGTACGGTATATTATTCTACATGCTGGTTCAGAAAATGGATTTGTGAATAATGCAAGTTTGGTATTCAAGTCTGGCCTGAAATTTCGTGATTATTATGATTCGATGAATAGTAAAAACTTTGAGAAATGGTTTGAAGAAAAATTGTTACCAAAATTGAAAGAACCGTCGCTTATTATCATGGATAACGCCACCTATTATTCTGGGCTAATTAAAAAAATTCCAAATACAAGTTGCTCAAAAAGATTACTTATTGCAAAGACAATTTCCCGTTTCGCCATTTGCAATGAAGGATCAGATTTGGATAATAGTAAAGCAGCACTACCCTCCCAAATGTTACAAGTAATCTGGAAAGCGCTATTTATTTTATTTTTTAATTTTATTTTAATAGGTTGGACGAACTAGCATTGCAACATGGACATCGAGTTTTAAGATTTCCTCCATATCATTGCCTTTCAACTGCAGTGTTTTTTGCCATTGAAAATGCCAGTGTGTGTTGAATAATGCAATACTACCAAGTGCGGCCTTAACAAGTCCCACAAACCTGCCTCGGATCGAACCAGGTACCTTTCGCTTGCGATGCGTAGACGACAATAAAGAGGCTTTTTTTGCCGAATTTATTCCAGTTCAAAATTCCACCATTGAAGACTTGAAATAAAAACTGGGTTAAGTGCCAAAATTGTAGTTTTGAGATAATCGATGTTTTCTATTTAATTCGGCGTGCTGGACATACACGCGCGCCATCTTTCAACGAATAGAAAAAATATTTACGATAATCATGGCACATAGCACGTTTTATAGGTTGTTGGCGATGGCATTTAGCACTGTTTTCAAGTTCTAACACAATTTTTGAATTTTTGGCACTTAGCCCGGTTTTTATTTCAAGTCTTCAATATGTTTGTTTAATTATGCGCCCCCCCTACAAAATTCTAAATCCCCCGGGACCTACTCATATATAAATAAATATAAATAATAAAAATTGTAGAAATGTATACGTATATTTTAATAAACAGCAAAAACATCTTAAATTATTGCCCCTATACTTTTTATTTCGTATAATTTATAGACCACACGGCATACAGGTTACCCGGAAGTGCAAAAATTCCCAGATGAAGACACGAAACGAAAATAACTAGAAATTACGGCCGCCTGAGGCATTTGACGGCCTATCATGACAAAACGAATGGGCCCATCTGTCAAGTCTGGTATTTTGTTCATTATGACATATGCGTCGGTGTATTGTGGCATTAAATAGCGTTGTTTATTATCGGCAGTGAAGTGCTGAAATATTGGCGTTAAGGTGGAATTCTTACTTATAATCTCCCTAGCAGCAGAATTATTACCGATAATTCTGCTGCGTGGGAGATTCGGTAAGAAAATTTCATAAATTGGAGTTATTTTTTATTGTAATTTTTTTGTTAAAATGCTACGAAAACATATTTCCGGCGACTTTAGTTAATTGTAACTAATTAGAGTTTTAGAAATGAAGTTTATTTTAGCCGTTAGTAACTCATTTTTGTTACTAAAATGTGAGAAACATTAAATAACAAATTTGTTATCTGGAATCCAATGTTTTTATAGTTTTAAATTCAAATAAAACTTCAAAAAACATATTTCCGATTAGTTTAGTTTAATATGACGCACTGTATTTTTACAATAGAAGTTGATTTTACTTGTTAGTAACTAAGGTTTATTACTAAAATTTCAGGAACATTAAAAACATTAATTCGTTTTCAACCATAACATCTGAAATTACATGTCTACATAGTTTCAAATGAAACTTAAAAAAACATATTTTCGGTAAGTTTAGTTAAATTTTTGATATGTCTCTTTTAGCCCCGGTGTTCGATATGTAAAGCAAATTGGTTGGTATCAATAAAATAATAATAATATAATAAGTTAACAATAAAATGTATTTTGATTTTATTCTGAGTGTCGACTTTTGCCAATAGATATAAAGCACTTCATGACAGAAAAATGATCACTTATTAATTTCATTAAGTTAATAGGAACTAACAAAATTATCGCGATAATCTCCCGTTGCTATAAGCAACGTAAACAAAAAGGAGTCTTCTAATTGGTTGAAAATAAATTTATGTAATTTTCAACGTCATTCAATCTAATGCCAATCAGTATCCTATTTCGCGTTTTTTTTTTAGTTTAGTATTTCGTGAACTAGGTTAGAGTGGCAAATTTCTGGCACTGTCCAAACAGTCTCACGTAGTTCTATAAGGACCGCTGTAGTACCACACGTGTTCCGCGGAACCTATCCGCATCGGCATCCTAAAGCCTGATGGTTAACGCGGCGTAGACCGTAGAAGAATCTTGGCAGCTCATTCAAACCAGCCACTGCTGTTAATAAGCTTAGTGAGTCGACCTAGTTGTAAGCTGCTCACCTTCTCCAGATCATTAAAGAATAGTTCGCCCAATGCATTAAACCTTCTTCACGCGAGGCCGGGGGATTCATACAATCATACAAGAAATGCAACTTCTGCAGAAGTCGTTAGCTGGTAGTTGCGTGTCTCCCGAAAAGACAATGTCCGGTGACTACGGAAGAGATATTTCTTAGATCTTTCCGACTGTGCTGTAATAACTCTGCAATTTTCTTGTTATCAAGTAGGGGGCCACAATTGCTTAGAGATGCTACAGGTTGTTAGTTCTGCCCATCTGCTTTGCGCAAGTATTCAGTCAAGAAATCTGTTTCTGTTAAAAAAGATGGGATAATTTTCCTGGCATACTTAAGGATTATTAGAAAAGTAGTAGAGAAGGCGGGGTGGGGTACTGGGGCAATATAGTGGTTTTTTGGCATTCCTGATGGCATCATCCCATATCTGCAAATTCCACCCCTTTTTGTACTTTAGATGTAGTTTCTTGTGTTTAGGGGTGATCGCAAAAAGTATCATTCCTAATCAGAGGTTGCTGACCAAAAAGGGCTTAGCGCATCCGCCATTTTATTTTATTTTTAATCAGTCAAGCGGGTCCTGACCTTGACCTTTTGGGTAATGTTAAATGAAAAAAAATTTATATTACTTTACTATAAACTTTTATGATTGTATTTTTTAAATTTATTTTGGTCTCAAATCAGTATTCAGTCAGTTGAGAAAGAAAGTAGGAAGCTTGTTATTTTATAATTACATTTTTAATAATCTAAACATTACAATACTTTTTGTTTTCTTACTCTTTTGCGTGGTTTCTCTAATTTTTTTTATTATTTTTTCTATACGTAATCAATCTAATAACATATTTGTTCTTGAGATCCTATTCAAGGTTTTCTCACTGTCCAAACAATCATTTACATTTGAATTATTTTTATTATTTGTAATTTGAGTTGTTTATGTTTTTAAGTTTTAAACGTCCAAACACGTACAATTTTTCTGTTTGTGACCCACAATTACTTTTCATAATCTAATTTGTTTTATCATGACGCTCCCTTCTATATACTTATACACAATTTTTTGAATTATGACGCACCGGTTTTAATTGAGTTACAATGTATAGGTAGATGATCAACCTTTATTATTTGAATATTTGTATTACAGTTTCAGGGGGTCGATACTTGAAAACTTCTCATTCAAAAAGTGCATGTTTTGGCGCCATAATCGCATAGTTTTCACTAACTCATTAGGTTGGTAACATTTTGCAAAACGAAAACTTTTTGGATCATAGTGACAACGGACATTACATGATTTTATTTATATACTTATCATTCTCTAAAAGACATACCCAGTCGGTTGTATAACACTTAAATATAATCTTTATTAATGTAATAGAAAGCCAACTACAATACATTGTACGAAATCAAATCGAACGTTTAGGTTTCAAGTATATATGACAAGTCTCGATCCCCTGTCGTTTAAAATCCCTAAAAATCCGTCCGGTTTTAAACAAGGTCTATAAAGTCAGCACAATTTTATTTACATTTTTGTTTGTGTTATACCACAGCGAATACGTCAATACCATCTTTTAACTTTAATGGACTCGTTAAAAAGAACATACTTCGGTGTCACGTATTCCTTAATTTTATTTAAAAAGGTCGCTTCCGTCAATCGTAAAAACCGAAATAAGAGTGCACTCTCGGCCATAGGTTTCTTTTAAATTGCTTTGTATTCCACTTTTATAACGCAATAAATTCCGGTTAACGCATTGCCCTGTCCGAGAAAAATTGCCTTCGGGAGGCAACTGTCCTTCTGTGGCCATCAAAACACTATAACAATGTTCCACAATTGTAGTGTCCACAAAGATCTCTTTTTAAAATTGTTTTGCTTTTAGGAGCCCGTTTTTATTATTTACACAGTATTTGGTATATCTTTAATGTATACACTGTGTCCGTAAAAAGTGAAAATAAAATAGAAAGAACAAATTATACTTAAACAGAAAAATTTTATTTTACATAACTAGTAACTTTTTGTATTGTCTTTAACCCATATACAGTGTGTGTATAAAGTCTGGAAACGGCTTAATAACATCACAATTTACTGGCCGATTTAAACCAAATTTGGTACAGTTGTGTAAGTTATATTTAAAAATATAAAATTCGTTCGAATTCCAGACAAACTAAAAAGCTGGCAACAACGCCAATATCGTCATTCGGTGCGTTAGATCCTCTTACACAACTGTGCCAAATTTGGTTTAAATCGGCCAGTAAATTGTGATGTTATTAAGCCGTTTCCAGACTTTATACACACGTATAATATTAGATATTGACTTCCACAAGCTGAACTGAACTGAATCAATTAATTACTTAAATTTCGTTCATTCCCTTACTTATATTCCTATTGAATAACATTAGTATTTTCCTTTTCTATTCATAGTTACAAAGTTTTCCCATTCCTCTGACACAAAAGAGTTGTAAAGGGAACTTATGTGATTCTGTAACAGTTCTAGAACTTAGTAATGTAATTATGTCGCTTGCCACGCGTCAGCGGTGTCTCCTCTATGACAAGATTCTCTCTCCATAATAACAATATGTCCCCGAGATTATAATCATAACCCGGTTGTTTGCAATTCAAATAACATATCTATTATTCAAGTGACGACAGAAATTCCTATGAATGTGTGGTTATAACGTGGGGTCAAAAGATTTCGGGAACTTGGTTTAAAGCTCATCCTAGGGGTGCTATAAAGGATAAATTTATTAGTAACGAAGGTGGGTGTTGTAAATATGGAATAATGTACTTAGTTAATTTAAATAAAACGTTGTCTCTAAGATTGAAGTTAATTATTGTTAAATTGTTCCAGCGACACTGGAATCGCATCACTTACGAAGTTAAGACTAAAAACTAGTAATACTGAACTTCCCCAATTCTTTTGTGTTGTTTCTTTGGTTTGTCGTCGTTTGCCAAGATAAATGGGGAGACTGCTAAGCTGCTATGGCAAAGAAACGCAATTATCTTAGATCGAGTAACATTCTTGACGTTTTTATGAAGGCTAAGCAAACCTCTGTCAACGGCAGAAAGACTGATTTAATTGGACTGCCTTATATCCGAAAATAAGCCAGCTTATTCTGAATAAAAGACTTTTCTAAGTGTATTGCATAGGTACGGTCAGGCATTTTAATTCCCTTCGAAGATTTAAAAGTGTTTTTAGATATTTAATCGTGCGCGGTATTTTTAAATTCTGTTCAAAAAGGTAATAAAATTTGTTACGGAATATTGAACAAGCACTCAGGAGCATCTGTAAGGGGGCAAGGGTAACAAGCAACCTCCAATCCAATAATTAATTGAGTTCGCTAGTTGGCTGTCACATACAACGAATGTATTATTATATAAAATATATAATTTACAAAAAAAAAAATTTTTTTTAAAAATTAGATAGATGAGTACTTTATATAAGGCCCATCATGATACCTACAATATTTATCAGCTAATTCCAATTCGGGAGATTGTACTGTGTTAAATGTATTTGACGACTTGAAAGTCATCTTAAATGATACGTATCTACGACAGAATAATGACTAAGGCAACATTACAACAAAATTAACATATAAACTCTAAAATACAAGTTAATTGAAAAGTATTTTAAAATACTAACGAACTCGTTTAGAGACATAATCTACGCCCCAAGACATATAATTCTTAGCTTAATTTTGGACTAACATTTATGTTATAGATAATTATTAAAAAAAAAAATTTTTGTTTACTTCCTTTCACGAAAAATAAATATTTTATAGAGACACAATCCAAGTCCAACAATATAGTACCAAAATATTTCATAATCATGACAAAACACGTTCTCAAAACACTGAAAATGCACAAAAGTATTCCAAAAAAACAAACTTAAATTTAATCTTGATAAATCAAAATCGGAAACGGCTCTGCGAGTTCCCGAGAAAGAATAATAGACAGACGGATCGAAAAGAGATATGCCGATGGAAATGCGTAAGAAAAAGATACCAATCCACATGGCATTCTATCTGGGATGCAGCACAGCACATATTATCTCACCTGTGTGTTTTCTGAATTAATTACTTTTAAACTAAAGGTTGGCAAATATGTTGGACGTATGATAACGGCGGCCATTACAGTTCTGCGTAATAATAGTAATACTGGTAAATGCATACGTATAGGTTAATATCTTTTTCAAGCATAAAGCTTTATAGTTTAATTTTACTACCTTATACAAGTATGATATGAGCATAAACAAATGCTGGTTTCCACATAACGATAAAATATTTTATAGTTTTACAAAGTCATAAAAATATTGAATGAAGTAGGTGCAATAATGGTTTTAAAATACAATAAAAGAATTTTATGAGATTTTTTAAAAATATGGAATAAGTATCCGCTTGCATGCAAAACACTACTATATTATTATGTATATTAAAAAATTAAAATTTGATACTTAAGCTTATCTTTTAACGGGTTTCCCGTTTCCCAACCCTCCATTGCAACCGGTAATAATAATTTTAAATAATTCCAGTTTAGATGAACTACCTTAATTAACATTACAAAAAAGAGGTTATTTCGTATAAATAATTCAACACAACGGATCACAAAATTCATTTGGTTTTTGATTTAAACTAATTCAATTAAATTTAATTGCCTTTTCTGTCCAGCCGAAAACACGTTAGAGTTGGGACAAACCACAAATTTAAAATTCGTTTTTTTCATTCCTAAAGCCAATTCCTCCATTTAGGATTTGTAGTGGTTTTAAAAATAACATTAAGATGGTGCTTAAACAATGGCGTAGATAGGATTTTATCAGGGGGGGATCAGACTGGGACCACAGGTACCACAAAGGCTTAAAGCGCGCCGCGGGTGATGAAATTTTAGAAAACGCAAAAATTTCGCTTTTGGTCAATAAGTTAATTTTAATGAACTATTACTTATACTTTAAACAAAAAAAAATTACCACAATAATTATTATAATTTTTTAATCGTTTATTTAAGATAAAACATTAGTGACGCATTCGCCACTTCATTTTCTTATCAATATTTTTTTATGAGGTACCTATTTATACCTAATAAAGATAAAAAAAATTTTTTTACATTTTTTAAAAAATTTTAATTATTTAAAGTTTATGTATTGAGTGTCATGTAACAGGTTAATAACAGAATGTGCTGATTAACTATTTTCTTTTTTTGTTGCTAATATCTATGGTTCTTGGAGGGAGGCAAGTACCCCCTGTGCTCCCCCTCCCACTTGATACGCCGCTAATCCGAAATACTAGCTAAGCTTACTAGTTTTGAAATTACAGAATTAAGAACCATATCTATTAAATTAGTTGCATTTTAATAAATACTATGAACATTAAATATGTATTAAGCAATTTCGCAATAAAATATCCTGATGCAACCTGGAAACCACAAAATAACAACAAATATATTTCTAGATTTATTATTTAAAATGCAATTCCGTTTTAAATTACATATATTTATAAAACTGATTTAGTCAAAATGTAGCAAAATTTGCACGGTCTGTTAAATGTACATTTAATGTTTTTGGTTGTCGGGATCGCTTTTTGACGTTGACTGTTTTTAAATGAAAATTCTAAATTTGGCCCATATCTACAAAATCAGTGGATGGTTTGTTCGGGTTTGGAAACGTGTGTGAATTCCCAGATAATATATTTATATACCGGGTGGTCAAATAGGAATGGCCGCCTGCTATATCATAGAAACTAAAATTCATAGAACATCCGGGTAAAGTTTTTTTTAGTGAAAGTGTCTAATAGAAAATTCAGCCATGGCCAAGGTTAAGATTAAGATTTTTTTCGTGTTTTAAGACATATCGAAAATATCTGCCTTTTAATCTTTACATATTATACTGTTTGTTTTATAGAAGTTGCCCGATCTAGTAAAATAAGTGGTGGGGGGATTTCAGACACGTGTCATTTATACAGACTGTCTGCGGATAGGGTTTACAATGGCACAAATGGATAAAAAGTTGCATTTTTCTGGAAAAGGTCTTTCTTGATAAAAAGTTTTGCTTGTTAAAAAAATGCAATTCACGAAGAATTTTTCATTTTTGACCAAACTGCCAATTAGAAAACTTATTTAGAATAACGTTTGTATTTAAAATAAATCTTCGATTTTTTTTGTTTTTTAATTTTTAGAGGTAAAAGAATTATTTTTTCTATAGCAGCATTAGCGGTCGAAATACATACATTATCAATGACAGAGGGGTATCAAAAAGTTTCAACAACTGATTTTTGGTGTTGAAATGGAAATTGTTTGAACAGCTTCAACAATTCGCTGTTTTAGAAGCTGTACGTCGTTCTCAATTGGACGGGAGTACACTAATTGTTTGAGGCGCCCCCAAAGATAGGCATCTGAAATAGTTAAATCGGGACTTCTTGGGGGCCACAGAACCGGATCATTCCGACCAATCCATCTGTGGCCAAATGTGTTATTAAGCCATTACCTCATTTCGATTGCAAAATGCGCAGGGTATCCATCTTGTTGAAAGTACATTTCGTTCATAAATTGGAGAGGCAATTCTTCTAGGTTGTCAGAAAGAAATGTTTCCAACATTTCAAGGTAACTCCTACGGTTACACGTGTTTTCGAAAAAGTATGGGCCAATAATGCCATAATAAGAAATCGCACCCCAGACTTTTACTTTTTTGTAATGTTGTCTTCTTGCAAGAATTCTAAAACGGGGATTATTTTCGCTCCTGTATCTAATATGCGCAGAAGACAGTTTCCCGTTTGTTGAAAATGTCGATTCATCGGAGAACATGATAAATTTATGAAAATTCCTGTTTTCACTTACAATTTTGTTTCAGACCCAAAGACAAAAATCCAAACGTTTGGCTTCGTCTCCTTCTTCCAACGTTTGATTAAAAGTTGGCTTAAATGGGAACATTTTATTTGTCTTTAAAATATACTGAATATAAGTGTTTTTTACTACATCAAGTTATTGAGCTCGGTTTGTTTATGAAAGGGTAGGAGTGTCAGCAACCGACTGCAATACGATTAGGGAAGCTGCGTCATTCTGATCATATTTTTTTTTTAATTGGAAACTGAACCAGTTTGCTGAAATTTTCTTAATAATTTATGAAGTCCCATTTTTGAGACGTAAACGTTAGGGTTTAGGATTAAATTTCTCTATTACAAAGTGTAAGAACTTTCGCCTGCACCATAACATTAAACAAAATAAACCCTTTGGTCTAAGGTCAACATTTTCAAAACACATCAAATTCTATTTGACAACTTCAAATTTGACCCATACGTGAGGCAAAGTAATAAAAAGGTAAAAAAATTCCTTGTTTTTACAAAAGATGGTAGATATGCATTTAAAATTTTAAAATAAGATACACACCACCTATTATGAAAGTAGAGTATAATGAAATTTTATATTAATATTTTTATTGAGCAGCAAAATTTCCATTTAGCTCTAAAAATTAAAAAACTAAAAAAATCGAAGATTTATTTAAAATCTCGGATTTAAATTACAAACGTCATTCTAAATAAGTTTTCTAATTGGCATTTTGGTCAAAAATGAAAAATAAAGGTAGTTTACTCTTGGAGAAAAATCATATTTTTAAAGTTAATGTATAACATTTTTTAAACATAATTCCTTATATTTTTGATATTCTCCCAAAATCGATTAAAGCAATTAAATCTATGATTAAATACAAACAAGAAATTAAACTATGGATAATAAAAAATCAAAGATATTTTTTCAATAATATTATGGATAAATATTTTAAAATATAAAATATTTTATATATGATTGCGTATATTGTTGTGATATATTATATTATATTATTGTGATACATAATATGTATAAACTTCATTATATCCATGGATATGAAATTATAATACCATAATTATTACTCACTACAAGTAAGACTTCGTGAGTTTCATTATATTTCATTTTAGTTTATTCAAAGTTATAATTTAAAATTTGCAAATATTTTATTATATGTACCTATATTTATTGAATAAACTTTTTATTATTATTATTATTATTATTATTATTATTATTATTAACTACATAGAATTATAAAGCTTTTTCTTTTGTACTGTCTGTCATTTCTTCGGCTTTTGCAGCAAGAAAATGAGTTAAATATAAATAAGTAAGTAAAAATTATTTAAAAATATTTCATCTAAGCTGTATCAAAAAAAATTACAATGTGTTAAGTTTAAAACCTATACACTTTGAGGCTAGCCAGCGAGCTTCTTAAGGTGATAGGTGCGCCAGCACCCATAGCAGAAGCCCCTAAATTCAGCACTGAAAAAAAAAACCGACCAAGCAATCCTTGTCACTATTCTAGGGTAGTAATAAATAGTAAAATCCAAAAATATGATTATGTAATGGGCATATTTTTGATTGCTCTTAAATAAAATTGCAGTTCGGCTATATTGAACATAGAGTTATTTGTTATTAACAGTTTCATTTTCCGGTGATATTATTTTCGTCGTAATATTCGATATTAATGCCAAAATTGTCAGCTATAAAGTGAAATATGTAAAACCTGTTGTAAAATAGATCGTAAAATTTTATATTAGTGGTTTATTTACGAGTAACAAACGCCGTTTATGTACGAACCGAAATTACAAGTATATACTAATAAGATTAAACGTATTCGATAATAAAATGGACAAAAACAGTGGCGGATCCTGGGGTGGAGTCACCTATAATAGGTGCGATGACTCTAGCGATCTAGGTTGATCAGCTATATATTGTTATTAATTTACCTTTACATCAGTTATGTGCTAAAATACATTTGAAACCAGCTCCCAGTTTTCAATAAAAAAGAGTGCAACCGGAAATATATATCGACTGTTTACTACCAATACCTCCTAGCTACAGTTTTGGTCAAAAATGAGTTAGCTACACCAATAGGTAGATCTTTGTTAAATCTTTGGAATAGAAATACCTCCTAGTTACTAAGATTCATATTTTCGCGCCATTTTTCAAATGGAAATATCACGAAACTACACGTCTCATACAGTGTAAGCAATACCTCCTTTCTCCCATTTTGTTGTAAACGGCGTTGTGTTACCAGCTGGTAAGTTTCATTTGATTACTTGTTGTTTTATGTATTTTTTTTGTTTTTCCGTTATAAAGTAGTAATTTATGTCTCTTGTGATCTGTAATGTAATAGTTTTAATTCGAACATGCTGATTTATTTGTTAAAATAAGTAAATCAAAATTCTATTGTAGATAGGAGATCTTTCCGTTCTATAAAAGTGAAATTATCTATTATGATAAAAGTTAAACAGTTTTTTGTCCCTCCTGAACATTTTAGTTTTTACACTTAGGAGGTATTGGTAGTAAGCACTGGATATAGATCGCAGTTATATGGCCGAAGTTGCAGAGAGAATTTCAGTGTCTCCGTACCGCAATTGGTAGAGAGCTCGACTGGTGATCGAGAAGTTCTGGGTTCAAATCCCAGCGTAGGCGTAAAACATTTTCAATTATTTTTCACGCCGTTAAAAAATTTTCAGTTATGCATTTATAGTTCAAATTACATCTACGAGTAAGTTGAGTAGTATTATTAAAAATCTATTATATTCATAGACGTCTTATAGAATAAACTAAGCCATTAATTAATGTTTGTTTGCATCAAGCATTCGTATGTGTGAAACAAATACAGAATAGAGAGAAAGCGTTAAATTTCCGACTCGTGCGGAATAGGGTCCTTGCACATTTTAAAAAAAATGTAGTTTAACTCATTATAGGCTCATATTACGCCCCCTATTTTTCTTTTTTCATAATAATCAGTAATTAGCGCCATTGCCAAATACGTCGATGGTACAATTTAATTCCGCTGTACAATAAAATTTTAAATAAAATAAATGGACCGGAGTGATTCATAACCATACTTTTTATTGTTTATTTTTTCTATTGCATTTAAAATTCTATGTGAAACGTAATAGTACTTATTCCTGGTTAAATACCGGAAAACCTATTTATTTAAGTTCCATCTGAAATGGTTCGTTAACTAAACCCACAGTCAGCAGCTAGTTGTTCTCCCACGCTTTTTATCCACAAGTTTTTTGATTTTGTAAGTATAAATTAACTTATAAATCTGTTTCCATTTTTTGAAATAATTTACAAATAGGTATTGCTGTAGAATAATAAAAATTCAATTCAATTAAAAAAAAATGTTTTAGGTTATCCGAGGATATGGAAATTTATGAGCCACATAGAAATTAAAAAAAAGAAGTACCGAGGTAACGCCTCTCAATTTTGACATAATACGGATATGAAATCTAAAGTTACTTATAAAGATAGTTTAGAGGATCACTGATTAAGATATATCTCTAAGAAGTTCTTCGCATCAGTCGTTTGAAACATATTTTTCCCTGTGTGATCTGGTGATTAGAAAGTGACTTCTTAAGAGGCAGAATAATATTTAAGGATGCTAGTATGTTACCCTAAGAATACTACAAATCAAAAAATTTAAACGAACACTGAACATAAGATTCTTTATGCTGGATGACTGAGAAATTAATTTGGACGAACCATTAATAATGTTTGTTTCTAGTGTTTTTTAATTTTTAAAGTAAAATTCCTGAAAATTTTTTCCACAAAATTTGTATTTATAGAACTGTCAATGTAAGCTTCAACATACTAATAAAATTTTAAAAATGTTGATTAACTAAATTTAAGTATTAACTTAAGTAGGTAAACCTTATTTCATCATAAAAAATAAAACATAGAAGAAAAAATTGTTCCATTCCACTTTAGTTTAAAAGTTAGAAAAAGTCTAATGAAATTTATGACCTTCCTTAGATTTCAGTTACATGAAATAGTTAAGGACTAATTAACAGAACCTAAAGCAATCCATTTTAATTTAACTTTTGCTACTAAAATTTAACGAAAATATATTTTTTACAAATACTCCTGAGGATAGGGCCATTTTTTTTTAATAAATATTAATTGATTTAAATAAATCATTTATTAAGCTTAATACCAAGTATGTAGTATTTCATTAAAAAATATGTTTACTTAATAAAAAATACAAGTCTATATAGCAAATTATAGCTTATTTCTATAGGCAACATATTTCTTTCTTTCAAATAAATATTTATTTAAAATAATAAAATATTTGTTTTTCCAATTAATTTTGTAAATTGTACCTTATTTCTAATATTATGACACATAAATCGCTTTCAGAAATATTATGTATAATCGCTATGAAAACCTGATGTGCTACGGGTCATCACCTAATTCAAAAGTAAATCAATGTGAGTATCAGAATTTGATAACTTATGGGAGCAAATAAAAAAAATATGCTACATTATATGTTAAAGATTACCTGTTTGTTATAAAAAATAAATAATAAATGTGATAAAAATATAAATCCAATACAACAACCAATACCGGAAAATCCAACTTGGGAACGATATGAGGTTCGGACCTCATATTTGGTCTGAGGTTCGGATACATGTTCCATTACCTGCAATAACTAAATGTTTACATTCAATAATATTTTACTTGACCAAAATAAATTAAATTTATCATAATTAAATAAATATCTGTTTAAATAAATTTAGCAGCAGTGAAAGTAGATATTTTGGGTAATTTTGTTTGCTCTACAACGTGCCGAAGCAGTGAAAATATTAAACATTTTTTTCAGTGTATTTAAAGTCGGTTTTATTTTTTTTCCATTGTGTTTTTTTGTTATTTGATACTTTATGTTTTATGTTGGTATTACCTTCTTTATGCTTCATATTCTGTAGCTTTTCGACGAACCCTCATTGATATACTGCCTTAAATCCGTTAAACACACGTCAATAAAACGTCATATTAGCGCTTTGTTTCAACAAACATTTTTATAACGTTCGTTTAAATGACGAAATAAATACTGATTTGGTTAAACCGTTTGAATGGCATGTGCAGCTTTGTTCCATACAAACATCCGATTAAATGTTATACGAATTATTAATTGTCACTTTAGTATTGCCCTGGGATATTGGAAAGATAAATGTATGCAATAAACAATGCGTAAAATTGTTGTTACATGAACAATTAACTCGTAACTTTTTTTTTGCTATTTGACAGATGAATAAAATGCTTGTTATTATGGAATTAGGGGCCAGGAAGCCATTCTCCTTTTTCGGACAATTGGAATAATTTCTTAATCATAACGTAACCTAACACAGTGTACCTAAATCTTGTAAATTCCTATATTTAATGTTTAATATTATTATTGTTATAGATCACATATTGTCATTGATTAAGGGTATAAGCCATACCGAATGATATTATGTTATTAAACAAAAGCTATAACAATAGTAATACTTACTAGAGTTTAAGGTTAAGTTCAAGTTAGGTCTAGTATTTATATGCGATTGATTTGTATACATAGAACATCAGATCAGATTATAATTAGATACTGTATTATATATAGATGTAGTGCTCAAAGTAAATATACGTTTTGTATACATTCTCTAACTAATCATTATACAATATCCGATAGTTCCAGTACATGGCGATCCTGCCAGAGAACTTATGTACATATAAGTACATAAGTTAAGTGGCATTTGAGGTTAAAGTAATATAAGCATGGGCTCCAACCAGACCAAAAAAGTGATCATTGCAGCAGCCTAGACTGGGACTTGATACTGGCCCTCATAGGCGTCGTTACAAGATTTTTTTTTAAAGAGGTGGGGGGGGGGGGGGGTATCCACTTAGTGCCGAAATATTTCTTGGACCATGCCCAATTGTAACTAAATTTGGTCAATAAGTTATAGCAAATACTAAGGTCTATTTATTTTCGAGGTAGACCGATGCAAATATTAAATTAGGGCGATTAGATCATCTTATAGCTCCGTTAATTGAGCTAATTGCCGTAAAGTTTTAAGTTGGATGTGAAACCAAGGGCTTTGATTTAAAATATAAAATAGTACCAGCCTGACAAAGTTTAATAGATTAAATTTTGATTTATTTCCCTAAAAGTCGCGCTGCGTCAAAATGTCTATCTCAAACAAAGAGGTATTTGACATGCTTATCAAAGCCACCTTGCATTTTTTTTGTTTCACAGACTACTTAGATTTTACTGCAATTTGTTTCATTAATGCACCAACCTCTTTTTTTGTTCTAAACAAAGGCAATTTAAAGAACATTAATTTAGAAAACTGTTGTAGACACAATGGTATGATATTTGTAACTTATTGCCTACAAATAACGTAAAAAACGTCAGTTTGATCCTATGGAGATAATTTTTATATCATATTTTCCATATCTCCGGTTTCAAAAAAGACATTTACCTGTGGATTTCACAGATTTTTTTCCTATTTATGCTTCTTTTTGCTTAAGGTTAATAAAAATATATATCGTTGCATTAATTTTTTTTAAGAAAAATAAAAAATTATTGAATCTGCTAAATAGCGCCCTCTAGCTGTAGAGGTAGAATTCAAAACAAATTAGTTTTTTCTTAATTTAATAAAACAAAATAAACCCTACCGTGCGAGCAAAAATTGTTTGCATCAAACAGGGCTTTGCATCTAAGGACGTAATGCTTGGCCGTAGAGCTTAATACCTGTTGGGTGTCAGTAACTACCTGAATTAACAATTAATTAGTTATTCAGTCATCTTTGACAGTCGTTACAAGTAATTTGATTAACCGCTAATTTTTCCAATTTCTTGAACAATTCACACAATATGCTTTACGGAACAGCACAAAACATTCATGGTTGAAGCGTATTTTCGAAACGGGGTTAGAGTAAATGGTGAGTGGCAATACAATTCGGGTGTGTGCATGGACGATTTTCACGAACAGTTTCCCAACGTTGCTTTTATTGCTGATGGGGATTTTTATCATTGCCTGAAAAGAACCGTGGCTGTGTTTAGGGAAACAGGGTCTATACAACACAAAAAAGGAGCAGGAAGACCATATGTAAGAACAGAAGAACTTGTTGCAAACGTTCGTGAAATAATGCAAAATACGAAGAGACGTGTGAGTTTATGCTTGGAGCATGACGGTGGCCAATTTCAGCAATTTAAGTAATTATTTTTCTTTTCCTTTCTGTATATTCTTACTTTGTTAATTTTGTAAACAACAAAAATTTGTATTTGTCTATACTTATTTTATTACTCATTAGTTTGGCATATCATGTCATAATACGAATTTGACAAAATTTTAACCTAGAATTGGTTAGATATATCGTCCTCATATCATTGTGATCTAAACCAAGCCCTACGTTTTTTAATCCAAGCCCTCTTTGATGCAAATAATTTTTGCTCGCACGGTATTTAGGAGTTCAAATTTGTTAATTATGATAAGCCAAACCAAAGTAGTAAATATTTTATTATAGTAATATTTGTACCCTCCTACTCCCTTAAACAGAAAGATAGAACTTAAAGGCAAAGGTTATCCCGAATTTTCGTTAGATTGACAAAATGCTACCTTTGACACATTTTTATTATGAGGATTTTTAAGAAAACCACACTTTTTGATTGGTCACTTTACGCCGCCTAGAGGCCAACCTAGAAACTTAAAAATAATGTCCAGCAAACATTTTTTCCGGAAGCCGTATACGGTAAATGGTTTCCAAGATACATCCGGCACCCTATTTTAGCTGTACACCCGGTAAAATAGTTACATTAAATTTATTAATCACTTTTTCGGAAAGGTCAAATCGATTACCTACCTACACACCTAGCACGATTTTGTTCAAAATTTTCAATTAAGTAAATAGCCATTTAAATGTCTTCCATGTTCAGCAGCGAGGTAACAAAGAGAGTTAGTAATACATAGTTTCTACATTCTCGACGTGGAATTTAATTTTCGACTCTTTTGTCGCGAAGCAATTATTCTTTAATTAAAGTAATCGGAACGGCGGCAAAGTGTTTTATTAATTGGAAATTAATGAAACTTATCATTCCAGATGAAATATACAGGGTGTCCGGGAAAATATGGGAAATCTCCCGGATATGAAAAAAACACGTGAAAATAATACTACACGTTCATGTAAACTTCTTTCGTATCGGCCTCCTCTTCGGAGATATGGGCTCCCAAAGAGCTCCCATGGAATTAAGTTTTTGGCACATAATTATTAAACCAACAGGTATATTTCAATTTTTTTTTCATATTATCTATACCAGGTAAGACCCTTCAAATTACTATCCCAGAAAGTGTTGCGAATTACTCACAGCTGCAGGGACGTACTAGCTGTTACTAATGTGCCCATTTTTTTTACGCCCTGTATGGTAAAAACTTTGGACAACGTTTTTTACATACCTTTAACTATTGACTAAAAATTAAATACTCTTCATTCATGTCGCTAATCCTAACCGTTTTCGGAAAAACGGTTGGGATTGTTGCAAACGTTAGATGTTCTGTGGAAAAACGGTTGGGATTGTTGCAAACGTTAGATGCTCTGTGGAAAAACGGTTGGGATTGTTGCAAACGTTAGATGCTCTGTGGAAAAACGGTTGGGATTGTTGCAAACGTTAGATGCTCTGTGATAAAGAGTTTAAATTATAACCTGTTTTATGGAGTTTGAATGATTCGATCCGTGATTAAGATATTGCCCGGTGTGAGTGGTTTTTTTTTTATAGTTAATTTTGATTTAAAATTTAATCATTTTTCTTAAATGTATTAACATAATCGTATAATTTCTGCAATGTTTATTTAAATAAACATTGTTTTTTTGTGTGTTCTTTGAGTATGTTTTAGATGTTCTTTAACTCGTACGGGAAGAGGTCTTTTTGTTTCTCCAATGTACGATTCGCCACTAGTTTGTTAGGTTAACACGTACGACGGGTCTGTTCAATCGGCGTAGGTAAAACAAATAATCTTGTACGGCATACACACAAAAAAATCTAGTCTCCAGTTGAACCTAAAAGTTTCAAACTGAAACTATCATATACATGAATAGGAGCAATGCTAAAGTAAAATTAAATAGAAAATACCTTAGCATCAAAATATAGTTTTAAATTAATACTACATTATTTTAACTTGACTCTACTTTAGTTTTAGGGTAATAAAAATAAATGATCAACCTATCAATAATTTTAGTTGCAGATATAGTATACGTTAATATTGGTTTGATGCAAAGTAATGCAAATAGCATCAAAGAAATAATAAGGGTTTAGATTTTACTCAAGTTGTGTATATATACTGTCTTTGTGCTCGCTGTGAGAATACAAATTTATTTTTATTTTCAAACCCATCATAGTATATTTCACTTTGACCACAATACTTATTTTTAAAACAAGTATAAGATTATCTTGTTATGATGATAATGTAATCTCTTTATGAACATAATTTTGATTAACTTGATGATATAATTTAAAACTAGTAGTAGTTTAAAAATGAATATTTTTTAGGTACAAAATAAAGCAAGTTAGTTTCAAAATAAGGCTATTTGTTTGAGCATTACTATAAGCTTGGTTTGAGAGTAGTTTTTTTTGTGTGTAGAAAATTCGCCACAACAAAAACAAATTTTTTTGTAATTGGCAACATTGATGCTTAGGTTTTACGTGTTACAATGTTACCAACCCTCAATTGTCGTGTAAGGTAATTTGTTACCTACGCCGATTAAACAGGCCAGTCGTATTTTCCAATCTAACAAACTGACAAATGAGGAAAGTATGAATTCATTACCGAAAATAAATGTTTTACCTGTATAATACAAATATTTGCTGACACAAATATATTTCCAGATTGTCCTGTCACAAACTTGAATTATCTCGCGCGACAATGGCGCTCTTCGCATTTAGATCAAGTCATCCTGGAAATCTGTGGCAATATCTCGATGCGATTTGTGGTCGGAAATATTATACAAACTTTATTTCAAAATTATACGATTTTGTTCGAACATCGGGCCCGGGTTAACTGCGGGGTTAATCTCAATAATTTTTGGGGATTCAAACTGGTTTCGACAGTTTGCTGAGACGGCATATTTCAGGCCGAAAACGAAAATAAATCGCGAGGATGTAATGCGTTATGTGTTAAATCATGTATAAGAATATGAATAATAAAATATATTAAAAAATAACACTCATCTTACAAACAGATAAACTCTCATTTAAAAAAAATACAAACTCGAAAAAATATATTTACTTACATGGAAGAAATAAATTCGTTTTTGTTTTAAAAATAAACGGAACCTCAAAATAAAGAATACAAATTTTAACCATTTCATGTTCTTAAATGAGATACCATAAATAAGACGTTGTAAAAACATGCCATTCTTAAATAAACTTCCAGGCGAAAAAGATCGGCGAGTTGTACAGTTTTCATACCATTTTGGATAATTTCATTAGGAATGGCTGTATGTTGTTAATAAAGGGTCATGTCCTAATAGTAGTAACATGTTTTATTTAGCAAAGAGCTACAAATAAACATTTTTAATAAATTTTTTTAACAAATTTTTATAGATTTATTTTTAACTTTTAAAATGCCACCTTTTTTTACCAAAAACAGACAGAAAAGTTAAACAATTAGCAAATTGTATCAAATATTACGTATCATTTTGGTTTTTAATGAAATATAATTTTAAAGTTTTTTTTAAATAGTTTTAACGATATTTGAGATTTAATAGAATTTTTTAAATTATTATATTCTATTAAACCTTTATGAAAAATAGACTTATAGGCTAATATTTTAGACACTCTATCCACATAAAAATTTTGATTAGTTCTTGTTTTATAATTATGATGGTCATAATTAAAAGAACAATTTTTTTTAAACAATCAGGCAATAAATTATTTTTAATTTTATGTATAAAGATACATGCTAAATAAAAAATTAAATTTCTGATATTCAACCAATGTAAAGTTTTTAACAAAAAATTTATTTTTGTATATTTGTCACAATTTAAAATAATCCGAATTGCTTTATTTTGTAAAATTTGTAATAATTTATCTAATATTTCATTACTAGCACAAAATAAAATAGAAAAACAATAAAGAAAATGTGGTAATATAATAGTATTAAATACAGTTTTTTAGAAAACAATTGTAAATTAGAACTGATTAAAATAACCTACTTTTCCGGCAATTTTCGATATGATAATTTCAAAATAATTAAAATTTTTTGTTTTGAATCAATAATTACCCCTAACCATTTTTTAAATATTTAATTTTAATTTATTTGCTTTCTACGATTTTAGTTTTATAAATTTTGAAATATTTACTAAAAAAATAATTAAACAAACTACGCTCGCATAACCAGCGATTTACGGCACAACACAAATCGACCAATCGCAGGGATTGGGGCTGAAGATCGACCCTCCAGCATCTACCTGAATGATATCTCGAGTATATTTCTTTTTATTTTTTATTTAATTTATCGAAACAAGGATACCATTATAATAGGTGGTGACTGCAGAAATATCCTGTATAAAACCAACCTGTTATTTTGTAAAAAATATCTTCGATTGTTGAGTAAAATACTTTAAAGAAAGGGTAATGAAGGCTGTGTACACCTTTAGGGGATGAATAAAGAAAATTTTTATTAGGTAATTTTTACACCTTTTAATTTTCTTCATTCAAATACTTTAAGGCTTCTTTTATACTGGGATTCTGAATGGGAGATTCAGTATCTGGGATTCAGAATCTCACGTGAATTCTAACGAGATTCGGAATGCATACTTTTCTAATCTTGCGCGGTTTCGGCAATTTTGTGGCGAGGCGATTAATTCCAGTTCCATTCCATTCCTGTTCAGTGTTAAAATGAATACAGTAGAAGAAGCACTGTTGCTATATTATTATCAGATGGTGTGTAAAAAAAAAAGAAAAAACTTAGGAAACGTAGAATGTGGGTTCATACAATAATCAGCGAACGTAATACAGCAAGAGGATACGTTTTACTGTATAAAAATTTCAGAGAACACCCTGACAATTTTTTTTAACTGTTTTAGAATGTCAATTCGGTCTTTTGACGAGCTACATAATACCTTAAAAGATAAATTTTTTTTAGCTACTTCCATCCAGTGTGCCTGTTTTATTGTTTTATTTTAATACTCTTCTGCCGAAGTATCCCATAAGCTTGGACGTGCCTGTATTGACGATATGAACTTGTCAGTGTCGAAAAAAGTTTATAAAACATCCATATTGAATTCTTTATTCCTACCTAACAGAAACGACCCTTAATACGGAGCTGGCAAGAGGCTACTGAACGAGAATCGCAGTGAAAATGCTTACATATAAATAGGCCATTGATATTAGTATTAAAATAGCCAAATAGAAGAAAAAAGTTATAAACTGTTGCCACTTTGGAATTAAACTTGTCAAGGGATGTACTTTAAAAATCAAAAAAAATCCCAAGCCCTAAAAGCGAGCTTCATCATCAATACCGTGTTTTTGTTAAAAAGAATATCAGGCGCAGAGCATTTTAACATTCTTCTTTGACGTTCAACACTTTTTGTGCTGACACTATTTTCGGAGTAACCGTCAAATACAATAGTAGCTTTGTTGCCATAGCGTTTATGAATAAAATTGGTATATATAGAGTAGACATCTCCAAAGGTACCTTCTTTTGGCCAAACCATGCGATGAAGAAGGCAACCACCATCAAGAACGAAATGGTAACCTGCTGTGGTTACTTCTTGCTCAGCGACTTTGTTGTTTGGCCAGAGCTGTATCAATAGAGATTTTACAGATGATGTGGATACTACCGAAGAAGTATGATTTATTTTTACTTAGTGGATTAGGTCTTCAGGAGAAACCACTTAAAAAAAAAACGCGCCGATAACTCTACCTCGATGGTGGTGTGGAAACGAGTGCTCTTGTATTAGTCGTAAAACTTTTTTAAAAATCCCTTCTCCACCCTAATTCAACCTTCATGAAATCACATAGTTTCAAAATTAAAAGTAAATTACGTGATCATACCGTGTTCGTTGGTCCATGTTAAACAACCCCTAAATTTAATGACTGATTTCTCGAAAACCTCTGGTTTAAACAATTTCGATTATAGAACCTTGTTTATGCAGAATTCTATGGGGAACATGTTTGGTGAGTAAATTTTTTTTTGTGGAATGAACGGTATTCGAGAAAAACGGAAAAAACTGACAAATTGCACGTTAGGGATGGGTTTAGGGGATGAAGCTCGCCCTTAGGGCTTGGGAACTTTTTTGATTTTTAAAGTACATCCCTTGACAAGTTTAATTCCAAAGTGGCAACAGTTTATAATTTTTTTCTCCTATTTTTCCTAATATCAATGGCCTAAAACCAATGCTAGACCTATCGCCGATTCGAATCCCGAGCGGCTAAAATTAGTGCGATTCCAAAATTTAGAATCGCGATTCTGTTTCCGAGAAGACGCCCGTCTAAACGCTTTGCTTAAGGTTGAATTCTCAACGTCATTCAATCTATTGCCAACCTATAACCTATTTCGCGTTGATTTTTTGAGTTTATTATTTTAATAACTTACATTTATAGAAAATCAATATCGTCGGTACATTATTTAGGTAGTATCTGATATATTACAAAAATATCAATTTATTTCATTGCTAATTTTGGGAGAATTGTATAGTGAAAGAACAATGAGTGACAATGACATAATAATGTTAAAAAAAATCTTACCCGATATTTTTCGATATACAATTCTCCTAAAATAAGTTATGAAATTCCTTGATATGTATTAAATATGTCAATTATTACCTATAGAATATCAAGTCGATACTGATTTTCCTAAAATTTTGTATAAAAGCTAGAAAACATAAATAAATTTACGCGAAATAGGTTATAGGTTGGCAAGCATGTTGATACTCCCACCTTAAGCACTACGTTAAATGTGAAGCCGAGATTCCGGAATCAGAGATTCAGAATCCCAGTATAAAAGGAGCCTTAAGGTTTCTAATTTTGCTTTTAAATAAAGAGTAATAAGGAAAACATTAAAAAAAAAAACAACCGCCGCCCCTGCGTTTTCTTTTTCGCTAAAAAGACCATCGTTGTGGTCATGAAAATTAATGGAGCCTTATAAAGCAACGTGGATCATAAATTTTACAGCGCATAACGGAAAGAAGCTTTCGTCGGTATAACCTGTTTATATCGCTATTTTTTTATATCCGAGATAAATATAAATTAGGTGGATGTAACGATTTTGTTCAAGGCATCCATAAACATTTACAACATCTGTTTGTCGGATATTTCTGTTAATATTTGGTCTAAAGTAGCCCACAGATTGCGGCCTTGTTTGCTGCTTTGCTCGACGAACCGCTCGTCAGTGTTTTATATTAAATGTATCAGTAGCGCATTAGCCCACCGACTATACGTTTATACTAGGTAGCATGCTAATCGGCACCCGAGAGTGCCATTAGTAATAGTTAACTGATTTTTATTTTAAATTTTTAATTTCTTTTATTGTCTTCTTTGTGTCATAGACAATTTACCTTTAGATACGTACAGCTTCTCTCCTGCGCAAACAAAAGTTACGTTTTATGGGTGAAAAAATACGTCCGAGCGCATGACTCGCCGGTCAGCTGCCTTCCCTCTGGGCACCTTCGGGCATGCGCACAAACCTAGTGTTATCGGCCTGTCCTACTTTAGCGACATGCTGAAAATACACTCCAGAACCGGCTCGGCCGCCATTTTTGTTTTTTTAAGGTTTCTCTGTGGATTCCTTGTAGTTTTCTTAGCTATTGTGGATTGTGGGTTTTTAATATTTACGGATTTCTAGTTTTTGTGTAGTTTAGTGAATTGTGTCTGATTGTGAGAAAATTAATTCTGTCAAAATTGCTGGTTGGTTAATTTTTTGGTTAAAATCTGTACACCCCGACATTAAGCTTTTAATAAAGCCAGTATTCTACGGGTCATGTTCTCGGGCAAACACTTTTCAAATTCTTGAATATGAAATTTTGCTTGAAAATGTTTTACACGTAACCAAGTTTTTGCCAAATTGTAAAAATTAATACAAGTTATATACCAACTAATATTTGACTTGAGGTTAGGCACGCGATAACACCGTAGATTGGTTATTTTGCTGGTTATGTTTGTTTTTATATTCGATTTTATAAGACTAGTTTAATTTACTTGTTCTTGTTCTCTTCCTTTTCGAACTAAAAACACGACGACGAATCATTTTTAAACAAATTTTAAAAACTAAACCTTAAAAACAATTTTCTATCCCTAAAATCTAATAGGTTTGCTACTACTAAAAATGCCAGAAATTACTACCTTTTTTCCCAACTTGATCAAAAATTAAGAAGAAAGTCCAATTTTTTGGCAAGAATTTAAATTTTAAAGCCCGGACCTGTCTATTTTTCCATTCGTCAAACGATAATGTTGCAGTGCGCATGCCTAATAGTGTCTAGCTTTGTTTACATGCGCGAGGCCATAAATCTGCCACTCTCGTGATTATTGTTTGCTTATCTAAAGGTAAATTGTCTATGAGTGTGATTAGGAAACATCATTATCATTATTTCTTTATTAGTTCTGTCAAAATACAAAATAGCATAGAATTTGTCATAGCGCAGCTAAGCCAAGAGTAGAAATTTAAGAATATAAAAAATATAACACAAAAAAAGGAACAGAAAGAAGACCCTAGGGCTCCAACTATTAGAAAGAACAAAATTTGTATAAAATCCAACGTAACTATTACACAAGAGACAACAACACTTTAAAATTGAGTTAGAAAATGTTCAGATCTTAAATGTCCACATCGTTGAAATACTCCTCCGTCATATAGTGGGCCTTGGATGTAAGAAATTGTTTAAGGAACAATTAAAAAATAAGCAATAAGCAATAAGTAATAGGAAATATAAATTACACGATACAGTATTGTGGCATAATGGTTCAATTGCTAACTGTCAATAAATCTTCTTTGAACTTTTCGTTTTGTCAACAGAACAGGTTATTTTGGTGGTTTGCTGTTTTTTACAATTCTCAAAAAATATGATTATATTTGTAAGCTCATCGGTTTTATCACAAACACATAAATAAATTGTTAAAATAAATTTTAAAATACCTGTCTAACCTGAAAATCAAACCGACAAAATATTTATTAGGTGCGAGGAATATTCTATACAACTTTTCATTTACCAGTAATAAGAAACTTGCAACAGAAAATCCATTTCGATATCTTAAATTTTATTTAGTGTTGCTTGTTACTTAAAACTAAATTGTGTCGCGATTAATTTGTTTCTTCGTATCAAATCTTATTTCTGTTGCTTATTGCTTATCGCCTAATGCTTATTTTTTAATTGTGTCTCGGCCTGTCTGGAAAAAGCTCTCCTTCTTAGAAGTCGGGCTCTTTCGGATTTAATAAATAATAAAAATAAAGTCATGCAGTTACAATACAACACCCTTTCAAGCAGAATTATCGGTAATTTTGATGCAAAATTCATTTTTGAAATTAATTAAAATCCATCTAAAAAACATCGTGTTTTAAACAGCTTCTAATTTGATACTGCAAGCCGTTAAAAACGATATTAAATTTGATAAAATAACCACAATGTTTCATTTGCAGTCAAATAAATAACATTTCAACAAGTTTGTTTATGATAGTGACAAGAGACATTTTATTTATGACCTTCTGGCTACGATTTGCGAGATTAAATCCGACTGAAAAATTTATACGTTCATGGGTCCGATGTTATAATTGCTTTTTCTCGTTTTCCCGGCTGAAATAGGATTTAAAATAAATATATATGTGTGTGTACATTGTACATGCAATAACAATTTTTATTAAAACAAAAACAGTTTTGATGTGTAATTAAATCAAAATAAACAAAAAAATACGAGGAGAACTAGGAAAAATATTAATCTGATAGAAGCCAAGAACATGACCCGTCAGAACAAAACTTCTAGTATTGCCGGTTAACAAGAGACAATAGAGCATTTAATCAATGACCTCTCTCAATTATTCTCTTCTTATGTAACTTAATATTTATTAAGTTTAAATTAAGTTTAAAATTCCTCCTATCAACCAAACTTAATTTGTTGAGGTATTATTGCTATTACCTCTAAAATATCCCTCCTCTTGTATGATAAATTTTTTGTCACAGCGGCTGCCATGCTCTGACACGTAAACTTAACGGTAGTTATCGTACGTCTTCGCACTATATTCGGTCCAAGCGAGCCTAGACCACGGCTCTCTATTATTTCCGTTCCCTCCACAAGCATACAAGATGACAACTAATGATTCAGTAGAACTGAAACTGCAGATGGAATTCTTGTTTCTGGTGGCTCAAATTGTACAATACAATTGTTAATAAAAACGGTAAGAGGAACATTGTATTTATTTTTTAAACTAGTGTTAAAGTTATTCCACTTTTAACACTTAAGTATTTTTATTTCCTAGGTAGACCGATGTAAATATTAACGCCTTGTAGTTGGGCGATCGGTCAAGTCAAGCGACCAGCTTACATCGGCATTATTTCGCTTTGCAAACAGAGTAGCTCTATTTACATTCAGTATATCTTGAAAATAAATACACTAGCACTAGAGTGTCATAAAATTACATTTTAGACACTGACAAGAAGCGTTAATACGCCTAATTTTTATAGAGTTTGTAAATAAATTATATTAGTATTATTTATATTGTCTTAGAACACTCCAAATTTAGTTCATTTGTGTTACAAGCTGTGTGAACCTTTGTCACGAGCCGCCACTGAATTCAGCACTAAACTGTGTAGCTAAAAACGGTCGGCCCTTTCGTAATTTCCCATAAAGTGGATCTTGGTTAATACATTAACTACCACTAACTGCTTATTCATTATTATAACCGTAAAATAGATAATTCATAAATCGGCGCACCCGCGCCAAACTAAATTTACATTAGCTGCAGGCAAACTGCACAGGGCGAAATTTTTAATTAGACTTGATATAACCGAGGATAATTAGATGGGTTAGGTATAATTTTGTTAAAATTATACAATAGACCTTGATATAAAACTGAATACCTAAGTGAAATATGGTTCTACGGTCTAAATCGTTAAAGTTAATTTCAACCTCTGTTTTAATGCAAACAATTTATATTAAAAATGTATTATCTAATGAATTCTAAATTTTTCGTTACAATTTTTGACTCAAAATACATTACTCAAGTAGATTTAGTGTTAACATTTAGTACATGTTTTGTAATCATACAAAATTAAAGCTATGTATTATTTGTCGGTATTAATGCAAAGGGTTGCTTGTTCTGGTAAATCATCTACTTAAGTCAAATTTCCATAACATCACCCGCTTTTTCGCGTTCTATGCTGCTATGCTATATTATAATTTACGCTTGCGGCGTAGTACGAAACCGTCAAAAAGTCATGTGTTTTTAAATACAATACAGCCGGATTAGTTTACAGTGAGCGCAAGTTCACCAAGAAAATTTAGTCTCTGAAACCTGACGCGTGAGCTTGCTCCGGCCCACTACTGAACTGGGAACTTTTAGGAAGAAACAGTATCAGCTGTTAATGTCACATGTGGTTGTCAACTGTCGAGACGCTTTGTTTCTAGAAAAAGTTGACTCTAACTCAGCCGTTGGCTGTGGTGTATCTCAGGGCTCGGTTATTGGACCAATTTTGTTTCCAATCAATATTAATAACTTGGCTACCTTGAACATCAGCGGATGCTTGACCTTGTTTGCTGATGGTCCAATGATTGTTCTCTCCTCATATTATGAGAGGTTTGGACTCTCAAAATTCACATTAATGAAGCAGTCAATAATTTACGAAAAAAGAAAAATCAGTAATCATGTTTCGCAATCAATAAAAGATCTTTGATGATATCTTTATAAATTCAGCGTGAAGTTTCCCTATTTATGTTCGTTTTAACAGCAATCTTTTTCAGGATTGCATAATTTGGTATAGGAGCCTACCGTGGTTTTAATTATTCCGCACTGTTCTCCTTCGTCCAGATCTTCCTTTTCTTTGGACTAGAACACTGCCTGGACTATGAAACTTCTTTACAAAATCAAAATAAAAATCTATATTTCGTACTAGCCGAAGCAGCCATCAAAGATGGATGTACACGTCATGTATAATTATTAATTTTTGGTTTCATGTACTCTAGAGTATAATAGTATCATTTAAAAATTCTGAGACTGAGTAGTAACCTTTACCAATCAGAAATTGCTTAATTTTTCGTTTAAATATATTTACAATTAGTAGTTATTTTGTTTAGTAATTTATTGTATAAAATTGTACCTGCGTAATCCGATGACCGTTCGAATTTTGTAAGGTTATGTGTGACTATTGAAAATTTACTGGCATTTCTGGTTGAATAATCATGAAAATAAGAGTTTGATAAAAAAAAAATTCGTTTATTTTTACATACATCAATGAATGATCCCATTCTCAATGAAAACTGGTCTACATCAGTGACCCTTAGACCATAGATTAGGCGAGGTATTCGTTTTTGGGCTAAGAATATTTTGTTGGACTTAACTGAGTTGCCCCAAAGAGTGATATTATAATTAAGATGACAATAGACTAGCGAATAGTATGCATTTATCAGTGCGTTTCAATCTAGTAATTGTTTAAACTGAAATATGGCAAAATAGGCAGTACCGCACTTTTTCGCGACATGATCTACACGAGATTCCCATGTAAGAAATTGGTCTATATGCAGACCCAAGAATTTACAACCTTCCGCAGCACGCATGGTATCCTCTACAGTCAGTGGTTCCCAAATGGTGGTCCGCGGACCCCTTGGGGTCCGCGGCGTATTTTTTGGGAATCCGCGAACCCACGGAGCACAAAGGGAAAATAAAACAAAAATAACTAAATAACTTACCTAATAATAAAACAATTAAATTATTTTTTAGTTTATTATTGTTTTTAAGGAAAATACGTTGTATTGATAAATAAAATGTTGTGTAAATAAGTTACAAAACGGTGGTTTTAGTATTTTTAAAGATTAACTGGTCATGGGGGTCCGCATGTTACTATAATTCGATTTTGGGGGTCCGGGATTTTGCGAAATTTGGGTACCACTGCTCTACAGTGATTGATGATCTCGTGCTACATCTGGAATTTGTGTATACCGTTTTCTGTAGATTCAATATTAGATTGTTCTTTTTACTATGCCTGCTACGCCTTATTGTTGTATTTGTAACATATCTTCCATATTACTCTAAAAACTGAATTTTAACGTTATTGATAGATGGCCCATTATTTCTGCCGCGATTATAGTGGTTGCAAATAATTTTTTTTTTGCTTTATAGTAAGCATCTTGTTACATGTTATTACAAGTTATTGCAAGCCTTCAAAGACAAAACTGTCGACTAGAAGTTAGCGTGCCATTTATGCATTTTTTTTTCCATGGCAATTGCTATTTTACACTGGATTTTGGTATCATGTATTTATTGTCATATTGTATTACCGAGGAAAGTGCTGGACATAATTTCAATTAAAAAAACTTTATGTGCACTTCGCTAAACATATTTTAAAGATAAATTTAAATGGTTATCTTGATATGTACGTAACTACTTTTATGTAAAACACATCGTTAAATTAATTATGTTTCGAAATTTAAAAAACAATTTGCTCTTTTTTAGTGTTCTTACAGTAAATATGTTCCGGTATAATGATTAAAGGCGAGAATGAAAAGAAGGATGAAAATAAACTAGAAAAATAAGTACGTTCGCGCTTCCTGGAAAACAATGTTGCATTTTGATTAAGCCCAAGCAATAAAATACAGTAAAATACCTCACCTTATTAGGCCGTTGCAGAAGATGTTTTATTGCGAAGAGTGTTTCCATTTCATGCATTTTAAAAGTTGAGCGTGCATGCGAAATGAGCACTATTTTGACCTTTGCTTTCACCGAATATCTAATAATTAATTGGTAGTAGTTTACCACCTGTACAGGCTGACTTTTCGATAACTTGCGATGGTTATATTTTCTACACTAGAGAATTATATCAAAATATCAGAAATAACATTTCAACAAAAACGCGGGCGAATAAAACTGAGGTATTTTGAGGACCACCTATTATTTTCTTAAATGCCCAAACTGATTTCCATTTTGTTCTAAACAGAAATAAAGTCGATTTTCAAATTTCCCCCTAATTTTCCGAAAAATATCTTCTGGAATACGGCGACAAGAATCAATTATCCTCTAAGGGCAATAATTCTTTCAGAGAAGCCAGAAGCCACACTGAGAAAAAGCATTCTATTCCTTATTAGAATACACATACTCCTAATACTACTATTTAATACTTTATGTGACAGCAACGCGCTTTCCTACTGTAAGACAACAAAAATTGCTAGACCGTTGTAGTGATACTATCACGGTAATTTAGCCAATAAGAATTAGGAGTTAATGCTACCATAGAATGGTTTATAGCCATTATTGCTCTGAATACTTACAGTAAATATCGAGTTCTATTGGGAGTGTAATCTGGTTTTATATACTGTATTAGTTCCGACTGGCAGTTGTAAGGAAACTTATTATTACCCATAATAATATTTGCTTGCTACGGTTAATAAAGCATATACCTACCACTAAAAATTAGTACTGTAGTTCTCAAAAATTTAAATAGCTTCTAGTGTGATATTGTTCTTGTCTCGTTTAACATTGCATACGATTATCTATTATGCAACATGGTTTACTGAGATGGTAAAATTCGTCCATAGCTTATAAAGTTTAATACTAATGATGGATTGTGCGATATAGGAATATTCTATTGCTTTACCTGACATGCAAATTTTAAAAAAACTTAAATACATAGTAAAAATAAATTAATTGAAACAGGTATTGGTACGATAAATAAAATTCAAATTCAAACAGGAAAGTTAAAAGACTCCTAACAACAAATACGTTAAAACTAAAAATAAGGCGCGCGGCGATTGCCGATCGCTACGAACCCCCACCAACGTCTTGCGGATTATACAACGGGTACAATTCGTTTTTGGGGATACGGTTCTGCTTTCTTAATTGCAGAAAAAGCGTTTTACTGGGAACAATGCAATGCAAAACAATGCAATGCAAAACAATGCTTTGCATTGAAAAGATTTATTTTCAACAAAATTGCTGTATTAAAAGTAGTTCATTATTCAACAAGACTGTGCCGCTAATGGAACTGATTACTACCAATAAAAACACAGTTCTAGTTCTAGCAAATCTGATGGAATTCATACATACAGTAGCAATTTATTTAATATGGATTAATAAAAAATAAGCTATCAATCTTAGCAAATCTGTTGTATTAGATCATTTTCGTCAGTGCATAGGGGTAAGATCAAGTGATCTTGGCGGCCACACAATTGTACCGCTTCTGACAAATCCATTGGTTTGGATAATTTTGGTCCATCCAATCTCTCGCCACAGCATAGTGTAAGGTGTAAAATCTTGCTGGAAGTGTAGCAGTTGTTCGTTCAAATTTAGATTATCTTTAGTAAGTCTCTTTGGTTTTCAAGTTCATGACTAATCGAGGGATCTATTGTTTGGTTGAGCATATTGAGTGAATAAGGCCAAAATGACAATATAAAACTAACAAAGATTAGAGCATTTTGCGGGAATAATTTATGTTTTAAATTTTTCTTTTCAAACAAATTAATCTGATACGATTATTGAAACGAGGGTACGTGTTTCCATGATAAAAACGCAGTTTTAACGGCTCGATGGGTAGCTAAGCTTGCTGAAATGGAAGTAAGTAAATTTCACCAGATCTTAGAATAATATTATTGTTTTCTTTTTGTACATCCGCCTTGAAATCATGTCAACAAACATTCAAAATTTAACATACAATAGAATGGTAGGTATGACAGAAATTAAAATGTCTGGTTTCAGTTGTACCGGAAAACAAGATTGCTTTTTGATTAAAAGTAGGCACTTCTTTACACCTAATTACTTGCTGGAAAATAGCGCTGCGTTGTTTGTAGGTCAGGTTTATTGTGCGACGGTAAATAACAGGGCAAAATTTTTCTCTTTGTTGCATAATGAAAGTTATGTGGTTGTACTGTGCTTTGTTGATTGCCTATATACCTTTTAGTGTTTTACATACAGGGGTTTCGAATTTACATTCCCTGTCGAGCAGCAAAAGTTTGAATTAATATTAAATAAAAATAATTATTTATTATTAGCGACTATTTTTGAGATTAATTTAATAAATGGTAGATTAAATATATATGTCTACAAAGATAGGAATGAGGAGAGAGAAAACGGCCTGTTAACGACGATCCCACATTTACGATTGGTTAGGGTGGAGAGCTTTCAGACCCAAGTAGCATGTTACGTGCGACTTTCTTCCAGGCAGCAATAAGTAACCCAATTTAACTTTTACACCAAAGCCGCTCAATGCTATTTATACGCTTCAAGGTCTTCTGGGATTAGAAAAGAAGTGAGTGAAACAGAGTTTAGGTCTGTTCATAAAAAAAAACAAGTGAAAATTTGACGTAGGTCATAACCTGCTGCTACTCGGGAAATAACGAAACAAATCAACTGACTATATAAAGCCTAGAAACAAATCAAAATCGCAATTGATATTTTGACGTCTTGTAGTAATTTGACAAACAAAGCTAACCTCGAAGTATTCAGTTAAACCCCTCATCGCTGACATGGAGATCAATGCTATCCGTTCTCTCGCTCTGAACCTCACGGGTCGCTGGATTCGTCCAAGTGTCGAACTGAAATGGCTATAGAAATGTTATTGTCACACTCTCCTTCTGGGTTGAGAAGGCTCTAATAGACTTTATGTAAATTTCTCTCGACTTACTTTATTGATAGTTGCCGTCTTGATGGCGTAGGAAGAAGACGATATATACCATGGTGAGAAAAAGGAAAACAAGAAAGTTCTGGCGAGACAAAGAGAGACAGAGACAACGACTTCACGGGTATTTCTTGACAGCCTTCATAAACGTACTGTGCGAGCAAAAATTATTTGCATCAAAGAGGGCCTTGCATCTAAGGACGTAATGCTTAGCCGTAGAGCTTAATACCTTGTTGGGTGTCAGTAACTACCTGAATTAACAATCATACAGTTATTCCGTCATCTTTGACAATCGTTAGGAGTAATTTGATTCATCTCTAATTTTTCCAATTTCTTGAACAATTCAGACAATGGGCTTTTCGGAACAGCACAAAACATTCATGGTAGAAGCGTATTTTCGAAACGGGGTTAGAGTAAATGGTGAGTGGCAATACAATCCTGCTTTGTGCATGGACGATTTTCACGAACATTTTCCTAACGTTGCTTTTATTGCTGGGGATTTTTATCATTGCCTGAAAAGAACCGTGGCTATGTTTAGGGAAACAGGTTCTATACAACACAAAAAAGGAGCAGGAAGACCATCTGTAAGAACAGAAGAACTTGTTGCAAACGGTCGTGAAATAATGCAAAATACGCCAAAAAATTGTATAAGACGCCTGTCCCAAGAAGTGGGAAGATCTTATGGAACATGTAGGACTATTCTTAAGAAGCAGCTAAATTTATTTCCTTATAAAGTGCAAGTATTCCAAGAAATACAAGCCGCACATTTTGAAAGACGCAGGAATTACTCTCAATGGTTTACCCAAAATTTATTGGAAAGGAATGATTTATTAGACCTGACTTTTTTTCGGATGAAGCCTGGTTCCACCTCTCCGGTTATGTGAATTCTCAGAATACACGCATATAAAGTAGTGAAAAACCCGCATTGCACCCTCAAAAAGTTGGTGTCTGGTTAGCTGTTTCCCGAAGAAGAATTGTTGGTCCTATTTTTTTCCATGATTCAGTTTTTTTATTAATTTTTGATCTCTAAATGCGAAAACGATCGTAAAAACTTCTTAACACGTAAGATTTTTGAGCAGGATAAAATGTGTGTTTGTGTTAATCCAAATAGTGTTATGTAAAAATTAGGATTTGCACATAACCCGAACGAACGGCGCCTATTTATAGAATCGTCTAAAATAAGATTAAAATCAGTTCTGCTTCGTAATGGCAACAAAAGACCCTCTATTTCTATTGCACATGCAGTTGACATGAAGGCAATATACGAAAGTATGTCACTTATTCTAAATGCAATAAGCTATATGATACGTATAAGTGGTAAATATGTGGTGACCTAAAAGTCGTAGGACTATTACTAGGGCTTCAGGGTGGATTTACGAAGTATTGCTGTTTTCTTTATCTTTGCGATAATAGAGCAACAGAGAGCTATTACCATTTAAAAATCGGTTCCGAGAGATTGATATGTTCCAAGTCAAACGAACGTAAAAAATATATCTCTTGTTGGTCACAAAAAAGTCTGTTACATCCATTACACATTAAACTGGGATTAATAAAATATTTCGTTAAAGCCTTAGATATAGGAGATGCATTTAGATATCTCAAACAAATTCTTTCTAAACTAAGTGATGCTAAGTTTAAGAAAGGAATATTTGTTGGACCACAAATAAGAAAAATTCTAAGGGATCAACAGTTTGATCAAAAATTAAGGGATGTTGAATTAGCTGCGTAAAGTTCTTTTAAAAGAATTGTTTCGGAGTTTTTAGGAAACAAAAAAGCAGAAAACTACGAAAAACTTACAGAAGAACTACTTGAAAGCTACTACAAAATGGACTGTCGCATGTATCTTTAAATACACTTCTTGTACTTCCATTTAATTTTTTCCAGAAACATTAGGTGCGGTTAGTGACGAACAAGGTGAAATATTCCAACAATGGAGCAACGCTACCCTGGCAGATGAGATCTGCAGTGATGGGGGGTTATTGTAGGTTCCTTATGAGAGAAAGCGATCAGGAGTACCAACGAAATATAAAATAAAAATACAAAATAAACTTTAATATAATAATTACACTGGCCGACAGGATTTTTCTAACACAGGTCAGCTCTTTATTTTTAAAATGGAAATACCCTTCTAATAATAGAAAAAATATTGGGAAAGCCCCAATACATACCATTTTTCAATAGCTTCGTAAGACCATTTTACATTAGCAGGTAGTCAATTTAATTAGGGGACGGTTAAAATGGATGCATCTTATAACAGAAAAATTACCTGAACTGTAGGAATTTTAGTAGGACTTCAGGGAGG
This sequence comes from Polydrusus pterygomalis, assembly GCA_963969555.1. Taxonomy (NCBI): domain Eukaryota; kingdom Metazoa; phylum Arthropoda; class Insecta; order Coleoptera; family Curculionidae; genus Polydrusus; species Polydrusus pterygomalis. Next base: position 21,456,015 of record OZ018378.1, on the reverse strand, counting down.
ATTTACAAAATATTGCTGTTTTTTTTGTTGTCGTGCAGTAGATCAGCATTATGTAATAAAAGATTAGCCACAAAGAAGTGAATTTCAGCCGGGATCTCAAAATGTTAAGTTTGCACCTCTTGTAGACCCCAAAAAAGTCCTTCTGCCTCCTCTTCACATTAAACTTGGGCTGATGAAAAACTTTGTGAAAGCTATAAATAAAGACGGTGATGGATTCAAATACCTAAGACAAGTCTTTCCCCAGTTAAGTGATGCCAAATTAAAGGAAGGCATTTTTATTGGGCCACAAATCAGAAAATTGCAGGACGATGTCAACTTTACAGAGAAGCTTACTAGGCAGGAACTCAGAGCATGGAACTCATTTGTTAGTAATGTTAGTATTGATTTTTACTATAGTAAGGGGATTTTTGGGCAACAATATGGATGCAAACTATCAACAGTTAGTTGATGAACTTTTAGATTCCTATAAATCGCTTGGTGCCTGAATGTCATTAAAAATTCACTTCCTCCATTCCCATCTGTCATTTTTTCCTGAAGATTTGGGAGCTGTCAATGACGAGCAGGGTGAAAGGTTCCACCAGGATATCAGGACAATGGAAATTCGCTATCAAGGACGATGGGATCCAGCCATGATGGGTGATTCCTGTTGGTTTTTGAAAAGAGAAGATATGACCCCTCATAAAAGGAAAAAATAAAATTTAATTAGTGTGTTCAGTTAATATTTGTAATGTTTGTGTTTTTCTTAGATGTAAGGTATATTTAGTAGGTGTAAAAATTTAAATATGGTCGATATACACAGTTAGAAAATTCTTAAATTTTTATTTCAATAGATATAAACATTAAATGTGGTACTATAAATGTAACTAGAAAACGTTACGTGTTACAACTTTTTTTCTTCTCGTTTTCGTATTTGGATAGGTCCATTCTACCACAATATGCTGTTTAGCTTTGTGTTACAACAAAAAATTTTTTTTTTGTCGGCCAGTGTTATTAAAATATTCTCACATTCACAACGTTAGACTATATATTATTTTGGAAGGGAAAGAAAAACTCTAAGACTTCCTCCACTAATATGTTCAAAATAACTCTATTTAAAGATAACTCTACATGTTTCGAACATAGAAATGTTCATCTTCAGGAGAATTAAGATGTTATAAAAAGAAAAATAGCTAGTGTTAGCGTTTTAAGCTAGGCTTTGAGAAGGGCACATTAACATTCTAAGTCATAAAAGCACCAAAGAGCAAAGTACCGAAGTATTAGTTTGCCAGGTATAGGGTAATAATAGTGAAATTAAAGGAAGCAAGGCCCATATATGAAGCAAAATGATTAGTACGGCAGTAGAAAAAAGCAAAATTTGGATTTAAACATGCTGATGAAAAAGAAAGAAAAAGTGGTCAAGTGTGAGGAAAAAGTAATGAGTAAAACAGTAAAAATAAGAGTTAAAATTAGCGTTAAGACTTAAAAGTGGTTCGTCATTTTGAAGAGTAAGTGGCATACACACATATTATATTTTCGCTAACCTTATTTTTTGTGGTAATAAGATAACCTTATAGGAATTAAAAAAAAAACTTTTTAAAAACACTTTATTGGATACATATTGTTATGGTTATATGATATTATGTTACCATAAAAAAGCATTGAGCACACGTAACAATATTGTTGTCAAAAAAACGTCCTTGATTGCGACTAAACGAAATATTTTAGGGATAAATGGATTTTTTCTTATGGTAATACACATATATTCAAAAAAAATACTTGTATTGAGTGATTTTCCTCTTCTTCCTCTATTTTCTCTTTTACAGTTAACCTACGACTCACATTATGACGACCCAATTTTAAGTCTTAACGCTAATTTTTACTCTAATTTTTACTATTTTACTCATTACTTTTTCCTCACACTTGACCACTTTTTCTTTCTTTTTCATCAGCATGTTTAAATCCAAATTTTACTTTTTTCTACTGCCGTACTAATCATTTTGCTTCATATATGGACCTTGCTTCCTTTAATTTTACTATTATTACCCTATACCTGGCAAATTAATACTTCGGTACTTTGCTCTTTGGTGCTTTTATGACTTAGAATGTTAATGTGCCCTTCTCACTATCTTAAAGCCTAGCTTAAAACGTTAACACTAGCTATTTTTCTTTTTTTAACATCTTAATTCTCCTGAAGATGAACATTTCTATGTTCGAAACATGTAGAGTTATCTTCGAATAGAGTTATTTGAATATATTAGTGGAGGAAGACTTACAGTTTTTCTTTCCCTTTCAATTTTTTACTCCACTTAAAGTATGGACTATTTTTCAATATTATTTTGGGTTACGATGATTTGACGCAATTTTTAGCCTAATTTTAAAACTGCATCCCAAATAACTACAACAAACTGCTACTTTCGAGGAGTTATAAAGTTTTATGGTAAAACTGCATGGACCGACTAGCAAATTAACTTCATCTTTTGTACAAATTAATTGGGCAATTTTAATTCCAATTTAATTATCATATCCTTTATCAGAGCGCTCCGTTTGCTGTTTCAAGGGTTTAGGGCTGTCACCCTTGGCACTGCTTTGCCCTCTTAGCCGCGATATTTTGAATAAAACGCTTGGGTGACTTTGTAATTCGGTTAACCAGACCAGAGAATTTTAAATTAGAGAATTATTACCGCCGGGATTGGAATTGGGTCTTAGTCGATCTGCTAAAAGTTAAATTAGATTTTGGTTAATGGGATTGATATTTCTTCCCAAATAGAAAATTAAAAGAAAAATAACAACGGAAAAAGTGTTCTAAAAAGTACAAAATAATGTTTTTAAGAGGTTTGATGGAATTCTCAGTGCCGTGCGGTCCATGAAAGAGATGGAAGCACCGCCACCGCTCCTTCTGCTTACAATGCCCCAAAACATTTTTTTTAAATGTGTTTATTTTTTATCCAGTCACAGTAAAAAATTCAAAATTGATTTACAGCAAGATCTGATTTAATTTATTTCTTATATTTTTTGATTTACATAAAATAATCATAATGGATTAAAGGGATAGAAATAAGACACTTTAAGTCTTCTTCTACTTGTTAAGGTGGCAGTATCATTGCCAACCTATAACCTATTTCGCGTATGTTTATTTAATTTTTCTAGCTTTTACACAAAATTTAAATAAAATCATTATCGTCTTCATATTTTATAGGTAATAATTGACATATTAAATAAATATCAAGGAATTTCATTAAATATTTTAGGAGAATTGTATAGCGAAAAATACCGGGTAAGATTTTTTTAAACATTTTAAGGTCATTGTTCTTTCACAATACAATTCTCCCAAAATTAGCAATGAAATAATTTGATATTTTTGTAATATGTCAAATATTACCTAAATATGGTACCGACGATATTGATTTTATTTAAATGTTAGTTAATCAAATAATAAACTAAAAAAAGCAACGCGAAATAGGTTATAGGTTGGCAATACATGGAATGACGTTGAGAATTCCACCTTAAAGGACGACGCGCATTGAATCGACTCGGACCGGTCGACTCGGAAAAGAGCAGTCGGAATATCAAACATCATGGCGTCGAGTCGACCGATCCGAGTGGACCGGTCCGACGCAGTGCGCGGGGTCTAATTTAATTACATGAATGTCAAAAATTTCCGATTGCTCTTTTCCGAGTCGACCGGTCCGAGTCGATTCAATGCGTGTACTCCTTAATATGGACTATTTCATAATGGATTAGTTTAAATCGATACTAATCAATCATTGTAATAACCATGCCCACCAACAAGGGATTTTTAAATGCCTGGGAAGCTGCTGACGCATGCGTAAAATGCAACACTTCAATCAGTGAAGAGTACCTACCACACCATAATTTTCCTTTCGCAGGTTAACAGGTATTAGTCAGTTGTTGGCTTTGAACGTTACGTGTCGTTTGTATGGTGCCGGTTCATTTTCTCGTTGCGTGTGACAAAAGCAATTGGGTGATTGCAAAAACACTAAATGCGAGTTTTGCATTACTGCAAAAAAGCTTCCTTACAATATATATGTGTTGTCTTTGCTTTCCAGTATTTTTAAAACTACCCGTTTACTCATTTTGTCTAATAAAATAATTTTGACAAAATAAATAATATACTCTATAAGGTAAAGTTTGCTTTTTTGACAACCCATCAGCAACATATTGTAATCCTACAATAATATAAAAACGTTTTTGTTTCTTATAATGTTTTTCTCTTTCTCTCATAGCATATACAACCAGCCAGTAAAAGATTCAAAATTTTCGTTAATATTCAATGAAGCGACAACCTCCAGCATAACAAACTTGGCAAAAAAAATTATACCTTATAGAAGGGATAAATCGTTTCCAGCAAGAGTAGAGCGCACAATAAGCCCCAGAAAGTTGCAGTGTAAGAAGCTTGGGCACACAACCAACCAAGGTGTTAGGTTATGTTAGAGAGACGCAATTCTGTATGCCTACCCCGGGCGCCTAAACTCCTAACGGTGGTACTCGTCGGGAAAGTTAAAATAAAACTCAATCGAAAAAAATGTACACATTATTATAATTTTTAGTTTTACTTTAATTTATTACAAAAACTGCTTCAATGCTCCGCTAAAATGGATTGCCCCTTAAAATAATATTTAACTTTATTAGCCGTGAAATTTATTACCTAATTTAAATAAATCTATACTAGTAACGATGTAAATTATAAATGTGCTGTCATAATTACAACTATTAATAAAATAGTTTTATGTATTTATATTTGGAATATTTACATAGAACAAGCTGAATAATAAATAATATATAAAGTGGTTCATACATATAACATTGCAGTTGATGTTCGGAGTTTTGAACCTTCAATTTCTAAAATATTGCGGTTTGCTTTTGTCTGCTTTAATAATAACCTATGTTATAACGTTTTTTTATTAGACGGCACCGAAAATGTTTATGATATATCCATAAAATAAAGTTTACTTATTGGTGTATGATTTACCTATTGTTATTCTAGAAACAATCTTTAGGGATATGACTATAAAACAATTTTGATTCGGTAATTACAAAATTTTACTGTTGTAAAAAGGCTTTTAATACATCTTATCGATGTTGTCGGAAATGCTTGGGTTATGTCTGCCCGTAGAGTCCTAACAAGGACGAAACGGCCGTCGTGGTCTACCCGTCCTAGGGTATCCATTGTGCTTGGATCCCTGCCCAACTAGCATCAAAGTAATAGAAACCCTCACTGATTGACACTGTTACTATGTTTAGGTAAAAAATAGTAATTGATACCAAATAACTTACTATGAAGTTTAAGCCTCTAGTAAGTCAGAAAAATTAGTGGAATTTGCGTAACACCTACCTGGTTTTGTGACCATATAGGGCCATTACTTTGTGGTAAGTTTCAGGGTTGCTAGAAGCGTGTCGCGTCAAGGTTTAGCTACTTGTATAACACCAAAACTTTAAAGTAAAAAATAATTGTCGCCATAACGACAGAAATGTGACTTTTAAGTCGGCGTGACTACAAAGTGTTTTTAAAGGTACCCACAACCACATATAGGGACAATAAAAATACTATACAGTTAGCCACTTCTATGTAACATTGTAAAGTAACCGATTCGTAAGCGTTTCTGTGTTTTCTTACTATAAAGTAATTTTTAGGTAACAAATTCTACTATAGAGTAAAATAAACTTTAAAGTAGGTAGAATTTTTTGTGAACTCGCTACTTCCGCCATGTTTTATAGAAAAATTGGGACGCCATTTTTGGAAACATTTTAATTTGCGTAAAAGTACACAATATACGTCCTATATTATCTGTTTAATAACAAAAACCTTTATTTTTTATGGTTTCTAATTATTAGAGACCTTTTAAAACTGCTAACTCCTTAAAATAAATATTTTTATATTTTAGTATTTCTTATATTTTAAGTATTTTTTTCTTCATGCGGCTTTATTTTGAGTGGGCGTTATTATTTTCAGATTTATCATAATTAATTTTCACAGAAAAATTTTATGCGTTTTTGTTTTACGAAAAATCAAAGCCTAAATATTGATATATTAATTATTTTAAATGATTAGGTAAACAAAAAAATATAAATGGACATCCATTGTCTTATTTGTTTTAAATCACAACGTTTCAACTGGTAAGTATCTCCAGTCGTCTTCAGGTGAATACTGGATAAATGGACATGTTATGAAGTTGATAAAGTATAGATATTATTTAGAGACGCAAACACAAGATACATTATTTTAGTTGAAAGAAAGAGAGACCAAATAAATATCTTCAAGGTTTAAAAGGCATGATGGGTAAAAGTCCCATTTTGGTTGAAATTACCATACATTTACGGGTTCGCGACGTTCCTGAAACGGTCTCGCAACGTAAATTTTACAGTTCCGGTAACGATACAGGCACGTAAACGTTACTGCAAAATCTTTCCCCATTTTGGTAACAACGTGGTGAAGAAACGGTACCTAAACGGTTCCCGATGCTAGTAACAGCAACTTTAATAGTATATTAAAGTACGAGTTTCATAAGAAGCGGTTTTAGCGCCCGCGTCTATTTTAAAAAACGAGCCACGAAGTGGCGAGTTTTTTTATTGACACGGGCGCTAAAACGCCTTATGAAACATGTGCTTTATACATTTTTTTCTATTTCACCTTTTATAATCAAGAAAAATACATTTTAAAAAGAAAATAAATCCTTCAAATTTTGTAAATTTTTATGTCTAAATTTTATGTTGGTAATACTATTTTTTATCATAGGAGCCTCTGGACAACAAAAATTATTTTGCAAACTGTAATTTTTTGATTTATTGACCCATTTTCACCACGAGATTCTAAAGTTATTTTAGCGATATGAGATTTGAAATTGGACGGAATACGTTGTGTGATCCTTGTACATTCGGTACATATACAGAGCGTTCGGAAATTCGGGAGATTTTGCTACTTTTTTTCGAATTTCAAAAGACGTGATTTTACGTCACGGCATTGCAATTTAGTATAGGGAAGATGGAAAATTCAAATAAAGTTGAAGTTAAAATCGACATTAGAAGGTTAGTAGATTGAATTTTGGATAGGATTTGGCAGAAAATGATAGCTTGAAGCATCTACAAAAGATTGATTTATAGATTTATGCAACCAACATACATGACTGTTATCCACACAGAATAAAAAAGTAAGTTATCAAGCTAGTTTTCCTCTGCGAAAAATGGGTTTTCTCGTAAATCACAAAGGCCGCGCAAGTCAATGAAATAAAACATTTAAATGTTACCAACATCAAATAAAGAAAAAACGCGTATCGAAATAGCTTCATTACGATCCGCAAATGCGGTTCGTACTGAGCTTATTATGAACGTGAAATAGAAAAAGTTCTTGATGTAGTCGAGGTTACGTAGCGGCGACTAAAATTGCTAGTTGGGTGTGTATTCCAATATAAAAAACAGTTACACACTTGTGCGATATGCCACAATTATTATCTTTTAATTATTTTTGCGGATACTATATTATCTTCTAAATAGTAGATTAATATTATTTTTTTCGTATTTAAAGTAAACGCTTCGAAATAAATGTATTTAATTAAATAGGTATAAGGTTTATTTGTGCGTAGGAAAAAATACTGAAAGGCTGTTTCTGCCCTTAATACAAAACCTATTAATTTGTTTTGTTTTATAACTAAACAGCCCATTAAGGAGCCCTAATGCTGTTATTCTCCTAATACAGGCATTAAAATATCGTTAGAAAACACCTTTAAATACTACCTATTTAACCTTTAACTCCTGCTTCTAATGCTACTAAAACCTCTTAAAAGAGATCATTAATTTCCAAGTATCTGTTTATTAGAGCCTATTCAGGCTATTATTCGGTACAAAGGGAAAGGGTGTAAGGGCGTTTTTACGCGGCTATAAAATGCCTATAGGGGTGTTATGTGGCGATGTTATCTGCGTTTGTAAAGTGTTTTACCCTTTGTGTTCAATACAAGTTACGTGTTGGCAAGCGAGAACAATGATTCGGCGTTAATATTATGGGGTTGCTGTTTACAGTACAGAAAATTATAATTACGCTAATGATAAGTAACATGTATTGGTCAACAATCACTGATAGGTGAACATTTTTAATACAGAAATATAATGAATACGAGGCTGAATATAATTATATAATATATAGTATAGTATAAAGTTGATTGGTGTGCAAATTCAGTTGAAAAAAGGTTAATGTTAAACTCTGTAGATTTATTTACTTTTTTACAAGTGTAGATTTTTCAATCATCACCAAATCAGACACCTACACAAACACTATCACATTAAGTCGCTAACAAAACACACAACTAACATTTCTACAACAGCTTACTACTGTTTCAGATCAGCACCGCAATTACTCTCCCTGAAATAGTGTGGTCCTCATAGCCGAGAAGCATGGGTACGTGTTATCTCTTCTGAAGTACAAACACGTACACTACACCAAAAGCCTCACACCTATACAAACACCTTCACAGTAAGCTGTAAACAAACAAAGTAGTAATATGACAAAACCGAAACCTAGGTGCACCGCTACCTAGGCCTAGGTGAAGTACGAAGCAAAGCACGCACTAGGCGTGCAGAGCAGAAATACTGATCGAGTGGTCTGAAGGTTTATACGCCTATGGCGCGGAAACAGCAGGAACGCGGGGAATTAAGTCAGTAGGCAGCCCAGTCTTTAGAAGATTCTCCTCGAAAAAAAATTAAATGTACCAATATAAAAACATTTTTTGGAACTCTTGAAAATGAAATTGGACGTGCAGTACAAGGTAACTCTGAGAAGGAACTTGAATGAAGATGTTTAGTTTCAAATGGAAGGATGTCCTGCGCACAATGCTCGAGAAGTAAGGAAATATGTGCAAAACGTTTTCGACAGACACACAATAGGATTAAATTACACTAAATTGGTCAGCTGGGCCTCCTTATCTTTCACCAAATGGCTTTTCCTGTGGTATTATTTATTAAAATGTGCAATATTAAAATTTGGAAAAACTAAATATTGTAACTTCAAAGGGTATGCAATCGAATCTGTTTGTATTAACTTAATAATGTAAGAACTAAACTTTATAACCATTTACACTATTCAAGCTTCGCTGCAAACAAAGGATTGTTTGAGTCTCTAATTAAAAAACATTAGGTTTGCATTTAAATTAGTTGTTATCTCAATAAGTATTTTTTTAAAAGTGTTGTCTCCAAATGTTGAAATATAAAGTTCTCATTATTGCGTTTATTAAATCAATGCAATTATTATTTTTTCTTGAATACTGGAAAACATGTTGAAGCTAATACCGTGCGAGCAAAAATTATTTGCATCAAGGAGGGCTTGGATTAAAAAACGTAGAGCTTGGTTTAGATCACAATGATATGGGGACAATATATGTAAAGTCGCCACAGTGGATCTTTTCCCGTGCGTCATCAATCAACGATCAGGACTCAACGTGGTTAATAACTCTGCATCCTTATTTATTACAGTAACAAGTTTTAATAAAAGCATAAAAGAACGTCTTCAAGATTCCGCAATAATATAACGTCCTAGACAAGAATAAAACTATAAACGTCAATTAATTACTTTTTTTATTTGTTTAGTTGACTACCGTTGTATTTTAGAACGTCATTGTCAACTTTATTTTGATCTGCCAATCTAATTCGTATTTTGTAAATTTGTGTGCCTTAAAACTGTTCCTTTTTCTAAAAATAGTTCTTTTTAGAGCTAATTATACCCACCATCTGTTTTGGCGGTAAGTATTTATTTATTTTTATAATACCCAATTTATTTATTTTAAATATTCTAACCGTGAAAGTTCTTTGAAAAGTTTACGGCAGTGGCTAAATTCCCTTTAATGAAAGGATGTCAAAAATTTGACTTTTGCGATTTTAATAGTCAATAAAACACCAAACTTTTCTTTTTAAGCTTTAAAAATAGTATTAAATGTAATAACATTTGTTTGTCAATTTCTTTTAGATAATAGAGAATGCCGGGCAAAACTTAAAATAAATAATAATTTTTCGGGATATTATGTAGTTACGTCAAACGGTAGGCAGGCACGTCTATTTTATGAACTTAGACTTAGTTTTGACTTTTTTCGTCTCGTAATTTTAATTTGATTCATACGATTTTGATGACGTGAAAGTGATGACGCACGGGAAAAGAACCACTGTGGCGACTTTAACCAAATCTAGGTTAAAATTTTGTCAAATTCATATTATGACATGATATGCCAAACTAATGAGTAATAAAATAAGTAGACAATTACAAATTTATTTTTGTTGTTTACAAAATTAACAAAGTAAGAATATACAGAAAGAAAAAAAAAATTACATAAATTGCTGAAATTGGCCACCGCAATGCTCCAAGCATAAATTCACACGTCTCTTTATATTTTCGAAAGTGTTGACCAGCATCTCTGGCGAAATGTTACCACATTCTTGGATAATCCTTTTTTGTAATTGTTCTAAATTTGCAACTGGTGTTTTGTTTTCATTATTTCACGAACGTTTGCAACAAGTTCTTCTATTCTTACAGATGGTATTCCTGCTCTTTTTTTGTGTTGTATAGAACCTGTTTCCCTAAACACAGTCACGGTTCTTTTCAGGCAATAATAAAAATTCCCAGCAATAAAAGCAACGTTAGGAAAATGTCCGTGAAAATCGTCCCTGCACAAACCCGGATTGTATTGCCACTCACAATTTACTCTAACCCCGTTTCGAAAATACGCTTCAACCATGAATGTTTTGTGCTGTTCCGTAAAGCCCATTGTGTGAATTGTTCAAGAAATTGGAAAAATTAGCGATGAATCAAATTACTTGTAACGACTGTCAAAGATGACGGAATAACTGATTGATTGTTAATTCAGGCAGTTACTGACACCCAACAGGTATTAAGCTCTACGGCTAAGCATTACGTCCTTAGATGCAAGGCCCTCTTTGATGCAAATAATTTTTGCTCGCACCGTAGAAGCCATGCACTGACCAACGTTATGGTTAATATAAACCTTGCATTAACCACGACCTTAACCAATTTAATTCTAGACATTTTCCCACTTCCCCTAACCAAATACTTTGATGTCACTAAAATGAAATTAAAAAAAAATCCTACGAAATCTTGGCTTTTTGTTCTCACGAAGGTAGCCGGCCTTACGCAGATGGCTCAAAGGTTTTAATTAAATCTCAGGTACTCGGCTGCTCGTTATTTTGCTTTTCGAGGGTTTCGCTTTTCTCTGTTAAAATTTAATCGAGGAACTTCATTATATTATCTCTCTGACATGTTATCTTAATATCCTAAAGCATTTACTAAATTCGTCACATAGAAAAAGACATAAACCTAAAACTTTATAACTAATAGGTATAACGAGGTGGAGTCAGCCTGGGGTACAAAAATTGCTGTTTGTATCGTGTGGCCAAATAAGAATGGACGCCGGCCATATCTCAGGAACCATTTGTCACAAAGTTTTGAAATAACAATTTTCAATAGAGAGATTTTGGAACGCTTAAAATAACAACAGTAAAACACAGTGTTATGGTTAATTTTATTAACGATAACGATTACGGTGACAATAGAGACTTTTTGCACCTCTTAATAGAGACTTTTTGCACCTCTTAAATTAATATCAGTTTTTAGCTCCGTTATGGTTAACTTTATTAAACATAACGAGTAGCGTCACTGTTAAAACCAGAGATTTTGCAGCACCTAAACAAAATAAAATACCTAACCTAAAAATAATTTGATTAAGTTGTATATTTTAATGTAAAGCTACTATTGCTTTGGATTTTAATTAATTGCTTATCACAATTTTAATTCATAGCAATGATGCTTCATAACTTTTGTATGTCCCGGCAACCATGCAGTTTAAGCATAACCATAAGGATAACGATAAGCTCTTCCTTATCTTTCCGTAACTAACGGAGTCCGTTATGGTTATTAACCATAGCGGATCACCTTTCTAACATTGCGCATGCTCAGAATAACGATAACCACAAAAGGATGACGAATTAAGAGGTGCAAAACGTCTCTAATTTGTCATTCTTTTGTGGTTATGGTTATTCTGAGCATGCGCAATGTCAGAAAGGTGATCCGCTATGGTTAATAACCATAACGGACTCCGTTAGTTACGGAAGGGTAAGGAAGAGCTTATCGTTATCCTTATGGTTATGCTTAAACTGCATGGTTGCCGGAACATACAAAAGTTATGAAGCATTATTGCTATGAATCAAAATTGTGATAAGCAATTAATTAAAATCCAAAACAAATAGTAGCTTTACATGGCAATAAACGATGATAACAAGAAAAGTGGATTCTTTGAAAGAAATCAAATGGACCGTACTGGGTAGATTTTTCTTTTTTTTATATATTTACGGATTTATACACTTGACTCAATCTGGCACACCTGCTTTTGGTGCAACCTAACCTTACTTTTTTTATTGTTTACGAAATTAAATGACACTGTTTTTCGTCAAATTAATGCTTATGCTTTTTTGTTCTTTGAATTAATGTACCGAGAGTGAAGGGTGGTCTTTGTTCTTTTTTTTAGGGTGTGTCTTTCTCAGGTTATTCATTTTAAGTATGCAAATACCACTACCCAGAAATATCCTTATGCCTATAAAACGAAGACTTCGTTAGGTATTTTATTTTGTTTAGGTACGCCGGCGCGTCAAATTAATAATTACAGACAGAACGTATAGGCGCTGCAAAATCTCTGGTTTTAACAGTGGCGCTACTCGTTATGTTTAATAAAGTTAACCATAACGGAGCAAAAAACTGATAATAATTTAAGAGGTGCAAAAAGTCTCTATTATCAAGTCGGTCAAGAGAAATTGCTGAAAATTATTTTCGAGTTCCTAATATATGCCAAATAAAGTTATATCAAAAAGTAAGTATTTTATTCTTTAAAATATACGGTACAACTTTGATTTAATACATTATGTTCTAACTCACAAAATAGACTGAGGAGAGGAGGGGCAACCTCTTTAGAAACTCAACCAATGCATCGACACAATTTAATCAAATCCTTTGGATTAGGAGGTCTCCAATCAGTATCGGACATGCGTCCCTTCATGGGTCATCGCAAAGTAAAAAATCTAATTGGTTAACAGCAAGTGATATACGATTTAATTTATCTGCTGCTGAAGCATGCGTAACAAGCAACAATTTTACCAGTCGGGAGCAGTGGCGGCTCGTGGGGTAGAGCCACAGTGCCATGGCACTACCTGCCCTCCTGTCTAGCGTCCTGCCCTTTACAAATTACCAAAACCTATTAAAATTAATATTCTCGTTTTTAAAGCAATTAGCAAAATAATTTAAAAATGGAACACAGTCGGGTGCAAATTTCCATCTAAAAGGAAGCGATTATGCGTAAAACGGTAACGTAGCTTCCGCGCCAAGCGCGACGAGGCACACGGGAGGTGACGAAACGGCATCACCTCAATAAAAAAAACGTTGAAAAATGACCTTGAATGCAAGCAGGCAAAAATCTCGACGGGTAGCCAGGCTCTCTTCGTTTGACCGTTTGATGTTAGACGTTTCAAATAGCTGATGTTCGCGTCGCGTCCCGATTTGTTTTCGTTCGGCCGGCGGCTGATTTAATGTAGGGTTAACGAACTTTTTATTTTAGAAATACATAAGTAATGAATACTATTAGATTTTTAAAGGAAACTTTATGGAAAAAATACTTGGGTGTGCGGTTGTGATGAATCTAATAGACTATTTTGTTTTATGTGTGTTTTATTTGGTGGGAAGCAAACTTGGTCCCAAAAAGGTACAGATGATTTGGTCCATTTCTGGGACAAAATGAAGACACATGAAAAATCGAAGCTACATTTAAACAATATATTATTATTTAATTTCAGTATGCTTGGTAAAATTAACATTAAAACTCAATTAAATTCTGCATATCACAATGAAATAATGAAGAAAAACGAACAAATTGATAAAAACAGATACATATTAAACCAAATTATAAACTGCGTTCGGTTTTGTGGTGCATTTGAGTTGGCTTTAAGAGGTCATGACGAAAAAGAGACGTCGAAAAATAGGGGCATATTTCGTGAATTAATAAATTTCAGCTCAGAATTAGACAAAACTCTTAAAGATCATATTGAAAAATCGAAAGTATTTAAAGGAACATCAAAACCCCCTACAAAATGAACTTCTGGACTGTATGTTAGATGTGTATCATGATGAAGTCATAAAAGAAATAAAGGACTCTCCGTTTATCGCAGATGAAACCACTGACATTGCTTGTGTGTTTCAACTTGTTATCGTGTTTAGGTATATTCAAGATATGATTGTAAATTCATAAATTAAATTAGGTGCCTTTTTGCTTATTTTTCCTACTTTAAAAGCAATAACTATTAACAAAAAAGGGCGTGGCACCCAAAATTTTTTTGCCTGCGGCGCTAAGGGTTTACCTAGCCCTACTTCACTAAAATGGCACGAGCCGCCACTGCCTAATATATGCCAAATAAAGTTATATCAAAAAGTAAGTATTTTATTCTTTGAAATATACGGTATAACTTTGATTTAATACATTATGTTCTAACTCACAAAGTAGACTGAGGAGAGGAGGGGCAACCTCTTTTGAAACTCAACCAATGCATCGACACAATTTAATCAAATCCTTTGGATTAGGAGGTCTCCAATCAGTATCGGACATGCGTCCCTTCATGGGTCATCGCAAAGTAAAAAATCTAATTGATTAACAGCAAGGAATATACGATTTAATTTAGTTGCTGCTGAAGCAAGCGTAACAAGCAACAATTTGACTTGTCGGGAGTACCACCTCACCGCCCGGTGGTAGTCAGTCGTTGGCATTGAACGTGTGAACCTGTCGTGCACATGGTACCGGTTCATTTTGTCTTTGTTTATAACATAAAGTGGGTGGTTAAAAAACAATAAAGGCGAGTCGTCGGAAAAGATAACATTTTGCCAAAAAAATCATTTTCTGGTAAATATTGCAAAGCAAACCCAATTCTTTGTTCCTAATCACTATTGTTTAAAAACGGTTTGGATACAGCTGCTCGATTTCTTAATTCGGAACATTGTCTTAAGGAGTACACGAATTGAATCGACTCGGACCGGTCGACTCGGAAAAGAGCAGTCGGAAATTTTTGATATTCATGTAATTAAATTAGACCCCGCGCACTGAGTCGGACCGGTCGACTCGGATCGGTCGACTCGACCCGAAATTGCTTGCAGGGGCAAAAACTGCCGAATGCTCCGACGGCGAACTACGATTTTTGTATGAAATTTAGTGTAGCGGAAAAACACCAATAAAGAGACACGTTATAATTGTGTTATTTGACCGATGCCGCCGTGACTTTAAAAAAAAGTTTAATGACAACATTAATGTCAACATATTAATTTATCTTGATATCGAAATTCTCGAGCCTTAGTTTTAGTAAAACAAACTTAAGTGTAACTTTTTTAATGTACACTGTAAAAAGTGGGTTGAATTTTACATGATAGTTCCTTAAAAAATATAAAAATATAAATTTTACACATTCTTTCATGTGGTAGATATAAGGATACATTAATGTTTTTGTAATATTAAATTTTATTTTAATTTTACAATAAAACAAGATATTTTTAACAGTGATGAACTTTATATAAGTAAATTTTAGGAAAGTTATGGAAAATTAAGGCATACAATTTAAATTTACATCTTACAAAAAAATTTCATTTATTTTTATGAAAATTATAAATATTAAAGGATTTTTCATGCTAACACACCGTAAAAATATTTCCTTTAATTATTTTTACATCTACTACTTAATGTCACTACAAACCCTAGTATTTTTCATAGTTAAGTTAACGAAATATTACTTCTCCTGCTCCTCTACTCGACTACTAGTGGACGACTGCCGGCAAAGCGAATTCAATTCGCGGCTGATGTTGTCATTCCGACAGCTCTTTTCCGAGTCGACCGGTCCGAGTCGATTCAATGCGCGTTGATATTCCGACTGCTCTTTTCCGACTGCTCTTTTCCGACTGCTCTTTTCCGAGTCGACCGGTCCGAGTCGATTCAATGCGTGTACTCCTTTACTCGGCGTTGCGCAGTTCTAGATGAAGCAGGGAATCCTGTTATGTGCATAGCGGAAACTGCAGTTTCAAATGGATTTTGCCTTAAATACTCTACCAAATTTTGGTCTTCTTCATTTGATGATTTTCTATTATTTAAACCAGACCCAACAGACCTTTTAAGTGTTTAATGATAGCGCCATTTTTTTACAATTCCTTGAACAGTACTTCTAGGTAGGTACTCTAAAATGATCAGATATTTTTCCATAAGACCACCCTATTTCTACTAAACACATTATTTTTGCTTTTTCAATAATACTTAAATGAGGCCTTTTTAAATCAAATAATATAAACACGTACTGCACTGTCAATACTTTGACAGATATCATGATTTAACACGTTACAAAGGTAATAAAGGTAAAAAAGTTGCATTTACTGTGTCACAGTTTAGTGTACGAAATTATCTGTCGTCAACTGTACCTCAGGAAACGGTATTCTATAGAGTTGTAGTAGAGTAATCTTTATCTAACTAATGGACAAAGAGTATATTTTATCTTAATTTAAAGAAGTAGTCCATGCTTAAAGTGGAGTTAAAAGTATGGGAAAGAAAGAAAAAACAAAAAGTCTTCCTCCACAAAATTTAATAGAATGATTCTCAAGGGTCTCTACAGGGTATTCCCTACTCGATGGTACATTAGAAGTATCTGGAGAACGAAAAGAAAAATAATTTTGAAATTTTCAGTACGGCCATAGGAGACTGCGCTCTAGCTTTTGAAAATAATTTCGCGGTTGCAGTGTTGCCAGATCTATTGATTACTGACATCAACTTTGGAATTTTAAATGAGACACCCTGTATATTTTTACATTTTTAAATTTCACATAAAATTATAATTATTTTTTATTAAATGCACTATTAGTCTATACTTCATAGTTTCCGAGATATTGACTCTCGAAAACATTTTTGAAATTTGACAGCTAATAATTTTCTAACAGTATGTCTTAGAGCAAAACGGCTTACATGTCCCTATCTTTAAATTTTATTATCTTCCCAAAAAGATCAACTTCCGGTTAAACCGGAACAACTATATTTCCTTCTTTCGAGTTACATCCGGTTAAACCGGAAGTTGATTTTTTGGGAAGATAATAAAATTTAAAGATAGGGACATGTAAGCCGTTTTGCTCCAAGACGTACTGTTAGAAAGTTATAAGCTGTCAAAGTTCAAAAATGTCACTTTTCGAGAGTCAATATCTCGGAAACTATGAAGTATAGACTAATAGTGCATTTAATAAAAAATAATTATAATTTTATGTGGAATTTAAAAATGTAAAAATATACAGGGTGTCTCGTTAAAAATTCCAAAGTTGATGTCAGTAATCAATAGATCTGGCAACACTGCAACCGCGAAATTATTTTTAAAAGCTAGAGCGCAGTCTCCTATGGCCGTAGTGAAAATTTCAAAATTATTTTTCTTTTCGTTCTCCAGATACTCCTAATGTACCATCGAGTAGGGAATACCCTGTATATGTTTCGAACGTAGAAACGTTCATCATCAGGAGACAGAAAATATATTTAAATGGTGCTGATGGTTTTAGCAGAAGAGAAAATGGCGAAGGACCTTAATGGAGCTTTCATGGAATTGAAAATTTTTTGATGTGTAAAAGAGCCATAAAATGGAGAAATTAATAAAATTTAAACCATATTTAGTATGTGAGAAATCAGTATAAAATTTTCAATTCCATGAAAGCTCCATTAAGGTCCTTCGCCATTTTCTCTTCTGCTAAAACCATCAGCACCATTTAAAATATATTTTCTGTCTCCTGATGATGAACGTTTCTACGTTCGAAACATGTAGAGACCCTTGAGAATCATTCTATTAAATTTTGTGGAGGAAGACTTTTTGTTTTTTTTTTCTTTCCCATTTTATCCTAATCTTAACATGGTATAAAACAAAGTCGCTATCGCCCGTCTGTCCCTATATCCCTATACAGTGTCACCAGTAAAGTCCGCATCATATGGGATTTCTTTTTATTAATAGCTTTATTCGAAATTTGACTTTGGCATCAAGCTCTGCTTCGATCGAGATGAAAATTAAGCAAAAAAATAGTAGTCACGTGATACGCATTATCTGTCAAATTTTAATTTTTTCAAAAAAATAATTCAAAAGTGGGGTTATTTCTTAAAATATCGAAAAAAGTTATTAGAAAAAGTTTTTTTAAATGTAGTTTCTAGCCCACATGCAAAATTTCAGCCGCATAAGATAATTTTAATTTTTTACCTATATTTTGTAAATTGAACCACTTTTGCAAAATAAGACTCAACGCAACCTACATAAAACTTCTTAGTTTTGACAATGCTTTATTTCAGATACATTTTCTTTAAAGTAGCGCCATATTAAATGTGTGTAAATCTACAAAATCAAAATTGGCTATTAAAATTTGGTCGCATGTGATGCAAAGTTTATTTGTTTTTGACCCTGTATAAGGTAACTTCATAAAATAAGTATTTTTCAAAACGTAGTTTGTGCCTGAAAGTAAAAAAAGAAAAATAAAAAATAAAGTAAAGGAGTTTTAAATTAAATCGTTGAAAATAGATTTACGTTAAGTTAAACTAAAATTTATTTTCCACTTAAAAAACATTTTACTGAAGGCACTGTTTTCTTTTTGTCTTAACATTAAGGTGTATTACTTTCAGACACAAACTACCTTTTTAAAAATACTTATTTTATGGAGTTACCTTATACAGGGTCAAAGATAAATGAACTTTGCATCACATGCGACCCAATTTTAATAGCCCAATTTTGATTTTGTAGAAAAACACACATTTAATATGGCGCTACTTTAAAGAAAATGTATCTGAAATAAAGCATTGTCAAAACTAAGAAGTTTTATTAGTTGCGTTAAGTCTTATTTTGCAAAAGTGGTTCAATTTACAAAATATAGGTAAAAAATAAAAATTATCTTATGCGGCTGAAATCTTGCATGTGGGCTAGAAACTGCATTAAAAAAAACTTTTTCTAATAACTTTTTTCGATATTTTAAAAAATAACCCCACTTTTGAATTATTTTTTTGAAAAAATTAAAATTTGACAGATAATGCGAATCACGTGACTACTATTTTTTTGCTTAATTTTCATCTCGATCGAAGCAGAGCTTGATGCCAAAGTCAAATTTCGAATAAAGCTATTAATAAAAAAAAATCCCATATGATGCGGACTTTACTGGTGACACTGTATGTGCTTAAATCTTTAAAACTACGCAACGGATTTTGAAGCGTTTTTTTTTAATAGATAGAGTGATTCAAGGGAAAGGTTTTTATGTATAATTAGCGACCCGCCCCGGCTTCGCACGGGTGCAATTTCAGAAAGTGGCATATCGGGTTTGTTCGGGTTTGTATTTATACCCGCGGGTTGCAACGCATGCCGGGTACACGCTAGTTTACATATAAATAAATGTATATGAGTAACATAAAACTAAAAAGGAGATTAACTGGAAAAGCTCCCAGACATGACGTTTTAATTAAATTAGTATTAATTAATAATAAAACTGAAAAACACTGCAAAAGTTCCCTTTGATAATTTTCTTATCCAATTTTTTTTAAAGTTTGCTTAAAAATGTGGTTCCATTTATAAAATATTCTCTAATTTTCCTATAACAGAATAATTTATTACCTTTCGTAAGCAACACTAACCCCCCACCAGAATAAGGCGGTAACAATAATACCAGTCGTTAAGACAGATTCCTTTTTTCGCTCATGCTTTTTTGCCTAAAATTGGATTATATTTTTTCGTAAACACCGTTATTTTTTCTTTGGGGTGTTTTCAAGAAAAGGTCGTCAAAACCGAGAAACGCACCTATAAAAATAAATTAAGTTATTAGGGATTTAAAAGGTTTTAGCCATTTGGGTTTCCGTTTATATTCTAGTCCGGTTACAGCTGCGGTTTCTGTAACTTGTAAAGTTACGATTTTACTTCATACATTTATATGGAAATTAAACGAGTCTATGGTATTTTCCAGTAAAACTTTTATGTTTCCAAAGATTAAGCGTTTAAATTATACGAAATATTAAAGTAAATATCACTTTAAAATAATTATATTTCTTTAAATTCGGTTTTTTTCGTCAGGCTGCGGTTTTCCGAGATATGCACTGTCGCTATTATTGTTTCATAATAAAACTAAAAAATGTTCAATTAATGCATTTTAGCGAATTTGAAAAAATGGATGGGCAAAGGAACTCCTTGGTACCAAGTTGCCTTCTCTCGACGACGTGTCTTTTAAACCGGAAGTTTCACATAGGATGCGGGACTCTGCGCTCTTCCTTGACTCCAAATCGAGAACTTGTAAGTTCGCAAAAGAAAAATTATAGAGTGATTGAAAATTTAAAAAAACCTAATTAGTTTAAAAACGATACCATATCAATATGAGGCCAAAATCAAATTAAACTAATTTAGTTTAGGAAAAATTATAAAAAGGCTCAATAAAGATAAGAGTTTTCTTAACAAACCATCCACCAATACGATTGTTTAAGACGTACAGTCTCGTTCTCGGCGCTGCATTTATAACTATAAATTTAGGGTTAAAATTACGTTCAACTCCACAATGGCGGCCAACCCGTCTCTAATACGTCTAAAACAAGGTTGTCAAGTTTTCTCGAAGATCCGCTATTCTTATAGTTTGATATTCAATGCCAGAACCCATTTATGCTATTAAATACATTTACGGTTTAAACGTAGTTTTATTCCTACCATTGAAAAAAAAACATTCCTTTCTATACGATCCGTTTTGCTGTCGGACTTAAAAAGAATAAAATTATTGTCCTATATTATATAATAGCAGTGTCTAACTCGTCTCTATGCTATGGTTAAATATTCAGAATATTTATTATTCATGTTTTACTCCAGGTAAATTTTAAACCAGCACTGAACTATGTTAGCTTAATTGTATCAATTTAAACTTTATGCCTGTACTTACCCTTTAAGTCGAGACTTATCAGTCTCGACCTTGTTTAAACTATTTTCCTTTTATAAAGAAGAAATTTCCGCCATAAGCTTAATCTACCATAGTTAAATAGTTGCAAAGACAAACTAAGTTTTCCTATCTTCACTCATATAGCTTTCAGTTATAATTTCTGATTAGACATATTATAATTTAACTTTAATGTCAAGTTTTAGTTTAGTTTAGGCCAATTTTAGTAGATAATTTTAGAAATGGTAGGTATGTAACTTTGTCATAACTTTCGTTTTTACACTAGAAAAATGATAGAACGAAAATACACGAAAGGCACCACAAACCTACCAAAAGATTTGCAACATTAGGAGCAACCACTAGTGAAGCATTCGGTGTTTCGTTTTTTGATCAATAATTCGTTACTTCGTAGCTTTATCCAAAAATCCCGCTTAGGAGTACAATGATCTACAGTTTTACGTTAAAAAAGGTTGTATTGATAAATTTATAAAAACAGGAAAATAAATATGCGTAAATTTGACAAAATTTCGTTTTATGCTTTTTTTAATTTACCAATTACTTTTTTTTTAACTTAAAACTGTAGGTTACTGGCGGAGTCCTATTGTTTATCTCAGCTATAAAAGGTTATACGCGGTGACCTGACACGAGTTTGATTCTTCATAATAGTATAGATAATTTATTCATCAAATTTGTATAATTTTAATTACAGTATTTTGGATTTAATCCTATCAAAATTAAAACTGTTGGTTTAAACTGTCAAAAGTCACTAAAAGAGGTTAAGAAGTTTTGACAAGATTGATTTGATAACGAGAAGACAAGAGTGAACAGGGTCGGAGGACTTTTATGAAAGAAGATTAACATTTGAAAGAAAATAGAAGTATAAGACAGAAGCGCAGCAACATACTTTTAATTAAATATTTTTATTAATTGATATTTTATTACAAATTAAACAAATCTTAAAATTGAGAGTCTTTTATCTGAGATCCGTTAATTATCCACTGAAAACTACCTAGGTAATGTGATAGGTTATCTTAACCAATAAAATAACTATTATCACAATTAATAATATATAAGTATAGTAATATATAATATAGAGATATACAGGGTGTACCATATTAAGTGGGCACTATTGCTAACTCTTTTATTATTAGAGATACAAAGTCGGTTAAATTAACAAAGTAGTAGCATTTTTTATGCTGATTATGATTATGAAAGAAGAAAAATAATTGAACGTGGCGTTTCCGAATAAATGATTAAAAGGAATTTTTTTTAAATGGAACACCCTGTATATTTTTACATTTTTAAATTCCTCATAAAATTATAATTATTTTTTATGAAATGCATTATTAGTCTATACTTCATAGTTTCCGAGATATTGACTCTGGAAAAGTGACATTTTTGAACTTTGACAGCTTCAACCAGTACGTCTTAGAGCAAAACGGCTTACATGTCCCTATCTTCAATTTTTATTATCTTCCCAAAAAATCAACTTCCGGTTAAACCGGATGTAACTCGAAAGCAGGAAATATAGTTGTTCCGGTTTAACTGGAAGTTGATTTTTTTGGGAAAATAATAAAAATTGAAGATAGGAACATGTAAGCCGTTTTGTTCAAAGACGTACTGTTAGAAAGTTAGAAGCTGTCAAATTTCAAAAATGTCACTTTTCGAGAGTCAATATCTCGGAAACTATGAAGTATAGACTATTAATGCATTTCATAAAAAATAATTGTTATTTTATGAGGAATTTAAAAATGTAAAAATATACAGGGTGTTCCATTAAAAAAAATTTAATTTTAATCATTTATTCGGAAACGCCACGTTCAATTGTTTTTCTTCTTTTATAATCATAATCAGCATAAAAAATGCTACTACTTTGTTAATTTAACCGACTTTGTATCTCTAATAATAAAAGAGTTAGCAATAGTGCTCACTTAATATGGTACACCGGTATAACAGAAAATTACATAAATTTATTTTCAACCAATTAGAAGGCTCCTTTTTGTTTACGTTGCTTATAGCAACGGGAGATTATCGGGATAATTTTGTTAGTTCCTATTAAATTAATGAAATTAATAAGTGATAATTTTTCTGTCAAAAATGAAGTGCTTTATATCTATTGGCAAAAGTCACTCAGAACAAAATTAAAATACATTTTGTTGCTAACTTATAATTTTTAATAATACTAACCAATTTGCTTTACATATCGAACACCGGGGCTAAAAGAGACACATCAAAAATTAACCAAACTCATCAGAAATATGTTTTTTTTAAGTTTCATTTGAATCTATGTAGACATGTAATATCAGATGTTATGGTTGAAAACGAATTGATGTTTTTAATGTTCCTGAAATTTTAGTAATAAACCTTAGTTACTAACAAGTAAAATCAACTTCTATTGTAAAAATACAGTGCGTCATATTAAACTAAACTCATCAAAAATATGCTTTTTAAAGTTTTATTTGATTTAAAACTATAAAGACATTGGATTTCAGATAACAAATTTGTTATTTAATGTTTCTCACATTTTAGTAATAAAAATGATTTACTAACGGCTAAAATTAACTTTATTTCTAAAACGCTAATTAGTTACAATTAACTAAAGCCGCCGTAAATATGTTTATGTAGCATTTTAGCAAAAAAATTACAATAAGAAAAAACTCCAATTTATGAAATTTTCTTACCGAATCTCCCACGCAGCCGAATTAATTTCCGATAATTCTGCTGCTAGGAAGATTATAAGTGAATATAATATGGTATGATATTTTTCGTTCTGTGTGCGTTTTGAACCTCCCAGCATCGTTCCAATATTATTAAGTATGCAAGCAGCACACTTAAACCCCTTTATTTTGATAATAAACAGGGCCTTATTTAACTAGACATCCGTGGGTGTCTTTTATTTAATTTTTGGAGCCAGCGCCCTATCTCGTTACTCAGTTACGTAATAACCAAAAATAAACGGAGTGATTTAATTAGTTTTAAGGACGGAAGAATAGCGGCACTTATTTTATAACGAATATCGTCTGAATACGCCATGACGCAAAGTGGCAATTATGTTTTGTGTTTTGTTTGGCTAATGTCACCCCCGGTTACCGAATGTCGCTATTGTATTGTTTAATTCACTTACAAATTACCCGAAAATAAATACAATTTCGTTATTTCCGTATTTGTTGTATCAGAAATGCTTAGGCAATTTAATTTGTTATACGACAAATAGGAAAATTACTAAATTTAAGAAACATCTCGCTAACGAATATATAATCCAATTTGTTATTTGCGGGAGAGACTAAAGGGGCCCATTCACCAGGCAATTATCGAGCAACCAGATTGACAATGAGCCTAATGAATAAAAATTAAGCAGTTACTTGAAGCAATTACTTTTTAGTAAAAGCAATTGCTTGACTAGCAAATGCTATCAGTAAAAGCAATTGCTAGATCTGGATATGAATAAAATTTTGAAGCGATTGCTGTTTTTCTTACACCTCTGTAGCAAATGCTTATTCAACACAAGTTCAGACGTGGCTTATCCACTTGTTGAGATTATAGATTTCATGTTCAGTTTGATGCCTAATTTGCAAAAGAGTTGACGTAAATACAACAACGTTTCAAATAAAAAATAAAATTTTCAAAAATAAGATATACAGGGTGTTGAATTAAACAAAAATAAAATCAGTCTATTTTTTAAGTCCGGACCTGAATTTCAAAAAAAGTTCATACTTCATCTTGAAGCGATAGGTACTTAAAATATTTCCACCGAGTATAAACATATTATACCAGGTGCTAAAAGAATGATATCAAAAACAAAAATGAGCCAAACATGACGAAACACTCTGTATCTAGGTAACGAGGGAAGAATGACCCACTAAAGTTAGATTATTTAGAACCCCCAAGATGTCCACTATCTCCTGGTGACGTATGTACATTTAGATCCGAGTCACCCTGTATAGTTCTGTATTTCGAGTAAATGTTGCAAAATACGTGGACTGTTTTTGATCCTCAAAAAACCACTTGCCAATGCACTGGAAGGATAACAGCGTTGCCATCTTTTTAAGCCATTTTTTGAAGCCATCTTTTTTTAACTTAAACCTGAAACTTTGGCAAGTATGATTGTAAACAAGTGGCTTTTGATGAATGGAATGTTTTGTCTCCCTATATTACATGTACGTGGTCCTTACCAAGCAGGAAGTAGAAAAGCTATTTTGTTGGTGTTATTTACTATTTAATGCGAATGAGAAAACCGTATGGAACTCCATTAGTTTTTTGTACCTAAAAAACAGAAAGCCTGACTAATATCCGCAAAAAAAGGATTACCTATTTAAAGAGCTTCCCCACATCAATATCCCACCCCGCGCCAATGCTCAACCCCACGGGTGCTTGGTGCTTTGACTAAGCGCGAGGCCATGTTATGAGCCTGCTGGTTAACCATCCAAATTGATGATTTCCGATCACGATAGTAAAGCCAATTACTAACAAACTTTTATTTTTAACGCGTTTTATTAACTTTGACCTTTTGAGACTAAAAAAAAACAGAAATTAACTTTAAAAATATTTTATATAGATTACTTACTTCTCCATTTCACTTATCTTTATTTAATCGATCGTTATAAGGTTAACCGGCAACATTTTAGTTCGGGTTGTTGTCTCGAATTAGATCGGAAATTATAGCCAATCAATAGATGGTAAAAGAGTTCGGCAAAGTGAAATTTATTACCGCTTATCTTTATAAGTTTTTGAGCTAAAACCAGGAGAAATCAGATCACAGTATTATTTTTTTTTTGATTTGTAATATTGAAAACAATATTATTAAATAAATACCTACCATATAATAGTATCATTGAGCTAGTAAATATACCTATTGTGATACCTAATATGACCATTTGACCTATACTTTTCAAATTATCTCAAAACGGATCATTTTATCGAAATTTTATAAGAGACAAAAAATAATCAAAACTAAATGATTACCTGAAAATATATAGTTGGGAAGTCACTGGCGCACATATTAAAAAATAGATGAGGTCACCGCGTACTGGACCTATTTTGAATATTTTTGTTTTATGTTTGTTTTTCTCAAAAGATGTAGCTCTTTATGGTGAAGCGATGTATCAAATTTGAAATTAATATCTTATGAAATACTCGAATTATTTAAACAAAGCAGTTTTTAATTTAAAACTTTAAATCGAACATGAGGGACAAAAATTAAAAATGACATTACAAACTCGTATTTTTGCTAAGGGAATATATGGTTAATGAATTGACAGAATTTTTCCGGTATTCTTGCGCATGACTAGTTTGCAAAGTACGTCCATATTTTTGCTATCTGGGAATTAGGGGCTCTCGTTGCATTTTTGAACTACATATTTAAGAAAACCTGTATGAGGACCTATGTGAATGAGACAAATATTCTTAAATGTGTCAAGAACAACACATTTACATATTGATATGCAATTAAGAAACACTCTGTATATTTATTTTTAAACATATGGAAGCAAATTTGGCTTGGCTACGGTTTTTCGACTTAAAGTATATGGATTTAAAAAAAAACAAAGTGGCGTGATCACTACAACGAATATTTGAGGATGAATTTCAAGAAACTGGGGTTTGACACAATAGAATACACCCCACAATATTTAATTTCTAATTTAAGCAGCAGTGTGCACAAATAAGTTTTACAACAAAGTGTCATAATTGGTTCACTTTCTCAACTAATTTAGACACCGTTTATACTTGAAAATGACGTAAATGCCAGTTACCGTTTTCACCCCTTCTTCCTTCTGAACGCTTAGATCGCTTAAACATGGCTTATGACTGAAATGAAGACGTTTCTGAGAATGCCACTTGCACATTAATATGGGGGTGAATATAATTTATATTTAATGCCCGTACGTTATTTAACAATGTTCAAGGGGTGGAAAATTATGATCCAAATTTTAAAAAAATTGTTTATAACGAAAAAACACTAAAAAATTATAAATAAAAATTTTAACATATAAGAATAATAATAAGATAATAACAGAATAAGACATGAATGTAGGTTAATTTCTCCCGAAATAATTAGAAACGTTCAAAACAAGTTTTACTTGCGTTTAGGATGTTGCCAAAGAGTGAAATGACAATATTTTGAGCATTTATTAACAAACAAAAAGTATTAAAGATGGATAGAAGTTTTTTTATTTTCAAATTAAATGAATATTTGTTTGTCTAATATCTTGTAAATGACAAGGAATAAAAATTTGGAATTTGGTATTTATGTACTGTTGTATTCATAAAAAAACGCGTACAAGAATTAAAATGAGAGGTAAGTTTTGTCATATTTGCGTAAAACCGGCTTGTCTAAATGATTGTTTTTTGGAGATTATCACACGTCATAGATTATCAAAAATGCAAAGCATTGGCGTCGGTATAATTAATTTTGAAACTGCATGGTGGTAACGTTTGATAAACTTTGACAGAAGAACATGAAAATGCCTGGTCAGTTGTCTGAAGTTGAAAAGGCTCAAATTGTATCAAGAATTGAAGGAGATGGTCAATCCGTGCTGTAGCGCAGTTGTATAATAGAAATAAAAACACTATATTGAAAATTAAGCAATGCTGGGTACAAGAAGAATCCCTAAAGAGGAAAATTGGTTCAGGTCCTCCCAAACGTTCCAACCCTGAACATGATGCTGCTTTTTTGGGATATTGAAGAAATAATCAATTTACGACTGCAAGGGATGCTGTTATTGATACAGCATTTCCTGCCTCCCAACCTATCGCCATCCAGCAGAAGAGTCAAGGAATCTGAACTAAAATGTCGCCCAGCTACGAAAAAACTTTTTCTTACCAAAGAACAGCGACAATCAAGGATTATTTTTGCTTTAAATTCTATATAACGCAATCCTCAATTTTGGAACAGGGTCATTTTTACTGATGAAAAACGTTCCAGTCGACGTATAACGTTTCGTCGTGTGTACTGTCCAAACAAAACCAGGTTTAAAGAGCGATATACTAACCCCTCACTTCTAGACATGGGCATTTATCTTTAAATGTATGGGGCTGGATAAGTGTTCATGGACCTGGTGTTTGCTGGCGAATAAAGGAAAGATTTAATGCCGGAAATTACATTAACATTTTAGAAAACTATTGTTACCATCTGCTGAGCAAATATATCCTAATAATACTTTCATATTTCAACAAGATACTTGTCCAGTCCACACTGCCAATGCTGTAACCCACTAGTTTCAAACCCATAATGTGGAAGTGCTGCCTTGGGTCGCTTATAGTCCCGATATCTATCCAATTGAAAATATTTGGGGTATAATCGTAAAAAAATTATATAATCGAAATTTTAGGCCACAAAATTCAGAAGATTTATGGAAAATAATACATGAGTGCTAAGAAGAGCTTGATCCAAATATTGTATCAAATATAATTCCGAATAGACTGGCTCAAGTAATAGAAAAACAGGGATGTATGACCAAATATTAGATTTTATTTATTCTTGTTAAACGTTTTTTGTTTCTATTGTAATTTTTATAAAACTGTTAAGATATAGTATCTATTATAAAATTTAAAAACATTTTTTGTTATTCTATTGAACTAACGCCCAACGCCAATACAATGAACCTAATGAATAAAAATGTAGCAATTGCAATCGAAGTAATTTCTTGAAAGCCAATGAATAAAAACTAAAGCAATTGCTTTTGCGTCCAGCAATTGCTTAAAAGTGCAGGAATTGCTTCTAGTCAATGTTTTTTCTTAGAAAATAGAAGCAATTGCTATCGTTTGCTTAAAATGTGATGAATAAATTAAGGAATTGCTTTTTCTAGTGTAGCAATCGCCTTCAACTTTTTAAGGTACGTCACACAGATGAGATACTTCCGTATCTTATTTCAAATAAGCTTGAAAGTTCATTCCCAAATATATGCATTATTTACACGGTATACCTTACTATTGCAACGAACAGTGCCAATGCGGAAAGGTCCTTTAATCGGTTAAAAAATATTAAAACTTATAATCGCTCGACAATGACGGAACAACGATTAAATGACATAGCTATATTAAACATAGAAAGTAATTATGTCAAAAATTTAGATCTTTCTAATGTTTTAGATGATTTAAAAAGCCTTAAGACTCGTCGAATAGCTTTATAGTTATATAAAAACATTTTATAAGTTATTGATGGAAGTTGTGTAAGGTCAGAATATTAAAATATTTTTAGTTTTGTGTTTATTTTTGATTGTTTAGTTCTTGTTTTTATTATAAGAGGATTTATTTTTTGTTTTATTAAAATTAAAATAGTTTAACTGTGTTAAATGGAAAAAAAAACGTAATATAATATAATAATATATCACAAAAAGCATACAATGCATTTTTTTACCCGATGTTGAAATCTTATGTTTTTTTAGCTGAAATTTAAAACACGTCTTAGTTTGGAAAAATATACTTCTATTGTCACTCACCAATAATTTAATAAAAGGCTTTAGTGGTGCTTAATACCATGCCTTATTTTTTTGTCAATGTTTAACTGAATCTGGATTAAAAAAAAACAATATGACAAAATGTGTATTTAAAAATATAGGCATCCCAAAAGGACTTCCCCCGCCCCAAAATCCTGGCTACGCCACTGAATGTCACATTTATTTTACAAAACGTTTTGAACGTGTAACAAGTTTTTTTATGGTTTAATTACAGATAAAATCCAATTATTTTGGTTAACACAATTATTACATTGTTAACGAGCTTACCAGAATTTTGCGATTGTGTTGGCTGATTAAAATACGATTTTAATAATATTGTGAAATACTGGGCTTTAAATATTTTACAGCACATTAATAACACAAAACTTAATTTATTATTAAATTGCGTGCTGTTAAATTTCGTTTAACCAAATGGTTTCTTATAGAAGCAATATTTTTCAGTGTCAAAACTGTAGCTTCGGGCAATACTTTATACTGTACAAAATCCGAGAAAAATTACCCTAAATTAGTCATGTAGATTACTGATATAACGTATTAACTTGCACAAAAAAATGAATGATGGCTAGTCAGCCTAGTCAGTGGAAAAAGAAAATTGCAAATTTACAAAACACAGTCGTTGACAATTTTGTCGCCCTTGACTGGTTACTTACTACTATATACTTTAGAATTAATGACATAATCAAGGAAAACTTCTAATTTAGGCATAATTCTAATAATATGATAAAATAAATCTAGATAGCCGTGAAACAAAATCGGCAAATTTAATTTTGATAGGTGTTGACTATGGAGGACTTGAGGTAGGAGGTCGATCGCAATGCATTGGATTCGGTCCCAAATTAGCATCGGTAATTCAGCTTTACGAGTTGCCATAAGATGGCGCTCGTGTTCGAAGTGGGCTATCAAATAAATGGTTTCTTATGGACGCGATAACTATTTTTATTTAAATTAGTTCTTTAAGGAACAAATAAGGACTTTTATATGAATTTACAATTACTTTGTTATACTTATTAGTAAACTCGGCCTGTATAAAGTTCCAACGATGCTTCGTTTTTAAAATACAGGAACATTCTAGCTAGAGGGTTTTACCTTTGGAGCTAGAAAGAGACTTATTTGGCTGCGTTTCATCTCTGAAGAAGATCCTGTCTTACACCCCGACACAAAGCAAACTCTACTTTTATAAATTGTACCATTATTCATTATAAATATGGAAATTAATTACAATACAACGTTATTTGTCTTGTCTTGCCTTCAAACGTTATTTGTTATTTCAAAAAATATAATGTCAATTGTCAAAAGTAAAAGTTAAAAACTATGGAGGATCTAGTTTTCCATATTAAAAACGAAGAAGAAGAAGACAACATCAGCCCACTTCGGACGCGAGAGCCATCTGTCGGTCAATAGCGAACTAACCAAAAAACCGGGACAGAAATTGAAAATGCTGCCATTGTCGATCGGCCTCCTACCCTCTAGTTCTCCATAGTGTTGAAAAAAGTTTCTCCTTGATTCTTTTTAAATTACTTCTTACGTAATCAAAACTTATGCTATATCCTTTAAAAATGGCTTATACCAATGCCGAGGTTTATGATGGGCTTGCCGTATATTTTGAATGTTTTTCAAAGTGCCCCTATTGCGGAACGAGAATATGCTGCCATATATTCTGAATGAAGGCATCATACCAGAAGAGTATTTCGACGACTGGCAAACGGGAAGTAGTGTTGCCGCCGAGACGAGAGATTCTCGTCTCTCGTCTCGTCTCGCGAGATATATTTTTTCTCGAATAAAGCTCCGAGACGAGACGAGAGAAGTACCCTCTCTCGTCGAGAAATTCTCGTCTCTCTCGGATCTCTCTTGATCCCTCTCAAGCAAAAAACGTTACTTTTTTGAGCTTTTTTATATCTTCTTAAATTCCTCTTTGCAAAAATATACATAATGTCTATATTTGGACCAGCGGTTTTCGAGTTATGTGACTGCAAATAGTTTCATCTAGTTAGCCGTGCTTGGCCATTCAGAATAACATATTATTATGATGTTTTATCGCTGGATAAAATTATTTGCAGTCAAATAACTCGAAAACCGTCGGTGCAAATATGGACATTATATATTTTTGATAAGAGGAATTTAAGAAGATTTTAAAAATCTCATAATAGACAGGGTGTCCCAAAAAATTTTTTTTTAAATTATCAGATTCAACATAAATTTATAATTACTTTTATTAAATGCCTTATTAGTCTATAGTTAATAGTTTCCAAGATATTGACTTTCGAAAAATTATATTTTTGGGTTTCGACAGCCTATAGCTTTCTAACAGTACATCTTAGAGCAAAACTGCGCATATGTCTATATCTTCCATTTTCACTATCTTCCCAAATCAATCAAACTTCCGGCTAAACCGGATGTAACTCGAAAGCAGGAAATATAGTTCTTCCGGTTTAACCGGAAGGTGATTTTTTTGGGAAGATAATAGAAATGGAAGATAGGGACATCTGTCGAAACTCAAAAATTACATTTTTTAAAAGTCAATATCTTGGAAATGAAAATTTCTTACCGTGCTGGTGTTTTGGAGCACCCTGTATAGACAAAAATAATTTTATAAAAGGCACCTCTTAACCCTTAATAAGCTTCGTCAAAAGTGTTCCGCTATCTTAGTGGTACAGGAGATATCTCATGGATATAACAAATAATTAAATTACTAATAACAAGTGACGTTTTGCAAAAATGTAAGCGTCTGAAATAGTAATTTACGTTACAAGACCGGAAAGTAGTGTTTTTCAGGTCGAGACAAGCATTTTCAGGGCGAGCCGTAGGTGAGCCCTGGAAGCTTAGAGAGACCTGCAAAACACTAATTTTCGGTTGCGTGACGTACAATATTTTTTTTAAGACCGACACTTCGATATACATTTAATTCTTTATTTTATTTTTAAATGCGTCGCATGACTTCTCGTAAATCGCTTTTATTTTACTGGCAATATATCGTAAGTCGCTTTCCTTGCTGCTTCCAAAATTTCTTCTGGAATCTCATTTTCCGTGTCGGATAATTCAAAATCTGAATTCATATTTTTAAATTTGCGCACTCGCGAAACAAGTTTGACATAAACAACAAATTAAAAATCAACGAACTGTTACTCGACAATACATCGAAATGTTGTTATCATAGTAACGAAATCAAGGTAGACTGTATTACTTATCTATATAAAAAAAAACATTTCAAAAAAATTAATTTGCCGGGTCTTAGCGATTCTGGATTAAGTACTATAAAAATAGACCAGGGTCGATAATTTTTGACACCAAAAAAAATAATAGTAGGATGAAACCCATTGGAAAAGGAAGAGAATATAACAAAAATGAAAGGAAAAATAATTTACGGGCGATCCGAGGCCGGGAAGTGGGGGGCGGTGAGTTTTTAAGGTTAGAAAACGATTTATCTCGATTTTCGGCAAAACTACAAGTCCAAGGAAAAACGTTAAATAGCAAAGTTGTAGGCAATAAAAAGATCTACAATTTTTGTATTTGCACTTTTTTCACATAACCTCAAAATTTATGTGAAAAATTCAAATAATATATATATAAATAGGTTTTTGGTTTTTTATTTTTATCTTTTACAAACAAATTTTTTTATACACGAAATTTGGTAAAAACTTACCTTTTTATGTCCCAAACACACTGTAATTTTTTTGATTTAAAATATTTATTTTTTAACCTTATTTTGACTTCACCCTAATTTTCAATCGAAAATTCTCACGTCAAAATATCTGCTTTTTTAAAAAAGTCGGTGAGCTTTTTGTTCGTTGAAATCTCTACTTTCTGATGGTGTAAAAAAAATATACATTACTATGGTAAATATTCTTAAAATATGCAAAGAAACGAAAAAAAAATCGAATCCGAAATTTTTTTTTTAATCATTATGTAAAATTTTGAGCTATTTATTAAAATTTATACTTTAATTACTCGAAAAACGTAAGATTCCATGTTACATTGATAAACAAAAAAATTACAAATCCATAAAACATAAAGATCGCAAAAAATATGCGAAAATAGTTGTTCTAAATATAATTAAAGGTAGGATTTAAAGGGGATTTCATCACATTTACCATAGTAATGTTTATATTTTTTACACCATCAGAAAGTAGAGATTTCACGACCAAAAAGCCCACCGACTTTTTTAAAAAAGCAGATATTTTGACGTGAGAATTTTCGATTGACAATTAGGGTGCTTTTTCGATATTAAGTCAAAATAAGGTGAAAAAATAAATATTTTAAATTAAAAAAACTACAGTGTATTTGGGACATAAAAAGGTACGTTTTCACCAAATTTCGTGTATAAAAAAATTTGTTTGTAAAAGATAAAAATAAAAAACCAAAAACTTGGTTATTTGAATTTTTCACATAAATTTTGAGGTTATGAGAAAAAAGTGCAAATACAAAAGTTGTAGATCTTTTTATTACCTACAACTTTGCCATTTAACGTTTTTCCATAGGACTTGTAGTTTTGCCGAAAATCGAGATAAATCGGTTTCTAACCTTAAAAACTCACCGCCCCCCACTTCCCGACCTCGGATTGCCCGTAATTTATTTTTCCTTTCATTTTTGTTATATTCTCTTCCTTTTCCAATGGGGTTCATCCTACTATTCTTTTTTTTCACTTTTTACCATTTGCAAAGGCTTCAGCCAGTCTAAAAAAGCTGATCCGTTTTTTGATCATAACCCTGTTTATATGTAATTATTTACATAGTAGTTTAAGAGACAAGCATTACATAGGAAGAAGGTTATTACACTAATTTTAATTAACTAATGTTTCAAAGACAAAACGGCAAAGTTAAAGGTTACCTTAGCTACCCCAGTTTAAAGAAAATCTGGCATTCCTAACCCACAACTGGCAGTTTTAATCAGAATAAGCCAACCGGCCAAAATACAATTTAATTAGAGTTGCCAAAGTTTGCGGTTTACTGATTTCGAGTTATCTCTGTCTGAGCAAATCTGATATATAAAGACCGGGAGTATAAACTATTGTGCTTCTATTATGTGATAAAATAGAATATTTGTAGGGAAATGTTCAAGTAAATAGAATTCATGGGCTTTAGAGGCGAAGAACATCGAAAATCTTAACCTGTGTTGTTATACTGACGAAGTTTAAATGAAGTTTATTCACTCAATTCCATTTTACGCATCCATATAAATAATACGGAAGTCGGCGTATTATCACTTTTAATCTCCCTAGCAGCAGAATTATTACCGATAATCTTTTTTAAGGTCACGAATGGTTTTGTTGATAGAAAATTATCCCGAGTCGAAGACGAGGGAAATTCTCTATCAACAAAAACATGAGTGAAACCGAGAAAAAAATTTTTGGGAATTAATTCTGCTGCGTGGGAGATTCGGTAAAAAAATTTCATAAATTGGCGTTTCTTTTAATGTTCCTGAAATTTTAGTAATAAACCTTAGTTACTAA
This sequence comes from Polydrusus pterygomalis, assembly GCA_963969555.1. Classification (NCBI taxonomy): domain Eukaryota; kingdom Metazoa; phylum Arthropoda; class Insecta; order Coleoptera; family Curculionidae; genus Polydrusus; species Polydrusus pterygomalis. The sequence goes on along the minus strand of OZ018378.1, from coordinate 21,421,154 downwards.
CAAGTAAAATCAACTTCTATTGTAAAAATACAGTGCGTCATATTAAACTAAACTCATCGGAAATATGTTTTTAAAGATATATTTGGATTTAAAACTATAAAGACATTGGATTTCAGATAACAAATTTGTTATTTAATGTTTCTCACATTTTAGTAATAAAAATGAGTTACGAACTGCTCAATTTCTTTAGCAATCGAACTTGCTGATTCATTACCAAAACGAATCATGTTTTACACAATATTATTGTAACAATAAATATCACGGGTATGACTAAAAAACTGATTGTTACTTGCTGGTTTGTCTCACCTGTCACTTCAAAATGACTTGACATTTGAACTAAAATTAAGTCGTAGTAAGAAAAATTATCACTTATTAATTTCATTAGGTTAATAGGCTATAGACTATCGCGATAGTCTCCCGTTGCTATAAGCAACGCAAACAAAAAGGAGCCTTCTAATTGGTTGAAAATAAACTTATGAAATTTTTAAAAATACAGCCGTTTTAAAAATAAAAAATTATATTGATTAAATAATATGGCCAAAAAAATAAATAGTTTCTCAGAAAATTGATTAAAACAATTTTGTGTTTGCATGCAGCACTTGCTACGTTCGTTCTGCAAATGTCATGGGTGTGCCATAAAAATTATTTTTTAACACTTGTATCATAAATAGCAATTTTTTTGCTCTATATGAAAGGATAAAATCAAAATTTAGTGGAATAAGTCCTTTACGTCTTTCAGTTGGTTATTTTCAATGATCTGATAAAGTCAAATTAATCCAAGAACTCGCCGTATCACCTGTTATTAATAGGACCCTGTTGAAGTCTGGTATATTTTACGTTAAGCGGTTGGCTACAGAAACAGAACCGAACTAAGTTATTTTACCTTCGCATTCGCCATCTGTTAAATTTTGTAAGGGAGTCTTAATATTTTGTAAAGATATAGTGTACATAATTTTATTATTTATACAATAAAATGTTCACAGACCCGTACCTACCAAAATAAGAACGTAAAAACATTATAAAACTAAAGGAAAAGAAGAAAACAACATTTATTTCTTTGAGTATTTAATTATAAAAAGCAAAATAGGTATTAACGTATCTATTATACAAGGAAAAAATAGAATACATTTTTTGCCAGGTGTAAGCTTTGTGGTTCACATCTAATTAAAACACCACATTGGGAACCCTTTTGGTGTTGTTACTTTTGTGGGAATTTCATATATGGATATATATAGGGTGTCCCGTAACTAAGGGGCTATACAGCAACAGGAGATAGTGTACTGAAAAATATGTCATTTAATTTCATTTCTTATACGGTTAAAGAGATACAGGGTGATCCAAGTAAACATTTACTTTAGAAAATTGGCGATAATTTGATCTTAAACGGATATGAATCAAATTGGGGGTAGTTATGTTTTTGAGGGCAAGAAAGAGGATTCCATAATGATTTTTAAGATATATCTTAATATTGATAAACTTGATAAATTCTCGCATATATTTTTTGTCTCTCACATTTCTGACCGCTTAACCTCAAATTATGGAGGAGGAATCTTTTATACGTAAAAAAGTTGTACTTCATTAATCTCGATATTTCAATTAGTTTTTGAGATACTTGCATTTAAAGGTTAGATGGCAAGAAACATTTAAACAACAAACAATAACAAATGAACCTATTAAAAAAATCGTAGTCCACTCTGAAGTAAATCAATATGTCAAATCCAGACTATGAAATAAAGTCGTTACAATAAAGGTGGTGCAAGTGCATTAAAGTTAAGAGAGGTAGATACTGTTAAAAAAACAAATCAAAACAAGTTTAAATTTCTAACTTTTCCTGTAAATATTTATCAAATTCAATTTTTTTCTGACCAACAGAACAATTAATTAGGAATTTAATCTAAATTGCGTTCTTCTTACTTTTTCCCGACAAATTTGCGTTTCTGTAAATGATTTAAAGGCCGTAATTAGTCCAAATTGTAAATTCTGGCATAACTTAATCTTTTCCTTTTATAAGGGTTATTAAAAATATTTTTAAATTAACTCCCTTTTTTATTTTTTGTATACAAAAATAAAACTCTTTTTAAATTTAATTTGATTGTAGATTTACCTTTAAAATGATGTCAAAAAAGTACTGTCAGCAGTGGCGACTAGTGATAATTGGAACAGGTAAAGGCCAAAATATCAAATCAAAAAAAATAACTAGGAAAAAAAATAATTAAAAGTAACAATGCAACAAATGTCTAAATTAAATTAAAATATGCTTTATTGCCCAAGACAGAATATTATTGACAAAGCTGAAAACAATTTGCAGAAAAATAAAAAACAAATAATAATAATAATAATAATAAAAATATTTAAATATAATAAAATAATAAAAGCAGGTAATCCAAAATTGGAAACCCAAAAAGTAGAAACATTAAAAGTAATCGCTAAAAAAGATGCGAGTACACACAGTTCTGTATATAAAAAGAAAACGACAAACAATGTAAAATCAAAAATGCGAACCACAGACAAAATACAATTCTATAATTCGTCATTATAAAAGTCTCCCAACTCGTAGTAAGCTCTCTCCACCAAAAGCTGTTTCAAAGAGTTCTTAAACAAATCTAGCGTAGGACGAGCGCTGATAAACATAGGAAGGTGGTTATAAATCTTTCTACTTTCAAAAATGATCGACCTCCTTACCAAAGCTGAAGAAGGTATCGGCAGATGAAGATCCCGCTACTGCCTAGTGCCATAAGAATGTTCAGGCACTGATAAAGCGTCTTTGCGCTTGTAAATCATGCATGCCGTTTCCAGAATAAACAGAGATGTTAAGGTCAAACATTTTTTGGATTTAAACCACGGTCTGCATGACTCCCTACTATGTATATTGCAAATATATCTAACAGCTCGTTTCTGTAAAACAAATAATGAATTCAGCAGATAATTACATATATTTCCCCAGAATACAATTCCATAGCGCAAGTGCATGGGGTTCCACTAACGAATGGTAAACAGTCCGAGCAAGAGCTGAACCAATTTCCCGTGACACTAGCCGCACAGCATAGCAACCAGAAGCTACCCTCCGAGTCAGTTCCAAGATATGAGAATCAAACTTCAAGTGGTCGTCGATGGATAAACCCAAGAATCTGGTGATAGATTTGGCCGTAAGAGGACTCTCTCCAAGGTACAACCCATCCATACTGCAACGAAATCCCATAACATTGGTTTTATAAACGTTAAGGGTCAACATATTATAATCGCACCATTGCTTAATCATAAGGAGATCAGATGACACCCTATCCTTGAGTGCTATAGCACTATGATGACGCCAGAGTATAGTGATATCATCGGCGAAAAGCGTAAATTGGCCAGTAATATTGATAAAGGCAAGGTCGTTAATGTAAATCAGAAAAAGAAGTGGACCAAGGACTGAGCCCTGAGGAAAAGGAAAGTAAAGTCTATATCTCGATATTCCAAGAAAAACATAGATACAATAAACAATCCTATTAAACTTCAAAGCCGTGGGTTTTGTCCACTTTGATTGTTTGTTACAGCCAAATCGGGCAAGGGACGACCGAAAAACTGATTTTTTTATTAATTTTGACAGTCTTCCTCCACTTGTATAATTAATTAAGAAGTTTAAATAATGGTAAATTCTCTACATGTTCGAATGTACAAACATTCATCCTCAAGAGAACAAAGAATTAGAAATACCAAAGGTGCATACCGTCTTAACGGAGCTTTAGGATAACATAAAGGACTTGATTACGAGTTAAGGTTTCTTGAAGAAACCTCTAACGCAAAGATACCAATTAAGAAAGACGTACATCGAGGTTGGCTATGTATAACTGCAAAAAATGATTGTTATTAAATGAGAAAATCTAATACAGGAAAATTTAAACTGCATTAAAGTGATTAAGTGTAGAGGGTTACTTTATATTATCCATGTAAAAAAAGACGACTAAAGAATAAATGCATGAGCGCACACAAGCACGTATGTACACTTGTAACATTGTATATTATTGTGCTGAAACATTATAATAAATTTTCCCTGTAATTATATTTAATAGTAGCGTGTATCCGGCATGCGTTGCAACCCGCTGGTATAAATACAAACCCGAACAAACCCGATATATTAGTACCCGGCATGCCACTTTCTGAAATTGCACCCGTGCGAAGCCGGGGCGGGTCGCTAATTATACATAAAAACCTTCCTCTTGAATCACTCTATCTATCAAAAAAAACCGCTTCAAAATCCGTTGCGTAGTTTTAAAAATTTAAGCATATATAGGTGGTAGGGACGGACAAACAGCGACAGTGACTTTGTTTTATACTATGTTAAGATTAAGATTGTTCTAGAAGACATTTAATTTATAAACACGTAAATACAAGATAAGGTTTATGTTTACGAAGAAAACTTTGTTGATATACAAAATTATCTTACGCACAAAGTTGTTAAGTTATATTTCTAAGTTCAATGTTCTAAGGTTTTAACTAATGACATCAATATTAATTAAGGTGGGTATGTGGTGAGATTTTATTTAACGCCTAGACATGCCAAACTGGCCTTCTTTTTGAATTATTACCGAGTAATTAGCGACACTTTTAAAAAAAGAAAAATGCATTTTATTTAAAGGAAGTAATAAAGCAATAGAAATTAATCCTTTCAAATTAATTTAGTAACTCTCTTAGGTATTTTGTAAAGAATTATTTAAGTACAAAGGCATTTGTTCAGCTTGAAAAAAAATTAATTAGTTTGACGCCGTCAGAATCTCATTATCATACTTAAAAGGGTTTAGGGGGGCAAAAATTGTCGTCAAATTAGAACAGTAATTTTCTCATAATTAAAAAGATGCTCTATTTAGGACAATTTTAAAAACTTCCTCTCTGGAATATTTTTATAAGATCCTATCTGTAGAAATGTTTACATTGCAATTTGCATTCGTAGAAAACTAAATGGTTGTATGTTACCTAGAGCCGAGCTTAAATTAGACTTAAAGTTATAAAAATATATTTTTTTAAAAACCGACCAGAAAATTTACACTTCCTGGACAATTTTTCGTCTAGAAAATAACGTTTTTCCGGTCTCTAATGTCACTGTCACCCTGTTTTTTGTTTTTCCAATCGCTCTTTGATAATACAAGATACCTTGATTTCGTTACTATGACAACAACATTTCGATGTATTGTCGAGTGACAGTTCGTTGATTTTTAATTTTGTTCTTTATGTCAAACTTGTTTCGCGTAGATTATAAAATATATCGAAGTGTCGGTCTTAAAAAAAATATTGTACGTCACGCAACCGAAAATTAGTGTTTTCCAGGTCTCTCCAAGCTTCCAGGACTCGCCTATGGCTCGCCCTGGAAATGCTTATCTCGACCTAAAAAACACTACTTTCCGGTCTTGTAACGTAAATTACTATTTCCTTGGCTCTTGGCTTAGATTATATGGCGTTAATATAATAAAATGTATCGGGTATAAGAAAATTCAGTTTATCTTGGGGCCCAGTAACGTCAAATTAAATCCAACAAAACGAAGTCGGTAGTAGAGAAAGAAGAAATAAAATTAAGATGCTTAGCACTTCCTCGATTTAACTCAATAAGACAGAAACAGTAATTGGCGCGGTTGCCAGCAACGGGATCAGGCTAATTATTATTTTATCAAATGAATTACCAAAGAACCTTCAATCAATAGCGGAAAACTTGTTCTTCGTTTCGAATTTATCGGTAAAGAGCTTATTGAGTTTGGTCCTCGAACAAAACGAAAAATGATATGTTTGCAGAATCAGATGTTCTGCCGATTCTTTTATTAATTTTATTTACTTGGCGATTATTTCCTTTTAAAATCACACTTTGTACTTCTTATCGTATGATCGTAATGATAAAATCGAATCGACTAGCCACGGTCGGCTCGGTATGTTTCGTTCGAAATGCGGATAGTAAACGCCAATGATCATCGGTTCGTAAAAACCATTGTGACTATATTGAGATGTATAGACGTAGCATCGCATCAGGAGGAGAACGTAAATAAAATAAAATAAGTGTAGTTCATTAATAATCGATTCTCTTTTAGCACAATGAGCCTAATGAATAAAAATTAAGCAATTACTTGAAGCAATTACTTTTTAGTAAAAGCAATTGCTTGACTATCAACTATAAGTAAAATCAATTGCTAGATCTGGATATGAATAAAATTTTGAAGCAATTGCTGTTTTTCTTACACCTCTGTAGCAAATGCTTACTCAACACAAGTTCAGACGTGGCTTATCCATTTGCTCAGATTATAGATTTCATGTTCCGTTTGGTGCCTAATTTGCAAAGGAGTTGACGTAAATACAACAACGTTGGTCTATTTATTTAGTACAATAGTAATCTGTTACGTTTTTGTGGAAAATAGGAAACTTATATTTGTGATATGGCAGACTTCAGTGAAAATGAGGAAAGTGATAGTAGTGATGAATAAATTAAAGACAAGCAATTGATATTCGTTCACAAATTGAAAGAACATAAATAAATCTCTCTGACCGCAACCGTTTAGCTTCCACAACAGCTTCAGCACTTGTAGGAAATTTAATAAAAATATCGATCTTCTCCAAAACTGCATCCATTACAGAAGTGTATGTCTTACAGGCAGTAGTTTGGTAAACACCGAGTTCTTCACCTACAAAGATTTGAAAGCCCGGATCCGACAATTTCCGCAGAAAGACTTTAATCTTATTTAAAGGCGACAGTGCACCACCTCGCCTTTTACCAGTATCAGTCAAAAAATAATTTGCCAACCACTCAATATTTTTGCAGTCGAATCGATATAACTGTCTGAAATCATCATATCTGCAATTTTTACGTACACTGTAAAGTTTTCTTTTACGGACGTTCATATATTCAGCGATAATTGAAGACACAAATTAAGAGCAACGCACGTCTATGCTGTGGAGAACTAGTTGACCGCTACCAAGCAAATGATGCAAGGGTCGACCTACCTTAAAAAGTTTAAAGCAATCGCTACACTAGAAAAAGCAATTCCTTAATTTATTCATCACATTTTAAGCAAACGATAGCTATCGCTTCTATTTTTTAAGAAAACGCATTGACTAAAAGCAATTCCTGCACTTTTAAGCAATTGCTAGACGCAAAAGCAATTACTTTAGTTGTTATTCATTGGCTTTCAAGAAATTACTTCGATTTTATAATAAAAAGCAATTGCTACATTTTTATTCATTGGGCTCATTGTCGCCACCTGGTTCTTTGTGTCGTACAAAAACAACGTGCCTTCGTGCAGTGAAAAATTAATTTAAAAAAAATATAGTAGGCAGCCAGCAAGGGGATCAACTATCCCAGTAAGGGGAACAAGTTACCCTGCTACAATAAGCATGTACAAAAATATTCTTGCTTGGTAAATAAGAAATATGTTAAGACCGAAACAGCCATTTATAAAACGTAAAAGGGGATCTAGTCTCTCTGCTCTCCCCCACATGTGCGAGTAGAAAAAATTATGTTCCTAATCGTATATCTTTAATGCCCGCCATATAAAAACATCTGGATTTTATTCGTATAATAAAAACTTTTACACTAAACCCAACTACAAACAAACACAATTAAAACTAAAATTTAATTTTAAAGGAAAATGATCCCGCCATCGCCGTCGAGAAAGTTTTCCAAAAAGATTTTTGCGTAATTAACTGGGAATTATCAATTTGCTTAATTAGTTTAGTTATCTATTCAATATTTTAGAAATTAAATGAATTTAAAGTTATTAAAACTTTTGCTCATTAGAATGCTATCCAGCAGCTTAGAAAGTTTTTATCGCAAACAATTTTCTTATGAAAATTAGTACTATTAAATAGCATCATTTTGACTTAAGACTCTAGTGTTTCACTCTCATCTTGCATTTTCTCGTCTCGGGAGTAATTTCTGCGAGAGTCTCGCGAAACGAGACAAAAATATGCGAGAACGAGAAATCTCACGAAATCTTAAGATTTTGTTTCGGATTTGCGATAAACTTTAAAAATAATTCAGTTAGTATCACTCGGTAAAAAAGTGATCTTTATTACCGATATTGCAAGGTGACCAGAGAAAAATCGGGACTAGTTGCCAAAAAATAATAGAAACAAGGACCAAAAGAAAAAATTTATCTTTTTTAACACGCTTTTATTAGCTGCACACCTGTATGTTTGTTTGTTTGTTTGTCCGTAACCGACTTCTTTGAACCCGATTTTGACCCACTTTAAACGGTCAGATTTGATTTAAATTTTGTAGACTTATTAAGAACCCCTGACAATACAATAATTTGATACAAACCCGATTTTGACCCACTTTAAACGGTCAGATTTAATTTCAATTTTGTAGACTTATCAAGAACCGCTGACAATACAATAATTTGATACAAACCCGAACAAACCCGATTTTGACCCACTTTAAACGGTCAGATTTGATTTAAATTTTGTAGACTTATTAAGAACCCCTGACAATACAATAATTTGATACAAACCCGAACAAACCCGATTTTGACCCAGTTTAAACGGTCAGATTAAATTTAAATTTTGTACACTTATTAAGAACCACTGACAATACAATAATTTGATACAAACCCGAACAAACCCGATTTTGACCCACTTTAAACGGTCAGATTTGATTTAAATTTTGTAGACTTATTAAGAACCCCTGACAATACAATAATTTGATACAAACCCGAACAAACCCGATTTTGACCCAGTTTAAACGGTCAGATTAAATTTAAATTTTGTACACTTATTAAAAACCGCTGACAATACAATAATCTACATGCAAAAAATTCTCCTGTCAAATTTTGACATCTGTCAGGTATAAAACGAAGAAGCGATTTTGAAAAAACAAATTATGGGGTCGTATATTATTCGATGCGGAGACTTCGGGAAAAATAAGCAAAAAATTCTCCTGTCAAAATTTGACAGCTGTCAATATGTCAAATCGTTTAAAAAAATGATATTAATGAAAAAAACTAGATGGTCGTATGACGGTGGAAAAATGAAAAAATACACAAAAAATTCTCTTGTCAAAATTTGACACCTGTCAATGTATGAATTATTACAATAACCGATAGTAATAAAACAAACGTGGGGTCGTATAGATATTGTCGCTAAGAATAGAGAAAAATTAAAAAAAAAATTCTACCCGTCAAATAAAAAAATTCTTATGTCGCTCATAATTTTCCATATCCTTGAAATAACCTAAAATAATATTTTTACAATTTTTTTAATCTTTATTATTGTTACTCTACAGCATTACCTATACGTATAAATTCTTTCAAAAAATGCAAAAAGATTTATAAATTAATTTATACTTACAAAGTTAAAGAACTTGTGGATAAAAAGACTGGGAGAACAGCTAGCTGCTTTAAGACCGCGGCTTTAGTCAACAAACCAGATTCAGATGAATCGTACGTACGGTTTCCGGTATTTTACCAGGACTAAGTACTTTTACGTTTTACACAGAATTTTAAATGCAATAGAAAAAATAAACAATAAAAAGTATGGTAATGAACCACTTCGGAACATTTATTTTATTTACAATTATTGTATTGTACAGTGGAATTAAACTGTACCATCGGCGTATTTGGCAACATCGCAAATTACTGATTATTGACGTCACGTATAAGTGTGGTGTCACACATAGCGTTTTTAACGCTGCGGCAAGAAGGGATGCGTTTTGACCGGATGAACTCTACTTGTCACACGATGCGTTTTAACGGGATGTTTCGCCAGTCGAATTTTGGTACCCAGTGCTAGTATCATGGCGAATTCATTGAAGCTTGTGTGTGCTCTAGAAGCGGAGGGTTTATTAAGAAAGGAGGTGGATCGTCAATATTGGATTCACCCTTTCAATTGGGAACGAGAGTCCAGTAAAAGGTTTGCAAACTTCGAATGTACGACAGGAAGCTCCATCCAATTCTTATTCACAATTTCTCCAATTTCCACCCAGGCTTCCCCTACAGTTTTTATCTGAGTATTCTTTCAACTTTTTCACCCTTAATGCTTGTTTACCGTGGACACACTCAATGAATAGACGTCAAACATGATGAAATTAATGAAAAAACAAACAACAAACCACGAACTCAAAAATATTCGAAGAACCGCAGCGTTCGAACCGTCAGGTGTGACTACAAACATACAACTGCACGTGTTTTCGTTCTATTGCAGTCGTCCGGTCGTGCGGTGCCACCGCAGCATGATGCGGTTACATCCGGTTTGGGTGCGGTACAACGGTGTTTGTGACAGCTCTCATTTAAAACCATGGGTTTACACCATCCCGGCAAACCGAAGCGTTCTTTCCGCAGCGGTGAAAACGCTATGTGTGACACCACACTAAGGAAGCGTTTAAAAAGAGGACTTTTATTTGAATATATCTGGCAATACTTTGATTCTTATGAAAAAGGATAATAGGGGACATAATATGAACTTATAATGACTAAAATTAAATTAAAAAAAAATGTGCAAGGACCCTATTATCGACAATTTTAACTTTAAGAAAATACGAATACGAAATGTTGATAAAAACACGAAATGGCGAATGCGTGACTAGTATTTGCTCTTAAATTGGTGGACAATTAGGTAAAAATATAAGTTCTCACCTGCGTTTATTAAATGTTTCGTTCTGAGGAGTGTTTAACGTACCTGAAACAAAAAATATTATAAGTTAAAGAACAGTGCTTGATCTGATAGTCATCATATCATTTAATTTAGTATCTGACCGATACCAAAGTAAAATTATTAATCTAAGAACTTGCCGCATCACTGGTTATTTATGGCACCCTGTTGAAGTCTGCAGGGCCGGCGCTAGCAGGTTCGCCGCCCCGGGCAAAGAGTAAAATGCCGCCCATTTGTAATAAAAATTCCCACACTTATTAGTAAAATAAAACGTGAGCAAAAAAATTCTATCAATAATGTTAAAGTTTTGATTAGCCAAAAAAACTAATTTATTAATTTACCATGTTTTTGGCACAACTAAAATTAAGGTTGCCCGGTTGAACAGGAAAAAAAGAAAAGAGTAATTTTTAGTGTATAATTATTATAAAATAGGTACAGATATTTTAAAAATACTAAAACAAAATATAGAACCACTAAATATTAATTACTTTACTTAATTACATATTAAAAATACATTTAAACCGAGAGTTAAACTTAAAAGTGTTTTCTTCTCACTTTTAATTCTAAAATTTTTTTTATAATTTATTTTTTATTAATTTTTTCAGCCCGTTCATGTTCAATGGCTAAGTGATTCACTTTTTCGCTAGCACGTGGAGGTGAACGACCTTTTTTATCAATCTTTTATTTCATGTTTCTTCTTTACTTCAGTTTTAAACCCATAGAAGCTCCATTAAGGTTCTAAATTTCAATTTTTCTTTTGCTAACACCATCAGCATAAATTTAAAAACTTTCTGTCTCCTGAAGATGAACGTTTCAACGTTCGAAACATGTAGAGATCCTTAATACTTGGAATCCTTTCCATTAAACTTTGTGGAGGAAGACTTTGTGTTTTTCTTTCCTTTTCACAATTATTTTAATGTTTTTGACAAGCAGCTGTTTCTATTTAATAAAGAAATTGAAATGAAGACATTTAAGCATGTAATCTCATCAAATTTGTCTTCTAAATGGGAGCTATAATTAGTTTTTAGCAAACTATTTTAAATAAAATACCTTGAACATTACACCGACTGTCAAATCATGTAGATATTTTGCTTAATTCGTTAAAAATCATAGCACAGGCCTATTAACATTACTTACCTTGCTATTTCAAATGTTATCAGTTCATTAATGTTTTGCGCTGATGTAAGACAACGCCGCGCTTTCAGTAAACCCACTATACAGTAGACCGGCACCGTTTATTAATAATTATGTTTGACGTAACATGAGAGCACAATAATACATTTTATAGTGCCGCCGTTGCTGTTTCCAGTAATAGGGGAGTCACAGAGTTTTATAATATATATTATAATTGATAATTTACTCTCTCTAAACACGAGAAACCTTGCAAATAAAGTGCTTCCGAAGTTATTAAGATTAAAATTGTATTCAGTTCAAATTGTAGCCCGAATTATTACAAATATAATTAATCGTAGGATTCATTGGACACGTTTAATCAAAAACTTTGATGCGGAGTTAATTAATGATTTCAAAATTTAATAAATTTTGTGTAGGTGTAAACCGACACTTCTGTCTTAAATTTTAATGGAGTCGCCTCTATATTTTATTGATTGTTTAAAATCAGATTTATGTGAATTTAATTTAATTTCTCGGAACAAGACTTTATATACAGTAAGCGCAAACCAGAAGTTAGAGGGTAAAGAAATGAATACAAAATGAACTACCGTGCGAGCAAAAATTATTTGCATCAAAGAGGGCTTGGATTAATAAACGTGGGGTTTGGTTTAGATCACAATGATATGGGGACGATATATCTAACGAAATCTAGGTTAAAATTTTGTCAAATTCATATTATGATATGATATATGCCAAACTAACGAGTAATAAAATAAGTAGACAAATACAAATTTATTTTTGTTGTTTACAAAATTAACAAAGTGATAATATATCTACAGAAAGAAAAAGAAAAATAATTACATAAATTGCTGAAATTGGCCACCGCCATGCTCCAAGCATAAATTCATAAGTCCTTTCATATTTTCGAAAGTGTTGATCAGCATCTCTAGAGAAATGTTACCACATTCTTGGATAATACTTTCTTGTAATTGTTCTAAATTTGCAACTGGTTGTTTTAAAAATAGTGTTCTTTAAATGAGGAAAAACGAAGTAATAAATAATCGTGAAACAAGGTGATCTAGGTGGGAATTCAATGTCTGATCGAAAACTGATCAATCTGTCGTCGAAAAAGTTGCGTAAGTAGTTAATAGTTTCGGCAGCTGTATGGGCGGTTACACCGTCCTGTTGAAAATATCCAAAATGTAGTTCGTCGTCACGTTCGTCCAAATGGATTCAAAATAATGTCTCTATACTGCTGTGCTGTTACTGAGTCATGGAAAAAAATAGGACCAACAATTCTTCTTCGGGAAATAGCTAACCAGACACCAATTTTTTGAGGGTGCAATGTGGAAATGGGGATTTTCACTACTTCACATGCGTATATTCTGAGAATTCACATAACCGGAGAGGTGGAACCAGGCTTCATCAGAAAAAAATGCCAGGTCAAATAAATCATTTCTTTCCAATACATTTTGGGTAAACCATTGAGAGTAATTCCTGCGTCTCTCAAAATCTGCGGCTTGTATTTCTTGGAATACTTGCACTTTATACGGAAATAAATTTAGCTGCTTCTTAAAAATAGTCCTGCATATTTCATAAGATCTTCCCACTTCTTGGGACAGGCGTCTTATACAATTTGTTGGCGTATATTGCATTATTTCACGAACGTTTGCAAGAAGTTTTTCTGTTCTTATAGATGGTATTCCTGCTCCATTGTTGTGTTGTATAGAACCTGTTTCCATAAACACAGCCACGGTTCTTTTCAGGTAATGATAAAAATCCCCAGCGATAAAAGCAACGTTAGGAAAATGTTCGTGAAAAACGTCCATGCACAAACCCGGATTGTATTGCCACTCACCATTTACTCTAACCCCGTTTCGAAAATACGCTTCAACCATGAATGTTTTGTGCTGTTCCGTAAAGCCAATTGTGTGAATTGTTCATGAAATTGGAAAAATTAGCGATGAATCAAATTACTTGTAACGACTGTCAAAGATGTCGGAATAACTGATTGATTGTTAATTCAGGTAGTTACTGACACCCAACAGGTACTAAGCTCTACGGCTAATCATTACGTCCTTAAATGCAAGGACCTCTTTGATGCAAATAATTTTTGCTCGCACGGTATAACTGTTGCATTTTTAAAGCAATAATTAATTAGTTAATTACATGAAATGGAAAATACGTGAAATAATTCGAGCGTAATTAAATGCACAGCATAACCAAAACTAAGTTCCAAATATAACTGGATATTGTCCGATTGTTATTTTTGTAGAACTAATTTCGCCAACACATTATAATCCCCTCTGCAACAGAGGGATCAAATCGCCATGCGTTGGTCATGTCATTTGTTGTCCTTATTGCGGGCATCTAAACATACAGGGTGTTCATTTGAAAACTTCCCACCTCGATTTTCCTGCTTTAAATTGAAAATGTGGAAAGTCGCTCGGACCCGTCGATTTTTATTTCGAGGGGGACATCTTTTGCGTATATTGTCAATCTTGTTACTTCAAGCCCCTAGGAGGGAGGGGGGGGGGGGGGGGGGGGGTAAGATCTAAATCTTAAATGGATACCCCTATTTTATATAATTTTTTTGGATTCTGCATAAAATTCTGAACATTTTTTAATAAAAGCATTATTAGTCTATACCTAACAGTTTCCGAGATATTTACTCTTGAAAAATGACATTTTTGAACTTTGACAGCGTCTAGCTTTCTTACTGTACGTCTTAGAGCAAAACGGCTTACATGTCCCCATCTTCGATTTTTATTATCTTTCCAATTGTGTGAACTTTCGGTTAAACCGGATGTAAAAAATATAGTACTTCCGGTTTGACCGGAAGTTGACACTATTGGAAAGATAATAAAAATCGTTTTGCTCTAAGACGTACAGTTAGAAAGTTAGACGCTGTCAAAGTTAAAAAATGTAATTTTTCAAGAGTCAATATCTCGGAAACTGTTAAGTATAGACTAATGATGCTTTTTTTAAAAAATGTTCAGAATTTTATGCAGAATTCAAAAAAATTATATAAAATAGGGGTATTCATGTAAGATTTAGATTTTACCCCCCTCCCTTCTAGGGGCTTGAAGTAACAAGATTGACAATATACGCAAAAGATGTCCCCCTCGAAATAAAAATCGACGGGTCCGAGCGATTTTCCACATTTTCATTTTAAAGCAGGAAAATCGAGGTGGGAAGTTTTCAAATGAACACCCTGTATGATTTACTCTCTCATACCCACATAAAATGCCACTGTAAATTGAAGCTTGCCAGTACGGTATAAAAAAATTAGAGTATTATTAAAAAAAAGTGAGTAGATACACTAAGGAAAACGATCTAATACAACAGGTTTGCTAAGACATAGTTTGTATTGATGGTTAATTTTTTATTAACCCATATTAAATAAATTGCTAGTGTATCAAACCCGCTTTAGTATTATATCAATTCCAGATTTGCTAGAACAGTGTTTTTATTGGTAGTAATCAGTTTCATTAGCAGTACCTACAGTCTTGTTGAATAATAAACTACTTTTCATACAGTAATTTTGTTAAGAAATAAATTCTATCTTCTTAATGCGACGCATAATGTTCTCAGGAAAGCGCTGTCTCGGCAATTAAGAAAGCAGAAAAGCGTCCCCAAAAACGAAATGTATCCGTTAGAACCTATTATCAACAAAACGTTGGTGGGGGTTCGTAGCGATCGGCTATCGCCGCGCGCCCTGGTATAGGTTTTAACTTATTTGTTGAGCAGGTCACATCGTTGTTCGGAGTCTTCTAGCTGTCCTGTCTGAATTTAAATTTTATTGATCGTACCAATACCTGTTTCAGTTAATTTATTTATACTTTGTATTTAAGTTTTTTTAAACTTTGCGTGTCAGATAAAGCAATAGAATATTCTTATTTCGGACAACCAATAATAATTAGTATTGGACTTTATAATCTATGGACGAATTTTACCATCTCAGTAAACCATGTTGCATAATAAATAATCGTATGTAATGTTAAACGAGACAAGAACAATATCACAATAGAAGCTATTTAAATTTTGAGAACTACAGTACTGATTCTTAGTGGTACGTATATGCTTTATTAACCGTAGCAAGCACTAATACAGTATATAAAACCAGATTACACCCCTAATACAACTTAATAATTACTGTGAGTATTCAGAGCAATAATGGCTATAAACCATTCTATGGTAGCATTAACTCCTATTTCCTATTGGCTAAATGACCGTGATATTATCACTACACAACGGTCTAGCAATTTTCGTTGTCTTACATTAGGAAAGCAGGTTGCTATTACCAGGGCCGATCCTAGGGTGTCGGCCGCCCGCGTGCAAATACCTATTATGCCGCCCCTCTAAAGAATTTTTCCTATTTTGAGTAATACTTAACGTTGACGTTGTAAACTCATCTACATGTACATAAGAGTAAAAAGTTAAACATTAATAAAAATGCAAACTACAAATAAAATTATACGGGAAAGACTTTATTTTTGGGCCAGCTAATATGTTATATTAGCGACACCTTTTTTTCTTTTTACTTTAACAAAATAATAAACCAACAAAAATATTACTTTTGAAACAAAAATAGACATTTTATAATTAGAAATGTAAAACAACAGTATTTACCAGAAAATATAAAATAACAAAAAGTACTAAAGCATAAATCTCGCGAAACGAAAAGTATATAAATCAGTCCTTCCTCGAAGACTACCTAATAATTAACTATAAAATATTTTTTCTGGCTTTCTGAGAATTTGTCAATAATTGCGGTGAGATCAATTTTTTCAGAGATTTCGGATTCAATAGAGATGATGGCCAAATCTGAAAGTCTTTCTTGTGTAATATTATTTCTCAAGTAATTTTTAATAAATTTTTAATTTACTGAAACTTCTTTTACCTGAAGCCACAGAAACAGGTAAGGTTAAAAAAATCCTTATTGCTAGAGCAAAATTTGGAAAACAGGGAATGAGATCATTTTTGACTAAAATTTCTAATATCTTAATTGGCTGTTTTTTACCTCGAGAAATATCTTTAAATGAAGTTATTTCATTAAAGAGTTGTATACCGTCTATAGGTCTATATATCTTTCACAATAGTTCCTTCCTCCTGTACCTCTAACTTAATATCTAGGTCCATGCAGGCTTTCATGAGGTCATCATTAGAAATGGTGTGAAACTCATACGGAAAGCAGAATATTGAATAGCACTCAGATAATAAGGTAAATCTTTCATTTATCGAAGAGATCGCGTTATCAAGAACTGCAAAATAGAAAGCAATCTTGAATTGTAGGAAGGGATTTAAAACTGGTTCATTACTGCCCTCGTAATCAAATAAACGAACTTTTTTTCTGAGCCTCGAGATGGGAAATTCGTGATCAATACCTAAATCTCTAGCAAGTGTTGTTGCTGAATCGACAAATATTCTAAAATTATCGTCAGATCTTTGGGAAACTAAATATTTTTTAAGAAGCCTTTAATACATTTAATAAACATCAATTTAGGATTTTGAACCATTTTACCCAATACATCAATTCTTGATAATAAATGATGCCAAATTAAAATTGAACACAAAAACTTAAATGTTTCAAGACTTTTAATTATTGATTTAGCACCCATTTTTGTTTTCGTGTCTCTGGTGGTATCTTCCATTAAGGCCTTTAATGCAGTAATAATGTTTTTTAGCTCTAATTTTAGAGGTCTAATAGCATTGATACGACTTTCCCATCTTGTTTCACTTAACGGTTTTAAAGTAACAGTTTTCGCGTGTTTTTTGAGTAAATCCCATCGATATGGGGACGCAGAAAAGTAATTATATACCTTTTGTACCACATCAAAAAAACTAGAAATTTTACCACTGGCGCTGGCTGGTTTGACTGAAAATCTTTAATAAATAAATCCATTTAAAATAATTCACAAAAATATTGTTTTCTTCTTCGACGTTAATTTAAAGTTCTCTTTTATAGTTTGATAAATGTCACTTTAGTTTTATTTCGAGAAATTCGTAAAAAGTTTTGCTTAATTGACAGAACTATCTGCGGCCTACGGCCGCCCTTTGTTTTGGCCGCCCGCGTGCGGTGCACGCGCTGCACACCTGCTAGGATCGGCCCTGGCTATTACATATAGTATTAAACAATTGTATAAAGAGTATGTGAATTTTTATAAGGAATAGAAGGTTTTTGTGTATTGTAAAAAAATAGAGACACTAATCAGTTTTTACTTTAATTTAAAAAACAGTAAAATAAAAATAAAAAATGTGCTCGATTCTGCACTCTTTAACAACATTTTAACACTTTTGTTATTTATGAATTATGATGGAGCAATACTTTTGCATTTTACCGATAATAGGCGGCATGTTTTTCATCCTGTCAAGCAGCGAAGTATTCAAAAGCCTGCGAAAAATCGCTCTTGTCAAGATTTAATGAATGCTCACGCTACATACGAGCTTGTGTAGTCGGTTTTACGTGCGAGAGCTGCATTGGAAGATTATTGTCATTATTTAAATAATATAGTCATCTGTTAGTGTTTTTTTATAATAATAAATAATATAATAAAATAAAAAACCAACTTCCGACATATACACTATACAATGTGAGTAAAGTGAGTAAAGTCCGCATCATATGGGATTTTTTTATTAATAACTTTATTCGAAATTTGACTTAATTGAGATTTGGCATCAAGTTCTGCTTCGTTCGAGATGAAAATTAAGCAAAAAAATTATAGTCACGTGATTCGCATTATCTGTCAAATTTGAAATATTGCCAAAAAATAATTTAAAAGTGAAAAAACGTTATTAAAAAAAGTTTTTTTAAATGCATATTCTAGCCCATATGCAAAATTTTAGCTGCATAAGATAATTTTGATTTTTTACCCATATATTTTGTAAATTGCACCACTTTTGCAAAATAAGACTCAACGCAACCTACATAAAACTACTTAGTTTTGACAATGCTTTACTTCAGCTACATTTTCTTTAAAGTGGCGCCATATTAAATGTGTGTTTTTCTACGAAATCAAAATTGGGCTATTAAAATTTGGTCGCATGTGATGCAAAGTTTATTTGTTTTTGACCCTGTATAAGGTAACTTCCTAAAATAAGCATTTTTGAAAACGTAGTTTGTGTCTGAAAGTAATACACCTTAATATTAAAACAAAAAAGAACACAATGTCATCAGTAAAGTGTTCATTAGGTGGAAAATAAATTTTAGTGGTGGGTAAAAAATCAAAACTATCTTATGCAGCTGAAATTTTGCATATGGGCTAGAAACTGCATTAAAAAAAAATTTTCTAATAACTTTTTTCGATATTTTCAGTTATAACCCCATTTTTAAATTATTTTTTGGAAAAAATTAAAATTAGACAGATAATGTGAATCACGTGACTACTATTTTTTTGCTTAATTTTCATCTCCATCGAAACAGAACTTGATGCCAAAATTTTAAATAAAGCTATAAATAAAAAAAAAACTCCATAATATGATGCGGACTTTACTGGTCACATTGTTTGAAAAAATTCAATTTAAAATTACCTAGAACATAAACACTTAAAATGAAAATAATTTGGAAATACCAATATATCATAAAGAAAAATATAAAACTTCTTTTAAATATAATAGTTCAATAATATACAGTGTGTCTACTTAAGTTGGAACCATATGGAAAACTTTTTTATTATTGGGTTTATAGAAAAAAGTTATTCTTTGAAAAAAGTTCTGCATGGTCTAAAACTTAAAATGTAACCTTCAGTTATCAAAATTTCCCAGCCCTATACGATTTATATCAGAAATTACGAATTTTGCTCAAGAGTAAAGTACCTTTATTTTTGACAATACAGAAGAATGTTATGAAGAAAAGTTATTTTGAATTAAAAGTTATATTCAAATATGCAATTACAGTTATTTAGCATGAAAATTTAAGTTTTGTAATTATTTACGTTTTACATTATAAATTATTTGTATTTATCTCTATCATCCGTTAAAAAATTATAACCTTTCCTAAAATAAATAATTATTATGCATTTATAACGTATTTAAATTGCAATGTTCTTCAAAAACACTATGGAAAGGTTATAATTTTTTTACCAGATAAGAGAGATAAATACAAATAATTTATAAATGTAAAACGTAAATAATCACAAAACCTAAATTTTCATGCTAAATAACTGTAATTTCATAATTAAATATAACTTTTAATTTAAAATAACTTTTCTTCATAACATTCTTCTGTATTGTCAAAAATAAAGGTACTTTACTTTTGGGCAAAGTTCGTAATTTCTGATATACCTCGTATATGACTGGGAAATTTTGATAACTAAATGTTACATTTTGAGTTTTAGACCATGCAGAACTTTTTATGAAGATTAACATTTGTCCATAAAACCAATAATAAAAAAGTTTTCCATATGGTTCCAAGTTAAGTAGACACACTGTATATAACAATATAAAATTTGATGTAAAAAACTATTTTATTCGGCTTTTAATAGTGGTTTTAAAAAAATATCTTAGGGTCGCACTGATAGACTGATTAATAATTGTTACTTAAAACCCTATCTTTTTCTGCCTACTAGTATGTTACTGTTAAAAATAGTTATTTTTAGTTGTTATATTCTAGCACAAATAAATATCTTTATTAATATTGTTATGAAATTCAGTTGCAATTATTTTGAGAGCAATTTCAAAACAACTTATACCTATAATAATAGTACAAAAATGCGACATATTTTACTTGAAAATAACTTGTTATGACAACTAATTACTTTTCCTGTGCACCGTCAGGTACAGAAATTTGTGCTTGCTCGTTAACATTTCACGACAAAGCTATTTTGCTAATTTAAAATTCTCAATGTTTCTTGAATACCTTTTCTAAGTTGTGTATTTTAACTTAAAAGCAATATTTTTAGCAAAGCGACCAAGGAACAGTTTTCTTTTATTTCGTAAGATCCGGCCTTGGACGCGTATCGCTATATGATGGCTCAGTAAGGCTGACCGACAGAAAGGAAAGTGATGCACTATACTCGTGAGCCCTAAATTTTTATCAGTGACCCATCTACTAGGTAGACTCAACTTTTTCTAAAAACAAAGCATTTCAACAGTTGATATCCACATGTGACATTAACAACTGGTACTGGTTACAGTACTACAAGTTCCCAGTACAGTAGTGGGCCGCAGCAAGTTTACGAGTCCTCTTCTAAAACATTTTTATGGCTCAAAACTTAAACGGATTGCGCGCATTCTAGTGGGTGCCAGCGTTGATCTGTTTTCTAGTCTGCAAAATGGCAGATGTTTTCGGTGAAAACGCAAATAGCGTTCCCTTTACTGGATTGTGATGCACTTCGTGGTTTATTTAGTTGTCTACCTTTCGATTATTACCAAAGTGATTGCTTTTTATAATATAGTTAATTCCGCTAGGATGGCGCTATGGTGTATTGATGCCCGCTTAGATTTTGCAAAGAGGCTTTTAGTACATTTTACCACGGTATAATAGATCGATATATTTACTCTGATTTTACCGCCGTTCTTGGAATTGCTTGGGTTTTGGCTGCCCGTAGAGTCCTAACAAGTACGAAACGGCCGTCGTGGTCTGCCCGCCCCAGGGTGTCCATTAAACTTGGATCTCTGTGTATTACAATAAAAAAATAGTTACACACTTGTCCGATATGCCACAATATTCTCTTTTAATAATAAATTTATAAAAATCTAGTATTTTCGCATCATCTTCCAACGTTTGGTTAACGGCGGGGTTGAACGGAAATAACTTATTTTCTTTTAAGATCTTCTGAATATGACTTTTTTATAAATTCAGTTCTTTAAAACTTTGTATTCTGCTAGGACAACAAAATGTTGTCCTATTCATGTTTTTAATATTTTTTATAATTTAAAAGAGAATATTGTGGCCTATCGGACAAGTCTGTAATTGTTTTTTATATTGTAATACACAATGATCCAAGCACAATGGATACCCTTGGGCGGGTAGACCACGACGACCGTTTCGTCCTTGAAGCCAGACATTTGTCCGATATGCCACTATATTCACTTTTTCATTATTTTCGCGGACACTATATTATCTCTAAACATTTTTATGGCTCAAAACTCAAACGGATTGCGCGCATTCTAGTGGGTGCCGGCGTTGATCTGTTTTCTGGTCTGCAACATGGCAGATGTTGGTGAAAACGCAAATAGCGTTCCCTATACTGGATTGTGGATGCACTTCGTGGTTTATTTAGTTGTCTACCTTTCGATATTACCAGTGTGACTGCCTTTAATATTGGAGTTAATTTCGCTGGGATGGCGCTACGGTGTATTGATGGCCGCTTTGATTTTGCAAAGAGTCTTTTAATACATTTTACCGCCGTTGTGGAATTGCTTGGGTTATGGCTGCCCGTAGAGTCCTAACAAGTACGAAACGGCCGTCGTGGTCTGCCCGCCCCAGGGTATCCATTAAACTTGGATCTCTGTGTATTACAATAAAAAAAATAGTTACACACTTGTCCGATATGCCACAATATTCTCTTTTAATAATTAATTTATAAAAATGGATATTTTCACTTAATATTTAGTTTTCCATCCGGCGTAAATAAAAATCTAGTATTTTCGCATCATCTTCCAACGTTTGGTTAACGGCGGGGTTGAACGGAAATAACTTATTTTCTTTTAAGATCTTCTGAATATGACTTTTTTATAAATTCAGTTCTTTGAAACTTGTTTATAGTGTTGCAGATATTTATTTCACATATTGGAATTTCTATAAATTTCCCGTTAAATTTTTTCATTATGTAACGATATGATACTTTGCCATCCCCATAACCCTGGATTACAAAAACTCTTATCTACTAAACTTAGGAAAATGTTATCTACTAAACTCATATTTTGCCAAGAAGAATTGCTTCATTTTATAGACATAGACAGACATAGACATATTTATTGGACCACATTTTTGTAAATTACAAATTGTAGCAAGTCATAATACTAGCTATACCCTACGCGCGTTGCAACGTTACTTGAAGGTAGATGTGGCGCCATCTGTCAAAGATTGGTCGTACCAACTCAGAAACCTTTGTGCGTTGCCCCGGTAAGTCGGTCATAATAATAAGGCGGGTTCACCATCGCGTCAACAAACATTTTATTTTATTATTTATTAGTACCCGGCATGCGTTGCGCCACTTTTTTTTATGCCGATACCTTCCTCGGCCTGCACACAACAACTCACCAAATTTTCATCGTAATCGGCTAAATGGTATAGGAACGCATGCGTTACATACAGACAGACAAACATTCATTTTTATATATATAGATAAAGCATTCCTGGACGCATGTGTCTGTGCATGTATAAAGATATTATCAAACGTATGCAGAGAATAGGTCGGCATTTGTTGCCAAGAGAGAACATTTACAGTTCTAACCAATTAGGAATATTCTAGTTATTTTATATGTCGGAAATCAGAACTGACGTTAGTCACAATAAGAGTAGTAATTATTACTATAGGAATATCATGCTACGAAGCACCAAACCAGACGGTCCTCGAAAACCTATAAAGACTGCAGAGTTTTGTTTCATTTCGTCATTCTTACACCAATTTATTATTGCAAAGACGAATTTAATTTTAAACCATTCGACTACGGAGAGCCAATAATTGATATAAACTTCCTGCTGAACCATTAAGTCAAATGTCACCTTATCTCCGTTTACCTTTTACAAAATGATTTCCATTTGACCCACGAGTTTCAAATACCGGATCATTTTGGTTCGTAACAGTTGCCATCCTATTGAATAAATTTATTCAAGCGAACTTCTGCTAGTCAGCCCTTTTACTATGGGTAGTTTTGTTGCATGACTTAAAAGTTAAGTTGGGTTTATAATCAAAATGGACTAAAATTTATCATTGTAACTATTGAGACAATTGAGCAAGTTATTCATATTTTTTTTTATTTAGGGAGGAGTTTAAATCTGTTTAATATGAACAAACATTTTTGCTTGGCCAATAAATGGAACCGTATTATTTCTTAAAAATAAAAAAACAAATTAATTGACTCACATTCATTTCAAAAAATACATATTTAATTAGGATTTATTTAAAACAAGGCCCTTTCTTGACCAAGCCAAATAATTAGGATAATGGAAAATGTTACCAGACGTTTTATTTTTTATAAGTTTTAACATATTTTACACTTTTACAGTATTCAAGAAAAATAAAAACGATTAAGTGTATTAAAGTAACAGTTGATTCTAAATGTGGTAATTTGTGTATACATTTAATAACTTTATTTTGCAATTTTTGTAATGGTTTTAAGTTTATAAACAAGCAGATCCCCATGCAGAAGCTAAGTATTGTAATTTTAAATATATTAATGAAAAATATATATTTTTAAAGTATTTTAAAGGAATGAAATATCTAACTCTGTACAAAACAGATACCAAAGGAGATATCGAGTTGATAATAATATATTGGATATGGCATTTCCAATTTAAATTTTCGTCTAAAACTAATCCTAAAAATTTTGTCGTTTTTGAATATTGAATATTTTCATTATTAAATGTTAAGGGGTTAATGATGGAATTTATTTTATTTTTAGTTTTAAACATAAAAGAATATTTTGTAAAATGTAACGTTTAAGTTTATTTGATTGAAGCCAAGAAGTATTTTTAAATCATTATTAATATCGAAATACATTTCTGCAAGAGTTTCAGCAAAATAAATAATTGTTGTATCATCTGCAAATAGATTTGTATTGCCCTTTAAAATCAATTTGGCAACGGAATTAATGTAAATTAAGAATAATAACGGACCTAATAATGATCCTTGTGGAACTTCACATAATATTTCATTTAATATACTTTCTTTTCTCCTTTACCAATTTCTGTCATATTTTGTTATGAAAGATAGTGGCGCCTCGTGGTTGTTAATGAGGGCGCAGATCGTAAGCGTGGGCAAACACCGCAAAATTTCTTTGCGTGCCACGCCCAAGCCTATTTTGGCCTATCAAAAATTTTTCCTAAAATAAAAAATGGCATATTTTTAAGGTTTTTTTTTATTTAATAGAAATAATTACTTTTAAATATAAAATACAATTAATAGATTTCCTATTTTTAATACATTTAAAATCTATTGATGTAGCGCGCCCACGACTAAGTCATGTTTTTAAAGATTGTGCTTCCCCTATTACCGACCCTACGCAGACAGAAACTAGTGTGCCGATCTTGTGTTACATAAGCAGTAAGCACTACTTACACTGAAACAATAAGAGCTAAACAAACTCATTTACATAATTTAAGTAAAATACGTTTCATTCCCCATTTGCCAAATTGTTCTGTGGTTTAAGTTATATTTTATTATGAAAGATATAAGGTTTGATATTAAACCTTTTAAAAGTTTCTTCATGGTTATTACACTCCTATATTATTATACTACATAAAACTTTAACTGAACTAGCAATTTTATTTTTCAGTTCCTCTATCATATTCCATTTTTACTATAAAAAAGTTGGTGTTTTTTTATTGTCCATAAAACATATATTAGAAATATACTTTCATGTCGACTATTCAAATAGTTTATAGACACAACTTAAGGGCTTGATGTTATTTTCCAGTCTTGCCTTGAATTTATAATGTTGATCCTAAAAAGAACTAAAGCTATATTAAAATTTTTGATACCTTCCTATTGTACATGTGACTCAACTGGGTGAAGCACGTCGCCACAAGGAGACCTAAACCTACAAGTGATCCAAGCACCTAATGGGGACCCAAGTACCTACCTATATTTAGGTGTTTTTTTTTTAATTATTTCTTCATAAAGCAGTTCATTTTTGTGGTTATAATAATTTACATATGTCTATTTCTAAGTTGACTGATATTTTCATAATAATCTAAATTTTTATTGCCTTTTTTAAAATATAATCAATAAAAACATTACCTAATTTTTCATTTAATTGATTATATTTAAACATTTTGAAGAATATAAATAATGAAATGTTCTTACACATTTTGAATACTATTTAGATATTGGTGTTTGTTAGTGTTTCTGGTATTTGTGGAGTGTGTGTCGTAAACATTGTACTTTTGGATTTTACATATTTCAAACAAAGATTTTCTTGGTGTTTATTATTTACGTTTAATAGTGATCATCGATTATCAAATCTTTAAAGTACCTAGTTAAACCATTTACTTATCGTTATATACAGGATGTCTTATAATTAAGGGGTAAATACAGCAACAGGAGAAAGTAGACTTGAAAATATGTCATATATTCTTAAGAATGCACGGTTAATTTTCAATAAATATGTTTCGTTAAGAAAGATGTTTATTTAAATGTTTCTTGCCATCTAGCATTTAAACGCAATTATATTAAAAACTAATTGAAATATCGAGATTAGTGAAGTACAACTTTTTACGTGTAAAATACCCCTCTTTCATAATAATTAAAGCGTCCGAAATGTAAGAGACAAAAAATATATGCAAGAATTTATCAAACTCATATTGTGTAGCTAGCGTTCTTAGGTATCTTAAAACATTATGGAATCCTCCTTCTTGCCCTCAATAACTACACCCGATTTGATTCATATCCGCTTAATATTGTCAACTAAAACTGACAGTGGTCCGGTATATTTTGGATACTCGACCACTGTACGTTGTTGAGGTCGCGACCCACTGTATGCCAATCGGGGTCAAGTGCGTCGCAACCTCATCACTTATTTCGCTATATAAACTGGGCCAGCAACCGCCTAACGTACAATATATCAGACTTTAACAAGGTGTCATTAATGACAGTTGATACGGCGATGCTACAAGAGTCTGCAGGGCGAACCAAAATTTCTTATTTTCCTATTTCCATATTTTTTACATTTGGCAACGTTGCTAATATTAACAGAAGGCGATAACTAGAGGAACAAATTCCGTCGAAAAGGTATATTGGCAACCGGTTTGTTCGTTGTTACCCAGAGCATTTTTTAAAATTTTATTTTTATAAAATAATATTAGTGGAAAAAATTGAATTAAAAAAAATGCTCTGGGTAACAACGAACAAACCGGTTGCCAATATACCTTTTCGACGGAATTAAAAAATATGGAAATAGGAAAATAAGAAATTTTGGTTCGCCCTGCAGACTCTTGTGGCGATGCTTAGATTAATTTGACTTTAGATATACACTAATTAAGATTTACTATGTCACAGTTAACCCGTTGTCCAATGAATTTCTTAAATTTATTTAAACTGGTAGCATATATGTCAATTTTAGATGCATACTCATTAAACAAGTTACACATTTCATAAATTGCTGAGCTCTTGGACAAATTTGACCTGTTAAAATCTAAATAGGACACTTTATTAGAACTAGTATTGACTCGATTTATTGAAAACGGAAGCTCAGAATTATCAATCTTTCCCTTTAATGATTTATTTATTATTATGGCATAAATATGCGCGATCATCGAACAGGGTATGTTGGGATTATGCAAACGATAAAGAAAAAAATCGTAAAATTTTAGGTAAGATTACGCTTTTTCCGTGCTTCATAAAACCACTCAATTTATCATTCATTAGTTTAAATTACATTTTATATAGTCATCGTAAAGTGTCTGAAAATTTAGCCTTTCATTAGAACACATTAACTTTGTCGTAAAGGGAATAATTTTATGAATGGGGCTAATAATGAGTTTTACAAGAAATGTCTAATAAGGTAGATCTTAGAGTTTATGTGCACTAATAAAACTGGCTTTTTGTGTCACGAAAGTCGAGCAGTGAACAATTTCTATAATATATATATAAATTATGCATGCAAAGACCGAAAGGGTATTTACACGTTCAAAACATTTAGAAATTAAAAATGTGTGTTCTAATTCACTCTATTATTTTAAAAGAAAAAAAAAACAAATATAACACTTCAGGAGAATAATAAGACATTACATGATCATAACACCAGACGTTGTATGAATTATAATTATCAAACTATACCAGTAAAAAGTAATTTCGAAAAAAAATCGCTTTTATATGACGGAATAATAAAATATAACAATAGTCCAAAAAATATCAGAAAAATTAAAAAATTGGCAACTTTTAAAAAAAAATTTACGGGATATTTTCTAAATTAAATTATTTATACTATTTTTTTTAAATTGATTTTATTAATGAATTAAATTGGATTTTTTTATTGTTATTTTTTTTAATGGTTTTTATTTTATATATTATGTTGTCACTTTCCATGTAATGAACTGCAAAAGTTAGTTTCGAATAAAGACATTTTGAAAGCTAAATGAAATTAAATAATATAAATTGTAATTAATTTATTCCTTGTCCCAGTCCCCCTACTTTTACCAAGTAAGAAAAAAACGGAACACAGCCACAATTTTCAGAACGATATACCCCAGGTGGTATTCGACATAATCCATAAGTTTGCCTCATATCATGGACTTAAAGTTTGATTGTCAAGACTGGACACCGGCCACACAGTGTCATTAACTTCCCGAACGGAGGAACAAAAGGGCAGTATAAGGACCTGCCAAAACTAAAGCTGAATAACAGTCCGGTGAATAATTTTACCCCGAAGACCGACAAGGGTTACGGTACAAAATGATTAGTTATTTGGTATTTGAGGGCCGACTGGGAACCATTTTGTAAATAGATAAACATGAGGAAAATAAGAGTTCATGAAGCAGTTTATGTCGTCAGATTAAACCAGAAAACGAAATGTTTAATACCGTGCAGCAAAAATTATTTGCATCAAAGAGGGCCTTGCATCTAAGGACGTAATGCTTAGCCGTAGAGCTTAATACCTGTTGGGTGTCAGTAACTACCTGAACTAACAATCAATCAGTTATTCCGTCATCTTTCCAATTTATTGAACAATTCACACAATGGGCTTTACGGAACAGCACAAAACATTCATGGTTGAAGCGTATTTTTGAAACGGGGTTAGAGTAAGTGGTGAGTCGCAATACAATCCGGGTTTGTGCATGGACGATTTTCACGAACATTTTTTTAACGTTGCTTTTATTGCTGGGGATTGTTATCGTTGCCTGAAAAGAACCGTGGCTGTGTTTAGCGACACAGGTTCTATACAACACAAAAAAGGAGCAGGAAGACCATCTGTAAGAACAGAAGAACTTGTTACAAACGTTCGTAAAATAATGCAAAATACGCCAACAAATTGTATAAGACGCCTGTCCCAAGAAGTGGGAAGATCTTATGGAACATGCAGGACTATTCTTAAGAAGCAGCTGAATTTATTTCCCTATAAAGTACAAAAGTATTCTTACTTTGTTAATTTTGTAAACAACAAAAATTAATTTGTATTTGTCTACTTATTTTATTACTCATTACTTTGGCATATTATGTTATAATATGAATTTCACAAAATTTGAACCTAGATTTGGTTAGATATATCGTCCCCATATCATTGTGATCTAAACCAAGCCCTACGTTTTTTATACCAAGCCCTCTTTTATGCAAATAATTTTTGCTCGCACGGTAGAATTCAATATTTGGTGGGGTTTTTGGAGGCAAGCACAAAATAATTTGAATAGGTTTACCATACGGCAGTTACTCTACGACGTACGTTGACGAGCTAGAATACGTTTATTATAGTCACTTAGTAAAAAAATACTGAAACACTGAAAACAACTTGTTTGTACGTCTTCAAACAACCGTGTCATTATAAATTAAATAAATGACTCAAATTGCCCAATTGACAATTTGATTTGGGACATTGTAACAAACCTAAAAAGGTCAAAGAACTGAAATATTCAGGAACGAAAGTCAGCTTTTATCTTTGCCATTTTTCGATAAACAATGGGTAATTTTAAAGTTAAAAGGCGTGAAAATGGCCACTTGAATGGAAATTGTGTAATTTGAAAGTTTCCGTTCTTCTGAGATGATTTTAAAATATCGGTTGTGGCAAAACGGTTGCTGTTTCGTGGTTTTGTGTTTCTTGGATATGACTGGTATGATACACTTGCTTTAAAGAATTTGATTGGCAATTTCTGATAGAACAACTAACCAAATTAATAATCCATTACCTAAAAGGTTTTTTTATTATAAACGAATTTATCGTCAGCACATCCTAAATTATAACCTAATGAACATATATTTATTGTTTGCAGTCCAGTATTTAATATTTCTGTCATATACCGGGTGTCCCGCTAACGTTGGCCAGCGGCTGTATCGCGGAAACAATTGCTCATAAATTTTCGGGATTTTTTTTTTTATAGGTAAATCGACAAAAAGAAAACACTGGAAATTATTTTTAAAGTTGCCGATAGAGGCTGTAACTGACAAAATTCAATTTATTTTAAAAATAGCCCAATTGAGGTACTATTTTGATATCGGGAATGGAAGGCTTATCCATTCTGGGGGTAGCAAACTACCAAAGTCCTAAAAATTTTTTTCGTATCTCCAAAAAAAAGGGTAGGGGAAGCTGTTAAATAAGTTATTACTATAAAAGTACTGTATCTTTCACATGTTTTATGCAAATGTGGGCTCATTGGAAAGAGAATGTCATGCTTAATAAATATTTTGTTTTACAGAGAGAGTTTAATAGAATATGTATACAAATTTCAGTTTTTTTTTTCTTTCAAAAATTAATGGAATGGTATATTTTAGTATAATATTTTTAAAAAGCATAAAAATATCAATATTTCGGCGAAACAATTATAGTGAAGTGTTTTTTTTTAATTCTAAGAGAAGAATATTTAAGTACCTACATTATAAGTAGCTAGGTACCTATAAAGAACTTTGTTTTTGCAGAAAGAGTAATTTAAAGAAAAAAACACGAAAATCATTTAAGCGCCTAAAAAAATGCAGAAATTGTATAACACTGTTATAATACAGGGTTGCCCATAAGTCCGGAATAAAATTAATATATCCTTAACCTGTGACTTTTGAAGAAAACGCTCGGACACGTCAATTTAACTTTTATATATGCTCACATTTTGACGGTATTCGTTTGTTTTTTTATAGACATTTGTCAAAGATATGATGATATCGATATTTTTTTTAAATGGAAACATACAGATTGTGATAAATAATTTGAAAGCTAATAT
Organism: Polydrusus pterygomalis; assembly: GCA_963969555.1. Classification (NCBI taxonomy): domain Eukaryota; kingdom Metazoa; phylum Arthropoda; class Insecta; order Coleoptera; family Curculionidae; genus Polydrusus; species Polydrusus pterygomalis. The sequence goes on along the minus strand of OZ018378.1, from coordinate 21,390,412 downwards.
TATCTCGTACAGTATGCTCATAAATTTTGGCGCGATTCTGTCAAGCTATTTCAAAATGGCGACTGTTAAATTTTTTAAAATATCTCTATTTAAATAAGCGGAAATGATAAATCATTGATGTTTTTTTACCTTTCAAGGTAAGGTCATTTTACAAGTTCACAATGTCATGAAATGTCATAACGTAAAACAATGAAGATTTCTTACCTTAAAAGGTAAAAATACATCAATGATATACCGTGCGAGCAAAAATTATTTGCATCAAAGAGGTCTTGGATTAAAAAACGTAGGGCTTGGTTTAGATCACAATGATATGGGGACGATATATCTAACCAAATCTAGGTTAAAATTTTGTCAAATTCATATTATGACATGATATGCCAAATTAATGAGTAATAAAATAAGTAGACAAATACAAATTTATTTTTGTTGTTTACAAAATTAACAAAGTAAGCATATACAGAAAGAAAAAGAAAAATAATTACATAAATTGCTGAAATTGGCCATTGATCTTCCCACTTCTTGGGACAGGCGTCTTATACAATTTGTTGGCGTATTTTGAATTATTTCACGAATGTTTGCAACAAGTTCTTCTGTTCTTACAGATGATCTTCCTGCTCCTTTTTTGTGTTGTATAGAACCTGTTTCCCTAAACACAGCCACGGTTCTTTTCAGGCAATGATAAAAATCCCCAGCAATAAGAGCAACGTTAGGAAAATGTTTGTGAAAATCGTCCATGGACAAACCCGGATTGTATTGCCACTTACCATTTAAAGTTAAGGGCTAGTGCAAAGGGCCTGTCTTGGGCAGAAAAATGAAGAGAGCAAAAGAAAAATTAGATAGTTTTAACAGACTTTGTGAAAATCATTTAGGTATAAGTAGTGGAAAATCTTAAGTTTCATTAAACTTTATAGGAGACATGTAAAAGTAGTAAAATGGGAGGGAAAGAAAAAAAATTTGGTTTTCGTAAAAGTCAAAGAATCACTTAGTTTGATGATGATGATGAGTGTTTCGACACTCAAAACATGTCGAATTATTATGTGTTATTTTAGGTTCGCCTAGTTATTCTAAATAAACTTGTGGAGAAATACTTTGTGCTTTTCTTTTTTCTATACATTTAACTCCACTTTGAGTATGGACTACTTCTTCAAAAACAATTAAATGTTAACGAACTTCACTGGTGAAAACTGACTGTCTCCAGAGCCCTCTCGCACCGGCTGTCACTGATTATTATATAAAACTGTATTTTACTATTCGCTAGTACTAGGATGTAATATTTTAAAACAATTAAATTGCGCTGTTTGGACAATCCACAATCTAAAACTTAAGTGTAAATTATTGCCATTATACATTTAACAAAAGAGGTGAAAGCCCGTTCGACACATTGATTTGTGGCCCTGCAAAGGTCGAGGACCTGAAATATCCACTTCTGGAAGCGTTATCTTATCTTTCGTATTTCCAGATAAACAATCGGTAATTTCGAAGCTAAAAGGCGTGAAAATAGCCACTCGAATGAGATTTGGAAAGTTTCGTTAGATACTGTGGTAAAGATTTTAAAATATATAGTCTTTGGATAAGCTGTTGCTGTTTCAGTTTTCAGTATTTAGAACAATTGTCGCTAAAACATTATTTATTAATGTCGTTTTGCAATTACTGTACTATCTACAAAATAAAATGAGTATTTTATCTGATTCTTTTCGGCTCAATTGTTGTTGGTTACGGTGAGGAATATATTATATTCTTTGCTTTTGTGGGTGTTTAAAATTTATGGATTTAAGTAATATAATATAATATATTACATATTGCTGAAAAGAACATAATTTATATTATATATATAATAATAATAATAATAATAATAATAATAATAATAATAATAATAATAATAATAATAATAATAATAATAATAATAATAATAATAATAATAATAATATTAATAATAAAGGACTTTATTTAAAACTCTATAACCATTGTATTACAATGTATGATGGGAGAGGTTCAGTTCGTCATGTCTATATTACTGCAACACGACGTCTGTTCAACACTGTGTTCACTGATAGAGTTTATAGTCCGGTCAATCTAGACATTCGAAGATACATAAAGTTACAGTAAGCTGAAATTCAGTAAAATTGTTCAAAATATAATAACAAAAAAAATTTTTTAAGTTTCCCATCATTCCCATCAGTGTATGGAAAAAAATTTACTCGAGGTAAAAGGTAAAAAAAATTAGTTTTTTGCGATTTTCAGTAAAACTGTAAGTTTTATCATAAAAATATCCCAGACAAAAATTGTAGATTATAAAATTATCTGTAAAAAATGGCTTATAGCAAGACGTACATTTCAAATGTTAAAGCCCGCCCCTGTATATCTTATCATTCGTTAAATGAGAATTTTGAAATGCGCATGCCTATGTATAATGAACTTTATTTACATGCGTAAGGCCACAACCACCTTGAAAGAAGCCGTGAAACAGAAACATCGACAACACTGCTTGAGGATCCATGTGTCACGTGACTTTTTTGAGGTTAGCCATAGTTTAGTATCTAGTTTAGGCGCGAACTAGGTGTAGGTGTCGTATTAATTTGAATTTTTATCCGGATTTCGATTGATATCTAATAGGAAATTTAAATGACATGATTGCTAAGAACCTCTACAAAATACTGATAACAATTTTTGGTGCGGGTTTGCTCTAATAGCATTAATAAAGTAAAAATCCAACAGCCTGGCCGGCCTGGCGGTTTGTTTACGGGTCTTATAAATGGCGGCAGAATTTAATTCGTTTTAATTTAAAAGTTGTGTTTTTTGTATTCTAGTTAGCTCTTTGGGATAAACTTTATTGTTTTGTGGCTACAGTTAGTTAATTAAATATTGAAGTGTTTATTTAACTTGAAGGTATATTATGTGAATTAGTTTAAAAATATCACTAGTAGAGATAGTTCATAAGTAGGTAGGATACCTCTAGATACCTAGGTACTTAGGTAATCATTTTTTTTTCAGTTTGTTTATTGATCAACATGCCAAGCCCCTGCTGTATTCCTGGGTGTAACTCTAACAATAAAAGTGTTTTATTTACTCCCATCTGCATATTAGCTATTTCTTGCACAATCTACAGAATGGATAAGTAGGCAATTCCAGTTAACTGAACGGATATAATTTCATCGACCAATCACAGTTAGCATCAGCTTACCCAGGTAACTATTCGATTTTAAAATATTATGTCAATTATAGTGTAATAGTCAGATCGTAAATAAAATTATTGCAAGTTATAAAAATATGAGCGATTACTGGAAGCACCAGATCACGAATATTTGTTTACAAAGGTAAGCTTCAGTAAAGTACCTTTTATATTAATATTATATCATATCAAAAAAATCTCATCTTGCACGAAATCCTATAGAATACTTAAATAAGACTTCTTATAATATGCGCTAGACATTATTTTAATCAAGTGTCAAATCAGTCGCGTGATAGAGCTCGTGGCGGTCAAGAAAGGCTCCTTGGTTCGAACCTCATTGAGGGAAAATACTTTTTTTTATTTGATACCTACTTGCTTTGTAGTCATAAAATTTGATATTTTTAATTAAATTTTAGGTGGTATTGATTTTTGGTATTTCTGGCGGATGCCGTAAACAAGAATTAAAAAATTTAAAACTGGATCATATTCGAGACTTGGGAAATAAATTTCAAGTTAGATTAATCGACACCAAAACAAAAACAGATCGTTTATTTGTAATCCCTGGCCTGTTTTAAAAGGTTTCAAAAAAATACATGGAGCCAAACATGCATGGAGCAATTTTTTATAAATTACCAAAAGGGTAAATGTTCCAATCAAGTAGTTGGCATCAACAAAATTGGTAATCAGCCGAAAATAATTGCTGAATTTTTAAATTTACTCCCTCACCCAACTCAGAATTATATACAGGACACTGTTTCCGTCGCTCGGGGGCCACTCTCCTAGCAGATGCAGGTGGCAACACCTTCACCATCAAGAACTACGGTGGCTGGAAATCAACTCCAGTGATGGAAACTTACATCGAAAATTATTTAAGTAAAAAAAAGAAGATTGGTAATAATGGTAATACTATTGTAATATCAGTTCACAATACGCAAATAGAGAATATTACATCAACCTCTAAAGAAAATGTTGCTCCAAATATTTTAGCATCTACCTCGTATAATAGTGTTACAGAGAATAATGTTGCAAATTGCAATTTAAAAAAAGAAACTATTGCATATAACAACTGTACATTCAACAATTGCACATTTATTATAGAAAATAAATAGTAATCCTATAATATATAGGTACTTAGATCTAATAGGTTAATTATTGTTAAATAAATCTCGTTGTTTATTGTAAATTTTATTTTTATTTAAAGTGTAAAATTTCTTTAGTCGTAGAAAAAATACACTATACAACTCGAGTGGAATGTCCATATCCACTCTTGTTGTAAAAACTACTATTAAAAGCAGGTGAAGAGAGTGTAATATATTTTTATATTATATATATTTATGACTGTATAAATATTGTTAATCAGGTTTCAGTGGACATTGATATGAAGGTAAAGGATTTTTTAAAATGTAATGAATTGGCTTACAATGATTTAAAATGGATTTTACCCTTTGAAATGAATCTAAGAAGGTGGTCTTAGCTTGAAAACTTATTGCCTCGGTACCAATTATTCATACATTGTGAAAGTAACGAAGTTACCCAGATAGTAGGTGAGTTTCTTAAGACAAGCGTATATTTCTTAAACAAAGCCTTAAACTTACTAAATTTTGAGACTTCAGAAGTCGATAGTCAATCCTGTAATTTAAACGCAGAAGATAATAATTTGTCTAATAGAATATTACTTTTGATCGATCAAATAAATCTACTCGTAGTGAAACAAAAACAGCTTCTCGAAGCAATATTACTATTATTTAATAATTAGGTAACTTGTTCTTGTTATCCAATACTATTTATTACTTTTTTGTACATTTTTCAATATCAATAAAGTGGCAACAGAGCCAAAAAAACAGAAAAAATATCAGAAAGAATAAAAAACTCGCCCGTTGCTGCGCGTTATAATAATAGTTTGTGGATCCGCAACTCCCAGCTGATGCGGCGTTGCCCGATGTCACTTCATGGCTTCTTTTCAAGGTAGTTGTGGTAAGGCCATAATTTTGCCACTTTTGCGATTACTGTTTGCTGAACTAAACGTATATTATATATTTTTCTGTAGAGTGTTGGATTGATTCAGCGACACTACAATAGTCAAATTCTGGTTCAAATCCTCAAAACATCATACGTTCTTAGTTAAGTATATGTATAGGATAAATAAAGCCCTTTGCCATTCTAAAAAATAACACTTCTTTTATTTTGTGCCCCCGAATGTTTATGGTTCCAGTATAAAAGAAAAGATGTTTATCTTAAATAGCCTCGTAAACCACCAAATAAAAAACAAAACAAAACAAGATATCTCGTCTCCAAAATGGGGGCTAGATAATAAATAGATTGATACGTCAGATAGTCCCCATAATACAATATTCGAGCAATTTACCATTTCGCAAATCAGCTTTCGGACAAAGACATTAAATAGGCCGGTTTCCAGATGGATAAAATATTTCTAGCTATAGGACTTTTTTCAGATAAAACGCCCTTTATCTAAGGGGTCGAAGGATTAGAGATTGTTATTTACCCAAACTGAGTATTTTCAAATTCGTCTTTATTTGTCATCTTTCCAAATACTCTTTCTCCAAATTGTGGACATTTTGAACAGTTCAACAGGTGTCTTTCTATTTTACTTAGATTTGGAAAGTTTATATTTTTGATTTCCATGCAACTCTCTTTTTCCATTCTTGATTATCAAAACAAAATGAAAATACCTACCTACTAAAGATTTTATAAGTTACTTTGCTAAACTAAAACATAACCTTGATAACCTGTCAACGGGCTATTAATAGGGCTTGGCTGTGAATATCGATATATAAAAAATTATTTTACTCCAAAAAGTTTGGTTCAATAATTTCGTTTTGCTGCGCCACTGTCTAAAATCAGTTCATACTCAATTATGTGTTTCAGGAAGTGCTTGCAATATACCCTAGTTGTGTTAATAAATCAACCCACTTGGCTAAATAATTTACTTAATCATAGTCATGATTAAATCTATTCTAATCAATGTCCGTGTATTTCCATCTAATATATAAACCATATTTGGATGGTCACTGGCGCTTGCTTAACTTGGTAAAATTGCTTTATTGTGCGTGTATTAATGCGTTTCTGTCTGGACGCTCCTTTAATGCCGTTTTCAGAAAATTGATTTGCCAGTAGTAGGATGGTAAATATAGGACTAGCTAGCTAGATGTATGTAGCTCGTGGTGACATCTGTGTTGATATTGGATAACTTTAATTTCTAGCCGATGAGCCATGTTATGGCGAAACCCTTTTTTTGTAAAACATAAAATAATAAGCGTTATAAAGTCCTTTTTTTTCTTAACCCGACGAGCCACCAAAAAATTAGATAAAATTTTACACAACAGATAGCATTGGACCGAAAATTGTATTTTTCTTAAGATTAAGAAACCGAAAGAAGTGATTTAAAAGTATTCATAGCCCTTTAGTTAAAAAAATTAATTTGGAAAAAAAATTGTCTTCGTGTCAAAAAGTGACAAGTGACACATCGCTATATTGAGAATGTTGTATGGAGTCAAAAAAAGCAAAAATATACTAGGTAGGTATCCCATCAAAAAATCGAAGTTTATGTCACTTTCGGTTAAACCATACGTTCCATAATGTTGACTGAGCTGTTACAAAATGCAGTTTAATGTCTTATACACAAATCCTCCAAATTTAATTCCATTATCTTGAAAAACAAAAAAGTTATAGGGGGCAAACCACCTTACGCGGAAAACCGGTATACATTGGTAAATTGACGGCCCTTACCCCAGGGGGACCTTGAGAAGCGACATCTCAGAAGCGATTAGGTCCAGTCCAGGAGACTAAAATTTTGCAGACACCTATGTAGGATTGCACAAAGGTTTTTAACAATAATTAACTTACCACACAACTTTGACTGTAAAAGTAATGACATTGACAAACATAATTTACTCACACTGAATTAACTCATTTAAGAAAAAAATGGCCTCTTATCTGTCATTTTTTAAAGAAAATATTGTTAAGGCCGATCCGTATCTATGTATTTTATGGGTATTTACCCAATGCATATTATGAACCTACCCAAAACCTTGGCATTTTCATATAATGCAATTAATAAATTGCATTATATAAAATTAATTTTTATATGATTTTTTATTAGAACAATATTGACTCTTTTCATTAAACTATTTTCTTAACTTTAACGTGTATTAGTTTTAGACACAAACTACGTTTTCAAAAGTAATTATTTTATAAAGTTACCTTATACAGGGTCAAAAACAAATAAACTTTGCATCACATGTGACCAAATTTTAATAGCCCAATTTTGATGAAGAACACACATTTAATATGGCGCTACTTTAAAGAAAATGTATCTGCAATAAAGCATTGTCAAAACTAAGAAGTTTTATGTAGGGTGCGTGCGTTGAGTCTTATTTTGCAAAAGTGATGCAATTTACAAAATATGGGTAAAAAATCAAAATTATTTTATGCAGCTGAAATTTTGCATGTGGGCTAGAAACTGCATTAAAAAAAACTTTTTCTAATAACTTTTTTCGATATTTTTAGAAATAACCTTTGAATTATTTTTTGGAAAAAATTAAAATTTAACAGATACTTAATGCGAATCACGTGCCTACTATTTATTTGCTTAATTTTTATCTCGATCGAAGCAGAACTTGATGCCAAAGTCAAATTTCGTATAAAGCTATTAATAAAAAAAAATTCCATATGATGCGGACATTACTGGTCTATGTTTATAAAAATGATATCACATACCTTTAATTATAAGCTAAATAATTGAGCTGAAATTTGCTTAGCCTCGGCTGCGCTTTACAGCCTTGATACTTGATACACAAATAACTATTTTCAGTCTAGTTTGTTCGTTTCTAAAAAATAGACTCGCTTAACTGAATAAAATTGCATGGGTTGTCTTTGCGTCCAAAGTTCTATCTTAAGAAGTAAATTAAATCCCAAACTATTTAAACATTCTCTATTCCCCCGTACATTTCGTTCGCGACGCTGAGGTATGTATAGTGTATACCTATTTCCCAAGTTTCCGAAGTTGTACAGGCGTGTTCCAAGTTTTGAATAAGTGGGTTTGTTACAAACTTCCGACAATAAAACAAAGTTACAAGAAGGAATTTTCGAATTTTGTGGTATAGTTATTTTCTGCTTCGAAGATTTGTAGAAATTACGGGGCGGGGTCAAAACGACCGTAATATTTTTCAAATGTCGTACATTTTCTTGCATGAAAACTATTCCCATTAAGACGTGGTAGGATTTATGAAGATATCTCAGTGGAAAATTGTTTTAGAAGTGGATTTTGTGTAGTTTAACAGTTCATTGAAACTCGACACACAATAGGTAGGTATACAGAGTGTCCCAAAAGTAATGGGACACAGAGCAACATCGACTTCTTAAGCCGAAATAATGCGATTTACTTAAACTTGCCTTATCCCAAAATCAATAACAACCAAGATACAGGGTGTCAAATTTTTAATTTTGTTTTCGTTTTTTTGCGATTATTTCTTAACGAAACGACATAGCAGCAAATTATGAGGAATTTAAAATTATCCATAGTTTTTGTCTAACCAGTAGAGGGCGCTGCCTACGGCATTACCCACTCCTTTTAGCTGGCATAACTTTGTTTAGGCTACTTATATCGATCCGACTATAAAAAAAATAACTTACTTTACTTCTTTTACATCAAAAACATATAACTTATTGAAGTCGCTAGGAGAAACCATTTTCGAGATAATCGCATTTCATATGTCCTATGCAACTAAGTACGTGGTCCAAAAGCAGCGGAAAATCAAGCAACGATGAATTTCTAACTTAAAATTATGTAAATCAGCTACATTTGCTTAAGGTTGACTATTTTTTTTCTAATAAAAACGCTTTTTCGTATACCTACGGAATTACTAATTTTACTCCAATCAAAAATTTTATTTAATACTTAGTTTAATAACATTTAAATGTAACAAAATAGAAAAAAATAGTAACGCCGTGATAGCAATTGTTCAAAATGGCCACCATTGACCTCAATACATTTACCTGCGCGACCTGCACTCCGACCGTTAAAATTTTCTTGTGCATAAATACAAAGCACATCATGCATTTCCGCATTGGAAAATAAATTATGTCGAGGCATTCCTAAAAAAATTATTTTATAATTATAATATCTACGTAGGTATTGTACGAAGAAAATTAATAACTTTGACAGATGATACTTTATGTAACAGTTGTTGCCTTAGAAACGTCGTTGTGTTTAATCAATGCCAGCTGTGATAAATAATACTAATACGAATACACAATTATTTTAAATATTTTAGGATTCTTGCATTAAACATATCGAATGCGATTATCTTGAAAATGGTTGCTCCTAGCGACTTCAATAAGTTATACGTTTTTGATGTAAAAGAAGTAAAGTAACTTATTTTTTTAAATACTCGGATCGAAATAAGAATCCTAAACAAAGTTATGCCAGATAAAAGGAGTGGGCCATGCCGTAGGCAGCGCTCTCTACTGGTTACACAAAAAATATGGATAATTTTGAATTCCTCACCTCAAAAAACCCCAAAACCCTTTTGTGCTGCTATGTCGTTTCGTTAAGAAATAATCGCAAAAAAACGAAAACAAAATTAAAAATTTGACACCCTGTATCTTGGTTGTTATCAATTATGGGATAAGGCAAGTTTAAATAAATCCCATTATTTCGCCTTAAGGAGTCCGCTGTTGCTCTGTGTCCCATTACTTTTGGGACACCCTGTATAAGGGTTATTGTTATTGGACATGTAGGTACTTACTGCGGTAGGGTCATGTAGGTAGACTCATAATATCAATATTATCAGATATGATATTAAAAAGCTCTGAAGTCATGTTGTATTTAAAATTAAGATTCGTAACCTAACTGCGGTTGTTGGTGGGTGATTGATGTCAGATGGTATGGTGTACTTTTAGTGCAAGTGCGAGTTGCTTGACTGCAAACCTATTGCTGTGTTCCATGATATAAGATAAGTGTTGTGTCGATGTGTCCTTACATTCAAGGTTTATTTTTCCCTTAACTACCGTGCGAGCAAAAATTATTTGCATCAAAGAGGGCTTGGATTAAAAAACGTAGAGCTTGGTTTAGATCACAATGATATGGAAACGATATATCTAACCAAATCTGTAGGTTAAAATTTTGTCAAATTCATATTATGACATGATATGCCAAACTAATGAGTAATGAAATAGAGAAGAAAGTAAGAATATACAGAAAGAAAAAGAAAAATTATTACATAAATTGCTGAAATTGGTCACCGCCATGCTCCAATCACACGTCTCTTCATATTTTCGAAAGTGTTGACCAGCATCTCTCAGCATTATTTCACGAACGTTTGCAACAAGTTCTTCTGTTATTACAGATGGTCTTTCTGCTCCTTTTTTGTGTTGTATAGAACCTGTTTCCCTAAACACGCCACGGTTCTTTTCAGGCAATGATAAAAATACCCAGCAATAAAAGCAGCGTTAGGAAAATGTTCGTAAAAATTGTCCATGCACAAACCCGGATTGTAATGCCACTTACCATTTACTCTAACCCCGATTCGAAAATACGCTTCAACCATGAATGTTTTGTGCAGTTCCGTAAAGCCCATTGTGTGAATTGTTCAAGATATTGGAAAAATTAGCGATGAATCAAATTACTTGTAACGATTGTCAAAGACGACGAAATAACTGATTGATTCTTAATTCATCAGGTAGTTACTGACACCCAACAGGTATTAAGCTGTACGGCTAAGCATTACGTCCTTAGATGCAAGGCCCTCTTTGATGCAAATAATTTTTGCTCGCACGGTATAAACTTGATTCTCCGTTGTTATTAACATACTTTATAATAAATAAATACTAATCTTATTTTAACATATAAAAAACATTGTCGTTAATTTTTGTATTTTATTAAACCTTGTTCCAACTGATATTTTTCTTTAGGTAAGAACTGATTCGCCATTTTATTTTTTATTATGATTTATTTACTTCATTTACTCTAAATAAACATTACTGTTGATAGTGGGGGCAAAATACCTATAAATTAAAAAGTATTATAATATACAAAATATTGCCACTGAGGGTCCATCCTAAAAAAATGGAAAAAGGTAATTTAGTAGTAGCTAGGTAGACTACCAATGATAAAAATAATTTTTTTATATAGCTGGCAGACAATTTTTAGGACCAAAAAGTGATACATTTTAACTACATGACCTCAATTAATCACGAAATCATATTTTTTTTATAAATAAAAGATATTTTCTACCATTGCCTGATATATTTTTTTAGAGCTAAGTTTTAGCAGCAAAAAAATAATATTACAGCAGATTTTTGCTTACTAATGGATTTGTAGCTACTGCTCATAGAGTTTTCTCTCAGTGTGTAAGTTGGAGTTGGCCAAAAAGGTATGGCCAAAGTTGCAGAGAATTTCAGAGTCTCCGTAGGGCAAATGGCAGGGCTTCGATTCCCGTCGATGGCATAAAATTTCTCCAATTAAAAAAAAAACTGTGTCTGCAAACCGCTAAACATTTTTCAGTTATAGCAAATCTTTCTCATATAATTAATTACAAAAAGATGTTTCTAAATATCGCTCAGATTGGTTCTTGAAAATTTTAATTAACTTTTAAAACCCAGCATTTATTTCCCCGGTAATATAATTTAATTTCTACGAGAGCTCAGGACAATCCCTCCAAAAATACAAAAAAAAAACGTTTTTACCGTGTTTAGCTTTTTGCGTGGGTGCCCATACTGATGCTTTTTAGGGAGTCTAATGACATTTTAATTATGCCTTGTTTTATCAGCACCATTCTATTGTAAAATATCCTGGTTTCCACCTTCTCCAAATACAAATGCTAATAAAGGAATAATTTACCAAAATTGTTATTTTATAATTTCTAGGTATTTGTTTGTCGTAATTTACAAAGTGTACGTTTTGGCATAACATTTGCATACTTATTTTCACTTATTCGGTTGGCCTTGTCCAAAAAATTACCTTTTCCAAAACGAATACTTTTTAGATGACAGTGACAACCGCCATTAGATTGCAAATGCAATTGCAATTCTCAACGTCGTTCAATCTGTTGCCAACCTATTTCGCCTTGTTCTTTTTGGTTTATTATTTCATTAACTAACGTTAAATAAAATTAATAGCATGGGCACATTGTTTAGGTAATATCCAGGGGCGGCTCGTGGTATTTGAAAGTGGTGAGGCACAGTTGAAAAAAAATTTTTTAGCAAAGTTTGATTTTAAAGTTTAGACAAGTTTTTTAAATCGCTATAACCACATTTCGACCAAACTTTGTCGCTATTATTTGTTGCAAACAGAATACACGGCCAGCAAAATAATTTGTTTAATGTTACACTACCAGTAAGCCAGTCGTACGTTTCGTACCAAGTGTTTTGAAAGCTCCGATTTGATTTCCCCACCCCACCGATAGTAACAAGACGTTTACTCAAATCTGGAACAGGTCGCTTTACTTCTTTTATGTACAATTTATCTTCATAGGAATGAATACTTGAAAAATTCTGCTCATTTACTAAAAAATTAACAAGATAACAAGTAGGATTGCGAATGTTTACATTTACCTGGGGAAGTTGTGACGCTGTGCTAGGCCCCGCTGAATCCATTTTCCGCTAGTAAGCACAAAACAAATAAACTAATAAGTAGAATAAAAGTAATGTAATATTAACATTTTAGAAAAATCACTGCCCACTGTTGGAAAAAAAGCAAAACAAAAATCAGTACGGAAAACCACAAAAGTATTTACCGAAAACTATAATAAAATACAATGCACTATGCACTCTCTCTAAACTTTCAACTTTCAACGGACAACCTGTTAATGTTAATCTAATAGCATTTATCCAAATACCGTGTCGCGGCGTTCATCTTTATAGATTAGATTAGTCATCTCGCGTTCGCATTAAATTTACGTAGAGAGTTGAGGCTGGCCTCAGAAGAATGTTTTTATGCGCTATTTAAAGCTACATTCGACTGGACTATCACCTTAGATATTTTCACTAATACGCTAAACAAGGAAGCGAGAGGCCGGGCCTCTAACCATATACGACCGCATGCAGAAATGAGATGGATGATAGACCATATTTCTAGCGAAGCGCGTTAAGATTGACGGCATTAATTCTAATGGATATATATTTATGCAAATAGTAAAGTAATATAAATTTATAATTTATTTAATTTGCAAAATTATTGATGAGGCACTGCCTCACCTGCTTCATAGGAGAAGCCGCCACTGGTAATATCTGACATATTACAAAAATATCAATTTATTTCATTGCTCATTTTGGGATAACTGTATAGTGGAGAGACTGCTGATGAGCTCGCCAGGGAGGGCGCAGCATGTCGTGAGCTGTGCCGCTCTAATATTTCTTTTTTAAAAGAGAGTACTTATATTATGGTATATAAAATACCATTGTTTCATACACAAAGTACAATATTTTATATCGCAAATCTCCCAGCTTAATAAGAAACAGTTTATTTGACTGCAGCCTGCAGCTGGCGTTGTGAAAATATTGTGACTTTTGCAGCTTATATAAAGCTTGACAAAATATTTACGCTATTTACACCGACAGTAACAAGTAACTTTAACGCACAATACACTTGTTGCCTGTCTCAATTTTTTATTTGGTTATTTTCCTAATTAGGTAGGTATATTTAGGGGTGGATTTAGAAATTTAGGAGGGCGCTTATTTAAACAAACAATGTAAATATATATCGTTTTGGCCAACTCAAACTTACAGTGTCATTTGATGTGGGTACACTGAGAAAAATGATCTAATACAACAGGCTGCTAAGACATAGTTTGTATTAACCCATATTAAATAAATTGCTAGTGTATCAGACTCGCTTTAGTGTCACATCAATTCCAGATTTGCAAGAAAAGTGTTCTTATTGGTAGTAATTAGTTCCATTAGCAGCATAGTCTTGTTGAATAATGAACTACTTTTAATACAGCAATTTTGTTAAGAAATAAATTGAATCTTATCAATGCGAGATATTTTGTACCCAGTAAAGCGCTTTCTCTACAATTAAGAAAGCAGAAAAATGTCTCCAAAAATGAATTGTATTCATTAGAACCTATAATCCACGACGTTGGTGGGGGTCGTGGCGATCGGCAATCGTCGCAATCGTCGTGGTCTACCCGCCCCAGGGTATCCATTAAACTTGGATCGCTGTGTATTCCAATATAAAAAATAGTTACACCCTTGTCCGATGTGCCACAATATTTAATCTCGCGGACATTATAATATCATCTTCTAATTATTATTTCTTTTATAGCAGGGGCGGCACTGCCTTTCCTGACGAACCGCCACTGTTTCTTACCAATAATGTCACGAAAAGTCCCAACTCAGACCGATAAATTTTCAAATGGGCATAAAAATTTAAAAAAACATTCGAAAAATGAAAATAGAATACTTTCGGGCTAAAATGCAAGCGGATCGTTTGGAAAAAGATTTCTGCAGCGATTTTCTATTAAATTAAAGATTATAAACGAACAATTTCGCAAGCGAAGTTTCCGGAGAACATGCCAACGTAGTAAATAACATGATAAAGCAATTTATTTGAAACGATTGTTGGATTTTAAGTAGAATTTAAGTTTTTGGGGCACGAAAATAGGGCCCAAACAGAAATATATTTGTATAATAGAATAGCCAGTGACGTGCGACGAGACTTACAGGAAGGAAAGCAGTCTCATAAATCTGTTCATCATAGCCTGCTCGATTTAAATGAAGTGAGTAAGACAGAACGCATTTTTGCCGTGTCTTTGTCTATATACACTCTTAAACATCCTAGAGGACATGGTGGCTAATAAAGGAGCGTTCACACTAGTCCAATTTTGTTGATCAACTGTTGAACGATAAAATTAGAATGGGTTCAACGTTCAACTTCAGTTCAACTAAAATTGACTAGTGGGAACGTACCTTAAAATTCAGCATCGACAGTCGCTTCCAACGGCCCATACCAAAATTTCGTAAAATTTTTCTATGTTTAGCACTGGAAACAGTGGTTCTTACATGCACGCTCCTGTTTGTCAAACACTTCTAATAGAATGTTGAACTTTAGAATCGACTTGAAGGGAATAAATTCGATGCAGTTTAATATTGGTTCCAATTTTAGAATGTTTGTTTAAATACTACTCAAGAAGAGTGGTTGTAAAAGTTAAAGAGGTAAAGTGTTGGTTTATGGTTTTTGATGCAAAACTGTCTTTGCGTTCTAAAACAGGGTAGGTATGGGTGCTAGTTCAGTAATATCGTTTCATAAAAAACAAAAAACCAATGTTTATTTAAATGAACATTGCAGAAATTATACGATTATATTAATACACTTAAGAAAAATGATTAATTTTAAATCAAAATGAACTGTCAAAAAAAAACCCACTCACACATTCAAACTCCATAAAGCAGGTTATAATTCAAACTCTTTATCCACAGAGCATCTAACGTTTGCAATAATCCGGAAGACATTAATATTAAAATTTCAAACATCAAAAAAGATTTAAAACAGAATGCTTACCCTTAAACCTTTGTAACTATAATACCATCTCAAAACTTAAAAATCGCGAAAGGAGCAAACATTTCTGAAAAGATTAGAAGAATAACCAAAAACTATAATATCAAAACAGCCTTCAAATCCGGAAATACGCTTAGAAGCTTCTTTACAAAAGTAAAACCCCCCCGTACTGAAAACACAAAACATTGTATCTATCAAATCCCTTGCGAGTGTGGCGAATCGTACATTGGAGAAACAAAAAGACCTCTTCCCGTACGGGTTAAAGAACATCTGAAACATACTCAAAGAGGTGAAACTTCGAGATCAGATATAGCGGAACATGTATGGACCAACCAATGTAAAATACAGTGGTCAGAAGATAATGTTTTGGACACGGAACAACACTGGAAAAAACGAAAATTCAAAGAAGCCGCTTTCATGAATCAAAATACCCGTATATTTATTAAACCAAGTATAGATATCCCCAATATCTGCAATCCTCTTCTTGTCCAAAACCAACAGCTCTAACTTCATACTCCAATAAGCACGTAGGCGGAGACATCAAGCTTTGTTGCACATGGATAGTATTTGAGACAGAAGCCTTAGAATTATAATTTAGTTTAACTTGAAAACCGTTAGATACTAACTAACCGAAACGTTGTGTTAAGTAACAAAATAAATGCAATGGAAGTCCGACAAGGTAATTTTTTGATATTAGGTACTTCATTGTCTACCACTTCAAACAAACAAAATGAACTGTACTGTAATCCTGCTCCACGCCAGATTTATTTAATCAAAGAAATCTACATGCAAATTCTTCCGGTGTTCAATATAAAGGGATATATATATCAAACTTTTGACTATATCACTTAAACTTTTAAGTCTTTGAAATAGGTACATGAAAATTCTATTAAAATAAAGTTTTCAATAATAAAATTTAAACTATGATTTAGAATCCTGAATCAATGGCAATTTTATTTTTAGATCCAATATAAAATTTTGTTTTAAACAGATTTATATTTTGTTAGGAGCAATAATGAATAATCACCACAAAACGATCTGCCTGTCTGTCTATTGATAGGAAGCGGTATTTATTGCTTATTTTATTTACGTATTTATTTCTCTAGTACAGAACACAAACAGAATGGCAGTTTGGTGGCACCGAAGAGCTGGTGAGTCCTCCATAGGTCGCAACATTTCGTTAGACTTATTTTCCGGGGATTCACTGAGTTGTATCCTTAGTGAAACAGAACAGCGCGGTGTTACGTACAATCCTATTTTTAGTTTAATTAATTTAAACAAATATATTTATCTGATCAATGTAGCTTATGTAATTTACGCAGTATTGTGGAGTGACGCTTTTTTACAGTTTTGCCAAGAAGTCTGGTGCTTAATCTGCATATCCAAGTAATATACAGACTGGTAAATTTTAAAAAAATGTGACTTTGTCTTTCTACGACCAAGGCTCATCCTGTATATTAAATTTTTTTTATTCTAATAGACTAGAAACCCCTAATACGTATGTGTTTAACATTTTTCACTAACCACCTTACCTACTTTAAGAAATAATCGCCGTTTCCATACATATCAACGACCCTATATATGTGTATTATTTGACAGTAAGCTATCCTTTGTTCCTCACATAAATGACATTGTTGCCTCCTGTCATAGATCCCTAGGTTTTATAATAAGACATTCTCGTGATTTTTTAAATTGTCATACACCAAAAATACTTTTTTATGCATTTGTAAGATCTAAATTGGAGTATGCTTCGGTTGTATGGTCTCCATATTATCAAGTGCACCTTAATCGCATTGAAAGGGTCCAACGACGTTTTCTAAAATATCTAAGTTTTAAAACTGATGGTCAGTATCCTGAAATCGGTATTCTAGAAGAAGCTCTATTGCAAAGACACTCGTTTTGCTCCTTAGAAGATCGACGTACAGTTTCTTAACTTAAAGTTCTTCATAATATTTTGCATAATAGAGTTGAATGCAGTGATATATTAGAAAACCTGCAATTCCTCGTCCCTAGAACACGTCATTCCCACACTTTTTTTGTACCAACCACGCGTACCAATATCTGTAAATACTCCCCTATTTATCGATTGTGCAACACTACAATCTGCACCAAAATAGATTTGACATTTTTAGCTGTGGTTTATCCAGTATAAATCTTAATTAGCGTGTTAGTGTCTTTTTAGGCATAATTATTCCGTTTCAATATAATAACTTATGTCTAAATTTCTTGTTATCATAAAATTTTTAAATTATTACCTATTTTATTTTAATTAGCCTATATACCCATTTGTTAATTGGTTCATTGTAACTGTGAAATGGTGTAAAATAAAATAAATAAAATAAATAAAATAAATAAAATAAATAAAATAAATAAAATAAATAAAATAAATAAAATAAATAAAATAAATAAAATAAATAAAATAAATAAAATAAATAAAATAAATAAAATAAATAAAATAAATAAAATAAATAAAATAAATAAAATAAATAAAATAAATAAAATAAATAAAATAAATAAAATAAATAAAATAAATAAAATAAATAAAATAAATAAAATAAATAAAATAAATAAAATAAATAAAATAAATAAAATAAATAAAATAAATAAAATAAATAAAATAAAAAAATAAATAAAATAAGAAAATAAAAACCTGGTTGAGTCTACGTTATGCGCTACTTACTGCGTATTCATATCAATTATTTCTTCCTAAATAACGGTCAAATTTTATTTTTCTTCGCCAAAAGAGCTATAGACGCGAGTCGCTTTCAAAAATCACCCAGTACACCTATCCCTGTGTAAGTTGTTCTTGAAGCCGTTGAAACGTCAGACCCCATTTTCCTGTACCTATCTCAGCGTTAATACAAAACACACTCGTGTAGTGAAGGAACATATTTACCAAATAAACCTAATGCGTAACGACACGATATGCCAGAGGCTCTCAATGCACTTGAGTAAAGTAGATTTAAAGATTTTCAGTGCGATGTGTTAATTTACGCCTGTCAAATTGAATTTATATTAATTTCGACTTTAATTGCTTAAGACACGCTGGGTTTGTTAAGGACTTTGTAGCATCTGTTTGTGTATCTTATCTAGGGGATATTATTATACTCTCCCCCCGACCCCTCGTTGACCTCCTCCGATATGACGGCGATTCTAAAACTAAACGACTAAAATATTGCTATAAAAATATTCGGTAATATAGTAATTGTTTATATTTGTATTCCAAACAGAGTCCATAAGTAATAAATTCAATTAAGCACAAACACAATTTACAAAAACTAAAAATCCGTAAATATACCCACGATCCACAATAATAAAGAAACCATAACAACAAAAATGGCGAGCAAAAATTATTTGCATCAAAGAGGGCTTGAAATAAAAAACGTAGAGCTTGGTTTAGACTTTAGATCACAATGATATGGGGACGATATATCTAACCAAATCTAGGTTAAAATATTGTCAAATTTATATTATGACATGATATGCCAAACTAATGAGTAATAAAATAAGTAGACAAATACAAATTTATTTTTGTTGTTTACAAAATTAACAAAGTAAGAATATACAGAAAGAAAAAGAAAAATAATTACATAAATAATTTTAATAATAATAATAATAATTTTGCGTTTGCAACAAGTTCTTCTGTTCTTACAGATGGTCTTCCTGCTCCTTTTTTGTGTTGTATAGAACCTGTTTCCCTAAACACAGCCACGGTTCTTTTCAGGCAATGATAAAAATCCCCAGCAATAAAAGCAACGTTAGGAAAATCGTCCATGCACAAACCCGGATTGTATTGCCACTCATCATTTACTCTAACCCCGTTTCGAGAATACGCTTCAACCATGAATGTTTTGTGCTGTTTCGTAAAGCCCATTGCGTGAATTGTTCAAAAAATTGGAAAAAATAGGGATGAATAAAATTACTTGTAACGACTGTCAAAGATGATGGAATAACTGATTGATAATTCAGGTAGTTACCGACACCCAACAGGTATTAAGCTCTACGGCTAAGCATTACGTCCTTAGATGCAAGGCCCTCTTTGATGCGAATAATTTTTGCTCGCACGGTAAAAATTTTTTTTGGGTTTTCATTAAAATTAAATTGACCCTTATGTCAGTTGCTGTACATAAAACATAATTACACAAACAGTATTGTGTAGCAACGGCAAATGAAAGGTTAAAATTTTAAAATATCGTGATTAAACCTTAATTGGTTGGATTTTAGGCCCGAATGGTCAAGCGAAAATACAATCCGATCAAATGATATTTTAAGCCTGAATAAATATTTTTGCGTTAAACAATAATTATTTTTGTATGTTTATTTTAAAAATATGATTTTTCGATACCAAATTCAGTGTTTTTAATTAAATTTTATTATAAATTTTTTTAATACAGCTTACAGTATTAAAGGTAGGTAGACCAAAAATGACAAGTAAAAAATAACAATAGTATATTATAAACCGAGGGACTTAAGTGACTCATTTAATCCCGCGAATGAAGTTTCTTGAAGATACAAAATGACAACATCCTGATTAGTGGACCTGCAGACGGAATTCACATTTCTGCACTGAGAAAGCCTTTTAATCTTTATAAGAATTCACATACTATTTATACAACTGTTTAATACTATATGCGACAGCAATGCGCTTCCTTACTGTAAAACAATGAAAATTGCTAGACCTTTGTGTAGTGATAATATGACGATAATTTAGCCAATAGGAAATAGGAGTTAATAGAATGGTTTATAGCCATTATTGCTCTGAATACTCATAGTAATTATCAAGTTCTATTGGTGGTGTAATCTAGTTTTATCTACTTTATTAGTTCCTACTGGCAGTTGTAATGAAACTTGACATTAATCATAATAATATTTGCTTGCTACGGTTAATAAAGCATATGACTTACCACTTAAAATCAGTACTGTAGTTCTCAAAATTTTAAATAGCTTCTAGTATGATATTGTTCTTGTCGTTTAACATTGCATACGATTATCTATTATGCAACATGGTTTGCTGAGATGGTAAAATTCATCCATACATTATAAAGTCCAATACTAATGATGGGTTGTGCGAAATAAGAATCTTCTATTGCTTTATCTGACATGCAAAGTTTAAAAAAAGCTTAAATACAAAGTAAAAATAAATTAATTAAAACAGGTTTTGGTACGATTAATAAAATTCAAATTTAGACAGGACAGCTAGAAGACTCCGAACAACGATGACCTGCGCAACAAATACATTAAAACTAACACAACGTCGCGCGGCGATTACCGATCGCTACGAACCCCCACCAACGTTTTGGTGGATTATAGGCTCTAACGGATACAATTTGTTTTTGGGGACGCTCTTCTGCCTTCTTAATTGTAGAAAAAGCGCTTTAGTGGGAACAAAAGGCGTCGCATTGAGAAGATACAATTTATTTCGTAACAAAATTGCTGTATTAAAAGTAGTTCATTATTCAACAAGACTGTACTGCTAATGGAACTGATTACTGCCAATAAAAACATTGTTCTAGCAAATCTGGAATTGATATAACGCTAAAGCAGGTTGCATACACTAGCAATTTATTTAATATGGGTTAATAAAAAATAAGCTCTCAATAACAACTATGTCTTAGCAAACCTGTTGAATTAGATAATTTTTCTCAGTGAGTTGCTTCTTCTTCTTATGGTGCCGTGTCCCATCGAACGTTGGCGATTATCACCGCTATTTGGACTTTGTCCACTGCCCTTCTGAAAAGTGTCCTTGTGCTGGTTCCATACCATTGCTGTAAGTTCTTCGGCGACCCGGGCCTCTTCTACCTTCGTGAGTTGCTCAATTGTACAATAAAAATTAGAGTTAAAAAGATCCTTTTATTTGTTTTTAACACTAGTGTTGAAAGTAATCCACTTTTAAAACTAGTTTGATAAAATTACATTTTTGGCACTAACAATAAGCGGTAAAAGGCCGATATTTATTAGTGTTTGCAGATGAAATACTTGATTGAAACAACGTTTTAATCCTTAGCCGATCTCAAATGTATGCCGGTTTAATAATACCAGTAATATTTTGTAATAGCCGAACGCCTGCAATTTGGAAATACATATTTATATTGACGTTGTTGGCACAAAACTGAAATGTACAAAAATTACCGTAGTAATCTTTCCATTCTCGAATACATTTATCTTAAATGCGGCCAGGGGAAACGCTGTTTTCTAAGAAACACTTATTGCCCCCTTGTGCTGCACTATAACTAATTAACTCGTTAATAATGCATAGGAGATGGGAGACAATTAATTTGCCAACTTTGGCCATTGACGCAGTTTACTGAGAGAATCCGTGGAAATTGGTTGAATAAAATGATCATGATGTCATGGAAAGAGAGGGATAACCATCAGCTTGTAAAATATTTTTTCTATTTGACGTTCATAATCAGTTTATTATGAACTTGAAATGAAGTTCATAATAAAGCTATTTCGATACGCGTTTTTTCTTTATTGGATGTTGGTAACATTGAAATTGAAAAATTGAAAAATTGACGTAAAATCACGTCTTTTGAAATTCAAAAAAAATTAGCAAAATCGCCCGAATTTCCGAACGCTCTGTATATGTACCGAATGTACAAGGATCACACAACGTATTCCGTCCAATTTCAAATCTCATATGGCTAAAATAACTTTAGAATCTCGTGGTGAAAATGGGTCAATAAATCAAAAAATGACAGTTCGCAAAATAATTTTTGTTGTCCAGAGGTTACTATGATAAAAAATAGTATTACCAACATACAATTTAGACATAAAAATTTAAAGGATTTATTTTCTTTTTAAATATGTATTTTTTATTGAAAAAACTACAAATAGAAAAAATAGTATAAAGCACGTGGTTCATAAGGCGTTTTAGCGCACGCGCTAGCGAGTTCGTAATAGATCTATTTCGAACTCCGAATTTTATTATTTAAAGGTTGGCCCTACATGACATGTTTTTTTTTTCACCGTTTAGCATAGCATTCTAGATAACTAATATTTTTTAGTCCAAATATGCAAAATACTACACGATCCCACGTATGTATGTTTGGTTGCCTAGATCTACAAATCTGTATGTATTGTTTTAGTTAATTAAAAAACACATATTAAATAATAACTTTATTGACGGAGAACTATTTTGCTTTTGTAGGCGCTTCAAGCTATCATTTTCTGCCAAATCCTATCCAAAATTTAATCTACTAACCTTCCAATTTTGATTTTAACTACAACTTTATTTGAATTTTCCATCTTCCCTATACTAAATTGCAACCCCGTGACGTAAAATCACGTCTTTTGAAATCGAAAAAAAGTAGCAAAATCGCCCGAATTTCCGAACGCTCTGTATATGTACCGAATGTATAAGGATCACACAACGTATTCCGTCCAATTTCAAATCTCATATCGCTAAAATAACTTTAGAATCTCGTGGTGAAAATGGGTGAATAAATCAAAAAATGACAGTTCGCAAAATAATTTTTATTGTCCATAGGCTACTATGATAAAAAATAGTATTACCAACATAACATTTAGACATAAAAATGTACAAAATTTGAAGGATTTATTTTCTTTTTAAATATGTATTTTTTATTGAAAAAACTACAAATTAGAAAAAATAGTATAAAGTACGTGTTATATAAAGCAGTTTTAAGCACTTGTCCCGTTATGAAACTCGCCGCAAGCGGCTCGTTTTTTAACATGGACGCGTGCTATAAAATGATCCTTTATAAAACTTGTACTTTAATATACTATTATAATGTTAGCTACTTGTGTAGTGTGTGTGTACTGTACAAATAGCAAAAAAACAAGAGTTGTAAAGTGACTGACTGAATGATTGGCATCGCCCAGTCTAAACCCCCAATCCTTGAATCATGAAATTTCGACGATGTCTTCTCCATATAACGTAGACAACCCTTAAAGGGGTAAAAACGGGGGGGGGTTGAAATTTTACCGTAAAGTACCGTACCGTAAAATACACCCTGCTTTGTTTCCTGTCAGTCTTTAATATAATACAACAAAATAAAAATTGTCGACACATGCCAAACTTAAAAATTATTCTCAAAATAGTTCATGACGAACACCCGTCAAAACTTTCGACTGAACTTTTTGCACAACAACCCGACAAACCCGAACAAACCTGAACAAACCCTGCACCTATTTAAATGTTGTATAAACGATAAACACATGCATTCCCATTATAAACCCAAGGCGCATGATCACGATGTCAGACTAATGTAAATTTTCAAAGCACCGTTTTAAATGAAAATGAATGACATAGAGCAAAAGACCATCATGCAGGTTCTAAGGCAACGGCTCTACTTTGCTCTTCAACGAAACCTATAAAACCCTTTAAGAAAACTTGAGATACGCCTGTGTAAAGACCAAAATACGTTAAAACTAGCACAAACATAGACAATTCGTGAAAAATGATTTTATGATCGTCTTAGTAAACGCTGTAAATATTAAAAGTACTAAAGGGAACATAAAAATAAAACTTTCGATATTATCATTAAAAATTAAAGTTGTCAGTGTGGAAACCATAAAATTTTTATTAAAAAAAATTTAACGCGATAAAACTTCAAATAGTTGGATTTGCAGTTTGAGAGTCACCTCGATGGAAATATTACTTTTGAAAACGACAATAAATTTTCATTTTGAATCGCTTTTAAGTTGAGCATATAATTTTAAGGACGTTATAGGTTTAGTTATTGTTTTCTACCTGTATTAAATAATAACATAAATTTACTTGAAGGGGACGACTGTTAGCCAAACGGTCGGAAATAATACTATTTTCCGAAAATCGATAGGAAATATTGACATTTTTGACAACTTTTTTGAAAGAAAAAATCAATATTTCCTTGCACTTCGTCGTTGCAATGCAACGGAAAATCACTGTAAGGAAATATTTATTTTTGTACTGTACGGAAATGTTATTTCTGTACAGTTGTTTGCAAACTAAAAAAATTATTGAGAATTACAGCTGTATTCATAAAAAAAAGTTTACAAGAAGGTTAGGCTAAATGTCACTGTCCCATAAGAATTTCATTGAAAGTTATCAACGCACGTAACCTCTTTGTACGCCTTTTTTATGAATACAACCGTAGTTGTCGAAATTTAAACACATAACATACATTTTAAAATTAATTATTTGATATATTAACAGTTATTTGACAATTAGTACAAGTATTAAACATTGGAAGAACATTGGAACTATTAGTTTGTTGAATATTTTTAACAATAATAATTTTGAAAAGGAAAGAAAAACACAAAGTCTTCCTCCACAAAATTTAATAGAATAAAATTCCAGTTAGAAAGGTCTCTACATGTTTCGAACGTAGAAACGTTCATCATCAGGAGACAGAAATCTATTTTATGCTGATGTTGTTAGCAAAAGAGAAAATTAGAACCTTAATGGAGCTTTTATGGACGTAAAATTTTTTAGAAAAACATTTTAAATGTAGAAGAAACATGGCTTGAAAAAATTGACAATGGATTAATCCTCAGTACCCCAAAAATTTTACGTTTACCTAACAACATTATTGTGCTACTGCACTTTTATCCTCATAATGTGTTTCTTATGCTGGATATAAATTTCAAGAATTAAAACTAAATAATTTCCGACACCTTTTTAGAAAGTTTTTTTTCCCGGGTTTTTTCTTTTCTCTTCTTCTCCATTTAGTTTGGTTGGTTTAAGCCTATTTTAACAACGTTTTTGAATGCTCAGTGTTCAACCATTGTCAATTTTTTCAAGCCATGTTTCTTCTACATTTAAAATGTTTTTCTAAAAAATTTTACGTCCATAAAAGCTCCATTAAGGTTCTAATTTTCTCTTTTGCTAACAACATCAGCATAAAATAGATTTCTGTCTCCTGATGATGAACGTTTCTACGTTCGAAACATGTAGAGACCTTTCTAACTAGAATTTTATTCTATTAAATTTTGTGGAGGAAGACTTTGTGTTTTTCTTTCCTTTTCATACTTTCAACTCCACTTTAAGTATGGACTATTTCTTCAAACTAATAATTTTATTTGTTTGACAAGAATTGGGTATTGGGGAAACATCAAATCTAGTAGGGTTATTTTGTTGATTATTATCTACTGCGAAAATTTTATTTGCCACCTGTACTTTATTAGTAAGAGACTCTTCTATATATCCCTCAGCGACGTTTGATGATTTCCATCCGCCCAGCCTCTTTAAGCTAGTTATATCTCCACCAGAGTCAACCAAGATCGTGGCAGAAGACCGACGAAAACAGTGGCCGGTATATTCGGTCGGATTTGACAAATTCAAATATGCAGCTACTATTTTAGGCATTTTTCTAAATTGGTGTATTCCTACTACCTGTTTACATCCTTTTCCGTTTTGGCACTTAAAGAAAAATCGGATATTATTCATGTCTCCTGGTCTTAAAGCCACATACTTGCGGTAAATATTTAAGTATATTTCATTTACTACAAATGATCTTGATGTATTCGTTTTAGAGTCTGGTATTTTTACTAAAAGCTTGGATTGTAGGTCTTCTATATCTTGTAAAGTCATTTTAACTAACTCGTCCATTCTACAAGCTCCGGAGATACCAAATATTACAGCAACCTAAAACAATAAATAAATATGTAAATAACCCGAATAAAAATTGAAGTTATGGGACTTACCTTAATCATTAAATATTCTTTATCTGAAGCTACCTGTATAAATGTGTTGATTTGTTCTTCAGTTAAAATCTTGGATTTTTTTGGCCTATAGCCTTCACCCTTCCGTTTCAATAATGAACGAAGTTTTGGGTATTTCGATATATCCACATTATGTCTAATTGCAAGGGTTGCTTTCAACATTGAATAGTTCGACCATAAAGTTGAAGATTTCATCTTGGCATCAAGCTCCAAAAAGTATGCCATAACAACATTTTCTGAGAAAGAACATGCATTTTTATTTTTCCGATATTCCATAAAACGATTGTATGAATAATTATATTTTTCTTTGGATTTTTTTGGCAATAAATCCAATGAGGCAGTATTTACTGCTTCCGTAAGTTCTGGGGGAGTTTCGGAAATGGAACAGTCATCATCACTTATCATTTTAAACGACAAACTTTTCTTGCGTCAAGTTTGACAATTCAATATTTCTTTATTTCCATAGTTACAAAACCAATACCTATTTCCTTGTTGGGAATAAAA
This sequence comes from Polydrusus pterygomalis, assembly GCA_963969555.1. NCBI lineage: Eukaryota > Metazoa > Arthropoda > Insecta > Coleoptera > Curculionidae > Polydrusus > Polydrusus pterygomalis. Next base: position 21,363,554 of record OZ018378.1, on the reverse strand, counting down.
TAATTACAATAATGTTTATTTTAAAAATTATAACAAGTTGATTGTATCTAATAAGTTCCTATCGATTTTCGGAAAAATAGTATGTTTACCTCGTAGAAAAATCACATTCCCGGACGACCGTAAAGATTGCCTGTCGAGGCGCAAGCCGAGACTGGCAATCTTTACGGTCGTCCGGGAATGTTCAGCTTTTCCTACTAGGTATACAATGTACTATTTATCTATAACCACCAGTTAATAAAAGGCGCATAATACTTGTGACAGCAAGAGCACTATGCTAAGCACAATACAACTAGGTCAATTATAACTTCTCATAAAACACCCGGGACTATTATGAATCATAATCAAAGAACCACACAATTATATTGTAATAATCAAACTAGCCATACCGGATTTATGATTTATATATTTTTAGCGTATTCCTAGACTAATGTCAGTTGCTATGGAAACGAGAAATTGACGTTGACCAATATGTATAAATACGATGATGCTGTCCGTTCGACGTTTGAGGTAGGTCAGCATTGGAATGAGGCTAGCTAATATGAAATTATTAAAATTTGCGCAGTCTAAACAAGGCCAAAGTATTTCTACTACCGAAGTAAATCTTTTAAATGAAAATTTAGAACGAAATGGATTATCCATTCTCCATATATAAATTGGGGAACATTACGTTTTTCGAAGAGTATGTCTTGACATCAAATAAACCGTCAGCTGATATTAAAAATATAGCATGTCTAGTAGTAATAGTAGCTGAGGGCGCTCCATTGTTCCGTAGAATGCCGTGTGACCCCCGCTCTTTAACTTCAGACCCTACCTATTGATTTGAAACTTCTATCGCTAGTTTCGGCCCTTGGAAAGGAGTCACGGTTCCAAGTATGGTGTTATCATGTGCTCTTCCGTTACCCTGCGCCCCTTGGTGCCAAGGAACCGAGACCAGCTTAACTTCTTGGTCCTAAGCACTCTTCAACGAGTACTGGCGTGACTCTGGGCTAGCATGCCGCCTTGAGGGTAGCCTGGCTGTCTGAGCAGATATATATTGCCTGCTCATGGTACTCTCTGACCTCATCTAGACTTGCAGTTGTCAGAATGGCGTAAATTTCTATCTAAAAAATTGTCCTAGCTGGGTACGGATATCGGTTTTTTTTTCTAGCTATACTCTAGCTCCCGAGGACTAAATTCAAGTCATGCGTGATCAATCAGTGTAGCAGACCAAAGCATCCTCAGGAAGTAATACTTCGTTCTTCTCCCAATGTTTCTTACTAGGTATCGTGAGAGTGTACGCTCTGTAACTGTTTAGCCTTAAAGAGTTTTTGACGGAGGTCGCTTTAAATGAAAGTATTGGAACTTCTCTCTCGGCAATGCTTGAGGTTATCGTATGTTCTATATCACCTCCATCTTTCCAGCACCTGGCACGGCGCATTCTAGAAAAGGTCGCCATCGCCTTCTTCTGTATCCAGTCGGATAAGGTAGGTAGCCCCAGTAGCGTGTTCAGCGCTGCAATGGACATAGTTCTCATGGCCCCGGTTATACCAAGGCTTTGTACTTTCGTTAGCTAATTTTGTATGGTGATTTTTTCCACCCCAGGTCATCAGACCAACAAGGCTTACATAAAGCAAGAATTGGTATTTTTTTAGTCAGAATTTCGGGGTTTAAGCATAAAGCATAGTATGTGACTTGCGTATAATGAACACGAAGGCAGAATTGCGTCAAGTACCAGTCTCCTAAATATATTTTTCGTCCTTTAAAATAAGCAGTTCAAGCATCTCTAACTCTAATAAAAAGGTCAAATTCCGATTCGGGTCGGCCAAAGCGCTTTCTCTAAAGAACAATTGTCGTCTTGTGTAACACTACGCTAATTTACACGTTAATAATGCAAAGAGGACAATTAATTTGCCGACTTTAGCCATTTACATAGTTTACTGAGAAAATGCGGTCGTTGACATGACGTCGCTGGCGCGACAAAATGGATTCGTACATGTTTCTTAACATTCGTTTTAATTAACGTTAGATGAAATATTCTTTACGAGTAAAAGGAATGATACATAAAAATAATTATGTTTTTGCTCGTAATACTATATAACAAGAAGATTGACAGTACTAACATCAGTGGCACCTCTCAACACAATTTAAAAAATTTATTTATCTACGACTATTTAATAATAGAAGCATAATGTGTTTGTTAGTACATATATAATGTAGTTCATACTACCATAGTTAATCATAATCTACAACCGTGGATTATGAGATTTCATAATCCACGGTCCCAACAATGAAGGTTATATTGCTGATTCAAAAAAAAACTAAAATATACACTGCTAATAAAATTTTAAAACAAATAAACTCAAATTTATGCCCATCTACATCTACCACTGTAAATAATGTTAGCTCCGAAACTTTTTTCATTACTAATAAAAACGATATGAATATAAGTAATCCTGCTCCCATTTATTTTCATAATTACTCTAATGTTACAATCAATTTCATGAAAAATAAGAAATAGGTAATTGTATTTTGTTTAAGTATTGTTAACATTGTTAAATTGTATTTTTCAGTTAGGAAATACCATTAATAATATGTATTACCTTGTTATGTAAAAATATCCTATTGTAATAAAATTTGTTGCTCTGAATGCATTTTCTAATTTTTTGAATACTGAATAGTCGTAGATAAAGTATAGTATTTGACTCGCGTATAATGACTACATTATACTTGGATTCTTAGAACACGACTTCGGCTCATGTTTTAAAATCTCGTGTAATATAGCCTCCATTATACGCTCGTTAAATAATATACTATAAATTTTAAATTAAAATGAACTCAATACAGATTAAATCCAGGTCTAAGATTGATTTTAAAAATTAACACGCCTTTACAACTAAGGAAATTACATGCACATTATTTGAGTGTATATGAATATGTCAAACACGTTTGTTTATAATGCTGAGCTATCTCCGAATCCGCCATTACAGCTATAAATTGTGTATTGTATTTCTAAATAATTGTTAATATGTGTAAATTGATCGCTGTTCGATATAGAGCTTAACACTAATATAGAAAAGCAACATTTCAGTGTGCATTTAAAGCCTAATATTAAATTTAACACAATGATCGCAATGTCAAACTAATAATATGTGCTACGGTACAATACACATATATAATAGATGTCATTACCATAGCAACACTTCCTACTAATAGAACTGGGAAGGTTAATAATAACATATTATGTTATCTTCCATTTTCCCGAAGCCCGGCTTATTTCCTGTTAAGGTTAGATACGTCAGCTCCAAATAAGGTATTCTAACATGGAATTATCTTAAGCAGAGGTGTAGGTGTTAACAGCAGTATTCACTAATCACTAATTTAAAATAGCCCGTGCTACTCAATGCCCACTGTTTTTTTATAAACCATAATAGTAAGGGCCTATTAGTTATCTATTAGTTAGGAACAAAGTTTTTAAAAATATTTTAAAGCATTTTAATTTAAAGAATATTTTATTATTTTGTTTAATTGTTTGATGTATGATTTGCCAGGTTCACAATAAATAGATTATGACATACAAGGAACATTAACTTTTACAATTGTTTGGTATATGATTCGCCAAGTATAATGTTTACATGTACAATAATTGCTTGGTATACACTGTCATTTATAAGCGTCATATTTCTATCTGCTAGAGGTCGTCACAGTCTTTAATATTTTTAGTTTTTTGTCTTTTCTATAGGCAGTCCCTAATTTATTCTTAGGAGACATTAAATAAAAAAATTAAATGTTTTGAACGAATTCCGAAAAACGATAGACCATCTAATAAAAAAAATGCCTTGAAATTACTAAAAGATAAAATACATGCAAGCAAGGTAGGCAAAACATATGGCAAACAGTTTATAGTTCTACACACTGTTCTTGAGTTACGACGTCTAAATTGGCAAGGGCGGTAAAATGCATTAAAGGTAAGGTTCTTGCAGTGGCACCATGAGCGTGCGCACTTTTATGTTTTCAGTATTAAATTAAATAAGTATAAAAATCGTTTGTTTGTCCCTTATGAAAAGTGAGGTTTTGTGATTCGTGTAGTAGTAAGTGCCTAATTGTTGCGATCCTTTATCAATTTCCTTCGTTTTCTTTCATATATGTCGACAATAAGCCCTAAGGAAAAACTGTTTGGCTTGTTCTTTTTTTTAAAGTATCATAGTATTTAAAATAAATTTTAAAATTCCAAAAAAAATTTTGCACAATAATGTTATATTAACTTGAAATGACCCCAAGAGTATCTCGCGGTTTCGAAAACCTTTATATGATAATACACAAGAGTAAAAACGTTCCTTATGAGAAATATTATTCCTTGCACGTTTCTCGCAGAATAATATCTCAGCCCTAGCGGCTTATAACTATAAAATCCGAGGTCAGTGCCTGATTTGACCCCCCTTGCTAAATGATGAACTACCAAGTCATCATTTATACATTTTTTACTGCTTTTGTATTACATATTTCATTATAAATCGCTTTTATGGCTTTTGTTTTTGCTTTTATAGACACTTACTATGCGGTTCTTTTCTTTATTACTAATAGTTTCTGTACAGGGTGAGCAAACTGCACAATAAAGAAAAAATATCAGATTTCCAATTAAAATGAACTCGGTACCGATTAAATGAGGTTCACACCAGATTGATTTAAAAAATTACCTCTGCCAACTGATTACATCAAAGAGTGAAAAGAGGTAATTTCACTTTACAGTATTATTGTGACAAACTGTATACATATAAAGTGTTTGTTTGCTTCTACAGGGTGTTCGGGAAAATGTGGAAAATCTCCCGGATATGAAAAAAACACGTGAAAAAAATACTACAAGTTCATATAAACTTGTTTCGTATCGGCCTAGTCTTCGGAGATATGGGCTTCTAAAGAGCTCCCATGGAATTAAGTTTTTGACACATAATTATTAAATCAACAGGTACATTTCAATTTTTTTTTATATCATGTATACCAGGTAAGACCCTTCAAATTACTATCCCAGAAAGTGTTGCGAATTACTCACAGCTGCAGGGACGGACTAGCTGTGACACGAATGTGCTCATTTTTTTTACGCCCTGTATGATAAAAACTTTGGACAATGTTTTTTACATACCTTTAACTATTGACTAAAAATTAAGTACTCTTCATTCATGTCGCTAATCCTAACCGTTTTCGGAAAAACGTCATTTTATTGCGATCATGTATTAATATTAAGCAGTTAAAAGTGAACATTTAAAATTTATAGGAACAAAGATGTATCTTTTATTGAAATATGCTAAATATACATAATGTAAATATGTTAAAAATGACGTTTTTCCATGATAGTAGTTTGAAGGGTCTTACCTGGTATACATCATATGAAAAAAAAATTGAAATATACTTGTTGGTTTAATAATTATGTGTCAAAAACTTAATTCCATGGGAGCTCTTTGGGAGCCCATAACTCCGAAGAGGAGGCCGATACGAAAGAAGTTTATATGAACTTGTAGTATTCTTTTCAAGTGTTTTTTTCATATCCGGGAGATTTCCCACATTTTCCCGGACACCCTGTATATAGTTATTCAGTTTAATGCAAACCTATTCTATTAAATGTATATAAATTGTATGTAAAGTCTGTTCAATAATCGCTAACCGTTGCGTCATGTTCTTCATATTTGCGGTACGTCGTAAATTAATTCAGTCAGTTTGACTTACAGGTGGTAAAGGGTATGATTTTTCTTAGGCTTGAGTGATTAAGCCGTATTATTCAAAACTGATTGAAAGGTAAGAATCATTCCTGATTATATTTTATAATAATTAATGTAATTGGTAAATTATCTCTAATTTTGTATAAAATTCCAAACAAAGGAGATATATTTTTTCATATATATTCGATATGTGTTTTCCAACTTAAATTTTCATCTATATACATGGTCCTGCAATAGTGCGTCAGGCTTCCATAGCTCCTATACGAATCGAGTTAGGACTTTTATTCAAACGCAAACTTATACTGTATCATACGGGGTACTTCAGGAAAATATTTTTTCATATACAGGGTGACCCAAAAAAGTGTGGTCATAAAAAGTTGTGATTTTTTAAATGGCATACCCCATATTTTTTTGCATATTTAGATGTATGCTATCCTCCTTTATAAATGCCTAAAATTTTGTTTGATTTGCTTTGGTAGTTTAAGAGCAATCAATTAAAAACTGAAAAAAAATATTTTGAAGTTGTGGAAAAAATATAAAAAAAAAACAATCTAAAATTAGTTTTTTAACCACGGTATTAAGTGAGTTTAATGATAAGAGGTTTAAAGATACTATGAATCGAATAGTGTTTATTTATTTTATACAGGGTGTTCATAATAAGGTTTCAAAAATGACACATTTCAAACCTATTTTTCTCAACTTTTTCAAATGGAACACCCTGTATATTATTTCGGTATTTTATATAAAATACACAAGCAATTTTTTTTTGTAGTTGAAGCATATACGTTATTTCCAGCCGTTTTCGAAATAAATGCAAATTTCATAAATTATGTCGATTAAACAGAGTTTATTTTTAAAATTAAGCGTAGGCGACTAGACTAATAATTAAAAACTACAGTAATTGTTCAAAATGTCTTCCATTTTGTTCTGTGCACAAGCCAACATGTTTTTGAAAAGGTCTGTTTATTTTCCTTAACAATCCAGGGGAAATGCTAGCAAACACGTCTCTTATCCTTTGCTGCATTTTATTAGCAGTTGTAGGTGGATCATTGTAAACAATTTGTTTTACGTGTCCCCATAAAAAAGGTCTAGTTTTAAAAGATCTGGCGATCTAGCTGGCTGGGGGGTCCGTTTCTACCGATCCATTGGTTCGGGTTTGTTCGGGTCAAGATAATTTCTTATAATTTATTCACCCGATATTACACTTTTTTAAAATGAATTAAAGAACTTGTCAAACTAAGTATAAGAATCCATGTTTTATTTCAAAGCCTACTGTGGGTTTTAGAGATAAACCTTACTAATGAACCTCTTTGCTGGTATTGCAATTGAAATATTAAAAGGAAAATAAACAGACCTTTTCAGAAACATGTTGGCTTGTGCACAGAACAAAATGGAAGACATTTTGAACAATTACTGTAGTTTTTAATTATTAGTCTAGTCGCCTACGCTTAATTTTAAAAATAAACTCTGTTTAATCGACATAATTTATGAAATTTGCATTTATTTCGAAAACGGCTGGAAATAACTTATATTATGCTTTAACTACAAAAAAAAATTGCTTGTGTATTTTATATAAAATACCGAAATAATATACAGGGTGCTCCATTTGAAAAAGTTGAGAAAAATAGGTTTGAAATGTGTCATTTTTGGAACCTTATTATTAACACCCTGTATAAAATAAATAAATACTATTCGATTCATAGTATCTTTAAACCTCTTGTCATTAAACTCACTTAATACCGTGGTTAAAAAACTAATTTTAGATTGTTTTCTTTTAATATTTTTTCAACGACTTCAAAATAATTTTTTTTCAGTTTTTAATTGATTGCTCTTAAACTACCAAAGCAAATCAAACAAAATTTAAGGCATTTATAAAGGACGATAGCATACTTCTAAATATGCAAAAAAAATGGGGTATGCCATTTAAAAAATCACAACTTTTTATGACCACACTTTTTTGGGTCACCCTGTATATAAAAAAATATTTTCCTGAAGTACCCCGTATGATACAGTATAAGTTAGCGTATGAATGAAATTCCTAACTAAATTCGTATAGGAGCTATGGAAGCCTGACGCTCTATTGCAGGACCCTGTATAGTCCCAAAAGTTTAATAGAATTAGCATATTTTATGATTTTATTATCAAATAATATTGTTTTTGGTAGCAAGTTGTTTATTTTTGTTTTAGTAATAAATGTAAAAGAAGATTTTGTAAAATTAATTGCTTTTTTTTATTTGATTTTGAATGTCAAAGTAATCATCGCCAAAGTAAATAATAGTTGTATCATCAGCAAATAATTGTATCTTGCCATTTAATTTTAATTTAGATATGCTGTTAATATATATTAGAAATAATATTGGACCTAAAATTGACCCTTGCGGAACACCACATTTAATTTTTTTTTAGCGCTTTTGCTGTTATTAATTTCAACGTATTGTGTTCTATGTTCTATTGCTTAAATAACTTTCATATCAATTATAATTATTTCCCCTTATGCCAATGGTATGAATTATTTGTAATAAAATATTATGGTTAAGTGTGTCAAATGCCTTACAAAGGTCTAAAGGGGGGCACTGGGACACGTGTATTTTCTACTTATTAAAGCCGGATTGTTTACAATTTTTAGTAAAAATAAAAGAGTGTGGTTGTAAGTTTCTTAATAATTCGTGCACCATCAAATAGCGAGACCTGGATGCGCCACTGCTTTCGAAATCTTTAAACTGAAATTAATCGTATTTCTCAATTTGCAGAAATTCGTTGAAGGCGAAGGGCAAAAAGTTGCCATTAAATAAGCTTGGAAATAATCATCAAACAACGTATTCTATCATATGTTTTAACAGATAATAGAGGCTGCCAAATACAGGTGGTTCTATTCTAAGTATGGATAAAAGAAAATTCATATCAAATATCAAACCTATAAATTATGATGACCGGGAAGTTTATCGTTTGCCAGAGGGGGCCCCAGTCAAGTGCTGACGTTTTCTTTTATTATAAGAAGGATTTCTATTATTAAGCATTTTCGTTTTTGGAAACATCATCGAATATTTCCGAAAAGCTCTTACCAGTGACCTTTGGCCTTTGCCTCTGTAATGATTGCGATAAATTGGAAAGCAAATCAGAATATTACATAGGTTAGCTAACGCAAATTAAGCAACGACATCCTGAAAGCTGGAAAAAATACCAATATATATTTATTTTAGTCTCAGTCCCCTCAGTCAAACTGTTGACAATGGTGGTATGTTAGTTTACGCAGCGGCGTGGCACAAATAGGGGGCGGAGAGGTTGGTCTGCCCCGGATACCATACCAAGGGGGATGCCACATGCTTTAGGCTTGCGCCCGTGCTCATACCAATGGGGTCATTCTTGGGTTTTAAACAAAAAGTAACTTTTCAGAATATAAAAAATACCTATTAGAACTGTGTAAAGTTTAAGAAGCAAATGTCAAATTTCGTACATAATAATAATAGTTTTCTTTGCAGGTCTACCAAATTTCAATCTACTCGATCTAGCATCATTTATTTAAATTTCCAGCCTGATACGACACTGTTAACGTTCCTAAATTCTCGGGTTTATACATAATTTTAAAATGCAAGTAGGTGATTATGTAACCCAGGAAACTATAAGTAACTCGTAATCCTTTGGAATCGTTCTGGTTTTACGCTTCATCCTGTTTTGAGAACATAACGAGAACGTTATTGAGAATATTCGAATTTAGCGTCCTGGGTTCTTTTTATGTACCTTTTTTTGGTCTTTTATTTGCTGTCATTTCAATGAATTTAATTGTACCATTAAACTATTGTTCGTAGTTTTATCAATGTTGTAGACTCTAAAACTGCTTTCTGATTTTTAGTCACCGAAAGCATTTTCACCAAAGACCGTTCTAAGTAGAGACCCAATGGGCCTTTTCACTAAATTTTGATTTTGGTAGTAGTGTATAAAGGAACAAAAAATAAAATTTTCTATGTTTTTACTTTTCTATACTTTTGAGCCATAACTGAGAAAATAAATAAATAAAAAAACTCCTTGAATAAAAACACGGACTTAAACATACCTACGTCATCGCGCCGGAAGATTGATGCACAGAGGAATGATAGGAATAGCCGAGTCGCTGGCTTAAAATATCAAGAATTCACAAAATCAGCAGATTGACAGTGTTGCCGATACTCTCAAAAATCATTTATTATAGTTTATAGTACCAGTGTAATGGTAATTGACTAGCAATTATTAGTAATTATTATAATATACCAGTTTTCCATTCAATAGCTGCGGAATGAATTATTTTACCAGTATTATGTTTATATTTATTTAAAGTATCCAAATAAAGTTCTAAGAAGAAAGTATATTAATAAGATTATAAAACTTTCTACATATGGCAACAGCGGCTTAATTTGCCGACGGCAGTTCGACAGATCAGCATTTACGCGTGTGCGAGGTTAAACGCATGCGCTCTAGCAAGCTTTAAACATATCTACGTCATGGTCGCGCCTGTTTTGAGATTTTCAAATTGGTTGAATTTTACCCGGTTTTTACTGTGCTGAAATAAATTAATGTTATTACCTAGCAATAGTTTTATTGATGAAAAACACTTATTATAGCACCGACTAAACAATTCAAATGCCAAATGTATCAAATTTAAGAATAGTGAAAAGGCCCATTATTGATATTTTTATCCGATCCCCCATTAGTCTGTCATTTGTTCCCGCGTTTGTTCCATTTCATTGAGGCATAGCCAAATTCATATATTTGTCAAAAATATATTGCGAAATCCCCCCAAAACTATGCTAATTTGCATATATAAAATGCAATAGCTCTAGCAACTGTTTTAATAAAAGAGTAATCAATAATCTGGCATCTATAGATGAAACAATAACAAATGAACCTATTGACAAAATTGTATTTCAATCTGAAGTAAATCAACATACAAATTTCGTCCCTCCACTGTGTTTGCCAAACTTACCCTATTAAGGGCGAGTTTATCAGTGCACGGCTAAAGTTTCGGCTTCACAGCTGCCAGTCAACTATAAATGGTTTGACGTTAAGATAGCTAGCAGCTAACACTTGACCAACAGCTAACGTACATAACCGTGCACTGATAAACCGGACCTCAAAGTACAGTATTGCCCGAAATAAACAGTACTGAACTTGTAATCGTATTATATATTTAAAAAATACATATTATTGACACTTTATTATATGTTCTAAATGTGCACCTCCTCGTTCAAGACATACTTCATAACGATGTTCTAAGTTTCTGGTCATGTTATTGAATAAGGGTTGTCTCAGAGCTGCGAAGAAGACTCTAACGGCATCCTTTAATTCATCGATGGTTTGTGGTGCCTGTTTGAAAACGGCATTTTTAGCCATGCCCCAAATGTATGCGTCTGGAGGTGTGAGGTCTGGAGAATGTGAAGGATAAGGGAAGTCAGTAAATCGTGAAATGAATTTGCTTGGAAAATGTTCTTGAAGAAATTGACGAATTGCGGCAGCAGTATGGCAATTTGCCCCGCCCCGTCCTGCTGAAAAAATTGGTTTCGAAATGCCAAGTTACGTGCACGACAGAATTGACGTAGATCAGGGATAAATCGTGTTAAAATGTGTCTGTACCTCTGTTGATTAAGTGTGACTTGCCTACCATTCTCTTCGATGAAGTACGGACCAATGATTCCGTGTCCGGACACAGCACACCAGACACTCACTTTTGCACTATGTAAAGGAACCTCTTGAACCTCATCGGGTCTGGCAAAGCCCAGAAATCGATTTGTGCGACCATTCACATAGCCTGACAAGTGAAAGTGTGCTTCGTCTGAAAACCAAACATTTTTCAAAAATTCAGGATTTTCATACTGTAACGCGAGAATTCTGGCGCAATATTCCACTCTACTGCGATAATCCCGAGGATGTAGTTGTTAATGTACCTGAATCACATACGAAAATGCACCCAGCTCCTTCAGGATTCTTTGAAAGGAAGTTCTTTTTAAATCAAGTTGTAACGCTGTCCTTGCCTGGCTGGCTTTCGGATTTTGTAAGATTTGCTCAAAAACACGTTCATGGTTATTGTTGTTGTTAACTGTCCTGGGACGCCCCGAGTTTCCTTTTCGTTGGCACAATACACTACCCGTATTTCTGAACTTTTCAATAACCTTCAAAATTACAGCATTACTTGGAGAACGTTTATTAAACCGTTGTGTGAATTGATCAGACACGTATAGCAAACTTGCACCATTATGTCGGCCCATTCCGTATGAGCGAAAATAATGCTCTACCAGAAACACTTTCTCCTCTGTACTTAACACCATTTTTAACAATTAAGCCCTACTAATTACTTGTTTGAGGTTTACTTGACAGGTCTATACTAGCTAACTTGAGTGTGACAGCGCACGCATAAAAACACCGCCAACTTAGTTTCAGTACTGTTTATTTCGGGCATATCTGTATTAACATGATGTGGGAACTTTAAATCTTTGTCTAAAACCTTACAAAAACTCGCAACGCAGCAGTAAGAGATGTGACCGTCACGTCATTGGTCTGAGGCCATGATGACGTTGTTTTATTCCTTTACGTTTAGGGATGTCCACAGAAAATGTATCGCGGAAAAACATCGATGTTTGCTGTTTTAATAGAATTAAATAAATAAATAAATAAATAAATAAACAGGTCTTTTATTTTTTATATGAACAAAATTTATACAGTATACTATTGTATTTTGGTGGCGAGGTCTAGCCATCGCTATTCTACCTAACCACCAAGGAAGGCAAAAACTATCTATACACAATGTTTTAGCTTAACTATTACTTACTTACTTACTTAGTAAATAATTATAGTATGTGAAGAATGGATAGGTGAACAGAAAAAGTAAAAAAGAAGAAAACAAGAAATTAATATGTCGAGCATATATTATTTAGTGTTAATTACACTGTATAGCGTCAGCTTCTCAATGACTTAATGTAATTTTTCGCTTTTGATTTAAAAACAGGAATAGATGAGCAGAGTTTAACATCGCCTGGCAACGCATTATAATACTTGACAGCATTGAACGAGAAGGAGCGTTGGAAAATAGCAGTTGAATGTCTTGGGGTTGCATATTGTTCGCGGTTTCTAGTTATACGTCCGTGTACATCACTATTTTTAATAAGCTTGTCGTTTAAATATTTAGGCGAACCACTTTTTGACACTTTATAAACCAGGTTCGTTAGATTCAGAATGTAACGTTCATCAAGGGTAAGCCACCCAGAATTCAGCAGAGCAGGGGTGATGTGGTCAAATTTACGCAGACCATAACAATACCGAAGACAACTGTTTTGAATCTTTTGCAAACAATTTTGATTTTTGGTAGTGAGCATGGGCCAATACACTGTAAAACCATAGGTTAACGTAGAGAGCACCAGAGAATCAGTTAATCTTAATTTGACATCAGTGTTAAAAATATCTTTATATCTGTACAATAGTTTAAGCTTAAAATAACATTTTTTTAATAGCAGCGAAATGTGTTTCTCAAAGCGCAAGTTGACATCCATTTCAATGCCCAAGTTTCTACTTACCTCAGAAGACGCTAATTGCACTCCATCCAATGATACTTTAAAATCATTATTATTCAAAAACTGGTCTTTGTTTGCTCCAAATACTAGCATTTTTGTCTTAGCACAATTGAGCATCAATCCATGAGCCTTAGAAATTGTAGATATAATGTTCAAATCATTGTTTATCTTTTGTATCGATTGTACTGAGTCACTTGGTGAAAACGACAAATAAAGTTGTTTATCATCAGCGTATTGATGCGATGAACAATGCAAAAGATGACGTGAAAAATCGGCCGTATATAGAGAAAAAAAAAGAGGTCCTAGTACACTACCCTGTGGAACGCCCTTATCAGTTGATAAAAAGGTGGATGGCCCTTTTGACCGAGAAATAACGCGTTGACTCCTACCAGTAATATAGCTTTCAACTAAACTCAAAGCGCCATCTCCAAAACCAAAATATTTTAATTTCTGTAAAAGAATAGGGTGAGAAATAACATCAAAGGCCTTACTGTAATCAAGGAGTATAAGACAAGTAGTTTGATTTGCGTCGAGCGCTTTTAGGATGTCATCAGAAACACTGAGTAGAGCAGTAGTTGTGCTATGTGCAGCGCGAAAACCAGATTGAGTTGAAGGTAATATATGATTAATTTTAACATGTAGATCAATTTGCTCATGCAAAACTTTTTCTAGGATTTTGGACATTGTACAAAGAATACTGATCGGTCGAAACTCTGATAAACTATTAGGATTATTGACTTTCGGAATAGGTATTATATTAGCTTGTTTCCACAGTGAAGGAAATGTATTAGTTTCAATGCATTTATTTATGAGAAATGTTATTTGAGGAATAAGAAGTGGAGTAATAAGTGATATAATCTTAATATCGATGCCGTCGACACCTTTAGCAGTTGATTTTATAGTAGAGATAATCTCAGTGATCTTTTTCTGATCAACCACGCTAAAACTAAATTTATTTGTTATACCGGTGTGCAATTGGTTTGAATAGTGGTTATTTATAAAGTTACCATCTAAGAAGTTATGCCTTGGTACACTCTCAATGAAAAACTTATTTAGGGTTTCAGAATTTTCAACTTGATTTAAGTTATCGCCCTTATTATTAGAAATATTCATATATTTTAAAGTTTGCCAAAAACTTTTTGGATCCGTCCTAAATTTATAGTTCAAAAATGCCCTTTTTTCGTTGCGTACGGCAGAAGTAACGAGGTTTCGAAGTTGTTTATACTCATTTTTGGCAGCATCGGTCTTGCATTTTTTGTATTTGCTTAAGGCTTTTTTACGCAATTTAATCATGTACTTTAGATTAGGAGTAAGCCATGGTGCAGGTGCTTTAGTACATTTACTAGTTTTCATCGGCGCATGAATATCCAGTATGTTCTCAACGTGCTTATTAAATATTTCTAAGATTGTGTCAACGTTATTTAAATAAAAAAAGTCACCCCAATTTAGCCTACCCAGATCCGCGAGAAAGTGATCATAATCAAAATTGCTGTAATCCCTATAAGTACTAAATTTTAAGGCAGGTTTTTCTTTTTTGACCCTAAAATGGCATGTAACCATAGAATGATCTGATACATCGGACATATCAATTACCTCCGAACTTATAAATATATCGAGAGATGTACTGATAACTAAGTCAATTAATGTACTCGATGTATTTGTTATACGTGTCGGTTCTTTTATTAACTGATGTAAACTGTACTTACCAAGAAACGTGTTAAATAATTTGTACGCATTACTTTGAACGTCTAAAAAATTTACATTAAAATCGCCACCAAAGAATACATAGTCAAATTGTGGAATTGTTATTGTTAAAATATTTTCTACATCTTCCAAACATAAATTAAGATTTGAATTAGGTGGCCGATAAACACTACCGAAACATATATTCTTACCCTTTACCCTAATTTGCAACCACATACTCTCCAAACTGCTACTGCCCTGTGGTAAATCCAGCTGCTTTACCTTAATGTAATCCTTGACGTAGAACGCCACGCCTCCACCACGACCCCCCTTCCGATCTTCACGAAACAATCGATACCCTGAAATTTTTAAATCATTGTCCGCGACTCCGGGACTAAGCCAGGTTTCCGACAACCCTACGACATCAATCTGCTCATCGTTTAGAACATTTGAGAATAAATCCACACTAGGATACAGTGAGCGAACATTAAAGTGTGAAAAGCTGAGCTCATTGCCATTAACTACGCTAACCATGACACTACATCGCAGAATATCCCATTTGTTAGAATCACAAATTTAATTTTTCTAAGCTCACGCCTTAACTAAAACCAAAGGTAAAAGGTATAAATCAAGATCGATAGGCAACGACAAAATAATTATGTTACGAATAAAATTAAGGACTAATAAATCGATTAAAATACATCGATGCATTGACAAATAATATCAAATGGCCACGATAAATGACGTAAGAACGATGTATCGCAATGAAAATATCGATGTTTCCGATGCGTCGACATTTTATTTCAATGTTTGTGAAAATTTGTTATTGGGTTAGGTTTCTAACCGATATAGTAATCCGATGTCTTAAAAAAAAATATTTTATTCATATAAAATATAAAAATTACTATTCTATCATGATACAAAGAAAGAAGAGATATGACATTGCGCATGTGGGCGGAGCCAAATCGACAGCCGCTTACGTCATGTGGTGATAATTTTCTGGCGGGCTTCGTATAACCTACGTTTGGTTTTATGTACTATTGTTATTATTTGTTATATAGAAAGAGGTTTTTAGTGTTTTCTTGGATTATTATTGTTGTTTGTTAGGGACAATTAGTTGCTAATATGCGTTGTGCAGTGGCGTTATGCATAAGTGACAATATGACAAAAAATTCTGCAAAAGACATTAATATGTTTTTTCGTTTTCCAACTGACCCAAATCTTCAAAAAATTTGGATTAACGTTGATGATACAAATCAATGTAAAATATTTCAAATTTTAGCTTAAAAAAATTGTTCTCTTCCTCATTGGTGAGATACAAAAGTTTAATTTGCCGAAATTGGTTTTAAAATAATAAACTGTTATATGTGTGCCTTATTTTTTAATAATTGTTAATGTCCCTCTAATTACTATTATGATAATTACCAGTCCTAGTATATTTTTTTTAATGTCTGAATGAGTTTTTTACATCCTTATCCTTGGTCAAATTATAGTCAAATGCAGTGGCGGACTGGAGCGGGTGTCCGGGTGGCCATCGCCACCGGGGTCAGAAGGCCTTTGGGGGCCAATTGGTCCAAACATTTAAACAACAATTTTTTTTTCAAAAAATGTTGGGGCCATTGAGGCCATGTAGCCACCGGGGCCAAATGATTCCAGTCCGCCCCTGGTCAAATGTTAACAATATAAATTTATAAACAGACACCTCCAAAAATATTATCGTTACCTATTGCATAAAAAAAATCTTAATAAGCAAATTAATTGATTTTGGTCATTTAAGGCTCGAAACTGTTCTATAAAAATGTTTAAGACTGCACAATTTGTACCTATTTTTTTTTTCAAACAATTTATTTATTTAACAAAATATTAAGTAATTGTAATCATTTAAAAGATAAAATGTATGTCAGCATAAAAAGAAAATTATTTTCATTGATACCAAATATATGCTCAATTTTAACATTTAACCCAAGAACATCATGAAATACGTTCTGATTTATGAACCTCTATCCTTAAAGTACTTAAAATAATATGCACTTAAATCTTCCAAATCAAAAATTGCAAAATATGCAGTAAAATTTCTATTTCTAACGGCTAATCCTATGTAATTTTAAGTCTCGTTAGCACCACATGACGTCATTGCGCGGACCGGACCAAATTGGGAATACGATCGATCATATCTTTCTTTCTTTGTATCATGCTATTCTATTATATTTGAAGAACTAGTCCATGCTTAAAATGGAGTTAAAAGTATGGAAAAGAAAGAAAAGACTGAAAGTCTTCCTTCTCAAAATATAATAGAATAAAAATTCTTTAGGGGTCTCTACATGTTTCGAACGTAGAAACGTTCATCATCAGGAGAGAGAAAACTTATTTAATGCTGATGGTTTTAGAAGGGGAGAAAATGGTATTAAACCATAATGGAGCTTTTATGGAATTAAAAAATTGAAGTGTAGAAGTAACATCATAATATGAAGAAAATTGAAAAGGTTAAAACATACTGAGTATGTGAAAAAGTCAGCAAAGGAGGTCTAAACCAAACAAATAAACTGGGGAAGAAGAAAAAGGCCTTCTAAAAAGGTGTCGAGGGTTTT
The DNA here is from genome assembly GCA_963969555.1 of Polydrusus pterygomalis. Lineage (NCBI taxonomy): Eukaryota > Metazoa > Arthropoda > Insecta > Coleoptera > Curculionidae > Polydrusus > Polydrusus pterygomalis. Next base: position 21,346,058 of record OZ018378.1, on the reverse strand, counting down.
TAAAAAAAATTTTTGTAAAATATGTCTGTAAGACAATATAAAGATAAAATTTGTCGAAGGAAGGTATTGCGAAGATATCATAATGAAAATATTGTTGAAAATGGTTTGTGGGGTACTTTAACTCTCAGTAGGAGGAATTTTAGTTTTTTCGTTCTTTCCCATATTCTATTATAATTATGCAAAAAATGTATTTATTACCAGCAGGAATTATTTAATAACGTAAGTTTAAGACACAACGGTATTTTTTCGTTAAAACCCATTTTTATATTTTTATTACAAAGATACCTCAATTATTTTAACCAGACAGGAAAATATCTATTTAAAGGTAAAAGCCATTTTGTTAAGGCTCGTGTCCTACGCAGAGTCAAAGTTGATATGGGATGAGCAGAAAAAAAAAACAGTTTTGTCAAAAGTTATTGTTTAATAACTTAGTAGAAAAGCAATGAAATATAAAAGAACCGAAGGAAGCTACCTATCGTATTTAATTACTTTATTAGAAAACAAATTCTAAAAGGTTTTAGAGTATAGCTGTTTTTTAAAATAAAATACCTTTACTGTGGCTTATGAAATTTTTAATGTGTAAGTATTATTAAGGATAACTTTAAAACATTCATAAAACCTTTTTTCATCGCTCTATAAGGTTTTACCAATAGTTTGCAATCTATACAACGTTTTTGGTCAGTCAAGAAGCATGACAACCCAAAACAACTATTCCTATGGCAGTATAGAATACCGGGCATTAAAATACATTAAAATTTGCAGGTTTACCACGATACACTAACACCAGTATTATGGTTACGCTCATAAATTCTCTATCTCTATCTCTCTCTCACATTGTAACGTCACGTTTGAAAGTATAGGGCGTTTAAACATATGGAGTTTCCCAAGCATTAAGAATTTATTATTATTATTATTAATATTATTACTATTATTATTATTATTATTTAATTATTGTTTCAATATTAAAGTAGTTTAAAACGAATAAGTATGGCAAATGAATGGTTTTAGAATATAATTAGACATGAAGTAAATTTTTGTTTTTATTTTTTTTTTCCACAAAATACTGATTATTTAAAAAAATCAAGCAAAATCAATCACTTATTTGAGGGGTATAGATTCAAAGTACACAATTTCCATGTTTCATTGAAAATGAGAGAGATATCGTTTTACATAGTAATTGTAGCCCTAAATCGAAATAACTTATAATTTCTTGTCAAAACGGGCAAGGTCCAACAAAAATTGGGATTAAATTCAAAATGTACAAGCTCCATTGACATTTAAGTTTCGAACCGTACAATCTCCTGATATATCCCACAATTTTAAAAATCAGTGTACAATCTCCAATGGGTTGTTTTGCTGTTAGTTTCGAATTATTTCAAAGCGTGCAAAATCCTGCACAAACTTGTTGATAATATTCGCGACAAAGCCATTCCGAGTTTACTTTTTTAAGTTAGTTGCATGTGATGCGTGAAGCATTAATAAACAGTGGTTGTTTGTTGTTTAGTATTTCTTTGTATTTTAATGTATTGTCTTTAAGATTGAAAATTTTGTGAAAAATGATCCTTAAATTATTTTCAAAGTGGGCAAACTCCAAATTTGCTATTTTCAAAATGGACAAACTCCAATTGTTATTTTCAAAACGTACAATCTCCATCTCCTTTTTCCAAATAACTTTGATATTTTTTAAAAATGTTAAGGAAAAAAATTGGGTTTTTAGTCTAAGATGTGCCATAAATACAATAAAAAAGAAAAACTATCGTAATTGTTTGTATTTAATGAATTATAAGTTTTTTTCGTCTACTGATAATTTAGGAACCATGGAGATTGTACACTTTGAATCTATACGCCCCTATTGCACTTTTTTATGTTCTCAAGGGAATACTTTTATTTTTTAGATAGGAAATAGAAAAAAGTTAATTTTTTTAAATACGAACCTGCATTTTATTTTTGAGTAGCTTTTGACTTTCCAAAACTAATGATGCATTAGAATTGTCACTAAATTGTAAAAGTACTTTCTTAATGCAATTTTTATGCTTTCAAGAAAAAAACGGCCTTTTCGAATGACTTTGACGCAGTGAGTAAGGCTATTTTAAAAATATTTTACTTAGGACAATGCGGCCTGGTTAAAAGCCAGACCGGGGCCGGAGCTGGTATTGGTCCTCCTAGGTTTCCTTGCCGTGTTCTCAATGGTTCTGTGATAGATAGTGCTCTTAAAAGGCCAATATAATATTTACCCCGCAGTAAACCCTAGGATTATTATTGTAATTGGCTTAACATATTTTTAAAATCCCTTTTTCTGGAAAATTACTGCCAAAAAGACATATTTAAAGGCGAGAAAGTGCGGTGTGTATACAATGATTATATAAACTATATTTTCTTGTGCCGGCTGGTTTAATGTTAGCCGTATTCACGCTCCGCTCATTCGCACTGCCTTCCTGGGTTTCTCGTTACGAGAAATATGTACCTATCTAATTCAATTTATGTTTTCAAATAATATATATCCTGTGAAATCTAGAGAATATCTTAACATAAACCTGCCAGCTGTGAATTTATTTCATTGCGCAACGTCAGACATTTCAGAAATATTACGGGTCATGAAAGACGAACGTCCGAAGCAGATATTTTTTATTTAAAGGCTGACACATCGTCGAGACGGAAGTTATTTAACGAAGAATGATATTCCTTGCACGTTTCGTATGAAATGAAGTGCTAACCCCAGCGGCTTCTTCCTATAAAGTCCGAGGTCAGTGCTTAATTTAACTTTATTTGACAAATGACGACCGTTACGTTAAGTCATACACACAAAAAAATCTAGTATCCAGTTGAACCTAAAAGTTTCAAACTGAAACTATCATATACATGAATAGGAGCAATGCTAAAGTAAAATTAAATAGAAAATACCTTAGCATCAAAATATAGTTTTAAATTAATACTACATTATTTTAACTTGACTCTACTTTAGTTTTAGGGTAATAAAAATAAATGATCAACCTATCAATAATTTTAGTTGCAGATATAGTATACGTTAATATTGGTTTGATTCAAAGTATTCTAAGAATAAATATTCGTTATTTTCGTTTTGAGTATGAGTTATTATTAAGTTGAATATACGAAGTTGCATTTGAGCACATATATTTTATTTGTATCTTCAATTTGTGACTATCCTACATTCTCAGCGAAACTATACAAATCAATTTATTATCATCTTAAAACTAGTTTATTATTACATAGAGTAAAATTTAAAATCATGTAGTTTTGAAACAGATAGATCTGAAAGGACTATATTATTTAGGTCAGATAGGATAAGCTCACCGCAGTCAATAGAATTGTACAATGTCAAGTTAAAATGTCTTTGTGACATAGGTAACAAATACTATTGTGATATTACCTTAGGTAGTATCTGATCTGAATATAGCCCTAACAGATAACTGATAAATAAAACCACTTTTTATTGCTTTTGGTTTTATTAAAAAAAAAACAGGTAATAAAAAACCATAACTATAACGAATATAAAATTTCCTCCATCACACTATTACACAAAACGCGCAAAATAGAACACACACTACCAGCATCGGTGAGCATCGACGCGCGACCTCTGCGTGGATGTTAAATAACGACTAAAGTAAACGTATTTCGGTCGTTTCCTCGCAAAACAAGAGGTCACGTGATGCAAATAGCATCAAAGAAATAATAAGGGTTTAGATTTTACTCAAGTTAAGCATAGAGACTGTCTTTGTGCTCGCTGTGAGAATACAAATTTATTCTTATTTTTAAACCCATCATAGTATATTTCACTTTGACCACAATACTTATTTTTAAAACAAGTATAAGATTATCTTGTTATGATGATGATGTAATCTCTTTATGAACATAATTTTGATTAACTTGATGATATAATTTAAAACCAGTAGTAGTTTAAAAATGAATATATTTTAGTCACGAAATAAAGCAGGTTAGTTTCAAAATAAGGCTATTTGTTTGAGCATTACTATAAGCTTGTTTTGAGAGTAGTTTTTTTTGTGAGTAGGTTGGGAAATTTATTGTTTTATTTTTTCTTAGACGCATGAAATCAAACAGTTAAGTGTTAATTTATTTCTATAACTAAAAAAACTTCAGCGGCGTGCGGGCAAATCTTTAAAAATGGTCAGCCGCTCTACCAATTGCTCTACGGTGACTCTAATATTCCCTCGAACCATTTCACTACATACCTACGGCGCTAGGATAAAAAACGGACAGGCTCCACCGAGTTTAACCTTATAGTTTCAACAGGATGCCTGGATGCATGGTGCTCCCCAACATTATGCTGCATTGTGTTAAATAAATGGTAAAAAAATTATAATTTTACACTTTCCACAGATTGTTATTTTGACTCGACATGTTTCACAACACAGTTGTTTCTTCAAAGGAGTACTTAAAAATGGTATTTTAAAAGTTATAACTTTGCAGATAATTTTCAGGTTCTTAAAATTGTTGAAAAAACCAATAATAATGTTTACAGACTAATTAAAGAGATTCAAAAGAGGTGATCTGTTTAAATCCAACTGATCATTAAGAAGAGTATTGTTTTTTTAAGCCTATTTATTTCTAAGGATTCAAGCAAATTTAATTTTGTACTTTTGTTTTCAATGCGCAAGATATCGTAGTTATGATTAAATGTATGATTTGCTTCTAACTGATGGTTAGAATAATTAGAATCTGTTTTGTTTTTTATAAAACTAGCATGATGGTCATTCATTCGTTTTTCGAAGTTTCGACCTGTTTGTCCGATATAAACTTTAGAGCAATCATTAAATTTTAATTTGCAAACACCAGATTTATTTCCTTTGTTTAATTTACTTTTATTATTTTTAATGTGTTTCCCTAGAGTATTGTTAGTTTTGAAAGCAATATTAATATTCAAGTTTTTTAAAAAGTTTTTATTTTAGTGATAATATGACCTATGTAAGAAATAACTTTATAATTATTTTTATTATTGTTTGCTGTTGGAAGAACTAAGTTTATAGCCTTTTTGTATAATTTTTTATTTAGTATGTTATCTATTGTTATCGCGGAATAACCATTATTTACTGCAATTTGCTTAATAATATTTATATCAGTTTGAAAATTAGTTGGGTTTAAGTAATGTTACTAGTCAAACAACTTTTCATTATGTTTTTTAATATAAACACAATAATAGAATAGTTCCTGTATAAATTTTGCAAAGCGTCTTTAATGAATGTGTACTTTGTGTACTGTTGCAATTATTACCAGCTGCCACTGGGTAGTAAGACTACCTACAATGAAACATATTTCAACTATTAAAATCTTCGAAATATATAAAATTTTATACACGACCAACAAATGATTCCATAAATAGAATTAAGTACCGTTTTTACTTACATTATCATTGTATGAGCCAAATTTTCCCAAGTAACATTCGCAAATATCCTTTTCATCAATCTAAATATGGAACATATAATACAATACACTTTTTCTACATGAAAAGCCTTTGGCGCTACCAAATTCGGCCAAACGAATTTGCGTCTTGCTTATTTACTTCGTAGGGGAGACAGGGTCTACACTGAGCAAAGATATATTATTATGTAATTTAAGTAATTTTACATCACCAATTGTCGGCAATTTTGTTACCCTTGGCTAAAAGTAGTATCAACATATTACTTTATCGAATTTTCTCCATTATAGGTATAATAAAAGCCCATTTTAAGGGATGTGTAAAAAAAATTGAAGTTAAAAAATTAGTTACTGTGTTATATTTTACTTAACTGTTATACCTGTAAATTACAATGTACCTAACATTAAAAAATGTACATAAAGGGAATATTTTAAATCCAGATATCTTATCTGGGGGGGCAATTAAAACTTCTTTATTCTAACATTGTGTTTATTAATAAAATAAAATTGTTACAGTTACAAAATAAAAAAATAGTTATTTGTTTCACTAGGCAGAAAAGCACAAGATTTAATGCCGCGGCTGGTGTTTCATAGACGAAGCGCAGTGGTGTTTCATAGACGAGGCGCAGCCGAGGCTAGGAAACCAGCCAAGGCATTAAATCTGCTTTTCTGCCTAGTAAAACATATAATTTTTTCTCCAAATTTGTTCCAATTTCACGCAAAATCGTATTTTTTATATTTATGTATGTTATTTATGACATTTATTGAATTGTTGTGTTTACTTGTCATTTTAAATTTTAATTTTTAATGACAGATGACAGGCTTAAAAGGTGTATTTTTTCTGCCTATTAGGCATAAAAAGTCCACTTTTTCTGACTAGGCAGAAAAAATACACCTTTTGAGCCTGTCAGGTGTCATTAAAAGACCGGCTTTAAGGTTGAATTCTCAACGTCATTTAATCTATTGCCAACCTATAACCTATTTCGCGTTGATTTTTTGAGTTTATTATTTTAATAACTAACATTTAAAGAAAATCAATATCTTCGGTACATTATTTAGGTAGTATCTGATATATTACAAAAATATCAATTTATTTCATTGCTAATTTTGGGGAAATTGTATAGTGAAAGAACAATGACTGGCAATGACATAATAACGTTAAAAAAAATCTTACCCGATATTTTTCGCTATACAATTCTCCTAAAATAAGTTATGAAATTCCTTGATATTTATTAAATATGTCAATTATTACCTATAGAATATCAAGTCGATACTGATTTTCTTTAAATCTTGTATAAAAGCTAGAAAACATAAATAAATCTACGCGAAATAGGTTATAGGTTGGCAAGCATGTTGATACTCCCACCTTAATGTCATTTGGAGAAAAATTTTTTTTTTTTAACATTCCACTGTCATATTTTCTTTTTCTTATTTTTACTTGCTACCGCTAAGAGGCAGCCGTTGCCACGCTTTGCAGGAGTGTGAATTATTCCCAATGAGCCTAATGAATAAAAATTAAGCAATTACTTGAAGCGATTACTTTTTAGTAAAAACAATTGCTTGACTAGCAAATGATTTAAGTAAAAGCGATCGCTAGATCTGGATATGAATAAAATTTTAAAGCAATTGCTGTTTTTCTTACACCTCTGTAGCAAATGCTTATTCAACACAAGTTCAGACGTGACTTATCCACTTGTTCAGATTATAGATTGCATGTTCAGTTTGGTGCATAATTTGCAGTTTACGTAAATACAACAACGTTGGTCTATTTATTTATTAAAATAGTAATCTGTTACGTTTTTGTGGAAAATAGGAAACTTATATTTGTAATATGGCAGATTTCAGTGAAAATGAGGAAAGTGATAGTAGTGATGAAGAAATTAAAGACAAGCAATTGATATTCGTTCACAAATTGAAGTAACATAAATAAATCTCTCTGACCACAACCGTTTATCTTCCACAACAGCTTCAACACTTGTAGGAAATTTAATGAAAATATTGGCTTTCTCCAAAACTGCATCCATTACAGAAGTGTATGTCTTACAGACAGTAGTTTGGTGAACACCTACTTCACCTACAAAATTTTGAAAGCCCGGATCCGACAATTTCTGCAGAAATACTTTAATCTTATATAAGAGCGATAGTGCACCACCTTGCCTTTTACCAGTATCAGTCAAAAAATAATTTGTTTACGGACGTTCATATATTCAACCATAATTGAAGACACAAATTAAGAGCAACGCACGTGTATGCCGCGGAAAACTAAAGTTGACTGCTACCAAGCCAATGATGCAGGGGTCGACCTACCTTAAAAAGTTGAAAGCAATCGCTACACTAGGAGAAGTAATTCCTTAATTTATTCATCACATTTTAAGCATTCGATAGCGATTGCTTCTATTTTTTAAGAAAAAGCATTAACTAAAAGCAATTCCTGCACTTTTAAGCGATTTCTGGACGCAAAAGCAATTACTTTAGTTTTTATTCATTGGCTTTCAAGAAATTACTTCGATTTTTATAAGAAAAAGCAATTGCTACATTTTTATTTATTAGGCTCAATAATACACCTACTCTTCTGACTGTAAAGGTCAATTTTGACTGGCTGCCAGACAACAGTTTTTCCTGCTCTTGTCGGCATTACGCGCCCCCATAGCACTGGTCAATTTCCAATAGTTACAAATTGAGTTAATTTAAACTCAAATAAAACCCAAAAAGGCGAGTCTTTAGTTTCCTCGGCCACAGCGTATTAGTCTAGAGTGGAGTATATTTTAACGCGATTTCATTGTGAAACCTGTTAGGAAATAGGTGGACATTTATATTTGACGTCTCCTCGGCTTGTTATGATAAAGAGAATAAAATTTATATCTTGCTTGGCCGTCGATGATTTATGTCGTTTGTGTTTAAAAGTTAAGGCTATAGAAACATACAGTAAGACCAGTAAAGTCCGCATCATATGGGATTTTTTTTTATTAATAACTTTATTCGAAATTTGACTTTGGCATCAAGTTCTGCTTCGATCGTGATGAAAATAAAGCAAAAAAAATAGTAGTCACGTGATTCGCATTATCTGTCAAATTTTAATTTTTTCCAAAAAATAATTCAAAAGTGGGGTTATCTCTGAAAGTATCGAAAAAAGTTATTAGAAAAAGTTTTTTTAATGCAGTTTCTAGCCCACATGCAAAATTTCAGCTGCATAGGATAATTTTGATTTTTTACCCACCACTAAAAAATTTTTTTCCACTTAATGAACTTTACTGACGACACTATTGACACTATGTTATTTTTTTGTCGTAATATTAAGGTGTATTACTTTCAGTCACAAACTACGTTTTAAAAATAATTATTTTATGAAGTTACCTTATACAGGGTCAAAAACAAGTAAACTTTGCATCACATATCAAAATTATCTTATGCAGCTAAAATTGCATGTGGGCTAGAAACTGCATTTAAAAAAACTTTTTCTAATAACTTTTTTCGATATTTTCAGAAATAACCCCACTTTTGAATTATGTTTTGGAAAAAATTAAAATTTGACAAATAATGCGAATCACGTGACTACTATTTTTTTGCTTAATTTTCCCCTCGATCAAAGCAGAACTTGATGCCAAAGTCAACTTTTAAATAAAGTTATTAATAAAAAATAAATCCCATATGATGCGGACTTTACTGGTCACACTGGGTATGTATATGTCGTAGGCTGATAATGAAATCCGTCATTTCATGAAACGCCTAGTCATATCATAAAGCGTGGCTAAAAGGTATATTGCAACTGGTTTGTTCGTTGTTCCCCAGAGCATTTTTTTCAATTTTTTCATCTAATATTATTTTATAAAAATAAAATTTAAATTAAATTAAAAAAAAATTGAAAAAAATGCTCTGGGTAACAACGAACAAACCAGTTGCAAATATACCTTTTAGCGTGCAGCATGATATGACTAGGCTTTTCATAAAATGACGGATTTTACTATCAGCCTACGACATATACATATAATTATTTTTTAGGTTCTTTATTGCAAATAATGAAAAACATGCCAATGAAAGAAAGTGTGACAATAGACCCGGTCTCCCCTACTGATGCGGAGTTAACGTATTCAAAAATATACCAATAAATAAAAAGTTCTGAATTTGACGTTCGTTCTCTTTTTTATGTAAGGTTTATTGTTTGTTCTCCTGTATCCGCTGTATAAAAGTATTTGGTAATTTGTTTAACAGGCTTTTATTCCCTATTGACTTTTCCTAAATTGTTTTTTTTTTGATAAAAGCAAGTAAATATTGGAGGATGAACACTCTGAATTTGGGAGAGGAATAAATCAGAATTCGAAAATTTCGTCTGTAAAGTTGGGTAAATTTTAGAAGAATTAAACTAATCCGACGTACACATAGAAAAATTTAATGTCAAATTACCGTAACCTTTGTTATTGGTATGGTAATAACAATACATGAATCTATTAGGAAAAATACCAAGAAATATAATTAATCTTTTTTTCTACACTTGAGGAAAATGATCTAATACAACAAGTTTGCTACCCAAGTAGCATTTTTAGACACATTACGGTAAATGTGTCTAAACTATTGTTTCTGTTTCCGACACGAATTGGAAATTGTTGGCAACATGTATGGAAATATTTTCGAAACGTATATATTTTAAATGGCGCATTAGCACGTGTTTCCAAACGGTTGGTACGGGCTGTGACTTTCGCTGTTTCGACGCAAAATCGAAACTTGTATCAGTTAGAACCTATAATTCACAAGACGTTGGTGGGAGTTCGTAGCGATTGACAATCGCCGCGCGCCGTAGTATTAGTTTCAACGTATTTGTTGCACAGGTCACATCGTTGTTCGGAGTCTCCTAGCTGTCCGGTCTGAATTTGAATTTTATTGATCGTACCAATACCTGTTTCAATTAATTTATTTTACTTTGTATTTTTAAGTTTTTTTTAAACTTTGCATGTCCGATAAAGCAATAGAAGATTCTTATTTCCCACAACCCATCATTGGTGTTGGCCTTTATAATCTATGGGCGAATTTTACCATCTCAGTAAACCATGATGCATAATAGATAATCATATTATGCAATGTTAAACGACAAGGACAATATCACACTAGAACATGATACAAAGAAAGAATTCATTGCGCATGTGGGCGGAGCCAAATCGACAGCCGCATACGTCATGCGGTGATAATTTTCTGGCGGGCTTCGTATAACCTACGTTTGGTTTTATGTACTATTGTTATTATTTGTTACACAGAAAGAGGTTTTTAGTGTTTTTTTTTGGATTATTATTGTTGTTTGTTAGTGACAATTAGTTGTTAATATGCGTTGTGCAGTGGCGTTATGCATAAGTGACAATATGACAGCTTTTATTTGTTATAATTATCTGCAAAAGGATACTTATACATATTTATGATACAAATCAATGTAAAATATTTCAAATTTTAGCTTAAAAAAATTGTTCTCTTCCTCGTAGGTGAGATAAAAAAAAGTTTAATTTGACCAAATTGGTTTAAAATAATAAACTGTTATATAATATGTGTGCCTTATTTTTTAATAATTGTTAATGTACCTCTTATTACTATTATGATAATTACCAGTCTTAGTATATATTTTTTTAATGTCTGAATGAGTTTATTACATCCTTATCCTTGGTAAAATTATAGTCAAATGCAGTGGCGGACTGGAGCGGGTGGCCATCGCCACCGGGGCCAGAAGGCCTTTAGGGGCCAATTGGTCCAAACATTTAAACAACAATTTTTTTAAAAATGTTCCTAATGAGGGTTGAGGCCATAGAGGCCATGTAGCCACCGGGGCCAAATGATTCCAGTCCGCCCCAGGTCAAATGTTAACAATATAAATTTATAAACAGACAACTCCAAAAATATTATCGTTACCTATTGCAAAGAAAAAATCTTAATAAGCAAATTAATTGATTTTGGTCATTTAAGGCTCGAAACTGTTCTAAAAATGTTTAAGACTGCACATTTGTACCTATTTTTTTTTTCTAACAATTTATTGCTTAAGGTGGAAGGACCAAAAAATATAAGTTATTTTTTTATGACTTTGTAAAAAGTAATTGTAATCATTTAAAAGATAAAATGTATGTCAGCATAAGCAGATATGACACCAAATATATGCTAAATTTTAACATTTAACCCATGAACATCATGAAATACGTTCTGATTTATGAACCTCTATCCTTAAAGTAGGTACTTAAAATAATATGCACTTAAATCTTCCAAATCAAAAATTGCAAAATATACAGTAAAATTTCTATTTTTAACGGCTAATCCTATGTAATTTTAAATCTCGTTAGCACCACATGACGTCATTGCGCGGACCGGACCAAATTGGGAATACGATCGATCATATCTTTCTTTCTTTGTATCATGACACTAGAAGCTATTTAAATTTTTGAGAACTACAGTACTGATTTTTAGTGGTTAGTATATGTTTTATTAACCGTAGCAAGCAAATATTATTATGATTAATGTCCAGTTTCATTACAACTGCAAGTCGGAACTGATACAACCCAATAAAACTTAATAATTACTGTAAGTATTCGGAACAATAATGGCTATAAACCATTCTATGGTAGCATTAACTCATATTTCCTATATTGGCTAAATTACCGTGATATTATCACTACACAACGGTCTAGCAATTTTCATTGTCCTACAGTAGGAAAGAGCGGTGCTGTCACATAATATAGTATTAAACAGTCCTATAGAGAGTATGTGCATTCTTATAAGGAATATAGGGCTTTCTCTTAGTGTACGATCGTATATTTTAAAAATATTTCATGTAACTTAGCCATATAATGTTACGTGCAATTTAATTGGAAAGCTATGAGTTATTACCGATACCGCCAAGTTATATACTTAAAACGCCAGGTAGGTTAAAATGATTTACTATTAATAGTATTTAAGTTAACTTATTATGATGTGAAGTTATTACTTAACACGTTATGAAACGTACGTTTTCAGTCATGAAACAGTACCGGGTGTACACTAAAAAGGGACGCCGGCTGTGTCTAGGAAACCGTTTAAAAATACGGATTGCCGAAAAAAATATGTACTACAAAAGTGACCAACAGAAATTGCTGGAAAGTATTTTTAAGTTTCTAGGTTGGCCGCTAGGGGACGTAATCATAGTGACCATGTCCAAATCCTCCTAGTAAACTCTTTTTAGGTAACCTTTTTTCAATCTAATGAAAATTCTGGATAACTTTTGTATTGGAGTTTTAGCTCTACCTTTTTGTTTAAATGTGAACTTTATAGTTTTTGTCGAAACTTTAGATACAGACCACCATTTAATAGGCGATAATCGTCGTCACGAATTATGTATATTATGTTAGTTTCAGCAAAATGGGAGTAAACTATATAATATTTTGATGGTGTCCAGTCCAGTTGTCTCTGGGAATCGCTTTTAACCATTTAATTTATATAAATCACAACTGGCCGGAAATTTAAAGGTAGATAAAGTAGTTCTTACCTTGTTCTAAAGAGATACCCTGTATATGAAACCTAAAAACTACAGTCTAGGCCTAGTAAAAATTTGAAGGCGAGTAATGTATTTTGTCCGAAAATTAAACAATTTTTCATGCGTTTTTAACACGCTGTATGTTTGTATAATATGTTTGTTTGTAACCGACTTCTTTAAACCCGATTTTGACCCACTTTAAACGGTCAGATTTAATTTAAATTTTGTAGACTTATCAAGAACCGCTGACAATACAATAATTTTATAAGTTTATCTTATTATCCTGATCAGGATCGCCGGAATTAAATCATTTCCTTACAGATCCTATGTATGAGAGTGAGAGAGATAAAGCTCACCGTATGCGCATGTGTACTATCTACCTACCTTCCGGCCCGAGCACTCGGATTAATAGTGTTGGTACATTCTTTCGCTATCAGTTGGTCCGTTGGCCGAGCAGGTTTGTGGATCCAATGCTTTGAATCTATAGCCATTTCAAAAAGTCATTGTTAAATTAGTGGCAGTATTCCATCTCTACTCCGGCCGGACCTCTCTATGACTATCTCTACTCAAAAATTTTTTTTTTCTTAACAATAACTCAAACTAAAAAATGAAAAATAAATATAGTTTAAAAAACTAAAAAACACGCTTTAATAATTGATCAAACTAAAAAGCGGAAAATAAATATAGTTTAAAATAATTCTTGAAATTCTTAATATAGTCAGAAAATAATAATGAACGATAAACATTAGTATTATTGTGAAAAAAGCGAGGGGCGCTTTGTGCTATATTTTTTGTATATCGAGCACCCCACGCTTTTTTTACAATAATACTAATGTTTATCGTTCATTATCATTTTCTGCCTATATTAAGAATTTCAAGAATTATTTTAAACTATATTTATTTTCCGCTTTTTAGTTTGATTAATATTAAAGCGTGTTTTTTAGTTTTTTAAACAATATTTATTTATTGTGTATATTAAAAATTAAATTGTTAGAAGAAGAGTATCACACCATGGTCGCTTTGTTTGTAGTATAGATATATTTTGTCCTTTCAAATTTTATATCCCAACTTTGCGCAAAATATATTCCAGTCGTTGATATTCTCCGTTCGGACAGTGTCATTCGTTTTCGGTATCTGTTCGGGACATGTCACGAACAATAAATATTTCACTCGGAGTAGTCCAGAAAGGCCGGGATAACTAGATAATATTGTAATATACAACATATTGGTCGCAGAGCACGTTTATCTGCCTGGCAGTGGGGCCATATTTACCGACCATTATTAAATCATGTCTGAATTCGTAGTGCTAATGAATTCGGCAAATACCTTTACTCACGCCCAAACACTGAATTTGCGGTTCTAACTATTATAGGCAAACGCTGTTTTTATGTTTAAGGACATAGGCGTACAAGTACAAACAGAAAAAAATATGGAAAAAAACGGTAGGTACCGTGCGAGCAAAAATTATTTGCATCAAAGAGGGCCTTACATCTAAGGTCGTAATGCTTAGCCGTAGAGCTTTATACCTGTTGGTTGTCAGTAACTACCTGAATTAACATTCAATCAGTTATTCCGTCATGCATCTTTGACAGTCGTTACAAGTAATTTGAGTCATCGCTAATTTTTCCAATTTCTTGAACAATTCACACATTGGGCTTTACGGAAAAGCACAAAACATTCGTGGTTGAAGCGTATTTTCAAAACAGGGTTAGAATAAACGGTGAGTGTCAATACAATCCGGGTTTGTGCATTTTCACGAACATTTTCCTAACGTTGCTTTTATTGCTGGGGATTTTTATCATTGCCTGAAAAGAACCGTGGCTGTGTTTAGGGAAACAGGTTCTATACAACACAAAAAAGGAGCAGGAAGACCATCTGTAAGAACAGAAGAACTTGTTGCAAACGTTCGTGAAATAATGCAAAATACGCCAACAAATTGTATAAGACGCTTGTCACAAGAAGTGGGAAGATCTTATGGAACATACACGACTATTCTTAAGAAGCAGCTAAATTTATTTCCTTATAAAGTGCAAGTATTCCAAAAAAAAACAAGCCGCAGATTTTGAAAGACGCAGGAATTACTCTGAAGTTTTCCACATAAATGACCTTGTTGGGGCCTGTCATAGATTCCTAGGTTTTATAATAATATATTCTCGTGATTTTTTAAATTGTGATACACAAAAATACTTTTTTATGCATTTGTAATATCTAATTGGAGTACGCCTCGCTTGTATGGTCTCCATGTGCACCTTAATCGCATTGAAAGGGTCCAATGACGTTTTTTAAAATATCTAAGTTTTAAAATTGATGGTCAGTATCCTGAAATCGGTATTTTAAAAGAAGCTCTATTGCTCTATTTAAAAACCTGCAATTCCTCGTCCCTAGAACACGTCATTGTTACACTTTTTATGTACCAACCGACCGTACCAATATCTGTAAATAGTCCCCTATTTATCGATTGTGCAACACATACAATCTGCACCAAAATAGATTCAACATTTTTAGCTGTGGTTTATCCAGTATAAATCTCAATTAGCGTGTTAGTGTCTTTTTAGGCATAATTAGTCCGTTTCAAAATCATAATTTAAGTCTAAATTTCTTGTTATAACAAAATTTTTTGAATTGTTACAATATAACTTATTTTATTTTAAATAGCATATTATATACCCATTTGTTAATTGGTTCATTGTAACTGTGAAATGGTGTAAAATAAATAAAATAAAAAAAGCCGTCGCGTACGTAATATTTTCAGTTTCTCTAATGCGTAAGTCTCGGTAACATAAATCTTCGTTCTTCAAGAATGGAATACCAATGCTACTTAGTAGACTGATCCATTGGTAACAGGAAAAGGGAGGCCTAAATGCACTGCGATGTTGAGGGAATATTGTCACAATTGCATTAGCCAAAAATAAAGAAAGCATCATCTAAGGAAAAATTAATATCCATAATAGGAACGCTTCATTACTTAATCTTGCATGACCGAGGCTCAGGCAATCTTTTAGTTCAAAATTGTTCACGATACAAATAACATTTTTCTGAAAATCAATAATTAAATTCAAATAAACCACACTGAGAGCGAACAGCGGTGTAATACGAATGTATGCTTAGACATTCATGACACCACTTCTCCTGCGGGAAAAAATTACTCTAAACTCTAATAAAGGTAAAATTTTCATTACTTTCTTTTTATTATTTTGCGTGATCCGCGCTGTGCATCGAATAGGGTTGTAGTCGTTGTTTGTTGTACCGAAAATCGTGCAAAAATGCATTTACTTCTGAAGTCTCATAATTTAGTAAATTTATTGTAAAAAATTTGAATAGTTGCAAAACATGAGATGTTTCTAAAAGAAGAAAAGCAAAGTCTTGTGTGTGATGACTCGTGGTTGATTTAAATGGGGAGACAATGGTCGAATGGTTGGATACAGGTATGTGGGGGTTGCACAACATTTCTAAAATGTTATTGATTTAAAACACGGTGGGCGTATTTGCCTCCAGATGATGTGGTTATCATCATGCTAAAATTTACTACGCCTAAAACGTATGGCTTCTGCTATTGACTTTCGTAAAAACGTCGACCCCAGGGGAAGAATGCCTCCACGTGTATTTTGTCAATCGGCGATCGAATGCAGAACGACACCTCAAGAAAATAATGAAATAGATAAGGGCGGCTTCGCTGCTAGTCAAGATGAATAGTTGAATAGTAGAGACTTGAAGTTATAGAGTAAATTGTATTTTAGATGAAGAAACCTGATTTTATTTACAAAAAATCATCGGCAACTTTGTGATTTTTGATTTTTTATAAATAATTTTATTATTAGTATTATATGTATATTAATACCGTGCGAGCAAAAATTATTTGTATCAAAGAGGGCTTGAATTAAAAAACGTGGGGCTTGGTTTAGATCACAATGATATGGGAACGATATATCTAACCAAATCTAGGTTAACCTTTTGTCAAATTCATATTATGACATGATATGCCAAACTAATGAGTAATAAAATAAGTAGACAAATACAAATTTATCTTTGTTGTTTACAAAATTAACAAAGTACGAATAACCTGTTTCTCTAAACACAGCCACGGTTATTTTCAGGCAATGATAAAAATGCCCATCAATAAAAGCCACTTTAGGAAAATGTTCGTGAAAATCGTCCATGCACAAACCCAGATTGTATTGCCACTCACCATTTACTCTAACCCCGTTTCGAAAATATGCTTCAACCATGAATGTTTTATGCTATTCCGTAAAGTCCATTGTGTGAATTGTTCAAGAAATTGGAAAAATTAGCGATGAATCAAATATAACGACTGTCAAAGATGATGGAATAACTGATTGATTGTTAATTCAGGTAGTTACTGACACCCAACAGGTATTAAGCTCTACGGCTAAGCATTACGTCCTTAGATGCAATGCCCTCTTTGATGCAAATAATTTTTGCTCGCACGGTATTATATGTATATTAATAAAGGTTTATTTATTTTGTAGCAGGGAACCTACTTAACATATTTTGAGAATAAGCATTATTTTAACGCAATTTGCGTTCATGTTGGTTCCTTGCTACAAAACTTAAGGGAATCCACTGTTTCCAATGCCTCTCCAGACGAGGGTCGTCATTGTTAATATTGTATTGAGAGCTGCAGCTGCTAAGGGTTCTCTCGTCTATTATCGTTAACACCACCCCTTTTCGTTGACTACTACTAAAAAAAAAGTCCATCCTACATACAATTTTGAGCGACATTCTTCAAAAACTAACTTCCGCCGTCATAAATTTCTATATTTTTTCAAAATTAAAAATAACGGTAGAATAAGGTTCAAAAACGGTAGGGCGGTAGAATAAAGCAATTCCCGATATTGAAAGGTGGCCAGGGGAAAAATTGGGACGAGTTGCCGAAAAATAATAGAAAAAAGGACCAAAAGAAAAAATTGACCTTTTTTTTTATAACGTTTATAGTCTTTGTCGAAATTTTTGATACAGAAAACCATTTGATAAACGATAATCGTCTTCGCGAATAATGTATAATATTATGTTAGGTTCAGCAAAATGTAGGGAGTAAACTATATAATATTTTGATGGTGTCCAGTCCAGTTGTCTCTAGGAATCGCTTTTAACCATTTTTTTTCTATAAATCATAAGTGGCCGGAAATTTAAAGGTAGATAAAGGTTCTTACCTTGTTTTAAATATCTACGGTAATTAGATTTACACCCTGGAACACTGCAAGTTTTGTTTTTCGGCATGGATATTTTAAAATAAGGCATTATTCTCGCCTGAACTAACTGTGAACTGTGTATCAAGACACCGGCAATACTGTACAGAGAGAAAGTAACGGAAATCTTATTTGGCATTAGATACGCTCCAGATCATTTTCCTCTGCAACATACGTGGCGTCATGAATTCCTGAGCATATACGATTATTGGAATTTATCTAACGGTTTATTTTCCATTGCGAAAATTGAGCTGTAATGCAGAAAGGGAATTCTGACATGACATTACGTTTATCTGTTATGTGAATAGTATTTTGCATGTTTAAAGCAGAATGTCACGCATAGAAATGTTTGAAAGCATATTAGGAAAAGTCTTAGACTGAATTGGGCTTCCAGGTAATCTTGTATCGGCAAAAAAAAAGCCAAATGGCATAGAATCGACGACACCGACGCCTTATTAGCAAAGCTGGGCATCGAGCGAGGAACAGCAGTGAAAATATAAGTCCCAGACACTAGTCACGCTCGATGTTTCTCGATTTATCCTTGTAGACAAATCTAGGGATTTGCTAGGCAAAAACACACTTGTACAATCTTGTACACTGAGGAAAATGATCTAATACAACAGGTTTGCTAAGACATAGTTTGTATTGATAGCTTATTTTGTATTAACCCATATTAAATAAATTGCTATATAGTGTATCAAACCCGCTTTAGTGTTATATCTATTCCAGATTTGCTAGAACAGTGTTTTTATTGGTAGTAATCAGTTTCATTAGCAGCACAGTCTTGTTGAATAATGAACTACTTTTAATACAGCAATTTTGTTAAGAAATAAATTGTATCTATCAAAGCGACGCATTTTGTTCCCAGTAAAGCGCTTTCTCTACAATTAAGAAATCAGAACAGCGTTCCCAAAAATTAATTGTATCCGTTAGAACCTATAATCCACCAAGACGTTGGTGGGGGTTCGTAGCGATCGGCAATCACCGCGCGCCGTAGTATTAGTTTTAACGCATTTGTTACGCAGTTCGTAGTAGTGATGCCGCGAGACGAGACGAGACGAGACGAGAATTGGCCCATTCTCGTCTCGTCTCGTGAGGCGAGAATTTTTTTTTATCTCGTCTCGACGAGAAACGCGTTTTTCTCGCTCGAGAGTGCCATTGTCTCGTCTCGTCTCGTCTCGTCTCATTTTTTCTCGTGAGTAGGGAATCATAAAAAATATTTTTTATACGAATCTTAAAGGGGGTAAACATTTAAAAGTATCTGGTCGTCTCGCAGAAGGGTTTAATATAGGTCGGTTTGTTAGTCATGTGACTTAGAAACTATTTTTCTTAGATCAACAAAATATTGCAAGCGGCCATAAGACATAATTCACGTAATGTAATAGGCTTGGCACCGAGGTATTTTCAGTCCAAAATATACGGGGTGGTAAAAGATACAGAATAGAGAACGATTTATAATAATAATAATAATTGATTCATAATGGAACTATCCTTCTTTTATTATTTATTTTTTGGCATAATTCGGGGCCTAATTAACTGCAATAGTTTGGAAAATATTCGACTAAATAAAGGGATCAGCCCAGAATGTCATCCGGGGAAAAACCTTAATTTTTTTATTACATTAATAGAAAATGCAAGAGAAAGAACTTAAAGAAGTATTTCCAAAAATGCTCTATTTGACATATGAAAATTTAAAAATTCACTTTATTTTTTGCTCCTTTTACCCAAAAAATACAAAAATTTATTACGAACAAGCTTAATTTTACGCAATTAGGAAAAAGATTGTAAGTAACATGTGCGAAAAGTTCCGTTTCCACACTCACTTAGTGGCATGCCCGGTCTTGCTTCGAGCCGTTGGTGCAACTGCCACCTCGTGCGGAAAAGTATCATTTACCGCACTTAATAATTATTTTCAATAGCCAAATTTATGTCTGAGACCTGTGTAATAAAATGAGGCAAAATAAGGCATACACTTGAATCATTCGTACTGAATGTCACTTTACCTATTATATTAGACTTTTTATTTTTAATTTATTTACTAATGTCATAATTGAGACTATTAACTTAATGCTATTGTTTCAATAACACTAGTTTCATGGCCCTCCGTTGTCTTTATCTGTGATTTCCTAATAAAGTTTCGGTTGATATACAGGGTATTATGAAAGAAATGTCAAATATTAAAACTGGTAAGAGAGATATGAAATGAAATTCACACTTTTATTAATGATTTTTGTGTGAGAAGTTTTTGGCGAATTTCGAATTTTGGATACAAAATTGTTAAATTTAGTCAAAATCTATCGCCTTTCGCCTTGTGAATAAAATTTGACTGGGGTCCTTTTCGATATTGTGTTTTCAATCGAAAATGCTTTCTTTCAGATTTGGTTAATTATTTAAAAATGTCAACTACTAACCGTAGACAGAAGAAAGAGGCTAGACAATTTGATTCTGTTCTCTTGAATATCTGTTTTAAGGTAAATGCCTTCACAATACAATAGAGTGAGAACGTTAAACACATTATTTTTCTGTCTATATATTAGGAGATACCTAAAATTCAGTGTTCTAACAAACGAGAAAAAACGAGAAATTTCTCGACGAGAAACGGTCTTCTCTCATCTCGTCTCGTGACTTCTCTCGAGAAAAAAATTTCACTCTCGTCTCGTCGAGACGAGACGAGACACGAGAATTTCTCGTCTCGGCGGCATCACTAGTTCGTAGTCTTTTAGCTGTCCTGTCTGAATTTGAATTTTATTGATCGTACCAATACCTATTTCAATTAATTTATTTTTACTTTGTATTTGGGTTTTTTTAACTTTGCATGTCAGATAAAGCAATAGAAGATTCCTGTTTCGCACAACCCATCATCAATAATGGCTATAAACTATTATATAGTAACAATAACTCATATTTCCTATTGGCTAAATACCCGTGATATTATCACTGCACAACGGTCTAGCAATTTTCGTTGTCCTACAGGAGGAAAGCGCGTTGCTGTCACATAGAGTAGTATAAAACAGTTGTATAAAGAGTATGTGAATTCTTATAAGAAATAAGAGGCTTTTTCTCAGTGTAGAATGTACCGTGCGAGCAAAAATTATTTGCATCAAAGAGGGCTTGGATTAAAAAACGTGGGGCTTGGTTTAGATCACAATGATATGGGAACGATATATCTAACCAAATTTAGGTTAAAATTTTGTTAAATTCATATTATGACATGATTTGTCAAACTAATGAGTAATAAAATAAGTAGACAAATACAAATTTATTTTTGTTGTTTACAAAATTAACAAAGTAAGAATATACAGAAAGAAAAAGAAAAATAATTACATGAATTGCTGAAAATGGCCACCGCCATGCTCCAAGCACAAATTCATCATATTTTCGAAAGTGTTGACCAGCATCTCTGGAGAAATGTTACCACATTCTTGGATAATTCTTTCTTGAAAATTGTCCTAAATTTGCAACTGGTATTTAAAAAATAGTGTTCTTTAAATGAGGAAAAATGTTCTTATAGATCATCTTCCTGCTCCTTTTTTGTGTTGTATAGAACCTGTTTCCCTAAACACAGCCACGGTTCTTTTCAGGCAATGATAAAAATCCCCCAGCAATAAAAGCAACGTTAGGAAAATGTTCGTGAAAATCGTACATGCACAAACCCGGATTGTATTGCCACTTACCATTTACTCTAACCCCGTTTCGAAAATATGCTTCAACCGTGAATGTTTTGTGCTGTTCTGTAAAGCTCATTGTGTGAATTGTTCAAGAAATTGGAAAAATTAGCGATGAATCAAATTACTTGTAACGACTGTCAAAGATGACGGAATAACTGATTGATTCAGGTAGTTACTGACACCCAACAGGTATTAAGCTCTACGGCTAAGCATTACGTCCTTAGATGCAAGGCCCTCTTTGATGCAAATAATTTTTGCTCGCACGGTATTACAAAAATATCAATTTATTTTATTGCTATGCTTGTTGTTATTGGTTTTACTTCACTTGACGGCAATAAAAAAAAAATGCCAGCAAAAAACTATAACAAGTTTATAATCGTTAAAAAAATTGATTGAGATAATATAAAAAATTTAATAAATATTTATTTTAACTAGGTACTATTCAACAAAAGTTTGTAATAAACTTTCAACCGAATTTATGGTATATCGTTATAAAATATCACATATTATTTTTCTGCAGCGTTTTAATATAAAAGTTGATGTTAGCTTTTGACAAAAGTGTTTTTTCTGTCTATCAACCTAAATTATAATTTAAAAATGTATGCATGTAAAAACATGTTAATTGAGATTTCTGCCGCGATGTTTCACAGGATAATTAGGAAAAACCAGAAAAGCTAAATATTAATTAGATTTATTAAAATTAAAACAAAAAATCCAGTAATAAATAAAAATAGTATTTCTAGTTATATTTTGTTTACTTGAACTTTGGCCATGCAGGGTCATAAAAATAGGACATTACTGTAAAAAAACTAAAAATCGATTTTGATCAATGAAAATACCCGAAACTCAGATGAATACCCTCGACCGACCTCTGAACTATTTTTACGTTGGATGCGGACTGCTTGCGTAGTGCTACGGCTGATGACCCGACCTGCGCTAATAAATAATCCAATTTGCGTACCGCTTGGTTGCTGTAATATCTTCGGGTACTTCCGCCAAGCTTTAAATCCACGGGGTCAATTCCGGACGCTAGCTTAATGCCCGGGTTTGTTTACGAGGGACGGTTAAAATATTATAAGGTGTATTTATTATTATTTATTATTTTTTTATTATTTATTATTTTATCAATAGCAAGCGGAAAGTCCGATGAAGCTATTGTTTTAGTCTATTTGATTTTTGTTTTTTTTTCTTTAATTGTTCATCGTGATTTAAAATGTCTAACAGTCCGTTGGCTAGTTTAAATTACTTGTTAAATTCTTACGCGAAAGTTATTTAAACATGGGTAGGTAAGTATTTTGGACGCACAAATATCATTAAATATTTAAAAACGAATGCCATCAAGCACCGTACCTGTACTTTCTTCAAGCGAGTTCCATATGTACACTACCCGATTAATGAGAAAGTTCTTTCTTGGAAATGTCGCGGATTTTTCTTTGCTTAATTTTTTGAGTGTCCCCCAAGCCGTTGATTCTGATTTAAATGAAACAAATCACCCCTAGTTATTCTCTACTTCAGAGCCCAAATCTTTTAGGTATTTCGGGATAAGGTAATCCTCTCAATTTCAATGGAACTCTGGTAACCCGCCTTTGGACCCTTTCCAAAATTTTAATTTCTTTGATGTAGTAGGGGTTCCAAATATTGTATCCATATTCAATTTTTGGTCTAATATAGGAAGTGTACAATTTCTTTACAATCTGTAGAGAGTGATCTTTGAAAGTCTTTTGCACCATGAAAATAAAACTATTGGCTTTCTTTACCATTTTATTAATATGTGCTTCCCATTTTAAATTAGAAGAAATTAGTAACCGAACAAACCCGAACAAACCCCAGATCTGTTTGTTCTGTAACACTAATAAGTTGGAGATTATTTAGCAAATATGTTTCACAAGGGTTATTTGGGCCAATATGCAATACTGTACATTTTGATACATTAAGCTTCATGCACCACTGGCTTGTCCATGACTCAATGCGCCTCAGATCTCTGTCTAAGTATTGTTTTTGCAACAATGGATTACAGAATATCTTGGTATCGTCAGCAAAGAAAATGATAATTGTCTCAATATTCCATGACAAATTGCTAATGTAAACCAGAAACAGTAATGGCACTAAAACAGATCCTTGAAAGACCCCACCTATAACTGGATATTTATTGGATAATATACCATTGACCCTTACTTGTCTTGATAGAAGCGGTTGGTGAGAAAGTCATTGATTAGACTAAGCTCTTATGAGTTGAATTAATTATATTTACGAGTGAAATAATTTAATAAAATAAAACATATAACAGTCCGCTCCGCTTCTCCGCTAATTATTGAAATGTTAAATATTTTAATGATCTTTACTAATTTTAAATTAAAAACCTGCGGGGTTACTGAGTTTGAAACCTCAGTACCCCACTAAACAAAAATTTTTTGAATATAACTTTCATTACCTACATGTAATTCTAGTGAATTTTGTCCTCACAATGACAATTTCCTACCTAATTATGCTTTTTTAAAGATTTTTTTTTTTAAATATTCTTCGACACCTTTTTAAAAAAATAATTTTTCTTTCCCCCCCAGTTTATTTGGTTGGTTAAGACCTTAGTTACTGACTTCTCATATACTCCGTATGTTTTTAAATTTCATCAATTTCTTCATAATATTATGTTTGATTTGCATATCAAATTTTTAATTCCATAAAAGCTCCATTATGGTTCGACACCATTTTCTCTCCTGCTAAAACCATCAGCACTAAGTTTTATTTCTGTCTCCTGACGATGAACGTCAATACGTTCGAAACATGTAGAGACTTTTCCTAAATAATTTTATTATTAAACTTTGTGGAGGAAGACTTTGAGTTTTTTCTTTCGTTCCTATACTTTCAACTCCACTTTAAGCATGGACTATTTCTTCAAATTCAAAATATAACACCTAGTTCCTGTTATATTTTCCAATATTTGTGCTATTATGACTAGATGGAAGAGCCGCCACTGCACATTATATCTTTAGTATAAATTTAGTATATTTTATATATAAGTAAAGTATACTTAATTAAACCCTATATATACCTTAAAGTTGTTGACCTGACGCATAAGTTTTAAAAGTATGGGTCCCTAACGCCAAAAGGGCTCTAAGTTTTACCGTTTTGAATTTTATTAGCATTCTCGATTTGTTTTAATTAGAAAAGGGAGAAATAATACGTAAGTAGGCCCGAAAACAGAGTTAATTTCGAGAAAAAGCCAATGTTGTGTTAAATACCGGCATTAGAAAGTTCTGCAGTTGATGTCTTGGCTGAAAAGATGTTTAGGAAAGTTTAAAACATTCAAGAATTAGGAACTTTGACCAAAATTTATTTAAACCCTTTAAAAGGAAAGCGAGAAACGAGAAATGTTACATTTTCAAAGTTTAAAATGTGAAATTGTATTATGGTTGTTAAACCAAGTGGATTTTTAATTCTTATCTGCAATATTTAGGGCAGAATTCAATCATTGAATTCTTGAACACACAACACTAAGAGAATATGAATAGGAAAGAAAAAACTAAAAGTCTTTCTCCACAAAACTTAAAAAAGTCTCTACAAGTTTCGAACGTAGAAACGTTCATTATCAGGAGACAGAAAATGTATTTAATGCTGATGGTTTTGGCAGAAGAGAAAATGGTGGAGAACCTTAATGGAGCTTTTATGGAATTAAAATATTGATATGTAAAAGTGACAATACTATGAAGAAAATTGAGAAAAGTTAAAACATACTGAGTATGTGAAAAAGTCAGTAAAGGGGGTCTAAACCAACCAAATACACTGGGGAAGAAGAAAAAACCCTTCTAAAAAGAAGGTGTCGAGGGTTATTTAAAATTTTTATAAAACTTTTTAAGTAGTATGTCTGTAAGACATTATAAAGATATAATTTATGGAAGTATTATGGAGATATCATATACAGGGTGTCCCATAACTTATGGGCCGTAGAATAACTGGACATACTAGACATCAAACTAAGCCGATTAAGTCATATAGGGGTTTTCGGATTGTTAATCGTTCTAGAGGTACAGGGTGTTGAAAGTAAAAGTTTATTATTATTAATATTATTATTTATTTAGTTAAAAGTTTAATAAAGTGTATTGAGGTCAACGGTGGTCACTTTCAACATTTACTAAAGTGAGCTTCTTGTTTTTGTTCCACTGTTTCGAATTTATTGCGTTGTGATAATTAAAATATTAATTTAATTATGTACTATGTTTTTTTATGCTTTGGGATGTTTAAAGGGAAATATCTCGAAAACCGTTAAAGATATTAAGATCAATCAAGTATACCTTTTTGACTCAGAAAATGCCCTTCTTTAAGAAACTTGAATTGAAAAACACCTAATATCACAGGTAAGAAAAAAAATCATAGATTTATGAAGCCCAGTGTATGCAACTAGCGCCCTCTAGTGTGAAACTTAAAAATGTCTACAAATTCTTATTTCTTGCTCATAAAAACATAATACTGCCAACTTTCAATTCGATTCATTAAAACGTTTTAAAATTATGGCTTATTTTCGAAAATAAACTTTTACTTTCAACACCCTGTATCTCTAGAACGAGTAACAATCCGAAAAAACTTATATGACTTAATCGGCTTAGTTTGATGTCTAGTATCTCCAGTTACTCTACGGCCCATAAGTTATGGGACACCCTGTATATACTGTCTTAACAAGTGGTTTGTGGGGTACTGAGGGTGATACCTTCATAATACTTACACAAATTTTATCTTTATAATGTCTTACAGACATACTTAAAAAGTTTTATAAAATTTTTAAACAACCCTCGATACCTTCTTTTTACAAGGGTTTTTTCTCCTTCCCCAGTTTATTTGGTTGGTTTAGACCCCCTTTACTAACTTTTTACATACTCAGTATGTTTTAACCTTTCTCAATTTTCCTCATATTAATATGTCACTTCTACGCTTTAATTTTTTAATTCCATAAAAGCTCCATTAAGGTTCTACACCCATTTCTCTTCTGCAAAAAACATAAACATTAAGTATCTCCTGATGATGAACGTTTCTACGTTCGAAACATGTAGAGACCCCTAAAGAATTTTTATTCTATTAAATTTTGTGGAGAAAGACTTTTAGTTTTTCCTTTCTTTCCCATAATTTCAACTCCACTTTAGGCATGGACTATTTCTTCAAATTAAGAGAACAGTTTAAACCAATACCTTCTGGGATTTTAGAAGGAGTAATGCGAAACAGAATATAGGCCGGTTCACTAAAAAAAATTTAAACCAATTGTATAGCCGAGAAGCAAACCAAAATGGCTGTTGATTTTTTGATATTATGACGTCTTGTCGTGATTTGACCAACAAACTAACATGAAGATATACTATGGAGAACTAGAGGGTAGGAGGCCAATCGACAATGGCAGCATTTTCAAATTCTGTCCCGGTTTCTTGGTTAGTTCGCTATTGGCCGATAGATGCTCTCGCGTCGCAAGTGGGCTGGTGTCGTTTTCTTCTTCTTCGTTTTTTACTTTTACTTTTGACAAATTGACATTTTATTTTCGAAATAACAAATAACGTTTGAAGTATGGAGGACTTTTGAAGACAAGACGAGACAAATAACGTTTTATTGTAATTGATTTCCATATTTATAATGAATAATGGTACAATTTATAAAAGTAGAGTTTGCTTTGTGTCGGGGTGTAAGACAGGAATATTTTTCAGAGAGGAAACGCAGTCAAATAAGTCTCTTTCCAGCTCCAAAGGTATAACTAGAATGTTTAATACCATGTATTTTAAAAACCAAGCATCGTTGGAACTTTATACAGGCCGAGTTTACTAATAAGTCCTTATTTGTTCCTTAAAGAACTAATTTAAATAAAAATAGTTATCGCGTCCATAAGAAACCATTTATTTGATAGTCCACTTAGAACACGAGCGCCATCTTACGGCGACTCGTAAAGCTGAATTACCGATGCTAATTTGGGACCGAATCCAATGCATTGCGATCGGCCTCCTACCTCAAGTCCTCCATAAGATATACCGATGTCACCATCATGACATACGTCTTGTAAAGATTTGACAAACAAAACTCACCCAAAAAAATACCGATGTCAAAGTTCGGTCATAAAATTAACCTTAAAATAATAAATTAATAAACAATCGGGTTACAACGTTCTGTCATAATTTGACAAGCAAAACTAACGTCAAAATATTTAGTTGAACTCCGTGCTGCTGACTTCTAGATACCGCCGGTGGTGGATCTCATCCATCGGAGACGCCCTCCCACCTAGATCAGTCTGAGTGGTTTTATGAAGGGGCTAGTATATGCTGTCTCAGTCACTTTTATAAAATCGAGACGCCTATGGTTTAAACAACTAAAGGAGCAGTATTAATCTGTTTCTATTTTCGGTTCAATAATTCGCGATTATTTTATAGTGTTTATCGAATGTAACACCATCACTAGAGATATATTGGGATTACAGAGAATATTTTTACCTTCCACGAAAGACGGTGCCCTGTTAAAACTATGATTATGAGTTAAATAATGATATTTTAGTATTTATAAACGCGTACCTACTTATAGAAGCTCAAAAGCACTACAAAAGCTTTCATCTTTCCTATCTTTTCCATAATCAAATAATGAGACTAAAGGCAGTAAAACGGAAGTATCAAAACTGACTACACAACAATATCATGGAAAAATTGAAAATGACTATAATACAGCCTCTTAAAAAGACTATTAATAATTCCGGGAAAATAATAGATAGCGGAAAATGCCGCGACTTAATCATAATAAAGAAAGTTTTTCACCAACGAGCGCAACAACACTATCCGAGCCACCGCCGACTTGTTCCGATATTAATGTTGCGGAAAATAAATTAATTATCTGAGCAGACCCCGGCCTCTGTGCGAACCCATAAAATGGCCCCGTTCAAATTATCGTCTGGGGCATTATACTCACAAATATTACTGCCCTGCTACAAGTCACGCTACGTTGCCAGCTCAGCTGCTTTTAAGCTTTTGTACAATAGAATCAGTCAAGGCAAATTTTGGTTAGTGTATTACTAGCGGGTAAAGTATTTTTCACAATAAATGGTTGACCCCGTTTAACTACCTGGGACGCTTTGCAAGAGCTCGGCCATAAAAATGCAAATAAACTGTCGGTCAGGGTCGGATTATAATTTGTAAATATATAGTCAGATCTGGTCCAAACGTGCGGGTCCAAAGGTCACTGATCATTATGCGTCAAATCAGACAACACAGAGGTTGAGCTAGTGTAGAGGCTATCAAAATGTTGTGAGATTATTTACAAATATACCGAAGGAAGGAAAAATAGTTTCATTATTTTAGCTATTGCGAAGATAGCCACATATACCTAATATTATTAGTTTTGTAAAAATTATGTACAGGGGAGTTGAAAAAGTTACAAAAAAATTATATAATAGTTAATTATATACCTACTGTACCCTTTAATTAAAAACGACAATAATAAACCGTGCAATTTATTTTAACAATTTTACTACTAAAACCTAAAAATACAATGGCATTTAGTCTGATAAACTATTTCGATAATGAAAGAAAAAGTGGAAATTCGCAAACCAATATGCAGGAAACCGTAATGAAAACACTGGGAATTAGTTTAAGGACTATGCAGAATAATGTGCATGAAAAAAAAGCATAATATAATACCCAAGAATACTAAAAAATGTAAACGAAAAACACCGTTTATAATTATAGCCTAAAAACTCTCATCGTCACTTATAAAATCTGAAAAGTCCTCGTCGTCTGAGTCGTCTTCGAATGGAGCAGTTATCATTGGCGCTACTTCGACATCTAGTACTTGTTCTCGATCCCACCAATCCCTTATTAATATTTCTGTATGTTCCACCGATTTCTTCCAGTACTCTTGTGTAATATGATCTAACGAATCTTGCCAAACTATTTGTACTTGGTCGGATTTAAGACCATCACCTACATGTTTTTCATAATAAGACTTTGCACCAGCCCATATTAATTCTATTGCGTTAAACTGGCAATGATATGGCGGCAGTCGTAGAACCTCATGACCATATTCACGCAGTATTTCATCTACCGCGTATATTTTGGGTTTTTTAAGAGACTTTGCTATTGATAGGAGTTCCGATTTAAGCAAAGGTAAAGAATTTTGGTTGTGTTTTTCCAGCCACTCATAAATATCACTCCTCCATCCTCCAAGATGAAGTAGGCTGTTTTAAAATTCTTAAATGATATGATGCATTATCTAATACAATTAAAGATGGAGCATCCAAATTTGGTATCAATTGAACTTTTAACCATTTTTCAAACATTTCGCAATTCATATTATCATGATAGTCAGCACTTTTTGATGTTGAAGAAAAAATTAAACTCGCACCTGCAACATATCCTGTTGCAGAACCGGCATGCAAAATAATAAAACGCTTTCCCGTACCGCACCCCTTTTTCCTTTTAACACTTTTTACAGACTCATCTTGCCAAGATTTTGAACCACTTCCATTCGAAAATATCCACGTTTCGTCTAAAAATACCACTTTTCTAAATTTCGATTTGTAATTGTCCGTATATTTTTTTAAAAACTGAACACGCTGACTCCTCACTATCTGTGGCTGCTCACATAAAAATCTTCGGTTACAGAATTTTTTATAGCGAAAACCTAAATTTTTTATTAATTTTGATAACGCTTCAAGTCCAATTTCCAAAATACACCCCGAATTTTTAATGTTTTTTGTAAAACTGGAAGAGTTACATTGGTTTTTGATTTGTATAAATCGTAAATCACATTTCGAACTCCCATTTTAATATTTTCGCTTAAATCCTCAGTCTTTGGCTTTCTTCGTTTACACTTTTTAGTATTCTTGGGTATTATGTTATGTTTTGTTTCATGCACAATTTTCTGCACAGTCCTTAAACTAATTCCCAGTGCTTTGGCTACTGTTTCCTGAATATTGGTTGGCGAATTTCCACTTTGTCTTTCATTTTCGAAATAGTTTATCAGATTTAGTATCATTTTTTTTGATTGGGGATGCAAAAACCCAGAAAATTGTTTCATTTTGTCACAAACTGTCAAAGTCACAAAACTGGCATATTTAAAATAAAACGTAGCTGGGCTATTATAAGCTTTTTAGAATCGCTGGAAAGTAAATACATATCCTTTTTTTTCATGTCAAAATGGAATAAGTATGTCTCATTTATCTTACGAATTTTATTTAGAGGGTAAAATTAAACGCAAGTAAAGAAAATAAAAACTAAGAGTATGTCTTTCTTGAATCGTATGACCCGCATGATAAGACCAGATCCGACTATAGCAGGTAATATTTGATTTGATATGTATTATTTATTTAGGATATTTCATGTCATTAAATAATATATTATTAATAACGAATTAAATATCTAAAGTCCTACCCTGTAGTGTATTTGCTTGTTGATTGTGTATAACAATGGGATTAAACCGGTAGTTTTATTGCAGTCACTAAGTCGTTATCATTTAGGGTGAAAAATACTTTGCCCCAGGCTTCGCTCGCGTCATTCCTTATAAAAGCGTCTGCTTTTGCTGAAACTACAATCTTAAATATCAGATTCGCGATTACTATACAGAGTTCGTCACAAACAACATTTTAAGTTTTTTGGATGTTTTATTTTCAATTCTAATTTTTAATATTCCTTCTGATGGTTCCCTAAATCATCACTTTGGGAACAAATGGATTGGAAGGTAGCTATGGTCCAAATCAGTTGGCACGAGGAGTCCCGATTTCACAATTATCGACTTTCATTTATGGGGATATCTGAAACCACATGTGTATAAAACCAATTTCAATAATTACTTAGATCACTTGAAAGAAAAATAAGAGCAGTTATTGCAAATATTTCAATAAAGCAAGTTAGGAATTGTTATCGGGAATTCAGATGTCGAGTTGAACTATGCGCTAACTCGGTGGTATCACGTTTGAATAAAAGTTTTATAATTTATGATTAAACGCATTGAAGAAAATATAATAAAAATACTTCAAAAGTCGGCAAATAAAAAATAGTTTTCTTACAACAAAATCGTTACTCGACCAGACATAAAATCATAATAGAATAAGAAAGCAATATCTAATAGTTGTTTGTTTTTACGTAAATTTATTTTAAACGGAATCCAAAAAACAAAAAAATTATAAAACTTTTATTTAAACGTGGTACCACCGAGTTAGCGCATTGTTTAACTCGACATCTGAATTCCCGATAACAGTTCCTAACTTGCTGTATTGGGATATTTGCAATAACTACCCTTGTCTTTTTCTTTCAAGAGATCTAAGTTATTATTGAAATTGGTTTTATTCACATGTGGTTTCAGATATCACCATAAATAAAAGTCGATAATTGTGAAATCGGGACTCCTACATGCCAACTGATTTGGACCATAGGTTCCTTCCAATCCATTTGTTCCCATAGTGATGATTTAGCCAATCATCAAAAGGAATATTAAAAATTAGAACTGAAAAAAAAACAGTCAAAAAACTAAAAATGTTGTTTCTGACGAACTCTGTATAAAAATTGCAAATGTGATATTTAAAATTGTACTTTCAGCATAAGCAAGTAAACTATGTAAAAACAGTTAATATATTACTTTCCTGAAAAAATTCCGGTCTTTTATGTATTATTCTTTAAAATAATTATTATGTATTGAAAGAGATAATAATATATTCACTTTTACATTACATTATAGTCCAAGATCCCAGAGCGATCAGACATAACTTATTTTCACACGAATGAAACCCTAAGTTTTCAGTAGCGTCTCGTGTGCCTTGAATACCTACGCGCTTGTGGAACTTGCCGAGTGACACCTGGGCAGGTACCAGGTGAGAAAGATAACTAAAAATAAGAATTATTTAACTTAAATTCACATGGCTGATTTTTATATATATCATATAGAATATTATTTTAAAGTAATATCATAAGTGTCAGACATTTTTGATGGACCAGAGCTTTTGTCAGACGCTTTTAAGCTACCCAAAAAATAAATGAACTTTACTTATTTTTACATGTCTGATTTTTGAATATGTTATTGAAGTATTTATTTAAAAGTTATATTCAATCAGTCAGACAAATTTGAGTGACCAAACATCCCGTAAGACAAAAATTATTCAGCCAGAAGTAAGAGGGCGAGAGCACTATGCATGCGTTTCAGAGTGAGTGAGACGTCCATAATAACTCGGTTAACCTTCTTAAACTCACCATCTGTTTCAATCTACTGTGTATGTGCTGTTTGCGTGTAATATAACTTATAGTATACAGTATAGTTCGAGCCTGCGAGCACATTTTTTTGTTGTTTACATCGGGTTATTTGTGATTGTTTTATTAAGTTGTTTGTAATAGTAATAATCATGGAAGAAGAGAAATTGAAATGTACATTTTGTAAACAATCTCATGATAAACTTATATTATTCTCCGAAGAAATATTGAAAAAGTACAAAAACATTTTAAAACAGCGAATAATCTCTAACCTCAAATTCAAAGATGTAGTTTTACGGGATGATTTGTATGACAATGGTTACCATCGAGAATGTTATAAAAATTTTACTGCTCTGCCAAAAAAATATTTTTCTGCCATACCAGAAAAACCAAAAAATGCTGAAAAAAAATCATCGAGTATTATACACTTGGTTTGGGCATAGAATTAGCTGGGCTTGACTTTGACACTACATCTAAATCCGGAACTGTTGAATTATTTTGTTGACTTGAGGTAGACGCTGTACATAGATCATCGTTAGTACTAAGATTACAAGGTTGGCTTGATGTCGATGCAACTAATGAATTTTCATCAATACTCGATGATTTTTTTTCAGCATTTTTTGGTTTTTCTGGTATGGCAGAAAAATATTTTTTTGGCAGAGCAGTAAAATTTTTATAACATTCTCGATGGTAACCATTGTCATACAAATCATCCGGTAAAACTACATCTTTGAATTTGAGGTTAGAGATTATTCGCTGTTTTAAAATGTTTTTGTACTTTTTCAATATTTCTTCGGAGAATAATATAAGTTTATCATGAGATTGTTTACAAAATGTACATTTCAATTTCTCTTCTTCCATGATTATTACTATTCCAAACAACTTAATAAAACAATCACAAATAACCCGATGTAAACAACAAAAAAATGTGCTCGCAGGCTCGAACTATACTGTATACTATAAGTTATATTACACGCAAACAGCACATACACAGTAGATTGAAACAGATGGTGAGTTTAAGAAGGTTAACCGAGTTATTATGGACGTCTCACTCACTCTGAAACGCATGCATAGTGCTCTCGCCCTCTTACTTCTGGCTGAATAATTTTTGTCTTACGGGATGTTTGGTCACTCAAATTTGTCTGACTGATTGAATATAACTTTTAAATAAATACTTCAATAACATATTCAAAAATCAGACATGTAAAAATAAGTAAAGTTCATTTATTTTTTGGGTAGCTTAAAAGCGTCTGACAAAAGCTCTGGTCCATCAAAAGTGTCTGACACTTATTATATTACTTTAAAATAATATTCTACATAATATATTAAAAAATCAGCCATGTGAATTTAAGTTAAATAATTCTTATTTTTAATTACCTTTCTCACCTGGTACCTGCCCAGGTGTCACTCGGCAAGTTCCACAAGCGCGTAGGTATTCAAGGCACACGAGCCGCTATTGAAAACTTAAGGTTCCATTCGTGTGAAAATAAGTTATGTCTGATCGCTCTGGGATCTTACTCTATTACATCATATTGTAAAAACTATTTTACATAACTAGACGGGGGTAATAAGATTGCCAAAGTCTAGTTATGTAAAATAACAATTTTGTTTTTGCATTTTAGACAAAATTTAAAATATCCTGGACCCCTTCGGCTTCTGGTACCTCTGATTGTCAATATCGAAATAGTTCTCGCACAACTTGGCAACAAGCAAAATTGTGACTGCAACGAAGAAGACGCAAATTCCGTTCAAGCAAATTAATGGCTTAGTCGTCGTCGTTTCGGCATCGAGTTCATTATTTCGGAATATATCAAAATGGAGATTCTGCCTCTGGACTTATTCCTTCCGGTAAATAAAGTCATTAATTTTCTTATACACGATGGTCGGTTCGTCCTAACATCAGGCCTTCCAAGGTCTTTAAAAATTGCCAGCCTTCCAATTTTATGGGTATTAATGACCAATATGCCTACACAGATATACGAAAATTACTGCCGTTTTCACTAGGAGGCTTTTGGGGTATTCTTACCTATAATACATCCAAGTGAATTAAATACATGGTGTAAAAACGTCGGTGAGTTT
The DNA here is from genome assembly GCA_963969555.1 of Polydrusus pterygomalis. Taxonomy (NCBI): domain Eukaryota; kingdom Metazoa; phylum Arthropoda; class Insecta; order Coleoptera; family Curculionidae; genus Polydrusus; species Polydrusus pterygomalis. Next base: position 21,311,050 of record OZ018378.1, on the reverse strand, counting down.
AATACAAATAAGAATTGATGGCAAATTCGATTATTGTAAACGTAGAATACAAGAATTTAAAATTATATCTCCATACCGTACTGGCATTGCCGGATATAGCAGAAGAGATGGACATCATCGAGAGCACCTTTCAAGCTTGCCAGAACAACACAGCCAACGGCAAGCTAGTTAATTATAATACTACAGTAAGGCAAGTAACGTCAGAAAAAGGGCGGATTTGTGAAGGAAACGAGCGGAACTTTAAAGGAAGTGGTGGGGGTTGGCTTAAGTAAGGGAATAAGTACCTACTATTTAAGAGCATTGGCATTTTTTAATTGTCATGGGGTGTGCATCATTTAGTACGTTTTTTTACTAAAGTACATGTGAACGGCATCGGTGGCTCCGTGGTTAACGCGGCAGTCACTGACTCTGGACGAGAGTTTGTGGGTTGGTATCCCACTGCCGGAAGACTGGTTCGAGCCCGGTGGATTTTAGTGGTAAAGGGTGATTCAAATTAAGTTTCCACATTACAGCCTAAAATAATTTTGAAATGCGACTGTATTTGTCAACGGCAATGTGAGATTTATAATCTAGAAACATGAACAAAATTAGTCACGGAGCCAATACACCACGGAACAACGCGTTAAAATTGTCGAAGCGTATTATGAACATGGGCGATCGAGGAAAAATACGTTTTGTGAATGTTTTGCGCAAAATCGACCTTCTGAGAGAACAATTTGGAATTTGGTCCAAAAATTTCAACAAACTGGATCCGTAGGTAACATTAAAACCCCTCAGCATGCTCGTAGAGGTCGTTCGGAAGAAAATGTTGCCGTTGTTCGCGAAAGTGTCGATCGCAGTAAGTAGGCCTTACAAATTTCACTACACAGCGAATTTTAAACACAGATTTAAAGCAACACCCATACAAACTCCAAATAACGTAGAAATTGAGGCCTGGAGACAGACCATCAACAGCAACCAAGCACTATTGCAGAGCTCAAACAGGAGATCAGACGCGAAATAGCCGGCATAGAACCTGCTTTGTGCCGCAGAGATTACGACATTCCATTTAAACCGCGGCGGCCATTTAGCAGATATCATCTTTCATACCTAATTAATGCAAAAACAAAAATTAGGGAAGAGTGAAAAATGTATCATCCCCCAAACCCACCCCATTCGCGCCGGTAACCAGGACGGATGAGATCGGATATGGGAGGAACACACTCTCCAATTGGTAGGTCGTGGAAAGCGCGAAGCCAAGGGTTGATAGCCTTTGGGGGTGCTTCCAATGACTGAGGATCGTGGTTCAGAGCCCACGTTAAACCGTATGTCCCCTCGGGAATGGCCCTGGCAGCGAACGAAGAGGAAAAAATCCGAAATAACAACAACAAAATACATGCGATTCGACAAAAGACATACTTAATTTTATTCCTTTTATTACTTTTTAGAAAGACTTGATAATTTTCCATAGTAAATCACATGGTAACAAATTTAATATATTTTAGGTTTTTTCATAATATGACGAAATACGTTACTACGAAAAGAAGTAGTAGGGGAAGGTTGCCTATATTGAACCGCTACCTAAATTGGACCACAGTACATTTCTCCGAAACTAAACAAGTGTCATATCATCTGGCAACATTGTAACATAATTCCACCCAGAACCTTTGATCGGCAACTAGTGATGTTAAAGAGCAGGTAAATTGCTGAACAGGTTCGATCACCCGGGAACCTGTTCCGTAAACCTGTTCACCTGTTCTTTTGATTATAAAGTATTGTCAGTCACTGACTTGGTCAAAAAAAAAAAAAAGTGGAAGGTCGGGAAAGTAGTGAAAACTCGGTTTTTGTTTACTCACTTTCTAAAAAAAAAAAAAAAAAAGGTCGCCAGTTCCGTAAACTAACAACACAGAAAGAACACCGCTGCATTCCTATTAAAAAACAGCCTGTTCTTTTTATGAGTGATGGGTGATTTATGGAATTATGGAAGATGGCTTGCGGGTCGTCGTTTGAGAATAAAAAGAACAGGTTGTTCTTTGTTTCTTTTTTCTTTGGAGCAGAACAGAGAACAGGAAAAACAGGGAACAGAGAACAGGGAGCAGTGAGAGCATACACACGGACGGACGCAGTGGTGTTCTGTGTTTTTACTTTGTTTACGGAACTGGCGACCTTTTTTTTTTTTTTTTTGTTCCCGGGTGTCAGAACTGCTGAACTCCGTTCAACAATTTCCCTGCTCTTTAACATCACTCCAGCACAATCATCTGTCATAAGTCTATCTAAAGAACCGGTTCAGTTCTTTTACAAAGAACAGTTCCCTGAACAGGCTATCTCTAACCTGTTCTAAAGAACCTGTTCGGTTCTTTCCTTAACAACTCTATCGGCAACAAACTCAACTAGTTGGCCATTAGTGCTTGGCGTGTACAGAGCAAAACGTAATTTACACAATTTTAATGTAATATTTTTAGGATTTTCCTAAGAATTTACCTTAGAACCATAAAACTCTAAGCAAAATATTTTTTATGGAAGTTTTTCTCTTTCTATTTCTCCTATTACCATGCCATATTTGTTTTTTCTTGTGTTTTTCCTGGGTGGTTTTGTAAAACACGTGGTAGTTGCTTAAATTGGACCATTGGGTGATTGGGTGAAAATTGTACCGGTCCAATTTAGGCAATTTTTCCAAATTGTGCAAAAATAATTTTTCTCTTTAAATAAGTTAATGTCATGAACTAACACCATTTTAATATTGCTAAAATCTTTTTTCTTTGAGTTAAAAAATGAAACTATGACTGGTCCAATAATACATTTTGATTGTAAATTTGATGCTTTTTTGAAATATAAGTATAAAACTTCCTATACCAACCATTTTATTTTTTATTTCTTTATTTTACACCTAAGCTTCCGATTTAAATCATGTGGTCCAATTTTGGAACCCCCAGGTGCAATTTAGGCAACCGGTTTCCTATATTGAACCACTTGCAGAGGTTTTTTTATAGCCTGGTATATTATAGATACTTTGAAATAAAATTCTGGAAAAAATCCTGCAGTTGAACAACATACTAAAGTATACTAAGGTATAGCTTCAAGATCGATTTTGCGTTATTATTAGGATCTATGATAAGAAATCTGGAAATTGGTCCAATATGGGCAACCTTCCCCTAAGAAGATAACACAAAGCCGTGTTTTAAACAAAAATCGTACTGATAACCGAAATTATTGCCTATTTTGGAGCACTCAGCACAAACGCTTACAAGAACGAACGCTAATCTTATTTACACATGCAAATTTTCCATTTTATTTATTTAAAACCTATCTATAACTCTGTGAAGCTGATAGATTAAAAAACATAATTATTTGAATTAAAGTTTTTCCCGTGCGAGTTAAAACTTGCATTTAATCCATTGCTGTTTGTTTGGCTAATGTACTTTTAATCATATTAAGCTATAAATCACAGTTAGCTCGCTGATTTCGAATGTCACAGCCTGTATTAATGTCATAAATTAATGTTCGGTGCTTGAAACTAATCACTCATCGAACTACTGTTGTCACCGGGTCTATTCTCGCTAAACTTTATAGTTTATTTCGCTATATATTTGCTTATAAATAATATAATTTCTGTTCTAGCTTCGTCAATTCATACATCATTTTGATTAGTTACTTATCTTTCATTATTTATTTTTTTTCCGATTATTACACCACTGAATGGACAAATAATACAGATTATAACTAGTGATGGGATCACTCGAGTGAAAAATAACCTATCATTCGGTTTTTTGAATCACTTGAATTATTCGATTATCTTCGGAAATGATTCGAGTGACGAAATGAGTGACGAACAAATGGTTTTTATTTTCCAACGCGTCTCCAAAGTTGCTGCCCGCCTGTCAATCACTCACTGCGGCCAGAGCCATCTCCTAGCGAACGGCTAAACCGAGTGGTTTCGGTTATTATTGGCGATATAATTCAAATACTGCATTACGGGTTACCTGTGTGATAATATGATTTATAATTTAGATTTAAATACTGCATGACGGGTTGCCTGCAAGATATGGTAAAGGTATCATTAGGGCTAAATTGCATTTTATCGTTAATAATTTTCCTTGTGCGATTTTAAGATGTAAATCTACATAATTCGAGTTGATATGCACTCTGGGACTCACTAACAATTTTAACATAGAGAACTTAACATCTAAATAAGCAGTTTTAGCTTAAACGGTCACGAAGCTTAGCGTGAACTTTCCCATTAACTCACGTGAATTTAGGGCGGTAAGGGTTTAAATTGTTTAAAAGACGTTTTGCATTTAAAATTTCTAATTTGCCTGGGATAATCTGCATGTCATTAAGCTGTAAAAATATTTTAACAATTATTGTGCTTTAAAGTTTCAAGTAAATTTAAATCATATATGCATAAATTGGCATGTTTTACTTAGTTTGCATCAAATGTTATTGATGGGGGAGGCCAGGTTGAGGTAGTGTTTACCGATTTCTCAAAGGCATTTGATAAGAATAATCATGGGATTGTACTGGCAAAGCTTTAGTTGTTTGGATTTACAGATGACGTCCTATCTTTTTTTACGTCATATTTATTAGACCGAACTCAGTAGTCCAGTACAATGGATATAAATCCTCGCCATTTCGAGCTACCTCGGGCGTTCCTCAGGGTTCTATTTGGGACCACGGACCACTATTGTTTTTGATGTTTATTTATGACATATTATTTATTGATGTGAAATACGAAATTTTTCCAGATGACTTAAAGATATATAAATCTATTAGGGGCCCTGAGGACTGTCTGAGGTTGCAACAACAATACCACTCAACGGTGGCGTGTAAAGAATAAACTGCTACTCAACTATAATAAGTGTTCGGTGATGTCCTTAACCAAAAAACATTCTTTAACCCTATATGACTACTCTATTGACCAAAACATATTGTTACGAGTTAACAGTGTTCGTGATCTGGGTGATTGTTAGGATTTATATTAAGAAATTGTAAGTCATTTACCAATATCGATATATCTAAAACCTTGTTTTTTACGCTAGTGAGAAGCAAATCGGAGTACGTATCATTGATATGGTCCTAAATTTACTCAAAATATATTATGATGGTGGAACGGAGTTCAAAGAAAGTTTTTAAAATTTTTATCGTTTAAAGAAGATGAAGAGTGTATCCTCAGAGGGGAATGGATAACAAACACTTCTTACAAAGATTTAAAATCGAAAGCCTGCAAAAAAGGCAGATACATGACAGAAGTGATATTGTTATTTAAACTCATTAATGGTGTTAAAGTATGTCAATTCCTCTTGGAACAACTAACTGTTTTGATACCTAGGATGTGTACTACAACTAGCACTTATTTTTACCTACCAGCAGCTAAAACTTTGTTTTATCCAAATAACTTCGGAAGCATTCAAAATTTTTTTAATTTGAAAACATGACGTTATAGGATTCAGTAATGCGCAACTTTTCTCTAATTTAACCATTTCTGTATCTCCTATGGTTTAAGAGATCCCTGTAGAGTGCATTCCTATCTGGGAGACCCTGTATATTTGCAAAACAAAACTTGTGGGCTAAATGATTTCGTTTCTAGATTAAAAACTCATAATTTATAAACCATTTTCAAGAAGAACTCCATAGCAATGTAGTGCTCAAAATGTGCTGTATTATTGAAAGAAATATCTTCAGACCCATGATTTTTCAGCAAAAAACGGCCAAGGTTAGCATTTTATTACAAAAAAAAACACGTGCGGAATACTCTTCCAAGTTTCGTCTGGACCGTATGTCAGTAAGCTTTAAATAAAAAATATCATTGCTGAAGGCTACTTCAGTCACTGACCCTCACTCGATTCTCAATATTTTAGAAAATGTCCGAAATAAATTCACAACTGATCAGTTCATGTTAGAAAAGTTATTCTTTAGATTAGGGTTATCAATGCGGTGTTGCATAAACAATGGGATTGAGGAAATAGTATACTAGTAAACAGGCTTTCATGGGCACCTTGATGATGCAAGTGTAATAGTAATCTTAATCTCTTTGTTTGGCGTTGAAGAAACATAATTTTGATGTTGGCACTCTCAAAAATGATACGTTTGAAAAACAAAATGGCCGTTATCGTAACTATTGAGTTTATAAAATAATGCTACATTTATTCTACACAGAAAAGTTTATTACCCATAGACTATAGTTAACGAAATGAATTAATTTATCTTCTATAGTATATAATAAATATAGTTTAAAAAACCTAAAAAACACGCTTTAACAATTACCTAATCAAACTAAAAAGCGGAAAATAAATATAGTTTAAAATAATTCTTAAAATTCTTAATATAGGCAGAAAATAATAATGAACGATAAACATTAGTATTATTGTGAAAAAAGCGTGGGGTGCTCGATATACGAAAAAATATAGCACAAAGCGCCCCACGCTTTTTTTTTACTATAATACTAATGTTTATCGTTCATTATTATTTTCTGCCTATATAAAGAATTTCAAGAATTATTTTAAACTATATTTATTTTCCGCTTTTTAGTTTGATTAATTATTAAAGCGTGTTTTTTAGTTTTTTTAAACTATATTTATTTTTCATTTTTTAGTTTGAGTTATTGTTAAGGAAAAAAAATTTATTAGTAGATTGAGCTAGATTAGTAGATTATTGTAGTGTCAGTGGTTCTTGATAAGTCTACAAAATTTAAATTAAATCTGACCGTTTAAAGTGGGTGAAAATCGGGTTTAAAGAAGTCGGTTACAAACAAACATACATACAAACCCGAACAAACGACAAAAAATTTGTCAAAATTTTATTTTGAGCGGTAGAATTTTTTTAAAAATTTTTCTCCATTCTTAGCGACAATATCTATACGACCCCACGTTTGTTTTATTACTATCGGTTATTGTAATAATAATTCTGACATATTGACAGATGTAAAATTTTGACAAGAGAATGTTTTGCGTATTTTTTTCAACTTTCCACCGTCAATATACATATGACCTTATAGTTTTTTCATTAATATCATTTTTTTTGAACGATTTGACATATTAACAGCTGTCAAATTTTGACAGGAGAATTTTTTGCTTATTTTTTCCGAAATCTCCGAGTGTGAGAAAATCACTTTCACACGAGTAATGTACACAATTTTTCCTACGGCCATACAAAATAATCAAAAAGAGTTTGATTTGTGTTTGATAGTTTGTAGGTATCACCATTGTGTTACACACATTTTTTTAACGCTAGGGTTGAAAAAATTATTTCAACAAAATAAAAACAATGTCCACTTACCTAGATTTAAATAAAAAAGAATTATTTTTTCTTCTATTTGCTTACGCACATCATACCTACTATCTATGTACAGTGAATAAATTCCGTTTTTAATTTTTTAGCTGCTTGCATTCTTTTAATAAAACAATAATAATATACCTAAATATACATACAAAAACAACAAAACACAAAACTAAAACATAACCTCAACATTATAGAAATATAGAGATGGAGTTAAATATCGATAGCTTGTTACTTATAAAGTTCTATCGATATTTGATTTGTTTTGAATATTGCTAAAATAAATGTACCTTCTTAAAGCATATTCACTTGTCTAATATCCTTAAACATTGTATGGATAATTTTTTTCGAAATAATTGTAAAATTATAAATCGATATTTCCTAGGATATTCTATTTCTCTCTATAGCCTGTGTCTATAGCTGCCCCTTTTTTTTCTGTGGTTTAAATCAGTTGACAATATTGACAGTGACAGGTTTGATGGGTTGCCTGACATATTTCCCCTTTTTAATATATTATTATTTTTATCATAAATACTCTTAGGTTCCCAAAAATAACGAAAAAATATAACTGCAGTAATGCCCTAGTGTACTTTACCCCACCCAGCACCCCAATTCGCTCTACGGGTCCCGTAAGTTTGTTATTTTTAATAAATGGTTTTGTTGTCAAATTGACATCTGTTTGAATTAAATATATTGTGCTTTGTATTTCCACACTCGTGTTGAAATATTTTTTTTTAACACGCGTGTGATATTTAGCATTTTCTAGCCAAGTTAACCGTGCTGTTATTGTTATTTTCGCAGGTGGTCGTAGGAAAGCAAACATACAGGTGAAGCTAAAAAAGCGTGTTAAAAAAAATTAATGGTTGTTTGTTTCTATATTTGTCCCATATGCGTTCCGATATTATTCATTCGATTGCAATGAAACATTGGTCAGTTGTTATGCGCGCACCGGGAAAAGTTTATGCACACAGTCTGCAGAAGTCTTTCGTTCTTGATGTCCCTTCGAAATTTCAATTTGAAACAGATTTATCGATTTATGATGTTTTCCGTTATAAAGTTTTGTTTTAATTTCCTCCTCTATTCTGCACGATTAATAAATGGTAACAAGGAAATAAACCATATGGCTTGCTCGAACCATCATCGTTTTTGCTTGCTTTTCGCTCCAATAACAAAAAAGGATCTGGCAAAAAACAATAGTCCGGCCGAAAACTGAAGGGTATATGATTGGTAGATTAATCATCGGAAACAAAAGCGACAAATATATCTTTGTCTCAGTTTTTCTTCGGGTTAATTTCAGATTGGGTTAGCAAGAAGTGGGTGAAAAAGTTATAGGTATTTCGGTCGGATAACATTTTTTATTTAAAAAATAAAAATTTAATGGTTTATATTATCAATGAGGAAATACCCTATTATTGCGTTTGAAATTGGCACTTAAGAATTTTAGATTATCTTCTCGATACTTATGGGTACAGTGTGAGGAGTTTGTAACTTGCAATAAATTCAGTACATCCACTACAGTTTTTTTTTGGAATATGAAAAATGGAAAAATGCTTGGACACGTGTATGAACATGTTGCGGTCTTTTTTTATAAAAAAATAGTGCTAGTGCTAAATTAGAGATATGACGATATTGATTATTTATAAAGGGCATATTAAGTTATACAGAAGCTTAATGTACATTTTTAATTAATTAATTTTTTTTTTTTTTTTTAGTTTTGTGTCTAAAATTTGTTTAAAATTTATTTATTTATTTATTACAACAGTGTACATTCAAGAGATATAACATTCATAATGAGTTGCGTACACTATGGACCATGTAAGTCTGTGTGGGCATACAACACAATATAGATTCAAGAATTAAATTTCAAAGCAGAAAATGCGTAACTATGCACAATCTAAGTTATTTGGTGATACTAATACTATATAACACAATTTTATAAAAATTTAACAATACCTTTGATTATTTGGGTATTATTCATAATCCATTCATTTAGATCTTTTTTGTGTTTTGAAATTTTTTGATTTTAAATTGCACTGGTAATATATTTAAGATTTTCGGAGTCAGATAGGAAATTGATCTATGCGTGGCGTTAAAATGTGTGTTGGGTAGAATCAATGTGCGATTAACATTAGCTCTAGTCATGATGTTATGCGTTATGTAGTTGTGAAATTTATTTCTAGTGAGTGAAAATCTAAGCAAATTCTTAATATTTAACTGGGTAATTGAAAAGACGCCAGACTGAAGAATTTTTAAGATATATTTTTGTGCAACCACAATATTGTTTAATACACTACTTTTATTAGCAGATCCCCAGCAGATAATTCCATAATTAAGACATGATTCTGCTAGTGACCTATAAAGATTAATTAGAACATTTTTGACTAAGATATTACGTAATTCGTAAAATCTATTTATCAGTTTTCTTAATTTATTCTTTACATATTCACAATGTACTGACCATTTTAAAAATGAATCAAAATATACACCCAAATATTTTATGCTTTCTACTTACTTAATTTTACCAGAACAAACAAAATCCCTTGACAAATCACAATTAGCAGAATGGATCGTAATCTCATTTTTAATTGGTAGACGAACTGAACTCATTGCAACGCACATAAAGTTGGTTTTCTTTATATTCAATGTTAAACAGTTACGATCCATCCAGGCTTTAATAACACTTGCAGTCCTCTCGACCTTTTCAAATAGGTTATGCCAAGACACTCCTATAACCAGAAGAACAGTATCATCAGCAAAGCATACAGTTTTAATATTGGGCATCGCACTCGCCAGACAATTAATATAAATTGAGAACAAAATCGGGCCTAGCACCGTACCTTGCGGGACACCACATTCAACTCTCTTGTAGGAACTAGAAATTAAATTTAGACAAACCTTTTGAAATCTACCTCATGTCTTATTCGTGCTTTCAACTTCTCAACAATTGCTGGTTTCGTACAAGGAATAAAAACCGTGCTTCTTAATTATTGTGCACTTGAATTGGTAAACGCAATTATGTAAAATAATGAAATCGTTGACATGCATCCCGATTTCTCTTCGATTTCCTTTAAACTCTAAACGATACCATCTTTCGTCAACGTATCGTCACAGTCTGTTAAATCTATTTAAAAATAAATAATGTGCATTAGCCAACCAATCAAGCGATCATCATTTGCAGTAACGGCAAAGACGTAATCCTCTCGGGATCGTATGTTTTTGTGCTCCGGTCAGATTTATAGATTCGGGACGGAAATGAGACCCTGGTGGTGCCAAACGTGGTGACATTACCGGCTTCAAGAGAAAAAGGTATATTGAATTTAGGGCTCCGGCTTTTAAATTTTATTAGGTTTTATAGCCGCCATCGGCAGACAGATGTTAAGTAAACATGGGAAATTGCCAGGAGTAGATATATATTGGAAATCTAAATATAGGTTTGTATATAATATGTGGAATAGCTAAGGATTTCCAATGGATATAAAGGATGGAGGTCGGATAAATATAGTCTGCTTTACATTTTAGCTTTAAAGTAAAACACTAGCGGGTACCCGAAAATGTTTTGGGTGCCACGCCCTTTTTTCAACGATGTGACGTGATTTTGAAGCAGAAAAAAGGAACAGTAGCGCCGAAATTTTTTTGGGTATTACGCCCCTTTTTACTGATTTATCAGTGTTTATTTTTTGGGATGGGGGGGGGGGTAACTACCACCATTACCCCCCCCCCCAATATACGCCTGCCTGCTGCTTCGCTCGCGCTATCCAATTATTACAAATTCGGTATCGATACAAAGCAGCGGGTATCATATTGTGCGAGTAAATATTATTTGCATTAAAGAGGGCCTTGCATCTAAGGACGTAATGCTTAGCCGTAGAGCTTAATACCTGTTGGGTGTCAGTAACTACCTGAATTAACAATCAATCAGTTATTCCGTCATCTTTGACAGTCGTTACAAGTAATTTGATTCATCGCTAATTTTTCCAATTTCTTGAACAATTCACACAATGGGCTTTATGGTGGTAAAATGATGATAGGTATACTTCTGAAAACATTTTTATATTTTTTATTCATAAATCTTGTGCATTTCATATCAAATGTTTCAAATATCCCGTTTCACCACATTCACAATTTATTATTGGTTAAACCAATTCGTTTAATGTGCTTATGCGTGCATGTTGTCCTAGCAAATTTTTTATTTGATTCCCTATAGAACCATGTTATATTACATAAATTAGGAAAATTATTTTTATAGTCAAGCCCCTAAACAGAATTTAAGTATTATTACAAATAATGAAACACGTAATTCTGTTTTTTTGGAAATTGGTTCCTACAGGGGAAAGGCGTGAAATATGGGGTATAAAAGTTTCTATTGGATTTTAAGTATTATTTTCACGAACAAGCCTTGGAGAAAAATCACATATTTATTAAAAGGGAAGAAAATAATGCAAGAAAGCACCAAAGAAATTTCTTTTTTAAATTAATATGGATACCCATTAAAGGCTCTATTGAGTAGTATGTACCGTGCGAGCAAAAATTATTTGCATCAAAGAGGGCTTGGAATAAAAAACGTATAGGGCTTGATTTAGATCACAATGATATGGGGACGATATATCTAACCAAATCTAGGTTAAAATTTTGTCAAATTCATATTATGACATGATATGCCAAACTGATGAGTAATAAAATAACTAGACAAAAACAAATTTATTTTTGTTGTTTACAAAATTAACAAAGTAAAAATATACAGAAAGAAAAAGAAAAATAATTACATAAATTGCTGAAATTGGCCACCGCCATGCTCCAAGCATAAATTCACACGTCTCTTCATATTTTCGAAAGTGTCGACCAGCATCATTGGAGAAATGTTACCACATTTTTGGATAATTCTGACTTTTAGTTGTTCTAAATTTGCAACTGGTGTTTTAAAAATAGTGTTCTTTAAATAAGGAAAAACTAAGTAATCCATAACCGTTAAACAAGGTGATCTAGGTGGGAATTCAATGTCTGATCGAAAACTGATCAACCTGTCGTCGAAAAAATTGCGTAAGTAGTTAATAGTTTCGGCGGCTGTATGGGCGGTTGCACCGTCCTGTTGAAAATATCCAAATCGTAGTTCGTCGTCAAGTTATTGCTCCACAAATGGATTCAGAATTTTATCTCTATACCGCTGTGCTGTAACTGTGTCATGGAAAAAAATAGGACCAACAATTCTTCTTCGGGAAACAGCTAACCAGAAACCAGGTTTAAGGGTGCAATGTGGACTCTACAAAAAAATGGGGATTTTTCACTACTCCATAGGCGTGTATTCTGAGAATTCACATAACCGGAGAGGTGGAACCAGGCTTCATCCGAAAAAATGTCGGGTCTAATAAATCATTCCTTTCCAATAAATTTTGGGTAAACCATTGAGAGTAATTCCTGCGTCTTTTAAAATCTGCGGCTTGTATTTCTTGGAATACTTGCACCTTATAAGGAAATTAATTTAGCTGCTTCTTAAGAATAGTCCTGCATGTTCCATAAGATCTTCCCACTTCTTGGGACAGGCGTCTTATACAATTTGTTGGCGTATTTTGCATTATTTCACGAACGTTTGCAACAAGTTCTTCTGTTTTTATAGATGGTATTCCTGCTCCTTTTTTGTGTTGCATAGAATCTGTTTCCCTAAACACAGCCACGGTTCTTTTCAGGCAATGATAAAAATCCCCAGCAATAAAAGCAACGTTAGGAAAATGTTCGTGAAAATCGTCCATGCACAAACCCGGATTGTATTGCCACTCACCAAAGAAAAATAGATTCTATACAACACAAAAAAGGAGCAGGAATACCATCTGTAAGAACAGGAGAACTTGTTGCAAGCGTTCGTGAAATGATAACGGTTATGGATTACTTTGTTTTTCCTCATTTAAAGACAACTATTTTTAAAACCCCAGTTGCAAATTTAGAACAATTACAAGAAAGGATTATCCAAGAATGTGGTAACATTTCTCTAGAGATGCTGGTCAACACTTTTGCAAATATGAAGAGACGTGTGAATTTATGCGGTGGCCAATTTCAGCAATTTATGTAATTCTTTTTGCTTTTCTTTCTGTATTATATGCTTACTTTGTTAATTTTGTAAACAACAAAAATAAATTTTTATTTGTCTACTTATTGTATTACTCATTAGATTGGCATATCATGTCATAATATAAATTTGACAAAATTTTAACCTAGATTTGGTTAGATATATCGTCCCCATATCATTGTGATCTAAACCAAGCCCTACATTTTTTAATCCAAGCCCTCTTTGATGCAAATAATTTTTGCTCGCACGGTAGCAAGGTAATTCCAACGACATTTTTTTTGATGTAACAACACTCTACCTACGGCATCGGTCTGTTGGGACATAACGTGCTTTCAAAATCTATAATAAAATTGCGACTTCAAATAAAACTCTCGTCTCGTAGTTATTAATTTTAAATTAATTAACCTACTAAATAAAATCTTATGCACTTAAAATTTTAAAATACACCTCACTGGAACTGTTTTCCCTGATGTCGCACAACCCACTGCTATCTATATAAAAGCGATGAATCACTGACACAAATATTGGACTTACGTTTACTTACCTACCACATCATGTGTATTTTAATAATGCCCATTCAGGTGCTTACCTGAAACAAAAAACATTTAGTAGGTAGTTAATTATCAAAATATGATCACCGAGTGTTGTAGCTTTGAATATCTGAATACTTAAAAATATAAACACAGAACAGTGGCATTATGCTAAATTTTTTGAACATAGGCTGACAGTGGGAATGAAAAAGACCAAACTAAAGCCATTTTAAAAAGTCATAAGTCACACATTGCAAATTTCTAAGAAGAAATATCGTTCTTGACAATTTTCGTCCCAACTCAGTTGTGTGGGCTTCGCAGGATAAATAACTATCCATAGTGATATCCAGTAACTTACATTTATTGTTTTTATTTGATAATCGATTACTAGAGACAACCAGATCATAAGTCTTACTTTTGTTAAGCAGCAGGACATTGCAAGAAACCATTTTTCTGCATCCCACAGCAGCAGTTGTGATCCCGCAATCAAATTATCCAGAAGTAATAAAAGTAGCGTCGTCTGCAAATATGGTTACATTGCAATTATTGCAAATAATTGTAATACACAGATCATTTATGATAATTATAATCCAAGGACGGATCCCTGTGGCACTCCATATTTGGCAGATCCTAAATCAGATTTGACACCTCCACAAACTGGGGAACACCTGTTATGCCATAGTGGTATAGTTTTTTTAACAGAATTTCGTGACAGACACAGTTTTGTTAGATCGCAAAAAGTTATTGACGTGAGCTCTCTATAGACTCCAAGCCCTCGACTATGTCACTCACAATCTCTAGAACGGCTCCCAATATCGATCTTTTGCTTCTAAACCCATACTGAGAAGAGTGAAATAAATTATTAGGCTCAAAATAGTTACAAAGACGTTTTTTAATCAGCAATTCATTCAATTAATGTAAGGTGCCTGTGAAAAACATCAAACAGTGCTACTTGAACCTTGGCAAATGAATATTTTAAATGTGAATTATCCATTTAACGTGATTTTGTTTTGTGTAGCTAGGATAAGTAAAAGATCCATAAACTAGCTCATTTCAAAAGTTTTTTTAACACCTTTTTTATGTGACTATCAAGCTTTTTATTTAAAAAAAATACAAACTTTAACTGTATTTTCACTTCTCTGCATATAACTGCCAGTCCCATGTGCATTTAAATTACCCCAGTGTAGCAAAGCTAAAATCTATTAAAACTCTTTGTAATTAGCGATGCAGAACACAAATCCTCTTTCAAATAGGTAGCAATTCGAAAAAAAAAAGAACTTGTTACAAAATCAACTTGGTTTCGCGATTTAAAGTGGAAAAGTTTTAACAAGCTTTTGCGTGATACATGGAAAAATCAATGGTTTCGTGTTTATTCGAACTAACTCGTTCGTTATAAAGAAGTGGTTGAAACGGTTCGATGTAATAAACTCTTTGATGAGCTGCATCACGCCAAATTGAATCAGCAACGGATCCATGTAAGGACGAAAAAGTAGGTTAAAAATATTTAAATAGTATTAACTCTTTAAATCAGATTATTTCTAATATAGAATCGTTGGTATTAATTCACATTTAAACAGATTTTTGCAAGAGACACAAAATATAAGGTAAGAATAGTTATTTACGTTACAAGACCGGAAAGTAGTGTTTGTCAGGGCGAGACAAGCTCAACGAACGAAATCAACGAACTGTCACTCGACAATACATCGAAATGTTGTTGATAATGAAAAAACGGGGACCGGATCTTTTTTTTTTAAACCGACCAGAAAATATAAACTTTCTGGACAATTTTTCGTCTAGAAAATAATCTTTTTCCGATCGCAAGACCGGAAAGGTGACGTTAGAGACCGGAAAATATTTTTCCGGTCCCTGTTTTTTATTTTTCCAATCACTCTTTGATAATACAAGCTACCTTGATTTCGTTACTATGACAACAACATTTCGATGTATTGTCGAGTGACAGTTCGTTGATTTTTAATTTGTTGTTTATGTCAAACTTGTTTCGCGAGTTCGCAAATTTAACAATATGAATTCAGATTTTGAATTATCCGACACGGAAAATGAAATTTCAGAAGAAATTTTGGAAGCAGCAAGGAAAGCGATTTACGATATATTGCCAGTAAAATTAAAAGCCCGTTACGAGAAGTCATACGACGCATTTAAAAATAATATAAAATAATTTAATGTAAGTAGGTATATCAAAGTGTCGGTCTTAAAAAAAATATTGTACGTTACGCAACCGAAAATTAGTGTTTTCCAGGTCTCTCCAAGCTTCCAGGACTCGCCTACGGCTCGCCCTGGAAATGCTTGTCTCGACCTGAAAAACACTACTTTCCGGTCTTGTAACGTAAATTACTATTGCCGGTCCTCACGTCAATTTTCCGGTCTTGATCGACAAAACGTTATTTTCTGGACGAAAAATTGTCCAGAAAGTGTATATTTTCTGGTCGGTAATTTGGGTAAAAAAAAGTAAACATAATGTTTGGTAATGAAATAAAATTGCTAATACGTCACCGAGGGCTAATCCTAAAAAAATCAAACATAAATGGTGAAGGAACCTCACTATTTTGGCGATGGAGCTCAGAAAAAGAAATTTAGTAGTAGCTGGATTACCAATGATAAAAATAAATTATTTTCTCACTACACCACCTCAATTAATCACAAATTTTTTTTTAACGATAAAAGATATTTTTACCACTGCATCGTGTATTCTTTTAGAGCAATAACGTTGTCTTTTACCAGCCAAGAAATAATATTTAAAAAGCCATTTTAAAAAATTAACCTAGGAGCTACAACAGAGTTGGGTTTTCGGCGAATATTTAATGCATATTTTTGCTACTAGTAATTTATTTATTTATTTATTTGATTATTTTACACCATTTTACTTTTACAATGAACCAATTACAAATGGGTATATAGGCTAATTAAAAAAAAAATAGGTAATAATATAACAATAATTTAAAAATTTTGTGACAACAAGAAATTTATACTGGATAAACCACAGCTAAAAATGTCCAATCTATTCTGGTGCAGATTGTATGTGTTGCACAATCGATAAATAGGGGAGTATTTACAGATATTGGTACGCGCGGTTGAGAAAATGTACGTCGAACTTCTAAGGAGCAAAACGAGTGTCTTTGCAATAGAGCTTCTTCTAGAATACCGATTTGAGGATACTGACCATCAATTTTAAAACTTAGATATTTTAGAAAATGTCGTTGGACCCTTTCAATGCGATTAAGGTGCACTTGATAAGATGGATACCATTCATACAACAAAAGCGTACTCTAATTTAGATCTTACAAATGAATAAAAAGTATTTTTAATGTAGGACAATTTAAAAAAATCACGAGAATGCCTTATTATAAAACCTAGGGATCTATGACAGGAGGCAACAAGGTCATTTATGTGAGGAACAAAAGATAGTTTACTGTCAAATAATACACCCAAATCGCGAAATGTCTCAGCTCCGTCCACTGTAATGTTATTAATTTTGTAATCATACACAATGGTATGTCGTTTTAATGAAAAGGTCATTATGTTACACTTACCACCATCTATATCATGTCAATGGACAATTGAAGTTTTTCACAGTCTGCCAGGTTACGAATACGAGCATAGATTTTCTTGTCATCGGCATAAAGAAAACCATCACTGTCAAGATTATTAACTATATCATTAATAAATATTATAAACATTAAAGGACCCAAAATGAACCCCTGTGGTACACCCGATGTAGCATCCAATGGCACAGATGATTGGCCACCGCACTTCACTATTTGTTGTCGTTCATTTTGATAAGAGTGGAAAATTTTTATAAGATTATCTGAGATACCAAACGAGCTGAATTTATTAAGTAAAATTCTATGGTCCAATCTACCAAATGCCTTAGAAAAATCTGTAAAAATAACATCAACCTGACAGTTCTGATCAAAGGCTTCAGCCACAAATTGTGTAAAACAAACTTAGTTGGATGTTGCGTAGATTTGCCCTTAACAAAACCGTGTTGTTGATCCGACAGCTTACTCTTAACTTGGAAGTACAAATTTTCATTAAGAAACATTTCAAAACTTCTGGAAAAATTATTGATGATACTTATTGGTCTGTAGTAGTCGATTCTGGTTTTATCCCCTTTTTTATACACAGGAGTTATTTTGAATTTTTTCCAAGTATCAGGATAGCAAGAGGTTTTTAGGGCCAAATTAAATATTTTACAAAGAGGTTTTGCAAAGACGGATGCACAATCACCCACCCCACAGTTGCTTTAGGTTTCATCTTTTTCAAGCAACGCAGAACATTATCCTCAGTAGTACTATTAATTGAGAGAGAATCGGTGGAATTAACAGAGGAATGGATTTCTGGCTACGGCTAATAGAGTTTTCTCTCAGTGTGTTAAAAAGAAAAGGTTTATAAAAATAAACCATAAAATCTTGATGACCTTAAATTAAGTTTAACATCCATAAGGCCAATTACCAAGTCCGAGAAATCTTGGAGAAGTACAAACTATTTAAAATGGCTTATTACCTTTTAAAATGTATTAAACGAAAAACTTAACAGTCAGATCAGCCTGTTATTCATCGAGTCCTTTCTTTCACGTAATCCGTATTCAGCAAGACGTAAATTTCCGGTCTGCTTTAAGAAATAAACTTCAAGCCTAACACTCTGGGGATTATCCTTTAAAACACTTTGTCTCCAGGAATATTTTTGGTCTTTAAGTGTATTAAAATGCAAGTTTTGCTTTGTACTTTATGAAATTGGTCTTGTCTATTATTGTCCCGATTGTAAATTATTTTTTTTGGAATATAAATCTAATTTTTTCTGGACATTTTTTAAAAGTAGGTATTTTTTGACTGTTTGAAGGTTGGAGACAATAATGTTAGGTACTTGAATGATGAAAGAGTTTTGGACTTCCATTGTCTTTATTTATTTTAAATCACAACGTTTCAACTGGTAGGTATCTCCAGTCGTCTTCAGGCGAACACAGTACTACCAAAACTCTTTCATCATTCTAGGTATTTTTTGTTGTAGCCAACAACTAGTTTTATATAATACAATGTTTGGAAAAAATTTAAAAAAAAATGCTTTAAAGGACACAATAAAGAAAATTACGGTAATAGATATAGAATCAGAAAAGGAAGCAAACAATAATGACTAAAAAAACTGATTAAGACAAAAATAAAAGAAATAGTAACAGGTCAAGCTACAAATCGTATTGAAAATGTGACAGAAAAGGAAAAACGTGTATTTATTCTAGATAATTCGCTACCACAGTCTTAAAAACGACAAATGAGTGCTGCTTTCCTGGATCATATTTTTTGGCCAAAAGAGTCGCCTGAAAAAAAATAATTTGCCAGGAACGAAACGCTTAAACTTAAGTGGTTGCGCTACCACGAAGAAAAAGAAAGAGCCAAATGTGAAAAAGAAAATGAAAAAGAAAAAAGCTGGGAAAAAAGGATTTTATTAAAAAAAAAACAAGAGGAAAAGTTTTTAAAAGAAGAAGAAAAAATTTGCCGCAAAGAAACAAGCTACAAATAAAGAACTAAGCTTAGATAGATAATCAGTTAGTTCTGAAAGCGATACTAAAATAAACTATTCGTCAATGTCAACTGAAGAAAGACTGTTAATCGGTGGTTCTTATTTGGTTGCATTACCAGGCATCCTACCTTTCATCAATCAATATTTCCTCTGAACAAAATATTTATAACACATGTGAGGTTGAAGTACAAGCATTTACTCGATTAGAAGGAAGTAAGTATCTTTTTAAAGCCATTGACAAGGACATAACTGTTGGAAATGCCGAACAAGTTGTTAAGAAACTAGAGAAACCAAGTATTGTAACCGCAGGAGATCGTATTAAATACAATGTGACCAGTAAAGTCCGCATCATATGGGATTTTTTTTATCAATAGCTTTATTCGAAATTTTACTTTGGCCTCAAGTTCTGCTTCGATCGACATGAAAATTAAGCAAAAAATAGTAGTCACGTGATTCGCATTATATGTCAAATTTTAATTTTTTCCAAAAAATAATTCAAAAGTGGGGTTATTTCTAAAAATATCGAAAAAAGTTATAAGAAAAAGTTTTTTTAAATGCAGTTTCTAGTCCACGTGCAAAATTTTAACTGCATAAGATAATTTTGATTTTTTACCCACCACTAAAATTTATTTTCCACTTAATGAACATTTTACTGATGACACTGTGTTCTTCTTTGTCTTAATATTAAGGTGTATTACTTTCAGACACAAACTACGATTTCAAAAATGCTTATTTTATGAAGTTACCTTATACAGGGTCAAAAACAAATAAACTTTGAATCACAGGCGACCAAATTTTAATAGCCCAATTTTGATTTTGTAGAAAAACACACATTTAATATGGCGCGACTTTAAAGAAAATGTATCTGAAATAAAGCATTGTCAAAACTAAGAAGTTTTATGTAGGTTGCGTCGAGTCTTATTTTGCAAAAATAAAATTGTGCAAAAATTTACAAAATATGGGTAAAAAATCAAAATTATCTTATGCAGCTAAAATTTTGCATGTGGGTTAGAAACTGCATTTAAGAAAACTTTTTCCAATAACTTTTTTTAATACTTTCAGAAATAACCACACTTTTAAATTATTTTTTTGGAAAAAATTAAAATTTGACAGATAATGCGAATCACGTGACTACTATTTTTTTTTGGTTAATTTTCTTCTCGATCGAAGCAGAACTTGATGCCAAAATCAAATTTCGAATTAAGTTAAGTTTATTAAAAAAAAATCCCATATGATGCGGACTTTACTGCTCACACTGTATAAGTTCTCGAAAGATGTAATTTAAATATTTTTCAATACAGACACATTCCTTGTGCATATACACCTGTTAAAATATGAAAACAGTCCTTTTCCTCCATCCAATTATTTCGATCTACCTATAGGTTTTTATTACTTTGAAAATATCTTTTTGCTACATTTTATTTACAAAATTTATCTTATTTATACGCCATAGTATCGTATATCAATAAAAAGCATTTTAGAGAATTACGAAGTTTATGGTTTTTTTATAACTTAAATTTCAAACGGCTTTACTATACGGCCCGAGATAACGACGCTATTCCTCAGGTTTTATTGTAGTACTTTATTTCGTAAAACCAAATAGTTCTTTTGGTGTTTTGATGGAATACAGGTTTGAATGGAGGGTTGCATTGTACGATTTTTAAAAATAAAGTTTTATTTATTTTCCGCTCGACATATCTCGGAAGGATTTTACTGGCCTTGTCGTCGTTTGGTATATTTTATATGGTACATAATAAGTAGTTTAAGGTTAGCAGGCGCGGCTAGGTTATAAGGTATCTAATAAATACTGGGGAAAAATCGAACAGCCGCAAGGAATCGGGCTGAAGATCGATTCATCGGCATCTACCTGAATGAATCTCGACCAATTCTTTTGTCCTTCTTCTATTTAAGTGATCGAAACAAAGATAATTATAATCGGTCTCGAAGATTTTCGCGGATAATAGGTTGACGTGCTAATTGTCTAATCGTTATTGCTATTTATTTATTAATTAATGGACAACCTAGCAAAGTAATTGGCAATTTTTTTAACAAACTTGATATAAATGTGTGTTACAAAACTAATAACTATTTAAGTAAATTTATCAAAAACAATAAAACTAAAAGCGATAAAAACAAAAAATCAGGCGTCTATAAATTAAAATGCAAAGATTATCCTAAAACATACAATGGCCCAACGGGTAGACATTTTGACAAAAGAATACAGGAACATTATGAAAGTTTACTAAAAAATAAAATAGACTCAAACTATGCTAACCATTTACTTGATTACCAACATAATTCCGATCCTTCCTTTAAAATCTTACATACAGAAAATAAAGGCTTAAAACTAAATTTGTAAGAATCTATGGAAATAAATAAACTTAAAAATACGGACCTGTTACTTAATGATCAATTAGATTTAAATAATTCACCTTTATTAAATTTATTCTGTTGACCATATACCTACTTAAGATTTTATAAACTACCCATATTGTGCCTAATTTAATTTAATATTTAAACCCTCTGTTGGATTGTAACCCTTCCACTGTTTTATTTACATCTTCAATAATTTGATTTTATTGCACCCCAATTTTTAATTTTCATCTTCATTAAATCATTGTCATCTGACAAAGCTACAGTGTTAGCGAAACATGTCATTTTTCTAGTTAATATAGTGGAAATTTACAAGTTCAACTTTGTTTTACTGTATCCCATAATACTATATTTATTTATTCCTTTATTTAGCACCTGGCTAATACACAACAATTTCAGTAAAATTTACAAAAGCAATCAATATTTAAAATAAACTACATACTAACAACAGACACTGTCAAAAAATACAATACATAAAATAAAACCGGCAACATATTTATTTGTCATAACACGAATAAAACAATCATGATTATTAAATCATTCTCCCTTTAAGTGTTTCTTTAATTTATTCTTAAATATATTAAGGATTCTAGCATTCTTAATGTCTTGTGGCAGGCGTTATGCATTATCAATAGGTTCTAATTCAGGATGTCAATGCTAAATATGATAATTTTGATTATAATTAAAAAGCCAATTGTAATAAAATGTTTTAATGCCTAATATGAGGGGTATCTATTCAAAGTGTACAATCTCCATGTTTCCTAAATTATCAGTAGACGAAAAAACTTATAATTCATTAAATACAAACAATTACGATAGTTTCTCTTTTTTATTGTATTTATGGCACATCTTAGACTAACAGTTAAAAAATATCAAAGTTATTTGGAAAAAGGAGATGGAGATTGTTTGTTTTGGAAATAACAATTGGAGTTTGTCCATTTTGAAAATAGCAAATATGGAGTTTGCCCACTTTGAAAATAATTTAATGATAATTTTTCAAAAAAAAGCAGATATCTTGACGTGAGAATTTTCGATTGAAAATTAGGGTGCTTTTTCGATATTAAGTCAAAATAAGGTGAAAAAATAAATATTTTAAATCAAAAAAATTACAGTGTGTTTGACACATAAAAAGGTAAGTTTTCACCAAATTTCGTAAAAAAAATTTTTTTTTGTAAAAAATAAAAATAAAAAACCAAAAACTTGGTTATTTGAATTTTTTACATAAATTTTAAGGTCATGAGAAAAAAGTGTAAATACAAAAGTTGTAGATCTTTTTATTACCTACAACTTTGCCATTTAACGTTGTTCCATAGGACTTGCAGTTTTGCCAGAAATCGAGATAAATCGTTTTCTACCCTTAAAACCACACCCCTTCCCACTTCCCGACCTCGGATCGCCCGTAAAATTATTTTTTCTTTAATTTTTGTTATATTCTCTTCCTTTTTCAATGGGTTTCATCGTACTATTATTTTTTTTCACTTTTTACCATTTTCAAAGGCCCTGGTGTATATTATTGATTTAGCAAATCCTAAAGACTATCGTTGTGCCAACACTAAAGCTATGTTTATTTAGAGATTTTATATAGATATAGAGCTAAAAGTAGCACCCATTTTTCTAAGAATTACGTCGGATCCATTGCCTAACCCTAAGTTAATATTTTATTGCAATTTACGCCCTCGAGTAAAACCATTTTTAAAATTTAAAGTGAAAACTAACCCGCACTTTGTTTCCGTTCGGTCCTTTCTTTTAGTTAATTTATATCAAGCTTGATGTAAATTTGCGGTCGTGTTTGGGAAATAATCTCCAGGACTAAAACCCGGGGGATTATCCCGCAAAACACTTCGGCTCTCGCAGATATTTTCGTCTTTAAGTGTCTTAATACCTAAGTCCGGGTATATTTATCTTATTTTTTCGTCCGGCAATTAGGCATAAAATAATTTATCGCGGGACTGATTTTGTCACACTGGCATTGCCAGTTTTAGCAAAAGATTATTTGTGCCTCAATACACACTTATAAATGATTAAATTTTAAATTTAAGCGAACTCAGTACTGATTAAATCCAGGTCCACACCAGATTAATTAAAAAAAAATAACACTGCCTATTAATTAAATCCACCACCCACTTGCTTATGTCACACACAAAGACAAAATGAACCGGCACCGTGCGAACACAGTGGCGGCTGGTTAATAAAGGGCTCTGGGGCGCCGCCCTCCCTGCAATTATTTCAAACAGAATCCAAAAATACTTTACTTAAAAAACCAATGTATGTAAGCAATCAATTAAAATAATTCAAACCAAACGTAGCCCTATTCTAACGGGCAGGCTATACTCATAGCCAAGCGAGTTGCGCGCTCTCAAGGTTGTACTAAGACTCGATGGGTTGTCATGACGACGGAGGCCTGGCGTCACCTACACATCGCACAACGAGCGGCCACGGAGAGCTCCAATTTTCCGCGCCCACTATTCGCGAATCGCGATGCGACCTGTCGTCTGTTGATGCCGTTGACTCTCTGACGTTTTGTTTATTTGTTTTGAGTTATTTATTAATTACGTTATAAAAGTGGAAAATGTCGTGTAATATGAAGGTCAGTGATCTACAGAAGCTTGTGTTTGGTTCTCTGAGCTTAAGTGAAAAACTTGAACTTGAAAAATGCTAGAAATTGAACATAGTACAAGTGCAATCAAAATGTAAAAGTAAGGCACAGTTTACGCGTAAGTTTGACAAAGAAATATATAATAAAATATTCTGGATATGCGGTTGTTAGGACAAAAATTATTTTTTTTTTGTTTCGTGTGTCTTCTTTTTGGCGGGGATGATAATTGGACTAAAAATGGGGTGCAGGACTTAAAACATCTTTCAGAGAAAATAAAAAACATGAAAATAGTGCAAAACATCGTTATAATGTGGTAAGTTTTGAGATGTTAGGACAAACTAATATTTTAACTTGTTTAAGTAGTGCTTATGCTAATGAAATTAAAATTCACAACGAGAAAGTTAGAAAAAACAGACATATAGACATTTTAATTTTTTTTTATTTAAAGCCAGCGCCCCCTGACTCACTAGTCACGAGCCGCCACTGTGCGAACATCAAGGAACGTTCAAAGACAACGACTGACAGCCTGTTATCCTGTTAACCTGCCATAGAAAAATTATGGACTGATACTTTCAACCGATTAAATCGTTGCGTCAGCACCTTCCAAGGCGTTTTAAAATCCCTAAAATTAAACATGATTTAAAAGGTTGGCATATTTTATACAATTGATCAGTATTAATTCAAAGTAATTCAATATAATTATTTTGCGCAAACGACAGTACAAATCATATAACTGATTTACGAATTGAATGAAATTTATATCAAAAAATATAATTAAATAAATTAAATCAAACACCACTTCCTGTTAATTCATCGATTTTTTTACTATGTACAGTTGACGACAGATAATTTCGTACACTAAACTGTGACACTGTAAATGCAACTTTTTTACCTTTATTACTTTTGTAACGTCTTAATTGTTATCATGATATCTGTCAAAGTATTGTCATTATCTTATTTGATTTTAAAATGCCTTATTTAAGTATTATCTAAGCAAGAATAATATGTTTAGTATAAATAGGGTGGTCTTTTGGAAAAATCGCTAATCATTTACCTAGAAGTACTGTTCAAGGAATTGTAATAAAATGGCGTTGCACTATCATCAAACACTTGAAAGGTCTGTTGGGTCTGGTTTAAATAATAGAAAATTATCAAATGAAGAAGACCGAAACTTGGTGGAGTATTTAAGGCAAAATCCATTTGAAACTGCAGTATCCTATATGCACATAGCAGGATTCCCTGCTTCATTTAGAACTGCGCAACGCCGAGTAAGACAATGTTCCGAATTAAGAAATCGAGCAGCTGCATCCAAACCGTTTTAAAAAAATAGTGATAAGGAACAAAAAATTGGGTTTGCTACCAGATTTTTTTTTTGCAAAATGTTATCTTTTTCGAAGAAAAAACTTTTTAGTCTACGTATAATGGAAGGATTCGAGTATACAGACCACTAAATTCCCGATATGAGGAGAAGTATACTCAATGAAAGCAAACCAGTGGACCTTTCTTTGTTAATGTGTGGGCATGGACAAGTGTTTACGGTGCAGGAGTATGCTGGAATATTGGTGGAAAACTAAACAGTAATATATATCTTTAGGTTTTGGAAAATGTTTTTCTTCCTTCTGCCGCGATAGTTTTTGAAGGAAATAACTTTATATTTTAGCAGGATAACTGCCCTATGCATACTGCAAGAAATATAGGAAACTGGTTTAGACAAAACAACGTAACATGTCTGCCTTGGTGCTCAAGAAGTCCTGATTTAAATCCAATTAAAAATGTTTGGGGATTGATGGTAAAAAAAATGTACAAAATAAATTTTAAACCACAGAATGAAATAGAGTTATTTGATAAAATAGAAGAAATTCGGGAAGGGCTAACTCTGGATTACACCAGAAGTATTATTTTGTCAATGCCAAGAAGATTACGATTAGTGTTAGAATCCAAGGGCGCAGCAATTAAATATAAGTATTTTGTTTGTTGTTTGTTAATAAATTTACCCTTTTTGGCTTTATACTTTTGTAGTTTTCCTGGTATTATTTTATAATTTTCTTATTTCGCGGCTGTAATTTAAACACAAAAATATTTAGAAATAACCATTATTACTTATGGTAAAAAATCGTACATACAATAATTTACAGCTATGTATATAGCTGGTGTTCTATACAATATAAGCAGCAAGGTGAGAAACCCGTTTTACCCAATTTTGTTGTAATTGAGTTATGTATGGGTGGAGTGTACGAATTTATATGTCGTCAACGGTACAACGTAGTGTATCAACAGTTTTGCCACGAATAGATCTTTGGCAATCTGCCTCAATCGTAAAATAATAGTTAGTAAGTTAATAAATTCAATCCAATCACCAACCCTAAAGGGCTATAAATAATCGACTGTTATAATAAAAATTTGATTGAATAATCGATTGTCCAACAATTTTTGCTCTGCAATAAATGCTCTTCATTGTTGGTTTAGCGAACTAGCTGGTATATAAGCTCCATAGCTTTTACTGTATATTATTCAAGTTTAAAAACAAATTTTTTGCAATTTGCGTAATCCACACATCCACTTGTGTGTCAATAAAGAAATCCAGATTTTCACGTTTTTGTCACTTTGGCGACATTATCCATCGACGTGTTTGTTCCCGGATAACGCGTACGTGATGAATACTAAACTTCCCCAATGCCATGTAACACAACCCCTAATATACAAAAATCTACAAAACTTGCAAGTGTGTGGAATACTGATTACTTTTTGCATGTACTGGTTCCAGAGGCGTGCGGTAAATTTAAAGACTCTATTTTATCTATTGTGTCAATTTTTTTAAGTCTCAAAACGACAATGAGGAAAATAATCTTCTAATTTGAACTTTATTCATCGTATCAATACCTGGTTCAATTAATTTATTTTTACGTTTTATTTAGGTTTCTTTAA
Organism: Polydrusus pterygomalis; assembly: GCA_963969555.1. Lineage (NCBI taxonomy): Eukaryota > Metazoa > Arthropoda > Insecta > Coleoptera > Curculionidae > Polydrusus > Polydrusus pterygomalis. Next base: position 21,283,785 of record OZ018378.1, on the reverse strand, counting down.
ACTATGCATGTCAGATAATAAAGCAATAGAAGATTCTTATTTCGCACAACCCATCATTAGTATTGGACTTTATAATCTATGGACGAATTTTAAATCATGTTTATTTATTTATTTATTTATTTTATACCATTTCACAGTTACAATGAACCAATTAACAAATGGGTATATTATAGGCTAATTAAAATAAAATAGGGTAAACAATAATTCAAAAATTTTGTGATAACAAGAAATTTAGACTTAAATTATTATATTGAAACGGAATAATATTATGCCTTTGCCTAAAAAGACAGTAACACGCTAATTTATATTTATACTGGACAAACCACAGCTAAAAATGTCAAATCTATTTTGGTGCAGATTGTATGTATTGCACAATCGATAAATAGGGGAGTATTTACAGATATTCGTACGCGCGGTTGGTACATAAAGTGTGGGAATGACGTGTTCTGGGAACGAGGAATTGCAACTTTATTATGCAAGATATTATGAAGAAATTTAAGTTGAGAAACTGTACGTCGATCTTCTAAGGAGCAAAACGAGTGTCTTTGCAATAGAGCTTCTTCTAGAATACCGATTTCAGGATACTGACCATCAATTTTAAAACTTAAATATTTTAGAAAACGTCGTTGAACCCTTTCAGTTTTTATCTGTACGCCACTGTCTTTACATTATTTTTCTCTAGTCCATTGCTTTCGGTATTGTCACCTATTGCAACTGTTTACTTAATTATATCTGGTATCCATGGTAATGCTACAACGGCTGAATTAATTTAGCATTTGAAAATTATGATATTATCCGCAGAGTTGGCGGTTAAGAACCCATACTTTTATGATTATCTGACAAAATTTAGTTTAGAAGTCACTGGCACACGTATAAATAGGGGGGGGGGGGGTCCAAATCAGTTTTTAATTTTAAACGATATCGAACATGAACAATGATAAATGGCCTTATACAAGTCATATTATTTTTGCTCCAGAAATATATGGTTAATGGATTGACCTCATTTTTCCGGACACCTTGTATAATAATGCTAGACAAAATACGACCAAACCAAACTTTTGCTTGTAATTAGAGCATTTAAGTCAAGAAAAATAGATCTAAAACCTTGCTTACGTCACTTACGTGTTACATAAATATTTTTGCTACCATTTAATTTGAACATAATCCAACCCATTTGTATTGTATCAAAAAGTTCAATCATTCCCATGCCTATTTCCTCCCTTAATTTCCACATGTACCATCATAATTTATTATCGGGGTGGTGAATATACCCAACAACTTCGGGGTTATTAATTTCCTTGCTGTTATGCCATCGCATAGGTTTATTGTAAGGTTAATTTGTCACCTAGGATTTTATTGCTTTGCGGTGTAGTTTCTACACAAATAATTTGTTTGTCTACACTATATCTTGCTACAGGCTTTGCGAAGACGTTTGGGCTAATTTAGATTGAAAAATGGGCAAACTTTGGTTTTGGGACGGGTGTAATAAATTTCGGTAAAATTAATTTTCCTAATTGCCTGTGCTTTTAGCCTAATTTGTTTTCTAAGTATTGTGTCTCTGGTTTAAAATAAATTTGATACTGAAATATCTATATAGATATAAATAAAACTAATTTATCTAATTTTATAAGAATGCAACTAGCTTTACCAATTCAGTATCTAACAATGAATATTTTCTTTACGTAAGGTACTGAACTAAATAAGGCCAGGATCCCATTCAATTTTACATTGCAGTGTTGGTAACCTGCTGAAGTTAAATTATGCTCTGTGGGAGGCAAAAAAGGTGCGCTGTCGAGTAGAACCTCAGACCAAGCACTGGTCTGAGAGTAGAACGGTGCGATTTTTAGGGCATCAAAAAATTGTTTTAGTTTTTTTTACTTATGGAGTAACACAGTAAAAAAAAGATTAAATTTTAAATCAAAATGAACCCAGTACTGATTAAATCCAAGTCCCCACCAGATCGATTGAAAAAATTAACTCTGCCCACTGATTTCATCAAACAATCCGTGATTAAACTGTCCGATTTAAAACGTACTAATGTAATAGTCCGGGAGGCAGCGTTGAATTTTTGATGGTGATTTCAGGTCGCTTGATTTTGTGTGTATTCAATAGTCTAGATATAGCTAGCAATCGAAACAAGCGTTGCTGTCAGAGTCATGGTGGACCTAGTCGTGAGAGAATGTCAATTATGTAAAAAAAAAATCTTAAAATAATTTTAGGTCGTTTAAGAAGTTGTACAGCAAATGTTTATATGATGGCAATAAATTTAAAAAAAAGTTAGCTGCAAAGATAATGGGGGATTATGCGTCAGCTGCTTATACACGGTCCTGCACCTTACCCCCCCCCCCCTCTTCTATATCTCCCTTATTAATTAAGTTAAAATTTTGATATTTTGCAGACCTTACCTGTATCTTGGGACGCATTTCAGGAAAATATTTTTTTTCATACAGGGTGCTCCAAAAAAGTGTGACGTATTTTTTTAGATTACATGCCATATATTTTCTTACTTATTTGGGTGCCTCCTATAGTTACCTACATACCCCTTAAATTTTATTAAAGTCAATTTAGTATTATAAGCGAAAAAAATAAAAACTTAAAAATATCAGTTTTGCACCACTGGTTTTAAAAATAAATAAAAATAATGCCTCGTTAATAAAATTATACAAATGTACTTATTAAATAAAGTCTAACAGTCTCGTTAACCATGATTAATACGAATTATGCAGGGTGTTCAAAGTTTAGTGTCAAACTTTGCAAACTTTAAAGCAATTTATTTTTCTTATTAAAAATAGAAACCCCTGTATATTTTTATGTTATTCGATGCAGAATCAAACATTTGTTCTAATTACAACCCTATCGCAATTTCTAACGCATCAAGACTTATTTGCAGAAAACTCATTTTATCAACTATTCCAACATTATTTGATAGTATTAATTTATAATTTTTTGAATTAATTTATAACATATTGTGTACAAGCACGAATCAAAAATAAAGATTAAAAACTTTTAAACAATTTCTTTAAAGAAACTTTCGTCGATATCCAATGGGATTATAAGCAAAACACCAACGATAACGGTTCGATCAGACTAATAATTTGCCTTGGCAGACAGCGTATACTGAATATACTTTGATAAAATGTGCTAAAGTCAGCGTCTAATGTTTGAAAGGGATTTGGAAAATCCCTTAACAAAAACAACCAAATCCTTTCAAGCTTCGATCAAATATTTACCAGGATTTTCCGGAGTACAAGCTTCCGATAGTTTTTTTAAAATCACAAACGGTATATTAAATGCACGAATCAGTTTTCATTATACCGTGCGAGCAAAAATTATTTGCATCAAAGAGGGTTTGGATTAAAAAACGTAGGACTTGGTTTAGATCACAATGATGTGGGGACGATATATCTAACCAAATCTAGGTTAAAATTTTGTCAAATTCATATTATGACATGATATGCCAAACTAATGAGTAATAAAATAAGTAGACAAATACAAATTTATTTTTGTTGTTTAAAAAATTAACAAAACAAGAATATACAGAAAGAAAAAGAAAAATAATTACATAAATTGCTGAAATTGGCCACCGCCATGCTCCAAGCATAAATTCACACGTCTCTTTATATTTTCGAAAATGTTGACCAGCATCTCTGGAGTAATGTTACCACATTCTTGGATAATCCTTTTTTGTAATTGTTCTAAATTCGCAACTGGTGTTTTAAAAATAGTGTTCTTTAAATGAGGAAAAACGAAGTAATCCATAACCGTTAAACAAGGTGATCTAGGTTGGAATTCAATGTCCGATCGAAAACTGATTAATCTGTCGTCGAAAAAATTGCGTAAGTAGTTAATAGTTTCGGCGGCTGTATGGGCGGTTGCACCGTCCTGTTGAGGGTGCAATGTGGTCTGTACAAAAAATGGGGATTTTCACTACTCCACATGCGTGTATTTTAAGAATTCACATAAGCCGAGAGGTGGAACCAGGCTTCATCCGAAAAAAATGTCAAGTTTAAGTAATCATTTCTTTCCAATAAATTTTGGGTAAACCATTGAGAGTAATTCCTGCGTCTTACAAAATCTGCGGCTTGTATTTTTTGGAGTACTTGCACTTTATAAGGAAATAAATTTAGCTGCTTCTTAAGAATAGTCCTGCATGTTCCATAAGATCTTCCCATTTCTTGGGACAGGCGTCTCAGAACGACTGTCAAAGATGACGGAATAAGTGATTGATTGTTAATTCAGGTAGTTACTGACACCCAACAGGTATTAAGCTCTACGGCCAAGCATTACGTCCTTAGATGCAAGGCCCTCCTTGATGCAAATAATTTTTGCTCGCACGGTAGCTTTACTGATTAGTCATGATACGACAAAACGCGTCTAGGGATTGATCTGACGACATGAAAGGAAAAAACTTCTGTTTCCTGTTTAAATAATTGTACTAGTTTAATACAATTTGAAAAACATAATTAAAAAAAATTCAAAATTAATATATTAAATAAATTTAATTTAATTTTTGTTACTTTATGTTCTCTATTACCTAGTTTAAACGTGCAATCTAGTGGGATACTATGCTACTGCTACATATACTGTAAAGTTATAGTAATATGGGATAAATTAAAACAAAGTTGAACTTTTTTTTACCGTATCCCATAATACTATAATTTATGAATTTCGCTGCTCGTCGAGCAAAGCAGCCAGCAAAGCCGCAGTCTATGGGCTACTTAACATGTCCTATAGTATTTATATTTTGCTGGTAACTGTAGAATTTAGGTATAATGCGAAAAGTTAGTTGGGTACCAACTGAAGAATATATAATATCTTACCTGTTTTGAAGAACGAGATGAAAGGAAACCGTTAATGGCAACGGAGAAAATTAATAAAAAATTACTTAAAAATTGTTGAGCAGGTAAAAGGAAACACGGACCGTCAACAAGTTCATAATTTAATAAATTAATTCAAATTTTTAAATGTATTTATTTTGAGAACTTTAATTGGCCTACTTAAAAATAGAATCTTATTAAAAAGCACGTAGGAATTTATACGAATAAGTACAAAAAGGTAATTTTTAATAAAACTTTATCATATTTTTTCACTTAGCAGGGCTTTTATAAAAGAAGTAATAAATGACTGCAAAATGTAGTTGTAGTAGTACTAGCAAAAAGATTTATTTAAGAATATGCTACAATTTAACAAATTTTATAAAATATTAAAACAAAATCAAAAATAACTGCCTTTAGGTATTAAAAGTTCTATCAATTCTTATTTTGTTTTTCCATATATTATAATTCTTTAATATTTATGAAAACGCTCTGAGATTTAATTGACATATCTAAATTGTTATATTGTCGCCTATCAAAATGGTAGGTGACTGGGTTGTGTGGCTTAGATGGTTTTGACTTATGTTTTTATTTTTCTACTAAGAGTGTTTATTATTTTTACTGTGCCCTTATGGTGCGCTATTTAATCACTGAAACACTAAGGACTTTTTAAGAGATTTATTTGATGAACAGCAAAGCAATGAGATAATGAAAGATTACAATAAATAGTGCGAATAAAATACAAACTAAATAGATCTCTAATAAGGAGAGAGATTGTCCCGTTTTACTCACTTTAGGAAGGTTGGTGTTATTCCAGCAAGTTTAAAGAAACAATTTCTACTTAATAGATAACTCTGACCAAAATGGAAATTATACAAAATTTACACAATAAACAGTTAAATAAATAACTCAAGATACTCAAGAAACACTGACGCAATTGGAGCAAAATAGACTGGTTCTGGTGCAGAAACTCTTCATGACTTCAAAAATTATCAAATTTAATATTGACTTCAAATTGAATAGGCAAACGGGCAGAGGTTACCCTTACACTTGAATAATTGTTACAACCCCCTGAGTAAGTGTTCCTTCGAGTTTTTACACACTTTTGCAATCCTTATCAACTAGAAGAAGGGGTTCCGTCTTGCTACGTCAGCAATAATTTTGCACGTTAATAAAAGAGGGGATTTCCCAGGATGTGCTATTAGAAGTGGAACCCTTTATCCCAACCAATTACAAACAATTATTTCTTATCAACATTCGTCTACTGACTCCTCCTACGAAACTAGAAATGTCCTTGTCCTTGTTCTATACACTATCTTTCCACTACACCTATTCTTACCAAGCTAAATACCCACTAAGAGCCTTAGTACCACAGCGAAGTACGAGATAAGTAATCCACCGTTAAGGATACCAATCCATGTCCGACAATATTTTCTTAGTCCTTTAGAGAAAATTGATTTAGGTATAATTCAAATGTTTTGATACCCTACCTAGAAAAAAAATGTTTTTTATACCTTGTTGAATATTTATGATTTTCAAAATTTTGAGTTACTTATAAAATCTTTCAAATGAGTGGGCAATAAGTTATGTTGTATTTTAAGAATCAAAAGAAATATTAAGTTTTTAACATTTAACCACTGACGTTTCTCTAACATAGAATTTGATTTGTTAAAAACCTTTAACATAATTTTTTTTAATAACTCCAATGGATTTAATTTCAGAAAAACGTTTTTTAAATAAAAAAATCGTATGTTTTTCTCTACAAATTGGCGTTATTGGGTTTTTTATGTAATTTTTTAAACGAGGATACCATCGACTACTAAGAGTACCGTTCCATGACCGGGACCTGACTTTACGAATGGAAAACCGGCTGAGTGGCAATTCTTAACAGACCCCTTTTATTTCTTAGTCTAATACTACAAAAGATATACAAGGAAGAAGTTAAATTTTTGTTTATTTTAATCGTCTGTAGCCATAAAATATTTATTCCCAGTATAAATTTGCAAACTACCAAAATAACGACGTTACTATCTTTTTTTATTTACCGAAAAGGAAGCGACCAAGATATTTTAAGATACATCAAAGTGGATGTATAAAATTTCATGCTTGTCAACTGAACATTTTATGGACTAAGTTAAAAAACAAAACTATGAATATATTATTTTCGGTCTCCTGATTATTTTTTCCTCCCTTTTTCTGTATTTTTATTGCCGAAGAAATTGCCAATGTTAGAGTCCGTCGCGTCTGATTTAAATAATTGACAGAAATTGGTGTTTTTTTAACTAAGTAACTTGTTGTTATAAGATTAAAAATTATACAGGGATAGGTAACATTTGTGGCAGCTATACCATATCTACACAAAATTTGATTACAAGAACTTTATAGTATTTGACATCCACGTCACGCTTTTCGCTTAACTTATTTACTGATGTCGTAAATAAATTTTATGACATTTATTCAAATTAGATGCAAATTTTGCTTTAAAGTTTAAGTGCAGTTCGAGGTGAAGCAAAGAACTTATTTGCTTGAAATAAACTGCATGCGTGAGCACTTGATAAAAGGTCAAAATAATAAACATTTAAATTTTGATATGAAAACATAAAGACACAGAAATAAAGTAAAGTATATTTTCCAGGGTAAAATACAGTGGCAGCTCTTCCATAGGAATGCCATCTAAAGTAACCCAACCCGGCTCAGGCCGCGGTTCTTATTTCTTTTTCAAGACAAATATTCAAAACTGAAAATTTCAGTTTTGTTTGGATATCTCCCATTGTATTCGGAATATTTACAATTTTCTTTACAAAATTACTAATTTATAGCCAATTTGCGACTGTAATATAAAAGTAAAGTAAAATGAGGTAAAGAAATACATTGAATTCTAAAAAATATGTTTATTTTTAAAAAAATGCAAAAAAAAAGAAAAATAAAAGTTAACAATTTACCTAAATATTTTTCAAAATTTAAACTAAAAATGATTGTCTTCTATTAGTAAAAATATGTTTATACAAAGAGAAGCTTCTTTCAACATCTACTGATGTAATCGGACAATACTACAACTTAGGTAGGAAAATATAAGGGTCAAGATACGTCTTTGTTGGATGGTTTACCCTCATATAAATGCTTTTTACCGCAGTAAGTATTTAAATTATTCATTCTTTTTTACAGTTACATCCAATATGTTTCTTACTTGACCTCCTACTTTACCGGAAAAACTTTCAACAATACTAATTAAGTCTCTTAAACTTAAATTATTACTCTCCAGGGATAATATGATCGGTATAAAACTGAAATTAACCTTAATAAAAACAAGATCTTTAGCTACACTTGCACTTTTTAAGAACTCTTTACTTTGCACAACACGCGAAGACGTTTTTGTCACCTTAGACATTCTGAACACAAATTTGAAATTACTAGTTTAACACTAAAAATACTGAAATCTTTCGACAAACTAAAACAGAAGTATGTATTACAAATCGATATAAATATAGTTTGATAAGCAGGTAATAATAACGCATTATTAAGTGAGAATAAACAACCCCTAGCAATATACCTGCAAACCCCGGAAACCCCCAATACATACCTTGTGCATAACCAAAATGTAAATATAATTATTATAATCCATATTGGAAAATCCCTGAAATAAGTACGGAACTGGACATTAAACCTTTAACGTTTTAAATTTTTTGATAAAGCCGAAAATATAAAAATATGCTCTTAAAATAATAATTTATGAAAAATATGCATTTTATTATAAAATTGATAAAATATGCAAAACATGCATATATATGCATTTTGCATATATTCCGCCCATTAATGACGAGTTTGCAGGTTTGCAGGACAAATAAAGTACTTAAGTCCTCCGGAGATTACAGACGAGTAATAAAAAGTTGCTGTTACTCCGAATAAAACATACTATTTTTTTCTTAAAACGTAATTTAAATATGAAAATATAAAGATACAAAATTCCGCTGCTATTGGCAACGCAAGTAAAAAGTACTTTTTCTTCCGCTGCCAATAGCAACCGCCTTCTGACAAAAAGCAGAACTAAAACGTAACAAAATTAGTAGAAAAATGCCAGGTTTATTGATGTTTGATGAAAAATTATCAATCCGGTTTATATTGAACATTTTTTAAAGTTTATTGAGCATAACTTTTCCCTGGTAGGTTCCCGAGGAAGGTTTAACAAAAGAAACTAATTATTAACAATCCGTTGCAATATCCCTGGAATAATATTGTTTTGTAATTTTTACAGCGGTTTTAACGTCGCCTTTATTTTTTATATTGTTCCCTTCATACAAAAACAAACAGCTCCTGTTATTTTAATTAAACTCCTACTTCATAATCCAGGATCTTAACTCAAACAAAATTTCCAGCTTTTGAGGTTTACTTTTAAAATTTCATTTTTATCAGGCCATTATCAAGAAATTAAAACATTAGATAGAGTAAAAGTTTTAATGGACAAACCACGAGGTAAATTAATTTTGAATTAATTTTATCGGTTAATCTATTTTAAATGATTAAAGTATAACCGATTACAGAACAAAAGTTACTTGCCTCCGAGCTAAGGACTTAAGGAAATTTTATATGATAGCTAAGAGCATTTTCGCAAAGTCCTCGGTGGTACGACAAAAGGATTATTTCCGGTAAAAGTTGTAGGTCTGCACGCCTATAAAATATCCGACGAGTGTACAAATTTCTTTTATATTGGAATACACAGGGATCCTAGCATAATGGATACCCTGGGGCGGGTAGACCACGACGGCCGTTTCGTCCTTATTAAGACTCTACGGGCAGCCATAACCCAAAGCAACTCCACAGATAACGGCCCGATGCATTAAAAGCGACATTGCGCAAGTCCAGGGTGCCTGATGTATATTTCAAAACAAAAGACAGTTGCACACTTGTCCGATATGCCACTACTTTGTCGCTTCCAATTGTTTTCGCGCACACAATAATTATATCTTGTTATATTTAATAATCGGATTTGTATAGCTCATGACGCAATTTCCAGGGGCGGATTTACAATGACGTTTACACGTTTGTATGTATATTAAATTAAGAATTTGTATTTTAACTAATGTAATGTGGAGATATGACATAAGCGGAGAAATGTTATTTTTTAATTAATAGTAGATACATATAATAAATAATTAATTGTATTATATAAATTTTTTAAATTTTTTACTTATGTATAACTTAATATGCACTTTAAAAATAGTGAATGAAAACTAGGGTTGTCATTTAAAGAGATAATAATAATAATAATAATAATAATAATAATAATAATAATAATAATAATAATAATAATAAAAATAATAATAATAATAATAATAATAATAATAATAATAATAATAATAATAATAATAATAATAATAATAATAATAATAATAATAATAATAATAATAATAATAATAATTTGGGATACACTATCAATATTTTCTTTATGGAAAAGACCACAACTTAAAATGTTAATACCCTTTGTATTTGTTGACATTGAGCCAAATGAATGAAAATGTAGCGATTGCTTTTTCTTATAAAATGGAAGTAATTTCTTGAAAGCCAATGAATAAAAACTAAAGTAATTACTTTCGCGTTCAGCAATTACTTAAAAGTGCAGGGATTGCTTCTAGTCAATGCTTTTTCTTAAAAAATAGAAGCAATTGCTATCGTTTGCTTAAAATGTGATGAATTGCTTTTACTATTGTATCAATTGCTTTCAACTTTTTAAGGTAGGTCGACCCCTGCATCATTTGCTTGGTAGGTAGCAGTCAACTTTAGTTCTCCGCGGAATACACGTACGTTGCTTTTGATTTGTGTCTTCAATTATGGCTGAATATATTATGAACGTCCGTAAAAGAAAAATCTACAGTGTACGTAAAAATTGCAGATATGATAATTTCAGAAAGTTATATCGATTTGACTGCGAAAATGTTGAGTGGTTGGCAAATTATTTTTTAACTGATACTGGTAAAAGGCGAGGGGGCGCACTGTCGCCTTTAAATAAGATTAAAGTCTTTCTGCGGAAATTGTCGGATCCGGGCTTTCAAAATTCTGTTGGTGAAGAACTCGGTGTTCACCAAACTACTGTCTGTAAGACATACACTTGTGTAATGGATGCAGTTTTGGAGAAGGCCAATATTTTTATTAAATTTCCTACAAGTGCTGAAGCTGTTGTGGAAGCTAAACGGTGGTGGTCAGAGAGATTTATTGATGTTCCTTCAATTTGTGAACAATTTGTGACCAATTGCTTGTCTTTAATTTCTTCATCACTACTATCACTTTCCTCATTTTCACTGAAATCTGCCATATCACAAATATAAGTTTCCTATTTTCCACAAAAACGTAACAGATTACTATTGTACTAAATTTGCAAATAAGGCACCAAACTGAACATCAAATCTATAATCTGAACAAGTGGATAAGCCACGTCTGAACTTGTGTTGAATAAGCATTTGCTACAGAGGTGTAAGAAAAACAGCAATCGCTTCAAAATTTTATTCATATCCAGATCTAGCAATCGCTTTTACTTATAACACTTGCTAGTTAAGCAATTACTTATATTAAAAAAGTAATTGCTTCACCTACTCGCTTAATTATTATTCATTAGGCTCATTAGCTGGAAACACTTTAACTACATCATCTTGATGCACAGAAAAATAACTAAGTAATTAAATATTTGTACTCTCCAAGCTCTAGAAACAACCAAATTAACCCAGGTTTGGTTTAATAATTTATTAAAACAAAATTCGTCAACTTTCTGACGTAAAATTACAAAATTTAATTTTGATCAAACCATTTTCAGAAAATTAAAACATTGGGTCCGGGAAAAGTTTTAAAAGCCGAACCGCTGACGTAAAATTCATTTAAAATTAATTTTATCGGTTGTATTTAAAGCCATTTGAGCATAAACGATTACAGAATAAAAGCCACTTTCGAGGGAGCTTAAAAACTGAAAGGTAATGCGATTTATTGGGGGAGTTTTTGCACCTTAATTAAGATTATGCAAGGGTTCAAAGGAGGTTTCAAATTTGACAATATTAAAACTTATTTTATTTATTTACAGCGGTCACTTGACATCTTTGTGACGCAAACAAGGTCAATTGGTTACTTAAGGAGATTGGATTCGTCATCATCCCATAATACTTTCTAATACAACAGGTTTGCTAAGACACAGTTTGTATTGATAGCTCTTTTTTTATTAACCAATATTAATAGTTATTTATGTATCAAGGGTACTAAGTAGATGATTATGCCCTGAGGGCGACAGTCTTACAATGCCGAGGGCCTCTGGCCCGAGGGTTCGTAAGTCGCCCGAGGGTATATATCTATTAGTACCCGTGGTGCATACAAAATTTTATGTCATACCAGTTCGTTTTGAATAATAAATATATATTTTTTAAAATTTAATTGGATTTACCAATTTTTTATTTTTACCTGCGACATTACCTTGACATTATTAAAATGTTTAATGTGTCAAAGTCAAAAATGGAACAAGATGCACACTTAATGCAACACTTAATGCCCGCGCGGGCCATATTGTGTACTTTATGCCCGCACGGGCATAAAGTAATCAATTATGTAGATGGTATCTAAGGTATAAAAACACAATAATGTACTGGTATGACATAAATAAATTTCTAGTTTATCAAACCGGCTTTAGTGTTATATCAATTCCAGATTTGCTAGAACAATGTTTTTATTGGTAGTAATCAGTTCCATTAGCAGCACAGTCTTGTTGAATAATCAACTACTTCTAATACAGCAATTTTGTTAAGAAATAAATTATATCTTCTCAATGCGACGCATTTTGTTTCCAGTAAAGCGCTTTCTCTACAATAAAGACAGCAGAACAGCGTTCCCAAAAACGAATTGTATTCTGTTATATAGAACCTATAATTCATAAGACGTTGATGGGGGTTCTAGCCGATCGGCAATCGCCGCGCGCCTTAGTATTAGTTTTAACGTATTTGTTGCGGAGATCACATCGCCGTTCGGGTCTTCTAGCTGCCCTGACTGAATTTAAATTTTATTGATCGTACCAATACCTGTTTCAATTAATTTATTTTTACGTTTTATTTAGGTTTCTTTAACCTATGCATGTCAGATAAAGCAAGTTTTAAAAGTTGTTATCGTCAAAATGGAAAAATGCGTCTTTACCCGGTTGAAATGGTTTTATTGAACGTTTAACAAATAACCATATTATTATGAATTATTCTAAATCTCAAATTTTATTTTTACCATTTATTCACCAACCAGCCAGTAACTATAATACTATCTATACGACTTTACTTTGTGCATTAGAGAATGCAAAACGGTATGACCACACTGTATGCATCGTGACTTTCGACCAGCCCTTGTATGCTAAAGCTCGAGAAATGGTATCAGCATCAGCCACACCTAAGGGCTCTGAAGTATCAAAAATTATCATCAGACTCGGAGGATTTTATCTACTGATGTATTTTTTGGGAGCAATTGGTCATATTATGCAAGGAAGCGGCATGACAGAAGTACTCGCAGAGATCTATGCGGTAAAATCATTAGAAAAAATAACGTGTGCATATTATGACGATAACAAGTTTTACAACTTTTTGAATCGTTACATCTCAGAACCGGTGGCTCGTAGGAAAAAAAGTATTGATACATATTTTATAGATAATTTTATGATTTACAATTTTTGTCTGGGCTATTTTTATGTTAAAAAGTACCGTTTTGCTGAAAATCGCGAAAAACTTATTTTTTTGACCTTTGACCTTGAGTAAAATTTTTTCCAAACACGGGAATGATGGGGAACTTATAAATTTTATTTATAATTATATTTTGAACAATTTTACTGATTTTCAGTTTGCTGTTAATTTATGTACCTTTAGTATGATTTTTTGGTCTAGATTGACCGGACTATATGGACGAATCATACTATCTTAGTAAACCATGTTGCATAATAGATAATCCTATGCAACGTTAAACGACAAGAACAATATCACACTGGAAGCTATTTAAATTTTTAAGAACTACATTACTAATTTTTAGTGGTATATAATATGCTTTGTTAACTATAGCAAGCAAATATTATTATAATAATTAATGTCAAGTTTCATTTCTACTGCCGTTGGGACTATAATACAGTATATAAAACCAGATTACACCCCTAATAGAACTTGATAATTACTGTGACTATTCAGAGCAATAATGGCTTAAACCAGTCTATGGTAGCAATAACTCCTTTTTCCTGTTGGCTAAATTACAGTCAACAGTACAACGGTCTAGCAATTGTCGTTATCTAACAGTAGGAAAGCGCGTCGCTATCACATATAGTATTAAACAGTTGTATAAAGAGTATGTGATTTATGTGAATTCTTATAAGAAAAAGAAGGCTTTTTTCTCAGTGCAGATACAAAAAAATAAACATTTTGTCTACTCAATAAAATTAGTCAAATTTCTAAACATGTTCCAAAAAAGAAGGAAACGTGGTTAAATGACAAACAGGACTAAACTTTCAGTGCCTGATTTGCTTACAAGCGAGAAAATGTACAAAAAGGAAATCGAAGCACATCACATCAAAAGATTTATAAATATTCCTCTCAGAGAATCCCATTCGGAGCGATGCAAAATATATAGGGCTTTTAGTGTCGTAAACGACTTATTTTTCGCCTCATATTGTCTCTTATGGCAATAAACGTCAATAATATGTCTGTCGCAATATGATATTTTCTCATCAAGTGCTGACGCCTTTATATAGGGAGAGATACTAAAAATAGTTCTTTAAAAGGCTGCGTAAAAAAATATAAGAGTTATTCAGCAAGCAAAGATGTATATTACCAGATATTCTAAAGTTATTTGAAAACTTTTATGTCATCATCGTGTTAAGAGTCTTTGGGATATTGACTATTTTGACATTTGATAAAAGAAATAACTTTTTTTTAAAACTGACCAGAAAATTTACACTTTCTGGACAATTTTTTATCTAGAAAATAACGTTTTTCCGATCGCAGAATCGGAAAAGTGACATTAGAGACCGGAAAAATCTTTTCCGGACTCTAATGTCACTTTTCCGGTCTCTAATGTCACTGTCACCCTGTTTTTTGTTTTTCCAATCGCTCTTTGATAGTACAAGATACCTTGATTTCGTTATTATGACAACAACATTTCGATGTATTGCCGAGTGACAGTTCGTTGATTTTTAATTTTGTTCTTTATGTCAAACTTGTTTCGCGTAGATTATAAAATATATCGAAGTGTTGGTCTTAAAAAAAATATTGTACGTCACGCAACCGAAAATTAGTGTTTTCCAGGTCTCTCCAAGCTTCCAGGACTCGCCTATGGCTCGTCCTGGAAATGCTTGTCTCGACCTGAAAATCACTACTTTCTGGTCTTGTAACGTAAATTACTATTTTTTAAAACCGACCAGAAAATTTACACTTTCTGGACAATTTTTCGTCTAGAAAATAACGTTTTTCCGATCGCAAGACCGAAAAAGTGACATTAGAGACCGGAAAAATCTTTTCCGGACTCTAATGTCACTTTTCCGGTCTCTAATGCCACTGTCACCCTGTTTTTTGTTTTTCCAATCGCTCTTTGATAATACAAGATACCTTGATTTCGTTATTATGACAACAACATTTCGATGTATTGTCGAGTGACAGTTCGTTGATTTTTAATTTTGTTCTTTATGTGAAACTTGTTTCGCGTAGATTATAAAATATATCGAAGTGTCGGTCTTAAAAAAAATATTGTACGTCACGCAACCGAAAATTAGTGTTTTCCAGGTCTCTCCAAGCTTCCAGGACTCGCCTATGGCTCGTCCTGGAAATGCTTGTCTCGACCTGAAAAACACTACTTTCCGGTATTGTAACGTAAATTACTATTTTAATTTTCCTATTTTTACTTGTTTAAATCATTGTAAGTGGATTAACCCTGTGTTAAAAATAATTACAACAGACTACTATAGCTGTTTTCAAAACACCAAAAATTTGTAAATTGGATTATGGTCATGGATACTTTTGTTTAGGACGTCAAGATCTACAAATAGATAGATACTAAAAATTTAGTATCACTTTTTCAGCTTTTAATAGCTTCTTCTTTTCTACAAAAAAATTTGAAAAATAACCAATGGTCCTTTGTTTGGTTTATTTCTGTTTACGCACGATGAAAAAAAAATGGTTCAGATACCTTTTAAAATAAGTAACTTAGTTTAATTTAGCATTATCAAAATAAAGGTAGGAATTCGTAATTTTTTCTTAAAACATTTTAACTAAAAGCAGAAAATTACATTCTGTTTCCCGCACAAAAAGACATCCCTAATTAATCCCGAACATTTATTTGCATTTCTTTGTTTTTGCTCCGGAATTTTATTGCGGTAAATTCCGTTTAATTTACTTTATTTTATTAATTAATTTTTGTGTCCCGAAAAATGGTCCTAATTAATTCTCATTAGTTTTAAGGATAATTAAATTTTGTTACGCGGCGACAATTTTGATGTGCGCTTATGAAAGAGCAAATAAATGGGGTCATTTACATAAATTAACAATTTACTTAATAATATCTAAATTTAAACAAAATAATTAATATATTATTTAATTTAAAGAAAAACAAGCTTCACCGAACGAGATTCTGTAAGAATGCGAGATATTTTCACTGCTGTCAGCTGGCGCAATAACGAGGGCTAGTAAGTGGTAGTTTGTTGAACAAACTATTGTTTTGTTTCTATTTTATTATTTATATTACCCATTTTTAATTTCAAATGAAGCATATTTAAAAAATTTTTGAAATTATATTTCGTCTAAGTAACTTCTAATAAATATGTATTGTATATTATAATAAGCATTACTCAATACTCATACTCATGTCACCTTCGCCTTCGGTTTTTTTTTTTTAATATAGGAAATAATTAATGGTTGTTGACCCCCTTTTTTTATTTTAGAAGTCAAAAATAAATGTTGATGAAAAATGTTGCATTCATCGTTTCTTTATATTCGATTCTAAAAATCATTCGATTATCCCGTCACTAATATTTCTAGCTTCCGGTGTGCCCACATCCCATAACGTATGTACATAGCGTAGCGCTCGGTGTAGCCGCAGCATTATAGCTGCGCTCGAACCATAGACAATAGACACTTGAAGTGATGCCATCAACGTAAAAGTAAACGTGTAAATTGACATCCGCGCAACCGCAGTAAAATATTTTTCCCGTTAGCGCTATACGGACTACGTAGACTTGCGTTCTTCCACGGTCCGTTTAACGTTACCCGAAGCGAACCGATTCGCTGCCGAACCTATCCGATTCTCAACTGTCCATCATCTGTTTGGCTTTTGTTGTTCTATTTCTAACCTAAAATTAAAAAGGTCGGTTTTACTTATAATTTAACAACCAAGTTTTTCTAAAAATTTTATAAGTGCAGAGTTACAAGTGACTAACGGTAAGTGGCTTGACAAATTTTAGGCAAAATAAAACAAACAGAATTATTGAAAAACAGCACAAGAAAGCTGATACGATTCGGCTTTAGAATGTTAGGTTAGAAGTTAGAATTTTAAGACCTGACATTTGACGTAGGTACGTACGGGAAGATGTACTTCAACTATGCATTGCAAGGCTGCATAAAGACTCGCAAACGTGTAAATTCGCGCGTTTACGTCTACGTTAACGGTAATCACTTCAAGTGTCTATTTACCTTTACGTACAGCTTGTATCTCTTGGGCAAACAAAAGTTAAGTTTTATGGGTGACAGAGTAAAAAATACTTCTGAGCGCACGGCTCGTCAGTTAGATGCCTTTCCTCTGGGCACCATCGGGCATGCGCACAAACCTCGTGTTACCGGCCTGTCCTGCTTTAGCGACATGCTCAAAATACACTCCAGAACCGGCTCGGCGCCATTTTTGTTGTTGTGTTTTAAGTTTTCTCTATGTATTCCTTGTTGTTTATTGTGGGTGTTTAATATTTACGGATTTCTAGTTTTTGTGTAGTTTAGTGAATTGTGCTTGCGCTTTTAGTGACTCGGATAGGATGACTAGTAAAAACCGTTGTATGATATTATTATGTCCAAATAGGGGTAAAATATCGGGTATTTCGTATTTTCAGTAAGTATGGAGTACTGATGTATCTTGATGCATAACTTTATTTTATTATGACCAATTTAAACACATCTAAGTAGGTCTAGGCTACACAAATAAGGTATGAAAATAAAGAGAAACACACACCAAGACAGATTATCCCGATGCATGTTTTGGTATATTTTATTTGCAGCCCTGCAATCTAATTAGCAACGCCTAATTTTCGGGCAATATATTGTTTCAAAAAGTTTAAAAGAAATTTTTTTCTATACTTATATTATTTAAAAGAAAAAAGTAAATAACTAGGTATGTTTTTATTAATCTAAGGGTGAAATTATTCCACGGGTCAAGTTCTCGGGCAAAAACTTTTACAAATTCTTGAACAAGAAATTGTGCTTGAAAATGTTTTACACGTACCCAAGTTTTTGCCAAATTGTAAAAATCAATACAAAATATATTCTAACTAATATTTGACTCGAGGTTCATCATCATCATCATCAGCCAGCCCTTAAAGCGTCCACTGCTGGACATAGGCCTCCCTCATGGCTTGCCACCTGGTTCTTTTTTGACCCGCTTGGATTCAGTTGTTTACAATTCTTTTCAGATCGTCGGTCCATCGTGTAGGTGGTCTTCCTCTACTTCGTTTATCGGTACGTGGTCTCCATTCTAACAACCTCTTAGTCCATTTGTCACCGCTCATTCTGGCCACATGTCCTGCCCAATTCCATTTCAACGTGGTTATTCGCTCAATGATGTCCTTTACGCCGGTTTTTCTCCGCAGATCTTGGTTTGTGACGTGGTCTCTCAAACTTAATCCTTTCCATTCTGCGTTGTGCTACTTTTAGACTCGAGGTTAGGTACGCGATAACATCGAAGATTGGTTATTTTGCTGGTTTTGTTTGTTTTTTATATTTGATTTTATAAGACTAGTTTAATTTACTTGTACTTTTTTTTTCAAACTAAAAACACGACGACGAATTATTTGTAAACAAATTTTAGAAACAAAACCTTAAAAACTATTTTCTATTCTCTAAATCTGGTTTGCAACTACTAAAAATACAAGAAATCACTACCTTATTTGCCAACTTGATTAAAAATTGAGATTAAATTCCAATTTTTTGGCAAGAATTTGGGGAAAATTTTAGCTGTTTACACGTAAATATAAATTGAAGGTCAACTTTCACAATTTCTTAACACTTTCACTGCCGACCAATAACGTGGGCATTACCTGGGTGCCAATGGTTTTTTTTTACAATTTCTTCTTAAATCGAAAAATATATTTGGAGTTTTATTTATAACTATAAAATATCATGTAAGTTGAACTTTTTTATATAAAAAAAAACAAACCCGGGAGACGCGTTGGTGGCACACAGCAACCAAAATCCACCATGATCCACCGGACAATGATCATTGACGTCACGGTGGATCATGACACGGAACGCGGGAGACGCGTTGTCGGCATATCACCAAGGTACACAAGAACGCGGGAGCCGCGTTGCCGGCAGTGAACGTGTTAAGCAAGAACTTAAATTTTAAAACCCGGACCTGTCTATTTTCCCATTCGTCAAATGATAATGTTGTAGTGCGTATGCCTTATCCGGTGTAGCTTTGTTCACATGCGGGGGCCACTTTCGTGATTATTGTTTGCTTATCTAAAGGTAAATGTCTATGGCTTGAACGCGATCGTCATCCGCGGCAACCTTTAGGCTATTACGTTTTCTAGCTGCCCCCTTCCCTAAAGATTCGAAAAATATAAATAAATAGATAGAAATAACTAGGTTGTAATAGTATATTACATACCGAAGAGGAAAGCAGTGGCGGCTCGTGCCATTTTAGTGAAGTAGGGCCAGGTAAATCCCTAGCGCCGCAGGCAAAAATTTTTTGGGTGCCACGCCCTTTTTTGTTAATAGTTCTTGCTTTTGAAGTAGGAAAAATAAGCAAAAAGGCACCTAATTTAATTTATGAATTTACAATCATATCTTGAATAGGTATACCTAAACACGATAACAAGTTGAAACACACAAGCAATGTCAGTGGTTTCATCTGCGATAACAGCGATAAACGGAGAGTCCTTTATTTCTTTTATGACTTCATCATGATAGTCATGATACACATCTAACATACAGTCCAGAAGTTCATTTTGTATGGTTTTTGATGTTCCTTTAAATACTTTTGATTTTTCAATATGATCTTTAAGAGTTTTGTCTAATTCTGAGCTGAAATTTATTAATTCACGAAATATGCCCCTATTTTCCGACGTCTCTTTTTCGCCATGACCTCTCAAAGCCAACTCAAATGCACCACAAAACCGAACGCAGTTTATAATTTGGTTTAATATGTATCTGTTTTTATCAATTTGTTCGTTTTTCTTCATTATTTCATTGTGATATGCAGAATTTAATTGAGTTTTAATGTTAATTTTACCAAGCATACTGAAATTAAATATATTGTTTAAATGTACCTTCGATTTTTCATGTGTCTTCATTTTGTCCCAGATATGGACCAAATCATCTGTACCTTTTTGGGACCAAGTTTGCTCCCCACCAAATAAAACACACATAAAACAAAATAGTCTATTAGATTCATCACAACCGCACACCCAAGTATTTTTTCCATAAATATTTCTATTAAATTAACGCAAACGCACTTTCTGTCCGCCCTGAGTTTTTTCTATATTTAAATCTGGCAACGGTCGTCCTAATTCCTTAATTTCCAATTTCTGTTCTAAGGAAATGATAGAAAATGGAGTTTCCTTTAAAAATCTAATAGTATTCATTACTAATGTATTTCTAAAATAAAAAGTTCGTTAACCCTACATTAAATCAGCTGGCCAAACGAAAACAAATCGGGACGCGACGCGAACATCAGCTGTTTGAAACGTCTAATATCAAACGGTTAAACGAAGAGAGCCAGGCTACGTCGCCGAGATTTTTGCCTGCTTGCATTCAAGGTCATTTTCCAATGTTTTTTTATTGAGGTGATTGCGTTTCGTCACCTCCTGTGTGCCTCGTCGCGCTTGGCGCGGAAGCTACGTTACCGTTTTACGCATAATCGCTTCCTTTTAGATGGAAATTTGCACCCGACTGTGTTCCATTTTTAAATTATTTTGCTAATTGCTTTAAAAACGAGAATATTAATTTTAATAGGTTTTGGTAATTTGTAAAGGGCAGGACGCTAGACAGGAGGTCAGGTAGTGCCATGGCACTGTGGCTCTACCCCACGAGCCGCCACCGCGTTTTCCTGAAGAAAACACTCCTTCATTCACATTAACGAAATTACACCCAGCGCAAATGTTAACCATGTCAGTGGAAAGTCTAAAAGAAGCCTGCGAAACCTTCGCCTAATTTTACGACTTAACAAATATAAAAAATGAAATCGAACTTTGGCTAAAATTGTCGCAGGGTAAACCTAATCTAACAGAACTTACCGTTGCAGTTGTCCTAAAGGAGACGAAAAACTTCTTCCCCGAAACAAGAAAGGCTTTAGAAATTTTAATTGCTCTACCATGCACAACGTGTACTGTGAAGCGATCCTTTAGCAGCTTAAGAAGAATTAAAAACTGGCTGAGGAGCACTATGGCAGAAAATCGGCTAAATGGCCTAGCAATGATGAGTATTTACAGAAAACTGATTTTTGACAACCTAGAAGATTTTATCAATAAAGTGGTCGACAAATTTGCAGAAAATCCTAGAAGATTATGTTTTAATTAATTTTGTTTTATTATTTGAATTTCATTTTATTTTTTATTAAATTTTTCTAGAAATAAAAACCTACTTTAAAACTTATAGTTGCGATTTAGAGGCTATAAGTCGTATTTCCCACATCCGCTCTCTTAACTTGCCCCCCTCTGGCCCATTGGCTGGCGACGCCCTTGTACCCTTCCGTACCGTTTGTGCGGTTGTTCCTCCAAAGCCTTTTACAAATTCCAATGTTTTCCCTCGTCATTTAAATAGGTTTAGCAACTTTTTCTATATATATAATTAATCCTAATTATAATTTATTCATATAAACGACCCTATTTCCTTCCACAAACGGACATCATAATTTTCCCGATGCGCAACAAAATTTAATTATATTCGGAATAAATGAAAATAAATAAAAGCCATCCTTGGCACAAAAATAATTACGAAAACGAGGAAAATTTAACGAAATTTATTACTGGGGCATAAAACAAAAGAAAGTAAATAAATGTTTTTATTAATTAGGAATACCTTTGGGTTGTCATACAACAATAGCCGGATAATTTTTTGGAACGAAATCTGGGCCTATATAGGTACAAAAGGGATGGCCAATTTTATACCTAATGGGAATAAATATACATACATATATCATATCGTCAACGTCACTTGCTTAATAAAGCATTTTGTAAATTCGTTTTAAAAGCTTTGTATTTATTACAGAATAACCAAAAAATCGCATTAATTAATCATCATTATTAGAAAATATTGTGTTTTATATGAAAATAATACAGTGTGACCAGTAAAGTCCGCATTATGTGGGATTTTTTTTTTATTAATAACTTTATTCGAAATTTGACTTTGGCATCAAGTTCTGCTTCGGTCGAGATGAAAATTAAGCAAAAAAACAGTAGTCACGTGATTCGCATTATCTGTCAAATTTTAGTTTTTTCCAAAAAATAATTTAAAAGTAGGGTTATTTCTGAAAGTATCGAAAAAAGTTTTTCAAAAAAGTTTTTTTAAATGACGTTTCTAGCCCACATACAAAATTTTAGCTGCATAAGATAATTTTGATTTTTTACCCATATTTTATAAATTGCACCACTTTTGCCAACTAAGACTCAACGCAACCTAGATAAAAGTTCTTAGTTTTGACAATGCTTTATTTCAGATACATTTTCTTTTAAAGTAGCGCCATATTAAATGTGTGTTTTTCTACAAAATCAAAATTGGGCTATTAAAATTTGGTCGCATTTGATGCAAAGTTTATTATTTGTTTTTGACCATGTATAAGGTAACTTCACAAAATAAGTATTTTTGAAAAGGTAGTTTGTGTCTGAAAGTAAAACACCTTAATATTAAGACAAAAAATACCACAGTGCCATCAGTAAAGTGTTCATTAAGTGGAAAATAAATTTTAGTGGTGGGGAAAAAATTTAAATTATCTTATGCAGCTGAAATTTTGCATGTGGGCTAGAAAATGCATTACAAAAACTTTTTGTTATAACTTTTTCGATATTTTCAGAAATAACCCCACTTTTAAATTATTTTTTGGAAAAAATTAAAATTTGACAGATAATGAACCACGTGACTACTATTTTTTTTGCTTAATTTTCATCTCGAGCGAAGCAGAACTTGATGCCAAAGTCAAATTTTGAATAAAGCTATTAATAAAAAAAAAGCCCATATGATGCGGACTTTACTGGTCACACTGTATATTAAGCGTTTTTGAAAAATCGTGTCAGTTTGGTCCCTCTAAAAATATTAATTTATAATACAGTAAAAAAATATATTATACAGGGTGATTCACGGTGGATGGTACGATGAACCAGCTAACGAATCGATGATGTAGATGATGATGATGTCTATGATACCTGCTCCATATCACAGACATTTACCTTGAGATACGAACAGCTTATCTCACGCGACAACAAAAGTTAAGTTTTATGAATGAAAAAATATGTCCGAGCGCACAGCTCGCCGGTCAGATGCATTCCCTTTCAGCGGGATTGGGTATGCGCACAAACCTTTTGTTATCGGTCTGTCCTTCTTTAGAAACATGCTCAAAATACACTCCAGAACCACCTCGGTGCCATTGCCATTTTTGTTGTGTTTTAAGTTTTCTCTGTTGATTTCTTGATGTTGTCTTTGCTATTGTGGATGTTTAATATTTACGGATTTCTAGTTTTTGTGTAGTTTAGTCAATTGCGTTTGTTCTTTTAGTGACTCGGATAGAAATATAAACAATGACTAGTAAAAACCGTATGATTTTATTATGGCCAAATAGGGGTAAAATACCGGGCATTTTGAACTTTCAGTAAGTATGGAGTAGTGATGTATCTTGACATATAACTTTGTTTTATTATGATCAATTAAAACATATCTAACCAGGCCTAGGTTATACAAACAAGGTATGAAAATAAAGAGAAACGCACACCAAGACAGATTATCCCGATGCATGTTTTGGTATATTTTATTTGCAGCCCTGCAATCTAATTAGGTACGTCTTCTTTTCGGGCAATTTATTGTTTTAAAAAGTTTACAAGACACTTTTCTCTATACTTATATTATATAAAAGAAAAAGTAAATACCTAGGTATGTGTATATTAATCCAAGGGTGAAAGTGTTCCACGGGTCAAGTTCTCGGGCAAAAACTTTTACAAATTCTTGAACAAGAAATTGTGCTTGAAAATGTTTTACACGTACCCAAGTTTTTGCCAAATTGTAAAAATCAATACAAGTTATATACCAACTAATATTTGACTTGGTGTTAGACGCGATAACAACAAAGATTGGTTATTTTTCTGGTTTTGTTTGTTTTTATATTCGATTTTATAAATTTGAGACACCCTGTAGGGAGCCTTAGCAATAATAACGGATGCATGATGAAATCGTACTGTAGCCTCATGTTTTCTAAACATTTTATTTTTTTAATTTCTCTGATAACTGTAACATCAAAGAAAATACACAGTTTTATACCAGAACATTTTTTTTTTATTAAAATAACAATAAATAGCAAAAAAAGTACATTATTAGCGCGTATTTCCATCTCTACTTCTAATGCTGCAAATCGCTAGGGATACTCGATATTAATTTGGATAGTTGATTTTGGTCAAGCTTAGTGTATTAACTGCAATACTTTTTTTTGTAACCTACTTTGCATATTACTGGCAATGCATAACTGCAAAGTAAACTATATTAAAATT
Organism: Polydrusus pterygomalis; assembly: GCA_963969555.1. NCBI lineage: Eukaryota > Metazoa > Arthropoda > Insecta > Coleoptera > Curculionidae > Polydrusus > Polydrusus pterygomalis. Next base: position 21,259,044 of record OZ018378.1, on the reverse strand, counting down.
TCACGTAATAAAATTCTCATAACTTTTTTCACAACACCAGTTAAAAAACAATATTTCTCCCCAAAATTTCCAGGAACTAGGCAAAAACTTCAATATACGGAAATCCTGGGTGAGGCCATGCCAAAGGCATTCCGGATTCATGCACGAAAAGCGAGGAAATTATTTTAGAAAGAAAAATAAAAGTTTATATATTGTGTTTTTTTTATAATAATGAAATCCATGCATACAGGCGCCACAAGATAATACGACAATATACAAGGTGAAACCAACTTTGCATTGTAATTTAATACATACCTATCCACAATAATAATTTTAATGATTTAGTGTTCAAGATAAGATCATTTAACCAGAACTCGCATCGCGTTGGGACCAACACCTCGATCTCACCAGTCCGTGTGACTATAAGAAATGTCAAGGTTAGTTTTAACCCCTTTAATGTATATGAGCAGCCAAAAAAAAAACGTATTGTTCATTTTATGATGTTAATGTTTATGATAATAAGCGACGATTCTTCCAAGTTTAGTAACAATTTTTCTTCAAACCATTTCTCAAAATTTTTACTATTCATGATAATCACCGGATTTCAGGCCAGACTTGAATATCGATGGCCTCAAATCAATACCACGTAAGTCAAAAACTGTCATTTTTCAGGAGAGACAAAAAACTTCGTAGTTATACTAAAAATGATAAATTAACAGAGGAAAACAGCTAAATGAATACGTCTATGTCCTATACAAATGTCTAAAATGGGATGTTTAGAAAAAGTTGCTGATATTTTAAGTTCTAACGAAAGTAAAGGAGTTGAATTCCGGACTTACGAGGTATTGATTTGAGAAAATCGAATATTAATTTAAATTATGAAAACTTTAAATTAATTTTTTTATACATTTAAGAATTTAGTTTTACTTCCACAGTCGTTGACAAAAATATTGTATTATTACACTAATAAAATTCAACAAAACATCACCACTATTGTATTCAAGCCGAAAATAACCTAACAAGATGACGACTTGCGAGTTATTGAATTGACATTTATGGATTTTAAGTTACGTGGTATTGATTTCGCGCCATTTCCGAGGTAACGGATTTTTGTAGTTCTAATACTTTTTAACAGATGACGCCTATATGTCTAAGCAAGAATAAGGCGTCAAAATCTTAAAATAGCCAATTTCGGACTTACGAGGTATTGATTTGAGACCATCGATATCAAACTTGCATTATTCATAAATCCATTCTCTGAACCAGCATGTAGAATAATATACCGTACACCATCTGATGATTTTTTAACTGTATGAAGAGTATCACCTTGTCAACTTCGCCTAAAACCCCTTTACTGCATATCCAGGTTTCATCCAGAAAAACAGGTTTTAAGGGAAATTGAGAGTTGTCGTTATTCCTAAATGGTCTTAAAAGTTCTACTCGTTTTTGGGCTATATGGGGTTGCTCTATTAAAAAACTCCTATTTGATATAGTACATTTACGCAATTTAAATTTAATTTTTTTTAAACAGTCTGCTAATGAACTAGTGGTTATTTTAACACCATGATTTTAAGGTTCAGTTGTATTAAGCGAATGGTAATGTGTTTACCTGCTCTATATATCCCATAAATACGCTTCCTTATGGTAAGGTTTCTGAATATCGTGAAGTGGTCGACCACGTGATGACAAAATAGCAACATTATTGCGATTCTTAAAATCTACATCCTTCTTTATCCCCTGTGCCTTAATTCGTTGGATTGTTAAACACGAAACTCCCAAAACTCTCTGTTTTTACAATTCCTGCTTTATTATATTAACTTACCTCGTAAACTGCGTTAAAGTATAAAATAGTCTTTTCCTACGACCACCTATGAAAATGAGAAATAAAGCACGCCTAACTTGGCTAAAAAGTCCTTTATATCACACGCGTGTTGAAATATTTTCTTTCAATACGTGTGTTGAAAATGTTGAAATATAAAACAGCTGATGGCCGACGAATTTGACAGCAAACCTATTTAAAAAAATAACAAACTTATGTGACCCGTGGAGCGAATTGGGGTACTGGGTGGAGTAAAGTACACTAGAGCATTACTGCAAATAAAAAACTAATCTTTTTTCGTTATTTTTGGGAACCTAAGAGTATTTATGATGAAAATAATAATATATCAAAAAGGGAAAATATGTCAGGCAACCCACCAAACATGTCAACTGAGTTAAACCACAGAAAAAAAAAGGGGCAGCTATAGAGCAGAAATATAATACCATAGGAAATACCGATTTATAATTTTACAATTATCTTGGATAAAAATATCCACACAATGTTTAAGGATATGGGATAAGTAAATGTGCTTTATTTAAGTAAATTCCTTTTAGGAATATCAAAACAAATCGAATATAGATAGATATTTTATAATTAACAAGCTATCGATATTTAACTCCATCTCTATCTTTCTATAATGTTGAGATTATGTTTTGGTTTTGTGTTTTGTTGTTTTTGTATGTATATTTAGGTATATTATTGTTTTATTGAAGCAAGCAGCTAAAAAAACAGAAACGAAATTTACTCACTGTACATAGATAGTAGGTATGATGTGCGTAAGCAAATAGGAGAAAAAGTTAATCTTTTTATTTAAATCTAGGTAAGCTAACATGTGTAAGTGGGTATTGTTTTTATTTTTTTTCAGCTTTAGAGTTGAAATAAATTTTTCAACTCTAGTGTTGAAAAAATTTGATTAACACAATGGTGAGACCTACAAACTATTAAAAACAAATCAAACTCTTTTTGATTATTTTGTATGGTCGTAGGAAAAATTGTGTACATTACTTGTGTGAAAGTGATTTTCTCACACTCGTCGTTTGGCAGGTACCACTTTTAACACTTGTTATGTAATATACTTTTCTCCACGACCATTACTGAATGCAATAATTCCAAAATTATTTTTGATAATAGAATGTAAAAATTCTCGCTCTTGAGTTGGAATATTTATTCTGAAACACTTGCTTCTTATGCGTTTTGCGTGTATTTTCATTCCATAACAAGATACGGAATGAATATTCTGTAATTGATATAAACGACATAGGTTGCCATGAATTTCGAAACTGTCAGTGTCAGATAAAAATGGCCGCGTTGTAATAATTATTTTCAGACAAATTTTAGTGCAAGTCAAAAAGAAAAAACGAGTGAAAAATCGGATGAATCAGATATGGAACTGGATGGTCGTGGAGAAAATATAGTCTGCTACTCGGTTAGAATGAAAATTCGATACTCGTGGTTCCTCACGCTCGCTACGCTCGCGTTCGGAATCTTCCACTCGGATCAAATTTTCATTCCAACCTCGTTACAGAATCTACTATTCCGGCATCACTTTTTTTCTTTTTCACAATACAGACATCTTTGAAATAATGTTGATTGAAAATGTCACTGTCAAAAACGATAATAAAACTTTTTTGACTGTTAGACATTCATTATTGACGAAAATTTACTATCTAACCTAGTTCACGAATATTGGATAGACAAGCACTAGTCGTGACGTAACGGTCAGCGGTCATTGAACAGATTTTACCTCTATAGTTGAAAGCATCAAATATAATGATACTTTGAACTTTCGTGACTAAAATAAATAGCAATTTAATTTATTCTCTGACGGAAAAACCATCGCTTAAGGGCATTTCTAAAACTGGCGCCTAATTATAAAGGAATCGTAGGGTAGGTTAAAAAAGTCCCGGAAACCGGAAATCCTGCGCCAGACTGTATAGAAGACATTTGGGTCCCTCGGAACGCGAGAAATTATTTCCCACTCGGTTTAAGACAATTGCGCGATTTAAGATACAAATAACAGTCTTTAAAGTGGATGGAACGTTATTTTAAAGGGAAATTCTCTTGAGTGTATTATGAGGCGACTAAACAAAATTACTTGGTTATAGCTTATTTATTTTAAAAGCTTGAATTTAATTTTTGATATAATAGTACAGGAAATGAAGCTCAAAAAAAGGTAAAACCTCGCAATTTTTTCGTCCAGCATGGATTTACTTGAAATTTTAACAGAAGGTAGGGACTAGCTCACAGATCAAAATCTATATCGCACCAAAGGGCGCTGAACGTTTTTAAGGGGTGAAAACTACCCCTAATTGTTAAAAATTATAAAATAACATTTTAAACCTGAATATGGGAAAGATTTGGTTTCGATTAGTTAAATAATGATTGTTTCGTGCTTTGGAATACAGTTTCATCATGTTTCAAACCTTAAAAAGCAACCCTTGTTAGAGCTTAATGTAAAAAAAAAATTATTAATTCTAAAAAAATGATTTCGCCTTGGATCGATTTGCATAAAAATTTGAGATCTGCTAAACTCACCCTCTGCTTTATATTTTATATCATGCCGATGAGTGCTGATTGTTTCTTAGGGGTGAAAACAACCCCTAATTGTAAAAAATTATAAAATAACATTGTAAACCTTAAGATAGGGTGAAATTTGGTTTGGATTAGTTAAATAATGATTATCTTATATTCTGAAATACAATTTCATAATTTTTCAACCCTTAAAAATCAACCCTTGTTACAGCTTAATGCAAACGCCCACTGCCAAATATACCGGTTATGTAGATTATTATGCTCCGAAGTGAGCTATTAGAAAAATTGATTGGTTTTTTTAACGCATCTCCTTCATTTTTAATGCTAGAAAGTTTTTTCAAAAACGGTTTTGTAGGGTTTTTCAAGAGCTACAAGGCTCTATGAATTAAATCCCTTAAGATCCCTTGGTTTTTAAATGGAGTGAGTTTAAAGGGCTCGAAAAAGGTAGTGCTCGTTCGTAAATAGAGGATTTAAACGGTTATATCTCGCCAAATATTCACTGTAAAGAAAATTTACACACAAGAAAATTTTAGTCATTAAAAAAGCTACAATTTAGTACTCTATCATTTTTTTCGTATCTCCAGTATTTTTGGAGTTATTTTGAGAAAAAGGGTGAAAAATTCGAAATTGTGAAAACTCGTTTTTCACTTAAGCTCCAATTTTTCAAAAATTAGGCATTTTAAATTGGTCAAACCTTTTGGACGTATTTTTAACATAACTCGCTCAGTTTTCATGCTAGAGTCTTTTTTTTATTTTAAAAAGAAAGGTCTAATTACGTACTTTAAAAAAGATTTCATGAGTTTTTCTCGAAAAATGCAGCCTTTTTTCGTTATTTGACTTTGAATTTCGGTTTTCGGTTCGATATAGATTTTGATCCTTGGGCTATTACCTACCTTCTGTTAAAATTTCAAGTAAATCCATGCTGGACGAAAAAATTGCGAGCCGAAATGCTTTATTTCCTGTACTATAATGCCAGCATATTTGGAAAGCAAAAAGGAAGAGTGTATATGTTTAAGTCCCAAATTAAATTCCGTGAGAAGGAATAAAAAGAGTTACAATTAGGGGAAAGAGAATAAGTATTTGCTAAAATCCTAATATTAATTGACTATCTAACCAAGTCATCATGCAGAAACTTTCTTACGGCACATCTTCATAACGTAAACCACCCCGGTGAAACTTTAAATGGGCGATTTTGCATCACGAGGTCATATTTATCTTAAGTTGCGGCCATCTGGCCATCAGAGTCAAATTGGCGCTGTTGTCGCTTGATGATTCTCCAGCTGGCCGAGTAACCGGGTTGTGTCGCATATTATTGACGTATGGAAGAGAAGGGCAGTTATATTCGGACCTACTATAACGCTTCCCAAACTGCGCCAGGTGCTACTTGGAACAAACCAGCCAGCCCGCCTGCCCGCCATGTCAAAACTGTCAATTTTTCGTGTCCACGTTTTTTTCCAGGAAATTAAATTAATTTTTTATTATCATTTTAATATTTAATACAATTCTATTAGTTTATATTTTAGAAAACTTCGCCGATGTGTGTAATTTTTCAGTTATTATTCCAGCCTACTATGCAGGTAATTATTTTTTATTGTTTATCAAATTGATTTTACACTTATACCAATTTTTTATATAGGAAATGTAAGTTTACAATAAATAAATTAACATGAAATGTTTCACATACGTAATAGGTGTTGGTTTACAAGCCAATCTTAACAAAATATCACTGGGCAGCCTGCAGATCAGTGGCGTAGCGTGGTTGAAGGGGCGGAGGGGGCGAAAGCTTCAAAGGTAAAGGCGTAGAATTTTTTTTACGGGGAGGGGGGGGAGTAAATAGCGCCGCAGGCGAAAAATTTTGGATACCACGCCCTTTTTTCGATGATGTTGCCTGATTTTCAAGTAGGAAAAATATAAAATACACAAGATCCTTAAGAAAATCACAAAAAAAATAGATCAATTAAAAAAAAGTGCTTCGTTCTCATAGCTCATTATGGGTCCTGGGGGGGGGAGTAATTATCCCCTTATCTACGCCCTTGTTCAGAGGGCGCCTCACTGCTAATGCATAATTTCGTTTATTAGTAAATTTTGGCCTAAGAAATAAAGTTTTTGTTTCGTCATGTCTAAAATGGTCACATGAAAACAATATGTTTACGACAAGGGGAATTTTGTTAAAACTCTATAAAATATTTTATGCATATTAATAATAATATGAGCATATTATTCTCATTGGCGACAATAACACACTACTTTTAAAAAGATAAAATTTAGTCTCTAGTAAATTAGAGATTTCAAGCAATTTTTAATTGTTAAAGCAAAATAACTAAAAGAATACAAATTATTGATCGTGGCAAATAATATCTTAATTATAAATTAAATCAAGTAGTGAAAATAAAATAATAATAAGATTTTGGTATATAAATATTATTTATATTCATAAACATAGTAAATTTTTTCTTGCTGCGATAGGTAAACAATATTATCAATTACTATCATGTGAAGTGAAATTGAACTGGACGAGTGGGAAGGGGCGCCGTTTGGGAAAGAGTTCAAAGGGCGGGGGGGGGCGGTCGCCCCCCCTGGCCCCCTGCACGCTACGCCACTGCTGCAGATAACTGCAAACATTTGTGCCCGAGGTAATACCTACCTAACAATCTATCAGTTTGTTACGAACAGATACGTTTAGTCTCTTGAAATGATAATTTTAGCATTTTTGTTTTACTAAGTAGATTAGAAGTATAACATAATGGCACAAAGATAATGGTTTGAGCTAACTCGATAAGTAGATACTTGACAATTGGCCATATTTTACAGAGAAATTCAATGTCTACCCGATACTGTTTCTTTTGTTTCAGAGAATGCTGTAAGAATCACCTGATAGTTTATGGATGTTTTAGTACGTGTCTCGTTGCATCCTAGTACTTGTATTTTATACAGTATTTGTGATATATTATATGAAGTGAGAAAATTCCTGATGAGTGAGACCTGTGAGACGTAACCTAAGGACATTAGTTTATTCTAAACAGTTATTTTTTGTTATGGTCGTCCATGCAGTTTTTATTTATAAATAAACGTAGAAAAAATTATTTACGATAAAGTGCTTCCATCTTTATTTTCCAAATCTTGGTTAATATAAAAACGTGCCTTTCTTCCATAAAACAAATACTTTTGTGCGTCTTTTTATTTAATTTGTGATTCAATAATATTTATATTGAATCACAAATCAATTAAAACTCGTTCAAAAGTTAATAATAAAATGGAAAAGTTCTAAAACCGCTGTTCAAATTTTCCGCCATTGCGCATCTGATGGCCAGCAGGCACACTAACACCCCTCTCTCTCTCGCTCTCTCTCTCTCTTCTTTCTCTTCCAACTGTGTTGCGATTTTTTAACAATATACCCTATAAATTTTCTTTGCGTAGTCTATCCTCGAGAGCCGTCTCGAGTTGATGGACCGTGAAAGTGTGTCCTGGCGAAGCGGGCAGGACCTGCTAATTATGAATATACCTTACTTCTCTATGCTTATTTAATTGATTGATAACAAATACCAAGTGATTTGTCGGGTAAAATTATTGTAAATGTGGTCACGAGGTATTTTCGTCCAGAGCCTAGCACGAACGCAGCTACTAACTCTCATATTAAACTCCCTTATTTAGCTAGGGTAGTTACTAAATTGCCCCTATCAATGTACATTTATTGTTCTTAGAGCTAGTTTCCTAATTCGCCGTTCCACCTGAAAACGGTTAATATAATTTAACCCCAGGAACTGTCAAGTGTATAACCAGCTTAATAGGTATAATAAAATCCTCTCTTCTTTCTTGCAACTGTACTCCATGCGACAATAAAAAATATAAACAACAACATAATAACATTCTGCAGTCGTTTTATGGACCAGGATTGCTGTTAGGGGAGTTTTTCTAGTAATATGAAACTCCCTAAGTTATTTTCTTAAGAAAAGAAGAAAAGTTGTAATGTCATCAAATAAATGGATAATAATGTAGCCCAGATTTATCACTTAATATTATTAGAGTGGTATAAATTTAATGTTCATAGCATGATCATCTACGGTGTAAGTGAAGACAAAGAAACAACGGTCAGGATCTGTATACTCTTAAGGGAACATTATCCACGTGCTTTTCACCACACATCATGTGATCACAGACGTCATCACAAAATACTTTCATAAAACCTAATAAGACGGCGCCACCGTTCCGATTTGCAATATATTTTTACTTGCCTAAAATTTTGAATGGAGTTGTAAAAGATAGTAAAATTCTATGATCTCATTTAAGGCCACTTCTCCAATAATATCAGTGTTGTGTGATTTTCCTTACAAAGCTAGGATGTTGCCAAACCTTGCGCTTATTATGAATTTAATCAGCTGTTTGTATAAACATGGCGCTGTACCGAGCAGCGAACGTAATTTATAATGGCAACATAGCGCTTTTTATGAACACAATGCAACAGCTAGTTGACAAATTATTCTTTACTCGCCGATGGTCACTTTTTAATATACTGTAATTTACTGGTCTATTGGAATCGCAGTCAGTTCAAGATTTCGGAGAATTGTAGTCCTAAAATAGAATGCCAATTTAAAATAATTTTTGATGGACTTTTATTTTATAGGTATTTTGCAATTTTTCTGTCTCCAAAAGCAGTGCAATGTTGCCGTTTTAAATAAATATTCTCATATTTGCGTAATAATAATAATAATAATAAAATACCACTTGAGTAATATAGATGTGTTTTGGACTTCCATTGCCTTTAGTTTTTCATATCAAAAACGTTTCAACTTTCAACTGGTAAGTATCTCCAGTTGAAACGTTGTGGTTGTGATATGAAAAACTAAAGGCAATGGAAGTCCAAAACACATCTATTACTCAAGATACATCATTGTCTACAACCTTCAAACAAACAATAATACCACTGTTTTAAAATCTCTGAAATTGCCTGCAATTATTTATTGTGTAACTAATTAAATACTATTTTTTTGATTTGATTCCCCATTCACTTACCTAAAGCGCGTACTTGTATTTTTTGTAAATATACAATTTATGTAGGTAACTGACTAAATGATAAAATAATAAGTCCTGAATATTGTTTAAAATAAGGATTTTTGCATCCATACTTGCGAAATTAGGTAGGTACTTATTAACCATATTTTAAAAAATAATCGCAGAAATAAACCCTGAAAGTATAAACTGCCACTGCAGAACATTCTGGCAACATTGCACTTTGTAGGGTAAAATTTAAATTTTACTTCTTCTAGAATTCCTTTTACGCTATTTGGTAAAAAGTTTTATTGGATGTGTTTTTTTTGTAAACAGTGACAAGGTGAAAATAAGATTGGCGGAATGGAAGCACATGTTGTGACGTCAGAGCCAGACTTCTGCCCCTAGTAGGCGCCCTACGTTTACCGTCCCCATCATGTATGACTTAATATAACTCCTACGTCGTTATTTGTAAAAACTGAATGTCTTTACTAAGCAAGGAGAGCTATCTTCGTTCGAGCTATATATGTCTCTCTTTATATGTAGCGAAGGTAATTTAATGCAGACGGAGACAAATATAGGCTACGAAGGGCCTGTGATAATGGCTGACAGACTTTATCAAAGAGTTTATTTATCTTTTCTACTAATATTGTTTATGAACACGAGCCTTTTTACATTTTGTTCTGCTAAAGGTAAGTTTGTTAAATTTGATTAATTATTTTTATGATTATACAAGTCATCCCATACTTATAACTCATTATTAACCAAAATGTGCCAACACTTGTTTGATTATTTTTTCCTAAGTTTTGGTAAATGTATAAATACCCACGCATATTTTAATTACTAAACCCTACGATACTAATTTAAATCTTGCTGATTCTTGCTTACTATGTATATTATACGATCTATATTTTTGATCTTTTAAACCTTGTCGATTCTCTGCTAAACTCAAGTGGAAATAATTTTATTTTAACCCAATCTGAAGTGTTTTTGCATTGTGGTATTTTTGTTTTAGATCAGCTGTTCGTTATGTGATGTGAAAGAATGAATTTTGAAGACAAGATTTTGTTGTCACCTTTAGGTTAGCTATTTTACCCAGGCCTTTCCACTTTTCCAGGCTGACAATGGAAGTAGATATTTTTATTGAAAATACACACATTGCTGAGAAAGCTTCAAGTAGAGAATGAATGAAAAACCAGTAAACGAGGCACTCGATCAGCAGATTACGAGGAATTCTAAGACAGACTCAAATGGTACTTAATTGTGATTTCCTTTTAATATTTTAATGAAAATGTCATTTGCATGTCCGAGTTTTATTTTTAATTTTCTTCGAGGCTAGACAAACAATAATATAGAGTATTTTATTTTAACGTGATTCGAAAAGGTTATTCAGAGTCCTGCTATTTGATTTTTACTACATATAAAATCAACTAACGGGATTTTGAATAGTTTTTTTGGCTTAAATAGGTATTACCTATTTGAGGAATTTTTCAAAGAATAGAAATACAGAAAAATTGATAATGACAGTGTTTGTGCCTGTAAAATTTACACCAATTATCTGAAAATGGTGATGATTTACTTTGCTCTCGAGGAGGTATCCAGTGAAAAAAAAAGTCTTAAAGTACTTTATAATTCTGTCCCACGTCCTGTACAGCATAGGTATTTCTTGTAAGTTTATACATATTTTGTCAAGAATTAATGACTTGGTTGACACATGAATCAATGTTTTATACATTTTGTTTTACTTATTCTCAACAAACTATTAAAATATTAAAGGGCAGCAATGTGTGATTGGCTATACGTATTTTTTACCTATATTTAAAACATGCCTATATTTTTCTAGGATCAGTTACAGAAACACATATCTACATGCCGATGGTTTAAAAACTCATACGACTGACAGAGGCAAAACAAAATGGATGAGAGAATAATAATTAAAGAAGTATGAAGATAACATAACAAAAAATATATCTAGTGTAATTATTATCGTAAAATAAAATATTAAAGTACACTTTTACTCTATACTTTTAATTTTTTTATTTAAAAAAAAATAAATTAGCTTATTTTCACATAACTAAAACCGAGATAACAAGCTTACTGGTAAATGCATGTTCTACCATCGTTTTACCGATTAAAAGCGACAAAAACGCCATAACTTTTAAATTATCGTAAGTTCAATTCTATGTTCCAGTTACATCGACTTGGGTCAATATAGGTAATTGCGTTATTATGGTGTAAAGCCGACATAACGGATTTTTATGAATGAAATAATAGAATGGGACATTCGCGGTGCCGACACCTAGCGGAGACCCCTCAAACCGATTAAATGGTAGGTTTCTGTAGATTTTATATTGGTGAAAACCAAATATCCCTAAAAGTTACTAACAGCTGACTGCCTAAAAGTAAACCAGGTTCTGAGCAAGTTTTTTTTATATTTATCGAAATTGTGCGAACATTTAACAAAAAAATAGGTTTTTAGGGGAACAGAAAGTTGTAGTGAATATTAATAAGTATATTAAATTTGTGTTTTTTATGTGGACTTCTGTATATAAGTGATTTTCTTGTCGAGGTCATGAAAAGCAAAAACATGATTTTTCAAGTGTAATTTCTTTATTATTTATACCTTTTTTCGAAAAGCGATTTACTTCATGATAATCCACCAACCTTCTGTGACACCTCACCAAAATTTTAGGTATGTAAAACCCATAGTTTAAGAGAAATGTTGAACAGCAAGTACCCCTGTTTTGCATGCTATTTTATACCCATTTTCAATAGGGGCGGGGCCTGTTCTCTGGCCTTAAACATTCTAGAGGGCCATGCGGGATTTAATTGTCCTAATCATGACGAGTGTCTCGCGAGAGAATTGATGTGGCCGTGGGAATCATGCGCATTCACGTGCTTAGAAAATAGGTAGTACATTGTTGCCAAGTCAAGGAAATAGAAAGGGGGACACAAAAAAATATAATTGTATGAGAAATAAAAAGTATTTTTATTTGGATTCTTAATATTTTGTTGTGATTATATTATTATTTATTATTGACTATTGTCATCTTGTCATTATTAAGAATTTTGATTAATTATGCACATAAAAATGAACAAATGCCTATTTATATTTAATCAAAATATTTATCTGACTTGCCAAAGGTAAAGTTTTTTTTCGCTTTATTTTTAGATAGGTACTTAATTCTAAAGGGCAAAATAGCAGATTTTAAATTAAATAGGTACCCAATTTTTTAATACATCCAAAAGTCTGGGATAAGAGGTTAATAAGTGAAAAAAATGCAATTCTCTAAAAATAGTTATTGATTTATAATTTTTTTTTAAATACAAATAATACAATATGTAAGTGCAGCAGGCACAGGAACAGGATATTTTACAAAATACTACTTTGGAACATCTCGTTGCGCAATCACCGCCTTTATTAGAAAACAATATTATAATAACAAAAGTTTTTATAAATACATATTAAAAATAATTTTATACATTATATTTAGATTATAAATGATTGGTGAATTGAAATGAATAAAAAAAACCCTGAAACAGCAACAACAATTTTCTTGGAGACTTATCAACAATTATTGTCAAGCGCCACACAAACATAGGTACACTATTAAACACAAAAAACAAAAAAATAAAAGATTGGATTAGTAACAGCATTATTACGTCAATTATAACAAGAGATAAAATGAAGAAAAAATTATCCAAAAATTTTAACCCCCAATTGGAAAGGGAATACAGAAATAGCTTAAACATACTTATACATAAACAAAAAAAATCAATGTTATAAAGATCAAATTGAAAATAATAAGGGCGACACGAAAAAAATTTACAAAATAATTAAAGATGCTACTTATGAAAACAATAAAAACAACAATACTTTTTTAAATATAAAAAATAAGGATGGTCAGAATTTCAGTAATTCACTTGAGGCATCGAATTTTTGTGATAACTATTACTAGGTATTACATATAAATATTGGGATAGAAATATTGAATAAAAAATGAAACGTACAGCAACAATCTGTATAGCTGTCTGATCAAATTTGTCGTTAAACGTAAGATTTAAGAATGTCAAATTTAAAAAGGACGAGCCACAAAACAAATAAAAAGTTTTGGACAAACACAAAAATGCAAGTCTTAAATTTTTAACCTAACATAAACAAACGAAAGAAAACTTCAGAACAGCTGTAATTGCCACATTTGACAACAGTGCATTTAGTGCATAGATCTCACGGCCGAATCATTTCTCCCGCGAGACGCTCGTTAATCATGGCCGGAGCGACGCTCGGGGCTCACTTGTCAATCTGAAAATTGATTAATTAATCATTCCAGAGCACCTGACTTTGACAGGTTGCTGGAGGGCTCGCATATCGATTATTTCACGTCTAATAATAATTGTGTTTCGATAGCTCTTGTGATATATAGTTGATTTTCTATTCTTAATTTGAAGAATATCGAGAACAAAGATCTAGAAGTAAATGTTATTTAATTTTGAGTGTCGATATTAAGTACAGTTGACGACAGATCATTTCGTACACTAAACTGTGACACTGCAAATGCAACTTTGTTACCTTTATTACCTTTGTAACGTCTTAATTGTTATCATGATATCTGTCAAAGTATTGTTATTATCTTATTTGATTTAAAAATGCCCTATTTAAGTATTATCTAAGCAAGAATATGTTTAGTAGAAATAGGGTGGTCTTATGGAAAAATAGCTAATCATTTACCTAGAAGTACTGTTCAAGGAATTGTAATAAAATGGCGCTGCACTATCATCAAACACTTGAAAGGTCTGTTGGGTCTGGTTTAAATAATAGAAAATTATCAAATGAAGAAGACCGAAATTTGGTGGAGTATTTAAGGCAAAATCCATTTGAAACTGTAGTATCCGCTATGCACATAACAGGATTCCCTGTGCTTCATCTAGAAATGCGCAACGCCGAGTAAGACAATGTTCCGAATTAAGAAATCGAACAGCTGCATCCAAACCGTTTTTAAAAAATAGTGATAAGGAACAAAGAATTGGGTTTGCTATGCAATATTTATCAGAAAATTATTTTTTTTTGGCAAAATGTTATCTTTTCCGATGAGAAAACTTTTTAGTCTACATAATAATGGAAGGATTCGAGTGTATAGACCACCATATTCCCGATATGATGAAAAGTATACCCAAAAAAGCAAACCAGTGGATGTTTCTCCGTTAATGTGTAGGCATGGATAAGTGTTTACGATGCAGGTGTATGCTGGAATATTGGTGGAACACTAAACAGTAATATATATCTTCAGATTTTGGAAAATGTTTTTCTTCCTTCTGCCGCAATAGTTTTTGAAAGAAATAACCTTATATGTCAGCAGGATAACTGCCCTGTGCATACTGAAAGAAATATAGGAAACTGGTTTAGACAAAACAACGTAGCATGTCTGCCTTGGTGCTCAAGTCCTGATTTAAATTCAATTGAAAATGTTTGGGGATTGATGGTATAAAAAATATTTAAAAAAAATTTTAAACCACAAAATGAAATAGAGTTATTTGATAAAATAAAAAAAAATTTGGGAAGGGCTAACTCCGGATTACACCAGAAGTATTATTTTGTCAATGCCAAGAATATTACGATTAGTGTTAGAATCTAATGGCGCAGCAATTGAATATTAATATTTTGTTTGTTGTTTGTTAATAAATTTACCCGTTTTGGCTTTATACCTTTGTAGTTTCTGGTATTATTTTATAATTTTCTTATTTTGCGGCTGTAATTTAAACACAAAAATAATTAGAAATAACCATTATTACTTATGGTAAAAAATCGTACATACAATAATTTACAGCTATGTATATAGCTGGTGTTCTATGCAGGTATAAGCAGCAAGGGTGAGAACCCCGTTTTACCCAATTTTGTTGTACCTACCTAATTGAGTTATGTATGGGTGTAGTGTGCGAATTTATATGTCGTCAACTGTACCGGTAAGACCAAAAACTTAAAATAATAGATAATGTTGATCCATTTATCATACAACTTTGCCTTGGCCTTACAAGTTATCCGATGTAACTACGATAGACATGTCTTCAGTTTCACGTATACATTGTAGACTGCCATGGTGTAAAGTAAATACATCTCTGATTAGTCTGGAAGTAAACATTTTAAGCTTTGTCATTTGTCGAAATTTTGATACACCAACACTGGATGGAAATCAACAACGTTATTTTCAGAGGATCCTGCTTATAAAATATTCAAAACTTTAATTGGGGTTTGAAATATCGGGCTTATACACATATACGTGCAGGGCTTAGATACTCGGAACCCTTGTCAAATTTAAAGTCGATTACGATTACATGACATCCGTATTATGAGCATTTAATGAGGCGTGAATGGATTCCTAAATTATGGCAAAATAAACGGATGTGAATAATATAGAGATTAAGGGATTTGTCGTTCGGGGGAAATGGGGTATATTTCTTGTCAGGAATATTAGGTGTTTGGATTAAATTATTGGATATTATGGGATTTATTTGTATTACGAAACGCAGATAAACATTTGTGTTATCTGGAAAAATATGACTGAAGTATAAGCTTTGACTTGGAACAAGGATTTACTATTATTTTTGTGTAAAAACTGATGGAATTTGATTATGCTATACAAATTTGACGCTCACCACTGAGAGAGACAGCAGAAAATTTAATAACATAAGATCAGATACTTAGTACGTCATCCCATTATCCGCGCAATTATTTTTATTTCTCACTCATGAGGTCGATTATATTGTTATACCGTGCGAGCAAAAATTATTTGCATCAAAGAGGGCCTTGCATCTAAGGACGTAATGCTTAGCCGTAGAGCTTAATACCTGTTGGGTGTCAGTAACTACCTGAATTAACAATCAATCAGTTATTCCGCCCTCTTTGACAGTCGTTACAAGTAATTTGATTCATCGCTAATTTTTTCAATTTCTTGAACAATTCACACAATGGGCTTTACGGAACAGCACAAACATTAATGGTTGAAGCGTATTTTCAAAACGGGGTTAGAGTAAATGGTGAGTGGCAATACAATCCGGGTTTGTGCATGGACGGTTTTCACGAACATTTTCCTAACGTTGCTTTTATTGCTGGGCATTTTTATCATTGCCTTAAAAGAACCGTGGCTTTGTTTAGGGAAACAGGTTCTATACAACACAAAAAAGGAGCAGGAAGAACATCTGTAAGAACAGAAGTACTTATTGCAAACGTTCGTGAAATAATGCAAAATACGCCAACAAATTGTATAAGACGCATGTCCCAAGAAGTGGGAAGATCTTATGGAATATGCAGGACTATTCTTAAGAAGCAGCTAAATTTATTTTCTTATAAAGTGCAAGTATTCCAAGAAATGCAAGCCGCAGATTTTGAAAGACGCCGGAATTACTCTCAATGGTTTACCTAAAATTATGGAGGCTACGGTAGTGGTATACAACAAAACTTATATCTCAGATCTGTCAAAATCCTATTGACAAGCGGTGTAAAGAATAGCTGTCAAAATGTCAAATTTGGGAAATTTCGATATCTGTCAAAAAAATAGCGGGTCGTATAGACAGTGACCCAAAGAATACGGAAAAAATACGCAAAAAATTGTTCTGTCAAAATTTGACAGCTTGACATATTATATTCAATCCTTTGTGGGTTTGAAAATTAGGAGGGGATAACTAGAGGAACAAAATCCGTCTAAAAGGTATATTGGCAACCGGTTTGTTCGGGTTTGTTACCCAGAGCATTTTTTTTTATTTAATTAAAAAAATTTTAAATAATATTAGTTGAAAAAATTTAATAAAAAAAAAGCTCTGGTAACAACGAACAAACCGGTTGCCAGTATACCTTTTATAGACGGAATTTGTTCCCCTACTTATCGCCTCCTAGAAAATGTGTACAAAAGGAATAATTATTTATGGGTTGTTATTGATGTACCCTACAATTAAATGCTCGCCATATTTCAACTTAAATATTCTTTAAATTTTTAATAATTAACCAAAATGATTTATTTCTATGCAGCAAATGTAGGGTTATATAATATTTTTGTTATTGGGAATAATTGCATGGTTATAATTCATTTTTATTTTTGGAATTTAATTTTAATTAATTTAATATTGGAATATAGAAATGATTTAAAAAACCTGACATTATTTTCGGATGAAGCCTGGTTCCACCTCTGCGGTTATGTGAATTCTCAGAATACACGCATGTGGAGTAGTGAAAATCCCTATTTTTCCCTCCACATTGCACCCTCAAAAAATTGGTGTCTGGTTAGCTGTTTCCCGAAGAAGAATTGTTGGTCCTATGACACAGTTACAGCACAGCGGTATAGAGACAATATTTTGAATCCTTTTGTGGAACTTGACGACGAACTACGTTTTGGATATTTTCAACAGGACGGTGCAACCGCCCATACAGCCGCCGAAACTAATAACTACTTACGCCATATTTTCGACGACAGATTGATCAGTTTTCGATCAGATATTGAATTTCCACCTAGATCACCTTGTTTAACGGCTATGGATTACTTCGTTTTTCCTCATTTAAGGAACAGTATTTTTAAAACACCAGTTGCAAATTTACAACAACTACAAGAAAGGATTATCCAAGAATGTGGTAACATTTCTTCAGAGATGCTGGTCAACACTTTCGAAAATATAAAGAGACGTGTGAATTTATGCTTGGAGCATGGGGGTGGCCAATTTCAGCAATTTATGTAATTATTTTTCTTTTTTTTCTGTATATTCTTACTGTGTTAATTCTGTAAACGACAAAAATAAATTTGTATTTGTCTATACTTATTTTATTACTCATTAGTTTGGAATATCATGTCATAATATGAATTTGACAAAATTTTAACCTAGATTTGGTTAGATATACCGTCCCAATATCATTGTGATCTAAACCAAGCCTTACGTTTTTTTAATCCAAGCCCCTTTGATGCAAATAATTTTTGCTCGCACGGTATATGAAATATGTCTAAACTTTTCTGAAGAATCCAAACATTGAATAATTTACATTTAAAATAGGAAATTTAGTATTGGCCACTGTTACATGATACACCCTGTATAAAAAGTTTTTATTGAAAATACCAATCGACGTGTCCGAGCGTTTTTTCGTACACGCCCCCATGTATTTATTATCGAATTCAGCGGCGCACCCAGGATTTTATGTTAGGGGGGGCCCGGTAACCAGTGCCGGAAGCAAATTTTTTTATAAACTTTTAAGTTACGCATTTTTCTAGAACTTTGGAGCTTTTTTAACAGGTACTCTTGGAAGATCGCAATAGCCTAGTTCAATCGAGGTAAATATCTAAAAAAATTGACTTTAAAATATCCACTTTAATAATTATTCCGGACAAAACATACCACTCTTTTTACCAAATAAAATATAGGTAATAGTAATGACGACATATCCATAACACAAATATATTTATTTAAAAATATAAATTAGTACAAAGCACAACAATAAACAATATTTTATAAATAATAGAAACCAAAATTTTTTTATAACACCTTTGCATTTGTTAAATATGTAAATCTAATTTTCTTCGACCCTTAGAAAGTTTATTTAAAATTTCTTCACAAGAAACAGGAACATTCTTATGAATAAATAAATTTGCCAAACCATTAGGTCTTACTTTCCCGGTGGAATTTCTTAAAAGTACGATTTTAAGTACTTTAATGTGGAAAATGACCTTTGAGAGGTACTGGTGGTAAAGGGTAACAAAAATTTGCAAAAGTTTTTTATATTGGGAAATATCATACATACATATACATACATATACATACATATTGAATATATAGCTTAAACATATCAGAGGGTATTTCTTTGCTATCTGTAAACTTGTCGTTCCATAATTTAAATTCGCATATTAGAATGCTTTCATTATAAAAATTTTCAAAAAATTAATAATTTGCATAAAAAGAATGAAGGCTGAGAAAGCTTTGCAAATTTTCTACTTGTTTATTGGGACAGGGCAATAAACAGTTAAATAGCAAAATAATTTCCCTGTGATTAATGAATCGATCGTCTAGGTTGGTAATAAGTGAATCTAAGGTATACTGTACAAAAGTAATAAAAATTATATCGTTCTTTGTATCGCGCCTGGAAATTAAAGTTTTTTTTAGCGGGTTATAGTGGGTATAGTTAAAGTCAATTTCATTGGGGGTTTTTGGGGGGGGGGGGCAAGGCCACCTTGGCCCCCCCCTGGGTGCGCCACTGATCGAATTTATTCCATTTGACTGATACACACTGTATAGTGTGCAATTTATACGGCTATTAGGCGTTCTATTTTTTTTTTTAGTTTTGTGGTCTTGACCAATGATTAATGAATCATCTATTTTAACTGATTATAGGAGAATCTAAAATAAACAGAAGCAGTTAGGGCCTACCTATTCCATTTGATGATATTGTTATAGTAAATGACAAGGGTTTCAAACACCTAAAGGATCAGTTCGTCAAACACAAATTAAAGATTTGAATATTTTATAAGACTTAATCCTTTGAGTGGGGTTGTATTATTAGACAATTCTGGAAATGGTATCTATATGGAGATTGGGGTGGAGTGATAATCTTATATAGACAAAAGTTTTAGCCGCAATTTTTTGTCGACCTGGGTGCGGAATAGTTGCCAATAGTTATCAAATATGTCTGTAAAATTTTTTTACATTCCACAATCAATTCTAGACATTTTTATAAATCATACCATTGCGTTCTCTAACCGAACGCAATGATCATACCCTAGCAAGCACCGTATGAAAATAAACTATTTTTTTCTCCAAATGACATTAAAAGCGGTCTTTTAATGACACCTTTTGAGCCTGTCAGGTGTCATTAAAAATTCAAATTTTAAATGACAAGTAAACACAACAATTCAATAAATGTCATAAATAACATACATCAATATAAAAAATACGATTTTGCGTGAAATTGGAACAAATTTGGAGAAAAAATTATATGTTTTACTAGGCAGAAAAGCAGATTTAATGCCTTGGCTGGTTTCCTAGCCTCGGCTGCGCCTCGTTTATGAAACACCAGCCGCGGCATTCAATCTTGCGCTTTTCTGCCTAGTGAAACAAATAACTATTATAAGATATCCACTCACTCATAAAAAAAATTTAAAATATTTTGTTACATAACACAACGTTTCTCTAACCGTTTTCAAGTTGAATGTGCAATGACGCTTAATGACTCCGCCTACGTGCTTATTGGAGTGTGAAGTTTGAGCTGTTGGTTTTGGACAAGAAGAGGCTTCCAGATATTGGGGATATCTATACTTGGTTTACTAAATATATGGGTATTTTGATTCATGAAAGTTGCTTCTTTGAATTTTCGTTTTCTCCAGTGCTGTTCCGTGTCCAAAACCTTGGCTTCTGATCAGGGTTGGAAAAAAACCCGGTTTTTCTAAAAAAAACAAAAACCGGGTTTTTTTGGTTTAAACCAGGTTTTATTGGTTTAAACCGTTTTTTTTTAAATTTAAGCCACTATTTTTTAATAACAATGTAAAATACTAAGTATGTAAAAAATATATGGTATAGAGTATGGAAGTAAAAGAAAAACATGCAGAATATTGCACTTTAATAGTAGGTAACCTGAAAAAAAAAGTATAAACAAAAGACTTATCAGCGACAAAGAGAAATAATATTATTTCTCGAGCACGTACTAAATGGGAAATAAACAAACCCGAATGCAAATCTAAAGCGGGGCTAGACTGGCTGGTGGGGTGGAGGTAAAATAAACACACAGTGTTGCCAACACTAAGATATTTTCATTTAACACAGGGACGTGTTCGCATTGCCAGAAGTAGGAAGGGTATTTTTACTAAAAATAAAAACTCAAATGCCAATAATAAACATTTAAACAAAGAAATGGGTTTTTGGTTTAAACCATGGATTAAACCATCCTGGTTTAAACCAGCCAACCCTGCTTCTGATCACTGAATATTATGTTGGTTATTTAGTCCATACATGTTCCGCTATACCTGATCTCGAAGTTTCACCTCTTTAAGTATGTTTCAGATGTTCTTTAACTCGTACGGGAGATCTTTTTGTTTTCCAATGTACGATTCGCCACACTCTCAAGGGATTTGATAGATTCAATTTTTTATGTTTTTATTACGGGGTGGTTTTACTTTTTGTAAAAAAGCTTCTAAGCGTATTTCCGGATTTGACGGCTGTTTTAATATAATAGTTTTTGGTTATCCGATTCGTGATCAGGTATAGCGGAACATGTATGGACCAACCAACATAATATACAGTGGTCAGAAGCCAAGGTTTTGGACACGGAACAGCACTGGAGAAAACGAAAGTTCAAAGAAGCAGCTATCATGAATCAAAATACCCATATATTTAGTAAACCACGTATAGATATCCCCCCTATATGGAAGCCTCTTCTTGTCCAAAACCAACAGCTTAAACTTCACACTCCAATAAGCACGTAGACGGAATCATCAAGCTTCATTGCACATGGATAGTATTTAAGACAGTAGCCTTGGAATTATAATTTAGTTTACACTTGAAAACGTTTAGAGATACTAACTAACTAAAACGTTGTATTAAGTAACAAAATAAAAACAATGAAAGTCCGACAAGGTAATTTTTTTGATATTACTTCATTGTCTACCACCTTCAAACAAACATATCCACTGACTATTCTACAGTCGATCAATAAACCTAAAATTCCTGTTGGACTACTTACTTGTGAAGAAATATCTCGTATTACTCGTCGAATGGACTCTTTAGGCGTATCTATCAAATTGGGTTTAGATTTATAGACGAAATTTTGGACGTAGCCCACAATTAAAAAAAAAGTCCAGTGTGTTAAGATCGGGCAATCTGGGTGGCCACTCTATTGGCCCCCGTCTATCTATACATCGCCCGGGAATGTTAAATTTAAGTACTTCCTTACATGAAGAGCATAATGCGGGAAGCACTGTTAAAACCAGCAATCACAACATGGCAATGAAGTGTGTGTGACATACTCCCATAAAAATGATGAAACTTTTTTGTCCTGTACGTATTTTGTTCCATAAACCCCCATTACCGAGTTATACGTCCCTAACAGGGGGACCCTGGAATTTCTTTTTTGCTTAATATTTCCGATACCATTAAAGATAAAACTCAGCAGAAGGCGTTCAATTGCAGACACTGATAACGATACGAAATAAATATAAAAACAATTTACCGAAAAGTCGTGTTCTAATTAGATTTTTCTTAGGCAAAAGAAAAATGGTCGGAAAGACAAATCGTGCTCTTCGAACTGAGACTAAACAGTTTAGAAAATTCAACTTTAAAATTCAATTAAATCTGCACGTTTTGTTCCAATGCGGAAAGTATTTAAGTTCATTTTGGCTTTTACAGCAGAACATTTGAGTTTGAGTTTTTAAAGTACTCGTAGTAATCAAAGTAATATATTATGCATTGGCGTAACTAGATTAAATAAAAATACGTTCTGGGCGGGTCTAGCCCTCTTATCAACGAGAAGCGACAGCAAGCAAAAAAAATCCTTTTAGAGCTAAGGTTCACAACAAAAACCTGCAGAATCGTTGTTTGCCTACTGTACCACCACAATGAAAAAAAAATGTTTGAAAAGTCGTTTTCCTATATAATGCTGCTCCTCTTCTTAATTCATTAAATAATATTAACTTTGTTTTATCCAACCCAGCGTTTATAAGAGAAACCATTATCTCCGCACGCAAGCACTGTGAATAGCGTTACCGTCCACAGGGTCCCAAATTTACCGGATCTCCTACCTCCTTCACCCCTCCTTTTCCTCGCATAAAATTAGTATTATTTTACATTTTTTTACCATTCTCCTCACATTCGAAACATCAGATGTATAGCAGCAAAATATTGTGTCTGTTAAGATTAATTTAAGGCTTGAACAGTATCCAGATCCTTCGACTGGATGTCTGCCCCGCTACAGGGTGTCCGGGAAAATGTGGGAAATCTCCCGGATATGAAAAAAACACGTGAAAAAAATACTACAAGTTCATATAAACTTCTTTCGTATCGGCCTCCTCTTCGGTTATATGGGCTCCCAAAGAGCTCCCATAGAATTAACTTTTTGAGACATAATTATTAAACCAACAGGTATATTTCAATTTTTTTTTTTCATATGATGTATACTAGGTAAGACCCTTCAAATTACTATGCCAGAAAGTGTTGCGAATTACTCACAGCTGCAGGGACGGACTAGCTGTGACACTAATATGCCCATTTTTATTATCCTGTATATATGATAAAAACTTTGGACAACATTTTTTACATACCTTTAACTATTGACTAAAAATTAAGTACTCTTCATTCATGTTGCTAATCCTAACCGTTTTCGGAAAAACGTCATTTTATTTAGGTACATCATGTATTTCGATAAAAGATATATTTTTGTCAAAAAATTAAAATTTAAACTTTACCTGCTTAGTTGAAAACTTCATGGAGCCCATGTTGAACCCACTTACGAAGTTTTTAACTAAGCAGGTAAAGTTTAAATATTTTTTTTTGATAAAGATATATCTTTTATCGAAATACGCTAAATACATAATGTAGGTAAATAAAATGACGTTTTCCGAAAACGGTTAGGATTAGCGACGTGAATGAAGAGTACTTAATTTTTAGTCAATAGTTAAAGGTATGTAAAAAACGTTGTCCAAATTTTTATTATACAGGGCGTAAAAAAAATGGGCACATTAATTAGTGTCACAGCTAGTCCGTCCCTGCAGCTGTGAGTAATTCGCAACACTTTCTAGGATAGTAATTTGAGGAATCTTACCTGGTATACATCATTTAAAAAAAAATGAAATATATTGGTTGGTTTAATAATTATGTGTCAAAAACTTAATTCCACGGGAGCTCTTTGGGAGCCCATATCTCCGAAGAGGAGGCCGATACGAAAGAAGTTTATGAACTTATAGTATTATTATAGTAGTATTATAGTAGTATTCTTTTCACGTATTTTTTTCATATCCGGGAAATTTCACACATTTTCCCGGACACTGTATATTGTCTTACTCTTTTCCTTTAGCCAAACAATTTACTTTTTATGTAATTTATATTTGAGTAAACAATAAATGTATTATTATTATTAATATTATTATTTTGCGTGTTGGTACGCGCGTGAAAAAAAATAAGGTGAATTCGTCACCCGTCTGACCCGGCCGTCGATGTCGGTCGAAATACTCGAAATTGTGTTTAGTCCGCGACCAAACAAATAATAGTGAGTTCTCTGCCTGTCCCTGCTGCGAATGTTAAGCCCAGCTAAGGTAATATTTTTTGGTCTTTGTTCTGTGTTGTAAAATGCCTGGATATTATTGTGCATACCGCTTTTGTTTACCGAAACCGGCGAAGGATTAAGTTTGTTTTATTTTCCGAAGGAGTGCGAACATGATGATAAGTAATTAATTTTAAGATGTCTTATTTCCAAGAGGACGTAACACATATTTGTAATAACTCATTAACCTATGACCAATTAAGCTCTACTATTTTAGCTTTGTTTCAAGTCTTATCGCAAATCTTGATTTTCATATATAAATTTGCTGAACCCACCAGTTTGTTAATCCCGTTAGAACATGTCGTTTTATTCCCCAGTCCTTAAGTCAAATTTGCCCTAGGCAAACAAGACAAATAGTCCAGAGGCGCCTTAACATTTTTGAAGTTTTTGTTGCTCTAAAATGGGTTTATGCGACAACTAAATTTTATAATGCAGTTAGTCTGATTCAAAATAAGTGTTTTAAATAAACTGATACAAAAGAGTAAATTTGCATATAAATTTTTAAACAAATATTTGGGTATAGACTCAAAATATGATGAGAAGCAATATTCTTTTATAATTTTTTTCCTACCTCTAAAAAAATTACACTTTCGCAGGTTTGAAACTTTTAAATGACATTTGACAGGTGTAAGGCAAGTCATAGGTCAAAAGTTTTTCTTTTGTTCTGGATCATGCAGAACCTAATGCCAAAAACAATTTCCAAAAAAAACGCATAAAAAAGTTTTCCATATGGTGCAAACATTTCGCGGACCCTGTATACTTATTTTATTTTTATCCATAAATAAAACGAAAATTAAACATGTATGTACCGTGCGAGCAAAAATTATTTGCATCAAAGAGATCTAAGGACGTAATGCTTAGCCGTAGAGCTTAATACCTGTTGGGTTTCAGTAACTACCTGAATTAACAATCCATCAGTTATTCCGTCATCTTGACAGTCGTTAGAAGTAATTTGATTCATCGCTAATTTTTCCAATTTCATGAACAATTCACACAATGGGCTTTACGGAACAGCACAAAACATTCATGGTTGAAGCGTATTTTCGAAGCGGGGTTAGAATAAATGGTAAGTGGCAATACAATCCGGGTTTGTGCATGAACGATTTTCACGAACATTTTCCTAACGTTGCTTCTATTGCTGGGGATTTTTATCATTGCCTGAAAAGAACCGTGGCTGTGTTTAGGGAAACATGTTCAATACAACACAAAAAAGAAGCAGGAAGACCATCTGTAAGAACAGAAGAACTTGTTGCAAACGTTCGTAAAATAATGCAAAATACGCCAACAAATTGTATAAGACTCCTGTCCCAAGAAGTAGGAAGATCTTATGGAACATGCAGGACTATTCTTAAGAAGCAGCTAAATTTATTTCCTTATAAAGTGCAAGTATTATAATTTTGTAAACAACAAAAATAAATTTGTTTTTGTCTACTTATTTTATTACTCATTAGTTTGGCATATCATGTCATAATATGAATTTGACAACATTTTTACCTAGCTTTGGTTAGATATATCGTCCCCATATCATTGTGATCTAAACCAAGCCCTACGTTTTTTAATCCAAGCCCTCTTTGATGCAAACAATTTTTGCTCGCACGGTAGTATGTACTATACGCGTTAGAAATTAAATAAAATTAATATTCTTCTAATATATTGTATTTACTTCAATAATATTATTAATTTCCAAGATTATTAAATTTATAATCTAAGCAATTTTTTTTTAGTTTTGGTAGTGCGATTAAGATTTCCAAGTGGAAGATGGTAGTGCTTCAGGGTTGGATGAAGGTGGTCGGTAAACCTCATTTTTATACACTGGCGGTTTTGTAGAAATCGTATTTTTTATTTTTTGATATTTAATGTGGAAAGCCAGTCTGTATATTTTGTGGTATTGCCTACAATTTAAAAAAAATCATGCAATATTACGAATTACTTTATCATATTATTACCATGCGATATTATTACAATACTGGGGTAAATAAATTATCATTTAGCTGGCATGTCCATGTTTAATATACATTTGCATTAAACATAACTTTATAGAGTTTAGTTATTCTGCTGTACATAGAGCGAACATGTAGAGCGTAAAATATTTATTGCCGAGCAAAATATCCTTTTCGAACACCAGGGCAATATGTGAAGTAATTTCGGAATTGTAATAAGCGGACAATTCTATCTGCAGCAGGGTAAATTTATTATTAAAATTTTGATTGCCTGATAGGGACCACGAAACTAATTTAACAAAAAACAGATGCGCCAGCGCTTTGGGCAAGTTCAGGCATTTGACTATTAATAATAAACAGTATAACTAATTATATACCGTACAATAAGCGAATATTGATAAGATGTGACTAAAAATAATTTAATAATAATTTAATAATATTGGCGGCATGTAAAGTTTTTTTACAATTAAATTGGGAATCCGGAACCTCTTGATTACCAGTCGAATGCTCTACCAATAGGGAACTTTCCAATTTTTTTTTTCAATAATATGATTTAGTTAGGCCTGAAAAAAGTATTCCCCAATTATTACTCCTTAAAAATCAAAAATAACTTGGTAAAAATTCTTTATAGTTTCGCGCGTGTCGAAAGCATTTCAAACGATCTCTAAAGCGCGCGAAGCCCGATGACGTCAGGGGCTATGACGTTTGGTCATCCGTCATCCTGACACTCCTGACAGGTGCCGAGCGACCAAATTTGCATTTGGATTGCCGTGTGTTATTGTTATTGTATTGTTGTTTTAAGGTCTTGTCGCTTGACGCGTGCATGTCAAATCTGACAAATCATCAAATTTATTGAAAACCTATAACCTATTTCGTGGATGTCACACACAAATCTGACAAATGATACCCCTTGACGTCACGACTACTAGCAGCGCGTTTTTACCCGCTTGGAATAATTTGAATTTTGGGGCATTTTTAAATCTTTCTAGCGGTTTTTTGGGACGAAATATGTTTTTTTTTGCTGCCATATGTTTTATGACAATATGTACAGGGTTATCCAACCAAAGCTAGACAAGGCGATTTTTTGACTTTTCCTGTACTTTTATAAAAAAACTGAAATAGCCATCTTAAGTCATTTTCTCCCGCGAATGCGAATATCTTCAGCAAAAAACAATTGAACATCAAACAAAAGTACTAGGGGTCACTTTAATATTTTTTTAAATGGAACACCCTGTATATTTTTACATTTTTAAATTCCACATAGAATTATAATTATTTTTTATTAAATGCACTATTAGTCTATACTTCATAGTTTCCGAGATATTGACTCTCGAAAAGTGACATTTTTGAACTTTGACAGCTTATAACTTTCTAACAGTACGTCTTAGAGCAAAACGGCTTACATGTCCCTATCTTCAATTTTTATTATCTTCCCAAAAAATCAACTTCCAGTTAAACCGGAACAACTATATTTCCTTCTTTTGAGTTACATCCGGTTTAACCGGAAGTTGATTTTTTTGGGAAGATAATAAAATTTAAAGATAGGGACATGTAAGCCGTTTTGCTCTAAGACGTACTGTTAGAAAGTTATAAGCTGTCAAAGTTCAAAAATGCCACTTTTCGAGAGTCAATATCTCGGAAACTATGAAGTATAGACTAATAGTGCATTTAATAAAAAATAATTATAATTTTATGTGGAATTTAAAAATGTAAAAATATACAGGGTGTTCCATTTAAAAAAATATCAAAGTGACCCCTAGTACTTTTGTTTGATGTTCAATTGTTTTTTGCTGAAGATATTCGAATTCGCGGGAGAAAATGACTTAAGATGGCTATTTCAGTTTTTTTTATAAAAGTACAGGAAATGTCAAAAAATCGCCTTGTCTAGTCTTGGTTGGATAACCCTGTACTTATGATTTATAGAATTTTTTCCCCATTTAAAATTTTTGTCAAGTTCCCTATTGCGCTACCAGAATACTTTCACCAACTTCGAAAATATAATTTATTCAACGTTGATGTTTATTTATTTACAAATAGGGATACAACAGATACTGATCCCGATATAGCATCCACGTTGTGGTATTAGCTAGTGGGAATTAATAATATTTAAATTAAGTAACTACATACATTTACGTTAACATAGAAGTTGTAAAAAAAACACAGCAGTGATTTTGCATGTATTTTAAATCTAATTATAGACATATCGAATATTTCTAAACATAAAGAAAGCCTATTACAGGCACGAGTCGCTCTACAGAGAGGAGAACCCTTTCCAGAATTAGTATTTCTAAGTGGAATATTAAAAGTATTTTGCAGCCTTAAGTCACTAATCGGTACATTAAAGCTTAACTTTGATCTAAGTGTTCGTGAATCAACATGACAGTTCACCAATTTGTACATCATAATAAGATCGGAAACCATCCGTGTTTCAATAAGTGTCATTATTGAATATTTTTTCATAATAGGTTTTTAATTATTGCTACTGACCATAGCTATGTCTGTCTTACGCGATTAGAACCGTAAAAAATTATTTTGAATACGTTCTAGCCTTCGCTGGTAAACCATGTACTGAGGGTTCCAAACAACTGATGCAAAATTAAGTTTACTAAATATAAACGCGTAGGTAATAAAAGTAAGTTTAAAAGTGTTTGAGGATTGGGAAAATTTGAACTATTTCTTATAATAAATCCTAAAAATCGATTACACTTATTGACAACCTGTTCAAGGCGAGACCTAAAAATTAACTTACTGTCCATTATATTATCTAAATCCCGTATTTCATTAACTGATTTAATATCACTATTACTAATAGTATATAACGAAAATTGTGTACGTTTTTGTTTCTGGTAACCGTTATCGATACACACTTGTCTATAGATTAAGAAATAAACTCTGACTTTTACAGAATCTCACCAAGATATTAAGATCGTCCTGCATCCTGATTATTCGAAAAAATTTTAGGTCATCTGCGTAGGTACCGGGTGTTCCACCTAAGGAGGTAATCGGCTATATCTCAGAAAGTAATAACACTAGGACTTTGGAAAAAAATATATATCGATAAAAGCGGCCAAGAGAAATTGCTGTCAAGTTCAAAAAATGACCGCTAGGGGGCGTAAGAGAACTTTCAAAATAGAAATGCCGATTTTCTCTTGATTTTTCTTAATAAAAATATGTTAAAAATATAATATATATATTCTTCATAAAGTTATGCAACTTTATGTTAGAAATCGTTTTTTTCTATTTTCAATAATAAAGTGGTGGGAGAAGGTCAAACCTTTTTTCTTTCATACGCTGATATCTCTGCTTTGGATAAACCGATTTTATTCAACTTGGTCTTGAAAAAAAGCCCTTCTTTTTCTGTACACGTAGATCTATTAATTATACCATATTGATTCTGATGGTGGCTACTAGATGGCGTTTTTCCGTAATTCCTCAATGAATAAGGATTTTCTCGAAAAAATCAAATGTTATGATATGACTTTTTCATCATATTTTATTTTAGGCTTATAAAGGCTATTAAATAGTGGAATAAAAAATCCAGGTCCGTATTTAAAATAAAAAAGTTAATGATGGTCGCTCAAATCCGAAACGTCGGATTAAAAAACTAACCCCATCAGCTTGTAGAGGAGGAAAAGTTACTATAAGGAACTGAAAACCGCAACGTGATATCTTTTCTTAAACTAGAGAAATTAGGGATAATAATAATTAATATGGAAAAATAGGCCATTTCTTAAAACATTCATTAATCAATTAAATCACTGGTTTAATGACGTCAAATTTCTCTAGTTTAGCAAAAGATATCACGTTGCGGTTTTCAGTTTCTTTTAATAACTTTTCCCCCTCTACAAGCTGATGGGGTTAGTTTTTTAATCCGACGTTTCGGATTCGAGCGACCATCATCAACTTTTTTATTTTAAATACGGACCTGGATTTTTTATTCCACTATTTGATAGCCTTTGTAAGCCTAAAATAAAAAATGATGAAAAAGTCATATCATAACATTTGATTTTTTCGAGAAAATCCTTATTCATTGAGGAATTACGGAAAAACGCCATCTAGTGGCCACCATCAGAATCAATATGGTATAGTTAATAGATCCACGTGTAGGGGAAAAGAAGGGCTTTTTTTCAAGACCAAGTTGAATAAAATCGGTTTATCCAAAGCAGAGATATCAGCGTTTGAAAGAAAGAAGGTTTGACCTTCTCCCACCACTTTAATATTGAAAATAGAAAAAAACGATTCCTAACATAAAGTTGCATAATTTTATGAAGAATACAATGCTTATATTTTTAACATATTTTTATTAAGAAAAATCAAGAGAAAATCGGCATTTCTATTTTGAAAGTTCTCTTACGCCCCCTAGCGGTCATTTTTCGAACTTGAAAATTATTTCCAGCAATTTCTCTTGGCCGTTTTTATCGATATATATTTTTTCCCAAAGTCCTAGTGTTATTACTTTCTGAGATATACCCGATTACCTCCTTAGGTGGGACACCCGGTACATCAAAAATTTAGAAAATTTAAAGCATTGTTGAATGTTATTAATGTATATAATAAAAAACAAGGGACCGAGGTGACCATTAGTCGTATACAGTTTGGAATCTTCGAACTCTCCTTAATCACCCCTACCCAGTTTGAAATCGCAAAAGCTAATCCTAAAGCTATATTAGCTACTGTTTTCCTTTGACAAGCTGCGACTCTTCTCTTGGTTGACTATGGTATTGGTACAGGTATTTAAACAAAACTTTACAACGCAACTCTTAGTTATTTAGGTAGAAATACTTTTATTAATCGAAAATATAATATTAACAACTTCTGTCAATGCGGAAATTATTTAAGTTAATGACCCTAATGAATAAAAATGTAGTAGCAATTGTTTTTTCTTATAAAATCGAAGTAATTTCTTGAAAGCCAATAAATAAAAACTAAAGTAATTGCTTTTGCGTCCAGCAATTGCTTATAAGTGCAGGAATTGCTTCTGGTCCATGCTTTTTCTTAAAAAATCTTAATAAATTAAGGAATTGCTATTTCTGGTGTAGCAATCGTTTTCACCTTTTTAAGGTAGGTCGACCCCTGCATCATTTGCTTGGTAGCAGTCAACGTTAGTTCTCCGCGGCATACAAGTGCGTTGCTCTTAATTAGTGTCTTCAATTATGGCTGAATATATGAACGTCCGTAAAAGAAAAATCTACAGTGTACGTAAAAATTGTAGATATGATGATTTCAGAAAGTTATATCGATTTGACTGCGAAAATGTTGAGTGGTTGGCAATTTTTTTTTTAACTGATACTGGTAAAAGGCGAGGGGGTGCACTGTCGCCTTAAAATAAGATTAGACTTTCTGCGGAAATTGTCAGATCCGGGCTTTCAAAATTCTGTAGGTGAAGAACTCGGTGGTCACCAAACTACTATCTGTAAGACATACACTTCTGTAATGGATGCCGTTTTGGAAAGGGCCAATATTTTTATTAAATTTCCTACAAGTGCTGAAGCTGTTGTGGAAGCTAAACGGTTGTTCGTCAGAGACATTTATTTATCTTCCTTCAATTTGTGAACGAACAGCAATTGCTTGTCTTTAATTTCTTCATCATTACCATTACTTCCCTCATTTTCACTGAAATCTGCCATATCACAAATATAAGTTTCCTATTTTCCACAAAAACGTAACAGATTACTATTGTACTAAATAAATAGACCAACGTTGTTATATTTACGTCAACTCTTTTGCAAATTAGGCACTAAACTGAACATGAAATTTCCAGATGAGGTGGAAAATTTAAAGTTGGCGCAGCATGTTTCAGAAATATCGACGGCCATTGCCCAACACTACCCTATATTAAATAAATCTACTTCCACAATAAATGCACAATGCAC
Source organism: Polydrusus pterygomalis (assembly GCA_963969555.1). Lineage (NCBI taxonomy): Eukaryota > Metazoa > Arthropoda > Insecta > Coleoptera > Curculionidae > Polydrusus > Polydrusus pterygomalis. The sequence goes on along the minus strand of OZ018378.1, from coordinate 21,226,644 downwards.
TGCTGTGGCTTTCGCACTGCCCACCCTAACAAAATTAGCATCCAATTAAATATTTAGGTTAATTTAGTGCGAAGCATCCGCACGATTTTAAATTAACCACGAAACAATTGAATGTTTTCATTTGATAGGAAACACCAAATGTGACCCTCGTGAATAAATATAGTGGATTGCTTTTGTTTATAATATTTTATTTAACAACCTCAACGCAGTAGACTGAAAAATGTGTATTTAATTAGGTAGGTGGTATTTGTTTATGGTGAAGGGTTTTTGCTTATACCTTTACCTATATTATGTAAGTATAATAGCTTTCCTAAAACAGTTATTTGGTAGTAAACCCTAAAGATGATTAATAACTAATAAATGCCTACCTATTAGACTAATTCATGCATGTATAATCAACACCTATAATATCGAAAAATATGGGATTAATTACAATCTTTGTCCGTCAGTTTGTCTGCGTTTTTTAGAATGAAACCTACTCTTTTTGAATAATAAACTACTTTTAATACAGCAATTTTATTAATACATAAATTGTATCTTCTCATTGCAACGCATTAAAGCGATTTCCCTACAATTGAAAAAGCAGAGCAGCGTCCCCAAAAACGAATTGTATCCGTTAGAACCTATAATCCACAAGATGTTGATGGGATTTAGTAATGATCCGCAATCGCTGCGCGCCGTACGTAGCTGTTGCGCAGGTCACATCGTTGTTCGGAGTCTTCTAGCTATCCTGTCTGAATTTGAATTTATTGATTGTATACCAATACCTGTTTCAATTGATTTTACTTTGTATTTAAGTTTTTTTAAACTTTGCATGTCAGATAAAGCAATAGAAGATTCTTATTTCGCACAATCCATCATTAGTATTGGTCTTTATATTGTATGGACGAATTTTACTATCTCATTCACCGGTCGGTTCACCCTATGCATTGAACGACAAGAACAATATCACACTAGAAGCTATTTAAATTTTTGAGAACTACAGTATTGATTTTTAGTGGTAAGTATATGATTTAATAACCGTAGCAAGCAAATATCATTATGACTAATGTCAAGTTTCATTACAACTGCCAGTCGGAACTAATACATTATATAAAGCCAGATTACACCCCCAATAGAACTTGATAATAATTACTGTAAGTATTCAGAGCATTAATGACTATAAACCATTCTATGGTAGCATTAACTCCTATTTTTTATTGGCTAAATTGCCATGATACTACCACTACACAACGGTCTAGCAACTTTCATTGTCTTACAGTAGGAAAGCGCGTTGCTGTCCAATAATATAGTATCAAATAGTTGTATTAAGAGTATGTGAATTCTTATAAGGAATAGAAGAATTTTTCCCAGTGTTTATTAAATTCATGAATCTAATAATATGTGATTTAACAGTAAGTTTGGCAACAGCCATTATTTTATGCATGTGTTAATATGCAGGGCGTTCATTTGAAAACTTCCCACCTCGATTTTCCTGCTTTAAAATGAAAATGTGGAAAATCGCTCGTATCCGTCGATTTTTATTTCGAGGAGGACATCTTTTGCGTATATTGTCAATCTTGTTACTTTAAGCCCCTAGGAGGGAGGGGGGTAAGATCCCAATCTTAAATGGATACCCCTATTTTATATAATTTTTTTGGATTCTGCATAAAATTCTGAACATTTTTTAATAAAGCATTATTAGTCTATACTTAACAGTTTCCGAGATATTTACTCTTGAAAAATGACATTTTTGAACTTTGACAGCGTCTAGCTTTCTAACTGTACGTCTTAGAGCAAAACGGCTTACATGTCCCTATCTTCGATTTTTATTATCTTTCCAATAGTATGAACTTTCGGTTAAACCAGATGTAAGAAATATAGTACTTCCGGTTTAACAGGAAGTTGACACTATTGGAAAGATAATAAAAATCGAAGATAGGGATATGTAAGCCGTTTTGCTCTAAGACGTACAGTTAGAAAGCTGGACGCTGTCAAAGTTCAAAAATGTCTTTTTCAAGAGTCAATTAACTATAGACTAATAATGCTTTTATTAAAAAATGTTCAGAATTTTATGCAGAATCCAAAAAAATTATATAAAATTTAATTTAAGATTTAGATCTTACCCCCCGCCCCCTCCCTCCTAGGGACTTGAAGTAACAAGATTGACAATATACGCAAACGATGTCCCCCCTCGAAATAAAAATCGACGGGTCCGAGCGATTTTCCACATTTTCATTTTAAGGTTGAATTCTCAACGTCATTCAATCTATTGCCAACCTATAACCTATTTCGCGTTGATTTATTGAGTTTATTATTTTAATAACTAACATTTAAAGAAAATCAATATCGTCGGTACATTATTTAGGTAGTATCTGATATATTACAAAAATATCAATTTATTTCAGTGCTAATTTTGGGAGAATTGTATAGTGAAAGAACAATGAGTGACAATGACATAATAATGTTAAAAAAAATCTTACCCGATATTTTTCGCCATACAATTCTCCTAAAATAAGTTATGAAATTCCTTGATATTTATTAAATATGTCAATCATTACTTATAGAATATCAAGTCGATACTGATTTTCTTTAAATTTTGTATAAAAGCTAGAAAACATAAATAAATCTACGCGAAATAGGTTATAGGTTGGCAAGCATGTTGATACTCCCACCTTAAAGCAGGAAAATCGAGGTGGGAAGTTTTCAAATGAACACCCTGTATATATATATATACAACTAATCGAACAAATTGTAAACCGTGTGATTTTCAAAATAAATCAATAATAATAAATTCGTTAAACTAATGTTATTTCCAACATTTTAAAGTATTTTTGAAGTCCGTCTTCCTTTTATTTAAAAACCCTTACCTCCCCCATCAAAGCTTCAAGGGGGAAACAAGCGTGCACGCCTGCCTGACTGAACCGAATTGAACTCAATTTCAGATAATGACCTTTACCATGATAGTGTGGGAATATATTAACCGTATTACTTTCACCCTTTGTCTTATCTCAGTAAATCAGAGTATTAATAACTCAATTGAAGCAGAAACCTATATCAAAATTTAACGATAAATCCATACAGACAATTATTATTTTAGGATGAAGGAAATGAAATGCCTTTTTAACTAGATATCGGTAATCTAAATTCAGAAATGGATGGGTTCTACTCATAGGCGTAGCTAGCATATTTTGTCTGTGGGGGGAGCTTAAGGCCCCTGCATAAAAATATCTACAGTAGTGGGTAGTTTTACTTATTTTTTAAGGCGAAGTTTGCTCAGAAAAAACTTTATAACCACACTAACTTAAAGAAATAGGTACTTACACTGAGAAAAATTATCTAATACAAGTTTGCTAAGACATAGTTTGTATTGACAGCTTATTTTTTATTAACCCATATTAAATAAATTGCTAGTGTATTAAACCCGCTTTAGTGTTATATCAATTGCAGATTTGCTAGAACAGTGTTATTATTGGTAGTAATCAGTTCCATTAGCAGTGCACAGTCTTGTTGAATAATGAACTACTTTTAATACAGCAATTCCCTACAATTAAAAAAGCAGAACAGCGTCCCCAAAGCGAATTGTATCCGTTAGAACCTATAATCCACAAGACGTTGGTGGGGTAGCGATCGGCAATCGTCGCGCGCCGTAGTATTAGTTTTAACGTATTTGTTGCGCAGGACACATCGTTGTTCGGAGTCTTCTAGCTGTCCTGTCTGAATTTGAATTTTATTGATCGTGCCAATACCGTCCTGTTTCAATTAATCAATTTTTACTTTGCATTTAAGTTTTTTTTAAACTTCGTATGTCAGATCAAGCAATAGAAGATTCTTATTTCACACAACCCATCATTAGTATTGGACTTTATAATCTATGGACGCATTTTATCATCTCAGTAAACCATGTTGCATAAGAGATCATTATAAAATGTTAAACGACAAGAACAATATCACACTAGAAGCTATTTAGATTTTTGAGAACTACAGTACTGATTTTTAGTGGTAAGTTTATGCTTTATAAACCGTAGCGAGCAAATATCATTATGATTAATGTTAAGTTTCATTACAACTACCCGACGGAATTAATACAGTACCTATATAAAACCAGATTACACCCCCAATAGAACTTGATAATTACTGTAAGTATTTAGAGCAATAAGGGCTATAAACCATTCTATGGTAATCCTATTTCCTATTGGCTAAATTAGCGTAATATTATCACTACACAACGGTCTAGCAATTTTGGTTGCCTTACTGCGCGTTACTGTCACATACAGGATTAAACAGTTGTATAAAGAGTATGTGAATTCTTATAAAGAATAGAAGCAGTGGCGGCGATAAGGCCCCCACAAGCCCCGCAACGCGGGGGGGCCCCACTCCACCTGCCTAGCTGACGTATTTATAAATTTTAGATTAATATAAAAAAACATAAAAAACAAACAATACAAATTAGTATTTATGTATATTATCACATAATTTTGCGGGGGGGCCCCCAAATGTTTACCGCCGCCACTGAATAGAAGGCATTTTTCTCAGTGTAGAAGACTTCCTTAAACAGTTTAAAAGATCAAACGCTTAACACGCGACCAATACAAAAAACAATAAAAACTGTTTAATCCAACATGGAAATATTTAATTTCACTTTTACGACTATTTTTCTGGAGGTGTTAAAAAAAAGTAGTTTGTGTCAGTACTTTACGGATCATAAAAAAGTTTAATTAATAGTAGTGTATTTTTACGTCTGTAAAGAGGGTGTACTTATTTAATGAACGAAGTCCAGTAAAGAAAGGCAGTAAAAACCCGTAAAATCCCTATTTAGCCATAATTACAGAACTTTCAACCCTCAATTAGTAGGGGCTAAATAGTATTCCCGACGTTAAGGTTTATTTTTTTTTGTATAAAATCTGGGTTGAAATAATTATTTTGCGGGGATTTATAGGCAACTAAATGAGTTTAAAATGAAACAGAGCACTATAGGTATTATATTTTATCAACAAAGAAAGTCGGTGGAAAGAATAAAGCTTTTTAAGGCTCGTATTTTATAAAAAGCTTAGTTTTCACCTCGCGAAAGTCCCGTTTATAAAGCTAATAATAATTTTGCACAACGGCAAACTGTTACCACGTACCTAGAACTAGTAGCCGCAATTTTCAGTATTTTCTTTTATAAGCAACGTACCGTTTACACTTCACAGTTTGTCGATTAGTAGTTATAAAATACAAGAAAAGGCGAGATGTCAACATCTGCTACAACCGCTTAAACATACTTGTGAAAAAGTATATTTATGTAAGTATATATGTGCGGGCAAAAATTATTTGCATCAAAGAGGGCCTTGCATCTAAGGACGTAATGCTTAGCCGTAGAGCTTAAAACCTGTTGGGTGTCAGTAACTACCTGAATTCACAATCAATCCGTCATCTTTGACAGTCGTTACAAGTAATTTGATTCGTCGCTAATTTTTTCAATTTCTTGAACAATTTACACAATGGGCTTTACGGAACAGCACAAAACATTTATGGTTGAAACGTATTTTCGAAACAGGGTTAGAGCAAATGGTGAGTGGCAATACAATCCGGGTGTGTGCATGAACGATTTTCACAAACATTTTCCTAACGTTGCTTATTGCTGGGGATTTTTATCATTGCCTGAAAAGAACCGTGGCTGGTTTAGGAAAACAGGTTATATACAACACAAAAAAGGAGCAGAAAGAACAGAAGAACTTGTTGCAAACGTTCGTGAAATAATGCAAAATACGGCAACAAATTGTATAAGACGCCTGTCCCAAGAAGTGGGAAGATCTTATGGAACAAGCAGGACTATTCTTAAGAAGCAGCTAAATTTATTTCCTTATAAAGTGCAAGTATTCCAAGAAATACACGCCGCAGATTTTGAAAGACGCAGGAATTACTCTCAGACAATATTTTGAATCAATTTGTGGAGCAATTACTTGACGACGAACTACGTTTTGGATATTTTCAAGTTGCACATTTTAATGCTGAATATTTTGCTAAAAAAATTTTTCTAATCCGATGACTTCCGAAGATAACTGGAAAATTAGTTTTTTTTTTGGTTTTTAATATTTCTACGGCAAAATACTGATTATATTAAAAACTCTTTACAGCAATTTAATCTTCCTTTCTTCACCTACTTTTTTTCCAAGGAAAGCTCGGAAAGTCGAAAATATTTTAAACAACTGATTGTATTCATTTCGAAACGCGATAAAGGATTAAAACAAACTAATCAATAACCACGGATAACACATCGACCTAACCTAACATCCAACCTACAATAATAACTAAATTACAATAAAAATATGTTTTCAAATTAATATTTTGACAACGAAAACCGTATTAAAAACAGCTGCCATCTGGTATCTGGTAGAGGAAGCAAATACGAAGTACTAACCCGATTGGTACTAGTCGGCTAGACAAAATATAGCACAAAGCAAAAAATCCCTATGAGCCAGTACGAGAGAGAGAGACATTTTTTCTCTCTCTCTCGTACTGGCTCATAGGGATTTTTTCTCTCTCTCTATTTTATGCGACAGCCTGGCCAGTAGGCCTACTGGGCAGGACTAGGCATGGAATTTGTTGGGCACGGCAAAGCGGCAGGGAGTTTTCGCACCGTTATCCGTTAGGCATCGACGTCTTAAATTTTAAATTATTCACAAAAAAATTAAGCGTTGAGAGACAAAGTAATAATTTTATTATGAGTGTGAATAATATACAGGTACGTAGACCATGGCACCTTCTGCACGAGCCGCCGCTGCATGTTAATATAAATAAAAGTCATGAAAGCGCGAGCCAAATTTACTAGCACGTTCGTAAATACTCAGTCTTGTGTTTGGGGAAAAAGGGTTATATATAGAGGAAATTCTGGCCAATTCAGTTTTCCCCAGTTATACGCTTCGATGAAATCTTTATGGAATAACAGAGGGGAGTGCATTCAAGTGAATAACCCTATGCATTCTTAAAAGATATCCGCTATGACTACTGGGGTTTTCTTAACTTTGTTATTGCGGCTCGATTATTTCTATGAATGGCACTAGTTTAACTAAAGCCACATTGTCCTGTATCTTATTGGCAACGGACAGGGAAGTTGAATCTTTACCCGTGCGTGTTCATTTGTCACGAAAATGGTATAAATGAAATCAAAATTACATGAAAAAAAAATTGTCACATTTTAACAGGGGTGTCTAGAGTTCCCATGTACGGATTCTTAGTTGTTTAAAGTTGTCAAAAGCAATTTAAACAATGTTTTTTTCAAGAAAGTATAGTTACTTAGAATAGGTATACAGGGTTAGGAAAAATTACCAGAACGGTCGATTATTTCAAAATATACAGGGGTTATCAAAAAACGTCTTATATAAAAAATGTAGGGCTGTTAAAAATCTACATATCGGTGATAAATTGAAATATACAGGGTCGCCCACAAAGTTGTGGAGAATGATAGTTATATTTTTTTTAATGGAACACCCTGTATATTTTTACATTTTTCAGATCCACAAAAATTATAATTATTTTTTATTAAATGCTTTCTTAGTCTATACTTCATAGTTTCCGAGATATTAACTCTCGAAAAGTGACATTTTTGAACTTTGACAGCTTCTAACTTTCTAACAGTACGTCTTAGAGTAAAAAAAGGCTTACATGTCCCTATCTTCAATTTTTATTATCTTCCCAAAAAAATCAACTTCAAGTTAAACCGGAACAACTATATTTCCTGCTTTCGTGTTACATCCGGTTTAACCGGAAGTTGATTTTTTTGGGAATATATTAAAAATTGAAGATAGGGATATGTAAGCCATTTTGCTCTAAGACGTACTGTTAGAAAGTTATAAGCTGTTAAAGTTCAAAAATGTCACTTTTCGAGAGTCAATATCTCGGAAACTATGAAGTATAGACTAATAATGCATTTAATAAAAAATAATTATAATTTTATGTGGAACTGAAAAATGTAAAAATATACAGGGTGTTCCATTTAAAAAAATATAACTATCATTCTCCACAACTTTGTGGGCGACCCTGTATATTTCAATTTATCACCGATATGACGTTTTTTGATAACCCCTGTATATTTTGAAATAATCGACCGTTCTGGTAATTTTTCCTAACCCTGTATAATATATACTTAGAATAGGTAAAAAGGTAAAAAAAACATGAATGATTTATCATTTCTGCTTATTTAAATACAAAATCGCGCTTTCAAATGATGTATCACAAGCTGTATGTTTCTATTAAAAAAAAAAGATCGATGTCGTCATATCTTTGACAAATGTCTATAAAAAAACAAACAAATAACGTCAAAATGTGAGCATATATATAAAACTAAATTGACGTGTTCGAGCGTTTTTCCTAAAAGTTACAGGTAAAAGCACTAATAATTTTATTCCGGACCCTGTACATACATTGATGCAAGGCTTATGATTTATTTTTAATAATTAGGAATCGTTTCTGTATTGTAGTGTAGGTACGACGATCATAAACATCGCATTCTTTGATTTGTCTATTTTAATCGTCCTTGTGTTTTACTTAAATTAACAAAAACGTTAGCTCTACCTAGATGCATTGCATATATTTTAAATAAACAAATTTTAGTGCTTTGTCTGAGACTAATTTAAAGTAGCTCTAATAAAATCCGACGTTGCTTTGCAGAAAATACTGTTTACCATGAAGCTCACATGTCAGCTTTAAGATATGTGACTGTGCATGTTCTCTTGAAGGCAATATTTTTGTTTTGAAGTAAGATTATTGCTTCCATTCGAGACTAAAATAAAACATAAATTTTAAAGAACAAAATTTTAGAAAGCTAAAAGTTTTAAGAACAAGACGTACAGTGCGAGCAAAAATTATTTGCATCAAAGAGGGCTTGGATTAAAAAACGCAGGGCATGGTTTAGATTACAATGATATGGGGACGATATATCTAACCAAATCTAAGTTCAAATTTTGTCAAATTTACATTATGACATGATATGCCAATCTAATGAGTAATAAAATAAGTAGACAAATACAAATTTATTTTTGTTGTTTACAAAATTACCAAAGTAAGAATATACATACAGAAAGAAAAAGAAAAATAATTACAAAAACCGGAGAGGTGGAACCAGGCTTCATCCGAAAAAAATGTCAGGACTAATAAATTATTTCTTTCCAATAAATGTTGGGCAAACCAAAGAGTAATTCGAGCGTCTTTCAAAATCTGCGGCTTGTATTTCTTGGAATCCTTGCACTTTATAAGGAAATAAATTTAGCTGCTTATTAAGAATAGTCCTGCATGTTCCATAAGATCTTCCCACTTCTTGGGACAGGCGTCTTTTACAATTTGTTGGCGTATTTTGCATTATTTCACGAACGTTTGCAACAAGTTCTTCTGTTCCTACAGGTGGTCTTCCTGCTCCTTTTTTGTGTTGTATAGAACCTGTTTCCCTAAACACAGCCACGGTTCTATCCAGGCAATGATAAAAATCCCCAGCAATAAAAGCAACGTTAGGAAAATGTTCGTGAAAATCGTCCATGCACAAACCCGGATTGTATTGCCACTTACCATTTATTCTAACCCCGTTTCAAAAATACGCTTCAACCATGAATGTTTTGTGCTGTTCCGTAAAGCCCATTGTGTGAATTGTTTAAGAAATTGGAAAAATTAGCGATAAATCAAATTACTTGTAACGACTGTCAAAGATGACGGAATAACTGATTGATTGTTAATTCAGGTAGTTACTGACACCCAACAGGTATTATGTTCTACGGCTAAGCATTACGTCCTTAGATGCAAGGCCCTCTTTGATGCAAATAACTTTTGCTCGCATGGTATAAAGGGTGTTCCTAAATATCATGTAAATACGAAAAGGGGTAATTCTTTGGCTTATTTAATGACTAAAAATTAATATAAACATAGGCGCACCGAAAAAAGTTTATGAGGAGAAAAGGGGGCATGACCCCTGAAAAAATATCTCTATGTAGATTCTTAAAACCATTTGGTATGCCAAATGATGTAAGTCCTACAGCGTAACCTATATTCCAAATTAGAACTAAATATCTCAAAAACTACAAGAGCTATAAAGAAAAAACTAAAAAAATCTTGAAATTTCAACACCCCGTAGATCGACAACGAAGCGTTTGCGGACCTATGTTTATATACATTTTTAGTCATTAAATAAGCCAAAGAATTACCCCTTTTATTATTTACATGATATTTAGAAACACCCTGTATACAGTGTGAGTTTTTCGCTTTGAATAAATTTTGTAAATCCAGTATAGTTTTTTTGAAAAATGCTTGGGCACGGGTATTACCATTTTAAGTTCTAATCTTTTTATAAAAAAAATATTGATTTAGTGTGTCCCAAATTAGAAATATGACGATATCAATAAAAATGTTTATTGACAACCCTAGTTTTTTATTGACTATTTTTACAGTGCATATTAAGTTAAGTACCAAAATTAAAATTTTTATTCCTTGTTATTTGTAAGATATTAAACAAACGCAAAGTTAGTTAATTGAAAAATAAAAAACTCTCTATCCATGTTTAATATTTTTTCGTCAATAAATGCTGAGACTAAAATACATTTTTTTATTATTTAATTAATAAATTATCATAAAATTTTAAAAAATAAATAAAAAGTTATATTTTTATTCAAATTAGTTTTTCTTTTTAATAATTCATAAGGAAAACACAATATCTGAAGCTCCATTTAAAAGTAAATTTCGTGTAAACTCGTTTTTAATGTAATGTTTTGTAACTAAGTGATTTAATTAGGTAGTTGGGTACTTTGTAATAAATTAATTTTTTTATGTATTTTTGCTCTAAATGTAAATGTACCGTAAAAATACTATATACAGTGTCACCAGTAATGTGTTCTTTTTTGTCGTAATATTAAGGTGTATTACTTTCAGACACAAACTACGTTTTCAAAAATACTTATTTTATGAAGTTACCTTATACAGGGTCAAAAATAAATAAACTTTGCCTCACATGCGACCAAATTTTAATAATAGCCCAATTTTGATTTTGTAAAAAAACACGCATTTAATATGGCGCTACTTTAAAGAAATTGTATCTGAAATAAAGCATTGTCAAAACTAAGAAGTTTTATGTAGGTTTCGTTGAGTCTTATTTTGCAAAAGTGGTGCAATTTACAAAATATAGGTAAAAAATCAAAATTATCTTATGCAGCTGAAATTTTGCATGTGGGCTAGAAACTGCATTTAAAAAAACTTTTTCCAATAACTTTTTTCGATACTTTCAGAAATAACGCCTCTTTTGAATTATTTTTTGGAAAAAATAAAATTTGACAGATAATGCGAATCACGTGACTACTATTTTTTTGTTTAATTATCATCTCCATCGAAGCAGAACTTGATGTCAAAGTCAAATTTCGAATAAAGTTATTAATAAAAAAAAATCCCATATGATGCGGACTTTACTGGTGACACTGTAGATTAAAATTCAAAGAAATGCAATAGTTCTCTGAGAAAAAAATATGTTTCCATTAGAAGTTTTTATCCCCCCTTGAGGAACAGATTTTTAAAAAAATAAGAAATACGTGCGTAATTAATTGTATTTACGGTGAGTTGTAGATAATAAGTTTGGACCAAAAATAATTTTTCTCATATAAAATTTTATACCCCTTTTGCATTCCCTAGGGGGCAAAATGTTGGTAAATGCCTCAACACATATCTTTTTCTCTAGCGGTTGCATTGGAAACTTACCATTTCTTCCCCCTAGGGGCAATATTTTTCAAAACATTAAAGCACGTACTAGTAAGTATAAATTATGAGCAATACAGTTTGGAATTATAGGCAGATAGGTCCCCCTTCAAAATAGGATACACCGCTTTTTTTAACACCCCAAGGGAATTTTAAAAAAACGACAAAACACGTATATTATTAATTTATTAAAGAAACTTATTTACCAATTTTTAGACCTCCGCCAGTTTTACTACTACTGAGATACAAAAATTCTTATTAAAATTTCAATCCTCGAAATTTCATGATTTTAGGATGTGGGGTTTGGGCTGGCCGTCAGTCACTTTACAACTTTATTTAATAGTAGTATAGATAAAATTAATAAGCTATATCTTGACAAGTCCTAATGAGGTTAAAACGAATAAAACTTTAAAACCCCTTAAAATTTTTAAAAGATGATGAGAGCGAAGGTAAAATATATCAGACTTCAACAGAGTACTATACATGACAAGTGACATGGCCACAATACGGCGAGATCTCAGCAACATTTAACGTTTACCTAAATTGAATTTAGGATTGTTTTGCAAATCAGCTTTTTTAAAGTAAGCGCAAATGTGCAATTTTTTTATATTTTGATTTTAAAATGCCTTCAATGTGCCATATTGTTATAATTTTGTTTTTGTTTGATGTGGGTGTCACCCCGATAAGTCTTTAGCTGAAACAAATTTCTACGATACTAATAATAATAGGCAACTAAAAAACAAAATAGAACAGTAAGTAGAAAAATCTTATTCTCTTGCATAAAACATTAGTTCCAATTTCGTACACGTCGCCTTATCCTCCTTATCTAAACCAAATAAGGCTCGGTGATTTTCTTTATTGTGCATACAGATTTAGCCATAACAAAACCGTATGCTGTATATCGAAAAACTGAAATATATTTCAGACGATTGCTGGACGAAGCACTGATCGAGTTCAGCAACCACAAGCGCATGCATATCTATAGTTATTTCTTACGTTCCGTGTGAAATGGTTATCTTGGATTAGATTAAATACAAAACAAACCTAATTGCATAGCAACGATATAACAACCTAATTAATATTTTTGGAATATTTTTTTTCGGGGGCATTTACTTCCCATTACTTAAGTTAAGTTAAAATCGACCCAGCAGGGACGGAGGAAGAGCCTCCCCTTCTCCTTTCCTCGAAAATATCTATTATACGCTCACCATGTCAAAATTGATGACGAATTTTGGGGCGTAGATTACTAATATGAAAACAATTACCGCCGGAAGCGCTTAGTTTTCCAAATATTTAAATATTTCTCCTCACACAGTAAAAAAGTCATTTGATTGGCACGGATGTTGTTAAAGCACTAAAGGCGAGTTTACAAGTACTACCACTACAGATAAGCTTTCGGATCTTCGGATCACAGCCGTATTACTACTCCTCTCCTCTCAGGTGCCGTCTCTGTTGAGGTTGGCGACCACTATGGCAAATTCTTCTCTATGTTGGGCTCAATGGATCAGGGTATTACCATCCCTATTTGTCCAGTCTCTTATGTTTCTTAGCCAGGACTTTTTCTTTCTCCCTATGCCTCGTTTACCTTCAATTTTTCCTTCCAGTATTACTTGCAGTTGTTCATACTCCTTGTGCCGCATTGGGTGTCCCAGATAGGCTGTTTTTCTTATCTTCATGATATTTGTAAGCTGAGGGCGGGTTCTCATTCTATCTAAAACTTCTGCACTTGTTGTTCTGGTGGTTAAGGCTATACGGAGCATTCTATATCCACATTTCAAATGCATCCATCCTCCGGAGTTCTTCCTGCTTCACCGTCCATGTCTCGCAGCCGTATAAGAGTAGGGAAATAGCACTTTACTGTTCTAAGTCTCACATCGAGAGATAAACCTGGATTACACAGTATGTGTCTCATTTTCAGAAAACCCGCCCTGGCTACTTCTATTCTTCTTTTAATCTTTTTAGCGTGGTTCAGCTGATGGTTTATTTCCCTGCCCAGGTATATGTAGCTACGAACATTTTGGAGGGTGACGCCGTTGATTACGATATTTGCATGTTGGTCTTCTGAGTTACGATCGAAAACCATGGTCTTAGTCTTTGCCGCATTCACCTCTAATCCCATTCTCAGACTCTCGTCCGTTAGAGTGCTCATCAAAGCTTGTAGTTGTTCTTCGGATTTCTACTACAGTGCGTAAATTCTTATACTGTGAACATAAAACTGTTTTTATGGCCAAATGTAAATGGTATTAGGTCTGAGGGTATTTCCTTGCTAATACCCGACGTCTCTTCCACCTAATCCATTGAGTTAAAATATAAAAGGCTTTACAAGGAATTAAAAAGTGTAACAAGCGCATGATGCATCCCCGCCGGCATAATATCCTTTTAGAAAGCATCCTGTGTGTTTAGTAGGATTTTTCCTGATCTTCTTAACTAATGAGATAAAAAGTAAAGAACAGCGTTGTAGGTTGTAGGGTATTAGGTTTAATGGTTTGGCTTTGACATATTTTGCTTTACAGGATGAAGAGAATATATATTTTTTATATTTCTTGTACACTGTTTAAAATTTCGCGTTCTTGTAAAATATTGAAAACATTTTATTTTCAAACGTCTATTACGGTTTGTTTATTTATTATTATTACTATTATTATTATTACTATTATTATTATTATTATTATTATTTTATCAATAACAAGCAGAAAGTTTGATAAAGCTATTGTTTTAGTCTCTTTGATTTGTTTTTTTTTCTTTAATTGTTCATCGTGATTTAAAATGTCTAAAAGTCCGTTGGCTAGTTTAAATTACTTGTTAAATTCTTACGCGAAAGTTATTTAAGCATGGGTAGATAAGTATTTTGGACGCACAAATATCAATAAATATTTAAAAACAAATGCCATCAAGCACCGTTGTGCTCAAAGTTTTAAGTTAACTGCTAAAAATTACTATCAACTAGGTTTTTAAAGGAGTTTACACCATTTGCGCAGACTGTACTTTCTTCAAGCGAGTTCCATGTGTACACTACCCGATTGATAAGGAAGTTCTTTCTTGGAAATGTAGCGGATTTTTCTTAGTTTAATTTTTTTGAGTGTCCCCGAAGCTGTTGATTCTGATTTAAATGAAACAAATTTCTCAAGTTACAAGAATAGTAGTCTGTTAGTATTTTAAAAGTTTCTATTATAGTTCTTTTTTGCTTCAGAGTAGTTAGCCCAAATATTTTAAGTCTTTTGGGATAAGGTAATCCTCTCCATTCAAATGGAATTCTGGTAAACCGCCTTTGGACCCTTTCCAAAATTTCAATATCTTTGATGTAGTAGGGGTTTCAAATATTGTATCCATATTCAATTTTTGGTCTAATATAGGAAGTGTACAATTTCTTTACAATCTGTAGAGAGTGATCTTTGAAAGTATTTTGCACCATGAAAATAAAACTATTGGCTTTCTTTACCATTTTAATAATAATATGTGCTTCCCGTTTTAAATTAAAAGAAATTAGTAACCCCAGATCTGTTTGTTCTGTAACACTAATAAGTTGAAGATTATTTAGCAAATAATATGTTTCACAAGAGTTATTTGGGCCAATATGCAATACTGTACATTTTGATACATTAAGCTTCATGCACCACTGGCTTGTCCATGACTCAATACGCCTCAGATCTCTGTCTAAGCATTGCTTTTATCCCAGTCTTGGATTTGGGGGGGGGGGGGGAAGTTAATTTTTATTTACCTTTTCCTTGCATTTTGCACCATGCGGTTGTACTTATAATTCCACCAGTGGAGACGTAGCATACCAGAAAAAGACAAAAAAGAAATTTTCTAGCTTATTATAGCAAAGCCGCATTTAAAAATATATTATTCTGCGTTGTGTTTTCATATAGGTATTTACGAGCTTAAATATAATAAGGAAATTCCATAACACCTTGTATAAACAAAAACAACAACAAGTTATTTCACAAACGGGCAAAAATTCCAGAATCCAAAATTATTCGGTAAAATTTGATCAAAAATATTTTCAACTTTTGCAAAAACTTTTCATCGCTGTATAGAGAAAAATAAATCCACCAAAGCATCAAAAAATATCCTAAAACTTTTAACGTAAATTACAAAGTGTAAAAGGCACAAATCCCCAATGTAGTAATATCGTTTCAAAGACCATCCGCTTTGGTTGGATTTTTTCTAAAGCTCTTGTGTAATTTAATAAAGGGTTAAAAATAAAGCCGTCCAGTAGAGGGATTGCCTTTTGCATAATAATATAATGTGAGTTATGGTAACAAATTAAAAAACTATATTAAGTAACTGAAATTTGAAGAAGTAGTTCATACTTAAAGTGGAGTTGAAAATGTAGGAAAGAAAGAAAGAAAGACTCAAAGTCCCAGTCCTCCAAAAAATTTAATAGAACTAAACTCTTTAGGGGTCTCTATATGTTTCGAACGTAGAAACGCTCATCTTCAGGAGACAGAAATTTTTTTTATATAGTGCTGATGGTATTAGCAGAAGAGAAAATGGTATAAAACCTTAATGGAGCTTTTATGGTATTGAAATGACGTATATAAGACAATTGAGGAGAGTTAAAACATGCTGAGCATGTGAAGAAAGTAAGTAATAAAAGTCTAAACAACCAAACTAAATGAGGAAGAAAAAAGGGGCGTATCAAACGTTCAACTACTCTGACACTATGACCTCGACTGAAGATTCCTATCTTTATACTGTCTCAATGACATATCAATGTTTTTAAAAAAATGTATAGAAATGATTTAAAAAGTCATCGACACCTTCTCTCTGGAAGGCCCCTTTTTTCTCCCTCATTTAGTTTGGTTGTTTAAACTTCCTTTACTAACTTTCTTCACATGCTAAGCACGTTTTAACTCTCCTCAATTTTCTTATATAGGTAATTTTAATATCATGAAAGATCCATTAAGGTTTTATACCATTTTCTCTTCTGCTAATACCATCAGAACTATATAAAAATTTTCTGTCTCCTGAAGATGAACGTTTCTGCGTTCGAAATATGTAGATATCCCTAAAGAATTTATTTCTATTAAATTTTGTGGAGGAAGACTTTGAGTTTTTTTTCTTTCCTAATTGAAATTTGTTGATTCGTACCTATACAGTTCAACGTTAAAAAAATCTACGAAAATCTTCAGAATTGATAAAGATGTGATATACCTACATCGGTTTTATAAACCACCTGAAATTAACTGCTAGTTACACTACAATAATAGTAGTACATGTTAGTAGTAGTAGTAGCAATAGGGAAGGCAACGCTTGGCGTCGCTTGGCTTTAGGGAAGTAGCCAGCGTTGGCTAGCGATAACCATCATTTTCAACAATAACAACCCTACTTATGGGGATTGGCAACGCGGCATTGAACGCGAAACATGCGCAGGCGAACCGCTTGTTTGCCTCGTAGCTAACACTTGTATGTTGTGTTGTCAGGGTCGTTCATATCGTTTTTCTACGAGCGTGTGAAAAGTATTTTTCTACGAGCGTGTGAAAAGTTAGACTTTTCACACCCATTTCAGCGTGAAAAGTTTTACTTTAACGCACTAGTGTGAAAAGTAAATTACTTTTCACACGCTCGTAGAAAAAATCTTGTACTTTTCACACGCTCGTAGAAAAAATCTTGTATGATATACGTAAGAAAATATCTCGTTTAAGGCACTCATATGAATTGCGAAACTTGCTTCGCTCGTTCCGCAAATTCTCATATGCGTGACTTAAACGAATTATTTTCACACTTACATCATAAATAGCTATTTTCGTTGGTAAGTTTATTAGTGTATATCAAATGTATTTTTATATTTTACCAATGAATAAAACCGTAACTTTTAAATTACCGCACGTTGAGTTCGATGTTTCAATTTGTAAATAAAATTAACGCGGTATTTTGTCAAACCATAATGCTAATAAAACATTTCGAGTTTAAAAGATGGTGATTGCAAAGGTAAAAGATCTTAGCCCAGTACTGTCTCTGTCGCCAACATCTTAACGTTAAATAAACCAGATTGCAACGAAGTGCCGTAAATGACAAGCGACTTAGCCACGATGCTGCGCGCTCTTTGAAATTTGACTTTAATGCCTGTTAAATCTTACCTGTGGTTCTGAGATGAGCTTTTGATGAACATGGTCACTGGCTTCGACAGATCTTTTGCGAATACGCTGATGCTCAAAGAGGTAGTATCCTCTTAAACTTCCAATCTGTAAAAAACAAAACATGGATATTAGAGACAAAAATAGGTCAGCTAATTGTGTACACTATACAGTTTGTTAGAGTCAACTTATTCTTAAAATAGAGCCTTTCGATAGTTGACAATTACACATGACATTAACAGCTGATACTCGTTTTTTCCTAAAAGTTCCCGTTAAGTACTGGGCCGTAGCTAGCTCACGCGTCAGTTTGCATCATATTATTTTTTTCTGATTATGGTGTTCTTTAAGTGTTTCTGTCGCTGTTTTTGTAAATTTATAATAGCAAGTGACCATTATCATGTAGATAATTTACCATCATTTAAATTTCTTAATTATATAAATATAGTGTGGAGGAAGACTTAAGTGTCTCATTTATTTCCTTTTTCATTTACACTCCATTTAAAGTACTGACTACTTCTTCAACTTAAAAGGAAAGCAATTAGATGTCCTGACATAATGTACACTTATTCCGGAATATTATCAAAAAAGCAAAGGTGACGACCTAGTAAATCCGTGGAATGGCCGAAAGCCGCAAAGGTGAAAGACCGGTAAAATTGCCAAACTTTGGACTGGAAATGGCGCGCTCAAAAGACCACTTAGTTTCCGAAAAACAATTACCTATATCTTTTTCGAAAAACTTTTCCCACGGGTTTAAAATTGAAAGCGGGCGTTTTCGATGTTTAGAAGTTTCACGCTCGCATGGAATTTTAAACGAGATCTTATTAAATTAAAATTAAATTAGAAGAAATGCGTCAAATAAATGTTGAAAACAAATCGTACGAATTTGGTAATAAATACGATGTGCGAGGGTCCATACCTAATTGCTTTCGGGTGTTTTTCACTAGCGCCTTGTATTTATGCTGTTAGAGAAGAAGTTACAAGTTTATCTGTCTTTTTTAGGGTTTTGGATGCCATTATGAGCTTGTAAATTAAATTGAAACAGCGTGGTTTTTATCAAATTATAATTATTTAAAGGTATAAATCAAAAAATAAGCAATGTAGGTACTTATATAGTAGTTACAATAAAAGGTTTTTGTATTTTTTTTTATTACTTTATTAATATAAAAGAAGGTGAAAATATTAAATATCTAGGAATTATTTTTGATAAACATTTAAAATGGGATTTACGTAGTGACTACATTGTAAAAAAACTAAGAATTCTTATACCAAAAATTTAAACACCTTAAACAATTTTTAAATATAAAAGAATTAGAAATATTTTATTATTCTTGAGTACAAACCCATTTAAATTATGGAATAATAGGATGGGGAGGCACAAATAAGAATTATCTTAATAATATTGAAACTAATCAAAAATACATTTTAAAAATTATTTACGAAAAAGACCACCAATATTCTTCTGATTTACTATTTAAAGATAGCAAAAAAATGGACATTAAACAAATATTTTCTTACAACATATTAATAAATATTTTTAAACATAAAAATAAAAAAAATTACTTATTTTAGTCACACACATGAAACTCGTCATAAAAATACTATTACATATAAAAATAGAGTAAACAAAACAATAGCACACAAACATTTTTTAAACATCAATCTCTATATTTTTGATATGCTACCACAGTCAATTAAAATAATTAAATCATTAAATAATTATAGAAATAAAATTAAAAATTGGATATTATCCAATCCACGAGATATATTCAAGAATATCATTAATAAATAATAAATATACCAAGCTATAATGAATAAAATAAATAAATATATATATATATATACATATATTATATACATGACGTATTGTATCTTTGTCATTCTTTGTATACTGTAGTGATATAAAATATACCAATAAAATATTGTCATATTCGTTTTATATTATAATCTAGTTGTGCCTGAATTATAAAATATATTCTTGACAATAAATATTATATTATTGAACTCAAAACAAGTATTTTACTTCTGAGTTCGGAATTGATAATTTATACAAAAAAAGTATATATTAGTATTAAATGTCAAAAAAATATTTGAATAAACTTGTATTATTATTATTATTATTAGGTGAGAATTAAGGATAGGAATTGGTCATAGACAATGGACGTAAGGTCACCTAGTAGTAGTAATTGAGGGGAGGTTCCCAAAACTGACAAGTAGACCAACAGCGATCCTTTTTGCCTACCCAAGAGTCTTCCCCCAGTCACTCTAACCACCTTGGCCCCCGCCAAAACATCCCGACCTCTTTATAAAGTCAAGTATGTCGCTCCAGGCCAGGGCCGTGATTTCTTCCTTTTGGAGAGCCGCCGATCCAAGCACCTGATGCCTGAGTCTTCCCAGGGCCTCACAGGTGCCCAGAAAATGCAGCGGGGTCTCTTCCTCCTCCAGGCATCCGGCACAGATTGGGTCCTCTTCGACACCAATCAGTGTTAGGTGCTTCCTCAGCTTGCAATGTCCTGTCAGTATCCCAATTAAGAGTCTTCTGTTAAGGTCACCTAAGCGTGTGTTCCCTATTTCCACAGTTTCTTACTTACTTCGAAAAGGAATTTCGAAAATAATTAACGATCTTGAAATCCATGAATCCATACATCGAAATGACTGTGACTTTTTCATGATTCTTGGTAAGTTGTGCTTTTTAATTAAGGTTTTTACTAGCTGATAATATATTTTACCAAAAATATAGGGGTTAAATGTTCCACTTTTATGGGAAATAAAATAGGCAGTATTGCTGTAAGTAATGATTATATTTACAGAAACGAAAAACAAAAAAGAAGAACTTAATCAAATACAAATAAATAAATAAACGAATACCTAAATAAAACTAAAAAGAAACTGCTTGCACTGCTTGCAGGATCCAATAATCAATAACAAAATATTGTCAAAGACTGCAACCAAACCGGAACTTAATTTAAGTTTACTAATATACTTAGACCTTAGTATGCAGAGTTTGCATGCGTTTATCGTTATGCTGTTCGAAAGATTAGTTATACAGTCACAAGATGTGATCGCAATCTATACATATGCATCAGACTATGCGACTTGCTTTGCTATGGCCTGCATGTAGTTACAGTTTAATTAAAGATCTTTAATTAAAATTAATTGCATAAATACGTGCAATTAAGGATTCGCTTTAGTAAAAAGTCATATTTAATAGGAGATAATGATTGTGTCCGTGAAAGTAATTAAAAGTAACAAAGTAGTGGCAAATCGGACACGTATATAACTGTCTTTTGTATTGGAATACACAGGGATCCAAGCATAATCGGGCGGGTAGATCACGACGGCCGTTTCGTGCTTATTAGGACTCTATATACGGGCAACTCCACAGAAAACGACACAATGCATTAAAAGCCACCTTGCAGAAGTCCAGCGACTATAAATACACCGTAAAGTGATCCCAGTAGAATCAACGCCAATACAAAAGGCAGTTTCACTGGTAATAAAATCGAAAGATAGACAAGTAAATAAAATCAAGAAGTGCAACCACAGGTCTATAAAAAAAGTAGAATGCTTAATATTATACAGGGTGTCCGGAAAAATGTGGAAAATCTCCCGGATATGAAAAAAACACGTAAAAAGAATACTACAAGTTCATATAAACTTCTTTCGTATCGGCCTCCTCTTTGGAGATATAGGCTCCCAAAGAGCTCCCATGGAATTAAGTCTTTGACACATAATTATTAAACCATATATTTACGTATATTTCAATTTTTTTTCATATGATCTATACCAGGTAAGACCCTTCAAATTACTATCCCAGAAAGTGTTGCGAATTACTCACAGCTGCAGGGACGGACTAGCTGTGACACTAATGTACCCATTTTAAAAACATTGGACAATATTTTTTACATACCTTCAACTATTGACTAAAAATTAAGTACTCTTCATTCATGTCGCTAATCCTAACCGTTTTCGGAAAAACGTAATTTTATTGCGATCATGTATTAATTATTAAGCAGTTAAAAGTGAACATTTATAATTTATAGGAACAAAGATCTTTTATTCAAATACGCTAAATATACATGATGTAAATATGTTAAAAATGTTGTAGTAATGTAAAAGTATGTAAAAAACGTTGTCCAAAGTTTTTATCATACAGGATGTAAAAAAAATGGGCACATTAGTGTCACAGCTAGTCCGTGCCTGCAGCTGTGAGTAATTCGCAACGCTTTCTGGGATAGTAATTTGAAGGGTCTTACCTGGTATAGATCATATGAAAAAAAAATTGAAATATACCTGTTGGTTTAATAATTATGTGTCAAATACACATATTATACACAATAAATATTTGTCAGGCAACTTATGTATGGCTGGTATTAGGACTGAGGGTTGTCATTTAAATTTTATTGCACTCGAGAAATCAACGAATTGTTGTGGAATGGAGTCATGTGCACCTATTAAAGGAGCTGAAACTGGAACCGGCAGATGGATTTATTTATTTACGAATTAATTACGAAATCTATTATACTCTTTTAAAATTAGTAGCCCCTATTATCATCGAACAAGGCACACAGTAAATGCAATGTATTGCATCACGTGAGCGACTTGCAGCAACTTTAAATTCCTTGATTTAGGTAGAAGTTACAAGATTTTGGTGATAATAAAAGCTTAATAACATTAAGAAAATATCTTGGTGCTTATGCTTTGAAATTACAAAAGTAGCAAAATGACGGGATGCATAAGATGCGCATGTAAACGACATTGTGTCTGCATCTTAAAAAAACACAACATGCGGTTACTACTCTTCTATAAAAGGTAAATCGATCAATAGACCAATCAATCTTGTCACTTGCCCAGATAAAACAAACCAACCATAATAATAATAATAATTTTAACAGGTGTTGGAAACAATCAATTATACAGAAATTTTGTTATTGGCCTATAAGCCCCAGGAGTAACTAAGTTTCCAATTTTGCGTATTGGTCGTCTCTAAATAATTATTCTAAAACCCCCTCGGGTTATAAACAAAGTAGATATTATTAACGCCCCAAAACGTGACGTATCAACACAGAACAATATTAATAGCTAAAACCGACAACGAAACTACGTACAAGGGTTTTGCGTTCACAATTGGGTAAACTTCCAAACTCGCACAGAGCACTGAAATCGATTTGGTGGCTTTGTAACCTTGTCGTTTAGGGCCTGAAATGTCCCTTTTCACACGCGTGCAAAATATTGATAATTATTTACTTATAAATATTCTGCTGCTTGAGGAACATAGTGTCATGATAGGTATTTCTTAACTTTTAAATTAAAGTAAATCGTATGACGTCGGAGGGTAACAATTGGGTTTGCGATGCGATGATACACCCTTAAAGTAATTTGTTATAATAATTCTTTAAGAAACATCACGGCCTGTAAGTTACACCTAATGTCTATCAAATAAAAGTCTAATCTGAAATGCAAATGCATGACGTAAAACTTAGTTAAGTGCTTTCAAACTAGTGCAAGTATTGTAGGATTTCCCATTTTTAATAAAAGTCATGTTTTAAAAGACTGTGCTTCCCCATCTACCAACACGTCACTCGTAGACACTGTCTACCTTGTACCGTACGAGCAAAAATTATTTGCATCAAAGAGGGCTTGGTTTAGATTACAATGATATGGGGACGATATATCTAACCAAATCTAGGTTAAAATTTTGTCAAATTCATATTATGACATGATATGGCAAACTAATGAGTAATAAAATAAGTAGACAAATACAAATTTATTTTTGTTGTTTACAAAATTAACAAAGTAAGAATATACAGAAAGAAAAAGAAAAATAATTACATAAATTGCTGGAATTGGCCACCAAGCATAAATTCACACGTCTCTTCATATTTTCGAAAGTGTTAACCAGCATCTCTGGAGAAATGTTACCACATTCTTGGATAATCCTTTCTTGCAATTATTGTTCTAAAATTGCAACTGGTGTTTTAAAAATAGTGTTCTTTAAATGAGGAAAAACGAAGTAATCCATAACCGTTTAACAAGGTGATCTAGGTGGGAGTTCAATGTCTGATCGAAAACTGATCAATTTGTCGTCGAAAAAATTGCGTACGTACTTAATAGTTTCAGCGGCTGTATGGGCGGTTGCACCGTCCTGTTGAAAATATCCAAAACGTTAATTTATTATATTGGCCACCGCCATGCTCCAAGCATAAATTCACACGTCTCTTCATATAAGATTTTCCCACTTCTTGGGACAGGCGTCTTATACAATTTGTTGGCGTATTTTGCATTATTTCACGAACATTTGCAACAAGTTCTTCTGTTCTTACAGATGGTCTTCCTGCTCCTTTTTTGTGTTGTATAGAATCTGTTTCCCTAAACACAGCCACGGTTATTTTCAGGCAATGATAAAAATCCCAGCAATAAAAGCAACGTTAAGAAAATGTTCGTGAAAATCGTCCATGCACAAACCCGGATTGTATTGCCACTCACAATCTACTCTAACCCCGTTTCGAAAATACGCTTTAACCATGAATGTTTTATGCTGTTCCGTAAAGCCCATTGTGTGAATTGTTCAAGAAAATGGAAAAATTAGCGATGAATCCAATTACTTGTAAAGACTGTCAAAGATGACGTAATAACTGATTGATTGTTAATTTAGGTAGTTACTGACACCCAACAGGTATTAAGCTCTACGGCTAAGCATTACGTCCATAGATGCAAGGCCCTCTTTGATGCAAATAATTTTTGCTCGCACGTTACCAACACGTCACTCGCAGACATTAGACACTTAAGGCAGTGCCTGAGAAAGCAACGTAAACGTATCTTATGACATCTACTCATGCGCAGTTTAAAT
Organism: Polydrusus pterygomalis; assembly: GCA_963969555.1. Taxonomy (NCBI): domain Eukaryota; kingdom Metazoa; phylum Arthropoda; class Insecta; order Coleoptera; family Curculionidae; genus Polydrusus; species Polydrusus pterygomalis. Next base: position 21,202,032 of record OZ018378.1, on the reverse strand, counting down.
TTTCGTTGCGTTACGTGATACGTCAGACGTAAAGATACGGCTTTTCACGTGCACCCAAAAACGCGGTATTATCGACCCGATACAAGCCGACGACACCCGACCACCTTTTAGAAAACCACGAAAGGAAGAACTTTTCTGGATAACATACTTACATACATAGATACATACTATTAAATCCAACAGAAGCTCGATTTTCTCAAAAAATAATAAATAATTCATCCAACGCGACACAACCAAAAACCAGAACATGAAAAATAGGTTAGGTTAGAAAAAGTAAACAAACAAGATAGGTACCTCTCAAATTATCAGTCTTGCCTTAAGCCTTAACTGTATTTTAGGACGCCAGAACTACGTAAATATATCGGGTTTACGTCGCGTGGATACGTTTACGTGTTGGTGTTGCCTTAAGTGTCTACTGTCTACCTTGTATTACGTAAGCAGTTAGCACTACTTACATTAAAACAATAACACATACTGATTTAATTCAGAACTAATTTTTCATGCCATTTGTACCTAGGTGATAAAACAGTTTTAACTGTTCAATCTAACTTATCGGTAAGGTATTTATATATTCCAGTATATTTAGGCCCCCAGAGATAAATAGTAGAGATAACGACGGCAATATTGTTATTTGTATTCGAAAACGTGATGTATCAAAGTAACAATATTAATAGTTAAACCGGCATCGGCAACCGAATTAGAACGGTTTCGCGTATACAATTGGAGTAAACTTTGAAACTAGTTTTACCAAATCGATTGGCTGATGGCTTTTGCCTATATTACTTTTGAAGAAATATCAATACGAAGCCTTTAATAATGTACTACACTACAATATATATTGATATGTGGATAACTGAATATTTTCTATTACAACCTATCGTTGTTATACAGGATGATTCACGATGAGTGACCTACATAAAAATGTTTCGGACACCAGAAGGTTTATCTTACTACAGCATTGACACTAGACGTGATCCATCGCTCTCATGTCGTCGACATGGTGCAACTTGAAGGATGTTGCCGCAGAGCCCTTTAATCCATCTGGATCAGTATCAGAAGTTCAGTCTACGGGACATCGTCCGTAGTATTGGATTCTCTGATTCAGGGCGTCCTCCAGGCCCCAATTCATCCGGATCGATACCAGATATGCATTCCTTTCGTGGGTTCCTACTAAATCCTTCACATGATTCAGTTGTGTAGCTCAAGATACCAGAGGTGCCCGAGTGCCCCACAACTGTATTGTAACGAGGTTGTCTTTTAACCGCAGTGTTTTTGCTTGTGAGAATGCCAGTGTGTGCTTCATAATATGTAACGCTACGTAGTACGAGGGCCTGGTCCAGCGAATTAAATAAGTCCGCCAAACCTGCACGGGATCGAGCCAGGTATCTGGCAGCAAATGCGTCACTGACAGAAATTTTGTCCTTAGAAAATACATGCTTTTGGAGCGGGGCATAAAGATTCAGTTTCTTTTATTATAAATCAATAAATTTTTATTAATCAAAGACCTCTTCTTATAAATCAGATTGTTTAGATTTTAAAGCAATCAATTGTTCCAGGGTTCACAGTTTGTCTGTCTTACAATTAAATTACTGTTAAATCACATTATTAGATTCATGAAATCAGTAAAATACATGATTCACAAGTATAATTGTAGATAAGCAACGTTAGTTAAGAGAATACTATAGGTAGAATAGGTTTTTTTTTGGAAAATAAAATAAGTACCTATGTGGTATTTAGCAACATGTCTTTATATTTAGTACGCATAGTTATTTTAGTTCCACGGTGACAAAATCTAAAACGATAGCGGCAACGTCGCTTTCCTTTTTCACGTGTCGGCCATTCCTAGGTAGCAACGGAAACCGCTGTAGTAAGCGTAGTATTTGTTTTTTTGTGACGATGTGGTTTGTGAGGTTTTTTTATTTCTTTGTAAAGGATTCTATTGACATACCTAAGAAAATGGTGCGTCAGTATTAAGTTTGTGAAAAATTAGATAATTTTAATACGGAATTATCTTTTTACAACTAAGGTTATAATCTCTTTGTTTGCCCATTCAGTGGCGTAGTAATCAGTAAAAAAGAATAAATAAAAATAATTGAAAATTATTAACACTAAAAATAAAAAATTAAAATTTCTTGTTGTCCCTCCCTTAAAACTTTTATAATTTCATTCACGAATAATAACACTATATATGTATTAACCGCCTAGGATTTATTTCAAAAGCTTTTTTTAATGTTCACTTAGTTGAAACTAGACCAACTTAATATCATTGTAAAAAAGTTAAATATATTTTTAGGAAAAACAAAATTAAATTTATAGATTAGGGCACACATACAAAAAAAAATCTTTAAATTTGCTACAAGACCAAATATATCACTATATACTCGAAAAAGGTAATAAAAACAATAAACCGACAATTTTATCTCAAGAGTGTTTATTTGGCAACATGCTCGAGAGCTGTTTATTGTCTACTAACACGCAAACAATTGAAAGCTGTTGTCCAAGAAAAATACTTTTGGCTCTACGAAAACCGGAAAACATAGTTAATTTGACCGTAAAGCACCAATTTACTTTTGTCGTTTTAGTGAAAAATTATTTTAAGGCGATTAAAGCTCACGGCGTACACTGGAAGAAAGTGTGTTTTAAAAGTAAAAGAAGTATTAGGCATAAAATTGTTGTTTATTTATTAATTTGTGCACGTTTTAAAAAACTCTAGACGATTTTTTCCAAATAATATCCTCTCGCTAACATCTAGCAATTTCTTGTTCTCGTAATATGACGTCATAAGAAAAAATTATACAAAATTAGGGTATAAACGCGTTTGGTTATATTGGTGGACAGGCTTGCCAGATTTAACAATTTTTTGCCATTTTGATGATTTTACCCAATGAACGCCAACTATTGGCAATACTGATTGTGGACTATTGGCAATACTGATTGTGGATCCACCCTACATAAAAATAATTATTATTAATAATAAAGCTAGGTACGGGTTTTAGTTAGTGACGGCTCGTGATGAAAACACTGAGAGCTTAACAATTATACAAAATTGCGAGTGTTTTAAAAGGATGATATACAAAATAAATACAATAATATACCGTGCGAGCAAAAATTATTTGCATCAAAAAGGGCCTTGCATCTAAGGACGTAATGCTTAGCCGTAGAGCTTAATACCTGTTGGATGTCAGTAACTACCTGAATTAACAATCAATCAGTTATTCCGTCATCTTTGACAGTCGTTACAAGTAATTTGATTCATCGCTAATTTTTCCAATTTCTTGAACAATTCACACAATGGGCTTTACGGAACAGCACAAAACATTCATGGTTGAAGCATATTTTCGAAACGGGGTTAGAGTAAATGGTGAGTGGCAATACAATCCGGGTTTGTGCAAGGACGATTTTCACGAATATTTTCCTAACGTTGCTTTTATTGCCGGGGATTTTGATCATTGCCTGAAAAGAACCGTGGCTGTGTTTAGGGAAACAGGTTCTATACAACACAAAAAAGGAGCAGGAAGAACTTGTTGCAAACGTTTGTGAAATAATGCAAAATACACCAACAAATTGTATAAGACGTCTGTCCCAAGAAGTGGGAAGATCTTATAAAACATGCAGGACTATTCTTAAGAAGCAGCTAAATTTATTTCCTTATAAAGTGCAAGTATTCCAAGAAATACAAGCCGATGATTTTGAAAGATGCAGGAATTACTCTCAATGGTTTACCCAAAGTTTATTGGAAAGAAATGATTTATTAGACCTGACATTTTTTTCGGATGAAGCCTGGTTTCCTCTCCGGTTATGTGAATTCTCAGAAAACACGCATATGGGGTAGTGAAAATCCCCATTTTTTTGTAGAGTCCACACTGCACCCTCAAAAAATTGGTGTCTGGTTAGCTGTTTCCCAAAAAAGAATTGTTGGTCCTATTTTTTTCCATGACACAGTTATAGCACAGCGGTATCGAGAAAATATTTTGATCCATTTGTGGTGCAATTACTTGACGACGAACTACGTTTTGGATATTTTCAACAAGACGGGGTGCAACCGCCCATACAGCCGCCGAAACTATTAACTACTTACGCAATTTTTTCGACGACAGATTGATCAGTTTTCGATCCGACATTGAATTCACACCTAGATCACCTTGTTTAACCATTATGGATTACTTCATTTTTCCTCATTTAAAACACTATTTTTAAAACACCAGTTGCAAATTTAGAACAATTACAAGAAGGGATTATCCAAGAATGTGGTAACATTTCTCCAGAGATGCTGGTCAACACTTTCGAAAATATGAAGATACGTGTGAATTTATACTTGGAGCATGGCGGTGGCCAATTTCAGCAATTTATGTAATTATTTTTCTTTTTCTTTCTGTATATTCTTACTTTGTTAATTTTGTAAACAACAAAAATAAATTTGTATTTGCCTACTTATTTTATTACTCATTAGTTTGGCATATCATGTCATAATATGAATTTGACAAAATTTTAACCTAGATCCTCCTAGATTTGGTTAGATATATCGTCCACATATCATTGTGATCTAAACCAAGCCCTACGTTTTTTAATCCAAGCCCTCTTTGATGCAAATAATTTTTGTTCACACGGTACTAGCTACACAAAAGTTATAAAAGGCACCAAAACCACTAATCATTTTTAAAACGTAATTGCTGACACAAATAGCAAAACCTTTTATCTCCTGGTGATGTCGAGACTGAATTTTTACTCTAATAAAATTGTGGAGGAAGACTTTGTGTTTTTCTTTTGTTTTTATACTTTCAATTCCACTTTAAGCATGGACTATTTCTTCAAATTAACTATGAAGTTTTAAGTAATATTCTACACATTTCTATACATTTAAAAAAATTAATAAATATTTTTACCTCGTTCTCACACTCTCACAGGCTAAATGAACAAGATGGTAATGGCAAGATTGAATTGGCAACTCACAGTTTGTTTAAGTGGCATTTGGCTAATTAACCATGCACCCAGTCGCAAAATTGTAAGAATATTATTCTTTTTCTGGTGCGTATCCACTAATGTATGTTCGAGATAACATTTTCCATCGCTTCTCTATTTCTCACGGTGTGTATCAGCAGCTAAGATATCTTCTTCGTTCCGATTCTTTGTGTACCCTCAATCTTGCCCTCAATCATCAGCTGCAAGAATTGGTATCTTTCACTTCGCATGATATGTCCCAGGTATGCCGTTTTCCTTTTCTTAATTGCTTCAAACAGTTCACGTTCTTTGTTGACACGTCTAACAACTTCCTCATTTGTCAATTTCGCCGTCCAACTTATTTTAAGGGTTCTGGGATGTAGCCACATCTCGAAAGCTTCTAGTTTGTTAATGGTATTCGCTTTCAGTGTCCAACCTTCCATACCATAAAGAAGCACCGACCAAACTTAGCACTTTATAAACCTCAGTCTCAAGTCAAGCTCAAATTCGGCAGCAGGTAAGTAATTACTCTTCGAAACCTTAAGAATGCCTGCCGAGCTTGTTCGATGCGACATTTTACTTCGTTGTCCGATGTGCAGTCTTCGAAGAGTCAGGTGCCGAGGTACCTGAACTTCTCCACTCTTTCTATGGGCATTGCGTTAAAAGTCATGCTGGAGTTTTGAAATGTATTAAAATTTCGTCTTTTTGGTGTTGATATTTAAGCCCATCGATTTACTCTTTTCACCTACCATAGGAATATGGAAATGCCATTTTGAATTGATAATTTTATAACGAAACAACACGAACAAACCCAATGGATTACGAATTATTATTTTTTTTTAATGTATGGTAATCATTAAAAATTAAAGCAGATATCTTTGATAAGGTGGTGAAATTCACGAGTTTCCATTTATGCAACGTATTTTCCTGTTATTGAGAACGATGTGTAAGGTATGACACTTGTTGTCCCCAGTCCCAGTCTGAAAGCTATATATATTTTATCATAATACGGAAATCTTAGATCGACATTTCTCGACGTTAATCATTTATTTGAAAGACGTCTGTCGATCGTGAGCTTTACCTACCCAAATTAAGGCAAATTAATAAGTCAACATGGCGGCTGACCCTAGCCATAGATTATTCATACAGTCTGTGGAAATAGTTTGGCCCGCTTGTCTGTCGGTCACTTTATAAAATTCGGCAGTGCTGAAAACGAACCAAACGAGTAGGTATACAGATTATCCGCGGATAGGGTTTACAATAGCCCAAATGGATGAAAAATTTAATTTTTCGGGAAAAAGTCATTCTTGGTAAAAAGTTTTGCTTGTAAAAAAATGCAATTCACGAAGAGAAAATTTAAATTTTTTATCAGGGTTCGCAAAAACTTCAAAAACATGATTTTTCTCCAAAAGTTTTTACTTTTCATTTTTGACCAAAATGCCAATTAAAAAACTTATTTAGAATAACGTTTGTAGGTATCTAGTAAATATTCGATTTTTTTTATAGCAGGATTAGCGGTCGAAATACATACATTATCAATGACACAGGGGTATCAAAAAGTTTCAAAACTGATTTTTGGTGTTACCAGAAATATGTATTTTTAATATCACAAATGAAATGACCCCGGAAATAACACAAAAAAATCTTAAAATAACAACAAATAATAATTTCATAATTTGCTATTCAAACCCTCCCCCTCCATATTCAACACGTTTTTCCAGCTGTAAACGAATGTGGTCAAAACTTCGTCGAATTTCTTCAATGGAAATTGTTTGAACAGCTTCAACAATTCGCTGTTTTAGAAGCTGTACGTCGTTCTCAATTGGACGGGAGTACACTAATTGTTTGAGGCGCCCCCAAAGATAGGCATCTGAAATAGTTAAATCGGGACTTCTTGGAGACCACAGAACCGGACCATTCCGACCAATCCATCTGTGGCCAAATGTATTGTTAAGCCATTCCCTCACTTCAATTGCGAAATGCGCAGGACATCCATCTTGTTAAAAGTACATTTCGTTCCTAAATTGGAGAGGCAATTCTTTCAGGTTGTCAGAAAGGAATGTTTCCAACATTTCAAGGTAACTCCTACGGTTACACGTGTTTTCGAAAAAGTATGAGCCAATAATGCAATCGCACACCAGACATTCACTTTTTTGTAATATTGTTTTCTTGCAGGAATTCTAAAACGGGGGATTATTTTCGCTCCAGTATCTAATATGCGCAGAAGACACTTTCCCGTTTGTAGAAAGTGTCGATTCATCGGAGAACATGATAAATTTATGAAAATTCCTGTTTTCACTTACAATTTTGTTTCCGACCCAAAGACAAAAATCCAAACGTTTGGCTTCGTCTCGTTTGATTAAAAGTTGCCTTAAACGGGAATATTTTGTTTGCCTCTAAAATATACTAAATATAAGTTTTTTTTTTACTACATCAAGTTCTTGAGCTCGGTTTCTTATTAAAAGGGTAGGATTGTCAGCAACAGACTGCATTACAATTAGGGAAGCTGCGTCATTCTGATCATAGTTTTTTTTTTAAATTGGAAACTGAAACAGTTCGCTGAAATGTTCTTAATAATTTATGAAGTTGATTAAATTTCTCTATCACAAAGTTGTAAGAACTTTCGTCTGCACCGTAGCATTGAACTAAATAAACCCTTTGTTCTAAGGTCAACATTTTCAAAACAAATCAAATAATAATAATAATAATAATAAAAAGTTTATTCAATAAATATAGGTACATATAATAAAATATTTGCAAATTTTAAATTATAACTTTTAATAAACTAAAATGAAATATAATGAAACTCACGAAGTCTTACTTGTAGTGAGTAATAATTATGGTATTATAATTTCATATCCATGAATATAATGAATTTTATACATATTATGTATCACAACAATATAATATAATATAATATATCACAACAATATACGCAATCATATATAATATATTTTATATTTTAAAATATTTATCCATAATATTATTGAAAAAATATCTTTGATTTTTTATTATCCATAGTTTAATTTCTTGTTTGTATTTAATCATAGATTTAATTGCTTTAATCGATTTTGGGAGAATATCAAAAATATAAGGAATTATGTTTAAAAAATGTTTTTGACCTATAACTTTGTTGATTTTATTTTTTAACGTTATATTATTTATATTTCTAGTGTTATATTTATGAATATTAAAATTTAATTTATTTTTATTTTTAAAAATATAGATTAATATGTTATAAAAAAATAATTGTCGGGTATCCATTTTTTTGCTTTCTTTATAAAGCATATCAGAAGAGTATAAATATTCTTTATTATAAATAATTTTTAAAATCCATTTTTGAATAATTTCAATATTACGGAGATTATTTTTATTTATTCCACCCCAACCTAATATTCCATAATTTATTTGCGTTTGTACCAATGAATAATATATGGTTTCTAAATGTTTAATATCTAAAAATTGTTTAAGATGTTTAAATTTTCGTATAAGTATTCTCAATTTTTTAGTAATATATTCACTATGTAAATTCCATTTTAAATGTTTGTCAATAATTATTCCTAAATATTTAATATTTTCAGCTTGTTCAATTTTTATATTATCATTAATATTTATAGTATTTATATTATTTGGTAAATTACTTTTATAAGAAGTAAATGGGAGGTATTTTGTTTTATTATAATTTATTGTTAATAAATTATTATTAAACCAGTTGTTAATTTTAATAAAATCATCAATAAATATATTTTTTACAATATTCCAATTCAATCCTTCATAAAAAATTACAGTATCATCAGCAAAACTGTGTAATTTACCTTGACAATTTAGTTTAAATATATCATTTATGTATATATTAAAAAACAATGGTCCTAAGACTGTGCCTTGTGGGACTCCATAGTTAAATATTTTTGGTATACTTATACTTTTACCAATTTTTACATGTTGTGGTCTATTATTTAAATAACTTTCAAATAAATTTAATACATTTCCTCGAAAACCAAATATACATATACTTTGCCTTTTATTATCAATTGAGTTATATATTTGAGTTGTTAATTCACAAATTGCATCTTGAGTAGATTTATTTTTTTGGAAACCAAATTGTTTTTCTGATATGATTTTATTTTTATATAAAAATTTGTCTATTCGATTTTTTAAAACTTTTTTAAAAACTTTTGCTAATGATGAAATAAGTGTGATAGGTCTATAATTTTCTAATTCAGTTTTGTTGCCATTTTTATAAATTGGTTTTATTAAACCTATTTTAAAAGCATTCGGATATATTCCTGTTTTAAAGATAGTATTTATTAAATAAGCTAATGGTTTGGTGATATGTGAACTAATTGATTTTAATATTTCGGATGTTTGACAACTTCAAATTTGCCCCTACGTAAAGCAAAGTAATCAAAAGGTAAAAAAATCATTGTTTTTACAAAAGATGGTAGGAATGCATTTAAAATTTTAAATTAAGATACACACCACGTATTATGAAAATATTGTTTAATAAAATTTTATATTAATATTTTTATTGAGCAGCAAAATTTCCAATTACCTCTAAAAATTAAACAAATCGAAGATTTATTTTATATCTCGGATTTAAATTACCAGCGTTATTCTAAATAAGTTTTCTAATTGGCATTTTTTTTGGTCAAAAATGAAAAATAAAGGTAGTTTACTCTTGTAGAAAAATCATGTTTTTGAAGTTTTTGCGAACCCTGTATAAAAAATCAAAACTTTCTCTTCGTGAATTGCATTTTTTTTACAAGCAAAACTTTTTATCAAGAATGACTTTTTCCCGAAAAATGAAATTTTTTATCCATTTGTGCCATTGTAAACCCTATCCGCGGACAGTCTGTATATTCAGTGATATGCAGCAGCTACGTGGTCTTTTTGACATACGACCAATGTTGTCCAATAAACAATACTTATTTTGTATAAAATGCTCAATATAATCATCGTAAACGTTGGATTGATTAAATTCCAAATTATCGTATTTGGTCCTTTTTCGAATCAATATTGACCCAAAGTAATTTGGGCTTAGTAAACTCTACTCATACATAACTCTATCAAAAGTTACTACAAATTGTATTAATAAGCATACATGATACATAGTTTTCTTTATGAATATTCAAACCGATGTGGTGTGCTTAATTTAATTTTACTCCCTTTGGGTTTTACCCTTTTAAGGCTTCCTTTATGGTAAATAAACCGCAGTCATATTTTTTTCCTTTGAAACAGCTGGTCGTCACTTTAGTTTATTAGCTGACTTCTATGTTATAAAATTAGAGCCCATCTTTATTAAACCAAAAATAATATCTAATATTTTGTAATAGAAATTTAAGCATAGTTTTTACTTAACAAGCGCAAAATGTAGACCATGTGCGGCGAGTGTTATATAATTATTATTTATGTCATACCAGTACATTATTGTGTTTTTATACCTTAAATACCATCTACATAATGGATTACTTTATGCCCGTGCGGGCATAAAGTACACATTATGGCCCGCGCGGGCATTAAGTGTTGCATTAAGTGTGCATTTTGTTCCATTTTTGATTTTTGACTTTGACACATTAAACATTTTAATAATGTTAAGGTAATGTCGCAGGTAAAAATAAAAAATTGGTAAATCAAATTAAATTAAAAAAAAAATTATTATTCAAAACGAACTGGTGTGACATAAAATTTTGTATGCACCACGGGTACTAATAGATATATACCCTCGGGCGACTTACGAACCCTCGAGCCAGAGGCCCACGGCTTTGTAAGACTGTCGCCCTCAGGGCATAATCATCTACTTAGTACCCTTGATACATAAATAACTATTATTTGTGTAAAATGTTATATAATTATTATATAATTATTCGAGTTCATTATAAGCGAATATATACGCGAATCAAATACTTCAATCCACTTAAATCCATCCAACATACAAAATACTTAACTGAAAAGCGATACTTTAACATTTGCCTTGCCAGGGAAAATCCCATGTAAAGAAATAATGAGAACTTAATTTATTTCAAAATCAGGAGACAATTAGCGTTTCGTTCTTTGAAGTTGGCCATAATTAAAAATTGCAAACGTCTACTTTCTAATGAGATACAAATAATTGCACAATATAAAGGATTTATTAACAAAAATCTTTTATTGTTGTTGTTGTGAGTTGATGCCATTTAATTTAAAAACTAAAGATAAAATATTTTCTATTATATTTTGATAATTTAAGCGATATGTTTCCTAATTACTAAAGGGCGGAATTAATGCTATCCAAAAGTATTTAAGTACCTATGGTCAGAGCTGTCGGTAATTGAACTAAAATAATTGAAAAATCGCGTTCAATTATTTTTTAGTAATTGACTTAGTGTAATTGAATTACTTTTTGAAAATAGTAATTTTAATTGATTTTCCAATTACTGTGATAAAGTAATTGTAATTGGTAATTGGTTTTAAGAAATCTAAGGTAATTGAATTACTTAAAAGTAATTCAATTATTTTAAAAAGTAATTGAATTACTCCCAAATAATTCAATTACATAAAAAGTAATTTAATTACTCCCAAATAATTCAATTAGAATAAAGGCAATTGAATTACTCCCAACAATTCAATTACATAGAAAGTAATTTAATTACTCCCGAATAATGCAATTAGATTAAAAGGAATTGAATTACTCCAAAATAATAAAATTCCTTTAAAAAAATTTATAACTCCTTTACTCTAGAAAGAAAAAAATATTTTTTATTTTCCCTAATATTACGTTTGTTTTATTTCAACAAATAAAATCATATTAAATAAAAAAGCCAATAAAATTGTTATTATTGGTCAATTTGTTAAAGGTTAGTAGGTACTTATCAAAATTAGGAGACCAAGTTTAAGTATAAATTTCGAAATTTTTAAAATTTCTTTCTATAATAAAGTGTGATAATAGGACCTACTACTATTAAAAAAAATAATACCTTACCTATACAACTCTTTTTTTGTAAAATATAAAAAAAGTCATTTCATTGCTCATATACTAATTGAATTTTAAAAATGTAATTCAATTACCAAACTGTTATTCAATTACCAGAATGTAATTCAATTATTAAAAAGTAATTGAATTACCAAAATGTAATTCAATTACTTACCAAAATGTCATTAAATTACTCAGAGTAATTTATTTGCCAAAAAAGTGCCTATAATTTATATATTCAGAGTAATTCAATTACTTTTAGAATAGTTCCATTACTATAAACTAATTAATTTAGTATTAAAGTAATTGAATTAAACTCAGTAATTCGAGTGCGGTAATTGATAAAGGAATCAATTACTTTTAGTGGGTAATTGGTAATTTAAATATTTTTATCATACTGTTAGTAATTGGTAATTGTAATTAATGTATTTTTCGGAGGGTAATGGGTAATTGAATTACTTTTTAAGAGTAATTGAGACAGCTCTGCCTATGGTGTCCCTGAAAGAAAAAACTAAAGGACCATCATTTTTAATATTTATATTAACGACTTATTTAGTATAAATTGCGATGGACAAAGTCATAGTTTTGCAGATGATACTACAATTCTTTTATACCTATACAAATTGGGACAACTTAAATAATAAAATTAAAAAAGATAAAATTATAAAAAATTGGTTTGATGACAATTTGTTAACAATTAATTTTAATAAAACAAGTTATATTTCTTTTACTTTAAACCTAAATAACCTATCACGAAATATGAATAGTATTTTGCATTTCATGTGACCAAATTTTAATAGCCCAATTTTGATTTTGTAGAAAAACACAATTTAATATGGCGCTACTTTAAAGAAAATGTATCTGAAATAAAGCATTGTCAAAACTAAGAAGTTTTATGTAGGTTGCGTTGAGTCTTATTTTGCAAAAGTGGTGCAATTTACAAAATATAGGTAAAAAATCAAAAGTATCTTACGCAGCTAAAATTTTGCATGTCGGCTAAAAACTGCATTTAGAAAAACTTTTTCTAATAACTTTTTTCGATATTTTCAGAAATAACCCCACTTTTGAATAATTTTTTGGAAAAAATTAAAATTTTACAGATAATGCGAATCACGTGACGTACTATTTTTTTGGTTAATTTTCATCTCGATCGAAGCAGAACTTGATACCAAAGTCAAATTTTAAATAAAGGTATTAATAAAAAAAAATCCCATATGATGCGGACTTTACTGGTGACACTGTATAAAATATATTAATTAATAAATAATTAGTGCCTCATTACAATTCAATCGTTTATAAAAAGATAATGGCATTCCATAATTTATAAGCCGAAATTAAATTGCTAAAATTAGATTAAAATGCTTTAGAGAGGTTTAATATAAATTTCTAAAATGTAATTATGTCACTCTAATTAGTTCGAACTGCATTTTATCCATAATTGTCAATTCGTGCTGATGTAATCGAACTCCCGTGACTCAAATTATCGGCTGTAGTAATTGTGGCGATCACTTGTATTATTTTATTTTGAAATAATATTATTTTATCAGTTTTATATTTATGTCCTAAAATTTGCATAATATACAGTGGTGTAAGTAGCCTCAGTGTTCAGGGAGGGGGTCATACACACTCCTGGCACATGTAACAATAAACAAAGAACATAAATACCGTATTAGCAAGCTCGAACTTTCAGTGGCATTTAAGTTTTCACCACATTTCGTAAAAAATTTTTTTTTGTAAAAGATAAAAATAAAAAACCAAAAACTTGATTATTTGAATTCTTCACATAAATTTTGAGGTTATGTGAAAAAAGTGTAAATACAAAAGTTGTAGATCTTTTTATTACCTACAACTTTGCCATTTAACGCTTTTCCATAGGACTTGTAGTTTTGTTGGAAATCGAGATAAATCGTTTTCTACCCTTAAAAACTCACCCCTTTCCACTTCCCGACCTCGGATCGCCCGTAAATTATTTTCCTTTCATTTTTGTTATATTCTCTTCCTTTTCCAATGGGTTTCATTCTATACTATTATTTTTTTTTCACTTTTTACCATTTTCAAAGGCTTTAGCCCCGGTCTATTAAGATAGTTTTAGGTGGTGGGACAGGTTGACTGTTGCCTTTGCATACCATAAAATAATTTGTGAATTTTTTGATCCTGCGAATAAATTATATCAAAATAGCAACAGATGTTTCACCGTGCTAGTACCTGAAAACGGTTTAGGTGGAAACACATTACTATCACCTCACGTGAGTTCACGTAAAGACACACGAGCAATAAATTTGATGAGATCCATTTTCCCATAGGTACAGATTAACAAGAGACACACTATTATCATATAGTGTGATCACATGAAAGCACGTGATATTGCAAGTCTTCACGTGCTAAGATTTTTTGTTCAAACATCAATTTCGTGAAGCGTAAAAGCGTGAGTTTAGAAAAATGGAGGAAGTATTAACGACAGTACATCTTAAAACGATCTTCATCCCTTGCAATAACTCTTGGAATAAAGTGTGAAATTAACTTTTTTTCCTTCTTTTAAAATTAATGTCTTGTATACATTGCCTAGTTTTAAGTTTTTCAGTCGCTATGATTGCACACGCTATTTCTAAATCTTCTTCAAACTCTGAAGATGAACTATTATTTAGTTTCCACATTTTTTCGTTACGATTAGCTAAGCACCCCACAGCTTGTTTTTATAAAATGAATGATATGACTTCACGTGAAATACTAACAATGTGATTCTACTTAAAACTCATGCATTTTATTTCTGGCGTGAGAGGACGTGAACTTACGTGAGGTGATAGTAGGCCTAATGTGTTTCCACCTTAAGAGTTTGCTAGGGAATACGTTTCAACGCCTTCTGACTTTCGGTAAACATCGGTCGTTTCTAGTGACCAAACTAAGATCAACCTTGTTGGGTCTGATGGCAAAAATAAAGTTTGGAGAAAGAAGAATACAGCATTTATTCTATAGGCGGTAGTGTTTGGGGATGCATATCTTTAGGGGTATTAGAACATTTAAACTTTAGTGATGATGGATCAGCATGTTTATCTAAACATTTTAAGAGACAATTTCATAGAATATTTCTCTCATGTGTAAAAACTACCATATGAAGCGGGAACTTTTCGACGAAAATTGCCCAGTAGGTGCGAAAATGTCCCGCCGAAAATTGCCCTATAGGTCCGTATCTAAGTAACAATAATTAATATTTACAATAGCACCTTGTAGGTGTATTATTGTGTTGATATTATGTATTTGTCATTTTGACATACATAAATCAAATTTAAAAAGTCGTAAAAATGTCGCGATTTGGAAGTGATTTATTAAGTTTAATTTTAGAGAAAGTTACCGAAAGTAACCCTAAAAATACATTACTAAACCACCAGTATATATGGAGACAGTTCATGGATTTTATTAAAGAGAGAAATTATAGTTTAAACGAAAATACTTTAATACCGACGCTGGCCAATATTCTGACTGACTGGGCCTACAATATGAAAAAGAAAAATGGTGAGGATTATAAAGATTTTACTGTAAAGACTATTTGGAACGTTACGTCAAAATTATTAATGGAAAAATATCAAAACGAATATAACATTAAATTTAATCCCTTTACTGATACGGAATTTAAAACAGCCCGCGAAGCAAAAGGTGCCAAAAGGAAGCAGTTGCAGACAGACCCGCAGAAAAGAAAGGAAAGCGCTGTATCACTTAAATACAATGAGTTTAAAAATATGGTACAGAATTGTGATGAAGAACCTGATGGCTTGCAAAAAAATTGTTCTTTGTTTTGTAATACGAACTAGCATGGCGAGAAGGAGAGGGAGTAAAATGTTTAATTTCGTATTTCAAAGACGATATTAATAACGCAGGAGAAAAACAGGCAGAATGGAATACAACCCAATATTCGACAAAACAACACAAGGAGGAAAAAAACCTTGTGCACCATCCAAGTGGCTAGTTAAAAACAAAATTAATCCGGATTTGTGTCCAGTAAGGTTGTTTAAAAAGTTCTTAGAAAAAAGAAATAACATAAATATTCCGCGATTGTTTTTAACTGTTAAGCCTTTCTGGAAATTGGGCAAGTGGTATAAGAATATCCCTGTCGGAAAAAATATAATCACTCGGTGGACCTCAACGGAAGCAAAAAAGTCAGGTTTAGCGACTGAAAAGGTTAAAATCACCAACCATTCACTGCGTGCAACAGCTGTTTCGAAATAAGCAAAGCAAGGGGTTGAAGAAAATACACTAATAAAAATTACTGGACATTCCAACCCAAAATCCATAAAGCCGTATCTTCAACTAGACGAGGAACACCACTCTAATATAGTACAAAAAATGAGGGAAGACGATGATAAGGCTAATCATAACTCACAAACTAATATCTGTATGCCAGGTTCTACAAGTTCTAATTCAATGACAAACTCACATATATTAACAAGTAATGCAGCAGACTCCAAAAATAGTAATTTTTACAATAATTGTGTTTTCCACTGCAATTCATGCAATTTTTAATTTGTTTATTTTCATATAATTAAATATAACGTTTAAATAAAAATATTAAATTTTGTGCTTTCATTTCACGTACTCGAGAAATATTCTACCGAATTACATTCGTGCATCAAAATAGACCTGATAATTTTTCATTCAAGCATGTTGTCAGTAAAAAACTGGATTCGGTTATTTTCATATTTTGTTTAAAGAGCCCTCCACCTTCGGTGTCGGGCTCTTTTGCCAAAATATGAAAATAAACTCATCCAGTTTTTAGACAACATGCTTTCATAAAAAATTATCGGTAATTTTGATGCACTTATGTAATTACTTACGAAAATGTACAGAAACTGAGACTCGAAGGAAGGTACCGCTTCCAACAAGACAATGATACTAAACATACCGCAAAGTCCGAGAATGGATGACCTACAGGTTATGTGCGACAGCAGCTTCATACCTCTTACCCCATTAAATATTTGTTTACATTTTTTTTTTAAATAGAATAATAGACGAAAGGGAGACCATACGCCTAGAATTTACTATAAATCTGGTTTCAAGGATGTCAAAAAGATTACAAGAGGTTATCAATGCTAACGGAGGTTAAACTAAATATTGGGTTAATAGATATTGTAATTTTCTGGTAAATAATTATTGATTAGTGTATGGAGTATAATAGCCCTCCCCCCCCCTGGTTACGCTACTGATAATATATTGGGCTAAATCATTTAGCAATGGCAGCTTGGCGCCCTTTATAAAAATTATTCCATTTATAAGTAAATCGAAAAAACGTAAGCCTAAGCCTAAAAAGCAAAACCGAACAACTGTCCATCAGAAAAATATTCGACGTCAATCAAACACGTACAGTGGTAAATATTTTTCATTTATTTTTAACGCAAATACCTCAGCCGAAAATAAAAGGGGGCTTTGTGTTTTGCGACAAATCTGCCGGTTGATTAACAAAAAACTAATTTAAGCGTGTGTCCGAAATCTCAATAAATACTGTTTTTAGCGTTGCATATGTATATAAAAATAGAATTTTTGAATATTAAAAGTAAGATAGACCCTTTTTGAGTATTTAAGGCACAAAACGACAACGCTGGTTCCCTGCACGTGGCAGAATAGAAAGTGCAAAAATAAGTCAGTTACCGGCGCCAGGCTTCTAAAAACATGTGCCTGTCTTATTATCTGTCTTTTTTTTTCAGTTCTGATGATGAAGCAATTCCCAGAGATAACTGGACACAAAAAAAATAGTATGTAGTTTTTTTACTTCCTACACTTTATTGAAAGCGGCATAATATTAGACTTAATTCGCGAAGACGATTATCGTTTATGAATTGGTTCTCTATTTCAAACCATTCGACCAGAACTATATAGATCTTATAAAAAAGGTTCATTTTTCTTTTGGTCCTTTTTTGTATTCTTTTTCGGCAACGTGTCGCGATTTTTTCCTGGCCACCCTGCAATACCGGTAATAAAGATAGCTTTTTATCGAGTGATACTCGATTCTTTTTAAAGTTTATCGCATACCCTAACCAAAATCTTAAGATTTTGCGAGACTTCTCGTTCTGGTATATTTTTGCCTCGTCTCCCGAAATTCTCGCAGAAAAAAACTCTCGTCTCGCAGGAGACCGGACTACTCTCGTCTCGTTCTCGCGAGACAAGACGAAAAAAAGCGAGATGAGAGTAAAACACTATTAATACTAATATTTAATATTAATTAATAATATTAATGTGATTTTTGGCATCTAAGGACGTAATGATTAGCCGTAGAGCTTAATACCTGTTGGGTGTCAGTAACTACCTGAATTAACAATCAATCAGTTATTCCGTCATCTTTGACAGTCGTTATAAGTCATTTGATTCATCGCTAATTTTTCCAATTTCTTGAACAATTCACACAATGGGTTGTACGGAACAGCACAAAACATTTATGGTTGAAGCGTATTTACGAAACGGGGTTAGAGTAACTGGTGAGTAGCAATACAATCCGGGTTTGTACATGGACGAGTTTCAAGAACATTTTCCTAACGTTGCTTTTATTGTTGGGGATTTTTATCATTGCCTGAAAAGAACCGTGGCTGTGTTTAGGGAAACAGGGTCTATATAACACAAAAAAGGAGCAGGAAGACCATCTGTAAGAACAGAAGAACTTGTTGCAAACGTTCGTGAAATAATGCAAAATACGCCAACAAATTGTCTAAGACGCCTGTCCCAAGAAGTGGGAAGATCTTATGGAACATGCAGGACTATTCTTAAGAAGCAGCTAAATTTATTCCCTTATAAAGTGCAAGGATTCCAAGAAATATAAGCCGCAGATTTTGAAAGACGCAGGAATTACTCTCAATGGTTTACCCAAAATTAATTGGAAAGAAATGTTTTATTAGACCTGAAATTTTTTTCGGATGAAGCCTGGTTCCACCTCTCTGGTTACGTGAAATCTCAGAATACACGCATGTGGAGTAGTGAAAATCCCCATTTTTTTGTAGAGTCCACATTGCACCCTCAAAAAATTGGTGTCTGTTTAGCTGTTTCCCGAAGATAAATTTTTGGTCCTATTTTTATCCATGACACAGTTACAGCACATCGGTATAGGTACAATATTTTGAATCCACTTGTGGAGCAATTACTTGACGACGAACTACGTTTTGGATATTTTCAACAGGACGGTGCAACCGCCCATATAGCCGCCGAAACTATCATTTTTTCGACGACAGATTGATCAGTATTCGATCAGACATTGAATTCCCACCTAGATCACCTTGTTTAACGGTTATGGATTACTTCGTTTTTCCTTATTTAAAGAACACTATTTTTAAAACACCAATTGCAAATTTAGAACAATTACAAGAAAGGATTATCTAAGAGTGTGGTAACATTTCTCCAGAGATGCTGGTCAACTTTTTCGAAAACATGAAGAGACGTGTGAATTTATGCTTGGAGCATGGCGGTGGAAAATTTCAGCAATTTATGAATTTGTTTTTTTTTTCTGTCTATTCTTACTTTGTTAATTTTGTAAACAACAAAAATAAATTTGTATTTTTCTACTTATTTTATTACTCATTAGTTTGGCATATCATGTCATAATATGAACTTGACAACATTTTAACCTAGATTTGGTTAGATATATCGTCCCCATATCTTTGTGATCTAAACCAAGCCCTCTTTGATGCAAATAATTTTTGTTCGCACGGTAAGTGAGACTTTCGTTTCATTATTACCGTGTAAACTTTTCTAATGCCTCTCGTACTATGTGCTTTCCACAAAAATAAAACTATCTACATAAGTATCTCGGTATCACTCACTTCAAAGAGGACGGAAGCCGATTAAATACCCATTTGATTGATGTAACTAAATTCGTTCGCAGACAGAATCTAGGTAATTCCATCATACACTCCATCTCACCCAAAATACTTTATTTAAATTGGATTCCCTGGCATCACGAGAATTATCCACACCAACGAGCGGTAAAAGCGGTTTGTACTAGCGTAAGTCTGCACAGAGCTGATGTAATTTTCTTTACAACAGCACTTTCAGTATTTGTAAAATGACGAAAACAACACGGCGAATAGCTGACGCGCGTTTAAAGGCTTGGAACGATCGAGCTGCGGAATGAGTTCGTTTTGTGAAATTTGTGGATATCTGTCCTAATATTTTGTACTATTCTCTTCGTCACTGAATTCGATTATTCAAATGTTTCGCGACATTTGTATTATTTATGTGCATTGGCCACAATGAAATTCGTGGCGTTTTTTTCTGAGAAAGCTCGTGGGCTGTAAGTACCGTGCGAGCAAAAATTATTTGCATCAAAAAGGGCTTGGATTAAAAAACGTAGGGCTTGGTTTAGATCACAATGATATGGGGACGATATATCTAACCAAATCTAGGTTAGAATTTTGTCAAATTCATATTATAACATGATATGTGAAACTAATCAGTAATAAAATAAGTAGACAAATACAAATTTATTTTTGTTGTGGACAAAATTAACAAAGTAAGAATATACAGAAAGAAAAATAATTACATTGCTTCATGAATAGTCCTGCATGTTCCATAAGATCTTCCCACTTCTTGGAACAGGCGTCTTATACAATTTGTTGGCGTATTTTGCATTATTTTACGAACATTTACAACAAGTTCTTCTGTTCTTACAGATGGTCTTCCTGCTCCTTTTTTGTGTTATATAGAACCTGTTTCCCTAAACACAGCCACGGTTTTTTTCAGGCAATAATAAAAATCCCCAGCAATAAAAGCAACGTTAGGAAAATGTTCGTGAAATCGTCCATGCACAAACCCGGATTGTATTGCCACTCACCATTTACTCTAACCCCGTTTCGAAAAAAGGCTTTAACCATAAATGTTTTGTGCTGTTCCATAAAGCCTACTCTGTGAATTGTTCAAGATATTGGAAAAATTAGCGATGAATCAAATTACTTGTAACGACTGTCAAAGATGAAGGAATTACTGATTGATTGTTGCTGACACCCAACAGGTATTAAGCTCTACGGCTAAGCATTACGTCCTTAGATGCAAGGCCCTCTTTGATGCAAATAATTTTTGCTCGCACGGTATGACTTTTTGTTAGAACAAACTATTTAAGGTAGGATGTTTTACTTGCCGACACTGCGTCATGCGATAGCGACGTGCGATGAACTGTGGCGACGAGGATTGCGAGTTTGGTTCGGACCTTTTTTAGACTGAAGTGTCGCATGGTAAAACACACATTTTTCGCAAACTCGCAATCCTCGTCGCCACAGTTCATCGCACGTCGCTATCGCATGACGCAGTGTCGGCAAGTAAAACATTCTACCTTTACTAAAAGTTCCCAATTTAGTGGTGGGCCATAGCAAGCTCACGGGTCAGTTTTCATCATAATATTTTCTTCTGATTTTGGTGTTTTTTAAGTGTTTCTGTGGCCGTTTGTAGCAAATGACGATTAATGAAATGTTTATTATTTGCAAGAGAAGAGAGTTAACCTAAATTATTGTTTATTAGTTGAACGGTAATTACAATAAACCATTTTATGCCTATTAGCAATCATAAACCTTTCATTTATCGTCACTTGCTATTATAAATTTAATATAACTTAGATTATCTATCTCTATATACAATAGGTTGCCAAACTTTGCGCTCTTATGCGAACTAATCAGCTGTTTGTATTTAAAAACACATGGCATTATTCTCGCCGGCTTTGTATTGCGCCGCGAACAAAAATATAGAAAAAATAAGGTACCAACACAATGGCTATATTATGAACTTTATGTGTCCATCATTTACTTAAGGTGGGAGTATTAACATGCTTGCCACCCTATAACCTATTTCGCGTAGATTTATTTATGTTTTCTATTTTTTATACAAGATTTAAAGAAAATCAGTATCGACTTGATATTCTATAGGTAATAATTGACATATTTAATAAATATCAAGGAATTTCATAACTTATTTTAGGAGAATTGTATAGCGAAAAATATTGGGTAAGATTTTTTTTAACAATATTATGTCATTGTCACTCATTGCTCTTTCACTATACAATTTTCCCAAAATTAGCAATGAAATAAATTCATATTTTTGTAATTCATATATCAGATACTACCTAAATAATGTACCGAGGATATTGATTTTCTTTAAATGTTAGTTATTAAAATTATAAACTCGAAAAATCAACGCGAAATAGGTTATAGGTTGGCAATAGATTGAATGACGTTGAGAATTCAACCTTAATTGCCTGCTTCGTCAAATTGTTACAAAGTTTTAAATATGGTGAAGGCGAAGGTAAATTAACTTAGTCCGGTTCTGTTTCTGTAGCCAACCTCTTAACCTAAAATAGAGCAGTAGCCACGATGCGGCGAATTCTTATAGGGAAATTTGACTATACCCAAATATCCCGTTTTAGGCATATTATGTCCCCTACTAACACAGTCTTATTAATTAAACAAAAAATGTTCTTTCAATTGGACTTTTAGTATTTGTAAAAGTATGCAAACAACACGGCAAATAGCTGGCACGTGTTTAAGCACGTAAAACAATCGATCCTTGGAATTCGTTTCCTTTGTGCTATTTGTGTTGTAAGATTTATTACAGGAATCTGTTTCAACTACCTAAGCGTGTAGTAATCAGCGAGTTTGTTATTGATGAAAAGTATATAGGATTTAAGAATAAGGGCGCTAGGCGACCCCTTTTGTTGTAACCTTTGTAGCCCCACATACCTTTTTAGGTCTTGACCTTTTGGATTAGCTTTTCACGATTTTAAACTAAAATTTATTTTTTTGAAGAAGTAGTCCATGCTTAAAGTGGAGTTGAAAATATAGGAAAGAAAGAAAAAACTAAAAGTCTTCCTCCACAAAATTTAATAGAATATAGAAATTCTTAAGAGGTCTCTTCATGTTTCGAAGGTAGAAACGTTCATCTTCAGGAGACAGAAAAAATGTATATAGTGCTGATGATATAAGCAGAAGATAAAATGGTATAAAACCCTAATGGAGCTTTCATGTCATTGAAAAATTGAAATGTAGAAGTGACGTATATAAAAAAGTTGAGTAGAGTTAAAACATGCTGAGCATGTGAAAAAAGTTAGTAGAGGAAGTCTAAACAACCAAACTAAATGAGAAAGAAAAAAAAACTTCCAAAGAGAAGGTGTCGAGGATTGTTTAAATAATTTATATAAATTTTTTTGTAAAATCATTAATATGTCTGTAAGACAGTATAAAGATAAGAATCGTCTGTAGAAGTCATAATGGCAGAACAGTTGAAAAATGGTTTTTGGGATACTGGGAGTTAAAGCCCAATAACCCCTCGAGAGATTAATTTAGATAATATGCTGAAATTAGTAATACAGTGAGGACGTAAAGTCTGGAATAAATTCATTATTTAGGAAACGCTGAATGTTTTTAAAAATCGCTCGGACACGTCGATTTTGTTTTTTTAATACGCATTTTTTTAAATATTTTTTATTATACAGGGTGTCTTCGAAAGCACTCTGCTTGGACCAACTTTAATTTTATAAATGGGAACCCCCATTTTTTTTTTAATTTTAGGATTCTGTGCATAATTGTTAACATTTTTTATCTAACATGTCATTATGATTTATCGACGGTTAAAGTTCGAAAATAAATACAACAATTAATTATTTATCATTTTAATAAATGTTGAAAATGTTGCCCAAAGGTTAATTGGCAGTAACCTAGACGATCGAAAAATTCTTTCTGCACATTTCTGACAACTTCCGGACTGATTGTCCGTATTTCTTGAACAATTCGATTCTTTAAGTCCTCCATGTCCATTGGCTTAGTTTGAAAAACTTTACCTTTAAGGTAAACCCACAGAAAAAAGTCAAGGGGGGTTAAGTCGGGAGACCTCCGCGGCCATTCAATAGCTCCCCTCCTTGCAATCTATCTATTTTCAAAAATAGTATTAAGATAAGCGCGAACTTTTGAAAATAGATGGATTGGAAGAAGGGGAGCTATTGAATGGCCGCCGAGGTCTCCCGACTTAACCCCCCTTGACTTTTTTCTGTGGGGTTACCTTAAAGGTAAAGTTTTCCAAACTAAGCCAATGGACATGGAGGACTTAAAGAATCGAATTGTTTAAGAAATACGGTCAATCAGTCCGGAAGTTGTCAGAAATGTGCAGAAAGAATTTTTCGATCGTCTAGGTTACTGCCAATTAACCTTTGGGCAACATTTTCAACATTTATTAAAATGATAAATAATTAATTGTTTTATTTATTTTCGAACTTTAACTGTCGATAAATCATAATGATATGTTAGATAAAAAATGTTCACAATTATGCACAGAATCCTAAAGTTAAAAAAAAAATGGGGGTTCCCATTTAAAAAATTAAAGTTGGTCCAAGCAGAGTGCTTTCGGAGACACCCTGTATAATAAAAAATATTGAAAAAAATGCGTATTAAAAAAACAAAATCGACGTGTCCGAGCGATTTTTAAAAACATTCAGCGTTCCCTAAATAATGAATTTATTCCAGACTTTACGTCCTCACTGTATAATCGCACATTTTAGAAAATTAAGTAAAAATTTTATATTCACATCCACGTGTAGTGAAGAGTAAATGAAAGATCTAAATTTAATCTAAATAATAAAGACCAAGAAAATTTACTCTCTGAAACCTGACCTGAAAATTGCGCGTAACATTACATGACAGATCAGTATACAGGGTTGGGCAAATGTTCCGGAACGGCTTAATTTTTTTTTTTTTTAAATGGAACACCCTGTATATTTTTACATTTTTAAATTCCACATAAAATTATAATTATTTTTTATTAAATGCATTATTAGTCTATACTTCATAGTTTCCGAGATATTGACTCTCGAAAAGTGACATTTTTGAACTTTGACCGCTTATAACTTTCTAACAGTACCTACGTCTTAGAGCAAAACGGCTTACATGTCCCTATCTTCAATTTTTATTATCTTCCCAAAAAAATCAACTTCCAGTTAAACCGGAACAACTATATTTCCTGCTTTCGAGTTACATCCGGTTTAACCGGAAGTTGATTTTTTTAGGAAGATAATAAAAATTGAAGATAGGGACATGTCAGCCGTTTTGCTCTAAGACGTACTGTTAGAAAGTTATAAGCTGTCAAAGTTCAAAAATGTCACTTTTCGATAGTCAATATCTCGGAAACTATGAAGTATAGACTAATAGTGCATTTAATAAAAAATAATTATAATTTTATGTGGAATTTAAAAATGTAAAAATATACAGGGTGTTCCATTTAAAAAATAAAATAAAATAACGTCAACACTTGACAGTTGGTGACATTACTGACATATGGTATAAAAAGCAAATAGTAAAATTTTAGTCCTATAGATTGCCCAAAACCCGGATCCGATATCACTTTTCGTTCGCCTGTAATTAAGCCGTTCCGGAACATTTGCCCAACCCTGCATAGTAACATGAAATATTTTAGAAAGACACGATAGTGTTTAAAGTTTAATTTTATTGTGTTTCCTG
This sequence comes from Polydrusus pterygomalis, assembly GCA_963969555.1. Classification (NCBI taxonomy): domain Eukaryota; kingdom Metazoa; phylum Arthropoda; class Insecta; order Coleoptera; family Curculionidae; genus Polydrusus; species Polydrusus pterygomalis. The sequence continues at coordinate 21,176,685 of OZ018378.1, read as the reverse complement.
ATATTTTTTTTACTTTTATTACCAATGAAGGTTATGGTAATTTAATAATTTTTTTTTACTGTGTGCGTCCATCTGAAATATCACTTAAATCTGTACATCTTACAACCTCTGATGCGGTCCAAAGAGCGACCATTTTTTTCCTTTTTTACTTTTGACACAATCATTAAACTTGAGGCACAGAAAATATGTCCTCCAATTCAATAAACCGGATGTCTGAGAGGATAGAGGCCCCCACCCGACGATATCACCATAATACAAAATTTATGAGGCAAATTTTAACAAAAAGGAATTTTAACCGGATACCCTTTGTAACGATAAAAAGGACCACTTATCATTGGATTAGTGGACCGAGTGCTAAGTAGCCATACGTAAGGGACGCTTTTAAAGTAGGGTCAGAATTTTCAGCATTGCTACGCATTGTTTTTTAAGTAAAATAGGCTAAAGTGGATAAGGCTTCGCAGGCTGGTTTATTATAAATGAATAAGAACAACATAATATCTTATTAAATCTACCGGCAACTTTCAATTCAAAGTGAAATTATGTTTACAAATCGAAAATATTGATAGTTTAAACCAGTGGCGTCTCGTAAGGTAGACTCACAGTACAACTGCACTTTTTATTTTTAAAGATATTTTTAAAGCAAAGTTTAACGAAACGTATATTATGTTTTTGTCCAATTATTTAATTGAAAAAATTTTAAGTCCTGTCGCTGTCAATTTTTGTCTATTGAATTTTTATAAGTTGGTATGAATTCAAGGCCCGAACTTGAAAGTTATACGTGTAATACCTTATTTTTTTCTGTCAGTGAAAGCCCTACTTTAACAGTTTTTGACTTACATAAGCTTATGTACGTAGACCCAAAAATGGTGTTTATTTTATAACTTACTGATACGGTTACCTTTCTAATAGTCCAAGAGCTAGTAACACCCGTTTCATGAAGTGTTTGATGCACTTCAAAATTTTGTGTCATAGTATCTACTGGATAGATGAGCAGGTAAGCAAGTGTTCGCCTGCTCTACCTAGGGACACCAGGTACTGCGCATAGGAGAAAGGTGTCCAAAAATTTTGCCCAAAAAAAGTGTTTGTTTCAGAGGCCAACAAACAGAAATCAAAATTTAAAATGACACAAAACACAAAAATTAATAAGGCAGACACTTTTGAGGGGGTTAACATTTAATAAAAACACCCCCAAGTTGTTTTTTTTAAATACAAAATGAAGTGTTTAATTCACGCTGACATTTTAACAGTGTCTTAATTACATATAATAAAAAATAATTACAAAAAGGCAGACACTTTTGAGGGGGTTTACAGGGTGTTAACATTTTAAATAAAAAAATATTTTTTCATTGCCATTTTCAAACCACTCTAGATATTTTTATGAAATTTGGTACACGTCTTTTGAGCTTCGAAAGGCATTTTTTGGTGTAAAATTTTTTTTAAATTTTGGCAGTGGCGTCCGTGTGGGGCTTGCATTTAATATTTTTGAAGAAAAAAATGGTGCGTCACTGCTTTTTCTTTAAATAAAAATTATTTTTAAAATTCCCGTCTAATTTACAGCAAAATCGGTCTCCTGACTTATTTTCTTACGGTGCACCGTGTTCGAGTAAAAAATAAAAATCATTTTAATGCACATTCCTGGAAACACATAACCCATGTAAACCCCAAAAAAAGTGTCTGCCTTTTTGTAATTATTTTTTATTATATGTAATTAAGACACTGTTAAAATGTCAGCGTGAATCAAACACTTCATTTTGTATTTAAAAAAAAACAAACTTGGGGGTGTTTTTACTAAATGTTAACCCCCCCAAAAGTGTCTGCCTTTTTGTAATTATTTTTTATTATATGTAATTAAGACACTGTTAAAATGTCAGCGTGAATCAAACACTTCATTTTGTATTTTTAAAAAAACAACTTGGGGGTGTTTTTATTAAATGTTAACCCCCTTAAAAGTGTCTGCCTTATTAATTTTTGTGTTTTGTGTCATTTTAAATTTTGATTTCTGTTTGTTGGCCTCTGAAACAAACACTTTTTTTGGGCAAAATTTTTGGACACCTTTCTCCTATGCGCAGTACATGGTGTCCCCAGGTAGAGCAGGCCAACACTTGCCTGCTCATCTATCCAGTAGATACTATGACACAAAATTTTGAAGTGCATCAAACACTTCATGAAACGGGTGTTACTAGCTCTCCGGCTATAAACTTCTATGTAGGCTAACATAAAGTTAAAAACTTTAACTTAGCCAAAGATTTAATTTTTCTGTCGATGGAACCCCTACTTTAACAGTTGTTGACTTAGGTAAGCTACGTGGACCCAAATATGGTTTCCATAGAATTTGTTGGTTACGATCCAATTTATTGATACGGTAACATATCTAAAATTGAAATAACCGGAACGGCTATTTTTCTTCAAAAGTACCAAGGCTAAATCAATGAATTTGGTTACAGGTATATAACTTAAAAAATTGAATTGAAAATTGACAATTGCGACGTTGCCAGATTTTTAGTTTTTTCTGTAACTCAAGGAATGTTTTTTTTTCAAATGTAACACTACTCTTTTATTTTATCGAATTTGATTCCTCTCATCAACATTACCATTTCCTGATACTTTCAAATTTTTATCTCAAATAGTTCTATGGGAAAAAAAGTTAATTAGTTACAACTCTAACTCTAAAAAAATCCAATCTATTTCCATAAAAAACGTTTCAAATAATGTGAAAAGAAAGGTTGGTAGACATAATGAACCTAATAGTATCGATAACGATAATAACAACTAACAACTACTGACAATAACATAGCTAGTAAAAATTACTTATTACATATATTATTATTATACTCGTTATCGATACTATTAGGTACGTTATGTCTACCAGCCTAATGAATAAAAATTAAGCAATTGCTTGACTAGCAAATGCTATAAGTAAAAGCAATTGCTAGATCTGGATATGAATAAAATTTTGAAGCAATCGCTATTTTTCTTACACCTCTGTAGCAATGCTTATTCAGCACAAGTTCTGACGTGGCTTATCCACTTGTTCAGATTATAGATTTCATGTTCAGTTTGGTGCCTAATTTGCAAAAGAGTTGGTCTATCTATTTAGTACAATAGTAATCTGTTACGTTTTTGTGGAAAATAGGAAACTTATATTTGTGATATAGCAGATTTCAGTGAAAATGAGGAAAGTGATAGTAGTGATGAAGAAATTAAAGACAATCAATTGATATTCGTTCACAAATTGAATGAACCTAAATATATCTCTCTGACCACAACCGTTTAGCTTCCACAACAGCTTCAGCACTTGTAGGAAATTTAATAAAAATATTGGGCTTCTCCGAAACTGCATTCATTACAGAAGTGTACTCGTATGTTTTACAGACAGTAGTTTGGCGAACACCGAGTTCTTCACCTACAAAATTTTGAAAGCCCGGGTCCGACAATTTCCGCAGAAATACTTTAATCTTATTTAAAGGCGACAGTGCACCCCCCTCGCTTTTCACCAGTATCAGTCAAAAAATAATTTGCCAATCACTCAACATTTTCGCAGTCCAGTCGATATAACTTTCTGAAATCATCATATCTGCAATTTTTACGTACACTGTAGATTTTTCTTTTACGAACGTTTATATATTCAGCCATAATTGAAGACACAAATTAAGAGCAACGCACGTGTATGCCGCGGAGAACTAAAGTTGACTGCTATCAAGCAAATGATGTAGGGGTCGACCTACCTTAAAAAGTTGAAAGCAATCGCTACACTAGAAAAAGCAATTTCTTAATTTATTCATCACATTTTAAGCAAACGATAGCAATTGCTTCTATTTTTTAAGAAAAAGCATTGACTAGAAGCAATTCCTGCACTTTTAAGCAATTGCTGGACGCAAAAGCGATTACTTTAGTTTTTATTCATTGGCTTTCAAGGAATTACTTCGAGTTTATAAGAAAAAGCGATCGCTAAATTTTTATTCATTAGGCTCAATGTAATGAATGAAAGTTTTTCAATATAAAATTCAAGTATGCAGCAGCAGGTATATTATCACTTCTCCCGAGACTTCTTGTAATGTTCAAGAGGTACGAGACATTCACGTCGGTTTCAGCGTTGTCGCTAACTATCTAACCTCGCTGACTTTTTTAATGAAATTTTCAAGTAGTGTCAAGTCGTAAAGACGCCGTCGGGAATTAATACAGAATTCAATATTGCAACAGAGTCGCAAGTTGTAGTTTAAGCGGAGTTAGATCAAAGTGTGACGAGACTAATTATATACGTACTAATGAGATCCACACACGTAACTGCACATTTAATTGACAAATAAACTTGAGCGAAAGATTTGCGTAAGTATAATTATTGATCCTGTATAGTACAGACAGTACTGTATACTAGGGTGGCCCATCCTAATATACAGTGTGGTTGTTTAAGTGTGCAACATAAGGGATTTTTTTTTATTACCAATTTCTCAGAAAATTTTATTTGTGATAAAAGTTGGTGCATGCTGGATAATCATATTAGGTGCGCTTGTAATGGTTGCAAGTCAAACGGCATACAGGGTAGGCCAAAAAATATAAAATTTGTACAAGAATAAAGTACCCCTATTTCAGAAAATTCAGCAAAATGTTATTAAGAAAAGTTGTTTAGAAGTAAAAGTTATGCATAGATTCAAAAACGTGACCTCATAAAATAAAAAAATATATATTTTTTAAAAATATTAATAATTTCCCAAAATTTTTTTTTATATTCACCATAAATACCTTCATAAATTATTCAAAATCAAATTAATTTCACATATCTTTGTTCAAATTCAAGCATATTTGTAAAATTTACTTGAATTCTTAATTTATTAAAGAATCACATAGTTCATGTTTGTTGCAACGATATTAAACACAACTTTAAAATATCCTAAAAACTCTTTTTAACAAGATAAAACATTAGCAATGATAATATGCTAATTAAAACACTATTATTTAAAGTGCAAATTTTTTTATTTTAAATGTTTATTAAAATTTTTTATTCTTGTACAAGTTTTATATTTTTTGGCCTACCCTGTACGCCGTTTGACTGACGCAACCAATCAAAGTGCACCTAATATGATTATCGAACATGCACCAACTTTTATCAAGAATAAAACTTTCTCAGAAATCGGTAATAAAAAAAATGCCTATAATATGTTGCACATTTAAACAACCACACTGTATATAATTAATTTGTGTTGGGCTACATGCTTGGTAAAAATGTTGTTCCATTGCACAGAAAGAAAAAATAATAACTACTTGTCATGTTTCACTCCTTTGATAATGACCCGCAAGGGCCGAAACACGTGTCAGGAAACTGATTAAATTTGTGAAACATGACAAGTAATTATTATTTTTTCTTCCTGTGCAATGCATCTTAATACAGTTTTTTTTTAATTTCTGTGTTCTCACCCTTCAAAAGTGTTTGTTTGGCTACAAAATGAACAGAATTTGTTTAAAATAAAAATTAGTGCTGCCGCCAACAACCGAAAGTATATTGCCTAAAAAAAATACCTTAGCTAATTTCATCACGCTTTCTGTTGTTTTGTTTCCTCACAATACGGGTCTAAAGTAGATAATTAGTATTATTCTTGAAAGTGTATCCCTTATTTAAATTATTTTATTACATACATAATTTGAAATTTTGATCATCGTTTTTATAAACGACAGGAATATAATGATGTATAACAAAGTATTTAGATATTTATGGTTCTATGGTTAAACATTACCATATTGAACGGTTTTTTGGGAAGGTCTGGGGTACCATTGTTTAAACGTTTTAGAGAATCCTGGTCTAGAATCAATAAATTAAATTATAAATCAGCATTATAAGATGAAAATATAAATACTCTATTGCGACTTGAAGATTTTGAAATGGTTGGTATTCTTAATTTTGTGGAGCAAGCCTTAGATTCCCAGCAGCCTCGCGACGATTATAGAGAATTTTTACATTTGATTTCAGGAAAGGACAATTTAAAATTTACTATTCGTGCTCCTGGAGCGTTCCATCATGCACGCTGGATGGCGAAAGCTACTTATAGCTTAAAAATATATCTTTATAGGGACAAGTTCACACTAACAGTCAGGGAAAGGAAGAGTATCAGAGATGTGTGCATTTTTATCGTCAAAGTTTATGTTAGGGCTTGGTTCACCGCTTCTTGTCCATACGAGGCTTCATATCAAGATCTTTAATTATTTGCCAAAATCACTAAATATAAAACTATTAATATACAGATATCTAAAGCTGCTGTTGAAAAAATTAAAAATCACCTGTAGTACTTGTCCTCTGAGATTTGCGCAGTATCGTTCTTTGATAACGAAATGTAGGTTGAATATAAAAGAAGGCAAATGCTCTAGAAAAATAAAACTCGCCAGAAGGAGGTGAAAAACGAGTTTAATTAAGTAATTTAATATACACGAAATAGGACATAAAGAACTTTGAGAATTTATATCTAAAAATACTCTTAAATTTTTTGCAAGGTTAAAGTTATCCACAAATTTTTTAAAAGAGAATCAAGAAAACTGGGAAAGTAATAAATGATACAGCAGAAAGGGGTATCTATTAAACTCATAGACGAATATAATAAAATACATATTAATAAAATATGAAGAACAGCGTCAATGTATACTGCAAATTGTAAGCGAATATAGAAAAAATTTAAAAATGTCAGTAAGACGACACTTGCGGAAACTTTTAAAAAGTGGTGTTAAAATAAATTAAAACAAACTATTTGTGTAAATTCATAATAGTGTTAGTTCTTAGGTACAATTTATTAATATAATATACCTATAATAACTATACAATATACTCTGTTTCTATGTAGTCAGGTCAGTGGTAGTTATGATAATAAAAGTTTTAAAATATAAAAACCTTTGTATTTTATTCCATCGGCGGCACTATTTTGGATTAATTAAATGACTTGAAATTTCGCACACGCCATTTTGTTGACATATACAACATTTTAAAAGGGTGAGACCGCAAAAAAAAAAGTCGCAAAATGTGGGCCAACACTGCCATTCACAAAAGAAGCTTCAGTTCATGTATAAGGTTGGAGGGAAAAGTACCTAAAAGAGTATTAAATTAACGAAGTATAAAAATAACTGTTATTTCTATAAAAAAAATTCGATAATTGGCTAGAAACTCCGTTATGTAGCACAGCGCGTTCCGTTAAAACTTTTAACAATCGTATTTAATTGTAGCTTAAAACTTCTCACTTCTCCAAGATCATTTTATTACCGATGGAGAAAATCTTTTCAAATTAATATCCGGTGAACAAGCTTACAATCTTACAATTAGTCCCATTAAATGTGTTTTTATAATGTTTCACCAGTGGCGGAGCAACACAGTGAAAATGTCTTTAAATTTGATTTTTTTTTCCTCGTATAGGACTATGACTGATGTAATCTCTCGTAGCTATCGGTGGCTCGTAATATCAATCTATAAATAAATGTAAATTTACCTTAGATTACATGGTTTTACACCACTTTACACAGATGCATGTAATTATTATCTGAGATCAAGGTAACATGTAACAATGCAAAATCATAAAAATAAGAAAAAGAGTTTGGCGACTATATTGGTATCCCATTGCTTATGTTACATCTCCTATACTACGGTACACGTGCAGATGAACTGCCTGCACTGGCACTTCATCAGGAAAGACAGTACCTCCCCTGCTACAAAATATAATAATACCTTATTTTATAAATATGAAATAATACAATTTATGCCAATGATTTTTACTTTTTACTGCCCCCAAATATTTAATCATTCCTTCGAGATTTCATACTACACGACTGTAACACCTTCATTTTATCAATTTTGAAAAAAAAAATCATTTTAAAATTTACAACTTCAAATTTCGAAGCTAAATTTAAAATTTTAACAAATTCTATCCCATAGTTTTCTTGACGTTTGTCACACCCTTTTACCTAAATACGGCAAGCGATAACTGTTCTTAAAGCTTCGTTTTATCTTGATCGCCGGTTGACGATATAGGCACGGAGGCATGCTTCCTCTGTGCTAAAGGTTTTCAGGAAAGTCAATAGTAAAAATTACATGTTATAGGAAACCTAAGATTTTTCTATGGGCAATGTATCGTAATTATGTCAATGATGGGTTTCAAAATAGCAGTGGTGAACAAGTATATGGTCTAATTATAAAAAAATTGGTTTTGTTGGCAACGTCTTTTATTTTCTAGTAGCTGCAATGGGACCTATTTAGAGACAATTAAAAAAATAAGGTAATCGTCTCCGTCTGCGCCTTGAACGCGCATGAAACGCCACTGATTTGGTTTTTATAACTGTAGACTGTTTTTAACAAGGAAAACTTTTAACGAGATAACGAGTACGTCTGAAAAATAATTAAAAAGAACTCGACTTAGAGTATTACATCATTCCACAGTCTATATTTTTACATAGAGGACCTACCGTGCGAGCAAAAATTATTTGCATCGAAGAGGGCTTGGATTAAAAAACGTAGGGCTTGGTTTAGATCACAATGATATGGGGACGATATATCTAACCAAATCTAGGTTAAAATTTTGTCAAATTCATATTATGACATGATATGCCAAACTGATGAGTAATAAAATAAGTAGACAAATACAAGTTCATTTTTGTTGTTTACAAAATTAACAAAGTAAGAATATACAGAAAGAAAAAGAAAAATAATTACATAAATTGCTGAAATTGGCCACCGCCATGCTCCAAGCTTTCTTGGATAATCTTTTCTGTAATCGCTCTAAATTTGCAACTGGTGTTTTAAAAATTCTTCTTCGGGAAACAGCTAACCAGACACCAATTTTTTGAGGGTGCAATGTGGACTCTACAAAAAAATGGGTATTTTCACTACTCCACATGCGTGTATTCTGAGAATTCATATAACCGGAGAGGTGGAACCAGGCTTCATCCGAAAAAAATGCCAGGTCTAATAAACCATTACTTTCCAATCAATTTTGGGTAAACCATTGAGAGTAATTCCTGCGTCTTTCAAAATCTGCGGCTTGTTATTCTTGGAATACTTGCACTTTATTAGGAAATAAATTTAGCTGCTTCTTAACAATAGTCCTGCATGTTCCATAAGATCTTCCCACTTCTTGGGACAGGCGTCTTATACAATTTGTTGGCGTAGTTTGCATTATTTCACGAACGTTTGCAACAAGTTCTTCTGTTCTTGCAGATGGTCTTCTTGCTCCTTTTTTGTGTTGTATAGAACCTGTTTCCTTAAACACAGCCACGGTTCCTTTCAGGCAATGATTAAAATCCCCAGCAATAAAAGCAACGTTTTCGTGAAAATCGTCCATACACAAACCCGGACTGTATTGCCACTCACCATTTACTCTAACCCCGTTTCGAAAATACGCTTCAACCATAAATATTTTGTGCTGTTCCGTAAAGCCCATTGTGTGAATTGTTTAAGAAATTGGAAAAATTAGCGATGAATCAAATTACTTATAACGACTGTCAAAGATGACGGAATAACTGATTGATTTAATTCAGGTAGTTACTGACACCCAACAGGTATTAAGCTATACGGCAAAGCATTACGTCCTTAGATGCAAGGCCCTCTTTGATGCAAATAATTTTTGCTCGCACGGTATATAACAGGTGGTGTACCGCCAGACTGACCAAAGGACATCCCATGTAAATTTTGCTACCTTCTAATATTGGCTCACCTGTTAAAAAAGAATGCAGATTTAGACCTTTTACTCTATAAAAATAATGGAATTGGCACCAGGCACGCTTGGTAAAACTATGGGAAAGTACGGCCCAAATTATATAAGTATAAATACCATATGTATAAATATAAAAAACAACAGGGGTCTAGTTTGTTCCTAACAAAACAAATCCAGATGTAAAGTGTGGTTACAAAATACGACTAAACGTTTTAGGGAGGCAAAATGTGTGCTTTTCCAAGCCTATCATGGCCTGACACCAAAAAAAGCGGCGCCTTAAAGATATCATTTCATTTGTTCTATTTCACAATCCACCGTTCACAGTTACCCCTTATAACCTTTTAAAATATGTATATATATAAATACAGCACATTTTCAAAACCGTCAGGAACATTTATATTTTTTGGATCTGCGTTTATTCCAACTTTTAAAGTGTTTGTCATTTACGTTGGAAGGAGAAATGGATATGGCAAAGTCATGTTATTTATTATTTACGTTTTTTTGCGGCGATGTAGTGCCTTTTTTACCGCTGTTACGTGCACGGGTTTCTTTTTATATAGTATTTCATTCTTTGCGGTGACGGACGAAACGACCCCTAAAGACTAATATTTTTTCATATTTGAAAATTGAGTCGTGTAGATAATAGACAGAAAAGTGTTCTATCGTCTCAATAAGTGCACATGTGGACGTCCATCGTCCACCCCCATATTTCAATGTCTCTTCTGACCCATAACCAATAAATCCTCCAGACATTTCTTATATACCGGGTGGTCAAATAAGCGAGGACGTCGGCTTTATCTCGGAAACCATTAATCGTACAACTTTCGGAAAGATTTTTTTTTTGAGTAAAGTGGTCAAGAGAAATTGCTGGAAAATACTTTTAAGTTCCTCATTTCGCCGCAAGGGGGCACAATTAAAAATTGTTTTTTTAAATTCTAAATTTCTCCGAAAATTCCCATATTAAGGTATAACTCTGATTACATCATTGGAAAGCTTAGACAATTCTGCATCATTTTGGTTTAAGGCTCATTGGCATACCGACCTTGATAAGAGTGGGAGAAGCTATTGAAAGTCTAAACATTAAAATCGCTGTAACTTTTAAACTACTTATCCGATTTTATTAAATTTAAGCTTGTTTGGAAGGGGAAAATAAGCATCTTCAATTGCCAAAAATAAGACAAATATAACAAAGCATAGACTAATAATGCTTTTATTAAAAAAAAGACTACAATTTTATGTAGAACTTAAAAATTTAATAATATATAGGGTGTTCCATTTAAAATATTGAAGTGGCTATTATTTTTGTGTGGAAGCGGCAACACTGTATTGTTAAAAATAGTTTAGATAGGTAGAGCGTGTCCGTTTATGTAAACGACCAAATTTTCAGAACGATTCCTTGACTGGTTCGTCAGAAACGTCTAACGTTCCATCCACCGTGTATATAAAAAAAATTTTGGGAAATTATTATTGTTTTTAGAAAAAATATATTTTTTTATTTTAGGAGTTCACGTTTTTGAACCTATGCATAGCTTTTAATTCTAAACAACTTTTCTTAATAACATTTTACTGAATTTTCTGAAATAGGGGTACTTTATTCTTGTACAAGTTTCATATTTTTTGGCCTACCCTGTACGCCGTTTGACTTGCAACCATTCCAAGTGCACCTAATATGATTATCGAACATGCACCAACTTTTATTAAGAATACAATTTTATGAGAAATCGGTAATAAAAAAAATGCCCATATGTTGCACCCTTAAACAACCACACTGTATAACTTGTAAGAAAGCTTCTAAGCGTATTTCTGGATTTTCGAATCCTTCAAACTCAATTAAACAGAGCATCTAACATTTACAATAATTCGGAAGACTTTAATATTGAACCTTTGTAACTAATACCTTCTCAAAACAAACCAAGTCAAAACTAGTATAGAAACGAAAGAGGAGCACGCATTTCTTACAATACCTTATGTCAAGGGGATTTTTGAAAATATTAGAAGGATAACCAAAAACCATTATATCAAAACAGCCTTTACATCCGGAAATGCGCTTACAAGCTTTCTTACAACCATAATGAAAACACAACAAGTTGCATCTATCAAATCCCTTGCGAGTGTGGCGAATCTTACATTGGAGAAACAAAAACACCTCTTCACGAGTTAAAGAACATTTGAAACATACTCAAAGAGGTGAAACTTCGAGATCAGGTATAGCGGAACATGTATGGACCAACCAACATAATATACAGTGGTCAGAAGCCAAGGTTTTGGACACGAAACAGCAGTGGCGAAAACGAAAATTCAAAAAGCTTTTATGAATCAAAATACCCATATATTAAGTAAACCAAGTATAGATATCATCAACATCTGGAAAACTCTCCTTATCCAAAACAAACAGTTTAAACTTCATACTCCAATAAGCACGTCGGCGGAGTCATGAAGCTTCATGCCACATGGATATTATTTAAGGCAGTAGCCATAGAATTATTATGAAGTTTACACTTGAAAATGGTTAAAGACACTAACTAACCGAAACATTGTGTTAAGTAACAAAATAAAGACAATGGAAGTCCGACAAGGTAATTTTTTTAATAATACTTTATTGTCTACGATCTTCAAATATGCAACGAACAAAGTAATAGTGCAAAGTGGCTTGCACCAGTCAAATTGGCGCAACCTGCATGACAGTCAAAAATAAAGGGTTTGTTTCAAAAAAAATTCTGAAATTATTTAAAAAATTTGAGAAGAAAATTTTATACTAGAATTGGTTGAAATACTTTTCAGGTTTTGCGCTTACTATAAATTGTCTGCTAACTCAACCTGCTAGTCCTGCTACGCTATACATGTTATGTCGTTTGAAAATTTAACGCCCTTAAGCTCCATTTTTTTTAACTGGACTGGGATAGGAAGTAAAGAAATGTTCAAGAGTAATAAAGTAACTGGAACGCTTAAATAAATTATCAAAGGACTTAGTTAAATAGTCAAGAGCTTTTATAGCCTCTGAAAAAGGTTTATAACTACAGACCAGTGACTTTAGCAGAGCGTTTATTAAAATATCTTGGTCTTCAATTATATTATTCCCTCAAGTCTACGTATTTTTGTGGGGGACGGAAATATTGCTTTTACTGCGGTATTTATTAAATACATGGAAATAGATGGAAACAATAAGTAAATATTAGAGTTTCTCATTTTCAGTAATCCCAATATCCCGAATTTCATTAAATTGTCATGTTATTAAACAAAAACATAATCAAAAAAACCAAATAAAACTACTTTTTTGCCGCCCTGTATCTCAAAAACCAATCCATTGCGGACTCATGTTCATATGTTCCTTTTTTATCTTAAAATTGGTCAAATATTAACCCTTTAAAGTTTGTACAAGTACGTAATAAACACCCTGTATATCATTCTTAGCTTAATTTTCTATTATAATGCAAATTTATCAGCGTTAAAGCACCCGCCTGTTCTACTATTTGCAGCAATCATTGTAATAATAATTACAGTCAGTGAACGGGAACATTTACAAAGCGGTAAACACGTTCATTGACACATGTGACGTCAAATTATAATTTTCTAATATATGCATATTATGCCTTATATAGATTGTGATTGCCTTGTTAGAATAGAGGGTGAGCATCGGCGTAGCTAGCCTTAGTTTTCAGGGGGAGCCTGGGCCCCAGTGTACGGTGGATTAAAAAATATATTGAATATTTCAGGGGCGGGCCCAGGGCCATCAGGGGGGCCAGCCCCCCCCCAGCTACACCGATGAGGGTGAGGAATGGCATGTGTAATTTAGGAGTCTAACATCGCTTTTCCTCGCGACATGCGTTCATACCATTTACTCGAAACGCTCTAAACCTATCGATTTTATGTCAGAATGTCAGGATATATTTGTTTATTTTGAAATAATAAAATAATTTTTGTATATTTGACTCCTATACTATTTTAATTATTTAGATGGCTGCTTTGTTTAATACATCTTACCGCCGTTGCCGGAATTGCTTGGGTTATGGCTGCCCGTAGAGTCCTAACTAGGACGAAACGGCCGTCGTGGTCTACCCGCCCCAGGGTATCCATTGTGCTTGGATCCCTGTATATTACAATATAAAAAACAGTTACACACTTGTCCGATATGCCACAATATTTGCTTTTAATTGTGCTTTGGAAGGTCGCTCGGTTATAAATACTACCATGTTACCAACCTTAACATTTTGTTAGTAAAGGGTTAAATTATCGGATTGACCCCCAATATACAGTGTCCGCAAGAAAGTCCGCATCAAATGGGATTTTTTTTTATTATTAGGTATAGGTAAAAATTGAAAAAGCAGTTAGTTTTTGCTTACCTAAAAACCAAAAATGACGTATACTGAAGCAGCTGCACGACTTGCGTTACCTGTCAAATTTGACATTTTTAATAAAATAGGTTCAAAAATGCCATTATTTATCAAAATCTCGAAAAACTTTATTCGAGAAAGTTGTTTATTTAGGCATTCTTAGCCTCTGTACGAAATTTTGACAGTCTAATACAATTTTTATTTTTTGCCAGATTCTTGAAAATTTTGATTAACCCTTGTAGATTAACTTTTATACATCGATGTAAAACCATTTGCCTTTACTTCATTTGTAATCTTAATGCAGTTTTGTGTAAATTTTTGTTTCCAATTATTTATTTTGCTTCAAAAACTGAAATTGTTATTGATCAGTATGTAATGTTTGATGCAAAGTTTATCTAATTACATCAGTTTTGCCAAAACCGACGTTTCTCATTTTTCTTAAGTTCGTAAACAGATTTACAAAAAGAAAATATTAGGAAGCTTTCGTTGAAATTTTACTTAATTAATATTGGATCAAAAAGAATAAATATTAATCGCTCAAACAGTTTATTCAACAAAAATATAATTTAATATAATGAATTTAATTTAATATTAATTAAGTAAAATTTCAACGAAAGTTTCCTAATATTTTCTTTTTGTACATCTGTCTACGAACTTAAGAAAAATGAGAAACGTCGGTTTTGGCAACACTGATGTAATTAGATAAACTTTGCATCAAACATTACATACTGATCAATAACAATTTCAGTTTTTGAAGCAAAATAAATAATTGGAAACAAAAATTTACACAAAATTGCATTAAGATTACAAATGAAGTAAAGGCAAATGGTTTTACATCGATGTATAAAAGTTAATCTACAAGGGTTGATCAAAATTTTCAAGAATCTGGCAAAAAATAAAAATTGTATTAGACTGTCAAAATTTCGCACAGAGGCTAAAAATGCCTAAATATACAACTTTCTCGAATAAAGTTTTTCGATATTTTGATAAATAATGGCATTATTGAACCTATGTTATTAAAAATGTCAAATTTGACAGGTAACGCAAGTCGTGCCGCTGCTTCAGTATACGTCATTTTTGGTTTTTAGGTAAGCAAAAACTAACTGCGTTTTCAATTTTTACCTATACCTAATAATTAAAAAAAATCCCATTTGATGCGAACTTTCTTGCGGACACTGTACAGGACAAAAATCGATGTAATCGGTAAATCTGTTGTGTCTAGTTACAAAAATAACACTTTTACATTACATTTGGGATAATGGTCAATTTGAAACTCTATATTTTGTTCTATTTTGTATAATAAATATACGTTATACGACCCAATTTTTTATGTTTCGTGCAGAGTTATCGCTATGACATGCAATAAAATTTTATTTTTATGTAAAACCAACGAAGGATTTTAGAAAAATATATTTTTTTTATAATATGCATTATCCTAACCAATTTATACAGAAATAAACTGGTGCTGCTTACAATTTTTTTATATTTTAATTTACTCCATTATTGGTTTTTGACAAGAAGGCAATGATTAACAAACTACCAACCTAATAATTAAAACTGGTAAATGACACGCGCCTGTAGAAACTAATTATTGCACTGTGTATCATTGCCTTCTTGCAAAAAATCAATAAGGCTGATTAATATTTGCAGGATTTTGCGAAAAACCGCAAATAAGTTTAAAACTATTCTAGTTAGGTACCTATAGGGACACCCGAGGGGACACCCTAT
The DNA here is from genome assembly GCA_963969555.1 of Polydrusus pterygomalis. Classification (NCBI taxonomy): domain Eukaryota; kingdom Metazoa; phylum Arthropoda; class Insecta; order Coleoptera; family Curculionidae; genus Polydrusus; species Polydrusus pterygomalis. The sequence goes on along the minus strand of OZ018378.1, from coordinate 21,160,949 downwards.
ATGGACAGAGAGAAAAATGTTCTCGCCTATCCATTTAATGATTCAGCAACGTAGAATTTTATTTAAAAAAATTAAGTTTTTTAAAATTTTTGACGAAGAATAACAATGGTTACTTTTCCACTTCCATGTAAGTATCTAAAATTCCATTTTGCGACAATTCATTAGGGAGAGCACCATAATATTTAATTCCATAACCGGGATTTCCCGTTCAATTTTTTTATCTTTGAAAATATATTAAATATTAGCGACACCGTGTTATAGGTGAAAATTTGAGAAAAACAATTTTCTTCTCAGAATCGGATAGAGAAAAACAAAAAAACTTTTAATAAAAGTTATTGGAAATGAAGAAAGTGAAAATATAATATACATACATACATACATTTAAAATAAGCAAGTTTGTGACAAGTCGCATATTATGGTCGCTGTTATTTTACTTAAAGAGCGTTTTCGAAAACCCCACTATCCAAATTTGCACACTGAGAAAAAAATTTTCCATGCCTTATAAGAATTCACATAATATTCTTTTTCCACTACTAACCTATAACATCGCCATTATTGACCGATTAATTAACGCCAGAAATCGTTTTTCTCTCCCTTCTCAGTTGCTATTGACGACGGTCAATAATAATGCATTGAAATCCATTATTGACCGATCTATTTAAAACCCGGTAACTTGATTTGTTAATTCCCCAATAAATAACATGAAAGGTGACGCCAAGCCAACTGACAAGAGAACAAATTATCTTGCCAATATGCCAAAGCAGGTAACTTGATTAAAATATATATTTATACCTACCTAATATTTTTTATAATTTATTAATACTGTACAAAATAAAAGTGTTAGTAGTGGAAAAAAAATTATATTAACCACGGTTTAGACAGCCTATAGCCCTCGCGCCCTAAATCCCTCGTCGCTCCGCTCCTCGTGATTTAAACTTGACGCTCGGGCAATAATGATGGCTGTCTAAACCTTGGTTAATAATATACTATTTTCCACTACTAACCTATAACATCGCCATTATTGACCGATTAATTAACGCTAAAAATCGTTTTTCTCTCCCTTCTCAGTTGCTATTGACGACGGTCAATAATAATGCATTGAAATCCATTATTGACCGATCTATTTAAAACCCGGTAACTTGATTTGTTAATTCCCCAATAAATAACATGAAAGGTGACGCCAAGCCAACTGACAAGAGAACAAATTATCTTGCCAATATGCCAAAGCAGGTAACTTGATTAAAATATATATTTATACCTACCTAATATTTTTTATAATTTATTAATACTGTACAAAATAAAAGTGTTAGTAGTGGAAAAAAAATTATATTAACCACGGTTTAGACAGCCTATAGCCCTCGCGCCCTAAATCCCTCGTCGCTCCGCTCCTCGTGATTTAAACTTGACGCTCGGGCAATAATGTTGGCTGTCTAAACCTTGGTTAATAATATACTATTATAGAACTGTTTAATACTATATTATGTGACAGCTACGCGCTTTCCTACTGTAAGACAACGAAAATTGCTCAACCGTTGTGTAGTGATAATATCGCGATAATTTAGCCAATGGGAAATAGGAGTTAATGCCTACCATAGAATGTTTTATAGCCATTATTGCTTTTAATACTCACAGTAATTATTCAGTTCTATTGGGGTTGTAATCTGGTTTTATATACTGTATTAGTTCCGACTGGCAGTTGTTGGGAAACTTGACATTAAACATAATAATATTTGCTTGCTACGGTTAATAAAGCATAATATGCTTACCACTAAAAATCAGTACTGCAGTTTTCAAAAATTTAAATGCTTCTAGTGTGATATTGTTCTTGTCGTTTAACATTGCATATGATTATCTATTATGCAACATGGTTTAATGAGATGGTAAAATTCGTCCATAGATTATGAAGTAAAATATGAATAATGGGTTGTGCAAAATAAGAATCTTCTATTGCTTTATCTGACATGCAAAGTATTAAAAAACATATAAATAAATAAATAAATATAGTCTTTATTTCCAACAGGTTACACCCACTTAAAGAAAAATATAAATAAAACAAATGAAATACATAATAGAACAAAATAAAATAAAATAAAATGAAATTATATAATAATTAGTAAATACAATGTACTGTGAATACAATGACTCATTGGAACGCAGCACATTATACACTATCTTTGTAACAGGATCCGCATTAATGTCACAAGCCCTACAGACACGATTGTAGACATTGCACATAAAACAAAGAGGACACTGCCTTAAAGAGGACATACTTATATACAAAGAAAACATAAATTATTTGAAACAAGTATTCGTACGATCAATAGAATTCAAATTCAGACAGGACAGCTAGAAGATTCCGAACAACGATGTGATCTGCGCAACAAATACGTTAAAACTAATACTACGGCGCGCGGCGATGGCCGATCGTTACGAACCCCCCACCAACGTCTTGTGGATTATAGGTTCTAACGGATACAATTCGTTTTGGGGACGCTGCTCTGCTTTCTTAATTGTAGAAAAAGCGCTTTACTGGGAACAAAATGCGTCGCACTGAGAAGATACAATTGATTTCTTAACAAAATTTATGTGTTAAAAGTTCAACAAGACTGTGCTGTTGATAGAAAACACTGTTCTAGCAATTCTGAAATTTATATAACACTAAAGCGGATTTGATACACTAGCAATTAATTTAATATGGGTTAATAAAAAATAAGTTATAAATACAAACTATGTCTTAGCAAACCTGTTGTATTAGAGCATTTAGCTCAGTGCAGGATTCAATTCGCATTACTCTCCGAAATATTCTAATAGACAATCACCATGCGTCATCCTGTATATATAAACAACACCTTTATAAATCATACACAGAAAGTAAACTAGTGCATCCACACTTCAATAGCCGTTTCAAAAGTTGCTGACAGTGATTGATCGTCTTGTTACCAAAATTTAAATGTATTTTCCACTTCCAACACTTTCGACAGTTTTATCACTTTTAGCGAAGAACATAAACACGCGTCTTCCTGTCCTCACATCGCTGCTTTCATGAACTTCTCACCTTCTCATTTTTATCTAAAATCAAATATGAAATTTCCTTCGAAGCAAACACTCAAGGTAAGTTTACAAGTTTTTGACTGGATGTCGCTCTAAACTGAAAAAGTTTGTTTTTAACAGTTGTTTCTTTCTATCCATGTCTTTTCTTCGGGATATTTACAGGGTTATATTTTATGTAAATATATTAAAAACATGTAATGTATATGGGTGAAAATGTAATTATGTATATTTATACCGTGCGATCAAAAATTATTTGCATCAAAGAGGGCTTGGATTAAAAAACGTGGGGCTTGGTTTAGATCACAATGATATGGGGACGATATATCTAACCAAATCTAAGTTAAAATTTTGTCAAATTCATATTATGACATGATATGCCAAACTAAGGAGTAAAAAAATAAGTAGACAAATACAAATTTATTTTTGTTGTTTACAAAGTAAGAATATACAGAAAGAAAAAGAAAAATAAATATATAAATTGCTGAAATTGGCCACCACCACACCAATTTTTTAAGGGTGCAATGTGGACTCTACAAAAAAATGAGTATTTTCACTACTCCACATGCGTGTATTCTGAGAATTCACATAACCGGAGACTCCGGAGAGGTGGAACCAGGCTTCATTCGAAAAAAATGTCTAGAGTCTAAGGTCTAATAAATCATTTATTTCCAATAAATTTTGGGTAAACCATTGAGAGTAATTCCTGCGTCTTTCAAAATCTGCTGCTTGTATTTCTTGGAATACTTGCACTTTATAAGGAAATAAATTTAGCTGCTTCTTAAGAATAGTCCTGCATGTTCCATAAGATCTTCCCACTTCTTGGGACAGGCGTCTTATACAATTTGTTGGCGTATTTTGCATTATTTCACGAACGTTTGCAACAAGTTGTTCTGTTCTTACAGATGGTCTTCCTGCTCCTTTTTTGTGTTGTATAGAACCTGTTTCCCTAAACACAGCCACGGTTCTTTCAATAAAAGCAACTCAGGTAGTTATTGACACCCAACAGGTATTAAGCTCTACGGCTAAGCATTACGTCCTTAGATGCAAGGCCCTCTTTGATGCAAATAATTTTTGCTCGCACGGTAGTTAATTAGTAAACAAACTGTTGACCACGTCTTGACGTTGAGAGCCTACAAGCAAAACTAACCTTAAATTTCCCTTTAAATTATTTAATTAAACTCCGTGCCACTGACTGGTAGACACCATCTCAGGTGAACCCATATATATGTAAATAACCAGTATATTGCCAATGATATGCATATGTATTTGTCATAAAATTAAACTAATGCAATCTTTACTGGTGCATTATGGGATAATATGCACGAGCAAATATGGAAATAGCCCTTTGGGTGTAATATCCTTAAATCCTTTAGTAAGGTATACATATAATGATACATATATGACAGAAGGTTATCGTTTCCTATTAGCATAATTATTGGAAGGCTTTGATAACATAACATCTCTGATAAACGCATTAAATTGTACTAAACATGGTAATGTACTATATACGTATAATTAAGTTTCATTACCTCAGATGGTTGGTTGGAATTTGATGTTTAATACTGACTACCTATAGCAATATAAATATTTTTTAAGGTATTATAATTATGGACATGGTGTATTGATCACTAGTCAGTGATACTCTTTTAGTATCATTAAAATGTAAATATAAATTATATTTTTATAATTATTAACATTAACATGTAATAATGGCATCAAAGAGGGCTTGGATTAAAAAACGTGCGGCTTGGTTTAGATCACAATGATATGGGGACGATATATCTAACCAAATCTAGGTTAAAATTTTGTCAAATTCATATTATGACATAATATGCCAAACTAATGAGTAATAAAATAAGTAGACAAACAAAAATTTATTTTTGTTGTTTACAAAATTAACAAAGTAAGAATATACAGAAAGAAAAAGAAAAATAATTACATAAATTGCTGATATTGGCCACCGCCATGCTCCAAGCATAAATTCACACGTCTCTTCATATTTACGAAACTGTTGACCAGCATCTTTGGAGAAATGTTACCACATTCTTGGATAATCCTTTCTGTTCTTACAGATGGTCTTCTTGCTTCTTTTTTGTGTTGTATAGAACCTGTTTTCCTAAACACAGCCACGGTTCTTTTCAGGCAATAATAAAAATCCCCAGCAATAAAAGCAACGTTAGGAAAATTTTTTGTGAAAATCGTCCATGCACAAACCAGGATTATATTGCCATTCACCATTTACTCTAACCCTGTTTTGAAAATACGCTTCAACCATGAATGTTTTGTGCTGTTCCGTAAAGCCCATTGTGTGAATTGTTCAAGAAATTGGAAAAATTAGCGATGAATCAAATTACTTGTAACGACTGTCAAAGATGACAGAATAACTGATTGATTGTAAATTCAGGTATTTACTGACACCCAACAGGTATTAAGCTCTACGGCTAAGCATTACGTCCTTAGATGCAAGGCCCTCTTTAATGCAAATAATTTTTGCTAGCACGGTAGTATATCGTACCTTCTTGGGAACATATTATTATTATACAGGGTGTTCTCAAAGTTGAGTCATTTATTTTACCAGGTTGTAGAACTCGTAAAAATAAGTAATTGTACCAAAAATCAATTATATAAAAGTTGCAGAATAAAGAAGTTATTAACAATTAAAAAAATGTAAAATTTAAAAACTGTAAGACCTGATTTTTTTATATTCTCGACCACTGTGTTATCAATGTTTTGTTTACTGGCGATACTGGGTATGGCTTATTTTTTTGTAGGATACAAATTACTTATCATTCATTCATTTTACGGGTTTTAATGCGAATTTCGATTTGACCAGTGGTAAATAATTCGCTAAAGTGCGTGATATTTTTTATTTTTGGGCATTTAATGACTTCTTTATTTTGCAACTTTTATATAAAGGATTTTTGGTACAATTACTTATTTTCACGAATTCTACAACCTGGTAAAATAAATGACTATTTTTTTATTTCATTTTTTTCCTTCCATTCATGTAAATAAACCTAAACTTTAATAATAGTGGACCGAAAAAAGGGGAACAAGTCGCTTCCTTCTTAAAAAAAACTATTTTCGAGTACAACCACAAGGAATCTTCACAGAATGATTAACTAGGTTCTATAAGGCTATATGAAATATTCAATTAGTTTAGTTTTTTAGGCCTCGGACCATTCTAAATAATATACAATATAACATAAATATTCAAATACACAAAAGATTTGGAAAATATATCTAGGTACCAACCATTTTTAAATTTAACCTAATTTCGATTTAAATGCTATAGTTGCTTTTAAATTGTATACCTTTGCGTATTATATAGGCAATTAGGTTGATTTGCATAGTCCCAGAGGTATGTCCTAAGTTTTAGGCATGTTGTGTATATTGCGGGAATTGTGAGAGCCTAACATGTCCTATTAAAATAATTGAAGAGCTACGTTCGCTTAATAGGATAAGGTTGAATTAACTATTTAAAAATTTAAAAGGTACCTAATACCCGATTAGTAAAGTGGTTTTCCTAGTAATAAGAGGGTAGGAAGCAGGTTGAAAATTTTATATTCAGAAATCGTTATACGGTAAAAATTTTAATTCCTCTTGCAAGATGGATTCCAAGTCACGTAACCCTCTGTCAATTGTGGTCTATTTAATTTTTATAATATATAATAATTGTTAATAATTAAATTCAGTCAGATATTAAATTTTATGTCAATTAAATCCCCATATATGACTTATGTAAGGTACGTAGACGTAGACACAAATATGGTGTTTATAGAATTTGTTGGTTTACTTGTATGTAGGCTAACTTAACTTTAAAAACTTTATTTTATTGCCATATAAACCATAATAATAGTAATAGTAATAATAATAATTTCCCTTGCGAAAGGTACGTAGACCCAAAAACATGAGATTATGGAGTTGTTCGCCATCCTTATATTATTATATGAATACGGTTACCTTACTAAACTAGTATATCGATACCCTACTATGAAAACCTCGTAAGTGCAATTTTTTGCAAAATTGAACTTTATGCGTCATTACATTAAATGTGTCATATTTTATGTTATGTGAGAACCTCGTATGGTCATCATGAATAATACGCCACCTATTGGCGAATTTAAATACCTCGTAAGTTACTCGTTTGATATTTCTAACTGAAAACCTCGTAAGTTTGATATTTCTAACTGAAAACCTCGTAAGTTTTAGATTTTTGGTTAGATAAATAAGAGTAGGTAAGTACTTTTGTTATTTTTATGTGTAATCTAAGGATTGTTACATAATGTTCTACTAATAAAATTTAAGCTCCGTTACATTGTAAAACGTTAGTCATTCATAGTTTATTACTAAAAACTTAAGAGGTTTTCACATACCACTATTTACAACTAACACAAAACAGTTTTTCTTTGCTACTGCAAAATATAGGAAAATGCACTTACGAGGTTTTCAAAGTAGGGTATCGATATAGGCTAACAGAATGTTAAATACATACTTTATTTCCACCGGTATTTTCATTTTAATGTTAAAGAAACATCCATTTTGTCAATTCTTGCTTTTACGGTCGCTATGTATCCTATTTTTCAAACACAAAAATAATGCATGCATGGTCAATTTACCTTCTCATATTTAAATTAAAGGTTAAACTAGATCTAATTAAACCGGTGTTTTCATTTTAAATACTACAGATATTTCCTTTATCACAAAGGTTAATAATATGAAAAGTTATTTTTATTTTTTAAGACAATAGCATAGTGCCAGGAGTGTTGGTACCTATCTAAGTCAGAAAAATCATTTCCACTTATTTTTGTTGAAGCAGAAAAATATTACCTACATAATGTAAAAATTATACATTAGAAACCTAACTTTTAACAGTTAGGTAAGTATAGCGCCCTTACAAGTAGATTTAAATAACTATAGCGGGAATGAGGGCAGGCAATGAAATGACACAATTGTATTTCTCCCAACGTTTCGTTTTATATAAAAACTTTTTCAAGGGTCAATAAAAAGGTCTTTAAGCCTAGTCTTCATTTTCTACAGAATGAATATACTTTAGGCTTAAATACCTTTTTATTGACCCTTGAAAAAGTTTTTATATAAAACGAAACGTTGGGAGAAATACAATTGTGTCATTTCATTGCCTGCCCTCATTCCCGCTATACTTATTTGAATCTAACTTTTAACATACATTTTAAGAAAAAAAATTTTAAATACTAACTTTTTAACAAAATGGCGTTCAGATGAAATAAAAATTATTACTTATCGATGAAATAAACTGACGTGCAAGGCACACAGTAATAGTTATGATCCCTAATGATATAACATTTAAAAAAAAAATTAAAAAATGTTAATCTGTAATTTTTTGAGCCAATGAATAATAATTGTAGATACCTACACACTGGCCTCACCAAAGTAATTAAAATTCAAAAAAAAATAAAAGGCACCATAACCACTAACTATTTTGAAAACGTAATCACTTGTAACAAAAGCACAAAAACGCAATTCAACTCAGTGTGTGGGCTCATTTTGGTCCACTACTAATCTGGGGATATTATTATGTCCCACTATCAGCTGATCGATGACAAATTCCTGATGTCATCTGTCGAAAAACGAGAGAATTCGTGGCATTTTGTATAAAATCTATGTGTGTCAAGAATGCATCAGGAGCAGATGGTATGTATCTTGAAATGATTAAACTGTGCTATCCAGTCATTGTACCATTCTCAGTCCACATCTTCGATTCATGTATAACCAACACTGTGTTTCCTTCTAGTGGGAAGATTGCCATGGTCGTGGCATTGGTATATTCTCTCAACCTCACATAAGATACTACTGTAACTTGAAATTTGCCAATACTGTATATGTATTAATAAAATTAGTAGGAATGGTGTATATACTATAATTTAAATTGTCAACTAAACACTTTACCGTTTATTTTCCTTTTATTATAATTTTATTACCAGGTAGAATGACAGATCGCAAACTAAATCACTGCGTAATTTAAATTTTGCGCACGTTTTCTTCTCATACACAGTCGCGTTCTCCTATTTTCCCATTTTACGGTATCCCAGGGGATTTGCGGAAAAGAACGCACGCTTCTTATTTTTTATTTATATGCAAATTGAGAGCTGTGTCCCAATAATTATTCTGGTTTCGGCTAAAGAGTCATCTGGGGTAAACGAGCTCAGTGGGTCAGTGTGTGAAACGATAATTTATGTTCGTCAGGGCTGCTGGCTGCATTACCACTCTTATGGTATTCAAGAAGTTTTTAATGTGATAAGAAAAGTGTATAGATAGTGCGGTGTAAATGTAGGGTGAGGAATGGGCTGAGTTGCCAAATGGACCTGCTAGGCGTGCAGTCTATTCCTTTACTAATACGGTATTATTATATTCGTAAGCGTGCGAAAACCAAAATAAATATTTCAAAAATAGTGACTGGCATTCGGATTGGACAAAATATCACTAGTAATTTTTAATTAGAAGTATAAATTTGGCATCACTGGATAGCTAAAGGTTTAAACATTCTTTGTAAATTTTGCTATCGTCAAATATTAACTCCCTTACGGCTTTTATATACAGGGTTAGTTGAAATAACCGGAACGGCTAATTTTCTTCAAAACTACCAGGGCTAAATCAATGAATTTTGGTACAGGTGGATAACGTAAAAAATTTAATTGAAAATTGCCACGTTGCTAGATTTTTAGTTTTTTCTGTAACTCAAGGAATGTTTTTTTTCAAATGTAACACTACTCTTTTTTATTGAATTCGATTCCTCCCATCAACATTACCATTTCCTGATAGTATCAAATTTTTATCTCAAATAGTTCTATGGGAAAAAAAGTTAAAAAACTAACTAACATTACCACTTTCTGATAGTATCAAATTTTTATCTCAAATAGTTCTATGGGAAAAAAAGTTAATTAGTTACACTAACTCTAAAAAAATCCAATCTATTTCCATTTAAAAACGTTTCAAATAATGTGAAAAGGAAGGTTGGTAGACATAATGTACCTAATAGTATCGATAACGATAATAACAACAAACAACTACTAACAATAACATAACTAGTAAAAATTACTTATACAGTGACCGGCAGAAAGTGCGCAGCATATGGGAAAGTTTTTTTATCTTTAGGTTTAGAAAATTAATTTTATTTTAGATAGGTTCTGCATGTTCTCAAACCAAAATAACACCCATTAAATCCGGTAAAAGTCTTATGGTATATGAGGTAGGATCAAAAATTTGAAATTCTGCTAAGAGTAAAGTACCTCCATCCTTCATTTTAGAATATTTTTTTACTAAGAATTATTGTTTTAATTTCAAGGAGAATATTTTAATTAAAACATTTTCTAATGTTTGCACATAAACTTTTATTGCGGGAATACCAAAGGGCGGCTTATTTGCCCCTAATGACTCTAATACCTGGATCTTGGGGGCGGAGATTTTTATTTACTTTGCGTGGTTCCCTCGGGACAGTTTGATTGGGAAGGCTTTTACGCATTTCGTTCCGTTTTGCATCTAAATCTTTACGTTGACAAATTGTATCACCTGAAAGAATAAGAGTGGAAATATATCGTCGTTTTGCCGCCGTTAAATTGCGCTCCGCTTTTCCAAATTAAGCAAATTGACATGCGGAGTTTTTGTCCACGTAGTGCGTATAGATATTATGTAAGAGTCGTACTAGACAAACGTGAGTAACAATACTTAAAAGTTAAAAATTTTCCCGCATTCTACACTTTAAACATGCATGACACAAAACTAAACGTTTATTCGGACAAATAAATAACTGTTTTGAACTGCTTACAGTCCAATATTTAGAGTCCACGTCCTCTGTAGAAATATTTAAATAACCCTGTCACATCAGAACCGTCATTTTATCTACTCTACTTCAACGGCTACAGGTTTGTTCCTACAGCGATCAGAAACAGTCCTTGACAGTCAGGATTCTGCGCAGTAAATATAAAAGTATTCCCACAAAGATTTTGGACAGTTTAAAAACCCAAAGTCGCTGTTCCTACATGTTTCTCTGATAGTTTGCCAACTGTCAGAGCAGTTTGCGAATCTTTTGCCAGTAAAATGTCCGGAGCATGCGCGGTTAAACACTAGCATAACATATGACATAACCTATTTTTGTTAGACGTGTTTTTGCTTTTGTATAAGACTTTTTCTATTATTAAATTGAGAAATGACCGACATTGCGCCATCTGATGAAGATTCAGAAATGTCTGTTTTTTTCCAATTCGGATACGGACAGTGATTTAGATGATGTCCTAGAAGAAAGGGTTAGGCCTAAAAACCAAAATTTTTTTGAAGAAACAGTACCACAGTTTAACAGAAAAGAGTTCATGGAGCACTTTAGAGTTAGCCCTGAAGTGGCAAATTCAATTGCTGAAAGGTTTTCAACAAGCGACTACTGCAAACAAAAGTGCCAATCTTTGGCTTGTACTGTTTGTAAAGATCCAAAAAAACTTTTGTTTGGTTTATTGTCCAGATAACTGTTTTTTCTGCAGCTGGTGTTTCATCTGTGTTAAGTCGTTGTGTTTCATTTAACGTGTTTAAAACGACAAATACAGAGAGCACTAAAACATAATAAAAAAATGATTATGTATTTACCAAGGGAATTTACTGATTTTAAATTAAGGAGATATTAACATTTTTACAACATATTATTTAATATTTATCTTCATAACTTTGTTCATTCATTTTATAAAAGTTACTTAATTTGTTTAAGTTTATTTATTGGGCCGAGCCAAACGAGTTTAATTAACGAAATAACAATAAACAATTATGAAAACGATAACAAAATATATAAACTTTGAGGTTATGTCCATCGTTTAAAATTTCTTCAGTTTTAAACACCGAACCGAAGTTAGTTGATTTCGAACGCCTGTTTCTACAAGAGTTTGAAACCGGTCAGAAATCAGACTTGCGCCGTAAAGTTGGTTTGAAAATTGTCATGAAGTTGTCGGGGATTCGCTGTAGGAACAAACCTCACAAGACCGCGGCCAAGCAAATCAACCATGACATTCTGTTGCACAACATCGTATGATAAAAAAAAATCGCACGCGCCCGCATCCTAACCGCAGACTAAGGTAAAACTTTTCAGTAAACATCAGCATTAGCAATACCGCAAATCAAACTAAACCCACGAAATAACAAAAACAAACAAACTACAACAATAATTCCAGTTTGCCACGATTTTTAAGTTTATCGAAGGAATTGCAGTTATTTAAAAAAAAAACTCAAGACTGAGCTGCATTTCTGATAATATTAGCAATGCGGCAGTGTTCGCTGTGTCAGATTTGAGGCCAGAAATTGTAGAAACGTTCACGTCCAAAATGAGAACGTTGTGCAAAGGTAATTCAATAAGAATTGCATTAGGTTTTATTAGAACAATTATTTTTTTTATTTGATATTTTGGCTTTACCTGTTTCAATTATTATTATCTGTCGCCACTGACATATATGTATAATGCTTTATAGATAGTTACATAAAGTTTTTTTTTAATTATATAATTCAAATATTAAAATAGGTACGTCCAAAACCATTGACGACAATCCAAAACATTGTAACAAGTTATTTATTTACGTTTTTGCGTGGTTCTAAAAGACGTTTGCTCCTTTTACCTGTGGCGTCTAGACAACCCCCCTAGATAAAATATTGGATTTGTCACTGACCTAAATGTTACCAAAACATTTGGTAGTAGTATCAACAAGATTTATTTAGCAATGTGCCACAATTTAACAAGTTATATAAAATATTTGAACTAATTTAACAATATCATCTGTAAAAAAAAATTTTATCAGCCACTATGTTGTTTTTTAAATAAATAATTTTTCAATGATTTTTAAAAATTTTTCAGAGGTCTGTGATTTAATTAAAATATTCAAGTTATTATATTCACTTAATCCTTTATAGAAAACCGATTTATATGTCAAATGTTTTGATACCCTACCTAGACAAAAATCTTTATTATACCTGGTTGAATAGTTATGATTTTCAAAATTTTGAGTTATAAAATCTTTCAAATGAGAAGGCAGTAAGTTATGTTGTATTTTAAAAATAAAAGTACAAATCAAAAGAAATATTAAATTTTTAACATTTAACCACTGAAGTTTCTCTAACATTAAATTTATTTTCGTATATTTGTCCACATTTAAAATTATACGCATAGCTTTATTTTGCAAAACTTGGAGTCTATTAAAGACCCCATCATTTGCTGTCTATAAAATAGTTGAACAATATAGAAAATGAGGTAAAACTATAGTGTTATAAATTGTTTTTCGTGAAAATAAACTCAAATTTTGACTAATTTATTTTAAATAATTAATTTTTTTTCCAATTTTCGATACCAGATTTCCAAAATGTAATTTAAATTTTAACTTAGAATCTAAAATTACTTCCAAATATTTAAAGGAGTCTATAATTTCTAATTTTTCATCATCAACAAAAATATTTATGTCTGTATTAATCACGCTATTTCCAATAACCATAAATTTTGTTTTAGAAACATTAAATTTAATTTATTTACCTTTAACCAGTTTGATAAAGTTTTTAATTCAAAATTTAAAATGTCTATACAATCAAGAATATTTTTACCCTTTATATATAATAAGGTATCATCAGCAAACATTTGAATAAAACTTTGTTTTAAAACATTTCGCATATCATTTATATAAAGAATAAATAATAACGGACCCAAAATGCTACCTTGTGGTACCCCAATATTATTATATTCCCTTTTAGAAAAAATATTATCAATTTTTGTTTTTTGCTGCCTATTACTTAAATAATTTTGAAACCATTTATAAACAACTCCCCTTAATCCATACTGATATAATTTTTTTAACAATTTATCCCTATCAATTGTTTCGAATGCACGTTTAAAATCCAAAAATACTGCCAATACAACTTTATTTTTGTCAACGCTTCGCTTCCAATTTTCAATTACAGACTGGATTGCCGTTTCTGTAGAATATCCTTTTCTAAAACCTCCTTGCATATTATTTACTAAAATTTTGTTTTCTTCAAGAAATTCGGGTATCTGTTCATAAACTGTCATTTCTAATAATTTTTCAATATCCCATAATATATTTATTGGCCTCATATCACAGCTTTTTTTTTGTATTTTTAATTTTTGGAACTGGTGTTATAATAGAACATTTTAGATCTTCAGGTATTCCTCCATATTTTAGGCAGGTATTGATTAATCTTAATATATTTTCACCTGTGCTTGTAAAAGTTTCTTTCATTACTTTTTTTGATAAAATTTCACTATAATTATTGTTTGATTTGAGTTTGTTAATTTTAAATTTTAATTCTTTTAATGAAACTTCTCGGAATTCTTCAATGATATTGGAACATGTAGCAATTTTGGGACATAATATTTCATTTCCAACCTTGATATCATCAACTATTTCTTTAATACTATTAACGTAATAATTATTCATATTTTCAGCAATACAATACGGATTTGTTTCTTTTCTGCCGTTAAATATAATTTCCTTTATTTCACTGTTTGTAGTTGGCTTGACAAAATTCTTTAAAGTTTTCCACATTCTTTTTGGATCATATTTATTTCTATCTATTTGTTCATCATAATATTTTTCTTTTTCTTTTCTTAAGACACTGACACAACAGTTTCTTAATTTTTTGTACTCCTCCCAATCATTAGAACTTTTGGTAATAATAAATTTTTTATACATATTGTCACGTCTTTTCTTCGCTTCCATAATAATTTTGTTAAACCATGGTATCGGATGATTTCTATTGGTGACTATCTTTGTTACTACAATTTTGTTAATAGACTTTTCAACATTACATATTATATTGTCAAACAAAACATTTACATTTAAACTATTATAATTCCAGACACTTGATAATAGTTCATTTGACAACTTTTTTTAGTCAACATACTTCATAATTTTACTTTTATCTCTGTCTTCTAAAAACTTTTCAATATTTACATAAATCCAATCGTGATCACTAATTTTCGGCTCCTGTACAACACTGGTATTTAAATAATGGTCGTTTGATATTATTAAGTCAATAATTGTTTTAGATTTATTAGTTACTACTATTTACTACTTGTTTAAATTTTTTATTTATGAAATTTATATTAAAGTCTCCAATATGTATCACTGTGCTATTTTTTTCCGATGTCAAATTACATTGCATTTCAAAAAATGTAAGAAAATCCGTTATATTTCCACTAGGCGATCTGTAGTAAACACAAAGTTCGTAAAACTGTCTGTTAATTTTTAAATTTATATAAATATACCAATATTGATAGTCCACAGAAATGTCTTTAAAAGTCTTCACTATAATTTTGTAATATACACAAACTAAGAGTCTTTCCGTATGGTAAGGCAGTATTATCCATAACATCTAATACGTATGATTTATGTCTAATGTTAGTCCAACACTAGGCAGATATAACGATCACTATTTTTAAAATATGTAAATGAACTTTACTTTAAAGGACTATATTAAAGCTATTATTTAAAAATCCTCAAAGCAACAAGTGAGTCTAAACACAATGCCGACTCAAAGCTCTCCAGAATTGCCTAAGGGCGTATAGAGCTTACACAGACCATTTCTCCAGAGAAAAACATTAGTTACATTACTTTTCAATGTGGAGTACGACATTATATAAAGCCACAAGGAAAGGTCGGCGAGAGCTGCCAACGGCTACCATTGAAAAATCCATTTGAAACAGAATGGAGAACTGGGAAATTATTCCAGGTAAAGTAAATTACCTATGGTGTTGAACCGCCAGACTAGCCATGGGAAAACCCATATAAATTTTGCAACCCTATTAATGTTACTTCAAAATTGTATTAGACTTTTTTTAAGGTCCTTGTATGATGTACTCGCATCCTAAACTTTATTGTTTTCTAATAAGCCAATTAAACGTTATTTAGACAAAACGTAAAATCCTAAAAAATTAAAAACGGCTGTGCAACAAACCTCAATAAAACCACCAGTAATATTATTATTTTTTTTTACTGGAAAAGGAAAATATTTTAATTATTTATTAGAAATATGTATAACATTCATAATGAGTTGCATACACTATGGACCATGTAAGTCTGTGTGGGCATACAACACAATATAAATTAACATTCAAAAATTAAATTAAATTTCAAAGCAGACAGTGCGTAACTATGCACAATCTAAGTTATTTGGTGATACTAATACTAAATAACATAATTTTATTAAAATTTAACAATACCTTTGATTATTTGGATATTATTCATAATCCATTTATTTAGATCTTTTTTTGTATTTTGAAATTTTTTGATTTTAAATTGCACTGGTAATATATTTAAGATTTTCGGAGCCACATAGGAAATTGATCTTTGCGTGGCGTTAAAATGTGTGTTGGGTAGAATCAAATTGCGATTAACATTAGCTCTAGTCATGATGTTATGCGTTATGCAGTTGTGAAATTTATTTCTAGTGAGTGAAAATCTAAGCAAATTCTTAATATTTAACTGGGTAATTGAAAAGACGCCAGACTGTTCAAATAAAAGATCAGAAGAAAAACGTCTTGACTTAAATAGAATAATTTTTAATATAATTTTTTTTTGTGCAACAACAATATTGTTTAATAAACTTTTATTAGCAGATCCTTAACAGATAATTCCATAATTAAGATATAATTCTGCTAGTGATCTATAAACATTAATTAAAACATATTCACAAAGTACTGACCATTTTAAAAATGAATCAAAATATACACCCTAATATTTTATGCTTTCTACTGACCTAATTTTACCAGAACAAACACAATCCCTTGACAAATCACAATAAGCAGAATGGATTGTTCTCATTTTTAATTGGTAGACCAACTGAATTCATTGCAAAGCACAATGTTAAACAGTTACGATCCATCAAGGCTTTAATAAGACTAGCAGTCCTCTCGGCCTTTTCAAATGCTTCATGCCAAGACACCCCTTTAACCAGAAGAATAGTAGGCATCATCGGCAAAGCATCCAGTTTTAATATTGGGCATCGCACTCGCCGGACTAATAATATAAATTGAGAACAAAATCAGGCCTAGCACCGTACCTTGCTTGGTGGTCTACGGTATCGAAGACCTTAGAAAGATCCAAGAAAATTGCAAGCGGTTTGAAATTATTGTTAAAGCACTCAATGATAAAATCAGTGACCTCATGTAAGGCCGTATCAGTTATGATAATGTCAAATGTTACTAGACTTTTTTTTATTATGTTTGTTTCAAAAAAATTACCATGTCGACTTCCAATGTCTTTATTTTGTTACTTAACGCAGCGTTTTGGTTAGTTAATATCTCTAACTGTTTTTAATTGTAAAGTAAACTATAATTCTAAGGCTACTGCCTTAAATACTATCCATGTGCAATGAAGCTTGATGGCTCCACCAACGTGCTTATTGGAGTGTGAAGTTTGAGCTGTTGGTTTTGGACAAGAAGATGCTTCCAGATATTGGGGATATCTATACTTGGTCTACTAAATATATGGGTATTTTGATTCATGAAAGCTGCTTCTTTGAATTAATAATATACAGTGGTCAGAAGCCAAGGTATTGGACACGGAACTGTACTGGAGAAAACGAAAATTCATAAATTATGAATACCCTTACTAAGTTCACTTTATTGTGCCGTCGAGTGCATAGTAATTTTTTTTGTGTCACATTTAGTACGAACGTACTTACTTATTTGCTACTAGTGGGAGGGGGAATGTAAAATTGCGCTCGACATGTCGTAAATTACATCATTATTTAACTTTATTCTTGTTATAAAATAATAACTGCAAATAAATAAGGAGAATGTTTTTGTTCATTATACACTACAAGCCAAACCCAAATTTAGCAAGCGAGTAAGCATCAGGATTACACAAAACCTTAATAGAACACAGCGATGGGAGTTAAATAATAATATGCATGGCTTACCACGCCCTAATCTGTTCTGGAGATTTGGCAACCGTGTATACAAACCCGGGAATTTATTTGTTCTCTTCAAGACGGACCAACAATACATTTTTTCTTTAAAATAAATAACCTTTACTGCCTTTTCATAACACAATCGTTAAAGAAACGAACAAGACCGAGCAAAAACCGGGCTGTACATTATAAAAGAAAGGCAATTTTTCTACAGCACCACTTGAAATAATTAGCCACTTCATTCTACGTCTGTTACAGCCACGGCACTGAATTTTTCCTAATTAAGCCTTTGACTAATAAAAATGCAAATTTAAAATGTTATCTGCCGTTACCATCTTTGTTTGTTGCTTTGCTGTGGTTTTATATTTTTTACAATGGAAATAAAGGCAAGATTGCTCTGCCCATACACTATACAGAACTGGTAAGCTTACACTTATAGGTCGGCTTTAAATGTAAACAAACGAATACAAAATGGACTTGGCGCGAGTTAAAAAAAAAGATCGATACCCCCCCCCCCCCCCTTCCATAGCAGCAAACGTTCGTATATAGTAGTGTCACGCGTTCGGATTAGCGAGGCAGCCACCGCGATGCTTAATGTTCTTTTTCTATTTCATGTTCATAATAAGCTCAGTACGATACGCATTTGCGTAATGTAATGAAGCTATTTCGATATGCGTTTTTTCTTTATTTGATGTTGGTAACATTTAAATGTTTTATTTCATTGACTTGCGCGGCCTTTGTGATTTACAAGAAAACCCATTTTTCGCAGAGGAAAAATAGCTTGATAACCTACTTTTTTATTCTGTGTGAATAACAGTCATGTATGTTGGTTGCATAAATCTATAAATCAATCTTTTGTAGATGCTTCAAGCTATCATTTTCTGCCAAATCCTATCCAAAATTCAATCTACTAACCTTCCAATGTCGATTTTAACTTCAACTTAATTTGAATTTTCCATCTTCCCTATACTAAATTGCAATGCCGTGACGTAAAATCACGTCTTTTGAAATTCGAAAAAAAGTAGCAAAATCTCCCGAATTTTCGAACGCTCTGTATATGTACCGAATGTACAAGGATCACACAACGTATTCCGTCCAATTTCAAATCTCATATCGCTAAAATAACTTTAGAATCTCGTGGTGAAAATGGGTCAATAAATCAAAAAATGACAGTTTGCAAAATAATTTTTGTTGTCCAGAGGCTACTATGATAAAAAATAGTATTACCAACATAAAATTTAGACATAAAAATTTACAAAATTTGAAAGATTTATTTTCTTTTTAAAATGTATTTTTCTTGATTATAAAAGGTGAAATAGAAAAAAATGTATAAAGCACATGTTTCATAAGGCGTTTTAGCGCACGAGTCAATAAAAAAACTCGCCACTTTGTGGCTCGTTTTTTAAAATAGACGCGTGCGATAAAACCGCTTCTTATGAAACGTGTACTTTAATATACTATTATTTTTCATGCACGGTGAAATATCTGTTTTGAAGTAGTTTATTAAAACTTACCAGAAGAACTGCTTAGTGGTAAAAATATCTTGTCTAAACGGGCTACGGTGTTCTTGATGATGTCCATCTCTTATGCTCTGTCCGCCACTTTTATTTTTCTATTTTTTCAGGCATTGTACTAATTGCAACATATGTGACACAAACAAAATCACCTTGTACTCGACAGCACAATAAAGTGAACTTAGTAAGGGTATTCGGGTAGATGCGAGCAAGGGGCTGTGATGTTTTTGTTTACTTAATATATTTAAATATTTACACAAATGAAAATCAAAAATTTAATTTCCGTAAGCAACGGTTAAAGAGAAGGGATCATTTGTGCTGGCGACGTTTGACAAAATCACCTCATCGCTCGACAGAAATTTAGTAGTCATTCGGTAATATTTGGAACTTCGTTTGGGTTCTACCGCGCATTTATTTTAGGTATTTTTCATTTTCATGTAGTTAACTAATTAATTATTCTTTGCATTTCCGTCCTGTTTTTTGCAGAAAAAACAGCAAAAAACAGCTTAAAAATAGCAAAACTTGATCTATGGATTGGAATATCTCGTAGCTCTGTAAATACTCCACTAAACAGGAATAATTTTTTATTCTTAAAATGAAGAAGTTTTTTGACACATGAACGTTACCAAGACCAAGGTGGTTGTGTTCTCCCCAAGACACCAAGACGGGCAATCCTTCAAATTAACAACCAGATCGTGGAACAAGTGCTGTCCGTCAAATATCTTGGAGCCCTCGTCAACGAAAACAGTGACCTTAAAATGGAAATTAGATCAAGGATAGAGCAGGCCAGAAGGGCATTCATTTCCATGAAAACCCTCCGCACTAGTAGAGACCTAAACCTACAGCTTCGCATACGTGTATTGCGCTGCTATGACTTCCCAGTGCTACTCTATGGCTCCGACAGATGAACATTCAGTCAATCAATGGAGAGCCGCATTGACGCTTTTAAGATTATATTGTGTCGACGTATACTGCGTATATCCTGGGTAGACAGGATAACCAACGAGGAAGTACTGAGGAGGATAGGCAAAGGTAAAGAGCTGCTGACAACCATCAAAGGAACGAAAGCTCCGATACATCGGACACGTTATGAGGCGAGAGCGTTACGAGATCCTCCGACTCATTCCCGAGGGAAAGATCGAGGCAGCGTTGCCAGGTCCTTAAATTTCTTTGCCCCCAGATTTTACTTTAAAAGTTGCCAGATTTTGATAAAAATCCCCAGATTTTTAGAATTGAAATAATACAAAAATGTTCTATTCGTTATTATTGGGTATAGTGGGTACACAAAACTATAATAATTATTTATACATAGTAACATTATGTTTGTTTAACATTTCGTTATCGATATTAAAATTAACCGATGACTCGCACTTTATGCTCATGCTCAGATTAAAAACTCCTATTTATTGTATATGCCATGTATGCCACCAATACATACAACAAAGACACGTCAAAATATCATTGGGACAATTAACTATAAATATTTTAATGAACTAAATTTAAATCTCTTTAGTAAATAAAGGGGATAATTTTAAATTATATTTATGTTATTTTCTAACAAAGAACTTTGAAAATGTTTTTGGAATGTAGAATGCCTTCTAGAGTCTTATTAAACAACCTATTTTGGTTTTGTTTAAATTAATAGCGCTTAAAACACGCTCAACAGTAGCACTACTATATGCGGGAGACATAAAATATTTGTCACAAAATTGACCAAAGTTGGTAAATACTCAGTGTTGTCACTATTTTTTAAAGAAAAAACCTTACTCCAAAACGGTACATAGTCGTCAAAATTGAAGCTTTCTGTTTCAGTATTTCTTGACACCTATATTCTCTATCTAAATCGGTAATAGTCAAATTATTTATAAAATTAGGAAATTTTGAAGCCACTATAGCAATACTTTGAATATTTGATATATTTTTTGGATCTAAAAAAATTAATTTTAATCTTTATTAATATTATTCTAAAATACGGCTCGTAGCTCGTATACCTATGCAGTTGGATTTCCCCAGATTTTGGGTGTTTTGGCCAAGTTTTTCTCCAGTCCCCAAATAATTTCCAATTTCCCCAGATCTGGCGAAAAATCCCCAGGGTTGGCATCACTGGATCTAGGGTAAACAATCTGTAGGCAGACGGCAGAACTCGTGGCTTAAGGATCTGCGCAGTGTTGCCAATGACATTGGGTGAAAAGGTCCGCCCAGTGGCACGAAAAAGTCCGATTTAGTCCGCGTCGAAATGAAAATGCTTCGTCTGGCGCATTCGCCATAAGTGATATTTATTTTTTAGTGTTGGGGGTATATTATATAATGAAAAAGACTGATAACTCTATAAACATTTACTTTTTAATAACTAAAAAAAACAATAATAAAAAAGTTAATGTAATAAGTAATAAGACAACCCAACACTTGGTAAATAAACAATAAGTTACCTGCCGATTTTATTTCCAAATTTGTGCATTTGGCATATTTTCGTCAGGTATCAAGAAGCCCGAAAAGTCTTTTGATTCATGAAAGCTGCTTCTTTGAATTAATAATATACAGTGGTCAGAAGCCAAGGTTTTGGACACGGAACTGTACTGGAGAAAACGAAAATTCATAAATTATGAATACCCTTACTAAGTTCACTTTATTGTGCCGTCGAGTGCATAGTAATTTTTTTTGTGTCACATTTAGTACGAACGTACTTACTTATTTGCTACTAGTGGGAGGGGGAATGTAAAATTGCGCTCGACATGTCGTAAATTACATCATTATTTAACTTTATTCTTGTTATAAAATAATAACTGCAAATAAATAAGGAGAATGTTTTTGTTCATTTATACACTACAAGCAAAACCCAAATTTAGCACATAAGTCCCTTCACGCGAGTAAGCATCAGGATTACACAAAACCTTAATAGAACACAGCGATGGGAGTTAAATAATAATATGCATGGCTTACCACGCCCTAATCTGTTCTGGATATTTGGCAACCGTGTATACAAACCCGGGAATTTATTTGTTCTCTTCAAGACGGACCAACAATACATTTTTTCTTTAAAATAAATAACCTTTACTGCCTTTTCATAACACAATCGTTAAAGAAACGAACAAGACCGAGCAAAAACCGGGCCGTACATTATAAAAGAAAGGCAATTTTTCTACAGCACCACTTGAAATAATTAGCCACTTCATTCTACGTCTGTTACAGCCACGGCACTGAAAGTCCGAGAAGTCTGAAATAGTTTCAAAGTCCGACAAAAGTCCATAGCCTTAAAAAAAGTCCGAAAATCGGACTAAAGTCCGCCGATTGGCAACACTGGATCTGCGTCGATGATTCGGGCGGACATCTATAGAGATTTTCAGAGGTACGGTTTCGCGCTTCACGCACCATCATAGCTAGTTGGATCGCCAACCTTGGAAGGGACACTGCGTCCTAAGAAGAAGAAGAAGAAGAGTTTTTTAGTTAAGCACACATAAACCTCTCTGCCCTCGTATGTTGCTGGAAAATAAGTCATTTATTACGGGTACCATTACATTTACCAACAAAAGCCCAATTTTTTCAGGGGGTATAACAAAAATAGGACTTGAGCAAATTTGTTTTATAACCTTTAAACTAATAAAAATGTTAATTTTAAACGCAATCTTTCGCCTGGGTTGTTGAGTTCATTTGAAATTTTTGACAAAGTCACCTTGAGATTAGAGCTTTTATCCCATTTTTATGGGTCACTTTTTTATTTCATTAGCGCTTAAAATTTTTTTTATTGCATTAAGAGTGCAAGGTCACCCTAAATCCATCCAAAATATAAAGGCTAAATAAAGCAGACCCGTTTTACATACTATAATATCATTACACAAAATTTACATTTATGCACAATGCAGATAACGTAAAACGATTATTATATCCAACGAACGGATGCATACAACATATTATTACGTTTAAATTTTAAGCAGGCATCAATATTTATTCAACATTTTCCAAATGTCGGAAATAAAAAGCTGTATAAGGTAGTTGGAGAGGTAAAAGTTAATTGAAAATAAACGATAATATATATTAATACCAGAATAGCTTATAATAGTAATGGCCGTTTATGTCAAAAACCTTACAAATAATAGTTATTACTATATACAGTGTGGTTGTTTAAGTGTGCAACATATGGGAATTTTTTTTATTACCGATTTCTCAGAAAATTTTATTCTTGATAAAAGTTGGTGCATGTTCGGTAATCATATTAGGTGCACTTGGAATGGTTGCAAGTCAAACGGCGTACAGGGTAGGCCAAAAATATAAAACTTGTACACGAATAAAGTTTTTTAATAAACATTTAAAATAACAATTTTGCACTTTAAATGATAGTTTTTTAATTAGCAATTATTTATTACTAATGTTTTATCTTATTAAAAAGAATTTTTAGGATATTTTAAAGTTCTGTTTAATATCGTTGCAACAAACATGAAGTTTGTGATTCCTTAATAAATTAAAAATTCAAGTAAATTTTACAAATATGCTTGAATTTGAACAGAGATATGTGAAATTGATTTGATTTTGATTAATTTATAAAGGTCTTTATGGTGAGTATAAAAAAAAATTTTTGGGGAAATTATTAATGTTTTTTTAAAAAATATATTTTTTTTTATTTTAGGAGGTCACGTTTTTAAATCTATGCATAACTTTTAATTCTAAACAACTTTTCTTAATAACATTTTGCTGAATTTTCTGAAATAGGGGTACTTTATCCTTGTACAAGTTTTATATTTTTTAGCCTACCCTGTACGCCGTTTGACTTGCAACCATTCCAAAGGCACCTTATATGATTATCGAACATGCACCAACTTTTATCAAGAATAAAATTTTCTGACATATCGGTAATAAAAAAATTCCCATATGTTGCAGACTTAAACAACCACACTGTATACAGGGTGTCCGGAAAAATGTGGGAAATCTCCCGGATATGAAAAAACACGCGAAAAGAATACAACAAGTTCATATAAACATCTTTCGTATCGGAGATATACGCTCCCAACGAGCTCCCATGGAATTAAGTTTTTGGCACATAATTATTAAACCAACAGGTATATTTCCATTTTTTTTTCATATGAAGTATACCCGGTAAGACCCTTCAAATTACTATTCCAGAAAGTGTTGCGAATTACTCACAGCTGCAGGGACGGACTAGCTGTGACACTAATGTGCCCATTTTTTTTACGCCCTGTAGGATAAAAACTTTAGACAACGTTTTTTACATACGTTTAACTATTGACTAAAAATTAAGTACTCTTCATTCATGTCGCTACTCCCAACCGTTTTCGGAAAACGGTATTTTATTTACATCACGTATTTAGCGCATTTCGATAAAAGATACACTTTTGTCAAAAAAAAAAATTTTAACTTTATCTGAAAACTTCGTAAGTAGGTTCAACATGGGCTCCGTGAAAACATTAATAAAATTATGTTTTTCCGAAAACGGTTAGGATTAGCGACATGAATGAAAAGTACTTAATTTTTAGTCAATAGTTAAAGGAATGTAAACAACGTTGTCCAAAGTTTTTATTATACAGAGCGTAAAAAAAATGGGCACATAAGTGTCACAGCTAGTCCGTCTCTGCAGCTGTGAGTAATTCATCACATGAAAAAAAATTGAAATATACCTGTTTATTTAATAATTATGTGTCAAAAACTTAATTCCATGGGAGCTCTTTGGGAGCCCATGGAGGCCGATACGATAGAAATGTATATAAACTTGTAGTATTTTTTTCACGTGTTTTTTTCATATCCGGGAGATTTCCCACATTTTCCCGGACACCCTGTATATACAGGGTGTTTCAGAATAAGATGCTGATCCTTAACGGTGTGAATCCTTAGGTGATTTTAAGAAGAAAAGTTCATATTAATATATATCCTTAACCTATCAACTTTCGAACTACAGGGCGTTAAAGTTTTAAGAAAAAAATCGTTTTTCTATGATAACTTTAAAAACTTTCTAGCTATTTTTAGGAATTTTTCACAAATGCCCTCTAAGCATCAATAGCCATTTTTTGGTGTGGAAAAAATTTAAAATTTTTTAACCAGTGGCGTCCTGAAAGGGTTTGCACTAGACATTTTGGAAAAATATTATGTACGCCACTGCTTTTTCTCAAGATAAAAATTATTTTAAAAATACTCATTCATTTTAGGCCAAATTTAATATCTTGCCTTTTTATCGTCCGATAAACAGTTTCCGACAAAAAAAAATAAAAAGCATTAAATGCGCATTCGCTATGTGCCTATGGTTTATTTTTTAACAATAAATTAAAACAGCTAACTTTAAATAACGTGTGAACAAAAACGAAAATAATTTAGATTAGCTATTGAAAGTGGCCACCACTTGCAAGAATGCATGCTTCAGCTCTTCTCTTCATTGAGTCTCGTACCCTTTGAAAAATTCCTGGAGTATTCCTGATAGTGTCAAAACAAACCATAGGCACATAGCGAATGTGAATTTAATGTTTTTATTTTTTTTGTCGGAAACTGTTTGTCGAACGATAAAAAGGCAAGATATTAAATTTGGCCTAAAATGAATGAGTATTTTAAAAATAATTTTTATCTTGAGAAAAAGCAGTGGCGTACATAATATTTTTCCAAAATGTCTAGTGCAAACCCTTTTAGGACGCCACTGGTTAAAAATTTTAAAAAAATTTCTACACCAAAAAATGGCTATTGATGCTTAGAGGGCATGTGTGAAAAATTCCTAAAAATAGCTAGAAAGTTTTTAAAGTTATGATAGAAAAACGATTTTTTTCTTAAAACTTTAACGCCCTGTAGTTCGAAGGATATATATTAATATGAACTTTTCTTCTTAAAATCACCTAAGGATTCACACCGTTAAGGATCAGCATCTTATTCTGAAACACCCTGTATATTCGATTATTACAAGTGTGAATGCCTTTTGTATTGGAGTTAATTCCGCTGGGATGGCGCTACGGCATATTGATGGCCGCTTTGCTTTTTTAAAAGGCTTTTATTACATCTCAGCCCTAACAAGGACGAAATGGCCATCGTGGTTTACCCGCCCCAGGGTATCCATTGTGCTTGGATCACTGTGTATTCCAATATAAAAAATAGTTACACACTTGTCCGATATGCCATAATTATTTGCTTTTAATAGTTAATTATGATATAATGCATGCTAAAAGTGACACACACAGATGCCGGCGGGTCGACCTTCAGCGAATCTCTGCGACTAGTCAATCTAATGTGACGTAGATCGCAGGTTGTATGAGCATTTATTAGAGACCGACCGAAGATTCGGTTTCGGCCGAACCTTCGGGTGCACCGAAACTCAGTGTTCGTGAATTGTCGCGCATCGTTCGGTTAACAGCTTTGGGTGAGCTCGTAGGCAGTGTTGTCTATATAAAATATATAAATTTTTTTACTCTGTCGTCCTTTTTTTTTTAGGTGGGAAGAGTTCAATATAAATTAGATTTCAGTTTACAATAAAAATTTTAACATGTATAAATAAGTTTCGGTTTCGGCTGAAAATCTTGTTTCGGTCGGACACTAGCATTTTTTATTAAAGAGCGCATTTTCTTAGTTAATAATACAAAATTTTAAAAACTGAAACAGTGGAAAATTGTATTTTTCTTCCTCTATGCGGTAAAAAGACCATTGTGTGGTTTACAGGAAACACATTCATTTTTTTCAAAAAATAATACTCAATTTTTCGAAAATTTTTATGCACTGGTGGTATTATACTAGAAAATTGAAGGTATTGCGAGTTAATCAATATAAAAAAAAATAAAATTTCGACAAAAATGTTTTAGTTTTAATGGTTATCCCCAAGGATATTTATTTAAAGGCCTAACAAAAGCCAAAATCATTGAAACATTTCTATTTTAATTCGAAATAGCCTTTTGTGCAACATATTGACCCATCCACAATACAATCTGGCATGGCGATACAGACCTGTCGGACATAAAAGCATGTAAAAACATGTAAATACCGACACAACAAAAGGATGTAAATTGATAATTATCCCCAATGCAGCAAAGCTTATCATAACCATGTTTAAATTTGAATATAAATCCATGTTAGGTAAATGTGGCCGTTTTAAAAAGCGTCAAATAATAGTTTGTAGTATAATGTAGGTTACATACTAAGCGAGGATGATTAAAACATAACGTAATCCACTTGTGGCGAGTGTTATACCGTACTGGCCAACCACAAATTACAGTGGCAATTTATGTAACTACGAGAAAATAAATAATATGTTTAGATACCCCCAATAAGGACAATAGATCAATCCAATGCTCTGGTACTTATTGATGGTACAGTTGACGATATATAAATTCGTACACTCTACCCATACATAACTCAATTACAACAAAATTGGGTAAAACGGGTTTCTCACCTTGCTGCTTATACCTGGATAGAACACCAGCTATATACATAGCTGTAAATTATTGTTTGTACGATTTTTTACCATAAGAAATAATGGTTATTTCTAAATATTTTTGTGTTTAAATTATTAGTGGTAAAATAATACCAGGAAAACTACAAAAGTATAAGGCCAAAAAGGGTAAATTTATTAAGAAACAACAAACAAAATACTAATATTTAATTGCTGCGCCATCGGATTCTAACACTAATCGTAATCTTCTTGGCATTGACAAAATAATACTTCTGGTGTAATCCCGAGTTAGCCCTTCCCAAATTTCTTCTAATTTATCAAACAATATTTCATTCTGTGGTTCAAAATTTATTTTGTACATTTTTTATACCATCAATCCTCAAACATTTTCAATTGGATTTACATCAGGACTTCTTAAGCACCAAGGCAGACATGTTACGTTGTTTTGTCTAAACCAGTTTCATATATTTCTTGCAGTACCTATGCTATGCTATATACTCGAATCCTTCCATTATAATATGTAGACTGAAATGTTTTCTCATCGGAAGAGATGACATTTTGCCAAAAAAAAATTATTTTCTTGTAAATATTGCATAGCAAACCCAATTCTTTCTTTATTATCACTATTTTTTAAAAACGGTTTGGATGCAGCTGCTCGATTTCTTAATTCGGAACATTTTCTTACTCGGCGTTGCGCAATTCTAGATGAAGCAGGGAATCCTGTTATGTGCATAGCAGATACTGCAGTTTCAAATGGATTTTGTCTTAAATACTCCAGCAAATGTCGGTCTTCTTCATTTGATTTATTATTTAAACCAGACCCAACAGACCTTTCAAGTGTTTGATGATAGCGCCATTTTTTTTACAATTCCTTAAACAGTACTTCTGAGTACTCTAAAATGATCAGCTATTTTTCCATAAGACCACCTTACTAAACATATTATTCTTGCTTTTTCAATAATACTTAAATGAGGCATTTTTAAATCAAATAAGGTAATGACAATACGTTGACATAATATATCATGATAACAATTAACACGTTACAAAGGTAATAAAGGTAAAAAGTTGCATTTACAGTGTCACAGTTTATTGTACGAAGTAATCTGTCGTCAACTGTACATGTCATTCAGAAACGCAATTAAAATGTGTTGACAACATAGTTAGTAGGAGAGAGGCGGTGAAGAGCTGAGGGGGGACAGGGAGTAGGGATTACGGTGGATTTACCTTTGAATGCTACTATTGTTTAAACCTAACCTAGAAATAACCCAAGTTTCTATTAACTCACTTAAGAAAAATAACTGCAGGATTATTTTTTCCTAATTCTCGCATACTTGACATTTGCATGAAACTCGTCCTAATTAGTCTCCAAAAAAACATCGCAAAACACTAAAAACACAGCAGTTATTACACAAAACCGATAATTTTGGACCCCTGTCAAAGAAACACCAAGCGGCAATAGGGATGTTCAATATACATCGACGCATCAAAAACATTGATAGTTTCAATGCGATACATAGTTTTTAAGCGATGCATCGAGATTATTTAATATTTGTCTATGCATTTTTTTTCTTTCAATACATAATAGCTTTTATTTAGTTAATTTCGTTAAAATTTAAATTGGCCCTAGGCAAACAAGGCATAGTCCAGAGGCGCCTTATTGAAGAAATTTTTTTTTGTTATAAAATGGGTTTGTTTGCGTATGCGTATGCGATAACTAAATTTTAAAATGCAGTTAGTCTGATTAAAAATAAGTATTTTAAATAAACTGACACAAAAGAATAAAAAAAGTAACAATAAAATAAATTTAAAAAAAAATTACATATCAACTTTTAAACAAAATTTTGGGTATATAGACTCAAAATATGATCAGAAGCAATATTTTCTTATAACTTTTTTTCGTATCTCTAAAAAAAAATTTCTTTCGCGAGTTTGATATTTTAAATGACATTTGACAGGTGTAAACACGTCACAGGTGAAAAATTTTAAGCTTTTGTTTTATTTTGAGTCATGCCGAACCTAATCCCAAAAACAGATTTGCAAAAAAAAACGCATAAAAAAGTTTACCAAATAGTGCAGAATTTTCCGCGGACACTGTATATTAAAAAAAAAACGTGTATTGAATGTTTCCCTTAATGTATGCACCTATTATTAACTGGTTGAAAATAAAATACTAAAAAATGTAGGTTCTATTTCGGTATTTTCCTAAGGTGAATCAGGTTTTTCCTTAATGTAATGATACCCACCATTTTGATCCAGTTATGTTAAAAAGTGTTTTTTTGTCGCTCACTCGAAAAAAAATTTCAATTCCCATCTCAACTGAAACATTTATAAAACCAAAATCGTATATGTTAATCTAGCCAGGCATGATAACGAATTGGTAATAAATCACAAAAATTCATGAATATTTCCATCATATTTCATTTGCTGAAATGGACTGATTTATCGACGCAGTTGGGGGATATTAATAAGTTCGATAAACGGAAGTCGATTTAAACTCCCATCGCCACTTTAAAACCATAAAATATTTCCTACACGTCAAATATCTTTCGTCGAGGAACTCCATATGCGTCAAAAATAAATTGGAAACACATTTAACACAAGCACATATCAACCATTGCGTGAAAATTTATGCTAAACAGTCAAGAGAATTTTTTCTTGTTCCCCTCGATTGCTTTATCTTAACTGTCAGCTTTTTTAAAAATAAAAATTCTAAAAAAATAACTTGAAATTAGGGTCTGTATGTCACAGCTTCTTTATTCCGCAGTGTCTCATTACGTTGGCAAAAAAATAATCAAAAAAGAATTGATTGATTGTGATGTTAAATATTGTACATTTTATATGATTAAATTACTTTATCAATTAATTTTTATATTAAACAAATTATTTACCTATTTCTTTCGCCGAGCACGACAACCAAAAATTAACAAGCCAAAATACCTTGTTAACGGCAATAACTAAGACACAAATAAAATCATACACTGAGGAAAATGATCTAATACAACAGGTTTGCTAAGACATAGTTTGTATTAATAGCTTATTAACCCATATTAAATAAATTGCTAGTGTATCAAACCTGCTTTAGTGTTATATCAATTCCAGATTTGCTAGAACAGTGTTTTTATTGGTAGTAATCTGTTTCATTGGCATGTCTTGATAAAAAATAAACTACTTTTAATACAACAATTGTGTTAAGAAATAAATTGTATCCTCCCAAACGCATTTTGTTTCCAATAGCGCTTTCTCTATAATCAGGAAAAACAGCGTTCCCAAAAACGAATTGTCTCCGTTAGAACCTATAATCCACTAGACGTTGTTGGGGGGGTTCGTAGCGATCGGCAATCGCCGGACGAATATTACCATCTCAAACCATGTTGAATAATAGATAATCATATGTAATGTTAAACGACAAGAACAATATCACACTAGGAGCTATTTAAATTTTTGAGAACTAGAGTACTGACACTGACGCATCATTTTGTTAAGTAATTATAACAATAAAATTAAAAATCCTTTACAAAAAAGTCAAAAAGAAACACAAAACTTCACAAAACATGTACAATGATATACGAATATTCCGACGATTAACCACGACATCGCAAAAACAAATACAACGATTACTCACAGAAAAGGAGAAGGGTTTGTACCATTACTACAGCTGTTCTTGTTACTACGTATAAATGCCCGACGAAAAAAAAGCGAGTTTGCCACATTTTAGATTTTGTCACCACGGAACTAAAATAAGTAAGTAATAATTATTACAATGACCTGAAATAATCATATTCATTTTATTTAAACCAATAAAACAGAAACTTGTTCAACCTGTAGTATCTTATTAACGTTGGTAATTTATCTGAATTATGCTTGTAAAACGTGCATTTTATTAATTTTATGAATCGAATATGTGACTTAACAAATGGTTTGATAACAGCGCTTTTTTTGATGCACGTGTTAAGTACACTGGACCATACAGCTAACCAGACAAATCGTGAACTCTGGAATCTTTGATTTCTTTGGGTCTACCGAAAACAGAAAAGTGGCAAGTGCTCCACGTAGTCCACGAAACAAAAAAGTTTGGGGACCTCTGGACTAGAAGAACTCTGTTGTTGTGTTGTAGTTTCAAGAAACACATGCAGAATTGAACGTGCCATTGCCGTGTACACCAGGTTATATTTAAATTTCCAGCGTACGTCTGAAACGTCTTGTCTGACCGAAACTCCTTGAGGAATTTGATAAATTTGACATAGTATCTCCTATTGGGACTGACCCTCCCCGAATAATAAAGGCGGAACAATGCAATTAGCCAAATGCATGGCAAATGCCATTACGGCCTCGCATTAATATGCAGGTGCCACTTTGGCGACCCGTGTACCAGAAAGACAATTATTCGGCCGGTTTATATTCAATATAGTCATGTCAATTAATATCAGGTTAATTTAAGATTATTAGTATCAGATAATTTGTTGGAACTATTCCAGTATAAGTGTAAGCATACACATTCAAATACTCAGGTTTGTGACATAGGGAAGCGCTTCAAAAAGAATACCTTTTTGCCGATGTGGGACAAATAAACGCAAACTATGTCGCGCAATAATTTGCATATTATATTAGACAAGGCAGATAAATATTTAAAAACAAGCATATTCCAGAAAAACGATTTTAAACTAAGTAAATTTTAATTCTACAATTTCATACTATTTGGAGAAATTCATTGACAGCGGAGGTCAAAAATGGGGCATATTTTACAACATATGTATGCGGCGTTGACAAAGCATTTAATAATATTTTTATGTCCGGACGTTTTTAGACATTTCTTTTATTTAATATTCCAAAAATTTTAAAAAGTAGTGAATGTTCAAGTGTTCATCCAGTTAAATTGGAAAACTTTCAGGCATGTCCCTGTCCCGACCTGACATCGGCAATTAAATTTTTACCCGTTATTCGCTGTTCTAGGCAAATTCCGTAATTTTTTATGGGTCATTTTTTAAAATAGGGAGAAAACTATTTTAAAAATAAAAAGATAATATTATGTACCTACCAAGAATAAGAAAATATGATTATTAGTTTTTTACATTCCACGCAGAGAAAGTAAGTATTGTAATCGCTAAAAAAAATTTTAATTTAGAAGTTAGATTGAAGACATAAAACATGTTTCCCATGCATTTCCGTTGGTCTATCTGTCTGTTGTATAGACATATGCACCTTTAGATAAGCAAACAATAATCACGAAAGTGGCAAATTTATGGCATTGCGCATGTGAACAAAGCCATACAGGGCATAGGCATGCGCACTGTTAAATTTTCATTTAACGAATGAAAAAATAGACAGGCCGGGCTTTACAAATTAAGTTCTTTATCAAGAAATTGTAAAAGTTTACCTTTAATTAATTTTTACGCATAAACAGCTAAAATTTGCCTCAAGTTCTTGCCATAAAACTGAAACATGTTCTAATTTTGTGATTAATTTATGGGAAAAAGTAGTGATTTCTGGTGTTTTTAGTGGCTGCAAACCTGGGGTGGGTAGACCACGATGGCCGTTTCGGCCTTATTAGGACCCTACGGGCCAAAGCAACTCCACAGATAGCGGCACGATGTACTAAAAGCCGTTTGGCAAAAGTCAAGCGGCCTTCAATACACAGTAGTTCCATCCCAAAGGAATCAACTCCAATACAAAATGCAGTTCGGGACGAAACTGTCGTCGTGGTCTGCCCGCCCCCCCAGGGTATCCATCATTATGCTTGGTCACTGTGTATCCCAATATAAAAAAAAGTTACACCTTTCATCTCCTGCATGTTGCTGTATAATCCCTTAGTTATAATAACCTCCCCAATTTTCCTTATTTCTAAGAATGACCCTTATGTATTTTGTAATTTATTGCGAGATAAAACGACCATTGTGGCTTTAACAGGCAAAATATTTCGGAATGACATTTCGAGCCGGTTTTAATTTTAATAAGTTTAACTGCGGAATGATAAAACTTTTCTGATTAAAACCTGTTACTTTTACGTTAAATAACCTGACAAACAGCGAAAACGCTTTATCAGGATAAATAATCTTTTAATGTCTCTTACCTCGTTAAGAAAGTATATTGTATGATTTTCTAAGGGCGGCAAATAGTATTAAAAAACGAAGCCCAGTTTCGCTTAGCCTAACCAATAACGACCGTAAAGATAACCATCTATCTCAAGAAGCCGACAAGACCTAAAGTGTGTGAGCTCTTCGCATGACACGCTTGACTTTTGCTTTTGTAAATTATCAACAGAAATCGTTAACAGCAATTTTTATTACTTTAACTGACTGTAGGCACCGAAATAATTTTGATCAGAAGATAACACTGGCCGACAAGATTTTTCTAACACAGGTCAGCTCTTTATTTTTATAATGAAAATACCCTTCTTATAATAGAAAAAATATTGGGAAAGCCCCAATATATACCATTTTTCAATAGCTTAATAAGACCATTTTACATTAGCAGGTAGTCAATTTATTTAGGGGCGGTAAAAATGGATGCATTTTATACCAGAAAAATTACCTGAACTGTAGGAATTTTAGTAGGACTTCAGGGAGGATTTACAAAATATTGCTGTTTTCTTTGTTTGTGGGACAGTCATGCAGTAGATCAGCATTATGTAATAAAAGATTGGCCACAAAGAAGTGAATTTCAGCCGGGATCTCAAAATGTTAAGTTTGCACTTCTTCTAGACCCCAAAAAAGTCCTTCTGCCTCCTCTTCACATTAAACTTGAGCTGATGAAAAACTTTGTGAAAGCTATGAATAAAGACGGTGATGGATTCAAATACCTAAGACAAGTCTTTCCCCAGTTAAGTGATGCCAAATTAAAGGAAGGTATTTTTATTGGGCCACAAATCAGAAAATTGCTGGACGATGTCAACTTTACAGAGAAGCTTACCAGGCAGGAACTCAGAGCATGGAACTCATTTGTTAGTATAGTAAGGGGATTTTTGGGCAACAATTTGGATGCAAACTATCAACAGTTAGTTGATGAACTTTTAGATTCCTACAAATCGCTTGGTGCCCGAATGTCATTAAAAATTCACTTCCTCCATTTCCATCTGTCATTTTTTCCTGAAAATTTGGGAGCTGTCAGTGACGAGCAGGGTACAAGGTTCCACCAGGATATCAGGACAATGGAAATTCGCTATCAAGGACGATGGAATCCAGCCGTAATGGGTGATTCCTGTTGGTTTTTGAAAAGAGAAGATATAACCCCTCATAAAAGGAAAAAATAAAATTTAATTAGTGTGTTCAGTTAATATTTGTAATGTTTGTGTTTTTTCTAGATGTAAGGTATGTTTAGTAGGTGTAAAAATTTAAATATAGTCGATATACACAGTTAGAAAATTCCTAAATTATTTTTTCAATAGATATTAAATATTGTAACATTAAATGTGGTTCTATAAATGTAACAAGAAAACGTTACGTGTTACAACTTTTTTTTTCTCATTTTCGTATTTGGATAGGTCCATTCTACCACAAGATGCTATTTAGGTTTGTGTTACAACAAAAAAAATTTTTTTGTCGGCCAGTGTAATTATTATTGAAGGTGATAAAAGTCAACCTATTTTGTGTCATGAAAAGGAAACTTTTTCTTCTCACAATAACCCCATTAAATATATAATCGGAAATTTAACGCCAGGGAAAAAATGGAAAATAGAGAAGTTGACGATTCATGCCAAAAGAAAAATAAATACTAGGTACCTAGGTACTTCAGTTGTAACAGAAGTAATGCTACAGACCAGCCCAAAGAAAATTTACTAAAGTTTGTTCGGTATAGACTATAGGTTGTATACTTTGTACAAGTATACATTTTTTTGTCTTATTATGATTATGTATTTTTAGGGCATCCCAAAACGGAAAATAAAATCTGGGAGAAGTATCGAGTACCTTAATAAAGATTCCGGTACACATGGGTCTGGAGGGCAGTGAGGCTGCTGACAAGCTCGCTAAGAGGGGAGCAGCAACGAAGTTCACTGAACCCGAGCCGGCAATAAGTATATCCCAACCAACGGCCAAGAGATCGATTTTGGACGAAGCAACAGATAAGCGGAATAGGCACTGGCTGAACTTACCAGGCCTAAGACGCTCAAAGACCTTTATAAACAGTCATAGAAACCAACAGTTAACTGACAAATTACTAAAGCTCAATAGGACGCACCTTAAAGCCCTGGTGGGATTGTATACCGGCTACTGCAGATTGCGACACCATATAAACAAAATTGGGTAAACGCAAGATGAAGAATGTCGGCTATGCATGGAAGATGCAGAAGCAGCGGAACACATACTGTGCGCTTGCCCCGCAGCAGCTAGAATCAGATCCATCCTATTCGGCGAAGTGACACTGCTGCCGGAAGACATGAAGAATGTCCTCCCGAATACAATTTATTAACTTCATTACGAAGCTAGATATATTGGCAGAACTATAAACAAGGTGTTTATGATTCTTTACCCCATATATATTTTTTACACATATAGTCCATTTAGTACATGCTAATAGTCTAGGACTCAATAACCGACAAAGTCACAAAAAACTATCTTAAACTATTAATTTGAAGTTAGTAATGAGAGAATAATGTTAAGATGTACGAAGATGAAAACAGAACAACAATATTTCTAATGTAATTATAAAATAATTTGAAAGTGTACTTTTACACTATAATTCTATTTTTTTTTATTTAAAAAAAAATTAACTTGTCTGGCGCAAAGGAATACAATAAATTAGACATACAAATAAAATTTTAAAATTGTTATTTATATATTCTTGTTCAGCACCCTGAATACCGTGTATAAATTTAATGTTAAATAAATTTAAAGGTTTTTTTTACTATTACAAACAGAATTCTAAAAACTATTTAATTAAAAGTAAGAGTTATAAATGTCCTCTCACTATGACACTTTAATAAATAATTTTACGGGCACTTTTAATCTAAAATTGACTGAACAAAACTGCCAGAAGCGTCGCAATAAATTGGTTGTGAAATTCCGGATTTCATCATAAAATCAAACGACATGTCATCGAATGAATTTCCGATAGCGCAAATCATCGTCTCGTTATTAGAGAAGACGTGATGCCTGTATTATTCTCTTCTCTATGAAAATTGTCTTCGTTTCTGGTAGATCGAATTTTCTTTGCGCCGCGTAATTTACATTTGAAATTTATTGTATTTTTTTTTAAATTGAGCTTGAGCATGGATCAGTTATAAACATAAATTGGATTTACAGTTGAATATCAATGCCGGGTTTCATGACGTCCTTCTGTCATCATTAAAAATAGATGAAAAGCCCGATATTGATGAAAAAACAAACTAAATGCAGTAATCGTTTAAACAATGAAATTGTAAAGGGGCCCATTCACTAAGTGAATACCGTTCAGTAATCTAGTAGCTTTCAATGGGCAATGGGCGATGCCAATCAAATTGCAAGCGATATTTTGGTTGTCGAGCGATTATTTAATTCACCAGAGGGAAGGTGAATCGAATTTATACAGATTGCCAGACAGTTGGTGTGTGAAAGGACGTCGGCAATCGGGCGCACAACTTCCTGGAATTTTTGTATGTGACTGCTTATAGTGCAAGAAGCAAGTCAGTAGGTTACTTCTCGTATTTTAATACTTTTGGAGATTTTGTTTTTATACGTGTCAAATGGGGAATACTCAACAATCAAACCATATTTTTTAATTAGAAACGATCACTACACTAGCGCTTGGACCATTTTTAAAATACAAATTGATTGAATATGGACGAATGGGTTGACAACTAAATTGCTTGGAAAATTTCATAAATTTATTTTCAACCAATTAGAAGGCTCCTTTTTGTTTGCGTTGCTTATAGCGAGGGAAGACTATCGCGACAGTCTATATCCTATTAACCTAATAAAATTAATAAGTAATAATTTTTCTGTCAAAAATGAAGTGATTTATTTTTATGGCAAACGTCACTCAGAATAAAATCAAAATACATTTTGTTGCTAAGATATAATGTTTATTGAGAATAGGTGGCAAGTCTCATCATCTCATCATATTAAAAACTCCAATTTATGAAATTTTCTTACCGAATCTCCCACGCAGCAGAATTAATTCCCGATAATTTTTTTCTCGGTTTCACTCATGTTTTTGTTGTCGTCTTCGACTCGGAATAATTTTCTATCAACAAAACCATTCGTGACATTGAAAAAAATTATCGGTAATAATTCTGCTGCTAGGGAGATTATAAGTGAAAGTCGCCTTATGAGCAACCAGATTAATTTTTAAGCAATTTGATCGCACGACACGGCTCGGTAATCGCCCAGTAAATGGGCTCCTTTAGGAAATTACTCTGTGAACTGAAATAAACCACTAAACTTTATGTTTATTTATGCGTATTGTTAAAAACTGTAACTTTTAGCCGTACCTAAACTGAAAAAAAAAATAGACAAAAGGTATTACTGTAATTACAGAATATCAACTTTAAAACCTTCCTTGTAATTTGACTGTGATTTATAATAATAACATTTGAGCTTTACATATTTATATATGATTTATATGTCCTATCATCGGTAATAATGAGGTAACAATACATTTGCATATGATTAGCATTTAATCACTTCTTAGAAAAATGTATTCTTCAAAGCATTAGTGGAGGTTTTGCTATTCTTTCTTGGCATTAAAAGACATAACGGTAAATATCTTATCTTTAGATTATGAATCTGAACACGATTTTTGCCTGAAATGCTTATTTTTTAAGATATTCCTTTTTCAAGTGTATTTTAATGGGTCGCTACCACAGAATTTTCCCATTTTTCTTCTTCATTGGAAATAAATCACTTTTTGTAAGTTACATATTGATATTTAGCTATTTAAACTTCTTCCACCTTAATATTTTCAAGAAAATATTTAATAAATTTATACAGTGTCACCACTAAAGTCCGCACCATATGGAACTTTTTTTTATTAATGAGGTTAGTTAAAATTAAATATCAGTAATCGTTTTTGCTTCAAATTAGACTAAAAATTATATATTCAATTGTCACCATCTGTCATTCGGTATCTGTCAAAAATAACATTTTTGTCAAAGAATGCTGAAAAATGGCATTGTTTTACCGAATTTCAAAAAATGTTATTAGAAAAAGTTGTTTCTAGTACAATTTTAGGCCTAAATACAAAGTTTCAGATGTCTAGCGCAAAGTTGAATGACATTTTTTCAAAGTAACTTTTTTTTTATAGAATGTAAGTTGGCTTAATGGATTTTAAACTATTTGTTTATACCATACTTAATATTTTATTTAGTTTGTATGCTTATTTTTCACTAGAATATAATTTTTTTTCTAAGTATAAAATTGGAGGAAAAAAAAATTTACACGGGTGGTGCAAAGTTATCATAATTTAAAAATTTTAACAGATAGACGTCATATGTTCTATTTTTTTGATAGTACATACACGTAAAAAGTTTAAAAAACTTAAAATTAAATTTTCAGATATCAGATTAGTTCACAAATTTCAAATGACAAATTATAATATTTAATATTTCATAAAAATGTTATTTCATACCAAATATAATTTGTCATTTGAAATTTGTGAACTAATCTGATATCTGAAAATTTAATTATAAGTTTTTTAAACTTTTTACGTGTATGTACTATCAAAAAAATAGAACATATGACGTCTATCTGTTAAAATTTTTAACTTATGATAACTTTGCACCACCCGTGTAATTTTTTTTTGCCTCTAATTTTATATTTTGAAAAAAAAAATGGTATTCTAGTAAAAAAAAAGCATACAAACTAAATAAAATATTAAGTATGGTATAAACAAATAGTTTAAAATCCATTAAGCAAACTTACATTCTATAAAAAAAAAGTTACTTTGAAAAAATGGCTAAAAATTCAACTTTGCGCTAGACATCTGAAACTTTGTATTTAGGCCTAAAATTGTACTAATAACAACTTTTTCTAATAACATTTTTTGAAATTCGGTAAAACAATGCCATTTTTCAGCATTTTTTAACAAAAATGTCATTTTTGCCAGATACCGAATGACAGATGGTGACAATTGAATATATAATTTTTAGTCTAATTTGAAGCAAAAACGATTGCTGATATTTAATTTTAACTAACCTCATTAATAAAAAAAAACTTCCATATGGTGCGGACTTTAATGGTGACACTGTATACATATAGTTAAAAATCCACTGTATTGAATTAATTCCTGGCATTTAGGAGGCCGGTAATGTATTTGTTTTTAGTTTGTCACAGCCTATTATGCAATATTATTTTGTTGTTTTGGAGAAACCGGAGGTTATATTTTGGGTTTTTTTAACCCTAAAGAAGGAATATCAGGGGAAAAAGTATTTAAATGCATGGAACGTGATCTACTTTTTAAAAAATATGTGTGCCAGTAATTACGAGAGTATTCACGAGACTTTTGCAAGACTTTAAGAAGGAATACCTAAAAAACTAAGAGTTTCTGGCGAAAAAGGTTTCATTTATGTAAAAAAATCATCAATTTTCGTGTGGTGAACGTATCTATTATATCTATGTATTTACCGAAATTCTTGTTTTAAATAAGCTCCCCCCTTAACAAATTTGTAAATCCAACCCTGGCATCACTTATATAGTTTTAGTATATAGGGTTTTCAATTCGTCAATTTTAATATCGAGGGAGAAGTTTAGTTACACGTTTGATAGAATGTTACGATTCACCTTCCACACCTCCAGCGAACCTCACTTTCAAATGTCTAATGGCCCCACCTATCGAGCGATCTATCGTAAATGGCATTAAATTGCATATCCAACCGTGCCAAAAGGTAAAATCTTGAAGCAAACAACATAAATCTTGTAAAACATTATTTGTTTATTCTTATACAGGGTGAGTCGGGAGAAACTCTAAGGGCTAAGCAGTGGTCCTATTAGTTGGCCTCCTAGATCGCCATACCTCACACCGTTGGACTATAATTTATGGGGTTGGTTAAAATATGAGGTATACAAAGTAAAAGTAGATACTAGGGATGCATAAATTAGACGCATTAGAAATGCTGCACTCAATATTAAAAAAAGACACGAATCAATTAGAAGAGCCACGCGCGCCTTTTGTAAACGAAGCAGGAAATGTTTGGTCAATGGCGGTATATTTGAAAATTTACTAAACCAATGATTTATTTAAAACAATGTTAATGTTGCATACTTTGGTTTAACAATATTATTATTTTATTTAACGCTGTAATTTGAAAAAAAGTTTTTTCTTATTATTTTGATGCATACCATTAGAGTTTGACCCATTTCTCCCGACTCATCCTGTATAAGGCTTTAGTTTTGATAACTTAAAAAATAATACAAGTTTTTTACTGCTGTAACCTTGTTATCGCGTACATAGAGACACATTGTAAAATGCAACAATAAATAATTTTCGCTTTATTTTTCTTACCAGCATAAGTTAAATTTCCAGCGTACGGTTTTAATACCCCCGGCAAATGAGGCGTCCATTTGTTGCGAGAAAAAATGTGCATATTAAACAGATCGCGCGCAGAACAAACTGTCAGAACAATAATTGGCGTTTGTCGGTTGAGGGGTGCAATTAATTGCGTACGCGGCAACTCCCTATGCGGTTTTGAAATAATATTGCTAGTATTTAGTGACATTAACGCAGTCGTTTTATCTTTGTCAAAAATAAAATATAACGGTAGCTACATAAATTCTTTGGAAAATGGAACGAAAAAAAATCCGGAAATGTTTACTTCGTAGGGTAAAGTCAAATTTCTCTAAGAACACGTCGTATCGTGGCCTAATCATCTGTTGAACTCTGGTACGTTAGGATATTGGCGACATAAACAGGACTGGGCTAAGTTCTTTTACCATCGCATTAGCCCCCCATACACCAGCGGATAACTTAACGAATTTGATATGGCACGAGCCAAATAAGCCGATAAAACTTTACATGTATGTGGCGAGCCGAGCTTCATCGGGCCGTGTAATATCTGCCACGGATAAAATCAGCCGGTTTTAACCCGTCAGTAGATTTGCTAGGTTAATTTGTCATCATCATAAAAAGTCATCCACCTTGGTTTGAGGTTAAATTAAAATAATAATAATAACAAATAATGTCTGCCGATTCCCGCTACTTCATTAAAAGAGTTTATAACGGAATTTATTAACATTTACCAAAGTTATCCATGTTTGTGGAAGGTGAAATGCAAAGATTACATGAATAAAAATTTGAAAAATAAGGCGTATAACCATACTTAACAAATGTCTGAAAGTCATTTTTTAAAGTCGACGAGCCAAATTCGGCTGCCCAGAAATGATGATAGTTTTGGTACGTGCCGAGCCTAGTTCGCAGACCAAATCCGAACGGATCAAATCGGTCCAACTGATATGTTGGTGTATGGGGGGCTATTCACCATATTTTAAACTTGTATAGGGTCTTAATGGTTTATTAACACAATGGCTTGGAAAAATACAGTGGTAATTTTATTTACAATTTAAACATCGAACTTAACGCGCGATAGATTAAAAGTTATGCCGCTATTAATTGGTTAAACATAAAAATATATTTGATGTGCACTAAACTTACCAATGGAAAACGCTAGGAGCAACGCTGCGGCAATCGGTGCGTCTGCGCAAGTTTCGCGTTTAATGCTGCGTTGTCATTTTAATTGACTGCAGCTCCCCTTAATTTATTGCCGGATAAATCACGGCATAGATATGAGAAGGAATATGGGCTCTTCATGGACTGGTGTTCATCAAAGAAAGTTAAAGCAATTAGTGAAGATGTGATGCTTGCCTATTTTGTGGATAAATTTAAGGACAGTAAATCATCCTATTTATGGAGTTATTACTGATCAATGCTCAGATCTACTATAAGTATCAAAAATAATGTCGACATAAGCAGGCGGTAAAGTGATACTTACCGCACTCAAATCAGTGCGGTAAGTAGTTGCTTACCGCACGCTTGTAGATAAAAATAATTATGATCTATCTATCTTGCTCTATCGTTATTGGTTTAAATTATTTCCGTGTCATGAAAGTATAAAAGAAACGTCAGTCTATATCATTGTATTAAAAACTAAATCGTACTACGTCTAGTAATATAATTGTGTCTTACTGTCCTGTAGACTGAATCGTGTTTCGAAGCAGAAAATATGTTACCCCGAACATCGCAGAAACTAGGTCGATGATATCACAAAATAATCGTAATATTGTTTTACTAAACCCGGACTGGGACTTGCCGCTTGATTAATTGCACGTTCAAACGGCAAACGCCAATTAATAATATTCTGACGTTTTATTTTGCGCCCGGTTTCTTTGATATGTATATTTATTGTGAACGTCTTACTTACTTGATAAAATTTATTGATTTTACATTTAAAACGCTTAATATATTGTATAAAATTTATCGAGCTATGTACACCAGCCTGGGAGAACAATGATTTTATACAGTGTGAGCTTGTATAGTAAACGGCACGAATTCTCTCGTTTTAAAATATATGACAGCAGAAACTTGTAAATTAATAATATCCCCAGATTAGTAGTGGACCGTAATTAGCCCAAACACCGAGTTATAAATTGCGTTTTTGTGCTTTTTGTTACATTTAATTACCTACGTTTTCAAAATATTTTGTGGTTATGGTGCCTTTTATTTTTACTTTCATTAAATTTTCATTACCTTTGTGTGGCCGGTAAGTACTTACAATCATTATTTATTTGACCGAAAATTTACAGGTTAAAATTTTTTAATTATTTTTCATTAGAGATCATAATTATTATTGTGTGCCTTGCACGTTAGTTGATTTCATCGATAAGTAATAATTTTCATTTCATCTGAACGCCGTTTTTGTCGAAAAGTTAGTTTAGTTCGTTCGTAAAGGTTAGGTTTCTAATGTATAATTTTTGCATTTTGCGTTATCTAGGTATCCTTTTATGTTTTAGGAAAAATAAGTAGAAATTATTACTCTGACTTAGGTAGGTAGGGAGAGGGAGAGTTGGAAAAAACCGAGTACCGCCTAGTTCTGCCAAATGAATTTTGCCATCTATTGGACTGATACCCGATTTTTGTCCAAAATTCCACTACTTACACCCCTGGCACTACCGTATAGTCTTAAAAAATAAGAACAGCTTTCCATATTCAGGAATTATTTTATTATTGTTATTATTATTATTATTGCTTGGCAATAATAAGATTAAAATAAACTATTTAACATTATGTTAGCCTATATAGTAGTTTAAAAAGCTAGCATATTAATATGTAATAAGATAGCGAACAAATATATAATTCTATTTTCTGGGTCTACGTACCCTAATAAGTGAAATTATTATTAGATATTACTATGGCTGCTTACAAACTCCGCCGGATTAAGACAGCCACAGGTATATTTCAAAAATTGGCCTGTATGGAGTACCCATAAACTCCGCCGTAGTGGTAATTAGGGGTTGTTCCAGGTAATTGTACAAATCGATCAAGTTTCTTGATGTAGGTAAAATAATTAGATTTTATATATTTATTTATATTAGTATTAGGTAGTTATATTCCCAAACAGGTAAAATAGCCTAATTCATAAAGTTCGTCACATTGACAGAGAA
Organism: Polydrusus pterygomalis; assembly: GCA_963969555.1. Lineage (NCBI taxonomy): Eukaryota > Metazoa > Arthropoda > Insecta > Coleoptera > Curculionidae > Polydrusus > Polydrusus pterygomalis. The sequence goes on along the minus strand of OZ018378.1, from coordinate 21,116,532 downwards.
TTATTAGTTTATTCGTTTTAGTGGAGTAGGAAGGTATATTTTTGAAAAAGTGAAAATAATGGAAGTGATCACCGGTCAACGTGGAAACAAGTTAATAGTAGAAGATTAATACAAGTTTCATAGAGCCGAAGAGACTTCGTTTGGAGTAAAATGGAAATGCGTCCAAAAAAAGTGCAATTCTAAAATTTATGTTGACGATGAACTTACAACCATATTCAAAAAGGATGGGTCTCATAACCACCCGCCGCCTAAACATCTAAGTAGGCAACATATATCCAACAGCATTAAAAGAAAAGCTGTGGAAAACATAAGCGAGAGGCCACTCAAACTAATTAGAAGGGAAATAACGTCAAATAACATTGATGAATTGACAACAAGAGATTTTATATACATAAGAAATAATATGTATAATGCTCGAAAATCTGTCTTCCCTGCTCTGCCAAAATCTGTTGAAAAAATCCAAGAATATTTGAAAAATGCTAATATAACAACGATAAAAAACGAACCATTTTTAATGGAGAATGACGAAGTTAACAAGATTGTGATATTCTCATGTGCAACTAATCTCCAGTTTTTAAGTAACTCAGAAAAAATCTTCGTTGATGGAACTTTTGATTGCTGCCCAAAACTGTTTCTTCAGTTTTTCACTATACACGGACGGCTTACAAAACTCTCACTATATTCCATTGGTGTTTTGTTTATTGCCTGATAAAAAGTTGACAACGTATATGCAAGCATTCAAAGCAATTGCCGCAAGGTGTCAGAGTTTAAACTTAATTTTCCAACCCAAGGAAATCGTTGCCGACTTTGAAAACGCCATCCATGATGCAGCAAGGAACGTTTTTCCAAATGTCCGGATTACAGGATGCCGATTCCATTTGTGCCAAAGTTCCAAACATTTTTCTTTTTATTGATGTTTTAAAAAATATTCAGATAGATACATACGTAAAAATGAATAGTGTTAAAATACCCCACGAAATAAAAAATAAATTATATTTAAGGAAGAAATTATTTTTTAAAGACAAAATAACCTTGTACAAATCAAAAACGATAACGAAATTTGAGTTTGTGAAATTAGTTTCATATTATTTAAAGAAATAATGTTTAAATTATAAGCTTTAGGATATTAAGATAGTTTAATATTAAGTGTACAGTTTTAGACAGGGTTTAATTAAAAATTGAAATGAAGTTTTGTGGTTTTATTTACTATATTACGCATTACGTGATTGTGCATACGTCTTTGCAAAACCTCTTTGTAAAATATTTAATTTGGCCCTAAAAACCTCATGCTATCCTGATACTTGGAAAAAATCCAAAATAACTCCTGTATATAAAAAAGGTGATAAAACCAAAATCGAGAACTACAGACCAATAAGTATCATCAATAATTTTTCCAAATGTTTTGAAATGTTTCTTCATGAAAATTTGTACTTTCAAGTTGAGAGTAAGCTGTCGGATAAACAACACGGTTTTGTTAAGGGCAAATCTACAACATCCAACTTAGTTTGTTTTACACAATTTGTGGCTGAAGCCTTTGATCAGAACTGTCAGGTTGATGTTATTTTTACAGATTTTTCTAAGGCATTTGATAGATTGGACCACAAAATTTTACTTAATAAACTCAGCTTGTTTGGTATCTCAGATAATCTTATAAAGTTTTTCCATTCTTATCTAAATGAACGACAACAAATAGTGGAGTGCGGTGGCCAATCGTCTGTTCCATTGGATGCTACATCGGGTGTACCACAGGGGTCCATTTTGGGTCCTTTAATGTTTATAATATTTATTAATGATATAGTTAATAATCTTGACAGTGATGGTCTTCTTTATGCCGATGACAAGAAAATCTATGCTCGCATTCGTACCCTGGCAGACTGTAAAAAACTTCAATTGTCCATTGACATGATATATAGATGGTGTGTTCAAAATAAATTGCCGTTAAATATCAGTAAGTGTAACATAATGACCTTTTCATTAAAACGACATACCATTGTGTATGATTACAAAATTAATAACATTACAGTGGACAGAGCTGAGACTTTTCGCGATTTGGGTGTATTATTTGACAATAAACTATCTTTTGTTCCCCACATAAATGACCTTGTTGCCTCCTGTCATAGATCCTTAGGATTTATAATAAGACATTCTCGTGATTTTTTAAATTGTCATACACTAAAAATACTTTTTTATGCATTTGTAAGATCTAAATTGGAGTACGCCTCGGTTGTATGGTCTCCATATTATCAAGTGCACCTTAATCGCATTGAAAGGGTCCAACGACGTTTTCTAAAATATCTAAGTTTTAAAATTGATGGTCAGTATCCTGAAATCGGTATTCTAGAAGAAGCTCTATTGCAAAGGCACTCGTTTTGCTCCTTAGAAGATCGACGTACAGTTTCCCAACTTAAATTTCTTCACAACATCTTGCATAATAGAGTTGAATGCAGTGATATATTAGAAAACCTGCAATTCCTCGTCCCTAGAACACGTCATTCCCACACTTTTTATGTACCAACCGCGCGTACCAATATCTGTAAATACTCCCCTATTTATCGATTGCGCAACACATACAATCTGCACCAAAATAGATTTGACATTTTTAGCTGTGGTTTATCCAGTATAAATCTAAATTAGCGTGTTAGTGTCTTTTTAGGCATAATTAATCCGTATCAATATAATAATTTAAGTCTAAATTGTTATCTCACATTTTTGAATTATTGTTATATTATTACCTATTTTATTTTAAACAGCCTATATACCCATTTGTTAATTGGTTCATTGTAACTGTGAAATGGTGTAAAATAAATAAATAAATAAATAAATAAATAAATAAATAAATAAATAAATAAATAAATAAATAAATAATTATGATGCGGCGGAGTTTATGTATGAGATTCTTGAAGTTGACGGCGGAGTTTATGTATAGTAAATATGACTGGTCAATTAGTCCGGCGGAGTTTAGGAACAGCCATTACGGCTATTATTGTTTGTATGACAATAAAATAAAGTTTTTACCATTAAGTTAGCCTACATACAAGTTTAGAAATGTAACTGTATCAATAAATTCCATTTTAACAAACAAATTCCATAAAAACCACTTTTGGGTCTACGTACCTTACGTAAGTCAAAAACTGTTAAAGTAGGATTTCCACTGACAAAAAATTAAATCCCTGGCTAAATTAGAGCTTTTAACTTTATGTTGGCACATGCAAGTTTAAAAATGTAACCCTATCATAACAAACAAATTTTATAAAAACCGTATTTGGGTCTTCATACCTTACGTAAGTTATATGTGGGGGGATTTGCTTGACAGTAAATGTCTGTAATATCTGACTGAATTCAATTAGTTTATATTGAACTGTAGGTATATTATTTAACCTATAGGTATAATCTGAACAAATAAAACAAAGAAAATTCTGTTGTAAATATGAGTGACAGAGTCCTATTTATAGTTGCGTTTCAGTTAATTTAGTATTTTCAAGGTTTGGATAATTATAATATTATATAGTTTTTAAATCTATTTTGACACTTTATCTTTAAACCATATAAAAACTCATGTTTATTATTAACTACCTTAAATTATAATATTTATAAAACAAAACTTTCGCAAGAAATTATTATTATTATTTGGCAATATTAACGCGGTAGAACCGATGATACTATTGCATCAATTGTTTTAAAAGGTATCACATGTATAATTTTCAAGTCCGGTTCTGGAATTCATGCCAACTTATAAAAATTTAATAGACCAGAATTGTCAGAGTATTACGTGACTTGGAATCCATCTTGCGAGAGGAATTAAAATTTTGACTATAACTTAAATATATTATACTTAAATATATTTTTGATTTTGTCGGCAAAAAAGATATTACTATTATTTAAATTATATCAAGGAGACACCGAATTAAAACGAGATAGACGCTTATAATGCCTTTTAAGGCATCTTGTATATGTAAAAAAAGTTAAGCCTGGCTTTTATAAAAAAAGACAATGGCTGCAAAATATAGGCTTATCCCATGAAATTTTATAGGATAAAAGGTAGCCCATAAAACTTGTATTTATTGCCTGAGAAACCAAATTTCTTTTCGGGAATATGTTAAAGATTTATGCGGTGCAGTTTTGCAAAAAAATAATAGCAGGCCATGAAAATTCGAATTATATTAAATCAATAAAATCGAGGAAGTCTGTTAGGCATGTGTATAAAATAAGGCAATATATATTTCGGTGGCAATTCGTGGCTGATTTAAACGAGAAGGCTTAGCTCGTGGCCACGCCCAAAGCTTGTCACCCAACTACCATGTAATTTAAAATTAATTTTTCTACGACCGTGCGTTTTAGCCCATTTTCCCGCACGCATTTTAGTTTTGAAAGTGTCACTTTCCCGCACTAGTGCGGAAAATAAAATTATGCAAATTTTGACCTTATTAGATAGTTTTTTTACCTCGGAAGTTGTAACTTGTTACAATAGGTAAATAAGTGTTTACGAAATCCGAAATAGTCCATCTAATAAAATCCACCTCTTTTCTAGCTTTTTGTTGTATTTTAAATTTTTTGAAAATATTAAATAATAAAGATATTTTTATATAACCCTTTCATTCTTCAAAGCCATGTCATGTTGAAAAAATTTAATTGGACCTGCTTTAGAAGATGTTGCTCCTGAAAACGAAGATATCTGCTTTAAAATGGACCGTTGTCCTGAGCACAACGCACGAAAAGTAAGGAAATACGACCAAAACGTTATCGATGGATGCACAATAGGATTAAATTACACCATGAAATGGCCATCTAGGTATGATAGGCTGATCCGAACAACCTTTTCCTGCGGAGTTACATTCAAAGTGTTATTTATAAAAATTTACGTTTTGGAAAAAACAGAACTAAGATTGCAATTTCGAGGCATGGAATCGAATCCCTGCGTATCACTTTAATAATGAAAGAACTGAATTTTATGGCCGTTTAGGATATTGCTTGTCAGTAAACGGAGGACTGTTTAAGCATCTGATTGAAAAACAGTAGATTTCCATTAAAAAAATGGAATTCTTCATTACATAGAAAAATAATATACAGAGGGTGTTCCATTTGGAAAACTTGAGAAAAATTTGTGTAGAAGTGACATAATATGAAGAAAAAGTTCAGTCCGTTCTAAGAGTTAAAGCTTAGTACCCCATAAACCATTTTTTAACAATATTTTCATTATGATATCTTCGCAATACCTTACTTCCACAAATGACAAATTTTATCTTTATTTCGTCTTACAAATATATTAAAAAAAAATTGACAATTTTTTTTTTAAAAACCCTTGACACCTCCTTTTTCTTTAGAAGGCCTTATTTATTTAGTTGATTTTGACCTCCTTCACTGACTTTTTCACATACTGTATGTTTTAACTCTTAATTTTCTTCATATTATGTCACTTCTACACTTCAATTTTTTAATTCCATAAAAGCTCCATTAAGGTTTTATAGACCCCTAATAGTACGATGTAACGAGGTTGCATGGAATGAAAATTCGATCCGAGTGGAAGATTCCGAACGCGATCGTAGCGAGCGTGAGGAACCACGAGTATCGAATTTTCATTCTAACCGAGTAGCAGACTATATTTTCTCCACGACCATCCAGTTCCATATCTGATTCATCCGATTTTTCACTCATTTTTTGACTTGCACTAAAATTTGTCTGAAAATAATTATTACAACGCGGCCATTTTTATCTGACACTGACAGTTTCGAAATTCATGGCAACCTATGTCGTTTATATCAATTACAGAATATTCATTCCGTATCTTGTTATGGAATGAAACTACACGCAAAACGCATAAGAAGCAAGTGTTTCAGAATAAATATTCCAACTCAAGAGTGAGAATTTTTACATTCTATTATCAAAAATGATTTTGGAATTATTGCATTCAGTAATGGTCGTGGAGAAAGAATTTTTATTCTATTAAATTTTGTAGAGGAAGACTTTTTTCTTTCTTTTCCATACTTTCACTCCACTTTAAGCATGGACTATTTCTTCAAATTTATTTTTGTTTTTAATTTATTACTCCTAAACTACCAAACCAAATTTAATATAATTACAAACAATTATAAAAGGCACTAATAAAAGCCTTAAAATATAAATAAATACTTTATATAAACATACTTTAATAAATACAACTTTTTGTTGTCACACTTTTTTGGAGCACCGCGCAAATATTTTCCTGAAATACAACCAGTGTTACAGTGTAAATCAGCATAAAAACGAAGCACTATTGCAGGACCCTGTATATTACTGTACTAATTTTTTGGATTATTAAAAAATATAAAATAATTAAAAATAAGGTGGACTGCGCTGGCGAATTAATTACTATCAAATTTACGGACATCGAGCGATATACAGGGTGGGGACTTTAAATGGAACGCTGCTTATAGCGGCTCTGAGAATAAGATTTCTCTAAAATCCAAAAACACGTCCTCAAAAATTTTTAATGGGCCACGCTTTTGTCATGTAAAAAAAAATGGGGACCCCCAAGGGGGGGCGCAGCCCTAACGAACTTTCTTTTTTCAAATTAGACGATACCACTTGTGGCACCTTTTTGGGAAGCTTATTGAAGAAGGAATTTGTCCATATTATTTTTTTTAACATCTGTCAAACCATGTGTCAGAAATTAAATAAAAACTAATTTTTAACGAATTCATATTATAAGATAACTTGGAAACCGAATTGCCACTTTTTTAACGTAACAATTGTTGAAAATGTGCTCCAGAGACAGACCCATCCGTTTCCATGGTAATACAGCCTATTTTGTTACATTTGACAAGTTGTTTAATTTTTATCGCTTTAATTTAGAAATTTTAAAAATGTATTTAACTGAAACGCTAAAAATTAAAATATTGATGATGGTCGGGTTTGGAGAAAGAAAACGGAGTCAAGAAGAAGTTGCTGCGTTGTTTTATGAAAGTCATCCCGATTTGCCACCTCTGTCGCGAAGTACAGTCAGTAAAATTGAAAAGCAATTTCGAGAATTGGGTCATGTAAGACATGTTCTTCGAAGAAGACCCCCAAAAGTATCAGATGAGACTAAATTGGATATCATATTGACTTATCAAGAAAACCCAATTACACCAGCAAGGCAATTATCTCGTGATCACAATATCGATCATAAAACGGTGTTAAAGATCACAAAGTCTACTGGGATAAAACCATTTAAAATGCAGCCAGTACAAGAGTTATTGGAGGATGACTTAGACAGAAGGGTAGAATTTTGCGAAGTTATGATGGCCGCATTGGACAACCGACAAATTGATTTAGCATGGATACTTTTTTCTGATGAAGCAACATTTACTTTAAATGGTCAAGTAAGTTCGAAAGTTAAGCAAAAAATTATGTTTTAAAAGCAATTAACGGTTATACATTCGCTGGGCAAATCTAAACATATTATTAATTAATTTCCATTTTAGGTTAATCGACAAAATTGCCGATATTATTCCGACGAAAATCCTCATTGGATTGTTGAATGTCATTCTCAACGCCAAGGGAAAGTGAATGTTTGGGCTGGAATAATAGGCGACAGAATAATTGGTCCATTCTTTTTTGAAGGCAATTTAAATGGAGAACTGTATTTAAATTTTTTTCAGACATTTTTAATACCAGAACTCCAAAGAATATTTCCTAATAATTATGGAAATCTAGATCAAAGGATCTTTTTCCAGCATAATGGAGCCCCTCCGCACTTTGCAAGAAATGTAATAGAATTCTTAAATATAACATTTCCAAACAGGTGGATAGGACGCCGAGGATTTATAGAATGGCCACCCAGATCCCCGGATATTACACCATTAGATTTTTATTTATGGGGCGATTTAAAAAGCAGGGTCTATGTCATCAGACCTAGAAATCTGGAAGAGTTGAAAGTAAGGATTCGAGCAGAGATAAGTTTAATCACTCCAGAAGTTTTGGAAAGAGTAAGGGAAGAGTTCTACCATCGGTTGGGTCTGTGCCAACAGGTTTATGGGGCACATTTTCAACAATTGTTACGCTAAAAAAGGGGCATTTCGGTTTCCAAGTTATCTTATATAATTATTCGTTAAAAATTAGTTTTTATTAAATTTCTGACACATGGTTTGACAGATGTCGAAAAAAAGAATATGGACAAATTTCTTCTTCAATAAGCTTCCCAAAAAGGTGCCACAAATGGTATTGTCTAATTTGAAAAAAGAAAGTTCGTTAGGGCTGCGCCCCCCCTTTGGGGTCCCCATTTTTTTTTACATGACCAATGCGTGGCCCATAGAAAATCTTTGAGGACGTATTTTTGGATTTTACAGAAATCTTATTCTCAGAGCCGCTATAAGCAGCGTTCCATTTAAAGTCCCCACCCTGTATAAGTTTTTAACAGTCACTGTCACCGTATTCTTAACAAATCTTTACCCTTAAAGTTAAACAACGCAAATAGGTACCAACTGGTGGTATAACCTTAAATTTTTTTTATCGTTTATCTTTATACTCTTTTCACATTGTTATGAAAACTTAACGACATGTCACGAAATACATTTCCGATCCGGAAAATCATCGCGTTGTTATAGCAGATAAAGCATCTGTGGCTTTATTCCGTATGCAAATGATCGTGCTCGCTAATGGATGCTGCATTTGCTAAGTCTCCGGCTGTTATGTATAATACGAACGACGCGACATTTCTAATCGTCTCAATTTAAATTGCTTGTTTAATTATTTACATACCATTACGGTATTCTTTAAAGAGATTTATTTTCCGTTTGTTGTTTCTAGTTTTCTTAGTTATGACAAAGTTTGTTGCATAAACTCAAACACTATAAGTCGTAGTTTATTATTACTTAAATTAAATAGCGCAAAGTAAAATTACGTGTCAGTTTATTTAATTCTATTTTTAAGAAGTTTGGACTGTAATTATAATAATTTGTATTAGTTATTACGATTATTTGACTACGCTTTAATTCTAAAATCAGTTATTTTACACTTTTGAGTACTGTAATAAGCAGAGGCGGGTCAAAGTCCAAATCACAATTACACTTATAATACCTGTATACTGCGATGCGAGAGTTATCAGTTTCTTTGTGTTTAACAAAGATGGAGCCAATGATACTAACTTGTAGTACAGTTATCATACAGAAACTAAAAAATATTTTGTTATTTGTTGATTATGTCGGTAAAACAGGGCCAGCGTAAAAAATAATAATTTACATGGTTTTTGGTATTTTTTTCAGTTTTAATCGTATTTTGGAAATTATTGAAAAGTTTGTTACTAATACACTGTTAAAAGAAAAGAATCAAATTTAACTTTTTTTTTATGTCCCAGAAAGTCCACTCCCGTTTTCTTGTCAATTTAACTAAATCCGCTTCAGTCAATCAGTAACTCATAAAATATGGTATTACTATTTTGACATTAATCTGATTTTATTGTGCAGTAAAAATTACAACTTAATTAGTTAATTTGACACATTTTTTATGTTAGTATTAACTTCTTTTAAAATTTTAACTAAAAAAGATATTGATAATGATTATAAACTTTATCAAAGTTACTAGTATTTGATTTATTTGAACCGTAAAAGAATTGCATGTTAATTTTAGTTAGCTGTTATGTTAAAACGACTTCTAGAAAAGTTAGTTCTTAAAATCTGATTTTTACTAAACACAAAAGAGTTAAAATAACTATACATTTTAAGTTAAATTTGATTTATTTTAATTGATTATAAATTTTTTTGATTCTCACGTCCAGGATTTCTAACAGTGTAGGACATTTTTAACGAGTAAGCGCCATTCGACTCTATGTGATGCAACAAATGCCAAAAAATAAAAATGGTACTATCTTCGCCTGTTCAAAAGTTATTTTGTTTCAAACATCTCATTTCCACCAACGAGTATAAATGAGGAAGAGAAAATACCGTGCGAGCAAAAATTATTTGGATCAAAGAGGGCCTTGCATCTAAAGACGTTATGCTTAGCCGTAGAGCTTGATACTTGTTGTGTGTCAGTAACTACCTGAATTAACACTCAATCAGTTATTCCGTCATCTTTGACAGTCGTTACAAATAATTTGATTCATCGCTAATTTTTCCAATTTCTTGAACAATTCACACAATCGGCTTTACGGAACAGCATAAAATCATGGTTGAAGCGTATTTTCGAAACAGGGTTAGAGTAAATGGTGAGTGGCAATACAATCCGGGTTTGTGCATGGACGATTTTCACGAACATTTTCTTAACGTTTCTTTTATTGCCGGGGATTTTTATTATTGCCTGAAAAGAACCGTGGCTGTGTTTAGGGACACAGGTTCTATACAACACAAAAAAGAAGCAGGAAGACCATCTATAAGAACAGAAGAACTTGTTGCAAACGGTCGTGAAATAATGCAAAATACGCCAACAAATTGTATGCCTGTCCCAAGAAGTGGGAAGATCTTATGGAACATGCAGGACTATTCTTAAGAAGCAGCTAAATTTATTTCCTTATAAAGTGCAAGTATTCCAAGAAATACAAGCCGCAGATTTTGAAAGACGCAGGAATTAATCTTAATGGTTTACCCAAAATTTATTGGAAATAAATGATTTATTAGACCTGAAATTTTTTTCGGATGAAGCCTGGTTCCACCTCTCGGGTTATGTGAATTCTCAGAATACATGTAATTATTTTTCTTTTTCTTTCTGTATATTCTTACTTTGTTAATTTTGTAAACAACAAAAATAAATTTGTATTTGTCTACTTATTTTATTACTCATTAGTTTGGCATATCATGTCATAATAAGAATTTGACAACATTTTAACCTATATTTGTATAGATATATCGTCCCCATATCATTGTGATCTAAACCAAACCCTACGTTTTTTAATCCAAGCCCACTTTGATGCAAATAATTTTTGCTCGCACGGTAGAAAAATCGGCTTCTTTCTTGCGCTTTCCTGCGGAAAATAGTATTGTGGGATAAAACGAATCCAATGAATACCCTTACATCTTTATTTTCCTTAGTATTTTAAATTTCAAACAATTTTACCTATAATAAAAAAAGTTGGTCATATGCGAATATATTGTCACCAAATATAATGGATAACACAAAATGTAAATCATATACGGACATGTAATAACAGAAACAAACAATCCAACCTAAATAAAACTTTAATTTTATATAATCCGTAACAGGAAGCGGTAAAACATTCATGATTATTGGATAGTTTGCACTTAAAGTTAGTCAAAAACGACCAATTTATATGAATAACAGGGTATCCAGAAAGTACAAAATGTGTTCGATTTAACTAAAACGCGCTTAATAAAATAAAATAGTATACAAGGGACATTCAATTTTTTAAAAGTTATTCAAGATTAAAGTGCTCATATTGCTATGGGAACTTCTTTAACAAAGAAAAGGTTACATTTCTAAGATGTTTTAGTAAAACCAAAAATTAAAAAAAAAGATCCATGTCGCTTGATTTATAAAGTGAGCCACAAGGAAGTCATACGAATCTGTGTTACTTAAATGAAATCAACTAGCTATCAAGATTAAAAAAATAATATGTCCTAAAAAGTGTGAATAAGGAACCAAACAAAATAAACAAAGAAGAGAATCAGGATTTGGTACACCGATTATAAGGCAGGAAGAACATAAACAGTGTTTTTAGATTTTGTGTAGGCACACTACTAAATAGGTTTTATCAATATTTTTTTCAGTTGTAACTCGTACTTAACAACATTTTTCAGTTTCAATACGTTTCTATGAACCCTTTTTTAAAAGTCATTTCATTGTTTATATTTTCTGACAAAATGAAAGTTTTATTCAAAAATTTTTGAGGCTATACTTATGTGTTGTTTAAATTTACAAGAAACTTGTGTCAGTGTGTCTACTTAAGTTGGAACCATATGGAAAACTTTTTTATTATTGGTTTTATGGGAAAAAGTTATTTTTCATAAAAAGTTCTGCATGATCTAAAACTCAAAATGCAACCTTCAGTTATCAAAATTTCCCAGTCATATACGAGGTATATCAGAAATTACAAATTTTGCTCAAAAGTAAAGTACCTTTATTTTTGACAATACAGAAGAATGTTATAAAGAAAAGTTATTTTGAATTAAAAGTTATATTCAAATATGCAATTACAGTTATAAAGCCAGAATAATAAATATCTACGGAATGATTAGTAAATAATCACAAAACCTAAATGTTCATGCTATATAACTGTAATTTTATATTTGAATATAACTTTTATTTTAAAATAACTTTTCGTCATAACATTCTTCTGTATTGTCAAATATAAAGGTAGGTACTTTACTCTTGAGCCAAATTCGTAATTTCTGATATACCTCGTATATGACTGGGAAATTTTGATAATTAAAGGATGCGTTTTTAGTTTGAGACCATGCAGAACTTTTTATGAAGAATAACTTTTTTCCATAAAACCAAGAATAAAAAAGTTTTCCATATGGTCCCAACTTAAGTAGTAGATACACTGTATATATATTTTTTTCTTCACTTACGTTACGTTAAGTTAAGTGTTTCTTTTTTATATTTCTGCCAGGTTGTTTCAAACCAATTAGAATGTTACTGCATTTTCTGTAGTGTAGTACATGATGAAAAAAAAAATACCAAAAACTAACAATAAAAAAATATTCCCAGTGAGCCCGACCGCGCATGGTACAAACTGTCATGTTCATAATAATCTGCCTGTGCCGAGCGGCGCGCAATTAATATCGCGGTCCCGTCGCGGTTTAGAAACAATATTGAGATAATTTGGTGATATATAAGCGACCTAGTTTCGCACAGTGTAAAGTACCTTTATTATTTTAGCGGTTGTAAAGAAGCGACATTTATAAATGCATGGTTGAAGAGGGTAAGCAGTTACCTATCAACATTTTAATGAGCTACGAGTGGCACTACACAAATAACAAATATTTATATTGGACAATTATTTTGTTTTCTATATACATTTGAACCACGTTGTCATTATTACTTGGTTTTAGTACACATTTTTGGACGTAACAACAATCCGATTGATTTCGACTGTTTGTAATCACGTGTGCAATGTCAATAAATAAACTAATAACAGCCCATGCATAGTTATGCCATCATAGGTTACCAAGGAAGAAACATTTTTGACACTGTACTTCTGTAATATTTACAGTTTATAATGTAATTTAATTTTCTCACTGAATACCCCTCGAGCATTGATAAATAACGAAAAATTTTATTACAACTTCCTTAAGAACGTTACTTTTTGACAACAGTTTAAAATGAACTTTTTGCTATTCAGTAAAGCTTCAGCAAATCTAAGGATACAGACATAGCTGTAGGAGATATCATAACAGTTATTCATGTTGTCAGCAGTAAACAATGATGTTTACTATCTTTAGATCTGTGAAATGCATTGGAAAAGGCTCGAGCTACGTTTGACAACATGAAAAAGGTATTCACTAGCAAAGATATTTCTCTTCAACTAAAAGGCTAGTAAGGTGTTATGTCTTTTCTGTTTTATTATACGGGGTGGAGGCTTGGACCACAACAGAGGCCACCCTAAAGAAACTGAAATCCTTCGAAATGTGGGTGTATCGGCGCATTCTGAAAATACCCTGGACGGACCACATCACCAGTGAACTTTACAGTAAAGAAGCGGAAGCTCAAGTACTTTGGCCACATTATAAGACACGATAAATACCGTCTGTAGCAGCTGATTGTGCAAGGCAAGGTATATGGTAAGAGGAAACAAGGAAGAAAACGACATTTATGGACGCACAACCTGCCCAGTGGTTTGGATTGTCGTCTGTAGATCTGTTTAGGAATGTTGTGCATAAAATTAGAATAACCTTGTTAATAGCCAACGTCCGAAACAGATAGGGCAGTAGAAGAAGAAGTACTACAATTATGAAATACACAAAAATTACTTCAAAGTTATTTAAGCCATCGTAAACAATTTGTTTAAATTAGGAAAAGAAAAAGTTGGAAAAAAGAAATAAAATGTGGAGCTCCATAAGGATCAATATTAGGTCCAGTGTTCTCCTTAATTTATAATAATTTCAATTTTAAATTGAAGGGCAAGATAAAGCTATTTGCAGATGATACAATAATTATTCATTTTGCTGAAACGTATTTTGCTAGTACTAATAATCTACAAATACCTGTTTTTTGGCTTCAATCGTCTTTTATGTTTATAACTAAAAATAAAATAAATCTTCTATCTAGAAAACGGGGCCAATCTTGTCATACCAATATTATCATTTTTTCGTAAAATATGTTTTTCTAATTTGACATAAAAAAGTATAACTGTAAAGCCCAAAAAAATATGTCCATTTTTAACCCCACTGTCCCCTATTTCTGGCCACATTTCTTAAATATCGACATTTTTAAGACCACAGTTCTATTCAGCGTATAAAGTTTACCAAAATATCTAAGGTTTAAATTTGTATCTACAAAGGTTTCGAAAATATTTAGAAAAAAACTATCTTCAGAGTACCCCCTTTAGGGGGCTGTAGCTTCGAGGTAAGTAGATATAGGACATAATTTTATATGAAGTTCTTACGTTATTTTTAACCAATCCCAAATTATTGACCATACCTCTTAGGACACCCTGTATACCCCCACATTTATCAGGCTGGTGAACATCGATTATTCTAGAATAAAGTGAGGAAATTTTGTAAATTGAGACACCTAAGTTAATACTACTACTGCTCGGAGTTATTCTATTGTTTCCTCGAAGGTAGTGAGTTCGTAATGAGTTTTAGCTTAGGCGGAAAATTGGATTAGCCGCCAGAGGGAATTCCTGGGAGAGCTATTTTATGTTTATATGCAAAAGAAATGTATAACAGAAAGTTTTTGCATCAATTTTAAACTGAAGACTAACGGAAAAATAAAGTATAACAATAAATAACGACGGTAAAGTAACAGGACCTCAAATAGGCGTTATAGGGACGCTCCTCTGGTATCGAAAGTTTAGACCTTGTCAGGGCTCTAGCCTCGGAAATAGTTACTTTCGGGGTTAGTAGTTTAGAAAACTAGGTTTCGTCAAAAACAACGTGTAATTTATATTATTTCTGTTTCTCATTCTACTTATTTGCTATTAAACGTTTATGGTATCCAATTTTTAAAACATGCTTTTCAATTGTATATTGTCTCGTTTTGAGTTTACTTGAGTTTTCAAAACAAAAAAAAAATAATCAAATTTAAAAGTGCATGTTTTCTATATAGTTTTTTTTTTTAAATTCGTAAGTATAACTTTACTTTATTGGTGTTTTGTACAAAGTACCTACACACAAGTCAGGTACAAGCAATAGTAATATAAAACAGTGCTTACTGTTTTATATCACCATTTTTATCTATAAATTATAATAGTTGATAGAATATAAAATTACATTTATATAAACAAGTACAATTAAACAGCATATAGTACAAATTAAAATAGGGTTTCACAACTATCATTTTAAAAGCTTATTAAAGAGTTTTATTGCGAGATGTCCAGGGCCGTCTTGGCATCTCCGGAGCCGCCGATGAAAGGGCACCAGGGCACCTACTCGACAGGTAGCAATGATTCTTAAAACCCTCCTGCACCCGACCCACAAGATCCAAGATACCCAAAGAACCCATCACGTTATGGGTTAAACACTTCAAACGAGAAACATAAGAAGCATCAGCATGCAAAGATTTCAATTCATGGTCAAATAGTACAATTTATTGTAACTGCATCCCGTTACATGTTATATTACAGTTTATGAAATTTATATAGAAAAATTCGGTTAAAAGTACAGGCTTACTGCGAAAACTGCATGAGAATCTAGTGGGCCCGTTGTGTTTTGTAACATGTTTTTCTTCGTGTTTTCCACGTTTTTATGCCTTGCGGTTTGCTGAGCGTAGATTGTGGCTTGATCTTTTCTTTTTAGCAGTTAAACATTACGGCCAGAATATATGTATATTTTAGCATACCTTTTTAAAATTTTGCATACTTATATAAAGTAAGTAAGTATATGGATGTCGTTGACAAGAAAAAAATTTATGGCCAAAAAAAATTTCGCCAGTTAAATCTATTTAAACAAATATATATTTGGTATCACTAAACAGCTAAAGATTTGCGATTGCGTTGGCCCGCAAATAAAAATATGGCAAGCAGTAGTAAGAAAGTGAAGACATACCATTTTCATTCGGAATGAGAAGAACAATACTTTTTCACAGAAGTTAAAAGTAAAAATATGTGTTTGTAATGTAATGATATGTGTGACATGTAATGACATGATACAACTGTACATTCAAATTTTGAGAAATCATTCCCGTTACGTTCTGCCACCAGAGAGAAAAAACTAAAACAATTAAAAAACCAGTTAATTGGACAACAATCAATATTTTTAAAAACAGTCGGGGACATGATAAAACAGGCGTTTTTAGAAGCTGCAGATTCACACTTTAGAAAGAAGGACGAGATAGTGTCTGCTATACGGTCTATGCAAGTTTCCGATAATACAGTGAAGAAGTAATGAGTAATGATATTTTTTTACAGTTAACAAGTGACTTGGATAATTGTGTTTATTTTTCGCTGCAATTGGACGAATCAACAGATGTGGTTGACACCTCTCAGATGGCCGTGTTCGTCAGGATGGTTTTCAGCGATTTTACGATTAAAGAAGATCTTTTAAAGCTTATTCCTCTAAAAGGATATACTACTGGACAAAAAATGTTTCCTCATCTCAAAAATATTATATCTTCTAAGAAAATTTCAATATCGAAAATGCTAGGATTGACAACCGATGGCGCTCCAGCTATGGTGGGTTGTGATGAGGGTCTCGTGGCGATGTGTCGCAAAGATTAGAGTTTTCCGCTATTCCTCTCTTACCAGTGCATTATCCATCAGCAATCATTATGTGGAAATTTTTTAAAACGAAACAACGTTATGAAATTGGTAGTAAAATTTGTAAACAAGATTAGAGCTCAAGCGTTACAAAATAGTATATTAACGTACACGTTTTATAAAGCATCATTTTATAGCACGCGTCCATGTTAAAAAACGAGCCGATTGCGGCGAGTTTTATAACGGGACAAGTGCTTAAAACTGCTTTATATAACACGTACGTTATACTATTTTTTCTAATTTGTAGTTTTCTCAATAAAAACACATATTTAAAAAGAAAATAAATCCTTCAAATTTTGTAAATTTTTATGTCTAAATTTTATGTTGGTAATACTATTTTTTTATCATAGTAGCCTCTGGGCAACAAAAATTATTTTGCGAACTGTCAATTTTTGATTTATTGACCCATTTTCACCACGAGATTCTAAAGTTATTTTAGCGGTATGAGATTTGAAATTGGACGGAATACGTTGTGTGATCCTTGTACATTCGGTACATATACAGAGCGTTCGGAAATTCGGGCGATTTTGCTACTTTTTTTCGAATTTCAAAAGACGTGATTTTACGTCACGGCGTTGCAATTTAGTATAGGGAAGATGGAAAATTCAAATAAAGTTGTAGTTAAAATCGACATTGGAAGGTTAGTAGATTGAATTTTGGATAGGATTTGGCAGAAAATGATAGCTTGAAGCATCTACAAAAGCAAAATAGTTCTCCGCCAATAAAGTTATTATTTAATATGTATTTTTTAATGAACTAAAACAATACATACAGATTTGTAGATTTAGGCAACCAAACAAACATACGTGGGTTCGTGTAGTATTTTGCATATTTGGACTAAAAAATATTAGTTATCTAGAATGCTATGCTAAACGGTGAAAAAAAACATGTCATGTAGGGCCAACCTTTAAATAATAAAATTCGGAGTTCCAAATAGATCTATTTCGAACGCGCTAGCGAGTTCGAAATAGATCTGTTTCGAGACAAAATTAGAAAAAAGATTATTCAAAACGTTGGCAGATGAAATTTGCTGTCAATATGGGGAACTACAGCTTCACTTTGAAATTCGATGGTTAAGTAGGGGATGAGTGTTAACACGTTTTAATAATGTCTAACCTGCTATAATCCAATTTTTCAAACAACACGATGAACCGATTCCAGAACTGGAAAATTTACCCTGGCTTAGAGAGTTTGGTTTTCTTGTGGATATTACAGAAAAATTAAATGAACTTAATTTGCAGCTTCAGGGTAAAGACAAACCACTAGCGGAAATAATTTCTAATATAAACGCATTTATAAATAAGCTTGAATTTTGGGCACAAAACCTAATCAATACCAAGCATTTCCCTATCCTTTCAGAAAATATATCTCAAAATCTATTGGAACTTTATGATAGTAAATATCATGTAGAAATAATTTCTAACTGGAAGGATAACTTCAAAAATCGTTTTAAGAATTTCAGCAAAGTTGCTTTAGTGGCGCAATTTGTTGTTTTTCCCTTCATGGAAATTGATATTCAACAGTTTGCAACTTGTGTTATACAGAATTTTGTCGAAGACATCGCTGCGACAGAATTGGAACTGATTGCATTTCAAAATGATTTAGCTTTAAAATCGTTATACTTAAATACAAAATATATCTGGCCTTTAGTAAGCAAAGAAAAATATCCAGTCTTATGTCGTGTTGCCTTGAAAGTGAAAGAGTTATTCAGTTCAACATTTGGATAGTTGTATTCGAATGGCTGTTATCAAACTATACTGCAAACATTAAAAAAATTATTAATGAGTCTGAGTGTCAGCCCTCTCATTGAACATGCATTAAAATAGTGTATTACTCTTTTTGTTACTTTATAGTTTTTTAGATTTTATTAAATCGTATCATAAGCTCGGCACATTAAAAAGGTTGGCGACCACTGCTCTACAGCAATACCTACTTGTATAAATTCCTTCAAAAAATGGAAAAAGATTTATAAATTAATTTATACAAAGTCAAAGAACTTGTGGATAAAAAGCCTGGGAGAACAACTAGCTGCTTTAGGAATGTGGCTTTAGTTAATAAACCAGACTCAGATGAATAAATACGTTTTCCGGTATTTTACCAGGACTAAGTAGGTATTTTACGTTTTACACAGGATTTTAAATGCAGAAGAAATAATAAACAATAAAAAGTATAGTTAAAATCACTCCGGAACGTTTATTTTATTTACAATAATTATTGTATTGTACAGTGGAATTAAATTATACCATCGGCGTATTTGGCAACATCGCAAATTACTGATTATTGACGTCACGTATAAGGAAGCGTTTCGGCGCGTGTTTACAAAGAGGACTTTTATTTGAAGATATCTGGTAATATTTGGATTTTTATAAAAAAAGAATAATAGGGGACATAATATGAGCCTATAATGACTTGTGCAAGGACCCTATTAATGACAATTTTAACTTTAAAAAAATATGAATACGAAATGTTGGTCAAAATACGAAATGGCGAATGCGCGACTACTATTTGCTGTTAAATTGATGGGCAATTAGATAAAAATATAAGTTCTCACCTGCGATTAGTAAATGTTTCGTTCTGTGGTGTGTTTAACGTACCTGGAACAAAAAAATATTATAAGTTAAGGAACTTGATCTGATAGATATTATATTATTTAATTTAGTATCTGACGGATACTAGGTAGTAATTTAACAGTACCTATATTGGGAAAATGCCCTAAACCTAACTAAAGTGCTCATCACAAAATTGTACAAATTGTTTTTTCAAAACCTTTATTACAGATCTGTAGTTCGGAAACGACATCACGGATTTTAATGCGGTTTGCAGAGTTTGAAAGACTGTTTCTTGCAGATTAATAAAATTGTACGCCTGTAACGTAATCAATGTACTTTAATATTATACAGGGTGGGAAAGAAACCGTGCAAAAAATTTAAATTTTCAAGAAAGTCACATTTTGTTAGTAGTGTTTGTTAGTTAACGTCGCTAACGTTATTTATTTAAATATGGTCCGCTAATAAAGGGATAGTGAATCATAGGGTCGTTATATTCCATCCTGTCTCAACACAGATCGTATTGATATATTACAATCATAACAAATGGTACTTTTCAAACGAGGAGGTATTTTGGCTTGGCTTACGCCTCGTGCGAAAACTCCGAGTATAAGAAAATCACTGTCACACGAGTAATGTACACACTTTTTCCTACGACCAAAAAATATTATCAAAAATAGTTTGATTTAATTTTTATATTTTGTAGGTATATAACCATTGTTCTAAACAAATTATCTCAACATTAGAGTTAAAAAATGTTAAACAAATGTCAAGGCGGATTCCAACAGAAGCGTCTATATTAAAACAAAAAAAACGGTGCCCATTTTGCACATTATAACTTACCTAGTTCAGGTAATAGACTTTTTATTAGGTCTAAGCCTAGTTTTAAATAAAAAGAATAACTTTTCTCCTATCTTCGTCCTTATCCAACTATCTATGTATTATACAGTAAATAAATTTCGTTTCTGATTTTTTAGCTCCTTGCATCCTTTCAATAAAAGAATACCTAAGTATGGGTACGTACAAAAACGACAAAACTAAATAATAGCACTCATCTCCTAAGAAGTCCTAACGTCAATAATTGTAGATAGATAGAGAGGGAGTTAAATGTCGATAGCTTGTTAATTATGAAAGTACTAAATTTTATTTGTTTTGAAGAATGCTTACATTATTATTAAAATAAATTTACTTACATAAAGCACATTCACTTGTCCTGCACCCTTTAACATTCTATCCCAGATAAAATAATCCTAAAAATCAAACTTAAATTATAAATCGGTAGGTATTCCATGTTTGTTCAAGCTAAACTATTTTTTTTTCTGTGGCTCAACTCGGTTGACATATTATTTAGTGGGTGAGAGTGCGCATCTCCCTTTGTCTATGTTTAGTGGGTTGCCTGACCTATTTTCCAATTTTTTTATATTTTTATTTTATATCATAAAAACTCCTAATGTTCCCAAAATTAACGAAAAAAAGAGTTTTTTTTATTTGCAGTAAGTTCCTAGTGTACTTTACCCCACCACCCCAATTCGCTCCAAGGGTCCCGTAAGTTTGTTATTTTTTAAATAGTTTGGCTGTCAAATTCGTCAGCCATCAGCTGTTTTTCATTTCAACACACGTATTGAAATAGTATATAAGTGTTGAAAGTGGTAATCTTTAAACGAGGAGGTATTTAGCACGAGGCGTTAGCCGAGTGCGGAGATCTCCGAGTGTGAGAAAATCACTTTCACACGAGTAATGTACACAATTTTTCCTACGATCATACAAAATAATCAAAATGAGTTTGATTTGCTTTTAATAGTTTGTAGGTATCACCATTGTGTTAATCAAATTTTTTCAACACTAGAGTTGAAAAATTTATTTCAACTCTAGAGTTGAAAAAAATAAAAACAATGCCCCTTTTAACTTACCTAGATTTAAATAAACAGAATAACTTTTTCTCCTATTTGCTTACGCACATCATACCTACTATCTATGTACAGTGAATAAATTGCGTTTCTGATTTTTTTAGCTGCTTGCATTCTTTCAATAAAACAATAATATACCTAAATATACATACAAAAACAACAAAACACAAAACTAAAACATAACCTTAACATTATCGAAAGATAGAGATGGAGTTAAATATCGATAGCTTGTTAATTATAAAAGTTCTATCTGTATTCGATTTGTTTTGAATATTGCTAAAATAAATGTACTTACTTAAAGCACATTCACTTATCCCATATCCTTAAACATTGATATTTTTATCCGATATAATTGTAAAATTATAAATCTGTATTTCCTAAAGTATTCTATTTCTGCTCTATAGCTGCCCCTTTTTTTCTGTGGTTCAACTCAGTTGACATGTTGGGTTCCCATTTTTGATTTATTATTATTTTTATCATAAATAACTACTCTTAGGTTCCCAAAAATCACGAAAAAAAGGATTTTTTTATAATTGCAGTAATGCCCTAGTGTACTTTACCCCACCCAGCACCCCAATTCGCTCCACGGGTCCCGTAAGTTTGTTATTTTTTTAAATAGTTTTGCTGTCAAATTCGTCGGCCATCAGCTGTTTTATATTTCAAAACACGTATTGAAAGAAAATATTTTAACACGCGTGTGATATAAAGGACTTTCTAGCCAAGTTAGGCGTGCTTTATTTCTTATTTTCATAGGTGGTCGTAGGAAAAAAATATTTCAACACGCGTGTTATATAAAGCACTTTCTAACCAAGGTAACCGTGTTTTTTTTTCCTATTTTTATAGGTGATCGTAGAAAAATAAACTTTGCCTATATTACTGTAGCTAACTTCAAAGGAAGAAAACAAATTATTTAGGTATATGTACAGCGGCTGCATGAGGTGGATATAATACAAGATACTAACAACGAAATAAGGGGTTTATGTACTATTACCTTGATAACAATCTTTGCCTCTGTACCAAGAAAACAGTTTGCCGTGGTAAGCAAATTTCATCTTAAGGGTAAATTTTATATATAAGCTCTTGTGAAACAACAGCTTTGCAAATTCAAGATATTTAGGTTTTCGCTCGGGGTTTCGTTAGTCCAGTATGGTGTACTTTGTTACAGAAGCAACTTGGTTTGATGTGGATCTTGTTTACCTTAAAACCTAAATATGCATGAGATGGCACTACAGTGAAACAAGCCAGCAATTTTTGATAATGTAATTTTTCAATTTTCTTTCTTGGTTTACACAATTAAGGATTTTGTGTAAAATTATTTTAATTGATCATGCCCTACAGTATGTATGTATATTTTACTGATCTTTGCATGTACTATTGCATATCTCATGGAATAAATATGAATATACACTATTTTACATTATGTTACATGAATTTAGTTAACCCTAAGAAGCCACTTGACGAAGACCAAGCCTATAAGTCAAAAAGATAGGAAAAACTGCGTCTACCAGATCCCCTGCGAGTGCGGCCAATCTTATACAGTGTCCGCAAGAAAGTTCGCATCAAATGGGATTTTTCTTTATTATTAGGTATAGGTAAAGATTGAAAAAGCAGTTAGTTTTTGCTTACATAAAAACCAAAAATGACGTATACTGAAGCAGCTGCACGACTTGCGTTACCTGTCAAATTTTACATTTTTAATAAAATAGGTTCAAAAATGCCCTTATTTATCAAAATATCGAAAAACTTTATTCGAAAAAGTTGTTTATTTAGGCATTTTTAGCCTCTGTACGAAATTTTGACAGTCTAATACAATTTTTATTTTTTGCCAGATTCTTGAAAATGTTGATCAACCCTCGTAGATTAACTTTTATACATCGATGTAAAACCATTTGTCTTTAGTTCATTTGTAATCTTAATGCAATTTTGTGTAAAATTTTTGTTTCCAATTATTTATTTTGCTTCAAATACTGAAATTGTTATTGATCAGTATGTAATGTTTGATGCAAAGTTTATCTAATTACATAAGTTTTGCCAAAACCGACGTTTCTCATTTTTCTTAAGTTAGTAAACAGATGTACAAAAAGAAAATATTACTTAATTAATATTAAATTAAATTAATTATATTAAACTATATTTTTGTTGAATAAAATGTTTCGAGCGATTAATATTTTATTCTTTTTGATCCAATATTAATTAAGTAAAATTTCAACGAAAGCTTCCTAATATTTTCATTTTGTACATCTGTTTACTAACTTAATAAAAATGAGAAACGTCGGTTTTGGCAAAACTGATGTAATTAGATAAACTTTGCATCAAACATTACATACTGATCAATAACAATTTCAGTTTTTGAAGCAAAATAATTGGAAACAAAAATTTTACACAAAATTGCATTAAGATTACAAATGAAGTAAAGGCAAATGGTTTTACATCGATGTATAAAAGTTAATCTACGAAGGTTGATCAACATTTTCAAGAATCTGGCAAAAAATAAAAATTGTATTATACTGTCAAAATTTCGTACAGAGGCTAAAAATGCCTAAATAAACAACTTTCTCGAATAAAGTTTTTCGATATTTTGATAAATAAGGGCATTTTTGAACCTATTTTATTAAAAATGTAAAATTTGACAGGTAACGCAAGTCGTGCAGCTGCTTCAGTATACGTCATTTTTGGTTTTTAGGTAAGCAAAAACTGACTGGTTTTTCAATTTTTACCTATACTTAATAATAAAAAAAAATCCCATTTGATGCGGACTTTCTTGCGGACACTGTATAGGTGAGACATTAAGACCACTCGAGACAAGGATTAAAGAACACAAAAACAATACGTTAAAAGGAGAGACCGAACACTCAGGTGCAGCTGACCATGCCTGGAAACATGGTCACCATATCATGTGGTCAGAAGCTGAAGTCATACATAAGGAACCACACTGGAGGAAAAGAAAGTTTAAGGAAGCTGCAGCTATTCACCAGAATCCAGGCTATTTTAGTAAACCATTATTAGACATAAGAAATATCTGGAAACCTTTGTTAGATAGATGTAATCTTAGGATAAGACCGGGTGCCAACTGAACGCATGACTGCACCCACCTCAGTTATGCTTCGGCGCACCTAGCTAGTATAAATAGTCTTATATTTACTTTAGTTATTTAGTATTCACCTGAAGACGACTGGAGATACTTACCAGTTGAAACGTTGTGATTTAAACAAATAAAGGCAATGGAAGTCCAAAACTCTTTCATCATTACTGAATTTAGTTCATGTTACTCTGATTTAAAGCAAATCATATGACTATGTCTCTCAAAAATATTATATTATATGGTTATTTTATAGTTTTATAGGTACAAAGTAACCAAATTTACCAATAATATAACTTCACTCGCATAGTAAGAATGTATATTATTGTAAAATTAAATTGGTGTACATATTATTTTGACACTTTTATGCGGTGACCGACTAAATTCTCGCTCCATATGGAAAACTTTTTTATTATCGATTTCTTAGAAAATTTTATTCTTTATAACATTTTCAATTGTACAAGTTGTTTAGAATTAAAAGTTATGCCTGAATACAAAGTCACGGCTTTCAATTCAAAAAACGAAAAAATACTTATTTTTTGGTTTATTCTGTATAGGGCTGTAGGAAGGCACATTCAACCAATTTTTGTAAAAGGGCCAACCAACTGGTTAATAATTAATTATTGTAAGCGTGAATGTATACACCACCACAACAAACATTATATCTTTGTTTTACCAATCCAAATATTCAAGAATTTGATTTTTTTATAGGATATAGCGTTAATTTAAAAAATCATTACAAACGGTTGAAACTGCCCCTCCCCCTCCTGGGGTACATTCCACCACATGCTGGGGTAGCTTCAACCATATATAAATAATTGATTAAAATACACAAACAAAGAGATATTTTTATTGCAACATAACATAACCGTAATAAACTAATTATAAAAAATATTGAACGTCAGTTATAGTTAGGTACCATCTAAAATAAAATTAAATTATTTAATTGTTTGCTTTCTGAGATGGGGCAGATTCAACCACTGGTCGAACGTGTCCGTATATGTATGGTTGAAAGTGCCCCATCCCTATATGTTTTAGAAACTAATAAGTTAAATTAAGCCAGTGAATTTTAAGCCTAGAAAACCTTTATCAGCTTTATTTTCAATAAGAGTAAACAATACCGACTCATAAGTCGTGCAAATTACAGCAAAAATGTGTTAACTAACATTAAAATAAAATGAGTTAATTACTTACTGTGAACAGCCAGTTTCACTATAAAATTTATTTGTCAACCACCAAACCAGAGAGAATAACTGTATTTCAAGGAGATGGATGGCCGATTGTAACCGATATTTGTGTGACATTTCCGGGCGCCAATTTCAGAGACTAGACTAGATCAAGGAGATCAAATAATTTTTAAAAGTTATTTTTATTGTTTACTTTAAAAATGTTGGTCAAACTTTTAATTTCTCGCTATTTCTAATTTTTCTTAAATCATTAAAAAAAATCATGCCAAAATTCGTTTATTTTCGAAGCAATGAAGTTTAACTCCACCAATAAAATTATCAACGTCATTCATCTTATTGCCAACCTATAACCTATTTCGCCTTGTTTTTCTTAGTTTATTATTTTATTGCCTAAGATTTAAATAAAATCAATATCGTCTGCACATTAAAAAATATCAATTTATTTCATTGCTTATTTTGGGAGAATTGTATAGTGAAAGAACAATGACATAATAATGTTAAAAAAAATCTTATCCGATATTTTTCGATATACAATTATCCTTAAATAACTTATGAAATTCCTTGATATTTATTTAACATGTTAATTATTAACTATAGACTATGAAGACGATATTGATTTTATTTAAATTTTGTGTTAGAAAAAATAAATAAATCTACGCGAAATAGGTTATATAGGTTGGCAAGCATCTTGATACTCCCACCTTAAACCAAAGTTAATGTTAGACAATATATATTCAGGATTTTCTTAAATGACTTATAAAATATCTGCTCATCTTATAACTAATTAATTTAAGTATTAGTCAGTTTTTTTTGGATGTTGCAGACATTTACTTTGGTTTTAACCTAATTACTCCAAAAATAAACGAATTTTGGCATGGGTTACAATTCCAGTGAGGTGTATTCTTGAAAAGAGCAATAGGTGAGTAATTTTTTACCATTTTGAGTAATTTACAACCATAAAAATAACTTAAAAACATACTACATACAAACCGACACAGTTACATACGGTTAAAGTCAGAAATCTAGATTAAAACAATATATTAAAATGGTGTAAAAACCCTGTTGAGGCAACATGGTTTTTACGGCTGTTTGTAGGGTCAACCCATGTAATATGTGCTTCTAACGCATTGTTGCTACATTTATTCTATCCGCGCTAACAATAGGAGTTCAGGTCCACAAGAAGTACCTTGGTATTTTAAATGTAAACAGCTGACTGTTTTGCGTTCCTGATGCAAGACAACGCCACGCTTTCAGTTGCCCCACTATAAAATAGAGCAGCAAAGTTTATTTTTAGATATGATTGATGTAAGGTGAAAAACAATAATAAATTTTGTTGTATTTCCTCGTCGTCAATGTTTCTGGTATATTCTAGATAGGTCACTGACAGAAATATTGAACTCAGAGATGTAGGTATCTACATAGTTCTATTTAAGAAATTAGTAAACAGTAAATACATTTTTAGGTATGTGTATACCTATATACATACTATATTCCTAAAGAAATAAATAAATTTAAAACCCTTTAGCTTTATCCATCAACAATTCTATCAGCATTTAATATATTTTAAGAGCACAAAAGCCAATCATTGACTTAAATAAATAAAACTAGAATTCACTTTTGCGAAAATTCTCTATTCTGCCGTTTGGTTGAAGCGCAACAATCTATTGGAGCAGCAAAATAGATCCGTGCTCACTGACCATGGATTCTATATCGACTGTGTCTAATATTATTTTAATCTTCAACGGGATATTGGACGTTATTGTTGAAAATAAATCTAGTATAGACGGTAGTTACATTAAAATAAGTAAAAAAAGGCTATGGTGATATTATTGAATCCTATACTTTAATTCATTTATAGTTGCCAATGATGTAAATAAGGCAAAGAGCACGTGAGCAAGCGGACTCCCAGAATTACCTTACTATTTTAAATGCAATCATATGATTGATGTTGGGTGCTCCCGATATACAGTCACCAGTTAGTAAAGTCCGCATCATATGGGATTTTTTTTTATTAATAGCTTTATTCGAAATTTGACTTTGGCATCAAGTTCTGCTTCGATCGAGATGAAAATTAAGCAAAAAAGCAGTAGTCACGTGATTCGCATTATCTGTCAAATTTTAATTCAAAAGTGGGGTATTACTAAAAATATCGAAAAAAGTTATTAGAAAAAGTTTTTTTAAATGCAGTTTCCAGCCCACATGCAAAATTTCAGCTGCACAAGATAATTTTGATTTTTTACCTATATTTTGTAAATTGCACCACTTTTGCAAAATAAGACTCAACACAACCTACATAAAACTTCATAGTTTTGACAATGCTTTATCTCAGATACATTTTTTTTAAAGTAGCGCCTTAATAAATGTGTATTTTTCGACAAAATCAATATTGGGCTATTAAAAATTGGTCGCATGTGATGCAAAGTTTATTTGTTTTTGACCCTGTATATAAGGTAACTTCATAAAATAAGTGTTTTTGAAAACGCGGTTTGTGTCTGAAAGTAATACACCTTAATATTAAGACAAAAAAGAACACAGTGTCATCAGTAAAGTGTTCATTAAGTGAATAATAAATTTTAGGTTAACCTAACGTAAAGTTTATCTATTTTCAACGATTTATTTTAAAACCCCTTTATTTTATTTTTTATTTATTTACTTTCAGACACAAACTATGTTTTCAAAAATATTTATTTTATGAAGTTACCTTATACAGGGTCAAAAACAAATAAACTTTGCATCACATGCGATGAAATTTTAATAGCCCAATATTGATTTTGTAGAAAAATACACATTTAATAAGGCGCTACTTTGCATTGTCAAAACTAAGAAGTTTTATGTAGGTTGCGTTGAGTCTTATTTGGCAAAAGTGGTGCAATTTACAAAATATAGGTAAAAAATTAAAATCATCTTATGCATTTAAAACTTTTTCTTATAACTTTTTTCGATATTTTCAGAAATATTGAATATTTGAATTATTTTTTGAAAAAAATTAAAATTTGACAGATAATGCGAATCACGTGACTACTATTTTTTTGCTTAACTTTTATCTCGATCGAAGCAGAACTTGATGCCAAAGTCAAATTTCAAATAAAACTATTAATAAAAAAAATCCCATATGATGCGGACTTTACTGGTGACACTGTATATATATGACAACGCTGAGCTTTCAGTTGGCACACTATAAGGTGGAGCGGCAAAGTTTATTAATTATGATTGATAAAAGGTGCAAAAACACTAATAATTTTTAATGTGCCGCGTAATCGTTACTGTTTCCAGTATCAGATGTGTCACTAACATAAATTTTGTATTCCGAGTATTCTGTTCAGAGTCATTATGGTGTTAAACTATACATACACCAATCCCTCTATCTGCTAACCGAGCAATTTCAAATATAACTAAATATTTTGAGAAGTCAGTCATCAAACATTATACTTACACGTATTTCCGGACACCCTGTATACGTTCCTATTTAATCTTTGGCATCGATAATTTTGAAGAACAATTTATTTTTCAAGATTTCAAAAGCATGTGTCGTAGTCTTGCAAAAAAGCGTAGCTTCTGACGGCCCATTTTTTTTATAAATATTTCAGGCACAGACTATCCAAATCGAAAAAAGATTTCCCAAATTTCGTCTTAAATTCGATTTAAATCAGTTATTTTCGACCGTAAGAAACTTCCAACAAATGCAACTGTCGATGGCCCCGGGCCCCAGACTGTCGTAAACACCGTTGTAAAACATAAAAGTCGAATTTAATCTAACTCAACGGACCAAAACTTTTGTGTTTTGGGATATTCTGCAAAAAAAATTCGTTTTCTTGTAGTTAAATAAAAAATACTTTTTAGAATTTCTTTCTCAAGGGTGATTTCATTGCTTAAATGCCTCGAGGCTATAACCAGTTTTTCAACGATATTTCGGTTATAAAATTTTAATTTGGCCACCATCAATGTCTAAAGTAGCCCACAGACTACGCAGTCGTAGTATATTTAAGGCTACTATATTAAACGCTACTAGTTATACATCTTTATGGATAGAAAATATAATTATTAAAAAAAGTGCCAGGAATTTGACGATTTTTAAAAATATTTTTAACTCATGGCTAAATATAGAAATTTGCTTTGTACCTTATTAATTAATTATATATTATGGTAATATAATATTTAAAATTCATTTAAAATTAGAAATTTTTAAAATAAAATACAGTTAAATACTTAGAAGATAATATAGTGTCCGCGAATAGTTATTTACATTACTAGATGCGAAAGTTAATTTTTTGGTGTGAGGAGGTTTTTGAATTGCCGTGGCAAAGCCGAGGTGATTTAATACCTCCGACCACCAAAAAGGCTTTTGCATCGTGTGTATTAAATTTTTTCTACTACTGTTCTCTGATCAATATATTATTAAGAAATAAACTTTGATTTTATTTAAATAAAAATGATAAAATAAGTTTTTTTTTCCACCTGTAAAATAATCCATGACAACTAGATATTTGAGTATTGTTGACAACTAGTTATGACAGTACTGTCAGAGTCTGTCAGTTCGATTTTTTTGTCCTGGCACCGAAAGTAATACTTAACATAGCTAGCAACGCTACTTTACATAAAGTCGCCACAGTGGTTCTTTTCCCGTGCGTCATCACTTTCACGTCATCAAAATCGTATGAATCAAATCAAAATTACGAGACGAAAAAAGTCAAAACTAAGTCTAAGTTCAGAAAATGGACGTGCCTGCCTACCGTTTGACGTACCTACATAATATCCCGAAAAATTATTATTTATTTTAAGTTTTGCCTGGCATTCTCTATTATCTAAAAGAAATTGACAAACAAATGTTAATACACTTAATACTATTTTTAAAGCTTAAAATCTAGAAAAGTTTGGTGTTTTATTGACTATTAAAATCGCAAAAGTCAAATTTTTAACATCCTTTCATTTAAGGAAATTTAGCCACTGCCGTAAACTTTTCAAAGAACTTTCACGGTTAGAATATTTAAAATAAATAAATTTTATTATTATAAAAATCTATAAATACTTACCGCCAAAACAGATGGTGGGTATAATTAGCTCTAAAAAGAAATATTTTTAGAAAAAGGAACAGTTTTAAGGCACACACATTTACAAAATACGAATTAGATTGGCAGATCAAAACCAGGTTGACAATGACGTTCTAAAATACAACGGTAGTCGACTAAACAAATAAAAAAAGTAATTAATTGACGTTTATAGTTTTATTCTTGTCTAGCACGTTATATTATTGCGAAATCTTGGAGACGTTCTTTTATGCTTTTATTCAAACTTGTTACTGTAATAAATAAGGATGCAGAGTTATTAACCACGTTGAGTCCTGATCGTTGATTGATGACGCACGGGCAAAGATCCACTGTGGCGACTTTAGCTAGCAACGTATAATATTCAGGTAACTCGAATGTTTACTTTCGTTATCTGTCGTGTTGCTAGGGCCCGAAAGTTAACTTATCTATACAGTAGTAGAAATAGTATATTAAAGTACACGTTTCATAAGAAGCGGTTTTAGAGCACGCGGGGCGAGTTTTTTAATTGACACGTGCGCTAAAACGCCTTATGAACCACGTGCTTTATACTATTTTTTCTATTTGTAGTTTTTTCAATAAAAAATACATATTTAAAAAGAAAATAAATCCTTTAAATTTTTATGTCTAAATTTTATGTTGGTAATACTATTTTTTATCATAGTAACCTCTGGACAACAAAAAATATTTTGCGAACTGTCATTTTTTGATTTATTGACCCATTTTCACCACGAGATTCTCAAGATATTTTAGCGATTCGAGAAATACGTTGTGTGATCCTTGTACATTCGGTACATATACAGAGCGTTCGGAAATTCGAGCGATTTTGCTAATTTTTTTTGAATTTCAAAAGACGTGATTTTACGTCAATTTTTCAATTTTTCAATTTCAATGTTACCAACATCAAATAAAGAAAAAACGCGTATCGAAATAGCTTCATTATGAACTTCATTTCAAGTTCATAATGAACTTATTATGAACGTCAAATAGAAAAAAATAATTAAAAGCATATAATTGTGGCATATCGGACAAGTGTGTAACTGTTTTTTTATATTGGAATACACAGGGACCCAAGCACAATAGATACCCTGGGGCGGATCGGATAGACAACGACGGCCGATTCGTCCTTGTTAGGACTCTACGGGCAGCCATAACCCAAGCAATACCGACAACGGCGGAAAGATGTATTAAAAGACCTTTACAAAAGTAAAGCGGCCATCAATATAAGGTAGCGCCAACCCAGCGGAATGAACTCCAATATAAATGGCAGTCACATTGGTAATATCGAAAAGTAGACAACTATATAAACCCCAAAGTGCATCACAATCCAGTATAGGGAACGCTATTTGCGTTTTCACCGAAACATCTGCCGTTTTGCAGATTAGAAACTAATCAACGCCGGCACCCACTAGAATGCGCGCGATCCGTTTAAGAAAAGCCACAAAAATGTTTAGAAGATGATATAATGTCCGCGAAAAGAATTAAGCGAATAATTGTGGCATGTCGGACAAGTGTGTAACTGTTTTTTTATATTGGAATACACAGGGATCCATCAAGCACAATGGATACCCTGGGGCGGGTAGACCACGACGGCCGTTTCGTCCTTATTAGGACTCTACGGGCAGCCATAACCCAAGCAATCCTGACAACGGCGGTAAGATATATTAAAACTTAAAAGCCTTTTACAAAAGCAAACGGCCATCAATACACCGTAGCGCCATCCCAGCGGAATTAAGTTATTAATATAATAATAAATTATATAAGAATAAATTATTAAGCCGGACTTGCTTGGGTTATGGCTGCCAGTAGACTCCTAACAAGGACGAAACGGCCGTCGTGGTCTACCCGCCCCAGAGTATCCATTGTGTTTGGATCCCTGTGTATTCCAATATAAAAAAACAGTTACACACTTGTCCGATATGCCACAATTATTCGCTTTTAATTTTATACAGTTAAATATTTTACATTAAATAAATATATTTATTTGCCCATCAAGCAACATCAGACAGACAGACATCAATAAAATATGTATTGATATTTATTTAAAAAATAAAGTTTCACTTATTCCACTAAATTTAAAATTCCAATTTAACAAAAACAATGTTTTTTTGATAAATAATGTTAATTAAAAATGCACTATCCCCAATAATAACAATACGTCAAATATAACGTACAATCAGATAGACGAGATTTATGAGAAATGGTAAACCAAAAATCATTGGGCTTTATTAAAAAGCACCGAAATATGAATATTTATAAAAATTAATATTTAATAGGAAATAAAAAAGTTTTATTTTTAGTACTCCAATTATTTTTTATGATTTTATTTATACGTTACCGGCTGATAGATATATCAATACACGTAGGTAAACAGTCTTGAAAGATATACTCAATAATAAAAACAAAACAAGGGGGACCCAACTGTAAAAAAATTAAGTTTCATATTCATTTATGTCGAATTAAATAATCCCAAGACATCACTTTTATTCGAAAAATATATTTTATATTGGAGAAAAAGTTTGATACTTAAAAATTGTTATATAATCAGATACGTATTACCGGGTGCAGTATCATGCAAACTGGAAATAATAATTCAAGTAAACATCAAAGAAAACTACAAAGGCTTCAACCAAATCACCAAATAGAACCAACAACGGATTCGGTAAAAACACTTATTAACACTTAACACCATTAAGCCAAGCAGAAGAACAACTATTAAAAAAGGATTTTAATTTTTCAATCTCACCTAAACATTTACTAACTCTAGATATTATAACATCCATAAAAACTTTGAACCTTCCATCAGCAGACGCAGACGAACTTCGATACGAGGCACAACAAAAAGAAAAAGCACTAAGACTCTAAGACACCTTCAGAAGGACAGTTCTATAAAAATTCTTTCAGCCAACAAAGGTAATGCCATTGTTATCATGGACATCGAAACATACGACCAAAAGATTGAAGAAGTATTGACCAAAGGAGAATACAGGATACTATACAGAACATTAAAAAAATACTCATCCTACATCCCAGATGCCATCCGAACAAAACTGAGATCACATCACTGCAAACCTCCTCATGTATACAGTATTCCTAAAATTCATATGATCAACATGTCGCTAAGGCCAAGTACCAGCTCGAGGGATTGTCTTGCAAGCGCATTATTGAAATTTCTTCTTGATAAGGATTTCTTCAGCAAGAGCATGCTAAAGTATTAGGTTCTAAATTACAACAATGGAATTTGCTAACCACTAGAACCAAAGTTAGAATAGTTAGAAACCATACAAGAGCTATCCTGGTTTTTTACTATGCAGGATAAAATGTTTGTTTGTGTTAACCCAAATAGTGTTATGGAAAAATTAGGATTTGCACATAGCCCGGACAACCAGGGTCGATAATTTTTGAAACAAAAAAAAAGAATAGTAGGATGAAACCCATTAGAAAAGGAAGAGAATATAACAAAAATGAAAGGAAAAATAAATTACGGGCGATCCGAGGTCGGGAAGTGGGGGGCGGTGAGTTTTTAAGGTTAGCTATGGAAAAACGTTAAATAGCAAAGTTGTAGGTAATAAAAAGATCTACAACTTTTGTATTTGCACTTTTTTCACATAACCTCAAAATTTATGTGAAAAATTCAAATAACCAAGTTTTTGGTTTTTTATTTTTATCTTTTACAAAATTTTTTTAATACACGAAATTTGGTAAAAACTTACTTTTTTATGTCCGAAACACACTGTAATTTTTTTGATTTAAAATATTTATTTTTTAACTTTATTTTGACTTAATATCGAAAAAGCACCCTAATTTTTAATCGAAAATTCTCACGTCAAAATATCTGCTTTTTTAAAAAAGTCGGTGGGCTTTTTGTTCGTTGAAATCTCTACTTTCTGATGGTGTAAAAAAATATATATATATTACTATGGTAGTAGTACCTGAAACAAGTTTCTAGATCATTGCGAGTGCAGCGAGCACGAGTAGTCTGGACGTACCTTAAGAAGTTTAAAAGCAGTTCTGCTTCATAATGACAACAAAAGACTCTCTTGCATATTATGCAGCTGACATGAAGGAAATATACGAAAGTTTGTCACTTATTCTATCTAAATACAATAAGCTATGATACGTATACGTGGCAAATATTTGGTGACCTAAAATTCATAGGACCATTACTAGGGTTTCAGGGTGGATTTACGAAGTATTGCTGTTGTTTTGTTTTTGGAATAGTAGAGCCATAGAGAATCATTACCAACTAAACGAATGGCTTCCGAGATATCAATATATTCCAGGTCAGACTGACTTAAAAAATGTACCTCTTGTTGATTCCAAAATCGTTCTGTTACTTCCATTGCACATTACACTGGGATTAATGAAAAAATGTTGTTCAAGCAATAGATAAAGAAGGAGATGCATTTAAATACCGTAAACAAATTTTTCCTAAACTAAGTGATGCTAAGCTTAAGGAATATTTGTTGAACCATAAATTAGAAAAATACTAAGGAATCAACAGTTCGATCAAACACTAAGTGATGTTGAATTAGCTGCGTGGAGTTATTTTAAAAGAATTGTTTCGGAGTTTTTAGGAAACAAGAAAACCAGAAAACTATGAAAAACTTGTAGAAGAGCTACTTGAAAGCTACTGCAAAATGGGCTGTCGTATGTACACTTCTTGTACTCCCATTTATATTTTTTCCCAGAAAATTTGGGTGCGGTTAGTGACGAACAAGAAGAAAGATTACTAACAATGAAGCAACGTTACAAAGGCAGATGGCATCCAGCAATGATGGAGGATTATTGTTGATTTCTTATGAGAGAAAGCGATTCGGAATATAAACGAAAGTCAGCATTTGCAAAAAAGTGATTTACTAAAGACTTACTATAAATTGTATTTTCAAGTGTAAATATTATATAAACATGTTTGTATAAAATAAAAGTAAAGTATTTTTCATAATAAATGGTTGACTCCGTTTAACTTCCTGGAACGTTTTGCAAGAGCTCGGCCATAAAAACGCAAATAAACTATCGGTCAGGGTCGGATTATAATTTGTAATTATAGCAGGTAATATTTAACTATCTTGTGCTTGCGATAACATCTTTCAGTCTTGGTGTATCTTAGGAACTGTTCAAGTTGTGCTGCGTCCTACCCTGTAGTGTATTTGCTTGTTGATTGTGTATAACAATGGGATTAAACTGGTAGTTTTATTGCAGTCAATAAGTCGATACCATTTAGGGTGAAAAATACTTTAACTAATATATTCTATAACTCAAAATCTATGTGATGGAAAACCCCTTACTGCCATTATAACATTAGTCGCAATTTATTTTAGTTTGTGTTGACTAATGAATTAGGAGTGTATAAAGCATAATTATAAATTACTAACCAGATTTTCTCATTAATAACGTAAAGCCAAAATGCAACGTAATAAATTCTAAAAAGAATCTTTATTGGCGTCATGTCATTCAGTTTTTGTCGCCAAAGCGAACTTTCAATATTTTCTTAAAACATCTTTTTGTTGTCCCGCTTTTAGAAAATTGTGAAGCTGAAAGCTGGATAAACAAAGTCGACTCTTCATCCACTCGGAAAAGTTTTTAGAAAAAGGGAACCTTCTAAGAGCAAGTGATTAGTTTACGAAAAATAAAAAGTCGTATTATTATATTTATGCTAAATAAGTTTGTGACACGCAGGTTTAGTTGCACCAATTAAAAACAAACACAGGTCGCAATTCGGCCAATAAAACGAAGCGCACGGTGCGCGTCGTCGTCTTAAAGCTCACGATACTACAGTAAAACCTCTCATGAGCGACCACCCTCGGGGAATCAAATATTGTTTTTTTATTATTTTATTGAACAACTGATCTGCATTTTATATTGTTTATTTATTAATATATTTAATTTTGCACTTACATACATATTATGTATAATGTACTGTGTGTTTGCTTTAAATTTATTTTTTAAAATAGTCAGATATTAAGGATTGTTCGCATTTTTTAATTTGTTTTTATAAAATTCAGATTCACAATTTATTAATACTTGAGATATATTTGTAGACATAGCAAAACAGTTAATTTTATTAAAAAAGTTTCCTAAGTTTCTTAAACTTGCGCAGGCTTCAGACAGGCTTGTATATTCGAGACTGGAATAATTTCAGGTTAATTTTCCTCTGTTTCATCAGTTTCATCTGTTTCTTAGATCTCTTCAATGCAGAACATGATAGTCAATTCTGCACTTTCCACTGCCAGTCCTTCGGTATTTGGAAATTTTCTTTTTTGTTCACCGTTGCCACCTCGTTCAAACAAATTTCTAACTTGCACTTTATTTTAAAGCAACATAGTCACTTGGGTCTTACCCACTTTAAATTTTTCAGCCAATTTTCTGGTGCTTAAACCAGTTTTTTCACTTGCTTCAATAATTTCAATTTTATCTCTTAAAGAAATAAATTTCCTTTTTTCCGCCATCTTCAAATATTTACGTTAGTCGCAAAACACACAAAGTTCAAAACAAAACTAATGCTAACAACCTATTTTATTAATCAATATAGTAAGCAAATTCATCGGATTTGCCCACAATACACTAATTCGTGGAAGTACCTAAGAATATGTATAAATTAGCACATTAACAAGATAATGTTCGGTGAAAGTTTATAACTTACTAGCGTGTATCCGGCATGCGTTGCAACCCGCTGGTATAAATACAAACCCGAAGAAACCAGATATATTAGTACCCGGCATGCCACTTTCTGAAATCGCACCCGTGCGAAGCCGGGGCGGGTCGCTAGTTATACATAAAAACCTTCCCCTTGAATCACTCTATCTATTTAAAAAAACCGCTTCAAAATCCGTTGCGTAGTTTTAAAGATTTAAGCATATAAGGGGACGGACGGACAGACAGCGACAGCGACTTTGTTTTATACTATGTTAAGAAGATACCTAACCTAAATACGTCAAATTTTCGGGTCAGGTTTTATCGAAAGGTATTATTGCCCTTAATTGGGTTTTTAGCATTAATATATATACTTAAATCAAAAGAATTTCCGTTGCACGTCATCAATCAGCCGATAAATTGAAAATCGGTCAGGAAACATAAGAAAATTAAATTTGGGCAAAAAATATATAAATTTCATGGGATATTGAATGTAAAAGAAACTTAAGGTATTCTTCTTTGATTCTAAGCCGCTTACAGGAGATGTTTTTTTAAATTTAACCTTTTAAAAATTAATACCATTTGAATTTTTTGGGCTGACAGTTGGCAAACAGAAGTGTCAACGCATCGGTGATGCCAGTTTATTCCTTGGCGAATTTTGATTGTCGTTTATTGTTTTCATTTCGTGTTTTCGTGAGTTTATTTAAGTCGTTTTTAACTAAAACTGCAAATCCTTTTATAAATAGGATTAAAAACTGATCTTTTAAGAGCAACAAAGGGATTCATACACATTTCTGTTGATTACGTTGTTTACCTTTATTGAAAAATGCCGAAGCATTTCCTTACTGGGGTATTTTGATTACAAACTGGCAACACTGCTGATACTCGAAGGTATGACGTGCAACGGAAA
Source organism: Polydrusus pterygomalis (assembly GCA_963969555.1). Classification (NCBI taxonomy): domain Eukaryota; kingdom Metazoa; phylum Arthropoda; class Insecta; order Coleoptera; family Curculionidae; genus Polydrusus; species Polydrusus pterygomalis. The sequence continues at coordinate 21,078,400 of OZ018378.1, read as the reverse complement.
TTCTTTTGATTTAACTTTACCAAAAATTTTGATAATAACTGGTCGTGGTCGTTTGACAGAGGGGTCGCTATAGAGGAGTAAAAATGTATGGGATTTTAAATACGGGGAACTCATAATTGGTCGTTTAACACAGGTGGTCACTTTGTAAAGGTGGTCTTAACAGAGGTTTTACTGTACTTACATGAAGATTGAAGAGTTCGAAATTGGTATTGCGTTCTCGGAACCTATATGTGAAAAATCTTAGAAACTGAAACCGCAGAAAATGTTTTCCATCTCTATGCGGTAGGATAAAAATCAAAATTTAGTGAAAAGGATCATTTCGCAATGCGGTTTGATAATCGACATACCGTTGTAGGTAATACTTATTCAAATACCCTATTTATACATTCATGTAGAATATAAAAAAAAAAACATTAAATATACATGTGGTGGAAGTAAAACATATTTTTAAACAAATATTTATAGTAAAGTTTAAAGTATTTGCTTTGGAACAACAAAATATTTAAAATATGCGCAACCCATATTACTCCTAAACGGAAAGTTTTAGAATAAAAATGATGCTAAAATATTGGTATGTTTACATCAAAAACTTTTGACGCAAAAATATCCTATATTAAATTGAAATGTTTTTGCTTCCAGCTTGTTTGGGTTTCCTTAAAGCTATGCGTCTGATATTTACCTTGCAAATTTTCTTTTGTTTTTCTACTTTTAAAACATTATTAAGCAAAAACCTCGGCATAGAAAATTTTCTCTATACACGACGAGGTAACTTTATTATTGTTCCTAGGGGTAATATTATAAGAGAATTATAGTGCACAGTAGAAAAACAATGATCTGGTACCTCTAGATGGCGCATGTCATTCATAGCGTTATTAAAATGTATTGACAACATCGTTTGTAGAAGTGAGGAGGTGAAGAGCTGGGTGAGGCAGGTAGTGGGGATTACGCCGGAGTTACCTTTGAATGTGACCTTGCTACTATAGAAGAAACCTAACCTACAAGTAACCCAACTCCATTTCCATTTGCTGAATTATTATTTTCCGAATTCTCACATACTTGGTACTTGCGACTCATGTTAATTAGCCTTCAGAATACATCACAAAACACTAAAAACACAGCAAGTATTACACAAAACCGATAAACTGAAAAAAATTTGAAACCGCTGTCAAATAAACATCGATATTTTTAATGCGATGAATCGTTTTTAAGCGACGCATCAAGGATATTTGAAATTTGTCGATGCATCGATGTATATACAGGGTGCGCATGGCTCTTCTAATTGATTCGAGCCTTTCTTTAATATTGAGTGCAGCATTTCTAATGCGTCTAATTAATGCATCTCTAGTATCTACTTTTACTTTGTATACCTTATTTTTTAACCAACCCCATAAATTATAGTCCAACGGTGTGAGGTCTGGCGATCTAGGAGGACAACTAATAAGACTATCGCGACCAATTCAAACCTCTTGAAACTAAAATAATGTTTTATTCGTAAAATAATTATTTGACTGTGGCCTCTCGATCTTCACCTTTGGTTTTAGTTAAGGAGTGAGCTTAGAATAATTATTATAGATTTGTGATTTGTTTTGTAATTAAAATGTTTTTTTCGATGCACCGCAAATATCGACGTTTCTCCACGATACATTTTCTATGAATATCTCTAAACCAAAATGAATGAAACAACGTCATCATGGCCTCATCTTTGGGAGCCGATCTCTTACTGCTGCGTTGCCATACTGCATAATTTATACAAGGTTTTAGACAAAGATTTAAATCTCCCACATCATGATAATACTTGTAACAGAGTAAGTTTGGCAAACAATGTGGAGGGGCGCTATTCGGATCTTGATTTACTTCAGAATGGAATACGATTTTGGCAATATAGGTTCATTTGTTATTGTTTCATCTATAGGTACCCGATCATTGTAAAAAACCATGTAAAATTAGCAAAATTTTCTTTAGTAATATCAGTCCTTGGATTTCAATGAATAAATGGTAAAAATTAATTAATTTTCAAATATACAGGGTATTCGGAAAATACGGGTAGGTACAACGTTTTATGACAGATTCCCGATGTCAAAATAGGTCGATTCAATCTTATTTATATTCTATTATATAAGTTGCGTCGCTTAGCCTAACGAGGACGTCAAAAAATTATTTTTTGTATCTGGGAATACTAAATGAAAATGTGCTAATTATTTTTAATGTACAGGGTGTCCCAAACTCGACGGTGATCATTGGGATACCGGAAACTATAAGAGATACCAACAAGTTTAAATTGTGGCAAAATTGCACAATTTGGTGCTGAATTAAATGCGTATTAAAAACTCCTAGTACTTTGCTCGAGATATCTGGAAAAAAACAAAATTTTAAAAATTCATTTTATTTCTCCTAACTGTATTTAAGGAAAAATTTTGAAATAAATTCGAATTCTTAATTGCCACTCTTTCTCCTCTACAAAATGGCATTATCATATTTTAAATCTGACGTTTTGATATTTTAGGCCCGTTATCAACTTCATGTTTTTAAATTAGGACCTGGATTTCTTACTATGGATTAAGAAGTCATCATTTAAATGAAGAGAAAGAGCTAGAAGCAATAACTTTATCGAGTTCTTCAAAGATTAGAAAGGCCCAGTCGCGATAGCAACAGTGAAGTCATATTCTGCCAACAAAGCTTTAGTTTTACTGTCATATCAATGTGATGTTTTGCAATGTTTATCCTGAGAGCTTTCATGCAATTTTACATATAACAGGGGAAAATACTAGGGAAACTGATAAAAATATATGCATGGCTCTAATAGAAAAACTTACCGTGCATTGCTTATAGTAACGGTCTATATTCACAACAGTTTTCTATTTGTATATCAAATTTATCTTAATTTGGGAAAGAAAGAAAAAACCTAAAGTATTCCTCCACAAAATTTAATAGAATAAAAATTCTCTAGAGGTCTCTACATGTTTCGAGTGTAGAAACGTTCATCATCAAGAGACAGAAAATTTATTTAGTGCTGATGGTTTTAGCAGAAGAGAAAATGGTGTAGAACAGTAATGGAGCTTTTATGGAATTATAAAATTGATGTTTAGAAGACATAGTATGAAGAAAATTGATAAAGGTTAAACCATACTGAGTATGTTAAAAAAGTTATTAAAGGGGGTCTAAACCAACAAAAAAAATTGGGTAAGAAGAAAAAACCTTACAAAAAAGAAGGTGTCGAAGATTATTTAAAATTTTTTTAAAACTTTTCAAGTGTATGTCAGTAAGACATTATAAGGATAAAATTGTCATAATTATGAAGATCAATCAGTAAAAAATAGAAATTGAAATTAAAATCAAAGAGGGAAGAAGTAAAAAAAATTGTGGAATATTTTTTTGAATAAAAAGAAAGTACTTACAAAATTACATTGCAAAATGTGTTTTGTTGCAGTAGAACAATTATTGATAAATAAATTTATTAGCAGTATCTATAATATCTCTTTTGGGAGATACTCGACAAATATGTAAATCTGGCTATGCCGCAACAAAATGGAAAACAAGGACGGAATGATGAGGGATCGGATAAAAATGTAAACAATTGGGTCTCCACTTTAAAAGTTCTTTGGGTAATAAATATTCCCTACCTACCTTTTATTTAACCCTTTCATAGAAGCCATGTTTTGTTTTCCAAAAACGACTAGAAAAGCGGTATTATATTTCAGAAAAATTTTCTCAAGTTGTTTAGTTGTTATCAAAGTTGCGCTCACAATATTTTCCCAGGCAATTTCTTTTGTTTTCCCGCCGTTGAAACATTATTGAGCGGAAAGCTAGGTAAACAAAATCGCTACACTTTATGGCTTTTTAGAAGAGTCTATTTGAGGCTTTTAATTTCTATATTGACTGGGTAATATGAGTCTTCATGGATTTTGGAACGAAAGTATTGCTAACAAACAAGAAGCTCTAAAAGTAAAAGGAAAAAGTTTTGTCCGACAAAAGGCGGTTGGTTTCTGTTTAATAACAGCACTTTAAGATAAAAATAATGCCAGAAAAAAAACTTTCACTACAGGGGGGGGGAGGTTTAAATTATTTTAAGTAAATACAATATTACAAAAAAATGTTACTCCAAAACAAGTGCATATTATACTGAAAAAGAACCTTCTATTCCTTATAAGAATTCACAATGACATATTCTTTATACAAGTGTTTAATATTATATGAGAGAGCAACGCGCTTCCCTACTGTAAGACAACGACAATTATTGCTAGACCGTTGTGTAGTGATAATATCACGGTAATTTAGCCAATAGGAAATAGGAGTTAATGCTACCATAGAATGGTTTATAGTCATTATTGCTTTAAGTAGTAACTATCAAGTTCTATTGGAGGTGTAATCTGGTTTCATATACTGTAATAGTTCCGTCTGGCAGTTGCAATGAAACTTGACATTAATCATAATAATATTTGCATGCTACGGTTAATAAAGCATATACTTCACATATACCACTAAATATCAGTGCTGTAGTTCTCAAAAATTTAAATAGCTTCTAGTGTGATATTGTTCTTGTCGTTTAACATTGCATATGATTATCTATTATGCAACATGGTTTACTGAGATGGTCAAATTCGTTCATAGATTATAAAGTCCAATACTAATGGTGGGTTGTGCGAAATAAGAATCTTTTATTGCTTTATCTGGCATGTAAAGTTTAAAAATACTTAAATACAAAGTAAAAATAAATTAATTGAAACAGATATTGATACAATCAATAGAGTTCAAATTCAGACATGACAGCTAGAAGACTCGGAACAAGGATGTGACCTGCGTAACAAATACGTTAAAACTAATAATATGGCGCGCGGCGATTGCCGATCGCTACAAACCCCCACCAACGTCATGTGGATTACAGGTTCTAACGGATACAATTCGTTTTTGGGAACGCTGTTCTGCTTTCTTAATTGTAGAGAAAGCGCTTTACTGGGATCAAAATGCGTCGCATTGAGAAGATACAATTTATTTCTTAACAAAATTGCTGTATTAAAAGTAGTTCATTCACAGAGGGAAATCGACTAATTAAACAGAATTGTTAAGAATTATCTTATATCAATAGCAACATTTTTAATAATTACTATTAAACAATCTTTAACTACAACAAAAAAATTAACTAACAAACAACATATAGAATTGCTAACTCGTTATTTATACGTACAATAATACTACATATAAGCCAGTTATTGTAAGAATGTGTTTCAGTAAAATATTCTTATTGGAAATAAAAAATCGTTTTTAGGATTATACTAACGATAAAACGCCTTACTTGGGGTATTATTTAAAATAGTGGTTCATATTAAACATTTATTAACGAGTATGCAACAGACTTCTATTTCGCGATGAGTGGGGGAACTTCAAACATTTACACGGGACACGGTGGCCATTTGCTTTGTTCCCCGGGCTCCGCGGATTGTGTGTTTAGTGGCTGAACTTTTTCTGTATGTATTGTACAAAATAATAAAATATGGATAACTTATTTAACTGTATAGTATAGTTTGCAAAACTCAAACCCAACCCATTTTAAGGGGGTAAGTACCTATATTACTTATGTGTGGTTGGTTTATCTTAAAATTCACAAACATTATCTTTGGCATTGCTTTCGTATAATATGACTGATCACTGATATCTATAGAAAATAAGATTGCCAGTCTTATAAATATATAGATAACGATTAATGAAAAGATCTTTTAATTTTGTAAAATTGTTAACCTAAATGTTTATATAAATGCATTTTTAAGTCTCAAATAACTGAGTTTTAATGATTTGAAAAATCTATAACTGTCGATTCATTTTTACAATTTTTTATAATAAAATGCCGAAAACAATAAAATAATTTAGACTATTATAATAACTTACAATTCTAATCCTACAATTCCAAATAAGTAGCTATTTTATTTTTCTTTGCAAAATATATAATATGAATACAACTAAAATAAAATTGTACGAAACGGAATAATTCCATACGTATGCTTTAGTTAATTTTTGTGAATTTTGAGATAAACTAGCTCATAATAATAGCCCTAACTCACTTATATTTGATTTGGGTCTTAGTTTTGTAACGTCTGTATTTAGCAATTTGTAAGCGACATAATAAAGTGTAAATATTTTTAGTATTTTTGGTAACCTGTATTTATGATTTCAGATTTTTTGTTGTTCCTTAGTATTTGTAAGCGTTAAGGAGAAATGGCCTTATTTGTGTTGTTTTTGTACAAGTTTAATAAAGACCTTTGTAATGTTTACCTATTTTTTTTTGTAATCCTTTCAACTACCTATATACTACCCCTAGAGGGCAAAATTTGAAAAACCAAAAAATAGTATAAAACCGTTTTGTATTAGCAACTAAACAGTTTTATAATAGGTATAAAACTGTTTAGTTGGTATAAACTGTTTTGTATTAGCAACTAAACAGTTTTATACCCATTATAAAACTGGATTATACTCATTTTCAACTAATGTATAATGAGTATAAGCACGTTATATATTGGCTATGGAAAAAACCTTTAGGGTTACAATCCATGTCATATAAACAGTATAAGATAGCTATTTACTCTTATGCACTGGTCTTAACTATATCTGGTGTATATATGCTATTAGCTCATATTGCTGTCCCAAATAGTATTAAATATTCTTATGATATAAGAATTCTCATAAGGGTTATAATGCATTTCTCTCAGTGTTATTCAACAAGACTGTACTGCTAATGGAACCGATTACTACCAATAAAACACTGTTCTAGCAAATCTGGAATTGATATAACACTAAAGCGGGTTTGATACACTAACAATTTATTTATATGGGTTAATACAAAATAAGGAATTAATACAACCTATGTCTTAGCAAACCTGTTGTATTAGATCATTTTTCTCAATGTAAATTTATTAGGCAAAACTTGAATAAAATTCTGAATACCATAGACAACACAAGGTACGTGTGTACGGGTGTACCGACAATTGTTTCAAACTTGCTTATTTTCAATCATAGTTTTTGACTCGTATAATAATCCAAAATCATATACACTCGGTAAGCGGTTCCTGTTATAATCATCCTCGTTTATTATGGCCTACATTATAAGCTCGTTAAATAATATACTATTAATTTCGCTTGCATTTTTACTGTATTTTTTGCGGAGCCCGTTCCCGATTTTTGTTTTGCGGGAAATCAGTGAAACAAAATAACATCGTTAACTTTTATCTGACATTTTGTAGTTTCACGCTACGAATTTTAATTAAAAATATAAAATCATTTTAGTTTTGATCTAACAAAACAAAAATTTAAACAAAATATGAAATTTGCGCTTTGTATTTGACCACGCTTGCCACAAAGCTAGATACGTTTGTGCATGATAAAATCAAATAGTTATTTCGTTTATACGGAGCGAGCTGAACAATTTTGTTGTCAATCTAATTTGAGTTTACCATATAAAACAAAAAATACAGCTTTTAGTAGAGGATCCGACCATAGAACGACCTTCAACCATCGCGTTACGGGTGAAACATGTTTTTATATAAATTTTAATATGTCAAAAAATATATGTCGTGAAGGTTGCCTGAAAATTTTGGTGCAAATTATTTTTAATTAAAAATTAAATTTTTTTTTTTTAAACATTGCACTCATTCCGTTACGTATTAAATTGCATACAAATCGAAAGCATGTAGCTTGTGCAATATGCATACGCTGGGTTGACTACTTAAGCACCTCTTAACCCTTAATAAGCTTCGTCAAAAGTGTTCCGCTATCTTAGTGGTACAGGGATCTTGAGTCCGGTTGTGGTACAGGAGATATTGACCTTTGTCGAACTAATGGGCCACCCTGTAGTAAATACCAAGCAAAGTTTTAACGCATTTAGGTTAGGTTCTGTCATATTTAACATATATTGCACACAATTTATGTTAAATATGATTTAACGCTAATCGTTTAAAAAAATAATTTTTAAATTTTTAATTAAAAATACTTTGCACCAAAATTTTCAGGCAACCTTCACGAAATATATTTTTTGACATATTAAATTTTATATAAAAACATGTTTCATCCCGTAACGCGATGGGTGAAGGTCGTTCTATGGTCGGATCTTAGACTATTTATAATAAAGAAACGGATCCGCCTTTTATATACAGTGTGACCAGTAAAGTCCGCAGCATATGGGATTTTTTTAATTAATAGCTTTATTCGAAATTGGACTTTGGCATCAAGTTCTGATTCGATCGAGATGAAAATTAAGCAAAAAATAGTAGTCACGTGATTCGCATTATCTGTCAAATTTTAATTTTTTCCAAAAAATAATTCAAAAGTGGGGTTATTTCTGAAAGTATCGAAAAAAGGTATTAGAAAAAGTTTTTTTAAATGCAGTTTCTAGCCCAGATGCAAAATTTTAGCTGCATAAGATAATTTGGATTTTTTACCTATATTTTGTAAATTGCACCACTTTTGCAAACTAAGACTCAACGCAACCTACATAAAACTTCTTAGTTTTGACAATGCTTTATTTCAGATACATTTTCTTTAAAGTAGCGCCATATTAAATGTGTTTTTCTACAAAATCAAAATTGGGCTATTAAAATTTGGTCGCATGTGATGCAAAGTTTATTTGTTTTTGACCCTGTATAAGGTAACTTCATAAAATAAGTATTTTTGAAAACGTAGTTTGCATGTGTTTGAAAGTAATACACCTTAACATTAAGACAAAAAAGAACACAGCGCCATCAGTAAAGTGTTCATTAAGTGGAAAATAAATGTAGAATACCGTCCACTTAATCAAGTGGACGTGACAACTATTTTTGGCTTAATTTTCATCTCTATCGAAGCAGAACTTGATGCCAAAGTCAAATTTCGAATAAAGCTATTAATTTAAAAAAAATCCCATATGATGCGGACTTTACTGGTCACACTGTATAAAGGATGATCAGTTTCTTTATCATAAAGCTTGTATATAAATCAAATTTGTATTTAGATAAAGTATTTTTACCTTCCTGCAAGTATTCATTTTTTCCCGTAAAGAACCATTTAAAAAATACCAAAAAAAAAAAATAATTTGACGCAACCTGATGTGTGAGCCACTACTACTTATACTGGGAACTTTTTGGAGGGACCAGTGTTTGCTGTTGATGTCATCTGTGGTTGTCAACTGTCGAAAGGTTGAGGTAAATAGGACTCTACTGTGATTTCCTACGTTAAAACTCACAATCAAAATTTAAACCAGTCGGTAAACCTGTCCGGAAAGCAATAGCACATAGTGCCTGTTTATTCGCCGGATTTCTTTTTACGCCTCGTCCTTTTCCGTCGGTGATTGTTTTATCTCGTGCAATTGGCCGGGCGACAATAATGTGGCCATATTTTTCCATTTGCCTTAAAGCTCGGTAAAGTTTTCTTGTGTCGTAATCACTTCTTGCGAATAAATCTTTTAACGGGCTGCCCGAAATCAATTCGAAACGGCTTAAGGAATATAAAGGTAGATCTTATAAAGGAATTAAAGAGGTTATGAAATAGTTGTTTATACAGTGTATCCAACTTAAGTTGGCGACATATGGGAAACCTTTTTATTAATAAGTTTACGAAAAAAAGTTATTCTTTGTGTATGGCACGCGAGTCCTTGGTACGCCATCCCTGTAAATATCATAAGTATCTACTAAATATATTTATTAAAAACGACAATAATAAACAGTGTAATTTATTTTAGCAATAAAATTACCTAACCTAGAAATACAATGGAATTTTATCCGATTAACAATTTCAAGAAATAAAAAGAAAAAATGGTAATTTGCCTGGAACCAATAAGTAGAAAACAGTAGCAAACGCACTGGTAATCAATGTAAGGATTGTACAGAAAATTGTCCATAAAAGAACGCATAATAGAATACCGAAGAATACTAAAAAATGTAAACAGAGAAAACCGTTTATAATTATAGACTAAAAACTTAAAAACTGTCATCATCCCTTAGAAATTCTGAAAAGTCCTCGTCATCTGAGTCGTGCTCGAAATGGAGCAATGATCATCGGCGCTACTTCGACATCTAATACTTGTTCTCGATCCCACCAATTCCTTATTAATTTTTCAGTATATTCCACCGATTTCTTCTAGTACTCCTCCAGTACTCCTGCGTAATATGATCTAACGAATCTTGCCAAACTATCTCTATTTGCGAGGATTTAAGACCATCACCTACATGTTTTTCATAAAAAGATTTTGCCCCAGCCCATCTTGATTCTATCGCATTAAACTGGCAATGATATGGCGGCAGTCGTAGGACCTCATGGCCATATTCACGCAATATTTCATCTACTGTCATCTACAGCGTATATTTTGGGTGATTTGAGAGACTTTGCCATTGATAGGAGTTCGGATTTTAACATATTTGGTAAAGGATTTTGGTTGTGTTTTTCAAGCCACTCATAAATATCACTTTTTCGCCAAGATGAACTAGGTTGTTTATTTAAAATTCTTAAATGATATTATTACGATGCATTGTCTATAATACAATTAAAGACGGCTCTTCTAAATTTGGGATTAATTGAGCTTTTAGCCATTTTTCAAACATTTCGCAATTCATATTGTCATCATAGTCAGAACTTTTTGATGTGGAAGAAATAATTAAGCTTGCACCTGGAACATATCCTGTTACAGAACTTGCTAGTTAAATTATTATGAACCGCTTCACCGCTTTCTTTCATGCACAAATTTCTGCACGGTCCCTAAACTAATTCTTAGTGCTTTGGCTACGATTTCCTGTATATTGGTTAGCGAATTTTCACTTTTTCTTTCATTGTGGAAATAGTTTAACAAATTATTTAATATCAATCATTTTTTTTGCTTGGGGATGCAAAAAAACAGAAAATTGCTTTTTAACGTTCATACACTGTTAAAAGAAAAGAATCAAATTTAACTTTTTTTTTATGTCCCAGAAAGTCCACTTCCGTTTTTTTGTCAATTTAACTAAAACCGCTTCAGTGAATCAGTAACTCATAAAATATGTTAAGTATTACTATTTTGACATTAATCTGATTTTATTGTGCAGTAAAAATTACAACTTTATTAGTTAATTTGACACATTTTTTATGCTAGTATTAACTTATTTTAAAATGTTAACTAAAAAAGATATTGATAATGATTATAAACTTTATCAAAGTTACTAGTATTTGGTTCATTTGAACCGTAAAAGAATTGCATGTTAGTTAGCTGTTATGCACTGAGGGAAAAGTATGATTACAGTTAACAAACGGATTTATTTGGGCAAGATTTCTTTGGAATAAAGTTATCAAATTAATATCTAATAAGGCCCCTTGCATATAAAGATATCGATTCTTTATTCTTAAAGAAAATATTTGTTAACAAAATTTATTTTGATAGTTAAGAAATAATTATAATATTTAAAGATGCCGATTAAATAATAAGATAAGAATTTAACATTAAATTATTGTTCTTAATATTAAAAAAATTGTCGTTGCCCGGAACTGGGCGCGTCATACCGACCCGCAGTAGTTAATAGTTGCCGTTGGTGGTCGCGTCGCGTCTTGTTTATTAACAAAAAAGGGTGCGACTGTCAGGTAAGTTATTAGTTTGATATTTTTTATGTAATAAAATTAGGAAAAGTTTTTTTTTTACCCATCCTATAGTACTGCTAATGCAATTCTAAATAATATTCTTGCAGATAGGACGCTTTATTATAGCATACACGGTAGAATATCACACGCATAATTGCATATTAAGTAAATTCTAAAATAAAAGCATTTCATTATTTTTTTTTTATTTATTTGATATTTCAATGCTAAGTTTGACCAAACCTGTTCAACCAGCACTGCAGAAAAAATTGTGTTGTTTTCTCCAGCAGCTTCAGCCGCCATACTAGGTCTTCTGAGCGAATTAAAATGTGTATGTATTAGAATGTGTTTCAGATATATTCTGGTTTGGGACAACATTTTTTAACAAATTATTTTCGTTACAATTTTACAACAAAGTTTTAATATTATTACTTCAAATGTCAAATGCCAATGTTTACAGTAAAATTTTCAACCACTATGACTACACTGAGAAAACGATTTCTTTATAGGGTTAATGTAAAGAAATCGTTTTCTCAGTGTGTTAAAACGACTTCCAGAAAAGTTAGTTCTTAAAATCTGATTTTTACTGAACACAAAAGAGTTAAAATAACTATACATTTTAAGTTAAATTTGATTTATTTTAATTGATTATACATTTTTTTGATTCTCACGTCCAGGATTTCTAACGGTGTATTATTGTTACATTAAATTAATTGTCAAAGTCACAAAACTGACATCTTTAATTCAAGACAAAGGTGGCAGGTACAAACTTTTGTGAATCGCTAAAAATTAAATAAAATATAAATTAAATTAATTTTTAAATAAATTTTCTTTCATGTCAACATTGCATAAGCATATTTGTCTTACGAATTTTATTTGGATAGTATGATTAAACGCAATAAAAGAAAACAAAAATTGAAAGTATGTCTTTGTTAAATCGTAAGACGTACCCGTACGATAAGACCGGATCTGACTTTATCTATTTATTAAAGAATTTTTGTTGTTTCTTAAATATTAGCTTTTTACAATGTTCCAGAGTGTAGTGAGCCCCTGTTTCTGACAATCCTACAACTGTGGAATGCGTCACTCTCGAGGTCATTCCTATCTTATAAAGATACATTGTGCGCTTGCTGCAAGTAATTACTTTCTTGTTACAAAAGAATTTTTCCGCCAACACCGCCGCCAAAAACAATCTGGAATGCGGCGAGAATACAAAAACAGCCCGAAATAACTTAACAGTGTCGGAACGCATTTAATGTCAATCATTATTTCCGATTGATAAAAACTTTTTCGATTAGTGAAGAAACTTCGGTAAGTTTAGTTCCGGTATATTTATAACCACAACAAGGCAGGAACTTAAGAGAAGTGGCTGATCGCTTTGTTGGATGGACGGGTTAGTAAGAAGTTGTTCAAATAAAAGTGAAAAACAACTTTTTTTTTGATTTATTACTTTGTCCGATCTTGAAGGTTTATCGCCGCATATGAAATAACTAGTGTTGGGATAACTCGAGTGAAAAATAACCTATCATTCGGTTTTTTCAATAACTTGAATTATTCGATTATCTTCGGAAATAATTCGAGTGACGAACATATGGCTCTTATTTTCCAACGCGTCTCCAAAGTTGCTGCAGGCATGTCAATCACTCACTGCGGCCAGAGCCATCTCCTAGCGAGCGGCTACACCGAGTGGCAAATTAAATACTGCATTACGGGTTATCGGTGTAAGATAATATTATGATTTATTATTTAGATTTAAATACTGCATTACGGGTTGCCTGCGTAGGATAATAGGATTTATTATTTTATTTAGATTTAAATCGTCGGCGTCTACTGAAAACTTAATGTTTAGTGGTGAGTATTCAGTATTCATAAATATCATGAGTTATGCAATATCGTGACATCTCAAGGTCAAGTAGTCAAGTTGTTAAATTGTAAGATCTGGGAACCATGCCAAAAAAATCCACAAATATCTCCGCCACATTTAATAATACGCAAAAAATCAATCGATAAACAACACCGAGTCAGTTATTCCCAATACAAATGCTGTATATCAACATGAACGATGAACCGCCAATGCCAATATTAATGTTAGAATTTGAGTGAAAAATCGATTATAATTCGGTTTTTTAAATCACTCGAATACTCGGGAGTCGATTATTAAAATAAGTCGATTTTTCCCAACACTAGAAATAACCCATATTTTGGCTATCGCTGTCACTGAATTTTTCCGAATTGGGGTGTATACTTAATTAACTTTTTTCCCAACAAAAACCCTAAATTAAAAATGGATTACATGACAAGATATTCAGTGTAACCAAATTTATATTTGTTTAATTAAATTTTACAGGTGATATTCTGTGACAGACGAGGTACCGATCGATTTTTTAAATATTTATCTTGGCGTTCGTTAATATAGCATAATAGTATATTATAAACCAAGGGACTAAAGTGAGGAGGCATGGAGGATGGAAATCAGCAGCTGTCGCCGAGGGATACGTTGAAAATTCCTTAAATAATAATAATATCATGGTCGACAAAATTTTCCTTTAAAGCCTGTTTACATTATGTGCAATTACAAGTAAAATTGTCTGTAAGCTTTTAATTAGGTGATGTTATTTTCTTCAAACGATCATTTAATTGCATTGCATGAAGTTGCATGCAGTAATTGCTCCTAATGTAAACAGGCTATTAGGAAGCCCTTCCCGACAAGCTTTTGAGCAAGATTTTGAAGCTGTCGTATATGTAGTGCTACACAGGCTAGGATAACTTAAATGGTGAAGGTCGTCCCCTGTTCGTTTAATTTAGCCTCCGGCCGCTGGTGGCGCTATTGTAAGAATTTTGTTTTATAAGGTTGTTCATCTCCTAACGTTGGTAGGAACAGAATATTCATTTAGAATGAGCATGGCCAAGATTCTGTACCTCTCTCTCTCTCTCTGTATTAAATTGTACCAGAATATGTGCGAGAAAGATAAAAATATGGCTTGTTGTGACAGATCCTGAAGTCTTACCTGGACTGGTGAAAGATTGTCATTGTCATTTTATAATTGATTTGTAAAATATATAAAAAATAAAGTTATTATTAAATAATTATTCATATATAATTTATAAACTTGGCGCAGTCGGTAGTTTGAGAATCGTAAATAGGTATATATTTAATATGTGGCGACCAAAGAAATCGGGAAGAAAAACCAAGGCAATTAACAAAAGCGTGGAACCTCCTGAAGACTTCATTAATGTCGCCCAACGATTGGAAAGTACAGAGAAAGCTATTAAAGATATAGAAAGAAACTTTACTTCACAACTTAATGAACTACAAGGTTATATTAATAGTTAACTAGTTTATTAAATAAAAACTTTGAAAATAACACGGAATTGTTAGAAAAATCTTCAGAAAATAATAATATAATAATATAAGCTGTTTTTTTTATTTAAAACCTATTCATGTAAATATCTAATATTAATAAATCTTGTCGCCATATCAGAAACGTTGTTATAATTTCCTTTCGTTCTCCCAAATTATTTTAACTTGAATCAGATGTTTCGCGCTTCAAACTTTTCCGTTAAGTTAGAAGCGCGAAAATTTGAATTCAAAGTAATAATAAAATTAAAATTTTTATGCTTGGCGCCTACCCCCACCACGACTATATTTAGTTTCGCCTCCGGTCGCTGGTGGCGCTATCAGGGAACCAATTAAGTATGTTAAGTTGCCTATCTATCCTTGAGAGTGCGGCATTCTAGCGATGTACCTAATCGACTATTTAATATTGTGAATTGTATAAATGTGAACGCCATCTGGGAATAACTAAGGGACTAATAACACAATACCACACTGAAAAATTCACTAGTATCACAACAACAACTAGTATATAACATAAAAACACATAATATGCGCTTCAGAGCACTAGGTTTGAGAGTTAGTATATAAAAATGTGTGAAATTTCTCTAAGAACATGACGCATCGTGGCTAAGTCACCTGTCATTTATGGAACCTCGTTGAAGTCTGGTCTATTTTACGTTAAGATGTTGGCGATAGTGACAGAACTGGGCTAAGTTCTTTTACCACCGCATTTACCATATTTTAAACTTGTAGGGGCTCTGAATAGTTTATTAGCATAACGCCTTGCAAAAATACAGCGCTAATTTTATTTAAAATTGAATCATCGAACTCGACGTGCGATAGATTACTAATAATGGCGTTATTCATTGGTAAATCTTACCAATGAAAAACGCTATGAACAACCTGACAACAATCAAGGGGGCAATCGGTGCGCCTGTGCATGTTTCGCGTTCAATGCTGCGTTGCCATATTATAATTTATGTTCGTGGCGTAGGATAATGCCGTTAAAATGCCATGTGATTATAAATACAAACAGCTGGATTAGTTCGTTCTCATAATTACATATTATTTAAAGAAAGAAAATATTGTGGCATATCGGACAAGTGTGTAACTATTTTTTTATATTGGAATACACAGGGATCCAAGTTCAATGGATACCCTGGGGCGGGTAGACCACGACGGCCGTTTCGTCCTTGGACTCGACGGGTAACCATAACCCAAGCAATTCAGCATACATTAATTATCACCCTGTGCCGACCAATGAGAAGCATGTAGGCGTGGCTTCCAAAGCGCCAAATTTAAATTTCTATTGCAGCATGATCATCAAGGGAGAATAGGGTTGTATATTCCAGCGCATTCACCATTTATTTGCTTTCTACTTACCGTACGAAAATTTAAAGTTGAAATAATTTGTTTATTTCGGTTAATCATATTTCTGATTATGTTATTAAATTATCGGTTTTAATTTATTTATATTAATACAAGTTAAATACTTTTTTTAAACCTTATAATAACAAGGTATTACCTTTGAATAGGAACATAATTCAATAATAAGTATACCTACATTTTATGTCAAAACAAACATGCGCAATTTAAAAACAAAATCGAATGGTTCGAGCGTTTCTCCAAACACGTCCCCATTTAATTTGTATTGAATTTATCCGTTAATAAATCACCACCCTGTATATACGCCCACGATATCGCTCTTTCAAATTGCTTAAAATATATCCTTTCGTCTTTCATATATCCTCGTGTTTTCAGCTTTGTTTAAAAGCCTTACTTTCCCGACTAAAAGGAATCAGAAAAGTAAAAAGTTAGCTACTGTAATATCGACAAAGTAAAAATCAACCTAATGTCAATCACGCGCGCCTATTGATATAAAACTTTTTCGATTAAAGCCAGAAATGTCTTGCCTTTAAGTCTGACCCAGTTTAAAACTGCAATAAAAAAAGCCTGTAGTATGAAAAAGGTTCTTAATGGCTTTTTATATTTTAAGCAAAAATCAATTGACGAATTAGCCGAGCTAGAAGAAAAACCTGGAAATTTATTTCAAAGTGAGAAGCGAAATAAAAAATTTGCCACATTTTATTTTGGTTAAAAAATAAGTTATTTTAAGAAAATATCGGTAAAACATACAATACCTGTATATCTAAAGCCGCGTTTATATTTGGCTCATTTCCAAGCCGGCCATGCAGCAGGATAGTGGGCAAGGAAGGTGGACAGCGCGAGTACTAAAGAATACACTCGCACAAAACGTTGTTTCTGCCACTGCTAAGGGAACATAGGGCAGTATGTTTCCTTGGGCAGCGGTATTTTATAAGCTAATGTTAACATTAGTGATGAAGTACTCGGATAATTTAGATAATCGATTATACGGCACTTTTCCCAGTGGTACCGCAGCGTGCATTAGTTTAAATTGAAATACATGTGGCATCTGAGTATGGAAACAAGGGATGTGGGTGCATCTGCGTGTGTGCTCAAATAAGGACCACATTCCCGATCACTTTATAGAACATTTCCGAACGATTCGATGTTCCTGCCCGAATGTGTTTATTCGTTTTGTTTTAAGTTTTAGCATGGACTGCGATACGAAATTTTTATGCAAAATAATAAATCCTATTCCGAAGCCAGTTGAAGTAATCGGATTGAGTAATTTGTTTATTTTAAAAATAATAGTATTTTAAAAATTCGATAATTTTAATAATCCGATTATTTTAATAATCCAAGAATTTTAATAATCTGAGTATTTTAAAAATCCGATTATTTTAATATTCCGAGTAGGTATTTTAATAATTCGAATATTTTAATAATCCAAGTAGTTTAATAATCCGAGTGTTTCAATAGCCGGATTTAACCAATATTGTACTTACAACGTTCTGTTGCGATGAATCGCTATCATTCACCATTGCATTTGGTTACAGCGACGCCTTTTATTATTACATTTCGTCTTTAAAATACTCGGATTTGGACTCCAAATTGGAGTTTCTCCATTTTAAGAAACGATATTTTTATGCGGTATAATAAATCCTATTCCGAAGCGAGTTGGAATAATCGGATTGGGAATCCGAGTATTTTAATAATCCGATTGTTTTAAAAATCCTAGTATTATAATAATCGTAGTATATATCGTCGCCTTTCTAACGAAGGGACCTAACTAGCATTTGGCAAATTTTACAGGAGAGCTAAAAAACGAAAATGAGTTGGGTTTAAGACAACGCAGTCGATTTAGCTTTGAAGCTATGAATTTCTTTCTTTTGTATTTAGTTAGCTAATATAGCTTACAATAAGCCAATGATAGTGTCACCTATAGGAAGTTACACACAGTTTGTATTTTTGGTTATGTTTGTAGATATGCCACTACGTGAGAAATATTTGTCGGGTTATGTTAGTTAAGCCGCGGTTTTGTAAAATTTTAGAAATTTATAAATTGAAATGAATACAAGTGGCTTGCAGTGAAGCAAAAAATTACATCCTATTGAATAATAAAACAACAGTAATTTTTGTATTAAACTTTAATTAAAATAAACAAAACCATAAAACGTTAAGTTTACAAAACCAAGAGCTCTTTAATTTATTAGTATTAGGTTTAATTTTATAATTAAAAAAAAAACGATCGTAAGTAACTAATTTTCTTCATGGGGTAAGTTTTTATAAAACTGTTGAATATCGGGCAGACGAATCACTGGCATAAGGCTTTCATATAGGGAAACTAAATCATTGTATTTTTTTTTTTGGTAAGTTAAACAGGCCCTTTATTTAATGGTTGAAGCTTTGATTTCCTTATGTTTATTTTTAGTCTTTCAAGTTCTATGGCATCATAATTATCATCCCAGTGACTGAACTTAAAAAAAAGTTTCGTGGGTTCATCTTTTGTAACCATAAACTCTCTCATTTCCGTGCATTTGACATTTTGACTTCTTTCGCTCATTCTAACAGAGAGTATTCTTAATTCTTGCGATACTTTCTTAAAATCAATAAAGTCTAAAGAATTCATGGGCTCTACTAAATAAGGTTGCTTTCGTCTTTCTAATTTCATATGTAACTGTAAGGGTTCAAATATATCCCTAGCTCCAGATATTGCCGTATGGATCGCGCTGTGGACAGAGTCTCCTTCACTTTGTCCGTGATTGGACTCAAAAAATCTTAAAGAAATTAAAATAATACACGGCAAAATAAAAACAAATACCAATACCAATAATTAAACACTGCAGAAATAAAACAAACACTGCTGTCTTCCTTAATAGCTCTCGACAACTGAACCTGTAATAAGTGAATAGTTTTTCTCAGGAATAGATCTGTCTAAAGATTGGTCTGTTCGTGTTATTATTAAATTATGATATTTTAGGAGGAACCTAACACACGAAGAGACCTAACTTTAGATAGGTCGATACGTGTGAATATTATGTTGGGTTTATGCAGATAGTCCGTATGTATTTTAATTTGTGCAGGTCCTACCATCAGACATGGAGATATGCCACTTTGTGAGACAAAAGAGTTACATGAGAACAGTTAGACCCCAAAATATCTCAATTTTTACAAATATGTTAGTTAGGTCACTTCGTGAGAAGGGCGACGATATGTTAATAATCCGAGTATTTCCATAGTCGGATTTAATGAATATTGTACTTACAACATTCTGTTGCGATGAATCGTTATCATTCACCATTACATTTGGTTACGACGTCTTTTATTATTGCATTTCGTCTTAAAAATACTCTCACTTGGACTCCAAATTGGAGTTTCTCGATTTTCAAGTAAAAGTATTATTACTGGTTCGACCAAACGTTCTCAAATCGTCACTATTAAATTTAGTCGACTTCTTAACGTCTTAAATTTTAATTTTTACCCCATAAAAGGTAAATAAGAGCGTCCTTAATAGGCTGTTTCAAAAAATATTCTATAATTGTATACCAATAATACCAATATCCAGCCCATAACGTTATAATAATTGAATTCTAAACAAGACTTCATTGAATTTATACCGACTAAGTGAAACCAAAACGGCATAATAAAAATGAAACGGGTAGATTTTAGTGCCGTGGCATGAATTTAAATTTAAAATATTCCATTATTTCAGTTGCCGATGTTTTGAATTAAATAAAATTTTAATTTGTTTGCTGTCATCTTTATCGTACATAATAGGCATAAAAAATAAATTAATCAAACAACAATGTGTATAGGTACTCTAATGTAAGCCAGATTAATAAATTCAATGATGTGGGGACGATATATCTAACCAAATCTAGGTTAAAATTTTGTCAAATTCATATTATGACATGATAACTAATGAGTAATAAAATAAGTAGACAAATACAAATTTATTTTTGTTGTTTACAAAATTAACAAAGTAAGAATATACAGAAAGAAAAAGAAAAATAACTACATAAATTGCTGAAATTGGCCACCGCCATGCTTCAAGCATAAATTTACACGTCTCTTCATATTTTCGAAAGTGTTGACTAGCATCTCTGGAGAAATGTTACGACATTCTTGGATAATCCTTTCTTGTAATTGTTCTAAATTTGTATTTTACACAATTCATAATTGCACTTTATAAGGAAATAAATTTAGCTGCTTCTTAAGATTAGCCCTGCATAAGATCTTCCCACTTCTTGGGACAGGCGTCTTATACAATTCGTTGGCGTATTTTGCATTATTTCACGAACGTTTGTTCTTACAGATGGTCTTCCTGCTCTTTTTTCGTGTTGTATCACAACCACGGTTCTTTTCAGGCAATGATAAAAATCCCCAGCAATAAAAGCAACGTTAGGGAAATGTTCGTGAAAATCGTCCATGCACAAACCCGGATTGTATTGCCACTCACCATTTACTCTAATCCCGTTTCGAAAATACGCTTCAACCATGAATGTTTTGTGCTGTTCCGTAAAGCTCATTGTTTGAATGGGTCAAGAAATTGGAAAAATTAGCGATGAATCAAATTACTTGTAACGACTATCAAAGATGACGGAATAACTGATTGATTGGTAATTTAGGTAGTTACTGACACCCAATAGGTATTAAGCTCTACGGCTAAGCATTACGTCCTTAGATGCAAGGCCCTCTTTGATGCAAATAATTTTTGTTCGCACGGTATTTCTTTACATTAAAAACCGTCCTGTAAAACTGTAGACTTGCCAGCACGGTTTAATAGTAAAGGTAAAGGGTTAATCGAGTGGTCTGAAGGTTTATACGCCTAAGGCGCGGAAACCGCAGGAACACGGGGAGTTTAGTCGGTAGGCAGTCCCATCAGGGTTAAATCCGACACTACTCTGCTTCACAGGGTGCAGTCTTTAGAAGATTCTCCTTAAGCACGTAGCCAGGGGGGGGGGGGACCAGGGGGTCCGGACCCCCCCCGAAATTCTCAGAATTTTTTTTTTTTAGCAAAATAAGAAAATAACACATAATATTATACATAACTTAAAGAAAATAATTTTTAAAATAAAAATTTTAATATTTCTATTAAAACTAAGAATTTCCAAGTTTCGAAAGTCAAAAAAAGGGCGTGGCACCTAAAAAAATTTTGCCTGCCGCGCATTTTTTAAGAAAGACAGAAAGAAAGGCCACCCTCCTCAAAATCCGAAATACGCCACTGCCGAATACATTTCCTGGCTACGTGCTTGCCTCGAGAAAAAATAGGGTTATGGACAACCGACCAAAAGTGCATGATCAAATGAATATCAACGAATGCAGATCGAACAAGGTAATTTATAATAGAGTCAATCTGAATAGTCTTAACATTAGTCATGTCGGTAATCTCAACATAACTAATCGCTTCCACGCAGCCCCTACGGCCTGGGTAAATTTACCCCCGACCTTATCGTTAACTACGCAGATCTGGGGATATTTTATCAAACTGTCCTATTTATCTCGATTGAATATTAATAGATCGAACTGACAGCAGGAATTACTGCAATCTACTACATATAACCCGGCGCATAATTACTGAAATGCCTATTGTTTGTTATCGTTGAATAATCAGATAGTTCGCGGTAAAATTGGGCAAACTAAATATTGTTAACAGAACAAATTATAGACATATAGCTTTCGATCAGTACAGCTTATCTAGTGCGCAAAGAAAAATTATACGTTACATAGGTGACAAAATACGTTTGTACCATAGAATAGACTACATTGTTAATGTTTTAAAGAAATTAAAGATTCCAGCGTTCAGAATTTGTCTGGTTAGCTGTATGGTCTACCTATAGTTCACTATATTTAACACGTGCATCAAAAGAAGCAGTGTTATCAAAGTTACTCTTAAGTCACATATTAGATTCACAAAGTCAGCGGCGCACCCAGGATTTTATGTTAGGGGGGGCCCGCCAACCAGTGCTGGAAGCAAATTTTTTAATAAACTTTTAAGTTACGCATTTTTCCAGAACTTTGGAGCTTTTTTAACAGGTACTCTTGCAGGGAAGATCGCAATAGCCTAGTCATGGGAGTCGTTAAACGGTTTCTTAGGGAGGGGGGGGGGGCATTGGCGGCTTGTGACTTGTTAACTTGGGGGTGTACTAAAAGCCTGCTGTAGGCGAAATTTTTTTAAGACCACGCCCAAATTTGGTCAATAATTATTATAGTAAATATTTTAAATATTTATGATTACCTTCATATTCTATTGAAAATGAAATAAGATAAAAAATAAAAAGGCTAATTTATTTTTCATTAGTGGGTACATTGTTTAAAAGTAAAGTTCATTGATTTGTTTTTATGTGCAGCAAACTTATCAATAACAATAAAGTCCCTAGATTTACACTTTGTGGTATGTATCAAGCTAATTTCGAGAGTTTGGGTATTCCCTTAATTTTAATTTCAATTTTTTGCTCAATACTTAATGAGCTAAAATTGTTTCTCAAACATTCATAGTCGTTTTGGCATTAAAACTGTTTATTTTTATTAAAATAAGTCTTTACTACCCCAAAATAATAACAAAAATATAAAGGAAAACTCGAAATAATAAATTCATACATTCAATCAAAACATATTAAACCTCAATAAGTCAACTTTTGTCAATAAGTCAACTTCCATGGGGAGAGGGGGGGGGGCAAATGCCCCACCCGGCCCCCCTCAAACGAGGCCCGCGAGGTAAATCTAAGAAAATTGACTTTTTAAAATACTTATCCACTTTCATAATTTTTCATTTCATTGTGTGCGCCACTGCACAAAGTTAATAAAATACACGTGTTTCAAGCATAATTTAGATAAATTACAAACGTTAATAAGAGATATATACATATATAAATATGATTTAAGCTAGTTTCATATACACTGAGAAAAATGATCTAGTACAACAGGTTTGCTAAGAAATAGTTTGTATTGATAGCTTACTTTACTTTTTATTAACACATATTAAATAAATTGCTAGTGTATTAAACCCGCTTTAGTGTTATATCAATTTCAGATTTGCTTGCAGAACAGTGCTTTTATTGGTAGTAATCAGTTCCATTAGTAGCACAGTCTTGTTGAATAATGGACCACTTTTATTAGAGCAATTTTGTTAAGAAATAAATTGTATCTTCTCAATGCGACCCATTTTGTATCCAGTAAAGCGCTTTTTCTACAATTCAGAAAGCAGAACAGCGTCACCCAAAAACGAATTGTATCCGTTAAAACCTGTAATCCACAAAACGTTGGTGAGGGTTAGTAGCAATCGGCAATCGCCTGGTATTAGTTTAAACGTATTTATTGCGCAGGTCACATCGTTGTTCGGAATCTTCTAGCTGTGTCCTGAATTGGAATTTTATTGATCGTACCAATACCTGTTTCAAATAATTTATTTTTACTTTGTATTTAAGTTTTTTTAAACTTTGCATGTCAGATAAAGCAATAGACGATTCTTATTTCGCACAACCCATCATTAGTATTGGACTTTATAAGCTATGGACGAATTTTACCATCTCAGTAATTCATGTTGCATAATAGATAATCATATGCAGTTTTAAACTACAATAACAATGTCACACTAGAAGCTATTTAAATTTTTGAGAACTACAGTACTGATTTTTAGTGGTAAATATAAATATGTTTTAATAACCGTAGCAAGCAAATATTGCTATGATTAATGTCAAGTTTCATTTCTACTGCCAGTCGGAACGAATACAGTATATAGAACCAGATTACACCCCTAATAGAACTTGTACTGTGAGTATTCAGAGCAATAATGGCTTTAACCAGTATATGGTAGCAATAACTCATATTTTCTATTGGCTAAATTGCCGTGATGCCGTGATATTATCACTACACAACGGTCTAGCAATTTCCATTGTGTTACAGTAGGAAAGTGCGTTGCTGTCACATATAGTAGTATAAAACAGTTGTATAACGAGTATGTGAATTCTTATAAGAAATAGAAGGGAGTGTATAGTGTTAAAACTTTATGCCTTCAAGGTATTATTGTAATTGGCTCGAGAAAAGTTTTGTGACATTACAGAAAGGTTATTATTATTGGAATGTATTTTCAATAGGCCTATTGTGCGTCAATCCACGGATCAATTTAGTTTATAAATTATATTAATGTATTAATATTAGCTTCAAAGGTTTAATACAATATTCCTAATTAATTAAGTCACCTTAGGGCCTACAATATCCTGGTACGGATAAAAGCCTATTGTATCGGTAACTGTTTTTTTTTGTATAATATGGTTTAATCTATGCTAATCTACAGGCGACTTCCCGTGAATTAATAAAATTGCTTTTAGGATAATTAAAAATAATTTTCTTTGTAACGTTTATGCGGCGGGTGCTCTGCCCGAAAAACACATCTAATTTAAATAGAATCTTAATATTTTTTAATCAGATACTCTCCTACAGTCCTCCGTTTACTACCAAGCAATATCCTAAACGGTCCTAAAATTCAGTTTTTCCATTATTAAGTCGGTTCGCAGAAATTCGATTGCATACTCCTGAAATTGAAATCTTTTGTTGTTCCAAATTTCGATAAAGTATTCAAATTTCCCCGTCCAAACATTTACCTTTTGAGTGTATTGATTCCTGGTTTGTATAAATCGTTTTTTGTAGTTTAATGTACACTACAACTTTTGGTTCATTGTTTAATGTGAAGGTGCATTCGTCGAAAAACAAACATTGTGTGAGAATTCCCTATTATTATTTACCATTCCATAACTTCAAAACGAAAGTTTGCTTTTCGTATTTCATCACCTATTTATATTTATGTAATTTGCGCAGTACTGTGGAGTGATGCTTTCCTACAGTTTTGCCAAGAAGCCTGGTGTGCTAATTCCATTATTATCTTTCACATGAAGTAAAAGTTCTAATGCTGCATTATTTTCTTGTGCCCTAGCATCGATTGCATCCTTATTTTGCTCTAAGCAGTTACCTTTATTAATTACAGTACCGATACTGCCAGAATTACGAAAAATATTCAGGATTGTTGTTGTTTTGCTAGGCATGGGTCTGTCAGGACTTCATTACCGTTCTATAATTTGATGCATGAAAAGTGCAGACAAGCTGTGTATCGTCGGCATAGGTGTGGATTTGGGACAATGATGTTTTTTATCCCTTTCAAAAGTGTACAATATAACGAGAAGGGATCCCAAAATGGAGCGAAGTAGAGACGCTACATTGCCGACGTCTAACACTTCTGAGAGTGATCTTACAAGTTGCCATCTACCCACCAGGTAATTCTGAAAATAGGAGAGATCGTGATGTTACAATCCAAAGTAATACAGCCTAGCAAACATAAGAGTATTATCTACGCAATTAAACGCTTTGGATTAGTCAAGAAGTGTTAAGACCGTTGCCATCCCCTTATCCAAATTTCCTATAATGTGATCATTAATACATAAAAGAGCTGTCGTCGTACCGTGACCAGGGCGAAATCCCGACTGGTAAGCCGGATTTATTCAATTCTCAGTTAAAAAAGTAAGTAGTTGTTAATGTACAACCTTCTCGAGAACCATGCTTAGTACCGGTAAGGATCTTACGTCATTTAACGTTGCTGAAGAGTTTATTTTAGGTATTGGGCAATGCATTGCTGTTTTCCAATCTTCAGGAAAACAGCCCTGCTCTAGGCTAATGTTTTCTTTATGTAAACCTAATTTTAGCATAATTAATGGGATTTCATCCAAGCCAGCAGCATTAGACTTCAGTTTATGAATTATTGTATTTATTTGCTCTGTTGTTGAGTTGAGTTGAGCATCACTGTCTGTATTTGATTGAAAATGGTCAATAAGCTCTGTATCAGCGTTAGAATTAGAAAAGGCAGAAAGAAAGTGGTTAAGACTTATGGGGTTCTACAAAAGTCAGGCAACTCGGGGTCTTGGTTTGGTAAGTAAGCCGTTTCCACATAGTTGCAGGTTCCTGCGAGTTAACGAACCTTAAATAGGCTGCCTTCTGACGTCTTACGAATGCTAAATTACGTAATTGTTTGTACATGACAAATTCCAAAAAAAAAACGATTTTATTTTTTTAACGTATGTAGTAATACGATTAGCTTTTTGTTTTATTGCTCTTTTTAACAGAACAGCCTGTACTAAATTCTTGCGCCGATATTCGCAGTGAATTAATCCTGATGGAATTCGTCACTGCTGACGGAAATTAAACTGATCGCCATTTCCTTGCTAAAAAGAGCGAACATCCTAATTTTTACAAAGGTATAAAATTGGATTACTACTATATATAGATGCAGTGGAGCGTTATTACTGATGTAAAAGGGATAGGTAACAAAAAAAGGAGCATACGCTGCAATACTTTTGTGGCGAAATATGCAATATGCATTATTCAAAATGGCTTTTATCGGTGGCGATACTGAAAAATTGTCCGATAATAAAAAAATTAGCCGTACGTTTATTATCTATACTACTATAAAAAATTGAAAAAAGACTAACTAACTGTCTGATTCATCATCGCCTAGCGTAAACCTAGAACCCTAGAAATATAAAATTTCCAGGATGTCTTCTCCTTATAACGCAGAATTCCATTGAGAAGGGATTAAAAAAAATCAACTCCTGAAGGGGTAAAAACGGGGGTTGAAATTTTTATAGGAATTACTGTCTCTCAGACACTAAAACTGGTGGAGGTCTAAAAATTGGTATATAAGTTCCTTTAATAAAATAATAATATACGTGTGTCGTAATTTTTTTCCAAATTTACTTGGGGTGTTAAAAAATGGGGTTCGCCTATCACTGTCTATAAATTAAAGAATTTTTATTTTTGTTAAATGGTATTTTTATGATTTTGCAGCTATAAAAGTGTACTAATAGTTATTTATACTACAAGGGATGTAAGTAACATATACTAGTCTAAAACTATTTTGCGCCAGAGCGATAGCGAGGGCTGGCAATAAAGTTCGAGACTATAGTAAATATACTTACATCCCGTAAAGTAGGTATATAACATTTTTCCTCCACGCCGAATTTATTCTTGGATTTTTATTAATTTAATTCGATAGTTTTCGTATGAAATTATGGACCGCTTTGACCGGTTCTTATAGCATCATAAGCATTGGTATGTTAACAACAATGTCAAGTTGACAGTTTATTAAATTATTGATTTGTATAAGAGGCAAATGGATATAGAAGAATCAGCAAATATCGCTTGTCTGTCGCTGCTGCCAGAAAAGTCGAGGAAGAGGTATGAAGCAACGTATCAATACTTCAAGAAATGGTGCCAAATAAAGACTGCAAATGCAGTTTCAGAAACCGTGCTCTTGGCGTACTTTCACGAAAAATCTGCTGTATTAAAGTCTCCATCAAGCTTATGGTGTGAATATTCCCTGCTGAAGTCCACCCTTTTCATAGAAGAAAACATAGATATTTTCAAGTATCCTAAACTTCGAGCATTTTTAAAAAGAAAAAATGACGGATGTAAACCCAAAAAATCGAATGTGTTTGACAGGAAAGATGTTGTAATGATAATGGGAATTGCTGAAGCGTGCCGTTCTAGTGAACTCTGTGCAATGAAAATGGACAATGTTGAATTAAGGCATAAAGTCATATTTGTTACTATTCCTGATTTCAAAAATGGAATGGCACGTAAATTTATAGTGACTAAAAGTGATTATGAGAAGGTTTGTTATTTCAAAATAGTTCGAAATTACATTGACGAATTTTAATCCTCGCTTCTTCATGCGATATTAAAATGGAAAGTGCTGGAACCAGCCTGTCGGGAAAAACTCGATTTGTTCAATTCCATGTAAAATTGCTAAATTTCTGAACTTTCAGAACATCAACGAGTATACCTACTGGACACTCCCTTAGAAGAACGTCGACCACTTTATTAGCAAATACTGGAGTTGATGTCTTAGTCCTCAAGCGCCATGGCGGATAGAAAACTGCAACTATTGCGGAAAGTTATGTAGCGGAGAGCGTCAACAATAAAAAGGAAGTTGCAAATAAAATAGTGTTGGGAAAAATCGACTTATTTTAATAATCGACTACCGAGTATTCGAGTGATTTAAAAAACCGATTTATAATCGATTATTTTTTCACTCGAATGCTAATATTAATATTGGCGGTTCATCGTTCATGTTGATATACAGCATTTGTATTGGGAATAACTGACTCGGTGTTGTTAATCGATTGATTTTTTGCGGATTATTAAATGTGGCCGAGATATTTGTGGATTTTTGGCATGGTTCCCAGTTCCCAGATCTTACAATTTAACTACTTGACCTTGAGATGTCACGATATTCCGATATTGCATAACATGATATTTATGAATACTGAATACTCACCACTAAACATTAGGTTTTCAGTAGACGCCGACGATTTAAATCTAAATAAAAAATCCTATTATCCTACGCAGGCAACCCGTAATGCAGTATTTAAATCTTAATAATAAATCACAATACACAGGAAGGTAACCCGTAATGCAGTATTTAATTTGAATTATATCGCCAATAATAACCGAAACCACTCGGTGTAGCCGCTCGCTAGGAGATGGCTCTGGCCGCAGTGAGTGATTGATAGGCGGGCAGCAACTATTGTGCTAAATGTGGCCGAGATATTTGTGGATTTTTTGGCATGGTTTCCAGTTCCCAGATCTTACAATTTAACTACCTGACCTTGAGATGTCACGATATTTCGATATTGCATAACTCATGCATGATATTTATGAATACTGAATACTCACCACTAAACATTAGGTTTTCAGTAGACGCCGACGATTTAAATCTAAATAAAAAATCCTATTATCCTACGCAGGCAACCCGTAATGCAGTATTTAAATCTAAATAATAAATCACAATACACAGGAAGGTAACCCGTAATGTAGTATTTAATTTGAATTATATCGCCAATAATAACCGAAACCACTCGGTGTAGCTGCTCGCTAGGAGATGGCTCTGGCCGCAGTGAGTGATTGACAGGCGGGCAGCAACTTTGGAGACGCGTTGGAAAATAAAAACCATATGTTCGTCACTCATTTCGTCACTCGAATTATTTCCGAAGATAATCGAATTATTCAAGTTATTGAAAAAACCGAATGATAGGTTATTTTTCACTCGAGTGATCCCATCACTAAAATAAAATACAATATAGGTACAATATAACGAAGCCAGAAGTCTCCTGCAGTACTTCAAGAGTTACAGAAAACTTGGTTAGAGATGGAGAAATTATGGAGTCAGAACATTTTTTAACAGGCCTGCATTTAATCTTCTTAAATCTTATTGTATATGTCGTAGGCTGATAGTGAAATCCGTCATTTCATGAAAAGCCTAGTCACTTCATGAAGCGTCGGCAGATTGTGTACTTCATGAAGAGACCTTGACGTTTCGGCGTATTATGTATAACACAATCTGCCTCATTTTAAATATCGTCACTTCGTGAAATGCCACAAGAACAAGGCATATTGTGTAATTCCGTCTAAAAGGTATATTGGCAACTGGTTTGTTCGGGTTTGTCAGAGCATTTTTTTTATTTTTATAAAATAATATTAGTTGAAAAAATTTAATTAAAAAAAATGCTCTGGGGAACAACGAACAAACCAGTTGCCAATATACCTTTTAGACGGAATTACACAATCTGCCGACTGACATGACATCGTTAGGTACTACATGAAGTGACGATATTTAAAATGAGGCAGATTGTGTTATACATAATACGCCGAAACGTCAAGGTCTCTTCATGAAGTGACGCGGCAGATCGTGTAATTTCATGTTTTTACACAATCTGCCGACGCTTCATGAAGTGACTAGGCTTTTCATGAAATGACGGATTTCACTATCAGCCGACGACATATACAATCATAAGTACATAATATTGATATATTGGAATTACCCCTTGAAAGGCATTGTAATTTTTCAGCTTGTCCTAGAAAGAAAACTATTATATAAAAATCGAAAGGGTTCAATAAACTGAAGATTTCTAACTCTAATCTAATGCTACAACAAAAGCAAACATATCCTTGTTTATCGTCCTTGTTTATAGTGCCCTAAAATAAACTTGGCAAAGAAATATCGGGAACAATTATACGTACATGAAGTGTTTTCAGAGCATTTAACGTGGACTGGTCACAACCATTTATTTCTTTTGTTATTGCCCGGGCAAAGCCCTGTAAGCTCCGAAAGCTTTGTGAAACATTCGCCGGGGGCAAAAATAATGTATACTCGAAACAAATAGATAAAGTTAGGTGGACAAATATTTTAAAGTATTAGTTGGTAAGTACGTGTTGGCTAGTTGGACGATTTTCCTCTAAATTCGAGTTAAAATGCCGGCGGCGTGAAACTAATAAAGTCGTTTGAAGTAAATTTACCAATATTCTTGGAAAACGCCAGCAAATATTCTTTGATTTACCGTCGAACTTTAAAAGATTTGATCCAATAAATTTGGCATTATGTAGATTGTGGAGACCTAGATTGCTTTTCCTCTACGTGGATAAATCGACTTTCATTGTCAAATATATTTAATACATCTACTTAATTAAATAATTTATACGGGGTGTTTGGGAAGAAAAGGACAATATTTTGGGAATGTGTTCAGAGGGTGAAAATAAGAGAAATAAACCCATATGTTTTTGTTCGATTCAAAACCATTTCTGAAATAATCGGTTCTGAATTTTTTTATATTAAAATAACGAAGGAGGCTTTAGTTTTAAACGTCCGATACATTTTAATTGATAGTTTTGACTACGGAGAACTATAGGGTAGGAGGCCGATCGACAATGGCAGCATTTTCAAATTCTGTCCCGGTTTTTTGGTTAGTTCGCTAGTTGGCCGATAGATGGCTCTCGCGTCCGAAGTGGGCTGATGTCGTCTTCTTCTTCTTCGTTTTTAATATGGAAAACAAGATCCTCCATAGTTTTTAACTTTTACTTAAACCCTTTATTTTTCTGTGCTTTTATTTTTGACAATTGATATTTTATTTTTCGAAATAACAAATAACGTTTGAAGGCAAGACAAGACATATAACGTTGTATTGTAATTAATTTCCATATTTATAATGAATAATGGTACAATTTATAAAAGTAGAGTTTGCTTTGTGTCGGGGTGTAAGACAGGATCTTCTTCAGATGAAACGCAGCCAAATAAGTCTCTTTCTAGCTCCAAAGGTAAAACCCTCTAGCTAGAATGTTCATGTATTTTAAAAACGAAGCATCGTTGGAACTTTATACAGGCCGAGTTTACTAATAAGTATATCAAAGTAAGTGTAAATTCATATAAAAGTCCTTATTTGTTCCTTAAAGAACTAATTTAAATAAAAATAGTTATCGCGTCCATAAGAAACCATTTATTTGATAGCCCACTTCGAACACGAGCGCCATCTTATGGCAACTCGTAAAGCTGAATTACCGATGCTGATTTGGGACCGAATCCAATGCATTGCGATCGGCCTCCTACCTCAAGTCCTCCATAGTTTTGACATACATAGTAGTTGTCAGTTAGCTTCATATTGAACGTATCGACTTGAACCAAGATTTTCATACTTACAATGCCCCACACATTCAGTCACAGGGAGTATGCCGACATGATAGTCGTGTATGGTTACTGTAACGTTAGTGCTATGCGCGCAGTTAATGAATATCGACATCGTTTTCCAAATCGGAGAGTTCCTAATAGAAGAGTTTTTCAAAAAGTATTTGCGAGTGCTCAGAAAACTGGAATGTTTCCAAGAGTGATAATTGTTTCTGCAAGAGTGCAGGGTCTAGACGTGGAAAATGAAAAAAATTTCTTCTGGAGATTGTCGCAGAGAACTCAGGTATAAGTACGAGACGGGTTGCAAATGAACTTCATATACCATCATATCTATAGCCGTATGGAAGTCAATTAGAAAAAACGGTTTAAAACCTTTTTACGTTCAACCCGTTCAACATCTAGACGGTGATCCTGCTTTAAGGGTACAATTTTGTGAATGGATCCATCAAAATCGAAGTCTGCACAAATACATTTTATTTAGCGATAAAGCTTAGTTCACTCGTAATAGAATTAATAATTGCCACAATGAACATCGGTGGTCAGATGAAAACACTCATGCTACATTTGAACGAAATTTTCAATATCGATTCAGTATTAATGTCTGGTGTGGAATGCTCAACGATCAGTTGTTTGGTCCATTTGAAATGGATGGGCGTTTTACTGGAGAAGGATATTTACGGTTAAATGTTCGACAACGAATGTACTTCCAACATGATGGAGCCCCACCTTATTTTAGTCTCCGTGTGCGAAATTTCTTGAATTATCGATTTCCTAATTTCTGGATTGGCAGAGGTGATCCGCCAGTTTGGCCACCGAGGTCACCAGACTTAAACCCGCTTGATTATTGCTTTTGGGGATGGATGAAATCGCTATAGTATATGAAACACGAGTGGAAACGAGAGAAGCACTCCGCGATTGAATTTTCAATGCTGCAGCTTTTATAAAAAACAATCCCCACTCAATCCAACGTGCTACCCGAGCGACTAACAAACGTGCCGAAAAATGTATTGAAGTTGGTGGGTTTTTGAAAACATTCTTTAAGTTAGTTTGTACTGCAGTACCTGCAATTATTCGCTTTTAAAAGAAAAATTAACTTACAAAAACTTTATTTCTCCTTTTTTCACCCTCTGAACACTGTCCCAAAATATTGCCTTTTCCTCCCCAAACACCCTGTATTTTCTGCATAATGTTTTTGCGAGATACTTTTTCGTTCACTAAAACATAAAGGATGCGATCATTTTGCATTTATATTGTACATACTTTACACCACATGAGCGACTTGCAGCAACTTTAAGATTCCTTGGTATACAGGCAGAAGTTACGAAGATTTAAAATTTTCGGTAATATGTTGACAGCTGTTATTTTGACAATTTGGGCGATATGGTTCCCGTGACAGTACGCAGGGGTGCGATACAAAGAAACAAAAAATTCAGTTAACTTTTAGGTAGGTAGGTAGGTAGGTATTAATATTAGAGGTATACCATCCGATGCCGATTTGCGATATCCCACCTTGTTTAAACTTATAGTCTGTAGGCTACTACACTTCTACTACCTATACTGTAAAATTGGACCGTGCGTTGTTTGTGTTGCATAATCCTTGACAGTTTTGTTGACTGGTGCAATAAAAACTATCTAAAACTAAACGTAAAGAAGTGCAAAGTTTTAAGATTTTTCAAATGTGTTTACCCACTATTATATTACTATTAACAACACTAATTAGGAAGCTGTGTCGCATTTTAATGATCTTGGCGTAATTTTTGATAGCGATTTACCATTTAATATGCATATAGACAACGCATCATGTCGAAGAGCTTTAGGCTACTGGGTTTCATAAAGCGACAGACAAAACATATTTCGGACATCGAGGCTTTGACAGCCCTGTACAACTGTTTGGTGCACAGTATTATGGAATATTGCTCTGTAATTTTGAGTCCACATTATCAATGTCATATTAACAGACTGGAAAGGGTACAGAATAAATTTGCGAAATATCTGCTTTTTAAATTAAATTTTCCATAACTAGGCGTTCCTTATGAAACTAGGCTCCTTCCATGTGGTCTACAAACGACAATGTTCACGTGAACTGCGAGTGGTTATTGCATATGATCTCATTGCGCGTCCCAGTAAGGAGAACCAGACAACTCCAATTCAGTGGCGACTAGTGCCATTTTAGTGAAGTAGGGCCAGGTAAACCCTTAGCGCCGCAGGCAAAAAATTTTTGGGTGCCACGCCCTTTTTTGTTAATAGTTCTTGCTTTTAAAGTAGGAAAAATAAGCAAAAAGGCACCTAATTTAATTTATGAATTTACAATCATATCTTGAATATACCTAAACACGATAACAAGTTGAAACACACAAGCAATGTCAGTGGTTTCATCTGCGATAACAGCGATACACGGAGAGTCCTTTATTTCTTTTATGACTTCATCATGATACACATCTAACATACAGTCCAGAAGTTCATTTTGTAGGGGTTTTGATGTTCCTTTAAATACTTTCGATTTTTCAATATGATCTTTAAGAGTTTTGTCTAATTCTGAGCTGAAATTTATTAATTCACGAAATACCTATGCCCCTATTTTCCGACGTCTCTTTTTCGTCATGACCTCTCAAAGCCAACTCAAATGCACCACAAACCCGAACGCAGTTTATAATTTGGTTTAATATGTATCTGTTTTTATCAATTTGTTCGTTTTTCTTTATTATTTCATTGTGATATGCAGAATTTAATTGAGTTTTAATGTTAATTTTACCAAGCATACTGAAATTAAATATATTGTTTAAATGTACCTTCGATTTTTCATGCGTCTTCATTTTGTCCCAGATATGGACCAAATCATCTGTACCTTTTTGGGACCAAGTTTGTTCCCTACCAAATAAAACACACATAAAACAAAATAGTCTATTAGATTCATCACAACCGCACACCCAAGTATTTTTTCCATAAATATTTCTATTAAATTTACGCAAACGCACTTTCTGTCCGCCCTGAGTTTTTTCAATATTTAAATCTGGTAACGGTCGTCCTAATTCCTTAATTTCCAATTTCTGTTCTAAGGAAATGGTAGAAAATGGAGTTTCCTTTAAAAATCTAATAGTATTCATTATAATACTTATGTATTTCTAAAATAAAAAGTTCGTTAACCCTACATTAAATCAGCTGGCCGAACCAAAACAAATCGAGACGCGACGCGAACATTAGCTGTTTGCTGTTTGAAACGTCTAACATCAAACGGTCAAACGAAGAGAGCCTGGCTACCCGCCGGGATTTTTGCCTGCTTGCATTCAAGGTCATTTTTCAACGTTTTTTATTGAGGTGATGGCGTTTCGTCACCTCCCGTGTGCCTCGTCGCGCTTGGCGCGGAAGCTACGTTACCGTTTTACGCATAATCGCTTCCTTTTAGATGGAAATTTGCACCCGACTGTGTTCCATTTTTAAATTATTTTGCTAATTGCTTTAAAAACGAGAATATTAATTTTAATAGGTTTTGGTAATTTGTAAAGGGCAGGACGCTAGACAGGAGGGCAGGTAGTGCCATGGCACTGTGGCTCTACCCCACGAGCCGCCACTGCTCCAATTATTGTTCATGGAACGGACACATAGGACAAATTACGATAGAAGTGCTTTTATTGAAAGGATGTTAAGTAATTACAACAGACATTTTGCAGATTGTGCTACCATTTAGAACTTATGATTCTGTAGAGTACATTGTAAATAAATAAATAAATAAACAATGTTCGTCGAGTAAAGCAGCCAGCAAAGGCAGCAGTCTGTATTCTGTGGGCTCCTTAACTCAATTTGTAAAAGCATATTGCTGGTCCCGCGCAAACAATCCTTTCATATAAAATATTACTTTTAATAACCAACAATAAGTCGGGCATTTAACGAAAGTTTTCCGTAACTTATTACAACTTTCCATATTAAAAGTTACTTCTAGGAGTTTCAAGTTGTCTGCACGCAAACGAAGTTACCTGACAAAATTATTTCTAGCGTGAAAACAATTTGATTTACCGCCAAACTTTAAATGATATTTCCCCATTTCATTCAATATCTTATACATTATACAGGGTGCAACACTGAAAAAAGAGCTTTGTTTGGGACAAAAGAATTGATTCTGATTTTGGGTTTGTTGTTTCTTAAAGTTAAATACTAGGTAACAGGTAAATTTCAAATCTTGTAACTGTTATTGACTGTTCCACACTCATACCTGTTACCAACTACCTGTGATGGGTATTTTGTAATACCCCTACATCGTGCCAGTAGTCGAGTTTTAGTTATATCTCAGTACGCATTGTGTTTTCTTTTGTCTGTCCGGCAATGATCTGTGGTACAGGAATTCAAAAGGTGTTTATGTGGAAGTGTAAAGTTGTTGTTATGTTTAAAACATTTTATAATTTATAATTCTTGTATTATTAATTAAAACCTTTTATAGATTTTTTAATCCTTTCCATTTTTGATTTATTTTTATATTTGGTATTTTTTATTTTATGTCGTTAACTAATTAACTATTGCTTTTAAAAATGCCACTATTATTTTAAATGGATTGTTTTTAATTAGCTCATGGTGTAAGCTATTACGCGTATGTAGGTTGAGTAATGTTGAGCATTTACCTTAACCTATAGACATTTACGTTTAGATAAGCAAACAATAATCACGAAAGTAACAAATTGATGGCCTCGCGCATGTAAACAAAGCTACACCGGATTAGGCATGCGCACTGCAACATGATCATTTGACGAATGGGAAAATAGACAGGTCCGGGTTTTAAAATTTAAGTTCTTTTTCAAGAATTGTAAAAGTTGACGTTCAATTTATCTTTACGTGTAAACAACTAAAATTTGCCTCAAATTCTTGCCAAAAAATTGGAATTTCTTCTCAATTTTTGATCAAGTTGGGAAAAAAGGTAGTGATTTCTATCATTTTTACTAGTTGCAAACCTATCAGATTTTGAGGATAGAAATTTGTTTTTAAGGTTTTGTTTCTAAAATTTTTTTTTGTCGTCGTGTTTTTAGTTCGAAAAGTCAATTAAACTAGTCTTAGAAAATCGAATATAAAAAACAAACAGACCAGCAAAATAACCAATCTTTAATGTTATCGCGTACCTATAACCTCAAGTCAACTATTAGTTGGTATATAACTTGTTTTGATTTTTACAATTTGACAAAACTTGGGTACGTAGTGGGCAATAAAATTCGAAAACACCCAACTAACTTCTCTGCACTCCCAGCGTTCGCGTTACATACAATAATTTTAAGTTCTTGTTCTTGCGAATAAAACGTTTTAAAATACCAGCAAATTTTCACCGTATCTACGTTTACCTGAAAAATTCAGCCAAGATAGAAAACGAAAACAATAAACATTGCCGTGGGTGCTTCGATATCGGAACGAATTTGCTGCTATGGAGAGGAAATGCAGCTAGAGTAGAATGGGAATGAATCGCGCTTGAATCCCGTTCACGTTTACCAATAATTTGTCATATCGTATGTGTTACATGCATTATCTAAATATGTAGAAAATTTGATCTTTCTACCTCATCTTGTCGGTTTCTTTTCCGGACAATAGTTATATTTAGCTTTAATATTGTACCGTGCGAGAAAAAATTATTTGCATCAAAGAGGACCTTGCATCTAAGGACGTAATGCTTAGCCGTAGAGCTTAATACCTGTTGGGTATCAGTAACTACCTAAATTAACAATCAATCAGTTATTCCGTCATCTTTAACAGTCGTTACAAGTAATTTGATTCATCGCTAATTTTTCCAATTTCTGGAACAATTCACACAATGGGCTTTACGGAACAGCACAAAACATTCATGGTTGAAGCGTATTTTTGAAACGGGGTTAGAGTAAATGGTGAGTGGCAATACAATCCGGGTTTGTGCATGGACGATTTTTACGAACATTTTCCTAACGTTGCTTTTATTGCTGGGGATTTTTCTTATTGCCTGAAAAGAACCGTGGCTGTGTTTAGGGAAACAGGTTCTATACAACACAAAAAAGGAGCAGGAAGACGATCTGTAAGAACTTGTTGCAAACGTTCTTAAAATAATGCAAAATAGGCCAGAAATTGTATAAGACGTCTGTCCCAAGAAGTGGGAAGATCTTATGGACATGCAGGACTATTCTTAACATGCAGCTAAATTTATTTCCTTATAAAGTGCAAGTATTCCAAGAAATACAAGTCGCAGATTTTAAAAGACGCAGGAATTACTCTCAAAGGTTTACCCAAAATTTATTGGAAATAAATGATTTATTAGACCTGACATTTTTTTTGGTGAAGCCTGGTTCCACCTCTCGGGTTATGTGAATTCTCAGAATACACGCATGTGGAATAGTGAAAATCCCCATTCTTTTTTAGAGTCCACATCGCACCCTCAAAAAATTGGTAAATGGTTAGCTGTTTCCCGAAAAAGAATTGTTGATCGTATTTTTTTCGATGACAGCCCAGCGGTATAAAGACAATATTTTGAATCCATTTGTGGAGCAATTACTTGACGACGAACTACGTTTTGGATATTTTCAACAGGACAGTGCAACCGCCCATACAGCCGCCGAAACTATTAACTACTTACGCAGCTTTCAGTTTTCGATCAGACATTAAATTCCCACCTAGATCACCTTGTTTAACGGTTATGTATATGTCGTAGGCTGATAGTGAAATCCGTCATTTCATGAAAGGCCTAGTCATATCATGCTGCACGCTGAAAGGTATATTGGCAACTGGTTTGTTCGTTGTTCCCCAGAGCATTTTTTTTTAATTTAATTTAAATTTTATTTTTATAAAATAATATTAGTTGAAAAAATTGAAAAAAATGCGAACAAACCAGTTGCAATATACCTTTTAGCCACGCTTCATGATATGACTAGGCTTTTCATGAAATGACGGATTTCACTATCAGCCTACGACATATATATATTACAAGAAAGGATTATCCAAGAATGTGGTAACATTTCTCCAGAGATGCTAGTCAACACAACACAAAAATATGAAGAGACGTGTGAATTTATGCTTGGAGCATTGCGGTGGCCAATTTCAGCATATTATGTAATTATTTTTCTTTTGCTTTCTGTATATTCTTACTTTGTTAATTTTGTAAACAACAAAGATAAATTTTGTATTTGTCTACTTATTTTATTACTCATTACTAGTCATTACTTTGGCATATCATGTCATAATATGAATTTGACAAAATTTTAACCTAGATTTGGTTAGATATATCGTCCCCATATCATTGTGATCTAAACCAAGCCACACGTTTCTTAATCCAAGCCCTCTTTGATGCAAATAATTTTTGCTCGCACGGTATAGATATATTAGAAAAATATTTAGTGCTCTTTTTAGGAATAAAATTACAAAAGACAAGGGTGACGAACAGTCGGAACAGTTATATAAAAAAAACACATTTTATTTTCATATTGTATAGGCAATTTATAAAAGGCGGAACTGCAACAATAAACAATATTTCCGTATAGTGATGCGTAACCGAAATTCAGGGACAGAGTGAATTGTTCAAAACAGAAATAGAGCCCTGGCATAATAAAGCAATTTAATAGGACGGAGTCGTCGGTTAAAAGCAATTTTGGGACTACAAGACGTACATTTAGTGAAATTTATTCGGCCAACCAAAACTGAATATCTTCGAAAGTTTGACGATATATCAAAACGTTTTCGCTGGAGTTTTCAAGAAATTATTCCATCAAAAACTGTGAAAAATATATACTTGTTTAAAAATCCCATACCACAAAGTATATAGTTACGCCATGTAAACAGGGTGTTCCTTAATGATGTGCTAATATTTTGGGGTTTGATTCCTCAAGTCATTTTATGAAGAAAAGTTCATATAAACATAATAATATGTCCTAAAAGGCTTATATTTTTTGTTACAGGGTGTAGAATTTTTTCTTTTTAATGCGTTTTTTGTAATATCTCCGAAAGTAATTTAGATAATATTTTTAATTTTGGCATGTGCTAATAGGACATAAAACCACATGTTTTAGTTATGAAAGTTATTTTTTTGTCCCACCAGTGGCGTCCCTGCAAACATGTCCTCTTATATTTTTTAGAAAAAAAGTGGTACACCACTGACCTTTTTCCATGTGGATATTATTTCTTATTAGCCTGGTCAATTCTACATAAAAATGGTCTCTTGAGTTTTTCTTCTCAGGCACACCGTTCTTAATTAGTAAATAATTAAATTAAATTAGCTCTACTATTTATTATTATTAACATTCATAATGCAAAATATTGTTTTATAAGAATTGTTGGAAATGACTACCTTCACCTAATAGGCATGCTTTCGCTTATCTTTGCATCGAATACCGCACTCGTTAAAATATTCCAGGCGAATTCCGTATTGTTTTACAGAAGGCAATTATTCGCTCCCTTAAATTTTCTAAAGTGTGAATTGGAGTTTTATACACTAGAGTTTTAAGAAGACCCACAAGAAAAAATTCAAACTATTAAGTTCAGGGGATCTTGCTG
Organism: Polydrusus pterygomalis; assembly: GCA_963969555.1. Taxonomy (NCBI): domain Eukaryota; kingdom Metazoa; phylum Arthropoda; class Insecta; order Coleoptera; family Curculionidae; genus Polydrusus; species Polydrusus pterygomalis. The sequence goes on along the minus strand of OZ018378.1, from coordinate 21,038,159 downwards.
GCCATTGTTGAGCTCCTCCGCGACCTATCCAACGATTCGGATAAACTGCATCTAAATGGTCGCGAACGATTACACTGAAATGAGCAGGAGCTCCATCATGCATGTACCACATTTAATTCCTTAGCGCATATGGTACATCTTCAAGTAACACAGGTAGTTCTTTTTGGAGGAAATGCAGATAAGACTGCCGTTAAGGCGTTAATTATGTTTTTAAGAACGTCACCGTTCCAGGATAACTAGATCTATATGATCAAAAATTATTCGTCAATACTGCAAAATTAGGCTAATTTAATTATTTTAATTAAGAACAGTGTGCCTAAGGATAAAAACGCAAGAGACAATTTTTATGTAGAATTGATCAGGATAATCAGAAATAATATCGACATGGAAAAATGTCAGTGGCGTACCACTTTTTTTCTAAAAAATATCAGAGGACATGTTTGCAGGGACGCCACTGGTGGGACAAAAAAAATACTTTTATAACTAAAACATGTGGTTTTATGTCCTATTAGCACATGCCAAAATTGAAAATATTATCTAAAGTACTTTTGGAGATATTACAAAAAACTCATTAAAAAAGAAAAAATTCAACATCCTGTAGCAAAAAATTTAAGCCGTTTACGACATATGTTTATATGAACTTTTCTTTATAAAATGACTTGAGGAATCACACCCTAAAATATTAGCACGTCATTAAGGAACACCCTGTATAGAGGGTGTCCCACCGGGCTTCGATCTATACTGGGTGACACCGAATGTTGGTCCCCCCCCCCCACACACACTATTGTTTCCGTAGTTGTTGTACTTACTCTAGAAAAGGTCTTGGTAAAAGTTGGTTGGTACAAACCTGAAATAAAAAAATTAAAATTAATTTTGCGAAAAAGAAACAACATAAGTTAAGTTATAATATACGCGATTTTGTCAAAAATACCTAGAAATTTCTGTTGGCGGAATTAATATAAAAATGACAAAGAAATAAACAAGCCATCTGTCAGTTTATGGTTTTAACTATATGTGGTTTTAACTATATGTGGTTTCAACCGCGTTTTTCTGCTGCTCTTTTGGGATTTGAGGACTTATCTGGAGTAAATACTACGTCATCGTCATTGCACTTATAGAACTGTATCAAAATCAACCGATTTTGTATTCTGTCAAATTGCACCAATATTAAAACAACCAAATTTCAAATCAAAAAAATCATATCAGGACCTTGACGCATATTATTATTATGCGTTAAAAAAATCATAAAATCAGCTGTTGCAACCTTGATCCAAAAATGCAAGGTGAAAATGCATAGGTTCGGATCGGCTTAAAAAAAAAACTCTTCGTAAAATTCTTAAAAATTAAATACGGCTTGGTTTTCAATCTCAATGAAATCCCTAGTAATAGTTATTTGTTATTTTTTATTAGTTTCAACATATTATTATTTTAAAGTATTCAAGGAAAAATAATGATTGTAATAAATTGATAAACGCAAGTACCGTGCAAGCAAAAATTATTTGCATCAAAGAGGGCCTTGCATCTAAGGACGTAATGCTTAGCCGTAGAGCTTAATACCTGTTGGGTGTAAGTAACTACCCGAATTAACAATCAGTCAGTTATTCCGTCATCTTTGACAGTCGTTACAAGTAATTTGATTCATCGCTAATTTTCCCAATTTCTTGAACAATTCACACAATGGGCTTTACAGAACAGCACAAAACATTCATGGCTGAAGCGTATTTTCGAAACGGGGTAAGAGTAAATGGTGAGTGGCAATACAATCCGGGTTTGTGCATGGACGATTTTCACGAACATTTTCCTAACGTTGCTTTTATTGCTATGGATTTTTATCATTGCCTGAAAAAAACCGCGGCTGTGTTTAGGGAAACAGGTTCTATACAACACCAAAAAGGAGCAGGAAGACCATCTGTAAGAACAGAAGAACTTGTTGCAAGCGTACGTAAAATAATGCAAAATACGCCAACAAATTGTATAAGACGCCTGTCCCAAGAAGTGGGACGATCTTATGGAACATGCAGGACTATTCTTAAGAAGCAGCTAAATTTATTTCTTATAAAGTGCAAGTATTATAATTTTGTAAACAAAAAAAATAAATTTGTATTTGTCTACTTATTTTATTACTCATTAGTTTAGCATATCATGTCATGATATGAATTTGACAAAATTTTAACCTAGATTTGCTTAGATATTATATCGTCCCCATATCATTGTGATCTAAACCGAGCCCTACGTTTTTTAATCCAGGCAAGCCCTCTTTGATGCAAATAATTCTTGCTCGCACGGTACTTAAAACGAAATAATAATAACTTTATTTTGTTTCAGCATTTGGAGACAAGTGGAAAAACAACACTTTTTAAAAACCTATAAAGACAACGAATAATTGAAATGGACACGGACAATGTTTTTTAATTAGATGCTCAAACATCTCTTCTGTTTACTACCAAGCAATATTCTAAGCTTCAGTTCTTACATTATTAAGTATTATGCAGATATTCGATTGCATACCCTTGATATGGCAATCCCTATTTCTTCCAAATTTTGATAACGCACACTTTTATAAATAACACTTTTAATGTGACCCACAGGCAAATGTATTTTGGTAAAACATCAGGTGAATCTGCAATGAAAGGAACGCTTTACCTATACTTTACACTTTATGCCAAATGATCAAGGAGGACTACTTTTGATCTTTTTCTTAAAAAAAAATTAATCAACATTAATTTACAAGAAAAATCGAGCTAATAAAGTTGCTGGGCGCTGTGGCGATGCGCTAGAGATTATTATAGATAATAAACAAAAAAGCAATCGACTTTATCTCAATTTGCCCGAAACACGTGCAGGTACAATGGTGTGTAAAACAAGTGACTGCGTGAAGTTCAACCAACCGATCAGATTGCCTTTTTGCCGTTTTAATTGTGGATTGGCTGATAAATTGGAACATCGAAAAAAGGCTTATTGATGGCGTAATTAACTTTTTGATAATCTTTTTTTTAATTGTAGGTATAGTAAAGTGGTAGTGTGCCAAGTGCTGAAACTGGAGTACAGGGCCGTTGAGCAACTAGCATGAGTTGGTGAGGGGGCCTGAGCTCAATAAGTAAACTTAATTTTTCAGTCCAACAAACATTTTTTAAAAGGGAAAGAACTAAGGCATTTTAAGTTTTCCTCCGCTGGTATATTAAGGATGTCTACATGACATATAAAACTTTTCCCTTCTCACACTTACGTTGCTGATTCACTAATTTGTGACTTTTCAGTTAGGTATACTCTTCATTTTATAATTAAAAAAACTTTTTACAACTTCTACTATTTCAATTTTAAATATTCTTCTCTCCTCACACTTACGTCACCGGTTCACTAATATGTGACTTATCAGTTACTCCTTATTTAAAAAACTTTTTACATCATCTACTATTCCAATTTTAAATATTCTTCTCTACTCACACTTATGGTGCTGTCTCACTAATATGACACATAGCTTACTGCTATGATACTTCAGTTTCTACCAATACTCTCGTTAAGTATATCATTACATTGGACGTTTTTCCAAATTATTTACTTGTTCTTTCCATCATCTTGTAGCTCCGTTTGGACTGTTCGTACCTATTGTATTTCTTATATTCCTTATTCTATTCTATTGATGATAAATGAATATACATTCGAAACATGTAGAGAATTTACCATTTAATAAAACTTAAAATTTATTTTAATATACCAGTGGAGGAAGACTTAAACTGCCTTATTTCTTTCCCTTTTAAACATACACTCCACTTAAAGTATGGACTATTTCTTCAAGTTGCAAACATTTTTGTTTGGTGCCGAAAAAAAAACATCGATAACGTTATTTTGAATGCGGTTATTCCAAAAATTCTTAGCTTCGTTCGTATCAGCTCTAGATTTTGAGAGCCTTTAAGAATATTATTTTAACTTGCAATTATATCTGCCATATAATATTATCAAAAAACTTCACAAATTCCAAGATTAGAGCAGTTCTAATTGGCCTTTCACTATAACTAAAATTATCATAATATTCAACACTGACATTCTGAATTTGAACCGATTGATAATACATTCCTGTAATAAAATTCTTCCTAGAAACAATTAAAAAGACGCCGCTATAACTGTCTATAGTTTTAAGCTATATGGCTGAAAATTGGTACAATATACCGTGCGAGCAAAATGTATTTGCATCAAAGAGGGATTGTATTAAAAAACGTAGGGCTTGTTTTAGATCACAATGATATGGGGACGATATATCTAACCAAATCTAGGTTAAAATTTTGTCAAATTCATATTATGACATGATGTGCCAAACTAATGAGAAATAAAATAAGTAGACAAATGCAAATTTATTTTTGTTGTTTACAAAATTAACAAAGTAAGAATATACAGAAAGAAAAAGGAAAATAATTACATAAATTGCTGAAATTTGATCTAGGTGGGAATTCAATGTCTGATCGAAAACTGATTAATCTGTCGTCGAAAAAATTGCGTAAGTAGTTAATAGTTTCAGCGGCTGTATGGGCGGTTGCACCGTCCTGTTGAAAATATTATAATGTTATTGCGCCAGAAATGAATTCAAAATATTGTCTCTATACCGCTGTGCTGTCATGAAAAAAAAAATAGGACCAACAATTCTTCTTCGGGAAACAGCTAACCAGACACCAATTTTTTGAGGGTGCAATGTGGACTCTACAAAAAATGGGGATTTTCACTACTCCACATGCGTGTATTCTGAGAATTCACATAAACAGAGAGGTGGAACCACGCTTCATTCGAAAAAAATGTCAGGTCTAATAAATCATTTCTTTCCAATAAATTTTGGGTAAACCACTGAGAGTAATTCCTGCGTCTTTTAAAATCTGCGGCTTATATTTCTTGGAATACTTGCACTCTATAAGGAAATACATTTAGCTCCTTCTTAAGAATAGTCCTGCATGTTCCATAAGATCTTCGGATGACGGAATAACTGATTGATTGTTAATTCAGGTAGTTACTGACACCCAACAGGTATTAAGCTCTACGGCTAAGCATTACGTCCTTAGATGCAAGGCCCTCTTCGATGCAAATAATTTTTGCTCGCACGGTATTATGGCCGCATTTTTTAAAAATGATCTCAGATCACAATCTAAGGTTAGTATTACGTTGAGCAAACCCAAATTACCTAGAAACATTTTTAAAAAAATCAGGCACCAAATCATGATGTATTTACCCGTCTTATTTGTTTTATATAATACGGAAACAAATAATACAATTCGCATTCGTATATTGCAAAAGCAAATATATAATTAAATTTATTATAAATTAATAAAACATAAAAATTGTAGTTTAAATAAACAGACGTGCTCTGGGAATATTAAAACTTAAATAAACAAAGCTAATTGTAATAAAAATTTAAATATTCGTTGCTCATGCATATTTTCAGTTTTTTTTTTAATTGTATTTGATTTATATGAAAATATTAGTTACGTTTTATATCACAGTAATAATAAGTATCTTAAGGGGCCAATAGGGGAAACGTCGTAAACTCAAAAAAATTCCTTTTGGGTTTTTAGTGCAACTCAAAGTCTTCTTCTCGAGTATATTTCCAACTATGGATTAGTTAGCGAGGAGGGTGAGGGGGGGGGGGGGGGGAATGGTGTAGATATTTCGGTTTTATATCAGAGGATGCTAAAATAATGCTTGAATAAAAAATAAGGACAAAAAAAATCAACAAACTTACCTCAAAAGTCAGTTAAATTAGGGAATGTTTTTTTATATTAAAAATATGAAAAAAGTAAAACATGGTGAATGTTTAAAAAAAGTTTGACTTCCTAATAACGAAAAAGTTAAAATGTTAGTATCTTACGCATTTTTGAAAGAAATCAGGTAAAAAATTTGTTTAAAAAAGGAATATACCTAAGCATTAAATGACAAATACAAAAACCAAAATAATTTAAATATAATTCTACATCAGGTGTTTAATACACAGTTGTATACATTTTAGAATATTATTCTGATTCTGGAAATAATTATATTTGTTTGTTTATGTATGAAAATAAATACTGTTCGAATAAACGCAAATGCGAAAAGCAAAAATATATAATTTATTATAAAATATCAAACATAAATAAGGTTGGAATATACATGCTATAGCATTAGTAAAACGAAAATAAACAAAGCAGTAATTATAATAAAAATTTATAGGAGTTCCATAGTTTAAAGCCATAAATTAATTATTTTTGATACATTTCTGTCGTTTCTACTGCAGATTTTTAGTATTATCAATTAGTATTCAAATGAATATATATATTGTATATTAAATATTATAATTAATGTTTTTATAAATCATTAAATAAAGGAAAATATATTATTATGACAAATAACAATAATAAATAATAATAAACTGTCTTTATTGGTTGATAGAAATGCAAACAAGTGAATGAAAAAAAATTCAACATAATATATCATTATAGCAACCAAGGTAAAGTTCGGGCGTAAACACATGGTGCTATCCCCGCTTAATACAGCACCTACTATAAATAAATATATGGCAATGTTTTTATGAATACCTATCTGTTTTAGAGAGTTTCTGATGCTTTGGGAGTTTCGTGTTCAACAATCAAACGAGTTAAGGTAAAGTGGAAAGAGAAGGATGTAGATTTTTAAGAATCGCAAAAATGTAGCTATTTTGTTATCCCGTGGTCGACAACTTCACGAAATTCATGAACATACCATAAGAGAGTGTATTTATGGGATGTATAGAGCAGGCGAACACGTTACCATTCGCTTAATACAACTAAACCTTAAAATCAGTGATGGTGTTGAACGATCCACTGGTTCATTAGCGGACTATTTAAAAAAAACTTTTATTTAAATGGCGTAAATGTACTGTTTCAAACAGGCGTCTTTTAATAATGCAATCAATTATTTTTATTTTTCTTTAATAGGTTGGACGAACTAGCATTGCAACATGGACGTCGAGTTTTAAGACTTCCTCCATATCATTGCCACTTTAATCCTATTAAAATGGTTTGGTCGGAATGTACGCGCTATTATGATGCTAAAATAAGTTCTATGCATCCTGTAACAAATGACGTAGTTTTGGGTCTGTGGAATGAAGCCATGGAAAATGTCACATTGGAAAAGTTATGTAACACACACTAATAAAATTATAAATGATGTGTGGGAACGGGAAAGATTTATCGATGCTTCAGATACTCTTCCCCTTATTATTAACTTGGACAAATCTGAAGATGATTTATTTTAATTATTAAAAAACTATATTTGGTTGTGTTGTAATTTTTTTATTATATTTTCTTCTTTATGATTTTATGAATAAGATGAAAATATTTGAAACAAAACTTATAGCCTGATGCACTAGATAAAAAAATATATTATTCAATTTTAAATTTTATAAATGCGTTTTATTTATTTTTCAGTAAATTTAAATTTATTAAAATATTCATACTGATTTTCAAAAACAAAATATTTCATCCCCTGATACCTTTTACCCTAAATAAACTACTTATTTTTGACTTCATTAACAGTATAAAAATAATATATACAAATTTGAAAAAACGCGCTTGTATTTTACTTGTTCACATGCATCCGTCTTTATGTAGATCCAGCCTGAGAAAAATTATAACGTTTACCACCGGTAAGTCAAACTGACTGAATTAAATTACACGTACCGCAAATATGGAGAATATGACGTAACGGTCAGCGGTCATTGAACATACTTTATACAGTGTCCGCAAGAAAGTCCGCATCAAATGGGATTTTTTTTAATTATTAGGTATAGGTAAAAATTGAAAAAGCAGTTAGTTTTTGCTTACCTAAAAACCAAAAATGACGTATACTGAAGCAGCTGCACGACTTGCGTTACCTGTCAAATTTGACATTTTTAATAAAATAGGTTCAAAAATGCCCTTACTTATAAAAATATCGAAAAACTTTATTCGAGAAAATTGTTTATTTAGGCATTTTTAGCCTCTGTACGAAATTTTGACAGTCTAATACAATTTTTAGTTTTTGCCAGATTCTTGAAAATTTTCATCAACCCTCGTAGATTAACTTTTATACATCGATGTAAAACCATTTGCCTTTACTTTATTTGTAATCTTAATGCAATTTTGTGTAAAATTTTTGTTTCCAATTATTTATTTTGCTTCAAAAAGAAGTTAGTAAACAGATGAACAAAAAGAAAATATTAGGAAGCTTTCGTTGAAATTTTACTTAATTAATATTGAATCAAAAAGAATAAATATTAATCTCTCGAAACATTTTATTCAACAAAAATATAGTTTAATATAATTAATTTAATTTAATAATAATAATAATTAAGTAAAATTTCAACGAAAGCTTCCTAATATTTTCTTTTTGTACATCTGTTTACTAACATAAGAAAAATGAGAAACGTCGGTTTTGACAAAACTGATGTAATTAGATAAACTTTGCATTAAACATTACATACTGATCAATTACAATTTCAGTTTTTGAAGCAAAATAAATAATTGGAAACAAAAATTTTACACAAAATTGCATTAAGATTACAAATGAAGTAAAGGCAAATGGTTTTACATCGATGTATAAAAGTTAGTCTACAAGGGGTTGATCAAAATTTTCAAGAATCTGGTAAAAAATAAAAATTGTATTAGACTGTCAAAATTTCGTACAGAGGCTAAAAATGTCCAAATAAACAACTTTCTCGAATAAAGTTTTTCGATATTTTGATAAATAATGGCATTTTTGAACTTATTTTATTAAAAATGTCAAATTTGACAGGTAACGCAAGTGGTGCAGCTACTTCAGTGTACGTAATTTTTGGTTTTTAGGTAAGCAAAAGCTAACTGCTTTTTCAATTTTTACCTATACCTAATAATAAAAAAAAAATCCCATTTGATGCGGACTTTCTTGCGGACACTGTATGTCTACGGGGTTTCCGCAACAATTACACCGATTGTTTAATTTCATAATAAATTACACCATAAAAATCGTTTTAAATATCAACGCAAAAAACGTAACTGGAAAATCGCTTTGGAAGTGCACAATCTTTAAATAGCATTCGGACTTTTTCGTACTTATGTTGTAACAAAGGGGATTTTCAGCTCTCAAAAAGTTTAAATTCCCCGGACGTATAAATCTTCTGTGTAAACTTTAGTGCCGTTTTCTGTCGACACCCAAAATAAATAAAAGTTCCTGTGTGTCAGGCGGAGCCTTCGCTGTCCGACCGTTGTTTAATATCGATGCCACTAATTTGAACAGACATTCATTTCTCCCCCGATGAAAATATTTGTTATCTCTTGGAGGTTTTTCGACGCTTTTTCTCCCGTTCTTTCCGTTATCTTTATGCTTTTGTTGCGGGAAATTCCCCAATTTTAGATAATTATATATTATGCGAGTCACATAATGTTAACGTTGTCATAACCGTTGTTTCGTCGATTTCTTAAACTTTCTTTGATAGAAACACGATGAAATTAAATACACAGTGAAGCAGTTTGATCTAAAACTACCACAGTGTTCATTTGGTACTAAGATTTTATATAGTAGGTACTACAATCCTTTTGATGGTTCTTGCCATGGTTCAAGTTAAACTTCCCGTTTTCTTTTTTTCGTTGAAACCTTAGCCTCACTGATGATATGACAAAAAGCTTCTGGGTAAGCATACTCAGTAAGTAAGAAAAAATTAAAGAAAGGTACAGTGAGGAAAATCTTTCAATACAAGTATTTTTTTGAATATATGTGTATTACCACAAGAAAAAATCCATTTATCCCTAAAATATTTCGTTTAGTCGCAATCAAGGACGTTTTTTTGACAACAATATTGTTACGTGTCCTCAATGCTTTTTTATGGTAACAGAATATCATATAACCATAACAATATGTATCCAATAAAGTGTTTTTAAAAAGTATTTTTTTAATTCCTATAAGGTTATCTTATTACCACAAAAATAAAAATAAAAACTAACCAATCTTTTATACCTATCTAAAATATACCTTTTAGGAACTAAACAGTTGCTTTTTTAAAACATGGTGAAATCGTTTTGGTTCATTTTATTGCCATTTGCAGTGTTGTTAGTTTGTTTAGTGGTTGGTGGATTATAGTTTATAGTGGATGTTTGATGGCCATTGATTTGATACATTTTTTATATTTTAATAATTTCATATAAGGTGGTGTACTTTTAGTGCAACGTTATATAATAGGTGTTGTGGCGGTGTGTCCCCAAATTCAGGTAGGTACAATTATTTTACCAATAAGTATATTTATTACTTAATAAGTAACTCATGTTTATTACATTACTCTACTTAGGTACCTACAAAAAATCGCTGACTTAGGTGAGTCTTTAAATTTTGTTAGGCGAGAAATTAATTTTCTCAGAAATACAATACAAATTTAGGGGATAGAATCGGAAAACAATCTGAGTTTTTGAGATATTTCTTCCCCGTTCTAAATTTTGCAATGCAAAATCGCATTTGTTAGGTTTTCTGATACCTATTAATAAAAAAAATGGCTGAAAAGGGTCATGCTCCTAACAGTTTGTTACTTTCAGATCAGTCAGATCCCCCCGTTATTAAACAAAGTTTAACATACAATTTTTATCAAAAATACTGCCCTAATAAGTGCAGAACGGAAACCTAATGGCGGCCATGATCGGAATGAATTAAAAAATATAAGTAATAAATATAATTAGATATTGGTAAAATAATTGTACCTACCTGAATTTGGAGACACACCGCCACAACACTTATTGTATAACGTTGCACTAAAAGTACACCACCCTATATAGAATTATTAAAATATAAAATTTTTATCAAATCAATAGCCAAAAACCTCCACTATAAAATAACTCACCAACCACAGCCATTTTGGGGAAGGAGCTAAAAAAAGGAATTTAGTAGTAGCTAGGTGGACTAGCTACAATAAAAATAAAATTATTTTATAGCTGGCTGATTATTTTTAGGAGTAAAAACCGATACTTTTCTAACTACACGACCTCAATTAATCACAAAATCATTTTTGTTTACCACTGCATTATATATTTTTTATGGCAATAGAGTTGTCTTTTAACAGCAAAAGAATAATATTTAAAAAACGACCATGTTGAGGCTAAAAAGTAATTTCAAAAAAATGAACCTTGTAGCGACAACGGAGTTGTTTTTTCGGCGCCTATTTAATGGAGATTTCTTGCTACTGCGAATGGATTTCTAGCTACGCCTAATAGAGTTTTCTCTCAGTGTTGCGTTTGAAAAGTTAGAAATAAATCTATAAACATTTTTTTAAAAAAATGTATTAAAAAACATTTTTCGCATTTTATACAGTAATGCTAGTGATTAATGACCTCAAAATCGTACAGTAATGGGTCACTTTACAGCATAGCAACCATTACAGCATAGCAACCATTACAGCATAGCAACCATTACAGCATAGCAACCATTACTGCATAAAACGTCAATGTCATTCAAAACACAATTTTACATATTATATGCTTTCTCGTATCTTTCCTTGGATTTTACTGGAAGCAAACTTGAAGAAGCTTCGCGGGCCACATTCAGGATATCTTCCAAGTCGTTTTCATTAGCCATTTCCATAATTCTTGTGAAATTCACTCTTCAAATATGATTTTATTTGGATGCTGTCAATAGTCGTCAAACACAAAAAAAAACATCTTGTTTATATTGCTAAGTTACCGAGAAGTCATACCACTAAAGGCACCCATTCACGTTCAGTCGGCCGGCCGTATTTTGCCGGAGAGATAATGGCCGGGCTGCCGGTACTCACTACACACACGCAGTTATATGACGAGTCGCGTTCTGCCGGCGGCCTGTCGTCTGTTAAAACTTAAGGTGTGTAGTAGTTTACCGGCCGGCATTGGACTGCAGGCCATGTCATGTCATGTAGACATCCATTTAACCTTGTCTTTTCAGAACTGTCAGCTCCAGTTCACATTTAAAACTTTTTAAACTTTAATTTCTAATTAAGTAATGTCGAGAGCCAAGATTTACAAATGTATATACATTCGAAACATGTAGATAATTTACCATTGATTAAAACTTTATTTTAATATACCAGTAGAGGAAAATTTCAAGTGTGTTATTTCTCTCCTTTCTAAAATGTTATAGTTTTTCAAGAATTTTATTGAGTTGTACCGCAAACATAAATATTTGTGGAAAATGAAAGACTCTTCATATGCTAATAGGGCTTTGCGAATTAAAGCATAATATGAAGAATTACTTTTACTATATAAAACAGTAGATGTCGAAGCAACTTTATACTCGATGAAACATAAGATAAATAATATGAAAAGTGCGTTCAGAAAAGAACTGAAAAAGGCATTAGGGTGTCCTTTCTTGTAATATACGGTTTCAATAAATACTCGAAACAATGATCATTCATCCTAATAAAGTTTTTAAATCACTTGCACTCGATTGCCTCAGTTCTCGTACAAGCTTCATGTGGGAGAAAGTGCAACGTCTTTTTAGCCAGTCTTTTATCCAAATTGTTTTTATTTTCCTTTTTCTTTGTTCGTGTGAAATAACAACAATTGCCGCTGCGCACTGTTGTTGCGACATGTTTGACCTGTCGAAATAACTGCGCGTGTATGGTGAAATAACAAAAACTGAAGGCCGCTATCGAATCCGGCAGAAATCCTCTGGCCGTAATCGGTGAATAAAACTGTACGTGTAGTTTGACTTTCGATAACGGCCGGCCGGTCAGGACGGACAGTCCACGGACTGACGGCCGACTGAACGTGAATAGGTACCTTAAGTTTTTGTAGATTTTCTTTAGTAACTATTCTTTTTAGATTTTAATATGAAATGCAAAATAATTAATTACTTACAAAATGCGAAAAAATAGTATACGCACCTTGTCAGAAAAGTGATTTTACTTTTCTAAACTTGATACGTAATGTACTATTAATTGTAGCTTTTTGCGTATTACTATACTACTACTAACAAGCCAAAGCCAATAAGGTGCTATTTTACGCTACAACTACTCCGGACCTGTCGATAGCAACAATCTGATTGGCTTACTGGGCCTTTTTTGCTCTCTGTCGCTACAGAAAGAATGTGATATTTCATTCTGTGTACCAAACCAAGCAACGAAAATGAATGCGGTCGTAATCTTCCATTAATTTTACATGTTGGCGCCTAGAAATAGAAAATAACAAAACAAATCGCCCAAAAAGAGCAAAATCCAAACAAGTATATAAAAACATTATCTTACCGACATAGCCGAGAGTTAACCCCATAGCACCAAAATATTGTATATAATTTTATATAAATCTTATAAAACTGTGTGCCTTTTATACCTCTTGCAAGAATGCATGTAATATTTACCGCAGCCTGACATATTATGCCCTGAAAATCCCCAGTCAGATGTTAAATAAGCAGCATGGTATCTCGTAACACCGCAGATATAACAAAATCCGTATCGCTAGACGTCACACAGTGGGTTAAATTATCAACCTTCAGATGCAGCCTGCCAATTTTTTTTTTACAGACGGGGCAAATTTGGTTGGTTAAAATAAAGCGTTTCAGAGACAAATTTTCTTAGTGAAAAAGTATGGGCCAATAATGGCATAATAAGAAATCGCACACCAGACATTTACTTTTTTGTAATATTGTCTTCTTGCAGGAATTCTAAAACGGGGATTATTTTCGCTCCAGTATCTAATATGCGCAGAAGACTTTCCCGTTTGTTGAAAATGTCGATTCATCGGAGAACTTGATAAATTTATGAACATTTCTGTTTTCACTTACAATTTTGTTTTCGACCCAAAGAAAAAAATCCAAACGTTTGGCTTCGTCTCCTTCTTCCAACGTTTGATTAAAAGTTGGCTTAAATGGGAATATTTTGTTTGACTTTAAAATATACTGAATGTGAGTTTTTTTTACTACATTAAGTTCTTGAGTTCGGTTTCTTAATGAAAGGGTAGGATTGTCAGCAACAGACTGCAATACGATTAGGGAAGCTGCGTCATTCTGATCATAGTTTTTTTTTAATTGGAAACTGAACCAGTTTGCTGAAATTTTCACTTATAATCTCCCTAGCAGCAGAATTATCGGGAATTAATTCTGCTGCGTGGGAGATTCGGTAAGAAAATTTCATAAATTGGAGTTTCTTTTAATATGATGAGATGATGAGACCTACGACCTATTCTCAATAAAAATTATAAGTTAACAACAAAATGTATTTTGATTTTATTCTGAGTGACGTTTGACATAAAAAATAAAGCACTTCATTTTTGACAGAAAAATTATTACTAGGTTAATAGGCTATAGACTATCGCTATAAGCAACGCAAACAAAAAGGAGCCTTCTAATTGGTTGAAAATAAATTTATGAAATTTTCCCATTTTTGAGACGTAAACGTTAGGGTATCTTTGATTAAATGTCTTTTTTTTTCAATCGACCGGAAAGCAAGCACTTTCTAGACAATTTTTTGATCGGAAAATATCACTTTTTGCTGGTCTAGACCGGAAAGTAATGAAAAATTGACCGGTAAAGTACTTTTTTTTCAATCGACCGGAAAGCAAGCACTTTCTAGACAATTTTTTGATCGGAAAATATCACTTTGCTGGTCTAGACCGGAAAGTAATGAAAAATTGACCGGTAAAGTACTTTACCGGTCAATTTTTGTTGCGTTCCGCTCCCAATTTAAAAAAATTAACCAAACTCATTTATAAGTAGGCTTTGACATGTTTATGTTTTCTTGCTTCCATAGTAACGAACTGTCAGGTACGATATTGACTTTGATAAATAAACTTTTGTGGCTTTATAAAATTGTGTGGAAGACTTTAGATATGGAACTTAATTTGGATTGGGAAGAAAATGACGTTCCAGTTGAAATAACAGAGGCAGCTGCTAGAGCTACAGACGATTTGTTGCCGCATAAGTCCAGAGTGCGGTATGAAAAAACGTTTAGCGTCTTTAAAAATTGGTGTAGAGAAAAAAATGTCAGAAATGTTTCTGAGGATGTTTTGTTAGCTTATTTTGCTGAAAAATCCGAAAAATTAAAATCATCTACACTGTGGAGCTTGTACTCAATGATCAAATCTATGTTAAATTTAAAAGAAAACATTGATATAAGCAAATATTATAAACTGATAGCATTCATAAAGAGAAAATCTGTTGGATACATTCCCCAAAAATCGAACGTACTTACCAGAGAAGACATTGACAAATTTTTGCTGGAAGCCCCTGATAATGATTATCTTTTAATCAAAGTAAGTACTTAAATACATAATACGAGTTTTCTTAAAGTTCTTCTTTTCTTATATTGTGTTTAAAAAAAATATATTTAAACTATTTCTTATTTTTTTTAGCTTTTACTAATAATGGGTTCGGCTGGAGCGTGTCGCCGTAAAGAATTGACCAATATGACAATTGACGATGTTAAAGATAACGAATCGATGTTGGCGGTAAAAATTCCAAATACAAAAACATACCAACCCAGGTCATTTATAGTTGTTGGGGAACGAAACCTAAATATATATAGAAAATATATTTCTTTACGTCCGCCTAGTGTTCCACATCGCAGGCTATTTCTTTTCTATAATAAAGGAAAATGCACTATTCAACCAGTAGGTTTGCATTCAGTAGGAAAAGCGCCATCAAAAATAGCATCCTATTTGGGATTACCAAACCCAGAGCAATTTACAGGGCACTGTTTTCGACGTAGTTCGGCGACACTGTTAGTTGAAGGTGGAGGCGATATCCTTAATTTAAAACGACATGGCGGCTGGAAATCATCCCAAGTTGCCGAAGGCTACATTGAACAGTCTCTACAAAATAAGATTGATATAGCCAGTAGAATTCAGGAAGCCGGAGGATCAAAAGTGGATATAACTTCACAAACATCCTATAAAGATGAATCAAAAAATTTCCCGTCATGTCTACAATTTAATACACCACAAAATTGTACTTTCAATATAACAATTAACAAATAGATATTAATAGATAAAATAGAATTAAGAACATTTGTACCAAATTGTATTTATTATTAAACATAATTTTCCCAACTATTAGAGTTTTCTGCTAAAACTATACCCATATAGTAAGCTATTATTAACGTTTTCTCGCACGCCACTGGTGTCTTGTGTCGATTGTAAAAAAAATATTGTACGTCACTCAACCGAAAAGTACGTTAACAGGACTCGCAGGCTCCCAGGACTCGCCTGGCGGCTCGCCCTGGAAATTGCCTGCTTCGTCCTGTAAAATAGTACTTTCCGGTCTTGTAACGTAATATACTATTACCGGTCAATTTTTGTTGCGTTCCGCTCCCAATTTAAAAAAATTAACCAAACTCATTTATAAGTAGGCTTTGACATGTTTATGTTTTCTTGCTTCCATAGTAACGAACTGTCAGGTACGATATTGACTTTGATAAATAAACTTTTGTGGCTTTATAAAATTGTGTGGAAGACTTTAGATATGGAACTTAATTTGGATTGGGAAGAAAATGACGTTCCAGTTGAAATAACAGAGGCAGCTGCTAGAGCTACAGACGATTTGTTGCCGCATAAGTCCAGAGTGCGGTATGAAAAAACGTTTAGCGTCTTTAAAAATTGGTGTAGAGAAAAAAATGTCAGAAATGTTTCTGAGGATGTTTTGTTAGCTTATTTTGCTGAAAAATCCGAAAAATTAAAATCATCTACACTGTGGAGCTTGTACTCAATGATCAAATCTATGTTAAATTTAAAAGAAAACATTGATATAAGCAAATATTATAAACTGATAGCATTCATAAAGAGAAAATCTGTTGGATACATTCCCCAAAAATCGAACGTACTTACCAGAGAAGACATTGACAAATTTTTGCTGGAAGCCCCTGATAATGATTATCTTTTAATCAAAGTAAGTACTTAAATACATAATACGAGTTTTCTTAAAGTTCTTCTTTTCTTATATTGTGTTTAAAAAAAATATATTTAAACTATTTCTTATTTTTTTTAGCTTTTACTAATAATGGGTTCGGCTGGAGCGTGTCGCCGTGAAGAATTGACCAATATGACAATTGACGATGTTAAAGATAACGAATCGATGTTGGCGGTAAAAATTCCAAATACAAAAACATACCAACCCAGGTCATTTATAGTTGTTGGGGAACGAAACCTAAATATATATAGAAAATATATTTCTTTACGTCCGCCTAGTGTTCCACATCGCAGGCTATTTCTTTTCTATAATAAAGGAAAATGCACTATTCAACCAGTAGGTTTGCATTCAGTAGGAAAAGCGCCATCAAAAATAGCATCCTATTTGGGATTACCAAACCCAGAGCAATTTACAGGGCACTGTTTTCGACGTAGTTCGGCGACACTGTTAGTTGAAGGTGGAGGCGATATCCTTAATTTAAAACGACATGGCGGCTGGAAATCATCCCAAGTTGCCGAAGGCTACATTGAACAGTCTCTACAAAATAAGATTGATATAGCCAGTAGAATTCAGGAAGCCGGAGGATCAAAAGTGGATATAACTTCACAAACATCCTATAAAGATGAATCAAAAAATTTCCCGTCATGTCTACAATTTAATACACCACAAAATTGTACTTTCAATATAACAATTAACAAATAGATATTAATAGATAAAATAGAATTAAGAACATTTGTACCAAATTGTATTTATTATTAAACATAATTTTCCCAACTATTAGAGTTTTCTGCTAAAACTATACCCATATAGTAAGCTATTATTAACGTTTTCTCGCACGCCACTGGTGTCTTGTGTCGATTGTAAAAAAAATATTGTACGTCACTCAACCGAAAAGTACGTTAACAGGACTCGCAGGCTCCCAGGACTCGCCTGGCGGCTCGCCCTGGAAATTGCCTGCTTCGTCCTGTAAAATAGTACTTTCCGGTCTTGTAACGTAATATACTATATCACAAAGTTGTAAGAACTTTCGCCCGCACCGTAACATTGAGCTAAGTAAACCTTTTGTTCTAAGGTCAACATTTTCAAAACACATCAAATTGTATTTGACAACTTCAAATTTGCCCCATACGTAAAGCAAAGTAATAAAAAGGTAAAAAAATACCTTGTTTTTACAAAAGATGGTAGAAATGCATTCAAAAGTTGAAAATAAGATACACACCACCCATTATGAAAATAGAGTCCAATAAAATTTTATATTAATATTTTTATTGAGCAGCAAAATGTCCATTTAACTATAAAAATTAAAAAAAACTAAAAAAATCGAAGATTTATTTTAAATATCGGATTTAAATTACAAAAGTTATTCTAAATAAGTGTTTTAATTGGCATTTTGGTCAAAAATTAAAAATAAAGGTAGTTTACTCTTGGAGAAAAATCATGTTTTTGAAGTTTTTGCGAACCCTGTATAAAGAAATCTAAATTTTCTATTCGTGGATTGCATTTTTTTTACAAGCAAAACTTTTTATCAAGAATGACTTTTAACCAAAAAATAAAATGTTTCATCCATTTATTTGTGCTATTGTAAACCCTATCCGCGGACAGTCTGTATATAAGTATTTCAGAAAAACTTTTATGGGTCGAGCATAGTAAACAGGGAAACGCCACCGGGTCAAAGGTAGAAATTTTTTATATTTATTCTTAATATTTAAAAGATGATATAGTGTCCGCAAAATTAATTAAAAGAAAAAGAAAATATAATGGCATATCGGACAAGTGTGTAACTATTTTTTATATTGGAATACACAGGGATCCAAGTTCAATGGATACCCTGGGCCGGTAGACCACGACGGCCGTTTCGTCCTTACTAGGACTCGACGGGCAGCCATAACCCCAGCAATTCCAAGAATGACGGAAAAATGCACTAAAAGCTTCCTTGCAAAACCAAGGCGGTCATCAGTGCACCGTAGCGCCATCCCACGGAATTCACTCCAATATAAAAGATAGTTACACTGGTATAATCGAAAGGTAGACAACTAAATAAACCACGAAGTGCAACCACAATCCAGTATAGGGAACGCTATTTGCGTTTTCACCGAAAACATCTGCCATTTTGCAGACAAGAAAGCAGATCAACGCTGCCACCCACCAGAATGCGCGCAATCCGTTTGAGTTTTAAGCCATAAAAATGTTTAAAAGATGATAGTGTCCGCGAAATTAATTAAAAGAAAAAGAAAATATAATGGCATATCGGACAAGTGTGTAACTATTTTTTATATTGGAATACACAGGGATCCAAGTTCAATGGATACCCTGGGGCGGGTAGACCGCGACGGCCGTTTCGTCCTTATTAGGACTCGACGGGCAGCCATAACCCAAGCAATTCCAAGAATGACGGAAAAATGCACTAAAAGCTTCCTTGCAAAACCCAAGGCGGTCATCAGTGCACCGTAGCGCCATCCCACGGAATTTACTCCAATATAAAAGATAGTTACAGGACGAAACGGCCGTCGTGGTCTACCCGCCCCAGGGAATCCATTGAACTTGGATCCCTGTGTATTCCAATATAAAGAATAGTTACACACTTGTCCGATATGCCATTATATTTTCTTTTTCTTTTAATTTATTCTTAATATTCTTATAACTCAAGAGGAGGCAATTGTTTTATTTCCCATCTCACAAATAAAATACCCAATTTCATCATTTATTTCGAACAGGAAAACCTATTAACAGCTAATTGAATTCAGCACAACAACTCGACATTTCTCGCTTTGATAAATCTACGTGTCACATAATTCGCATCTAGTTTTTTTCATCGCTTCCTATAAACCACATGCCCCAAGGGGCATTAACGTAGCCTAAGGAAGATCTCTAATTTCATATTGTTGGTCAGGTTGGTACGTGATTGTCCTGAAAATAGCCAGAAATGCTTAAGGGCTCCGTATATACTGCTGACATATGTAGTTTTCCTTTATTGTGGCGAGAACGAGGAATTTTTATCAGCTATATTAGGTATACGCCATCTGCGTCAATAAGAAAAGGTTGCACCTGATTTGTTTGTTTTGTCGGCTAATTTGATAATGGAAACCGGCTATAGACCTGAATAAATAACTGGATGTACAGGGTGGCCCATTAATAAGGGACGCCGGCTATATCTCGGAAACCATTAATCGTACAGCTTTCGGAAAAAAATATTTATGAGTAAAGCGGTCATGAGAAAATTCTGGAAATTAGTTTTAAGTTCGCCGCAAAGGGGCACAATTGAAAATAAGTTTTTTAAATTTTAAATTTCTCCGAAAATTCCCATATTAAGGTATAACTCTAATTATCTCATTGGAAAGCTTAGACAATTCTGCATCATTTTGGTTTTAGGCTCGTTGGCGTACCGACCTTGATAAGAGTGGGGGAAGCTATTGAATGTGTAAACATTAAAATCGCCGTAACTTCTGAACGACTTATCCGATTTTACTAAATTTAAGCTTGTTTGGAAGGGAAAGGTAAGTACCTTTAGTCGTCGTATCCAATGGTACACAATAGTTTCTACTAAAATTGCTAGAGGGCGCAATTTGTAATAATAACAGTTTTTTTGATTTTATCCCGAAAATTCAAATCATACGGTATATCTATGACATCATAATCGGAAAGTAAATGGAATTTACAAGAAAAGATGTGAAAACCGCAGTTCGATATCTTTGTTCGTTTCAGAGTTATTGCCAGAACAATAATTTTTAATACAAATTGCGCCCACTAGCAATTTTGTGCTTAAGTGTAAACAAATTAAATGGTATAAAATACGCAAAATAAGATATAATCTTAACAAAAGGGATTTGGAATTCCACTTGTTCAGTCGAAAAACTTATAGTAATCAAATTCATAGTAAGAATAAAAATTTATTTTGCTTTACATTTCAGTGTGTTCAATAACTGATTAAAATTACGTATATACTCTTCAAGAAAGGGTACAAATTATTTCACTTTTCTTTAGAAGTATCGATTGTGCTTGAGCTGCATTGCATCTAAATGCACACTTGTCTCATATTAACGTGCTACAATTAGTGACAAAATTTCATGAAGCAGGATCAGTGCTAAACAAAAAAAGGATTGTTGGAAATCCTGTAAGGAATGAAGCTGTAGAAGTTGCAGTTTTGGGTCATATTGCCATCGATCCCACACTTAGCACGAGGAAAGTGTCAGATGTATCGGGTGTTTCACGTAGAATGATTCAGCATACTTTAAAAACGCCTAAGTTACATCCCTATAAAATAAAACTGGTTCATGAAATTAATGAAGACGATGACGATCGCCGTTTGCAATTTTGCGAGTTAATTAGTGAAATGATCATTCCCAATCCACAATTTATTTTTAACATTTTGTTCACATCCAAGCAAATCTTATCATTGATTAAAATATTTAATATAAATTGATTAAAGCATAATCAGTAATTATTCTTATATTAATCAGTTTTGAATAAAAGGGCTTAAACACGTACTCCTTGATTAGTAATCAGTAGTCAGTGTTAATTTTTTAAATCAATCTGGTGAGGACCAGTAATGAGTTCATTTGATTTAAAATTTAATCATTTTGTTTAAGGGTGTAACTTAAAAAAATTGAAATAGTAGTCTCGCAAAGAAAACAGAAATAGGTGTATTATGTTCTCCACTCGCGTATGAATCCCTGAATTTTAAATTTTAGTGCTATTTAAATTATTTCAGTTCGCATTTTTTATTTAAATATGATTAGGTATTTTTTTTTGATTAATTTCCATTTAATTTTTGGTCACGCGCTTTTATGTTTGCCTGCCTAAAAATACGTTGAAACCCCTAACTCACCACCATTAAAAGAATAAATGTGCTTGCAATTCCTTTTAAGGCAAAAGTGCCGAGAAAAGTAATTTTAAATTAAGTAAAAATTATGTAAAAACAAAATTCAATTTGTGCTGGCCCAATTTGGGTAAGGAATTTGGCGGATCCACGCAGCTTTTGCATAACAACAATTTTTTGCTTTCATATTTTAAGTGATCTGCGTAACTCAACATTATTAAAAGCTGTTGCAAAGGAACTGATAACATCGCCATCTCGGCTAGCACCAGTAAATCATAAATAAAGTCCGGATAAAGTCAACTTTTTCTAAAAACAAAGCGTTTTGACAGTTGACACCCATTATTCCTAAAAGCTCCCTGTTCAGTAGTGGACCGTAGCAAGCTCACGCGTCAGGTTTTAGAGACTAAATTTTCTTGGTGTTTATTATTTAAGTTAAACGGTGAGGTTAATTAACTCTACTATTTCCCCTAGTACAAGCATTTCATTTATGATCATTTGCTATTATAAACACATGGCATTTTGGCGGCTTTGTACTACGCCGCGAACGAAAATTATAATATGGCCACGCAGCATTGAACGCAAAACATGCGCAGGCCCACCGTTTGCCGCTTAATTGGCTGCTCTACATAGTTCATAGCGTTTCCCATTGGTAAGTTTAGTGTATGTCAAATGTATTTTTATGTTTTATGAATGAATAACGCTATAACTTTTAATCATTCGCACGTTGAGAGTTCGATGTTGCAATTATTGTAAATAAAATGTGTCACGTGACTTTGCCTCCATCTTGCGAGAGTATTGAAAATTTTTACTATAGCGGGATCGATGCCACGGCGAGGACATTTTTAAAAATTCTTAGTTATTATTTTACTATATCAATAATGAGAAGGAAAGAAAAACACAAAGTCTTCCTCTTTCCTTCCTTCCTTCCTTCTTATAAAGTATTTTTTTCTCTTCTTCCCCATTTAGTTTGGTTGGTTTAGGCCTACTTTAATAACTTTTTTGAATGCTCAGTATGGTTCAACCATTGTCAATTTTCTTCATGCCATGTTTCTTCTACATTTAAAAATATTTTTCTAAGTTTTTTACGTCCATAAAAGCTCCATTAAGGTTTTAATTTTCTCTTTTGCTAACACCATCAGCATAAAATAGATTTCTGTCTCCTGATGATGAACGTTTCTACGTTCGAAACATGTAGAGACCATTTAAACTAGAGTTTTTATTCTATTAAATTTTGTGAAGGAAGACTTTGTGTTTTTCTTTCCTTCTCATACTTTCAACTCCACTTTAAGTATGGACTATTTTTTCAAATTATATCAATAATGTTACATTAAGATTCCTTACTCTGTTCCTTTTGTTATATTATCTATGAAGAAGGCAAAACTCCGTAAATCTATACCACTCCAGCAACTTTAACTGCTTTATACAAATCCCTTTCCGCAGTTTCGTGAAAAAGTCGCAATATTTTTTCACCGCTTTTAAAACGTATTTTCACAGTAATGTGGCTGTTTTTACATCCCATAAAGCTTCCCCTTTGAGGGTGTGAATAACTCTTCGACGAAGTTTTAAAAAAGTGGCTTTTATTAAGAAATTTACCTATCTCGCACGAATAATGTATAAAATTGTTATTCGCGTGAAGTTTTTTTGTTTGGCATTTTGTCAGATTATTTTTCGGCTGTTTTTAGGTCTTTTTGTGGATTTTTTAGGTTGCTTGTTTAAAAACCAGCCAATACATTCAAACCTGGCATATGAAATATGTAGTAGACATGTAGATTAGGTATTAATTAAATTAAGTATTAAAACGTTATATATTATTACAACAAAAAATAATATAATATAGTATATTTTTAATGTGAATTATGATGAAATCATAATATTAGTTATATAACTGGGTCCTGCACCTCACCTCCCGCCTTCTGGGGTCGGGACTCCCCTATTTTAAATAATTGGCAATTTGTTTTGTTTTGTTTTTTTCAAAAGATGTACCTTGCAACAGTGCAATTAATATCTTATTACATTTTATTGAAGAAAAACAAGTTTTAAATTTCAAAGTTTGACGCTCTATATATCAAACATGAGGATGAAAAATAAAAAATGGGTAGAAGGACCTACCATCGCATGGCGACATTTTCCCAAAAGAAATAACATGGGAGCGAAATCCTGCAAAAAGTGGCATACTTTAAGGCGTGGTCACTAGACGCATGTGCAGTGGTATTTAATGCACCTTCTAGTAATACATTATTACTATTTTATTTTATTATTAAAAGCAATGTTGCCAAATGACTTAGTAGTTGCCAAGTTATCTAAATATTTATATCCCTTAAGGTGAAGCTTTACAAAAAAAAATGTTTTAGGAAACAAATTTGAAGTAACAATCAAGGTATTATTCCACAAGTAAATTTCAAAGAAAATTCATCGCTAAAACAAAGTTCTATCTTCAAAGTAATACCTCTTAACACCGCGGTTAATTCCACTAATGTTTCGACTAATGCCTGAACTAATTCCTATAATGACCAACTAATAATAATAATAATAATAATAATAATAATAATAATAATAATAATAACAAATTTTTATTAGTTCATTGAACTATTTAATTACATTTCAAATTTTAAATTTTTTCTTCTCTCTTGATAGATAGGTAATTACAATCTAGAAAGACTATTTTATTAGTCTTTTTTACATAAAATTTGATTCTTTAATTTTTTTACAAATAGTTTTAAATTACACCTTTTAATTTCATTTCCTAACTTGTTATATTCTATAGCACCACTAAAAAATATTGATTTTTGAGTCGATTTCAAATTTGTATGATCCAAAATAAAGTTATTTTTTCCTCTTGTTTCATGAATCCTTATTAAATTTTGTCAAAAAATTTTCATAATATGGTGCTGTTATATTTCAATCTATTTTATGAATAAAAATCAAAATACGAAATAATAAAAAAATTTCTATATTCATCCATTGTAAACAATTTAGCATTTCCGTTATTTTAGTGTATTTATTACATCCCAATATTATTCTCATTGCTCTATTTTGTAAAATCTGTAATCTGTTTTTATCTTGTTGTGAACATATATATAAAATTGAACTACAAAAAACAAAATGAGGTAAAATAATACAATTGAAAATAAGTTTTTTACTATAAATGTTTAAGTATCCTCTTAATCTATTTAGTACTCCTATTTTTTTTTTATTTTTTTACAAATATAATCCATATGATTATGAAATTTTTGTCGATAATAACTCCTAAATATTTAACTTTAGTAACAATTTCAATAGCTTCGTTATTTATTTTAAAAGAAATATTTTGATTTTAAAACTCATTATACTGTTTATCAGACCTTAGTAACAAACATTTTGTTTTATCAATATTTATTTTTAATTTATTTTCACACATCCATTTATATATATGTTCTAGTATATTGTTCATATTATTTGTTAGAGATATTAAATTACAATCTGAAATATAAATTACTGTATCATCAGCAAAAAAATTATATTTACAAATGTCTAGATTGTAGGCCAAATCATTAATATAAATTATGAATAATAAAGGACCAAGTATACTGCCTTGAGGTACACCAACATTTATACCTTTTTTATTTGACACATACTCGTTACATTTAACTACCTGCCATCTATTCATTAAATAGTCATGTAACCATTTATGTGCCTGTCCACCAGTTCCGTAATGTCGTCATTTTTCTAATAATTTTTTTCTATCAATTGTTTCAAATGCATGTTTCAAATCTAAAAAAATAACGGCCACCATATCACCCTTATCAATTTTAAGTTTCCAATCATTTAAAACATATTGTACAGCAGTTTTACAACTATATTTCTTCTTAAATCCTGATTGAAATTTTGATAATATTTTATTTTCGTCTACAAAATCTAATAACTGATAATAGACTATTCGTTCTAAAAAATTTTCGACAGCTACAAGTGTATTTATTGGTCTAAATTATTCTGGTTTTGATGTATTTTTAACCTTTCTTATTGGCGTTATTGTAGTTATTTTTAAAATTTCAGGGACAATACCAAAATTCAAACTAGAATTTATAATATCCAATTTGATTGATTGATTTGAAAAACTAAAAATGATTTCTTTTAGTTCGTTTAAGTTTAACAATTTAAATTTATCAAACCTAGTATAATTTTCTTTAAAAATAAATTTTTCATTGTAATTTGGTATTGAATTAACTATATGGTTTATGCTTTCTATAAAAAACTTGTTAAAATTTTCTGCAATTTCAATATTATTGTTTAAATTAACTCCATTAAAATTTATTTCTTTATATTCTTCTACTTTGTTTTCCGAAATAAACAATTTTAAAGTCTTCCAATCTTCCAATTATTTTAATGTATCTTAACGGGTTTAAGGATGCTCTCTAGTTCTTCACTGAAACACCAAGAAATTTTTAACAATTTTATTAAATGGCAAGAAAAGCAAAAGCAATGATAATAATTGTGATAAATAAAAATACAATCTTAAAACTGGTAAAATAACCGAAATAATAGATGTTTACAAAATGGTAATTTTGAAAGTTATTTTAAAGTTGAGTGGCCCTCTTAAGATTCACTTCAGGAACGATAGATTAATCCAAGTAAGCCAGAAGAAACAACTATAACTTTACAATAACTCAAGTCAAAAAGGAAATTAAAACAATTCAAAACAGTTACATGTTATAAACCAATAGATAAAGAACACTTACGCCATGGAAGCAAAGTAGGTCGTCTCTGGAGCAGTGGGTTTCATAACTTGAATTTAACTTTTAGACAATTATTATTTCAACTAACAAACGGGCAGAGTTTCCTCTTACATTTTAATAGATTAATTACTTGAACCGGCAAACGGGCAGAGTTTCTCCTTACACTTGAACTTGAACTTTTTCAACTCTCTGTGCTCTTTCGTGTTTTTATATTGTTTTGCAACCCCCTACCAATTGGAAGAAGGGATTCCTTTTTCGTCTGTCTTCCCACACTCTAAAAAGAGGGGATTGGAATCCTTTATCCCAACCAATTACAAAATAAGTATTTTCAATAAACATTCCAATTCTGACCCCTACTACTAAACTCAAATGTCACTGTCTTTCTTCACTACTAAATGCAAATGTCACTGTCTCTCTCCTACACACTAGTTATTTTTTATCACACCTCTTTTGCGATAAGCTCCGCCACCTTAAGAGTCTTTACACCGCTGTTACGTTACAATTATTTCTCTAGCCTTAAGGGTGCCTATTCCATATCCGACAATATGTAAGCCAGTCGTCCGCCAGATTTGTGAATCTAAATTTATTGAAACATTTATTTTTATATTTTATTAATTTTATAATTTCATTACTGACGTAAAATTTTTGTTTAGAATTTAATAAAACTTCTTTTTTAGGGGAATATGTGTCAATTACATCGACTAATTCCTATTAATATCTATACTAATGCCACTAATTCCCAAGATTTGTACACCACAATTTCTACGCCGTTTACTTCGTATCGTATCGTAATTATCTTGACCGATGTTCGCCATGACGTATTGACAATAAAACAAAACACGCAACAAACATCCAAAAATAGTTTGCTTCGTTTTATATAACATTTTCACAAAGCCTTAACATTCCGAGTGGTCTTAAGATGGATAAGAAATTTTTCTACTTAGTATAATAATATAGTGATCCAAAGTATCGTCCAAAACACATCCATTATTCGACAAAAAACCTTTTTTTTCGTTTTGTTTTTCCAAGCTAACAATTTCAACTAACATGTTATTTACTTTATCAAAAAACAAAGAGTTATAGGCAAAAAGTCCTTCGAATTTTGCTTGATGGATGTTATTGTAAGGAAACACAATAGAACCATTAAATGACGGGTGTATCTCTATTGTCATATGATTTATACAAAAAGCGAGCACATCCAATATATAAGAGGAAAAAAGATATACAATGGCACATTTTCTACTAAATCCGTCCGTTGGCCATACATTTCTTTTATTTAACCTTTAATATTGTCTCTATTGTGTGTATAAACGGCTTCTCCTAAAAGAAATATCGAAAGTCTTTTATTATGCGGAATAATTGGAACAAAAATAACAGCCGACAAATTGAAAAATAATCTTAAAGAAAGAAAATATCGCTTCTCAGTTCGTGTAGACCGGTTGCTTTAGCCAAGCGGACAAAAAATGTTAAAATATGATCGCAATATTTTACCAAGATGGCTGACACTTTCATATGTCATCATGTAAAAACTAGATTTTCTAATATTGGGTTTGGCACGAAGTCAAATTATTTCCATTGTTTTTATTATTTATATATTTAATTATTTACTTATTTGTGCTCTATTTTCCTAGAAACAATATACAACCTTATTTCAAGCAGAGGTTCATGCAATTGAAATGTGTGCAAGACTGCTGATAGATCAACGGTATGCACATGAGTCAATCAAGATATTCTCTGACAGTCAAGCTGTATTAAAAGCTCTTGAATCGTGATGGTGTACCTCAAAAACGGTGTGGAGCTGTCACGAAACACTATCCGAACTAAGTCTAAACAAGGGTAATGAGGCTGCCGACAAACTCGCTACGAGAGGTGCAGCACTAAAATTCACAGGACCCGAGGCGGTAATAAGTATATATCATGCTACGGCCAGGAAAACAATACTAGCTGAAGCAAGAAGGAAATGGAAAAGACACTAGTTAAATCTACCAGGTCTAACACACTCAAAAGCATTTATAAACAGCCATATATAAACCAACAATTAACTGACAAACTACTAGTGCTCAGCAGGTCATGCCTCAAAGCACTAGTGGGATTGTACACCGACCACTGGAGATTGCGACACCATATGTATAAAATTGGAATAGCCCCAACTGATGAATGCCGGCTTTGCATGGAAGATGTAGAAACAGCAGAACACGTACTGTGCGCTTGCCCCGCAGCAAGAAGAATCAGATTCACCCTATTCGGCAAGGTGACTCTGCTGCCGGATGACATGAAAAATGTCTCTCCCAATACCATCATTAACTTCATTAAAAACTTAGACCTATTGCGGGAAATATAAACAAGGTGTGAGCCACAGTAGATCGCATGGTCGCAGTGGAGGGTTAGCTGTAACGCACTCACTTTCAACCTAACCTCACTTAACTAACCTAACCTTATTAATAAAAAATTAGATAATTTAGAAACAAATAAAACTATAGCGTTAAAAAAGTAATACAATAGGGTCTATCAACAAGTAAAACTCAATAAATAGCTAAAAAAGAAATACGTGGCCTGTCTAATTGAACCGCTTCGTTCGCTTCAGCCTGATGGTTTACAAATTATTAGTTGGGTCTTTTTCTACTGGTGTGTAATTGTTACCTTTATCTATTTAGTAATAAAATCATATCTACTCTCCACAAGGATCATAATAAACTGTCCAGCGCGATATGCTGGAAGCTTCTGTTTTAGGCCTAATTTATGAGCCAGTTCTTTTTAAGATGACCTTTTCATAATTTCTTGTTTAAATGAGACGGTCTTGGATAAAAATTATAAATCCTACTGTCTGTCTGCGTATTGCTGTCTTTTTTCTAACCAATTCAATGACATTTCTCTATTTAAGAGGAAGTAACCCCTTTTACCACAGTTACAATTTCTAAAAAAAATTTTGGGAATATTTTCGATCGTCATTTACTTTTCTGGATGGGGTATTTAAAGTAGAATTTATTTTCTTAATACCAATTTTTATTTTTTCTTTTCGTTTGACCAGCAAAACGTTCGGCAATTTTCATTGTGGTAAAAGGGGTTACTGCTCTTAAGTGTGAATTTTGAAGCGCAGTAGGGATTTGCCGTATAAAGCTTACTCTTGCCAAGTTACAAGCTTTTGAATTGGTGGCGCCCAGATCATGTTGGGTAATCCATGTTGCTGTAGGTTAAAGGTAAATTGAGCTAGATCCTCATATTTTAGCTTTTTGTTAGCGTTGATCATGTATTCTCCGGACACTCTATATAATTCGAAAAGAGCAAGTTTGTCAGTTTTCCCTTGCTTGTACCCAAAAAAATATCGTCGGTTTATCTTTAAATTTCATAGCCTAATTCATCTTAAGGCCATATCCCGGCAAAAATCTAATTATTCGAGCCGCTAAATAAACTCAAAAGGACGAAAGTTTAAAAAAAAACTGACCCCGTAACCGTCAATCTTCCAGCTTAAAAAACTGGAAAACCGGATATATATTTATCCCATTTCTTGAATCGACCCAAACGATCGTTTATCAAGTAACGTCAAAATTGCTGTCAAAAGGCGGCCGAATCTGCTTTTTTTGGCCGAGATGAAATATGTAAGGTAAATATTCTTTTCAACGGTCAACTCCATGGCGTAAACGTTCAGTTGGTATCGGGATTTTGTTTTTTTTTTATACTTTTCTCCCAATAGAAAGTATTATAATGGCGAAAAAAATCATCAAATTTTATATCAAAATGAACTCAGTACCTACTGATTAAATCCAGGTCCACGCCAGATTGATTTCAAAAAAATAACTCTGTCAATTGATTACATCAAAGGGTCAGCGATTAAGCCGTCTTATTAAAAAATGATTAATGTAAGAACTGTAGCACTCAGTGCCATTATGAATTCATAACAACATCCAAATATTAGGATACAAAAACAAAAAGAAAGTCGCTGCAAAATATTTAATTGTTATTATTACTTAGAAAAACGGATTGCATTTATTTATTGTAAACATCCGAAGGGACACTTTCGGATTCAGAATCTCCCCTATTTAAATTATTTTTGGCCAACACTTTGCATACAATAGAAAATTAGACGGCACTAATGACGTTGTCAAAATCGAAATTGAAACAACCAAAAATGCGGCTACCATGATATCGACTAATATGGACACATGAAAATTTTTAAAATTACGAAAACGTTATCTGATATCAATAAAATTTAAACCAATAAAATCTATTTGCACTGTCGTAGATTAAATTTTGAATGATACAGGTTCGATGAACGTGTTGAAAAACTTTGTTAATGAAACGTGTGGAATTAAACCACTCGGCTGACGCCTCGTGGTTTAACGTTGCACACGTTTCATTATAGTGTTCATATCGAACTAGTATCAATAATAACTATAATCAAATTATATTAAATATTTCAATCAATAGTGATAAAATTCGCCTCGATGTTTAATAATTTAATAACTTTTTAGTTAATATTAAATATTAAATTTAAGAAGCCAGTATTCAAAGGGTTTCTAATCTATAGTTTTGTATAGGTTGAACTCTCATAAACTAGTTTTAAAGGCGCTATCTGACAAATTGAAAAAAAAAAGAAAACTTTACCTTATACAGTGTCCGCCGAAAAGTCTGCACCATATGGCGTTTTTTGTAAATTTGTTTTTGGCATTAGGTTCTGCATGACGCAAAACACAACAAAAGCTTAAAACTTTTGACTTGTGACGTGCGTTACACCTCTCAAAAGTCATTTACAAATTTCAAACTGGCGAAAGTGTAATTTTTTTTCGAGATACGAAAAAAAGTTATAAGAAAATATTGCATCATATTGTGAGTCTATACCCAAATTTTTAAAAAAAAATTGATATGTAAACTCTTTTTTAACTTTTTTGGAAATTTAACTTCTTGTCACTTTTTTTTTACTCTTCTGTGTCAATTTAATTATAGTTATTAACGATACTAGTTCGATATGAACACTATAATGAAACGTGTGCAACGTTCAACCACGAGGCGTTAGCCGAGTGGTTTAATTGCACAAATTTCATTAACAAAGTTCATATCGAACATTCGAACGTGTATCATTCAAAATCTAATCTACGACAGTGCAAATAGATTTTATTCGTCTAAATTTCATTGCAATCAGCTAACGTTTTCGTAATTTTAAAAATTTTCAGGTGTCCATATTAGTCGATATCATGGTAACCGCATTTTTGATTGTTTCAATTTCGATTTTGACAACGTAATTATTGCCGTCTAATTTTCTATTGTATGCAAAGTGTTGGCCAAAAATAATTTAAATATGGGAGATTCTGAATCCGAAAGTGTCCCTTCGGATGTTTACAATAAATAAATGCAATCCGTTTTTCTAAGTAATAATAACAATTAAATAGTTTGCACCGACTTTCTTTTTGATTTTGTATCTTAACATTTGGATGTTATTATGAATTTATAATGGCACTGAGTGCTATTATGAAGGACACAATGACATCTAAATGATAATCCTAAATACGTCATAATGGCAATGTCGTAGATTAAAATACCTATTTTATAAATATAATAAGTAATTAAATAAATAAAATTTTCTTTAAATTTAAATTTGCCTTATCAAAATCCAGCTTTAACAAGATACTGAGATTTTAAAAAAATTACAATGTTGGGTTTTTTTACCTACACGTTAAAATTATGTTTAACCAAAATAATAGAGCCTCCATATAAATTAATGTTTTTAGAAACGAACTCTTGTACAAATATTTTAATTTGCATCTCTGCATTCTAATTAATCTCAACTTTAGGCATTTATTACGCGCTTGTTATACATTCCAGAATAAAATTCTGTTTAAATATGCAGTTTGATATGTGCATAATGTAGGTCTGGAAAAAGAGTAAACACAAATAAATTGTGCAATTCTGGGTATGCACTAAACGCACAATGCAAGCGTGAATAATTTGAACTTTTTTCTTATTATGCCGGCAGGCCAAACGAACCGGATACCGCAAATTTTTTGCTACATTTATACGTTCAAAAAAAATGTAAAATTGCCTTGATCAGCAATATTGGGGTTCTACAGGAAAACATACCTTTAAATCATATAGGGGGTAATTACCAACGTCTAAAAGGGGGTAAATACCAATATCTAAAGGGGGTTATTACCAATGTCTAAAAGGGGGTAATTACCAATATCTACAAGGGGGTAATTACCAATGTCTAAAAGGGGGTAATTACCAATATCTACAAAGGGATAATTACCACTGTCTAAAAGGGGTAATTACCAATGTCTAAATAGGGATAATTACCATTGTCTAAAAGGGGACAATTACCAATATCTAAAGGGGGTAATTAACAATGCCTAAAGGGGGTAATTACCAATGTCTAAACGGGGGTAATGACCAATATCTAAAAGGGGTTATATCATCCAATTTACTAAGTAACTTTCTTTATGTTCGATTGATTTGTAATAAAAAGTTCACTATACAGTTTAGAGGACACAAAGTAGTTTTATTTTACTATAATTTCTCTCTTTAGAATATTTAAAATATTTTTTATTCTAATAACTGCAAAATACATGCATTTATTTTCTATTATAAATTATACATGTAAGCTAGCTACATACTATGTATTATTAGGATAATATTTTTACTAAAAATATTGGTGTGATTATTATTATTAACATTAATTACACAATATGAACTACCAGAAACGGTCCAGCTCAAAAATTCGTTAGCTTTTTTAATTGCACAGTCAATTGATGTGGTTAATTTTTTGGCAATGGCAATCTTAGAGTTTTCACATCCACTAGGCATTAGATTCTGCATGACCCAAAACAAAACAAAAGCTTAAAACTTTTGACTTGTGACGTGCGTTACACCTGTCAAATTTCATTTAAAAGTTTCAAACTGGCGAAAGTGTCATTTTTTTTAGAGATACGAAAAAAATCATAAGAAAATATTGCTTCTCATGATATTTTAAGTCTACCAAAAAAAAAAGTGAAGGTAAGTTGATTTTCTAAAAAAATAAAAAAAAATTACATATAAATTTTTAAACAAAACTTCTGGTATATACTCAAATCATGATGAGAAGCAATATTTTCTTATAACTTGTTTTCGTATCTCTAAAAACAATTACTCTTTCCCCAGTTTGAAATTTTTAAATGACATTTGACAGGTGTCAAAAGTGTTAAGCTTCTGTTTTGTATTGGGTCATGCAGAACCTAATGCCAAAAATAGATTTGCAAAAAAAACGCATAAAAAAGTTTCCATATGATGCAGACTTTTCCGACGACACTGGTTTTGACACGCTCTGTCTCTATGTCACGTTATATAACTAACCTTGCTTCTTTAGACGACAATTATAGTTAAATTATACATATAAAATTAGACGCATTTCCCCTTCAAACAAACCATTCTTAGATGGTGTAATCTGGTTAAAATCTCGTGGTAGCGACTATAAACGTCGTTACTTAAAGATGACCTATTTTCCAGGCCCATTTCCATGTGAAACTTCAACTACGTAAATCCCTGTTCATGGGCCTGAAAATCCTTAGGCACTACTTAATATGTGTTTATACTATTGTTCTTAATAAGTTTACTTGGAAATTGTATTTCCTTAAGAGAATATTCAGTTAGGATTTAATTTAATCATACAGGCACGTGCAGTACAAGACCGAAAGTCCAACTACACTGTAAAAAAAGCATGTAAATGCAGGTATGTAATGTGAATAGGTGAGACAACATTCCTACCCATTTCTTTTCTGTATTTGTCATCAAATAAAGTGTCAGGTAATATAGTGGATTTCACCTTAGTTTTTAATGCTTTGACGTCTCTCTTGTCAAACATATTAGCCAACACGTGATTTTAAAATCCCTAATTCTATAAACGGCTTTCAGGCACGGGCATTGGCTAGATTCACAAGAGATGGATATATAACTGACCGTATAGTTACATGTACATGACGAAGATGCACACTACACAGTTCAATACGTTGCCCTTCAATGAGCTCAAACTCGTCAAAAGCACAGCATCGTTCGTATATGCCGTTAGTATGTGCATCTTTGTCTTACGCATTTGCTCTCGCATATCTCTTTTCGTACTTCATTAATTCGATTGTCTCGTCGCGTTCTTTAAATATCACAGAGCCGCATTGGGACACACCGCACACCGCGCACCGCGTGCATTCTGCTGTTAATTCTTGATCGTTCGTGTTATTGTTTTTGGTAATTTTCAGACAGCATTTTGCTTATATTTTGTGCGTATTAGACTTTTTGGTTTTAAACTGCCGGACTGTGTGTATCTGTGACGTGTTTCTTTTTATGCAAAAGTAAGTAAATAATTATTAATGTCTCGGACGGTGACGACGACATCGACAGCTTATCAGATGAAGACCAAAAATAATAGGGAACTTGCAACAAAATTAAATTTGAAAACCACAGTGAACCATTATGCTAAAATAAGTTTTATATACAGTTGTATTGAAGAGTGCTTGAGGTATCTGTTCTGCAAACGCATGGACAAAAATATTTTTTGTAGTATCTACTTACATTATTTTTTCTTTATTCATTAAAAAAAAATACCTAATTCGATAACATAACAAACTTTTGTTGTTTTATTATAAACCAACGAAAAGTTAAACCTATTGTAAACTTCAAACTCTTTAGAACCTAGTCTAAAGAAAAAAATATCTACCCGTGAATAAGAAAATAAAAAAGTAAACAATAAGCTATTAAATATAATATATAGATTTTTTCAACTTAACACTGCATGGTCTAAAATCAAATTAAAAAACAAAATAATTATTTAATAAAAAACGTAGTTAATTATTAATGATACTAGATTCACGACTGCCCCTTGCATATTTTTTATTGTACTAAATTAAGAGTGTGTTTTTACCAAAATAACAGCATTATATTATGAATAAAAATTAAATGAAATTGTTTTTCTGATATTCTATCCTATTTCCATTCCCCTTCAATGTTTTTTTTTTAAATATCTTAAAAATTGCTTAGGTAATTCTCGTTTCCATCCATAAATACAACTACAAATAAATTGACCCATGTTCACACATAATTTTCAAGTCCGGCCCTAGTCAATCCTTAAGTTCTGTAAAAAGAAATGTTATAAATGACATGTGTCAGCGGCGGCCATTAAAAACTAAGGTGAAATCCACTATATTAAAAATATAAAATGTCAAAATAAAGCAAAAATTGATCTTTTCTTTAGAATTTGAAGAGATTTTAGGTAAAGCATAGTATAAAAACACTATTGCGCGCGAAATAATATAATATAATAACTATTATATTAGACTACGTATTTTTATTTATCGTATTTAGAACAAAAATTTAAAACTAAAATTCATAGCTCTTAAGGTATTTTTTCCTGCACCTGTTTTGATTACCATGAAAACCTGCGATTGTGTAAAATTTATTTATTGTCAAATCCATCGTTTTTTGTGTTTCGTGTCAAGAAATTTACAATATTTTGCACAAGTTTGTCCAGTACCTAAATGTCTGAAAGCGATAGTGAGACAGCTCAAGAAATAACGGATGCGGCGAGGATCATTGTATCAAATCTTTTGCCGGCTAAATGAAAAATACAATATGAGAAAGTGTACACTTATTTTCGTGAATGGTATAACATAAAGAAGATCAAAACCGTATTAGAAAATAATTTGCTTTGTTATTTGGAGGAAAAATCGAAAATATTAATTTTATTTACTTTGGTTATAAAAAATGTTAGGGAAATTAATTTTTGAATTTATACGAAAATATCAATACATTAGCTGGTAGTAAAAAAATATATTTTTTCAATGAAAAAATTTAATTTTTTTCGGTGAAAAAATGGTAGTTTTGTGCATCCATAGCACCAAAAAAAAATGAGTTGACAGTTGTACAAAAAAAACATAGTGGTTTGTGAACCCACATTATTATACACTTAGACTAAAATAAATATAAAAATGGTCGAAAAAACAAAGAAAAGCAATATTCGGTACTTAAATATTTATTAATTTAATATTTCTAAATGTTTTTATAAACGTTTTCATCAAAATCATTTTAATTTTTTAGCGCAATCCTTTTTAAAATTACTCAAGTATGCAAAGCTTTTGGAAGATTAAAAAAAATGTTAAAAAGTTATATTAAAAATATTAAATGTATCCAAGAAATATCTTAGAAAAATGCCGTAAATTAAAAAACGTTTTTGTGTTACAAATTTCCTGTACTGTAAAAATAATGGTGTCGTTAAAAAAAAACGAACGTAGTCATAAGTAAAAGGATTTTTTGTGTAATAGAAAACTTAACCTACATGTTCGGAGCATACAAAAAAAGCAGTTTTCTAGAGGCTTTAAAAAAAGTTGTCTTGAAAGTTCGACAGGGTGTAGAATACTCTGAAGGTAAATTTACACATTTTATTTTGTGTAAATCAAGGGAAAACGATGAATGTAAATTTGTGTAAAATAATGTAAAACGCGTAGTGTGTCTGTGACTCAAGCAAATATTGGCCAAACTTTCGGATGTTAGTTAGTTAACAATTGTACTTAATGCTTTTAACAGAGGCTCAAGCAAACGCAGAATTTAAAGTTGTGTAGGTCACGTCGAGTAAAAATGCAGGAGTTACATGCTCCTCATGATAAAAAAATATTCAAATTAAAATCAGGGATTAATTATTTACCTTAATCAACCATGCATAGACCTACTTTATTTACTTTTTATACTATATAATTTGCCTGCAACAAATATCAGCGCAATTTATCTTCTATTTCCGAGAGCGAGCGCAAAAAGGCCAAAAACACCCTAATAGAATATTACACAAATGTAAGATTTTCATGCCAACTTCTAATGGGAACCCTTCTTATCTGTCGCCTCGTAATTCAACACGCATTTTTCAGGGATTTTTTAGAGCCACCAAATAACCGACTTAACAAAAGGCGCCGCTTTACAGGCCTTTAAAAATATACTCGGTCGTGTGCCCCGCTGAGTGATAAATTGAAGTTTATATTTAAGGGAAGCTGGCAAATTTCGCTCCCTTGAACTGACTCGACCCCTCGCTTGTACCGACTGAACGGAAATTGGACCGGTTCAGAACGCTGGCCCGGTAATGGCGTTTATTTTTTACTAACTGCCGAATAGTGTGCGTGTGTGTATATAGATATGGTATTTTATACAGGGAAAAATATTGGAAGCCAAAGTCAAAAATTAGTTAAAATTTATCAGTATTGTTAGACTTATATTACAATGTTCTGTTTTTGGTATTTTTCACAACATTCTTCTTCTTAGGACGCCGTCTCCCTTCGAAGGTTGACGATCCAACTGGCTATGATGGTGCGTGAAACCGCACCTATAAAAATCTCTATGGATGTCCGCCCGAACCATCGACGCAGATCCTTAAGCCACGAGTTCTGCCGTCTGCCTACATATCGTTTACCCTCGATCTTTCCCTCGATAATGAGTCGTAGGATCTCGTAACGCTCTCCCCTCATAACGTGTCCGATGTATTGGAGCTTTCGTTCTTTTATGGTTGTAAGCAGCTCTTTACCTTTGTCTATCCTCCTCAGTACTTCCTCGTTGGTTATCCTGTCTACCCAGGATATACGCAGTATACGTCGATACAAGTACATCTCAAAGGCGTCAATGCGACTCTCCATTGATTGACTGAATGTCCAGCTCTCGGAACCATACAGTAGCACTGGGAAGACAAGACATCGCAGGCAATATACGTATGCGAAGCTGTAGGTGTAGGTCTCTGCTAGTAAGGAGGATTTTCATGAAAATGAATGCCCTTCTGACCTGCTCTATCCTTGATCTAATTTCCACTTTAGGGTCACTGCTTTCGTTGACGAGGGCTCCAAGGTATTTGACGGATGGCACTTGCTCCACGATCTGGTTGTTGATTTAAAGGATTGTCCGTCTTGGTGTTTTGGAGAACACAACCACCTTGGTCTTGGTAACGTTCATGTCTAGACCATACTGACTGCTATGTTTAACGATAAGGTCCATCACATTCTGAAGATGACAATGTCATTTTGTGCGCATGGAGGTAACGCAATATCAACATACAAATGTATAAAGTAATGTCCAAAAAGTCCCCGTCTATTATGCTTCACACTTTATGCTGGTACTCTGGTGTATTTTTTAAGGTTTTATTATATTTCATTTTAAGCATATTATTAGTCTTTAAGAAAATTTAATACATCGCATAGTTTCCACACCCTATATTGATCAAAATAACATATTAACAAGAGCGCCTTTCATTTCCTTTTGCTTTGCAGGCTCGCTTAAATGGAGTGCGACTCCTTGTAAATAAAAAAACGTTTTTTTTTTATGTCGTATCGGTCTAAAATATAACTGGAACGAAAAACTTTTTAAATTGGATTGATAAATGTTGTCGCGAATTTCCCATGCGAGTTAAGAGTTCGTCCTATATAACAGTTTTTAGATTATAATCATTGTATTGGTGAGTTTTTGCAATCGGACTACTAATATTTGACATAATACGACTACTTAAGTTTAGCTGATGCATGCCCAGTAAATGTGTCTTACTATCCCGACAGCTGCACTACTAGCTAAATTTAATACATTGCTGTATTAAGGCCGAGACATAATTTAAAAAAAATCATTAGGCGATTAGCAAAAAGCAACAGAAGATTTGATATGTACAAACTAATAAATCGCGACACAATTAAGTTTTAAGTAACAAGCAACATATATGTATATTTTATTTCTTATTACTTAAGGGCGGAATATATGAAATGCATGTATTTTTTGCATATTTTGTCAATTTTATAATAAAATGCTTATTTTTCATAAATTATTATTTTACTAGCGTGTATCCGGCATGAGTTGCAACTCGCTGGTATAAATACAAACCCGAACAAATCCGATATATTAGTACCCAACATGCCACTTTCTGAAATTGCACCCGTGCGAAGCCGGGGCGGGTCGCTAGGTATACATAAAAACCTTCCCCTTGAATCACTCTATCTATTAAAAAAAAACGCTTCAAAATCCGTTGCGTAGTTTTAAAGATTTAAGCATATATAGGTAGGGACGGACGGACAGACAGCGACAGCGACTTTGTTTTATACTATGTTAAGAAGATTATAATAATTATGTTTACATTTTGGCTATACACCCTTGTGTGTCATTTACTGGGGGTTTCCGGGGTTTGCAGGTATATTGTTAGGGGTTGTTTATTGTCACTTAATACTGCGGTATTTTATCTGCTTAAAAAAACTGTATTTATATCGATTTGTAATATATACTTCTGTTTTGGTTTGTCGAAAGATTTAAGCATTTATGAGGGTAAACCATCCAACTAAGTTGTATCTTGGCCTTATATTTTGCTACCTAAGTTGCAGTATTGTTCGATTACATCAGTAAATGTTAAAGAAAGCTTCTCTTTGTATAAACACATTTTTACTAATAGAAGACAATCCTTTTTAGTTGAAAATTTTGAAAAATATTTTTACAATTTTAGGTTAAAAAATTGTTTACTTTTATTTTATTTTTTGTTTTTTTGCATTTTTTTTTAAATAAACATATTTTTTAGAAGCCACTATGGTTCTTTACCTCATTTTACTATAGTACTTTTTACGTATTTCTTATTGCATGTTGTTTATTTTTTTAATTGTGTCTTGTGTTCCATACTAACCAATACCTAGATACTTCTTTGATTTTGGTAGTCGTAGTAATAATTGAATTGGGAAATATTTTTTCAAAACCTAAAAACAAATTTTTTCCAAAATTCAGTTAAAATTCGACTACTCTGCGACCTAATTCCTGTTAACATATTTTTAGGTGCAAAATTTCTTTCCTGTGGAAAGATGATAAATTCTTTTCATGCCGGTGCATATTTAGCGTGCTTATTTCGGGCCAAAGTCATACTATAAATTCGGCTAAAGTGTAACGTAAACCACCGTCTAATAAAATACTAGCGCTGGCTTCACTTTAAAAAGTTTACCCCAAGTCAATATTTTCTCTATTATATAAGTTTGCTTAAGACTTGCCTAGCTACAGATTTTCGTTCTGCTGGAGGAAATCTTTATGTACCGTATTTGATAAATAGTGTTTAACAATGTCTGACAGTTTTTAAAACATTTGCTTGCTTTAAAAACTTACTACACGTAAGTTTACAAAGAATAATGTTAGACGCAAGCTTGTAATCAAAAAGTAGACTATAGCATGTGCTGATCGATCTTTAAAGGTTATTTAATAAGCAAAACGTTTATTAAGAGGAAGCTAGAAAATCATCTAGCTAGCCGAGATAAAAACAACAAACAACGTGCGTTGCCTAGTCACGTTCAATAGTAACAACTTTTTATCTGCTTGGGTGTTGTGTAACAAAAAAATTAGCCCTTTAACTTTAACGCCACGAAGCAAACTTTTTCTTTTTTATCCAGTTTGAATTAAAATACACTTAAGTGTAGTCAGTAGTGCAGCTAACGGGATTCTGTGATATTTTCCATCAACCGTTCATCTCTCCTACCTTAAGACACATAAAGTAATATAATGTAACTGTTATTTGTTGTATTGATGACTGACATAAATACCGCCCGAGAATTACTATAATAATTTCGTTAATATTTAGTGTAAGTTCTGTCCATTCTGAATTAATTTATATAAGCCTTACCGAATTAAATCAACCGGACTATTAATTTGTTTGACAGTATACACTCCCGAGAATTACTATAATAATTTCGTTAATATTTAGTGTAAGTTCTGTCCATTCTGAATTAATTTATATAAGCCTTACCGAATTAAATCAACCGGACTATTAATTTGTTTGACAGTATACACTCTTTCGCCTAGCCTAGCAAATATTAGATAGGCATGAAATAAACAGTCTATACTAATTTAATCCGGTTAAACAAGCGCATACAAAACCAGCGAATTGATTGGTTACCATTTGCATCGTTAAAACTTGTTTGCCCAATGAAATAGTTGACGATTTCAATTTAAATTATAACAATTGGTCGTTGTTCGCTGGCGCTGTAAATTCAGAACTTCATCAAAGTTCAATTTTCAGTAATAATTAAAGTTACCACACACCTTTAGAATCGCTATACAAGAAAAGCAAGTTTACTGTAACTTGTACTAAGAAACTGTGATAGTTACAGAGATGTTATATTCACAGCTTCTAGCTATGTAAGATCAAAATTTAAAAACGGGGAGTTGCAAACAATTATACTGCATAGAAGTTAACAACAATGACTAAGTAATTGCACAACAATACTAAATATCGCATTTTAAGTAAAAATACTATTATTATAACATTATTTGAGCCGTTTAAACAATCGTGTTGCAGAAGTATCTAGATTTATTAAATTATTATAAACTTTACAATTATTTATAAAACCAACCATAACGTCAACGTGACACAACAAATCAAAACAATACTTTTCAGTACCACAATATATGGCTATGAGTCTTAGTTGTGAACAGAGATAACTTAACCAAAAAAAGAGTAAATCTGTCTCAATCGCCAATACAGTTTTAAAAGTGTTTTAGAGTTAGTTTTAAAATAGTCAATAAAATGTAACGTAGCTATATTAGTTTAACAAGTTTCCGAAGCTCAGCAACGTATTTTAAATTAAAGTACTTCTGCGATTCTATATGTATGTGGGCAGTAGCATGAAATTCCGGAACATAAAGTAATTAGTATTTATGGAAAAGAAAGAAAAAACTTAAAGTCTTCCTCCACAAAATTTAATGGGACAAAAAATTCTTTAAGGGTCTCTTCATGTTTCGAACGTAGAAACGTTCATCATCAGGAGACAGAAATTTATTTATTGCTGATTTTAATTATGATGGATTAAACAATTTCAAATCCAGGTCGAAATAAATATTTCACACTCTGTGAATAACTTCTTTTAAATCTCAAAAAAAAGGTTAATTAGAGTATAATCAAGTCAT
The DNA here is from genome assembly GCA_963969555.1 of Polydrusus pterygomalis. Taxonomy (NCBI): domain Eukaryota; kingdom Metazoa; phylum Arthropoda; class Insecta; order Coleoptera; family Curculionidae; genus Polydrusus; species Polydrusus pterygomalis. Next base: position 20,995,877 of record OZ018378.1, on the reverse strand, counting down.
CCTCAGTGATTAAATCGCAAATTGATGTTCAATTATTTAGGTTCCGAAATCCATTAGAACTATGCCGGCAACCTCAAAAACTTCTCACAAAGATTTATGACTGTCTTTTAGGGTCGGCAGTAACTCCCTTAGGTGTGACAAGTGCTGTAGGTCGGTTTAATGATTTTTAAACAATTCGGGCGTTAGGTTACCGTGATATAAAACCAGAAAAAGGACTAAACAAAAGAATTAATTTGTTTTTACATAAAAAAAATCTTCTTTGGTAAGTCATAGGAATTAGACTTGATTATAATATTGCTAATTTGTCCCATAACTTGGGGCACTATTCCCAATAGTAGAGACCATACAGTTATCTTGCAAGGAATAAAATAGCTTTGCATGTACTGGTAGAATTATCTGATTAAGGCAATTATTACACTTGCTTTATCCAAGTCGTGTAATTACCGTGTTATTGTTTTTATATGTAAATCTCTTGTTCATCATGTGAATCTAACTTCATGTGGTTCCATTTAGCCTGCATCGTTATGAAATTATAACTTTCGGATTGAATGTTTGTAATCCTTGTCATCAATGTTTAATTGTGAGAATTTTTGTTTGACGAAATTGTAATATATGACTAAGATAGAAAAAGTTGAAAAAAGTGCTTTGCAGAGCTAATATCGCTATAAAGTAAGCAAGATGGATGCCCTGCGCATTTCGCAATTAAAGTGAGGGAGTGGCTTAATAATACATTTGGCCACAGATGGCTTGGTCCGAATGGTCCGGTTCTGTGGCCCCCAAGAAATCCCGATTTAGCTATTTCAGATGCCTATCTTTGGGGGTGCCTCAAACAATTAGTGTACTCCCGTCCAATTGAGAACGACGTACAGCTTCAATGGAAATTGTTTGAACAGCATCAACAATTCGCTGTTTTAGAAGAAGTTTTGACCACATTGGTTTACAGCTGGAAAAATGTGTTGAATAGCAAATTATTTAATTATTATTTGTTGTTATTTTAAGATTTTTTTTGTGTTATTTCCGGGGTCATTTCATTTGCGAAATTAAAAATACATATTTCTGGTAACACCAAAAATCAGTTTTTGAAACTTTTTGATACCCCTCTGTCATTGATAATGTATGTATTTCGACCGCTAATGCTGCTATCCAAAAAAAAATTATTTTACCTCTAAAAATTAAAAAAACTAAAAAAATTCAAGATTTAAATCTCGGATTTAAATTACAAACGTTATCCTAAATAAGTTTTCTAATTAGCATTTTGGTCTAAAATGAAAAATAATGGTAGTTTATTCTTGGAGAAAAATCATGTTCTTGAAGTTTTTGCGAATCCTGTATAAAAAATCAAAATTTTCTCTTAGTGAATTGCATTTTTTTACAAGCAAAACTTTTTATCAAGAATGACTTTTTCCCGAAAAATGAAATTTTTCATCCATTTGTGCTATTGTAAACCCTATCCGCGGACAGTCTGTATATACAGTATGTCTCCGTAAGTTCGCATCATATGGAAAACTTTTTTATTATTAATTTTACGAAAAAAAGTTATTCTTCATAAAAAGCTCTGAATGGTCTAAAACCTAAAATGCAACTATCAGATATTACATTTTTTCATGCGTATACGAGGTTTGTCCAAAAAATATGAATTTTGCCTAAAAAATATGAATTTTGCCCAAGTGTAAAGTACCTGTATTTTTGACAATATCGAAAAATGTTATTAGAAAAAGTTGATCAGAACGAAAAACTACGTTTAAATATGCAATTACACCCATTTACGATGAATTTTTTTTTAATGTGCATGCCTGCAATAACCATGCAAATTTACCTGTTTTTACCATAGACAATTTACCTTTAGATACGTACAGCTTATCTCCTGCGCAAACAAAAGTTAAGTTTTATGGGTGAAAAAATACGTCCGAGCGCATGACTCGCCAGTCAGCTGCCTTCCCTCTGGACACCTGCGTGCATGCGCACAAACCTCGTGTTATCGGCCTGCCTACTTTATCGACAATAATCGACATGCTCAAGATACTCAAGGTTGCAAGATATATACTCTCCAGAACCGGCTCGGCCGCCATTTTTGTTGTTGTGTTTCAAGATTTCTCTGTAGATTCCTTGTAGTTTTCTTAGCTATCGTGGATTGTGGGTGTTTAATATTTACGGATTTCTAGTTTTCGTGTAGTTTAGTGAATTGTGTTTGTGCTTTTAGTGACTCCAATTGAAATATAAACAATGACAGTAACAGCCGTTGTATTATTTTTTTATGCCGAAATAGGGGTAAAATATCGGGTATTTCATATTTTTAGTAAGTATGGAGTAGTGATGTATCTTGATATATAACCTTATTTTATTATGAGCAATTTAAACACATCTAACTAGGCCTATGCTACAAAAATAAGGTATGGAAATAATGAGAAGCACACACCAAGAAAGATTATCCCGATGCATGCAATGAAAAAGTAAATACCTAGGTATGTTTATATTAATCCAAGGGTGAAAGTATTCCATGAGTCAAGTTATCGAGCAAACACTTTTTCAAAGTATTGAACAAAACAAGTTTTTACCAAATTGTAAAAACCAATACATTATAATATACCAACTATTTGACTGGAGGTTAGGTACGCGATAACACCGTAGATTGGTTATTTTGCTGGTTTTGTTTGTTTTTATATTCGATTTTATAAGACTAGTTTAATTTACCTGTTCTTGTTCTCTTCCTTTTCGAACTAAAAACACGACGACGAATCAATTTTAAACAAATTGTAAAAACAAAACCTTAAAAACAATTTTCTTTACTTAAAATCTAATATGTTTGCTACTACTAAAAATGCCAAAAATCACTACCTTTTTTCCCAACTTGATCAAAAATTGAGAAGAAATTCCAATTTTTTGGCAAGAATTTAAATTTTAAAGCCCGGACCTGTCTATTTTTCCATTCGTCAAACGATAATGTTGCAGTGCGCGTGGCTAATAGTGTCCAGCTTTCTTTACATGCGCGAGGCCATAAAACTGCCATTTTCGTGATTATTGTTTGCTTATCTAAAGGTAAATATCTATGGTTTTTACATGTAATCGTAAATGACTGCAATTGCATATTTCAACGTGGTTTTTAGTTCTGATTAACTTTTTCTAATAACATTTTTCGATATTGTCCAAAATAAAGGTACTTTACTCTTGGGAAAAATTAATATTTTTTGACAAACCCTGTATATGCCTGGGAAAATGTAATATCTGATAGTTGCATTTTAGGTTTTAGACCATGCAGAGCTTTTTATGAAGAATAACTTTTTTTCCTAAAATTAATAATAAAAAAGTTTTCCATATGATGCGAACTTACGGAGACATACTGTATATATGTCGTAGGCTGATAGTGAAATCCGTCATTTTATGAAACGCCTAGTCATATCATGAAGCGTGGCTAAAAGGTATATTGCAACTGGTTTGTTCGTCGTTCCCCAGAGCATTTTCTTCAATTTTTTCAACTTATATTATTTTATAAAAATAAAATTTGAATTAAATTTAAAAAAAAATTTAAAAAATGCTCTGGGTAACAACGAACAAACCAGTTGCAAATATACCTTTTAGCGTGCAGCATAATATGACTAGGCTTTTCATGAAATGACGGATTTCACTATCAGCCTACGACATATACACCATTTACCGATACTAAATTTACTTTACGATTGAACACCGGTAATTTTTGATTTCCAATTTTCCTGCGTTAATATCCAATACATCAAAAAATTCTTACATATAAAAGCTACAGAGAATTCCTGTAGTCAAAAATTGTAATTAAATTTTTTTTTTGGAAATAACGCTCATTTTGAAATTCGCACTCTGTATGACATTTGTGATTATTAATTAAGACTGGTAAAAAAAAATAGTTTTGCCATAATCCTAGAAGTAAGATATTGCTGAAAGTCGCTGATACGTTCTTTGCCGGCTCGAAACAATTAACGAAGCGGCGCGGCGGCAGAAATTATAAAAAGCTATCTGAGTGATAGAATTCAATACACCAAAATCGACGATATAATTAGCGATGCTGGTCGTGTTAACTATGGCGTACCTCAGGGTACAGTGTTGGGTCCGGTTCTTTTCATCCTGTACATCAATGGGCTGCTGAGGATGGAGGGTGCTGGACGGGTACTGTCCTTCGCGGACGATACTGTCGTATTATTTACAGGTAAAACTTGGGATGATGTCATAAGACAGGCTGAACGAGAGTTTGATAAAATAAAAAAGTGGTTTGACTATATCTTGCTTACAGTAAATTTCGATAAAACCAAATGTATGTTGTTTTCTAGTCAGGAGCAAACCACAAAAAACATCCAAGGTATACTAGTCGATAACTTTTTAATACCCACCACAAAATCCATCAAATATTTAGGCATAATAATAGATTGTAACCTTCGTTGGGAATTGTTGGGAATTGTGTGGAAATGTTAAGTATATTGTTCAAACTGAGAGGAATCTTGCCAAAATTCAAATATTTGAAAGATTTCATGTCTGCAAATCAACTAAAAATTCTGTACTGTGCGTTAGTTCAAAGTCATTTGATTTATGGAATTATTGGCTGGGGCGGAGTCCTAAACACACACCTCAAAAACTTAGAGATCATACAAAAATGGTTTCTAAAAATCATTTTTGGCAAGAACAGGCTCTTCCCAACTGACTCACTATATCGTTTAAGTGGTGTGATGAATATCCGACAGCTTTTCTGTTACAGAATGGCTTTGAGGTCATTTAAAAACCCACACGAATGTCTAATTGTGAGTGACAGACATTATACTTTAAGAACTATTAACAAAGTTGCAGTACCAAAATGTCATAAGGCCTGTGGACAGAAAAGCTTTCTGTACCTCACACCAAGATTTTTTAATATAGCCCCAAGTGCAATAAAATCTTGTGGAAGTTTAATAAGCTTCAAGAAAAAAATGTCAGAATGGATTTTAAAAGTGTGTTCTCGAGAAGCAATTGACAGTTTTGTGAAACAAAATCAAAGTAGATATTAGAAATTAGAAATTAATGAAAAGTGGAGCACAAAAACTGCATTGAAGTGAAGGAAAAAAGACTGCCATACAAATACGTAAATTTTTTGTGCATATTTCGGCAGAAGTCAAGAACGTTTATTTTACATCTTTAAGTAGTATTAATTGCTTACTTGTACATAGCAAATTTTGTATTAAATAAACGTCTAAATTATTATTATTATTATTATTATTATTATTATTATTATTATTATTATTATTATTATTATTATTATTATTATACGCGGAAATAATAAACATTTAATGTAAGTATCTGTTAATTTACACTTAACCCACTATATTAAGCATATATACAGCAGCAAATCCGCCGATTGGTTCCCATCCATGTCGTTGCATCTCATGAATGTTAAATACTGGAAGTGTGTTGATCGACTGATTGCGATTGGTATTTACCAGCCCTAATATGGAGTATTACTCTATCAAAGCCAACTAGGCAATAATTAAGCTTGCCTTTCTGCCAACGAGAAAAGACAACGGTGCTATTTATACTCAAAGGCGTAGGCTACAGTTCGTGGATTAAGGCTTAGACTCATCTTAGTCAAGGTTTATGCTATTTAACTAATACAATTAATATTGTATGTCAGAAACATGGCCACAAAAACATTTTAATATACAAACTTTTGTACTGAAAGTAGTGGTAATATTATCTACAAGAACATGTTATACCATGCAATATTTAACTTATTTCTTAAACAAATACTAAAAACGTTTCTGGAATATATAGGTATTGCTGAGTTAGTTAAACTTTTTAATATAGCTTTATACTTATTCCTATACCATACAAAAGTTTAAAGACGTGTTTGTTTTTATTTAGAACCCTACGGAGTATTCAAAAATAAAGTAGGTACATCCTAAACAAATAAAAATGACAAACAAAAATTTGTGCACAAAATTATCACTGTTTGTTTAAATTTGAAGGGTAATATTGAAAATCTAAAGAAAAATAGAAAACTAAGGAACTTTTTGGTTTAAAAAAGTCATATATTTGGGTCTTTTAGGAATAGCAACAGTAAACAAGTTGTCCTGTAAATTAAAAGACGTTTTATAAAAAGCCTCGCATGTAAGACTGCATTTTTACAGTTTAGATTATGTAACTAATTACTGACTTTCCATGTATTAGGAAATGCACAATACAATAGCAGTAATGCCAGTAGTAGGTAGTTGTAGAGGGAAAGCTTGACGCCAACCAAGTAGACCAGTGCCGACATTATCTTACGTTTGGGTATTGTCCACCCAACAGGACGTACATTTTTAAGTATAACAAACTTTCACAAAGTGGCGTCTACCAAATACGACTGCGATGCTATTAACATTGACTAGGAGGAGGTAGAAACTTTGACACCAAACTTAAAGAACACAAAACATCAATTATAAACAAACAAAATAAAACAGTGTTAGCCGATCACTGCATAAAAGACAATCACTCAATCTCTAACAACATAAAACCCATATACATACACAATAAAAGCAAAAAACTAAACCTATAAAAAACAATACCTATCAAAAAAGCCATAAAAAACAAATGTAAAGTTATTAATAAATCAAACCGAAATACCTTCAGGCGCTTCCCTAATTCCTAATAGCACACTTATTTAAAATATGCATCTGTACTTTAAAAATAGGAAAACGCACAGTTCAATATTCAATCATTTCACTCCTAAGTTTAATTTTATAACTTGTTTACAATTACCATAATAAGATTACCTTTGTAATGTCACGAAGAATTTAGCATCTTTTTGTACTCCTTTGAAAATGACCCGCAAGGGCCGAAACACGTGTCAGGATAATTATTGTTTAAATTTGTGCAACATATTAAGTAGTTATTATTTTTACTTCCGTCGTAATGGAACAACCGTTTCACCAAGCATGTAGTATCAACACAAATTAGGTAAATAGGTAAGCCGTTGCGAAAGAACTAAAGCTGTTAGATATCCTAAAAAAGTCATGCAGGTAGCAAATCATTCGAAGGAGCATTATTAAAACTTTATGATACAATGAAGTCACTGTTTACTAACATATTGGCTTTCACCAATTTAATTCTAAAACCATTCGGAGCATACACATTTGCGTGCTTATAAGCATACTTACTATAAGGGCACAATTAAATGTAGCTACGACTCATGCACGGCAAATACGACAAGTAGTACATGAGTTTATCGACTAATTACAATTGTTAATTACCAGCTTACATTGTAACTCGTAGCATTACTTTATCAAAGCCAACTTGATAATCATTAAGCGGGTCGTCGTAGATTAACTAAAGTAACAAAGGGAATTTTATATGAATGTCTAGTTAGGTTATACCAAAGGTAAGTTGGGTTTTGAGCATCTGTAAAAAAACCCTTTATTCATTTTTAGACAACATTTCCATAGAAATTTATAATTTTGAATTTGTTAGACTTGTGCATTAACTACTGATTTTCCTGTAAATTTTAAAACCAGCATACATGTAAAATACTCAGCTTTTCAGGAATACACAATACGTCGCCTCGAGAAAAAATGTAATTTATAGTGACTTAGCAATTTATAAAGTACAACAACGTGCATTTTTTGTTATGTAACTCCACACTCGCCAAACTTTGCACCTTAAGTTTTAATTATATACTGACAGTTCAGTCGAGGGGATTATTAAAACTTTATGTAATTAAAGGACGTGCATTTCTCGCTGGTTTACACCCTTACGTAAACATCTCCGCGCCAATTTAATTCAACGCTACATGCAGTTAGCACGATGGTTCGTCAATATTATCCACATGACTTTCGCACGTGTTTAGTACACGCAAAGAAACGCTGTAAGTATTTACTAAAATATATCGTTTAAATTTTAATACAAACAACTGAATTTGCTTGAAGGTGGTAGACAATGAGGTAATATAAAAAAAATATCTTGTCGGACTTCCATTGTCTTTATTTTGTTACTTAAGACAGCGTTTTGGTTAGTTAATATCTTTAACTGTTTTTAATTATAAAGTAAACTATAATTCTAAGGCTACTGCCTTAAATACTATCCATGTGCAATGAAGCTTGATGACTCCGCCTACGTGCTTATTGGAATGTGAAGTTTGAGCTATTGGTTTTGGACAAGAAGAGGCTTCCAGATATTGCGAATATCTATACTTGGTTTAATAAATATATGGGTATTTTGATTCTTAAAAGCTACTTCTTTGAATTTTTGTTTTCTCCAGTGCTGTTCCGTGTCCAAAACCTTGGCTTCTGACCACTGTATATTATGTTGGTTGGTCCATACATGTTCCGCTATACCTGATATCGAGGTTTCACCTCTTTGAGTATGTTTCAGATGTTCTTTAACTCGTACGGGAAGAGGTCTTTTTGTTTCTCCAATGTATGATTCGCCACACTCACAAGGGATTTGATAGATACAATTTTTTGTGTTTTCATTACGTGGGGCTTTTACTTCTGTAAGAAAGCTTCTAAGCGTATTTCCAAATTTGAAGTCTGTTTTGATATTATAGTTTTATATTATAAGGATCTTTTCTTGGAAGTAGGAATTGTTGAGGCAACAGTCTAATAGTTCTATGATGGCATTAAGAGGTAGCGGTGTTCTTTCCGGTAGAGTGTGGTCTTCCTTATATTTACTAACAAAAATATGCAGGACGAGAAAAAAAAATTCAAAAACAAAGTGCCAGAGTCTTAGCTTCTAAACTTATAAAATAGTGAAATAAAACCGCCAAGGCGACAATGCAATATTAGCTCGAATTTTCTTTGAGGTAAAAACAACAAATCCCTAGTGACAATGAATAATAATGAGTTCATTTCTAACGTTCGTGTTTCTTGTTAGGGACATAATTTATGAATTTGCTCAAGCTTCGATGCACCTGCGATTGCATCTATATACCTGTTTTTGAGCCTCGAATTTAATTTTGTACCCAACAAAGGTTATCTTTGCATTAGGTATAATATTTTTATGATAATATTTACATGCTTGTTTTGTTAAATATTTAACAATAAATTCCTCTTATTTCCATAGATGTAATACCGTGCGAGCAAAAAAGCCGTAGAGCTTGGGTGTCAGTAACTACCTGAATTAACAATCAATCAGTTATTCCGACTCCGTCATCTTTGACAGTCGTTACAAGTAATTTGATTCATCGCTAATTTTTCCAATTTCTTAAACAATTCACACAATGGGCTTTACGGAACAGCACAAAACATTCATGATTGAAGCGTATTTTCAAAACGGGTTTAGAGTTATGGATTACTTCGTTTTTCCTCATTTAGAGAACACTATTTTTAAAACACCAGTTGCAAATTTAGAACAATTACAAGATAGGATTATCCAAGAATGTGGTAACATTTCTCCAGAGATGCTGATCAACACTTTCGAACATATGAAGAGACGTGTGAATTTATGCTTGGAGCATGGCGGTGGCCAATTTCAGCAATTTATGTAATTATTTTTCTTTTTCCTTCTGTATATTCTTACTTTGTTAATTTTTTAAACAACAAAAATAAATTTGTATTTGTCTACTTATTTTATTACTTATTAGTTTGGCTTATCATGTCATAATATGAATTTGACAAAATTTTAACCTAGTTTTTTAATCCGAGCCCTCTTTGATGAAAATAATTTTTGCTCGCACGGTATTATGTTATTAAACAGTCTATTCTCCTACAACACCTAAATAGCTCGATAGATAATATTATACGAGTGAGGTCTGTTTCACAGAAAACCACGGATAAGTTAGTAACAGTTTTCAAACCAATGTTAATGCGCTTGTCTACTTCCAATCAATTCCGAACAGTTTGTAGGAACAGTTGACGGATCGCCGCTAACTTCTCATATGTCGTAGTAGCTAACATTTATTTGTCAAACTTTGTTTTTTTTATTTACTAAATATGACCGGGCACAATAATTATGGATAAATCGGTAAAATCAAAGCATTTGATACAGGATAAGGATACACTAATACAGTAATATAAAAATCCTTAAAAGGTTTGGTTTTTGTATGGTGCGAGCAAAATTTATTTGCATCAAAGAGGGCTTGGATTAAAAAACGTAGGGCTTGGTTTAGATCACAATAATATGGGGACGATATATCTAACCAAATGAATTTTGTCAAATTCATATTATGACATGATATGCCAAACTAATGAATAATAAAATAAGTAGACAAATACAAATTTATTTTTGTTGTTTACAAAATTAACAAAGTAAGAATATGCAATAAGAAAAAGAAAAATAATTACAGAAATTGCAAATCGGGGATTTTCACTACTCCACACGCGTGTATTCTGAGAATTCACATAACCAGTGAGATGGAACCAGGCTTCATCCGAAAAAAATTTCAGGTCTAATAAATCATTTCTTTTTAATAAATTTTGTGTTTGTTCGGGTTTGTTCGTTCGGTTGACAGTAATTCCTGCGTCTTTCAAAATCTGCGGCTTGTATTTCTTGAAATACTTGCACTTTATAAGGAAATAAATTTAGCTGCTTCTTAAGAATAGTCCTGTCTGTTCCATAAAATGTTCCCACTTCTTGGGACAGGCGTCTTATACAATTTGTGGGCGTATTTTGCATTATTCCACGAACGTTTGCAACAAGTTCTTCTGTTCTTACAGATGGTCTTCCTGCTGCTTGTTTGTGTTGTATAGAACCTGTTTCCCTAAACACAGCCACGGTTCTTTTCAGGCAATGATAAAAATCCCAAGCAATAAAAGCAACGTTAGGAAAATGTTAGTGAAAATCGTCTATGCACAAACCCGGATTGTATTGCCAATCACCATTTACTCTAACCCCGTTTCGAAAATACGCTTTAACCATGAATGTTTTGTGCTGTTCCGTAAAGCCCATTGTGTAAATTGTTCAAGAAATTGGAAAAATTAGCGATGAATCAAATTACCTGTAACGATTTTCAAAGATGACGGAATAACTGATTGATTGTTAATTCAGGTAGTTACTGACACCCAACAGGTATTAAGCTCTACGGCTAAGCATTACATCCTTAGATGCAAGGCCCTCTTTGATGCAAATAATTTTTGCTCGCACGGTATCAGTCAACTTGTTAAAAAGTCTTTTAAGGCAAGTTTATTTTTTGTTCACTAAACAATTGCCTCCATTAGTGGGCGATGTCAATCAAATTGAAAGCGATCTTTTGGTTGCCGAGCGATTATTTAATTTACGGGAGATGATGAATCGGGTTGAGACTGAAAGCATTTTACACAGATTGCCAGAAGGTCGCTGTATGAATGGACGTCGGCAACCAGCTCGCTCAACTTCCTTGCAATTTTTAGTAGGTATGTGTAACTGCTTGTTCACTTGCACACTTATGAAAAATTGCTCTTAGGAAAACCACACATCATTAAAAATACAATATCAGCACTTCAAATTTATTAACTTTATACTCGATTTATAAACTCCTCTCTATCCATTAACGTCCCGCTAATACCGTTCTAAATAGTCCTATTTTAATAATCCCGCGCAAGCTATAAATCCATTAGGTTGTTTTACTGAACTGTGCTTTTGAAAACAGACGCTTACTAGGTTCATCTCTTTCTACCTGATTGGGTCTAAAATTCGCTGTTTTGCTAGTTCATGTGCTGATTAACCTGTAGGTGATCTTGGGCTTTTTCCACCTCCGAGTAGATCACAAACGCCTAAACGGTTTATTATCAATCAGTGGAACGTACGTAGTGTATCCGTGATTATACAACTCCATGTATATTTTTCCTATATAGAAGGATGTTATTAATAAGTGATAATCATTTAAGTGATTATCGCTTGGTGGCCATATTGTAATTGTCATTTTTTGACAAATTATCCAGGAACTATATTTTGAAAAATATAATCGCCGCATAGATCCATTCAATGACATGGTTTTTCAAAGCGCTCGTTTTGCCCGAAATGCAAAACGAAAAGAGTTGCAGGCGGTACCTCGTGCACAAAAGGAGAGTTCCACAGCTTTGACGAGACAGGAAATAGAAAAAATGGCCTTCAGTTTGGATAATAATACCCCAGATGGGCTTCAACGGAAATTTTTCCACATAGCTGCATCCGAACTAGCATGGAGGGAAAATGAAGCGGTTTTTTTCCTATTGGAATATTTTAAGGAGGAAAAATATAATAACGGGTCTAGTACTGGTCGTCTCGAATACAACCTAATATTTGATAAAACGGCGTAAGGAGGAGCAAGTCGAACATGCGAAAGTAAATGGCTTGTAAAAATCTTGTGAATCCAGATTTATGTCCAAAAGAGGCGAAAACTAATCGACTATTTTTGACGGTTAATCAGAAATGGAAACAGAATCATAATTCCCCATGGTTTAAGAATTGTCCAGCAGGTATTAACATTATAAGAAACTGGACAAAAATGGGAGCAATCAACATCGGCCTAGATACTAAAAATAAAAAAATCACGAATCACTCTAATAGAGCTTCAACAGCTCTTAGCAGTTCAGGCGCTAATCTCCAGGAAGTCATCAAAATAACGGGCCATAGTTCTATAAATTCTGTTACTCCCTATCTCCAGATCAGCGAGCAGCATCATATGAAGATTTTGTCGCAAATGAGAACCGAAAATAAACCGTCATCTACTTTTAATGCTGAAGCCTAAATTTAAACACCTCCAACCTATGGTAATAATTCATCCAATGGTTTAAGTTTTCACTATAATAAATGTAATTTTGTTATTATTAACCATAATTATTATAATAAAAATGTTTAAGATAAGAAGAATACATTATTATGTTCTTTATTTCGTTGTGTAATCTTTTGAATACTCGATGTTTCGGGATTACCGAATAATACTTTTACCTAACACGAAACGCGTCACCCGGCAACACTACGACTCCGAAGGAACATCTTGTGGTATTACATTCGAATATTATCTACATATCGTTATCATCCACCTAATAGAGAATTATTGATTAAATATGTCGTTATTGATCTGAAAATTCGTGAAAATTTGTGTTATATATTACCGAAATATTTACAGTAGCACTAAAACCAGTTTATACCTAGCTTTATTAATAATTATTATTATTATGTAAGAAGCATCGATAATCAGTATTGCCAATAGTTGGCGTTCATTGGGGAAAATCATCAAATCTGGCAAGCCGATATAACCAAACGCGTTTATATCCAAATTTTGCAGAATATTTTTTATGACGGCATATTGCAAGAACGAGAATTTACGAGACTCTCGCGAGACGAGAAAACATCTTGAGGGATGTTAGCGAGGCGAGATTTGGAAAAAATCTTCTCTCGCAAAATGTGTAGGAACTGGAAACACGGTAGGTACCGCGTGCTTCAAAGCAATCAGAAATCGTTGTAGAAGCGCCTTCAAATCTATTGTGCGGAATCCTAGTTGTCAAGGACTGTTTATGACATCTGGTGAAACAAACATAAAATCACTAAAATTATTAGGATGTATTTCCAACACTTCTTTTTGACATCTTATAACTTTTTTTTAAATAGGTTTACTGAGCTAAAAATTGGAATTTAAACGTTCATCCTATTCGCATATCCGATGAGATTATAGGATAACACAGAGGAGTTAGGCAGTTACGGACCTTATATATCAAATGAGCCCTAATTGCTTGCTCGCGAAAAATTACAAGTCATTAAACACATCCCAAATATAGTGCTGTTTTTTTTGACGGCTGGGCTTTATATTGAAAAATTACATTATGATTTTGATGGGTGGTTATTTACGATTTGCGTTTTGTTAAATTAACTGGGCCAAGCTTTTATTTCTTTTTTATGCCGCGGTTTAATAGCTGCCTACAAATAAAAACGACATAAAATAAAAATTATTACTTATTGATGTACCTACCGTGCAAGCAAAAATTATTTGCATCAAAGAGGGCCTTGCATCTAAGGACGTAATGCTTAGCCGTAGAGCTTAATACCTGTTGGGTGTCAGTAACTAACTAAATTAACAATCAATCAGTTATTCTGTCATCTTTGACAGTCGTTACAAGTAATTTAATCCATCGCTAATTTTTCCAATTTCTTGAACGATTCACACAATGGGCTTTACGAAACAGCACAAAACATTCATGGTTGAAGCGTATTTTCGAAACGGGGTTAGAGTAAATTGTGAGTGGCAATACAATCCGGGTTTGTGCATGGACGATTTTCACGAACATTTTCCTAACGTTGCTTTTATTGCTGGGGATTTTTATCATTGCCTGAAAAGAACCGTGGCTGTGTTTAGGGAAACAGATTCTATACAACACAAAAAAGGAACAGGAAGACCATCTGTAAGAACAGAAGAACTTGTTGCAAACGTTCGTGAAATAATGCAAAATACGCCAACAAATTGTATAAGACGCATGTTCCAAGAAGTGGGAACATGCAGGACTATTCTTAAGAAGCAGCTATATTTATTTCCTTATAAAGTGCAACTATTCCAAGACATACAAGCCGCAGATTTTGAAAGACGCAGAAATTACTCTCAATGGTTTACCCAAAATTTATTGGAAAGAAATTATTTATTAGACCTGACATTTTTTTGGGATGAAGCCTGGTTCCACCTCTCCGGTTATGTGAATTCTCAGAATACACGCATGTGGAGTAGTGAAAATCCCCATTTTTTTGTAGAGTCCACATTGCACGCTCAAAAAATTGGTGTCTGGTTAGCTTTTTCCCGAAGAAGAATTGTTGGTCCTATTTTTTTCCATAACACAGTTACAGCACAGCGGTATAGAGACAATATTTTGAATCCATTTGTGAAGCAATTACTTGACGACGAACTACGTTTTGGATACTTTCAACAGGACGGTGCAACCGCTCATATACAGCCGCCGAAACTATTAACTACTTATGCAATTTTTTCGACGACAGATTGATCAGTTTTCGATCAGACATTAAATTCTTACCTAGATCACCTTGTTTAACGGTTATGGATTACTTCGTTTTTCCCCATTTAAAAAACACTATTTTTAAAACACCAGTTGCAAATTTAGAACAATTACAAGAAAGGATTATCCAAGAATGTGGTAACATTTCTCCAGAGATGCTGGTCAACACCTTCGAAAATATGAAGAGACGTGTGAATTTACGCTTGGAGCATGGCGGTGGCCAATTTCAACAATTTATGTAATTATTTTTCTTATTCTTACTTTGTTAATTTCATAAACAACAAAAATAAATTTGTATTTGTCTACTTATTTTATTACTCATTAGTTTAACATATCATGTCATAATATGAATTTGACAAAGTTTTAACCTAGATTGGGTTAGATATATCGTCCCCATATCATTGTGATCTAAACCAAGCCCTACGTTTTTTAATCCAAGCCCTATTTGATGGAAATATTTTTTGCTCGCACGGTACTTAAAATATTTCATAACAAATAGCACAAAAATCCGATTAAATTAATATAAACTTTCCATAGCAACGATGTTTAAAACATAATTTTTAAATTAAAATTGACATAATTTGACCGTTCGAATTTCACAACGACAACTAAGTTCCACTTAATTGAAATTGGAATGAATACCTTCGCATTATCATAAACATATATTTTTTTTTTGTATTTCCATCTTGATATTTTTTCAGGAAATTAACTGTATGCAGTAACTTATTTAGATTTCGAAATATATTATTACGCTACGTGCGTTGGATGATGTAAAGGAGGGGGCGAAATACACAACCAATTATGCCTTTTTACATTTTTTTTACATAAACTTACATGAGATCACAGAACATTAAATAGTCAACTGTAAAATGTTGTAAAATTATATTTTCCTACGACCACCTATGAAGATGAGAAATAAAGCACGCCTACCTTGGCTAGAAAGTCCTTTATATCACACGCGTGTTGAAATATTTTCTTTCAATACGTGTGTTGAAATATAAAATAGCTGATGGCCGACGAATTTGACAGCAAAACTATTTGAAAAAAATAACAAACTTACGGGACCCGTGGAGCGAATTGGGGTGCTGGGTGGGGTAAAGTACACTAGGGCATTACTGTAAAGTAAATTAAAAAAATCCTTTTTTTCGTTATTTTTGGGAACCTAAGAGTATTTATGATAAAAATAATTATACGTCAAAAACGGAAAATATGTCAGGCAACACACAAAGCATGTCAACTGAGTTAAACCACAGAAAAAAAAGGGCAGCTATAGAGCAGAAATAGCCTAGGAAATACCGATTTATAATTTTACAATTATCTGGGATAAAAATATCCAGACAATGGATATGGGACAAGTGAATGTGCTTTATGTAAGTAAATTTATTTTAGCAATATTCAAAACAAATCGAATATAGATAGAACTTCTATAATTAACAAGCTATCGATATTTAACTCCATCTCTATTTTCCATAATGTTGTGGTTATGTTTTAGTTTTGTGTTTTGTTGTTTTTGTATGTATATTTAGGTATATTATTGTTTTATTGAAAGAATGCAAGCAGCTAAAAAATCAGAAACGCAATTTATTCACTGTACATGGATAGTAGGTATGATGTGCGTAAGCAAATAGGAGAAAAAGGTATTATTTTTATTTAACTCTAGGTAAGTTAAATGTAAGTGGGCATTGTTTTTATTTTTTTCAACTCTAGAGTTGAAATAAATTTTTCAACTCTAGTGTTGAAAAAATTTGATTAACACAATGGTGATCCCTACAAACTATTAAAAAAACTCTTTTTGATTATTTTGTACGGTCGTAGGAAAAATTGTGTACATTACTCGTGTGAAAGTGGTTTTTTCACACTCAGAGAATTTCCGCACTCGGCTGTCGCCTCGTGCTAAATACCTCCTCATTTAAATTGTACCACTTTCAACACTTGTTATGTAATATACTATTTATATAGTAAAATTTCCATTTCTAGGAATAATAACTTCGTAATATAGTAAACCTAACAATTACAGTCTAGGCCTTTCAAAAATTAGATGGCGGTTACAACATACCTATTATAATACAAATAAAGGTAATTTTATATGAAAATTTAAGTGTGTAAAATGAATAATATCTTTTATAATCTATCGCCAATTAAAAAGAGCCCGAATCTCATCATGTTATACCATTTTTAAATTAAAACAAGGTGCCATCTGTTACGTTTATCGCAAATATAGCTGTCAAAACTTGAACAATAATTTAGAGGGCAATTTATAATAATATTTCAAAAGTTTTTTCCAACTTTTCGCCCCTGGACGTGCATTTATTTAAATCAAACCGTTTTGATACATTATTCCCTCGAGCTCGGAGAGTTTTTTTCCCTGTCGACGGCCCTTACGACCGACTCGAGTACGAATTTTAATAAATAAAAACATTTTTCTGAGTTTGTCGATGACGCAGAGTCTCTAAGGAGATTTGTTCATATCCTGAATGTATATAGGGGAGACACGGCATGATTGTCACATTTTATATCATCTGGCATGTTTTGAATCATTTCTGTGAGAAAACCTAACGTCTCGTCAGACGATTTGTTCATTAATTATTAATAATCTACAATTCTCAAGATTTTCGAAATAACGTGGCGACAGCGACATAATTTAACCCCACTAGTGAATTGTCTAAAATAATTTTGTTTACGGTAATGATTCTAAACCCAATCGCGACTATCCGCATGAGCAGTTCAAACAATGACGTTCGCGGATCACAAAATTCCGAATATATACAGTGTGATCAGTAAAGTCCGCATGATATGGATTTATTCGAAATTTGACTTTGGCATCAAGCTCTGCTTCGATCGAGATGAAAATTAATTAAGCAAAAAAATAGTAGTTACGTAATTCGCATTATCTGTCAAATTTTAATTTTTTCCAAAAAAATTATTCAAAAGTGGGGTTATTTCTGGAAGTATCGAAAAAGTTATTAAAAAAAGTTTTTTTAAATGCAGTTTCTAGCCCACATGCATGCCAGCTGCATAAGATAATTTTGATTTTTTACCCATATTTTGTAAATTGCACCATTTTTGCAAAATAAGACTCAAAGCAACCTACATAAAACTTCTTAGTTTTGGCAATGCTTTATTTCAGATACATTTTCTTTAAAGTAGCGCCATACTAAATGTGTGTTTTTCTACAAAATCAAAATTGGGCTATTAAAATTTGGTCGCATGTGATGCAAAGTTTATTTGTTTATGACCCTGTATATAAGGTAACTTCATAAACGTAGTTTGTATCTGAAAGTAATACACCTTAATATTAAGACAAAAAGGAACACAGTGTCATCAGTAAAGTGTTCATTAAGTGGAAAATAAATTTTAGTGGTAAGTAAAAAATCAAAATTATCTTATGCAGCTGAAATTTTGCACGTGGGCTAGAAACTGCATTTAAAAAAACCTTTTCTAATCACTTTTTTCGATATTTTCAGAAAGAACTCCACTTTTGAATTATTTTTTGGAAAAAATTAAAATTTGACAGATAATGCGAATCACGTGACTACACTGTTAAAAGAAAAGAATCAAATTTAACTTTTTTTTTATGTCCCAGAAAGTCCACTGCCGTTTTTTTGTCAATTTAACTAAAACCGCTTCAGTCAATCAGTAACTCATAAAATATGTTATTACTATTTTGACATTAATCTGATTTTATTGTGCAGTAAAAATTACAACTTAATTAGTTAATTTGACACATTTTTTATGTTGGTATTAACTTATTTTAAAATTTTAACTAAAAAAGATATTGATTATGATTATAAACTTTATCAAAGTTACTAGTATTTGGTTCATTTGAACCGTAAAAGAATTGCATGTTAATTTTAGTTAGCTGTTATGTTAAAACGACTTCCAGAAAAGTTAGTTCTTAAAATCTGATTTTTACTAAACACAAAAGAGTTAAAATAACTGTACATTTTAAGTTAAATTTGATTTATTTTAATTGATTATAAATTTTTTTGATTCTCACGTCCAGGATTTCTAACAGTGTACTATTTTTTTGCTTCATTTTCATCTCGATCGAAGCAGAACTTGATGCCAAAGTCAAATTTCGAATAGAGTTATTAATAAAAAAAATCCCATATGATGCGGACTTTACTGGTCACACTGTATACTAAATTTATCCCAAATACAAGTCGCGTTAAAACAAATCCACACCGCTAGTGCGTGATCAAGCTATCGCTGTCTGTTATGGTAGCCGCGCACTAGCAACACTTTTTCTCAACAATTTACAAATCACTAAAATAAAATATATTGAATCATATCGGATACCGCGAGCAATTTTTTAATTGCGGCAACTAAAAAACCGTGATCTATTTTACCAGTGATTCCATTGTTGCTTGAAATCTTGTAGTAAACAAGTCTAAACCTATCTGCGCGCACGATTGAATAATTAGTAGCGTATTTGTACGCATTTAATTTTGAACATTGTTCTGTTTCGTAAAAATGAAGTAATCAATAATTATTTGACATGTCGTTGGATGTAAACTTATTTATAATCGAAATTGAGAAGCGACCTGCACTGCATGATTTACCATTAAGGGAGTTTTCAGACCGAAATTTAAAAGAAGTTCTGGACAGAAATATTTAAGAAGTCAACTCGAACAAACCCGAGAATAATAATGGAAAGCTATATAAAGTATACTACCTACCCATTTGTTTTAATCAATTTTAAAAGGGTTGTGATAAATAAACAATTCATCTTTCGGATCACCCTTATTTTTAGGGAATACATGCCACTTTTTCAAAAATCGATTTATGATAAAAAAAAAACCGATCACCCTACAGGGAGTTAAAAAAGTCTAAATTATTGCAAATATCTCAAAAACGATTAAATATATATTTTTAGTTTAAAAAGGAACATCTAAGGCGTGTTCAATTCGCTGGTTTAGATCGATCCTGATCTTTATGGTTTGATAAGTTATAGTTCCATTCTGTCCTTGTTTTTTTTTCGTTGGGTAGTTATAAGTATTCTTTGATTATGTACTTTTTCAAGAAAATTAACTGTAATGTAGAAGTAGAAATGAATGAATTACGTCTTCTTGAACCCATCTAGGTAAATAATATTTCCTGTACGTAAATGAGAAGAGTGGATATAAAATGAATATGTTAAAGTTGTTTTACTTTAGTCCTCCGCTTTAAAAAATACTACTACGCTACTCTCGACTAATTTTTGAACGTGAAATGAGGTTAAGTCAAAATCGAAACCCAACCAAACAAGTGACATAAAAATCCACAATACCTACTGTACGTATATATTTTCAAAAATAATTGGTTTATTTAAAAAATTACACTAAAACAAAACATGAAAGCTAAATAAAACTGACCCCAGGAAAAATAAATAACTAAAATAATAGTAACTTTGTTTTTTGGCAACAGCTCGTTATTTGCATAAAATACTATTACAATTATTATAAAAACAAATAACACTTATTTAATTTTCGAAATTGGTTATTTTATCGAGTTACGAAAAAACGTTTGAATATGAATATTTAATCAATTTACTTCATGTATTAAATAAATACAAAAATAATATACGAAATTGGAAATACATCAGTGATCTGTACAGCTTAAATAAATAATGATGATAATAATATTAAAGAAACGCAATAATTTTCTAAGCTAACATATAAATCCTAAAAATACTAAATTTGCAATATCTCAAGAATTGTGCTAGCATTAGCGTAAGAGTGTAAGAATGAGCAGTTATTTTTATAGGTGGTTTTGTGGGTTTAAGGATCTTAGGGCGAAAATGAAACCCAAATTACAACTTGCCGACGTTTCGGAAAATATATTTCTTTCCTCAGGGCTCTGAAACAATAGGATTATTTCTTAGGTTTCAACAATAACCGATAAAAACATTACATAATTTATTTGTTTGGAAAAATCAGCAATATTATTTTCGGCGTATTTGTTGCGCAGGTCACATCGTTGTTGGGAGTCTTTTAGCTGTCCTGTCTGAATTCGAATATTATTGATCGTCACAATAATACCTGTTTCAATTAATTTATTTTTACTTTGTATTTATGTTTTTTAAAATTCTTATTTTGCACATTTGTACCTATTGGTCTTTATAATCTATGGACGAATTTTACCATCTCAGTAAACCATGTTGCATAATAGATAATGATATGCAATGTTAAACGACAAAAACAATATCACACTAGAGCTATTAAAATTTTTGAGAACTACATACTAATTTTTAGTGGAAAGTATATGCTTTATTAACCGTAGCAAGCAAATATTATTATGATTAATGTCAAAGTTCATTACAACTACCAGTCGGAACTAATACAGTATATAAAAAGATTACACCCCCAATATAACTTGATAATTACTGTGAGTATTTAGAGCAAAAATGGCTATAAACCATTCTATGGTAGCATTAACTCCTATTTCGTATTGGTTAACGTGATATTATCACTACATAACCGTCTAGCAATTTTCGTCGTCTTACGGTAGGAAAGCGCGTTGCTGTCACATATAGTATATAGTAACAGTTGCATAAGGAGTATATGAATTCTTATAAGGAATTAGTGATGTGCCACTGGGAACGTGCCCTATTCCCAGCGACATTCCCAGGAATTTCCCCAGCATGTAGGAAAGGTGTAAAAATTGGGAATGTTCTGAAAATAAAGTAAGGGATGTACAAGAAGAAAAAACGATCAGGGAAGTACAGCAAGAAAGTGACATCAGCATTGGAGGGCAAAAATACAATATGCAAAAGCAAGAATGGCAAAGAAAACGATATTTTTGACCTTGATCCACCAACTGAAGATCAACCTGACCGTGACAATAGGTAGTGATTCTTCGGAAAATAGTACAAGCGAGTCAAGCGACAGTGACTACAATATCACTGATACAGATACAAACTAGTTGCTAGACTACATATATTTGGTATCATTAGTTCATTAGCCTCATATTTTTCTCATCTCTCTGCTCTTGATAATTACATTTCTGTAATTCTGTATTTGTTCTGTTTGGTTCTGTATCTTGAAGTTTCTTTATTATTATTTTTGTGATTTTATTTTGAGAAGTTATTTTTAGGTTTACTCAATCTCACACATATATAAATAGTTTAAATATTTGTAATAAACACTACCTTTGTTTTGAATATATCTATTAAAATTTCGATTTTGTGCAAATAGTTAATTTTGTAGAAGTCAGAATCGTTTTTTTGCCCTCTTGTAAAATTTTTAGATTGGAGTTAGCCGGTTTGTAATATAAACCATCGAAATGGTGGATCGTATTCCCTATTTTATGCCCTTTCCAACAAGCTATTACAATACATACCTTTACATTTGAAAAAAAGAGTTGGGGACTGTTGCTACTCCAAAAACAGGGGTACATTGCATAAAGACGCGAAAAAAGTATGTCAAAGTAAAAATTAACGCAGCCGTAGTTATGTATTCTTTCAGCAAATAAAGAGGCGTTATAACACTGAATTAATTTCAATTAAAAATGTCACCCTGTATAAAAACACTACCCTTTTCAGCACCTTAACGGGTTTCCCACGTTTGTATTACGATCGAAAGTTGTCAGAGAAGAATATGAATATCGGAAGCAATTTTCGGTTGACTACGCCCTATTTACCATCATATTTCCCTTGCGACTGCTTCATCCGTTTACGGTAATGCAAAGTCTCTGTTGTAACTTTTTAAAGTATTTTTCTGTTGGTAAAATTTTATATGTAAACTCAATATCTGTGTCGACATCAGGGGACCATGCAAGTAATGACTTTATCGTTCGCAAACGAAAAGATGTAGGAGAATATTCTAGGGGGTATATTTTTTGTGTGGACCGAACCATATTTTTTAGGCAACCGTCACAAAACACGATGTTTTACGGATTTAGCAGTGTCCCTGAAATATATTTATATACAGCCCTTTTTTTGACAAATTCATTATTAAGGTACTTACCCTACTAGAATAGCAGATTTAATTTTCTTTTAAATTATATTGCCAGCATGACGATCTCAAACTTTTATTTGAAATACGTTCTATTGAGGATTGCATTCAGCTTCAGAGATATCTGGATATCATCTATGAATGGTGTTGCAAAAAAAACGTTCCTTTAATCCTCTTAAATGC
This sequence comes from Polydrusus pterygomalis, assembly GCA_963969555.1. Lineage (NCBI taxonomy): Eukaryota > Metazoa > Arthropoda > Insecta > Coleoptera > Curculionidae > Polydrusus > Polydrusus pterygomalis. Next base: position 20,972,899 of record OZ018378.1, on the reverse strand, counting down.
AATGTGTAATATCTTTTACCCGTAAACTTAATCCTATAATTCATAATTATAATGAATTTTGGTACAGGTGGATAACCTAAAAAATTGAATTGAAAATTGACAATTGCGACGTAGAATTACTCCTTTGACAATGGCCCGCAAGGGCCGAAACACGTGTCAGGAAACTGATTAAATTTGTGAAACATAACAAGTAGTTATTATTTTTTCTTCCTGTGCAATGGCACAACAGTTTCACCAAGCATGTAGCCCAACACAAATTAATTATATTATGAATAAAATCAGTTTTTCAAAACATTCGCGACTTTTCGCGCTGTGCTTGGAAGAAAAACGCAAGTAAACTCAAACTTAAAATGGGCAGAAATCAAGGCTTCGAAATTTAATAGTAAATTTTATTCTATCCATGTTTATCTTTAGAATATCGAGAAATATCAAAGACCTTATAAAAAATACACTTTATTTTATGTGTTGATTTTTAAGACAATCAGCCCTATGCAGTAAGTACATTGACTTTAAAGTCAATTACCACATGTAGAACCAACTGTTAATCTGTATAGACCGAAAGGGTATTTACACGTTCAAAGCATTTATAAATTAAAATTTGTATTCCAATTCACTCTGTTATTTTAAAAGAAAAAAAAATCAAACATAACACTTCAGGAGAATAAGATATTACATGATCATAACACCAGACATTGTATAAATTATCAAACTATACCAGTAAAAAGTAATTTTGGAAAAAAATCGCTTTTATATGACGGAATAATAAAATATAACAATCTTCCAAAAAATATCAGAAAAATTAAAAAATTGGCAATTTTTAAAAAACAATTAAAGATATATTTAACTAAACTAAATTATTTATACTATTTTTTTTTTTAAATTGATTTTATTAATGAATTAAATTGGATTAACTTTCATTTTTTTTTATTGTTATTTTTTTTTTGGTTATTATGTTGTCACTTTCCATGTAATGAACTGTAAAAGTTAGTTTGGAATAAAGACATTTTGAAAGTTAAGTTAATGTTGAAATTATTTCAATAAACATTGACTTTTATTTCAATATTGGAATAAATTGGTATGCAGTATCGACACTTGATTAAAGATTATTGAAATGAATGTCAAGTTCAGATTTGGCAACATTGTTTTTTAAATGCTAAATAATTAAAACAAGAAAATTTGTCTACATAACTTCAGAATTTTGGTCTTCGATTTATTTTTGTGTGTATTTTTTATTTGCCAATTATTTAAAGTTTAAAGTTAAAACCAAAAAAAAACAAGGAAGGTAAGTTTTACATGGGTTTTATAAATATTATTAAAAAATATAAACCAATTAGGGTCCTTTGAGGCCCTAATTAAATAATAATAAAGCAGATTTCCTGTAGTGACCCATCAGCCCAGTTTTACCAAGCTGATTTGGTAATAAATAGAATATTTTCGTGCTGCAGAAAAACATATTCATAATTTTTGCTTGTTATCATAGATGCCACCAAAAAAATCGGGTGAGCAGTACAGAGTACTTGTAAACATGGTCGAAAAATGTGACTGTGTCAGGTGGGGGTAAAGGAACGTGAACTTACTGGAGGAGGAATTCCCATAGTCGAGATTTTGACGAATCTGTTAAAAGTTTTGTCAAAAATATGGATTTATATTTGATTGACATCATTTCAAGTTCGCTACCGGGCAAGTTTTCGTTCACGTTAGAATTCTTTTTCAATCTTGATTTGAATTTATTTCAATTTTTTCCCTTAGTGCATACCAATTATTGAAATTTAGAAGGTCACTTGACTTAATTTCAATTTCTTGAAAACTCTAATTTCAATTATTGATTAGAGTGCCTTTCTACATACCAAACTGCCATGTTTATTGTGTCAAGTCAACGTACTTACTACATAGGGCTGAATGTCCTCATTAAGCTGCCTCTAATTATTCGGGTTTTTTTCGAGTCTTTTCTATAGACTTTTTGATATACTATTATGAGATACAGTAAAACAAAGTTGAACTTGTAAATATCCACTATATTAGACAGAAAATGACATGTTTCGCTAACACTGTAGCTTCGTCAGATGATAATGATTAAAAAAAAAATATTTATATATACAGGGTGTCTCAAAACTCAGTATCAAGATTTTAGGGGCGTATTTGCCAGGTCAAAATAAGCCTTTTTTTTCCTATAAGCATGTGTCCGCAAACGCTTCGTCACCGATCTACAGAGTGTTAAATTTTCAAAATTTTTTTATTTTTTCCTTCATAGCTCTTTTAGTTTTTGAGATATTAAGATAAAATTTAAAACATAGATTACGCTTTAGGGCTTACATCATCTAGTATACCGAGTGATTGTAAGAATCTACAGGGAGATATTTTTTCAGGGGTCATGCTCCCTTTTCTCCGCATAAACTTTTTTATAGTGCGCTGCTGGCGGATTCTGAAATATGCAGTACATTCTTTGTTTTGTTTATAAACTTTTTTATCTCTTATAATTTTTATGCATCTAAGATCGTTATCGAGAAAAAAATTTAAACAAATTTTTGTAATTAGCTACATTTAATTAACAAATGCTTCAAAATAAGCGTAAACGTCAAAATGAAAACAGCAGTCAAAGCCCACTTGTTTTTTTTTTATTGTTTCATTGAAAAATTTCAATTAAATATGGCGAATTACAAAAATTTGTTTAAATTTTTTTCTCGATAACGATCTTAGATGCATAAAAATTATAAGAGATAAAAAAGTTTATAAACAAAACAAAGAATGTACTGCATATTTCAGAATCCGCCAGCAGCGCACTATAAAAAAGTTTATGCGGAGAAAAGGGAGCATGACCCCTGAAAAAATATCTCCCTGTAGATTCTTACAATCACTCGGTATACTAGATGATGTAAGCCCTAAAGCGTAATCTATGTTTTAAATGTTATCTTAATATCTCAAAAACTAAAAGAGCTATGTAGGAAAAAATAAAAAATTTTTGAAAATTTAACACTCTGTAGATCGGTGACGAAGCGTTTGCGGACACATGCTTATAGGAAAAAAAAGGCTTATTTTGACCTGGCAAATACGCCCCTAAAATCTTGATACTGAGTTTTGAGACACCCTGTATAAATATTTTTTTTTCATTTTTTTTTTATTTATTTATTTTTTTTAATCATTGTCATCTGACGAAGCTACAGTGTTAGCGAAACATGTCATTTTCTGTCTAATATAGTGGATATTTACAAGTTCAACTTTGTTTTACTGTATCTCATAATAGTATAATTATGGATTTCCACCTAGTATCGGCTGAATCAATTAATTTTACTTTTTGATATTTTGGCCTTTCAACTATACCACCAGCCGCCAATGGTCTGTGTTTTGTATTGTTTTCAAACTATATAGTTTTATGACAAATTTTTAGAAGACTTGACTTTAAGCAATCTTGAATATATTTACGTTATTTTTTTTTCTAACGAATGCGGGAAACAACGATAAAATTAAAAATAAAAAAGTAATTTTTTTTTAAACAGTTAAAAGCATAACTTTGATCATAAAACGAATGTATGGAAGAAAAATTGCCCGGAAGTAAGGTTAACAACAAAAAATATTATCAATCCCAGTTGGCCGAAACAAAAAGTCACCGGAAGTCCGGAGGTAAAGTAAATAACAAATATTTAACAACAAACATTATAACCTCAGGGAATATTAGCTTTTATTAATTTTCCAGAGAAAACTGACCACACGGACAATTGGGAAACTTTTATCCATAGTACCGGGTGGTCAAATAAGCGAGGACGTCGGCTTTATCTCGGAAACCATTAATCGTACAACTTTCGGAAAGATTTTTTGATGAGTAAAGTGGTCAAAAGAAATTGCTGGAAATTACTTTTAAATTCCTCATTTCGCCGCAAGGGGGCACAATTAAAAATTGTTTTTTTTAATTCTAGATTTCTCCGAAAATTCCCATATTAAGATATAACTCTAATTACATCATTGGAAAGCTTAGGCAATTCTGCATCATTTTGGTTCAAGGCTCATTGGCGTATCGACCTTGATAAGAGTGGGAGAAGCTATTGAAAGTGTAAACATTAAAATCGCTGTAACTTCTAAACGACTTATGCGATTTTACTAAATTTAAGCTTGTTTGGAAGGGGAAAATAAGTATCTTCAATTGCCGTATCCAACAGTACACGATAGTGTTTAATAAAATTGCTAGAGGGCGCAATTTGTAATAATAACAATTTCTTCGATTTTATCCCGAAAATTCAAACCATACGGTATAACTATGACATCATAATCGGAAAGTAGATGAAATTTGCAAGAAAAGATGTTCGCAGCAGTTCGATATCTTTGTTCGTTTCAGAGTTTCAGAGTTATTGCCAAAACAATAATTTTTAATACAAATTGCGCCCTCTAGCAATTTTATTAGAAACTATCGTGTACCATTAGATCTCTTTTAATAGGTATTTTTTGTAATGTGTGTGTTTTCCCTTTGTCTCCAGATGTAAAAATAAATAAGTTTTAAGTATTTGCGTGTATTTAATTGGTGCAATCAATATTTTTCCTTAAGGACCCAGTACTCAAGGTCAATAGTGTCTAAAATACACCTATAAATGGCTTGACGAAACCTTGCAATTATTAAAAAATAATAATTAGTAGCTAATTTTGGAAGGGCTATTCAGGGAGGCATTGACAATTAGTATGCCGCTGTTTTTTTTTTTAAATAAATGCACAGAACCTTTCAAAAAGTGGTTTTTTGAAACCACTAAAATTGCGATATTTTTTAGTCTATTAAGACGTCAGCTCTCCTAAGAATTCTTGAGAATATGTGTTTGTTTTAACGGAAAAGGGGTCGTAATTGCACAAAACACTAAAGTAAACAAAACTATGACCGACTGACTAACATCTGCCTTGCTGTACCAGCTCCAGAATATGTCTGTCTGTCTTCTTTATATTATGCCAAAAGCATAAAAATAACTACTGTGATCAACACAGCACTGCAGGGATTCTCCTCGAAAAAAAAAGTTCTATCAGAAAAAAATATTTCTGTTGTGCCCTACAATAGGGGTCAATATCCTATTTCAATTGATTATTGTATGGAAAACACCCGGTAAAGTATTTAATTCTAAAACTACGTCCATCGTATAGTTGGACAAAGATAATCTACAACAACTGCTGTACCATTGCTTAATTTGAATTTACAGTGTATGTATCCAATTCAGTAAAAGGTGGACATAAAACCAAATATGTGTAATAAACGTTTGTGTGGTGGCTTTACGGTAATAATAATTTTATTAGAAACGAGGCGGTGTGCGTCATAATCACAAAAGTAATGTAATAAATGCATTTAATGGCGTAGGACATTCGCATAAAGTGTAAATCATAAAAATATGTATTATAATACATATTGTCCAATCTACAACCTACATTTTCTGATGCAAAACCAAGTTTTAACGACTTTGTTAAACTTTTATCTATATATAGAAAGAAATACCTTTTATAAAAAGATGGGTTAAAGATACTTTAATTTAGTACCACTATTTACTAATACTTGTTTTCGTATAGTTTTTATACTAATTATTTTACGGATGAAGTAATGAACGCATTTGCATTTATATGTATATATAACAGGAATAAGACGAAAGTTAGTTTAGTTACTTTTAAAGAGAAATTGGACTCAGCTCAGAAAAGATTTTTTTTCTCCCCCCTTGCCGCGGTTAAATATGACCTTCCATATTTCCCATACGACTATAAAGTTGTTCGAGAAGAGGGGGGGGGGAGGTTCTTGAACAACGTAGTTAAGCAATGATTTTTACTTTGCTAGGCTGTTTAAAAGATGATATTTAGATTATAATGAATATTTCCCTCATATGTTAAAGTTCCCATAAGAGAAATGCAATTTTCGCAAAATTACAGCGAATACAGCACTGCCAGAAATCGAAAATTGCATCGCAAGTTTATATTGTTGACGGAACGTCAAAGCGGGATTTTATTGTTAACAAACGTCAAAAAATGTAATATTCTGACAATTAACGTCATCTTATTTATTATTATACGAGCAACCGCCGTATCAAAACTTGCCAAAAAAGGTGTTGGAGAACAACAGTTAATTAAACTAAGTGGACACTCAAATACCAAGTCACTGACGCCTTACATTCAGATGGATGAGAACCACCATATGCTTTTGATTGAAAAAATGCGGGACAATGACCAACCGTCAAGCTCAAGAGAGTCCCCCGCCGAAATATGCTCTCGCTCGTTGACTGCATCAACCACCATGTCTACGAATTCAAAGCAAAATATTGTTAATTACAATAATTGTACTTTTCATTGCAATTATTGTAATTTTTAAGCATTTTAATTTTATTGTTAGTATTTTCTGTTAAATAAAATATTTAAATTTACTTGATTCGAGTTCTTAATTAATTTGGGAAATATTCAAATAAATTACACTCGTGCATAAAAATAACCAGATAATTTTTATGCACTTGTGCACTTACCCCCGATAATTAGTTTGTGAGTTAGAGTGGATGTGATGCTAAAACCATAAAAATTGTAGTATTATTAGGATTTATGGAAAACTATGTTTTGTATTTAAACGCAAATTTATTTTTATTGATAAGCAGAGCGCAATCAATTGAATTTTTTACTGTATTAATTCTACGCTTACTTTATGTTTAAGTGAAAAAGAACGAGCTAGTTGACAGAATGTAAAACATAACCTAACAACGTTTAAAAACGAATAGTAACCTGGGTACTAAACAGAATCGGTGATTGGTCAGTTCCATATTTAACTATTTTTTGGTGCTAAATTTTTGAAACACTAGTTTATTACATAGGATAAGAAAGGTTAGTTTAGGTAAATGTACTAGAGTAACAAATTAAAATGCGCTTTTATAGTGTCTCTATTAGAAACTAAACAGAACACTTAAAAATCATTCAAACACTACAAGACATAAAATGAGAATAATGAGTGACCGGTTCTATTCTCATCGAAGCAACAGCTGATTGAGATTTGTTGTTTATATTACATATTGCGCATGCTCACTATCCCGGTAACGGGCTACGTAGCCTCACTTTTTAACAGCCTGGTCGCATATCATTGACAATATTACTGGTTACATACAGTGTGACCAGTAAAGTCCGCATCATATGGGATTTTTTTTAATTAATAGCTTTATTCGAAATTTGACTTTGGCATCAAGTTCTGCTTCGATCGAGATGAAAATGATTCGCATAATCTATCAAATTTTAATTTTTTCCAAAAAATAATTCAAAAGTGGGGTTATTTCTGAAAGTATCGAAAAAGTTATAAGAAAAAGTTTTTTTAAATGCAGTTTCAAGCCCACATGCAAAATTTCAGCTGCATAAGATAATTTTGATTTTTACCTATATTTTGTAAATTGCACCACTACCTACCTACCTAACCTACATAAAACTGCTTAGTTTTGACAATGCTTTATTTCAGATACATTTTCTTTAAAGTAGCGCCATATTAAATGTGTGTTTTTCTACAAAATCAAAATTGGGCTATTAAAATTCAGTTTATTTGTTTTTGGCCCTGTATAAGGTAACTTCATAAAATAAGTATTTTTGAAAACGTAGTTTGTGTCCGAAACACCTTAATATTAAGACAAAAAAGAACACAGTGTTATCAGTCAAGTGTTCATAACCTACATAAAACTGCTTAGTTTTGACAATGCTTTATTTCAGATACATTTTCTTTAAAGTAGCGCCATATTAAATGTGTGTTTTTCTACAAAATCAAAATTGGGCTATTAAAATTCAGTTTATTTGTTTTTGGCCCTGTATAAGGTAACTTCATAAAATAAGTATTTTTGAAAACGTAGTTTGTGTCCGAAACACCTTAATATTAAGACAAAAAAGAACACAGTGTTATCAGTCAAGTGTTCATTAAGTGGAAAATAAATTTCAGTGGTGGGTAAACAATCAGAATTATCTTATGCAGCTGAAGTTTTGCATGTGGGCTAGAAACTGCATTTAAAAAAAATGTCTAATAAGTTTTTTCGATATTTTCAAAAATACTTCTGAATAATTTTTTGAAAAAAATTTAAATTTGACAGATAATGTGAATTACATGACTACTATTTTTCTTGCTTAATTTTCATCTCGATCGAAGCAGAACTTGATGCCAAAGTCAAATTTTGATTAAAGCTATTAATTTAAAAAAAAATCCCATATGATGCGGACTTTACTGGTTACACTGTATATGTGGTGTTGCCCAACAAGACAGTAACAATGTATTCTTTATTAAATTGCATTAATAACGGGCGACACAGGTTTAAAACGATCGTCGTAATAGTTTTAAGTTCATTTGTGTTTTTTAATAATAGTTGCCATTGCCATTCGTTAAATAATGCGACTTTATTCGCCCAAGTGCATATTTGCACTTTTATTGTAAAGTCCCGCAAACAAACTAAAGTATATAATTGCAAAAATTCCTATCAGTATTAATTAACTTTCCTTGCAGAACATTAAGTTCGAAATTTTAACAGTGTCAATTTTGTTTTATGGAGCTAATTAGTTGTAACTGCAGGGAGACTTCATTTTTGTTAAGATTAGATTCGGATTTTAATTAAGAATTTTGTTCCTAACCGTTTGACGGCCGAAATTATTTAACATAAAACGAGGAATCAGTTGTTTTAGTGTAGGTAATATAAAAAGGGAACACCGTTACTTTGGCGTTGTTACGAAAAAATGGGTTCCCTATTTAAATTTTGTCTTAAATTATTTTTATTATTAATTATTATTATTTCAGTATATTTTGATATCATTGGTGCTTAATAACAGTGTAGTCGGTTAGAAATTATTTTCGTTTCTCTAAGAACATAATTTACAACGTATAGGCATCCTTTTATACCTACATTCGTAATAAATACCTCTTTTTTATTAAAAAATATACTTGTATTGTAGTAAACTTTATATGTAGCATGTAGTGTGTGTATGTATAGTAGTTCTGGTTTGTTGTAATTCAAAAATTATTGTCAATGTAGTTTAACCGCCCAAAACTTTTTTTAAAAATATTAGTATACAGTAAAGTCCGCATCATATGGGATTTTTTTTTATTAATAGCTTTATTCAAAATTTGACTTTGGCATCAAGTTCTGCTTCGATCAAGATGAAAATTAAGCAAAAAAACAGTAGTCACGTGATTCGCATTATCTGTCAAATTTTAATTTTTCCAAAAAATAATTCAAAAGAGGGGTTATTTCTGAAAATATCGAAAAAAGTTATTAGAAAAAGTTTTTTTAAATGCAGCTGCATAAGATAATTTTGATTTTTTACCCACCCCTAAAATTTATTTTCCACTTAATGAACACTTTACTGATGACACTGTGTTCTTCGTTGTCTTAATATTAAGGTGTATTACTTTCAGACACAAACTACGTTTTCAAAAATACTTATTCTATGAAGTTACCTTATACAGGGTCAAAAACAAATAAACTTTGCATCATATGCGACCAAATTTTAATAGCCCAATTTTGATTTTGTAGAAAACACACATTTAATATGGCGCTACTTTAAAGAAAATTTATCTGAAATAAAGCATTGTCAAAACTAAGTTTTATGTAGGTTGCGTTGAGTCTTATTTTGCAAAAGTGGTGCAATTTACCAAATATGGGTAAAAATCAAAATTATCTTATGCAGCTGAAATTTTGAATGTGGGCTTGAAACTGCATTTAAAACAACTTTTTCTAATACTAATAACTTTTTTCGATTGTTTCAGAAATAACCCCTCTTTTGAATTGTTTTTTGGAAAAAATTAAAATTTGACAGATAATGCGAATCACGTGACTACTATTTTTTTGTTTAATTTTCATCTCGATTGAAGCAGAACTTGATGCCAAAGTCAAATTTCTAATAAAGCTATTAATAAAAAAAAAGCCCATATGATGCGGACTTTACTGGTCACACTGTATAAGAAATAAAATAAAGTATGATGCCCATTTCTTTTCTTGCCAAACCCTTAATCTAAAGTAAAATTCTTTCTTGACATTATGTACCATATCCGGGGTTAATTGGCGAATTTCGTGTATAAGTCGTTGCCTGAGTTCCTTCAAATTTTCCAGTTTTGTTACGGTTTTTAGGTAACCCCAAAGAAAATAATCTAAAGATAAGGTCCGGCGATCGTATGGCCATCTTTTTTTGGCTTTCTGGATTACCGAAATGTAAAAGTAAATTCCGTATTCCCTTTAAAGGTACCTATTCACGTTCAGTCGGCCGGCCGGCCGTTAAGGTACCCAATTCACATACAGTTAGCCTTCAGTCCAGAACTGCCGATTTGCATATCGTCAGTTAAAATTTGTCCATACACATACAGGCCGCCGACAGGTCTGAGCCCGCAGTTCACTTGAATCTAACGACGGACTGAAGTGTATGGAGAAAAATCGTCAGTTGAAATCGTACGATCCCATTTTCAAACCAGTTGGAAGTTTTCGTGATTTCGTATTTGCGAAATGGCCGATTCAAGCAATAATACGACGTTTCAATAACAAGTTTCTGGAATAATGTTTCTGAGGGCTTGAGGAAAAATAATTGCCGAAAATTTCAAATCGTCCAAACTCCGCCCCGTTGCCAGATATAGAAGTGTCACTATTAATCGTTCTTCGGCTGTAATTGCCTTTCTCATTTTAGTATTTTTCTTTGATATTAACGGTTTAACCATGCTTAAGAGTTCTTTAAAACATGTGTCATCCATTCTGAGGTAACTTTTGAGGTCGTCGGTTGCACTAGTTCTTAATTTTTGCACCAGTCTCATATGAGATAAAGTATCACGTTCTAACAGCCAATCTTTTACCCAAAAACGTTTTTTGGCTTTGTTATCGGCTCTTGCAATAATAATAACACAAGAAGTGCGGCTAGTTTCTTTTTTCTATTCGTACAAAACATTTTTTACTACAGAGATAATGTTCGTTGTTCGATTAAGCACTGACAACTGACGAAATGTTTGTGTGTGTGGCGAAAGCTCAGTTTTCCTTCAGTTCAAAAATTGACAGTCTTAAAACTGAAGGTCGCATCGTTTCAGAAAACTGAATGGTGTGTGGCCTGAGAAAGTTCATGTCTGCAGTTCAGATCGTACAGTCTTGAAACCAAAGGCAAACTGTATGCATGTGAATGGGTACCTTTATCGAAAGTCAAACTACACCTACAGTTTTATTCACCGATTACGGCCGGATCATTTCTGCCGGATTCGATAGCGGCCTTCAGTTTTTGTTATTTCACTATACACGCGCAGTTATTTCGACAGGTCAAACATGTCGAAGAACAGTGCGCAGCGGCAATTGTTGTTATTTCACACGAACAAAGAAAAAGGAAAAGAAAAACAATTTGGATGAAAGACTGGCTAAAAAGACTCACACTTTCTCACAAATGGAGGTTGTACGAGAACTGAGGCAATCGAGTGCAAGTAATTTAAAAAAACTTTATTAAGCTGAATGATCGTTTCGATTGTTTATTAAAACCGTATATTACAAGAAAGGACACTGTAATGTCTTTTTTAGTTCTTTTCTGAACGCACTTTTCATATTATTTAATGTTTTACCGAGTAAAGTAGCTTCGACATCTACTGTTTTATATAGAAAAAGTAATTCTTTATATGCTTTAGTTCGCAAAGCCCTATTAGCATATGAAGTGTCTTTTATTTTCCACAAACATTTATGTTTGCGGTACAACTCAATAAAATTCTTGATGAAGTTAGGTTGGTTTGCCATTTGGTTCGGCGTTACTGAATAAAAACTATAAAATTTTAGAAAGGAGAGAAATAAGACACTTTAAGTCTTCCTCTACTGGTATATTAAAATAAAGTTTTAATGAATGGTAAATTCTCTACATGTTTTGAATGTATATACATTCATCATCAGGAGAATAGAATAAGGAATATAAGAAATACAATAGGTGCGAACAGTCCAAACGAAGCTACAAGATGATGGAAAGGTAGAGTTAGGTATTTGGAGAAACTTCAAACATAATGATAGACCTAACGAGAGGCTATTCGTAAAATATAAGCAGAAACCAAGCTGTTTGTTGTGAAGGAGGAACAGAAAGAATAGAGTAAAATAAAGGGTCGATTCAATTGACTAATTAAAGGGACTAATAATTTTGTGTGAGATCACATAATAGTGAAATAGCATAGTAAGTGTGAGGAGAGAAAATTGTATATAAAATTTGAAAAGCAGTAGATGTTATAAAAAATGTTTGTGTTATGTAGACATCCTTTGTTTAAGATTAGAAGTAATAATAGTTTAAAATCTTGGTTCTCGACATTACTTAATTAGAAATTAAAGTTTAAAAAGTTTTAAATCTGAACTGGAGCAGACAGTTCTGTCAAATTTTAGTTTGAAGTAAAATTAGGCCTGCAGTCCAATGCCGGCCGGTAAACTACTACATACGTCGACAGGCCGCCGGCAGAACGCGACTCTTCATTTAACTGCGTGTGTGTAGTGAGTACCGGCCGTCCGGCCATTATCTCTCCGGCAAAATACGGCCGGCCGACTGAACGTGAAGTTAGGGGGTATTCACCTTAAAAAGAGGGGTAATTTCATAAAGACACGAAAAAAGTATGCCCAACTAAAAAGACCATACTTCGGCTTCCTAATAAGGAATTTATTCAAGTTAAAAATTCCACCCTGTATGTAGGTTTGGTTCCCCAAAAAATGTTTCACTGAAGCAATTGTACGCGGACGGCGAGGCGACGTTATTTTATATTCAGAACTTCCACACAATGTTTCTATCACAAAATTGAAACAGTATAACACGGATCCGCATATCGTTTGTTTTCACACAGCTGTTTACACGTAACCAATAACTTTACCAACCAGTCTCAGACGTCGTCACATATATTGAATTTAAATATAAAATTTTTCTTGAAAAATTCTTCTAGCAAGTTACAGAAATTTTACATAACTGTAAATAGATAAAGCAATCACAAGGGAGGTATAACGGTAATAGTGGCGTAGCCAAACGAGTCTGCTATTTTTGATATTGACAATTTCTGTAGATATTCTTTTTTATACGTATAGTTCATAGACTTAAATAAATAAACCATAAAGTTACTAAGTTTGGCTATTAAATGGTACCAAGCGATTGACAAAATGGCCGCTTTCTGTGGGTTACTTATCTAGAGGTTAACTTGAACCTATAAAGACCATACTCTTAGCAACAGGAATTTGTATCGACATAAAAAAACTCTAAACAATTTTTCAAATCTATCTCGTTCATACAGTAAGAAACCAGACGCACAAGCCATCGTCATAACCTGGTGAAAAATGTAGCATAATAATTTCCATTTTCCACGCATAGTTTTCCAAACCTTAAGAGTTTTTTATGACTAATTGATTTTTTGTTCATATTGTAGCCCTGAAGAAGATAATAAACATTATCGAAATCTTGGCGTAGCTTAAAAAAGCATTTTTATTTAACAAGCCCTCATCAGTACCGATACCACAAGAATCACTTGTTTGTTGTTTAACTAGTCGGTCAAGACTACCCTGCTCACTTATTATATAATATATTTATATATTTATAGTAAACATATATAATTGTACAGTCTCAACAACTATAAACCAATTTTTGATCAAGAAATATATTTCCACTTTAGTCTCTTAAGATTTGTTTTTATTGTTTATATCTGTGCTGATTGATCTCTCAACGAAAAGTTCTACGCAAAGGGCCGATAAAAAAATTGAAATTGTACTTTTGTGAACTTGGAAAAAGTTTTTATTATATTTCCAAAAGGAAATTACATTTCGAAAATAGATAAGTGTATCCGACTTTTCTGTTGGGCATGGGCATAATGACAACTGCTATGCTAAAATTATGATAATCTAAGATTTAGGTACTTATATAACATTTCGCTAATTCAATTTATAGTATTATGTGTGTGATAGTGCTTCTTAAAATACTTATAAACATGCAGTCAAAGAGGCTTCATTTTTGATATACAGGGTGTCAAAGTTTTAATTTTTTTTTCGTTTTTTTTTGGTTCTCACAGATTTTCCTACTCCAATTTGGTACATTTACTAGTTTTTGAAATCTCTACAAGAAAATTTCAAAATTGTCTGATGCAGTATACAGGGTGTTATAATTTTTTTTGCGCTATTGACAATTCCACTCTCCCGTACGTTTTTTTTTTAATACAATCATAATTTGGCTAAAAAATATTTCCTTAAAGAAAAACATTTTGCGAAAACCATGTTTTTTAAACATTTATAAGTAAATTTATTATTTACTACACAATTATCTTTAAATTAACATTTTTTTAGTATTTAGAATATTTCCAAAGTGCCGCTTATGAGCCGTTATTCCTCTTGTCATTTTTGATAATATTTGACTTACTTATTTTATTTCTAAATATTATATTGTGTTAATACTTGTAGTGCTGTTGCCAAAAGTAAATGTTTTAGAATGTTCAAAGGTTTCCACCAGTTCCCTTCTAATTTTTTATTTTGGTCAGCCCTAAATATGTAAGGTCATCTAAATATTACTCAATTGGAAAACAGCTGTGTAAATTGGTTAGTACGATAACTTTTTATGACAGATTTTACTTTTGCAAAAATTTCTTCAAGAACTATTTCAAGATTTGACAGCGCCAAGTTCCATGTTCCAGTTATGGTCGAGACAGTTTCTAGTATTGGATTTTATAATGTTTCGTATATTATCTAGCTTTAAATAACAGATACATTATCGAAACAGAGACACTGTTACGATAATGTATTGAAAATATGGCGAAACAAACGTAGCCAAAGTAAAATCGACTTACATAACCTAAAACTAGAAGCACCCACCGAAATATTATTTGATATAAGATAGAACAAAATAATAAATAATGTAAAATGGTTGATGAGCTGATTTAAAACAAATAAAATTAAACAATTCAAAAAAACCAAACTGAAAACAATTTAAAAATTATAATTATTGAGGGTAGATATTAAAGTCCTATCTTCCTTCTTAAAAATTATAGGTTATTGTTATTATAATTTGTTCCGATCGAGGAGCAGGTAGGTAGTAAGTGTGAGTGATGTTGCTGAAAAATTATTTTTTTCACAAATTTCGTAAATACCAATTTTGTTTCGATTCACGTAAATCGAAAATGAGTCGCTACAATTTGGGAACGCATGTTTCATACCTACAGCCTACAGGGCTAGATTATTAAGTAAATTGTATTAGTATGGTATTCGCGGAAACGTTTATAAATGGTTTAAAAACTATTTAAGTAACAGGTCACAAAAAACAAAAATATCAAAAATATATTCAAATAAAAAAATAAATAATATAGGAGTTCCTCAAGGAAGTATACTAGATCCAATATTATTTATTTTATACATCAACGATATGCCTTTAGTTTTAAAAATGTGTAAGTTACAAATGTTTGCTCATGACACCTTAATTTACATTAATGTTTTAAATATTTTTGATGGTCTAAATACACTAAATTTTGAGATAAATATATTATTAAATTGGCTAAAAGTAAATAAATTAAAATTAAATATTTTAAAAACTAAATGAATGGTTATGTGTAATAATTTAAATTGCCAATATTTAAATGTTGTAATTAATGGTGAAAAATTGGAATCAGTAAACAGTTTTAAATATTTAGGGATAATCATTGATTCAAAATTACAATTTTTTAATTATTTTGAAAGTATTATATCCAAGATTGCCGGAAAAGTAGGTTATTTTAAAAGAATCAGTTCTAATTTAAGTTTGTTTTCTAAAAAAACTGTATTTAATACTATTATATTACCACATTTTCTTTATTGTTCTTCCATTTTATATTGTGCTAGTGCGGAAATATTTGATAAATTACAAATTTTACAATGCGGATTATTTTAAATTGTGGCAAATATACAAAAATTAATTTTTTGTTGAAAAATTTATATTGGTTAAATGTTAGAAATTTAATTTTTAATTTAGTATGTATCTTTATACATAAAACTGAAAATAACTTATTGCCTGTTTTTTAAAAAAATGTTGTTCTTTTAGTTATGACCATCATAATTATAAAACAAGAACTAATCGAAATTTTTATGTGGATACAGTGTCTAAAACATTAGCTTACAGATCTATTTTTTATAAAGGTTTGATAGAATATAATAATTTGGAAAATTCTATTAAATCTCAAAAATCATTAAAAAACTGTTTAAAAAAACTTTAAAATTACATTTAATTAAAAAACAAAATGATACGTAATATTTGATACAATTTGCAAAATCTTTAACTTTTCTGTCTGTTTTCGTTAAAAGAAGGATGCGTTTTAAAATTTAAAAATAAATCTATAAAAATGTGTTAAAAAATGTATTAAAAAATATTTAATTGTAGCTTTTTGCTAAATAAAACATGTTAGGTACTACTACTACTACTACTACTACTACTACTACTACTACTACTACTACTACTACTACTACTACTACTACTAACTTCACAAGAAGAAAAACCACAGCCACTCGGCTAAAATACTATATTTTCGACCAAAAAAACTATTTTTCTAAAAAAATAGTAGGTACATTCTAAAAAGCGTGAAGACTCAAAATGCATTATAAAACCATGTTGTTTTCCATAAATATTATTTAATGAACACGTGATCTGTGTAAGGAGGCCAAGGAGATGCAGTTTAACAAAGACGGTTTCGTTTCATATTATTAGATAATTATTTTCATTTTCCAACCTTCAAAACGTTCATACTAGACTTTTATTACAAAAGCCTTATCATACTTTGCGATGTAACAAAAGAAAACGGCTTGCGTGTCACAGCCAGCCGGGACTATTACAGGATAAACATTTTCCTTGCAGCTTGCAGCTGATAAAATATGGACGTTGACATGTAATTACCGGGCCATTTTAATAAAACAGTGTGCAAATATTTGTTTTGTCCGTGTAAACATGCATATTGTGCGAATTAAAATGACATATATTAATTAGTGCCTATTGGATGGTTTAAGTACATGTTTACATGTACATTTGTACGTTTTTGGTAATTTTAAAACAAAAATTGTTTTAGATGGATGCATGGCTACAAACTTACATTTAAGTATGCTTTGCTTAAATATAAAAGAAGTAAAACGCAAGGGGCATGAAATTATTATGAAGAGATGAGAAATTTTGCTAATCATTCCGTAAGAATGGAAAAAAACATATTTACAGTTTAAATTCAAATCTAATCCTAAAGAATTTTGGAAAACACTCAAGTATTTAAATATATGTGACTCCAACTTACTACCCACATATGAATGTAATCTCAATAACTTTAATAATTATTTATTAAATAATGCTGCTAATAACACTCAATCTTTAACTGGGGAAGTGTATGATATTAGTTATTTACATTACTAGATACGAAATTTAATTTTTTGGTGTGAGGAGGTTTTTGAATTGCCGAGGCAAAGCCTCCTTAATACCTCCGACCACCAAAAAAGGCTTTCGCATCGTGTATTGTATTAAATTTTTTCTACTACTGTTCTCTGATCAATATATTATTAAGTAATAAACTTTGATTTTATTCAAATTAAAATGATAAAATAAGTTTTTTTTTCAACCTGTAAAATAATCCATGACAACTAGTTATTTGAGTACTGTCAGAGTCAGTTCAGTCATTTTTTTGTCCTGGCACCGAAAGTAATACTTAACATAGCTAGCAACGCTACTTTCCATAGTTAGCAACCAACGTATAATATTCAGCTAACTCGAATGTTTACTTTCGTTATCTGTCGTGTTGCTAGGGCCCGAAAGTTAACTTATCTATACAGTAGTAGAAAAATGAAATAAATATAGTAATGAAAGGAGGGTGTCTGCCGGTGGGGAATCTGTTTTTAATAATCTCTCACCTGACGATGTCTTAAGTATTCTTGGTTCAATAAAAAGTAATGCTAAGGGTGTTGATATCCATTAATTTAAAAATGTTTACCTGTCTTTTTCTTTATTTGACTAAATACCTAACCTACATTGTAAAGACATGTCTTACTACAGGTAGGTATTTTTCCAGATGCATGGAAATGTGCAAGTGTAATTCCCGTCCCAAAGAATAATAATCCTACTGATTTAGGTCATTTTAGGCCAATAAGCATTCTGTCTACGATAACCAAGGTGTTAGAGAAAATTGTGGCTCAACAACTAAATGTTTTTTTAAATAGCCAACAAATCTTACCAATGGTTTAGTTAGGATTCAGACCTTTACACAGTAAAGAGTTATATTATTGAAACAGAGATATTGTCATTATTTTTTGTGTTGCCGGTAAGTACTTACTGATATCTACTTGTTATTAGGTATATGTTTATTGTAATTGTATTGTAAAAAATTCTAACCAAACTATGTGGGGAAGAAAATTACGGAAGTGCGACTAAAGTCCTCTCACGGAAATATGTTAAAAAATTGAATATTCGTAAAAACTCAAATAATCTTAGAGTTAACAAAAAGCATGTCTGTCGAACTAGCAGAGAATACTGTGGCTAGACCACTGGGATTAGTAGGGATAGATCGAACAGCTAAACAACTTGCGCAAAGCAGATGGACAGGACTTACAACTTATAGCATCTCCAGGCAATTGTGGCCCCTACTTGATAACAGGAGAACCGCAGCGCTATTACAGTACAGCACAGTCAGAAGGACCTAAGAAACATCACTGCTGTAGTAACCGGACATTGCCTGTTCGGTATAGACGCTGAACGTATGCAAATATCAACTAACGACTTCTGAAGAAGTTGAAGAGATAAAGAAGAGGAGGAAATTATTCAGCATTTCTTGTGCGAATGCCACGGCCTCGCGGGAAGAAGGTTCAATGCCCTGGGCGAACCGTTTTTTAATGATCTGGAGGAAGTGAGCAGCCTGCAACTGGGTCGACTTACCAAGTTTATTAACAGCAGTAGCTGGTTTGAATGAGCTGTCAAGATTATTCTACGTCTACGTCGCGTTACCCATCAGGTGATGCGGATAGGTTCCGCGGAACATGTGTGGTACCACAACGGTCCTTATAGGACTACGTGTGACTGCTTGGACAATGCCAGAGGTCTGCCACTCTAACCTAACCTAACCTAACAAAAATAAAACGGCCAACGACGGAAATAGTCGCGAGTCGATGCAAGATGAAAGCGTGGCGCGGCGAAGCTTGCATTGAATTCATTATTTGTTTTACAGAAACGAGCTGTTAGATATATTTGCAATATACATAGTAGGGAGTCATGCAGAGCGTGGTTTAAATCCAAAATTTTTTTAACCTTAAAATCTCTGTTCATTCTGGAAACGGCATGCATGATTTATAAGCGCAAATACACCAGTGCCTGAACATTCTTATGGTAAGGCAGTCGCAGGATCTTCATTTGCTTCTTCAGCTTTGGTAGGGAGGTCGATCATTTTTGAAAGTAGAAAGATTTATAACCACCTTCCAATGTTTATCAGGGCTCGTCCTACGCTGGTTTTGTTTAAGAGCTTTTTGAAACAGCTTTTGGTGGAGAGAGCTTACTACGAGTTGGGAGACTTTTATGATGACGAATTATAGAATTGTATTGTGTCTGTGGTTCTCATTTTTAATTTTTACATTGTTTGTCGTTTTCTTTTTATATACTATTATTAGGTACCTGCTTTTATTATTTTATTATATTTAAATATTTTGGTTATTATTATTATTATTATTATTATTTGTTTTTTATTTTTCTCTAAATTGTTTTCAGCTTTGTCAATAAGATTCTGTCTTGGACAAAAAAGCATATTTGACTTTGACCCCTTTAGTTGGTTAACAAACGAACACGAACCAAACAGAAATTCGGAATGTGACATAAAATATGAATAGCTTGTTGGGACGGATAATGATAAAATACTAAAATACCACTTGCTAACTAAGCGTTACCTGTACTAAATATCAAACCTCTTTGACTAACACGGGTGAACATTTATGACTATAGGATCATAGTTAGCGTCAAGAATTAGTTATTTAATTACATTTATCACTAAACAACTATCTCCGAAATTACACTGCAATTACTGTGATACCGTTGAACAGCAATGGGTATGTTAACCAACAATTGTTGATTGGAAGTAGATAATTAGATAACTTTGATTTGCCTAAAACCAATATTATACCTCTAATTAACAAGGTGTGTATACAATTTGCATGAT
Organism: Polydrusus pterygomalis; assembly: GCA_963969555.1. Classification (NCBI taxonomy): domain Eukaryota; kingdom Metazoa; phylum Arthropoda; class Insecta; order Coleoptera; family Curculionidae; genus Polydrusus; species Polydrusus pterygomalis. Next base: position 20,952,810 of record OZ018378.1, on the reverse strand, counting down.
TATTTGAATAATAGTTTTTAGATTATAATCATTGCATTGGTGAGTTTTTGCAACCGGACTACTAATATTTGACATAATATGACTACTTAAGTTTAGCTAAGGCATGCTCAGTAAATGTGTCTTAATATCCCGATAGCTGTACTACTAGCTAAATTTAATGTATTGCTGTATTAAGGCCGAAACATAATTTAAAAAAAAAGCATTAGGCGATAAGCAAAAAGCAACAGAAGATTTGATATGTAGAAACTAATAAATCGCGACAAATTTAAGTTTTAAGTAGCAAGCAACATATATGTATATTTTATTTCTTATTACTTAAGGGCGCATGAAATGCATGTATTTTTGCATATTTTGTCAATTTTATAAAAAAATGCTTATTTTTCATAAATTATTATTTTAAGAGCATATTTTTATGTTTTCGGCTTTATCAAAAAAGTTATAACGTTAAAGATTTAATGTGCAGTTCGGTACTTATTTCAGGGATTTTCCAATGTGAAGATTATAATAATTATGATTACATTTTGGTTATACACATAAGGTATTTATTGGGGGTTTACGGGGTTTGTAGGTATATTGTTAGGGGTTGTTTATTGTCACTTAATAATGCGTTATTATTACCTGATGAACAAAATTTATTTAAATTAAAATAAACAAATAAATAAATAAACCAGATATAATTCATAATGTTTATCAAGAATTTCGAGAAAGGATGGAGAAATGTGTCGATGTTGGAGGCTTTCAAGTTGAATAAATGTTACTGTTTGTTATTTATCTCAGTGTACAAAGTTAAATAAATTATTGATATTTTCCTACAGATTAAAGTTTTAATATAAAATATCGTAGTTACCACAGGTCATATCTAAAAACTTTATTCGGCTTCTTGAATTCTCTTTCCAATCTCTTTTATTCTGATCATTCAAAAAAGTTGGATCAAAAATTTTTAATTTTGCAACTCTACATTTTAACATCTTTTACACACCCTGTACAATAAAATCGAATTTTCTCAACGCGAATTGTATTTTTATAACAAGCAGAAGAAATGATGAAGAATGACTTTTTTTTTCGAAAAATTGAAAATAATGTTTTTTACAAGTATAGTTAGGTCCATCCGTGGACACACTGTATATGCATTTTTTGCCTATTTTGTCAATTTTATAATCAAATGCTCATTTTTCATAAATTATTATTTTAAACGCATATTTTTGTTTTCGTCTTTATCAAAAAATTTAAAACGTTAAAGGTTTAATGTCCAGTTCGGTTTGGTTATATACACAAGGTATTTATTAGGGATTTTCGAGGTTTGCAGGTATATTGTTAGGGGTTGTTTATTGTCACTTAATAATGCGTTATTATTACCTGCTTAACAAACTGTATTTATATCGATTTGTAAAACATACCTTCGGTAAATAAACCTTCGGTAAATAAATTAGTTTCATATGTAAAAAAAGTGTTGCTAGAAGCACCTCTAAGAGTGCAGTTGTATAAGGAGAGATTACCAGGAGTTAGTTTACCTCCAGAACCTGTAATTACCCGGTGGGGAACGTGGATTAAGGCCGTAATGTTCTACGCAGAGCATTTCAAAGCCATTAAAAAACTAATTTTGGATTTAGATGACGATTCGCAGTGTGTTGTGCAAAGTAAAGAGTTGTTAAAAAGTGCAAGTGTAGCTAAATATCTTGTTTTTATTAAGGTTAATTTCAGTTTTATACCGGACAAAATATCGTCGTTGGCGAGTAGAAATTTAAGTTTAAGAGATTTAATTAGTATTGTTGAAACTTTTTCCGCTAAATGTAACAACATTCCCGGTAAAGTAGAAGGTCAAGTAAGGAACAAATTGAATGCAACCGTAAAAAAGAATGAAGGTTTTAAATACTTAAAAGCAGTAAAAAGCATTTATGAGGGTAAACCATCCAACGAAAGTTGTATCTGGGCCTTATATTTTGTTACCTAAGTTGCAGTATTGTCCGATTACATCAGTAGATGTTGAAAGAAGCTTCTCTTTGTATAAACATATTTTTACTATATATATTTATATTTAAACTAGTTGAAAATTTTAAAAAATATTTAGTACCTAATAAATGCCTTTTATACAATTTTAGATTAAAAAATTAATACTTTTATTTTTCTTTGTGTTCCTTGCGTGTTTTGTATACTCAACGACGGGTATTTGCAACGGAAGTAAAAAGTAGTTCTTCTTCCGCTGCCAATAGCAACCGCCTTCTGACCAAAAAGCAGAACTTTAACTTAAAATATTAGGTTTAGTGACGTTTGAGGAAAAAATATTGCTTTTACGACAATGATTAAAAGTTCAATGAAAATAATTAAAATTTTACACGAATATTATTTATAACATTAAGCTTATCTTTTTCGCGTTAAGGAAACACAAGAGAAATTTTCCGACAGCAATAAATACGCCACAAATATACACAAAACATTAACTATCGCGAGACAGAATGTGTCGCAAGTAAAGCCAAATTTCTCTGATTTATGTCACGCTTAACCATGTACATTAAAATAAGATTTACAAACATTGCGGCTGGTATGAAAGAAAGAATAAAACTGAAAGACAAACACGGCTAGCTTATCTTTCAGAAGGTACCTTAATAAAAGGAAGACGACTTTCCAAAAAGTATATGATTAAAATAATAAAATCAGGCAAGTGACTGCTACTGTCATTATTTCAAGAGTCATCGTTTTAAAAAACAATGTATTTTCGGCCGAAGTCTGCCGAGCGCAAAATAAAACGATCGAGTGCAATTCCCAATGGGCTTTTTCACTATAATCGAATTTAACTCAATGACATCCTATCCTAAATGAAGCGTATTAAAAATATATTCAAATAATAAAAATCTTCCTAGTGTCACAACCCTTTCCTAAAAACAATTAAAAAGACGCCGCGAAAGCATAAGGTTAGAGTGGCAGACCTCTGGCATTGTCCAAATAGTCACACGTAGTCTTATAAGGACCGTTGTGGTACCATACATGTTCTGCGGAACCTATTTGCATCAGCTTCCTGATGGTTAACGCGATCGTAGAATAACCTTGACAGCTCATTCAAACCAGCCACTGCTGTAATAAACTTCGTGAATCGACCCAGTTGCAGGCTGCTCACTTCTTCCAGATCATTAAAGAATGGTTCGCCCAGGGCATTGAACCTTCTTCTCGCGAGGCCGGGGCATTTAGACAAGAAATGTTGAATACTTTCCTCCTCTTCTTCATCTCTGCAACTTCTACAGAAGTCGTTAGTTGGTATTTGCATACGTTCAGCGTGTCTACCGAATAGGTAATGTCCGGTGACTACAGTGATGTTTATTAGGTCCTTCCGACTGTGCTGTAATAGCGCTGTGGTTTTTCTGTTATCAAGTAGGGGCCACAATTGCCTGGAGATGCTACAAGTTGTAAGCCCCGTCCATCTGCTTTGCGCAAGTTGTTTAGCTATTCGATCTATCTCTTCTTTGACTGATCCCAGTGGTCTAGCCACAGTACTTTCTGCTAGTTTAAAAGACATGCCTGCGCCATCCCTGGCGAGCGCATCAGCAGTCTCGTTGCCATATATGTTGCTGTGTCCAGGAACCCAACACAAGGTGATTCGAGGTTGAGCACCAACTGTGCAGAGATTGTTGCGACAACGCCTTACTAATTTTGACTTAGAACTGGGAGGCTTTTAATACATCTTACCGCTGTTGTTGGAATTGCTTGGGTTATGGCTGCCCGTAGAGTCCTAATAAGGACGAAACGGTCGTCGTGGTCTACCCGCCCAAGGATATCCATTGTGCTTGGATCCCTGTGTATTCCAATATAAAAAACAGTTACCCACTTGTCCGATATACGACAATTATTCACTTTTAATAAAAATGTTATGTTTAATGTTTTACCGTATTTTAAATTGTACACCGATCGATCACCTCATCCCAGTCCAGTCCTTAATAGCCCTTTGTACTAATTGTGGCCAAAATTCAACAATTTTAAAACAGTTATTTTCGCCATTTTGAATTTTTGAAACCGATTTAAGATTCTTCATGTTGTAATAAACGAAAATCTATTTTATTTCACCAAGCAAATTTCTTTTTTAAAACTCAAAATTACAAATCTATAATAAAATATCATAATATCGGTGATAGTAATTGTGTTTTCACCTTTAGTCTCCATAAAGATGGGTCCCGTCCTATATACGCGCGTTTTGAATTATTTTTCAATACTAAATCCGAATGATGTCTGACGAATGTCGGTTTAGTTATATTACGAGAAGTTACAGATTAAATTTTAGCAAGACTTTCTCAACGAATTAATTCTTCCTTGGGGGTTAAACAAGCTTTGCATAATTGTCTATTGTTTGTGCAAAGAATGGTTTTAATATTCTCAGCAAATTTCGTTTAGACTTGCTCTGAAAACTTATTAATGTACGAAATGTGACTATTTTACCTAGATGCTCTTTTGAATAATTTTAAAAAAATATAGTAAATCTACAGCCTCCTATTATAAAATTGTAAAGTGACCGGCTGACTGATTTATCAACAACGCCTAACCTAAACCCCTGTAGGCATCCACTGAGAAGGGATATTTCGAAAATCCCCCCCTAAGGATGAAAAGCGGAGGTTAAATTTTTTTTAGAAATTTCTGTATCTCAGTTTCTTTAATAAAATAATAATTTACGTGTTTTGTTATTTTTTCAGAGAAAAAAAAGGATGTAGTATATTTTAAGGGGGATACCTATAACTGTCTATTATGTATATATTTTAAGCGATATTGCTAAAAATTGGTACTGTGCTTTCTCTGTTAAAATAGGCAAGTGCGTGTAGTGACATTGACATATTGGAAAAACATTTTATGTCATATTATTTTTCTAAAATTTAGTAGAAATACTCATATACAGGGTGGTGATTTAATAACGGATAAATTCAATAGAAATTAAATGGGGACGTGTTTGGAAAAACGCTCGAACCCGTCGATTTTGTTTTTAAATTGCGCATGTTTTGACATAAAATGTACGTATACAGGGTGTACCACAAAAGTGTGGCAAACAAATTTTTTTTTTCTTAAATGGAAACCCCTGTATGTTATTGCATTTTCAGATTGTCCGTAAAAATCTAGCCATGTTTGATGCATAATATCCTAAACATATCTTCAACTGTTCACGAAATATTGAAGTTCAAATATTAAAATAACACTTTTTTAAATTAATTTCTAAATTACATTTTTAAAAATCTCAAAAATTACTTTAGCAAATGTTGGAAGTATCCGCCGTTAACAGCTCTGCAGTAATTTTTAATAAAGTAATTTTTGAGATTTTTAAAAATTTAATTTAGAAATCAATTTAATAAAGTGTTATTTTAATATTTGAACTTCAATATTTCGTGAACAGTTGAAGATATGTTTAGGACATTATGCATCAAACATGGCTAGATTTCTACGGACAATCTGAAAATGCAATAACATACAGGGCTTTCCATTTAAGAAAAAAAAAATTGTTTGCCGCACTTTTGTGGTACACCCTGTATACGTACATTTTATGTCAAAACATGCGCAATTTAAAAACAAAATCAACGGCTTCGGACGTTTTTCCAAACACGTTCCCATTTAATTTGTATTGAATTTATCCGTTATTAAATCACCCTATACAAAATAACGAAACAAGTATTTCTTATTTATTTGGAAAATCGGCCATAAATAGGTGAAAAAAGAGAGGGTATACAAGTTTCTATTAGAAAAGTATTTTTGTCAGATTTTCTAAAAACTCAGCATAAACACTCTAAAACACATGTATTTCTTTTTTTTTTGGAAATCGGCCCCTGACGGGGTATAAAGGTTTATTTTGGTCCAAATTTCTTGAAACTCAGCATAAATACTCCAAACACAAGTAATGAAACACTTATTTTTTTTCTTAACGTCTGTCCCTAAGGGATGAAAAGGGGTCATAAAAGTTCATATTGAAAAAAATATTTTCAGACTTTCTTGACGTACTTACTCAATATTTAAATAAATTATACCCCTACACTGATGAAAATGATCTAATACATCTTATTTCGCACAACCAATCATAAGCATTTGATTTTATAATCTATTAACGAATTTTACCATCTCAGTAAACCATGCTGCATAATAGATAATCATATGCAATGTTAAACGACAAATACAATATAACAACAAGGTAGGTGCGCCTATTAAGGCCCACTTAACTTAAGCTGTCCTAGAAAAATATGATAAAAAATATTTTTTACTTTTTTAGGTTATTATACCATTGTCTTGGGTCTGAACTGTTGCCAAGTCACATTACAATGTGAATATATTCATCAAATCGCCTAAAAAACATTTAAAAAAAAAGTTGCAAAGGGCCTTATTTGGAGACAGTATTCCAAACAAGGCCCATCGCTGTTCCAAATAAGGCCCTTATTGGGAAATGCGTATTCTCATTAAGATAAGTAATGAAAAATGCAACAAGTTGGTTTGAAAATTTTATTGTATCCGAAATAAGCCATATAACAAAAGTAATCCTTACGTTTTAACAACTGAAAATGCGTTTTTACTTATAAACAAGATGGGCATAAAAATCCTGGCTCTACGTCTTGTTTTGTTAGGCCTATGCATTCCTTATGTACATATCTAAGGCACATTGAACTAAGTCTCATATCCACTACTTTATCCTGGTCGCATAAATAACAATACCACTTTTCAACCACCTTCCTATTTTGAACAACTTTTTTTATTTTTTCTGTTGTTGCTGCTCCCTTTTTTGCCGCTCCTTTTTGTGCTGCTTCCTTTTTATCTTGTTCTTTAAACAACTCTTTTGAAACTCTCTGGGCACTATAATTTAAAGACTTTTTCCTTGGAGTTATCTTTTTTTCTTCCATGTCAGGCGTTGGTAGGATTTCTTTGAAGTTCCCTTTTAAAACTTTCGGCATTTTCCCACTCTTGTCGGAAAAGCTTTCCTCAACTTCCGACGAAGAAGTATTGTGAAGTGAATAGTCGGTGTCGTCTGACGAAAAGCTGAAAATTTGGTGTTTACGTTTGTTACTGCCCAGACCACTTCAGTTCAGGTTCAGGCTGACTTTCGGATATGACCGTGGTATGAGCTTTATTCGTTACCAAGGTTTTCTTCTTAACAATTTTTTGTTTTGAGGTGAATAGTTAGAAACATCATTTTGGTTAGATATTATCTGATAATCGAAATTTTCTTGCCCTCCTGCATTTTCATTATGTTTGTTTTCAACTGTATGTCTGGCTGATATTTGTGATGGGGCAAATGCCAATTTTTTTTTCAGTGCTCCCAGTAATTAAATGGTTACGTAAAGTTCTTCTAGGAATTCTAAATGCAGTGCTCGCTGTCCTTACCGCCATACCATTTCGAACTGCTTCCATTACTTCTTTCAATTGAGCATCAGTCCATAAAGCCCTCTTTCTTGGCATTTTATTTAATTTGAAAGACAGCAAAAATACAGATTAGATCTAAATTATCCCAATAAGGCCCGGGCCTTTTTTTGAACATTTAAGAGGGCCTTCTTTAGACTCCCAAGTGAGACAGGTTTTCAAGGTTAGTGTTATTTGTATTGTCGTATTACTTTGGTAAAATATCTATTTATCCTACATAAATCTACATACTTTAAGAACTAAATTTCAACATAACACTTACTTTTTGTTTATTCGCTGACACTATAAACTTAAAATTTACGAATTTCTCAATCTTACAACAGCCGCTAAAAATATGACAAGTTGAAATAACTGCTCTCGGACGCGAAGATACGCCACTGCAAGCCGTGTATTGTTGGTGGCGTGCACTACGAGGGTAGTATTATGTATAATGATGTAGCAAGTTTGCCGATTAAAATTAAGCGCTGTTTATAATAAACAATGGGCCTTCTTTGGACTCGGGCCTTAATAGGCGCACCTACCTTAGAAGCCATTTAAATTTTTGGGAACTACAGTAGATACTAATTTTCAGTGGTAAGTATATGCGTTATTAACCGCAGCAAGCAAATATTATGATTAATGTTAAGTTTCATTACAACTGCCAGTCGGAACTAATACAGTATAAAAAAGCAGATTACACCCCCAATAGAACTTGATAATTACTGTGAGTATTCAACAATAATGGCTATAAACCATTTTATGGTAGCATTAACTCCTATTTCCTATTAGCTAAATTATCGTAATATTATCACTACACAACGGTCTAGCAATTTTCGTTGTCTTACAGTAGGAAAGCGCATTGCTGTCACATATAGTATTTAACATTTGAATAAAGAGTATGTGAATTCTTATAAGAAATGAAGACCACAGGCTAAAAAGGATGAGAGTCACCAAGCAATAATTTCGAGATAAATTGATTTTAAAATTAAAAACTCTATAAGCTTTTAAGGGTTTATTCTTTAGATTTTACCAATTTTTTTTAAGGTACCCATAAGTATTTAGAATTAGGTTAAATATTTTAAATTATTAGTTTTTGGTCATTGGCGTACAGAGTATAGCTAAAAAGGGGTAAAGTACATAAATTCAGGTGAAAAAAGATGAAGGTGCAAAAATATTGTTTATTAAACATAACATGGTCGGTAAAGTTTGAAAATATGCTTGAGCCCCTACACTGCAAAAGCGCTTCAGATCCTGTAGGTTTTGGTACTTCTCAGTAGCAACAGAAAGTTTATGGTCATATTTAAGATCCGGCAGTGCAAAATGTCTAGGGGGTAGGTCGGGCAATACAGGAATTACGGTCCGGTTTGCGATTGTTTGCCTTGTTTTAGTTGTTTTGTTCCTTGTTGGCACAACTATACTTGACGTAAAAGCTCCATTGTAAGAACTTTGATGATGTATCATTCGGGGGTCTTCCTTTTTTATCACTATTTCTCTAATAGAACGATTTTGATGAATGTCTCTTTTCAAGAAAAAGCCGAGGTTTGGAAGTGTTTTTGCCGCTTCAAAAAAAGTAACCTCTACGTAAAACAATTAAGTACTAACCGCAATTGTACACTCGCAAAAGAATGCTGTTTTTTGCAACGAACTAAAAGGGGATTTACGCGAATAAAGTTGGACTGTCATCTTTCTTTTGTACATGTGCTGGACCTTCATCTTTTTTCCCCTGTACGGCTTATATTAAAATGCGTTTTACTGGTCGCTATCATCTTTTTTGCTCTTTATGATCAAGTAGGCAGAAAGTGACGCATTTTGTCTATGTTTTGGCATGTCTATCTAAAAAAGCGATATTTTGGACCCTCATCCTTTTTAGCCTGTGGTCTTCAAATATAAAGCTTTTTTCTCAGATTGCGTAGATATCCCATAATCTTGTTATTCCTGTCCATATTTATTTTTATAAACACAGTTTTAATACTGGCTGGACAAAAACGACATAATTGCTGAACTTTGCGAACTGAAATCCAGGAAAGAGACTGAAATCGCAAGCTCAACGAAAATCCCGTGATTTACGCTGCGATTAAACCTTTGCATTTAAAATGAGCCTGCTTAAACAATAAAAGCAGAAACTGAATGGTGTTTGAATTATGTTGGTTAGGTGATATTAGGAGAGGCTGCGGATTAAATTTTAACAGGAAATTTCGACAGAGCTGTTATTCTTAGTGCGTTGAAATTCTCTGCATAATAATTGTCTATTGTTTGTTTTAAGACGGTTTGAGTATCGTAGACACCGACGAGGTTCAAGAAAGTTTAAGGCAAATCTTAGACAAGAAGAAGGAACAACAGATAGCAAAGGTTTGTTTAATGGAGATGATTGCAGGTTTGGTTTAACAGAGTATTTTCTCATTATCGTTCATGCATAGTTATTATTCTATTTCTAATTCATAGGTACTTATATCGGCTCGAGAGTCTTTGAGCTTAAAGAGTTATTCCATAGCCGTCTTAACTTGTTCAAGCCGTGTAACAATAACATCGACAACACTGCTTTGAAGGTCTATTATATCATGTGACTTTTTTGAGGTTAGTCATGGTTTAATATATACTTTTCGCACGAAGTAGGTGTAGTTGTCCTGCTGTATTCCTGGGTGTGGTGTAGCTCTAACTATAAAAGTGTTTTAAAGGTAGGTGAAGAGAGTGTATCAGTTTGTCACTTCCTAAAAGATGAAAATCTGAAAACTCTATGGCTTAAAGCCATTCCAAGAGCTAATTGGTCGCCCACACAGTATTCTGTAGTTTGTGTCAAGCATTTTGTCCTCAGTGACATTAGCCGTGAGGATATTTATCTTTTGCCTGATGGCACCACAAAAAAATATCCAACTGAAGCGAGACTAAATTTAACAACTGCTCCGTGCTTTTATCCCAATCTGCCTGCTTACTTGTCAAAAACTGTTTTCATTCCTAGAAAAAGTCCAGCGGAGAGAAACGAGGAACAACAAGAGCGTACATCTCAACTTAATCAAGCTTTCGAGCAATCAGTTTTTATAAAAAGTTTTGACGATCTCAGTAATTGTTCACAAAAAATTAGTACTTCTGAATTTTGGCAAGTAAAAATTGTAAGTGACTCAAAAATATATTTTTATAGTTTAGATTTGACCAATGACTGTATAAATATTGTTAATCAGGTTTCAGTGGACATTGATATGAAGGTAAATGTTTTTTTTAAAAGGTAATAAATTTGCTTACAATGATTTGAAATGGATTTTACCCTTGGAAATAAAACTAAGCAGGTGATCTCAGCTTGAAAACGTATTGTCTCGGTACCCATTCATACATTGTGAAAGTAACGAAGTTACCCAGATAGTAGGTGATTTTCTTAAGACAAGCGTAGATTTCTTAAACAAAGCCTTAAGCTTACTAAATTTTGAGACTTCAGAAGATAATAGTCAATCCTGTAATTTAAACGCAGAAGATAATAATTTGTATAATAGAATATTACTTTTGATCGATCAAATAAATCTACTCGTAGTGAAACAAAAACAGCTTCTCAACGCAATATTACTATTATTCAATAATTGGGTAAATTGTTCTTGTTATCCAAAACTATTTATTACTTTTTTGTACATTTTTCAATATCAATATAGTTGCAACAGAGCTAAAAAAACACAAAAAATATTATCAGACAGAATAAAAAACTCGCCCGTTGCCGTGCGTAATAATAGTTTGTGGATCCGCTACTCCCAGCTGATGCGGCGTTGCCCGACTTCACTTCATGGCTTGAAAGTTAAGACGGCTGTGGTTATTCTATTAGTGGGCTCGAAAGGACTCCCTGGGTTCAAAAGTAGTTCTTAGGCTTGAAAGTAAGCCTCTTGACACAAGTAAAGGATTTGGCGGTGCAAACACTGCAGGGTTGCCATTGCTGGGGAAATTTCCCTAAATCTGGGGAAAATCTGCAATCAGTAGGGAAAAAGGGAAATTTTCTATAATTTAGGGAATTTTTATTCTTTGATTTTGTAATATTTGTAAAAAATATATTAAGCAATCACTTAAAAAATTATTAGAAATCGATTGACCCATGGCAAAAACGCTATCTTTTCTAAGTCCGATTTACTGTTAGGAACTCAGAATCTGAGGCAGGTCGAATTTACTATAAACCTTACTCTCAATATAAACAACAAGAAACTCGGTAAATCCCAGGCCTCCGTTCGCTGGTAATTTAAGGGGAATCGCACAAGAGGAACCACGCATTTTTTCAATTTTCTGCGTTAATTTTAATAATTCAAATAAGTAATAGCTTTGACTAGTTTATTTCCTATGTACCGATTTATCTTATATTAAATGTATAGGTAATTGTTTATTGTTGAATAAAAAATGTATTATTTTGAATAAAAAATTAACCTTAAGTGGCTTATTTATAGAAAAAATTGTATTAATGAATAGGGATATGTTTTGTTTTCAAGTATCTTTTTCTTCGTTTTCAAATTAAACGATCTGGGGAAAATCTGGGGAATTTTTAAGAAATTATCTAGGGAAAAATAAAATTTGGACCTGGCAACACTGGCAAACAGTGACCAATCATATTATAGTGGCAAGTCTAGTGCTAAATTGGATGGATTAGGGGACGATTTGAATCAACGTATTAGGTGGTTAGCTAATATGAAAAGGTCGTTAACATGAAAAAATTGAAAAAACTTATATAATATAAAATAAATAAACTTTTGGCGTAAAGCTAAAAGTTTATTGAAAAGTGAAAGCAAATAAATAATAGGATTGGTCTTCCACACAACATATAATAATATAAATTTCAAGCACAATAAAGTCTGGAAAATATATACGCCTCTACAGTTTAAATCCCGTAAACATTAAAAACAGAAACTGAGTTGGCGTTGAAGAACGTCAGTTTGAAGTACGGGTTATCGCCCAATGATAAATACGTTTTCCACTTCAAAAAAAAACTTTATCTATACCGTTTTGGCAAGCTCGAACTTAGAGTGGAGTTTATGTGGGTATGAAAAAAAAAATGTTTAGGAAGCAATAAGGACAACAGATCGATCAGAGTTGCGGACGTGACCAACGCATGGCAAGGCAATTCCTCGGTTAAAGAGAGGGGATCATTTGTGCTGGTCACGTTTAACAAAATCACTTCGTTTCGTCGGTCGACAGAAATTCAGTTTCAGTATTCAGTAACATTTGGAACCTCGTTTGGGTTGTCCGCGTGTTTAATAATTCTCGAATTTTATAGTTAATTAATTAATGCATTTAAAAGTATTTTTAATTTATTGTTTTTATTAACCTATACAGGGTGTCCGGAAAATACGTGTACAACGTTTGACGACAGACTCCTGACGTCAAAAAAGGTCGATCTAAGCCGACTTAGTTATATCCAAAATTGTCTCGTTTAGCCGGTAGAGGGCGTCAAAAATTTGTAAAAATATTGGTTTTTCCTAAATTACGTGAAAACCTGCTAATCGATTTTAATAATTTTTAGTATGTAGACTAATACTAATTATTAACAATAAAAATAAAATAAACTACAACAAAGTTGAAAGTATGTATTGTAAGAAACTAAGTAAAACAAAAACATTACTTAAGCAAATGTGTAAAATGACCGCCATCTTGCTGAATACACGTATTAACACTCCTTAAAAATGATATTGGACCCTATCTAATGTCTCGGGGTTATTAAAAAGGTTGCTTGCATTTAAAATTCGTTGAAATAAATCATCGCGTGTGTTTACCGGAGTCTTGTAAACTTCTGTTTTAATAGCGCCCCACAAAAAGAAGTCACACATATTTAACTCAGGAGAACGTGGTGGCAATTCTACTGGTGCATTATTGCCCCTTCCAATCCATCGGTTGGGATATTGATGATGTATAAGTATTGCCGAACAGCAACGGAAAAATGGGGCGGGGCAAAATATTGTCAATATTTTCTTCTGGCAAAACAGCTCATTCAACGAAAAATATTAAAGAGGTAAAATAGCTTCCTAATACATCCAGTCACTCTACAAAAATATTTGGGTTGTCATAACGCCGTTCATATAAAAAAATTAGGAGAAATGTTGACGTATTATATCACTTTTATAACACTTCCACTTATTTACAGCCGGTGTCTATACTACTAGAAAATGTAATTTTATAGTATTAGTCTACATACTAAAAATCATTAAAATCGATTAGCAGGTTTTCACGTAATTTAGGAAAAACCAATATTTTTACAAATTTTTGACGCCCTCTACCGGCTAAACGAGACAATTTTGGATATAACTAAGTCGGCTTAGATCGACCTATTTTGACGTCAGGAGTCTGTCGTCAAACGTTGTACACGTATTTTCCAGATACCCTGTATATGGAGAAAAAGAAAATGCTAGTATGTGCAAGTTCAGGCTTGCCAGTAGAGGTGTGTCGTTCGCGAACGATTCGTTCAAAACGAACGAATCACTTCACTGAATTGAAAGAATTAATTTATCGTTCCAGAAAGATTCGATTCTTTTTTGATTCTTCAATTCAGTAATGATTTCAAGAGTTGGCTTAGCATTTCGTTCACTCGTTCATTTCGTTCAACACTCGTTCATTTCGTTCACTCATTTATTTGGTTAACTCGTTCACTGGTACCCGAAACTCGATTAAATTACTTTCAGTTCGGTAAATCACGGTTTACTTAGACAAGGAGAACCAAAAAAAAGGTACACGGAGTACAGTTGAAGGAAAATAGACAAATACCGTGCGAGCAAAAATTATTTGCATCAAAGAGGACTTGGATTAAAAAACGTAGGGCTTGGTTTAGATCACAATGATATTGGGACGATATATCTAACCAAATCTAGGTTAACATTTTGTAAAATTCATATTATGACATGATATGCCAAACTAATAAGTAATAAAATAAGTAGACAAAAATACAAATTTATTTTTGTTGTTTACAAATTTAACAAAGTAAGAATATACAAAAAGAAAAAGAAAAAATAATTACATAAATTGCTGAAATTGGCCACCGCCCTGCTCCAAGCACAAATTCATACGTCTCTTCATATTTTCGAAAGTGTTGACCAGCATCTCTGGAGAAAAGTTACCACATTTTTGGATAATCCTTTGTTGTATATTCTTGAAATACTTGCACTTAATATATTTAGCTGCTTCTTAAGAAAAGTTCTGCATGTTCCATAAGATCTTCTCACTTCTTGGGACAGGCGTCTTATACAATTTGTTGGCGTATTTTGCATTATTTCACGAACGTTTGCAACAAGTTCTTCTGTTCTTACAGATGGTCTTCCTGCTCCTTTTTTGTGTTGTATAGGACCTGTTTCCCTAAACACAGCACCGTTCTTTTCAGCCAATAATAAAAATCCCCAGCAATAAAAGCAACGTTAGGAAAATGTTCGTGAAAATCGTCCATGCACAAACCCGGATTGTATTGCCACTCACCATTTACTCTAACCCCGTTTCGAAAATACGCTTCAACCATGAATGTTTTGTGCTGTTCTGTAAAGCCCATTGTGTGAATTATTCAAGAAATTGGAAAAATTAGCGATGAATCAAATTACTTGTAACGACTGTCAAAGATGACGGAATAACTGATTGATTGACAGGTATTAAGCTCTACGGCTAAGCATTACATCCTTAGATGCAAGGCCCTCTTTGATGCAAATAATTTTTGCTCGCACGGTATATATTATGATAGCAACGCGCTTTTTTACTGTAAGAAAATGAAAATTGTTAGACCTTTGTGTAGTGATAATATCACGGTAACTTAGCCGATAGGAAATAGGAGTTAATGCTACCATAGAATGGTTTACAATTCATTTAATAGGGGCTAATAAAAAATAGGCTGACAATACGCACTATGTTTTAGCAAATCTTTTGTATTTTTGTTTAAATTTGGACGTGCTCATAAATAGTCCCGCAGACTAAAATCCTGGATTCGCCACTGGTTCAGGCAGTTTTTTTTTCTGTTTTCAAGTCAATTTTTAAATATGGAAACGTATTTTTCCGCACATTAAGCGCGAAATGGTAACCATAAACAAACCATATAAAAGATCACAACTGCGTCCTTTATAGCTTAAGCACAATGTTGTAAAACGTTTTATTACGACAGAATTTCACATAAAGTATGAAATAAAACGTAAGATCCCATTATGGAGACATATTAGAAAACATAAAGTTGAACATTTAGGGTTTGACAGGTGTAAATGTATACATAATATTTTTTATTTTACCCCTTATTTTTTTAAAGGACCTTTCACACCCATCGAACAGTTTGTATAGCCTCTCGTAGAAGTGGAATAACGGTAGGCAACTAAAGTAATACTTTCAAATTTGACAATTTATTAAAAACCTCGTCCAAGATTATTAATTCTTAAACGATTTTTCATCCTTTCCGTATCCCGTGACGCCAAGACCTATATAGGAGTGACAGGGGTGGAGAAATACAAAGATATAAACTATGTTAAACACGACTCATTTATATACTTAATTGAGAAAAAATATTGGTATTGGTGTACCGATTTTTCCTGTGATACACTGAGAAAAAAGCCTTCTATTCCTTATAAGAATTGACATACTCTTAATGCAACTATATGCGACAGCAATGCGCTTTCCTTCTGTAAAACAACAAAAATTGCTAGACCGTTGTGTAGTGATAATATCACGGTAATTTAGCCAATAGGAAAAAGGAGTTCTTGCAACTTCTTGCTACCACTAAATGGTTTATAGCCATTATTGCTCTGAATACTCACAGTAATTATCATGTTCTATTGGAGGTGTAACCATAATAATATTTGCTTGCTATGGTTAATAAAGCATATACTTCTAGTGCGATATTGTTCTTGTCGTTGAACATTGCATGTGATTATCTATTATTATTATGGTTTACTGAGATGACAAAATTCGTCCATGGATTATAAACTCCAATACTAGTGATGGGTTGTGCGAAATAAGAATATTATATTGCTTTATCTGGCAAAGTTTAAAAAACCGTAAATACAAGATAAAAATTAATTAATTGGAACAGGTATTGGTACGATCAATAAAGCTCAAATTCAGACAGGATAGCTAGAAGATTACAAACAACGATGTGACCTGCGCAACAAATACGTTAAAACTAATACTACGGCGCACGGTGATTGCCGATCGCTACGAATCCCCACCAACGTCTTGTGGATTATAGGTTCTAACGGAAACAATTCTTTTGGGGACGCTGTTCTGCTTTCTTAATTGTAGATAAAGCGCTGTACTGGGAACAAAATGCTTCACATCGAAAAGATTTATTTAAACAAGACAATTTATTTCTTTACAAAATTGCTGTATTAAAAGTCGTTCATTATTCAACGAGACTGTGCTGCTAATGGAACTGTTACTAACGATAAAAACACTATTCTAGCAAATCTGGAATTGATATAACACTAAAGCGGGTTTGATGCACTACCAATTTATTTAATATGGGTTAATACAAAATAAGCTATCAATAAAAACTATTTCTTAGCAAACCTGTTGTATGAGATCATTTTCCTCAGTGTAAAACGATCAGCAAAACGTCAAACATTGCTGTATTTTGTTGGTTTGATATCCTATAATAGAACCTCGATTTCTCGTAATTTTGTGAACGTTATTTATCTTCTGCCGGCCAATTTGCACCGGAGTTCATTTATTTAAATTCCTAAGACCTCGCTGTTACAATAAAAGCTTATGCCCTTTCAGTAACGTAAAGGATCCCCTGGAAGATTTTCCTTAGGCGTGTATGCTTTACCCTTAATATTCTGTTAACTTACATATGTGTATAGCTGTTTTTATAGGAAATACATTTTAAAAGGATGTGCCCTTTAGCAATCGAAGTATTCTTATAAGACGGGCCATATAAAATATTTTTAAGAAGCAGAAAATATATTATATAAGGTTGTAAAGGCCAAAAAATTAATGTAAATTCGAAAATACCGTTTTTACGTTTTAATATTTATGCTAAGCTAATGGACGTACATTACAGTATACAGGGTATTTCTTTTAAACTCGAGACATGTGATTTGTATGGTAATTTTCTTACCCATGTTAACTTTTAGTCAACTCGGAACTGAAGGATAAAATTTGTAACAGAGGTACTTAAATCCTTAGAAGATGCCTCGCCTCATTGACTTACTTTGACCAAGGAAGCTATAGCAGAGATGTAGAAAATTACTTCTTTTTTTGGCAAACCGCAACTCATTATCAATCTCTTTATGGTAAGAAAGAATAAAATCACTAAATTTTGTAAACAAATTGTACAAAGTACACACTATTGCTGCTAAGTAATAGCCTAATAGAAATGACTTCTGACATTCTGTAATTGGTGGGGGGGTAATATTTTGAGAAGCTTTAAGAATTCGGTTTTCTATTTATTTCGAATTTTGTGGCCTATTCGTAATCTTGTCAAATACTTTTGAAGCTATGTATGCCAATAAAAAACCCAGGGACAAGTCAGGGATTCGGGCAGGCCATTTAAATGAACCAAAACGTCCTATCCATCTTTCGGGAAGTGTGTGGTTAAGGTATGCTATTTCAACTGCTGAGCTATGGACTGGTGACTGGTGCATCATCATGCCTGATGGTCGTTTGTTCTGGCGAGCCCAAGTCCTTTCGTCTTGTTTAGTTACACGTCGAAAACTCACTTTTATCAGTAAAAAAAATTGACTTAAAATATTTGGATTGCAACTAATTTTTTCCATGCATATAGTTGGCGAAACTCCATGACAATTTTTGGCGAATAGCTTATTTGAAAAACAGTCGGATAAGTCTACAATATTAATTGATAATTTGATGTTTTTGTTGTCGGCAAAATTTACTCTACTTCATTTGTTCATATTGCGAAGCCACCTAGCCACCTTTGTTAAATTTAATCTTAATCGCAACCATATACAAACAATAATTAAACCTTAAAACTTACCTTGCGGATAATACATCAAGCATCAAACTTTTGTAATTTAAAAGTTATATGGACGAGTTGCAGGAAAACAAGTTATATAATAATATGAGGCCATAGATGGTTTCTACTTTTCTGCTTAAGAAAAAAGTTGCACAAGTCTGAGGATTCGTATATTAGTAAATCTGATCTGATAAGAGCTCTTATACTATATTATATTAAAAGATACAAGGTACAAAATGTCTTTTTGTTAAGAAATAAATTGTATCTTCTCAATGCGACGCATTTTGTTCACAGTAAAGCGCTTTTTCTACAATTACGAAAGCAGAACAGCGTCCCTAAAATTCGGAATTTTATTTTATTATTTTATATAATTTTTTTGGATTCTGCATAAAATTCTGGACATTTTTTAAACAAAGCATTATTAGTCTATACTAATCTATACTAAACAGTTTCCGAGATATTGACTCTTGAAAAATGAGATTTTTGAACTTTGACAGCGTCTAGCTTTCTAACTGTACGTCTTAGAGCAAAACGGCTTACATGTCCCTATCTTCGATTTTTATTATCTTTCCAATAGTGTCAACTTCCGGTTAAACCGGAAGTACTATATTTCTTACACCCTGTATATAGTATTAAATAATTGTATAAAGAGTATGTGAATTCTTATAGGGAATAGAATGTTTTTTTTCAGTGTAATGTTATACCGGTTGTATCCATATTGTGCAAAACTGTAACTGCATTTTCTCCCATCATCTTTTCGACTAGAAACACGTTGATAACTTCTAGCCCCATAACGAATTACTTCTAACAAAAGTTTTCTAGCATCATAAAAAAAATCTGTTTTTAAATTATAATATCGAACTAAACAGAAAACTTACGTGGAAACAAAAATATTATTAGCTTATAGTTTATAGGGAAACTTTTCTAGCACGCGTTCGCTATACCAGCTATATTCAAACTTTTTCAATTAAAAAGTTTTCGTCTGTTGGATTAGGTAGGTAATAATTTACAGTTTTTAACCTGTATGTAGAAGTTTATTGTGCTTATTATTAACAATTTATTTAAGCCTTTAATTACAACCTAAACAACTTGAAAATATGCAATAATCCACTGGTAACTTCTGAAATTCTGTTATTTGATAAGGAAGAAGAAAAATTAAAACTGTGAAATAATTAATATACAGGGTGTCCGGAAGAAGGAGGTATTAACCATAATAATATATTCCTTGAGCAAAAATAATATGATTTTTATAATGCCACTTTTCATTTTTGACCCTCAGGTTCGATATACAGGGCGTCAAAATTTGATATTAAAAACTGATTTTCTTGAATAATTCGAGTTTTCAATAATATTAATTCCGAATTTTATTATTTAAAGGTTGGCCCTACATGACATGTTTTTTTTCACCGTTTAGCATAGCATTCTAGATAACTAATATTTTTTAGTCCAAATATGCAAAATACTACACGAACCCACGTATATATGTTTGGTTGCCTAGATCTACAAATCTGTATGTATTGTTTTAGTTCATTAAAAAACACATATTAAATAATAACTTTATTGACGGAGAACTATTTTGCTTTTGTAGATGCTTCAAGCTATCATTTTTCTGCTAAATCCTATCCAAAATTCAATCTACTAACCTTCCAATGTCAATTTTAACTTCAACTTTATTTGAATTTTCCATCTTCCCTATACTTTGAAATTCGAAAAAAAGTAGTAAAATCGCCCGAATTTCCGAACGCTCTGTATATGTACCGAATGGACAAGGATCACACAACGTATTCCGTTCACATTAAAATCTCATATCGCTAAAATAACTTTAGAATCTCGTGGTGAAAATTGGTCAATAAATCAAAAAATGACAGTTTGCAAAATAATTTTTGTTGTCCAGAGGCTACTATGATAAAAAATACTATTACCAACATAAAATTTAGACATAAAAATTTACAAAATTTGAAGAATTTATTTTCTTTTTAAAATGTATTTTTCTTGATTATAAAAGGTGAAATAGAAAAAAATGTATAAAGCACGTGTTTCATAAGGCGTTTTAGCGCACGTGTCAATAAAAAAACTCGTCACTTTGTGGCTCGTTTTTTAAAATAGACGCGTGCGCTAAAACCGCTTTTTATGAAACGTGTACTTTAATATACTATTTTCATTGATTGTCAGAAATGGTCACGATTTTTTTTCTGGCAGAACCCTACTACCTTTCCGTGGTCTATTAATAAAATCTACTGTAATTTTTCTGGAAGATTTACCATTGTACACAACCTATATGAGTCATAACATAGCAGTTAGAAATTAACGTGAACGACATTAATGGCTATTGCTTTCGCTCCCTAGAATAGTTTCCCGAACAGTTACAGCGACAATATGCTCAATTTCAGTGGTCCCCTCCGAGAGAAATTATTTCGGCCGCGCAAAGACCGTCTGGGTGAATGGCGGCGGCGCGGAGTTGAGATTAATGAATTTCTACATTTGAACTTGGCCACCGTTCTTTTTCTTGTGGAAACCTCTGCGATAAGCTGACCCTCGTCTTCTGTGCAGCAAATTGTTTTTTGCTGATAAATATCCTTTAATTTATTGTCCTATTGTTATACAAAGTCCGCCTGTATACAGATAAGGCTTTATGGAAAATGCCGGGGACAGACAAACCTTAAGCCAGTATTCCACAAGCCAAGTTCTTCATCAAGAAATTGTAAAAGTTGACCTTCAATTTATCTTTAAGTGGGAACAGCTAAAATTCGCCACAAGTTCTTGCAACAATGGAACCCCGCACTTCTCTTATAGAAAATGGCCCTCGGTAAATTTTCTAAATTTTTAGTATGTTGTAGAGAATGCAATTCTAATCAAAAGTGTTCATGGCCACAACAATATCTGCCGACCAGATTTTGAGATACAGGGTGTCCAAGTTGCAAAATTTGAATATCGAATATTCGAAACATAGCATTAAATATATTATTTATTTTTAACTATAAAATGAACTTACATAACAAATTTTATTGAAATTAAAAAAAAATTGTTATTTCATTTGCTTATTTTTTGAGTTTTGAGTCTGTTCGACGCTGTATATCTCCAGAACTGGTCATAGGAAAAGGGAAATCAATAGCAAACATGTAAGTAAGACACTTCAAGCAAAAAATATTAAAAAATAACGAAATTTAACTGATCCATTTTTAATATACCGGGTTTATGCATTTTTATGTTATTTTTCTATCGCTTATCATCGAAAACACCCTGTATAACCTTGATAATTATACAGGGTTGGGCAAATGTTCCGGAACGGCTTAATTACAGGCGAACGAAAAGTGATATCGGATCCGGGTTTTGCGCAATCTATAGGACTAAAATTTTACTATTTGACTATTATACCATAATATGTCAGTAATGTCACCAACTGTCAAGTGTTGACGTTATTATTTTTTTTTAAATGGAACACCCTGTATATTTTTACATTTTTAAATTCCACATAAAAATATAATTCTTTTTTATTAAATGCACTATTGGTCTATACTTCATAGTTTCCGAGATATTGACTCTCGAAAAGTGACATTTTTGAATTTTGACAGCTTATAACTTTCTAACAGTACGTCTTAGAGCAAAACGGCTTACATGTCCCCATCTTTAATTTTTATTATCTTCCCAAAAAATCAACTTCCAGTTAAACCGGAACAACCATATTTCCTGCTTTCGAGTTACATCCGGTTTAACCGGAAGTTGATTTTTTTGGGAAGATAATAAAAATTGAAGATAGGGACATGTAAGCCGTTTTGCTTTAAGACGTACTGTTAGAAAGTTATAAGCTGTCAAAGTTCAAAAAATGTCACTTTTCGAGAGTCAATATCTCGGAAACTATGAAGTATAGACTAATAGTGCATTTAATAAAAAATAATTATAATTTTATGTGGAATTTAAAAATGTAAAAATATACAGGGGGGTCCATTAAAAAAAAAATACCGTCAACACCTGACAGTTGGTGACATTACTGACATGGTATAATAGTCAAATAGTAAAATTTTAGTCCTATAGATTGCCCAAAACCCGGATCCGATATCACTTTTTGTTCGCCTGTAATTAAGCCGTTCCGGAACATTTGCCCAACCCTGTATATATTTGGAAGCCTAGGATAAGCGACAAGTAGTAAATAAAGAAACATCTATAAAAAAAATTTCAAAACTAATAAAAAAAAATATTCACTTTTTTGAGTTACCCTGTATAAATATAAATATTATAAATTTTGATCGCTTGCTCCAATCTAATGTCATCTACAGTATTACTTTGTTAAAATTAAATTTAATGTTAGTGATTTATGGTATTTTTAGTGGCTGCGAACCTGCCAGATATTGAGGTTAGAAACTGGATTTTAATGTTTTGTTTCTAAAATTTGTTTAAAAATGATTCATCGTTGTGTTTTAGTTCAAAAGGCAAGGGAATCAGTCAATTAAACTTACCCTATCAAATGGAAAATAAAAACCAAACAACACAGCAATCTTCGATATGTTATCGCGTACCTTACTTCAAGTCAAATATTAGTTGGAGTGTCCCTGTGCAGATCCCTATGTTACATACCTATATCCCTATCATTAAATTATAAAAAACTATTTAGTCTATAATTTATTTAATTAATATACTCTGCGGTGGCTAAATGAGCTAAGCTCAAGGTAAAAAAAAAATAAAATATTTTATTGATTTTCACAATTTGAAAAAAAACTTGGGTAATGTGTAATGCAACATTTTCAATCACCCTTTCTTCTTGTTCAAGAATTTTAAAAAGTTGTTGAGCTAGAACTTGGTCCATGAAATACGGAGCTTACAATCCCATGGTCATTAAAATATGAAAAAATAAAGAAAGCACTAATATCAGGACCGGATTGACTTTTTTTTTCGGTCAGAGCTTTGTTTGCATTTGGTGTGTATTATTGTTGAAAATAAAATTCTTAGTGCAACCCAACATTAAAAAAAACTGCTTTATTAATAACTGATGATAATAGAAAAAAAAATTTAAATAGTGTACAAAATTAATGAAAAGCTATTCAACATGTTATAGTAACTGCAATTTAAGAACGTTGGGAAAACTAAATAAAACGACACAAATGTAACGTAATATTTTTTTTTAAATTACGAAAAATTTAAATGTGTAATTGATTCGATCGTTACTTGATGAAGATCCATATTAAACAAATACGTAAATGAAACAACATTAAGGTTTCAAATCTTCACAAAAATTACTTTATTTTTATATTAAAAATAAAAATAAAAACATGACATGTTTCGTAGCACTGCTACTTCGTCAGATGTCGAGATGGAAATGACAAACAAAGTTGTAGGTGTAGAGGCATTTACCTGCTAAGTACTAATTATCTAAATATTCCTTATCTTACGGGTTTTGGAAAAAACCAAGTAATAAAGTATACTTATAAATACTGAACAATAGGAATAAAAATGGTTGGAAACTACAATATTTTTTTTAAAAGCTTTTAAAACAAACAACAATATAAGTAAATACATCAAAAACAATAAAGACAAGACTGACAAAGAACAAAAATGCGGAGTTTATCAATTAGACTGTGGTTCTTGTCAAAAAAGTTATATAGGACAAACAGGACGCACTTTTAAAGTTAGACTACAGGAACATAGAAGGGACTTTCTAAATAAAAAACAAAATTCAGCGTACGCAACTCATCTACTATCAGAAAACCATACTTTTCAGGATAATTTTAAAATTTTACATGTCGAAAATAAAAGCAAAAAGTTGTCTTTATTGGAATCTCTAGAAATTAACAAAATTAAAAAAGCAGGCAAAATTTTAAACGATCAATTAGATGTTAACAATTCACCATTATTAAATTTGTTTTGAAATATTGTAGTTTCCAACCATTTTTATTCCTATTGTTCAGTATTTATAAGTATACTTTATTACTTGGTTTTTTCCAAAACCCGTAAGATAAGGAATATTTAGATAATTAGTACTTAGCAGGTAAATGTCTCTACACCTACAACTTTGTTTGTCATTTCCATCTCGACATCTGACGAAGTAGCAGTGCTACGAAACATGTCATGTTTTTATTTTTATTTTTAATATAAAAATAAAGTAATTTTTGTGAAGATTTGAAACCTTAATGTTGTTTCATTTACGTATTTGTTTACGAAAAATTTGTCTATTTCCCTTTTCTATACAGTTTTAAACAGAAACTGGTTCATAACTGCCCACGCTGAATGATCAAAACCCTTAAAAACTCTTCCCTAAATAACCCTTACATGAAGTTTCCGGAATCTCACATAAAAGTTTATATGGACCCCAGTAATAGGCCCAACATTTTGTAACATTAGATAAAAACAGAAGTTTGTTGGCAATTTCAAGTTTCTTGCTACAGTTCGCGTCTTGTAACTTTATCTTTTAAACTTCATCTTCTTAGCAGCCCTAAGTTGTTGATAGAAAGCAGTCATTATATTTGGAAAATAAGAAAAATATTTACTTACAGAGAAATATAAAGCTTGAGAAACAGTAGATTAAGCAAATATGAATTCAGGCGTTAGCGTAAGGCGTTTTATAAATAACACAAAAACGCTTTTATTTGCATTTATATTTTTTATGTATCTTTTAGTTTTTAATACAGACCCAACACAACATATCGTTTTATGATAGTCATATTCTCATTCAATTTATAAAACCATGACTCACCTGTCCTGTGTTGACGAAGTCATGCTTGGTTGCAAGAAGATCAGCCGTAGCATCTCCTTCAGGAACGTGAACTGCGAACTCGTTTGAATAAATAGGCTTTTCCCTGATGCGTCCAAGGGCAGGTTGCAGTAACACCAGAGTGGTCAGTACATATGAAATAACCACTGTCGCCGAAATAGTACAAATATTAGGCGATGCTAATGAGGGTAAACGTAACATTATGGAGGAGAACGCGTAATAGTTCAAAGTCAGTATTAACGGAAGATTTAGAAAGGTTTAAAGTTAAGGGTAAAAACTCACTTACGGATTATTTATAGTTATACATTACAGATTAAATTGGGTTGGTAGTATGTAGTGCACTGTTCTTAGTTGTGGTGAAGCCTTACTGAAGATAAGTTAGTAAGTATGGAAGAAGATAAATAAGAAATGTATGTAACTACAAAATACTTTGAAAACTGGCGATGGTGTTCTTGCGTTGAGATGATTCAGAACGACCTGGAAAAAAAAACGAACATTAGTCGACTAGAATCGAATTTGTTAAACGTGACAAAAAAAAATTAAATTATACCTAAGATTTCAAAAATCACTGCCAAAGAAAGGTTCTCTTTTAAAATTTGCTAACCAAACCTTGCAACTTTAACATAATCATTAAGATTAGATTTTCCACCTCTTGACTGCTAAATTTTTTCACTCCCTATACGTGCTATTGAAAGCTCCATTGTGGATTAGTTCCACCTTTAACTTAATTATATTTTCTCTTTTGCTAACAACATCAGCTGTTCATAATTTTTACTTCAACATCCTGATGATGAGTGTTTCTACACTCGAAACATCTAGATTATAGCGTAGCTATTGAATTAAAATTGTGGAGAAAGACTTTATGGTTTTCTTTTCCCTATAATCATTAATGTTCGATAATCAATTTTTGATTGAAATTCTACCGCAAAAGACCGTTTTAAAGCTAATATAAATTTATGAAACTTCGCCGGTCACGATAGTAGTAAATCAAAGTAAAACAACGTCGAACCACAGAATATACGGGTGGCCCTTTAGTGTGGCAAAGTACAATAGCTCCGTTACTATTTCAAATACATTAAAAATATTAATACAAAAGTTGAAGGGCAGTAAGTGACTTATAACGTAAAATTATTTTTAACTTTATAGGGTGGCTCGAAAAAGCGGAACAAAAAAAATGTACTTTTTTCAAATGGAACACCCTGTATATTTTTTCATTTTTAAATTCTACATAGAATTATAATTATTTTTTATGAAATACATTATTAGTCTATACTTTATAGTTTCCGAGATATTGACTGTTGAAAAGTGACATTTTTGAACTTTGACAGCTTCTAACTTTCTAACAGTACGTCTTAGAGCAAAACGGCTTACATGTCCCTATCTTCAATTTTTATTATCTTCCCAAAAAAATCAACTTCCAGTTAAACCGGAACAACTATATTTCCTGCTTTCGAGTAACATCCGGTTTAACCGGAAGTTGATTTTTTTGGGAAGATAATAAAAATTAAAGATAGGGACATGTAAGCCGTTTTGCTCTAAGACGTACTGTTAGAAAGCTAGAAGCTGTCAAAGTTCAAAAATGTCACTTTTCAAGAGCCAATATCTCGGAAACTATAAAGTATAGACTAATAATGTATTTAATAAAAAATAATTATAATTTAATATGGAATTTAAAAATGAAAAAATATACAGGGTGTTCCATTTGAAAAAAGTACATTTTTTATTGTTCCGCTTTTTTGAGCCACCCTATAAAGTTAAAAATAATTTTACGTTATAAGTCACTTACTGCCCTTCAACTTTTGTATTAATATTTTTAATGTATTTGAAATAGTAACAGAGCTATTGTACTTTGCCACACTAAAGGGCCACCCTGTATAGCTACGCATACGGTACTGGAAAGCTTGAACTTACAGGACTGGCTTTTCATATAAAGAAATGAAAACAAAATGGACTTGGCACGAGTTAAAAAGAGATCGATCAAAACTTGCCAACTTCTGTTCGAACGCGATACACATTCCACTCTCGCTGCAGGGCAGGAACTGCTCGGTAGTAAAATATATTTTCTAAACGGGCAACGACGCTCTTGCGACGCATCTTTAATGTTATGTCCGCCAATTCTCTTTTTCAATTTTTTTATGCGTTTTACTAATTGCAACACACGTGACAAACAAAAAACTCACTTTGCACTCGGCGGCACCAAAAAATGAACTGAGGGTATTCAGCTGGATGCGGGCGAGGGGCTGAGATATTTTTGTTTACTTAATATATTTCTACGTCTGTGCGCCGATAGGCCATAAAGTGAGACCAATAAATAAATAAACACTATCATAGAAGGACGGTAATGCGAAGAATATTTAATTAGGTAACTACATGAAATTAAAAAAAATACGTAAAATAAATGCGGGGTGCCACTCAAACGAAGTTCCAAATATTATTGAAAACTGAATTTATGTCGATGAAGCGAGGCGATGAGGTGACTCCGTCAAACGTCGCCAGCACGAATGAGCCCCTCTCATTACTCGAGAGATGATTTTTCCATGCGTTGTTCAAGCTGGCAACACTGATTTACCTGTTGTCCTTATTAAGGACATTTAAACAAAGTATTGACTCTCTCATACTCACATAAAATGCCACTGTTACTTGGAGTTTGTCAGTACGGTATACGCTATAGCTAAAATATTCTGTGGTTGAACCCATTCTCATTAATAAATGTTTAAGATAATTTCCTGACAAATCAATAATCTATGCTACAAAGTTTATACAGAGTGTGCGAGAAAAGAAGGTAAATTCATTCCATTGATTACATGTCTCTTCTCACAAAATAAAATGACACTTTTAACAGTATAATTTATCCTAACTCAGTTTGATGACATAAAAAAGCGTTTAACACGCTTAAAAGAGACCGACCTCACAACCAAGGTTGCCAGATCTATTTTTTTAAATTTCTTTAAGTTATTTTATTAAAAATGTTCTTTTTATATCAGTATTCAATTGTTAGTCAGTAACTCTCTTTGAGAGCTAGTTTACAAATATACTTAAACTAAGACGTTTTGAGTGTGAAAGAAAGAAGAACTTTAATATTATTATAGGTTTTTTAGTCCTTAAGAAATATTATTTAGAAAAAAAGAACTAAAATTAAAATAAAAAGGGTTTTCATTGTTAAAAAACAACTAATTAACAGACAATTGTTTCTCGTATACTTATATATTATATTAACAAACCCGAAAATGTAGTTGAACTGACAATCGTGCATAATTTATTCACGTCTCGAACACTGTCTCCCAATCTGTGAATGATACTAAGACAAACGCAATTGGAAATTTATATGTTCTAGAGAAGAAATGCGAAATATTTTCAGCGAATCACGATATTTCTTATCTACCGGCTAAAAGATAATTGAGCCATCATCACTGTCATGTCAGGTATTAATAGTTTCTTAAGGAAAAGGACAGTAGGGTAGGTGGTTTAACATATTTGCTATGATTTACGTATTTAATTTTGGTTTATAACTGTGTGGTTTTGGACAGATACGTTTTTACTTGGTACATTTTATTATCAGCGATGGCTTTTTAGCGATCATTTTAACAGCAGATCAAGGTGAATTATATTGGTGCCAACATGCTCATTGGAGTCGGCTTTCGAGAGCGCAACAAGTCCGGAATTAAGAAACCAAGATTTACATGTTCAATTTCAACGTATTATTTTAATTTTAAGCGCAACTGTCCTTGATAATATTCGGCAGGTAATTAACGACATGAGTAGCGATGTATGGAAAAATTGCGAAGCTCATGTTACTGTAGACATGGAATATCCCTGTTTTATCGCCTATAGCACCAAGTCATCCAACCTGAAAACGATTCTACTTCTGTAACTTATGATGATTCCATCAATTCGATTGTTACTGCATTTTAAATCAATAATGTTCGTCTACAACGTGTTACCTATTAAAATTGTTTTATTTATATTGTATTATCATTTTATAAATTTAAAACAATATACCCTATGCATTTTAATTATTTGGAGATACGACGCCTATGATTAGGAGTTTTTTTTTATGTTAAAGTTGCTTTATTTATATTATTATCATCTTAAAAAATTAAAACAATACCCTACGCATTTTAATTATTTGGTTGGCGACGCCTATGGTTAGGAGTTTAATACTTTTTTATGTCATTAAATTAACCTGAGAAACACTATACCATCATAAATATTAATTAAGGCTTTTTTAAAATTAAAAATTTTTAAAAAACTGTTAAATTAACCCATTGCAGCTAATATAACTTTTTAGTCGTTAAACAAAAAAAAAAGTTTCGGAAAAGTGATAAGCCTTTGCAACAAAGAACTGCAAAAAAAAAAATGACTTGGGCAAAAGTAGTCGAGAAGATTGTAACATTCCGAAAAACCAGACAGCACTTTTTCCAAAACCATTAATTCTATAGGCTTTAACAATAAATCTGGTCCATGTCAGTTGGGGTGGCAACGTGTCATGTCAGGCACGTTTTAGGCAAAGGTGGAGTAGCCCTTTAAAAGCCTGGGACATTATTTTGTGGTAAAAAGTTGGGCCGTCCTCAAAGTTTGTTTTACACACACCAATTTAATTTATTGATCGACAAAATTAGACACGTTTAGGTACTTGATTGGACTTTTTGTTTTGGTTATTGCTCACTATTTTCTGTTTTAGGTCTACTATTAAAGATATTATACTACGGTAAAAAAATCATTAAAAATTAAAATAGAATCAAGGTCAAGCAACTTCACTTTTTTGATCTTAACAATATCAGCTTTACTTAACATTAAAAGTAAGCTTAGGAGCTTGGCACTTTTCTCACTACCTTGCCGTTTTACTATTTATCGTATTTTTGACGTCACAAAGAATACGTTTTTTATTTTTCGCAAAAATATTTATTTTGTATTTGTGAAAAAAATAATTTTCGAGATTTTATCAGATCTTGACGTCCCTCAATTATGAAATAATATATTATTTGATGAGCATGTTATAGTTATTACATGCGAATAAAATACTATGCTTTTTCTATGACCAATATACAGGGTTAAACAAAAATATCACACAACTGTTATTTATAGAATTTATTATATTTTATTCACTTAGAATTAAAAGTACATAGATTTAGATGAAAAATAAAGACAATACATATAATGTGCAACCAATGAAGTATTTATTTTTATCTCTTCAGGTGTAAAAACTTTGGCCTTTTTCGGAATGTATCCTTCTGATCTTCGCTTCAAAAATGTAGTTTTAGCTGCTTGCAGAATATTTGGTGGTGTGCAAATAATGTCCTCTTCGTCACTTAAACTCATTTTTATAAAAATAAACTGACTAATATATTGTAATAAATAATTACTGTCACAAAAATATTCCTTGATAATTTACCTTTTGACAGAACATTGGTGTTCCATGGCAGCCGCGACCTTTTGTTTAAATACGCTATTCGCTTAAAACTGTTTGGATATCAATCAATTTAATATTAAAGAGACGTGTAAATTTATGCTTGAAGGTGGCCAATTTCAATTTCAGCAATTTATGTAATTATTTTTTTTTTCTTTCTGTATATTCTCACTTTGTTAATTAAAATTATTTGTAAGTATTTGTCTACTTATTTTATTAGGTACTCATTAATTTGGCATACCATGTCATAATATGAATTTGACAAAATTTTAACCCAGATTTGGTTAGATATATCGTCCCCATATCATTGTGATCTAAACCAAGCCCTACGTTTTAATCCAAGCCCTCTTTGATGCAAATAATTTTTGCTCGCAGGGTATAACATTTTCACCATGGTGCTTTAAAATCAAATGATTTTTTTAAAACCCTTTACTTTCGATTCGGTTTATACTTGCAAGGCGATAATTACTAGAGAATAAACTTAACAACGTTTAAAGTAACTTCAGAGTCTGGTGCACAACATGTTTACGTGTTCGCATGTGTAAAATTTATGATATTTACGCTATAATTCGAAATGGAAGCTTGTAATGCCATAATGGTATGGTGGGTATGTAAAGAGAAAATCAAGCTACAAAGCTAGAAGCTTTAATTAATCTTAATTATGTATGGAAGTTACGTTAAATCCAAAAATATGTTCGCTGGTGCACTTAGCATAACTAGGTTTTCAAATTTAAATGCTTTAATTAAGTCAGCGTGCTTGGGCGCAGTTCAATACGGACCGTATACGAGGGGACGACACTATAGAAAAGTTTTTCTATAACAAAAAAAAAATACATTTCAATCTTTCAAATTTAATTCGTTCAAATATTCTGTGACCGTCCTAGGGACGTGATGCATTGTCATGCATTAGCAATAATGCATCCATTAAAATAGTACAAGGTCAGTATTATCAGTTTATTGTAACTTCCGCCAACACCATGATACTGCCACCTCCAAATGGTGTTCTTGGAGATATGGACCACTAAGAAAATCTCTGAGCCGGTATTCTCCAAACACGTTCCCATCCGTCTGGCGAACGTAAACAAAAACGCGATTTATCAGTAAATAAAACACATCCCCATTGTTCTGTGCCCTATTTACGTGAGCAGAGCTAAACAAGCAACTGGTCCTCGTGATGACAGTTCGATTTCATTTTATCTGGGGCGGATTGTCTTAGCAGAAACTTTTGTGTCTCGGGCATTTTTAATATGATTTTAAAACTCGTTGATAATAAACCACGGTCTCGTAAAATATTTAAAATAATAAAACGATCATCACGCTAGTTTGTAATCCGTGGTTTGTTGATTCTGGGCGACCTGTGTACTCACCAGTGTGGTAAAATCGGCTAAAATGGCATCTTGTATAGTGCTTCTTGATTTGCCTGACATTTCAGCGATACATCATATATTACGACTATCATCGTTTATAGCTACAGCACGTGCTATGTCTCCTGGTAGCATTTTTTTTTTTTATTTTGAGATTTAGTAACAGCAGTTTACTGGCACATACAATGAACTCAAAATCGTTATGCAACCTACTAGCATTCTTAATACCCTAAGGCAAAAAATTAATTAGAGAACTAAATGAAAGTTTTTTCGAAAAAAATGTATTATTTTTAGAACAGAAATATCGAGATGAATCAAGAGCAAAAATAACGTTAAAAGAACCAAGCTAATTTAAACATTATCCTACAACGGAATTTTCTCACAGATTATTTAAAATTTAGTGTTAAAAATGTAACTTTTGTTTTTCCTTGTATAAAAGCAAAGTGAAGCTAATTTGACTATACCTAACTGGAATGCAGCACAAAACCCCAAATAATGTATCTTTAATTTGAAAAACAATCATCCAAATTGCTGATGTAAAAAGTTATTGGAACTTACAATTGACCGGAATTGTGTAATATACAGTGACCGGCAAAGAGTTCGCAACATATGGGAAAAATTTTTATTAGCGGAATATTGAAAAATCTTTTTTGGGGGATTGGATGTGCATGTCCCATAACCTTAAAATCAATTTTGACATACGTCACATGACCAATGGTATGGCGGGAAAGTTGAAAAAACCAATATGAAATCATCATAAATCAGATAAGTTGATGAGATATCGAAAAAATTCCAAGAATAAAAAGTGTTTAGAATTCCATTAGAACCTTCAATACAATGTTTGGGATATCTACTTAAAAAAACATAAAATCGAATATTTTTGTATATATTTTTTTACCGAATTAAAAATTTACATATTTTTCCTTTCTTAAAGCTTCATTAAAGTAAAACTGACAGCTGGTGACCACAACTAGAAATATTCTTTTGTTTTTCTGACAATTTGGAGCAATAATTCAAAAAATTCGTTTACACTTGGATACCAGCTGTTGCAATAGTCTATTTCTAATAACCTTATCGATATTTTTTATATCGAAAAATTCTATTATGTTAAGAAATCCTTAAATTCATTAATCCAAAGAAAATTTTATTTATAACCGTAAAAAATAATTTTGAATTTCGCAGAAATCTTTAAAAAAATCTAAAAATTAATAAAAATTTAAATTATTTTTTACGGTTATAAATAAAATTTGCTTTGGATTAATGAATTTAAGGATTTCTTAACATAATAGAATATTTCGATATAAAAAATATCTATAAGGTTATTAGAAATAGACTATTGCAACAGCTGGTATCAAAGTGTAAACGAATTTTTTGAATTATTGCTCCGAATTGTCAGAAAAACAAAAGAATATTTCTAGTTGTGGTCACCAGATGTCAGTTTTACTTTAATGAAGCTTTAAGAAAGGAAAAATATGGAAATTTTTAATTCGGTAAAAAAATATTTACAAAAATATTCGATTTTATGTTTTTTTAAGTAGATATCCCAAACATTTTATCCAAGGTTCTAATGGAATTCTAAACACTTTTTATTCTTGGAATTTTTTCGATATCTCATCAACTTATCTGATTTATGATGATTTCATATTGGTTTTTTCAACTTTCCCGCCATACCATTGGTCACGTGACGTTTGTCAAAATCGATTTTAAGGTTATGGGACATGCACATCCAATCCCCCAAAAAAGATTTTTCAATATTCCGCTAATACAAATTTTTCCCATATGTTGCGAACTCTTTGCCGGTCACTGTATATTTCGATATTTGATTCATATGGTTTCATAGAGGCAAAAAATACTAATGTTCGAGCGCGATTCATCCCCATTTCACTCTAGATGCATTAATAGCAGCAAATACGTTCCAATAGCGAAGCACCTACCGCAATGTTTAATGTTTTCGCTTTCTATCTTGGCTGAATATTTCAGGCAAGCGTATATACAGCGAAATTCTGTTGGTACTTTAAACATTTTTTCGCAAGAACGAAAACTTAAAATTATTTATGTAACGACAAGTCTGAGAGTGCAGAGGAAGTCGGCTGCCTACGCCTATAACATATCGTTGAACACCAAATAAACGGTAATAAAAGTAAAAGAAACTGGCCAAAGTTTTTAATAAAATTCTTGGGAAAGCCGAAAAGAAGAAGCGGAACCGAGCTGCCGATATCACCTGATATTGTTGCGGAAATCGGCCTGAACTGAGAGTGAATGTTTAAGGTAAATATTCTTATTTATTTAGGTCAAATTATTTGGGAGATTATAGGTTTATAACAGAATTTAATTAAAGTTTTTTTTTGTATTTATGTATTATATTTTTTCTTTAAATGCTATTAGCTATTAGACTCTTTAGCCCCCTTCGTCCGATAAATCCTGCACTGCCCTGAGGGAGCTTTTCAAATCTCTGAACAGAAAGAAGTCTAGCAGAAACAAATTCGGACTATATGGCTGGTGACCCCAGTCAAGGCGAAGGATGGGTTGGACTTTGGCTGCTTTGTTTGTCAAATATTTTCTTTACCTAGATAGCGTCCCGTGGACGTACCTTGCACCAAAGTCTCGTACATATGGACATAACATCTATGTTCTTTGGACGAAGTATGC
Organism: Polydrusus pterygomalis; assembly: GCA_963969555.1. Classification (NCBI taxonomy): domain Eukaryota; kingdom Metazoa; phylum Arthropoda; class Insecta; order Coleoptera; family Curculionidae; genus Polydrusus; species Polydrusus pterygomalis. Next base: position 20,918,461 of record OZ018378.1, on the reverse strand, counting down.
TGTCTGGGTAAGTTTCACTGTTAACTTTATTGTTGTATCGTGATCGATTTACTCTCTATAGAGAATGGAATTCAATGCCAGGGCTGATTTCCAATGTCAACAAACAAAAGCAAATTTCGTTCAGACATGATATAACAATGTCAAAGATAACAACGTTCCAATTCCACTTATGTGACTTTCGATACTGATTGAGCATTCAATCGATGATAAATACATTTAAGTCATTGTTTTTGGTTATTTTGAAATACAGTGGAAAATATTGACATACAGTGTCACCAGTAAAGGGGATTTTTTTTTATTAATAGCTTTATTTAAAATTTGACTTTAGCATCAAGTTCTGCTTCGATCGAGATGAAAATTAAGCAAAAAAATAGTAGTCACGTGATTCGCATTATCTGTCAAATTTAAATTTTTTCCAAAAAATAATTCAAAAGTGGGGTTATTGCTGAAAATATCGAAAAAAGTTATTAAAAAAAGTTTTATTTAAATGCAGTTTCTAGCCCACATGCAAAATTTCAGCTGGATAAGATAATTTTGATTTTTTACCTATATTTTGTAAATTGCACCACTTTTGCAAAATAAGACACAACGCAACCTACATGAAACTTCTTAGTTTTGACAATGCTTTATTTCAGATACATTTTCTTTAAAGTAGCGCCGCGCCATATTAAATGTGTGTTTTTTACAAAATCAAAATTGGGCTATTAAAATATGCTCGCATGTGATGCAAAGTTTATTTGTTTTGGACCCTGTATAAGGTAACTTCATAAAACAAGTATTTTTGAAAACGTAGTTTGTGTCTGAAAGTAATACATCTTAATATTAAGACAAAAAGAACACAGTGTCATCAGTAGGTTAAGTGTTTATTAGGTGGAAAATAAATTTTAGTTTAATTTAACGTAAAGTTTATATCTATTTTCAACGATTTAATTTAAAACCCCTTTATTTAATTTTTTTATTTTTTTACTTTCAGACACAAACTACGTTTTTAAAAATACTTATTTTATGAAGTTACCTTATACAGGGTCAAAAACAAATGAACTTTGCATCACATGCGACCAAATTTTAATAGCCGAATTTTGATTGACAAAATATAGGTAAAAAATTAAAATTATCTTATGCAGCTGAAATTTTGCATGTGGGCTAGAAACTGCATTTAAAAAAACTTTTTTTTATAACTTGTTTCGATCTTTTCAGAAATAACCCCACTTTTGAATTATTTTTTGGAAAGAATTAAATTTGACAGATAATGCGATTCACGTGACTACAATCTTTTTGCTTAATTTTCATCTTGATCGAAGCAGAACTTGATGCCAAAGTCAAATTTTGAGTAAAGCTATTAATAAAAAAAATCCCATATGATGCGGACTTTACTATTGACACTGTATTTCAAGCCTCTCAAATATTTGTTATTTACTGTTTTAATTGCCGGGACTAAAAGTTCCAACCCCTAAAAATAAGAATTAATATGGGGGCTAAAATACAACGTCAAATTTCGCTTTCACGCACCACTCTTGGATTAAGCTTTAACCAAATAGGGGAGGGTAATAGCCCGTGACGTTTTTCAGTCAGTTCAGAGCTTTCTCCAGAAAATCTTAATGTATGCTTGTCGGAATTATTTATTCGACTAAATGTAGAGGAACACATAATTTTAAAAGCAAAGGGAATATAAATTTAATCAAATTAATTTAAAATTATTTCGGTTTTAAGGTAAAAGGAGAGTTTTTTTAGCTTTTATAAGAAACTACGGTATAACCCCCGTTAAAAGTCAAAGGTGCTTGAGACAACCCTCCACCCCCTTATAAGTTTTAAGTCGCTATTATGCTAATGCCCCCCTTAAAGGGCACACAGAGGGAAATCGACGTATTAAACAAAATTGCTAAAAATAATCTTATATCAGTAGCAACATTTTTAATAATTACTAGAGACCGACCGAAGATTCAGTTTCGGTTTCGGCTAGTTTCGGCCAAAAAATCTAGTTTCGGCGACAGTTTCGGTTTTGTCCAAAAATCGGCGGAAACTTCGGGTGAGCCGAAACTCAGTGTTCGTGAATTGTCGCGCACCGTTCGGCTAACCTTGGGAAGATATATTGTGAACAAAATTAAAATACTCAGTTAAGGTGGGAGTATCAACATGCTTGCCAACCTATAACCTATTTTACGCTGATTTTATTTATTTTTCTAGCTTTTACACAAAATTTAAATAAAATCAATATCGACTCCATATTCTATAGGTAATAATTGACATATAAAATAAATTTCAAGGAATTTCATAAATTATTTTAGAAGAATTGTGTAAAAAAAGTATTGAGTAAGATTTTTTAAAATATTATTATGTGACATTGTCATGTCATATTCTTTCACTATACAATTCTCCCAAAATTAGCAATGAAATAAATTGATACTTTTGTAATATATCAGATATTACCTAAATAGTAGACCGACGATATTGATTATATGTTGGCAATAGATTGAATGACACTGAAAATTCCACCTTAAGTAGTCATTACTTTATATCTAAGTGTTGATTTTTGACAAACTTTACTTACAAGAGTAAGTCTTTAACATGTTCATTATTTTTGTTTATATTAAATTGTTAATATAACATGAATAAATAGATATATTTGTTACATATTTCAATTATTGTTTTTTATTTCATTTAACACGAGTTTACTTTGTATATGTGTAAAAAATACATTAGATTTCAATATACAATAGAATTTTTAACATGTATAAATAAGTTTCGGTTTCGGTTTCGACCGAAACTGAGACCAAGGTCGAAGATTCGGTTTCGGCTGAAAATCTTGTTTCGGTCGGACACTAATAATTACTATTAAATGATCTCTAACTATGCCAAAAAAGTAAACTAAGGAATAGCATAAAAAATTGCTACCTCGTTATTTATACGAACAATAAAACAATAATAAATATAAGCCAATTATTAAAAGAATGTATTAAAAAAATATTTTTTTATAAAACATAAACATAATATCAACGAGAAAACGCTGTATTTAGGATATTAACTAAATAATTGCTTCATGTTAAACATTTATTCACCAAGGGCCGGATTTACGGGGGGGCAGCCGGGGCTACAGTCCCGGGCCTCCACAAGTGATGGGCCCCCACAAAAGATTTTCCAAAAAAAAACCATCAAAGTCCTGATAAATAAACAACTTTTCTTTTTTATTATAATTTTTTATCAAGTTTTATCCCAGTAATCGACCAGCTATGAGTTTCCCTTACTGAAAGATTGCATGCATACGATGCTGTACGTTCGAGATTTGGATTTCTCAATCACTTAGAGGAGATGGATGCTTCAAAATTTGTATGCTGCAGCAGAAGAATTGGTGAACATTTACAAAGACGATTTGGAGCCGAATCTTGGTAATGAGTTGGTCCAATTTGTATCGTTGATAGATTTATGCAAAAAATACTATCAAAAAGACCAATCTAAGGAGCTGTTTTATAACCAGATTCTTGAAAACCAAAATTTGAGAGCTACATTTCCGAACATTGAAATTACGCTGCGAATGTACACTGATCAGCAATATTAATGCACCACTAAAAATTTGCTACAATTTTGATGTTATATTTCTTCTAAACCTAATGTCCAATTTTAATGATTTTTTTTGCATAATATAGGGACATTCTTTAAGGATATTCCCATACGCGTGGTTTATTTTAGAAAGTTAATTGTTAGTGTATACAGGATGTAAGAAACATAATTTGTTTTTTTCCCAAAAGTTGAAACACCCTATGGAAGATTCTAGGATTCATACAATATTGCAGAGTAATTCTAACGTGGGCCACGTGTTTTCTCGGCGTTTTCTTTTTTGGTTCATTTAGTTGGGTTCAATAATAATAAAGATAGACGCGCTTATATTCCAGTGTACATTTTTATTAGAAAATCATACCAAGTAACTTTTAAAAAATGAAACTTACAAAAATAAACACAATAATGATTAATTTATAAAAATAAAGATTATTATCATTAGTACCGTGTGTTCCGCCACGCGCTACGTGTAGTCTTGCATTGTCGTGCATCAACAAAAAGTTATTGCCGATATAAGGAGCAAAAGGTACAACGTGCTCAGATAAAATATCAGTAATATACCTTTCACTGTTTAACGAATTACCAAGTAGAGGAAAAAGATCTGTCCGCGCTGTTGATAAAATTCCTCCCCAAACCATCACAGAGCCTCCATTAAACAAAGTCGTTTCTCGAATGTTGCATTGGGCATACCGCTCGTTTGGCCCTCGAATCACTCTTAGACCTCGATCGGAGCTATACAGACAAAACCTAGATTTGTCCGTAAACAAAATAGTCCTCATTAGTCCAGTTTGCATGCTCCCTAGCGAGTAATCTAGCTTTACGGTGATCAGCGTTTAATGCGGGGCCTGTCGCCGGTACTCTAATATGCAAGTTGTGCTCAGTAAGACTTCTCCTCACAGTATCAGTGCTCGGTTGGATGTTATGAACGGCACTAAGTTGGATTAAAATATTTCTTGACGTGGTAAACCGTTCTCTTAAAGCACGTAATCTAACAAAACGATCTTGAGCCACTGTAGTGACTCGAGGCCTGCCTTGCCCGGTAGTCATTGGTATCTCTAAAACGTGGAACAACACGGGATATTGTAGTATGGGCAACTCAAACCAATGGCATGATAGCTCATTCCTTCGCAATGTAAAGTCACTGCTTGAACACACTCATCGCGGGTCAAATTTCTTGTAACGCGCTCCATTTTCACCAACAACGAGAAGTCAAAAATTAATAACTTACTTTACTTTTTACTTTAATTTTTAACAATACTTAAATCAAAATGAAATAATTATCAAAATACAAACCCTGCTGACAGTTACATTTGATATTTGCTCACCTAGCCTACTTTATGTTAATCAAAGTATCCATAAAAGTTGGATTTATGATTAAAAAACAAGCTGAGTTAAAAAGTGTTTAATTCTTTTATTATTGAACCCAACTAATTGAACCAAAAAACAAAACGTCGAGAAAACACGTAGCCCACGTTAGATTTACTATGCAATATTGTATGAATCCTAGAATCTTCCACAGGGTGTTTCAAATTTTGGGAAAAAAACATATTATGTTACTTACATCCTGTATACACTAACAATTAACTTTCTAAAATAAACCACGAGTATAGGAATATTCTTAAAGAATGTCCCTATAATATACAAAAAAAATCACTAAAATAGGACATTAGGTTTAGAAGAAATATAACATCAAAATTATAGCAATTTTTTAGTGGTGCGTTAATATTGCTGATCAGTGTATTTGGTTTTGATGGTGTCGAATTGCAGTGGAAAATAAGCGCTATTTTCGAAAATGAAGATTGTAAAAGATAGGCTTCGAACTACAATGGGACAAAACCGCCTACTAAAGCTATCCCTACTCAGCATCGAAAGTGATTTGCTCCAAGAGCTGGATTTCAGCGATATCATCAATGATTTTTCATCAAAAAAGGCTCGCAAGGTTCAATTTGTTAACGCTTAATTTGTTTGGCATAATTCCTTTATTTGACTATACCTATATATATTTGTTAAAAGAATTAGATTGATCTCTCAATAAATTTTTAAAACACTTTAATAAAAAAAATCTTTTAATCTATTTGGAAAATTATTAGGGGCCTCAACTCCTTTGTTGCCCCAGGGCCTCTAGACCACTAAATCCGGCCCTGTATTCACCCCTATGCAAAAGACTCCTACTTTGCGATAAGTGGGGAAAACTTCGACCTATGCACACTATGCTGCTGTAGGAAGAGGGTGGTTGGACCAAAATGATCCAAGACAGAAGGGAGTTGCCGCCAAGATCACCTGACCCAATGGACTTCTTTTTATGGGGTTACAATCAATAATTTACAAAACTCAACCTTCTTCTATGGAAAAATTGGATCAGAGAATAATTGATGCTTGTCAGAGTATTTCGAGAGACATTTTTCGGAAAATTAGGGAGGAATTTGAGAATCGATTATATTTCTGTTTAGAACAAAATGAAAATCATCTATTTTTCCTGCTAAATTTTTTCAAAAGCCAGTTTAAAAACATTTTCTCAAAACTGTGCTTCGTGCATTTCGTGCTTAACAATAATTTTGATATCGTTAAAAAGCATTTTTTATAAACTTTCTAGAGAGATGTCACGAAGTGGCGTAGTGCTAATTAAGATTTTAAAGTGTGTGGGGGGGGGGGGGGGGGGGTTAAAGGTGATCCGCAAAATACCCCATTTTTTTTTGCCCCGCGTTTTTGTACAAATGCTATATTTGATTTTTTCATATTATTCCCTAATGTGGAAAATATAGCTATTGTACTTTTTAAAAAGTGACTCGGATAATAGCTTCCTTCGTACAAGCAAATTGTCAAACAATTTGCAATTTTTCTCTGCGCACGCATGGTTTCTAGCTGGTTGCAAACTGACTGGAATTTTTTGCTTTGCGAACACGTTATAAACGGATCCACAACCAACAATTTGGCTTCTGCGAACGCTGAAATTTTTGCCAGCGGTTTGGGATTAAACGTGTGCAAACGCTTTTAAACACGTGCGCACGCGTCGTTAATTTGCTGAAGGTTTATGACCGCTATACAAACAAAGGTATTATATTATGAGGAATTTAAAAAAATTATTTTCCATTTTTATTACAGATACAGACAAATATTGCTAGTTTTCCCCTTTTCAAATATTTTCCGATTAACGAAACAGTTCTCTGGTATATATCACCTATTAGTTTTGATTTATTTACGACCTTGTGAAACGAACTGCACGTCATAAATCATGGGATTTTGCAGTTTTAAATTTATGGAAAAGGGTGCGTATTTGTATCGCATTTGCTTTATTGGGAAATGTACCTAACGGTAAAATATGACCGGGTAAACAAAGATGTATGTATTGTTGTATCATTTATTATGCGTTATGTGCATTTGTCAAAGATGTTACAGAACTAAAGGTCTAAAAATCACACGTCATATAATTTGTGTACAAAAAGCTCTTATTAAGCCAACAATAATAGTACCGTGCAAGCAAAAATTATTTGCATCAAAGAGGGCTTGGATTAAAAAACGTGTGTGAGGCTTCGTTTAGATCACAATGATATGGGGACGATATATCTAACCAAATCTGAGTTAAAATTTTGTCAAATTCATATTATGACATGCCACTACCAACTAATGAGTAATAAAATAAGTAGACAAATACAAATTTATTTTTGTTGTTTACAAAATTAACAAAGTAAAAATATAAAGAAAGAAAAAAAAAATAATTACATAAATTGCTGAAATTGGCCACCGCCATGCTCCAAGCATAAATTCACACGTCTCTTCATATTTTCGAAAGTGTTGACCAGCATCTCTGGAGAAATGTTACCACATTCTTGGATAATCTTTTCTTGTGATTGTTCTAAATTTGCAACTGGTGTTTTAAAAAATAGTGTTCTTTAAATGAGGAAAAACGTAGTAATCCATAACCGTTAAACAAGGTGATCTAGGTGGGAATTCAATGTCTGATCGAAAAAAATGTCAGGTCTAATAAATCATTTATTTCCAATAAATTTTGGGTAAACCATTGAGAGTAATTCCTGCGTCTTTTAAAATCTGCGGCTTGTATTTCTTGGAATACTTGCACTTTATAAGGAAATAAATTTAGCTGCTTCTTAAGAATAGTCCTGCATGTTCCATAAGATCTTCCCACTTCTTGGGACAGGCGTCTTATACAATTTGTTGGCGTATTTTGCATTATTCACGAACGTTTGCAACAAGTTCTTCTGTTCTTACAGATGGTCTTCCTGCTCCTTTTTTGTGTTGTATAGAACCTGATGTTTCCCTAAACACAGCCACGGTTCTACACTCGAAACATGTCGAATCATTATGAATTATTCTAGGTTCGCCTAGTTATTCTAATCAACTTGTGGTAAAAACCTTTGTGCTTTTCTTTTTTCTAAAGTAAAATGTTTTTAGACAAATTTCACTTTCAATTTCTGCAGAATTAATAAGAGCCCGAAACAGAACTTTTAAAATGTAAAATATAAACAAAAAATTTGAATTCGCAATTACGAGAAACTCAATCCTACAGCTGATTTCGACGTGGCTTGCAATTTACGCCAAAATAAGAACCCATTAATTTTATAAGAGAAAGTTATAAAGCACGGCAAAGAAAGGTCCTTAGATTGAAAAACAGGCGGAGGCTTTTATTTTCCAGTGCGAGACAAAGGCCCTTTAAACAAAGTTCTATTCAAAACCATCTGCCGCAAACCTGGTCTATTCATACAAACTTAATAACGAAACACTCCAACAGAATTATCTTCTCTTGTTTTGCGCGGTCCGTGATCATTTGCTCTTAAAATAGTCCAAAGAGCGAATGGTTAAAAACTAAACTGCGTGTTTCTTAAAGTTAAACCACAGAATATACAGTACTGGTAAGATTGAAGTTACAGGGCGGCTTGTAATGTAAAGAAATTAATACAAAATAGTCAAAAAGAGATCGATCAAGACAACGTTACCAATTTCTGTTCTAGCTCAATTCACATTTTACTCTCGCTGCCGTTTCCCTCCATAGCAGCAAATGAGCAAATACGTTAGTATGTAGTAGAATCATGCGTTTAGATTAGCGAGGCGGCCATATTTGTTTTAAAATGGTTTATTAAAACTTGTTCAGAATAACTGCTCGGTGGTAAAAATATTTTTCATAAAATACGCAAAAATGCGTTAATGAACGTTTTTGAAATTGAGCATTTTCTCTTGAGTTGTAACGATAAAATTACTATAGTAACAGTGCGTATCATTCGATAGAACCACAGGAGAAGAAAGAGGTCTTTCTATGCCGCCACGGCTTATCAGTCCAGGTAAGAGTCCCAACTCGTTTGTGCGGTTCTTTTCTGTTTTCCCTTTAAAACAACATTTTTTTCAATACAGTCAACTTTTACGTAACCGCATTAATATAGTACGTGAAAAGTGAAAAAAAAAATACAATGACCTAATGAATAAAAATGTAGCAATTGCTTTTTCTTATAAAATCGAAGTAATTTCTTGAAAGCCAATGAATAAAAACTAAAGTTTGCGCTTTTGCGTCCAGCAATTGCTTTCAAGTGCAGGAATTACTTCTAGTCAATGCTTTTTCTTAAAAACTAGAAGCAATTGCTTAAGATGTGATGAATAAATTAAGGAATTGCTTTTTCTAATGTAGCAATTGCTTTCAACTTTTTAAGGTAGGTCGACCCCTACATCATTTGCTTGGTAGCAGTCAACTTTAATTTTTCGCGGCATACACGTGCGTTGCTCTTAATTTGTGTCTTCAATTATGGCTGAATATATGAACGTCCGTAAAAGAAAAATCTACAGTGTACGTAAAAATTACAGATATAATGATTTCAGAAAGTTATATCGATTTGACTACGAAACTGTTGAGTGGTTGGCAAATTATTTTTTGACTGATACTGGTTACAGGCGAGGGGATGCACTGTTGCATATAAATAAGATTAAAGTCTTTCTGCGAAAATTGTCGTATCCGGGCTTTCAAAATTCTGTAGGTGAAGAACTCGGTGTTCACCAAACTACTGTCTGAAAGACATACACTTCTGTAATGGATGCCATGCTCCAATTTGTAAACGAATATCAATTGCTTGTCTTTAAGTACTTTATCACTACTATCACTTTCCTCATTTTCACTGAAATCTGCCATATCACAAATAGAAGTTTCCTATTTTCCACAAAAACGTAACAGATTACTATTGTACTCAATAAATAGACCAAAGTTGTTGTATTTACGTCAACTATTTTGCAAATTAGGCACCAAACTGAACATGAAATCTATAATCTGAACAAGTGGATAACGCCTGAACTTGTGTTGAATAAGCATTTGCTACAGAGGTGTAAGAAAAACAGCAATTGCTTTAAAATTTTATTCATATCCAGATCTAGCAATTGCTTTTACTTATAGCATTTGCTAGTCAAGCAATCGCTCTTACTAAAAAGTAATCGCTTCAAGTAATTGCTTAATTTTTATTCATTAGGCTCATTGTCGGAGTCCCGCATTGTCTTTATTTTGTTACTTAACACAACGTTTCGGTCAGTTTTTTCAAGTGGAAACTGTCAGTTTATACGTTCACTGTTCAGTTTACACTTAAAAACGGTTAGACATACTAACTAACCGAAACGCTGTGTTAAGTAACAAAATAAAGACAATGGAAGTCCGACAAGGTAATTTTTTTCTAATACTTCATTGTCTACTACCTTCAAACAAACATAATACGTCAGACGGCAAAATTCCTCGTAGAATAAAAGAAAAATGTTGGGTTTTAAAATTAGTAGGTACCGTGCGAGCAAAAATTGTTTGCATCAAAGAGGGCTTGGATTAAAAAACGTAGGGCTTGGTTTAGATCACAATGATATGGGGACGACATATCTAACCAAATCTAGGTTAAAATTTTGTCAAATTTATATTATGACATGATATGCCAAACTAATGAGTAAGAAAATAAGTAGAGAAATACAAATTTATTTTTGTTGTTTACAAAATTAACAAAGTAAGAATATACAAAAAGAAAAATAATTACATGTAAATTGAGAATTCACATAACCGGAGAGGTGGAACCAGGCTTCTTCCGAAAAAAATGTCAGGTCTAATAAATCCTTTCTTTCCAATAAATTTTGGGTAAACCATTGAGAGTAATTTCTGCGTCTTTCAAAGTCTGCGGCTTGTATTTCTTGGAATACTTGCATTTTATAAGAAAATAAATTTAGCTGCTTCTTAAGAATAGTCCTGCATGTTCCATAAGATCTTCCCACTTCTTGGGACAGGCGTCTTATACAATTTGTTGGCGTATTTTGCATTATTTCACGAACGTTTGCAACAAGTTCTTCTGTTCTTACAGACAGATGGTCTTCCTGCTCCTATTTTGTGTTGTATAGAACCTATTTCCCTAAACACAGCCACGGTTCTTTTCAGGCAATAATAAAAATCCCCAGCGATAAAAGCAACGTTAGGAAAATGTTCGTGAAAATCGTCCATGCACAAACCCGGATTGTATTGCCACTCACCATTTACTCTAACCCCGTTTCGAAAATGCGCTTCAACCATAAATGTTTTGTGCTGTTCCGTAAAGCCCATTGTGTGAATTGTTTAAGAAATTGGAAAAATTAGCGATGAATCAAATTACTTGTAACGACTGTCAAAGATGACGAAAAAACTGATTGATTGTTAATTCAGGTAGTTACTGACACCCAACAGGTATTAAGCTCTACGGCTAAGCATTACGTCCTTCGATGCAAGGCCCTCTTTGATGCAAATAATTTTTGCTCGCACGGTATCAAGTAGGTACCTACTGTTTTTAAATTTTAACGAATTGCTAATTAATATGTATGAAACTCATTAAAACTTTACCTGATTCATCCACCATCCTATAACGCCACTAACAACCTGCGGCACTGACGTTGCTCTTTCGACTAGCTGCAAGGCAGAGTACATAATATGCTGATGGAAGTGTGATAGTGTACATACAATGTCGATGTTTAACAACTGAAAGTGGAATTTTGCGGTCGTATATTAAAGCCAGAAGGTTAACGAAAAACGAGAATCAAGGCTGCATTAGGAGACATTTTAATTAATCTCACAAACTTGTGTTTAAAGCCGTGTCAGACAGTTAGGGAAGCATCACAGCATTTTTAATGAAGCATGATGGATATTCAGCAGGACAGAACAGTAAAATCTATGTTTGATTGAAGGTGGTAGACAATGAAGTAATATCAAAAAAATTACCTTGTCGGACTTCCATTGTCTTTATTTTGTTACTTAACACAACGTTTCGGTTAGTTAATATCAAAACAGCCTTTAAATCCGGAAATACACTTGAAGCTTTCTTACAAAAGTAAAACCTCCACGTAATGAAAACACAAAAAATTGTATCTATCAAATCCCTTGCAAGTGTGGCGAATCGTACATTGGAGAAATAAAAAGACCTCTTCCCGTACGAGTTAAAGAATATCTGAAACATACTCAAAGAGGTGAAACTTCGAGATCAAGTATAGCGGAACATGTATGGACCAACCAACATAATATACAGTGGTCAGAAGCCAAGGTTTTGGACACGGAACAGCACTGGAGAAAACGAAAGTTCAAAGAAGCAGCTTTCATAAATTAAAATACCCATATATTTAGTAAACCAAGTATAGATATCCCCAATATATGGAAGCCTTTTCTTGTCCAAAACCAACAGCTCAAACTTCACACTCCAATAAGCACGTAGGCGGAGTCATCAAGCTTCATTGCACATGGATAGTATTTAAGACAGTAGGCTTAGAATTGTAATTTAGTTTACACTTGAAAACGGTTAGAGATACTAACTAACCGAAACGTTGTGTTAAGTAACAAAATAAAAACAATGAAAGTCCGACTAGGTAATAATTTTTTTTGAGTAAAATCTATGTTGCATATGTATTAATTTTGTAACTTGTTTCAGGGAAAAAAATCAAAGAATTTCTGACTTTCTTATTTGTAAAAACGTTTTCTTTTTCGGTAAAATATAGTTACATTCAGCTTTATACCGGGTGGGGCATCGCCAGACTGGCCACGGGAAATCCCATGTAAATTTTGCTAACCTCAAATATATACCGGGTGGCCCACTCTAATCGCAGGATTCCATAGCATCTAAACTATTCAACTTTTTAATATTTTTTAAAAACAGAGTTATAGGGAGGCATTAAATCTACATTTTAAATTACACAGGGTATGTCAAATATTCAGGGTATATCGAACATACTTTTTTTTAAATGGAATATTATGATATTTTTGGATTGGATGATTCTAAGAATATTCTGTATTTAACATATAATATGAAGAAGTAGTCCATGCTTAAAGTGGAGTTGAAAGTATAGGAAAGAAAGAAAAAACTAAAAATCTTTCTCCACAAAATTTAATAGAATATAGAAATTCTTTTGGGGTGTCTACATGTTTCGAACGTAGAAACGTTCATCATCAGGAGACAGAAAGTTTATATAGTGGTGCTGATGGTATTAGCCGAAGAGAAAATGGTAAAAAACCTTAATGAAGCTTTTATGGCGTTAAAAATTTGATATTTAGAAGTGACATATATAAAAAATTCGAATAAGTATAGCGGAAATGAGGGCAGGCAATGAAATTACACAATTGTATTTATCCCAACGTTTCGTTTTTAATTAAAAGTTTTTCAAGGGTCAATAAAAAGGTCTTTAAGCCCGTATATTCATAACATAACAACACTTTTTCTAGAAAACACATTGGATATATGTATATATCGGAACTATCAGTACTACCTTGGTAGTATTACTAAGGGCGCTATACTTACCCAACTATATAAAAAAGTTGAGGAAAGTTAAAACATGCTGAGCATGTGATAAAGGTGTCTAAACAACTAGACAAAATGAGGAAGAAGAAAATTGCGTTCTGAAGAGATGTCGAGGATTTTTAAAATTATTTATATAATAAAAATATTTGTAGAATTATTGAAATGTCTGTAAGACAGTGTAAAGAAGAAGTCATGATGTCAATTAACCCCCAGTACCAGAAAAACCACTCCTTAAAAATTTTTGACTTCTTTACACTGTCTTACAGACATTTCAATAACTCTACAAATATTTTTATATAAATAATTTAAAAAATCCTCGACATCTTCTCTTCAGAAGGCCATTTTCTTCTTCCTCATTTCATTTGGTTGTTAAGACACCTTTATCACATGCTCAGCATGTTTTAACTCTCCTCAACTTTTTTATATATGTCACTTCTACATTTCAAATTTTTAATGCCATAAAAGCTCTATTAAGGTTTTTTACCATTTTCTCTTCAGCTAATACTATCAGCACTATATAAATTTTCTGTCTCCTGATGATGAACGTTTCTACGTTCGAAACATGTAGAGACTTCTAAAGAATTTCTATATTCTATTAAATTTTGTGGAGGAAAAGTTTTTTCTTTCTTTTCTATAACATATAATATGTTTAAATTTAACAGTTTTTGAGTTATTAACGATTTTTCAAAAATTTCGTGTTTATAACACTTAAAGTATATGCCCCTGTCGGTAGTACAGACTGACAGAAATAAATGAAATTTGGGTTATGTAGTAGCGTCTAAAGCATATTTTAAAAAACAAAAATATTAAAGTCTTTTAAAATGCCTTTCTAAATGTAACAATTTTAAAAACGTAAAAATTCTTAAAAGTCTGTTATTTTAAATACATACCCTGTTATTTTTTATGCCTAATCAAAAGACATTTTTAATACAATTCTAATTATACTAGGGTTCCCTATACCTACCTTGAATGCCGCACCGTGTCCGTAAGACGCTCTTTTTTTGGAGTGCCATGGACACCCAACGCGGTCTCGACCTTTAACTCTATTCCCAATTATATCAAAACAGCCCCTAGTCTTGTTAGTTTTCGAAACAATTTTAAGAATTTTAAAACCCTAATTAGAGATACTTGGATACGCTTATTAAAAATTTTATACATTATTTCACTAGATAATTTTCATTAATATATTGATATAATTAGTTTTATAATATAACACTTTTATTTTCTTAGTAAGAGTTTGACTTTGTCTTTGTAATCGTCAATGTTATGTTTCAAAGTGTATTATTTCAAATAAAATCAATTTCAATTTCGAACACATGAACACTTCCCTTCTATATGTTGTTTTCTATTTTTTTGTGAATATAAAATTTTCCCTAGTCTTAATTAATGAGCATCATTAAAACTTTTGGATAATTAGTTTACCGATACATAATATCGTCTTTAACAACATTTCTTTTGTGCCAATCAAAACGCTTCAAGGCATACACCTGCTCGTATAGGAGTGGAAATATACATTCATGCCAAAGCTGGATGTTTTATAATTGAAAAAGAAATTTTTACGGCTTTAATGAAGGCAATGCACTGCATACGTAAAAGGAAAATACATAATAAAATGCATATTATGTAAGTAATCTTAGAATACATTTAAGTGATTATACTACGTTGCTAATTACGTGTTATATTATATTCCTTACTTCACAATAAACTAGAAATGGTATTTTTACCGACACTACGTACCTATGTAAAGACTGGCACAATACCTTTTTGAAATATTTTTTAATAATATTTACAAATATAAAAAAGAATACCTTATTAATGCTGAATCATGAACTGTCATTGACAGAAAGTTAATTTTCCGATGTCCTATTATTCGAAAAAAATATTTTTTCCTCACCAGGCATTCCAGTTCATTACAGGACCTATTTTTCCGTTTATTACTTTAAAAGTTTCTGCTCAATCAGAAAGAAATGATTCTTTTGTACTCAAGGTAAAGACCAGAGTGTCTCTGACAAATCAATAGATCATTCAATATACACCAATTTAATTTTTCCTCTTTTTTCGGGTATTGAAATCCATTCTTTGCCAGGGGCGTTGGACGCAAAAAAGAAAACGCCAATCTTGACTAATGGCGTAGAGGCCATCAAGAAGAAGCGTTTGTCTGATGAAAAATCACCTCTTTAACGAATGGATCTCCTTTATTATATGTCTGGTAATGTCGGTTAGAACGGAGAATTTAATAGCGCAATCCATCCTTTTTCGAAAATGGAAATTGCTACAAATTGTTGTAGCAAAAGTTGTTGTCAGCAGTTGAATAACTGACCCTTTGTAAGTTTTTGGCTGTTGGAATATAAAGTAATACGTGGAGAAAATTTCGGGATCGTTTTCGGATTATTTTATAATCCGTCCTAAAAATATTATTATAAAATTCTCTTCCCTAATTAGTTTGTAAATATAGGAGTAGTGTAAATTAATTTTTCTACAAAGGCTATGATGGGTAAAAGATAATTTAAATGTGTAATTGAGTCGATCGTTACTTGATAAAGATCCATATTGAATAAATACGTAAAAGAAACAACGTTAAGGTTTCAAATCCTTACAAAATTGGTTTATTTTTATATTACAAATAAAAATAAAAAGATGACATGTTTCGTAGCACTATATATTATATATATTATAGATAATTTACTAGCGCAATCCGTCCTTTTTCGAAAATGGAAATTGCTACAAATTGTTGTAGCAAAAGTTCTAGTCAGCATTTGTCTAACTGACCCTTTGTAAGTCTTTGGCTGGTGGAATATAAAATAATACGTGAAGAAAATTTCGGGATCGTTTTCGGATTATTTCATAATCCGTCCTAAAAATATTATTATAAAATTCTCTTCCCTAATTATTTTGTAAATAGAGGAGTAGTGTAAATAAATTTTTCTACAAAGGCTATGAAAAGTCATAAAAGAGAATTTACTAGCGCAATCCGTCCTTTTTCGAAAATGGAAATTGCTACAAATTGTTGTAGCAAAAGTTGTAATCAGCATTTGACTAACTGACCCTTTGTAAGTCTTTGGCTGGTGGAATATAAAGTAATACGTCAAGAAAATTTTGGGATCGTTTTCGGATTATTTTATAGTCCATCCTAAAAATATTATTATAAAATTCTCTTCCCTAATTAGTTTGTAAACATAGGAGTAGTGTAAATTAATTTTTCTACAAAGGCTATGAAAACTCATACAAAACACATGAAAAAACTGCCGTTTTGCGCACAGTGTGTTATGGAAATAAATGAGACAACCTTAAGTCTTTTTTCACTAATAGGATTCCAAAAATATTTTTTAAGCTTTGAAGAATTCTAAACATATTTCGGACGCATAGACACCTATCATCAGGAGAAACAAAATCAAGGTATGTCGTAAGGAAGAACTTAACATAACATTAACCTAATTGAGCTTTAACACAACCAAAAAAAAGGCATGTTGAATGGAATGAGTGGAAAGACATACAACCAAACGTCTAACGGTGTAATATAGGGAGATAAAGGGTATGAGACTCTAATATAAAAATATTGCATATTACGGAGGTAAAAAGTTAAGAGAGAAGTAGAATCTTTAAGGGGAATAGTGAACTAAGTGTGGGAGGATAAATCTTTTTATAAATTAATGTCAATGGAAAATAGGAAAAAACGAAGGAAAAAAAGATATTTAAAAAAATACATTTACAGGCATTTAATATAACAATCGACCTTTTTTATAGGCGGAAAAAGAATACAAATTGTATAATATGCAATATTTCATTAAAAACTATTCAGTTGTATCTTTTTGTAGCCACATTTTAACTGAAAATTTAAATAGGAAAATAAACAAAAATCACTATACAAGTTATTGAATTTCGTCGACAAAGTTTTGTATGTTATAACGCCAACATCGCTGCTGAGCGGCCAATTCTTTGTCACGTTTATATTGTTTATTTCTTCTCCTGCTTTAATTTTCAATTTTTTATAGCTTGGTAGTTCTCTTTTCCATTTTAGTTACAAACATTTGGGCAAGAAAGATGGTTTAGAGCCTGGAATAGGCAATTTGCTATGAATAGCCCAAATTATTAGCAAATTGAAATTGAATTAGAGCATAATGTTGATGTGGAGTACTGTTGTTTCATATTCTGCTATTTTGTTCCACAAGTCATTACTATTTTCTGGATGAAGTTACTTATTACTAACTTTTTGACAACGCAGTAGTGAAATGATGGTAAATGAATATGGTTTGTTAGTTTCCCATCATTTGTATATGCGTTGCGTGCGAAAAGATTTTCGTTTTCGAGGCCACTTAACGTGACTTACCCTGTATACTATGACTAACCTATACACATAACTTAGTTTAACAATGTTGCCAACATCTACAGTTTGCAGATCACCGCCTCATTTGTTTTAAGTGGGGTAAAACCACAACGTCTACTTTATCGTCAAGAGTTAGTAAGTGCACATGCGGAGCTGGTTTTGCATATTCCTGCCATAAACGCACTTTACTGCGGCATTCAGTCCTTCAGCAGGATCTTGCATGAGATGTTTATACTTCAGCCAGTGGAAATTATGCATATATGGCTTAATTAAGGAAGTTCTTTAAAAACAGCTTGGTAAGGGAGAAATATGTGAATGGCAAATGATGAACTATTTTAAATTAGGATTTTATTTTTATATGTTATGTAAAAAGTATTATTTGCATATTTAGATAGTTCCCACTCGGTTATAAAAAGAGGTACCTATATTTTAAATGTTGATAGCTTTGTTCGGTTTTTGATATATCTCGTAAATTTTAAATTTCCCGCTTGCAAGTATTATTGCCAACCTCTTGACAGTTCTAAAAAGGAACTATTCCCTCTTCAGACGGGTACGTCGAATGTAATTTTCCCTCCCTTTTACTTTATCTGTACATGCAACTAAGCCATTAAAGGTGTTCGTCGATGTTTGTCAAGAAGATTTTTGACAAATTTCAATTTGTATTTGCAATTGGTTGCACTTTTTATTTATGTATTTATTACTACAAAAAACTACCCTAATATTGTTGAAAAGTCCGGAGAAAAAATTCTCAACTAAGTGAGTAATAGTAATGACCCTTAGCACCATGAGGAAAAGAATAATAACTTATATGTATTATGTATTTTGTTACTATATAACTGTACTAAGGTGGCTATGAAGTATGATGTATTTTATTGTTAATTTTTGTTTATTATCTTTGATTATATGTTAAATTTTTGAAATAAAACATCTTCACTAGGTAGTAAGTGTCGGGTTTTGCTCCCTACCTTGGACTTCTCTCAAAACACTTTTATGTGTTTTTCGAAGTTGACCTGAAAGGAGAACATTCATAACAGACTTATTGGATGTTTATTTTTATTATATTAGTTGTACTTTTTTGATATGGTTTTGGAATAAATAAATGTTATCTATTTTCTACATTTTTTTTTTAATATTAGAGAAAAACTTCTTTTACACCTAATAGTTGCTAAGCTTAATTTATTACTTTGTAGGAGACACACTGAGGAAAATGATATAATACAACAGGTTTGCTAGGACATAGTTTGTATTGATAACTTCTTTTGTTATTAACCCATAATAAAAAAAAGCGTTTTTATTTGTAGTAATCAGTTCCATTAGCAGCACAGTCTTGTTGAATATTAAACTACCTTTAATATAGCAATTTTGTTAAGAAATAAATTGTATCTTCTCAATGCGACGAATTTTGTTACCAGTAAAGCGCTTTCTCTACAATTAAGAAAGCAAAATTGAATCGTATTCGTTAGAACCTCTATTCCACCAAGACGTTGGTAGGGTTTCGTAGCGAACGGCAATCGCCGCGCGCCGTAGTATTAGTGTTAACGTATTTTCCTACGACCACCTACGAAAATGACAATAACAGCACGGTTAACTTGGCTAGAAAGTGCTAAATATCACACGCGTGTTGAAAAAAAATATTTCAACACGAGTGTGGAAATACAAAGCACACTATATTTAATTTAAACAGGTGTCAATTTGACAACAAAACTATTTATTAAAAATAACAAACTTACGGGACACGTGGAGTGAATTGGGGTGCTGGGTGGGGTAAAGTACACTAGGGCATTACTGCAAATAAAAAAAATCCTTTTTTTTGTTATTTTTGGGAACCTAAGAGTATTATTTATGATAAAAATATTATCAAAAACAAAAAGGGAAAATATGTCAGGCAACCCACCAACTGTCATGTTTACATGTCAACTGAGTTGAACCACAGAAAAAAAAAGGGGTAGCTATAGAGCAGAAATATAATACTCTAGGAAATACCGATTTTTAATTTTGCCATTATCTGATAAAAATATCCATACAATGTTTAAGGATATGGGACAAGTGAATGTGCTTTATGTAAGTACATTTATTTTAGCTATATTTAAAACAAATCGAAAAAGATTTAACTTTTATAATTAACAAGCTATCGATATTTAACTCCATCTCTATCTTTCTATAATGTTAAGCAAATGTTGAGGTTATTTTGTAGTTTTGTGTTATGTTGTTTTCGTAGGTACCTATATTATTGTTTTATTAAAAGAATGCAAGCAACTAAAAGATCAGAAACGAAATTTATTCACTGTACATAGATAGTAGGTATGATGTGCGTAAGCAAATAGGAGAAAAAGTTATGGTATACCTATCTTTTTATTTAAATCTAGGTAAGTTAAAATGTGTAAGTGGGCATTGTTTTTTTAAATTTGATTAACACAATGGTGATACCTACAAACTATTAAAAACAAATCAAACTCTTTTTGATTATATTCTATGGTCGTAGGAAAAATTGTGTACATTACTCGTGTGAAAGTGATTTTCTCACACTCGGAGAATTTCCGCACTCGGCTGGCGCCTCGTGCTAAATACCTCCTCGTTTGAAAGGTACCACTTTCAACACTTGTTATGTAATATACTATTGTTGCGCAGGTCACATCTTGATCGAGTCCTCTAGCTGTCCTGTCTGAATTAGAATTCTATTGATCGTACCAATACCTGATTCAATTAATTTATTTTACTTTGTATTTAAGTTTTTTAAAACTTTGCATGACAGATAAAGCAATAGAAGATTCTTGTTTCGCACAACCCATCATTAATATTGGACTTTATAATCTATGGACAAATTTTACCATCTCAGTAAACCATGTTGCGATAATAATAATAATATTATGCAATGTTAAACGACAAGAACAATATCACACTAGAAGCTATTTAAATTTTTGAGAACTACAGTACTGATTTTGAGTGGTAAGTATGCTTTATTAACCGTAGCAAGTAAATATTATTATGATTAATGTCAAAGTTTGATTACAACTGCCAGGCGGAACTAATACAGTATATAAAACCAAAATAAAACCCTAATAGAACTTGATAATTACTGTGAGTATTCAGAGCAATAATGGCTATAAACCATTCTATGGTAGCATTAACTCATATTTCCTATCCTATACAACGGTCTAGCAATTTCGTTGTCTTCAGTAGGAAAGCGAAAGCGCGTTGAAATAGAAGGCTTTTTTCTCAGTGCATGAATTTAGAATTAAAAATGTTTACACCTAATACTTTTCTTCATCCATCCCATAAAAGGTATATCTGCACGATTCCTTCATACAATGAAAGAACCTCAACTGAATTAACTGTAAATTCAACTCACTTCAATCATGGATATAAGAAAATTGGCACTGCATGTGTCTTTAATTAACAAAAAAATGTCGTGTTTGTCGTACCTATATAGAAGCCGTTAAAAACGTTATTCGATGCGAATATTGGAAAAAAGTAAATTCGTTACCGTTACTGGGGAAAATGCGAACACCGGTGGTGGAAACATAAGTGAAGGCTAATACAGATTTCCCTCGAGATTTAATTTGTGAACGTATTCAACCGAAGCGAGACGGTGTTTTTGTCCCATGCGGGAATTCTGCGAGAAAAACTGTGTTGAAGCCATTCTGCCAAGGTAGGTATTTGAGGTTCTGTTAAATGAATTTTTTTTCGATGAATCAAAATCATATTATGAGCCAGAAGATGATTAATAAATATTTATTATTAGAATTAAAATTATAAAAATACGTATTTACTAATATTTAAAATAATTAAGGACAGTATACAGGGTGTTTCAATAAAAATTCCCAGGCCAATTATTTCGAAAACTAAAGGTGATATGTAAATTATGTAAACGCCAGTTTTTAGCCTCTATGATTGGCTTTACAACTGTGTAAAAAATGTGTTTGAATAATACAAGATGTAGGTGGCGCCACGGTGCAAAGCATTTTTTCGATAACAGCAACTTTTAAATGTTGTGCTTCTTAAAGATAATTAATTTTTGATCAAATTATGTCCCATAAAATGTTTTGATAAATTCAACATGAATGGAGATATTTGGGGTTAAGTTCTTTTTTTAAATAATTTTTACGAGTGTTTTAATTATAAATATTTTTAATATCCTTTAGCAGATTTTAAATTAATTTTGGCAATGAAAATTTTAGTGATAAAACGCTCGTGTAGCGCTAAATTATTACGTCCAGTGACGTCTCAGGGGGCGCCTTAACAAATAATATTGGCAAAAAATAAGACGCCACTGAGTTTTTGGTAATTTTTATATTTATTCGGATTAAGCAACTTAAAATATTTTTTTCTTGTCTGTAAAATTGTTTTCATATCTTGCTTGGTTTTTGGGAAATAAAAATAAAAACAATCTTATTGCACATCTCTGAAAAACAAAAATCATTAAATAATTAATACTTCTATTATTTATATCCTGGCATGTCAACAAAAAATATTTCTCTTTTAACAATTAAAGTACCTATCACTGCAATGCAGCATTCCCGAGTATGTACAAAAATTCTCTATGTGATTCTACATGATTAAATATAAAAAATGAAATATTTCTTATTGTCTATCACCTTAAATTTCATTAATTTCACTCATTAATAATAACACTATACATTCACAGCCTAGACTTTTTTAAAGGCTCCTTTTAACCTTTACTTAAGTAAACATTTATTAACATTTTTATGAAAACTTTTTTAATTATTTTTTATTTATTGTATCAAAAACCCTTGCCACACCCTACGCCGCTGGTGTTGACTAATCGCTCCAACTCCTTGAGCCCTTACAATTCCGCACGGAGTTGGAAATTTAACGTTATCTCTCTCTTCTGTCTTTGTTTCACATAAACGAATGCTTGATACAAACAAACAGGCATGAATGAATGGCCGAGTCTATTCTATAAGAAGTCTATGCTAGTTGGCATACCGTGTATAAGTGTATCGTAATCGACACAAACAGATTTTTTTCTCTCTTGTACATTTACTTGAAGCTTCTAACAAATCAGCTATGAGTTTTATATTTGCTAGATTTCAACCGACCATAGCGACACACAACCGACTGTCAGCTTTGCGTCGCTCACAGGTCTAACAAACCGTAGCTTTAGGTACCTATAAAAAGTTAAATTACATCAGAAAAAATAATCTATCCGGGATTTCTCGTCCTCGCAACTGTTCCTAAATCCTAAATCAATCCCCATTAATAATTTAAAACTAAACGTGTGACACTCTCTCCACAAAAGAATTATTACTCATCTTGCTGTCACCAAGAAGAAGAACAACAATATATACGATGTACTGGAAAACATCTGGAAATGACATGACAAGGGGCGGTTATATAAGCCACGCTGTTGTTTATGTTACAAAGTTCCATGTTTCTTGACACATTAACGGTTGCCTTATAACCCACAAAACAATTGAGCCATGTTACTGTGTTTCTTTGGGAGCCCTGGCTTCGTTTCTATTGGTCTAAATAAAAAATACTTTTGATGGAAAGTTTCTTTTATAAAGTAGAAGCATTTGTGTGACAAATATTGTTTTTTTTATTTTGTCATTCTATAGTAACATTTTTTAGTTGAACATGCCAAAGGAGGGACAATAATACGTTGTAGATCGCTAAGAAACGTTAAAGACTTCTACGTAAAATTCTTTAAAATTAAATAGGCCTGTGATCCTGACAATGTTTAATTCTTTCAAATTTTGATACATTTTTAATGTGACCCCACAGGAAAAAGTTGTTTGGTGAAACAGATCCATTCCAAGCAATGAATGAATAGCGTTCGTAATTTTGAGAGTAACGGTACTGTAAATACTGTAATTAATAAATGCAACTGCATAGAGCAAAATAATGATGTACTTGATGGTAGAACACAAGAAAATAATGCAGATTTAGACCGTTTACTCAATAAGGAGGAAAATATTGGAATTAGCACCTGGCTTCTTGGCAGAACTGTAGGAAAGATTACCATGGGTGAGATTACAGAAAATGCATACCAGCAACTTTGGACATCTGCAAATATCGCGGACTAGCAAACGCAAAATAATTTGCAGAAATTTGACATTCCAAAAACGACTACCGTGCGAGCAAAAATTATTTGCATCAAAGAGGGCCTTGCATCTAAGGACGTAATGCTTAGCCGTAGAGCTTAAAACCTGTTGGGTTTCAGTAACTACCTGAATTAACAATAAATCAGTTATTCCGTCATCTTTGACAGTCGTTACAAGTAATTTGATTCATCGCTAATTTTTTCAATTTCTTAAACAATTCACACAATGGGCTTTACGGAACAGCACAACACATTCATGGTTGAAGCGTATTTTCGAAACAGGGTTAGAGTAAATGGTGAGTGGCAATACAATCCGGGTTTGAGCATGGACGATTTTCACGAACATTTTCCTAACGTTGCTTTTATTGCTGCGGATTTTTATCATTGCCTGAAAAGAACCGTGGCTGTGTTTAGGGAAACAGGTTCTATACAACACAAAAAAGGGCAGGAATACCATCTATAAGAACAATAGAACTTGTTGCAAACGTTTGTGAAATAATGCAAAATACGCCAACAGATTGTATAAGACGCCTGTCGCAAGAAGTGGAAAGATCTTATGGAACATGCAGGACTTTTCTTAAGAAGCAGCTTAATTTATTAAGTGCAAGTATTCCAAGAAATACAAGCCGCAGATTTTGAAAGACGCAGGAATTACTCTCAATGGTTTACCCAAAATTTATTGGAAAGAAATGATTTGATTTACCTATTAGACCTGACATTTTTCTCGGATGAAGCCTGGTTCCACCTCTCCGGTTATGTGAATTCTCAGAATACACGCATGTGAAGTAGTGAAAATCCCCATTACTTTGTCCACATTGCACCCTCAAAAAATTGGTGTCTGGTTGGCTGTTTCCCGAAGAAGAATTGTTGGTCCTATTTTTTTTTCCATGACACAGTTACAGCACAGCGGTATAGAGACAATATTTTGAATTCATTTGTGGAGCAAATACAACGGAACGGTGCAACCGCCCATACAGCCGCCGAAACTATTAACTACTTACGCAATTTTTTCGATGACAGATTGATCAGTTTTCGATCAGACATTGAATTCCCACCTAGATCACCTTGTTTAACGGTTATGGATTACTTCGTTTTTCCTCATTTAAAGAACACTATTTTTAAAACACCAGTTGCTAATTTAGAACAATTACGTACAAGAAAGAATTATCCAAGAATGTGGTAACATTTCTCCAGAGATGCTGGTCAACACTTTCGAAAATATGAAAAGACGTGTGAATTTATGCTTGGAGCATGGCGGTGGCCAATTTCAGCAATTTATGTAATTATTTTTCTTTTCCTTTCTGTATATTCTTACTTTGTTAATTTTGTAAACAACAAAAATAAATTTGTATTTTGTCTACTTATTTTATTACTCATTAGTTTGGCATATCATGTCATAATATGAATTTGACAAAATTTTAACCTAGATTTGGTTAGATATCATTGTGATCTAAACCAAGTCCTCTTTGATGCAAATAATTTTTGCTCGCACGGAAAAACTTACTTATACTAAAACGTTCCTTTGTGTTTTTTTATATAAAATCATCAAATCCCCAAAACATAGGTTAGTTTTTAACACATTTTATACATTCTGCAAGTTTGCAGGATATTCCAACCTTGTGCAAAGTTGCAGACGTAAAGTACGATAAACGTTTAACTGCTATACTTGCAGCTGCAGACGTCAGATGCAGAGCTTCTGTAATCTCACCCCATAAGTATAAAATATCATCAACATTAAAATTAAAATTATCTTATTTAAAAGAATGTTTTCTCTGTTTACCGTAAAAGCTTGCCATCTTCGACAAAGTCCTCTCGAACAACATTATTGGTCCTGCGGGACCCAATAAGCGTTACTTATACTACCACAATATTTCTCTGACGTGTCAACGGAAAATGTAAAATTTGCGATGCTTTTAGTCACAGGCCCTTATAAAGGGCATAGCACTATTCTGCTATAGCCGAATGAGTTCAGAAATTAAATCCCATGGGAAATCTGTATTAGAGCCCTCACTTACGTCTCCCAAAACGAGGCTTTCTGACTTTCCCTATAGAATTGCATCGAAACTTTTTCTGACAACGACAATGGCAAATGCTAGAGATAATTCGACTTTATAAGTTTGATAAGGGTTATAATAAAAAACAAACTATTCGGTTTAATTTATTTTAAATTTGATAATAATTGTTAAAGGACACTGATGCTAATTTTTCAAAACATCAAAAACATCAATGTTTTCGTTAACAGCAATATACAATAAGAAATAGGTAATAAGAAATAAAATATATAAATTAATGATGACACAATACAGTATTGTGGCATAATGGTTGGATTGCTCACTATCAATAAATATTCTTTTAACTTTTCGTTTTGTCGACAGAACAGGTTATTGTGGTGTTTTGTTGTTTTTTACGATTCTCAAAAAATATGATTATTTTTGTAAGCTCATCGGTTTTATCACAAACACCTAAATACATTGTTAAAATAACGTTAAAAATACATCTCTAACCTGAAAATCAAACCGACAAATGTCAAAATATTTATTGGGGGCGGGGCATATTCTATACAGCTTTTCATTGGCCAGTAATAAGAAACTTGCCACCTAAATTTTGTTTCTTGTTGCTTGTTACTTAAAAGTTAATAGTGTCGCGATTGATTTGTTTCTTCGTATCAAATCTTATTTTTGTTGCTTATTGCTCATCGCTTAATGCTTATTTTTTATTGTGTTTCAGCCTTTACAGAACTTATATACATTATTATATTGAAATACGTCAAGAAAGTCCGACAACAACAATTTTTCCCAAAACTTTTATAACCCCTTTACATCCCTTTAGGGCAGCCTTTCTCAAAGTGGGCGATAACGCTCCCTCGTGGGCACTGGAGGGTTTTAGGGGGACAGTAGAAGGCTCAGACAAGTATGTAACTGTTTTTTTTATATTGGAATACACAGGGATCCAAGGACAATGAATACCCTGGGGCGGGTAGACCACGACGGCCGTTTCGTTCTTGTTAAGACTAAACAATCCCGACAACGGCGGTAAGATGTATTAAAAGCCTTTTGCAAAATCAAAGCGGCCATACCGTACGGCCGATGTTCCGGTGAAAACGCAAATAGCGTTCCCTATACTGGATTGTGATGCACTTCGTGGTTTATTTAGTTGTCTACCTTTCGATTACCAGTGTGACTGCCATTTATATTGGAGTTAATTCCGCTGGAATGGCGCTACGGTGTATTGATGGCCGCTTGACTTTTGTAAAAAGGCATTTAATGCATCTTGCCGCTGTGTCGGGATTGCTTAGGTTATGGCTGCCCGTAGAGTACTAACAAGGACGAAACGGCCGTCGTGGTCTACCCGCCCCAGGGTATCCATTGTGCTTGGATCCCTGTGTGTTTCAATATAAAAAACAGTTACACACTTCTCCGATATGCCACAAGATTTGCTTCTAATTCACTGTTCAACACAAAAATTCTCTTTATAAAAATAT
Organism: Polydrusus pterygomalis; assembly: GCA_963969555.1. NCBI lineage: Eukaryota > Metazoa > Arthropoda > Insecta > Coleoptera > Curculionidae > Polydrusus > Polydrusus pterygomalis. The sequence goes on along the minus strand of OZ018378.1, from coordinate 20,891,270 downwards.
GGTGTATTTTGTAATATTTGGACCTAAACTAATATATAACTGACCACCAAATGTTTATATTGGCCTCAGATTTCTTGGAAGGGTCGAATAGGCCCATTAATAGGTAATAAACGGTCGCCCCATTGTTATTTGCAGGTAGTTGGATCTATGCTTGAAATATGCCTTTAGTCGTTACTATATCATCATTTAGTAAACATCTATTCATATTTTCGCTTAGATCTACGGGCGTGTTAAAACGGTACCAAAAATGTCGATGCGCGTTTGCGTTAATAAAGCCGATAGCTTCTGTTATATTTGTGGCGAAGTTACCGCAAAAGCGTACCAAAAACCGATATCTTCATTAGTAAAAAAGGCTTATGAACTGTACTTTGGATGCAAAGTTGGCGATCAAGATAGGTCCTGGGCCCCAAAAATGTGTTGCAGTTCGTGCTCGAGAACATTGACTGGATGGCTGAAAGGTACGCATAAATCTATGCCATTCGCAGTTCCAATGGTTTGGAGGGAACCTCGTAATCACGTAGATGATTGTTATTTTTGCATGACGAATATTAAAGGAATTACTAGCAAAACCAAGCGTAGCATTCAGTACCCCAATATTCCTTCTGCAATGTGACCAGTGCCCCATGACAACTCATTACCCATTCCCCAGCCACCTGAGAGTTACACGCTTGATTCCGAATCAGACTCCGGAAGTATTTCACCAGAAGCCGGACCAAGCTACATCCCTAGTTCTCATGATTTGCCTGATACACCTCATTTAATCACTCAAGGTGAATTAAATGACCTTGTTCGTGACTTGGACCTCCCGAAAACAAAAGCTGAACTTCTCGGATCCCACCTGCAGCAGTGGAAGCTCTTGGAAAAAGGAGTGAAGGTGTCCATCTACAGGAAAAGGCAATCTACTCTCACAAATTTTTTTGCAGTGGAAGGTGATTTAGTATTTTGCCATGACATACCTGGCCTAATGACCGAACTGAACTTACCATATACTCCCGATAAATGGAGACTATTCATAGATTCGTCTAAAACAAGTCTAAAAGCTGTTTTACTTTTTAATGGAAACGAGCATCCATCGGTTCCTATAGGTCATTCGGTAAATATGAAAGAAACATATGACAATCTTAAGATGTTACTAAGATGTGTAAAGTACGAAGATCACAAATGGAACATATGTGCAGATTTAAAAGTGGTGGCGTTACTGACAGGACTGCAATCAGGATATACAAAATACTGTTGCTTTTTGTGTGAATGGGACAGCCGTGCAAGGGACAAACATTATAAAATTAAGGTTTGTCCTCCACGTGACACAATACAAGTTGGCGTTAAAAATTTGACCCGAGAACCATTAGTACAGAAAGAAAAAATATATTTACCTCCACTTTACATTAAGCTGGGTCTGATCAAAAATTTTGTTAAAGCACTGGATAAAGAAGGCAATGCTTTCACGTATTTAAAAGACAAATTTCCACGTATAAGTGAGGCCAAAATTAAAGAAGGAATTTTTGTTGGTCCCCAAATTAGGCAATTGTTTAAAGATGGGAACTTCAGGCAAATTTTAAGTGACAATGAAAGTCGGGCATGAAATGCATTTGAAAAAGTTTGCAACAATTTTCTTGGAAATAATAAATCAGAAAATTATCGTGAACTCGTGGAAGAACTACTCACGGCCTATCATATTTTAAAATGCAACATGTCACTAAAACTTCACTTTCTCCATTCTCATTTGGACTTTTTTCCTGAAAATTTAGGAGCAGTATCAGATGAGCATGGAGAACGATTTCACCAAGATATTGCCTCCATAGAGAAAAGGTATACAGGAAAGTGGAGCCCGAATATGTTAGCCGACTATTGCTGGACCCTAATACGAGACACATCCAGGAGTTCTTATAAAAGAAAGACGTTAGGGAAGTAAATATTAAATTTTAAATTATTTATAAATGTTTATACTGTACCTAAGCTAACTGTTAATAAAATATATTATATGTTTTTAATTGTTAAAAATTTAATAAATCGGCATTGAAAGGGGTTTTTATTGACTTTTTCTTAACATCAAAGCATATGTCCCTCCCTTATCATTGGAGGCTGATATCGAAAATCTAAGGCCAGATCCGGATTCAGCAGGCCAAAATATATAAAATCCAGCCAAAATCATTCCAGGGAGGAAAAAAAAGTTTTAAAATGTTCGTCAGTGTTATTTTCGCGGACACTATATTATCTTCTAAGTAATTTTATAACTTTAAAAAATTGAAATAGAACTTGCGTCTATTTCAAACATTTCTAAAATTTTACTTTTAAGAATTCCCGTTGTTCCTTCCATTCATACTTGTTAATACTTTACTCAATAAAAATAATAAAGTGGCTATTTCAATTATTTCTTAAAGTCCGCCGAACTATTTAATAAAAGATGGTAAAAAGTTATAGTCCGACAATAACAGTAGTTGAACTTAGTTATAAAACTGGCAAGTTTGGAATTAAAAGATTTTCCACCTGAAAGTTTCATTCGCGTCAGCCTTTAAGTATTTATAAGTTATGCGGCTCTTTTACGAGAATCCGGTTAGAGAAATAGCGTTATAAAAATATTTTTACACTTTTTTCCTGTAGTTTGGAACAGCTAGGTATACCTTTAATGTTATTTAAAGGCAAAATTAATTAGGAACTTTATACCGGAATCCCATGTAAATTTGGCTACCCTTAAATATTGGTTGCCCTGTTGATTTAAGATCAAAATTGTATAAGAGTTTTTTGAGGATCCTGCCTGGACTCGCACACGAAATAAAATATTTTTAAGTTATTCAGTAAAAACCAAATTTTTCAAAATGAAATACTGCTGTGATACACACCTCAATGTAAACCCCTCGTAATAATTATAATAATGTCAAATGTTACTAGACATCTTATTTTTTATTAGTTTCAACATGGTTTACAGTATTCAAGATAAAATAAAGATTGTAAATAAACGCAAGTACAAAATAATGAAAACTTTATTTACTGCAACCAATGAATATCAAACTATAAAAACAGCGGATCTTCGAGAAAACTTGACAACCTTGTTTTAGACTGTATTGGAGACGGTTTGGCCGCCATTGTGGAGTTGATCGTAAATCTATAGTTATAAATGCAGCGCCTCGGCAACAGATGTCTCAAATTCACTGATGTGATGTCGTGGTGTTGCCGCTAGTCGTATTTTATTGGAATTTTTAAGGATTTAAGCATTTTTAACAGACAATAAAATAGGAGGTTCTCAATTCCAGCCGAATTTATGTTTTTGATAATAATATGTACGCTGATTACTCCGGGGTAATTGAACCGATTTTCATAATGATTTTACCGTTGCATTAGGTGTTAAATGTTATAGAAATAAAAGTAGATAGATTTTTTTAAATCAATAAGTACTACCTTTTTTTATTAAACAGGTCACGTCGTATTTGATCTAAATCGTTTATATAACAAACTTGAATTTTAAATCTTTCCTACCCTACAGGTAAATACAGAAAGAAATACAATAGGACACAGAAAAAGGTATTAAAATGAAAATTCCATATTTATTAATTTTTGACCTACGAATAGACCACATAATTGCATACCACTATTTACGATCCATTGCATCTGCCTCTCTTCTTCTACCGGAAAACGAAATAATCTTAATCCTGATTGATCCACATTGAAAATAAGCACACTTCTTGTCAGCCCTATCACGTCACTCAGTCTGGTACTTTTTTAATCAAAAATAAATATAATATTATGCCAGTGCAAGGCAATCCAGGCACCGCGATGCGCGTGACGGTATGATTATGGTAGTGGGGAGAGGATCATGCAGCAAGTCAAACAGACAGGCGGCAACAATGTTTTAATTTAGCAGTAAAAAGGCTTGTCGTTAGTGGCTGCATCAACACCTTTTATTGTTGGTGACTTATTGTGCCATCTATGAATTTAACGTAGCAGATTTAGGAAATCTGCTTATATGGCCTTCTTATAAACTCCTCGACAAAAAAAACAGACACCCTGAATTTTTTGCTAACTTTGATCCTTTATAACTTCTTTATCTTGAATCCGATACATGTAACTTTATTCTGAAATTGACAGTATGAAAAATAATATCCTCAACTCCACAGAGTGTTTAAAACTTAGGACGAAAAAAACCCACATTGGGTCACTCGGTATAATATCGCCCTATCGAACATGACCCATAAACAAAAAAGTTCGGCAGATTCCTAATTAAATTATCTATAAAATGGCAAAAAAACTGTAAAAATCGGATTCAAGATAAAGAAGTTATAAAAGATCAAAGTTAGCAAAAAATTCTGGGTGCCGGTTTTTTTTGGCCGGGAGTTTAGTTTGATTATCAATGGAATATAGTTTCCTACAGTATTGTTTTACAAAAGGTACAAAATTTCAATATTTAAATAGGTACCCATAGTCACAAGAGAAATAAAGTTCGAGCTATCCAACCACAGGAGCATCAAATAAAAAAAAAATACCACGTTTGAAGAAACACGAAAACGTAATACTTTTTTAAAGCAAACGTAACCTTCTGTCCCCATGACAGGCAGGAAATAAAACGGGAACATCAAATATCCACTGCAGTATCACAGAAAACACTAACCAAACACCGGGCTATTGGATGTCACTGTCTTTCCGTCCTCTATATACGATTCGAACAAACAGATGACCTGGAAATATTTAACTGGCCTGCCACTTCCCGATTCTCCATTGTCTAATGCTGGATATCCGCCGTCTGAATTTCTTGTGACGGTTACATAAAGGGATTTTCCTCTGTCGTCTGTTTTATGCGTCGGGCAAAGAGTTTCTTGTGGCAGAATTACGAAAAACCTAGCCTGAGTAAAAAGTTATATAAAGAAACGCCCAACCTGACCGGGATTTGCTGGTTTTATTTTCCCAGTAATGACAAGGGGAATTATACAGTGACCGGCCAAAAGTTTACCACCTATGGAACAAATAATTATTAGCAGAGTAGCGAAAATGTTTTTCCAGCAAATCGGTTCTGCTTAGCAGTTATAATTCAAATAAATAAATAATGCCCTTTCCAAGTAGCATATTTAAATACGAATTGCTAACAAATCTTTGTTGAGAAACGTATCGAAGCATTTTCGATTCAAATATCAAAATTGTGTAGCGACAAAATATGTCCCTAAACTTTTTCGAATTTTACAAATCACAGTGTCGATAAATTTAACACACAAGGGAATTAATATTTTTTGAAACATGTTTAGATAAAATAATTGTGAAGTTTTGTATGACACATGCGTTCCCGTAACCTATAATTTGTGAGAAGGAAGATAGGACTTTAACTTCTACCCTATATAATTATAATTTATAAATTGTTTTTAGTTTGGTTTTTTGAATAGGTTTAATTTTGAAGAAGTAGTCCATACTCAAAGTGGAGTTAAATGATATAGTAAAAAGAAAAGCGCAAAGTCTTTCTCCACAATTTTTTATTAGAATAACTAGGCGAACCTAGAATAATTCATAATAATTCAATTCGACATGTTTCGAGTGTAGAAACACTCATCACCAGAAAAACAAGGTAAAAGGTAAATTGCTGATGTTGTTAGCAATAGAAAAAATAATAGTGGGATTGAGCCGTAATGGAGCTTTCAATGATGTACCTACAAGAGGTGTAAAAATTGAATAGTCAGAAGACCGAAAATCAAGACTTTAGCATACTGGAAAACTGGAATGGAAAACTGGAATGGAAAACTGGAAAGTCAAGGGTTAGTGGAAAGGCCCTGTTTTGGGCAGAAAAATGAAAAGAGCAAACGAAAAATTAGGGAGTTTTAACAGACTTTGTGGAAATCATTTATTAAGTAGTGAAAAAACCTTAAGTTTTATTCAGTTTGTCAGAGACATGTAAAAGTATTGAAATAAGACTGCAGGGACGGTTCTACGGGGTGGCCCAGGACCCCCCAACAACGACCAAGCAAAATCTTCGCGAAACATGTTAGGTAATCATATCCAAAACCTATGTCCCTACAATGCGGCTGAGGAAAACTGAAATAATACCAATATTTTTTCGTGAAACCTAATACTCACTAAATAAATTTATCGCTAATCGAATTGCTAACTACTTATGATTTCATGCCAATGATAAAAAAAATTCCGGGTGCTTTATTATTTACATAATTTGATACAATTTGGGCGTGATCCTAAAAATTTTGGGCTGCGGCGTTATTTGCTTGCGAAGGCTACCAAAAATTGTAGCTGCGCCAATGTGGTGCCCCCTCAATATTTTGGGTCTAGAACCGCCCCTGAATAAGAGGGAAATAAAAAAAAATTGTTTTTCATAAAAGTCAAAGCATCATTTACCTTGAAGGTAAAATACTGTACCAGGCATTTTTTGTATCGCATTATTTTCGATACATAATCAAAACAGAAACACTGATTCGATAATGTTCTATTAATTATAGCTAGTAGCTGGATAATATACGAAACATTATAGAAACCGAATACTAGAAATTGTTTGTCGACTCCATTTTGAATCAGAATAATATCTCGAGTTCCGAAGACCATTTTGAGAAATTATCTTTAATCTTGTTAAAATTGGTTTTATTAAGTTCATGCATGTTTTGAAAAGCCGCAAAGTTGTCACACAAGATTGATAGAAGGTTTTTATTTTTTAATTCAATTCTTTTTCATTAAAATTAATTTTTGTTTGTTTAAGGTGGAATTTCCAACGTCATTCCATCTATTGCCAACCTATAACCTATTTCGCGTTGCTTTTTTTAGTTTATTATTTGATTAACTAACATTTAAATAAAATCAATATCGTCGGTACCTACAATATTTAGGTAATATCTGACATATTACAAAAATATCAATTTATTTCATTGCTAATCTTGGGAGAATTGTATAGTGAAAGAAGAATGACATAATAATGTTAAAAAAAAAATCTTACCCGATATTTTTCGCTATACAATTCTCCTAAAATATTTAATAAAATTCCTTGATATTTATTTAATATGTCAATTATTACCTATAAAATATGAAGACGATAATGATTTTATTTAAATTTTGTGTAAAAGCTAGAAAAATTAAATAAAAATTCGCGAAATAGGTTATAGGTTGGCAAGCATGTTGATACTCCCACCTTAATATCTTATAAATGACAACGAATAAAAATTTCAAATTTGGTACTTATGTTAACTTCATATAGGCACATTAGAAATAGTTAATAAAAAACTAGGGTGGCCAAAAAATTATCGATATCGTCATATCTCCAATTTGGGACACACTATATCATTTTTCCAAAAAAAACTGTAATGCATTTACGGAATTTATTTTAAGTTGCAAATTTACACTGTATCATATAATATAAGAAAAATATAATTTCTATATAAATTACATATGAGACATCAGATGTTTCGGTGCAAACGCAAATAGCGTCCCCTGTACTGGATTGTGATGCACTTCGTGGTTTATTTAGTTGTCTACCTTTCGATTATTGCCAGTGCCTTTTATATTGGAGTTAATTCCGCAGGGATGGCGCTACGATGTATTGATGGCCGCTTTGCTTCTGGAAAAGGCTTTTAATACATCTTACCGCTGTTGTCGGGATTGATTGGGTTATGGCTGCCCGTAGAGTCCTAAACAAAGACGAAACGGCCGTCGTGGTCTACCCGCCCCAGGGTATCCATTGTGCTTGGATACCTGTGTATTCCAATATAAAAAACACTTATACACTTGTTCGATATGCCACAATTACTCGCTTTTAATACCGTGCAAGCAAAAATTATTTGCATCAAAGAGGGCTTGGATTAAAAAACGTAGGGCTTGGTTTAGATCACAATGATATGGGGACGATATATCTAACCAAATCTAGGTTAAAATTTTGTCAAATTCGTATTATAATTTGATGTGCCAAACTAATGAGTGATAGAATAAGTAGACAAATACAAATTAATTTTTGTTGTTTACAAAATTAACAAAGTAAGAATATACAGAAAGAAGAAGAAAAATAATTACATAAATTGCTGAAATTGGCCACCGCCATGCTCCAAGCATAAATTCACACGTCTCTTCATATTTTCGAAAGTGTTGACCAGCATCTCTGGAGAAATGTTACCACATTGAGAGTAATTCCTGCGTCTTTTAAAATCTGCGGCTTGTATTCCTTGGAATACTTGCACTTTATAAGGAAATAAATTAAGCTGCTTTTTAAGAATAGTCCTGCATGTTCCATAAGATCTTCCCACTTCTTGGGACAGGCGTCTTATACAATTTGTTGGCGTATTTTGCATTATTTCACGAACGTTTGCAACAAGTTCTTCTGTTCTTACAGATGGTCTTCCTGCTCCTTTTTTGTGTTTCCCTGAACACAGCCACGGTTCTTTTTAGGCAATGATAAAAATCCCCAGCAATAAAAGCAACGTTAGGAAAATGTTCGTCAAAATCATACATGCACAAACCCGGATTGTATTGCACTCACCATTTACTCTAACCCCGTTTCGGAAATACGCTTCAACCATGAATATTTTGTACTGTTCCGTAAAGCCTATTGTGTGAATTGTTCAAGAAATTGGAAAAATTAGCGATGAATCAAATTACTTGTAACGACTGTCAAAGATGACGGAATAACTGATTGATTATTAATTCAGGTAGTTACTGACACCCAACAGGTATCAAGCTCTACGAAACGAGTCCAGGATAATAAAATTAGAAACGTACATAAAAATATACTTTTCTTTTTTCAGTGTAACAGTCTGAGCGTGCGGGCGGGGGTTAAGATTAGAATTAAACGCTACAGACATGCGATGCGGTCATAAGACGATTAGGTTCGCGAATAAACGAACAACATATTTTTAATATAACCCAGTTTGATCAAATTTTCAGTTAGGGCTGAAATCCAATATTAATTTGTACCCCCGTAACCGTTAAAATTCAGATATATGTTCCAATTAAAATTAAATGTCGGAATTAAAGGTAATTATTTAAAAGCTCACGGGAAACGTTCCGGTTCCATTTTTCATGGCATTGTCCAAAAGGTATAAACAAAATACGTAAAATCGGACAAAGCCTCACCGTTGTGGAATCTGATTGGACATAAAAAATATTAATAGATTTGTTTGCAAATCGGACATGAATCGGAAACAGCCAGTGGTGCAAAGAACGTAATAGGATTAAAATTATCTATTTGATTCTATGCATAATCTTAACTAGTAGGTATGTACAGGGTTTTGATAAAGCAACGGATCAGCCTTTTATATAGAATATTACCCACTTAATCAAGAATCGCTCGGACAAGTCAATTTTTTTTTTAGAAAAAATATATTATACAGTGCATAAAAATGCTACGTATATAAACTTTAATTTTTTTTAATGAAATGATATATTTACATTTTTACATTCTACAATCTATTCTAGAAATTTTTCATAAATCATACCCTATACCTATCTTCCACCGTTAATGAAATTCATCATTCATTCATCATCAGCTTATCCTAGTCCACTGCTGGACATAAGCCTCCTGTAAATTCACCCATCTCGGTCTTGAGCCGCCAGCATCCAGTTTGTACATATCGGTACGTTTCAAATCGTCTGACCATCTGGTTGAGGGTCGTCCTCTACTTCTTAAGGCATCCGCTCTTGGTCTCCATTCCGTAATGCGTTTGGTCCATCTATCATCCGTCATTCTATCGATGTGTCCTGCCTAGTTCCATTTTAGCCTGGTTATAGTCTGTATGGCATCTTGCAGTCGGGTTCGTCTGCGGATTTCAATATTTGGTACTTGATCCCTTAATGATAATCCCAGTATAGATCGCTCCATTGCATACTGAGCTACTCTGATTTTCCTTATAGTTTGTTTTGTCAGTGTTAAGATTTCCGCACCATATGTCAGGACCGGCAGGACACATTGGTTGAAAACCTTTCACTTTAGACATATTGGGAGTGTTGACTTGAAGACGTCCTTAAGCTTGCCAAAGGCAGCCCATGTCAATCCTATTCTACGAGCAAGTTCGTATGTTTGTTTATCCCTGTTGATACGAATCTCATGTCCTAGATATTGTCAACTAAATCACAGAGTGGCCCGGTATATTCAGATACGCAACCACTGTACGTTGTTAAGGTCGCGTCCCACTGTACACAGATCAGGGTCAAGTGCGACACGACCTCAGCATTTATTCCGCTATATAAACTGGGCCAGCTTTAGCAGCAGGCATCGGTGTTTATCGCCCGGCCAATCAACAACAGGTGACAAGCCTTGGCCTAGGCCAAGTGACGCATCTGCTCATCCAGTTATCAACAAGTGACAAGCCTTGGTCTAGGCCAAGTGACGCACCTACGCGGAACAATAAGAGACATGCTGGTTCGCCTTCTAGGATAGAAACTAAAAAGAATACAATAGACGCCGTTTTGTAACTTCATACTTTCATTCCCCTCATCTACGTCCCCGACACACGAAGAGAAATTCGTGACAATATTTTTCTTCATCTGTTCTAACACTTCCACCAAGTACAAGATTTGTCATAATTTCAGTTTTTGTCATGTTGATCTTTAATCCTACTTTTGGTGAGGCAGCATACAATTTTTCCAACATTGAGGCTGCGTCGTTCATACTGTCCGCGATCAAGACGATGTCATCCGCAAATCTGAGATGATTTAGTTTTTCGCCATTTATATTCGATATTCGTTAACGAAATAGTAACTATTAAAATAAAATAGACGAGCGATAAAGGTTGTAAAGAAACTATTTTATAAGAGGTTGAAAATGTACTCAACCAAAACTGATCTGCAGTAGATCCATCGATCTAAAAATTCCTGTTGTACATTTTGTACTGCTTGAGGAGAGATTTCTCGTCAAATGGACTCCTTAAGCGTATCTATCGAATTGGGTTTAGATTTATAAATTACATTTTTGACGTAGCCCACAAAACAAAGTCCAGTGGGTTAAGATCAGGCGATCTGGGTGGCCACTTTATTGTTTACGTCTACGTCCACCGATCCGGAAATATTGTATTTACTCTCTTAAGCGCGGTGCTGTCACTTATAGTATTAAACAGTTGTATAAAGAGTATGTGAATTCTTATAAAGAATAAAAGGCTTTTTTCTCAGTGCATCAACATAATAATATTTAGGATGCTTGGCACTAAACGATGGTCTCTTTGAGCATCTCATTTATTAATATTAAGTTGTCATGCATTTAAATTAGTTACTGTCTTATTTTATTATTTTTTCTATACACGTGGAGGATATTTTGGTCAAAAGAATTACCTTTCCTCTGGCTATTTACTGTGTAGAAACACGACTTTTTAAATTTTATTTCAACAATTTTTGTCGAGATATAAAATGCCTGATGCTATGTGATTTCACAAATTCCTTTGCATGGCGTAAACGAGAATACCGTTCAAACATAACACGGTCAAATAAATATAACAGAATAGGTAATCCCGACCTTTTTCATTTTAATCCGATTATATTCTTCGCGTCGCTGGCTTTTTTGGTTTATGTCCAATTTGCAAACCAATTAATTCATATTTTTCTAGATATATATTTCCAAGCCGATTAAACGAAGGGATTTCCGATTTTAGCAAATTGTACACCCCTGAAGAAAAAATCGGACATGTAAAAAAATTAATCAGCTGCTAGGACAAGCGTTTGTTTAATGGGATTTTTCATAAATATTTTTTTAGCTTTCAGCCATTGTTTTTCTCTAATATTTTGTTTGGAACACTGAGCTTATATTGGTATTTTTTCCTTGGTAAATTGTTTTTTATCCCTACCCAACTAAAAGTTTTACAGTTACAGGGAACATAAGAAAAGAATAAACATTGTTATCACTACAGAAAATTGGACATTATCATCATCGTGGTTCCATCGAGGTATGTATTAATCATAGAGTCGTAGTAAATTATTAAGAATTTTATAAAGAGGGTTGTCCAAATAACCTTTATTCCCTAATTAGAAAATTTTAAAAATTGTTGTTCAAAAAGGCCTAATACAATTTTAATGTACCTATAATTAATAGTGGAGCCATGGATACCTGCTATTTGAATTTAGGACAGTGGTTTTTCTATATGTGCTATTTTGTGTAAATAAAATAACACGCGGTGTCATCAATCCACTAACCCGAATAAAAATTATTCAAAGTATTTTAATTGTGCCGTGCCTTTGGCGCACACATCCCCGAAAGTATTTTATTCTGCACCACAAATTTCACTTCCGCAAAGTTAAGATTTCTCACAAGCATCGCTCAGCATTCCACTGCTAAATTGGACCAGGATTTCTACTTATTCCGCATCATCAAATTTGTCAGATAACGCAATTTATCACTCGAAGATACTTCGTCTCAAAAGTCTTTAGCTTGCCAAAAATTAATGCACCGGTGCGATGAGGAAAGATTAAGAAAAATTACACTTTTAAAATTAGCTTTTATAGCCTTTTATGTACAATTTTAAACGACCGTTTAATGTATTTTTAAAAGCGCAAACGTTAAATGCCTCTAAAAAGCCAGCTCTAAATGCAAACAGCAATGTAGATAATGGGAAATATAAATAATAAATATTTTTAAGAGGTCACAGTTCGAGTTACCTCGCAGCAAACAGAACCAACAAAAAATCATTAAGGAGGAATTTTAGTAACACCAATTTGATTGGTAATAGAACAAATAGGTAGTCGTCTTCAGGTGAATACTGCCTGAAATACTGAATAGGTAGGTTTAAAGGTGAAGTAATATCAAAAAAATTACCTTGTCGGACTTCTATTGTCTTTATTTTGTTACTTAACACAACGTTTCGGTTGGTTAGGTAGTATCTCTAACCGTTTTTAAGTGTAAACTAAATTATAAAGCTAAGGCTACTGTCTTATATACTATTCATGTGCAATGAAGCTTGATGACTCCGCCTACGTGCTTATTGGAGTGTGAAGTTTGAGTTGTTGATTTTGGACAAGAAGGGGCTTCCAGATACTTGGTTTACTAAATATATGGGTTCATGAAAGCTGCTTCTTTGAATTTTCCTTTTCTCCAGTGCTGTTCCCTGTCCAAAACCTTGGCTTCTGATCACTGTATATTATGTTGGTTGGTCCATACGTGTTCCGCTATACCTGATCTTGAGTAATCACCTCTTTGAGTATGTTTCCGATGTTCTTTAACTTGAACGGAAAGAGGTCTTGTTGTTTCTCCAATGTACGATTCGCCACACTCGCAAGGGATTTGATATATATATACAATTTTTTGTGTTTTCATTAAGGGGGGTTTTACTTTTATAAGAATGCTTCTAAGGGTATTCTCGAATAAGTATAGCGGGAATGAGGGCAGGCAATGAAATAACACAATTGTATTTATCCCAACGTTTCGTTTTATATAAAACTACGTTTTCAAAAATACTTATTTTACCTTTAGTTACCTTATACAGGGTCAAAAACAAATAAACTTTGCATCATATGCGACCAAATTTTAATAGCCCAATTTTGATTTTGTAGAAAAACACACATTTCATATGGACTTTAAAGAAAATGTATCTGAAATAAAGTATTGTCAAAACTAATAAGTTTTATGTAGGTTGCGTCGAGTCTTATTTTGCAAAAGTGGTGCAATTTACAAAATATAGGTAAAAAATCAAAATTATCTTATCCAGCTGAAATTTTGCAGGTGGGCTAGAAACTGCATTTTAAAAAACTTTTTCTAATAACTTTTTTTGATATTTTCAGAACTTTGAATTATTTTTTAGAAAAAATTAAAATTTGACAGATAATGCGATTCAGGTGACTACTATTTTTTTGCTTAATTTTCATCTCGATCGAAGCGGAACTTGATGCCAAAGTCAAATTTTGAATAAAGCTATTAATAAAAAAAAAATCCCATATGATGCGGACTTTACCGGTGACACTGTATTCCTTCATCGGCAATATTTTCCTGTCTTGCCACTGAGTAATTTGTTGCAGGTTTAACCTACATTCTAAGACGATACACAATTCGCCATTACAGTATAAAATTGAAATATTCCCATCCATTTTATATGTATTTTCTATCAGATGCAAATCGGCAATACATTACAGGCCCATACAGCCGAAAAGCATTCATCTTACTTCTATATCTTCCGAAATGCGCGCGGCAAACTTTGTGCATCAAAACGTTAAAAGGGAAAATCGAGAATTTTATTTTAAAACCGCGTCCCAGGACTTTAAAAATAGAATTTGTGGCTGCGGAATTTACGAATGGAAAAGTAAGAAGTTGAAGGTTTGGAAATAAGAAAACGGTATCTCGCTCTATCCACTATTCTTCTAATACCTTTCAGCTTATAAATTGAATTTTTTTTGCAGACGAAAATCTGTTTTTGTAGGCATGACATTTATTGCAGCGAAGCTCTACTCGTCGATTATTAGTGATGAGCACATCGGATCTGAGCCGATTCAATAGCCCCCCATACACCAGCGGATAACTTAAGGCGGCAGTATCAACATGCTTGCCAACCTATAACCTATTTCCCGTAGATTTATTTATGTTTTCTAGCTTTTATACAAAATTTAAAGAAAATCAGTATCGACTTGATATTCTATAGGTAATAATTGACATATTTAATAAATATCAAGGAATTTCATAACTTATTTTAGGAGAATTGTATTGCGAAAAATATCGGGTAAGATTTTTTTTAACATTATTATGTCATTGTCACTCATTGTTCTTTCACTATACAATTCTCCCAAAATTAGCAATGAAATAAATTGATATTTTTGTAATATATCGGATACTACCTAGATAATGTACCGACGATATTGATTTTCTTTAAATGTTAGTTATTAAAATAATAAACTCAAAAAATCAACGCGAAATAGGTTATAGGTTGGCAATAGATTGAATGACGTTGAGAATTCAACCTTAACGAATTTGATATGGCACGAGCCAAATACGCCGATAAAACTTTACGTGAATGTGGCGAGCCGAGCTTCATCGGACCCTGTAATATCTGCCACGGATGAAATCAGCCGGTTTTAACCCGTCAGTAGATTCGCTAGGTTAATTTGGGACGCGTATCAAGTCGTCCAACTTGGTTTGAGGTTAAATGAAAATAATAATAATAATAACAAATAATGTCTGCCGATTCACGTTACTTGTCAAAAGAATTTATTTTCAAATGTACTTTTACCATACTTAACAAATGTCTGAAAGTATCATTATCCATCCTTAAATTGTTAAGGAAATCATTTGGCTCGTCTTGTTGAAGTTCTTTCAAGAGTAGCATATTACTCAGTTCATTTCTACGAGATATCCATTTTTTTACTAACTTTTTTTTGATTTTTGTTTATTGGCAATAAATACATACGCTATGGCACAAGCTATAGCGAGTCTTCTACGATTGGTATTAATTTTTTTAAACTCACCGAGTACAAATAAATCCGAGTCGATCTAAAACCACGGGTTAAATCTTTTAGGAATTCCAAAGATCGCGAGCCAAGCCAAAACTGTATAAAACGTGGAGTTTTGTCCCATTAACGAGAAGATTTAAATAGGCGAATCTAATCGGGTTATTAACTTGGCGAGCCAAATTCGGCTGCCCAAAAATGACGAGAGTTTTGGTACTTGCCGAGCCTAGCTCGCAGACCAAATCAGAACGGATCAAATCGGTCCAACTTATATGTTGGTGTATGGGGGCTAACAACATGTCTTGTCTCCAAACCTGTGCATGTTCACCTCTTAGGTATAGAGGAGCGGCGGGTATTATGGAATAGTATTTTGTTTTTTCGTTCTAAAATGGAAATCAATAGAAAATATTAAATATAATATACGGTTAAGGGTTACTATGGGTTTTGTTTCTACGATACCTTGAGGTGGATACATTTAATACTTTTTTTTAAATATGTTTTTTTTTTAATAACACTTTTTTTCTGGTAATATGGAATAGTCAGTCGGGTAATATGGAATTTTAAGTTTTTAAAACTATTTGAAGGATTTAAAAAACTTTTACTAATATTTTAGTGGAACTGAACATAAAATACATAAAAATGAATAAATATAAATTGTTTCAACATAATTAAATACTTTAGCTGCTTTAAGGTAAGCCCATCCTTTTATCTCGAACTGCTTCAATGGCTTGCTTCATGCTACCCTTGTCCCATTGCTTCCGTTGTTTATAGTCACTACTGTTTCTTTTTTTTTTGGTATTCTGTAAATAATATATAATAATATTAATAATAATAATGTGGGTAATCTGGAATAGTCGGCCAATACTATTCCATAATACCCGACATTGCCATTTTGAATTTGGTGGCAAAAATATGGCAAAAAAAAAACATTAGAAACGACTTAATTTAATTTAATTAAAGGTTGAATAAAGCTTTATCCGTAATATAAGAGCAATCGATAAAAAATATCACACTACACCAAAAATGAATTAGTATTTCCTACCTTACACAAAGTTTTGATGCACCAAAATCAATTAAAATAACGTAGTTTCACTTTGAATGCCATAAACATACTGATTTGCTGTGCCGGCTTAGTAAATGCTTGCTGAATGGTAAGGACAGTGTTTCCGCTGTGTAATATTATAGTGAATTTCACCTTAGTTTTTAATGGCTGCCGCTGACACATGTCATTTATAACATTTCTTTTTACAGAACTTAAGGATTGGCCAGGGCCGGACTTAAAAATTATGTGTGAACATGGGTCAATTTAATTTTAGTTGTAATTATGGATGGAAAAGAGAATTACCTAAGCAATTTTTAAGATATTTCAAAAAAAACACTGAAGGGGAATGGAAATAGGATAGAATATCAGAAAAACAATTTCATTTCATTTTTATTCATAATATTATAAAGTGCTGTTATTTTGGTAAAAACACACACTTAATTTAGTACAATAAAAAATATACAAGGGGCAGTCGTGAATCTAGTATTATCAATTATTAACTACGTTTTTTATTAAAGAATTATTTTGTTTTTTAATTTGATTTTAGACCATGCAGTGTTAAGTTGAAAAAATCTATATATTATATTTAATAGCTTATTGTTTACTTTTTTATTTTCTTATTCACGGGTAGATTTTTTTTTCTTTAGACTAGGTTCTAAAGAGTTTGAAGTTTACAATAGGTCTAACTTTTCGTTGGTTTATAATAAAACAACAAAAGTTTGTAATGTTATCGAATTAGGTATTTTTTTTTAATGAATAAAGAAAAAATAATGTAAGTAGATACTACACAAAAAGATTTTTGTCCATGCGTTTGCAGAACAGATACCTTAAGCACTCTTCAATACAACTGTATGTAAAACTTATTTTAGCATAATGGTTCACTGTGGTTTTCAAATTTAATTTTGTTGCAAGTTTCCTATTATTTTTGGGCTTCATCTGACAAGCTGTCGATGTCGTCGTCACCGTCCGAGACATTAATAATTATTTACTTACTTTTGCATAAAAAGAAACACGTCACAGATACACACAGTCCGGCAGTTTAAAACCAAAAAGTCTAATACGCACAAAATATAAGCAAAATGCTGTCTAAAAAATACCAAAAACAATTACACGAACGATCAAGAATTAACATGAGAAAGCACGCGGTGCGCGGTGTGTCCCAATGCGGCTCTGTGATATTTAAAGAACGCGACGAGACAATCGAATTAATGAAGTACGAAAAGAGATATGCGAGAGCAAATGCGTAAGACAAAGATGCACATACTAACGGCATAGACGAGCGATGCTGTGCTTTTGACGAGTTTGAGCTCATTGAAGGGCAACGTATTGAACTGTGTAGTGTGCATCTTCGTCATGTACATGTAACTATACGGTCAGTTATATATCCATCTCTTGTTAATCTAACCAATGCCCGTGCCTGAAAGCCGTTTATAGAATTAGGGATTTTAAAATCACATGTTGGCTAATATGTTTGACAAGAGAGACGTCAAAGCATTAAAAACTAAGGTGAAATCCACTATACTTTACTAAAGAAATATGAACCTATTCGGAATTACCCGAATATTCCATAATACCCGCCGCTCCTCTACCCTAACGTGTATGGCCGGCTTTAGCGAGGAAACTGCCGAGCATGCATGCTACACAGGTATTTTCTAATTTTTTAAGTATATTTATAAATAAAAAATAAACAAAAATAAATTAATATTCTGTGGTAAAATAATTAATTTAAAAACTTTTTTTTCTGATTTTAATTAAATTATCGGTAATTTTGTTGTGATATTCGTCGAATTTTAACCAACTTCTCAATTAGTAAAAATTTAAAATTCTGCTGTACTCTGTTTTGGTTGGATATTTGTTGTTTTAAATTAATTTAAAAACCGTTGTTTGCGTTCGTCCGGTCTTCGGCAGGTCATTCTGATTAATAAACAGAAAGCGACATGTGGGAATATATTGGCTTTTTCGACAAAACCGCGAAAATTCGATTATCCTCTTCGTTTTTGCCGGGTATATTGGAGTCGTGTTTGTTGACACTTCCGTAAAAAAGTTTTATTTTCTAACCGGGAGCGGTGCTGGTGTCAATTTTAATGATAAACGAGCGAGCGGGTTTTCTGCCATTTTGAGTAATTTAATAATTTCGTTATTGGCTGGTATGTAAATTTAGTGTCGAGTATCTATACAGTGTGTCTTAGCCGCAGAGGCGGACTTAGAATTTTGTTAAGGGGAGGGGTGCAAACAATTAAAAAGCAAAGCTTTACTAGCTTTGTTTTATTATTTTTTGTACATATTAGGTAAAAAAATGCAAATAACTGCATATTTTAAAGGCAAACAAGGCGTATACAGTGACCGGCAGAAAGTGCGCAGCATATGGGAAAGTTTTTTATCTTTAAGTTTAGATAATTAATTTTATTTTAGATAAGTTCTGCATGTTCATACAAACCAAAATAACACCCATTAAATCCAGTAAAAGTCTTATGGTATACGAGGAAGGATCAAAATTTTGAAATTCCGCTAAGAGTAAAGTACCTGGGTTGTTCTCGCGAGACTCTGCATTTAGAAGAAATAAATTAGAAAAAAATAAATGTTGTAAATTTGCGTTCTGTTTTGCCTATATAATTACAAAATAATTATGATTATTAGTAAAGTAACTGGTTTAGCTTAATTTCTTTTTTTTTGTCTGAAACCCAAAAAAAAATATTATTTTGTATTAACGGTAGTAAGGGAACATTAACAAAGGTGAGATTTATTCTGAAGAAAACAAATCTATATTAATTTATTTGAAAATATATATTACATGAAACATATTATCAATTATTAGAAATAATACTTAACTAATAACTAACATTAACGTTCATAATTTAAAAATATGAAATCACTGATAATGCTTAAAAACTGACATTTGAAAAGAAATTGTTTTAACGTACGAAAACCCATTTTAAACAGTTAAAAATCTTTAAAATAAGGTAATGATTTGAATGTATATTGTTGCCTGTTGTTTAGTTCGTGCTCAGATAATACCGAAATAATTTCGTAAGAAAATATTGTTGAAATATCGTCTTTTTCTGGAAAAATATTATTATTTTTATTACATTTTTTCATAAATTTGACTGTAATCTCGTCAAAATTAGCTTCCAGAACAAATCCTATAAAATAACTGATATTTTTTTTACCACAAACTTTT
Organism: Polydrusus pterygomalis; assembly: GCA_963969555.1. Lineage (NCBI taxonomy): Eukaryota > Metazoa > Arthropoda > Insecta > Coleoptera > Curculionidae > Polydrusus > Polydrusus pterygomalis. Next base: position 20,871,735 of record OZ018378.1, on the reverse strand, counting down.
ACAACCGCGTAATCATTTGGTTTTACAGTGGGATTATTCTTAGATGCCTGTGGACTAGCAAGTTTGGTATGTTGATGTCTGGAAAGTGATGTATTTGGAGATGAAGGATGATTTTCAATATCATCATCATTCATCACATTTAACAATTTTCCTGATGTGTAACAATATTTTCTTTCTTTTATTTAAAACACTAGAACTTCCTCTCTGAACTAAATGTCGGGAACTGACAGAACCAATTATATTCTTAATTCTATATTTCTTTACAATTCTTCCTGAAATACAAGTTACAAACTGTCTTTTTTCTTCTAGTTGTTTTTGCTTATCGAAATTATTTTTTAGCTGATCTTTTAACACTTCGCCAAATACCAGGTTTTTCTTTACTTCTGGAGTAACTTGATGCCCTTTTAACATTTCACTTACTCTTTTATTTGGAGTATTTGGCGCTTTTATTTAAATTCTTTGCAGTTTCTTCCGATATTTTTCTTTCTTTTTCACTTCCTGGCGGAGCTTCTCTTTCAGTTTCGATATTTCTTTTTTCAATTGTAATCTGTATTTTACTGCATCTTTTTTTCCCTTGATTGACTGTCTGGATGGACCAGCAGCTTGAATAGAAAGTTCTTGCCTTGGGGTTGAAGGTGGAGTGTTCTCAAGCGTTTGCTTTTCCATTTTTTCTCTGGCTTTTATGTTATGATAAGTCCGTTTACTTCTCTCCTTCCATAGCTTTCTTACTCTTCTCTTTTCTCTTTCACTTAAATCATTTATCAATTTGACTTTTCCAGCTTCTTTTCTCTTTCGATACCGTTCTCTTGCCTTTCTTTTTTCTTCTTCGTGCAAAACCGGGTCATTCTTTATTTTCTCTCTCAATTTCTTCATGCATTCTTTTGATTTTTCATTTTGGGTTTTCCTGAGCTTCGGATTGGCTGTTTTGTTTTTTGTGGTTTTTGACATAGTTTACTATTCTAAAGAAAAGAAAACTGCTAAATATCTATTCAAAAATGCTGTAGATTTATGAAAATACTCACTTTCGTTAATTGTTCTCACTTACGTTAATAAAACTATTAACGTTACAGAGATTAACGAAAGTGAGAAATCGGTTCAAAATTCCCGCTAAAATCGACCATGTATTAACGGCTGCCAAACATTGTCGGAAATAAGTAAGTAAAACCACTACGTAAATTAACCGGCATATTAAATATGTTTCCAAAAATTGTGTTACCTTTTTTTTCCTATTAACAAAATGGATACTTTATGCTTAAGTTTAAACACTTTTTTTCAGTTTATTACAAAAAAAATCTAAAAAAGAGACACTGACTTGAATGAACAAGAACGACTGATCTCTCAACGCGAATCTGACGACACGGTCAGTTGTTAAAGCGCCTTCTATTGGATATATTTTAAATTAAAAATGTATTAACGAAAGTGAGGTGATTGCAGAGGACGTGCATATCTTGAGTGCTGTAAATTTAATAATTTGGATTATTTACTCCAATATATATTCGTTCGAAACTACATTTTTTAGTTTTTGAAACTATGTACGTATTACATTTATTTAAGTCATTAATGGCTAGAAATTAACTGTCAGACATTAACAAACACGTACTGGGACATTAACGAAGCGTGAGATCTCACATGTTGTAAATGATAGTTAAAAATACCTGTTTAAAAAAAAATTAATAAGTGTCTGGGAAAATCTTTGTCAGAATGCTTTCTAAATTTTGACAATAAATATAATATAGGTATTTTAAAAAAACATAGCAAGTTGCGCCTGGACGCGAAAATGCAGAATCTCAAGAGAACAACCCACCTCCATCTTTCATTTTGGACAAAAAATGGATTTAATCGTGTTTTCTGAATAACCCTGTATAAAAAATAAATGGCAACCGAACAGTACGAAAATAAGATTTTCTGCAGACTTTGTTAGAGCTAATCGTCGATCATAAGTCCGATTAGTTTCTTTTCATAATATTATGGCTTTTTAAAATAAAAACATAAAAATAATAAATATTTTTGTATTTTATTTTCTGAGGGAACAAGGTAATTTCATCTAACTGATATTTTTTTATTTACATTGACTTAAAGCATCTCCTAAATAGTTTTTTATACATTGAAGTATGCATAGAGTGTGTCCTTTTGATTTATAAAGATTTATAAATTAATTTTTTTATTTATATTTATATTTGGCTGCTTTGATCTTAAATAGTATAGATTATGAGATGGAAATTAATTTGTGTTATTATTTTTAGGCTTATTTGGGGCATAAAAAATCGGTATTTGAAGAAACATTATTTTAAAATTATTTAGAATGTGTACAAAATATATTATTGATCATTATTTTGCGTGACGAATAAAATCCGTTGAAAATATATTTTTAATATAAATTTTTTTATATATTAATCAAAAGGACACTTTTTATGCATACTTCAATGTATAAAAAACTATTTAGGAGATGCTTTAAGTCAATATAAATCAAAAAATATCAGTTAGATGAAATTAACTTATTCCCTCAGAAAATAACATACGGTGTTCAGCAAAAATATTTAATATTTTTATGTTTTTATTTTAAAAAGTCATAATATTATGAAAACCAACTAATCGGACTTATGATCGACGGTTATCTCTAACAAGGTCTGCAGAAAATCTTATTTTCGTACTGTTCGGTTGCCATTTATTTTTTTATACAGGGTTATTCAGAAAACACGATTAAATCCATTTTTTTGTCCAAAATAGGCGAAATTTGGAATTTCGGTATAACTTTAAAATTAAAACAATAATTCTTTGTAAAAAAATATTCTAAAATGAAAGATGAAGGTACTTTACTCTTAGCGGAATTTCAAATTTTTGATCCTACCTCGTATACCGAATAAGACTTTTATCGGATTTAATGGGTGTTATTTTGGTTTGAGAACATGCAGAACCTATCTAAAATAAAATTAATTTTCTAAACTTAAAGATAAAAAAAACTTTCCCATATGCTGCGCACTTTCTGCCGGTCACTGTATATGCGCATATTTTGGCTGAATTTAAGAGCATATAATCTGCTCTTTAATTATAAATAACCCATAAAATATATCTTCTATTGGATTTTATTTTTTTGACTAATCCATTTTTATTATCTATATCATTGAATGTCAAACTATAAGAAGGCCATCTGCTACGTTAAATTCATAGATGGCACAATGAGTTCACCAACAATAAAGCGTGTTGATGCAGCCACTAACGACAAGCCTTTTCACTGCTAAATTAAAACATTGTTGCCGCCTGTCTGTTTGACTTGCTGCATGATCCACTCCCCACTACCATAACTATACCGTCACGCGCATCGCGGTGCCTGGATTGCCTTGCACTGGCATAATATATCGTCGGCTTGGTGCAAAAATTCATTAAGTCAAAATTATTGAAAGTTTTGAGTAAAACCCAGTTTTAAGAAATGGCGGAGTTTAAAGTGATTTATTAAAAAAATGTGCAATAATGCCTACGAAGTTGTCATGTGCATATGTACAAACTTTTTTTTAATATTTTTTTTTACATAAGTACCTACACCTATCCTAGATTTAAGTAGCTTACATTTATTTTCCTACCTATAGTATAGTCTAGTCCTAAAAATGTCCCTATTTTTAATTACTTTGTAGCATATAATATTTTCAATCTTTTGACGTTCCAACGTTAATTACATGAAAGCATATTGACTGCCATGTTTTCTATTTCTAACAGAATTAAATGACGACGCTCACTATTTAATACAACCTAGGCTACAACGTATGATGGGTAAAATATGAATGATGTGCGGTTTGTATAATTTGGTTTCTATTTGCAATTATTACTACTTTTGAAAATGATTAAAATAAGTATGTTTTACTTTCTTACTTAAGAAACATCCAGTTTGATTGTATTAGTTTATTACGTATTTTGCTATTTTACGACGAAATAAAACCTATTTTAGTTATACTTGCTGTCGCTTTTTATCTACTTTTATTTGTATAACATTTAACACCTAATGCAACGGTAAAATCATTATGAAAATCGGTCCAATTACCCCGGAGTAATCAGCGTACATATTATTATCAAAAACATACATTCGGCTGGAATTGATAACCTCCTATTTTATTGTATGTTAAAAATGCTTAAATCCTTAAAAATTCCAATAAAATACGATATGCGGCAACACCACGACATCACATCAGTGAATTTGAGACATCTGTTGCCGAGGCGCTGCATTTATAACTATATATTTATGATCAACTCAACAATGGCGGCCAAACCGTCTCCAATACAGTCTAAAACAGGGTCGTTAAGTTTTCTCGAACATCCGCTATTCTTATATGTAGTTTGATATTCAGTGTCGATATTGTTAATTTAGTCTATATAAGCTCAAACCGTTTTTAGGATATGAGCGATTACATTTTTAAAAAGCTATATTAACAATATATTTCTGTGGTTTTTATAAACTGCAGTTTGTAGTATTTGTAGTATAAGTATACACATATAAAAATTCTTTGATTATTATTAATTACATTTTTTTCTATAACGTTAACGCTTTTTGCATGCAAGATTAGATCCAAAAAAAATTACTCCTGTTGGTCTTTCAATTCTCTTTAAATTATGCATAGGCAGAATGAAATGAAATGACGTTCCCTCGGGTGCTTTTTCCAATTCGTAGAACCAATATCATTCAAAATCTTGGTATTCCAACATTGTAAAGAAAAGATAGACTTTTTTTTGTTTTTCAACCTCGACGCTGTCTACTTTGAGTTATACACCCGCAAATTCGATTTTAAAACGTGGCTCGATTTTAAATTATCGTTTTCTCTTTTTAACCATCTGATGCATGAAGTTAGGCGCGTATTTCAAAAATAATAGGGAAAACGCCAACGCTATTCAGATGTCTGGACCATACAATGTATTGCCGATCTGTCCTCGATTCATGCGAAAAATAAACAGGGATATGCTTATGGGCAAAGCGTAATAAAGAGAAAAGATAAAGCGAAGCAGACATTTTCAGAATTTATACCTCACTATGTGCAATAAGGTAAGGCCAAGTGCTAACTGTACACACTACAGGGTGTTGAAGAATATAAAAATTACTATTTACTGATATTAAAGGGCGGAAAAATGCAAAAAAACAATGAAAAACAAAAGTAATAGTTATTTTTGTATTAAGTGCGCAAAATAGGTGTTTTTTTAATGGCACATGAGATTGTAAATTTTTACCGAGACCGTTAGGTCTACAGAAGGTATAAATCTCTGCTACCGTCCCGATTATTTCTAAAATATGCTAAATGAAAATGTGTAAATCAACATGTTGGAGTCAATAAAATAGGAGAAATGTCAAGTCTTATTGCAAAATGACTCGGCAAAGAAATGTTCAAAAGTTATACAGGCCACTGTTTCAGAAGAAGTTCTGCGACGCTACTAGCTAATGCAGGGGGCAACCTGATTTCTATGAAACGTCACGGAGGTTGGAAATCTAGTTCAGTGGCGGAGGGTTACATAGAAGATAGTTTGGTGAACAAAGTTGAGATTTCCAATAAAATTTTAGAAAGGTCTTCCAATAAAATCTTAGAAAGTTCATCTGCAGTAAATGTATCGCACAAAATATCTAATAGTTCTTGCGTTTCCGACCAACAATGTGTACCATCGCCTACTGGAATTAATATAGGGAACAATTGCTCTAACTTCACCGTTATTTACTATTCTAATAAAGATTGTTAATTTAATTCACTTTAATAATAAATTTAAAAAAAAAAATGTTTTGGAAATTAATTTTTGCATTTTTATACGAAAACATCAATCAGCTGAGCTTGCCGTGAAAAAATATCATTTTTTCACGGTGAAAAAATGAAATTTTTTTACGGTGAAAGAAAGCGACGTTTTGTGCACCCATAGTAACCAAAAAAAGTAATCTTTTTTTGACAGTTGTAGAAAAACAATCTTTCAACCTAAAATTGTATAAAAGGCATTTATTACTAAATATTGTTCAAAATTTTCAACTAAAAATTGTCTGCTATTAGTAAAAATATGTTTATACAAAGAAACATTTACTGATGTAATCGGACAATCCTGCAACATAGGTAGCAAAATATAAGGCCAAGATAAAACTTTGTTGCATGGTTTACCCTCATAAATGCTTTTTACTGCAGTTAAGTATTTCAATTCTCCATTCTTTTTTACAGTTACATTCAATTTGTTCCTTACTTGACCTCCTACTTTACCGGGAATGTTGTTACATTTAGCAAAAAAAGTTTCAACAATACTAATTGATTCTCTTAAACTTAAATTTCAAATAAATATAAACAGAGTTTGTTAAGCAGGTAATAATAACGTATTATTAAGTGACAATAAACAACCCCTAACAATATACCTGCAAACCCCGGAAAGCCCCAATAAATACCTTGTGTATAAACAAAATGTAAATGTAATTATTATATTCTTCAGATTGGAAAATCCCTGAAATAAGTACCGAACTGGACATTAAACCTTTGACGTTTTAAATTTTTTGATAAAGCCGAAAACATTAAATTGGCTTCGATGTGTAATAATTTACACGGATTATTTCCTTCCTATCAATTTTGACCAATCACTGACAAAAATCCGTATGTCATATTTAATTTTCAAGTGGAAAAATTGCACATGACAGCTCCTGTCAGTAATTTTTCCGGAAAAATGTTTGATAGGTACTGTCAAAATAAAAAATTGTTGAATTTATATCTAGTTATCAGCGAATGACTTTAGCAAAACAATTCCACATAGCAACCTAACAACGCTTTCATTTTAAATAATTTTTTCGCAAAGAAAGTAATTTTGTGCAACATGGAGCGTTTTGGATATGTTCCAAACGAAGAAATCAATCAAGAAGTAAAAAATAGCGTACCCAGTAATACAGTAAAGACACACAACAGCATTTGGAAGCAGTTTATGAGTTTTTGCTCTGAAAAAAAGTACGTAATTGATAAAAATACAACAGTATCAACTTTGAATTTAATTCCCAAAAACTGGGCTTGGAACATGCGTAAAGTCAATGGTGAGGAGTATAAAGAACATTGCGTTAAAATAATGTGATACATCGTCGCCAAAAACCTACAGGAAACTTTTTTGTAGATTACAACACTGTATTTGATCCGTTTCACGATATTGAATTTAAAACATCTCGTTACGCTCGAAACGCAAAAAGAAGAAAGAACTCTTCAGAAACAAGAAGATAAAAGATTGATTGAATTGTCATATTACTAGTAAATAGGCTTTTTTTTGTTCAATCAGGAAATAATCTTGCCCAACATCATTCGTGCATCTAATTTTTCCTATGAAAAGATTCAAAAACCTCGTTGACAAGTAATTTGTTTCAGAAACAAATTACTTGTCAACTCGTTGTCCCAATTGCACCGAATAAATTTCGTTTCTGATTTTTTAGCTCCTTGCATCCTTTCAGTAAAAAAATATATAAGTATATGTGTGTGTACATGTTCATAAAGGGTTGTCTATTTAACGGAGTAAAGACCTGGAATAAACAATTGACAAGTATTTATTATAAAACTATTGACCAAATTTAGCAAAATTTGGGTGTGGTCCAAATTTTGTTTCGCTCTATTCACCTCTATGGTGCCCTACGAGACGCTACTGCAAAATATACGGTCGATTCGATTAAATGTCTCGTTTCTCTGTCAAATTTAAAACATACGATTTTGAAATTTTTTACTGGTTTGGCTGTTTTGTTTTAATTTAAATTCTCACTTGTATTTGTTCGGACACGGACACGAGAGAAATATCCCCTGGAATATCCTAAACAAACAAAATTTCAAGCAAGCTTGTTATTGACTTTCCCTTTATCTATACGTGGGCATCACCAAATGAGATCTGACTTTTCCGGCTTGGAAAGTGTTGTGGAAGTAATATTTTTCCGGGTCTTCAGAATAAGTTTAAATTTTGGAATTTCAGTAAAATACATGGCCTATTATGCGCTTTATACAGTTCCTGACGAAAAATCCCGGATACTTTCAGGTTAACATGTTCTGTCATAATTACAAAATTTGGTAAATCTGGCATTTTATCTTACTGAATAAACTGGTAAAATATTCGTTTCATCAAAGCAAATAAATACATCTAGTTTTTAATTTCATTCATTAATAGTTCATTAAACAACAAGTTAAGAAAAGCAAAGTTTTACTAAGTAAAGTCAACTTGGTTTTCTTACGAGGTTTGTTGATACTATTTTCTTGCATTTCGGGTTTGCACTTTATAAGCAAATAAATATAGATTTAAAAGTATTACAAGCTTAGATATTAAAAAAAAAATCATAGTAGGTAGATACCTGTGTATAGGATTTCCGTAACCTAGTAACCTGACATAGCTTTGTTTATTTACATAACAACATTCAACAAGTGTCATTCTTGTGAGTCGAACTCAGTTTATTCATCACACATATTAATTATAAAAAAAGATTCGTGCTACCTACTGAAAACAATTTAGAAAATTGTTCTGAAGACATTTTAAAATGCCTTCCCGAGAAGCGTCTTCGAGCTTACTGCCTTTAAAATCCAACGAAAGATACGAGAAAGTATATAAAATACTTTGTAATTGGAGGATGACAAAAACGCACTAAGAACTGATGAAAGTGTAATGCTAGCGTATTGTTTTGAGAAGGTAAGCTATTTTTTTAAATATATTTGAGTGTTTTTCGTATAATGTCTTTTATTATTTTAAGCAGAAGCTCTAGTCTATGGTCAGTCTATGCAATGTTCAAAATTTATATACAAATAAACGAAAATATGAATATATCACAATACAAAGAGCTACTCACCGATTTAAAACGTAAATAAATCAAAAGTTTTGAGTATGGAAAACGTTACTATGTTTTTAAAAGAGGCTCCAAAAGATAAGTTCTTAATAATGAAAGTGGTACTAATATTATTTTGATTTAAATAATGGTAAAAGATATAGAGAGAACACGTAGACATAGAGAACATTTTGATTATACCTTTAAATGATACCAAAATCAACAAGAACCTTGTATTTATCGTAGATCAAAGTGCAACGACTATGAAATTTATCATAATTATTCACGATTGAGACCCATACAAGTAAAGCGCAATAGGTTTTTCATTTACAAAAATCACAGTAAGTGCACAATACAACCAGTTGGCATCGTTTTGCCAAAATATCCCAAAAAGTTGCAGAATACTTAAAACTCCCAGATGTTATACCGGTCGTTGTTCGAGGAGGACGTCTGCCACTTTCCTCGCTAACAGTGGAGCTGACATTTAATCACTTAAAAGTCATGAATTCAACTGGTGTGGCTGAAGGGTATATCGAGGAAAGCATCGCCAGTAAGTTGAAAATTTCATTTGAGCTCACGTATCCCCATCCGTTAACCGAAAACCAGCCACTTGTTTTAACCCTTTGTGTGCATTTTTCTTCTAATTATTCCATTTACGCAACCGGTTGCATGCGACCAGTTGCATGAAACTGGTTTTATGAAACTTGTCGCGTCATTTTACGTCCATTTGTGCAACCTATTTGCAGTTTAGTTTGAAATATGTCGTCGTCTGATGAAGATTTTGTTGTGGGTGCCATGTTTTTAAGAAGAAGAAAAGCCCGAAAGCGTTTTTGGATTCATCCTGATTTTAAGAAAAATCACCCGAGAAGGTTCTCTGTAATAGCAGAAGAAATGCAAGACCCGGTCAAATTTCAAAAATCTATAGAATGAGTGCAGAAAGTTTCAATGAATTGGTGAGGTTAGTTGGTCCACGAATTGAAAAGAAAAATACTAGGTTTCGGAAGACAATTGGAGTGACAGAGCGACTTCTGATTACACTTAGGTACGTAAATAAACGTAATAAATAAGGTGGCAGTTTTTTAAAATTAAGTATGGTATTTAATCGCAATATACCACAAAAATGCATCTACGAACTGCGTCCCTACAGTGATCGCACGCAACTGGTCAATTCGCGATCTGCAGGTTTGGTTTCATGCGATCGGTTTCGTATAGGTTGCGTCAAAAATAGGTTGCAGTCGCATAGTGGACGGACATACGTTATCTCAATAGGTAAAGTTGCATTCGCAACTGGTTTCATGGTTGTACGCAACTGGTTTCATTGGTTTCGTTGCGTAAATGGACGAGCCGCCTAAGTGTGGGAGCGTCAACGCTAACAGAAAACCTTACCTAGATACGTGATTCACACCAAGTAATACAAATATGTGTATTGGCTGCTACAATTAATGTATATGGAGGTAGTGTGACAAGATTTCGAATTAAAACATTTGTTGAATAGGAGTATTGAAATACTTTTCATAGTTAGGCCTCTTTCACATTATGTTCGCCGGTCAGGTTTTAAACCGGACAGATTCCTGAAGTAAAAATAAAAATATCCGGACCCGATCAGGTTTTTATCAGGTCCGGTATTGTCCTTATTAATAAACTTCAGTCCACGTTTAAATGATGGATCGTAATGCTGTTATAGCTTTGTGGTATTTGTATAGAAATCGTAAAAAGCAAAGAAATGGTAAAATGGGACTTTGGATACACCCTCTACTTCAAACACGTGACGAGATTGGTGCTTTACAAATTTTGTATGAGGAATTAGGAATTGACGAAAAAAATGTTTTAATTACCTAGGTACTCTAGAATGTCTGTTTCGTCTTTTAAAGAAGTACAAACTAAATTACAGCCAGTTTTACAGCGTCAAAATACAAAAATGAGTAATTGCATCAGTAGAAAAGAAATGTTTAGCTTAACTAACAGGTAAGCATTCGCACCTTCCTCGCCAGAGTTAAAACAAATAATAAACCAAAAAAAATTTATAGGGTTAGAAATGTTAACTCCTTGTTAAAAAGTCGCAACACAGTAGAGGGAGAAAGAAGAGAGAGAGAGGGGTGTTAGTGTGCCCGCCGGCCATCAGAGGCGCAATGGCGGGAAATTTGAACAGCGGTTTTAGGACTTTTCAATTTAATTATTAACTTTTGAACGAGTTTTTATTGATTTAATTTGTGATTCAATATAAATATTATTAAATCACAAATTAAATCAATAAAAAGACGAACAAAAGTTTTTATTTTATGGAATAAATAATGCACATTTTTATATTAACCAAGATTTAGAAAATAAAGATGGAAGCACTTTATCGTAAATAATGTTTTCTACGTTTATTTATAAATAAAAACTGCATTGACAACCATAACAAAAAATAACTGTTTAGAATAAACTAATGTCCTTAGGTTACGTCTCACAGGTCTCACTCATCTGGAATTGTCTCAATTCATATAATATTATCACAAATACTGTATAAACACAAGCACTAGGATGCATTGAGACACGTACTAAAAGATCCATAAACTATCAGGTAATTCTTACAGCGTTCTCTGAAACAAAAGAAACAGTATCGGCTAGACATTAAATTTCTCTGTAAAATATAGCCGATGGCCAAGTATCTACTTATCGAGTTAACTCAAACCATTATCTTTGTGCCATTATGTTATAATTTTTAATCCACTCAGTAAAACAAAAATGTTAAAATTATCATTTCAAGAGACTAAACTTATCTGTTCGTAACTGATAGATTGTTAGGTATTACCTCGGGCACAATGTGTTGCAGTTATCTGCAGGTTGCCCAGTGATATTTTGTTAAGATTGGCTTGTTAACCAACACCTATTATGTATGTGAAACATTTCTTGTTAATTTATTTATTGTAAACTTACATTTCCTATATTCCTATATAAAAACTAGGTAAGGAAGTATAAAATCAATTTGATAAACAATAAAAAATAATTACCTGCATAGTAGGCTGGAATAATAACTGAAAGATTACACACATCGGCGAGTTTTCTAGAATATAAACTAATAGAATTGTATATTAAAATGATAATAAAAAATTAATTAATTTCCTCAGAAAAAAACGTGGACAAGAAAAATGGAAAAATTGACAGTTGTGACATGGATGGATGGCGGGCTGGCGGCTGGCTGGGTTGTTCCAATTAGCACCTGGCGCAGTTTGGGAAGCGTTATAGTAGGTTAGAATATAACTGTCCTTCTCTTCTATACGTCAAAAATATGCGACAGAACCCTGTTACACGGCCAGCTGGCGACAACAGCGCTAATTTGCCTTGATGGCCGGCGGGCACACTAATACCCCTCTCTCTCTCTCTTCTTTCTCTTTCTACTGTGTTGCGAAATCGTCAATTTAAGCTTCACCGGGGTGTAATAAACTACCACAGACTAAACCTGAAGACCATAACCGGACAAGTGTGAACGCGCACATAAGCTGCAATACCCCAACATCAATCCGTCCGGCGTCAGGGAACCGGATGCAACCGGTCGCCGAACCTGAACCTGATAGTGTGAATAGCTATATTTAAACGAATTGTCCATTACGTGTCCGGTTTGCTTCAGATTTGAAACCGGACCGGCTAAACCTAATAGTGTGAAAGAGCCCTTAGAAATAAAGAAATGGTTGTTTCAGCAGAATAATTTCTAAAAGTAGGGAATTAATAATAATTGTAACAATCGTATGCTTACAATTATTAATTCCAAGTGGTGGTTTATTAGTCGCACCGTTATTTACACAAGACGCGAACAAAGGGGTCTCAGTGAAAAATAAATAAAAACTGATTCACTTAATGATTTCGCCGAAACAAACAAACTTTCAGATTTTGAAACATATAAATCGTTTGTGGAAAAACGGATCGTGAAATGGTCTATATATACGCAAAAACGTTCAAATAAGACGAGTCTGGGCGAATGGGAGAAGAGCAAAAAAGGCAAGAGACTATTGTTTGAGACATGAAAAAATATATACGGGGTTATAATGTTTAATGATGTACCGACTACAGGTTTATTGGAATAGCTTTTTGTACCTAGAAGTGAAGGATTCAGTGCGGACAGTGATTCGCGTTAGGGACGCATGTCTGGTACCGATCCGGATGAATTGGGGGACGCCCTAAACCAAAGGATTCGGTTCTGATACTGTCCCGATCCCTTTTTAAATGCCTTCCATTTTATCAAATAACTCTATTTCATTCTATGGTTTAAAATTTATTTTGTACATTTTTTACCATCAATCCCCAAACATTTTCAACTGGATTTAAATCAGGACTTCTTGAGCACCAAGGCTCTAAACTAGTTTTCTATATTTTTTGCAGTATGCACAGTATTGCACAGGGCCGTTATCCTGCTGAAATATAAAGTTATTTCCTTCAAAAACTATTGCGGCAGAAGGAAGAAAAGCATTTTCCAAAAAATATATATATGTTACTGGTTAGTGTTCCACAAATATTCCAGCATAAACCTGCACCGTAAACACTTATCCATGCCCACACATTAACGGATAAACGTCCACTGGTTGGCTTTTTTTTTAGTATACTTCTCATCATATCGGGAATTTGGTGGTCTATATACTCGAATCATTCCATTATAATAGACTGAAAAGTTTTCTCATCGGAAAAGATAACATTTTGCCAAAAAAAATCATTTTCTGGTAAATATTGCAAACCCAATTCTTCGTTTCTTATCACCATTTTTTAAAAACGGGTTGGATGCAGCTGCTCAATTTCTTAATTCGGAACATTGTCTTACTAGGCGTTCCGCAGTTCTAGATGAAGCAGGGAATCCTGTTATGTGCATAGCGGATACTGCAGTTTCAAATGGATTTTGCCTTAAATACTCCATCAAATTTCGGTCTTCTTCATTTGATGATTTTCTATTATTTAAACCAGACCCAACAGACCTTTCAAATGTTTGATGATAGCGCCATTTTTTACAATTACTTGAACAGTACTTCTAGGTACTCTAAAATGATCAGCTATTTTTCCATAAGACCACCCTATTTCTACTAAACATATTATTCTTGCTTTTTCAATAAAACTTAAATGAGGCATTTTTAAATCAAATAAGATAATGACAATACTTTGACAGATATCATTATAACAATTAAAACGTTACAAAGGTAAAAAAGTTGAATGTACAGTGTCACAGTTTAGTGTACGAAATTATCTGTCGTCAACTGTACGTCATAATCCATTTCCTAAAAGTATTTCTGCGGTCAAATACTTGGTTATTTGTTAACCTATATTTAAACAGGAAATAAGGAAAAGGCTAACCCCTTATTTAATAAATGTACTATACCCCTGCAGTGTTTTTAATAAATTATACTTTCTTGTTGTTTGCTTTCTACAAGCCTATTATTTGGAATAATATTTTTTTAATGCAAGGTTTAATAAAAATAATAGCTATACTCGATAATGACTAATGGCGGAATCGTTCGTGTCTATAAATGGGTAACTTTTAACCTTTTTTCTTAGGCCTAATATTCGAAATAGAGGAAGTAATCCACGACAACCGTACACAACATTTTTGTTAGTATATACACCTCTCTAATTACACTCGATCATGCAATTCGACCACTTAATTTTGCCGGCAGGCGGCATAATAGTTCAGACATTTTATTAGAGGGTTCGTTTACAGGTCGGCAATGTCTTTAATTTTAATAAGATTGGCTATTCATGCTTGGTGCACCCGCTCCGGAGTGGTCGATAGCAACGATCCGCCTGCGACCCTTGGCGATGAACTGTGCCCGACTTTTTCCCCAGGACGACCTTTTGTCCTTGCAGTCACCTCCTTATATATCAGTTCGACCACCGTTTAAAAACGCTGCTTCACTGACACAGGGGAGTAATTTGGGCGACAAAATGAAATAAAGACTGATGAGGATGTATGTCGGTGGATTTTCAGGTTCTGATCTAGGATGACATCAGAAAATTTTAGGTTTTTCACTGAAGTGATCGGAGTGTCGTTTATTTGGATAGGAATGTTAATGTTGTTGTTGGTGAACTTTTTGAAAACCATTGGACACATTTGGTATACCGCTGTTGCAAAAGTGATAGTTGATGTGGGAATTCTTGAGAAGCTTATACAGGAGCTCGTTAAACCATACTCAGTCGAACGTTGGTTTAACGTCCACAGCAAGTAGCTCCGTATCTGGATATGGAAGGTGTGAACTAGGCTACTCAACACGGTTGTGCATCCTTCTGGGGTTTATATAAATACATAAATACAGAAGGATTATTTTACCTCGTGAACCAGCCTATAGATTTAATATAGTTGACGACGTCACCAAGCGGCGGTCCTTAAATCATGCCAGGGTGGGCCAGTACTTGCTGAGCATAAATCTTCTACTGAATGAACGAGCGGGCCAGTCACAAAGGATTTGTTCGACTGTCTCATCTTTCTGTTCGCACCCTCTACATAAAGGTGTGTCGTAGCTGACAATGACCTGTTTGGATACCTATGGTTAATCGTATAGATGGATATCGGATTCGTTGTGACAGCGTCTGAGTATTTTGATAACTGTTTCGAGAATCCATAGTTTCTTATTTCATCCCATCGTTTTTTTAGAGCCTTTGTGGGAGTATTCTAGTATTAGATCCGCGATCGCTGATGCCGTTAGGCCCAATGTTGGTTCTGGCCCAATTAACATGAGTCCCGCAGCCTTTTTTGCCGTCAGCGACCCGATTTTTCTTTGATGCATCATGTTTTGATCCAGCTCATTGTGACCACGTTCTTTTAAGTTGCTACGACATTCTAGTACTATTCCTGAGGTAATTCGTGGTCTAGGACTAGTAGTACCTGTCTATTGTCCGTGCGTATGTAGACGTTACGGTCACTTATATTTCTATATGGGGAAAAAACACACAGTCGTCTCCACAAATAATTTATAAAAAGTCAGTTTATGCAGGTGGACATGTTTCGGCACTAGAAAGTGCCATCATCAGCACCGAAGGGCTAAAATAAATTAAGAATAGAAAAAGAATGACAAATCAGATCAATGTGTGTACTTACCCCAAGTGCCACTTACACGAATGAATGTAAACAAATTTTAAAAACATGAAAAGGACAAGAACATGTTGTATAATTGGACGAAAACAAAGTTAAAATATTTAAAAAGTGTTAAAAAATTAAAAATCGACTTTAAAAAACCGAAAGGAGTTTCCTCCTCTTTTATTTCCCGTACATAGCAAACAACTTGATTAGACGACGATGACAAGTCAAAAAGGAGGATAAGTAGTGACATCTGACAAAGTAGCGCAAAAGCAGAAAGTTCCCAATATAAATGGGAACTGGCGTGAAAACGTGGTTCTCGGGGCAAGAAACGGACATCTAGTTGTACAATGTGCAAAGTAACAAATAACAGTTATCGGCAAGAAGGCGAGTAACCCGCCGGGACAAAGGTAAGGCAAAAGCCCGCAAGATGGATGGTCATCTCGAATAAGTAAAGTAGGAAACCATCTAGTCATCTCAACATTCAGCAATAAAAGGAAGGAGAAGGAAGGTACACGTAAATATGGCCACCTAGTAGACAGTGTCAAAATCGGAGGTCGAAAGGAGGAAGGTAACGGTTATTAGATAAGTACATGCGTCGGTGAAAAGTAAAAGCTTTATAGTGGTCATGGTAAATGGAGAATGAGTAAGGGTTGAATGAGGAGTAATTAATTACAAGCAAAAATTCAAAGATTCAAAAAACGGAATGCAAGCGAAGTTAATTTGGTCGTTCACACAGGTAAGGTTATTATTAAGAAGAGCCTTATGGATTTCCATCATTTCGAGGAGATTTAGTTTGCCGCCCTTATTACAGGAATGAAGGAGTTTAGTGTTAGTCAAGGGGTCAAAGGTGTGATTATCACAGAGAACATGAGAAGCAAAATTAGATTTAAAGTTGTGATTAGAGAAATCAGTGCCCTGGAATTTATTTATTTCTTTAAAATGCTCGTTGACTCGGGCTGAAAGTTTACGCCCTGTTTGGCCAATATAACAAACATTACAGTTCTGAGCCCCACAAGAAAGTTTATAAACCCCTGACTTATCTAGTAGGGAAGTTTTATCTTTAGAGTTTATCAAAAATTGACCAACATTGTGGTTGGTTTGGAAAGCAATAGAAATATTGAACTTATTTAGAATATTTTTGGCTGTGAAAGAAATGTTACCCAAAAAAGGTAAAGTGCAAAAACTTTTTGGTTCTTTAGGGGTTGGAGTCAATAAATTTTTGTTAACAAATTTCATAGTGAATTTGTAATAAATTTTATTAATGATCCTGAGGGGAAATTGGTTATTAAATGCGACTTGTCTAATGTAGTTTAATTCGTTTTGAAAATGATGGTGGGTTAATGGTAAAGAAAAAAGTCTGTGGAAAGCTGTATTGAAAAAAGCAAATTTGTGTTGAGGAGGGTGGTTTGAATTAAAGGGAATGATAGAGTCAGTGGTGGTGGGCTTACGAAAAATTGAGAACTGAAGACTGTTATTGACTTTATGTATTGTTAAATCAAGGAAGTTGATGGACTTATTTTTCTGCTGAAGATCTCTTTTGCGGCCATTGTTATGCCAGCGATTTCGATCTGATTTACGCTTGCATATTTTCCCATAGCCCAGTGTAAGTTTAGGTTCATAGATTCAGCGTATTTAATAGCAGCAGCGTATTTTGTTATCGATTAATTTTGTCAAATGCATCTAAAACTATGTCTACTAGTGATAGTGTCGTTCTGTGTCCGCTCCGGAAGCCAAATCTGGGCAAACTGTTCGTCAGCTATGGCTCTTGCCAGGTTTAGGTTCCTGATTCTTAAAAGGATAACTTTTTCGGCTACTTTTGAAAGGGAATCTCTGAAAAGTACATTGTAACTTTCAATAAAAATATTTTTATGGAAAATTGAACCTGTTTTGTTTATTCGGGTTGTAAATTGTACACCTGGTACATATAATCATTTCGATATCTCTTTAATGACTGCCGGTCATGCGATTCGGCCACTTCAGTGCCGGCAGGGCGCCAAATCAGTTTCGTGTTTTAAGAGGGTTGTTTCATTTGGCCTAACGTGTAAATTTAAATTAAATGCGTCCAGATTGCAGTTGTTTTCGAGCTGTTCATCTAAAATTGCCAATTTGTTAATTTGCATATTTAGTCTATTGCCCCGTATTATTTTTGACCTCATTATTGACCTG
This sequence comes from Polydrusus pterygomalis, assembly GCA_963969555.1. Lineage (NCBI taxonomy): Eukaryota > Metazoa > Arthropoda > Insecta > Coleoptera > Curculionidae > Polydrusus > Polydrusus pterygomalis. Next base: position 20,853,766 of record OZ018378.1, on the reverse strand, counting down.
CAATTCCGAACACGGAGAGCACGAAAGTAGGTAACAAAGTTTTATTTTATTTTACTTTTACATTTTTCAACGGAAGGAAAATAGGTTATGTCACGTAGGTCATAGCAGAAAGATAGGTAAACATTATTTTGCTGATGGTAACGCTCTACCAGCAAAACTAAAAAAATATCAGCATACATTAAATGATTATAGAAACGCAAGTAGGTACTTAAAACGAAATAATACGAACATTTGGAGAAAAGTGGAAATAAACAACTTAAAAAAAATCCTATTAAGACAATAACCAACAACAACTGATTTAAATGGAAACATGTTGTATGGTTTAATCATGGACCACCGTCCATTTGAAACCAAATATACTTACTCTCAGGAGCAACTTCTTCTAATGTAGGTCCAATTTGATTTTGTACAAGGTCTGTGTCATCAATCTGTTTAGTTAACCCCAAGTTTTTGGGACTTTTAATTGATGATTGTCTAAAGTTTGACTCTCATATCTTGGGACTTGCTGGGAAAGTAGCTTCAGGATGCTACTCAATACGATTAACATCGATGAAGGTTAGCAACAACACTGTCTGCATGATATATCGTGCGAGCAAAAATTATTTGCATCAAAAAGGGCCTTGCATCTAAGGACGTAATGCTTAGCCGTAGAGCTTAATACCTGTTGGGTGTCAGTAACTACCTGAATTAACAATCAATCAGTTATTCCGTCATCTTTGACATTAGTTACAAGTAATTTGATTCATCGCTTATTTTTCCAATTTCTTGAACAATTCACACAATGGGCTTAACGGAACAGCACAAAACATTCATGGTTGAAGCGTATTTTCGAAACGGGGTTAGAGTAAATGGTGAGTGGCAATACATTCCGGGTTTGTGCATGGACGATTTTCACGAACATTTTTCTAACGTTGCTTTTATTGCTGGGGATTTTTATCATTGCCTGAAAAGAACCGTGGCTGTGTTTAGGGAAACAGGTTCTATACAACTTAAAAAAGGAGCAGGAAGACCATCTGTAAGAACAGAATAACTTGTTGCAAACGTTCGTGAAATAATGCAAAAAACGCCAACAAATTGTATAAGTCGCCTGTCCCAAGAAGTGGGAAGATCTTATGGAACATAACTATTCTTAAGAAGCAGCTAAATTTATTTCCTTATAAAGTGCAAGTATCCCAAGAACACTTTCGAAAATATGAAGAGACGTGTGAATTTATGCTTGGAGCTTGGCGGTGGCCAATTTTAGCAATTTATATAATGTTTTTTTTTTCTTTCTGTATATTCTTACTTTGTTAATTTTGTAAATAACAAAAATAAATTTGTATTTGTCTACTTATTTTATTACTCACTAGTTTGGCATATCATGTAATAATATGAATTTGACAAAATTTTAACCTACATTTGGTTAGATTTATCGTCCCCATATCATTGAGATCTAAACCAAGCCCTACGTTTTTTAATCCAAGCCCTTTTTGATGTAAATATTTTTTGCTCGCACGGTATAAAGAGTTTGTAAATTCTCATAAGAAATAGAAGGCCCTTTTCTCAGTGTATAGCATTATTTGTCGCCGTTTTCGTCGACAACGAGTTTTTACAGACGGCTTGTTAATTTTTAATCAAAGAAAACGTCAGTGTCCCAATACCCTTATTTCCGCATGTTAATAAACTTCAAACAAAAATCAAAACCTGACGACGCGACCTTGTTAGGAAATAACATGGGAAAAGTTATTTATATGCCTGGTGCATCTTCGCTCATGTTTTCCAAAAGACACGTACCGGAAAAAAAGGGACACTGCCGGAAAGATGAAGTCTTCCCCCGTCGGCTGCATTAGGGATTCGCCAGAGGAATTTTAAATTGCGTAATAAAATGTGACGTAATTGAAATATTCATGCATTAGGTGGCTGTCTGATTGAATATTTCTTTATTGACGAAGTTTGTTAGGCAAATTTAGTTCAGAATAAATATTGCATGGCAATTTTGTTAAGGAAGTTCTAAACTACTAAAGTTCGAAAAGAAGAACAGTTTGTTGAGGAAAGTTTAAGTTAATCTAATTTTCTTTAATTAAACATAAAAATCCTTAAATCTGATTTACGCCAAAGACTTCTTATAGAATAGACCAAACCATTTATTTATGAATAACCTGTTTGTTTGCATCAAACATTCGTATCTACGTGAAAACAAAGACAGAGGAGAGAGAGAGAGAGAGAGAAAGACCGCGCTATATTGCAACGACACAAGGATCCCGGGTATGGCAAGGATTGTAATAAAATTAATAAGTAATAATTGAAAAAGTTTTCATTATAGTATGAATACATTTTTACTTAAGTGAAGATTAAAAAAATGCTTTGAATAAGTAGGGAAATTGCTTTATAAATAGAAGTATCGTTTTTTTGCTTCCGGCCTTTAGGAGGGAGAACGGTATGATTGTGCACTTGAATGTTTCAAAACCCAGAAAAAAAAATATATACTTACTATAGTTTCTGTAGGTTTTTAGTGTACCCATAATTCTTTAGATAACTTTAAGAAAAAAGAAACATTTTTCGGTGTGAAAATAGTTACTTACCTGCATTGGGTGTAAAAAAAAGTTTGGTAACTAACGATATTACGTTGCTGATAAAATTATTTTGTTTTTGATAAAGGTTTGTATATGAATAAGAAAATAAATTCATAAGGCCCAAATTATCATTATCCTGTTAGTACCTACTAACTGCCACATAACTACCATAACACAATTATTCCAATAATGGTATCCAGAAGTTATATCACCGTTGATGTTAACAAGGTACCTATTCATAATTTGGGTCTAAGTAATTTTTAAATATTATTTTTTAATGATTACTACGCCACTCTATGGGCAAACAATACAGACCTTCCTGTGAAAAGATAATTTCGTATTAAAAGAATCCAATTTTCCACAAACCTGACACTGACGCACCATTTTTTTAAAGTTTATCAATAAAATTCTTTATAAAGAACTTTAAAAAGCCCAAAACTTCCTACAAATAACAAATTTCGAGTATTCCGACCACTAACCATACTGTCACAACAACAACAACAACTACGCCTACTACGGCGGTTTCAGTTGCTACCTAAGGATAATCGACGCGTGAAAAAGAAAAGCGACGTTGCCGATGTCATTCTAGATTTCGTAACCATGGAACCAAAATAAGTAGATACTAAATACAAATACCTATTACTGAAAACCACATTTATTCATAATAGAGCGGCATGAAAAAAATTAGATTATATTATTTAAAAAAGATAATAACAAAGAAACTATACTGTTGTTCTCAGCCCAGCTCCGGCAGGCAAAAAAACATTTTTTCTTTGGTAACAATTTAAAAAGAAAAACGCTCTAACTAAAATAACATAAATTTTACGATAAAGCGCCTAGTCTGACAACTATGTTACCAGTCGTGTTCTGTCCTGGCCTTCATAGTCCTGATATACAGTATTGGCAAACCTGTACTAAAGCCTGAGCTTTTAATGTCAAGAAACGAATACAAAATGTATTGACGAGAGTTAATAAATTATACAGGGTTGGGCTAATGTTCCGGAACGGCTTAATTACAGGCGAACGAAAAGTGATATCGGATCCGGGTTTTGGGCAATCTATAGGACTAAAATTTTACTATTTGACTATTATACCATTTGTCAGTAATGTCACCAACTGTCAAGTGTTGACGTTATTATTTTAACATTTTTAAATTCCACATAAAATTATAATTATTTTTTATTTAATGCACTATTAGTCTATACTTCATAGTTTCCGAGATATGGACTATCGAAAAGTGACATTTTTGACAGCTTATAACTTTCTAACAGTACGTCTTAGAGCAAAACGGCTTACATGTTCCTATCTTCAATTTTTATTATCTTCCCAAAAAATTAACTTCCAGTTAAACCGGAACAACTATATTTCCGGCTTTCGAGTTACTTCCGGTTTAACCGGAAGTTGATTTTTTTGGGAAGATAATAAAAATTAAAGACAGGGATATGTAAGCCGTTTTGCTCTAAGACGTACTGTTAGAAAGTTATAAGCTGTCAAAGTTCAAAAATGTCACTTTTCGAGAGTCAATATCTCGGAAACTATGAAGTATAGACTAATAGTGCATTTAATAAAAAATAATTATAATTTTATGTGGAATTTAAAAATGTAAATTATACAGGGTGTTCCATTTAACAAAAAAAAAACGTCAACACTTGACAGTTGGTGACGTTACTGACATATGGTATAATAGTCAAATAGTAAAATTTTAGTCCTATAGATTGCCCAAAACCCGGATCCGATATCACTTTTCGTTCGCCTGTAATTAAGCAGTTCCGGAACATTTGCCCAACCCTGTATAGTTTAAAAAAACTAAAAATCACGCTTTAATAATAATTAATCAAACTATAAAAAGCGGAAAATAAATATAGTTTAAAATAATTCTTGAAATTCTTAATATAGGCAGAAAATAATAATGAACGATAAACATTAGTATTATTGTAAAAAATGCGTGGGGTGCTCGATATACGAAAAATATAGCACAAAGCGAGGGATGCGTGGGTCACCTCGGCAAGACTGATCGATCTGTTGTCTTTATTGCGGGCATGTAAACATCTTATTTATTCTTGCACATAATAATATTCACATAAAATGCCACTGTAACGTGATGTTTGCCCGTACGGTATACGGTATGATAAGGAGTAAGTTAAAGTATTTTATTGTAAAGTTAAACATTTTTTATAAATTATTTATTTTTCGTGTATTTGTATGTTGGAGGCCTGATTTTCTAATTTTATTGGACTGGTAAGCTTGTTAGGCAAATTAACTTCAGAATAAACAAATATTACTTAAAACTTCTTCCTTGCTTAAAATTTCATTATCAAAGTTCCACTGCAGAAGTTCAACAACCAAGATTTTATAGCCGAATATTTAAATTGCTAGACGCCGTCTAATATTTAAAACTTAAACAAAAAGTATTTAAAGGGAAATAAAATTTAAAAAAATCATTAAAAAAACACTACAAACTTATGCCTTTCTCCTGTATATTTTATTCCGGCGCGTCAAAATGAGAACAATAGGCTTACTTACGTACTGCTGTGAAAAAGGAAGTCCTGAAAATAAAAATTCTTATTTTTAAATCACAAAATTAGATTACTTTATCCCTCAACCAACCTTAAATATTAAATTCACCACCAGATTTGAGTTTAAATTATATGAAGTAGGCTCGAATTTTTATAAAAATCGTTTTAATAAATTAGGTATAAATTAATTTTTAAATCTGAACTAAAATGCACTGACACATAAGGAACAGGAGGGTATTAACACCTAGTTAACAATAATTATTTACCCTACCAGTTATGGCCCGCGTCTATTTTATTGACACGGGCGCTAAAACGCCTTATGAAACATGTGCTTAATACATTTTTTTCTATTTCACCTTTTATAATCAAGAAAAATACATTTTGAAAAGAAAATAAATCCTTCAAATTTTGTAAATTTTTATGTCTAAATTTTATGTTGGTAATACTATTTTTTATCATAGGAGCCTCTGGACAACAAAAATTATTTTGCAAACTGTCATTTTTTGATTTATTGATCCATTTTCACCACGAGATTCTAAAGTTATTTTAGCGATATGAGATTTGAAATTCGACGGAATACGTTGTGTGATCCTTGTACATTCGGTACATATACAGAGCGTTCGGAAATTCGGGAGATTTTGCTACTTTTTTTCGAATTTCAAAAGACGTGATTTTACGTCACGGCATTGCAATTTAGTATAGGAAAGATGGAAAATTCAAATAAAGTTAAAGTTAAAATCGACATTAGAAGGTTAGTAGATTGAATTTTGAATAGGATTTGGCAGAAAATGATAGCTTGAAGCATCTACAAAAGATTGATTTATAGATTTATGCAACCAACATACATGACTGTTATCCACACAGAATAAAAAAGTAAGTTATCAAGCTAGTTTTCCTCTGCGAAAAATGGGTTTTCTCGTAAATCACAAAGGCCGCGCAAGTCAATGAAATAAAACATTTAAATGTTACCAACATCAAATAAAGAAAAAACGCGTATCGAAATAGCTTCATTACGATCCGCAAATGAGGGTCGTACTGAACTCATTATGAACGTGAAATAAAAAAAAAATATAACCTTAGAAATTTTAAATATTTCATATTGTGTAGGATTTCCCTAACCTAGTAACCAGACGCGACTTTGTTTATTTACATAACAACAGTCAACCAGTGTCATTCTTGTGAGTCGAATTGAGTTTCGGTTGCATATTAATTATAAAAATAATTCCTGCTACTGAAAACAATTTAGAAAATTGTTCTGAAAACATTTTAAACGCCGCTCCGGAAGCGTCTTCGAACTTAGTTCCTTTAGAAACCAAGGAAAAATACCAAAAGGTATATAAAATATGTTGTAATTGAAGGATGGCAAAAAAACGCACTAAGAACTGATGAAAATGTAATGCTAGCGTATTTTTTTGAGAAGGTAAGCTATTTTTTATCCATATTTTATTGTTTTTCGCACAATGTCTTCCTTTATTTTAGGCAACAACTGTTAAGGCATCCAGTTCTCTAGACTGGATACACCAGTTGAAACGTTGTGAAAACAAATAAAATACAATGCAAGTTTAAAACTCTTCAATCATTCACAATTAATTCTGATTTAATAATAATAATAATAAATCGTCTTTATTAGAAAACATACAAAAAGGCGAAGTTTAGCTACAGTAGCTACTCCAGGCACTTAACCTAACTTGTATGAGGTAATCAGAACAATTATAAACATGTAAAATTATAACTAATCATATTGAATTAAACAAGAAAAAATATTTTGTACTAAGTAATAATAATGTAATGTAATAATATAATAATAAAGTTATATACCTTACCTATTATTTATAAAAATACAACTAACGAGCTATTAACGAAGTATTCAAAGATAAGAACAAACATTGCTATTTAAATTGTTTGAAATCTTTTTATTGTGTAATTGGCAATATCGGAGGTGGATAAGCTTATCGGACGGTTTTTTTGCAGGCATTTGGGAAGCCAGGGACAGAACTAATAAAACAAAACGTCAGCAACGATTAAAAAATATAGTTTCGTTTTTTTTTTTTCGTTTCAATTGAAATGAAATGAGCGGCCGAAAATTAGGCAAAATTTGTGTATTTTGTATTCAGTTCAAGAAAATTTGTACGTAATAGATATAGACATATTTCTATTTGACCACACATCTGCTAACAAAACCGTAGTCGGCAACTTTATGGACGCTGAACGGCGTGACGTCTTACTGCTATTTTAATGTACGCTTATGTCTTTCTTGATACACAACTAACATTTTTACAGAAAAAAATGAAGACCAACAAAACCTGTAAAGAAACATCTGCTGCAACTATTTTGCCACTCCATAATGCCCCGTATTATTATTGTCTCTTAAAAACGTAGCGTTCTCTGTCCTATATGGAAATTACTTTCGCCCCATTAACATTCATCCAGAGCCGTTTGGTATGTATATGTTCGCTGTTACATTAACGACATACGACTAGTGCATGCGGGAGAATAATAGGTCTTATCTTGGCTAATGCAAACCGAAACAATGGAAACGAGCAAAATATCCCGAGTGGCGGCAACTCGATGCTTTGGAATAGTTGGCGAAGTCTTAATGGAAACCACCGAACACGGCCGCAACACGTCAAAGCGGCTTTTGAAAGCGATTGGATATGAATAACCTGTCATTATAAAGGAGGTGTAATGGCACAGTGCCGATAATACTAGTACTTGTACCGTGCGAGCAAAAATTATTTGCATCAAAGAGGGCCTTACATCTAAGGACGTAATGCTTAGCCGTAGAGCTTAATACCTGTTGGGTGTCAGTAACTACCTGAATTAACAATCAATCAGTTATTCCGTCATCTTGACAGTCGTTACAAGTAATTTGATTCATCGCTAATTTTTCCAATTTCTTGAACAATTCACACAATGGGCTTTACGGAACAGCACAAAACATTCATGGTTGAAGCGTATTTTCGAAACGGGGTTAGAGTAAATGGTGAGTGGCAATACAATCCGGGTTTGTGCATGGACGATTTTCACGAACATTTTTCTAACGTTGCTTTTATTGCTGGGGATTTTTATCATTGCCTGAAAAGAACCGTGGCTGTGTTTAGGGAAACAGGTTCTATACAACACAAAAAAGGAGCAGGAAGACCATCTGTAAGAAGAGAAGAACTTGTCGCAAACGTTCGTGAAATAATGCAAAATACGCCAACAAATTGTATAAGACGCATGTCCCAAGAAGTGGGAAGATCTTATGGAACATGCAGGACTATTCTTAAGAAGCAGCTAAATTTATTTCCTTTCCTAAAGTGCAAGTATTCTACCAAAGTGTTAGGATTTTTATTTTACAAGTAAGTGTTGATATACCGTGCGAGCAAAAATTATTTGCATCAAAGAGGGATTGGATTAAAAAACGTAAGGCTTGGATCACAATGATATGGGGACGATATATCTAACCAAATCTAGGTTAAAATTTTGTCAAATTCATATTATGGCATGACATGCCAAACTAATGAGTAATAAAATAAGTAGACACATACAAATTTATTTTTGTTGTTTACAAAATTAACAAAGTAAGAATATACAGAAAGAAAAAGAAAAATAATTACATAAATTACTGAAATTGGCCACCGCCATGCTCCAAGCATAAATTCACACGTCTCTTCATATTTTCAAAAGTGTTGACCAGCATCTCTGGAGAAATGTTACCACATTCTTGGATAATCCTTTCTTGTAATTGTTCTAAATTTGCAACTGGTGTTTTAAGAATAGTGCTCTTTAAATGAAGAAAAACGAAGTAATCCATAACCGTTAAACAAGGCGATCTAGGTGGGAATTCAATGCAACAAGTTCTTCTGTTCTTACAGATGATCTTCCTGCTCATTTTTTGTGTTGTATAGAACCTATTTCCCTAAACACAGCCACGGTTCTTTTCAGGCAATGATAAAAATCACCAACAATAAAAGCAACGTTAAGACAATGTTCGTGAAAATCGTCCATGCACAAACCCGGATTGAATTGCCACTCACCATTCACTCTAACCCCGTTTCGAAAATATGCATCAACCCTGAATGTTTTGTGCTGTTCCGTAAAGCCCATTGTGTGAATTGTTCAAGAAACTGGAAAAATTAGCGACGGAATAACTGATTGATTGTTAATTCAGGTAGTTACTGACACCCAACAGGTATTAAGCTCTACGGCTAAGCATTACGTCCTTAGATGCAAGGCCCTCTTTGATGAAAATAATTTTTGCTCGCACGGTACATGTCATATGGTGCAGAATGTCCTCAATTAACGGCTCGGCGCAAAACTAATTTTATGAAGGAGATACGTGGTCTATCGTTGTTTGTTCCTCGTTGGTTTATCACTCACACTAATCCTTTGCGTTCATTAACGTTTAAAAGTGTCGCCATTTAAATATCAAAGAAAATTTTCCGATAAAAATCAAAAAACTAATTTAAAACTTCACCGACGCGTATATGAGTTTCCGTTTAAAAGAATTTGTTCGATAACGTCATAGCTCGAATTCGCCGTCGGCTAATATGACTCCATTAAATTGCATTAAACGTTCGGAATCAATTAGAGTTTCAGCGAGTTGGATGAAAATTAAAACTAATTTAAACTGTCCTCGTCGATTTAGTTTCACGATTTTGAAGCTGAATTTTTTATAGGTCATGGATAATGAGTTTTCTTTGAAAAAGAATATACAGTAGCATGAATTTTAAATCTATTTATATTATTTTTCCGCTTTGGTGATCGAATATGTCGAGAGGAAGTAAGCAACTTTTTAGTATTTTAGAGGAATTTAAATTGCGATAATTAGGCTAAGTACAGCGGAAATGAGGGCTCACATACTATCCAGGTGGTGAACCGCCAAACTAGCAATGGAAAATTCCATTCTTTAACCTAAAATTGTATAAAAGGCATTTATTACTAAATATTTTTCGAAATTTTTAAGTAAAAAGGATTGTCTTTTATTAGTAAAAATATGTTTATACAAAGATAAGCTTCTTTCAACATCTATTGACCTTAATATTGAAATTTCAAATATCAATAAAGATTTAAAACAGAATGGTTACCCTGAAACCTTTGTAACATCAATACCATCTCAAAACTTAAAAATCGCGAAGTAAAAACTAATACACAAACGAAAGAGGAGCAAGTATTTCTTACAATACCTTATGTCAAGGGGATTTCTTTCCTACAAAAGTAAAACCCCCTCGTAATGAAAACACAAAAAATTGTATCTATCAAATCCCTTGCCCGTGTGGCGAATTGTACTTTGCAGAAACAAAAATACCTCTTTCTGTAAGAGTTAAAGAACATCTGAAACATACTCAAAGAGGTGAAACTTCGAGATCAGGTATAGCGGAACATGTATGGACCAACCAACATAATATACAGTGGTCAGAAGTCATAGGTTTTGGACACGGAACAGCTGAAGTAAATGAAAATTCAAAGAAGCAACTGTCATGAATCAAAATAGCCATATATTTAGTAAAGTAAGTATAGATATTCCAATATCTGACAGCCTCTTCTTGTCCAAAACCAACAGCTTAAAGTTCACACGCCAATAAGCACGTAGTCATCTAGCTTCATTGCACATGGATCGTATTTAATACAGTAAGCCTTAGAATTATAATTTCTCCACGACCATTACTGAATGCAATAATTCCAAAATCATTTTTGATAATAGAATGTAAAAATTCTCGCTCTTGAAATGGAATATTTATTCTGAAACACTTGCTTCTTATGCGTTTTGCGTGTATTTTCATTCCATAACAAGATACGGAATGAATATTCTGTAATTGATATAAACGACATAGATTGCCATGAATTTTGAAACTGTCAGTGTCAGATAAAAATGGCCGCGTTGTAATAATTATTTTCAGACAAATTTTAGTGCAAGTCAAAAAATGAGTGAAAAATCGGATGAATCAGATATGGAACTGGATGGTCGTGGATAAAATATAGTCTGCTACTCGGTTAGAAAGAAAATTCGATACTCGTGGTTCCTCACGCTCGCTACGCTCGCGTTCGGAATCTTCCACTCGGATCGAATTTTCATTCCAACCTCGTTACAGAATCTACTATTAGTTTACACTTGGATACTAACTAACCAAAACGTTGTGTTAAGTAGCAAAATAAAGACAATGTAAGTCCGACAAGGTAACTTTTTGATATTACTTCATTGTCTACAACCTTCCAACAAACTAGTGTTATGTTTATGAGGTTCTGAGTTATAACATGTCAGTTCTTGCTCCGGGTTGTTCAGTGAAAAGTAAATAATATTACTATAACACCTCTGTTCGGTTGTTTGACGAAACACCTAATGTAGCTGTGTAGCGAAGAAATTCTAAATTAATCTGATTTTGCAAGAGACCATCAGAACCTAATTGATATTATATAAAATAATAAAATTTGACTGTATTAAAATACATTTTTTTATTTGAGAAAATGCAGATTGCAATTTAACAATTAAGACGACTTTTCGTTTTGTCTAATACTGCCACTGCCCCTGCGACTGGTAGATGTTTATTAAACAAATTGCATTGCCCAAAATACAGGAAATTACCTGTCAAATTTGTGTAACCATTTTAATAGGAAAATTAAAACCCAGTAAAATCTATGGGACTTACACACGTTCATAATTTCTGCCATGCAAATAAATTACAGCCGTGATTGCTCAGCAGCAGCACTTCATTTTGCATTCCACAGCAAAAGCACGCCGAGAATCCTTCTTTCGTGTCGTCGAATTTCTCGAATTACGTCGTTTATCATTGCGCAACACCCTCGACTGAAAGTCTTTAACTTGCAGCGAATTAATCCACCGCCGTGCCCCAAAAAATGGAGAAAGATTACATTTTAAAATTGAATTCCGCGAACGTTTATCAAATTTCTGGAAAATTTAAGCCCGCAAAGAGGCCTTTACATCTTACACAGAAGGATGTATTTTAATAACGTGTGATTGCGGATTGCGCGGTGAGTGGCTTGTTGACAGTGAATGATTAGGTGAGAGATTGGGGTTGGTGGGAAAAAATAAAAGCCTAATAAAGTTGAAATGGAAGTTTAGATACAAGGTGTTTTTGAAGGAGGCAAAGAGATGTTAGGGCACCGAGCTCAGACGAAATAGTCAACGAGACGAAGCTTTAGTTTGTTGACATTTTGCGAAGCAAATACATATCCCGTGTTTGTTTGAAGGTGGTAGACAATGAAGTAATATCATAAAAATTACCTTGTCGGACTTCCATTGTCTTTATTTTGTTGCTTAACACAACTTTTCGGTTAGTTAGTATCTCTAACCGTTTTCAAGTGTAAACTTAATTATAATTCTAAGGTCTTAAATACTATCCATGTGCAATGAAGCTTGATGACTCCGCCTACGTGCTTATTGGAGTGTGAAGTTTAAGCTGTTGCCTTTGGACAAAAAGAGGCTTTCAGATATTGGGGATATCTATACTTGGTTTACTAAATATATAGGTATTTTCGAGGGTATTTTGATTCATGAAAGCTGCTTCTTTGAATTTCCATTTTCTCCGTCCAAAACCTTGACTTATCTTATGACCACTGTATATTATGTTGGTTGGCCTATACATGTTCCGCTATTGATCTTGAAGTTTTACCTCTTTGAGTATGCTTCAGATGTTCTTAAACTCGTACGGGTAGAGGCCTTTTTGTTTCTCCAATGTGCGATTCGCCACACTAGCAAGGGATTTGATAGATACAATAGGGAACTTGACAAAAATTTTAAATGGGGAAAAGGCGCTAGGACTGCTGCGCTGATCTTTATCAACAACTTGCCATGCCGTCTACAAACGACACGAATGACCGCGGTACTACACGAAATATCTTAATAGCTTTATCACAGTAATGACCTAAATGTAACGTGCATTACACCGTCCAAAATTTCTGTCAGTGACTCGCCTATATTACCGAATGATTAGGTTGCACAATAAAAGTTATTAGTATTCGATTCAAGTAGCCGATACTTGATGAATATACATTTTAAAAACTATCGAAATACTAACACGAACGTGTAAGTCTTCACTTATTTGTATTGTTATCTACCATAACATATTGTTTCGACTCACAGTGTCTAATAAACTCACATAAGATATGACTCATATGAGTCTGATGTTTTGAGATCAAATCCGAGATCAAATCCTCATTTCGTCTTTTAGTATTGGAAACCCAAAATATATACGTATACGAACATATGCAAATACCAGCTAATGACTTCTGCAGAAGTGGCAGAGATGAAGAAGAGGAAAGTATTCAACATTTCTTGTGCCCAGGCCTCGCGAGAAGAAGGTTCAATGCTTTGGGCGAACCAGTCTTTAACGATCTGGAGGAAGTAAGCAACTTACAACTGGGTCTGCTCATAAAGTTTATTAACAGTAGTGGCTGGTTTGAAAGAGCTGATACAATAGGTTCCGCGGAACACGTGTGGTATCACAACGGTCTTCATAGGACTACGTGAGACTGTTTGCCAGAAGTCTGCCTCTTTACCTTACTTAAAATACATAGGGACATTTTATAAACTTGCCTCGAAAAATGCGTCAGGACGTCACTGTTCTCACGTAACTTTAAGATAAGATTTAATTGCCTTTATTGATTGACCTTTTCCTCTGGCAGAAGTTTTAATAACAAATTAGAAATTATAATTTATTCATCCACTGTAACATCTTTCCTGCGCCCGTGGTTCTAAAATATTATAATGTGTATTTTTTCGGTAATTTAGGAAATGATCTTCGGGCGCCCAATTTTAAAAGTGTAATTTTTCCCTATCTTATCTGAACGTGTCGGTGCATTAATTTTCGGCAAGCTGAAGACTCCGAATATATTAAAATAATAAATGATGTCATCTGACAAATTCGGTGACATAAAGTGGCGAATGGCTGCGTGCCGGGGGTTGCCTAATAATTTTAACTGTTTACAGAAGGTATTTGCGGCTCGGAGATTTGCGAGAGGGCTGTGACGTTGGTCACGTGGGCGAACCTGTTGTGGATAATTCTACTGATGGGTGGAGCTTTTACAAACGACGTATTTACAAAACAAGGAGACCGACAAAACTGGTCCACTTAGGTTTTGATAAGCTGTTGTAAACAAGTAAAACATTACTTATTTTTTAAGGGAGGTTAATGAGGAAGTACTAGACATTTCGCGGAAAGCATGTCTAGATGTAGGTATCTCAGGAACGAGAAAGGATATTAAAACGGAATCATGTTGTTGTATGGTCTCTTACACTAAGAGAAAACTCTATTAACCGTAGCTAGAAATCCACTAGTAGTAGCATTAAATAGGTGCCAAAAAACAACTATGTTGTTGCGACTATATAGGTTAATTTTTTAACATGAATTTTTAACCTCAATGTAGTCGTTTTTTAAATATTATTTTTTTGCTGCTAAAAGACAACTCTATTGCCCTAACAAAATATATGATGCAGTGGTAAAAAATGTTTTTTATTTTTAAAAAAATATGATTTTGTGATTAATTGAGGTAGGTCCTGTAGTTAAAAAAATATATTTATATCATGGGTATAGTCTATACCTAGCTTCTACTAAACTACCTTTTTCTGAGCTCGTTTTTTTAGGATTGAGGGAGTGACGTATTCCCCCTTTTTTTTTTTAGATTTCTTTACTTTTCTTTAGCCAAATTAAATCTCTGTAGTGATAGTGGCGTTTTGCGCCAGTTACCTAGATATAGGTACCTAGATTTAAAGAATAAAAGAAAAAATTAATATGGCCAGTCAATCGCGTTATTTTATATAAAATACTTTTAAATCTATAGGTAGGTATTTTGCCCCAGACTATCACCAGTAATGTTTATTTTGGGAAAATAAAGTAAGGAAATCATAATATAAAATAACGTAGAAGTTTAACCTAACGAAACATGTCAGTTGGGATAGGGCTTAACTTTAAGATATTTCGGTATACCTTAGAATTTTCTCTACTCTACTCATGGTCATCATCTTCGATTAAATGTTTTTCCAAGTCGTTTTATTTTTTTGTGAACGTTTTTTTCCCTTGGAGATTCATGGCCTTTTATTACGAATGAAGGTTATGATAATTTTACATTTATTTTTTACTGTTAATAGCACTCTGGCTGTAGCTAACATATTTATTGTGATGATATAGATATATACAGGGTGTTTCATAGCTACACTGAGGAAAATCCTTTAATACAAGTTTTTTTTTTTTAATATATTATGTGGGTTACCACAAAAAGAAAAAATATTTCGTTGAGACACATATTTGACATATTTTTGCGACTATTCGATCTTTTTTCCGGTAACAAAATGCCGTTTTATATGCATCAAACAAAATATTTTAAAAACATGATTTTCTAACTCCTAGGAGGTTATCTTATCTAACTAACATCTACTTTTTAGAAACTTTTTTTTAAAATAAGGTAACTTTCAGCGAGCGTTATGTAGTCTATCCCTTACTATAACGGAACAGAGAGGGACGAACTAACTTAAAACAATGATATAGCAAATATTATTATGATTAATGTCAAGTTTTATTACAACTGCCAGTCCAAATACAGTATATAAAACCAGATTACACTCCCAATAAAACATGATAATATTAACTATGAGTATTCAGAGCCATAATGGCTATAAACCATTCTATGGTAGCATTAACTCCTATTTTCTATTGGCTAAATTACCGTGATATTATCACTACACAACGGTCTAGCAATTTTCGTTGTCTTACAGTAGGAAAGCGCGTTGCTGTCACAGATAGTATTAAACAGTTGTATAAAGAGTATGTGAATTCTTATAAGGAATAGAAGGCTTTTTTCTCAGTGCGTGGTTTAAGTTGAATGGAGTAATTCAAAAAGTATCATTTGATTGCCGTTGTTGGTGGGTGACTGATGTCTGATGGTATGGTGTACTTTTAGTGCAAGTGCGAGGTGTATGACTGCAAACTTAATTTTGTATTCCGTGACATAAGTGTTGTGTAGATGTGTCCTTATATTCAAGGTTTATTTGTGTTTATTTTCCCCTTAACCATAAACTTGATCTTCTGTTGTTATTAACACACCTTATAATAAATAAAAACTAATCGTATTTGGCTTTACGCGAATGCAAAAATAAATGTTTTCATAGAAAAAATATTTTCGTTAATTTTTGTGTTTTATTAATCAAAAATGCTTGCATATTCTACATTTTTATTTTTAATAAATTATTTCAAAAACATTATCGTAGATTTTACAGTAACCAACTAACTTTAAAATCAATTATTATGAAATAAAAAATGTTACCTAGAAACCTTTGCTTTTGACCTCTTCAACTCTGTGTTCCCCTGTAATCCTTTTTTTATTTAACTTTCGTTTCCAAAAAATAACCTTAACTCCTAGAGAACCTTAAAATAATTTTCAACCGAAAACTTGCGGCATCCAATTTGAAAGTATAATAATTTTTCATTTCCCGAACATTGAATCGCGACAAGTCATAGACTCTTTTTAAACGGAATATTTGGAATGATAAATGACGACATCATGACAAATTCGATGACACGAAATAAGAAGGAATCCCAGCATGCTTTTATAGGAGGAAGGAGGAATGCGCAGCCAAATGCCATTCGATAATCGGCTCTTCAAATTATTTTTTAAAATGAATTGCAGGCAATTTATGAGAAAATAGTTATTGTTATTACGTCGTTTCTTCTGGATTGCTTGAGTCAGGTACACAGTAACATATTCAATTATTGATTAACAGGAAGAGACGTCTAATTTAATTTATTTGATTTAAAT
This sequence comes from Polydrusus pterygomalis, assembly GCA_963969555.1. Classification (NCBI taxonomy): domain Eukaryota; kingdom Metazoa; phylum Arthropoda; class Insecta; order Coleoptera; family Curculionidae; genus Polydrusus; species Polydrusus pterygomalis. The sequence goes on along the minus strand of OZ018378.1, from coordinate 20,836,947 downwards.
TTTAATCAATTCGTAAATCAGTTGTATGATTTATATTGTTATTTCTACCGTGCGAGCAAAAATGATTTGAATTTTACGGAAGTAGTCCATTATCTCAGGGTGGAGCTGTGTAGATATGGGGAAAAAAACTCACAGTCATCCCCACAAATAATATATAAAAAAGTCAGTTTATTGGGGTGTACATGTTTCGGTACTAGAAAGTACCATCATCAGAACCAAATGGCCCAAGTGCCACTTACACGAAGGAATGTAAACAAATTTTAAAATATGAAAACGACAAGAACATATTCTATAATTGGACGAAAACAAAGTTAAAATATTTAAAAAAGTGTTAAAAATTAAAAATCGATATTAAAAATCGAAAGGAGTTTCCTCCTCTTTTCCTTCCCGTACATCGCATGTACTTTACCTATAAGGGAATGAATTTAGCTGCTTCTTAAGAATAGTCCTGCATGTTCCATAAGATCATCCCACTTCTTGGGACAGGCGTCTTATAAAATTTGTTGGCGTATTTTGCATTATTTCACGAACGTTTGCAATAAGTTCTTTTGTTCTTACAGATGGTCTTCCTGCTCCTCTCCATGCACAAACCCGTTTCAGCCGTGAATGTTTTGTACTGTTCCGTAAAGCCCATTGTGTGAATTGTTCAAGAAATTGGAAAAATTAGCGATGAATCAAATTACTTGTAAGTAGTAGTCCTTGTTAGGACTCTACGGGCAGCCATTACCCAAGCAATCCCAACAACAGCGGTAAGATGTATATGCCTTTTACAAAAGTACTATATTCTCTTCTAAATATTTTTATGGCTTTTCTTAACGGATTGCGCGCATTCTAATGGGTGCCGCTGCGTGATCTGTTTATAATCTGCAAAACTGCAGACTGTTTCGGTGAAAACGCAAATAGCGTTCCCTAAACTGGATTGTGATGCACTTCGTGGTTTATTTAGTTGTCTACCTTTCGATTATTACTAGTGTGACTGCCTTTTCTATTGGAGTTAATTCCGCTGGGATGGCGCCACAGTGTATTGATGGCCGCTTTACATTTGTAAAAGGCTTTTAATACATCTTACCCCTGTTTTGGGATTGCTTTGGTTATGGCTGCCCGTAGAGTCCTAACAAGGACGAAACGGCCGTCGTGGTCTACCTGCCCCAGGTTATCCATAGTGCTTGGATTCCTGTGTATTCCAATTTAAAAAACAGTTACACACTTGTCCGAAATGCCACAATTATTCGCTTTTAAGCTTTTTAAATTTAATCAAAAATGATTTAAGATTAAATAAGAAATGATCGAAGCCCATTTTATCATTATCGATTAAAATATTTAATATAAATTGATTAATATATAATCAGAAATGATTGATGATTCAATTTTAATAAGACGGATCACCGACTCTTTGATGCAATCAGTAGGTGGAGTTAATTTTTTAAATTAATCTGGCGTGGAACTGGATTTAATCAGTAATAAGTTAATTTTGATTTAAAATTTGATCATTTTTTTTAAATTTGTACCATCAAACGCATGCAGTAAATGCAAGCTATTACACATAATCAGCAACTTGCAGCAATAATTTTGAGATTTCTTGCTGCAGGCAGGAGTTACGAAGATTTAAAATCTTTGGCTATATTCGGCTTGTCGAGTAAAGCAGCCAACAAAGCCGCAGTCTGTAGGCTTCTTAAGACGCGTTTCGTTTTTTTTTTAGTCAGATTCACCCTTAGAAGCGTTCCGCGATATCACGGTTCATCAATAAGGCTACCAAGAAAAGTGTGTATTTTAAATTTTTGGAATAAAGTTTTCTGCTTTAGGGTCGTGCTTTTTCTTTATTTCTTTCATCCGTCTCCTGCACTGTCTTTACTTATTTATTACTTTACTTTAATTATTAATATTTTTGCATTAGAACATAATTTATATAGTGTTATTAACATAATTTTTATTTTGTTATTTAATTTGGAATGACTTTTAAAGCTGTAGATACCTATATACATTTTAATTTTTGTTGTTTTTCTTTTTGAATAGGTTAGACATTTAATTACTAAATAGAGGTTAAGTTACTAGCAAGGGATGAACTTCGCCCTTTCAGATAACATTTAATAGGATTTTTATTTTTATTATTATTTTTCTTACTTACTGTAATGATTATCTGAATTTAACTTGAAACTTATTATAATTATTTAAATTGACAACACCTTACCACTACTGACTGGCCAACTTCTCGTGATAAATTAATGCAGCGGAAAATAATATTTAAACAGATAATTGAGCCCGAGTAAATTGTTTGACTTTTATAATATCACAGGAAAGTTATGAGATAATCTTTGATATAACTGAATCTAACAATCTTCCAAGTTAATATTGGCATTAGTCGGCATAAAGCTAACAGAACCTGATAAGATTTTCTGCCATGTAACTATTTAATATAATTATTGTTAAAATTATCTGTATAATTTGTTTGCAATAATTGTCGCAACAATCTCCTTGTGTTGGGTTTCTGGACACAGCAATACAGTGTCACCAGTAAACCGCATCATATGGGATTTCTTTTATTAATAGATTTATTTAAAATTTGACTTTGGCATCAAGTTCTGCTTTGATCCAGATAAAAATTAATCAAAAAAATAGTAGTCACGTGTTTCTTATTATCTGTCAAATTTTAATTTTTTCCAAAAAATAATTCAAAAGTGGGATTGTCTAAATATATCGAAAAAAGTTATAAAAAAAAGTTTTTTTAAATGCATTTTCTAGCCCACATGCAAAATTTCAGCTGCATACGATAATTTTGATTTTTTACCTATATTTTGTAAATAACACCACTTTTGCAAAATAAGACCCAACGCAACGTACATAAAACTTCTTAGTTTTGACAATGCTTCATTTCAGATACATTTTCTTTAAGCGCCATGTTAAATGTGTCTTTTTCTAGAAAATCAAAATTGGGCTATTAAAATTTGGTCGCATGTGATGCAAACTTTATTTGTTTTTGACCCTGTATAAGGTAACTTCATAAAATAAGTATTTTTGAAAACGTAGTTTGTGTCTGAAAGTAAAAAATAAAAAATAAAATAAAGGGGTTTTAAATTAACTCGTTGAAAATAGATAAAAATTATTTTCCACTTAATGAACACTTTGCTGATAACACTGTATTCTTTTTTGTCTTAATATTAAAGGTGTATTACTTTCAGATACCAACTACATTTTTAAAAATACTTATTTTATGAAGTTACCTTATACAGGGTCAAAAACAAATAAACTTTGCATCACATGCGACCAAATTTTAATAGCCCAATTTTGATTTTGTAACAAAACACACATTTAATATGGCTTTACTTCAAAGAAAATGTATCTGAAATAAAGCATCGTGAAAACTAAGAAGTTTTATGTAGGTTGCGTTGAGTCTTATTTTGCAAAAGTGGTGCAATTTACAAAATATAGGTAAAAACTCAAAATTATCTTATGCAGCTGAAATTTTGCATGTGTGCTAGAAACTGCATTTAAAAAAACTTTTTCTAATAACTTTTTCGATATTTTCAGATATAACCCCACTTGTGAATTATTTTTTAGAAAAAATTAAAATTTGAAAGATAATGCGAATTACGTGACTACTATTTTTTTGCTTAATTTTCATCTTGATCGAAGCAGAACTTGATGTCAAAATCAAATTTTGAAAAAAGCTATTAATAAAAAAAATCCCATATGATGCGGACTTTACTGGTGACATTGTATTATATTAATAAAAAATGTATTGATTGTTGTAGAGGCACGAAAAGACACAAAAAAAAATAAAACATTACCCAATTCTAAAACTAAAATACAAGAACCGTTACCTTTTAAAAACAATTATACTTGAATCCGGTGTATAATATAAAGCAAAAGCAGAAACATCAAAACAAAAACTTCATTTCATCAACGCTTTTTGTCGTAAAAGGACGGTCGGCGTCGCTTTCTAGAAGCAAAAACAACCGAAATGAACACTTCTATAACTGTAACGAACCTATTTTGTGGAAACAGTGACTATTCAAAATAAAACTTAACTTTGAACGAGGCGCTTTAAAAGTTATAAAATAAAATCAAGATACTCCCGAGCGCTCTTCTACGGACGTTGGAAGTCTTGCTGCTTATTATGATTCTCTTTCACTGCGCTATTTTCCATTTGAAGTTATCAAACGTAACTCTTAAAACGCAAAAATGTCTCTTCACGGAAACACTTAAACTGATTTTGAATAGTCAAATATGCTGTAATATTATTATTACGGATGGAATTATATTCAGCTGTTTCGCGTCAAGTAAAAACTTTACAGGTTGTTTGGCTAAAGCAAGACTTGTTTTAAATAACTTGTCTTCATCAAGGAAGCGTTTTTATTTTCCAACACTGTAGAAAAGAAATTGTAAAAAATTATGACAATGAATATACAGACTGTCCGCGGATAGGGTTCAAAATAGCTCAAATGGATGAAAAATTTTATTTTTCGGGAAAAGGTACTAATTCTTGATAAAAAGTTTTGCTTGTAAAAAAATACAATTCACGAAGAGAATATTTTGATTTTTTATACAGGGTTCGCAAAAACTTCAAAAATATGATTTTTCTCCTAGAGTAAACTACCTTTATTTTTCATTTTTGACCAAAATGCCAATAAGAAAACCTATTTAGAATAACGTTTGTAATTTAAATCCGAGATTTAAAATAAATCATCGATTTTTTTAGTTTTTAGAGGTAAACGAATTTTTTTTTGGATTTGCCCCATACGTAAAGCAAAGTAATAAAAAGGTAAAAAAATTCCTTATTTTTAAAAAAGATGGTACGAATGCATTTAAAATTTTAAAATAAGATACACACCACCCATCATGATACAAAGAAAGAAGAGATATGACATTGCGCATGTGGGCGGAGCCAAATCGACAGCCGCTTACGTCATGTGGTGATAATTTTCTGGCGGGCTTCGTATAACCTACGTTTGGTTTTATGTACTATTGTTATTATTTGTTATACAGAAAGAGGTTTTTAGTGTTTTTTTGGATTATTATTGTTGTTTGTTAGTGACAATTAGTTGTTAATATGCGTGGTGCAGTGGCGTTATGCATAAGTGACAATATGGCAGCTTTTACTTCTTATAATTATCTGCAAAAGTATACCTATACATATTTATTATTATTTATGATACAAATCAATATTTAATATTTCAAATTTTAGCTTAAAAAAAGTGTTCTCTTCCTCGTAGGTGAGATAAAAAGTTTAATTTGACGAAATTGGTTTAAAATAATAAACTGTTATATGTGTGCCTTATTTTTCAATATTTGTTAATGTACCTCTTATACTATTATGATAATTACCAGTCCTAGTATATTTTTTTAAATGTCTAAATGAGTTTTTTACATCCTTATCTTTGGTCAAATTATAGTTAAATGCAGTGGCGGACTGGAGCGGGTGGCCGGGTGGCCATCGCCACCGGGGCCAGAAGGCCTTTGGGGGCCAATTGGTCCAAACATTTAAACAACATTTTTTTTTTTCAAAAAATGTTCTTAATGAGGGTTGGGGTCATAGAGGCCATGTAGCCACCGGGGCCAAATGATTCCAGTCCGCCCCTGGTCCAATGTTAACAATATAAATTTATAAACAGACATCTCCAAAAATATTATCGTTGCATAAAAAAAATGTTAATAAGCAAATTAATTGATTTTGGCCATTTAAGGCTCGAAACTGTTCTAAAAATGTTTAAGACTGCACATTTGTACCTATTTTTTTTTTCAAACAATTTATTGCTTAAGGTGGAAGGGCCAAAAAATATAGGTTATTTTTTTATGATTTTGTAAAAATAAATAAGTAATTGTAATAATTTAAAAGATAAAATGTATGTCAGCATAAGCAGAAAATTATTTTTATTGAAACCAAATATATGCTAAATTTTAACATTTAACCCAAGAACATCATGAAATACGTTCTGATTTATGAACCTCTATCCTTAAAGTACTTAAAATAATATGCACTGAAATCTTCTAAATCAAAAATTGCAAAATATGCAGTAAAATTTCTATTTCTAACGGCTAATCCTATGTAATTTTAAATCTCGTTAGCACCACATGACGTCATTGCGCGGACCGGACCGAATTGGGAATACGATCGATCATATCTTTCTTTCTTTGTATCATGACCACCCATTATGAAAATAGAGTCATAATATTTTTATTGAGCAGCAAAATTTCCATTTACCTATAAAAATTAAAAAAAACTAAAAAAATCGAAGATTTCGGATTTAAATTGCAAACGTTATTCTAAATAAGTTTTCTAATTGGAATTTTGGTCAAAAATGAAAAATAAAGGTACTTTACTCTTGGAGAAAAATCATGTTTTTGAAGTTTTTGCGAACCCTGTATAAAAAATCAAAATTTTCTCTTCGTAAATTGCATTTTTTTTACAAGCAAAACTTTTTATCAAGAATGACTTTTTCCCGAAAAATGAAATTTTTCATACATTTGTGCTATTGTAAACCTTATCCGCGGACAGTCTAAAAAAAATTATATTAAATAGTTTTTCTCAGTGTAATGAAAAGATATAAATTATGCAAAATAAATCCTTTCCGCATTCCTTAAGCCAGCTATACTCTAAGTGTGTTCCGCGGAACCCTAGGGTTCCGTGATACCTCTGTAGGGGTTCCTCAAGAATTTAGAAAAAAAATCAAAACACCTCTCCCTGGTCAAACGTTTTGACTCCGCGGCCGCGCGTACGTATATTTATTTATTTATTTGTATTTGTATAAACATGTGTTACAATAGCTGGTACAATATCTCATAAGTTTGGTATCAACATGTAGGTATACTTGTATACTTGTGAGCGCGCAGTCCCTTTGATAAAAGCCGCCTCTAAATTGTTTACAACGCAATTTTTATATTTTTTTTTATTTTTGCTTTTTGTTTATCAAAGGCGCCGACTCGAGTATTTTCGAAAATATTCGAGATCGAGTCTAGGACTAAGTATAAAAGCGGCGATCGCGCGTCGCGCCTCGTCAGTCAGTTGACGATTAGCGTTCGGAGCGATAAGTTCCTACCTACCTACTTACAAGCTCGCTAGCGAGAAACTAGTGTTCATTGTTCTACTGCCTGCTGTATTCTGTTGTCAAGGCGATGACAGGTAAAACAGCAGGAGCAGTGTCACGAATAAAAAATAAATCGCCTAATTGTAGTTCCAGCCATTGTATTCTGCATAGACAAGCACTTGCGATGAAGCAAATGCCGTCAAATCTAAAATTAGTTATGGATGAAGCGGTAAAAATAATTAATTTTATCAAATCACTACCACTACAATCCCGATTGTTCTCATTATTGTGTGAAGATTATGGCAGCAAACATAAAACACTGCTGCTCCATACAGAAGTGCGATGGCTGTCTCGGGGTAAAACTTTAACAAGGCTATTTGAACTTAGAGCCGAGTTACAAATGTTTCTTTCAGCAGATACTTCTTTTAATTTGAAGGACCGTTTGTATGATAAAACTTGGTTGTTCCGATTGTCTTTTATGGCGGATATCTTTCAAAAACTGATCGAATTAAATTTATCATTGCAAGGTAAACAGACAACAGTGTTTCAGGCCTATAACAAAATAACTGCCTTCAAAAGAAAATTAGATTTTTGGATTATTTGCGTTGGTAAGAAAGAAATAGAAAGCTTTACGTCACTCAGTGAGTTTGTTAGCGATAACGACTCAGAAATGTTTCAAGATGATGTGTTTGAAGAATTGGTCCAATACCTCAGTTCGATGCGCGCATCTTTTGAAAAGTATTTTCCCGAAGAACAGAATACAAAAATGAAACTGAATTCATGGATTCATAATCCTTTTTTACCCAACTTGGAAAAGCCCGAAAGTATGTCAAACGAGATATATGAATCTCTTTTAGAAATGTCATCAGACACAAGTATGGAGTCACTGTTCAAAACGACGCCTCTCAACGATTTTTGGTGCAGAATCCGTGATGAATATCCAATGCTTGGCAAAATGGCTCTGAATATTCTTCTCCCGTTCTCAACAACATATTTGTGCGAAACAGGATTCTCAACCTATGCAGCCACGAAAACAAAATATCGCAATAGACTGGACGCCGAACCTGATATGAGACTTCAACTGTCTTCTATCAAACCTGATATCAACCAATTGATGAAAAATAAAAAACAGTTTCATACCTCCCATTAGTTAAATTTGTTCTTTTTTAATATCTTCTATTATTGTACTTGCCATGTGGTAAAGTAAGTAATAATTAGTAACTGTTACATTGTACTTTTATTATGCTTATTAATAAAGAATACACTTTTAAAAACTATTGTTTTATTGTAGGGTTCCATCAAGTATTTTGCTTCCCAAAAGGGTTCCGTCACCAAAAAAGTTTGAGAACCGCTGCCTTAAGCAATTATAATTAGTATTATTACAAAGTACAAAATATTTATTAACATCGAAACTGCATTAGCAGTAAGTGAAGCTAATTATTATTCAATATAACAAATAACAGGAAAAAGTAAACAATGAAAATTGATGTTTTACGTAAATATTTTTATAACGAAAATAATAATAAAAGCAGCCCTCAGGATTTCAACATAAAATCGAAAACTGGGGCGAACCAAGCAGGAATAAAATTTTTGTTTTAATAATCGTTGTATTATTTATACGTGTTTTAATAATTTTTATTTTCCACTAGAAAAAATGCATTAAAAAAGATTTATTTAAACGCTTTCGTGCATATAGAAATTGGCGAAAAGTATAATTTAAAAAATTGTAAATATATTTATGCATTGTATAGTCCTGTTAAAGTTAACTGACCAAAGGATATAAAATATTATTGACGGACATAAGGAATACACAGTAACAATTTTATTTGATTAACAGGAAGAATATGGTTTTTGATGAAAATAATATTCAATAATGATTTTATTAGACACAAGTTCAATGAACTACACGTTTTATAAAGCATCATTTTATAGCACGCGTCCATGTTAAAAAACGAGCCGCTTGCGGCGAGTTTTATAACGGGACAAGTGCTTAAAACTGCTTTATATAACACGTACTTTATACTATTTTTTCTAATCTGTAGTTTTTTCAATAAAAAATACATATTTAAAAAGAAAATAAATCCTTCAAATTTTGTAAATTTTTATGTCTAAATTTTATGTTGGTAATACTATTTTTTATCATAGTAGCCTCTGGACAACAAAAATTATTTTGCGAACTGTCATTTTTTGATTTATTGACCCATTTTCACCATGATATTCTAAAGTTATTTTAGCGATATGAGATTTGAAATTGGACGGAATCGAGGACGGAATACGTTGTGCAATCCCTGTACATTCGGTATATATACAGAGCGTTCGGAAATTCGGGCGATTTTGCTAATTTTTTTTGAATTTCAAAAGACGTGATTTTATGTCACGGCAGTGCAATTTAGTATAGGGAAGATGGAAAATTCAAATAAAGCTGAAGTTAAAATCGACATTGGAAGGTTAGTAGATTGAATTTTGGATAGGATTTGGCAGAAAATGATAGCTTGAAGCATCTACAAAAGATTGATTTATAGATTTATGCAACCAACATACATGACTGTTATCCACACAGAATAAAGTAGGTTATCAAGCTATTTTTCCTACTCTGCGAAAAATGGGGTTTCTCGTAAATCACCAAGGACGCGCAAGACAATGAAATAAAACATTTAAATGTTACCAACCTTTAAAAAATAAAAAAACCGTATCGAAACAGATTTGTTTCGATACTGAAAACGGTATCGTAATAGATTTGTTATGAAACAAAATTAGAAAAATACATGTTTATAATATTATGGAATACAGTAAAACAAAGTTGAATTTGCAAATTTTTACTGCATTAAAAAGGAAATGACAAATTCGAAATTGGATTATTGGAGATACAAATAAAAACAGTGGAAGGGTAAACGTATTACGATAGCGGGAAAATCCAACACTGGATTCAAAATACTTAAGTTAGGTAATATGAGTGTTTTAAAATCTTAAGTATAATATGGTCAACAGAATAAATTTTACAAAGGTAAATTATTTAAATCTAATTGATCATTAAACAACAGGTCTGTATTTTTAGGTTTATTTATTTATACAGTGTGTCCAAAAAAGTATGCAACATAATATGGGAAAGTTATTTAGTACCGATTTTTCAGAAAATTGTATTCTTGATAAAAGTTGGTGCATGCCTTAAAACTTAAAATACATATTTCATATTTCACCTGCGGCTAATAATAAGAAAGCAAATGCCATTTTTTCGAAATTGCCTTAAGAGTACCTTAATTATTAAAAATACAGCAACATTTTATATGGAAATGTTTTTGCAAATTAAAAACATAGTCCAAATACGAAATTTGAGTTAGGTGTCTCAATTTTTAATTTTTTTTCTCGAATGTCTAATTTCCCCTAAACGGTACGCCTCTGGTCGATTTTTTTGTTTACGCAATTTTAATATATTTATCAAATAACTTAAACGTGGGTTTATAATATAAATGCAATAAGTAGTTGCAAACTTTTAAAAACTTTTCAATGAACCGGGTCGGTTTAGATATACCTAAGCGTGTTGCACGCCTACTTAAACACATTTTAGCCAACTTCTGTTCGAAACTAAATCATAATATAATTCAACCCTATTCATAATACTGGAAATCACTAATAATTTATTTGTCATAATAAATAAATAAATAATTACGAGAGGGCCAAATACCTATTTTATATGCATTTTTTTAAAGTAGGTTTTTGGACTTTAGCGTACTGGGTGAAAATGACAAATAAATTATTAGTTATTTCCAGTATTATTAATAGGGTTGAATTCTATTATGATTTAGTTTTGAACAGAAGTTGGCTAAAAAGTGTTTAAGTAGGCGTGCAACACGCTTATATCTAAACCGACCCGGTTCATTGAAAAGTTTTTAAAAGTTTGCAACTACTTATTATAAACCCACGTTTAAGTTATTTGATAAATATATTAAAATTGCGCAAACAAAAAATCGACCAGAGGCGTACCGTTTAGGGGAATTTAGAGATTAGGAAAAAAAAAATAAAAATTGAGATACCTAACTTAAATTTCGAATTTGTACTATGTTTTTAAATTGCAAAAACATTTCCATATAAAATTTTGATGTATTTTTAATAATTAAGGTACTTTACTCTTAAGGCAATTTCGAAAAAATGGCATTTGCTCTCTTACTATTAGCCGCAGGTGAAATATGAGATATGCATTTATAGTTTTAAGGCATGCACCAACTTTTATCAAGAATAAAATTTTCTGAGAAATCGGTAATAAATAACTTTCCCATATGTTGCATACTTTTTTGGACACACTGTCACAGACTCTAACAAATTTAGTTTTAAGATTTTTTTTTGTGTATGTAAGGTTTTAAAGGATGGGTCGAAATTATGTTCATTATCAAGTAAATTAGTTAATTCACTCAAACAATAATAAATAACAATCATATTTTCATCAAGGACAAAAATATCACGAATAACGAATAAGAATTTGAACCCGTGAAACGTCTCTTTTGTTCTAATTATCTTACCTATATCAATTAAATATGAAAAAAATCCATTGTCTCTTCTTCTGCTTATTATGTTTTATGGATTTAATCAATTCCGAATTTGCCATGTAAGCTTTTTGCCAATAATTGCACGAACGCAAAATTATTATTAATTGAATAATAACAATGTTGGAATAAGAGTATTTATCATTGTTCCAATCTAATTTTAATTATGGATTTGATATTGAAGTTTATTAAAGTCACTGATTTAATTAATGTTTTATATCATATTTATTTATTGTATTTCCGCGATTTAGTTATCGCGTTAAATTATGGATAATGGAAAATTATAAATATTTATGTCCTATCGTTTAAGTAAGATCTAATCTAATGACGTTGCATATTCATAAAGTCATCAAACTATGTATTTTTCCTTCCGTTTTTTAGGCCATATTTTTCATCTCACTCCTGGCAATCTGGTTGTTTGCTGGCTACTTTGCAAGCAGTTTGGTTGTTAATCAATAATTAGTCTCTCTGTAATCAATTTTTATAAAAAAATATGTCTTCACGAACTCTTTCGTACAATCGCGTCCTTTTTTTTCATCTTCGTTATAAGCGTTCGCCATTTGGCACGTATAAAAAGAAAAGCACCGAAGGTATTAAAATACGACGAGGAACCTACTGACTCGCACCTTGCACTACAAACAGTCACCAGTTTTATGTAGGTTGCGTTGAGTCTTATTTTGCAAAAGTGGTGCAATTTACAAAATATAGGTAAAAAATCAAATTTATCTTATGCAGCTGAAATTTTGCATGTGGGCTAGAAACTGCATTAAAAAAAACTTTTTCTAATAACTTTTTTCGATATTTTCATAAATAACCCCTTTTGAATTATTTTTTGGAAAAAGTACTCTCTATTTTTTCCAATAACGCAAGTACTTGTTTTTGCCCTTTATTGTACAATCTTCAATACAATTTGCATCTTGTAAAATGTAATGCGCTTGCTTGTGCCATCACTTGTGTGTTAGGAACTGGTGTACGCTATGGAAGAACGAGTAAAAATGATTTTTGTTGTACTCAGAATAGTCTTATTTTCTCCTTAATGGTCATGTCAATAAAGAAAACTGTCGCTACTGGAGTGACGTTGATCCACATCTTTTTACAGAGGGGCACACTCAATATACCCAAAAAAATCAATGTTTGGGCGGAAGTACTGGGAGATAATATCAATAGGTCCTTTCTTTATTGAAGGAAATTTTACCGGACAAGTTTGTGCTGAAGTTATCAACCACACTATAAAGCCCTCGATTGGCCATAACCTTAAAAGGCAAGGAGACTTACAAAGCAATCTAAATTTGAACGAGAAACTTCTACGAAGAAGCCGCCAAGATCACCTGATCTTACCCCCGTGGACTTCTTGTTATGGAATTACAATAAATCACTAGTTTACAAAACCCAGTCGGCTCCTCTGAAAGAATTGCGTCAGAGGATAGTTCGATGCTTGTCGAAGTATTCCAAGAGACATTTTTCGGAATTGTAGGGAGGAATTTAAAAAAGTACTTTATTCCTGTTTCGATCAAAATGGAAATCATTTTGACCACTTAATAAAAAAGAATAAATAAGTTCTAGGATGGGGATCATTTTCCATCAATTGTTAGTGCCAAATTATGCAAAAGTCAAAACATTTTCTCAACATTTTGATATAATTTCATAACTCATTAAATTTGGTTTTGCTGAAAAACATTTTTGATAGGCGTGGATAAAGGTAGTGTTTCAAGGGTGGGTGAGGGTGGTCCGCGAAATATCTCATTCTTACTCCACCGCGTTTTTGTAGAAATGGTATTCTTGGTTCCTGATGGATATCTTCTTTCGTGTAGAAAATATAACCATTGTAAATTTCCAAAAAAGTTAGCCTGTATATTACTCAGCAGTTCTGTGGCTTTAAGTTTGCATAATAATATACTGCTTCTGTTTTAGTAATCATTTAAATACTCAAGAGCATTATAACGATGAAACTTTAACAGTATGATAAATGTAACCAAGTATTTATGAAAGAAACTTTTAAACCAGTAACTGAACAACAAGTGCACTTTCCATCGCACTGTTCTCTATTCTAGTCCTAACTCGACCTAATTTAGACACAAATCCCTCCGATGCGAAGTAACGAAAGCATTGTTCGTCCATGGAAGAACATACAATTTCTTTTAAGAAAACAGTAAGAAACAATATAATAACGACACCCATAACAGAAATCCTTTGTGAAAGAGGAGCGTCGACAATAGACCGCAAAAGACATCTTTAACTGGCCGAGTTGTGTGTTTGTACCCAACAAAAGCTTTAAGAATAGGCGACAAAGGCTGCGAAATCTGCACCGAATTAAAGCTAAGAGAATATAAAGTGCTTTGACCATTGTTTCGTTAGAAAGATTTATCACAGTTGATGCTAATTTAATAATTTCGAAACACGCCGAGATAAACCGAATAAATTGCGAGTGTCAAAAGACGGCTCAAACTTTTCGCTTTTTGAAGAGAAAATAAGCGAGAAAGCAGAGTGGAGTTTTATTAAAATATAGACCCTGAGCTTTAAGCTTTTGTAGCGTCGCCGTCGAGCGACCTAATATATATTTTATAAACATACAATGAAGCATTATTTGCAAACCGAAACCATTAATAATGGCGAATGCTGGATAATATAAATGAATATGTGCGCTTGCTGTTTTCACTTTATTATGCTGCTTTTAATATATTCAAAGTGTTGAGTGACTTATATTGTTGAAAATTCGCTGTGAAATATAGTATCTTAACGGACTTGTTTGCATATTAGAATTTTTCCTATACACTGAGGAAAATGATCTAATACAACCGGTTAGCTAACACATAGTTTGTATTGATAGCTTATAAATAAATTGCTAGTCTATCAAACCCGCTTTAGTGGTATGTATATCCATTCCAGATTTGCTAGAACAGTGTTAGTAATCAGTTCCATTGGTAGCACAGACTTGTTGAATAAATGAACTACTTTTAATACAGCAATTTTATTAAGGAATATAGGAATATAAGTAAAGTCGATTCACTCAGTAAACCTGCAAGATTGCCGACATGTCATATGACAAAAGTCATTGAAAATGCAAAAATTTATTTTATTTAGCTGGAATATGACTTTTGTCATATGACATGTCGGCCATCTTGCAGGTTTACTGAGTGAATCGACTCTATATTCTTTATGCGACGCGCGTTCTCTACAATTAAGAAAGCAGAACAGCGTCCCTAAATACGAATTGTATCCGTTAGAACCTGTAATCCACAAGTGGTTTGTGGGGGTTTGTAGCGATTGACAATCGCCGCGCGCCGTATTATTAGTTTTAACGTAGTATTTGTTGCGCAGGTCACATCTAGCTGTTCTGTCTGAAATTGTATTTTATTGATAACAAAATCTGGGAAACGAATTGCTTTTTTTAGTGTAGCAATTGCTTTCAACTTTTTGAGGTAGGTCGACCCCTGCATCATTTGCTTGGTAGCAGTCAACTTTAGTTCTCCGCGGCATACACGTGCGTCGCTCTTAATTTGTGTCTTCAATTATGGCTGAATATATTATGAACGTTCGTAAAAGAAAAATCTACAGTGTAAGTAAAAATTGCAGATATGATGATTTCAGAAAGTTATATCGATTTGACTGCGAAAATGTTGAGTGGTTGGCAAATTATTTCTTGACTGATACTGGTAAAAGGCGAGGGGGTGCACTGTCGCCTTTAAATAAGATTAAAGTCTATCTGTGGAAATTGTCGGATCCGGGCTTTCAAAATTCTGTAGGTGTAAAACTCGGTGTTCACCAAACTACTGTCTGTAAGACATACACTTCTGTAATGGATGCAGTTTTGGAGAAGGTCAATATTTTTATTACATTTTCTATGTGTGAGTGCTGAAGCTGTTGTGAAAGCTAAACGGTTGTGGTCAGAAAGATTTATTTATGTTCCTTCAACTTGTGAACGAATATCAATTGCTTGTCTTTAATTTCTTCATCACTACTATCACTTTCCTCATTTTCACTGAAATCTTCCATATCACAAATATAAGTTTCCTATTTTCCACAAAAACGTAACAGATTACTATTGTACTAAATAAATAGACCAACGTTGTTTTATTTACGTCAACTCTTTTGCAAATTAGGCACCAAACTTAACATGAAATCTATAATCTGAACAAGTGGATAAGACACACAACTTGTGTTAAATAAGCATTTGCTACAGAGGTGCAAGAAAAACAGCAATCGCTTCAAAATTCTATTCATATCCAGATCTAGCAATTGCTTTTACTTATAGCATTGGCTAGTCAAGCAATTGCTTTTACTAAAAAGTAATTGCTTCAAGTAATTGCTTAATTTTTATTCATTAGGCTCATTGACACACAAGTATGTTGTCACTAGTAAATGTCCCTATATACGCAACGCAGTTAGTTGGCATGGCAGCTATTTTTCTTACTTCCCCTCGTATTTTCTTAAAATAAAACACATTGTATATTCTTCCATATGGATAAGCAAAGCTCTACTTAATCGTAGAAACGTGTGTCTAAATTAGGTCAAGTTATGACGAGAACGGAGAATCGCACGATGGAAAGTGCAGTTGGTCCGGAACTGGCTTAAAACTTTCTTCCATAAATACTTGGAAACATTTATCATGTAGTTAAACTTCCATTGTAATAATACGCTGAATATGAAAATGTATGACTGAAACGTTAGCAGTTTATTGAGCAAACTTTTACCCATAAAATTCCCTTGGATAATTAGAACCTATAGCTTATGCAAACTTCTATTTTAGGCATATTTTGCAGTAAATTGACGCTAGTAAAGTGGACTTTTGGTCAATGTAGACAATTATTACGCTTTCGATGATGGGTTCGATAAATTGTGGGTTGTAGTTTATGTAGCTATTAACTATGTGGTTCAGCAAATTGTATAGTCGGTAAATTGTTTGTGGTGAATGTTCCTATAGACGCAATAACCTGATATCCTTCCAGTTACAGTTTCGATAGAGCATAAAGAGCCCGTAATATTTGATACTATATTTATATACAGTTACACTGAGAAAAAAGCCTTTCATTCCTTATAAGAATTCACATACTCTTTATACAACTGTTTAATACTATATGTGTGACAGCAACGCGCTTTTCTACTGTAAGACAACGAAAATAGCTAGACCGTTGTGTAGTGATAATATCACGGTAATTTAGCCAATAGGAAATAGGAGCCATAGAACCATAGAATAGTTTATTGCAATTATTGCTCTGAATACTCACAGTAATTATCAAGTTCTATTGGGGGTATAATATACTGCAGGTATTAGTTCCGACTGGCAGTTGTAATGATACTTGACATTATTTATAATAATGTTTGCTTGTTACGGTTAATAAAGCGTATTTACCACTAAAAATCAGTATTGTAGTTCTCAAAAATTTAAATATATCCTAGTGTGATATTATTCTTGTCTTTTAACATTGCATATGATTATCTATTATATTATTATTATAATATTCTTCCATAGCTTATGTCCAATACTAATGATGGGTTGTGCGAAATAAGAATTATATTGCTTTATCTGACATGCAAAGTTTTAAAAAACTTATATACAAAGTAAAAATAAATTAATTGAAACAGGTATGGGTACGATCAATAGAATTTAAGTTCCTTCCAAATTTGGCTAACGTACATCTTCTTCTAATGTAAATCCAATTTGATTTTGTTATCAATAAAATTCGAATTCAGACAAGACAGCTAGAAGACTCCGAACGACGATGTGACCTGCGCAACAAATACGTTAAAACTAATACTACGGCGCGCGGCGATTGCCGATCGCTACGAACCCCCACCAACGTCTTGGTGGATTATAGGTTTTAACGGATACAATTCGTTTTTGCTTTCTCAATTGTAGAGAAAGCGCTTTACTGGGAACAATGACCTATTTAAGTTGTTGTTAAGTTTAAGTGTTGTTTCAAGTTGACTCTTTGGACAAAAAGACTAACTGTTTAGAAAGTGATTCGAACTTATTGTTACGTCTTCAAGGTCGGAAAATATAAGAGGCCAAAGAGAGGGTTCAAAATAGTAGATATTTACCTTGTAAATCGACTTGATAGTTAGGTCTAAGGAGAGTACGAGAAAGCAGGTTATTTTTACCTTAGATTGGGCCTTAAAGCCCAAAAATCTTTTAGGCCTGGAAATAAAGAATCAATTACTTCGCTTTGTCTTTATTATAATTTCATAATCAGGTAACAATGTGAACATTTTCTGAGGTGTAGGTAGGTATAATACACTTTATATTACTCTTACATTTTGTTCTTAAAGCCCAGAAGGCTTTTAAGTATAAAATAGGTTATAATAATGACTGAAATAATTTCTTTATAGCCTCCTTTTAGAAATCATGAGCTATGGAAAAATATTTTACTGATGTCATATTTTTTTAACATAGTGTATTATCTAAAATTAATTTTGTTAAATTACTTGTAACACTAAAACAAAAATATTACAAAAACCCAGCACATAAACGAGCTAACTTATTCGTCCAAGCACAAAATATTGGTTATATTTCAAATTACATTTTTTGTATTTTCAAGTTTAATTTACCTTGTAAGTATTTTTTAATTAAATGCCTTTTTTTGGGGGCCCGGTTGGTTTTTTAAGATAAAATTGAAATCAATACGAACATTTTTTACGCGCACCTAATTTTTCACCTTACACTTTATAAGTATCGGTATAGTATGTAGATAAAACTCCACTTTAAAAATCAAGAGCAACTGAAATGACATGTTCTGATTTAAGAAAACTCCTGCCTCCTGCGCTTTGATAAACATAAAAACAACATGATATTTTCATATTCTTTTAAAATTGTGGTTATGGTTGTCTATAAATTTCCATAGCCCATAACAGGCCCAACATAGGCCCACAAATGTTAAATACAGGTAAAAAAAACACCTCTTTATATACTACCTCTCCTAATGACAGGTGTTTTTAACCCGTTTATTACCTTGGTTTTATTCCCCACTGGGTAATTAAGTGGTTTATATTAAGGCCCAATTACACATGGCAAGTTTACTGGCGGAAAGTACTTGCCGCCAGTAAAGTTCCCATGTGTAACCCAAAGGATTGTTGTACTTGCTACTTGCCGGCCAGCAGCAAGTAAAGTTGGGCTAGTTTTGTGGCCAACTTGCGTGTCTTGACAAGTAGTCCGCGTGTAAACATGGTTTTATTTTATTCTGCAAGTTGCCGTGTAGATTTCAGTTTCCGAAAAAATAATAATAATTGAAATATAATAAAATAGCAATATATAAAACGATTAAATATTTTATTAATAATTTCTCAAACATTGTTGGGAATAATCTCATAAAATTATATATGATTCTGGATCTTCAATTGCTATATTTTTTAAAAGTTGAGCAGAAAAAGCGTTCCGAAGCTTAATCCAGCTCCTGACCCATACTCGTTTTTATTTTTTATTTTGTTCCTCAAAAATACTCATGGTTTCCACAATACCAGATACAATAACTTTCACAGCAGCACGCACTATACTATACTACTCGGAGCCATCTTAAATTTTGATAACTGAGCAAGTAAACTATCCAATGTGTATACATACAAACGAAACAAGTTTACTGGCGGCAAGTACTTTCCGCCAGTAAACTTGCCATGTTAAAATGGGCCTTTACTCACTTCTGACTATGTAAAGCGGCCTGTCGGGCTTTATAGTAAAAACCTTAGGCAAAAGTCACCTTTTTTAGACTATAATTATTGTTTGTTGTTGTTAATATAGTTGAAAGACAGTTAAATAAATAAATTTTACCTGACTAAAGATCCGAATCGTTTAATTGGCAATGGTTTAAGGATTACCTGAAATTAAAAAGAAAATTATATTAATAACATTCCCCTAGAATATCCTATGCCCTATAGTATAGTAAATAAGCTATAAATATTCCTTCTTTTTGTTTTTGTGAACTAAAAGAAGACAATACGTATAATATTGGATTGCTCATGGTGGTGTATTAATAAAACCTCACAGACCTACTCACGGCGGCCTAACAAGTTAATAATTATTATGGAAAGAAACAGGTAAGGTAAGGATATACTTTTTTATTTTAAATTAGAAAAACCTGACATCTTTTAAGAAAAAATGTTCTATTGGTAAGACATGATTGGATTTTCTAGAAAAATTTATTTAAAAATTACCTTGCATCCGAAAAATACGATAGCATACGTTGTAATGGATTATTGATATTTTACTTAATTGCATTTTATGTAACGTTAAATCATTTTAAGGCATTTAATTAAATTGAATAAAATTTTAGGATTTGTTAATACTAGTAAATAACCGAGTAAATAACATAAATTAGCGATTTTTCAAATCCAAAGTAATTTTTAAATAAATGTATCTAAAATCATGTAATCCAATCATGTATTACCAATAGTGCCTTTTTCGTAAAAGATGTCAGGTTTTCTAATTTCACATAAAAAAGTGCAAATGTAGAGAAAAAAAAGTTATGTCTATTTTCACCCCACTATCCCCTATTTCTGGCCACATTTCGTCAATATCGACATTTTCTATACCACAGTTCTAATCAGCGTACAAACTTTTAAAAATTTGTATCTACAAAGGTTTCGAAAATATTTAAAAAAAATATCTTCAGAGTACACCCTGTAGGGGGCTGTAGCTTTGTAGTAAGTGGACATACGACAAAACTTTATATGACGTTCTTACTTTAATTTTAACCAAACTACTCAATCCCAAATTGTTGACCAGGCCTTTTAGTACACCCTGTATATAAGAAGGCTTGCCTTATAATAAAACTAGGTTTTCTAAAATCCTGGTGACATAATTACTGTACAAAAGTATTTCCAGAAGCGCTTCCAGCAGTACAAGTATTTGTACGTTCTATCATTAATATTTTAGAAGACCTTTCGATATCGAGCTTATTTATGATTTGATAACAGTAATTGAGATATAATCGACGGTATCCAATTTCCATCGCATCAGTCTATATTATGGTAACCAATAGAACATAATTCTCTTATGCAAATACCTTGACGTATATGCATATTGTATGTTAATAAAGTCCGCCTCCTCCTGCTGTCCCATAAATATATTTGTAAAAACTTATTAATTAAGTATATCTATATCTGTTGCCGTACTTTCATAGAATAAAATACATAATGGAAATATGTACCTATGTGTTTAACAATCTTTTAATATTAGGCAGTTGAAGTACAACAAATCTTCTTCTTCTTATGGTGCCTATCCGGTTCGGATGCTGGCGACTAGCATGGCTATTCTAACTTTATTGGCTGCTGCACGGAAGAGTTCAGTAGTGGTTAAGGCAAACCATTGTCTGAGGTTTTGAAGCCAAGAGTTTCTTCTCCGTCCTGGTCCTCTATGGCCGTATATTTTGCCTTGAAGAATGAGCTGTAGCAGGCCATACCGTTCTTCGTTTCGTGTTATATGACCCAAATATTCTAGCTTCCTCTGTTTAATTTTATCGTTGATCTCGCACTTTTCATAGTTAAGCTTTCGTAATACTTCGACGTTGGTAATTCGGTCCGTCCATGATATATTTAATATCCTCCTGTAGCACCACATTTTACAACAAATACGTAAGCAAATTTACGCACGTTAGTTGAGAAGTTAACGTGACAAACCGGTGGCAAGAATTTTAGTTGAAGTACTTATATCTGCTGTGTCCGTTAACGTAACCTGCAAAAAATGCAATTTCACATTTGTCATATTATTATCTTTATTTTTTACCTTTTTCTCTGATTTTTTAAAAGTTAAGAAAATTGCATAAAGATGGAAGGAAAGCAAAAAGGATACTACCTATGGAACATATTTTGGATATTGCTGTTCTTGGCGAGTTTAATGAAGATGATGATATAAATGATGGAATGGTGCTACAAATTTTAAATGATTACCTGGGTAACAGAGCTGAGCTTTACGGACGATTTAACCTGGATGAAATAGCCCCTATTGAAGCAAATATGTCTTTTAGGTTTGAAAAAGACCATATTTCCTTTTGTGGTTAGAATAGTAGATTCTGTAACGAGGTTGGAATGAAAATTCGATCCGAGTGGAAGATTTCGAACGCGAGCGTGAGGAACCACGAGTATCGAATTTTCATTCTAACCGAGTAGCAGACTATATTTTCTCCACGACCATCCAGTTCCATATCTGATTCATCCGATTTTTCACTCATTTTTTGACTTGCACTAAAATTTGTCTGAAAATAATTATTACAACATTTTTATCTGACACTGACAGTTTCGAAATGCATGGCAACCTATGTCGTTTATATCAATTACAGAATATTCATTCCGTATCTTGTTATGGAATGAAAATACACGCAAAACGCATAAGAAGCAAGTGTTTCAGAATAAATATTCCAACTCAAGAGCGAGAATTTTTACAGTCTATTATCAAAAATGATTTTGAAATTATTGCATTCAGTAATGGTCATGGAGAAAAAGTTATTCATTTACAACCACAGAAAAAAGTTAGGAACTGTTTGTCAAAAAACGGCGTTTCGGAAATAATCGGTTATATTCGGGTAACGGAACGTTTATTTTTCACGTCCTGTAAGTCTGGATCCACATACATCCGTGATACGCATCCGTTGTGTACCACATAATTAATCTGAACCAATGAAATTTTAGGGCTCTAAAATTTCATTGGTTCAGATTAATCATGTAGTACACAACGGATGCGTATCACGGATGTGTGGATTCAGCCTTAAACAACGCAATGTAACGTACGCCCGTTGAACTGCTTGAAACAAGTACGTCAAAATGTGATTACTGCGCATGCGTAGCTGTCAATTTGTACGTATACGTTAACGTTCGTGACCGCACTTCAACTGCCTATTAAAATTTCCTGGGTGTCCTGAGCTATATGCCGATCAACAGGTGTCCAGGTGAATTTTGCCTTTCAGCTCAGATTTCCAATGCCATTTAAATGTTGTGCAGCTGAAAACTGACATTTAGAGCCTTCATTTTTTCATTATATCCGAATCGGTATCAGATCACAAATTAGTTTACTCAGTTTTTAACTTACCAAAAGAGTCCACCACAAATAAAAATATACAATTTAGAGATTATATTAATGTAAATTTCATAGATTTTCAGAATGATGCCCAACAATTGCAGTGGGATCAAATTTATTATTCTCAAGATGTTAACGAAAAATTACGAATTTTCAATGACAATATTTTGTTTTTAATAAATAAACACGCACCTGTAAAACAAAAAACCATTAAAGAAAGGCCTTTTACTCCGTGGATTACTAATAATATAAAGTTTCTTATGAAATTAAGAGACAAGGCTTATCGCAAATACTTGAAACAAAAAAATGAAGGACACCTGCGGTATTATAGGGAAATTAGAAACTACACAAAACATGCCATTATAAGGGAAAAAATAACATATTTTAATCTTATGTCTCAAAAGAATGCTAAAGATTTCTGGGCCCACGCTAATAAATTAAATTTAACTCACGAAAAAGATTTTGGTTTACCCGATAACTTTGCTGATGCAACCGTTCTCAATAATTACTTTGCAAGCTGCAATAATGTAATAGACACCACCTCAAAGCAAAAAATAGAGTTTTATAAATCAAATAGACATGCTAATATAACTTCAGAACTAACTTTTGAACTGATAAATGAACTAGAATTACAAAAAATTTTGCAAACCATAAATACAAATGCTGTCGGTGAAGATTCTCTATCAGTAAAAGATTTAAAGTTATGTTTACCTTTTTGTATAAAACCATTATTGAATATAATTAATAGTTGTATCTTAGATAATACTTTTCCTGTGGTGTGGAAAAAGGCCATCATAAAACCGTTAGGTAAAATTGCTGATCCTAAAGAACTTAAAGATTTAAGACCTATTAGCATTTTGCCCGTTGTATCTAAAATTATAGAAAAACATATCCATCACCAAATCTGCTCGTTTGCTAATCGGTTTAAAATTATTCCCGATTGTCAATCGGGCTTTCGTAAAAATTTTAGTACAACTACAAGCCTTGTTCACCTTCTTAACGAAGTACGAACGAATATAGAAAATAAACAGATTACTTGCCTGGGTTTGTTGGATTTTAGTAAAGCGTTCGATACTTTAAACCACAAAATGTTGTTAGCTAAACTCCATTATTTTGGACTGTCGGAGAATGCTGTTAAATTTTTTGAATCATATCTTAGTGGTAGGGCCCACTGTGTTCTTCTTAAGCAAGAATGCAAATCGCAAAAGTCAAATTACATACCTATGGCTACCGGGGTTCCACAGGGGTCAATTTTAGGACCGTTGTTATTTTCTTTGTATGTCGCGGATATGTTTCACATTTTAAAATTTACAAAACTTCAACAATATGCTGATGACTCACAGGTTTATCTAGCCTTTTTATTTGAAAACTTACAGATTGCTCTAAAGCATTTTAATACCGATTTAGAAATTATTAATTCTTATGCTCAAGACCATAACTTAAAGTTAAATGCTGATAAATCATGTGTGCTGCTTTTTAGTAGCAACAAAGGTATCCTTCCTATTGTCTATGATAATTTTAAAGTAAACATAAACAGTACTCCTGTCCCAGTGGTTAAGGAGGCAAAAAATTTGGGTATTTATCTTGACGTAGGCCTTACATTCGAAACGCACATAAAAAATAAAATAAAAATCGCCTATATGCGTTTAAAAAAACTTTACCATCTAAAAAAATGTTTACCGGCTAAAACTAAATACTACTTATGTAACAGCCTCGTCTTGTCTTTGTTTGATTATGGAGACGTAGTATATAGTGATTCTTTAAAAGCTACGCTTTCTTACTCTATTCAAAAGATCCAAAATTCCTGTATGCGTTACTCATTTAACATTCCCTTCAGGAACCACGTAACTCCGTATTTGAATAATAATAATATTTTAAATATGACGAATCGCAGAAAATATCATATGCACTCTTTTGTGTATAAAGTACTGAATATCGGGGAACCTCAGTATTTAAGAGTAAACTTTCAATCTTATGCGCATCCTCATCTTACACGAAATTTAAATTATTTCAGGCTACCTCAACATCGTACATCTAATTTTCAAAAGTCATTCAGTTTCATAGCCGTTCAAATGTGGAATAATTTACCTAATAATGTTAAGGAATTTTCAATTAACAAATTTAATAATTATATCAAGCAATTTCTTTTAAATATGCAAAAGGGGGAGGTTTAGCATGTCTGTATTTGGTTTATTATTTTACTTTTCTTCTTTTTTAGTCATAATTGCGCTATCTGCATTGGTTGGTTTTGACCTGGAAACTGCTCGAGCTTTCTTTATTTTTTTCTGTCGTTTTTAAGTTTTGTCTACCTGTCCTCTCTGTCCTTCTCTCTCTTGCACCTGGGTCGGTCGTTACCTTGCTGAATCTTTGATTGAATTAAATATAGGTTCCAATAATTCACATATTATAGTTTTTTTAGTTATTAATATCATTTTGGGCTATACCACACAGACACAATTTATTTGTGCTCTGTGATATCGGTTCTATATAATCGCGGTATAGTCCAATTTATCTATAATTAAAAATCACATGTTGTATTATTTTTATTGTTTCTTGATAAATAAATTGTGTTTGAATTTGAATTTGAATTTGAAATGTGTATAAAATATTTTTTTAACAAATCCGAAAGTTTAATAAAACATATACTTAGATGCAACTAATCCCAGTAAACGTCTAAACTAAGCTCCCACTAAAAACATCTAAAAGCTCATTATCGGTGCTTTTAAAAGTTAAGTTTTAATTTGGATTTCACTTGCTCGTCCAACTTCAACTTGGCCGAGAGACGTTGGCCATATAAATATTTCCCTTACGATCTGGACAGCCGGGATAAACTTTGGATGTTTTCAAAGCGCCAAAGAGCACTTTACAAACTTGAAGTTTAAAGTCTAAAACAAGAGTTTATTTTTTTATTTAGGCAAATAAAAAATTATGTAAAATTATAGGAGCTTCTTGGTGTTTTACCAATATATTCAAAACAAACCTTCGAATGAGTTTGGCTTATAATTTAACGCTAATCATTAAAGGGTGAATTATATTCACTTTAATTCAGCCAAAATATGCGCATATATATGCATTGTTTGCCTTTAAAATATGCAGTTATTTGCATTTGAAGGGTACAGGGGAAAAAATATGAATGTCCAAAAAAATCGAATTTAAGGTTAAGGCTGGAATGTGTAGCTTAATAACGGTACAATTTAATTTACTATGTAAACCGAGCAAAAACGATGAGATATAGATACTACATCAAGATTAAATATCGCAGTACCGGGGAAAAAGATGAATGTCCTAGCGTTCAGAGAAAAAAGGATGAATGTTCATATTATCGGGAGGGGGGAAGGGCTCAGCCACCTTAACTCTTCCTCACAACCCCAGTGTGTGATCCACTGTTGGTTGGCCTCTTTTATCATCAAACTATTTTTTATTTTCCTTTTCCAAGAAGTTCCGCTTATTGCCGACTTTTGCACAATAGTTATGTGACATTCATCGTGTTTGCATTAATTATGTAGGTTCTACCCCTAAAAAAAAATATTGCACGTCTATGCCATCAACCTACAGATATGCAGCTATAAATAATTAAAGGGAGACCTTATGCTATATTGGCAAAAAAAAAGAATTTGAAATATTTTCATATAAATAGTGTAGCAGTCTCTAAACACTAAAATTCGATTTTCGCAATAACTGTGTTTTGTGACATTCATCTTTTTACCCCTGTACCCTTTATTTGTTTTTACCAAATACGCATACTGGAATGTAATATTTCCTAATTTATTATAGTAAAATGAGATGATGAATGAAACACATTCGGTTCTAAAAAATATGTTTATTTAAAAAAAAATGCAAAAATGAAACAAAGAAAAATAAAAGTAAACAATTGTTTAACCTAAAATTGTATGAAAGGCATTTATTACTAAATATTTTTCAAAATTTTCAACTAAAAAGGGTTGTCTTCTATTAGTAAAAATTATGTTTATACAAAGAGAAGCTTCTTCCAACATCTACTGATGTAATCGGACAATACTGCAACTTAGGTAGCAAAATATTTAAATCCTTCATTCTTTTTTACAGTTACATACAATTAGTTCCTTACTTGACCTCCAACTTTACCGGGAATGTTGTTACATTTACCGAAAAAAGTTTCAACAATCTAATTCTTAAACTTAAATTTCAAATCGATATAAATACGGTTCGTTATTATATAATAACGCATTGTTAAGTGACAATAAACAACCACTAACAATACTGCCCTAAAAAGGTAAAGGGCAGTAAGTAGGTGACATTTTTGTCAAAAATGAGATATTCATGTTACATGCCTAAGCAGTAACGGCCTTATGGTCCACACAGGGTTTGGTGTCGATTTAGAATCAAATTATGCCAGAATCACCCATCGTCGTTCAGATGTCAAAACCTTGTATCTCAAAATTAGCATATTTTGGGAAATCACTTAAAACTAAAACTTCCCATAGCAGAAAATGTAACTTTTAAAGTTCGTGTATAATAATATGCAGAGACGTATTGACTTACGAGGTTTTGTTTCCAGCATGTGAGATACGAGGTTTCTGAATTCGAGTGGCGCAGGTGCAATTTTATACGCTTTGAGATAAGAGGTTTTGTTATCGATGCGGCTCCGAATTGCTAATGTAGGCAACCCAAAAAACACAAAACCATCGAAAATGGAGATACGAGGTTTTTACATCTGAGCGACGCTATGGCAAAAGGCAGCAACTATGACTCTTAATGTTATGGTAATAGGCAGTACCTCACTTAATAACTAGGTACCTATTGCTGTACACACATTAATTAATATATAAATTTAAATGTGAAGGTAAACAGCAGTATTTACTTGTTTACTTAGTTACTGCCTTTTGCTGGAATATTACTTATATTTAGATACTTCAAAAAATGGCAACTTGATGTGTGTGCCAAACAGCAGTAACTGATGAATTTTTATCTAAAATCAAAGTTTCAGAATTTTCCATTTTGTGAAAAATTAAGACATATTTAGTAACGTTGTAACTGTATTTAGTAAATTGTGTAGAAAAAAAAATTGACAACAACTCAAAATCATTGTTCTTGCACTTTATTTCTGACCATTTCGCCTCAAATTATAAAAGAGGGGTAATTTATACGTAAAAAAGTTGTACTTCATCAATCTCAATATTTGCCTTTAAAAGCTAGATGGCAAGAAAAACTATTAAAATATTAACATGCATAGTAGTTAATGCCCATCACAACATTTAGTATGAACAGATTTAGTGCTACAGTATATTCCACAAGCAATATTAAAATTTTCCGCCCAACTTTTTCATACGATTTTCCCGCTGCAGATTGCCAGCCAGAAGTTCAGTAAAACAAAGTTAATTTTCTTCTCGATCGAGGTTTGCGTCTTAAGCGACTATAATTAACCCCAAGTGCAACCTTTGCTCTTTCTATTCCATTCGTAATGTTGATTAAACTCTTTTCCACGTAGAATCGTAGAGAGACAATAGTGTTTACCTATGAACTAATATATCCGAAGCTTCAGGTCTTGTTACAAGTGGATCGGCTTCCTGCATTCAAATGGAGGATTATATCGCAAAAATGTTATATTGACTACAAGCAATTGTGTACAGGGTGTCCCAAATTCGATGCTCACCATTGGGATCTCGGAAACTGTAAAAGATACAGCCAACGTTACATTGGGGCAATGTTGGATAATTGGAGCTAGTTAATGCCGCTGAGAAATCAAAAAAAAATCTACTACTTTCGAAGATATCTGGAAAAAAAATCCGAAAAACATGTTAAACAAATATAGTTTAAAAAAACTAAAAAACACGCTTTAATAATTAATCAAACTAAAAAGCGGGAAATAAATATAGTTTAAAATAATTCTTGAAATTCTTAATATAGGCAGAAAATAATAATGAACGATAAACATTAGTATTATTGTGAAAAAAACGTGGGGTGCTCGATATACGAAAAATATGGCACAAAGCGCCCCACGCTTTTTTCAAATTTTTTAGTTTGAGTTATTGTTAATAAAATTGTTTTTTGAGTAGAGATAGTCCTAGAGAGGTCCGGAGCCGAGATGGAATACTGTCACTAATTTAACAATGACTTTTTGAAATGACCAGATTTAAAGCAGTGCATCCATTTTTTTTTAAATTGCTATCAAAGCATTGCGGATCTACAAACCCGAACAAACCCGCTCGGCCAACGGACCAACTGATAGCAAAAGAATGTACCAACACTATTAAGCCGAGTGCTCGAGCCAGAAAGTAGATAGATAGTACGCATGCGCATACGGTGAGCTCTATCTCTCTCACTCTCATACTGAGGATCTGTAAGGAAATGATTTAATTCCGGCGATCCTAATCAGGATAATGAGATAAACTTATCAAATTATTGTATTGTCAGCAGTTCTTGATAAATCTACAAAATTTAAATTAAATCTGACCGTTTAAAGTGGGTCAAAATCGGGTTCAAAGAATCGGTTACGGACAAACAAACATACAGGTGAAGCTAATAAAAGCGCGTTGAAAAGGGAAAAAACTTTCTACAGGCACTTTTTTACGATGCATTTAAAGATAGTTTCTAATTTATGAACGGGTTTTTTGGTTTTCAGATATCACCATAGGATCAACATTTTTAATACGGACCCGGCGGAATTTATTAGACTTTTATATTTTAAATAATTATGTAAAAAGTACATAAACAATAATGAGCATAACTATATTCTTGATTCTTGTTTTATGTTATCACTATTTCTGCACGTTGTCGAGCGAACAAAATGGCATTATATATTTACATTAACTGCTGCCGAATTTATTAAAACAAATATTTATTTGCCTTAAATAAATGGACATTTATACTACTACTTTTTTATTTGCTTCCATAAGTGATCATATTCTGATACTCACCATGACTTACATTTAATTTAAGTGATAAACCTTAGCAAATCAGGTTTTTATAGCAATTATACATAATTTTCTTGAAAGTGGTTTATCATCATAATAGAAATTAGTACAATTTACAAAATTAATTGGAAAAACAAATATTTTATTTATTTATTTTGAAGAAGTAGTCTATGCTTAAAGTGGAGCTAAAAATATAGGAAAGAAAGAAAAAACTAAAAGTATTCCACCACAAAATTTATTAGAATATAGAAATTCTTTAGGGGTCTCTACATGTTTCGAACGTAGAAACGTTCATCTTCAGGAGACAGAAAAAATTTATATAGTGCTGATGGTATTAGCAGAAGATAAAATATTTTATTATTTTAAATAAATATTTTTTTAATAAAAATTTATATGAATTATGGGAAACAACACATTGTTTGGATTAAATATGGCAAGCTTGCTGAAAACTAACTATTTATTTGAAAAAAGATTAGTATGTTGCCGATGGAAATAAGTTAGTATTTGCTATATAGACTTGTTTTCTCCATTAAACAAACATTTATTTCAATAAAATTCTACACACTGTCAAGCTTAACACATGGTGTATTTAAATCAATTAATATTTAAAAATAATAAATTTTTCAGTCTACTTGCTTTGCGACTTTTGTCCTGCCAAATACGTAACAAAGTCGATAAAAATTACTTAGTTAACAATTTATAATGTTCCAGTACGATATATACCTATCCTATCCAAACTGAAAGTAAGAAACCAAAAAAAACAGCCACAGAAGGAATGAAAGTAAATTTGCTCGCTTTTTACAATGGCTCCGACAATATCACTAAAAGAAGAATTTATTTAATCTAAACAAATATTTATTTTATTGTCTGATCCAATATTTATTAAAAAATTATTTGAGCATTGATACTAAAATTTATTATATTTACAGAATTATTAATTGATTTAAGTAAACAAATCATTTATTAAGCTTGACAATATATGGTATTTCATTTAAATAAATGTTAATTTGATAGAGTAAACAAGTTAATATAGCAAATAAAAACTTATTTTTATCGGCAACATATTTATTTTTTTCAATAAATAAGATGGAGGCAAAGTCACGTGTCACGTGACACTCTGTCAATTTTGGTCTATTAAATTTTTATAAGTTGGCATGAATTCCTGGACCGGACTCGAAAATTATACATATGATACCTTCTAAAACAATTGCTGCAATAATATCATCAGTTCTACCGCTTTAATATTGCCAAATAATGTTAAGAATAATAATTTCTTTTGAAAGTTTTGTTTTATAAATACCTATTACAATTTAAGGTAGGTATAAACATGAGTTTTTATATGGTTTAAAGATAAAGTGTCAAAATAGATTTATAAACTATATAATATTATAATTATTCAAACCTTGAAAATACTAAATTAACTGAAACGCAACTTTAAATAGGATTCTGTCACTCATATTTACAACAGAATTTTTTTTTGTTTTATTTGTTCAAATTATACCTATATAGGTAAAATACAATACCCACAGTTCAACATAATATAAACTAATTGAATTCAGTCAAATATTACATTTACTGTCAAGGAAATCCCCATAATTATATGACTTACGTAAGGTACGTAGACCCAAATATGGTTTTTATAGAATTTGTTGGCTATCTTGGGCATGATGGTTGATGGTTGCAACGTTGTGCTCCTTTGTTAGGTTATTTGTGTTAGTTATCTACAGTTAAATTTTTTTCTAAACTTGTATGTGGGCTAACATAAAGTTAAAAGCTTAAATTCAGCCAGGGATTAAATTTTTCTGTCAGTGGAAACCCTACTTTAACAGTTTTTTACTTACGTAAGGTACCTAGGTACGTAGACCCAAAAGTGGTTTTTATGGAATTTGTTCGAAAATGCAATTTATTGATACGGTTACATTTCTAAACTTGTATATAAGTAGGCTAACTTAATGTTAAAAACTTCATTTTATTGCCATACAAACAATAATAATAGTAATATCTAATAATAATTTCACTTGTAAGGTACGTAGACCCAGAAAATAGAATTACATATTTGTTCGCTATCCTATTACATATTAATATGCTAGCTTTTTAAACTACTATATAGGCTAACATAATGTTAAATACATAGTTTATTTTAACCTTTCTATTGCCAAACAATAATAGTAATAATAACAATAATAAATATAATTCTTTCGAAATCAAATAGCTGATTTTTAAAGGTTAATAATATGGAAAGCTGTTGCATTTTGGCAGAACTATACAGGGTGTCCGGAAAATACGTGTACAACGTTTGACGACAGACTCCTGACGTCAAAATAGATCGATCTAAGCCGACTTAGTTATATTCAAAATTGTCTCGTTTAGCTGGTAGAGGGCGTCAAAAATTTGTAATAATATTGGTTTTTCCTAAATTACGTGAAAACCTGCTAATCGATTTTAATGATTTTTAGTATGTAGACTATAATACTATAAAATGACGTTTTCTAGTAGTATAGTCACCGGCTGTAAATAAGTGGAAGTGTTATAAAAGTGATATAATACGTCAACATTTCTCCTCACTTTTTATATGAACGGCGTTATGACAACCCAGATATTTTTGTAGAGTGACTGGATGTATTTGGAAGCTATTTTACCTCGTTAATATTTTTCGTTAAATGAGCTGTTTTGCCAGAAGAAAATATTTACAATTACCAGCATACATCAATTATTAACAATAAAAATAAAACAAAGTACAACAAAGTTGAAAGTATGTATTGTAAGAAACTAAGTAAAACAAAAACATTACTTAACACGTTAGCTGCCATGTAGGTCACCGGCGACCTAGGGATAGTTGTTCATGGGGCGCCGTGTGGGTCACCGGTGACCTACAGTAAATTTTGTCATTAACTTTGTCGAAACACAACATAACATAAGATTTCGAGGCGGTAAGTGACCTACGATGATTCGTCTAATGCAGGCATAGCATGTTTTCCTTATATTGAATGTTGCCTACCATTTAGGTTTAGCTGTATAGGGAAACCGGTGACCAAAACCGCCCTGAGCGCCGCGTAGGTCACCGGTGACCTACACTTAAAAATCAATATTACAGCCCTTTGATGAATAATATCACAATATTTCAGATATTAATAGTCATTAAATGGTTTTTACTAGTCAAAAATGAAAATGGCGCCAAGGGAAACTTTTTGAAAATCGGCTCGGCAGTCAACGTGTTAAGCAAATGTGTAAAATGACCGCCATCTTGCTGAATACACTTATTAACACTCCTTAAAAAATGATATTGGACCCTATCTAATGTCTCGGGGTTATTAAAATGGTTGCATGCATTTAAAATCCGCTGCAATAAATCATCGCGTGTGTTTACCGGAGTCTTGTAAACTGCAAGATGGCGGTCATTTTACACATTCGCTTAAGTAATGTTTTTGTTTTACTTAGTTTCTTACAATACATACTTTCAACTTTGTTATACTTTGTTTTATTTTTATTGTTAATAATTGATGTATGCAGGTAATTGTAAATATTTTCTTCTGGCAAAACAGCTCATTCAACGAAAAATATTAAAGAGGTAAAATATGTTCCAAATACATCCAGTCACTCAACAAAAATATCTGGGTTGTCATAACGCCGTTCATATAAAAAATGAGGAGAAATGTTGACGTATTATATCACTTTTATTACACTTCCACTTATTTACAGCCGGTGACTATACTACTAGAAAACGTCATTTTATAGTATTAGTCTACATAAAATCATTAAAATCGATTAGCAGGTTTTCACGTAATTTAGGAAAAACCAATATTTTTACAAATTTTTGACGCCCTCTACCGGCTAAACGAGACAATTTTGGATATAACTAAGTCGGCTTAGATCGACCTATTTTGACGTCAGGAGTCTGTCGTCAAACGTTGTACACGTATTTTCCGGACACCCTGTATAGGCGGTATCCCGTTTTATCAACCTACACGGTTTTGTTCAACTCTCCCCTACTTACCTAAGTCAAAGGAATAATATCTACTTATTTTTTTTGAAACAGAAAAAGATACCTAGATAATGCAAAATGCAAAAATTATAGGCCTACCTTAGAAACCTAACCTTTACGAACAAACATTTTAAGAATAAAAATTTCACAAACTAACTTTTCGACGAAAACGGCGTTCACATGAAATGAAACTTATTACTTTTCGATGAAATCAACTAATGAGCAAGGCACACATTAATAATTATGATCCCTAATGAAAAAGAATTAAAAAATTTTAACCTGTAAATTTTTGGTCGTCAAATGAATAATAATTGTATATCAATATCAGCTGATCGATGACAGATTTCTGCTGTCATCTGTTTTAAAACGAGAGTATTCGTGCCGTTTTCTATACAGTGTGTGTATAAAGTCTGGAAACGGCTTAATAACATCACAATTTACTGGCCGATTTAAACCAAATTTGGTACAGTTGTGTAAGAGGATCTAACGCACCGAATGACGATATTGGCGTTGTTGCCAGCTTTTTAGTTTGTCTGGAATTCGAACGAATTTTATATTTTTAAATATAACACCCAGTATATTTTTACATTTTTAAATTCCACATAAAATTATAATTATTTTTTATTAAATGCATTATTAGTCTATACTTCATAGTTTCCGAGATATTGACTCTCGAAAATTGACATTTTTGAACTTTGACAGCTTATAACTTTCTAACAGTAAGTCTTAGAGCAAAAAGGCTTATATGTCCCTATCTTCAATTTTTATTATCTTCCCAAAAAAATCAACTTCCGGTTAAACCGGATGTAACTCGAAAGCAGGAAATATAGTTGTTCCGGTTTAACTGGAAGTTGATTTTTTTGGGAATATAATAAAAATTAAAGATAGGGACATGTAAGCCGTTTTGCTCTAAGACGTACTGTTAGAAAGTTATAAGCTGTCAAAGTTCAAAAATGTCACTTTTCGAGAGTCAATATCTCGGAAACTATGAAGAATAGACTAATAATGCATTTAATAAAAAATAATTATAATTTTATGTGGAATTTAAAAATGTAAAAATATACTGGGTGTTATATTTAAAAATATAAAATTCGTTCGAATTCCAGACAACCTAAAAAGCTGGCAACAACGCCAATATCGTCATTCGGTGCGTTAGATCCTCTTACACAACTGTACCAAATTTGGTTTAAATCGGCCAGTAAATGGTATTAAGCCGTTTCCAGACTTTATACACACACTGTATAAGTGAATCGTGGTTACCTATATCCTAAAATTCATCAAATATCTACCTAGGGTTCTATAAGTGGTCTATAGCCTAGTTTTTCAACGATAGTCTTTTCCCGTCGGATAACATTTCTAATTTATCACTTAAACTTACACATTCCTATGTACAATTATTGTACAAACATTGCATGTACATTTCTAATAAACCAAGAGCCTTCTTCATGGTCTGTACTTTATCCGCCAGCCGGGGCCACTTTACGTCCGCCATATTGAAATGTTTTACTGTTTTCAAATGGCTATTCCGTCTAATAAGTTAATTCTAAAGCGGCCATTTTCCGCGTCAAGATACTATCTGGAAACGATTCAATGGCTCCTATTTAACTTGAGACTGCCGTTATGTTAATGTTAACTGACCGGTAACACAATTTCCTTGGTCTATTTTCCTGGCGCAATGGGTAGAAAAGTCACGTTTTCGAGTGAAATTTACGACTCTATAAGGAGTAGTTTTTAAACAGTATTTTACGTACGATTGCTGCAGCGCTACTTGTAAAAGGGAACCGGTGTTTTAAAGTAAACTTGGGGTCAAGTAATAGACATATATATACAGTGAGGACCTAAAGTCCCCCCCCCCCTCTAACTTCTAAACCGTTCGGTATATTTTAATGAAATTTTGAACGATAATATTTGGGCAAGTCTTGCACTTTTTGGCATACCATTGACAGCTTTAAAGGTCAAGATGACAGCTGGGTCCGCTTTTGGAATATTTTTTTAAATGGAACACCCTGTATATTTTTACATTTTTAAATTCCACATAAAATTATAATTATTTTTTATTTAATGCATTATTAGTCTATACTTCATAGTTTCCGAGATATTGACTCTCGAAAAGGGACATTTTTGAAATTTGACAGCTTATAACCTTCTAACAGTACGTCTTAGAGCAAAGCGGCTTACATGTCCCTATCTTAAATTTTTATTATCTTCCCAAAAAAATCAACTTCCAGTTAAACCGGAACAACTATATTTCCTGCTTTCGAGTTACATCCGGTTTAACCGGAAGTTGATTTTTTTGGGAAGATAATAAAAATTGAAGATAGGGACATGTAAGCCGTTTTGCTCTAAGACGTACTGTTAGAAGGTTATAAGCTGTCAAAGTTCAAAAATGTCACTTTTCGAGAGTCAATATCTTGGAAACTATGAAGTATAGACTAATAAATAAATAATGCATTTAATAAAAAATAATTATAATTTTATGTGGAATTTAAAAATGTAAAAATATACAGGGTGTTCCATTTAAAAAAATATTTCAAAAGCGGACCCAGCTGTCATCTTGACATTTAAAGCTGTCATTGGTATGTCAAAAAGTGCAAGACATGCTCAAATATTATCGTTCAAAATTTCATTAAAATATACCGAACGGTTTAGAAGTTAGAGGGGGGGGGGGACGGACTTTAGGTCCTCACTGTATACTTTTATTAGAGCTTATTTCGTGCGCAAACATAAGTTAAGTTTGATGGGTAAAAAATACGTTTGCATGCAGTTCTCACCACCGATCAAATCCCCTAGGGCCCAAAAGGGATGGGCATGCACACAACCCTCTTCTTATTAGGTTTTCATTCTTTATTGATCAATTAATACACTCTAGAACCGGCTCGGCGCCATTTTTGTTACGCGAGAATTTACCAAACTTATTGTACCGTGCGAGCAAAAATTATTTGCACCAAAGAGGGCCTTGCATCTAAGGAGCTTAGCCGTAGAGCTTAATACCTGTTGGGTGTCAGTATAACTACCTGAATTAACAATCAATCAGTTATTCCGTCATCTTTGACAGTCGTTACAAGTAATTTGATTAATTGCTAATTTTTCCAATTTCTTGAACAATTCACACAATGGGCTTTACGGAACAGCACAAAACATTGATGGTTGAAGCGTATTTTCGAAACGGGGTTAGAGTAAATGGTGAGTGGCAATACAATCAGGGTTTGTGCATAGACGATTTTCACGACCATTTTCTGAACGTTGCTTTTATTGCTGGGGATTTTTATCATTGCCTGAACAGAACCGTGGCTGTGTTTAGGGAAACAGGTTATATACAACACAAAAAAGGAGCAGGAAGACCATCTGTAAAAACAGAAGAACTTGTTGCAAACCTTCGTGAAATAATGCAAAATACGGCAACAAACTTTATATAGGACGCCTGTCCCAAGAAGTGGGAAGATCTTATGGAATATGCAGGACTATTCTTAAGAGTGGAAAGATCTTATGGAATATGCAGGACTATTCTTAAGAAGCAGCTAAATTTATTTCCTTATGAAGTGCAAGTATTCCAAGAAATACAAGCCGCAGATTTTGAAAGACGCAGGAATTACTCTCAATGGTTTACCCAAAATTTATTGAAAAGAAATGATTTATTAGACCTGACATTTTTTTCGGATGAAGCCTGGTTCCACCCCTCCGGTTATGATGTGAATTCTCAGAATACACGCATGTGGAGTAGTGAAAATCCCCATTTTTTTTGTAGAGTCCACATTGCACCCTCAAAAAATTGGTGTCCTATTTTTTTCCATGACACAGTTACAGCACAGCGGTATAGACAATATTTTCAATCCATTTGTGGAGCAATTACTTGACGACGAATTACGTTTTGGATATTTTCAACAGGACGGTGCAACCGCCCATACAGCCGCCGAAACTATTAACTACTTACGCAATTTTTTCGACGACAGATTGATCAGTTTTTGATCAGAGATTGAATTCCCACCTAGATCACCATGTTTAACGGTTATGGATTACTTCGTTTTTCTTCATTTAAAGAACACTATTTTTAAAACACCAGTTGCAAATTTAGAACAATTACAAAAAAGGATTATCCAAGAATGTGGTAACATTTCTCCAGAGATGTTGGTCAACACTTTCGAAAACATGAAGAGACGTGTGAATTTATGCTTGGAGCATGGCGGTGGCCAATTTCAGCAATTTATGTTATCATTTTTCTTTTTCTTTCTGTATACTCTTACTTTGTTAATTTTGTAAACAACAAAAGTACATTTTTATTTCTTCACTGATTTTATTACATATTAGTTTGGCATATCATGTCATAATATGAATTGGACAAAATTTTAACCTATATTTGGTTAGATATATCGTCCCCATATCATTGTGATCTATACCCACGTTTTTTAATCCAAGCCCTCTTTGATGCAAATAATTTTTGCTCGCACGGTATGACGACCGTCCTCTAGAAGGTATCTTAAAACTAATTATGAAGTCGCCTTTCTTTCCCTCAAAACCAAATTTGACTGATATCCGCTTAACCATTTTAAATCATCATCAATTTTATAAAATTAATTTTTACTTGGATCACCTTGTATCTCTTTAACCGCGGATATTTTATTATACGAAATTATCTAATATCAAGTCTCCTGCCTGTATGGCCCCTTAGTTACGGGACACCCTGTATAGTTCAAAAATCTGCTATAAAATTGTAATATTTATTTCAAGGTTTGCAACCAAAATTATTATCGTTTGATTTCCTAAAACCGATGAAGCGACAAATTGATTTTTATTACTTATACATTAAAATTAACATTATGTATAGTATTGTTCGTTTTATTTTTGTCAAGCACTACTGACCCTATTATCGTGTAATAATTATTAACCATATACAATGCCAATAAAAAACACTAAGATACTAAGAATTGGAAATACGATTAATAACATCTTTCAAGATAACCTCTTAACATAGTATATATTTCTGAATATTAAGTACACGTTATTTATTAATTAATTATTTCTCCGAAGGCAGATAAAACAATTCTATTTAGGTTATAGTTAATACTTATACCGTATTGGCAAACTTCAAGTTACAGTAGCATTTCATGTAAGTATGAGAAAATAAATAAGATGTTTAGATGTCCGCATTTTATGGTCTATCGACGCACAGACAAAGGAATGTATTACGGTAACCCCCCCCCCCCCCCCCCCCTCCTCATCCTGCGCGCCTCTGCCTGAATACCGTTACTAAGTTCACTTTTTGTGCCGCCGAATGCAGAGTAAGTTGTCTGTGTGTCACACGTGTTGCAATTAGATGTCTAAAGTAAATAAAAATAAAATTGCTGACATAGCAGAGATGGACACAGATAAGTTTACCACCGAGCAGTTCCTAACATATATGTCACCGTACGTTTACCTGAAAAATTCAGTCAAGATAGAAAACATTACACATTGAAATTTCTGTAGGTATCTTAAAATTGGCGAAAGTCTGAAAATTGGTATACAGTGAGCTCAAAAAGGTTGGAATAAATTCGTTTAAAATTCAGGTGATTATTTTCTGGAAAAATGCTTGGACATGTCGATTATTATTTTTAATTGCGAATTTTTAATATATGAAATGTGTATACAGGTTGTTTCAAGAAGAACATATACCGTCAACATTGATTTTTTTAAAAATAGAACACCCTGTATATTAAATTATTTTTAAATTCTTCGATACATTCTGAACACTTTTTGTATAACATACCATATCTCCAAAATCAACGGTTTTTGATATATTGACATTTTTTCTGGTACGAAAACTACAATTAAAAATCTATTTAGTCTATAATAATAATATTTACATAGAATATATTAAATTTTATTTTAATAAATGTTGAAATTGACCGCCAAGAACTTCCTGGCAATATGCAAGTCGACCTTTGAATTCTTCCAAAACGTTATGGATTACCTGGGGCTCTATTAATTTAACCTCATGCCTTATTCTTGCTTTACGTTCATCAGTATTGTTAGGTCTGTTAAAGTATACTTTAGATGTTAAATAGCCCCACAGAAAAAAATCTAGCGGGATCAAATTTGGTGACCTTGCCGGCCATTCTATTGGACCCCGTCGACCAATCCACTTGCCAGGAAATACTGTATTTAAGTACTCACGCACCGGGCATGTGCAATGCTGGTGCTTCGTCTTGCTGGTACCATAAGTTATTGTTGGGAATGTCTGGCTCATTTGGATTTGGATAGAGTACAGCAAGTGCCGAAATAAGCAAGAACATGTTTTAATGTTTTGAGAAATTTTGCACCTAGGAGGTCGAAATGGAGGGGGTAAGTTTACAATACCCGTTTCCCACCCCCTAGGGGCAAAATTTCCCAAAACATCAAAACACGTATTTGCTTATTTTAACAGAGTAAGCAATAGTAAGCATAGTACCAATTGTGAGCAATATAGTTTGAAATTATAGAAAGTTGTTCCCCCCTGTAAAATAGCCTACACCCAATTTTTCAACCCACACCTAAGTAAATTTTAAAAACATGACGAAGCGATAGACATTTACCTTTAGATCCCACGCCTTGCCGCCCTACAGGTATAGGCATGCGCACAACCATCTTGTTATGAAGTTTTCCTTGTTTAGCGAAAACCTTAAAATATACTCCAGAATCGGCTAGACTCATTTTTTGTGGTTGTCTTTTACGTTTACGTTTTCTTTGTGGATTTCTTGCTATGTGGGAGGTTTTAACCACCTTCGGAGTTGATTTTCGAAAAATCCCTTTTGATGAAGACTTTATTGAGATGCGAAGGCAGCACCCTCAGACCAACACTTGGTCTGAGGCAGCCCTTATAGTAATTATAGGCGTACAAAATTGAAGGCACAAAAATGTAGCACCGTGTGTTGAAAATAGATAGAGCGATACAATCATTGGCGAGTGGTATTCGGCGGTCGGCGAAGACAGATCTCTTGCTAGACTTGTAGTTTCACTTTTTATGATGATGTTATCAATGCATTTTTTATGAAAACAGCTCTATTAAATTAAGTTATAAAAAATAATTATTTATGTTTCCTAATTTTAATAAATTTGTGTAAATTGAAAGACAAGTTTCACTTCAAACGTCAACAATACAACACTTTTCATCAACGATTTTCTAATGGGTAAGTACATTAATAAATATATATTACTACCTACCCTACTTTTTATGCCACACACTACGTGAAATTTTACAGAGATGTAAATCGAATATTATTCGTCGCATATCAATGGCATTTATGTCACCTCGGTTTTCAGCCGTCGACAAAGCCCAAATAAAAAAAAGTTTTTAGCATGTTTTTACTGTGTAGTTTTGTAACCGATGTCACCCCCCAATCCAATCTCGCCTACATCATTCTCGGTCGACAAATGATTGAACGAATTACTTTTCATATTATGAACTAATTCAACGCGATAACGCTAAAAGTTTTAATGAGAATTTTTGTGGTTAATGGTTCATAGAATCGTTCTCGAGAAAACATCACTTCTTACGATGTCGGAGAGACAATAAAAGAATAAAAGCAGCGTCGTCCGTCATTGTTGAGAACATAACGACTGTTATACATTGAGTCCCAGAAGTAATGTCTAAATTCATTTAAAATTCAGCGGTAAGTTTTTTGAAAAAACGCTCGTACCCGTCGATTTTTATTTTTTAATGTGTTTTTTTTTGTGGTAATTTCATGTATACAGGGTAGCTCAAAAATAAGTTACGACCATCAACTTTATTTTTTCAAATGAAAACATATATTTTTTATTTCATTTTTGAATTTTGCATTGAATTCTAAGCATGTTTCATGTACCATATCCTATACATAAACTCAACAGTTATTGAAAAAATTAGGATTGAACATATCATTTAGGAAATCCAACGATCTATCAAATCTTTTGGCAATATGGCATTTTGGGCTCCCTAATAAGTAAGAGTGTACTGTCACCGTTTATTTCCATAAAAACTGTATGCCAATTTTATTTCAAATAAGTATAATTATTGTCAAGCGTAGTTTCAAAGTTGCGGTTTTCA
Organism: Polydrusus pterygomalis; assembly: GCA_963969555.1. Lineage (NCBI taxonomy): Eukaryota > Metazoa > Arthropoda > Insecta > Coleoptera > Curculionidae > Polydrusus > Polydrusus pterygomalis. The sequence goes on along the minus strand of OZ018378.1, from coordinate 20,795,475 downwards.
CAATAATGGTGAAGTTAACGGAACGGGAAAAAATTTAAATTTTATGCATGGTTGGGTTTGGTGATAAAACACGTACTCAAATAGAAACAGCAAAATTATTTAATGAAATCCATCCTGATCGTCCTCCCATATGTCAAAAGATGGCGAGTAGAATAGAGGCTAAGTTTAGAGAATTCGGTCTTGTTAGAGATTTGCCTAAATCTGGTCGTCCTACTCGAGATGAAAATGAACAACTTGACGTTTTGCTTTCCTTGGAAGAAAATCCATGTACTCCCCTGTCGCACATTGGGGCCGATTTACACATGCCGAAATCTGTTGTTCACCGAGTAGTTCAAAAGCACAAATATCACCCATACAAAGTTATTCCAGTGCATAAGTTATTTGAAGATGATTTTGATAGGCGAAATAAGTTTTGCGAACGCATGCAAAATATGTGCAATCTAGATAATAATTTAGTAAAAAAGATTATTTTTTCGGATGCTACGTTCTATTTAAATGGTAATGTGAACAGACAAAATTGTCGATATTGGGCAACAGAAAATCCGCATTGGATGATAGAGGTTCACAGCCAGTACCCTAAAAAAATAAATGTTTGGTGTGGGATCGTACGCGAAAGAGTAAAGGTCCATTTTTCTTTGAACAGTCTTTAACTAGACAAGTATATCTCGAATTTCTCCAACTTGAATTAATTCCAGCATTAGTGGCTTTATTTCCAAATCCATTGGAGCCAGACTCCCCTGACGAAGAACTGATATTCTAACAAGATGGTGCACCTCCGCACTGTGCGCACATTTTTGGATGAAACCTTTCCCAATCGGTGGATAGGAAGGGGAGGACTATCGAATGGCCTGCTAGGTCGCCAGACCTAACTCCGCTGGACTTTTTTTGTGGGGTTACCTCAAATCAAAAGTATTTGTTAACAGGCCAAACAATATGCAGGAGTTGAAAGAGAGGATCCGAAGAGAAGTGCGTGTCATAACTCCGGAAATGGTTGGAACGTGCAAAGAGAGTTTATTGATCGTCTTGGATATTGTCAAGCCGTAAATAGCGCACATTTTCAACATTTAATTTGATTTCGTTGTGTTTTTTTTTTTAATAAACAGGTCTTACTTATAGATATGTTCAATCCTAATTTTTTCAATAACTGTTGAGTTTATGTATAGGACATGGTACATGAAACATGCTTAGAATTCAATGCAAAATTCAAAAATGAAATAAAAATATATGTTTTCATTTGAAAAAATAAAGTTGATGGTCGTAACTTATTTTTGAGCTACCCTGTATACATGAAATTATCACAAAAAAAAAACACATTAAAAAATAAAAATCGACGGGTACGAGCGTTTTTTCAAAAAACTTACCGCTGAATTTTAAATGAATTTAGATTTTACTTCTGGGACTCACTGTATACTCTTATTAGTCTTATTTAATTGACTATCATACCTGTATGCATACCAGCAGTTTGCATAAATAAACTGGTCAGCATAATTATTGGTACAGTATCGCTAAGCCTCAGCTTTACCGGTCCCTGTTGGGTCTATCACAATATGTTGTCGAGAGTGAATACCTTTAACCAAAATAAAGGAGTCGATCATGCAGACAGTGACCCAAGCTGTGATACTAATCCAGATGGATTGAGGGATTCCAGATGGATTGAGGGATTCTACAGTAACATCATTTTATATGAGACTTTAAGGTTTCGGTTCATCGAGGTCTATATTGGGTATTAAGTACAACAAAACCATATAAACTATTGTATCGAGCAATTATTGAATAATGCTGGGATTATAAAAAGATTAAAAAAAGTTTAACCAAAACATGAATTTAGAGAGTTTTCCCTATTGTCAATGTAGGCCAGAAGATAATTATACAGATTAAACACATTAAAAAAATTGTACAAAGAATACTTATGCAGTGGTCGCAAAGTAGACTGCATGGTTCTGGGGCAGTAACTTCTTTCATTCTTTCACTAAGACAAAAAGACTGGTACTTTAAAAAGCTAAACGGGCAGAGGTTTCCCTTACACTTGAATACTTTTAGAACTACTTCTAGCAATTGCTCATTCTAGTTTTTATATTGCTTTGTCCCCCCTACCAAGTGGAAGAAGGGGTTCCATTTTGCTGTGTCAAGAATTTTTACTCTCCAAACCTAGCAAAGAGGGGATTTTCCTGAATGTACTATTCAAAATGGAACCCTTTATTCCAACCAATTACACAATTATTTTGTATAAACATTTTTATTCCGATTCTTCTCACTAAACTACAATATCTTTGTCTTTGTTCTATACACTAGTTTTTAATAACACCTTTTTTTTGCTAAGCTCCACCACGCTTCTTAGACTGTGCGATTGCTTGACGATTTACTGCTTCTGGCATTTCTCAGCGATATCGTGAACACTTAAAATATGTGTTTTACGAGAGATTATTACACGATGTGGACGCGACAAAGAAATCGGAAGCGGACTGCGGCACACTCCCCCTCTTCCACGAGGCCCAAAAATACTTACCGACAATAAATCATGTTGTTTTTAGTCCCTATCTATTCCCTTTGTTGTCGACCCATTCCTGGTTGCGCGACTGCTACTAAGCTAGGTATTATTGCAAACAAGCATTGCGCGTCTTATTCCCATTATTCCGATACTGGAAGTTTCGCACAAAAAGCTTCGATATATCTTCAGTTCACAAACCAGTAATTCCTGTAACGTCTTCATTCTCGTAAGTAACTACGTCCATGAAAAGGGATTTCCGAATAATTCGGAAGTTGGAGATTCGTGATAAATGTATTTAGAAATACTTCGAACACAATAGGCCAACTTTTAGAAAAATGAACATTTTTGCGGACAGATGTCAGAGCATAAAAGAGTAGACGTGGGTGATTTATAGAGGCGCGTTGGGGAAGTTATCTTCTTCTCGAGCAAAGAAAAATAATCCGTACTAAGGAATATATTGCGCCGTAAAACAAGTAAATGATTGTGTCATTAGGGCGGAAATTCCTAAAGCGCCGCGACGCCAGTATGGGCGCTCATCCAAATGTATTTTCCTTAAAAGTTCCATTTTCATCTCGGCTTTTAAAAATTAATTCGATTAATGTTGGGGAAAAATACATTTTGCAGCGACAAGACATCAGTTCTGGAGTGTATTATAAAAATGCTTATAAGTAAAGGACGGATTATCTGCACTTAAATTCAGCTAAAATATGCGCATATATATGCCTTGTTTGCCTTTAGAATATGCAGTTATTTGCATGTTTTACCAAATATGCATGCTGGTATGCAATGTTTCTTAATTTATTATAGTAAAATGAGGTAAAGAAACACATTGGGTTCTAAATATGTTTATTTAAAAAAAAATCAAAAAAAATCAAAATAAAAATATCTAAACAATTATTTAACCTAAAATTGCATAAAAAGGTATTTATTACTAAAAATTTTTCAAAATTTTCAACTAAAAAGAATTAAACGAAACTTATACATACTTAGTTATTTGTCACTCTTAGTTTGTTAAATTTAGATTAGCGTCTTGAAGATGTACGCCAAAATGTTTAAATACAAATTAGTGACAAATAACAAAGTATACTTTTCGTTTCATTTTACATAGTTAAAATGTATTGATGTAGAAATCTATTAGCAAAAATATGTTTATGCAAAGAGAAGCTTCTTTCAACATCTACTGATGATGTTATCGGAGAATACTGCAACTTGGATAGCAAAACATAAGGTCAATATACAACTTCGTTGAATGGTTTACCCTCATAAATGCTTTTTACTGCAGGAAGTATTTGAATCCTTCATTTTTTTTTACAGTTACATACAATTTGTTCCTTACTTAACCTCCTACTTTACCGGGAATGTTGTTACGTTTAGCGGAAAAAGTTTCAACAATACTAATTGAGTCTCTTAAACTTATAAAACTGAAATTAACCTTAATAAAAACAAGTAGCTACACTTGCACTTTTTACCAACTCTTTACTTTGCACTGCACACTGCGAATCGTAATCTAAATCCAAAACTAGTTTTTTAATGGCTTCGAAATGCTCTGCGTAGAATATAGCGGCCTTAATCCATGTTCCCCACCGGGTAATTACAAGTTCTGAAGGTAAACTAACACCTGGTAATCTCAACTTATACAACTGCACTCTTAGAGATGCTTTTAGAAACAATTTTTTTACATTTGAAATTAATTTATTTTAATTTAAATATAGTTTGTTAAACAACCCCTAACAATATACCTGCAAAACCCGGAAACCCCCAATAAATACCTTGTGTGTAACCAAAATGTAAATATAATTATTATTATAATCTTCAGATTGGAAAATCCCTGAAATAAGTATCAAACTGGACATTAAACCTTTAACGTTTTAAATTTTTTTATAAAGCCGAAAACATAAAAATATACATTTTATTATAAAATTGACAAAATATGCAAAAATGCATATAGGGTAAACCCGGTAGAGATGGCGCACGTTTTTTCAAAGTCGCATAAAAAATCAGAATTACAATTTTTAGGTAGGAATTATTTTTTATATGATTATACTGAGTAAAATAAAAGTAGAGGAGACAAAAAACAAAACTTAATTTAATTTTAATGACCATAAAATGTATTTTAAAAAAAGCAGAAAAAAACCATCTGAGATGGCGTAAACACATAATGTAAAAAAAACAAGTTTTTTGGGAAAAATAAAAGTAAGGGATACGAAAAAAAATCATTTAATTCAACTGAATAAGACATGGTTCTCTTTTTTTTCAAAATAAGAGAAAAGTCCATCTCTGGGTGAGATGGCGCTCACACAAAATATAAAAAAAAAAACTAAATATTCGAATTTTGTCTCGTGCCACATAGTGGGCATCTATAAAAAATAAAAAGTTAATCTGATAAGCTTCAAGCTCAAGCTAATTATGTTATCAGTTTAATCTAATAGATTGGGTGAGAACATAGGGTGATATGGCGCGCGCCATCTAACCCAACTTGCATTTGGTGAGATGACTCGGTAACGTGCTCGGGAACAAAATAAATAACAATGTGAATAATTTTAAGGTTAGAAAACAAACTATATGCTCATTTTAAAGCGACAATGTTACAACTAGTAAAAACTTTGGCTTGTTTGACACCCAAATAATTAGATTACTTATTATCTAGAAAAAAAAAGGACATGCTGAAATATATAAAGGAAAATTAAAATACCTTAACTGCAAATGATGGGCGCGAGGTGAACAGCATAGACGTTTACTTGCAAATGAACTAAATTTTACTAAATGAAGGTCTGTAGCGATGGCCACGTTGCCGGATATTATTTTGTTTAGGGATATATTGCACTGCGCCATCTAACCCGCTGCGCCATCTCTACCGGGTTTACCCTACAGTGACCGGCAGAAAGTGCGCAGCATATGGGAAAGTTTTTTATCTTCAAGTTTAGAAAATTAATTTTATTTTAGATAGGTTCTGCATGTTCTCAAACCAAAATAACACCCATTAAATCCGGTGAAAGTCTTATGGTATACGAGGTAGGATCAAAAATTTGAAATTCCGCTAAGAGTAAAGTACCTCCACCTTTCATTTTAGGATATATTTTTACAAAGAATTATTGTTTTGGAATTTCGGTATAATTTTAAAACTAAAACAATAATTCTTAGTAAAAAAATATGCTAAAATGAAAGGTGGAGGTACTTTACTCTTAGCGGAATTTCAAATTTTTGATCCTACCTTGTATACCATAAGAGTTTCACCGGATTTAATGGGTGTTATTTTGGTTTGAGAACATGCAGAACCTATCTAAAATACAATTAATTTTCTAAACTTGAACATAAAAAACTTTCCCATATGCTGCGCACTTTCTGCCGGTCACTGTATATGCATTTTGCAATTATATTCCGCCCTTTACTTATAAGTATAGTAAATACCAGTGTAGGTCTTTGTTGGCCAGACAGTAAAAGATGTTTAAGGAAAATTGATACAGGAGAGATTTAGAAACAATAAATTTATTAAATTGTTCAAAATAGTAAATTACTTATGAAATATTGTTGTGGAATAAACAATTATTATATTAAAACAAAACATAAAAATATAATGCTCTAATTAAAAAGGTATTGTTTTAAATAGATGTGGCCAGCCTATAGGTCGGCACTGCTATTCCTGGCGGTCCTGCCACTGTCTGACAACAACTAACGGTAAATTGGAAATACTTTGTAATAGGCTGAGAGTTTGAGTACTCCCTCCCCTTTATACTGTACAAATGAAAAGACAAATACATTGTTCCAAACAAGACGCCTGCTCGCAGATTATGACAATAATAAAGACAAGCTATTTAAATTTCGTTTTCCACATTGCGCGGCTCGATTGGAAATTTTAATGTAGTGATGAAGATTTGTTATTGAAATATACCTAAATAGAATCAGAATTAAATAGGGCAAGGAAAAGGCGCTTAATGTAAATACCAGGGTAAATAAGATTAATTGCTTTTGAAAAGACTTATTAAGCGATAAGCAGCCGTAAAACAGAGAAACAGAGAAAAAAATAAGATGAAAATACTGTACGTTTAAAAACTTAATAAACCTCAAACCTCGTCTCTTTAACCGGTTAGTTAAACATTTAATAAAGTTAAGGTTACATTTTATTTGTTATAGGTATAATGATCTATCACCTAATACAATTTACTGGTTCAAATTGCAAGGGTTGCTTTCAACCATGAATAGTTCGCCCACAAAGTTGTAGATGATTTACTATTGGAACCAAGCTCCAAAAAGTAGGTATGCACTTACAACCCTTTTGTGGGTAAGAACTTGCATTTTTATTCCTACAATATTCCATGAAACGATTGTGAGATATTTTTCTCTCAATCTTGTTGGCAACAAACCCAATAAGGCAGTATTTACTGTCTTCGTGCGCGTTCTGGGGGGAGCGTCCAAAAATGGAACACTCATAATCACTCGTCAGTTTACACTTTTCTTTTACTTTTTAGATCTTTTGAAAACGCGAAAAGTACTATATGAGAAAATGCCAAAAACAAACTCATGCATCAAGTTGGACAATTATTATTCAATATTATCTTATTATTATTTCCATAGTTTGTTCTGTAAACAAATTGATGGCATCCTTTATTTATGAATAAAATTAGTAATGCTTGTTTTACAATGTTAACATATTCATTGTAATAATTTATGTACCGGGTGTTCCACCTAAGGAGGTAATGGGCTATATCTCAGAAAGTAATAACACTAGGACTTTGGGAAAATATATATATCGATAAAAGCGGCCAAGAGAAATTGCTGGAAATTATTTTCAAGTTCGAAAAATGACCGCTAGGGGGCGTAAGAGAACTTTCAAAATAGAAATGCCGATGGGCAATCCACTTTCTACAAAGTGTTTGGACCAAGATAAGAAATTAAGAACTTAGGGCGGCCATAACCAGATTTAAAAATGGATAAAATTTAGGGTGGACAAGTGCGTGTGCAAAATTTTAATAAAAATATTTTTATAAAAAATAGTTAGATGTGCGGGTGTGATGTATTATACAGTGAGGACCTAAAGTCCGCCCCCCCCCCTCTAACTTCTAAACCATTCGGTATATTTTAATGAAATTTTGAACGATAATATTTGAGCAAGTCTTGCACTTTTTGACATACCAATGACAGCTTTAAATGTCAAGATGACAGCTGGGTCCGCTTTTGGAATATTTTTTTAAATGGAACACCCTGTATATTTTTACATTTTTAAATTCCACATAAAATTATAATTATTTTTTATTAAATGCATTATTAGTCTATACTTCATAGTTTCCGAGATATTGACTCTCGAAAAGTGACATTTTTGAACTTTGACAGCTTATAACCTTCTAACAGTACGTCTTAGAGCAAAACGGCTTACATGTCCCTATCTTCAATTTTTATCTTCTTTCCAAAAAAATCAACTTCCAGTTAAACCGAAACAACTATATTTCCTGCTTTCGAGTTAAATCCGGTTTAACCGGAAGTAGATTTTTTTGGGAAGATAATAAAAATTGAAGATAGGGACATGTACGCCGTTTTGCTCTAAGACGTACTGTTAGAAGGTTTATAAGCTGTCAAAGTTCAAAAATGTCACTTTTCGAGAGTCAATATCTCGGAAACTATGAAGTATAGACTAATAATGCATTTAATAAAAAATAATTATAATTTTATGTGGAATTTAAAAATGTAAAAATATACAGGGTGTTCCATTTAAAAAAATATTCCAAAAGCGGACCCAGCTGTCATCTTGACATTTAAAGCTGTCATTGGTATGTCAAAAAGTGAAAGACTTGCTCAAATATTATCGTTTAAAATTTCATTAAAATATACCGAACGGTTAAGAAGTTAGAGGGGGGGACGGACTTTAGGTCCTCACTGTATATATTTAAAATATGGCTTGCAACAAATGGCGTTTTTTTCCTGAACGACAACGACCATAACGTACACTGAGGAAATCATTTAATACAAGTTTTTTAAAATATATATATGGGTTACCACAAAAAGAAATCCTATAATCCCTAAAATATTTTGAGGTAATTTTTTTGACAACATATTTTTGCGCCTATTCGATATTTTTTTCCGGTAACAAAATACCGTCTAACCATTAAAATATGTGTATTGAATAAAATATGTTTATTAGAGGCTTTTTTAATTCCTAGAAGGTTATCTAATTATCACCAAAAATAAATTAAAAATAAACCCTCTTTTTATAACAAAAATATAATTTTCAGGAACTCAATAGTTCCTTTTTTAAAATATGAAGAAATCGTTTAGGTAACTTTCAGCGAGTGCTATAAATATAGTCTATCCCTTACTGCAACGGAATCGAGATGGACGAACTAACTTAAAACAATGATCTGTCGTTACTGCACGTAGTTTAAGTTGAACGAAGTAATTGAAAACATATCATGGGATGTTCGGTGTTTGTGGGTGATTGATGTCTGATGGTATGGTGTACTTTTAGTGCAAGTGCGAGGTGCATGATTGCAAACCTAATTTTGTGTTCCGTTATATAAGTATTGTGAAGATGTGTCCTTATATTCAAGGTATATTTGTGTTCATTTTTTCCTTAACCATAAACGTGATCCTCTGTTGTCGTTAGAATAATTTATAATAAATAAAAACTAATTGGCTCCACGTGATTGTGAAAATAAATGTTTTCATATAAAAATATTGTCGTTAATTTGTGTGTTTTATTAAGCCTTATCCCAACTGATATGTTTTTTTAGGTTATTTTATTTTTATTATGATTTCCTTACTTTATTGTCTCAAATAAACATCACTGGTGATAGTCGGAGCAAAATACCTATAAATTAAAAAGTATTACCTAAAAAGTAAGGCCATCAACTGGCCATATTAATTTTTCCTTTTATTTTTTAAAACTAGGTACCTATACCTAGTTGACTGGCTTAAAACGTCACTGTTATTTCAGAGATTTATTTCGGCTAAAGAAAAGTAACGAAATCTAATAAAAAATTAAATAAAATGACAAATACGTCAGTGAGGGCCAATCCTAAAAAAAAGGAGCTCAGAAAAAGGTAATTTTGTAGTAGCTAGATTACCAATGATAAGAATTATTCCTCTTATAGCTGACAGACAATTTTTAGGATTAAAAAGCAATACTTTTTTAACTACATGACCTCAATTAATCACAAAATCATACTTATTTTTATAAATAAAAGATATTTTTTACCACTGCATCATATATTTTTTTAGGGCAAGAGAGTTGTCTCTTAGCAGCATGTGCTAAAAAATGACCATATTGAGTGTAATTTTAATTCCAAAAAAATAAACCTAGTAGCGACAACAGAGATTTTTTTATGGCGTTTGTTTAATGCAGATTTCGAGGCAGATTTTTTGCTACTGCCAATGGATTTCTAGCTACGGCTAATAGTTTTCTCTCAGTGTAACTTTAACTTTTTTTGAATCTATCGTCTTATTCGACCAAATTTACCCACCGATTGATTCTGACACCTGATACCTACAGACCGGGCCTATACAGGTGTTACTAAATATTTATCGGCATATAAAATTCAGCAGGAATATGTTTTATTAATAAAACAGGAAATAAGAAACAAGCTTAGTTCGATTAAGCAGTCATAAAATATTCTTTGACACCAACTTTTATGTGTAAATTTTTTATTACTTTTGTTTTTGTTTCGGCCGACAGGAAAGAGCTTTTTCCTACTCGCGTGCGGTAAAGTACACTTTACAGCACTCATTTTCATGTCGTAAGTAGTACTTTACCGCACTCAGTGCGGTAAGTGCGGTAAAATTTCTTTACCGCACCCAATGCTGTAAAATTTCTTTACCGCACTCTTGTAAATTTTATTATATGCGTAATATGTTCTATTTAATTTACTACATTATGATGCTAACCACAACTAACGGCACTTAATTTGCATTGCGCTACAAATTGTACATTTAATTTTAATATTTATCGTTAGCTATATTTTTATATTATAATGTTTGTATGTAATAAATATTTTTAAAAAATATTGTTTCTTTTTGTATTAATTTTGTAATATAATTCTTTTTTTTACCGGTGCGGTAAAGATTCTTTACCGCACTCAGTGCTGTAAAGATTCTTTACCGCACTGTATTAATTTTATTCAAAAAATGCAATTGATGTACTTGCATTCGCGCAATGCATAATATAAAAATATTTATAGCTTTTAACAATTAATATTTGTTACTTTTTATAAATTTTTTCTTTTAAATTTGATTTTTGTTCCAAATATTATTGCTCGAAGGAAAAATTGTGTACCTACCACGTGCGTAAAGTGTCTTTACCGCCCTTAACGGCTTGCCCGAACTCCGCTTCGCGTCGTTCGTGCAACTGCCGTCGCGTGCGGTAAAGGACCACTTTCCGCACTTGTTAGGTAAATAACTATTATTCGATTCATGCCTAATTGAAGAAACTCGCGGGGGCTGATCGCGTATAAGCCAGAAGCTACTGGCAAAGCGTCAATTCAGATAAAATAGGAAGTCACAAAAGAAAAGAAAAATTTAGGCATTAAACCCAAAAAATCATGCTTTATGCTACTCATACAGGATCCTGCAACAGTGCGCCTGACTTACATAGCTCCTACCTATATGAATTAAGTTAGGAACTTCTTTCTTATGCTGACATATACTGTTTCACAGGGTGTATTTTAGGAAATAATTTTTCCATATACAAAAATGTGTATAATATAATAAATATAAAGTTGAATTTTTTAATGGGACCACCCTGTATTGTTTTGTATTTTTAGGTTTGTATTAGTGCCCTTTATAACTGTTTGTAAATTTATTAAATTTTATGTAGTAGTTTAGGAGTAATAAATTAAAAACTAAAAGAAAAGTTTTGTAGCCCTGGGAAAAATAATCAAATAAATAATCTGCAAGCGTGTTTTCAACTACGTCATTGTGTGCGATTCATGACAAGGGGTCAAGAGATATTATAATGTAAATAAATTTTATCTATTTGATCAAGAATTTCAATTAAAAATTTTTTTGTATTTGCAATTTATTTAAAATTCCAAAATATTTTCATAACTTATCCAAAAACATAAATGTTGCTATTTCTAATAACGTTTTATAAACAAAATAGCTAGGCGGCCATCGAAAAATAGTCAGAATAAACAATTAAATACATTCTGACATTATTTCTCAGAAATAAGTACTTAAGTGTAAAATGTTTTTTTTAAAGAAATTAATTTTCCTTATTAAATTTTGGCTTGTCAATAATTGTCAATAAAATAGTTGAACTGATTTTCTTGTGTTCATTTTTAATGCCGTCTTTGTTTTTTTTTTTCTTTTTTGATTTTACAAAGCGCTCAAGACATCTACTAAAAAGCTTCTTGGATGTCGCCTTTCAGGAAACCGAGTCGCATTAATTCAACTATCGAGAAAACACTGTTTCTCACTCTCGCCCAATACAAAAACCATATCAATGAGCTCTCTTTAAAGAAAATCAGTTTGTGAACAAAAAATTATCCGTTTAAGTACCCATTTCTGACAAATAATGTCAAAACGCATTTAATTGTAAAATTTGGTTGTTTTCCATTGCCATTTTGTTTATAAAACTTTATAATGGATAGCGACATTTATGTTTTTTGATAAATATTATGAAAACGGTTTGGAATGTTAAATAAAATGCAAATAATTGTAAATAAATGTAAGGTGCAGTGGGGTAAGTGGGTACTACAAATATGAAAGATCGACTTTGAAACCCTATATCATTACGAAAAATCGAGATACAGAGGTGCGCTTTAAACAGGAATTAGTTAGTTATGTTTACAATATATCCAAATATTGTTAAACTATTTACGAAAAAAACATTAAAGAAAAAAAAATGTTTCGTTAAAAGGTAGCCATAGTACTCACTTGCCCCAGGTACTGGGGCAAGTGGTTTTTTTGATTTGCAAATCACGTTTGAGCAGCGTTATATTAAACTGGGGCAAGTGGGTCGACATATACGTCGTCATGCACAAGAAACTTTTTTCAGATATAAAAAAAGTCTTAAAAAGCGGGGAAGTGGGCACTATGGACCTAAAACGAAAACCCTGAAAAATAAAACTGTTGAAAAAATATAAGGGACAACATAAGTGATTACATCTTTAAGAATGTAAAAATTTTAATCCTAGGTTGTTAATTAGTAGAGATACAATTTTTTGAAATTTTATTCCGTAACTTGACATAATCGATAAAGATTGGACACATTTTAAATAAAGCAGTGTAACCTAAAGGAATAAATATCTATGCATTTTTAATAATATATTGGGGCCTATACAGCTGTGAAAACTATTTTATAATAATTTTGGATTTTTTTCGTAATTAAATTCAAAAATATTTCCAAAAAACCCACTTGCCCCAGATCCCCACTTACCCCACTGCGCCTTATATTATACAGGGTATCCCATTTGAAAAACTTGAGAAAATTAAGTTTAAAGTGTATCATTTTTGAGACCTTATTTTGAACACCCTGTATAAAATAGATAAAATCTATTAAACATTCAGTAGACAGAAAATTTATTTAGTGCTGATGGTTTTAGCAAAAGAGAAAATGGTGTAGAACCTTAATGGAGTTTTTATGGAATTAAAAAATTTATGTGTAGAAGAGACATATTATGAAGAAAATTATTAATAAAGGTTAAACCATACCTACTGAGTATGTGAAAAAGTTATGAAAGGGCGTCTAAACCAACCAAATAAACTGAGGAAGAAGAAAAAACCTTTCTAAAAGGTGTCGAAGATTACTTAAAATATTTTTTATAAAACTTTTCGAGTATAATATGTCTGTAAGACATTATAAAGATAAAATTGTCATAATTATGAAGATATCACAATGAAATTACATTCCAAAAAGTGTTTTTGTGGGGTACTGAGGATTAAAGCTCAGTAACCTCGCAAGCGGTTAATTTAAAACCAATAAAATTAATTAATAAGTTGCACATTTTTAAAGTTAAAGGTCAAAAAGGTTGCTCACGTCCACGTGGTGGGACAAAAAGTTTGCAGTTGAACATATTTTATATTAAATTTTTTTATAATTTCAAATGATTGCCAACTTTTTTCTAAGGGAAAAAATTAACTCCCATTCCTGGAGATGCTATTTTAATAACACACATCTTAGGGATCCTACTTTTTTTAAAGTTTCGTGATACAACCAAACATTCAGTCACTCTATGGCTAATTAAAAATAAAGATTGCCCTAAAGAAATTTCCTACCATTTGCTCCCTTGATTACAGAAATAAAAAGAACTGCATCGCCTGCAACAATGGAAGATGCTTTTCTGCAGATTCTGGCTCGGTAAAGGACGAACTCTTGACATTTTCCTCTCTGCATTGTACGCTTCGATCGCAAAATTTAAAAGGTTTGTTATTTAAATGAAAAATGATGAATTGAACGAAATTAAATTATGTCAGGAAACAGGTTTAAAGGAAATACGGCGGAGAAATAATAATGTAGCTATTTCGACTTTATAGAAAAATAAAGCAAACTTTTTAAGATGTTGCTGCAAATAAGTCTTGATGCGTTAGGAACTGCAATAGGATTGTTATAAGAAAAAATGTTTGTTTTTCAATTCCGCATGTCTTGTATTTAAAATACGTAAGAAACTACGATAGGCATGTAATCAAAATATATATATATATATATATATATATGACGTTACACATATTGATGACCTCAAATTGTTTTCTCGTATCAGCTCTTCCCAAGATTATGAATTATTGCGATTGGATTTGATCAACCTCATGAACTGGTGTAAATTGAATGGAATGGAACTTAATACTTCAAAGTGTCACTTGACGCTGTTCTCTAGGTCACGCACTCCACCTATATACCAATATGTTATTGGGCAGGATGCACTGAAGCTTGTGGATAGTGTGGTTGATTTGGGGATTGTATTGGATCGCTCTCTAGGTTTCGTGCCACATATTACAAATATTAAGAGGAATGCACTAAAAACGTTAGGGTTTATAAAGATATCATTAAGATATTTTATGAGTCCACAATCCTCCAATTCTCTGTACTGTTCTTTGGTGAGACCCAATCTGGAGTATGCATCCTCAGTATGGAGTCCATTTTATGCAACACATGTGAATAGTTTGGAAAGTGTCCAGCACAAGTTTCTTAGATATTCAGCATTTAGAGTCCCAGATGGTTATGCAATGTCTTATCCTGAACTTGAGTCTGTTTTGGGGCTGGTTTCACTTGTAAAAGGCATGATTTGAAATTTTTATACAATATCTTAAACCATGTTTACCATTGTCCGGATCTGTTGGTGAAGATTCCACTTTTGTTCCACCCAGAACCACACGTTGCAATTTTACTTTCTATCAGCCATTTAATCGCACAAATTATGCTTCAAACTCTTTTCTGCAAAGGTCTATCAGGTTGGCTAACTGTTATTCTAACGATTTGGACTTTTTTTCATCTGCTTAAAGTTTTTTATAGGAACCTGCGTCTGGTTACCTGATATTGAGTTGCTGCCTGCTGATTTTTTCTTTAGTTTGTATTTACGCTTATCTTTTTCTACATTGTGATATTTTTTTATACTATTGTTAATTTTGAGTTTGTTAATTTTATCGTGTATTTACCTATGTTAAAATATGCATTATTTGCCAATTATTGTAATTTTAAAAATGGGCTAAGCTCGTTAATAAATAAATAAATAAATAACTCATAAATAATCAGAACACGTTGCCGAAAAACAATAGAAAAAAGAACCAAAAGAAAAATAAAACTTCTTTTTATAATGTTAATAGTTTTTGTCAAAATGTTTGATACAAAGAACAATTTAATTAACGATTATCGTTTTCGCGAATTAAGTATAATATTAAGCCACTTTCAGCAAAATGGAGTAAACTACCTATACTATTTTAATGGTGCCAAGTTTTCTCTGGGAATTGCTTTTAATCATTTTTTTTTAATAAATCCTAACTTGCCGGAAATTTTAAGGTAGATAAAGTTTCTTACCTTATTTTAAAAGGAACTATGGTAATTTGATTTGCACCCTGGAACACTGCAAGTTTTGTTTTTGGTATGATTATTTTAAAATAATGCCATTGACAATCAAAACAATCCAGCTTCATTTTCCCTATTTGCATACAGACAATAATATTGCAATTACAATATTATAACACCGACACGTGTTTTGCTGTTAGGTTATTACACACACAAATACAAAACGAATATTACAACGAGCAATAAAATCTTATATGTCCACAACGGTTTATGGAAAAAAACTATAATTTAAACAATACTTAAAACATATTAGCAGACAGACAGATAAACAAAACAGACACGTCTTTTTAGAAGTCTGGCGCCGGAAACTGACCTATTTTTGTACTTGCGTGCATTCTGTTCCGCCACATGCAGGCAACCAGCGTTGTCGTTTTGTGTCTTGAAACCTCAAAAAAGGTGTATCTTACTTTTAATATTCTAAAATTGTATTTTTGTACCGTGCGAGCATTTTGTGTCTTGAAACCTGAAAAAGGTCTATCTTACTTTTAATATTCTAAAAATTTTATTTTTGTACCGTGAGAGCAAAAATTATTTGCATCAAAGAGGGCTTGGATTAAAAAACGTAGGGCTTGGTTTAGATCACAATGATATGGGGACGATATATCTTACCAAATCTAGGTTAAAATTTTGTCAAATTCATATTATGAAATGATATGCAAAACTAATGAGTAATAAAATAGGTACAAATTTATTTTTGTTGTTTACAAAATTAACAAAGTAAGAATATACAGAAAGAAAAAAAAATAATTACATTGCTTAATATTTGCTTCTTAAGAGTAGTCCTGCATGTTCCATATGATCTTCCCACTTCTTGGGACAGGCGCCTTATACAATTTGCAATTTGTTGGCGTATTTTGCATTATTTCACGAACGTTTGCAACAAGTTCTTCTGTTCTTACAGATGGTCTTCCTGCTTTTTTTGGGTTGTATAGAACCCGTTTCCCTAAACACAGCCACGGTTCTTTTCAGGCAATGATAAAAATCCCCAGCAATAAAAGCAACGTTAGGAAAATGTTCGTGAAAATCGTCCGAACAAACCTGGATTATATTGCCACTCACCATTTACTCTAACCCCGTTTCGAAAATACGCTTCAACCATGAATGTTTTGTGGTGTTCCGTAAAGCCCATTGTGTGAATTGTTCAAGTAATTGGAAAACTCAGCGATAAATCAAATAACTTGTAACGACTGTCAAAGATGACGGAATAACTGATTGATTGTTAATTCAGGTAGTTACTGACACCCAACAGGTATTAAGCTCTACGGCTAAGCATTACATCCTTAGATGCAAGGCCCTCTTTGATGCAAATAATTTTAGCTGGCACGGTATACATAATATATGCAACCATAACCGTAGTCGTTAGTTTTCGTTTGAATTCGATTCCAGTGATGCATGCGTATTTATTAGTTAATATGAGTACCATTATTTTGGTCATGTGTGAGTTGAGTGCAATACTATGCCAGAACTGCCAGATTTTTTTAGAAACATTTTTGAAAATCGTTTCAAAAGTATGCGTATATAATACTCAAATGGTAATGGTAATAATAAAAACCCGTATGTACTTAGAGCTTTTGCAGAATTTTTTTTATGACGTCATATGGCGAGAACGGGAAATTGCGAGACGAGAAAACATCTTGCCAGATTTGGAATATGACGTCATATGGCGAGAACGGGAAATTGCGAGACGAGAAAACATCTTGCCAGATTTGGAAAAAAATCTAGTCTCGATTTGAAACGATCTAGATTTCTCGTCTCGTGAAACACTATCTCACATACAGATACGGCATCCTTTGCACAAACGAAAGTTTATCCTCCTCCTTAGTTCTTAACTATTCACGAGAGACAAAATTCTTAACTATATCCTGCACCACGTCGTATAGCTGGTGAGGCGGAAACTGAAGATAATTCAACTTCCTTCCACCTTTTACTGTTGTCAGTTCCTTTCCAGGATGTCGGAGCTAACTGTGCATCCCTTACCTTAATTAAATATGTCGTCGTATAATGTGCCTTTTACTCTGGAACACAAGAGCTTTAGAAACGTAGTATTAGGCGTATTTCCTTAAATATTTACTTTAGGAACAGTTTCTATATAAAGTCGGATTATATCGTATACAGGGTGCCTGAAATTGGCGCTGACAGTATTGCGATCTCAGAAACTAAAAGAGAAAATTTCACACATATAATTTTTAGCCAATAAGAAAGAAGCTTTTATTTCAGCTCGTTTCTATAGGAACCACAAAACTCTCCCGAAGTTTTTTACCTTTTCATTTTTACCATCTTATGAATTCATCAAATTCTAAATAGTGTAGCTATGTCATACGTCCCCCAATCCATTCAGATCAGTATCAGATATAAATATGTGTTCTTACGACAGCAGAAAATATGAAACCTTATTCCAAGACTAAATATGTTTAGTTTCCAATATTATCCTGTTTATTTTTAAAGAGATAAATTACTCCGTCCTTTTAACATCGTTCACACCTTCACAATGCTTGTCAAGGTTAAGAAAATATTATGGTTATCTTGAACTGCAATAACCTATTTTATAAATTTAAAGTAAGTGTATTTACTGGAAATATCTTCCAAAACCTGCCAACATCCACGCGAGGCGCAGAATAATATACTAGACTTCCGGGCAAAGTTCTACTAGATACTGCAGGATATCGTGAACCTTAACCCACTGCCGTAAATACCCAACGAATTATTGTGGACAGTCGATTTTTATTAGCTGCGGTTTCGGCTTCACGCTAGAATGCTTGGTCCTACAAATTCCTGTAATTCGCTTTATTATTTATTAGTTTATCTGACGCGTAAAACATTTCTGATACTGATGTATCTATATAGTACTTTGCACAACAATGGATATGATATCCATATATCGCGCAAGGACGTTAATTAAGCACGATGCATAATCTGGGTACTAACCACAAACTGTGGTTGATCAGTTTATTCAGTTTCATATCCTAAGAAATTCTCGTGGAAATAAGATTACATCCGTTAACTAGGCAAACAATATTTTGACTATATGCCGGATACTATTTACTATCGTGTTATGATAAAGAAACTAATCAGAATTTGATATCAAAATCGCTAGGACCAGTCATATACATTTTTTTTGAAATGCTTCTTTCTTGGAAAAAAGATATTATACTGGGTGGATCATAAAAATTGCTACGTGTATCAACTTTAATTTTTTTAATAAAACATAATATTGTATATTTTTACATTTTAAATTTAATTCTAGATGTTTTTCATAAATTATGCCCTAAACCTATCTTCAACCATTTACGAAATATTACACCTTGCTGGTATGCACCATTGATATATGGTTTTCAACTTAGCAACGTTCTGAACTCAAGTCACAATCTTTAAGATGTCAAAAAATGTCCGTGAATGGTAATCAAGTTTGAATTTTGCTCTGCTGATATTACATCCAGTGTGCGCCGTGATATATTCAATGAAAAATACATTCAGGCCATGTCTGGGGTTGCAATTAGGTGGAAACCTTCCCGTACTGTTAAGCACAGTGTTAAAAGTAGTCGTCCTGGTATACCTGTGGAGAAGAAATATCTTTCTCATCTCTACACACCAGTACTTGTACAAGAGTTATTGGACGAAGATCCTGAGAGGCAAGAGGAATTTTGTGAAATAATGATTGAGCTAATACATACCTAACCATGAATTTGTTTTTCAGATGACGCTTCATTTTATTTAAATGGTCAGGTTAATAGACAAAACTACAGATACTGGGCAGAGGAAAATCCTCACTAGTTCATCAAAAATCACACCTCTAGTATACTGAAAAGGGTAATGCCTGGGCGGGCATCGTTAAAAAGTGGGTGATCGGACCATTTTTCTTTGATGAAAGCCTCATTGGAAAAAAATATCTGAATGTTCTTCAAAAGGACCTGGTTCCAGCTCTTGCCACTCTATTTCCAAATAATAATAATCCTGGTGACTGTTTGAAGGTTGGAGACAATGATATTTCTTGTATGATGAAAGAGTTTTGGACTCCCATTGTCTTTATTTGTTTTTAATCACAACGTTTCAACTGGAGATACTAACCAGTTGAAACGTTGTGATTAAAAACAAATATGCAGTAAAGACAATGGAAGCTCTGGAAAACTCTTTCATCATTCAATAATAATCCTGTTTTGCAAGTTTAACCTCATCACTTCAACAGAATAGTGATCCTCCTCCGCAATATGCTGCTTATGTAAAGAGTACTTAAATACAATATTTCCGGGGCGGCGCGGATAGGCAGACGGGGATCAATAGAGTGGCCACCCAGATCGCCCGATCTTAACCCACTGGACTTTTTTTGTGGAAGATATAATGTCAAAAATTACGTTTATAAATCTAAACCCAACTTAATAGATACGCTTAAGGAGTACATTCGACGAGTAACACAAGTAAAACGACAAAATCTACAACAGGAATTTTTAGATCTATTGAAATTGAAACTAATACACGTAGCATTTTTATGATCTACCCTGTATAATATCTTTATAAGCGATTCTGGATTAAGTGGGCGATATTCTATAAAAAAGGCTAATCCGTTTTTTTTTATCACAACGCTGTATATAGATTTGCAATAGCTGGTCAAACTTGCTCCTGGACTAAATTCAAACCTTTTTTTGGATATATGGATCGGATTAGGGATTATGGAAAACCTTTTCACCAAATTTCAAATAATTTTATTCTACCATTGACCCCGATCATCTTAAAGAAATCGTATATATTCCTCCATTTACCAAATGGAAAGAAAAATTACATACATTTTAAAATCCCTTCGATAAAAACCGAGACCGGAGTGTCCCACACATGTCAATAATACTTTATCTCCTGCGTCAGATTTTAAGTACACACACACCGAACCGAATAAAATATTTGAGGATTCGCATATTTCCCGAACAGATGCTCTTGCTCGCAACTTGAGAAATTTTTGCTGAATAACATTTACCAATGCCAAATGGCACAATAGTGTGCGTGTTTGACAAGTGCGTCATCTATCTTCGAAAAGGTGTTTGGGAGCGTGTCGGGTCATTGCCAGGTGTGTTTTTCGATGAGTGCACGTTTTTCTTGTCCCTCTGGGAATGGTCTTAATCTCAATTTTCGGTCCTCGGGTTTTACATTTCTATATATCTCTATAATTTTACCAATGACAGAAATTAAGTAATTCCATTTAATATTCGAAGAATCGTCCTGAATGATGGGACAAAATATTAGAGTGGTTGGGGTGGTGGTTGTTAATTGACCACGGGGAAGAATTTCAACAAGAAATCATAAGAAAGATATATTCCCTTTATGAAGAACAGGTTGTCCATACTTCGGATACACTTAAAATGAAGCTAGAACAAGCTGAAATAAACATAAATGCTAGCCACTCTTCACAGAGTCGTTATCATAATGGGCTTTAAATACCCTAAAATAGACAAAAACAAACTGGTAATGGAATCACAAAGACTGCAGAAAATTAAAAAATATAGATCAAAAAACAGGTCTATATTTTACCTGGATGGGAAACATGGTTTGATACAGTGTCCAAAGGATGGGTCGATTCTACACACAAAAAAATCTAGTATCCCGTTGAACCTAAAAGTTTCAAATTGAAACTATCATATACATGAATAGGAGCAATGCTAAAGTAAAATTAAATAGAAAATACCTTAGCATCAAAATATAGTTTTAAATTAATACTACATTATTTTAACTTGACTCTACTTTAGTTTTAGGGTAATAAAAATAAGTGATCAACCTATAAATAATTTTAGTTGCAGATATAGTATACGTTAATATTGGTTTGATTCAAAGTATTCTAAGAATAAATATTCGTTATTTTCGTTTTGAGTATGAGTTATTATTAAGTTGAATATACGAAGTTGCATTTGAGCACATATATTTTATTTGTATCTTCAATTTGTGACTATCCTACATTCTCAGCGAAACTAGACAAATCAATTTATTATCATCTTAAAACTAGTTTATTATTAGATAGAGTAAAATTTAAAATCATGTAGTTTTAAAACAGATAGATCTGAAAGGACTATATTATTTAGGTCAAATAGGATAAGCTCACCGCAGTCAATAGAATTGTACAATGTCAAGTTAAAATGTCTTTGTGACATAGGTAACAAATACTATTGTGATATTACCTTAGGTAGTATCTGATCTGAATATAGCCCTAACAGATAACTGATAAATAAAACCACTTTTTATTGCTTTTGGTTTTATTAAAAAAAAACAGGTAATAAAAAACCATAACTATAACGAATATAAAATTTCCTCCATCACACTATTACATAAAACGCGCAAAATAGAACACACACTACCAGCATCGGTGAGCATCGACGCGCGACCTCTGCGTGGATGTTAAATAACGACTAAAGTAATAGAGTTGTGTAGTTCGCGAACGAACTAGTTCAAAAGATCGAATCTGCCAACTGAACTAAAAGATTCAATCAGTAATTACTGAGAGATTGAAACAAGGCGAACTAAAGTCTAAACGGAATGTACTACGCAAGCGAGAGCGAGACGACCGAGATTATAGGTTTTGTCACCTGACCGACAGACCGACCGATGCATGCGGCGATATGCCAGTATAAATCAGTGAACTAAATGAACTAAACGAACTAGTCTTTTGAACTATTCACTTTATTGAACGAGAACGAAAGATTGAAATCGGCAAAGTGAACTAAACTTCCCAGCACTATAAAGTAAACGTATTTCGGTCGTTTCCTCGCAAAACAAGAGGTCACGTGATGCAAATAGCATCAAAGAAATAATAAGGGTTTAGATTTTACTCAAGTTAAGCATAAGACTGTCTTTGTGCTCGCTGTGAGAATACAAATTTATTCTTATTTTTAAACCCATCATAGTATATTTCACTTTGACCACAATACTTATTTTTAAAACAAGTATAAGATTATCTTGTTATGATGATGATTTAATCTCTTTATGAACATAATTTTGATTAACTTGATGATATAATTTAAAACCAGTAGTAGTTTAAAAATGAATATATTTTAGTCACGAAATAAAGCAAGTTAGTTTCAAAATAAGGCTATTTGTTTGAGCATTACTATAAGCTTGTTTTGAGAGTAGTTTTTTTTGTGTGTAGTTCAAAGTGTCCGATGAAAAACCTACTTCAAATAAAGGAAAAAGAATTACAATAATTCACGCTGGATCGGAAGATGGGTGAGTTTTAAATTGCTTGCTCTTGCCAAGAATATTAAGGATTCGAGCTTGGATTACCATGAAGACACAAGTGCGGAACTTTTGAAAACTGGTTGGAAAATTACCTTTTAAAAAATATCCCCGACAATAGTGTAATTATAACGGATAACGCAAGTTATCACAGTCGTTTGCTATATAGAGCGCCAAACAAATTAAGTACTAAAGTGTCATAGAGTTAATTAAAACTGTTATAAATAATAAACCGGCTGAAAGCTGGAAAAATAAATATACACACATTGTTATTAACGTAAATGACGACTCAGGCGACAGTGAAACAGAATAAGGTTTAGATTATACAAATTTATTAATTATGCATTATTTTATTTGTTAGTGTTGTAAAATTAGTTACGACACATGTTATTAGTACATTTTTAAGACTGTGTGAAGTAAAATTAGTTAAAACATTTTTAACCCGTCACTGCTATCTTCTCTTAAAATACCTGTTAGCCTTAGAAATTTGCATTTTGTTAATTGATGTCAATAAGGCACTACGTGGAGATGTACTATATTTCCTTGAATCTATAGCAGTAGCATTTTAGGTCAACTTTTACAATTTCTTGACCAATGACTTGGCCCGCGAAATGCGGTCCTAAAATCTGTGCACCTCAACATTAAGCTTTTGACAAGACACTTTTTTTAAAGCCCGTACCTGTCTATCTTTCCATTCGTTAAATGAGAATTTTACAGTGCGCACGCCCCTGTAAGCTGGTTTGATCCCGATGTTCAGTAAGCATAGGGACTGCGAGCTTAGTTTACATGCGCAAGGCCATGCCACTTTCGTGCTTATTGTTTGCTGATCTACATGTACCGGGTGGTCAAATAAGCGAAGACGTCGGCTTTATCTCGGAAACCATTAATCGTACAACTTTCGGAAAGATTTTTTTATGAGTAAAGTGGTCAAGAGAAATTGCTGGAAATTACTTTTAAGTTCCTCATTTCGCCGCAAGGGGGCAAAAAAAATTGTTTTTTTAAATTCTAAATTTCTCCGAAAATTCCCATATTAAGGTATAACTCTGATTACATCTTTGAAAAGCTTAGATAATTCTGCATCATTTTAGTTCAAGGCTCATTGGCGTATCGACCTTGATAAGAGTGGGAGAAGCTATTGAAAGTGTAAACATTAAAATCGCTGTAACTTCTAAACGACCTATCCGATTTTACTAAATTTAAGCTTGAAGCTTGTTAGGAAGTACATTTAATTGTCGTATCTAATGGTACATGATAGTTTCTAATAAAATTGCTAGAGGGCGCAATTTGTAATAATAACAGTTTTTTCGATTTTATCCCGAAAATGTACACCATACGGTATAACTATGACATCATAATCGAAAAGTAGATGAAATTTGCAAGAAAATATGTGAAGATCGCAGTTCGATATCTTTGTTCGTTTCAGAGTTATTGCCAAAACAATAATTTTTAATACAAATTGCGCCCTCTAGCAATTTTATTAGAAACTATCTTGTACCATTGGATACGACGATTGAAGGTACTTACCTTTTTCTTCCAAACAAGCTTAAATTTAGTAAAATCGGTTAAGTCGTTTAGAAGTTACAGCGATTTTAATGTTTACACTTTCACTTGATAAGAGTGGGAGAAGCTATTGAATGTGTAAATATTAAAATCGCTGTAACTTCTAAACGACTTATCCGATTTTACTAAATTTAAGCTTGTTAGGAAGTACATTTAATTGTCATATCTAATGGTACACGATAGTTTCTAATAAAATTGCTAAAGGGCGCAATTTGTATTAAAAATTATTGTTTTGGCAATAACTCTGAAACGAACAAAGATATCGAACTGCGGTCTTCACATCTTTTCTTGCAAATTTCATCTACTTTTCGATTACGATGTCATAGTTATACCGTATGATTTGAATTTTCGGAATAAAATCGAAAAAACTGTTATTATTACAAATTGCGCCCTCTAGCAATTTTATTAAACACTATCGTGTACTTTTGGATACGGCAATTGAAAAATGCTTATATTCCCCTTCCAAACAAGCTTAAATTTAGTAAAATCGGATAAGTCGTAAATTGCATATTTTGGGAACATTACCTTTTATTTCATGAATAGGTTCATATATCAAATAAGGAATAGCAGTGCAAGTATGCATCCCTTGTTCCCTACATACCCCACGAGTTCCCTTGTAGCTTTAGAGAAAATTATTTTTGGGACGAATATCAGATGATATATATCTAGGTAAATTAGAACAATTCTCGCGACACGCATTTATACCTTTTACTGGAAACCCTCTAAACCCATCGACTTTATTTCAAGATGTATTTCTTAATTTAGAAACACCAATAAAGTTATTTTTGCACATTTGACTTTTATACTATCCATTATCGGTAAGATAGATATTTTAAACACTATTGGCACTAAAATATTGTTTCGCTTTCCGCGATGTGTGCTTCGAATCATATATCTTGTTGGCATATTTTTCTTAATAAAAGGCAGCAGGACATTACGAAGAACATTACCTTATTTATTTTGGCCCGTGATTTCATTAATCCAATAAATGGGTCCTACACCTTACCATGAAAAGGCCCCCCACAATAATTATATGTTCCATCCTCCATGCTTGACATTTTTAATAGTGTATTTTGGTATAATTCTTGAGTTGGGTGGTCCAGCGCTTACCATCAGACCCTAATAAATTGATTTTAGATTCATTGATCCATAAAATATTGAGTCACTCCCTGTTCACCATCCCAATGTAAATGGCCTTGGGCAAACTTTAAACTTTGTTTAATATTTGTGGAGGATAACAAACGAAATTTTCTAGCTGCGCTATCGTGTAAGTTACTTATTTCTTGAAGACTTCTTTGAGCTTATTTCTAAGCCCAGTTCACATTTAATTGCCGGAAATGATTTAAAGGAGTCGTTTTTTGAAATACAGACAACCAGCCTCAGTTTAAGGTGTTGTTTTTCTTCTAGATCTATAATTTTCGCGAGCTAGTTGTTTTCTCAAGGCATTTTCTATCATTTCCTTTGAACGACCAATGATTCTTGCAATGTTCCTCAGCGACTTCTTTCTTTTTGCAATGTTAAAATCTGCACTCTTTCAGCAGCTGTACAATGGACACCACAACTCATTTCTAAATATAATTTATATTTGAAAAGGTTTGTTTTATTTTCTAATGTCAATGCTTCACCAAATAAATACAACGTGCTGATAAAGTAACAACAATCGATCACTACGTTCATTGCTCTGTTTTATTAACCAAGCAAAAATATCTACTTCGATATTCTTTTGTTGTGCCTTTGGTTTTTGCGTATATCTTAAGTATTCGACGTACTAAGAAGGAGGAACAATTAAATTATACTAAAAAAATTTACTGGCTCTATTAAACAACTGCATGGTTTCAGATCATCTTGGGCATTATTTATTTACAAAGAATATTCAGAACTGTTTTCCATCTCAGTGCCGTAAAAAATGGTGTCAGCAGTATAGAGTTAAACATACGACTAACCAGCCAAAGCAAAGGAGGAACTAAGTAAGACATTTCCTTTTATGGCCCGTTGTGGTGGATGTTCAACAAAGAAAATACAAGATATCAGCTTGCCCTTAAGAGCCCTTTCAAATTCATATCCAAATTACTTTTCTATATTTGTAGGGACAATAAAAAGATTTGTCACTCACACCCCCATTTCAACCGCCATTTACACCTCTGCTCTTTTCAAAACATTATCATAAAACCCTAATAAAACTACGCATTAATCTCTTTAGGGGCTCTCTGAACAGACAGAATCAGGCATTCGGTTTGGTTTATATAGGAGAAAATTTAGCGTCAGCAGGACGGTTAAGACAATGCATTTCCATGCGAAGCTGCAGCCGAAACTGATAGATGGACCGAAGCTGAACAGCGGCAATTCGATCGGTATTTACGGGATTGGGTCAAGGTTCGGAATATCAGGCAGGATCGAATAGAACTTTGCTCCTAAGACCGTATAATATGATGTACCTTATATACGTATGTTATTGGCAGATATTAGGAGATGTTCCAGGATGAACATGCCCTGCTTTAAAGTTAGGATTTGGCATCGATTCATAAGGAGAATTAGGATCAAAATTAACTTATCAAAAAGTTAGTTTTTTAAACTAACTTTAATCATTTTTTAGTAATTTATTTACTATAATACAAAACTGTAAAGTGACTGGAGAGATTTGGGTTTGTGAATCATTCATGAATGGGCATTGACCCAGCCTAAACCACTAATCATAGAATCCTGAAATTTTGAGGATGTCTTCCCCTTATAACGAAGGCATCCACTAAGAAGAATTTTTTTGAAAATCAACCCCCCAGGGGGTAAAAACGGGGGTTAAAGTTTCTATAGAAATTTTTGTATTTTAGAAACTGGTGCGGAGATCTAAGAATTAGTAATAATATTATATGTATTTCCTCATTTTTTCAAAATTCACTTATCGGTTGAACAAAGCTGCCTAACATAACTGTCTATAATTTTAAGCTATATTGCTGAAAATTGAAAATATTCTTACTCTGTTAAAATAAGCAAGACGTTTTGGGAAATTTTGCTCCTAGGGGATAAAAATGACAGGGGTAAGTTGCCAACGCAACCGCTAGAGAAAAAGAAAAAAAAATCAAGACAATTTCTTCGCTTGGATATCTTTAGGAATTTACGAACGTTTTGCCCTTAGGGGGTGGAAAAAAGAAGGTTTAATAGTATATTATTTAACGAGCGTATAATGTAGGCCATAATAAAACGAGGATGAAGTTTACGGCACGAGCCAAAGGCGAGTGTTGTAAATCATCCGAGTGTATTATGGTTTATTAGACGCGAGTCAAATACTATACTTTATCTAAAACCATCCATTTATACAGTGCCTGAAAAAAAAGTTGAGTTCATATGGGAAATATAATAATTACACTTGTTGTTTTATGATAATTACACTTGTTGTATTATGGATAGCATAATGCTCTTATTATCAGAAGTATTATGCACCTATTGTTGTAGATAAAAGTTTATATTGGAAAAATGTTTTCGGTCTGAATTTCTTGAACCTTAATTACATACAATTAACAAAAACGTACTTATTTTTTTGAAAATCGACCCTTGAAGGGGTTCCAAGGGGGTATACAAGTTTATATTGAAAAAAATATACTTAATATATAAATAAATTTCTTGACATGACTTCTCAAGTATTAATAAATAAATCTGACCTACCTACCTACTGGAAGCTTTATTACCGATCTGCAATAAAATAGATATATTTTTTTAATAATGATGAATATATATTTTGGTAATATTTTTATAAACAAAGCTAGGAGAAATGACTTTTTTTGAAAGATAAAAAAATAATGTAAAAAAGCAGCAAAGAATTTCATATTTTAAATAATATGTGCACCTATTAACGGTATGTTGGAAAATGGTAGACACTGAAGTAATATCAAAAATATTACCGTGTCCGACTTCCTTTGTCTTTATTTTGTTACTTAACACAACGTTTCGGTTAGTTAGTATCTTTAACCGTTTTCAAGTGTAAACTAAACTATAACTCTAAGGTTACTGTCTTAAATACTATCAATACAAAAGTAAAACCCCTCCGTAATGAAAACACAAAAAATTGTATCTATCAAATCCCTTGCGAGTTAGGCGAATCGTACATTGGAGAAACACAAATAGCTCTTCCCGTACGAGTTAAAGAACATCTGAAACATACTCAAAGAGGTGAAACTTACAGATCAGGTATAGCGGAACATGTATGGACCAATCAACATAATATTATGCAGTGGTCAGAAGCCAAGGTTTTAGAAACGGAATAGCAGTGGAGAAAATGAAAATTCAAAGAAGCAGCTTTCATGAATCAAAATACCCATATATTTAGTAAAACAAGTATAAATATCCCCATAATCTGAAAACCTCTTCTTGTCCAAAACGAACAGCTCAAACTTCACACTCCAATAAGCACGCAGGCGGAGTCATCAAGCTTCATTGCACATGCACATGGATAGTATTTAAGACGGTAGCCTTAGAATTATCATTTAGTTTATACTTGAAAACGGTTAGAGATACTAACTAACCAGAACGTTGTGTTAAGTAACGAAATAAAGACAATGGAAGTCCGACAAGGTAATTTCTTTGATATTAACGGTATGTATGGTATCATATCATACACCGTGCTTTGTTCTGATAGCGAATTTATAACAATTAAATTGCGAGTATCTCCTGAGTTTTTTTCATATCTTCCTTTGTTTTCGAGATAAAACACTTTATTGCATGTCCCCGGGACAATAAGAGTAAAAAATAAACTACTTACTAAACTAAACTAAACTACTATTAAGCAATTAAAATTACACGAAAGTCCTCTTTTGAATTTTTTTGCATAGATTAAAACTGTTTTCGATAAAAGAAATTGACATAAAATAATCGCATAACTTAATAATTTATTACTGCAATGTTTTAAAAGTAACAACACTATAACTCTTATTGTACCGGGGACATGCCATAAAGTGGTTTTTATTTTTTTTCTCGAAAACAAAGTAAGATATGAAAAAAACTCAGGAGATAAAATAGTTGTATTTGTAGTTGCTTAATTCGAAAAAAAATACATAATTTAAAAAAAGTCAGTGGCGCGCAATTTTTTTGTCAAAAATATTAGTTGGACTGTCTTCCGGGACGCCACTGGACTTAATAATTTTAATCTAATTGAGGCCAAATTATTCACTTGTTATTACAAACAGAATTGCCAAATTTCAACAAAATCGAATAAAAGAGTATTGAGATATTTACGAACATCCGTTTTTCCATTTTTTTAAAGTTTGACACCCTGTATTGTAAAAACATTTTCGGACCCATGTTTATATGAACTTTTTTTCTTATAATCACTTAAAGAAGCACCTCTTGGAGTTTGGCCGCATACTTAAATAACACCCTGTATATAAATAAATAATAAGAAGTAATGGTACAAAGTTTGGTATTTTTTGCCATGTCACAAGAGCATACTAAATAGAATTGTGACCAAAACAATAAAATTTAAGGAGAATCAGCAGCAAACGCTGACAAAAACTTTAAGGTAAGTTTGAACAACCACACAAAGCTTTTAATAATCTACCGAAATGCATTTACCCCTAATGATGGAGTTACGTTTCTGATCCACTAATGGCCTTCGATTTCTCATCAAGTTCCCGATTTTAATTTCAAAATACAGGAAACTGATTCACATTTAATCGACTGGCCGGAGTTCAATAGAGTTTCTAGGTTACGCGATCTAAATTGGCCATTTCGCAATTTGAAATTCTGACAGGATAGTCTAAAAGATTTTAAATTACTTAAATTACTTAAATACGAAGGGCATTAGAACTGTTTTTTTTTTCCAACAATGAAATAAAAGACTGTACATTTTTTGATAATTAATATTGTATTATACTTTCAATGGAGTTTACGGTTGGCTCATTCTAGGTCTCTAGGTGAAACATTTTAATAAGTTGTATGTACCGTGCGAGCAAAAATTATTTGCATCAAAGAGGGCCTTGCATCTAAGGACGTAATGCTTAGCCGTAGAGCTTAGTTGTCAGTAACTACCTGAATTAACAATCAATCAGTTATTACGTCATCTTTGACAGTCGTTACAAGTAATTTGATTCATCGCTAATTTGTCCAATTTCTTGAACAATTCACACAATGGGCTTTACGGCACAGCACAAACCATTCATGGTTGAAGCGTTATTCCGAAACTGGGTAAGAGTAAACGGTGAGTGGCAGTACAATCCGGGTTTATGCATGAACGATTTTCACGAACATTTTCCTAACGTTGCTGTTATTGCTGGGGATTTTTATCATTGCCTGAAAAGAACCGTGGCTGTGTTTAGGTAAACAGGTCCTATATAACACAAAAAAGGAGCAGGAAGACCATCTATAAGAACAGAAGAACTTGTTGTAAACATTCGTGAAATAATGCAAAATACGCCAACAAATTGTATAAGACGCCCGTCCCAAGAACATGTTATGGAACATGCAGGACTATTCTTAAGAAGCAGCTAAATTTATTTCCTTATAAAGTGCAAGTATTCCAAGAAATACAAGCCGCAGATTTTGAAAGACGCAGGAATGACTCTCAATGGTTTACCCAAAATTTATTGAAAAGAAATGATTTATTAGACCTGACATTCTTTCTGTATATTCTTACTTTGTTAATTTTGTAAACAACAAAAATAAATTTGTATTTGTCTACTTATTTTATTACTCATTAGTTTGGCATATCATGTCATAATATGAATTTGACAAAATTTTAATCTAGATTTGGTTAGATATATCGTCCCCATATCATTGTGACCTTAACCAAGCCCTACGTTTTTTAATCTAAGCCCTGTTTGATGCAAATAATTTTTGCTCGCACGGTATAACTTCTACCATTTTCTCTTCGGCTAACCCTATCAGTAATGTCTTTTCTGTTTCCTGATAATGAACGTTACTACGTTCGAAACATGTAGATACCCTTAACTGAATAATTTAGTCTAATAAATTTGTGGAGGAATGATACTTTGAGTTTTTCTTTAGTTTCTACATCTTCTTTTCTTTGTAGCATACACTGGTATGCTTTTTTATGTTTTATATCATCCTGTGTCCTGTATTCAGTCCGAAATTTACGAAAAAACAATGTCGAAAATGTTTACACATAAAAGAATCAAACATGTTTCAATAAAAACATATTTTTTTGACAGGCGTATCCGAAAGTTAGACAATTAAATTATTTTTGCCGCTCTCCTGGCCACGCACTTATTTTTATCTGTCTGCATCAACGCCAAACGAGAAATTAATTAAGAGTTGTCATGTTTGGTTTAGGTGGTTTTATTTTTTCTTACGAACGAACATTTTCTTTTTCAGGGCTTTATTCGTCATAAAGAGTTTTCATCCCGTCATTCTTAATGATATATTATCGGATTAGAAGTTTTTTCGGCAAAAAATAAATCGTCTTTCTTGGACACAAATAAAAATACATGTTTTTCCGCCATTTATTATACAATGGTTTCTCCCATAAGAAAAATATAATAATCATTTTTTCCGAAAAAGTTTCGCGATATAGAACCCACAATATACAGGGTGTTTCATTAAGGGTGGCCACCGGCCATATCTCGGAAAGTACTAAGCGTAGAAACTTGGGAAAAAAAATAAGATTAAAGCGGTCATAAGAAAATTCTGGAAATTAATTGTAAGTTCCTCATTTCGCCGCAAGGGGGCACAATTGAAAATTATTTTTTTAAATTCTAAATTTCTCCGAAAATTCCCATATTAAGGTATACCTCTGATTACATCATTAGAAAGCTTAGACAATTCTGCATCATTTTTGTTTAAGGCTCATTGGCGTACCGACCTTCATAAGAGTGGGGGAAGCTATTGAAAGTGTAAAAATTAAAATCGCTGTAGCTTCTAAACGACTTATCCGATTTTACTAAATTTAGGCTTGTTAGGAAGAGAAAGGTAAGTACCTCTAATTGCCGTATACAACGGTACACGATAGTTTCTAATAAAATTGCTCGAGGGTGCAATTTGTAATAATAACAGTTTTTTTGATTTTATCCCGAAAATTCAAATCATACGGTATAACTATAACATCATAATCGAAAAGTAGATTAAATTTGCAAGAAAAATGTGAAGACTGCAGTTCGATATCTTTGTTCGGTTCAGAGTTATTGCCAAAACAATAATTTTTAACAGGCAAAAAAATATTTATGAAAAACTAACACCAAATTGAACTTTTGACATTCTGTATCTCTAGAATCATCATCAGCATTTTTTCCGCACCGTTTAGACCCAGGTATTTTTCAAATAATGGAAGGAATCTTGCCTATGGTGTTTTTCCCAATTCGCTGTTGTGAAAAACAACGACCGTTACAGTAACATAAAAATAATCTATTGATGTTGCAGTTCGTCGGGTTTCAAGACCAATAAGTTCTTAGTAGCTTTAAACAACCCATTGTCTTCTCATCAATAATTGTTGTAACCTTCATCATTAAATAAATATCATCGGGGGATTCAAACAGGAATTTATTTACATCTTCCCTGTCAAACACATTAGATTTTTTGGGTTTATATCCGTCATTTTTTCTTTTTAAAAATCCTCGAAGTTTAGGATAGTTGGAAATATCTATGTTTTCCTCTATGAAAAGGGTGGACTTCAGCATGGAATATTCACACCATAAGCTTGATAAAGACTTTAATACAAGAGATCTTTCGGAAAAGTACGCCAAAAGCACGGTTTCTGAAACTGCAGTAGCAGTCTTTGTTTGGCACCATTTCTTGAAGTATTGTTACGTTGCTTCATACCTCTTCCTCGATTTTTCTGGCAGCAGCGACAGACAAACGATATTTGCTGATTCTTCTATATCCATTTGGCTGTTATACAAATCAATAATTTCAATTTCTATCAATTTTGGATAATAAACTGTCAGCTTGACGTTGTTGTTAAAATAACAATGCTTATGATGCTACAGAAACCGGTTAAGACTGTCCACAATTTTATACGAAAGTATCGAATTAAATTAATAAAAATCCAAGAATAAATTCTGCGGGGAGGAGAAAAAATGTTACTATATATCGTCCACAAATTCACGAAGTGGCGTATATGAGTTTGCCTCGATTTTCAGGAAACGCGTTTAAAGTTTGGGGTGATCTATGAACTATCGTATTTCGTAACATAATTAAGTTATAGGTTTGAAATTTGGGATAGGTATTAAAGCGTTGGAACATTCCAAGAATCTTATAAAAAAAAAGTTTTTTTCTTATAGTATATTCAAAAAACAACATACGCCTTTTTGAGAGCTGAAACTTATTAACAATTTAACATATGCCTTAGAACGTAGGCCCTTTTAAGAGCTTAAGGCTATTAACAACTTAACATAATATGCCTTAGATAAATAAATATACATAATATTACCACAATCTTATTTTTTTAAATTAACAGAAAATTATCAACTTATCGATAGAATATTAATGGGGTAATTTTTTTATAATATTCTTGATATTCTTGAACTCTTATTATGGGTGCATCAGATCCCTCACAGAGAGACCTTAAAGAATTATATTTTTTTTCTGGCACTTTTTGTGGACCTCTATTTAGTTTGTACAGTTTGGCGTTTGAAAGTTCAAAATTTCATGGAAATGTAATTGAGCTAAATGTATCGCTAAAATGGCTTGTTTTTATGTATATTGTGTTCAACTTTTGTTTCTCTACCATTATACATAAAATTTTAGTCCAATTGATTTCTGTTGTATCCTCTGTTTTTCTTATAGACAATATAGGTAGATCCCGTGAAAGTCTTTTAAAATCAAAAAAATCTGAAAAATTAATTTCAACGACGATGTATGGATGCTTTCGTCTGGCAAGCTTTATAACTGGGAGAATCTGGCTGGGAATAAATAGATTTCCCGCGACACTCATGGCTCTAGTAATCGCACTATGGGCTGAATCGCCCTCATTTTGGCCATGACACGTTTCAAACGAGTAATGGGTTATTTTCTTTACATTCTTACTATTATTTAAAAAATACATAAACATAGCAGGCATAACAGAATTCTTGTTCTGGCCAAAACATCCATCTAAAAAGAGGTCTACAAGCTCTGCTCCCTTTTTGTCACAGTCAGAGGGATAAAGAAATATGCAAGAGGCTATTTCTGAAGAACCCCTTTTTTTTTTCGTCTCATCCCACGTGTAACAGTAGCAATCTTTTGTAGCCAAATCATAAGTATAGTAAAGTAAAGTTATAAAATTATAAAATTTGGCGGTATATTTTATTTTGAGGTTAAAACAGTAGGCGACTGAGATTACAAACCGGCGAATATCATGCGAATATCATGCATTCGCCATATACTCCGCCCTTGGTTTAGGTTTACAAAGGGGCGAATATCAAATTCGCCAGTTTGCGATAATTCAAAATAACCTGTTTGTAGATCTGCCCAAACAAAAAATAGCAATATCTATTTACCGATAATAAACACAGATTCGCCACTTTGATAACTCATTTGTCATTCCTTTCCCGTTATATTGCGCATAAAATCCAAAAATCGATTTTTTCATATACGCCACTTTGTGAATTTGGGGACGATATATATACTTCACAAGATGTAAGTATATTTACTTACATCCCTTGTAGTATAAATAACTATTACACAACTTGACAACACGTCACTGTCGGTTGTGGCCTCACAATTCAATAATTCTTTAACACAGTAATAATATTTACTTCATCGTTAACCCCGGAAGTCGGTTACAAGATTAATGCCACAAGTCTCTTCACCAAAGGGCCGTACGTGCGTGCGTGTGTGCTTGTGTACGTGAAAGGGCAACCAAAAATGTTTTTATTATTTTATTATAACATTACCACAGAGCAACCTTGTAATGAAAAAATAAGGGATCTGTCTATCTTCGTTACTTGGGCGAGTCCCTGATGCGAAATGCTTGTAACATTTCTGGAGAAGGGATTTTATTTGATTTTTCTGCTATTTTGTAGCCCTTCGCAGTTTTTTGACGCCGCCCGAGACAAAACAAATATTTTTCTTTCCAGGTATAAAAACACAATAGCTTCCAAAGGGATTTAAACTTCCGTGAAACGATTTTGGTGTAACGCTGTATACGACGTGTAGGAGAAAAGTAAATAAAAAAGTGTGTAGCTTTCAAAAATTAAAACCGAAAAACGGACGCCTGTTTCACTCTCGTCTCTTTCTCGCGATACAGGACTAGAACGGAACGAGACGAAAGTTTTTACGGCGAGAATCTCACCAGACGAGACTAAAAATTTGCGATTACGAGAAATATCGGAAACATCTATAATATTGTCGGATATGGATTGGTATCCTTAAGATGGATTACTCATTTCGCACTGAAAGTGGAAACACATTACTATCACCTCACGTGAGTTCACGTGAAGACACATGAGCAGTAAATTTCATGAGACCCGTTTTTCCATAGGTACAACTTAACAAGAGATACACTATTGTCATACGGTGTGTTCACGTGATATTGCAGGTCTTCATGTGCTCAGATTTTCTGTTTAAACATCAATGTCGTGAAGCGTGAGTTTGGAAAAATGGAGGAACTTTTAACGACAGTACATCTTAAAACGATCTTCATCACCTTGCAATAACTCTTGGAATAAAGTGTGAAATTCACTTTTATTCCATCTTTTTGAATTAATATCATGTATGCATTGTCTAGTTTTAAGTTTTTCAGGTCAATATGACTGCACAAGTTCTTTCTAAATCTTCTTCAAACTCTGAAGATAAAGATGAACTATTATTTAGTTTGCAGTCCACAGCTTGATTTATAAAATGAATGCGTGAAATAATAATAATGTGATTCTGCTTAAAACTAATGCATTTTAGTTGTGGCGTGATAGGACGTGAACTCACGTGAGGTGTGAGTAATGTGTTTTCACCTTTAGTGAGTGTTAAGATTGATAAGAAGAGGTGTAGTGGAAAGATAGTGTATACAACAAGGACAAGGACATTTCTAGTTTCGTAGGAGGAGTCGGTAAACGAATGTTGATAAAAATAATGGTTTGTAATTGGTTGGGATAAAGGGTTCCACTTCTAACAGTACATCCAGGGAAATCTCCTCTTTTATTAACGTGCAAAATGATTGCTGACATAGCAAAACGGAACCCCTTCTTTCAGTTGGTAAGGGTTGCAAAACTGTATAAAAACTCGAAGGAACATTTACTCAAAGAGTTGTAACAATTGTTCAAGTGTAAGGGGGCCATCACACCAGCAATACGCGACGACGACGATACCGCTACGCGACGTAGCTTTGCAGTCGCGGCACATAGTTTCAAATGGAGACCTGCTCACCAAGGCAACGGCGACGCGATCACGACGCTACCTGAAAGATACCGGTCGCCCGCGACCGAGTGGCTCAGTCTCCTTGCGACCGCGAAGATACAATTACCATGAGTGAGGAGCAAAATAACATTACATTTGTTGAAATAATCGAAAAATATTCCTGTTTATATAATTATAATTTATCTGATTATTCCAGAAGAGATGTAACAGAAAATGCGTGGAGTAAAATTGCGGCAGATACAAAAAGCACAGGTTAATAAAGAAATATATATTCTGCGCCTTCGTTTTTTTCTTAAATAATACAATGCCACTACGACTGCATCGTCTTCACTTGACGAAGACATCTTGTAGGTACACTGAAGTTGGTTATTTTTGCAAACTAGTAAAATTGCGTAGCGGTAGCGTAGCCTTGGTGTAAAGTCTTCGTAGAGTAACTGGTCGCGGACAAGTCGCTAGCATTTAAATATCGTCGCGGTATCGTCGTCGTTGCGTATTGCTGGTGTGATGGCCGCCTAAGGGTAACCTCTGCCCGTTTGTCTACTCAGTTTAAAGTCAATACTAAATATAACAATTTTGAAGTCATAAAGAGTACTGCACCAGAACCAATATATTTTGTTCCAATGGCGGAAGTGTTTGTTCTTTGAGTAATTCATTTAATTGTTTATTGTGAAAAATTGTATAAATTCATATTTTTGGTCAGAGTTGTCTATTAAGGAGAAACTGTTTCTTTAAACTTGCTGGAATAACACCTTCTTAAAGTGAATAAAAAGGGACAGCATCTCTCCCTAATTAGAGAACTATTTAAATTCACCGTTTTATACTCTTAAGTCGTTAATTTGTATTTTATTCGCACTATTTATTGTAATCTATCATTCTTTCATTGCTTTGCTGTATTGCTGTTCATCAAATAAATCTCTTAAAAAATCCTTAGTGTTTCAGTAATAAGATAGCGCACCATAAGGGCACAGTAAATAATAAAGAATCACTCTCGGTAAAAAAAAAAACATAAATCAAAACCATCTCACAGTTACACAACCCCGTCGCCTACCATTCTGATACGCCACCATATAACGACTAACGTATGCAACACAAAACTTTGTGAAATTATAAATAAATAAACTGTGGTAATTACAAAAATAGTCTACAAATCCAATTAGAGCTAATAAATAGAGTTGATGATATAGGGAATATCTATCTCTATATTATCTAAAAATAAATTATTTGGCGGAAATTATGGTAAATACTACTTCTGATTTTAATTGAAGCGGTTCCAAATTTATTATTTTAAATGCCAATGTAATTATTTGTTCTAAAATAAACAAACAAACCTGAAACCACTACTCCCCTAGTAGTATTCCTCTGTGACGGTCTCATATCATTATTAGTGAATGAATTCTACCGAGAAAGAAGTTGTTATGGGTTTTCTAGCATCTGTACTGGTTTTAAAGGCTGTGGTTTAAATTTTCTAGTCATGACTTTTTCCAAAAACAGTAAAAAAAGGTCTACTACATTGAATACTCATAAAAATAAACGGATCCGTCAGATCAGACAGAAAGTGTGCGCAAAATATAATAAAATTGTCGAAAGTAACTATTTTTGTTTGCATGGGGGGGGGGGGGGGCATGGCCTACTTGCCTACCGTTTCTCTACCTAAGGTTTTACCGTAACATTTAATTATTAGACCAGGGTCCATAATTTTTAAAACCAAAAAAAATAATAGTAGGATGAAACCCATTGGAAAAGGAAGAGAATATAACGAAAATGAAAGGAAAAATAAATTACGGGCGATCCGAGGTAGGGAAGTGGGGGGCGGTGAGTTTTTAAGGTTAGAAAACGATTTATCTCGATTTTCGGTAAAACTACAAGTCCTATGGAAAACCGTTAAATGGCAAAGTTGTAGGTAATAAAAAGGTCTACAACTTTTGTATTTGCACTTTTTTCACATAACCTCAGAATTTATGTGAAAAATTCAAATAACCAAGTTTTTGGTTTTAATTTTCTTTTACAAAAAATTTTTTTATTCACGAAATTTGGTAAGAACTTACCTTTTTATGTCCCAAACACACTGTACTTTTTTTGATTTAAAATATTTATTTTTTAACCTTATTTTGACTTAATATCGAAAAAGCACCCTAATTTTCAATCGAAAATTCTCACGTCAAAATATCTGCCTTTTTAAAAAAGTTGGTAAGCTTTTTGTTCGTTGAAATCTCTACTTTCTGTTGGTGTAAACAAATATACATTACTATGGTAAATATTCTCAAAAAATGCAAAGAAACGAAAAAAAAATCGAATCCGAAATGTTTTTTTTTAATCATTATGTACAATTTTGAGCTATTTATTAGAATGTATACTTTAATTACTCGAAAAAGGTAAGATTCCATGTTACATTGATAAACAAAAAAATTACAAATCCATAAAACATAAAGATCGCAAAAAATATGCGAAAATAGTTGTTCTAAATATAATTAAAGGTAGGATTTAAAGGGGATTTCATCACATTTACCATAGTAATGTATATTTTTTTACGCCATCAGAAAGTAGAGATTTCAACGAACTTAAAGCCCACCAACTTTTTTAAAAAAGCAGTTATTTTGACGTGAGAATTTTCGATAGAAAATTAGGGTGCTTTTTCGATATTAGGTCAAAATAAGGTTAAAAAAAAAATATTTTAAATCAAAAAAATTACAGTGTGTTTGGGACATAAAAAGGTAAGTTTTCACCAAATTTCGTGTATAAAAAATTTTTTTGTAAAAGATAAAAATAAAAAATCAAAAACTTGGTTATTTGAATTTTTCACATAAATTTTGAGGTTATGTGAAAAAAGTGCAAATATAAAAGTTGTAGATCTTTTTATTACCTACAACTTTGCCATTTAACGTTTTTCCATAGGACTTGTAGTTTTACCGAAAATCGAGATAAATCGTTTTCTAACCTTAAAAACTCACCACCCCCCACTTCCCGACCTCGGATCGCCCGTAATTTATTTTTCCTTTTATTTTTGTTATATTCTCTTCCTTTTCCAATTGGTTTCATTCTACTATTATTTTTTTTTTTTACTCTTTACCATTTGCAAAGGCTTCAGCCCTGGTCTATATTTAAAAGTTAAAGTTTCATTTATAGTTATAAGGCTTTTAATTAATTTATTGTTATTTCTTATAATAAAAATAAATTCTAAAAACTTTAATTCGGCAACTCTGGGCCTTTCTTCAATGTGATCGTTTAAAAATATTTGTATTAAACTTTTTTTCGTTTTTGAGACACCCTGTATAACATTAAAAAGAAATGTGCCATTGCAAATATTTTTTAAATACTTTTTTTTTTAAATAATAACTATAGTTCCAAAAATTTATAATAAAAAGTTTTTTATTCGACTATAATTCACATGGTTCATTTGCCATTTGCCCCCTTCCAATTTGTTTTCGTGTAATAGTTATGGCGTTGCAGGAAATCCTGACGTTAGGAGCTAAGCATTTTCTTAATCATTTCTAATTCCCAATTAATTTATAGCCCTACAAAAAGCTTTTTCGTGTTTTATTCGGTTGGAAAAATAAAGAAATATCGAAAATTTCAGACGGAAAATATATTGCACCATCAGTAGTTCGAGGTTTAATTATTGTGGGTTGCTATTACTTCGTAATGGTACAATTTGTCAGCGGGGTCAAACAGTGACAAATAGCACTATTTTGTGAGCTTGAAGGATACAATATAAATTGATATGATTGGTCAAGTTTAAATCGACGCGACGGCTCTTGGCTTCTCAGTAGCCTCTATAACGATTTTTTTGTCAAAAATTGTGGCGTGCTTTATAGGGGAAAATGATGGCAGCTTTACGCCAATTGAGCCAATGATCTGGTCCTTATTGATGGCACATTATAGACACTATTAAAATGTGTTGACAACATCGTTTGTAGGAGAGGGGCGGTGAAGAGTTGGGTGGGGCAGGGAGTAGGGATTACGGTTGATTTACCTTTGAATGGGCCCTTGCTGTTTAAACCTAACCTACAAAATAGCCTACCTTTCTACTTACTCACCTATTATTAACTGCAGAATAATTATTTTCCGAATTCTCGCATACTTGATACTTGCGACTCATCTTAATGAGTCTCCAAAAATATCACAAAACACAGTACCAAACACTAAAAACACAGCAATTATTACACAAAACCGATAAACTAAGGAAGGGTTCAGAACGCTTTTTTTTTATGATTGAGCACAAGCACTATAGGAAAAATCCTTTAAGGCGCTCTGGGAGCGGTGCGTGTGCGAAGAAAGCGATTCACGTTTTTCTTGAATCGTTGGAGGTTATATTCGGCTGGAAACACGGTCTCAGAAAGGCCGTTCCACAAAGATGACGTCCTCCAAATGAAAGAGTTCTGAAACAATGATGTTCGGGGTGTACTAAGTTGAACCACATAGGGATGGGCGGCAGTGGTTCGTCGTGTGTTTCTGCTATGCATTACTCTAGGTGGAATCGAGCGGGCAATATCGGTCGAACACTTGCCATGGAAATATCTGTAGAAGAGAGTCAAATCACCAACCTGTCTTCGATGTTCTAAGCTGTCGAGGTCCTTAGTCAGCTCCTGGTCGCCGATTAGACGAACGGCTCTCCTTTGGATGGAATCCAACAACCGAAGGGTATGCTTCGGTGCAGAACTCCAGATATGAGAGCAATATTCCAGTGATGGTCGAATCTTGGCTTTATAGAGTGTCAAAAGTTGTTGAGGTGTATACAACTTTTTGGTACGGAAAAGTATACCGAGCTTCTGAGAAGCTGCCCTGGCGATTGCCACAACGTGATTATGCCAAGACATATTTCCTCCCAGGTTGACACCCAGCAAATTAATAGACGAAGTCAGTGGAATTGCATGTCCTGCCATAACGATATCGGGTTCTGCAATGTTAACCTTCTTAGAGAAAACTGCTGCCTGGGTTTTTTGAGCGTTAAATTCGACTTGGTTACTGTTACCCCAAAACAAAATTTCTTCCAGGTCTTTATTGAGGCGTGATACCTCATGTTGTCTGCGAAGATGTGCGTCAGCAGCCGATGTTTGAGATTTCAAAGTAAAAGATGAGATAAGTGTGCTGTCGTCAGCAAAGCTATATATTGGATTTTCTGTTTTCGCTAGAAGGTCGTTAATGTACAGTAAGAAGAGAGTGGGGGATAATATGGACCCTTGAGGAACACCAGCATTGATGGTGAAGGTGTCTGAGAGAAACCCGTCAATCGCCACTT
This sequence comes from Polydrusus pterygomalis, assembly GCA_963969555.1. Classification (NCBI taxonomy): domain Eukaryota; kingdom Metazoa; phylum Arthropoda; class Insecta; order Coleoptera; family Curculionidae; genus Polydrusus; species Polydrusus pterygomalis. Next base: position 20,753,715 of record OZ018378.1, on the reverse strand, counting down.
GCAGAGAACGGTTCTTGAGGAAGCTTGACAACCATGAACAAAATCGACCGGGCATACCATAAGAACACCAAACAAATTAATGTAGTGTACCTACTAAATTAAATCTGACCGTTTAAAGGGTAATCCTCCAACTTGCGTACAAGGATTATTTCTTCCAACTTGCGTACATGGGTAGGTAGGTCCCGCGAACCAGGTAAAACTGCAAGAGTACATTATTCCAACTTGCGTACATACACAGGGTTTTAAACGGGCCGTAATAATACGCCCTCTCCAATCTGTTCTAAAAGGTGTATTGGCAACCGGTTTGTTCGTTGTTATCAGAGCATTTTTTTATGTCTTCACATACACAGAGTTTTAAACGGACCGTAATAATACGTCCTCTCTAATCGGTTCTAAAAGGTGTATTGGCAACCGGTTTGTTCGTTGTTATCAGAGCATTTTTTTATGTCTTCACATACACAAGGTTTTAAACGGACCGTAATAATACGCCTTCTCCAATCGGTTCTAAAAGGTGTATTGGCAACCGGTTTGTTCGTTTTTATGTCCTTAGTTTGATTATAAGCTTCTAATATTAGTGTATGTACGCAAGTTGGAATAATGTACTCTTGCAGTTTTACCTGGTTCGCGGGACCTACCTACCCGTGTACGCAAGTTGGAAGAAATAATCCTTGTACGCAAGTTGCACGTACGCAAGTTGCATATATTCGTTTAAAGTGGGTCAAAATCGGGTTCAAAAAAGTCGGTTACAAACATATATACAAACAAACATCAGGTGAACTAATAAAAGCGTGTTAAAAAAGTATTTTTTATATCGTTATAGGGGAAAACGTCTCTAAAAGGATCCCTCGTATTATCATTGTCCTTTAATTCTAAATAAATATTTTCAAATTTGGAAACAATTGCAGAAATAAAATAAGAATGCCTCGTGTTTTTAAAAACAATACTCTTCCTCGAGCTATTACCTAAAACCTAGGTGATATACCCACGTCGAATACGGTAATACACCTGATGCTGAACAATATTTACGTAATATTGGTTCAGGATATCATAAATATGTATTGTTTTGATTATATTTTCCGAATAAATGGAAAATGTTGACGGAAATAGCATACTCACGTTACGCAGTGTATAACAAACATCAGGAAACAATAATTAATAATTATGATATCGTACAAATAACTACGTTCCCGATTTTAGTACAATATACTTATTTCATGTTGTTCGCAAGATGATCAGTAAATTGATATTACGATTATAAATTTTTGTTGTTGGAAAATTATAAGATTTATTTAATTATGGAGTCGACGTTGTGGTCTAGTGGTCAGCGCAGCGGCCTCACAGATCGTAGGCCCGGGTTCCATTCCCGGTGCCGGCAACGTCGATGTTAAATTTGGAATTTGGTTTAAGAGGTGCGCCGTCTTTCGGAAGAGACGTTAAACTGTGGGCCCCGTGTCATGGATGTTGGCACGTTAAAGAACCCTACCCTCGACAAAGAGGGATTCGGCAAAATTACCAGATAGTGTGTGACAAATTCCCTGGCGTCGGTGATTGGCCTCGTTGCGGAAAAAGGCCCACGTAAAAATAAATAAATTTAAAAAAAATTAATTATGGTGTAATTTTTTTATGTATCAGATTTAGGTATATATTAATTCAATAGAACTGTTGTGTTACTTTTACAATCATACCTACAGTGTGACCAGTAAAGGTCCACATCATAATATGGGATTTTTTTTTTTATTAATAACTTTATTCGAAATTTGACTTTGGCATCAAGTTCTGCTTCGATCGAGATAAAAATTAAGCAAAAAAATAGTAGTCACGTGCATCGCATTATCTGTCAAATTTAAATTTTTTCCAAAAAATAATTCCAAAGTAATGGTTATTTCTGAAAGTCTCGAAAAAAGTTATGAGAAAAAGTTTTTTTAAATGCAGTTTCTAGCCCACATGCAAAATTTTAGCTGAATAAGATAATTTTTATTTTTTAACCATATTTTGTAAATTGCACCACTTTCGCGAAATAAGACTTAACGCAACCTACATAAAACTTCTTAGTTTTGACAATGCTTTATTTCAGATACATTTTCTTTAAAGTAGTGCCATATTAAATGTGTTTTTCTACAAAATCAAAATTGGGCTATTAAAATTTGATCGCATGGGACGCAAAGTTTATCTGTTGTTGCCCCTGTATAAGGTAACTTCATAAAATAAGTATTTTTAAAAACGTAGTTTGGTCTGAAAGTAATACACCTTAATATTAAGACAAAAAGAACACAGTGTCATCAGTAAAGTGTTCATTAAGTGAAAAATAAATTTTAGTGGTGGGTAAAAAATAAAAATTATCTTTTGCGGCTGAAATTTTGCACGTGGGCTAGAAACTGCATTTAAAAAAACTTTTTCTAATACCTTTTATCGATATTTTCAGAAATAACCCCACTTTGAAATTATTTTTTGGAAAAAATTAAAATTTGACAGATACTTAATGCGAATCACGAGACTAGATACTATTTTTTTGCTTAATTTTTATCTCGATCGAAGCAGAACTTGATGCCAAAGTCAAATTTCGAATAAAGCTATGTATTATTAAAAAAAAATCCTATATGATGCGGACTTTACTGGTCACACTGTATATTCTTTTTGTAGAATGATCTTTAATTTAGAACTCGATCATGAATCTAAAAATAAATTTTATTTATTATGGATAAAAAACAGTAAATGCTCGAAAAGTATACACGACGAAAAGATGTTAAACAAATGTAAAACAAAAAAAATGAACGTTCTTATAACTAGACCTGCATAAGATTATCGTAACTGTGGTACTTCAACGAAAAAGAATACAGATCCCCAACTTAACATTGCCTGGCGAAAAATGCTTTTTCAGCAATTCTCAGGCCATTGCCTCTATTAGCAAATCATTCTCCGTCCGGAAAGCAGGAGAAAAGCTAAGAAAGAAAAACAATGGTAGAACTTTAAAGAAAAAATATTCTTTTAAAATTTAATTAAAGAATCTTATTTCCTAATCATTTTGAAAGTAGGATTTTTTTTTAATTTCTGAAACAACAATGACAAAACCAAAAAAAAAAATAAGAGAGAGACGATTATCAAGTTTTTATAAGCAAGCAATCAAAAACTAGAAATTGGGTAGCCTAGTAGGGATAGTAGTCTTAACTCAAGTAAAAAAAATGAGATTTTAATGATGGTTGGATATGATAACGGCAGGAGAACACAACATGAAGTATATGAGTTATTCAGTCAAAAATATCCTTATCCACCTGCAATAACCTAATCATGAAATTCGAAGAAATCGTCCATTTTTCTCAAAGAGACCTGATTTGGATGGAATTGTAAACTGACGTGATGTGACTTTGTGGCTTTTTTACCAATTTAACCTAATAATGTCTAAGCAAACCGGTTAGGATATTTAACGAAACGGGATGTTTGAAAAACAAACATAGGCCAGGCAGACCAAAAACAACAGTTAACAATTTATTTGAAAGTGAAAATATGCATTCTTATAAGCCCCATCAAGTTTAGGAACAGACTGAAGATGATATCGATAGACGAAATGCGTTTTGTACAATTCTGATGGAAATATGTAATGAGAATCCTTGTTTTGCCCATAACATTCCGTTGCCTGATGAAGCTAGACATAATTAACTGTAGATATGGTCTGTCGTTAATCCCCGGTGGATAGTCGAAGTAAACGAAAAAGTTAATGTTTAGGCAAGAATTATAGGCTAAAACATTATTAGACCATTCTTTATTGATGGAAATCGTACGAGCAACCTTTATTTGCCATTATTAGGTGAACAGATTATTCTACAATAATTAGAGATTCTTTATTTAAACCGAATGCACATCTGGTTTCAACAGTATGGCGCCATTGCTCACTATGCTTTACACGTGCGCCAATTTTTGAACCAAATGGTGCAAAATTAGTGGCTAGGGAGAAGAGGAGAAATTAAGTGACCTGTCAGGTCCCCAGACTTCGCCCCCTTTGGACTTTTTTTTAAGGAGGGTGATTTAAAAAATAAAGTTTACAAAAGTATATCGGTTAATAATCGCGATTTAAAGTCTATAGATGTTCAGAAAAAATAAAATACGTAAAATTCCATAGAATAGACAACCTACTACGGGAATCTAGAGGCGCTTAGCTACTGCCTAAAACGTAGTTTTGTTATTTTCGTCTGTAAACTTTCGGTGCTCAATCAAACGGACTTAACGCTTAAGATTTTTACGACAGACATGTGATTTTCAGTGGAAAAAATCGTGAGGTTTGGATAACATTTCTATGTCGAAAGAAACGCTTCTTAATGGAAAAAGATTTGTATTTCTCAGACAAAGCAATAAAAGGTTTTTTGTATTCATGGGATAAAACGCACTTTCAAGTTTAATTTACAAAGATTTGGTTTCTGCGATTAGATCGAGAGACGGCACATATTTCATTCGGGAATTGATGTACTCTGTTAAGACCCACTGGCGTCTGAATTTAATGTTCTATTACCACATTCATAATAATATATGAAAAAAAGAAGCAATGTTGCACATGGTTTTAAATTAGTATAGTTCTGTTTAAGGTTGAATTCTCAACGTCGTTCAATTTATTGCCAACCTATAACCTATTTCGCTTTGTTTTTTCAAGTTTACTATTTTTTAAACTAACATTTAAATAAAATCAGTATCGTCAGTACATTACTTAGATAATATCTGATATATTACAAAAATATCAATTTATTTCATTGCTAATTTTAGGAGAATTGTATAGTGAAAGAACAATGAGTGACAATGACATAATAATGTTTAAAAAAATCTTACCCGATATTTTTCGCTATACAATTCTCCTAAAATAAGTTATGAAGTTCCTTGATATTTATTAAATAGACATCGATTCAAAGATGAAAAGTACAGGGCCGTCATACCTGACAGAGTCCGCATCTATTGTCTTCGCACTCGGTGCCCGCCCGTTTTTGAATAACAAAGCGCCACAAACGTACCCTACGATTTTTATTTATCCTTAACATAGAAATGCGTTAGTTAAATGATTTGACAATGCTGCTTAACGCTTACGTGCCAAAATCAGAAGGCAAAGAGAAGCGGTCGCCTGAACATGCATCCCATTATTATTAAGTCTCAGAAAGCATCTCTTCAACATTGCCAACTTTACGGTTTTTACCTATATGTCCTACAAAGTAAAGATATTTTATTTTTTAATCTTTGTAATTTTATAGAATCGGTCGATTCTGGATACCCATAATAATAAAATTCGAGCTTAAAATTGAAAATTAATTTTGTGTTTGGTGGTATGCGTAGGTAATGTAAAATTTACATTTAAATAAATATGTTTTAAGTAGGTAGGTACCTGCTTTAGAAAACCCATAATTTTGTTATTAAATAATTAATATTAAGGTAAGTAAATATCACAACAATAATTGTGGGTGTTCCTAAGTACGTAAATATATAATAATTATTTAATAAGGGTAAATTCTTAAGATGTTAATTTAGTACGTTCTTGGAATATTTAAGTTTATTTATCCCTTAAGACTCACGAAATATTATGGTTGTAATTATGATTATATGCCTTCAAGAAAATTATTAGCATAATTTAACAAAGTATAGGTACCTATACAAATAGACCCACTGTGTCTTTATTGAGTTCAGTTTCTCTGTCATCTCTGTATGTAGTTCTTAGATTGTGTTATTTTCATTTTTGTCTTTTTTGTGTATTTACAGTATTATATAGTGTATTTAATATTAATTGACTAAATTATTGTTGCAATGTCCCCAAAAAAAGTTGGGAAGAGAGGTGCTATTATACATAGTAAGGGACGAGAAATTATTAGCAATGTTATTAAGTTTATGCAGAAAGAAGCAGAAGAAGGAATTACTATTCCTTTGAAAAACTACAGGTATGTAACCAATTTGTTAAGTTTAAGTAGCCTGATTTAATTCGGTGAGCAGGTTATAAAAAAATGCAGGCCTTAGTTACAAGTTAATATGATTTTTGTAAAGAAAATTCTGTGCATTTTTGATAAAAAGATTCGATTTTGAAAATATTTCTGTAATATAATTTATACGGATTAAAAACCTACATTTTGAGAGAAATATTATTTATAATTGTATTATATATAATTGTATACTATGTAAAACGCTAAAATTGGGGTTCAAAGGGACTACGCCACTGGCGTATCGATCGCGCCTGGCGATTTTAGAGTGCGAAAGAACAGGTTGTCCTTTTTCAAGTTGATGACATACCGATGATGCAGCAATTACGCTCTGTACTGTTCGAGTTTGAATCGATCTTTACTTATGTCAATAATTATTACCTATAGAATATCAAGTCGATACTGATTTTCTTTAAATTTTGTATAAAAGCTAGAAAACATAAATAAATCTACGCGAAATAGGTTATAGGTTGGCAAGCATGTTGATACTCCCACCTTAACACATCTAAATGCACCAGCAAATCAGAATTAATTTCAGTTAAAAATTCCACCCTGTATATTGTTATTATTATAAGATGCTATCTAAGGGAATACCAATTAACATTAAATAATTGCCAGCAAATTATTGTCCCCTAAATTACAACCGTCACACTAAACATTAGTTTATCTTGTTTAGTCCCATCAGCGATTATAACATACATGGTAATAATCATGTGTGTCGGTCTTGACGAGCTACGTACCTACTAAAGCTCCTTTCATGATGACAATCTTGAAGCTTCGTTTAATATTGTTTTCCACCGATTATTGCTAACCTACATTAATACGACATGTTCTAAAACAGTGTTTGTCATCTTTACGAATTATTTTCTTTCAATGAGAGCCATATTTAAATATCAGTGCACAACAATAGTGGATATTAAGATGTCGGTATCGCACGACGAAGTAAATTGAGCACAAAAGGCAATGCTTGTAGAGACAATTTTGATCTTAATTTATGCATGCGGAAAGTCAATAGAGGAGAATAATTGTAGCCATTTAATAGATCGTAAAGAAAACAGAATAACTAGGAAATATTGGGTTATATAGCAAAATTAAAGAGTACTCTTTAAAGTTGGTAAAAGGTTTCGGAAATATTTATTTCCGTCTTCAGGGAGACAAAACAAGAACAGTTTATTCACTTGTGCAGGAATAAAATACTTACAACTTTTGTGAAACTGTTCATGTCGTTCTTAAATATTTAGATGGAATTGGCCATGGGGTAAAAGGGTAAAAAACACTACATATTAAAATTATTAGTTTAAGGAGTAGTAAAATGCCATTTTTCAACAGTCGACATTTTTAAGATTTGATATTAGGTTAGGTTCGGATACCAACTGTAAAGGTTGTTTTCTGTGACACCAGTAGCGCTAGTCCACAAAATAGTTTGTGTTAAGAATTTATGCATTAGTACCGTTTATGGAGAACTATAGGGTAGGAGGCCGATCGACAATGGCAGCATTTTCAAATTCTGTCCCGGTTTTTGGTTAGTTCGCTATTGGCCGATAGATGGGTCTCGCGTCCGAAGTGGGCTGATGTTGTCTTCTTCTTCTTCGTTTTTAATATGGAAAACTAGATCCTCCATAGTTTTTAACTTTTACTTAAACCCTTTATTTTTCTGTGCTTTTACTTTTGACAATTGACATTTTATTTTTCGAAATAACAAATAATGTTTGAAGACAAGACAAATAACGTTGTATTGTAATTAATTTCCATATTTATAATAAATAATGGTACAATTTATAAAAGTAGAGTTTGCTTTGTGTCGGGGTGTAAGACAGGATATTTTTCAGAGAGAAAACGCAGCCAAATAAGTCTCTTTCTAGCTCCAAAGGTATAGCTAGAATGTTTAATACCCTGTATTTTAAAAACCAAGCATCGTTGGAACTTTATACAGGCCGAGTTTACTAATAAGTATAACAAAGTAAATGTAAATTCATATAAAAGTCCTTATTTGTTCTATAAAGAACTAATTTAAATAACAATAGTTATTGCGTCCATAAGAAACCATTATTTGATAGCCCACTTCGAACACGCGCGCCATCTTACAGCGACTCGTAAAGCTGAATTACCGATGCTAATTTGGGACCGAATCCAATGCATTGCGATCGGCCTCCTACCTCAAGTCCTCCATAGTACCGTTTTACACGGTAGCAAATTTGACGATAAATTTAAGCAGAAATTTGTTTACAACTAAATTTTAACGTGTAATACACACTTACTAATTTTATTAGAAAAATATTATAATATTTTACGAAAATATAAAATAATTTCTATATTTTATCAAAAAAATTAATAAAAGTGCGTCAAAATCACTTGTCAAAATCTTTTAAGAAAAGCCGAAAAAGAAAGGTTACGTTTGATTGAAATTGGCATTCGGAGGTTATATTTGCTATTTCCTAAATTACTTTATTTTTATTTACCGAAAAGCTGGGTTAGATATAATTTGACATTGACATTTTAACAATGCGTCACTGGCCTTTAGTGCGCATCATTTCTTGCAAAAATTGCATCCAAATTTGTTACTGTGTCATACACATCAAAATTCCATATAATTTTGTACATATTTTTGTTATACATTTTTACCAATGAAATTTATAATAAATTTTAGCACAAATTTTGTGTTAAAATTACGTCCGTGTAAAACGGTTCTAACACACGAAAACAGAATATATATGTCGTAGGCTGATAGTGAAATCCGTCATTTCATGAAAAACCTAGTCACTTCATGAAGCGTCGGCAGATTGTGTAAAAACATGAAATTACACGATCTGCCGCGTCACTTCATGAAGAGACTTTGACGTTTCGGCGTATTATGTATAACACAATCTGCCTAATTTTAAATATCGTCACTTCATGAAATGCCACAAAAACAAGGCATATTGTGTAATTCCGTCTAAAAGGTATATTGGCAACTGGTTTGTTCGGGTTTGTCAGAGCATTTTTTTTATTTTTATAAAATAATATTAGTTAAAAAAATGTAATTAAAAAAAAATGCTCTGGGGAACAACAAACAAACCAGTTGCCAATATACCTTTTAGACTGAATTACACAATCTGCCGACTGACATGACATCGTTAGGTACTACATGAAGTGACGATATTTAAAATTATGCAGATTGTGTTATACATAATACGCCGAAACGTCAAGGTCTCTTCATGAAGTGACGCGGCAGATCGTGTAATTTCATGTTTTTACACAATCTGGCGACGCTTCATGAAGTGACTAGGCTTTTCATGAAATGACGGATTTCACTATCAGCCTACGACATATACATTATACACGTAAAAAAATCATTAAATTTTAAATGAAACTCAGTACTGGTTAAATCTAGGCACCCACCAGATTGATTTGAAAAACTACTAACACTCCCTACGAATTAAATCAAATAGTCTATAACATAAGCAGTCTTATTCAAAACTGAGTAATGTAAGAATTCATTTTTAATTTATAATAATTAGATTGACTTCTTATATTTTAATCAAGGTGGGATTAACGACGCCATTTTCTATCGTCAATTCGCTTTGCCTAACTATCGACGATTCGCATGAGCATTGCAGTGCTGTATTGATCAGAGTAAATATTTTTATGCTTTTGGCGTACGAAGAAGAAAGACAGACATATTCTGGAGCTGGTAGAGCAAGGCAGATTATAGCTAACCTACTTTTAAAAACACTGGATAGTAAAGGCCACACATAATCATACAAATGTCAAATAATAAAGATTCGGAATCATTTCTACAGTAGCAGTACTATAAAACTGGCCTTTCGTGTTTTATAACCACCTGTTTGCTTATGTCACACACAAAGACAAAATGAACCGGCAACGAGCGAAAGACAGGTAACGACTAGCTGGCGATACTTTGTGACAATCGGATGTTTTGCGTAAATACAGTATTACTAAAGATTCACATCCGATAATTTGTTATTCGTCCTGCAACATTCGAAGGAAATTATTTTATTTCGAACCCATAATCGTATTCCAAAATAACAATCTCGGAACAACCGTAGTGTTCTTGACAAATTACTGGGTGGAAGGGACTTCGAAAACTACAAGGCACTTTATAAATAAAAAATCGCTTTAAAGGTTAAACGGGCGGCCTTTTTATTTCGAGAGCGAGGAGAAGCTCCGGAGTTTTGGAAATAAACAACTGATGGTCTGATTTTAGATAGTACGTGGGAAAAATACGTATCTTGCGTCAATAAAGGCAAATTCAACGATGAAATGGGTCAAACTTTAGAAAAAGAAACTCGAGAGATTTTTTTTTAGGTACGAAGTGGGCAACCAGGTAAGAATAGAAACAAATAAATACCTAATGAGATAATAAACTTTTTCATGTCATAAACAGTGTGACAAGAACTTAACGTTCTATTTTATATAAGGTGTTACAAATTCGACAATCATCATTGGGATCTCGAAAACGGTTAGAGAGCAAACCCGAACAAACCTGAAATTTTCTGTCACTTACGAATGTCTTCGGAAAGAATCGCAATTTTTCAAATGTATTAAAGAAATGTTAGTAGCCTGCAAATTACGCAACTTTGCCGCCATTTAATCTTAGGCGTGTCTCCCGCCGTTTACGATAATACAGAATGAAGATGTTATTATTGGGGTCGAAACGTTGATTATTAAATAAAGTAATATCGCATTATGAATTTATCAAATAAAAGGTTTACAAAGCTGCGATAAAATATACAGGTCCGTATTTTAAAAAAATAACAGAGGATGGTACCCGAAAGACGAAACGCCAGAATCAATATTTAATAACAACACGTTATAGAAAATAAGTGGCAATAAAATATAAAATTCATTTTTGCCATCTTTGTAAATAAAGCCGGCAAAAAATAAAATATGAATTAAAAATTTTCGTTTTTTTCCGAATATATTCGGAAGTACTTGGAATTTTCCAAATTTGTTAACGTCATGTTAATCGCCGCCAAATTGCGCAACTTTTCCCCGCTTTGACCTTCGCTGTCTCTCTAACCGTTTATGAGATAGATGTATAATGCCAAATAAATTGGAAAAATAATGTTTATTTATATTAGCTTTGTTTCAATCCAGCAAGAGATTCGTTCCTGATCGGTCATTTCCGGTCCATGTCACGCAAATTTGATTCGTTAGTTCAAAATTTAACTAACATACTGGAAATACCCGATCAGGAACAATCTCTTGCTGGATTGGAACAAAGCTATAGGGTATCTAGCTTAAACCCCAAAGCAGGTCATCACTTCAAAAATTTTGTCATAACAAAATATCGTTGCCAGTTTCCCTAAAACATTTCTTATACCATGCCAGTGTTCTCTTAGATCCGGAACTTCTTTTTGGATGTTGAATTTTTAATTCATTTGCCTACATTATATCTGTCAATGTCATTTACGTCACAGTCAAAGTTGCCTGGTTAGTTAATTACTGTTAAAAATCTTTTTGCAACCCAACATGGAATTTCAGATTTACACCTCACTGAAATGGTTTCCTTTGACCAGGCAGGGCTGTCTATATAAAAGCGATGAGTCACTAATGGAAATATTGGACTGAAGGTATGGAAACCTCAATTTTAATGAGTACACAATATTATAATATAATATATCTATAATCTTAGCCAAAAGTTTAAGAAATCCGGCTATAATACAAAATTTGCCTCTTTATAGGATCTCTTATTGTTTCAAACAAGGTTTTTTTTTCTAGCAAAATCAGTTGGCAAGCAATTGTTTCTTCTCCAAGCTCGTAAACTCTCCCACATAACCATTGTCTGCAGTAAATATAGGGCGGTAATTAGCTTCCAATTCGGCTATATACATATATATATATTCACAACTGCCTAGTAGTTTTGCGATGTCCTGCCATTACAAGGGACCCTTCCACTCGGTAATTTGTCAAGTAGATTACGGTAATCTGATAAGGGGTGGGTGATAGTTGTTGGAAAACGCTATTAGAAACTTGACTTTGCGTGGTTGACACAAGATAGTAGAAATATTAGAGGACGTAACTCATGTAACCGAAGATCCCTTTAACGGATGTATATATGGGGAAAGTATTTTATGTACAGGGAAAATACACAGTGGACTAATAGAATAATACATTAAGACAAAATTAAAAATAATTGCACGGACGCCACAGCCTACACATTTGAAAAAATCCTTAAATTTTAAATGAAAAAGAACTGAGGTACTGATTAAGTCCAGGTCCACACCAAAATAATTGAAAAAATTAACACTGGCTATTGATTAAATCAAATATTCAGTGTTTAAGCAGCCTTTTTCAAAACTGATTATACTTTAATCAAATTAGAAATAGAAATTATATTTAATATTATAAACAATAATGATAAATTGTGCTTCGATGTGTCATAATTATGGAGGACTTGAGGTAGGAGGCCGATCGCAATGCATTGGATTCGGTCCCAAATTAGAATCAGTAATTCAGCTTTACGAGTTGCCATAAGATGGCGCTCGTGTTCGAAGTGGGCTATCAAATAAATGGTTTCTTATGGACGCGATAACTATTTTTATTTAAATTAGTTCTTTAAGGAACAAATTAGGACTTTTATATGAATTTACACTTACTTTGTTATACTTATTAGTAAACTCGGCCTGTATAAAGTTCCAACGATGCTTGGTTTTTAAAATACAGAGTATTAAACATTCTAGCTACAGAGGTTTTTTTTAAAGTGAGCTTACCTTTGGAGCTAGAAAGAGACTTATTTGGCTTCGTTTCCTCTTTGAAGAAGATCCTGTCTTACACCCCGACACAAAGCAAACTCTACTTTTATAAATTGTACCATTATTCATTATAAATATGGAAATTAATTACAATACAAAGTTATTTGTCTTGTTTTGCCTTCAAACATTATTTGTTATTTCGAAAAATAAAATGTCAATTGTCAAAAGTAAAAGCACAGAAAAATAAAGGGTTTAAGTAAAAGTTAAAAACTGGAGGATCTAGTTTCTCCATATTAAAAACGAAGAAGAAGAAGACAACATCAGCCCACTTCGGACGCGAGAGCCATCTATCGGCCAATAGCGAACTAACCAAAAAACCGGGACAGAAATTGAAAATTCTGCCATTGTCGATCGGCCTCCTACCCTCTAGTTCTCCATAGTCATAATGTAATAATTTTTTATATTAATATTGATAATTAATTTTTAAATAAATTTAAGAAGTTTCTGATCTGTATAAAATATGCCAACCTTTTAAGTCATGTTTGATTTGAGGGATTTTAAAATGTCTTACAAGCTGTTGACGAACGCGCAAAACGCAACAATTTAATCATTTCATAGGTTTCGGAGTACCACCCTATAATATTTCTGTGTCAGGTTGGCAGTGAATCGATGACTTGAACGTTACGTGTCATTCTCACGGTGTCGGTTCATTTTGTCTTTTTATGTGGCATAAGCAAGTGGGTGGCTATAAAAACACTAAAGGTGTATTTTACAATACAGCTACGACAGAATGGCTCTTGAATCTTCATCCTAAATTTATATGATTATGTGTTGCCTTTGTCTTTCAGTGTTTTTAAAACTTACTTAATGCTTAACAATTTTATCTAATAAACAGATTTTGACAACAGATAATAATCTATAAGCAACATACTCTTATTTTACAACAAAATAGAAACGTTCTTGTTTCTCATATTGTTTCTCTCTTCCTAGCTTCTATTAAAACTGACAACCTTATAAGACATTTTGGAGAAAAGCTATTTTGTAGGCTATGCAGATTAGTTCCTTCCAATTCATCTTTCTCATTCGTTACAAGTAATTTGATTCATCGCTAATTTTTCCAAATTCTTGAACAATTCACACAATGGGCTTTACGAAACAGCACAAAACATTCATGGTTGAAGCGTATTTTCGAAACGGGGTAAGAGTAAATTGTGAGTGGCTATACAATCCGGGTTTGTGCATGGACGATTTTCACGAACATTTTCCTAACGTTGCTTTTATTGCTGGGGATTTTTATTATTGCCTGATGAAAAGAACCGTGGCTGTGTTTAGGGAAACAGGTTCTATTCAACACAAAAAAGGAGCAGGATGACCATCTGTCAGAACAGAAGAACTTGTTGCAAACGTTCGTGAAATAATGCAAAATACGGTCAAAATGCTGGTCAACACTTTCGAAAATATGAAGAGACGTGTGAATTTATGCTTGGAGCATGGCGGTGGCCAATTTCAGCAATGTAATTATTTTTCCTTTTCTTTCTTACTTTGTTAATTTTGTAAACAACAAAAATAAATTTGTATTTGTCTACTTATTTTATTACTCATTAGTTTGGCATATCATGTCATAATATGAATTTGACAAAATTTTAACCTAGATTTGGTTAGATATATCGTCCCCATATCATTGTGATCTAAACCAAGCTCTACGTTTTTTAATCCAAGCCCTCTTTGATGCAAATAATTTTTGCTCGCACGGTATATCAAAAAATATAATCAAATACATTAAAACAGGTATCCCGTGCTGTAAATCAATTGAATTTTTTACTGTGTATACTGGACGGCAATAGTATATTATTTTTCCTACTCGCGTGCGGTAAAGTACACTTTACAGCACTCATTTTCATGTCGTAAGTAGTACTTTACCGCACTCAGTGCGGTAAGTGCGGTAAAATTTCTTTACCGCACCCAATGCTGTAAAATTTCTTTACCGCACTCTTGTAAATTTTATTATATGCGTAATATGTTCTATTTAATTTACTACATTATGATGCTAACCACAACTAACGGCGATAAGTATCACATCATTACGAATATTTTTACTAGGTACCTATATACTGTACCATGCATGGCGCAAGAAAATAACGCTTCTGTAATTTACAAAAACTGCTCAACTACATCTGATGAACAAAATCAAGCTCGCTCAGCACTTAATTTGCATTGCGCTACAAATTGTACATTTAATTTTAATATTTATCGTTAGCTATATTTTTATATTATAATGTTTGTATGTAATAAATATTTTTAAAAAATATTGTTTCTTTTTGTATTAATTTTGTAATATAATTCTTTTTTTTACCGGTGCGGTAAAGATTCTTTACCGCACTCAGTGCTGTAAAGATTCTTTACCGCACTGTATTAATTTTATTCAAAAAATGCAATTGATGTACTTGCATTCGCGCAATGCATAATATAAAAATATTTATAGCTTTTAACAATTAATATTTGTTACTTTTTATAAATTTTTTCTTTTAAATTTGATTTTTGTTCCAAATATTATTGCTCGAAGGAAAAATTGTGTACCTACCACGTGCGTAAAGTGTCTTTACCGCCCTTAACGGCTTGCCCGAACTCCGCTTCGCGTCGTTCGTGCAACTGCCGTCGCGTGCGGTAAAGGACCACTTTCCGCACTTGTTAGGTAAATAACTAATTACATACCGAAGAGGAAAGTGTTTCATTACTGTCGAGAAATTAGTTAGTTATCCGAGACGCGAAGCGTCGAGGTCGAGGGGGAAATCACTAAAAAAATTTGTACACTGAAATTCCCCTTTCAGAAAAAATTCCCCGATATTACCCAAAATTTTTTGAAATTCCCCGAAATACCCTAAATTTTAATATCTTGGAAATGCCTTTAATTTTTCTGCAATTCCCCGCAATTTCCCGAAATTCCCTGCAATTCCCCAAAGCGCTCTTGAAATTCTTAGCAAAATTCGGCCGATTACATTTACAACAACGTTGCCAAATTGTAGAAGGTAGGTAATATTAAATATTATGAAAAATACGTTTGTGCCTCGAAATACCTTGAAATTCCTCCGAAATTCCCCGAAATACCTCGAAATGTCCCCTGCAATGTCTTACTTTGTACACTAAAATACCCCAGTGATTTCCCCCTCGGTCGAGGTTAACTTTAATCTAGTGACAGTAATGAAAACTTTCCTCTGAGGTTTGTATACTACTAGGCAGTTGAAGTACAACCAATACGTAAGCAAATTTACGCACGTTAGTTGAGGAGTTAACGTGACGAACCGGTGGCAAGAATTTTAGTTGAAGTGCTTATATTCTGTGCCCGTTAACGTAACCTACAAAAAATGCAAATTTGACATTTGTCATATTATTATGTTAATTTTTTACCTTTATTTTTCTGTTAATTTTTTAAAAGTTAAGAAAATTGCATAAAGAAGGAAGAAAAGCAAAAAGGACTATGGAAGAGTATAAAACCTTGTTTTATTTTTAAATCTTCTAAAAATACAAATAAAATGGAACATACCATCGATAACAAACTTAAATCTACACTAAACTTATAGAGAAAAAAATTTCAAAAGTATCTCTGATGAACTAAAATCACAATTGAATCACAAAACGATAACGATAATAAAAATACTTTTTATTTTTTAACTAAAAAACAAATAACTCTGATTGTTGATAAATTTTGATTTTTTTGATTACCTACTGCAAAATTATTTGGGATTTGTTTGTTATGTTTTGTGGTTAGAAAAAGTTATTCATTTATAACCACAGAAAAAACTGTTTGTCAAAAAATGACATTTCGGAAATAATCGGTTATATTCGTAGGTCCTTCGGGTAACGGAACGTTCATTTTTTACGCCCGTAAAACAACGCAAGGTAACGTACGCCCGTTGAACTGCTTTAAACACGTACGTCAAAATTTGATTACTGCGCATGCGTAGCTGTCAATTTGTACGTATACGTTAACGTTCGTGACCGCACTTCAACTGCCTACTATTTTATTTACAATCACGTTAAATGAAAATACGATAATAGTTGATTTTTCAAAAAATGTAGTAAAAATATCAAAATATGACATTTGTGGTTTTGACGCCAAACAAAAATATGCTGGTTGAATGACAAGAATGAGGGAAATGAGTGAGGGAGATGGGTGAGAGAAGTGGGTGAGGGAAGTAGAAGAGGAAAGTAGACGTAGGTAATGTGACACTCCCAAACTTTTAAAAATGTTGTAATGTCAACATTACATGTATGGTTGTAAAAAAAAAAATTACGGCCGCTCTACCCATTGGCAATTCCGGTAACTATTTAATCTATCGGTTTTACGATTCGATTTTACCCTTCATTAAGCCTCCACATTTCTTTTCAATTTTGCAAACAAGAAAATAAAACACAATTTTACCGACCCGAAAAACACGATAATAATAAGTTTAGTTTATGGTTGTATAAGTCGCCCACTGATATCAACTTATTTGTCTTTCTGCCATAACTACCCGAGTTAGACATCTGAAATCGGACAAGGCGGTCAGTAGTTGTTTATTTGGCAAACTTGTAAACTGTCTTGGGATATAACCATACCGAGAAGCAAATAGCCGGGCGGTGAGCCGGACTTTGGACTTCAGATTGCCTATTTATTCAAAACTGTCTTATAGTTTCTCTCTCATCCTCTGTTATTACAGTGCCCCTTCCAACAGATAATTTGTCAACTAAATTGCAGTAATTTGATGACGGTTGATAGTTTGTAATTTAAGGCTATTAGAAACTTGCAGCGTTGACTTAAGGGCGAAACATATGAAATCTGATATTTATGGCGGAACAAATTATTATATTTCGGATGATGCATAGTGCGTAATGATTGAGTATGTACTCATCAATCAACTAGATACTGTAATGGGGATCACGCAGAATGATATACTATTTATAACCTTAAATGATAAATAATATTGTCTTCATTTGTTTTAAACCACAACGTTTTAGCTAGTATCTCCGTCGTCTTCAGGTGAATACTAAATAAGCAAAGCAACTACAGCTCTATTTATATTACCGTGCGAGCCAAAATTATTTGCATCAAAGAGGGCCATGCATCTAAGGACGTAATGCTTAGCCGTAGAGCTTAATACCCGTTGGGTGTCAGTAACTACCTGAATTAACAATCAATCAGTTATTCCGTCATCGTTGACAGTCGTTACAAGTAATTTGATTCATCGCTAATTTTTCTAATTTCTTGAACAATTCACACAATGGGCTTTACGGAACAGCACAAAACATTCATGGTTGAAGCGTATTTTCGAAACGGGGTTAGAGTAAATGGTGAGTGGCAACAATCCGGGATTGTGCATGGACGATTTTCACGAACATTTTCCTAACGTTGCTTTTATTGCTGGGGATTTTTTATCATTGCCTGAAAAGAACCGTAGCTGTGTTTAGGGAAACAGGTTGTATATAACACAAAAAAGGAGCAGAAAGACCATCTGTAAAAACAGAAAAACTTGTTGCAAACGTTCGTGAAATAATGTAAAATACGCCAACAAATTGTCTAAGACGCCTGTCCCAAGAAGTATGAAGATCTTATCTTAAGTGCATGTATTCCAAGAAATGCAAGCCGCAGATTTTGAAAGATGCAGGAATTACTCTCAATGGTTTACCAAAATTTTTTGGAAATAAATAATTTATTAGACCTAACATTTTTTCGGATGAAGCCTGGTTCCACCTCTCCGGTGATGTGAATTCTCAGAATACACGCATGTGGAGTAGTGAAAATCCCTATTTTTTTACACATTGCACCCCTCAAAAAACTGGTGTCTGCTTAGCTGTTTCCCGAAGAAGAATTTTTGGTCCTATTTTTTTCCATGACACAGGTACAGCACAGCGGTATAGGGCAAGGGCGGTTCTACGGGGGGGCCTGGGGGGCCCAGGACCCCCCAACATTTCTGAAAAAACTTAAAAATATCTCGAGAGAAATACAATCAAGCGAAGGCTACCAAAAATTGTGGCTGCGCCAATGTGGGCCCCCCAATATTTTGGGTCTAGAACCGCCCCTGGTATAGAGACAATATTTTGAATCCATTTGTGGAGCAATTACTTGACGAAGAACTACGTTGTGGATATTTTCAACCGCCCGTACAGCCGCCGAAACTATTAACTACTTACGCAATTTTTTCCACGACAGATTGATCAGTTTTCGATCAGACATTGAATTCCCACCTAGATCACCTTGTTTAACGGTTATGGATTACTCGTTTTTCTTCATTTAAAGAACACTATTTTTAAAACACCAGTTGCAAATTTAGAACAATTACAAGAAAGGATTATCCAAGAATGTGGTAACATTTCTCCAGAGATGCTGGTCAACACTTTCGAAAATATGAAGAGACGTGTGAATTTATGCTTGGAGCATGGCGGTGGCCAATTTATGTAATAATTTTTCTTTTTATTTCTGTATATTCTTACTTTGTTAATTTTGTAATCAACAAAAATAAATTTGTATTTGTCTACTTATTTTATTACTCTTTATTTGGGATATCATGTCATAATATGAATTTGTCAAAATGTTAACCTAGATTTGGTTAGATATATCGTCTCCATATCATTGCGATCTAAACCAAGCCCTACGTTTTTAATCCAAGCCCTCTTTGATGCAAATAATTTTTGCTCGCACGGTATGTACGCCAGCCGGGGAATAGTAGTTGAGGGTTAATATAAAAAACCCAAATCTTAATATAAAGCGCCCAATAGGGGAAAAAAACCCTATAGACCGGAAGCTACAAAATAAAGTGACCAATCCCGAAAAATATATAACCCGGATACACATTACCAAAGAATACAATATCGTCCAAACCATGTCTACACACGCAAAAAATAGATTCATAAGCTCTTAATAAGGCCAGAAAAAGCAACTAGCCACACAAATGGATTTATGATTTGCGTTAAAACCATCAAAAAGCAATTTTGGCTGGATCCGGGTGCGGAAAGATGTATGCGTGCTGATAAAAAGTTTTATTTTGGACGCGGCGAAATCATTCAGGTGGGATTATTAATCCGTTTTGTTGTTTGTTTGGCAGGGACAGGACGAATTAAAAAAAAAGGGGGGGGGGGGGGAGAAAGAGCCCTGTCGCTTTGTGTACGGCACGCTATTTAACAAGTCGCGGCGTAACTTTCAACACATTATCACAGGTAAAAAAATTGCACTTAAAATTGAGATTTCAAATATAAATCGGATATACCTACCGTGCGAGCAAAATCATTTGCATCAAAGAGGGCCTTGCATCTAAGAACGTAATGTCCACATTAAAACTAGCCACTGTAATACCAATCTTTAAAAAGGGCAATGAATGTAACATTGACAACTGCAGGCCAATATCCCTGCTCAGTGTATTTTCGAAAATTTTCGAACGTATACTGTACGACAGACTAATGAATTTTCTTGGCCGATTTAAAGTGATAAGGAACGATCAACATGATTTTCAATGGGGTAAATCCACCGAGACAGCTGCATTCCGACTTGTTCAATTTATACATCAAGAACTAGAATCAAACAAGGTGGTAGCCGGAATGTTCTTTGATTTATCACGGGCCTTTGATACTTCGAACCTAAAGTTTGTCGAACAGAAACTCTACGCTGTTGGAATAAGGGGAAATGCACTGTCCTTAATAATGCCATTTCTAACTGAAAGAAGGCTGTTGGTCAAAATCGGAAATCATACCTCCTCAGAATATGAACTAAACATCGGAGCTGCCCAAGGATCTGTCCTCGCACCTCTCATATTCATATTATTTGTAAACGATCTATCACTAGCGGGATTTACCATCAAATTTGCCGACGATACCACGGTTGCCATATTAGCACTAGATGACCCTGAAGCACACAGGAAAATACAAGAAGTAACAGAAGAAATGAACAGATGGCGTTTTTCGAATCAACTTATACTAAACGAGGACAAAACGGTTCACATTCGTTTCTACAAAACTTCTCCAAAAATGCAATTGAACCAGGCAGCATCTTCTTCCAAATTTCTGGGAACGTATCTTGATTCCAAACTATCGTGGGAACCTCAATTGGATCATGTATGCTCAAAACTGGCACAAGCTTACTACGCTATACTAAAGTTAAGATACACAGTGCCTGTCCCTACTCAAATAACATCTTATTACGCATTAGCTTATCCTCATCTCAGCTATAATATTTTACTGTGGGGACAAGCAGTAAACATAAACCGAGTATTTCAAGCACAGAAACGTCTAATAAGGCTCATCTTTGGATTGAAACCAACACAAACATGCAGAGAAATATACAAAAAAACACAAAATCCTCACAGTCACTTCAATATACATCCTTAAGTGCTCCATATATGTATACAAGAACAAGAACGAATTCCAGGAAAACAGAAACAATCACAACTATGCTACAAGAAACGCAAATGGCCTTATAGTCCCTAGACATACTTCAACACGTTATGAAAAATCTCCCCACTATGCCTGCATCAAAATTTTCAATAAACTGCCAGAAGAAATCAAACAATCCATAACAAGAGGTATATTTGGAAGAAAACTAAAGGACTTTCTTATAAAAAATGCATTTTACACACTAAAAGACTTTTTGAATGCCTAAACGATGTTATGTTTGTGTGTGAAGATTTTTCTCGTACATTTAATGTTTTAATGTTTTAAACTGCCTTCTAAGTTAGTTAAGTTTATTTTATTTTATAGTTTTATATGACGAACCAATCATAATGTATGATCCTTTGTTGAATAAATTTAATTTGAATTTGAATTCTTAGCCGTAGAGCTTAATACCTGTATTAACAATCAATCAGTTATTCCGTCCTTTCTGTATATTCTTACTTTGTTAATTTTGTAAACAACAAAAATAAATTTGTATTTGTCTACTTATTTTATTACTCATTACTTAGTTTGGCATATCACGTCATAATATGAATTTGACAAAATTTTAACCTAGATTTGATTAGATATATCGTCCCCATATCATTGTCATCAAAACCAAGCCCCACGTTTTTTAATCCGAGCCCTCTTTGATGCAAATAATTTTTGCTCGTACGGTATATTATCCTCAATATCCTTATAATTACTTATGTCGTTTTATGTTAACTGGTAAACAAAACTGCAGTCTCGCTTTCGCCATTTTGTTAGTCGAGCGGCTCGACGAGCAAAGCTGTCAACAAAGCCGTAGTCCATGGGCTACTTAAACAACAATTTTACAAATCGTTTTTTTTTTAAATTGGCGCCACTGAAAATAAGTTTTCTTCTTACTAGCCGGCCAAGAGTTGACATGGTCAAATGATAAAATGATTGTGTATTTGATAAAATACCTAAATAAATACCAAACAACGCAAAGGCACGATATGAAAATGGAAATTCCAACGGGTGTAATGCCTAATTCACGCAAGAATTTGTCAGATATCGTGACTAATAACATGAACATTTATTTCGGCTATCGTGAACCGAGACCAGCACATCGTTATGACATTATTTTATGTGTAAAGTGAAAAAGAAAAATTCAGGTGTAGACGTTTTATCACAATGATTGTATACTATTTGATTTTCTTTTGTTCATTTATCTAAAAAGCTGTTAGAGTTAAACGTTTTCTTTTAAACAAAGCGTTTCGACAGAAGACAACGACATTTTTTGACATTAACAGCTGATCTGGTTTCGTCGTTAAAGTTCCCAGATCAGCAGTGGGCCGTAGCAAGCTCACGCGTCAGGTTGCGTCATACTATTTTCTTCCGATTTTGGTGTTTTTTAAGTGTTTCTGTGGCTGTTTTTTTAAACATTTTACTTTTGGATTTTATATATTTCAGATTTTATATATTTTAGATTTTATTGGTGTTTATTATATTATTTAAGTTTAATAGTGAGTATAGTGTTTCTTAGGTCAATTTAATGACATTAAACTGTAGGAATTTCCTAACCATAGGCGTCCCAAACAAATAATTAAAATGCGTATACACACTTATAAGTTTGTTTTACATTAGGTGGTTGTACATACTACACTTTATAAACCCACTGTATAAATAATAATATTATATTAAAATAATAAATATAAGGTAACTCAAAAATTCTATTCACAAAACTAAAATCAGAAAAATAAACCTGACACGGCACGACACTGCTCAGAAAATGCTTAAATTTTTTTACCAGAACTCCATTCTCCAACCATTGTCCAGCCCGTCCACAAATTCCAAATTAGGTATATTTTATCTTCGTCTCTTCCACGCCATCGGCGGTCATTGGCCTATCTCTGTCTGACAGAATCGATCGTTGAACGGGTCGGAGACCGCTTCAGCTTATCCCAGCCGCTTTAACTGGCGCTTGTATCCCTTGCTGTTGCCAATTCTTCAAAATTTTTGGATTTGTAAGCACAATGCAAGTATATACGAGAAACAAGGGTTTGTTAATTAGTTGTTTTTAAACATTGAAAACACTTTTTGTCTTGATTTCAGTTATATTGTTTCTTAAGGACTAAAGAATGTATTATTATAACAATGAATTGCTTGTTATTTTTTCTGTCACACTCAAAACTCCTCGGTTTAAAGTATATTTGCAAACTAGCTTTCAAAGAAAGTAACTGACTAACAATTGAATACTGATATAAAAGAAACATTTTTAATAAAAAAAACTTAAAGAATTGAAGAAGAAAGATCTGACAACCCTGGTTGTGAGGTCGGTCTCTTTGAGACTGTTTACCGCCGTTTGTATGCCGTATGAAATGATTGGGATGTCATCACACTGACTTTGGATAAATTATACAAACACCACTTTGGTTAACTTATCTACTATGAAATCAATAAAGTGCCTAGTTAAACCATTTACTTATCGTTATATACAGGATGTCTCATAACTAATGGGCAAATACAGCAACAGGAGATAGTAGACTTGAAAATATGTCATTTATGCTTAAGAACGCAAGAATAATTTTCAATAAATATGTGTCGTTATGAAAGGTGTGTATTTTAAAAATGTGTCTTGCCATCTAGCATTTAAACGCAATTATCTCAAAAACTAAAACTTTTTTACGTATAAAAGTTCTCTCCCATAATTATGCGAGAATTTATCAAACTCATATTGTGTAGCTAGCGTTATCTAGGAGATATCTTAAAACTCATTATAGAATCCTCCTTCTTGCACTCCAAAACATAACTAGACACAATTTGATTTATATCCGCCTAACATCAAATCATTGCCAATTTTATAAAGTAAATATTTACTTCGATTACTTGTATAAGAAATAAAATTAAATGAAATAATATTTTCAAGTCCACTATCTCCTGTTGCATAATAAAATTCCCACAAAAGTAACAATACCAAAAGGGTTAATAAATACTAAAAGAAATAAATCTTGTTTTTTTTTCTTTTTAGGTTTATAATGTTTTTCTACGACCACCTACGAAAATGACAATAACAGCACGGTTAACTTGGCTAGAAAGTGCTAAATATCACACGCGCGTTGAAAAAAAATATTTTAACACGAGTGTGGAAAAACAAAGCACACTATATTTAATTTAAACACGTGTCAATTTGACAAAAAAACTATTTATTAAAAATAACAAACTTACGGGGGGGGGGGGGGGAATTGGGGTTGCAAATAAAAAAAAATACTTTTTTTCGTTATAACCTAAGAGTATTATTTATAATAAAAATAATATTATCAAAAAGGGAAAATATGTCAGGCAACCCACCAACTGTCTTGTTTACATGTCAACTGAGTTGAACCACAGAAAAAAAAAGGGGTAGCTATAGAGCAGAAATAGAATACCATTGGAAATACCGATTTTTAATTTTGCCATTATCTCGGATAAAAATATCCATACAATGTATAAGGATATGGGACAAGTGAATGTGCTTTATGTAGGTACATTTGTTTTAGCTATATTTAAAACAAATCGAAAAAGCTTTATCTTTTATAATTAACAAGCTATCGATATTTAACTCCATCTCTATCTTTCTATAATGTTGAGATTATGTTTTGGTTTTGTGTTTTGTTGTTTTTGTATGTATATTTAGGTATATTATTGTTTTATTAAAAGAATGCAGGCAACTAAAAGATCAGAAACGAAATTTATTCACTATACATAGTAGGTATGATGTGCGTAAGCAAATAGGAGAAAAAGTTATGGTATACCTATCTTTTTATTTAAATATAGGTAAGTTAAAATGTGTAAGTGGGCATTGTTTTTTTTTTTAAATTTGATTAACACAATGGTGATACCTACAAACTATTAAAAACAAATCAAACTCTTTTTGATTATATTGTATGGTCGTAGGAAAAATTGTGTACATAACTCGTGTGAAAGTGATTTTATCACACTCGGAGAATTTCCGCAAAATACCTCCTCGTTTGAAATGTACCATTTTCAACACTTGTTATGTAATATACTATTTCACATTCCTATTTTGTACGGGTCTGTCAATATTTTATTTTATAAATAATAAAATATGTTCGCTATATATTTACAAAATATTGAGACTCCCTTACAAAATTTAACAGATTGCGAAGGCGAAGGTAAAATAACTTAGTCCGGTTCTGTTTCTGTGGCCAACCGCTTAACGTAAAATATACCAGACTTCAACAGGGTGCTATTAATTACAGATAATGCGGCGGGTTCTTAGATTAATTTGACTTTATGCATAATGTACGCGATCGTTTTAAACCAAAAACATGATCGCCGAATTAAAACAAAATTGCGATGGGACAATTATTTTATAAGAGCTGTCAATGTTAGCTTCTCTTTTGATTAAAGCTTCCACAAAATATATATACGACAATTGCCAGAGGTTAAACTCGTTGAAACCCTGTTCAAACACAATATTGGGATTGGGAAATGCCTTGATATATGCATGAGTTACACAGGACACAAGCTATAGCCTTGGGCGGTAATCCACGAAAGTAAACAAACATAGGCAGGCGAGTGAACAGGGGAAAAATAATAAACTCTCTGTGGTGCAAATTTCAAGCCCATATGTTTCTTACAAACTCTAGCAAGATGAGTTTTGTCATTACAGTTTAGGGTAATGTATACCGTTTTGGCCAACTCGAGCTTACAGTCGCATTGTATGCACAGTAAAAAATTCAATTCGTTAACAGGAAGAAATGGCTGATTTAATTTATTCGATTATATTTTTTGATTTAAATTTTAACCTGTTTGTAAGTTGTATGATTTGTAATGTTACTTACACAAAACAATTATATTGAATTACTTAAAATCGATACTGATCCATTGTATAAAGGTGGATTGTATTAAAATATTAAACCTTTTAAATCATGCGTGATTTAAGGGATTTGACGCATGCGTAATACTTAACATTTTAGTCGGAAGTACCACCCCATACTTTTTCTGTGCCACGTCAACAGTTGTTGGCTTTAAACGTCAGTTATGATTAGCACGGTGCCTGTTCATTTTGTCTTTGAGTGTGTGACATAAGCAAGTGGGTGCACTGAGGAAAATGATCTGATACAACAGGTTTGTTAACACAGTTTGTATTGATAGCTTATTTTGAATAAATTGATAGTGTATCAAACCCGCTTTAGTCTTATATAAATTCCAGATTTGTTAGAACAGTGTTTTTATTGGTAGTAATCAGTTCCATTAGCACCACAGTCTTGTTAAATAATAAACTACTTTTAATACAGCAATTTTCTTGCTTGCTTCTTAATGCGACGCATTTTGTTCCCAGCAAAGCACTTTCTTTATAAGTAAGAAAGCAGAACAGCGTCCCCAAAAACGAATGGTATCCGTTAGAACCTATAATCCACAAGACGTTGGTAGTGGTTCGTAGCGATCGGCAATCGCCGCGCGCCGTATTATTTGTTTTAACATATTTGTTGCGCCGGTCACATCGTTGTTCAGAGTCTTCTAGCTGTCCTGTCTGAATTTAAATTTTATTGATCGTACTAATACTAGTTTCAATTAATGGCGAACTCAGCTCGACGAAAGTTCAGTCAATATTCAGTATATTTTCCAGTTCACGTACCTAGTTAACTAATTAATTATTGCCGAAAATGCAGCAATTATTTTAAATTGTCTCTTTTTATTAGCCTCAGGTGAAAAATTTATTTATTTTTTTTTTTTTTTATTTATTTATTTATTTATTTACTTATAAATACATTGATACATATTAAATTTATATTCTAAACACTAGATTTATAAGTCAAATAGTTATCTTAATTATTAATTCAATTTAAATGCATATATATTATAAGTAGCACCTAAGTGATTAAACACTTGTGTTGTGCTATACCTAAGTAAGAAGGCAATTACTAAACTAAATCTAAGAGTGAAATAATAAACTAACTAAAAGAAAATTATAAAGATATTATTATATACCTACATATCTAATAAATGAAACGGTCAATTTTCTATTATTTTCACAAATTCACGGTAATTTTCAAAGATAAATTTTTTTGACAGTCTTGAGAATACTTTTAGGTTATTTATCTGTTTAATATATAATGGTAAGATATTGCAGGATTTAGGTAAAGTGTAATTTATAAATCTATGGCTAATATTCCTGTTAAATCTAAGAGTAGGTAAAAGCCTAAGTTTATTACTACGTGTGTCGTATGAGGATAGTGTATAATTTTGGAAACAATTGTTTTTAAAGGCATATATACAAATGCTATGAAAGTACAATGTTCTTATATTACAAATTTCTTCTGTATACAGTAGGTTAGTAGGGAACAGCCTAGTCTTTTTATATATTATTTTTAATATGTAATTTTGCGTAATATTTAATTTTTGTAGTGAGTTCTTATACATTCCCCCCCATATTAGAATACCATAGCGGAAGAGTGATTCGGCTAGAGTTTTGTATATAGTTACTAATAATTTTCGATACAGTGTTTCACGCAGTTGATAAAATTTGTAAATAAGTTTTCGTACTTTCTTTGTTAAATAATTTATATGATTACTCCATTTTAAGTTTTCGTCAATAATTACGCCCAGGTATTTTATTTCATTTGTTTCTTTGATTTCATCAACCATATTATTTATTTTAATACTAGAAAAGTTAGGTTTGTTAATTCCTGTAAGGGTAAAGGCTATATAATGAGTTTTACTTGCATTCAAGGAGAGCTGATACATATCTAGCCAATTTTTTATCTTTTCCATACCCTGTTGGCAGGCAATTTTTGTTTCATTCCAGGAGTTTTCGCAAAATATAGCTACTGTATCATCAGCATATGACACAATTTTCGCCCGGGCCTTTATAGATAAAAGTGAATTTATATAAGCTAGAAAAAGTATCGGGCCAAGGACAGTTCCTTGAGGAACCCCGATTTTTACTAATCTGGGTTCGCTGAGTGTACCATTGATTTTTACCCGTTGTTCCCTATTTGCTAAGTAGCTTTCAAAGATATCTAAAACCCTACCACGAACTCCACACCGTTCCAAGACGGCAAGGAGCTTTTTGTGGTTAACAGTATCGAACGCCTTGGCAAGGTCTAAGAAAACTGCAAGGCATTTATTGTTTGAATCCAAGCCTTCCGTAATATTCTTAATTACTGTATACATGGCATCAGTTGTCGCCTTACCAGCCCGGAAACCAAATTGGTACTCGTGTAAAATATTATTTTGATTAAAAAATTCAACTAGTCGAGTTTTTAAGCATTTTTCGAATATCTTTCCGAAGTTATTAATAACACTGATTGGTCTATAATTGTGTATTTTTGATTTATCCCCAGCTTTATGAATTGGCGTGACAATGGTCGTTTTAAACTGAGAAGGAATACGTTTCTTTTCAAAAATTAAATTAATTATGTGCTTTAGAGGTTTTAGAAGGTGCAAGTGACTTTGTTTTATCATTTGGGCAGATATTCCGTCTATGCCGGGAGA
The DNA here is from genome assembly GCA_963969555.1 of Polydrusus pterygomalis. NCBI lineage: Eukaryota > Metazoa > Arthropoda > Insecta > Coleoptera > Curculionidae > Polydrusus > Polydrusus pterygomalis. Next base: position 20,725,217 of record OZ018378.1, on the reverse strand, counting down.
ACTATTATTTTTTAATGTAGATATGCTATTATGCATATATGCCGACTTTTAAAACCTTTTAATCATGTTGTATTATTGAAATTCTATTTTATTTTTTTTTAATGCTTCTCGAACAAGACAATTCATCATAAATAATACATCGTAGAATTTACTATAGATAAAATTGAAACATAATAGCGCTAATATTTTCACGGCCTATGGTATCAATCTTTCACAACGGCAATTGTTTTGTCATTTGCGTCAAAGAAATAGAATAGATACGGAAAAAAGCCAGTAAAAAGTAGAAAATTATAGCCATACGATGAAAGCAACATAAATATTAAACGATTGTTTAAAAAAACTAAAGAAGAAATCGAAAATGAATATTTATTATAAATTAAAACTAACAATAACTGAGTCCAATGGACACCATGGACGACAAATTTTTACATTGGCACGTATCAAGGCAATTTTTTGATGATCTTAATACCACGGTTTGTTGTGTTTTTAATTGGATAATTGTTGAAAAATCGGTTTTCGTAGGGCAATTAAAAAAAAAATGTTCCCTAGTATATAACAGCCCGCGTCATAGGTTTAGCCTAGGTGCCCACATTAACAACTCCTATAAATAAGGACACAGCGCTTAGTTGTGACGTCACCATCCGGAGTCATATAAATAAATAAATACCTATTATATTATGTTTTTCGGGATTTATACAGGGATTTATATTTTTGTGTGACTTTTAAATTTACCTACACATTTAAAACTATCGTTATTTATATATTTAAGCCGGCATTTAAGTAAATTATGCGTTACTTAAAACATAACATAAGTGAGAAAAGCTATACCTATCTCAGTAGATATTTTAAAACTACCTAACTTGTCTTAGATGTTTTTTGTATTTTTTAAGATAAATACAAACCTATTGTGTTCAGGTAAATATTAATAAAAATTATAAAAAAATAATACTCCATTCCAGTCTACACTCGCTTTTACTTGCGACATGCATTCATGCCATTTACTTAAAACCCACTAAACCTATCGAATTTATTTCAAGGTATATTTGCTTATTTAGAAATTATAAAGTATTTTTTGTACATTTGACTTATACTAATAATGATCATAAAAATAAATAATTCAAAAATAGTTCAGGCGTTCAGCTGTCACTAAATATCACCAGTAAAATTAAATTAAACAAATATAAATTTGGTATCACTTAAAAGCTAAAGGTTCAAACATCGCTAGTCTTGGCCTGTTTATACTTACACAAATTATAGTATATTTTGAATATGAAATGGTAATCGGAAAATCTGCTACATGGGAAACAAAATGTAAGGATAGGTCTTTCAATATTTAAAAAAAAATTAGGTACTCGAGGATTTACAAGTATTTAGGTACTCAACTAGTGAAAACAATTCACTGCAATTCATCATTGGATTACTTGCCTAGCCACTTTTGAGTTAAAAGTACTTAATATTTATCTAGTAGATATGCCCTATTCGAGGTTCAATTTTATTTCGTGTGTGTAGGTATTTAATTTCCTTTTATGATCTTTACCAAATCGGTTATTTTTTTTTTGCTGCAATAATTTTTAATCCTGCTAACTAAAATATCATTAATAGTTGTAAATTTAAAAAATCTTGTTTTAAGATATACGTATTTAAATTCGAAATAGGTTTTTGAGAAAAAATGTTTAAGAAATTATTCCCATGATTATGAAATATTTTCTGAAATAAAATACCTATATGAAACCATAACTATTTCAAATACATGATCTGTAGATTATTGCAGATAGGACCTCTGCCTAAATTAGTTATAACATTAAAAGTATCTTCAACAATAAATTCTTTATTGCATCTCACCAGTTTTCGTGGCCTGTTGGGAAATCTGCCAAATAAAATCCACTCCTACAAAATGGCAAATCTCAAATACTCTACTACTTTTACCGGAAATACAAATTTCAGGATGAACTGCACCGACATTTTTTGCGGCATTCATCACTTTTGGGAAACCGAAACACTTGCTTAGTCGCAGTGTTGGACCGTTTGGGTAATGACCCTTAGAACCGACTACACAATATCGATACGGCATTTTAATAAATATTTAAAACACTATTTGAACCGGAAAACACTATATTTTTCACTAAATACACGAAAATTAAAACCCATCGGCGTGATTGTCGACGCTATTATTAACCAAACAAAATAACTACGTTGCCAGATCGACTCGAGCGTTTCGCATGTCCTACTTCTACTGCACGTTCAGTAATTATTTTTTTATTTAACCAAAATATTCCCAATAAAATACCTTAATCTGTAAAATTACGTTAGGCCTGTGATAATAACTAAGTTAACATAGTTATAATGTTATAAGCATTAGCAAAGACATTACATGAGAAAAACTATTTTTCCAAGCGTAACAAGAATTATGGATGATCTGACAATGCTGCTTGTCGATGCACAGCCATCTAGATAAAATAGGCAAATTATGCCAAAACATTGTTATGACTCCAAAGGGTGACGTCACTACCAAATTTCTTTAGAGCGCCGTGTCCTTGTTTATAGGAGTTGTTGCCGACTTACCCTAAATCCGGCCGTGCTGTTCGAGCTCGTTCATACATATTTTCTCATTAAATATTAAATACTTTAATATAAACAAAAAGCTTGTTCCTGTACCTAACTACTTACGAAAAAAGCCAACCCTATGTAAATCGTACGATTAGCCCCTTGCTGACACTCTGACATTCAAAACACGCACCTGCAATACTGCCGTCATAGTAAAAAACGCAATAAAGTAAGAAATTAGGTTTTGGAGTTTCAAATTTTTATTTCATTTTGTTGCCATGTGATGTGTTTGTTAACTTTTATTGACATATCTATAAAATATAAGACCTTACTCGAAATTTTTACTCAATGTAAGTATGCGTAAAAATGCGTTTTTACCTAGTACCGCAAGAAATATTATTACATGCTTTATAAACAAGAATGCAGTATCCCGCTTAGTTACTGCGTTATTTGCTAACATTCTTTGATATGGCCGCATGCGAATGCAAAAAAGCTACACTGAGGAATATTATCTAATACTACAGGTGGGCTAAGACATAGTTTTTATTGATAGCTTATGTTGTATTAACCCATATCAAATAAATTGTTAATGTATCAAACCCGCTTTAGTGTAATATCAATTTCAGATTTTCTAGAACAGTGTTTTTTATTGGTAGTAATCAGTTCCATTAGCAGCACAGTCTTGTTGAGTAATGAACTACTTTTAGTACAATAACTAAGTATAGGTCACTGGCTCAAAACGTCACTGTTATAGTGTTTCTTAGGTCAATTTAATGACATTAAACTGTGGGAATTTCCTAACCATAGGCGTTCCACACAAATAATTAATATGCGTATACACACTTATAAGTTTGTTTTACATTAGGTGTTTGTACATACTACACTTTATAAACCCACTGTATATATAATAATATTATATTAAAATAATAAATATAAGGTAACTCAACAATTCTATATACAAAACTAAAATCAGAAAAATAAACCTGACACGGCACGACACTGCTCAGAAAATGCTTTAATTTTTTTACCAGAACTTCATTCTCGTCAACCAGACTCCGGCCCGTTCATCAAGGCATAACCTCGTATATTTTATCTCCGTCTCGTCCACGCCATTGACGGTCACTGGCCTATCTCTGTCTGGCAGAATCGATCATCAGACGGGCCGGGTACCGGTTCAGCTTATATCCTGGCGCTTGCAATCGCAACAAATTACATGCTGTTGCCAAATCTTCAAAATTTTCTGATTTGTAAGCACAATGTAAGTATATACGAGAAACAAGGGTTTGTTAATTAGTTGTTTTTAAACACTGAAAACACTTTTTGTCTTGATTTCAGTTATATTGTTTCTTAAGGACTAAAGAATGTATTATTATAACAATGAATGGCTTGTTATTTTTTTCTGTCACACTCAAAACTCCTCGGTTTAAAGTATATTTGCAAACTAGCTTTCAAAGAAAGTTACTGACTAACAATTGAATACTGATATAAATGAAATATCTTTAATAAAAAAACTTAAAGAATTGAAGAAGAAACCCGAACAAACCCTGGTTGTGCGGTCGGTCTCTTTGAGACTGTTTACCACCGTATGGAATGATTGGAATGTCCTCAAACTGAGATTGGATAAATAATACTACATAGATTAAATTTGGCAAAAGAAAAGTAAGGAAAATAAAAAATAAAATAAATTGGCGAGTATGTCACTGAGGGTCAATCCTAAAAAATGGAGCTCAGAAAAAGGTTATTTAGTAGTAGCTAGGTAGACTACCAATAGTAGCTACAACATAGTTGTTTTTTGAGGCCTATTTAATGCAGATTTTTTACTTCTCTGTGTTATTGCGTTTTTCATTATGACGGCAGAATAGCAGAAATATTTTTATCTTCAATACAATACCGCAATTTCCCACACCCCGCAATTTACTAAATGTTAGTATTTTCAGGATTCTTTATTCCTGCAATATCTCGGTTTCTTACGAGAGACGGTTTTCTTTCTCATCCGGTGATCGTTGCAAAAGGGGTTTACGACATTATCGCCTAGGGATTGGCACTCGTAAATTTTACCGCCGTGTTACCCGTCATACTACGTTGCCAGGTCTGCTGCTCTCGCGCCAAGTACGGGCCTGTCTCCTTGCAAAGTGCCTACGCCACAGCCTCTAAACATAGAATAAGGTAATTACAACCCAGTGAGGACAGCGTTGCCATATTGCTCTGCTGTCCATGGCGGTATTTTTGAATGACAATTAAATCACATGCAAGTTATATTATCAAGTTAAGGCAATCTATCGTATTTTATGGTTAAAAACTTAATTTTGATTTTTGTTTTATTTTTACATAATTATTTTTTATTATCTAAACAATTATATTGTACAAAATTCAGAAAAACACTAAGCCTGCGGAATTAAACAGGAAATATATACAATAATTTATTAAAAACATCTACTTTGAATTTTAAACAATTCAAATTATTAAATAGAGTTGAACAGAGAAAAGGGATGTCAAATAACTATACAAATTATGTCATAAAGATACATACAACTACATACATAAATTACTTCAGAAATTAAGTCAAAAATAAATCCCCCCAACCAATGCACAGAAAAAGTTTTTTATAAATAAACCTAATAAATCCATCTATGGAGAGTATACGATTATCGCCATGTTGTCAAGAATACTGATTCGTCATATTTCCATATAAATATTTTTTAGAAAATGTAATTTTAAAAAGAAATAGATGCCTTTTTGTGGTAATTTCTTTTAAACATTTGAAGAGAAAATCGTTATTACATCCTGTTCCTACAAGTTATAAACAAGTAAGTTAATTTTCACATTTAATAAATAGAGTTTTCTTACCATTAAGTATCACATTTGATGATGATAATAATAATAATTATGCCTTTTTAGATTATAATTGTTTGAAAAGTCTTTTATTTATTATATAAAAACTTTTTCCTACAGACGTGTGGAAAAATTTTCCGCACTGATATCCGTACGGAAAATTGGTTTTTCCACACTAGTGCGGAAAAATTTTTCGGCACGATTATGTCAAAATCAATAATATATCAATTATAACTTGTAGTTATTACTTTTTTTCTCAGAAGTAGTTACTGTTACATAATATGTATGTGATTGTTATAGTTAATTAAAAATTATTAAATTTCTTTGAAATATGTGTTACTACGTCTGTAGAAAAACTATTGTACCCGACACGTGCGAAAAATGTTTTCCCTGAACTCGGCTGCTTAACCGAACTCCGCTACGCGTCGTTCGGTGAACGGCAGACTCGTGCGGAAAAATTCATTTTCCGCACTTGTTAGGCAAAATAGCTATTACACTCGACCGATGAAATTGTGACAAAGTAGGATAACAAAACAAAACAAAACACAACAGAACAACAACATAGAATGAAAAGTATAAATAATCACGATTTAAATAACATAACCCTATATAACCTATATTTTACCGCTAAAACAAACAAACCGTCAAAGTAGTACTAAGCACTATTATAGGGCAACACTGTCCTCATTGGGCTGTAATTAGCCTCTCCTCTAAACAATTTATGTCATCGAGTTGGGTAAGTTAATACTGTTAATAGTATATAGAGTTGACCAAGTACACAGCGAGTAAGACCCATATAGGTACCCAATATATTTGTGCTTAAAAACCCTAATATAATAATTAATTAGAAAATAATTTATATTTAAGTTATACTGTACTATAGTTAAGTTTTTCTTAAAACAAACCATTTCGACAGAAGACAACGACACTTGACATTAACAGCTGATCTGGTTTCGTCGTTAAAGTTCTCAGATCAGCAGTGGGCCGTAGCAAGCTGAAACGTCAGTTTGTGTAATATTATTTTCTTCTGATTTTTTTGTTTTTTAAGTGTTTCTGTGGCTGTTTTTTGCGTAGTGTGTGTTTTAAACAGTGGCGGCTTGTGCATAAGAGCACATGAGCACGTGCCCCCCTAGTTAAAATTTAAATTGTTAAAATTCAAAATAAAAAAAATCTATAGGTACTATAGTTACCGTTTTGTGAATTATCATCACCCTATCTTTTACGTAACGTTAAATTGCGATATCTTTACTTTCCCTATTGTTAGATGTTGCGTCGAACAAAAAATTTCGCTTAAACCGCGGTGACGCATGCGCTTGAACGGCATAACGACCGGCAGAATACGGTGCCGCCGCATGATACAATAAATTCTTTCTTTGTATCATTGTGCCGCCGGTGCCAGAAGTTTTTAATGTTCAGAACGGCCGCAATCTTTTCACGAGTCGAGGAGCACGATAGCTCTATCTTTGTTTTATAGCTAGTTTTATTTTCGATCTCATTCTATCTTTATGGCACAAATTTCTGGTGATCATGAGGTTTAGGCACGTTATGATTAGTCAACTTTAAGCGAAAGTGCTCGTTTGTTCTGAATTATGTTTTCTAATTCGATTTTTACTCTGCTGTTGTGCTGCGCCAGCTGGCTGAGCCTTTAGTGATTTATGTAATAGTATGTCCGCGGTTTTATTTTACGGCTTCTTTAAAAAATAATAAATAATATAAAAATGACGGCAACGGTCTCGGTGCAATATTTAAATAATTGCAAAAATACAGTGAGTTTTTAAAAAAAGTCATTCTCAGGGTTAAGTTTCGATGATAAGATTATTGTAAAGAATGCGGGAAAACCAGTGCCTAACCTCCAAATAACGCAACTAAATAAAGGTCAAAAACGGGACTTTAAAAGAGTTTTTAAGACTTTAGGAGTGCATTGTATGAAAAACATGAGTGGCTGTGCGGATGTGAAAAGCAGAATAGTCTATTTTGTTTCCCGTCTTTGTTATTTGCCGGCGAAAAGGCAGAACTGTGTTGGGTTAAAAGTGGTGTTAATCGTATTGGTAAGCTATTTATTTATTTTATTGGATTCTTTTTAAGGAAGGGTTGTTAAAAATATCGGCCAGGACACAAATGCACAATATTTTGATGTTTAATAAAAAAATTACACATACATGTCAGTACCTACCTATATTATAGGTAGGTATGTACCTAATTAGGCTCATTTAAGTTCATATTAAGCGATCTTTACATCTGTGAAGTTCTTCGTAAATTTATTCATGAAGTCACTTTAGGGCTAACTTTGATAATGTAAATGGTCAACTTGGACGTCAAATAAATTCGTGAATTTCTTCGTAAAATTATTCACGAAAATTTAACATGCAAAATAATCAGCTGATGCACACGTACTAAATGCTACCGACTTCACGGAGAAATTCACGAATAAATTCTCGAAGAACTTCATAGGTGTAAAGACTGCTTTACAAAACAACATGACCTTGAACTTCCAAAAAAAAATCGCCTGCGGCGCTGTTATACGGGGGGCTACCGCCCCCCGTACCCCCTGCCGCGTTTCCCGTATTTGTGAACCCCCAGACATTTATGTCACGAGCCGCCACTGGTTTTAAACATAATACTTTTGGATTTTATATATATCAGAAACAGATTTTCTGTCAAACCCGAACAAACCTAAACACAATTTTGGTTTGCTCATCTATTATCAAATCAATTAAGAGCCCAGTTAAACAATTTACTTATCGTTATATACAGGATGTCTCATAACTAAGGGGCAAATACTATATACCAGATCAAACCCAAAAATAAAATATGGTGTTTCAATGTCTTTACAGGGGATAGTAGACTTGAAGATATGTCATTTATGCTTAAGAACGCACAGTTAATTTCTAATAAATACGTTTTGTTAAGAAAGGTGTTTATTTAAATGTTTCTTGCCATCAAGCATTTAAACGCAATTATCTCAAAAACTTCTTGAAATATGGAGATTAATGAAGTACAACTTTTTTTTATCTTAACATAGTATAAAACAAAGTCGCTATCCTGTCTTATGTGCTTAAATCTTTAAAACTACGCAACGGATTTTGAATCGGTTTTCTTTAATAGATAGAGTGATTCAAGAGGAAGGTTTTTATGTATAATTAGCGACCCGCCCCCGGCTTCGCACGGGTGCAATTTCAGAAAGTGGCATGCCGGGTACTAATATATCGGGTTTGTTCGGGTTTGTATTTATACCAGTGGGTTGCAACGCAGGCCGGGTACACGCTAGTATATTATAAAATATCCCTATTTCATAATTTGGAGGTAAAGCGGTGAGAAATGTGAGAGACAAAAAATATATGCGACAATTTATCAAACTCATATTGTGTAGCTAGCGTTCTCTAGGGGATATCTTAAAACTTATTACGAAATTCTCCTTCTTGCCCTCAAAATCATAACTACACCAAATTTGATTCATGTCCGCTTAACATCAAATCATCGCCAATTTTATAAAGTTAATATTTAATTGGATTACCCTGTATTTCTTTAACCGTGTAGGAAATGAAATGAAATGACATATTTTCAAGTCCACTATCTCCTGTTGCTGTATAGCCCCTATATATCCATATATACAGTGTGGTTGTTTAAGTGTGCAACATATGGACATTTTTTTTATTACCGATTTCCCAGAAAATTTGATTCTTGATAAAAGTTGGTGCATGTTCGATAATCATATTAGGTTCACTTGGAATGGTTGCAAGTCAAACGGCATACAGGGAAGGCCAAAAAAGATAAAACTTGTGCAAGAATAAAGTTTTTTAATAAGCATTTAAAATAAAAATTTTGCACTTTAAATGATAGTTTTTTTTAATTAGCATATTATCATTACTAATGTTTTATCTTGATAAAAAGAATTTTTAGGATATTTTAAAGTTGTGTTTAATATCGTTGCAACAATCATGAAGTTTGTGATTCCTTAATAAATTAAAAATTCAAGTGAATATTACAAATATGCTTTAATTTGAACAAAGATATGTGAAATTAAATTGATTTTGATTAATTTATAAAGGTCTTTATGGTGAATATAAAAAAAAAAATTTGGGAAATTATTAATGTTTTTTAAAAAAAATATTTTTTTTTATTTTAGGAGGTCATGTTTTTGAATCTATGCATAACATTTAATTCTAAACAACTTTTCTTTATAACATTTTGCTGAATTTTCTGTAATACGGGTACTTTATTCTTGTACAAGTTTTATATTTTTTGGCGTACCCTGTACGCCGTTTGACTTGCAACCATTCCAAGTGCACCAAATATGATTATCGAACATGCACCAACTTTTATCAAGAATAAAATTTTCGAGATATCGGTAATAAAAAAAATGCTCATATTGCTACCTCAATACTACAACTAGATAACTCCAATATTTGCATATTTGAGATAAATCTATGAAACATTATTATTTCGTAGTATCTTTGCTTGCAACAAGTAGATAAGTCAGGCGATGCGTCATTTTCTAGATATTATAGGTGTCAAATATATATATCTTCAAAACCATACATCAGATAATTGCAACAACAACATAACTGCAGTTGTCTACTTGTTGTATTTTACTATTTCGGTTAAATTAATTTGACTTGCTGCTTTAAGTAGATATGTTAATATTACATTAAAATTTTGGCAGATCCAAGGTTAGTTAACTGTGTGTAAACTGGCAAAAAATGTGCTGGTTACGTTTTAATAAGGCTCAACCTTTTTTTATGGAGTTTAAAGAATCTTTTGATGGGGAATTTAAACTTACTCTCTCCGATAGCGAAGAAGAAATAACTAAAGATTAAAGATTTTTAAAGTTGAATTTTGGTGTTTTGTATACAGTGTGTCTACGTAAGTTGGCGGCATATGGGAAACTTTTTTATCATCAGTTTTACGAAAAAAAGTTATTCTTCATAAAAAGTTCTGCATGGTCCAAAACCTAAAATGCAACCATCAAATATCAAAATTTTCCACTCATATACGAGGTTTGTCAAAAAACGTGAATTTTTCCCAAGAATGTAAATTTTTCCCAAGATTAAAGTACCTTTATTTTTGACATATTTAAAAATTGTTATTAAAAAAAGTTTATCAGAACTAAAAACTACGGCTAAATGTACAATTATACGCATTTATGTTAAAAAATTATTTTATTGATTTATTATTAATTATTTAATTATTTAATTAATTTAATGCGTGTTATTGCATATTTAAACGTGGTTTTTAGTTCTGATCACCTTTTTTTAATAACAATTTTTGATAATGTCAAAGATAAAGGCACTTTACTCTTGGGAAAAATTTACATTCTTGGGAAAAATTCACGTTTTTTGACATACCTCGTATATGACTGAAAAATTTCGATATTTGATGGTTGCGTTTTAGGTTTTGGACCATGCAGAACTTTTTATGAAGAATAACTTTTTTTCGTAAAATTAATAATAAAAAAGTTTCCCATATGCCGCCAACTTACGTAGACACACGTATACAATTCTGAATCATTTGTTTGTTTAAAATACTGAAATTTTAGTTCTAGAAGTTAATTTGTTTAAACATTCAAATAAAACTAGTATTCTGTAGCTGTGTCGATTGCCTTTATTTTTTTCTCGGCTTACTAAATGTGGGTAACATTACATCTTTTTATATTGGTGTGTTGCAACAAGTAGATAACTTACAAAATCTATTTTTTTTCGTATACCGTAACTTAAAATTAAATTTTAGATCTTTAAGAAAATTATACTAGTAGGGTTATATACCAGGAAAATATAATAAATGCATATTACATAAACATCGCCGTTGTGTAAAGTAAAACTTAAGCTAAAATGTTTAAATCCAATTATCTCGAAACTATGAAATCAGAGTTGTCTAGTTGTAGTATTGAGGTAGCGATATTATGTTGCATACTTAAACAACCACACTGTATATACATTATTCCCACAGAAATAACAATACAAAAATGATTCCCAATATGGTGTTTTATTTAGACGTGCGCACCACAAAGCTTACATCTCGCAAAAAATGTGTTACTTTTTCCTTGTATAAGAAATAAATAAATAAATAAATAAATAAATACCATTTATGCTTTTTATAAATAAATACTAAAAGAAATAAATATTGTTATTTTCTTTTAGTTTAATAATATTTTCACATACTTATTTTGGTAGGTCTGTCAAGATTTTATTTTATAAATAATAAAATTAGTATTTACACTACCTATATCGTTACAAAATATTAAGACTCCCTTACAAAATTTAACAGATGGTGAAGGCGAAGATAAAAGAACTTCCTGTTCTGTTTCTGTAGCCAACCGCTTAACGTAAAATATACCAGACTTCAACAGGGCGGCGAGTTCTTAGATTCATTTGACTTTATACCTTTTTTGAATATAGATCAATCAGGAACAAAAACATAAAATGACAAATAAAGGAACTAAGAACGGGCATGTCTTCTTCAAAAGCGCCTGCGCCCCAGCCGCGTTACGTGACCCAGATTTATCTATTCAAACTTTGCTGTCGCAAAATTTTTGTCACAACTTGGCAACCGTAAAAATTATGACCGGCACGACCGAGACTTGAGTGTTTACGACAACGTCTTGCTGCTCGGGAACAATGACATAAAACGTGTTTACAGCGCCATTACTTTGCTTTTTGAATACTTCATGCGTCTTACTCAGGGATATATATCGAAAATGGGGCGCCATTGTAATAATACGGTCCATAAAGGGGGGCTTTTAAGGAATATCTAACTTGGTGTACATAAAAAATTGCCTCGTCGGTAAATAAATACACACAAATGTTTATAGGTCTATTAATTAGGGATAAAAGTACATAAAAAAGCTGTTAAAGTACCGTAAAATTCAACCATGCAGATGAGAGGAAAGGGTTCCTAAGAGCAGCCTAAATCACTGCTTGTATATCTCAAGAGGGCCTTTTTATTACCGTTAGGTCATTATCTAGGAAAGGTTGGTATTTTATACGCATCCTGTAAAAATAAAGAAGAAGCCACGAAAAACGTACAGCAAAAACCGCGCAGGATAATTTCGGGGGAACAAATCTGTCGAGCTGCTTTTTGGTACAAACCAAATCATTAGGAACATTCTTTGGCGTACCAAAAAAATGTATAGAAAGTTAATGATTTTAAGCTTTCTTAGGGAATATGACACAAAATTTCTTAACTCATTGCTCCTTATACAGAGTCCGCAAGAAAGTCCGCATCAAATGGGATTTTTTTTATTATTAGGTATAGGTAAAAAGTGAAAAAGCAGTTAGTTTTTGCTCACCTAAAAACCAAAAATGACGTATACTGAAGCAGCTCCACGACTTGCGTTACCTGTCAAATTTGACATTTTTAATAAAAATAGGTTCAAAAATGCCTATATTTATCAAAATATCGAAAAACTTTATTCGAGAAAGTTGTTTATTTAGGCATTTTTAGCCTCTGTACGAAATTTTGATAGTCTAATAGAATTTTTATTTTTTGCCAGGTTCTTGAAAATTTTGATCAACCCTCGTAGATTAGCTTTTATACATCGATGTAAAACCATTTGCCTTTACTTTATTTGTAATCTTAATGCAATTTTGTGTAAAATTTTTGTGTCCAATTATTTATTTTGCTTCAAAAACTGAAATTGTTATTGATCAGTACGTCATGTTTGATGCAAAGTTTATCTAATTACCATCAGTTTTGCCAAAACCGATGTTTCTCATTTTTCTTAAGTTAGTGAACAGATGTACAAAAAGAAAATATTAGGAAGCTTTCGTTGAAATTTAACTTAATTAATATTGGATCAAAAAGAATAAATATTAAGAGCTCGAAACATTTTATTCAACAAAAATATAGTTTAAATATAATTAATTTAATTTAATATTAATTAAGTAAAATTTCAACGAAAGCTTCCTAATATTTTATTTTTGTACATCTGTTTACTAACTTAAGAAAAATGAGAAACGTCGGTTTTGACAAAACTGATGTAATTAGATAAACTTTGCATCAAACATTACATACTGATCAATAACAATTTCAGTTTTTAAAGCAAAATAAATAATTGGAAACAAAAATTTTAGACAAAATTGCATTAAGATTACAAATGAAGTAAAGGCAAATGGTCTTACATCGATGTATAAAAGTTAATCTACGAGGGTTAATCAAAATTTTCAAGAATCTGGCAAAAAATAAAAATTGTATTAGACTGTCAAAATTTCTTACAGAGGCTAAAAATGCCTAAATAAACAACTTTATCGAATCAAGTTTTTCGATATTTTGATAAATAATGTCATTTTTAAACCTATTTTATTAAAAATGTCAAATTTGACAGGTAACGCAAGTCGTGCAGCTGCTCCAGTATACGTCATTTTTGGTTTTTAGGTAAGCAAAAACTAACTGCTTTTTCAATTTTTACCTACCTATACCTAATAATAAAAAAAAATCCATTTGATGCGAACTTTCTTGCGGACACTGTAAAGAGTGGTTTGTACTTTGGAATAAATTAATTCCAGCACAGTTTTTTTTTTGGAAAAATGCTTGGGCAAGGGCATTAATATTTTAGGTTGTGGTATTTTTTATAAAAAAAAATATTGATACAGTTCCAAATTATGACAATCAATAATTTTTTTAAATGGCAACTGTGGTTGTATTATTTATTTATTATTATTTATTTTACTTTAATGATAAAAATCCACAGCAATAAAAGCAACGTTAGGAAAATGTTCGTGAAAATCGTCCATGCACAAACCCTGATTGTATTGCCACTCACCATTTACTCTAACCCCGTTTCGAAAATTAGCTTCAACCATGAATGTTTTGTGTAAAGTCCATTGTGTGAATTGTTCAAGAAATTGGAAAAATTACCGATGAATCAAATTACTTGTAACGACTGTCAAAGATGACGGAATAACTGATTGATTGTTAATTCAGGTAGTTACTGACACCCAAAACGGGTATTAAGCTCTACGGCTAAGCATTACGTCCTTAGATGCAAGGCCCTCTTTGATGCAAATAATTTTTGCTCGCACGGTAGTATATAAGTTTTATAAGTATACCTAAAAAATAATGGTTCATTTTCCTTTTCTCAGTGTAGTTGTATGTTATTTTATATTTAATGCTAAAATACTTCAATAAAGTTACAGGTTACAGTGTACCTAAGCTTTTGTAAACTATTCTAAAAGCGATCAGAATTTCCCATTGTAACGTAATACGGACACAAAAGCATCGCGTAATATGACGACTGCTTTTACTCGATATTGATAAAAATGCATTGAAACCGGGAACATGTGAAAATAAAGTTAAAAAATATAGCTCGCTAGGTCATATTTAACGCTCACCAGAGTAGTATCGGCCATTTTTGGTGGCTCAAAAATCTCAAAATTTAACTATTTTGAGCTGATATCCTACACTTAAAAATTTCATGCATTAGCATTGTTATCTTGGTAACTATAAGAGATAGAGAGTTCGCTAAATGAGGACAAAGTTGCATATTTTAATGCTAATTAATTTATTTTTAAAAAATTATAACTTTCGAAGATATCCGAAAAACCGAAAAATTCAATGTTTGTTAAGTTGCCTCGAGATTGGGCACATTTAATTCGATTGGTGCCAAGAAAAACCCCTACAAAGGTAATAGAATTGGATCAAAACGAGTTTTTAAACTTCAAGTCATGTTTAAATACTCATTCTGTGCATCGTAAAAAGAACACTCTAAACGAACCAATTCAGTGGCTGCAAATTAAATGGACGCAGTATTCAACCGACACCCCAAATATTTTGTATAAACATTCGTTTGAGGGCGAATTCAAAATTTTTGATATAACCAGAGATCACAAAAAAACAAGACAGGGTAATATTCCCAAGCTTCTACCACTTAACAACGAACCACTTCCTTTAAGTACAGAAAAATTAAATGATTTAAAAGCACTTTTGCCTTACATTAGCAATACTACTCGTACATACTACAATAATTTCATTAAACAAATAATTGCAAAGATAACATCGTGGATTACCTGCCAGATGGAGCTATGGAAGAGGAAGGCGATATACCACAATAATGATTTTAGTATTGAAAATACTACTGGGTGCGTATATACGGGTCTATGTCATGAAAAATGAACGCAACATGCGACATGCATATAAATAACACGGCGGTGAAGTCTAAACAAACATCCGAGCAGCACAGGATCGATGACATCATCTGCTGAGTATTAATATTGTTTTGTTTTGGGTTTTGGCATTTATTATTATATTTGTTGATATTTATTAAGATAATGTGGCCGGGAGAGAGAACAGTTAGTAGATAGTTATTAATGATACTAGTTCGATGAACACTATAATAAAACGTGTGCAACGGTTTAATTGCACAAGAACGCGTGTTAGCGGCACGTTACATACTCACAGATAGGAGTAATCTGTGCTGTGACAGAATGGTTGCCTTCTCGCCACTGTATGTGGTAGGTATTTTCAATACGCCTATGATACTTGCGTAAGATGCAAGATCTGTGATTTTTTTTTAAACGTAGAACACCTATCGTGTAATAATTTGATGTTCAGATAGGTTGCAGCAAAGGGTTCAAAGAAAACGGTGTTTCATATTTAACATCAAACTATATTCTGAATCTTAGTCCATGTCGCCACATACATAGTTGTTCCACTTACGCTAAATGTTTATATTACATATTTGTTATATCGACAGTATTGTTATACTAGCTAATCATAATAACTAATTAGAACACTAATACAATATACTAATACAGAGTGTTTTACCCTCATATTACACCTCCCCGGGCAATTTAAGGAATTTACACTTTGTTTTCAAATGGAAATTCCTGCTAATTATAATATGAAAGTAATTAACTCATGTGAAATAATAACTATACTTATAACAAACATTTTCTTAGTCAATAAGAATTCAAGAAATGAAGAAAGAAAAGGAAGAAAATTAGAGTAGTCAGACCTAGAATAAATAGTAGATAGAGAAGAATACGAAAGTAGGGCCGGCCGATTCCTTACTACTAAATTATTACCTAGAAATTACTTAACTATGATATAACTTAGTTCTATTTTTGTGGATTACAATCTCCTTATTACCTTTCATTAGTTTTACATTTGGAGATTCATCCTCGATAACTAAATAAGGACCAAGAAAACAAGGACTTGCGATTTTGTTTCCCACTTCATTTTTTACCAGTACTAAATCGCCTTTTTTGTATTGAATGGGTTTAATTTTTTCATCATAACTTTGCTTTCTTTTAAATTTTGAATGTAATAAGTTAGCTCTTGCATCCTCATGAGCCTTTTGCAACCGATACTTTAACTCAATAGGGTAATTCTCAAAGTTATAAATGGGTTCTAACATATTATTTAGATTATTAGGAATCTGACATTTCTTTCCAAAGACCAGTTCAAAAGGAGTATATTTAGTTTCAGTATGGACTGTAGTATTATAAGAGAAACACCAATAAGGAATCCATGTACTCCACGCTGCATCATTATTTTCGGATTGAATTCTTAAATAGGCACCCAATACCTTATGTGAATTTTCCAAAGAACCAATACTTTCATGATGGTATGCCGTGGAATAAATTTGATTTATTTTTAAAAGCTTACAAACCTCACTCATAGTGGAAGAAATAAATTCAGAACCCCTATCCGTTGCAATTTCCTGTGGAATTCCATATCGTAAGATAAAATTTTCCACAAATGATTTTGCCACAGATACGGTGTCTTTATTTTTTATAGGATATGCTTCCACAAATTTTGTTAACTCACACTGTAAAGTCAGGATGTATGCAAATTCATTTACATCTGTTGGTAGTGGTCCTACAATATCTAAATATACTTTTTGAAAAGAATAATTGGCTGTCGACGTAATAACCATGGGCTGTCTAGTATAACGATTGCAATGCTTTTGTTTTTGACAAGTGTCACATTTTCTTACAAAGTCTGCAACATCGTTATCTAGACCTGGCCAAAAGTAATACTTTTTTATATTATTTGTCATTCTATTTATGCCTGCATGTCCACTTGTGGGAAGTAAATGAAAATCATTCAAAATAATTCGTTTCTCATCATTATCTATTATTTTGCTAGCTCCTTGTACAATATTTATACGGGGGCCCCCCCAATTAGGATTACTATTTATTTCCTTACCTATCCATTTAATAAACATTTTATTTTTCTCATTTTTTAAAATATATAATTCATTTATATTTGCTTTCTTAGTTATTTTGGCCAAATCTCTCAGCATTTCGTCTCGCGCCAATGCCGATCGAGTATTTTGACTAAAGTACAAACTAAGTTGCAATGGAACATAATAAAAACTCCCCAAGTGTTCAGTTATATCTTTTGACAATGTTTTTATTTTGGACGATGTCGTTAAAACTAACTCAGTGCAATTTTTAGGTTGTTTAAGAACTTCCACAATATCTGGTTGATCAGGCCAAACATTAAGGTTATCCTTGTCCAACACACAATCTTGCTCTTTCATACTCTTACACTGTCCTCTGGTCAAAACAGCAATCATGTCATTATTCATGCTTTTCAATTCCTCAGATGTCAAGATAATTCTTGATAATGCATCCGCGGTGACATTTTCACTTCCTTTCACATACTCAACGTAAAAATCATATTCCTCAAGGCCTAATCGAAATTTTGTTAACCGGCTGGATGGGTCAGTAAGGCTAAATAAGTATAATAAAGGTTTATGGTCAGTTACTATTTTAAATCTGCGTCCATATAAATAAGGCCGAAAATGCTTTACAGCCCAGTAGATAGCTAAAAGTTCTTTGTGAATAATAGGGTAATTTATTTCCGCTTTATTTAAACTTCTACTGGCGTACGCCACTGGTCTATTATTTTTATTTGAGAGTACTGCTCCAATAGCTGACTTTGACGCATCAGTTTGAAGTATAAATTCATTTTTCTCTGCAAAATCAGGATACTGTAAAACTGGATATTGACTTAGTGCGTTCTTTAGGATTTTAAATGAGTTGTTACATTCATCCGTCCATTCAAACCTTGCATACTTTCTGCACAATTTGTTTAGGGGTACAGATAGCTCCGCAAATTTCGGAATAAACTTTCTGTAGTAATTTGCAAAAGCCACGAAACGTTTAACTTCGTCTGAATTTTTTGGAACGGGATATTCGTCTAAAGCTTTAATTTTTTCAGGATCAGGAGATATTCCTTTATCACTAATAATGTGACCTAAATAAAGAATTTCTTTCCTTAAAAACTCGCATTTTAAGGGATTTAGTTTTAAATTTACTTTACGAAGTCTAGTAAAAACGTCAATAAGGTTTTTGTTGTGTTCCTTAAGATTTCTCCCGAATACTATTAGATCGTCAAGGTAAACAAAACATTTTTCGTAGTTTAGACCTGCCATTGCAACTGTCATTATCCTAGAAAAGGCACTGGGGCTAAGTTTTAGCCCCATGGGCAATCTTTTCATTTGCCATTGCCCCCGATCAGTTGTAAAGGCTGTCAATTTTCTACTTTGTTCATCTAGTTCCACTTGATAATACCCCTGACTTAGATCTAAATGCGAAAAATAAAGAGCTCCCGCAAGAGAATCCAAAATATCAACCACATTTGCAATAGGCCACTTGATATCTACTAAACTACGGTTTAAAAATCTGTAATCTAAAACCAATCTGCTACGTTTCTCTCCTGATGTTTCACTCTTTTTCGGTACCAGTAAAACAGGCGACGACCACTCACTCTGCGCACTCTTAATTATATCATTATCGCACATTTGGGAAATTTGCTTATTTATTTCCTGCCTCTGGGATTGAGGCAGTCTATAAGGTTTTATATAAACTGGTTGAGTGTTCGGTTTGACTTGAATTGACTGTTTATAAATATTTGTTACAGATAATTTATCCCCAGGCATATGAAATATGTCTGCAAATTTAGCACATAATTGATCTATTGAATCTTTCTCTTCTTTATTCAAGTAGGTAAGTTTAAGCATGTCAAATAACTGTTTTACTCGATTAACTGAAATATTTTGAGAAGTAAACTGACAACAATCATAATTGCTGAGCTTCTCAGTTTTAGGTAAGCAATTTCTCAAGCGTACTTCACTTTCCCGTGTATTCAAAATTTTAACCGGAACTTTCCCATTCACTGGTTGTGCAATCACTCCTGCTACAAACACACCCTGGCATAACTCACTTGGCATAACAACACATTCCTCATTTAACCCTGTCTCAAGGTACTGAATACTTTCACACCTTGCAGGTAACACTAATATATGACTACAACAAGCATTTAAGTCTAAAATAACATTCTTTCCCTCATTGAAAAGATCTAAAGTATTTTCCTCATAGTTTAATTTAGCTTTATACTTCCCTAAAAAATTTCTCCCAATTATACCATCTGTATGACATTCCAACGAATCAAATACATAAAACTTTTCCCTAAATTGTATGTTTCCTATAGCGAGATTTAAGTATACATAACCTACGGAACATACTCTACCACCTATGCCATTTATTTCAAGATTTTCCTTATGTAAAGGTATACTTGCATCTAAATGCTCTAACTTAAGCGCACACAATGACGCTCCCGTATCTACTAAGAATCCTAAACTTTTGTTGTTTACTCTAAAAGAAACTGAATTTGAGTAATTTTCGGAGTAAGTAAAAATATTATTATGACTATTCCCTTCTACTTTAGGGACGAAAAAATGTTTGCTCCCTAGAAACATCATACGGCAACGTTTCCTGACCTGCATTAATGTCTTGGTCAGCAAAATTTATTTGTCTCCGCGAATTTCCACGATAACCGCGAGTAAACGAACGTCCTCGGTGTCCCCCCTGAAAACGCTGACTTTGCGGATTGCTATTACCATTACCTAAGCGAGAATTATTTTGTTGATAATTAGAAACATGATTGTTATTTCTATTAGTTACGTTTCTATTGAAATTGTTATTAAAATGTCTTCCAGAGTTTCTAGCTCTGTTAAAACCTGCAGAAAAATTTCTGTTGTTTCCTCTTCCTCTAAACATATTGAAAATTTGTTGATTACTGCTTCGAGAGGAAATTTCTTCATCTTGCGCCGCTCTAATGGCATCCTTTAAAAATTCAAAATTTCTAGCAGATATGATTGTGCTGAGTTTATGATTTCTAAGGCCACCTGTAAACCTTTTTATAGCGATTTTTTCGTTTATTGGTCTTAAAATATCAAAAGCTCTTGAATCACCGTCTGCTTGAGAAATTGTCAGATTTACTAAGATATCTTCAAGATTTTTACCAAACTCAGAAACAGTATTATCGCCTTGCTTGGCGGAAAACAATTTTGCCTGAAGGGCGGTATCGGATTGTTTCGTTAAAAGATGTTTTTTTATGTCTCCTAATAATGAATCCATAGAATCGTAACTAGACTTTAATCTCAATTTCGCATTATTTGAAATTCGTGTTTTCAGAATGAATTTAATTAAAATAGGCTTGCCATCATCGTTAAGCATAGAATGATAAAATTCTGCCGCGTCGATTAGTTTATGTGTAATAGCTTCCGAGTCATCCATTACAGGCAAGAGGCTCGTGGCCACTGTCAGGTCAAAAGCCGACATACCTGAATGTATAATTTTCGCGTCCTGGTTATCCCGATTTGTACTTTCCGCGTCTTGGTTATCACTACTCAAACCTTCTGCGAATTGTTTATCAAAATTTATAATTTCCTGATATACTTTTTTAATTTTGTCTATAGTATTTTTAGAATATTCAATGTCTGCTTCGTCGAGTTCAGAATCTTTTATTTTTTGATTAATAGCAGAAACCTCCTCACTCAGTCGAGAGTAAATAGTTTTTGCTTCCCTAACTTTAGTTGAAACGATGGATGTTTTTCGTCTGTCGTAATTTAATTTTCCTAGATAAGTTCTGACATCTGCTAGAGAACTTAAAATTATGTTTAAGTTATCTCCCATGAAAAATATGCAAATCTAATTATTTAAGAGCAAAGTACTTGTTAAAGAGGTCCCTATTTCAATACAATTTACTTAATTCTATAACTTACTTAGTACATTTTTTCTTTTTAATTACTAAATTGCTTAATTTTTTCCATTCTTTACATATCGCCTTGTTTCTTATGTCCATTTTCAGTTTTTTTTTTCCCATAAGTGTAATAACCATCTTTATAATTATCCTAAAAAGAACCTAAAAAAAAAAAATTTTATACTGCCTCCTCCGTCATTAATTCATCCCTTGATTTTCTTAACTCGCTTCTGTTAATTTCTCTTCGAATAGTTTTTCGTAATTCCTTACGATAACGAAGAATCCCACTATATATGATATACAGGATAACGGCTACTACAAGTGTTAGTAAAAGGTACTCTGACAGCGAAAACCCCTTGTTTGATATTTCGCTCCTTGCGTCTCCATTCGAGGCCTGGTTGATAACTATTTCCTCTTTAGACTTGGCACTACCCATTTTACTCCATATCGGTGCTTTTCTTCTTATGGTTTTTTGGCTGGCAGGATCGCCATGTAATAATTTGATGTTCAGATAGGTTGCAGCAAAGGGTTCAAAGAAAACGGTGTTTCATATTCAACATCAAACTATATTCTGAATCTTAGTCCATGTCGCCACATACATAGTTGTTCCACTTACGCTAAATGTTTATATTACATATTTGTTATATCGACAGTATTGTTATACTAGCTAATCATAATAACTAATTAGAACACTAATACAATATACTAATACAGAGTGTTTTACCCTCATATTACAATCGTACCTATTATTTCTGTATTTTATTGGTTTTAGTTTCTATCTCCTCTCATTCCAATCATCTTTGTACAAACACAATAAACTACTCAAAAACAATGCTTTCCTGTTTATTATTGTTTCAGTTATGACGGCCAATGTTACAAAGAAAAAAACATAAAACCTCATAAAAATATGCAACAAAGGACAATGTCATTTTTTTTTCTAAGTCACTTCTTCAAAAAATGAAATACACTATTATATTCTATTCAATCATATTATATTTATGTCTAAACCAAATAAAAAGTTTATAAATAAAACTTGGACATTATCTCATCTGCAATTGAAAGAATATTTAGTAATAACTTCAATTGCAATTTTCTCAAATGTGAAGATTTTGACATTGGCCCTTTTAGCTTCAAGCCACCGATGTATAGTAAGTAACTCAAGTATTTCGAACTATTAAGTTGTGGTAAAATAATAAATTCGACGGC
The DNA here is from genome assembly GCA_963969555.1 of Polydrusus pterygomalis. NCBI lineage: Eukaryota > Metazoa > Arthropoda > Insecta > Coleoptera > Curculionidae > Polydrusus > Polydrusus pterygomalis. The sequence continues at coordinate 20,702,645 of OZ018378.1, read as the reverse complement.
AGAATCCCTCCGATTCAAAATTTAATTAAAAACTTCTTTACCCTTGTTGCTGTGACAAAAGGAACGTTCGCCCCCTTTCTTTTCACGCTACTGCGAACGCGGCGACCTTGTCCTTGAATTAGGTTCAGAATGATCGGATTAGGAAAGGTTAGACGGGCACTGCAATCTAGGAGAGTCTTTTTGAACCTTACATAAACGCGGTGAAATTTGGTTTTATACGACTTTGAAAAATATTACAATATATTTGATCATTTTTAATTGGTGACGACCAAGACCATTTTATGCCACGAATGATCTGTTCTGCGCATGGCGGTAATTATTTTACATTTAACATGATCAGCATGTTTTAACTCTCCTCAACCTTTTTTATATACAGGTCACCAGTAAAGTCCGTATCATATGGAATTTTTTTTATTAATAGCTTTATTCAAAATTTGACTTTGGCATCAAGTTCTGCTTCGATCGAGATAAAAATTAAGTAAACAAATAGTAGCCACATGATTCGCATTATCTGTCAAATTTTAATTTTTTCCAAAAAATAATTCAATTCTGAAAATATCGAAAAAAGTTATAGGAAATAGTTTGTTTAAATGCAGTTTCTAGCCCACATGCAAAATTTAAGCTGCATTAGATAATTTTGATTTTTACCTATATTTTGTAAATCGCACCACTTTTGCAAAATAAGACTCAACGCAACCCACATAAAACTTCTTAGTTTTGACACTCTTGAAAAGTGACATTTTTGAACTTTGATAGCTTCTAACTTTCTAACAGTACGTCTTAGAGCAAAACGGCTTACATGTCCCCATCTTCAATTTTTATTATCTTCCCAAAAAAATCAACTTCCAGTTAAACCGGAACAACTATATTTCCTGCTTTCGAGTAACATCCACACTCTGTATATCGACCTCTCAATTATCAAAAAAGCTAATAATACAGGCTACATAATCCGATGATTCTTGAAATCAAATATTTAATTATCGAATTTTGTTGTCTCTTCCGTACCGTAGAATGCGAACGACCTAATTAAAATTTATAGGGCCATTAAGGCGTTAGCCGGTGATATAGGGAATGTGTATTTATCGCGGGATATAGTCCCTGGAGCAGGCCTTTAGTATATTAGCGAAGTTTGGATGGTCAACAAGAGTTTGGGAAAATCAGAAAAGGAAAGGAAAATAGAGTCGTTACGGCTTTGAATTTTAAACGCTGAAAGAACAAAGTGTACCTGATACCCTATTTTTGGAGCCGAATGCTGGATTTATCTGGATTTCGATCTGTGTCAGAAATACCGTGTTGGATTTCAACGCGCGAGAAAACAAAACGCCCACAGACTACTGAGCGAACAGAATAACAGAAACAGAATTATTTCAAAATATACATTGTTGTCGTAAAGCTCAGTTTAATTTTCAATTTCATATTAAATACTATAATTATAAATAATTTATTAAGGTGGAATTAACGACGCCATTTTCTATCGTCAATCGATTTGCCGAAATGTTGACGATTTTCATGCGCACTGCAGTGCTGTGTTGATCAGAGTAGTTATTTGTCAGTCAGCCTAGAATTCTTAGGAGTGATAACATCCTAGCTAGATAGACTAGAAAATATCGTGTTACCAGTAAAAATTGTTGTTTGCTCTGAAAATCGACGTGTTTACTTTCAAGGATTTTAAGGTAAATTGTGGCAATTTTAGTGGTTATAAAAAGCTGCTTTTTTAAAAGTTTCTGTGCATTTATTTAAAAAAAAACAACGGCATACTAAGTATTCGTCAATGCCTCCCTAAACTCTTCACTAAGCTCTTCCAAAATTAGATAAGTACTAATTATTTTTTAATAATTGCAAGGTTCCGGAAGTTAAAGTATTTTTCACAATAAATGGTTGACTCCGTTTAACTACCTGGACGTTTTGCAAGAGCACGGCCATAAAAATGCAAATAAACTGTCGGTCAGGGTCGGATTATAATTTGTAATTATAGCAGGTAATATTTAACTATAACAACATATTGATATGTATTATTTATTTAGGATATTTCATGTCATTAAATAATATATTATTAATACCGAATTAAATATCTAAAGTCCTACCCTGTAGTGTATTTGCTTGTTGATTGTGTATAACAATGGGATTAAACCGGTAGTTTTATTGCAGTCAATAAGTCGATACCATTTAGGGTGAAAAATACTTTACCCCCCTGCATTCAAGCCATTTATAGGTCTTTTATACATGACTGGCCTTGAGAACTGTGCCCTTAACATTTATTTATCTCACTAAGGTACAAAATATACTCCTCCACCCGTAACATACCCAGTCTATATTTTTTCACTTATAAAATAATACCAATCGTTTAAAATAATAACTATTAAACTTAAATAATAAACACCAAGAAGATTTGTCTCTGAAATATATCAAATCTAAAAGTAAAATATTTTTAACACACTACACAAAAAACAACCACGGGAACACTTAAAAAACACCAAAACCGGAAGAAAATATAGTATGACGCAACCTGCTGCGTGAGCTTGCTACGGCCCACTGCTGATCTGGGAACTTTAACGACGAAACCAGATCAGCTGTTAATGTCAAATGTCCTTGTCTACTGTCGAAACGCTTTGTTTTAAGAAAAATGTTAACTCTAGCGGTTTCGGCGCAGGTTCTGACGAGGCGGCGGCAGTGACGTAGCAAGGGGGGGGAGGGGGCGAATAGGGCGACCGCCCAGGGCGTCATATTAACAGGGCGCCAAAATGATCATTAGAAATACGGAAATTTAAAAATTTAAGTACTTTAATTAGTTAATCAGTGGCGTTTTCTCCATAATAGCACAGGAGCACGTGCACCCCCATACTCCATAAAGAATTACCCCATAAAGAAAAAATAATGTTCATTTAAATTTATCTTCTTTATATTCTTACCGTAATATAAGTTAGAACCCTCCTATTTTAAGGTACCGTCAAACAATCGAACGAAACGTGGTGTAATAGCTCTCGCCAAGCCGGTTGTCAAAAGCAACCGTATGGCGCGTAGGAATTCATAAGTCGCACACATGCGTTACGTAGGCGGGGTTTCTGCTGTTTCTCTATGCATCTTGTACTAGCAGGTGTGGTGGGGGAAAGCGCGATTCTAATAGAAAAACTCGCACAAATTAAATGTGCGCCGTTGAGTTCATTGCTGTATTAATTTATTATTTGGAGTTTACCTTTATATTTTTGTTATTATTTTGGGGTAGTAAAGACTTATTTTAATAAAAATAAACAGTTTTAATGCCAAAACGACTATGAATGTGGAATATTTGAAAAACAATACATTACAGTCATTCCAAACTTTAATGAAGCTGTTATTGATAAGTTTGCTGCAAATAAAAACAGAAGTGACTTTACTTTTAAACAATGTACCCACTAATGAAAAATAAATTGGCCTTTTTTATTTTTTTTATCTTATTTAATTTTCAATAAAATAAGTAGGTAATCATAAATTTTTAAAATATTTACTAAAAATTATTGACCAAATTTGGGCGTGGTCTTAAAAAGTTTTCGCCTGCAGCGGGCTTTTAGTACACCCCCAAGTTTACAAATCACGAGTCGCCACTGCTGTTAATATATTTTTTTTAAACTAAAATTTATGGATGTATTATTTTAGTTTTAAGATTGTCTGGTAGGGCGCAGAACTACTATTCGCCCGGGGCGCCAAAATTCCTAGCTACGTCCCTGGGCGGCGGCATTGGCAAAATAAATATAGATCCATTTTTACCTTTTTAGCGCTTTTATTTTAAAAAAATACATTTGGGCTGGTAATAAATTTTAATTTTCAGTATATTTAGTAAATCTAATTAATATTCGTTTTATTCGGTAAATAAATTCTAATTAAAAACAAAAAAAACAAAAAAACTGAGACGCCCGATGTTTAACAAGGGTGGCGCGACAAAAGTAAATGAGGCAACGTTTCTTAATTAATACAGAGAATATAAATAGCCATATTTTGTTAATATTGTGATAAAGGAACACATCAGCCTTTTATACAGGGTGTCCGGAAATGATGAGCAAATAATTTAGGGGATAATTCTAGACCGAAAATAAATGCTATCTCTCCCTAGAACGTTTTTTCGAAAATTGATTATTAACGGAGCTACAGGGTGTTAAAGTTAAATTTAATTTGCAGTTTTAAAATACATAAGTTACTAGAACAATAAATTAAACATTCAAATCAAAGGTTTAAAGTTACGTCCTCCCTCTTCAATGCATAAATTAATTCTTCTTAAAAAATTCCAACGGACTCCATGGGCTATTCCTTCCTTTGCTATGCTATGTTTGAGGTTGAAAATAAATTAAAATGATTTTGTATTAATCACAAATGCAAGCAATGTTATTTAAGCGTTTTTCTCGAAAACGGTTGGATTTGTCGAAACAAAAGTAGTATACCTTTTTTATGTCAAAAGGTTACGAGAATAAAATTATTCAGTCAAAATGCGCATATATAGTGTAGGACAAAAAAGTTGGGACCATTTAAATTAAAGTATATGCTCCTATGTGGCGCCCTCTTCAAAATGCGAAAAAACGGTGGGCAAATTTGTATTCCTCATCCCGTACAAGCACCATACAGTGTCCGCAAGAAAGTCCGCATCAAATGGGATTTTTTTTTATTATTAGGTATAGGTAAAAATTTTAAATGCATTTAGTTTTTGCTTACCTAAAAACCAAAAATGACGTATACTGAAGCAGCTGCACGACTTGCGTTACCTGTCAAATTTGACATTTTTAATAAAATAGGTTCAAAAATGCATTTATTTATCAAAATATCGAAAAATTTTATTCGAGAAAGTTGTTTATTTAGGCATTTTTAGCCTCTGTACGAAATTTTGACAGTCTAATACAGTTTTTATTTTTTGCCAGGTTCTTGAAAATTGTGATCAACCCTCGTAGATTAACTTTTATACATCGATGTAAAACCATTTGCCTTTACTTTATTTGTAATCTTAATGCAATTTTGTGAAAAATTTTTGTCTCCAATTATTTATTTTGCTTTAAAAACTGAAATTGTTATTGATCAGTATGCAATGTTTGATGCAAAGTTTATCTAATTACATCAGTTTTGCCAAAACCGACGTTTCTCATTTTTCTTAAGTTAGTGAACAGATGTACAAATAGAAAATATTAAGAAACTTTCGTTGAAATGAACATCGTAAATTTGGTTAATAATACCAATGTCGATTTTTTTAAATGGAACACCCTGTATATTAATTTTTTTTAACTCCTCACTCTTTTCTGATTCCAAATATGTATATATGTTATATATTTGTTTCATAAATTATTATCATTATTTATATTAATTATTGTTACTGAATAAGCATTATGTTCTAGCATGTTTTCCTCACACCAATATAGATTTTCTAATCATCAATATTTTAAAATGCAATTTTGCCTAAACGACTAAAGTAAACGTATAACATATATACATATTTGGTATCAGAAAAGAGTGAGGAGTTAAAAAAAAATTAATATACAGGGTGTTCCATTTAAAAAAATCGACATTGGCCTTATTAAACAAATTTACGATGTTCATTTGTTTTGTCCGATAACAAATTCTGGCAGTTCAGGAAAAATCATGCAACTTTGGTAATTTAAAGTTTTTTCTAGGTCTTCAAATAAAAGCTCCAGGGGTGCTCCAAAATATACGGAAAAACCCTGTATATAATATAAAATATTTCAACGAAAGCTTCCTAATATTTTCTTTTTGTACATCTGTTTACTAACTTAAGAAAAATGAGAAACGTCGGTTTTGGCAAAACTGATGTAATTAGATAAACTTTGCATCAAACATTACTGATCAATAACAATTTCAGTTTTGAAGCAAAATAAATAATTGGAGACAAAAATTTTAAACAAAATTGCATTAAGATTACAATTGAAGTAAAGGCAAATGGTTTTACATCGATTTATAAAAGTTAATCTACGAGGGTTGATCACAATTTTCAGGAACATGGCAAAAAATAAAAATTTTATTAGACTGTCAAAATTTCGTACAGAGGCTGAAAATGCCTAAATAAACAACTTTCTCGAATAAAGTTTTTCGATATTTTGATAAATAATGGCATTTTTAAACCTATTTTATTAAAAATGTAAAATTTGACAGGTAACGCAGGTCGTGCAGCTGCTCCAGTATACGTCATTTTTGGTTTTTAGGTAAGCAAAAACAAACTGCTTTTTCAATTTTTACCTATACCTAATAATAAAAAAAAATCCCATTTGATGCGGACTTTCTTGCGGACACTGTATATGAGATTTCGTCAAAATATTATGAGCGTGGTAAAAGGTATTGCAAAAAAAACTGCAAATAAAATGTAAGTTTAACACCCTGTAACTACGTTAATAATCAATTTTCGAAAAAATGTTAGAGGAGAGCATTTGTTTTCGGTCTAGAATTATCCCCTACATTTTTTGCTCATCATTTCCGGACACCCTGTATATCACGTACAGGGTGGCCAACTAAGAATGTGAAGTACTGTATCTGGGAAACTATCCATCGTAGATGCTTGCGGCAAAAACAATTATTACTAAAACGGCCAAGAGAAAAACTTGGAAAATATTTTCAAGTTTCTGAAATGGCCGCTAGGGGGCGTAACTGCAATCTTGAATCTAAAAAAGTGATGCTTCTGTAAATTCCGCTATATTAACCTAATAAAAAAAATCCTGATCTTTAAAGTCGAGGATAATCTGAACCTTTTTTGTTTGACACTTTTTGCAGTATCTCTAAAAATAAAGTGGTGGGGGGTATTCAAACGTTTCCGTAAATAACATCCTGTCGAAACGGCTAAGCCGATTTGAACAAACTTGGGCTCGCTAAAAGGTGCTATTCTTGGGCTACAAACACCATTATATTTGAGGTTTTGTTAGTTTCACATATCGCCGCTAGAGGGCTTTTTCGACATTCCAACAGAAATGGTTAATTTTCTCAACAAAATAAAATGCATTGGTATGATTTTTTTTTTCATGAAAAAGTAGCTAAATGATGCCTAAACTAGCTCGCCAAAACCGCATCTCGCTATTTTGTTCCTAACCCAAAATATCGGCAATAGAAAATTTTATACGAAAATCCCTTAAAGTTTCATTTTATTGTAACTATATTTTTCTGGAATTCTTTTTATTATGTAAGTTGTGGCCCTAAAAAGGACCAATTTATAAAACGAAGATTTTTAATGCCCTCGCAAATGCTCGAAATGCTGACCATCACGTTTTATGCACATAAAAGACAATTAAAAGAAGCAGGCCATGGAAACAAAACAAATACCTTATCAAAACATAAACAATCCAAATTGTCAATAGTCAAAAGTTTTGCGTTACTTGAAGACATCTTCTTAACATAGTATAAAACACGCTATCCTGTCTTATGTGCTTAAATCTTTAAAACTACGCAACGGATTTTGAAGCGGTTTTTTTTAATAGATAGAGTGATTCAAGAGGAAGGTTTTTATGTATAATTAGCGACCCGCCCCGGCTTCGCACGGGTGCAATTTCAGAAAGTGGCATGCCGAGTACTAATATATCGGGTTTGTTCGGGTTTGTATTTATACCAGCGGGTTGCAACGCAGGCCGGGTACACGCTAGTTCAAAATAAACCGCAAGCATATCAAAAGCTTCATTATTCGTAAAATGCATTTTGTAAACACAAAAATTACTCAACGCCCAATGCTTGTCTCGACCTGAAAAACACTAATTTCCGGTCTTGTAACGTAAATTACTATTGCACGCGCTCGTGACCCCCCAATTTCTGAATGTCTTTTCAGAAAATTATTACATCCCAGTGCGATTAACACTCCTAATAAAACGAAGCTGTTTATTATTATCTCCCGAATTAATTTGCCGATTTAAACAAACTTGGGCTCGCTAAAAGGTGCTATTCTTGGGCTACAAACACCATTATATTTGAGGTTTTGTTAGTTTCACATATCGCCGCTAGAGGGCTTTTTCGACATTCCAACAGAAATGGTTAATTTTCTCAACAAAATAAAATGCATTGGTATGATTTTTTTTTCATGAAAAAGTAGCTAAATGATGCCTAAACTAGCTCGCCAAAACCGCATCTCGCTATCTTGTTCCTAACCCAAAATATCGGCAATAGAAAATTTTATACGAAAATCCCTTAAAGTTTCATTTTATTGTAACTATATTTTTCTGGAATTCTTTTTATTATGTAAGTTGTGGCCCTAAAAAGGACCAATTTATAAAACGAAGATTTTTAATGCCCTCGCAAATGCTCGAAATGCTGACCATCACGTTCCATGCACATAAAAGACAATTAATAGAAGCAGACCATTGGAAACAAAACAAATACCTTATCAAAACATAAATAATCCAAATTGTCAATAGTCAAAAGTTTTGCGTTACTTGAAGACATCTTCTTAACATAGTATAAAACACGCTATCCTGTCTTATGTGGTTAAATCTTTAAAACTACGCAACGGATTTTGAAGCGGTTTTTTTAAATAGATAGAGTGATTCAAGAGGAAGGTTTTTATGTATAATTAGCGACCCGCCCCGGCTTCGCACGGGTGCAATTTCAGAAAGTGGCATGCCGGGTACTAATATATCGGGTTTGTTCGGGTTTGTATTTATACACAGAGGGAAATCGACTAATTAAACAGAATTGTTAAGAACTATCTTATATCAGTAGCAACATTTTTAATAATTACTATTAAACAATCTCTAACTACAATAAAAAAATTAACTAACAAACAACATACAGAATTGCTACCTCGTTATTTATACGTACAATAAGACAGAATAATACTACATATAAGCCAGTTACTATAAGAATGTGTTTCAGTAAAATATTCTTATTGGAAATAAAAAACTGTTTTTAGGATTATACCAACGATAAAACGCTTTATTTGGGGTATTATTTAAAATAGTGGTTCATATTAAATATTTATTAACGGGTATGCAACACACTTCTATTTCGCGATGAGTGGGGGAAACTTCAAACATTTTCACGGGACATGGTGGCCATTTGCTTTGTTCCCCGGGCTTCGCGGATTGTGTGTTTAGTGGCTGAACTTTTTCTGTATGTATTGTATAAAATAATAAAATATGGATAACATATTCAACTGTGCATAATCATGTTATAGTTTGCAAAACTCAAACCCAAACCCATTTTAAGGGGGTAAGTACCTATTATTACTTATGTGTGGTTGGTTTATCTTAAAATTCACAAACATTAGCTTTGGCATTGCTTTCGTATAATAAGACTGATGACTGATAGCTATAGAAAATAAGATTGCCAGTCTTATAAATAGTTTATAACGATTAATCAAAAGATCTTTTAATTTTGTAAAATTGTTAACCTAAATGTTTATATAAATGCATTTTTAAGTCTCAAATAACAATTCCTAATCAGTAGCTATTTTATTTTATTTTTCTTTGCAAAATATATAATATGAATACAACTAAAATAAAATTGGACGAAACGGAATAGTTTTTGTGAATTTTGAGATAAACAAGCTCATAATAATAACTCTAACTCACTTATATTTGGTTTGGGTCTTAGTTTTGTAACGTCTGTATTTAGCAATTTTTAAGCGACATAATAAAGTGTATAACTATTTTTAGTATTTTTGGTAATCTAAAAGCTGTATTTATGATTTCAGATTTTTTGTTGTTCCTTAGTATTTGTAAGCATTAAGGATAAATGACCTTGTGTTGTTTTTGTTTAAGTTTAATAAAGACCTTTGTAATGTTTACCTATTTTCTTTTTGTAATCCTTTCAAATATATACTACCACATTATACCTATTATAAAACTGTTTTGTATTAAATACTAAACAGTTATACCCATTATAAAACTGGATTATACTCATCTCCAACTAATGTATAATGGGTATAAGCATGTTTTATATTCGCTATGGAACAAACCTTTATGGTTACAATCCATGTCATATAAACAGTATAACATAGCTATTTACTCTTATGCACTGGTCTTAACTATATCTGGTGTATATATGCTATTAGCACGTATTGCTGTCCCAAATAGTATTAAATATCTTATGATGTTTATAAGAATTCTCATAAGGGTTATAATGCATTTCTCTCAGTGTACCAGCGGGTTGCAACGCAGGCCGGGTACACGCTAGTTCAAAATAAACCGCAAGCATATCAACAGCTTCATCATTCGTAAAATGCATTTTGTAAACACAAAAATTACTCAACGCCCAATGCTTGTCTCGACCTGAAAAACACTACTTTCCGGTCTTGTAACGTAAATTACTGTTGCACGCGCTCGTGACCCCCCAATTTCTGAATGTCTTTTTAGAAAATTATTACATCCCAGTGCGATTAACACTCCTAATAAAACGAAGCTGTTTATTATTATCTCCCGAATTAATTTGGAAACGCTTTGCCATTAATTTTAATCGGGCTTTACCCTTGTCAAACACTGGCGTATTTCGTAAGTTTTTCTTTTTGTTTATTCCCTCTTTTGATTAAACTTTATTTACTTTTTAAACGACATAATTGGATTCGCTAAAGGCATAACGGAAATTAAAAATCTCTTACCTGAGAGATCTTAAAATTAATTTATTTTGAAATAAAATAAAGTAAGCGATTCTCTAGCAAGTAGAAAAGGACCAATTGGAACTAATTCACAGTTAAAATAAATCAGGTAAAATTATCGTAATTTGGTCCATGGATTGACGTTTGGTGAATTTATTTCTATTTTGTATACAGGGTGTCCCAGATAAGAATGCACTCTACAGGGATCTCGTAAACCATAGGAGATACAGAGATGGTTAAATTAGAGAAAAGTTGCGCATTACTGAATCCTGTAACGTCATGCATTCAAATTTTAAAAATTCCGATTGCTTCCGAAGATATTTGGATAAAACCGAATTTTCGCGATTTCGTTTTAATTGATTTATGATTTTATTTGAGGAGACATGTCAAAATAAATTTGACATTCTTATTGCAACTTTTTCTCCCCTACCAGATTGTTTAATTACATTTTTGATCCGACGTTTCGTTTAGTCACAACCATCATCAACTTTGTTATTTTAAATAGTAGGAAAATTTTATTTTACGCTTAATAAATTCTACGCTTTATTCTTAATTTAACGGTGTATCACACTTATCATTTATTAGACGTTTCGATATTTAAAAACACATCATCAATGATAATAGGCACATTATCGAAAATATTTTTGTTTTTATTGTTGTATTTAAACACTAGTTGGATCTTAAAACATTTTTTTAAAAGAAACTTATAACAAAACATAATATCTAATAAACCTTATCTGAAAAATGCAACAAGTACCTAAGTAATAATTAATTTTAATTATTAAATACAATTATTTTTATTATAAATTATTTTTTATTTCCAAAAATTCCACCCACATTCTCCAAACATAAATAACATCGGTAAACAATTTCTTCCATAACGTTATTTAACATTTCTGGAGTTATTTTTTTTTTTAAACATAATAATTATTACCAAATTTAAAACTAACAGGTCTCTGTAACTAAGTGACAGATCTAAAGAATCTATCTAAACAATTGCGGACGTCAATGTCGTCAATCAATTTTATAGCCACCCATATGATGCCGAATTTAAATGGTATACGTTATGTTGGAATATTATCATGCATTTTTTTAAAATAAAAAATATGTAATTGTATTTAATAATTAAAATTAATCATTACTTGTTGCATTTTTCAGATAAGTTTTATTAGATATTATGTTTTGTTATAAGTTTATTTTAAAAAATATGTTTTAAAATCCAACTAGTCTTTAAATACAACAATAAAAACAAAAATATTTTCGATAATGTGAATATTTTCATTGATGATGTGTTTTTAAATATCGAAACGTCTAACAAATTTTAAGTGTCACTCACCGTTAGATTAAGAATAAAGCGTAGAATTTTTTAAGCATAAAATAAAATTTTCCTACCATTTAAAATAACAAAGTTGATGATGGTTGTGACTAAACGAAACGTCGGATCAAAAATGTAATTAAACCATCTTGTAGGGGAGAAAAAGTGGCAATGAGAATGTCAAATTTATTTTGACATCTGTCCTCAAATAAAATCATAAATCAATTAAAACGAAATCGCGAAAATTCGGTTTTATCCAAATATCTTCGGAAGCATTCGGAATTTTTTTAATTTGAAAGCATCACCTTACAGGATTCAGTAATGCGCAACTTTTCTCTAATTTAACCATCTCTGTACCTCCTATGGTTTACGAGATCCCTGTAGAGTGCATTCTTATCTGGGACACCCTGTATAGTGTGGTTGTTTAAGTGTGCAATATATGGGCATTTTTTTTATTACCGATTTCTCAGAAAATTTTATTCTTGATAAAAGTTGGTGCATATTCGGTACAGGGTAGGCCAAAAAATATAAAACTTGCACAAGAATAAAGTTTTTTAATAAACATTTAAAATAAAATATTTGCACGTTAAATGATACTTTTTTAATTAGCATATTATCATTACTAATGTTTTATCTTGTTAAAAATAATTTTTAAGATATTTTAAAGTTCTGCTTAATATCGTTGCAACAAACATGAAGTTTGTGATTCCTTAATAAATTAAAAATGCAAGTAAATTTTACAAATATGCTTGAATTTGAACAAAGATATGTGAAATTGATTTGATTTTGATTAATTTATGAAGGTCTTTATGGTCAATATAAAAAAATTTTTTTGGGAAATTATTAATGTTTTTAAGAAATATATATTTTTTTTATTTTAGGAGGTTACGTTTTTGAATCTATGCATAACTTTTAATTCTTAACAACTTTTCTTTATAACATTTTGCTGAATTTTCTGAAATAGGGGTACTTTATTCTTGTACAAGTTTTATATTTTTTGACCTACCCTGTACGCCGTTTGACTAGCAACCATTCCAAGTGCACCTAATATGATTATCAAACATGCACCAAGTTTTATCAGGAATAAAATTTTCTGAGAACTCTGTAATAAAAAAAATTCCCATATGTTGCACACTTAAACAACCACACTGTATAGGGATTGTATTGATTTTATCCTATATTTCTAGTGATATTTAGTTTTTTAAGCAATTTTGAACCTTAATTGAGCATTTCTCCTCTATAACAATTAAAATTTTTTAGCATACTTGAAGGCTCTTCAATTTAACCGCCTTACCACTTGTCATTTGTTCCCCCTTTTACAATGTCATGTTCAAGTTCATTTCCCTTCTGACACGTGCTGGTTGCAGTGGAACTTCTTTAACAAAGATGTTCTAGTAAAACAAAACAATTTTAAAAACCTTTTTTTTTAAGTATTAATTTTGCACAAAATGTGTATGTTTTGACTCCTGCCGGGGTAACTGGGACGTAGAAAGCCTGGTACCCCAACAGTATTTTACTTTCAAGCTAAATGGTAAGCTAATCTACCTCATTTTATTAAATTTAATTTGCTACATTCCCCTCTTTTACAGATGCTTTGACTTTTATGAAAAACATTTTTTTTTCTTTTTTCAATACTATTACATGTCTCTGACAAAGCTGAATAAAACTTAAGATTTTTCACTACTTAATAAATGATTTTCACAGTCTGTTAAAACTCCCTAATTTTTCGTTTGCTCTTTTCATTTTTCTGCCCAAGACAGGGCCTTTCCACTAACCCTTGACTTTCCAGTTTTCCAGTATGCTGAAGTCTTGATTTTCGGTCTTCTGACTATTCAATTTTTACACCTCTTGTACATCATTGAAAGCTCCATTACGGCTCAATCCCACTATTATTTTCTCTATTGCTAACAACATCAGCATTTTACCTTTTGCTTTGTTTTTCTGATGAGAGATGAGTGTTTCTACACTCAAAACATGTCGAATTAAATTATTATGAATTACTCTAGGTTCGCCTAGTTATTCTAATAAATAAATAGGGAACTTTCCAATTTTTTTTTCAATAATATTATTTAGTTAGGCCTAAAAAAAAGATTCCCCAATTATTACTCCTTAAAAATCAGTAATAACTTGGTAAAAATTCTTTAAAGTTTCGCGCGTGTCGAAAGCATTTCAAACGACCTTTTAAGCGCGCCAAGCCCGATGACGTCAGGAAGTATGACTTTTCCGGCATCCGTCATCCTGACAAAAGTCATCCGTCATCCTGACCGGTGGACGAGCTACCGACTTTGCATTTGGATTGCCGTGTGTTATTGTTATTGTATTGTTGCTTTAAGGTGGAATTCTCAACGTAGTTCAATTACCAACCTATAACCTATTTCGTGGATGTCACACACGAATTATACTTCTTGACGCCACGACCCGTTTTTACCCGCTTGGGACGAAAAATGTTGTTTTTTTTGCTGCCATATGTTTTATGACAATATATACTTATGATTTATAGATTTTTTCCCCAATTAAAATTTTTGTCAAGTTCCCTATTGTTTTTGTGTCATTATTTGGTAGGTAGCAGTCAACTTTAGTTCCCTCCGGCATACACGTGCCTTGCTCTTAATTTGTGTCTTCAATTATGGCTCAATATAATACGTCCATAAAAGAAAAATCTACAGTGTACGTAAAAATTGCAGATATGATAATTTCAGAAAGTTATATCGAATTGACTGCGAAAATGTTGAGCGGTTGGCAAATATTTTTTGACTGATACTGGTAAAAGGCGAGGGAGTGCACTGTCGCCTTTAAATAAGATTAAAGTATTTCTGCGAAAATTGTCGGATCCGGGCTTTTAAAATTCTGTAGGTGAAGTACTCGGTGTTCACCAAACTACTGTCTGTAAGACATACACTTCTGTAATGGATGCAGTTTTGGAGAAGGGCCAATATTTTTATTAAATTTCTGCTAAGTGCTAAAGCTGTTGTGGAAGCTAAACGGTTGTGATCAGAGAGATTTATTTATGTTCCTTCAATTTGTGAACGAATATCAATTGCTTATCTTTAATTTCTTCATCACTACTATCACTTTCCCCATTTTCACTGAACTCTGCCATATCACAAATATAAGTTTCCTATTTTCCACAAAAACGTAACAGATTACTATTGTGCTAAATAAATAGACCAACGTTGTTGTATTTACGTCAACTCTTTCGCAAATTAGGCACCAAACTGAACATGAAATCTATAATCTGAACAAATGGATAAGCCACGTCTGAACTTGTGTTGAATAAGCATTTGCTACAGAGGTGTAAGAAAAACAGCAATTGCTTCAAAATTTTATTCATATCCAGATCTAGCAATTGCTTTTACTTATTGCATTTGCTAGTCAAGCAATTGCTTTTACTAAAAAGTAATTGCTTAATTTTTATTTATGAGGCTCATAGTGTCTGCACTTGTATTTTGATTTTGTGGATGATTTTTTATAATAAAAATAGCTTTTTTGTGCTGAAATAAGTAGCGTCCCTCTTCTAGAGTCGCCACTGCCTGTATAACTGACTTTTCTGTTATTAACGAACCAATTAATCAATAATTTATTTTTTGTTTTGCCTAATTAATTTTAAATGCATTTTTAATACTATA
The DNA here is from genome assembly GCA_963969555.1 of Polydrusus pterygomalis. Taxonomy (NCBI): domain Eukaryota; kingdom Metazoa; phylum Arthropoda; class Insecta; order Coleoptera; family Curculionidae; genus Polydrusus; species Polydrusus pterygomalis. The sequence continues at coordinate 20,687,170 of OZ018378.1, read as the reverse complement.
TGGTAGAGTTTTTTCAGCTGATTAAGGTTTGGTGGTCCTAGTGTATGACAGCGCCGCGCTTCCAATTGACCCACTATAAAGTAATGCGGAAAATTTTCTTAATTTTAATTGATGTGAGGTGCGGGAACAATAATAAATACTATTGTGCCGCCTTATAGTTTTGCTATTTCCGATACTGGATGTGTCACGGATATTCTAAAATCCGCGGCGAGTATATATTATGCCCTGGTATTTAAATTTTTTTTGCTATTGTTAATAAGAAAAAAACTCTCCAAATGTTTGCTGTACTACTTACCAACCTACATCGTGAAAAATGGCTCAAGGACCAACGTTAAAAGAATGACTAGCATACCAACCTTCAACTGAAACAAAAAATAAATAAACAGTTAGTTACACACGCGGTCATAAATAATTATTAATTTACAATAGTAAACATTATCATAACATGCATCGGTCATTGTGTTTCTTATTTATAGATAAACATATTGAAATTTATTAACCGCAAATTATTTTGTTATACCAACTCGGGTTATTATACTTCTTTCTACGCAAATTTTCAAATTAGACAGGTCACAATTTTATTCGGGTTTCGTACCTCTCTTCAGTGCCGATATAGGCGTAGGGGGTGGCCCTTCAAATAATTTATTTTTACTTTGTATTTAATTTTTTTTAAACTTTGCATGTCAGATAATTCAAAAATTCTTATTTCGCACAACCCATCATTGGCATTGGACTTTATAATCTATGGGAGAATTTTACCATCTCAGTAAACCAACTTGCATAAGAGATAACCATAATATTATGCAATGTTAAACGACAAGAACAATATCACACTAGAAGCTTTTAAAATTTTTGAAAACTATAGTACTGATTTTTAGTAGTAAGTATATGCTTTATTAACCGTAGCAAGCAAATATTAATATGATTAATGTCAAGTTTCATTACAACTGCCAGTCGGGACATAATATAGTATATAAAACCAGATTACATCCCCAATAGAACCTGATAATTATTACTGTATTCTGAGTATTCAGAGCAATAATGCATTAACTCCTAGTTCCTATTGGCTCAATTACCGTGATATTATCACTACACAACGGTCTAGCAATTTTTGTTGTCTTACAGTAGGACAGCGCGTTGCTGTCACATATATTATTAAACAGTTGTATGAAAAGTATAGGAATTCTTAAGGTTTGCACACATTAACGCGAATTAATTCGCCGCGATAACGAAGCGAATATTTTGCGACATAGGCGGTAACAAAATTCGTCTCTCCTATCACATTTGCGCGAATATTTCGCGACATAGGCAGTGTAAAATTCGTGTCTCCATTTGCGCGAAAATTTCACAACATATTTTGTTTATTGCTTAAGAATAAACATCTGTAGTATGTATCTCTTGCCCAATTTCATCCCATAACTTATCTTTCTTTCTTATATTTTTGTTATCTTTAGGGCTTAAATCGTATAAAATCGGATATTTCTTCACAAACTCTATTAACATTTCAGTTGAAGCCAGGCGCGTATTCAGCTGTCAGCTTTGGGGGGGTAAGGAAAAAAAAACAGCGCAGGCGAAAAATTTTTGGGTGCCACGCCCTTTTTTCAACGATGTGACGTGGTTTTGAAGCAGAAAAAAGGAACAGTAGCGCCTCTTTTTACTGATTTGTCAGTGTTTATTTTTTGGGATGGGGGGGGGGGGGTAACTACCCCCATTACCCCTACCCTTAAATACGCGCCTGGTTGAAGCCATCTTTGATTCGCAACGAAAACGACAGAAAACACGGCTGGTCGCAAAATAAATAAATTCGCTGGAGTTTCGTTGTCGCCAAGCGAATTTCTCTGGCCGGTTTGTTGCTCCTCGTTATACGCCGAAAACTTTGAGTCGACAATTATTTCGCGAAGCGAAAATTTCGCTGTCGCACTGAATTATTCGCGCCAATGTGTGCATTCCTTTATAAGGAAAACAAGGCTTTTTCTCAGTGTAGCGTTTTGTACACGTATCTTCCAGATACCCTGTATGTCGACTATGACTAAGGCATCTACATAGGAACAATAATTAAATTTTTTAAGGAACGTTCAGACCAACCTCAAGCGACAATCCAAAGCGGATGCTCAAATTAAAACCGTGAACGTCAAAACGAAGGTAATTTTCGTCGCCTTTCTTCCCCATAAAGCTCTGTACTAAACCGACATGGATGATCCTGTTCGGGGCGCATTTCCGCTGCAAATCCCAACTCACCCGGTCTTTTACTCGCAAAATAGACTGCTCTCCGGGTCAGTAAATAGCAAGAAAGAACGGGATGTACTCCGCATATACCCGTTTTAATGAATTCTACACCTTTGCTTTGGCGTATATATTTACGTACATCCTCAAAAAGATTTTTACAGCATTTGATTTTTATTTGTAAGTTGAAAAAAAAAACCGTTTAGTGACATTATTTGACATTTTCATAATTATTATTAAAAATTTGATAAGTGACCTCTGACAGTTACGTCACGACTAGTGATTATCTTTGTAGCATTCAAGAACTAGGTGAGATAGTAAACTTGCTTCAATAATGAATGTCGTATAATTTTACCAGTCAAAAAAGTTTTACTGTCATTTTTGGCAGTGACATTTTTAATCGACATTAGTTTAAAAATTTCACGGTACTGTGAAAAAGAACAAGCATTAATTTTAAAATTATTTAATTATTTTCAAAGCGAAAGTGTTGCCGGAAAGACTATATTACACTTTAACGCAGTTTACGCGGTAAGTAGATATAATAAAGCAGGAATTGTGAAAACATAAATAATAAACAAGAAAAATATATGGAAATGTGTTTATAATAGGCCTATCTGTTTTAGAGAGTTTCTGATGCTTTGGAAGTTTTGTGCTCAACAATCCAACGAATTAAGGCAAAGGGGATAGAGAAGGATGCAGATTTTAAGAATCGCAATAATGTTGCTATTTTGTCATCCTGTGGTCGGCAACTTCACTAAATTCATGAACATACCATGAGAGAGCGTATTTATGGGATGTATAGAGAAGGTGAACACGTTACCATTCGCTCAATCCAACTAAATCAACTGGTTCAGAACATAGACAATTTACCTTTAGATAAGCAAACAATAATCACGAATGTGGCAGTTTTATGGCCTCGCGCATGTAAACAAAACTGGGAACTATTAGACATGCGCACTGCAACATTATCGTTTGACGAATGGTAAAATAGACAGGTCCGGGCTTTAAAATTTAAATTCTTGCCAAAAAATTGTAATTTCTTCTCAATTTTTTATCAAGTTGGGAAAAAAGGTAGTGATTTCTGGCATTTTTAGTAGTAGCAAACCTATCAGATTTTAACGATAGAAAATTGTTTTTAAGGTTTTGTTTTTAAAATTTGTTTAAAAATGATTCGTCGACTAACCAACTACCTAGGTATTTAATTTTTTTCTTTTATATAATATAAGTATAGGGAAAAGTGTCTTTTAAACTTTTTGAAGATTGCAGGGCTGCAAATAAAATATACCAAAACATGCATCGCGATAATCTGTCTTGGTGTGGGGTTCCCTTTATTTTCCTACCTTGTTTGTGTAACCTAGGCCTAGTTTGATGTGTTTAAATTGATCATAATAAAATAAGGTTATATATCAATGACCATAGTCAATATTTACTGAAAATACGAAATACCAGGAATTTTACCCCTATTTGGGCATAATAAAATCATACAACGGCTGTTACTAGTCATTGTTTATATTCCAATCCTAGTCACTAAAAGAACAAATACAATTCACTAAACTACACAAAAACTAGAAATCCGTAAATATTAAAGACCCAGAAACCACGACATTAGCAAAGAAAACTACAAGGAATCCACAGAGAAACCTTAAAACGCAACAACAAAAATGGCGGCCGAGCCGGTTCTGAAGAGTGTTCTTGAGCGCGTCGATTATTGTCGATAAAGTAGGACGGCCGATAACACGAGGTTTGTGCGCATGCACGAAGGTTCCCCGAATGAAGACAGCTGACCGGCGAGTCATGCGATCGGACGTATTTTTTCACCCATAAACCGTAACTTTTGTTTGCGCAGGAGATAAGCTGTAGGTATCTAAAGGTAAATTGTCTATGGTTCAGAAGCGCAATGTTTAAAAAAATTAAAATTTTAATGGCGTAAATGTACTGTATCAAACAGGCGTTTCTTAATAGAGCAACTCTCAATTTCTCTTAAAACCTGTTTTTCTGAATGAAACCTGGATAAACAGTAAAGAGGCTTTTACGCGAACTTGGTACTCTTCATACAATTTTTTAAAAATCGTCAGAGGGTGTACGGTATCTGGTGATTATCATGATTCGATGAATAGTGAAAACTTTGAGAAATGGTTTGAAGAAAAATTGTAACCAAACTTGGAAGAATTATTATCATGGATAACGCCACCTTCCATTCTGTGCTAATTTAAAAAATTTAAAATACAAGTTGGTCAAAAAGATTACTTATTGCATGGTTAGAACAACGACAAATTCCGGTTTCACCATTTGCAATGAAGATCTGGATAATAGTAAAGCAGCATATCCCACCCAAACGTTACAAGTAATCTGGAAAGCGCTATTTATTTTATTATTCAATTTCTTTATTTTCTTTTTAAGGGTAGTAAACGATTTATCTCGATTTCCGGTAAAACTACAAGTCCTATGGAAAAACGTTAAATCGCAAAGTTGTAGGTAATAAAAAGATCTACAACTTTTGTATTTACACTTTTTTCATATAACCTCAAAATGTATGTGAAAAATTCAAATAACCAAGTTTTTGGTTTTTTATTTTTATCTTTTACAAAAATTTTTTTTTATCCACGAAATTTGGTGAAAACTTACCTTTTTATGTCCCAAACACACTGTAAGTTTTTTGATTTAAAATATTTATTGTTTAAACCTTATTTTGACTTAATATCGAAAAAACACCCTAATTTTCAATCGAAAATTCTCACGTCAAAATATCTGCTTTTTTAAAAAAGTCGGTGGGCTTTTTGTTCGTTGAAATCTCCACTTTCTGATGGTGTTAAAAAAAATATACATTACTATGGTAAATGTTCTCAAAAAAATGCAAAGAAACGAAAAAAACTCGAATCCGAAATTTTTTTTTTAGATCAATATGTACAATTTTGACTTATTTATTAAAATTTATACTTTAATTGCTTGAAAAACCTAAGATTCCATGTTACATAGATAAAAAAAAGTATAAATTTTAATAAATAGCTCAAAATTGTACATATTGATCTAAAAAAAAAATTTCGGATTCGAGGTTCTTTGCATTTTTTTGAGAACATTTACCATAATAATGTATATTTTTTTTAACACCATCAGAAAGTAGAGATTTCAACAAACAAAAAGCCCGCCGACTTTTTTAAAAAAGCAGATATTTTGACGTGAGAATTTTCGATTGAAAATTAGGGTGTTTTTTCGATATTAAGTCAAAATAAGGTTAAAAAATAAATATTTTAAATCAAAAAAATTACAGTGTGTTTAGGACATAAAAAGGTAAGTTTTCACCAAATTTCGTGGATAAAAAAAAATTTTGTAAAAGATGAAAATAAAAAACCAAAAACTTGGTTATTTGAATTTTTCACATACATTTTGAGGTTATGTGAAAAAAGTGCAAACACAAAAGTTGTAGATCTTTTTATTACCTACAACTTTGCAATTTAACGTTTTTCCATAGGACTTGTAGTTTTACCGGAAATCGAGATAAATCGTTTTCTAACCTTAAACATAAATAAATATTTACGATTAGATCAACTGATTACTCAAAAGTTAGACCGCCTTAATGCTTTGCAAATACACTAATATACAGTTAAATTCCCTGCCCTGTAACCTGCAAGACCAAAGTAAGCATATGTAGATATACAGACCATCAGTAAGTTCCAAACAAAAGCTTGTTTAAACCCAATAACTCCACTTCCTAAAACTACAGCAATAAATTCTACATCCTTTCATGATTTAAGATTTTCATTCCCATTTCCAGTCAACTCTCCAGGGCTGCAATTTATCAAACTCATACAGTTTTCGTTGAAGTTAAAATAACATCTCGTTTAAACTTGGCAATATCGTAAGTTCATAGGTTTGCGCTGTTGTAAACTGTTTTTCGCAGATGCGCTGCAATAACGCGGTGCTGTTTCAATTATTGCATAGGCCACACAAATTATGATTTAATTATATTGTTAGACATTTTGCAAATTGCCAAACGGAATGACATGCATAAGAAAAACAGAAGTTTATTCTAAACTCTTTCAATGAGGATCAAGCGCAAGGCATAACTCAAATGCTAAGTTACAGTTGGTTCCTGAATGAAACTTGTTAGTTTTCGGAATAAGCTAACATGTAAACGTAGTAAATTTTCTACGCTCTAGTAAATGGATCTCACGAAATCAAAGGAAAAACTCTTGTTCTGAATAATACTATATATACCGTTTTTCATTTATCCTTATACAGGGTGTCCCGAAATTAGCGTGCAATATTTCTAGGGCGTAAACTATATCCAAAAATATAACAAAAATGTCCTATAAACATACCCCGAGAAATGCTCCTTTAGGGGGCTAGAGCCCCTCAAAGCTGGTCCGGAAAGAAGTATTTTTTTTATAATAGTATGGAAACCCTTAAAGATAATGACATAAAAATTGGTACGTGCCTTCCAACCGATAAACTGTACATAACAGTTAGTTTAGAATGAAAATATTTATTCCAGTGGCGTCGCACGGAGTAGGGCTGAGGGTAAATATTATCCTATATTTTTACGTCTAGGATTTTTTAATTTTAAGTACAATATTTTAAGAACCTCGAGTTTTTTCTTTAAAAAAGTACCCCTTGTTTTATTTCGATAGGAGGCACTGTTTTCAAGTAAAATTAATTTTAAAATAAAACGTATTTTTAAAAAGAAAGGTTAGTCCATATGAGTTCAGGTAAATCCGAAAGTTAGCGTGCAATATTCCTAGGGCGTAAAGTACATCCAAAAATATTACAAAAATGTTCTATAAACGTACCCTCAGAAATGCTCCTTTAGGGGACTAGAGCCTCTCAAAAGGGGGCAACAGAGAACTTACAGATATTCATTTTGTGTATGGATTTTGTAATGGTAGTTCTACTGCCGCTGCAATAGAGTACAGGAGGCGATTTCCGGATAGAATAATACCTAGCCGTAGAAGATTTGCTACGGTCCATCGAAATTTAATAGAAAATGGATCATTTCAAAGACTTCATGCTATTACGAAAAAAAAATTTGCCCCCCTTTGAGAGGCTCTAGTCCCCTAAAGGAGCATTTCTGAGGGTATGTTTATAGAACATTTTTGTAATATGTTTTGATGTACTTTACGCCCTAGGAATATTGCACGCTAACTTTCGGATTTACCTGAACTCATATGGACTAACCTTTCTTTTGAAAAATACGTTTTATTTTAAAATTAACTTTACTTGAAAACGGTGCCTCCTATCGAAATAAAACAAGAGGTACTTTTTTAAAGAAAAAACTCGAGGTTCTTAAAATATTGTACTTAAAATTAAAAAATTCTAGAAATAAAAAATATAGGATAATATTTACACTCAGCCCCACTTCGTGCGACGCCACTGGAAGAAATGTTTTCACTCTAAACTAACTGTTATGTACAACTTATCGGTTGGAAGGCACGTACCAATTTTCATGTTATTATCTTTAAGGGTTTCCATACTATTATAAAAAAATACTTCCTTCCCGACCCTCTTTGAGGGGCCCTAGCCCCCTAAAGGAGCATTTCTCGGGGTATGTTTATAGGACATTTTTGTCATATTTTTGGATATAGTTTACGCCCTAGAAATATTGCACGCTAATTTCGGGACACCCTGTATAGTTAAACGCATCTTGGAGTTTATTCGGACATTAAGCTAATGATCACGGAACACTTTGAAATAATAATATGTAGAGCAAACAGAATGTTTCGTTAAAAAGGCTACTAAAGACTTCACAAATATTGTAGCAGTAAAAACATTATATAGGTATGTCCCCATTATTAAATCCACATTGACAGGCTTGAAAGTGTGCAGCACAAATTTATTAAATAAGCCAGGTATAAACTTTTTAATAACGGCATTTATCTTAACGATGCCCAAACGATGTCTTACTTAAATATTACTACTTTAGCTCGTAGAAGGGAATACTATGAGGTTTGTTTTGCTTTTAATGTTCTAAATTATTATATTAAAAGCCCGGAATGCCTTGAATACTTTAATATTCATTTTTTACGATATCACACACGTAACCAAGCCCTACTACAGATACCTTACTGTCGTACATTGTTATTAGACAGTCCCATTTATCGAATATCTGCCAGCGTAGACTCCAACTGCGAGAGCTTTAACTTTATTGATGTGTCTAAAAATAAATTTAATACTTCGGCCAAAAAGGCAATTGTATGTTAGTACAATAGACAATACTGCGTATAGCTATATACAGGGATTTGCGGAGGAAAGGGTAATATTTTGGGAATGTGTTCAGAGGGTGAAAATAAAGCCATAATATGTTTTAGTTCGATTCACAACCATTTCTGAAATAATAGGTTCTATATAAAGTTTTTTGTAAGTTAATTTTTATTTTAAAAGCGAATAATTGCAGGTACTTCAGTACAAACTAACTTATTTTCAAAAACTACTCCGCACCAACTTTAATAAATTTTTCGGCACGTTTGTTAATCGCTCGGGTAGCACGTTGGATTGAGTGGGGGTTGTTTTTTATAAAAGCTGCAGCATTGAAAATTCGATCGCGGAGTGCTTCTCTCGTCTCCACTCGTGTTTCATATACTAGCGATTTCATCTATCCCCAAAAGCAATAATCAAGCGGGTTTAAGTCTGGTGACCTTGGTGGCCAAACTTGCGGACTACCTCTGCCAATTCAGCGATTGGGAAAACGATAATTCAAGAAATTTCGCGCACGGAGACTAAAATGAGGTGGGGCTCCATCATGTTGGAAGTACATTCGTTGTCGAACATTTAACGGAACATCATCCAAAATGTGCATCAAATGGTCTTCCAAAAAACGTAAATATAATTCTCCCGTAAGACGCCCATCCATTTCAAATGGACCAAAAAAGTGGTCGTTGAGCATTCCACACCAGCCATTAATACTGAATTGATTTTGAAAGTTTCGTTGAAATGTAGCATGCGAAGGTTTTCATCTGACCACCGATGTTCTTTGTGGCAATTATTAATTCCATCTCGAGTGAACTGAGCTTCATCGCTAAATAAAATGTATTTGTACAGACTTCGATTTTGATGGATACATTCACAAAATTGTACCTTTGAAGCAGGATCACCATCTAGAAGATGTTGAACGGGTTGAACGTGAAAAGGTGTTAAACCGTTTTTTCTAAGTGACTCCCATACGGCTAAATGTGATAGTATATTAAGTTCGTTTGCAACCCGTCTCGTACTTATACCTGAGTTCTCTGCGACAAGATCCAGAAAAATGTTTTCATTTTCCACATCTAGACCCTGCACTCTTTCAGAAACAATTCTCACGCTTGGAAACATTCCAGTTTCCTGAGCACTTGCAAATAGTTTTTGAAAAACTCTTTTATTAGGTACTCTTCGATTTGGAAGACGTCGATATTCATTAACTGTGCGCATCGCACTACCGTTACAGTAACCATACACGAATATCATGTCGGCATACTCCCTGCTTGTGACTGAATGTGTGGGGCATTGTAAGTATGAAAATCTTGGTTCAAGTCGATACGCTCAATATGAAGCTAACTGACAACTACTATGCATGTCAAAACTATCAATCAAAATGTATTGGACGTTTAAAACTAAAGCTTCATTCATTATTCCAATATAAAAAAAAATCAGAACCGATTATTTCAGAAATGGTTGAGAATCGAACTAAAATATATGGGTTTATTTCTCTTATTTTCACCCTCTGAACACATATAATATTGCCCTTTCCCTCCCAAACATCCTGTATATAAGGTTTCTTGTAAACATGTAATTAACATGTATGTAATTGTCGATACGTCAATAAATATCACCTGATGGTTCCAAATGCAATTCTTTGAACCATTTAGAACGTTTTCTCTTAGGATAGGAACCTTTCGCCTTTACTGGTAATGTCGCCGCCAATGCCAGTGCCTACGTTTTACTAATACTAATTGCGCTGGAATATAAGAAAGACTGAATAGATAACCGAGTAGGTATATATAGTGTGGACGGTACAGATTATTTGTCATTATCGGTCCGTTTTGTTCGTCTGCCAAAAAGGAAAACCAGGACCACCAGGTTCCTCACAAGAGTTTCATAATGAAACCACGTGAATATATTATGTAGGTACACAAATTTTCTGAAATTGCGTAAAATATTTTAATTTGAAATTTTAATAAAATTTAAAAAACGGGCAATACGTACGGGCAACTCGCAGAGATAAACACAAACATTCGTGCAACATACCTCGCCCGGCCCGCGTGCTTTATCAAATTGCTCCAAGATAAATCTGTTTCCCGAAAGTTCGTCGAAATTCATGCATGAGGGACGGATGGAGAACGAACAAAGTTTTCTCGGTCTTTATAAAGTGAATTTTAAACTAGGTTAGGTTTGGTCAATATGCGACAGGACGAGGAAATTTGCTTTGTCTTTCTGTGAACCGGAAAGTTATGCCATTTAAATTTATACTAGGAACAGTTTTGTTCCCATAGAGAAGATTAAAATCTATTGCCAGTAAATTGTTAATTCCACATCATGGCCGCCGAACCTTTCTAACAGGGGCAGTTAAGTTTACTGTAAAAAATGTAGATAAGTAACTTGTATTATTTTGTCAATAAATGCTCAAAAAGTTGCCCATTCTCTATTTGGCAATATCCTAAACACAAGTAAAACTCGTAAACATGTATAATATAGAGAGTTTAACATAATTGAAACTTCTGAATTAAGCATACCAGCGGAGGCAGACTTAAGTTGTCTGATTTATTTTCTTTCAAATTTACACTTCACATAATAATAATAATAATAATAAAAGTTTATTCAAATATTTTTTTGACATTTAATGCTAATATATAATTTTTCTGTATAAACTATCAATTCCGAACTCAGAAGTAAAATACTTGTTTTGAGTTTATTAATATAATATTTATTGTCAAGAATATATTTCATAATTCAGGTACAACTAGATTATAATATAAAACGAATATGACAATATTTTATTGGTATATTTTATATCTCTACAGTAGTATACAAAGATACAATACGTCATGTATATAGTATATATATTTTATTCATTATAGCTTGGTAAATTTATTATTTATTAATGACGTTCTTGAATATGTCTCTTGGATTGGATAGCATCCAATTTCTACTTTTATTTCAATAATTATTTAAGGATTTAATTATTTTAATTGACTGTGGTAGCATATCAAAAATATATGGATTGATGTTTAAAAAATGTTTGTGTGCTATTGTTTTCTTTACTCTATTTTTATGTCATAGTATTTTTATGACGAGTTTCATGTGTGTGATTAATAAAATTTATTTTATTTTTATATTTAAAAATAGGTATACAATGGTGATTTAATAACGGATAAATTCAATACAAATTAAATGGGGACGTGTTCGGAAAAACGCTCGAACCCGTCGATTTTGTTTTTAAATTGCGCATGTTTTGACATAAAATGTACGTATACAGGGTGTACCACAAAAGTATGGCAAACAATTTTTTTTTCTTAAATGGAAACCCCTGTATGTTATTGCATTTTCAGATTGTCCGTAAAAATCTAGCCATGTTTGATGCATAATGTCCTAAACATATTTTCAACTGTTCACGAAATATTGAAGTTCAAATATTAAAATAACACTTTATTAAATTGATTTCTAAATTACATTTTTAAAAATCTCAAAAATTACTTTATTAAAAATTACCGCAGAGCTGTTAACGGCGGACACTTCCAACATTTGCTAAAGTAATTTTTGAGATTTTTAAAAATGTAATTTAGAAATTAATTTAAAAAAGTGTTATTTTAATATTTGAACTTCAATATTTCGTGAACAGTTGAAGATATGTTTAGGACATTATGCATCAAACATGGCTAGATTTTTACGGACAATCTGAAAATGCAATAACATACAAGGGTTTCCATTTAAGAAAAAAAAAATTGTTTGCCACACTTTTGTATACGTACATTTTATGTCAAAACATGCGCAATTTAAAAACAAAATCGAAGGGTTCGAGCGTTTTTCCAAACACGTCCCCATTTAATTTGTATTGAATTTATCCGTTATTAAATCACCACTCTGTATATATTAACTTGTTGTAAGAAAATATTTGTTTAATATCCAATTTTTTTTTGCTATCTTTAAATATAGTTAATCAGAATAATATTTATTGGTGGTCTTTTTCGTAAATAATTTTCAAAATGTATTTTTAAATAGTTTCAATATTATTAAGATAATTCTTATTTATGCCTCCCCATCCTAGTATTCCATAATTTAAATGGGTTTGTACTAAATAATAATAAAATATTTTTAATTCTTTTATATTTAAAAATTGTTTAAGGTGTTTAAATTTTGGTATAAGAATTCTTAGTTTATTTACAACTAGCGTGTACCCGGCCTGCGTTGCAGCCCGGCATTATACGACGTCGCTTTCTCTGAGATAATAAGGCGAGTTCACCATCACGTCAAGATTTATAACAAACCTCTAAATTTATCAGTGTTTTTCTACAATATTATGCATGTATTATACATAAAACCTTTCTCTTGAATTACTCTATCTATTAAAAAAAAATAGCTTTAAAATCCGTTGTGTAGTTTTAAAGATTTAAGCACATATTATAGGGACAGACGGACAACAGCGACTTTGTTTTATACTACGTTAAGATGTAGTCACTATGTAAATCCCATTTTAAATGTTTATCAAAAATTATTCCTGGATATTTAATATTTTCACCTTCCTTTATATTAATACTAGCGTGTACCCGGCATGCGTTGCAACCCGCTGGTATGAATACAAACCCGAACAAACCCGATATATTAGTATCCGGCATGCCACTTTCATTGCACCCGTGCGAAGCCGGGGCGGGTCGCTAGTTATACATAAAAACCTTTCTCTTGAATCACTCTATCTATTAAAAAAACCGCTTCAAAATCCGTTGCGTAGTTTTAAAGATTTAAGCACATATAGGGATATAGGGACAGCCGGGCGATAGCGACTTTATTTTATACTATGTTAAGATTATTGCATATTATTGGACCAATTTTGGAAGCTTATTTTTGTATGAAGTAAATGGAATGTATGTTGTTTTGTTATAATTTATAGTTAATTAGTTTTTATTAAACCATGCAGTTGCTTATTTTTATAAAATATTTTTCAATAGTAGGTATTTTTTAAAATATAAAAATTTAAATATTATTACTTAATGCAATATTTCTTCAAATAAAAATTTTTAGATATGTATACGTATTTGAATTTTTTTTTCAATTTTAGTTAATTGTCGAGCAGCTCAAAGAAGATGAATATATGCTAAAACTCCTGAATAAAATAGCTTTTTACCCTTTTAAAATCATACATTTTCCGGACTGAGATAAGGGTGCGAACCATATGTATGGATCCGAAAAATTCCGTTGAAACTTGATTATACATACGAGAAAACCTGCCGGCTCACATAGCTAACTTCGGTAAATCTGTTTTTAAAGAGGGTGCTTTCCTCGTTAAAATTTTGCACCAGAAATTTGCCTAACTTCGCAGATGATTGCCCTTTCGCAAATACATATAAGCATAGGCCTATTAGCCTTTATTGAATTTTGCTTTTCGATTAAGAGGGAAAAAGATACATCATAACGTTATAAAATACGGTGAGATGATATTTGCAATTGAAAGCAGATCGAACTTTTTTGTTCTCAACTTCTCATCAGTTGACATCCTGTCAATAGATAAAACTTTTTATTTTTGGTAGTCTTATGCAATCCAAATTAGTATTCTGATAACATAGGATTATAAAAAAACGATCTTGTATGCCGTGGAATCGATCCAGAATATAACAAGTTATTTTAGAACTAGACAGTCCTATTTTTCTTGTATACAAATCGCAACCGACCTGCTTGCTTTCCGTCAGATGACACCAGGCATTCGTCATCGATCAACTAATATTGGGACATGATTTCCCCCCCCCCCCCCACATTTATTAGTAGTGGACCGTGTTGAGCCCACACGCTGCGTTGTGAATTGCGTTCTGTATTTTTGGTTGCTTCTATTAAGTTTTAAAAATGTTTAGTGGTTTTGGTACCACTTATTTTTACTTTCATTGATTTTAAATTCCGTTTGTGATTATTTATTAGAAGAAAAATTTATAGGTTAAAATTGTATTTTTTTTAGAGGTTAATCATAATTATTATTGTGTACCTTGCACATTAGTTCATGTAATCGATAAGTAATAAGTAAAATTTTTCTCCTAAAATGACGGTTCGCATAGGTTAGCTTTCTAATACCTATATATATATATATAATATATATAATTTTTGCATTAGGTAATCGTTTTTTGTTTCAAGACAAATAAGTTGTCAAAAAAATTTGGGACCACGCCCAAAGTTGGAAGGAGAATACGCCACAGGTGAAAGATTTTTTGCAACCCTAAAAATGTAATACTAGCTTTAGTTTTGATAAATCTGCTAAAGGAGGAAATGCTGGAAATTTTACAGACTTCGTTGATAAAAACATTACATTTTACTTACCATCATAAATATGTTAGTTATATTCAGTGGCGGCTCGTGGTATTTGTCAGTGGTGAGGCACAGTTGAAAAAATTTTTTTTAGCAAGGTTAGATTTTAAAGTTTAGACAAGTTTTTTAAATCGCTATAACCACATTTTGACAAAACTTTGTAGCTATTATTTGTTGCAAACAGAATACACGGCCAGCAAAATAATTTGTTTAACGTTACACTACCAGTAAGTCAGTCGTACTTTTCGTACCAAGTGTTTTGAAACCTCCGATTTGATTTCCCCACCCCACCGATAGTAACAAGACGTTTACTCAAATCTGGAACAGGTCGCTTTACTTCTTTTACTATGTACAATTTATCTTCATAGGAATTACTTGAAAAATTCTGCTTATTTACTAAAAAATTAACAAGATCACAAGTAGAATTGCGAATGTTTACATTTACCTGGGGACGTTGTGACGCTGTGTTAGGTCCCGCTGAATCCATTTTCGCTAATAAGCACAAAACGAATAAACTAATAAGTAATAAAAGTAATGTAATATTAATATTTTAGAAAACTCACGGCCCACTGTCCCAAAAATCAGTACGGAAAACCACAAAAGTTTACCGAAAACTATAATAAAATACAATGCCGGTGTAAAAGTCAAATTCACTATGCACTCTCTCTAAACTCTGAACTTTCAACGGAAAAACAACCTGTTCTGTTCTAATAATAGCATTTCTCCAAATTCATCTAATATATTAGATTAGTCCCCTCGCGTTCGCATTAAATTTACGTATACAGTTGAGGCTGGCCTCAAAAAAATGTTTTTATGCGCTATTTAAAGCTAGATTCGGCTGGACTATTACGGTATCATACAAGACATTGGATATTTTCAATAATTCGCTAGACAAGGAAGCGGGAGGCCGGGCCTCTAACCATATACGACCGCATGCAGAAATGAGATGGATGATATAATAACAAAACACGCAACGGATCAGGAAAGACAAGGCAGCGTGAGACCGGCTTCTACCATATACGACCGCATGCGCACAAATGAGATGGATGATAGATGATATTTCTAGCGAAGCGCGTTCAGATTGATGGCATTAATTCTATGGATATATATTTATGCAATTATGCAAATAGTAAAATAATATAAATTTGTAATTTATTTAATTTCCAAAATTATTGGTGAGGCACTGCCTCACCTGCCTCATAGAAGAAGCCGCCACTGGTTATATTATACGTTTTCGTTTGCTATAATGATAGAATTTACAAACCACTGTATATTTATTCACACTTTGTAAAGAAGAAACAACAAATAATAATAATATTAATAAAGATAGTTGTTTGTGCCAAAATATAAAATAAATTTAAAAAAAATATATGATATAGGTAACAACTAAAGATAACTATTGGTGACAGTAACATACCAGTAGTTGGCACAAAAAGATAGGATTTCGATTAATTATTAATCAGTCCTCCAATCCGTATTAAGTTAATATCGCGTCTAAACTCAAGTTTTATAATATTACGTTGTCTATGGGTAGGAGTAACATGGTAACAAATGTGTCACAAATATTTTTTTTACTCTTTACGGCTTTACCTATTGCTCTAACAAACCAGGCTAAGGAGTTCCAGCAAATCGCGACAAAGCAAAGGCTTATTGGTTCATCCGCTCTTTATGATAGTGTATTTTTTTCGTATTTCTATGTTTTGGGGAGGGGGGTCAAGACCCCCCCCCCCCTTCTGGATTCGCGCTTGCTAACTACCTACACCACCGGCACCATGCCACAGTCTTAAAAATAAAAACAAATTTTCCCAATAATTAACCTTTAAAAATCAGCTCCTTGAATTTGAAGAAATTATTTACATGCTTCTTTTAAGGTTTGCCTAGTTTTCATCGGTTTTTATGAAGTGACTATTGTTAAACTATCTTAGTTCGGTACATAAAAGCAATATAATTCAACATTAGATAGATAGCTACTAATTTAGGGACGTTATCACTGTTAATGGGTTCAGTCTTCGAACTGTTTGTAAGTAGAGGTAGGTATGGTACATATCTACTAAAACTGTGATAAAGGAAATATCTGTTATTTAAAATGAAAATACTAAAAATTAGGTCCAGATTTACGTTTACTTTACTACTAAAAAGTGAAAAAATGGGATTTTCTTTACCATCAAAATTAAATTACTAGATACAATATTACACTTGCAAACCCAAAAAAACCCGAAATTCGTCGAAACTACACAAACCTGTAAACACCTGTTTCAAATTCAGAGAGAGTAAAATATAATTTTTCTACAGTAAACCAAAATCATGTTTTAGGAGTTAGCAATGCCAAGTTAATGGCGTTTCAAAATTCGATTAGCAGTATTTTGTTAGTTTGCAAAACCTGACCAGTAATCTGTTGATTTCACGTAAAATAACTGAAATTTAGTGAATATTTGCCAATCCAATCACTTTTTTTTTTACTTTTTCTAAAACCAATAACCAGTAAAGTTAATGTTTATAGTCCAAGGTCACGTAGTAAACTATCAATTTTCGATATCCAGTGGCGGATCTATTATCCAGCAGAAGGGAGCAAAGCATGTGTGTTATTTTTATAATAAAAATTAAAAATTTAATTACTACCTTACTTATTACCGCCTTCTGTTGTGCTCAACTCATCTATATGCTATATCTACAAAGTATTAATACTCCCTTACAAAATTTAACAGATTGGGAAGGCAAAGGTAAAATAACTTAGTCCGGTTCTGTTTCTATAGCCAACCGCTTAACGTAAAATATACCAGACTTCACAGTAGGGTGCCATTAATGATAGGTGATGCGGCGAGTTCTTAGATTAATTTGACTTTACTTTTGACTTTTGACGACAGCAAGATCCCGACTGCAACGCAGGCGACCATTGTCAGAACTATTTTCTGGCCGCGCGATTCTGGCCGCCTAGTGCGCCTCCGCCCTAATAGACCACGCGCTAAGAAAATTAGCGCCAAGCAATTTCCGTGGCGAAATAACGCCAAGATAGTTTAATTTGTGTCTCTCTGTTTTGGTTTTCGCGGGCGCGATGCGGTCTGATTGCCGAGCTTTCGCCCGCTTCATTATCGTCTAAAGCGCGACAGTCACAAATGTTCCTGTTATACTACGGGCTGTGCTACGTTGTCAACTCTGCTGTAATATGGGAAAAGTTGAGTAATATAATTTTATGATATACCCCAGCTGCACTTTCATTCAAATTTGTTAGGTGGGGTTCACACGTTATACCGGGTGTTTCAGGAGGTACGCTCGCCCCTATAACTTTTTTGTTGTTTCAATTACAGATTTAAAATGTTGTGTGTTTATATGTGATATTCTTTTGCTTTTGATGACATAGCGGATGCCATTTTATCACTTCCGGTTTAACCGGAAATTATCTCAACCTTAGATTTTTAAATGGAACACCCTGTATATTTTTGGCTATATCGATTCAGAACACCATTCCAAATTCAACGACACTCCATACGTCACTTTTTGCTACTTTAAATTATTTTTAATTTTATTTTTATTTTTTCGTCTAGATTGCTATAAACTCTCTAAAATTGTTTACTTCTAAACCAAAATCTTGATAAAAATGCAATTTTCAAGTTTTATTGTGTTTTAAATTTTTTACATACTTTTTAACTTTTTAAAAAGGCTTTTTCCAAGAGAACTCAATTTTTCCAAATGGATACATATTGGCTCACTCGGGCAAAAAGATAGAGCACTTTTTTTCCAACAATTTTATATCACACATCCTAATGTCAAGTTAAAAGAGCAGCGATAATTTATAAAAAATAACATTTTATGAGAAAAAATAAAACACGAAGCGCAAACGGCTTTGCATTTATCTAGGTACCCATGACGCCATAATGCTCATAAACAAATGAACATAATTACAAATTAAATATAATCATTGAAACAATAAAAACAGTTTTGCAAACATTCGCCATAAATTAGTACCATATCAATTTTTTCGTTTCTGTTATAGGTTTCCATTTTAATATTTTATTACAAAATTAGAACTAATACACACTGGCCGAAAAATCAAACGATAAAATAGCAAGCTACTGTTGTCATGTCAAACTTATTTCAATGATGGCGGATTTTAAATTTGTAATTATGTTCATTTGTTTATGAGCATTATGGCGTCATGGGTACCTAGATAAATGCAAAGCCGTTTGCGCTTCGTGTTTTATTTTTTCTCATAAAATGTTATTTTTTATAAATTATCGTTGCTCTTTTAACTTGACATTAGGATGTGTGATATAAAATTGTTGGAAAAAAAGTGCTCTATCTTTTTGCCCGAGTGAGCCAATATGTTTCCATGGAAAAATTGAGTTCTCTTGTAAAAAGCCTTTTTAAAAAGTTAAAATGTATGTAAAAAATTTAAAACACAATAAAACTTGAAAATTGCATTTTTATCAAGATTTTGGTTTAGAAGTAAACAATTTTAGAGAGTTCATAGCAATCTAGACGAAAAAATAAAAATAAAATTAAAAATAGTTTAAAGTATCAAAAAGTGACGTATGGAGTGTCGTTGAATTTGGAATGGTGTTCTGAATCGATATAGCCAAAAATATACAGGGTGTTCCATTTAAAAATCTAAGGTTGAGATAATTTCCGGTTAAACCCGAAGTGATAAAATGGCATCCGCTATGTCATCAAAAGCAAAAGAATATCACATATAAACACACAAAATTTTAAATCTGTAATTGAAACAACAAAAAAGTTATAGGGGCGAGCGTACCTCCGGAAACACCCGGTATAGGGTCCTGCAATAGTGCGTCACGCTTTTATAGCTCCTATACGAAATAAGTTAGGAACTTCATTCACACAACAAACGAGATTACACATCAACAAAAGAATAGAAAATGGTGGTGGTTTGCGGTTCTGCGCAAGCGCTGCCTCTCTACTCTGTAAACATTTTCAGATCGAAAAAGAGCACTCTCAAACGGATTCAGAGTAACCAAATTTGTAAATCGAACGTGCTACTCCGAGTGAGAGCAGTGGATTTTGATAACCGAACACGCAAATCTCTGGGAGAGCACTCTCAGAGTGCGCGAGAGCAGTAACTCGAAAACGCTATAAGTTAATTTTTAAGGAAATTACTGTCTTTGCACTGTGCAATAATTATATTAAATTGTGGTATTTTTCATCCGTCCAGGCAACGTCTAAAATTGTGAGTGTCATGACGCAGAGGCGAGTATACCCGCTTCGCCTTTTTCTTTTGCAAAGAGGGTTTACGAAAGCGGACGCCCTCGAGGCGTAGACTTGAGACGTCCTATTAAATAACTGAAGTCAAGGGAAATGTTTCGTTTCGCCAGACAACGGTAATAAAATTTGGTTTGCTTTGTTATAAGAAAAAATAGTCAAAAATCATAGATCAAAGGGATATACCGAGCGAGTAAAAATTATTTGCATCAAAGCGGGCTTGGATTAAACAACGTAGGGTTTGTTTTAGATCACAATGATATGGGGACGATATATCTAACCAAATCTAGGTAAAAATTTTGTCAAATTCATATTATGTCATGATATGCCAAACTAATGAGTAATAAAATAAGTAGACAAATACAAATTTATTTTTGTTGTTTACATAATTGACAAAGTAAGAATATACAGAAAGAAAAAGAAAAATAATTACATAAATTGCTGAAATTGGCCACCGACATGCTCCAAGCACAAATTCACACGTCTCTTCATATTTTCGAAAGTATTGACCAGCATCGCTGGAGAAATGTTACCACATTCTTGGATAATCCTTTCTTGTAATTGTTTTAAATTTGCAACCGGTGTTTCAAAAATATTGTTCTTTAAATGAGGAAAAACGAAGTAATCCATAACCGTAAAACAAGGTGATCTAGGTGGGAATTCAATGTGATCGAAAACTGATCAATCTGCCGTCGAAAAAATTGCGTAAGTGGTTAATAGTTTCGGCGGCTGTATGGGCGGTTGCACCGTCCTGTTGAAAATATCCTAAACGTAGTTCGTCGTCAAGTAATTGCTCCACAAATGGATTCAAAACATTGTCTCTATACCGCTGTGCTGTAACTGATGTCTCATGGAAAAAATAGGACCAACAATTATTCGTCTTCGGGAAACAGCTAACCAGACACCAATTTTTTTGAGGATGTATAGTGGACTCTACAAAAAAATCGGGATTTTCACTACTCCACATGCGTGTATTCTGAGAATTCACATAACCGGAAAGGTGGAACCTGGCTTCATCCGAAAAAAATGTCAGGTCTAATAAATCATTTCTTTCCAATAAATTTTGGGTAGAATAAACCATTGTGAGTAATTCCTGCGTCTTTCAAAATCTGCGGCTTGTATTTCTTGGAATACGTGCACTTTATAAGAAAATAAATTTAGCTGCTTCTTAAGAACAGTCCTGCATGTTCCATAAAACCTTCCCACTTTTTGGGACAGGCATCTTATACAATTTGTTGGCGTATTTCGCGAACGTTTGCAACAAGTTCTTCTGTTCTTACAGATGGTCTTCCTGCTCCTTTTTTGTGTTGTATAGAACTTGTTTCCCTAAACACAGCCACGATTCTTTTCAGGCAATGATAAAAATCCCCAGAAATAAAAGCAACGTTAGGAAAATGTTCGTGAAAATCGTCCATTACAAACCCTGATTGTATTGCCACTCACCATTTACTCTAACCCCGTTTCGAAAATACACTTCAACCATGAATGTTTTGTGCTGTTCCGTAAAGCCCATTGTGTGAATTGTTCAAGAAATTGGAAAAATTAGCGATAACTCAAATTACTTGTAACGACTGTCAAAAATGACGGAATAACTGATTGATTGTTAATTCAGGTAGTTACTGACACCCAACAGGTATTAAGCTCTACGGCTAAGCATTACGTCCTTAGATGCATGGCCCTCTTTGATGCAAATAATTTTTGCTCGCTGGGTATGTTATATTATTATAATACAATAGGTATTTACCTATAAACTAACAAGGAGAGAAAATATGTTGCTTGCAAAGAAATATACGTGTAAAATTTGTGCACCAACAAATACAAAAATACGAAAAGCAAGAAATAATATAATTAGGCCTGTTGCACTTTATTGTCGTAACATAATATAATTACGCATTGTAAATAAAAGAAAGAACATACAATGAATGAATCAGGAAATATGGTGTGAAAGAACTGCAGCATGTCTTAACAATGGAAGATCTAACGTTATTAAAGTAAAACTTTTAATTCCTCTCGTAAAATGGATTCCAAGTCACCTGACACTGTCAATTCTGGTCAAGTGAATTTTTATAAGTTGGTATGAATTTCAGGACCAGACTTGAAAGTTATACATGTCTGTGATAACTTCTAAAAAAATTGATGCAATTGTCTCATCGGCTCGACCACTTAGTATTGCTCAACAATGATAATAAATAATAATAATATTTTATTTTAAAAGTTTAGTTTTATAAATTTGTTAAGCCCTGTATATTTATATCATATATTATATCATATAGTTTCAATGTATAGAGTACTTTTTTTCTGTCAACTGTTATTCTGATCTTTATTATCTTAATTGCTTGACACTTCCAAATTTAGGAATATAATTGCTTTACGTTCCGGATGAACGCCTTTTTCTTAAACCTAAGATTTAGGTTTAAAATTATAGTACCTCACTTGATTTAAAAAATCCCTTGATAAAGCTACTGTAGCGAAACGCGTCGGGTTATAAAATAAATATTATGTGGAAATTAGACTTAAGTCTTTATTGCATAATTTATTTTATCATTATAAAATGTATCATATGGTCTAACTTTATCATTTTTAGTGTGTATTTGACTTTGTCGTCTTACAGTACAGGGTAGGGCAAAAGTTAAAACTATAATTTTCTCAATTTTTTTTTTAAATGAAACACCCTTTATTTGATATCTCGTTTATAAAAATATTTTGCTGTTTTATCATTTTCACAAATTTACTGCTTTTTGAGATATTTCACTTTTATATAGGGGGAATATTCCTACTATCTAAAATTGGTAGATTAAAAAAAATTATGTTTCTTAAAAAAAATAAAACGCAGTTTAGGTGGGATATATTATTTCTTAATGACATTAAAATAGACAACTGAATTTTGGAATAATGTGGCATAATTTCTGTTTTTGGTGGTATGCTTTATTAGCATACCATCTGTGTGAATCAAGTCCATTATCTGGATTCATTTCAGGATCCTGTACAATTCTTATAAAAACTTTTTTTTCTAATCAACACAACTATTGGGAGATGCTGTACGTAGTAAAATAAACCAGACTGTAAAAGTGTGCCGTAAGTGACAAGGAGTGACATGGCCACGATACGGCAAGATATTCGAAACATTTTACTTTTATCACCTTGTATCAACAGAAAGAAAATATGCTTATTAAAGGTATTAAATACTTCACAGTAATTACTAAATTTGGGTCGTTATTTTTTCCTTCGATTGTACTTGTGCAATTATTATTAGTATTTCAACGCGATTGAAAAATGAATATTTTAAACCCACAACTCGTGATCTAGGTCAGTTTTCAGCAAGACATTGACTTTTAGACTGTACGGGCGTAAACTGTAATTAAAAATAATGTTTTATTTTTTTTATTGTATATTTAAATGACAAGAAGCTTATAAATTCAGTATGGATTAATAAGCTATCAATACAACTATGTCTTAGCAAGTCTGTTGAATTAGATAATTTTCTTCAGTGTGACAAATCATATTTTTTTATAAAAGGAGCAGTGATTGATGGTCAAATTTTAAATTTTTATCCTAAAATATGAAATTTGGTGCGCCGAGGCCATGTAGATCATTTTTTAAGATGAAATTTATTATTGGCAGATGCTAATTTGCCTACTAAAAACATGCATGTCTGTTTGACAATAAAAAATTTTAATTTAAAAAAAAGAATTTTTGCCACATTATTATGGATTTGAAGCTTTATGTCCAATCGCTTGTTCCAATATTATTTAAATAGCAAGAACCCTCAGCATTTGAAAACCTGCTAGGCTTTCTTGTGGAATAAATCATTTTTAACATAAAAATATTTTAAATAATTCATTTAAATTTTTAATTTTAAACCCACAGCAAATTTTTTTCGGGATGAAAAATTGGGGAAACCAGATAAAAATTGTGAGCATTAAAAACGTTGATTTATAGGCAGTAAGTATAAGAAATAATATGCAAAAGTTACCGCATTATTTTCCTTTGTGCCGTTTGAATATATTACAAATAATTTCTAACGTAAATTTCTGAAAGCTAAACAGACGAAAAGTTTTTCAAGATGCAAAATTTAAATTTTTAGACGATATTTAACTTTTATTTGCATGTCTAAAGTTCGACAAAGAAATATTTTTAAAATAATATCCGATGTAGGTACTAAATTATCAAACAATAATGTAACCCTCAGTACCCCAAAAACGCTTTTTACCACATAATATTATTGTGATACTGCACTTTTATCCTCATAATGTCTTACAGACATACTTATGCTTGATAAGTTTTTTAAAATTTAAATAATCTTCGACACCTTCTTAGAAAGGTTTTTTCTTCTTCCCCATTTTATTTGGTTGGTTCAGACCCTCTTTAATAACGTTTCTAAATACTCAGTATGGTTTAACCATTACCAATTTTCTTCATAATATATCATGTTTCTTCTACATTTAAATTTTTTAAGTTCATAAAAGCTCCATTAAGGTTCTATTTTTCTCTTTTGCTAACACCATCGGCATAAAATAAATGTTTTTGTCTCCTGATGATGAACGTTTCTGCGTTCGAAACATGTAGAGACCTTTAAACTTAAAATTCTTTTTTATTCTATTAAATTTTGTGACTGTGTTTTTCTTTTCTTTTAATAATTTAAAAGTAATAGCGTACACCGGGGCAGGAGCCCGCACCTAACGAATAAATGACGAAATGTCCGCCATTTTGTAAAAATTTAATGATGTTTTTTTATGTGTTTGCAGTTAATTTATATTACTACTTTATTCTAAAGGTCACAGTAAAAAAAAATATATATACATTTATTATTTCTTAAGTTTAATTTTATTTGTAAAATAGGACTTTTGCCCCATGGGCTGGGGTAAAAGTCCGATGTCTATGGGGCAAAAATTCTGTTCATGGGGTAAAAGTCCTAATGTGAAACAAATGTTTCTTTAAATATCTTTTTATTTAGAACAAGCATAAACTTCATTTTTATACTAAAATAATAAACCATTCGGAAGAACCAACGCTTCAACATAGGTAAGTTTTTAACTAATTGGAAAAAATAAAACACCACTTTTTTTAAATAAAAAAAAAACTTTTGCATGTTTATGTTTAAATTTGATATGGGGCAAATGTCCGCAACCATGAGGTAAAAATCCGCAATGTAGGGAACAAACCCGAACAAACCCGAACTATCACAACTTTAATCGTAAATTATTAACTCACAAACGGCAACAGCGCCGACAAAATCAACAACATGGATAAATAGCCTACTAAAACGGTAATAAATCTCCCGATATTGTATTTGCCTAAATGTTTACATCTAAGTTAAATTTCTTAAGTAGTCCACTGGAGAAATTAAAGTAAAAAGATAATTTTTAAATTTACCTCATTTTTAAGGTTATGTTTAACGAAATTCGCGAACCAATTTCCACAGCACCTTATCGATCGAAAGGGTAATACGAACTGCTGCTCAGAACGTCGGTTGCTTCTTTAGGAACTGCCCAATACAAAAATGGACTTTTACCCCGCAGCGGGCTTTTGCCCCGGTCTACGCTATGTATTTTTTGGAATAACAAAAATATTTTTGTGTTGATGCTGCTTCGACAATTTTAGTGTCAAAAGAAAACTGCAGTTTGCAGTCAGGGTCAGTTCGGATTGAATATAGCAGTTGAATTCGAGCGTAGCACACCCGAGTCTGACGCCTGACGCGTGACGGCGACGCGTGACGGCTCAGTTTAATTCAGTGCCCACAAAAAGTGCTAAACGCGCCTAAAGAAGTTTTCACCTTAAAAATTTTCGTAAATACCTAAAGACTAATTTATTGAAGTGAAAACTTCTTTAGGCGCGTTTAGCACTTTTTGTGGGCACTGAATTAAACTGAGACGTCATTCGTCGCCGTCACGCGTCGCGCGTCAGACTCGGGTGTGCTACGCTCGAATTCAACTGCTATATTCAATCCGAACTGACCATGACCCGAATGAACGTTATATGAAAGAGCATGCCGCCATCGGTCGCATTCAGTATCGACGTATCGACGTGGAAACAGTCAGTGTGCGTTGTCTAGACACTCGTCTGCGTCTCAGGTATGTTCTGGCATTTTTTAAATTATATATTTACGTAGGGTGAAGTAAGGTTTACCGTAATTGCTTATTCCGTGGACCTAATTTATTATAATTTCTGACTTCTGTTGAAGATGTAAAAATTCAAGGGTTGTTCAATTTTAGGAAATATATTTTTTCGTATGCAGTAAAATTATCCCGTTTTCCAAGTTTATATTATTTTTGAAGTGAAAACTTCTTTAGGCGCGTTTAGCACTTTTTTGTGGGAAGTGAATTAACCTTGTTGAAGTTTTCACTTCTGTCGTGTGGTCTTAAGCACACACAATGTTTTTTTGTTTCAAGTAATGAATTTGTTTAGAATATACTTATATATCCTCTCCTCTAGATAAACGCCCTTGTTCTGACAAAATAGCATTTGTGGAAAATGACTAATCTGAATGAACCCTCCATCTCCTCCTTTCCTTTAAACTACGGCCTGATGTATCATTCTTTAATTATTCAAAAATTTCGCTCGCCCTTTTAAAATACAATTTTTGAAAAATGTTTAAACGTTTAAAAGTGTGAAACTCTGTATTGTATATACAAGAAAAAGCAAATAAAACAACCTAAAAACCTAATTTTATCAAAAAAGTTAAATGAGGACCTAAACCCACGTTCTTTTCCAATTTTGTAAATGTATTTATTTTCGGAGCAGACACATCTGTTTTTGGGAAACTTTCATCAGAAAAATAGCTTCCTTCATTTGTCATGTAGGGCCTGTCCCCCATATAGACCTTCACTCGCACAACAGAACCCGTTGTCAAAAGCTTATTAAAATTAAGTTACGTTTTTCTTTCCTATTCGGAGGTCCATGCAACCAAGTTTTTTAGACAAAAGTTAAAAATTTACCATTAGTGGGATTAGTTTAAACTAATAAACATGTTCAATTTTGGAGTAAGTTTCCCAATTATGGACTAGACCGAGAATATGGAAGAGACGCGTCGCGCTGTTTTGAAACCGCCTCGGCGCAGAGCCTAATGTATTTGCAGCTAGCTGTTTCTTGCTTGAAGTGGTTCTGGAATACCTAGAATTATATGTGACTGGTTAGATACGGTAGTTCTGTTTAGATCGAGATGAAAATTAAGCAAAAAAATAATAGTCAGGTGATTCGCATTATCTGTCAAATTTTAATTTTTTCCAAAAAATAATTCAAAAGTGGGGTTATTTTTGAAAGTATCGAAAAAGTTATTAAAAAAAGTGTTTTTTAATGCATTTTTAGTCCACATGCAAAATTTCAGCTGCATAAGATAATTTTGATTTTTTACCTATATTTTGTAAATTGCACCACTTTTGCAAAATAAGACTCAACGCAACCTACATAAAATTTCTTAGTTTTGACAATGCTTTATCTCAGATACCTTTTCTTTAATGTAGCGCCATATTAAATGTGTTTTCTACAAAATCAAAATTGGGCTATTAAAATTTGGTCGCATGTTATGCAAATTTTATTTGTTTTTGACCCTGTATAAGGTAACTTTATAAAATAAGTATTTTTGAAAACGTAGTTTGTGTCTGAAAGTAAAAAAATATAAAATAAAATAAAGGGGTTTTAAATTAAATCGTTGAAAATAGATAAACTTTACGTTAAGTTAAACTAAAATTTATTTTCCACTTAATGAACACTTTATTGATGACACTGTGTTCTTTTTTGTCTTAATATTAAGGTGTATTAGTTTCAGACACAAACTACGTTTTCAAAAATACTTATTTTATGAAGTTGCCTTATACAGTCAAAAACAAAAAAACTTTGCACAACATGCGACCAAATTTTAATAGCCCAATTTTGATTTTGTAGAAAAACACATTTAATATGGCGCTACTTTAAAGAAAACGTATCTGAGATAAAGCATTGTTAAAACTAAGAAGTTTTATGTAGGTTGCGTTAAGTCTTATTTTGCAAAAGTGGTGCAATTTACAAAATATAGGTAAAAAATCAAAATTATCTTATGCAGCTGAAATTTTGCATGTGGACTAAAAATGCATTAAAAAAACTTTTTTTAATAACTTTTTCGATACTTTCAAAAATAACCCCACTTTTGAATTATTTTTAGGAAAAAATTAAAATTTGACAGATAATGCAAATCACGTGACTATTATTTTTTTGCTTAATTTTCATCTCGATCAAAGCAGAACTTGATGCCAAAGTCAAATTTTGAATAAAGCTATTAATAAAAAAAAATCCCATATGATGCGGACTTTACTGGTGTCACTGTAGAAATTTCGATTATTTTGGGCTGTGGAGACAAAAGTAAAAGTCATAGGAAAATCCGTGATATGTTCAATAAAAAATATTCAAATCGACCGCCTTTTAGCCAATAGACAGTGCCTAGGGTAGCAATTAAGTGGAAAACTTCCTATACTGTTAAAGACAATGTTAAAAGTGGTCGTCCTGTGTGTATTAAGCGTAAGTGGTATACCTTAGGAGAAAAAAATATTATTATCACTACAGGAAGATTTTCATAACTCCAGCACACACTTGGGCGAGGCTACGATAATCACCAAACCACCGTATTTAAATTTAAAAAATAAAGGTTTTATCCCTGCAAACCAGTAAATGTACAAGAGTTATTGAACGATGATCCTAATAGGCGATAGGATTCTATGAAATTCATGAATCTTCCAACGAATTTGTTTTTCAGATGATGCTTTTTCTTTAAATGCTCAAGTTAACAGACAAAACTACAGACATTGGTCACAGGAACATCCTCACTGGTTCATGGAAAATCACACCAATGCAGTATAATGAAAAGGTTAATATCTGGGCGGGCATTGTTAAAAATAGGGCCGGTAATCGAACCACTTTTCTCTGATGAGAGCCTCACTGGGGAAGGATATCTAAATTTCCTTCGAAACGATCTGGTTCCAGCTCTTGCAACTCTATTTTCAGATTATGATGATCCTGATTTACCAAGTTTAACCTTTTGGTTTCAACAGGATGGTGCTCCCCTGCACGATGCTGCTCATTGGAGTACTTAAATACATTTTTTCCGGGGCGGTGAATAGGTAGACGGGGGTCAATAGAGTGGCCAGCCAGATCGCCCGATCTTAAACCACCGGACTTGCTTTATGGGTCTACGTCACAAATTTAGTTTATACATCGAAGCCCAACCCGATAGATACGCTTAAGGAGTCCATTCGACGAGTAATACGATAAATTTGTCCACGATTAGTACAAAATGTACAACAATAATGTTTATATCGATTAATCTACTGCAGAACAGTTGGTGGAGGACATTTTCAACTTCTTATAAAATAGTTTCTTTATACTTTGTCGTTTGTCTATTTTGTTTCAAAAGTTAATATTTCGTAAACGGTTGAAGATAGGTATAGGGTATGAATTATGAAAAATGTCTAGAGTTGATAGTAGAATGTAAAACGATACAATATGTTTCATTAAACAAATTAAAGTTGATACACGTAGCATTTTTATAATCCACTCTGTAAAATATCATTATTCTAAAAAGATTAAGCGGGTGGTATTCTGTATAAAGACTGCTCCGTTTCTTTATCTATAACGCTGTATATGAAAGCAATGAATTACTGACAAAAATATTGGACTTATAGCATGGAGAAAGAAAACCGATGTTGTTAAGAACAAAACAATTTGAATAAATTAGAAGCAAAAACGTTTTTCCCGAGCAAGATCATTTTAATAATATCCCTTGAAATGTGTATCAATCAACGATATCCTCAGAACCACAAAGACAAACGGGATAAAATGAGGGAGAATATTATGCTTCTTCTATCCGGGATTATAATAATGTCCCACTGAGACAAAAACACAAATTCGTATAAAAAGTGGGACAAGCGTTTTGGGAAAGACAAATCTCAAGAGACGCTGAGCTGGCTGCTATATTAAAGCACGTGCAAAAACACCGAGAAAATAAGAGAGCTTTTAGAAAAAAAATGTGTAAAGAGCCACATATGTCGTTTTTCTCGGAATAAAAAAAAAGTATCCAAGATTTCCCGTTCATAACCAATCTTCTAAATTAAAAAGGGCTATGGGTATTTGTTTTAAACGTTGTACGAACAGTGGGTCCATATTTTGGTGTTTTTATAGGGTCCGGTTACACCGAATGTAACACAAAATTGTTAATTATGTCAATCAATGTAAATTTAAAAGGAATCCGTATACAACTTTAAAATGAAATTTCTTCCTACGGGATTATTAATTGATTACAAATAAAAAATGTTCTACTTATATAAAACTTATTAGAAATTAAACAAATAATATTGGAAAGTATTTTTTTATCATATACGTATATATTTAAATTACATATATATTTTTCAATCATTTATTGTTTATTTAGAAATAATACATTTACTTTCTAGTGTAATGAATTTTAAACGACTTTCAACAACAACAGTCTGTGGGCTATTTTAAGCAAAGTTCTCATATTTATTGGTTCCCAGTTACTAGTTTGGGGAATATTTAGGTATTTTAAACACACTGTATACTT
The DNA here is from genome assembly GCA_963969555.1 of Polydrusus pterygomalis. Taxonomy (NCBI): domain Eukaryota; kingdom Metazoa; phylum Arthropoda; class Insecta; order Coleoptera; family Curculionidae; genus Polydrusus; species Polydrusus pterygomalis. The sequence goes on along the minus strand of OZ018378.1, from coordinate 20,656,716 downwards.
TTCTAAGAAACAGTTTCTTAGTGATTGGTCTTTATAGAGCCATAAAGGCGGCGGTGCCGGATTTAACTTTCCGCAACAACATAAAAGTTTTATATGTCCATAATTTATCACGTTAATATTTTCTTTACGACAAATTTTCTACCCTAGTTTTATAAAACCATAAAAGCATTTTAAAATAAATTGCCATAAAACTAGAATTGGTTCGGAGTCATTTTATTTAAAAGTCGATTCCGCTTACTTACTTGGCTCGCAATTGGAAGTTTATATAAAGTTGGCGGTAAAAACAGTTGTACTTCGTCGCACATTTTACGACTTTCGAATATAAAAGCGCCTGAAATATAAAGTCCTGAATATTAATACAAAGGATACGGCACAGTTTATAACCAATGAATTTTTTTAGAATAAGTTTTCTTATTACTGGGTAAACACTATAATTTTGTGACATATTTTCCAACTTATAGTCCAAGTTTCATAAATCGTTTTTCTACTACTAACATGAGAAAACCCTATTATTTTTCTCATTTGTCTAATGGGAATAGTTCATTATTAACGTAGGTAAATAAGGATGATTTATTATTATAGGTCAATAAAGAAGATTTTTTATCTTCTTAAAGACATTGACTGTAATTTTGATTTAATGAAGAGAACATGAAAAATAAACTCTAGAAAATGTCCTAAGATAATAAAAATTATCAAATACTATGAAAATCATTTAAAATAATATGATTGTATATATGTCGTAATAATTACAAATTCAGTCGTTTTATAAAACGCCTAGTCGTTTCATAATTGACTAGGCATATTGTAAAATGAAGAATATATACTGAATTTTTACAATTCGACTGAACTTTTTAGGCGTTTCATAAAACGCCGAATTGCTCTCATGCAGGCTTATTGTAAACGGTTCTTCAATCTCGTTTGTTTTAGGATATTACTGATTATAACTAGCCGTTTTGTAAAAGACTGAAAATTACTTAGGCATTTTATAAAACACCGATTGAAACAAATAACTTCTTTATGCTGTGGTTTGACAGTTTGTAAACTGAAGCGGAATGTAATGGTTTGCTGTGTTAAATGTTTAAAAATAAGTTCTTTAGATTTAGTGCTGAATGAAACAGCATGGATATGTGATTTATGCCAAAGAGAGGATATCATACATACACAAAGAATAGGATGTGTTGCTGGTCAAAAACGTGCTGCAGAAGAAATGCTTCAAAATACCAACCAAAAGTTGAAACCTCTATTTCTGGGTCAAAATATTGTGGTTAAAGTACCTACATTCGATAGGGGACCACTAGACCCTAAAAATATATTGGGAACTATCGTAGAAATAAAAAATGGAGTACCTATACCAAATTGGTACTAAACACGGAATTTTGAATCGATGGTTTTCAAGAGATGAAATCGTTGGCATTGAATATCCCCAACCAATTCAGGTTTTGGAAGGAAAAATGATTTCTCTGAGAGAAGAACAAAGTTTTCTAAATTTGGAAGACAGGGATTCAAAAAATGTTCCTGCAAAGTAAGCAAAACGCAGTGCCACACAAATAAGTGTTTTCATTTTAAGGCTCACTTGAAATGCAATAGTAAATGTCATTCAAGCGGACCGTGTTCAAATAAGTAAAATAATATTACTTTTAAATTATGTTGAATTACATTATGTCAATATTTACCTAAATTTACCTAGGGAATGTAGGAACATGTGTTGTAAGAGTTACCCATTAAGGTAGGAGTATCAACATGCTTGCCAACCAATAACCTATTTCGCGTAGATTTATTTATGTTTTCTAGCTTTTATACAAAATTTAGAGAAAATCAGTATCGACTTGATATTCTATAGGTAATAATTGACATATTTAATATATATCAAGGAATTTCATAACTTATTTTAGGAGAATTGTATAGCGAAAAATATCGGGTAAGATTTTTTTTAACATTATTATGTCATTGTCACTCATTGTTCTTTCACTATACAATTCTCCCAAAATTAGCAATAAAATAAATTGATATTTTTGTAATATATCAGATACTATCTAAATAATGTACCGACGATTTTGATTTTTTTTAAATGTTAGTGATTAAAATAATAAACTCAAAAAATCAACGCGAAATAGGTTATAGGTTGGCAATAGATTGAATGACGTTGAGAATTCAACCTTAAGTTCTTTTATGATGTTATAACAAAAATAAAGTGTCCAACTTACTATTTATTTGTTTGAAATATTATACGATGAAGCAACAATATAAATCGGTGTTTTATAAAATGCCTAAGTACTTTCCAGTCTTTTACAAAACGACTAGTTATAATCAGTCATATCCTAAAACAAACGAGATTGAAGAACCGTTTACAATAAGCCTGAGAGCAATTCGGCGTTTTATGAAACGCCTAAAAAGTTCAGTCGAATTGTAAAAATTCAGTATATATTCTTTCTTTTACAATATGCCTAGTCATTTATGAAACGACTATAGGCGTTTTATAAAACGACTGAATTTGTAATTAGCCTACGACATATATATGATATGATGATAATGTGATTGTACAGTTAGGTATTGTGGGTAAATTTACTTGAGTATTATGAATATTTTCGATAATTTGTGAACGTTCATTAACACTTGGTACTAAGTCATCAGCTGTAAGTTTTCTGCCAGACCATCTTGACGTACGAAAGAAGTGGAGGGTATTTAAATTTTTATTGGATAAGATGGGGTTTTGTACTAGTTTGGCTATTCTCTTCTTGTCCGCTATCGATTCCTCAATATATCCTTCAATTAGTGTCGCCGACTTCCATCCACCGTGTCTTTTTAGGCTTAGTAGGTCTCCTTCATTTTCTGCTAGAAGTGGTGTCGAACTGCGCCGGTAGAGAATGACCAGTGGAACACCCAAGATGTTGTAATTTCAGAAATTGGGCCATAATATATTATGGTAATTTACTAATAGTATTGTGCCTAATATTTGGTATACGATGTTTACCTTTGCGGTATAAAATAAATATTTTTCTAATGTCAGTCGGCCGGTTAGCCAAGCATTTTTTTACGACGTTCATCCATTGCAGTTCGACAATAACAAATCTCCTGGATGATCCATTTTGTGAGTTAGGAATACTTATCACAATAATCCCATCTCGGATGTTCACATCATCAAGAACCATATTGCAAAGTTCATCTGTTGTGCAAGCACTGGCTATACCTATTATCACAATAGCCTAGAATTTAGAGCCTATTAAAGCGGGACAAAAAATAAGTATAATATAATCCATATACCTTTTTTGATAAAAATTCATCATTTAAAAATGTATCAATGTCTTCCTTCGAGAATACACGTGATTTTTAAGGTTTATAGGCATACTTTTTCTTTTTCAAAAATGCTACTACCTTAATATACTTCGAAATCGATATTTTCTTTTAGTAAAAGAGTTGATTTTAACATTGAGTAGCTTCAACACCTCTTTTAGGAGGTAGCTTGCCCACAACTTTGATACCTTATTGTGTTCCGATTTTTTCTTAAAATAGGCCAGCATGGCATTTTCAGTAATTTTAACGCCTTGTTTTTCTTCGCCATTTCTTCACATAAAAGAGCTTTGATTTTTCAGGCCACAAATCACAGCTCGCTCAAGATACTGCCTTTCGGACCTCAGGCGGAGTACAATTTTCCATTTCTAAATCACTGTCGCTTTGGTCGCTAAGATTCTCAGTCATATTTTAATATTTTATTGTAAAATTTTTAGTTAAAACCTTTAAAGGTGACCATAATTATTTTAGAATAATGACGTTTATTGAAACACATCAGTTTCAATTGTTTTATTGGTTGCCTTGACAACTGAGTCCCAGGCTAAATGAAAATTATGTCATAATAATTGACTTTCTAAGTTTCACAAGCGCTCAAAAAATAAAATTTTGTTTTCTTGACGTTTACTTCATTTTTCCAAATGGGACGATGGTAAAGTGTATACGATCTTGGTTGAGACAGACAAAAAAATTTAAAAAAAATTTGATGGCAGACTTGTCAAGTCCACGTGGACTATTTTCGAACATCGACAAATTTTATTATATTTGTATTGTAGTTTTAGTGTGTGATGCAGTAAATTGATCGTACCCCCAATATTTACTTTGTCTTAACTGACTTCGTATGAAGTATAGTTCACTAAGATATTTAAAACGAGCATTTTTTTCCATCAATTTGATACCATATGCTATTTTAAAATTGACATGAAAAAATGTGCCATAAGTCCCAATCGCAAATTTAAAAGCGTTATGCTTTATTGCCTTCCTGTCTATTCTAAAGAAATATAAATAGGCGGCTTTGAAAAACAATGGAATGGTTTTGAAAACCAATATGGTTTTAAATTAAAATTGTAAAGTCAAGAAAACAAAAATTTATTTTTTAAGCGCTTGTGAAACTTAGAAAGTCAATTATTATGACATAATTTTAATTTTCATAATACTAACTACTTGACTATAAATTAACAGATTTAATTAATTTGTAGCACTCTAGATTGAAAATAAAAAATAAACATAAAAATGTTATAACACGTCAAAAAATTTAAGTGAGGTGTCATTTCACTTATAATGTTATGCTGAACCCAAATAAGTAAAAATATACAAGATCTCTCATTTATTTATTTATTTATTTATTTATTTATTTATTTATTTATTTATTTATTTATTTATTTATTTATTTATTTAATTCAAACTCAACAGATACAAGTATCCTATTACAGAGTAGGAGTGTACTAAAATCTAGATAATATAAAAACTAAACTAAACTAGCACTTTTTTATAATCCTTGAGGGTTAAAGAGAATATATCCAAATTTTTCATTATAGAATTCGACAACATAATATTAAGAGGCGAATTTCCATAGCCATTTGTAGTAGTAAACTTTATATAAAAAGTAGCACAATTTCTTGTTCTATAAAGCGGCATATTAAAGTTAATTTGTGATAACAACATTGGTGCATCTATTTGATTGTGTATTAATTTATAAAGGAACAACAGGGACGAGTGAGTTCTACGTTTTTCTAAACTAAGCAGGTTATATCTATCTCTTAGTTGAGCTTTACTTATTGTTAGGTCATATGTACTGGTTTCTTTATAATACAGATATCTTAGAAATCTATTCTGTACTCTTTCTATAGTATATTTATGTTTCTCATAATATGGACTCCAAATAACAGCAGCATACTCCAATATACTTCGAACATTTGCAACATACAACTGTTTTATACATTTAATGTTAATAAAATGTTTACAATTCCTCAAATTAAAATATCAAAGTCAAGGTCACTTCTGGTCAAACCGGAAGTGCTAACAATTTGAAAATTATGTCAATAAATGCAGACTCATCTCTTATGCATAATCTCAAAATTTCATTTTAATATCTATAAATATAAAAAAATTATAGGGGTGAACGTCTTTTGAGAAACACCCGGCATTATTAAATGTCGACGTTTTACGATCCCTAGATCACGAAAAACATATTTTTAATTTCCGTCGCGTCGCTGTGTGCATTACGAGTTGCACGGCACAAACTTGCGAATGCGCCCTAAAACATTACTCTCCCCGCCCCCCTCCCCAATTCAAAGTCTAGTTACGCCACTGATAACAAACTTGCCCAGTTCTCCCCTCCATCACTTTATAGTTATACATTTTTCCTCAGGGGTATTCAACCTATGACGGTAGCCAACTTTATTCTGCCATATACTTTTTAATATTTCATGATGGTATCGTATCATCTTACTTTTAAAACAGGTAATTAATTAGCAAACATAACCTGATATAAATATCCACCAGCACGCGCCAAATATACTTACTATGCATTATTCGACTTTCTCCCATACGGGTATTTATTGTTCTTTATAATGAAACGCAAAATATTCATGATTTTTTAAAAGTTAGTTCATGGTGTGGGTAATTGGGTGGGACGGAATTTTTTAAGGCTCTACAAAAAATTATAATTTAGTGGGAAAGAAAACAAAAACTCAAAGTCTTTCTCCTCAAAATTTAATAGAATAGAAATTCTTTAGGGGTCTCTACATGTTTCAAACGTAGAAACGTTCATCATCAGGAGATAGAACACACAAGTATAGTTGAATAGAGGCTCTAATCATGTAATAATAATTTTATTATATTCTTATTAAATTATGTAAAATAGCATAAATATGCAGAAATGTTGTCATATACTTTTGCAAACAGATACAACTTACTCTCTTTATAACATTATTATATTGACAACATAGACTAATTGATAATAAAATCATCCATAATAAACTTTATTCTATTTATAAACATAATGTTGCTAATATAAATTCAATAAAGCTATTATTTGTTAAATTGTGTCCAAATTCAACTTACTTTATAGTGGCTCTTGCTTCATTCACTCAATTTGGCATAATTGCAGCAGAGTTTCAACTATGGTAATTAAGCAGCCAAAATTTAGAAGAGACACTTATTAATAATTAACAAGTTTAATACCACTAGCTTTTCTTACCTAAGCTACTGATGATGTGAAATTGAACTATTTTATTATTAATGCTTTTCCAACCTCAAAGTCTCAACGATTTGGCTAGTATACACCTCTTCTTGAGAAGTTTGTAAAGTGTCTCCTTTAAGTAGTTAATTAACACGAAAAACGTTATGATAAAATTAAGTCAAAATCACCAGAATTTAAGTTGACTAAAAACTAATCCATTTATTTCTATTTAACCTATAAAAGTAAATTATCCATTGTTCCGTAGGCCGAATCTTTGGTTGAAATGGTAAAAGTAAAATATTTCGTTCGAGTTTAATATTCAATTTATAACATCTTTTATTAAATCTATACAGGGTGTCAGGGAAAATGTGGGAAATCTCCCGGATATGAAAAAAACACGTGAAAAGAATACTACAAGTTCATATAAACTTCTTTCGTATCGGCGGCCTCCTCTTCGGAGATATGTGCTCCCAAAGAGCTCCCACGGAATTAAGTTTTTGACACATAATTATTAAACCAACAGGTATATTTCAATTTTTTTTTTTTCATATGATCTATACCTGGTAAGACCCTTCAAATTACTATCCCAGAAAGTGTTGCGAATTACTCACAGCTGCAGGGACGGACTAGCTGTGACACTAATGTGCCCGTTTTTTTAACGCCCTGTATGATAAAAAGTTTGGACAACGTTTTTTACATACCTTTAACTATTGACTAAAAATTAAGTACTCTTCATTCATGTCGCTAATCCTAATCGTTTTCGGAAAAACGTCATTTTATTGCGATCATGTATTAATATTAAGCAGTTAAAAGTGAACATTTATAATTATTTATAGGAACCAAGATGTAGGTATATTTTATTGAAATACTCTATAAATATACATGATGTACCTAAATATGTTAAAAATGACGTTTTTCCGAAAACGGTTAGGATTTGCGACATGAATGAAGAGTACTTAATTTTTAGTCAATAGTTAAAGGTATGTAAAAAACGTTGTCCAAAGTTTTTATCATACAGGGCGTAAAAAAAATGGACACATTAGTGTCACAGCTAGTCCGTCCCTGCAGCTGTGAGTAATTCGCAACACTTTCTGGGATAGTAATTTGAAGGGTCTTACCTGGTATAGATCATATTAAAAAAAAAATTGAAATATACCTGTTGGTTTAATAATTATGTGTCAAAAACTTAATTCCATGGGAGCTCTTTGGGAGCCCATATCTCCGAAGAGGAGGCCGATACGAAAGAAGTTTATATGCACTTGTAGAATTCTTTTCACGTGTTTTTTTCATATCCGGGAGATTTCCCACATTTTCTCGGACACCCTGTATAAGTAATTTACAGGCGAAGTCTAGCTTTACGCTACTACTACTAAACCTACAGATTACCTTGCTATATTAATAATGCAACCCTATTAACTATTTATTATTTAGTTTATCTAATAATTTACTATATATTAATTTTAATTTCATTTTAAAGGCGGACATAATTGTTATTTAGGTTATTAAAGTCCTGTTATTCCATACTGTGTATTATTCCACTCTAACAATATATAGGGTTATTTCCTAAACTGTTGTTTATGGGTCAGATACAGAAAATGCATACCTGCAACTTTTCAGATCTGCAAATATGGCGGACTTGCAGACGCAAAATAATTTGCAGAAATTTGACATTTCAAAACTATTTGCAAATCCGTCATTTTTACCGTAGTGAAACCGTTTTACTACTTCTGGTTTATTGATATCGACGGCCAAATACGTGAAATATGCCCCAATCCATGGCAAAATGAATAAATGAACTTCTTAACTTTCCCTTTTTTTTACATAAAAATCGGATACAAATTATTGTAAATAACCACCAATACCATCGTCCGCCAAATCCCCAAAATATAGGTTAGTTTTTAACAAATTTTATACATTCCGCAAGTCTGCAGGACCATCCAACCTTCTGCAAAGTTGCAGACGCAAAGTAGGATAAACGCTTTCTGGAATTCCAATTTTGTCATTTGCATCTGCAAACTGCTACTTGCAGCTGCAGACGTCAGATGCCGAGCTTCTGTTATCTTACCCTACTATTTTACTTTTTTTAAAGTTTGCAGCGCTAAGTGTCTTAATTGCATTATCCACTCCGTTACATAATTTAATGGCGTTGAAAGAAAATGAGCGTCAAAAAATAGGTGTAAAATGCCGAGGAAGTTGAAGTTGCTGACGGAGGTGATCTCTTGTCGCAACATCATGGAGATCAGCTCTTCGAATTAGTTTGTTCTTGAGATAAGAAGGTTCACTCGTCAACACAATATTGTGCCTTAAGCAGAGCAATTGAACCTCCCAAATCTTGGACATTGGTAACCACTCTATTAATGATACTAGTTCGATATGAACACTATAATGAAACGTTAAACCACGAGGCGTTAGCCGAGTGGTTTAATTGCACAAGTTTCATTAACAAACTTCATATCGAACGTGTATTATTCAAAATTTAATCTATGACAGTGCAAATAGATTTTATTCGTCTAAATTTCATTGAGATCATATAACGTTTTCGTAATTTTTAAAATTTTCAGGTGTCCATATTAGTCGATATCATGGTAACCGCATATTTGATTGTTTTAATTTCGATTTTGACAACGTCATTATTGCCATCTTATTTTCTATTGTATGCAAAGTGTTGGCCAAAAATAATTTAAATATCGTCGTTGATCGTGAAATACCTCTAGGGTTTTCCAATAAGAACGATATGATTTCAAAATGAAATAAAATTAAAATAATTTCAGATACAACAAAACGTTTTATATTATCTTAAAGTATAGTCGATAATATTTATGTTTTGAATAACACATCGTTTAAATGTCCTCCGCGACTTCGTGTACACGAGCAAATTCGACGAACCCAATTTTCGATGACTTTATGCAATAAATCGGGCGTGATCTGACGAATGCAGGGTTCAATGTTCAACCTTAATGCATCAAGTGTTTGTGGTCTGATTTCATAAACCTAAGATTTTAAATTGCCCCACAAGAAGTAATCTAAAGGAGTTAAATCACACCAAAAACGGCAATTTTGCTTGTTAACGTATTCACTTAACCAAAAATCTGAAAAGATCATTTTTTTGGCAAAATTAGGAACCCTTTCAAGTTGTTCTAAACTCCAAGCAGAAAATTCTCTGCGCCGACGATGGTCCAGTTGCTTAAGTTCTTGGGTCAAAACAATCTTATATGGGTGTAAATTCAAGTCTTCTTTCAAAATACGCCAAGTTGTCGTTTTTTTAATCCTTAACTCTTGAGCACGACGAGGAATTGATAAATTTGGATCCACTGCAACACTAGCTCTTACAGCAGCAATATTCTCAACAGTTCTTGCGTTTCGATGTCTTCTTGGTGTTTTTACTTCGTGAAGAGTAAAATTATTTTCAAATTTCTCAACGATGCGACGAATGACAAGCAAAGGAGGACGATTATTTACACCAAAAATTTCGCGAAGTGCGCGATAAGTGTTCACAAAAGATCGTCTATTTTCGTAAAATTTTTGGATAATAACCAAACGTTCTTGAAGCGCGTATTTAGCCATAATAAATTGTTATAGTTTACTGACAATAACTGACAACTGGTGACAGGTATAACTTTATTACCATATCGTTTCAAAATCATATCGTTCTTATTGGAAAACCCTTTACTATGTGTAAAATTTTAAATTTTACAGGAGGAAGAAAAAACCTCCAATTTCTGTAATTTTGGATTAAATTTTTGCATACCGTAGAAAAACTGGGAACAACAGTATGGAAAATCTTTTGAAACAAAAATTAACATAATAGAACATCGCGTTAAACTGTAATTACTGATAAACGTGATATTTTACTACATAGGAGGTTTCAACCATCTCGAGACACATAAGATAATTTTTAAAGAAAAAACAGGCACATAGTAGCATTTGGGGACGATGTAACGGAAAATAAAAAATTCTAAACTTTATTTAACTAATAAAAAAAAACATTACGGATAAATTCTGAATTTTTTTGGATTTAAATTTTAGGATAAAACCATAAATTATCGATTCTATATACTTTAAAAAAAAACATTAACTTTTGTTGTTATTTCCTATGTGCAATATAATCACATAGGAGATATTTGAGAATGAATTTTTTGTATATGCACATGGAAGGTTTTATAAATTCGGTTTTTTTTCTGTAGACATATAATATTAACCACATAGAAGGCTTTACAAGTCGATAAAACATTCAAAAACCAACCAAATGCGCGTATAACCTGAAAATCGGTTTAAATGCCACATAGGAGGTATTTCACGATCAACGACGATATGCATGGGAAATTCTGAATCCGAAAGTGTCCCTTCGGATGTTTACAATAAATAAATGCAATCCGTTTTTCTAAGTAATAATAACAAATAAATAGTTTGCACCGACTTTCTTTTTGTTTTTGTATCTTAACATTTGAATGTTATTATGAATTCATAATGGCACTGAGTGCTATTATGAAGGTCATAATGATATCTAAATACGTCATAATGGCACTGTCGTAGATTAAGGTTCTTAAGCTTGCTGAGACTCTATCATATCTTCTAAGACTAAAAATAAATGTTGCAGAGGTATACAAGGTAATATGACTTTTAATAAGACTAATCATCTTGTATTTTCGATAACACAAAGGTAGGTAAGTTCCAATTTGCGAGGATTGTCGGTTCTAGTCTCGGTTTCGGTCAAATCTATTCGGACGTGATAGATTCGGAGAATGGACGAGTAATTTGTCGCTTCGGGCGTTGACGCAATATGCAGCTTTGTTTCTGATGGCCCGATTGAGCGATACACACACATGCAAATAGTCGATTTGTCTCTCATGATTGCTTATCCAACAATGCCAAATTCAATTCAAACCGACTCGATTGCAAGTAGGAAGGAAGTCCATTTACTCGACCATTTATTCAAGGGAGTACCTAGTTGAGGTGTTTAGCTCTTATTGAGATTTACCATTGACGCGCTTCTTTTGATGTCCTATTTATTTTTCTGTATTAAAGTACCTAAGCGTTATCCTGGCCTTATCCTAGGTCTCTCCCATCCCCCCCCCCCCCCCCCCCCATTACTAAAAAACTATATAACCTGTAAATAAACGTACAAACGTAAAACCTGTAAAAAGCATTATTATAAATTCTGAGTATCGAGTTTGTTGTAGGTCGAATAGAAGGTGCACCGAGGACACACATAGATAGATAGAGACGTCTTTATTTTCGACTCGGCGAAGGTGAGCAACAGCTGTTTACTTAACCGAGTATTATATAATACATTTACAAAAATTTTAATTTTACAAAGAACAAATACTAAATTCGAGTAATATTACCTAAATCTAATTATAGAAGAAACTTAAAAAATGGCAACTTTTAAAGTAATAAGACATTGATCTCAATCTTACACTTATTTAAACGTAATTCCCTAGCAAATATCGACGATATTTTAGTCTTAAATTAATTCGAACTTAGGTAAAGGAACTTGTCATATATATCCGCATTGTAAACTTTAGGAGCTATATAGGAAAAACTACGTTGAAAAAGGACGGTTCGGTACAATTTAAGAAACTATTGTGACAAGTTGAACGATCATGTGTGGAATGCCGAAAATGAAGCTTTTCACGTAGGTATTGGGGTATACCACTCAAGAGCAAAAGATATAGGTACGAAACATGTAAAATGCAGATTTTGTCGGTCTACTAGTTTAAGCCATTTCAGCTCAGATAACTTGTAGCTGACATGGTCTCTTGTTCGCAGTCCATAAATACAAGGATTCTGAACCCTTTGTAATCTCGTCTTGTATTGAAAGTCCAGACAAGGCCCGTATACAAAACTACAATAATTAAAGTGAGAGAGTACAAGAGTTTCACACCAGTGCCTTCTTTAATTAAGGTCTTAAAACGTGCTTATTTTTATATAAGTCTCTGAGAGAGAAATAACTTTACCTACCTGACTTCTTAACCGAAGCTTGCTGTCAAAAATAACCCTCAAATTTTTATATTCCTGCACAACGGGTAGTACCGTATCCACATTGATGTTTTCAGATGCCCCTTGACAATCAGTTCCAAAATCAATGATTGCGGATTTTTTAGGATTTAAGAAATGAAACATTCTTTTGTGTATTCAGCGTAATTTATTTAATATCGCCTAACGCTTTCGGCCCATTATAAGGCCATCATCAGGGCTTAGGTTTCGTCAAACTATGTCCAGGAGACAAGAAACATACTAAAAAGATCCTTAAAAATTTGTTCTAAACAAATTTTCTTGGTAAAGGTTTCAAATTATAAACAACAACTAGGATTTAATTTTAATTTAGGATTTAACTTTAAACCATTGTTTTGAGAGTAGCCTTAAATCGATTTTAAGAACTGTGTGAGATTATCTTTTGCTTCAACAACTCTGGCCCTATACTACTACAAATGAATCGAGGACACACATGAACTGAGCACATAATTGAAAAAAGGAATGTAAGGTACCGTGCGAGCAAAAATTATTTGCATCAAAGAGGGCCTTGCATCTAAGGACGTAATGCTTAGCCGTAGAGCTTAATACCTGTTGGGTGTCAGTAACTACCTAAATTCAATCAATCAGTTATTCCGTCATCTTTGACAGTCGTTACTAGTAATTTGATTCATCGCTAATTTTTCCAATTTCTTGAACAATTCACACAATGGGCTTTACGGAACAGCACACAACATTCGTGGTTGAAGCGTATTTTCGAAACGGGGTTAGAGTAAATGGTGGGTGGCAATACAATCCGGGTTTGTGCATGGACGATTTTCATGAACATTTTCCTAACGTTGCTTTTATGCTGGGGATTTTTATCATTGCCTGAAAAGAACCGTGGCTGTGTTTAGGGAAACAGGTTCTATACAACACAAAAAAGGAGCATGAAGACCATCTGTAAGAACAGAAGAACTTGCTGCAAACGTTTGTAAAATAATGCACAATATGCCAACAAATTGTATAAAACGCCTGTCCCAAGAAGTGGGAAGATCTTATGGAACATGCAGGACTATTCTTATGAAGCAGCTAAATTTATTTCCTTATAAAGTGCAAGTATTCCAAGAATATACGAAAAAGGATTATCCAAGAATGTGGTAACATTTCTCCAGAGATGCTGGTCAACACTTTCGAAAATATGAAGAGACGTGTGAATTTATTCTTGGAGCATGGCGGTGGCCAATTTCAGCAATTTATGTAATTATTTTTCTTTTTCTTTCTGTATATTCTTACTTTGTTCATTTTGTAAACAACAAAAATAAATTTGTGTTTGTCTACTTATTTTATTACTTATTAGTTTGGCATAATATCATGTCATAATATGAATTTGACAAAATTTTAACCTAGATTTGGTTAGATATATTGTCCCCATATGATTGTGATCTAAACCAAGCCCACGTTTTTTAACTCAAGACCCCTTTGATGCAAATAATTTTTGCTCACACGGTACATAAAGGACAAAACTCTAAGTATTTTGACTAGCTGAAGCAATTCCAGCACGACCGGCCCCAGGGGCATCTCTAAGGGGATTTTTGTTAAACTTTCTAAAATTTCTGACATTTCACTTGTAAAAATCTGACATGTTGTTATTTACAACTTACTTTTCCGCAAAATTAAACGAATTTATGTCCGAAAAAACATCGGTTGATTCTCAGCATTGTTTGGAGCTCTCGCATGCATTGTTCAAATTTGCTTTATTCCCAGTAATTTGGATTGATTCTGGTAAAGCTTTGATAAACTAGATAATGATCAAGGTTGCAAAGGGTCTTTAATAAGCTCATATGAAACTGCGTAGTGTAGGCTGTATAATGATTAATCGTTTTCAGCTCGATATAACTCGTGGGCTAGCTTCGAACTTTACCTATAAATCAAATCGAATTACCAATGTACCAAAGTTTTAATTGAAATAAATTATGAGGATGTACCCCCTTTTTTAAAGAGTAATTTTTACATATCAATTAAAAATACATACTTCGAAAAGATAACTGCAGTGGCGTCTCTACCTTATGTTGCAAGATTGCACAACAAAAAAAAAAAACGGAACAACATGAAAATACAAATTATGATTTTTAAAATTTTTTCATATTGCTATGATATTTTACTTATTATACAATATACCTAAAGCACCTGTTTTTTCAAAAAACTTTTTTTACACTAACCATTGAATATCAAACTATAAGAATAGCGGATCTTCGAGAAAACTTGACAACCCTGTTTCAGACTGTATTAAAGTGTATTGGAGACGGTTTGGCCGCCATTGTGGAGTTAATCGTAAATCTAATATATAAAAAATGCAGCGCCTCGGCAACAAATTCACTGATCTGATGTCGTGGTGTTGCCGCATATCGTATTTTATTGGAATTTTTAAGGATTTAAGCATGTTTAACAGGCAATAAAATAGGAGGTTCTTAATTTCAGCCGAATGTATGTTTTTGATAATAATATGTACGCTGATTACTCCGGCGTAATTGGACCGATTTTCATAATGATTTTACCGTTGCATTAGGTGTTAAATGTTATACAAATAAAAGTAGATAAAAAGCGACAGCAAGTATAGCTAGGTATTTGTAGTTGGGTCGAAAACTCACTAAGTCACTTAATGAATTGTGCATATAATAAATACTATTTTGTAAAAATATATTGAAAAAAGTTTGTACATAATATGCCCATGACAACTTCGTAGGCATAAGATTATTGCGCATTTTTTTAATAAATCACTTTAAACTCCGCCCTTTCTGGGTTTTACTCAAAACTGTCAATTTTGACTTAATGAATTTTTGCCTAAGCCGAAAATATATTATGTCAGTGCAAGGCAATGCAGGCACCGCGATGCGCGTGACGGTATGGTTATGGTAGTGGGGAGAGGATCATGCAGCAAGTCAAACAGACAGGCGGCAACAATGTTTTAATTTAGCAGTGAAAAGGCTTGTCGTTAGTGGCTGCATCAACACGCTTTATTGTTGGTGACTCATTGTGCCATCTATGAATTTAACGTAGCGGATTTGGGAAATCTGCTTATATGGCCTTCTTATAGTTTGATATTCAATGCACTAACTAACCGAAAATCAAAAAAACAGCACTTTAGCAGCTATAATTATTTTTTGTTGGTACATACCTATATCCGATCAAATGTGTATAAACTTGTACAAGTGCGAACACCCTGTATGTGCAAAATTTACTTCTAATTAAAAACATTTAGACGTTGTATTCTAATTCACTCTATTATCTTAAAATCAAACATAACACTTCAGGAGAATAAGATATTATATGATCATAACACCAGACGTTGTATAAATTATCAAACTATACCAGTAAAAAGTAATTTCGGAAAAAAATCGCTTTTATATGACGGAATAATAAAATATAACAATCGTCCAAAAAATATCAAAAAAATAAAAAAATTGGCAACTTTTAAAAAACAATTAAAGAGATATTTACCAAATTAAATTATTTATACCATTTTTTTTTTAAACTGATTTTATTATTGAATTAAATTGGATTAACTTTTTTTTATTGTTATTTTTGTTTAATGGTTATTATTTTCTACATTATGTTGTCACTTTCCATGTAATGAACTGTAAAAGTTAGTTTGGAATAAAGGGATTTTGAAAGTTAATAATACAGTAATCTTAAATAATTAATTTAAAGGTTTAATTAAAATCTACTATATAATATTATATCCGAAATATAAGTGTTATATAGAGTATATATAATAAAATAACCATAGGAGTAATGTAAAATGGTATATTGTATGCACTTGGGTGCCTTAATATCAAAATGCGCGAGAATGATTCATTTTTAAAATAATACATTAATTTAATTTAAGTTGCTACTTATAAAAGTCCTACATTTTTTTCTAAAATTTTTACTATTTGGAATCTTTCTTATTTCTGGTGCTAGAGTAACCTAATATAAATTTTTGGAACTAAATTTTAAATTAACATTTTTACTACTGTTAGGAGTTACCAACTGTCCGTTTATATGATTAAGCATCTGATATGGGTGATTAATGTAATTTATTAACGTGGAGGTTTTATGTGATAATACAGCAGTTGATAATATATACAGTGATTAAACATTTAGGATTTCTGAATTGTAGAGTAAATGTGTGGAGTAGCGTTTTTTTTTTATAGATTATTTTAGGATATAATTTTGAACGACATTTTAGCGAGTTTTTGTAGATCCCACCCCACGCAATTATACCTATCTTATTAGAGATTCTACTAAAATGGAGAGTCTACTGTTTTCTGCCAATAATTTCCCTAAAAATATAGAATTTATGAATTAACTTTCTACCGTGCGAGCAAAACTTATTTGCATCAAAAAGGGCTTGGATTAAAAAGCTTAGGGCTTGGTTTAGATCACATGATATCTAACCAAATCTAGGTTAAAATTTTGTCAAATTCATATGATATGCCAAACTAATGAGTAATAAAATAAGTAGGCAAATACAAATTTATTTTTGTTGTTTACAAAATTAACAAAGTAAGAATATACAGAAAGAAAAAGAGAAATAATTACATAAATTGCTGAAACTGACCACCGCCATGCTTCAAGCATAAATTCACACCTGCATGTTCCATAAGATTTTCCCACTTCTTGGGACAGGTGTCCTATACAATTTGTTGGCGTATTTTGCATTATTTCACGAACGTTTGCAATAAGTTCTTCTGTTGTTCTTACAGATGGTCTTCCTGCTTCTTTTTTGTGTTGTGTAGAACCTGTTTCCCTAAACACAGCCACGGTTCTTTTCAGGCAATGATAAAAATCCCCAGCAATAAAAGCAATCTTAGGAAAATGTTCGTGAAAATCGTCCATACACAAACCCGGATTGTATTGCCACTCACTTTTTACTCTAACCCCGTTTCGAAAATATATACAATACCTACCATGAATGTTTTGTGTTGTTCCGTAAAGCCCATTGTATGAATTGTTCAAGAAATTGGAAAAATTAGCGATGAATCAAATTACTTGTAACGACTGTCAAAGATGACGGAATAACTGATTGATTGTGAATTCAGGTAGTTACTGACAACCAACAGGTATTAAGCTCTACGGCTAAGCATTACGTCCTTAGCTGCAAGGCCCTCTTTGATGCAAATACTTTTTGCTCGCACGGTAATAGTGTTTGTTCAAATAACTGATATTATGTGCTCTTCATTTAAGATGTTTATCAATAGTAATTCCTAAATATTCTGTCAGATGTCAGATAACTTCTTCAAGATTTTCAATTTTTATATTGTTGGGACGATTAAGTTTTGTAGTTCTCTTAAGGTTAATTTAAAGAAATCCAGCCAGATCAGAATTTTTTTGATACCATCCACCATAGCCGACTCTTTCACTTGAGTCCAAGTTTCACCCTTGAATACCACAGCTGTGTCGTCAGCATATGATATGATTATTCCGTTGTTAATACTAATATTAGCTAAGGAATTTATGTAGGTAATAATGACATTACATTAGGGGCAGCTACCCCTTAGGGTGTAAAAGGGCGGCCGTCGTTGTATGTATACCCTTTGTGGTAAGTATAGTAAAATTAAAGCTTCTTTAATAATAATAAATATTATTTTCCAATGAGTCCTTATGCCGACTGTGGTTTTCGGTCGTTTCACTATCTCATATCCGGACTTACTCATTACTCGTTCAAATGCCATTTCTTACAAATATCAACATTTCAATTTTGCAGTTAATTCGACGTTGTTGCGACCAAGCGGCAATATCCTGGTCAATGTTCATAATATGCTGAGTATGGTACATTCTAGCCAGTAGCCACTATTAGAACTGTACCTACATTATTAGAGTTTGGTCGGGAGTTTGTATTTACTGAAAATGGCCAAATTAGGTTTTGCTTTACGCTGTTGTTACACTGAATAAGAACAAATACGAGCTTCCATCTATTATTGTTGTGTCAATAGTATAGTCGGCCCAAAACAATGCTTTAGTCCGACTGGCGATTATAGAAGAGTTCAAATATTCAGTATCGCCAAACCGGATATTATGTGTGTTGATTACATATTTACTTAGTTCTAAAACACAATGAGGATCCTGTGGCAAATCAACATATTGTGACGTAAAATTGAATATGAATGCTACATATACTGTATATAATAATATATTGCCAATAGAAACAGGGGCACGATGTAAAAATATCCCCGGCATGCGATTTGAATGGGCCTTGCAGTGTTCGCGCAGCAGGATGGAAATGTCATCGCTCGCTTCGAAACATGGCAGAACCAAGCCGGCCTTGCTTATAGTTTGTTGTTATTCCGGTTATTCGTCGCCATATTTTTTGGGGTTGTGATTTTCAGTCAGATTGTGGCAAGGACTGAGAAAAAGCCTTTCCTTATTATTCCTATAAGAATTCACATACTTTTTATAGAACTGTTTAATACTATTATATGTGACAGCAACGCGCTTTCCTAATGTAAGACAACGAAAATTGCTACACCGTTGTGTAGTGATAATATCAAGGTAATTTAGTCAATAGGAAATAGGAGTTAATGCTACCATTTATAGCCATTATTGCTCTGAATACTCACAGTAATTATTAAGTTCTATCGGGGGTGTAATCTGGTTTTATATACTGGCATTAATCATATTGATATTTGCTTGCTACGGTTAATAAAGCATATTTTACCGGTAAAAATCGGTACTGTAGTTCTCAAAAATTTAAACAGCTTCTAGTGTGATATTGTTATTGTCGTTTAGCATTGCATTTATGATTATTATGCAACATGGTTTACTGCAGATGGTAAAATTCGTCCATAGATTATAAAGTCCAATACTAATGATGGGTTGTGTGAAATTAGAATATTCTATTGCTGTATCTGACATGCAAAGTTTAAAAAAACTTAAATACACAGTAAAAATAAATTAATTGAAACACGTAAGGGAGAGTGGGGGAATTGTGCGCACTTAAGCGGAAATCGTTATAGCACTAATGTCATTGTAGATAATTTAAATGTTAATACCGTAATGAAAGGGCTATTTAGTTTACTCTCAGCATGTAAATCAATTTTAGGAAAAAATAAAGTTTTTAAAGTACAATATTGCTGAAAGTACAAGAGTGCTCTTGCGCACCATTCCCCGCCATTGCGGGTAATCATGCGCAGAGGGTGGGGAATCGTGTGCATTTAAAGTATTAAGTTAGTAAGTATTCCATAAAATCAACACTAACTTTAAAAACATTTATTGACGTTGTGGAACATAAAAACTCATAAAAAATATAAATAACTCCTAATTTGAGGATAGGTCACATTTATAATTTTTCGGGGTATCTGAGCCAGTACACTTGGCATGATTCCAAGTTAAGCAAAGGACACAACTGTACCATAATTCTCCTTGTTTCCAAAATTCCCCGCAAATGCTACTAACTTCGTTTGGTATCCTTGGCTGATTCAAAGGTGGTGGTATGAAGCTAAGTCCAACATTATCTTCGATGTCATCTAGCTCATAGTCGTAACAAATATCCGACACATCATCTTCTGATTATTCAAATGATTCAGGCGTTGGCAGTCTCTTTTGTTTGCTTTTAAATTTCTTTGAAGTCGACGGAATTAATGATTTACCGTCAAAACATTTACAAATGACCCTGACTTTACTATCCTCACTCCTCAAAAAAATTAGCAATACATTACGTGTGGGGGAATTGTGCGCATGCAAGCCCTTTAGGTATTAAATGACAATATTTTGTACAGTTAGCAAACTACTTAACCTAACAATGTAAAACAAGCATCAATAGATACACAAGATCATACTTTTACATAAAATAAATATGTTCTATCGATTAGGGGAAAAAATTGACTTACCGTCTTATTTTTCGATATCAAAAAATTATAAAAATTTGCTTGATTTCAAATAAACAGAGTTCGTTCCATACAAACGTTTACAACTGATGTGACTAATGGCGTCGGTGCTCCACAATAGGAAGGCGACAGCGTTGCACTCGTCAGTGGCGGTTAAAAGCCCGCGAACTATGAAATAATTTGATGCGCACGATTCCCCGCTGCGCACGATTCCCCCACTCTCCCCTATTGGTGTAACGATCAATAAAATTCATTTCCCAAAATCTCCTGATGTTGTTCAAAAACGTCATGAAACCATAATGTGTGATACATCGTTGCATTCGGAAGAAAAAAAGGTCTCAAATTCCGATATCAGGAAAACAGGACCGTATTTAAAAAAATAAAGTTGATAGTGGCCCCTCGAAGACGACTCGTCGGATTACAAAACAATTAACGCTGTTAGATAGAGCGAAGAAAGTGGCAATGTAAAAATGCAATTTGCTTTAGAATTCGTTCTCAAATAAACCCAGGAAAAAAATAAAACGATTTTAGGAAATTTAGGTTTTTTTCCGGATATCTTCGACATTACTCGGAATTTTAAAATTTTCTAAACGTCATGTTATTAGGCACGTAAATGCGCAACTTTTCCTCCATTTAACCGACTTCGTAACTCTTACGGTTTCCGAGATGCCTGTACTGGCCCTCCTTATCTTGGACACGTTGTATGCTTTATTAACCGTAACGAGCAAATATTATTATGAATAATATCAAGTTCCATTACAACAGCACAGTTAATAATAAATACATGCATAATATACACAAACTACTTACAAAATATATTATTATCATTTGGCGTAATAGAGGCTGAATTTCGCATTTTTATTAATAATGTAACACCACGAGAAACCGTGCGGCACAGAAATATGAAAGTCATTTCTTTTGTAATATATTTATTAAAGCTTTTAATTGCTTTTTTATTGTCCGTTTGAAAATATTTAATTTCTTATTTACTCACATTTATGAGTAGGACGGTAATCATGAGTTTTCCAACTGTCTTTTCTTCCAGGTCTCATCGCACATGCATACCATTTACTCGAAACCCTCTGAACTTATCGAATTTATTTCAAGATATTATTATATTTGTTTATTTTGAAATAATAAAGTAATTTTTGTATATTTGAGTTCTATTGGGCCGAAGGCTCGTGTTTTAAAATCTCGTGTGATATAGCAATACCCTCAGAGGGTATTGGATATAGCCTACATTTTACGCTCGTTAAATAATATAC
This sequence comes from Polydrusus pterygomalis, assembly GCA_963969555.1. Classification (NCBI taxonomy): domain Eukaryota; kingdom Metazoa; phylum Arthropoda; class Insecta; order Coleoptera; family Curculionidae; genus Polydrusus; species Polydrusus pterygomalis. Next base: position 20,635,162 of record OZ018378.1, on the reverse strand, counting down.
TATTTTAAATTAGGCCTTTCTTTGGCGGAAAATAATTTTTATAGTTTGCATATTTATACTAACACAAATTATATCATATTTTAAAATTGATAAAGTAATCCGAAAATCTGCTACACGAGAAAGAGAGTTTAAAGATGGGTCGTTCAATATTTTTAAATTGCAGTAAATGGGAAGCGCGATTTCGTAGAAATTCGATAACAGAAAGGGGCAAACATTTAGCTACCCAGTGATACCAACTATTTTTGAAATATAGAAGCAAATGTACAAAAATTACTTTACTATTTTGAAATAAATTCCATAGGTTTAGAGGGTTTCGGGAAATGGTATGGTAATGGTTCTTTATAATGCAAGCAAGATAATACCATAAAATAAATTATTATTTAACACCAAAATCGGAAGAAAATAATATGACGCAACAAGACGCGTGACCTTGCTACGGCCCACTGCTGATCTGGGAACTTTAACGACGAAACCAGATCAGCTGTTTATGTCAAATGTCGTTGTCTTCTGTCAAAACGCTTTGTTTTAAGAGAAAGGTAACTCTACCTACACGATATTAGAAACATGACCCATAATAGGCGACATTCCTTTAAACTCCTAAGCAGTTTATTAATATAAAATATAAACGAATTGAAATAAAATTTGACCCACAAGTAGACAAAGGCTATGTATTAAAAGTATTTTTTGTTTCCCTGTTCCTGTTATAGAATAGCAGGTATGGTAAGATGTACAAAACTCTATGGTTTGATGTGATGTGATGATGTGAGTAAATGCATATAAAATCTTGACATTAAGGCGAAGGACACTTTCACACAAAGTTGGTAATATTTTAATCAGAGAACAACTTTTGAGCAATATTTATTTCCGAGTTTATTACTTTTATTATCTAATAATTATTATGTTGTAATCCTTGACTGTCAAATAATATTTTTTTCACTAAATTCGTGTCTGGCGGATATATTATAATAATTATGATGTGACTAGCTTTAAAGGGTCCAAGGAAATAACGAATGGAAATGAGCGCAAAAGGTTTGTTTAATGCAAACTCGGAACACCCGAAACCATTAGAGCAGCGGTTCTCAAACATTTTATTTCACGTACCCCACTTGTGAATTAAAAGTTAGTTGCGTCTTTTCAATCAGTGGCATGCAATAAGTTTTGCCTTGAGACGTTGAGAAGCTCCAAAATAATTTGAGAATTTTGCATTTTTTTATCATAAAATAAAATATTTTTTCTTTAAATAAAGCTTTAAAGGGAAAAATGTTAAACGTGAGATTTTAAAAATAATATGCTCATCTACCCTTGAAAACTATGTCGTTCATTGCAAATATTTTATCGACAGAATAAAATTCGTCATTTCATTTTCTTATAAATAAGTAAGGTGCAGTGGGGTAAGTGGGTACTACAAATATGAAAGATCGACTTTGACACCATATATCTTTACGAAAAATCGAGATACAGAGGTGCACTTTAGACAGGAATTAGTTCGTTATGTTTACAATATATCCTAATATTGTTAAACTATTTACAAAAAAAACATTTTCGTTAAAATGTACCCATAGTACTCACTTGCCCCAGTACCTGGGGCAAGTGGGTTTTTTGATTTGCAAATCACGTTTGAACAACGTTATATTAAACTGGGGCAAGTGGGTCGACCTATACGTCCTCATCCACAAGAAACTTTTTCAGATATAAAAAAAAGTCTTCAAATACAGAAGTTACAAACTTTTAAAGGTACAAGGGAATTTAAAAAGAAAATTACACAACAAACCTAAAAAAAGTGTTACCTATTTATTGTTAAACATAAGAACAATTTAAAGTTGAGTCTTAAACAAGAAAAAAAAGTTAGGTTTACATATAGGTATAAAAAAAAAACGCAAATATAAGCTTGATCTAGCTTAGGTTATAGTTAGGAAAATACTAAAAACAATGTGGGAACTAATCCCCACTTTCCCTGAAACAGTAGTGCCCACTTACCCCGCTAGTAGGAAAAGCGGGGCAAGTGGGCACTATGGACCTAAAACGAAAACCCTGAAAAATAAAACTGTTGAAAAAATATAAGGGACAACATAAGTGATTACATCTTTAAAAATGTAAAAATTTTAATCCTAGGTTGTTAATTAGTAGAGATACAATTTTTTGAAATTTTATTCCGTAACTTGACATAATCGATAAAGATTGGACACATTTTAAATAAAGCAGTGTATCCTGAAGAAATAAATATCTATGCATTTTTAACAATATATTGGGGCCTATACAGCTGTGACAACTATTTTATTATAATTTTGGATTTTTTCCATAATTAAATTCAAAAATATTTCCAAAAAACCCACTTGCCCCAGATCCCCACTTACCCCACTGCACCTTATTTTGTTTATTTTTCGTTTTTTCCGAAAAACGGCCAAATACCCAAATTTAGATAGCATTAACCTACAGTTTTAACTTTAAAAAACAGTTTATTGATGAATTAAAAAAAGCAAAAAACGAAATTTGGTCAAATTTCCCATATTTCTTCTTTGGCATTTATTAATTTATACAAATGAAATGACTGGACAACACTTAACCACAAATTCCTTAACCAAAAATAAGGCAATATAGGCAAACTTACCTATATGCAATGTTGCTTCATTTTGCCGCAAGAGGGCGCTAAATTTCTCAAATTAATATCGTTTTTTCGCAATAATTTCTAAACGCCTTTATCGATTTTCACTAATTTTGGGACTAAAAATAACTACTATTAAGGGCGTGTTTTGACGCCAACGCCATCTTTTTTTAATACCTGCAAATATAAAAATGGCGTGTGATTCGTACTTAAAAGTTTGTATTTTTGTCACCCCCCGACTTTAATTGTTTCCCTGACACTGGCTGACTTTATTTTGAAACTTTTTTGTCTCTTGTAAAATTTTAGCCAGATATGCAGTTTCCTCTACAAAACAACTTTTTACGATACCTTGTAATTCGTCATTGCTGTTTATTCAGAACGAGAAAACATGAAAAAAGGTTTAATTCTAAATAACTACTAACTATTTTCATTCCTATAACAATAACTGTTCAAAATGTTCACCGTGTTCCTAAATATATATAAATTAATTCTTTTCAAAAAATAAAACTGTACAGGGTTTTTCCGTATATTTTGGAGCACCCCTGGAGCTTTTATTTGAAGACCTAGAAAAAACTTTAAATTACCAAAGTTGCATGATTTCTCCTGAACTGCCAGAATTTGTTATCGGACAAAACAAATGAACATCGTAAATTTGTTTAATAATGCCAATGTCGATTTTTTTAAATGGAACACCCTGTATATTAATTTATTTTTTAACTCCTCACTCTTTTCTGATTCCAAATATCTATATATGTTATATGTTTGTTTCATACATTATTATCATTATTTATATTAATTATTGTTACTGAATAAGCATTATGTTCTATCATGTTTTCCTCACACCAATATAGATTTTCTAATCCGCAATATTTTGAAATGCAATTTTGCCTAAACGACTAAAGTAAACATATAACATATATACATATTTGGAATCAGAAAAGAGTGAGGAGTTAAAAAAAAAATTAATATACAGGGTGTTCCATTTAAAGTTTTTTCTAGGTCTTCAAATAAAAGCTCCAGGGGTGCTCCAAAATATACGGAAAAACCCTGTACTTTGGGCATGGTGTCGGGCTCATGTTCAATACACCGGGCGTCAAAGTTAGAAATTAAAAACTGAACAATTCGAGTATTTAAAAATATATAAATTTCAAATTTGGTACATTGCTTCCCCATAAAGAGTTTCATCTTTTGAGAAAAACAAAACAAAAAAACAATTGTCAAATATTCAAAATAGGGGGGGGGGGGGGGGTCCAGTACCCGCTGACTCCCCATATTTTTTAGTACGTGTGCCAGAGACTTCCGAACAATATAGAAATCACGCCGAAGCCGCTATGTGTGTTTTGTCACTGCTGCAGCAGCGTCGGCAGATACCGCTACAAAAACGCCGTGTGTGTCATAGCGCTTACTTTCTCGGTAGTAATACAGGGCTAAACTCTCCCAAAGATTAAAACAAAATAACTCTGATTAGTACCAACTAATAGACATGCATATAAATTCACAGATTAAAATTACGGTGACTTATATCGCACTTAACCGCATTTTCTACTTGTAACCTCGTTTTATTCTTATAAAACCGTAGCAAATAACCATGAAATAATCAGATAATTAGCCGAAAAAATCCAGCGGAAATAAATAACATCAAAAGTTATTGTCGCCAGAATTGGCTCGGTGTTTGCGGGGCCGTTACACTGCCGCGAAACGGTTTTTTTGGCGGTCGAAAAAATTTACGAGCTCGTTTTTTAAAATGTGCGATTTCTGCTTTTTCCAATATAAAGTGTCGTAAACTCGTAAATGAGAATGAAACAAATGTCAAATAAAAGTTATCCCAATGGGGGTGTATAGATTTATTTTAAAAAAATTAGAATATGTTTTAAATAACCATATCTATTAAGTGTAGCAATGTTTCTAAATTTCTATACTGAGTGTCCCAATATTCTGTACGTACATTTCAAGGGGAGATTATATACATATTAGAACTTGAAAAAAATATTATATGAATGCAGGTCCTTAAATGTCTAATAAGCTATTATATAAGCTATACACGATTCGATAATAGTTTATGTAACGATTTAAATAAATCGTTCTTTCTCCTAAATTAGCCCTATGATTATTTGCAAGAAATCCCTTTATTATGTAAAAAAATCCTCACAATCATAACACTAATTTACAGCCAATTTGCGACTACAATGTAAAAGGCAGTTTTTTGTTAATTTTTGTTCCCTACATGCGCGAAAATGATCGTAAAAACTTCTTAACACGTAAGACTTTTGAGTTATAACTTTTTCAGCAAAAATTAGAGTAGGTATTTTAATCACATTATTTTAAAGGTTAATTTATAATACATCGGAGCACAACGTTGCCAAATTTACGTTTTCCCTAAGTTAGGGAAATTGTGTATAATTTGGCAACACCTCGTTGGGGGGGGGGGGTTGTCAAAGGATACCACCTCAACCACGAAGTCTCAACCACCCCGGGGCTTAAAATGCACCCATGTACACCCATATAATTCCAAATTTTACTCTGCCACGTAGCCGAATCGACTATAAACGTGAATTATGCCGTCTATTTTCGTACTTCCGATCGGTGTGCGGCAAGATTTCTCAAAACGTAGTGGCCAACTAGCCCGAAATGTATAGCCCAAAATCGCAACTTTTGTTTATAACCTCACCGATGGTGAGATCGGTGAGGTTGAGTGCGAAAAAAAAACTTATTTGTATTATTTGTTATTTCAAAATTTTTGAAAAAAGTATTAACATAGGGAATATTTCCCTAGTTCTAGTAATTTTTTGCAACAATTGGGAGCAAGTGAATTTTATATAAAATCTTAATTAAATAAATAATTGTTAAATCAAACTTACATGAGACACGAGTCACAGTTACATACATAGAAACACATATTCTCTAGAATTCTTATGAGAGAGGACATGTAGATAGACTAGAAAATATCGTGTTATTATAGCAGTAAATATTGTTGTTTTTACTTCAGTTCTGAAAATCGACGTGTTTACTTTCAAGGATTTTAAGGTAAATTGTGGCAATTTTAGTAGTTTCAAGAAACTTTTTTTTTTAATGCCCCTTATAGGTCTTTATAGATGATTTACCTTGAAAACTGTGCCCTTAACTTTTATTTGCGCTGGAAATTAGCTGTACGGATCTAAAGGCATATATTATGTCTATGGTTTGAAATGAACTGGATCATATTATTATCAGTTGATGTGGGTTTTCGATAGACAAGTTGATTTTGTTATTATTTCTAGTTAGAAGATCAAGAAAGGGTAATTTGACTTCTATCTCTACTTCCAGTGTAAAAGTTATTTTAGGAACTATTTTGTTATCAAGATCTAGAAATTCTTTTAATTTATGGTCACCAATCCAAACAATACGTAATATTATCGTCTACACACCTCTTGTACGGCAATAAACAATTTGAAAAATCACATTGAGCCTAATGAATAAAAATGTAGCAATTGCTTTTTCTTATAAAATCGAAGTAATTTCTTGAAAGCCAATGAATAAAAACTTTTGCGTCCAGCGATTGCTTAAAAGTGCAGGAATTGCTATCGTTCGCTTAAAATGTGATGAATAAATTAAGGAATTGCTTTTTCTAGTGTAGCGATCGCCTTCAAGTTTTGAAGGTAGGTCGACCCCTGCATCATTTGCTTGGTGGCAGTCAACTTTAGTTCTCCGCGGCATACACGTGCGTCGCTCTTAATTTGTGTCTTCAATTATGGCTGAATATATGAACGTCCGTAAAAAAAAAATCTATAGTAGGTATACGTAAAAATTGCAGCTTTGATGATTTCAGAAAGTTTTATCGATTTGACTGCGAAAATGTTGAGTGGTTGGCAAATTATTTTTTGACTGATACTGGTAAAAGGCAAGGGGGTGCACTGTCGCCTTTAAATAAGATTAAAGTCTTTCTGCGGAAATTGTCGGATCCGGGCTTCAAAATTCTGTAGGTGAAGAACTCGGTGTTCACCAAACTACTGTCTGTAAGACATACACTTCTGTAATGGATGCAGTTTTGAAGAAGGCCAATATTTTTATTAAATTTCCTACAAGTGCTGAAACTATTGTGGAAGCTAAAGGGTTGTGGTCAGAGAGATTTATTTATGTTCCTTCAGTTCTGCCATATTACAAATATAAGTTTCCCATTTTCCACAAAAACGTAACAGAAACAGATTACTATTGTACTGAATAAATAGATCAACGTTGTTGTATTTACGTCAACTATTTTGCAAATTAGGCACCAAACTGAACATGAAAGCTATAATCTGAACAAGTGGATAAGCCGCGTCTGAACTTGTGTTGAATAAGCATTTGCTACAGAGGTGTAAGAAAAACAGCAATTGCTTCAAAATTGTATTCATATCCAGATCTAGCAATTGCTTTTACTTATAGCATTTGCTAGTCAAGCAATTGCTTTTACTAAAAAGTAATTGCTTCAAGTAATTGCTTAATTTTTATTCATTAGGCTCATTGTGTAGCTAGTTGAGCGTACAAAAATACGTAGCAGGATACACGATAAGTATTGTTTCTTCTGTAAAAATGACACCTGCCGAACAATCTGCAGAGCAATAAAAGAGCCGATAAAAAGGCTAATAATTTTCTAATTAAAAAACTGTTTAGTTACGAAATTAGCCTTGAGTTAGAAGCAAACTAATTATGTAACTCACGCAATATCATCCAGTATCGTCACGTTTATTTTCTTGGCGAATAAATAAAGGGAGACTTAATGCCCGGGGGTGTTATTCGGCGACTGCGTTAATAACCGAGGTGAAAATAAGGGTGAAAAGGCGTGTTATTCTTATCCTTCATGTTTGTGTTTTATAAATTCCAGGGAGGCGATACTTGAAACCTCCAAATTTAAAAAGTGCACTTTTTTAAAAGCAGACTAATAAATTAGGCGACTTCTTTAAACCCTATTTTTTAAACGTGTTATATTGTTGCCGACAAATCCAAAGAATCATCCGTTTTGGGTTTTATTTGAACTTAAGTTGACTCAATTTTTAACAATTGGGAATTTACGAGTGCTATGTCGGAGCATAAAGCCGGTTCATGGCATATTATTATGTAAGAAGGTAAAAAGGACTTTTCTTCTTCAACACCTTTAAACTATCTAGTAAAACAACATTTAACAAGGATATATCACTTGTCTAGCCGCTCTTTAATTGCCTTGCCAAACAAACATTTAAAGCCTTGGCGACCTCTAGTTTGGAGAAAATTACCTATTTCAGTAAAAAATAGTCTAAATCGGCTTATTAAACGAAACGGCCAAAGAGACTAACTGCTTGGTCAAAAGAAAGTGATTTAAACTTATTGAGCCTAATAAATAAAAATATAGCGATTGCTTTTTCTTATAAAATCAAAGTAATTTCTTAAAAGCCAATGAATAAAAACTAAACTAATTGCTTTTGCGTCCAGCGATTGCTTAAAGTGCAGGAGTTGCTTTTTCTTGTGTAGCGATTGCTTTCAAGGTAGGTCGACTCCTGCATGCATCATTTGCTTGGTAGCAGTCAACTTTAGTTCTCCGCGACATACACGTGCGTCGCTCTTAATTTGTGTCTTCAATTATGGCTGAATATATTATGAACGTCCGTAAAAGAAAAATCTACAGCGTACGTAAACATTGCAGATATGATTATTTCAAAAAGTTATATCGATTTGACTGCGAAAATGTTGAGTGGTTGGCAAATTATTTTTTGACTGATACTGGTAAAAGGCAAGGGGTGCACTATCGCCTTTAAATAAGATTAAAGTCTTTCTGCGGAAATTGTCGGATCCGGGCTTTCAAAATTCTGTAAGTGAAGAACTCGGTGTTCACCACTGTCTGTAAGACATACACTTCTGTAATAGATGCAGTTTTGGAGAAGACCAATATTTTTATTAAATTTCCTACAAGTGCTGAAGCTGTGGTGGAAGCTAAACGGTTGTGGTCAGAGAGATTTATTTATGTTCCTTCAATTTGTGAACGAATATCAATAGCTTGTCTTTAATTTCTTCATCACTTTCCTCATTTTCACGGAAATCTGCCATATTGCAAATATAGGTTTCCTATTTTCCACAAAAACGTAACAGATTACTATTGTACTAAATAAATCGACCAACGTTGTATTTGCGTCAACTCTTTTGCAAAATAGGCACCAAACTGAACGTAAAATCTATAATCTAAACAAGTGGATAAGCCACGTCTGAACTTGTGTTGAATGAGCATTTGCTACAGAGGTGTAAGAAAAACAGCAATTGCTTCACAATTATTCATATCCAGATCTAGCAATCGCTTTTACTTATGGCATTTGCTAGTCAAGTAATTGCTTTTACTAAAAAGTAATTGCTTAATTTTTATTTATTAGGTTCATTATTACGTTTTCAAAGTCGGAAAATATAAGAGGCCCAAGAGATTGTCCCAAATAATAGATATTTACCTTGGTAATCGACTCGATAGTTTTGTCTAAAGAAAGACAGTAATAAACGCCAAAGCAGGTTATTTTTTACCTTGATTGGGCCTTAAAGCCCAAAAATCTATTAGGCCCATAAATGAAGCAGTTTTGTTCGTTTTGTCTTTAATATATCTTCATGGTCAGGTTACAATGTGAACATTTTCTGAGGTGATGTATACTCTATATTATTCTTACATTTTTTTTGTTAAAGCCCAGAAGGCTTTAAAGTATAAAATAGGTTATAGTAATGACTGGAATAGTTTCTTATAGCCAGACAGCCGTCTTCTTTTGGAAATCATGACCTTTAGAAAAAATATTTGACCGACGCCATATTTTTTTAACATGGTGTATTATCATAAATTAGATTTATTAAATTACTTGTCACAAAAACAAATATATTACAAAAACCGAGCACATAAACAAGCTAACTTTTTCGTCCAAGCACAAAATAATGGCAATATTTTATATTTTTTGAATTTTCATTTTTAATTTACCATGTTTTTTTAATTAAATGCCTTTTTCTCGGGGGCGCGGTTATTTTTCAAAGTAAAATTGAAATCTATACAAAAAATTTTTAGGCTCAACAAATTTTTCACCTCACATCGATGAAATAGTGATTTTATAAATATCTATATACTACCACTCCATTTTAAAAATCAACAGCGTCTGACATGACATGTTCTGATTTAAGAAAACTCCTGCCTTCTGCGTTTTGATAGAAATAAAAACAACATAATAGTTTCATCTTTCTCTGAAATTGTGGTTATGATTTTCTGTAAAGTTCATAGCCCATAACAGGCATAGGCCCACAAAGGTTAAATACAGGTAGAAAACACCCCTTTGCTACCACGAAGAAGACTACTTGTCTATGAAGCCCAATTCTCCTAATGACAGGTGTTTTTTTACCAGTTTATTACCTTGACTTTATTCCCCACCAGGTGATTAAAAGTGGTTTATATTACTCACTTCTGACTATGTAAAGCGGCCTCCGGGCCTGTCGGGCTTTATAGGCAAAACCTTTGGTAAAAGTCACCTTTTTTAGACTATATAATTGTTTGTTGGGTGAGCATAAACAAAATGCATATCGGTCATTTCTGTATTTGTAAATTAAACCATCTTCTGCATGGGAGAGTACAATATGAGAGGATTGCCAATGTTTTGAGTGACCCATTTAATATTAAAATCGGTGTCCCGCAAGGTACAGTGTTGGGTCCTGTACTGTTTTTAGTGTATATAAACTCGCTAACTAAGTTAAAACTCGAGAATGCAACGATCGTTTCCTATGCAGATGACACTGCCCTAATATGTTCTGCAAAAACATGGGATAAAGTAAAACAAAACGTACATAATTAATGGTCTGGAGGTCATTCAAAACTGCTTAAATACTTTTAAACTAACATTACTTAAACCTAAATAAAACCACTTATATTGCTTTTTTAATTACCCTTGCAAATCGCTCTTAAGTTAACATCAACAATTACAAAGCTATTGTATATATTCTATACCTTAAGAAATATCTTAAACAGGGACTTGTTGTGTCTCTGTATATAGAACCATGGTGGAATCTTTGTTGAGATATGGTATTGTTGTGTGTGTGTGTGGGGGGGGGGGGGGGTATGTATGGGACGGCTTTGCACCCTCTGAGCATTGTACAGAAGTATATTTTAAAAATAATCTACAAAAAAATCTACTACTTAGCATGTTGTATTCTAAAAAAGTTTTTGATATAAGGTCTCTATATGTCTTGGAGACTAGCATTTTTGTTTATAAAAATAAAGATCTAAAAAATCATATCAGTCATTGCCACCTAACGCGAAATAAAGCAAATGATTATATAAAACTACCTAAAAGTAACACTAATAACTTAAGATTTCTCAATAATTTCGCTCCCAAGATTTATAATCTCATACCCCTGGAAATAAGAAATATCACTAAAATTCATATTTTCAAAAAAAAAATGTGATCTTACATATGTATTTGAAAGGATTCACATATTTAGGAACCTATTCTGAATTTTGGCTTATGTAGGTCACTTCTCTAGTCTGGAAGGTCTCTACTTATTTATGTCTATTTATTTATTTGAAATCTGTTCAATTATTTGAAATTTAAACTTATAGGAAGATTGCAGCTATTACACATACAGGTGTTTAGTAATCTAGGTGATTGGTGGTTAAATTTTTTTGTGTAAAAAAATGTATCTTAGTACCTATTTATTACTTAACAAAAACTTTATAGATAACTTTTAAATATTAATACAACTACATTTAAATGTTACGTTTTAAATGTAATACATCCTGAGATAATAAATGTGGTATGGTAGGGGTACAGGGATACTGTTCCCACCGAAATAATATTAGTTACGAATTTTACAGCTTAAAACTGTTAAAAGTTATGCCATGCCGACTGTCAATTTTGTTTAAAGAATTGTTTTTCCTTTCATGGCACTCTTACTTTCTTTGTTACTTTCAAAACATTGCATATAAGTAATGTTATGCATAATTTTCTATTTTTTCGTTTTTATCGAAAACGGTTAATCCGAGTGAAAAAACTCAAGAGATGACTTTCAAGTAGTTTTAATTGCTAAATCATAAAATCCAAATAGATTAAAAAAAAGTGGCGTACCTACTATACCTTTTTTTAAATTAAACCTCGGGCGTTAGCTCTGTGCATACCACTGGCAAAATGACACACAATTTTTACTTAAAATATTCCTCTGTAAGTTACTTTTTAAGTATTTCTAATTGCTAACCTTCTTCACATCGTTACCATGGAACCTAATTACAAAATAATTGTTAAGTATTAACTTTCAAAATGTCTTTATTCCAAACTAACTTTAACAGTTCATTAGTACATGGAAAGTGACAACATAATATAGAAAATAATAACCATTAAAAAAAAACAATAAAAAAAATGGGAGTTACTTAATCCATTGTAGTTCATTAATAAAATCAATTTAAAAAAAAAATAGTATAAATAATTTAATTTAGTGAATATCTCTTTAAGTAATTGTTTTTTAAAAGTTGCTAATTTTTTAATTTTTCCGATATTTTTTGAAAGATTGTTATAAGTATTTTATTATTCCGTCATATAAAAGCAATTTTTTTCCGAAATTACTTTTTACTGCCATAGTTTGATAATGTATACAATGTCTGGTGTTATGATCATGTAATGTCTTATTCTCCTGAAGTGTTATGTTTGATTTTTTTCTTTAAATGATAGAGTGAATTAGAATACAAATTTTTAATTTAGAAATGTTTTGATCGTGTAAATACCCTTTCGGTCTATATTATTATAGATTAACAGTTGGTTCTAAACGTGGTAATTTGTGTATACATTTAATAATTTTATTTTGCAATTTTTGTAATGGTTTTAAGTTTAATAAACAAGCAGATCCCCATGCAGAAGCTAAGTATTGTAATTTTGAATATATTAATGAAAAATATATATTTTTTTAGTATGTACTGTACAAAACAGATACCAAAGGAGATATCGAGTTGATAATATACTGGATATGGCATTTCCAATTTAAATTTTCGTCTAAAACTAATCCTAAAAATTTTGTCGTTTTTGAATATTGAATATTTTCATTATTAATATTAATTAATATTATTAACTAATACATAGTTAGAAATAGCATGTATGGTTTTGGAGATACAGCCGCTCTTCACCCGTCGTCGTGGACCACCCTGTATAAGTAATATATTATTCTAAAATAAAATAGAAATCACAATGTATGTTTTCCGAGATGTATTCAATGATGAGAGGTCAATGTTGTTTAATGATTTGCATAGTGTTTAAATGCGGATGATTAAGGCATAATTAGTAGCAGGTTTATCTACTTTATCTATGACGTAGATATAACATTCAAATATTAGTTGATGAACTCGATGAATGACGTATCAATAAAAAAACATAAATCTTTACAAAACGCTGTTTGTATTTTTAAAATAATAAATCAAATAGGAAATGAAGTAAATAACAAGTTCAGTTAAATCAGTAGCGGATCCAGGGGTGGGGGCGCAGGGGGTGCGCCCCCCTGAGATTATAAAGATTAGAAACCTAACAACAAACAGAGGCAATAATGTACACAGCTGACTTTTTTTAAGAAATCAAAAGTTCACCGCGGCCTCCCGTGAGATTATACCTAAACCTAAGAAACAAAGAGCCAATAAAATGTACAGCTGACTTTTTTTTTTAAATAAACCATTTACCCCTCTAACAACCAATAAAAGAATGTACGAGCCAATCTTTGTTGTGTTAATTGCCTTTTTTTTGCGCCCCCCCCCCCTCAAGATCCGCGCTAATCAGATGGTACCTACCTATTAAAGGTAGGTACCTACAGGTAAATTATCTTTTTTAAAAACTGGAGGCTGCTAGGGCTTCAAATTAATTGATTCAGCCGATACTAGGTGGAAATCCGTATTATAGTATTATGGGATACAGTAAAACAAAGCTGAACTTGTAAATTTCCACTATATTACCAAGAAAATTGACTTAGTTTTTCCTAGAAGCAAAAACTCTGACCAATTTAAACTTTTCACTTTCTTCGGACAACCTAGCAAAGTAATTGGCAATTTTCTTATTTTCTTAACAAACTTGATATAAATTTGTGTTACAAAACTAATAACTCTTTAAGTAAATTTATCAAAAATAATAAAACTAAAAGCGATAAAAACAAAAAATCAGGCGTCTATAAATTAAAATGTAAAGATTGTCCTAAAACATACAATGGCCAAACAGGCAGGCATTTTAACAAAATAATACAGGAACATTATAACAGTTTTCTAAAAAATAAAGCAGACTCAAACTATGCTAACAATTAATTTACTTGATTATCAACATAACTTCGATCCTTTCTTTAAAATCTTACATACAGAAAACAAAGGCTTAAAATTGAATTTGTTAGAATCTATGGAAATAAATAAAATTAAAAATACGGACCTGTTACTTAATGATCAATTAGATTTAAATAATTCACCTTTGCTAAATTTATTCTGTTGACCATAATATATACTTAAGATTTTGTAAATTACCCATATTGTACATTATTTAATTTAATTTTTAAACCCTCTGTTGAATTTTCCCGCTATTGTAACCCTTCCACTGTTTTATTTACATCTTCAATAATTCTAGTGCACCAACTTTTTATTTTCACCTTTTATTAAATCATTATCATCTGACGAAGCTACAGTGTTAGCGAAACATGTAATTTTTCTTGGTAATATAGTGGAAATTTACAAGTTCAACTTTGTTTTACTGTATCCCATGGCTATAGTGCTTCTCCTAAACATGTAACAATTATGCTCGGAAGGTCCAAAAATAGGTACTGAATTGAATGTAAAAAAAAATTCCAAACCCCCGTTTCCTTCTTAACCAGGCTCTGAACCAGATTTTCCAAGAGGCATTTTTATACTAATAGAAAAATTAAATAATTTTATTATTAAGGAATATGGCAGAATGGCTGTTAATTAAATGAAGGAATAATTAACAAATTTACATACCTAATTCCTATTTATTCGTTTCTCGATTTCGTTCCATTCTATTTCCAACCTAAAGAAACTAAAAGTTCCTTTTATTTTTATACTAACTACTGACTGGCCGAAATACCGTTAAAACCGAATCTTAATTGAATGTAAAATATGGAAAAAAAGTAGAACATGCAGTATTATTGACCGCTTTTTACCGGCAAGCAGACCGGCGAATCTTTAAGTTTGTTAACGTGCTTCAATTTACTATACAATCAGTTATCTAATAGTTAGGTATTATAGGCGTCTTATGTGCTGAAACTTCAAGACACTTTCACCCGACCGGCAATTTTTTATATACCAAACAGGAAGAAAACCAGACTCTAGACCGGATTATCTATTAAAGAATAACTTTTTACACTGCTACAGTTAAATTACCAAGTTAATTAGATAACCCGTGCCGAATTTTTGCCGTAAGTAGGTACTCAAGTTGGCAGAAAGGTTAATTAGATATAAAAACATTGAATACTTAAATGTGAGAATGAAAACAACACTTTCCATTGGTCTTCAGGCAGGACCTTAAGTAGGACCTGTTTTCGTAGAAATTTTTTTTGCCTATCTTCGTAAAAATATTTATTGTGAGGTTTTGCAAACAGTAGGTATGGGTAGGTAAGTAGAGTTAATACTACTACTTTGCAAGAATCGAACCCCCAGGAAATATATAGTTAAGTAAGTACCTAATGATAGAGATCTGAAAATTATAGAGAACTTGTATTGCAAGCAGAAAGCAGTGGTCCGAATCGACGGAAGACTTACAGATGAATGTTGCATTCAACGAGGCGTCAGACAGGGATGCATTCTCTCCCCGCTACTATTCAACATCTACTCGGATATAATCTTTTAACGGGCGTTGCAAGATAGAAACTTTGGAGTGAAGATTAACGGCGAACTAATTAATAACATCCGATATGCCGACGATACGATCATCTTGTGCGATAGTATCCAGGGCCTTCAAGAGTTGTTGAATAGTATAAACACGACAGGAAGGGAACTGGGTTTGAGGATGAATGTCAATAAGACAAAATTTATGATATTCAGTCGCCAACCGCACGCCGATGCTTCCATATAGATAGACTAACAAAACATTGAAAGAGTTACCCAATTCAAATACCTTGGCTGTTATATCACAGAATATAGACCCTGATAAAGAGATAAAGTGAAACAGCTCGCACATCTTTTCTGAGAATGAGATAATTTTTCTCTAACGACAACTTAAACCTAAAACTACGTCAAAGAATGATCAAATGTTATATTTGGTCCGCGTTGTTGTATGGAGCTGAGACCTGGACCCTGAAGGCTGCCACGATCAACCGCCTGGAAGCGTTTGAAATGTGGTTGCACAGAAGAATGCTTCGAATACCCTGGACCGCTATGCAGACCAACGAAGCAGTATTAAATAGGGCAAATACCGTACGGGAATTGTTTAACACTATTAAAGTGCGAAAGATATCGTACCTGGGACATATTCTTAGAGGAGACCGATACAAGATACTCCAGCTTATAATAAAGGGTAAAATCGAAGGCAGCCGAGGAATTGGAAGGAAGCAGACGTCATGGCTAAAGAACATTCGTGATTGGACTGGAATACGCAGTGCCGAACAACTATTCAGATTAGCCGAAAACCACGAACAACTCGCCAATGTAATTGCCAACGTTATAGGGGGACCTAATATGGCACCGAAAGAAGAAAAAGAAGTACCTAATGTCTGTTACCATCAGGAGCGAAATTAGCACCTCAAAATCGCCAGATTCAGGTCACGGCTTGGGGCGGCAAACGGGCAGAATCGAAGGCAGAATGCTAATTTATAGCAATAAAGCGAATTAAAACATATTTAAGATCAACTATGGAAAAAGACTTAGGTAATTCTTTCGTAATTTTACATATACACTGATCAGCAATATTAACGCACCACTAAAAATTTGCTACAATTTTGATGTTATATTTCTTCTAAACTTAATGTCCAATTTTAATGATTTTTTTTGCATATTATAGGGACATTCTTTAAGAATATTCCTATACTTATGGTTTATTTTAGAAAGTTAATTGTTAGAGTATACCTACAGGATGTAAGAAACATAATATGTTTTTTTCCCAAAAGTTGAAACACCCTGTGGAAGATTCTAGGATTCATACAATATTGCAGAGTAATTCTAACGTGGGCCACGTGTTTTCTCGGCGTTTTCTTTTTTGGTTTATTTAGTTGGGTTCAATAATAATGAAGATAGACGCTGTTATATTCCAGTGTACATTTTTATTAGAAAATCATAACAAGTAACTTTAAAAAAATGAAACTTACAAAAATAAACACAATAATGATTGATTTTTAAAAATAAAGATTATTATCATTAGTAGCGTGTACTTCCGCCTCTACTTCTAATAACAGCTGCACATCGGCGTGGCATACTCGAAATTAGGTTCTCAATTTGATTTTGTTCAATTTGATACCAAATTTCAACAACTATCATTTCTATGTCTTGCAAGGTTTGCTGGGGGAGGCTGACGACGTCTTAATTTTCAGCCAATAATGTCCCACAAATGCTCGATTGGGTTAAGATCTGGACTACGCGATGGCCAATGGAGAATCTGAATATTTACCTCTTGCAAATATTCAGTTACAATACGCGCTACGGTGGTCTTGCATTGTCGTGCATCAACAAAAAGTTATTGCCGATATAAGGAGCAAAAGGTACAACGTGCTCAGATAAAATATCAGTAATATACCTTTCACTGTTTAACGAACCACCAAGTAGAGGAACAAGATCTGTCCACGCTGTTGATAAAATTCCTCCCCAAACCATCACAGAGCCTCCATTAAACAAAGTCGTTTCTCGAATGTTGCATTGGGCATACCGCTCGTTTGGTCGACGAATCACTCTTAGACGTCGATCGGAGCCATGATACAAATGGATCGGAGCTATACAGACAAAACCTAGATTCGTCCGTAAACAAAACATGCCCCCAGTCCTCATTAGTCCAGTTTGCATGCTCCCTAGCGAATTGTAATCTAGCTCTACGGTGATCAGCGTTTAATGCGGGGCCTGTCGCTGGTATACGTTATCTAAAGTCAGTGTGATGACATTCCAACCGGCGGTAAACAGTCTCAAAGAGACCGACCATTGTATGCCGTATGGAATGATTGGAATGTCATCACACTGACTTTGGAATAACAATACTCTAATATGCAAGTTGTGCTCAGTAAGACGTCTCCTCGGACGTCTCCTCACAGTATCAGTGCTCGGTTGGATGTTATGAACGGCACTAAGTTGGATTAAAATATTTCTTGACGTGGTAAACCGTTCTCTTAAAGCACGTAATCTAATAAAACGTTCTTGAGCCACTGTAGTGACTCGAGGCCTGCCTTGCCCAGGACGTCTATGTTAGTCATTGGTCTCTCTAAAAAGTTAAACAACACGGGATATTGTAGTATGGGCAACTCTTAACCTGAAACCAATGGCATGATAGCTTATTCCTTCGCCATGTAAAGTCACTGCTTGAACACACTCATCGCGGGTCAAATTTCTTGTAACGCGCTCCATTTTCACCAACAACGAGAAGTCAAAAATTAATAACTTACTTTACATTTTACTTTAATTTTAAACAATACTTAAATCAAAATGAAATAATTTTTAAAATAAAAACCCTGCTGACAGTTACATTTGACATTTGCTCACCTAGCCTACTTTATGTTAATCAAAGTATCCATAAAAGTTGGATTTATGATTAAAAAACAAGCTGAGTTAAAAAAGTGTCTAATTCTTTTATTATTGAATCCAACTAATTGAACCAAAAAACAAACCGTCGAGAAAACACGTGGCCCACGTTAGATTTACTATGCAATATTGTACGAATCCTAGAATCTTCCACGGGGTGTTTCAAATTTTGGGAAAAAAACATATTATGTTTCTTACATCCTGTATACGCTAACAATTAACTTTCTAAAATAAACCACGAGTATAGGAATATTCTTATAGAATGTTCTTATAATATGCAAAAAAAATCATTAAAATTGGACATTAGGTTTAGAAGAAATATAACATCAAAATTATAGCAATTTTTTAGTGGTGCGTTAATATTGCTGATCAGTGTAGAATCAGACCTTTTACGCGATCTTGATTACAACGACAAAGATTAGGTACTTTGCTAAAAAGAAAATACTTTGCAAACCCTTGTAGTTTTTGTTGGTACCTTGTTTGTTTTTTGGCTTTGAGCATAGCTCATTTAGCCACCGCAGAGTATATTAATTAAATAAATTATAGATTAAATAGTTTTTTACAATTTAATGATAGGGATATAGGTATGTAACATAGGGATCTGCACAGGGACACTCGTTTCACGCCGCACCTTTTTGTTAAATTTATAGAATATTATAAATATAGAGTTCCTAGACTTTATCAACAATGGCTTTTTCAAATCATATTTTATTACCTTTCATATTATTATATTTACTAGTTTTATTTACACTACCTACTTATTGTGGTTTTATATTTTTTTGTCCCCATGAATTACTGTATTTTTTTCGTATAGATAACACCTGGGGGGGGGGGGCTTAACTTTTACCTTTGACGTCATGTTTATCGAAAATGAAAAATGGCATTATAAAAGTCATATTATTTTTGCTTAAGGAATTGACGGATTGAGCTCCCTTTTCCCGACACCCTGTATATCACATAAGATCATTCGAAAAACTTAACGATAAAGCAGGAAAAGGGCGATAAAGTTTAAAAGCTATGAAAAAATATCTTTCGCACATGAAGATAAATGCTATTAAAATTCATAAAGAAGATCTATACTGATAATATTCATATAATAAGTAATTCCTGAAAAGTTTTTTTTACTCATATAGAGCCCTATATAGGTATGAAAGTATTTCCATATTTTAATATTAATATGAAAAAATCAACGCGCAACGCTTCCATGGATATTTCAATAAAAAAAAAATGTGTGAATAGTTAAACCGGGAGTTAAACATTGCGGACAGAAGCACGCGTCCCCCTCCTAAAGCCGCCCCAGATACCATATTATTATATAAAAACATATACCTATAAATGGCAACTATTTTAAAATGGTGTAATATACAGGGTTAGTTGAAATAACCGGAACGGCTAATTTTCTTTAAAACTACCAAAGGCTAAATCAATGAATTTTGGTACAGGTGAATAAGTTGAAAAATTGAATTGAAAATTGATAATTGCGACGTTGCCAGATTGTTAGTTTTTTTCTGTAATTCAAGGAATGTTTTTTTTTCAAATGTAACACTACTTTTTTTTTTATTGAATTCGATTCTTCCCATCAGCATTACCATTTCCTGATAGTATTAAATTTTTATCTCAAATAGTTCTATGGGAAAAAAAAATTAATTAGCTACAACTCTAACTCTAATCTATTTCCAATTAAAAACGTTTCAAATAATGTGAAAAGGAAGGTTGGTAGACATAATGTACCAAATAGTATCGATAACGATAATAACAACAAACAACTACTAACAATCACATAGCTAGTAAAAATTACTTACTTATCGGTTTCATAATCAAATTAATGTAGTGTACTATAATATGTATAAGTAATTTTTACTAGCTATGTTAGTGTTAGTAGTTGTTTGTTGTTATTATCGTTATCGATACTATTAAGTTCATTATGTCTACCAACCTTCCTTTTCATATTATTTGAAACGTTTTTAAATGAAAATAGATTGGATTTTTTTAGAGTTAGAGTTGTAACTAAGTAATTAACTTTTTTCCCATAGAACTATTTGAGATAAAAATTTGATACTTTCAGGAAATGGTAATGTTGATGGGAGGAATTGAATTCAATAAAAAAAAGAGCAGTGTTACATTTGAAAAAAAAAATATTCCTTGAGTTACAGTAAAAACTAAAAATCTGGCAACGTCGCGCCATTGTCAATTTTCAATTCAATTTTTTAAGTTATCCACCTATGCCAAATTTCATTGATTTAGCCATGGTAGTTTTAAGGAAAATAAGCCGTTTCGGTTATTTCAACTAACCCTGTAAGTAGGGCTGCACCGAGCCCTGTTTTTTTAACTTGACCGAGTACCGAGTACTCGGCTGAAGGTATTGACCGAGAACCTAGTACTCGGCTGCCGAGTAATGATATTTTTCAAAAGGTCAACATCTCAGAAACTATTAAGTATGGACTAATAATGCATTTAATAAAAAATTATTATAATTTTATGTAGAATCTGAAAATTAAAAAAAAAACACAGGGTGTTCTATTTAAAAAATGGAAAATTTTTACCGTTCCGCTTTTTTGGAGCACCCTGTATAGTATAGACGGAATTAATTTTAAAAGAAGCATCTCTTAACCCTTAATAAGCTTTGCCAAAAGAGCAGGAGATATTGACCTTGGTCGCAGTAATGGGCCACCCTGTATATATATATCATTTATATGCTATAGATAATATAAATATTATTTAATATCTAATATAACATCATAGAAATCAAGTTAAAAGTAACACAAAACTCATTCATTGTTGATTTCGGGCAGCTGGGATTCATGTCTCATTTCTTACTGTGTTTTTGACATGCCGAAAAGGATTGCTTCTAATATTCTACTATACTGGGCCGAGTAATGAATATAAGACCGAGCACCGAGTACTCATTACTCGGTGAAAATTCTGGCCGAGCACCGAACTACTCGGTACTCGGTGCAGCCCTACCTGTAAATATATTAATTTCTATACAATTATTATTTTAAAATCGTCGATGCAAAAATCTCGAGGGGAGGCGTCCCCCCTCACTAAATCCAACACTAGTTAACATTCATCAATACCTGACCATACTTAGTATTTATTATTTATTAGTACCTAATAGCTGATTATAATCAATAACCAAACATTACTGTGGGAACTGTGGGAGTGAATAATAAACCCAATAATCCGCGGCATATGGAACGTATTTATTTATAACGCATTGTTTCAATGGTACAAAAGGTGTATGTATGTAATAAATGACTACATGGGAATAAAACAATAAAATCAAAGTTTTTGTATAAAAAGTTTAAGTTTATTCTGATATCAGCAAAAACGTATGCAGAATAACGTATTATGTTACTTATACAGGGTGTCCCATAACTAAGAGGCGGCCATACAGCAACAGGAGATAGTAGACGTGAAAATAGGTCATGTATGCTTCGTTTATTGGGATAAAATATCCACGCTTACGGGGTGGGTGAAATAAAAATATATTTCAGAAAATTTAGGATCATTTGAAAATGGTTATGCTGATTATGAATCAAATTTGATGGAGTTGAGGGCAAGAAATACGATTTCATAATTAGTTTTAAGATATCTCCTACAATACGCTAGATAGGTGCACAACAGATATGAGTTTGGTAAATTATCGCGTATATTTTTTTACTCTCATTTCCGACCGTATCTCGATATTTTAATTAATTTGTGTTTAAATGCTAGATGACAAGGAATATTTAAATATTTAAACACCCTTTTCTTAAAGATCCATATTTTTAAAAAAATTAACAGTGAATATTTTATCCCCGATTTTATCATAAGACACTAAACATAAAGAACATATTTTCAAGTCTACTTATAGTCAAATTTCTCTAAGAAGTCACCTGTCATTTATGGCAACCTGTTGAAGTCTATTTTACGTTAGGATGTTGGCGACAGAGACAGGCCAGAGCTAATAGTATATTAAAGTACATGCACGTTTCATAAGAAGCGATTTTAGCGCACGCGTCTATTTTTTTATTGACACGTGCGCTAAAACGCCTTATGAAACATGTGCTTTATACATTTTTTTCTATTTCACCTTTTATAATCAAGAAAAATACATTTTAAAAAGAAAATAAATCCTTCAAATGTTGTAAATTTTTATGTCTAAATTTTATGTTGGTAATACTATTTTTTATCATAGTAATACTTTTTTTTATCATAGTAGCCTCTGGACAACAAAAATTATTTTGCAAACTGTAATTTTTTGA
Organism: Polydrusus pterygomalis; assembly: GCA_963969555.1. Classification (NCBI taxonomy): domain Eukaryota; kingdom Metazoa; phylum Arthropoda; class Insecta; order Coleoptera; family Curculionidae; genus Polydrusus; species Polydrusus pterygomalis. The sequence continues at coordinate 20,612,637 of OZ018378.1, read as the reverse complement.
TTCATTGACCCATTTTCACCACGAGATTCTAGTTATTTTAGCGATATGAGATTTGAAATTGGACGGAATACGTTGTGTGATCCTTGTACATTCGGTACATATACAGAGCGTTCGGAAATTCGGGAGATTTTGCTACTTTTTTTCGAATTTCAAAAGACGTGATTTTACGTCACGGCATTGCAATTTAGTATAGGGAAGATGGAAAATTCAAATAAAGTTGACGTTAAAATCGACATTGGAATGTTAGTAGATTGAATTTTGTATAGGATTTGGCAGAAAATGATAGCTTGAAGCATCTACAAAAGATTGATTTATAGATTTATGCAATCAACATACATGACTGTTATCCACACAGAATAAAAAAGTAAGTTATCAAGCTATTTTTCCTCTGCGAAAAAAGGGTTTTCTCGTAAATCACAAAGGCCGCGCAAGTCAATGAAATAAAACATTTAAATGTTACCAACATCAAATAAAGAAAAAACGCGTATCGAAATAGCTTCATTACGATACGCAAATGCGTATCATACTGAGCTTATTATGAACGTGAAATAGAAAAAGTTCTTTTACCGTCGCAATCACCATCTTTTAAACATTTACGGGGGTCTGAATGGTTTACTATCGTAATGGCTTGCAAAAATATAGCGAAAATTATGACGTTACTCATTGGTAAAACGTAGAAATACATTTGACATGCACTAAACTTACCAACGGAAAACACTATGAATAACCCTGACAACATACAAGAGTTTCGCCGCTCAAATATTGTAGAAGAGCCAATTAAGCAGCAAGCGATGCGCCTGCGCATGTCTCGCGTTCAATGCTGCATTGCTATACCTATTAGAATTTACATTTACGTAGTACAAAGTCGCCAAAATGCCATGTGTTTTTAAATACTAACTGGATTACTTCTCAGTGAGTACAAGGTTGGGAAACCTATTGTATCGTAATTAAAATAGATAAGTAAACTAATAATATTGAATTTATAATATGCAAATGATAATAAATGAAATGTTTGGTTTGGAAATAGGACAGTTACTTAATTAACCTAAACTGGTTTATTCAACTCACCCTTCAATAACTTAAATAATAAACACCAAGAAAATTAAATCTTCGAAACCTGACGCGTGAGCTTGCTACGGCCCAATACTGAACTGGGAACTTTTAAGAAGAAGGTTTCTTCAAGAAACACATACGCAAAAAGTTGACTCTATCTCCTGTTAATTGCTGTAGGTTGTTTATAGGAACTTGGGAACCAAAAATAACTCTGGTAGGTAATAACTATAAAGTATCTACACATTTACTGGAAATTACCTTAATTAGGTAATATAAAACATTTAAAATACCTACTTGATATTTTCCAGAATTCTTGTAGGTAAATCCAACTTCGAAATATCAAGTACCTACCTCGGCCCCTACCTATTTCTTACGCAGATAATAAAAGAAATAGCCCACAAGCCCACTCTGGAGAAAAACTTTTAGATGTCCGAATAATTTGTTTAACCAAATATTTTACCCGGGGTTTTATAAGGAAAACAATATGAAGAAAGAACTCCATAAAAGCAATGTTAAGGTTCTGATTGGTATTTAACTAGGTTATTTGTTATTTACTTCCAATTTTTTTGGGGTCCGTTGCCGTTGTAGGCGAACAACCAACGTCTTATTGTTATAACTCCTGCCTCGACTCCTGCCTTGATTATTAACAAAAAATATCAGATGTTGATGGGGAGAGATAAGATAATCTATACCTAGGTAGGTAGGTTAGGAATAAGGTATTAAGTAGGTCTGAGGGATAGGGTAATATTAAGTAGGTAGGTAATGTAAATAATTTTATTTTCAAATTTCAGGCAATATTACTTTTTTACAATACCCAGTACCGAAGAGTCATCATCGTGGTTTTTTGCTTGTCGGTATTTTTTTATGGCTTAAGTACTACTTAGGTACACTACTTTATATAAGCTCTGACTCAAGTATATCGCTATGGCTCGGTATTAATTGCTTTGATAGTTTAAATTTTAAATAATTAAATGAATGAATTATGCAAACAAAATAGGTAACATTTTTAACAAAAATTAAAAATGGAATAACTATTATAGGTTACCTACCTCGGAACCTACTATTCTGATATTGACCAAGCACTAACAATTTTTTTTTATTCATATAAGGCAAAGATAAAATACACATTTAGGTTTTAAACAGAATTGGTGCTGACATTTCTTGTCCTTGTATAATCAATCGCAACTTTCCATTCCTGCTTCAATTATTGCAGTCAGCGTTATTTTTGATAAAATTGTATTACTTTATTTACTTAATACCCGTTTACAATACCGATAAAAACCCGTATAAAACTGTTGTTCTTTTTTGCCGTGCCATGGATGACACAGTTTTTTTTTTCTTCTTTTTATTTGATAAATAAAATTTGAAAGGATTTAGGCAGAGAATTACTTAATGAACTGTTAATTCAAGAAGTTAAAAAGGTTTCGATTAGCAACTGGTCGAAAATTACAACAATGTTAGCTTACCAATAATCAAACTCTTGCAAAATTGACTAGATCCAGATAGGCAAAAATCCACTTTCTACAAAATTGCACTTTCTCACAGCTTTGCACTATAACACTTTGAAAACTCGAACGATATGAGGGCTTGTTTCATTTCACTAACATATGCTTGTCGCAATTTTGGCGAAAAACAGCGAATAAGAAAAATTGTTTCCTCGAAAAATTACGAAAACATTGTCCGCAAAGCGATCGAAAGAGCTCGCATACACCACGTTACACCGTCAGCTGCGAACTGACAGAAATTGCGATTGTTACGACGACAGGCTTCAATGTCGTCGGCTGGTTCGAGACGTGCGCCGGTAGATGTCGCGATCTGTTGCGCCAGCCGAAGAGCATTCGCCAGCAGGATACCGGACTTGACACAGCAGCAGTGGACGAGGAAGAGATGGAAAAAGTAGGGGAAGCCGGTGAATTTATGAGATGCATAATAATTTATATAAAATTTCGAAGCTGTACTGAAATGTTCAGTAAACGAATCGCATAAAGGAACATTTTAGTTAGAAAGCTGCCTTTTTCATTGAGGATAAGACCTTATTATCATGTGAAGTAACATTTCAGTACTATTTTGTGTCCAGCTCTACGCGATGGATATTTTTGGACTACTTATAGCTCTTAAACGAAGAATAAGAGGGAAACGTTTTTTTTTTATCAATGTTGTAGAGCAATAAATTTTGCATAAAATGCTTATCTATTACTAATTTTTTCTTATCTACAATCGATATTTTTTTTTCTCGACGAGAGAGGGTATTTTTCTCGTCGAGAGAGGGTATTTTTCTCGTATTGTTTCGTCTTGGAGCTTCATTCGAGAGAAACTATCTCTCTCGTCTCGTCGAGAGAGGACGAGAATCTCTCGTCTCTCGGCGGCAACACTAGATAGTCTTTTCAAACAATAAAATGTATCCTACATCAAAATTCAGAGCTGTCTAACTAAAATTAATTTTTAATCGTTTCATTTATTGGAATACTGATTCACCGGTTGACAGTGGTGTAGGGTGTAGCGCTAATACTGACATGACACTCACGTGACACGAAAAATATATAAAGATTATGGGAAAGAAAGAAAAAACTAAAATTATTCCTCCACAAAGTTTAATAGAATAACATTTCTCTAGGGGTCTCTACATGTTTCGAACGTGGAAACGTTCATCATCAGGAGATTGATATGTAGAAGAGACATAATAACATATATGAAGAAAATTGATAAAGGTTAAACCCTACTGAGTATGTGAAAAAGTTATTAAAGGGGGTCTAAACCAACCAAATAAACTGGGGAAGAAGAAAAAACCTTTATAAGAAGAAGGTGTCGAAGATTGTTTAAATTTTTTTATAAAACTTTTCGAGTATATTATACCTATATGTCTGTAATAAGACATTATAAAGATAAAATTGACATAATTATGAAGATATCACATGAAATTACATTCCAAAAAATGTTTTTGTGGGGTTAGGTTAGGTTAGGTTAGGTTGAAAGTGAGTGGGTTACAGCCAACCCTCCACCGCGACCATGCGGTCTATTGTGGCTCACACCTTATTTATATTTCCCCCAATAAGTCCAACCTTTTAATTAGGGTAATGAGGATATTGGGGGAGACATTTTTCATGTCATCCGGCAGCAGAGTCATCTCGCCAAATAGGGCGAATCTGATCCTTCCTGCTGCGGGGCAGGCGCACATTACGTCGCAGTCTGCAGTGGCCGGTGTACAATCCCACTAGTGCTTTAAGGCATGACCTGTTTAGCTCTAGTAGTTTGTCAGTTAACTGTCGGTTTATATGGTTGTTTATAAATGCTTTTGAGTGTGTTAGACCTGGTAAATTCAACCAGTGTCTTTCCCATTTGCTTTCTGCTTCAGCTAGTATTGCCTTTCTGGCCGTAGCATGAGATATACTTATTACCGGCTTAGGTCCTGTGAATTTTTGAGCTGCACCTCTCTTAGCGAGCTTGTCGGCAGCTTCATTACCCTCCAGACCCATGTGTCCCGGTATCCATATTAAGGTTATTTTGTTGTTCAAACCTAGTTCGGATAGTGCCTCGTGACAGCTCCACACCGTTTTTGAGGTACACCATCTCGATTCAAGAGCTTTTAATGCAGCTTGACTGTCGGAAAATATCTTGATTGTTTTATGTGCATACCGTCGGTCTGTCAGCAGTCTTGCACACATTTCAATTGCATAAACCTCTGCTTGAAATATGGTTGTCATAGTTCCCAGGCTGATAGTTAGTTCTATTTTTGGGTTTTCGCCATAAATTCCGGCTCCAATACCTTCTTTAGTTTTGGAGCCGTCTGTGAATATTCCAAATTCCGCCTTTAACAGGTCGGCGCTGTTACTGACCCATTCATCCCTTTTTGGGTGGATGATTTTGTAAGGCGGTTCGTTGTTGGATTTTCTTGTCATCATGTCTGAGGGCATATTCAACATGTCGCAGGTTAACATGCCGCCCAACAAGTTGGTGTCCTCCATGATACATGACTGCGGCCTGTTAGTAGCTGCTTGATATAGTCTGCCCATTTGGCCTCCTTCTCCAGGTATATGTGAAGTGGTATAAGTCCTAATAGGACTTCCATCGATGCCGTTGGTGTTGTGCGAATGGCTCCAGTGATCGCAAGGCATGCGTGCCTCTGCAGTCCGGATAGTTTCGCTTGAGCCTGTGGTTGTTGGCCCTTTTTCCACCAAACGACAGAGCCGTACGTGATCATTGGTCTGATGACCGTCACATAAAGCCAGTATAGTTGTTTTGGTGCCATGCCCCAGGATTTTCCGCAAATTCTGCGACATGTCCATAGAGAAAGATTTGCCTTACGGATAGTCTTTTCTATATGAGAGTTCCAGCTTAGCGTTTTGTCTAGGGTTACTCCCAGATATTTCGCTTCTCTTGCAAATGGTATACTCTCTCCTTTTAAGGTAGGCGGTCTTAGATTTCCCAGCTTCCTTTTCTTGGTAAATGGCACAATTACCGTTTTGTGAGGATTGATTGACATTTCCTCTCTCAGGCACCATGCATAAAGCTCAGTAACAATATAATAAATAATAATAATAAATATAAAAAATAATATAAAGATTATCTTGGGGGACGAATGTGTCGGTACGCCACTATTTGTTAGCCACCTATGTATGTTTATTTATCAGTACCCACATAATATTATTATATTGTTCTAAAAAGTAGAACGTCTCTTTTATTATTTTTTTATTTGGATTAAATTAAAGAAATTTTCCTACAGACGTGGGGAAAAATCAATATTCCGCACTGGTATCAATTTTTTCGGCCGATTACGTCAAAATCAATAATATATTAAATATAACTTGTAGTTATTACTTTTTTCTCAGAATTAGTTACTGTTACATATGTATCTGATTGTTATAGTTTATTAAATATTATTAAATTTCTATGAAATATTTGTTACTTATTTCCACACTTCTGTAGAAAAACTATTGTACCTGATACGTGCGGAAAATGTTTTCCCTGCACTCGGCTGCTTCGGCAGACTCGTGCGGAAAAATTCATTTTCCGCACTTGTTATAGGTAAATAGCTATTCCATCAAGTAGCAAGCTTATCGATAATATAGCCTTTTTAACACATTCCTAGTTCCCCTCTCCCTCTTTTGCATTGGCCACTATGGGTAAGTGCCAGTACTCCGCGATCGATGAGGCCCCCTAGTTTCTGCCAGATCGCCAACTGATTTTACCGATAAATATATTTATTTTGCGAAAATCAAACGAAAGTTACTGATGATAATACCTACTTACATAGGCTTTTTTGGTATTCTAATGAACTAGGGACCTAACACTGGCAACTCTGTCTGACTTCCGAGTAAATCTACAATTTTGCTTATCTACTCCTTACTCCTTTTACCTGTTTTAATAAAATAGTCCTCTGTCATAGTCATATAGAGGCCTCATTATCCCAAGTTAAACACAACCCTGTACTTCAGGACTTTGACGGAGTCAGGTTGGAGGATATCTCCGAGGGGTCAGCCGGTCAAGTGGTGACCTCCATCCTCCATGTCGGCGCGGGGGGTTTAACCGTAGAGTTCTTATACAATAGACTAAGCCATTTATTCATGAATAGTCTGGTTATTTGCATTAAACATTCGTACGTGTGAAACAAAGACAGAAGAGAGAGATAGCGTTAAGTTTCCGACTCCGTGCGGAATTGTAATATCTCAAGAATTCGGAGAGATTAATCAACACCAGTGGCGTAGGGTGTAGCAAGGATTTTTAATACAATAAAAAAAAAGTTTTTTGACACCGACGCACCATTTTTAACAGGCTTTTATTAGCTTCACTTGTATGTTTGTTTGTTTGTTTGTCCGTAACCGACTTCTTTGAACCCGATTTTGACCCACTTTAAACGGTCAGATTTAATTTAAATTTTGTAGACTTATTAAGAACCGCTGACAATACAATAATTTACACGCAAAAAATTTTCCTGTCAAATTTTGACAGCTGTCAGGTATAAAACGAAGAAGCGATTTTGACGAAACAAATTATGGGGTCGTATAGTATTCGATGCGGAGACTTCGGGAAAAATAAGCAAAAAATTCTCTTGTCAAAATTTGACCCCTGTCAATATGTCAGAATTATTACAATAACCGATAGTAATGAAACAAACAAACGTATAGATATTGTCGCTAAAAATAGACAAAATTTTTTTAAAAAATTCTACCCGGCAAAATAAAATTTTGACAATTTTTTTTCGTTTGTTCGGGTTTGTATGTATGTTTGTTCGTAACCGACTTCTTTGAACCCGATTTTGACCCACTTTAAATGGCCAGATTTAATTTAAATTTTGTAAACTTATCAAAAACCGCTGACAATACAATAATCTACTAATCTAGCTCAATCTACTCAAAAAAAAATTAAACTATATTTATTTTAAGTAGGTACTTATAACTTATAACAAAAGAAATGAAAGAGTGTCCTATCAATAGCCTAGTCAGCACTCCTTCAACAAGTTTCTGAATTCGCTCCTGTTATCATTATAAGGATTTTTTTGATTAAAGCGAAAAATGGGATTTAAAACACAATGTTTTAACAAATAATAATATTTAAATCATTTTATTGTTGATACTTAAGACCTACACATATACAACCTGAAGTTTAAAAAGCATAAACTAAGTCCTATTTTAAAAACAAAAACACATCGGACATATTCCTTCGTAGTAAGAATCGTCCTTATCATCACCTTCCGAACATTCAGAAAAATTTTCCTCTGAAGTAGTTACTTCATCTAATTCAACATCTATATCTTGTTCTTTCCGCAAGGTTAGCAACATGTGCGCCGCTTGCGGCGAATTTTCTATGACTCTTTTTTTATTAGATTTATTTTTATTTTTTTGATTTAAATTTTCTTCAAATTGTTGGTTTTCCTCGGTGTTGTTTTCGGTGCATGTTACCGATGATTTTTTTCGAAAAATCGAAGTACAAAGTTTTGTTATTTTTGTAATAGAAGAAAACCTTGACTCCGGTTTTATTTTGGGTGGACCATCTACATTTTCAACAATTATTGCTGTTGGTGGATCAGGTTCTGGCTTTTCTTTGTATGTAATAACATCTTTAAAATAGCTTTCTAACGAACTGGAACTCCCTTGTTTCTGTTTATTCATCGCTTCCGTAGTTCTTATTTCTTCCCAGAGACTTATTTTATCCAAGGGCTTTACCTAAAAATTTAAAAAAGTATGTATAAGGTTGCCAAAACTCCAGCGGCGTAGCATGGGGGTAGGGGCGCGGCAGTGGCGTAGCCAGCCTTGCGGGGCGGGAGGGGCGAATATATTTTTATGATTTTTTAGGACCACTATTATTATTAAAAATATGGTGTTTGTTTTTCAAAATACATAATATAATAGAATACCAATTTATTTTCAATTTCAATAAATGTTACAGTGTGTAATTAAAGTATATTTTTATTTTGCATACGGGCACCAAGCGGCACGAGGCGCCATGTAAGGGGGGCAGGCGCCCCCCCCCCCCTGGCCCCCACCTGGCTACGCTACTGGGGCGCGGTCCGCCACTGGTACCATACCAAGAGGGGTGCCATCAGCATACGCTTCAGCTCGTGCCTATAGGACCTTATGCCAATTATTGGTCTAATGGCAATTATCACATATTATAATCTCCCTAGCAGCAGAATAATCACCGATAATTTTTTAAGGCCGCCTTAAGGTTAAATTCTCAACGTCGTTCAATTTATTGCCAACCTATAACCTATTTCGCTTTGTTTTTTCAAGTTTATTATTTTTTAAACTAACATTTAAATAAAATCAGTATCGTCGGCACATTATTTAGGTAATATCTGATATATTACAAAAATATCAATTTATTTCATTGCTAATTTTGGGAGAATTGTATAGTGAAAGAACAATGAGTGACAATGACATAATAATGTTTAAAAAAATCTTACCCGATATTTTTCGCTATACAATTCTCCTAAAATAAGTTATGAAATTCCTTGATATTTATTAAATATGTCAATTATTACCTATAGAATATCAAGCCGATACTGATTTTCTTTAAATTTTGTATAAAAACTAGAAAACATAAATAAATCTACGCGAAATAGGTTATAGGTTGGCAAGCATGTTGATACTCCCACCTTAAAGGACCATTGTATCCCATTAATGTCAGCCGACGGGATCTAAAGTTTAGCGTGGAACGTAAACCACGTGTATACACTGAGAAAAACCCACAAAATTCACATAGTCTTATACAACTGTTTAATACTAGATGTGACAGCGCATTAAGGCCTCAGTCAGGGCCGATCCTAGGGTGTCGGCCGCCCGCGTGCAAAGACATATTATGCCGCCCCTCTAAAGAATGTTTCCCATTTTGAGTAATACTTAACGTTGACGTTATAAACTCAACTACATGTACATAAGAATAAAAAGTTAAATATTAATAAAAATGCAAACTACAAATAAAATTTTACGGGAAAGACTTTATTTTTGGGCCAGCTAATATGTTATAGCGACACCTTTTTTTCTTTTTACTTTAACAAAAGAATAAACCAACAAAAATATTACTTTTGAAACAAAAATAGACATTTTATAATTAGAAATAATGTAGAACAACAGTATTCACCAGAAAATATAAAATAACAAAAAGTACTAAAGCATAAATCTCTCAAAACGAAAAGTACCTATATAAATCAGTCCTCGAAGACTACCTAATAATTAACTATTAAATAATTTTTCTGGCTTTCTTAGAAGCAAATTTGTCAATAATTGCGGTGAGATCAATTTTTTCAGAGATTTCGGATTCAATAGAGATGATGGCCAAATCTGAAAGTCTTTCTTGTGTCATTATTTCTCAAGTAATTTTTAATAATTTTTAATTTACTGAAACTTCTTTCACCTGATGAAGCCACAGAAACAGGTAAGGTTAAAAAAAAACTTATTGCTAGAGCAAAATTTGGAAAACAGGGAATGAGATCATTTTTGACTAAAATTTCTAATATAAACTAATAATTGGCTGTTTTTTACCTGAAAAAATATCTTTAAATAAAGTTATTTCATTGAAGAGTTGTACACCGTCTATATCTTTCACAATAGTTCCTTCCTCCTGTACCTGTAACTTAATATCTAAGTCCATGCAGGCTTTCATGAGGTCATCATTAGAAATGGTGTGAAACTCATACAGAAAGCAGAATATTGAATAGCACTCATCAGATAATAAGGTAAATCTTTCATTTATCGAAGAGATCGCGTAATCAAGAACTGCAAAATAGAAAGCAATCTTGAATTCAGGAAGGAATTTAAACCTGGTTAATCACTGCCCTCGTAATCAAATAAACGAACTTTTTTTCTGAGCTTCGAGATGGTAAATTCGGGATCAATACCTAAATCTCTAGCAAGTGTTGTTGCTGAATCGACATATATTTTAAAATTATCGTCAGATCTTTGGGAAACTAAATATTTTTTAAGATTATTTAAGCCTTTAATGCATTTCGCGATGTTTAATTTAGGATTTTGAAGCATTTTACTCAATAGATCAATTCTTGATAATAAATCATGCCAAATTAAAATTGAACACAAAAACTTAAATGTTTTAAGACTTTTAATTATTAATTTAGCACCCATTTTTGTTTTCGTGTCTCTGGTGGTATCTTCAATTGAGGCCTTTAATGCGGTAATAATGTTTTTTAGCTCTAATTTTAGAGGTCTAATAGCATTGATACGACGAATAAATAAATCCATTTGAAATAGTTCACAAAAAATTGTTTTCTTCTTCGACGTTAATTTAAAGTTATCTTTTATAGTTTGATAAATGTCACTTTATTTTTATTTCGAGAAATTCGTAAAAAGTTTTGCTTGATTGACAGAACTATCTGGCCGCTCCTTGTTTTGGCCGCCCGCGTGCGGTGCACGCGCTGCACACCTGCTAGGATCGGCCCTGGCCTCAGTATACTGGCTCTTTCGCCAAGCCCTGCTTACAAAAAAAGAAAAGGGTTTCTTGGTAAAAACCTTTGTACAAACCAAAAGAGTATCAACAAAAATGAAAAAATTTCATTTCCTTATCAATATGTATTTTGTTTGTTGTTCATTTACTCCAAAAAGTCGTCGAATACCCGTGTTTGGGTAACAGTCACCGGCGTAGCTAGGGGGGGGGGGGCATCGGGGCATTTGCCCCCCCCCCAAGAGCCATGAAAAAAAGTAATTATAAACAATATTTCAAAAACTTTTAACATTTCATATGGCAAAAATAAAAAAAAGACTACAAATTATCAGTTTATAAGTTTGTTATTTACTTATTTTATTATATTTAAATTTAATATTTGGTTTCAAAATTTTTATTTATTTCATAACAACATAAGTATTAGAGTTACAGACAATGTTTGTCCAATTTTAATGTTATTATATATTTAAATAAAGTGTATAATAATTACTATATAAAGTCGCCACAGTGGATCTTTGCCCGTGCGTCATCAATCAACGATCAGGACTCAACGTGGTTAATAACTCTGCATCCTTGTTTATTACAGTAACAAGTTTGAATAAAAGCATAAAAGTACGTCTCCAAGATTCCGCAATAATATAATGTGCTAGACAAGAATAAAACTATAAACGTCAATTAATTCCTTTTTTTATTTGTTTAGTTGACAACCGTTGTATTTTAGAACGTCATTGTCAACCTTATTTTGATCTGCCAATCTAATTCGTATATTGTAAATCTGTGTGCCTTAAAACTGTTTCTGTTTCTAAAAATAGTTCTTTTTAGAGGTAATTATACCCACCATCTGTTTTGGCGGTAAGTATTTATGGATTTTTATAATAACTAATTTATTTATTTTAAATATTCTAACCATGAAAGTTCTTTGAAACGTTTACGGCAGTGGCTAAATTCCCTTAAATGAGAGGATGTTAAAAATTTGACTTTTGCGATTTTAATAGTCAATAAAACACCAAACTTTTCTAGATTTTAAGCTTTAAAAATAGTTTTAAATGTATTAACATTTGTTTGTCAATTTCTTTTAGATAATAGAGAATGCAGGGCAAAACTTAAAATAAATAATCATTTTTCGGGATATTATGTAGGTACGTCAAACGGTAGGCAGGCACGTCCATTTTATGAACTTAACTTAGTTTTGACTTTTTTTGTCTCGTAATTTTGATTTGATTCATATGATTTTAATGACGTAAAAGTGATGACGCACGGGTAAAGAACCACTGTGCGGCTTTACCAATATTCCTATATTATATTGTATATTTTCTCTCACTGTTCTTATGTCGCTAGTTTTTACCATTGTTTGCCAGGGTATAAAAACAGCAACACTGCTAATACTGTCAAATTTAGCAAAATTTGGGCGTGGTCCAAAAAATTTTTCGCCTGCGGCGCTTTCGCCTGCGGCGGGCTTTGCGCCTCTGTGCAGCTATATGCCCCCCCCAAGACAATATCCTAGCTACGCCAGTGGTAACAGTTAACTATAGTTTTAAGTTAAAAAAATTTAATTGATAAATTAATAAAAGCAAAAACGAAATTTTGTCAAATTCTCCCATATTTGTTTTTCTGCCTTTCTTTATTAACTTGTATATCTAACCTTTTTTAACGTCCATCTGTAGGTAATTGTACTTTAAAGATGGGTATTTGACCGATTTTTTGATAAAACGAAGAAGTAACGAAATCAGGGGCGTGCGGTCCATGGAAGCGATGGAAGCACTGCTTCCCCTACCGCTCTCGTAAGATAAAACAAATATTATATTAAAATAATTTAATCTATATACAATCGAAATATCCAAGTATATATTTCTAATTTCCAAACCAAATCCGGCCCTGCATGCATCTCTGACCATCGCAGCATACCGCTTAATACATCGGCTCAATCGGCTGACAGCGATCGTTATATTTCGGGAAATCCATCGCTAAAATAATACGAGCAGCGGCCAAAGTTTGCACCCGCGACAAAGAACCTTGTCAAAGATTTCATTTTTCCATGCGTTTTTAGTCGGGAATTTTCGGGCGCGAGCGTATTTGCCTCGAGTTTTTTTGCTGGTAAGGCACTCCGCTCGGAAGAGCATCTTGCACGTGGCCCGACGTTTATGTGTGGGGGTAAATCATTGTGACTGTGACTAGGGATGCACAAAATTCGAAATCCATCGATACATCGAAAATCGATATATCGAATTTTGACCCATCGATGTAGCAAAAACATCGACATTAATCCATCGATATTGAAAAAATATCGACCGAAAAACATCGATATATATCGATATATCGAATTTTTTTTTCGCAATTTGCAATAAAAGAAATAATAAAAGACGTGTATACTTAATATTTTAAAATTGGTCTATTTTAACAAAGTACAGAATAATACATTATTTTGGAAGTAAAAAAAAAATTCTTACCTATTTAACACTTTAAAAACTAATAATGTGTACCTCAAAGTGATTTTTTACATCTGGAACGACCTTAGTTCATAAAGCACGGCTTTTATTATTTACAGGTTGGCAGCACCAATACGCGCCCTAATTTCCCTAGTATTTAGCGCCAGTGCATGAAACAAAGAAATTAAGATGACGCTAAAAAGTAGCAACACTTAAAATAGTTAAAATATATTTTGTATATCTATAAAAAATACTAAATGATCCCAATCTTTTGGTTTAATAACTTTGAAAACGATGTATTTTAAGAAACATCGATACTTCGATATATCGATCTAACCTCCATCGATGTCATGAACCATCGAGTCAAAATCCATCGATGTAAAAACATCGATATTTTGCTCCGATGTATCGATGTTTTCGATATATCGAAAACCATCGTGCATCCCTAACTGTGACAGTCTTATTAAAATTGTGTGGTGTCTCGCCCTCGCGCAGATTCTCGCACGTGGCTCGCGTCCGACGTTATGTGTATTATTGTGTATGATAAATAAGTGTGACAGTCTTATGAAAATTGTGTAGTTTATAGAACTCTCTTATCTGTTTTGTGGTTTATAGTTTATTATTGACTTTGTTTCTTGGATTGATGAAAAAGGTATGTACCTACGTGGTTTCTTTTTTATATTTTTATTTCACGTCAAACTAAAAAACAATTCTTGCAGTGCCTATCTCCCTTTTTTACTTGAAACACCTAAAGACCACGTCGTTGATATCCAAAATATAATCTCTAAAATTATACCATCTAGGTATCAGGCGAAGTAATAATATAAATATATTGTAAATTCAAAATTTATAAAAAGGTTTCCAGTCTCTTTCTTCAGGAACAATGTAAATTAACCACATCACATAATATTTACACACCCAGTATTTGTTTAAAATTCAATCAAACTGTGAATTCAAGGTAAAAATGTATATTTTTGGGTATTAGTTTCTACGATAGTTTCTATTATGAAACTTTGTTAACTTGTTTTTAACGACTCTTTAGGCAGCGTTGGGTCAGTAAAAAATTGGGTTTTAACAGGCAAATTACGTAAAAATTAATAAAAACATAGGTGTAGCCATTTAGAAAATAGAAGGAATATTAAAAATTCTCGGAAAAATCATAGGTAGGTACAGAACCTCACATTTTTTTACAGTAAATAAATCACAGTATTCTACCTGTAAACGTTGAAAACCCTTTTCTACCTCGCGAAAACAAAATTCTTGCCAATATTTGGGCGTGGTCCTCAAAAAAAATTTCGCCTGCGGCGCTTTGCCTCCGGCGGGCCTGCCGGCAGCGGTGCTTCCCCATTTACATAACTCACCGCACGCCCCTGAACGAAATGTTGATCCAACAACGAAATTTAAGAATAAACAAACTCATATTTAAATTTTAAAAAACTTTCATGCGTTTACCTTATTTTGAGCGCTCCTTAAAAACAACCTTCTTCTTTTCGGTTTCCTAGACGGACTGTCACTTATAGTTGTTTCCGTGACAATAGTCCTGTGACTTCTGACAGACTCTAACGGTGACTGTTCCTCTGTCTCGAAAAAGAAAACGCTGTATTCATTGTCGAATCCAGCTGAATTTGTAGAGGTATCCAAACTTACTAAAAAAATATGAATAAGTTGTGCCATTGTACTCTATAAGCATACCCATAAACATGGCCGTCTTCGTCAGTAACTTTTTTTGTCATTTCATATTCTTATTTTCACTTGCTACCGCTAGGAGGCAGACATCGCCACGATTTGTGGTCTCTATCTATCAGCGACGAATATTTCGAATAACATACCTATACAGTGTCACCAGTAAAGTCCGCATCAAATTGGATTTTTTTTTATTAATAGCTTTATTCAGTGGCGTATTTAGAATATTGCCACGGGGGGGGTCTATACCTTTCGTGTTATCTTTCTTTCTGTCTTTCTTTCTTTCTTTCTTTCTTTCTTTCTTTCTTTCTTTCTTTCTTTCTTTCTTTCTTTCTTTCTTTCTTTCTTTCTTTCTTTCTTTCTTTCTTTCTTTCTTTCTTTCTTTCTTTCTTTCTTTCTTTCTTTGTTTCTATCTTTAAAAAAGCACCGCAGGCGAAAAATTTTTCGGTGCCACGCCCTATTTTGAACTATCAAAATTTATAATTTCTATGTTTTGATAGCTGGAATGGGAATATATATTTTTTTAAATATTTATGTTTAAAAATATATATTTCTACATAATATGACCGATTCCGAAAATTATTGGTTTTAAAGTTATTTTTGCCATTTTTTTTTGCCAAGTTTGGCAATGTTGTTTTGTTATCTGTAACACAGTTACTTAATTATTTGTAAAAACAAAGTATTGCTAATAGTTCTAGTTTGCAAAAAAATTACAAAACTAAGTGAACATCATTTCAATTTTTTTAAATTAAATAAATTAGACACGCAGGTACAAGGTAACAAGAAAAAATTGAAATAACTCGAAAACCAAGCATTTTCAACAAATTACCTCCTGCGAGGAATTAATCGAATTATCAATCACCATGTATATATTATTTTACTCACTTAAATTAGAAATTAAATGCAACAAGGCATCTGATCTGTTCTGAGTTTTTTTTAATGTTAAGCCCACGGGGGGGGGGGGTCCAGACCCCTCGGACCCCCCCCCCCCCTAAATACGCCACTGGCTTTATTCAAAATTGGACTTTGGCATCAAGTTCTGCTTCGATCGAGATGGAAATTAAGCAAAAAATAGTAGTCACCTGATTCGCATTATCTGTCAAATTTTAATTTTTTCCAAAAAATAATTCAAAAGTGGGGTTATTTCTGAAAATATCGAAAAAAGTTATTAGAAAAAGTTTTTTTAAAGGAAAGTTTCTAGTCCACATGGAAAATTTCAGCTGCATAAGATAATTTTAATTTTTTACCTATATTTTGTAAATTGCACCACTTTTGCAAAATAAGACTCAACGCAACCTACATAAAACTTCTTAGTTTTGACAATGCTTTATTTGAGATACATTTTCTTGAAAGTGGCGCCATATTAAATGTGTGTTTTTCTACAAAATCAAAATTGGGCTATTAAAATTTGATCGTATGTGATGCAAAGTTTATTTGTTTTTGACCCTGTATAAGGTAACTTCATAAAATAAGTATTTTTGAAAACGTACTTTATGTCTGAAAGTAATACACGTTAACGTTATTATACATAGCTTAATAATAAATTATAATATAGGGGTTTTAAATTAAATCGTTGAAAATAGATAAACTTTACGTTAAGTTAAACTAAAATTTATTTTCCACTTAATGAACACTTTACTGATGACACTGTGTTCTTTTTTGTCTTAATATTAAGGTGTATTACTTTCAGACACAAACTACGTTTATAAAAATACTTATTTTATGAAGTTACCTTATACAGGGTCAAAAACAAATAAACTTTGCATCACATGCGAGTCATGCGACCAAATTTTAATAGCCCAATTTTGATTTTGTAGAAAAACACACATTTAATATGGCGCTACTTTAAAGAAAATGTATCTGAAATAAAGGATTGTCAAAACTAAGAAGTTTTATTGTTTTATTTTAAGTTGCGTTGCGTCTTATTTTGCAAAAGTGGTGCAATTTACAAAATATAGGTAAAAATCAAAATTATCTTATGCAGCTGAAATTTTGCACGTGGGCTAGAAACTGCATTTAAAAGAACTTTTTCTAATAACTTTTTTCGATATTTTCAGAAATAACCATTTCAATTATTTTTTTGGAAAAAATTAAAATTTGACAGATAATGCGAATCACGTGACTACTATTTTTTTGGTTGATTTTCATCTCGATCGATGCAAAACTTGATGCCAAAGTCAAATTTCGAATAAAGCTGTCAATGAAAAAAAAATCCCATATGATGCGGACTTTACTGGTGACACTGTATAATGTTCTGATTATAAAGTTAAATTGTTGATTTGCTGCCGGCCAACAGTTTTCTTTGAAACCGATATTATGCTTCGCCGTAGTACTGATAAATTTCCAATTCCAATAGATACAAACTGAGCCCAAATAAAACCGGAAAGGGGTAAATCGTTGGGTTCGGCAACAGCGCATTATTTTAGAGTAAAAATTGGTGTATATTTTCACGTGGTTTTATTATGCGACCCGCTAGAAACATGATGGACGTTTGCATTTGACGGCTGCTTATGATAAAAATAATGAGATGTATATCTTGCTCCGTCGTCGTTAACTAAAGCCACCATTATTTTTTTTAGGAAACATTAAATTAAATATAAAAATAATAATTGCATTTAAGATAAGTAACTAATTTTATGACAAACAATAACTAAGATTTTTAATTTATATTAGTATTAATTATGTGTCTCTGTTATTACATATTTTCTTCTCCTGTTTTGCTTAATAACTTAATTAAAACAAGTATTTTGTCAACTTGCTAAGAAGCCTATTAAATGTCGGAAGTTTACATATTTCAGGGATAGAGATTATAACTTTTGTAGCGACTGGATTAACCGACTTCTTGTTTAAAATAAGTGTCGGGTAACGAAACTAAACAGTGAGAACGAAATACGAAATAATTATACAGGGTATCCGGAAATGACGATGAAAAAATTTTAAGGTATGATTCTACATAAAAAGATAAGAAAAAAAGTTCATATTGACATAGGTCCGGAAATGCTTTCAGAGGGAGCTACAGGCCCTTGAAGATGGTGTCATAAAAGTGGTTTTTATTTAATTTATTAGGATCTACTTACAATACAGGAATTAACTTCTACGTATAAGATAGAGTGATTGGAGGTCACCCTTTGAAAATATCAGGTGACCCATAATTGCAACCAGTGGCGTGGAAACAAAGGGGTGTTTAGTTATTTAGGGTTATATTTTTTCGCCGAGTGTATTTTCGCTATCTTTTAAATAAATTATGATTCTTTAAACTTTTTACGTAAAAAAAGGTTCCCTTAGTATAAAGTCGTATAGTCGACCGTTTTCGGGATAAACGAACTTAAAAGGACGACTGTAGTGCGTAAATACAGTAAACATGCTTAGTGATGCCGCGAGACGAGACGAGACGAGAATTGGCCCATTCTCGTCTCGTCTCGTGAGGCGAGAATTTTTTTTAATCTCGTCTCGTCTCGTCTCGTCTCGTCTCGTCTCGTCTCGTCTCGTCTCGTCTCGTCTCGTCTCGTCTCGTCTCGTCTCGTCTCGTCTCGTCTCGTCTCGTCTCGTCTCGTCTCGTCTCGTCTCGTCTCGTCTCGTCTCGTCTCGTCTCGTCTCGTCTCGTCTCGTCTCGTCTCGTCTCGTCTCGTCTCGTCTCGTCTCGTCTCGTCTCGTCTCGTCTCGTCTCGTCTCGTCTCGTCTCGTCTCGTCTCGTCTCGTCTCGTCTCGTCTCGTCTCGTCTCGTCTCGTTTTTTCTCGTGAGTAGGGAATCATAAAAAATATTTTTTTAAACGAATCTTAAAGGGGGTAAACATTTAAAAGTATCTGGTCGTCTCGCAGAAGGGTTTAATATAAGTCGGTTTGTTAGTCATGTGACTTAGAAACTATTTTTCTTAGATCAACAAAATATTGCAAGCGGCCATAAGATATAATTCACGTAATGTAATAGGCTTGGTACCGAGGTATTTTTAGTCTAAAATATACGGGGTGGTAAAAGATACAGAATAGAGAACGATTTATAATAATAATAATTGATTCATAATTAACTGCAATAGTTTGGAAAATATTCGACTAAATAAAGGGATCAGCCCAGATTGTCATCCGGGGAAAAACCCTAATTTTTTTATTACATTAATAGAAAGTGCAAGAGAAAGAACTTAAAGAAGTATTTCCGAAAATGCTCTATTTGACATATCAAAATTTTAAAATTCACTTTATTTTTTGCTTCTTTTACCCAAAAAATACAAAAATGTATTACGAACAAGCTTAATTTTACGCAATTAGGAAAAATATTGTAAGTAACATGTGCGAAAAGTTCCGTTTCCACACTCACTTAGTGGCATGCCCGGACTTGCTTCGAGCCGTTCGTGCAACTGCCACCTCGTGCGGAAAAGTATCATTTACCGCACTTAATAATTATTTTCAATAGCCAAATTTATGTCTGAGACCTGTGTAATAAAATGAGGCAAAATAAGGCATACACTTGAATCATTCGTACTGAATGTTACTTTACCTATTATATTAGACTTTTTATTTTTAATTTATTTACTAATGTCATAATTGAGACTATTAACCTAATGCTATTGTTTCAATAACACTAGTTTCATGGCCCTCCGTTGTCTTTATCTGTGATTTCCTAATAAAGTTTCGGTTGATATACAGGGTGTTATGAAAATAATGTCAAATATTAAAACTGGTAAGAGAGATATGAAATGAAATTCACACTTTTATTAATGATTTTTGTGTGAGAAGTTTTTGGCGAATTTCGAATTTTTGATACAAAATTGTTTAATTTAGTCAAAATCTATCGCCTTTCGACTTGTGAATGAAATTTGACTGGGGTCCTTTTCGATATTGTGTTTTCAATCGAAAATGCTTTCTTTCAGATTTGGTTAATTATTTAAAAATATCAACTACTAACCGTAGACAGAAGAAAGAGGCTAGACAGTTTGATTCTGTTCTCTTGAATATCTGTTTTAAGGTAAATGCCTTCACAATACGATAGAGTGAGAACGTTAAACACATTATTTTTCTGTCTATATATTAGGAGATACCTAAAATTCAGTGTTCTAACAAACGAGAAAATTCGAGAAAATTCGAGAAAAAACGAGAAATTTCTCGACGAGAAACGGTCTTCTCTCGTCTCGTCTCGTGACTTCTCTCGAGAAAAAATTTCACTCTCGTCTCGTCGAGACGAGACGAGACGAGACGAGACGAGACGAGACGAGACGAGACGAGACGAGACGAGACGAGACGAGACGAGACGAGACGAGACGAGACGAGACGAGACGAGACGAGACGAGACGAGACGAGACGAGACGAGACGAGACGAGACGAGACGAGACGAGACGAGACGAGACGAGACGAGACGAGACGAGACGAGACGAGACGAGACGAGACGAGACGAGACGAGACGAGACGAGACGAGACGAGACGAGACGAGACGAGACGAGACGAGACGAGACGAGACGAGACGAGACGAGACGAGACGAGACGAGACGAGACGAGACGAGACGAGACGAGACACGAGAATTTCTCGTCTCGGCGGCATCACTAAACAGGCTATGTAATAAAAATAAGAAGATGCTTGAATACTATTTTAAAATGTAGTTATTCTTTTACACCCATTGCCAAAAAGAAAAACGAATTTACTGGTACCCACTACATTGGGTACATTTTTAAATTCACCTGTGGATTCCACCAAAAACTTCATTTAAAAATGTAACGCATAGGGTAGGTACCAAGCGCTTCGCAACAAATCATAGTTGGCTTAATTCAAATGCATTTGAACTTGTTTAATAAGTCCTTTTAAGTCTGTTTATCTCGAAAACGGTCGACTATACGACTTTATACCAAGGGAACCTTTTTTACGTAAAAATGTTCAAAGAATCATAATTTATTTAAAAGATAGCGAAAATACACTCGGCGTAAAAATATAACCCTAAATAACTAACCACCCCTTTGTTCCCACGCCACTGGTTGCAATTATGGGTCACCTGATGTTTTCAAGGAGTGATCTCCAATCACTCTAAACTCTAACTTATACGTAGAAGTTAATTCCTGTATTGTAAGTAGATCCTAATAAATTAAATAAAAACCACTTTTATGACACAATCTTCAAGGGCCTGTAGCTCCCTCTGGAAGAATTTCCGGACCTATGTTAATATGAACTTTTTTTCATATCTTTTTATGTAGAATCATACCTTAAAAATTTTCATCGTCATTTCCGGACACCCTGTATATGACAAAGCCTGCAGAGAACACGTGGAGCAAAAATACAAAGCGAACTGTATAGTCGGGAAACAAATCAAAATGGTAGTTGCATTTTGATATTTTTGCCACAGAAAAAAATAGGTTTTGGCAAGTCACGAATTTAAAAAAAAAAAAAAAAATTACGATGTTTTTATTTCAAAGTAACGAAAAGATAACTTCATAGTCATTTTTATTGATAGTACTTTTTGGACTTTGAGGAAATGGTGATAAAGGATAAAGGGACTCACATCCGAACAGACAATGTATAATGTAATGTATCCTATCGAGTGTTTTAATAGTATATTAACGTACACGTTTTATAAAGCACCATTTTACGTCACGGCATTGCAATTTAGTATAGGGAAGATGAAAAATTCAAATAAAGTTGAAGTTAAAATCGACATTGGAAGGTTAGTAGATTGAATTTTGGATAGGATTTGGCAGAAAATGATAGCTTGAAGCATCTACAAAAGATTGATTTATAGATTTATGCAATCAACATACATGACTGTTATCCACACAGAATAAAAAACTAGGTTATCAAGCTATTTTTCCTCTGCGAAAAATGGGTTTTCTCGTAAATAACAAAGGCCGCGCAAGTCAATAAAATAAAACATTTAAATGTTACCAACATCAAATAAAGAAAAAACGCGTATCAAAATAGCTTCATTACGATACGCAAATGCGTATCGTAATAGACTTGTTATGATACCAAATTAGAAAAAATCTTTTGAACCGTGCGAGCAAAAATTATTTGCATCAAAGAGGGCCTTGCATCTAGGAACGTAATGCTTAGCCGTAGAGCTTAATACTTGTTGTGTGTCAGTAACTACCTAAATTAACAATCAATCAGTTATTCCGTCATCTTTGACAGTCGTTACAAGTAATTTGATTTATTGCTAATGTTTCCAATTTCTTGAACAATTCACACAATGGGCTTGACGGAACAGCACAAAACATTCATGGTTGAAGCGTATTTTCGAAACGGGGTTAGAGTAAATGGTGAGTGGCAATACAAACCAGGTTTGTGCATGGACGATTTTCTCGAACATTTTCCTATCGTTGCTTTTATTGCTGGGGATTTTTATCCTTGCCTGAAAAGAACCGTGGCTGTGTTTAGGGAAACAGGTTCTATACAACACCAAAAAGGAACAGGAAGACCATCTGTAAGAACAGAAGAACTTGTTGCAAACGTTCGTAAAATAATGCAAAATACGCCAACAAATTGTATAAAACGCCTGTCCCAAGAAGTGGGAAGATCTTATGGAACATGCAGGACTATCCTTAAGAAGCAGCTAATTTATTTCCTTTTAAAGTGCAAGTATTACTTATAATTTTGTAAACAACAAAAATAAATTTGTATTTGTCTACTTATTTTATTACTAATTAGTTTGGCATATCTTGTCATAATATGAAATTGACAAAATTTTAACCTAGATTTAGTTAGATATATCGTCCCCATATCATTGTGATCTAAACCAAGCCCTACGTTTTTTATTCCAAGCCCTCTTTGATGCAAATAATTTTTGCTCGCACGGTATAGTTCTTAATCAGGGTTTAAAAACTTTTCTTTCTCAATATAAAATATGGGTGAAATTACAGAAGCTCTGCATGTTAAAAGTATTTCCAGAAAAACCAAATAACAAGAATTACCTTGTTTTTCCGTGAACTTATGTAATATTTCGGAAGGTCGATGAGCGATTTCTTCTTGATCCCCACCTCCAAAACAATCAACCTGAACTTCCGGGAAAATATGACTATTTTTGTCTTCAGTCAAAACATCCCGAACACACGTTTCGTCTATTTTTTCCACATTTTTCTTAACAACACACGTTTCTTCTATTTTTTCCACATTTTTCTTAACTTTTTCCGCAACGCTCACTTCATCTAGTTCAATCGATTCATGTTCTTTTTTTTTTAAAGCATTACTGTGTAAACTGACCATAACGTGGTAAGGCAATGACATAGCACCATCAGACATAATCATTCGTGGAGTTTTTTCTCTAACGCAGTATTTCTTCTTTGGGGGATTATAGTTAAGGTCAATCAGCTCAACCGCAGAATCTACGTCATATGGATTATCAAACTTGAAAATTGTTTGTACTTCACAATAATTACTTGTAACTGTATTTTTATTATCGTCGCATGGTGTCATAAAATCTTTAATATTGCTGTCTCCTACGTGTAACGGGTTTTGAACTGTGCTTATTTTTATGGACTTGTGATTGCTACTTGACGCTTTATTAGGCGGCTCATTAATATTGGTATTCTCTATTCTCAATATATCGTTATCTCTCTCTTTATTTATCAAATCGGTTTTAGTACTTAAGCCTTCACAAGGTAAAATTTCCGTTTTTGTTTTTTCTGTAGCTACGACTTTTTCTGCGTTAACATTATTTTGCTGTTCATGTGAAGATAAATCTTTACTGTTTTTATTTTTTGCCTGTTGTAGTACTGTTGGAGATACTAAGTCTATATTTTTTAAATCCAAGCTATTATTAGTATTAGTAACCATAATATTTTGTTCGTTTGTTGGAAAAACCTTTTCCATTGATTTTGTACCTTTTGACCTTTTTTTTAAAGTTGTATTTTCATTGATATTTTCTATACAATCATTTGACACGTTTGTTTGATTGCTTTTTCCACTGTCGGTATAATTACTTTTCTTTCTCCTTTTTCCTTTCTGGGAAGCCTTAGTATCATTATCTACCATTACTTCGTCTTTGTCAACATTGCCTAGTATTACTTCATTATTACTTGCCATTACATCCATTTGTTTCGTTTCAGTTAGAACGTTTCCAGTGTTAGTATTTTCCGTATCTTTTGGCGAATCGTCAAAAATTTCAGTAATTTGACATCTCGGAGAAGGAGAATAACTACTTGGATATCCATAACCGTTATTGTAGTAGCTTCCGTAGTTTGCAATGTCAATACTAGCTAGTTTCTGTCTAATTAAATCAAGCCTTTCCAGATATTCTGCTTTTAAGTCAGTAGCTTGTTGATCTTCGTTTTCTGATGTAGATGATTCATTGTCCATCATAAAAATATAACAGTTTTGAGATTTATTGTCTGTACAGCGATCACCAAAGGGTCCCGCTGAACCGAACTCTGAAAGGAGAAAAAAATTAAGGGCATTGAGCATAATGAATAAAAATGTAGCAATTGCTTTTTCTTATAAAATCGAAGTAATTTCTTAAAAGCCAATGAATAAAAACTAAAGTAATCGCTTTTGCGTCCAGCGATCGCTTAAAAGTGCAGGAATTGCTTCTATATAGAATCAATGCTTTTTCTTAAAAAATAGAAGCAATTGCTATCGTTTGCTTAAAATGTGATGAATAAATTAAGGAATTGCTTTTTCTAGTTTAGCGATCGCTTTCAACTTTTTAAGGTCGGTCGACCCCTGCATCATTTGCTTGGTAGCTTTAGTTCTCCGCGGCATACACGTGCGTTGCTCTTAATTTGTGTCTTTAATTATGGCTGAATATATGAACGTCTGTAAAAGAAAAGTCAGCAGTGTACGTAAATATTGCAGATATGATGATTTCAGAAAGTTATATCTATTTGACTGCGAAAATGTTGGGTGGTTGGAAAATTATTTTTTGACTGATACTGGTAAAAGGTGAGGGGGTGCACTGCTGTCTTTAAATAAGATTAAAGTCTTTCTGCGGAAATTGTCGCATCCGGGCTTTCAAAATTCTATAGGTGAAGAACTCGGTGTTTACCAAACTACTGTCTGCAAGACATACACTTCTGAAATGGATGCAGCTTTGGAGAAGGCCAATATTTTTATTAAATTTCCTACAAGTGTTGAAGCTTTTGTGGACGCTAAACGGTTGTGGTCAGAGAGATTTATTTATATTCCTTCAATTTGTGAATGAATATCAATTGCTTGTCTTTAATTTCTTCATCACTACTATCACTTTCCTTATTTTCATTAAAATCTGCCATATCACAAATATAAGTTTCCTATTTTCCACAAAAACGTAACAGATTACTATTATTGTACTAAATAAATAGACCAACGTTGTTGTATTTACGTCAACTCTTTTGCAAATTAGGCACCAACTTGAACATGAAATCTATAATATAAACAAGTGGATAAGCCACGTCTGAACTGGTGTTGAATACACACAAAAAAATCTAGTCTCCAGTTGAACCTAAAAGTTTCAAACTGAAACTATCATATACATGAATAGGAGCAATGCTAAAGTAAAATTAAATAGAAAATACCTTAGCATCAAAATATAGTTTTAAATTAATACTACATTATTTTAACTTGACTCTACTTTAGTTTTAGGGTAATAAAAATAAATGATCAACCTATCAATAATTTTAGTTGCAGATATAGTATACGTTAATATTGGTTTGATGCAAAGTAATGCAAATAGCATCAAAGAAATAATAAGGGTTTAGATTTTACTCAAGTTGTGTATAGAGACTGTCTTTGTGCTCGCTGTGAGAATACAAACTTATTTTTATTTTCAAACCCATCATAGTATATTTCACTTTGACCACAATACTTATTTTTAAAACAAGTATAAGATTATCTTGTTATGATGATAATGTAATCTCTTTATGAACATAATTTTGATTAACTTGATGATATAATTTAAAACTAGTAGTAGTTTAAAAATGAATATTTTTTAGGTACAAAATAAAGCAAGTTAGTTTCAAAATAAGGCTATTTGTTTGAGCATTACTATAAGCTTGGTTTGAGAGTAGTTTTTTTTGTGTGTAAGCATTCGCTACAGAGGTGTAAGAAAAACAGCAATTGCTTCAAAATTTTATTCATATTCAGATCTAGCGATTGCTTTTACTTATAGCATTGGCTAGTCAAGCAATTGCTTTTACAAAAAGTAATTGCTTTAACTAATTGCTTAATTTTTATTCATTAGGCTCATTATTCGTATTCAATCAAGAAATAGTAACTGTAAATATGTTATGTAAATATAAATTTTGCTGGCAACTAGCATCTCGATAAAAAAAAAGCAACGGCAGCTTTTATCTCTGCACTTTCATCTACTGCGTAAAAAATGCAGAAAAAAGTTTTCTAACTGTTCTGGCATGGATTGGTTTTGAAGCTAATAAAATAAACTTTTCTGTTACAGAAATTATCCCAAAATAGGCACAGTCAACTTATCAAGCTTAACAGAGTACCCACATATTGCGTATTCTTATCCTAATGGCATATTATTCTACTTTAACTCAGGTACAATTGTTGAAAATATCCCCGTCAAAAATGAAAGTTAGTTTCTCGCACCATTTTAATTAATAAGTATCGTGTAAGAATATAACAACTTGTAATAATAGGGCTGTATCAAAATTCCAACAAAATGTATTTTTAAAACTTCAATTTTAGTAATGGAACAATAAAAATATCAGATTAATTTTCATTTAGCTAACCTGTTGTCTTCCTTGGAGAATTCTGATAAGACGAAAGCATAGAATCTCCATTTCCTTCACTTCCTGCTTTACTATTATCGGATTGTCTCGACATTGCACAGCATAAAACCTGCTGACACCACTGTCATTTTGACAATTTGTATATTGTTAGGTTGACTTAATAGGTACAAGGTGGTAAAAACAACCTATTTTATATGCAAGGTAAAAAAAAAGCAGTTAAGGTGGGATTGACGACGCCATTTTCTATCGTCAATTCGATTTGCCGAACTATTGACGACTCGCATGCGCACTGCAGCGCTGTGTTGTTGTTCAGAGTAGTTGTTTTTATTCTTTTGGCATACGAAGAAGAAAGACAGACATATTCTGGAGCTGATAGAGCAAGGCAGATGTTAGTCAGCCGGTCATAGTTTTGTTTACTTTTGTTTTGTGCAATTACGACCCCTTTCCTCCTGTTAAAACAAACATATTCTCTAGAATTCTTATAGGAGAGATAATATCTACTAGATAGACTAGAAAATATCGTGAAAATTGTTGTTTCTACTTCAGTTCTGAAAATAGACGTGTTTACTTTCAAGGATTTTAAGGTAAATTGTGGCAATTTTAGTGGTCTCAAAAAACAGTTTTTTTTTAAGTTTCTGTTCATTTATTAAAAAAAAAACTGGCATACTATTCGTCAATGCCTCCCTGAACGGCCCTTCCAAAATTAGATACTAATTTTTTTTTAATAATTGCTAGATAGGTACGCGTTTTTTACTGTGTAGGGTGATAGTTCCCATCAGCTTTAAATAAACTGGTCAACAAAAAGATCGTACCATTCAATTTTTAGACCTATTTTCAAATTGCTGTAACTTTTTTTAAAATTTACATTTTTAAATGTAGTTTCCAAATTTGGAAAGCGCGATTTTTCTACTTTAACCTGTATTTTATTTATTTTTGGTAGAATCAATATTATTATGATACACAGGGCGATCAATAGAGCGCTGCAAAAAAACACAAAATTTTAGTGTGTGCCATTTCAGTGGTGATTTTTTTTTGGTCGTTACAATATGGGTTTTTAGCAAGGTAGGATCAATATCTCTAGACGTTTTTGCCAGTTTTTGGATTGAGGACCTCTGGCTTTAGATAGGCCAATAAACGTCAAATTTTGGTAATAATTGCTTTAAAACGCTATAACTGGAAAATGGATTGATGGATTTCAACGAGCTTTTCACATTCAAAAAGCCCATTTCATGGAGACGTTCTATGATCTACGTATTTTACGAAACGTGAGAATTTTATTATTATACGGGGTAATCAACAAAGTAATTAAAAAAAATTAAATGTTTATTTTTGCGCCATTTGGATAGAACATGTATGGAGTTGGATGCAACTATGATTGAATGACGGAGAGCATAATTTTAACAACTTGAACGAATTGGCAAATGCAATAAGAGAGGAATGGAACGCTATTCCCCAGTACTTCCTTGCAAACTTGGTGAGTAGCATGCCAAGAAGAGTAATGAAAGTTCTAAGGGTTCACGGTGGACCTACTCACTATTAATTTTATTTGTTATTATTTATTTTTGTTAAAATTTAATCAATTTTATTTGCTACCATTAATGTTGTTAATATTGTTTATAAGTGAAACACTTTGCTGGCCAAATGGCGAGCAAATAAACATTTAATTTTTTTAATGACTTTGTTGATTACCCCGTATATTAATAAAATTCTCACCTTTCGTAAAATACGTATGTCATAGAACATCTCCATGAAATGGGCCTTTTGAATGTGAAAAACTCGTTAAAATCCATCAATCCGTTTTCCAGTTATAGCGTTTTAAAGCAATGATTACCAAAATTTGACGTTTATTGGCCTATCTAAAGCCAGAGGTCCTTAATCCAAAAACTGGCAAAAACGTCTAGAGATATTGATCCTACCTTGGTAAAAACCCATATTGTAACGACCAAAAAAAATCACCACTGAAATGGCACACACTAAAATTTTGTGATTTTTTGCAGCGCTCTGTTGATCGCCCTGTGTATCATAATAATATTAATTCTACCAAAAATAAATAAAATACAGGTTAAAGTAGAAAAATCGCGCTTTCCAAATTTGGAAACTACATTTAAAAATGTAAATTTTAAAAAAAGTTACAGCAATTTGAAAATAGGTCTAAAAATTGAATGGTACGATCTTTTTGTTGGCCAGTTTATATTGTTTTCGAGAGAAATAATTTATAGGCACCCTTAGGATAGGACGTTTATCCCCGGAGAGATAAAGATAGTTTACGATTGCGACCTATCAAATAAGTGTGTTTTTGGGTCAAAAGTCAACACGGATCCTCTCCGTTATATTTAGGCATCGAAAATAAATTTTAAATATCCCTTAGAAAATTGAGGCTTCTTTGGAATTCTTGAAGAATTATTTTCATTATCTTGTATTTTAACGTGCCCAGAGCCAAACTGGTATATTTAATATATATATATATATATATATATATAGACTAGAATAATAGGTACTTTTTTTATATATCTACTTAGAGCCAGTGGCAGCCGGTCGTCATGGCGACCACTGAGCAACACGTAGAAGATTGGGGAGCGTCTGATAAACTGGACTGCGGTGATTGGGGCTCTGATTAGTCCGCCGACGCATGCCTCGCTTATATGAGTACATTTTATGCAAAACCCGGTTTTTGCAGGATAAGTTGTTTTAAGAGAAACGTGAAAAACCGCTCATAAGTTTATTAAAAAAAAAAATGCAAAAATTCCATAAAAGTACGTTGTTAGTTATTTTTATCCAAAAAAGTAAAAAAAAAATACTTTAGAATTAACTAATTTAGTAAATAATTCAAATCAAATTATTCAAAAACTAAGTTTTGCATTTTTCTCGTTCAAAAAACAAGTTTTCCAACTAAGAAATGCAAATTACTATCGGAATAATAAAAATAATTGCTTCATTACTTCCAATGTTTAATAAAAACACGTTAACAAAGTATAACTTCCTAAATTCTAAAAAATGACGTTTCGGGCGTTGTGTCCTCCAAATCCTCAGTATCACTTAAGTGGCTACTCGGCTCGCCTGGAGAATCGACAATTTTGTAGAACTCTAGTTCTGGAATTTCTCTCCAGTCAGGGCCATAGTGCTTCTGCAAAAATTAGCAATTGACGATTTGTTTCCCCTCAAAGAGTTTCCCGTTATAAAGGATTTAGTCCTGAAAGTTGTTTCCTTCTTTTTACTATATCATCAGAACAAAAATCTGACCTATGAGGCAGCAGGTATAATCAACAGGCTATTGTCACGTGATGAGTATAATATATAATGATTGGTCAACAGCAAATAACGAGTTTTTCATCTGACAGGTCTAATCAAAAACTGAGTTTTGCATCTATGTTATGTTTTTGAATGTATTTTATTCTATAAAAGACCGACTTTTGCATTAAGTTTTCTTGAGTAGGTATGCTATAGATAGATAATGCATTAATGTATACGACATACTAAAAAACGGAATTTTTTACAAGTTGTCAAAAACCGGCATATTATAATGTACTCATATTGCCGTTGCATTAATGTTGTGTCAGTGTGCAATAGTGTAAATGTTTTAGGCGCGTGCGTATTTAAATAGGGTAGGTACTGGTACAATATCGTTTGTTGAACGAACGACTAACTGAAATTTGGGCGTGGTCCAAATAAATCTAGCAATTTCCATCTATAGTGCCCCTCTTCTATAAAATTTTTGTAACGACGCTCATGAGTGACGGTTATTTGCCTGGTAGTCGTTTGGAAGAAGTTTAAAACAAATGGTCATCCACAATCCAATTTATTACACAAACAAGTAAGGACAAAAATAAACATGTAGCCACATCGAAATTTTCGTGTATGTACGATTTTTCCGAGTGGATCTGTAAATGTGACGAGAGCAATAATTTGTTTTACTGTTTTGTTTGTTTGCTTGTTTCAGGTGATTTGCAAACGTTGATTGCTGTGATGCATCTATAAGTGGTGTAAGTGATTTAAAAGATTTAAGCG
Source organism: Polydrusus pterygomalis (assembly GCA_963969555.1). Classification (NCBI taxonomy): domain Eukaryota; kingdom Metazoa; phylum Arthropoda; class Insecta; order Coleoptera; family Curculionidae; genus Polydrusus; species Polydrusus pterygomalis. The sequence continues at coordinate 20,581,945 of OZ018378.1, read as the reverse complement.
AAAAATTAGGAAAAATTCTTAAGAGTAAACACTAGTGACGCATTTGCTATTTTATTTTCTTATCAATATTGCGTTTATTTTTTGTTTTCTTCAAAAAGCGGCCAAATACCCGGCGTGATTGATAAATTAATAAAAGCTAAAACTAGATTTGGTCAAAATTGTCCATATTTCTGTTTTTTTCTATTTATAAATTCAACCTCAGTCGGCAATTATACTCCAAAGACGTTTATTTAGCTGATTTTTGTATATAACGAAGAAGTAATGTATAATACTGATAAGGAAATGAAATGGCGAATTCATCACTAGTGTTTGCTCCTCACTGAGAATAATTAACCCATTAGAAGGTTTGTAAGTCCCTAATTTGCACCGACAACAATATTTTCGCTTACCACTATTAGAGTAATCATAACAGTTATAAAAGAAATCTCTATCCATAACAATCTCGCTTATTTAAACTTTTCTTATACTCTCTAAAAGTCATGCTTATACGTTTAGCAAATCAGTTTCCCGCGCTTATAATACAGGCATTATTAAAAGACAGCATAATACTCGCAGCGACCTGTTAATTGCGTGTTATTAGAAATCTTATATTCCCAAATAACCGGGTTGATATACTTCACCCCAACGCCACCTGGTCATCGTCATTAGTCATTATGCTCTCGAATGCCGCCATCGTCGCGTCGGGACATGATTGTGCATTGTGCATTCTGTGTTTAACAAGTGATAAAACTGACACTGTGTACAATAACCCGGTATAGCTAAGTTTTTATTCTGAAAAATATTTTATTTCTTATCTAGTTTCAAAAAACTATAGTTTTTCTAACGTACAGAATCTATTTCTTCAAAAACTTATAGTTGTGTTTTTTAGAAGTTTTATTTCTGTAAAAATTAGAGTCATTCCTTTAAAGGGTAGTTTTTGTTTAAAAGCTTTTATAACTGAGTATATTTTCAAATACTTTAATTTGCTAATATGTAGCTTTAAATTCTATATACTTTTATAAACGTTGTTTTTTTTAACTCGGCCAAATATATGTTGAAGCATACTTTTAAGAATGATATTTTATTTGTTAATACTTAACTCGATTAAAAATCTATACTGTTATAAACGGTTTTTGCTCCAAAAATACATAGCAAAGTATATTTTCGAGAATTATATTTTATTTGTTGATTTCAAAAACCTGTAGGTATACAGTTATAAACCGTATTTTTTGAACTAATAATTACCTGTTTCTTTGTATTTTAGTTTCAATAAAGATGTTCGTTATATTGGTAGTTGTTTTTGTTATAATATAGAATGTCTATTGTGAACAAATTCTAGCGAATACAATTATTAGTTGAGTCCCTTAACGTAAAAACGCCATATAATAATTATTTATTAGGCTTTTGGCTTTTTACAGGTAAATAATTTTCATCGGACATCGTAAGTGGACCACCCAGTATATCAGATTTTCTAATACACAGTATTAGAACCTTATTATAACAGGTATAAGAACTTTCCTATATTGGGTATAAGCTATCTGTTATGTGGAAAAAACAGTATAATATTCGATATTATCTACATTATTACTTATATTAGAAATTCTTATAAACGGTATACCGATGTATACTGGTCACAAGTAACACTATCATACTACTTACAACATATTCACTAGCTGTTATTAACAGCTTTATATTAGGTATAAAACATATAGCCGCTACTAATCATATAATTACTAAGAGCAGCTATTACAGGTTATAACTACTATTAGAAGTAAATTATAACCACTATATTCACATGTTAGCAAAGCGAGATTAGTTACAGTAGCGAACTGTCGCACTGTTCAAATACGTATGTGGAAATCTAATAACTGATATAATATTTCTTATATCAGGTATTGGAATTTTTTCTCAGTGTAATCAGCGGAATACATAAAATGTTTAGTGAACTTTGTTACTAAAAGTTAACACGCTGCAAAAAGCTACAATTCAATATTTTTTAATACATTTTTTTTAACAAATTTTTATAGATTTATTTTTCATTTTAAAACGCAACCTTCTTTTAACAAAAACAGATCGAAAAGTTAAACAATTTGTAAATAGTATCAAATATTACGTATCATTTTATTTTTTAATTAAATGTAATTTTAAAGTTTTTTTTTTAATTTTTAATGATTTTTTTAAGATTTAATAGAATTTTTCGAATTATTATATTCTATTAAACCTTTATGAAAAATATACTTATAGGCTAATATTTTAGACACTCTATCCACATAAAAATTTTGACTAGTTCTTGTTTTATAATTATTATGATGGTCATAATTAAAAGAACAAAAGAATTTTAAACAATCAGCCAAAAAATTATTTTTAATTTATAAAGATACATACTAAATAAAAAATTAAATTTCTGACAATCTAAATTTTTTAACATAAAATTTATTTTCGTATATTTGTCACAATTTAAAATTATCCGCATTGCCTTATTTTGTAAAATTTGTAATTTATCAAATATTTCCTCACTATACACAATATAAAATAAAAGAACAATAAAGGAAAGTGGTAATATAATAGTATTAAATACAGTTTTGTTAGAAAACAAACTTAAATTAGAACTGATGCTTTTAAAATAACCCACTTTTCCGGCAATCTTTGGTATGATACTTTCAAAATAATTCAAAAACTGTTTACTAATTCCAGTTTTTCACCATCAATCACAACATTTATAATCAACATGCTTGCCAACCTATAATTCGCGTAGATTTATTTATTTTCGTCTTCATCTTCTTAACATAGTATAAAACAAAATCGCTATCGCCCGTCCTGTCCCTATATGTGCTTAAATCTTTAAAACTACGCAACGGATTTTAAAGCGGTTTTTTTAAATAGATAGAGTGATTTAAGAGGAAGGTTTTTATGTATAATACATGCATAATATTATAGAGAAACACTGATAAACACTGATAAATTAGAGTAGGGAGAACAAACGACCCAACCTAACCGTTCCTCGGCCCGTTCAACGATCGATCCGAAGCACCGAAGCCGGAATAGACGAAGACAGACTATGTTTTATGCATGGATGTGAATTGTGGACGGACCGGCAAACGGTTGAGTTTGAGGTTTGTTCGCCTTATTATCTCACGTCGTATAATGCCGGGCTGCAACGCAGGCCGGGTACACGCTAGTATTTTATAAGTTACTAGCGTGTTGCCGGCATGCGTTGCAACCCGCTGGTATAAATACAAACCCGATATATTAGTACCAGGCATGCCACTTTCTGAAATTGCACCCGTGCGAAGCCGGGGCGGGTCGCTAATTATACATAAAAACCTTCCCCTTGAATCACTCTATCTATTAAAAAAAACCGCTTCAAAATCCGTTGCGTAGTTTTAAAGATTTAAGCACATATTATGAATAGGAACAGACGGGCGACAGCGACTTTGTTTTATACTATGTTAAGATAATTGACATCAAATAAGTTAGTAAGTACATCTACAAATACCTATACCTATTAATTTAAATTCCACATCATTTTTGGACCACGGTATTCCTGAATCTGCTTTGATATATTATTTCGCATGAAAGTAATTTATAGGGACCTCAGGCAATGACGCTTTTCTCTTGGGAAATAATACAGATAGTATATACGATACCGACCTTTGTAATAAGTAATCTTGAAATTAGGAGACACGGCAAGCATTTCCTTTATAACACAATAAATTAATTACATAATATTCAGAATGTAAATGGGGAAAAGAGGAAAAAGGCTGTCAAGTGTTTATTTACAATAAAATACGTGATATTTTATATTATTTTTTTTATTTTAGACATGCTTTGGCATCTCCCAAAAACTTTTCCCATTAAATCAACATTTCAGGAGATTGGCAATATAATCCAAGCGCCTCTACAGCGTTATTATGAAAAAACAGCTGAGCGTTTTATATAGAATACCGTACACTTAATCACGATTCGCTCGGACCCATCAAATTTATATTTTTGAAATGCATTTCTTCAAAAAAACAAGATATTATACAGCACGGATCATAAAAATGCTGCGTGTATCAACGCCAACTATTGGCAATACTAATTGTGTATCCATCTTACATAATTATTATTATTATTAATAAAGCTATGTTCAGGTTTCAGTGCTATCGTAAACATTTCGATAATATGTAGCACTGGTCAAAATTTAAAAATAAACACGTGTCACGATTATTCAGATCAATAATGACATGTATAGCTAATTTTTTATTAGGTTTTTTTCATAATGTATGGATTCCCTAGCGGGCAAGTATGTACAGTGCTTCCATTTTAGTTTGTCCCACTTTTAAATGGCTGTAAAATACGTATTTTTTGAACTAGAATTTTGAATAAAAAAAGGAATTGTAGGGATTTGAGTAAAGTTTTATGTTCTGGAGTCAAAAATAATTTAAACTGTAAAATGTCAAAATTATTGACATAACTTACTTTTTTTTAAATGGAACGCCCGGTATATCGTTACATATTTAAAAAAACATTTTTTTTCTGATTACGAAAATATACCATACATGCCCTTTCTTTTTCTTTTTTTTAGCCTAAATCGATATAAATATGATTAAAATTCGAATTTTTTCAAAACATCAAGATACCCGCCTGTATTATTTTCAATAAATATTGTCATAGTTTTTATTAGATTATGTAATTTACATAATATTGCTGTTTTGTTTGTGGGACAGTCGTGCAGTAGATCAGCAATATGTAATAAAAGATTGGCCACAAAGAAGTGAATTTCAGCCGGGATATCAAAATGTTAAGTTTGCACCTCTTGTAGACCCCAAAAAAGTCCTTCTGCCTCCTCTTCACATTAAACTTGGGCTGATGAAAAACTTTGTGAAAGCTATGAATAAAGACGGTGATGGATTCAAATACCTAAGACAAGTCTTTCCCCAGTTAAGTGATGCCAAATTAAAAGAAGGCATTTTTATTGGGCCACAAATCAGAAAATTGCTGGACGATGTCAACTTTACAGAGAAGCTTACCAGGCAGGAACTCAGAGCATGGAACTCATTTGTTAGTATAGTAAGGGGATTTTTGGGCAACAATATGGATGCAAACTATCAACAGTTAGTTGATGAACTTTTAGATTCCTACAAATCGCTTGGTGCCCGAATGTCATTAAAAATTCACTTCCTCCATTCCCATCTGTCATTTTTTCCTGAAAATTTGGGAGCTGTCAGTGACGAGCAGGGTGAAAGGTTCCACCAGGATATCAGGACTATGGAAATTCGCTATCAAGGACGATGGGATCCAGCCATGATGGGTGATTCCTGTTGGTTTTTGAAAAGAGCAGATATGACCCCTCATAAAAGGAAAAAATAAAATTTAATTAGTGTGTTCAGTTAATATTTGTAATGTTTTTGTTTTTCTTAAATGTAAGGTATGTTTAGTAGGTGTAAAAATTTAAATATAGTCGATATACACAGCTAGAAAATTCTTAAATTATTATTTCAATAGATATTAAATATTGTAACATTAAATGTGGTACTATAAATGTAACAAGAAAACGTTACGTGTTACAACTTTCTTTTTCTCATTTTCGTATTTGAATAGGTCCATTCTACCACAATATGCTATTTAGCTTTGTGTTACAACAAAAAAAAACATTTTTTGTTGGCCAGTGTAATCAATAACCTATAAATTTTACACCTCTATAACTTTCCTAGATTTAAAAAAAGAAAAATTGTTTTTAGTTCATTTAGTTGTAAATAAACAAGAACTGACTCGGGAGGGTTGTTTTTCTTCAAGCCTGGGAACAGGTAAACAAAAACAAACAAACTCGGATCGGATCACCTAACCTATCCATTGTCAGTTTTAAAATCTCAATCGTTTGTTTATTGCAGATTGGTCCGACAGATCTGTTGTCATGTGATCAAAAATCTTGTCTGCTCCGCAATGACAATGCCGAACGCGCCTACTATTAAAATTAAATTATTGTCCAAATTTAGCAAAATGTCCGCGTGGTCTGATAATAAAACCTTTTCGCCTGCGTGCGCATTTCATACTTCTATATTATTACGGTACCTGTCTGCCACATCCCCCCACCCCCACCAAAAACCTTAAATAAATATTTCAAAGTTTCCATTCTTTTGAAAACGAATTTATGGCAAAACTTTACTGGTTTCCTTATTTTAAAATTCATATATTTTTTCCATAATGCAAACAGAAGCAATAAACTGCGTTATCCAAGTTTGTTTCTTATATGAATAGCGCGCCAGACTAAATTAATGGGCGGGATTAAGCAACATGTATTTTGGTTTTAATTAAGATAAAACAAACAAATTAGCAAAAGTTTAGGGGCAACTTTGAGCCTGGTTAATATTTATTTTAGAATATTTATTAGGGTAGTTTAGTCCTATTCTGGTATCGCAAAGCTGCTTTTTAATTAGGAATTTTCGGGTGAGTAAGTACTTAATTTTTGGGATTTATTGTTTGGATTTAGCGGGAGGCGTCGGAATACTCATCATCAAGTAACAGCTACGTTGTATAAAGTTTCTAATTATTGATAATAATATTCACAATTAATTTAAGTTTAATATGAATTACGGCTACACCCTGCACAGTCCACGACGAAAGGGTAATAGCAAGCACGTAGCCAGGAAATGTATTCGGGGGGGGGTCCGGCAGTGGCGTATTTCGGATTTTGAGAAGGGTGGCCTTTCTTTCTGTCGTTCTTAAAAAATGCGCCGCAGGCAAAAATTTTTTAGGTGCCACGCCCTTTTTTTGACTCTCGAAACTTGGAAATTCTTAGTTTCGATAGCCTAACCCGAAAAAACGTAGATATTATATACAGGGTGTTTCAGAACATGTGGGCAATCTCTCGGATTCATATAGATTAGGTGAAAATAACATGATAAGTTCATATACTATTTTTTCCTAAGAGCCCTTCGAGGAGATATATGTCCCTAAAGACCGGCCCTGAAAACTAGTTTTTTATTGATAGCCTTTGAATCGCCCTGTATATTTTGATTAAAATTTAGTATAATCTACACTATGGAAAGCTTTATTAAATAGGTTAACAATAAAATGTATAGTTCATTCTGTGGGCCAGGGACGGACTAGCTTGGGCATAAAAATCTTACATCTTTGACAGGTGTCATGCAATCGAGATTTTTATATTATTTTTGGATAGCTTACGTATTTTAACGCAAAATAGATACTCTTCGCAGATTTCGATAAGTAAGATACTGAAGACTGCTGCATCCTCCATAACACCCCTATTATAACGAAAAAACACGAAACAGATTCGGGTACGATTAAACCTTTTTAACGGTCAAGTTGATTTTTCTCGAAAACGGTTCAACTTATCGAAATCTACGAAGAGTATCTATTTTGCGTTAAAATACGTAACCTATCCAATAATAATATAAAAATCCCGATTGCATGACACCTGTCAAAGATGTAAGATTTTTAATGCCCAAGCTAGTCCGTCCCTGGCCCACAGAATGAACTGTACATTTTATTATTAACCTATTTATTAAAGCTTTCTATAGTGTAGATTATACTAAATTTTAATCAAAATATACAGGGCGATTCAAAGGCTATCAATAAAAAACTAGTATTCAGGGCCGGTCTTTAGGGGCATATATCTCCTCGAGGGGGGCTCTTAGGAAAAAATATTATATAAACTTATCATATTATTTTCACCTAATCTATATAAATCCGAGAGATTGCCTACATGTTCTGAAACACCCTGTATAGAAAATTTAAAATTTTTATTTTAAAAATTATTTTCTTTAAGTTATGTATAATATTATGTGTTATTTTCTTATTTTGCTGAAAAAAAATAAATTTTCTGAGAATTTCGGGGGGGGTCCGGACCCCCTGCCCCCCCCCCCCTGGCTACGTGCTTGGGTAATAGAGACTTTTTGAACCTCTTAATTCGTAATTCTTTTGTGGTTATGGTTATTCTGAGCATGCGCAATGTCAGAAAGGTGATCCGCTATGGTTAATAACCATAACGAACTCCATTAGTTACGGAAGGATAAGGAAGAACTTATCGTTATCCTTATGGTTATGCTTAAACTGCATGGTTGCCGGAACATAAAAAAGTTATGAAGCATCATTGCTATGAATCAAAATTGTGATAAGCAATTAATTAAAATCCAAAGCAAATAGTAGCTTTACATGGCAATAAACGATGATAACAAGAAAAGTGGATTCTTTGAAAGAAATCAAATGGACCTGGGTGTACCTACTGGGTAGATTTATATTTTTTTATATATTTACGGATTTATACACTTGACTCAAACTGGCACACCTGCTTTTGGTGCAACCTAACCTTACTTTTTTTATTGTTTACGAAATTAAATGGCACTGTTTGTCGTCAAATTAATGCTTATACTTTTTTGTTCTTTGAATTAATGTACCAAGAGTGAAGGGTGGTCTTTGTTCTGTTTTTTTTAGGGTGTGTCTTTCTCAGGTTATTCATTTTAAGTATGCAAACACCACTACCCAGAAATATCCTTATGCCTATAAAACGAAGACTTCGTTTTACTGAAGAAGATAATTTAAATCTCCTTCGAGAAGTTGCAGGGCAAAACCCTTTTGAAAACACAGCTGTGTGGGCAGATATCAAAGAAAATTTATTTATGTTATGCCATAAAGACTTTTCAATCAAATCATTAAGATCATGTAGATCTTTTAATAAAAGCCTGGCTTGGTTAGGTATTTTATTTTGTTTAGGTGCGCCGGCGCCAAATTAATAACTACAGACAGAACGTAGGCGCTGAAAAATCTCTGGTTTAATAGTGGCGCTACTCGTTATGTTTAATAAAGTTAACCATAACGGAGCTAAAAACTGCTATTAATTTAAGGTGCAAAAAGTCCCTAATATATGCATCTCATTCTCTTTATTATAACAAGCCAACAAGACGTCAAATGCACCAGGTTCCTTGATGTTCCACAATCCACAATGAAACCACGTGAAAATACAGGGTGTTTCAATAAAAACTCCCAGGCCAATTATTTCGAAAACTAAAAGTGACATATAAATTCTGTAAACGCCAGTTTTTAGCCTCTATATGATTGGCTTCACAACTGTGTAAAAAATGTGTTTGAATAATACAAGATGTAGGTGGCGCCACAGTGCAAAGAAATTTTTTGATGACAGGAGCTTTTAAATGTTGTCGCTCTTAAAAATAATTAATTTTTGGTCAAATTATGTCCCATAAAAAATTTTGATAATCCAACATGAAAGAAGATATTTGGTGTTAAGTTTTTTTTTTAAATAATTTTAACGAGTATTTTAATTATAAATATTTTTAATATCCTTTAGCAGCTTTTAATTTAATTTTGATAATGATAATTTTAGTGATCCAGTGACGTCTCAAATTGACAAATAATATTGGCAAGAAATAAGACGCCACTGAGTTTTTGGAAATTTTTATATTTTCTTTTAAACCGATCAGAAAATATAGACTTTCTGGACAATTTTTCGTCTAGAAAATAACCTTTTTCCGATCGCAAGACCGGAAAAGTGACGTTAGAGACCGGAAAAGATTTTTCCGGTCCCTGTTTTTTGTTTTTCCAATCGCTCTTTGATAATACAAGCTACCTTGATTTCGTTACTACGACAACAACATTTCGGTGTATTGTCGAGTGACAGTTCGTTGATTTTTAATTTGTTGTTTATGTCAAACTTGTTTCGCGAGTTCGCAAATTTAACAATATGAATTCAGATTTTGAATTTTCCGACACGAAAAATGAGATTTCAGAAGACATTTTGCAAGCAGCAAGGAAAGCGACTTACTGCCAGTAAAATCAAAAGCCCATTACGAGAAGTCATACGACGCATTTAAAAATAATATAAAATAATTTAATGTAAGTATATCGAAGTGTCGGTCTTAAAAAAAATATTGTACGTCGCGCAACCGAAAATTAGTGTTTTTCAGGTCTTTCCAAGCTTTCAGGACTCGCCTACGGCTCGTCTTGGAAATGCTTGTCTCAACCTGAAAAACACTACTTCCTGTCTTGTAACGTAAATTACTATTTCCGGTCTCTAACGTCACTTTTCCGGTCTTGCGATCGGAAAAAGGTTATTTTCTAGACGAAAAATTGTCCAGAAAGTGTATATTTTCTGGTCGGTTTTAAAAAAATTACTATTTCGGATTTAGCAACTAGAAAAATCCTTTTCTTGTCTGTTAAATTGTTTTCATATCTTGCTTCGTTTTCGAGAAATAAAAATAAAAACAATTTTATTGCATATCTCTGGAAAACAAAAATCATTAAATAATTTGTTTAAAAGCAAAGTTAAAACATTAAAGCGTTATAAAATAAAATTAAAAGATGTTTTAAATTTTATGAAAGAACTGATGAGAAATCATACAAAATTATTAATGAAAATTAGAACAAAACCAAAAACTATTTAATGGGGTCGATTGAGGTGTTCAAAATTATTGCCGTTTTCATATACACACATAGCAAAAGATACAACGTATTAATTATTTAATGATTTTTGTTTTCCAGAGATATGCAATAAAATTGTTTTTATTTTTATTTCTCGAAAACAAAGCAAGATAAGAAAACAATTTAATAGACAAGAAAAGGATATTTTTAGTTGCTTAATCCGAAAAAAATATAAAAATTACTAAAAACTCAGTGGCGTCTTATTTTTTGCCAATATTATTTGTTACGGCGCCCCCTGAGACGCCACTGGACGTAATAATTTAGCGCTACACTAGCGTTTTATCACTAAAATTATCATTACCAAAATTAAATTAAAATCTGCTACAGGATATTAAAAATATTTATAATTAAAATACGTCGTTAAATTTATTTAAAAAAAAAACTTAACCCCAAATATCTCCTTTCATGTTCGATTTATCAAAATTTTTTATGGAACATAATTTGATCAAAATTTAATTATCTTTAAAATCAACGACATTTAAAAGTTCCTGTCATCGAAAAAGTTCTTTGCACCGTGACGACACCTACATCTTGTATTATTCAAACACGGTTTTTACACAGTTGTGAAGCCAATCACAGAGGCTAAAAACTGGCGTTTACAGAATTTACATGTCGCTTTTAGTTTTCGAATATTGAAACGCCCTGTATAGATACACCAATTTTTACTCTAGAATAATACTCTGTTGCTGAAGAATCCAAAGAATTAGCCCTCTCGGGTTTTATTTGAGCTTAAATTGATGAGTTTGTAACTATTGAGAATGTATCAGTGGCGGCGCATAATGTCGGTTTAATAAAAAAGGTGTTGACTGGCAGCCGAGGGGGATTTTACCTAGGCATTTTGGTGTACAATGTAGGGAATTTAATGGGAAATTAAGGTATTTATGGTCATTTAAGGGGTATTTATGGGTATTTAATGGGTATTATGGGTATTTATGGGTATTTAAGGGGTATTTATGGCCATTTAAGAGAAATTTATTGTTATATAACAAGTTCTACGCATGCGCCAAATGGTGTAGCGCCTGCGAATTTTCAAAAACCAATAGAACATACGATAGGAATAGGATAGCCCGAGGGATAGCCGATAGAATTCAGATTAATCCATTTACGTGTGACGCCATCTATTTTGATTAGGCAGAAACCTGGTAGTGCATCTAATCGCCATCTAGCGTCAGACCGCATCTAGCGTATGCCTCTATCGGCTCGGCTGTCGTCCTTTCACTTTATGTTCTAATGGGGATGTTTTGTGGGCTCATTATAACTTTCGTTATCATAGAGATACGATCTCGGCTCTTCTTAAACGGCGATAGTGTGAATAACGAGGTGAATTATAAGTAATCTAAAAGTGATAATATTTTTTTAAAAGTAAGTAGGTACCTACAAAAATGCTTCTCGAAATGCTTCTGTTTTAATTATGATCAGTGTTCATTAAATTACTGCAAATTAGAATGTGATGTAAATAACTAACCTACATCTTTTTTATAGGTACCTATAGTATCCATACGACAGCTGTCAAATTTTGACAGGAGAATTTTTTGCGTATTTTTCCCGAATTCCTTGGGTTTGACATTTTGACAGGTTTTCTATATACCGCTTGTCAATAAGATTTTGACAGATCTGAGATATACGTTTTGTAGTATACCACTACCGTAGCCACCATACCAAATTTCGTTAAAATCGGATAAACTATACGGAAGCTAGAGCGAAAAGAAAATTTTGACAAATCGTATTGCGAAAGAGATCGCTCGAACGGTACATACGATTTTTACGAAACTTTTTTTCTCATTTATCTTTCCGAGAAGACGCTGAAATTGAATTTTACATTGACAGCTGGAATTTTTGCTTATTTTTCCCGAAATCTCCTTTTTTCAATTTTTTCTAAGGCCACTTTTTGCTCGTTTCAGTTCCTCAGGGTCCAACTATTCAATGACAGGGTTTTGCACCGACGTTTGTACCGTTTTGTTTCCAAAGCTCTATACCTATTGGAGGCAAATAGGAATTTTGGTGTACAATGTAGGGAATTTAATGGGAAATTAAGGAATTTATGGTCATTTAAGGGGTATTTATGGGTATTTAAGGGTATTTAAGGGGTATTTATGGGTATTTATGGGAATTTATGGGTATTTGAGGGGTATTTATGACAAAAGGGGAATTTTGGTGTACATATTATTATAATGGGGGGTGGTTTGCCCCTCGCTGGCAGCCAATTAAAAATGACCACTTAGTATAGTAGGAATATTATTCCTCCTTCCACTTTTTTGCTCGTTTCAGTTCCTCAGGGTCCAACCATTCAATGACAGGGTTTTGCACCGACGTTTGTACCTTTTTGTTTCCAAACCTATCGGAGGCAAATAGGAATTTTGCTGTACAATGTAGGGAATTTAATGGGAAATAAGGAATTTATGGTCATTTAAGGGGTATTTATGGGTATTTAAGGGTATTTAAGGGGTATTTATGGGTATTTATGGGAATTTATGGGTATTTATGGGGTATTTATGGGTATTTATGGGTATTTATGGGTATTTATAGGTATTTATGGGTATTTAAGGGGTATTTATGACAAAAGGGGAATTTTGGTGTACATATTATTATAATGGGGGGTGGTTTGCCCCTCGCTGGCAGCCAATTAAAAATGACCACTTAGTATAGTAGGAATATTATTCCTCCTTCCACTTTTTTGCTCGTTTCAGTTCCTCAGGGTCCAACTATTCAATGACAGGGTTTTGCACCGACGTTTGTACCTTTTTGTTTCCAAACCTATCGGAGGCAAATAGGAATTTTGGTGTACAATGTAGGGAATTTAATGGGAAATAAGGAATTTATGGTCATTTAAGGGGTATTTATGGGTATTTATGGGTATTTAAGGGTATTTAAGGGGTATTTATGGGTATTTATGGGAATTTATGGGTATTTATGGGGTATTTATGGGTATTTATAGGTATTTATGGGTATTTAAGGGGTATTTATGACAAAAGGGGAATTTTGGTGTACATATTATCATAATGGGGGGTGGTTTGCCCCTCGCTGGCAGCCAATTAAAAGTTACCACTCAGTATAGTAGGAATATTATTCGGAATATTCTATACTGGCTAGTGAAAATAGGAAAATGAAATATAAATTTTGAATAATAATAATAATAATAATAATAATAATAATATTAATAATATGTAGTAAATAAAAGTCCCAATATAATAAAAATTATTTTAATTAATTTCTTCCCGCATTTAAAGGATTGCTTTTCCATCTTGCCGTTAAGAAGCTACAAATAATTTTAATTATGACAAAGTTATTGTTCGTAAGGGAAATTAACAACAACTGAGCCTTTTTCTTTTCTCCTGGGAGCCATTTCAGAAAACATGGAATATAAAATTATTAATTCCCGCGCTGTACCGTATTTTCTGGAAATATAGTCGTGGGCAAATTTGTTGCTTTTTTGTTCGTTTTTAAGGAAAAAAAATTGTAGGAAAGCAATAATTCTAAAATTTAATGAAATTGATTAAGAGTTTAGGCTAGTGATGCTTTCGCCATTTACCAAATACCAATTTTTGGAGAACAATAACCTACACCTACAGTTTCAAGTTTAAAATGCTTTTATAAAGCAGAAAAATAAATATGGCAATGTTTTGGTTTATGCCGGTTATTATAATTAAGGTGGGATAACGACGCCATTTTCTATTGTCAACTCGATTTGCCCAACTGATTCGCATGCGCACTGCAGTGCTGTGTTGATCAGAGTAGTTATTTTTATGTTTTGGCATACGAAGAAGAACGACAAATATATTCTGGAGCTGGTAGAGCAAGGCAGATGTTAGTCAGCCGTTCATACTTTTGTTTACTTTCGTGTTTTGTGCAATTACGGAACCTTTCCTGTTAAAACAAACACATATTTTCTAGAATTCTTTGGAGAGATAGTATCTAGATAGACTAGAAAATATCGTGTTACCAGTAAAATTTGTTGTTTTTACTTCAGTTCTGAAAATCGACGAGTTTACTTTCACGGATTTTAAGGTAAATTGTGACAATTTTAGTGGTTTTAAAAAACTGCTTTTTTTAAGTTTCTGTGCATTTATTTAAAAAAAAACACCGGCATACTATTCGTCAATGCCTCCTTGAACAGCCCTTCCAAAATTATATACTAACTTTTTTTTAATAATTGCAAGGTTCCAGAAGTTACCTCTGCATTCAAGCCATTCATAGGTCTTTTATACATGATTGACCTTGAAAATTGTGCACTTAAATGTAAAAGAGAGGGATCCGAAGCCGAATAAATATCCAGTATTCGGCCACTTTTTGACTTGTCGATATTCGGCCGAATAATCGGTGACTAAAGCCGTTTATTCGATTTAATATAGAAAAAATGTTAGAATAATAAAAGTAAGATAGGTGCAAAACGGACGGGGCGGAACAGAATGCACGCAAGTGCAAAACTAGGTCAGTCGCCGGCGCGGCGTCAAACTTCTAAAAACAAGTGTCTGTTTTGTTTTATCTGTCTGTTTTTGGTAAATAATGTTTTTAATATGATGTAATTTATAATTTAATGTGGTTTTAATTGGATAATTAATAAACCGGGGCATTTCCTTGCGTTTTTTTCCATTAACCATTGTGAAAATTGATTTTATTGCTCGTAAAAATTCGTTTCATATTTATGTGTGTAATAACGTAATAACAAAAAACAATATCACTGTAATAATATTGTAGGGTACACACAATACACAATTAATACACGTTGTAAGAACAGTCCAAATCCACGACCTTAAAACGTCATATTTACGTCACAAATGACATACAGGCTGTCCGCGGATAGGGTTTACAATAGCACAAATTAATGAAAAATATAATTTTTCGGGAAGGCTTGATATGCAATTTAAGAAGAGAAAATTTTGATTTTTTATACAGGGTTCGCAAAAACTTCAAAAACATGATTTTTCTCCAAGACTTTTATTTTTCATTTTTAACCAAAATGCCAATTAGAAAACTTATTTAGAATAACGTTTGTAATTTAAATCCGATATTTAAAATAAATCTTCCATTTTTTAGTTTATTTAATTTTTAGAGGTAAACATTTTTTTTTTGGATGGCAGCATTAGCCGTCGAAATAAACATTATCAATGACTCAGGGGTATCAAATAGTTTCAAAAACTGATTTTTGGTGTTACCAGAAATATGTATTTTTAATTTCACAAACGAAATAACACAAAAAAATCTTAAAATAACAACAAATAATAATTTCATAATTTGCTATTCAAACACTCCCCCTCCATATTCAACATATTTTTCCAGCTGTAAACGAATGTGGTCAAAACTTCTTCGAATTTCTTCAATGGAAATTGTTTGAACGGCTTCAACAATTCGCTGTATTAAAAGCTGTACGTCGTTCTCAATTGAACGGAAGTACACTAATTGTTTGAGGTGCCCCCAAAGATAGGCATTTGAAATAGTTAAATCGGGACTTCTTGGGGGCCACAAAACCGGACCATTCCGACCAATCCATCTGTGGCCAAATGTATTATTAAGTCATTCCCTCACTTCAATTGCGAAATGCGCAGGGCATCCATCTTGTTGAAAGTACATTTCGTTCCCAAATTGGAGAGGCAGTTCTTCTAAGTTGTCAAAAAGGAATGTTTCCAACAGTTCAAGGTAACTCCTACGGTTACACGTGTTTTTGAAAACGTATGTGCCGATAATGCCATAATAAGAAATCGAACACCAGACATATACTTTTTTGTAATATTGTCTTCTTGCAGGAATTCTAAAACGGGGATTATTTTCGCTCCAGTATCTAATATGCGCAGAAGATACTTTCCCGTTTGTTGAAAATGTCGATTCATCGCAGGAACATGATAAATTTATGAAAATTCCTGTTTTCATTAACAGTTGTGTTTCTGATCCAAAGACAAAAATACAAACATTTGGTTTCGTCTCCTTCTTCCAACGTTTGATTAAAAGTTGGTTTAAATGGGAATATTTTGTTTGCCTTTAAAATATACTGAATATAAGTTTTTTACTACATCAAGTTATTGAGCTCGGTTTCTTAATGAAAGGGTAGGACTGCCAGTAACAGACTGCAATACGATTAGAGAAACTGCGTCATTCTGATCACGGTTTTTTTTTAATTGGAAACTGAACCAGTTCGCTGCAATTTTCTTAATAATTTATGAAGTCAAGTCCCATTTTTGAGACGTAAACGTTAGGGTATCTTTGATTAAATTTCTCTATCACAAAGTTGTAAGAACTTTCGCCCGCACTGTAACATTGAACTAAGTAAACCCTTTGTTCTAAGGTCAACATTTTCAAAAGACATCAAATTCTATTTAACAACTTCAAATTTGCCCCATAAGTAAAGCAAAGTAATAAAAAGGTAAAAAAATCATTGTTTTTACAAAATATTGTAGGAATGCATTGAAAACTTTAAAATAAGATACACACCACCCATTATGAAAACAGAGACTAATAAAATTTTTTATTAATATTTTTATTGAGCAGCAAAAGTTCCATTGACCTCTAAAAATTAAAAAAAAAAAACTAAAAAAACGAACATTTATTTTAAATATCGGATTTAAATTACAAACGTTATTCTAAATAAGTTTTCTAATTGCATTTTGGTCAAAAATGAAAAATAAAGATAGTTTACTCTTGGAGAAAAATCATGTTTTTGAAGTTTTTGCAAAGCCTGTATAAAAAAATCAAAATTTTCTCTCCGTGAATTGCATTTTTTTACAAGCAAAACTTTTTATCAAGAATGATTTTTTCCCGAAAAATGAAATTTTTCATCCATTTTAGCTATTGTGAACCCTATCCGCGGACAGTCTGTATATGTCGTCTAGAAAAAATCATTTTTACGACACAAAATGACTATATCTTGACGTAAGGAAGTCATTTTTACGTTGCAATTGACGTACATAATTACCGTAAAATTGATGTCAACGGTCTATGACCTAGGTATGTATTTTTAACGTCGTTTTTAAATCAGGTTGTTGGTCAGTGTAACGTAATTGGTGCCTAAAAAACGACGTGAGAATGACGACTGTCTGCTACCTGGACCTCCCCCCTCCAATCGTACCTGCGACGGCCTGCTTGCGGAAAAAGGAAATAGCTTAAAATTAACTCTAATACAAATTCAAATCTGGAAACATGGTAAATAGTTATTACCCTAATAAGCGTTAAAAAAGTAAAAGAGACACTTTTCCATGAATTAGGATCAACATTTTGACTACAAGCATATTTTCATTTTTAATTTTCAAATTTTTGCGTGCAGATAAATATTTTATTAAATACTCATGAACGTATTATTTAAAATCATAAGGATATTATGTTATAGTCAGATCATGGAATATAATAAATAACTAATATACAAAAAAGAATTCTTCACCTCCTAAAAAAAACAATCTAGCAAATTCATCCTCCACTGCCAAAAACAGGGAGTACACACGGAACACGGTTGCGTTGGATCATCGATTGCCCAACGAATACACAGCTAAAGAGGGCGATCCGTATAGGTAGAATGTATTGTTTTTTAGCTATAAAGATCCGTATCAATCCAACAAAATAGCAACGGAGTTGTAAAGTCTCATTGTTCCTTATTAAAGTAAGTACTGTAAAGTGGCGGCTACAACTTTCATGTTGCAATTAATGTCTGCGACCTCTAAATCTACTCCAGATCCAGGATTGTTTCTTGCGCTTGACTCTTGGTCCAGCACAGCCACCCCGTCATGAGAGCTGTCAAAAGCATGTGGGCGTAGCAAATGCTCATTTTTATAAATAAAGTAAAATAAATAAATTTTAAATGTGAAAATGTATTTAACAAAATATTTTCTGTTATCGTTAAGTTTTGTGATAGTTTGCCTGCTCAATTTTTCTACTGGTAAGCGAATTAGGATAGTTTGTTTGCATGACCTAGATTTAAATACGTCTCCCAGGATTATGGTGAGGCAGGACTAAAAATAATATATGTATGTATCGTAAGAAAATATGTATTTATAAAAGTATGACCTTTCTCAGTCCATGCGTTTTGTTTTTAATTTTTGTATGTGAAGGGTAAAAACGGCCATTTTGCCATTATTTACATGTATATAGTTCCTCTGCCGTTTATTTAAAGTAGGTCTTCTGACCAAACAACTCAATACTGCACAGTCCTGCTATGAAAATTAAATACTCTTTTAAGAAACAGTTATTTATTTATGCTTTAAGAATAATCTTTTTTTTATTTTTTATAAATTTTTAGTATTCTAATCCAAATTTTTGATGTTAGAATTAGAGTTAGTCTGTAGATAACAATTCTATGACTATACTAGATTATACTGGTGTAGAAAATAATATAAAAAACATAGTTCAAAGAGCGCCACGCCTTGGTGGTGAAAACAGATGCCCTATAAATATGGTTCCACCATAATGAGAAAAATTACTTGAAGTAGTGGTAAATGAACAGTTTATAGACTATTTTAAAAGAAATAATCTCTTAAGTGTATATCAGTCCGGATTTAGGAAAACACATGTGAAAGTGCACTACAAACATGCAGTCTTATTAAAATGGAAAAAAACATTAAGTGAAAAGCAAATTATTGCAGAGGTTTTTCTTGACTTTCGACGCACGTTCGAGACTACTATAGATTAAAGGACACTACTACTACAGAAGTTAAGACAATATGGCATTAGGGAGAATGTACTAAAATTATTTGAATGTTACCTCTCCGATAGATCTCAAGAAACAAGATAATATATGGGCAGTACATCTGATTCGAAGGAAAATGTGTGTGGTGTTTCACAGAAAACTGTATTGGGGCCTGCCTAACCTATTCATAGTATACATAAACGATATTGTAAAAGGTAAAAGGTCTAACAAAATGCAATGTACAACAGTTTGCATGATGCTACCTTAATACAATCTAATTGGTGAGGATGTTGAGAGTGTTATCAAAATAATTAACGAAGAACTAGAAATTCTAAGGTAAAAGGTCTAACAAAATGCAATGTACAACAGTTTGCATAATGCTACCTTAATACAATCTAATTGGTGAGGATGTTGAGAGTGTTATCAAAATAATTAACGAAGAACTAGAAATTCTACATAAATTGATATCTCGGAACGAATTAAGTTTGAATGTAGAAAAAAATAAGTATATGATAATAAGAAGTACGTAAGCAAAATAGCACTGAAATGGAAACAGCAACCAAAATATCCATTAACAGGCATAATAATAGCTTGGCTTCAACTTCGCCTTTTGTAATTACCTTTCTTCTTTAATTACAATAAAGTAATTTATTATTATTATTATTATTATTATTATTATATAGACATATAAATACTTGGGTATTATTGAAGATACCAGCAAATATTTTGATAATTTTGTCACTGTCAACATGAAAAAAAGTTTACCCACTATTTTAACTGTTATGTTTTATTTATTCAAAATTAAATCCCAAAAACATCTGTTCATGCGGGATTCTCTACTAATAACAACATCAAAAATATAATTGTTAAATATAACTAATTAAAATACAAGGTAACTCAAAATAATACTCAAAATGTTAATATTCAATAAAAAAATTAAAATATTTAAATATGTATAAAATTATTCAATTATTATTTCTTTTAATAAAATAATATAACTAATAATATCGTTTAGATATAATTTATAAATAATTTTGAAAAGAATAATTAATCATAAAATAAGTGCACATTTAAATAATTTTTAGTTTAAAATTTAGCTTCCCCTTTTTTAAGTATTTTCTTAGTTATCATTTTAAAACGTTTTATATTTAAAAATTTTAATTCTTGGGGTATTTCGTTGTAAAATTTTATACCCTGATAATAAATGGAGTTTCGACCTGCCCTAGTGTGTATTAAAGGTAAATTAATATTGAAAACAGTTCTAGTTAAATGATCATGTACTGTAATTGAACTTTATATTTGAATGTTTATTTTTTGATATAATTTGGTGAACAAAAACAATATTTTGCATTAAGTGAATATTCTTAATTGACATAATATTAAAATTTTTATATAAAAGTTTAGTTGAATATTGTCTATCCAAGCAATATATATTTTTAATTGCTTTATTTTGTAAAACTTGTAAAGGGTTAAGCAAATTTTAAAAAGTTGATCACCATATTAAAGTTAAATATTGTAAATGAGAGTGAATAATAGCAAAATAAATAGGACGTAACATATAATTTGGAGTCAGAAAACTGAGTTTTTTTAAAATCCCCACTGGTGCAACTATTTTCTGTTTAATATAGTCAATGTATTCACTCCAATTAATAGCTTCATCTATTATCAATAGTGATGGGAATAACCGACTTATTTTAAAAACCGACTACCGAGAATTCAAGTGATTTTAAAAACCGGTTATAATAATAGGGGCGGTGGTTCATCTACACATTAATGAATTTCCGGAAGAACGCTGCCGAGAAATATTTTGACTTCTAAAAAAAAAAGACGCCAGTTTCGTTATTATTAAAAAACCGTCCTTTTTTCCAATAACCGGCTGCATAATCGGTTATAATTCGAGTGACCTACCTATTCATGAGCCGCCAATTATTAGTATTCGAATGAAAAACCAGTTATTATCCAGTCCGGTTCTTTTTAGATCACTTGAATACTCGGTAATTAATACGTTAGAATTAAAAAAAAAAAAAAGGTCACCAGTTCGATTAATTGTTACGTGTACAACGCGACGCAGTAAAAAAAAACGATTATTGATAAATAACCGGTTATTAAAAAAAACCGAATAATACAGATTTTTAAAAAAACCGGATGATAGGTTATTTTTCACTCGAGTGATCTCAACACTAATTATCAAACCCAAAAATTTAATTTAATTTGATTGTTTTAAATGCCCGACTTTTAATTTTAAATCACTTCTGTATAAATTGGGTTTCTTTCCTATACATAAAAGTCATATAAATACCCTCCAGCCTCCAGGTCCAGGCCTGTCTTTTCCATTGGTCATTCGGGGCAAGTGCCAGAGCCGCGCAATGGGGCCCCCTAGTTCCTGCCAGATTGTAAATTTTTATGTCTAAATTTTATGTTGGTAATACTATTTTTTATCATAGTAGCCTCTGGACAACAAAAATTATTTTGCAAACTGTCATTTTTTGATTTATTGACCCATTTTTACCACGAGATTCTAAAGTTATTTTAGCGATATGAGATTTGAAATTGGACGGAATACGTTGTGTGATCCTTGTACATTCGGTACATATACAGAGCGTTGGGAAATTCGGGCGATTTTACTACTTTTTTTCGAATTTCAAAAGACGTGATTTTACGTCAAATAAAGTTAAAGTTAAAATCGACATTGGAAGGTTAGTAGATTGAATTTTGGATAGGATTTGGCAGAAAATGATAGCTTGAAGCATCTACAAAAGATTGATTTATAGATTTATGCAACCCAACATACATGACTGTTATCGACACAGAATAAAAAAGTAGGTTATCGAGCTATTTTTCCTCTGCGAAAAATGGGTTTTCTCGTAAATCACAAAGGCCGCGCAAGTCAATGAAATAAAACATTTAAATGTTACCAAAATCAAATAAATAAAAAACGCGTATCGAAATAGCTTCATTACGATACGCAAATGCGTATCTTACTGAGCTTATTATGAACGTGAAATAGAAAAATATATTTTTTAACTACTAACCTATAAAACGGCTATTATTGACCGATTATTAACCTTATAAATAGTTTTTTTCTGTAATGAAAATAATCTATTTGAAAGCATGGAACTTGATTTTTTGATAGTTTACTATTGTAGATGATTTTCGTGGGACTGACAATGACTGTATAAGAGACAGCCGAAAATGGATTCCTTAAAAAATAAATCTTTTTTGATTCTAATTTAATTAATTAAGGTGCATCCACATAGAATTAGTTTCTTAATTATACATATCTTATTTTAAGAAGAAGATGAATTCCCCCCCCCCCCCCCCCTTTCTTGAACCTTTTATTTATGTGGACAAAATAAAAATAATGCAATATTTAACTATAATATAATACAATAATCGGTAAAGAACCGAAAAAATAATGAAACAACCGAAACTTTCTTAATATTAACCCTCCCCTGATGGGGGGGAGGCGACAGTTGGAGGGGTGGAGAGGAGCATTCCTAATCCCACCTACACTTTATATTTAAATATTCCAGCTAATTAGACTAATTACCGCAAATTGATTATGTGCCTTTCAGTTTCAGCCGAAGTGAAGCACATTGAGGCGAGCCCGGATGCCAAAAGGCTTTACGACGACCTTCTCAGCAACTACAACCGACTAATTCGACCCGTAATCAATCACACGGAGACACTGACGGTCTGGCTGGGCCTGAAACTCTCCCAACTTATCGAGATGAATTTAAAAAATCAAATTATGACGACCAATTTATGGGTCGTTCAAGTAAGTGCTGCCTAATTAAAAAGTATAAAATGTTCCCTTTTAATTTTGACTGAAAAATTATTGCAAACTCTATATTATAAGCATAAAAATACACCTATATAGTAAAAATTTTAATTCCTCTCGCACAATGGATTTAAAGTCACGTGACACTATGTCAATTATTGTGGTCTATTGAATTTTTATAAGTTGGTATAAATTCCAGGACCGGACTTGAAAATTCTGTGGCTGGAAGTCAAAAGGGCACAACTCGATTTTTGGCAAAAATGAGATAACTACATCAGTAGACTTAGAAACTAGACTACTTCTATCAACTAGCAAAAGGAAATATCTTTAAATAAGGCAGATTTTTAAATACAAAAGGGGTTAAGTCGTATGTTTTTTAAAAAATTCTTCCAATATAAGGGTACGAATCGACATACATTTCATTAAAGCTACAAATACCTCTGACAGAAGGTCGTTTCTCGGTTTACTACTAATCAATCTTGCTTTTGCGGGCTAACAAAAGGGACTATCTCTCCGATATAGTCCTAAGTACATCTTATAAAGCTGAGAGACCGATAAACCAAAAAAAAAATAGATTTGTTAGAACTTCTTCCATTAATTGAAGATGGAGCTCGAAATTTTTATTTAAACCTAAAAGTTGCCTCAGATAAATTAAATAATAATGACACTGATCCAGATATAGACCGAGAACTTAGTGATGCAGAATTTTAAATATGTTTTTAAGTATATAAAAATATTGTTCTTTAACATTCTATAGGCAAAAACTACCTGTATTTTATTATTATATTAGAAATTTGGATAAAACGGTTTTTTTATAAAAAATTCGAAAATTAAAAAAATTACCAAATTATTGTATCTTTAACTTCAAATATACCAAAATGGTTTCACCAAACTGTATTATTTTATTTGACAAAAAGTTATAAGTACATATATGACCTTTCTACTGTTTCACATTTGATTATATTTTGGGTGTATATGTACATATGCCCTTTTTCCAGATTATCATAATAAAATAATTTAAAGTTATACCTTTAATGTTTTAAAAACCCTCTATTTTTTTTTTAAAGAGCTGCTAAAAAACTTTTTTATCTTGAAAATTAGTATATATGGGTTTTATGCTTAATATATCCTAAACGGAAGTGGATAGTATAAGAGCCTAAGAAAATAACTTAACAGATATAATAATAGTCTTTATTAAGAATATAAATTATAAATTACAATTCTTAAAGGGCGAAGTCTAGCTGATAAATATCAGCTACTCAAGATATGTTTTTTGCATTTCCTGAAAAGTTTAAAAATCAGAGTTATGCCCTTTTGACTTACAGCCACAGAATTATACATACGATACCTTCTAAAACAATTGATGCTATAGTCTCATCGGTTCTATTTTACCATAAGAATAATAATAATAATAATAATAATAATAATAATAATAATAAATACATCGACGACCTAAAGTTGATTGCAAGAAACGACAAAGAACTCAAAGAACAACTTCAACTAGTAAAAACCTTCAGCGACGATATAAACATGGAATTTGGGCTAGACAAATGCGCCAAAGCCACATTTCTCAACGGACGACTTCAAAACAGCGATAACATTGAACTCTGTGAAAAAACGGCAATTAGAGCACTATAACAGAATGACGTATACAAATATTTCGGCGTAAACGAGCACGATGGTGTGCAGCAGAAGAACATGAAAACCAAACTCACTAAAGAATACTATCGAAGAACCAGAGAAATCCTGAAAACTGAAACTGCCAAAAACAAGACATCTGCCATCACATCCCTGGCAGTACCAGTCATTCAATACAGCTGCGGAATAATCAAATGGACCAAAGAAGAAACAAGAAGAATTGACCAGCAAACGAGAAAACTGATGAATATGTACGGAGCCCTCCACCCAAGAGCAGACGTAGACAGGCTATACATCCCGAGAAAAAAGGGAGGAAGAGGAATGCAAAGTATCGAAACAAGCTGCTCCATATCCAACGCAGGCGCGAAGCTGAAACAAACAGATAAATACTTGGGAATGGTGTACCGACAATCTTAGAAACACATTGAAGCGGAATGTACAGCAGCAGCTGAAAACGAAAGAATTGAGAACACGAATCCAGATAAAACTGAAACAAAAAGGGGAAAGGCAATAAAGGAGAAGATGAGAATAAGGAAAAAAGCAGAACAGAAAGCCAGATAGAGAGACAAAGCAATGCACGGACAAATAGAAAGGGAAGTGGAGAAAGAAACAATAAATAAAGATCATACCTGGAAATGGCTCACTCAGGCAAACCTAAAAACTGAAACTGAGGCACTAATAACCGCCTGCCAAGAACAAGCAATGGCAACAAACTACACGAGGACGAGAATTATGAAATCTGGCACGGACCCGAAGTGTAGACTTTGCCGGATAAACAATGAGACGATCCATCACGTAATTTCTGGCTGCCCAATCCTTGCCAAGAAGGCATACCTCGACAGACACAATGCGGTAGCAGCTCAGCTGCATTGGAACATATGTAAAGCTTACAAGATAGAAGTTCAAGAGAAATGGTATCAACATGTCCCAGATCCGGTCATCGACACCTCGGAGGTCACCCTACTATGGGACACCCAAGTCCAAACCGACAGAATGATACAAGCCAATAAACCAGATATCATCCTGAAACAAAAAAATAAAAGAACATGCCTTCTAATAGATGTTGCCGTTCCGTCAGACTACAATATCAACAAGAAGGAAGCCGAAAAGTACCTGAAATATAGAGACCTACAAAAAGAAATTCAAAGAATGTGGAACATAAAAGCAAAAGTGATACCCATCGTCATCGGGGCCACAGGGCTGATATCCAACGCAACTTGTGACGCTGTAAAAGAGATCCCAGGAGACCACAACCTTCTCAGTATGCAGAAAGCAGTACTGTTGGGCACGGCACACATAGTTCGTAAAGTCCTATAAAGATTAACATCGTGATCAAGAGAAGCACCTTAGGTGCTTGGTTTGCACCCGGTGCTTCTAGAAAGTAAAACCATAACAAAGCATGTCAGTTATGTGATGTTTGAGAATAATAATAATAATAATAATAATAATAATAATAATAATAATAATAATAATAATAATTTATTTTAAAAATTTTGTTTCATAAATATTATATTTTAAAGGTACCTAATAATAAAAATTAGTTTTTTTAAGTATGATTTAAAGAGAAAGGTACTTATTAAAATAGAGTACAAATTATATATTATATTATAATTACCTAAACATTGAAAATGATAATTAGTAAGTAACTAAAACGCACTTTTAAATACTATGTAACTCATATTTACAGCATTTTTGTTTATTCGTTCACGTTAAACCTATATAGGTATAACAAGATACCTACAGCTACACTTATTGAATTCAGTCAAATAAGAAATTTACTGTCAAGGAAAATCTCCATATTATCAGTTTTTGGCTTATTTCAACACGAACCCAAAATGAAGATATCTTAGATTCATACCTTTCTAACCCATATATTATTATATAGGCTAACATAAAGTTAAAAACTTGAATTCACCCGTGGATTTTATATTTTTTGTCAATGGAACCCCCACTTTAATAGTTTTTGACTGAAAAATATGGTTTCTATAGAATTTCTTGGTTATGATACAATTCACTGATACGGTTACCTTTTCAACCAGTATATAGGCTAACATAATGTTAAATACTTTATTTAAACTAGTGTTGAGATCACTCGAGTGAAAAATAACCTATCATCCGGTTGTTTCAAAAATCTGTATTATTCGTTTTTTTTTAATAACCTGTTATTTATCAATAATCGTTTTTTTTTACTGCGTCGCGTTGTACACGTAACAATTAATCGAACTGGCGACCTTTTTATTTATTTTTTAAGAGTCTAACGTATTAATTACCGAGTATTCAAGTGATCTAAAAAGAACCGGACTGGATAATAACTGGTTTTTCATTCGAATTCTAATAATTGGCGGCTCATGAATAGGTAGGTCACTCGAAATAAAACCGATTATGCAGCCGGTTATTGGAAAAAAGGACGGTTTTTTAATAATAACGAAACTGGCGACTTTTTTTTTAGAAGTCAAAATATTTCTCGGCAGCGTTGTTCTTCAGGAAATTCATTAATGTGTAGATGAACCACCGCCCCTATTATTATAACCGGTTTTTAAAATCACTTGATTCTCGGTAGTCGGTTTTTAAAATAAGTCGGTTATTCCCATCACTAATTTCAACCGGTATTTTAATTTTAATGTTAAGGAACCGAACTCATAAAACTGCATTTTATCATCTTTTTTGCTTCAACGGTTGCTATGTATCTTATTAGTCAAACACGAAAATAATGCTTGCAGGGTAACTTTACTTTCTTATATTTGAATTAATTGTTAAACTAGTTTTTTTATTTTAAATAGCAGAGATATTTCCTCCATCACAGTTCTTAGCATGCATACCTATCTACTTACGTATACAGTTCAAAGACTTCAACCGTTAACTGTGGTATCTTCCCTAAATTTCTAATTATCTGTATAATGTTTAATTATATTGGTTTTATGAACACTTGCAATAATAATAATGATTTAACGTCTAATAAAAATAATAATAAAATTTTAAACTGTAAATTCTTGGTCAAATGAATAATAAATTTAGGTACTTACTGGCCACAAAAAAGTAATTAAAATTCAATCAAACAAAAACTAAAAGGCACCAAAACCACTAAACATTTGTAAAATGTAATCAAATGTAACAAAAAGCACAAAAACGCAATTAATAACTTTGTGCTTGGGCATATTCTGGTCCACTACTAATCTGTGTGCTGAGACGTGATTAGGGAGTCATAGGTGGAGAATTAAATCCCTTCACACAAAAATTGGACCTCGCTCATTGTATGCTCATTACCTGTCGGCATTTTGAACGAAAAGTACAGAGTCGAGTGCGCCGAGTCGACTCAATTTATCCATCTCTAATGGATACGAAGCTTCAAATAACAAAAAGCTCTTTTGCTATTTTCGGTTGTCGTTCCACGCTTTGTAACCAACATTGTACTTTATTATTTTAGAGATGGTATGATTACAAGCTTCGATGGGACCCGGAAGAATACGGAGGGCTTGAAATGCTATATGTACCATCAGAACATATATGGCTTCCTGATATCGTCTTATTTAATAAGTAAGTAATAATATGACTTTTGATTTAAGAATAATAAGAGAAAATCCTTTAGTGCTAAATTACTTTATTTTATTTATGTTTCCAACCGTTATTACAAAGTATTTCAAGAAATATTGATTAAAATATCTCATAAGATATTAAATACTAGAAGACCAATATTTTTGTCAGTGTCTGATCACTTTCGTATTATTGGAATTCTACCAGCAGAATACTTAGCAAATTTAATACAATAGATAAACAAAAAAATAAAACTTAAATACCTAAACAAAACACTAATTTAATTTATTAATAATCACACCATACAATGAGCTCAAAAGGTTGGAATAAATTCGTTTAAGATTCAGGTGATTATTTTGGATATTTTTTGGAAAAACGCTTGGATATGCCGATTATTTTTAATTGCCAATTTTTTGACGCCAAAAATGTAATTAAAAATGAACTGTTTACATCTATTTAGTCTATAATATTTACATAGACAATATTAAATTTTATTTTAATAAATGTTGAAATTGACCGCCACCAACTTCCTGGCAATATGCAAGACGATCTTTGAATTCTTCCAAAACGTTATGGATTACCTAGGGCTCTATTATTAATCTAACCTCATGCCTTATTCGGGCTTTAGGTTCATCAATATTGTTAGGTCTGTTAAAGTATACTTTAGATTTTAAATAGCCCCACAGAAAAAAAATCTAGCGGGGTCAAATCTGGTGACCTTGCCGGCCATTCTATTGGACCCCGTCGACCAATCCACTTGCCAGGAAAGATTGTATCCAAGTTCTCAAGCACCGGGCGTGTGTAATGGGCTGGTGCTCCGTCTTGCTGGTACCATAATTTATTGTTGGGAATGTCTGGCTCATCTGGATTTGGATAGAGTACAGCAAGTGTCGGTATTAACTCAAATTCTAAAAATTCTAGATACAGTTCGCCATTTAACGTACCATCAAAAAAAAAGGGACCTAAAATCCGGTTATCAACAATTCCAGCCCAACTCCCTTTTTGCGGGTATTGTGTGATCCAGTGCGGAATTTCCTTAGCCCAATATCGACCGTTTTGGCGATGCACACATGCCCATTTAGAGTAAACGTTGCTTCATCAGAGAACACAATTCTTTTTAAAATTGGAGGATCTTCAATGTATCTGTTCTTCACAATTATTTCGCAAAATTCTGTTCTTCTATCCGGGTCATCTTTATTAAGTTCATGAACCAACTGTACCCTATAGGGATGCCATTTATTTTTGTGTAAATAATTCAATACGGTCGCTTGACAAATATTATTTTCCGTGGCAATACCGCGAGTAACACTATGGTGGTTTTCTTGGACAGCTAAGAGGACATGTGACTGCACATCTTCTGAAATCCTTATACCTTAAATATAGTTGTCTCTAACATGCCCCAAATCCCTATATTTTTTTACAATTTTACTAACAACAGATTGAGATATTGGTGCTCGGGTTGGGTACTTATTGTTAAATAACTCGCACACTTCTGTTTGGGTACGCATCCTATCTCCATAGCCAAGCATCATTAGTACCTCTATCCTATCTTTTTCACTTAACCGCGCCAATTTTACAGAATTACTTAAAGTTAGATAGATCTACACAATTTGAAGAATTTTTGACAAGAAGTAAATGTCTATGTCAAAATAAATTAATTCAGGTAACAGGTTACAATAATAATAAAAAATGCGCAACCACGGATCTCAGCATTTTTTCAGAAAAATAAATATTAAAATGTCAATATACAAAAAAAGTGTTCAGAATGTATCGTAGAATTTAAAAATATTATAATATACAGGGTGTTCTATTTAAAAAAATCAATGTTGACGGTACATTATGTTCTTCTTGTGACAATCTGTATACACATTTATTATGTCAACAAATTCGCAATTAAAAATAATAATCCACATGTTCAAGTGTTTTTTCCAGAAAATAATCACCTGAATTTTAAACGAATTTATTCCAACCTTTTTGAGCTTACTGTATACATTCACAGCATAGGTTTTAAAGGCTTCTTTTAATCTTCACTTAGGTAAAAATTTATTAATACTATAACGAAAACTGTTTTAATTATTACTAATTTTTGTATTAAAAATCCTTGCCAAACCCTATGCCGCTGGTGTTGACTAATCGCTCCGAATCCATAAGATAAAACAATTCCGCATGGAGTTGGAAATTTAACGCTATCTCTCTCTTCTGTCTTTGTTTCACACGTACAAAATGTTAGATGCAAACAAACAGGCTATTCATAAATAAATGGCTTAGTCTATTCTATAAGAAATCTATGATTTACACTAATTAAATATTTACACGAAACTCTATGTTATTGAAATAGGAATTTTCTTTTTTCGTGTGATCAGCTGATTAATGTTTTTCGCTCCTGATGTATAACAACTTTGCACTAAAATGTTTTAAGACTACTGATTTAACCAATTTCATCTTTAAATAAATTACTGGATTTTTAACTAAAATTAAAATTGCTTTGCCTATTAGATTCCTGATGAATTGAATAATTGGAATGTTACCAAACAATTTTCAAATTGCAGTTATGTCTATCGATTGTTTGCATTCCGATTATTCATACGAAGAACAAGATTATATAGACAATGGAGCGGTATTTTAAAAATCACGGTTTTATCAGATACGAAGTTTTTTTTATAAATGCTTGTTTTTTTTTACTTAAACTTTTAAGTATTTTTAAAAAACGTAAATTCAAATTTTCGGGAAAATTTAATAAAAATTATGAACTTGCTCCGAAAACATTTGCTTGTTATTGAAATATACAAACAAAAATGAATTCTTGTCTAAAACGGTTTTTTATTGAAAGCAGTGGCCGAAAAGTTTTAATTTTAACCGGTAATAATACCTAATGTGCGATTAAAAACAATAAGTGCATTGGTTTTAATAGTTTACTAGAAAATTAAAAAACGTAGATTTAATATAAAAATCTATTTCACTGAGAGAAAACTTCATGGATGGACTATTTTATTCGCTACTGCATAAAGAAGAAAGAAGTGCCTAAATTGCAAACCCTGCAAGCCGAGTTGAGACTATGGTTGCCACCTAACCCGATTTTCCGTTAGTCTCCTGAAACTCTTCAAAGACACAAATCTTTTGCCTCCAGGATTTGACATCTTTCCGACCAAAAAGTAATTAAAATCTTTGGATAATTGGAAGCATAAATGTAAAACATAACATACAGGGAATTTTATTTAAATCAATGTATATTTATATAAATTAATTGATTCAGCCGATACTAGGTGGAAATCCATAATTATAGTATTATGGGATACAGTAAAACAAAGTTGAACTTGTAAATTTCCATTATATTAACAAGAAAATGATATGTTTCTCTAACACTGTAGCTTCGTCAAATGACAATGATTTAATAAAGTTGTAAATCAAAAATAGAAAAAGTGCAATAAAATTAAATGATTAAAGATGTAAATTAAACAGTGGA
The DNA here is from genome assembly GCA_963969555.1 of Polydrusus pterygomalis. Taxonomy (NCBI): domain Eukaryota; kingdom Metazoa; phylum Arthropoda; class Insecta; order Coleoptera; family Curculionidae; genus Polydrusus; species Polydrusus pterygomalis. The sequence goes on along the minus strand of OZ018378.1, from coordinate 20,550,511 downwards.
AGGGGTACAATAGCGGGAAAATTCAACAGAGGGTTAAAAAATTAAATTAGGTACCACCTACAATAAGGCTAATTTACAAAATCATTTCAACTTTGTTTTACTGTATCCCATAATATAATGTTAAATTATTGTAGCCCTTTTTTTAAAAGAAATTGAATAAATGTATACTCTCAGAATGAGCCAACCTGTCTTGTTTTAGTGCGGATGGCAATTATGAAGTGACCCTCATGACTAAAGCTACCCTTAAGTACACTGGAGAGGTAGTGTGGAAACCTCCCTCAATTTATAAATCCTCTTGTGAAATCAATGTTCAGTATTTTCCCTTTGACGAACAGAGCTGTCTTATGAAATTTGCATCTTGGACTTATAATGGTTTGCAGGTACGTACACTGTATTGGCCAACTCGAACTTATAATGACATTTTATGGGGGTATGAGAGAGGGAATAATATGTTTAGATGCCCGCAATAAAGACAAAAGATCAGTGTTGTCGATGTGACAAACGCATGAGGTGGCGATTCCTCGGCTAAATAGAGGGGATCATTTGTCCTGGCAACGTTTGATAAAATCACCTTGATAATTTAGGCAATATTCATTAATATTTGGAACTTTGTTTTGGTTGTGCTGTGCATTTGATTCTACTCGAATTATTTTACGTATTTAACGTATTTTCCATTTCATGTAGTTAACTAATCAAATCAAAGCATACTTTATTGTCCAAGAAAACTCTATTGACAAAGCTCATCACCTAACATCTAAAATAGTCTATCAACAATATACAGTGTGACCAGTAAAGTCCGCATCATATTGGATTTTTTTTTATTAATAGCATTTATTCGAAATTTGACTTTGGCATCAAGTTCTGCTTCGATCGAGTTGAAAATTAAGCAAAAAAAATACTAGTCACGTGATTCGCATTATCTGTCAAATTTTAATTTTTTTTAAAAAATAATTCAAAAGTGGGGTTATTAGAAAAAGATTTTTAAATGCAGTTTCTAGCCCACGTGTAAAATTTCAGCTGCATAAGATGATAATTTTGATTTTTTACCTACCACTAAAATTTATTTTCCACTTAATGACCACTTTACTGATGACACTGACACTGTGTTTTTTTTGTCTTAATATTAAGGTGTATTACTTTCAGAAACAAACTACGTTTCCAAAAATACTTATTTTATGAAGTTACCTTATACAGGGTCTAAAACAAATTAATAAACTCTGTATCACATACGACCAAATTTTAATAGCCCAATTTTGATTTTGTAGAAAAGCACACCTTTAATATGGCGCTACTTTAAAGAAAATGTATCTAAAATAAAGTATTGTCAAAACTAAAAAGTTTTATGTAGGTTGCGTTGGGTCTTATTTTGCAAAAGTGGTGCAATTTACAAAATATGGGTAAAAAATCAAAATGATCTTATGCAGCTAAAATTCTGCATGTGAGCTAGAAAGAGCATTTAAAAAAACTTTTTTTAATAACTTTTTTCGATACTTTCAGAAATAACCATGCTTTTGACAGATAATGCGAATCACGTGACTACTATTTTTTTGCTTAATTTTCATCTCGATCGGAGCACAACTTGAAGCCATAATCAAATTTCGAATAAAGTTATTAAGAAAAAAAATGACTGCACTGATTCATTATTTGTCAAGGTTTTAGCCAAATGTTCGCGCTCGCGTACTTGTAAATTGTACATGTCATGTGAGCTCCCTACTTGCCATCGCAATTCGCAAAGCTCGTCTACTTGCCAAGTACGCAAATAATAATTGTGTATATTTGCCAAGTACACGAGTCGTTTGAGCCCGGCTTAAGGATTGGCAAATGTACACTCTCATTATTACGCATGTTGTAAACCGTGACATTTGGCATAACTTTTGTTGTTTTTATGAATCAGGCAAATAGTTTGCACATTAAACATACTAATAACAGTAAGAATTCTTTGGCTAATAAAAACAAACCCAAACTATATCCGGTTCAGGATAGGGTTAATACCTAATAACGTAACTTACACAAGTTGTTTTACAAAAAAACGGTGTTTTATTAATCTATTATTTTCTAATTTAATACTGATAATATATTATATTAATAGGTAGACCTAAAACATATGGATCAGCAAGCCGGTAGCAACATCATCAAAGTGGGCATTGATTTATCAGAATTTTATTTGTCAGTTGAATGGGATATCCTAGCTGTACCTGCCACTAGGAATGAGGAATATTATCCAGATAACATTGAACCGTTTTCAGGTAGGACACCAAATTACTTGATATGAAGTTTTGAAAGAATGTTTTAATGTTAAAGTTTAAGTAAACCCTTGTGTTTATAGTGATTTATTTTAAATCTATTATCTTATAATGTTGTTGAGAAAACCTGTTTATCTTGATGACTGACCATTTGGTATAAATAGAGGTAAAGTATTTTTCACAATAATAGGTTGACTCCGTTTAACTACCTACCTGGGACGTTTTACAAGAGCTCGGCCATAAAAATGCAAATAAACTGTCGGTCAGGGTCGGATTATAATTTGTAATTAAAGCAGGTAATATTTAACTATCTTGTGCTATTTATTTACGATATTTCATGTCATTAAATAATATATCATTAATAACGAATTAAATATCTAAAGTCCTACCCTGTAGTGTATTTGCTTGTTGATTGTGTATAACAATGGGATTAAACCGGTAGTTTATTGCACTCAATAAGTCGAAACCATTTAGGGTGAAGAATACTTTACGCACTAAATCGGATCAACGCCGGCCAGCGCAGACCTTTCGGATCGACTAACACGTCTTGGCCAAATCGTGGCTAAGTCACATATCATTTATGGCAGCATGTTAAAGTTTGGTCTATTTTACGTTAAGATGTTGGCGACAGAGACAGCACTAGCACTCACCATATTTTAAACTTACACAAGGGTCTTAATGCTTTATTAGCATAAGGGCTTGCATTTTTGCAATTGTTGTATTTTACAGCGTTTATTTTATTGACAATTGAAGCATCGAACTCAACGTGCGATAGTATAAAAGTTATGGCGTTATTCATTGGTAAAACATAGAAATTCATTTGACATGCACTAAACTTACCAATGGAAAATGCTATGAACAACCCAAATATTGCATCTACGAGCCAATCAAGCGACAAACGTTGCGCCTGCGCATGTTTCGCGTTCAATGCTGCGTTGCAATTTGCGTTTGCGGCGTAGTACAAAGCCGCCAAAATGCCATGTGTTTTTAAATACAAACAGCTGGATTAGTTCTTAGTAAGCGCAAGGTTTTGCAACCTATTGTACCTTTATTAAAACAGGTAAACGAATAATATTAAATTTATATTAGCAAAAGATGATAAATGCAATGTTTGTTAGTGGAAATACGAGAGTGAATTAACCTAAACTGGTTTATTCTACCCATCATTCAAATGAAGTTTCATACTTACTACAAAAATTACACAATTTTTGTGATGTATTTATTAACCAAAATAAGGAACGTTAGTAATTTTACAATTCAAAGCTTTATTGGTGTCAGTAGTGGTATCAGTGTAAAGTCCCCATACGAGTTTAATTTCAGTCAAAATAAAAACATGAAAAACTGAAAAACGCTTTTTAAATTATACAGTAAAATATGAAAGACCTAAATATATGCATAACAGATTAATATTAAAGATAATATGGCAAATCATTCCATTCAAGAACCTCTTAAATAATGGTCTAAATTATTTGTTCATTTTCCCAATTGATCACATTGGTTTTCTAGGTTCCTGTGGTCTTATTGGCGTTATTGAACCCGGTGGTCTTGTTGGTCTTTTCGGCCTTCTATTCCTTGCCGGTGCGAAAGGTCTTATTGGCGGTTTGATGCCTTTTGTTGGTTTTATTACTCTTGTTGGAATCATTGGCTTTAATGGTTTAGCAGAGCTAATATGTTTAGTTGGGATCACTGGTGATGTCATTGGATTTTGCAGCTCCGTTAAGTTAATGTGCGTTATTGGCACTTTTATGATATTTGCTCTATTCGAACCAGTGATTGCTTCTTTGGCGCCAGAATCTCTCAATATCAATTGATCCATCTGATCAGAAACCGTAGATATTTCCAATTTTTTTTCAAAATAAATAATAAATTCTGGATAAAAACAGGCATCATCAAATTTTATCAACACCTGTCCATCAAAATTGGTTGCTGTGTCACTGGGATCCGGTACAATCATAGATGAATTTCCATAGCATTTTTCACCAATTACTACTCTTGCTATGATCATAACGTACTTATCGTCTTTTTCGTGATTCTTTTCACTTAAAATAAAAAAAAAATGTATTTTTATTAATAATAAGTATATTTGAAAGGCAACCGGGCTTCTGAGCTTATGATACTTTATTATTGTTATCAAATATTTTTACAATTTATGTCATAGAAACCATTAGTTTCCAAATTCCTTTTATACATAGACCAGATTGATTACATTTTAAAGCAATCAGAGATTGCAGGGTTCACAAAATTGGTGTGATTAGCTGTATGGTTCACTATAGGTACTTAATACAAGCATCAATGTGTTATGTCACAAATTATTAGATTCATGTTCAGATGTTTTTCAGTAACAGGCAGGGGCGGTTCTACGGGGGGGCCTGGGGGGGCCCAGGACCCCCCAACATTTCTGAAAAAAACTTTAAAATAGCTGGAGGGAAATATAATCAATTTGGCAACAATGACAACCTCGCATTGCGATAGAGAAATACAATCAATTTGGCAACATACATACATATACACAGAATAATAATAAAGCAATTAGAAAAAAAGTTTGCCCCTAGTCCAGGTTTTAGGCACCCTCGCATTGAAGCAAAAATCTTCGCGAAACATGTTAGGTAATCATATCCAAAACCTATGTCCCTGCAATGCGGCTGAGGAAAACTAAAATAATACAAATATTTTTTCGTGAAACCTAATACTCAATATAGTATATCTATTAAAGTACATGTTTCATAAGAAGCGGTTTTAGCGCACGCGTCTATTTTAAAAAACGAGCCACAAAGTGGCGAGTTTTTTTATTGACACGTGCGCTAAAACGCCTTAGGAAACATGTGCTTTATACATTTTTTTCTATTTCGTCTTTTATATTCACGAAAAATACATTTTAAAAAGAAAATAAATCCTTCAAATTTTGTAATTTTTTATGTCTAAATTTTATGTTGGTAATGCTATTTTTTATCATAGTAGCCTCTGGACAACAAAAATTATTTTGCAAACTGTAATTTTTTGATTTATTGACCCATTTTCACCACGAGATTCTAAAGTTATTTTGGCGATATGAGATTTGAAATTGGACGGAATACGTTGTGTGATCCTTGTACATTCGGTACATATACAGAGCGTTCGGAAATTCGGGAGATTTTGCTACTTTTTTTCGAATTTCAAAAGACGTAATTTTACGTCACGGCATTGCAATTTAGTATAGGGAAGATAAATAATTCAAATAAAGTTGAAGTTAAAATCATTGGAAGGTTAGTAGATTGAATTTTGGATAGGATTTGGCAGAAAATGATAGCTTGAAGCATCTACAAAAGATTGATTTATAGATTTATGCAACCAACATACATGACTGTTATCCACACAAAATAAAAAAGTAGGTTATTAAGCTATTTTTCCTCTGCGAAAAATGGGTTTTCTCGTAAATCACAATGGCCGCGCAAGTCAATGAAATAAAACATTTAAATGTTACCAACATCAAATAAAGAAAAAACGCGTATCGAAATAGCTTCATAACGATACGCAAATGCGTATCGTGCTGAGCTTATTATGAACGTGAAATAGAAAAAATAAATTTATCGCTGATCGAATTGCTAACTACTTATGATTTCATGCCAATGGTAAAAAAAAATTTCGGTTGCTTTATTATTTACATAATTTGATACAATTTGGGCGTGATCCTAAAAAAATTTTCAGCTGCGGCGTTATTTGCTTGCGAAGGCTAACCAAAAATTGTGGCTGCGCCAATGTGGTGCCCCCCCAATATTTTGGGTCGAGAACCGCCCCTGGAACAGGTATTTGTATTTAGTACCTATTTATTTTAATTTCATTATAACAAAATCTAGAATGATAGCGGCAACGTCTCTTTCTTTTTTTACGCATCGGCCATTCTTAGGTAGCAACTGAAACCGCTATAGTAAGCGTAGTATTTGTTTTTTGCGATTATGGTAAATGGTGCGATTACTGTTTTTTAAGTGTTTTGGGTTTTTTTTAGTTCTTTGTAAAGGATTTTCTTGATAACTAAAAATAATTAAAAAATACTATGACCCAAATTATTAATAGATATCATGTTAACATTAACTGGGATAATAAATTCTTAGGATACAACTTATTGTTGGAACAACAATTAATTGTTGTTATGGTACTTATATGGCAGTTAGTACTAACAGGACATTTTGGCCTAATCAAGATTGGCAGGATATATATCCGTGATAAATATCCTGATATATATCTTGATAAATATCATGATATTTATGCGACGATATTTATCCTGATACATATATATCAATATTTTTTTTCTAAAATTCTATTCATCCGTATAAAAATATGGCCCCACTGCTGCTGAGCCGGCAACAGCGTATTATTCTGCTTACGATGCGGTGATTCCCCATCTTTCCGAGACGTTGACCATCTGTTGTTCTTTGCCGCGTGGCATTTTTATTTAGTTTCGATTTCTGATTGTACGGAGCAATACTTTGTTGTTTGTTTTATGAAATAAAAATGTTACAATACCAAAAATAAAAAAATCCAGTTTGGGTTCATTTTGATTTAATTAACAAGCTCAGTGCTCAGTAACTCTGGGTTTTAAGTTGAACCATAGTTAAAACCAAAAATATATGATGTATTCATATTCATAAACTTGTATTTGTATCTACATTTTACATTCCTAACATAGGACGATGAATGAATTATTTGATCTATTCCTATTCTATAAGAGATCTTTAAGTGTATCTTACTTATGGTTTTAAATTTCGAAAGCAAAAGGACACTAGAAAAGCTTTTAAAGTACTGTTGGTCTTTCGGAAATCAGTCATATGTCAGACATATTATGCTATACGCTTATAGTGACTAACAAACTAGCAAAACAATAGTGCAGCTTACCTATAGTGGCTTGCATACCAAGGGTTATTTGCAAAGGATACACCCCATCCAAACTTTCCACTCATAATCTTTCTCCAGTCGAAGTTATTTGTTAGAATATTTTCCAAATATTCCATCCGAGTTCCATGAAATAAAATACGAGTTTGAGAATTTTCTTTATGCTTTTCTGTCGTTATTTCGTATTGAACAAAAAGGTATGGGTTCCAGACTTGACCAATCTGTTTTATTTCGTAATTGTCACTAAATTTTTTATTTCTTAATTTTGACTTTACGAATCTGTATTGCTTTGTGTCGGGATCTAATATGTTTTCTATATAAGCTTGCTTCATGGGTAAATACACTTTTGGTATATACAAAGCGCGTAGAAATTCTTTCAGCATATCAACATTTCTGATAATTTTTTTTCGACGAAATAAAAGACGCTGTTTTTTTGTTTTATTTTGGGCTTGTTTTATATTCTGTCGGAATTATAGTATTTTCTATCGTTTTTTCCACTTCATTATCAGTTCGATATTTTTTCGATATTTCAGAAAACATTTCGTTGACTGATTTTGCACTTTCCCTGGAGTCTTTATTTATTGTAATAATTAGCTCTGGTTCATTTTCTTTTTCTTTATCTACAGTCAAGTTTGTTCTACATGTTGTAGACAATATTTCGTTACGTGTTTCCGATAAACCATTTGTTTCTTCAGGTAGCGACTCAAAAAAGTTATCATTTGGCTCTGTAATATTGTCTCGTACTTGCCAAGAAGTATCGATGCTATGAGATTGCTAAAAATTGTAAAAAAATGGCAATCAAGTTTAATTTACTAATAACAATGACATAGTAAATAATAGACATTTGATTGAAATAATCCTGATCAGCTTTGTTAATCAGTACATCTCCTAAATGTTCTAATAGAATAAAATTATTCTCGTTAAAAAAATAAATCAATTTAGAACACTTAAGTTTGTTTTCTTCTTGAGATAGTTATGATCAAAGGCATGGATGTAACCATAATTTTCGTCATGTATCGGTGGTTATGGATAAAAATAGAATTTATCAAAACGCCAACTGTTCTAAACAACATCGCTCATCAAAAAATTACCTTGTCGGACTTCCATTGTCTTTATTTTGTTCCTTAACACAACGTTTCGGTTAGTTAGTATCTCTAACCGTTTTCAAGTGTAGACTAAATTATAATTCTAAGGCTACTGTCTTAAATATTATCCATGTGCAATGAAGCTTGATGACTCCGCCTACGTGCTTATTGGAGTGTGAAGTTTGAGCTGTTGGCTTTGGACAAGAAGATGCTTCCAGATATTGGGGATATCTATACTTGGTTTACTGAATATATGTGTATTTTGATTCATGAAAGCTGCTTCCTTGAATTTTCGTTTTTTCCAGTGCTGTTCCGTGTCCAAAACCTTGGCTTCTGACCACTGTATATTATGTTGGTTGGTCCATACATGTTCCGCCATGGGCGTCCATAGGGGGGTGCAAAACGGGCACTTGCCCCCCCCCCCCCCCCTAGGCGCCCACATTACTATTTTATTTCATAATTCAGTATAAATATTGAATAGTACAGTGGTTAGTAAGTAGATAAAAAAATATTGTTAAAGTTTTTGCCCCCCCCCCCCCTGAAAAACGCCCTATGGACGCCCTTGTGTTCCGCTATACCTGATATCGAAGTTTCACCTCTTTGAGTATGTTTGAGATGTTCTTGAACTCGTACGGGAAGAGATCTTTTTGTTTCTCCAAGCTACGATTCGCCACACTAGCAAGGGATTTGATACATACACTTTTTTGTGTTTTCATTACTGGGGGGTTTTACTTTTGTAAGAAAGCTTCTAAGCGTATTTCCGGATTTAAAGGCTGTTTTGATATTATAGTGTTTGGTTATCCTTCTAATATTTTCAGAAATCCCCTTGACATAAGGTATTGTAAGAAATGCTTGCTCCTCTCTCGCTTCTGTATTAGTTTTTACATCGCGATTTTTGAGATGGTATTAGTTACAAAAGTTTCAGGGTAACCATTTTGTTTTAAAACTCTTTTGATGTTTAAAATTTCAATATTTAAGTCTTCCGGATTGTTGCAAACGTTAGATGCTCTGTGATAAAGAGTTTGAATTATGCCCTGTTTTATAGAGTTTGAATGATTCGATTTGTGATTAAGGTATTGCCCGGTGTTGGTGGGTTTCCTGTATACTAAAGATTTTATGTTATCAGCACTTCGTTTGACGCGAACATCGGGAAAAGGTAGAGTGGAATGTTTTTCTGTTTCCATGGTAAATTTAATGGATTGTCTTATGCTATTAATATGTTTCAAAAACCGTATCAGTTTTTCGTTGCTGTCTGTCCAGATAATAAAGGTATCATCAACATATCTAAGCCAAAGTTTAGGTTTAATCTTGGCAGTGTTAATAGCGTGTTACTCGAGAGAGATACTAACTAACCGAAAAGTTGTGTTAAGTAACAAAATAAAGACAATGGAAGTCCGACAAGTTAATTTTTTGATATTACGTCATTGTCTACCATCTACCACCTTCAAACAAACATCGTTCATGTTAACAAAGCACCTTGAACTTATAATACGTCTCATATATCCACTACACATTCGCATTATATGTTGATAAGCGGGCAGTGAAAAAGGCTTTATATTGATATGGTAAGTATTTCTCTAGAAGAAAACTATATTGCTTACTTCTTGTAATCTTGGTTGGCAGATAACAACTGTATTAGACGGCGGTCTATCATTTTCTTGCGTCCTTTTATCTTCAGGTCGACTAAAGTTTTCTGTAGTCTGCTGAAATTAAAATAAACTTATTACTATAAATTCTTTGTATTTCTCATCTTGCAAACAGTAATAGACTATACGTTGGCTACCCTGCAGAGGCGTCTCTATAGGGTGGGAAGGGGGGCGCCTCCGGGGGCGCATAAATTGCTTTTTCAGAAAATCAGGTCATTTAAAATAAGTTAACCTACTCTATTTACATTTTATTTACGCCGGGGTGAACATCCATAATAGCTATTTATGATATAAGTGTGAAAATAACTCGTTTAAGGCACGCATATGAAAATTTGCGGAACGAGCGAAGCGAGTTTCGCAATTCATATGAGTGCCTTAAACGAGATATTTTCTTACGTATATCATACAAGATTTTTTCTACGAGCGTGTGAAAAGTTAGACTTTTTACCCGGCGGTGTGAAAAGTAATTTACTTTTCACACTAGTGCGTTAAAATAAAAGTTTTCACACTGAAATGGATGTGAAAAGTCTAACTTTTCACACGCTCGTAGAAAAAAATATTAATTAAAAATTGATTTAAATGCCACTTACCGTCAACTGCGCGCACCAACTTTGCAGCTGCAAGTGTGCCACTGGCACGTGACAGTTGGTTGGTTGGTTGGTTGATATACGGTTAACGTGACAGTTGCATGCAGACCAACAAAAAAGCGAGTACCCTGCAATTTGGGCTCTAAAGCCTCGAGAATGTTTGATGTATGGAGAACTAGAGGGTAGGAGGCCGATTGACAACAAATTCGCAGGTGGGCTGGTGTTTTCTTCTTCTTCGTTTTTGACTTTTACTTTTGACAATTGACATTTTATTTTTCGTTTGAAGACAAGACAAGACAAATAACGTTGTATTGTAATTGATTTCCATATTTATAATGATTAATGGTACAATTTATAAAAGGAGAGTTTGCTTTGTGTCAGGGTGTAAGACAGGATCTTCTTCAGAGAGGAAACGCATTATTTTAAAAACCAAGCATCGTTGGAACCTTATACAGGCCGAGTTTATTAATAATATAATATAAGTAGATATAACAAAGTAAGTGTAAACTCATATTAAAGTCCTTATTTGTTTCTTAAAGAACTAATTGAAATAAAAATAGTTATCGCGTCCATAAGAAACCATTTATTTGATAGCCACCTCAAACACGAGCGCCATCTTACGGCGACTGAATTACCGATGCTAATTTAGGACCGAATCTAGTGATGATAAAGAGCAGGTAAATTGCTCAACAGGTTCGAACAGTTCGGTTCTCACCCGGGAACCTGTTCCGTAAACCTGTTCTTTTGATCATAAATTATTGTCACTTACTCACTTGGTCTTGGTATATTAATATTATTCTTGATAGTATGGCGAAAGCGGAAGAAAAGAACGGATATGCTTTTTAATTATCTGTACAGTACAATAGAATTTAGTACACAGAAAAGAAATAACTGAGCCGAGCCGAGCGAACGCGAAGAAAACAGCAAACACACCAAGATTCCCGGTAAATTTCAAAAATTTCTAACCGCGCCATCGCGTCGTTTAGCCTGCCACTCCTGCCAGTTCAGCGGTCCCCGTCACCGTGTCGGTCGAATCTCACTCTCTTAAAAAGAACTGAACCTGTAAACCTACTCAAAGAACAGTTGGGTAGAAAGAACAGGCTGTTCTTTCATGCGGCGTGGAGCAGGCAGGGAACAGAGAGCAGTGAGAGCACACATACACGGATGCAGCGGTGTTCTGTGAACAGAGCGCGCAGCGCCGCGTGGTCGGTTGAATAGATTAAGCCAGCGCAATCATCTGTCATCATAAGTCTATCTAAAGAACCGGTTCAGTTCTTTTACAAAGAACAGTTCACTGAACAGGCCATCTCTAACCTGTTCTAAAGAACCTGTTCGGTTCTTTTCTTAACAACTCTAACCGAATCCAATGCATTGCGATCGGCCTCCTACTACCCTCTAGTTCGCCATAGTTTGATGGAACATTTTATTAGTGCATAGTTGTTTTTGGTACTTCGTTGAGGGTTGAGTTGGTAGTTGTGTATGACTGGTATTATAATTTATAATAAAATGGACCCGAAAATAAAATATATATTTTGGTGAAGGATTCTGCTGTACAAATGATTGATTAGTATTTACTATAAAATGTTAACCAAATTAAGCCAAATTTGAGCGTGGTCCAAAAAATCGCAAGTGCCTACCAACGCCCCTGCTAGTCTGTCCTAAAAGCGTCAACCAAAAACGAATAATATACTCTATACAATATGACTTACCTCGTTTGGTTTTAAATTTGATGGAATTGTATTACTCACTTCATTGCTAATTATTATCTGCCCTTGTTCAACATTATCAGTTACAGTTTCTAATTTTTCATCTCTACACTTACAACAACATATACCCATTTTAGTACCGTACTGATTGTTGCGAATATGCGAATAATCTCTCACTCGTAAGTCGCGACACCTATTGATATTAGGGATGCACCATGGTTTTTGATACATCGAAAATATCGATACATCGTAGCAAAACATCGATGGTGCGTTATATCAATGTTTTTCAAAATATATCGTTTCCAAAGTTAATAAAGCAAGATATGTTCTTGCAAATACCAGCAACGTACAAAATATGGATGAATTAAGGTCGATGTTTTTGCTATATCGATGAACTTTGATACATCGATTGTCGATGTATCGATATATTTGGAATTTTGTGCATACCTAATAGTAGGGGAGCCCACGATGCTAAATGGGGATTTGCTCGAGCGTCGTGGGGACCTATTGGATCTTGAAGATTGGATGGTAGAAAGGAAAAAATGTCATATCATGTGTACCCTTTTACCGGTGAGGGGAGTTACTACAGGCTTTCAAAAATAAAAAAAAAAAACAGTCACATGGATATACTCGAGCGCGTCAGATATTAATAGTGTATATATGCCCCACGTGACTCTCATGACGGAGGTACATTAATCTGCCGGATTTGAAGGTGGGGGCGGCGGTACGGAAGGGTTAAAAATGGGGAAAAAAATTTACTTGAGCGTGTCAGATATTCAGAGGGGATGTTAAGGGATCCCTAAGGAAGCTCCCATTCAATATACTGACGATTCGGATGTGACGCAAGCTCGTGGCGACTTTTCGAAAATGCAAAAAAAAACGCTATTTTGACATACTCGAGCGCGTCAGATTTGCATACAGACTGTTCAGCTTGGTGTCCTGGTCGTGCTGATTCATAATCTGACAATTATTTTGAGGGATTTTCTTAATCTGACCGTTTAAAAAAAAATTCATGACAATTTTTTAATTCACTTACAAAAATATTTCGGTACAAAATTCGGAACGAGTAATAACAATAAAAGTGACAGACTGAGAAATAAATAAAGACAAAATCTATAGCAACAAAACGGGTTCATAACTATCTTGATGCTTTTTAATAATATTATTTTTACATATTTTTGATGGAATTAAGAGAATAATGCATAAGTGTGTTATATTTTTGAAATCGGAAGAAAGGGAACCATCTAATGCGTTTCCAATATACAGAGTGTCTTATTTAAAAAAATTAAATGTTTGGTTTTAAATGTGACATGTGACACCTACTGTCATTTTTGACAAAACCCATAAATACTTGGCCAAAAGTTCTACATCCTACTTTTTGAGTGAACGCGCTAACTCAAAAAACAAAAAAGTTACAGGCTTTTAAAAATGGGACAAACTAAAATGTAAAATAATAACCCTGTACATAATAATATAATCCCACGAATGCTGTGATCAGCCTGTGATGGCGTGATGGCTGACGGAAAGTAGTGTGGGGACGGTGCGAGAGAGTGAGTGATAAAGAAAGAGACATTGAGGCGCGGAGTACTTCACTGCAGCTGCATGCGCTAATAAACTTTATTGACGATTTTTGTTACTTCGGCTTGTGGTAATCGGCAGATTATATTTTTCCCGTTATCCTTGAATTATTTCCTTCAAAATAAAAAAAAATATTGTGTGTGCTTAAGACCACACGACAGAAGTGAAAACGTCAACAAGGTGAAATTAACAATATCAAATACACGAGTGTCTAGACAACGCACACTGACTGTTTCCACGTCGATACGTCGATACTGAATGGGACCGATGGCGGCATGCTCTTTCATATAACGTTCATTCGGGTCAGGGTCAGTTCGGATTGAATATAGCAGTTGAATTCGAGCGTAGCACACCCGAGTCTGACGCCAGACGCGTGACGGCGACGCGTGACGGCTAGTGCCCACAAAAAGTGCTAAACGCGCCTAAAGAAGTTTTTACTTCAAAAATTGACCGCGCTCGAAAATGTCCATGTGATTATTAAAATGCAGACTCTTTAGCATGTAATTAACCCACCACACCTTAATCTGACGCGCACTGAATTAAACTGAGCCGTCACGCGTCGCCGTCACGCGTCAGACTCGGGTGTGCTACGCTCGAATTCAACTGCTATATTCAATCCGAACTGACCCTGACCAATACCCTCTGAAATACAAGGGTATTGCCCTGACCCGAATGTACGTTATATGAAAGAGCATGCCGCCATCGGTCGCATTCAGTATCGACGTATCGACGTGGAAACAGTCAGTGTGCGTTGTCTAGACACTCGTGTATTTGATATTGTTAATTTCACCTTGTTGAAGTTTTCACTTCTGTCGTGTGGTCTTAAGTACACACAATTTTTTTTTACTATTCTGATCAGCTGCCGTACACGCGCGGCACTATATAGAGGGCTTAGACATGGCAGAGGTACTCAACAGGGTGCAAGGTATCCCCCATATGTTAATCTGCCGCGCTTGAGTAAATCCCAAAATCCCCTGTTGGGCTCCCCTACTATAAATGATAAATGTAGATGCTGATAGTGAGTTTGAGCACTATGTACTTCACATAATACAAATACACAGAAAAATGATGAGAATGCACAAGGCGTTAGTCAATTAATTTGATAAATATGGCATTAAATATGGCATTACAATAATAATGGCAATATTTATTTAGTCATTGTTATTTTCTAAACTGATATAATGATCTATAATTGGTTACAATAATAAAGATTCTTTTAAAACCCAAATCAATTAGGGTCGGAGTCATATTATAATATACAGGGTGTCCCTGGTTGGGTTACCTAGACCACAAATGGACCTTATTTTTAATTTCTAGACAAAAAGTTATTATTTAAAAAAAAATGTGTTGCTTCAAGATTTGTTATTAGAAAATTTTTTTTTTTTATACAGAGAAGTCAATATATTTTTTGCTTTCTATTTGATCATCTGATTAAAAAACATTAATTTTCCATTTAAGTTACAATTAGTTGTTGCCGTCATAGGTATTTTAAAAACAAAGTGTTGTTTTTCCAGTTGTCTGCAAATATTGAAATAAATAAAATTATCATTATTTGGTTGAAAGTACTCGCTTTTATTAAATTGGCACAATGATTATTTTTTTCTTGAATACTGTAAAACTTGATAAATCTAATAAAAAATAAAACGTCTAGTAACACTTTGACATTATTTATGGTGATTTCGTTAAGGTATGTATTAGAGGGAATAGTGGGGCTAAAACAGGTACATTGGTAAGATATGATTAGCTAAACAAAACTTACATTGAAATCAAGTAGGTGTCATATTTTGTCATAAAAAATAAGTGTTGCTAATTTATTTTAAAGTTTTTTTTAAAAGTATTTTAGGTTTTCTGTGTATGGAGACAGGCGTACCAAAACGTGAAGTAGGTCGTCCAAGAACTGTAAAATAATACCCAAAAAGAATCTAAAAGGAATTTCGAAAGAAAGTTTATTTTAAAATAGCAGGAAAGTAGTAAATAAATTAAATTAAATTGAATAAAATTTTAGGATTTGTTAATATAGCAAATAACATAAATTAGCGATTTTTTATTTATATTCTTCCTAGCAGCAGAATTATCGGTAATAATTCTGCTGCGTGGGAGATTCGGTAAGAAAATTTCATAAATTGGATTTTTTTCTTATTGTAATTTGTTTGCTAAAATGCTACAAAAACATATTTTCTGCGGCTTTACTTAATTGTACCTAATTAGAGTTTTAGAAATGAAGTTTATTTTAGCCGTTATTAACTCATTTTTATTCCTATAAAATGTGAGAAACATTAAATAACAAATTTGTTATCGGATCTTTATAGTTTTAAATTCAAATAAAATTTTAAAAAACATATTTTCGATTAGTTTAGTTTAATATGACGCACTGTATTTTCACTGTATTTTTACAATAGAAGTTGATTTTAATTGTTAGTAACTAAGGTTTATTACTAAAATTTCAGGAACATTAAAAACATTAATTCGTTTTCAACCATAACATCTGAAATTACATGTCTACATAGTTTCATATAAAATTTAAAAAAAAACATATTTCTGATGAGTTTAGTTAAATTTTTGATGTGTCTCTTTTAGCCCCGGTGTTCGATATGTAATAAAGCAAATTGGTTAGTATCAATAAAAATTATAAGTTAGCAACAAAATGTATTTTGATTTTATTCTGAGTGACTTTTGCCAATAGATATAAAGCACTACATTTTTGATAAAAAAAATTATCACTTATTAATTTCATTAAGTTAATAGGAACTAACAAAGTTATCGCGATAATTTCCTGTTGCTATAAGCAACGTAAACAAAAATAATCCTTCTAATTGGTTGAAAATAAATTTATGTATTTTTCAAGCTAATTTTTAAATAAATTTATCTAGAATAATGTCTTACCAATAGTACGTTTTTTCGTAAAATATGTCAGGTTTTTCTAATTTGGCATAAAAAAGTGTTAGCGTAAAAAAAAGTTATGTATATTTTTACTCCATTATCCCCTAGTTCTGGCCACATTTCTTATATATCGATATTTTTAAGACCACAGTTAACAAATTCAGCATACAAAGTTTTCCAAAATATCTACATTTTAAATTTGTATGAACAAACGTTTCGAAAATATTTAGAAAAAAAACATCTTCAGAGTACCATTTTTAAGGGGCTGTAGGTTCGTGGAAGTAGGACACAATTTTATAGGAAGTTCTCAATTTATTTTTAACAATTGATTTAATTCCGAATTATTGACGATACCTTTACCACTTACAGTAAACCTAATACTTATCAACATATTCTCCTTTTCAGATATTACATTTAAGATAACCATGCGACGAAAGACTTTATTTTATACAGTGAATCTAATCATACCATGTGTTGGAATTAGTTTTCTTACGGTCCTGGTATTTTATTTGCCTTCCGATTCTGGAGAAAAAGTAAGTACCTAATTATAATGTATACCATTCTTTAGGTTTTCAGCAGTAACGAATCGTACAGTGAGACAGGGGGGAGCTATCGCGATTTTTAGATTAATTGAGGATATGTAGTTAAAAAAGTATTGCTTTTTAATCCCAAAAATTTTCTGTCATCTATAAAAAAATTATTTTTATCATTGGTAGTCTAAAGTCGCCACAGTGGATCTTTGTCCGTGCGTCATCAATCAACGATCAGGACTCAACGTGGTTAATAACTCTGCATCCTTGTTTATTACAGTAACAAGTTTGAATAAAAGCATAAAAGAACGTCTCCAAGATTCCGCAATAATATAATGTGCTAGACAAGAATAAAACTATAAACGTCAATTAATTACTTTTTTTATTTGTTTAGTTGACAACCGTTGTATTTTAGAACGTCATTGTCAACCTTATTTTGATCTGCCAATCTAATTCGTATTTTGTAAATCTGTGTGCCTTAAAACTGTTCTTTTTTCTAAAAATAGTTCTTTTTAGAGCTAATTATACCCACCATCTGTTTTGGCGGTAAGTATTTATGGATTTTTATAATACCTAATTTATTTATTTTAAATATTCTAACCGTGAAAGTTCTTTGAAAAGTTTACGGCAGTGGCTAAATTCCCTTAAATGAAAGGATGTTAAAAATTTGACTTTTGCGATTTTAATAGTCAATAAAACACCAAACTTCTAGATTTTAAGCTTTAAAAGTAGTATTAAATGTATTAACATTTGTTTGTCAATTTCTTTTGGATAATAGAGAATGCCGGGCAAAACTTAAAATAAATAATAATTTTTCGGGATATTATGTAGGTACCTCAAACGGTAGACAGGCACGTCTATTTTATGAACTTAGACTAGTTTTGACTTTTTTTGTCTCGTAGTTTTGATTTGATTCATACGATTTTGATGACGTAAAAGTGATGACGCACGGGAAAAGAACCACTGTGGCGACTTTAGCTACTACTAAATTACCTTTTTCTGAGCTCCTTTTAGGATTGGCCCTCAAGTGACGTATTGCCATTTTATTTAATTTTTTTATAGATTTCTTTACTTTTCTTTAGCCAAATTAAATCTTTGTAATGACAGTGGCGTTTGGAGCCAGTTACCTAGGTGTAGGTATCTAGTTTGAAAGAATATAAGGAAAATTAATATGTCCAGTTCTTATTTTATATACAATATTGTTCTAATATAGGTATTCTGCCCCCCGACTATCACCAGTAATGTTAATTTTAAGAAAATAAAGTATGGAAATTATAATAAAATATAAAATGGCGTCGAAGTTCTTATAAGACCTATACACAAAAATTAACGACAAGGTTGTCTTTATGAAAACATTTATTTTTACAACAACGTACATTAGTTTTTGTTTATTATAAAGTATGTCAATAACAATAACAACAGAGGATCAAGTTTATGGTTAAGAGGAAAATTGCTTGAATATAAGGACACATCTTATATCACGAAACACAAAATTAGGTTTGCAGTCATGCACCTCGCACTTGCACTAAAAGTACACCATACCATCAGACATCAATCACCCACCAACAACGGCAAGCGAATAATATGTTTTGAATTACTCCGTTTAACTTAAACCAAGCGGAGCAAGGACAGATCATTGTTTAGTCATACTGGGTTGCCCTGACTACGATTGTATTTTCGTTTTGGTGTTATCGATTTTGTATATCCACACACAAGTTTTCAAAAATTGCACACCTCTTTTCAAATTTTTTACACATGAGGAAAAAATTCAAAGTAACAAATTTAAAAAAAAATCTAGTTTGTTAATTAATTCACTATTTAATTCTAACGTTACATGACAAACTAAAAAAATTATGAGAACTGCTGTAAATGACCTCCTCTTGCTAATATGCAAGAATCAACTATTCGTCTCGTAGACTGGCGAACTCTCTCGTGCAAATTATTTCATACAAACTAGATTTTAGATTATGATATCATTATTTATATAGGGTTTACCAAAAAAAGGTACAGAGGACAGTGGAATTATAGGCAGAGCAAAAAACCTTAACTCTGTATATCAAAAATGAAGCCTTTTTAACCGCGTATTTATTAGTATTATGAGGACCACTATCACTTCCTTAAATATCTACGTAACATTTATTAACACCCTGTATTAAGACTTTTTTCCTTTTCAGGTGACGTTGTGTGTATCCATTCTTCTATCGCTGACTGTATTTTTCCTTTTATTGGCTGAAATTATTCCACCGACGTCTTTAGCTGTGCCATTATTAGGAAAATATTTACTTTTTACGATGATCTTGGTTACGTCTTCCATATGGGTGACGGTGTGCGTGCTAAACGTCTATTTTCGGTAAGATTGAGAATTATTATAAAAATTTAGGTGAATTCTGTTGTGTTTTGGTCTATAAGGTTTCAAAAATTCTATTATAGAGAGACAAAATTAAATATTTAGGGTGTCAGTCTGGAATATTGCAAATATTCAAAAAACTACTGAATATAATTGAAATTTGGCGCATTCGAGTGCTCTGCTGGCTATCGTATTTGGAGTTGACCTGGTGGGTTTATATCAAATAAAAGATTACATAAATTAATTGAAAAGTAAGAGCGAAATAAACATACGCTCTCGCCAGCCGTCAACTTTGCACGATCTCGGGTTGTTTCGTGCTCGGTCGAAGACCATTCCATAGACTTGTATGGAAATACAGTCGAACCGCTCCGTGAATTTATTATTGCAAGTGATACTTTGCGTTAGACAGAGAAAAACTAGTTACCAAATATGCGGATTGTACCGTGCGAGCAAAAATTATTTGCATCAAAGAGGGCCTTGCATCTAAGGACGTAATGCTTAGCCGTAGAGCTTAATACCTGTTGGGTGTCAGTAACTACCTGAATTAACAATCAATCAGTTATTCCGTCACCTTTGACAGTCGTTACAAGTCATTTGATTTATCGCTAATTTTTCCAATTTTTTGAACAATCCACACAATGGGCTTTACGGAACAGCACAAAACATTCATGGTTGAAGCGTATTTTCGAAACGGGATTAGAGTGAATGGTGAGTGGCAATACAATCCGGGTTTGTGCATGGACGATTTTCACGAACATTTTCCCAGCGTTTTTTTTATTGCTGGGAATTTTTATCATTGCCTAAAAAGAACCGTGGCTGCGTTTAGAGAAACAGGTTCTATACAACACAAAAAAGGAGCAGGAAGACCATCTGTAAGAACAGAAGAACTTGTTGTAAACGTTCGTGAAATAATGCAAAATACGCCAACAAATTGTATAAGTCGCCTGTCCCAAGAAGTAAGAAAATCTTATGGAACATGCAGGAGTATTCTTAAGAAGCAGCTAAATTTATTTCCTTATATAGTGCAAGTATTCCAAGAAATACAAGCCGCAGATTTTGAAAGACGCAGAAATTACTCTCAATGGTTTACCCAAAAGTTATTGGAAATAAATGATTTATTAGACCTGACATTTTTTTCGGATGAAGCCTGGTTCCACCTCTCCGGTTATGTGAATTCTCAGAATACACGCATGTGAAGTAGTGAAAATCCCCATTTTTGAGTCCACATTGCACCCTCAAAAAACTGGTGTCTGGTTAGCTAGCTCTTTCCCAAAGAAGAATTGTTGGTCCTATTTTTTTCCATGACACAGTTACAGCACAGCGGTATTGAGACAATATTTTAAATCCATTTGTAAAGCAATTACTTGACGACGAACTACGTTTTGGATATTTTCAACAGGACGGTGCAACCGCCCATACAGCCGACGAAACGATTAACTACTTACGCAATTTTTTCGACAACAGATTGATCAGTTTTTGATCACACATTGAATTCCCACCTAGATCACCTTGTTTAACGGTTATGGATTACTTCGTTTTTCCTCATTTAAAGAACACTATTTTTAAAACACCTGTTGCTAATTGAGAACAATTACAAGAAAGGATTATCCAAGAATGTGGTAATATTTTTCCAGAGATGCTGGTCAACACTTTTGAAAATATGAAGAGACGTGTGAGTTTATGCTTGGAGCATGGCGGGGGCGAATTTCAGCGATTTATGTAGTTATTTTTCTTTTTCTTTCTGTATACTCTTACTTTGTTAATTTTGTAAACAACAAAAATAAATTTGTATTTGTCTACTTATTTTATTACTCATTAGTTTGGCATATCATGTCAAAATATAAATTTGACAAAATTTTAACCTAGATTTGGTTAGATATATCGTCCCTATATCATTGTGATCTAAACCAAGCCCTACGTTTTTTAATCCAAGCCCTCTTTGATGCAAATAATTTTTGCTCGCACGGTAACTCCATTAAACCATTTTCGTTGGATTTGTCTTTTCAGGGACTTCGGTATTCTAGTATTATTTGGCATCCATTATTTTTATCTAGGCATGTCGTGATATTGTACAATTTTGGCTTTCTGGCAACGCAACTCAACGTTCATACCTATAAATTGGTGACAACGTAATAAAACAAAAAGATTTGTTTCTATAGTAAATACGTTGTTTTATTTGCCTACAAAAGCAAGGCAGCCCGCAGAAACAATTCTAGGAGAAAATATATACAGTGACCAAATATGGAATAGTCTATACTATACTACCGTGCGAGCAAAAATTATTTGCATCAAAGAGGGCCTTGCATCTAAGGACGTAATGCTTAGCCATTGAGCTTAATACCTGTTGGGTGTCAGTAACTACCTGAATTAACAATCAACCAGTTATTCCGTCATCTTTGACAGTCGTTATAAGTAATTTGATTTATCGCTAATTTTTCCAATTTCTTGAACAATTCACACAATGGGCTTTACGGAACAGCACAAAACATTCATGGTTGAAGCGTATTTACGAAATGGGGTTAGAGTAAATGGTAAGTGCAATACAATCCGGGTTTGTGCATGGACGATTTTCACGAACATTTTCCTAACGTTGGTTGTTTTTATTGCTGGGGATTTTATCATTGCCTGAAAAGAACCCTGGCTGTATTTAGGAAAACAGGATATATACAACACAAAAAAGGAGCTAGGAAGACCATCTTTAAGAACAGAAGAACTTGTTGCAAACGTTCTTGAAATAATGCAAAATACGCCAACAAATTGTATAAGACGCCTATCCCAAGAAGTGGGAAGATCTTATGGAACATGCAGGACTATTCTTAAGAAGTAGCTAAATTTATTTCCTCATAAAGTGCAAGTATTCCAAGAAATAAGCCGCAGATTTTGAAAGACGCAGGAATTACTCTCAATGGTTTACCCAAAATTATTGGAAAGAAATGATTTATTAGACCTAAACATTTTTTCGGATGAAGCCTGGTTCCACCTCTCCGGTTATGTGAATGCTCAGAATACCCGCATATGGAGTAGTGAAAATCCCCATTTTTTTGTAGAGTCCACATTGCACCCTCAAAAAATTGGTGTCTGGTTAGCTGTTTCCCGAAGAAGAATTGTTGATCCTATTTTTTTCCATGACACAGTTACAGAATCCATTTGTGAAGCAATTACTTAACGACGAACTACGTTTTGGATATTTTCAACAGGACGGTGCACCCGCCCATACAGCCGTCGAAACTATTAACTACTTACAAAATTTTTTCGACGACAGATTGATCCGTTTTCGATCAGACATTGAATTTCCACCTAGATCACCTTGTTTAACGGTTATGGATTACTTCGTTTTTCCTCATTTAAAGAACACTATTTTTAAAACAACAATTACAAGAAAGGATTATCCAAGAATGTGGTAACATTTCTCCAGAGATGCTTGTCAACACTTTCGAAAATATGAAGAGACGTGTGAATTTATGCTTGGAGCATGGCGGTGGCCAATTTCAGCAATTTATGTAATTATTTTCCTTTTTCTTTCTGTATATTCTTACTTTGTTAATTTTGTAAGCAACAAAAATAAATTTGTATTTGTCTTGTTATTTTATTACTCATTAGTTTGGCATATCATGTCATAATATGAATTTGACAAAATTTTAACCTAGATTTGGTTAAATATATCGTCCCCATATTATTGTGATCTAAACCAAGCCCTACCTTTTTTAATCCAAGCCCTCTTTGATGCAAATAATTTTTGCTCGCACGGTATATAAAATAGTGAAGTGACTGACTGAGTCATCAAGCCTAAGCCCCTAATCCTAGAATCATGAAATTCCGAGGATGTCTTCTTCTTATAACGTAGGCATCCGCTACGATGGGAGTTTTTTAAAAATCAACCCTTCTTCAATCCTTGGTCGTAGGAAAAGGAATGACAAACAGAAATATGAAACTTTTTATTAATGTGCTCATTATTTCCGGTCTGAAAAATTTATTTTATTAAATTATTGTAATTTTATTAGATCACCGTCAACGCACAAAATGTCTCCAGCCTTCCGAAAAGTGTTTCTTCAATTTATGCCGAAAATATTGATCATGAGAAGAACCACCTATTCTATACCAGAATACGATGACGCGCAGCCTCCCAGGGGATATACCCATGCAGATATGGATATGCAGTAAGTTCTATGTAAAGTATTTTCCTCAATAAATGGTTGACTCCGTTTAACTACCTGGGACGTTTTGCAAGAGCTCGGCCATAAAAATGCAAATAAACTGTCGGTCAGGGTCGGATTATAATTTGTAATTATAGCAGGTAATATTTAACTATCTTGTGCTTGCGATAACATCTTTCAGTCATTGTGTTTCTTAGGAAGTGTTCAAGTTGTGCTACGATTACGATACAATAATTAAAATATCTGAAGTCCTACCCTGTAGTGCATTTGCTTGTTGATTGTGTATAACAATGGGATTAAACTGGTCGTTTTATTGCAGTCAATAAGTCGATACCATTTAGGGTAAAAAATACTTTACAGTGGAGAAATTAAAATCCCGGACATAGGGGTAGTTACCTTTACCTTACTATATACCTTGTGTTCTTTAGTAGGTTCAGATATAATAATTTGTTAATAAAAGACAAACCCATAGAAATATCATTAAAATAAGTGATTTATTGAAATTCTAGTTATAGCAACAGAATTTATAGATTATATAAATATTCATCACACAGAAAATACGATAGAGCAATAAAAAATAGACCTAATACTTTAAAGCGGCACCATTTTTTCCAGCAATAGATTTTTAACTTTTTAGGCATTGATGACACCAGTATTTTGGCGTGATGAGGATTGTAGTTATTCCTGGTTTAGTTCAATTCTATTCCAAAAATCGTTACTGTTTTCTGCACGGAAATCATTCACGCATTATTCATTTGTTTTACAATATCTCCAAACATTCTCTATTGGATTGACATCTGGACTTCTTGAAGGACATGGTAACAATAAAATATTATTTTACCTCATCCAGTCCGAAATTCTCCCTGCTGTGTGGCTGGGAAAGTATCATGTTGGTATACAACATTTCTTTGTTGATCTGTGTTGTTTACCAAAGACAGCATAACATTTTTTAATTAATGTGTATAAAAGCATCAGCTTTGCCTATGTTCCTTCTTCCTTCGATGCGGTTGCTCATTTCAAGCCCTCTGGCTGTCATGTAGTGGCCCTCTGGCTGACAAAATACCTACTGGTTGTTTGCATATTTTGAGTGTTTTTCTTTGTATCGTATATTTGAGGGTGTAATCTGCCAAATAAAGTAGGATTTAGAAGTCCTTTCGTCGCTTAATACTACCTTTTTCCAAAATACCAATCCTTTTGGTAAATATCCCAGTGCAAATACGATTTTTTCCTCTTCACTTGTATAAGTTTAAACCGGCATTTTATCAGCTGCTCTGTTTCTTAGGTAAGAACTTTTTCTTATATGATTTGTAACTTTACTGGCAGGAAAATTAGTTTCGTTGTGTGCCTCCACCTCTGTCTCAAATGGTCGATACATAAAAAAAAATGTCTAAATTTGTATCCTCTTTTTTTGCCACTTCCAGCCTTTCTGTCCCACAACTCGGTATTTTCCCATTTACTTTTAGGGTCTTATATTTCATCATCTTCGGTTTCCAAACACCTCAGCTATTCTTTCTACCAGGAATGCGTTCTCCAAATAAAGTTATGAACCTTGATTTATTAAATTAATTGATTCAGCCGATACTTGGTGGAAATCCATAAATTATAGTATTATGGGATACATTAAAACAAAGTTGAACTTGTAAATTTCCACTATATTTACTAGAAAAATTACATGTCTCGCTAACACTGTAGCTTCGTCAGATGCCAATGATTTAATAAAGGTGAAAAATAAAAATTGGGTGCAATAAAATTTTAATTATTGAAGATGCAAATAAAAACAGTGGAAGGGTTACAAGTTACAATAGCGGGAAAATCCAAGAGAGGGTTTAAAAATTTAGGTACAATATGGGTAATCTACAAAATCTTAAGTAGGTTATGGTCCACAGAATAGTGTGTTAATGATCAATTAGATTTAAATCGTTAGTAATTTAATTTAATTTTTAAATCCTCTGTTGGATTTTCCCGCTATTGTACCCCTTCCACTGTTTTTATTTACATCTTCAATAATTAAAATTTGATTGCACCCAATTTTTATTTTTTACCTTTATATATGTTAAATCATTGTCATCTGACGAAGCTACAGTGTTAGCGAAATATGTCATTTTTTTAGTAAATACCTATAGTGAAAATTTACAAGGTCAATTTTGTTTTACTGTATTCCATAATACTATACTTGATTTATTAAGTAGATTCATCGTTTCGGAATTTTGTAAAATAAAATATAATTTTTATTTAAAAGATGATATAGTGTCCGCGAAATTAATTAAAAGAAAAAGAAAATATAATGGCATTACCCGCCCCAGGGTATCCATTGAACTTGGATCCCTGTGTACTCCAATATAAAAAATAGTTACACACTTGTCCGATATGCCATTATATTTTCTTTTTCTTTTATATAATTTTTATATTTGTTGATCAGTTCATTAAAAACGGCAGGTATATTTTCAGGTGATCTGAAAAAAATTCACGGCTAGAGGGATACAGGATAATCCAAGTAAAACTTAATTTTAGAAAATTCGGGATAATTTGAAAATGGTTAAGTAGATAATAAGAATTAAATT
This sequence comes from Polydrusus pterygomalis, assembly GCA_963969555.1. NCBI lineage: Eukaryota > Metazoa > Arthropoda > Insecta > Coleoptera > Curculionidae > Polydrusus > Polydrusus pterygomalis. The sequence goes on along the minus strand of OZ018378.1, from coordinate 20,524,328 downwards.
TGGTGTAGTTATGTTTCCGACGACAAGAGAAACGATTTCATAATTAGCTTGAAGATACCTTCTAGAGGACGCTTGTTACACAATATGTGTTTGATCAGTTCTCTCGTATATTTTTTTTCTCTTACATTTTTGACCGCTTCAAATTATGAAAGAGGAGTCTTTTATACGTAGAAAAGGTGTATTTTATTAATCTCGTTAGTCAATTAGTTTTCCAGATATTTGCGTTTTATTAATTAAAAAAACTTGGATTTCGTGGTCAAATATTAACTTTATTTACAAACTATTTATATAACAAAGTACAAAGTACATCATGTTAAAATTGGTGAAAATATTAGTTCATCAAAAATATTTTATTATGGAAAACCACAAGGTACAGTCCTAGGACCAATACTTTTTAATATTTATCTAAATGATATTTTTAATTTAAACTGTCAAGGATAACTACATAGTTTTGCTGATGATATGGTCATTTTTTATGAAGGTCTAAATTGGAATATTTAAAAAAAATACTATTGAAAAAGATTTTATAAAAATAAGCAACTGGTTTAATAAAAACTTATTAACTATAAATTATAACAAAACAACATTACTTCATACAAAAATAAACTTCCAAATATTGGTCCAATAATATGCAATAATAATATTAACATAAAGGAAGGTGAAAATATTAAATATCTAGGAATAATTTTTGATAAACATTTAAAATGGGATTTACATAGTGTGTGACTAACATTGTAAAGAAAACTAAGAATTCTTATACCAAAATTTAAACATTTGAAACAATTTTTAAATATAAAAGAATTAGAAATACTTTATTATTCTTTAGTACAAACCCATTTAAATTAGGGAATACTAGGATGGGGAGGCATAAATAAGAATTATCTTAATAATATTGAAACTATTCAAAAATAAATTTTGTAAATTATTTACGAAAAAGACAACCAATATTCTTTTGATTTACTATTTAAAGATAGCAAAAAAATGGATATTAAACAAATATTTTCTTACAACATGTTAATATATATTTTTAAACATAAAAATATAATAAATTATATTAATCACTTATTTTTAAACATAAAAATATAATAAATTATATTAATCACCCACATGAAACTCGTCATAAAAATACTATTACATATAAAAATAGAGTAAACAAAACGATAGCACACAAATATTTTTTAAACATCAGTCCATATATTTTTAATATGCTACCACAGTCAATGAAAATAATTAAATTGTTAAATAATTATAAAAATAAAATTAAAAATTGGATATTATCTAATCTAAGAGATATATTCAAGAACGTCATTAATAAATAATAAATAAATATATACAGGGTTCATATCAGGCTAAATATCTGGTTCCACGTTAATTTAAAAAAAAAACGCTCGGACCCGTCAATTTTTATTTCGAGGGGGACATCTTTTGCGTATATTGTCAACCTTGTTACTTCAAGACCCTAGGAGGAAGGGGGGGGGGGGGGGGGGGGTAAGATCTAAATCTTAAATAGATACCACTATTTTATATAATTTTTTTGGATTCTGCATAAAATTCTAAACATTTTTTAATAAAAGCATTATTAGTCTATACTAAACACTTCCCGAGAAATTGACTCTTGAAAAATGAGATTTTTGAAATTTGACAGCGTCTAGCTTTCTAACTGTACGTCTTAGAGTAAAACGGCTTACATGTCCCTATCTTCGATTTTCATTATCTTTCCAATAGTGTCAACTTCCGGTTAAACCGGTTGTAAGAAATATAGTACTTCCGGTTTAACCGGAAGTTGACACTATTGGAAAGATAATAAAAATCGAAGATAGGGACATGTAAGCCGTTTTACTCTAAGACGTACAGTTAGAAAGCTAGACGCTGTCAAAGTTCAAAAATCTCATTTTTCAAGAGTCAATATCTCGGAAACTTTTAGTATAGACTAATAATGCTTTTAATAAAAAATGTTCAGAATTTTAAGCAGAATCCAAAAAAAATATATAAAATAGGGGTATCCATTTAAGATTTAGATCTTACCCCCCTCCCTCCTAGGGGCTTGAAGTAACAAGATTGACAATATACGCAAAAGATGTCCCCCTCGAAATAAAAATCGACGGATCCGAGCGTTTTTTTTTTAAATTAACGTGGAACCAGATATTTAGATTGTTTCGTTTTAAATGGGGAACCCTGTATATTATAATAATATACATAACGTATTGTATCTTCGTATACTATAGTGATATAAAATATACCAATAAAATATGGAAATATTCCTTTTATATTATAATCTAGTTGTGCCTGAATTATAAAATATATTCTTGACAAAAATATTATATTATTTACCTCAAAATAAGTATTTTAGTTCTGAGTTCGGAATTGATAGTTTATACAAAAAAAAATTATATATTAGCATTAAATGTCAAAAAATATTTGAATAAACTTTTATTATTATTATTATTATTATCATAATGTTAAATAAACATAATTCTTACGAAATATAATACATAATAAATTGAAAATTAACCGCGGATTTTTTATCATAGGAAATTAAGCATAAATTACCTCCATGTCCTCTTAGTTATGAGACACCCTGTATAGCAAACCCAAACTTCATCCAGTTTTAAGCAGGTTTAATGCCCAAAACTTAATTTAATTTCAAAATCTACAAAATTTAATGGATTAAAACTATTTATTTTTAAATTTGTTTAAGAATAAACATGGGAGAACCATTCACCAGCGATTTTAAAATAACGACAAGGGAACCAAGTTTCGTCCTGCAAAATGCTGATCCAGACGATATGAATAAAATGAAGGCTCATTCGTCTAGTAAGTAAACACATGACTTTAACAGGATTTTTTACTAAGTAGTAATTTTGACCCTAATCCATAGGCAATAAAAATTAAACGTTCCATGGTTTTAAAATTTTGAATTGCTTCCTGAGAAAATATACTCCCTATTAAAAACACACGAGTAATGTTTCACTCGTCTCGTTTTTCTTGTCTCGTCTCGTTCTCGCGTATTTTCCATTATTTCACGAACGTTTGCAACAAGTTCTTCTGTTCTTACAGATGGTCTTCCTGCTCCTTCTTTATGTTGTATATAACCTGTTTCCCAAAACACAGCCACGGTTCTTTTCAGGCAATGATTAAAATCCCCAGCAATAAAAGCAACGTTAGGAAAATGTTCGTGAAAATCGTCCATGCACAAACCCGGATTGTATTGCCACTCACCATTTACTCTAACCCCGTTTCGAAAATATGCTTTAATCAGGAATGTTTGTGCTGTTCCGTAAAGCCCATTGTGTGAATTGTTCAAGAAATTGGAAAAATTAGCAATGAATCAAATTACTTTTAACGACTGTCAAAGATGACGGAATAACTGATTGATTGTTAATTCAGGTAGTTACTGACACCCAACAGGTATTAAGCTCTACGGCTAAGCATTACCGTAAGACGGGGTTACTTTGGCAGATTTTGGAATATTTTGGCAAATAACTATAAAACAGTCGCTCGTGTTTACCAACTAAAGTTGCCATCGTAACAAATGTCCTCAAGGCTATAAGTGTTCCAAAATTTAGTTGAAAATATCAAAAGATAACCGAGAAAAAAAATTTTCTTGGGTTGCCGACGTAGGCAGGTGTTTGGGGTTACTTTGGCAGGCTATATTAATTTGGCGTAAAACATTAAAGTAGACAGTGTTAGTATCTTCATTGGCAACTAAAGGACTTAAAATCGGATTTAGTTTTTACCACATATTTTTTTTAACCTTTTAGACGCACTTTTTCATCAAAAACAATGAATAGTTTTTATTTATAAAATATTAAACTGAGCTCTTGAAATGAGCATAAACACAAACATATTATGTTGTGTAGTATAATTGGCGTATGAACGCCCTCCTAACTTTTTTCTGTAATGACGTGGCATCTTTTTAGTGCGTTATATCTGTAACAATGAGAATCTCACAATTAAATTTAAAAAAAGAATCAAACAAAAAAAAGGTAGCATAATGACGTATATGCCAAAGTTACCCCGGGTGCCAAAGTAACCTCGTTTTACGGTACGTCCTTAGATGCAAGGCCCTCTTTGATGCAAATAATTTTTGTTCGCACGGTATATCTGTCGTTATTGATTAGAAAAATGGTGGAAATTTGTTTACTTTTAAATTTTGACCAGTGTTAGAAAATAATATCGAAATGTTTACCTACCTAATTTTATAACCTGTAATAGACGAATTCATTTTACAGTGGGAGGTTCTTCAAGTAACGTCACTCCGAAAAACCTATCTGCTACTATTTTGGCGGCATTAGAGGAAGTAAGATTTATTGCTCAACATATTCGTGATGCTGATAAAGACAATGAGGTAATATATGATAAATATAACTTAATAAATCGGATTGCTCCAATTTTAAATTATTATAGCTTTTGTTTAAAAACTATTGGGAAACCCAACTTTATTATTTCATCAAGAAAATTATTAATTGTGTTAAATAGATGGTAAAAAAAATATAAAAAAATTATAATTTTACACTTTCCACAGATTTTTATTTTTACTCGACATGTTTCTCAACACAGTTGCTTCTTCAAAGGAGTACTTAAAAGTGATATTTTAAAAAAAGTTATAACTTAGGTGTAACAATTGCAGGTAATTTTCAGGTTGTTTAAATTGTTGGAAAAACCAATAATAATGTTTACAAACTAAGTAAAGAGATTCAAAATAGGTGATCCCTTTAAATCCAATTGATCATTAAGAAGAGTATTGTTATTTTTAAGCCTATTTATTTCTAAGGATTCAAGCAAATTTAATTTTATACTTTTATTTTCAATATGCAAGATATCGTAGTTATGATTAAATGTATGATTTGCTTTTGACAGATGGTTAGAATTATTATTAGAATCTGTTTTGTTTTTTTATAAAACTAGCATGATGTTCATTCACCCGTTTTTCGAAGTTTCGACCTGTTTGTCCGATATAAACTTTAGAGCAATCATTACATTTTAATTTGTAAACACTAGATTTATTTCCTTTGTTCAATTTACTTTTATTATTTTTAATGTGTTTTGTTTCCCTAGGCCCTAGAGTATTGTTAGTTTTAAAAGCAATATTAATATTCACGTTTTTTTAACAGTTTTTTTATTTTAGTGCTAATATGACCTATGTACGAAATTTTTTATTAAACTTTATAATTGTTTTTATTCTTGTTTGCTGTTTGAAAAGTTTATAGCTTTTTGTATAATTTTTTATTTAGTATTTTATCTATTGTTATCGCGGAATAACCATTATTTACTGCAATTTGCTTAATATTATTTAATTCAGTTTGAAAATTAGTTTTGTTTAAAGGAAAGGTAATGTTACTAGTGGATGTATGATACTAAAGAAAGAAGCTAATTTATGTTGTACTGGATGGCAAGATGTATTATGTACAATAGTATCAGTAAGAGTAGGTTTATGGTTTATTGAAAAATCATGTTTATTTTCGGATTTTTAAATAGTTAGGTCTAAAAAGTTAATAGAATTATTGATTTCTTTTTCAATTGTAAATTTTATATTATTATGTATATTGTTTATGAATTCTAAAAACTGATCTAATTGTCTTTCAGTACCTATAAATCAAGCCAATACATCGTCCACATTATCTATACCAATAAAGAATTTTTTTAAACAGAGGATGTTTCGAAATAATAGACTCTATATTGTCCATAAAGATTTCAGCTAGTAGGGGACTTAAAGGGTTACCCATTATAAGACCTTCTTTACTAGTATAAAATTTGTCATTAAATTCGAAATAGTTTTGTTGTAAACAAACCTCTAAAGTGTTCAAAATTTCCTGTTTTTTAGCAGGATTAACTTTATTTTTTAATAACAATTTTTCGACTAGCTTTTCGATTACAGGAATATTAGGGAATAAGTTTCAGACGTCAAAGGAAACAAATTTAGCGTTGCTAGATAACATTTTTGATCTTGTCAACCAAATCATACGAATTTCTATATAGGATGCCCTTGGTGCTTTGTGAACTTTCTAAATAGGGCATAATCTTGTTGCCTTAGTCTTATTACTATAAGTAACGGAGTTTACTGTATAGTGGCCGCGCGCCCCTCCTAGGAATTTTAACATAACATACAAATTAAATGTTTATTTAAATATTTATTATTACTATTCATTTTAATACTAATATTTTTAAAGTTTAAAAAACCATAGCAACTCACCAATTCTGAACTTATCTCTAATTGTCCATTTTCGTTGACCAACGATAAGCAAGCCTCCACGTGTGAATTTTAGATAATTGAATTCCGTCGTTGAAACGCTGCGACGGACGGTGAATCTCGCCTGCCGTATATACATTTCGCCGAACGAACCCGAATGTCATTTGGTATTGGATTTATATTGCGCCCCTCCAAACACAAACCCCACGACACGCCACTGGTAGGGAAGGAAAGGGGAATACCGATCATAAGAACAATACCGATTTCTCACTCTAATTCTATTGTTCCAATTAAAACAGACGGCGCAAATAAATGGCACAACAGCAGTTTTCGTAATTACTGTAATTACTTATTTCAGGTAATAGAAGACTGGAAGTTTGTATCAATGGTCCTGGATCGATTCTTCCTTTGGGTGTTCACCATAGCTTGCTTCAGCGGAACAGCCGGCATCATTTGCCAAGCTCCCTCGCTTTATGACACCAGAGTTCCGGTGGACCAAACGTTAAGCGAAATACCCCTGAGCAAGATTTTCCAGAATCAAATTGCTTTACCTCCTAGACCCAGTCTCTAATTTATTTAATATTGATTGCATGATTGATTATGGATTAATCAAAATGTAAAAGTGCTTTCAGTTTCCTGCACCGGAATACATATTTTTTAAGTTACTAAAAAATACTTGTACTTAAGGCATTATCTTGAAAATGCTTTATATAAGTAAGTAAATATGGGTATTTTACTGTAACATTTTGCACGAGATAGATTTGTCTCTACCACAATTTTAACACTTAGAAATTAGTTCAAAATAATTTCGTGTGACTTTTAATATCTTTTTTAGCACTTTTTAATATTCCTTGTTTTCTTAATATTATAAGTATCTGAATATAGAGTTTTAATCTCGCAGAAAGCTTAGCAGCTTACGCGTTGTTCTCAATGCTCAATAAGTTTTGTTGTATATTATTGATATTTTAAATGTTTATTGTAGCTGTTACTAGAAAATTATGTTAAAGTTTGTATTAACGATTTAATGACAATTGCATTTTTAGCAGAAATAATTCTGAATTTATTAAAATATGTTATACATATATATTAGCTAGCTGTCGCATCTATATATTGCAGTAGCTGTAGAAGATATTTTTCTTCAATTAAGTCTTGAAAATACTTTAAATTGTTTAGTATTTGCGTCTACATTTATTATTACTAGAAGAAGGTACGATTACAAATATTTCAAAAACGTGCTTACAAAACCGTTTTTGTAAAAGTTAAATTTCCATTTTGAGATACTTTGCATTATTTGTCACTTGTCTTGATTTAATTGTTAACATTTTCTTCAAAATACAATTTGCTGGCGACACCTAATTTAATTTAGTAAAACGTTTCAATTATATTAAACTTAATTAAAAGCAAATATTGCGGCATATCGGACAAGTGTGTAACTGTTTTTTATATTGAAATACACAGGGATCCAAGCACAATGGATACCCTAGGGCGGGTAGACCACGACGGCCGTTTCGTCCTTGTTAGGACTCTAGGGGCCCAAGCAATCCCGACACAGCGGTAAGATGTATTAAAAGCCTTTTTGCAAAAGCAAAGTGGCCATCAATACACCATAGCGCCATCCCAGCGAAATGAACTCCAATATAAAAGGCAGTCACGCTGGTACCAGTGTGTGAATTAAACTTAATTGTACTTTTCTTTATCTAAATTTGTCCAGATAAAATGGACATGTCATAGTTTAGTGTTTTATGCTTCACGCGTTTTCTTCATAGATTCATAATTTTGATACAAACGCATCAAACTTATTGGAATATTGATTTTTTGATAATAATTGTTTAATAACGTAATTACCAGATTTGTAAGCGAACCTTAAACAAAAGCATGGTATACTAATAAAAATAATAATGTCTTTCTTCCACACTACAAAATGCCTTTTTGTTATAGCACAAGACATTGTATTGGGGTGATTGATTTGACTGAAATTTCTGTTATATAAATAAATTAAGTGATATAAAAAGGATAAGTCTTTGGTAAGTTCCAATTTGCTCACAATTATTGTATGTCACGTTGACTAGTAAGTACCTACCATCAAGTTAAAAGGCTTCTTAAATAAACGGAAAAATCACAAACCTAACGAATTTCATAATAATATGTAACATCTTATTGTACGTTGTTATTTTAAAATAATTTTTTAAAACTAAATAATGATCTAGATAATAAGAATTTTTTTATTAAATAAATAAAGTATAGAACTAAATTTAAGTATATTTGTATTAGATAATGTTGTTTTTCCTTAAAATTTTTATGTATATGTTTAATAAATCATTAAATTTTTGGTAGCGATGTTAAAACTACAAAAAATATTACTTTCCTTCGCTAGGCTTATAAAATGAACTGAGATTTTTTGTCATGCATTTTCCTTTTCCTTTCGTTGGTATTGACAAATAATAATAATGTGTCAAACGTCAATATCTCGTCAGTAACGACGATCGATGTGAAAAGAAACTGCAGACAAACATTGCTTTATTGTTTCTTTTATAATCTTTTTTTGTAAAATCGGGTAAAAAAATTTTTTTTTTAAGGTCGCTGTAGTTGTTCTTTTGCTTAAAGAATTTGCTTAAATTTAATTTATTATATTTCTCTATATCAACTATTGATTTTTGATTCTTTAATAGATTTAACTAAAAAAGAAGCTCAACCTCTCGACATTAAAAATAAGTTGAATTATTTTGGGGACATTTGGAAATAGTTATACCTTTTTACTTGTAAAAACCGAAATAAAAACTGTACATTTTTGAAATGTTATAAAACAAGTAAGATATTTTGAAAGGTATGCCTCAAATAAGATGTAAATTTTTTTTATTTTTAAATTAAAAGTTGCATATTATGGAAAATACTATTATCCTTATAGATACAAAAACGCCCAAAACAACGTTACTAAAATACCTGCATACATTACATTCACCTTCAGTCCAGTCCTTTAGCTCTAGCAGTAAAAATACAACCACGTTAAAAAGCATTGTAAGCTTCAAGGTTTGGGATAATTTCTTTAAAAATCTCAAGTTTTACTCTCTCCACGTAAAATAATGAGTGGTATTGCAATGGGCGACGCCCATGTAAAAAATTATGTCACGTGAAAATGAACTTAAATCCTTGACTTTACGTAGTATATATAGACCACGTAAAACATGCCGTGGTATTATAGGACCACGTAAAGTACTTCCCCCTAAATACTTTGCTTGAAATTACCAGATTACGTTAAACATTTGTAGTCCTTATAGACTACGTAAATTATTTCGTGGTACCAAACCACCACGTAAAATATAATGTGGAAATAACGAAGCACGTAAAAACTACCTTCTTCCTAAAATCCTACGTTAAATATGCCGTGGTATTATAGGACCACGTAAAATACGTCCTTATAATTTGCTTGAAATTACAAGATTACGTCAAACATTTATAGTCCTTATAGATTACGTAAATTATTTCGTGGTGCCAAACCACCACGTAAAATATATCGTGGAAATAAAGAAGCACGTAAAAACTATCTTCGTCCTAAAATTCTTGTTCGGAGTTACACGTTTATTATTTGTGAAGCTAATAGACTACGTAAAATACGTCGTAGTATTAAAGGCTACGTTAAATATGCCGTGGTATTATAGGACCACGTAAAATACGTCCTTATAAATACTTTGCTTGAAATTACAAGATTACGTGAAACATTTTATAGTCCTTATAGATTACGTAAATTATTTCGTGGTGCCAAACCACCACGTAAAATATATCGTGGAAATAAAGAAGCACGTAAAAACTATCTTCGTCCTAAAATTCTTGTTCGGAGTTACACGTTTATTATTTGTGAAGCTAATAGACTACGTAAAATACGTCGTAGTATTAAAGGCTACGTTAAATATACCGTGGTAATATAGGACCACGTAAAATACGTCCTTATAAATACTTTGCTTGAAATTACAAGATTACGTGAAACATTTTATAGTCCTTATAGATTACGTAAATTATTTCGTGGTGCCAAACCACCACGTAAAATATATCGTGGAAATAAAGAAGCACGTAAAAACTATCTTCTTTCTAAAATCCTTGTTCGGAGTTACACGTTTTATTATTTGTAAAGCTAATAGACTACGTAAAATACGTCGTAGTATTAAAGGCTACGTTTAATATGCCGTGGTATTATAGGACTACGTAAAATACGTCCTTATAAATACTTTGCTTGAAATTACAAGATTGCGTGAAACATTTATAGCCCTTATAGATTAGGAAAATTATTTCGTGGTGCCAAACCACCACGTAAAATATATCGTGGAAATAAAAAACCACGTAAAAACTATCTTCTTCCTAAAATCCTTGTTCGGAGTTACACGTTTCTTATTTGTGACACTAATAGACTACGTAAAATACGTCGCAGTGTTGAAGACTACCCAAAATAGTCCGTGTTATTATAGGACCACGTAAAATACGTCCTTCTAAATACTTTGCTTGAAGTTTCAAGATTACGTTAAACATTTTTAGTCCTTATAGATTACGTAAAATACGTCGTAGTGTTAAAGTCGCAGTCTAAAATATGCCGTGAAATTCAAAGACCACGTAAAAATTCTCTTCTTCTTTAAATCCTTGTTTGATTACACGTAAAATGATTCGTAGTGCTAAAAGACTACGAAAAATATGCCGTGGTGTTGACTACGTAAAATATTTCGTGGTGCAAAGCAACCACGTAAAATATATCGTGGAATTTAAAGACCACGTAAAAATTCTTTTCTTTTTTAAATACTTACTTGGTTAAACGTAAACCTTTGTTATTCGTTGTGCTAATAGACTACGTAAAATATTTCGTAGTGCTAGAAGACTACGTAAAATATGCCGCCGTATTTATAGTTTACGTATAATATTGTCTGGGGGCTAGAAAACTACGTAAAATATATCGTGAGGTTAGAGAACGGCGTAAAAAATCTTTCTTCTTAAAAACCTGGGCTGGAGTTACACGATTACTTTTATGAGTTTATAGACTGCGTAAAATATTTTTTACTAAGACAATACGTAAAAGGTATATTTTCAAAGGGATCAAGATGTTAAACTATGAATGCTGGCTTATTGTAGCAAAACGTCTTACTTGTTGTATGTGCATTAAAACTTTCCAGTTTCATATTTTGATTTTTTAAATAAAAAATATAGCGACTTTCTCTAAATAAAACCAAAATAATTTTATTGAATTAGTCAAGATTTTGGCTTAATTTAAATTTACTTAGAAATAAACGGTTGATATACATTTTGTTTTGGAGCTGTCACGTGATCAACCCAATTGACCTGGAGGGTTGACACGATCTACCATCCAGAGCTCCCCAAAATTTATATACGGATCTTTCTTTAAGTAAATTTTGCTCACGGATTTAGTACCTACATGTATTGTCAAAATAAAACTTTATAATTATTTAATATTAATTTTATATAAAATTTGAAAAAAATTATTAAATAAACACAATAATATGGATTAAAATATTATAAACCTTCGTTTTAGTTTTAGAATATGTTAAATAATTTAATATGAATTATTTATTACTGTAAATTTTAATTATTATTAACTTATAGTATATTGTTATTTACTATTAATAAGTATGCTTATTAAGTTTTATGTTGTATACCTACGTATTTCTTTTATATAAGAATATTAATTATTAACAAAATAATGTTCTCAATAAAACAGTACCTATAGTTTTTGTGTTTATTTTTCGGACAAATAAAAATGTATAAGGCATGAAAAGATTAGAAAGAAGTCCAAGGGTTCATACATGTATTTTTTTCATATGCAGGGTGTCCGGGAAAATGTGAAAAATCTCCCGAAAATGAAAAAAACACGTAAAAAGAATACTAAAAGTCCATACAAACTTCTTTCGTATCGGCCTATATGACACATAATTATTAAACCAACAGGTATATTTCAATTTTCTTTTCATATGATGTATACCAGGTAAGACCCTTCAAATTACTATCCCAGAAAGTGTTGCGAATTACTCACAGCTGCAGGGACGGACTAGCTGTGACACTAATGTTCAAATTTTTTTTACGCCCTGTATGATAAAAACTTTGGACAACGTTTTTTTTATACCTTTAACTATTGACTAAAAATTAAGTACTCTTCATTCATGTCTCTAATCCTAACCGTTTTCGGAAAAACGTCATTTTATTGCGATCATGTAAAAATCGATCAGTTAAAAGTGAACATTTATAATTTATAGGAACAAAGATGTATCTTTTATTGAAATACTCTAAATATACATGATGTAAATTTGTTAAAAATGAAGAAGAAAACATTAAAAGCCAGACCTTAAGAAACTTAAGATAGATTTTTTTAAAAGAAGTAAAGTTAAATTCATTTTCCGAAGAACGCAAATTTGACGCTTGGTCGAGTAATGCATAACGCGGTCCAATTAAGCTTCTTAATTTGTCTTTTTTTACCAATCCAAATCATTTTATAAAAAAAAATCCTCTCAAAAGGTGGCTTTATCATTTTTGGTACCTACCTATAGTCCGCCGCACGGTCATAGAGCTACTGAAAGAATGTTTATTTGAAACATACATTGACAGTGCCGTATTTAATTCTTTCTGATATAATTTAATACTTCTAATGAACATAGATTAAGATTAAGCATCTCCTTACCCATAACATTTTTACTTTTTAGTTAAAACATTGTTAAAACTGCATTTTTAGACATTCTATACAACTGCCTCTTCAGGTGTTGTAGCTTTAGAACCATGCAGCAGAATTTACTAGAAATACTCTAAGAATAACACCGCTACGTCACCCTTGGACAGCTGCAGTTTTTCTACTTCTTCTACTACTTCTATTACTATAATTTATTTAATTGTTGATACATGCATAAACTATACCTATATCATAAATTAAAACACCTCCAAGTAAACTGCCACTCTATTATAAATGTCTGAAATGTCAAATAGAGAAAAGAACCAGACTAAATAACACAACGGTTTAGAATATAAACGGCTCTTATGAACCAGGTGGTCTGTAGTCAAGAAAACAGCCCATTGCTAAGATGGCGGCGCTTGGCTGCCATTTTAAGACGATAACGTTGCGATGTTAGTCTAACAGTATTGAGATTCTACTATTTGTTATATTTTTAGTAGTATATTGATTTTGAAAATTTGTTTTTAAAAAAACGTTTATCTTTTATTATAGAAAATATTATCGTGTATTGTTTTCGTTTAGAACTTTTATTGTGGTTTTCCACTTAAACATTTTTTTCTTGTGACCAATTCATAATATGATAAATCCATTTCTACATATTATTATAACAAACATCAGGAGGGTTGGCGAGCTTCTCACAAATTGTGGATACGAAATTTTTTCTAAGGAAGTGGTACTCTCGGCCATTAAATTCTCCGAAAAAAGCGATCCATGGTACCCTGTACGCCCCATAAGTTATCTGCTTATTTTTATATGTCCGAAGCAAAGAGATTACTTCTTGACCATTCATACAAGTTTGAACGGTTTCGTAAGATACGACCTCTCCCAGAACTGAGGTGACGCACTAAAATTAAAAAAAAAAACATTGAATATATAAATGTCTACTTAGGGGTATCTGATTTAATTTTAAATCAATATGCAGAGTGTATGGAAAATACGGAGTTTTTTTTTTGGTTTTTCTTCACTAACGCAGTATTTGCTGCTCCCAAGTAGAATTTACTACTATGTCCAATATGCAATGTGACCAGTAAAGTCCGTATCATATGGGATTTTTTTTAATTAATAGCTTTATTCGAAATTTGACTTTGGCATCAAGTTCTGTTTCGATCGAGATGAAAATTAAGCAAAAAATAGTAGTCACGTGATTCGCATTATCTGTCAAATTTTAATTTTTTCCAAAAAAAGTATTCAAAAGTGGTGTTATTTCTGAAAATATCGAAAAAAGTTATTAGAAAAAGTTTTTTAAATGCATGCATATGCAAAATTTCAGCTGCATAAGATAATTTTGATTTTTTACCCACTACTAAAATTTATTTTCCACTTAATGAACACTTTACTGATGACACTGTGTTCTTTTTTGTCTTAATATTAAGGTGTATTACTTTTAGACACAAACTACGTTTTCAAAAATACTTATTTTATGAAGTTACCTTATACAGGGTCAAAAACAAATAAACTTTGCATCACATGCGAGTCATGCGACCAAATTTTAATAGCCCAATTTTGTTTTTGTAGAAAAACACACATTTAATATGGCGCTACTTTAAAGAAAATGTATCTGAAATAAAGCATTGTCAAAACTAAGAAGTTTTATGTAGGTTGCGTTGAGTCTTATTTTGCAAAAGTGGGTAAAAATCAAAATTATTTTATGCAGCTGAAATTTTGCATGTGGGCTAGAAACTGCATTTAAAAAAACTTTTTTTAATAACTTTTTTCGATATTTTCAGAAATACCCCACTTTTGAATTATTTTTTGAAAAAAAATTAAAATTTGACAGAGAATGCAAATCACGTGACTACTATTTTTTTTTGTTAATTTTCATCTTGATCGAAACAGAACTTGATGCCAAAGTCAAATTTCGAATAAAGTTATTAATAAAAAAAAATCCCATATGATGCGGACTTTACTGGTCACACTGTATAGGTACATAGAAAAAGGTACTTTGCTTCAAAACCAAGCACATGTAACGGGTGTCCCACTAAAAATGGATCTCGGTCATATCTTAGAAAGTGTCAGTCGTATGGCTAGCAGAAAACTTTTTTTTAGTAAAAGTACCCATGAGAAATTGCTGGAAATTAGATTCAAGTTTTTAGGTTGGCCGCTAGGTGGAGTAACATTGATGGCCAAACAAAAAGAAGGATGTTCTCACAAATCCTCAAAGTAAACATGTATCAAAAAAGGTGACATTATTTCAATCTGCATACCTTTTTGTTTAACGCGGGTGTATGAGGGAACAAATATTGCTAAATTGATATGCAAAAATATTCACTACTTTGGTTTGGTTTATCGGAATTCGACAAATTGAGACTTGCCAAATAGGGATTCTTGGGTTTTATCAATTTTATAAAATCCGACGTCGTTTTGAATTCCGCTGTGACATCTAGAGGGCGCTATTTAGCAGAATCAGCAATTATTTCATCAATTTTTTTCAAAATTTTTAAATGCAATAATACCTAATATGTATTTTTTAACTTAAGCAAAAAAAAATATTATAATATTTGTTCCCTCCTACCCGCCTTAAACAAAAACGTAGAGCAGAAACTCAAAAACAAAAGTTATCCAGAATTTTTATTAGATTAAAAAAATATAACTTTTGATACATGTTTACTATGAGGATTTTTTAGAAAATCCCGCATTTTGTTTAGTCACCATAGTTATGCTCCCTAGCGGCCGACCTAAAAACTTAAAAATAATTTCCAGCAATTTCTCATGGCCACTTTTACTAATAAAAATTTTCCGCAACCCATACGACTGACACTTTCTGTGATACGTCCGAGATCCATTTTTAGTGGGACACCCAGTATATCCAGATTACAGCGCGGTACCCGGCGAGGCTAATCTATTATAATTAGATACTTGCATACCATCATCAAACATTGAATATGAATTTTCGGAAAATCCTGAACAGTCTAAAATAATTTTTCGAAGCTATATTTAGAATCTGGCAAAATATGAAAAATTTAACATTCTTTACTTACGAATTCAATATCTGCTTCAGTAACTATTTTTTTTTGCATGACCTTCGTTTCAGTGCAATACAGAAATTCTACTTTTTGAGTCCCAGTTACTCCTGGCCTTCCGAAAACACAAGCATGTGCTTTACTAATAAAACATTCATTTATTCCATGAGCACATGTAATTTCTCCTTTATCATTTATCTATAAAAATGGACGCATGTAGGTGAAGGAAATATTAATGGGGAAAATAGTGCATATTTTTCACTATAATAACTTCATCAATCATTTGAGAAAATTTTATTTTTTCTTCCTTTATGTGAAAATGCCCGTCATTTTACTACGTGAGATAAAAGCACTGTTATTTTTTACGCACCTTACGGACAGCCGGAATCACCTCAAAATCTATATAATTGGAGAAAAGTTTGATTCCGGAATGTAATTGTCGATGAAGAAACTCTAAGCAGAAAGGGCATTTTGGTTGATAAACATATGTCAAGGTAACACTGTCCTAAAATTAAAAGAAAAACGTTTGTTTACTATTAACACATTAGGCTATCTACATTCTTGTTAACTATTTCACCCCACATCACCTCGCTCTATTTCTATAAACAATTAAATTTCCATCTTGTTTTCCTTCTCTCGGTGGCGGTTATGGAGGGGAGGGGGCGATTACCCCCTTTCCTGTTAGTTAACCCAAGACGTTATTTAGGTATGCAATGAACATTATTATCGGTAATATGATTAATAATTGTTTTGCAAGATCAGAAACAGGAATAGCTATTTACCTAACAAGTGCGGAAAATTAATTTTTCCGCACGAGTCTGCTGTTCACCGAACGACGCGTAGCGGAGTTCGGTTAAGCAGCCGAGTGCAGGGAAACATTTTCCGCACGTGTCAGGTACAATAGTTTTTCTACAGACGTGTGGAAATAAGTACCTAACACATATTTCAAAGAAATTTAATAATTTTTAATTAACTATAACAATCACATACATATGTAACAGTAACTAATTCTGAGAAAAAAAGTAATAACTTCAAGTTATAATTGATATATTATTGATTTTTACATAATCGTGTCGAAATGTTTTTCCGCGCTAGTGTGGAAAAACCAATTTTCCGCACGGATTTTTGACATAATCGTGCCAAAAAAAATTTCCGCACTAGTGTGGAAAAATCAATTTTCCGCACTGATATCCGTGCGGAAAATTGGTTTTTCCACACGTCTATAGAAAATAGCTATTTACCTAACAAGTGCGGAAAATGAATTTTTCCGCACGTGTTAGGTACAATAGTTTTTCCACAGACGTGTGGAAATAATTCTGAGAAAAAAAGTAATAACTACAAGTTATAATTGATTTTGACATAATCGTGCCGAAAAATTTTTCCGCACTAGTGTGGAAAAACCAATTTTCCGCACGGATATCAGTGCGCAGTGTAGGAAAAAGATTTTACAAGTAAAGTTGTGGAATCTTTGCATTTGTTCGGGTTTGTTTGAATTTACCATTGGACCAAAAAATAAAGGTTCAAGAAAAAAAATTTAAATGTATTGGTTGGCTACTGGACTGTTATGAAAATCTTTCGAAAAGGTAAGTGATATCTATTATTCCACTTTGATATAATGTGTATCATTGGCGACCAGATCGACGAACCTTAAAACAAAATATTATTAATACTAATACTAGGCTTATACGTAGAGTTAACTTTTTCTTGAAACAAAGCGTTTCGGCAAAAGACAACGACATTTGACATTAACAGCTTATCTGGTTTCGTCGTTAAAGTTCCTAGATCAGCAGTGGCCGTAGCAAGCTCACGCGTCAAGTTGCGTCATATCATTTTCTTCCGATCTTGCTGTTTTTTAAGTGTTTCTGTGGCTGTTTTTTGTAATGTGTGTGTTTTAATCATTTTACTTTTGGATTTTATATATTTCAGAGACAGATTTTTTGGTGTTTATTATTTAAGTTTATTAGTGAGTCCAAACACCATTTTGGTTAACTCATATCTATTATCAAGTCAATAAAGTGCCTAGTTAAACCATTTACTTATCATGATATACAGGATGTCTCATAACTAAGGGGCAAATGCAGCAACAGGAAAATATGTTTTATTAAAAAAGGTGTTTATTTAATTGTTACTTGCCATCTAGGATTTAAACGCAATTATTTCAAAAACTAATTGAAATATCAAGATTAATGAAGTACAACTTTTTTATTTATAAAATATCCCTCTTTCATAATTGGAGGTAAAGCGCTCAGAAATGTGAGAGACAAAAAATATATGCGAGAATTTATCATACTATGTAACTAGCGTTCTCTAGGAGGTTCCTTAAAACTTATTATGGAATCCTCCTTCTTGCCCTCAAAAGCATAATTACACGCAATTTGATTCATATCCGCTTAATATTAAATCGTCACCAATTTTATAAAGTAAATATTTACTTGAATCACTCTGTGTCTCTTTAACCGTACAAGAAATAAAATTAAATGACCAGTGGCGGCTCGTTAATGAAGGGCTCTGGGGAGCCGCCCTCCCTGCAATGATTTCAAACAGAATCCAAAAATACTTTACTTAAAAAACCAATAAAGCAATCTATGTAAGCAATCCATTAAAATAATTCAAACCAAACATAGCCCTATTCCAGCGGGTAGGTTATACTAAGCGCGGCATAAACCAAACATAGCCTTATTCCAACGGGCAGGTTTTATACTCATAGACAAGCAAGTTCCGCGCTCTCAATGTTATACTAAGCGCGGGCGGGCGGGGGCGACCGATTATCCGTCTTCTCGATGAGTTGCCATGACGACAAAGGAGTGACGTCACCTACACATCGCACAACGAGCGGCCACGGACGAGCTCCAATTTTCCGCGCCCAACACTGTTCGCGATGCCACGGTAGAATAATCGATATTATGTGCTCCTACGAGGCGACCTGTCGATGCCGCTAGGCGCTAATGTTTTGTTTATTTGTTTTATTAGTTACGTTATAAAACTTATAAAGAAGGTCAGTGATTTACAGAAACTTGTGTTTAGTTCTCTGAGCTTAAGTGAAAAACTTGATTTTAAAAAAATGCAGGGCGGCCACTAGAAATTGAACATAGTACAAGTTCAATCAAAATGTAAAAGTAAGGCACAGTTTACACGTAAGTTTGACAAAGAAATATATAATAAAAAATCCTGAGTAGATATGCGGTTGTGAGGACAAAAATAATTTTTTGTTGTTTCGTGTGTCTTCTTTTTGACGGGGATGATAATTGGACTATAAATGGGGTGCAGGACTTAAAACATCTTTCAGAGAAAATAAAAAAACATGAAAATAGTGCAAAACATCGTTATAATGTGGTAAGTTTTGAGATGTTAGGACTAATATTTTAACTTGTTTAAGTAGTGCTTATGCTGATGAAATTAGAATTCACAACGAGAAAGTTAGAAAAAACAGACACGTACTTTTGAAAATAATAGACATTTAAAAAAAATTTATTTAAAGCCAGCGCCCCCCCCCCCCCCCCCCTGACTCGCTAGTCACAAGCCGACACTGTAAAAGGCATATTTTCAAGTCCACTATCTCCTGTTGCTGTATAGCCCCTTAGTAACGGGACACCCTATATAAAAATCCCACAAAAGTAACAAGACCAAAAGGGTTCCCAAGATGGTGTTTTAATTAGAAGTACACCACAAAGCTTACATCTCGCAAAAAATTGTATTACTTCTTTCCTTGTTTAATAAATACACAAATACCTATTTTTGCTTTTAATTAATAAATACTAAAAGAAATAAATGTTGTTTTCTTCTTTTCCTTTAGTTTTAAAATGTCTTCACATACTTATTTTGGTAGGTACGGGTCTGTCAACATTTTATTTAATAAATAAGAAAATAAGTATGTACGCTATATCTTTACAAAATACTAAGACTCCCTTACAAAATTTAACAGATGGCGAAAGCGAAGGTAAAAAAGAACTTAGTCCGGTTCTGTTTCTGTAGCCAACCGCTTAACGTAAAATATACCAGACTTGCACAGGGTGTCATTAATGATAGGTGATGCTGCGAGCTATTAGATTAATTTTACCTTATACTTACATATTTTTTTGGAACTGCAAGTTGTAGACAATAGGCTAGAAAAATAAATATTTTTAAACACATTTTAAAGTTTCAGTCTCACAAAGTTGTTTCGTCTGACACTGTGTTTTTATATTTACAATTGGTAAATTTCATAAATAGTAGAAAATACTCTTTTTCTATTTCATGTTACAACTCAATATATTCTGCCGTCTTTATTAAAACCATTGTATCGTTTTTTTTTTTGTTATTTTAAAGTACCTATATACCAATTCCAATTTTTCAATAAGACACTACAAACCTCACATCTAACTATTTAGTTAAATGTCATAAATATTTACTCTATTATTTTTTAAGAACACGTACTTATCAGTCGTTTTGATATAGAATATAGAGGAATAAAAGTTTTGCAGTTTTAGCATGTTTAATGTGTTTTAAAGTAAGGTATATTGACGAATTAAATAGTCATTCGCCGACAAAATTATTACTAATCAGGTCGTAAATGTAACCGAGCAATTGAAACAACAAAAGGATTTTGTATTATCATCACAACAAATATAATAGTATATTAAAGTACACGTTTCATAAGAAGCAGTTTTAGCGCACGCGTCTATTTTAAAAAACGAGCCACAAAGTGGCGTTTTTCATTGACACGTGCGCTAAAACGCCGTATGAAACATGTGCTTTATACATTTTTTTCTATTTCACCTTTGATAATCAAGAAAAATACATTTTAAAAAGAAAATAAATCCTTCAAATTTTGTAAATTTTTATGTCTAAATTTTATGTTGGTAATACTATTTTTTATCATAGTAGCCTCTGGACAACAAAAATTGTTTTGCAAACTGTCATTTTTTGATTTATTGACCCATTTTTACCACGAAATTCTAAAGTTATTTTAGCGATATGAGATTTGAAATTGGACGGAATATGTTGTGTGATCCTTGTAATTCGGGAGATTTTGCTACTTTTTTTCGAATTTCAAAAGACGTGATTTTACGTCACGGCATTGCAATTTAGTATAGGGAAGATGGAAAATTCAAATAAAAAATAGGGATATGCAGAACTTTTCCACCGACAAAAAAATTTGGTAATAAAAAAATCCCCATTTGGTGCGTACTTTCTGCCGGTCACTGTATAATTACTCATAATCTACAACCGTGGATTATGAGATTTCATAATCCACGGTCCCAACAATAAAGGTTATATTGCTGATTTAAAAAAAAACTAAAATAGACGCTGCTAATAAAATTTTAAAACAAATATACTCAAATTTATGCCCATCTACTTCTACCCCTGTAAATAAAGTTAGCTCCGAAACTTTTTCCATTAGGTACTAATAAAAACGATATGAATAATATAAGTAATATTCCTGCTCCCATTCATTTTCATAATGGCTCTAATGTTATAATCAATTTCATGAAAAATTAGAAATAAGTAATTGTATTTTGTTTAATTATTGTTAACATTGCTGAATTGTATTTTTTAGTTAAGAAATCCCATTAATAATATTACCTTGTTATGTAAAAATATCCTATTGTAATAAAATGTGTTGCTCTGAATGCATTTTCTAATTTTTTTAATACTAAATAGTCGTAGATAAAGTAAAGTATTTGACTCGCGTATAATGGCTCGTGTAATATAGCCCACATTATACACTTGTTAAATAATATACTATTAATTTAGGCTGCGGATGACTAATGACATTTAAGAGCAATATAATATTTTTAAATAATCATTGTTTCATTATTTTGATTTGATTTTTTCGTATTTTAGTGGCATTTTTATGTTGACAAAAAGTAAAGTGGTATAAATCATATTAAATATCTATTACCTAAGTAATTGAAGACATAATTGGATAAAGGTGTCATTCATTGTTATTCAATAAAACGCGTTATGACTTAGAACTTTTTTAATAATTATTATTTAATTTTATTAACTAACACGCATAAATTAGGTAAAATTAACTAATCTTATCTGGTGCACTTTAATAATAAAAAATTGTAAAATAACTTTGGTATATTTAGATGAATGCGTACATAACACCCTAATCCACCAACTTTTAAAAAAAAATTGTAACATGACACCTTTATTCACCACGACATGCTAGATGTTTGAGTGACTTAACATCTTTATCCTTAAAAAAAAATCTTTTATTAGGAAGAAAGTTGCATTTAAGGTTGAATTCTCAACGTCTTTCAATCTATTGCCAACCTATAACCTATTTCGCGTTGATTTTTTGAGTTTATTATTTTAATAACTCACATTTAAAGAAAATCAATATCGTCGGTACATTATTTAGGTAGTATCTGATATATTACAAAAATATCAATTTATTTCATTGCTAATTTTGGGAGAATTGTATAGTGAAAGAACAATGAGTGACAATGACATAATAATGTTAAAAAAAATCTTACCCGATATTTTTCGATATACAATTCTCCTAAAATAAGTTTTGAAATTCCTTGATAATTATTATATTATTATATTACCTATAGAATATCAAGTCGATCTTGATTTTCTTTAAATTTTGTATAAAAGCTAGAAAACATAAATAAATCTACGCGAAATAGGTTATAGGTTGGCAAGCATGTTGATACTCCCACCTTAAGGTTTACTAATAGTAAGATCTATACCAGGGATGCTCAAAAAGTAAAAAAAGTAGTTAAAAAGAAAATGCGACATGACACATTTATCCACTTAAGTATGTCTTCAATTATTATTTACCGTTAAATTCAATCAAATAAAATATGTACAATAATCAAACTAAAGTTTATCCAAAATCCAAAAACGAGAAATTTATTTATGTAACATATTTAGTTATGAATGGATGACGATGCGCTACAAGCAGCTGGAGGATTTCTAAGCTTTCCACAAATAGCCTGTACGAAATTTAATCTGAGGTCTCGATAGTCGTGCTCAACGTATTGTCTGAAGGTAGCTAGCCATGGTAGGATTTCTACCTTATATCCATTAGCTCTATTTTCATATCCCTGAAGTACTGAGGCGTATTCGTAACCATTCATGCAGGTTTGGACTTTATCGTAAGGCACGATATCTTTCAAAACATAGTCTACACACTAAAATAAAAAAAAAATACTATAAATATGTAAATTTTTGGGTAGAAATAAAAAAATAGGAAAGAATTGAGAAAATCTCAATAATGTGACTTGAGATCGGATTTCAATAGTGTATCCATTTGAGGAACGGATTATTTAGTCATCATAGACTTTTCTTAGAATACCCTACATTGTTAACGTTTTAAAGAAATCAAAGATTCTATTGTTCAAGATGTGTCTGTTTAGCTGTATGGTCCACATATACGGTCCACTATACTTAACACGTGCATCAAAAAAAGAGCTGTTATGAAACCCTCTGTTAAGTCACATAGTATATAGAATCATAAAGTAAATAAAATACACGTTATACAAGTATAATTCAGATACATTACAAACGTTAACAAGATACTATAGGTTAAACAAGTTTTTGTTTTGGTTTAAATAAATATGAGGTATTTCAGGTTTTTGTACTCAATGCCTACTTATTTTAGTTTCATAGTGACAAAATCTAGAATGATAGCGGCAACCCCCCGTTCCTATTTTACACGTCGGCGATTCTTGAATCTTCTAAAGAGTGAGGCAAGGTACCGTCGTATTCAACCCCCTAATGGGGGCGGCCTACCAACTAAACTCCCCGTGTTCCAGCAGGTTCCGCGCCATAGGCGTATAAACCTTCAGACCACACGTCTTAGTATTTCAGCTCTGCACGCCTTGCGTGCTTTGCGTCATAGCTCGCCAAGGCTTTGGCACCGGTGTACCAAGCTGGCTTTGTCTTCTAACTAGGTAGTAAGTTTACTGTGTTAGTGTTTGTGTGTTTGTGTTTGCGATGTTTGTGCTCAGATGAGATGTTATGTGCCCACGGATGGGAATTTAACCCAGCTATTTCAGGGGGAGAACCAACAGCGCTGGTCTGAGTAGTAGTAAACTATTGCTTACTGTGTTAGTGTTTGTATTTGCGATGTTTGTGATATTGTGCTCAGATGAGATGCTGTGTGCACACGCATCTTCGCAACGGGGACCCCGCTTTTTCAGGGAGAGAACCAACAGCGTGTGTGTATTTGTGCAGTGTTGTGTGTAGTAAGTTCTTGTGTGGTAGGTAATTTTTTTTGTAGGCCTTTTGTGGGCTTTTTTGTTTACTAACTACTAAAACTAGGTATGGCAGCGTCCAGTTTAACGACTCCTTGTTTCCTTCTTTCTATGTTCCAGCAGCAATTTTATTTAAGCTATTACAAAAGCTGGCTCCTTAAGCGGTTATAGTATACTATCATTCTTTCCTCGTCCTGTACTGGATCATAGTTCACTAATCTTCTTAATTTTTCATTTGTTATGAGTTCGTGCTTTTTCAAAAAGTTTGGCTGCTTTCCTTTTCATGAATGTTGTTATTGTTTCCCATTCAAAATCAAGATCTCTATGGATTTGTGCATTTCTTACAAATCGAGTGCCGCTACTGCTTTTCTTACATAATAATTACTTTCTGTGGCCTCCAGCCGATTTATATATATATATATATTTTTTTTTTTTTTTTTTTTTTTTTTTTTTTTTTTTTTTTTTTGTTTTGAAGAAGTAGTCCATACTCAAAGTGGAGTTGAATAGTATAGGGAAAAGAAAACCATAAAGTCTTTCTCCACAATTTTAATTCAATAGCTACGCTATAATCTACATGTTTCGAGTGTAGAAACACTCATCATCAGGATGTTGAAGTAAAAATTATGAACAGCTGATGTTGTTAGCAAAAGAGAAAATATAATTAAGTTAAAGGTGGAACTAATCCATAATGGAGCTTTCAATAGCACACTATTTATATATGTATTTGTTGCATAGCCCCATGCTGCTAAGCCGTAGATCAGCTGTGATCTAGCTACTGCTTTTATTATTTGCAGCTTGGTTTTGAGCCCCATTGTGCTCTTTGGACCTATCAGTGGGTACAGTCTGCCCATACCTGGCATTCTACACGTGGTTATACCTGATTAAAAATAAAACATTTCTTATTGTCTCTTCCTAAAAGTTCATTTATTAATAATAACATTATACATTCACAGACCTAGGCTTTTTTAAAGGCTTCCTTTCATTTTCACGTAACTAAAAATTTATTAATGCTTTAATGAATTTTTTTTTTGCCACACCCTACACCGCTGGGGTTGACCAATCGCTCCGAATTCTTGGGCTATTACAACTCCACGCGTAGTAGGAAATTTAACGCGCCCTCTTTCTCTTCTGTCTTTGTTTCACAAGTACGAATGTTTGATGAATACAGCAGGCTATTCATGAATGAACGGCTTGGTCTATTCTATGAGAAGTCTATGGTAGTTATAGAAAAACGACAATATTGGCCTAACTTTACATGTTGTCGCTAGGGCAATAAACGAGAAGCTCTGTTTTTAGTATTGAAAATACTACTGGGTGCGTATATACGGGTCTATTTCATGAAAAATGAACGCGACATGCACATAAAGTCGCCACAGTGTATCTTTTCCCGTGCGTCATCAATCAACGATCAGGACTTAACGTGGTTAATAACTCTGCATCCTTATTTATTACAGTAACAAGTTTGAATAAAAGCCTAAAAGAACGTCTCCAAGATTCCGCAATAATATAACGTGCTAGACAAGAATAAAACTATAAACGTCAATTAATTACTTTTTTATTTGTTAAGTTGACTACCGTTGTATTTTAGAACGTCATTGTCAACCTTATTTTGATCTGCCAATCTAATTCGTATTTTGTAAATTTGTGTGCCTTAAAACTGTTCCTTTTTCTAAACATAGTTCTTTTTAGAGCTAATTATACCCACCATCTGTTTTGGCGGTAAGTATTTATGGATTTTTATAATACCCAATTTATTTGTTTTAAATATTCTAACCGTGAAAGTTTTTTGAAAAGTTGACGGCAGTGGCTAAATTCCCTTAAATGAAAGGATGTCAAAAATTTGACTTTTGCGATTTTAATAGTCAATAAAACACTAAACTTTTCTAGATTTTAAGCTTTAAAAATAGTATTAAATGTATTAACATTTGTTTGTCAATTTCTTTTAGATAATAGAGAATGCCGGGCAAAACTTAAAATAAATAATAATTTTTCGGGATATTATGTAGGTACGTCAAACGGTAGGCAGGCACGTCCATTTTATGAACTTAGTTTTGACTTTTTTCGTCTCGTAATTTTGATTTGATTC
Source organism: Polydrusus pterygomalis (assembly GCA_963969555.1). NCBI lineage: Eukaryota > Metazoa > Arthropoda > Insecta > Coleoptera > Curculionidae > Polydrusus > Polydrusus pterygomalis. The sequence continues at coordinate 20,498,188 of OZ018378.1, read as the reverse complement.
ATACGATTTTGATGACGTGAAAGTGATTACGCACGGGAAAAGAACCACTGTGGCGACTTTAAATAACACGGCGGTGAAGTCTAAACAATGATCCGAGCAGCACAGGATCGATGACATCATCTGCTTAGTATTAATATTGTTTTGTTTTGGGTTTCGGCATTTATTATTATATTTGTTGATATTAAGATAATATGGCCGGGAGAGAGAACAGTAGAAGTCTGAGAACAGTTAGTAGATAGTTATTAATGATACTAGTTCGATGAACTCTATAATAAAACGTGTGCAATTGCACAAGTTTGTTCATATCGAACGTGTATCATTCAAAATTTAATCTACGACAGTGCAAATAGATTTTATTCGTCTAAATTTCATTGATATCAGATAACGTTTTCGTAATTTTTAAAATTTTCAGGTGTCCATAAATATTAGTCGATATCATGGTACCTAACCGCATTTTTGGTGTTTCAATTTCGATAAAATTGGAAAAAAATAAACAGTAAATGTCGCTGAAACAAAGCGAAATAGCGCGGCGGTCTTGGCGTATTACACAGAAAATCGGGGGAGAATGGATATACCAATCCAAAACATTTCATAGCCGACTTAAGATTTAGACATTTTATGAACAAAGAGTACAAGGACCAGCAGGTAAATTGCTAAAATGTGGTTTTGAGCTCTCTTCAATATGTACTAATATACAGATTATCCTATATTTTTTATTGTAACAAAACAGTCAAATTTACACATTTCTAAGTATAATTTACACATTTCTAAGTATAATAATTTAATTATTATTTCAAACTAAATCGGAGCATCCATGCCGTCATAATAACGCGTGATAGCGGCACGTTACATACTCACAGATAGGAGTAATCTGTGCTGTGACATAATGGTTTCCTTCTCGCCTCTGTATGTGGTAGGTATTTTCAATACGCCTGTGATACTTGCGTAAGATGCAAGATCTGTGAATTTTTACCCTAGTTTAGGAAGCATAAACAACTGCAACTTGTCTATAATAAAACTTACGATTTTAATGTCTTCCACTGACACGTCATGTCCTTTTATAGCTTTTGCCTCACTGCAATGCAGAAATTCAACTTTTATATCATCGGTTACTCCGGGTCTTTCAAAAACGCAAGCATGTGCTTTAGTGATGAAACATTCATTTTCTCCATGGTTACAGGTCAGTTTGCCGTTTTGATCTCTCTATTAATTAAAATACATTTGAGTAACTACGCATGTTTCTTAAATGATAGAAGGGTTTTGATAATTTTTAAATGTGTGCTTTATTATTGTAAAGTAAAAAAATTGAGACAACCAATAATTTCGAGTTAAAATATGTATTTAAGTAGTAGGTATATTTAAAATTATATCTAAATACTAAATTTTACTATAGAGGGTGGAATTTTTAACTGGAATAATTTCAGTATTAGGAAGCAGTGGCGCAACCCCCCCCCCCCCCGAGCTTAGAAAATTAGCCTATTTGTTTAATTGCAGACCAATTTTTCATGTCACGCCTTTTACTAATATTTTATATTCAGTCACATAATTTACATCAATCATGTTATCAATAGTGAAATACTACGTCTGACTGAATGGACCGACCGAAATACTTCCACTGAGGCATCTGGATTACTGGCCAGCATTATATAAGTCCCAAATTTGTGATCGCACTAATGTGTACAGAAAGAATATATGCCGCAAGATTCTACAAACAGTCGATTTAAACCTTTTTTAAGCATAACAGTTAGCTAATGACGTATAACAGATCAAGTTAAAGAAATAAGAGGCCAAGCAGATGATAATTTTCAAAATATTTTTAAGGAAGCTCAAGATCTACTTTCGGAATACGATATTGAAATCAGAGTAGACTACCGCCAAGACAAACACAAAGATTGGTTATAAAAACCGATTCCGCTGCTGAGTATTTTAAAATAACAATTTTTATTTCGTTTTTAGATGGCCCCATAGCAAATCTCGAGGATCGGTTTTTAAAACATCGAGAAACCCTTCAAAATTTTGAATGCCTCTTTCCATATGATAATCAAAATTTTGATAGTCAATTTAAATGTTTTTTGAAACTTCACAGCTTCTACAAGAATGAGTTCCTTGAAGAGTTTTCCATTAAAACGATGTTAAAAGCTGAACTTGAGCTGAGGTATAAAAAAGGCAAAAACAAAAACTGAAGGAAGATGTGGACAAAGTGTATTCCGAAAGTGATGCCAATATATTTCCTAATATAAAAAGGCTTTTACAATTTTTTTTAACTTTGCCTATTACAATCGCCACATCTGAAACGTCCTTTTCAAATTAAAAATTTTTAAAGACATAGTTGCGTAGCACCACGGAAGAGGACAGATTAAATGGTTTGACAGTTCTTTATGCGAACCACGATATTGATATTACCGTGGCAGAAATTCTGGACGAAAAGGCAAAAACAAAACGAAGAATTTTACTTTAATATTAGTATTATTAGTGATTACTTACAACTTATTGTATAAGGTTTTTGTTTTGTTTTAGTATAAGTATGATTAATATATGCGTTACTTATTTTAAATATATTTTTACTAATTAAAATGAAATCTCTAATTTTTTTTTCATAAATATTTAGTTAGGGCCAGCGGCGTTTTATTGCAGAAGTTTTAGGGGGCTGTCGCTCTCGTCAATCATACGTATTTTACCCAAAAAAGGGCGTGGCACCCAAAAAAGCTCCTTCGGCACAAGAAGTTGTAGACCCCCCCGAACTAAATTTCTGGTTACGCCACTGTTAGGAAGTCCCTTTATTTGCTGAAAAAATACAGAACTACGACTGCATTTATTTTTAGTTTGGCATACTTTTTTCGTGCCTTTTGTTAAAATTTAAAGATATGTATTCTGATAAGTTGGAAAGGGCATGAAAAAAGAATACGACCGACTATTTACTTTTGCATTTCGATATTGTCATTATGTACCATATTAGGGGTTGTTTGGCTAATTTCGTGTAGGGGAAGGTTGCCTATATTGAACCGCTACCTAAATTGGACCACAGTACATTTCTCCGAAACTAAACAAGTGTCATCATCTGGCAACACTGTAACATACTTCCACCCAGAACCTTTGATCGGCAACAAACTCAATTAGTTGGCCGTTAGTGCTTGGCGTGTACAGAGCAAAACGTAATTTACATAATTTTAATGTAATATTTTTAGGATTTACCTTAGAACCATAAAACTCTAAGCAAAATCTTTTTTATGGAAGTTATCAAGTAAGTTTTTCTCTTTCTATTTCTCCTATTACTATGCCATATTTGTTTTTTCTTGTCTCTTTCCTGGGTGGTTTTGTAAAACACGTGGTAGTTGCTTAAATTGGACCAGTGGGTGATTGCCAAAATTGAACCGGTCCAATTTAGACAATTTTTCCAAATTGTGCAAAAATAATTTTTCTCTTTAAATAAGTTAATGTCTTGAACTAACACCATTTCAATATTGCTACAATATTTTTTCTTTGAGTTAAAAAATTAAACTATGACTGGTCCAATATAGGAAACTAATAGGTACTTTTATTGCCTTAGGATGTCTTCTACCGAAATTTTGATTGTAAATTTGATGTTTTTTTGAAAGATAAGTATAACACTTCCTATACCAACAATTTTATTTTTTATTTATTTATTTAACACCTAAGCTTCCGATTTAAATCATGTGGTCCAATTTTGGAACCCCCAGGTGCAATTTAGGCAACCGGTTTCCTATATTGAACCACTTGCAGAGGTTTTTTATAGCCTGGTATATCATAGATACTTTGAAATAAAATTCTGCAAAAAATCCTGCAGTTGAACAACATACTAAAGTATACTAAGTTATAGCTTCAAGATCGATTTTGCGTATTTATCAGAATCTATGATAAGAAATCTGGAAATTGGTCCAATATGGGCAACCTTCTCCTATAAGTCGTTGCCTTCGTTCCTCTAAATTTTCTGGGTTTGTTACGTAAACTTTGGTTTTTAGGTGACCCTAAAGGAAATAATCTAGAGGATTAAGGTCCGGTGATCCTGGCGGCAATTCAATGGTACCCCTTCTTCCTATCCAGCGGTTTGTAAAAACTTTACTTAAATATTGTCAAACATTTATGGCGTAATGAGGCGGAGCACTAACCTGCTGTAACCATATTCGATCATCATGTAGATCTGCTTCTGAATGGTGACGAAATGAAGCAGTCAAAGCTGAAATAAGGTATCCTTGTAAAAATCCGGATATGTATGCTCATTTAAATTACCTTCTAGGAATATTGGCCCAATGGCGCGGTCGCCAATTATGCCTGCCCTCCTTCCCAAACATTAAGTTTCGCGGAAGCTGGGTGTTTCTCGCATCCTATGGGAATTTTCTACGGACCAATATCGACAGTTCTGTTTATTGATTTCCCAATTTAGAACAATTTTCACTCATCTGTAAAAAGGATCCAGTCCAAATCTACTACATGCTCATCAAATGCATTCATCATCACTTAACAAAGTCAAAGACGGCGGTCCGAATCATCTTCGAGTAATTGAAGCCGAACTGAAGTAATATGATTTTCTGAAAGAGCAAGTAAAACATTTAATTGCGTGTCCTCATCCATTACTCCAGGTTGCCTTATTCTTGGTAAAACATAAATAAATTATTTGCGATTGTTGCTAAAATGGTCATTTTTATGTCTGGCTTTCTAGATTACCGAAATGTAAAAGTAAATAGTGGATCTTATTCCCTTTTTATGCCCTATCTATCGGAAGACATACCCTTACATTTGAAATAATGGTGGGTGCGGTTTCTACCCCGAAAAGATGTGTAAAGTTCATGAAGACACGAACAAAGTATTCCAAAATAAAAATAAATGCAGCCGAATGCTGTATTTTTTCAGCAAATAAAGAGGCTGTAATACTGAATTTATTCCAGTTAAAAATTCCACCCTGTGTCTATGTATTTACTTACGCTCCGAACAACAGGAAACAGCTCTAAATTGATATAACTCGACAGTTTCTTATACCCTTTATAAAGTTGTTTATCGAGAAATTCCATACAAAATGGGCATCTGGCCTCATAGACGTAGGTTAAGTTTACCTTGTCCTAAAGAATAAACATTTACTTAAAACTAAGGACTCGACTATACGAACGTATTTCATAGCACAGCGAGTTGAACGCACGCGTCTGGGAGGCCTATTCATTTTCCTACAAACGAGAGTACAAATTTGAGCTTCCAAAAGAAAGCAGTGAAAGCACAAGAAGTCGAACATCTTTTTCACCAAAAAATGCACATCTGAAAATAAGAAGCGTCGGTTTCAAGCTATTTTTTGAAAAACAATCTGGTTCTGTTTTGATGTTTTGAATTTAATCATAATTCAAAATGTTCCATTTAAATAGTAATGACACTCAGTTCTTATATCCCTTTTTATCAAAAAAAAATATATCAGACCAATCGGACCTAATTTCTAATGTCTCATATTTGCACTTAAAGTGTCAACGTCCAGTTTCGATGAGCATAATTTGCCAGTGCTTTACAACGCCAGGCACGAATTTAGCCGAAGAAATCATTCGTTCTTAACGTTGTAAAGCGTTCGCAAATTATAAGCATCGAAACTAGACGTTGGCACTTTATGTGCAAAGGTGGTGCGGTGCGCGTTGGCAAATTATGAGCGTCGGAACTGGATGTTGGTTTATGTGCAAAGATGCTGCGCGTTTGCACACTATGAGCATCGAAACTAGACATTGGCACCTTATATGGTGGTGCATTAGAAATGAGGTCCGATAGATATTATTTCTTTTATTTAATGAAAAAGGAAAATAGGAATTGAGTTTTCTTCCTTATTAAATAAACAAGATTGTTTTTTTAAAAATCTCTTGAAACCGTCGCTTCTTGTTTTTGACATGCATTTTTTTTCAATGGCGTCTTTAGCACTCTTCGCAGTGGGAGTGGGTGACACCGCAGGATTTATAAATGGAATGAACGGAATATGGTCATGGTCATTTGGTGATCTCCCCAAAATATCCAACCCGGGCATTGGGCTGGCGTCCGGAATTGACGTCGTTGGTTTAGAGCTTGGCGGAAGTACCAGAAGAATTGACAGCGACCAAGCGGTAGCCGAACTTTAAAACAAGTTAGATTTATTAGCGCAGGTCGAGTCATCAGCCGCCGCCAGCGTAAAAATAGTTCAGAGGCTGGTCAAAGGTCGATGGAATTGTTATGATTTCAGTTTCGGGTATTTTCACTGATCAAAAACGATTTTGTTTACTTTTTTTTTGCAATAATTTAATAATTTCCTATTTTTATGGTTCGTGTGTGAGTTGTGAGTGTATGTGAATTAATTAATAAATTAATCAATTCAAGGCAACTGACGCGTTGTTAAGTATTGAGAGCTATAATGGCCATTTGTTTTTCTGGCTTTCTAGATTACCGAAACGTAAAAGTAAATAGTGACTAGTGAGTCGTCCCTTTTTTATGCCCTTTGCAACGAGCTATCACAATACATACCTTTACATTTGAAAAAAAGGTGGAGGCGGTTTCTACCCTAAAAAAAGGGGTGAATCTCATGAAGACACGAACAAAGTATGCCAAAATAAAAATAAATGCAGCCGCAGTTCTGTATTTTTTCAGCAAATAAAGAGGCTGTAGTAATGATTTTATTATTCCAGTTAAAAAGTCCACCCTATTATGTATTTACTTACGGTCCGAAGCATAGGAAACATCTCTAAATTGATATAACTCGACAGTTTCTTATACCCTTTATAAAATTGTTTATTGAGAAATTGCAGAGAATGGTAGCATCTGGTTCCATAGACATAGGTTAAGTTTACGATGTCCTAAAGAATAAACATTTACTTAAAGCTAAGGACCCGACTATACGAACGTATTTGATAGAACAGCGAGTTGCACGCACGCGTCTTGGAGGCATATTCATTTTCCTACAACCGAGCGTATAAAATTGGGCTTCCAAAGTGATGACAGTTCTTATATCCCTTTTCCATTTCCTTTTTCTTAAAAAAAAAGAAAAAATATATCGGACTAATCGGACCTAATTTCTCATGCATCACATTTGCACATAAAGTGTCAACGTCCAGTTTCGATGCGCATAATTTGCCAGCGCTTTACAACGCCAGGCACGAATTTAGCCGAAGAAATAATTCATTCTTAACGTTGTAAAGCGTTCGCGAATTATGAGCATCGAAACTAGAAGTTGGCACTTTATGTGCAAAGGTGGTGCGGTGCGGGTTGGCAAATTATGAGCATCGAAACGAGACGTTGGTTTATGTGCAAAGACGCGCGTTTGCAAATTATGAGCTTCAAAACTAGACGTTGGCAGTTTATGCCCAAAGGTGGTGCGCGTTGGCAAATTATGGGCGTCGAAACTGGCCGTTGATTTATGTGCAAATTATGAGCATCAAAACAAGATATTGGCACCTTATATGGTGGTATATTAGAAATGAGTACAACTATACTAAATTCATCCCAAAGACAAGACATTATTGTAATTGTACACAAATGACAGAAGCGTGATTGTAGGCGATTTAAGTAAGACAATGGATGACCAAGCGCGCTGACCGCATTCGATGTACATCTAACAGACCGACGTTGCTTGATCACGTACTGGCAGCGTGGATTTGTTTTGACGCGACTTGTGTTTGGGATGAATTTAGTATACTAAACTTAGATTATTATTACATAATATTTGTAAATTAGTCCTTGATTTCACAATACCTAAATAGTTTTTCCCCTTCCAGATTGCCACAGTTGTCGTGGACCTATCCATTATCTGCATATAGGTACAGTTATCTCAATTCGGAGCACGATAACATAAAAACGAAATAAACCGTAATACCAAACTAACCGGAAGGCACCCTGATTTTAAATGGCGAGGACTGGTCTCCATCGTATACAGCACCCCGGTGAAACTTTAAATGTGCGATTTTGCATGACGAGGTCATATTTATCGCAAGCTGCGGCCATCTGGCTATCAGAGTCAAATTGGCGCTGTTGTCGCTTGATGATTGTCCAGCTGGCCGAGTAACCAGGTTCTGTCGCATATTTTTGACGTATAGAAGAGAAGGACAGTTATATTCTGACCTACTGAAACGCTTCCCAAACTGCGCCAGGTGCTAATTGGAACAAACCAACCAGCCCCGCCAACCAACGCCAACCCGCCATGTCAAAACTGTCAATTTTTCTTGTCCATGTTTTTTTTTCAGAAAATTAAATTAATATTTTATTATCATTTTAATATTTAATACAATTCTATTATCAACGGGATTTATAAAACCCAGTGCGACATCTTGCGTCCCAGTACGGTACCTTAGAAAAGGTCAGTCGTAAAGGGTTATTCTGTAAAAACAGAAAATTATGCAAGATGCCCTCAAAACCGGTATAAGTGCCGGACCACAGATATTAATTCGAAAAAGGTTTTTCTGTTTGGCGGAAGGAAACAGAAAAACCTTTTTCGAATTAACAATTCTATTAGTTTCTATTCCAGAAAACTTCGCCGATGTGGGTAATTTTTCAGTTACTGTTCCATCCTACTATGCAGGTAATTATTTTTTATTGGTAATCAAACTGATTTTACACTTATACCAATTTTTTATATTGGAAATGTAAGTTTACAATAAATAAATTAACATGAAATGTAATAGGTATTGGTTTATAAGCCAATCTTAAAATATCAATATCACTGGGCAGCCTGCAGATAACTGCAACATTTTGTGCCCGAGGTAATATCTAACAATCTATCAGTTACGAACAGATAGTTTAGGCTCTTGAAATGATAATTTTAACATTTTTGTTTTACTTAGTAGATTAGAAGTATAACATAATGGCACAAAGATAATGAATATTTTACAGAGAAATTTAATGTCTCCCCGATACTGTTTCTTTTGTTTCAGAGAATGCTGTGAGAATCACCTGATAGTTTATGGATGTTTTAGTACGTGTCTCGTTGCATCCTAGTGCTTGTGTTTTATACAGTATTTGTGATATATTATATGAATTGAGACAATTCCTGATGAGTGAGACCTGTGAGACGTAACCTAAGGACATTAGTTTATTATAAACAGTTATTTTTTGTTATGGTTGTCAGTGCAGTTTTTATTTATAAATAAACGTAGAAAAAATTATTTACGATAAAGTGCTTCCATCTTTATTTTCCAAATCTTGGTTAATATAAAAACGTGCTTTATTTATTCCATAAAATAAATACTTTTGTGCGTCTTTTTATTGATTTAATTTGTGATTTAATAATACTTATATTGAATCACAAATTAAATCAATAAAAACACGTTCAAAAGTTAATAATAAAATTGAAAAGTTCTAAAACCGCTGTTTAAATTTCCCGCTATTGCGCCTCTGATAACCAGCGGGCATACTAACACCCCTCTCTCTCTCTTCTTTCGCTTTCTAATGTGTTGCGATTTTTTAACAAGGAGTTAACATTTCTAACCCTATACATTTTCTTTGCTATTTAGTGGTAATACACACGCTGACCGCTTAAGGTGGGAGTATCAACATGCTTGCCAACCTATAACCTATTTCGCGTAGATTTATTTATGTTTTCTAGCTTTTATACAAAATTTAAAGAAAGTCAGTATCGACTTGATATTCTATAGGTAATAATTGACATATTTAATAAATATCAAATAATTTCATAACTTATTTTAGGAGAATTGTATAGCGAAAATATCGGGTAAGATTTTTTTTAACATTATTATGTCATTGTCACTCATTGTTCTTTCACTATACAATTCTCCCAAAATTAGCAATGAAATAAATTGATATTTTTGTAATATATCAGATACTACCTAAATAATGTACCGACGATATTGATTTTCTTTAAATGTAAGTTATTAAAACAATAAACTCAAAAAATCAACGCGAAATAGGTTATAGGTTGGCAATAAATTGAGCGACGTTGAGAATTCAACCTTAAGAGGTACGGCCTCTTCCGATAAATGCCTTAAACAGTGACCGTTCAATACTGCCCGCCGTCCGATACTTCCCGACTTTCCTGTAATAGTTTAATTAATTTTAAGTAATTAAATTTTTTAACGATATATAATTTTATTTCTGCCATCTAATCGTTACTGTTGCCGGTACTGGAGAAGTCACTTACAGAAATTTTGGACTTCGGATCAATAATAATAATTTACTATAATATAATTCTATACTTACATAAGTTTCAGAGACTGCAGCTTGGAGACAAACCAAAAGTATGAATGTTTTTAGAAACATTTGAAAGATCATTATTTTTTCTTAATTATACTAAAAATTTTCCTCTTCTCTCTAGAGCTGTGTAAAAACTCAATTTTATTAATATACCTAGGTCGAATATGTAGACAATCTTAAGTAAAATCGAAAAGTGTATGGGTATACTAATTGTGACGTCATTTTATATTATCATATTACAATTAATTGGACCATGCTAATCAGAATGGGACCAAGCGACATTTATATACAAATAAAGATAATGGTACCAAGTGACGTAGAAGTTCGATAGAATATTATTCAGAAAAGATCCAAACGGCGCTTTTTTATTTGCGGTAAATATATGCGTCTGAACCAACAACCATATCGGCAATACAGCGTTTGCTATTAATCTGAACGGAACCAAGCGGCTAGTTCCTTTCAGATAAACTCATCAACGAATTTATACGATGCAAGATTATGCTAATATAATGAAAAATTACAGGCAAAAGAACCCACTGATTCTGTTACAATCAGTACACACTGAAAAAAGAATTTATTTGATCTAAACAAAAATGGAGTTCGCCGAAACAAATATTTGTTCCCAATGGCCTGAACAAATAATTATTTGAAATTTTGTCCAAAATTATTTGACTTTTTAGAGGGAAATATATGATATTCAAATAAATATTATTTAAATAAAATAATTCCGTTATTTAGCACAAAGCAATATAGGTAACCAACAAATATGTATTTATTTCTATTAAATAAATATTTATTCTGTTCAAATAATCATTTATTTAAATCGCTAACACATTTATTTAATCCAAATCACGAATTGTTTATTATCCTTTATATTTATTTCTATTAAATAAATATTTATTTTGTCCAAATATTAATTTATTTAAATCGGCAACACATTTATTTAATCCAAATCACGAATTGTTTATTATACTTTATATTTATTTCTATTAAATAAATATTTATTCTGTTCAAATAATTTCGAAATTAGGATGTGTGCTTTTTGGCATTTAATTTAAATAACTTATTGTTTCCTATAAATAAATAATTATTTACTATTGAACATAATAATATATAATATAATTATTATTAAATATTTTTTGGTAAAAACTATATTTGTAATAAACAATAAGGTATTTAAATTAAATAATTAAAATAGGGTATAATCTCCCAAACTATTTAGAAGAGGAGCTGCAAAAAGAAATAAATCATACCACAGTTTTTATATATATATGTTCTGTTTATTGTTACGAAAAATAACATAACTATATAAGAAAAGAAAACAAAACTGTAATTAACATGACAGTTATTAAACTCGGTCTGCGCCTACGAGAGCCTTATTCTCCTTAAACATCCATATTTACTGCAATAACTAAATGTTCCTGTAAAATAACATCTTGTTTGAGGGAAATAAATTAAATTTATTACAAATAATCAAAAATAGTTATAAATAAATAATTGTCTCCCCGAAATATTTATTTATTTAAAGCAAATAAATATTTATTTGCTTTAAATTTTATTTATTTCACGCAAATAAATATTTAAGGCAAATGAATGTTTTAACACAAAGGGGCTGCAAGAGACGCTTTCGCGGCCATCTTGATATATGAATATTAATAATTATATTGAAAACAGAAATCAAAACAATAACGATATGCATGTTTATAAAATAATATAATAATATGGCAAAGACAAATTTGTTAACTTTTTCTATTATATACAAAAATAATTGAAACGTTTTTGAATGGGCATTTCTCCATGGCATGCATGATTTAGTAATTATTATTTTGTATAATATGTTTTATCTGTCTTTTTTAAGTAATAAACATTAAAATTAAAATCTTACCATCAAAGGAGGGCCACAGATGTCCCATGTTATGGCCAACTAGCCAATCGTGAACGTCCATTGCCACACAAAATTATATATCACCTTGTCGAAAGACGCTCACTAAACGACTAAACTCTCCAGTCTCTACCTGGTACCTGCCTAGATCTCAAAAAGGCAGTGGCGAAATAAAAAGTTATTTGCAGCAAATAATATTTTGTTTGAAATGTAGACGTTTAAAGGCAGAGGAGTAGCAAACAATTTTTTGTTTGGCGCGAATAAGTTTTATTTCACATAAATAAACAAAAACCAAACAAATATGAAATAAAAGTCAAATAATTCAATTTATTTGTTGCAAACAATATTTGTTTGAGCTAAATAAAGATTATTTGAGACTAACAAAAATAAAGCAAATACATCATTTATTTGGGATGAAACAGACTTTTTTTTCAGTGCACAGAACATTTTTATTCCATCGCTAACTTAGAAAAAGAAATCACCAACAGAAAAACAGACACCCTTAAGAATAAGATTAGTTGGTTAAAAACAAGAGTAATAAAAATCGAGAAGGCTAAACCATTTTCCATTTTTTTTAAATATTCTGATAATGAAAACGACGAGTTCCATGAAATTTTGCTTTAGAAAATTCTGAAACGGCAAGCACCCTCTGCTTTTAAGAATGATATAGATATTCTTTGGCCTAATGGTACTGAAATTTCAAACAAGAAGTTACAGGACATCAAATATTTAATGCCCTTTATCCCCATGGATGCTAAAAATTTCTACAGAGGCTTAAAAGGTATGGATTTTGACGACTTAGATGGCTATGGTGAAAACCTAGATTTTGAGCCTTATGAAGAAGAAACTTAGACCAAAGTTTTGTATTATTATATTATACGTTTGAATAAAGTTTTTCTCGTTATATGAAAATAGATCTTTGTATAATGGAAGTTTCTAAAGGATGGTGTTGTTCGACTTTTGGTGCTCATTAATTCCCTTTTGAAAAATCAAACTTGCTTATTAAAAAATTAATCAGAAGGGAACCAAGCGCCAAAAGTTTAAAAAACAAAAGCAATTTTTGTTGAAAGATTATTCTTTTATAGAATTGGTAGTTATATGATACTCACAAACCCAGATATAAAAAATATCACTAAAATCATTAATAAGTAAGTGATAGCAATGTTTTAACTTTAAAGCCTTTTTTCTGCCATTTTCATATTTGGTACTTAGTCCCATTCTGATTAGCATGGTCCAATTATAGTTCTTGAAAAGTCGATAAAAGAATGAAATTTAAAAAAAATTATGGACGTACTATTATATGTACTAATTTATTAATTAATTAATCATTATGCAGTCTATAACTGCAACAGGACTCACATAACGCGAATTTAAATTCTATCTATATGCCAAAAGCCCTTTTTTAGTAATATTTTACTCACTTGTTCCGAAGAATCTCAAATGTGTTCGATTTAAGTTAAATGAGTCATTTAAAACTTTTCACAATAACTGATACAAAGCTCATATCCGGAACCCAGAACTTCGACCCTAATTTTTTAGTTTTAGTATATTGTTTGTCAAATGTACGTTGTACTTTGACACATAATTGTCAGTATTAGCATTGAATATCAAACTATAAGAAGGCCATATGAGCCGATTTCCCAAATCTGCTACGTTAAATTCATAGATGGCACAATGAGTTCACCTGTTCACCAACAAGAAAACGACTAGTCTTTTCACTGCTAAATTAAATCATTGTTGCCGCATGTCTGTTTGACTTGCTGGATGAGTTTTTTAAATGTATTTTTATAGCTTATCGTAAAACTTGATTTCACATAAGTACCTACACATATCCTAGATTTAAGTAGCTTACATTTATTTTCCTACCTATAGTATACTTTCGACTTAAAAATGTCCCTATTTTTAATTGCTTTGTAGCTTATAATATTTTCAACCTTTTGACGTCCCAACGTTAATTACATGAAAACATATTGACTGCCATGCCATGTATTCTATTTCTAACAGAATTAAATGACGACTCTCACTATTCAATACCTACCTAGGCTACAACGTATATGTTCAGTAAAATATGAATGATGTGCGGTTTGTAAAACTTTTTTTAACGGTTTTTATTTGCAATTATTATTACTTTTCAAAATTGTTAAAATAAGTAGGTTTTACTTTCTTACTTAAGAAACATCCAGTTTGTTTGAATAAGTGTATTACGTAGTTTGCTATTTTTCGACGAAATAAAACCTATTTTAGTTATACCTGCTGTCGCTTTTTATCTACTTTTATTTGTTTAAAATTTAACACCCAATGCAACGGTAAAATCATTTTACGGCGTCTTGCAAAAAGGAACCTACTCATTTTCATTGTAAAAGGAACTTCATTAATACGATTATAATTTAGGATTATCTCTAAAAAATGTACTAATAAAATCTCCAGTTTTGTATATTTCAGGAGTTGGTTCTCTAAACCTACGTTCTTTTTTCATTAAAAACTCGGCGACTGCCGGTCTTGGATCAAAATGAGCTGTTCCAACTCCATTTAATGACACTAAGAGGCGATCATTCATTGTATCTTCATTTAATGAAATTCTTCCTGGCGTTTTTAATTTGTTGTAATGGGAAATAATCCTCTCAGTAGTCATTAAATGAGGACTTATTAGCAATAACGAGACTAAAAGCTTTGTAACATATCATTAGTACAAATTATAAGTTTTCCTAATTTACTAGCAAGTCTGGTGCCTTCATCGGGAGTATCAGTCTGAAATTTCTTGAATTAAAGGCCAGCAATCACACACGGATGTCGCAAAATTGGACACTTCCTCTAAACCGAAGAGATTCTCAACTAATGGTCGGCCTGCGGATATCATTTCAGCTTCGGCACAAATAAGGTTTATCATATTTTTGATTGTTTCATCTTCTTCCTCTAAAAACCTGTAAAAACCTCTAAAAATTTTCGCCTGCGGCGCTATTTTTGCGCCTTCGCCGCTGTTTAACCCCCCCCCCAAGGTTAATTTCTGGATCCGCCTTTGCGTGAGTTCGGTTTTACCGTCAGATTTGTCGGTTTAGTCCAACGAGGTATTCTAACTCGATGGTTTACTACTCCGAGAAGTACGAGCCCGTTTGTTTGATCGGAGTACAAATTCTTATTTTACCGTGGTTTGGTGTTTCAGACGACAGAGAGAAAACTGAACATCGCATCGTTCGTTTATCGTATCGGCGAGCAACTGGAAATACATATTCGATCGATTGTTAAATTGATGTTTTTAGAAGGCAAGAAATTTAAAAACTAAGAATAACCTCACTTTCGTGAAATTCGCTAAGCCTGCCTGTATACAACAGACGTTATCATTTTGTGAGAGTGAAACGTCCCCGATTTTGCTTGAATTGGTGTTCCTCAAAATTTGGAACTGTTTCTTCGGCAAAGTTTAATACTTTCACCATTTCCCGACCACAGTTACAGTTAACTTTATCTTAAAACAAAGCGTTTCGGCAGAAGACAACGACATTTGACATTAACAGCTAATCTGGTTTCGTCGTTAAAGTTCCTAGATCAGCAGTGGGCCGTACAAGCTCACGCGTTAAGTTGCATCATATTATTTTCTTCAGATCTTGGTGTTTTTTTAAGTGTTTCTGTGGCTGTTTTTTTTAATGTGTATGTTTTAATCATTTTACTTTTCGATTTTATATATTTCAGGGATTTTTTTATTATTTAAGTTTAATAGTGAGTACCTATACAAACACCATTTTAATTAACTCCTCTATTATCAAAAAGTGCCTAGTTAAACCATTTACTTATCGTGATATTCGTGATATACAGAATGTCTCTCAACTAAGGGGTAAATACAGCAGCATGAAATAGTAGACTTGAAAATATGTCATTTATGCTTAAGAATGCACGGTTAATTTTCAATAAATATGTTTTGTTAATAAAGGTGTTTATTTAAATGTTTCTTGCCATAGGTATATCAAAACATCGCCAATTTTATAAAGTAAATATTTAGGATCACTCTGTGTCTCTTTAACCGTATAAGAAATATAATTAAATGACATATTTTCAAGTCCACTATCTCCTGTTGCTTTTATAGTCCCTTAGTAACGGGACACCCTATATAAAATTCCCACAAAAGTAACAATACCAAAAGGATTCCCAAGATGGTTTTTTAATTAGAAGTGCCCCACAAAGCTTACATCTCGCAAAAAATTGTATTAGGTACTTACTTTTTTTCTTGTTTAAAACACATTAAACATGCTAAAATTGCCAAACTTCCATTCCTCTATATTCTATATCAAAACGACTGATAAGTACGTGTTTTTTAAAAATAATAGAGTGAGTATTTATGACATTTAACTAAATAGTTAGATGTGAGGTTTGTGGTGTCTTATTAAAAATTAGAATAACAACTTTAAAACAACAAAAAAAAAACGATACAATGCTTTTCATAAAGACGGCAGAATATATTGAGCTGTACATGAAATAGAAAAATAGAGTTTTTCTACTATTTTTCTCTATGAAATTTACCAATTGTAAATATAAAAACACAGTGTCAGACGAAAAAACTTCAATTGGGAGACTTCAAAGTCAATGTATTTAAAAATATTTATTTTTCTAGCCTATTGTCTACAACTTGCAGTTTCTAAAAAATATGTAAGTATAAGGTAATTTATTAATCTAATAGCTCGCAGCATCACCTATCATTAATGGCACCCTGTTGAAGTCTGGTATATTTTACGTTAAGCGGTTGGCTACAGAAACAGAACCGGACTAAGTTCTTTTACCTTCGCTTTCGCCATCTGTTACATTTCGTCAGTGCTGTGTGTTGGCCGTGTCTGTTAATGGGGGAAAAAAAAGGTAGCTGGAACTTTACTGGCTTTGCAGAAAGAAATTTCATTTTCAATAAAATAAGTAGGTAATCATAAATTTGTAAAATATTTACTAAAACTTATTGACCAAATTTGGGCGTGGTCGCATTTCGCCTGCAGCGGGCTTTTTCTTTCCCGAACACTTTACCTGTTTCACAACTCACGAGCCGTCACTGGTAGGGGCGGCAAAAATTGAATAGCCTACTAGCGGCAAATTTGTAAATCCGCCACTGCATTTCGTAAGGGAGTTTTATTATTTTGTAAAGATATAGCGTACATACTTATTTTATTATCTATTAAATAAAACATTGACAGACCCGTACCTACCAAAATAAGTATGTGAAGACATTTTAAAACTAAAGGAAAAGAATAAAACAACATTTATTTCTTTTAGTATTTTTATTTATAAAAAGCAAAATTAGGTATTTGTGTATTTATTAAAGTAAGGTATATTGACTAATTAAATAGTCAATCGCCGACAAAATTATTACTCATCAGGTCGTAAATGTAACCAAGCAATAATTGAAACAAGGGAATTTGTGTTATTTCGAGGGCTGAGAACCAGAGGGTTCTAAGTCGCAAAAACAAAATTTTACAGGAAACGAATTTAATAGTATATTAAAGTATAAGTGGATATTAAGGTCTTTAAAACACGCGCGATTTTGCAAGCACGACGGCGCAGCCGGAGTGCTTGAAATAGAGCTGAATTGCTGAAATGCTGCCATTGTCGATCGGCCTCCTACCCTATAGTTCTCCATACTTAGAACCTTAGACGAGGTAAAGGAGGGGACGCGGCATGCGCATCTACCGCGACAGAAGCAAAGTGTGAGCAAAAATTCGATTATTCTGGTGCCAAACATCCTATTGTCACCAAGCGGGTTTTCGTGTTTTTGATTGCAAAGTGAATGAAACATAGTAGTATTTATCGTTGAATAAAATGGCAGTTTGTTCATCTTACGGGTGCAAAAGTCGTAGCTATCGAAAGGAGCCAGGAATAAGCTCACAGGTAATAATATATTTTTGCAAACTGTCATTTTCTTGGTGCCAAACAGTAAATTCTGGTCACAATCGCACATCAGTTTATGATGCCGCGTCCCCTCCTTTACCTCGTCTAAGCTTAGAACCCTCTGGTTCTCAGCCCACGAATTTATCACCACAACAAATATAAAAGATTTTTTTACGCATTATTTGCTAATTTTCTGTTATATTTTTTAAAGCTTATAGCATAGACATTTAAAAAGGCAAAATTACTAAAGCACTTACTTATTATTTTTTAGAAAATAAATGTTAAAAAATCTGTGACTACGTCCACGCCACACAGTCAAATCAATACAAAAATGACTACGTCGCTACAGTGGTATTAAGTCAAAGACAAAATTATATATTATTTGCTGCTTACACAAATCATTTATAGCATAATATCAACAGATAACAATATCATTCAACGTAAATACAAACATATAAATAACAATAATTATTGTATGAAAACAAATTAGGCACAAACATCAAAATTTAAATAGGAGACACGACAAACTGTCATATTCATAACCAGTGTATAGCAGGAGGTCAACTCATTAAATATGTTTCGTTAACTAAGGTGTTTATTTAAATGTTTCTTGCCATCTAGCATTTAAACGCAATTATTTCAAAAACTAATTGAAATATCGAGGTTAATGAAGTACAACTTGTTGTGTTAAAGTAAATACTTTTTAACATATAAAATCGGACATCATCGAGGGCTCGGTACCGTCCTGTACCGTTTTTAGATTTAGTTCGTATGAACCGCTAAGCCACTAAACTGTCTGAGCCTCAAGTGTTGCAGCTTTGAATATGTATCTGAATGCCCAGTGAGTTTATCTCTGCGGGAGTGTAGCGTCAATACCAGGCACGTAGATAAGGGGGGGGAAGTTCTGGGGGACGCCTACGGCTCGTGTCATAAACATCATCCATGTGAATAACAGCCATTATTATATGCTTGTTGAATTATGTACTATAATTCACCGATACTTTATATTTAAAATAAATGTAATATAGGCTAGCTAGCTTTTGATGATGGTACTTAACTTTCTTTTACCATTTGCCCATCGATATTAAAAATGTATTTTATAATTATTATTTACTGTTAAATTCAATCAAATAAAATAGGTACAATAGTCAAACTAAAGTTTATCCAAAATCCAAAAACGAGGAATTTATTTATGTAACATAAGTAGTTATGAATGGATGACGATGCGCTACAAACATCTGGAGGATCTTTAAGCTTTCCACAAATAGCCAGTACGAAATTTAATCTTAGGTCATGATAGTCTCTCTTAACGTATTGTCTGAAGATAGATATCCACGGTAGAAAGTCTACCTTATATTCATGAGCTTTATCTTCATATCCCTGAAGCACAGAGGCGTATTCCGGACCATTCATGCAGGTTTGGACTGTATCGTAAGGCACGATATCTTCCAAAATATCGTCTACACACTAAAATAAAGAAAAATACTATAAATATGTAAATTTTTGGATAGAAATAAAAAAATAGGAAAGAATTGTTAAAATCTCCAAACCAACAATGTGACTTGAGATCAGATTTCAACAGTGTATGCATTTCAGGGACGGATTGTTTAGTTATCATAGACTTCTCATAAAATATACTACATTGTTTACGTTTTAAAGAAATCAAAGATTTCACCGTTCAAAATTTGTCTGTTTAGCTGTATGCTGTATGGTCCACGTATACGGTCCACTATATTTAACACGTTCATCAAAAAAAGCGCTGTTATGAAACCCTCTGTTTAGTCACAGAGTAGATTCATAAAGTTGATAAAATACACGTTATACAAGTATAATTCAGATACATTACCAACATTAACAATATACTATAGGTTAAACAAGTTTTTGTTTTGATTTAAAGAAATATGAGGTATTTCAGGTTTTTGTACTTAATACCTACTCATTTTAGTTTCATAGTGACAAAATCTAGAATGATAGCGGCAACCTCGCTTTCCTTTTTCACACGTCGGCCATTCTTGAATCTTCTGAAGAGTACTGTCGAATTCAAGCCCCTGATGGGGGGCGGCCTACCAACTAAACTCCCCGTGTTCCTGCGGTTTCCGCGCTATAGGCGTATAAACCCTCAGACCGACAGGTCTTAGTATTTCAGCTCTGCCTAACTAGGTATGGCAGCGTATATATAGTTATCGCTAGGTATAATACTTCTTGTTTCCTTCTTCCTTCAATGTTCCAGCAGAAATTTCCTTTAAGCTATTACAAAAGCTACCCTCATTTTTTCCTCGTCGTGTACTGGATCATATAGTTCTATAGTTCACTATATTCACTATACACTTAATTCTTCATTTGTTATGAGTTCCTGCTTTTTCAAAAAGTTTGGCTGCTTTTCTTTTCATGAATGTTGTTATTATTTCCCATTCAAGATCTCTATGGATTTGTGCATTTCTTACAAACCATGGTGCCGCTACTTTTTCTTACATAAATATTTTCTGTGGCCACCAGCCGTTTTATAAATGTATTTGCTGCATAGCCCCATGCTGCTAAGCCGTAGCTCAGCTGTGATCTAGCTACTGCTTTTATCATTTGCAGCTTGGTTTTGAGCCCCATTGTGCTCTTTGGATCTATCAGTGGGTACAGTCTGCCCATATCTGTCATTCTACACGTGGTTATACCCGATTAAAAATAAAATATTTCTTATTATCTCTTCCTAAAATTTCATTTATTAATAATAACACTATACATTCACAGACCTAGGCTGTTTTAAAAGCTTCCTTTCATTTTCACGTAATTAAAAATTTATTCATGCTTTAATGAATTTTTTTTACCACACCTTACACTGCTGGGGTTGACTAATCGCTCCGAATTCTTGAGCTATTACAACTCCACGCGGAGTAGGAAATTTAACGCGCTCTCTCTCTCTTCTGTCTTTGTTTCACAGGTACGAATGTTTGATGAATACAAGCAGGCTATTCATGAATGAACGGCTTGGTCTATTCTATGAGAAGTCTATGGTAGTTATAGAAAAACGACAATATTGGCTTAGCTTTACATGTTGTCGCTAGGGCAATAAACCAGAAGCTCTGTTTTTTACCCTAGTTTAGGAAGCATAAACAACTGCAAATTTTATATAATAAAACTTACGGTTTTAATGTCTTCCACTGACACCTCATCTCCTTTTATAGCTTTTGCCTCACTGCAATAAAGAAATTCAACCTTTATATCATCGGTTACTCCGGGTCTTTCAAAAACGCAAGCTTGTGCTTTAGTGATGAAACATTCATTTTTTCCATGGCTACAGATCACTTTGCCGCTTTTATCTTCCTATTAATTAAAATACATATGAGTATCTACGCATGTCTGTTTAGATTGAAGACAATGATGTTTCTTAAATGATAGAAGAGTTTTGATAGTTTTTAAACATGTGCTTTATTGTTGTAAAGTAATAATTTTAAGTTAAAATACCTATTTAAGTAAAAGGTTTTCCAATAAGAACTATATGATTTCAAGATGAGATAAAATTAAAATAATTTCAGATACCTAGGTACAACAAAACGTTTTATATTATCTTAAAGTATAGTCGATAACATTTATGTTTTGAATAACACATCGTTTAAATGTCCTCCGCGACTTCGTGTACACGAGCGAATTCGACGAACCCAATTTTCGATGACTTTATGCAATAAATCGGGCGTGATCGGACGAATGCAGGGTTTAATGTTCAACAATTATTGCATCAAGTGTTTGTGGTCTGTTTTCATAAAACTTAGATTTCAAATAGCCCCACAAGAAGTAATCTAAAGGAGTTAAATCACAGCTTCTTGGAGGCCACTGAACAGTAGCATTCCTTGAAATTATCCCTTCGTCAAACTTTTCTTGCAGTATATCGATAGTTTCATGAGCAGTGTGACATGTGGCACCGTCTTGCTGGAATCACATATCCTCCAAATCAAGTGCTTCTAAATTTGGCCACAAAAAATTTCTTAACATCTGTCGATATCGTTCACCATTCACTGTAACTGCATCTCCTGCCTCATTTTGGAAAAAAAATGGTCCGATGATGCCACCATACCATAAACCACAACATACAGTTACCTTTAGCGGATACAAAGGCTTCTCATGAATCTGTTGTAGATTGTTTTCACACCAAAAACTGCAATTTTGCTTGTTAACGTATCCACTTAACCAAAAATGAGCTTCATCTGAAAAGATAATTTTTTTGGCAAAATTAGGATCCCTTTCAAGTTGTTCTAAACTCCAAGCAGAAAAGTCTCTGCGCCGACGATGGTCCAGTGGCTTAAGTTCTTGGGTCAAAACAATCTTATACAGGTGTAAATTCAAGTCTTCTTTCAAAACACGCCAAGTCGTCGTTTTTTTAATCCTTTAACTCTTGAGCACGACGAGGAATTGATAAATTTGGATCCACTGCAACACTAGCTCTTACAGCAGCAATATTCTCAACAGTTCTTGCGTTTCGATGTCTTCTTGGTGTTTTTACATCGTGAAGAGTAAAATTATTTTTAAATTTCTCAACGATATGACGAATGGCAAGCAAAGGAGGACGATTATTTACACCAAAGTTTTCGCGAAGTGCGCGATAAGTGTTCACAAAAGATCGTCTATTTTCGTAAAATTTTTGGATAATAACAAAACGTTCTTGAAGCGCGTATTTAGCCATAATTAATTGTTAGTTTACTGACAATAACTGACAACTGGTGACAGGTATAACTTTATTATGGAAAACCCTTTACTAGGTATATTTAAAATTATATTAAAATACTAAATTTAATATACAGGGTGGAATTTTTAACTGGAATAATTTCAGTGTTAGGAAGCCTCTTTATTTGCTGAAAAAATACAGAACTACGACTGCATTTATTTTTAGTTTGGCATACTTTTTTCGTGCCTTTTTCTAAAATTTAAAGATATGTAATCTGATAAGTTGGAAAGGGCATGAAAAGGGAATACGACCGACTATTTACTTTTGCATTTCGGTAATGTACTTATGTAATGTAATTATGTACCATATCCGGGGTTATTTGGCGAATTTCGTGTCGTTGCCTTCGTTCCTCTAAATTTTTTGGGTTTAATACGTAAACTGTGGTTTTTAGGTGACCCCTAAGGAAATAATCTAGAGGTGATCGTGGAGGCAATCCAATGGTACCCCTTCTTCCTATCCAGCGGTTTGTAAAATCTTCACTTAAATATTGTCATACATTTATGGAGTAATGAGGCGGAGCACTGTCCTGCTGTAACCATATTCGATCATCATGAAGATCTGCTTCTGCATGGTGACGAAATAAAGCGCAGTCAAAGCTGAAATAAGGTCTCCTTGTAAAAAATCCAGATATGTATGCTCATTTAAATTACCTTCAAGGAATATTGGCCCAATGACGCGGTCGCCAATTATGCCTGCCCAAACATTAAGTTTTCGCTGAAGCTGGGTGTGTGTTTCTCGCATCCTATGAAAATTTTCTGCGGACCAATATCGACAGTTCTGTTTATTAACTTCCCAATTTAGTACAATTGTTCACTTATTTGTAAAAAGGATCCATTCCAAATCTACTAAATGCTGATCAAGTGCATTCATCATCACTTCACAAAGTTGAAGACGCCGGTCCGGATCATCTTCCAGTAACTCTTGTACCGTTAACAATTTATAAGGATGCATTTGACATAATTTCACTACCTTAAATGCAGACGTATGTATGTTTCTTTCTCTTACAAGCAGGGGCGGTCTGGCTCAGTTGGGGGCCCTCGGCTCAAACTGTTTGCGGGGCCCCAAACGGGGGGGGGGGGGTCTTTTCGAAAACAGCATGTCTGAAGATTGATTTTAATGTAATTTTGGCATTTTAGCATCAAAGAGGGAATAATAAAAGCGGGACCTCGGCGATCGCCGACCAGCCGACCGGGCCAGACCGCCCCTGCTTACAAGTTGCGGAACTGAAGTTATAGGATTTTGTGGAGAGCAAGTAAAACATTTAATTGCGTGTCTTCATCTATTACTCCAGGTTGCCTTATTCTTGGTATATCCCCGACGACCCTTCAATTTTGCTGATCGTGCCTTGGGAAATTGGTGGTATATCGGGATACTATTTCTGCATGCGTACGCTATCTGTCGCCAAAGCGTATCATCATTAAAATTTCGATTTTGTGTGATTCAGTTAAATAACCCATTTTATTATAGCAAAAATACTTCTTACTATAAATAAACTAATGGTTTAAACAGCACAAAATACTACAACAGATAAGTGTTCACTTCTTCTAAACCGAAAATAAAGTGACCATTGGAATGCGGCATCAAGTAAACAAAAAACCTTACCAATAACATGTTTCCTTTTTTTTAAACAGTCTGCGCTAGCAAAACATAAATTGTAGTATCGATTGTTGCTAAAATGGCCATTTTTATTTCTGACTTTCTAGACTACCGAAATGTAAAAGTAAATAGTGGATCGTATTCCTTTTTTTATGCCCTATCAGAATACCTACCTTTAAATTTGGAAAAAAGTGGGGGCGGTTTTTACCCCAAAAAGAGGGGTAAATTTCATGAAGACACGAACAAAGTATGCCAAAATAAAAATAAATGCAGCCGTAGTTCTGTATTTTTTTAACAAATAAAGAGGCTGTAACACTGAATTTATTCCAGTTAAAAATTCCACTCTGTATGTATTTACTACTTACGTTCCAAACGATAGGAAACAGCTCTAAATTGATATAACTCGACAGTTTCTTATACCCTTTATAAAATTGTTTATCGAGAAATTCCAGACAAAATGGGCAGCGGGTCTCATAGACGTAGGTTACGTTTACGATGTCCTAAAGAATAAATATTTACTTAAAACTAAGGACTCGACTATACGAACGTATTTCATAGCACAGCGAGTTGCACACACGAGTCTGGGGACATATTCATTTTGTTACAACCGAGCGTACAAATTTGGGCTTCCAAAAGAAAGCACAAGTAGTGAAACTTCTTTTTCACCAAAAAATGCGCATCTGAAAATAAGAAGCGTCGCTTAAAAGCGATTTTTTGAATAACAATTGTGGTTTTGTTTTGATGTTTTGAATTAAATCCATCTAAAAAAAAACTCGCACTGTATAAAATGGCATGGGCTGTTTGTTCCATTTGAAAAATATAAGCATTATCTTTTTTTATTCAAAATGTTCCATTTAAATAGTAATGACACTCAGTTCTTATATCCCTTTTTATCAAAAAACAATATCGGACCAACCGGACCTTATTTCTAATGCATCACATTTGCACATAAAGTGTCAACATCGACTTTCGATGCGCATAATTGGCCAGTGCTTTACAACGCCAGGCACGAATTTAGCCGAAGAAATCATTCATTCTTAACGTTGTAAAGCGTTAGCAAATTACGAGCATCGAAACTAGACGTTGGTACTTTATGTGCAAGTTTATGCGTTAGCAAATTATGAGCATCAAAAATAGACGTTGGCATGGTGGTGCATTAGAAATGAGGTCCGACAGATATAATTTTTTTTATTTAAGGTAGGAGTATCAATATGCTTGCCAACCTATAACCTATTTCGCGTAGATTTATTTATGTTTTCTAGCTTTTATACAAAATTTAAAGAAAATCCGTATCTACTTGATATTCTATAGGTAATAATTGACATATTTAATAAATATCAAGGAATTTCATAACTTATTTTAGGAGAATTGTATAGCGAAAAATATCGGGTAAGATTTTTTTTAACATTATTATGTCATTGTCACTCATTGTTCTTTCACTATACAATTCTCCCAAAATGAGCAATGAAATAAATTGATATTTTTGTAATATATTAGATACTACCTAAATAATGTACCGACGATATTGATTTTCTTTAAATGTTAGTTATTAAAATAATTAACTCAAAAAATCAACGCGAAATAGGTTATAGGTTGGCAATAGATTGAATGACGTTGAGAATTCAACCTTAATGAAAGGAATAAGAATTGAGTTTTCTTTTTTATTTAATGGAAAATGTTTACCAAAACAACCTAGTTAAAGAACAATAAATGTTATATTTTTCAGATAGAAAAACCCATACCATTTGATACAGTGCTGGTATTTTAAAGGGAATAAATTCAGATAATAAGAAACGACAAGATAGTTTGTTAAAAAATCTCTTGACACTGTCGCTTCTTGTTTTTGACATGCATTTTTTTCAATGGCGTCTTTAGCACTCTTCGTAGTGGGAGTGGGTGACACCGCAGGATTCATAAATGGAATGTACGGAATATGGTCATTTGGTGACCTCCCCAAAATATCAAACACGTGCATTGGGCTGGCGTCCGGCATTGACGTGGTAGGTTTAGAGCTGGGCAGAATTACCAGAAGAATTCACAGCGACCAAACGGTAGCCGAACTTTAAAACAAAGTAGATTTATTAGCGCAGGTCGGGTCATCAGCCGCAGCCAGCGTAGAAATAGTTCAGAGGCTGGTCAAAGGTCGATGGTATTGTTTTGCGATCCGAGGTCGGGAAGTGTGGAGCGGTGAGTTTTTAAGGTTAGAAAACGATTTATCTCGATTTTCGGCAAAACTACAAGTCCTATGGAAAAACATTAACTAGCAAAGTTGTAGGTAATAAAAAGATCTACAACTTTTGTATTTTCACTTTTTTCACATAACCTTAAAATTTATGTGAAAAATTCAAATAACCAATTTCTTGGTTTTTATTTTTATCTTTTAGAAAAAAATTTTTTATACACGGAATTTGGTGAAAACTTACTTTTTTATGTCCCAAACACACTGTAATTTTTTTGATTTAAAATATTTATTTTTTAACTTTATTTTGACCTAATATCGAAAAAGCACCCTAATTTCTAATCGAAAATTCTCACGTCAAAATATCTGCTTTTTTAAAAAAGTTGGTGGACTTTTTGTTCGTTGAAATCTCTACTTTCTGATGGTGTAAAAAAATATACATTACTATGGTAAATATTCTCAAAAAATACAAAGAAACGAAAAAAAATCGAATCCGAATTTTTTTCTTTTAATCATTATGTACAATTTTCAGCCATTTATTAAAATTTATACTTTAATTACTCGAAAAACGTAAGATTCCATGTTACATTGATAAACAAAAAAATTACAAATCCATAAAACATAAAGATCGCAAAAAATATGCGAAAATAGTTTTGTTCTAAATATAATTAAAGATAGGATTTAAAGGGGATTTCATCACATTTACCATAGTAATGTATATATTTTTTACACCATCAGGAAGTAGAGATTTCAACGAACAAAAAGCCCACCGACTTTTTTTAAAAAGCAGATATTTTGACGTGAGAATTTTCGATTGAAAATTAGGGTGCTTTTTCGATATTAAGTCAAAATAAGATGAAAAAATAAATATTTTAAATCAAAATAATTACAGTGTGTTTGGGACATAAAAAGGTAAGTTTTCACCAAATTCCGTGAAAAAAAAAACTTTCTTGTAAAAGGTAAAAATAAAAAACCAAAAACTTGGTTATTTGAATTTTTCACATAAATTTTGAGGTTATGTAAAAAAAGTGCAAATACAAAAGTTGTAGATCTTTTTATTACCTACAACTTGGCTATTTAACGTTTTTCCATAGGACTTGTAGTTTTGCCGGAAATCGAGATAAATCGTTTATTTACAACCATACATGTAATGTTGACATTACTGACTTTATTGAAGGTTGGGGAGTATCACATTACCTACCTCTACTTCCCGCCCTGACTTCCCACCCTGATTCAAACGATCAGACTTGAACTGACGTTTATTGTTTTAATTTCAAACAAACGTTTCCTTGACAACCGTCGCCTAATTTGAAAATATGCCTACTTGTAAATTTATTTGATTATTTTAATATATATTTTCTATAATACTACGTCAAAATGACATTTTTCTTTTAATAATATTTTTAGTTAAAAATTATAAGAAGTGGATGAAGGATGTGGTTGTAAATAAAATAGTATACAAACCTCGGTGAAAAGTTTCATTACTGTATCCGAGATATACTATAACTATTTAATCTCTCGACAGTAATGAAACACTTTCCACCTCGGTACGTACAAGGTCGACACACGGATCTGTGTCTACGAAAAGAATGCGAGCAAAAAATGGTTTGCGGAATACGATGTTGTCACGTATAACTTATTAAATTCTAATTTAATATCTCTTACCGGGTCAACAGTACAATAATTAATGAATTTAATTTACTCATTGAAAAGAAATAGTAATATATTTAAGAAACTAATATTTTAGATTTTATTACAATTTCAACATTATTTAAAATTTATTTTTATCCTATTAATTTTGATATTGAAATGCAAAATAGAGAGTTCCCTTATTAAAGTACTTCTAGCGTAAAAATATGGCAACATAGCGTAAGTTCAAAGGGAACAGGTGGCTATAACTATTGTAATTGGTTACGGGTATCATCTGACACCCGCAAAAAGTAATGGCCGACCTTTGAAGAAATGTGATTGATTCTTGGTTATTTGTTTTCTTAGTCAGTGATGTAGCGACACAATGGGCAAGAGTTACTGTT
Organism: Polydrusus pterygomalis; assembly: GCA_963969555.1. NCBI lineage: Eukaryota > Metazoa > Arthropoda > Insecta > Coleoptera > Curculionidae > Polydrusus > Polydrusus pterygomalis. The sequence continues at coordinate 20,469,779 of OZ018378.1, read as the reverse complement.
TTATTTTTATAAATACGTCGGCGGTCGGCATCGTGTCGTGTGTCGTAGTGTTTTGTAGTGTGATATTTTGGAATTTTAAACTTTGGAAGTGTGAGTATAAGCTTTGTAAGTGTTGTGAATTAGTGAACACGAATCAATATATTCGTGGTAAAACCGTTCACAGTCAAACCCGTGAAGTACCTAATTGCTAATGTTTACAATATATGTGAGAAGGAATCTTAAAATAATACTTTTAAATTGCCACCAAAGCGAAAATTAGACAGGGTTGCGAAGTTGCGATGTATACGGGAGCGTGGGTGATGTAAAAAAAATCCACAAAGAATACATCAAAAGGAAAGAAAACAACCCCGATCACTTGCTATTATCTCCAGGCAAGAAGAAGCCTCGTCTATCTGCGGTGGAAAAAATAGAACATTTTGATTTTGGAATTGTTCGGAGAACAATAGAAACGTTCTATTTAGAACTAAAAGTGGTTCCAACCTAAAAAACACTGCTGCAAAAGTTGAGAAGCGACACTAGGGTACTTTAGCATCTCTAAACTAAGAGAGCTTATGGACGAAGCCATCGCCTCAGTGACACCAGCTGATTGGGAAAAGTTTTGTCGACATATCGTCGACATAGAAAATCGGTCTTGGGAGACCGACTATATGATGGAGGAGATTGAACCTGTCATAATACAGCTTGAGCCTGACGACGACACAGACTCCGATGATAGTGATAGTGATGAGGGTGAAGGTGAAGAAGACAGTTAGATAGGTACACTAATCAGGGGTAGAGAGATTTTTTTAATTTTTTTTTTCGCAAAACGATCGAAACCGAAAAACCATCAATCTTTCATGGAGCTGTTTTTTGAAACTAATTAAAATAATAATTTTTATATATAAAATGCAATTATTATTATCCTAGAATAATTATTCCCTATTTTTGTTAAATTTAAATAAATCGCTGCCGCACGTCCATGACTAAGCCATTTTTAAAGGATTGTGCTTTCCCCTTACCGATACGTCGTAGACATAGACTGGTGTGTCGAGCTGTAATATACTATTTCTAACCTTAAAAACTCACCGCCCCCCACTTCCCGACCTCGGATCGCCCGTAATTTATTTTTCCTTTCATTTTTGTTATATTCTCTTCCTTTTAAAATTAGTTTCATTCTACTATTATTTTTTTTTCACTTTTTACCATTTGCAAAGTCTTCAGCCCTGGTCTAACTGGTGCGTTGTTAAGTATCGAGAGCTATAATAGCCACTGTTTTTCTGGCTTTCTAGATAACCGAAACGTAAAAGTAAATAGAGTCGTATTCCTTTTTTTATGCCCTATACCACTATATTTGAAAAAAAGGTGGGGGCGGTTTCTACTCCAAAAAGAGGGGTAAATTTCATGAAGACACGAACGACGTATGCCAAAATAGAAATAAATGCAGCCGTAGTTCTGTATATTTTCAGCAAATAAAGGCTGTAATACTGATTTTATTCCACTTACAAAGTCCACCCTGTATGTATTTACTTACGCTCCGAAGGATAGGAAACATCTCTAAATTGATATAATTCGACAGTGTCTTATACCCTAAATAAAAGTGTTTATCGAGAAATTGCAGAGAATAGTAGCATCTGGTTCCATAGCCGTAGGTTAAGTTTACGTTGTCCCAAAGAATAAACATTTACTTAAAACTAAGGACTCGACTATACGAATGTATTTCATAGCACAGCGACTTGCACGCACGCGTCAGGGAGGCATATTCATTTTCCTACAACCGAGCGTACAAATTTGGGCTTCCAAAAGAAAGCACAAGTAGTGAAACTTCTTTTTCAAGAAAATGCACATCTATTGATTAATTTAATTTCTTACATCGTTAAATAAAGCAGTCCCTAAATTGCTAAAAATTGGGCGGAAAACTGGTCGTGAGAGACGGAAATATCGCTCGTGTAGTTCAGCCCTTACAAAATCATTAGTGTGTTGCATAAATACCAGTGGCGGCTCGTTAATGAAGGGCTCTGCAATTATTTTAAACAGAATCCAAAAATACTTTACTTAAAAAACCAATAAAGCAATCTATGTAAGCAATCCATTAAAATAATTCAAACCAAACATAGCCCTATTCCAGCGGGTAGGTTATACTTAGCGCGGGCATAAACCAAACATAGCCCTATTCCAACGGGCAGGTTATACTCATAGACAAGCGAGTTGCGCGCTCTCAATGTTATACTAAGCGCGGGCGGGCGACCTATTATCAGTCCCGATTCAACGCGGCTTCTCGATGAGTTGCCATGACGACAGAGGCGTGACGTCACCTGCACATCGCACAACGAGCGGCCACGGATGAGCTCCAATTTTCCGCGCCCAACAACAGCTGTTCGCGATGCCACGGTAGAATAATCGATATATTATGTACTCTGACGAGGCGACCTGTCGATGCCGCTAGGCGCTAATGTTTTGTTTATTTGTTTTGATTTGATTTATTAGTTACGGTATAAAGTCGGAAAATGTCGTGTAATATGAAAGTCAGTGATTTACAGAAGCTTGTGTTTCTTCCAGTTAAACCGGAACAACTATATTTCCTTCTTTCGAGTTACATCCGGTTTAACCGGAAGTTGATATTTTTGGGAAGATAATAAAATTTAAAGATAGGGACATGTAAGCCGTTTTGCTCTAAGACGTACTGTTAGAAAGTTATAAGCTGTCAAAGTTCAAAAATGTCACTTTTCGAGAGTCAATATCTCGGAAACTATGAAGTATAGACTAATAGTGCATTTAATAAAAAATAATTATAATTTTATGTGAAATTTAAAAATGTAAAAATATACAGGGTGTTCCATTTAAAAAAATGTCAAAGTGACCCCTAGTTCTTTTGTTTAATGTTCAATTGTTTTTTGCTGAAGATATTCGAATTCGCGGGAGAAAATGACTTAAGATGGCTATTTCAGTTTTTTTATAAAAGTACAGGAAAAGTCAAAAAGTCGCCTTGTCTAGTCTTGGTTGGATAACCCTGTACAAATTTTATAAGCAAATAAATCTTATCAATATAAAAGTTCAACTGAACTAAATTCATCCCAAAGACAAGACATTGTACACAAATGTCAGATGTCGCTATTGGGCAGGCGATTTTAGTAAGACAATGGATGACCAAGCGCGCTGACCGCATTCGATGTACCTACATTTAACAGACCGACGTGGCTTGATCACGCACTGGCGGCGTGAATTTGTTTTGACGCGACTCGTGTATGTACGATATATAATTTTATTTCTGCCACCTAACAGAAATTTTTGACTTCGGATCAATAATAATAATTTACTATAATATAATGCTATACTTACATAAAGTTTAATAGTTTCAGAGACTGCAGATTGGAGACAAACCAAAAGTATGAATGTTTTTAGAAACATTTGGAAGATCGTTATTTTTTCTTAATAATTAAAAAATTTCCTCTTCTCACTAGAGCTGTGTAAAAACTCAATTTTATTAATATAGGTCGCATATGTAGACAATCTTAAGTAGAATCTAAAAGTGTATGGGTATCCAAATTGTGACGTCATTTTATATAATCATATTACAATTAATTATAGTTCTTGAAAAGTCGATAAAAGAAGGAAATTAAAAAAAAATTATGGACGTACTATATCTATACTAATTATTAACTAATTAATCATTCTGCAGTCTAACTTCAATAGCACTCAAAGAACGCGAATTTAAATTCAATTTTTCTGTAGTACCTATATGCTAAAAGTCCCTTTTTAGTAATATTTTACTCACTTGTTCCAAAGAATCTCAAATGTATTCGATTTAAGTTAAATGTGTCATTTAAAACTTTTTACAAAAACTGTTACAAAGCTCATGTCTGGAACCCAGAACTTCGACCATAATTTATTAGTTTTAGCATAATAATATTGTTTGTCAAATGTACGTTATACTTTGACACATAATTGTCAGTATTACGTCAGTTCGGTTTTACCGTCAGATTTGTCGGTTTACTCCGAGCAGTCCGAGCCCGTTTGTTTGGTCGGAGTAAACATTCTTATTCTACCGGGGTTTGGCGTTTCAGATGACAGAGAGAAAACTGAATATCGCATCGTTCGTTTATAATATCGGCGAGCAACTGGAAATACATAATATTCGATCGATTGTTAAAAGGACGTTTTTAAAAGGCAAGAAATATAAAAACTAAGAATAACCTCACTTTCGTGAACAACAAGCATTTTCATTTTGTGAAAGTGAAACATCCCCGATTTTGTTTGAATTGGTGTTCCTCAAAAATCGGCAGAGTGTATACTTTCGCCATTTTCCATACAGCTATCACCATTATCGTCATCATAAAAAAACAGTGTGTAAATGGCACATAATTCTTCAATATTCTGGCAGTTTCAGCAAAATTCATTTTTATTGCACTTCACAAAAATATGCATCCAAACGAATTTTTAGTTTAATCTTGTTTGTGTAAAATTTTTCTAGATTAGAAAATAAAAGTAGAAACCATTAAGATCGGTAAATATCGACGTCTTCTGAATTCCCCGTCATCTTATGATCCAAACATTTCTTTCCTTGCAGTGTTGCCGAACGTCTAAATGCAAAATCGGAAGAAAACGATGTTCTAGGTAAATCGGTAGATTAGTGCCCAAAATCGGTAGATGTAAAAAATACTGGATTATTTTTTAAAGTCAACTTTTTTTTAGTTAAATAGGTTTTAAATAAATATAAACAATAAACATTTTCTCGCAATTAAAATATAGTAACATAGAAACAAAAATAAATTAACAAGAAATAAAATAAATTAGAAACCAATTAAAATACAAAGGTTATTAAAATTTACTTCTGGTCATTGGGATTGTACCAATGTTCCTTAAACATAGTTGAAGTATTTTTTTTACTAAGTTCAAAACTATAGCAATTAGTATTAGCTTTTTTCATAAGCTGCGAAACCCAGTGTGGTTCTTCTATTACAACTGTACATTTTCATTTTCGGATTAACCGGTAGGTGATCTTGGACTTTTTCCACCTCCGAATAGATCGCAAACGCCTAAACGGTTTATTATCAATCAGTGGCACGTGCGTAGTGCACCCATGAAAATTATCCACTTATCGTAATCATCGACCTTATTTAAAATTAGCTATCGTTACTGGTCTGAAAAATCGTGGACATTTTTTTATTTTTAAATTTTTACCTTTGTTAAATTATCGAAATGTTTACGGTAGCAATAAAACCCGTATCTATCTTTATTAATAATAATTATTATTATGTAAAAAGGATCCATAATCAGTATAGCCAATAGTTGGCGTTTATTGGGTAAAACCAGCAAGCCTGTAACCAATATAACTAAACGCGTTTCTACCCCAATTTTGCAGAATTTTTTTATGACGTCATATCGCGAGAACGAGAAATTGCGAGCCTCTTTCAAGATGTTAGCGGGGCGAGATTTGGAAAAAATCTCGTCTCTCTCTCTCTCTCTCTCGTCGAGACGAGACGAGAGAGTTTTAAAACACTAAACATTATACAAATGCATATACACAATTAACATATTATTAATTTATTTGATTGCAAACATCAGGAGGGTTAGTAAGTTTACTACAAATAGTAAGCACGAAATATTGTCTGAGAAGTTCTTCTTCAGTTTCGTTATATACTCCAAAGAACCCTAACCAAGGTACGAATTGAATTCCGTATTCGTCGGCCTTGTCGTTATGTTCCTTCAGCAAAGGTATGTATTCTTCATCTGTATTCATGCAAGTCTTAACTGTGTCGTATGATACCAGATCTTTCAAAACAGAGTTCACACACTAAAATAGAAAGTCTGTATTATTATGCTTTACTGGATGTACAACTAAAAAGGGACGCCGGCTGTATGGCTTAAACCGTCGTACCGTTTACCGAAAAAAAATATTTACCACAGAAGAAACCAAGAGAAATCGCTGGAAATTATTTTTAAGTTTATACTAATTTAGCCGTTAGGGGGCGCAACTATAGTAAAATAAATATAGTTTAAAAAAACTAAAAAACACACTTTAATAATTAATCGAACTAAAAAGCAGAAAATAAATATAGTTTAAAATAATTCTTGAAATAATATAGACAGAAAATAATAATAAACGATAAACATAAGAATTATAGTGAAAAAAAAAGCGTGGGGCGCTTTGTGCTATATTTTTCGTATATCGAGCACCCCATACTTTTTTTACAACCATAACACACTCGGATAATTAAGGAATATACCTTATACGTTCGGATTTTTCGGGCCACATCCAATACTTATTATCATAAACTCACCCAACTACTATCTAGTTTTGAGCCTATTGAGGGGGTTAGACTCCAGACCTCCTGGACTCCCTCTAAATACGACGATGTTTATTTGATTACCCGCCACGATTTGCCTTATGTTACTTTTGGCCCGTAGAATTAAGAAGTAATAATTACTTATACGATTAAAGTTTAATACTTATATTGACTTACGGTTTCGATATCAGCACCAACAACATCTCCTGTGGCAACTTTTTCTTCAGTACAATGAAGGAATTCAACCCTAAGAGCTTCGGTTACTCCTGGCCTGTTAAAAGCACAAACCTGTGCTTTGCTGATAAAACATTCATTTTCTCCATGCATGCATACAGGTCCGGATGCATCTATCTACATTTTTATAATGAAGAAAATTACATTTAGTTTAAATCATTATAGGAAATAATGCCTGCCCCCGCTGAATCCTGATTATAGAAAGAGAAAAACTTTCCGTTTTCGTGTTTTAATTATTAAACTTTTAAGAAATTCTATAATGTTAAAAAACTAGTATCTCAAAGCCAAATTTTTTTCAAAAAAATTACCCTGTCGAACTTCCATTGTCTTTATTTTGTTACTTAACACAACGTTTCGGTAAGTTCGTATCTCTAACCGTTTTCAAGTGTAAACTAAATTATAAGTCTAAGGCTACTCTTCTGAATACTATCCATGTGCAATGAAGCTTGATGACTCCGCCTACGTGCTTATTGGAGTGTGAAGTTTGAGCTGTTGGTTTTGGACAAGAAGAGGCTTCCAGATATTGGGGATATCTATACTTGGTTTATTAAATATATGGGTATTTTGATTCATGAAAGCTGCTTCTTTGAATTTTCGTTTTCTCCAGTGCTGTTTCGTGTCCAAAACCGTGGCTTCTGACCACTGTCTATTATGTTGGTTGGTCCATACATGTTCCGCTATACCTGATCTCGAAGTTTTACCTCTTTGAGTATGTTTCAGGTGTTCTTTAACTCGAAAGGGAAGAGGTCTTGTTATTTCTCCAATGTACGATTCGCCACACTCGCAAGGGATTTGATAGATACAATTTTTTATGTTTTCATTACGGGGGGTTTTACTTTGGTAAGAAAGCTAAGCGTATTACCGGATTTGAAGGATGTTTTGATATTATAGTTTTTGGTTATCCTTTTAATCTTTTCAGAAATTCCCTTGACATAAGGTATTGTAAGAAATGCTTGCCCCTCTTTCGTTTCTGGATTAGTTTTTACTTCGCGATTTTTAAGTTTTGAGATGATATTACTTACCAAGGTTTCAGGGTAACTGGGTAACCATTCTGTTTTGTTTTTTTTGGAATTTGAAATTTCAGTCTTCCGGATTGTTGCAAACGTTAGATGCTCTGTGATAAAGAGTTTGAATTATGTCCTGTTTTATTGAGTTTCAATGATTCGATCCGTGATTAAGGTCAATGACAGTCCGACAAGGTAATTTTTTTGATACCTATTACTTCATTGTCTACCACCTTCAAACAAACCAAATTTTTTTGTTACTTATGTGTTTTTATACTAATAACATTCGTAAAAAAATTGTACTTACGCTGTGAACAACAACAAGTAGTTCTAAATTAATGTAATCCGAAATTTGTTTGTATCCATTGTAAAATTGATCAGTAAGAAATTCTAAGCTATAAGGGCATCTTGTTTCGTAACCATATGTCAAATTAACTTTGTCCTAGAATTTAAAAAAATATTGACATCGGTAAGCTTCAACGAGAACACAGGTGGATAGATATCTCATTATCTTTATTATGACAAGCCGACAATACGTCAAATCAGCTGCAAAGCCTCCGGTGGGGCGTAAAAGGGGGGAAGGGGAGGGAATGGAAAAATCGGCGCCGCTGCGTATTTTTAATTTTCTTTAAATATATAACTTCTTCATAACTTCTCTTGGAATTTGCATTAAACAACAATAATTAAGATGAACAGTCTAAAGAAATTGGAATGATAAAAAATTGGACTAATTTAAATTTTCAATTCTTTAACTTTAATTTTCTGAGAGTCCGAATTTAGTCTCCTTTTAAGTGTACAAAAATAGTCTACCGTGGACTCCTTGATGATGCAAGTATGGGAGTAGTCTTAGTCTCTTTGTCATTAAAAAAGCATCATTTCGATGTTGGCTCTCTCAGGAATGATGCGGTTGATTGCTGCGTGCAAAAAACAAAATGGCCGCCATTGCAAACACTATTTCCAATTTTATTTATCTAAGTAACCATTGGAATTACACAAAAAGTTTTATATAAAAAGTATTGCTGTATCAATTCTACATAGAAAAGGTTATTACCAATTTATATGTAGGAATAACCGTTGAATTTACAGAGCACTTGGACCTCTGAATGGCCCTGCCCTCCCTGGATTACACGCACTTTCAGGAGCAGCTGTAACAGGATTTGATGAAAAAGAAAGAATGTAACCGAAAACTTTTAATTTTGCAAGTGATAAGCTCCTGGAAACATTGGCTAAATTGGGGACTACACTGTCTCTCACTGACGATATCAGGATCAGGGCTAACTTGGAAGCGTTCGTTTGTCAGGTTTATATCCCCAACACAACACCAACCGATTTAGTAGCTGTGAGGGGGTTGTTGTTCACTCAGAAACAATTTCAAGATGAAAATCTTCCTCCAACAAGATCTGCACTGGATTCAGCCTTGCTGACGGCATAGTACCCAGTGTTTTGAGTGGAATCAGGATCCCATTTAGCATCCTAGTAACCCACTACCCATTGATTTTGGATGGAACAAAGTAGGGATCACATCAAGGGCGTCCATAGAGCGTTTTTCAGGGGGGGGGGGGGGGGCAAAAACTTAAACAATACTTTTTTATATACAGTGTCACCAGTAAAGTCCGCATCATATGGGATTTTTTTTTATTAATAGCTTTATTCGAAATTTGACGTTGGCATCAAGTTGTGCTTTGATCGAGATGAAAATTAAGCAAAAAAATAGTAGTCACGTGATTCGCATTATCTGTCAAATTTTATTTTTTTCAAAAAATAATTCAAAAGTGGGGTTATTTCTGAAAAAATCAAAAAAAGTTATGGGAAAAAGTTTTTTTAAATGCAGTTTCTAGCCCACATGCAAAATTTCAGCTGGATAAGATAATTTTTATTTTTTACCCATATTTTGTAAATTGCACCACTTTTGCAAAATAACACTCAACGCAACCTACATAAAACTTCTTAGTTTTGACAATGCTTTATTTCAGATACAAGTAGCGCTATATTAAATGTGTGTTTTTCTACGAAATCAAAATTGGGCTATTAAAATTTGGTCGCATGTGATGCAAAGTTCATTTGTTATTAACCCTGTATAAGGTAACTTTATAAAATAGGTATTTTTGAAAACATAGTTTGTGTCTGAAAGTGATACACCTTAATATTAAAACAAAAAGAACACCGTGTCATCAGTAAAGTGTTCATTAAGTGGAAAATAAATTTTTGCTTAACCCAACGGAAAGTTTATCTATTTTCAACGATTTAATTTAAAATCTTTTTATTTTATTTTTTATTTTTTTACTTTCAGTCACAAACTACGTTTTCAAAAATACGTATTTTATGAAGTTACCTTATACAGGGCCAAAAACAAATGAACTTTGCATCACATGCGACTAAATTTTAGTAGCCCAATTTTGATTTTGTATAAAAACACACATTTAATATGACGCTAGTTTAAAAAAAATGTATCTGAAATAAAGCATTGTCAAAACTAAGAAATTTTATGTATAGGTTGCGTTGAGTCTTATTTTGCAAAAGTGGTGCAATTTACAAAAGTAGGTAAAAAATCAAAATTATCTTATCCAGCTGAAATTTTGCATATTTGCTAGAAACTGCATTTTAAAAAAATTATAACTTTTTTCGATATTTTCAGAAATAACCCCACTTTTGAATTAATTTTTGGAAAAAATTAAAATTTGACAGATAATGCGAATCACGTGACTACTATTTATTTGCCTAATTTTCATCTCGATCGATGCAGAACTTGATGCCAAAAGTCAAATTTTGAATAGATATTAATTTAAAAAAATCCCATATGATGCGGACTTTACTGGTGACACTGTATAAGACTATTTATTTAACTTAGGCCTAATGTATTAATTTATTGATATGTTTTTATTATGTAATTGTTCAGTTTAGTGATTTGTTGGTCTACTAACTAACCACTGTACTATTCAATATTTATACTGAATTATGAAATAAAATAGTAATGTGGGCGCCTAGGGGGGGGGGGGGGGCAAGTGCCCGTTTTGCCCCCCCCCCCCTATGGACGCCCTTGGATCACATGCACGCCAGTTGCTTGTACCAAACATTGTGCTTCAGACCTTATTTTGAAACATTGTCGCTGCTCATGCTCCCAAAGGCGTTGTCCTCCTTCATATTATATGTGTCAGTCGAATGGCCTTCGGTGTATCGTAATGTGAAAGTGCGAAGGTACTCCTGCTGACCGATGTGATAATATAGAGGAGTACGGGCCAGGCGATGATAAAGATTTAGCCCTAAGTGAAATTTATTTCTATTTTTCAAAACTATAAAAGTAAACTTTTTGAGGAAATGGTTAGTCCTACATAAAAATTTGTAATAACCTTTTCTATGTAAAATTCATACGGCAATCTTTATTGTATAAAACTTTTTTCGTAACTCCTGAATTATATGATGGTAAAACTGTCGAACTCTGGATGGATGATTAAATAAGGGGCTTCACATTGACTCCCTTTCTACAAAATTAGCCTCTGTAATTTGTTAAGGTACCAGGTACCAGATAACCTTTTTCGGCTCTGGTACTGAATGAACTCATTTACAGGACTAAAATTAATAATGTACCAATGTACACAATCTCATATTACTACTTGGAATATGGCATAAATAAATATAAGTATACTTACATAAGTTTGGGAAACTGCAAAATGTAGAAAAGTTAAAAAAATAAATGTTTTTAGATACATTTTTTAAGTCTTGATAAACGTTACTGTGTTTATTAGTTTATGTAAATAAAAAAACAAGATTATTTGTCTGTTTATATATAATTTTTTTTAATTGTTATTAATAGAAGTTTCAAGTGGAAGAGTGAAAGATATTTTGTTTAAATATTTGTTTTTAAAGTAATCGGTCCAAATTACTTTACTACAGTGATCGACAAAAGTCTGGCGCATTAATATAAGTAGTGCCTATACTTTGAGAGATACACTCCTGGAAAACCGGCCAAGAAAAATATTAGTACGTTATAATTTGCAATGTTTTTTTTTTAATCTTGAGGCGATTTGGATGAATTTTTTTCCAAAGTAAAGGCACATTATTTAGGTTTTTTGCTGCCTTCCAGTCATAGTAACATAAGCATTATTATACAAGGAAGAACAAAGGTTTTTTTACACTAAATGTTACACCCTGTGGGAAAATTCAGTAGTAGGATAATTTTTAAATTGCTTGGTTCTTAAGTTTTATTATCTTTTATTTAACATTATTTCTAAAGAAGATGCAATTTTTTAAATTTAATTTTTTCGATACCTTGTCATCTAATTCCAATTTTCATGCCAATAGGTATTTTTTACAATTTTCTTGCCAAACGAGTAGAGTGACAATTGTTACAATGAATTTTAAGGTTACCATACCATTACATCAATAAACATGTTTCCTTTATATGGGCAAGATTCTAACGGTCGCTGTATAAATGTTGGCTGTACTTAAACCAGGAGAGTTAGGTACGTTTAAACGCATAAGAGCTCATTTCCTGGCAGGGACGGAGTGGCCCGCCGCGCCTTTTGTTCTGGTGCCCTTGCTGCGCCTTTTGCCCTGGCCTAGCGCCCTTTTGGTTTACGTGAACGTTTGAAAATAATAGGAAAAACAAAAACCAAAATTAAAAATATTTGCGCCAACTCGTCAACGTATTCAGAAATAAAAAAAAAATGAATAGACGCTCGTTGTTCATCGTAGCTAACAAGACTAAGTTGAAGTGGTCAGTCACTCTTGTCACACATGCTGCTTGTTCAAGTTGAATTGGATCAGAGTGATCAGACACAAGCATAAATTTACTGAAGTAAATAACAATATGCTTTGGTAGGTAGGTACGCAATATATTTATTAAAATTAAATGTAGGTATACTTGACTTAAGTATGCTAAATAGACAAATTGGTAAATAACTGTTCAGCAAAGGAGTGGCGATATTGGAATAAGAAGCAATATAGCTGAAATAAATAGAAATATATTTGAAGGAAATAAATTGCTTTAGCAAAAGTACTTTAGTTAATACAGCTATGCTATATAATTCGGTTTTCTGGTGCAAATACATTTTTTTGTTATCATAACTCAATTTTTGGATCTTTAAAATGTTTTTTTCTTAGTTTAGAGGTTTAATAGAGTAATTTTTTAAATTATTATTATTCCAAGCAAAAAACTTAATCTTAATAATCTTACTTTCCATTTATTATGTATTTATTATTTTTCCTACCCAAAAAATTTTCTGCGGCGCTACAATTTATTTTTCTTATTTGAAAAGCAAGTCACATCATTGAAAAAAGGGCGTGGCACCCAAAAAATTTTCATCTGCGGCGCTACTATGTATTTTTCTTATTTGAAAAGCAAGTCACATCATTGAAAAAAGAGCGTGGCACCCGAAAAATTGTCGCCTGCGGCGCTATTTTTTTCCCCGTCATGAACGGATGCCGACGCCTTTGCCATCCTATAGCCCGCCACAATACATAGACCTAGTCCGTCCCTGTTTCCTGGTGTACTCAGTGACAATAAAAAGGTTTCTACAGCCAGGGGCGTCTTTGAAAGGGTAGGGGGGCCAATCTTCACAGTCGACCGCGTCGATAGCTTACATTGCCTTGGCTAAGCCAGCCGATAAACGACTTTACGACAATTTAATAATAGAAGCACAATGTGTTTGTTAGTACATAATATATAATGTGGTTCATATTACCATAGTTAATAGTTACTCTACAACCGTGAATTATATTATAAGATTTCATAATCCACGGTCCCAACAATGAAGGTTATATTGCTGATTCAAAAAAAACTAAAATAGACGCTATTAATAAAATTTTAAAACAAATAAACTCAAATTTATGCCCATCTACATCTACCACTGTAAATAATAATAGCTCCGAAACTTTTTCCATTACTAATAAAAACGATATGAATATTATAAGTAATATTCCTGCTCCCATTCATTTTCATAATTGCTCCAATGTTACAATCAATTTCATGAAAAATTCGAAATAAGTAATTGTATTTTGTTTAATTATTGTTAACATTGTTGAATTGTATTCTTTAGTTAAGAAATACCATTAATAATATTACCTTGTTATATAAAAATATCATATCGTAATAAAATTTGTTGCTCTGAATGCATTTTCTAATTTTTTGAATATCGAATAGTCGTAGATAAAGTATAGTATATGATTTGCGTATAATGGCTATAGTACACTCGGATGCTTAAAACACGAGTTAAAATCTCGTGTAATATAGCCTACATTATAGGTACGCTCGTTAAATAATATACTATTATGTTCTATCGGGCGCTTAGTTCGTTTTTCGTCGAGAGGTGTCAGTGGTGGATCCAGGAGGAGGCGGAGGGGGCGCGCGCCTCCTCTATGATTATAAAGATTAGAAACCTAACAACAATTAGATGCCATCATGTACACAGCTGACAGCGGCACGTTGACTGCTTCCCTGGGATTATAAACCTAAGAAACAAAGAGAGCCAATAAAATAAAATGGAAATGGGAAATGGGAAAATTTTAAAAATGTATAATTTTTTACGTCATAATTTTATTTTAATTATTTAAAGCGGGTTGTATTTTTGTCACGTACCAGGTTAATAACAGAATGTGCTTATTGATGGCTATTTTCTATTTCTTTGATAATATTTAGGGCTTTTGGGGAAGGACGGGGGTAAAATGCCCCTTTGCCCTCCCCCTAGCTACGCTGGTGCTATAACTATAATAAGTTTAAAATTTCAGTGACCCTTTGCTGTTCTATACCAAAATTATTCTGCTCTACCTATTAGGTTTTCCAAAATACACGCCACTAGAATAGTTTCCCGTAATTTTGGACTGAAACATATTATTATGTAGTTTAGTTTCTAAAAAGGTAATCTAGGTGTATTAAAACAACCATTAAATTACAAAAATACTATAATTATTGTGGGGTTGAAATAATAACAATTTAAACAGTATACAATATAGTTCATAAAATATCAACAGTATCAACCACTGACATATACCTTCAGTATAGCAAACGATAATCACGAAAGTGGCAACGATTAGACATGCGCACTGCAGCATTATCATTTAACAAATGGGAAAATATGCAGGTCCGGGCTTTAAAATTTAATTTGAAGAAATAGTCCATGCTTACAGTGGAGTTGAAAGTATGGGAAAGAAAGAAAAAACCCAAAGTCTTCCTCCACAAAATTTAATAGAATAAGAATATTTAATGGTGTCTACTCGTTTCGAACGTAGAAACGTTCATCATCAGGAGACAGAAAAAAATACTTGGTGCTGATGGTTTTAGCAGAAGAGAAAATGGTGAAGTACCTTAATGGAGCTTTTATGGAAATAAAAAGAAAAATTTTAAGTGTAAAAGTGGAATAATAGAGAGAGAGAAAGAACTCCATTTATTATCAAGGTATGAAATTTTACAACGAAATACCCCAAGAATTAAAATTTTTAAATATAAAACGTTTTAAAATGATAATTAAGAAAATACTTAAAAAAGGGGAAGCTAAATTTTAAACTAAAAAATATTTAAACATCCAATTCTTTTATGATTAATTATTATTTTTAAAATTATTGGAAAATAATATTAAAACGATATTATTTGTTTTATTATTTTATTAAAACAAATAATAATTGAATAATTTTATAAATATTTAAATAATTTTATTTTTTTTATTGAATATTAATATTTTAAGTATTATTTTAGTTTTAAATATTTATTTTTATTGCCTTACCTTGTATTATAATTAGTTATATTTAACAGTTAAATTATTTTAGATGTTCTAAAAGGGAACTTGACAAAAATTCTATAAATCATAAGTATATATTGTCATAAAACATATGGCAGCAAAAAAAACTACATATTTCGTCCAACAAGACCGCTAGCAAGATTTAAAAATGCCCCAAAATTCAAATTATCCCAAGCGGGTAAAAACGGGTCGTGACGTCAAGAAGTATAATTCGGGTGTGACATCCACGAAATAGGTTATAGGTTGGTAATAAATTGAACGACTTTGAGAATTCCACCTTAAAACAACAATACAATAACACACGGCAATCCAAATGCAAACTCGGTAGCTCGGCCACCGGTCAGGATGACGGATGACGGAAAGTCATACTTTCTGACGTCATCGGGCTTGGCGCACTTACGAGGTCGTTCGAAATGCTTTTGACACGCGCGAAACTTTAAAGAGTTTTTACCAAGTTATTACTGATTTTTAAGGAGTAATAATTGAGGAATATTTTTTTAGGCCTAACTAAATCATATTACTTATTGAAAAAAAAATTGGAAAGTTCCCTATTAGTAGAGAATCCCTCATAAACAAAAAATGTTTTTGGGATTTTTATTGGAATAAATAAATAAATAAATCTAAAGGTATATGTCTATGGTTTGCACACAAAATTATAGCTATACGGATCTAAAGGTATATGTCTATGGTATCAACCCGAATATAGGCGGCACTCTAGTAGAAATACTTACTAATTCGTTTTAAAATACCCGGGTCATTGCATGCGACTGGTTTTGTCTCTATAATATTATCACATACTAACGCCTTAAAATTATTAAGCGCTTGTTTTTGGTTAGCCTGATCTATTTTAAGGCTATTATTAAGCACTACTGTAGGAACGTAGTAGAGATTTGGTTCCAAACTCCAGGTTTTGTCTCCACTGGCAGCTAAAAGTTTATCTCCTTGTTTTGATGCGACACAAACTGCCAGTTTGTTAAAATCCAAGTCGTATTGCTTTGCACACTAAAAAAAAAACAGATTAATTTAATAGCATATTGTACTACAAGTTTTAAAAATGGCCTACAAAAAAAGTAGAATGCTTATTCTCCATAAGACATGAATTATTAAAATAGCCCATCTAGAAAAGGCTCTCTCTTGCGTGTGTGATGACGTTTTTTTCTCTAGAAATTTGAAATTATATTAACGTCAAACAAAAATACGAATCTCATTCGCTCGCCTATTATCAACCAGGGCCGTAGCCAGAAAATAATTTCGGGGGGTTTGTTTCAGCGGCGGATTTAGAATTTGTTCTAGGGGGGGAGGGGGAGAAAGGGAACTGCGCCGAAGGCGCTCTTTTGCGCCACAGGCGAAATTTTTTTGGGTGCCACGCCCTTTTTTGGGTAAAATAACCGTAAAGCTTAATCTGCGGCAATATGCCAGACTTTAAAACACTATTTTAATTTAAAAGAAATTTGAAAGGTCGGTCGACCAAATAAATAATAAACTATTTATTTTACTAATTAACATGTCTCTTATATTAAGTCATAATTAATTATAATAAATTTTATTATGTAATAATAAGATCAAAAACAAAATAAGAATGAAAACGAAAAATAAACAATAAGAACAAAAAAAAAATATCTGAAGTACCTACCTACTAATTTGTACTAAATTTCAAAATCAAGTTTCCTGTTCTTAGAAGAGAAAATATTTATGATTTTGTTTACGTGTACGTTTGTTATGAACCAGTAATTAATTTAAGGTAGTCAAGTCAATGTAAAAAAAAAAGTATAGTTCGGACTTCAAAAATATTTTTAAAAATTAGTTTAACTTGCCGGAGTTGCCGGGGAATAAAATTGTTTTGGTGTTAACTTTAGAATATTGGGTGTTTTATTGTAATAATCGGTGTAGTTTGGTGTTCAAATATTTATTAAAACTTTTTAAGTATTAAGTGAGCCAGTAGTAATTATTATTTTGATTTTGTTAACATTTCGGGGGGGGGTTACAACCCCCCTAACCCCCCCCCCTGGCTACGGCCCTGTTATCAACAGGTAATGAATCTCAATAAATGCATTATTTTATTAAGATACATAATTATAAATATCATAAGGAAATTTTTAAAATTGTTTATGGTAAACTGTTTTGTTGGCCTGGTGATGTCCAGATATTAAAAGTTATTTTTTTGACCTTTTAAAACCCAAATAACATAATATAACCTTATATGTATTGTATTTCGTATGTTTTTTTATCACTTTTCATAGCTATTATAGAAAAAATATTTTTTCAACAATATAAAAATTTAATTAGAAAATGATATAATGTCCGCGAAAATAATTAAAAGAAAGAAAATATTGTGGCATATCGGACAAGTGTGTAACTATTTTTTATATTGGAATACACAGGGATCCAAGTTTAATGGATACCCTGGGGCGGGTAGCCCATGACGGCTGTTTCGTCCTTCTTAGGACTCGACGGGCAGCCATAAGCCAAGCAATTCCAAGAACGACGGAAAAATGTACTAAAAGCCTCCTTGCAGAATCAATACACCGTAGCGCCATCACAGCGGAATCAACTCCAATATAAAAGATAGTTACACTGGTAATAATCGAAAGGTAGACAACTAAATAAACTACGAAGTGCATCACAATCCAGCATAGGGAACGCTATTTGCGTTTTCACCGAAAACATCTGCCAGTTTGCAGACCAAAAATTTAATAAAAATGCATCTCTTTCCTCATACGCACTAAATATTTTTATTTTTAATTTGAAGAAATAGTCCATTCTTAAAGTGGAGTTGAAAGTAAGAATAGCGAAGAAAAACTAAAAGTCCTTCTCCAGAAAATATAATAGAATAAAAATTTGGTTCAAAGGTCTCTACATGTTTCGAACGTAGAAACGTTCATCATCAGGAGACAGAAAAATATATTGCTAATGGTTTTAGCAGAAGAGAAAATGATAAGTGGTATAAAACCTTAATGGAGCTTTTAAGGCATCAAAAATTGCATTGTCGAAATGACATAAAGTGAGGAAAAATAGAAATAAAAATAAGTTAAAACATACTGAGTATGTAAAAAGGTCAGTTGGAAGGGTCTAAAACAACCAAAAGACCGGGGAAGCAGAAAAAACACTTGTAGAAAGCCAAAAAGGTTTTTTTTTTATAAAAATAAGACTTTATAGACCAGGGTCGATAATTTTTGAAACAAAAAAAAATAATAGTAGGATGAAACCCATTGGAAAAGGAAGAGAATAGAACAAAAATGAAAGAAAAAATTAATTACGTTCGATCCGAGGTCGGGAAGGGTGGGAGTATAGAAAATGATTTATCGCGATTTCCGGTGAAACTACAAGTCCTATGAAAAAACGTTAAATCGCAAAGTTGTAGGTAATAAAAAGATCTACAACTTTTGTATTTACACTTTTTTCATATAACCTCAAAATGTATGTGGAAAATTCAAATAACCAAGTTTTTGGTTTTTTATTTTTATCTTTTACAAAAATTTTTTTTTATCCACGAAATTTGGTGAAAACTTACCTTTTCATGTCCTAAACACACTGTAATTTTTCTGATTTAAAATATTTATTTTTTAACCTTATTTTGACTTAATATCGAAAAAACACCCTAATTTTCAATCGAAAACTCTCACGTCAAAATATCTGCTTTTTTAAAAAAGTCGGTGTTTGTTAAAATCTCTACTTTCTGATAGTGTTAAAAAAAATATACATACATATATAAATGGTAAATGTTCTCAAAAAAATGCAAAGAAACGAAAAAAACTCGAATCCGAAATTTTTTTTTAGATCAATATGTACAATTTTGAGCTATTTATTAAAATGTATACTTTTTTTTTATCAATGTAACATGGAATCTTACGTTTTTCGAGTAATTAAAGTATAAATTTTAATAAATAGCTCAAAATTGTACATATTGATCTAAAAAAAAATTTCGGATTCGAGTTTTTTTCGTTTCTTTGCATTTTTTTTTGAGAACATTTACCATAGTAATGTATATATTTTTTAACACTATCAGAAAGTAGAGATTTCAACGAACAAAACGCCCACCGACTTTTTTAAAAAACCAGATATTTTGACGTGAGAATTTTCGATTGAAATTTAGGATGTTTTTTCGATATTAAGTCGAAATAAGGTTAAAAAATAAATATTTTAAATCAAAAAAATTACAGTGTGTTTAGGACATGAAAAGGTAAGTTTTTACCAAATTTCGTGGATAAAAAAAATGTTTGTAAAAGATAAAAATAAAAAACCAAAAACTTGGTTATTTGAATTTTTCACATACATTTTGAGGTTATAAGAAAAAAGTGTAAATACAAAAGTTGTAGATCTTTTTATTACCTACAACTTTGCGATTTAACGTTTTTCCATAGGACTTGTAGTTTTACCGGAAATCTAGATAAATCATTTTCTACCCTTAAACACCCCCCCCCCCCTCCCCCCTTCCCGACCACGGATCGCCGGCAAATTATTTTTCCTTTCATTTTTGTTCTATTCTCTTCCTTTTCCAATGGGTTTCATCCTACTATAATTTTTTTTTACTTTTTACCATTTTCAAAGGCTTCATTCAGCACTGGTCTATT
Source organism: Polydrusus pterygomalis (assembly GCA_963969555.1). Lineage (NCBI taxonomy): Eukaryota > Metazoa > Arthropoda > Insecta > Coleoptera > Curculionidae > Polydrusus > Polydrusus pterygomalis. Next base: position 20,449,977 of record OZ018378.1, on the reverse strand, counting down.
AAGACATTGTAAAATATAGAAATTTTTATGTATAAAAATTAGGTATTATCATGCATCATAATATACAATGTCTTAAAGACATACTTAATTTTAATTTGAAGAAGTAGCCCATGCTTAAAGTGGAGTTAAAAGTATGGGAAAGAAAGAAAAAACTAAAAGTCTTCCTCCACAAAATTTAATAGAATAAAATATTATTCATGGGTTTCTACATGTTTCGAACGTAGAAACGTTCATCATCAGGAGACAGAAAAATTTATTTTATGCTGATGGTGTTAGCAAAAGGGAAAATTAGAACCTTAATGGAGCTTTTATGGACTTAAAAAATTGAAGTGTAGAAGAGACATGATGTGAATAAAAAATGATAGAGGTTAAACCATGCTAAGTATGTAAAAAAGTTATTAATGGGGGTCTAAAGCCAACCAAATAAACTGGGGAAGAAAAAAAAACCCTTTCTAAGAAGGTGTCGAAAATTATTTAAAAACTTTTAAAAAAAATTTTTAAACATATTATGTCTGTATGACATTATGATGTTTAATCCTCAATACCCCAAAAACTCTTTTTAGGACGTACTATTGTGATTCCTTCAATTTTATCGTCATAATATCATACAGACATAATATGTAGAAAGTTTTTTTAAAAGTTTTTAATTAATCTTCTACACCTTCTTAGAAAGAGTTTTCCTTCTTCCCCAGTTTATTTGGTTGGTTTAAACCCCCATTAATAACTTTTTCACATTCAGTACGGTTTAATGTCTATCATTTTTCTTCATATCATGTCTCTTGTACACTTTAAGTTTTTAAGTCCATAAAAGCTCCATTAAGGTTCTAATTTTCTCTTTTGCTAACACCATCAGCATAAAATACATTTTTCTGTCTCCTGATGATGAACGTTTTTACGTTCGAAACATGTAGAGACCCATGAATAATTTTTTATTCTATTAAATTTTGTGGAGGAAGACTTTTAGTTTTTTCTTTCTTTCCCATACTTATTTTTATTTAAAAAAAAACCTTTTTGACATCTTTCTAGAAGTGTTTTTTTCTGTTTCCCCGGTCTTTTTGATTGTTTTAGACCCTTCCAACTGACTCTTTACATACTCAGTATGTTTTAACCCTTTTTTATTTCTAATGTTCTTCACATTATGTCATTTCGACAATGCAATTTTTGATGCCATAAAAGCTCCATTAGGGTTTTATACCACTTATAATTTTCTCTTCTGCTTAAACCATCAGCAATATATTTTTCTGTCTCCTGATGATGAACGTTCCTGCGTTCGAAACATGTAGAGGCCTTTGAACCACATTTTTATTCTATTAAATTTTGTGGAGGAAGACTTTTAGTTTTTCTTTACTATTCATTTTTATTTTTATTGTAATAGGTATACAGTGTCCGCAAGAAAGTCCGCATCAAATGGGATTTTTTTTTATTATTAGGTATAGGTAAAAATTGAAAAAGCAGTTAGTTTTTGCTTACCTAAAAGCCAAAAATGACGTATACTGAAGCAGCTGCACGACTTGCGTTACCTGTCAAATTTGACATTTTTAATAAAATAGGTTTAAAAATGCTATTATTTATCAAAATATCGAAAAAATTTATTTGAGAAAGTTGTTTATTTAGGCATTTTTAGTCTCTATTCGAAATTTTGACAGTCTAATACAATTTTTATTTTTTGCCAGGTTCTTGAAAATTTTGATCAACCCTCGTAGATTAACTTTTATAAATCGATGTAGAACCATTTGCCTTTACTTCATTTGTAATCTTAATGCTTTTTTGTGTAAAATTTTTGTTTCCTATTATTTATTTTGCTTCAAAAACTGAAATTGTTATTGATCAGTATGTAATGTTTGATGCAAAGTTTATCTAATTACATCAGTTTTGCCAAAACCGACGTTTCTCATTTCTCTTAAGTTAGTAAACAGATGTACAAAAAGAAAATATTGGAAGCTTTCGTTGAAATTTTACTTAATTAATATTAAATTAAATTAATTATATTAAACTATATTTTTGTTGAATAAAATGTTTCGAGCGATTAATATATATTCTTTTTAATCCAATATTAATTAAGTAAAATTTCAACGAAAGCTTCCTAATTTTTTTTTGTACATCTGTTTACTAACTTAAGAAAAATAGGAAACGTCGGTTTTGGCAAAACTGATGTAATTAGATAAGCTTTGCATCAAACATTACATACTAATCAATAACAATTTCAGTTTTTGAAGCAAAATAAATAATAGGAAACAAAAATTTTACACAAAATTGCATTAAGATTACAAATGAAGTAAAGGCAAATGGTTTTACATCGATGTATAAAAGTTAATCTACGAGGATTGATCAAAATTTTCAAGAACCTGGCAAAAAATAAAAATTGTATTAGACAGTCAAAATTTCGGACAGATACTAAAAATGCCTAATTAAACAACTTTTTCGAATAAAGTTTTTCGATATTTTGTTAAATAAGGGCATTTTTGAACCTATTTTATTAAAAATGTCAAATTTGACAGGTAACGCGAGTCGTGCAGCTGCTTCAGTATACGTCATTTTTGGTTTTTAGGTAAGCAAAAACTAACTGCCTTTTCAATTTTTACCTATACCTAATAATAAAAAAAAAATCCCATTTGATGCGGACTTTCTTGCGGACACTGTATATTGGTAATGATTATTTACTTCTTCTATATAATAAACGTTCGACGGGTTTCTTGACTTCATGACACAATTCACAAAATCTACTTGAGTATCTTGTGTGTTGATTTGGTCCAATCCACAAGCTTGGTACTTATTCCCTTTACATTCCGTGGGTCCATGTTGACAACTGAACCCATATTTGTCAGTACTTTCGTTAAAACTGTGCTAAAATAAATAAATATAGTACTAAAAAAAATTAAGCCATAAGATGTACCGGGTGGTACAACGCCAGACTGGCCATGGAAATCCCATGTAAATTTTGCTACCCTTAAATATTGGCGCCCCTATTAATTTGTCATCAAAATTGTATTACACGATATCCTTTTATGATGGACTCTCCAATAAACCAATTAAATAGTATATTTAAATGTAAGTACACGTTTTATAAAGCATCATTTTATAGCACGCGTCCATGTTAAAAACCTAGCCGCTTGCGGCGAGTTTTATAACGGGACAAGTGCTCAAAACTGCTTTATATAACACGTACTTTATACTATTTTTTCTAATTTATAGTTTTTTCAATAAAAAATACATATTTAAAAAGAAAATAAATCCTTCAAATTTTGTAAATTTTTATGTCTAAATGTTATGTTGGTAATACTATTTTTTATCATAGTAGCCTCTGGACAACTAAAATTATTGTGCGAACTGTCATTTTTTGATTTATTGACCCATTTTCACCATGAGATTCTAAAGTTATTTTAGCGATATGAGATTTGAAATTGGACGGAATACGTTGTGTGATCCTTGTACATTCGGTACATATACAGAGCGTTCGGAAATTCGGGCGATTTTGCTAATTTTTTTTGAATTTCAAAAGACGTGATTTTACGTCACGGCATTGCAATTTAGTATAGGGAAGATGGAAAATTCAAATAAAGCTGAAGTTAAAATCGACATTGGAAGGTTAGTAGATTGAATTTTGGATAGGATTTGGCAGAAAATGATAGCTTGAAGCATCTACAAAAATTGATTTATAAATTTATGCAACCAACGTACATGACTGTTATCCACACAGAATAAAAAAGTAGGTTATCAAGCTATTTTTCCTCTGCGAAAAATGGGTTTTCTCGTAAATCACAAAGGCCGCGCAAGTCAATGAAATAAAACATTTAAATGTTACCAACCTTTAAAAAATAAAAAAATCGTATCGAAATAGATCTGTTTCGATACTGAAAACGGTATCGTAATAGATTTGTTATGAAACAAAATTAGAAAAAATTTTATTAAACACTCTTTATAAAATTCTTAAAAATTTAGTACGGTTCTGATACATTCCTCACTGAAACCAACAGTAATAAATATGATAATGTCAAATGTTACTAGATGTTTTATTTTTTATTAGTTTGAACATGTAGAGAAAAGTGGTGTTGTATGTCGTACATTGGAGAAACAAAAATACCTCTTCCCGTACGAGTTAAGGAACATCTGAAACATACTCAAAAAGGTGAAGCTTCGAGATCAGGTATAGCGGAACATTATGGACCAACCAACATTATGCAGTGGTCAGAAGCCAAGGTTTTGGACACGGAACAGTACCGGAGAAAACGAAAACTGATTGAATGTTAATTCAGGTCGTTACTGACACCCAACAGGTGTTAAGCTCTACGGCTAAGCATTACGTCCTTAGATGCAAGGCCCTCTTTGATGCAAATAATTTTTGCTCGCACGGTATTATACTCTATATGGATCAAATGCAAAATACCGAATGTGACAAGAATGGAAATAAATCGAATTTGTGGTGAATTTATGTTCAATTGTTTTTTCTCTCATCTTTCTTAAGATAATGGACAGACCAGAAATATTTTATAGACGCGGCTTACCATTGCTTTTCCATATGGAACAAAATCTATGGTTAAATGATCTTTCAGATCATTATAATTTGGATATAGCTGCTTGGTTATAAAATCAACACTGTCCGAGCACAAAGCTTCGTAATATATTGTAACTGAAACAGCATGCTAAAATATATATATATAGGTTAAAAATTTGGTATTTTCAAATTCATGTTTTACGAAAAAAATCGCTTGCAGTTTAACTCCGCCTTCCCCTGCTAACAATTTGCAGAAAGAATTGATTAACATATTATTTTTTAAATCAATTAAATTAAACAAGTTATTGAACCTTGCCAATTGTATTTCTGAGACTTTTTTAATGTGACCTTTCTTATCCATGTCATCTAAATTATTAATTTGTATTATTTATTTCCTTTATAATAATATTAAATAGCATACTTATATTTTTTAGTAAATAGGTTACAGTCATGTAACTGTTCACTGAACTTTTAGATAATAGATAATATTATTATATTAATGTAAAAGTAAAACTCTCAATTTGCACAACTAGTTTATTAAAGCAGGATTATCTTATCCGTACGTATTTTTCGGGGGTAAAAACCCTCATGTTCAGCGAAATTAATATTTTACATAAGACCACCAATGACATTGTTGGTAGATGTTGGATTTAATAGATTATTTATACAGGGTGTCCGGGAAAATGTGGGAAATCTCCCGGATATGAAAAAAACACGTGAAAAGAATACTACATATATATACATAAACTTCTTTCGTATCGGCCTCCTCTTCGGAGATATGGGCTCCCAAAGAGCTCCCATGGAATTAAGATTTTGGCACATAATTATCAAACCAATAGGTATATTTCAATTTTTTTTTCATATGATTTATACCAGGTAAGACCCTTCAAATTACTATCCCAGAAAGTGTTGCGAATTACTCACAGCTGCAAAGATGGATTAGCTGTGACACTAATGTGCCCATTTTTTTACGCCCTGTATGATAAAAACTTTGGACAACGTTTTTTTACATACCTCTAAAACTATTGACTAAAAATTAAGTACTCTTCATTCATGTCGCTAATCCTAACCGTTTTCGGAAAAACGTCATTTTTAACATATTTACATTATGCAGTGGCGTATCCTGGGGGGGATGGCAAAGGGAGCAAGTGCCCCCCCCCCCAGAACAATTTTATTAAAGAGTAAGACAAACGGAAGACACAAGAGTACTCTAAAAAAATATTCGATTTGCAATAAGTACAAAAGACGAAACCTAACGAACTAATCAATAATGCCAATCTCGAAGATAACAAGAGTCAATTTTTTATTTGCCTACAACTAGTCAAACTAGTGTAGATTTTCTGGTCGAATTTAACTTACAGGCACAGACACACCCATCAACGTCTTCAAATAATTTCAGCTACCCCTAAATTATTGACCAAATTTAAGCGTGGTCTTAAAAAAATTTCGCTTGCAGCGGGTTTTTGGTGCACCCCCAAATTAACAAGTCACGAGCCGCCACTAAGGGGCGGCAAAAATTGAATAGCCTACTAGCGGCAAATTTGTAAATCCGCCACTGGCACTATGCCCCTCCCAAGAACATATGCTGGATACGCCACTGACATTATGTATATTTAGCGTATTTCAATAAAAGATGCATCTTTGTTCCTATAAATTACAAATGTTCATTTTTAACTGCTTAATATTAATACATGATCGCAATAAAATTACGTTTTTCCGAAAACGGTTAGGATTAGCGACATGAATGAAGAGTACGTAATTTTTAGTCAATAGTTAAAGGTATGTAAAAAACGTTGTCCAAAGTTTTTATCATACAGGGCGTAAAAAATTTTTTTCGAAAATACATGTAACCATAGGAGTTATCTTGAAATGTTGGAAACATTCCTTTCTGACAACCTAAAAGAATTGCCTCTCCAATTTAGGAACGAAATGTACTTTCAACAAGATGGATGCCCTGCGCATTTCGCAATTGAAGTGAGGGAATGGCTTAATAATACATTTGGCCACAGATGGATTGTTCGAAGCAGTTTTGAACACGTTCGTTTACAGCTGTAAAACTTTGTTGAATATGGAGGGGGAGTGTTTGAATAGCAAATTATGAAATTATTATTTGTTATTTTAAGATTTTTTTGTTTTATTTCCGGGGTTATTATTTCATTTGTGAATTTAAAAATACATTTTTTTGGTAACACCAAAAATGAGTTTTTGAAACTTTTTGATACCCCCCTGTCATTGATAATGTATGTATTTCGACCGCTAATGCTGCTATCAAAAAAAAAATCTTTTACCTCTAAAAATTAAAAAAAACTAAATTTTGGCATTTTGGTCAAAAATGAAAAATAAAGGTAGTGTGCTCTTGGAGAAAAATCATGTTTTTGAAGTTTTTGCGAACCCTGTATAAAAAATAAAAATTTTCTCTTCGTGAATTGCATTTTTTTTACAAGCAAAACTTTTGATCAAGAATGACTGAACAAACCCGAAAAATGAAATTTTTCATTTATTTGTGCTATTGTAGACCCTATCCGCGGACAGTCTGTATATACCAATTTTCAAATTTTTATTCTTTGTTATTTATAAAATAATAAAAAAAGCAGAATTATCGTAATAAAAAATAAAATACCTTCAATTCATCTACTTTACTGTTTCGTCAATAAATGCTTAAAATGTTGTCCATTTACTATGTGGCAATATCTTAAACATTTCTAATTACTTCGGGAGAAATTAACCTATACCCATTCTCATGTATTATTAATGCTTTCAACTCCTCAACATTTGACAAAGAACAAAAATTTGAACAATTTCAACTTGGGTTGCTATTTAAAAAAAAGTATCGATATCGTCATAAATATCTCTAATTTGGGACACATTATATCAATATTTGTTTTATAAAAAAAACTGTGCTGGATTTATTGAATTCATTTCAAAATCATATCATATCGACTGCAAGGACCAACTAAAATTGTAAAAGTTTCTATTTTCATTTAAAATATAGGTACTCACCAGAGATGTGATTAAAACAGCTAACACTAATATAAGTACAAAAATACCCATATTAAAACAAATTAGACGCGGCACAGCAGCAAGTCCCAAGCTATTATTTAAGCTAAAATATAAACACACTAATGTATGTATTGAAACTGTTCAAGTGTTACTACTTATTGTAACCTATTCACTACAATGGCAATGACAACAGAAAAATCCGTGCAGTGAAACCAAGAATAAACAAGATAATTATCAAAATGTTAAATATATATTAAATATAGTGGAAATCTGAGTGATAAAAGACTTTGTTTGATGTATGCAGGGTTATTTTTTAAAAATTTACTTTGGCAATATTTTCTACAAAAATACCATTTCTACAAAAACACGGAGAAATAAAAATGAGGTATTGTGCGCCCTCACGTACCCCTGTAGCACTACATCTAACGTAGGTTTTGGCACTACCCTCATACATTTTAAAATCTTAAATGGCACTACCCCACTTGTGACACCACTCTGGACTAGGGCTGGGCGATATTCAAATTCCAATATCGATGTAGTCGATATATAGATAATATCGATATTTACGATATTTTATTTTTTAAATATCGTTATTCGATATATCGAATACGAATTTTTGCCCAGCCCTACTCCGGACAGCTTATAAAAATTGCTTTGCGACGATACCAAAAATAAAGAGTTTTAAGTACGAAATGTTAAGATAATGTTTTAAAACTGGCTTTTGCAAAATTTGTCGGGAAGAATTAGAAAATAAACTCAAATGTTGAATGAGAAAACTGTATTAGCCGTACCTAGAAATCCAGTATTAGTAGCAAAAAATCTGCGTTAAATAGGCGCCTAAAAAACAACTCTGTTGTAGCTAATAGGTTCGTTTTTTTTTAAATGAATTTTGAACCTCAATATGGTCGTTTTTTAAATATTATTTTTTTGCTGCTACAAGACAATAAAAATATATATGATGCATTGGTAAAAAATATTTTTTATTTATAAAAAAATATAATTTTGTGATTAATTATTAAGGTCATGTAGTTAAAAAAGTATTGCTTTTTAATTCTACAAATTGTTTGCCACCTATAAAAAAAACTATTTTTATCATTAGCAGTCTACCTGGCTACTAAATTAACGTTTTTTTAGCTCTTTTTTTTAGGATTGGCCCTCAGTGACGTATTCACCCTTTTATTTAATTTTTTTATTAGATTTCTTTACTTTCTTTAGCCAAATTAAATCTCTGTAGGGACAGTGACGTTTTGAACCAGTTACCTAAGTATAGGTACCTAATTTTAAAAAAGAAAAAGAAAAATAATATGACTAGTTGATGGCCCTATTTTATATACAGTGACCGGCAAAGAGTTCGCAACATATGGGAAAAATTTTTATTAGCGGAATATTGAAAAATCTTTTTTGGGGGATTGGATGTGCATGTCCCATAACCTTAAAATCGATTTTGACATACGTCACGTGACCATCTACCCAACACTTATATCACTGAACACAAAAGTAGGTTTGCAGTCATGTCCGTCGCACTTGCACTAAAAGTACACCATACCATCAGACATCAATCACTTAAACCGCGCGGAGCAACGAGAAAACATTGTTTTAAGTTGGTTCGTCCCTCTCTGTTCTGTTGTAGTAAGGGATAGACTATATAGCGCTTGCTGATAATTTACCTAAACGATATGTCTATATTTTAAAACAGGAACTATTTAGTTTTTAAAAAGTATATTTTAATTTTAAAAAGAGAATTTATTTTTTGTGGTAATCAAATAACATTTAGGGAATAAAAAAATCATCTATTAACATATTTTATTCGATACATATTTTAATGGTTAAACGGCATCTTGTTACCGGAAAAAAATATATTGCCGATTGGGGACAAAAATATTTTGTCCAAAAAACGACCTCGTGTGTAACTCAAGGAAATATTTTAGGGATTTAAGGATTTCTTTTTGTGGTAACCCATATATATTCTAAAAAAAAAACTTTTTTTGAATGATTTTCCATCACTCGTGTCTGTTTTTTTCTCAAATTTAATTGAATTCGTTAATGGTGTATCATATGGAAGAAATTTCAATTCAATTGATCAGTTGAATATAAAAAAAATAGAATTTTGGATGAAGATAATGTAGAATATGGATTGGTATCCTTAAGGATGGATTACTCATCTCATACTTCGCTGTGGTGCTTAGACTCTTAATGGGTGTTGAGCTTGATAAGAAAAGGTGTAGTGGAAAGATAGTGTATAGAACAAGGACAAGGACATTTCTGGTTTCGTAGGAGGAGTCACTAGACGAATGTTGATAAGAAATAATTGTTTGTAATTAGTTGGAATAAATAGTACATCCAGGAAAATCCCCTTTTTTATTAACGTGCAAAATTATTGCTGACATAGCAAAACGAAACCCCCTTCTTGCAGTTAATAAGGGTTGCAAAACTGTATAAAAACTCGAAGGAACGCTTACTCAGCGAGTTGTAACAATTATTCAAGTATAAGGGTAACCTCTGCCCGTTTGTCTATTCAGTTTGAAGTCAAGATTAAATTCAATAGTTGTTGAAGTCATGAAGAGTTCTGCAACAGCACCAGTCTATTTTGCTCCCATTGCGTAAGTGTTCTTTGAGTATTTTATTTAACTGTTTATTGTATAAATTTTGTATAGTTCTCATTTTGGTCAGAGTTATCTATTAAGTGAAAATTGTTTCTTTAAACTTTCTGGAATAGCACCTTCCTAAAGTGAGTAAAAAGGGGCAATCTCTTTTCTTATTAGAAAACTATTTAAATTCACCATTTTATACTCTCAAATCGTTAAATTGTATTTTATTCGCAATACTTACTGTAATATTTCATTATCTCATTGTTTTGCTGTTCATCAAATAAATCTTTAAAAAAATCCTTAGTGTTTCAGTGGTTAAATAGCGCACCATAAAGGTAAGTGTCCACAAGGAGACTAAAATCTCTTGAGATTTTTGTTTCACGAGAAATTTACCTCACATGTGTTTCCACAGAATATGAGAGATTTCTATGAAACACTCGATTTGATGAATTTTTTTCTCATGAGACAAGGTGTCTCTGAATGCGCTGTTTCCACAATCCATTTACATTTCAAGCAGAAAGAAACAAAACTTTGTGTTGTGAAGTGATTTTATAAAAAGATGTCAACAAAAAGGGCAAGACGAAGGGCTGCAGCTTGTTACTATTACCTTGCCGTTAAGTCCCGTAGTACACAAACGAAAAGGTCTTAGAGATATTGGATGAGGGATTGGATTAAAAGTAGAGAAAACAAGAATATAATGGAAACATTATTAAAAGAACTAGAACGGGAAGCTCAGGAATGTGACAAGAACTTTCTTCGAATGTCCGCTGCTGATTTTCGTTATTTGCTGGATAAAATAAAGCTTTCAATTGAGAAAAAAAAACACACATGCGAGATGCAATTCCATCAGCAGCTGAGCGGCTATTGCCGTTACATTTACATCACGTACATTTCGTCCATATAGCTGATTTCCCGAGATTTCGGTTTTTATAGTTTTCGGACGAGCAGTCCCACAAATTAGGATAGAATTCATATACTTCGATTAAATGCAGTAGGTAGCATGCTTCTTATCCAGTTAAAAGAACAGTATTTTCTTTTCAAACCCCTTTTTTTACTTGAATAACTCATTTTTGGAAAAGCAAATATTTGTTTCACGTGCAGCGCGTGAAATAAATATAGCATGCAAGATTCGCAATGAATCGTGTTTCCGTGTTGAAACTTGTTCAAGAAATAAAACTCTCATGACACATTGTTTTATAAGATTATCGCTAGTATATCACATTTTTAAAGTTTTTTCCCCGCATCTTAAAGGTACTGTAAACGAAGAAGTATAATTACTAATTATTAATGATTAGATTATTATTTCGATCACAGATATTATTTGGCTCCATTTTAGAAATAAATACCCGCCGTATCCAAGTACTTAATATCCTACTACAAAATTTTAAATTAGGTTATTTAGATACATTTATAAAACTTTCTTTTTCTATAGGTTATGGTAATCATATGTAAACAATTTTTTATCTTTAAATAAATATGTTAAAAAAACTTTGAGTGTGCTAACATTACATGGCAGTGCCTACCTAAGGCTTATTGGCTATCGATTCTTTTATTTAAACAAAACACTCCTCTATGACATAGTACCTAATAATTTTTATTTATTAAAAAAAAAGCAATATTAAATTTGAATAATGTTCACATAATCTTTTTTCGAGGTGCATTGGGCAGGTTCATAATTTAAGTACTTGCAGACAACACCCTTAAAATCATCTATGGATTGGTCTTGATCCTCTTGATTAAATACGTCATTAAAAACAATGGTCGGTATAAAAACTGGACTTAATTTTTCGGTTTTTTGTCCATTTGTTAACATGATATCTGCACCTTTACCGTTGGATTCCATCTCCTTTATATTAGACCAGGAAAGTCCATTTTCTTCACTACACTAAAAAAGAGAAGATTATTAATTTATAATATTAACATATTATATAACTAGCGTGTACCCGGCCTGCGTTGCAATGCCAGGCATTATACGCCTCTGAGATAATAAGGCGAGTTCACCATCACGTCAAGATTTATAAATGCAAACTCGAACAAACCTCTAAATTTATCAGTGTTTCTCTACAATATTATGCATGCATTATACATAAAACCCTTCCCCTTGAATCATTCTATCTATTAAAAAAACCGCTTCAAAATCCGTTGAGTAGTTTGCTGGGGACAGACGCGACAGCGACTTTGTTTTATACTATGTTAAGATGCAAGGATCGGTGGCGAATCTATGCAGTCATCCCAAAAAAATTGACGCGCTTCTCCCCTACGGCTTTTGACAGCCCTTCCAAACTAAAATATTGAATTCGCCACTGATGGCAATGATTTAGAAAGCTTATTGGAAACAAGCGTCTGTGACTATGGACCTTTCAACCAGCCAATCATAGGCCGCCGTCTTAAAGAAGGTAATTTTCAGGTTAAGTGATGTAAAGCCGGTTGAAGGAAAATAAAATGGTATTTATTAATATCGGTATATAGGTTTCTTCAAGACGTCACGTTTGCCAAAAACACTCTCCTCCTCAACATTCTTAAAAGTTCATCAAACAAGAAAAGTGCATGTAATAAACAATTCAGCAATAAACAGTGTCTTTCAATGCATGAAAGGAAGCAACATAATATTACATACGTTAGGAATAATCAGATTTACAAATTACATACTACAAATATCAACATTACAGAATAAATACAATACTTGACCATTTAACAATTATATGTCATAATTTGAATTTAACCCCAGACGATAGACAGTTTCATTGTTGTTACGTAATGAGAATTGTTTAATAAAAATATTTTAAAAGAAACAGAAAATTGTCATGTATTCCTTTTTTTATTTTATTAATTATTGTTGTATTTTGCAATAAGATTTCTCAAAAAATAAATTAAAACTTGTAAAAGTAGTACTTACCTAAGTACATTATCAACCTAGGTAAGTAGTGGGTTTAGTCAAACATAATAGTCACACTCGGAAAGGTTGTAACATCACTTGTCCAAACCGTTCTTAAAAATATATAATTTTTTCCAATCTAAACTATTTTTTTCAAAAAAACTTCCATATTAGGAAATATTTCCATATTCACTATTTTCCGTATGCGAAAATCATGGTATAATTTGTTCGCCTCAATTTAATAGGAAATAATACAATGTGCGCATTCTCACACCTTAATTTTTAAGTTTCCCGCGCTTTATTGCGAACGTTGATTGGGCGGTTGAAAAGTCCCCAGCCAGACTCTAGATTCTAGACGCTTGTTTATTGGAACCCCTGATTCGAGCCTTATGATTTGAGAGGCGGATTATCCTCTAGTGCGGGCCGTATAGTCCAGATTTGGCTACGTCTGACTTTTTTTCAGATAATAGACATCAATTTACAAATTACTTGCCAATTGAATGGTAATACTTATTATTGATGTGAATTTTGAAGTCCAACAAGAAAATTCGTTCTGATGAAGTAAATACCTTGCTGGTGTACGATAGCGCAAGTGATTCAAAGTTAAAGGTTGTTTCATTGTTACAATCGAAAGAAAGGGCATTTTTTTCTTAAAATTAGCTAGGGAATAAACCGTGTTTATTTTTATGATATTATGCTTCCCGGTATGTATTTAATTGTAGGTACTTACATTCTTTAAATTTTCCTCCGAAGTCGGTGGATCAGAACTTTCAGAGCAAAAAATAAACTTAGCAGTTGTTGCGATAGGTTGTGTATTAGCCACGATTCCATGTATTAGATTTCCAAAACATTCTTTCGGTCCATGTTGGCAAGTAAAAGATTTGTTTCCATTGGTGTCGGTTTCCTATTTGTTAAGATATTTTGGTGATATAGTTGTTGCTAGTCATTACAAACCTCGCACGTTCATTTAGAAAATAAATTCAAGGATAACAAGAGACGCTATTCAGAAAAACCTAGTTTTCCCAAAATCATTGCCGGTACCAAAATTGTAGACCATGTTTAAAATTGAAGATACGAATGTAAATTAGGTTTATTTTTCCTCATTTTTGGTCAAATAAAATAAAGAGATAACAAATAACCTAATTTCGTTCAACATTTTCGTTCGAAAGGTTGATGTAACTTTGGAAACTGACTCTTTTTCGACAGCGCAAATTTTCATAATTTCAGTCGATATCTCGAATCAAGGCTGTCTGGGATTTAAGAAGACTTTAAATTTATAATTACCACAGACTTTTCATAAAATAGACTACATTGTTTACGATTTAAAGATATCAAAGATTCCAGCGTTAACAATTTGTCTGGTTAGTTGTACTAACTAACTAACTTAACTCGTGCATTAAAAATTGAGCTGTTATCAAACCCTCTATTAGGTCAAATATAATATTTATAAAATTATTAAAATACCAGTTTTATGATACTATGGGTAGAACAAGTTTTAATTTTTTTGTTTAAATAAAATAAATATGATGTATTTTAGGTCTTTACATTTAATACCTACTTATTTTAGTTCCGTTGTGACAAAATCTAGAATGATAGTGGCAACCTTCGCTTTTCTTTGCCACGCGTCGGCCATTCATACGCAGCAACAGAAACAGCTGTAGTAATCGAACAAACCCTTCTTCTTTCTGTGAGTAATCGTAGTATTCGTTTTTACGAGGTCGTGGTTAGTCGTCGGAATACTCGTATTTGTACTTGTTTTGTGAACGTTTGTGTTGTTTTTGAGTTTATTATAAAAGATTTTTCGTTTTGTTGTTATAAGCACTTAACAAAATAGTACTTCAGTGTCAGATTTGTGGAAAATTACATTCTTTTAATCTGGAATTATCTTTTCACAAATAAGGTTATAATCTGTAGTATTTAGTGGTGTATTAGTAATCAGGAAAAGAGTCAATAAAAATAATTGAAAATTATTAGGACCCAAATTATTTATAAGTCCTGGTCAACATTTGGATCTGCCATAACTTCTAACCATTATTGGAACAATTATTGTTGTCTTGATAGTTAGGTAAAGCTATATGGGTTTAAGCAGGTCATTCATAGTTTGGACCATTTATTTTCTTATTCTTCTTATTCAAATTGTAAAATTATTCAAAATTTGTGTTCTTAATAATTACATCTATGGCTACATTTCTTTTTGTATATTTTACAGTTAATATTAGGTTTTAGTAAAAAAACAACATCCTAATTAGCTAAGGATTCCATCGTGTGTCTTTTGTTATCTTGTACATTGCAAATGTTCTAAAGGTTGTATGTAAAAATGTTAGTCTGTTTCACCTATTCATGCGTCGCTTCGGGGACATACTGTATATCTTAATAACTAAAGTCTGACCATGTCAGAATTAGTTTATCTTCATATATAAACCTTTATCAAGAATACAATTTTATCAGCAACGGGTAACAGTTTTTTTTCTAACCTTCTTTACCACCCAGTAAATATTTTTACACCGAAAAATGCTTGATTTTCCTTTTTTTTTTAAATTAAGCTATCTACAAAAATTACGTATACTTTAAAACTAAGTTTTCATTTTTTTTTCTATTGGATTTGAAACATTCAAGTGTAAAACAACATAGGTATACCTAGGGCCCCCTTATAAAAGCAGGAACCAAAAAATGATACTTCTATTGATATACTGGCATGTCAACAAAAAATATTTCTGCTTCAACGATTAAAATATTTTTACCTATTACTGCAATGCAGTAGCAGAGTATACACAAATTTCCTCTACGTGGTTGTACCGGGTGGTCAAATAAGCGAGGACGTCGGCTTTATCTCGGAAACCATTAATCGTACAACTTTCGGAAAGATTTTTTTATGAGTAAAGTGGTCAAGAGAAATTGCTGGAAATTACTTTTAAGTTCCTTATTTCGCCGCAAGGGGCACAATTAAAAATTGTTTTTTTAAATTCTAAATTTCTCCGAAAATTCCCATATTAAGGTATAACTCTGATTACATCATTGGAAAGCTTAGATAATTCTGCATCATTTTGGCTTTAGGCTCATTGGCGTACCTACATTGATAAGAGTGGGAGAAGCTATTGAAAGTGTAAACATTAAAATCGCTGTAACTTCTAAACGACTTATCCGATTTTACTAAATTTAGGCTTGTTTGGAAGGGAAAAATATTCATCTTCAATTGCCGTATCCAACAGTACACGATAGTGTTTAATAAAATTGCTAGAGGGCGCAATTTGTAATAACAACAGTTTTTTCGATTTTATCCCGAAAATTCAAACCATACGGTATAACAATGACATCATAATCGAAAAGTAGATGAAATTTGCAAGCAAAGATGTGAAGACCGCAGTTCGATATCTTTGTTCGTTTCAGAGTTATTGCCAAAACAATAATTTTTAATACAAATTGCGCCCTCTAGCAATTTTATTAGAAACTATCTTGTACCATTAGATACGACAATTATTGAAGGTACTTACCTTTTTCTTCCAAACAAGCTTAAATTTAGTAAAATCGGTTAAGTCGTTTAGAAGTTACAGCGATTTTAATGTTTACACTTTCAATAGCTTCTCCCACTCTTATCAAGGTCGGTACGCCAATGAGCCTTAAACCAAAATGATGCAGAATTGTCTAAGCTTTCCAATGATGTAATCAGAGTTATACCTTAATATGGGAATTTTCGGAGAAATTTAGAATTTAAAAAATCAATTTTTAATTGTGCCCCCTTGCGGCGAAATAAGGAACTTAAAAGTAATTTCCAGCAATTTCTCTTGACCATTTTACTTATAAAAAATCTTTCTGAAAGTTGTACGATTAATGGTTTCCGAGATAAAGCCGACGTCCTCGCTTATTCGACCACCCGGTACATGATTAAATATAAAAAATAAAATATAGTAGGTACATACTATATTCTCGGTTACATGGTTTTGTTATGGGTGTGGCAACGAGGTGTTCGCCTTCGATAGCGCCTAAACTATAAAAGATTCGCTTTATTATTATTAGATATACTTTATGAAGTTAGAAGTTACCTTTGCAAATCCATATGGTATAAATTCCAGTTGAATCAGTTTTTCACCGAATGTCTCAAAATTTGGTTTAAGTTGAGTATTTATAAAGGCAATACTATCTGGACATAAGGTTTCATAGTAGACGGAAACTTTCACAGTGGCATCGGCCTAAAACAAAAAGTGGAAACTTATACTTTAATAATGAAATGGACGGAATGCTTATTAGAAATCACGAACGGGTTTTTGAAATAACAGTTGTGTGGTTTCTTCTGCAACATTTCGAAGACAAGTTTTCAAGGGCGTCCATAGAGCGTTTTTCAGGGGGGGGCAAAAACTTAAACAATACTTTTTTATATACAGTGTCACCAGTAAAGTTCGCATCATATGGGATTTTTTTTTTAATAATAGCTTTATTCAAAATTTGACTTTGGCATCAAGTTCTGCTTCGATGGAGATGAAAATTAAGCAAAAAAATAGTAGTCACGTGATTCGCATTATCTGTCAAATTTAAATTTTTTTCTAAAAATAATTCAAAAGTGGGGTTATTTCTGAAAATATCAAAAAAAAGTTATAGGAAAAAGTTTTTTTAAATGCAGTTTCTAGCCCACATGCAAAATTTCAGCTGGATAAGATAATTTTTATTTTTTACCCATATTTTGTAAATTGCACCACTTTTGCAAAATAACACTCAACGCAACCTACATAAAACTTCTTAGTTTTGACAATGCTTTATTTCAGATACATTTTTTTAAAGTAGCGTTATATTAAATGTGTGTTTTTCTACGAAATCAAAATAGGGCTAAGCGTGCATCTAAAGCGTGCTGTAAGATGTCTTTGTGGTGTGTATGGCAGAAAGTCATGCAGACCGTTATTTATATCTAAGAAAATTTTAACTTTGCCATGTGCCATATTCTTGAAACTGTCTGCATGATATACAAGCATAGGGATACTTTGCCGGTGCCTGACCACTCTTATGATACAAGAAGATCAAAAAACCTGTACCTGCCCATACCGTCTTCTGCCCTTATTAGAAAATCTATAATTTACGAAAGCCGTAAATTGATTAACTGAGGAAATAAGAAACATACATACCCTAAAATTTTTAAAAAGAACAATAAAGGAACTACTTATTACAACGACGCCTTTTAACTGAGTATTTCCGGCAAGCATTTCGTCATCTTGTTTTGTTGAGTTTGTCTTTGTCCTGTTTACTATGTTTATAGTTTTCCTATTTATATATTTTTGACGATGTACCTATACTTAGGTGACCAATCGTACTGATTTTACCAGTACAGTACTGGTTTCCAGGCATAAGTCCTGGTTAGTTATTAAAAAAAACCAGTACACTATAAAATTACTGGTTTTAGATACACCACAGATGAGAAACTGGGCATTGGAAACAAAATTGTGTTTCGGGATCAGATAGGTGGATTGAAATTTTTAAAGCCTTTAAAGAAAATGATGTATCCTACATCAATAATACTGGCAAATTGGTAGAGTATTGCCTCTGCATTCTGTATGCCAGGAACTAATGCACCTACCGGACGGGTTTTTTGTTTATTAAACAACATCTGGACTAGCAAAAAAACGCAATTAAAAGTGGAAACTTTAAAATCCTTGTTGATTGTCAAAAATAATTTAAATGCAACCTGTCGGGAATTCTATGGAAATATTCAGGAAAACGAAAATTTGTTAAAAGCAATTTCATTCCTCAGAAAAATATAAAAAACCAAACTAAATTAAATAATTACTTATGTTTTATTATGTTATTATTATTATAACTTATATTATCATGTTATGTTATGTTTATTATGTTTTATTTTTATATTGTAATTTAGAGATCGACCGATACCGATACCAATATATCGGTCATATCGCCCGTTATGCCGATTATCGGTATCGGCCGATATACGGAACGAATATCAGCACTTTTGCCGATATATTCTGCTCTGCTAAACAAAAAAAAATTAAATAATATAAATACACAATAAAGTCTTTAAATTATTGACAAAAACTTTATTGAACACTTTTTACAGTAGAAAAAATAGTATTTAGTTTAAGTTACTTAATATTTGTAAATTATGATGTAAAAATATCAAAGACTCAGCTGTATATGGTTTTAATTTATTTCTTTTTGCAGAAATCACCAAGTCCAGCCTCTGAAAACATTTGTTCGCTAAAAATACTGCTTAAAAAAATCGGAGTACTACGTTGTCACAGTTAAACGTAAATAATTTGTTGGTGGTTGATTGTATTGGCGGATAGACCGATACATATCGGTATCGGCCGATTATCAGTATCGGCCAAAAAAATCATATCGGTCGAACTAATCATTTTTTGATTTTCAGATTTCTTGTGTTTAAATAAACGCAACATTTTTTGATATCTAAAAGCCGTTGGGTGAATTTTTGATAGATTTGTAAAATTTGGGCGTGGTTTTTAATTTATGTATTCGTAGTACCTATATTACTTGTATTTCTTTTTAGCTTTGTTAATAAGAATGATTGTTCTGCAAAACAATAAAGCATATTTTGATTTGATTTGATTTGATTGGATTTAAAAGTGAATATTTCGTAAACGGTTAAAGATAGGTACAGGGTACAGGGTACAGGGCATGATTTATAAAATATGCCTAGAATTGATTGTAGAATGTAAAAATGTATAAATATACAATATGTTTCGTTAAAAAAAAATTAAAGTTGATAGACGTAGCCTTTTTATGATCTATCCTGTATAATATATTTTTTCTAAAAAAAACGCATTTCAGAAAAATTAATTTGATTGGTCCGAGCAATTCTTGATTTAGTGGGCGGTGTTCTATATAAAAGGCTGATCAGTTCCTTTATCATAACCCCATATGCATAGATTTAAAACTATTTATATATTTTATATAACATATAAATTTAACACTAAACTACCTAAAAATGTGTGAACGATAAGAACCTAGAGTTCAAAATACTTATACATAAATACATACCTTTGTATAAAGAAATGATATCACAATAAAAAACACTTTTATCAACAGCATGTTGAGTGTATACTGTCTAAACTTCCGCACAATCATTTATAAGCTTAAAACATTTTTTATCAGGGAAACTTTGAATTATTATGTCTCATACATCATAAGTAATTTGATATTCAGCCTACACTTTAATTAATATGGATTAAATAAATCAACTGATAAAATATGACAAATGTAAGTAGACAGGTAGGTACTTTTAATGCATTAAAAAAGGGACGTAATTTATTATGGAATAATTTTAAGATTTATTTAGCTCAAGATAAATAATGCTTAGAAACGAGAAAAATATTTGGATTAAGGTGTAAATAGAAGTAGAGCGCTTTTGGCCTCTTATTAGCCATCCTCAGTGCATTCCATAATAGTTATTTATGTATCAAGGGTACTAAGTAGATGATTATGCCCTGAGGGCGACAGTCTTACGAAGCCGAGGGCCTCTGGCCCGAGGGTTCGTAAGTCGCCCGAGGGTATATATATATTAGTACCCGTGGTGCATACAAACTTTTATGTCATACCAGTTCGTTTTGAATAATAAATATTCTTTTTAATTTAATTTGATTTACCAATTTTTTATATTTACCTACGACATTACCTTAACAGTATTAAAATGTTTAATGTGTCAAAGTCAAAAATCAAAAATGGAACAAGATGCACACTTAATGCAACACTTAATGCCCGCGCAGGCCATAATGTGTACTTTATGCCCGCACGGGCATAAAGTAATCCATTATGTAGATGTATCCAAGGTATAAAAACACAATAATGTACTGGTATGACATAAAGGAATAAATGAAACTCTCGAATTGTTAGGGGTGAAAAAAAAAGCAAATTTTCATATTTTTAAAAAATTTGTAAAAATAGATAAGGTTCATTATTATTCTCTTTGTCAGGAATTATACCCAGAGCCTTTCAACAACATCGTATGTATTCACTTTAAATTGAAAATACATAAATAAAGTGTAAAACAATTAAAATGTAATTCAAATTCACAAATTAAAAATTTTCGGGCCTACTTTCAATAAAATAAGAAATATGTATTTTATTATTAATTGTATGCAGCGTCCAGATATTACATAATCTATAAGTAAATTTTATTTATACTAGTTAGTATTGTAGTAAGTTATTCGATTTATTAATTGTTTAATGTTGGTTTTTAATTTTCTATTTAAAAGCCTGTTAAACTGTTCATCGTGAGCAACACACGGTTGATTTATATATTAACGGTTTCCTTTCTTCATTCTTTTACTGTTATTAACTTTGCATGTTTCTTCCTTCCTTGTATACGTAAACGAATATACTTTGCCATTAAATACAAGGATTCTTGAAAACTGATAAAACTCATTCCCATAAATAATGAATAAATGCCTCCGAGTGACACTAAAAACAAAAACTTTTCAGAAACCTCTCGTGTAATTTTCCTATATTTGAGTGGATTTTTTTAATTCTACATGCCATTTCATAACGTTGATTTAAGATACAAGAAAGTTATAATGTTCAAGATAATTCTGTCAGTAAAAATTTAGCATTTATAAGGTTCTCTGTAGTGTGAAAATACCAGACTGTGGCTAGACCACTGAGATCAGTCAAAAAGGAGATAGATCGGATAGCTAAACAACTTGCGCAAAGCAGATGGACAGGGCTGACAACCTCTAGCATGTCCAGGCAGTTGTGGCCACTACTTGATGGCAGGAAAACCGCAGCGTTATTACAGCACAGTCGGAAGGACCTAAGAAATATCACTGCCGTAGGCACCGGACATTGCCTGTTTGGTAGACACGCTGAACGTATGCAAGTACCAGCTAACGACTTCTGCAGAAGTTGCAGAGATAAAGAAGAGGAGAAAAGTATTCAGCATTTCTTGTGTGAATGTCCCGGCCTAGCGAGAAGAAGGTTCAATGCCCTGATAGGCGACCCATTATTTAATGATCTGGAGGAAGTGAGCAGCCTGCAACTGGATCGTCTCACTAGGTTTATTAACAGTAGTGGCGGCAGTGGCTGGTTTAAATGAGCTGTCAAAATTCTTCTACGGTCTTCTTCTTCTTCTTCTTCTTGTGGTGCCCTATCCGTTGCGGACGTTGGAGATTAACATGGCTATTCTACCTTTGTTTGCTGCACTCCGAAAAAGTTCTACTGAAGTGAGTCCGAACCATTTAGGCAGGTTATGCAACCATGAATGTCTTCGTCTACCCGGTCCTCTTTTGCTGTCTATTTTGCCTTGTAAGAATACGATACTTTTCATGGCGCATTATATGCCCACGATATTCCATTTTACGTTTTTTAACAGTGAATGAGATTTCTCTCTGTTTACCGACTCTGCGGAGAACCTCCTCGTTGGTGATGTGATCGGTCCACGATATTCGTAAAATGCGACGGTGCATCCACATTTCAAAGGCCTCCAGTTTCTTCATCATTCGGTCTGTCATCGTTCATGATTCTACTCCATATAAAAGAGTTGAAAGTATGTAGCACTTAGCTAATTTAATTTTTGTCTGCAAGGATATATCCCTGCTAATAAGTAATGATTTCATGTTGTTAAACTCTGTTCTCGCTTTTTCAATTCTTGATCTTATTTCTATAGACTGGTCCCATTAGGAGTTTACTAATGATCCAAGATAGCAATATTTCTCGACTTGCTCTACTAGCTCGGTATTAAGTATCAGCTGTTCTGCTTGTTGTTGTCGTTTACTGATAACCATCCATTTAGTTTTTGAAACATTGAGCTTTAAACCGTACTGTTCGCTGATGGCTTGAATCTTTCTTAGTAGATGTTGAAGTTCTTCAATACTGCTGGCAAGTATTGCAGTGTCGTCAGCATATCGAATATTGTTGATGAGTTCACCATTTAGTTTTATGCCCACATTAGCGTCGTGCAATGCTTCTCTGAAGATTTCCTCTGCATATCTGTTGAACAGGAGAGGGGATAGTATACATCCCTGGCGTACACCGTTTTTTATTTCTACCTTTTCAGTAGAGGAGTTACCTACGTTCACACACGCAGTTTGTCCCCCGTAGAGGTTGGCTATCATTCTTATATCTTTACTGTCGAGACCTACCTTTTTTAGTATGGATATGAGAAGTTCGTGGTTGACACTATCGAAGGCCTTTGCAAGGTCAATGAAGCAGATGTATACATCTTTATTTGTGTCTCTGCAGCGTTGGATTAAAACTTGCAAGGCGAATACGGCGTCTCTCGTGCCAAGTGCATTACGAAAACCGAACTGCGAATCACCAACCTCAGAGTCGCATTCTACGGTCTACGTCGCGTTAACCATCAGGAAGCTGATACGGATAGGTTCCGCGGAACATGTGTGGTACCACAACTGTCCTTATAGGATTACGTGTGACTGTTTGGACAATGCCAGAGGACTGCCACTCTAACCTAAATTTTTTACTAGTCAAATTATTTATAACTTCCTAATGATATCAAATTATAATGCTTTAGGGAAGTCACAACTGCAAGCTGTACGGACATTTTTATTACGAGTGTCGAAGAATTTTTGATATTCATTCATTATCTAACGCTACAGTGTTGGTGAGCTGTGTTTGTGTTTAATTGCATTTTTAATATTAATTTTTTGAAAAAGAACTATTTAGTGCTATTTATTATTACTTACAATGGTTCGCCAGTGCGTGGTATGTAAGAGACCCGACTATTCTAACCCTGGACTAAAATTTCGGCGGTAAGTGAGGTTATCCAGGTTATTTTTTTTAGCCCAAAAGCAATGGTGTATTTTAAAAAGATGTTGCAAATTTCAAGATTAAAGTCGAAATTTCATTATACCTACTTAAAAACAATTTAAATTTTTTTTACATGGTTTCGTATAAAATTTATTTTTCTAAAAATTAATTAAAATATAAATGATTTATTTATGTTATGGACGAGGCAAATAAAATATTGTCTTTTAGCCGAAATATGATACAGGACTATAAATATATCCTGAGCGGCCCAATGTCATTAGTCATTACCTCATTTTCATTTGTTTTTCATGGCTACGGTGGTCTATTGACAACAAAAGATCCTATAACGAGAAGAGAAAATGCCGGAAAGGGACATTCTTTGTGCCAATAAGGAAAACACCCTGTAAATGAGATACCAAATATTTCATAGTGGATATGTTCTTTTGACTTTTGAGTAAATTCAGGATAAAAATTATGAATCGCTTGTAATCAGAATTTATTAAATAAGTAAGTTCAGAAAAAAGAGAAATTTGGAAATGCTAAATTAACGAATTATCTTGAAACCTATAACTTTTTCATTTGTTACCCCCAATAATAAAAAATTTATGAAATGGCACGTAGGAATCAAAAATCTACTTCAATATAGGCTGTCTTATTCAAAAAATCAAACTTGGTTGTACAGTGTCCGCAAGAAAGTCCGCATCAAATGGGATTTTTTTTTATTATTAGGTATAGGTAAAAATTGAAAAGGCAGTTAGTTTTTGCTTACCTAAAAACCAAAAATGACGTATACTGAAGCAGCTGCACGACTTGCGTTACCTGTCAAATTTTACATTTTTAATAAAATAGGTTCAAAAATGCCCTTATTCAACAAAATATCGAAAAACTTTATTCGAAAAAGTTGTTTATTTAGGCATTTTTAGTCTCTATCCGAAATTTTGACGGTCTAATACAATTTTTATTTTTCGCCAGGTTCTTGAAAATTTTGATCAACCCTCGTAGATTAACTTTCATACATCGATGTAAAACCATTTGCCTTTACTTCATTTGTAATCTTAATGCAATTTTGTGTAAAATTTTTGTTTCCTATTATTTGTTTTGCTTCAAAAACGGAAATTGTTATTGATTAGTATGTAATGTTTGATGCAAAGTTTATCTAATTACATCAGTTTTGCCAAAACCGACGTTTCCTATTTTTCTTAAGTTAGTAAACAGATGTACAAAAAGAAAATATTAGGAAGCTTTCGTTGAAATTTTACTTAATTAATATTGGATTAAAAAGAATATATATTAATCGCTCGAAACATTTTATTCAACAAAAATATAGTTTAATATAATTAATTTAATTTAATATTAATTAAGTAAAATTTCAACGAAAGCTTCCAATATTTTCTTTTTGTACATCTGTTTACTAACTTAGGAGAAATAAGAAACGTCGGTTTTGGCAAAACTGATGTAATTAGATAAACTTTGCATCAAATATTACATACTGATCAATAACAATTTCAGTTTTTGAAGCAAAATAAATAATAGGAAACAAAAATTTTACACAAAATTGCATTAAGATTACAAATGAAGTAAAGGCAAATGGTTTTACATCGATATATAAAAGTTAATCTACGAGGGTTGATCAAAATTTTCAAAAACCTGGCAAAAGATAAAAATTCTATTAGACTGTCAAAATTTAGTATAGAGACTAAAAATACCCAAATAAACAACTTTCTCAAATAAAGTTTTTCGATATTTTGATAAATAATGGCATTTTTGAACCTATTTTATTAAAAATGTCAAATTTGACAGGTAACGCAAGTCGTGCAGCTGCTTCAGTATACGTCATTTTTGGTTTTTAGGTAAGCAAAAACTAAGTGCTTTTTCAATTTTTACCTATACCTAATAATAAAAAAAAATCCCATTTGATGCGAACTTTCTTGCGGACACTGTATATACTTTTTGAGAGCACCCTGTATAATTCAACCTATTTTAAAAATGGGGCAGATTATCCAACCATATCATAACACAAAAGCTTATTATCACAAATCTTATCTTTAAGGCAGAAATCTACTCCGCGCCATCGTTTGCTCATCTGGTACAGTAGTGTACAGTACATACGGGTACTATACACCTACCATAATTTGCCCATTTAGATAAATTAAGACACTTACCAACTATACAGGGTTAGTTGAAAAAACCGGAACGGCTAATTTTCTTCAAAACTACCACAAGGCTAAATCAATGAATTTTGGTACAAGTGGATAACTTAAAAAATTGAATTGAAAATTGACAACTGCAAGATTGCCAGATTTTTAGTTTTTTCTATTACTCAAGGATTTTTTTTTCGAATGTAACACTACTCTTTTTTTTTATTGAATTCGATTCTTCCCATCAACATTACCATTTCCTGATGGTATCAAATTTTAATCTCAAATAGTTCTATGGGGAAAAAAGGTAATTAGTTATAACTCTAAAAAAATCCAATCTATTTCCATTTAAAAACATTTCAAATAATGTGAAAAGGAAGGTTGGTGGACATAATGTACCTAATAGTATTAATAACGATCATAACAACACTAACAATTACTAACAATAACATAGCTAGTAAAAATTACTTACATATTATCGGTTTCATAATCAAATTAATGTAGTGTACTATAATAATATGTAAGTAATTTTTACTAGCTATGTTATTGTTAGTAGTTTTGTTTGTTGTCATTATCGTTATCGATACTATTAGGTACATTATGTCTACCAACCTTCCTTTTCACATTATTTGAAAGTTTTTAAATGGAAATAGATTGGATTTTTTTAGAGTTAGAGTTGTAACTAATTAATTTTTTCTTCCCATAGAACTGTTTGAAATAAAAATTTGATACTATCAGGAAATGGTAACGTTGATGGAAGGAATCGAATTCAATAAAAAAAAAAGAGTACTGTTACGCTTGAAAAAAAAACATTCCTTGAGTTGCAGAAAAACTAAAAATCTGGCAACATCGCAATTGTCAATTTTCAATTCAATTTTTTAAGTTATCCACCTGTGCCAAAATTCATTGATTTAGCCTTGGTAGTTTTGAAGAAAATTAGCCGTTCCGGTTATTTCAACTAACCCTGTATATTATAGCTTACCTATAAGATCCTGAAGGCCAAATAAAATTTTTCTGTGATATTTAGTAGTCGGTGGTATAAGTCCCCATCTAAAAGTAATTCTTTGATCAAAGTATCCTGCCTCCCTACAATTTTCATATTTAAATTCTTAAGTCCATAATATCTTAAATGTTGTGCAAGTACCTACAGGTAGAGCAATATAGCATGAGCCCTGATTTTGGAGTGCGCATGAATATTAGCATAGAGAAAGCAAACCAAGAGAAACAATCCAACGGAAACATTTTCCGCTCATAATTTTGTACGACGTACAAATCTGTAACAAGTTACGACTAACGTTGCCTGCGATAAACATATAGCAAACGGAAATATCCGTCTGAAGTCACTTGTTGCCATTTACAACGCGCGCGGCCTCAAGCCTCGCTTTCGTCAATTTTGGAAGGATGTCTAGGTTTACTCAGTTTAGGGACGTCAATAAATCATTTATTGTTTTAAATGATGACCTTTGCAGGCTAATAAATTTATCAGCATGACTTAAAAATATTGGATAAGCGATTTCAAAAATATAGTGACTCCATATTGGAAATTTACCTTTAGATAAGCAAACAATAATCACGAAACTGGCAAATGTATGGCGTCGCGCATGTAAACAAAGCCATACAGGAAAAGGCACGCGCACCGCCAAATTCTTATTTGATGAATGGGAAAATAGACAGGTCCGGGCTTCGAAATTTAAGTTTCTGCTCAAGAAATTGGAATAGTTGACCTTCAATTTATTTTTACGTGTAAACAGCGAAAATTATCCCCAAATTCTTGCTAAAAATTGGAATTTATCCTCAATTTTTGATCAAGTTGGGAAATAAGATAGTGATTTGTGGCATTTTTAGTAGATGCAAACTAATCAGATTTTGAGAATAGAAAATTGTTTTTGAGGTTTTGTTTCTAAAATTTGTTTAAAAATGATTTGTCGTGTTTTTAGTTCGAAAAGGAAGAGAACAAGTCAATTAAACTAGTCTTATACAATCCGACCAAAACCAGCAAAGTATAGTTGGTATTTTAACTTGTATTGATTTTTACAATTTGGCAAAAACGTAGGTACGTGTAAAACATTTTTAAAAACAATTTCCTGTTCAAGAATTTGAAAGTTTTTGCCCGAAAACTTGATCCGTGGAATACTTTCACCCCTGGATTAATATAAACATACCTAGGTATTTACTTTTCTCTTTTATATAATATAAGTATAGAGAAAAGTGTCTTTTAAACTTTTTGAAACAATATATTGCCTGAAAAATAGGCGTACCCAATTAGATTGCAGGGCTGGAAATAAAATATACCAAAACATTCATCGGGATAATCTGTCTTGGTGTTTGTTTCTCTTTATTTTCGTACCTTATTTGTGTAACCTATTTCTGGTTTGATGTGTTTAAATAGATCATAATTAAATAAGTAAGTTATATATCGAGATACATCACTACTCAAGACTTACTGAAAATACGAAATACCCGGTATTTTACCCCTATTTGGGCATAATAGAATCATACAACGGTTTTTACTGGTCATGATGGTTGTAGATAAACATATTATTGGACAATTATTTAGAAAAGTGTATTTATTGGCCACGCAGAGTGTACTTAATTCCTTAATTGACATTACGAAATTAGACATGGCACTCACTACACTGACTCCCCCTTTTCTCTTATATTCATCTCAGAGCTCAAGCAAATGCATGACCTGCACATTGTACAATTATTATACCATTTTGTTATTCTTGGCGATTGCCTTAAATAGATCATTAGGTTACAAGGCTGGCTGCATTCGCATTCAAATGTTTCTAAAAAATTCGAGAATTCGCTGATCAAACATAATAGTCCTTGTACATCGCAAACTTTTCCACCTAGAAAATGAAGACTTATTAAATACAAAAACTATATATATTTGAATTTTTGAAGAGAAAATAAATGGACGTTTTTTATTGCAACTTATATTTTTCAAATGCAATATCGGACTGTCAACATAAAATATTTACAATAAATGTACCATTTCTGCCTTTGTAAATAGATATTCTAAAAGAAAGGCAAGGCAAGGCAACATTTTTATTGGATTCTACTGTAGATACATGGCCGTCTGCGACATACGCCTTCTGGATATGAAAGGAGGGAGTAACACCAAAGGTATTTCTTTTCGACACCTTGGGGCATCCCCGGATGCTTCACATAAGATTTACCTTGGTAGGTACCGTGCGAGCAAAAATTATTTGCATCAAAGAGGGCCTTGCATCTAAGGACGTCATGCTTAGCCGTAGAGTTTAATACCTGTTGGGTGTCAGTAACTACCTGAATTAACAATCAATCAGTTATTCCGTCATCTTTGACAGTCGTTACAAGTAATTTGATTTATCGCTAATTTTTCCAATTTCTTGAACAATTCACACAATGGGCTTTACGGAACAGCACAAAACATTCAAGGTTAAAGCGTATTTTTGAAACGGGGTTAGAGTAAATGGTAAGTGGCAATACAATCCTGGTTTGTGCATGGACGATTTTCACGAACATTTTCCTAACGTTGCTTTTATTGCTGGGGATTTTTATCATTGCCTTAAAATGCTGTGTTTAGGGAAACAGGTTCTATACAACACAAAAAAAGAGCAGGAAGACCATCTGTAAGCACAGAGGAACTTGTTGCAAACGTTCGTGAAATAATGCAAATTACGCCAACAAATTGTATAAGACGCTTGTCCCAAGAAGTGGGAAGATCTTATGGAACATGCAGGACCAGTGCTGGATTTACCATTAGGCTGAGTAGGCTGGAGCCTAGGGCGGCAGATTTTAGGGGGCGGCAAATTTGGCCCAAAATTTTTTTTTTATGTTACAGAAATAAATGGTACAATCTTTATTCATGGTCGACGGGTAGTATTTTTTAAAATAAACTTTATTGTTGGCCGTGTCTGTTAATGGGGATAAAAAAAGGTAGTTGGAACTTTACTGGCTTTGCAGAAAGAAATTTCATTTTCAATAAAATAAGTAGGTAATCATAAATTTTTAAAATATTTACTAAAAATTATTGACCAAATTTGGGCGTGGTCTTAAAAAATATTCGCCTGCAGCGCATTTCGCCTGCAGCGGGCTTTTTCTTTCCCGAGCACTTCACCTATTTCACAACTCACGAGCCGTCACTGGTATAGGGGCGGCAAAAATTGAATAGCCTACTAGCAGCAAATTTGTAAATCCGCCACTGTGCAGGACTATTCTTAAGAAGCAGCTAAATTTATTTCCTTATAAAGTGCAAGTATTCCAAGAAATACAAGCCGCAGATTTTGAAAGACGCAGGAACTACTCTCAATGGTTTACCCAAAATGTATTGGAAAGAAATGCTTTATTAGACCTGACATTTTTTTCGGATGAAAGTAATTATTTTTCTTTTTCTTTCTGTAAATTCTTCCTTTGTTAATTTTGTAAACAACAAAAATAAATTTGTATTTGTCTACTTATATTATTACTCATTAGTTTGGCATATCATGTCATAATATGAATTTGACAAAATTTTAACCTAGATTTGGTTAGATATATCGTCCCCATGTCATTGTGATCTAAACCAAGCACTACGTTTTTTAATCCAAGCCCTCTTTGATGCAAATAATTTTTGCTCGCACGGTATATACCATGGGTGAGATTACATAAAATGCATGCATGCTTGTACCGTTTGTACCTTTGCAAATCTGCAAATATGACGACAAATAAGAAAAATATGCTCCAATCCACGGCAATAATGAATTATTGAACTTAACTCTTAACGTTCCCTTGTTTTTTTTTTTTTATCGGATACAAATTGTAAATAATTACCAGTTAGGGTTGCCAGATTTCAGAAAACGATAAGCGGGAGGTGCCGATATAATTTTTGCGCTTTCGCCATAGCATAAAAATAATTATTGTCTAAAATTGGTAAAAATTTTTGCTCCATTAGGTAATAAGTAGGATTTTGTTTTGTAACACCAATTTAAAGTCTATTTTTTTCCAAGATAGACATGTAATTATTTTTCTGACTTTAATATGTATTTTTCTGAGCTAGAAGTATAAAAAAAAGGAAAAGCGGGAGTTTTAATATGTTAGCCGGGAGGCGGGAGACTTATTGAAAAATCGGGAGCCTCCCTCCTAAATCGGGAGGGTTGGCAACCCTACCACCAGTACCATCGTCCGTCAAATCTCTAAAATATAGGTCAGTATTTAACAAATTTTATATATTCTGTAAGTTTGCAGAACCTTTCAACCTTCTGCAAATCTGCAGACGCAATGTATGATAAACGTTTTCTGGAATTCCAATTTTGTCATTAGCATCTGCAAACTGCTACTTGCAGCTGCAGAATGTAATCTCACCCCATGACTTTAAATATTACTTATACCTGTAAAATGATGATAATATGGTCTACATCCACACATCTTTAAGCACCATCTACTTCTGCATTCCATGTAACAAATGCTAGTACTGTAAAATGGCACATTTTTTGTAATTGGTTCGTCGTGAAACCTGCATTTTCTTTGGTCCGGTGAAAGGTACCTTATTTCTGGAGACGAATGAGTTTCAGTTAATCGATAATTTACTTCAACCTCCTGGCTTACCCCTACCTGGATGGGAGATTCTGAGGTAGCATGAATTACTTCTAGAGGCGAATGGACGTGATACTAAAAAATTTAGGATATTGTTTCAATTTTATTATCGCACCATCTGCAACGCTAAGTAGTACATATTCCGTTAGTTGTGACCACCCCCCACCAATCTAACGTCACAACCTCTGCGCACATCAAGGACGTCAATTGTTAAACTTTCTAAGCGGCACTTAGATACTTATATTGAGTTATCAGAATGAACAGTAAATGTCGTTTTTACATTACATACTATTAGACAAATTTAAATATGTGGATAATACTTACTTCTACAGGCATATTGGGATCCGAATCATACCGTGCATAACATAAACCATTAAGGTAATGACATTTTAAGTATTCCTTTTCGCTAACTAAAACTAGATTATCAGAACTCCTATAGCTAAAAAAAATCCAAGCATATGATTATAAATGTCATTGTGTTCATCTCTTTACATCCGACAGCAAATAAGAAAATCTATCGAGGAGTAACATCATAAAGGGGAAAAAGAAGAAGAGTCAAAATATATCGTGACTTAAAGTTTTGCCATACAGGCGAAAAAGGGGGAATGTCCGCGCGGATCAGGCTAAGAAGGCGGAATCTCGCAAAAACAGTGCCAATAAAATTACGACCTGGCTTGGCGATAGTCTTTTTGTCTGCGTATCTGTTGTTTATTTGAGTTTGTGGACAGGTGCAAACAAGTAGTGCTTGTGTTACAAAGTAAAAAAAAATAGTACAATGAATTCAAGTGGCAGTGCCTGCGATGACTTTGTTCCCGAGGTTCATGGGAAAAAGAAGAAACGGTTTGGAAAACTATCTGATGTTTCAAAAAAACTTAACAATATTCATGATTAAAACGTGTACTCCTTTAATTTGAGCCACCGTGTATATATATATTTGTTAAACTTAATAAACCTTGTCATTTTATTTTTGAAAATAGTTTTTGTAAAGAAAATACGAAAATAATAGGAAATTTCTTATGTGATTCTGTGCCATTCCCCGTTTTATACGATTAGATATGATTTGTACCACTTTAAATTTTATTACGTTTTACAAAAATTGTAAGGGAAATTTAAGTAACACATTTTTGTCTTTCAATGTCCAATACACATTCTAATTTATTTCATAAAAAGATTGGGCCTAAAACTAACACAAATAAAGTTATAGGGGTTTAAACTTTAAAATTGCTTTCCTGAACATTTACATTTTTTAACATTCCTCCTTCTTTGCCTGCGCCCTTTAATTTAAATACCATTTTTATTACTAAATTTATCATATTCAGCACTGTTATCCTAAATTAGAACCTATACTATACAGGATGTCTTACGGTAACGGTCCATTAGAATATTTCGAAAAGTAATGAGATTTTATTCCTGCAAATTAAGAAAATCGTTTCCAAATTTGCAGCATTAAGTGCCGTTTCACAAAGGACCGATGATCAGTTCTGATGATCGGTCGCAACCGATCGTCGGCAGCAATTCTTGTTGTAACTGTCGACCGATGATACGCTTCAATGTAAAAGACACGGTTTAAACAATGCACTGAGAAAATGAAGTTTCCGGGCTGGGCAAATTTAGCAGCTGTTACTAAATAAACCGCTATATTAGTTAAAATATTGTTTAAAGGTGACATGATGATCTTGTAGTCGTTGCAGTATTATATTTTGCTGGGTTTTACAAATCTTATAGTGTTGTTATTACAACATATTTGTTAACTGTTGCTATAGTATTATGTCTATACCAGCTAAATAATTTTATAAAGAAATAAACTTAAACGGTTAAGTAATTATTGCTATCTGAATTAGCAATCCTAGCGTTACAATTTCTAATCGTAACCCTAATGCACTTTGCCAGGTACTTAAAGCCAGGATAGCTCGATCGCGGTTCTACTAGAGCAAAACGGTTTTTTAAGATTCGTTATTTGGATGTAGGAAAGGGTAAATTCGGCTGAACGTCAGCCAATAAGACAGCGCTTGCTCTGCCATTCGGACATTAGAAAAATCAAAATTCCAATCTGTGATGGTATCTTCCACGAGATAGTTGTGTGACGCGATACCCATTACGCGCATTATTTTTCCGTTCTGTATGCCTGTGCATGCTGTATACCTAAAGTATTCGTTGTTTTTTTATGTGATTATTGTGATCATATATTATTATATACATGACTAATTTTGTACCTCCTGTTAACTTTTGTTCTAATAAAAAATTAGATGGGGCATAATTTAACAGTAAATTTTTTTTTAGCTATAAACTATAATCAGTTTTAAAAAATAAATATGTATTTTTTGTAATAAATACAATTTATTAGAATAAAAAACTGAATAATTTCTTTAATTACATTGAAGTTTGTCGCTAAAAACATGTTAACGTTAAGTATAAAATGTCCTCAGTTTATAACATGCACACCAATTTTTTTTTAAACTTTTTATTACAATACAAGTTAACAGGGGGTGCAAAATTAATTATGTAAATCCTTATGGCCCGCGTTTAAAAAAACTTAACGTATATAAAACTTTCGTTTGAACAGCACATATTTATGGAATGCCCTGTATAACTTGCTAAACAAAGAAGCAGTGATTACTAAACAGTCATGCTGTGATTACTAAACAAGTATGCTCCTTTACTAAACGACAATACAATAATTACCACACGAGTACATTGATATTACACGATCATGCAACAGTTACTAAATAAACTGGCTTAGGACTATTCAATATGTATTCCTTACTAATATTCAATTATGCTGAAGCAGCCAAATTTTCTAGTAAGAGCAGGTTTTCATGGATCATATTGTTACTAAAATATGTAGTAATGATTACTAAATAGACTCTGCTTAATATATTTGGCAGTCACAACACGACGTTAGGGTTGGCGCTATATTTACTCTAATATTTGCCATAGTTGCTTTATATAAAGCAATCATAGCTAAATAATTTTCTCAGTGTGGGCCCGACCGATCATCAGCACTGATCATCGGTCCTTTGTGAAACTGCACTTAAATCGCATTACTTTCCGAAATATTCTAATGGACGGTCACCGTGAGACACCCTGTATATTGAAAATATATCCCAATTATAAAAACCTTCCTACAGTGCCACAAGACATTTCTAGAAAAAAATAATACGAATATAACTAAAAAATATAAGTTTATACCTTGGTGAAAGTAAATCGGCAAATCCAGAATTAAGCGAAAAACAGAGCCCCATTTCTGTCAACACAATTTGCCATTCAGTTTTTACTTTGCTCTGGAATGTCACCAGAGATCCGGTTACATTAGGATGAACTTCTGTGATCATTTCAAGCATGTCAACATCGTTAAGTTCCGGGTCATTTCGGAATTTCAGAAGGTTCGGGAATGTTGCATATGTTAACTTCGCTATGGTTTTGACAAAATCCATGTAATGATTGTATTTTTCATCTTTTATGGAAATGCCCCATTTTCTAAGAACGTGATTGAACAACTAGCTAGTTAATGTATCTACTTCACATTCTTACCTTAAAATGTAATCCTGTGCTTTTTCAGGATCGACTTTGTTTACAAAACATGCAGTAACAGCAGGAAAGGGATTCTCCCAATTTCTAAAATCTTTTTTGATAGTTACCACTGTAGGATTGGCTATAAAACGGTCTATGTTAGTGTGTAAAAGGTGGTGACTGTACATTAATGCTGCCAAATTAATTATAATCCATAATATTCTGAAAAAGGTTTAAGGGAAATTGATTTTAGCTATTTATAGCTCTCTCTATAAAATAATAATTTGATAAAGGTTGTGTACCTTCCTACTATGTCAACTATGCGCACTATGAAGCAGTGCACTGAGCAAAATGAGCCAATACAACAAGATTTCTACGACATAGTTGGTTTTGATAGCGTATTTTGGATTAACCCATATTAAATAAATTGCTAGTGTATCAAACCCGCTTTAGTGTTATATCAATTGAGATTTGCTAGAACAGTGTTTTTATTGGTAGTAATCAGTTCCACTAGCAGCACAGTCTTGTTGAATAATGAACTACTTTTAATAAAGCAATTATGATAAGAAATAAATTGTTTCTTCTCAATGCGACACATTTGGTTTCCAATAAAGCGCGTTCTCTACAATTTAGAAAGCAGAGCAGCGTCCTCAAAAACGAATTGTATCCGTTAAAACCTATAATCCACAAGACGTTGGTAGGGGTTCGTAGCGATTGGCAATCGCCGCGCGCCGTTTTATTAGTTTTAACGTATTTGTTGCGCAGGTCACATCGTTGTTGGGAGTCTTCTAGCTCTCCTGTCTGAATTTAAATTTTATTGATCGTACGAATACCTGTTACAGTTAATTCATTTTAACTTTGTATTTAAGTTTTTTTAACCTTTGCATATCAGATAAAGCACTATATAGAAGATTCTTATTTCGCACAACCCATTATTATTATTGGACTTTATAATCCATGGACGAATTTTGCCGTCTCAGTAAATCATATTGCATAATAGATAAGCATATGCAATGTTAAACGACAAGAATAATATCATACTAGAAGCTATTTAAATTTTTGAGAACTACAATACGAATTTTTAGTAGTAAGTATATGCTTTAATAACCGTAGCAATCAAATATTATTATTACACCTGCCAGTCGGAATTAATACGAGTACAGTATATAAAATCAAAAACACCCCCAATAGAACTTGATATTTACTGCGAGTATTCAGAGCAATAATGGCAATAAATCATTCTATATGGTAGCAAGAACTCCTATTTCCTATTGGCTAAATTACCGTGATATTATCACTACACGACGGTCCAGCGATTTTCGGTATCTTACAGTAGGAAAGCACCACCTCACAGGGTTTAATGCTAGAGTGATATTTTCATACGGGGGAATAAGGTGGCCAGCAAGATCGCCGGATTTAACTCCGATGGATTACCTCTTATGGGGTTAAATAAAGGATCCTTCTAACACGTTGGATGAACTCCAGAACTAGGTACGAAACGCGTTCTTGTCTGTTATATCAAGGATTTTAGAAAATATCATGCGAAAAACCCGCACAGTTGTAAATAAATGCATTGAAGTAGAAAGTGGTCGTTTCCTGTAGATACAATACCACTTATGATACATTTTTAATAAGGAAATTTAATAAGCTATGATTCGACTATTATAAACTAAGTGCATGTTGCTATTTAAAAAAAATGGACTCTTTATATTTTAAAATAATATGACATATCTAAAATATTTTTGATACATGCATTTTTCCCAAACAATTGGCTTAGATAACATGAAACAAGTTAAAATAAATATTTTCAAAACTTCCATGACGCACTATCAAACAGTTATGTTGTATCAACGGATGCGTGGCCATCTTAGGATTTCTTTGAAAACCTGGCCTGGACGACATTTTAAAAACAAATGATAATGTGTCGTCATTTTAAAAGGAATTCCATTGAATTCAAATATCAAATAAAATTGATAGGTTTAATATAAAAAAGTTGATGCCACTTCCTGTTAACCGGAAGTAATTTTGAATATTGTATGTAAACTCACAGAATATGCACTAATCTCCTGAAATTCTTAGATTTGTATTATTAAGACTAGGGAAAAATAGGGGAGGGGGTAACAACATTCGTTTTCTTTCGGTATACGTTTTTGTGGTATATAAGCCAAAGAAAAATAATCTTAAGATTCAGAAAGTGATGCCTTAGTTTTGCATAAGTTAGATTATTTCTTCAAATAGATAGGCATAATAATATGCCTTTCATCGATTTGGAATTGAGTCGAAAAATCGGCAAGGAAATTTACACTTTATCATATATGACGAATACAAATGGTTGTATTTTTTGTTGGCCTTGTGAGAAAATTCCATGAAGCTCCAGAGGTTTTTCGTACCTAAACAAGCGGAAACCAACATTAATAAAATACGGTGCAAATATGAGCAATTATTTTTAGAGTGTTTCCCCCACTACAAGCATCTACAATATCCCACCGCACGCTACTGCGCAAGCGTATTTAGTACCTTTGGAAGTTTTTTTATTCTCCTTTGAAGGAAGGCTATTTTTGCTAATGTAGAAAACCTAGTGGTACCGACGAGTTTCGAGGTACCTAATGACAAGTGAATTTTTAAGCCCCATCAATTTAAAAACATAATAAACTACAAAATTGTATACCTTTCTGCTCTAGAAATAGTTTTAAGTCCAATAAATTTAGCTCCATGAACTGACGTATTGTTTGAAAAATATTGGATATAACCCAAAAGCCAGTTTTCCTTGTGTGGACGACCCATTATATATCTATACAACTAACTAACTAAACTATGTTTTATTTTTCCATTATTTGTTGGTAATGTAAGAAAAATTTACCATATTATATCTATAGCCATTAGCATTATCGACGTTGATGTTGATGTGTTTAAAACATTGTGATATCTGATCCATTTTTCCATTATGGCACCTTTAAAAATTGATCAGTTCTATAAAATTACCTACAGGAGCATAGATATAAAAAAGATACCTATAGGTTAGAATATGCAGTGGATACATGTATATTTTATTATCGATCATTAGTAAAATAAAGCCAATGTCTCGTATCAAGTATATTATATAATAAAATATACCTAATGAACTCTATTATGGGAAAATAAATAAAGATAAAATAACAATAAGTAATATTTAAAAATGCAAATGTAGTTGCAAACCTCAATTGGTGTATCGTGAGCAAACCTGAAAGTGTGTATTTTGTATTAGACTGTACAGGGATCCAAGCATACTAAATAACTGTACAGTTAACTGAAATGGTATTTTTTATCTATCCAGTATAGATTCAAAGAAAAACAGATAATATACATGGGGAATAGAAAAAATGGTAAACCATACCTCTCTGCTCTAGATATGCTTTGAAGTCCAAGAAATCTAATTCCATGCGTTGACGTATTTATAGAGAAATATTGCATAAAATTCCAAAACCCGAATTCATTACGTGGACGCGCCATCGTATGGCCCACCCTGACTTAGAGCGATGGTTTATAATTCAGGCTTTTTATAATACAAGTAATATACTATATTAGAATATACCTAGATCTAAACGGATTAATAGTAAAAAGCCATTAGTCCTTGATGGTTTTACTAGATAATTTTATAATATCTGATAATTTACTCATTTACTCAATAAATATGATAATGGATTGCCCACGCCAAATTATGATCTATTATGCACCCAAACATAATAATATGTAATATTATAGAAATTAAAGATTGCTTTCATTTGTTCAATATTAGGGGAATACTGTGCGCAAATTATTTTAATTACTTCGTAATTATTAGACATAACGTGTAAGCATTCGTTATAACTAAAGGGCGGAATATAATATGCAAAATGTATATGTAAAAGGGTTTTCCAATAAGAACGATATGATTTTGAAACGATATGATAACCATGGTAATAAAGTTATGCCTGTCACCAGTTGTCAGTTATTGCCAGTAAACTATAACAATTTATTATGGCTAAATACGCGCTTCAAGAACGTTTGGTTATTATCCAAAAATTTTACGAAAATAGACGATCTTTTGTGAACACTTATCGCGTACTTCGCGAAAACTTTGGTGTAAATAATCGTCCTCCTTTGTTTGTGGTTCGTCGCATCGTTGAGAAATTTGAAAATAATTTTACTCTTCACGATGTAAAAACACCAAGAAGACATCGAAACGCAAGAATTGTTGAGAATATTGCTGCTGTAAGAGCTAGTGTTGCAGTGGATCCAAATTTATCAATTTCTCGTCGTGCTCAAGAGTTAAAGGATTAAAAAAACGACAACTTGGCGTATTTTGAAAGAAGACTTGAATTTACACCCGTATAAGATTGTTTTGGCCCAAGAACTTAAGCCACTGGACCATCGTCGGCGCAGAGAATTTTCTGCTTGGAGTTTAGAACAACTTGAAAGGGATCCTAATGTTGCCAAAAAAATTATCTTTTCAGATGAAGCTCATTTTTGGTTAAGTGGATACGTTAAGAAGCAAAATTGCCGTTTTTGGTGTGAAAACAATCCACAACAGATTCATGGGAAGCCTTTGTATCCGCTAAAGGTAACTGTATGGTGTAGTTTATGGTATGGTGGCATCATCGGACCATTTTTTTTTCCAAAATGAGGCAGGAGATGCAGTTACAGTGAATGGTGAACGATATCGACAGATGTTAAGAAATTTTCTGTGGCCAAATTTAGACGCACTTGATTTGGTTCCAGCAAGACGGTGCCACATGTCACACTGCTCATGAAACTATCGATATAATGCAAGAAAAGTTTGACGAAAGGATAAAGTGGCCTCCAAGAAGCTGTGATTTAACTCCTTTAGATTACTTCTTGTGGGGCTATTTGAAATCTAAGGTTTATAAAAACAGACCACAAACACTTGATGCATTAAGGTTGAACATTGAACCCTGCATTCGTCAGATCACGCCCGATTTATTGCATAAAGTCATCGAAAATTGGGTTCGTCGAATTCGCTCGTATACACGAAGTCGCGGAGGACATTTAAACGATGTGTTATTCAAAACATAAATGCTATCGACTATACTACTAAGATAATATAAAACGTTTTGTTGTATCTGAAATTATTTTAATTTTATTTCATTTTGAAATCATATCGTTCTTATTGGAAAACCCTTTATATGCTTTTTTTTGTCAATTTTATAATAAAATGCATTATTTTCATAATATTTTATGTTTTCGGCTTTATCAAAAAATTTAAAACGTTTAAGGTTTAATGTCCAGTTCGGTACTTCTTTCAGGATTTGGATTGGATTGAATTTAGATGACGATTCGCAG
This sequence comes from Polydrusus pterygomalis, assembly GCA_963969555.1. Lineage (NCBI taxonomy): Eukaryota > Metazoa > Arthropoda > Insecta > Coleoptera > Curculionidae > Polydrusus > Polydrusus pterygomalis. The sequence continues at coordinate 20,409,780 of OZ018378.1, read as the reverse complement.
TGTATTGTGCAAAGTAAAGAGTTGTTAAAAAGTGCAAGTGCAGCTAAATATCTTGTTTTTATTAAGGTTAATTTCAGTTTTATACCGGAGATAATATCCTCGTTAGAGAGTACAAATTTACCTTTAAGAGACTCAATTAGTACTGTTCAAACTTTTTCCGCTAAATGTAACAACATTCCCGATCAAGTAAGGAACAAATTTGATGTAACTGTAAAAATGAATGAAGGATTTAAATACTTAACGCAGAAAAAAGCATTTACAAGGGGAAACCATCCAACGAAGTTGTATCTTGGCCTTACATTTTGCTACATAAGTTGTAGAGTAAGATCCCAGAGCGATCAGACATAACTTATTTTCACACGAATGAAACCTTAAGTTTTCAGTAGCTTCTCGTGTGCCTTGAATACTTACGCGCTTGTGAAACTTGCCGAGTGACACCTGGGCAGGTACCAGGTGAGAAAGGTAACTAAAAATAAGAATTATTTAACTTAAATTCACATGGCTGATTTTTATATATATCATGTAGAATATTATTTTAAAGTAATATCATAAGTGTCAGACACTTTTGATGGACCAGAGCTTTTGTCAGACGCTTTTAAGCTACCCAAAAAATAAATGAACTTTACTTATTTTTACATGTCTGATTTTTGAATATGTTATTGAAGTATTTATTTAAAAGTTATATTCAATCAGTCAGACAAATTTGAGTGACCAAACATCCCGTAAGACAAAAATTATTCAGCCAGAAGTAAGAGGGCGAGAGCACTATGCATGCGTTTCAGAGTGAGTGAGACGTCCATATAGTGTTCCTGGTATACTCGGCGTTGATATTGCCCGGCTTCAGTTGTTTATAAATAACTACAGCGTATCAAATGTCAATGAAGATTTTAATCCCAAATCTTTGAAAAATTTTGATGCAAGTAATTTACCACCATGTGAAACTGAGTTATTTCAACAATTTCTGCGAGCTAATTACATCTCAAGCATATGGAATCATGCTAATGAAAAAAAACCAACCATTTTTACTCCTGAACACAATGTTTGAAGATTAGAAGAAAACCAGTTTAACTTTCATTGAATTGATGGTGACCAATTACCAGGAGAAGTTAGTGAATCTCTTCAAAGATCAGGTACTTTACTTTAACTTCAAGTTTAAAATTTAATATATTTTTAATTTTAGGTTTTTAATAGCTATTTATCTAACAAGTGCGGAAAATGAATTTTTCCGCACGAGTCTGCCGTAGCGGAGTTCGGTGAAGCAGCCGAGTGCAAGGAAAACATTTTTCGCACGTGTTAGGTACAATAGTTTTTCTACAGACGTGTGGAAATAAGTAACACATATTTCAAAGAAATTTAATAATTTTTAATTAACTATAACAATCACATACATATGTAACCGTATTATTCTGAGAAAAAAGTAATAACTACAAGTTATAATTGATATATTATTGATATTGACATAATCGTGTCGAAAAAATTTTCCGCACTAGTGTGGAAAAACCAATTTTCCGCACGGATTTTTGACATAATCGTGCCGGAAAATTTTTCCGCACGGATATCAGTGCGGAAAATTGATTTTTACACACGTCTGTAGGAAAAATTGGTTTTTGGAGATGAAGCTGCCAGCAACAACATATCTGACGACGATGAGGATGATGACTCGGACGGACAGTACCGTGATTGGATGAACGATGAAAACTCAAATGATTGTCTTCATGATTATGACGAATAAAAAATGATAACCCCAAATATATGCAATAAACTTACTTACTTTAATATTTATTAATTATTTCTTTAATGTTAAAATTAATTTTGTTGAAATAAAGATGCAAAAATCTCAGATTGAAAACAGTAAGTATTCTTAGTACATTTAGCTTTTTTCCTTTGAGGCGCATCCGCATAGTGCTCTCGCCCTCTTACTTCTGGCTGAATAATTTTTGTCTTACGGGATGTTTGGTCACTCAAATTTGTCTGACTGATTGAATATAACTTTTAAATAAATACTTCAAGAACATATTCAAAAATCAGACATGTAAAAATAAGTAAAGTTCATTTATTTTTTGGGTAGCTTAAAAGCGTCTGACAAAAGCTCTGGTCCATCAAAAGTGTCTGACACTTATGATATTACTTTAAAATAATATTCTACATGATATATATAAAAATCAGCCATGTGAATTTAAGTTAAATAATTCTTATTTTTAGTTACCTTTCTCACCTGGTACCTGCCCAGGTGTCACTCGGCAAGTTCCACAAGCGCGTAGGTATTCAGGGCACACGAGCCGCTACTGAAAACTTAAGGTTTCATTCGTGTGAAAATAAGTTATGTCTGATCGCTCTGGGATCTTGGACTATTGCAGTATTGTCCGATTACATCAATAGCTTCTCTTTGTATAAACCTATTTTAACTAATAGAAAACAACCCTTTTTAGTTAAATTTTGAAAAATATTTAGTAATAAATGCCTTTTATACAATTTTAGGTTAAAAAAGTATTTACTTTTATTTTTCTTTGTTTTTTTTTTGCATTTTCTTAAAAATAAACATATTTTTTGGAACCCAATGTATTTCTTTACCTCATTTTACTATAATAAATTAAGAAATATTGCATACCAATAAGCATATTTCGTTAAAAAAAAATGCAAATAACTGCATATTTTAAAGGCAAGCAAATCATATAAATGGCTGAATTTAAGTGCATATAATCGGCCCTTTAGTTATAACTTAGCAAAGAATACTGTAAAATATGGAATACTTGCGCTATTACATATACATGTTAAGTAAAAAAATACACGATAACGTGCTTTCGTACAGTTACCCCGTATATACGAGGTAATCATGAGCGGACATTGGGTTGCTATACTTATGGCCGTTTGCATCGTTTGGATTAGATACTACTTAATCTAAGGTTCACCTTATCTCCAGAATTTGGTTTGCACGCGTTGACTTTTTGCCTAAAGCTTGGCTTCCAGTCGAACACGCCCCAGAATTATTCGGCTTATCTTGGAAATCTAACCTTAAACCATTGAAAAAAATAATATAACCTAAACGTCAGTCAAGTCCAAGTCCACCTAAACAGGAAAAATGGATTTATTAGAACTCATTGCTGATGACGATGAAGTCGACGAAATTAATTTGATTATTTTTGGTTTGCCTAGAAAAGTGTACAACAGGGCTGATTATTTTAACAGTTTTGACCAAAAACCGTTTTTTATGTTGGTTGATTTTGGATGACGAATGAAAATGAAACATAGACAATTTTTTTTAGGTAAATTTTTAGGTAAATTTTAGGTAAATAAGGTAAATTGTCTATGAAATGAAACGACAAAACAATTAGGGGAGAAAAGATTCGGTGCAAAAGTTACTAAAAAAATTACCAGATTGACGCCGTTGTCAAACTTCTTGAAACCCTAGCTAAGTTTTACGGGTATTGACCCGGTGCATTCCATTTTAATTTAAGGTGAGCTTAAGTATAAGGTTCGCCCTAGCTAATATTTAACTTTAAGCAAGGCGGTGCAAACGGGCATCAATATAAGTTTTAACAAAAACTGTAAAAAAATAAAAAGCTAACTATGTAGGTACCTATATAAAAAAAAGTCCCTACATGTCGCATACATGTTGTTCATTTCCTTATATCCTGACCTATACAAAAGGCTAAAAAATCTATACGACACACATACAAACCGTAATATATTTAATAAGTGTTTTATATTCTATGTAATTAACTTATGTTTCAAAAATTTAGCACCAAAAAATAGTTGATTAAATTTGAAGCCGTCTCTGTTTACATTATCCACAAAATGATGTGAACTACGCAAACTCTATATCCCGCTTTGGTCTTCCATCTGGTTACAATTTTGTAACATGCTATTAGCAATATACTGGTACATATTATGTGTGGCCGTAGCAAGCTCACACGTCATGTTGCGTCATAGTATTTTCTTTTGGTTTTGTGTTTTTTAAGTGCTTCTGTAGCTGATGGTTTTTGTATAGTGTGAATTTTAAACATTTTAGTGGTGGACGTTTTATTTAGGTTTAATTTATAGATTACAGATTAACAGTCCGGGAACCAGCGACCGTTAAGATTTCACATTGTTAAAGAACCAAGTCCGGTCCTCTCTCTTTGGCCAACCTTTTAACGTTAAACAGAACGGACTTCAACAGGTTGCCGTAAATGAAAAGTGACATAGCCACGACACTGTGAGATTTTTTTTACCTTATTAACATTTCGTACTTCCGTACATTTTTTATTAATACATACACATACATAAACATTATAAAAGATGTGTCATAATTTACTAGGTTGTGATGAACGTAAATATATGAGAGTCGTAAACAAACCAGTTGTTACAGAAATAATAAAAAGTAATACATGTGTTTTTACTTCAGTTTTTCTAACGAAAGCTCAATTAAACAAAATGTGTTATCATATACAATTATTTATTAAAAAATGTATTTCCTTAGGAGTTGCATACTTCGGGAGGATTTGAAAGCAGGTTGCATATAGTACCGACGAAGTCGGCCCTAAGTTCTTTCTCCTTTCCTTCATCAAATATTTCAAATAATGCCAACCAAGGAACAGAATTTACCCCATATTGGTTTTGTTTGTCGTACTGTTGCTTTAATAAAGTGTAAGACTCGTCACTTGTCATACAAGTTTGTACTGTCTCGTATGTTACAAGATCGGCGAGGACCGAATTTACACACTAAAAAAAATAATATCTAAGTATAAAAAGAAAAAACAACATAGAAGATTCAGCAAAGTTAAAATTTTTTGGTTTGCTTCATAAAAAAGTGTAAAAAATATTTTTGATAATTACTATATTTATGGCTCCTGGGCGAAAAGGTAAATGCCCCGATCTCCCCCCCCCCCCCCCCCCCTAGTTACGCCGGTAGTACCTTAACAGTAAATATTAGTAGGTACAATAAAATGTTTTAATGTTTTCGCACCTTACATCAAACTTAGCCTCTTTAGTTTATGATGTGGCGACTGGAAGCGCGGTGTTGTCATACATCAGGAGCATCAAATATTAATCAGCTAATGTGCTATCATGCAGACTGTAATTGGGAAATAAATCGGTCAAATTGTCAAAATATAACCGAAAATTTCAAATTTTCAAAACTTCTGCCTATGTAGCATGAAAAACATAAAGATTCTGCAAGTCCAGTGGCGTAGCCAGGTGGGGGCCAGGTGGGTGCCTCCCCCCCACCCCCCTTGCATGGCACCCCTTGCATGGCGCCCCTTGCATGGTGCCCCTTGCTGCTTGGTGCCCGTATGCAAAATAAAAATATACTTTAATTACACCCTGTAACATTTATTGAAATTGAAAATAATTTGGTATTCTATTATATGTATTTTGAAAAACAAACACCATATTTTTTTGAAATGCCTCAAATATAATTTTCAATTAAAAGTAAAAGAACTATTTATTTTATGAGTTAAAATAAATGATTACCTAGGATTGATTGCTTCAAAGGCAATGCGGCAATTGCCTAATTATATTATGATATATTTTTATTTACGAAAGTTACAGTGTTTTTTGTCCGTATTTTTTTAATGGCATGAATCCAATTTATTTTTGTTTATTATTTAGAATATATTATGATGTGTCTTAACTGGATTTTTATTATTTCTGTTTGTTTTTTTTTATACATTTTATAATAAAAAACACCATATTTTTAATAATAATAATAATAGTGGTTCTAAAAAATCATATAGCGCCCCTATATATGTTCGCCCCTCCCGCCCCGCAAGGCTGGCTACGCCACTGTGCAAGTCGCTCATGTGGTGTAATAGCTTGTCTTAACTGCGTGTCTTATTTGATGACCAGACGGTTTACTAATTTTAAAAGAGTAAAATAGATTACGTATCATTCGTAAATAAATGAGCGGTTCCATTCAGCTCTTTTAATAGTTTAATATGAAAATAGTGGTTTTTTTTCAAAACCTATACCTTCGCCCACTATGTTCTTATCTTTGTTGTTCTTATGTCGCCACCACTGCAAACAAATATATTATCTTTATAATTATAGTCCGCCTCTGTAGCTGAGGGCTGATAAGGGCGTAAACAAGTCAAATCAACAAACATGAGACTCTGTTATTTTGACAATTTGTAAGAGAAAAACTTCATTTAAGTGCCTGACACTTACTTCCTCAATGTCGGCATCAACAACATCTATTGCTTTTTGAGCCGGTGCTTCGGTGCACTGAAGAAACTTGACTCTGATAGCTTCAGTTACTCCTGGTCTGTCGTATGCACAAGCTTGAGCTCTACTGATAAAACATTCATTTTCTCCATGTTGACATTCGATTGTTCCGTTGTCGGAAGGCTGTAAATGTTTAATTAATTGGTAAACATACATGATACAAGGAATACAAGATACGACATCGTGCATGTGGGAGGAGTTCACGACGGCGAGAAGGGCGTCACGCGGCGATTTTTTTTAGCTCGGTCCCATACTGGAACCATTGTTTCTTATGTTGAATTGTGCTTTAATATTTAAGTAGGTCAAATTTAGTATTTATTTAATGTTGTAAAAATGCCACATTGACAATCAATTATTACAACATTTTGATGTTTTTTCGGTTTCCGAATAAAAAACGCCTTGAAAAAGAATCAGTGCCGTTTAATTACTTAGTTTTTATATTTATTTATCTGTATCTGAGAGCTAAACTGTATTAACTCACAAAAATTAAATTTTACAGTAGAGCAGTTTTAAAATTTTTATAAAAATATTAACGCACTGAAAACTGTATTAAATCCACACATCAAACTTTAGCAGTACTAACTCCATAACAATATTTGGCTCGGAAAATATTAGGAATACCTTTAACAGTACTTTAGGAGTATTAACTCCATAATACTCTTTTGCTCGGACACGGCTGAGGATATGATATGTCTAACTTCAAAAGTATAATATATGTGTGGCTTAATACTGTTCTCCATGTAAAAGAGCAGGTTGTGTTTAGTAGTATAAAGCTTAATACCGTTGTTTTTTTTCAAAAATGGAGTTAATAGGTACAGTTTAGCTCTCAGGTACAGATATATACACGAACTATAACGTAATGAAAGGGACACAATTTTTGGTGGCATACAAAATAATATAATATTTACAAAAAATTTACCATTACTTTTTATTTTATGGAATTCCAATCCAATGCACCTACACGTTACAGATCTAATACGTATTGAACAAAGCAATAATAGCATTGCTATTAGCTCGACCTCGGCACGTATCGAGCGTTCGGTACTACGACAACAGTCGGATTACCGTACGCTCGATTAGGCTGAAATCTTGGTTTTTTTTTTTGGTTTTTGAATTTTAAAAAAATGCTCTGGGTAACAACGAACAAACCGGTTGCCAATATACCTTTTAGACGGAATTTGTTCCTCTAGTTATCGGCTCCTTATAATCATCTACTTATAAGAAAAGCCAGCGTGTACCGGGCATGCGTTGCAACCCGCTGGTATAAATACAAACCCGATAATATTAGTACCCAACATGCCACTTTCTGAAATTGCACCCGTGTGAAGCCGGGGCGGGTCGCTAGTTATACATAAAAACCTTCCTCTTGAATCACTCTATCTATTAAAAAAAACCGCTTCAAAATCCGTTGCGTAGTTTTAAAGATTTAAGCACATATAGGGATATATTGACAGACGGGCGATAGCGACTTTGTTTTATACTATGTTAAGAAGCTAAAAAGAATTGACGCTTATCAGTCAAAAGTTGACAGTTGTCGTATGGTAGCTTGACAATCGACGATAGACAGACCTCGGTTAATGCGAAATTACCCGAATGCGGTGTACTGGACGCTCGATACAAAAATGCATCCGGGACTTCATGAAACCACGAATACGAAAATTAAAAAGACTTACCCTAGTACGTATTAACAACTCCAAATTTATGTAATCAGTAAGTTTTGTATATCCTGTGTAAAACTGTTTCGACATAAACATTAAGCTGTAAGGGCATCTTGTCTCATACACGAAAGTTAGGTTCACCTTATCCTAAAAATATAATTTACAGGGTCTTAAAATGATTGTTCACTTTGCACCTTGTAATATTGTCGTAATATTGATGAAAGGGAAAGAAATAATACACTTCTTTAAGTCTTTTTCCACTGGTATATTAAGATACGTTTTAATTAAGGGTAAATTCTCTACATATTTCGACTGTATAACCTGTCATCATCAGGAGAAGGGAATAAGGAAAATGAGAAATAACAGGGGCAAACAGTCCAAACGGAGCTAAAAGATGATGGAAAGGACAAATAAAGTAATTGGAAAAACGTCCACCATAATGGTATACCTAGCAAGAGGTCCTTCGTGGAGAATTGGCAAAAACCAAGATATTAAGCTAACAGAGCAGTAAGCTAAATGTTAAATTAGTGACAACGCACCATAAGTGTGAGGAGAGAAGAAAAATTATAAAATTGGATTGGTAAATGTTGTAGAGACTTTTATAAACAGATGAGGAGTAACTGAAAAGTCACATTTTGGTGGAACAGTGACGTAAGTGTGAGGAGAGAAAAATAGTTGAAATTTGGAATAGTGGAAGTCGTAAAATTAAAAAAAAAAATTGAGGAGTAGATGAATCGTCACATAATAGTGAATTATGGACTATTTCTTCAAGTTGTACCTAATATTGATGCTCGAATCCAACAACGATAGACCAAGATAGACATCTCAATATCTATATCATAACAAGCCGACAAGACGTCAAACGCAATGGTCCATCAGGTTCCTCGCGGGTTCCACAATGACGCCACGTGACAATACAGGGTGTTTTTTTAAGGTCGACGAGCGGCCATATCTCAGAAACTACTGGGCATAGAAACTCAGGAAAAGAAAAATGATAATTAAAGTGGCCATGAGAAAATTCTGGAAATAATTTTTAAGTTCCGCATTTTGCCGCAAGAGGGCGTAATTGAAAAGTAAATTTTAAAATTTTACATAACTCCGAAAATTCCACATTACGGTATATGTTTGATAACACCATTTTAAAGCTTGGACAATTATGCATTATTTTGGTGCTATGCTCATTGGCGTACCGACTTTAATAAGAGTGGGGGAAGCTGTTGAAATTGTAATCATTTAAATTGCTGTAACTTATAAACGACTTATCCGATTTTAGCAAACTAAAGACTGTTTGGAAGAGAAATGTATACACTTTCACTAATCGTATTTAGTTGTCCATAATAGTTCTAAAAAAAATGCTAGAGGGCGCAATTTGCAATAACAATACATTTTTTGATTTTACTCCGAAAAAATAAATCATACGGTATAATTATGATACCATAATCGAAAAGTAGATGAAATTTGCTAGAAAAAAAATTAAAACCGCAGCTCGATATCTTTGTTCGTTTCAGAGTTATTGCCAAAACAATAATTTTTAATACAAATTGCGCCCTCTAGCAATTTTATTAGAAACTATCTTGTACATTGGATACGACAATTAAAGGTACTTACCTTTACTACTTCACTTGATAAGAGTGGGAGAAGCTATTGAAAGTTTAAACATTAAAATCGCTGTAACTTCTAAACGACTTATCCGATTTTACTAAATTTAAGCTTGTTTGGAAGAACCTTCAATAATTGTCGTATCTAGTGGTACAAGATAGTTTCTAATAAAATTGCTAGAGGGTGCAATTTGTATTAAAAATTATTGTTTTGGCAATAACTCTGAAACAAACGGAGATATCGAGCTGCGGTTTTAATATTTTTTCTAGCAAATTTCATCTACTTGTCGATTGTGGTATCATAATTATACCGTATGATTTATTTTTTCGGAGTAAAATCAAAAAATGTATTGTTATTGCAAATTGCGCCCTCTAGCATTTTTTTTTAGAACTATTATGGACAACTAAATACGATTGGTGAAAGTGCATACATTTCTCTTCCAAACAGTCTTTAGTTTGCTAAAATCGGATAAGTCGTTTATAAGTTACAGCGATTTAAATGATTACACTTTCAACAGTTTTCCCCACTCTTATTAAAGTCGGTACGCCAATGAGCATAGGACCAAAATGATGCATAATTGTCCAAGCTTTAAAATGGTGTTATCAAACGTATACCTTAATGTGCAATTTTCGGAGTTATGTAAAATTTTAAAATTTACTTTTCAATTACGCCCTCTTGCGGCAAAACGCGGAACTTAAAAATTATTTCCAGAATTTTCTCATGGCCACTTTAATTATCATTTTTCTTTTCCTGAGTTTCTATGCCTAGTAGTTTCTGAGATATGGCCGCTCGTCGACCTTAAAAAAACACCCTGTATACAGCAATTTTTGCTCTAAAATAATACGCTGTTGACGAAGACTCCAATTTTCACAAACAATTAGAAATTCATGACCTACACAAACCTACTTTCTAAAATGTTATTGATTATACAGGGTCCTGCAATAGTGCGTCAGGCTTCCATAGCTCCTATACGAATTTAGTTAGGAGTTTCATTCATATGCTATTTTATACTGTATCATACGGGGTACTTCAGGAAAATAGTTTTTCATATACAGAGTGGCCCAAAAAAGTGTGGTCATAAAAAGTTGCGATTTTTTAAATGGCATACCCCATTTTTTTTGCATGTTTAGATTTATGCTATCGTCCTTTATAAATGCCTAAAATTTTGTTTTATTTGCTTTGGTAGTTTAAGAGCAATCAATTAAAAACTAGAAAAAACTATTTTGAAAGTCGTGGAAAAAATATCAAAAAAAAAAAATCTAAAATTAGTTTTTCAACCACGGTATTAAGTGAGTTTAATGACAAGAGGTTTAAAGATACTATGAATCGAATAGTATTTATTTATTTTATACAGGGTGTTCATAATAAGGTTTCAAAAATGACACATTTCAAACCTATTTTTCTCAACTTTTTCAAATGGAATACCCTGTATATTATTTCTGTATTTTATATAAAGTACACAAGCAATTTTTTTTTGTTGTTGAAGCATATAAGTTATTTCCAGCCGTTTTCGAAATAAATGCAAATTTCATAAATTATGTTGATTAAACAGAGTTTATCTTTAAAATTAAGCGTAGGTGACTAGACTAATAATTAAAAACTACAGTAACCTCGTTCATTTTGTTCTGTGCACAAGCCAACATGTTTTAGAAAAGATCTGTTTATTTTCCTTTTAACATTTCAATTGCAATACTAGCAAAGAGGTTCACTAGTAAGGTTGATCTCTAAAACCCATAGTAGGCTTTGAAATAAAACATAAATTATTATACTTAGTTTGACAAGTTCTTTAATTCATTTTAAAAAGGTGTAATATCGGGCGAATAAATAATAAGAAATTATCTTGATAATACATACCTCTCCGAACCAATGGATCAGTAGAAACGGACCCCCCTGCCAGCTAGATCGCCGGATCTTACAAAACTAGACTTTTTTTTATGGAGACACGTAAAACAAATTGTTTACAATGATCCACCTACAACTGCTAATAAAATACAGCAAAGGATAAGAGACGTGTTTGCTAGCAATTCCCCTGAAATGTTAAGGGAAATAAACAGATCTTTTCAAAAACATGTTGGCTTGTGCACAGAACAAAATCGAAGATATTTTGAACAATTACTATAAAATTAAATTGTTAAATTATTAAATTAGTATAAAATAAATAAATACTATTCGATTCATAGTATCTTTAAACCTCTTGTCATTAAACTCACTTGAAAAACTAATTTTAGATTGTTTTTTTTTTTGATATTTTTTCCACGACTTCAAAATAGTTTTTTTCTAGTTCTGCTCTTAAACTACCGAAGCAAATAAAACAAAATTTTAGGCATTTATAAAGGACGATAGCATAAATCTAAATATGCAAAAAAATATGGGGTATGCCATTTAAAAAATCACAACTTTTTATGACCACACTTTTTTGGGCCACCCAGTAGGTATATGAAAAAATATTTTCCTGAAGTACCCCGTCTGATACAGTATAAGTAAGCGTATGAATGAAATTCCTAACTAAATTCGTATAGGAGCTATGGAAGCCTGACGCACTATTGCAGGCCCCTGTATATACGGTAGGTAGGTGTGTTTGACTCCAGATAACCTATTCATCATGCGAAAAACTAACTACGTTTTCTAAAACTTATGATTTTTGCAACGAACTTTTCTAAAAACGTCTAGCCTAGTGGAAGCATGCCTCCGTGTATTTCGTCACCCGGCAATTTTGTGGACGAGACATCAAGATATGATAATAATGAAACAGATAAGAAGGCTGCGCTGCTGGCACTGGTAAGTTTGGTTAATACCTAAAACTTTTATTTTATGTAAAAAGAATTTTCTGACAGCGGTTTGGGATTTGGGATTTGTCATGTGCGAACGTTTTTACAACACGTTCGCATGCGTTGTTAATTACCTTACGGTTTCTGACCGCTGTACCAACGAAGCTATCATGACCTGACGAGTAATGAATAATGGATATGTAAGGTAAGGAATACACCTACGGAAACTATTCAGCATCAGTTTTTGTGAATTGCCCCTTTTTCACTAATATACGTTTCAATAGAATAATGGACCTCGCAATATAACTTGTTTTTCAAAATTTCGAGAGCAAGATTTATTACTTTAAAATAAAGATGAATTGTGTATTACGATTATGTGTCTATAGATTAAGATGATTGATACCGGATTCGTATGGAAATTACTTACATAGGTTTCAGCTGAAGCGAACCCTAAAAACACAACGGCTAATAATACTTTTAAAAACATATTGAATTTATTACCAGCTTGGTCCTACTTTCAAAATCAAATTACACAATAAAAATTAAACATTAAAAAAAAATCTTTTATAACTTTTTGAAGCAAATTTTTTTAAGTGGACGATACAGTGATAAGAATATCAGTCTTGTCATCCAACATCTTGAACAGTATATTGTTGTTTTAATATTTCTAAATACCTATATATAAAGACAGTAGTATCTACACAAATTACTTAAAAAAAAATAATCAATCATGATTTTTCAAATTCAACCTTTTCTCTGATTTAAAAAAAAAAGTCCTATTAAAAATTTATTACAAGTAGTGGCGGTGCCTCCCTATGCTACAAAAGAAATAATATACCTTAACCTTATTTTATAAATATATTAATAAGGTCTTAATATTTCAGAGTTAAAAAATATCAACATTTTTTTTAAGTTACCGTTTCCTGTGAAAAATATTGGAATTTAATTATTATTTTCCTAGCGGTAAAAGATAGGTATAGGATAATGTTAAATAAAGTTGTTAGGAAATAAATATGGGGTTCGAAACTAAAATAAACTACAGGGTGTTCCTTTTAAAATATCGAAGTAGCTGGTAATTTTTGATAGAAGTGGACCAAATTTTCAGATCGATTTTCTAACTGGTTCGTCATATACGTTTAACATCCATCCACCGTGAATCACCTTGTATAATACTAATAATACTATTAATACAGCTTTAAAACTTGTATTCTCTCTCTCTGTATAAATTCTGCGAAACATCTTTAATACATTTATACTACCTGCAAGTCTAATATTCAATTCGTACCGGCCAGCAGCACAGCCGTAACGGAGGCATGTTTCCCATGGGCTCGCCGTTTTTAGGAAAGTCTATGTTTTAGGAAACGCAGTAAAAGTTATTCGAATGATAAATACCACGTCTGTAGGCCTCCGTATTTTAAACCAATTTAGGTTGGTGTAGGTTATGGATTTCCCATTTCTTGTGAAATACTGAAGGTGTAGTGCATTATTTAAAGGCGGGAAAAGGAGCAGCTGTAGAAGGCTATAGGTACGACCATGACCATCCATGCCTCAGATTTATTTGAATTAACCTATTTTTTTTTTATTTTTTTTTTCTTTACTCCCAACCAACTTTACAAGTTTATTACAGGGATAAATAAGTATATAAAAATAACTAACAACTATTCTGCCCTCCTAGTGAAAAGCGCAACAACTTCCTGAACATTAGTTTTGAGAAAAAGGCAAAAAACGTTTTTTCGCTAGTATTTTTTATAAATGAATATTTTTAATTTTTTCTTTTACCAGATTGATAAAAAAATATAAAACAATTTTTTTGATATAGGTTTCAATGAATTTGAACCGTAAATAATTTTTTCTATTTCACGTTCATAATGAGTTCAGTACGACCCTCATTTGCGGATCGTAATGAAGCTATTTCGATACGCGTTTTTTCTTTATTTGATGTTGGTAACATTTAAATGTTTTATTTGACTTGCGCGGCCTTTGTGATTCACGAGAAAACCCATTTTTCGCAGAGGAAAACTAGCTTGATAACTTACTTTTTCATTCTGTGTGGATAACAGTCATGTATGTTGGTTGCATAAATCTATAAATCAATCTTTTGTAGATGCTTCAAGCTATCATTTTCTGCCAAATCCTATCCAAAATTTAATCTACTAACCTTCTAATGTCGATTTTAACTTCAACTTTATTTGAATTTTCCATCTTCCCTATACTAAATTGCAATGCCGTGACGTAAAATCACGTCTTTTGAAATTCGAAAAAAAGTAGCATAATGTCCCGAATTTCCGAACGCTCTGTATATGTACCGAATGTACAAGGATCACACAACGTATTCCGTCCAATTTCAAATCTCATATCGCTAAAATAACTTTAGAATCTCGTGGTGTAAATGGGTCAATAAATCAAAAAATGACAGTTTGCAAAATAATTTTTGTTGTCCAGAGGCTCCTATGATAAAAAATAGTATTACCAACATAAAATTTAGACATAAAAATTTACAAAATTTGAAGGATTTATTTTCTTTTTAAAATGTATTTTTCTTGATTATAAAAGGTGAAATAGAAAAAAATGTATAAAGCACATGTTTCATAAGGCGTTTTAGCGCCCGTGTCAATAAAAAAACTCGCCACTTCGTGGCTCGTTTTTTAAAATAGACGCGGGCGCTAAAACCGCTTCTTATGAAACTCGTACTTTAATATACTATTTTTATTGAGCATACTGCGTTTTTGTTTAGTATTTCTTAGAGCTTTGCATTAGCGTTGCTTAACAAAAACGAAGTAGGCCATATTTACTAGTGTAAAATATACTGCGCTTTCCACTAGAAAACCATGAGCCGCAATGTGCTTTGCTTCTAACAAAAAACGCAGCATTTAATGGGCATCAGTAAAATATGCTGCATTCTTGACTAGAAAAATCAGATGCTGCGATTTTCTTTAAAAAAGCATTACGTTTTGCAGAAACTGCATATTTATTAGGCGTTTTTTTGTCTTAATTTTTTTTTTTTCAACAATAATTTTTTTAAAGATAAAGAATTGTATTCTACACAATAATATGTAAAAATCTCAAAATCGAAAATTTTGGAAGTTACTGCGTTCTCCACTAGGAGGGCAGTATTAGGCTGGTTGCCCACAAGACGGTAACGGCACGATTTGTCGCGCGCGGTATATCGCGCCGCATCCGCTAAGCGCTCGCCCACTACACGGTATATCGTGCGAAACTTGTTTAGATTAATATTCCGTGTTGCCAGATCAATTCTGGTCAGTCAACTATGAGCTTAAAAGTGAAGGATCGAAGAAAAGTAATTTTATTAGCGATGGTTTCACGTAGGCGCCGAAGAAGGCTATCAAAAGACAAAGGCAATATTGGGTCCATCCCATTTTGAGGCTCAGATTTGTGGAAGGGGCGTTTTATACATTACTTGCAAAAATTATAGAGAGTGCTCTTCGGTGGCATATTTTTGATGCAAACACAACCTGTACTTTTATAGACTGCACTCACTGAATGACAACACAGCACTAAAAATATCGTTGGTGATATCGTCGTGTGGGCTAGAAATCATTTCATCCTATTGGCGTTCAAAAGTCAGGCGACACAAATTCGCGCGTTTTTTGACCGCCAAATCGCGAGTTTGTGCGGCAACGTCCTGCCGCGAGCCGCGACGGTATTAGATATTTTCGCGGCCAGTGGGCGAACACTGTATTTAATTGTATGACAAATATGTGAATTTTGGTCGTTGCGATATCGCGTACGATTTATCGCGCGCGACAAATCGTGCCGTTACCGTCCTGTGGGCCACCAGCCTTACTCTATCTTAGTAGGTATATATATATATATATATATAAAAAAGACAGTTAAAAAAATTATTATTCGTTTTGTATAAACGTTTGAATTGAAATTAAGAAAAAAAATGTAGGTACTAGGAAATATTTTTTTGAATGAAATTTAAATAAGGGTTGTTTTTTTATTTTTTAAATATTTTTCGGTAAAATATTATTTAATATTAATCCATTATACCGTGCGAGCAAAAATTATTTGCATCAAAGAGGGCTTGGATTAAAAAACGTAGGGTTTAGATCACAATGATATGGGGACGATATATCTAACCAAATATAGGTTAAAATTTTGTCAAATTCATATTATGACATGATATGCCAAACTAATGAGTAATAAAATAAGTAGACAAATACAAATTTATTTTTGTAGTTTACAAAATTAACAAAGTAAGAATATACAGAAAGAAAAAGAAAAATAATTACATAAATTGCTGAAATTGCCAAATGCTCCAAGCATTAATTCACACGTCTCTTCATATTTTCCAAAGTGTAATAAATCATTTCTTTCCAATAAATTTTGGGTAGACCATTGAGAGTAATTCCTGCGTCTTTCAAAATCTGCGGCTTGTATTTGTTGGAATACTTGCACTTTATAAGGAAATAAATTTAGCTGCTTCTTAAGAATAGTCCTGCATGTTCCATACGATCTTCCCACTTCTTGGGACAGGCGTCTTATTCAATTTGTTGGCGTATTTTGCATTATTTCACGAACGTTTGCAACAAGTTCTTCTGTTCTTACAGATAGTCTTCCTGCTCCTTTTTTGTGTTGAATAGAACCTGTTTTCCTAAACACAGCCATAGTCCTTTTCAGGCAATGATAAAAATCCCCAGCAATAAAAGCAACGTTAGGAAAATGTTCGTGAAAATCGTCCATGCACAAACCCGGATTGTATTGCCACTCACCATTTACTCTAACCCCGTTTCGAAAATACGCTTCAACCATGAATGTTTTGTGCTGTTCCGTAGAGCCCATTGTGTGAATTGTTCAAGAAATTGGAAAAATTAGCGATGAATCAAATTACTTGTAACGACTGTCAAAGATGACGGAATAACTGATTGATTCAGGTAGTTACTGACACCTAACAAGTATTAAGCTCTACGGCTAAGCATTACGTCCTTAGATGCAAGGCCCTCTTTGATGCAAATAATTTTTGCTCGCACGGTATAACAATGACCGTTTTCCAAAGTTACTGTTTAAATTATCAATGATTATCATAATAAACTCTATATATTTAAAAAGGGCAGAACTAAAAAGGGCAGAACTACCTCTAGCGATTAAAAAGAGGTTGTTTCATTTAAAAAATACCAGGTTATTTAAAATTTGTAAGTTTTTGTAGCGTCTTTGTTTTATCTGATGTAATGGACTCCGAATTCCCATAAAAAATTGTATAAAATTGCTAATTGAAACGTGTATAAGACTAATTAAATATTAACCGAGATATCCTTTAAGTAAAATATTGACGCATGAATTTTCAACAGTTTCTAAATATACAGAGTTTATATTAAGTTATTATCATGTTTCTTCGGATTTTTATAGGATTTGGATAGAGATAGGATATAAAAGCAAATTAATGTTTGAAATATGGAGGGATTCTATCGACAGTAAAATTTAATGATAGATTCCAACGATGCAAGTTTCTTTGATTTAACTACCCTGTTAATATTTTTTGAAGGTAAGGTAAAATAAATAGATTATATATTGTCTCATTATACATTTATTTTCTATGAATTACAAACTTCAGGCGGGTTTGAAAGCATCTTGCAGATAGTTCCGACAAAGTCTGCTCTAAGGTCATCCTCCGTTGCTTCATCATATACTCCAAAGAATGCCAGCCACGGAACAAACTCCACGCCATACTGGTTTTCTCTGGCATAATGGCTTTGTAACAAACTGTACGATTCGTCACCTTCCATACATGCTTTGACCGTCTCGTATGTTACAAGATCAGCGAGGACTGAATTTACACACTAAAAAATTAAAAGAAATGTGAGAAAGGAGCTCTAAAAGTATAAACACAATAAATGATCCTTGTTTGTTCTGTTCAAGAAATTGCTAATTAAATTAATTTAAAAAAATATGTAACTTAGCGTTTAAAATTGTCGATGTTGTCATAGCCAACTATTTGTAAAATACATATTTACTTTGTATATGTATACGCAGAGTGTTAAAGAGTCAAAAGTACAAACTCTTTGTACAAACAAATTAAGCTTCATTTTCACCTTAATTATTATTAATACAATATTTATTTATTGTTAAAAAATTACTTTAATAAAACCAAAATGTTAAAAGTTCACAAAAAAATATAACTTGTGATGTTCCGCAAGGATCAATCTTAGGACCTACTTTTCTTAAAATTTACATTAATTATAATTATAGCAAAATTAAATTTAAAAGGTAAAATAAAATTGTTGCTGATGATACTACTATTGTATATTTTCATGAAGACTATGCTCAAATTCATAATAACATTAACCACGACCTAAATATAATATGTAAATGGCTTGAAATTAATAAATTATCATTAAATTAAGTAAGTCAAAATTAAAAAATAATAATATTTCTTCACTATCTATCTTTCAATAATCATATAATTAAATATATGTACTAATACAATTAAATTTTAGGTTAATATATTGATGGAAATTTAAGTTGGAAAAAACATATTAAATATTTAGGAAGTTATATCTCACCAATAATTGGCATTTTGTTTAAAGCTAAAAATTATATATAATTTTTTTGGTTTATTCAATATTACAGTATATTTTATATTCTTTCAATTTGGAGATCAGCGAATTTAACTACAATTCAGCCATTAAAAAGACTACAAAACAAAATAATTAAATGCATACATAAACTTACTTTTTTAGAACCAACTATAAATTTATATGAATCAAACGTATATTTAAATTTAGGAAAGCTTTATAAATTAAAACTATGCATTTTAATACACTCTACTATTATTAAAGAAAAACAATCCAATATAATATTTCCTTCGACCACCATTATTCACACCACGAGACAAAACCATCATATTCAGACACCTATGGTAAAGAGTACTTTTGGCCAAAGATCAATTTTATATAAAGGAATAACAATTTACAACAGTTTGCCGAAAAAAATTAAAGAAATATCAAAATTATGAATTTTTAAAAAATAACTAAAAAAATATTTTTTGAAACTAAACTAACTTTAACGTATTATATATATTATTATTTGTTGTAAATGATTATTATATAAATATATTTTTTAAAAAGACTTACTTACTGCTTCAATATCCGCATCGACAACATCTACTCCTTTTTGAGCTTGTGCTTCGGTGCAATGAAGAAATTCGACTCTGATCGCTTCAGTTACTCCTGTCCTGTCATACGCACAAGCTTGTGCTCTACTGATAAAACATTCGTTTTCTCCATGTTGACACTTAATGCTTCCATCATCATTAGGCTGTAAGAATATAAATTTAAAAAATGTCTACAAAGACTTCTTGTATCAGTGGCCGTGAAGCGATGCAAGCACCGCTTGCCATAATACAAAAAAGTTATTTTTTCTATTACGGAGATTTATGGCATCGGGCATAATCGGTGGAATACAGAAAACAACGAGTAATAAAATTTGTCGCCGCATATCCAGCCCAACTGAATGTTTTAGTGGTAAGTAAGTATGGTATACTTCATACGAAGTCAGTTGAGACAACGTAAATATGTCAGTCTTAACTAAGATCGTATACACTTTACTAGTGTGTGTGCGTGGTATATAATATATTAGAAAAAAAGGATTTTCTTGTTGCAGTTTTGAACAAAAAAAAAATAAGATTTATTTCTTCAATATGCCATCGCAGACCAGGGCTGAATGAAGCCTTTGAAAATGGTAAAAAGTGAAAAAAAATTCTGGTAGGATAAAACCGATTGGAAAGGGAAGAGAATATAACAAAAATGAAAGAAAAAAATAATTTACGGGCGATCCGAGGTCGGGAAATGGAAAGGGGTGAGTTTTTAAAGGTAGAAAACGATTTATCAAGAATTTCCGGAAAAACGACAAGTTTTATGGAAAAACGTTAAATGGCAAAGTTGTACGTAATAAAAGAATCTACAACTTTTATTTTTACACTTTTTTTCACATGACCTCAAAATTTATGTGAAAAATTAAAATAACCAAGTTTTTGGTTTTTTATTTTTATCTTTTACAAAAAAAAATGTTTTCACGAAATTTGATGAAACTTACCTTTTTATGTCCCAAACACACTGTAATTTTTTTGATTTAAAATATTTATTTTTTCACCTTATTTTGACTTAATATCGAAAAAGCAGTAAAAGTACCCTAATTTTCAATTGAAAATTCTCACGTCAAAATATCTGCTTTTTAAAAAAGTCGGTGGGCTTTTTGTTCGTTGAAATCTCTACTTTCTGATGGTGTAAAAAAATATACATTACTAAATTACAGTATGTTTGGGACATTAAAAGGTAAGTTTTCACCAAATTTCGTGAAAAAAAAATTTCCTGTAAAAGATAAAAATAAAAAACCAAAAGCTTGGTTATTTGAATTTTTCACATAAATTTTGAGGTTATGTGAAAAAAGTGTAAATTTGTAGATCTTTTTATTACCTACAACTTTGCTATTTAACGTTTTTCTATAGGACTTGTAGTTTTGCCGGAAATCGAGATAAATCGTTCTCTACCCTTAAAAACTCACCCCCTTCCACTTCCCGACCTCGGATCGCCCGTAAATTATTTTTCCTTTCATTTTTGTTATGTTCTCTTCCTTTTCCAATGGGGTTCATCCTACTAATATTTTTTTTGGTTTCAAAAATTATCGACCCTGGTCTATCGAGAGAGAGTCGAAAATTCAGCAAAGTTACTTACTTTTACAACATTATTATTCCCAGAGAAGTATAATTTTTTGTAGTGCATCCCCACATTAATACCCGATACCGTACGCAACTGTTTTGAATTTTGTATTATAGTATTAACTAATTTAGACTAAATTTCTATCTTACATAAGAAGAATTCGTTGTATATTTGCAAAAAAGCTATAAAATATAATAAGAACAACTTACCCAAGTGCGTAGTACCAATTCCAAGTTAATGTAATCGGAAATTTGTTTATATCCTGAGTAAAATTGACTGGACAAAAACTGTAAGCAATAAGGACATCTGGTCTCATAGACGTACGTTAGGTTTACCTTATCCTGAAAAAAAAAGAAGAATATTATAATATATTAAAAGTACTTGATCACATCTAAAAAAATATAAATGCTTTTATTGTGTTAAATAAATGGTAAAAAAAAATTTAAAAATTATAATTTTACACTTTCCACAGATTTTTATTTTGACTCGACATGTTTCGCAACACAGTTGCTTCTTCAAAGGAGTACTTAAAAATGGTACTAATGGTAGGTACCTATTTTAAAAGTTATAACTTAGGAGTAACAATAAAATTGCAGGTAATTTTCAGGCTGTTTAAGTTGTTGGAAAAACCAATAATATTGTTTACAGACTAATTAAAGAGATTCATTTAAAAGAGGTGATCCGTTTAAATCCAATTGATCATTAAGAAGAGTATTGTTATTTTTAAGCCTATTTATTTCTGATTCAAGCAAATTTAATTTTGTACTTTTGTTTTCAATGTGCAAGATATCGTAGTTATGATTTGCTTCTAACAGATGGTTAGAATAATTAGAATTTGTTTTGTTTTTATGTTTTTTATAAAACTAGCATGATGTTCATTCATTCGTTTTTCGAAGTTTCGACCTGTTTGTCCGATATAAACTTTAGAACAATGATTACATTTTAATTTGTAAACACTAGATTTATTTTCTTTGTTCAATTTACTTTTATTATTTTTAATGTGTTTCCCTAGAGTATTGTTAGTTTTGAAAGCAATATTAATATTCAAGTTTTTTAAAAAGTTTTTTCTTGTAGTGCTAATATGACCTATGTAAGAAATAATTTTATAATTATTTTTATTATTGTTTGCTGTGGGAAAAACTAAGTTTATAGCCTTTTTGTATAATTTTTTATTTAGTATTTTATCTATTGTTATCGCGGAATAACCATTATTTACTGCAATTTGCTTAATAATGTTTAATTCAGTTTGAAAATTTACTAGCCGATGTATCATACTAAAGAAAGAAGCTAATTTATGTTGTACTGAATGGCGAGATGTGTTATGTATAGTATCTAGTATGAGTGTGAGTAGGTTATTTCCATATTGGTGATAATCATGTTTATTTTCCGATTTTTTATGGTTGGATCTAAAAAGTTAATAGAATTATTGATTTATTTTTCAATTGTAAATTTTATATTGTTATGTATATTATTTATGAATTCTAAAAACTGATTTAATTGCCTTTCAGTACCTATAAAATAAGCCAATACATCGTCTACATATCTATACCAATAAAGATTTTTTTTAAACAGAGGATGTATCGAAATAATGGACTCTATATTGTCCTTAAATTATGGTTTTATTTAATAATAGGTATTATAGGATAGGTCACATAGGTAATCCATTTTAAGCAATATGACTCCTTCACAATAATTCATTAGAAAAGGAATGTGGTGGACAGTCTATTCATATACTTACAAGTTACTTAACTTACATAGGTTTCAGCTGAGGCAAGCCCCACAAACACAATAGCTAATAATACTTTTAAAAACATATTAAACTTAGTATCAGTTTAGTTCTAATTTAACAATCAATCATATAATAAAACTTATACATACAAAGGAATTGGTTTTATAGCATTTTTGCAACGAAAGAAAATATTAAGTGGGCCCTTAACAAAGCGATAATAATATTAGCTCAGTCATATTATACTGGGTGACTTTTTGAAAAAGTACATTGATTTTAGCACTAAATTAAGTAGTGTTTTAATTTAGCCTTGGGACCATTTTTACTATTTACCTAAGTTTATTTTTTTATTGTTCCTGCCAAATTTTGCCAGTTTTAAAACATTTTTTTTTTTAATTTTGCATCGTAGGTACTTAAATCTCCTTAATATTGGTACCGCTGAAAATTTTTGATAAGCTTTCCAGAGGGGTGTCACAAATAAGGTATTTAAGATTTTAAAGTGGTAGTGCTTCATCAGGGGTGGGTGAACGTGCTTCGCACTAGAATGCCTTACTTTTATTCTCCCGCGTTTTTGTAGGAATGGTATATTTGGTTTCTTGATATCTTCTTTAGTTTAGAAAATATAGGCATCGTTAGGATTCAAGAAGTCACCCTACCCTGTATTATTAAGTACAGATAATAATAAAAATAATATGTATATAATCAATCTTGAGGTTTTGTGTAATCTAAATATAAAAGAATTAGGTACTTATGATAATAAAAAGTGGCCATTCTTAAATAATTGGTAAACCTACCTAGAAGGCAACCAGTGGCGTAGCCAGGAAGAATCTCTGAAGAGACACATTTTAGTCCATGCTTTAAGTGGAGTTAAAAGTATGAAAAGGAAATAAAAAACTAAAAGTCTTCCTCCACAAAATTTAATAGAACAAAAAATGTTTGCTCATGCAGAGGTCTCTACATGTTTCGAACGTAGAAACGTTCATCATCAGGAGACAGAAAAATGTATTACTGATGGTTTTAGCAGAAGATAAAAAAATAAGTGGTATAAAACCTTAATGCAGCTTTTATGAAATTAAAAATTGGTGTGTCGAAATGCCATAATATGAAGAAAAATTGAAATAGATTAAAACATACAGAGTATGTGGAAAAGTTAAGACTTTCGTCTGAATACGTAAACAAAAAACTTGTCTTTGATAT
This sequence comes from Polydrusus pterygomalis, assembly GCA_963969555.1. NCBI lineage: Eukaryota > Metazoa > Arthropoda > Insecta > Coleoptera > Curculionidae > Polydrusus > Polydrusus pterygomalis. Next base: position 20,385,953 of record OZ018378.1, on the reverse strand, counting down.
ATTAAAAATGTTTAATTTTACAGTTCAACTTATTAAATTAAAATTACTATAGGATCTTTTATTCTGAATTCACGATACTTTTTTTATTAATACATGCTTTATATACATGATAAATTTTAAATTTGAACAATGTCTAATGTCTTACAGACATAATTACTCCTAAAAATACTATGTTAACCTCTTCTTTTTAGAAATGATTTTTTCTTATTCCCCATGTTTATTGGGTCGTTTTGAACCCCTTTAATTAAGTTTTCCACATAGTCTGTATGTTTTAATCTATTTCAATTTTTCTTCACATTATGGCATTTCTACACACCAATTTTTAATTCCATAAAAGCTCCATTAAGGTTTTATACCACTTATCCTTTTGTCTTCTGGTAAAACCATCGGTAATACATTTTTCTGTCTCCTGATGATGAACGTTTCTACGTTCGAAACATGTAGAGACCTCTAAGCAAAAATTTTTTGTTCTATTAAATTTTGTGTAGGAAGACTTTTAGTTTTTTAATTCCTTTCCATAAATAAAACAGTTAATAACAAAAAGTTGTACAAAAAATGTTATTGGTATTTCGTGCGCAAAAGTGTATTATGACACATTTGATTGCATTTTTAACCTCGACCTAAGAATCTCGGTAAAAATTGGCAATCTCAATAATCTCATGGGCCATTAAAAAAACATCTATTTTGCGCACTTAATACAAAAATAATTAATTTTAAAAGCCAAGTACATTAAAGTAATTCCTTCCAGATCCAGATTCAGATCCAGTTCCTACTATACAAAATGATTTTGTTTTGTGGTTACCTATATTTTGAAAGAAAAAATAGCCTCAAAGAAGACCAATCAGTTAGAAAAAAATACCAAACTGCATCAAATACTTTTAGTATTTTTTCCTTAATTCTTATGTCAGAACGAACTAAAAGCGACGCTTACATTACAGACCCCCATCAATCTTTACGAACAGGCACTTTAAAAAGGAACATCTCAAAAACTAAGCATTTATGACAAAAACCGCTTTCAGTTTCCTAACCTTCACAAATTCATCACTCCAGCCACTCCAGGTGGTATGGTGTTCCTATAATAGATAGGTAATTAAAAAAATTCAAAATTGGTATACATTTTCTCAGCAGTAAAGTTCCAGTTGTTACTGGAAAAAAAAGATAACATCATTTTTATCACCGAAATGAAGAGTCGATATTTAAATCCCTATTGTTCGACCTTCCCCTATTTATTTCGGCAAGTATATCTGGTTGCGTACAAAAATCAAAAATTCACTGCCCTCTAAGGACAATATACTAAACTAAATTTTCGGCCACAATAATGCAACTTTGATTTTCGATTTGTTTGAAGGAAAACATGTGTTTTGGAGTTTGACGTTTCGCGTTGGTTTTCCGATTTTTTTTTTTACATATTTTTGAAATTCTTGTATTAAAAACGCTCAGTAAAAATGAGTAGAGAAATTCTAAAATTGGTGCCTAGTGCGTTAACAATTGTTTTTGTGTTTTATGGTTGCTTCCATTTTATAAGGGAAATATTTTTTAGTATTATTCCTTTCGGCCTTCTTATCACAAGCGCCCTTGTGCTTGCACTATATATTTTAAAAGCTCCTTCACCCCCTCAAGAGGCTGTCGAAGCAATTATTGGAAAGGACTTGCTTGACATTGAAAACCAATGTGGGTATGTTGTTAAAACAGTAGCTCATCGAGGAGCTGGCTTTGATGCCCCCGAAAATACGTTAGCTGCTTTTGATATGGTAAGTTTAAACTATAGGTTTATTTCTATATTATTGAGTTTGTATTTTTTACTTTAAGTGCAAAACAGCAGGCTGTAATGTTGTAGAATTTGATGTCACTTTAACAAGTGATGGCATACCCATTGTTTTTCATGATTCAACCCTTGAACGAATGGCTGACTCAACTCTTGTTATAAGCCATACAACCTATGAAGTTTTAAAAACTATAGACGTTTCTGTTAAACATCCGTTCAGGTAGGTAGGAATTTTTCTTTGCAGCTTTTAGTATTAGTAATTGATTTTGGTCTTATAGGGTTTAACACATCATTTAATATGAAATACCAACACTGAAAGCCTTATTGCATGCCATCAACATTTTGGTAATAGTAAGTTAAGGGTTGATTACGTCACAGGTATATGCTGACTTATCCCAGTTAGGTTGAACTTAATGCTAATGGCTAATTTCATTTAATATACACTGCTGTCAAACTATAAGTACCTACTCTCTTTTTAGCATCCTCTACTTAAGTTAACAGCAATCATTGTAAATACGAAATTTTAGCCAGCAACCCAAGTTCTACTGAACTGAAATTATGCCAGCTAACCATTTACAACTTGGCACTAACTAATTCTGAGTAGCCTTATAAGCTATTGGAAATGCTTTACTAATTAGCAAAGGGCTAATTTTAACTACTAAATTTTACCTTTAGGAGTCGGTTTGGCGTTACTAACATTCCCACCTTAGATGAAACAGTAACAAGACTATTAGAAAATGGTCAGAAAATGATTATTGATATGAAGGATAACAGTACGAAGGTAATCCAGTGGAATTAAAGATTTTACAGGTTGTTTGGTTTAAGCGATTCTACAAAGAATTTGGAGAAAGAAAGTCCCTAAGTTATTTCTATGATAGTTAGTAAAACCGGTGTTTATATGATCATTTCAGAATAATTAGGGTCCAAAAGCGATTGCTAAAGATTTATAAAATTTACTTTTAGTCAATATAATCCTTAAACTTTTCTCTAATTTAACGGACCTTGACGGTTGGAACATATTAAAATATAAAAAAAAAATTTTAGGTACTTACCTACTTTATGGGTTATTTAGACACAAAATATTTAGTAATAGTTCAATTAGAAGATGAGTGCTTCCTTTAAAAAAAAAGAATTATCAAGCTATGTTTTGTAAAAGTTCTAAAATCAGGAGAACAAAATATTACCTTTGCGTTTTAAATACCTATATGGATTGTTTTTATTTATTTTCCTTCTTTTAGTTGGTCCATGTGATCTTGGAGTTATTTGTGAAATTTCCCAATCTATATTCTAGTGCGATTGTGAGTACATTCAACCCATACAATCTTTATTTGGTAAGGAACTCATCATTATATAATAATTATTGCTGAATGATTAATATATGAGGCTATAAACTTTTAGTTGATAAAATACTCAAAAGATATAAAGAAGATATAAGGCATAGGAACTCTCAAAGAAAATTTTTGTCTTTACCATTCATTTGATACACCAACACATTTTTTATATTCCATAGATAGATAGATAGATAGATAGAGTTTATTCATAATCAATAATACAAGATATTTTTTACACGTCAAAGCTAAAATACAAATGCTTAAAAATAATACTACATAACAAAAGTGATACACTGAACAAATATAAACAAGTACAGTTAAAAAATATTCACATTACATTAAACAAGTTTTTAAACATATTAAAATTGCAACCCAAGAGGACTCTGTAGATACTCCTCAAGCGAATAAAATGCATTTTGTAACAAATGTTGTTTTATTACCGACTTAAATTTGTCTATGTCAAGCGCCCTGACCCCCAGCGGCAGAGAATTATAAAATTTTATACCGTAGAAGCCGGTGCCACTTCTAGCTCTTGCTAGTCGAAGGTGGTTTTGGACCAGGTCTAAGTTGTTCCTTGTTGGGTAGGTGTGGATGTCATTGTGTGATTTAAATTTATTTAAGTTTTGTTTGACATACAGAAGACATTGTAGGATATAAACACACGGTAGGGTCAATATTTTGAGTTGTGTAAATTTTTGCCTGCAGTCATCACGATAACCGAGTATAAAAGCTTGATTAAGGTTTTATATCTTCTACTATTTTTTCTTCTGCTAACATCATCAGCAAAGCTTTTTCTGTCTCCTGATGATGAACGTTTCTGCGTTTGAAATACCTCAATTGAATATTTTTATTCTAATAAACTTGTGGAAGAAGACTTTTAGTTTTTCTTTTGTTTCTATATTTTATTAGTGTTCTGATATTTTTCAGATTAGAAAATCAAATCCGAAAATTGTCTGTTCGATGGCATACAGACCCCATCACATGCAAAGCAAATATTATAAGTATCCAGACGGGAAAGGTCCTAGAAGATATGCACAATTCTTTATGAATTCTTGTTTGAAAATTGCTGACATCATAAACAAGTGGGCTTTACCGAGAATTACTTATTATTTGATTGGGCTGTCTGTGGTTTTACTACATAAAGATTGTTTAAATGGGTAAGTATAATGCCATAAATTGCTGCAAATTTTGGCAAATAATGCCACTGTACCAGTAAAACCAGACTCACAAGTTGAACAGATAATCCGGCACGAAGTTTCTCTTCGTAGGGGTCGTAGCGGTAGAGAAAGGAAAGTCTGGAGTCTATAAAATGGTCGTCTATTGGATCCGAGGGGTGTCTCACTGTGGCAGTAGGTGTACAAATGTTAAGGCAGGACTTAGCAGGACCGTGGCAGGACTGGCAGGACCTGGCAGGACTGTAGAAGGACTGACAGGACTGTGGCAGGATCAAAGCAGGACAGGCAGTACCTTTCAGATCCAATCAGATTTATCCAATAACTTTAGGAGTAGGGATAAATAGCGGGAAGCAAAAAATATTTTTGTTTCCTTTTGTTTATTAATTGAAAGTGAAATTGAAGTGCGTGTAACAGACGTCGCAGTTTGTAAAGTTTTCGGCGCGCGTCGCCGCATAATATTCCTGTTTGAGTTCTGTTGTATCTGTGAATCAATCACACCAGTCGACTAGTCGAGTTTGCAGTCTCATTTATTATGTTCATGCAAGTTATTGATAAAATCTATTGTTTATTTCCGAGTTTAATTCTTTGTTAAGAAAGAATATAAATATTTAGAAGTTGCGTATCCGTGGTAGGACAGTAACAGGACCGTGGCAGGACAAGCAGGAGCCTGGCAGGACCGTGGCAGGACAAGGGCAAAAACGACAAGTCCTGCCAAATTTGGCAGTAGGTGTACAAATTTTGACTAGTGAGACACCCCTCGATTGGATCCTTCTTTTACCCTAGTAAGAAAACCAGCATGTCTGACGTGTTTCGGCGTAGGCTCGTTAACGGACTGACAGGTGCGTCACTTGACGATGGTCAAGGCTTGTCACCTATTGTTGAACTGAAGAGTGGGTGCGGCACTTGACGATGGTCAAGGACAGTCACCCATTGATAAATTGATCGAGCGGTAGGCTTCGATGCTGCAGCTTGAGTTGGCCCAGATTATATACCCAAATAAGTGATGAGATTGCAACGCACTTGACCCCGATTGGCGTACAGTGGGTTGCGACCTCAACAACGCACAGTGGTCGAGCATCCGAAATATACCGGACCACTGTGAGTTTTAGTTGACAGTATTTAAGTATTTTTGGAAATATAATACAAACTGAGATAGCAACATGTTTTTGTTATGTTTTTAAGGCAAGGACAGATATCCGGCCACGGCAAAATGGTGGTTTGAGGGATCCCAGGATGGGGGAGGACCGTTTGAGGAGTTGAGCGACGCCCGACCTTGCTTGTCAAACTGACAATTCATTAATAAACAAACCGATGTCTAGTCAATTTGACTTTGGTTAATGAACCTCAGGTCTCATCATTCCTCCAACATTTGCCATGGCCTGAGAATTCTGTCGTTGTCTTCACGTACATCCTAGACGGCCATGAATAAGGCCGCGAATATGGAGAACCTGAGGGCTCAGATATAGTCCTTTATTCTGAGCTGAGCATTTATCTAGTTTCAAATTAGCATCGGTAATTCAGGTTTACGAATCCGCAACAAGCAAGTGTTTCAAGTGTATTTCAAATACATGACGCGATAACTATTTTTATTTAAATTAGTACTCCTGTAGTTTGTTATTTTCACTTGCTGCTGTCGCTAGGAGCATATCAAGCTAGAAGGCATACTTTTGATTTGGGTAGGGGAATTGCGCCTGAGATGACATACCTGGGTGAGACGGCATAGTTACGTTTCTAGCGAAAATACTTTAAATTTGGCAATTATGTCCATCGGTTTATATGCACTTGGACATGCAACGGTCGCTACGTAAATTTAGTTCCTCTGCAAGTATCGACGGAGTTTGTACGGTTTGTTGTATGTTATCGGCTCGTGAAAAGTTTTCTGACGGATATCATATAAGTGCTTGTTACTTCCAGGGCTAAAAGTTCCACTGAAATTTGCTAATATAGCAGTGTTTATTTGTAAAAGCTGTACCCATCTGTACTCCTGTCCCAGTGGTTAAGGAGGCAAAAAATTTGGGTATTTATCTTGACGTAGGCCTTACATTCGAAACGCACATAAAAAATAAACTTAAAATCGCCTATATGCGTTTAAAAAAACTTTACCATCTAAAAAAATATTTACTTGCTAAAACTAAATACTACTTATGTAACAGCCTCGTCTTGTCTTTGTTTGATTATGGAGATGTAGTATATAGCGATTCTATAAAAGCTACACTTTCTTACTCTATTCAAAAGATCCAAAATTCCTGTATGCGTTTTACTCATTTAACATTCCCTTTAGGAACCACGTAACTCCGTATTTGAATAATAATATTTTAAATATGAGGAATCGCAGAAAATGTACTCGTTTGTGTTTTGTGTATAAAGTACTGAATATCGGGGAACCTCAGTATTTAAAAGTAAATTTTCATTCTTATGCGCATCCTCATCTTACAAGAAATCGAAATTATTTCAGACTACCTCAACATCGTACATCTAATTTTCAAAAGTCATTCAGTTTCATAGCTGTTCAAATGTGGAATTTTTTACCTAATAATGTTAAGGAATTTTCAATCAATTAATTAATTTAATAATTATATCAAGCGATTTCTTTTAAATATGCAAATGCCGGAAGTTTAGCATATCTGTATTTGGTCTTATTATTTTATTTTTCTTCTTTTTTTAGCCATAATTGCGCTATCTGCATTGGTTGCTTTTGACCTGGAAACTGCTCGAATTTTCTTTTTTTTCTGTCGTTTTTAAGTTATGTCTACCTGTCCTCTCTGCCCTTCTCTCTCTTGCGCCTGGGTCGGTCGTTACCTTGCTGAATCTTTCATTGAATTAAATATAGGTTTCAGTAATTCACATATTATAGTTTTTTTCAGTTATTAATATCATTTTGGGCTATACTACATAGACACAATTTATTTGTGCTCTGTGATATCGGTTCTATATAATCGCGGCATAGTCCAATTTATCTATAATTAAAAATCACATGTGTGTATCTACTATTTTTATTGTATTTTATTTGATAAATAAATTGTGTTTGAATTTGAATTTGAACCTTTGAGGAACAAGTAACGACTTTCATATGAATTTAAAGTTTCTTTCGATAATTATCGTACAAGTGGCAACGCTGTATTGACATTAAAAGAAACAGTGTTGCCAGATTAAAAAAAAAATTATATACGTAGGTAAACAAAATAGTTTTCACCTTCACAATTTTATGTAAATAACTGACCACCCACATTATTACTAGTCGTGCGTATGTCTAAATCCTTTTATTACCTTTTTGTAGGGAGGCAATTGTACAGTGGCGCAGTAAGGGTGTAAGAATAATGGCATGGACAGTAAATAGTCCATTCGAAAAGCAGCATATCAGTCGAAATTTAAAAATAACGTACCTGACAGACACTTTAACGGGAGAATGCAGCGCACGCAACTTGACGTGTTAACTTGTTTTTATACCAAGTGAGATTTAGTCGAGTCTATTATATCTATTCTTTGATTGAATGTTGGTTCAATTATATATCCTCTTATGCATATTTTGTACGTGTGTAAGTATATATTTTGTGTTATATACAAATACTTTATTTGATGATTTTGTCGTAAGTATTTTATATTAAGTGCAAACACTAGTGACGCATTGGCCATTTAATTTCTTGATCAATATTTCGTTACTTCGTTTTATCCAAAAATCGACCAAATATCCATCATTGGAATACACTACAGTTCTTCGTTCGAAAAGGTTGGATGTATAAATTAATGAGAGCAGAAAAAAAAACATGGGCAAATTTGACAAAATTTCGTTTTTTGCCTTTATTAATTTACCATTTAAGACCGCGTAAATTCAGAAATAAATAACCCACATTTTCAAAGCCAACCGGCAAAAAATAAACAGTGTCGTAGCAGTAAAGGATTACCGTGAACTGGTTGTTAAACAACTAAGATAAAGTATTTTTTTCTTATACCAAGGGTAAACAACAGCCCACCCCGCTTTGCTCGGGCGTATCCTAGATAGCATTGTATCTACGTGAACTATTCGTAACGTAACAACTGTATAAGAACTTGACATATTAATTAATAAAGATATTTTAAAATTTTAAAATTATTTGCCACTTAATCTTATTATTAATTGGGTTTAAGGATCTTAGGGAGCAAATGAAACCCAAATTTTAATTTGCCGACGTTTCGGAAAATATATTTCCTTCCTCAGGGCTCTGAAACAATAGGATTTTTTCTTAGGTTTCAACAATAACCGATAAAAACATTACATACCTAATTGATTTGTTTCAAAAAATGACAAATCTTATTTTCGATAACATAACATACCTAACGGAAAGTATATAATATAATATATCCTTGATATATTAAAGAATAACACAGTTACAAGTTTTCTTTTATATTTCATGGTGTTCAAAAAGAAAAAGAAAACCTTTAGAAATAACGCGCAAACTGTAGAGAGAGACAAAAGAAAGTTATGACAATTAGTGTATTTTAATTTTCTTAAAAAAGTACCTACACCAAAATTAAAACATATTAGAACAGAAAAGTTTTCTCAATAAAATAAAATAAAATAGGGGCCAAGGGTGAACCCAAAAAACAACAAAACAAATAGTGGTAAAAACTTACAGTTAAAGTGGCCTCCACGAGTCATAATGGTAAAAAACAAATAAAATAAAATTAGGACACATAATAGTAAAAGGGACATGTAACAAACGGCACCGTAAACCATTAGTAATTTTTAAAACTTTTGTAGTACCTACAACCTAGTGCAAGGCGAGAAACCAACTGATTTGTTTGTCATTGTCAGGTATTAGCGGTGATAATGTAGAAATAAATTATTGTTGTATTGTTCAAAGCCTTGAGGAAGGAAGTTAAGTATCTAGATCATTTTGTTATTGTACTGAAATAAAATTAGTTAGTTAGCACCATACAGAGCTGTCGGTAATTGAATTAAAATAATTGAAAAATCGTGTTCAATTACTTTTTAGTAATTGAATTACTTTTTAAAAGTAGTAATTGTAATTGATTTTCCAATTATTGTGATAAAGTAATTGTAATTGGTAATTGGTTTTAGGAAATCTGAGGTAATTGAATTACTTAAAAGTAATTCAATTATTTTAAAAAGTAATTGAATTACTCCCAAATAATTCAATTAGAATAAAGGTATTTGAATTACTCCCAAATAATTCAATTACATAAAAAGTAATTTAATTACTCCCGAATGATTCAATTAGATTAAACGTAATTGAATTACTCCAAAATAAAATGATATTTTATTGTTCCTAATATTAAGTTTGTTTTATTTCAACAAATAAATCATATTATATAAAAAAGACAGTTATTATTGGTCAATTTGTTAAAGGTAAGTAGGTACTTACTTATCAAAATTAGGAGATCAAGTTTAACTATAAATTTCGAAATTTTTTAAATTTATTTCTATAATAAAGTGTGATAGTAGGACCTACTGCTAATAAAAAATAATACCTTACCCATACCTACAACTCTTTTTTTGTAAAATTTAAAAAAAGTAATTCCATTGCTCATGCATATACTAATTCAATTTTAAAAATGTAATTCCATTACCAAACTGTAATTCATTTATCAAAATGTAATTGAATTAGCAAAATGTAATTAAATTACTAATATTTAGTCATTTATTTTCCAAAAAAGTGCCTATAATTTATAGATTCAGAGTAATTCAATTACTTTTAGGGTAGTTCCATTACTATAAAGTAATTGAAATAAACTTCAGTAATTCGAATGCGGTAATTGATCAAGGAATCAATTGCTTTTCATGGTTAATTGGTAATTTAAATATTTTAATCACACTGTTAGTAATTGGTAATTGTAATCGATGCAAGTCGAAATTTGACAAAAGAAATGGTCTTTCAATGAGTTATAATGAATATCCATTCTCCACAATTTTATTTTATTATCTTATTATTAATATTTCGTTTCCTCTAAAATACCCTTCTTTGGGTAGCTGTTACCTACAGTTTTAAGTTAAAAAACAATTATTTGATAAATTAAACGAAATTTTGTCAAATAATTTGGTCCATATTTCTTTTTCTGCTTTTATTAGTTTATAAACCCAAACTTTTTTAGAATAAAACTGTAGGTAATTGTAGGTACTCCAAAGACTAGTATTTGTCCAATTTTTGGATAATAGGAAAGTAACGAAATATTGATCAGAAAACGAAATGGCAAATGCGTCAAAAATAGTATAGTAATTTGTGATTAGTTAAAAACATCTTCTGTTTCATTGTCAAGGAGAACCTTTCTTGTATAGGTACCCCTTGTAAGTCCTTTAACGGGCCCTTAAGTAGCCCATGTACTGCGGCTTTACCCGACGAGCCACTTAACGAACATGCATGTTTTATTTACAGTATAGAGCAATAGCGTAGTAGCCCACAGACTGCAGGTTTAAACTAGATGGCATATCGCCAAGGTTGGCAGGATATATATCCGTGATAAATATCCTGATATAAGTATATCTTGATAATTATTATGATATTTATCCTGATATATATCAATATTTTTTTTCTAAAATTCTATTCATATCAGTATAAAAATATGCCGCTGCCGCTGAGCCGGCAACAGCGTATTATGCTGCTTAGGATGCGGTGATTCCCCATCTTTCCGAGACGTTGACCATCTGTTGTTCTTTGCCGCGTGGCATTTTTATTTAATTCCGATTTCTGATTGAACCGAGCAACATATTTTGCTGTTTGTTTTATGAAATAAAAATTTTACAATGCCAAAAATAAAAAAATCTAGTTTGGGTTCATTTTGATTTAATTAACAGGCCTAGTAATTCTGGGTTTTAAGTTGAACCATAGTTAAAAGCAAAAATATGATGCGTTAATATTCATAAACTTCTATTTTTTACTTACATTTTACATTCTTAACATAGGAGTACTAAAAAAACTTGTTATTGTGATAGCAACTATCATTGAATAGAATTGAAATACAAATTTACAGGTTTATAACATTATGTTTATATTAAATTAAGTGATTTTGAATTTTTAAAATATACAGAAAACAGATGAAATAATTTAAAAATAATTAAAATTATAAAAAAAATATCCAAATTTGGATATATATCGGATATTTGGATATTTATATAACTATCATGATATTTCTCAACCCTGCATATCGCTAATCGGTACCCGAGGGGTCTGTAAAATTCTAGTTTTTTTTATTGTCTTTGTATCACTCCTGCAGACTGTGGTTACGAAACATATTGGTCAAATCGTCAAAATAATAGGGTTAGCTGCATTATGTATAGTTAGTTATGAGTTAAGCATCAATTTATTTCAAACCACGCATTGCATCTTTCTGCAATCATTGCTTAATATAACAGTATAATTCCACGTTTAAAAGGTATTTTGACGGAATGTTTAAGAGTAGACAAAGACAGATTTTCGGCAACGGCAAAATGGGTTTCGACGGAGTGAGGGGCTGAGAGACGCTGGGGGCTGGCTTGTCAAACTGATAATGTATTAATAAACAAACCGATGTCACCGTCTTCTTAATCTGACTGATTAACGAACAAACCCCGAGTATCTCTCATCCCCCAACCTCACCGCTAATACACTTTGTCATGGCCCGAGAATTCTGTCCTTGTCTTCACGTACATCGTAGGTGGCCATATGATACACAATGTTATATATACCGTGCGAGCAAAAATTATTTGCATTAAAGAGGGCTTGGATTAAAAAATGTAGAGCTTGGTTTAGATAACAATGATATGGGGACGATATATCTAACCAAATCTAGGTTAAAATTTTGTCAAATTCATATTATGACATGATATGCCAAACTAATGAGTAATAAAATAAGTAGACAAATACAAATTTAAATTGTTGTTTACAAAATTAACAAAGTGAGAATATACAGAAAGAAAAAAAAATTACATAAATTGCTGAAATTGGCCACCGCCATGCTCCAAGCATAAATTCACACGTCTCTTCATATTTTCGAAAGTGTTGACCAGCATCTCTGGAGAAATATTACCACATTCTTGGATAATCCTTTCTTGTAATTGTTCTAAATTTGCAACTGGTGTTTTAAAAATAGTGTTCTTTAAATGAGAAAAAACGAAGTAATCCATAACCGTTAAACAAGGTGATCTAGGTGGGAATTCAATGTCCTGATCAATCTATCGCCAAAAAAAATTACGGAAGTAGTTAATAGTTTCGGCGGTTGTATGCACCGTCCTGTTGAAAATATCCAAAACGTAGTTCGTCGTCAAGTAATTGCTCCACAAATGGATTCAAAATATTGTCCCTATACCGCTGTGCTGTAACTGTGTCATGGAGAAAAATAGGATTACCAATTCTTCTTCGGGAAACAGCTAACCAGACACCAATTTTTTGAGGGTGCAATGTGGACTCTAACAACTGCGGCTTGTATTTCTTGGAATACTTGCACTTTATAGGGAAATAAATTTAGCTGCTTCTTAAGAATAGTCCTGCATGTTCCGTAAGATCTTCTTACTTCTTGGGACAGGTGTCTTATACAATAATAATAATAATAATAATAATTATAATAATAGTCTTTATTAAGAATATAAATTATAAATTACAATTCTTAAAGGGCGAAGTCTGTGATGTCTCGACATGGGTATAGTAGAATAAATAAAAATTATTTTTGAAAATAAATTAAATTTATAAAAATTTATTATAGAAATTCTTGATTTAAATTAACGGGGGCCGTGTTCTTAAAGATTTAAAAATTTTAAATGATACTTTGGAAATAAATAAAAACCATTCAAAAGGAAAACTTAAAGCACAAATGGATCACTAAAAGCTACCTTTATATTCTTGTAGTAAGCCATGATAGGACACAAGCGTTCACTGGAGCTTACAACTACCGACTAAAAATTCTTCAACAAAGTAAATCCTTTCCCAAAAACAAGTTGAGCAATCTTTTGGTGTACGTGACATTCAGTGCGAATTCCTTCTGGGTTTTGAACCCTAGTAACCTTCAAACACATTCTTGACATTTTTAATAACAAAATCTTTCGACATATTCGTAGAAAAAAATAAGAAAACCTTGAGTTAAATTCCATTCTCACACTTCTTCACCGGTCAAGTAGTTGGCCCTGACTTGTTTTCTAAGAACTCCGTGTAAACACGCAGTTTTGACCCTGACTTGTTTTGACAAAGATACTTCTAGGAAAAACAAAGTTCAACTTTTTGCGCAATACAGTGACCCCGAGTTGTTTGTCGCATTCCTTAAGAAATAGGAGGCCTCTCCCACATACCAAAAAACTTCCTATAAATACTAGCGCGCGTCCTATCTAAGGCAGTCATCTAGTAATCCAGTAAGCCGTAAGATATCTAGTTCCTTAAAAATTTCGAAAATATTATAGCTCCTATTCTAAATCAGTAAAACAAAGAAAACCATCAATCCAAAAGTGAGTGTTTTAAGTCCTAAGGTATAATAAAAAGGAAATTGTGAAATTAACTGGGTGGCTCTCTAACTTAAAAATTTAAGGCAGTGAAAGTGAAGTGCGGGATGAAGAAAAAGTGATTTTGCCTTAACCCATTGTATATTGTTGATTTTGCCCCTTTTTGCAACTCAACCTATGTATTCTATTGTTGCACCCTATTTTTAATTTTTTCTATTTTTCAATATATTTATTTTTTTTAAAATTAATATCTTGTTTTACTGATAGTACGTACTCTAGGACCGGCCCTGCTCCCCTTCAAATATTTGCAGTGCTCCTGCCTGACTAAAGTGAAAGCTCCCTACAATTAAAGATAGAAAAAGGGCAGGGCATTACATTGGTGTCAGGTGTGGGGTTAAACAGGGTTAAAAAAAAAGGGTTAAAAAAAAAAAAAAAAAGAGATAAATTAAACAAGGAACAAGGGTCCTAGAACAGTAGAGTTTTTATTTACCCTCTACGACAGTACACTATCAGAAAACAATGACGGAAAATAAAAACGTGCAAGAACCAACAACCATCGTAAATACTACATCAATTAATAATGTTCTGATTGGAATTGAAAATATACCCATCTTCGAAGGGCACTCAAGTATAGAAGAATTTATATCTATAATTGATGAAACTGCAACTTTAGCAAGTTGGTCTGAAGCTCAGAAAATATCAGTGGCTCGTCTGAAACTTCGAGGCAAAGCGAAACAAATTTTAGACGCCGATCCTACCCTCAAAAATACCACCAAATGGCAAGATTTAAACGATGCATTAAAAAATCAGTTTACTCGACAACATGTAAAGGGTTCAGCCTTAAAACAGTTTATAGAATGTAAACAAAGGATTGGGGAAAGCAGTAGACAGTTCTTGACCCGCCTAAAAATATTGGGAAACAAAACAATTACTCTCACAGGAACAAAAGCTTTTGATCAAGCCATAGCAACAAAATTAGAACAAGATCTTACAAGTCAGTTTATGTTAGGGCTAAGTATGCCCATAAAGCAACGTGTGCTCTCTGGAAATCCAACCCATTTAAAAAATGCTCTCGACATAGCTGAAAGAGAGGAAGCCATTGAAAATTTGCTTCATCCGAAAGATAGCCGAGAATGTCGAATGGTAAGACAGAATCAAGATATTAGGAAACCAAGAACGTGCTTTATTTGCAAAAAGACAGGTCACACTTCATATAATTGTACCAATCGGGCAGAAAAAAAAAACGATAATTGTTTTCAATGCAATAAACCTGGTCATTGGAAGAGAGACTGTAGAGAAAGACGAAAAACTCAAGAAGGACCGAGGCGCTGTTACCAGTGCCAAAAAGTTGGACATATAGCCAGATCATGTCCAAATCGAGATGGAAGACAGGGACAAGCTTTAAACTTAAGCACAGCCGCTCAACAACCCCGGAGTTCGGCTGTGGCCGAGGCAAGATGGTAATAAACAGGAGACCAACGGTTGGGATATATACATGCTCGCAGAAAGGAACCCCGAGACCACGAAATGTAGTCGCGGTAAGTGTTGAACATAAAAACTGCAAAGCTTTAATTGATTCTGGAGCTGTTATATCCCTAGTAAAGCCGGAAATTGCCAAGGGGTTCAAGGTTATTAAAGAAATAAGTAATCTAGTAGACATACAAGGGAACAGTATCCCTACATATGGGAAGGTCACCCTTCCAGTAAATTTTGGGAAAGACAACCTAGTACGGCATGAATTTATGATAGTAGAAGCCATCAGTTTTCAGGCAGACTTCTTACTGGGCATTGATTTCTTACATACACATAATATAAAAATTGATTGGGGACATGGGTGTATGTATGCATGGGAAACCAAGATTGAATTAGAAGAAGAACAATCGAGGTCAGATGATGTATATGGAGTACAAAGAGAAATATGTGAGATAAAAAATGAGATCGGGGAGTTAAAAGAAATGATTCAGCAGATGAAAACTTTATTACAAGGTAACTCTACCAAGGATTCTTCGTTACGGCTAATAACTGAAGAATCGGATGTTCAAGCGTTTAGCCGACGTTTGGATATTCAAGATAAACATCTAGAAGGGATAAGAGAAACCTTGGAACCAAAGTTAAGGGAACACGAAGTGGAAAATGAAACCAAATCGACTAGCATTCGCGAAGCTAGGAAGAATAAAGAGGAAGTGCAAACGTCCGGACGCGGACATTCTAGGAAACAGGAAAAAGGAAACAGTGTACACTTAGTAGAAGACATGATTATACCCCCGAGATGTGAAGTTATTTGTGAAGCAGCTCTGAGAGGCGCATCTAGGGTTAAGGCCCAACACATAGTAATGGAACAATGTGCAGATATTCCTCAAGGATTGCTAGTTGCCCGAGTGTTATGCCGTAAATCAAACAAACTGCCAATTAAACTTACAAACGTGACCGACAGCGAAGTTCGAATAAAAAAAAATACGGCCCTTGCAATAGCTTTTGAAGCTGAAATCGAATCAAAGAAGGACGCTGGAACCTGTATTAGACAAATTTCACAGAAAGACAGTCAGGACATATTAAAACAACTAAATCTAGAAAATCCAACAAATGGAGGTGAAGAAAAGGTTAAAAATCTTATACTGGAATATATCGATATCTTTAGGGCTCCCAGTCAAAAGCTGACTTGCACTACAAATGTGACGCACCGAATAATTACAGAGGATGTTCCCCCTATTGTAAAAAGACCATATCGAGTACCTTTTCACCGACAGAAAATATTACAAAACGAAATACAGAAACTTTTGGACGACGGAGTTATTATTGAAAGCCAGTCACCCTGGTCTTTCCCAGCAATTTTAGTTGAAAAACGAAGACACCCTGGTGAAGATATTCAGTATCGACTAGTGATAGATTTTAGGGAACTTAACGCCGTAACAAAGCCAGATTATTTCCCTCTTCCTAATATACAAGAAACTATAGATAAACTAAGTGGTTCAAGTCTGTTTTCTACAATGGATTTAGCATCGGGATATTTTCAAGTTCCACTTCATCCAGAAGACCGAGAAAAAAGTGCATTTTCGACGCCAGACAACCATTATGAATTTACACGCATGGCTATGGGGCTCAAGAATGCGCCTGCGTCATGGAGTCGTATGATGTCGCACATTTTTGGGAAATTAAGTTACTCTGAATGTTTGCTTTATTTAGATGACATCATAGTTTTCTCAGTGGATGACGTCGATATTCACTTAGAACGTCTCCGACACATTTTTGAGAAAATGCGAGAAAGCAACTTGAAGTTTAAACCTACAAAATGTCATTTTCTAAAAAGGGAAACGGAATACTTAGGTCATGTCATTAAAGAAGGTGGATACACAACCAATCCAGAGAAAACAAAAATTATTAAAAATTATCCTGTCCCCAAAACAGTTAAAGAAATAAGAGCTTTCTTAGGGCTAACGGGATTTTATAGAAAATTCGTACCAAACTTTTCCCGGATTAGTCAGCCACTAACATTACTTACAAAGAAGAACGTACCCTATAATTGGAAGATGGAACAACAGGAAGCATTTGAAAAATTAAAGGAAGCCTTAATGACCCCGCCTATTCTCAAATATCCAGATTTTGGAAAGGAATTCATTGTTAATACCGACGCTAGTGCAACAGCAATCGCAGCTATACTGACTCAAGTTCATGATGGTATGGAACATCCAATCTGTTATTCCAGCCGAACGTTAAATCAAGCGGAACGTCGTTATTCAACCATTGAGAGAGAATGTCTAGCCGTGGTGTATGCCGTAAAAACTTATCGTGTTTATCTAACTGGTACCCATTTCACAATTTTTACTGATCATAGACCCTTAAAGTACCTTTTAACAATTAAAGATCCAAGTTCTAGATTATCAAAATGGGCCATGTTTTTAATGGAGTATAGTTTTTCCATAAAATACCGCCCTGGACGTATGAATGAAAATGTGGATAGTTTAACAAGATTAAATACTGACGAAGTAAATATTAAGAATCCTGTACCAAAGCAAATTTCTCTCGTTACCAATGAACCTGACCTGAAGCCAATAATCTCGGTCATATGGACTAGAGAAGAACTTAAAAAGTTACAGGAAAAAGATCCATACATTCAAGAACAAATATTACATTTAAATAACGATGAATTTTATCATGACGAGGAAGGATTATATTACAGAAAAAGAAATAATAACGAACGACACGATAAGCTAGTAGCGCCTGTGTCTATTATACCTGAAATTCTACACACGTATCATGCATCTCTTTTTGGAGCGCATCCTGGACAGAAAAAGACATGCCAATTAGTTCAACAAGATTTTTTTTGGAAATCTCTTAAATTAGATGTACAACGATACGTAGAGAATTGTCACTCGTGCAATAGAAGAAAGATAAATCCCCAGCCGCCAGTGGAAATGCAAAAGATGCCTGTACCCTCCAGACCATGGGCTAGAATAGCTATGGATATAGTAGGTCCATTAAACCTAACTATGAATGGAAATAAATATATTTTAACCTGCATTGATTTCCTAACTAGATACCCTGAGTGCATACCATTACCCGATATGAAAGCAGATACTGTTGCAAGAGCTTTTGTGGACCACATAATTTTACGACATGGAGCACCACGAGAGTTAATTACTGACTGTGGCAGTAATTTCATTGGAAAGCTGTTTCAAAACATTTGTAAGACGTTGGAAATAAACAAACTTCAGACCACTCCTTACCATCCCGCAGGAAATGGTATTATTGAACGCATGCATAAGACCATAAAAACTATGATTAGTCACTTCACTAATGAAATCAACTACAATTGGGACGAAATTTTACCATTTGCCTTGATGGCGTATCGAAATCAGTGTCATGAAGCAACTCAAAATTCTCCATTTTTTTTGATGTTCGGCAGGGACATGGAGCTGCCTGTGCATCTAACAATAAGGGATAAAATAGTAAGGTACGACCTAGATGAAAATTATGTGAGTCAATTAATAACAAAAATGCAATATGCACATGAACAAGCTAAAAAATGCATAGAAGTAAGTGTCTCCAAACGATGTGAAAAACACAATAATAAACACTTAAGAAAAGAATACGCAGTAGGCGATCTAGTTTACATAAAATTACCATCTCTACCAGGAAAAAATTTGGCCAGAAAATTCCAACCAAAATGGTCAGAACTATATCGCATTTTAGAGAAAAAGGGACCAGTTACCTTTAAGATTAAGGAAGTAAATGGAAAGAAAGAACAAATGGTCCACGCAGAGAGATTAAAATTCTTTAAAGGAAATGTTAAACCGCCACTAGATCAACTTCCTGAATTAAAACCAGAGACAGAAAATAAACAAACAAAAGATCAACTGGATCACACCGAGTATAAAAATGATGACAGGGTAAACTCTGATGAGGAAGAAATAGGTAATACCCCAATAGAAAGCGATAACGAAGAAAACGACGACTTACAGATAAGCAGTGAGGATGAAGCAAATAGCGAACTATCTATAGACAATGAAAATGAAGAACTAGAACGTGACTTTGATGACCAGGGGAACAGTGACAGTCAGAATGAGGAAAGTAACCTAGATTCGGAATCAGACAACTACGAATCCTTTGAAGAGACTACACCAACGCCAGAAAACCAAATTAAAGATAATATTCAACGAACAAGAACTCGTCAAGTTAAACTACCCCTGCGATTTAAAGATTATGAATTAGAATAATCATATAAAGAGCCACCCACAAAATATAAGAATAAACTGCTAATAGTATTTTTTCGTTATAGTGAACAGAAAATTGGAGCTGTTGATACTAAGTATCCTGTATCTACAGGTTAGATGTTCGCTAATTGCATATGATTGCAGAAACCCGTCAACTAATATATCGGCTATATCCTTGCGGGATGTACAATCATGCCCTGACCCTGAGGATGGTTATAAAATTTCAACTGGCTATACACAAGTAATCGAAAAAAGAAGATATGAATATGTTCATGTACATACTTGTTTGATTGAGGTAACCAGATTAATTACCTATTGTGGCGCTTTCTCGCATGCCAGTATGGCCAATGATGCAATTGCAACATATGTGCATCAGGTAGGTGCTGAGGAATGCAGGAAAATTCATAGATACCGAGAATACCGTGGGTTTAGTCAAACAATTATCAACAAACTAGAGCCAAACTCAACAACTACTACTGCTGTGGATATAGCCGGAGAAATTGATAATAAATATAATTGCCAAGGAAGCCAATACAGTGAAAATGGAAACAAATGGAAAAATGTAGTCGTGCAGGGAAGTGTAAGGATTACTTTGCGAGATTATTTTACAAAGGTTACCCTTGACAACAACGAAATAAAATTACCCAATGGCGTTACCTGTCCATTTCTTGAAGGATTTTGTATGGACTATATTCTTGGAGAGTCTGTTTGGGATACAACTACCACTCAGCCATGTACTCATTACAATACAATCTATGAAGGAACCGCTACATTTCTCCAAGAAAAAGAAGCCAACTCTAGTGGAAATCGTTACGTAGTTATAGAAGACCGAGCAAAAATATTTGCCATACAATTAACAAAACGAAATAATTTATGTGGAATTAACGTATGGGAAAGCGAGCATCCAAGATTAATAATTGTAGAAAAAGAAAGTGCAGAACAGATCACTCCATGGACTATGCGCAGTGGTGAAAATCCAGACGCAGATTTAATAACTTATATCAATACAAAATTTTTATATGTTGAACAATCGTTTAAAAGAGGTTTTAATGAAATTATGGCCTATACAGTTCATCGAAGATGCCTACTAAATAGAGAAATTATGAAGAATCGTCTTTTGATGGCCCCTCTAGCCCCAGATTCGGTAGCATCTCTCATAAAAAATCAACCAGGCCACCTAGCTCACGTTGTGGGTGAAGTTTTATATATTGTACGATGTTTGCCAATCATAGTAGATGTGAGGAGGGATCAAAACTGTTATGTAGAATTACCTGTTACTGCCTATAACCGTAGCCTATTTTTATCTCCAAGAACTCGCATACTCCAGGAGCATGCGCAACAAATTGAATGCAATACCATGATGCCAGCCATGTATTATTTAGAGAACAAATGGGTCGGGTTTGATCCTTATCCAAATTTTGGAATTATCCCTCAGCAATTAAAAGTGGACGACGAACATCCATTTTCCTTTCAAACCATTAAAAATCTAGGAACGGGTGGAATATATACAGTAAATGAAATGAAACAAGCCACAGATGATATGATGTTTAATTTTGAGAGATCTGCTTTAAATAATATAATCATTAGAAAAATGGCAGGAAAAAGCGTGAATTCACAAGGATACTCTGCATTATCCCTATTTGACCAATTAGATATCGAACAATTGGCCAATTCTACTATAAAAACACTATATGGATATTTCACGGTTTTGGGAGAGTTTACTAGTGGTCTTCTCGGAATTTATTTTATTTTTCGAGCTATCAAGTTTATTTTGGAAACTTCAATGAATGCCATGGCTTTGCACAGATTTAAAGGCTTTTCGTTTTACCTATTTGGAGCTTGCTGGACTTCGTTAACAAATTTTATTTTACATGAAAAACATTACCGAGATATTCAACGAAACAGTAAGAAAGAAAATGAGAATGTAAATACCTACTGGAAAAATGAAGAACCAACAGAAACTCAGACGGAAATTACACCAAATACTCAAAGTCCAAAACCTATTCCGGAGCCAACGCAGTCAACCGAAAATACGAACGAACTACAATCATGGTCGTTTGGCGGCCTAAGACAGGCTCTGCACAGCGAAGTACCAGGTCAAATATCGATTCCAATGCCGCTTCAAGGCGCTAACACGTGGACGATCTACGAAAAGCAAGCTGCCACAGCGAATAGGAAATAAGAAAATCGCCAATAGAATTAGTAGAGCCATCTATGAAATAAATAAGAATCCACTACGTAACTACAAATAGAACTTTTCAAACCGACATTGTACCACCTAGCGGAAACGCAATGCAGTAATATGGTATTAAGCTACTTACATTCTGAAGTCTACCGTACCAGGATTGTTAAATAGGAATTTAGATATTAGATGGCGCTAGTAGGACTGTTCAAGGAAATAAAAAAATTATATCAGCAGTGAACCACCAACAGACGCAAAAAGCGGAAATTTTAAGATAAACAAACGACTTAGTTCAAGGTGTGTTATTCAAAGATAAGATTTTTAGTTTAAAAAATTGTTACGCACAATTTTGGAATGTCAGGGTCCTGCTGAATCTGCTATTTTAGTTTCCCATAGAAACCTCGTTCTCATCAGAAAAATTGGGAATCTGCTGAATTGTAAAAATTAGGAAATTTTAACAAAACCAGAATGGAAACGCTAAAAATTTTTAGTTTTGTCAGATCTTTCTACGAGTACTTGCAATCAATAACGAAAGTTACAAAGTGTCATTAGGCTTAATTAAAAATGTCGTGGTTAGTGATCTTCATGATGTACATAGGGATGATAGAAGATCTCCCTACAGTGTCTATTTTGTATCGAATGGCGTTATATCATTTATGGGAACTCTTTAATTTTTATGACCGTGACTTTCCGTGTTCTCATGAATTGTGGCCCATTCGTGCGACCTTAGCATTATGGAGAGATATGGTACACACAAGCTATCAAGTTTTTAGGGCAAGGATGGCCGTACAGTCAAACCAAGCAATGGAGCCGCAGTGCAGCTGTGCACTATGTGTACACCCAAATGAACGTTTATTTACACCTGACTATTTCTGGCGCATCTGGAACTATGTCCAACTTCCGGGTTGTTGTTGCCCAGTTTGTCAACAACAACCCCGAAACTTACCTTCTCAATTTAACAACAGGGATGTTTCAACACAGACCAATACTATAGAAACCCAAAATATGTCAACCCAAACAAGAAGACCAATCCGCCAAGAAGCCGAAAGCCAAACTCCCCTAGTTGCAAGTGGACCGCTCCCATTGCGGCCCCTCCCCCCTATTATTCCCATGGTATTTCAAGCAGGAAGGCCTCTTAGACCAGCAAATCCAATTCTTCCCATGATCAGAATACTGCCGGCAGAAGCACCAAATCAAGCCCCAGCAGCCCCCCAGGCCGGCGCCCACCCCGGTGCGCCGCCCTATCTACGACCAGGAGGAGCCAGATACCGAGTAAGACCCGTACCTTACCCTGAAGGAGGCATGCGCCTTCTTTTCAACCTAGATAGGCCGGAGCCTGAAAGCGACGACAGTGGTGTTGAGGACTAAATAAAAACTGTAATATGTTTCTGTAAGTAAAAAAAAAACAAATTTATGGAAAAGAAAAATATTTTTTTAAATTTAATTACAAAAAAAAAACGTATTCAGTTAAAGAAATTTTAAATTTTTTCGTCATAACCAGTCAGCAACAAGTAAAACGAATATTTTTCTTTTGTACAAAAAGATATATTATTAGAAAATTATAATGTATTTTCAAAAAACGGAATTATTGGGAATAAAATAAAATAAAGGGTTTTGCGAGATTTTCAAAGCAAACATGGAGTGTGTTGGATTGGCTAACGAAAAAAGGAAATTTTATTTTGGGGATTGAAACAAGTCATTTTTATTTTTATTGGTTGTGTGAGCATTTTTTATTGCTACTATAAATCGTTGATCATTTCAAGTAAAAACCGCTTGCTTGTTTGATTCAGAAAAAATTTGAATATTTTTATTTTTCTTATGATATTTTTGGAAGAAAAATTTATCTTGTTTTGATTTTAATATGGTATTTTTAAGAAGGAAAATTTTTCTTGTTTTGATTCTGAAAAATTAACTTTTATTCAGTATGATATTTTATGAAGGAAAATTTTTCTTGTTTTTATATTATTATGGTATTTTTAATGAATGAAAATTTTCTTGGTTTGAAATTGATTTATTTTGCACATCAGTGTTAATAGAAATCAATTTTGTATTAGAGTTTAGGCATAGGTAAAGTGATTATAATTTACAAAAAAAAAATAAGGGACATAAAGTGGAAGTGCCATAGGCTCACATTTCTGAAAGCTCATTCGCTATTTTATCGCCAAAAATGCAAATTAATAATTTATATTAAATAATACACCATAACCACTTTAATAAACACTTTATTTCTTAAGTCAAAATCCTGAAAAATTGTTTAAAAATAAAAGGAAAAACGTTGGTGACGAATTAAAAATAAAAGCCATTGTTTTCCAAGTTTTTTAAATATTTAACATGATTAGTATTATTGCAGAAAAAAAACAACTGATTTTTATGTCCAGATAGGTTTCCTTAAGAAACCAGGACACAAAGCTTTATTAAAAAAAATAATAATACACCATACTGTCCCACTGACAATAGGACGTATGATCACTTTACGTATCATTTAGTTACATATTACTTGTTATTCTGTGTTTTTAAAAAATGTATTTTTTTATGGAAGAGATAAAACACTCCTTTTGGATTTGGTTCGACGCGATGAATACGATGAAATATGGCTTAAAAAACATAAAAACATAAAATTTTTATTAAATAAAATTAAAAACTAGCTAAGTAAACCCAGTCATGAGAAATTTGCCAGACAAGAGACAAGGTCGCCGCGCTGGTATGTTGGGATAGGCGAGACGCGAAACATAAACATAAACAAATACCGATCAAGGTAAAATAACATTTCTTTCGATATGGGAAGGAAGTCAACGAAGAAAATAAATTAATTATTTGCTTCGTTTTCTTTGGGCAGAGAGTAATGTGATGTCTCGACATGGGTATAGTAGAATAAATAAAAATTATTTTTGAAAATAAATTAAATTTATAAAAATTTATTATAGAAATTCTTGATTTAAATTAACGGGGGCCGTGTTCTTAAAGATTTAAAAATTTTAAATGATACTTTGGAAATAAATAAAAACCATTCAAAAGGAAAACTTAAAGCACAAATGGATCACTAAAAGCTACCTTTATATTCTTGTAGTAAGCCATGATAGGACACAAGCGTTCACTGGAGCTTACAACTACCGACTAAAAATTCTTCAACAAAGTAAATCCTTTCCCAAAAACAAGTTGAGCAATCTTTTGGTGTACGTGACATTCAGTGCGAATTCCTTCTGGGTTTTGAACCCTAGTAACCTTCAAACACATTCTTGACATTTTTAATAACAAAATCTTTCGACATATTCGTAGAAAAAAATAAGAAAACCTTGAGTTAAATTCCATTCTCACACTTCTTCACCGGTCAAGTAGTTGGCCCTGACTTGTTTTCTAAGAACTCCGTGTAAACCCGCAGATTTGACCCTGACTTGTTTTGACAAAGATACTTCTAGGAAAAACAAAGTTCAACTTTTTGCGCAATACAGTGACCCCGAGTTGTTTGTCGCATTCCTTAAGAAATAGGAGGCCTCTCCCACATACCAAAAAACTTCCTATAAATACTAGCGCGCGTCCTATCTAAGGCAGTCATCTAGTAATCCAGTAAGCCGTAAGATATCTAGTTCCTTAAAAATTTCGAAAATATTATAGCTCCTATTCTAAATCAGTAAAACAAAGAAAACCATCAATCCAAAAGTGAGTGTTTTAAGTCCTAAGGTATAATAAAAAGGAAATTGTGAAATTAACTGGGTGGCTCTCTAACTTAAAAATTTAAGGCAGTGAAAGTGAAGTGCGGGATGAAGAAAAAGTGATTTTGCCTTAACCCATTGTATATTGTTGATTTTGCCCCTTTTTGCAACTCAACCTATGTATTCTATTGTTGCACCCTATTTTTAATTTTTTCTATTTTTCAATATATTTATTTTTTTTAAAATTAATATCTTGTTTTACTGATAGTACGTACTCTAGGACCGGCCCTGCTCCCCTTCAAATATTTGCAGTGCTCCTGCCTGACTAAAGTGAAAGCTCCCTACAATTAAAGATAGAAAAAGGGCAGGGCATTACAAGTCTAGCTGATAAATATCAGCTACTACTACAATTTGTTGGCGTATTCATTATTTCACGAACGTTTGCAACAAGTTCTTCTGTTCTTACAGACGGTCTTCCTGCTCCTATTTGTGTTGTAATGAACCTGTTTACCTAAACACAGCCACGGTTCTTTTCAGGCAATGATAAAAATCCCCAGCAATAAAAGCAACGTTAGGAAAATGTTCGTGAAAATCGTCCATGCACAAACCCGGATTGTATTGCCACTCACAATTTACTCTAACCCCGTTTCGAAAATATGCTTCAACCATGAATGTTTTGTGCTGTTCCGTAAAGCCCATTGTGTGAATTGTTCAAGAAATTGGAAAACTTAGCTATGAATCAAATTACTTGTAATGACTGTCAAAGATGACGGAATAACTGATTGATTGTTAATTTAGGTAGTTACTGACACCCAACAGGTATTAAGCTCTACGGCTAAGCATTACGTCTTTATAGAGGCAAGGCCCTCTTTGATGCAAATAATTTTTGCTCGCACGGTACAAAAGAAATATTTCAATGAGTAATTTATTAACTTAATTATTTAAAATAACGATCTCTATAAAGTAATCCTGCGCATTTATAATATGAAATCTGATATCTGCGTTTCGCCTGCCAAAGATATTTTTCAGTATTGCCATCGCCCATCGCACACTTGGTTCCTAATAGACGGAATTACAGATCCAATTAATTATTAGATATTTTTATATTTTTTTACCACTCATGCGAATTTATTTTAATTTATAGGCGTATCAAACATTCTAAAAGGTTATTGACTTTTTTAGAGTATGTTATTTACTCGGACCAAGCACTATATATGGTCTAAGGTTATTTATTAAGCATAATATAATGTAGGCCATAATAAACGACATTATTTTAACGCCCGGTCGTAGCTCAGTGGTAGAGATACCGCTTACGGCCGTGGCGATCCGGGTTCGATTCCCGGAGTGGGCATACGCATAATAAAAAAGTATGACCGAATTTTAGTTGGTTGGTGTAAGATCGTCTTTCGGAGGAGACGTAAAGCTGTCGGTCCCGGCCATCTCTGGTCGTTAAGTCACGCTAGAGGCGCTTGCGCGACCTGAAAACTCTAGCACCAGACTTGAGCACCAAGAGTTACACGAACTTCACTTTTTTTTTTAACTACAACCATCCACTTATATAAATAAGTGCATTTTACATTTTAAATATCAGCTGGTTTCATATCAAGGCAAACTATTTAATTTTTTTTTTAAAATTGCGGACCATCTTTACAATTGATAATACCAATATAAATTACGTATTTATATTTCCCCTTATTTTTGGTGATAAAATGTAAGGATCCCAACCCAACTTTTTCGTTCGAAAGGTTTGTATAACCTATGGAGGACTTGAGGTAGGAGGCCGATCGCAATGCATTGGATTCGGTCCCAAATTAGCATCGGTAATTCAGCTTTACGAGTTGCTGTAAGATGGCGCGCGTGTTCGAAGTGGGCTATCAAATAATGGTTTCTTATGGACGCAATAACTATTTTTATTTAAATTAGTTCTTTAAGGAACAAATAAGGACTTTTATATGAATTTACACTTACTTTGTTATACTTATTAGTAAACTCGGCCTGTATAAAGTTCCAACGATGCTTGGTTTTTAAAATACAGGGTATTAAACATTCTAGCTATACCTTTGGAGCTAGAAAGAGACTTATTGGGCTGCGTTTTCTCTCTGAAAAAGATCCTGTCTTACACCCCGACATAAAGCAAACTCTATTTTTATAAATTGAACCATTATTCATTATAAATATGGAAATTAATTACAATACAACGTTATTTGTCTTGTCTTGCCTTCAAACATTATTTGTTATTTCGAAAAATAAAATGTCAATTGTCAAAAGTAAAAGCACAGAAAAATAAAGGGTTTAAGTAAAAGTTAAAAACTATGGAAAATCTAGTTTTCCACATTAAAAACGAAGAAGAAGAAGACAACATCAGCCCACTTCGGACGCGAGAGCCATCTATCGGCCAATAGCGAACTAACCAAAAAACCGGGACAGAATTTGAAAATGCTGCCATTGTCGATCGGCCTCCTACCCTATAGTTCTCCATAGTATAACCACAGAATATATATTGCGGGCTTTAAGTAGGAGTGAGTGAACTACGAAGTCATAATTACATATATACAGTGTGACCAGTAAAGTCCGCATGAGATTTTTTTTTATTAATAACTTTATTCGAAATTTTACGTTGGCATCAAGTTCTAGTTCGATCGAGATGAAAATTGCAAAAAAATAGTAGTCACGTGATTCGCATTATCTGTATCAAATTTTAATTCTTTCCAAAAAATAATTCAAAAGTGGAGCATTTCTAAAAGTATCGAAAAAAGTTATAAGAAAAAGTTTTTTTAAATGCAGTTTCTAGCCCAGATGCAAAATTTTAGCTGCATAAGATAATTTCGATTTTAACCCACATTTAGTAAATTCCACCATTTTTGCAAAATAAGACTCAACGCTACAAAATTAAATTATGGGCTATTAAAATTTGGTCGCATGTTTATTTGTTTTTGACCCTGTATAAGGTAACTTCATAAAGTAAGTAGTTTTTAAAACGTATATAGTTTGTGTCTGAAAGTAATATACCTTAATATTAAGACAAAAAGAACGCATCAGTGTCATCAGTAAAGTGTTCATTAAGTGGAAAATAAATTTTACTGGTACGTAAAAAATCAAAATTATCTTATGAAGCTAAAATTTTGCATGTGGGCTAGAAACTGCATTTAAAAAAACTGTTTCTAATAACTTTTTTCGATATTTTCAGAAATAACTCCACTGTTGAATAATTTTTTGGAAAAAATTAAAATTTGACCGATAATGCGAATCACGTGACAACTATTTTTTTGCTTAATTTTCATCTGGATCGAAGAAGAACTTGATGACAAAGTAAAATTTTGAATAAAGCTATTAATAAAAAAAAATCCTATATGATGCGGCGACTTTACTGGTCACACTGTATTATTATGTGTTATGGGAATATAAACCACGAATTTTGGTACTATGTAATTGGATTTTTAATTTCGTCATAAGCATATATAAGTACTAATAGGTACCTATATACCTGTACCTTTTGGTAGCTAGTTTTATTATTATATTGTAGATTATATAGGTAGGTATATTATTAAACTATATAAATATTGGAAATTCATTCTATGTGCGTTTTATTTCTTCAACTGTTTGTTATCTTTCAATATAAAAACAAACTGATGGAGTGGCATACCCTATTGGCAAACTTCAAGTTAGAGGGGCATTTTATGAGTGAATAAATAATATGATTTGATGCCCGCAATAGGGAGAACAGATGAGTCAGCACTGCAGTCGCGGCGTAAATATCGCATGGCGATCCCCGGGTTAAAGAGTTTATTTTCTGCTGGACACGTTTTATTAACTGAAATGCAGTATTTAGCGATATTTGTAATTTTGTTTGGGTGGTACGTTGCACTGCGCATTTTCGTCGTTATTTAATTAATTATTAAATAATATGCTGGTATCTTAAATATATCAAAAATATTTCAGATAGTTTTGCGATGTTGGGACAGGTTGGTCGAGCTACAAAAATACGAAACACCCGACTTTTTACCTCCGGGCATCGCTCCCTCTCAACCACAGGACGTCTATTCTCCAATTTAAGAGAAGTGAACGCTCTCTCGTGAGAAGGGAGAATTCACATCGTCATGGAAATGAATAGTCATTTTAAGTTTCTAGAATACAGTTTAATCATTCTTAAGAGAAAAACTAATCACTTCTCTTGAAATGATCATTCGCCTGTTTCGAGAATAGACGTCCAGGCCTCTTAAAACAAGTTAAGAGGCCTGTGCTCTTAACCTACTGGAGCCGTCACAACGCCAATCTGTAGTCTATTCCCAAACTTCCTAGAGGGCCATAAGAATAGATTAATGCCTTTTAAAAGATCGATACGAATTATAACGTGTTTTGTTATTTTGATCATAACCTCAAACTTTATAAAGTCCGTTTCTTGTTTCTTGTTGAAAATTTATTTTAGGAAAACGTTAAAATGAGTTTTGACGGTTACAAAGATATAATTAATGAAGGAGACACCGTTATTTTGTACCTAACCATTTCCCAAATGTACAGTGTTAAAGCCGAACCAAAAACTTTAAATAAAAAAGGAACAGATGTGGAAAACGTGTTTCAAACTCCCTACGGAGCTCTTAAATGTGGTGACTTAATCGGCAAAAGTTACGGCTCTAAAATATCTTTAAGTAAAGGCTGGGGGTACATATTGCAACCTACTCCTGAACTATGGACGATAACATTACCACATCGAACACAAATAATCTATACTCCCGATATAAGTATGATAATTTTGCAACTGGAACTTTCTCCAGGTAGCATAGTGATAGAAAGTGGTACAGGCAGTGGATCATTGTCCCATGCATTAATAAGAGTAGTTAAACCACATGGGCATTTATATACATTTGATTTTCATGAAATAAGGACAAAAACAGCTAGACAAGAATTTGAAGAGCATGGCTTAGGTAATATCTTATACCTACATAATTACTTGAAATAAACTTGTCCTCAGATGTAGTCATTGATTTTTAACTTTAGGTCAATATGTAACAGCAACACAAAGAGATGTTTGTACTAACGGTTTTGGAGATGAAATGATTGAAAAAGCCGATGCAGTATTTTTAGACTTGCCTCATCCTTGGTTAGCCCTGCCTCATGCAATTAAGGCATTAAAAAAATCAGGAGGTAAGTTTACTTATTAACTAATAGGCATATTATTGTTATACTGTGTCCATCAGTGCTTATGTATATGTCGTAGGCTGATAGTGAAATCCGTCATTTCATGAAAAGCCTAGTCATATCATGCTGCACTCTAAAAGGTATATTGGCAACTGGTTTGTTCGTTGTTCCCCAGAGCATTTTTTTTTTAATTTAATTTAAATTTTTTTTTTATAAAATAATATTAGTTGAAAAAATGCTCTGGGGAACAACGAACAAACCAGTTGCAATATACCTTTTAGCCACGCTTCATGATATAACTAGGCTTTTCATGAAATGATGGATTTCACTATCAGCCTACGTTATATACATGGTTTTACAGGTCGAATTTGCTCTTTTTCACCATGCATTGAACAAGTTCAAAAGACATGTCAAGCACTGTCCAGATTAAATTGTCAAGAAATTCAAACAATGGAGGTTCTTCAAACCCAGTACAATGTACAAACTAGGCATCTTCCAGTTCTGGAATTGGAGTTTTTGAAAACGGTCAAGTCTGAAAAAGTAGAAAAAAAGGAGCGAGAAATACATAAAGCTTTGACAGCAGTGCCACCTACACAGCAACCTGGACACACAGGATACTTGACTTTTGCTACATTATACCCAATATGGGCACGAAGTGCTGGGATTGAAATGGAGAGTTTTGAAAGTGATAATGGGGATGAAGGGGAAACTTAAATAAAAATTATTAAGGAAGGAAGCTTTAATGGATATTTATTTTTCCTTATCTATAATTTATGCATATGATTTTATTTTGTTTTGAATTCCCCCTATGCTTGATAACACTTAGCAAATGTAGGTGTTTAGGGTAAGTCAGGATTAAAACTTTAGCAAAATCAATAAATTTATTAAAACATATGTAAAAATACAATAAATTAATTTAATATTTTTAAATACCTTACATAATGTTATCACCTATTTAAGGGTTTTGCTTTTGTCATCTCTTTTTGCTCTGTCAAAGCTCTAGATTCATGGACAAAGACTACAAAATTGATATTCTGAAAAGAGAACCAGACAAAGTTAATGTTTCTAAGAATTAACTAAGATACATGGTGTTATTAAGAATTTTTATTTATTAAATTTATTTTGCTTACTGTACCTGTTGTCTGGCTGCCCTTACAAATCCATCATTACTAGTAACAGTAACTGCTTGTATTCTATCTCCAAACATGAAAATTTTTAAAGATCTTTGTCTTATTTTTCCTCCCACAGACAAATTTTTATCTGATGTGAACTGAATTTGATTAAAAATGTCTGATCCTTCGCTATAATCAATATCTTTATAAGTTGCATTATCTGGGAGAACAATAACATTTTCCATAAATTTCTGGGCCCTTATTTTTTCTGTAGGGCCTCCTACTGTATTAACAATATTTTCGAAACTGTCTTTTGCTGTTTGACAACAGTATAATGTTTTACCTGAAATTGTTTTTAGTTATGAAAAAAAAACTTAAAAACCTTAACAAATGTTTAAAAAAAAATTACCGTGTTACCAAAAAATATAAGAAGTAGGTATAACATAAATACACTTTACCTTTAAAAAATGCATCCAAAATTGGTTTAACAGGTCGTTGCCGTTCCCACTCTGCTTGCTGTTTGAGTACTGGCACATCAAAATCATACAACTGGGCACTACCATTTGCAACTGAGCAACAATAAGCCAACATAGCTGAAACATCCAAGTTAATTCTATTAACATTTGCTGTATTTTGACTAGACAAATCATGCGTTTCAATGGTAGAGTTATTATCAATGTCTGGTAAGCTGTCTTCATTATCACTGAGATCAGAATCACTTTCCAATATGTCATAGGTGTTTATACGATTGCCAAATACCGAGACACCATTGCTTTCTAGTTTCACTGCCAAATTGTTGCCTATGCCATTGGTAAATAGAAACACAACCTAAAAAGATGTTTTTTTTTAATCCTCAGCTATGCTAAAGAAGTGTATAGAGATAACAAAAATTATAGTACCTTAGGTGTTTGAAACAGACATGGGTATAGCTTGGCACACTCAATGTATTCTTCAGCTTGATCTACAATAGTTCGAACTCCATAACTAGCATTTCCCATATAAATTTGACTTAATGATTTTGGATTTCTGGCTACAACTTTAACCCAGGTTAAACCATTATCACAGATGATATCGACAGTAATTTTCCTATCATCCAATATAAATACTTTATTTACACTTAGGCAGTTCTCCACAGTTTTTAATGTGCTAACTAGGGCAGAGAAATGGGTCAAATTGGAGCACTGTAAGTGTTCCTTCTTTAGAGTCTTATTTTTAGACACTTTTCTTAAGAATTTAAGTTCCTGATTAATTTTTCGACTAAGTTTTTGGAGGCCATCGACATTCTTATTATCATCAATATAACGTCTTAGATTTTCACCAAATTGAATTTTTTGATCGGCCCGTGCGTAAATATTTTCGCCGTCTTGAATTTCATCATTATTTTCATCCATTCCCAAAAAATCTAAATTAATATCAGAGAAAGATCTATTTTTTTTTACTTGACGTGGTTTGATGACCACAACACAGAAAAATAAAGGGTGACCCAGTGTTGCCAATGACATTAGGTGAAAAGGTCCGCCCAGTGGCACGAAAAAGTCCGATTAGTCCGCGTCGAAATGAAAACGCTTCGTCTGGCGCATTCGCCATAAGTGATATTTATTTTTTACTATTTGGGGTATATTAAATAATGAAAAAGACTGATAACTCTATAAACATTTACTTTTTAATAACAAAAAAAAAACAATAATAAAAAAGTTAATGTAATAAGTAATAAGACAACCCAACACTTGGTAAATAAACAATAAGTTACCTGCCGATTTTATTTCGAAATTTGTGCATTTAGCATATTTTCATCGGGTATCAAAAAGTCCGAAATAGTTTCAAAGTCCGACAAAAGTCCATAGCCTTAAAAAAAGTCCGAAAATCGGACTAAAGTCCGCCGATTGGCAACACTGGGGTGACCACAAATTCACAGATATTATAGGTACCACAGAATAAAAAAGTTTCGATCAATGAACACCACGATAGCACCAAGAAAAAATAAACAATGGTGCCATAAGCTAAATAGACGAAGGAAGGATATGAATCAACTATGTAAAGTAAAGAGTTTAGGGTGTAAGATGTTTTAATTTACATAATGGGAAAGAAAGCGAGGCTAACTGAATTGGTCGAACTTAAACTGAAACTGTTATGTGGTGGAACTGGTGGATCGACATTCAGTTCAGTGTTGTTGGTGTTCAGCAACAAAGAAAATTTATAAGTTCAGCAAGTAGGGTTGCCGATTTGCCAGTAATTACTTGCTTTTGCCAGTAAAAAATACGCCTGCCAGTAATATTGCCAGTATTTGTTAATAGTTCCCCCCCCCCCAGGATTTTTTAGACCTCTATAACTTTTCATAGGCTTCAAAATACCCAAAATCAGTGCTGGATTTACCATTAGGCTGAGTAGGCTGGAGCCTAGGGCGGCAAATTTGGCCAAAAATTTTTTTTTATCTTACAGAAATAAATGGTACAATTTGTATTCATGGTCGACGGGTAGTATTTTTGGAATGGGGATAAAAAAAGGTAGTTGGAACTTTACTGGCTTTGCAGAAAGAAATTTCATTTTCAATAAAATAAGTAAGTAATCATAAATTTTTAAAATATTTACTAAAAACTATTGACCAAATTTGTGCGTGGTCCTAAAAAATTTTCGCCTGCGGCGCATTTCGCTTGCAGCGGGCTTTTTCTTTCCCGAACACTTTACCTGTTTCACAACTCACGAGCCGTCACTGATATAGGGGCGGCAAAAATTGAATAGCCTACTAGCGGCAAATTTGTGAATCCGCCCCTGCCCAAAATAAGGACTTAATACTTTTAAAATTAAAATCAGAATTTAGTATTTGGAAAAACAAAAAAAGATACAGATGCTATAGGTTCAGGGGCGGTAATAACCCCTCCCAGGAATTTTTTTTCAGCGTGAATTTTTGATTTTGGGGGTGGTCGCGAAAATGTTTCGCCTGCGGCGCAATTTTTCGCCTCCGACGGTTATTGCGCCTGCAACGCAAACCCTTTGCCAGTACTTGTCAGCGTTTTGCTCTCATTCTGCTAATCATTTTAAGTGAAATCATCGGCAACACTGTCAGCAAGTTCAGTCATTGTCAGTGTCAAAACGAGGAAGGACATGTCAAATGTCAGAAATTTTAACAGCGACATGGCCCTCTAAGATGTTTCATAATATGAAGATGTGGAGGACAAAATCTTTGCTGAGCTGAGATATATGCTTAAAAGGAACGCTCAACTAGCCGTTGGCTTTGCTATGCTATTTTAATAACTAAAGTTAACTCCGCGGAACTTGGATTTTGTGGAATATATTAGGTACTTTCCTTTTGGTTATTTTAAACAGCAAAGCAAAGCCAAGAAAAATCTTCGCTTAGCTAAAATTGGCAACAGCGGTATCAGCACCCATCTTTAATCCATATCCGGCTTAAATTGTTTTTTTTATACCCACACTCCCACACAAGGTTCGTAGGCGCATCTCCCTTGTCTACACAGAAAAATAAAGGGTGAGTTTGTCCGCTTGTCTTGTCAAGTTGTCAATGGTTTGAGGTTATGATGTTCCGCTTTGCTCTTGATTACAAGATAAACCCTTTTTTTTCTGTGATTACAAGGACTTGTGCTCTTGATTTTTTTTATGTAAAAAAGAGCACTTTCCGAGAAATGTTTGAAGTTGTGTTATATTGTGTATAAATAGGTTAAAATGGAATTTAACATAGAAATAAGAAAAAAACAATTAAAAAGTTTAAAACAGTATATTAAATCATCAGAGGACAATGTCCAGGCGGTACTTCAAACTTTGGGATGGAATTCCAAAAAAACATTGGAGGTATTTTTTGCTAAAAATATTCGTACCAAACCTATTCTTATTCTATTGACATTTTTTAATGCTACATTTAATATATAATAACAAGAACACTTACATTTTTTTTTAAGACCAAAATAAACCCTCTACTCTGTACTTTACAGAAAGAAGACCCCAAGGTGATTTGTCCAGTAAATAAAAACCATTTAATCTGTTATAAAACTTCGGATAAACATTTAGAAAAATGTACGATTCATTGTTCAGGTTATGATTCAAATGAAGAATACCTCTCCGAAGCTCCAGTACCTTCAAAGTGCACTGTTAAGTTAAATACTGCAACTAAAATTGAGATATTAAGTGCTGCAAAAAGCAGCAAATCTGAGTTTAAACCAGGTAAATAGACATAATAAACTTTTTACTTTATATTGTTTACTCAGTTCGTTGGACCTACTTACCTAGTTTAATAAATATTGTAATTTTTAGAATAATTATTACTATTCTCTGTCATCCATATTAGGTATACTTATATTAATTTTCTTAAAAAAATTACAAGAGAGATGATCGATGAAATAGTTAATTTTTATAGTCACTCTTTTTCAAAAGTTTTCTTGATTTTTTTGTAGATACTTAGGTACTTATAGTAAATTATGATATATACCTAATACATAATAATAGATTACAGACATAATATCATAGTTTACACTGTGCAAAAACTTTATGTTCTTAAATACTTACCTCTATATTTACTTAATAAATTCTAATTTTTTTTCAGTGCTGAGTAACTCTTGCATTTGGCTGTACCTAGATATAATATTCATAATTATAAACAAATCTATTACATATTATATCCTTTTTATATATCCTTTTTTAGGATTATTACTTATTGAAAGGTATGCTTAAGGGTAAAGGTATTAAAGTATAATAGTGGCACACCCAGAATTTGATCTCCGGGGGGGGGGGGGGGGGGGGAGCACAAAACCATCAACCACGCCCAAGTATTGCTAAATTTAGTCAATAAGTTATAGTGAATATACCAATAAGTCCTTCGATATGAAGGTCCTCAGTCGGTTAAACATTAAATGCAACCATTCATGAATCATACATATTAATAGTACAGAATCCAAATAGTAAAACTTACAATATCTGTGACGGTTTCCGTTTACAACTGCACATTTTCCTGCATTTATCTGTGTTAGAAAAAATTATTAAGAAACTTACTATCCCACCTCTTTTATTTTTACTAAAAATTATAAACAAACCCGTATGCACAAGCAGAAAATACACACTACACAAGTAAGTAGTACTTTAATAAGATCATTTTCTCAAAATGAGAATGGTTTTGGCAACACTGGTTGTTTGTTCTATAACTGTGGCGCTGTGGATCGCACCAGTTTAAAATAGTGCCGACGATAGTATGCTAGAGTTGGGGGAGGGCACTTACTTGCCCTGGTGCTTCCGCCTTGGGTGCGCCAATGAAGTATGATGACTCTAAAGACTAAGTTCTTAGCTTAGTTTTATGTCATGAAGATATTTCTTTGGTTTTATGCCTACTTTACAATTGATATTTTGTTTTTAAAATCAAAATGATGAACATTCATCTTTAACTTGCTACCTATTATAATAATAATTATATCTTTATTGTCATAAAAAATCATTCACAAGTAAACATTAACTACATCAATGGCCTAAAAATTTGCACATGGTCATTAGGTACCTACTACCTTAAAAAGATTTAAAGGATTCTGTCTATAAAATGTTAAATTATCTGCTTTTTATTTTTTTTACTTAGCTTGGAATGGTCGTGTTTCGGATCCTATGACTTCCAATCGTCTTGTGAGTACATTTTCACCAGATGAAAGATCAGCGATTTATGATTTTTGTATAAAACATACCGAGGCACCACCTAAACCTGAGGAATTCACCTTGTAAGTTGTTTGATACCAATAAATAGGTGTTTACAGAAAGTATAATTGGATAAATCTAAACACAATGATCTATTTTTAAACTTTTGACAAAATGGCGGTATTGGGGTGCCACAGACCGCTAGTTGGCTGCTTTTTGACATTTTTTTTAATTTAATACATAGTCCATTCTAAAAGTTGGAAAATATTTTTGCAAGCGTCAATATCAAATATTTAATTAAATATTTAATTTTCGTAGAGACATACCTGAGCCAAAAGATAAGACTGAACTATCAGAAAAGGATAAACTAGCTATGGAAAGAGATGCGAAAAGACGCAGAACAAAATACAAATCTGTACACACCAGCAAAAAAAGTCAAACAGAAATAACTAGGGAAGTTATCGATAACCAGATGGCTTTGTATACTCAGTGGATTGAATGTAAGCAAGAACAAAAAAGAAAAGAAAAAGAAAAATCTGAAAGACTGAAAAATGAAAAAACTATACATACACGTGAAAAAGATCTGACCAATACACAAAATAGTACCCAATATCATTATATTGAAACTACTTATAGTCAAAGTAATGTAAGTCAGGTAAATCAAAACGATGTACAATGGAGTCAAACTATGCAGTACCCCGAAAATTACAATAATCAATATTATGGCAATGTTCAATCCAACCAGGGCATTATCACTGACTGGAGTCATGTTTATCAGGCTGGAATTGATACTGACATTTATGCTGATACTGGTAAGTTCAAATTTCACTGCATTTAAAAGAGGAGGTTATCTTTACTTTCCCTCCAAGAGTCTCCAAGACAAATTACAAAATGTTGACGTTTTAGATTCCCTAAATCACGAAAAACATGTTTTCCATTTGCCTTGGTCTGTCTGTCTGTCTGTATGTTGGGTCAAAAGTTTAAAAACTACTTGACTGGAAATGACGAAATTTTGTATATGGATTAAGTATTAACCATAGACATTTACTTTTAGATTTAGATACGTACAGATTATCTCATGCGCAAACAAAAGTTAAGTTTTTTTGTGAAATAATGCGTTTGTATGCAGAGCTCAGCAGTCACACGCCTTGCCGCTCTACAGGTATGGGCACGCGCACAACCCTCTTGTTAATAATAGGATTTATTCGTGTAGTAGATCTGTTAAGTACACAAACAAATAAATAAATAAATAATAGGTTTGCCTTGTTTAGCGACATCCTCAAAATACACTCCAGAACCGGCTCGGCGCCATTTTTGTTGTTGTGTTTTACGTTCTCTCTGTGGACTTCTTGATATGTTTGAAGCTAGCAATGTTTATCAGCCACGTTTATGCAGCGACGAAATTTTTTTGGGCTACGTGTCAATTCCGCCTATAGCGTTTGTTAACGAATTTTAAGTTTTTTAGTGGCGAAGATGAAAAGTCTGCCTCTATGGGGTAGTTTACTAAAGACTATAAATCCGAATGGTAGAATTTCAATCTTTACCACTAAAAAATTTAAAATTCGTTTACAAACGCTACAGGCGGAATTGACCCCAAAAAATATTTCATTGCTGCAGAAACGTCACACATATGATTGCTTGTTTTTTTCTTTGTTATTGTGGATTGTGATGTTAAATCCCGGACCTGTCTGTATTCCCATTCGTTAAAGGATAATTCTGGAAAGCGCTTGCCTATCCCTGCGTGGTTTTGTTTACATGCGCGAGGCCATAATAATATAATATTTAGATAAGCAAGTAATAACCTTATAATAATAAATATTATTGTTTTTTACTTATTATGTATTTATTTCAGACCTCAAAACAGTACATAATACTGGCACCAAGGCCTTTAGTTACATTTTAACTATAACAATAATTATCTTAAAAAATATTGTAACAAAAAATAAAATTCAATAGGCATATGTACCACCTAATACAAAAAAAAAACAGTAATGAAAAACAAAAGTTGAATGAATGACGAAATGATAAATGAAATTATAATAGCTATTTATACAATAAGTTGCGAAATGAGTGTCTTTTAGGCACGAGACGTGAAATTGTCCAACGAGGCAAAGCCGAGTTGGACAACACGTCAAAGTGACTAAAAGACATTGTTTCGTAACGAATTGTATACAATATTTTTTCTACTGAGGTTTTATAATAAAAAACTTAATTTTACTAACATTTTATTATCTATGTTTCATTGACACTTGCCAAAAAATATTAAATTATACCTAGTCTGTGGTTACGTTTTAATTGTAAATAATTACCTGCGTTACTTTTAAGCACTTTGCTCCTGGTAACGTGCTTAAGAGGAAGTAACCCCTTTACCACAATGAAAATTGCCGAACGTTTTGCTGGTCAAACGAAAAAAAAAAATAAAAATTTGGTATTTAGAAAATAAATTCTACTTTAAATACCCCATCCAGAAAAGTAAATGACGATCGAAAATATTCCCAAATTTTTTTTTAGAATTTTTTTTTATTTTTAGTAGTTTTGTAATATTTTAAACAATTCTTTATTGGTCAAAAGCAAAATGACCTTCCCGGGTGTAGAATGTTGTACCAAACAATTTTTCTTAAAGCCATTTTTCAATATCGGCCTTACTTTTTTCTCAAAAACTTTGGGCGCGTAAAGTGAATTTAAGCGTGTAAAGTGGGTTTACGCGCCCAAAGTTTTTGAGAAAAAAGTAAGGCCGATATTGAAAAATGGCTTTAAGAAAAATTGTTTGGTACAACATTCTACACCCGGGAAAGTCATTTTGCTTTTGACCAATAAAGAATTGTTTAAGATATTACAAAATTACGAAAAATAAAAAAAAATTTGGGAATATTTTCGATCGTCATTTACTTTTCTGGATGGGGTATTTAAAGTAGAATTTATTTTCTAAATATCAATTTTAATTTTTTATTTTCGTTTGACCAGCAAAACGTTCGGCAATTTTCATTGTGGTAAAGGGGGTTACTGCTCTTAAAAGTTTTTTAAGCACGCTGCGCTTAAAAGGAGGTTATTAAAAAACCATAATGACAATCGAAAAGAGGTTATTATAAAACGTCAGTAGAAAAACTATTTTTAATATACTTTTTTAGGTTATGGCATACTTTTTTTAGTTTTCCCGAAAAAGTAATTTTGGGTATTTTATTAAAAGTCTGTACACTTCGGTAAATTGGAGAGTCCTGGCCCTTCTTTGTTCTTGCATGATTATTCCTAATGTCTAGATTTGATCTTGTGTTATACGCGTGATATTTATTGGTTTCTTTTATAATCACATTTGTTTTAATTAGACCGTATTTTAAACAATGTATTAATTTGCTTTGTTCTAGAAATTTTAATTGTCTGATGTTTAAGAATGGGAGTTGTTGATATAGTTCTTCACTGGGAGTTGACCACGCTAATGAGAATATTGTTTTTATTGCTTTATTTTGAGTTCTTTGTAATTTATTTAAGAGGTATTCACTAGCATTTCCCCAACAAGGGATTAGATACCTGAGATGCGATTCAATAAAACTGTTATAGAGTAAATACTTAGATTTTATGTTTAACTGATGTGCACACCTTTTTATTGCGCCTATGCAAGGGACTATTTTTTGAATAACACTTTCAATGTGTTTCTCCCATGATAGCTTACTTGTAATTAAGAGTCCAAGATATTTGTATTCATACACTCTTTTTAACATGGTATTGTTTAATTTAATTACAGGATCGTAGTGATTTTTTTTTGCCTTTTTGGGATATGGTCATATACACTATCTTTTCCACATTCACACTTAGTTTATTATAACATAACCACTCGTAATATACTTTGAGATCATTATTTATGGTGGCTTCGAGTAATTCAATGTTTTCGCCTGTATACACTAAAACGGTATCATCAGCAAACATAAAATAATTTGCTTTAAGTCCAATAAATTTTATGCTATGAACGTACAACAAGTATTGCAACGGCCCCAAAACTGACCCTTGAGCCACTCCAACTTGTACACCCACTTTGCTACTAGCTTCAGAATTTACCACTGTATATTGTTCTCTGTCCATGGAGTAAGACCTAAGTAGATTGTATGTTATTCCTCTGAACCCCATTTTGTACAGTTTAACCAGAAGTTGATCTATATTCACTATATCAAATGCCTTTTGCAGATCAATAAAAACCAACACTGCAACTTTATTTTTATCGATTTCAGTGGATACATGTTCAAGGAGATCTACAGTAGTGCTTTATGTACTACTATTTTTTTGGAACCCATATTGTTTGTTGTCAAATTTAAAGGAGTTCTGGATAAAACTTACAAGTCGTACTTTGATAAT
Source organism: Polydrusus pterygomalis (assembly GCA_963969555.1). Lineage (NCBI taxonomy): Eukaryota > Metazoa > Arthropoda > Insecta > Coleoptera > Curculionidae > Polydrusus > Polydrusus pterygomalis. Next base: position 20,344,525 of record OZ018378.1, on the reverse strand, counting down.
TTTTTCCAGTATCTTGGAGAAGGTGCTCAATAAGGATATGGGTCGATAGTTGTTTAAGTCATTGTGTGCGCCCTTTTTATGTAATGGTATAACTTTGGCTGTTTTTAGCTCTCAAGGGTAGTTACCAGTTTCAAGAACTCTATTTGTCATGTTTACTAATTTGTCTCCAATTATGTGGTATACTTTTAAAATGTCTGCTTTTGTCACTTGGTCCGATCCCGGTGCACAGTTGTTTTTTAGACTCTGTATTACATCATTCAGTTCACTTTTATTTGTTGGTGTCAAAAATATACTTTTGTTAGTGGATTGTTCTTCAAATTGTTGATGTGGGTCATGATTTATGCGTGAGGCAAGAGTCTGTCCGATGTGAAAAATGACAGTTAAATTCATGTGCTATTTCTGTGTCACTTTCGAGTATTCTACCATCTGATGCTACTATGGTATGAACTTTTTTATTTTCTTTGGACGTATTTTTACCACATAGGTTGTTTAAGACTTTCCATATCTTCTTAGAGTCTCCATTTGTTTCTTGAAATTGTTTTTCTGCATATTTCTTTTGTAATCTTCTTTTCATATTGTTTAGTTCATTTCTTGCCTGTTTAAACTCTCTTTCACTGTGGTCATTCTGAATTTTCTTCCATCTTACATATAATTTGTCTCGTTGTTTAAGCTTGTTCATGTATTATTCATTTATCCAGTAGTTTTTGGCCTGTATTTTCATTATTTTTTCTGTGGTATGTTCTTCTTTTGTTTTAATTATAATATTTGCAAGTTGCTGAAAAGTTTCTATTTCCTCTTGTTGGTATCTCTCTTGTACTTTTTTTAACCATGCATTTGTGTGTAAGTGCATCTTTTTAAAATATTCTTTTTCCTTCCTAAAAGTTGTCCTCTTTACCTCTGCGTAGATTATTTTATTTGTTTGCTTATCTAAAGGTAAATGTCTATATATAGTTTGACCAGTAAAGTCCGCATGATATGGGATTTTTTTTTATTAATAGCTTTATTCGAAATTTGACTTTGGCATCAAGTTCTGCTTCGATCGAGATAAAAATTAAGCCAAAAATAGTAGTCACGTGATTCGCATAATCTGTCAAATTTTAATTTTTTCCAAAAAATAATTCAAAATTGGGGTTATTTCTAAACATATAGAAAAAGTTATTAGAAAAAGTTTTTTTAAATGCAGTTTCTAGCCCAAATGCAAAATTTCAGCTGCATAAGATAATTTTGATTTTTTACCCACCACTAAAATTTATTTTCCACTTAATGAACACTTTACTGATGACACTGTGTTCTTTTTTGTCTTAATATTAAGGTGTATTACCTTCAGACACAAACTACGTTTTTAAAAATACTTATTTTATGAAGTTACCTTATACAGGGTCAAAAACAAATAAACTTTGCATCACAAGCGACCAAATTTTAATAGCCCAATTTTGATTTTGTAGAAAAACACACATTTAATATGGCGCTACTTTAAAGAAAATGTATCTGAAATAAAGCATTGTCAAAACTAAGAAGTTTTATGCAGGTTGCGTTGAGTCTTATTTTGCAAAAGTGGTGCAATTTACAAAATATGGGTAAAAAATCAAAATTATCTTATGCAGCTGAAATTTTGCATGTGGGCTAGAAACTGCATTTAAAAAAACTTTTTTAATAACTTTTTTCGATACTTTCAGAAATAACCCCACTTTTGTATTATTTTTTGGAAAAAATTAAAACTTTACAGATAATGCGAATCACGTGACTACTATTGTTTTGCTTAATTTTCATTTCGATCGAAGCAGAACTTGATGCCAAAGTCAAATTTCGAATAGTTATTAATTTAAAAAATCCCATAATAATATGATGCGGACATTACTGGTCACACTGTATGGTATTAACCCAGATTAAAACCTGGTATAATTTGGGTTCTGCTATATACACGGTAGTCATTTGGTGTCAATGAATGTTAATAAAAAAATTGAAGGGTAGGAAATGGCTCACACCATAAAATTATTTTTATTCTGCAGGGTGGCTCAAAAAATATTTATAATAATAATATAATTTTTTAGCTCAATATCAGTTAAGCGGTGAATACTTAGAACATACAAAAACACTACCCGAGTCCACCAATGAAACCTATACAGAAAGCTCAAAAATACCGAATTTAGATGTAGCCTCTCACGCTTATAATGGACATTCTCAAGAAAATAGTAAAGAATATTCAAATAAAATTAAGAATAAAAAACATTCCGAACTGAAAGTACGATTTACGGAACGTTCTCCGTATGAGAAAAAGGTCTCCTACAGAAGCAGGAGTCGAGAGAAGGACAGAAGGCACGAGAAAGAAACGAAGAGACATCGGTCAAAAGAGAGACGAAAGGATAAGCGGCACTAAAGCAGGTTTTTATAGACATGTTGATTTAAGCAAAAAAAAAATTTTTAATATAAATATTTTTTGAGGTATTAAGTAAATGGTTTACATTCTTTCCTTAACAATTAGGCTAGAGTTATTTAATACTTACCTACTCAACATGTGGTTCAAAATAACTACCTATCAGCTGTTAGATTTGTAAAATGCTAAAATACGTTGATTTTTTAACTGGGTATACCCCATAGACAATTTGCCTTGTATACCTGCGTATACATATTATAATGGTTATTTATTGTACTTCTAAGTATTTGGAAAGCATTTTATCCCCGCAAGAAAGTTACCTTTCAATTTTTTTAAGGGAATAAACGAATGCAATACCCAATCACTTATCCATAAACTCATTTATAGCCAGAATGACGAAATTTAGTCAAAATATAATAATCTGACTTTTTTTTATAGATATAACTGGCTGTAGATTTATTTTAAGTATCCATTGTTTCCAATTCCAATTAAAAAATATTTGACACTTTGGTTTTTGTCATTGTGTCTGCAAAACAAGTATCTACGAATGTAAATGTTAAAATAATAATTTGCGTGATTTTTGGTATTTTTACAGTTTAAATTTTATTTTTGCAAGAGCTTGTTGTTCCTAATATGATATTTTTACTAAGTAAGCGCCATGTTACTCTATGTTATACAACGAATGCCAAAAAACAAAAATTGTAACTTCAACTGTTCAAAAGTTATTTTGAAACTACAAGCCTGGTACAATTCGTGTTTGAAACATCCCATTTCCACGAACGAGTATAAATGGAGGAGAGAGAATCGGCTTTCTTAGTACTTAATACTACCTTTGTTACGTTATTTTACGTGTCATCAGTAGCTTTCCTTTATTTAGATGTAGATTTATTATACACATTGGGCCAACCATATAATATAGGTATATTTTATATTATAATGTCTTTAACCCCCCCCCCCCCCCCCCCTTTTGCTTTTTCCTTTTTTTTTTTACGTCGGCCTATTTCCGCAACGAGGCCAATCACCGACGCCAGGGTATTTGTCACACACTATCTGGTAATTTTGCCGAATCCCTCTTTGTCGAGGGTAGGGTTCTTTAACGTGCCAACATCCATGACACGGGACCCACAGTTTAACGTCTCTTCCGAAAGACGGCGCAGCTCTTAAACCAAATTCCAAATTTAACATCGACGTTTTTTTTTTGCCGGCACCGGGGAACGAACCCGGGCCTTCGATCTGGGAGGCCGCTGCACTGACCACCAGACCACAACGCCGATTTTCTTAAAGCTGTAAGTAGGTATAGTGTTTCTTAGGTCAATTTAATGACATTAAACTGTGGGAATTTCCTAACCATAGGCGTTCCACACAAATAATTAATATGCGTATACACACTTGGTCAGGAAAACTGTACGGTCTTACTAAAACATATAAAAGGAGTTGATCAACTTACTTAATGGTTGACCAAGGCAAAAGGGGGTAATACTATATTTCCACTGGCGTGGTTCGTGTGAAATAAAACAAAGATTTGAAGTTGAACTTTGGTTAGGCAGGTTTATTTTTAATGAGATTTAAATACAAATGGAATTTACAAGCATTTTTGTTATCTAATGTGATGCGTAAAATCAAATTATGAATGCTGTAAAAGCCTTAAAAAATAGTTGAAGACGAGAAAAAACATATCTATATATAATGCGTGAATTAAGATTACGAATGCTGTAAAGAGTTTAAATGATCTACCAAATGAAAATATTGAAAATGGGTCTGCTACCAAAAACTAAATACATGCGCATACTGCCTGAAGCACAGCTTCCACAAACCCGCTGTGCAGAATTACCTTGTTGTGGCAGTTATAAAGGTGTTTTAAGGCTTCTAACCCTACACAACGAATAGAGCTTAAAACTGGGCTACAGAACAGTATCAAATTATAGTAAGTAAAAACAAATATAAATTGGAAAATCACTGTAAAATAGCAAATGTTCAAGATGTTTAATCATGATTTCACTGATATGTTATTTAAAGGTAGGTACTACGGTTGACTAACAGGTTGAAAGTCTTTTATTTAAGTAGTCAATGTCGAAGGGAATGCGATTCTGCATTTGAGTATAATTTATTACAGCCCGGATAGCGGCGCTGTATAGGAGAATGAGGATAAAAGTTATTGTAACAAATTTCATCAGGGCTTGCAGCCAAATTCGCTATTAGCATTTAATGTTACTGAGTTTGTGCACGATTGTGGACAATTAAGTGAATATTAGTCAATATATTGGTGACTTTACATGGTAACAATACATTTTTTACCTTCAACTGCTTGCAATTGTTTCATTTCCAAAACCAAAACAGGTAGCGTTTCAGGTTGCACTCGATTTGGTTGATTCACTGCGCAGTCACAGTCGTTTTTTATGTTAGAAATAGGTAATCACTTTATGTAAAATCACGTCTATTTGATGACGAAGGGATAATTATTCACAAAAAATTACTATTGATTTCCGTAGACCGGCATTTGGTAATGTATTGGAAGAATTTGCTGAATTACGGCACTGTAGAAATATAAGTAATCGAACACACGAATTTTTACCAATATCGCGGCAGAGATTTAGGACAGGGTATCCATATTACACAACAATAATGAAGAGAAGTGCTGAGCAGGGCAGCTAAATTTGTAGAGTTTACCGAACCTTAATCGATAAGAATGTTTTTCAGGAATGAAAAACCACATTTTTAGTACAAGTCGCGTTAATTTAAATTGCCGAGAGACAGCACTGTTTGCTCAAGAAGAGCTATGACCTAAGTGACGAGATAGATTTTTTCTATGACGCGTAAAAGGCAATAGTTTCACCCTTTGCCCGACAGAGGGACTATTAGCCAATCGATGGCTCAGAACCGTGTTTTACAAAACATGGAACCTTTAAGTTACGCCTTCCATGGGGACGCGCCGATGAGGCTTTAGCCAATGAGGAGAGTTTAAGAAAGTCATGTGCCAGCAAGTGCTGCTTTCGTGGCAACTTTTAGAAACATCTTAAGAGATCATTTTATGGTAGGGATGGCGGGAACGGAAAACCGTTAAATTTGAGTTAATGGATTTCGAGCGTTGAATTTGCATTTCAAAGAGGCCGAAGAGCTTAGGAATGCGTTCGGCATTTGGCGGCGATACCAGACAAAGGGAAATCGCGCTTGTGGCTGTAGCTACAATGGCTGTACCGACATACAGCGGCTGTGCCGATTTGGCGCAGGATATTTGTAATTCTGAGAAAGCTGTAGGTTAGAAGCGGAACGATATTTACATTTTAGCTAAGCTGAGGAGCAAAATAGCCGTTAGAAATTAGCAAGGGATTTAAGCAATAAGCAATATTGTACGGATGCCGAGACATTGGAATGTCGGCGGGCCTTTGATCTCGTTGAGAGACAAAGGGAAACCATTTTTATTTTATAAATAATTCTAATTTACATATTTGGCGGGAAACATGTTGTTTCTTAGAAACGGCGTGTTAAGACGTGAAAAGATTTGTTTGGAATCAACACGAGTAGAGAGAATGGGGAGTTTTTGCATAGCAATAATAAATATAAAAAATGGGTTTAATTTGTAAATTAAGTTTAATTTACCCCAGGGAGGGCTTGTTCCCGAACATACTGCCCGGCGTTGAAGCGTCGTAGCTTCAAAACCACACAAAGAGAACGGGGAAAAGAAAAAAAATAAAATGAGGGAATTTAAGCTTTGTCAAGAATGATCAATTGTTTTTCTTTGTGTAACCGATTTGCTACAACAAAGCAGAGTTAAATAAACACTAGGGGAATTGAATGTACCTATAGTACAAATTCAAGACTTCAAATTTCTTTGTGTAATCGATGTGTTACAACAAAGTAGAGATAGATAAATAATAGGGGAATTGAATGTACCTATAGTACAAATTCAAGACTTCAAATTTCTTTGTGTAATCGATGTGTTACAACAAAGTAGAGACAGATAAACAATAGGGGAATTGAATGTACCTATAGTACAAATTCAAGACTTCAAAATTTCTTTGTGTAATCGATGTGTTACAACAAAGTAGAGATAGATAAATAATAGGGGAATTGAATGTACCTAAAGTACAAATTCAAGACTTCAAATTTCTTTGTGTAATCGATGTGTTACAACAAAGTAGAGAGAGATAAATAATAGGGGAATTGAATGTACCTAAAGTACAAATTCAAGACTTCAAATTTCTTTGTGTAATCGATGTGTTACAACAAAGTAGAGATAGATAAATAATTGGGGAATTGAATGTACCTATAGTACAAATTCAAGACTTCAATAAGTAGACACAAGGGGAATGTTGAAAACTTTGAAAAAAGAAGTGTCCAGAAATCCGAAGTGGGAGTTGCGGAATGTAACGAAATTGGCAATAATTTTCTTTCTTCAGCAAGGATTGTTGTGTTAAGTCTTTGAGGAGGGTTGCAGACATTCATGCTGCCTTCAAGGTTGAGTAAGTCAAAATCATCTAAGTTTGACAATAATTTTGGTCCATTAAACCAAAGAGGGCAATTAAGTAACTGCTGTGGTAAACAACCACGGGAAGGTAGATCAGCTGGATTATTTTTTGAGTCTATGTGTCTCCAAATATACTTAGACGTTAAGTCTTGGATTTGTGACACTCGATTAGACACAAACACTGACCAGCGGGATGCATGGGATTGTATCCAACAGAGGGCGATCATGGAGTCAGTCCATAAATGCGTGGAGTCAATGAAATGATTTTTACTATAAATGTTTCGTACATTAAATAGTAATTTTGCAAGGAGAAGCATTGCACATAGTTCCAATCTAGGAAGAGACATAGTTTTAAGTGGAGCAACACGAGATTTTGAGGTAATCAAATTTGACGAAACAGTACCATCATCGTATAATGTTCGAAAATATGCACATGCGGCATAAGCAGACATACTCGCATCAGCGAAACCATGTAATTGGATTTTAAGTATTTTTTTACAAAAGAATAATTTTCGAGGTATTTTTATTTGGGAAAGATTTACAATATTTTGCGTAAAAGCATTCCATAGTGACAACACATGAGAATCTGTTATTTCAGTATCCCAATCAATTTTTAGGAGCCATAACTTTTGCATGATTAGTTTTCCAAGGACGATTACGCATGAAACTAAACCAAGGGGGTCATACATTTGGGCAATTGCAGATAGAATTGCACGCTTTGTCAATTTGATCAAGGTTAGGGTAGTAGGAGGAGAAAAAGTAAAAAAGTCCGAAGACGGGTTCCATTTAAGACCTAATATTGAACTTGAGGAGTCATTAAAGGTTAAATCATATTTAGGGGGTTGATCAATAGAAAGATTCTCAACGAAATTTGGAACGTTTGAGAACCATTTATGTAGTGTAAAACCATGTGCTTGTAACATAGAAGTAAGTTCAGAATGGATTTCAGTTAACTTTTGTTCAGATTCACAACCATAAATAATGTCGTCCACATACGTATGGTTTAAGATTGCATCCGAAGCTAAAGGAAAAGTTTGACTATTTTTAGTCGCAATATCATTTAAAACACGAGTTGCTAAATAGGGAGCACAGTTAGTGCCATAAGTAACTGTGGATAATTCTATGCATTTAAGGTCGTCATTTGAGGTAGGTCTCCAAAGTATATTAAGTAAATATCGTTGATTTGGATTAATATAAATTTGGCGGTACATTTTTTCGATGTCCGCAGTGAGAACAAAATTGAAGGATCGAAATCGACTTAAAATATCATAAAGGTCAGGCTGCACCTGATATCCCTTTAATGTTACGTCATTTAAAGAAAGATTGTTGCTTGTTTTACAGCTACCATCGAAGACTACTCGAATTTTCGATGTCAAACTGTTTTCACGGAATACTGCGTGATGAGGAATAAAGTATTTATTTATAATTTTATTGTTGTCATCTACCTTTTCAAGAGTAAGAGGAACATATTTCGCGTGACCTAATTCAACGTAGTCGTCAATAAATTTAGAGTAATCGTTTTTTAGAGAAGGGTTGTTGTTTAATTTTTGTTCAAGGTTAAGAAATCTTTTTCGTGCTATGTAGAATGAATTTCCTAATTCTTGGGATTCATCAATAGCCTTTAACGGAAGATCAACTTGATATCTACCATCTGGCAAAATCTTGGTAGTGTTGAGGAAGCTGGTTTCAGCCATTTCCTCAGAGGGAGAGAGAATTGTTTGTTGAGGAAGTTCCTCGATAGTCCAAAATTTTTCAATGAGATTGCTTAAGGTTTCAAACCTTTCAGCAGTTTGAAGGAATAACGATACCCTCGAAGAGTCATTACGTTGTGACGATAAATAGGAAGAGTTGTAGTATACTGCGTTATGTGTAGAAAAGAAGGTCTGGGGAATTTTTCCCGCTATTATCCAGCCTAGTGAGGTTTCTTGGAGGACAGGGAGATTTTTGCCAAGTTGGATGATTCCCTGTAGTAATAAGTCATAATAAAGATCAGCGCCGATCAAAATGTCAATTTCTTGACTGATGCCAAAATCAGGGTCAGCCAAAGTTACATTGCTCGGAATGCGTAGTCGAGAAACATTAATGTCAACTTGAGGTAATTTACATGAAATATTTTGAAGTATAGCACAAGATAACTTAAAGGTTTTATTATGATATGCTTTAGAATGTACAGTCAAATCAACCATTTTATTGGAAGTAGAATTTGTTTGGGATATTCCAGTAATGCTCAATTTTTTATCATAAGTTTGAAGTTGAAGTTTATCAATTGTTTTTTGCGTAATGAATGAAGTTTGAGAACCGCTGTCTAACAAACATCTTACAGAAGTGCGAACGCCATTTGCGTTGTAGATATCAACAGAGGCAGTGGCTAACAACACATGAGAGGTTTGTGTCGCTATTGCTGATAAAGCCTGAGAGACACCAGGTTCTTGGCTAGAACCATTGGCGGAAGGGAGCTGGCTACCTTGCCGATTATTGTTTAAGGAAGAATTAGTTATCGTTGATGGAGGAGTATTTCTCTGTGATTGACGAGAAGAATACTGAGAAGAATTGTGACCTTGTGTATTTTGAGGAGATGCGCTTGCGCGAGTGTTGGAAGAACCAACAGTCTGATTGTTACGTGAGTTTATTTGTTGATTTCGTTGGGGAGCGATGTATTGTGAATTTTGAGCAGTAGTAGTCTGATACGATGGAGGAGCAACATTTTGGTATGTGTTATTTATTGAAGAATGTGAATTTACAAAGTGTAACAAGGTGTGATGTCTTTGAGAACAAATAAAACATGATCTTGAAGAAGTGCATTGCATTGTATTATGATTTAGACCTAAACAATTGAAGCAATATTGTTTCGATTTAATGAATTTGTGTCGTTCAGATACTTGTAATCCTTTAAATTTGGGGCACATATAAATTTTATGCATTTCATTGCAGAACAAGCATTTTTCGACATTAACGTGTGAAGAATTAATATGTAGAGACAAATTGTTGTTACTCTTTTTTGGTGCATGGCCTTCTAGGCTTGCGAGATTTTCTAAGACCGTGCAGCGTTGGTCTAAGAAGTCAAAAAATTTATTTAATTCAGGGAGTTTATTAATTCCTTTGTCTACTTCAAAGGCCTTTTTTGACATAAAGTCTAATTTCCTTTCAAGTAGATGTACAATGAGTAAGTTCCAAAGTTCCTCAAAGGACAAGTTTAGATTTTTTAAAGATTCAACGTTGCGCTTACTATCTGTTACAAATTCTCGTAAGCTTTGTGAACTACCTTTTGTAATTGAGGGGATGTCCAATAAATTTATTAAATGATTGTTAATAATTGAAGTTTTATTTTCATACCTATTTTTTAGTATGTCGATGGCAGAATGATAATTTTGATTAGTGACAGCTAGAGTGTCAATCAATTTCAGGGGTTCATCCTTTAATAAAGATTTCAAATACATAAATTTCTGTACATTAGACAGGGAAGGATTATCATTGATTAATGCTGTAAACAGCTGATAGAATGGAGTCCATTGTGAAATGTCACCTTTGAAAATATTTATGTGAATTTCGGGTAACCGAACTTGCGGTACCATTTGCGGAATCAAGGGTTGAGCTATAGTAGCTAGGGGAGGGGTTGACATTGCTTCTTGAAGCTTTATCAGAGAGACAAGTTTGCTCTTAAGCTGAGCATGAAGATCAAAATATTTATTTTCAACAAGACAACGATCTGTGTCATCAGGATCGATTTCCTCAATCGCTTCTTGGATTTCGGAATACTTTGAAAACGCCTTGCTTAAAGTTTCTAAACGAATTTCGTACTGAAGATAGTTTTTTTCAGTATCAGAATTTGCATCATACCAATTAGATACGCGAGTGATCAAACCTTTATGACCACCACGTTTTTTACATAATTCTTCTTTAGCCGTCATTATGTAGCCGTTAACTTTACACTAAGAAGAATATTACGATAAGTGAGAAACAAAATTGCACAATTTTTAGTGCAATATACAAATTCAAGAAAAGAAAAAGAGAAATATTTCTTTGTTACAGAGTAGTGCGAGATATCGTTCAAAGAGAGATGAATTTTTTGAGTACAAAAAATTTCATAAGTTCGTTAGTTATTTTTCTTTGTGTAATCTTTATTTGTTACAAGAAGCGCAAATAAATTGCTATTTTTAAGTAAGAAATGTCAAAGAGTGGAGGATGAATGTACCTTTCATACAAATTCAACCTAGTAAATAAAAGAAAAATTTCAAAAAATTTATCAATTATTTTTCTCAGTGTAGAAAACTTTATGTTTTTTCAAAAAAGCGAGAGCACCTTTGTGCTAGAGAGAAATTTTATTTTTAAATAAAAACTGTCAAAAAGAGTAAAGGATGAATGTACCTTTCATACAAATTCAACCTAGTAACCAAAAAAAATTTCAAAAAATTTATCAAGAGAGAATTTTTATTTTTAAATAAAAACTGTCAAAAAGAAGTAGAGGATGAATGTACCTTTCATACAAATTCAACCTAGTAAACAAAAGAAAAATTTCAAAAAATTTATCAATTATTTTTATCAGTGTAGAAAACTTTGTTTTTACAAAAAAAAACGAGAGCACCTTTGTGCTAGAGAGAATTTTTATTTTTAAATAAAAACTGTCAAAAAGAGTAAAGGATGAATGTACCTTTCATACAAATTCAACCTAGTAACCAAAAAAAATTTCAAAAAATTTATCAAGAGAGAATTTTTATTTTTAAATAAAAACTGTCAAAAAGAAGTAGAGGATGAATGTACCTTTCATACAAATTCAACCTAGTAAACAAAAGAAAAATTTCAAAAAATTTATCAATTATTTTTATCAGTGTAGAAAACTTTATGTTTTTACAAAAAAAACGAGAGCACCTTTGTGCTAGAGAGAATTTTTATTTTTAAATAAAAACTGTCAAAAAGAATAGAGGATGAATGTACCTTTCATACAAATTCAACCTGGTAAACAAAAGAAAAATTTCAAAAAATTTATCAATTATTTTTATCAGTGTAGAAAACTTTATGTTTTTACAAAAAAGCGAGAGCACCTTTGTGCTAGAGAGAATTTTTATTTTTAAATAAAAACTGTCAAAAAGAGTAAGATTGAATGTACCTAGAGTACAAATTCAAAAAAAATGTAAGTAATTTTCCTCGTGTAACACGCTCGATGCTACAGCAAAGGAAAGAGAGCACTTCTAGTGCGAGATAAATTTTTATTTTTAAATAAAAATGTCACGAAAGTATGATTGAATGTACCTAGAGTACAAATTCAAAGAAAATGTAAGTATTTTTCCTCGTGTAACACGCTCGATGCTACAGCAAAGGGAAGAGAGCACTTCTAGTGCGAGAAAATTTTTTATTTTTAAATAAAAATGTCACGAAAGTATGATTGAATGTACCTAGAGTACAAATTCAAAGAAAATGTAAGTATTTTTCCTCGTGTAACACGCTCGATGCTACAGCAAAGGGAAGAGAGCACTTCTAGTGCGAGAAAATTTTTTATTTTTAAATAAAAATGTCACGAAAGTATGATTGAATGTACCTAGAGTACAAATTCTAAGTTATAAGCAAAAGAAAATTTTTGACAATTATTAATTATTTTTTGCAGTGTAGTGAGAATTTTTTCACAACGAAGTGCGAAGTACCATTTTTATTTTAAAAATAAATAATGATTTGAGAAACTGTAGATATTTTGCAGTGTAACAATTTTTTGTTACCAAGAGACACGTTAAAATGTCTATAAGTTCTATAACAATTGGATTCCCGAATAAAGTTTCGCAATAAAAATTTTTTTTTACAAATTCTTTAAGAATTTCCGTATTGGTTTTTCCGTGTAATGTGACTCCGCATGTGAAAACAACCACGATGAGGGCAACGATGAAAAAATGAAAGTTGCTTTGTTAAATGAGTTTCAACAGGTTTGTCAATAACTAACTTATTTACACTGTGGAAATAAATAAACGGTATTCACTATGAAATATCAAAATACAATAAACAGTCAGGCAAAACAAAACAGACCACCAATTATTTTATCGATCATTTAGGCAATTTTTGTGCGTCTTGGCACTAAAGAAGGTTTTGATTTTTTATGCGAATAGAGCTTGTTAATAAAGAAGTTTTAGGCTGATTTTTGTGCGTATTGGCACTAATAGAAAACACTGACTTCAGTGTTTCTCAATAAAAAAAATAATTTTTTCACAAATTAATTTTTTGAAAAACTTCAATTTTGCCTTTACCAAATTTCAAATTTCAAATATTCGGCTCGCGAAGGACCATTTTATATGGTCAGGAAAACTGTACGGTCTTACTAAAACATATAAAAGGAGTTGATCAACTTACTTAATGGTTGACCAAGGCAAAAGGGGGTAATACTATATTTCCACTGGCGTGGTTCGTGTGAAATAAAACAAAGATTTGAAGTTGAACTTTGGTTAGGCAGGTTTATTTTTAATGAGATTTAAATACAAATGGAATTTACAAGCATTTTTGTTATCTAATGTGATGCGTAAAATCAAATTATGAATGCTGTAAAAGCCTTAAAAAATAGTTGAAGACGAGAAAAAACATATCTATATATAATGCGTGAATTAAGATTACGAATGCTGTAAAGAGTTTAAATGATCTACCAAATGAAAATATTGAAAATGGGTCTGCTACCAAAAACTAAATACATGCGCATACTGCCTGAAGCACAGCTTCCACAAACCCGCTGTGCAGAATTACCTTGTTGTGGCAGTTATAAAGGTGTTTTAAGGCTTCTAACCCTACACAACGAATAGAGCTTAAAACTGGGCTACAGAACAGTATCAAATTATAGTAAGTAAAAACAAATATAAATTGGAAAATCACTGTAAAATAGCAAATGTTCAAGATGTTTAATCATGATTTCACTGATATGTTATTTAAAGGTAGGTACTACGGTTGACTAACAGGTTGAAAGTCTTTTATTTAAGTAGTCAATGTCGAAGGGAATGCGATTCTGCATTTGAGTATAATTTATTACAGCCCGGATAGCGGCGCTGTATAGGAGAATGAGGATAAAAGTTATTGTAACAAATTTCATCAGGGCTTGCAGCCAAATTCGCTATTAGCATTTAATGTTACTGAGTTTGTGCACGATTGTGGACAATTAAGTGAATATTAGTCAATATATTGGTGACTTTACATGGTAACAATACATTTTTTACCTTCAACTGCTTGCAATTGTTTCATTTCCAAAACCAAAACAGGTAGCGTTTCAGGTTGCACTCGATTTGGTTGATTCACTGCGCAGTCACAGTCGTTTTTTATGTTAGAAATAGGTAATCACTTTATGTAAAATCACGTCTATTTGATGACGAAGGGATAATTATTCACAAAAAATTACTATTGATTTCCGTAGACCGGCATTTGGTAATGTATTGGAAGAATTTGCTGAATTACGGCACTGTAGAAATATAAGTAATCGAACACACGAATTTTTACCAATATCGCGGCAGAGATTTAGGACAGGGTATCCATATTACACAACAATAATGAAGAGAAGTGCTGAGCAGGGCAGCTAAATTTGTAGAGTTTACCGAACCTTAATCGATAAGAATGTTTTTCAGGAATGAAAAACCACATTTTTAGTACAAGTCGCGTTAATTTAAATTGCCGAGAGACAGCACTGTTTGCTCAAGAAGAGCTATGACCTAAGTGACGAGATAGATTTTTTCTATGACGCGTAAAAGGCAATAGTTTCACCCTTTGCCCGACAGAGGGACTATTAGCCAATCGATGGCTCAGAACCGTGTTTTACAAAACATGGAACCTTTAAGTTACGCCTTCCATGGGGACGCGCCGATGAGGCTTTAGCCAATGAGGAGAGTTTAAGAAAGTCATGTGCCAGCAAGTGCTGCTTTCGTGGCAACTTTTAGAAACATCTTAAGAGATCATTTTATGGTAGGGATGGCGGGAACGGAAAACCGTTAAATTTGAGTTAATGGATTTCGAGCGTTGAATTTGCATTTCAAAGAGGCCGAAGAGCTTAGGAATGCGTTCGGCATTTGGCGGCGATACCAGACAAAGGGAAATCGCGCTTGTGGCTGTAGCTACAATGGCTGTACCGACATACAGCGGCTGTGCCGATTTGGCGCAGGATATTTGTAATTCTGAGAAAGCTGTAGGTTAGAAGCGGAACGATATTTACATTTTAGCTAAGCTGAGGAGCAAAATAGCCGTTAGAAATTAGCAAGGGATTTAAGCAATAAGCAATATTGTACGGATGCCGAGACATTGGAATGTCGGCGGGCCTTTGATCTCGTTGAGAGACAAAGGGAAACCATTTTTATTTTATAAATAATTCTAATTTACATATTTGGCGGGAAACATGTTGTTTCTTAGAAACGGCGTGTTAAGACGTGAAAAGATTTGTTTGGAATCAACACGAGTAGAGAGAATGGGGAGTTTTTGCATAGCAATAATAAATATAAAAAATGGGTTTAATTTGTAAATTAAGTTTAATTTACCCCAGGGAGGGCTTGTTCCCGAACAACACTTATAAGTTTGTTTTATATTAGGTGTTTGTACATACTACACTTTATAAACCCACTGTATATATAATAATATTATATTAAAATAATAAATATAAGGTAACTCAAAAATTCTATATACAAAACTAAAATCAGAAAAATAAACCTGACACGGCACGACACTGCTCAGAAAATGCTTTAATTTTTTTACCAGAACTTCATTCTCGTCAACCAGACTCCGGCGGTTCATCAAGGCATAACCACGTATATTTTATCTCCGTCTCTTCCACGCCATCGGCGGTCACTGGCCTATCTCTGTCTGGCAGAATCGATCGTTGGGCCGGGTACCGGTTCAGCTTATATCCTGGCGCTTCCAACCGCAACAAATTACATGCTGTTGCCAATTCTTCAAAATTTTCGGATTTGTAAGCACAATGTAAGTATATACGAGAAACAAGGGTTTGTTAATTAGTTGTTTTTAAACACTGAAAACACTTTTTGTCTTGATTTCAGTTATATTGTTTCTTAAGGACTAAAGAATGTATTATTATAACAATGAATGGCTTGTTATTTTTTTCTGTCACACTCAAAACTCCTCGGTTTAAAGTATATTTGCAAACTAGCTTTCAAAGAAAGTTACTGACTAACAATTGAATACTGATATAAATGAAATATCTTTAATAAAAAAACTTAAAGAATTGAAGAAGAAAGATCTGACAACCCTGGTTGTGCGGTCGGTCTCTTTGAGACTGTTTACCGCCGTATGGAATGATTGGAATGTCCTCAAACTGAGATTGGATAAATAATAATTGGCCGCTTTTTGAAGAAAACAAAAAATAACCGAAATATTAATAAGAAAATTATATGGCAAATGCGTCACCAATGTTTTCTCTTAAATAAAAGGGTCAAAAAAATTATATTAATTATTGTGGCCATTTTTTTTCGTAAGTGATATATTAATAATTCATTAAAATTAAATCATTAACCAATTTTAACAAAATTTGGGCGTGGTTCAAAAATTTACACCTTGGGCTTTACACCTCTGTGGTACCTGTCTGCTCCCCCCCAAAGATAAAATCGCTAGTGTCTGGGAGTACTCCTCCCAGGAAGAAAAGCTATCTGCGTGCCTGTTCTCGATACGTCACTGGCTTTTTGTAGAAAATAAAAAAAATATTTTTGTTATGGAGTTAAAAGTTTCCATAGTTTTATTCACGACTGTATATATTTCACCTTATTTAGAATTGAAGAATCGCCGTTACAAGAAAAAACAAAAAAAAAATGTGAACATATTATTTATAATTTACATAGATGGGTGGAACACCGCCAGACTGGCCGTGGGAAATCCTATATAAATTTTGCTATCCCCAAATATTTGGTCCCCTATTAATTTTACATCAAAATTGTATTAGACTTTTTTGAAGGTCCTTGTATGATAGACTCGCACACCAAATTTTATTATTTTCTAATAAGCCAATTAAAAATTATTTAGAAAAAACTCTCGTAAAATTCTTTAAAAAATCTTAAAAATAAAGACTAAGTGTGTGTGTGTAATGAAACTAAGTACTAGTATTTATGATTATGATAATGTTAAATGTTAGTAGACGTTTTATTTTTTATTAGTATTAGTTTCAAGATGTCTTACAGTATTCAAGAAAAAATAGGTAATGATTCAGTGCTACTACATGGAAAATGCTCTCTACAATGTTTCCCGACAGACTCCATTCCAAGCAAGACAACAGTCCCGAATATTGTTCGTAATTTTAAGAGTAAATGTACTGTAATTAATAAATGCTGCTTAGAGCACAATATTGATGTACTGGATGGTACAGCACAAGAAAATTATGCAGATTGAGAAATTTTTCTCCATGTAGAAGAAGTGGATAGATGGAATGGAGGCAAAACTGCAGGAAAGTATTTAGTCCACAGTACTGCGCAAATTACAAGTATAAATATCAGAAACATCAGGAATTGAGGGAAGGTGATGAAATACGAAGAGCAGACATTTGGTTTCAAATGGACGGTTATCCTTCGCACAATGCACGAGAAGTACGGGAGTGTGTCCAAAACGGTTTTGATGGACTTACAATAGGATTAAATTACAACATAAATTGGCCAGCTAGGCCTCCTGATCTTTCCCCAAGTGACTTTTTTGTGTGGGAATCACATTAAAAAGTATTATTAAAAATGTACGTCATCAAAATTTGGAAGAATTAATCATGACCGTTTAGGATATTGCTTGGCAGTAAATGGAGAACTATTTGAACATCTGATTAAAAAACAATAAGTTTCCAATTGTGTTAAATGAATGGTAAAAAAAATTATAATTTTACACTTTCCACAGATTTTTATTTTGACTCTATATGTTTCGCAACACAGTTGCTTCTTCAAAGGAGTACTTAAAAATGTTATTTTAAAAGGTATATCTTAGGTGTAATAATTGCAGGTAATTTTCAGGTTGTTTAAATTGTTGGAAAAACCAATAATAATGTTTACAGACTAAGGAAAGAGATTCAAAATAGGTGATCCGTTTAAATCCAATTGATCATTAAGAAGAGTATTGTTATTTTTAAGCCTATTTATTTCTAAGGATTCAAGCAAATTTAATTTTGTACTTTTATTTTCAATATGCAAGATATCGTAGTTATGATTAAATGTATGATTTACTTTTAGCAGATGCTAGTTTTATGAAAAACAAAACAGATTCTAATTATTCTAACCAAAGACTTCTAATATATATTAGAAGTCTTTGATTCTAACCATCTGTTAGAAGTAAATCATACATTTAATCATAACTACGATATCTTGCATATTAAAAACAAATGTATAAAATTAAATTTGCTTGAATCCTTAGAAATAAATAGGCTTAAAAATAACAATACTCTTCTTAATGATCAATTGGATTTAAACGGATCACCTCTTTTGAATCTCTTTTTAATTAGTTTGTAAACATTATTATTGGTTTTTCCAACAATTTAAACAAAATGAAAATTACCTGCAATTGTTAAACCTAAGTTATACCTTTTTTTTAAATAACATTTTTATGTACTCCTTTGAAGAAGCAACTGTGTTGCGAAACATGTCGAGTAAAAATAAAAATCTGTGGAAAGTGTAAAATAATATTTTTTTTATATTTTTTTACCATCTATTTAACATAATTAATAATTTTCTTGATGAAATAATAAAGTTGGGTTTTTAAAAGCTCTAACAACTTAAAATTGGAGCACTCCGATTTATTAAGTTATATTTATCATATATTACCTCATTGTCTTCATCAGCATCACGAATATGTTGAGCAATAAATCTGACTTCCTCTAATGCCGCCAAAATAGTTGCAGATAGGTTTTATAGCAATCGTTTTTTCTAAATAACTTCTAGTTGGCTAATTAGAAAATAATAAAATTTGTTGTGTGAATTCCTCATAAGTCTAATACCATTTTGATGTAAAATTAATAGGGGAACCAATATTTAAAGGTAGCAAATTTAACATCGGATTTCCCATGACCAATATGGCGTTGCACCCCCTGGTATACATACATACTTTATTGGCTACTTAGGTGTTATAGATAAAACGTGTTACTAAAACTATTTTAAAACTAAATATTATTTAAGCATTGCTGTGCAGTATATTATTTCTTTTAACGCCTATTCGATTTAAAACACTTTTGTAGGAGTTTTTGGATCACACACAATAATCCCAGTTCATATTTTCGTTCCTCCCATTACCCCTTATTTTAAATTACATCCTCTGGTATGGAATATTTTAAATATAGTTCAACTGGTTGCCCGTCCCGGTCTTTCACAGTTAAAGCGTTGTGTTGGTAGTACGTTACAAAGGCTTCCAGAGTGTTAAATTTGATTATTTCCTTATATATTGATGATCCAGAACAAAATTTGCCATTTGTATCTCTGCAGATCCCAAAATTAAAATATTGACCACTATGAAAAACGGTTAATCCCAAAAAGTAAGACTGTTTCGTACTTGGACGTAACAAAAACGTATTACTTTTTAGATTTTTAACTGTTTGTAGTAGTTGCTTGGCACCTTTTCTATCTGTGTTTCTGTAGTAGATACAGTTGTTTGGGTTAACTGAAAAAATAATGCCAAATTATGTACCTAATTAATTTTATCTAGGGTAGAGCGGGGCTAGTTGAGCCAGTTTTTGGTAATAACCTGATTATTCCGCATTTGCTCAACATTTAGTACAAATATATTTATCAAATATTTTTTTGGTTATTTGCTGACCTAATTATAGCCATAAATTGTCAAAAATACTTTAGTTTCAGGGCAAGAATACACCTACTATAGTAGGGTTCTACTGGCTCAACTATCCCCACACTCGGGGCAAGTTGTGCCAATATATGGGGTAAGTTGTGCCAGTAGACTTACCATACGATATAGTCCAAACATAGTATTGGGAAATTAAAATAACATAAAAACAAAATCATATTCTTTATTAAGTAAGCAAGAACGATTAACTATTACTCTAATCACTTTCACAATTTATACAAACATAATAAAAACTACCATTGGGATTGCTTGAATAAGCCCAGTTTTTGCAATAAGAACATTGTACCTACTCTTCACCCGGAATGCTATCTGAGAATGTTTCTAAACACACGAGACAGAAATATTCATCTTATTCTGATTTTGAAGTCTCTGATGTAGAGCGGTTATTACTTTTCTTCCTTTCCTTTAAGGCATTCTTCTCCAATGCTTGTTGTTTTCGTGCTATGGCGTCTAAAGTCTTTTTATCGTCTGAATCCGATGATGAACATTTTTATTGTTCTTTTTGATTCTTGTAAGAAGGATCGACTTTCTTGGTAGGGTTAGATGAATTTGTGAAAACGGCCTTTTTCACAGCCTTCTCTTTAATCGCATCGACTTTACTTTTTTTTCCGTTTGCTCTGCTCCAATGTCAATGCCTCTTTTTCAGAAGTGTCAGTAAGGATAGCAGAAGAGCGTTTCCTTCTCTGTGTTTGCCTCTTCGTAGGACCTGCTTTTGGTAATGGTCGCCATATTTCTGGTGAAACAAATACACTATACGTAGATGTAGATAGCATATCAAATTTATGGATGCGTGGCTAGTTGAGCCATTGTTCAACTGACCCCGTAAAGTTTGGCTCAACTAACCCCACCAAGGATTTCAGACGTTCTTATTTAATATCAAAGATGTCGTATAAAGTTCATCTCTCAAACTAGGAAACCACGAGAGCAATTGTGTAATAATTAATAATTAGCTTACTTTTTGTTTGTATCCCCCAAAATGTCGATCTACGACCACAAATGCCTTGAAAAACAATATTTTACTTTTGGCGCGAAATACCAAATAGAACGACCGCCCTCTCGCAGCGAATGCTGAATACCGACTAAAATTTTAATATACGGCTCCCAAGACGTACTGCATCCTGCGCAATGCTCGTTTTAATCTTATACTGCTCCACTCATGCAGTAGGCCCGGTGGCTCAAATAGCCCCGCGGCTCAACTAACCCCGCTCTACCCTACTTCAAGAAGTATACAGTGTCCGCAAGAAAGTCCGCATCAAATGGGATTTTTTTTATTATTAGGTTTAGGTAAAAATTGAAAAAGCAGTTAGTTTTTGCTTACCTAAAAACCAAAAATGACGTATACTGAAGCAGCTGCACGGCTTGCGTTACCTGTCAATTTTGACATTTTTAATAAAATAGGTTCAAAAATGCCATTATTTATCAAAATATCGAAAAACTTTATTCGAGAAAGTTGTTTATTTAGGCATTTTTAGCTTCTGTACGAAATTTTGACAGTCTAATACAATTTTTATTTTTTGCCAGATTCTTGAAAATTTTGATCAACCCTCGTAGATTAACTTTTATACATCGATGTAAAACCATTTGCCTTTACTTCATTTGTAATCTTAATGCAATTTTGTGTAAAATTTTTGTTTCCAATTATTTATTTTGCTTCAAAAACTGAAATTGTTATTGATCAGTATGTAATGTTTGATGCAAAGTTTATCCAATTACATCAGTTTTGCCAAAACCGACGTTTCTCATTTTTCTTAAGTTAGTAAACAGATGTACAAAAAGAAAATATTAGAAAGCTTTCGTTGAAATTTTACTTAATTAATATTAAATTAAATTAATTATATTAAACTATATTTTTGTTGAATAATATGTTTCGAGCGATTAATATTTATTCTTTTTGATCCAATATTAATTAAGTAAAATTTCAACGAAAGCTTCCTAATATTTTCTTTTTGTACATCTGTTTACTAACTTAAGAAAAATGAGAAACGTCGGTTTTGGCAAAACTGATGTAGTTAGATAAACTTTGCATCAAACATTACATACTGATCAATAACAATTTCAGTTTTTGAAGCAAAATAAATAATTGGAAACAAAAATTTTACACAAAATTGCATTAAGATTACAAATGAAGTAAAGGCAAATGGTTTTACATCGATGTATAAAAGTTAATCTACGAGGGTTGATCAAAATTTTCAAGAATCTGACAAAAAATAAAAATTGTATTAGACTGTCAAAATTTCGTACAGAAGCTAAAAATGCCTAAATAAACAACTTTCTCGAATAAAGTTTTTAGATATTTTGATAAATAATGGCATTTTTGAACCTATTTTATTAAAAATGTCAAATTTGACAGGTAACGCAAGCCGTGCAGCTGCTTCAGTATACGTCATTTTTGGTTTTTTAGGTAAGCAAAAACTAACTGCTTTTTCAATTTTTACCTAAACCTAATAATAAAAAAAAATCCAATTTGATGCGGACTTTCTTGCGGACACTGTGTTAGGTGTGTAAAAAAATTAAGCGCTTTAATTTTAATGTTATTATAACGTGTAAAAATTGACATTATGTTCGATTCTCTCAAAGATATCTATCTGCTGGCAAAAATATCGATATACTGGATTAATTTGCGTCATCCGATTCATGAAAAAATCTACCTACAAAAGATCGATTATTTTTCTTCTATAATAGATACTTATACACAAAAGGCAAATGTGTCCGGAAATGTTCTCCCACTACTAAATGTCTTAGAGGGTCAAAATTTGGTACGGTAGTCAAGGCTACAACCTAAAATAGGAAATACTCGAAAATTAACATTAATACTGTAACACATTCTTGACACGATGGCAAACGTTCTTTGATCCAAAAAACTTAAAATGTTGTTTCTGACGCACCCTGTAAAGTAATCGCAAATGTGATATTTGAAATGGTAGTTTCGACACTAGCAACATTATTTTAATAAATCACGGAATAAAAAAAAAAAGATCCAAAAAACTAAAAATGTTGTTTGTGATGAACCCTGTATAGTAATCGCAAATTTGATATTCGAAAATGTAGTTTCAGCACAAGCAGAAGTTTTTATAAAGAATAACTTTTTCTTCTGTACCTACTAATAAAAAAGTTTTTCCTTTTCCAAACTGTATCCGTGGACACTGTAGGTATATGACAATGACCTTACACAAGAAAGGCATTTCAAACATGACCTAGCAAGCAAGATATTTGTAAATCAAATTCAAGCTCTCAATATTTTGGAAATATTTAGTATTTCTACACATAAATCCTAATAACTTTAATGATTTGTTCATAGTGAATATAGAAATCTAATTTAACATCTAATTCTAAACCTAAAGTCATACACAGTGATAACTCTTTCCAAAATCCAACCATTCAATCATAGTCATAGTTAAGTGGCTGCATTGTGCGATAAAAAGTAATTATTTTACATTTTTCAGTGTTTAAGTCCTGGATTATCAAAGCATTATAAACTGACTTAACCATAGCAAACAATT
Organism: Polydrusus pterygomalis; assembly: GCA_963969555.1. Taxonomy (NCBI): domain Eukaryota; kingdom Metazoa; phylum Arthropoda; class Insecta; order Coleoptera; family Curculionidae; genus Polydrusus; species Polydrusus pterygomalis. Next base: position 20,321,415 of record OZ018378.1, on the reverse strand, counting down.
ATTTTAAATCATCTTAAGTTATACCTACGTATATTTTTCCAATCAACAAATTTTGTGCGATTGTCGTTATATTGGGTGTCAAAAAATGATGTCCATATTTTATGCGCGTGTAGTTTTTACAAACTCTGATATATTAATAACTGGCACGCTAGCCACAAAATAGGTTAATAATACAGTGAAAGATCCAAGTAAAGTTGTTTTTCGTAACATAAAAAAGCCTCCAGCAGAAAAACATAATCCGGTTTGCGTTAATTGATGACCAAAATCCTTGAGTTCCAAGCGTCTTTCCGAGTGTCTGTGCAGCCTGTTTTGTAGTTTGAGACAAGTTCCTTGTAGTTTTTTATATTCAACAATTGCCAGTTCACATGTATAGTTTGTCAGAAATATTGTTACCTAAAATATGTTTTATTTAGCATTTATTTATTTTCTTAGTGAAAATTATTATAAGATTTTGTTAATTAGACTTTTATCCGAATTCCTCGCATAAAAACTCGTATTTGCGTCGTCAGGTAAATACCTAACCTATAATATTTGTATTTGCTACTGACAATAATAAGACTTACCATTGTAAAAGAAGATACAGGAATAATTGAAAGTGCCAGTGAACTAAATCGATCAAAATAATTCGAATTACTTACTGCATACATAAAAGTTATTAAATAAACTAATTCAAATGCATGCCATACAAAAATGATTAGTATGGAACCGCCAAACAAAGAATTTATTATATGAACAATTTTGAGCAGTTCCAGAACGAGCTTTCTGCATTTCCTGATACATATCACGGCGTCGTTTAACTGATCAATTTCTGTATTCGCTAGGATGTTATTAATATCAGAAATTTTATTCTTGATAACCAGGACCATATTAATAAAATTAAATATAATATTGTTGGCTGAATTAAAATGAATGAATCTGTGAAAAAAGAAGAAAATTGCACCAGTACTCACTGGTAACCATATTACAGCACGAAATATATTCATTATAATCATGATATGAATAAATGTAATGAAGTGACAACAAGGGGTTTTAAAAAAGCATTTTTCTTTAGAACCTCCATTGTAAAAACTGGTTAAGTGTTCCATACAAGTTATTCTTTGAAAACAAAATTCCCATACTTTTCTTTTCAAAATTCCCATGAAAGTAAAATAGAGAACACTCAGTAAACAAATAATACTGAGCGTTATTTCCAAATATCTAAACACATGATATTGAATTATGTGTGAAAGATAAATCACACTTTTGACACTGCAAATAACAATTGTAATGCTGATTATCATAAATGGTAAAAAGCTGTAAGCAACGCTGATAAGTTTGTTTCTGTTAAAATTGTAAATTGGCATTAAGCCAAATAAAAATAAATATATATTTATAGGTCTGAAAAATACAATATCTCTTCTGTTGTAATATTTCGTCATTTGGAAGTGACACGCGTTGTTTTTAACTACACGTAAGAGAAACATGCATGCACGAGGGTATGTAGATGGCAAAAATCGATAGAAAATTCCAGTGCCGGCTCTTTTTTTAGGAATGCAGGAGTTTCGTTTCATCCATTGGTATAATTTTCTATACTAGAGTCAACTTCTTCTAACAACAAAGCGTTTTGACAGTTGACACCCCCCATGACATTAACAGCTGATACTGAGGCGTGTTCGATTGGCACAGAGATTTGGATCCATCTGATTTTAAAAATCAGTTCAGATCACTTTGACCGTGCGATCATTTACCAATCGAACACAAATCAGATCAGTTGGAATCACTTCGGATCGGATCGATCTGAACCTGCGAATCGAACACGCCTCTGGCTTCTTCCTAAAAGTGCCAAATTCAGTAGTGGACCGAAGCAAGCTCACACGTCACGTTTCAGAGACTAAATTTTCTTTGCGTTTATTTAAGTTGAACGGTGAGTAGGTAGAATAAACCAGTTTAGGTTAATTAATTCTCCTATTTCCAAAACCAAATATTTATTTATAATCATTTACTATTTAGTGTCTGCAAAACAAATGTTACATGCAGCAATTTAAAACAATTACCATTGAGTTATTATCTTGTTGTTCTTTATATTTCCTTCCTTCTATTTCCAGGCATTTTATCACAGAGGGGTGGTATTTTCCCATTTCTGCTTCAATTTGTTAAACCGATTTATTATCTTTACTACGTGATCCTTTTCAAATAAAATCGTCAACTTTGTTCTTTGTTTAATCTGTTCATTTTGTCGAAGAGTCATGGTTTTAAAATGAATCGAAGGTAAATTTAAATTAATGAGAATTAAGAAGGTTCCCGCAGGATTTTTATAAAGTTTTTAAAAAGTCTTCCAAATTTAATATTGGTACACTAGCTACAAAGTAAGTAAAAACTGCACTAAAATAGCTAAGCAAAGTAGTTTTTTGTAATCTAAAGAATCCCGCAGCAGAAAAACAAATTCTGCTTTGAGCTAACTGATGACCAAAATCCTTTAATTCTAAATATCTCTCCGAGTTTCTGTTTAGGTTTATTTGTAATTTATGACAGGTGTTTCGCAGTTTATTATATTCGTTAACTGCCGTATCACATATATAATTTGTTATAAATATCGTAACCTAAAATAACACTTAATTAGCGATGCAAGAACTCGACGAATTAAAATATTCGTTGCATCAGATTATTGCAATAAGAACGAGGTGTAAAAATTCGAAGCTAAAATCTGTATTTGATGAGGAAGAAATACATTTAAAGTCTTTATTAAAGCCTTTTAGAAGACCTTCAACTAACTGTACAAAACTATGTATTATAGTATTTTTTTAAATTTTGTACCCGTTCTCCACTTGGCTGCACCATTTTTATAATTTCACAAAATTTTAGTTGTTTATTTTTGCATGTAGATATACAGGGTGTCTCACGGTGACCGTCCATTAGAATATTTTGGGAAGTAATGCGATTTGAATCCGGCAAATTTGGATATTGGGGTTTAAAGAGATGCTCTTTTCAGAGGAAATAACGGCGACCTTGTGCGACTTCCGGTGATGCCGGAAGATGTCTCAAACTTGCTTATTTTAAATGAAACACCCTATATAATATACTTTTTTTGTATTCCTTTCTTCATTTCCAATAACTTTTATTAAAAATATTTTTGCCCTACTCAATCCGTTTCTGAGATAAAAATTATTTTCCTCAAATTTTGACCTTTCACAGGGTGTCACCTAAATTTGAATATCTTTTCAAAGATCAAAGAGAGAAACTCGAAATTTAGGTTGTGTCATTAGATAGTATGGTGCTTGATAATGTATTGTCGGAAAATAAAATTTTATATACAGGGAAGTGGAAAAGTAACAATTTTTTATCTTTATCAAAAAATTAACAAAACTTAATTTTTTTAAATACGATGCTATGTTGTTAGTTCATTGAATGGATAGGCGATAACATTTCCTATCTATCCACATATGATATCCCTATACCTAACTAGTATAGTTTTGAACTTATTTACGATTTTTCGCAGAATCCTCCAAATATCAAGCAGTTTTATTGATTTTTGGCAAGAAGGCCAAATCATATTCTGCTGCACGAGTAGAGGCTTCGGGATAAACATGAAAATAGGCCAACACATTGATAATGTTATCTTCATTTGACGTTATTGGCCTGGGTAAAATTCTTTCTGCATTAATCGTTCCATAATTAAGATGGTTTTTCATAATGTTTCTAAGTTTTGTTCTGGTCATTGGTGTTAAATTCGGATACCTTTTGTTGAAAACTCTGCATGTTCGACTTATGATTCTGTTGCACTCGCCATGAATAAAAAATAAATTTAATGTCAGCATTTGTATACGTATTATTTTCCATTTTTCAGCAATATTTCTCTGGAATAAACTCGGTATCAAAACGTCGATAAATAAATAATTGCAACTGACAATGACACGCGTCTGTATAGATGCGTATTCTTTTTTTTATTTATCATGGCCTTCTTGCCAAAAATCAATAAAACTGCTTGATATTTGGAGAATTCTGCGAAAAATCGTAAATAAGTTCAAAACTATACTAGTTAGGTATAGGGATATCATATGTGGATAGATAGGAAATGTTATCGCCTATCCATTCAATGAACTAACAACATAGCATCGTATTTAAAAAAATTAAGTTTTGTTAATTTTTTGATAAAGATAAAAAATTGTTACTTTTCCACTTCCCTGTATATAAAATTTTATTTTCCGACAATACATTATCAAGCACCATACTATCTAATGACACAACCTAAATTTCGAGTTTCTCTCTTTGATCTTTGAAAAGATATTCAAATTTAGGTGACACCCTGTGAAAGGTCAAAATTTGAGGAAAATAATTTTTATCTCAGAAACGGATTGAGTAGGGCAAAAATAGTTTTAATAAAAGTTATTGGAAATGAAGAAAGGAATACAAAAAAAGTATATTATATAGGGTGTTTCATTTAAAATAAGCAAGTTTGAGACATCTTCCGGCATCACCGGAAGTCGCACAAGGTCGCCGTTATTTCCTCTGAAAAGAGCATCTCTTTAAACCCCAATATCCAAATTTGCCGAATTCAAATCGCATTACTTCCCAAAATATTCTAATGGACGGTCACCGTGAGACACCCTGTATATACCCATTCGTATTTAGAGGGTCCTGCTATAGTACGTCTGGATACGAATGGAGTTAGGAATTTCATTCATAGGCTGACTTATAGTGTAAAACGGGATGTATTTAAGGAATATATTTTCGTATATACAGGGTGGTCCAAAAAAGATGATGGCATAAAGTTGTATTTTTTAAATGGGACACCCTATCTTTTTTGGCATTTTTAGTTTTGTATTAGTGTCGTTTATAATTTTAATAAATTTGCTAAACTTCTAAAGAAGTAATAAAATTGAAAACTAAAAAAACGTTTTGCAGTCCTGGACAAGAAAATCAAAAACAATGTAAGTATTTTTTTTAATACAACATTGTGCAAATTAATGACAAGAGGTCTAGAAATAATTTTTGATTTTTTTTTTAAATTGGTTGTTTTGAAAGTCTTTATTCCAACAGTAACATAATATACATGGTGTTCCATTTGAGAAACTTTAACTTTCGGTTTATTCAGAATATCTTCCGAAGTACTCGGAATTTTCCAAATTTCTCGACGGCTTGTTAGTCATATTCAAATTGCGCAACTTTGCCTCAATGGTGAGTCTCTAATTTGTAACACCCTGTATACAAGAAAGACCTATGATGATGCCTTGTAAGAACTTTAATATATCCATGACCCTTTGAAAGGTAGCTGGGGCGTTTTGATTCCAAATGGCATTCGTGCATTTTCATAGGGTCCATTTTCAACACTAAATGCCGTTTTTTCTATGGAATTTGGGTCGATCTTAATTTGGTGAAACCCAGATATGAAATCAAGATTTGTTTATTGAAAAATTTATTTAAAATGTGACTTTGAAAAAGGAAGGTCCTTTGAATTCCCTGTATAAAATAGATAAAATCTATTTAATTGATAGTAGGTACCTCTAGACCTCCTTGCCATTAATCTTACATAATGCCGTAATTAAAAAGATGCTTTTAGATTTGTGTGATTTTTTTTCCAGACTGCAAACTTTGTTGTTTGTTTTTGTTTTTAATTTACTGATTCTCAACTACCAAAGCAAATTCTTAATATATAATTCTTATAAGTAAACTTATAAACAATTTCAATGGACGCGAATACAAACCTAAAAAAATACAGGTCGACCCATTTAAAAAAAATAGATCTTGATTACACTTGCGGAACAAGTCAATATAGGAATAAAATTCCTAACTTTACTCGCGTATTGGAGCTATGAAAGCCTTACACACTATTGCAGGATTCTGTATATTTAATTAAATTTTAAAATTATAATTTCGCGTTTTTATTGTAATCTTGATAATGTCCTGCTAATAAAAACCTTAACATCCACACTTTAAATATTAATGGAGATATTTAATTTTATGATATGACACTTGGTTCTACTGATAAATTAGCTTACCACTGTAACAAAAATAACAACAGAAATATACGCAGTCATCCAGCCCCACTGTTCGATGTATTGGGAGTAACTGAAGATATAATTGAAAGTTATTAAATATACTAGCTGGAACCCGTACCATAAAAACATTAATAATATGGAAACTCCAAACACCTTGTTTATGATATGGACAATCTTAAGCACATCAAGAGCTAGCTTACGACATTTCCTTATAGAACTTATGCCATTTTTTAAATGATCGATTTTAGTATTAGTAAGGATGTTATTAATATCAGAAATTTTTTCCTTGATTATTAGAACCGTTCTAATATAATTGAGTATCATGATTTTTGTAGAACTAAAGAAAATAGACCTTTGGAGAAAATAGAAAATCGTACTATTACCCAACCATACCAAACCATTAACTGTGTTCATTATAATAAGGCCAAGAATAAATATAATGAAATGAAAGCAGGGAGCTTTAAAAAAGCATTTTTCCGTTGAACGTTGTGTATCACGATTATTCAAGTTTTCCATCCGGGAAATTCTTTGAAAAAAATCATCCCACAATTTTCTTTTTAAAATGGAATTACAAATTAAATATAGGCTATTCACTAAACAAGCAATGCTTATAGTTATTTCGGTATATCTAAATACATAATATTTTAATTGCAGTAGATGAAAAATTGTTTTGAAGCTGGAAATTAACATGGTTGTAGTTATGACCGTAACTGGTAATGAGCTATAGCTGATGCTGTAAAATCTCTTTTTATGGAAATTGTAAATCGGCATTAGACCGAAAACATACATCAATATATTCAGTGGTGTAAAAAATAAAATATCTTTTCTGCTGTGATATTTCACCATTTTCAATTCTGTCAGTTGTTTTTATTTTAAGTTGTGGTAACTATATACACGCTTATTAATAGGTATTTATAGAAGTAGACAATAATCGATAGACAACCCGGCCCTAAGAAATTAATGAATTATTCCCACAGTAATACTAATGGGACATCGATTCCTTAAAATTACGTGTAATGTATAATTAAACTTTTCTTTATAGCCAAAAAAAAAATATTCTATTTAAAAAAGTGGCGCATTTATAATAAAAGCAATATCTGTACCCAGAGCTGCGGTACCATGCAAGTACTTAAAGTCCCACTAAGCAAGGTAAGGCTGTATAAAGTTTGCCAAAACCTACATAGAATAAGTGTAAAGAAGGAACTTTGCTTTGCTTGTAGTAAGTTTCCTGCAAGCTTGTTGCAAACAGCAAATTTTACCCCATTGTCGTTTGGCTTAACAGCTTTCTTTTGCAAACGTACTGCAAGTCTACTTAATGGTATTTTAAATTTGCAAGAGAGTTAGCACTAATGTTAACTTATACAGCAAGTAAAAATTGCCCATGGACATTTTGGAATAAAGCGGCCAGTTAAAAAGTTGAAAAATTCCATTGACAACTTTACAAGCATTAGCTAAAAGTTTGTGGCAATAGCAAACAATTAAATTAATGGGAAGGGTTTTTGTTTCCTTTCGTTTTGTCAAAACAGAAACATCCCCAGTCCCCAGACAGACGCGTTTCGTTCGCCACATAACTTATTAGTGATCTTAGAACTAAGAATGCTAGGCAGCGTTGGCACAAGCTCATTTTCTATCGGGGTATATTACCGCCAGTAAGAGAGGTATAATTGGATCGTCAACAGTTTGACATATTGTTTTCGGAGAATATTTTGTGAAACTTAATTCAATCAATAACGAGGGACTAAAATTTACAAATTAAACTGATGAATTTTAGTTAACTCTGCTAGATGGCGCTGATGTCAAAGAAAAAATCTTTAATAGAGATCTGGTTTCCTAAAGCATATATTAAGATGGCAGAGCAAGGGTATGAATGAGCTAACCGTGAAAACGTGTCTCCCCTAAATTCCAAACGAAAAAATTTAATATACGTTACATTGCGCCATCTAGTAATCGAGTATCACACTATACGCACAGCAACTTGTGACGTTCGATTGACATCGATTTTTTTGATAATCGATCTTAGTACTGCGAATCAATCTTTTCAGGTTCAAGCTGCAGAAAACTTTAGTCTTAATTGCTTATTGCTTTTAATACATTTTGTAAATATTTCTTTTTTGATTTGATACAGGATATTGGGGATCGGGGTAGCTGTGGCAACGCTGATCCTAGGATCTAGGATCTGACCAAAAAAAAAAGGAAACGGTCGGTTCAACTTGAACAAAGGCGAAAGCCAAAGAGATGATGTAGCGAATAGCTACATCTAATGTCGTTGTTAGACAGTGCTAACACTAATTTAATTTTTACTTTAGGCAACGTTCCATTGTAAAAGTTATGCAAGTATATAAATTAAAAAGAAACAAGAAAATTATATAAGAAACTTTGCACTTGTACGTAATTAAATGTTTACTTTAGTACTTTTAAAGTTATTTAACAGCAAACATCCTAAAAGGTTACAAACATAATACAGGACACCCTGTATATCTAATTAAAAATATGTTTCTCCATCTATCTAAATCATTAACCAATTTTAAGCTTTTATTTATCTCACTCCCTTTTCTTTGTTAAATAATGAAAAGCTTATTAGGTGTCTTGTCCTACCCGATTTTCCCTTATATTTTGAATTCATTATTCCAAAATAAGTATAAAGACCAGTTTTCACCGGCAAAACTATAAAAGATCAATTAGCAACAATGCGCTTAATATACAGGGACAGGGTGTCAAATCCTATAACATTGCAGCCAAGATGAGTAACTTACCGTAATTAGTGGGGTATTATCATGTATATTTTTAAAACAAGCGTTTATTTATTTAAGCTGCAGCGGCTGCCTGAATTATTTCAACTGCTATTTAATCTACTTCATAATGTAAATCACCTTTCAAAGTAACTGTTTTCACATTTATTTTTAAACATTTTAATAAACCACAAAAAAAATCGTTTACAATATGTATTTATGACGCTCATATCACAGCCTTTTTTAACTATAAGATAAAGGAGGATATAATATGCTCCTAACCCTACCATCCAGTGGCTTGTTTGATAGTTGCTATGAAAGCAAGACAACAAAAGCATGTCAAAGCCTACTTCTTATTACTTATAGGTAAGATAAAGAAGGATATATGCTCCTACCCTACCATCCAGTGGCTTGTTTGATAGTCGCTACGGAAGCAAGACAACAAAAGCATGTCAAAGCCTACTTCTTATTACTTATAGGTAAGATAAAGAAGGCTCCTACCCTACCATCCAGTGGCTTGTTTGATAGTTGCTATGGAAGCGAGATAACAAAAGCATGTCAAAGCCTACTTCTTATTACTTATAGGTAAGATAAAGGAGGATATATTATGCTCCTACCCTACCATCCAGTGGCTTGTTTGATAGTTGCTATGGAAGCAAGATAACAAAAGCATGTCAAAGCCTACTTCTTATTACTTATAGGTATATCAACGGGTTGTAAATGTCCAGAGGGGGAGGGGAAACGCCTTTCCTCTAGTATATAGACGTCTGGCATATATAGACGTACTGGCACTTACTTATTTTTCTGAAATTAAGTTTTATTTACCGGTTCTTATAACATATATATACAGTGTGAGTATAAAGTCTGGAAACGGCTTAATAACATCACAATTTACTGGCCGATTTAAACCAAATTTGGTACAGTTGCTCTAAGACGTACTGTTAGAAAGTTATAAACTGTCAAAGTTCAAAAATGTCACTTTTCGAGAGTCAATATCTCAGAAACTATGAAGTATAGACTAACAATGCATTTAATAAAAAATAATTATAATTTTATGTGGAATTTAAAAATGTAAAAATATACTGGGTGTTATATTTAAAAATATAAAATTCGTTCGAATTCCAGACAAACTAAAAAGCTGGCAACAACGCCAATATCGTCGTACGTTAGATCCTCTTACACAACTGTACTAAATTTGGTTTAAATCGGCCAGTAAATTGTGATGTTATTAAGCCGTTTCCAGACTTTATACACACACTGTATATGAAATTGCGTACCTACTATAAAGTTTTAAAAAAGTCTTGTTGATTTAAAATTGGTACACTAGCCACAAAATAGTTAAATACCACACTAAAATAGCTTAACAGGGTAGTTTTTTCTAGTTTAAAAAAACCTCCAGCAGAAAAGCAAATTCTATTTTGAGCTAATTGATGACCGAGAGATCCTTTAGTTCTAAATATCTTTCCGAATGTCTGTGTAGCCTTACGTGTAATTGGTGGCAGGTTTTTTGTAGGTTTTTATATTCAATAATTGCCATTTCACAAGTATAATTTGTCATGAATATCGTAACCTAAAATATTAAAATTTTTTCATATTATTTAAGTTTCTTTTAAATAGCAAAACATACGAACTAGGAGGAAGTTGTTCGCGAAGCGTTCCTTTAACAACTTAGCTGCGGAAAGACTTTTACTTTGTTTTTCTGTTCAAAAGAAACAAATGGAAAGTACTTATTGTTTTACCCATAGCCGTGTACGATGTACGTGAAGACAAAGTCAGAATTCTTAGGCCATCGCAAAATGAAAATGTATTAGCGGTGAGAAGGGCGGAGGGGGGGTTTGTTTTCTTAATATATTATTGTCAGTTTGACAAGCGAGCTTGGGGCGTCGCTCAGTCCCTTAACTAATCTCACCGATTCGGGGACCCGTCAAAATGCCATTTTGTCATGCATGGTCAGATATATGTCTTTGTCGTAGAGGTAAATGCGAGGGGTGTCTCACTGTGGCAGTAGGTGTACAAATGTCAAGGCAGGACTTAGCAGGACCGTGGCAGGACCTAACAGGACTGTGGCAGGACCTGGCAGGACTGTGGAAGGACCTAGCAGGACTGTGGCAGGACCTGGCAGGACTGTGGCAGGATCGAAGCAGGACAGGCAGTACCTTTCAGATCCAATCAGATTTCTCCAATAACTTTAGGAGTAGGGATAAATAGCGGGAAGCAAAACATATTTTTGTTTGCTTTTGTTTATTAATTGAAAGTGAAATGGAAATGCGTGAAACAGACGTCGCAGTTTTTAAAGTTCCCGGCGCGCGTCGTCTGTTGTAAACACCGGTGAATCACAACAGTCGACTAGTCGAGTTTGCAGTCTCATTTGTTATGTTCATGCAAGTTATTGATAAAATATATTGTTTATTTCCGAGTTTATGTCTTTGTTAAGAAAGAAGATAAATATTTAGAAGTTGTGTATCCGTGGTAGGACAGTAACAGGACCGTGGCAGGACAAGCAGGACCCTGGCAGGACAAGCAGGACCGTGGCAGGACAAGGGCAAAAACGACAAGTCCTGCCAAATTTGGCAGTAGGTGTACAAATTTTGACTAGTGAGACACCCCTCGGGTAAATGTTTATGTTTAAATATTGTCCACTTATTGTGTTTCTTAGGTTAATTTAATGACATAAAAAAGTATGAAACTCCTAACCATAGGCGTCGCCAACCAAATAATTAAAATGCGTACCTATGGTATTGTTTTAATTTGTTAATATGACAATAATATTATAAATAAAGCAACTTTAATACGTAACACGTTTTAAAGAAACATTATTCAATTATTCAAAATGAATGACAATTTAATTGTTTTTTTTTTTCTGGAGGAGAATCTTCTAAAGATTAACACCCTGTGAGGTAGAGTAGTGTCGGATTCAACCCTGATAGGGTCGGGTCGCCTACCTACTAAATTCCTCGTGTTCCTGCTGTTTTCGCGCCATAGGCGTATAAACCTTCAGACCACTCGTCTAAGTATTTCAGCTCTGCACGCCTACTGTGTGGTTTGCGTCATACCTCGCCAATGCTTTGGGTACCGGTGTACCTAAGTACGTATTTAAAATATACGTTGAGATTGAACATGTAAATCCTTGTTTCTCAATTCCGGACTTGTTGTCGCTTTCAATAGCCGACTCCACCGGCACCGATAACTCACCTTGATCAGTAGTTTCAAATGGTCGCCATTGACGCTTGTCTCCATGGCAACGTGCATAAATTATGTGCGGTTGCCAGATCTTCCAAATTTTCGGGTTTGTAAATACAATATATAAGTAGGTATAGGTGAAACAAGGGTTTGTTAATTAGTTGTTTTTTAACACTGAAAACACTTTTTATTTTGATTTCAGTTATAATGTTTCTTAAGGACTAAAGAATGTATTATTATAACGATGAATGCCTTGTTCTTTTTTTCTGTCACACTCAAAACTCCTCGGTTTAAAGTATATTTGCAAACTAGCTTTCAAAGAGTGTAAGAGTGTAACAATTAAATACTGATATAAAAGAAACATTTTTAATAAAAAAAACTTAAAGAATTAAAGAAGAAAGATCTATGACAATCCTGGTTGTGAGGTCGGTCTCTTTGAAGCCCGTTAGTAGCTTTTTTATGCCATCAAACTGAGTTTGGAAAAGTTATACCATATTTAAGGGTTTTAAATATTTAAATAATAAATTCTTACTGCTTGAATCCCCATAAATTTAAAAGCGCTGGACAGGAACCATGTGACGTCACAATGTGTGATAGACGGAGAAGATAATTTATGCGCGTCGGCATACCGTGTAGGTATAGGGGTATCATGGGTTTAACGCATAAATAATAATTTGACTTACCGTCATAAAAGAAGTAACCGCACAAATAAACATTGTTATCCATCTAAACTCTTTAGTATATTGGGAGAAACTAAATACGTAGCCAAAAGTTATTAAATATACTAATTGGAAACCGGAACACAAAAAAATCATTAATATGGAACCTCCCAACAATTGGTTGATTATATGAACAATTTTAAGCAATTCAAGAACTAGATTTCGACATTTTCTTATATAATAAACAGCATTTTTTAAATGAAGGGTTTCAGTATCGATAAGCATTTGCCTAATGTCGGAAATTTTGTCCTTGATTACTAGGGTCATGGTAATATAATTGAATGTCATTAATTTTGCAGAATTAAAATAAATAGATTTTTGAAGAATGTAGAAGATCGTACTATTACGCATCCATACCAAGATATTAAATATATTCATTAAAATCAGAATAAAACCAAATGCAATCAAATGAAAACAAGGGGTTTTAAGGAAACATTTTGTTCTTGAGCGTTCGCTGTTAAAGTTACTCGAGGTTTCCATCCAGGATATTTTTTGAAATAAATTTTCCCATAATTTTCTCTTTGAAATTGAATTGGCAGCACAATAGAAAACATTGAACAAACCCATAGTACTCAAAGTGATTTCTATGTTTCCAAACCTGGAGTATTTAACTTGTAATAGTTGAAGGACATCTTTACTGATGCAAATGAACATGGCTGTATTTATAATTATCATCGGTAAAAAGCCGAAGCTCCCTCTGTAAAAAGCTCTTCTATTAAAGTTATAAATCGGCATTAAACCAAATATATATAACAATATATTTAGAGGTTTTAAAAATAACATACTTCTTCTATTGTAGTATATTGCAATTTTTGTAAATTAAGTGTACCTACAAGGTGGTTGTTTTTTTTAAAATTGAAATTAAATTAGTTCAGAGCAAATATTATGGAAACATGCGTATTTATCGACCTTAATTTACAGCAAACCCAAATAACCCTGCAAACAGGTTGATCTAATTAATTAATCCACTATAGAAAAAACAAAAATCGAATAATATTGTTATACGTACAGGGTGTTACGGAAATTACTTATTATATTTAAGTTAAAGTGTCTTTAAACTTTGAAGCAATATATTGCCAGAAAAATAGGCGTAAATTAGATTGTAGGGATACAAATAAAATATAGCAAAACATGCATCGGGATAATATGTCTTGGTGTGTGTTTATCTTTATTTTCATACCTTATTTGTGTAGCCTAAGCCTAGTTAGATGATGTGTTTAAATTGATCATACTAAAATAAAGTTATATATCAAGATACATCACTAGTCGATACTTACTGAAAATACGAAATACCCGGTATTTTACCCCTATGTGGGCATAACAAAATAATACAACAGCTGTTACTAGTCATTGTTTATATTCCAATCGGAGTCACTAAAAGCACAAACACAATTCATTAAACTACACAAAAACTAGAAATCCTTAAATATTAAATACCCACAATAAACGACAAGGAATCCACAGAGAAAACTTAACACACAACAACAAAAATGGCGCCGAGCCGGTTCTGGAGTGTATTTTGAGCATGTCGATAAAGAAGGACAGGCCGATAACAAGAGGTTTGTACGCATGCCCAATTCTGCTGGGAGGGACCGGTAAGCTGTGCGCTCGGACGCATTTTTTTCACTCATAAAACGTAACTTTTGTTTGCGCAGGAGATAATTTTAAGCTGTACGCATCTAAAGGTAAATGTCTATGGTATATTGTAATAAATAGAGATAGATTTACTTACACGTGTTATCTGACCGTAGGTTACAATTTGACACCTGGGCTTGCAAATGTCCAATAGAGTATTGTATTTTTAATCCTTTAAATTTAGGTGGCCGTGGCAAATACGATTCATTTAAGAAATTCCATATATTTCCTAAAAATATGACATGATTTAAAAAAATAGTTCAACCCCGCGCCGCACAAAATAACAAATATAAGTAGGGAAATCTTTTTTAGGGTCTTTCATACCTTGAGAAGCTGTCAGATTTGGATTATTATCAAAGAACTCGTCTGTTGAATCTCTCATGCTGACTTCACATGCTTCAGGTTTAATTTCACTGCAATTTCCTTGTTCTTTGGCCGAGTTCGGCTCTGGAAATGATCTTGGTGTCCCATCGTCGATTGGAACATAAAATGTGGATTTTATAGCGTACGCATTATTATTATTATAAAACCCATTGAGTACACGTACCATTACAGTTGAAGTGTTATTCCCAAAAAATGGAGTATCATTAGGAAGTTGGGGCAAAGGAAGCTCTTGGATAGATCGTTTTATAGTTGGTTTTAATTTGAGAACTGCTGTTTCATTATTAGTCTTTTCTTTGTTACTGGCATTTTGTGACCGTTTAGGGACCGAGGGGTAATTTTTTCTAAAACCATAAAATCATTAAAATGTTTGTTGACAGTTATTTTAACACTTAGAAATTTTAAAATATTGGTTTAGTTCTTTAAAATCGCGAAGGCTATATGTAATAAACAAACCTGAATCCCTTCTTCCCTTTTGACATTGACATGTCTTAAAAATTATACCTACTTATAGTACCGTGCGAGCAAAAATTATTTGCATTAAAGAGGGCCTTGCATCTGAGGACGTAATGCTTAGCCGAAGAGCTTAATACCTGTTGGATGTCAGTAACTACCTGAATTAACAATCAATCAGTTATTCCGTCATCTTTGACAGTCGTTACAAGTAATTTGATTCATCGCTAATTTTTCCAATTTCTTGAACAATTCACACAATGGGCTTTACGGAACAGCATAAAGCATTCATGGTTGAAGCGTATTTTCGAAATGGGGTTAGAGTAAATGGTAAGTGGCAATACAATCCGGGTTTGTGCATTGACGATTTTCACGAACATTTTCCTATCGTTGCTTTTATTGCTGGGGATTTTTATCATTGCCTGAAAAGAACCGTGGCTGTGTTTAGGAAAACAGGTTCTATACAACACAAAAAAGGAGCAAGAAGACCATCTGTAAGAACAGAAGAACTTGTTGCAAACGTTCGTGAAATAATGCAAAATACGCCAACAATTGGACAGGCGTCTGTCCCAAGAAGTGGGAAGATCTTACGGAACATGCAGGACTATTCTTAAGAAGCAGCTATAAATTTATTTATTTATAAAGTGCAAGTATTCCAAGAAATACAAGCCTCAGATTTTGAAAGACGCAGGTATGGTTTACCCAAAATTTATTGGAAAGAAATAATTTTTGGTTGGTCCTATTTTTTTTCCATGACACAGTTACAGCACAGCGGTATAGAGACAATATTTTAAATCCATTTGTGGAGCAATTACTTGACGACGAAATACGTATTGGATATTTTCAACAGGACGGTGCAACCGCCTATATACAGCCTCCGAAACTATTAACTACTTACGCAATTTTTTCGATGACAGATTGATCAGCTTTCGATCAGACCTTAAATTCCCACCTATATAGATCACCTTGTTTAACAGTTATGAATTACATCGTTTTTCCTCATTAAAAGAACACTATTTTAAAAACACCATCAGTTGCAAATTTAGAACAATTACAAGAAAGGATTATCCAAGAATGTGGCAACATTTCTCCAGAGATGCTGGTCAACACTTTCGAAAATAGGAAGAGACGTGTGAATTTATACTTGGGGCATGGCGGTGGCCAATTTCAGCAATTTATTTAATTATTTTTCTTTTTCTTTCTGTATATATACTTGGTTAATTTTGTAAACAACAAAATTAAATTTTTATTTGTCTACTTATTTTATTACTAATTAGTTTGGCATATCATGTCATAATATGAATTTGACAAAATTTTAACCTAGATTTGGTTAGATATATCGTCCCCATATCATTGTGATCTAAACCAAGCCCTACGTTTTTTATTCCAAGCCCTCTTTGTTGCAAATAATTTTTGCTCGCACGGTACTAGGCATTTCTATTTTATTTAATTAAGTTCAAAAAGAACTGAAGTTGAACATATGTATAAAACGTTCCTGTAGAACCATACAAGCCGAACAAACCCGCCTTGAATTAGTTTATCAAATTCATATGTCTCATTTATTACTTATTACCTTATCCCTTATTTACAAATACATACCTGACTTACACATACCTGATTTCCGAGGAAAGACGTCTGGTAACCCCTTGACTTTGCAAAGGAAAGCTACTATTATCAGAAGATTCCATGGAAAAATCACTTTCTAACAATACATCCAAATACTGTTGAAGTTCATCGTTATTTGGAGCAATTACTTCGGAATACTCGTTAACTTGATTAATCCATGAAGTTGATGATTGACCGCGTAGTGATTGATGATTAGATATTTGGTGATGCGATCCTTTATGTTGTGGTAAATGTTGTTGTTCTGGATCCCCTGCTGCCAGATATTTATTTCTTTGTCGTAATTTTGGGAGAGAACTACTACCAGTAGCATGATTATCACTGCTGCTATTAATATATTGTGGCCTCTCTGTTTTTTCGGGAACAGGTGCACTGGTTTCAGGAGACGCATGAGAGTCTTCCTCATATTTTAAAATATAATTCATGTCCACGTATTCAGGTGAAGGTGAGGCGGTTTTTCCTTGATTCATGTCAAGGTATTGATGCGCACTTATCTGACGTTCGTAAGCATACGATACGTCCCGATTTCGGTCAATACTGTTTCGCATATCTAAGGTAAGTCCCTTGCCGCTAGCTGGGGTAACTTTATCTGCTTCCTCGTTTTTATTTAATTCGAGAGCTTGGTCACTTTTACTTTTTTCTTTTTCCAGCGTTTGATTGGGCTTTTGAGAAATGGAGGATTTAGATGTTAATGGTTTAGCGAGCAATGCGTCTCTAAAATTTAATAATGATTTTCTTTGGTTGGGTTTTAGTTTCCATTGAACCAGATCAAATTCTGTAAAGTCCTGAAAGCAGGTTTTATACAGGGTGTCCGGGAAAATGTGGGAAATCTCCCGGATATGAAAAAAACACGTAAATAATAAAAATAATTATTAAACCAACAGGTATATTTCAACTTTTTTTTTTCATATGAAAGGCCCTTCAAATTACTATCCCAGAAAGTGTTGCGAATTACTCACAGCTGCAGGGACGGACTAGATGTGACACTAATGTGCCCATTTTTTACGCCCTGCATGATAAAAACTTTGGACAACTTTTTTTACATTACAACTATTGACTAAAAATTAAGTAGGTACTCTTATAATTTCATGTCGCTAATCCTAACCGTTTTTGGAAAAAAGTCATTTTATTGCGATCATGTATTACATTAATAAGCAGTTAAAAGTGAACATTTATAATTTATAGGAACAAAGAGTATCTTTTATTGAAATACTACGCTAAATATACATGATGTAAATATGTTAAAAATAATATTTTTCCGAAAACGGTTAGAATTAGCGACATGAATGAATCGAGTACTTAATTTTTAGTCAATAGTTAAAGGTATGTAAAAAACGTTGTCCAAAGTTTTTATCATACAGGGCGTAAAAAATGGGCACATTAGTGCCACAGCTAGTCCGTCCCTACAGCTGTGAATAATTCGCAACACATTCTGGGATAGTAATTTGAAGGGTCTTACCTGGTATAGATCATATGAAAAAAAAATTGAAATATACCTGTTGGTTTAATAAATAATTATCTGTCAAAAACTTAATTCCATGGGAGCACTTTGGGAGCCCATATCTCCGAAGAGGAGGCCGATACGAAAGAAGTTTATATGAACTTGTCGAATTCTTTTCACCTGTTTTTTCATATCCGGGAAATTTCCCACATTTTCCCGGACACCCTATATGATGATAATGTATAGATTTGATGTCTATGTCGTAGGCTAATGGTAGTTTATTTAGGCAAATGGCATTTGTCTAGGCAAATGCTATATCAAAAGGCATATGGGCAACCGGTTTGTTCGTTGTTACCCAGAGCATTTCTTTTAAATTTAATTATCATTTTATGAAATATTATGAAATTAATTGAATTTAAAAAAAAATGCTCTGCTAACAACGAACAAACCGGTTGCCGATATACCTTTTAGACGGAATGCATATAGCATTTGCCTAGACAAATGCCATTTGCCTAAAACTTCCATTAGCCTACGACATCTATATACAGGGTGTTAATCTTTAATATTGACCATGCACACGCCTGGTGAATATTGTGCGGGGGCTGAAGAGGACGAAGAAGAAAAGCCAGAGATTTAGAAGACAACACACAACTAGGTTCATTGACATTGAAGTTACAGTGATTGTATTACCATTATCATATTTTTAATAACACACCGGAAAAACCATTTAAAATCAAAAAAAGCCACGAACCTATGTAAGAATAAAAATTTATTTTGCCTTACATATCAGTGTGTTCAATAATTGATTAAAATGACGTATACTCTTTAAGAAAGGGTTGAAATTATTTCACTTTTCTTTAGAAGTAACGATTGTGCTCGAGCTGCCGCCCTGTCTTATAATGCTTTGCATCTAAATGCACACTTGTCTCATACTTACGTGCTACAATTGGTGGCAAAATTCCGTGAAACAGGATCAGTGATGAACAAAAAAAGGATTGTTGAAAATCCTGTAAGAAATGAAGCTGTAGAAGTTGCAGTTTTGGGTCATATTGCCATCGATCCCACACTTAGCACGAGGAAAGTGTCAGATGTATCGGGTGTTTCGCGTAAAACGGTTCAGCGTACTTTAAAAACGCATAAGTTTCATTCCTATAAAATAAAACTGGTTCTTGAACTTAATGAAGATGATGACGATCGCCGTTTGCAATTTTGCGAATTAATTAGTGAAATGATCATTCGCAATCCAAAATTTATTTTCAACATTTGTTTCTCCGATGAATGCACTTTTTTTCTTCACGGTACTGTCAATTGACAAAATTGCAGATATTGGTCGGATTCCAACCCTAGAATTTTTAGAGAAGTGCATACTCAACATCCCGAAAAATTAAATGTGTGGGCTGGAATTTTTGGGGACCGTATTATTGGGCAGTATTTTATACCTGGAAATTTAACAGGTGAAATTTACCTAAACCTGTTAGAAACCACTATTAACCCTGCTTTAACGAATGCCATAGAAGAAAATTACCGTTATCGGCCCGAAAATATTTACTTTCAGCAAGACGGAGCACCCCCGCATTATGCATTCGATATTCGACAGTTTCTGGATGAAAATTTTCCTGGAAAATGGATTGGAAAAAGAGGTCCTATTGAATGGCCTGCAAGATCGCCTGATTTGACTCCACTGGACTTTTTTTTGTGGGGACATTTAAAGTCTAAAATTTATGCAATCCAACCGAATTCTTTGGAAGACTTGCGACAACGAATAGTGTACGAGTGCCGACAAATAACTCCCGCAATGCTCCATAATGTTCGCGAACATTTTGAACAGTGCCTTTACAATTGCATGGAGGTTGGAGGTGGACATTTTCAACATTTACTTGATTGATATACAAGCGGTAACAAATTTTATTACTTTTAATTAATTTTTTTAGCCCTATTTCTCAGTAACTATTCACTCGATTTAAACGAGCAAGGTCGCGTTTGAAAGGCAATTCAATTCCCTTTACAATAAGGTGTCACTCGACCCCCCTTTCCATTTAAGATTTTAAGGGTGGAAGCCACCCCGTCGTGGGGGTTCCAGCAGGGGGGATGAAAATAGCAAAAAAATATGTCCCCCTGAGAACTAAGGTTCCCGTGTTCGAGCGAATTTTGATTTATTTATTAACAAGAAAATAAACCTAGGTGGAAAGTTTTCGGTGCGCCACCCTGTATAGCTGCAAACCACTAATCCACAGTTCCACAAGATTCAAAATCTTTAGGAATGTTCAACGCGGCGACAACCTCCGCATGACAAACTGGGTAGGAAACATAGACAAAGGTAAATTGTCTATGGTAGGAAACTATTGTACTTTATACAAGGAATCAATATTTTTTAACAATACTGGGGCGCCCAATAAGCCATTAGGCTGTATAGTGCAAGAAGCTTGGGCTACACACCCGGCCCCGCCTTTAACCAACCAACACAACTCTCTACTTCGATAATTAAAAATTGAAAAAAGTAAACATGCAATGACAATAAATACCTATTTGAATAATTAATATACAACCCTTCCCTCATAATTGCAGAAATCGGTGAACCCTACAAATTTTCCTAGAAAATAAACTAAGAACTACTCCCGCAATGTAACTCAAAAGATCTTATGTACGTTATACGTTTCTACATTCGTCGGAATTTCAATCGGAACATTTTATTTGGATTCTAGCCAGAAAAGATTTTTTTCTTCGTCTTTCGCTTAAGTGGCAGCATGCGTTTATTTCTGTCTTGCTCACGGGTTTATTATTCGCATTAATATTTGTCTTGAAAAGGAAATTATAGTCCCAGTCTGAGCTCGTTTGGTCCCAAAATGCAGGGGACGTACAAAAAGTAGGTACCGTTTAGTTTTACTAACTCGTGGATGTACGTACACATAAGATTCGTGTAAAATACGAGGGAAACGAAGTTTCACGGATTTGATGAGCTTTAAACGTAGTAAAGATTAAGTTACATGAAAAAAAAAACAATTGAGTGTAGTTATTGACCAAATATGACCTTATGGAAGGGCCGCCATTGTCTTCTTAACTTTTTATAATGAAGGAATATTACTTATTTTCTTAGTTAAAGACGCAAAATCGCCTAAATCAAGGTTCCCAACTTACCAAAAATCGTTCCCCATCAATACCTTTGGATTGTAAGATTTGAGCTTCTGTAGTAAAATTTTGCTAAAAACAGACATAAAAGAACAGATATATAAAAGTTATTTTTATTAAATAAACCACAAATTTTTACTAACCTCCTCTAAATATTCAAATAAAGTGTCTCTATTTAAATGTCTAATATAATTATTATTCATTTTAAACCAAACCTGGATAACTCCGTGGGTTATTTGTTCAGACTGCGAGGTTTATTGGAACACTAAAAAGGATATTAAAAAACAGTAACACTAACTTTTAAAATTAATTTTTTCCTTGAGGTTTTAAGATACGGTAAATGCATTAATACAGTCCAAAAATGGATTTCTAAATGATTTTAAATTGTAAAATACGTTTTGTTTATGGTGGTTTTTATTTAAATGTTTGTAAGCAGTCATGTAAGCCACAAAATTATTTGACATGCAAATAAGTGGATAGTTCTAACGTCTAGGATGTGTCACAGATAATATAATAAGTATTATGAGCAGTGGCGCATCTAGATATAGTGGCCTTTTGGGGGGGGGGGGGGGGGGGGGCACTTAAGAATTTTATTCACAAAAACTTAAAACTAATATACTAAATACATTTTTCTATCTTTCAAAGCAATTCAATAATTTTTTTAAATTGTCATAATAATTTACTGGCTTATCAATGCATTTCTCAAAACAGTAATTTCTGCTTTACCAACATTTTCCAAGCCCCCTCCTCCTAGTTACGCCACTGATTATGAGCCTTTATTGTGTTAATAAAATACTAGCCCAGTACGTGGGTATCAAAAAGGGGTGTTTGAATGCAAAAGGTGGTGTATAGTAGCGATTTTTTAGTAGGTATGTTGTTAGGCTTGGGGCCCTAATTAAAAATCCAAGTTTTCGACCTCGAGGCGCATGCGCTCGAGCCGCCATCTTGGATTTTAGGTCAAAAATTTGATTTTTTGACAATAACTCAAAAACGGTGGCTTTTACGACAAAAGATATTTTATACAAAGTTAAAGAGGACAAAATTACCTACATTTTTGTAGAATTTTTTTTTAGCACACCTATGTTAAGAGTTACAGCTCCGTGAAATTAAACTATTTGAAAAAAAAATTTAAAAAAATTGGCTGTTAATAACTAAAATAAATTATTTAAAGAAGTAGTCCATGCTTAAAGTGGAGTTGAAAGTATAGAAAAGTAAGAAAAAACTAAAAGTCTTTCTCCACAAAATTTTGTGAAAGAATATAAATAATTTAAACAAATACAAATCATATTGAAATAATTTTTAAAGAGACTCTATTGAGAGAGGGTCATAAATAACCTTCCGTGCATCGAGTCTGTATGCGTCAGTGTGTCATGTGTCATGTCTAGCTTGCAGAAGGTTACGCTGTTATAATGGAAAATTTCCAAGTTGATTTGTGCTTTATTTGTGAGAAAACTTTAAGTGAAAGTGACGTTGTCGTTGTAAAGGAAAGAGGTGTAAAGACACTTTTAAAATTGAGTGAGTTACGAGGTAATCGCGCACATACGCGCATTTTGAGAACACTATCTTCGGTAACTGTGCATGGCGCATGTCAAAAAAATTATAATAATGAAAAACTGATCGCCGCGTATTGTCGTAAAAAATATAATTATATCGTATAATATAATTGAAATTATACTTTGTATTCTTTAAATTTGTTTTATTTCTTGTGTCGCGTGAGTGTTCTCTGATATGTTCGGAAAAAAGATCTGAATTCTCCCTTACAAACATCAAACATTGATAAATTTAAGTCGATATAACTTTCATTACGCGATTCTCTATAAATTTAGTTTTACATGTTTACATGTTTCAACTATGTTCATGTTGAAAATAATATTCAAGTGCATAGTTTTTTTTATAATTATGTAAAACTATAATGATATATAATAAGAATAATAAAATAAAACTCAACCAAAATGAAGGTTCCGCATTTTTTTTTTCAAATAGTGCAACTTCACGGAGCTGTAACTCCTAACATATGTGTGCTAGAAAAAATTAAAAAAAAAAAAAATGTACTAAATTTTGTCCTCTTTAACTTTGTATAGAATATCTTTTGTCGTAAAAGCCACCGTTTTTGAGTTATTGTCAAAAAATCAAATTTTAGTACCTAAAATCCAAGATGGCGGCTCAAGCGCCTCGAGGTCGAATACTTGGATTTTTCATTAAGGCCCCAAGCCTAACAACATACTAAGAAATCGCTACTACACCACCTTTTGCATTCAAAAAACCCCCACGTACTGGGCTATACTTATTTGTATTGACATTATATAGTCGTAATATTTTACCATTGTTAAGATATGACTGACCATCAAAAACAAGGAAAGGGAGATGCGCGATGAACGTTTCATTTCTGAAACACTGATTCACTGCCTCTGTGTTTGTTGTTAAAAAAAAGTCAGCTGTACATTATATTGGCTCTTTTTGTTGTTAGGTTTCTAATAATTTCAGGGGGATGCCCCCCCCCCCCCCCTCCTTAGTCCAACACTGCCACAAACAAAAAGGCTAAAAAGCAACTGAATACGGGCTTGTTCTTCTGTCCATAGACATCTTTCGTCATCAGTGGCGGATTTACAAATTTGTCGCTAGTAGGCTATTCAATTTTTGCCGCCCCTATACCAGTAACGGCTCGTGAGTTGTGAAACAGGTGAAATGTTCGGGAAAGAAAAAGCTCGGGACAGGCGAAATGCGCCGCAGGCGAAAATTTTTTAAGACCACGCCCAAATTTGGTCAATAATTTTTAGTAAATATTTTAAAAATTTATGATTACCTACTTATTTTATTGAAAATGAAATTTCTTTCTGCAAAGCCAGTAAAGTTCCAACTACCTTTTTTTATCCCCATTAACAGACACGGCCAACAATAAAGTTTATTTAAAAAAATACTACCCGTCGACCATGAATAAAGATTGTACCATTTATTTCTGTAAGACAAAAAAAAATTTTTGGGCCAAATTTGCCGCCCCCTAAAACCTGCCGCCCTAGGCTCCAGCCTACTCAGCCTAATGGTAAATCCAGCACTGTTCGTCATGAAACATGGGCGGAATTAGGGTAGCGGTTACCATTTATTTTTAGTTTAACCTGTTTATATAGTTAAACAATAATAAGGTACATACAGTGAGGACCTAAAGTCCGTCCCCCCCCCTCTAACTTCTAAACCGTTCGGTATATTTTAATGAAATTTTGAACGATAATATTTGAGCAAGTCTTGCACTTTTTGACATACCAATGGCAGCTTTAAATGTCAAGATGACAGCTGGGTCCGCTTTTTTAATATTTTTTTAAATGGAACACCCTGTATATTTTTACATTTTTAAATTCCACATAAAATTATAATTATTTTTTATTAAATGCATTATTAGTCTATACTTCATATTTTCCGAGATATTGACTCTCGAAAAGTGACATGTTTGAACTTTGACAGCTTATAACCTTCTAACAGTACGTCTTAGAGCAAAACGGCTTACATGTCCCTATCTTCAATTTTTATTATCTTCTCAAAAAAATCAACTTCCAGTTAAACCGGAACAACTATATTTCCTGCTTTCGAGTTACATCCGGTTTAACCGGAAGTTGATTTTTTTGGAAAGATAATAAAAATTGAAGATAGGGACATGTAAGCCGTTTTGCTCTAAGACGTACTGTTAGAAGGTTATAAGCTGTCAAAGTTCAAAAATGTCACTTTTCGAGAGTCAATATCTCGGAAACTATGAAGTATAGACTAATAATGCATTTAACAGAAAATAATTATAATTTTATGTGGAATTTAAAAATGTAAAAATATACAGGGTGTTCCATTTAAAATAATATTCCAAAAGCGGACCCAGCTGTCATCTTGACATTTAAAGCTGTCATTGGTATGTCAAAAAGTGCAAGACTTGCTCAAATATTATCGTTCAAAATTTCATTAAAATATACCGAACGGTTTAGAAGTTAGAGGGGGGGGGGACGGACTTTAGGTCCTCACTGTATAAATATGAAACTTTGACTGTAACATACATTACCTTAGCATTTTCCTATAAAAAAAAATAAAACATTTTGGTATATCAAAAAATCTTTATTAATTTTTTTTTACGACAAACCAGAAATCTCTCGATTACCAGTCCAACTCTCTGTCATTTGCACTTCAAAGACTCTGAAATTTGTTCACCAACTTTGACCATATAACTTATTTAATTTAATGTTAGATGTATACCTACCTATACAGTTTAAAATGCGATTGCCCCTTTGTGGCGACGCCGCTGTTTTAAAATATATTGGCAGGTAAGCAATGCTTTAAATAGAGTTCAACAATTCTCCCGTCTCTTTTCTTTACAACTAATGCATTATATTTATAATATTCTATAAGCGATTCTACCATATCAAATTTGGCAGTTTCTTTGTCATTTAACGATTGACCATAAAATTTACCATTAGCATCTCTGTAGATCCCCAAGTTATAATAGTGCTCGTCGTGAAAAATTGTCAACCCCAAAAAGTAAGATTTTTTGGTACTTGGTCGTAATACAAACGTATCACTCTTCAGATTTTTAACTGCTTCTAGAAGTTCTCTAGCTCCTTTTCTATCTGTGTTTCTATAGTAGATGTACTCGTTTGGGTTAACTAAAAATAAATATAATTTTAGTCGTTGGTGTGAGAATTTTCTACAATCTCATTCTCATCAGCCCCCCACTCCGATGTCAGTAGCGCACCCAATAAGGGGGAGGGGGCACAAATCCAGATCCATTTTTACTGCAATTTGGTAATTAAATAAAATAATTTGCTTTGATACGCTTTGAAAACTGCCGTGTCTGACCCAGTGTAATATAATTATTATACCAGGTATTCCGAAACCACTTCAAGCAAGAAAACAGCTAGCGGCATATGCATTGAACACTGCACCGAAGCGGTTTCAAATCCGCTCGACGCGCCCCACTTGTGTGTGTGTGTGTGTATGTTTTGCATCATTTAATAACACATACACATGTGTGTGTGTGTGTGTGTTTTAGGCTTATCTCTAGTAGAAAACCAAATGACAAGCTCGTTAGTTATAATTTTAATTTAAAAAATAAATAAATATTATGTTATGACACTCTATATTTTTTAATTACACTTAGTAAGCTTAAAATTTTCTGCTCATATTAATGTATAACATGATCATTATTTTCTTTAAGTTAGCAGTGTAGGAGGTTTTATCTGTAAAATAAATATTTCGACATGCATAGTGACGACAAATATAATACTTGGAAAAGGAATATTTTATAGTTTGTTGTTTGTCGACACATTTGATTATTAGAAATTTACTATTGGTTTTTATCTTTTGCAGAGAACCACGAATTGTATCTACATATTTTCAGAATTCTGAACTAACAGTAATATGTTTTTTTTACCCAGCGGTATACTCATTGACGTTTTTCTGAAAAAAAAAACAATTTCGTAAATTATAATTTGCTTGCTATAGAAGCGCAACAGATTTTTAAAAAAATTCTCGGTATTTGTATTACCTATTAGTCTAATTTTTTTATGTAGACACAATACAAATTTAATACTTGGAATTCTAGAGCAGAATTTGGTGGTTGGGTGTACTGCAAGAAAATTACCGTTGCTTAATTATAAGCCAGGTATTCAAGTATAGTTGGGTTTGCTGATCATAATTATGTATTTAAATAGGTAATAAGTACAATTATTTGACAGTTAAATACAAGACATCCAAATCTTACAAAAATCGTTTAAAACACAATAATTAAATAAATGTTAATTTTTTACTACATTGAAAGTTTTAAACCACTTTATTACTAGGTACTAAACACTCGCACTCGACGCGCGTTTCGCTATTAGCATCGAGTCGCGCGTCGAGTGCAAGTGTTTAGTTTTGGTAATGTGGTTTAAAACTTTCAACGAATGTTATTTTCCAAAGGTTCTATAGTAACCCCAACCTAGTTAGTTTTTCGGACAGGGGCACGACGTTGCCGAAATAATATTTTAATTACTTTACGACACATTGGGCTAAGTTTGTTTTCAGATATGAGTTTCTATTTTTTTATATACTTACTTGTGATACTTTACATGAAACAGAGATTTCCAAAATTCTGATGAATTATGAGGCTATATAGAGGCTGGGACATACTTTGGTCAATAATAATTTTAATCGCCCTTATCCTAGTATGTAGCCCATATTATAATATCACCTTGTTAACAATGTGTAACGCTTTGTGGTTGAGAATTTGACAGGGTGGGTAAAATTGATTTTCAATAATCGTTAATTATCCTAAAACTATAAAAATGATGCTGTTCAAATCGATTACTATTTCATTAATCATAGAAATTTCACAATTTTTATCGGCATGGAAAGGATATTTGGAAAAACAATTTTTTTGTTATTAGGTTTCATCAAAACAATTATAGGGCTTGATTAAGGTGCTTGAGGTTTTAAAATATAGCGTGAATGTAAATGTATGTTACGAGCTGCTTCTGAAAAATTTTATAATTTTTTCGTTCTATGCAAGATTCACGCTCAATATTAATCTAAATGTTTAAAATACGTCTCTGTTATATAAAGATACTTGCTTGTTTTATAAGCATCGCATGCTGAACTAAAATATCATATAACTGCTGTGTGTGTGACTGAAATGGTTTATAAGATTTTACGCCATGTTTGGTGTGGTTAACTTACGTTGGGCCAGCGTCTCATTTTCATAAAATGTAAAAAATTCATTTTATAACAAAAAAAATCATACAGCATTAGTTGAGGATGTTTGTTTTGTCTTTAAAATTATATCCGCAACAATAATAAATATTTCTAACTGAAAATAAAAAGCTTTTATTTTTATTGTTTAATAAAAAAAATGTTGAAAACCGATGTATAACAGGGGCGCCTTTAAATTTCATCATGTAAATAGTATACATTTCACAATAAATCTTAATTTGCACTAAAACTCATGCCACCCCAAACCCCAATGTCATAATTAAAATTAAATTATACGTTGAACTCTGGCACAATACTGCGCCGTTCTTACACTGTGTCGTCCATATTTCATTTCAACTTGTTTTACTCTTTTAATGTAGTAGACCACAGCAAAACCGTTTTTTTAAAAACGTTTAAAGAGTCAAAAAGTCTTTCATATTAATTTACACAGGTTGCTTGGTACAACATTTATTTCACTTTTATAAAATAGTTTTTTTATAAACCTTGTGAAAACGT
The DNA here is from genome assembly GCA_963969555.1 of Polydrusus pterygomalis. Classification (NCBI taxonomy): domain Eukaryota; kingdom Metazoa; phylum Arthropoda; class Insecta; order Coleoptera; family Curculionidae; genus Polydrusus; species Polydrusus pterygomalis. The sequence continues at coordinate 20,292,941 of OZ018378.1, read as the reverse complement.
TTATATAACAGTAGAATAACTGTGTGTACAGGCTTTATATAAGTTTATTTCTGTTGTGTTAAGCTTCTGTAAACGTCTATAAAATGGTTCTATAAATGTGTTCGCAGCTTTTATAGAACTGGTAATAGAGCGAAATCGTTGTATAAATTTGTGCCCATTTTAGCTCTATAAGCGCTCTATAGACGTTATAAATACGTTTATCGGACTTCAGAAGTTTTATAACGTTATGCTCTATAAACGTTCTTACAGCTTTTATAAAACACACAATTGTTAGTTGGGCCCAACTAGCAAAGTAGCTGTATTAGTTTTTTCTTACCGAACGGAAAAATTTTATTAACGTTTTATAACCCAGACAGCACAAAGACATCTTAAAGATATCCAAAAGATGTCAACAATAGACATTCATGACGTCTTATGGACGTTTCTTAACGCCATCAAGACATTTTATGGATATCTTAAAAAGGTCGTATGTTACAAAACCCAACGTCTATACCACATCTTATGGACGGCTTACAGATATCTTATGGACACCTTATAGATGTCTCATGGATACCTTATACATGTCTTATGGACACCTTAGATACATTTTATAGGCCAAACCGCAGAGCCCTAAAACATTTTGTTTTGTTTGTTAAACATGAAACATCATATTGCTTAATAATTGGTTTTATTAACGTATTACATAATTAAAACTTTTTTAATAATGAATTTCGCCTATCTGTGGCCCTTCTTAGCCACGTCGCGATGGCATCCTCGGCATCTTTTCTACTGTTTTGAAGCCATGTTTTGTCAGCAGATTTATTGACACTGCATCCACTGATTATAGACCAATTTTAATTATTCGAAAACTAAAAACAAACACCACACCACAGAAAAATATGTACCATACAAAACGTTTTTAATCTACAATTCGTTTTCTTTTAACGGTTCACTAAGTAGAAAGTAAAAAACTGCAAGCATTAGCAAAACTATCAAAAATCAAGCCCATCGACAGTTGACAGTGTTGACCTTGCGTCAATGGCAAAGGGGAGCGCTTTGTTGCCAATCCTAAGTTGTTCGCGATGTTGCCAAATTTACCGATTCTAAAATTTAACTCTGTTGTTTGTCGTTTACAAAAAAAAAACGATTCAAGAAAACGTCCGAATTGGTAATAATCATTTAAATTCGATTAGACAAGTATACAAAAAAATAATAAAAGTTCTGAGAACGGCGACGGTCGAGTTTGTTCGAGCTGACGATCCGAGATGGCGGCAATCCAAAGTGTCCATTTAAAAAATATATAAGCTAGAGAAAGACAGGGATACTACAAAGACAGAAGAGAGACAAATCTCTCTCTGTGCTATAACCTAAAAAAAACACGAACGTCATATTTACGATATTTTAGCGACATCTTATGGACGTCATCTTACTACATCTTATGTATGTCTTGAAAAAAACGTCTTTAAGATGTCTTTTGTAGGTCTGCAGGCGTTCAGACATAATTAAGACCTAAAATCGACGTCTTTAAGACATTGTGTGCTGTCTGGGAAGTGCTTAAAAAAAGTAAATTTGCTGTGTTATCGTCTTGGGTATTACAATTTTGCTGTGTGCAACTAATTTATTCTGTAATGTAGTTCTTAGAACGTTCTTTCAGCTAAATTATAAAACGTTTTTAAAATTATTTTTTAATTGTTCTATAAACGTTTATAGTACTACGTATACGACTACTACATGTCTGTTTAGTGCGTACAACTAAATGGTTCGGTTCTATTGCGTATATAACTGTTTTATAAGAACTTTAATTAAGCACCCTAATAAAACAGCGTTGTAAAACTTTGGTAAATCACAGTTCAGTCCCTTCCAATATATTTTTACTTCCAAAAATGCCTTTAAAAAACTATTTTATAGAAGTACCTACCAAGTTTTTAAATTTACAGCATTTAAGTAAACATAAACACCAAAAAGTGCGCATTGTAATTATTACAGAACGGTTTAGCTGTGCTCTCAACACATAACCTAAAAAATTACATTAAGAAGTGTGTACGGGTCACAAAAATGTCGTTTTCAATAATAAAAGATTGGAAGAATATAAATAGAACGGGAGCATTTCGTAGAAAAGTAAAGAAAAATTACCAATTAATTGAGCAAAATATTTATTCGGATAATAAAAATAATAGCATTGTCAATAATAATAATAATGAAAAAATCACTTCCACCAAGGAAGATAACTCTTTCAGTTGTGTTGCATCTGCTCCTGACGACTGTAATTTTCACCAAAAGTCCTCAACGTTTAATGAAACAGAGAAAATAGAGTTACGTGATCAGGAATCAGATAATAGTGGAACATCTTATGTAGGACAACTGCGGCATGTACCTAAACATAATGATTATCAACGTAGAAAATAAAATTTTCGGATTTTCTTTAATTTGGAAACTAAAAAATAAATTATGTAATTTGGCTTGCAAAATACTTACAAATACGTTTTCAACTGTTCTTTTTATTGTGAAAACAATTATTAACATGCACCGGGAAAACACTAAATACTCCTCTAAAAGATAGGTTAGGTTAACATTTAACTTTGACCACAGAATACCAAAAGATACTTTGACTGTTATTCAGTGTTCAACGAAGCAAATCACCTCGGTAAGCGCTGCGAAAGTAGCGCCAATTCAACTAGTCAAGTGGAAAACGCTGTATAAAAGTTCTTTAAACATTGCCACGGCGTGCAGTGCGTACCCGGTCAGAAACGTCTACAGAGCGGTAACTTCAGCCTACAGGTTTGGACTAAGGAAAATTCGTTTCATTATACGTTGTAATAAATAACTTGTTTTTGAATTTAAACATGAGTAGAGCAAGTGGCTGTTGAGGTTTTACACTCTTGGCTTAGTTATAATTTGTGTGTGTATGCCGCTGTGTGTGTCATCTCCCTAAATAGGGGATCAGTTTATTTACAATAATAAAACATTATTATTAGATTATACCTACTTTTTTTTATCTATATTAATTCTATACCAAAATTAAATTTAAAAGGTAAAATAAAATTGTTTGCCGATGATACTAATATTGTATATTTTCATGAAGACTATGCTCAAATTCATAATAACATTAACCACGACCTAAATATAATATGTAAATGGCTTAAAATTAATAAATTATCATTAAATTTTAATAAATCATCTTTTATGTTTATAAGTAAATCAAAATTAAAAAATAATAATATTTCTTCACTATCTTTCAATAATCATTTAATTAAATATAGGTACTAATACAATTAAATTTTTAAGTTTATATATTGATGAAAATTTAAGTTGGAAAAAAACATATTGAATATTTAAGAAGTTACATCTCACCAATAATTGGCATTTTGTTTAAAGCAAAAAATTATATATCGTTAAAATATTTAAAAAATATATATTATTCTTTGGTTTATTCAAAATTACAGTATATTATTATATGATTTCAATTTGGGGAACAGCGAATTTAACTACAATTCAGCCATTAAAAAAACTACAAAACAAAATAATTAAATGCACACATAAACTTCCTTTTTTAGAATCAACTATCAATTTGTATGAACCAAATGGATATTTAAATTTAGAAAAGCTTTATAAATTAAAACTATGCATTCTAATACACTCTATTATTATTAAAGAAAAACAATCAAATATAATATTTCCTTCGAGCAATATAGACAAAATCATCATATTCAAACACCATGGTTATGGTTAAAGAGTATTTTTGGCCACAAATCAATATTATATAAAGGAATAACAATTTACAACAGTTTCCCGAAAAAAATTAAAGAAATATTTATTTCAAAAACGCAAAAAATTTTTTTTTTAAAATGAACTAACTTTAATGTATTGTATATTAATATTTTTTTTTTGTAAATGGTTTTTACATAATAATATACTTTTTTTTTAATTTCGATGGAGTTATTAATAGTTACTAAACATGATTTTTATTATTCGTGAATTTATATGTTGTATATTTGATGTTATATTCTCTGTAATAAACTTTTTTAGGTTGGTTGAGAATAAAGATATATATTATTATTATTATTCTTATTAGATTACAATTACCACAATATAATGATATTAGCAATTATTTTTTATTACAATTATATTGATTTTTTAAATGGATAATGCTATTTATTTACATTATTGGCATTTCTTTGCAAAAAAAAAGTTTAATAAATTGGGAATAAATAAATCTATACTGGATTTTATGAAAACAAAGCGTTATATCGTAGAAAAAAAACATGCACGTACGACCTCCACTAATAGAGGACAGGCTGCGGCTTTGCTGGCTACTTTGCTCGACGAAGACTTCATTCGAACAAAAACAACGCACGGTGCACGTCTTAAATAGGTAGCAGTAGCTTAGCAGCCCACAAACTGCAGGTTTAAACTAGATGGCATATCGCTCTTTTCTCATATGGGTGCATGTGGCTGGGTGAGGTTGCAGGGATAGGGAGCTTTTGAATTTGAAATATCTTATCATAGTATAAAACAAAGTCGCTGTCGCCCGTCTGTCCCCTTAATTATGTGCGTAAACTATATAATTCTATGCAAAACCAATGTGATTTGTTTAATATTAGTAAAGTTAGGATTAGGAAAATGTTAAATGAAGTATTTTAGTTTTTTTTATTCTCTCTGTTAACTATCCTACTCTGTAATTGGATTTACTGTAGAGTCTGTAAACAAATAAATAAATAAATAAATCTTTAAAACTACGCAACGGATTTTGAAGCGTTTTTTTTTAATAGATAGAGTGATTCAAGGGGAAGGTTTTTATGTATAACTAGCGACCCGCCCCGGCTTCGCACGGGTGCAATTTCAGAAAGTGGCATGCCGGGTACTAATATATCGGGTTTGTTCGGGTTTGTATTTATACCAGCGGGTTGCAACGCATGCCGGGTACACGCTAGTATTGTATAAAACCAATTTTCTGTTCTATACCATCGTGAAAGATTTTATTTTATTTTACTGTATTTAATATTGTATTATATTACTTACAGAATTCTTCATCAGACGATGGAGTGTCAACTTCGGCAAAGAAGTCTCTGAGTCTGGTAATCTGGTCTTCATCGATATTTAATCTGGGAGGTCTAGGCAGTTCAGTTTGATCTACTAAACTACCTACAATTGCTAAAAAACAAATTTAGTTACTGTAAATTATGTTTTATTACGCTATACCCTAACCCGAGATTATGAATACATTCTTAATAAATTCTACGGTAAATTAAAGACGTTTAACACAAGCAAATTGGCGAGGGGGGGGGGGGGGGGCGCACATGACCCAATAAATGGTTTTTAGAAGTAAATAAAATAATATAAAAAAATGTTACTCCAAAACAAGTGGATATATATTTTATTAGGCAAGAGAGAACTTACAAATAAAACTCTGAATAACATATATACAGGGTGTTCATTTGAAAACTTCCCACCTCGATTTTCCTGCTTTAAAATGGAAAATCGCTCGGACCCGTCGATTTTTATTTCGAGGGGGACATCTTTTGCGTATATTGTCAATCTTGTAACTACAAGCCCCTAGGAGGGAGGGGGGTAAGATCTAACTCTTATGTGGATACCCCTATTTTATATAATTTTTTTGGATTCTGCATAAAATTCTGAACATTTTTTAATAAAATCATTATTAGTCTATACTTAACAGTTTCCGAGATATTGACTCTTGAAAAATGACATTTTTGAACTTTGACAGCGTCTTTCTTTCTAACTGTACGGCTTAGAGCAAAACGGCTTACATGTCCCTATCTTCGATTTTTATTATCTTTCCAATAGTGTCAACTTCCGGTCAAACCGGAAGTACTATATTTCTTACATCCGGTTTAACCGAAAGCTCACACTATTGGAAAGATAATAAAAATCGAAGATAGGGACATGTAAGCCGTTTTGCCCTAACACGTACAGTTAGAAAGCTAGACGCTGTCAAAGTTCAAAAATGTCATTTTTCAAGAGTAAATATCTCGGAAACTGTTAAGTATAGACTAATAATGCTTTCATTAAAAAATGTTCAGAATTTTATGCAGAATCCAAAAAAATTATATAAAATAGGGGTATTCGTTTAAGATTTAGATCTTACCCCCCCCCCTCTCCCTCCTAGGGGCTTAAAGTAACAAGATTGACAATATACGCAAAATATATCCCCCTCAAAATAAAAATCGACGGATCCGAGCGATTTTCCACATTTTCATTTTAAAGCAGGAAAATCGAGGTGGGAAGTTTTCAAATGAACACCCTGTATACAAAACGTAACACGTAACACATAACTTCTATCCAGGCTGTCTCACGGTGATCGTCCATTATACAGGGAAGTGGAAAAGTAGTAATTTTTATATAATCTTTATAATCAAATTTAAAAAACCTTATTTTTTAAATACTTTCACGACCTTCATGAAATTTACCCTGTTTTTGGGGGGTAGAAACCGCCCCCAACTTTATTTTTCATATGTAAAGGTATGTGTTTTGATACGGCCAAGACACGAAAAAAGTATGCCCAACTAAAAATAAACGCAGCCGTAGTTCTGTATTTTTTCAGCAAATAAAAAGGCTTCCTAATACTAAATTTAGTCCAGTTAAGAATTCCACCCTGTATTGTAGAGTCACCCTAAGCCAAACCGAAGAGATTGTTATCCTATACTGCTCAAGATATTAAAAATACAAAAATCTCGAATCAACAAAAAAACCGGATATTAGACAAAAAACTAGAACATTCCTATGTTACGAGAGGAGCTAGAAAAGTGTTGTGAAACCAAATGCATTAGATACATTTATTTTTCGACCTAAAAGTGTGTACCTTTTTTTTGGCCTTTACTAGAGTAAGAAACGTTAAGAAGTTCGAAGGGCGATGGTGGCAGTGGTAGATCCGATATGTCAACTCCCCAAGGTTCACGTTGAGTTTCATTACCGTCTACCGTCTCCCAACCAGATGTGTTGGTTTTGGTGGCTGGACTTCGAGTAGGTATTAAGGGAAGAGGAAGATCTTGGATAGAACCCTTCATAGGTAACTTCGATCTGAGTTCCGGTAGTGTTTCGTAATTTTCATCTTCTTCGTCACTGACTGTAATAAATGGTATGGTTTTTGACGGTAGGTCAGGAAGCGGAGGGCATGCGTTCCTGAAAATACAAACATTATTACAAAAAATACAATGCAGTTCTTGAAAGCACTGGCAAACTATACCTACCCAATTTTCTGAGGATGATTCCTGGTAGCTCCTCGGCCCACTGAAAAAGAAAACCCGCTACGATTAGATGATCCCAAATCATCTATTGAATTTGGTGGCAAATAATCACTTTCATTAACCACTACAGTTTGAACTTGTTGTACACCGAATCTAGGTTTTACCTCTGGTTTTTGAACCAGTAATTCTGCGTTTCCTCCCAGAGGCTGTTTTAAATTTAAAGTTGCTTCTTTACTAGTACTTGGTCTAAATAAGTTATCTTGTAATAAAACAGGTCGTAAGGGAATGTTTACATTAACATTCTTTAGCCTTTGTGGCACTTTGGTAGGACTTCTTCTAGGGTTTAAGTGCAATTCTTCCTCACGATTTGGTTTCACTGTTATTTTTTGACCAGATCCTTTAAAGTCACCATTTAAATCTTTTGACATCGCAGTCATATCAATATATTCAGTATATTTAATATCTTCATTGTTACTGTTCTCGTTATCCATATTAATATACCACAAACTTTGACTAGTATCATGAGCGACACTTTTGTCGGAACAGATATTTTTGGGTAATGCAGGCAAAGGTCTATGGATTCCAGATATTTGTGGTTTCCTCATTGAATTTGGATGTAAGGAGGCGTCTTGAATTTTACTTATGCTCTCTGGTAAAGATTGATTAGGGATTATTATTGGTACCTCATATTGATCATCACAATAACTATTATGGCTACAAATTTCTTTTCTTATGTCCGCTCTTTTCGAATGAGGATTTGTTGACAAAGTAGGCCGAACTATCATTGGAGCTACTTCATACTGATTATCAATAATATTGTCGTGGATTATTGCTTTTGGTAGGGTCGGTAACATTCTTTGGTTTTCAAGTGTATATGGTTTTCCCTCTTTACTTGATTCTGAATTCACGATTTTGCTAGTCTGTTGCAACAACTGTGCTTTTTCCACTTTTAGATTTATTGGTAAATTGGGTTTAGGTATTGGGACGTCATATTGACTGTTGCCACTTTTATCGGAAGAAATTTCTATTGCTGGGCTCGGCAAATGGTTTTGGCTCCTCAATTTTCCTCTTTCTAAGGCAGCATGTAACTGCTGTTGAAACTTTTCTTTTTCCTGAATTGGATTGACGGCTACAGTCTGTTTAGCTGTCGTTAATATGACCGGTCTGTTAATACAACAGTTTTCTTTGGACACAACCAGCAAAGGTCTAGACTCTTCGAGTGTATGCGATTTTCCTTTTGGTGTTTGTTGTAAGGCGTGCAAAGCTTGCATTGTGTTGAAGTACGCTTTAAACTGTTCTTTTTCCATGTTCGGGTTTGTTGCTGGAATAGATATTACCATTGACTCTTTATTCTGATAATCAGTAGTTTTATCAGACCCGTTATTTTTCGGTGCGACCAAAAAAGGCCTTTGGTTTCCGGGTGTATTTTGTTTTCCGTTGTTAGTTGATTCTAAGGCTGCTTTCAGAGTCTCTTGAAACTGTTTTTTTTCCACGTTTGGATTTATTGGTACATAAGGCCTGAGAATTGCTGACGGTACATCATAAATACCATCAACGCTTTTACCGGAACCATATTCTTTGGACAGAGGGCTCCATAGTGAATTTGGTGTCTCGTTTTTATATTGTTTTTTTGCGGCCCCCAAGATCTTTTGGTCCAGTTTAAACTTTTCTTTCTTCAGGCCTGGATTTATTACTATACGCTTAGCTACTGCTGCTGGTACATCATAATCACTGTCAATATTCTTATTGGGACTGATTTCTTTTGATGCAGGACCCGGCATAGGTCTTTGAGTTCCTAGTATAGTTGGTGTTTCTTTTTTACATGATTCAGATGCGCCGTTAGTCAAGGCTATATTTGGTTTTAAATGTTCACTTTCCAGGTTTGGCTTTACTGATACTGATAAAATAGTTTTTGACATCAGTGATTTTCGGAGTATTTTGTCTCTACAATTTAGTATTAACTTTTTTTGAAAAGCATTTAGTCTCCATTCGGCCAAATCTTGTAAAGTAAAATTCTAAAATAATAAAACAGTGTTTTTATTTATTAAATAATAGTAATTGTTTAAATTTCTTTAAATTATTTGCATGGAGTGGCGCCACTAAGTAAAAATCAGTCAAAAAATAAAGAAAATAATGCTCGGGTGCTTTTTATTATCTAGATTAGACATAAATTTTAAATAAAATGTATTTTTTTAAGCGTTTATTGTTATTTTGGTTTACTTACTAAACGAATTCGGATTCTATCGTTTAAAACTTACTGTCGTTCCGATATTACATTAATAATTGTAAACAACCGTTTAAAAACTTATTATTGACCACTAAATTTCAATTATAATCCCTAACGTAGATATATTACTTTTAAAGTAATTGACGTGAGTAAGAAAACTGGAATTTTTTAAAAATAGTTTTGTAATCTACTTTGGCGGTTTTGATAAAGAATGTTTCTAATTAATATGCAATTTACATCTAACCAGTATATTCCTGCTTTGTTCGCAGTGAAAATATGTTTTGTTGATAATTTTGATCAACAATATGAGGGGGCCATGTTAATCCTAAAAGTGGTTCAATGGAAACAATATATGCTATAAGCCTATACCTTCTTTCATCTTTTGTATCAATAGGGAAATCCCAAGTTAATAATTTTTCAAACAAAAAACTATGCTGCGGTGACGCATTCGCCATTTCATTTTCTTATCAATATTTCGTTTATTTTTTGGTTTTTTCCAAAAAACGGTCAAATATCCGTCTTTAGGTAGCAGTTTAATATTTATATTAACGACTTATTTAGTATAACTTGCGATGGAAAAATTCATAGTTTTGCAGATGTTACTACACTTTTTTATACCGATACAAATTGGGACAACTTAAATAATAAAATTAAAAAAGGGTTTAAAATTGGTTTGATAACAATTTGTTAACAATTACTTTAATAAAACAAATTATATTCCTTTTGCTTTAAACCTAAATAACCTACCACAAAATATGAATAGTATTCAAATGAAGACATTCAAATTTTTAAAGTTAACAAAATAAAATATTTGGGAATTATTTTTGACAGTAAATTAAATTGGAATTTTCACTTAGAATTTAATTAAAAAATTAAGAAGTTTACTACCGACTTTTAAAAACATTAAAAAAATTTTAAATGTAAGACATATGGAAATATTATATTACGCGTTAGTTAAAACTCATTTAAATTACAGAATTTTAGGTTAAGGAAGAATAAAAAGAACTTTAGTTAAAAAATTAGAAATATTACAAAAAAGGTTTCTAAAAATTATATATTATCTTTATCCTTCAAAAGAATTATATTCAGAAACAAAAAAGTTATTGCACATAAGACAACTTTACATTTATATAACATCTTAATATATTTTAAAAATAAAAACATTATACAATTTAAAAACGATAATCATAATACACGTTATAAAAATGAAATAACCATAAAACCTAAAATAAATAAGTCCATAGGACAAAAAAATTTCAAATATTTATGTTTCTATTTAAACGATTACCAACAAAAATTTAAAAATTGATTTTATTTAAAAAATTTAATGTCGAAATAAAAACATGGATATTAAAAACAGACAATTTGAAAATATTTTTAGAAATGCTTTAATTAATTAATATTGTTCTGAATAATTTACAGAGGTAAGTAATATTTTTTACTTAAAAATTATAAATTAATAATTTTATTATAATTAAGTAGGTAGTATATTTCTTAAAAAAAAAATGCGTTTATACTACTTATAAATTAACATTTTTACTTTAAAACTTGATTTTGAATGCATATTTATGATTTTATTGATTTTACATACTAAAACAAAAAATGAGATTTGCCCCTAACAAGCTCAGCTTCAGAGGATTGAAGAATAAGTTTATAGAAGACAACATAAACATAATTATTATATTATTAAATTTTAAATAAACTTATTATTATTATTAGTTACCTATAAACCTACACTAAATTATGCACCGATTACAATCTATCCGAATTAGTGATGTGAAATACCCGGGTATTTATAACTCGGGGTAAATACACAGGGTAAATACCCAAAATTCATAAATACCCATGTATTTATGAATTTCTAGAGAATCACTGCTCGTAATAGTCACAGTCACGTAGTAAGTTAAAAAAATTGTAAAATTTTGCTTGTAACTAATGTTCTTGAGGTAGCTTCTTTAATAAGTAACCTGGAAAATGTTATGGATAATAGTTATTTTCCTAATAAATGCGCAAAGTGATACTTTTCCGCACGCAAGTATAATTGGATAAATTCTTGCGTGCGGAAAAGCACTTTGCGCACGCTGGTAGAAAAAAATTAACATGTTTTAAGTTTTAATTCTGTTATATTTCTTGTTTAGTGGTAAATGTAAGTCAAAATTTAATCTACAACAGTTCAACAGTATAAAACTGACTAAAAGTAATTGCGATTTGCGGTTGGTAGTGCGTCCAGGTCAGCCAACCAGCGTCAGCTGACCAATATGTACTCTGTGGAAGTGATAGTAATGTACAAATACGAAACTATCGAATTAAATTGGCTCTTAAACTCTCAAACAAGAAAAAAATGAAAATACCCTCATTTTGGGTATTTATTAGGGCATGGGGTAAATACCGGGTAAATACCCAATTTATAAATACCCTTCCCGCTGGGTATTTACCCGGCCCACATCACTAATCCGAATGATAAAAGCACGCGGTGAAAACCTTTAATTTGGTAGTATAAAAGGCAGTACCTAATGAAAATTATATGACAATTCTAGACGGGGTGATTTTTATCATTAAATAAGCAAAAATCGAGGCAAGAATGTCTGACATAAAGTTTGTAAATCATCAATCATTGAAAAAAAAATCCATTTAAACACTGTGACTGAATTTGTTTTCCAAAAATATAGATCTTATAACAAATGTACATTTTTCTTTTGGTCCTTGAAAATGAGCTTTTTCACTAAATATTGATTTTTACTATACCGTATCGAAAGGAAGAAATATATATTTTTCTACGGTTTCAATTTTTGAAATTTTGAATTATTTACTGAGAACAGCGCGTTTTAATTTTAATGAACAACAAGAGACCAAGCGCACTCTTACCAAAGAAAATAATCACAAAGAAATAAAGTTGTAAAGGAATCTTTTCCAAACCAATGCCTTTAAGAAGTACATTTATTTATAATACACTTACTAAAAATCTGTCTCCATCAATATCTATGGATTTCAAGATGTGAGCTTCCCTTGTAAAATTTTGCTACAAAAAAAACTAGTCTGTTTAAGCGATCAAATAAGTCAAGATTTGTATAAGTACTTACAGTCGATAAATATTCTATTAAAGGATTTCTATTTAATTTAGTGATATAGTTGATATCCATTTTCATTATTTTTTAAACTGAAGCAATTTTTTTATACATGTTGCTTTTCTTTAGGTTTTTAAAGATAAGCTTGCTAATTATTTCGAGGCCAACTTACCAATAATATATTGTTATAAATAAATTTTCGTTTTAATTAGAAATTATTGTGGAAATTAAATATATACCGGACGCCCTAAACTCCTAATCATATGTAATCATAAATTTTCGAGGCATCCACTAAAAAGGTATTTTTCGAGAATCAACTTCTAAGAGGGTCAAAATTACGGGAATTGAAATTTTTATAGGAATCTCAGAAACTAAAACTGGTGGAGGCAGTGGCGGCTCGTAATGACGGGCTATGGGGCGCCGCCCTCCCTGCCATTATTTCAAACAGAATCCCAAAATACTTTACTTAAAAAACCAATTACGCGATGTATGTAAACAATCAATTAAAATAATTTAAACCAAACATAGCCATATTTCAACGGGCAAGTAATACCGAAAGAGCATTATCTATTCGCACGGGCGGTAAATCTATCAAGCGCGGGCGGCCGATTACCCGTCCCGCTTCAACGCGACTACTAAGCCATGACTACGGAATCGTGACGTCACCTAACACATCTCACGGATGGGTTCCAAATTTTCCGCCCAACAACAGCTGTTCGCGTTTCGTTTCGATGCGACACGACCTGTCGATGCCGCTAATATTTTTTTTTGACTAATTTATTATAGTTATGTTATATATTTGGTATGTTTAACAAAAATAAACGATTTGATTATAGTTATCCGCATTATTTAAAGCCAGCGTTTCCCCCCCCCCCCCCCCCCCCCTCCCTTGACTTGCTATTCACTAGCCGCCACTGGGTGGAGGTCTAAAAATTGGTAGGTATATATAAGTTCTCTAATAAAATAATAAGATACGTATTTTATCATTTCTCAAAATTAAACTTGGTGGTTGAAAAAGGGGGTGTAACCCGTTTTGAGGGGGGGGGGGGGCACATATAACTATATAATTGTCTATTTTAAGCTATATATTGCTGAAAATTGGTACTTATATACTATGTTTACTGTGTTAAAATAAGCAAGCAGTACGTGTTTTGAAGTTTAGGGGGTAGAAATAAAGGGGGTAATAAGTTTCCAACGCAAACCCGCGCTATAGAGAAAAATTTATTTAAAAAATTTAGACAAATTCTTTGCTTGGAAGAAATAAACATGTGTTTAGGCATTTACGAAAATTTTGCTCTTATAGGGGGTGAAAAAAGGGGGTACTTATAAAAGTTAATAATGGAAAAAAATTTTGGTCCAAATTTCTTAAAACTTCGACTCTGATGATTCTGATATGGTGTGCATCAATCTTACATTAATACATAATATACCTAGTGTGCATATAGGTACATATATCACATCGAGTATACTATACTGGGTGGTCCTTAAGTACATCAAGAAAATCTAGGATATGATTCCTGGCATCAATTTAAGTTGGAAAGTTCATATGGACTTATGCCCTAAAATGCTTACCCTCTAAAGATACAGGTGTTAAAATAGTTTTAAAAAATAATTGTTTTTTTTTAATTTCGAAACTCCTTGAAGATACGGTATTGAAAATTGATGTCGATTGATTTCGTATTAAACTGCACTTTTTGGTTAAAAAAGGGTTTGCCTACTTCCACCAGTGGCGTGCATGAAAATTCCATCAATATTTTTTTGTGAAAATATGTGATACGCCACTGTTTTTTTAAACTCTGATGCATTTTTATGCATTACTGATATAAGCGGAACAAAGGTGTCTCTACTATGTTTTTGAAAAAAATGGTAGTTTTAAAGGAAAATGGAAAATATTTTAACACCCTGTATCTTAGAGGGTAAGCATTTTAGGGCATAAGTCCATATGAACTTTTCAACTTAAATTGATGCCAGGAATCATATCCTAGATTTTTTTGATGTACTTAAGGACCACCCTGTATATAGGTACTTTGCGTAGCTTAATATATTTTGTGCCTATACCGGGGCCTATACCTAATGTTTTTATAAAGAGATTTATTTTTTTAACAAATAAATTAATTTATTCTTTTACCTTAATTTTATCAAAAATTCCCTGTGCATTTTTATTACTTTATGTGATTCTTTTTGGAAAATCATACGTTTCTATATTTATTTATCGAATTCCAGGATTGAATAACTTTATATTTCTTCTTAAAATTTAACAAAAAAAAATAATTTAATTTTATTTAAAATAATTTCCCAAAATATATTATTAAAAGTAATAAAATCAAGCCCCCGGGGCACCACACACGATTTGTGTAGGTATTGGTAAAAAATATAGCAACATATTTCTCGGCTTAACATTTCCAGAATATATTATTAAAATGTTTGAACTCGTTTTTTTCTCAGAAATAGTAAATTGTAATTTTAGGCCCATTCATTACGCATTGAGAAATCTGCTTGTGACAAAATTAAATACTTTTTAAATGGACACTCTGTATTTAACGCTATATTCCTGTGTTAAACCGAATAAAGTTTTAACCACAAAACATAATATAACCATTCTCTATCGATATTCAATATGAGAATATAGTACTGTTTTTTAGATATAAATTTTTGAACACCGCACGAGTTCTTCCAATGGAAAAGTAAGTATATAGAATATTTGCACAAAGCAAAATAAGATATGGTAGTTGAAGCGCTCAAAAGGAAAAAGATCTCCGGCAGCTGAAGCCAATAAAAAGAAGAGATGATAGATTAATTTGTCAATTTCAATCAATTGTCACTTTGTCAGCTGATGATATGTCAAAAAGACAAAAATAAAAAGGGAGATTAATTTGTCTGGCTAAGCTAAAATATTATATAAAATGTTTTAGCAACGTAAATAATATTAAATTCAATTATGAATTTACATCAAATTGTGAGTGGTGCGTGTAACGCAGGCGACAAATGCTTTGCACTAGGATCTGTCGAAGGTGTTCCCTTTACAGTAAGTAAGAGAAGAGAACTCCCTTCGCTTTAATTAAGCTTATTACCAGTAGTAGGTAGTTGTAGAAAGGTTAGAGGATGACCATTATGTTTGCCTACTTTTTAACTTACCCCCAACCCAACTAAGTATGTGTCCAATTAAAATGTTTTAGGAAGGGGTGCTGAACTTTTTTTAACGTAATAGCAAATCCACTGACCATAGTTCTGATGTCTAATTTTAACAGACACCGGGAAGGTTCATGTTCTCAAGTGTACACCCTTTTTTCCCTTACTTAATATTCAGAATTTTACATCACCTTTGTTCCAACTGGCTGCTACAAACTTTTTAATTTTCAGGCTTATGCAGCAGGATGTAATATCGTAATCCTTGCATCTACCTTTGAAAGAGTACAGATCATTCCTGGTGCTGTCCATGATTACATCCGCATAAGCTCTATAGATTGCTCAAGCGACACTGGAAAAATTGCTGCTGCTTATGATAATACAGTGTGTATTTATGAACCTACACCATTGATTCATAACAATTCACCACATGTAAGTATTACGTCTATATAATGAGCTAGTCAAAAAACATTGCATAAACATGAAAAATTACGACTGTCGCCCTGGGTGTCCCATATCAAAAAATTTCAACTGGATTTGATCGTTATAATTTGAATTTGAAGATAATAATATATAGACTAGTTTTGGTATAAAAAAATATATCAATAATATTTGGCAAAGACACATAATAAGCTCTGTTCTTGTTCCTTTATAATATTTGAGTTGGTACTGTGTTTGTAACCATTATCTTACCTACATATTTTAAAACTAGTCATACTTGCCTATTGCTGTTTCTATTACATGTTGAGTCATGTTGTACAAATTCTTATTAAATTAATTTTGATTAAAGCATTTTTTTATACTAGCGGATTAACATTTTATTACCAAAAAATATCAGCATAAAAATATAAGTTTGGTGTAAAGAATAATATAATAGTTATAGTATGTTTCTAAGTATTTCCTTATCTTATCTCACTAGCCCATTAAAATACCTACAATTTTATTGGTATGTTTTCAGAGACCTTATAAAAAATATCGTGGGGTTAAGGTATAGTGGAGTTAGTATTTTTTCTTGCTTTTCTCACAATCTCTCATTTTAATCCTTTATCCAATAATATTTCATGTTTTTCACCAGTTTGAACTTACCAAGTGTGCAAATAATATAACAACTGACTTGATTAATCAAGTGATTTAAGTTGAATAAATAATCTAATATATACTAAGTACTTACACTACTGGTTTTGGTTTGTTGTATTTGTTAAATCCTGTTCGTTATAAAAAAATCGGCAATAACCTTTTTACCTGGGGGTGTTCTTACTAGTATATAATTTTTTAGTTGTTAACCCTGTATCAAATACACTCGGATTTTTCAAATATAAACGACAGGTAATGCAATAGGTACCCAAAATAGTCAACCGAAGTAATCATTTTAAACTCACAAAAAATATAATTTTTTTTGGCCGCTCTGTATTTTTTATTAAGTTTAACAGTTTTTGATTAAAAAAATAAAAACTAAATTAGGAGAGTGCAAGCCGTTTTTCTCCGAGTTGTACCATAAAAATGAACTGCCTGATGCATGTCAAAGTGTAAAACATGTAATTTTTGAAGTGTCAGTATAAGTATGTAACTTTACTTGCTTTGATAACTAGAGTTTGAAAATGCTATAAAATAAAATTTCTTATTTAAAATAGTTTTATATTTTGTCCCACTTTTTTCAGCCACCCTGTAGAATTAAAAGTAATTTTACGTTTTATAAGCCATTTACTGCCCTTTAACCTTTGTATTTATATTTTTTATGTATTTCAGTATTTCTATTAATAACCCATCTATATTGTAAATACTTTATTGCATCAGCAGGCTTAAATCACCACCCTGTATACATATTAAAAGCGAATACCTATTGATAGTCCTGTATAACTAAAAAAAAATGTAAGTTAATGAAAAAGTTAATCTTCAAATATGTTGCATTGTTCATAACAACATATCTTATATGATAGACGGAAAATTTTCAACGTCCTTCCAGAATTTTCAAAAATAAAGTATACAATGAATCCAAAAATAAATTCAAACCCTGGATAATAATAATAATAATAAAAAGTTTATTCAATATGGTACAGTGTTATCAATTTAGTTTGTCCCACTTTTAAGAGCCTGTAACTTTTTTGTATTTTGAGTTAGCGAGCTCATTCAAAAAACAAGATGTACCATTTTTAGCCAAGTTTTTATGAGTGTTGTCAAAAATGACAGTAGGTGTCACATGTCACATTTAAAAGCAAAAATTTAATTTTTTTAAATGGGACACCCTGTATATTAGAGGCGCGTTAGATGGTCCCTTTTCTTCCGATTTCAAAAATATAATACACATATGCATTCTTTTCTTCATTCCATCAAACATTGACAAAAATATGAAAAAATATATTATTGTTAAAAAGCATCAAGATAGCTATGCAACTGTTTTGGTTGCTATGAATTTTTTTGCACTCTTCTAGGCTTGTATGGACGAAACTTAGGTATATTTTTTTAAAATTGTTTCTACTGAACCATACGATAAAGGCCGCTCTCGTAGTATATCGGGTATAGATTTGTAGGGAAATGCCCGAAAATAGGCTAATACATTCATTTCCATTTCTTCCGTAATAATTGTTTTCCGCCTAATTATTCGTTTTTTCTTTATACCTCCAGTCTCGAAAAAGTCTTCTTCAGCCGATAAAATATTTTTTTGGAAGGAACCCGTCTATTGGGAAACTGAAGCCTATACCTCCTAAGTGCTAAGGTTGCACTGCCCCTTTGACGAAAAATATCAAACATAAAACACTTTTCCTCCACTGAATAATAATATCTTATGTTAGTTAATTTTTACATATAAAATAACTTTTCTACAATATTCGAAACGATTAATAATGCTCAGAATGACAGACTGAAATATAAATGAAGATAAAATCCATAGCAACCAAAACAGTTGCATAGCTATCTTGATGCTTTTTAACAATAATATATTTTTTCATATTTTTATCAATGTTTGATGGAATGAAGAAAAGAATGCATATGTGTGTTATATTTTTGAAATCGGAAGAAAAGGGACTATCTAATGCGCCTCTAATATACAGGGTGTCCCATTTAAAAAAATTAAGTTTTTGCTTTTAAATGTGACATGTGACACCTACTGTCATTTTTGACAACACTCATAAAAACTTGGCTAAAAATGGTACATCTGGTTTTTTGAATGAGCTCGCTAACTCAAAATACAAAAAGTTACAGGCTCTTAAAAGTGGGACAAACGAAATTGATAACACTGTACATATAATAAAATATTTGCAAATTTTAAATTATAACTTTGAATAAACTAAAATGAAATATAATGAAACTCACGAAGTCTTACTTGTAGTGAGTAATAATTATGGTATTATAATTTCATATCCATGAATATAATGAATTTTATACATATTATGTATCACAATAATATAATATAATATAATATATCACAATAATATACGTAGTATTGCTAAAAATATTGATGAAAGTAAGTTATTTATTTATAATTTAGAAGAAAAATTTGATATTATAATATTTACAGAAACTTGGCAAATTTTGAATAAAAATTTATTTCATATTCCTAATTATAATTTAATATACAATAATGGTAATTTAAATAAAAATGATGGAATTGTTTGTTGTGTTTGTAAAAAATGATCTTAATTATAATTATGAAATAATACCAATTGGTGATTTAAAAATAACATACATAAATTTAATTATTAATAAAACTATGAAAATTAATATTATTGCAGTTTATAGACCTCCATCTACATGTATAATATGTAATATTAATTTATAATATAGCGGCTTCATTGAACCACACTTAAGGTACTTAATTCCATGTTGGGGAAATGCTGGACAATACCTGCTCGACAAATTACAACGATCACAAAACAAGGCTATTAAGGCACTATATAACATGAACTATTATACTTCTTCAGAAGCCATTTACAACGAAACAAAAATACTAAGCATAAACAAATTAAGGACTCTCGAACAAACGAAGCTAATATGCAACATAAAAACAAAAAACATTAAAATAAACTCTGAACTAAAACAAGCAAACGAATTCTACCAATATAACATAAGACAAAAAATGAATTATCGTACTGATTTTGCAAGAACCAAGAAAGCTCAGGATTCTCCAATTTATAGAAGCATTCAAACATATAATGCCATGCCTCACGAAGTTACATCACTCACTGAAAGAAAGAAACTATGTCACGAACTAAAAACATATTTAAACTCAAACTAATAGACTCACTTACCTACTGTTTGCTATAATTTGAATTATATATTTATATTATATTACTATAAAATTTGTAACCTACCTTACCTATTGATTAGGCCTTATTATCAGTATTGTTACTGTTTCAAGGTCAGAAATAAATAAATTAAAAAAAAAAAAAATATTTACAAAATTGATTTAATGACACTGTTTGTTGTGTATCGTATTATAGTTGAACCTGATTATGTATGATAGATATTTTCTATGGTACATACATAGTGTTTTCTTTTCTTCCTTGTCTTTTGTTTCTTTTTTGCGTTTTTTTGATCTTGCTTATTGTTGCGAAGGCAATAGGAAGCCAAAGTGAAGATAAACTCAAAGGGCCTAAAAAAAACCTCAGAGGTTATTTTCTGCATCCAATTTTTTTAATATGGTTAGAAATATTGTACCTAGGTATATCGTTTTTTTCAATAAATAAATTCCATTATTTTCATGAAGAAAAAGAACTAAACTACTTATTAGAGAGGAACTCGAACGTTGTGGTCACCATATTCCTTAAATGTATAAATAGAAAATACTTTTTTAACATACATTGCCCTAATAAGCTATTTTCTGCTGTATTACATTATAAATCTATTAAATAAATAAACAAAGTCCTCATATAATAATCAAGGTAAAAAAAATCTGGAAATATTGTGTGTATATAGGTACATTGTACATACACTTTTGGCAAACTCGAATCTAGGGTGCCACTATAAACGCATCAGACGGAGATTATTAGTTGCGTTGAACAGAGAACACTTTATCCCCCACCTCCCACCTTCCATTCTTTAGAAAACGCGGTCGAAGCAGCCACGGGATTAGTCGATACGTCGAATAAATATTTTTGTATAAAGAAGCCTTCTTTCTGCGAAGTATTAACTATTAACTGTTTTTTTAAATTAATAATATATTCACGCGAACAAACAATTAATATCATCAAGTGGTATTTAACAGCTGAGAATACCCAAGAATTTATTTTTATTTTATTTTAGAGTTTATTTTTATTTTATAGGAGGAAGGTATTATTTATTGTATTAATTTTTTGGGATTATCATTATTTTCTTAGAATACCAGTTTTTATTTCGTTTTTAGGCTAATAAATAACATTAACTTTTCTACCGCTGTTGATGATATAAAAATGAAAACATCGTAAAAATATAGCACGACAAAAACATCAGACACTCGCTCCATCGAAGCTCCTTTGTTACTAAATTTGAATCGGTTTACGTTCACGCCTTCACATATCCCTCCCTTCAGTAGGAATGTAGTAGTGGTTAGGTGTCTTTTTTTAACTGAAGACTTTGCCCATATATGCCTTCTCTCTTGGTTGCATTAGAGATATCGCACCCCAGATTCGATTTGGCCAATAGTGTATACCTATAACGTACTGGCAAGCCTGACGTTACAAGGCGGCTTTTAATGTAAATAAATGAATACAAAAAGGACTTGGCACTAGTTAAAAAAAAATGATCAAGTATTGGTTGCAATTTACGTAAGGACTGGATTTAAAATTATTTTTCTTCTACAAATTAATATAAACAAACAAATCTTTACGCTACCACAAGAACGTTTCTAGGGCCTAGATTATAGATGGGTCCAGACGGGATCCCTAAAAACAGGCTCCCCTCTACGAGCTCTCAGTTGGAATCTAGAGGGCACTCGTCTGCTGACGGCGGGCAGTGACGTACAGCTTTGGCATTTAAAACAACAGCTTCCCGAAGAAGAGCCTTCTGTCACTTTCACTCTTGGTGGAGGACAAGAGGAGAACGAAAACCCAGATGAACCGGATAAACCGCAAGGTAGGAATACTTTAATAGTTGTACATAAAGTCGGGTTAAATCAAAATGAATACAAACGAAATATAAATGCTGTATTTACATGTACAATAAGTGAGGTTAGGTAAAGTATCTTTCACCCTAAATGGTATCGACTTATTGACTGCAATAAAACTACGGGTTTAATCCCATTGTTATACACAATCAACAAGCAAATACACTACTGGGTAGGACTTTAGATATTTAATTCGTTATTAATAATATATTTCGTTCCTAAGAAACACAAAGACTGAAAGATGTTATCGCAAGCACAAGATAGTTAAATATTACCTGCTATAATTACAAATTATAATCCGACCCTGACCGACAGTTTATTTGCATTTTTATGGCCGAGCTCTTGCAAAACGTAGTTAAAAGGTAGTTAAACGGAGTCAACCATTTATTGTGAAAAATACTTTAACCAGATACCCAAAAAATGTATTTGAAAAAGTTGTTTAGACACAATATCTAGGCCCACATGCAAAATTTCAAGATTTTAATTAAAAACATTGGAAACTTTTTTTTTTATCATTTTACATATTATCACTTTTTTCCTTTTAAGTAATTGTTTTTTTTTTCTTGCTTATCTAATGGCACCTGTCCATTGATAAAAATCAAAATTTAATTAAAAAGCCCATCGCTAGCTACATCGCTAAGCTTTCACAGGGAATATTATTTTTTTGTAACTTTTCAAATAATATTATGATAAGTACAGTACATTCATAACAAAAGCATAGAGACATATGATAGGTGAACTTTGTCATATTTATATTTGATTAAGGTTCGAAGGTTCTTATTTACTTGTACTATTTTTTTTATGAACGTTTTAATTTCATTTCTTTTAATCTAGTAGAACAGGAACAAACATCGTGGCAATGCGTTTGGAAAGCCAACACCTCCATACCAGTTCAGCATTTAGCTTTTTCACCAGATGGCACTTTGTTCGCCACATGCGGCGAAAATGACAGGCTTGTTAAAATCTGGTATGAAAACAAACATTGTGAGTATAGTTTACAAAATGCTTTGAATTGAGGCATACGATAATATTGTTTTTTTTTCTAGTTCTTTTTACCGCTAAGAGTACAGAAGGTCCACAAGAACTTGACTATGGATTTGTTTACATTGCCCATCCAAGAGCTGTTACACATATATCTTGGAGGAATACGAGCAAATACATGCCCAAGTATGTTTAAATATCTTATATTGTATGTATTAATTTATTGGGATCAAAATACCCAATCATCCTTATAACCCATCTGTATAACCTCATCATTACCT
Source organism: Polydrusus pterygomalis (assembly GCA_963969555.1). Lineage (NCBI taxonomy): Eukaryota > Metazoa > Arthropoda > Insecta > Coleoptera > Curculionidae > Polydrusus > Polydrusus pterygomalis. Next base: position 20,270,001 of record OZ018378.1, on the reverse strand, counting down.
ATCTATATCTCGTAGAATTGTAGCGCAACTAGATATATGCATGAGACATGTGAAAACCTTACTTTTTCTTATTTGCAGGGGTTCTGTATCAAACATGCTTCTTACTTCATGCAAAGATAATATTTGTCGCTTGTGGGTTGAAACAGTATTACCGGAAGATGGCCTTGTGAATTTGTCCCAGTTAGACCCACAGGCTCATCATCCGAAGTTCAGGACACACAGACATAAGCACAGGTTTATGCAACGATTAAAGCATATGAAGTAAGTAAACATTTATAATTAATAATAATCTGTCTAATTTATCTAATTTCCAAGAATATTTTAGACGCCTTTAACTGATTTCCTTAAGGATATTGGATTTATCTTCATCCCATAGGAATTTTTTCCTGATGAAGCAAATTATAAAAGGGGTTTAAATTATTTTTAGTCACTATATTAGACTGTTTATAAATTTCGCAAATCCTAATATACTAAATTCTTAGATTAAGCTTTATTTATAAACACTATCGATACTTCTCCTTTCAATTAATTCAAGTTAATTTATATTTTTTACTGTTAGCCAATGGATATCTATTTTTTTGTGTTATAATATAACAAGGATGATTTATTGTGGGTAAGTGCGAATGGACATTTTTCTGTGTGCATCGCGCTTTTTTGCGAGTATTGTGATCAATCATAGAATGTGGCTTTTTGGTACGGAACATTGATAAATATCAGAAAAATTATCCTTAAAATAAGGTTTCTTTCTCTGTATACCCTTACAAGCAAGGTTAATGTTGTAGGAAAAAGTTGATCTCTGAACAAGCTACCTGTTTTAGGTACAAAGAACAATGGACTTTTTCACTAAATTTTGATTTTTATCCTATCGCATAGACGTACAAGAAATAAACTTTTCTACTGTTTTAGTTTTTAAAATTTTGAAATATTTACATTACATAGAAGTATTCGTGTTAAAAAACTGGACAAATTTATCTACTGGTTTTTTACTAGAGAATAAAATATAAATGCTGTTGGAACAAAAATTAGTCCTACTTTACAAGAATTTCTTAAATAATGCACTTCGCTGTTAAATCTAGCTGCAAATATAGCCCAGTACGTGGGGTTTTTTTGAATGCAAAAGGTGGTGTAGTAGCGATTTTTTAGTATGTTGTTAGGCTTAATGAAAAATCCAAGTTTTCGACCTCGAGGCGCATGCGCTCGAGCCGCCATCTTGGATTTTAGGTACAAAAATTTGATTTTTTGACAATAACTCAAAAACTGTGGCTTTTACGACAAAACAGATATTCTATACAAAGTTAAAGAGGACAAAATTTAGTACAAAATTTTTTTGTAGCACACATATGCCATGCACAGTTACCGAAGATAGTGTTCTCAAAATGCGCGTATGTGCGCGATTACCTCGTAACTCACTCGATTTTAAAAGTGTCTTTACACCTCTTTCCTTTACACGACAACGTCACTTTCACTTAAAGTTTTCTCACAAATAAAGCACAAATCAACTTGGAAATTTTCCATTATAACAGCGTAACCTTCTGCAAGCTAGACATGACACACTGACGCATACAGACTCGATGCACGGAAGGTTATTTATGACCCTCTCTCAATAGAGTCTCTTTAAAAATTATTTCAATATGATTTGTATTTGTTTAAATTATTTATACTCTTTCACAAAATTTTGTGGAGAAAGACTTTTAGTTTTTTCTTACTTTTCTATACTTTCAACTCCACTTTAAGCATGGACTACTTCTTCAAATTATTTATTTTAGTTATTAACAGCCAATTTTTTTTTTCAAATAGTGTAACTTAGAGCTGTAACTCCTAACATAGGTGTGCTAAAAAAATTTTTTCTACAAGAATGTAGGTAACTTTGTCCTATTTAACTTTGTATAGAATATCTTTTGTCGTAAAAGCCACCGTTTTTGAGTTATTGTCAAAAAATCAAATTTTTGTACCTAAAATCCAAGATGGCGGCTCGAGCGCATGCGCCTCGAGGTCGAAAACTTGGATTTTTCATTAGGGCCCCAAGCCTAACAACATACTAAAAAATCGCTACTACACCACCTTTTGCATTCAAACACCCCTTTTTGATACCAACGTACTGGGCTAATAGAGAGAAACGATACTAGATAGTCATTATAATTGGCAACTGTCGATTTTCCCTGCAAATTGGCTTTTAAAATTATTTCACGAATTACAGAACATTTTTTGTGGTCATTTTGTCATTTCGATTAGTCTCTCTTCAAAAAGTATCAATTTTAAACAATTTTTTTACCCGGAAATTGCTCAATAAAATCGTTTTTGGAAGTTTCTATGGCAAAACATAATGACTTTTTTCGTCAATCGGTATAATAATTTATGCCTTGTAAGACTATTTCACAGAATATAGAGCTACTCTTTTCGTGTCTATTTAAATCAAATACTGGAAAGATGCGGAAATATTTTTTCGGATTCGGAAAACATGGTATTCAACATTTACATTAGGTACTTGAAAGTTTTAGGTTTAAAGCTAGTTATTAACTATACAGGATGATTTACGATAAACCATACAGGCTACGACTTTGGCGTAAAAAATTCGTTATGAAATATGAGCAAAAAAATCACTGGAAATAAGTTCCTAATTTTACCGTTAGGGCGCGTAGTCGCTATCCTATGATACAATGTAATTAATTTCTACTAATAACTGGAATACAATGCAGGTCAGAAATTAAGTTTTCATATTCTCTGTAATATCTTCTATAAATTTTGTAATACCATTTTTTTTTGTAGTTGCCATGGTAACAGCGTGGAGAAGGGTAACGACTAAAAGTACTTAAAAAGTTGTAACTTCGGTCTGCGTTAACCGAATTTAACAAACTATGGGCTATTTTAAAGAACGTTTTATCCTGATTAAACGTGCATGTAAATATTATTAAAATTAATGCGCGAGGTTGATAATAGAGGGCACTTTAAAAAAATATATATTTCTAGCTTCGATTTCTTAAAAAATTGGAATGCCATGCAACCATTTTTACTCTATTCTATAGCTAACTAATTAGTTATAAAATTTATAGAGGATATTACAGAGCATATAAAAACTTAATTTCTGACCTGCATTGTATTGCAGTTATTAGTAGAAATTAAGGACTTTGTATCATAGCATAGCGCCACCACGCACCCTAGCGGTGAAATTAGGACTCGTTCCAGTGATTTTTTTGCTCATATTTCATAATGAATTTTACAGCTGCTCGCCACCCGTCGTGGATCACCCTGTATATTTTTATTTTAAGATATTATCCTTTTCTTTTTTTTATAATTTGATTAGTAGATTTTAAATACGCTCATGTGCGACGATTAATTTGATCGGTAAATGATAACTGGACTGTTAGGTTTCCTTGAGTTCTCTCACTCTAACAACAATAAAAAGTCGGTATTTCACAGCTAGTTTTTGTACAATTAAGCCATTACATAGTACCATTTAGGGTTTTTTTCAAAATATTGTGCTAAACTTTTGTTATTTCATAGTAATCTTTCATCGAGTGTTATTTCTTTGCATAATACGGGCTAACAGCTACACATAATACACATTTTGTACCTTTGTTCTTTTTAATTTAGGCTTCTAATATTTTTTTTAGACACTGCTTCCACATAAGACGTAACGCTAAACATCAAGCTCAAGGATTCATTGGATCTTCTCAACCTATACCAACTTTGCCATCGACTTACAGCGTCCACGATTTTCATTCCTATGGGTATCATGGCACAGGTAAGATGTCATTGACTATTTCTTTTTTTCGTTAAGAGCAAACACTAGCGACGCATTAGTAGTAGTCTCAGACCATAGTGCTTGGTCTGAGAGTAGTAACAAGATTTATTTAGCAATGTGCTACAATTTAACAAGTTTGATAAAATATTTAAACTAATTTAACAATGAATTATTTAAAAAAACTTTTATCAGTCACTATTTTGTTTTTTAAATAAATAATTTTTTAATAATTTTTTTAAAGAGCTCTGTGATTTAATTGAAATATTCAAGTTGTTGTTTAAAGGTTGGAGACAATGATGTTTCTTGAATGATGAAAGAGTTTTGGACTTCCATTGTCTTTATTTGTTTTAAATCACAACGTTTCAACTGGTAAGTATATCCAGTCGTCTTCAGGTGATACAGTATTCACCTGAAGACGACTGGAGATACTTACCAGTTGAAACGTTGTGATTTAAAGCAAATAAAGACAATGGAAGTCCAAAACTCTTTCATCATTCATTCAAGTTGTTATATTCGTATGTTATGTCAAATGTTTTGATACCCTACCTAGACAAAAATCTTTATTATACCTGGTTGAATAGTTATAATTTTCAAAATTTTGAGTTATAAAATCTTTTAAATGAGAAGGCAGTAAGTTATGTTGTATTTTATAAATAAAAGTACAAATCAAAAGAAATATTTAGTTTTTAACATTTAACTACTGAAGTTTCTGTAACATTTTTTTAACATGCAATAAAATATTTTTGAAATAGCGCATCCAATATCCTTAAATGGAAAATTCATTAAGAAGCTATCTTACAGTGTTTAATATATTTTTACTATTTATAATGGATTTTTTAGGAGTGACTCCAGGACTTCATTTTCATTTAGCTGCGTCTGTCAATGCAGAGACTGACATTCCTTTGGTACCAAGCATAAGCTATTGCAATCCAACGCCTGCATTCGTATTGCATTGGTTAGATAACAAAGAGATGCACTTCAGCTTACAAGCTGAGCTGTTTTTAGAAGAGTTTGCCAGGTAACGATTTTTAATTTACAAAAATAGTTAGTGTATTATTGTCGTATAAAAGTAGTATCCATTGTGTTTTTACATAAAATACTTTATACCTAGTATGTTTGTCAAGAGAATTGTTGACACTCCATATGTCATCCAGACTAATTTATTAACGTCGCATTGGCAATACAGGAGACCAGGACCTCATTTAATATATTTGTGTTCACTTGCCCTCTACAAATAATACAACCTTATTAGACATTAATTTTTTTAGGCCAGTCGTAGAAAATCCCGATTCTGACGAGAATAGTCTCGAGCCTTTAATGGAATCGGGAGCTCCAGATGGTGTTGATGCTAGAATCGAAAGTTTCCTTCGAGATTGGCATCATAGTCCTGACTTACTCTTTAGTATTCATCCAGTCGATGGTAGTTTCCTAATATGGTAAGTTTTATTAATTTGTAAAAAATTATCGTGGTACAGATTTTATAGGACATCAGTCATCTACCTTTTGTTAATTGTCTATGGTTCAAACCAAGACCTCTATTGGTCAGTTTATAAGGTTGACACTGAGAAAATAAATGAACAAAATACGCTTCCTGATAAAATCGAAATCCTCGTAACAACATAACCAACGAATCGACGACATTTGCTGGTGGCGTTCAGTTCCGAGTCTTCCTGTTTCCGAACTTTTATTTTCTATTTAGGTATAATAAAACCAATTTATAAAAGCGGAAATAAAATTGAATTTCAAAATTACAGACCTGTAACATTAATTTCATCATTAGCAAAAGTTTTCGAAAAAGTTTTAAAAGAAAGATTTTCTTAAATAAGAATAAAATCCTATCAAACAATTTGGATTTCAAAAAAATAAACTTACACAAGATGCAATTAGTCACCTAATAAATCAAATATATAATTTAATCGATAATAAAATGAACAGTATATGCATATTTTTAGATTTAGCTAAAGCCTTCGATACTGTCAGTCATAAAATTCTTATTAACAAATTGGAAAAACTTGGATTTCGTGGTCAAATATTAACTTTATTTAAAAACTATTTCTATAACAGAGTACATCATGTTAAAATTGGTGAAAATTTTAGTTCACCAAAAATATTTAATTATGGAGTACCACAAGGTACAGTCCTAGGACAAATACTTTTTAATATTTATCTAAATGATATTTTTAATTTAAACTGTCAAGGAAAAGTACATAGTTTTGCTGATGATACGGTAATTTTTTATAAAGGTCTAAATTGGAATATTTAAAAAAATACTATTGAAAAAGATTTTATAAAAATAAGCAACTGGTTTAATAAAAATTTATTAACTATAAATTATAACAAAACAACATACATTCCATTTACTTCATACAAAAATAAACTTCCAAATATTGGTACAATAATACAGTGTCCGCAAGAAAGTTTGCATCAAATGGGATTTTTTTTTATTATTAGGTATAGGTAAAAATTGAAAAAGCAGTTAGTTTTTGCTTACCTAAAAACCAAAAATGACGTATACTGAAGCAGCTGCACGACTTGCGTTACCTGTCAAATTTGACATTTTTAATAAAATAGGTTCAAAAATGGCATTATTTATCAAAATATCAAAAAACTTTATTCGAGAAAGTTGTTTATCTAGGCTTTTTGAGCCTCTGTACGAAATTTTGACAGTCTAATAAGATTTATATTTTTTGCCAGGTTCTTGAAAATTTTGATCAACCCTCGTAGATTAACGTTTATACATCGATGTAAAACCATTTGGCTTTACTTTATTTGTAATCTTAATGCAATTTTGTGTAAAATTTTTGTTTCCAATTTATTTTGCTTCAAAAACTGAAATTGTTATTGATCAGTATGTAATGTTTGATGCAAAGTTTATCTAATTACATCAGTTTTACCAAAACCGACGTTTCTCATTTTTCTTAAGTTCGTAAACAGATGTACAAAAAGAAAATATTAGGAAGATTTCGTTGAAATTTTACTTAATTAATATTGGATCAAAAAGACTAAATAATATTAATCGCTCGAAACATGTTATTCAACAAAAATATAATTTAATATAATTAATTTAATTTAATATTAATTAGGTAAAATTTCAACGAAAGCTTCCTAATATTTTCTTTTTGTACATCTGTTTACTAAATTAAGAAAAATAAGAAACGTCGGTTTTGGCAAAACTGATGTAATTAGATAAACTTTGCATCAAACATTACATACTGATCAATAACAATTTCAGTTTTTGAAGCAAAATAAATAATTGGAAACCAAAATTTTACACAAAATTGCATTAAGATTACAAATGAAGTAAAGACAAATGGTTTTACATCGATGTATAAAAGTTAATCTACAAGGGTTGATCAAAATTTTCAAGAATCTGGCAAAAAATAAAAATTGTATTAGACTGTCAAAATTTCGTACAGAGGCTAAAAATGCCTAAATAAACAACTTTTTCGAATAAAGTTTTTCGATATTTTGATAAATAATGGCATTTTTGAACCTATTTTTATTAAAAATGTCAAATTTGACAGGTAACGCAAGTCGTGCAGCTGCTTCAGTATACGTCATTCTTGGTTTTTAGGTAAGCAAAAACTAACTGCTTTTTCAATTTTTACCTATACCTAATAATAAAAAAAAATCCCATTTGATGCGAACTTTCTTGCGGACACTGTATGCAATAATAATATTAATATAAAGGAAGGTGAAAATATTAAATATCTAGGAATAATTTTTGATAAACATTTAAAATGGGATTTACATAGTGACTACATTGTAAAAAACTAAGAATTATTATACCAAAATTTAAACACCTTAAACAATTTTTAAATATAAAAGAATTAGAAATACTTTATTATTCTTTAGTACAAACCCATTTAAATTATGGAATACTAGGATGGGGAGGCATAAATAAGAATTATCTTAATAATATTGAAACTATTCAAAAATACATTTTGAAAATTATTTACGAAAAAGACCACCAATATTCTTCTGATTTACTATTTAAAAATAGCAAAAAATGGATATTAAACAAATATTTTCTTACAACATGTTAATATATATTTTTAAACATAAAAATAAAACAAATTATATTATTCACATACATGAAACTCGTCATAAAAATACTATTACATATAAAAATAGAGTAAACAAAACAATAGCACACAAACATTTTTTAAACATCAATCCATATATTTTTAATATGCTACCACAGTCAATTAAAATAATTAAATAATTATAGAAATAAAATTAAAAATTGGATATTATCTAATCCAAGAGATATATTCAAGAACGTCATTAATAAACAATAAATATACCAAGTTATAATGAATAAAATAAATAAATATATATATTATATACATAACGTATTGTATCTTCGTATACTATAGTGATATAAAATATAGTCAAAATATTGTCATATTCGTTTTATATTATAATCTAGTTGTGCCTGAATTATGAACTATATTCTTGACTATTTAACTAGAGTGTTTTACACTGGCAAAATGTCATAGCAACGGCCGGTCTTCTACTGGCAAAATTACTACCTGCACCTACCTGGACAAAATTCACATGTGATTTTTGCCGCGGCAAAATTTTGTCTTTTTTCTAGTTAAATAGTCATGTCGAATACCACTCGAGAAAAAATTGTGTAAGCAAAATTGTTCTCAAGGATTTATTTAAGTTTGTTGCTTTTAAGCAATTTCGCTCATGACATTTTCGACAAAATCACTCGCCTGACGGCTCGTGATTTTGTCAAAAATGTCATTCGCGAAATTGCCAAGCAACAAACTTTCATACCTTTCGAAAATTTTGCCGACAAAATTTTATCTCTTGTGATATTATATATGACAAAATATTATATTATTTAACTCAAAACAAGTATTTTACTTCTGAGCTAGGAATTGATAGTTTATACAAAAAAAAATATATATTAGCATCAAATGTCAAAAAAAAAATTTGAATAAACGTTTATTATTATTATTATTTTATTTATCGAAACAAAGATTACATTATAATCAGCTGCTCAGCCGCTAAATAAAATGATTGTTTGTGTTCAAACTTCATGCTTACGCCGCTTGTTTTATGATATTTTAGGAAGATTTTTATTATTAGGATATATTTTTAAAAGGTTCTAATTCAGGATGTCAGATGTCAGTTTTGATATGATATGATAAATTCTGTTATAGTAAAAAAGCCCATTGTGTTGTAGTTAAGGTTAACATTTTGTTAGTAGGGAATGTCAAGGCACTGAGGTTACTATATATTTTTCTGAGCACTTTAAATTGTATGACGGAACTTAGAATACAATACAATACAAAATATTTTATGATAGAACATGTCAAAAGACCTTACTTACCATAAGCTACTTCCCGCAAGCTTGTTAGAGAAAATATTTTTTTATTAATCTCTATTGCTCTTTAGGGTGGTTGAGTGGTTGGACGAATTCCACCCGGGTTCCTTTCGCCAGGCTCAAGTATCCTTTTCCACGCGAATTCCGGCCGCTTTTCCAGTGGGCGATTCCATGAGCATGTCGACAACAGTCAGTCTATACAGTACGACTCCGTTGCTGAAACATTTGGTAAAAGATGTTATGAACAGAGAGATCAATAATAGGAATTTGAGTAGCGTGAAGGAAGAGGATGAGAATAAACCAGATGTAGAGGTAAGCAAACCTAGGGGATAAAGTGAATTTAAAACCAACAAACTACAGGGGGTGCATGGGCTGATGCAACATAGGAAATTCTGTGCAACCATTAAGGATGGTCAAATATTGGCAAAGTAGTGAACGTAGATGTCGGTGTACCCACGTCATTGTTCGCATAGTGCCGCATCTAAAACAATGGGCCTTATGATCAGATTGACCCGATATTTCAATACTGGTGTATGTCTTCAATTATTCGATGTATTAATATCACCTAAGCTGAAATACTGTTATAATATATAGGATTTTAACTTTTAAAATGCCTTTATCCCAAACTAACTTTTACGGTTCATTACATGGAAAGTGACAACATAATACAGAAAATAATAACCATTAAAAAAAATAACAATAAAGAAAAATGGAAGTTAATCCAATTTAATTCATTAATAAAATCACTTATAAAAAAAATAGTATAAATAATTTAATTTAGTAAATATCTCTTTAATTGTTTTTTAATTTTTCTGATATTTTTTGGAAGATTTATATTTTATTATTCCGTCATATAAAAGCGATTTTTTTTCCGAAATTACTTTTTACTGGTATAGTTTGATACTTTATACAACGTCTGGTGTTATGATCATGTAATGTCTTATTCTCCTGAAGTGTTATGTTTGATTTTTTTCTTTTAAAATAATAGAGTGAATTAGAATACAAATTTTTAATTTATAAATGTTTTGAACGTGTAAATACCCTTTCGGTCTATATAGATTAACAGTTGGTTCTAAATGTGATTATTTGTGTATACATTTAATAACTTTATTTTGCAATTTTTGTAGTGGTTTTAAGTTTGATAAACAAGCAGATCCCCATGCAGAAGCTAAGCATTGTAATTTTGAATATATTAATGAAAAAAAATATATTTTTTAAGTATTTCAAAGGAATGAAATATCTAGCTCTGTACAAAACAGATACCAAAGGAGATATCGAGTTGATAATATACTGGATATGGCATTTCCAATTTAAATTGTCGTCTAAAACTAATCCTAAAAATTTTGTCGTTTTTGAATATTGAATATTTTCGTTATTAAATTGTTAAGGGATTATGATGGAATTTATTTTATTTTTAGTTATAAACATAAAAGAAGATTTCGTAAAATTTAACGTTAGTTTATTTGATTGAATTATATCAATTATTTTATTTTATATATTATTTATTTTATCCCGGAAAAGCATCCTGAATGTCTTAAATAGGATTTCTTTAGAGAATAGAAGAACTAGGACATGTTTGGTGTATCTGTAAGTTTTTTCTCAAAGTGTAGATAATCCAGAATGGCTTGCTCAGTTACCTTCTTCGGTCAATCGCATAAATAATAGACAAATAGACATTCTATTTAGATTTTCCTAAAACCAACCTTTACAAGAATTCTCGCGATATTGATGTAAGTACCACAACACAAGTATATTCACAGAATCTGTGAAAACTAAACTACAAAACCCGACTCAGAGTTTATTTTAGCTCACATTACTTGTAAGGTTTTTATTAGATTAGAATGATGTATCTGTAAACGGCAACCACTGCTGTTGATACTGTATGTAAATAAACAAAAAAATAAATTGCGCGAACGTAGGCAGGGTTACCTGCTAGTATGTAATAAAACGAGCATTATTTTGGTACCACGCGATAACTAAAGGTACAAATTTTGTATATTTTATCCACTAGTTTATTGGTAAGTGAAAGTTCGGATTTCAGCCGTTCGGACAGGTATTATTAATTAAATCAATGCCAACGTTTCGGTTGAGTACACACCATCATCAGAGCTAGATTTGTATTCGTAAAAAGTTAATAAAATAAAATATTTGGGAATTATTTTTGACAGTAAATTAAATTGAAATTTTCACTTAGAATACTTAATTAAAAAATTTGGAAGTTTACTACCGATTTTTAAAACCATTAAAAAAATTTTAAATGTAAGACTTGGGAAATATTATATTACGCGTTAGTTAAAACTTATTTAAATTACGGAATTTTAGGTTGGGGAGGAATAAATAGAACTTAAGTTAAAAAATTAGAAATATTACAAAAAAGGTTTCTAAAAATTATATTCAATAAGATTATCTTTATCCTTCAAAAGAATTATATTCAGAAACAAAAAAGTTGAACATAAGACAAATTTACATTTATAACATCTTAATATATATATATATATTTAAAAATAAAAACCTTATACAATTTAAAAACCATAATCATAATACATGTCATAAAAATGAAATAACCATAAAACCTAAAATAAATAAGTCCATAGGACAAAAAAATGTCAAATATGTTTTTATTTAAAGGTATTTACGAACAAAAATAAAAAAAATTGATTTCATTAAAAAAATTTAAAGGCGAAATAAAAACATGGATATTAAAAACAGACAATTTGAAAATATTTTTAGAAATGCTTTAATTAATTAATATTGTTCTGAATAATAGATATAAGTAATATTTTTTACTTAAAAATTATAAATTAATAATTTTATTATAGGTAATATATTTCTTCAAAAAAAAACTGCGTTTATACTATAAATTAACATTTTTACTTTAAAACTTGATTTTTAATGCATATTTGTGATTTATGATTTTACATACTAAAACAAAAAATAAGATTAGCCCCTAACAAGCTCAACTTCAGGGGATTGAAGAATAAGTTTATAGAAGACAACATAAACATATTTATTATACAGCGGGTATTCGGAAGTTCTTACCAAATGGGAAACTTTTTTATTATTAATTTTACGAAAAAAAATTATTCTTTATAAAAAGCTCTGCATGGTCTAAAACCTAAAATGCAACCATAAAATGTCAAAATTTTCCAGTCATATACGAGGTTTGTCAAAAAATGTGAATTTTTCCCAAGAATGTGAATTTTTCCCAAGAGTAAAGTACCTTTATTTTTGACATTATCAAAAATTGTTATTAAAAAAAGTTGATCAGAACTAAAAACCACGTCTAAATATGCAATAACACGCATTAAATTAATTAAATAATTAAAAAATTAAATAATTAATAATAAATCAATGAAATAATTTTTCAACATAAATGCGTATAATTGCACATTTAGCCGCAGTTTTTAGTTCTGATTAACTTTTTTTAATAACAATTTTTGATAATGTCAAAAATAAAGGTACCTACTTTACTCTTGGGAAAAATTCACATTCTTGGGAAAAATTCACATTTTTTGACAAACCTCGTATATGACTGGAAAATTTCGATATTTGATGGTTGCATTTTAGGTTTTAGACCCATGCAGAGCTTTTTATAAAGAATCATTTTTTTTCGTAAAATTAATAATAAAAAAGTTTCCCATTTGGTAAGAACTTCCGTATTATTAAATTTTAAATATTATTATTATTATATCCCTGAAATGATACAACTTTTATTAACCAAAATTTTTTTAAAGTTTACCCACAACACCTTCAGTAATCCCAGGTAATCCCTGAATGTTTATTTATTTAATGGTCAAGGTTCTAACGTTCGTCGTAAATAACGAAATCTTTTCCAACTTTCAGGGTGCATGTCAAGTAGAGGATCAAAACGAAACAACTCCAGTGGTTTATCTAGTCACGAAACACGACAACGGGACATTGAACTTGTGGCATTTGACGTTTGCAGATCAGAGCAAGTTTGCCCAAGTTTTGAGCATTGGGCATAAGAGCCGAGCTTCTGGGCATAGATTCCGAGTGAACGACATTACGTGCCATCCTGTGTTGCCTTTACTTTTGACTACGAGCCATCATAATATTGTTGATCAAACTAAGAGTTCAAATAAAACGAATGTGAGTATTGCCGAGTCTGTAGTTTACCCATTTACGTGTTAAAAGTATGTAGCATAAAGTATATACCCAGAGATTTTAGCAAAAAGAAGCGCCAATAGGCTGGACTAGAAACTATCTTCAAAACAGGAATATATCCATCAGCTTTTAAAATAGTTGTTACTGAACCAATTTATAAAAGCCGAAATAAAACTGAATTTGAAAATTACGTAATATACAGTGTAACCAGCAAAGTCCGCATCATATGGGATTTTTTTTATTAATAGCTTTATTCGAAATTTGACTTTGGCATCAAGTTCTGCTTCGATCGAGATGAAAATTAAGCAAAAAAAATAGTAGTCACGTGATTCGCAGTATCTGTAAAATTTAAATTTTTTCTAAAAAATAATTCAAAAGTTGGGTTATTTCTGAAATAATCGAAAAAGTTATCAGAAAACGTTTTTTTAAATTCAGTTTACCCCACATGCAAAATTTCAGCTACATAAGATAATTTTGATTTTTTACCCATCACTAAAATTTATTTTCCACTTAATGAACACTTTACTGATGACACTGTGTTCTTTTTTGTCTTAATCTTAATATTAAGGTTATTACTTTTAGACACAAACTACGTTTTCAAAAATACTTATTTTGTGAAGTTACCTTATACAGTGTCACAAACAAATAAACTTTGCATGACATGCGATCAAATTTTAATAGCCCAATTTTGATTTTGTAGAAAAACACGCATTTAATATGGCGCTACTTTAAAGAAAATGTATCTGAAATAAAGCATTGTCAAAACTAAGAAGTTTTTGTAGCTTGCGTTGAGTCTTATTTTGCAAAAGTGGTGCAATTTACAAAATATAGGTAAAAAATCAAAATTATGTAGCTGAAATTTTGCATGTGGGCTAGAAATTACATTTAAAAAAACTTTTCTAATAACTTTTTTCGATACTTTCAGAAATAATCCCACTTTTGAATTATTTTTTGAAAAAAATTTAAATTTGACAGATAATGCGAATCACATGACTACTATTTTTTTGCTTAATTTTCATCTCGATCGAAGCAGAACTTGATGCCAAAGTCAAATTTCGAATAAAGCTATTAATTAAAAAAAATCCCATATGATGGTCACACTGTATATATCGTAACTGCATTTTTTAACGAGTTAACTACACCAAGACAGAAATAAAACTCATTTTATTTGGTTAAAAATTGCCACAACGGTAGGACAAAATTTGACCGCTAGATGGTACTTGCTTCGTTATTTCATTATTCTACTTTGCGCTAAGAACAACACCAACGCATCCGTCACTTGTGCGAAATATTTACTAATCAAATGGCTGCAATAATACCGTAAGTGCAGTTTTCGAGTGTAAATCAGTGGACTTTCTTTAGGAGAAATAACGACGTAAGTGTTCTTGGCGTCTTTCTTGTATTGAGATTTATCGTGTTTCATTTTGCGTCACATTTACGCTGTCATATTAACGCTCATGCGGACTTGTTCTAAGAGCTCTATAGTAGGTACTTTATAGTATGTAGGTTGTTTGCAAGAATTATTTTTTTATGTCAAAGTTTGCGAGAGAAAACATAATTTTAGAAAAAAGAGTATTTTTTTCAAAAGTTATTCACTCCTAAATTATAATGAAAAATATATATTTGCTGTAGTTTGCTGCAAAAAGCAATTGTGTACAATGTTGTATGGTTTTATCTTTAGGGTTTCTGCAGTGAACTTATATTATGGAAAGTCGACGCAGTAGGTCCCTTATCAAAATCAGGAGGTATCTGTGAGTTAGCCCGAATCAGCTCCCCAGAACCGTCTGCATTCAGCAACGTCTCCTGGATACCAACCTTACTACCATCGAGTACACTTGGCAATCTCTCAAACTCGCCCAGCGCTTGCTTTGTGGCATCCGACGGTCAATGTCTAAGAGTATATCAAGCCGTCATCGACGCTAGGACTCTTTTAGCCGATCTGTCATTTAAAGAGACTAGACAGCGGCATGTGGATCATGATCTGAGTGAAATGTCAGATATGTCATCGATTAATGAAGATACTTTGCTGGATAATATTAATATTGTGTCACAACAGAGTACGTCACGGCCAGGTTGCATTATACAGTTGGAGACTGTAGCGGAAGCCATTCAATGGCAGAATACGACATTTTTGCATGTTTATCAAGAGCAACTTATTACAGGTAATAATAATATATATCTTTATTCTAAACCAACTTAAAAAACAGAAAAAGAAAAGCACGAAGTCTTTCTCCACAATCTTTATTAATCGAAAAACTAGGCGAACCTAGTATCACATCGACATGTTTCGAGTGTAGAATTCTTCTCCAGACTTTTTGCTATCCCCCTTGGAGATAACGAATTTAAAACAGAACTGAGTCTCATCAGACAAATAGGTACTAATAACGGCTTTCCTCTGAACGTGATCAATAAAATATATTATAAGCACTTAAATAAACTTCTAAACAAAAATCTTTTGTCTAAAGACACAACCTCAAAAAGATATTATTCATTACCGTTCTGGGGCCCCATCTCGTATAAACTTAAAAAAATCTTTAAATCATTTGATATTGACATTGCATTCAAAACACAACACTCTTTAAAAAGGTTCCTAGGAAGTTCTAAAGACCATGTCCCCATTTCTGATAGGTCAGGCGTGTACAGCATTTCGTGTTCAACAGAAGGCTGTTCTGCGATTTATGTCGGCCAAACAGGTCGTAAGTTCTCCACAAGAATACGTGAGCACTGCAGGGAATTAGAAAGAGCTCAGAATCAGGACCTCTCACCCTCCAAAATTAAATCCAACTTTTCTAGACACATTCATTCAAATAAACACAACTTTATACCAGACTCTCACACGAAATATCTACACTTTTGCACTAAGGGTAACAAACTCGATCTCTTGGAGATTCTGGAAATCAATAAAACTTTAAATAATTTAAATATCATCTGTCTAAATGACCAAATTCAACATAGTTCCACAAACTTTTTTAATTCCCTCAACTTTTCATGACTCAACTGACCCTTCTCTGAATCCTTTTGCCCCCCTTTTTCTGCTTTATCTTTTCGATTTCAATTGATTTTCAATAATTATAACATAACCTATTTTCAGGGCCATCTGTGACTAACTCTTCTTCACTTCTTTATGGCGTTGGCTACGGTAAGGGCCACTCGCTAACACAATTTGGGTGATCGTAAATTGGTCTGCTTTTATCCGCGACTAATTAATTTTCAGCACCAATTTTAACATCTCTACGTTATCTAATTTACTTTACCGACAAACCAAACGGTCTTATATTAATTACCTCTTGCTCATAGATGGCACTGTGATAGTCACTTTTTACTTTGTCGAAATACTGAGTTACACTTTTCTAATATTATAAACCTACCAACAGAGGTCGTCACACAAATACTTATGATGCCTATTTTCAAACCTCAGCAACATATTTCTAAATGTAATTTTCTTTCTATTTTATAGGGATTGTATTGATTGTATCTTGTATTTTAAGTGATTTTTAGTATTTTAAGCAATTTTGAACCCTAATTGAGCTTTTCTCCTTTATAACTTTTACAAAATTCTTATAAACTCCTGGCATACTTGAGGATTCTTCATTTTGACCGCCAAAACGCTTGTCATTTGTTCCCCTCTTTTACAATGTCAAGTTTAGATTCATTTCCCATCCTACACGTGTTGGCTACAGTAGCACCTCTATAACGGGAACACAATAATTTTTTTTTCTAAAAAAAATTTTTTTAAAAACTTTCCACACAATGTGTCTGCTTTGACTCTGGCGGGGTAACTGGGCCGTAAAAAGCCTGGTACCCCAACTGTTTTTACTTTTACATTAAAAGGTAAGCTAATCTACTACACTTCTTAAATTTCATTTACTACATTCCCCTTTCTATTTTTTTTTACAGATGCTTTGACCAAAAAACAATTTTTTCTTTTTCTCTTCTTTTCTTTACATCTCACCCCAACATTTTCAAATGTTTCTGACTGGGCTCAATAAAACTCAGGATGTTTCAGTAATTTATTAATACTTTTAACAGATATGTTTTTCAAAACTCCCTAATTTTTACTACCCTATCTTTTTCTGCACGACAGTGTGCTTCTACACTTAACCCTTGACTCTTCAGTATGCTGGAGTCTTGATTTTTGACCTTCTGATTTTTCAATCTTACATCTCTTGTACACCATTAAAAGCTCCATTACGGCTCAATCTCACCATTATTTTCTCTTGCTAAAAACATCAGCATTTTAATTTTCACTTTGTTTCCTGATGATGAGTGTTTCTACTAGTGATGGGAAAAATCGAGTTATTTCAATAATCGATTACCGAGCATTCGAGTGATTTAAAAAACCGAATGATAATCGATTGTTCACACAAAATTCATTTCTTTAATCACTTAAATAATCAAGCACATATATTTTTATAGACTTCTAAAAAAAAAAAAGGTCGCCAGTTCCATAAAGTAACTACTTTCTAAAGCCCCACAATGAGTCATCGGTTATTTTTTAACTCGAGTGATCCTATCACTATCAAAAACCATTATGTTCATCACTCATTTCGTCACTCGAATGATTTCCGAAGATAATCGAATTATTCGAGTGATTGAAAAAACCGAGTGATCGGTCATTTTTCACTCGAGTTATCCCATCACTAGTTTCTACACTCGAAACATGTCGATGTGATACTAGGTTCGCCTAGTTTTTCGATTAATAAAGATTGTGGAGAAAGACTTCGTGCTTTTCTTTTTCTGTATCATTTAACTCCACTTTGAGTATGGACTACTTCTTCAACTTAAAAAAGTTTATTACAGAAAATATAACATCAACGAGAACATCAAATATACAATATACAAAATCACAAATTGTAATAAAAACCATGTTTAGTAACCATTAATAACTCCATCGAAATTATTCAAAAAAAATATATATAATAACCATTTACAAAAAAAAATAGTAATATATAATACCTTAAAGTTAATTCAGTTTTTTAGTGTTTTTTTAAAAGTCCATAATTTTGATATTTCTTTAATTTTTTTCGGCAAACTGTGGTAAATAGTTATTCCTTTATATAATATTGATTTTTGGCCAAAAGTACTCTTTACCATTGGTGTTTTAATATGATGATTTTGTCTCGTGATGTGAATAATGTTGCTCGAAGGAAATATTATATTCGATTGTCTTTCTTTAATAACAATACAAGGTATAAGAATGTATAGTTTTAATTTATAAACCTTTTCTAAATTTAAATATCCATTTGGTTCATACAAACTTATAGTTGGTTCTAAAAAAGTAAGTTTATGTATGCATTTATTATTTTGTTTTGTAGCTTTTTTAATGGATGAATTGTAGTTGAGTTCGCTGATCCCTAAATTGAAATCATATACTGTTATTTTGAATAAATCAAAGAATAATATATATTTTTTAAATATTTTAAGGATATATAATTTTTAGCTTTATAAATGCCAATTATTGGTGAGATGTAACTCCTTAAATATTCAATATGTTTTTTCCAACTTAAATTTTCATCAATATATAAACCTAAAAATTTAATTGTATTAGTATATTTAGTTAAATGATTATTGAAAGACAGTGAAGAAATATTATTATTTTTTAATTTTGATTTACTTATAAACATTAAAGATGATTTATGAAAATTTAATGATAATTTATTAATTTCAAGCCATTTACATATTATTATATTTAGGTCGTGCTTAATGTTATTACGAATTTGAGCATAGTCTTCATGAAAATATACAATAGTAGTATCATCGGCAAACAATTTTATTTTACCTTTTAAATTTTTTACCTAAAAATTTTTGCTATAGAATTAATGTAGATTAAAAACAAAAAGTAGGTCCTAAGGTTGATCCTTGCGGAACACCACAAGTTATATTTTTTTTGTGAACTTTTAACATTTTCAATTTGAACACTGCTTTCTATTACTTAAGTAATTTTTTAACAATAAATAAATATTTATGTACCTACCTAAATGTTTACTATGTTACAATACTATACCTAATTAACAAATATGGTAATGAAACTTTTTACTATAACGAAATTCATCATATTCAGCACTGACACCATAAATTAGAACTTATTAAATAATAATTAAAACCTTATGTGTTATAAAACCAATTAAAAGAACGCTACGAAAACGTAAAGTTTGAACTCAAACAGACCTACGTCATTTTTGCCCATTAAGTAATTGAAATAATTTTAATATATGAACATAAATTAATCGAAACATATAATTTTTTTATAGTTGTAGATGTAGTAGATTATTGTATATTTAATAATCATATTTTTATGTTACAGGTCAAAGAAGTTCGGCCAAAGCTGCCAATCAAGACGCAATGGTCGACCTTCAACAATCTTCCGTGTTTGAGGAGCCATTTTACATTGTCCTCTTAGATTGCACCGATCAAAATACCATCATACACATGTGGAAACTTACCATAGCTTCCACGGATACCGATCTATCTCTAACAGCAAGCCAGATGTATGTACCAGATTGTAATTTGGTGCAAGACGAAAACGACTTATCCAGAAGAAATAGCGTCGAGTCTTTGCACTTAAAGCAAGCAAAGTTCAGTCCGCACATTACTTTAACAGTGACACGGGAAATTAAACAAGTACTACCATTACCAGATGGCGTTGAAATCGTCCATGCCGCTGCTGCTGCAGGGCATTTAAGCTCCGCATCCATTTACCCAGCATGTCTGGCTCCGTACTGCATTGCTACAGCATGTAGCGATGGTATTATTCGATTTTGGGCTGTTTCTAGTCTTGGATATCAAGTCAATGAGTTAGCGCATCTTATGTTAGAAGAGGATAACGTTATCGTGAATTCTGGACAGGTATGGTCAGAGTGGAATATGGTCAAGGAGTCGGCTATCGAAATTGAGGGACAGGTGCTGAATATAAGCGTAGCATATTCAGGTAGACTCGCTTGCGCTTATAAATACGGAAAAAGCTTTACGAGACCAGGAAAAACCGATCAAGATTCGAGATACATTAACTTGTGTGTGGCTATTTATGAATGCGAGTCCACGGGAGGCACCGAGTGGATTTTGGAAGATGTTATTCACCTAAAGAATATATACCTGCCCCGAATTGACATTAACAGACACTTAGATTTGAGTTATCTCTATGATTCAAGAACGCTAAAGAAAAAGCAAAGGATTAATGAAGTCTTGCACACTCTGCAAGGAGAGGATAGACAAAATAATATGTTGTCTACCGAACCTATTAAACCTACGTTATTGGCTGTTCCAAGTTTCACTACCTTGCAATCGCTGAGAAAATCAATTTCCGAAATGGGAAATATTTGCCCAATAACTCAAAAACACATTGTTCAATTAGACTGGGTTTCAAACGAGGATGGATCTCACATTTTAACTGTTGCTTGCGGTAGTAAAATCCTACTCTACACACCCCTATCTTCGGATTTAGCTCAAGCAAACGTCAAAGCCATGAAGGAATCTATGAATAACTTTAGACCGATTCTTCGAAAGGCGAGTTCTCTTGCCCAGCCACTTTTTGTCGATAACTTCAAGTGGATGACTTTACGGAAGATTGAGCTTCAAACTGCCGATGGTTTACCCGCTTTGCCCATGCAAATAAGTTGGGTGCGAGACGGCATTTTAGTTGTTGGAATGGATTCGGAAATGCACGTTTATACTCAGTGGAAGCCCCAGAATCCCAATCAAAAACAAAATTCCATAACTGAAACGGACAGTAACAGGGAAATGGATTTTAGGTAAATATGTATTTGTTCGTTCATAAAAAAGAAGAACCTTCACTGTTATGGTTGTTTTAAAAGCCGAAAGTATATCAACAGTATGTTCATTGAATCCTTTCTTTAATTAAATCCATAAAAACCTCTCCCCACGTTCTACTTTTTACATGATTTTAACAATATATTTTTTTTAATTTTAGAACTTTAACTTAGGAAAACCAGCGCAAGCTGGCAGCTGTTCCTACTTTGGGGCGCATAATTAAATCCATAAAAACCTCTCCCCACGTTCTACTTTTTACAGTATTTTAACAATACATTTTTTAAAATTTTAGAACTTTAACCCAGGAAAACCAGCGCAAGCTGGCAGCTGTTCCTACTTTGGGACGCATAAGCTCAGTCAATTTACAAATTTTGGACAGGAAACGAAATAAAGATCAAACCTTAGATTATATGCCAGACTACGGTTTGTTTGAGGCAGCAAGAATAGCCTGTCCTGTATTGCCCCAATACCATCCGAAACAATTGATGGAACTACTGAATTCCGGCAGAATAAGATGGGTTAAAGCTATCCTAGCACATTTGGTCAAGTGTATTGGTGGTAATCAAGAACCTCCAGAAGAAATCCAGGGTTGGGCTAGATCCAGAACACTCTCGGTTAGTTATCCAGCCGGTAGTCCTGAGCACAGAGCAAGTATTAGTGAGATCACGTTGGACTATGATGAAATTAGCAGCATACCTCCACTTCCCCTGTGGACGTTGCTTGCAGCCGACAAGGAGAAACCTCTAACACAAGAAGAAAAGAAAGGTTACAACGAACTGTTTGACAATAATGTGATAATGGAGGAATCTTTGGATAATATATTGGAAGATGAAGAAGACGGGATGTGTAGGAGGGATAGACGGCCCTCCGAAAGGAATATCGGGCTTACGCATTTTACTCCCAAACAAGGCAGGATTCTGTCGAGATTATTGACTCACATGCACTTGCCGGGGTTGTCCAGTTTGGATCAGATGCACTTACTTGCTTTGGCTGATACTGTTGCAACATGTAACACTGATTTAGCTGAAAGGTAAGCGTTTAAAACAACTCTTTTAATAACAATCCTTTACTGTATTTACTTCAATGTTATAAACGCTTGTAGATTTGCCATCGATGCCGCAAAAACTGCCATGGCTAAAGAAAACCTAGTGAAGCAACCCGAAGAACTGATGGCAGAAAACTTGGACGATTGTGGTTTAAGATTCCTGCTAGCCATGAAGCACTACAGTTACCTTCTTCGATGTCTCCCTCTAGCGCAGAGATCGCAATTCCAGAGAAACGGTGTCGGTCATAACAATCTAGCTTGGGCGTTCCATTCTGAAAGCCAAGAAGAACTTCTGAATCTTATCCCCAGTTATGCCAAAGGGGAGCCCACGTGGACTCAGCTACGTGAGTTGGGAGTTGGTTGGTGGGTTCGAAATTTGAATCTATTAAGGCAATGTGTACAGGTTATGGCAAAGGCTGCGTATCAAGCTGCTCAGGACCCCATGGATGCCGCGCTTTATTATTTAGCTATGAATAAGAAAAATTTATTGTGGGGTCTATATAGGTAAGAAATATATTGGGATCGGTTGACCGTATTTTGGTCCTTTGGGCCTGACTAACGTAATAGATTTTCAATGCCTCTAGTAAAACTATACGTATTTCATATGCCTCTATGTACTTTTAGATCAAAAAGAGATGACAGGATGACAGCATTCTTTTCGAACAACTTCTCCGAAGACCGTTGGCGGAAAGCAGCGTTGAAAAACGCTTACGCTTTACTGGGAAAACAACGGTTCGACCATGCCGCCGCCTTTTTCCTTCTCGCCGGCAACCTTAAGGATGCCGTCGAAATTTGCATACACAAAATTGAAGATATCCAATTGGCGATAATAATCACACGTTTATACGAAGGCGATTGTGAGAGTCTCAAGAAGTTGTTATATAGGGAGATTCTGGGATGTGATGAAGCTGGTAAGCTTTTGCACATGCGTTGCAATGAAATCTTTATAGTATTTAAAATACAGTAAGGGGTGTTTGATTCGTCTTCATCCCATTATATTATTTTCCGCCCCAAACGCCTAAAGAAGCCGATCTTTCTATACTCTCTCCCCCATTTATATTCGTTGCAGTACAGACATTTACCTTTAGATACATACAGCTTATTTCGTACACAAGCAAGCGTTTTTTAACATTATTTTCTTCATAGGTATAAACCAAGATCTAACAAAAGCACATCCAGATCCTTTCCTTCGATCGATGGCCCTGTGGTCACTGAAAGAATACCAAGCGTCTCTCAGTACCCTGTTAATTGGCAACGCAGGTACACAGCACCCTTTGCACGACGATGAGGCTAGAGAAACCAAAGAAGCCGACCCCAACGTTTTTAACTTTTATGTTTATCTAAGAACTCACCCTCTATTGGTAAGTTAAAAACTACAGAGGTGTATGTTATCAGAATGTCAATGGCTTTAAAATTTAAATCCTAGCTGTCTAATTTATGACCAAATTAGATGTGCGTGTGTACAACGGTATTATTGATCCAAATCAATATGGCCGCTCTACAGTAACAAACCTATGAGGGTGATCTGTTGGAAGCCTTGTAGAATGACCAACACTGCCTATATATATATATAGCTTTAAAAATATAATACTGCAGAGCATTTGGAAAACCTTCATCTTTACCTGATATACTAACCTATAGCAAGGTGGAATTGTAGATACTACTTGCCTTTTCAAAAGGTTTCCATAATAGTCTAGGAGCAACATATTGTGATTTTTTGTCTTCTAACGTATTTTTTGGTCGCAATGATACCTATTCAACTCATCTTGTTCCCTTTTAGGTAAGACAACACATGGCTAGCGGCCAAAAGAAGATATGGAAGGATGGGAAGCAAGTGGTGGCTGAGGAATCCATAACACCTTTAGAACGGCAGCTGTATTTTGCTACTGCTCACGGTCATTTTAGAGCTGGGTGTCCCGCTTTGGCGCTGGAAGTTTTATCGAAGTTACCGTACGTTGTGCCAGATAAACATAAGACAACACCTACATGTAAGTAGGGCTTTAAATACCGTTTTATTTATTGCAATTTTGCTCTTTTATGTTGTCTTGCACAAAGATCTTAAACAATACAACCGGGCAAGTTTGACTAGGCTAACTGGGCCATTTTGATTGTGAGAAAATCATTTCTGTTAATGTGATTTATGTCACAGTCAAAGTAACGTAGTTACTTATTTATTGTTTAAAATCTTTGTCCAGTCTTTTTCCCCGGTACAGGCTCACCTTTTACTACTTTGTTAGCAGGACGATTGCTGTATCTAATTCTTTCTGTTAGAGCTGTCTGTAGCCCTATTACTGTAATTTATCTGTTTGGTAAATAAACTTATTAGTACTATCATAGAAAAATAAAACCAAGAGGAACCATGTAACAGTTTTTCCTCTGAGGATTTCCGGAGTGTAAGTGAGCCCCTTTAGGTGGGATGTCTAGGTTTGTGTAGTTTATGGATAAAGTCTCTTAAGTCATAATAATTTTTTACAGTGTCTCCAAAGGGCCTGAAAGAAACCATCGAAGGAATAGAAACCGGAATGATTTCTTGGGACAGTAAGCCACAATTGAGCCAGAAAGCAGACGAATTTGACTGGGGTGGTACAATTAAAAATGAAGTTAAAACTGATGATTTCGAGTTGAAATGGAGTGATGATGAAGGTACGAAATTATAACAAAATAATTGCGTTTCTTAAATATTTTCCTAGTTTTTATAGTATTTCCGTTCAAGATTAGGAAGAGTTAATAATGTGCCAATTATTATAGTCCTATACAAAACGTCTTTGAAAATATATCCCTGCTAATTTCTTTCTATTAACAAACGGGGGAATATATTAGCGATGTTTTTTATTCTAGGTGATGCTGACTCTGATGATTCAGGTGCTGGTGGTTTAACAATGAAAATTGGCAAAGACGAAAAAGAAGACCTACAAGAACAAATCGAGGAAGAAAAGGAGGAAGAAGCTCAAAATCAAGTGGACGTTATGGCGCAGCAGCTAAAATTCGTTGCCTGCTTGAAAATTCTTATGGAAGAACTTTCTACACTAGCTACAGGATTTGAAGTAGACGGTACTTATGTTTTTACAAGAAGTATTATTGTGATTCGATCATCGAAAAAAATAATTTTTTGATTGACTAAATCAGCTGCACTTTTGACTCAAATGGTTTGTTTTAGGTGGTCAGTTACGTTATCAACTGTACATTTGGTTAGAAAAGGAAGTTGAAGCTTTAAGAGAGCTCTGCAACTATACCACGTCAGATGTCATCGAATCCTGCGACCTAGAAGTGTCTACCGAAACCGAACATCAAATGGCCGAATATAATCCCAAACCGACTTTACACGAAATTCTCGTACAGGAGAAATTAGATTTTGAAGCGAAAGTACAGAGGGCTGCGAAGAGGAAACGATGGCTAAGAGGTAACTGGAATTTATTTTTCATTTATCCTTCAAAAGAATTATATTCAGAAACAAAAAAGTTGAACATAAGACAACTTTACATTTTAACATCTTAATATACAGGGTGTCCGGGAAAATACAAGTCCATATAAACTTCTTTCGTATCGGCCTCCTCTTCGGAGATATGGGCTCCCAAAGAGATCCCATGGAATTAAGTATTTGACACATAATTATTAAACCAACACGTATATTTCAATTTTTTTTTCATATGATGTATACTAGGTAAGACTTTTCAAATTACTATGCCAGAAAGTGTTGGGAATTACTTACAGCTGAAGGGACGGACTAGCTGTGACACTAATGTGCCCATTATTTTATATGATAAAAACTTTGGACAACGTTTTTTACATACCTTTGACTATTGTCTAAAAATTAAGTCCTCTTTATTCATGTCGATAATCCTAACTGTTTTCGGAACAACGTCATTTTATTTACATCGTGTATTTAGCGTATTTCGATAAAAGATACATCTTTGACAAAAAATAAAAATTTAAACTTTACCTACTTAGTTAAAAACTTCGTAAGTGGTTTCAACATGGGCTCCGTGAAGTCTGATACACTCGCGGGTACGATGAATTGAGGACTGCTCTGTACCCGCCACAATAACCCAGCGTTGTTCCTTAATATTTGTTTGTTCCAAATGACGTTTTTCCGAAAACTGTTAGGATTAGCGACATGAAACAAGAGTACTTAATTTTTAGTCAATAGTTAAAGGTATGTAAAAAACGTTGTACAAAGTTTTTATCGTACAGGGCGTAAAAAAAAATGGGCACATTAGTGTCACAGCTAGTCCGTCCCTGCAGCTGTGAGTATTTCGCAACACTTTCTGGGATAGTTATTTGTAGGGTCTTACCTGGTATACATCATATGAAAAAAAAATTGAAATATACCTGTTGGTTTAATAATTATGTGTCAAAAACTTAATTCCATGGGAGCCCATATCTCCGAAGAGGAGGCCGATACGAAAGAAAGTTTATATGAACTTGTAGTATTCTTTTCACGTGTTTTTTTCATATCTGGGAGATTTCCCACATTTTCCCGGACACCCTGTATATATTAAAAAAAAAACCTTATACAATTTAAAAACTATAATCATAATACACGTCATAAAAATTAAATAACCATAAAACCTAAAATAAATAAGTCACAAAAAAATTTCAAATATTTATGTTTTTATTTAAACGATTATTTACCAACAAAAATTAAAAAATTGATTTCATTAAAAATATTTAAAGTCGAAATAAAAACATGGATATTAAAAACAGACAATTTAAAAATATTTTTAGAAATGCTTTAATTAATTAATATTGTTCTGAATAATTTATATAAGTAATATTTTTTACTTAATAATTATAAATTAATAATTTTATTATAGGTAATATATTTCTTCAAAAAAAAACTGCCTTTATACTATAAATTAACATTTTCACTTTAAAACTTAATGTTTAATGCATATTCATGATTTATGATTTTACATACTAAAACAGAAAATAAGATTTACCCCTGACAAGCTCAGCTTCAGAGGGGATTGAAGATTAAGTTTATAGAAGACAACATAAACATATTTATTATATTATTAAATTTTAAATAAAATTATTATTATTATTTCATAGCTGAAAAATAGTCATATCGCTACCTCAATACTACAACTAGATAACTCCAATATTTGCATATTTGAGATAACTCTATGAAACATTATTATTTCGTAGTATCTTTGCTTGCAACAACTAGATAAGTCAGGCGATGCGTCATTTTCTAGATATTATAGGTGTCAAATATACATATCAAAACCATACATCAGATTATTGCAACAACAGCATAACTGCAGTTGTCTACTTGTTGTATTTTACTATTTCGGTTAAATCAATTTGACTTGCTGCTTTAAGTAGATATGTTAATATTACATTAAAATTTTGGCAGATCCAAGGTTAGTTAATTGTGTGTAAACTGGCAAAAAATGTGCTGGTTACGTTTTAATAAGGCTCAACCTTTTTTTATGGAGTTTAAAGAATCTTTTGATGGGGAATTTAATTTTCTTAACTTTAACAAAAATATCCGTCGTCGTTCTCAACAACCTATTCTACTGCAACTTTTATATAAAAGCCAGATTCCAATATCCGAACCAAAGTATCAAAACTTGGACGTTCTATTTTAATCTACCTCATAACGGCAAGATCCAAGATACTCTCTCCGATAGCGAAGAAGAAATAACTGAAGATTAAAGATTTTTAAAGTTGAATTTTGGTGTTTTGTATACTGTGTGTCTACGTAAGTTGGCGGCATATGGGAAACTTTTTTATTATTAGTTTTAAGAAAAAAAATTATTTTTCATAAAAAGTTCTGCATGGTCCAAAACCTAAAATGCAACCATCAAATATCGAAATTTTCCAGTCATATACGAGGTTTGTCAGAAAACGTGAATTTTTCCCAAGAATGTCAATTTTTCCCAAGAGTAAAGTGCCTTTATTTTTGACATTATCAAAAATTGGTATTAAAAAAAAGTTGATCAGAACTAAAAACTACGGCTAAATGTGCAATTATACGCATTTATGTTGAAAAATTATTTTATTGATTTATTATTAATTATTATTTAATTTTTTAATTATTTAATTAATTTAATGCGTGTTATTGCATATTTAGACGTGGTTTTTAGTTCTGATCAACTTTTTTTAATAACAATTTTTGATAATGTCAAAAATAAAGGCACTTTACTCTTGGGAAAAATTTACATTCTTGGGAAAAATTCACGTTTTCTGACAAACCTCGTATATGACTGGAAAATTTCGATATTTGATGGTTGCATTTTAGGTTTTGGACCATGCAGAACTTTTTATGAAGAATAACTGTTTTTCGTAAAATTAATAATAAAAAAGTTTCCCATATGCTGTCAACTTACGTAGACACTGTATACAATTCTGAATCATTTGTTTGTTTAAAATACTGAAATTTTAGTTCTAGAAGTTAATTTGTTTAAACATTCAAATAAAACTAGTATTCTGTAGCTGTGTCGATTGCCTTTATTTTTTTCTCGGCTTACTAAATGTGGGTAACATTACATCTTCTTATATTGGTGTGTTGCAACAAGTAGATAACTTACAAAATCTATTTTTTTCCGTATACCGTAACTTAAAATTAAATTTTAGATCTTTAAGGAAATTATACTAGTAGTGTTATATACCAAGAAAATATAATAAATGCATATTACATAAACATCGCCGTTGTGTAAAGTAAAACTTAGGCTAAAATGTTTAAATACAATTATCTCGAAACTATGAAATCATAGTTGTCTAAAATGTAGTATTGAGGTAGCGATATTATAGTTATTTTTTTTCAAATATCCACGCTTAAATTTCCAGCCAACGAAACCCTTCTTCGCACTCTCCTTAGTTACTGTTCGTTACACGGTGCAACTGGTGGCCTAGCTTCAGTCAGAATGGAACTCATGCTGTTATTACAAGAACTACAACAGGAAAAAACACACCAGCAACTACTCAGTCCTTTGCCATTTCCTACTAGCTTGCCTTTGCTCGCAGCGAGTGTTGCCAGTAGTAAGACTGTGATTGCTGATCCTATTCGATATGTGCAAGGTCTTTCGCATGATATGTTGCAGACGGTGAGTAATTTTTATTTCTTGCTGCTGCATACTTGGCGTAAATAGGAATTCCCATGAATGATTTAAGGTGGTCGAATATT